>CM060942.1:360884628-365884628 GCA_030765085.1 Allium cepa
TTTACTGCATTTTTTCTCCTAGTGAAAATTCGAATTTTTATAATTCAATCGTACCACCAATATCTATATACCATTTTGATCGTCTCGTTGTACTGATCACTACGGTATATTTATTTCATTACTTTGAGATCCGATACTCAACGGAAACAACAAAAACGTGCGTCTTCGGTGCTGAAATTTGTGACTTGGATTTATCTACTTTTAAAATTTAAAACCGTACAACTCATGCCATACTAAATTTCTTTTAAACGTTTTAGCTAAATCTATGGGTGAGCGTTGCCACACCTTTCCACCTTATATTTAATTCACTGCCATTTCAATTTGCATTCTATCTGTTCACATTTCATTTATTCCTTTTCTACCATATATTCTATTATCTCTTTCTGCTATTTGCTAATTGCTATTTGCTCATTCACGCGATCATTTAATTGAAATCAAAATTTCAACCCTTACTTCACTTTTCTTTTCAAATTTGAAACGTACTATTAAATCAAGCCATTAATTGCTTTTATTTTTTTCCTTAAATCAACGTACAGCTCACACAATTATAAATTGCATTAAATTTTCTGATGAACCACACCACGACCGTTTATATTACATTCATTTGGAATATATTCATTTGTTTGAAATCTTTCCCTTTCTCTCTCATCTCAGTTGGGATTAAATAAATTTCAGCGGAAACCACATTTCAATGCTTTTAATTCTTTATAACTTTTGATAAAATTTTCTGTCCTTTTTGAAACTAAAACGTATAGGGATATACGTTTCTCATTTATTAATTTCTAAATCATACCGTTGTCCTTTCCATGTATGTTATATTTATTTATATTTTAACATTTTTAATTTATTTCACTCATCTCCCTACACTTTTCTATTTATTTGCTGATTTGTTGCATACGTTTTGTTTTGAAAAAAGGCGGTTCATTCCTGTTTATTTCATTTCTCACAATTATTTCATCTTTTACTGAATTTCGACCGTTACCACGTCATACCATTTTGGAAGTATGAATGTACAAAACATGCATACGTTTTATATTCATTTAATTGGAATGGTCACTTTAATTTTTGCCTTTAAAATTCCATTTTCTTCACTACAACTGAAAGTTATAAAACATTCAAAAAAAATTGAAAGATCACCTTAAATTGTGCAAAGCGTTTTCCTCTGCCTTTATAACTTTGGGTTATGCCAGCTGTTACTTTTTTTTCCATCAATTCAAAATTATTATTTGTCATTCCATTTTTGGGTCTCTTCATTCTCCTTTATCAACTTCCATATATTTATGTCCCTAATCGCTTTAAAACGTTTTATAATAATAACTAATATATAGTCGTTTCATTTTAAAGCTTTTCATATGTTTTATATATGTCAAAAAAAAGATGTGAATGGATATTTACCGGAGGCTCACACCGTTTTGAATTATACGTTTTTTTTTTGTATTCATTAATTCTTTTACGGCTCATTTTATTTCACCTTTATAAGCTTTTTTTGGCAAAGCAAGGATCTACTGTCACTTTATTCTCCTCAATTTTTCTTTCTTCGCCCTCTCTCTTCTTTCACACTCTTACACGCAGCCGTATCTCACCTTGTCACCCATTTTTCCTTGTAGAAAACTTTTAACATATATATATGATATCTTGAAAGGTAATAAAACTTGTGTGTTTGTCTCATTAAGTATTGTGTTCTTTTTGTGTGAGTATGTTATTGTTTTATTTTATTTTATATATATAAAACTAAGTATTGTTTCTAAAAACTTTAGATATTTGCATGGGTACATATTTTCATTTTGGTTTGGTTGTATAGATATACTAGTATACATTTCAAAGCTTTATAGGTTTGTATTAGTTATAATATATATATATATATATATATATATATATATATTATTTTTCTTTTACCTTCATCTATTGTCAGGTGTTGTTTAAAATATAATATGTATGCAAGTAAGGTATAACGGCTGCTGCGAATATGTGTAACAATACATGTATAACATTTTTTAAACATGTATATAGCAGCCTATATAAAGGTTTGTTTGTACACACTTTATTGTACATATAAAATGTAGGTTTGCATGTCAATATTGGTAAGCATAAGCATCCTTTCTCCATTTTTCTACTAGCATTGTGTTAGCATATTTGTATTTTTGGTAAAAAAAAAATTTAACAATAATAATAATAATAATAATTACAGTATATTATTTGAAAAGGAAGTCTGCATTTGTTTAAACTGTTAGATTTCTTTAAACTTACATTATTTACTGATATGTATATCTTTGGATGTTAATTTGGTGATGTACATTTAGTTTCAGATATTGATGTTTCAAATATAACGTATATACTATAAGATAGAGTGAATTTGGTTTTGATTTTTTTATATGTTTGATTTCAATAAATTTGTTTAATTTAAGACTTATATAAAATGTATATATACTTCAATTTGAATTTTGGGTTTAAGGAGGATAATAATATAAAAATACAACTCGTCTAAATTTTTATTGAGCTAATTTGACCCGTTCCCATCGATTTCTTTTACCAGCTTTGATCATCGATTCATGTCGATCTTACTTTGCTTTGAGATTCGTGCTTCGGTTTCGTAACTCAACTTCATTGTCTATCTCTCTATCCTCGAAAGGTGAGCAATCACTCACGATTAACGTTCTTTTATTTATTAAATTTGATTTCAATTGAAACGACAATTGTAATATGGGGCTGTAGTTATTTAAATTGTTATATATGCTATTATCAATAACTTTTCACTTATTTGGATATGACACCATGTCCTATTGTCTATATTTATTCTGATGATATATGCCTATTGTTATTATTATTTTCATATCTGTTACCACTCTGCAAGTTCCCTGTTAGTATAGAAATCATTATGGGTTGAAATAATACATACCCGAACGGACTTTAGAATAGGCGAAAATCGTTGTAGGTTCAAATGCTAAACCCAAGCGATTTTCGTTTAATTGAATTTGGGATTACGGGTTGAAATAATATCCACCCATATATATTTAGTGTACGGGTTGAAATGATAAATATATGTAGCACTTGACTATGTGATAGGAAATATATACAGACACCGTTGGTCCATATAAATATTTTGAAAATAAATTTCTACAGTTGAAAAGAAATATATGGGATTTAATAAATATTGGTTCTTAAAATATTATATATATAATGGAAATTTTATATATAGATTTTAATGATATTATTGAGATTGATTTAATCCATATAATATGTTTGAGTATTATTTAAGATTTATATTTCAAAATTTATCGTCGTAAAAAGTTGAATAATGAAGATTGGGAGATAAATTTGGGTTTATTAAAAATGGTATTTAAATAAGGATTTATTTAACTAAATCGATTTGAAATTATTGAATGGAAAATTTAAAGGTATGATTTTGTAACTGGATTTTTCATTTAAGTGATTTAATGAATATTTCACGTTTAATAAGATTAAAGAAAATATTGAGTAAAATGTAATTTAAGGTTACTTAAATGATATTGAATCTAATAAGGGAGTATTTCAAGACTAAATAAAAATGAGGTTAAATCGAGATCTATATAAAATTATTATATAGAACATTTAAATAAAGCCTTAAACTATATTGGAATTTAAATGGTTTATGTTGAGATTCGGATCTGTATTTGAAATCAACGTAGTTGAATTTGTTATTTAGCAATTAAATTGAATTAGAGTGAAATTTAGGTTGAACTAAATTTGAATTTATTATTTAGAAAACTAAATTGAATAAAAATTTAGTTGAAACGTTGAATACTAAAAGTTTTGAAATATGTTGAAATACAAATGGGTATTTTTGTGATTACAAATCCGAATTTGAGATCGATAAATTGAAGTGTTTATTTTAGGAATTGAGTTGAATTTAAATTGATAAATTGAGATTGAATTTAATTTAAATGGGAAGGTCGGGTTGATGTTGAAACGATTTGTTAAGTTGAGGGAATTGAAAATACTTTATTGTATAAATTATTTAATATATATAAATACTATTTTGGGAAATATAGAGATATTTGAAGTGAAAATGATATTTGTTTTTGTAGTATAAATTAAGCTGAAATGACCACGGTGTTATAGTGGATATTTCTACCTTGCAGATAGTTCCATGGACCCTTAGAGGATGGTTATCCCAAACATCCTTTAAGTTATTTGTATTTCAGTTGATATTTCACTTCAGTTGTATTTATTGTTATAAGAATGTTAATCCTAACTCGAGTGTTTTGTGTTTTGCTTTACGCTCAGGTCAGACTGAGTGATACAGCATTAGAGACTCACCTTTGGAGTTTGGAGTTTCATTTGGAGATCCAACTATCGATTCAGATACCAGCCTTTCCTTTTGATTGGTTAAGAGAAGTCATCTGTTGCATTGGAGACTTCACTGCATTTGAACTATTCGGTTGTATTTTATTTCTAACTCTGATGTATATAGCAGCTTCATGAACTACTATTCTTTATTTATTCCGCTGCATTATATTACTCTGTGATCTGTGATTGATTTATTTATTGTATATTTTAAGTTTTGCCAAATTTTAATTAACAATTCGGTATTTTGAATTACTCAAGTTGGATATGTGTGGTTTTATTGTCGATTTGAATGGTCCAAAATAGCGGGTCGTTACAGTTGGTACATATATTTTGAAAATAAATATCTACAGTTGAAAAGAAATATATGGGATTTAATAAATATTGGTTCTTAAAATATTATATATATAAACGGAAATTTTATATATAGATTTAATAATAATATCATTGAGATTGATTTAATCCATATAATATGTTTGAGTATTATTTAAGATTTATATTTCAAATTTTACCGTTGTAAAAAGTTGAATAATTAAGATTGGGAGACAAATTTGGATTTATTAAAAATGGTATTTAGATAAGGATTTATTTAATTAAATCGATTTGAAATTATTAAATGGAAAATTTAAAGGTATGATTTTGTAACTGGATTTTTGATTTAAGTGATTTAATGAATATTTCACGTTTAATAAAATTAAAGAAAATATTGAGTAAAATGTAATTTAAGGTTACTTAAATGATATTGAATCTAATAAGGGAGTATTTCAAGACTAAATAATAATAAGGTTAAATCGAGATCTATATGAAACTGTTATATAGAACATTTAAATATTAAAGCCTTGAATTATATTGGAATTGGTTTATTTTGAGATTCGGATCTGTATTTGAAATCAACGTGGTTGAATTTGTTATTTAGCAACTGAATTGAATTAAAGTGAAATTTAGGTTGAACCATATTTGAATTTATTATTTAGAAAACCAAATTGAATAAAAATTTAGTTGAAACTGAAAGATGCTATGCGGTAGGATCGTGTAATATGGAATAATGGAATGGTCTAGGTAGATAAAGTAGGTAAATGCAAGGAGACACCAGGATTTTATACTGGTTTAGACCTCTAGTCCTACGTCCAGTCCCTAAGCTTCACTTAGGAATTTCGCTTGCTAACACCCTCACTTCACCCGGAGGAATAGGTATACAACTTACCCGAACAACCGAACGGGATTTTTTGCCTCAACTACCGAAGAGGACTTCAACTCAATTACTAAAATACAATATTCGACTTGTTGTTTTCTTGTCAACACTAATGAGTCTAATGTAGTACAATATTCCTATAATCTTATCTTCAAGAGTATGCAATGTGTTTGTGAAGATTTAGGAAATGTGAATTGCTATGAATCAAAAGAATGTTATAACCAAAAACAGTGATTCAAGCAATAGATTGGTGATTGCTTTGAGAATATCTAGAGAATATGAACAAGAGAATAGTAAGATTAAAGCAAGAGAATTCAGTGAATTAAATGATGTTAGAATCATGTATATATATTTGTAGAAGAGGTGCATTTGTTGTCAAAGGTTGCAAACAAGAGATGCTTCCATTTCCATTGATGAATGGTTGCAACTCTTGGGAGGAAGAAGGTGTCCTTTCAGAGAAAATTCGCAGGTTCAAATTTAGTCGACTGAGCAGGGATTTCAGTCAACTGAAAATATGAAGTAAAACTTTCGGGAGCAAATTCAGTCGACTGTGCAGGAAATTCAGTCGACTGAAACTGTGCATGTTTGTATATTTGTTCCAGTTTCAATCGACTGGCTGTTCCTGTTCAGTCGACTGAACTTATAAAATATGAATAGTGAAAACTTAAAAAATGAAGTTTATAAAATGTTTTCTAGTGTTGGTGCAAGCCTCTTGAGGATAGATTTTAACAATAAATCTAGACTAAGACCTGTATAAAAAACATACTTATGTTTGTTTGGTCTTCATCGATCTTCCTTTAGCGTTTCATATATTTCTTCCGTGTTTGTTGAAGCACATTGTCATTGATCAAAATCTTTGAGTATCAACATTCTCCCCCTTTTTGATTGATGACAATAGTGATTTATTCTAGAGATGTATTTACTTATTTTCTCCCCTTGAATGTATGCACAATCTTTCCTACAAAACAGAGTTAGTACCATAGGTTTTCTCCCCCTTTGTCATCGACAAAAAGGAAGAACGAACAGTAGAAATATTTTATCAAAACAATCATTGAAGCATAGAGAATAGAATATTTGTACAACTATGGCTTAAGAAAAGTTAAATTGCGACGAACAAGCATAAAATGGCTATTTATACAAGCCACTAGAAAGTTATAAATAAACATCAAACCATACTAAAATTACTCATCTTTATCCCAGTCATATGAACCTTCTCTTCCTCCTATTGGTTCACGTATGATGGGTCCTCCTGTAGGTGGTCTGTATGCTCTTCCTCCTTGGCCATAACTAGCTCCGCTTGCACTGCTACTTGTATGCTCTTCGGATGTCGTCCATGTAAACGTAGGTGTCGGACGTTTGTCGTGAGATGTCGAAGCAGTAGTGGTTCTTGAGCATGAGATTGCATCCCATAGCTTGTTGAAGAATCCTTTGATTTTGTCAAGCTTGTGGTCTACCTTTTTAAGACGAGTGTCAAGAATTTGTTGATTTCTTGACAATATCCCCAAAGATTTGTTGGTAGTAAAGCTTGGGTCAACAAGACGAATTTCATCATCTTGGTCGAAATGTTCTTCGTGGTGAGGTTGTGGAGGTTGTTGTTGTTGTTGTTGTTCTTGATGCCTTGCTTCCCATTCGGCGAGTGATATTATGCGAGGAGGTCGAGATGGGAGTTGCATTAGTCTTTTGGCCCGGTGGTTAATTTGACGGACCATTGTATTCTCTGACTCAGGTAATGGCGTATCGACATTGAGGAGAAGTCGCAGGATGTACTCTCCAAAATAGATAGTGCGCATTTCGCCATTATTAAAAGTGGGAAACTCATCAAGAATAAGTTGTACCCAATTGACTTGTATATTTCCAAAAATAGCATATAAAGCTCGATAGTTATTTGGGTAGACAATTTCGTACGAGCCCGTGCGAGGAGTAATTGTTCTCATTAAGGCTTTGTGAAGGATTCTTGCCATAGGTCGAAGAGAGGTGGATTTAAAATCTCTAAAGTTGATATTATCATCCATAAATCGATGGTTTATGTTGTCACGAATATGAGGATTGAATTCTATCTCCTCTAGCTTTCTCTCGACATTTGGTGATTCTAAAATGTGTGCTATTCTATCCAAGGAAAACCAAACTTTCTTTCTGTTAATGCTAAAAATTGAACGCTAACACCCTGGTGTTTGTAGAGTTTAAGTGAAAGCACCACCGGTGAACACGGGAATTAGAAACAAGTAAGAAATTCCAGAGAAAGCAGTAAAAGACAACAATTTTATAGTGGTTTGGCTTTAGATTAAGCCTACGTCCACTTTAATCCTCTTTACCGAATCAATTACAACTTTACAACAATCTTCAATTACAATACTGATGAGACAAACAACTAGAACTCCAATGTAGAAGAATTCTGTGAATCCATGTTGATTTTGTTAGATTTCCTCTTGAAGTTAGTTAAGATGCCTTTCGTGTTTGAAGTTTCGAGTGAGTCGAGAATTCAGCAGAGTATCGGCGTTCCAGGAATGAGCCAAAATAAGATCCCTTTTTAGTTGGAGTAGGTGGGGTATTTGTAGGAGATTTCTGGACTAGGTCGTAGGTTGCGAACGACCTTGGATGGGTCGTAGGTCGCTAGCGACCTAGGCGATGTGGTTTACGACTTAATAAGGTCGTAATAGGTCATCTGAGCGAGTTAGTAAGTAGTAGTGACCTATGGGAGGTCGGTCCTGAAGTAACTTAAGTCGTACACTACCTAGTGAAGCTCCTTTTCAACCAGGTACTGGCTGTCGGCGACTTAGCACTTAAAGCATAAATGTTATATCGGCTTGCTTAGGTCGCAAGCGACCTAATGAGAGAGAGTATACATGCGACTTTGTTCTGGAGCTCGCTAGGCCGCTTCCTTTTTTGGCTCGCTAGGTCATTGGATACTTAAGTTGCTAGGTCGTTGGATACTTAAGTCGCTAGGTCGTTGGGTACTTAAGTCGCTAGGTCGTTGGGTACTTAAGTCGCTAAGTCGTACATTCTTTAAATAGTTAAACTCATTAGCTCGCTGAGTGGCTTAACTCGTTTAGTACTATAGGTCGCTAGCTCGCAGTTGGTCTCGCATCCATGTTAGGTCGCTTGGGCTGTTAGGTCGTTAAGTCGCGTCTAAGTTAACTCGTCCATACTCTAGGTCGTTAGGTCGCTGCCATATCTAGCTCGTTACATCGCTGATTCGTGAAAAAGAGGAGTTAACACTTGCCCGTCGAAGCATATGCCTAGGTTATAGGTCGTATGCTTCGATATAACTCTGCTAGGTCGTAAGCGACTCAAGAAGATTGCTAACTCGCGCACGCAATCATCTTCTTCATCTGTTTCCTATATAAACTGTAAGTCGCTTCGTTCCCCTCACTTTATCACCTATCCCTTTACCACCATTGTTGTCATTCAAGCTCAGAAGCTAATCACAAAATCTCCTCTTTTTCATCCCCAATTGTTGATTCCAATAGCAAACAAAGGTAATTCCGATCATTTTCGCCACCATGCTGTAAGATTATGTCCTAATGCGCCTTTCGATTATTGTTGAATCGTTGGCGATTGCCTTAAAACGTGAATCAGCCTAGGGTTTCATGGAGTTATCTTGGTGAATGTAAAGTTTTTAGATTCGATTAAGGGTTTTTGAGGATGTTTTGGGAGTTTGGAGGAGACAAGGAGATGGTTATTGGGTTAGTAGGTTTTAGGCTTTGCTGTGATACTTTGGTGAGGTAAGGGAGATGAATACGTGGCAGCATGCAAGTGGAGGATAAGACTTAGGATTTCTTGATGGAAGAAAGCTAGGCATATTCCTGAAATACTCTCAGAGCGACCTAATGAGTCAGACGACCTAAGGGCCTTGCGACCTATGATGCATGACCCATTACTCTGGATGAATCATCCTCTTTAACGACCTACCTCTAGGTCGCATCATGACTTGAGCGAGCTAACCTTTGCATCACAACTTTTAAGTCGCAGACTAGCTAACCTTTAGAACACAACTCTTAAGTCGCAGACGAGCTAACCTTTAGAACACAACTTTTATGTCGCAGACGAGCTAACACTTGGACACTTGCTGTGGCATAACTTCCTGTGACTTAAGCTTTTAGGCCGTGAGAGTGTCTGAACCACCTAATACTTAACCAAATTTACATTGCCTTGCCCTGAAGTTTTATGTCTTGAACTCTTTAACTTGAAAAATACGACCTAAGAAAGTTCACCTTGGACATTTGCAAAGCTTTGACAAAACTTGACTGAATTTCCAACTTGAACAGCTAGAATGAACTGCTTGAACTTGTCGTACTTTTTTACAGATTATTTTAACTTTAATGCTATTAACCTGTTAAATACAACATTTGCAGAAAATGGGGCGAATATACTGCCATTGACAGCCCACATCAAATGACAGATTAGTCGATAAAAGATAATCAACTTAAAGAAATTATATGAAATGCTGTGATTCAATAAACTCAAGTGAAGTATTAAAGCAATGTTGAATTTACCAACCAAAGCTAATTTGTTTGCTTCAACACTGTACTTGAACTTAAAACAACAAGCCCTGAAGCTTTTTAACTGACAACTATTAATTAGTTTAATTCCAGTTACGTTTTCTTGTTATTTTATTAGTTCTGCACAGCACTTCACACATTTAGGAAACGTGCACCTTCACATTTGAATATCCAGTTCCTTGTGTAGAATGTCTTCTCAAGAAGAGATCATAGAGTAATCTGAAGGAGTCTTCCCGATAGCCATCCCATTGGATAATCCTTCGGAAAGAACTCCAACTACCCTCAGTCAACGGGCATTCCACCAATTACGTATTCAATTTGGGATCGCCGAAGCGGATGCTATTCTTCCGGGGCCAAACGATACCGCTGACAGGCCGCCTCTCATTTTTGTCGCCGTCAACCGTCAGATGTGCCTTTGTGGTGCAATTCCTCCTTTCAACGAATTTCTTCAACAACTCCTTCTCCGACTAACCAGCTCTCCCTTTCAACTGCATCCCAATGGCCACGCCATCCTGATGGGATTGTGCATTCTATTCAGGAGGACACTCAACCGTCTTCCGAGCTTTGAAGAAGTTTGCTATTTATGTACATTCGCAAAGAATAATGACCACCCCTCCATCGTACTCGTGAGAAGTGCTAGAAAACGTAAACTTATTACCGACCTCTCCGAGAGTGCTCACGGTTTTCTGAATCAGTTCTTCTTCGTTTGCTACCCCCAGGGTTCTATGCCATTTGGAGAGTAGGAAGTAAGATTGCTCATCCCTGTTCTTTCCGTTTCAGGTTTCAAGATCCGAATCGCTAAGTGCTAACTTCATTCTTTTCTTTTACAGCACTTCCTCCTCCCTCTAGAAATCGCAGTCACAAGACGATTTTTGATAGATTAAGTGCCATGGCGGTTGAAGAAAGGAGTATTAAGTGTTTGCTGACAGATGAACTTCTGCACCAATACGGGCTTCTGCACCCCTCCCGTTCCACTCAACCTCATGAAGTACCCGACTCTCCAGTAGAGGCACCGGATGCCCCTGTTTCCGTTGGAGAACCTACGACGAAAGAACGCACTGTTGAGGCTTCATTGGTAAAGTGTTCTACTTCAACTGATGTTGCGGGGTCGTCCGTCAAACAGGAAATTGCCCCGGTCATCGAAGAAGAGGAGCCTCCTCAACAACCTGGGAAATCTGGTGACGAAGGGGCTGAGAGAACAAGTCCCGCTAGGCACAGCGGTGATAATACTTTTGAGGGGTTGAGCGACCTGATGATTACTTCACAGGAGCTTTTCAAAGATGATCTTACCACTGCTAAAGTTACTTTTTCAGCAGTCGAAGCGACATCCGTTCTGCAACAAACTCCATCAGCCCAAGAGTTGGCACTGGCTGTTAGATCCATCATCACCCCCCAACCCAGGAGTGGTTCGTGATTCGACGCATGTAGTTTGCACGTTACACACACTTAGGACTTTTCAGCACTTATATGCGTTCAACTCTCTTGCTTTCAAAATTTTCTGAGTTTATCTTTTCTTCATTTTCAAATTCTCCAATGAAAAGAAGTGTCTCCTACTACGACGATTTCCAGCACTATGGGAAGCGTGGTTCTTATGACCCCAGGAGGTATCTTCCTGCCTCTTGGGAAACTGACGAAGAAAGAGCTACGAGGAAAGCTCGTGAAAGGCGCGCCTATGAAGAACGCCATGAAAGACGAGATGAGCTACATGACTCTTCCCAGAGGGAAGATGATTCTCATAAGCGGAAATCCCGTGACGATAAGGGGAAAAGCCACATCCCTGAAGATGCTAGTAAAAGGGCCAAACATAGCGAAAAGCCGGCATCCGAACTTCCTGAAAGGCCCGCTGCTCCTGCATCTTCTCAATCTCCTGCCCATACTCGTACTGATATTCAAAAAATTATTGGCAGGCCCTCATACCAGGATGGACAAGGCCCGACCACTCTTCAAAGTTGGTTTCCGCATTGGTGCTTGAAGGTAGTGCGCTTTGACCTTGATTTGGTCCCGATTGACAAGAAAGTTATGCTGCGCAACCTTGATACCGTGAAACTTGACATTGAGAGAATGTCGGGTTGGAAGAAGCTTATCGACGAGCTTCAAAGGGTAAATCGTGCAAATCTTGAGGCCATGGTAACAATGGAAAACGACAATCCGAATGGCAGAAAACTCTTGAGCAGCATGACACGGAAATGAGGAGCATGGCTACTTATAATGAAAAGCTTGAAGCAGAGGTCGAAAAACTTAAAGAAGATCTCGCCACTTCTTCCACTTCTTATTCTCAGAGAGAAGAAGTGCTTCTAAAACAAGTAAGAGATGCTCACGCGGCACAGAGAGATGCCGAAGCTAAATTTGAAGCATAGCAACAAGCTGTAGAAAACTACCAGGCTGATGTTGCTCAACTTTGAGAGAACACCAACGCCAAGAACCTGGAGATTGAACTGCTGAAAACTCGACTTTCTAAAGCTGAAAAGGAGCGTGATAAAGTTGTTGCCGGCAAAGCTGTGGCCGAAGAATCTCATATGGAAACCAAAGCTGAAGTCAGCTCCACTTTATTCGAGTTTTACATCCACAGTGCTCTGGGGCACAGTAGCCTTAAGTTTTTGGGGCCGACATATGAAATCACTTTGGCCAAAGATGGGAGGCCATACTTGATATGTTTGGAGGAGCCGGGTATGCCGAAGTAGATTTAATGGCGCACTACCTAGATGATGATGCATGTGCCGCACTTGCTAGGGGAAAGGAGCAACTTGCCAAAGCGAGAGCTGAAACGACCGAAGGAGAACATTTAGGAAAGACAATTTCAACCGACCCAGTTCTACCTTTAGTTTCAGCCGATATCGATATTGCTGGCTCCGGTTCCCATTCTCCTCCTCTTGCTAAAGCCGTTATTGAAAGCACCACCGCCCACACTGGAGATGAGGCTCAAGAAAGCGCTGAAGCGCAGTACTTCGGAGTTGACATAGTGCAGTCAACTTCTCTAGGTAACCTCAATGTTGATCTCGCTCAAGTGGACTGCATGTTCGCTTCGACTGAGTTCAATGAGCTTCTTTCTTATTTCTTAAGTGTCGATGAGCCATTATCCCCTCTTTTTATGAGGAGTACTGACTTTAACTTTTCTTCTCCTGTAGAGGAAGCACCAAGTATTGTTCATACTTCCCCTCCTCTAGCTGTTTCCTCTCCACCTCTTCAGATTACTCCCCCTTCTATCTCTCAACCAGGGTCGCAAGAAGAGAAGATAGAAGCTCTTCGTGACTTGGACGATATTGTTGCTTTTCAAGAACAAAAGGTCGAAGAACCTGATGAAGGGGAGAGAACTCCGGAGCAGACTGCTACTGATGACATAACATTATCCACTCTTTTCTCTCCGGATAGTGAATCTTCTTCTAAGAAGAGGGGGAAACGCGGAGTCTCAAAGAAAAGGAAAGAAGTTTCTGCTGGCGAGGAAAAAATAGAAGAACGTCCAATTGCGCCTCTTCCTCTTTCTTCCCCTACTCTCACAAGCCGGCCTCAAAAATTGATCATCCGGCCAGGCGTAGGCTCGAAAGGTGGCGGGAAGAAGAAGTGATCGGTTTAGGACTTATGCTTTTCACCTTGCTTTTTGCTTTTTTGCTTGTATATACAAAGACTTATGTTGACCGGCGATTGTGCGGGTAACGGTCCCCGCCTTCTTTTGTTTTGAAACCGGCGCATGTATAAATTTTTTTATGGTATGGAATAAAATAATTCTTTTACTTGTACAAATTTCTGTCTGTACTTGAGAATGCATTTATTCCTTTTTTTTATACAAGTGTCTTTATTTTCCCTGTGTGATGTTGCAGTAAACCTATGGTATGTTGCTTGAGCATTGTTTTTATTTTTGCGACTATATTATATTGCCCATATACCATGGTTTATTGCAATCTCTTTCACACTGGCAGGATTTTGGAGAACAACTCTTCTGTTTCGAGAAGACTTGTGCTCTTTCTTTAGAGAACAACTTCTCCACTTGAAGGAGGTTTGCATCTGTACTTTATAGGATAATATTTCCGTTTTAAGGAAATATTTTTCTGATTTAGTAGAATGCGCCCCATATTGGAGAAGTTTTCTCTTTCTTTCTTTTTTTTTTGCGAAGTTTTACACTTCACTTTTATTTTTGGCAAGTGAATTTTCCTTCGTGATACAGTGGGCCTCCGAGAAAGGGCTTTGACCTGCTTGTGCCTCCGAAGAGGGCTTTTATTTGATTGTGCCTCTGGGAAGAGGGCTTTTTGTTTGATTGTGCCTCTAGGAAGACGGCTTAGTTTGTGCCTCTGGGGAGAGGTCTTCTTGTTTGTGCCTCTGGGAAGAGAGCTCTTTGTTTCTGCCTCTGGGGAGAGGCTTTTATTTTTTCCCTGTCCGCTGGGAAGCGGGCCTCCAAAGAGGGCTTTTCACATTTTGACTCGTGTGAAGTTTTATTTCATATCACGGTGAAATGTGCGCCTCTGAGTAGGGCTTTTGCCTGGAAGTTTGGAGTTTCCTTCTCTTGACTGGATGGATTCAAGGGGCAGACACAAGTTACTTGGATTGTTTGTTTGCACAAACGTTCTCAGCTAGTTAACGAGTGTCATGTGCCACTGATCAGTCCACAACTTTCTATCGTGAAAGAGAACTCTCTTTTTCTGGCTAGTCCCATTAAAGGTCTTTTAGCATTTCAACTATGGTGAAATGGTCCTCCGAAGAGGGCTTTTCACAATCTAGCACTTGTGAAGTTTTATTTCAAATCTCAGTGGAATGCGTGCCTCCTAGTAGGGCTGTTGCCTGGAAGTTTGGAGTTTCCTTCTCTCGGTTGGATGGATTCACGGGGCAGACACAAGTTACTTGGATTGTTTGTTTGCACAAACGTTCTCAGCTAGTTAACGAGTGCCTGTGCCACCGATCAGTCCACAACTTTCTATCGAGAAGGAGGACTCTCTTTTTCTGGCACATCCCATTATAGATCTTTATCCTCCGAAGAGTTGTGCCTCTGAAGAGGGCTTGTGCCTCCGAGAAGGTCTTTTGCTGTTTGCTGCCTGCTTGCCCATGTCTTTTCGCCCTTTGCTCA
Organism: Allium cepa; assembly: GCA_030765085.1. NCBI lineage: Eukaryota > Viridiplantae > Streptophyta > Magnoliopsida > Asparagales > Amaryllidaceae > Allium > Allium cepa. Next base: position 360,899,696 of record CM060942.1, read on the forward strand.
TATCAGCGGTTTCCTGTTATCATTTCCAAGCGCACATTCCTTTCTTTTGCAAGTAGCTTATTTTATCCGAAGAAGTGTACTTCATTGTTTAATGAGTTCGCAGGGATAGACATAGGCTAATTAATCGAATGTTTGTTTGCACAAACGATCACAATTAGTTAGGAAGGGTCTACTTCTGGCGGAACCACTAACTGTTTGCTTGAAGCACTTCTTATATAGGATTTGAATCTGGAATTTTTGTGGCTAGATATTCATTTGTTGATTGATGTTAGGGATCACTTGGTCTTATGATGGGTAAGCTTTGTTTTAATAGCCTGCAATATTAAATCCACATTTTAGCAATACAATTGAAGTACTTTATATATCGAAATAAAACAAGCAGTAGAGAACACAAGATTTATAGTGGTTCGGCCAAGAACTGGGCCTACATCCACTTTATAGTTCTTATTATTCACTTGCACTGGCTTTACAATGGCTTTCAATACAAGAATAATACATTCATAATTCTTTTTACAGACTTAAGCAAAGCTTTTCAGTAAAATATGGGCACAAATGATTGCTATTCCAAGCTCTTGGAATTGGATCTCCTTCGACAGTTGTCAGTTTGAAAGTGCCATCAAGAAGTTTTTGGCCCATGACATATGGCCCTTTCCAGTTTGGCGCAAACACTCCTGTTGCTGTCATGACCCTTTTCAAGACTAGATCTCCAATCTTAAAGCTGCGTTGGTGAACTTTAGAATTGAAATGCCTGGCAATTCTTTGCTGATGGGCTGCAATTCTGAGCTGATCCTCTTCCCTTTTTTCATCAAGGAAGTCAAGTGCTTCAAGTTGCAACTCTTCGTTTTCAGCTTGGTTGAAATGAATTCTTTTATGTGAAGGGACTTCTATTTCCACCGGAATCATTGTTCCGATCCATATGCTAATGAAAATGGAGTGTGCCCGGTCGCAGTTTTGCGGGTAGTTCTATATGCCCATAGTGCTAGTGGAAGCTTATCGACCCAACCACATTTCGCTTTTTCCTGTTGTTTTTTAATGGTTGATTTGATAATTTTGTTTACTGCTTCCACTTGCCCGTTTGCCAGCGGATGAGCCACGGCTGAGAAGCTTTTCTGGATCTTGAATCGCTTGCAAAAATCTTGGAACTCTTCACTTACGAATTGGGTTCCATTGTCTGTGATTGTCTTTTGAGGAACACCATACCTGCAAATGATATTCTTAGTTATAAAGTTTATCATCTTTTTAGAGGTAATAGTAGCTAATGGTTCAGATTCAGCCCATTTAGTAAAATAATCAACAGCAACAATAGCATATCTGATTCCGGATTTGGCGGTTGGCAAAGGCAATGATGAGATCTATTCCCCAAATAGCAAATGGCCACAGACTGACCATCTGTGTTATCTCAGTGGAAGGTGCTCTTGGGATCTTTGCGAATCTCTTCCATCGGTCACATTTTCGGGCATAGCTTGTAGCATCACGATTAATATCTGGCCGAAAATACCCATAACGGAGGATTTTCTTTGCTAGAGTTTGACCACCTGAATGGTCTCCACACTCTCCTTCGTGCACTTCAGCTAGAATTGTTTTAGCTTCTTCCTTGGTCACACATCGGAGTAATGGCATTGAGAATCTCCGCCTATACAATTGGCCATCTTGAATTATGTATCTGGAGGCTTTTCTTAGCAACTTCTGTCGTTCTTTTGAACTTTCTGGTAGAGAACCGTTGAGCAGATATTCCATTATCGGAGTCATCCATGATTCTTGCTCTTGAGATATAGTCATGATCCTGTCAATATCCATCTCATCTGTGCTTGGGGATGACACGACTTCCATAGGAACTAATCCCAATAATTGAGCTTCACTAGTGCTTGCATACTTTGCGAGAGAATCTGCCTTCATGTCCTCTTCCCGGGGTATATGATTTATCGTATAATGGTCAAGATCATCGAGAAGTTCCAAGCTCTTGACAAATAAGCTAGCAGATTTCCTCCTTTAGTCTGAAACTCTTTCTTGACTTGACATACAACAAGTTGTGAATCACTGAAGATCTGCAACACTTTGACATTCAACTCTTTAGCAATTCTCAAACCGGCAATAAGGGCTTCATATTCTGCTTCATTGTTTGTCGAAGGGAATTCCAATCTCAACGCATAGCACAACGAGCGCCCTTCAGGGGTTTCAAGCATAACCCCAGCTCCGAAACAGTAATCGTTTCTTGCACCATCAACGTATAATTTCCATTGAATTGGGGGATTATCAGTCACTTCTTCCTCACTTTCACCTTTATCTGTACATTCTGCGATAAAATCTGCCAAAGCTTGTCCATTGATTGCTCTCCTGGAATGATAAGTGATGTCGTATTGGCTGAGTTCAATATTCCACTTTAGAAGACGACCCGAAGTCTCAGGACGAAACAGGACTTGCTTTAGAGGCTGATCAGTGAGGACTTTGATAGGATGATCTTGGAAATACGGCCTCAACTTCCTTGATGCAATGAGTAGACAATAGGCGAGATTTTACAATTTTGAATAATTCATCTCTGCCCCGGTTGATTGGTTCAGAGAAGTCATCTGTTGCATTGGAGACTTCACTACAATTGAACTATTCGGTTGTATTTTATTTCTAACTCTGATGTATATAGTAGCTTCATGAACTACTATTCTCTATCTATTCCTCCGCATTTTATTACCCTATGATCTGTGATTGATTTATTTATTCCATATTTTAAGTTTTGCCAAATTTTAATTAACAATACGGTATTTTGAATTACTCAAGTCGGATATGTATGGTTTTATTGTGGATTTGAATGGTCCAAAATAGCGGGTCGTTACAGTTGGTATAAATATTTTGAAAATAAATTTCTACAGCTGAAAAGAAATATATGGGATTTAATAAATATTGGTTCTTAAAATATTATTTATATAAATGGAAATTTTTATATTGATTTAATAATAATATTATTGAGATTGATTTAATCCATATAATATGTTTGAGTATTATTTAAGATTTATATTTCAAAATTTACCGTTGTAAAAAGTTGAATAATTAAGATTGGGAGATAAATTTGGGTTTATTAAAAATGGCATTTAAATATGGATTTATTTAATTAAATCGATTTGAAATTATTGAATGGAAAATTTAAAGGTATCATTTTGTAAGTGGATTTTTGATTTAAGTGATTTAATGAATATTTCACGTTTAATAAAATTAAAGAAAATATTGAATAAAATGTAATTTAAAGTTACTTAAATGATATTGAATCTAATAAGGGAGTATTTCAAGACTAAATAATAATGAGGTTAAACCGAGATCTATATGAAACTGTTATATAGAACATTTAAATATTAAAGCCTTGAACTATATTGGAATTTAAATGGTTTATGTTGAGATTCGGATCTGTAATTGAAATCAACGTAGTTGAATTTGTTATTTAGCAACTAAATTGAATTAAAGTGAAATTTAGGTTAAACCAAATTTGAATTTATTATTTAGAAAACTAAATTGAATAAAAATTTAGTTGAAACGTTGAATACTAAAAGTTTTGAAATATGTTGAAATATAAATGGGTATTTTTGTGATTACAAATCCGAATTTGAGATCGATAAATTGAAGTGTTTATTTTAGGAATTGAGTTGAATTTAAATTGATAAATTGAGATTGAATTTAATTTAAATGGGAAGGTCGGGTTGATGTTGAAACGATTTGTAAAGTTGAGGGAATTGAAAATACTTTATTGTTTAAATTATTTAATATATATAAATACTATTTTGGGAAATATAGAGATATTTGAAGTGAAAATGATATTTGGTTTTGAAGTATAAATTAAGCTGAAATGACCACGGTGTTATAGTGTATAATTCTACCTTGTAGCTAGTTCCATGGACACTTAGAGGATGGTTATCCCAAACATCCTTTAAGTTATTTGTATTTAAGTTGATATTTCACTTGAGTTGGATTTATTGATATAAGAATGTTTATCCTGACTCGAGTGTTTGGTGTTTTTATTTACGCTCGGGTCGGACTAAGTGATGCAACATTAGAGACTCGCCTTTGGAGTTCGAAGTTTCATTTGGAGATCTAACTATCGATTCAGATTCCAGCCTTTCCAGTTGATTGGTTCAGAGAAGTCATCTGTTGCATTGGAGACTTCACTTCATTTGAACTATTCGGTTGTATTTTATTTCTAACTCTGATGTATATAGCAGTAGCTTCACGAACTACTATTCTTTATCTATTCCGCTGCATTATATTACTCTGTGATCCGTGATTGATTTATTTATTGTATATTTTAAATTTTCCCAAATTTTAATTAACAATTCGGTATTTTCAATTACTCAAGTCAGATATGTATGGTTTTATTGTCGATTTGAATGGTCCAAAATAGCGGGTCGTTACAGTTGGTATAAATATTTTGAAAATAAGTTTCTACAGCTGAAAAGAAATATATGGGATTTAATAAATATTGGTTCTTAAAATATTATTTATATAAATGGAAATTTTATATATTGATTTAATAATAATATTATTGAGATTGATTTAATCCATATAATATGTTTGAGTATTATTTAAGATTTATATTTCAAAATTTACCATTGTAAAAAGTTGAATAATTAAGATTGGGAGATAAATTTGGGTTTATTAAAAATGGTATTTAAATAGGGACTTATTTAAATAAATCGATTTGAAATTATTGAATGGAAAATTTAATGGTATGATTTTGTAACTGGATTTTTGATGTAAGTGATTTAATGAATATTTAACGTTTAATAAAATTAAAGAAAATATTGAGTAAAATGTAATTTAAGGTTACTTAAATGATATTGAATCTAATAAGGGAGTATTTCAAGACTAAATAATAATAAGGTTAAATCGAGATCTTTATGAAACTGTTATATAGAATATTTAAATATTAAAGCCGTGAACTATATTGGAATTTAAATGGTTTATGTTGAGATTCGGATCTGTATTTGAAATCAACGTAGTTGAATTTGTTATTTAGCAACTAAATTGAATTAAAGTGAAATTTAGGTTGAACCAAATTTGAATTTATTATTTACAAAACTAAATTGAATAAAAATTTAGTTGAAACGTTGAATACTTAAAGTTTTGAAATATATTGAAATATAAATGGGTATTTTTGTGATTACAAATCCGAATTTGAGATCGATAAATTGAAGTGTTTATTTTAGGAATTGAGTTGAATTTAAATTGATAAATTGAGATTGAATTTAATTTAAATGGAAAGGTCAAGTTGATGTTGAAACGATTTGTTTAGTTGAGGGAATTGAAAATACTTTATTTTATAAATTATTTAATGCATATAAATTCTATTTTGGGAAATATAAAGATATTTGAAGTCAAAATGATATTTGGTTTTGAAGTATAAATTAAGCTGAAATGACCACGGTGTTATAGTGCATATTTCTGCCTTGTAGATAGTTCCATGGACCCTTAGAGGATGGTTATCCAAAACATCCTTTAAGTTATTTGTATTTCAGTTGATATTTCACTTGAGTTGGATTTATTGGTATAAGAATGTTAATCCTGACTCGAGTGTTTTTATGTTTTTCTTTACGCTCGGGTCTGACTGAGTGATACGGCATTAGAGACTCACCTTTGGAGTTCGGAGTTTCATTTGGAGATCCCACTATCGATTCAGATTCCAGCCTTTCCAGTTGATTGGTTCAGAGAAGTCATCTGTTACATTGGAGACTTCACTGTATTTGAACTATTCGGTTGTATTTTATTTCTAACTCTGATGCAAATAGTAGCTTCATGAACTACTATTCTTTATATATTCCTCTGCATTATATTACCCTATGATCTATGATTGATTTATTTATTCTATATTTTTAGTTTTTCCAAATTTTAATTAAAAATTCGGTATTTTGAATTACTCAAGTCGGATATGTATGGTTTTATTGTCGATTTGAATGGTCCAAAATAGCGGGTCGTTAAAGTTGGTATAAATATTTTGAAAATAAATTTCTACAGCTGAAAAGAAATATATGGGATTTAATAAATATTGGTTCTTAAAATATTATATATATAAATGGAAATTTTATATATAGATTTAATAATAATATTATTGAGATTGATTTAATCCGTATAATACGTTTGAGTATTATTTAAGATTTATATTTCAAAATTTACCATTGTTAAAATTTGAATAATTAAGATTGGGAGATAATTTGGGTTTATTAAAAATGGTATTTAAATAAGGATTTATTTAATTCAATCGATTTGAAATTATTGAATGGAAAATTTAAAGGTATGATTTTGTAACTGGATTTTTGATTTAAGTGATTTAATGAATATTTAACGTTTAATAAAATTAAAGAAAATATTGAGTAAAATGTAATTTAAGGTTACTTAAATGATATTGAATCTAATAAGGGAGTATTTCAAGACTAAATAATAATGAGGTTAAATCGAGATCTTTATGAAACTGTTATATAGAACATTTAAATATTAAAGCCTTGAACTATATTTGAATTTAAATGGTTTATGTTGATATTCGGATCTGTATTTGAAATCAACGTAGTTGAATTTGTTATCTAGCAACTAAATTGAATTAAAGTGAAATTTAGGTTGAACCAAATTTGAATTTATTATTTAGAAAACTAAATTGAATAAAAATTTAGTTGAAACGTTGAATACTTAAAGTTTTGAAATATATTGAAACATAAAGGGGTATTTTTGTGATTACAAATCCGAATTTGAGATCGATAAATTGAAGTGTTTATTTTAGGAATTGAGTTGAATTTAAATTGATAAATTGAGATTGAATTTAATTTAAATGGAAAGGTCGGGTTGATGTTGAAACGATTTGTTAAGTTGAGGGAATTGAAAATACTTTATTGTCTAAATTATTTAATATATATAAATACTATTTTGGGAAATATAGAGATATTTGAAGTCAAAATGATATTTGGTTTTGAAGTATAAGTTAAGTTGAAATGACCACGGTGCTATAGTGCATATTTCTGCCTTGTAGATAGTTCCATGGACCCTTAGAGGGTGGTTATCCCAAACATCCTTTAAGTTATTTGTATTTCTGTTGATATTTCACTTGAGTTGGATTTATTAGTATAAGAATGTTAATCTTGACTCAAGTGTTTTTATGTTTTTCTTTACGCTCGGGTCAGACCGAGTGATACAGCATTAGAGACTCACCTTTGGAGTTCGGAGTTTCATTTGGAGATCCAACTTTCGATTCAGATTCCAGCCTTTCCAGTTGATTGGTTCAGAGAAGTCATCTGTTGCATTGGAGACTTCACTGCATTTGAACTATTCGATTGTATTTTATTTCTAACTCTGATGTATATAGTAGCTTCATGAACTACTATTCTTTATCTATTCCTCTGCATTATATTACCCTATGATCTGTGATTGATTTATTCATTCTATATTTTAAGTTTTGCCAAATTTTAATAAAAAATTCGGTATTTTGAATTACTCAAGTAGGATATGTATGGTTTTATTGTCGATTTGAATGGTCCAAAATAGCGGGTCGTTAAAGTTGGTATAAATATTTTGAAAATAAATTTCTACAGCTGAAAAGAAATATATGGGATTTAATAAATATTGGTTCTTAAAATATTATATATATAAATGGAAATTTTATATATAGATTTAATAATAATATTATTGAGATTGATTTAATCCATAAAATATGTTTGAGTATTATTTAAGATTTATATTTCAAAATTTACCGTTGTAAAAAGTTGAATAATTAAGATTGGGAGATAAATTTGGGTTTATTAAAAATGGCATTTAAATATGGATTTATTTAATTAAATCGATTTGAAATTATTGAATGGAAAATTTAAAGATATCATTTTGTAAGTGGATTTTTGATTTAAGTGATTTAATGAATATTTCACGTTTAATAAAATTAAAGAAAATATTGAGTAAAATGTAATTTAAGGTTACTTAAATGATATTGAATCTAATAAGGGAGTATTTCAAGACTAAATAATAATGAGGTTAAATCGAGATCTATATGAAACTATTATATAGAACATTTAAATATTAAAGCCTTGAACTATATTGGAATTTAAATGGTTTATGTTGAGATTCGGATCTGTATTTGAAATCAACGTAGTTGAATTTGTTATTTAGCAACTAAATTGAATTAAAGTGAAATTTAGGTTAAACCAAATTTGAATTTATTATTTAGAAAACTAAATTGAATAAAAATTTAGTTGAAACATTGAATACTTAAAGTTTTGAAATATAAAGGGGTATTTTTGTGATTACAAATCCGAATTTGAGATCGATAAATTGAAGTGTTTATTTTAGGAATTGAGTTAAACATAAATTGATAAATTGAGATTGAATTTAATTTAAAATGGAAAGGTCGGGTTGATGTTGAAACGATTTGTTAAGTTGAGGGAATTGAAAATACTTTATTGTATAAATTATTTAATATATATAAATACTTTTTTGGGAAATATAGAGATATTTGAAGTGAAAATGATATTTGGTTTTGAAGTATAAATTAAGCTGAAATGACCACGGTGTTATAGTGCATATTTCTGCCTTGTAGATAGTTCCATGGACCCTTAGAAGATGGTTATCCCAAACATCCTTTAAGTTATTTGTATTTCAGTTGATATTTCACTTGAGTTGGATTTATTGGTATAAGAATGTTAATCCTGACTCGAGTATTTTTATGTTTTTCTTTACGCTCGGGTCAGACTGAGTGATACAGCATTAGAGACTCACCTTTGGAGTTCCGAGTTTCATTTGGAGTTCGAAGTATCGTTAAAGTGAAATTTAAGTTGAACCAAATTTGAATTTATTATTTAGAAAACTAAAATGAATAAAAATTTAGTTGAAACGTTGAATACTTAAAGTTTTGAAATATATTGAAATGTAAAGCGGTATTTTTGTGATTACAAATCCGAATTTGAGATCGATAATTGAATGTTTATTTTAGGAATTGAGTTGAATTTAAATTTGATAAATTGAGATTGAATTTGATTTAAATGGAAAGGTCGGGTTGATGTTGAAACGATTTGTTAAGTTGAAGGAATTGAAAATACTTTATTCTATAAATTAATTAATATATATAAATACTATTTTGGGAAATTTAGAGATATTTGAAATTAAAATGATATTTGGTTTTGAAGTATAAATTAAGCTGAAATGACCATGTGTTATAGTGTATATTTCTACCTTGTAGATAGTTCCATGGACCCTTAGAGGATGGTTATCCCAAACATCCTTTAAGTTATTTGTATTTCAGTTGATATTTCACTTGAGTTGGATTTATTGAGATTAGAATGTTAATCATGACTCGAGCGTTTTGTGTTTTGCTTTACGCTCTGGTCAGAATGAGTGATACAGCGTTAGAGCCTCACCTTTGGAGTTTGGAGTTTCATTTGGAGATCCAACTATCGATTCAGATTCCACCCTTTCTAGTTGATTGGTTCAGAGAAGTCATCTGTTGCATTGGAGACTTCACTGCATTTGAACTATTCGGTTGTATTTTATTTCTAACTCTGATGTATATAGCAGTAGCTTCACGAACTACTATTCTTTATCTATTCCGCTGCATTATATTACTCTGTGATCTGTGATTGATTGATTTATTGTGTATTTTAAGTTTTGCCAAATTTTAATTAACAATTTGGTATTTTGAATTACTCAAGTCGGATATGTATGGTTTTATTGTCGATTTGAATGGTCCAAAATAGCGGGTCGTTAAAGTTGGTATAAATATTTTGAAAATAAATTTCTACAGCTGAAAAGAAATATATGGGATTTAATAAATATTGGTTCTTAAAATATTATATATATAAATGAAAATATTATATATTGATTTAATAATAATATTATTGAGATTGATTTAATCCATATAATATGTTTGAGTATTATTTAAGATTTATATTTCAAAATTTACCATTGTAAAAAGTTGAATAATTAAGATTGGGATATAAATTTGGGTTTATTAAAAATGGTATTTAAATAAGGATTTATTTAATTAAATCGATTTGAAATTATTGAATGGAAAATTTAAAGGTATGATTTTGTAACTGGATTTTTGATTTAAGTGATTTAATGAACATTTCACGTTTAATAAAATTAAAGAAAATATTGAGTAAAATGTAATTTAAGGTTACTTAAATGATATTGAATCTAATAAGAGAGTATTTCAAGACTAAATAATATGAGGTTAAATCGAGATCTATATGAAACTGTTATATAGAACATTTAAATATTAAAGCCTTGTACTAAATTGGAATTTAAATGGTTTATGTTGAGATTCGGATCTGTATTTGAAATCAACGCAGTTGAATTTGTAGATGCAACTAAATTGAATTAAAGTGAAATTTAGTTTGAACCGAATTTGAATTTATTATTTAGAAAACTAAATTGAATAAAAATTTAGTTGAAACGTTGAATACTTAAAGTTTTGAAATATATAGAAATATAAAGGGGTATTTTTGTGATTACAAATCCGAATTTGAGATCGATAAATTGAATGTTTCTTTTAGGAATTGAGTTGAATTTAAATTTGATAAATTGAGATTGAATTTAATTTAAATGGAAGTGTCGGTTGATGTTTAAACGATTTCTTAAGTTGAAGGAATTGAAAATACTTTATTCTATAAATTATTTAATATATATAAATACTATTTTGGGAAATATAGAGATATTTTAAGTGAAAATGATATTTGGTTTTGAAGTATAAATTAAGCTGAAATGACAACGTGTTATAGTGTATATTTCTGCCTTGTAGATAGTTCCATGGACCCTTAGAGGATTGTTATCCCAAACAACCTTTAAGTTATTTGTATTTCAGTTAATATTTCACTTGAGTTGGATTTATTGAGATAAGAATGTTAATCCTGACTCGAGTGTTTTGTGTTTTGCTTTACGCTCTGGTAAGACTGAGTGATACAACATTAGAGACTCACCTTTGGAGTTTGGAGTTTCATTTGGAGATCCAACTATCGATTCAGATTCCACCCTTTCTAGTTGATTGGTTCAGGGAAGTCATATGTTGCATTGGAGACTTCACTGCATTTGAACTATTCGGTTGTATTTTATTTCTAACTCAGATGTATATAGCAGTAGCTTCACGAGCTATTATTATTTATCTATTCCGCTGCATTATATTACTCTATGATCTGTGATTGATTTATTTATTGTATATTTTAAGTTTTGCCAAATTTTAATTAACAATTCGGTATTTTGAATTGCTCAAGTCGGATATGTATGGTTTTATTGTCGATTTGAATGGTCCAAAATAGCGGGTCGTTACAGTTGGCATAAATATTTTGAAAATAAATTTCTACTGCTGAAAGGAAATATATGGGATTTAATAAATATTGGTTCTTAAAATATTATATATGTAAATGAAAATTTTATATATTGATTTAATAATACTATTATTGAGATTGATTTAATCCATATAATATGTTTGAGTATTATTTAAGATTTATATTTCAAAATTTACCGTTGTATAAAGTTGAATAATTAAGATTGGGACATAAATTTGGGTTTATTAAAAATGGTATTTAAATAAGGATTTATTTAATTAAATCGATTTGAAATTATTGAATGGAAAATTTAAAGGTATGATTTTGTAACTGTATTTTTGATTTAAGTGATTTAATGAATATTTCACGTTTAATAAAATTAAAGAAAATATTGAGTAAAATGTAATTTAAGGTTACTTAAATGATATTGAATCTAATAAGGGAGTATTTCAAGACTACATAATAATGAGGTTAAATCGAGATCTATTTGAAACTGTTATATAGAACATTTAAATACTAAAGCCTTGAACTATATTGGAATTTAAATGGTTTATGTTGAGATTCAGATCTGTATTTGAAATCAACGTAGTTGAATTTGTTATTTAGCAACTAAATTTAATAAAAGTGAAATTTAGGTTGAACCGAATTTTAATTTATTATTTAGAAAACTAAATTGAATAAAAATTTAGTTGAAACGTTGAATACTTAAAGTTTTGAAATATATTGAAATATAAAGGGGTATTTTTGTGATTACAAATCGGAATTTAAGATCGATAAATTGAATGTTTATTTTAGGAATTGAGTTGAATTTAAATTTGATAAATTGAGATTGAATTTAATTTAAATGGAAAGGTCGGGTTGATGTTGAAACGATTTGTTAAGTTGAAGGAATTGAAAATACTTTATTCTATAAATTATTTAATATATATAAATACTATTTTGGGAAATATAGAGATATTTGAAGTGAAAATGATATTTGGTTTTGAAGTATAAATTAAGCTGAAATGACCACGTGTTATAGTGTATATTTCTACCTTGTAGATAGTTCCATGGACCCTTAGAGGATGGTTATCCCAAACATCCTTTAAGTTATTTGTATTTCAGTTGATATTTCACTTGAGTTGGATTTATTGATATAAGAATGTTAATCCTGACTCGAGTGTTTTGTGTTTTGCTTTACGCTCTAGTCAGACTGAGTGATACAGCATTAGAGACTCACCTTTGGAGTTTAGAGTTTCATTTGGAGATCCAACTATCGATTCAGATTCCACACTTTCAAGTTGATTGGTTCGAAGAAGTCATCTGTTGCATTGGAGACTTCACTGCATTTGAACTATTCGGTTGTATTTTATTTCTAACTCTGATGTATATATTAGCTTCATGAACTACTATTATTTATCTATTCCGCTGCATTATATTACTATGTGATCTGTGATTGATTTGTTTATTGTATATTTTAAGTTTTGCCAAATTTTAGTTAACAATTCGGTATTTTGAATTATTCAAGTCGGATATGTATGTTTTTATTTTCGATTTGAATGGTCCAAAATAGCGGGTCGTTACAGATTTTGAGTTCAACACACCAAAATTGGAAAATTCACTAAAACAATTCAAATCAAAAGTAAATAAACATGAATGGATGTTTGAAATTCATACCTAACAACAATGAAAGTTATAGACGTAAATGTGAGTTAAAAACTCACCTTTAAACCCAAAAAGAACAAATGAGAGGCTTTAAAACAAAGTAAGACCAATTCCTTTTCAATATACCTCTAGAATCTTCAATCTATTGTCAAATGAAATGAATTTCCTAAGTTAGGTTATAGGAATTTCTGAAAATTAAAGAGAGATTGAGACGGAGAAGACAAAGAGTATTCTTGTACAAGCTTCTCTTCGATTAAGAACTTGAATTTGAATTCCTAAGAGAAACTAGGGCATAGGACTTTTAATTTCCTCTTCTCATTATTCTTTCTAGGGCTTGAGAGTACTAGGAAATGAAAATGAATGAAGAGGGGAGGAGTGGAGTGGGAGTTATTATGTAGAGGGGTTGGGTTCTCTTAGTGGGCTGAAACCCAAACCCAAAGTCCAATAGAAAAATAGCAAAATTCTACTCAACTCCAAACATATTGATGATTATATTCAAAAAAGTCACAAACGCCATTTGGGACTCAATGGAAGTGGTCGCAAGCCCTAATTTGACAGTTTAAAAAAAGTAGCATCTCAGACTTTAATCTGACGAACGATGCTATATTTAAATAAAACATTTAAATATACAATCGTAAAATATGCGGGTTGTTACATATATGCTATTATCGTTATCTGTTCAACTGTGACATCTGACACCATTATCTGTTATTTATGTTGATGATTGTTATCCCGCTTTTTGTCAAAGCCGTGATACCAAAAGACTGATCGAAAGCAAAAGACGGTTCACCTCAGAGATTGGTTGTACTTCACTTCGCTATGGATATCGATGAATTTTGTCCGAGCCCGGATCAGGCCACAACTGATAAGACATGACAGGCAAAGCCGTAGAAGCCAGCGTTTCAAGTTTCAAGTCAATCCGAGTTCGTATTCTCAAGATATAATGGTTTCAATTTGAGAAAGATAGCCCCCTGTTCGGTTCGAACCCATAGGGTACCCATGGTTCGAATCGATGGCCACAGGTTATGTTCGAACCAATCATCTTCGAAACCATCTACTCCGAACCCATCCGGTATCCTTCCTTCGAACCCATCTTGTTCGAATCCATCAACCAGTGCCTACCTCACAACCATTAACTTCGACTCCATTACATTCGAAACCATCATCTTCGAATCCATTCAAGCCCACCAGCTTCGAATCCAAGTCGCTTCGAATCGATCTTGTTCGAATCGATCGAGTTCGAACCCACGAGTACACCTTAGTTCGAAACGGTCGCATTCGAACCCAGGGACATTCACTTGTTCGTACCCACCAAGTCAGCTAACTTGGATGACGTGTCGCCCCACGATACGAATGAGGCGAAATCCATGGGTGCGAAGCGGTCAACTCGGAGACAAAACAGGATCGATTTGAGGAGCACGCGCCACCTCATCACGAAGCCACGTGAGCCGATCGATTCGAAGTACGTGGTTTCGAAGTGATCGGTTCGAACTCAACACCCAACCGGGACTCATCATTTCGAACCGATCATATCTCCTAAACCACTGATCCAAATGTAACCAAATTTTCACAGTAGCTTCCATACAAGGTAAAGATTGTTCCTGCCAAGTTTCAGCTCGATTGGACCATTTCTTGATGGGTTCAAAATGGCTTCGAATCGATGTCAGGTCGAGACGAAACTTGGTGGGGTCGGTCGTGTGGGTCCACTCACGTGCCAGAAGAAGTCTCCCGAAGTTTCAGCAAGATCTGGGCCTCCAACGCCTATAAATAGCACCCTGAAGCCTTCAGAAAGGGGGATCTTCCGAGAACTTCTGCCATCGAACACCAAGACTCTGCCGGATTCAAATCTATTCATCAGAATCACCGTTGTATTCAGATTTCAAAGCTATTATCAGCTGTAATCCATTGTAATCTATTTAATCAAGCAAAGCAATAAAGAGAAAACCTTCAAAGTGGACGTAGGCGCGAACGCCGAACAACTATAAATCCTATGTTTGTGATTGTTGTTAGTGAATTACTGTGATTTGTTACTTAGAGCTGAATTCTATATTGATTGTTGCTGAATTTTGTGTTGATTATTATCGAGTTGAATACGTAAACGGGTGCTTTCGTGATATTGGGTGTTTGTGACCAATTTTGGCCCAAACATTTTTGGTGCTTTCACTGAGAACTGAACTCAGGAGTTCTACCAGTTGATAATTGATTCAGAGAAAGTTTGGAAGTTTAGATTTGAGAAATTATGACGAGACAATCGAGTAGAAGGCCAAGGCCAAAGAGAAGTGAACAACAAGGGAGTCAGGAGGCTTCCTCAGGAGCGAATCAACCATCGATCTACATCACTAGGGACGAGATGGAGACGATGATGAAGAAGCAAGAGGAGTTGATCCAGAGTTTATTTCAACAGATAGGACAACTTGGAGCATAGAATAGAGGAGCCAATGGAGTCCAGAACGAAGCAGGACCATCCGGCGTCGCACCCGGATTAGGGGGCACACCCATGGAGAACGTTGGTCCAATTTCGGAGGGAGAAAGAGGAGTATCTGCGCAACGTGGAGACAGCAGAGGAATGAACGCTCAGTCAAGGGGGCAGATTTCAGAGTTCCCTCGTGAACTCGGGGGGCAGGATGAAAGTAACGAACGAAGGTTACATCTCGGAGACACCGACAAGTTGGCAGAGATGGTTAGGCGAGCAATGAGAGGCAGTTTGGTGAACAAAGACCTAGAGGATGTTAATAGGAGTCCTTTCACTCCGGCAATCAGACGAGCTAGAAACCCACCGGATTTCAAATTACCATCGCTGGATATGTATGACGGGAGAACGGACCCCACGGTCCATCTGACAAAATATATGAGGCATATGGAAGTGCTGGGGGCACAGAGGAGGTCATGGCCCGGTGCTTTCCACTGTATTTGGCGGATATTGCGGCATTATGGTTCAGGCAATTAGATAGTGGATCCATTGGAACATGGAATGATTTAACTAAGAGATTTATGAGGCAATTCAGGGATCACATTACAAGACCCAAGAATGTGATGACGTTAGCAACTTTAAAACAGAAGGCCGAAGAAACATTGAGAAGTTTCCTGACACGGTTCAATGCGGCGGCGGCTTCGGTGGATAGACCGGATCCATCCATGGTTATGATGGCGGCTGTGTCCGGAATAGCAGACGGAACGGAGTTCAAAAATTCATTAACTAAGGATCCACCCGTAGATCTGGGAGAATTCAATCATGAGGCGGAAAAGTTTTTACGATTAGAGGATGCGAATGCAGAAAGAGAAGAAGGAGATGGGATAGAAGTTTATGCACTCAAAGACGAAAAGCCCCCTAGAAGGGACTCGGACAAGGATAAAGGTAAAAGAAGGATTGAGAATAACGGAGACAGATCAAAGCGGCAACGGAGGGAGCCGCGATTCACCACCTACACTGAGCTGAATGAGAGCCTGGAGCGAATTTATCAGGATACCAAAGAACAGATTCCGTATCGTAGACCAATGCGAAGGGATCCAACCTCTGACGAAAGGAAATCAGATAAGTTCTGTGTATTCCATCAATTAAATGGTCATAACACTAACGATTGTAGGCACCTGAAGGACGAGGTGGAAGGGCATATCAGGAACGGTATGCTCCTTCAATATGTAAGGAGGCGAGCTCCTGTGGCGGGACCAGAACGGCCACCGTCCACATCAGCTAGAGGCGACCCTGAATCAAGGCACCGTTTGGTTATCAATTGAGTGAAATAACGATGAACAAGTTGTAAGCTTCCACTAACACAGTTAAATCATTTACACATGTGCGAGATCGCGAACGATCTCCAGGCATGCTCCGAGTGATCATTAACCGTTTCGTAGTGGGAACTTACACTTTGACATCCATGCTTTGCTTTCGTTTCATTTTGATTTGAACATTTAAACTTTGCTTGTTTGGACATTTCTGTTTTGAAAACTCATCCGTTTAATAGATATTTGATTCTGATAACTCTGGAATGGCTAAGCTACTTACACATGTATGGGGTCGCGAACGATCCCTAGGCATGCTCTGAGAAGGCGATGAACCGCCCTGACAAACGATCCAGGAACTCACCCGAACGTGACCCTGGCATCGATAATACCAAGCCCTCCCGGGCACACAATTCGCCTCGAACGGCACCCGACCTTGAACGGTCACAGTTCGCCTCGAACGGCACTCGACTTCGAACAGTCACAACTCACCTCACCTCAAATGGCTTGATCGCGAACGGTCGTCACTTGAGGTCCAACACCCGACCGCGAACGGTCACAAATTCGCCTCGAACGACACACGATCGCGAACGATCACTTTCTGCCTTGAATGGCACCGACCGCGAACGGTCATGGTTCACTAATTAAAAAATCCGACCTCGAACGGTCACCATTCGCCTTGAACGACACTTGGTCGCGAACGATCATCATTTGCCACGAACAACAGTCGACCGCGAACGGTCCTATCTCATCATTTGCCGCGAACGGCATTGACCGCGAACGGTCCTATTCGATCCTATGCCACGAACGGCACGGACCGCGAACGGTCCCAATTCACCTCAAACAGTATACGATCACGAACGATCGACGCATGGATTTATATACTCGACCGCGCACGGTCGCACTTCACCTCGAATGACTTGATCACGAACGATCGTCATTTGAAGTTGGGCGCTTGACCACGAACGGCCGCGCTTCATCCCAAATAGCTCGATCCCGAACGATCGTCATTTGAGGCCATATGAAACTATCAAGTTCTTTGCAGGTTGATGATCGGATGCGAACGTCCAACTCAAAGCATTACAAAACACACCTTCCTACCGCAAGGCATGTTTTGGGGGGCAAAATGTTATCCCGCTTTTTGGCAAAGCCGTGATACCAAAAGACTGATCGAAAGCAAAAGACGGTTCACCTCAGAGATTGGTTGTACTTCACTTCGCTATGGATATCGATGAATTTTGTCCGAGCCCGGATCAGGCCACAACTGATAAGACATGACAGGCAAAGCCGTAGAAGCCAGCGTTTCAAGTTTCAAGTCAATCAGAGTTCGTATACTCAAGATATAATGGTTTCAATTTGAGAAAGATAGCCCCCTGTTCGGTTCGAACCCATAGGGTACCCATGGTTCGAATCGATGGCCACAGGTTATGTTCGAACCCATCATCTTCGAAACCATCTACTCCGAACCCATCCGGTATCCTTCCTTCGAACCCATCTTGTTCGAATCCATCAACCAGTGCCTGCCTCACAACCATTAACTTCGACTCCATTACATACGAAACCATCATCTTCGAATCCATTCAAGCCCACCAGCTTCGAATCCAAGTCGCTTCGAATCGATCTTGTTCGAATCGATCGAGTTCGAACCCACGAGTACACCTTAGTTCGAAACGGTCGCATTCGAACCCAGGGACATTCACTTGTTCGTACCCACCAAGTCAGCTAACTTGGACGACGTGTCGCCCCACGATACGAACGAGGCGAAATCCATGGGTGCGAAGCGGTCAACTCGGAGACAAAACAGGATCGATTCGAGGAGCATGCGCCACCTCATCACGAAGCCACGTGAGCCGATCGATTCGAAGTACGTGGTTTCGAAGTGATCGGTTCGAACTCAACACCCAACCGAGACTCATCATTTCGAACCGATCATATCTCCTAAACCACTGATCCAAATGCAACCAAATTTTCACAGTAGCTTCTATACAAGGTAAAGATTGTTCCTGCCAAGTTTCAGCTCGATTGGACCATTTCTTGATGGGCTCGAAATGACTTCGAATCGATGTCAGGTCGAGACGAAACTTGGTGGGGTCGGTCGCGTGGGTCCACTCACGTGCCAGAAGAAGTCTCCCGAAGTTTCAGCAAGATCTGGGCCTCCAACGCCTATAAATAGTACCCTGAAGCCTTCAGAAAGGGGGATCTTCCGAGAACTTCTGCCATCGAACACCAAGACTCTGCCGGATTCAAATCTATTCATCAGAATCACCGTTGTATTCAGATTTCAAAGCTATTATCAGCTATAATCCATTGTAATCGATTTAATCAAGCAAAGCAATAAAGAGAAAACCTTCAAAGTGGACGTAGGCGCGAACGCCGAACCACTATAAATCCTGTGTTTGTGATTGTTGTTAGTGAATTACTGTGATTTGTTACTTAGAGCTGAATTCTATATTGATTGTTGCTGAGTTCTGTGTGATTATTATCGAGTTGAATACGTAAACGGGTGCTTTTGTGATATTGGGTGTTTGTGACCAATTTTGGCGCAAACAATGATATATGCATGTTATATTATTATCATATCTGTTATCACTCTGCAAGTTCCCTGTTAGTATAGAACTCACTATGGGTTGACATGATACAAACCCGAATGATATTTTGGAATAGGGGAAAACCGTTATGGGTTGAAATGATAAAGCCAAGAGAATTTCATTGAATTGAAATTTTGATTGTGGGTTGAAATTATATATATCCGTAGGTATTTAAATTGTGGATTGAAATGGTAAATATCTGTATCACCTGACCATAGGATACAAAATTATATATAGACACCGTTGGTCAATATATATATTTTGAAATGATTTCCAAGGTTTTGAAATGAACATTTTGGTTTAAATAAATATTGATTTTAAGATATATATATAACTGTTATTTTTATAAAGGTTTTATTTTTAATTTTTAAATTTATATGTTTTGAAAATTTTAAAAATTTTAAGTTAGTGTTGGAATTATAAGTTTTAAGATTTTACTTACAATTTTACTATTTTAATATATATGTATAATAAGTTGAATAATAAGTTTTGATTTAATAAAGTTGATTTAATTAATATATAATATTTTTAAGTATATATATAAAAATATTATATTTTTAAAATAGATTTTATAATGATTTTAATAAAATTCAAGTTGGAAAGAGAAATAGAAATTGGTTTGAAATTGAATTTATTTAATAATTATACTCAAATAAGTTTGATTTGAAATTTATAAGATTTTGGATTTTAAAGATATAATTTTATAACTTGATTTTGATTAAAAGTGATTTAAATGAATATTTCAAATTTACATCAGTTGAAATGGTATATTTAGTTTTATTCAAACTTGAAATTTGAAGTTTTATTTAAATGTTATTTGAATGATTAAATAAATATTTCAAATAAATAATAGTAAAGTGAATTTGATATATATATATATGAAATCACCAAATTTAGTTTTGAAAATGTTGAATATATAAAGCTTTGAAATATAATGAAATTGAAAGGTATGTTTTGTGGTTCAAATCTGTATTTGAAATTGATATAATTTGAAATGTTTATTGAGGAACTGAATGGAATTTAAATTTGATGGACTGAGAGTGAATTAAATTGAATTTTGGAACTTGAATTGATTTTAATCGATTTGTGAACTTTAAGGAAACCATTTTATTTTATTTTATAAATATATATATATATATTTTTCTTTATAAATTGATTGAATATATAATTATTTTAATATAAACTATTTTTAATATAAATATTTTTAATAAAACTATTTTCAATACATTAATTTATTTAATACAAAATATTTAATTTATAACTATTTTATATACAAATTATTCCATTACATTAACTATTTTATTTTTATCTAAATTGTTTACGAGGAAAGTGTTATGGATTTCGAAGTGTTATAATTTCGAAAAATTAATATTTTGGGAAGTGTTATGATTTTGGAAATGAATATTAATTTAAGTGAAAAATTATATAGTGTTGATATGGTTGAAATGTGTATGATATTTTGGTTTTGAAATATGATATTTTGAAATGACTATGGCGTTATAATAATGTTTGGTTGTTAAAGAGACCGGGAACGGATATTGTCATACTCTCTGCCAATACCAAAAACCACTTTAACAACTGTGTAAGTGGTGGAGATTCTACAATAAAGTAGGATGGTTTGATGACGATTCTATATGGTATTTACGTAGCCCTGACTCCCATGAGTCAGCTTGATGCAGCTAAAACAGGAGCCGCGCAGGGCCAAGTGAGGTCATTCCACCTATCAGACACATTTCTTCGATACCATTCTATTGCTTTTGTGATTTGATTGGGTGCACCTTCGATTTGGAAGTGTGTCATGAGGTAGGCGGTAGTAGCTGCTATGCGTTACGACCAGTCCGGATCTGCAAATGGTATGTCTATGCTGGCATTGCCTCGAGTGCCTTGTGGCATGCCCTAGCATGCCTTTTACAAGTTTGGTTTGTACCATACCTTTGGAGTGCCCTCTGATAGCCCTCTAGTTTACAGAGGAATTACGATACTGTATAGACTACGGGAATAAATACAAATGTGTTAAGGGGGATAAGGGTAACGCCTTAACGCAATTTTAATACCTTTACCTTACTCTAGACATTATTATAATAGCATATATTACTACATAGAAGATAGTTTAACGGATCCTTAGAGGATGGTTATCCCAAACATCCTTTGGGTTACTTGTATTTCAGTTGATATTTCACTTGAGTTGGATTTATTGATATAGGAATATTAATCCTGACTCGAGTGTTTGTGTTTTACTTTACGCTCGGGTCAGACTGAGTGACACGGCAGGTTAGACTCACCTTTGGAGTTGGAGCTTCACTTGGAGATTCATCTTTATCTATTCAGCTTTTAACTATCCAGTTGTTGGTTCAGACTTGTCATATGTTTATTTAAGACTGAATTGCTTTTGAAATATTCTGTTGTATTTTATTTCAGCTCAGTTATCTATTTGTTTCCACTGCTTATTGTTATATTACTCTGTATCTGTGATTCTAAATTTATTTATTTACTATATATGTTGGGTTTGCCAAATTTACATTAGCTATCTGATATTTTGAGCAATTCATGTTCGACATGTGCAGATGTGAATGGCATGGAATACCGGGCTGTTACAGTTGGTATCAGAGCTCTGGTTTTAGGCAAAACATAGAATAAGTAGTAAATTTAATTACGGAATCACTTTCATTCGAGCTTGAGTTCTTCCTCCTTGATTCGTATTTCCTTTGAATTTTGGAACTATTCCCTCGGTTCCAAAATCCATTTTTGTCTCTTCATACTCGCGTGCTTCTTGACTTTTGGAGTATTCCATAACTCCGCTTCGGTTGATCTCTATAATGAATTGGCGGTCTCACCAATCCTGGAGTGATTTGTAAAGGGGTGAAACTCCTTTACAACGAGCATTTATTCACCGAAGATTTCTGTATCCTCGGTTTAGATGCGGTTATCTCTTGCTATGTCCGAATTCTCTCTCTTGTGATCAGATGTAGACTGCCTCAGAATTCTGCATTAATCTTATTCTTGAAGTCATGGTTGACCCGGTTAAGGTCGCCCCTGATATATAAGTCTATCCATTTTTTCTCTTTTGTTATTTAGTCATCTTATCTTCGTTTCGAGCCTATCTTCCAGTAAGAATTCCTTTGATTAGAGTTCCCTTTCTATTTGAATCTCTATCCTTGCTTTGAAATTTATTCTTGAATAATCGAGTGAGGGAGTGTATTTGTAATTAATATTAAATGTTTTATTGTGTGTTGTTTGAGTTGTTAAGTTTAAATTTTGGGTTTCGATCGATTGGTCTGATCAACGTTATCAATAGGAATTCCAAAACACTTAAACAAAGCAAACTGGCACAATATTGCTTTCGTAATTAGAAAATGAACAATAAACTTTGTATGATTATATTATATATATAAGTATAAATTTTCTAAAATTCAATAGTAAACTGAGTTGGTTGTTAGAAATGATAATAATTGATTTTCATTTAATATTATGTAAACCATTTACTATTGCCATATATATAGATAAATGAAATTATAAAAAATGGTTTAAAAAATTAATTTAGAATTGAAACGAATTTAAATTTAGAATTTGAGAATTTAAATTTTCAGAATTTTCAAAAATTTGGTTTTTAAAATTTTTAATATATTATTTGAGAGTATTTTCGAATGAAAATTGTTTCAAAAGAATAATTTTAAAGGAATTAAGTCTTTACTCTCTTCTTTGTTGCTGGAGAATAATTTTGGTAATGACTACAGCATCATCGACATTCACTTTCGATTTTCAAAGTAGAGAAATGAGTTAGTAGCTTTACTACACTTTTGTTTTGGAAAATGGATTTGATTTGAAATTCTTGAATATGATTTGATTTATATAATATATATGTATAATTATTTCAAAATAGTTTGAAGTGAAACCGGAAATTTGAATCTTAAGTTTTATATTAAGAAATGTTTCAATTATTGAAATAAAGTGAAATGTTAGAATAATTGGAATACTTGAAATGATCAATGAAATTAAACCAACCTGAAATAATGAATTTGAAAAAACTTATTTATACAACACTAAATTTCATTCTAATATATATAAGTTACCTAAAATATTCAAAAAGTTAAAATATTTGGGTATAATAAAGGGTTATACATGAAGAAAACTTAAGTAATAAGTTGTTCAAACTAAAATCTAGCTTGATATAAATGTTGTAAATAAAAGAAATTTGTATATTGTTTGATTACATTCAAAAACATTAATATGACTTACCTAGAAAAGTTTAAATATAATTGGAATGTAATTGGATACTATACACTATGATATAAGTAATAGGCTATCAAAAATGATATTTTGTTAAGAGAATTTACTAATAATAAATTGGATAATAAAAGTAAAATATAATTGTTGAATAATATATGGTTATAAAATGTATACACCTAATATATGTCGCAAACTATGTTGAGTGAAATAAATTAAATAATTAACAGAGAAGACCATTTAAGAAGATAAATATGAACTTACGAATAGTGACTTGAATTTTTTGGAATCAACTTAGTTGAAGATAAATGGATAAAATAAATGAGTTAATCTAAACATGAATTTGTTTGAAAGAAAAATTGATAAAAGAAAAGAAAATCAATTTTAGATTGAGTGACTATTTATCAGTTGAATAAAATGGATTAGACCAAATTATTGCATATTAATCTATCTAAAATTGAAATCTATATGGTTTTGAATAGTTGAAGTTGAAAGTTGAGGTGGAATTAAGTGTGGTTGGTCAAATAGATTTAATAGGTGAGTAAAATAAAACGAATTTTGTTCTGAAGATTTTTTGTAATAACTGTAATAAATGGGAGTTACAACAATTGAATAAACAATGTGTGGAAATGAAACCATTCAGATGTGAACACAATAAATTTGATTGATTAAATAAATGAATCAGAATCAACTAATTGAATATAAACCAATCTTAAAATAAACGTAGTTTGTATGGTCTTAAATTAATTGTCGTATATGCTATTTAAATCTATTTTTCTTTCCGGTTGTTTCTATTCTCCTACCTCCTCCGTTTTCAGGGATGAAAATTTTGAATGGGGGAGAGTGTGACAACATATAAAATTTAGTAGTTTTAATAACGTAATTAACTGGAATTTTGGAAAACTTTAAATAGTTGAATTTGGAAATAAAAATTTATTATTTGGTATGCATCTATTTTAAAATAGCAAATGGTAAAATTTCATCTGATAATACGAAGGTTTATTTCCTGCGTAATTTTATTTAATTTAAATCAGTTAATATTCTATGATGGTAAAAAAATTTCCAAACCTGAATATTTTTATATAATAAATTTGTAAATCATCTTCTGAGTAAGACGTCATAATTCGTTTCATCAAATTTGGACTTCTCTATCTTCGTTTATCTTATTTTCTGACAATTTAGCAGCATTTTCGGTACAAAATATCGACTTTTAATAGGATGGTCATATCGTTGATATCTATGTACCATTCTGTTCGTCTCGTCATGTTGATATTAGCGGTATATTTATTTATGTACTTAGAGGTTTGGTACGCGGTGTAAATCATAAAACGTTGCGTCGTATCATTATCAAAAATTGTGACTTTATACTTTCTTTCGGTTTCAAATTTAAACATCCTTCCCAAACAAAATTTATTGCTTTAAACTCTCAGCTGAAATCTAGGTACAGACCATTGGAATTTCTTTTATTTTATATAAATATTAGTTCGTATACGTTATTTTCTATAGCTCCTTATTCTTCTATTTATTTTTACTGAAGCCTATTATCTTCTTAGTTCTTTATTTTGTTCCTCCCCTTGTCTCTTTCTCGGTCCAGATCTACCATCTCTCACCTTCTCTTCAACTTCGCTCATCCACATCAATGACTTCTTGTAAAAGCCCGCAAATCCGAACCCCTTGAATCAACACTATTCTACAATAATCAACTCAAGTTGCTCAGAAATACGAACCATTAGGGTTAAAGAAGAAGAGGTAGAAGAAGAAAATAGAAAATAATAACAGAATCTAACCATCGCAGCGAAATAAAATATAATAGATAATAAATAATCTTTACTCAACATCAAATATCTCTGTTTATATATATTACATCATCAGAGTACATCAATCACAGCTCAACATCAATATCATACAATGGGTACTCAACAACTCAACACAGCGGAATATATATTATAACAAGTACGAGAGTACGTATCGTCATCCAGCTCGTCTCCTGAGCTCCACAGCATTTCCTGTATCCTATAATACTCGGTCTGACCCGAGCATTATAGTTAAATAATACCCGAGTCAGTGTGGAATACCAGCGTGAGAAAATCACACTCAATTGATTATTAAAGTTTCAAAAATCCTTTGAAAACAAAAGCATCTCGTAAGACCACGCCACAAATAAACATGTCGGGTTTTTACCTTACGATAGCTAAAACAACTTTTATAGAAATCCTCTGATATTATAATAGGGTCTATATACAAATACTTATAAAATAGCCGAAATTGTTACATTCATTAAATTCCAGCTACTAGCCACAGAGTGGGTAATACAAACAAAACTCGTACAAGGCTCGTAGGGAGAACGGATTTCCAACTAGTGACTAGGCACTGGAGTACCACCTGTCACAGTACGGGGCCTAGATCACCGTACCGAGGAGTACGCCTGCTCCCCTGCAACACAAGGCGGGACTACCCCTTACTGGATAATCCCGAGTGAGATCACCCCGCAGTTGGGATCAGCAACCGCAACACTAAGTGGAAATAAAAAGGGACGTCTAGACTGGAATGTCCTCACCCTGCTTGGGTGCTACCCACCTAGCCTTGCTGCATAACCCCTGATTTTCACTCATTCCCATTTGATGAAGTTGAGGCCAAGCGTTACCTTTTAGAACAATATTCCTTAGAATGCCCATCGTCCACCTGACGATGTTTCGCAAGCATTCATCCATACAAGTCCGTCCCAGGTTCGAACGGAACCGAAGGCACTATTCCTACTACATCCATTTTGGAAATATCCTCAGGATTAGTAGCGACTAGCCCTTGCACTTCACTGCTTCATCTTCGAATCCAAAATCGTTTTTCACGAAACGTACAAATCAGATTGAAGTGGTTTTCGAGAAATTAATCTCGATCCCGGTCTCTTCGAAATGATCAACGCATTTGGCCAATATTGATAGTCGGTGATTTAACTATCAATTAATATTCACAAACAACCATCTAACAATAAATAATTTCTCTCAAATTATTTATTAATCTCAAAAATATCTTCACAAGATATATTTCACTTTCAAACCCTTCTTGAAAACTGTTTCAAACATATTCCTTTCCCGGAATAATTTTCCAATATTTATTTCCACTGAAACGCCAAGTATAAAATACTTTAAGTTTTAATATAATTAAAAAGCACTTAGTTATAAAATATACTTCATAGCCTTAGAATTTAAAACTACTTTAATACTTAATTAACATATATACTTTAGGAATATTTAATAATTAAGGCTACTTTTATAAAATATAAAAGTAGATTATTCTGTAAAACAAATACCAAGTCATTTAATAATTATTACGATAATAGTTTTGAAAAAAATATTTATTTTATAATTTAAACATTTTTAAATAATAAGTTTTCTAAGATATGCTTTTTAAAATAACATTAAAACCTTTAACTTATTGTTAAAATTGCTTGAAAATCGTACTTGGCTATCTAGGGAAACATTCTTCTCTTTCACATCTTTAAAAATGAATCACTATTTATCTTTAAACGAATTCCCATTCCTTGATAAATTCCCACTTTGAGTTCATATTTAAAATATCCACCGATATTTTATTTTACCTGATATCCCAGTTTAAATTTTCCAAAATCTCATTTAGAATAAATTCTTTATTCATTCAAATAAAATCGCTTAAGCTTTACAACTTATTATTACCCCTAATAATTCAAATTCCTCTTATTCCAAATTGTTAGAGTTTTGCAGTCTCTTTTATTTTATTTTATTTTATTTTCAATCCATTATTAATTTATTCCAATTCACTAGAATTATTTTACTTAAAAATTTACTCTTTTATTTCTTTCGAAAATACAATTCTAGAGATTTGATAATTTATTTTACGGAGATATTCGGTCCAACCATACCATTCAATACTTCAATTACTCCTAAAATCATCACGGAACATCAAATATTCAGAACACAGAATATTCAATAATCTAAATAATTTCGAAGGGTCCAGTTGGATCCCTCCGACCTGTTTTCCCTACGTCCAAAGATGTTAGAACAATAATATGCCAATCCTAGAATATAACATACTATAACACATCAATCAATTTCAACCATTCAAACAATTATTTAAATTAAATCATTTAAATTTGAATTTGAATTCAAATTTAACTGAGTGAGATTAACTCACCTTTGCCATTATTTGCAATCCACTCCAGTCTCGACTGATTTAGACCTTGAATATACATTTACAGTCTATAAATATTTGAACAATCAAATGACAAATTTACCGTTTAATATTTTAGTAAACTTACAATTTATTTAAGTTATTTATTTTCCGACTATTAACCTTATATAACCAATTATATGAAATTTTATTAATATTCGAACAAATCGAATGATCAATTATGATTTAACTTAAATAAATCAACTTGTCACTTATTAATTTAATTTACTAAATTCCAAATGATCGTTAACTAACTTAGTTAACATTTACTTTCTGGCCAATCTGAAAATTCAAAGGCAGGTTAAATAAATAAATAAATAAATATATATATATATATATATATTTTCTGATCTGTACATATGTACATATAATTATGAAATTAAATTAAAATATACAACTCTATACCTTACTGCACCAAAATTATTTTACTGTAAAATGTCTTTTCTGTTTCTATACATATTTATATTAATTCAGATTTTCCAAATAAACTTTCTGTATATAATTTAAATCTTCAACAGTAATCTATTAAATTTCAAACTTAAATTGCAAATTTAAGAATACCTTGCTGCCCTTATGCTCGCGACTAGTCCTAGCCCCAAGTAACGGTGATTGAACCCTAAAACTTCCTCCGCCCGCCGTGCTCTCTTCCTCCACGTGCCCAGAAATTCACGCCTTCGCCTTCGCTAACTCAAACACGACCATCTCCTACCCTAACTGCAACGTGAAGCCGCCGTCACCACTCCTTGCTCGCACGCGCCTTGTCCCCATTCGCGACCTCACGTGCCATCGCCGAAACCCCAAATGATTCGATGATGGTGACGCGATGCAGACATCGCGAGTCCTCCCACAACCCTACCCCCTTCGATTACGATCTCAGATCCATTGTGTTCCCCAATTTTTTTTTAAAAGGTTCGGCCCCCAAACGAAATGAAGAAAAAATGGTATCAGAGCCATTACACCAAAGTAACAAATTTAATACAACAGAAATGAAGGGGAAAGAAACGAAACGAAAATGAAGGGAATTAAAAAGAAGTGATATTTTTAAAACGAGGGGAAACAGCTTGCTTCAGAAGATTGTCGGATACAACAGAAATTTGTAGGCTTACTGGATTACAGGTTGCAGCTGATCGAAAATTAAATATTTTTATATTCACAATATCTTGTTTAGGTACCCAGTTATTAAATTTTATTCGATATAGATTTCAATGCGTTTATATATAACGTACTCGCACACAACAACCCCAAATGCCACGAAAATTGAAATCCGATAATAATACAATATTACGGATCCAATGGAACTGGTTTCGTCCAATTCCGAGACTGTGCCTCGGAAGGCTATTCTTTAAATTCAATTTAAGCGATATATTTTTAAAACTTTTCAATTTAAAAGATTTTATTATCTTCAGAACTAATAGGCTTAAAATTCTAGATTCAACATATTACCAAATTTCAGATTATTTAAATTCAATAAATGAATAATGCTATTTGAATTCAAGTTATTAACTTTTGAATATTTAAATTTTATTAAATATTCCAATTTTAAATGCTTGAAAATTCCGGGTCGTTATATTTCTCACATGTTCCCAAGCCTCGAACGGCCATCACCATCTTCCAATTTTCCACCCACCATCAGCCACTGCCTGAAACTGAACCGCTCCATGCTTGTGCCACTGAACCCGATCAACCCTATGTACTACCGCTCAGACCCATCTCCGTTTCACAACTCCGAGCCCGAGCCTGCGACCATCCACATTAGTCATCCTTCACCATCACCATGAACACCACTGTCCCACCCACCTGAACAGACCTGCCACGCCAGAAACCCGCCACTACCCCCTCCAATAGCCTCGCAACCGACTGCCATCTCTTCGTGACCATCTCTCTCACCTGAGATCCACTACGAGTCTCACCTTCCCTTCACCTACACCCCACCCCTGCCTTGCTTCGTGTAAGTCTACTTACATATAGTTTATATTATATAGCACTGTATATATATATTTTTGTTGCATAACAGTATTTTATTTTTTTGTGACAGTATTGATAAAGTACACAATGTTTTGTATGTAGTAATGAATACAATGTTTTGTAATATAACAGTTTTATTTTAGTATATAAGTTTCAAAATATATTACGTTATAAAGTATTTTATATATGATATTTGAAAGATGATACATTTGTTTGTTAAATAGTAAATCTCACATAACAGTATATATCATTGTATGTTAAAGTTTTGTTAGCCTATTTTTATGTAGTTTTGTATATATATGAAAGTTATATAAGTTGTTTATTTATGATGTGTATATATAAGCTACTTATATTATATAAGTTACTGTATATATATAAAAGTGTACATAAGTTATGTTATGTAATGTAATGAATTCGATTTTACCAGGATCCGAAGGTCGGCATTCTTACATCCACTGTATCAAATGCCACATAATCGAATGCCGAAAAACCGAATTGTTAGGGTTAAAAAGAAGAGGTAGAAGAAAAAGATAGAAGAAGTAAGAAGACAGAACAGAAACAATATCAGAATCTCACATATCGCAATGGAACAACATATAATAGATAAATGAATAATCTTTAAAAACGAAGAACTATCTCAGTTGTTATATCTCATTACATCAGAGTAAACAGCAACAATATACAACACAACAAAACAATGGACAGTTATACAAACATGTCCCTACAAGTGAATTTACAGCGGAAAGATAATATCGTATACAAGTAATACGTCTCGCCATCCAGCTCGACACTTTAGCTCCATAGCACTTCTGAATCCAGAATGACCTGATAATCTGACTCTAGACTGCCCGTGTGGAAAATTTTGGGCACCAGAGTTTAGGAAGAGAACAATAAACTCCAGGTCAGTCATGGGACTGGTGTGAGAACTCAAAACAGTTATTTATCTTTTTAAAACAACAAAAACAAGGGAAGTGGAAAAATATCCGCAATGCTTTTGGGAAAATGAAACTACCATAAGGCCTCCCCGCACACACACAATGCGAGCGTAGAATTGGAGGAGATTTCTCCTTATGATAGTCAAAGATGCTTACTATGCAAAACAAATTATTTTTGATATTATTATTAGTGCATAGTGATGAAAACATTTCGAAAATAAAATATAAATCTTAGCCAGCATAGGTACCATTATAGTATGCCTACTATAGCTACCATATTAAATGGCAGGTTCTACAACTAAAACCGTACAAGGCTCATATTGTTTTGTTTGGATTTCCAACAAATGGTCAGGCTAAGGAACTTCCTACTTCCACATGGGATCGCCTCTAGAGGGACGTCTCGAGAACTTAACCAGCTCTCTGCCAACACAAGGTCGGGTTACCTTTGTAACTAGGTAACTACTACACGAATATGCGACCCCCGGTCCTTTGGGACCTTTATTCGAGGGCCCTCGATCACAAATCAACAACCACACAGAAAAATGAGATTGGAGCAACCACATAGGTTAAGCATCAGGGCTCCATACCTGACACAACCCTTTTCTAGAAGGGAATGACATACCCTAAAGGGCGCGACCCTCATAACCTTGCCGCATATTCCAGTTTTGACCATTTCCGAGGTGTGAGGTCTGACGAAGTCTCGTCCACAAAGCTACTCTTTTTCACAAAGCCACGCTTTGATCAACAAATGATCAATAAATAATCATCACACAGCAACACTCAGCATGCCACATTACGAAATTGGGAATATATCGTTGATAACCTTCAACTACAAAACCTCTTAGCTCGTACGTCTCAAAGACGGGTGTTAAGCTAAGAGAATAAATTCTCCGCCACCAAATAAATGTATTTGAAAGAAAACTGCTTTATATCTCAAAATGTAATGTGAGACACGTAACCATGCAAGTCTGTTTCGGGTTCGAACAGAACCGATGGCACTTCAAAAGAAGCCCTTCCAATCCGGGTGTTCACAATCCCGATCGAATTTTCCATCACAAAGGAAATCTCCATACCGTAGCTAACGGTGCAGAGACAATCGATAGGTTATCCTATCGTTTTCACAAATACCCGGTCCTCACCACCGGTCTTCAATGCTATCCATTATGTCGTATCACTATTCGGAATGGGTAATCCGAATAACGAGCGCAATTATTTAAAAATAAGTGTAGCATTCAATTTTAACCAATTCACAACAAATAGCCAATTAAGGGTCAATATTGATAGTTCGTTATTTAACTATCAATCAATATTCACAACATCACCCGATTTCAAATAATTTCCCAAATTACTTATTTTCAAAAATATCTCTACAAGATATGATTTCCACACTTAAACCATTTGAAAACAAATTTCAAATAAATTTTCACCTTTACAAATTTCATTTCAAAATGGTTCATTTAAACCAATCAAATAAATCCTTACCGATTTATTAAATTTACGTTCCAAATCCGTAAATTTATTTCCACGCTTTTAAAAATAAATCCGTGTTTATTTTTCAAACAAATCTACCTTATAAATTTCCATTGTGAATTTAAATTTTCAGATACCCACTGATATACGATTTTCAAATCGATTTCAAGTATTCACTTTCAATTTATATTTAAAAGATATAATCTCAAAACATTCACTTCACATTGGAAAACATTTCCATACTTATTTAATAAGAAGTAATTCACCAATCTATTTATTTTCAACATTTGGAAAATGTTCAATATACTTAAATCCAAATTAAGTATATATTTTATTTTTTAAGGAAAACTTCTCTTAAACACATTTATTTGAGTCAAAACGAATGTTGCGTAAAACATCGTTACGACAAACGTATATGGGATCGTATACCCTACAAAATACTAGCTCTAGGGTATACCGCTAGTCATCGTTACAGCGCAATAGGGTCTCATCCGCTATATAAAATACTAGCTCCAAACGACTCCAAACTAGCCCCATTGCGTATTGCTTGACAAAACGAACCCGACGCAATTTGTTTCGCGCAATTCCGACCTCGTATGAACAAGTTATCAACTTTTAAAGTTCGTACACATCATAATATAATTTAATTTCAATTTCCCTTAAATTTTTATACCCTATTAACTTCTGGCCGTTGATCATACTCGATGCCATCCAGGCCGCACCTTCCTTCTCCCCCCGCCCTCACGTTCAAAATCGCGTGCACACCAGGGTATACGAACCCATCGACCCCCCATGATTCTCGAATTTTCTTGACCAACACGAACCACATGACGACGATCGGATAACGCCACGATGTTACCCAACGTCGATTCCATCACCAGTTTGACTATCATGTGGCTCGGTCTCCCCAGGACATTGAAAAGAGTGCACGAAACCTAGATGAACGCGGCGAATTTGGCGTTGATTTACCCGATTAAAGCCCGTCATCCCCGTATGGATGTAAAGATCTCGTGAAGCCCTCCAACATTGTAGTTGAAAACTTTTTCTAATTGCTGGATGGATTTAGAGAGATTAAGGGAAGAGGTTAGGAGATTTTCGGCCATTGTTTCTGAAAGTGGCGGCCAGCTTGAACTAGGGTTAGGGTTTCATAATTTAGAAGGATGAAGGTCCTTTTATAGAAATTCCAACGAAAAACACTATTCATCCGACTTTTCTGAACTCCAAATCACGCGCGGTGACC
This sequence comes from Allium cepa, assembly GCA_030765085.1. Lineage (NCBI taxonomy): Eukaryota > Viridiplantae > Streptophyta > Magnoliopsida > Asparagales > Amaryllidaceae > Allium > Allium cepa. The sequence continues at coordinate 360,932,955 of CM060942.1, forward strand.
AGCGTTTCTAGGGTTTACCCCGCGTTCCGGACACAATGGAATAGGTTTCGAAGGCTAATTTGATCGTCTGTGCGAGTTACGGAAATAAAAGAACAAATTTAAATTAAATCGATTAAACCAATTTCTATACGTTTTGGCTTGCCCCAGACAAACGGTAAATACGATTGACACGAAATTTGAAATCTTATAATAATTTGACATTACGTATTCGATGAAACTTGTTTCGTCGAAATCTGAGACAGTTTGAAAAATGACTATTTTAACTCGTCAATTAAATATTAAAATATTCAATTTTCACAAATTAACCTTTAATTCAATTTTAAAATTTCACAAACATTGTTCTAACTCCAATATGATTTAATATAACTTTATAAATCATTTTTAATCACATTAAACCAAATTTCCAATTATTTCTATAATTTCAAATATTAAATTATCGATTTAATTACCCAATTAAATCCAGATATTCGAAATAAATAAATTATTCGACTTATAAATTTTACTTGTTGATATTTGAATCAATTAAATATCAGAATTTCAAATGACAGAAATTCTGGGTCGTTACAAACTTCCCCCTTAAAAGAATTTTGTCCTCGAAATTACCAAGTAAGAAAAAAGTTTTGAAATCCATTAACTTTTCAAAACAACCCGTTCAAATTTGATTTACAAATCTCTTAAGTGTTTAACTTTTCCAAAAATTCACTAGTTAAACTTCTTACAAAATATTTACTAAGTTTTCAAACCCATATATAGTTATCTTTTCAAAACCAACTATATCGTTTAACCTTTAACTTCAAATCAAAACTTAGTTTTCACAAATTTTTCTAAAATTTCCCGAAAATTTTCTAACGCCTTAAATTTTCAGAAAATTTCGCCATAACCTCCTTTGTACGGAGGAGCTTTTACAATATCACAATAGATATAAATATATATACATCGACCCACATGGTCGGAATACAGAAAAACAGTTCATATTTCCTATTTTTTTATTGCGTAGGCGTACCTTTTTAGCATTTTTAAGCAAAGCAGTTATTTATTTAGCATTTTGCGCAACCCAAAACCTGCCAACGTTAGCCCCTATACCTGTACTTACTCAATATAAATATGTAAGTGACATATATAAGAAGTTATTAACATTTTACTCTTTTAAACAACTACAACACATGCATGTGAAAAGAAATGCATACTAAACGAGGTTTATAAACAACTTATATGATTTCAACATTACTTGTAATTGTTTACAACGAATTCATATACAATGACATTTAATTATTCATTTTCAATTAGTTAACATTCACTAATTTACATTCACATTGGTTCACTTTCAATTCAAATCAATTTCCATTCAATTTAAATTTACTTAACTTCCAATTTGAATTTAATTTCTTAAGCTTTCCATTTCTATTCATTCAATTGCATATGAATTTTTATTCAATCAATTAATTAACAATAATCTAACAACCAATGTATAACCAACAAAACCGAATTTATTCACTTTACATTCAACATTCATATTCACTTTGTTTACCTTCAATTTGGTTTAACATTCAATTGGCCGTAAATGAATTTACACTTATATCCATTATTCTATATCAATTCATTACACTCGATTGATTAACATTCAATCCAATTGCTAATTCATTTTACATTTCAAATTGAATTTCATTTATATAACTCAAGTTTATATTTATCACTTTACTCATTTTACTTCGGTACCAAAATCAACTTCATTCAACATTACTTAAGTTATATTCCTTTTCAAATTTCCACTTATAAATCCAATTCAAATTCCAACTCCAAAGTAAATTCTATTTAACTTTTACCAAAGTCAATTTTTATCACTTGTTCAGATGCATACCTAGTTTTGCTTAACAAAGTTGTTTAACCATCTTAATAATTGGTTTTACTTACATCTTCACATTTAATAAGTGATACAACTTATTATTCAACTTCCAAAACTGATTTAATTTATTTAATTCTCTTTAGTTAAATTTCACATTATATATTTTATCATACTAATTCAAATTTATTTGAACTTTACTAAAGTTAAATCTTTATTATCTCATATTGTAGGTTCAAAACTTATTTCACTTTTACTTATCAATTTCAACTTGGATTTCAATTTCAAATTGTTTATCACAATAAAATTCAATTTCAATTTACTATGGTAGCAAATCCATCACATAGAAACTCGAAAATGATACTGATGATGCTGCAGTCATCACCCTTATTATTCCCCAGCAACAGTAGTGAATCCACTGCTTTAAATTCTTTCAAAATTTTCTTTTATTTATAAAACACGCTTATAAATCTTGCTTATATAATTTCATTATTTCCCTCCACTTATACAAGATTACTTCACAATTGTAAATTATTTCAATTATAATTCTATACTTATACAATTGTTGCTTTTATATAATTTATTCTTTCGCAATTATTGTTTTTATTTAGACTATTCGAACAACTTTGATTCACTAATATATTTTGTTACATTTTCAACCATCAAACCATTCAAATTTTTTTACATACACTTCAATAATTTTTGAAAAATTATTCCTTTATATATAAAATATAATCGAGGTAAAATTATTTCATTTACCCAATTTAAAACAATATTATGTCTGTTTATCTCGTTTAAGACTTTAGAAACCCCTATCGATACATTTAGCTAGACTGCACCGACCGGAATCTATAAACAATCAACTAATAAGTCAACACAGTATAAAACAATTTCATATTCACTAACAAATACGTGCGCATATCTATTATTACACTCAAACCCATTCTAGAGTATTGTTGACTCTATCTCTAATGAGTAATTCCCAACAGAGCCAAGGTTGTCACTTAACCAAATGCTCTGATACCACTTGTAACGAATTGGATTTTATCGGGATCCGAAGGTCAGCATTCTTACATCCACTGTATCAAATGCTGCATAATCGAATGCCGAAAAACCAAATTTTTAGGGTTAAAAAGAAGAGGTAGAAGAAAAAGATAGAAGGCAGAACAAAAACAATATCAAAATCTCAAATATCGCAACAGAACAACATATAATAGATAAATGAATAATCTTTAAAAACAAAGAACTATCTCAGTTGTTATATCACATTATACCAGAGTATACAGCAACAATATACAACACAACAAAACAATGGACAGTTATACAAACATGTCCCTACAAGGGAATTTACAGCGGAAAGATAATATCATATACAAGTAATACGTCTCGCCATCCAGCTCGCCACTTGATCTCCATAGCATTTCTGAATCCAGAATGACCTGATAACCTGACTCTAGACTGCCCGTATGGAAAATTATGGGCACCCAGAGTTTAGGAAGAGAACAATAAACTCCAGGTCAGTCATGGGACTGGTGTGAGAACTCAAAACAGTTATTTATCCTTTTAAAACAACAACTACAAGGGAAGTGGAAAAATATCCGCAATGCTTTTGGGAAAATGAAACTACCATAAGGCCTCCCCGCACACACACAATGCAAGCGTAGAATTGGAGGAGATTTCTCCTTATGATAGTCAAAGATGCTTACTATGCAAAACAAATCATTTTTGATAATATTATTAGTGCATAGTGATGAAAACATTTCGAAAATAAAATATAAATCTTAGCCAGCATAGGTACCATTATAGTATGCCTACTATAGCTACCATATTAAATGGCAGGTTCTACAACTAAAACCGTACAAGGCTCATATTGTTTTGTTTGGATTTCCAACAAATGGTCAGGCTAAGGAACTTCCTACTGCCACATGGGATCGCCTCTGCCGGGATGTCCTGATAACTTAACCAGCTCTCTGCCAACACAAGGCTGGGTTACCTTTGTAACTAGGTAACTACTACACGAATATGCCACCCCCGGTCCTTTGGGACCTTATCCGAGGGCCCTCGATCACAAAGCAACAATCACACAAAAAATTGAGATTGGAGCAACCACATAGGTTAAGCATCAGGGCTCCATACCTGACACCACCCTTTTCCAGAAGGGAATGACATACCCTAAAGGGCGCGACCCTCATAACCTTGCCGTATATTCTTGTTTTGACCATTTCCGTGGTGTGAGGTCTGACGAAGTCTCATCCACAAAGTTACGGTTTTTCACAAAGCTACGCTTTGATTAACAAATAATCAATAAATAATCATCACACAGCAACACTTAGCATGCCACATTACCAAATTGGGAATATATCGCTGATAACCTTCAACTACAAAACCTCTGAGCTCGTACGTCTCAGAGAAGGGTGTTAAGCTAAGAGAATAAATTCTCTGCCACCAACAGAAATTTCTTTGAAAGAAATCTGCTTTATATCTCAAAATGTAATGTCAGATACGTAACCATACAAGTCTGTTCCGGGTTCGAACAGAACCGAAGGTACTTCAAAAGAAGCCCTTGCAATCCGGGTATTCACAATCCCGATCGAATTTCCCATCACAAAGGAAATCTCCATACCGTAGCTAACGGTGCATAGACAATCGATATGTTATCCTATCGTTTTCACAAATACCCGGTCCTCACCACCGGTCTTCAATGCTATCCATTATGTCGTATCACTATTCGGAATGGGTAATCCGAATAATGAGCGAAATAATTTAAAAATAAGTGTAGCATTCAATTTCAACCAATTCACAACAAATAGCCAATTAAGGGTCAATATTGATAGTCGGTTATTTAACTATCAATTAATATTCACAACATCACCCGATTTCAAATAATTTCCCAAATTAGTTATTTTCAAAAATATCTCTACAAGATATAATTTCCGCACTTCAACCATTTGAAAACAAATTTCAAATAAATTTTCACCTTTACAACTTTCATTTGAAATGGTTCATTTAAACCAATCAAATAAATCCTTACCGATTTATTAAATTTACCTTCCAAATTCGTAAATTTATTTCCACACTTTTAAAAATAAATCCGTGTTTATTTTTAAAACAAATCTCCCTTATAAATTTCCGTTGTGAATTTAAATTTTCAGATATCCACTGATATACGATTTTCAAATCGATTTCAATTATTCACTTTCAATTTATCTTTAAAAGATATAATCTCAAAACATTCACTTCATATTGGAAAACATTTCCATACTTATTTAATAATAAGTAATTCGTCAATCTATTTATATTCAACATTTGTAAAATATTCAATATACTTAAATCCAAAGTAAGTATATATTTTATTCTTTAAGGAAAACTTCTCATAAAAACATTTATTTGAGTCAAAACGAATGTTGCGTAAAACATCGTTACGACAAACCAAAATCTCTAGTATAGGGATTCGAAATTAAGATAGATATATAAACCCCAATACTATACAAAACTTTTCCTTTTGGAAATCATTTACTATAACAATAGTGTTATAGTCCACCATTTCCTTCTATTTCTCGAAAACGTCTATTTCAACAATAAATGTTGAAATCTATGATTTCGATACTTAATACATTTTAAAACATCTTTAAATCGTTTTAAATTCTATTTAAAATATCACTTTACCAAAATATTTCTTTAATGTATTATTCACCGTCCAAAATCGCGAATATACTTCGTTAACCAAATTCAATTTCTACATATTTTATTTAAAGGATTATCCATTGTCCTAAATCGTGGATATATTTCCTTTAATAAGTTATAATAATTAAACTTATCAAAATAAGTCGATTTCGGATTTATAAAACAACGTTTATAAATTCCATTTATACTTTATAACAACTTCAACTTATAAAATCACTTTATTAACAAGTTCTATCCATATCCCATTTACACGCCAAAATCCAATTTATAAGTTAATTACTTATAAATCTTTTATTTTATAAAAATCTGTTCATTTTATAACTTCACAATTTATAAATCTATAGATTTCATCCACTTATGAAATCCATTTATACTTCATTTTAATACTTATAAAAACTCGTTTTATAATTTCAATATTTTAATTTATAAATATCAATTTTATAAATCTTTTATATAAATCATTTATAATAATTCAAAAATCCCAATTTAAACCATTTTATAAATTAATCAACTACTTATTTCAAAAATCACATTTCGGTTATATTTCACAAAAATCAAAATTTTTATAACATAAAAATTTCAACGTTTATTTATTTATTTAAAATGAATCAATTCCAAAATTAAGTTTTATTATGAATTCTCAACTTAAATTTTTAAAAATCAAATTTTATTTATTTTCGGCATCTAACGATACCAAAAATATATTCGGCTAAAATTTAGCCTTTAACTATTTCAATCACAAAGATAAGCACGCAGATGATAAATAGATCAACATACAACATTGAAAACCAATTCAAATTTTGAGGAATCCAGTTGGATCCCTCCAACCTGTTTCCCTGCATTCATAGATATTAGCACAATACCAATTCCGCTTCAAGACGGAATATCGTGGTATATGGGATTTATAAAATACTATCCGCTATTATGTGGCGCAATAGGGTCTCATCCGCTATATAATGCAGGAAATCTACTCCAAGTACATATATAATACCAATTCCACACAAGTTGGAATTGTCGCGATATATGTTTTTAATAAATAACATCTGCTTAATTTACGGCGTATAGGATCTATTTCAATACAGCAGATAATAACTATCATCCAATCACACAATCAAGCAATTTTAAATTTAACTATTTAAAATATAAATCAAAACAATTCGATAGAGTGAGAAGTTCTCACCTTGAGTTTCGATAACAGTTATAGCGTTTTATTCGAATAAAATTAAACATGCGTTTAATTTTACCCAAAATTTTCACTAGATCCAAACGACTCCAAACAAGCTCCATTGCGTATTGGTCGGCAAAACGAACCCGATGCAATTTGTTTCGCGCAATTCCGACCTCGTATGAACAAGTTATCAATTTTTAAAGTTCGTACACATCATAATATAATTTAATTTCAATTTCCCTTAAATTTTTATACCCTATTAACTTCTGGCCATTGATCATGCTCGATGCCATCCAGGCTGGACCTTCCTTCTCCCCCCGCCCTCACGTTCAAAATCGCGTTAACACCAGGGTATACGAACCCATGGGCCGCCCATGATTCCCAAATTTTCTTGACCAACACGAACCACATGACGACGATCAGATAACGCCACGATGTAGCCCAACGTCGACTCCATCACCGGCTTGACTATCATGGAGCTCGGCCTCCCTAGGACATTGAAAAGCGTGCACGAAACCTAGATGAACGCGGTGAATTTGGCGTTGATTTACACGATTAAAGCCCGTCATCCCTGTATGGATGTAATGATCTCGTGATGCCCTCCAACATTGTAGTTGAAAACTTTTTCTAATTACTGATGGGTTTAGAGAGATTAAGGGAAGAAGTTAGGAGATTTTCGGCCATTGTTTCTGAAAGTGGCGGCTAGCTTGAACAAGGGTTAGGGTTTCACAATTTAGAAGGATGAAGGTCCTTTTATAGAAATTCCAACGAAAAACACTCTTCATCCGACTTTTCCGAACTCCAAACCACGCGTGGTGACTGGCGTTTCTAGTGTTTACCCTGCGTTTCGGACACAATGGAATAGGTTTTGGAGGCTAATTCGGTCGTCTGTGCGAGTTACGGAAATAAACGATCAAATTTAAATTAAATCGATTAAACCAATTTCTATGCGTTTTGGCTTGCCCCGGACAAACGGTACATCCGATTGACACGAAATTTGAAATCTTACAATAATTTGACATTACGGATCCGATGAAACTAGTATCATCGAAATCCAAGACTATTTGAAAAATGGCTATTTTAACCCGTGAATTAAATATTAAAATATTCAATTTTCACAAATTAACTTTTAATTCAATTTTAAAAGTTCACAAACATTGTTCTGACTACAATATTGTTTAGTATAACTTTATAAATCATTTTTAATCACATTAAACCAAATTTCCAATTATTTCTGTAATTTCAAATATTAAATTATCGGTTTAATTACCGAATTAAATCCAGATATTTGAAAAAAATAAATTATTCGACTTATAAATTTTACTTATTGATATTTAAAATCAATTAAATATCTGAATTTCAAATTACAGAAATTCTGGGTCGTTACATGTTAGTACTACCATAACAGGTTGTTGTCTACAAAAGTTATCCCGGCCCTGTTTCATATATATAATGTTTGTAAAAGACTGAAGCAAATTTTAAAGCTTTGTAGTTTATATATATATATATATATATATATATATATATTAAAGTATATAAAGTTATATTGATTTGGATATCATTACCGATCTTAGAATATAAAAAGCATATGTATATATTTTAATGATTTAATGTTTGTATATGCTTAAGTTAAAAGTTGATTTTAAATGTAATAAGTATGTATGTTTAAACTACAATTTCACTAATATAGTGGCATTTGCTGTTTGAATGTATAGAGTAATATATATTGTTGATTTCAAAATTTATTATGTATATATATTTTAATTTATACATGATTTTTATTTTAAAACAATGATTTTTGACATATATATATATATATATATATATATATATATAGATATATTAATATGTGTTAGATTTTATAAAATGATTTTTATTTACATAAATAGTTTTATATATAGTTATATATATTCACTTATATTATTGATCTTCATAAATCTAGTTTGATTTGATTTCGTCAATTCCTATTTATCATCTTTGCTCGTTAAATTCGTGCCAATCTTAAATTGCTTTGGAATTCGTGCTTGGATTCGTAACTCATCTCATTGTCGAATGTATGTAACCTCGAAAGGTGAGCAATCTGTAACAACCCGCATATTTGATCATTTAAATTGACAATAATCCACATATGTCAACTTAAATAATACAAAACACGAATCATTATGGGATTATAGATACATAAATGTAAGTGAGAATCAATACAACATCACAGTCACAGAACAGTCACAGAATAATGCAGCGGAAAGTACATCGTCATAATAGCAGTTCATGTGGCTACTACATAAAGTACAACAATGTCTAAACAAAAGGTGACTGAAAGGAAATACATAAATGTCCAACCGACAAGGACATCAATAATGAAATAGAAATAGACTGATAAAGATAAATGCTAAGTTTTCAGCATCTTCAACCAACCTCGATCAGCAAACTGGATAGCTTCAGACTGACCCGAGCATATACAAAAAGAAACACTCGAGTCAGGACTCAAAATCTTATACAGGATAATCAAGTATAGGGAATAAAATTCAAAACTCAAAGATGAATAAAACATCTCTAAGGATCCAATAAACTATATATATATATATATAATAGGATTCGATATGTAGATAATGTCTAATCAGTAAAGTACGATATTAAAATAGCGTTAAGGCGTTACCATAATTCCCCTTAACACATTTTATAATGCCATAGTCTATATAGCACCGTAAACCCCACCGTAAACTAGTGGTTATCAGAGGGTACCCCATAGGCATAACACAAAACAAAACGTAGTGGTCGCGAATAGGATAATCAGTATGACAAGGTACATGAGGCGATACCAACTAGGATACTAGCAGTCGCATGATCCGGACTGATGTTGAGCATAGTAGCTACTATCTCAACACCGCGAAACAACACTCCCAAATCAAGGGGTGCACCCAAATCGAATCACAAAAGTAATAGATATGGTATCGAAGAAGCGTGTCCGCTAGAGGTGGCGATACTCAATGGCCTGGCGCGGCTCCTGTTTTAGTCATGTCAGGGGTCATCCAATATCGTTCTCTTTCTTCAGTCAACGCGTTCATCAAACCATCCACTTCATTCTGGATCAACACTTCGCGTATAATAGTTATTAAAGTGGTTTTCGGTATCGACAGAGAGTATGTCCATATCCGATGCCGGTCTCTTTAATAACTACGTATTTATTACCCGATGGTCGGTTAAATTAACGTTTAAACAAATCAAAGTCCAAAAGTCAAGGTGCAAATTTGACTTCCAAAATTTGACATTTTACGATTCAATTTATTATAGATATTTTAAAATATATTTCCAAAGGCAATCTTTCATTCAAACATTTGAGTTGATAATTTAAAATTAAGTATTCAAGTACGATTTAATAAGGTCTACCCGTCGCTTATTAAATTTAGTTCATAATCAATGAATTCAATTTAATGGTAAACTTAGTTCAAATCATTAAATCAAGTTCAATTCATGTCACTTTATGTTTACATCCACTGTTATCATAAATTTGATTAAATCAACTTTATTAACTATATTACCCTTTCAAAACATCATTTTTTTATTTACCAATTCAATTAAATTTTTAATCAAAGAAGTCCATTTCCATTTACTATGTCCTGATTTGATTAATTCGTTAAATTGAAAATCATTTTAAATTTAAATATCTCTAAGTTATATCCATAAAACTTTAGTCAATTTTGTATTCCTCTTAAGTCAAATTTTCTAAATTTTCAAATAAAGTTTATACATGTTCCAAATCTATTTGATTAAAACCGAGTTTTAACCTAAACCTAACAAACTTAATAAAATTTTAAGTTATCAAATTCTAAACTTACTTGTTTCTAAATCTCATTTCAATTAATTTGCCCATTCATTTTCATTCAATTAAATAGGTTTATCAATTCATTCACTGTAATCCATTAAATTACTTCAATCTAATCCATAAAATTTATCTCAATTAAATCCGTGAAATTCATTTCAATTACATCCATTAAAACCGTTACCAAATTTCCAAACGAATTGTTAAGTTCATTCCTTAATTTAAAATATATTTCCATTTCAAAAATGGTTTTGTTGCCCATCGGGTTTCTTATTTTTATTTTCTATCCTAAGCCAAGTTGTTTAAATGGGTATTTATCATTTCAAGCCAATATCATTCAATATAAAACAAAGCATAGCAAAGGAAACTTGCAGTGTGATAACTGGGATGGTGTCAAAGTAAATAAACAAACAATAGCAACCATACATAACAATTTAACAATTTATTAAATAATCCCGAAATAATCGTATTAACTTACATTTGTTATTTACGCAAATTAATATAATTATTCTTAGAATCCACACTATGGTTTCATGCAGATTAAAGATTATTACATTATGGTTTTCACTTGGGGTCTATTATCAAATTACTAAATCAATCACACACTCAATGGTTCAAAGTGTAGTTAATGCTATTTCCACGCGGCGATTTATTTAACATTTAAAGGGGTCAAGTTCAACATATATAATCCATTTTAAATTGTTGACTATCCTATATCAATTTCAATTTCAAATTAAATTTCACTTATATTAACAACCAAATTCAACTTCACATAACAATTTAGTGTCACAACTATTAAACTAACAATATTCAAATTTAACTTGCATAGCGATTTACAATTTTTATTTCAGCAATTCTAACAATCAACAATTTAACCTCCAAATTAATATAAACAACAATTATCACTTGATTATCATAGCATAATAGATTGAGTCGTGAATGAAATATTCACCTTGCGTGGTTGAAGAAGATGACGGCGAAGCACGAAAATGAATAGACTAGATATGTACCCTAACGAGCACGACGCAAAATGAACACAACTGCAATCAACAAATAATTAACTAATAATTTTTTTATTGCAATATATATATCGATTGAATATATATATATATATATATGTAAACCATACCAAAATATCGAAGCTAGATAGATCGACAAGCTTGATGAATGCCTAGGACTCCGAAGCGGTAGCTGGAACCAAACACAGCAACAGAATATATGAGCAACTAGAATTTCAAACTCACTCTGCTAGGCATACACAGACTTCACGTATATTTTTATACACATGGATATTCGATCAAAGCAACTGTTTGTGAATATATATATATATATATATATATATATATATATATATAGTAACTTGTAACTATGATTTATACAACGGTACCTTATAAAACTTAAACTTATATACTTGTATATACATAAACTTATAGATATAAATTTTTTCCAAACGAACATATACAATACTAATAAATGGAAATCTACTTTTGAAACTGGAAACTGCTTTTATATTTTTCTCCAACTAAAACCTGTAGCTTTGTAGACAACAATACCATTTCCATAACTAAAACCTGTAGCTTTTTACAAGCATGGTAGGGGGCTGATGGGGTCGGTGCCGGGGGAAGGACGTGCACGTGGTGGTGGCTGCATGGGGGGTTTTGCAGTGGGGCCGTGCGTGGGTGGGCGAGTTGAACGTGGGGCGGAGGCCAGTGGTGGAGTGGTGGAGCATGGAGGCGCGTGGAACGTGTGGTGGACGTGGCTGGTAGGGGGGAAAGGCGGGCCGTGCTTGGCGATGGCAAGGGAGGGTGCGGTTGTAGGGGAAGTGGGCACGGAGCTGGTAGGGGCGGAGGCCGGGTGGGTCGTGGAGCGGAGCTAGTAGGGGCGGAGGCCGGGGGCCGTTGTGGTAGTGGGGTGGTTGCATGGGGCGGAGGCCGGTAGGGGTTGGTGGAGCATGTATTTCATTTTGACGTAAAAAAAAATAAAAAAAATATGAAGAGACAGGAGGAAGCATGGGTTGAGTTTAATAACTAAACTGAAGTTTGATAAATAAATAAGAAAAGGAAGAAGAATTTGTAGAGCAGAGGCAAAAGAAGTAGGCATGTACCAGATTTCTTTTGAGGACGAAGTGAAAACTGATGATGCAGAGCAATTAATGAGGCAGAGACATTAATTTGAACGCACATAAATAGAGGGGGTTCAGAGTGCACGGTTAAGTGCAATGATGATTTTGCAAAGTGGTGGCTATTTGGGTTCCCAAGACAGCTGAATATACTCTTAAAATTTGAACATGGGGAAAGTTGGGTACCGGTTTGTGCTGCGTAACGGACCAGTTTGTACTCCGTTAATAATTATAATTTGCAACCCCGAACTCCGATTGACACAAGCAAATATACCGTTTTGATCAGTGCGACGAGACGAACACAACGGTATAAAGATATTGATGGTTCGACACCGTTTGCGAAGTGGTGATCTTATTTAACCATTTGCTTGAGCAACATTTTAACTAGCAATTAAAAGCGAAATTTGACGAAACGAAATGCGCCGTCAAGTTCAGAATATTTTTCTTATGTAACATCGAGAAAAATATTTGAGTTCGGACGGTAGGAAATTTACACATAAGTTTTGAACTAAAATGTAAATGCGACGAGCGCAATTTACTTCAATATTTTTTCAACGAAATTTGGCGCACGCCTATGTCTATCTAGACGCATTCCAAATGTGAAGTTTGGATAGGAACGGAAGTTGTTTGTGAAAATTCGAGTTTCTACATTAAATAAGCGATTTTTAAAATTTTAAACTGGGTCTGAATTTCGGGTCGTTTCACAATCACTCACGATTAAAGTTTTTATATTTATTAAATTTGATTTTGGTTGAAACGTCAATTGAAATATGCTGCTGTTAGTTATTAACATTGTTATTTATATGCTATTGTCTGTATCTATTCACCTATGACATCTGACACCATTATCTGTTATTTATGTTGATGATATATGCCTATTATATTATTATCATATATGTTGTCACTCTACAAGTTCCCTGTTAGTATAGAACTCCCTATGTTTTGAAATGATACATAACCAAACGATACTTTAGAATAGGTGAAAACCGTTATGGGTTGAAATGATAAACCCAAGCGATTCTCAATGAATTGAATTTGGGATTGCAGTTTGAAATGATATATACCCGTAGATATTTAAATTGTAGATTGAAATGGTAAATATCTATATCATTTGACCATAGGATAGAAAATTTCATACAAACACCGTTGGTCAATATATATATTTTAAAATGATTTCCAAGGTTTTGAAATGAATATTTTGGTTTTAATAAATATTGATTTTAAGATATATGCATATAAATATTATTTTTATAAAGGTTTTAAATTTTTATTTTTAAATTTATATGTTTTGAAAATTTTAAAAATTTTAAGTTGGTTTTGGAATTATAAATTTTAAGATTTTACTTACAATTTTACTATTTTAATATATATATATATATATATCATAAGTTTAATAATAAGATTTTATTTATTAAAGTTGATTTAATTAGTATATAATATGTTTAAGTATTTATTTAAAATTTATATTTTCAAAAATCGAGTTTATAATGATATTAATAAAATCCAGGTTGGAAAGAAAAATAGAAATTGGTTTGAAATTGAATTTATTTAAGAATTATACTCACATAAGTTTGATTTGAAATGTAACGATACAGATTTTTCGCGTTCGAAAATCGACATCCATACTTTATATCATACTCGGATGCCGCTGATACGACCGTTAAAATCCGAGTCGCCGGAGCTTAAAACACCATTAAGTACAACACAGCGGAAGAAAACAATATCAATATATATAACATTCAGATATAATTACAGATACAAAATCTGGCATATTATGATACAACAGAATACAAATACTATCGGAGATACAAGAAATAGCAGTGGAAAGGAAATAGATAACACCAGCAGCAGAATAACAACTATAATAGAGTCTTCAAGAAAGAACCCCAGCAGCAGCTCGAACCACCATCACGATTCACTAAGACAAGCAAGACTTTTATGCATCCAAAGACTGAAACTAGCTCCAGATAATCTACCAAACCTAACTATCTGAAAAACCCAACTCTAGATTGCTCGTGTAGAAAATAGTAAGCACCCAGAGTTTAGGAAAGGAAAAATAAACTCCAGATCAGTCATGGGACTGGTGTGAGTAAAAAAAAACAGTTTTATCTTTAAAAAAAAATAGCAAAAGAAATTTAAAGTCAATTCACGATGGTTTTCGATAATGAAACTACCATTAGACCTCCCTCCACACACACAATGCAAACACAGAATTGGAGGAGATTTCTTCTTATGATACTCAAACATGCTTGATGCACAAATTTTTGATATTATCATTATAAGTGCAAAGTGGAGAAAACCATTTCGAAAGTAGATTATAAATCTTAGCCAACATACGACCATTATCGTATGCCTACTATAGCTACCATGTTCAATAGCAGGTTACCGCCACATTCCATGGCAGGTTATACAACTAAAACAGTACGAGGCTCGTACTGTTTCTTTGGATTTTCCAACAAATGGTCAGGCTAAGGAACTTCCCACAGTCCATGGGATCGCCTCTGGTGGGACGTCCTAAGAACTTAACCAGCTCTCTGCCAATACAAGGCCGGGTTACCTCTGTAACTCGGTAACTACTTCTCAAGCATGCCACTCCCCGGTCCTTTGGGACCTTTATCCGAGGCGCCTCTAAGCAACAACCACACAGTAAATGAGATTGGAGCAACCACATAGGTTAAATATCAGGGCTCCATACCTAATACCACCCTTTACCAGAAGGGAATTTAAAGGGAGCGACCCTCATAACCTTGCCGCATCTTTCCTGTTTCGACCATTTCCGGGTTGTGAGGTCCTGATGCAGTCTCGTCTACAAAGCTACGCTTTATATAAAAGCCATGATCTTATCACAAATGATCATCAACACACAACAGCACTCAGCATGCCACACTACCAAATTGGGAGTATATCGCTGATAACCTTCAACTACATATCCTCTGAGCTCGTACATCTCAGAGAAGGGTATTAAGCTAAGGGAATAAATTCTCTGTCACCAACAGAAATGTATTTGAAAGAAATCTGCTTTATTTCTCAAAATGTAGTGTCATACATACAACCATACAAGTCTGTTCTGGGTTCGAACTGAACCGAAGGCACTTCCGAAGAAGCCCTTGCAATCCGGGTATTCACAATCCCGATCGGACTTCCCATCACTTAGGGAATCTCTATACCGGAGCAACTCAGTGCAGAGACAATGATAGGTCATCCTATCATTCTCGCAAATACCCGGTCTTCACCACCGGTCTTCAAATGCTATCCATAACGTCAAATCACATATTCGAAAATGGGTTATACGACACAAAGGCCGTCTCCCGACTAAACCGAATGGTGAGCGCAACATTTAAAACATATGGATATGGGATTTCAATGAAGTCACAACTTAATAATTCAAAACTTTCTTTCAAATGGTTTAAACAAATTACCATTTTCAAATCCTTTAAGTGAAAGATTTATTTCACTAAGTTCACCCAGTTTCACAAAGATCCATTTACAGATTTCAAATCAATTCCCATTTCAATTGGATTAACTCGTTTAAAATCTTTAAATTAAAGATTTAACTTATAGCTTTCAAACCATTTCTATAACTCGGAAAATCATTTTCAGTTAAACTTGAAATCCCTTTAACACAAATCAGAAGTTCGTTACTTATGTGAAAGCTTTTATTATTTGAAAACAAATAGTTTCCATGTCAGAAAGATCCAATTATATTTACACTAGTTAAAGCCTTTGAACTTAAATTCAAATTCCCAAATCAATACCTTTAAAATAGTTTAACCCATATAAACCGGTATAACATCTTTAGTCCCTATTTTCCAGACCATGGAATTCAATTTCAAATATTGAATTCAAATTTAAATCAAAATATTTAAATTTCAAAACTCAATCAAGTTATTCAAAATAAATTTCATCTTTTAAATTCCATTTCAAAAGCTTTTCACTTTAAACCTAATCCCATTCCAAAACATTTGAATTTATATATTCAACTTTAAAAATCATTTCAAAATCTGTGATTTAATCTATTTCCTCGTGAAATCCATATTTATGTGTGTATAAGTGTGGTCCAGGGGTTTAACACAATAGTGCAACATCATTCAATCATCACAGTTCAAACACAGAATATAGTTGATAAGCGATATAATTATAACGCTTATCGTTCATTCACAGATTCACATATAATATACAGATGTATCATCAATAAATGAATAAATTATACATAGCACAATCCACAGGACAAAATATCACAGATCAGATAGGACAATCAATTCAAAGAATTTCATACGATACAATCATTCATAAGTAAGGTGAAGCATTCAATAAACATTTATAAGCAGGATTAATTAATCGTTCAGTCCTGATTAATTCAGTTTATTTCCAATTAAATTAATTACTTATGAATTAATTATCCAATTCTTATTTATTAATTACAAATCATTTATTACCAATTTATCTAATGATTTTCTTAAATTAATTAAACTAAATTAATTAACTTTAATTAATCAAAATATCCAAAATTAATTACAATGAGTGATAAATCCTTAATTACTTTCATTAAGTAATTACATTTAACAATTTATAATTGATAAATTTAATACAAATTATAAATTATTCATCCTAATTAACTCAATAATTAATGGATTAGAAATCATTAAATCTTCATTAACTTAAGTTAAAACTTATTCTTATTTATGATTTAATCATCACTCACAATATGTTTAAAAGCATTTATTTTCCCAATTACTTTCTAAATTTCATTTTAAAATTTGAGACTTAAAATAAATTCCAATTTATCCTGAATAAAGTATTAAAACTAATTTTGAAAACCCTTTTAAATTTGCATATTTAAAAGCATACTTTAACACTTAAAACTTATTTAATTTAATTTAATTTATAAAACTTTATTTATTCTTAATCTAAGGTTCCACTAAACTTGAATTTATAGTTAACTTTAGGTTTTGAAACGTAGTTTGAACTTGATTTATAAAATTGAATTCAGGACTTAAATTTTTTGAAACAGAACAGGTTTTGAAACCTGTAACTAAGCATCTACTCGAGCCAGAACACAATGCTTCGAGTCAGACTCCCCATTGCTTCGAGTAAAGTGTTCGAATAACCCGAGTAAAACCCGAGTGATCTTCCTACCCAAGCCCAAAGTTCACCAGGATATCAAAGTGCACCGTGGCTCTGGCCGACTCCGGCCAACCACCAGCCCATCCACACATCAGCGACCATCACCGAAAATGAACACGGCCCTCAGAAATCATCACCGCGACCTGAAATCAATTCGAGCACCTAGATCAAAACCAGGAAACTCGAAATCGACCCACTCCAAAGCCTGGCAACACCCCGTGCTTGATGCTCCGACGACCGGAGGCTCCCCAAATCCGGCCGTAGCCTCGTCTACATCCCCTCTACCAAACCCCATAAGCGCGAGCAACTCGATCGACGAACGGCGATGAACGAGGCGAAAACAGCACACCATACTAAACTAGGTCACCAGACTTCGAATGCCTCCTGCCGCCATCATGATCATCGGCCGACCATCGCGACATATTTTCCATACTCCTTGATCACCCCCGCATCTCCAGCCCCAGTCCCGACCTCTTCGATCAATGCGATCGCCCATGGTGACTCGAAATGCCCAAAACAGTCGAACACGAACTGCACCTCACTCACACCTCTAAAAATCACGAATCTTGTTTTAAAAATCATATTTTTGTAAACGAATTCTATTTATATTCATGAATTTGTGAATTAAGAAACTCGAAATTTAACATATTTGAAGATTGCTCTGTAGTTTTAACCTTTCCAGAGACAACACAAATTTGTTTACTTTAAAAAAAAATTAAACTAAAATTTTATAGTGTAACAAGCATATTTTGTTCAGGGCTTAAGTCTTAACATTGATTGGATCAAGATCAAATGAATTTTGAACCAGGTTTGAGCTTCAAAACTAGAACAGGGACTCTCAGATTTAACAGCAGTGCACAAATATATATCTACATCTGGATATTTCACAGTAGATTATACTTGTATATTCACCATACATATTATCACAGAGAACATGTAACGACCCGCGGTTTCTATGCCCAGAAAACCGTATCGTCTTGAAGAAAGAAAGGGGTGAGAAAATAGAAAAAATAGAGAAGAAAGAACAACAACATCAGAATCTCACAGCGGGACGAATAAATTATAATAATTCATAAGTATTTACATAATATACAACATCAATCAGAGTTATACAAATAATACACCACATACTAGACAGTTATAGACACCTGTCTAGTTAATACAACACATCTCAAAAAAATAACTCAACGATACCAACACAGCGGAACTATATATATATCTACAACGCTGAAGCCTCCTGCTCCATTTCTCCTCCAGAATTCGTCAAAGCCAACCTGAATCTCTTGGCTACTCGTAAAAATTTGAGAACCCGAGAGTTTATGAAAAACAAAAATAAACTCCAGGTCAGACATTGGTCTGGTGTGAGTAACAGGTTAAAGTTGCTTAATTTTGAAAATCCTTTTGAAAACAAAAGGTATCACGTAAGACTCCCCACAAATAAACATGGGTAAGTTTTTACCTTACGCTAACCAGAACATTTGATAGGAAATTCAATGATATTATAATAGGTCTAGGGTTTTCAAGTAAATAGAAAATAGCTGAAATTGTTACATGATTAAATTCCAGCTACTAGCCATAAAAGTGGGTAATAAAATCAAAACCATTGGCACTTATTGGATTATGGATTCCATACAATGGCAGGGCTACTGGGGTACCGCCCGTCACAGTACGTGGCTTAGACCAACGTACCGAGGATCACTCCCGACCCCCTGCAACACAAGGCCGGAACCATTCCTTACTGAACAGTTCCGAACAAGATAACCCCGGCAGTTGTTGCAATCAACCGCCCACACAGCCGAAAATAAAGGGACATCTAGACAGGGGAATATCCTTGTCCTGCTTGGGCATGACCCACCTAACCTTGTTGCACCTCCCCTGTTTTAGCCATTCTCGCTTGATGAGGCTTGAGGCTACGATTACCTTTAGAGATACATTTCTTAGGATGCTCATCGCCCACCTGACGATGTGTTGAAAGCATTCAATCCATACAAGTTCGTTCCGGGTTCGAACAAAACCGAAGGCATTATCTCGTTACACTCATTTTGGAATCACCCGCAGAGTTAACGACAATAACCCTTGCACTCTGAATCTTCATCTTTACTTCAGATTCACGACCTATCGTTAATTTGGATCGATGTGGTTTTCGGATGTTCCAAATATGGAAAACCGATCCCGGTCTCATCGAAACCAAAACGTGTCTTTTAAGGCCAAGTTGTCTATTTAGTCTTAACCGTTTAATTCAATATCATCAATATACACACAAATAAATGATTCACAATATCACAATAGATAACCACATCATCATCATAAACAGATAATCAATATTATCATCCAAACAGATAAATAAATATTATCATACTTAATCCAAGCATCCATATCACATAGATATTATTCATATTA
This sequence comes from Allium cepa, assembly GCA_030765085.1. Classification (NCBI taxonomy): domain Eukaryota; kingdom Viridiplantae; phylum Streptophyta; class Magnoliopsida; order Asparagales; family Amaryllidaceae; genus Allium; species Allium cepa. The sequence goes on from CM060942.1 coordinate 360,953,110, forward strand.
GATCTGAATTCACAATCATCAAATGAAATACCCATATCATTCATAAGCAATGATTTATAAATCACAATCTATAATTAATTTAAAATGAATTAAATTAACCACTTCTATTCTTTAATTAATTTAAAATAAATTAAATTAATTACTTCATCTATAAATCCTACCTATACAATCATTGATTAATTATAAATCAAATTAATTACTCTAAGTATTCATCTTGGTTAAACACCCTTGATTAATCATTCTCTAATTACAATAGGTAATTAGTCTTTAATTAATTTCACAAATTAATTACCCTACATCATTCATAGTAATTAACATTTAATTACTTCATTTATTAATTGAATATAATTAATTATATTTATTGTTAATTAATTACATAAATTAATCACTACATTATTAATTATTCCTTAATTAATCCATCACTAATTATATTAATTAATGATTTCTAATTATATTTAAATTAATTACTTCATTTAAATTACATCAAATGATTCATCTTTAATTAAACTCAATTATTAATCACTCTTGATTAATAACAACCAGTAATTAACTATCATTAATTACTTATATTAATAAATTAACTATCCCATAATTAATTATCTCCATTAACTAATCCCTTGATTAATTACAAAAGCAATTATCCAAATTACTTCATTAACACATCATCTTTCACTAATTACATTCAGTAATTAACATTAATTACTTCCTTAAGTAATTATACTCCATTGAATACACTAAGTAATTACACTTATCAGATCATCAAATGATTTCTTAAATTAATTAAACTAAATTAATTAGCTTAATTTAATCATTTTATCAAAATTATTTACAAAAAGTAATTAATCTCTTAATTACTTTTATTAAGTAATTACACTTAACATTTACAATAGATTATTTAAATTAATCTAATTTACTTAATTATCAAAATTCATCACATTAATTAACATTACTTAATTCACTACTTAATTATTCTCTAATTATAAATTAATCTAAATTATTAATTTATAAATTAAATACACATGTTATTCCTTAATTAACTTATTCATTTAATCATTTAAATATCTTAACTATTCCTAAGATAATTTATCTCTTTATTAATGACTTCATTAATATTAATGTGTATTAGAACATTACATTTTAAATTTAAAATCAAATTCCATTTTGAATTTAAGATTCAAAATGATTATTGTTTAAACTTCTACCAAATTTAAATTCAATTTATAATCTTTTAAATAAATGTAAATAACATTTATTACTTGCATAAGATAAGCCTTTAAATTAAACTGCTTAAATCTCTTCTTTTTTTTTAATTTAAACTTCCAAAAGACATTAATATTTTAACTTGCAAATTTAAGTTAAAAACCCTTTATTTACTTTCTATTCAAAAATTCCTTTATAAAAGAACTATACCCAAACTTAATTCAAATATTAATTTGAAACAAACTTACTTTTCAAAACTATTTTATGTGAACTTATTTTATATATTTAGATTTAAAAACTGATTTGAATTTCAGATTTGAATTTAAGAGAAACTTGAATTCATTAGTTAACTTTGAATTTAAAATTTTGGTTTAGCTTACTTTTAAAATTTTGATTTTTAATTCTTGATTCAAAATCCAAACTTCTTTATAAAACCTTAGATTCAAAATTCCATTTGAATTTATACTCTAACCCTTAAATTTAAAACACAACATAAAATCCTGCTTAAGAAATTTTGGACAAAATTTAAACCTGGGAAAAACAGGTTTATTAAAACCTGGAACCACCCTCTACCTCGAGACAAAACCCAGCTTGCTTCGAGTCTTCACCTCCCACGCTTCGAGTTAAACACTCGAATATCACGAGACTTTCCCGAGCCCAAAAACCCTGCACCCACAAATTCCTACAGAACTGCAATGGGCACGGTGCACGTGCACCGTGGCCCCAGCCACCTCCGGCCACCCATTGGCACTCCAACACGCCGCCCAGCATCACCAGATACGACCACGACCGCCCAAAGCTACACCACTTGCTCGTGACAAAAACAAGCTTCCCCTCTCTAACCAGGAACCACGAGCATGTCCCCCTCTCGAAACATGTCAACGCTTCGCCCCTCCTCCTCCGACCTCCAGAGAACCACCACCACCCGCAACGGCTTCGCCTTTCACCTCTCTACCAATCCCCAAACCCCCGTTGAACTCGATGCAGCAGGGAAAACGAACAGACCCAAAATACAACCCAGTCAAAAATTAGGTTTACAGAAAGAATTTCATCGCCGTCGCCACCACGCCTAACTGCACCACCTACCACCATTTTTCCTCGACCCTCCAATCACTTGTCCCTCACCACAGAGAACCCCGAGCACTCCGGTCCACTTGAACACCCACAAATCGACAATAACCCTCTTTCGTTCAAACCCAAACTACACCTTCAATACCTAACTGAAAACTATAGTTTTAATCTTAAAAATCATAAGTTTGGATGAAGTTTCAGATTGCATGCCTGAAACATTGAATCATAATGTTGGGATTTTCACTAATTTAAAGTTTGGTCTGTTATTTTGATTGCCAGAGACAAACCATATCTCTTTAACTAAAATAAAAATTTAAAAACTAAAATTGGTGATGAAATACACAAGTTTCACTTGAAACCTAAGCTTAAATATGGATTACATCAACAGATATCGAATTAAAATCAAATGAGAACCCGGAAATAAGAACAGAGAGTACCCAGAATTAAAACAGAACATTTATATCATACATTTCTATATAAATACAGAGAAAAGCACCAATATATATTTGCATTCAAACATAATATTTCCATAAAATCTATGCAATCAGATTACTACTTAAGTTATTTAAAATTTGAAGTTACTCACCTAGGTTTGAAAATGAACAGAGCACCCTTTTATCTGAAACGGTTTGAACTTTAAAAGTAAGAATTTGTTTGTTGTGATCTTCCTAAACTTCTTGCCTATCTTCAGTTGTAAATATTACTTGAGTTTGTATAAATGAAAATGTTTGCCATTGTTTCAGGTTGGATATGTTTAGTGAACGAACTAAAAATAAGAAGATGTGTATATAAAGAAGTTTATAGGTAGGTGATAACTGGGTTAGCAAGTTTGCACGTAAAATCTTATTATTATTATTTTCAGAGATTATGTTTTGTTTGTATATGACAAGATTTTATATTAGGAGGCTGAGTTGATCTTATACAACTCGAAATGACTATTGTTAGCTGCTAAGAAATGGTGTCAATTAATGCTAATGTACTTGTGTTCCCTACTTATCTAATTTTATCATTTCTCTTACCTGCATCTTATTTCTACTTTGCTTTGCTTTAGCTTGCTCTACAAACTACCTTATATGTTTAACATGCACAAAGATATTTTTACTTAGCTTAGCATCTCTCTTACAAGCAACCTGCATATTTTATTTTATTTCTTGCCTGAGTCATATTAACAGGTTACCTGCCCTTTATTTTTACTTTGCTTTGTTAACTCACTTTGCCATTTAAAACCTACAGATTACACATATACAAACCTGGTTTGTATATATCTCATATACATATATAAAGAAGTTTATAGAGTATGCTTTTACTTTGTTTATACTTACTTTACTTTGCATTTCCAAGTTCTATAGGCTACACACAATATTTTACTTATTGTAACCTGAAATTTTGTTTTCCTTTTGCCTCATATTTTCTTATTTTATTTTATTTTTCACAATCCCAGCTTGCTTTTGTACCTTATACATATATATACTTGATGTTAATACTTGTTTGAATCTTAATCTACAAGCTACTAGCATTTTATTTTATTTTGTTAAATTGCCATCATAACTATTGTACAGACATGATTACATGCTTTTGTATTTTACATACACATTTCAAAATTTGTTTTAGTCATTTGCTTTGGTTTATTACTTTATTTACTAATTATTTTTTTATCCTTATGTTAATATCACAATTTCTTAAGTTTATGTATTCAAACTTATTTTTATAACCCTATACTTGGTTTACACTTATGTTTCATATTTATAAAGTTTATTTTATTTTTAGACGAAAGATTTTATTTTAAACCATAGCTTTCCAAAATATGTGTATACATATATACATAAGTGTAAAATAACAAATTTCGATTCATTTAAAATCCATTTTAAAGATATTTCATCATTGTTATTGTTTAAAAATAATTCATTATTAATTTAAAATGATTCATAAATGAAATCACTACATAAATAAATTACTTATTTTATAAAGTTAAAGTACAAAGAACAAAACAATCTTTTATTTAAATTTAAACCTAGGCTAGAATTTATTTTTAAACAAATTAAATTTATCTTGAGTATTTTTAAAATCATATTATTATTTATTCAATATTAAATATCCAAATTATCAAAAATAATAGAATTAGAAAACATAGCTTTATCTGTTAAATTTAAAAACAAAACTTATCTATTTATAATATATACCAATATATACATATATACATTATAAATAGAAACAATTCAAATTAGCTTTTAAAAGATAAATTATCAGTTAAATATTTATTTAAAAGGAGATTATTAAATCAATTCAAGTTATTATCAAATTAATTTAAATTTTTAATGTAGATTATTAAATTGATATTGCCCCAAATTTACGGGATGTCATAGAACACATGCAACCATATTAACTTAGGTTATAAATAAATAAATAAATGTTACTCACCGTGTTAAGAGAAGATGAACAGAGAACGGTTGTGTTGAAAACTACTTTGAAAACTTGAAACTAAAATGCCAAATTTTCTTGCTTTTATTTGGATAAATGATGTTTTAAATTGAATTTTGTTTGAGTTTTGAAATAATATTCACTTCAGATGCTACTCGAAACTGAGATGAAAATGTTTAATGTATAGAAAGAAGCTACAGGTTGAAATACGGGAAAGTGTACAGGTTGATAATTATTCTGTTTGTACAATGGGAGAACATTGTTTTGTTTTGTACAAATATAATCTGAGATCATTTTCTTTGCTTTTGTTGACTATGCAGATTTTCATTTCGGTTGATAGTCATTTTTGGTGGCTAAGCATTAAATTGTTTTTCTACAAATCTACATATATTTATCTAATTGGCTTGTAGATTCCTATATATGTTTGCTGTCTTGCTTTCCTTTGTATTGACTTGTTTACATGATGATAAATTTTTGTACAAAGTGATATCTTTTGTTGTACTAAGGGCATGGCAGATAAGTATTATATTGTGTACTTCATGTTTCATATTATATTTTTACATTGTGTCTTGCATTACTACTTTGTTTGTCTCGGCTGAAATGTTTTTGTTTGTTATTTTACTTTGTTTTGTTTACTTAAGTATTTATATATATCGTTATTATTTTATCACATAGATGTTTTGTTTTGTAGTTTGATGTAGTTAAATGTTGCCTTATACCCAAAAAAATTCATTTGTATTTCTTTTGTTATTATTCTATAGTTTTACTTTTAACATAAATGCTTAAATTTGGTTTCAATTTATCGTTTAAATTTCCAAACATTAAATTTATAACTTCTTATTTGTATACTTATATTTATATTGATAGAATTAAATTTTATTTTATAATTTTTATAATCTTTGAAAGAAAATTCATTTTGAATATATTTTAACTTTCCAATCAAAATTTTATTTCTAATCCAATTCAATTACTTTTAAGTTTCAAATCCAATTTATAAAATAAATAAGTAAATACATCATATTAAATTTGAAAATTTCAAGCAAATCCATAATTTAATCCAAAAATTCAATTAAATTATAAATTTAAACTCGTCATTAAGCTGGGATCATTACAGATTCCCCTCCTTAAGAAATTTCATCCTCGAAATTTGCAGGCACGAAAACAACAAAGATAGATGAAGAATATTTCATGAAATCAACTGAACATCTATTCTACATTTGGCTTACCAAATCAGAATATCAATAATAGGAGAACAAACTCATGCAATACTACACAGGATACTAGGTCATCACATCTATGAAATATGCAAGGCACTGGTTAGTCCAAGGGATAACTAACCGTTCGTAGACTATATCGAGACCCAAACAATAGATAAATGGATAAAATCTTCCGCAATTCTCAAACACTAGGTATGGATTCCAAATTCAAGTCGGAATATCCAAAGTAATTATATAATTTGTCCCTCTTCGGACTTCGATATACCCAAGAAATTACAATAGAATTTCAAATTCGATTTTAAACGAAATCGTTTTATCGATACAATTCAATTTATCCTTCATATTATATTAATCAATTTAACTCAATTTAAAATTTTCCAATTTATTTAAAATTTCCAATTCATATTCATTTAGGTTTAAATCAAAAATTGATAAGAAATCGATGAAGATACGAAGTAAGGATCTTCCTATAACGATTCGTAGGGCCACCATCATTCCAAAACTTCTTTCTGGAGCTATCACGAAGCAATCGAAAGAATTTAGGAACGAATCAAAGAAAATTGATAGAGAAAGATTGTTTCCACTGTTGCAGGGCATTGACCATTTATAGTGGTACTCCCCTGTCCCCTATACCGTCTTCTTCTTGCACTCATATCTACTATCGGTGGATAGTAAGAGAATTTACTGAGCCATTCGGACGGATATCTTAGGGATATACTTATTCTAGGGTATACTTCACCCTATCTCTAATGAGCTACTTAATGTGTTATACTCCTGAGCTAAAATTCAACCTTAGCTCTGATACCACCTGTAACGATACAGATTTTTCGCGTTCGAAAATCGACATCCATACTTTACATCGTACTCGAATGCCATAGATACGACTGTTAAAATCCGAGTCGCCGGAGCTTATAACACCATTAAGTACAACACAGCGGAAGAAAACAATATCAATATATATAACATTCAGATATAATGACAGATACAAAATCTGGTATAATATGATACAACAGAATACAAATACTATTAGAGATACAAGAAATAGCAGTGGAAAGGAAATAGATAACACCAACAGCGGAATAACAACTCTAATAGAGTCTTCAAGAAAGAACCCCAACAGCAGCTCGAACCACCATCACGATTCACTAAGACAAGCAAGACTGTTGTGCATCCAAAGGCTGAAACTAACTCCAGATAATCTACCAAACCTAACTATCTGAAAAACCCAACTCTAGACTGCTCGTGTGGAAAATAGTGAGCACCCGGAGTTTAGGAAAGGAACAATAAACTCTGGATCAGTCATGGGACTGGTGTGAGTAACAAAAAAACAGTTTTATCTTTAAAAACAAACAGCAAAAGAAATTTAAAGTCAATTTTCAATGTTTTCGAAAATGAAACTACCATAAGACCTCCCGCCACACACACAATGCAAACGCAGAATTGGAGGAGATTTCTTCTTATGATAGTCAAACGTGCTTGATATGAAATTTTTTGATATTATCACTATAAGGGAAAAGTGCAGAAAAACATTTTGAAAGTAGAGTATAAATCTTAGCCAACATACGACCATTATCGTATGCCTACTATAGCTATCATGTTCAATAGTAGGTTGCCGCCACATTCCATGGCAGGTTATACAACTAAAACAGTACAAGGCTCGTATTGTTTCTTTGGATTTTCCAACAAATGGTCAGGCTAAGGAACTTCCCACTATCCATGGGATCGCCTCTGGCGGGACGTCCTATGAACTTAACCAGCTCTCTGCCAACACAAGGCCGGGTTACCTCTGTAACTAGGTAACTACTTCTCGAGCATGCCACTCCCCGGTCCTTTGGGGCCTTTATCCGAGGCGCCTCTAAGCAGCAACCACACAGTAAATGAGATTGGAGCAACAACATAGGTTAATATCAGGGCTCCATACCTAATACCACCCTTTACCAAAAGGGAATGACACACCCTAAAGGGCGCGACCCTCATAACCTTGCCGCATCTTTCCTGTTTCGACCATTTCCGGGGTGTGAGGTCCTGATGCAGTCTCGTCCGCAAAGCTACGTTTTATGTAACGACCCAGAATTTTTGATAATTTAAATTTGGATATTTAATTGATTTTAAATATCAATAAGTGGAATTTTTAAGTCGAACAATTTATTTATCGAATATTTGGATTTAATTGGTCAATTAAATCGATAATTTAATAGTGAAATTCCAGAAATAATTTAATATTGAGGTAAATATGATTGAAAATGATTTGGAATTTTTTTATATCATATTGGGGTTATAGAAATGTTACATAACTTTTAAAATTGAATTTGGAGTTAATCTGTGAAAATTGAATATTTTAATATTTAATTATCGACTGAAAAATAGTCAATTTTTGAGCAGTCTCAGAATTGAACGAAACCAGTTCCATTGGATCCGCAATAGTTAGTTATTATCGGATTTCAATTTTCGTAGCAATCAGAGTTGTCGTTTGACCGTGGCAGCTCGAAACGCATCGAATTATTTTTAATTATAATTTGGCAAGTTAAAATAGTTATTTTTCAAACGGTCTCGGATTTCGACGAAACCAGTTTCATCGGATCCGTAATGTGATATTATTTTAAGGTTTCAAATTTCAAGTCGATTGGATTTACCGTTTGTCCGGTACAAATTAAAACGCCTCGAAATCGTTCAAATCGGTTTTAATTTAAATTGATCGTTTATAGCCGTATCTCGCACAGATGATCGAATTAGCTTCCGAAACCTGTTCCATTATGTCCGGAACGCGGGATAAACCCCAGAAACGTCAATTTCGGTGCGTAAATCGGAGTTTTGAAAACCCGGATGAATAGTGTTCGATAATTTCTATAAATAGACCATTTTTCACAAATAAAAGAAATAGATTAGGGTTTAATGTTATGGCCGCCACTTCCATCTATGGATGGCCGAAAATGTCAGTTCTTCTCCCCTCATTATCTTCCAATCCACTTAGCAATTCGAGAGAGCTTCAACTATGAAGATGTAGAGCGTTCCAAGATCTCCACATCCGTACGGTGGAGTGGCGAATAACACGTCGTGGTGGCCAGAAAGTGGGGAGGAAGCGCGCGCGTTAAGGCGCGAACTGCGAGGCCTAGGCTCGACCGAGCCTGCCGTGGTCGAAGGCGATGGTGGCACTAGTGTAGAGCTTCGCAATGGTGTTAGTGGATCGTGCTAAAAATCGATGATGGGGGTGGCGTTCGAAGGCCTAGATGGCGGCTAGTGGGTTCTGGATCGCGATTTTCATCGGGGGAGGAGTTTGGGCACGCGCATGAGAAGATGGAGAAGATTATACGGTGCGGCCCTGATGCGTTCGAGTGGAAATCAACGGCCGTGATTTAATTGTAGGGTTTAATATAAAATAAAAATGTTAACTAACATATATTTAAATTCATGTGTCTTTAAAATGTGATATCTCTTTCATGCGATGTCCGATTGGGACAAAACAAATTGCGACGGATTCGTATGGTCGTGCTCTTCGTGATGAAGCTATTTTGGAGTCGATTGGAGCTCGTTTGAATTTCGGGTAAAATTAAACGTACGTTTAATTTTATTCGAAACGAACGTCGAAACCGGAAATAAAATCAAGGTGAGAACTCCTCACTCAATCGAACAGTTCGGTTTAAAATTTTAGATAGTTAATGTTGATTGCTGTTTGATTGTGATAGTAGATATAATAGGATATATCTATATATAGCAATATATATATATTGGCATATGTATATATTGGAATTGATTTCCCGCCTCGTATAGCGGATGAGACCCTATTGCGCCGCCTATTAAGCGGATAATATTTTATAAAATCCCATATACCGCGATATCCCGTCTTGAAACGGGATTGGTATTGTGCTAATGTCTGTGGATGCAGGGAAACAGGTTGGAGGGATCCAACTGGATTCCTCACATATTTATTTGATTATAGATATTGTGTAATTATTGATGTTCATATCGATATATGTTGTTTATTCCCGTGATTGACCATTTGATGCTGTTGCGTCATCGGATTCATTTTTAAAGTTAAAAATAGTGATTTTTATTTTTAAAAGGATTTTTAAAGTGATTTTTTTCCAAAGTATGTTTTATTAAATTTTTAAATTGATTCACTTTGAAAATAAATAGACGTATAAATTTTTATGTTATAGAAATTAATATTTTTATGAAATATAACCAAAGGGAAAATTTTAAAAATAAATAGATTTTTATGAAATAGTATTGGGTTTTTGAATAATCATTATTAACAGTTTGTATAAAAGATTTTATAAATTGATATCTATAAATTTAATTTTTTGGAATTATGAAACGAGTTGATTAAGTGTTAAGTTGATGTATGAAATGAATTTCATTAAAATCTATAGATTTATAAATTGTGAAAGGTATAAAATGAATAGATGTTGAAAATGAAAGTTTTATAAGTAATTAACTTATAAAATGGCTTTTGGGCATTTAAAGGGGATATTTATAGAAATTGTTAATAAATGAGGTTTTTATAAGTTGAAAACTATTATAAAATGTAAAGAAATCTTATCAGTAATAAGATTAACAATTTGTGAAGTTTTAAAAGGAAAAACTTGGTAAATAAATAATATTTTAAGTATTTGACTTATAATACGAACTTTTGGTATAGAAATTGGGTTTATAAATTGAATTGGCTTAACAAAAGAGATTTCTAAACCGAAGTTATTAATAGAAATAGAATTTATAAACGTTGTTTATAAATTTGAAATCAATGGAATTTGATAAATTGAATTTAGAATTTGTTAAAGGAGTTATATTCACTCTTTTAAACGATGAATATATTATTAAGTCAAATGGGTATGTTTTGGGAGAAGAATGTTTTAAAGGGAATTTTAAAACGATTTAAAGATGCTTTAAAATGCATTAAGTATCGAATACATAGATTTCAACATTCATTGTTGAAATAGGCGTTTTCGAGAAAATAGGGAAACGGTGGACTATAACACTGTTGTTATAGTAAATGGTTTCCAAATGGAAATATCTTGTATAGTATTGGGATTTATGTATCTATTTTTATTTCGAATCCCTATACTAGTGATTTTGGGTTGTCGTAACGATGTTTTACGCAACATTCGTTTTAACCCAAATAAAAGTGAGTAAAAGAATGTTTTCCTTAAGAGAATGAAATATATACTTAACTATGGTTTGAGTATGTTGAATATTTTCAAATTGTTGAAAATAAATAAATTTGTGAATTACTTATTTTTAAATAAGTATGGAAATGCTTTCCAATATGAAATGGAACGTTTTTGAGAATTTATCTTTTAAAGGTAAATTGTAAGCGAATATTTTGAAATCGATTCCAAAAATCGTATATCGGTAGATATTTGGAAATTTGAAATTCACTATGGAATTTATAAAAGGAAGGGAAATTTGTTAAAAATAAATATTGATTTATTTTGAAGTATGGATATGAATTTGCGAATTTGGAACGTAAGTTTAAAATAAATCGGTAAAGATTTATTTGATGATTTGAAATTTGTTTTCAAAGGATATAAAGGATGAAAGTAATTTGAAATTGGTTTTCAAATAGTTGAAGTGTGGAAATTATATCGTGTAAAGATATTTTTGGTAAAACAAATAATTTGGGAAATTATTTGGAAGGTGTGTATATATGTATATCTTGTGAAGATATTTTTGGGGATTGAATAATTTTGGAAATTTATTTGGAATCTGATGATGTGGCGCATCTTTATTGATAGTTAAATAACCGACTATCAGTATTTACCCTTGGATGGTATTTGTTGTGATTGTTTGGGATTGAATGCTACACTTATTTCTTTAAAATAAGCGCTCGCTATTCGGTTTAGCCGGGAGAGGACCTTTGTGTCGTATATCCCATTCCGAATATGTGATACGTCGTTATGGATAGCATTTGAAGACCGGTGTTGAAGACCGGGTATTTGTGAAAACGATAGGATGACCTATCGATTGTCTCTGCATCATTAGCTACGGTATGGAGATTTCCTTTGTGATGGGAAATTTTGTCGGGATTATGAATACCCGGATTGCAAGAGCTTCTTTGGAAGTGCCTTCGGTTCTGTTCGAACCCGGAACAGACTTGTATGGTTACGTGTCTGACATTTAATTTTGAGATATAGAGCAGATTTCTTTTCAAATACATTTCTATTGGTGGCGGAGAATTTATTCTCTCAGCTAAACACCCTTCTTTGAGACGTACGAGCTCAGAGGTTATGTAGTTGAAGGTTATCAGCGATATATTCCCAATCTGGTAATGTGACATGCTGAGTGATGTTGTGTGATGATCATTGGTTGGTCATTTGTGATATGATCATTTGTTTGATCATTTATCTTTGTGATCATTGCTTTGGTCATCTGTTGACCCAAAGCATGGCTTTGTTGCACAAAGCGTAGCTTTATGGACGGGACTTCGTCAGACCTCACTCCCCGGAAATGGTCGAAACAGGAATATGCGGCAAGGTTATGAGGGTCGCGCCCTTTAGGGTATTTCATTTCCTTCTGGAAAAGGGTGGTATCATGGTATGGAGCCCAGATATTTACTCATGTTGATACACTATATCTATTATGTGTGGTGTTGTTGGTATCGAGCGCTCGGATAAATGTCCCAAAGGACCGGGGGATGGCATACTCGAGTAGTAGTTACCTAGTTACAGAGGTAACCCGGCCTTGTGTTGGCAGAGATCCGGTTAGGTTCTCGGGACGTCCCGCCAGAGGCGATCCCATGTGGCAGTAGGAAGTTCCTTAGCCTGACCATTTGTTGGAAATCCAATCAAAACAATACGCACCCTGTACGGTTTTAGTTGTAGAACCTGCCTCCTCAGAAGGTAGCTATAGCAGGCATAATATCATGGTACCTATGCTGGCTAGGATTTATATTCTACTTTCGAAATTGTTTTCTACACTATGCACTAGTAATAATATCAAAAATGATTTGACTTTTGCGTAGTAAGCATTTTTGACTATCATAAGGAGAAATCTCCCCCATGTGTGCGTTTGCATTGTGTGTGTGCCGGGAGGCCTTATGGTAGTTTCATTTTCCAAAAAACATTGCGGATTTCAAAATTTAAATTTTCTTTTTGCTTGGTTTAAAGGTATACTGTTTTGAGTTCTCACACCAGTCCCATGACTGACCTGGAGTTTATTGTTCCTTTCCTAAACTCTGGGTGCCCACTATTTTCCACACGGGCAGTCTAGAGTTAGGTTATCAGGTTATTCTGGATTCGGAAGTTGCTGTGTGGAGGCGAGCAGGATAGCGTTGTATATTACTAGTATATAGTATTTCTTTTCCGCTGTTTTATTGTTGTACACTCTGATGATGTGATGTAATGTATAAAATGTATAAAATATACTGCTCTTTTGTTTAATGATTATCTATCTATCTATTATATGTTATTCTGCTGCGATTGTGAGATTCTGATATTGTTTTTCCTGTTCTGTTGTTGTTTCGGTTTCTTCTCTCTTTTCTTCTCTTCTTCTACCTCTTTCTTCTTCTTAAACCCTAACGGTTCGGTTTTTCGGCAACGAAAAATCTGAAACGTTACATTTTATATAATAGCCATGCTCTTATCACAAATGATCAACAAATGATCATCAACACACAGTAGCACTCAGCATGCCACACTACCAAATTGGAGTATATCGCTGATAACCTTCAACTACATAACCTCTGAGCTCGTACGTTTCAGAGAAGGGTATTAAGCTAAGAGAATAAATTCCCTGCCACCAACAGAAATGTATTTGAAAGAAATCTGCTTTATATCTCAAAGTGTAGTGCCAGACATAAAACCATACCAGTTTGTTCTGGATTCGAACAGAATCGAAGGCACTTTCGAAGAAGCCCTTGCAATCCGGGTATTCACAATCCCGATCGGACTTCCCATCACTTAGGGAATCTCTATACCGGTGCAACTCAGTGCAGAGACAATCGATAGGTCATCCTATCATTCTAGCAAATACCCGGTCTTCACCAACGGTCTTTAAATGCTATCCATAATGTCAAATCACATATTCGGAATGGGTTATACGACACAAAGGTCCTCTCCCGGCTAAACCGAATAGTGAGCGCAACATTTAAAACATATGGATATGGGATTTCAATTAAGTCACAACTTAATAATTCAAAACATTCTTTCAAATGGTTTAAACAAATTACCATTTTCAAATCCTTTAAACAAATGATTTGTTTCACTAAGTTCACCCAGTTTCACAAAGATCCATTTACAGATTTCAAATCAATTCCTATTTCAATAGGATTAACTCGTTTAAAATCTTTAAATTAAAGATTTAACTTATAGCTTTCAAACCGTTTCCATAACTTGGAAAATCATTTTAAATTAAACTGAAAATCCCATTAACACAAATCAGAAGTTCATTACTTATGTGAAAGCTTTTATTATTAAAACAAATAGTTTCCATGTCAGAAAGATCCAATTATATTTACGCGAGTTAAAGCCTTTGAATTTAAATTCAAATTCCCAAATCAATACCTTTGAAATAGTTTAACCCATATAAACTGGTATATCATCTTTAGTCCCTACTTTCCAGATCATAGAATTCAATTTCAAATATTGAATTCAAATTTAAATCAAAATATTTAAATTTCAAAACTCAATCAAGTTATTCAAAATAAATTTCATCTTTGAAATTCCATTTCGAAAGCTTTTAACTTTAAACCCAATCCCTTTCCGAAACATTTGAATTTATATATTCAATTTTAATAATCATTTCAAAATCTGTGACTTAATCGATTTCCTCGTGAAATCCATATTTGTGTGTATAAGTGTGGTCCAGGGGTTTAACACAATAGTGCAACATCATTCAATCATCACAGATCAAACACAGAAATATAGTTGATAAGCGATATAATTATAACGCTTATCGTTCATTCATAGATTTACAGATAATATACAGATGTATCATCAATAAATGAATAAATTATACATAGCACAATCCATAGGACAAAATATCACAGATAGGATAGGACAATCAATTCAAGGCATTTCATACGATACAATCATTCGTAAGTTAGGTCAAGCATTCAATAAACATTTATAACCAGGATTAATTAATCGTTTAGTCCTGATTAATTCAATTTATTTCCAATTAAATTAATTACTTATGAATTAGTTATCCAATTCGGATTTATTAATTACAAATCATTTGTTACCAATTTATCTAATAATTTTCTTAAATTAATTAGACTAAATTAATTAACTTTAATTAATCAAAATATCCAAAATTAATTACAATGAGTAATTAATCCTTAATACTTTCATTAAGTAATTATATTTAACAATTTATAATTGATAAATGTAATACAAATTATAAATTATTCATCCTAATTAACTCAATAATTAATGGATTAGAAATCATTAAATATTCACTAACTTAAGTTAAAACTTATTCTTATTAATGATTTAATCATCACTCGCAATATGTTTAAAAATATTTATTTTCCCAATTACTTTCTAAATTTCATTTTAAAATTTGAGACTTAAAATAAATTCCAATTTATCCTAAATAAAGTTTTAAAACTAATTTTGAAAACCCCTTTAAATTTACATATTTAAAAGCATACTTTAACACTTAAAACTTATTTAATTTAATTTAATTTATAAAACTTTATTTGTTCTTAATCTAAGATTCCACTAAACTTGAATTTATAGTTAACTTTTGATTTTAAAACTTAGTTTGAACTTGATTTATAAAATTGAATTTAGGACTTAATTTTTTTGAAACAGAACAGGTTTTGAAACCTGTAATTAAGCATCTACTCGAGCCAGAACACAATGCTTCGAGTCAGACTCCCCCTTGCTTCGAGTAAAGTGTTCGAATAACCCGAGTAAAACCCGAGTGCTCTTCCAACCCAAACCCAAAGTTCACCAGGATATCAAAGTGCACGGTGCACGTGCACCGTGGCTCTGGCCAACTCCCGCCAACCACCAGCCCATCCATACATCAGGGACCATCACCGAAAATGAACAAGGCCCTCAGAAATCATCACCGCGACCTGAAATCAATTCGAGCACCTAGATCAAAACTTGGAAACTCGAAATCGACCACTCCAAAACCTGGCAACTCCCCGAGCTCGGCGCTCCGAGCACCGGAGGCTCCCCAACTCCGGCCGTAGCCTCGTCTACATCCCCTCTACCAAACCCCACAAGCGCGAGCAACTCGATCGACGAACGGCGATAAACTAGGCGAAAACAGCAGACCACACTAAACAAGGTCACCAGACTTCGAATGCCTCCTACCGCCACCATGATCATCGACCGACCATCGTGACATTTTTTCCATACTCCTTGATCACCCCCGCATCTCCATCCCCAGTCCTGACCTCTCCGATCAACGCGATCGCCCATGACGACTCGAAATGCCCAAAACAGTCGAACACGAACTGCACCTCACTCCCACCTCTAAAAATCTCGAATCTTGTTTTAAAAATCATATTTTGTATATCAATTCTATTTATATTCATGAATTTGTGAATTAAGAAACTCGAAATTTAACATATTTGAAGATTGCTCTGTAGTTTTAACCTTTTCAGAGACAACACAAATTTGTTTACTTTAAACAAATTTTTAAACTAAAATTTTATCGTGTAACAAGCATATTTTGTACAAGGCTTAGGTCTTAACATGGATTGGATCAAGATCAAGTGAATTTTGAACCAGGTTTGAGCTTGAAAACAGTGCACAATTATGTATCTACATCCGGATAACTCACAGCAGATTATACTTGTATATTCACCATACATATTATCACAGAGAACACATGCAGCCATATTAACTTAGGTTATAAATAAATAAATGTTACTCACCGTGCCAAGAGAAGACGAACAGATAACAGTTGTGTAGAAAACTGCTTTGAAAACTTGAAACTAAAATGCGAATTTTCTTGCTTTTGTTCGGATAAATGATGTTTTAAATTGAATTTTGTTTGAGTTTTGAAATAATATTCACTTCAGATGCTACTCGAAACTGAGATGAAAATGTTTAATGTATAGAAAGAAGCTACGGGTTAATATATAGGAAAGTGTACAGGTTGATAATTATTCTGTTTGTACAATGGGAGAAAATTGTTTTGTTTTGTACAAATATAATCAGAGATCATTTTCTTTGCTTTTGTTGACTATGCAGATTTTCATTTCGGCTGATAGTTCATTTTTGGTGGCTAAGCATTAAATTGTTGTTGTGCAAATCTACGTACATTTATCTAATTGGCTTGTAAATGCATATATATGTTTGCTATCTTGCTTTCCTTTGTATTGACTTGTTTATATGATGATATATTTTTGTACAAGGTGATATCTTTTGTTGAACTAAGGGCATGGCTAATAAGTATTATATTGTGTACTTCATGTTTCATATTATATTTTTACATTGTGTCTTGCATTACTACTTTGTTTGTCTCGGCTGAAATGTTTTCGTTTGTTATTTTACTTTGTTTCGTTTACATAAGTATTTATATTTATCGTTATTATTTTATCACATAGATGTTTTGTTTTGTATTTTGATTTAGTTAAATGTTGCCTTATATCCAAAAAAATTCATTTGTATTTCTTTTGTTATTATTCCATAGGTTTATTTTTAACATAAACGCTTAAATTTGGTTTCAATTTACAGTTTAAATTTCCAAACATTAAATTTATATCTTCTTATTTGTATACTTATATTTATATTGATAGAATTAAATTTTATTTTATACTTTTTATAATTAAAGAAAATTCATTTTGAATATATTTTAACTTTCCAATCAAAATTTTATTTCTAATCCAATTCAATTACTTTTAAGTTTCAAATACAATTTATAAAACAAATAAGTAAATGCATCTTATTAAATTTTCAAATTTCAAACAAATCCATAATTTAATCCAAAAATTCAATTAAATTATAAATTTAAACTCGTCATTGAGCTGGGATCGTTACATAAAATTTATTAGATTTTGGATTTTAAAGATATGATTCTATAACTAGATTTTGATTAAAAGTGATTTAAATGAATATTTCAAATTTACATTAATTTAAGTGGTATATTTAGTTTAATTTAAATTTGAAATCTATTGTTTTATTTAAATGTTATTTAAATGATTAAATAAATATTTCTAAATAAGTGATAGTAAAGTGAATTTGATATATATATATTTGTGTGTGTGTGTGAAATTGTCAAATTTAGTTTTGAAAATATTGAGTACATAAACCTTTGAAATATGCTGAAATTGGAACGATATGTTTTATGGTTCAAATCTGTACTTGAAATTGATATAATTTGAATGATATATTGAGAAATTGAGTGGAATTGAAATTTGATGGATTGAGAATGAATTAAATTGAATTTTGGAATTTGAATTTATTTGAATCGATTTGTGAACTTTGAGGAAACCATTTTATTTTATAAAGTATTTTGAATATATGTATAAATATTTTTCTTTATAAATTTATTTAGTACATAATTATTTTAATATAAATTATTTTTAATATAAACTATTTTAAATAAAATTATTTTTAATACATTAATTTATTTAATATAAACAATTTAATTTATTACTATTTTATATACAAATTATTTCATTATATTAACTATTTTATTTATATCTAAACTGTTTAAGAGGAAAGTGTTATGGATTACTAAGTGTTATAATTTCGAAAAACTAATATTTTGGGAAGTGTTATGATTTGGAAATGAATATTATTTTTACATGAAAAATGATATAGTGTTGATATGGTTGAAATTGATAGGATATTTTTGTTTTGAAATATGATATTTTGAAACGACCACGGTGTTATAATAACGTTTGGTCGTTAAAGAGACCGGGATCAGATATTGTCATATTCTCTGCCAATACCGAAAACCACTTTAACAACTGTGTACATGGAGATTCCAGAATGAAGTAGGATGGTTTGATGACGATTCTATATGGTATTTACGTATCCCTAACTCCCATGAGTCAGCTTGAAGTGGCTAAAATAGGAGCCACGCCGAGCCAAGTGACGTCATTCCTCCAATTAAACACATTCAATCAATACCATTCTATTGCTTTTGTGATTTGATTGGGTGCACCTTTGATTTGGGAGTGTGTCACGAGGTGGGCGGTAGTAGCTGCTATGCGTTAGCACCAGTCCGGATCCGCAAACGGTATATCTACGCTGGCATTGCCTCGAGTGCCTTGTCGCATGCCCTAGCACGCCTTTTACGAGTTTGGTTTGTACCATACGTATGGAGTGCCCTCTGATAGTGTAACAACCTGATTTTTCAATGCCCGAAAGTTGACAGTAATGCGTCCACTGTATCAAATGCCGCACAGTCGAATGCTAGAAAACCGAACCGTTAGAGTTAAAGAAGAAGAAGATAGAAGAAGAACAGAAACAATAACAGAATCGCACATATCGCAGCGGAACAAATATAATAGATAAATGAATATCTTTAAAATGAAGAACTATATCAGTTGCTACATTACATCACATTACATTATCAGAGTGTTACAACAACAAACATCGAAAAACAATATAACATATACTAGTGATACTCTTCGCCATCCAGCTTGCTCGTGATCTCCACAGCATCTCTTTTTCGACTTCGCTCCATAATAATGATAACCTGACTCTAGGCTGCCTGTGTGGAAAAATTGTGGGCACCCAGAGTTTTGAAAGGGGACAATAAACTCAAGGTCAGTCATGGGACTGGTGTGAGATCTTAAAAACAGTTATTTCTAAAAAGAAAGGAAAAGAAATCCACTATGCTTTTTGGAAAATGAAACTACCGTAAGGCCTCCCGCCATACACACAATGCAAACGCAGAATTGTAGGAGATTTCTCCTTATGACAGTCAAACATGCTTAATATGCTAAAACAATTTGATATTATTATTAGTGCATAGTGCAGAAAACCTTTCGAAAGTATAACATTAATCCTAGCCAGCATAGACATTCCGAACTATGCCTAGTATAGCTACCATCTAAACAGTGGTGACCACCATAAGTAAATGGCAGGTTCTACAACTAAAACCGTATATGGCACGTATTGAAGATTGGATTTTGCAACATCCGCCTTTTCGCACGATTTAAACAGACACACGTGCCGATTCAAACCATACGTAAGGGCGGATTATTATGAATAAATAAGAATACAGAGAAAGAAAAAAACTAAACAGAATCTCACAGCGGAAGGATAAAATATAATAATAAATATACAGTTCATAAATCTGTTTACCAAACCTTTGATTTTATTTATACCATACATATCAGAGTACACATACCATATAAAAATGCAGCGGAACAATATGAGTGTGGTACAATAATATAAATAATAGTAATACGAATCTTCGTCTTTGTCCTCCAGAGCTAAAACTTCAATCCTGAAACGCTCGGACTGACCCGAGCGAATTGAAAAGACAAAACACTCGAGTCAGAACTAAAAGATCTTATGTGAGTTAAATTTTAGAAATAAATATGAGTGTAGTAACTCAAGAGATGCTCAGGATTTACATCTCCTAAGGATCCGTTAAACTATTTACTATGTAGTATATTTCGCTATTATAATAGTGCCTAATTGTAAAATAAACTTACTTTTAAATAGCGTTAAGGCTTTACATTTTCCACCTTAACACGTAAAATGCCAATAGTCTATACAGTACTGTAATACATCCTGATCGGGAGGCTACCAGAGGATACTCCATAGGTACGACACAAATAGAAACTCGTAGTAAAGGCTCGGTATGGTAGGTGACACGGCACAACTAGGCAATGCCAGGGTAGATATACCAATTGCTATCCGAGCTGATGGAAACGCGCAGCGCGCAGCTACCGCTCACCTCGAACAAACTCCCCCAAAATCAAAAAAAAATATAAAGTGGCCACTGAATCAATCCAAAGTCAAAGTATAGTATCGAAGAGGAGTGTCCGATCAGAGGTATGACCTCATTGGCCCGAGAATCACTCCTGTGTTAGCCACCTTATGACAACTCACGGGAGTCGGGTCCACGTATTTACCTTACAGGAAACGCCGCCGCCAACCTACTTCATTCTGGAATCTCCACCGTGTACACGGTTAGTCAAAGTGGTTTTCGGTATCGACAGAGAGTATGTCCATATCCGATCCCGGTCTCTTTGCCAACCAATCGTTATTATAACACCGCGGTCATTTAAAAATAATTATACTTTTAAAACCAAAATAAAATATCCATTTAAAACCCATATAAAAACGATATCATTTTTATTCTTAAAACCCTAAATCAATACGATATCATTTTATTTTCCAATATATATTATTTCCAAAATCATAGGGTTTCCAAAGTAAAATATTTAGAAATCTAAACTCTTGAATATAATATTTCCAACTTATACTACCTTGAAAAACACATAGCTTTGAAACAAATTTCCATCTCTTAAATGGTTAAATATTTAACTACTTTTATAAAAAAAATAGCTTCTTTAGATTTCACAAATCAATTCTAAATATCGATTCAAACTTCCAAATACCATTTCAATTCTTATGGTTAAAAGCTTTAAATATTTCACCATTTCAAAACAAACTTATTTGACAAACCCATATTGTAATGACCCGTATTTTACGTGTCGATAAATCGGAGAATTTCTAGGTCGTTAGAGTTGTTTAAGTCGTCCTTAGCCTAAGTCGTGTGGAGGTTAGCTCGTGTGAGCGACTTATAGTTGTGGCCGAGTTAAGGATTAAAGGGATTAGGGGTTAACTCGTGCTTTGATTAGGTCGTGTGCGAGCTATTGGTGAGCGGCTTAGCTAGGGTTTTAAGTCGTTAACGACTCATAGGCTTAGCTGACTTAGGATGTTGCCGAATTAGCGTGTTAACGAGTCAGTGGTGTTGCCGACTTAGTGTTAGACCAAGTTGAGATAGCGACCGACTCATAGGGTGACGACTTAAGAAGTTTCCGAGTTAAAGTAGCCAGCCGAGATAAGAGATGGAGCGACTTAGTTAGTAGCCGACTCAAGATTCGGCCGACTCAAGGGAATAGCCGACTTAGGACTTAGAGCGGCATGCATGAGTCTTATGCAGTTGGGTCGGCTCGGTGATGAGTCGTAGGCGAGATAAGGCTTGGGCTTGTGTCGTGTGTGTCTTGGGTCGTGTCTGGGTTAAGTCGTACGAAGGCTTGAATGTTAGGTCGGGTACCTGATGAGTCGTGAGTCGTTGAGGCATAGGTTACTAGGTCGTAAACGACCTAGTTAAGTCGCGGCATGTTGATCTGTGTTGTGTTAGGTCGGTGGTTCGAGTTAAGGGACACGGCAGTGTTTTTAAGTCGCGTGCTATCTGTGGTCCTAGGTCATAATGGGGTTAGGTCGTAGCATAGGCTAAGTTGTTAGGCAGTTGACTCGAAGGCTTTTGTGATGATAGGTCGCAGAGTTAGATGAGTTCTGGACGACTCATGGGATAAGTCGTGTCCGACTTATAAGGGGCCGACTCAGGAGTTTTCCAGCCTATAAATAGAGGGGTTTGGCTCACTTTTTAGCACCGGATTTTGAAGCGACGAAGTGCTGCCATTTTGAGAGCTCGACTACAACATTTCTTCATCTCCTTTTCTCCATTCCAATCTAGTTCTAACATCCATCCAAGATCGAGGATCAAGATTGAAGATTGAAGAGCCAAAGTTGAAGATCTTCATCTGTTTGAGTGAGATTTCATCGTTTCAAGCGAGATTTCGACGAATCAAGCTTGAATCCTTGCTGTCCAGATCTGAAGTGATTTGTTTTTGAGTTGTTTTGGAAATTCGGTGAGTGGTGGTTATCTCTCACGCGGACCCAAAGGAGTATATTGGTTTGGTGGTTTGTTGGAGTGTTGTAGATAGTGATTTTATGCATTTTTCCTTAGATCCAAGTGTAGATCCATTACTTATGAAGATGTTTACTCATGCAAGTTCATTTATCAAGTTGTAGAGACAAAACCCATGATCTATATTTGTTAGATCTATGCTAAAAACCCTTGATTCATGTATGTTAGATCCATGCTCATTTATTTACGAAATTGCCATTTTAGTTATAAATGCCTATTTAGATATTGATTGACTACTTATTTGTTTGGATTAATGTTTGCCTTGTTTGATTGTTGTGAATGAGTTATCTAGTTGATAGATTTGGACAAGTATGGTCAAAGACGATTCAAAAGCTACGGAAGAGGCTCTTGAATGGTGAAAGTTGCTTAAGGCATATGTAGTGGATGTTGAAGCTCATATGTATGGATTAGACGATATTGAGATGGAATTTTGCCATGATGCGATGAGGCAAACCATGATGTTAAGATGAGCCTTTGCTATGATGAAGATGAGGCGAGGCATGAGGTGATGTAACCTTGGTATAATCAAGAAGGATTACTCCAAGCATGTTGATAACTTGAAGGGTAGTTCGAGTTGATTGATAATGGATGGCTCAAGAGGTAGTTTGGGCTAGAATGAGAATAGTCGTCAAGGAGGATGACTAGAAGGCTTGGATTTCATCGTTGTTGAAGGTTCTAGCAGACTCAAAGCAAGAGTACAAGGGTTGCCCTAAAGACTACAGGTAGGTGGTCTGGACACCCTAAAGACTACAGGTAGGTGGTCGAGTACTCTGGGTAGTTGCAAAAATTCCTAGGCACGGGTCATGATGACGTGCGGAGTTATGTCTAGAACCGGGGTTACCATTAACCCTTGATAGATGGCTCAGGAAGGAGTCGGTCATTCAATTAACGGTGATTTCGAAGCAAGGTTAACAGTGATAGCCAGAGTCATGGATGTTTGATTGTACTATCATTCGGCTTCAAGAGCGGTGTTTTCTGGGTGCTTATCTGATCTTGGTTTAGGCCTTGGGGGTTTGTATTTGGAAAACATCGACCTTGACTCGAGTGGTTATTGCTTTACCTTAATTGTCTGCTATGTTATGCTTGCTTCTCCTTAGTGTGAGTCTGGGGGCTATCACTGTAGAAAGAGGTGGAGTGGGATGGTTTGGTTCCTATTCCTTTATCCTTTATGCTCTTTTGGTATGTTTGATAGTTGATTTACTGCTCACTAAGACTTTGTGTGACTCAAGGTTTTATGTCTCCTCTTATTACCTTGGGCTGTTCATCCATGTTGGGATGGGCATACTAGGTAGCAGGTGACAGGTGCTGTTCATGGAGGTCTACGCTGATGACGACGAAGACGAGCAGGAGGCTTTTGCATATTATTTCTTATTATATGTACTGGGTGTTCCGCTGCTGTATTTGTTTGAGTGTTTTGTAGTGAGGCTTTGATGTAAGGATGATTCATATGTTTGTATAAAACTACTATGATGCTTATATGATGGTGTCCTATTCTATGGAGCTTCACTATATTATATTTCTCTATTGTATTTTATCCATGCGCTGTAAGTTGTACGATAGATTCTGCGATGTTTATTCTACCCTTGACAGTCACCCATGGCTGCCTGGCACGCCTTTCAGCGCATTATTTCCTTGTTTTGGTGCGGGAGTCATGGGCGGTCGTCACATTTGGTATCAGAGCTTTGGTTATTCGATTTTAGCCAACGCTCGCTGACGTAACTACGTATGAGAGACGTAATTGTATTTTGATGAATGATTACTATATATAATATAGTAGCTTAGAAGGATTTGAACTCCTTATGCAGTTGTTTCTCAAGGTGTTCTAAGTCATTCCTTTTTGTAGATATTAAGGATGAGTCGAAGAGGGAGACCAGCTGCTAGGGAAGGCCGTGCTGCTAGGGAAGCTGTTGATTATGCTCCTATGTTTGAGGCCATGATGACTTCGATCATGAGAAGGATACCAGCCTCGGGGCCATCAGTAGATGTTGGAGTTCAAGTTCAAGCTCCAAGACCAGTGGATTTTGCTAAGCTTTGCAAGGACTATACTTCTCTTGGAGGAAAGGTTTTCTTGGGAACGGAATCGACCATTGAGGTGCAGAGATGGATTGATGCATGTCAAAGGATTTTTGGTGACTTAGGGATTGAGGATGCGACTAAGAGGAAGCTTGCATCAAGGCAACTTCAAGGGAGAGCTTCGGATTGGTGGAATTCTATCACCATTGATACTCCGGAGGAGGAGATTACTTGGGAGCAATTCCAAGCTAGATTTGAAGCTAAGTTCATCTCTACGGCTCAGAAATCTGTCTTGTTTAAAAAGTTTGTGGAGCTCAAGCAAGGTGGAAGACCAGTTCTTGAGTATGTTTCTGAGTTTGAAGCTTTGTTCAAGTATGCTCGGTCATATATTGATTCTCCCTATCAGAAGAATGAGAAGTTTGTGACGGGCTTGGACGCTTATCTTGGGAGGCAGTTGGTGGATCACTTGGATAACCCATTTGAGAAGCTTGTGGAGAAAGCTCTCAGGCATGAGAATTTGTTTCCTAAGGAAGGATCTGTTGTTGCTGTAACCAAGGAAGGGCCTAGGCCACAGTAGGGTGGAAACAAGAAGAGGAAGCAGCAGCAACAGAAGGGTAAGAATGGCCAGAAGAAACCAAAGGGCGAAATGACCTGCTATGACTGCCAGCAGAAGGGTCATCTCTCCAAGGATTGTAAGAATCCCAAGGTGCAGGGAAAGTGTTACAACTGTGATAAGCTGGGACATATCAAGAAGAATTGTCCAGAGCCGAGGAAGGATAGGCAGATTGTGCAAGCTTATGCTATGGGAGCTGTGCCGTCGTCTTCAAAAGCTCCTACTGCTGAAGAGAAGGGGAAGAGTGTGGTGGTTCAAGGTACTCTTTCCATTTGTGGTGTTCCAGTTAGAGTGTTGTTTGATACTGGAGCGTCGCATTCTTTTGTTTGTGATGATCTTGTAGGCCGGTTAGGTTTGAAACCGGATATTGTTGATAGGCCATTGGTTGTGACTAATCCAGTTGGGGGTTCGTCATGTTTGTGTATGATATGCCGTGGTCTAGTTGTGTCGAGTCATGATTGCTCGTTTGTTTGTGATTGCTTTGGCGGGGTTTGGAATTATTTTGGGTATGGACTGGCTTAGGAAGTATGCGGCAAGAATTGATTGTGAGAGGCTGGAGGTGACAGTCGGGAATGTGGAAGGGCGAAAGGTTGTGATACGATGTAAGCATGAAGAAGGCGTCTTCATGGGCTTCAAGTATTCGCTAGTTGTTCCACGGGATGGACTGTCATCGATGCCGGTTGTGAATGGATTTGAGGACGTCTTTGACGAGGTCAAAGGGCTACCGCCGCATAGGGAGATCGAGTTTCGTATCGATCTAGTTGAGGGAGCCAGACCTATTGTGATGCCTCTTAGGCGGATGGCGCCTAGAGAACAACAAGAGCTGAAGGTGCAGGTTGATGACCTTTTACGGAAAGGATTCATTCGGCGTAGTGTGTCCGAATGGGGTGCACCAGTTGTGTTTGCAACCAAAGCGGATGGATCGTTGAGGTTGTGTGTGGATTATCGTGAGCTGAATAAGGTGACTAAGAAGAACAAGTATCCATTGCCGAGAAAAGATGACTTGTTTGATCAGCTTCACGAGGCTAAGGTGTTCTCTCAGATGGATTTGGCAACGGGATTTCACCAGTTGAGAGTGGCTAAGGATGGTGTGCCGAAGACTGCTTTTAGGACACCATCCGGTTTTTATGAGTGGCTGGTACTGCCGTTTGGGTTGACTAACGCACCAGCATATTTTGTGGATCTTATGAATAGAGTGTTCAGAGATCAGTTGAATAAGTTCGTGCTTGTGTTCGTGGATGATATTCTGATTTATTCCAGAACTGAGAAGGAACACAAGACACACTTGAGGATTGTTTTGGAAATCTTGCGGAAACATCAGCTGAAGGCTAAGTTTTTGAAATGTCACTTCTGGAGGAGTGAAGTGAGGTTCTTAGGCCATGTTATTTCTGGAAATGGAATAGCGGTTGATCCCGCTAAGGTGGCAGCGATCCAGGATTGGGTTAGACCTAAGAATGCATCTGATGTGAGAAGTTTTCTTGGATTAGCAGGATATTATCGTCGGTTTATCAAAGACTTTTCCAAGATAGCTGCACCATTAACAGGATTGACGAAAAAGAACCAAGTGTTCAGATGGGATGATAGGTGTGGGCAAGCTTTCGTAATCCTGAAAGAGCGACTGACGAGTGCTCCTGTTTTGACTATTCCAAGTGGGAATGATGAGATGGTGGTTTACACCGATGCATGTGGTACTGGACTTGGAGCAGTACTAATGCAGAAGAATAAAGTTGTTGCATATGCTAGTCGACAACTGAAGCCGCATGAAAGGAATTATCCGACTCATGATTTGGAGTTAGCGGCGATTGTATTTGCTTTGAAGATGTGGAGACATTATCTTTTGGGAGTTCGATTCGAATTGTTTACAGATCATAAGTCGTTGAAGTATCTGTTTTCCCAAAAGGATTTGAATCTTCGACAGCAACGATGGCTAGAGTTCTTGGCATCATATGATTTTGGTATAGCCTATACTCCGGGAAAAGGTAACGCAGTAGCAGATGCGTTAAGTCGAAGACATGCAGGATTGGGAGCCATGTTTTCGGAATGGAAGAGTCTCGAGTATTTGGCTGAGTTTGACTTCAGGCCTAGATGTGAATTGGAACCTGAGATGTTGGCAAACTTATCGATAAGACCTACTCTTGTGGAAAGAATTGGCAAGGGCCAAAAGCGAGACGATAAGCTTGTCAAGATTATCCGTGATTTGGAATCTGGATTGAATCCAGAAAAGGATAAAGGATTCGAGGTCGATCGAGAAGGTTGGCTTCGAAAGCAAGGACGACTGGTTGTTCCCGATATAGATGGATTGAGAGATGAAGTTTTGAGGGAAAGTCATCGCTCGAAGTTGACGATTCATCCAGGTGGAAATAAGATGTATCGGGACATGAAGATAACCTATTATTGGGAAGGTATGAAGAAGGATGTTGGAAATTTTATTTCTAAGTGTATGAACTGCCAGTTGGTGAAAGCTGAGCAGAACAAGCCCAATGGATTACTTCAACCATTAGAGGTTCCTACATGGAAGTGGGAGCAAGTGTCGATGGATTTTATCGATGGTCTACCTAGAACCAGGGCAGGGAATGAAGGGATTTGGGTCATCATAGATCGTTTGACTAAGAGTGCAAGGTTCATTCCTGTTCGATCGACTAGGACTGCATCGAAGTTGGCTGAGTTGTATGTTAAGTGGATAGTTTGATTCCATGGTATTCCGAAGAGTATAGTGAGCGATCAAGACCCATTGTTCACTAGTGGATTTTGGAAGAGCTTCCAGGAAGTTTTGGGAACTGAGTTGTGTTTGAGTACAGCTTATCATCCCCAAACAGATGGTCAGACTGAGAGAGTCAACCGAGTTTTGGAAGATGTCCTTAGAGCATGTGTTTTGGATTTCGGAGGATCATGGGAAGATCACCTTCGTTTGGTGGAATTTGCATATAACAACAGTTATCAGTCGAGTATTGGTATGGCACCATATGAGGCATTATATGGAAGACCGTGTAACTCTCCGACATGTTGGTTGGAAACTGGAGAAAAGTTGATACTTGGGCCAGAGATGATTCGACAGACTTCGGATTGTATAGAGATCATTCGGCAACGAATGAAGGCAGCCCAAGATCGTCAGAAAAGTTATGCCGATAATCGTCGTAAGGATTTGGAATTCGACGTAGGCGATATGGTTTTTGTGAAGATTTCTCCACTGAAGAATGTTATTAGATTCGGAAAGAAAGTAAAGTTAACTCCGAGATTTGTTGGACCATTCCCGATTATCTAGCGAATTGGAAAGCTCGCCTATAGATTGGAGTTACAGGAAAAGATGGCGGGTGTGCACAATGTTTTTCATGTATCTTATCTACGAAAGTATGTGCACGACCCAACTACGGTGGTTTCTGCCGATAGCTGTGAAGACTTGGAGGTTGATCCAGTTGTTACGAGACCTCGTAAGCCGCTTCGTGTTGGTGAAACCGACACGTAACAGCTTAGGAGGAAGACGATTACGTTGCTCAAGGTACAATGGAGTGATGATGTTGACGACTGTACGTGGGAGGAGGAAGAGAGGATGAAGGCAGCTCATCCTGAACTGTTCGAGGTATGGCCCTAAGGGGTCGTGACATCTCATGAATTTGTAACTTGTTCTAAGTCTTAGAATTCTGCATGCTAGGATAGTAATTTGATGCATGGTTTGTTGATTGCTATGGATGGTAGGCATGCGGAATAATTTTGATTGCTCTTATTTGCTTGGAATTTCGGGGGCGAAATTCCTAAGGGGGAGAGAATGTAACGACCCGTATTTTACGTGTCGATAAATCGGAGAATTTCTAGGTCGTTAGAGTTGTTTAAGTCGTCCTTAGCCTAAGTCGTGTGGAGGTTAGCTCGTGTGAGCGACTTATAGTTGTGGCCGAGTTAAGGATTAAAGGGATTAGGGGTTAACTCGTGCGTTGATTAGGTCGTGTACGAGCTATTGGTGAGCGGCTTAGCTGGGGTTTTAAGTCGTTAACGACTCATAGGCTTAGCTGACTTAGGATGTTGCCGAATTAGCGTGTTAACGAGTCAGTGGTGTTGCCGACTTAGTGTTAGACCAAGTTGAGATAGCGACCGACTCATAGGGTGACGACTTAAGAAGTTTCCGAGTTAAAGTAGCCAGCCGAGATAAGAGATGGAGCGACTTAAGTTAGTAGCCGACTCAAGGTTCGGCCGACTCAAGGGAATAGCCGACTTAGGACTTAGAGCGGCATGCATGAGTCTTATGCAGTTGGGTCGGCTCGGTGATGAGTCGTAGGCGAGATAAGGCTTGGGCTTGTGTCGTGTGTGTCTTGGGTCGTGTCTGGGTTAAGTCATACGAAGGCTTGAGTGTTAGGTCGGGTACCTGATGAGTCGTGAGTCGTTGAGGCATAGGTTACTAGGTCGTAAACGACCTAGTTAAGTCGCGGCATGTTGATCTGTGTTGTGTTAGGTCGGTGGTTCGAGTTAAGGGACACGGCAGTGTTTTTAAGTCGCGTGCTTTCTGTGGTCCTAGGTCATAATGGGGTTAGGTCGTAGCATAGGCTAAGTCGTTAGGCAGTTGACTCGGAGGCTTTTGTGATGATAGGTCGCAGAGTTAGATGAGTCGTGGACGACTCATGGGATAAGTCGTGTCCGACTTATAAGGGGCCGACTCAGGAGTTTTCCAGCCTATAAATAGAGGGGTTTGGCTCACTTTTTGGCACCGGATTTTGAAGCGACGAAGTGCTGCCATTTTGAGAGCTCGACTACAACATTTCTTCATCTCCTTTTCTCCATTCCAATCTAGTTCTAACATCCATCCAAGATCGAGGATCAAGATTGAAGATTGAAGAGCCAAAGTTGAAGATCTTCATCCGTTTGAGTGAGATTTCATCGTTTCAAGAGAGATTTCGACGAATCAAGCTTGAATCCTTGCTGTCCAGATCTGAAGTGATTTGTTTTTGAGTTGTTTTGGAGATTCGGTGAGTGGTGGTTATCTCTCACGCGTACCCAAAGGAGTATATTGGTTTGGTGGTTTGTTGGAGTGTTGTAGATAGTGATTTTATGCATTTTTCCTTAGATCCAAGTGTAGATCCATTACTTATGAAGATGTTTACTCATGCAAGTTCATTTATCAAGTTGTAGAGACAAAACCCATGATTTATATTTGTTAGATCTATGCTAAAAACCCTTGATTCATGTATGTTAGATCCATGCTCATTTATTTACGAAATTTCCATTTTAGTTATAAATGCCTATTTAGATATTGATTGACTACTTATTTGTTTGGATTAATGTTTGCCTTGTTTGATTGTTGTGAATGAGTTATCTAGTTGATAGATTTGGACAAGTATGGTCAAAGACGATTCAAAAGCTACGGAAGAGGCTCTTGAATGGTGAAAGTTGCTTAAGGCATATGTAGTGGATGTTGAAGCTCATATGTATGGATTAGACGATATTGAGATGGAATTTTGCCATGATGCGATGAGGCAAACCATGATGTTAAGATGAGCCTTTGCTATGATGAAGATGAGGCGAGGCATGAGGTGATGTAACCTTGGTATAATCAAGAAGGATTTCTCCAAGCATGTTGATAACTTGAAGGGTAGTTCGAGTTGATTGATAATGGATGGCTCAAGAGGTAGTTTGGGCTAGAATGAGAATAGTCGTCAAGGAGGATGACTAGAAGGCTTGGATTTCATCGTTGTTGAAGGTTCTAGCAGACTCAAAGCAAGAGTACAAGGGTTGCCCTAAAGACTATAGGTAGGTGGTCTGGACACCCTAAAGACTACAGGTAGGTGGTCGAGTACTCTGGGTAGTTGCAAAAACTCCTAGGAACGGGTCATGATGACGTGCGGAGTTATGTCTAGAACCGGGGTTACCATTAACCCTTGATAGATGGCTCAGGAAGGAGTCGGTCATTCAATTAACGGTGATTTCGAAGCAAGGTTAACAGTGATAGCCAGAGTCATGGATGTTTGATTGTACTATCATTCGGCTTCAAGAGCGGTGTTTTCTGGGTGCTTATCTGATCTTGGTTTAGGCCTTGGGGGTTTGTATTTGGAAAACATCGACCTTGACTCGAGTGGTTATTGCTTTACCTTAATTGTCTGCTATGTTATGCTTGCTTCTCCTTAGTGTGAGTCTGGGGGCTATCACTGTAGAAAGAGGTGGAGTGGGATGGTTTGGTTCCTATTCCTTTGTCCTTTATGCTCTTTTGGTATGTTGATAGTTGATTTACTGCTCACTAAGACTTTGTCTGACTCAAGGTTTTATGTCTCCTCTTATTACCTTGGGCTGTTCATCCATGTTGGGATGGGCAGACTAGGTAGCAGGTGACAGGTGCTGTTCATGGAGGTCTACGCTGATGACGACGAAGACGAGCAGGAGGCTTTTGCATATTATTTCTTATTATATGTACTGGGTGTTCCGCTGCTGTATTTGTTTGAGTGTTTTGTAGTGAGCCTTTGATGTAAGGATGATTCATATGTTTGTATAAAACTACTATGATGCTTATATGATGGTGTCCTGTTCTATGGAGCTTCACTATATTATATTTCTCTATTGTATTTTATCCATGCGCTGTGAGTTGTACGATAGATTCTGCGATGTTTATTCTACCCTTGACGGTCACCCATGGCCGCCTGGCACGCCTTTCAGCGCATTATTTCCTTGTTTTGGTGCGGGAGTCATGGGCGGTCGTCACACATATGTATCAAATCCAATTACTTATTATTTAGACTTGAAATGTTTACTTATTGAATTCAATATAATTTAAGTAAACTTTTAACTTCACATAACTGGAAAAATTTTCAATTTATTTAACTTGATATATTCATTTAAAACAACCTGATACTCATTTAAATCACTTTACACAAAATCAAGTTATAAATCATATCCTTTAAAAATTTAACTTTTATTTAAATTCCGATTTAACTTAATATTCAACTTCCAATTTTATTCTCATTTAAGTCAATAGAACTACCAGAAATTAAATTTTAATTAAATGCTTAATCGTATTTGATCTTAAAATCAAACTTCAGTTTATACTTCAAATCAATTTTTATACAAAGCCTAAAACTGGAAAATTTCTATATATGTATATAGCTTTTATTAATGATCAAATCAAAACCCATAAACCATATATATATGTATAGCTTTACAAAACCGTAGTAAACATTTCCAAAAATAATTTTATATATTTACCGCGGTGCCTGTATAAAATTTTCTATCCTATGGTCAAGTGATACGGATGTTTATCATTTCAATCCGCAATTTAAAATAAAAAAATGCGGTTGTATGTCATTTCAAACCGCAATCCCGAATTAAATGAAAATGCATGATGACTTGCAGTTTATACAATATAAATATAGCATCCATTCATCCAAATATCAATCATCAACCATTATTTGCAATCATCGTCCAATTTAAACAGTCATCGATATAGAGCATATAAATTATACAGGTAATAAATAACAGTTTATATTCAATAATAAACTTAATAACTGTTAACTAGCAGTTTATATGCAAAATAAATTCTAACTGTAAATTTATATGCAATAATTAAAATAATAAACAGTTAAATAAATAAAAATGCGAATTAACTGAGAAGATGAATAAAACATGCCAAACAAATCATATATAAATTTCTACTCATATCTAAAAATCAATTTAACAAACATAAAATATTTTAGAAGTTGTGAGTGGGTTAAAACACTCACCTTTTGAATTTAAATTGGATTTAAATCCAATTTAAACCCAAAATTTCACAGTCTCCAAATTCATCCAAACCAGCGTCAACAGATCTGAAATTTCAATACGATCCTAACAAAAATAATCTCGCGTGAATCGGACACGGTATGTGAAAATTACACAAGTTAAACGTTAAAGAAATTGTATTGAAAATCAAATAAACTAAAATAAAGAATACCTCACTTCGAGAACTATGACATATAAATTTTTCTGGAATTTTTAGAGGAGTTTGAATTTTTATTTATATTTTGGACTGTAATTGGATCTAGAATTTTGCAGCCATTGGAAAAGAAGAAGTTGAAGAAAAGAACACACAGAGAAATGAAGATAGATGGAGGCTAGGGTTTACACAGCCTATTTATAGACAAAGTGAAAACGAATAGTTAGGCACGTATTATAAATGCGCAAAACGGTTGTTGGCCCACCAGAATATTTCATATTAATTGGATACGTTACGGATTAGTAAATAAATAAATTTCTTCCTCAAACATTTACATTGAATTTTAAACGTATTTACAAATATAAATTTAGACGCTTTATTAAGTTTCAATATAATTTCATTAAATTTCAAATTCATAAATAATTTCCATTTTTAACTAAATTTCAAATTACCGTAATAATTATCTTAGATTCTTATTCATTCCCAATATATTTAACTATTGTAAATCGACTAAGTTTACATACTATAAAATCCACATTCCTATGTATATATAGTTTTGAATTCCATACTATAAATATTTTATTAACATTTCGCAAATACATAAATTGGTATTGCACTGTTACTTAAATAAATAGCCTATACCAATCACTAATTAAATGGGTTACCAAATTTTGGATTGGTTAATAATTATTAATTATTGCTTCATTTCTTAATTATACACTTGCATGGGTTATGCTTGTCTAATTATATTCCCATATTAATTAATGTTTCCAACAAACAATAACCTTTCCTTAGTCCCACCCTTTTTACCAAATATTTCCCTGAAAATAATTCATTTTCCCATACATACTTCCATTTACACCTAAACTTATTATACCTCTTTATTTTCTCAAACAAATTACAATGATTAAACAAATTTAAATGAAAATTTGAGTTGATAGATTCATAGATTCAAATGTTTACTTTATTTCAATATCTACTAAACTTTGAAATTATAACATAGACTCTAAAATAAAATCCTCCACTCTAGTCATACTAGTCTTATTGAAATAAAATGTATCTACCCTATTTTTAGGTCTTGGTTCCTAATATCCACCCGTTTTGACTTAATTTAAAATAGCGTACAAATTACATTACCTTTGATTGCGATAAATCCTGTCATTGCCATTTATATTCCAAATGAATAAATTATTAATAGGTTAATTGAATCAGATTTACAACTCAACTTTAAATATTTGCAAATTTTGTCAATTTGGATTACTTGGTAAATTTAGAATCCCTTAAACAACTTCCTACATAAACTTATTATAGAATAATTCAAAATTAACGTACAAATCCAATTTATGCAGCGATTACGACTTAAATTTCAAGGAATTTATTTATTTAGGTTTAAATCTTATTATTCACTAAAATTGTCATCCCATGTATACAATTTACATTGGTTTGTATTTATTCCATTTACCTCTTTAGTCATAGCGTAAAATTCTCATTAATACACATTAAAGTCCACTAAATTTCAACTGCCTCTTAATTTCCATTTATAAGTCTTAACACCCTAAATTTGACCACTTCTAACATGGTATTACTTCTCATATTAAATGTAACTTTTATTTAGTGTATTAAAATTTATTTCTATTTAAATTTCATCAACCAAATTAAACATGTAACCTATAACTATTTCTTACAATCCAAAATATTACACCCATTGTCATATTCTGAATGGAGCCAGCATTTAATTACACAATTTATCTAAATTACATTAGGACAATATTTAATTCTCTTTGATAATATTAAATCCCCAATTTATTAAATGGAATCAATATATCTTTCTTTATATATTGTACGTCTAAATATCTTAATTATCAAATTTCAACTTATCCCTCAACCCCCAAATAACGTTATCAGCAATCTTCATATTATAATTAATACTAACCTTTATTTCATCTTATAGAATCAACTATCTTTATTGACAAATTAACCTACCTTACTGCACAACTTAAGAAAATTAATTGCAAATATGATCTCACATTAGACTTCATAAATTATCAGTTGAAATCTACATAAAACCATTTATTTAATTAAAATCTTGCTATTATACATATTGACTCTTTACATGGAATTAGATTACATTCCTTAATTTCATTAAAACTTTATTTCTCACCTAAATCGCAAAATAGTAAATTTCAATTACTATAGAAATTTTATTTAAGATGAATTTGAATCCCAATCAATTGTTATTGCACTCCTTATTACATTAAATTACATTCAGTTTACACACTTTAGAATTAAATTCAAATTACCTACAAATCTTATTTCATTCAGAAATGTCATCATTTACCACATTATTGCATGGTTTCATTTAATTATATTCAAACTATTCATGTTTCTATTAAACTTGCATACATACTTCCGTTATTATTTAATCAATTATTAGACAGACCAAATCATCTAACAAAATTGTATAATTTTCCATTTATTAACATTCAGTTACTATTCAACATGTTTAATTCATTAGATAAATCAAATAATTACGCTTGCTTTTCTCATTTGATTTCATAACCTAATGTACCATTCATATTAAACCTATTTCATTCAATTCATACAAATTGAGCTAGATTAACTTTACTGTCTAGATTTTCATGCAGTTACTTTTAATAAATCGAATATTGCATTGGATAATTTTACTGCTTACCTTTCATATAAAAAAAGTTTCAAAGTGTACGCTCTCACTACTACCTTTATTAGTATTTATTCCCTATACAAATATTTAGTTTTATTTACCTTTTATATTTCATCTCTTTTTAAATTAAATTACAAAATCTTAATTAAATTAACCAACTTAAATTGTCGAAATTTACGGGTCGTTACATTCTCCCTCACTCAAAACTTTTCGTCCCCGAAAAGGAAAAAGAAGGGAAAAGAAGGATTTAGAATCTACATATCTTATTCAAACATTACCTTATAAACAATTAAATTTACTGTATCTGTTACTTTTCATAAAATATACAAATTTACAACATTATCTTTTTATACTTAAATTTATTAGAGTTTGGAGAACATTTCAAAATATTTCTAGGTCCAAAATTTAAATATCTAAGTAGTTCCAATCACTAATAATCCAAATTAATACAACAACCATCAATTTCCTCGAGCAACATACATACAATTACAAACAACCATACAATCACACAAATCAAATAGTTGTTTGGGTTCAAACTTGAAATTGTACGGAATGAAAAATAACTATCAAGTGCATCATTTACTCAACAGTCTTGGATGGAATAAATTATTTATTCATCCAACAATTTCAAATTTCCTTACCCAACCAAACATAAATCAAACAATAACGATTCAACCCAACAATCAATTTAACTTATTATAAATCTTTATTTCATACTTTAGTTGTTTGATTTCCTTTCTTTCATTAATGAGTGATTACCTCATTTATTTTCATTTATTACTTACAATATTCATCTTCCATTTTAAATGTCATGTAAGTTTCTTTTTATTGTATTCCATTTATGTATTTCTAAATTTTATTTATTTATTTCTCACAGTTTCGTTTATTATAGAATTTCATTCTATTTACATAAGTTTTAAAATCATCTAATTATAATACTTACCTTTAATTATGGTAAAATTTAAATTTACAACTTAAGTTTATAACAATAAATTCCCATTTATAACAGCAAATTCATTGAATACTTTCATTATCTCAAGCTTTACTTATAAGATTTCCCCCTTACATTTTCTTACTAACACTGTAACTTTTATTATATGGCAAGTTATATATATGCTTTAAGAATGTAAGTGAAAATTTATACAAGTTTCTTCTCAATTCCTTTTATTTTTTTAGTGGTTCATTAATTATATATTCGTTTTATAAGTTACAATTTCAACTTACTTTTACTTTCATTCATTTATTTAATGCTAATATTTAATAATAGTAACATTTTAATTACACCTAATTTGTAACCTTATAACATCAATTCTAATAAATAAAGAATTTCCTTTATCCATTTACTAAGGTTTACAATCGTTTATTTACATTACTTCTCTTCCTATTGTATTTTTTTTTTACTTGAAGCTTTAAATTTGCTACACTTAATTGTAATATTAATAAATCTGGAACTTAAGAACCAAATACCAGGTTAAATTTTAAATCATTTAAAATAATAGATAGATATCTACACTTAACATATATATCCAATTATAATTAAAACGATAAAATTTTCTTAACAATTCTGCAGTAAATTACTACAATGGCCTTCCCACTTCGAAACTCGAAAACGAATGTCGATGATGCATGCACTCATCACCGAAATTATTTTCCAGCGACAGAGAGGAAAGTACAAAACTTATTTTCTCCGAAAATCTTCTTTAAAACAATCTCTTAAATTATATTAAATATTCATATCAGAAAATACATAAAACAATTATATTCCAAAAAATTTACGAAAAATTCCAAAACCCCGTGTCTTAAGTCCTAAATTTCCAAATTTCATTTATCTTATTTTTAAATCTTATTTCTATCATTATTCAAAACCTTCATTACCTAACAACCAATCTATTACAACAAATATATATATTATTTTGAAAAATTATTTTGTAGAAAATATAATAGGTAAAATTATTTCATTCACCTATATTAAAACAAATATTATGTCGGTCTGTCCTATTAAGTGTTTAGAAACCCCTATTGATGTCACAGCATCCCATGCACCAACCAGAGTTTATAAATACAAAACGGAACAGATTAACACAATATTAAAACCTTTTTATAACACTAACAAATACGCTCTCTCATATATATACACTCAGTGACTCCCATAGGGTATTACTACCCTATTAGTAAAGAGTCAAACCCCACAAAGCTAAGGTTTATCGCTAAACCAAAGCTCTGATACCAACTGTAACATCCGCCTTTTCGCACGATTTAAACAGACACACGTGCCGATTCAAACCATACGTAAGGGCGGATTGTTATGGGATAAATAAGAATACAGAGAAAGAAAAAAACTAAACGGAATCTCACAGCGGAAGGATAAAATATAATAATAAATATACAGTTCATAAATCTGTTTACCAAACCTTTGATTTTATTTATACCATACATATCAGAGTACACATACCATATAACAATGCAGAGGAACAATATGAGTTTGGTACAATAATATAAATAATAGTAATACGAATCTTCATCTTTGTCCTCCAGAGCTAAAACTTCAATCCTGAAACGCTCGGACTGACCCGGGCGAATTGAAAAGACAAAACACTCGAGTCAGAACTAAAAGATCTTATGTGAGTTAAATTTTAGAAATAAATATGAGTGCAGTAACTCAAGAGATGCTTGGGATTTACATCTCCTAAGGATCCGTTAAACTATTTACTATGTAGTATATTTCGCTATTATAATAGTGCCTAATTGTAAAATAAACATACTTCTAAATAGCGTTAAGGCTTTACATTTTCCACCTTAACACGTAAAATGCCAATAGTCTATACAGTACCGTAATACCTCCTGATCGGGAGGCTACTAGAGGATACTCCATAGGTACGACACAAATAGAAACTCGTAGTAAAGGCTCGGTATGGTAGGTGACACGGCACAACTAGGCAATGCCAGGGTAGATATACCAATTGCTATCCGGGATGATGGAAACGCGCAGCGCGCAGCTACCGCCCACCTCGAACAAACTCCCCCAAAATCAAAAAAAAAATATAAAGTGGCCACTGAATCAATCCAAAGTCAAAGTATAGTATCGAAGAGGAGTGTCCGATTAGAGGTATGACCTCATTGGCCCGAGAATCACTCCTGTTTTAGCCACCTTATGCCAACTCACGGGAGTCGGGTCCACGTATTTACCTTACAGGAAACGCCGCCACCAACCTACTTCATTCTGGAATCTCCACCGCGTACACGGTTAGTCAAAGTGGTTTTCGGTATCGACAGAGAGTATGTCCATATCCGATCCCGATCTCTTTGCCAACCAATCGTTATTATAACACCGCGGTCATTTAAAAATAATTATACTTTTAAAACCAAAATAAAATATCCATTTAAAACCCGTATAAAAACGATATCATTTTTATTCTTAAAACCCCAAATCAATACGATATCATTTTATTTTCCAATATATATTATTTTTAAAATCATAGGGTTTCCAAAGTAAAATATTTAGAAATCAAAACTCTTGAATATAATATTTCCAACTTATACTGCCTTGAAAAACACATAGCTTTGAAACAAATTTCCATCTCTTAAATGGTTAAATATTTAACTACTTTTATAAAAAAAATAGCTTCTTTAGATTTCACAAATCAATTCTAAATATCAATTTAAACTTCCAAATACCATTTCAATTCTTATGGTTAAAAGCTTTAAATATTTCACCATTTCAAAACAAACTTATTTGACAAACCCATATGTATCAAATCCAATTACTTATTATTTAGACTTGAAATGCATACTTATTGAATTCAATATAATTTAAGTAAACTTTTAACTTCGCATAACTGGAAATTTTTTCCATTTATTTAACTTGATATATTCATTTAAAACAACCTGATACTCATTTAAATCACTTTACACAAAATCAAGTTATAAATCATATCCTTTAAAAATTTAACTTTTATTTAAATTTCGATTTAGCTTAATATTCAACTTCCAATTTTATTCTCATTTAAGTCAATAGAACTACCAGAAATTAAATTTTAATTAAATGCTTAATCGTATTTGATCTTAAAATCAAACTTCGGTTTATACTTCAAATTAATTTTTATACAAAGCCTAAAACCGGAAAATTTCTATATATATATATAGCTTTTATTAATGATCAAATCAAAACCCATAAACCATATATATATGTATAGCTTTACAAAATCGTAGCAAACATTTCCAAAAATAATTTTATATATTTACCGCGGTGCCTGTATAAAATTTTCTATCCTATGGTCAAGTGAAACGGATGTTTATCATTTCAATCCGCAATTTAAAATAAAAAAATGCGGTTGTATATCATTTCAAACCGCAATCCTGAATTAAATGAAAATGCATGATGACTTGCAGTTTATACAATATAAATATAGCATCCATTCATCCAAATATCAATCATCAACCATTATTTGCGATCATCGTCCAATTTAAACAGTCATCGATATAGAGCATATAAATTATAGAGGTAATAAATAACAGTTTATATTCAATAATAAACTTAATAACTGTTAACTAGCAGTTTATATGCAAAATAAATTCTAACTGTAAATTTATATGCAATAATTAAAATAATAAACAGTTAAATAAATAAAAATGCGAATTAACTGAGAAGATGAATAAAACATGCCAAACAAATCATATATAAATTTCTACTCATATCTAAAAATCAATTTAACAAACATAAAATATTTTAGAAGTTGTGAGTGGGTTAAAACACTCACCTTTTGAATTTAAATTGGGTTTAAATCCAATTTAAACCCAAAATTTCACAGTCTCCAAATTCATCGAAACCAGCGTCAACAGATCTGAAATTTCAATACGATCCTAACAAAAATAATCTCGCGTGAATCGGACACGGTATGTGAAAATTACACAAGTTAAACGTTAAAGAAATTGTATTGAAAATCAAATAAACTAAAATAAAGAATACCTCTCTTCGAGAACTATGACATATAAATTTTTCTAGAATTTTTAGAGGAGTTTGAATTTTTATTTATATTTTGGACTGTAATTGGATCTAGAATTTTGCAGCCATTGGAAAAGAAGAAGTTGAAGAAAAGAACACACAGAGAAATGAAGATAGATGGAGGCTAGGGTTTACACAGCCTATTTATAGACAAAGTGAAAACGAATAGGTACGCATGAATTATAAACGCGCAAAACGGTTGTCGGCCCACCAGAATATTTCATATTAATTGGATACGTTACGGATTAGTAAATAAATAAATTTCTTCCTCAAACATTTACATTGAATTTTAAACGTATTTACAAATATAAATTTAGACGCTTTATTTAAGTTTCAATATAATTTCATTAAATTTCAAATTCATAAATAATTTCCAATTTTAACTAAATTTCAAATTACCATAATAATTATCTTAGATTCTTATTCATTCCCAATAGATTTAACTATTGTAAATCGACTAAGTTTACATACTATAAAATCCACATTCCTATGTATATATAGTTTTGAATTCCATACTATAAATATTTTATTAACATTTCGCAAATACATAAATTGGTATTGCATTGTTACTTAAATAAATAGCCTATACCAATCACTAATTAAATGGGTTACCAAATTCTGGATTGGTTAATAATTATTAATTATTGCTTCATTTCTTAATTATA
This sequence comes from Allium cepa, assembly GCA_030765085.1. Classification (NCBI taxonomy): domain Eukaryota; kingdom Viridiplantae; phylum Streptophyta; class Magnoliopsida; order Asparagales; family Amaryllidaceae; genus Allium; species Allium cepa. Next base: position 360,994,677 of record CM060942.1, read on the forward strand.
CACTTGCATGGGTTATGCTTGTCTAATTATATTCCCATATTAATTAATGTTTCCAACAAACAATAACCTTTCCTTAGTCCCAAACTTAACATTTAAACATATGATATAAATTATCAAACTCCATTTTCTTAATTAATTTTTTTTCCATTTTTAATAAAGAGATTTATACACCTTTTAATTTCAAAATTTTCAACTTCATATGTATATATATGGAAGAATAATATTTATACAATATAAAATTTAAGATTATTATAAACCGTATTCCATCCAACCATAGAAATCACATTAAAATAGTTATATATAGACCGCGGTGCCTGTATATAATTTTCTATCCTATGGTCAAGTGATACGGATATTTATCATTTCAATCCGCAATTTAAAAAAAAATATAAAATTTTGCGGTTATATATCATTTCAAACCACAATCCCGAATGAAATGAAATATGCATGATAATTTGCAATATAATGATATACAATAAACATCCATTCATCAACATCATCCATCATCCAAATCGCAATCATCAATCAATATCAATCAATAACAATATTATTTTTGGTACTACATAACAGGTAATACTGGCAATTTTATTCAAATTAAATTTAACAGCTATTAATCTACAGTCTATATTCAGTAATAAATTATATAACTGTTAACTAGCAGTTCATATACAAACAAATAAATTTTAACTGTAAATTTATATGCAATAAATTAATTAAATTAACAGTTAAATTTAATAAATGCAATTCAACAGATATGAATAAAATAAACATGCCAAATACTCATAAATAAATTTCTATTCATTTCTAAAATTAATTTAACAAACATAAAAGCTTCTAGTAGTTGTGAGTGGGTTTAAACACTCACCTTTTGAATTTAAATCGAATTTAAATTCGATTTAAACCCAAAAATTCGCCAGTCTCGGAATTCGTCCAAACCAGCGTCATCAAGTCCGGAATTAAATTACGATCCTAACAAAAGAAATTTCGTGTGAATCCGACTTCGTATGAGAAAGTTATGGCGAAAAATGATGATTGAATTCAAAATTGAAAATAAATAAAACGACACACAATCATCACTTACAAATATATGTGCCACGTCACCCTAAGGAGAAACACACAGCAACAGGAACCCTTCATCTCTTCATGCATACGAACGCACATACTTGACGTTGGAACCCATCAAACAAACCCTTGACCGAGCTTTGACCAAAGATTGCTTCCACCACCGGCCTCCATACACCGCGCCATCATCACCATCGAGCTCCTCATGCCTAGCCGCACCCCCCCATACAGTCCGGTCCTCCCTGGTGCTCGCCGCCGCCGCCTATCTCCCCTAGGGCCGAAACCCTAATCAAAAATCTCCAACGATCTGACCGTCGAATCACCAGATAAACTGCATAGATGCAGTCCCCTCGGTCCCCTCTATAATACCCAGAAACCGTTTGACGATCTGACGAAGTTTGTTACGGCGCTGATGAATGGCCACGAACTGTTTGAACTTATTCTGAGCAAACGATGACTCCATTCGAAAAACGAATTACACCATGAGATTACGTGTTTCGAGAACATTAACATATATTTTTGTGGAATTTTTCTTGAGAGTTTGAATTTTCATTGAAATTTGGATTGAAGTAGATCTAGGTTTTGCAACCATTTGAGGATGAGAAGGAGATGAAGAAATGAATATACAGCAAATGACAATAGGATGGAGCTAGGGTTTATAACTGTATATATATAGGTAGGGTTGGGTTAGAGTAGATAGACTAGATAGATGAACGTACGAAACAAACTAAGGCCCAAAAAGCCCGTTCTGACCCCGGAACGAAATTTGTCAAACCCATATATCCAGATAGGTATTTTAAAATATTCTGAACGCGATGGAAAAAGTTTCACGTCCAAATTTGATCGTATGAAGAAGTTATGCTGAAAACAAGATTTCCAAATTGATTTCAAATTGATTTTAATAAAATTGATTTTCAAGGCGTTTCGCGTCCGTACGATCAAATGACAGGTCCGATCGATACGAAACTTGAAACCCTATAATAATTCACCGATACGGATCCGATGAAACTAGTTTCGTCGAAATCCGAGTCCGTGGCCAAAATGGCTATTTTTATATTCATTAAATAAATCAAAATTTAGTCAATTAAATCCAATTTCCCATTTCTCTTTGATAATTGATGATTCTTATTATTATAAAATTTTCAATCACCTATACTAATTTAAACAAAATTTAACTTGTCGAATTAAATTTAGAAATCCTCAAATTTCATTAATTTCACCAAAATATATATATATATATATATATTAAATTTCCAAAATTTAATTAAATTTACTTTCTATTATTTATTGTCAATTAGATTGATTTATCATTGGATTCATATTTCAATATGTAAATATCCCCAATTTCATCTGCACTTATATTTACATAGTTTCTAAATATTAAATTTCAAATATTACTTCATTTAACGTTACGTATTTATTATTTATTACTTGCTGCAGTTGATTATCAATTATACTTAATATACTAAATAGATGGTAAATTTTGAATACTTGTTATCATTAACGTTTTATTTCCACTTACAAAATAAATGAAATTATTACATAAACTCCCTTAATTAAGTCAACCATTATCTTATATAACTTAACTGGTAATATATATATCCGATTGCCCTAATTGGTTTATAGTTATCAGCTAAATACATACTAACTTGTAAATAAATTCGTTTAATTGCAAATGGATCTGATCAAATTTAATAGATTGAATAGATGGGTAAGCAAATAATAAATTTTCCTTTTTGTCAAATTCAAACCCATTCCTACTTAATTATCAATTACAATTTATTACGAAACATTGGTTTTATGCTGTTACCTTTTATTTGCGTAGTATTACATCAATTCCTATAACCTTGGATTCATTCCCAATTCACCAAATTCAATTAATTACACTTTACAAATGTGTTTCCAATATATAGGTATTGCCCAAGTTAAATTTATTAGCTAACTCATATTAATAAACAAATGACTTATATGAATGATTAAAATTTTCAATTATCTCACTTTACTCCTAAACTTCTGTTACCATATTAATAATTAATAAAGTAACGTTCATTCTTAATAACAACGTTATACTATTCAACATATAAAAGGACTCCATTCCCCAAATACATTCATTTATATTTATTTCCTTAAAGTTCTCCTTTATTGACTAGACACATTAATTTAGATTCATTTACATCGAATGCCCTTCTTAGCTATATACTCAATACATGTTAAATCTACATAATTTTTACCCTTTTATTCAAATTCACTTATACCATCAATAACAAAATGTTGCCCTAATTTAGATTCAATTATATACATTAGATAAATGGGTAAACTTTTGTAATTATCCCATATACGAAAATATTTTTATGCATACATTTCCACTTACTTACTATGCATTCATTTATTAAATTACTAATTGCCTTAGTCAACTTATCCCCTATTTACTACCAAATTTCTCACTTGGTTATAGTTTATAAACATATATACATACCTAGGCAAATCAAGTTCTAGTCCTGTTGTTATTTATATTATATTGGGTATGCACAATTAAGAGGTTAATTAATTATTTCTACCAAATTATCTTCATACATTAAATTCCAAATCTTATAGGATTAAATTCTAATTACTTACCCTTAATCCATCAATTACATATTCAATGCAAACATGCATTTGAAACCATTTTATTCTAAATAAATTTTATTAAGTGTTGACATCTACTAATAAAATATCTACTAATAAATTTTATTAAGTGTTGACATCTACTAATAGAATTCTAAATAAATGAGATTCACATATAACTTTAAGTCCAAACTAATTTTAAAATAAAATTAGTAGTTAGGATATAACTATTTAAATATCCATTTTCTAAAAAAAATACCAATTAAACTTTAAATAACCACTTCTATGCTAAATTAAAATATATCTTTACTTTAGAGATTTTCAAAATAACCTAAGTAAATAATTTCTCCAAAATAATCCTTCCTTAAAATCATCTTCACAACTTCAATTTCATATTTATAGACTACATTGAAAACATACTCGGCTTTCCAGGGAAAGTACACCTTCCATTGCAAAATGGTTTATTCAAATCAATTTATAAATCCTTCTGGATTTACTTTAAATTTACGTTACAAATCCTCAAATTTCTTTCCACGCTTTTAAAATAAAAAAATGTTTATTTTTTAAAAAAATTCTCTTTCTTTTATAAAATACCCATTTGTGGATTCAAATTCCCAAATATTCACTGATATATGACTTTTAAATCGATTTAAAAAATCATATACAAACACCAAATCAATTTCCAATTTGGTTTCTAAATTTATTTCAACACCAACTCGATTTTCATTCAAACACCAAATCAATTTTCTTATCGATTCCCCAGAGATTTATTCTTTTAACACCAAATTAAATTTCAAATTAAATTTCTTTATCCTTTCCAAATTATTTAAAAATCATGTTTTTAAAATAAATTCTTCACCTTTTAAATATTATTGCTTGAAATCCATTTATTAAACTTTTTCCCATATTTTGTAATTTTATTCAATAGGATTTCACTATAGATTTACTACTTAAATTTAAAAATCCAATGTTATTTATTTATGGTATCCTATGACACCAAAAATATTATTCGGCTAAATTTTAGCCTTCAACGATTTCAATAACAATATAATCACACAAATTTTAAATAAATCAACTCACAGTATTGAAACAAATTCAAATATTTGAGGAATCCATTTGGATCCCTCCAACCTGTTTCCCTGCGTCCACAGATATTAGCACAACAATTAAATACCAATTCCACTTTGAGGTGGAATATCGTAGTATATGGGATTTATAAAATATCATCCGCTATTATGCGGCACATAGGGTCTCACCCGCTATATAATGCGGGAAATCAACAACTCCAAATACATATAAAATACCAATTCCACTTCGAGGTGGAATATCACGGTACATGGGTTCACATACAATATCATCCGCTATTATGCGGCGCATAGGGTTTATTTCAATCCAACAAATAACAACCATCATTCAAGCAACTACCAATAATTTAAATAAACTATTTAAATTAAATCACGTATCCAATTGAGTGAGAAGTTCTCATCTTTGCTTTGCATGCAATTCAATTTCATTCCAGATTGTTTTCCTTCATTGTATTAGACCTTGTATAAAAATTATACAATTTTATTAATATTCGAATAAATTGAACAATCAATTATCGTTTAATTTATTTACTTAACAAGAAATTTTACTTTAACTAATTTTCCTTTTGTAATTAATTTGGTAACTAAATAATTGAAATAAATTCATTAACCACATAAGCTACCTTAATAAATTATCTCCAAAATAAACATAGTAAATTAAAATGTGAATCTGTATATTTATTTTATTTTCTATCTCCATAAACAAACACAGTAATTTACTTAACTGTAAAAGATCAATTTCTGTTAATGATTCAAAAATAAAAATTCTAATCTTAGTTAAATCATCAATTACCTTACTGACACAACGAACCTAGGCCCGCTCGTCTGAACCCATGACGCTACCCTCTGCTGCCTTGATTCCAGATCTCAGGCTTGCTAGAGAACGAACTCCACTGCCCCGCGAAACCACGTTGCCACGCTTGAAACCCTTGAGCTTGGGTTTGCATCGAGAAATGCCTACGCCCACATCCTCAGTCGTGACCTTCGAGTCGACTGAACCCCTATTGTCGCACCTCCTCGAGATTCCAGTCGCGCCAACCTGCGCGCTCACAAACGCGATAAAACGCTCGAGCTTCAACTTTTTCTCTCGTTCGAATTGATTTGGGATTTTGAATTTTTTGAAAGAGGCTTGGCTATTTGATTTTAATCGACCGCGACCATTGTTTTTATTTTTATTTCTGCTTTTGATTTTTTTTTACGCGATAGAAGAAGAAGGCGAGATGAAAATTAAAGAGGGAAGCCACGATTTGTTCAGCCATGGATTTGATTTTGAGAAGAAGAAAATGAAATAAAGGCTCGGCTGTATTTTAGAAGAAAAGAGACACAATGATGTTGGCGTGTTGGAGAAGGTAAGTGTAACGACTCAGAATTTTTATTAATTAAAATTTGAATATTTAATTAATTTTAAATATAAATAAGTGAAATTTATAAGTCGAATAAATTTTATTTTGAATAATTGGACTTAATTGGATAAATTAAACCGATAATTTAATATGTGAAAATACAGAAATAATTGAAATTTGGGTTAAATATGATTGAAAATGTTTGTAAAATTTTATTTTATCATATTGGAGTTCGAACGATATTTTAGAACTTTTAAAATCGAATAGAAAAGAGACACAATGATGTTGGCGTGTTGGAGAAGGTAAGTGTAACGACCCAGAATTTTTATTAATTAAAATTTGAATATTTAATTAATTTTAAATATAAATAAGTGAAATTTATAAGTCGAATAAATTTTATTTTGAATAATTGGACTTAATTGGATAAATTAAATCGATAATTTAATATGTGAAAATACAGAAATAATTGAAATTTGGGTTAAATATGATTGAAAATGTTTGTAAAATTTTATTTTATCATATTGGAGTTAGAACGATATTTTAGAACTTTTAAAATCGAATTAAAAGTTTATTTGTGAAAATTGAATATTTTAATATTTAATCGACTAGTGAAAATAGCCAATTTTCGAACAGTCTCAGAATTGGACGAAACTAGTTCCATTGGATCCATAATAGTTTGTTATTACCGGATTTCAATTTTCGTGTGAATCGGAGTTTTCGTTTGATCGTGGCAGCTCGAAACGCATCGAAATTGTTTTTAATATTAATTTGGCGAGTTAAAATAGCCATTTTTCAACCAGTGTCGGATTTCAATGAAACCAGTTTTATCGGATCCGCAATGTGATATTATTGTATGGTTTCAAATTTCATGTCAATCGGATTTACCGTTTGTCCGGTGCAAGCTAAAACGCCTAGAAAATCGTTTAATCGGTTTAATTTAAAATTGAACGTTTATTTCCATAACTCGCACAGATGACCAAATTAGCTCCCAAAACACGTTCCATTGTGTTCGGAACGCGGGGTAAACCTTCGGAACGCCAACCGGCACGCTTCGTTTGGAGTTCGGAAAATCCGGGATGAATAGTGTTCGTGAAATTTTCTATAAAAGCCCTCAATATCTCCATTTTTGCAAATTCTAAAAAACCCTAACCCTAAAAACAAACCAGCCGCCTCCAACCTGAATGAATGGTCGAAAATTATCAACTTCTTCCTCAATTATCTCTTCATCCATCAACAATTAGCGAAATCTTTCAATATGAAACTTGTAGATCGCGATGAGATCTATCTTTTCAACGGTCATGATCGCGTTTGGGTTAGTGGATTGGTGGCAAATCGTCCTCAAACGGCCGAGAGTCACGCGGGCATTTCTAGACGTGGGGGAGGCCGAGTTGCATGGGATTAGGGCCGAAGGAAGCTCTTGTCGCGAGCTTTCTAATGGAGTAACCTAATCGAATTATAATCGAGTGTGGTGGTTGCAAAATTAAACCCTAATTGGAGTTTGATGGGTTTCTTCTTGCGTGTAGTACCTGTACGTGCGTGAGATGGAAGAAGAAAGGAAGGCACGGTGGTGATTTGCAGAGCAAGGATCTAGTGGTTGTGATTCGGAATAGGTTATAAAAATTAAAAAGAAAGTTGTATATTTATTAAGTAATAAATTCGTGTAACTTCAAATATTCATATCTTTTTCATACGAGGTCGAAAACGCGCGAAACCAGTTGCGTTGGAATCGTATAGACGAGCACTATGCTATGGAATTGGATTGGAGTCGTTTGGATATAGTGAGAATTTCGGGTGAAATTAAACGTCCGTTTAATTTTATTCGAAATAAATCGCTAAAACGAAGTTGAAATCAAGGTGAGAACTTCACACTCAACTGAATCGGTTTCGATTTTAATTTTAAATAGTTAGATTTAAAATTCTTGAATGAATGTTTGAATGATGATTGCATCTATTGATTGTTAAAATAGACATTATGCGCCGTTAGTAAGCGGATGTTATTTATTAAAAACACATACCGCGAATATTTCATAAACAGTGAAATTGGTATTATTTATGTACTTGGAATTGATTTCCCGCAGTATATAGCGGATGAGACCCTATTGCGCCGCCTATTAAGCAGATAATATTTTAAATCCCATATACCGCGATAATTTCATACTGGAACGGAATTGGTATTGTGCTAACATCTTTGGATGCAGGAAAACAGGTTGGAGGGATCCAACTGGATTCCTCAACAGTATTTATTTGATTTCAGATATTTTGATATTTGATGGATTGTCATATCGATATATGATATCATTGTTGTCGTGATTGACTATTTGGTATGTAGCATCATTGGGCCAAAATTTTGGAATTTTAAAAGGATTTTTAAAGTGATTTTTGAAGAATATACGTTTATAAAATATTTTTGGAATTGATTCATTTTAGATAAATAAACGTACAAATTTTAATGTTATAAAAATTATGATTTTTGAGAAAAATAGTTGAAAGTTGATTTTTGAAAATATGAGGTAAATGATTTTATAAAATAGTTTAAATTGCGATTTTTGATTTTATTATAAAAAGTTTAATATATAGGATTTATGAAATTTGACTATTTTATAAATCAAAATGGTGAAATTATAAAGGAGTTTAAAGATGTTTTGAAATAATAATATAAATTGATATATATAAAAGAATTATAAATTGATATTTATAAATTAAAAATATTGGAATTATAAAACAAGTTTTTATAAGTGTTAGAATGAATTGTGAATGAATTTCATAAATGAATGAAATTTATAGAATTATAAACGGTGAAGTTATAAATGGAATTTTATAAGCAGTAGGTTTATAAAATTTGTAAGGATATTAAAAGGAATAGATTTGGGTAAATAAATGAATCTTATAAGTTATAAGATTTATAATTTGGGAAGTTTAAAAGAACGATTTTTGTAAACAAATAAATTGTAAGTGTTTAACTTATAATATGAACCTTTGGTATACAATTGAGTTATGAATTGAATATAGGTTAATATAGGAATTTATAAACGTTGTTTTATAAATTCGCAAACGACTTATTTTGATAAGTAAATTGTTATGACTTATTTATGGAGTTATATTCACGTTTAGACAGTGAATAATCCTTTAAAATAGAATGAATAGAAATGATGAAATTGGTTACCGAAGTATATTCACGTTTTTGAATAGTGAATAATATGTTAAAGAAAATGTTTTGGATGTGATATTTTAAATAGAATTAAAACGATCTAACGATGTTTTAAATGTGTTAAGATTCGAAACCATAGATTACAACATTTATTGTTGAAATAGACGTTTACGAGAAATAGAAGGAAATGGTGGACTATAACATTGTTGTTATAGTAAATGATTTCCGAAAGGAAATGTTTTGTATAGTATTGGGATTTATATATCTATTTTAATTTCGAATCCCTATACTAGTGATTTTGGGTTGTCGTAACGATGTTTTACGCAACATTCGTTTTGGCCCAAATAAATATGTTTAAGAGAATGATTTCCTTAAAGAATGAAATATATACTTAATTTCGATTTAAGTATATTGAATATTTTCCAAGTGTTGAAAACATAAAGACTTGTGAATTACTTATGAATAAGTAAGTATGGAAATGTTTTCCAATGTGAAATGAAACGTTTTGAGAATTTATCTTTTTGAAGATAAATTGAAAATAAGTAATTGAAATCGTATATTCATAGATAATTTGGAATGAAAATTCACTATGGAATTTATAAAAGAAAAGGGGAATTTGTTTAAAAATAAATATTGATTTATTTTTGAGGTATTGAAATTATGTATCTTGTAAAGATATTTTTTGGGAAATAAATAATTTGGAAAATTATTTGGAATCTGGTGATGTTGTGCATATCCATTGATAGTTCAATAGCCGACTATCAATATTTACCTTTGAATGGGTATTTGTTGTGATTTGCTTGAATTTGAGTGCCACGCTTATTTTTGAACAAGCACTCACTATTCGGGTTAGCCGGGAAAGGACCTTGGGGTCGTATAACCCATTTTGAATATGTGATTCGACGTTATGAATAGCATTTGAAGACCGGTGTTGAAGACCGGGTATTTGCGAGAGCGATAGAATGACCTGTCGATTGACTCTGCACCGAGTTGCTACGGTATAGAGTTCTCCATATGTGATGGGGAATCCAATCAGGATTGTGGATATTCGGATTGCAAGGACTTCTTTGTAAGTGCCTTCGGTTTTGTTCGAGCCCGGAATAGACTTGTAAGAACTGTACGTCTGACATTAAAAATTGAGATATAAAGCTGATTTCTTTCAAATATATTTATGTTGGTGGCGGAGAATTTATGCTCTTAGCTTAACACCCTTCTCTGAGAAGTACGAGCTCAAAGGTTATGTAGTTGATGGTTATCAGCGATATATTCCCAATTTGGTAATGTGACATGCTGAGTATTGCTGTGAAATGATCATTGTTTGATCATTTGTGATATGATCATTTGTCTGATCGTTTATCTTTGTGATAATTTCTGTCACGATTCAAATTCCAGCGTTCGAAAATCGACATCCGTACTCCACTTGTACTTAAATGTCGCAGATTCAAACGTCGAAATTCGAGGCGTGCCGGAGCTTATAACACCTTAAGTACAACACAGCGGAAGAAATAGAATATATCAATATACAACATTTGATACAATATCTGATAAAACAGAATGATATAATGAATATACAACAGAGATATGATACAAGACAAAAGCAGCGGAAAGAAAAAGACAACACTAACAGCGGAACAAAAATCTCCAATATAGTCTTCAAGAAAGAACTCCATCTTCGAAACACCAATCCAGCAATAGCTCGAACTCCCAATCACAATGCACAAAGATAAGCAAGTCTCGTCCGCAAAAGTTTGCCAAATCCTAGGCTGAAAGCTATCGAATCTACACCTACTATTGATTATCTAAAAACCCCAACTCTAGACTGCCCGTGTGGGAAAATAGTGGGCACCCAGAGTTTAGGAAAGGAACAATAAACTCCAGGTCAGTCATGGGACTGGTATGAGCAAACAAAAATATTTGGTCTTTAAAACAAACAAAAGATTTTGAATTTTGAAATTCGCAATGCTTTTTGGAAAATGAAACTACCATAAGGCCTCCCTTCACACACACAATGCAAACGCAGAATTGGAGGAGATTTCTCCTTATGATAGTCAAATATGCTTGATACGAGAAATTTCTTTGATATTATTACTATAAGTGCAAAGTGTAGAAAATCTTTCGAAAGTAAAATATAAATCCTAGCAAACATACGACCAGTATCGTATGCCTATTATAGCTACCATCCAAACAGTGGGGCGCCACCATAAGTAGATGGCAAGTAATACAACTAAAACCGTACAAGGCGCATATTGAAGAATGGATTTCCAACAAATGGTCAGGCTAAGGAACTTCCTACTGCCACATGGGATCGCCTCTGGCGGGACGTCCCGAGAAACTAACGTTACGGTTAGATCTCTGCCAACACAAGGCCGGGTTACCTCTGTAACTAGGTAACTACTACATGAGCGTGCCATCCCCCGGTCCTTTGGGACCTTTATCCGAGGTACCTCTAATCCAACAACCACAAAACAATCACAAAGTAATAGATCTGCAGTATCCACATGATAAGTATCCGGGCTCCATACCATGATACCACCCTTTACCAGAAGGGAATGACAAACCCTAAAGGGCGCGACCCTCATAACCTTGCCGCATCTTTCCTGTTTCGACCATTTTCGGGGTGTGAGGTCCTGATGCAGTCTCGTCCACAAAGCTACGCTTTATACAAAAGCCATGCTTTGATCACAAATGGTCAACGAATGATCATCAACACACAGCAGCACTCAGCTTGCCACACTACCAAATTGGGAATATATCACTGATAAATATCAACTACATAACCTCTGAGCTCGTACGTCTCAGAGAAGGGTGTTAAGCTAAGAGAATAAATTCCCCGCCACCAAACAGAAATGTATTTGATAGAGATCAGTTTAATATCTCAAAGTGTAATGTCGGACATACAACCATACAAGTCTGTCCCGGGTTCGAACAGAACCGAAGGCACTTCCGAAGAAGCCCTTGCAAATCTCGGGTATCCACAATCCCGATCGGACTTCCCATCACTTAGGTAATCTCTATACCGTAGCTACTCGGTGCAGAGATAATCGATAGGTTATCCTAACGTTCTTGAAGACACCCGGTCTTCAACACCGATCTTCAAATGCAATCCATAACGACGTATCACTATTCGGAATGGGTTATATGACACAAGGTCCTCTCCCGGCTAAACCGAATAGCGAGCGTGATATTTTAAAAAACATATGGATATGGAATTTAAGTTAAGTCACAACTTATAAAACCCAAAACCTTCTTTTAAATGGTTAAACAAATTACTATTCTAAATCTTTAAACAAAAAGATTTATTCCATAAAGTTCACTCAGTTTCACAAAGATCTATTTATAGATTTCCAAAACAATTTCCATTTCAATTGGATTAACTCATTAAATCTTTAAATCAAGGATTTAATTTATAGCTTTCAAACTCGTTTCCAAATATTTATTCATAACTTGGAAAATTATTTTCATTTCAAACTTGAATTCCTTTAACACAAATTGGAAGTTCATTTCTTATGTGAAAGCTTTTATTATTTGAAACAATATAGTTTTCATTTTGGAAAAATCCGATTTCATTTATACAAGTTAAATCTTTAGGTTAAATATAAAGTCCCAAAACAACACTTTTAAAATGGTTTAAAAACCCATATAAACATATTTATAAGTTGAATAACCTTTTTGAACCATAGTTCCAAATCATAGAATTTGATTTCAAATATTGAATTCAAATTTAAATCAAATTATTTACATTTCAAAACTCAATTAAGTTATTTAAAATAACTTTTATTTTAAAAATTCATTTTCAAAAGCTTCAATTCTAATTCCAAAACTAATTTGGATTCAAAAATTCAATCTTTAAAACTATTTCAAAATCTGTGAATTAACCCATTTCCACGTGAAATCCATATTTGTGTGTGTATAACTGTGGTCTAGGGGTTTTACACAATAAAAGTGCCACATCATCAATCAGCACAGATACAAGAACAACAATATATTTAAATAAGTGGTATAAACTATAACGCTTATATTTGATAAGCGGTACTAACCAATTGTAACGCTTATCTTTCATTCAGAGATCACAGGTATATATCACAGATAATAAATCACGGTAAACATAGCTCAAATCAAAACAGAGCATCACAATCAAGGATATCAAACAATTCAATCATTCAATAGAATCCAAACATCCATAAGTAAAATTAGTTAATTGTCTGATTAATTCAAATCAGATTTAATTACCTATGAATTACTAATCCTGGTTAATTAATATTAATAATTTACAAATCATTTTGATTAAATGCTCTTTAATCAGTTATCTAATTAACCTTTAGTAATGAATTAATTAACCTTTAATTATAATTCATCAACTTTTAATTATTAAAGAATTTACCTTTAATTATTTAATTAACCATTTAATTAATTATCTTTAATTAATTAATTTAACCCTTGATTAATCAATTAATTATCATTTTTCATTAATTAATTTAACTTTAAATAAATTAATTATCCTTAATTTAATTACGTGAATTAATCACCATTTGATTCATTATCATCTAACTAATTATCCTTTAATAATAATTATTGATTATCCCTAATCACATAATTTAATTATCACTTGGTTTATTAACTTTGATCAATAATTAATTACTTTAAAATTAAGTAATTATGCCTTAGTAATCAATTAATTACCTAAATTAATTTATCCTTAACTGTTGATTAATAAACTCTTAATTACTTTTATAAATTAATGATTTATTAATTTAAATTACCTTAATTACATTGATTAATTATCCTTAATTACTTAATTAATTTATTAATTATCTTTAATAATAAATCGTTCCTTAAATACTTTCATTAATTGATCTTTAAGTCGTTATTTAATTAACCCAAATCATGTAATTATTTTACCTTAATTCTTAATGGATTAAAAAAATTTAACAAATCACTTTGATTAAACAAATAACCTTTAATTTAATTATATTGATAATTAATCACCTATCCCCATAATTAATTATTAGATTCTATTTGAAGGTATGAAAAATAAAGTACATAATATATATATTATTTAAAAAAACAAATCAATTTTTTAATGTATAACTTAAAAAAAAATTTGAGGCTTTGTTAAAAACTCATTAAATTTTCATTTTGACTTCCAAAATATGATTAATAACTTTGAAAACTTTATTTAATTCAACATTTGTTCATCCTCCTATGTTTGTCAAAACTTGTTTTATCATTTAAATAGCTTAAACTTTGTTAAATAATCGAGTAAAATAACATTAAAACAAAACTTGTTGTACATTCACTTCCCTAGCCACACGTTCATCTACCCGAGTAGAACACCAAAAAAAAATCCCAAGCCATAATCGAGTCACTCGGGCTCGACTCCGGGAAACTCGCGTTCTCCTTCTCCTCTTCCTTTTACATTTCAAAATTTGAACAACACGGTAAAACTCGAGTTAATTGCCTAAATTCCTCGTACTCGATCCGAGTTCCATCGTCTCTTTCTCGAGTTAAGCTTCGAGTCAATGTCTTCCCCTCAAAACCCAACATGCTGACACGAATGCGACACCGTGCACGTGTCCAGGTACTCCGACCCTCCTTTACCAACGTCGCGACCAACCTCGGGTCACATTTGACCCCGAGTTCGAACTCCCCAATCCAGTTCCAACAATTTCGTCCGGTATCGAAATTTAAGTTCCTGATCAACTTCTAACTCAAAACCCATCACACAAATTTGCCTCGCACCACCGATCTCGGCCACCAGAAGGTTCAACTGTTTATCCGAAACTTCGCCATGAAGCAAAGCATCGATCCCACCGAATTCAGCCTCGTCCGATCTCCCCTTGGCATCGCCATCACCCCGAGAACAACTGCTATCAAAACTGACACTTAAACCCTATATTACCACAGTTCGGCCAACACGACACTCCAGCAAATTCTAGGCTATTTTTCCTAAGTTCACCAATACTCCAGCTTGCTTCACCGAGAACCACGACCTACAGTACGCCGTGGATCACCAGAAAACGAGAAATATCTCTTTCCAGTTCAACTTGAGATTACCCAAAAACTACTAACTTAAAAATCTTAATCTTGTTATCAAAATTCATCAATTTACAGCATGAATCACGCCCTATAACTGAAACTAGGAATTTTGACACTTGAATTTCTGATAAAATAGGTGTTTATTACTGTAATGCTCAAATTTTAAAATACTTACTCCATGAATATGTTTGCAATACTTTTTAAAATTAGCATTACACTGTTATGATCAACTTTCATTTGGAAATCATCATCTAAATTTATTTAAAATCTGAGATATAAATTTTTTCCTCTTGAGTTTGGTTATCCTGTCACTAACAAATCCCTATCAAAAGCATGCACATCCATTTTATACATACACACCCCTATTCACATGCATACCAAAGATTTTCAGAGTATATATTTCAAGCATTCATCACAACCTATAAATAAAAGGATAGTTTGCTCACATTTTTTTTTTTATAAACTGTAGAATGTAGCAGAGGTGGATATCTACATATACTCAGGCATGAATCAATTAACCTACCACACAAATTCATTAATTGAAAGCTTGGATGATTTTGTCACAAACAACAACAAAGAACAGGGTGGAGAAATTGCTCACCTGGAATTAAATGTTTAAAGGCAGGGAAGAACAGAGGCATCCATTCTTGTGAGAAACTGGAAACTGTTTGTTTTTTTTTCCTTTGTCTTTCAAACTTTGATTTTTTTTTTGTTCCTTGCAACTGTTTAGTATAATTGTTTAAATCTTTGTTTTACTTACTGATTTCTAACATCAAATTCAATTATTTTTTTTAAAAAAAAGTAAATTTACTTGCCTTTGCTTTCAGATTGAAAACCTTTGCATTCTATTCTTTTTGAACATATCTTATTTTAAATCTGGAATTTTGCTTGCTGTCTTCATTGCTCACTTGAAATTTATGAAGAAAGATAGAAACTGGAATTGAAACAGAGAAGCAAAATACTTTGCTTTGATTGCCTCAGGAATTTCAGAGTGCATGCAGGCAGATTGAAGAATTGTAGGCTAAAGATTTGAAAGATGAGCTTGCATGCTGATTTTCCAGAATTCAATTTTGTTTTGATCCTTCTGTTTGATTTTGATGCTACTCCAAAAACAGATTGAAGCTTTAAATTTTGCTTCAGGTTGTTGTTTGAACTTTGTTGAAGCTTTTGCACTCTTGAATTTTTTTAACTGCAATTTTATTTTCGAGATTGAGAAATGTAAACATGAGTATAGCCTGGTTTTGAAACTTGTGAAGCCAAATCTTTTTGTTTACTGTTTGTTTAGATTTTGCTGAAATGTTATATGATGGCATATGGGAAGATGTAAAGACATCTTGTAATTTTGAATCTCATTATTTAAAAAAAATAATAATAATGATGACATTTGTATATGTATACATGTAGATCTTAAAGTATGTTTGCATTTGTTTACTCCATCCCCTTATGTATATATTTATCATTTGCAATTTTACAAGACAAAGGATTCTTTTTATTTTATAAATTTTTTATATCATATTTATTTTATAAATATACATAACTTTTATTCATTGGTATATACATGTACACATATGCCTTCATTTCAAAATTGTTTACATTTTCCTTCATGTTTACATTTATATTTACACAAGAAAATTTTATTCCAATTATATTCATACACTTAATTTTTGTTCAACATATTAATATACTTATATATTTTTACAATTTCCAGTCATACATTTTTTTTATTCTTGTACAACTTTTAAAAGAAAAGAAGGGTTTAAAAATTTAAATTTCATACTAACAATAATAATATATATTTATATAAGAGAATTAAATCTTTAAAAATAATCTTTTGAAATTTTATTACATCTACCATATATATTTAATATTTTAGAAACAAACTATCATTAGCCTTTTTATAAATCTCAAGCTTTTAATTTCTATTTTATTTTTAATACATTTTATTATGAAATTCAATATTTATTTGTTTTATAAAATATTTATTCTTACATTTTAAATAAAATTTCTATTTATAATCAAAAATTATTCATTTATTCTAGAAATCTCTAACTAATGCACAATTTATTCTCAAAAATAAATTTAGTTGCCAAATTGAACTTGATAAATTCTCAGGAATGTTACAGATTCCCCCCTTAAAAAAAATTCGTCCTCGAAATTTGCTAGGAAGACGAGAAAGAATAGATGATAGATAAAGAAACGATTGATCAAATTAGATCGAAATATTTATTCTGCGTTCGGTTTACCAAATCAGAATATCAACAATATGAGAAAAAACTCATATAGTAATCACACAAGATATTCGGGTCCACCGGTCTACGAATATGCAAGGGCATTGATTAGTTCGAAGGGATAACTAATCGTTCGTAGAATATATCGGATCCCAGAGAATAAATAGATGGATTCAATCTTTTACGATTTCTCAAACGCTAGATATGGATTCCAAATTTAAGTCGGAACACCCCAAAGTATATTTCTTGTCCCTCTTCAGACTTTGATATTCACAAGAAATTACAATAGAATTTCTAATTTGGTTTTAATCGATATCATTTTATTGATACAATTCAAAGTTAGCCTTATACTTGTTAACCAATTTATTTAATTCAAATTTCGAATTCATTAGAGTTAGATCGAAAAGCTGATAAGAATCCGATGAAGATACGAAGTAAGGATTTTCTACAACGATCCGTAGGGCCAACATCACACCGAAACTTCTTTCTTGAAGCTGTCACGAAGCAATCAAAATAATTTGGAAAGACGAATCAAAGGAGATAGATAGAGAAAGTTATTCCGGTATTGCAGGATATTGACCATTTGTACTGCTATTTCCCCGTCCCCTATCTCGTCCTCTTCTCGCACTCATACTTACTATTAGTGGATAGTAAGAGAATTTACTGAGGCATTCGAACGGATATCTTAGTGATTACTCAATCTAGGGTATACTTCACCCTATCTCTAATGAGCTACTTAATGTGTTATACTCCTGAGCTAAAGTTTTACCTTAGCTCTGATACCAAAATGTCACGATCCAAATTCCAGCGTTCGAAAATCGACATCCGTACTCCACTTGTACTTAAATGCCGCAGATTCAAACGTCGAAATTCGAGGCGTGCCGGAGCTTACAACACCTTAAGTACAACACAACGGAAGAAACAGAATGATATAATGAATATACAACAGAGATATGATACAAGACAAAAGCAGCGGAAAGAAAAAGACAACACTAACAGCAGAACAAAAATCTCCAATATAGTCTACAAGAAAGAACTCCATCTTCAAAACACCAATCCAGCAATAGCTCGAACTCCCAATCACAATGCACAAAGATAAGCAAGTATCGTTCGCAAAAGTTTGCCAAATCCTAGGCTGAAAGCTATCGAATCTACACCTACTATTGATTATCTGAAAACCCCAACTCTAGACTGCCCGTGTGGGAAAATAGTGGGCACCCAGAGTTTAGGAAAGGAACAATAAACTCCAGGTCAGTCATGGGACTGGTATGAGCAAACAAAAATATTTGGTCTTTAAAACAAACAAAAGAATTTGAATTTTGAAATTCGCAATGCTTTTTGGAAAATGAAACTACCATAAGGCCTCCCGCGACACACACAATGCAAACGCAGAATTGGAGGAGATTTCTCCTTATGATAGTCAAATATGCTTGATACGAGAAATTTCTTTAATATTATTACAATAAGTGCAAAGTGTAGAAAAGTCTTTCGAAAGTAAAATATAAATCCTAGCCAACATACGACCAGTATCGTATGCCTACTATAGCTACCATCCAAACAGTGGGGCGCCACCATAAGTAGTCGGGCTCGACTCCGGGAAACGCGCGTTCTCCTTCTCCTCTTCCTTTTACATTTTAAAATTTGAACAACATGGTAAAACTCGAGTTAATCGCCTAAATTCCTCGTACTCGATCCGAGTTCCATCGTCTCTTTCTCGAGTTAAGCTTCGAGTCAATGTCTTCCCCTCAAAACCCAACATTGTGACATGAATGCGACACCGTGCACGTGTCCAGGTACTCCGACCCTCCTTGACCAACGTCGCGACCAACCCCGGGTCACCTTTGACCCCGAGTTCGAACTCCCCAACCCAGTTCCAACAATTTCGTCCGGTATCGAAATTTAAGTTCCTGATCAACTTCTAACTCAAAACCCATCACACGAATTTGCCTCGCACCACCGATCTCGGCCACCATAAGGTTCAACTGTTTATCCCAAACTTCGCCATGAAGCAAAGCATCGATCCCACCGAATTCGGCCTCGTCCGATCTCCCCTTGGCATCGCCATCACCCCGAGAACAACTGCTATCAAAATTGACACTTAAACCCTATATTACCACAGTTCGGCCAACACAACACTCCAGAAAATTCTAGGCTATTTTTCCTAAGTTCACCAATACTCCAGCTTGCTTCACCGAGAACCACGACCTACAATACGCCGTGGATCACCAGAAAATGAGAAATATCTCTTTCCAGTTCAACTTGAGATTTCCCAAAAACTACTAACTTAAAAATCTTAATCTTGTTATCAAAATTCATCAATTTACAGCACGAATCACGCCCTATAACTGAAACTAGGAATTTCGACACTTGAATTTCTGATAAAATAGGTGTTTATTACTGTAATGCTCAAATTTTAAAATACTTACTCCATGAATATGTTTGCAATACTATTTAAAATTAGCATTACACTGTTATGATCAACTTTCATTTGGAAATCATCATCTTAATTTATTTAAAATCTGAGATATAAATTTTTTCCTCTTGAGTTTGGTTATCCTGTCACTAACAGACCCCTATCAAAAGCATGCACAACCATTTTATACATATACACCCCTATTCACATGCATACCAAAGATTTTCACAGTATATATGTCAAGCATTCATCACAACCTATAAATAAAAGGATAGTTTGCTCACAGTTTTTTTTTTTATAAACTGTAGAATGTAGCAGAGGTGGATATCTACATATACTCAGGCATGAATCAATTAACCTACCACACAAATTCATTAATTGAAAGCTTGGATGATTTTGTCACAAACAACAACAAAGAACAGGGTGGAGAAATTGCTCACCTGGAATTAAATGTTTGAAGGCAGAGAAGAACAGAGGCATCCATTCTTGCGAGAAACTGGAAACTGTTTGTTTTTCTTTTTCTTTTTTTTTTCCTTCATCTTTTAAACTTTGATTTTTTTTTGTTCCCTGCAACTGTTTAGTATAATTGTTTAAATCTTTGTTTTACTTACTGATTTCTAACATCAAATTCAAATATATTTTTTAAAAAAAAGGTAAATTTACTTGCCTTTGCTTTCAGTTTGAAAACCTTTGCATTCTATTCTTTTTGAACATATCTTATTTTAAATCTGGAATTTTGCTTGCTGTCTTCATTGCTCACTTGAAATTTATGAAGAAAGATAGAAACTGCAATTGAAACAGAGAAGCAAAATACTTTGCTTTGATTGCCTCAGGAATTTCAGAGTGCATGCAGGCAGATTGAAGAATTGTAGGCTAAAGATTTGAAAGATGAGCTTGCATGCTGATTTTCCAGAATTCAGTTTTGTTTTGATCCTTCTTTTTTATTTTGATGCTACTCCAAAAACAGATTGAAGCTTTAAATTTTGCTTCAGGTTGTTGTTTGAACTTTGTAGAAGCGTTTGCATTCTTGAATTTTTTTAACTGCAATTTTATTTTCGAGATTGAGAAATGTAAACATGAGTATAGCCTGGTTTTGAAACTTGTGAAGCCAAATCTTTTTGTTTACTGTTTGTTTAGATTTTGCTGAAATGTTATATGATGGCATATGGGAAGATGTAAAGACATCTTGTAATTTTGAATCTCATTATTTTTTTTAGAAAAAAAAAATAATGATGACATTTGTATATGTATACATGTAGATCTTAAAGTATGTTTGCATTTGTTTACTCCATCCCCTTATGTATATATTTATCATTTGCAATTTTACAAGACAAAGGATTCTTTTTATTTTATAAATTTTTTATATCATATTTATTTTATAAATAAACATAATTTTTATTCATTGGTATATACATGTACACATATGCCTTCATTTCAAAATTGTTTACATTTTCCTTCATGTTTACATTTATATTTACACAAGAAAATTTTATTCCAATTATATTCATACACTTAATTTTTGTTCAACATATTAATATACTTATATATTTTTACAATTTCCAGTCACACATTTTTTTTTATTCTTGTACAACTTTTAAAAGAAAAGAAGGGTTTAAAAATTTAAATTTCATACTAACAATAATAATATTTATTTATATAAGAGAATTAAATCTTTAAAAATAATCTTTTGAAATTTTAGTTCATCTCCCACATATATTTAATATTTTAGAAACAAACTATCATTAGCCTTTTTATAAATCTCAAGCTTTTAATTTCTATTTTATTTTTAATACATTTTATTATGAAATTCAATATTTATTTGTTTTATAAAATATTTATTCTTACATTTTAAATCAAATTTCTATTTATAATAAAAAATTATTCATTTATTCTAGAAATCTCTAACTATGCACAATTTATTCTCAAAAATAAATTTAGTTGCCAAATTGAACTTGATAAATTCTCAGGAATGTTACAATTTCTATGATCATTTGTTGACCCAATGCACAGCTTTTGTATAAAGCGTGGCTTTGTGGACGAGACTTTGTCGAGCCTCACAACCCGGAATGGTCAAAACAGGTAAGATGCAGCAAGGTTATGAGGGGTAGCTCCTTTTAGGGTATATGCATTTCCTTCTGGAAAAGGGTGGTATAATGCTATGGAGCCCTGATACTTACTCATGTTGAAACACTTATTATTTGGTGTGATGTTGATTACGAGCGCTCGGATAAAGGTCCCAAAGGACCGGGGGATGGCATACTCGTGTCAGTAGTTACCCAGTTAGGGGTAACCCGGCCTTGTGTTGGCAGAGATCCGGTTTGGTTCTCGGGGACGTCCTTCCAGAGGCGTTCTCATGTGGCAATGGGAAGTTCCTTGGCCTAACCATTCGTTGGAAATCCAAAGAAACAATACGATCTTGTACTGTTTTAGTTGTAGAACATGCCATGGAATGTGGCGGTAACCTGCTATTGAACATGGTAGCTATAGTAGGCATACGATAATGGTTGTATGTTGGCTAAGATTTATATCTTTATTTTCGAAATGAATTTTTCCTACACTATGCACTAGTAATAATATCAAACGTTCTTTTAATGCGTATCAAGCATCTTTGACTATCATAAGGAGAAATCTCCTCCGATTCTGCATTTGCATTGTGTGTGTGTGCGGGAGGCCTTATGGTAGTCTCATTTTTAAAAGCATAGCGAATTGACTTTAAAAATATTCCTCTATTTTGATTTTAAAGATAAATAAACTGTTTTGAGTTCTCACACCAGTCACATGACTGACTCGGAGTTTATTGTTTTCCTTCCTAAACTCTGGGTGCCCACCAATTTCCACACGGGCAGTCAAGAGTTAAGGTTTATCAGGATATTATGGAATTCAGGAGTTGCTGGAGGCAAGCAGGATGGCATGGCGTATTACTAGTATATAATATTTCTTTTCCGCTGTTTGTTGTTGTTCACTCTGATGATGAAATATAACGTAATGTATAAAATGTAATAACTGATATAGTTCTTTGTTTAAAGATTGTTCATTTATTTATTATATGTTGTTCCGCTGCGATTGTGAGATTCTGATGTTGTTCGGCTGTTTTCTTCTGTTCCGTTCTATTTTCTGTTCTGTTCTATTTTCTATCCTTTTCTGTCTTCTTCTACCTTTTTCTTCTTCTTAAAACCCTAAGCGTTCGGTTTTCCGGCATTCGATTGCTCGGCAGTTGATACAGTGGACGTACTGATGTCAGTTTTCGGAAGTCGAAGAATCGGGTCCTTACAATATGGTATCAAAGCATATGGTTAAGCGACAACCATGGCTTTGTTGGGTATTACTCATTAGAGATGGAGTCAGTAGTACTCTAGAATGAATCTGAGTGTAATAATAACTATGAGAGCGTATTTGTTATTGAATATAAAATTGTTTTATATTGTGATGATTGGTTTGTTGAGTGATATATGGATTCTGGTTAATACGAGTAATTAACGTTGTTGATAGGGATCTCTAAACACTTGAATAGAACAATTCGACACAGTATTGTTTTAAAATCGGGTAAATGAAATAATTTTACATTGATTATATTTTATATATAAAGGAATAATTTTTCAGAATTATTAAAGTATATATAAGTTGATTGTTTAGTTGTTTGAATAATCTAAATTAAAGAATAATTGTATAAGAAAAAGAATTATAAGAATTGAATTATAATTAAAGTAATTTACAATTGCGAAATAAACTTATATATATAAGAAGTGAAACTATATGAATATATTTATGAATATGAGTTGTAAATAAAAATGAATTTAAAGTTAAATAAAAATTTACTTTAGAATTTGGAAGCTGAATTGATTTATAAGTGGGAATTTAAGTTATGTAAAACCAAGTGATGTTTGTAAAATGGAAGTATAACTTAAGTGATGTTGAATGAAGTTGATTTTGGTATCAAAGTAAATTAATAAAGTTAAATGATAAATGTGAACATGAGTTATATAAATGAATTGTAATTGAATTGAATTAATGAATTGAATGTTAATCAAATTGAATGTAAATTAAGTTGATATTAAATAATGAATATAGGAGTTAATTCATTTAAATCTAATGTTATTGGAAGTTGAATAATTGAATGAAAATCAATTTAATTAAACAAATTGAAAGTAAAGGTGTTAAACCAAATTGAATGAACATAAGCAAAGGAATTTGGTTGTAATTTATATACATTGGTTGTTATATGGTTGTTAGTTGATTGTATATAATTCATTAAGTATTAATGAAATTGAAAGCTAAAGTAATTGGAATTCAATTGGAAGTTAAGTGAATCTTAAATAGAATTGAATTTGATTTGGAAGTGAACCAACTTGAATATGAATTAGTGAATATAAACTAATTGAAAATGAATGTTAGTAAAAACATCCACTGTTAATGAATCAAATGTGCTTAAATTGAAAACCATTTCATTTGAATATTAATGAGAATATGAATGAATATTTATTGGTTATGGATGTTAGTTGGATGTTAGTTGGTTGATGGTTGAATTTATTGCTTTTAATGCATTGCTATGTTGGCATATATAGTTATTATGTTGCTTTTATGTTGTATATCGATACTATTGTCTATATAAATGTTTCTCATCTGTTTGTTGAGTGTTTAGTAGGTGCGGATCGTGTTTGCTTCGCATTTGCAGCTCGCTTTCGCGCTATATTAGCCGTATATGCTCGCTAATAAAATATAAGGTACATATCTCGGATTAAATATCGTACTTTTACACTTTTTTCCCTGTGGGATGTCTCATCACTTGATGAGATGTATATTTGTGATATATATACTGTCATTTTTTTTCGGATCGAGCCGCGCAAAGGAGACTCTGGCGAATTTTTCCGAAAATTTAAGGCGTTGGAATATTTTTGAGAAAAATTGGAAAGTTTTGAAAACTATAACTTTGATTTGGAATTGAAATTTAAACAATAGTAGTTGTTTTTGAAAAGATAACTAAGTATGATTTGAAAAAATAGTAAAGTTATTGTAAGAAATTTAACTATGGATTTTTGGGAAGTTAATGGATTTTGTAACTTTTCTTACTTGGTAATTTCGAGGACGAAATTCTTTTAAGGGGGAAGTATGTAACGACCCAGAATTTTTATTAATTAAAATTTGAATATTTAATTAATTTTAAATATAAATAAGTGAAATTTATAAGTCGAATAAATTTTATTTTGAATAATTGGACTTAATTGGATAAATTAAATCGATAATTTAATATGTGAAAATACAGAAATAATTGAAACTTGGGTTAAATATGATTGAAAATGATTTGTAAAATTTTATTTTATCATATTGGAGTTAGAACGATATTTTAGAACTTTTAAAATCGAATTAAAAGTTTATTTGTGAAAATTGAATATTTTAATATTTAATCAACTAGTGAAAATAGCCAATTTTCAAACAGTCTCAGAATTGGACGAAACTAGTTCCATTGGATCCATAATAGTTTGTTATTACCGGATTTCAATTTTCGTGTCAATCGGAGTTTTCGTTTGATCGTGGCAGCTCGAAACGCATCGAAATTGTTTTTAATATTAATTTGGCAAGTTAAAATAGCCATTTTTCAAACAGGGTCGAATTTCGACGAAACCAGTTTCATCGGATCCGTAACGTGATATTATTGTGCGGTTTCAAATTTCGTGTCAATCGGATTTACCGTTTGTCCGGTGCAAGCTAAAACGCCTAGAAAATCGTTTAATCGGTTTAATTTAAAATCGAACGTTTATTGTCATAACTCGCACAGATGACCAAATTAGCTCCCGAAACATGTTCCATTGTGTTCGGAACGCGGGGCAAACCTTAGGAATGCCAACCGGCATGCTTCGTTTGGAGTTCGGAAAATCCGGGATGAATAGTGTTCGTGAAATTTTCTATA
The DNA here is from genome assembly GCA_030765085.1 of Allium cepa. Taxonomy (NCBI): domain Eukaryota; kingdom Viridiplantae; phylum Streptophyta; class Magnoliopsida; order Asparagales; family Amaryllidaceae; genus Allium; species Allium cepa. Next base: position 361,020,501 of record CM060942.1, read on the forward strand.
AAAGCCCTCAATATCTCCATTTTTGCAAATTCTAAAAAACCCTAACCCTACAAACAAGCCAGCCGCCTCCAACCCGAATGAATGGCCGAAAATGATCAACTTCTTCCTCAATTATCTCTTCATCCATCAACAATTAGCGAAATCTTTCAACATGAAACTTGTAGATCACGATGAGATCTATCTTTTCAACGGTCATGATCGCGTTTGGGTTAGTGGATTGGTGGCAAATCGTCCTCAAACGGCCAAGAGTCGCGCGCAAATTTCTAGATGCGGGGGAGGCCGAGTTGCATGGGATTAGGGCCGAAGGAAGCTCTTGTCGCGAGCTTTCTAATGGAGTAACCTGATCGAATTATAATCGAGTGTGGTGGTTGCAAAATTAAACCCTAATTGGAGCTTGATGGGTTTCTTATTGCGTGTAGTACCTGTACGTGCGTGAGATGGAAGAAGAAAGGAAGGCACGGTGGTGATTTGCAGAGCAAGGATCTAGTGGCTGTGATTTGGAATAGGTTATAAAAATTAAAAAGAAAGTTGTATATTTATTAAGTAATAAATTCGTGTAAATTCAAATATTCATATCTTTTTCATACGAGGTCGAAAACGCGCGAAACCAGTTGCGTTGGAATCGTATGGACGAGCTCTACGCTATGGAAATGGATTGGAGTCGTTTGGAGTTAGTGAGAATTTCGGGTAAAATTAAACGTCCTTTAATTTTATTCGAAATAAATCGCTAAAACGAAATTGAAATCAAGGTGAGAACTTCTCACTCAATTGAATCGGTTTCGATTTTAATTTTAAATAGTTAGATTTAAAATTCTTGAAATGCATGTTTGAACGATGATTGTATCTATTGATTGTTAAAATAGACATTATGCGCCGTTAGTAAGCGGATGTTATTTATTAAAAACATATACCGCGAATATTTCATAAACAGTGAAATTGGTATTATTTATGTACTTGGAATTGATTTCCCGCAATATATAGTGGATGAGAACCTATTGCGCTGCCTATTAAGCGGATAATATTTTAAATCCCTTATACCGCGATAATTTCATACTGGAATGGAATTGGTATCGTGCTAACATCTTTGGATGCAGGAAAACAGGCCGGAGGGATCCAACTGGATTCCTCAACAGTATTTATTTGATTTCAGATATTTTGATATTTGATGGATTATCATATCGATATATGATATCGTTGTTGTCGTGATTGACTATTTGGTATGTAAAATCATTGGGCCAAAATTTTGGAATTTTAAAAGGATTTTTAAAGTGATTTTTGAAGAATATACGTTTATAAAATATTTTTGGAATTGATTCATTTTAGATAAATAAACGTACAAATTTTAATGTTATAAAAATTATGATTTTTGAGAAAAATAGTTAAAAGTTGATTTTTGAAAATATGAGGTAAATGATTTTATAAAATAGTTTAAATTGCGATTTTTGAATTTATTATAAAAAGTTTAATATATAGGATTTATGAAATTTGATTATTTTATAAATCAAAATGGTGAAATTATAAAGGAGTTTAAAGATGTTTTGAAATAATAATATAAATTGATTTATATAAAAGAATTATAAATTGATATGTAAATTAAAAATATTGGAATTATAAAACGAGTTTTTATAAGTGTTAGAATGAATTGTGAATGAATTTTATAAATGAATGAAATTTATAGAATTATAAACGGTGAAGTTATAAATGGAATTTTATAAGCAGTAGGTTTATAAAATTTGTAAGGATATTAAAAGGAATAGATTTGGGTAAATAAATGAATCTTATAAGTTATAAGATTTATAATTTGGGAAGTTTAAAAGAACGATTTTTGTAAACAAATATTTTGTAAGTGTTTAACTTATAATATGAACCTTTGGTATATAATTGAGTTACGAATTGAATATAGGTTAATAAAGGAATTTATAAACGTTGTTTTATAAATTCGCAAACGACTTATTTTGATAAGTAAATTGTTATAACTTATTTATGGAGTTATATTCACGTTTAGACAGTGAATAATCCTTTAAAATAGAATGAATAGAAATGATGAAATTGGTTACCGAAGTATATTCACGTTTTTGAATAGTGAACAATATGTTAAAGAAAATGTTTTGGATGTGATATTTTAAATAGAATTAAAACGATCTAACGATGTTTTAAATGTGTTAAGATTCGAAACCATAGATTACAACATTTATTGTTGAAATAGACGTTTTCGAGAAATAGAAGGAAATGGTGGACTATAACATTGTTATTATAGTAAATGATTTCCGAAAGGAAATGTTTTGTATAGTATTTAGATTTATATATCTATTTTAATTTCGAACCCCTATACTAGTGATTTTGGGTTGTCGTAACGATGTTTTATGCAACATTCGTTTTGGCCCAAATAAAAAGGTTTAAGAGAATGATTTCCTTAAAGAATGAAATATATACTTAATTTCGATTTAAGTATATTGAATATTTTCCAAGTGTTGAAAATAAAAAGACTTGTGAATTACTTATGAATAAGTAAGTATGGAAATGTTTTCCAATGTGAAATGAAACGTTTTGAGAATTTATCTTTTTGAAGATAAATTGAAAATGAATAATTGAAATCGTATATTCATAGATATTTTGGAATGAAAATTCACTATGGAATTTATAAAAGAAAAGGGGAATTTGTTTAAAAATAAATATTGATTTATTTTTGAGGTATTGAAATTATATATCTTGTAAAGATATTTTTTGGGAAATAAATAATTTGGAAAATTATTTGGAATCTGGTGATGTTGTGCATATCCATTGATAGTTCAATAACCGACTATCAATATTTACCTTTGAGTGGGTATTTGTTGTGAATTGCTTGAATTTGAATGCCACGCTTATTTTTGAATAAGCGCTCACTATTCGGGTTAGCCGGGAAAGGACCTTGGGGTCGTATAACCCATTTTGAATATGTGATTCGACGTTATGAATAGCATTTGAAGACCGGTGCTGAAGAACGGGTATTTGCGAGAGCGATAGGATGACCTGTCGATTGACTCTGCACCGAGTTGCTCCGGTATAGAGTTCTCCATATGTGATGGGGAATCCGATCGGGATTGTGGATATCCGGATTGCAAGGACTTCTTTGTAAGTGCCTTCGGTTCTGTTCGAGCCCGGAACAGACTTGTATGAACTGTATGTCTGACATTACAAATTGAGATATAAAGCTGATTTCTTTCAAATATATTTCTGTTGGTGGCAGAGAATTTATTCTCTTAGCTTAACACCCTTCTCTGAGACGTACGAGCTCAGAGGTTATGTAGTTGATGGTTATCAGTGATATATTCCCAATTTGGTAATGTGACATGCTGAGTGTTGCTGTGAAATGATCATTGTTTGATCATTTGTGATATGATCATTTGTTTGATCGTTTATCTTTGTGATCATTTCTATGATCATTTGTTGACCCAAAGCACAACTTTTGTATAAAGCGTGGCTTTGTGGATGAGACTTCGTCGAGCCTCACACCCCGGAATGGTCAAAACAGGATAGATGCAGCAAGGTTATGAGGCATAGCTCCCTTTAGGGTATGTGCATTTCCTTCTGGAAAAGGGTGGTATCATGGTATGGAGCCCAGATACTTACTCAAGTTGAAACACTTATTATTTGGTGTGATGTTGATTACGAGTGCTCGGATAAAGGTCCCAAAGGACTGGGGGATGGCATACTCATGTCAGTAGTTACCCAGTTAGGGGTAACCCGGCCTTGTGTTGGCAGAGATCCGGTTTGGTTCTCGGGGACGTCCTTCCAGAGGCGTTCACATGTGGCAATTGGAAGTTCCTTGGCTTGACCATTCGTTGGAAATCCAAAGAAACAATACGATCTTGTACAGTTTTAGTTGTAGAACCTGCCATGGAATGTGGCGGTAACCTGCTATTGAAAATGGTAGCTATAGTAGGCATACGATAATGGTCGTATGTTGGCTAAGATTTATATCTTTATTTTCGAAATGAATTTTTCCTACACTATGCACTAGTAATAATATCAAATGTTCTTTTAATGCGTATCAAGAATCTTTGACTATCATAAGGAGAAATCTCCTCCGATTCTGCGTTTGCATTGTGTGTGTGTGCGGGAGGCCTTATGGTAGTCTCATTTTTAAAAGCATAGCGAATTGACTTTAAAAATATTCCTCTATTTTTATTTTAAAGATAAATAAACTGTTTTCAGTTCTCACACCAGTCACATGACTGACTCGGAGTTTATTTTTTTCCTTCCTAAACTCTGGGTGCCCACCAATTTCCACACGGGCAGTCAAGAGTTAAGGTTTATCAGGATATTATGGAATTCAGGAGTTGCTGGAGGCAAGCTGGATGGCATGGCGTATTACTAGTATATAATATTTCTTTTCCGCTGTTTTTTGTTGTTTGTTGTTGTTCACTCTGATAATGAAATGTAATGTAATGTATAAAATGTAATAACTGATATAGTTCCTTGTTTAAAGATTGTTCATTTATTTATTATATGTTGTTCCGCTGCGATTGTGAGATTCTGATGTTGTTCTGCCGTTTTCTTCTGTTCCGTTCTATTTTCTGTTCTGTTCTATTTTCTATCCTTTTCTGTCTTCTTCTACCTTTTTCTTCTTCTTAAAACCCTACGTGTTCGGTTTTCCGGCATTCGATTGCTCGGCAGTTGATACAGTGGACGTATTGATGTCAGTTTTCGGAAGTCGGAGAATCAGGTCCTTACAGTAAGCCCTGATTGACAGGTTAATTTTTTTTTCTTATTAATATCTTATTTAATGCAACTTAAAAATCCGATGCCCTATCAAGGCGTGCCGCTAGGCATTTATAATGCTATATCCCCATTCCGAAAGCACTGGAAAAGGTTTCGAGTCCTAGCTCGATCATATGGAGAAGATAGCTTTTGAACCCAGTTACTATATTACATTTTCGATATAAATTTACGCGCGTTTATATATATCGTACGCTCACACAACAAATCCAAACACTACGAAAATTGAAATCCGATTATAATACAATATTACAGATACAATGGAACTGGTTTCGTCGAATTCCAAGACTGAGCCTCAAAAGGTTATTTTCAAATATCGATTTAAACGATATAATTTCAAAACAGAACAATTCACATTCAAATTCAATTTTGTAGTTTCTATTATCTTCAGTACTGTCAATATGAATTTCCTAAGCACAAAAATATATTTTTAATTAGCTTAAAATTGAAGATACAAATATTTACCCAATTTCAATAAATTAAATTCGATAATTTAATCTCCAAATTCATAGTTAATTTTGAAATTCAAGTTAAACTAACTTCCAAATATTTAAAATCAATTAAATATTTTGATTTCAAATGTTCAAAATTATGGGTCGTCACATCCTTCCCCTCTAAAAGAATTTCGTCCCGAAATTACTAATTAAGAAGAATGATCCTTAACCCGTTTGTTGTTTTCCCAAACCAGACAGTTTTATCAACTGCCAAAGCAAATCTTTTTATCAAAGACTCATTATCATTTTAACTAGCTTTGCAAAATCTTCATAGTTTCCAAAAAACTTCATTTACTTCATAATTCAAATTAAAATTTAAATTCAAATTTTAAACTTTCAAAATTTTCTCAAAATTTTTCTAACTCCCTAAATTTTCGAAAAAATTCGCCAGTGTCACCTTTGCGCGGCTAGCTCGGTACAACTAGAAAATGGCACCACGGGCCCCCGATTCAAAAGGAAAACAAAAGGCCAAGTGGCTAGACAAGAAAATCATCAAATTTCATACTGAAATTTAAATACATACCTTTTTGTAGAGCAATTTAAATTATCTTCAGAATCAAAATCCAATTTATCCTTTGTCTTTAACACACCTATATATCCTGATATCCATAATGTAACGACATGCTATTTTTGGACTATTCGCACCCGCATATGTGAGACTTGAATAATTCAAAATACCGAATTGTTAATTTAAATTTGGCAAAACTCAGATATACAGTAAATAAATAATCACAGAATCACATACACAGAGTAATAATATGTAGCGGAAGCAAAAAAAGTAGTTCATGAAGCTAGTCTATATATATATATATATATATATATATAACAGAGTTAAATAAGTTACACAGAAGTCTCGAATACAATAGTCAAATACAAGAATCAGAATACATCACTGGAATCAACTGAATATCTGAAAGCTGGATAGATAGCTGGATCTCCAGGCGAAGCTCCAACTCCAAAGGTGAGTCTCAAAAGCTGAACCACTCAGTCTGACCCGAGCGTAAAGCAACACACAAAAAACTCGATTCAGGATTAACATTCTTATATCAATAAATCCAACTCAAGTGAAATAACAATTGAAGTACAAGTAACTCAAAGGATGTTGGAATAACCGTCCTCTAAGGATCCGTTAAACTATCTACTATGTAGTAGTGTACGCTAAATAGATAATGTCTATCAGTAATATAAAGTATCAAAATAGTGTTAAGGCGTTACCATTATCCCCCTTAACACATTTTATATAAGCGTTATAGTCTATATAGCACTGTAAACTCCACCGTAAACTAGTGGGATATCAGGGAGTACTCCATAGTTATAAGACAAAACAAATTCGTAGTGGGCGCGTATATAGGGATACAGGTATGACAAGGCACATGAGGCAATACCCAAGGTAGTGAAACTACCGTTTGCCTGATCCGAACTTGTAATGACCCGGAATTTTTGGGCAATAACAATTTAATAATCTGTGTTAATAATTTAACTGGTTTGATAATTTTCTTTATAATTTTAATTTAAATTGATAAATTTATTCCTTTATGGTTAATAAATATTTAATCTTTTAAAGGTTAATGAATTTTTAATCTGGCAATATTTGATAAGAATTTGTTTTTTTCAAAGCTAATAAAATGTTATTCTGTTTATAATATATACCATTGATGTATATTGTGAATAGAAGAGCTTTTGTTTTAAATTAAAGATTGAATTTTCAAATTGTAACATATATGTATGTATATATTATAGTTTGATATTGATTTGAAAATTGAATTTTAATCCATTTATAATTTGTTTATGAATAAATTGTAACCTGAAGCTTTGTTTTAAAATTTAATACTTTTCAAAAAAAAAGTTAATTTAAAGTTCAATTCAATTTGTTTTCAAATATAAGATGGATATTTATTTTAATATGATAGTTTATAAAGAAATTTATCAATGTTTTATTTTCTTTTAAAGTGTTTAAATTAAATGGTTATAAGTATATATAAAGTTATAAATAAATTTTCTTTTTAAATATCTCTTGAACTAAGAATTGTTTGTAAAACATAAGCTATTTACAAAATAAAAAGTTTATAAAGATTTCACACTTGTATATTTATTTAAAATTCAAAAGACTTATTATCATAAAAACCTTTCATATGTATATATATAACTTAAAATGATTTAATTAAAAGGAAGGAACACTTGTAAATTTAGAAAAGCATGCAAAATGACATTTGTTCAATTTATGAACAAGTGGCAATTTATTCATATTAATTTTTAATAAACATTTTTAGAAGAAAATTAGTTTTTCTCTAACACTTTAATTCTTTGTTTCCACTCCTCAACTAAAATTAATGGCTGCCATAAAGTTTTCCATAAAATCTGAAGCGAATGTCAATCTGCATTTTTTTTTAAAAAAGTTCAACGTGCAATTCAAACTAAAGATCAATTGCAACATTTTTTTTATCAAACCTGCAAATCAAAATGGAAGTCTGCATTTCAAAGTTCAACACTTTTAAGCAACTGAAAGTTTAAAAGCATCAAATTGGTTAAGCATGCAAGGGATTTTCAAAAGCAATCAAAGTATTTTTCAGATCTAAGATGATTCAAACCTGGAACAAGTATTAAATCCTGCTCTGTTCTGCTCTGCCTATTATATACAGGTGAGTAAATACTTTTAAAAACAGTTTTAAATAATATCTGCAGTTGAATTCCATATGCATGTGATGAATGTTGCTATGATTATGTATATTTGTTTACTTGAAATTTTTTTGTGTATACCAGTTAGAAGTATGAATTATCAGAGAATACAGTGCATTTGTAAATCATGTACTCGGCTTATTTACTGGGTTTGATTTTTCTTAAGGAAAATTGAAGTCTCTCAATCAAACTATATTAGGCATTGTTACATAAATGAAATTTGTTAGTTCATATGTACTGAAGTTTTTAAAAATTAGAATTCTGGAAATTTGAAAATAAATAACAATTTTTAATCAAGAATAACAGTAGGAAATAAAAATGGCCAGAAATAAAACATCTTAGTTTCTAAATTTGATTATATACTCAGATTGGTGTTAGAAAATCATGAATTTAGACATGCATTTCAAAAAAATTAGATGGGTAACTCTTGAGAATTTTGGTTTTGTTCGGAATAGGGGTTTTGGCAATTGCCATTGATTGGTAAGATGATTGTAGCTAGAATTTTGAGCAAAGGTTGCTTGTATGTTATGGATAATGGGAAAAATACAATTGAAATTTTTAAATGATAGAATTTCTCGAATTGATTCGAAGTAGGGTTTGGTATGGGTTTTTTTGACTGGGTAGCCGAGGGATTTGTGACGTGAGTGGTGGATCGAGTTTGATCGCGACGTGGTGATGACGAAGCTTGTGGTCAGTGTTCTCGATAATGGAGTTGGTAGAGTTCATCGGCGATTGATGGTCGTTGACGATGTGAATTTGGGTTCGTGTTGTTCTACAGTTTCGAGTTGTATGGTCATATTTCGACTCGGTTACATTTTGTTGGATCTGGGCTTGAATTCGAGCTCGCGCATGATGATGTGGTCGACGACGATGGTCGCGACGATCAGTAATGGCCGGAGGTGAAGGGAGACGTGCACGCATGTATATGTTGTGCACTGGGTTTGGGAATTTTGGAGAAGGCAAGTTGGGCTCGGGTAATCATTCGCGTGAGTCTCGGGGGTGACTCGAAGGAAGTGGAGTGGGTACTGCTTTGGGGTAGGCACGAGGACGTGGGGTGTTTGTATCGGATTAGGTTGGAGGGTTGTTTCTTGTTAGGCACTGTAATGATTCATGTGCAGTTTAATCTGGGAGTAAGTAAAGAACAATTTTGAAACTTGTTTGTTTTTAAGATAATCCAACTTTAAATTATAAATTGAATTTACTTTCAAATTTAAATGGTTGTGATGATTTCTTTGAAAGTAAATTTACTGAATTAAGGTTTGAACTTTTGTAAAAAGGAATATTTGAATTTTGTTATTAAATCAAAGTTTAAGTAAAGTTTAAAATCCAAGTTTCCAAATTATATGGAAAACAAATAAGTTTAAATTTGATGATTGGATTGTTTTAAATTTCAAATTGATTTCTAAATGTTGTATTTTAAAATTAAGATTAGAGTTATAATTTTGTAAACCAAATAGAAATAATTTGTTTTTAAGTTATATAAAAATTTGATTAATTCAAATAATTCATTTGTGAAGATTAACAAGGTTAAATTATTTTAATATAAACTTGAGAATACTTAATTAACTATGACTTATTTATAAGTAAAAGATTAATTAAGATTTATCGTTTTCTTAATTAATTAAAGATTTTGAAATGTAATAAGTTAGTTAATTAATTGTTTAATTAATTTTAAATAATTAGTTAATTATTTATTTAATTTTTAAATAGTCACTTAATTATGAATTAATTAAGTGTAATTACTTAATGAGTAATTAATGGTTAATAAGTGAATGTAATTAAGAATGATAATTACTTATGGAAGTAATTAATGGTAATTACTCATGGAGTAATTAGTTGAAGTGATTATTGGTTAATCACTTAATAATATCAATTAAGGAATTGATTAATATAATTGTTGAAGTTAGTTAACTATAAAGTGATTAATTAATTAAAGAATTAAGGAAGTAATTAAGACTTATTAGTGAAAGTAATTAGAGATAATTACTTATGTAAGTAATTAAGAGTTAATTACTTAATTTATCTTAGAATTAATTAGTGTGATTGATTAATAAATGTGATTATTTGGAAGATCAATTACTAAGTGTAATTAATTAAAATATAATTAATTAATTAAGTAATTAAATAAGGATTAATTGTTAATTTAAATTGATTAATAATTACTTAATGAAGTAATTAAAGATTAATTATTTAGATTAATTAATCAAGGGTTAAGATAATTAATTAAGAAGTTAATTAATTAAGATAAGTAATTACAAATTGTTAATTACTGATTATGATTTATGAGTTGATTAATTATAAGTTAATTAATTAAAGAAATTATTAATTAATAAGGATCATTAATTAATGTGATTAATGATATTAATCAAGGTTGATTAATAAAAGTAATTAATTTAAATGTGATTAATTAATTGTAATTAATTAAGAATTAATGTAATTAATTATAGTTAATTAATTAATGAATGATCATTAATTATTGTAATTAATGATAGTAATTAAAGATTTAATTACTGAATATGGATAGGATAATTACTTGAATGTAATTAAAGATAATTAATCAAGGAAGATTAATTAAAGAAGATCATTAGAGATAATTTATTTATTTATTTGGAATAGATAAATGAAAAGGATTTAGGTAATCCAGGTAATTAAGAGTTAATCAATTCTGTTTTGATATAGGTGATGGATATTAGATGATTGATTGATATTGGATGTTGATTGATATTGGTTGATACTGGATATCTCTGTTATGTGATATGCTGTTTTGTATGTTGATATGAATTATCTATTGTGATAATACAATTCATCTACCTGTTTATATATCATCCTGAATATAAGTTCAAACTGTTTAAAACCCTTAAGTACAACTTGGACATTAAAATGGCGTTTGGTTTCGGTGAGACCGGGATCGGGTTTCCATATTTGGATATCGGAAAACCACATCGATTCCAATTAAACGTTAGGTCGTGTATCCATGTGGAGCAAGTGAGGACTCGAGGTGTAAGGGCTATACTTCAGTATACCTCTGTAGGTGATTCCGTAATGAGTTTGACGGAATAGTGCTTATAGATTCGAGATGGAGAATCAGAGTGCAAGGGCTATGGTCGTTGACTCTAAGGGTGATTCCAATAATGAGTGCAACGAGATAGTGCCTTCGGTTTCGTTCGAACCCGGAACGAACTTGTATGGATTGAATGCTTTCAGCACATCGTCTGGTGGACGATGAGCATTCTAAGATAATGTGTCCTATAAAGGTAATCGTAACCTCAAGCCTCATCAACCGGGAATGGCTAAAACAGGGAAGGTGCAGCAAGGCTTCGTGGGTAGCTCCCACTGGAGAGCAAGATACATCCCTGTCTAGAGGTCCCTTCTATTTCGGCTTAGTGTGTGGTTGGTTGCGCCAACTACGGGGTGGTCTTGTTCGGGACTGTTCAGTAAGGAATGGCCCCGGCCTTGTGTTGCAGGGGATGAAGGGAGTAATCCTCGGTATGGTGATCTAGGCCACGTACTGTGACGGGCGGTACCCCAGTAGCCCTGCCATTGATGGAAACCCATTTTCCCTACGAGACCCTATGGTTTTGATTGTATTACCCACTTTTGTGGCTAGTAGGTGGAATTTAATCATGTAACAATTTCAGCTATTTCTTATTTACTTGAAAACCCTAGACACTATTATAATATCACTGGATTTCCTATCAAATGTTTTGGTTAGCGTAAGGTAAAAACTTTTCCATGTTTATGTGTGGGAAGTCTTACGTGATACCTTTTCTTTCAAAGGTTTTTTTTAAAGTTAAGCAACTTTTAACCGTTTACTCACACCAGACCCCTGTCTGACCCGACTGTTTATTTTCTGTTTTATTAAACTCTTGGGTACTCATATTATGTATGAGTAGTCAAGTGGATCAGGTTAGCCTGACAAAAATTGGAGGAGATATGGAGCAGGAGGCTTCGACGTGTAGATATATATTGATTCCGCTGTGTTTGTTATATCTGTTTCTCTTGTATCTTGAGTTGTATAGTTAGACAGAAGTTTATAACTGTGTACTATCAGTTGTTTAAGTTATGTACTCTGATGTAATGAGACACTATGTAATATTTTATGAGATATATTATATTTTATTCGTTCCGCTGTGAGTTCTCTGATGTTGTTTGTGTTCTTCTTTCTCTTTTTTTTCTTCTTCTATCCCTTTCTTTCTTAAAGATGACGCGACTTCCTGGAGATAGGAAGTCGGGTCTCTACAGTTGGTATCAGAGCATTAGGCTGAGTTAATACCTAGACTCTATAGTAGTGTCTTTCTTGAGAGAGCGTACTTGTAAATTTTAAATATATATATATGTATCTATATATTTATATATCTATATCTACCTGATCTGTTGGATTATCTGTTCGGATTTTCCAACATAAGTTTTAGAGGTAGATAGATGGAGTAGTGGTGTGTGCGTGTGTAACACGACTACTACTAATGGAAGAGGTCCATATGTTTGAGGTTGGAAGTTTTTGTCGAGACTGTAGACCTAATACCGCCTTGAGTAAGTTTTGTAGTTTGGAGAAAGGATTTCTCTGATATCCGAAGGAAATCTTTTAAAGATTCGGAATTTATCTTTGGAGTGTAAGTTTGGATTTCGCTCGGGTAAGCGAATTTTACTTGTGTTTGGATTTGTTGGAAGTGCAGAAGTAAGTGATGGTATCTTGGTAACTGCATGATGAGATGTAGTATCCTTGGACATTTTCTGAAGATGTTTTCTTTTGAAACAATTTTAGAAGTGGTTGAGGAGCAGTCTTTACCTGCCGCAGGGAAGATTCGACTGTGTATAAGTTATTGGATCTTCAGCAAGGAGATTAGCTGGTTTGGGATATGAGACTAAGGTCTATGAGTTGTTTCTCTCCAGGCACAGTCTCATTGTTATTCCTTAAGGTAAGCGAGTTTTTGATGCTTGGTTTGGAATCCGAGTTTCTTGAAGGGTTGTCTGCCATCTCGGAGGTCCGTTGTGTGGTTTGTTGATGGTTTTGGTTTCGGAGAAGCCTTTGGATTTGAAGTCTTTGGTTAGCTGTGGTAGCATTTTCAGCTCGAAGTGTTCATTGTGCTGACGAGGAGATCTTTTAGCTTTGCAGTATCATCAAGGTAGAGTGTGGAAGCAGCAGTTTGGGGCTGAAGGTGGAGATGTTTTCTTGGAAGGTTAACCTTTGTTTGGAAAAGCTTTAAGCCATTCTAATTGGTAAAGAGAGGACAGTTTGTTTGGAATCCGAACTAGGTAGGATCGCAAAAGTGACTTGCAATTAGTTGAGAATTTTTCTTGAGCATTCATTGGTTTGAGACTGAGAATTCTCATGTGAAAGTAAGAGCTACTGATGTAATCTGGAGTTTTTCAGCATATGGAGTTGAGTTCCATGTTTGTTTTGGTTCAAGAAGCGATGCCGATAGTTAGCCGGGTAGTTGGATGGTTCTTGGAGAAAGCAGAGTTGGTGTAGCAACTCAGATATTTTTGGAATTGGAATTGGACTGATTTAGCTTTTGAATAGGATTCTGGTTTGAGGATGTGTGACCAAGTCTGAAGTGTCACTCGGATTTTTATGGATTTGATGAACAAGGTTTTTCCGGATATAGCGGATAAGTTTGTATTCGTGTTCATCAGCAGTACTCTCATCTATTTTAGAATCAGAATTATGCAGCGGAAGTGAGGTATCAGCTGTACAAGAAAGGAAGCGAGTTCTGTTTGCTATTGCTTGAGTGGTAGAGCTCGAGTTCTGGATTTCGACGGATTTTGGAAGACTTTTCCGTTGGATAGGATCTTGAAGCTTGTTGTTTTTGGTCTAGCTGTTTCTGGAAGTATCAGCATAGGTTGAGATGATCAGGAAGAATATTGGCAGCCCAGGAATATCTGTTGAGTTATGCAGATATGAGATAAGGAGTTTGGTATTTGAAGTTGGAGACTTCGGTGTTGTTAGAATTCTCTGGTTAAGAGAATAGATATTGGATAAGATTGGTTGGTTAGTGCTGTGGCATTTGAGATTTCTTATCTGTGTTTTGTTAGGATAAGATGGAATTGCCAGTTTGGATAGCTGGAATTCATTTTGTAACACGTGTCTCTGAGGGAGTACGTGTATGATTCATCAATTAGTTGTTGAATCTGTAGTTCAGTTGGAATTGGATGTTGAGCTGGATCTGAGAGTAGTCTGATGTTCTGTTCAGATTTTAGATCTAGAGATGAGTGGAGCTCTGGATTTTTGGTAGTATAGTTAGTTTTTTGGCTTCTGTAGAGTGCGTCTCCGGTGATTTATACTTGGGAAACTCGAGATAGTATTAGAAATTTATTCTGATTTGAGTTAGAATAATTAGTTAAGTTTGGTTGTTTATTTGATTACTATGGTTGTTAGTAACTGGTTGTTAGGAATTCTTTGCTGTTTGAAATAAAAATCTGTACTGGATTATTAAATTACCTTTGCTTTTAAATTTCGGGGACGAAATTCTTTTAAGGGGGGAGGATTGTAACGACCCGGAATTTTTGGGCAATAACAATTTAATAATCTGTGTTAATAATTTAACTGGTTTGATAATTTTCTTTATAATTTTAATTTAAATTGATAAATTTATTCCTTTTATGGTTAATAAATATTTAATGTTTTAAAGGTTAATGAATTTTTAATCTGGCAATATTTGATAAGAATTTGTTTTTTTCAAAGCTAATAAAATGTTATTCTGTTTATAATATATACCATTGATGTATATTGTGAATAGAAGAGCTTTTTTTTAAATTAAAGATTGAATTTTCAAATTGTAACATATATGTATGTATATGTTATAGTTTGATATTGATTTGAAAATTGAATTTTAATCCATTTATAATTTGTTTATGAATAAATTGTAACCTGAAGCTTTGTTTTAAAATTTAATACTTTTCAAAAAAAATAAAAGTTAACTTAAAGTTTAATTCAATTTTTTTTCAAATATAAGATGGATATTTATTTTAATATGATAGTTTATAAAGAAATTTATCAATGTTTTATTTTCTTTTAAAGTGTTTAAATTAAATGGTTATAAATATATATAAAGTTATAAATAAATTTTCTTTTTAAATATCTCTCGAACTAAGAATTGTTTGTAAAACATAAGCTATTTACAAAATAAAAAGTTTATAAAGATTTCACACTTGTATATTTATTTAAAATTCAAAAGACTTATTATCATAAAAACCTTTCATATGTATATATATAACTTTAAATGATTTAATTAAAAGGAAGGAACACTTGTAAATTTAGAAAAGCATGCAAATGACATTTGTTCAATTTATGAACAAGTGGCAATTTATTCATATTAATTTTTGATAAACATTTTAGAAGAAAATTAGTTTTTCTCTAACACTTTCATTCTTTGTTTCCACTCCTCAACTAAAATAAATGGCTACCATAAAGTTTTCCATAAAATCTGAAGCAAATGTCAATCTGCATTTTTTTTTTTAAAAAAAGTTCAACCTGCAATTCAAACTAAAGATTAATTGCAACATTTTTTTTTATCAAACCTGCAAATCAAAATGGAAGTCTGCATTTCAAAGTTCAACACTTTTAAGCAACTGAAAGTTTAAAAGCATCAAATTGGTTAAGCATGCAAGGGATTTTCAAAAGCAATCAAAGTATTTTTCAGATCTAAGACGATTCAAACCTGGAACAAGTATTAAACCCTGCTCTGTTCTGCTCTACTTATTATGTACAGATGAGTAAATACTTTTAAAAATAGTTTTAAATAATATCTGCAGTTGAATTCCATATGCATGTGATGAATGTTGTTGTGATTATGTATATTTGTTTACTTGAAATTTTTTTGTGTACACCAGTTAGAAGTATGAATCATCAGAGAATACAGTGTATGTGTAAATCATGTACTCTTCTTATTTACTGGGTTTGATTTTTCTTATGGAAAATTGAAATCACTCAATCAAACTATATTAGGCATTGTTACATAAATGAAATTTGTTAGTTCATATGTAATGAAGGTTTTAAAAATTAGAATTCTGGAAATTTGAAACTAAATAACAATTTTTAATCAAGAATAACAGTAAGAAATAAAAATGGCCAGAAATAAAACATCTTAGTTTCTAAATTTGATTATATACTCAGATTGGTGTTAGAAAATCATGAATTTAGACATGCATTTCAAAAAATTTAGATGGTAACTCTTGAGAATTTTGGTTTTGTTCGAAATAGGGGTTTTTGGCAATTGCTGTTGATTGGCAAGATGATTGTAGCTAGAATTTTGAGCAAAGGTTGCTTGTATGTTATGGATAATGGGAAAAATACAATTGAAATTTTTAAATGATAGAATTTCTCGAATTGATTCGAAGTAGGGTTTGGTATGGGTTTTTTTTGACTGGGTAGTCGAGGGATTTGTGACATGAGTGGTGGATCGAGTTCGAACGCGACGTGGTGATGACGAAGC
This sequence comes from Allium cepa, assembly GCA_030765085.1. Lineage (NCBI taxonomy): Eukaryota > Viridiplantae > Streptophyta > Magnoliopsida > Asparagales > Amaryllidaceae > Allium > Allium cepa. The sequence goes on from CM060942.1 coordinate 361,036,861, forward strand.
TTGTGGTCAGTGTTCTCGATAATGGAGTTGGTAGAGTTCATCGGCGATTGATGGTCGTTGACGATGTGAATTTGGGTTCGTGTTGTTCTGCAGTTTCGAGTTGTATGGTCATATTTCGACTCGGTTACATTTTGTTGGATCTGGGCTTGAATTCGAACTCGCGCATGATAATGTGGTCGACGACGATGGTCGCGACGATCAGTAATGGCCGGAGGTGAAGGGAGACGTGCACGCGTGTATATGCTGTGCACTGGGTTTGGGAATTTTGGAGAAGGCAAGTTGGGCTCGGGTAATCATTCGTGTGAGTCTCGGGGGTGACTTGAAGGAAGTGGAGTGGGTACTGCTTCGGGGTAGGCACGAGGACGTGGGGTGTTTGTATCGGGTTAGGTTGGAGGGTGGTTTCTTGTTAGGCACTGTATTGATTCAAGTGCAGTTTAATCTGGGAGTAAGTAAAGAACAAGTTTGAAACTTGTTTGTTTTTAAGATAATCCAACTTTAAATTATAAATTGAATTTACTTTCAAATTTAAATGGTTGTGATGATTTCTTTGAAAGTAAATTTACTCAATTAAGGTTTGAATTTTTGTAAAAAGGAATATTTGAATTTAGTTATTAAATCAAAGTTTAAGTAAAGTTTAAAATCAAAGTTTTCAAATTATATGGAAAACAAATAAGTTTAAATTTGATGATTGGATTGTTTTAAATTTCAAATTGATTTCTAAATGCTGTATTTTCAAATTAAGATTAGAGTTGTAATTTTGTAAACCAAATAGAAATAATTTGTTTTTAAGTTATATAAAAATTTAATTAATTCAAATAATTCATTTATGAAGATTAACAAGGTTAAATTATTTTGATATAAACTTGAGAATACTTAATTAACTATGACTTATTTATAAGTAAAAGATTAATTAAGATTTATCGTTTTCTTAATTAATTAAAGATTTTGAAATGTAATAAGTTAGTTAATTAATTGTTTAATTAATTTTAAATAATTAGTTAATTATTTATTTAATTTTTAAATAGTCACTTAATTATGAATTAATTAAGTGTAATTACTTAATGAGTAATTAATGGTTAATAAGTGAATGTAATTAGGAATGATAATTACTTATGGAAGTAATTAATGGTAATTACTCATGGAGTAATTAGTTGAAGTGATTCTTGGTTAATCACTTAATAATATCAATTAAAGAATTGATTAATATAATTGTTGAAGTTAATTAATTATAAAGTGATTAATTAATTAAAGAATTAAGGAAGTAATTAAGACTTATTAGTGAAAGTAATTAGAGATAATTACTTATGTAAGTAATTAAGAGTTAATTACTTAATTTATCTTAGAATTAATTAGTGTGATTGATTAATAAATGTGATTATTTGGAAGATCAATTACTAAGTGTAATTAATTAAAATATAATTAATTAATTAAGTAATTAAATAAGGATTAATTGTTAATTTAAATTGATTAATAATTACTTAATGAAGTAGTTGAAGATTAATTATTTAGATTAATTAATCAAGGGTTAAGATATTGATTAAGAAGTTAATTAATTAAGATAAGTAATTACAAATTGTTAATTACTGATTATGATTTATGAGTTGATTAATTATAAGTTAATTAATTAAAGAAATTATTAATTAATAAGGATCATTAATTAATGTGATTAATGATATTAATCAAGGTTGATTAATAAAAGTAATTAATTTAAATGTGATTAATTAATTATAATTAATTAAGAATTAATGTAATTAATTATAGTTAATTAATTAATGAATGATCGTTAATTATTGTAATTAATGATAGTAATTAAAGATTTAATTACTGAATATGGATAGGATAATTACTTAAATATAATTAAAGATAATTAATCAAGGAAGATTAATTAAAGAAGATCATTAGAGATAATTTATTTATTTATTTGGAATAGATAAATGAAAAGGATTTAGGTAATCCAGGTAATTAAGAGTTAATCAATTCTGTTTTGATATAGGTGATGGATATTAGATGATTGATTGATATTGGATGTTGATTGATATTGGTTGATACTGGATATCTCTGTTATGTGATATGTTGTTTTGTATGTTGATATGAATTATCTTTTGTGATAATTTAATTCATCTACCTATTTATATATCATCCTGAATATAAGTTCAAACTGTTTAAAACCCTTAAGTACAACTTGGACATTAAAATGGAGTTTGGTTTCGGTGAGACCGGGATCGGGTTTCTATATTTGGACATCCGAAAACCACATCGATTCCAATTAAACGTTAGGTCGTGTATCCAAGTGGAGCAAGTGAAGACTCGAGGTGTAAGGGCTATACGTCAGTATACCTCTGTGGGTGATTCCGTAATGAGTTTGACGGAATAGTGCTTATAGATTCGAGATGGCGAATCGGAGTGCAAGGGCTATGGTCGTTGACTCTGAGGGTGATTCCAATAATGAGTGCAACGAGATAGTGCCTTCGGTTTCGTTCGAACCCGGAACGAACTTGTATGGATTGAATGCTTTCAGCACATCGTCAAGTGGACGATGAGCATTCTAAGATAATGTGTCCTATAAAGGTAATCGTAACCTCAAGCCTCATCAACCGGGAATGGCTAAAACAGGGGAGGTGCAGCAAGGCTTCGTGTGTAGCTCCCACTGGAGAGCAAGATACATCCCTGTCTAGAGGTCCCTTCTATTTCGGCTTAGTGTGTGGTTGGTCGCGCCAACTACGGGGTGGTCTTGTTCGGGACTGTTCAGTAAGGAATGGTCCCGGCCTTGTGTTGCAGGGGATGAAGGGAGTAATCCTCGGTACTGTGATCTAGGCCACGTACTCTGACGGGCGGTACCCCAGTAGCCCTGCCATTGATGGAAATCCATTTTCCCTACGAGACCCTACGGTTTTGATTGTATTACCCACTTTTGTGGCTAGTAGCCGGAATTTAATCATGTAACAATTTTGGCTATTTCTTATTTACTTGAAAACCCTAGACACTATTATAATATCACTGGATTTCCTATCAAATGTTTTGGTTAGCGTAAGGTAAAAACTTTTCCATGTTTATGTGTGGGAAGTCTTACGTGATACCTTTTCTTTCAAAGTTTTTTTTTAAAGTTAAGCAACTTTTAACCGTTTACTCACACCAGACCCCTGTCTGACCCGAGTGTTTATTTTCTGTTTTATTAAACTCTTGGGTACTCATATTATGTATGAGTAGTCAAGTGGATTAGGTTAGCCTGATGAAAATTGGAGGATATATGGAGCATGAGGCTTCGACGTGTTGATATATATTGATTCCGCTGTATTTGTTATATCTGTTTCTCTTGTATCTTGAGTTGTATAGTTAGACAGAAGTTTATAACTGTCTATTATCAGTTGTTTAAGTTATGTACTCTGATGTAATGAGACACTATGTAATATTTTATGAGATATATTATATTTTATTCGTTCCACTGTGAGTTCTCTTATGTTGTTTGTGTTCTTCTTTCTCTTTCTTTTCTTCTTCTATCCCTTTCTTTCTTAAAGATGACGCGACTTCCTGGAGATAGGAAGTAGGGTCGCTACTGGACTGGTGAGAACGCATCGCCGCAATGATCGCAACACCGCGAAACAACACTCCGAAAAGTACGAGGGTGCACCAATCAATAACAAGTAATGAGTAGTTTATGAAGAAGCATGTTCGCCCGAGGTGGCTAACCCCATTTGGCCCGGCACGGCTCCTGTTTTAGTCATTTTCAACTTGACACAAGTGTCAAGGCTATCCATTATCGTTCTCTTTCTTCAATCATCACGTACATCATTCCAACCACTTCATTCTGGATCACACTCCGCGTATAGTTATTAAAGTGGTTTTCGGTTTAGACAAAAAGTATGTCCATAATTGATTCCGGTCTCTTTAATAACTTCCGTAATTATTAAACCGATTGGTCGTTTAATAAATTTCAAATCAAATTCAATTTCAATTAGAATTTGTAAATCAACATTTCATTTGTCATCCTAAATTAATTTCCATAATTTACGTTTCAAACTTTCAAATTATCATTTCCAAATCTTGTAATTCAATTTCAATTTTTATTTAAACAATTCAAGTATTGATTAAAGTTCATATATACGTTTCATCCCGTAATCATTTAAATGAAATCAGTTTAACATTCAAGTAAATTTTAAATTCATTTATCGACTACATTCAATATTCGTTAAGTAAATTTATCATTCAAAACAATTTCTATTAAATTACCAATTCATTAAATCAATTACTTAAGTTCAACTTCATTAACAAAGCTTACAAATTTAATTAAATTGGATTCGACAAATCAATTCATTAAATTACAAGTCTTACATCAATTTCAATAAACCACATTTTATTTCTTGTTAAGGAAATTCAATTTCACTTATTTATTTACTTTGTTAAAATTTCAAACTCAATTAATAAAGAAACTAAATTTCACATATTCAAGAAGTTCAATTTCACTTATTAACATACTTAAAAAAATTTCCAAGACTTAATAGATAAAGAAACCCAATATTATTTATTAAGGAAGTTCAAATTTACTTATTCAAAAGTTCAATTTCTCTTATCAAGAAATCAAATTTTTATTTAATTATCAAATAATTCAATTTTATTTAATTATTAAATAATTTCAAAACTTAATTATTAAATAATTTCAAAACTTAATAATTTCAAATTTAATTGTAAATTCAAACTTAATTATTAAATCATTTCAAACTTAATTCAATGAATAATTCCTAGTTTTATTATCAAATAAAATATTTTAAACAACCTTATTTCAATAACTACTATGTTAATATTTTTGTTTCATTTTTTTTATATGTTAAATTTTCCTTTCATTAAATTCAAATTCCAACTTCATTTCAAATCTTATTATTTATTTAAATAAAATCTTTATTTTTATTTTTTTAATCCAATTATTGACCAATCGGGTTTATTAAATTTTCTATCCTAAGTCAAGTTCATTTGGGTATTTACCATTTCAACCCGATTCCATTTCAATTTAAAAAACAACGCATAGCAAAGGGAACTTGCAATGTGATAACTGGGATGGTGTCAAAGTAAATAAACAAGCAATAACAACGATCAAATACAATCCAATAATTTTTTTAAAATAATCCTGAAATAGTCGTATTAATTTACATTGTTGTTTGTGCAAATTAATATAATTATTTCTAGAATCTACACTATCCTTTCACTTCGATTAAAGATTATTACACTAATTATTCTATGCAATTCTACACTTGTCATCAATTATTCAATTTCATACTTCATCAATTAATACAACATAAATTCAAATGGTTCAAGAGTAATTAACTATTTTTCTACATGTCAAATAATTAAACATTTAAGGGTCATATTATACAAATTTAACAAATCAAATTCAATACATATGTCGATTCAAATTTTTAACTATCCTACGTCCAAATTAATTGCATAATATTTACCACCTATACATTACAATTTAACATCCAATATAAACAACAAAAAATCAATCAATTTTCAACCAAACGGGATTTCATCATATAATTAACAGATAATGGTATCAGATGTCACAGGTGAACTGATACAGGCAATAACATTTATATAACAGTGTAAATAACTAACAAACGTATATTTCAATTGTCGTTTCAATTGAAATCAAATTTAGTAAATAAAAGAACATTAATCGTGAGTGATTGCTCACCTTTTAAGGTTGGAGCGATAGACAATGAAGCGGAGGTACGAAATCCAGACACGAATTCCAAAATAAAGATAGATTAACACGAATCGATGAGCTGATAAATAGAAATGGACGAAATCAATCAGAACGGGATTGACGAAGATAAAAAGTATAATTGAACACACATATATAATATAACTATATATTTCCGTTTACATCGTATTCTAAATTCAAACACATTTTAATTTAAATATATTAAAAATCATTGGTTTAAAAAAACATCCATAATAGAACAAATATATTTATCTTAAACACTAATACAAATTTACCGACTATATCTACACATTACATTTAACTTAGAATCAAAATATATACTTTACTTTTAGTACAGAAATCAGAACCTATATATATATGCATGCAAATACTTTAAACTCATGTACAAATATAAACTTTGTTTTCAACAGTACAAAACATGAACACAACACTGTATACAGACAACAAAATGTTATGAGCGACATGATATATATAGGCTTTACAAATACTTTCCAGCTGTACAAAACTTAAACTAACATCAAAATTTAGCCTATATATATACTACGTAAATTATAAACTAGCATGTACCTATATTTTGAGAAAATCTAACGGTAAACAATACAACTTTACAACTTTATAACATATAACTTAAGTATGCTAACAATTGTATTGTATTATATACGTTATAAACTAACAATGTTTAATAAAAATCAGTACTAAAAATCAACATCATTATACAACTAATATATACTTGACCAACATCTCATTTTACTGTTACATACTAGTAACTTATACAACCTATTACAACCAAAATATATATTACAACAGCTTAAAATAACTTGTACTTGTCACTAAGCTTTTACATACATATATATATAGTCCTTTTACGTATGAGATAAAACTAGCAAATATATTTAAACATGTAACTGACCTAACTGTATATAAACTCATTCTATAACTAACAGTATACAGCACTGTTATAAACTATTATAAACTAATAGTATATTGTAACTATTATAACTAACAGTGTGGTAACGTATATAAACTTTGTATTTACAGAACCTATATAAAATAACACAAAGCTATATATACCTTACAAAATATAAGCATCGGCCATAGAGCAGCCGGAAAATTTTCGAGTTTGTCTCGGCCGAGGAGGAGGAAGGGCGAGGTGTGACTTTGGTGACTGGCTCGGTGGCGGTAGTGGTCGAAAGGGCATGAAGTGGAACGGGTGGTCGGTGGTTCGGTTGTGGTGGAGGAAACCGGTTGCGACATGGGAAGGAGTTGACGTCGGTGAAGATGCAGTGTGTCGGCTGTAGTTGCAATATACGGCATGAGCTTTGTGGAGGCGGTTGCTGACGTGAGGTGATGGGCGGTCTCGGCTACAGGGCAGGGACAATGGGTGGTGGCGGGTTGCGTTAGAAGCTCGCGGTGAGGTGAAAACTTACAGCATCAGCTGGTGTTGCCGAGGCACTGTTGGAAGGTAATGAGGAGGCGGAGTTGACATGAAGGCCGAGGCTGGTGAAGTTCGGCACAGACAGTTTTGCTTTTATTTTATTTTTCATGGTGGCGTATGGGTTTTAGAGGAGAAGGAGAAGGGAAGGAGCACGAAGCAGACTCGAGAAAAATATTAGGAAGCCAAAAGACGCGTGGGTGGAGGCCAATCTGATATAGGAGAAGATTGTAGAGAACAGGTACAAACGTTTTATATAATTTGTAAATTATTAAATGTTGCTTCAAAAGAAACGAACCCGTGAAATGCTCAAACGTAGGGAATTGCAAAGGTCCAAAGTTCATGAATTCAAGGAAATTAAAATGCAAGTGACCATTGGGATTTACATAGTCGATAAACGAATATACAAATGAATTCAGATATTTAAAACGGTATCAATACGGGTGACTATATTACAGATTTCGCGTGTATCGAACTTCGAAACACAGATACAAATATATCGTAGAGATCAGCATGACGAGACGATAAAAAACATATAGGAATATCAGTGGTACGATTGAATATAAAAATTCGAATTTTTATACTAGCGGAAAATGCATGAAAAACACAGAAAAATAAGATCGACGAAGCTAAAGAAGTCCGAATTTTGGAAAACGAAAAATTACATCTTGCTCAGAAGACGATTTATACTTTTTCTATGTAAAAATATTTAGGTTTCAAAAAAGTTTTATTTTCATCGCTTTTTAGCTGACTAAATTGAAGTAAATTTATGCATGAAATAAAATATTTTTAGACGAAAATTTACCAGTTGCTATGTTTAGCTAGACGCATTCCAAATATCAAATTATTATTTCAAACTTTTATTTTATTTATATATTTTTTATATAAATTTCACACAGAACCGGTTAATTAAATTAATTAAAATCGTTAAAATATCCGGGTTGTTACACATAATGTCCAATTTCAACATTCAAAAATCATTTTTGTACATTTCATTAAAAAAGTTTGAATACTTACTTCTTATACCATTTTTACTTCACTATTGAAGTTATATATCCATTTTCATTCAATCTTACATTTTCAATTTCATTTGAATTCAATTTACACTTTCAACTCTATTTGGATACAATTTACCTTCTAGATATTGAATTTTTACCAACTATCTTTCATTCACATCTGCACTATTTTAAATTAGTTTCATTTACTAATTTATTCCAATTCATTTTTTCTCAAACCTTTTTTCACCTTTATTATGTTTAGTTCACTTCGAACTAATTTTACTACTTCATTTTATTTCATACAATTCAAATTGGTTTTCGATATTCAGTTTTCAATTCCAGTTTTATTCTTTTGTTCATCCCCAAAAATTTATTCTCAATTCACCATTTTGGTTTATACCCACTTATATTTAAAATGGATTTAAAATTCCATATGAATTTAATTTACCTTTCGTTTATAATTATTGAATTCGATTCATTTCAAATCATATTCAATTTCGTCATTCCTTTAATTAGTTTTATTTACTAATTTTATTTCAATATTTCACTTTTTTTAATAAACCAAATTCAATTCCACTTCCAGTTCTATTTACTTACAAATTCAAAATGAATTTCAACATTTAGTTTCCCACTCATTTATTTGCAATTGCAAATTTATTTATTCATTCTCAAATTTTATTTTCCACCTTAATAATTATTCCAATCATTTAGCATGTTAGACTTCTCAAATTCACCTTTATCCAAATTAACTCAAGTTAACTTCAGTTTAATATAAATTTTCTAAGTTTTCAAACTTATTATTCCATAACTATTTTTTTATAAGATTCCAGAGCCTTTTCAACAATTCAAAACAATTTTTTTAAATCAATTCAAATTATCTCTTTAAATTTCTAAAACCAACCCAGTTTTCCAAACAACTTCAATTTAAAACAATTTGACAGCAATTTTTCTCTTGGAAACTCGAAAATGAGCACCGATGATGTCGCGGTCATCATTGAAATTATTTTCCAGGGGCTGAAAAGAGTTTAGAGCTTTTATCCCTAAAAAACATTTTTCCAAACCCTTGAAAACCATTTTCAAACTCAAAAGGAATTTAATCTTTTCCAAATTTCAAACCCTATCAATTCTTTCTCAAATATTACTCTGGACTTCCATTTCAAATTATAAATCACTTTTTCATTTTATATGTACAAATCCCATTCGTATATGGATTTTATTTCTTAACTCTTTATTTGTCATTTCAATTTCTTATTCAATAATAATGATAATAATTTAATATTATCACTTCTCCCCATCCAAGCAACCATATACTACAATAATTTATGGAAATTAATCTCTTTTCTGTACAAAAATAGTTTGGGTAAAATTATTTCATTTACCCTATTTAAAACAATATTGTGTCGGTTTACCTCGTTTAAGAGTTTAGAAACTACTATCGACATGGTTAGCTAGGCTGTACCGACCAGAATCTATAAATAATCAACCGATATGTAACCACCTGTAAAATTCGGTAATTAAATTTCTTAAATTAAGAAGATTTTGGTAACTTAATGTTGAAGGAAATAAAAATTTAGTGAATTATTAATGGAAATAATAACTTGGATAAGATTGGTAAGTAAATTTTTAATAACTTGAATGTAACAGTATAAATGTAAGTTAATTGTTAATAACTTGGATGTAATTCCAATAAGTGAAACAATGTAAATGTCGATTTTATTCTTATTGTAAATAATGAATGTTCCAAAATGAAATGATTAAATTGATTTAAAATCTTAATTAATGTGCACATTAATTTATAATGGGATATAAGAGGTAAATTAATTATTTAAAAATTTTGGCTTACCAATAAAATAATGTATAAGGAATGGAAATGGAATAAATTAGTGTATGAACTAATGGTAGCACTTGTTGTGAGCTAATAAGTAAATTTCAAATGTAACAGTGCTAATTAAGGTTAATAATTAATAGGTTGAATGAGATGTCAATTAATGAATTTATTAAATTTGTGAAGTTATAATAACATATGATAATTGGTTGGGAAGAATAAAGATAACTAAATGTATTTTATTGATAATTAATATTATAATGGAAAATGCAAATGTAAATTAAAAAGGAAACGTAAAATTTATTTATAAGGTAGTAATTGGTGTAATAGAAAGCATGGGACCAAGTAAATAAATTTATTTAGAGAATATTAATTGTAATTAATGAATCAAAGAAATAGTAGCGGTCGTAAGTTACTATTTAGTTGTCCTATTAATTATTTATAACTTCTATATTCAGGAATGAGATTTTATTATAAGTAAATAAAGTTAAGTATGGTTTGAACATATGAATTAACGTACGATTTATGGTAATAGAATGAATCTGTATGATGTAAGTAATTTTATAAATAGTTGAAATAATAAGCCTAAGTGAAATTTTAAGGCTATGGTAACAATCATCATAAATTACAAGAATATATCTAGTCTACCAAATTTATTGTAAATGTAACATGTCCGATTTCTCGACGCCCGAAAGTCGACATCAATGCGTCTACTGTATCGAATGCCGTACGGTCGAATGCCGAAAAACCGAACCGTTAGGGTTTAAAGAAGAAGAAGATAGAAGAAGAAACAGAAACAATAACAGAATCTCACATATCGCAGCGGCCAACATATAATAGATAAATAAATATCTTTAAACATAATCACTATATCAGTTATTACATTACCTCACATTACATTATCACAGTGTGCAACAACAAATAGCGGAAAAGAATATAACATATACTAGTGATACGCTTCGCCGTCCAGCTTGCTCCTGATCTCCATAGCATCTCTTTTTCGATTATTGCTCCCAATAATGCTAACCTGACTCTAGGCTTCCCGTGTGGAAAATTGTGGGAACCCAGAGTTTAGAAAGGAAACAATAAACTCCAAGTCAGTCATGGGACTGGCGTGAGATTTCAAAAACAATATTTTCCATAAAGAAAAAGAAAAGAAAAGAAATCCGCTATGCTTTTGGAAAATGAAACTACCATAAGGCCTCCCGCCACACACATAATGCAAACGCAGAATTGGAGGAGATTTCTTCTTATGATAGTCAAATATGCTTGATACGAGCAAAATCTTTTGATATTATTATTATTATTGCATAGTGTAGAAAACATTTCGAAAGTATAATATTAATTTCATCCAGCATAGGTATTTCGCACTTATGCCTACTATAGCTTCCATGTTCAATCGCAGATTACCACCACATTCCATGGTAGGTTATACAACTAAAACTGTACAGGGCTCGTATTGTTTCATTGGATTTTCCAACAAATGGTCAGGCAAGGAACTTCCCACATAAAATGGAACTCCTCTGGAGGGACATCCCCGAGAACCTAACCGGATCTCTGCTACACAAGGCCGGGTTACCTCTACAACTAAGTAACAACTAACACGAGTATTCCATCGCGCAGTCGTTACCGACTGTTATCCGAGGTCCCCTAATCCAACAACTACACAGTAAAGTATCTAGGCTCCATACCATGATACCACTTTTTATAAATAATCAACATAAGTAAATATTTGGGCTCCATACCATGATATCACTTTTTATCTAAAAGGAAATGGTCATACCCTCAGGAGGAGCTACCCCCAAATAACCTTGCGGCCACGATTCCTGTTTCGACCATAACAGGGTTGTGAGGCTCGACGATGTTACGTCCACAAAGCTACGCTTTTTCACAAAGCCATGCTTCAATCACAAATGATCATCAACACACAGCAGCACTTAGCATGCCACATTACCAAATTGGGAATGTATCACTAGTAACCATCAACTACATAACCTCTAAGCTCGTACGTCTCAGAGAAGGGTGTTAAGCTAAGAGAATAAATTCTCCGCCACCAACAGATATGTATTTGATAGAGACCAGCCTTACATCTCAAGGTGTAATGTCAGACACACATCCATACAAGTCCATTTTGGGTTCGAACAGAACCGAACGCACTTCCGAAGAAGCCCTTGCAAATCCGGGTATTCACAATCCCGATCGGACTTTCCATCACTTAGGAAATCTCTATACCGGCGCAACTCAGTGCAGAGACAATCGACGGGTTATACTTTCGTTCTCGAAAATACCCGGCCTTCAACCCCGATCTTCAAATGCTATCCATATCGACGTATCATTATTCAGAAGGGTTATATGACACAAAGTCCTCTCCCGGCTAAACCGAATAATGAGCGTAAATTTAAGAACATATGGATATTGGGATTTCAGTTTAGTCACAACTTATTATCTAAAACTTTTCTTTCAAATGGTTTAAACAAATTACCATTTTAAATCTTTAAACAAAAAGGTTTATTCCAAAAAGTTCACCAAGTTTCACAAAGATCCATTCACGGATTTCAAAACAATTTCCACCTCAATTGGATTAGCTCATTTAATCTTTAAATAAAAGATTTAACTTATAGCTTCTAAAACCAGTTTCCAAATATTCATTCATAACTTGGAAAACCATTTTCAATTCAATTTGAAGTTCCTTTAGTACAAATTGGGAATTCATTTCTTATATGAAAACTTATATCGTTTGAAAACAAATAGTTTTCTATTTCGGAAAAATCCGATTTCATTTATACAAGTTAAAATATTTGGGTTAATTTAAATTCCTAAAGCAACACCTTCTAAAATGGTTTAAATTCATGTAAACATATATAAACTTTTTAAAATCATAAGTTCCTAACATAGAATTCAATTTCAAATTTTAATTCAAATTTAAATCAAATATCAAAACTAAATTAAGTTATTCAAAAACAACACTTTATTTTAAAATCCATTTTCAAAAGTTTTTTTTCCACTTTAAATACGATTAATTTCCAAAGCCATTTGGATTCAAAAATTCAATTCTAAAATTATTTCAAAAAAAATGTGACTTAACCAATTTCCACGTGCAATCCATATTCGTGTGTATAGTGTAGTCCAGGGGTTTAACACAATAGTGCGAAAAATAAGCCATCACAAATTCAATCATATTAACATCAATAAGTGTTATAATCCATAACGCTTATCTTCATTCACAGACTCGTAGACAAAATAAATTTATCAAAGAGATATACCATAGAATATAAATAAAATTACTATTTGTGAGGAATCTTGTGGGATCCCTCCAACCTGTTTCCTTGTATTCACAGATATTAGAACAACCAATAAATATCGATTCAATCTGATAATAATTACCATATTCAGCCAAACAACCAATCAAACATTTAAATATTGGCTATTTAAATTAACTGGTATCCAAATTTGAGTGAGATTACTCACCTTGAGTTTCGTCGAGCGTTCAAATTGAAATTAAATCGAACGGTGTTCGATTTAACCTAAATTTTTACTTGCTCGGAATGATTTTAGAATTGCTACACTGCGTAGTACTCGTCGCTGCGATTCCGGCGCCACCAAATTCGTCGAAATTTGACAAAGTATACTCAAGTTACGAATTTATAAAGTTTAAATAACATTTTAAAACAAATTTTCTTCTTATTTTAATTTATTTTTACCAAAACATAATTAGGCCGCACGATCCACAAACCAAATCCAGGCTGAAGCCTTTGTCTTCCACACACAACACAGTTCAAACGAAACCCAAATGTCACCGTCTGGGGCTGGATATCGCGGCCACCACGATGATCAAAAACCTAATCGACGAGCTCCAGATGACGTGCCGTGTGGCCCTCCTTCCAACGATACCCCCTCGACGAGCTCGGCGCTCACACCTCCCTTGGAAATGCAAACAAACGACGGCTCCTTCCGGCCATTTTTGGCTTCAAATGGCGATAACGATAGAGATCTACCATTGGATGTGTCGAGCTCGGAGAGCTCTACACTTTTGCTGCTGTGAGTTTTGCATAAAAACGCTTGAATTGAACGAAAATTGAAGGAGAAGGAGGTGAAGCCTCGGATATTGAAATAAGAGAAGTGGCGGTCAAACAAAGAGCTAGGGTTTTCGCTGATTTGAGTATGTGTGTGTGTGTGTCTGTGTGTGTAGTTATATTATTTTATTAATAAAATTTCCAAATAACAAGCTTATACAAACGAACTCCAAATCACACATTCCGCCTGGCGAATATAAGGTTTTAACCACATCCCGAATACAACGAAACGTGTTTCGGAGGCTAATTCGAACATATGCACGAGTTACGGCAATAAACGATCAATTTTAAATTAAATGGATTAAGATAATTTCTATGCGTTTTTAGCTGCCACGGTCAAACGACAACTCCAATTGCTATGAAAATTGAAATCTGATAATAACTAACTATTATAGATCCAATGGAACATGTTTCGTCGAATTCCGAGACTGTGCCCCGGAAGGCTATTTTAATTCGTCGATAAATTTGAGTGATTTTAACAATCGAGGAAATCATCTAGAATTTCACTTTTAAAACTTTACTAACTCTATTATAAATCATATGGAATTTATAACTACATTAGAAACTATTCTGATTCACTTCGAACCAAAATCTGATTATTGCATTATTATATTGTTAAATTCCATTATTAAATTAATATAAAATTTCAAATCTTAATTTATCGACTTTTGATTCCGTCCAAAAGTCCAACATCATTATTTAAACCCCAAATAGACTTAAAATTAATTTTAGGAACCATTTTCATATTTATTTATATCCAGATTCACCAATTATCCCAATTCCAATATTAAATTATTATTATTCAAATTTCAATTAAATTACCGTATTTGAAATTTAACTAATTCTATAAATTTAACCAAAATCTTTTTACTTCAAAATCAATTCAAAATCCACATTTAACATTTAAAATGAATTAAATGTTCAAAATCTAACGACTAAAATTCGGGGTCGTTACATCCTTCCCCCCCTTAAATGAATTTCGTCCCCGAAATTACTAAGGTAGGAAAATGCTATTAAACTCATTTGCTTACCCAAACTTACATTTACTTCATCAAAACTTTTCGCTCAATTCCAAAATCATTTACTTATTTAAAGTAAAAGCTTTGTTCTCATTATCCTTTCAAAAACAACTTTACAAGTTAACCAAAAAATTTCAAAATTTTCTGACTCCCAAAATTTTGAAAAATTTTTGACAGCGTCTCCTTTGTATGGAGGAGCTTTTGCAATATCACAATAGATATAAATTTATATACATCGACCCACACGGTCGGAAAACCAAAAACAGTTCACATTTCCTATTTTTTATTGCGTAGGCATACCTTTTATTAGCATTTTAAAAGCATGCGGCTAATTTATATTGCATATACGCGCTCCAGCTCTATCGATTGCCTCCCATACCTGTAGTTACTCAAAAAACACATCAGTTTTCAATAATATGAAAATTTTAACAACTTTCCATACATTTATCTTAGCTAAACACCTCAATTACATAATCCAAACAAACAAATTTCATAATTCAACCTGTTAACCATATATTATAAGCAAATCCTATGACTTCAATCACTATTTTAATTTCCTAACAAGCCCAACTTCATTATATTTCACTTGAATGATGTACATTCAAATTTACTATTCTCGATCCATATTCACATCAATATGATTAAGATGTGCTTTACTTTACATTAATTTACTTCAATACAATTCCAAATTGATTCACAATCAAATTTTTATTTTCAATTTGATACATTTGCATTTCTTTTATGATTCACTTGCATCTATATACAATTCCACTTACTACAATTTCAATCCATTCCAATTTATTCAAAAAAACAACTTTATTTGCTTTTCTTAATTATTAGCTTTGTTTACAACAAAATGACTAATCTCAACGCGAATTTGATATCATTCAAGAAAACAACAATTACTGAAGTTTATAACCATTTTAAATTAATTCCAAACCAAACTATATTAATTTTACTTCATTTGAAATTATTTACAACCCAGACATCCTCATTTTTATTCCATTATCAAATTAGATTCTTATTCTTACACTTCCAATTCATTATCCATATAGGTTTATATTAATATCATTCAATTATGGGTTATATACAACTCATACATTCTTATTTCATCATAATAAGAAATTAGAATCCTTTGCTTGCATTAAACTTTTATTATCTAAATAAATTTCATCCAAGACCATTTCATAAGTTTGACAACAACATTCCACAATTTCCTTAAGTTATTTCAATTCCAAAATATCTCAATTTCTTCTTGCATCATATTTATTTTTATTTTAAATTTGATTCTTATCCCATCAAATTCAAATCCAATACAAATTTTAATTCGATTTGTTTACTTACTCAATCCATTTTAAAATTTATTCACCTTCTTAATTCACTTCAAAATTTATTTATAACATAACCATTCCCATTATTCTAAACCAAAACTTGGTTTTATTTCACTTTCCAAATTTTACAAGCTACCATTATCCATTTGAATATAAATTCCTTTCAATTTAGCTCACGCAGATTCATCTTCAAACTTCTCTTTTGAATTTAGTTGGGTCAGAATTTTATTCAGTATTCTTTCGATTAAATTAAACTTTCCTTCAACTAGATTTCTTTTCCAAATTTAATTCAAGTTTAACTAAATTTTACTTAGTCAACTAAAATTCATTCCACTTCATTTACTACTTAAATAAGAATTCAATTTCATTCAATATTATTTATAACACAACTAAACTTTGATTTCAATTCAATCTAAATTTAATTTAATTTCTTTTTTTAACTTAAATCCAATTCCGTCCAATTTTATTTCTCTATTCACTTTAAATTTTTTACTTTCTAATATATAAGTTTAAAAATTATTTATTAACATAAGTCCATTCACATCTTATATTTTCCTTTATCTTATCTCACTTAACATCCAGGATTTAGTTTGAATTCACCATACCATTCAACTATTTCCCATTTGTGATTATAATTCCATTTTCTATTTATAAGTTCACCAACTTATTCACTTAAAAGCTTATATTGCTCATTTGAGTTATTTCCATCTTATAATCACAATTCCAGATTATCTATATAACACTTAATAGCTTAAGGATATAATTTTTCATTACTTAATTACAGTAAATTTACATTTGAACTTTGTATCCAATTTAATTCAATTTCAATTTCCAATTTTATTTAACTTATCTTAAGTTGAATTCAAATATATTTTATTCACCACCATTTATTCAAATTAATTTTTTTTTCTAGGAGTAAAATTTTCAATTTTTTCGTCCTTATTCAAATCATCTTCACTTTATAGGTTCGATAGTTGATTTATCTTAACTTTCACATTATTTAAATAGTGTTTCCAGAATTCAATTACCCGGTTTTATTCCAAAACCATTTTGAAATAATAATTAACTCATACCTACTTGGTATATCAAATCAAATCTCCGTATACCAAAACACTTGGTTTTACCAAAACAAATTTCCCCTTTGAAATTTCTAAAACCCCTTGTATATCAAACAAATCTAAACATATATCATACCCAATTACTATGGAAGCAATCCATCACTTTAGAAACACGAAAATGAATTCTAATTATGTGGCCATCATTATCAGGATTATTTTTCAGCGACTGAAATGAGTTCTGTTCTTCCTTACTTCCACAAATTCATTTCAAAACAACTCACATTCAAAAATACTTCCCAAAATAACATTCCATCATCACCTTCAAAACACTTTGGAAACATTTCAAACATTCCCAAGATTTTAAATTCCCAATTTTTTTTTATTTTAAATTCATTTTAAACCCTTTTTAAAATTCCCGGGACTTAAATTCTGGTTTAATTCAAATTTAGTTATTCTTCCTTTGGATAAATCATACTTATAGAATTTTTATTTGGTTATAAAACCTTTGAAACTTTAGATTCTTATATTTGATTATAATATCAACAACCAAACATCCAAATATATATAATATTTTCAGAAAAATATTCCTTTTATATCAAAATTAATATTTTAGGTAAAATTATTCCGTTTACGCCACTTTAAAACAATACTATGTCGGTTTATCTTGTTTAAGTGTTTAGAAACCCCTATCGATATGGTTGTACTTCCCGTACCGACCAAAATTCAAAAACACTCAACCGATAAGTCAACACAGTATAAAAACAATTTTATATTCACTAACAAATACGTGCTCATATCTATTATTACACTCAAACTCATTCTATAGTACTACTAACTCTATGTCTAATAAGTGACACCCAACAGAGCCAAGGTTGTCGCTTAACCAAACGCTCTGATACCACATGTAACATGTCCGATTTATCGATTTTCGAAAGTCGACATCAATGCGTCCACTGTATCGAATGCCGAAAAACCGAACCGTTGGGGTTTAAAGAAGAAGAAGATAGAAGAAGAAACAAAAACAATAACAGAAACTCACATATCGCAGCGGCCAATATATAATAGATAAATAAATATCTTTAAACAGACTCACTATATCGGTTATTACATACCTCACATTACATTATCAGGGTGTACAACAACAAACAATGGAAAAGAATATAACATATACTAGTGATACGCTTCGTCGTCCAGCTTGCTCCTGATCTCCACAGCATCTCTTTCGATTATTGCTTCCAAATAATGCAAACCTGACTCAAGGCTGCCCGCGTGGAAAATTGTGGGCACCCAGAGTTAGAAAGGGAACAATAAACTCTAGGTCAGTCATGGGACTGGTGTGAGATCTCAAAAACAATTATTTTCCACAAAGAAAAAGAAAAGAAAAGAAATCCGCCATGCTTTTGGAAAAATGAAACTACCATAAGGCCTCCCACCACATACACAATGCAAACGCAGAATTGGAGGAGATTTCTCCTTTCGATATTACCACTGACACGAGTATGCCATCCCCCGGTCGTTACCGACCTTTATCCAAGGGACCCCAATCCAACAACCACACAGTAAAGTATCTGAGATCAATACCATGATACCACTTTTTATAAAAAATCAACATAAGTAAATATCTGGGCTCCATACCATGATATCACTTTTTATCCAGAGAGAAATGGTCATACCCTTAGGAGGAGCTACTCCCAAATAACCTTGCTGCCACGATTCCTGTTTCGACCATTACCGGGTTGTGAGGCTCGACAAAGTCACGTCCACAAAGCTACGCTTTTTCACAAAGCCATGCTTCGATCACAAATGATCATCAACACACAGCAACACTTAGCATGCCACATTACCAAATTAGGAATGTATCACTAGTAACCATCAACTACATAACCTCTAAGCTCGTACGTCTCAGAGAAGGGTGTTAAGCTAAGAGAATAAATTCTACGCCACAAACAGATATGTATTTGATAGAGACCAGCCTTACATCTCAAAGTGTAATGTCATACACACATCCATACAAGTCCGTTCCGGGTTCGAACAGAACCGAAGGCACTTCCGAAGAAGCCCTTGCAAATCCGGGTATTCGCAATCCCGATCGGACTTTCCATCACTTAGGAAATCTCGATACCGGCGTGACTCAGTGCAGAGACAATCGACGGGTTATCCTTTCGTTCTCGAAAATACCCAGACTTCACCAACGGCCTTCAAATGCTATCCATATCGGCGTATCATTATTCGAAATGGGTTATATGACACAAAGTCCTCTCCCGGCTAAACCGAACAATGAGTGTAAATTGAAAACATGTGGATATTGGGATTTCGGTTAAGTCACAACTTATATCCAAAACTTTTCTTCCAAATGGTTTAAACAAATTACCATTTTAAATCTTTAAGCAAAAAGATTTATTCCACAAAGTTCACCCAGTTTCACAAAGATCCATTCATGGATTTCAAAACAATTTCCACCTCAATTGGATTAGCTCATTCAATCTTTAAATCAAAGATTTAACTTATAGCTTCCAAAACCCGTTTCCAAATATTCATTCATAACTTGGAAAACCATTTTCAATTCAACTTGAACTTCCTTTAATACAAATTGGGAATTCATTTCTTATATGAAAACTTATACCGTTTGAAAACAAATAGTTTTCTATTTCGAAAAAATCCGATTTCATTATACAAGTTAAAATCTTTGGGTTAATTTAAATTCCCAAAGCAACACTTTCTAAAATGGTTTAATTTCATGTAAACATATATAACCTTTTTAAAATCATAAGTTCCCAACATAGAATTCAATTTCAAAATTTTAATTCAAATTTAAATCAAATTTCAAAACTAAATTAAGTTATTCAAAAACAACTCTTTATTTTCAAATCCCTTTTCAAAAGTTTTTTTCCATTTTAAATCCGATTTATTTAGAAAACCATTTGGATTCAAAAATTCAATTCTAAAATTATTTCAAAAAAACTGTGACTTAACCAATTTCCACGTGCAATCCATATTCGTGTGTGTATAGTGTAGTCCAGGGGTTTAACACAATAGTGCACAGCATCAACCATCACAAATTCAATCATATTAACATTGATATGTGGTATAATCCATAACGCTTATCTTTATTCACAGACACGTGATAAAATGAATTTATCAATGAGATATATCATAGAATATAAATAAAATTACTATTTGTGAGGAATCTAGTTGGATCCCTCCAACTTGTTTCTCTGCATCCACAGATATTAGCACAACCAATCAATATCGATTCAATCTGATAATAATTATCATATTCAGCCAAACAACCAATCAAACATTTAAATATTGGCCATTTAAATTAACAGGTATCCAAATTTGAGTGAGATTACTCACCATGAGTTTCGTCGAGCATTCAAATTTAAACTAAATAGAACGATGTTCGATTTAACCTAAATTTTTACTTGCTCGAAATGATTCCAGAATTTCTCCACTGCGTAGTACTTCTCGCTGCGATTCCGGCGCCACCAAATTCGTCGAAATGTGACAAAGTATGCTCAAGTTACAAATTTATAAAGTTTAAATAATATTTTAAAACAAATTTTCTTCTTATTTTAATTTATTTTTACCAAAACATAATTAGACCGCGCGATCCACTAACCAAATCCAGGGCGAAGCCTTTGTCTTCCACACGTAACACGGTTCAAACAAAATCCAAATGTCGCCGTCTAGGGTTGGATATCGCGGCCACCACGATGATCAAAAACCTAATCGACGAGCTCCAGATGACGCGTCGTGCTGCCCTCCTTCCAACGATACCCCCCTCGATGAGCTCCGTGCTCACACCTCCCCTGGAAACGCAAACAAACGATGGCTCCTCCCGGCCAGAAAATGGCTTCAAATAGCGAAAAAACAGAGATCCACCATTGGATGTGTTGAGCTCGGAGAGCTCTACACTTTTGCTGCTGGGAATTTTGCATAAAAACATTTGAATTGAATGAAAATTGGAGGAGAAGGAGGTGAAGCCTTGGCCATTGAAATAAGAGAAGTGGCGGCCGAACAAAGAGCTAGGGTTTTCGCCGATTTGAGTGTGTGTGTGTGTGTGTGTGTGTGTGTGTATGTTTAGTTATATTATTTTATTAATAAAATTTTCAAATAACAAGCTTATATAAACGGACTACAAATCACATGTGCCGCCTGGCGATTATAAGGTTTTACCCACGTTTCGAACACAATGGAACTTGTTTCGAAGGCTAATTCAAACATATGCACGAGTTACGACAATAAACGATCAATTTTAAATTAAATCGATTAAAATAATTTCTATGCGTTTTGAGCTGCCATGGTCAAATGACAACTCCGATTGCTACGAAAATTGAAATCCAATAATAACTAAATATTACGGATCCAATGGAACTGGTTTCGTTGAATTCCGAGATTGTGCCCTGGAAGGCTATTTTAATTCGTCGACAAATTCGAGCGATTTTCACAATCGTCGAAATCATCTAAAATTTCACTTTTAAAACTTTACTAACTGTATTATAAATTGTATAGAATTTATAATTACATTAGAAACTATCCTGATTCACATCGAACCAAAATCTGATTATTTGCATTATTATATTATTAAATTCCATTATTAAATTAATATAAAATTCCAAATCTTAATTTATCCACTTTTGATTCCATCCAAAAGTATAACATCATTATTTAAATCCAAATAGACTTAAAATAAATTTTAGGAACCATTTTCGTATTCATTTATAACCAGATTCACCAATTATCCCAATTCCAATATTAATTATTATTATTCAAATTCCAATTAAATTACCGTATTTGAAATTTAACTAATTCTATAAATTTAACCAAAATCTTTTTACTTCAAAATCAATTCAAAATCCACATTTAACATTTAAAATGAATTAAATGTTCAAAATCTAACGACTAATAGTTGAAATAATAAGCCTAAGTGAAATTTTAAGGCTATGGTAACAATCATCATAAATTAACAGGATATATCTAGTCTACCAAATTTATTGTATAACAATTAGATTTAAATGAAAATAAATGTCTCATTTATGTGGTTAGGAACTGTAATTGTAAAGTGTATATGTAATAAGCAATGGAAATGCAAATTTTATTCATAAGTTAACATAAAGGAATGAAATGTGAGAAAAGTATTACTGCGTTAGAAGTAATAATAGATTCAACTAAAGGGTTGGAATTGAATCTAATCAGTTAAATTGAAATTTATTAAAATTAATTGGATTCAATTTATAATAAAGGGATTATTTTAAGTAAGTGAAATAAATACTATAATTGGTGAATTAATTTACTTTAAATTGAGATGGAAATTGGTTTTAAAGAATTATAAATTAATAAGTCATACAAGATGATTAAATTTATGAATTATAGAATTTGAATTTAAACAGTAATTCAATTTATTTAATTTATAATAATTGGGTTAATTGCAAATGAATGAAATTAAATATCAAAATATTACGTTACTTGAAATTAAGATGGAATGTGAGAATATTTGATGTAATAGTTTTGAATCCAATGTTAAATCCATCTATTTGAAATTTATGAATGGAATAATCATTAATTTATTTAATTAAATATGATTTTTGGAAATTAAATTTATAATTTTTGAATTTAATGAAATTGAGGTTAATATTGGAATTTATAAATTAATCATCTCTAAAGCTGACATTTAAATTTGTTAAAACCATTGTAAATGATTGAGAAATCAAAAGGACGAAATTTGTCAATTAAAGAATTGAATTGTGGAATTTGATTTAGTTAGTTTATTTATTTATTTATTCAATTAATATGAAAATAGCCATTTTGGCCACTGACTTGAATTTCGACGAAACCAGTTTCATCGGATCCGTAACGGTGAATTATTTTAGGATTTCAAGTTTCGTAGCGATCGGACTTGTCGTTTGATCATACGAAAACGAAACGCTTAGAAATCATTGAAATTGAAATCATTTTGAAAAACATCGATTTTAGCATAACTTCTTCATACAATTGAATTTGGACTTGAAACCTTTTCCATTGCGTTTAAAGTATTTTAAAATATCTACTTTGATATATGGGTTGACCCAATTTCATTCCGGAGTCGAAACGGGCTTTTTGGGCCACTTTGTCGTTAGTGCGTATATTCAACCCGATCCATCTATTCTATTTCAACCTTGCCTATATATACACGGTTATAAACCCAAGCCTACCTCTATTTCTCATTTTTCTGTGCGTACAATTCCATCAGCTCCTCCTCTTTCCAATGGCTGCAAACCTTAGATCCAATTGCAACTCAAAAATCAAAGTGAAATTTCAATCTCCTCAAAAAATTCAGACAAATTATATACTAAGGCTCTCGATGTACGCATCTCAGAACTGCGATTCATTTTTGAAATCGAATCAAAATTTTTTCCTAAAACCCATACTTTAGTTCCGGGCGTTCATGTGCAATCAGTGAGAGTCACCGGTAGATCTGTGTCATGGTATCAATTGGAGGGCATGGATACGAAGAGAGTGTCGAGGCAAGCCGATCCATACGGCTAGGCCGTGTAATTGGTCATTGGATTCACCAGAAAATGGCCTAGAATGCAGCGGAAGCGTGGGACCTAGGGGACGTCGTGGTGGGTCGCTCGGTTAGGGGAGGGGCGTTTTTGGCCACCGGCGTCACTGGCGTTCTCAGATCGAGCTCTGGTAGGGTCGGCGTTGGCGAAATGGGTTGGCGGCTGTTTCTTTGGTTAGGATCATATCTGAATTCCCATAGGTTGGTGGTTGTTCAAACTCGTATAACTTCCTCATATGTTGTCCAATTTACGTGCAGTTTCTTTAGTTAGGATCATATCTGAATTCCCAACATTTTGACGCTGGTTTGGATGAATTTGGAGACTGTCAAATTTTTGGGTTCAAATTTAATTTAAATTCAAAAGGTGAATTGTGTAAACCCGCATATTTGTTGATTTTTATATTTAAATATTTTATTTAAATATTTTTTCGATACTTGGAATTTAGTCCGAAAAGCTACTTTTTGCATACGGTCGAATTTGGACTCGGGACCACTCCTATTGAGTTTAAAATGTCGTTTGCGACCTTTTTGAGTATAAGCTTCGATAAGTTTGGAGAAAGTTGATTTTTGCTACTTTTTACTTAGGGCTTTGGTTTGGGCTGAGCCCAATAACCCCACTTACTAGCTCAGTTCCAATCTCCTCTCCTCTTCATTACTTTATAATTTCCTGATACATTCAAGCTTCATCAAAAATAGGGGAAGAGAAAAAGAATTAGGAAATCCTAAGTCCTAGTTTCCATTAGCAAATCCATCTTCTTGCTCCAAACTCAAGTGAACCCATTGGTAAGCTTTCTCTTCTTCTTCTCCAACTCATTCTCTCTTTGATTTCAGAAATTTCCTAAACCTAATTTACGAAATGTTTCTCTTTTAAGCTTAGATTGAAGCTTCTTGAGTTGTTATTAAAGAGGAATTGATCTTTGCTTGTTTTTAAAGCTTCTCCTTCATTGATTTGGGTTCAAAGGTGAGATTTTTATCTCACATCTATGCTTATAATTATCTTCGATTATTAGGTATGAATTCCTAACACTTATTCGTGTGCATTTGCTTTTGGTTTGGATTGATTTGGTGAATATTCCAATTTTAGTGTTTTGGGTTCAATTCCTTAAAAATCATAGCTTTGATCTTTGATCATGTTTTTGGAGATGCATCGAAGAGCTTATAGGGCCGGGTAGTCGATTGGTATAATCCCTTAGCGCCGTTGCTCGAGAGAATGCAATTTGGTCGAGGTTGGACCTCAATTGGATGGATTGGGAGGGGACTGGCAACAGGTCCGGTCGACCGAGCCCTGCTGTCGGCCGACCGACCTGCTTCCAAGTGCATAAGAACTTTCTGTTTTAGGGTCCGGTGGACCGACTACAGGGTTCGGCCGACCGACCTTCTTCCCGAGAATTTTTGTGGAACAGGGTCCGGTCGACCGAGCTCTGTAGCCGGCCGACCGACCTGGTGCATTTTTGCCTATTTCGCCTAGTTGTTTGAATTTCCAACTTTAATCGATTCGTGTTGTTTCCTATGTGTTGTTATCATTTGTTATGACTTTGGTGACTCCTTTTTAGGGATTTTTGAATATCCATTTCGATGTATTCTTTATCGGTTTCGTTGGATTTTTATTCACATTTTCGTATGTGAATTTTAGTGATTGATTGTTCCTACAATCTTCTTTGTGATTTGTCACTTTAAAAATATAAAGGTTTTCTATACTAGTAGTAAATATCAAAACTCTTTCTTCAAATGATTTCAACTCTATTTTAGTACAAAGCTTGTTTCTTAAACCGTTTTCCAATCTATTAGTATATACAAACCTTTACCTCACTCGTATGAGAAATATAATTAAACGACTTAGTAAAACGAGTGGTATGAAATGCTTGCGTTTACTTCGTCGGTTAATTCTTGGACTTGTTCGATTGAATCCCTTGTGACAATTTTATAGTGGAGATCTAAAGTTTGTTCGTAAATATTTAAGTTAAGCAAGTGGTTATGGGACATGAAGCTAAACTCATATATTTACTACCTTAGTGTAATTGACACTTCTCGTTGATCGTGACGATCATCTTTGTGATTTAGACTAGCAATGTGCGATGTCTCTTTGTCTGCGAGGGAGACTAAACCCCGTTTTGTGGAGTTTCGACTCAAATTGGTGGGGTAGCAACCCATGGTCTTCGGGCCGTTTGTGGAGCTTCGGCTCAATTTGTGATGGTTAGCAACCATGGAATTAGCGTTCCGTTTGTGATACACATGTTGGCGAGCTTTATGCTCCCGTTTGTGATAGGCTTCCCCCTCTTTGTGATTTCTGGATTTCTTGAGATGATTTCTAGAATTTGTGTTTCACCAATTTTCGTGATTTCCATCGATAAGCTTTATCGATATTTGTGCATTGGTGAATTTGTGCGTCATTGACTTTTGTGATTTCTGGATTTCGTGTGTTGAATTCTGGAATTTGTGTGTCATTGACTTTTGTGATTGACATTGATATTATCGTCAATATTTATGGTTTGGTGAACTAAATTAGGAGTATGACGTTTCTGTGATTCTTGTGTAGATTTTGTGACATTGAATAATCCCTTGATGATTTTCAACTGCTTATATATCACAGCTTGGCATTTGTGATTATTATGTGTTTAGTCATATCTCTTATTCTATATCGTGTCATCTGATTTTTATAGTTAGACTGATCCGTTTATTATTTTCTTATCAAATAATACTCGGGTCAGACCGAGATGTCATAGGTGCTTCTGCTTGACTTCTTCCCAGGGATTCATTACTCTGACTTTTGGCAAACTACTTAGATTAGTAGTTTATTTTGTTGTATACCCTTGAGATATAGACTCATAGTTGTATTCTTTTGTATAGCATGTGTTGCTATTCTTTTGTATTATTGTGGATCTTTTTGACCACTACTCTGATATACACTTCCATATGTTAATCATATATTCATATCTTCTTCCGCCTTTGTGATATGAATTATCTGTGACTGATTTATGTTTTGTTTATTTATGTATTTGTTTCCGAAGATATTATAGCCACTGTGTAGTAGTTTTGAGTTTGTGTCGGTATGTCGGATTTCCCTCTTGAAAAAGAAATGCATGATATACTATCTGACATATCGATGCTTGCGCAAAGCAATTACACGGATGGTCGCTCCTCAACAGCCTTATTCTCCGTGCTAGTTGACAGCATCCACTGTAATGTTCTTGGCTAGCGTGGGTATAGAGGTGGGGCGTCACAGCTTGGTATCAGAGCCAAACTTCGGAACAATATGGAATATTATAACAAGGATCATCGTCCTAAGTCCATCTTAGGAGTCGTGCTTTAGGATTTAATTCGAGTCTTCGTACCGATTCATCCTATTTTCCTTATGATTCCTTGTTTTTATCTATCAAGATTGCTTGATATTCATTTTGTGAATAACCTTTTTCTTCTTCTTCTTTCTTTCTAAAAGAAGAGAAATGTCTAGACATGGCCACCCTAGAGCCGTACCATCTAGCACTCCGCCCCAGGATGGAGTTTTTATGACTGCTCAACAGCTTCTTGATTTAGTGACGAATGCTCAAGCAGCTGGAACTAACCTGGAACCTACTCACCCAAAGTTGGGATTTGCACGCTTGTGCAGCGATTACACTAATTTGGGTGGAGAGCCATTCAAAGGTTCCAAAACTATTATTGAAGTACAGGCTTGACCAAGGTCATGCGATCGAATCTTTTCTCGCATGAATCTTATTGACCTTCACCGAGTTCAGGTGGCCTCTAGTATGCTCCGAGAAAGAGCATTGGACTGGTACGAGCTTCTTATTTCTGATATTAATGAAGCGGATCTCACCTGGGAGCAATTCCGGGAACGCTTCGAGTTGAAATTTGTACCAGAAGCGGAGAAAGTGACATTGGCTCGACGATTTATAGATCATGTTCAAGGTGATTCTTCCGTGACTGATTATGTCGCCTCCTTCGAGTCGCTTTCTAAATACGGGGTTGAATACATCAACAACCCTTCAAAGAAGAACCAGAGGTTCGTCTATGGCTTAAATAAGAATCTCAAGAAGCCATTACTTCTAAAATTAGAAGTTTCTTTCGACCAACTCATTGATATCGCTCTTCGTCTTGAAGAGGCGGATAAGGAGAATGATGTTGAAGTGGTGGGTTCCAAACCAAATTTCAACAACAAGAAAAGGCCAAACAAATTCAAAGGCCCTTATCCCAATAAGAAAGGGAAGCAAGCAACCCCCGTGGCAAAGACTTCTTCCTTTGGTTGTGGGGAATGCTATAATTGTGGTTCGAAGGACCATTACGCAAACAAGTGTCCAGAGTCTCTCTCTTGTCGCTACTGCAAAGGTCCCGGTCATGTTATATCTTCATGTCCCAAGCTTCAGGGCAAGAAGGAGGGAAAGTTGAATGTTGCTCAAGCCCCTGGCAACACATCTCGAAATCAAGGTATTTCTCATTCTATCAATGATGGAATTATTTTATTTCGTGATCATCCTATTCGAGTTCTTTTCGATACGGTTGCGTCCCATTCTTTTATATCAAAAGAACTTGTTGATACTTTTTCTTTGGATGTTTTGTGTTTAATGACTTCTTTGAGAATTGCGAATCCGGTTGGTGGATCCGCAACCATCAGTTTATTGTGTAAAGATGTCGTGATTATTTTGTGTGATCTTCCTTTCCTAGCCGATTTGCATGTCATGTTTTATTTAGGCTTTGGAATGATTTTGGGAATGGATTGGCTTAACCGTTATGAAGCTCATATCCTATGTCCTGAGCGGACTATTCATTTTCGACATCCTCAATCTGTTAATCAGGTTTCTGTTATTCTTAAAGATTCGGATTCTGCTTTGGTTGCATCTTTATATTCTTTAAATCCTCGTGATGACGACGATGATGATGAGGGTGATATTATTTCTCTTATTCACGTCGTTCGTGAATTTTCCGACATATTCGAGCCCGTTTTAGGATTACCACCTAAGCGAGCAATTGAGTTCAGAATTAATCTTATTCCTGGAGCTCAACCTATCACTCGTCCTCCTTATCGTTTGTCCAATAAAGAAAATGAGGAGATACGCATACAATTATCCGATTTGGAAACGAAGCAATTTATTCGCTCTAGTTCCCCGCCTTGGGGAGCTTCAGCTATTTTTGTGAAGAAATCCGATGGAACACTTAGGCTTTGCGTTGATTACCGCAAGCTTAATGATCTTACTATCAAAAATAAATATCCTTTACCTCGGATTGATGATCTATTCGATCAACTTAGTGGTGCTAGAGTCTTTTCACAATTAGACTTAGCTACTGGATTTCATCAGCTTTGTATTGCAAGGATAGCATTCCTTTGACATTGTTCCGAACTCGTTATGGATCTTATGAATGGCTTGTTATGCCATTTGGTTTAACGAATGCTCCGGCTTACTTCGTTGACCTTATGAATAGAGTTTTCAAAGACTTCCTCGATCGATTTGTTCTCATCTTTATTGATGATATTCTTGTGTATTCAAAAACCGAGGAGGAACATGAGAAGCATCTTCGGATTGTGTTGGAAACTCTTAGGAGTAATCAATTGAAAGCAAAATTTTCTAAATGTCATTTTTGGCAATCTTGTGTGAAGTTTCTCGGTCATATTATTTTCGAGTCCGGAATTTCCGTGGATCCTTCAAAGATTGAAGCGATTCAAAGTTGGAAGAAACCTGAGAGTGTGACTGAAATCCGCAGCTTTCTCGGATTGGCGGGCTATTACCGTCGTTTTATCAAAGACTTTTCTAAGATTGTCGTGCCTCTCACTGGCTTAACAAAGAAAGTGTTAAATACATTTGGTCGGACAAATGTGAAGCTTCTTTTCAAAAATTAAAAGAACTCCTTTCCGATGCTCCTATTTTTGTGATTCCCTATGGAAACCAAGATTTTATTGTTTATACCGATGCTAGTCGCGTTGGTTTGGGTGCCGTTCTTATGCAAAGAGAACGTGTTATTGCTTATGCTTCCAGGCAATTGAAGCCTGCTGAGACTAGATATGCCACTCATGATTTAGAGCTCGTGGCTATTGTTTTTGCTCTTCGGATTTGGCGTCATTATCTTTTAGGAGAGAAATTTGTTCTTTATACCGATCATAAATCCTTGAAGTATTTATTCTCTCAAAAGAAACTTAATTTGCGTCAACAGCGTTGGCTCGAATTTTTTGCACCATATGATCTTGATATTCTTTATACTCCCGTTAAGGGTAATCTTGTCGCCGATGCCCTTAGCCGTAAACAACAAGCTGTTGTTTCTATGATGATATCCGAATGGAACGATCTCGAGATTTTATCCACTTGTGAAATTCGAGACCGTATTTCCAATTTATGTTCATCTCTTGTTTTATGTAGCCCTGAGGCTCATCCTTCTCTTTTAGACGGCATTCTTGAAGCTCAAAGGCTAGATCCCGAATTGGCTCTTCTTGGCTAAAATATTAAGGGTAAGATTGATACTGAAAGTTTGAAAGACTTTAATATTGATTTTCGTGGCGGCAATCGAAAATTTGGTAGACTTATCGTACCAAATATTGGTGATCTTCGTAAAGATATTTTAGAAAATTCCCATCGTTCTAAATTCACCATTCATCCCGGTAGTAGTAAAATGTAAGCTGATATGAGGCGACTTTATTATTGGGAGGGAATGAAATTTGATATTGCTAACTTTGTTAAGTGTTGCATGACTTGCCAGCTTGTCAAGGCCGAACATCAAAGGCCTGGTGGGTTATTGCAACCTTTAAAAATTCCAATTTGGAAGTGGGACCAAATTTCCATGGATTTTATAGATGGCCTTTCCCGTTCTCGTTCGGGTCATGATAGCTTATGGGTGATTGTTGATAGGCTTACTAAATCCGCCCATTTTATTCCCGTTCGGTCGAATCAAACCGTTCCACTTTTGGCCAAACTCTTTGTTAAAGAGATTGTTAAATTACATGGAGTTCCTACTTCTATAGTTAGTGATCATGATCCATTGTTTACTAGTGGATTTTGGAAGAGTCTTCAAAAAGCTTTGGGAACGAAGCTTAATTTTAGCACCGCTTATCATCCTCAGTCCGATGGACAAACCGAGCGTGTGAATCAAACTCTTGAAGATCTTCTTCGTGCATGTGTTCTTGATTTTGGTGGATGTTGGGAAGATCATATTTCTCTTGTTGAATTTTCCTATAATAATAGCTTCCAATCTAGTATTGGTATGGCACCTTTCGAGGCACTCTATGGAAGGCCATGCCGATCTCCTTCTTGTTGGCTTGAAGCCGGTGAGAAGCTGGTTTTAGGTCCAGATTTTATTTGTGATTCCACAGAAAAGATTGACCTTATTCGTCATAGGATTAAAGAAGCCCAGAGTAGACAAAAATCCTATGCCGATAATCGGAGAAGGAAGTTAGAATTTTCTGTGGGAGATCTTGTGTTCATTCGTGTGTCACCTATGAAAGGTGTGGTATGTTTCAGTCGATCGGGAAAGTTGGCGCCTCGATATATTGGGCCATTTACTATCACTGAACGTATTGGTTCCATGGCTTATCGCCTTTTATTACCGGCTCGGTTTTCTGCTATGCATGACGTGTTTCATGTTTCTCAATTGCGGAAATGTCTTTGAGATTCCGATTCTATTCTTGAGCCCGGTGTTGTGGAAGAGATTGAAGTTTCACCGAATTTAACTTATGAGCAGCATCCTGTTCGAATTATTGCTTCGGAGGTCAAACGTCTTCGAAATAAAGATGTTCCGCTTGTGAAAGTTCAATGGTCTTCAAATCCTAAGAATTGTTCTTGGGAATCTAGAGAGTTCATCGAGCGAACACATCCGGACTTACTTTCTCGTGCTCTTTGAGGTGAACTTCTTATTTCAAACTTCTTTTGTGTTGAATATGCTTTTATGGTTGTTACTATGTATCTTCTTCTTAAATATTGCGAGGACGCAATTTCTTTAAGGAGGGGAGTCTGTAACAACCCGCATATTTGTTGATTTTTATATTTAAATATTTTATTTAAATATTTTTTCGATATTCGGAATTTAGTCCGAAAAGCTACTTTTTTCATACGGTCGAATTTGGACTCGGGACCACTCCCATTGAGTTTAAAATGCCGTTTGCGACCTTTTTGAGTATAAGCTTCGATAAGTTTGGAGAACGTTTATTTTTGCTACTTTTTACTTAGGGCTTTGGTTTGGGCTGAGCCCAATAACCCCACTTACTAGCTCAGTTCCAATCTCCTCTCCTCTTCATTACTTCATAATTTCCTGATACATTCAAGCTTCATCAAAAATGGAGGAAGAGAAAAAGAATTAGGAAATCCTAAGCCCTAGTTTCCATTAGCAAATCCATCTTCTTGCTCCAAACTCAAGTGAACCCATTGGTAAGCTTTCTCTTCTTCTTCTCCAACTCATTCTCTCTTTGATTTCAGAAATTTCCCAAACCTAATTTTGGAAATGTTTCTCTTTTAAGCTTAGATTGAAGCTTCTTGAGCTGTTATTAAAGAGGAATTGATCTTTGCTTGTTTTTAAAGCTTCTCCTTCATTGATTTGGGTTCAAAGGTGAGAATTTTATCTCACATCTATGCTTATAATTATCTTCGATTGTTAGGTATGAATTCCTAAAACTTATTCATGTGCATTTGCTTTTGGTTTGGATTGATTTGGTGAATATTCCAATTTTAATGTTTTGGGTTCAATTCCTTAAAAATCATAGCTTTGAACTTTGATCATGTTTTTGGAGATGCGTCGAAGAGTTTATAGGGCCGGGTAGTCGATTGGCATAATCCCTTAGCGTCGTTGCTCGAGAGAATGCAATTTGGTCGAGGTTGGACCTCAATTGGATGGACTGGGAGGGGACTGGCAACAGGTCCGGTCGACCGAGCCCAGCTGCCGGCCGACCGACCTGCTTCCAAGTGCATAAGAACTTTCTGTTTTAGGGTCCGGTCGACCGACTACAGGGTTCGGCCGACCGACCTGCTTCTCGAGAATTTTTGTGGAATAGGGTCCGGTCGACCGAGCTCTATAGCCGGCCAACCGACCTGGTGCATTTTTGCCTATTTCGCCTAGTTGTTTGAATTTCCAACTTTAATCGATTCGTGTTGTTTCCTATGTGTTGTTATCATTTGTTATGACTTTGGTGACTCCTTTTTATGGATTTTTGAATATCCATTTCGATGGATTCTTTATCAGTTTCATTGGATTTTTATTCACATTTTCGTATGTGAATTTTAGTGATTGATTGTTCCTACAATCTTCTTTGTGATTTGTCACTTTAAAAATATAAAGGTTTTCTATACTAGTAGTAAATATCAAAACTCTTTCTTCAAATGATTTCAACTCTAATTTAGTACAAAGCTCGTTTCTTAAACCGTTTTCCAATCTATTAGTATATACAAACCTTTACCTCACTCGTATGAGAAATCTAATTAAACGACTTAGTAAAACGAGTGGTATGAAACACTTGCGTTTACTTCGTCGGTTAATTCTTGGACTTGTTCCATTGAATCCCTTGTGACAATTTTATAGTGGAGATCTATAGTTTGTTCGTAAATATTTAAGTTAAGCAAGTTGTTATGGGACATGAAGCTAAACTCATATATTTACTAACTTAGTGTAATTGACACTTCTCGTTGACCATGACGATCATCTTTGTGATTTAGACTAGCAATGTGCGATGTCTCTTTGTCTGCGAGGGAGACCCCGTTTTGTGGAGTTTCGACTCAAATTGGTGGGGTAGCAACCCATGGTCTTCGGACTGTTTGTGGAGCTTCGACTCAATTTGTGATGGTTAGCAACCATGGAATTAGCGTTCCGTTTGTGATACACGTGTTGGCGAGCTTTATGCTCCCGTTTGTGATAGGCCTCCCCCTCTTTGTGATTTTTGGATATCTTGAGATGATTTCTAGAATTTGTGTTTCACCAATTTTCGTGATTTCCATCGATAAGCTTTATCGATATTTGTGCATTGGTGAATTTGTGCGTCGTTGACTTTTGTGATTTCTGGATTTCATGTGTTGAATTCTGGAATTTTTGTGTCATTGACTTTTGTGATTGACATTGATATTATCGTCAATATTTATGGTTTGGTGAACTAAATTAGGAGTATGACGTTTCAGTGATTCTTGTGTAGATTTTGTGACATTGAATAATCCCTTGATGATTTTCAACTGCTTATATATCACAGCTTGGCATTGTGATTATTATGTGTTTAGTCATATCTCTTATTCTATATCGTGTCATCTGATATTTATAGTTAGACTGATCCGTTTATTATTTTCTTATCAAATAATACTCGGGTCAGACCGAGATGTTACAGGTGCTTCTGCTTGACTTCTTCCCAGGGATTCATTCTCTGACTTTTGGCAAACTACTTAGATTAGTAGTTTATTTTGTTGTATACACTTGAGATATAGACTCATAGTTGTATTCTTTTGTATAGCACGTGTTGCTATTCTTTTGTATTATTGTGGATCTTTTTGACCACTATTCTGATATACACTTCCATAGGTTAATCATATATTCATATCTTCTTCCGCCTTTGTGATATGAATTATCTGTGATTGATTTATGTTTATGTTTATTTTTGTATTTGTTTCCGAAGATATTATAGCCACTGTGTAGTAGTTTTTAGTTTGTGTCGGTATGTCGGATTTCCATCTTGAAAAAGAAATGCATGATATACTATCTGACATATCGATGCTCGCGCAAAGCAATTACACAGATGGTCGCTCCTCAACAGCCTTATTCTCCGTGCTAGTTGACAGCATTCACCGTAATGTTCTTGGCTAGCGTGGGTATAGAGGTGGGGCGTCACATGAATGTTTTAACCCACTCACAACTTCTAAAATTTCTTATGTTTGTTAAGTTAAATTTTGTTATGATTATGCATTTATTTATGGCTTTTTCGTATATTTTTAATCATCATCTCAATTATTGCATTTTTTAAATTAAATGGTTATTTAATTTATTATTGAATACAACTGTAAGTCAAATACCTGTTATATATATTATCATTTATCTATTGATATTGATTGATTGTTTTGGATGATGATTGTGATGGAATGTGTTATTTGTTGATGGATGAATGGATGTTGTATTATGTATTATTATAAACTGCAAGTTGTTATGCATTTTTATTTCATTCGGGATTGCGGTTTGAAATGATATATAACCGTAATTTTATTTTAAATTACGGATTGAAATGATAAATATCCGTATCACTTGACCATAGGATAGGAAATTATATAAAGGCACCGCGGTATATATATATATATATATATATATATATATATATATATATTTAAATGATTTTTTATGGTTTTGGAAAGGAATATACGGTTTAATAAATATTAATTTTTGATGTTATATAAATATTATATTATATATATAGTTAAACTCTTGAATTTAAGCTATGTATAAAATTGATTAATAGGAATGAGTTTAATAGTGGAGCTTGATTGTTTTATATTATATGGTTAAGTACCTATTTAAGATATCGTATAAATAGAGTTTTAAATGACTTAAATGAAATTTAAGTTGGAAGATAAATATGGAATTGGTTTAAACTGAATTATTTAAGAGTTGTACTTGAATAAATTTGATTTGAAATTTAAATAAAAATGGACATTTTAAAGGGTATAATTCTTATAACTTGATTTGGTTTAAAGTAATTTAAATGAGTACAAAGTTGAGATAAATGAATTTGTCAAGTTAGATAAATTGAAAGAATATCCAGTTGTTTGAAGTTAAAGGTTTTACTTAAATTTTGTTGGATTTTATTAAGTAAACATTTCAAATCTAAATAATAGTAATTGAATATGATATATATGGAATTATCAAAGAATTGGTTTTGAAATGGTGGAATATTTAGAGCTTTGAAATATATGGAAATTGAAATGGTTTAATTGGAGGTTCAAATCGGTATTTGAAATTTGTTGTGAAATTTAAGAAACTATTTTATTATATAAAGTGGTTTAGTATTTAAACCATTTAAGTATTAGAAATTTTGTTTCAAAGCTATGGGGTTTAAGATATATATATATATATATATATATATATATATATATATTTGAAAGTATTATGATTTTGAAAAAAGGGATATATCTAAAATAAAAATGATATCATATTGATTTGGGATTTTAAAAATAGAAATGATATCGTATTTATATGGTTTTGAAAGGGATATTATATTCTGGTTTTAAAGTATAAATTATTTTGAAATAACCGCGGTGTTATAATAACATTTGGTTGTTGAAGAGACCAGGATCGGAAGTTTTCATACTCTCTGCCAACTCTGAAAACCACTTTAACAACCATGTACGCGGTTGAGATTCCAAAATGAAGTAGGATGGTGGCGGCGTTTCCTTTGAGGTAGATACATTGACATGACTCCCGTGAGTTGGCATAAGGTGGCTAAAACAGAAGCGATTGACGGGCTAATGAGGTAGCACCTTTGATCGGACACATCCCTTCGATATTATACTTTGACTTTTGGATTTATTCGATGGCCACTTTGATTTTATTTTTGGGGGTGTGGCTCGAGGTAGGCGGTAGCTGCGCGCTACGCGTTACCATCGACCCCGGAGCGTAATTGGTATATCCACCCTGGCAATGCCTAGTTGTGCCGTGTCACCTATCCTATCGCGCCTTGCACGAGTTTTGTTTTCTCCCATAGCCCATGTGGTATCCTCTGGTGGCTTCTCGATCAGGAGGGACGATGATATTGGATGGACTACTGGGACTATTACGTGTTAAGGGCTATACGGGTAATGTGACGCCCCACCTCTATACCCACGCTAGCCAAGAACACTACGGTGTAGTGCTGTCAACTAGCACGGTGAATAAGGCTGTTGAGGAGCGACCATCCATGTGATTTCTTATCACACGGTGGCTATAAATAATCTTCGAAAACAAACATAGAAATAAGCATAACACAAATCAGTCACAGACATCCATATCACAAAGGCGGAAGAAGATATGAATATATAACTAACACATGAAAGTGTACATCGGAGTAGTGGTCAAAAAGATCCACAATAATACAAAAGAATAGCAACACGTGCTATACAAAAGAACACAACTATGAGTCTATATCTCAAGTGTATACAACAAAAACTGCTAATCTAAATAGTTAGCCAAAAGTCAGAGTAGCAAATCCCGGGAAGAAGTCAAGCAGAAGCACCTGTAACATCTCGTCTGACCCGAGTATTATTTAAGAAAATAATAAACGGATCAGTCTTGCTATAAATATCAGATGACATGGTATAAAATAAAAGATATGGCATAAACATAAAATATCCATACTGACATACTAATATAAGTATGCAAATGATGATCAACAGAAGATCAATCAATAAGAGATAAATCAATATCACAAGAATCTTCTCAAAGATCCAAAGAGGGCATCATACCCTAAACTTGTACTCATAACAAATCAATGACATAAATTCCAGAAATCAACACAAGAAATCCAGAAATCACAGAAAAAGGGAAAGAGGCCTATGACATGACGGTCCGAAGACCATGGGGAGCTACCCCATATGGGTGAGTTGGAATCACCCAGATGAGGTCTAGGCTAACCAAAAACCAAAAAGGTATTTGTGATTGGAATCACACAAATGGTGTCTAGCCTAACCTCGCAACAAAAAGGTATGTATGAGTGGAATCACACAAATGGTGTCTAGACTAACCTTGCGGACAAAGAGATATGTGTGAGTCGGAATCACACCCATGAGATCTAGTCTAACTTTGCAAACAAAGAGACATCGCACAATTGCTAGTCTAAATCATAAAATGATCGTCATGATCAACGAGAAGTGTCAATGACACTAAGCTAACTTAAATATTTACGAACTTAAACCACTTGCTTAACTCAAATATTTACGAACAAACTGTAGATCTTCACTAGAAAATTATCACAAGAGGTTCAATCGAACAAGTCCAAGAATTAACCGACGAAGTGAACGCAAGCGTTTCATACCACTTGTTTTACTAAGCCGTTTAATTAGATTTCTCATCCAAGTGAGGTAAAGGTTTGTATATACTAGTAGATTGGAAAACGGTTTAAGGAAAGAGCTTTCTTATTGAAAATAGAGTTGAAATCATTTTGTTGAAAGAGTTTTGATATTTACTACTAGT
This sequence comes from Allium cepa, assembly GCA_030765085.1. Classification (NCBI taxonomy): domain Eukaryota; kingdom Viridiplantae; phylum Streptophyta; class Magnoliopsida; order Asparagales; family Amaryllidaceae; genus Allium; species Allium cepa. The sequence goes on from CM060942.1 coordinate 361,074,954, forward strand.
ATTGGAACCTTCATATTTCTAAAGTTGTTATCCCTCCTTTTTAGCAAGGCCGTGATACCATAAAATCGACCGAGAAGCCAAAGATAGTTTGTCTCGAAGAATAGTCAACTCAACATCTCAACAAAGCAAGTTCTGTTGAATGTTTTTCAGATAAGATCCCCTACAGAGGGCGGTCTAGGAGGTGGCAACCCCCCAAGGTGGGGGTGCGGGGGAAACACCCCCGCTACGGGGTTCGACCTGCCCGGTCAGGTCGCGGGGGTCCAGGAGGCAGCGCCCCGTCCAAAACGGTACGACCTAGTAAAGACCTAAGGGAGGATAGGATCGAGCGACCTATGAGTATAAGGGGTCGAGCGACCTAGAGGTGTTCGCGACCTAACGACCTAAACAAGGTCGAGCGAGTTAAGGTGATGCGCGACCTAACATGTCTCGCTACTTAACGAAGGCAAGGCCGAGCGAGTTAGGATGATGCGTGACCTAACGCGTTAACGGTCTAACGACCCAAGGAAACAAGGTCCAACAACCTAAGGAAGATAGGGGTCATACGACCCAAAGGCTTGCGACCTAACGGTGTTCGCGAGTTAAGAAAGGCAAACGACCTAGTGGTTGCCGACCTAAGAGGGAATAAGGTCCAATGACCTAAGGGTTCACGTGACCTAGTGGAACACGCGACCTAAAGGGTAAACGACCTAAGGTCCAACGACCTAACTCATTCGAGCGACCTAATGGTTTAAAGGCCTAACCCATGTGAACAACTTAAGGTCATACGACCTAAAAGGGAATGGCCTAAGGTCACGCGACCTAACGAGGTAGGCAAGGCCGAGCGACCTAAAGGGGCATGACCTAAAGGGGAGCGACCTACGACTTACGACCTTGCGACCTAACTCCAAGGAGAATTTTCCACCAGAACGACCTAATTCCGAGGCAGTGCGACCTAACTGCAGTTTTTTGCCAAAAACACTAAAAATTGGAGTTTTTCGCCAATCCAATCCAAACCAAATGCAAATGTACATGCTAAAATGATGGGGAATCATTCCCAACAGTCCAATATAGTTATAGACTAGAATTGTGAGATAAAAATCTCACATTTGCACAAATTCAATGAAGAAGAAGCTTGAAGTCAATAGAGAAGCAACTACAAGCTTGAATCCAATCTCTTTACGTTGATTTTGGAGTTGGATGTTGAATTTGCTAATGAACTTGGTCTTGGAATTTTAATTTTCCTTTCCACTCACAATTAATGCTAAAACTAGAGTTAGGTAGGAATTTATGAAGAGATGAGGAGAAGGGGTTGGAACTTAGGTTTAATAGGCTAAACCAAACCAAAGTCCAAAGCGGGAAAAGTTAGTGAAATTCTACTAACCCCAAACATATCAAAGTTTATACTTAAAAAGATTGTAAACGACATTTCAAACTCAATGGAAGTGGTCTCAGGTCCTAATTTGACTGTTTGCAAAAAGTAGCTTTTCAGACCAATATCCGATTAACGACAAAATATCTAGATAAAATATTTAAATATAAAATCGATAAATATGCGGGTTGTTACAGACTCCCCTCCTTAAAGAAATTGCGTCCTCGCAATATATAAAATGGAAATAAAAAGTAACAACCATAAAAGCATATTAACACAAAAGAAATTTGAAATAGGAAGCTTACCTCAAAGAGCAGGAGTAAGCAAGTCCGGATGTGTTCGCTCGATGAATTCTCTGGATTCCCAAGAGCAATCCTTAGGATTTGAGGGCCATTGAACCTTCACAAGCGGAACATCTTTATTTCGAAGTCGTTTGACCTCTGAAGCAATAATTCGAATAGGACGCTGCTCGTAAGTTAAATTTGGCGAAACTTCAATTTCTTCCACCGTACCAGGCTCAAGAATAGAATCGGAATCTCGAAGGCATTTCCGTAATTGAGAAACGTGAAACACGTCATGCATGGCAGAAAACTGAGCAGGTAATGAAAGGTGATAAGCCATGGAACCAATACGTTCAGTTGTAAGAAATGGCCCAATATATCAAGGCGCTAACTTTCCCGACCGACTGAAACGTACAACACCTTTCATAGGTGAAACACGAAAAAAACAAGATCTCCAACAAAAAATTCTAATTTCCTTCTTCGATTATCATCATAGGATTGTTGTCTACTCTGGGCTTCTTTCATCCTATGTCGAATAAGTTCAATCTTTTCTGTGGAATCACGAATAAAGTTTGGTCCTAAAACCAGCCTCTCACCGGCCTCAAGCCAACAAGAAGGAGATTGGCATGGCCTTCCGTAGAGTGCCTCGAAAGGTGTCATAACAATACTAGATTGGAAGCTATTATTATAGGAAAATTCGACAAGTGAAATATGATCTTTCCAACTTGCACCAAAATCAAGCAACACAAGCTCGAAGAAGATGTTCAAGAGTTTGATTCACACACTCGGTTTGTCCATCGGACTGGGGGTGATAAGGAGTGCTAAAATTAAGCTTCGTTCCTAAAGCTTTTTGAAGACTCTTCCAAAATCCACTAGTAAACAATGGATCTCGATCGCTAACAATAGAAGTAGGAATTCCATGCAATTTAACAATTTCTTTGATAAAGAGTTTGGCCAAAAGAGGAACGGTTCAGTTAGATTGAACGGGAATAAAATGGGCGGATTTAGTAAGTCTATCAACGATCACCCATAAGCTATCATGACCCGAACGAGAACGGGGAAGGCCATCTATAAAATCCATGGAAATTTGGTCCCCCTTCCAAATTGGAATTTCTAAAGGTTGCAATAACCCACCAGGCCTTTGATGTTCGGCCTTGACAAGTTGGCAAGTCATGCAACACTTAACAAAGTTAGCAATATCAGATTTAATTCCCTCCCAATAATAAAGTCGCTTCATATAAGCGTACATTTTACTACTACCGGGATGAATGGTGAATTTAGAACGATGGAAATCTTCTAAAATATCTTTGCGAAGATCACCAATATTTGGTACGATAAGTCTACCAAATTTTTGAATGCCGCCACAAGAATCAATATCAAAGTCTTTCAAACCTTCAATATCAATTTTATCCTTAACATTTTGGCCAAGAAGAGCCAATTCAGGATCTAGCCCTTGAGCTTCAAGAATGCGGTCTAGAAGAGAAGGATGAGCCTCAAGGCTACATAAAACAAGTGATGAGCATAAATCGGATACGCGCTCTCGAATCTCACAAGTGGATATAATCTCGAGATCGTTCCATTCGGATATCATCATAGAAACAACTGCTTGTTGCTTACGGCTAAAAGCATCGGCGACACGATTACCCTTAACGGAAGTATAAAGAATATCAAGATCATAAGGTGCAAGGAACTGAAGCCAACGCTGTTGACGCAAATTAAGTTCCTTCTGAAAAAATAAATATTTCAAAGACTTATGATCCGTGTAAAGAATAAATTTCTCTCCCAATACATAATGATGCCAAATTCGAAGGGCGAAAACAATAGCCGCGAGTTCTAAGTCATGTGTGGCATATCTATTCTCGGCCGGCTTCAATTGCCTAGAAGCATAAGCAATAACACGTTCTTTTTGCATAAGAATGGCACCCAAACCAACGTGACTAGCATCGGTATAAACAACAAAATCTTGATTCCCCTTGGGAATAACAAGAATAGGAGCATCGGAAAGGAGTCCTTCAATTTCTGAAAAGAGGCTTCACATTTGTCCGACCAAATGTATTTAACTCCCTTCTTAGTCAAGCCAGTAAGAGGAACGACAATCTTAGAAAAGTCTTTAATGAAACGACGATAATAACTCGCCAATCCGAGAAAACTACGAATCTCTGTCACACTCTCTAGTCTCTTCCAATCTTGAATCGCTTCAATCTTTGAAGGATCCACGGAAATTCCGGATTCGGAAATAATATGACCGAGAAACTTCACACGTGATTGCCAAAAGTGGCATTTAGAAAATTTCGCCTTTAATTGATTACTCCTAAGAGTTTCCAACACAATCCGAAGATGCTTTTCATGCTCCTCCTCGGTTTTAGAATACACAAGGATATCATCAATGAAGATGAGAACAAACTGATCGAGGAAAGCCTTGAAAACTCGATTCATGAGGTCAACGAAGTAAGCCGGAGCATTCGTCAAACCAAATGGCATAACAAGCCATTCATAAGATCTATAACGAGTACGGAACAATGTCAAAGGAATACTATCCTTAGCAATACGAAGTTGATGAAAACCAGTAGCCAAGTCCAACTATGAAAAGACCCTAGCTCCGCTAAGCTGATCAAACAGATCGTCAATCGGAGGTAAAGGATATTTATTTTTAATAGTCATATCGTTAAGCTTGCGATAGTCAACACAAACCTATGCGTACCGTCGGATTTCTGCACGAAAATAGCCGAAGCTCCCCAAGGCAAGGAGCTAGAGCGAATAAATTGCTTCGTCCCCAATTCAGATAATTGTTTGCGCATCTCCTCATTTTCCTTATTAGACATGCGATAAGGAGGACGAGTAATAGATTGAGCTTCAGGGGTAAGATTAATTCTGAACTCAATTGCTCGTTTAGGTGGTAAACCTATAACTGGCTCAAATATGTCGGAAAATTCACAAACGACGTGAATTTGGGAAATGACATCTTCCTCATCATCATCATCATCATTATCATGAGGATTTAAGATGCAGTCAACGCAGAATCCGAATCTTTTAGAATAACAGAAATCTGACTTACAGATTGCGGATGTCGGAGATAAATAGTCCGTTCAGGACATATGATATGAGCTTCATAACGATTAAGCCAATCCATTCCCAAAATCATTCCAAAGCCTAGGTAACGCATAACATGCAAATCGGCTAGGAATGGAAAATCACATAAAATAATCTCCACATTTTTACCAAGCAAACTAAGAGTTGCGGATCCACCAACATGATTCGCAATTCTCAAGGAAGTCATTAAAGCATCAACATTTAAAGAGAAAGTGTCGAGAAGTTCCTTTGATATAAAAGAATGGGATGCACCCGTATCAAAGAGAACTCTAATAGGTTGATCATGAAATAAAATAATACCATCAAGAATGGAACGAGAAATATGTTGGCCACGAGATGTGTTGCCAGGGGCTTGAGCCACGTTTAACTTTCCCTCCTTCTTGCCTTCACGTTTGAGGCATTAATGTATGTAATGATCCGAGCTCTTACAATAGCGACAAGATTTGGGCTTAGAGCACTTATTCGCAAAATGATCCCCAGATCCACAGTTGAAGCATCTCGCACCACTAGGAGAAGGAGACTTTGCCGCAGGGGTTGCATGCTTACCCTTTTTGTTGGGATAAGGGCCTTTGAATTTACAGGGCCTCTTTTTGTTGTTGAAGTTGGGTTTGGAAGCTACTACTTCAACATCACTTTCTTTATCAGCCTCTTCCAAACGAAGAGCGATATCTATAAGTTGGTCGAAAGGAACTTCTAACTTTAGAAGTAATGGCTTCTTGAGGCTTTTGTTAAAGCCATAAACGAAACTCTGGTTCTTCTTCAATGGGGTGTTGATGTATTCAACCCCATATTTGGAAAGCGACTCAAAGGCTGTGACATAATCAGTCACAGAGGACTCACCTTGAACAAGGTCTATAAAGCGTCAAGCCAAAGTTACCTTCTCTGCTTCTGGTACAAATTTTAACTCGAAGCGTGTCCGGAATTGCTCCCAGGTAAGGTCCGCTTCGTCGACTTCAGAAACAAGAAGTTCATACCAGTCCAATGCTCTCTCTTGTAGCATATTGGAAGCCACCTGAACAAGGTGAAGATCGACGAGATTCATGCGAATGAAGATTTGATCGCAGGTCCACAACCAAGCCTGGACCTCAATGATAGTTTCAGAACCTTTAAATGGCTTCCCACCCAGGTTGGTGTAATCATTGCACGAAATGCAAACCCAGATTTAGGGTGAGTAGGTTCCGGATTAGAACCAGCTGCTTGAGCATTCGTGACAAGGTCAAGAAGTTGCTGGGTAGTCATAAAACCAGCTGCTTGAGCATTCGTGATTAGAACCAACTGCTTGAGCATTCGTGATTAGAACCGCAGTGTTATAATAACATTTGGTTGTTGAAGAGACCAGGATCGGAAGTTGTCATACTCTCTGCCAACTCCGAAAACCACTTTAACAACCGTGTACGCGGTGGAGATTCCAAAATGAAGTAGGATGGTGGCGGCGTTTCCTTTGAGGTAAATACATGGACCCGACTCCCATGTGTTTGCATAAGGTGGCTAAAACAGGAGCGATTGACGGGCTAATGAGGTAACACCTTTGATCGGACACATCCCTTCGATATTATACTTTGACTTTTGGATTTATTCGATGGCCACTTTGATTTTCTTTTTGGGGGTGTGGCTCAAGGTAAACGGTAGCTGCGCGCTACGCGTTACCATCGGCCCCGAAGCGTAATTGGTATATCCACCCTGGAAATGCCTAGTTGTGCCGTGTCACCTATCCTATCGCGCCTTGTACGGGTTTGGTTTTCTCCCATAGCCCATGTGGTATCCTCTGGTGGCTTCACGATCAGGAGGGACTATGATATTGGATGGACTACTGGGACTATTACGTGTTAAGGGCTATATGGGTAATGTGACGCCCCACCTCTATACCCACGCTAGCCAAGAACACTACGGTGTAGTGCTGTCAACTAGCATGGCGAATAAGGCTGTTGAGGAGCGACCATCCATGTGATTGCTTATCACACAGTGGCTATAAATAATCTTCGGAAACAAACATAGAAATAAGCATAACACAAATCAGTCACAGACATCCATATCACAAAGGCGGAAGAAGATATGAATATATAACTAACACATGAAAGTGTACATCAGAGTAGTGGTCAAAAAGATCCACAATATTACAAAAGAATAGCAACACATGCTATACAAAAGAACACAACTATGAGTCTATATCTCAAGTGTATACAACAAAAACTGCTAATCTAAATAGTTAGCCAAAAGTCAGAGTAGCAAATCTTGGGAAGAAGTCAAGCAGAAGCACCTGTAACATCTCGGTCTGACCTGAGTATTATTTAAGAAAATAATAAACGGATCAGTCTAACTATAAATATCAGATGACATGGTATAAAATAAAAGATATGGCATAAACCTAAAATATCCATACTGACATACTACTATAAGTATGGAAATGATGATCAATAGAAGATCAATCAATAAAAGATAAATCAATATCACAAGAAACTTCTCAAAGATCAAAGAGGGCATCATACCCTAAACTTGTACTCAAAATAAGTCAATGGCATAAATTCCAGAAATCAACACAAGAAATCCAAAAATCACAAAAAAAGAGAAAGAGGCCTATGACATGACGGTCCGAAGACCATGAGGAGCTACCCCATAAGGGTGAGTCGGAATCACCCAGATAAGGTCTAGGCTAACCAAAAAGCAAAAAGGTATGTGTGAGTGGAATCACACAAATGGTGTCTAGACTAACCTTGCGGACAAAGAGATATGTGTGAGTCGGAATCACACCCATGAGGTCTAGTCTAACCTTACAAACAAAGAGACATCGCACAATTGCTAGTCTAAATCATAAAATGATCATCATGATCAACGAGAAGTGTCAATTACACTAAGCTAGTAAATATAAAAGTTTATCTTTGTGTCCCATAACCACTTGCTTAACTTAAATATTTACGAACAAACTGTAAATCTTCACTGGAAAATTGTCACAAGAGGTTCAATTGAACAAGTCCAAGAATTAACCGACGAAGTGAACGCAAGCGCTTCATACCACTTGTTTTACTAAGCCGTTTAATTAGATTTATCATCATAGTGAGGTAAAGGTTTGTATATACTAGTAGATTGGAAAACGGTTTAAGGAAAGAACTTTGTTATTGAAAATAGAGTTGAAATCATTTTGTTGAAACAGTTTTGATATTTACTACTAGTATTGAAACCTTCATATTTCTAAAGTTGTTATCCCTCCTTTTTAGCAAGGTCGTGATACCATAAAATCGACCGAGAAGCCAAAGATAGTTTGTCTCGAAGAATGGTCAACTCAGCATCTCAACAATGTAAGTTCTGTTGAATGTTTTTCAGATAAGATCCCCTACGGAGGAGGGGTCCAGGGGGTGGCAACCCCCCAAGGTGGGGGTGCGGGGGCAACACCCCCTCTACGGGGTTCGACCAGCCCGGTCAGGTCGTGGGGGTCCTGGAGGCAGCGCCCCGTCCAAAATGGTACAACCTAGTGAAGACCTAAGGGTGGATAGGATCGAGCGACCTGCGAGTATAAGGGGTCGAGGGACCTAGAGGTGTTCGCGACCTAACGACCTAAACAAGGTCGAGCGAGTTAAGGTGATGCGCGACCTAACATGTCTCGCGACTTAACGAAGGCAAGGCCGAGCGAGTTAGGGTGATGCGCGACCTAACGGGTTAACGGTCTAACGACCCAAGGAAACAAGGTCCAACGACCTAAGGAAGATAGGGGTCATGCGACCTAAAGGCTTCCGTCCTAACGGTGTTCGCGAGTTAAGCAAGGCAAACGACCTAGTGGTTGCCGACCAAAGAGGGAATAAGGTCCAACGACCTAAGGGTTCAAGCGACCTAGTGGAACACGCGACCTAAAGGGTAAACGACCTAAGGTCCAATGACCTAACTCATTCGGGCGACCTAATGGTTTAAAGGCCTAACCCATGTGAACAACTTAAGGTCATACGACCTAAAGGGGAATGGCCTAAGGTCACGCGACCTAACGAGGTAGGCAAGGCCGAGCGACCCAAAGGGGCACGACCTAAAGGCGAGCGACCTACGACTTACGACTTACGACCTTGCGACCTAACTCCGAGGTGAATTTTCCACCAGAACGACCTAATTCCGAGGCAGTTCGACCTAACTGCAGTTTTTCGCCAAAAACACTAAAAAATGGAGTTTTTCGCAAATCCAATCCAAACCAAATGCAAATGTACATGCTAAAATGATGGGGAATCATTCCCAACAGTCCAATATAGTTATAGACTAGAATTGTGAGATAAAAATCTCACCTTTGCACAAATTCAATGAAGAAGAAGCTTGAAGTCAATAGAGAAGCAACTACAAGCTTGAATCCAATGTCTTTACTTTGATTTTAGAGTTGGATGTTGAATTTGCTAATGATCTTGGGCTTGGAATTTTAATCTCCCTTTCCACTCACCATTAATGCTGAGTTAGGTAGGAATTTATGAAGAGATGAGGAGAAGGGTTTGGAACTTAGGTTTAATAGGCTAAACCAACCCAAAGTCCAAAGCGGGAAAAGTTAGTGAAATTCTACTAACCCCAAGCATATCAAAGTTTATACTTAAAAAGATTGTAAACGGCATTTCGAACTCAATGGAAGTGGTCTCGGGTCCAAATTTGACCGTTTGCAAAAAGAAGCTTTTCGGACCAATATATGATTAACGACAAAATATTTAAATAAAATATTTAAGTATAAAATCGATAAATATGCAGGTTGTTATAGGTAACCCCTTAATGCTATGAAAAAGTAATTTCATTTTACTATTAGACACTATTATAATAGCGAAATATTACTACATGGTAAATGTTTAACGGATCCTTAGGAGATGTGAATCCCGAGTATCTCTTAAGTTACTGCACTCATGTTAGACACTGGATAGGAGATGTCAAATCCCGTAAAAATCTCTGACGCCGTTTCGCTCGTATTATTTATTGTTGATTTAACTTACATAAGATCTTTTAGTTCTGACTCGAGTGTTTTGTCTTTTCAATTCGCTCTGGTCAGCCTGAGTATTTCAGGAATTGAAGGCCTTATTGCTGGAAGGCGAAGACGAAGATTTGTATTACCATTACCTATTATATTACTCCACTACATAATTTAATTCCGCTGCATTAATTATTATTCTTTGATATGTGTAACTCTGATATGTATTGTATAAGTATAATCAAATGTTTTGTAAAACAGCTTTATGAGCTGTATATTTGATTATTATATTTTATCATTCCGCCGCAAGATTATATTTAGTTTTTCTTTCTTTCATTTTTCTTATTTACCCCATAACAATTCGCCTTTCTGTATGGTTTAAGTCTGACGTGTGTGGTTTATCATCGATTTAAATCATACGGAAAGGCGGGGAGTTACATCTGGTATCAGAGCTTTGGTTTAACGATAAACCTTAGCTTTGTGGGGTCTGATCCTTTACTAATAGGGTAGTAATACCCTATGGAGTCGCTGAGTGTGTATATATATATGAGAAAGCGTATTTGTTAGTGTTATAAAAAGGTTTTAATATTGTGTTAATTTGTTCCATTTTGTATTTATAAATTCTGGTTAATGCATGGGACGCTATGACGTCAACAGGGATTTCTAAACACTTAATAGGACAGACCGACATAATATTTGTTTTAATATAGGTGAATTAAATAATTTTGCCTATTATCTTTTATATATAAAATAAATTATATAAATAAGGTTATAATTGGTTGAAAATATTGGTTGTTAGGTAATGAATTTATAAATAATAGTCGAAATAAGATTTAAAATAAAATAAATGGAAATTGGAAATTTAGAACTTAAGTTTCGGGGTTTTGAAACTTTCCTTTGAATGACTTTTAAATATAATAATAATATTATTAGAAGTTTTTTTTGATATAAATATTTCAATATAATTTGAAAGGATTGTTTTACAAGAAATTTTGGAAAGAAATAAGTTTTGTACTTCCCTCTCCGTCGTTGGAAAATAATTTTGGTGATGAGTGCACGCATCATCGACATTCATTTTCGAGTTTCGAAGTGGGAAGGCCACTGGAGTAGTTTTACTGCAGAGTTGTTTGATACACAAATATAAATTTTTTTAATTGTTTTAAATATAATTGGATATATATGTTGTAAGTATATACTTATCTATTATATTTAAATGGTTTTGGATGAAACCCGGTATTTAATTCTTAAGTTTCTGCAAATTAATAGTTTTAATTAGGGTAGTGAAATGTTAGTTAACTAATAGTTGGAACCTTTAAATAAAAATAAGAGATTAAATGCTGGTTATAATTGAGATTTAAAGAAAGTTGAAATTGTAATCTTATAAAACGAAAGATATAATTATTGAACATTTAATTAATTAAAAAAAATAAGATAAACTTGTTTGATTTTTATTACATTCTTAAAAGCATATATATAATTTATCAAATGATGTAAAAAGTTGAAATGTTAATAAGAAAACGTAATGGATATTATACAAGTAAAGCTTATGTAATAGGAATGTTAAGTGAAATTCTTTTATAAATAATAATTTGATGTCGTAATTATGTAAACTTAAGTATGACTGAAAGGTTGTAAAGGAATGACAATATACTTAAGTAAAAGTTGAGGTTATTTATAATAAAAAATAAGTAGAAGGATGAGTACTGTAAATAAATGAAAGTAAGTAGTGAATGAAAGAATATAATGCAATAAAAAAATGATATGAATAAATAAAAATGAAAATTTGCGAGAAATGAATTACTTAAAGGATAAATCATTATATGAATAAAAAGGGAATCAAACAACAAATATTATGAAATGAAATTAATAAGAATGAACTTAATTATTGTTTGGATTTGTTGTTTGTTTTGGTTATGGTTGTTTGGGTAAGGATACTTTAAATTTGTTTGGATTATGAATAATTTATTTTGTTTCATCTAAGACTATTGAGTAAATGATGCACTTGATAATTTATTTTTCATTTTGTACAATTTGAAGTTTTGAACCCGAACAACTATTTGTTTTGTTTGATATGAATGGATAATTGATGTGTGTTGATTTATGTGATGGTTGTATGCCTTGTTGCAAGTGATTGATGTTTCTTGTAACGACCCGTAAATTTTATTAAATAAATTGGTCAGTTTAATTTAGTTTTTGCAATTAAATTTAGGAAGAAATAAAAAATTTAAAATTTATAATGAAGCGAATGTTGAAAATGGAATGAAACCATGGAAATTAAAGATAAGTATTAACAGTTGAAATGAAATTACGAATAATTGAAGTAATGTAAATTGTTATACTAAGCTAAGATTTGAATATAAGATAACAAAGGTAAATAGTGAATTAATTTGATGAATTAATAATATTAAATAGTAAACTGAATTAAATCCATGTCCTGTAGTAATTGAAATATTGTTTGGGATTGAAAACTTACATAGGTAAACAAATGTAAGTATTGAATTAACATATGTTATTTATTTAGGGTATTGAATAAATTTGGTAATCCAATTGCAATTAATGGCAATAATGTTGATATAAGCTAATAAAATTAATTTCAATGCAATACCCATTAATGGATGGAATGAAATGGGATTAACGTAAATGTATACAAGGTGTTAAATCAAATTGAAAGGAAACAAACGTAAATATCGAATTAATTAATGAATAAATATACATTGAATAGTAATTGAATGTAAATTTGATGGTAATTGGATAAAATCAATATAACTAAAATGAATTGCAACTGTATAAATGGAAGTTATTTGTTAATAAGTGGATGTAAATATTAAACTAATTAATGAAAATAAAATCTAAAAGTTATGTTTGGATAGAACATAAGTGAATGCAATTAGTAGTATGGAAATAAATGCCAAAATTGATTTGTAAGTAATAGAGGCTTACTTATGTGACTAAAGAGTAACGATAATGTTTATTGTAGGTGTTAACGCCGAGCGACTCAAGGAGCTTACGACTCATGATAGTTACTGACTCATGAAAAGGAGCGACTCAGTGGCTTTAGCGACTTAAAATGCTTTGCGACCTAGTGTGTTAAGACGCGAACGACTCATGATATGCAACTCATTGAGTTATCATGAGCTAGCGACTTAGGAATGAAGCGACATAGTACTCAGCGACTTACCAGTAAAGCAGCATAGCGACTCAATACTTCTAGCGACTCATGAGTGAAGTGGTTCAGCGACTCAGTAGCCCATCGACTCATGGCACACCGGCTTAGCGACTCATCGTATGAAGTACTGACAAATGCTTCAACTACAACCCAAAGACATGATCTACGACTTATTATAAGTCGTTGCCGACTCATGCCTCATCGCAATGAGTCGCGTGCGACCTAACACTTGGAGAAAAAGTGATGCCGCTTCTCATAAGGTGTGAGCCGGTACTCGTAAGCAAAGAGGAGTTAAGGGGTGATACTTATCTCATGACTCGATGACTCGTGACTCGCGAACGACCTATTGAGCAATATGAGTCGCGTACGACTTAAGGGAGCTACGACATAACAGATTAAAGCTTGACCGAGTTAACAAGTGTTACGACTTAAAAAGGTGTACGACCTATCATAAGTCGCTGGCGACTCAAGCGAACAGGGAACAAGACTAATACCAATGCGCCTATGCCGCTGCCTGCTGACTCGTTAACGACATATGACTTATGATGAGTCGTGTACGACTCATGCTAACATAAAGGAGAACGTTCTGGTTAACTCGTGGAAGACTCAGGACTTGTGATATTCATTCAGATGGGAACATAGTCTTGGAGCAGGGGGAAAGCTAACCTAGTAGGTCGGCCACGACCTATTATGAACCGTGTACGGGTTACGACTCATCATGAGTCATGTACGACTCATGACTTAGCAATTTCAGCCTAAAAAGTTTGCCTATAAATACATGGCCATATTCAACATGAAGGGGACTTTTTGGGTTCATTCTGGAAGCGCCAAAACTCTGCCATTTTCTCGACTCAAGCAACACTTCAAGCACTCCAAACATCGAAGACATTACATCAAATTCAAGAGAGAGAATCCACATCATTTATCATGAGTTTGAAAGATAATTCTCCGTAAAAGTTTGTACTAACAGTCTAGGGTGGATTGTAATTGAAGAAAGTTGTATAAGTCGTACTTGTTCAGCAATAAAGAGATCAAAGTGGACGTAGGCTCGATTTTAGGCCGAACCACTATAAAACTGTTGTCTTTTACTGCTTTTCTGCAATTTCTTTACTTGTATCTTGTTCCCGTACCAACGGGTGGTGCTTTTACAACTACACATCACACACCGGGGTGTTAGCGTTCAAATTTAAGCGTTAACATTTTTGGTGCTTTCACTGAGAATTGAACTCAGGAAAACTCTCATCATTGCTTCGCAAAGATTTGTAGAAACAATTTCTTTAAAAACCAGAAGTTTATCTGAGATTATGGCTCCTGGAAGGAAAAGTAGATCTGTCAGATCTGGGAACATTCAAGAGGGAACCTCCGCTTCCCCTGTACCTAATCTACCCACTCCATCTGTTGGAGTTACGAAAGCGGAATTGGATGCTGTGATTCTAGGGCTAAACCAGCAGATAAACGCCCAAAATGCACAACTAGAGGCTCAAAGTGCCCAGAATGCTCTGATTCTGAATAAGTTGAACGACTTACTTGGGGCAAACAATCAAGCGGCTGGTAATGAAAGGAACTATGCTGGCAACATTCATGATGTTAATGAAAGGAATGCTCCTGAAAGGCCTACTAGTCCCTTTGAGCAGGCAGTACGTGAAGCCGGTGGATCTAGAACTCGGCATGATGAGGAATATCTTTCTGGAATGGTCCGGCAGATCATGAAAGAAAGTATGCAAAGGGTTGAAGATGAAAAGGAATGGGGTTTCGCTCCAAGCAAAACTCCGTTTACTGAAAGAATCTTAAAGGCGGAATTTCCAAGGAAGTTTGTCCCTCCGACCATCCCAGCTTACAAAGGGACAAGTGATCCAAACGAATTTTTGTATAAATATGATTGGCACATGACAGGTGCCAGAGCTTCTGACGAAATAAAGTGCCGATATTTCCCCGTATACCTTGAAGGGGTGGCTCTACTATGGTTTACCAAGCTGCCAGTCCGATCTATAGATCAGTTTTCAGACTTGACCAGAAAATTCAAGGAGCAGTTTAGACTTTATGCTTCCAAGGCCAAGGATATCATGTCATTGTCCAGTTTAGAGCAGAATCCTGGTGAGTCTATCAGATCTTTCTTGAACCGTTTCAATATAGCACTGGCTGAAGTGGACAATGCTGAACCACGAATGATCTTGACTTATCTAATGAGGGCTATCGATAAGTCAAGTGAATTTGGGAAATGGTTAAATATGAAAGAGCCAACCTCTCTCGAGAAGTTCTACAAAAAAGCAGACGAATTCATTCGCTTGGAAAGTCGTCCTTTGCCAGTAAAGGCAGTGTTGGAAAAAGCTGAAGACAACACTGTCGCTCCATGCAAGAATGAATCGGTGGGGCAAAAAAGGGAGAATAATAATGGAAAGAAACAGGGTAATCTGAAGAAGCCCCGATCCTTCAAGCCATCAGAATATACTCCATTATCACATACACCGGAGCACATCTACCTGGCCACTAAAGATTCCGTCGATTTCCCTAAACCTATCCCTTTAAGAACCGGGAGAAAAGCCATACAAAGTGGGAAATTCTGCCGCTTCCACAATCAACCGGGTCATGAAACTGATGAATGCCGCCAGCTGAAAAATCTGATTGAAGAGTTGCTAAGAGAAAACAAGCTGCAGCAATTCGTGAAAAAGAATAGCAACAATCGTGCATCGTCGGGTCAGGGGCAGCGGACTCCTGTTCATCAGCCTGGGGCAGGTGAGAAAGCTACGGGGCATGAATCTGGAAGGCCCGTTATCAATGTCATTTCAGGAGGACCTCACCCAGCTGGCAAGAGTTGGGGTGAGATGGAGAGATATTCCAGGGCTTTGAAATATGCTCCAGCCGAAGAAGACGTCTTTGTTCTAGAAGACACTACGCCCCTTAAACAACAGAAAACTTTCAGCGATGATATTATTTTCAGAGCCAGAGATTCTACAGGTATTGAAGCTCCTACTTTAGATCCCTTGGTCATCTCGGCTGGTATTGGACCAGCCATTGTCAGAAGAGTCCTCATTGACTGCGGAGCATCATGTAATATCCTCTTCAAAAAGACATTTGACCAGATGAAAATCCCTATGATCGATGTGCAAGCCTCATCACAGAAAATCGTTGGCTTCACTGGGGAGCCAAAGCAACCAGTAGGAACCATCGATCTGTTTGTAGAACTTGGGGAAGGAGAAAGGAAAGTGGTCCGAAAGCAAACCTTTGTGATCGTCGATAAATATTCTGCTTATAATGCATTTCTTGGCCGTCCAACACTCGCAGCATTCAAAGTTATCCTAGCCCCATGGTGCCTCACTATTAAATTCCCTACTGGCAATGGAGTAGGAGTTATAAAAGGGGATCAAAATGCTGCGCGAGAATGTTACTTGACAGAGCTGCAAGAGTCAAGAAAAAGAGAAATGGGAAAGGATGCGGCAACCTCAGTCCGCGTCAGGGACCCAGCCTTGTAGCAATTACAGAGCGGACCCTGCACTGGCGAGCACAGCGGGGCACGGAAAGAAATGGATCCCAGAAAAGCCAGTACAGGGGAGAATAGAGTAGTACCGGTGGAAACGACAATTCCGGTACCTGTTGACCCGAAGGACCCAAATAAGGTGTTGAATGTGGGTTCACAGCTTAATGTGTCAATTCAGAATATCTTGATATCTTTCCTGAAGGCAAATCTGGATGTCTTTGCTTGGACTCATGCCGATATGTGTGGAATGTCCCCAGAAGTTGCAGTACACGCTCTGAATATTGACCCAAAGTTTACGCCAGTTAAACAGAAAAGAAGAACCCAAGGTCCAGAAAGGTCAGCAGCATTAAAAGAAGAAGTTGATCGACTCATGGAAAACAACTTCATCAAAGAATCTATATATCCAAATTGGGTTTCAAATCCTGTGTTGGTCAAGAAAGCTAATGGGAAATGGAGAGTGTGCATCGATTTTTCTGATCTAAACAAGGCTTGCCCCAAAGATTGCTTCCCATTACCCAGGATCGATCAACTGGTAGACGGAACTGCGGGACATGAATTGTTATCCTTCATGGATGCCTACTCCGGTTATAACCAAATCATGATGCATGAGACGGATCAGGAGGATACAAGCTTTATTACAGATGTTGGACTTTATTGCTACAGAGTTATGCCCTTCGGATTGAAAAACGCAGGGGCAACCTACCAAAGACTTGTTAATGCTATGTTCAAACCGCAATTGGGCAAAACTATGGAAGTCTATGTCGACGACATGTTAGTGAAGTCCAGGAAAGCAGCGGATCACATTGAACACTTAGCAGAAATGTTCGCAGTCCTCCGGAAATACAGAATGAAGCTTAACCCCCTGAAATGTACATTTGGGGTCGAATTCGGAAAGTTCTTAGGTTTTATCGTCAGTGCTAGGGGCATTGAGGCTAGTCCAGCTCAAATTACTGCCTTGAAAGAAGTTAAAGCTCCTAGAACAAAGAAGGAATTGCAGAGTCTCAACGGAAAGATCGCCGCCCTGAGTCGGTTCATTTCCAAAGCTACTGATAAATGCATCCCATTCTTCGATGCCCTGAAAAAAGGAAAAAAGAACTTTGAATGGACGCCCGAATGCCAAAAAGCTTTTGAAGAGTTGATCCGTCATATGGAAACGCCTCCGATACTTTCTAGACCAGGTAATGGTGAGGATCTTCTTATATACTTGGCAGTATCATCTCATGCTCTAAGTGCAGCGCTGATACGGGAAGACAAAAGGATTCAACATCCAGTTTACTATATCAGCAAAAGACTCACTGGGGCAGAGCTGAATTACTCCAAGTTGGAAAAACTCGCCTATTGCCTACTAGTTGCATCGAGGAAACTGAGGCAATATTTCCAAGCTCATCCTATCAAAGTACTCACTGATCAACCTCTAAAGCAAGTCCTATTTCGCACTGAAACTTCGGGTCGTCTTCTAAAATGGAACATTGAACTTAGTCAATATGACATCACCTATCACCCCCGAAAAGCAATCAACGGACAAGCTTTAGCTGATTTCATTGCAGAATTCACAGAGAAAGATAATGGTGAGGAAAAAGCGATCAATGATTCTACAATCCAGTGGAAGATGTATGTTGATGGCGCAAGAAATGACTACTGTTCTGGAGCCGGAGTGGTACTTGAAACTCCTGAAGGTCGATCATTATGTTATGCACTAAGACTGGAATTTCCTTCAACAAACAATGAAGCAGAATATGAAGCTCTTATTGCAGGTCTGAAAATCGCTAAAGAGCTAAACATTCGAGCATTACAAATTTTCAGTGATTCTCAGCTTATTGTATGCCAAGTCAAGAAGGAATTTCAAGCAAAAGGTGGAAACCTGCCTTCCTACTTGTCAAAGGCTTGGGAACTCCTATGTGAACTCGATCACTATTCAATAAGCCACATTCCTCGGGAAGAGAATATGAAGGCAGATTCCCTCGCAAAGTATTCAAGTTCTGGTGAAGCTCAACTATTGGGATTGGTCCCTGTAGAAGTCCTTTCAGCGCCAAGTATAGACGAGATGGATATAGACTGGATTATGAACGTATCTCAAGAACAAGAGTCATGGATGACTCCAATACTGGATTACCTACTCAGAGGTTCTCTGCCAGAAAACTCGATAGAAAGACGAAAGCTACTAAGGAAGGCCTCTCGCTATGTAATTCAGGATGGCCGATTGTACAGACGGGGATTCTCAATGCCATTGCTTCGATGTGTATCCCAGGAAGAGTCCAAAACAATCCTAGCTGAAGTGCATGGAGGAGAATGTGGTGATCATTCAGGTGGTCAAACATTAGCAAAGAAAATTCTCCGATGCGGATATTTTTGGCCGGAAATTAATCGGGATGCTGCAGATTACTCCCGAAAATGTGACAAATGCCAAAGATATGCCAAAATTCCTAGAGCACCTTCTACCGAACTCACACAGATGGTCAGTCCATGGCCATTTTCAATTTGGGGAATGGATCTCATTGGGCCGCTACCAACTGCTAAATCAGGGATTAAATATGTTGTTGTTGCAGTTGATTATTTTACTAAGTGGGCTGAAGCTGAACCATTGGCTACTATCACTTCAAAGAAAATGATAAGCTTTGTGACCAAGAATATCATTTGCAGATACGGTGTGCCTCAGAAAATAATCACAGACAATGGTACTCAGTTTGAAAGCGAGGAATTCCAGGATTTTTGCAAACGATTCAAAATCCAGAAAATCTTTTCGGCAGTAGCTCATCCGCAGGCAAACGGGCAAGTGGAAGCAGTGAACAAGATCATGAAATCAACCATCAAAAAGCAACTCGAAAGAGCAAAAGGTGGTTGGGTCGATAAACTACCACTTGCACTATGGGCATACAGAACTACTCACAAAACTGCAACTGGGCATACTCCTTTTTCGTTAGCATACGGATCGGAAGCAATGATCCCGGTTGAAACAGAGGTCCCTTCACACAGAAGAATCCATTTCAATCAAGCAGAAAATGAAAAGCTGCAACTTGAAGCGCTGGATCTCCTTGATGAAAAAAGAGATGAAGCTAACCTCAGAGTTGCAGCTCATCATCAAAGGATAGCCAGACATTTCAATTCCAAAGTTCGTCAACGCAGCTTTGAAATTGGAGATCTAGTCCTGAAAAGAATTATGACCGCGACAGGTGTGTTTGGGCCAAATTGGGAAGGACCATATGTAATAGGTCAGAAGCTTCTTGACGGCACATTCAAGCTCACCACTGTTGATGGAGATCAAATTCCAAGGGCATGGAACAGCAACCATTTGCGTCCATACTTTACTTGAAAATTTTGTTGAAACATTGTAAAAAGAATTATGAATGTATGATTCTTGTAATTGAAAGCAATTGTGAAACTGATGCAAGTAAATAATGAAAGAATATAAAGTGGATGTAGTCCCAATTTCATGGCCGAACCACTATAAATCGTGTGTTCCTTATTATCATTATATGTTTGCTTTGTTTTCGATATAAAAATACATAAAATGTATTGCTGAAATGTCGATTTAAATTTTTGCAGACAATGGAAATAAAACTTGCGCATAATAAGACCGAGCGATTCTCACCATCATTCAACAAACAAATTTCAAGTCACAAAGACCCCGAATTCAAATCCTAGATAGGAAATACTTCAATTGAACGGCTAATGATTTCGATAGAAACGAGCTCTTGCTGATAAATTGAGATTGTTTGAACAAACAAACATCCAATTAGGAAGCTAGTGCCCGTTCTCACGAACTTGCCTAGCAATGAAGTACACTTCCTTGGATTAAACAAGCCACTTGTGAGAAAAGGGGAATGAAAACTTGAAAAGAAGAAAAAAAAAGAGGATTGCTGAAAAGGCATAAGCAAGTGAACAGAGGAACAACCAAAGCTACCATCAGCGGCACAAGTCCTCTCCGGAGGCGCAACTCTTCGGAGGATAAAAGACCTCTAATGGGTCATACGCCACAAAAAAGAAAGTTTTCTACTCAACAAAAAAGATTGGAGGAGTCATGACCCTCCAACCATGAGAGAGTAACTTCCAGGCGATGAAAACCCTCTCTGAGGCACATTTCACCAGGAGTTGAAGTGTTATGACCGCTCTTCGGGATTTCACTTCACCAGAGTTGAAATGTAAACAAAATAAAAGCCCTCTTCGGAGGCCCATTTCACCAGGAGTTGAAGTGTTATGACCGCTCTTCGGGATATCACTTCACCAGAGTTGAAATGTAAACAAAATAAAAGCCCTCTTCGGAGGCCCATTTCACCAGGAGTTGAAGTGTTATGACCGCTCTTCGGGATATCACTTCACCAGAGTTGAAATGTAAACAAAATAAAAGCCCTCTTCGGAGGCCCATTTCACCAGGAGTTGAAGTGTTATGACCGCTCTTCGGGATATCACTTCACCAGAGTTGAAATGTAAACAAAATAAAAGCCCTCTTCGGAGGCCCATTTCACCAGGAGTTGAAGTGTTATGACCGCTCTTCGGGATATCACTTCACCAGAGTTGAAATGTAAACAAAATAAAAGCCCTCTTCGGAGGCCCATTTCACCAGGAGTTGAAGTGTTATGACCGCTCTTCGGGATATTACTTCACCAGAGTTGAAATGTAAACAAAATAAAAGCCCTCTTCGGAGGCACATTTCGCCAGGAGTTGAAGTGTAATAACCGCTCTTCGGAATTTCGCTTCACCAAAGTTGAAATGCAAAAACAAAACAAAGACCTTCCTGAAAGCCCACGTTTCACCGAGATTGAAATAAAACTTCCAAGTGTTGAAACGTGAAAAGGCATTCTTCAAAGGCACAACTCTTTGGGGGTACACGTTTCACCGAGATTGAAATAAAACTTCCAAGTGTTGAAACGTGAAAAATCCCTCCTCAGAGGTACAATCTTGTAAAAAAAATCCTCATCAAAAGCGTACTTTAACTTTCAAAGGAAGAGTAATTTGCCTACTATGGAAAATGATCGTAAAAAAAAAAAAAAGTAGTTAAAGTACCCTTCAGAGGTCCGCTTTACCACATAGAGGAATTCACTTGGTAAAATATGCACATAAGCAAAAGAAAAAAGTGATTTCTTCGAATGACAAAGCGTAAAAACTTATACGAAGGGAGTTGTACTCTACAAAAATTTTCTTTAAAGAATAAAATAATTATTCTTTAACAAATAAGAGTGCAAGTCCCCTCGAAGTATAAAATATTGCAGCAAGCTTAAGGTATGGGGGCAACATGGTATAGTAGTATAGCTGCATCGGTAAAGTAATACTCAAACAACATACCATAAGCCCGCTGCAATATCATATAAATAAACTTGTGCAAAAATGAATAATAAATGCATACTCAAATTCAAACAGAAGTTTGTACAAACGAAGAATCATTTTATTCAACTATAATGCAGATACAGGTTTCAAAATAAAAGCGGGGGCCGGTACCCGCACAACTCTCGGCCAGTTCATACAAAAGGCAAAAAGCTAAAATCTTCACTTCTTCTTCCCTCCTTTGGACCCTTTACTCGGTCGAATAACCAGCTTTTCAGGTCGGCCAGTGGGTATAAGGGAAGTAGGAGAGGCAGGTGTAACCGGTTCAACTTCCGGCTCCTCTTCAGTGGCGGTGATTTTCTTCCCCCTCCTCTTTGATGTCCCACGCTTCTCTCTCCTTTGTGAGGAAGACTCACTCCCCGGAGTGACAAGTTTTGATAGAACAATGTCGTCAGAAGGAGTCCGTTCCGGGGATATGTCACCTCCCTCAGGTCTCTCATCTTTCTGCTCTTGCGAAGCGATGGGATCATCCAAGCCGTGAAGAGCCTCTATTTGTTCCTCCTGTGATCCAGGTTGCGAGGCAGAAGGAGGCGCCGCCTGAAGAGATGAAGGATGGATAACCGGAGGAGTAGAAGTTTGAGCAGTGCTTGGTACTTTTTCTACAGAAGAAAAGAGGTTAAAGTCAGTAAAGAGAGGAGATGAAGGTTCACCAATGAAGTCAGTAAAGAGAGGAGATGAAGGCTCATCAAGGTTGAGAAAATAGCCAAGGAGCTCATGAAACTCATGCGAAATAAATGAGTAACCCGCTTGAGCAGAATTGATAGTAGCGAGATTAACAGTGAAATTACCTGGAGAAGCTGGTTTCCTGATATCGACTTCATAAGCTTGCGCATCAGCGCTCTCATCACCCTCGTCTCCACCTTGTATGCTCGTAATCTCAGTGGTAACTTTGGTGGGAGATGCAAGATGGGAACTGGAACCAATAATGTCAACTTCGGACGAAGAAGGTGGCTGGACTAGAGTAGTTGAAGTGGTTTTTCCCAGCCGGTCCCCTTCCGTCACTTCAGTTCTTAATTTGGCAAGTTGTTCCTTTCCCTTGGCAAGGGCAGCGCGAGCGTCATCATCAAAATAATGCCTCTCCAGGGCTGATTCGTCATAACCGGCACCTTCAGCACCAAGCATCTCAAGAGCGGCCTCCCACACTTCAGCTAAAGTAATTTCATATTTAGGACCAAGAAAAGCGAGGCTTCCATGCCCCAAGACGCTATGCAAGTAAAAGTCGAATAATGTTGAGCCGAAGCTGTTTTTGGTCGCCTCATGAGATTCTTCGGCTGCGATTTTGCCGGCGACAGCCTCATCGCGCTCCCTTTCAGTTTTGGCAAGCTGAAGCTTAAGCATTTGTATCTCCGCCTCCTGGGAGTTGTTTTTCTTTCGAAGCTCAGCAATATCAGAGACATAGCCTTCACTGATTCTTTTTTGTGCCTCGAGCCTGTCTTCGGCATCCCTCTGACTGGCATGAGCATCTCTAACTTGTCTGAGAAGCACTTCTTCTTTTTGAGAGTATGAAGTAGAGGAAGCAGCAAGCTCATCTTTCAACTTCTCAACCTTTGCTTCGAGCTCCTCGTTGTAGGAAGTAATGCTCCTCATTTCGGTGTCATGCTGCTCAAGGACCTTTTGCCACTCAGCCTTATCATTTTCCATGGTGAGCATGGCCTCTAAGTTGGCACGGTTAACTCTTTGAAGCTCATCAACAAGCTTCTGCCAGTTTGACATCCTCTCGATATCGAGCTTGATTGCATCAAGATTGCGCAACATAGCAGACTTGTCGATGGGGACCAAGTCTAGGTCGAATCTCACACCCTTTAAGCACCATTGTGGAAAACGACTTTGTAAAGTGGCTGGGCCAGGTCCCACTTGAAATTTAGGCCTGCTTATTACTGTCTGGATGTCCTCCTTCCCGAGAGCAGGAGAGTCGGAAGTAATGTCAAGAGGGGCAGGGGCAGTAGGCTTTTCGGGAATAGTGGAAGCATGTCTCTCACCATATCGGGCTCGTTTGCCTGAATCTTCAGCTACATGACCCTTTCCTCGGTCGTCGTGAGATTTCCTTTTGTAAGAGTCGTCACTTCTCTGCAGAGAATCATGGTGCTCATCCCTATCCCTTCTGTCATAACGCTCTTCTGCATCCCTCCTTTCGCGAGCCTTTCGAGCAGCCCTCTCTTCGTCAGACTCTCTATAGGAGGGAAAGTAACGCCGATAATCATATTGACCACGCCCCCCGTAGCGTTGGAAATCCTGATAATATGATCCGCCGCGTGTCATTGAAGAATCTGAAATAAGAAAAGATAAGCTTTAGAAATCTTTAAAGTATAAGAAGATAAGTGCATAAATGTGCTGGAAAATCCTTAGTTGTGTGTGAAGTGCAAGCTACTCGCGTTGGACTAACGAACCACTCCTCTGTTGGGGGGAAGTGATAGATTTCACTGTTGATGACAATTCTTGAGATAAAGGAGTTAGAGTCTGTTGGAGGGCAGATGTTGCTTCAATCGTCGGAGGTATAGCTTTACCATGAGCAGGGTCTTCTTTAAAGAGCTCTTGGGAAGTGATAATTACGTCACTTAAATCCCCAAAGACGTCATCACCGTCATGCCCAACCTGATTCCCTCCATCAGCTCCTTTGTCAGCACTCTTCCTGGTTTGGGAAAGGGGCTCCTCTTCTTCTTCAATAATGGGAGCAAGTGCGGGCTTTTCGGAGGGTCCCGTATCGTCTCTTGGAGTAGAGCACTTTACTAATGAGGTTTCTGCAGAAATTTCTCCTCGTATGTGCTCTTTAGTGGAGATCGGAAGATCAGGAGTTTTCACCGGAGAATCAGGAACCTCCGTTGGAGCTTCACGAGGCCGAGTAAAGCGAGAGGGATGGAGGAGTCCGTATTGATGTAAAAGTTCATCGTTTAGCAGAAACTTTATGCTCCTCTCTTCTACCGGCACGGCATTTAATCTCTCAAAAATTTGCTTAAGACTTGGGTCCCTGGCAGGGGGTGGAAGTGCTAAAACAGGAAAAGAATGAAATTAGCAACTGAGAGTTCAGATCTCGAGAAAGTTTCAAAACGGAAAAAGTAAAGACAGGAAATCTTACTTCCCACTCTCCAGATGGCATAAAACCCTGGAGGGCAGCGAACAAAGAAAAACTGATTCAAAAATCCGTGAGCGCTTTCGGAGAGATCAGTAATAAGTTTGCGGTTTCGAGCGCTTCTTATAACCACGATGGAGGGATGGTCTTTAGTTTTCGTGAATGAGCAAAAATAGCAGATCTCCCCGAAGCTTGGTAATCGATCCAAAACTCTCCTGAATAGAACACATAACCCCATCAGAATGGCGTAGCCATTGGGGTGTAATTGGAATGGAGAGATAGACAACCGAAGCAGGAACTGTTGGAGAAAGTCGTTAAAAGGAGGAATCGCCCCACTTAAGCACATTTGGCGATTGAATGCAACAAAGCCGTAGGGAGGATTGTCAGCAGTATCACTTGGCCCAGGGAAAAGAACATCGCTTTCAGCAAGGCCAAATTGAGTGCGCAGCTGGACAAACGCTCTCGAAGTTAGAATAGTCGGGGTTCTCTCCGGAGGATTCTCTATGGGAACAGCTATCGGAAAAGTTTCTTCCTCTTGAGTTACCACTTCTTCTTCTCGGTGGGAGGTCATTCTACACAAGCAACTGGATGTTCAAATGCGAAGGATAGAAACATAAGCTAGTTCTGTCAAAATTTCAAGTTCCCAAAGTCGCTTAAAAACTCAGGGCAATCTGAATCATGTAAAGAGACACAAGGCACGACACCATGCATCCAAACCTAAGGTCGCTCATAACCTAACAGGAAGATCACTACATCAATAAGTCGCATTGTATGAGTCAAGGGGTCTCGGTTCAAGGGCATGCGGAATTCTCCAAGTCCTAACTCGGCAGCGACTCGGGATGTCTCGGCCACGACTCATGGCTCCTAGCTGACTCGACCAGCGACTCAAAACCTGATTTGCTAACTCGTGGAATTCCTCGTCACGCCTCATCTCACAGCCCCCCTTTCTCTGCCTCAACCCGCTAACCCGTTAGTACTAAGGCAACAAAGATCTGTCACATTCCCAATGGAACCCATCATCTGTCCATACCAACAAATCACCTGAAAAACAATCTGAAATGTTTCGCATCGATCTTATATTCAATGCATTGCTGAGCTCGCGTATCGGATAGTGATCCAGAATCAATTATAACAATTCGAAGTAAAGCGCAACGCATGAAAGCGAACTAAAGCCGAAAGATGAGAATTTGTGATTCAACATTGATTATTATGGATTAAGATCGGATTTGCTTACGAAGTATAATGGTTGGGATGAATCGGAGAGTAACAGGGTTGAATTTGCCTTCGGAAATGAGATTGGAAGATTTGTTAATGGCGGCACAAGGTGTTGAGGCAATGATTAAGTGAGGAAGAAGAGCAACGCATTAGCTTACATACAAGACGGGAGAATAGGAAAGGACTCACGAGTCATAAGCCGCCTTGAGTCGGTCACGACTCAAGAAGAAAGTCGAAGCACACGACTCATGATCTAAGCGTATACTTCGAGGGGCAATTGTTAACGCCGAGCGACTCAAGGAGCTTACGACTCATGATAGTTACCGACTCATGAAAAGGAGCGACTCAGTGGCTTTAGCGACTTAAAATGCTTTGCGACCTAGTGTGTTAAGACGCGAACGACTCATGATATGCAACTCATTGAGTTATCATGAGCTAGCGACTTAGGAATGAAGCGACATAGTACTCAGCGACTTACCAGTAAAGCAGCATAGCGACTCAATACTTCTAGCGACTCATGAGTGAAGTGGTTCAGCGACTCAGTAGCCCATCGACTCATGGCACACCGGCTTAGCGACTCATCGTATGAAGTACTGACAAATGCTTCAACTACAACCCAAAGACATGATCTACGACTTATTATAAGTCGTTGCCGACTCATGCCTCATCGCAATGAGTCGCGTGCGACCTAACACTTGGAGAAAAAGTGATGCCGCTTCTCATAAGGTGTGAGCCGGTACTCGTAAGCAAAGAGGAGTTAAGGGGTGATACTTATCTCATGACTCGATGACTCGTGACTCGCGAACGACCTATTGAGCAATATGAGTCGCGTACGACTTAAGGGAGCTACGACATAACAGATTAAAGCTTGACCGAGTTAACAAGTGTTACAACTTAAAAAGGTGTACGACCTATCATAAGTCGCTGGCGACTCAAGCGAACAGGGAACAAGACTAATACCAATGCGCCTATGCCGCTGCCTGCTGACTCGTTAACGACATATGACTTATGATGAGTCGTGTACGACTCATGCTAACATAAAGGAGAACGTTCTGGTTAACTCGTGGAAGACTCAGGACTTGTGATATTCATTCAGATGGGAACATAGTCTTGGAGCAGGGGGAAAGCTAACCCAGTAGGTCGGCCACGACCTATTATGAACCGTGTACGGGTTACGACTCATCATGAGTCATGTACGACTCATGACTTAGCAATTTCAGCCTAAAAAGTTTGCCTATAAATACATGGCCATATTCAACATGAAGGGGACTTTTTGGGTTCAATCTGGAAGCGCCAAAACTCTGCCATTTTCTCGACTCAAGCAACACTTCAAGCACTCCAAACATCGAAGACATTACATCAAATTCAAGAGAGAGAATCCACATCATTTATCATGAGTTTGAAAGATAATTCTCCGTAAAAGTTTGTACTAACAGTCTAGGGTGGATTGTAATTGAAGAAAGTTGTATAAGTCGTACTTGTTCAGCAATAAAGAGATCAAAGTGGACGTAGGCTCGATTTTAGGCCGAACCACTATAAAACTGTTGTCTTTTACTGCTTTTCTGCAATTTCTTTACTTGTATCTTGTTCCCGTACCAACGGGTGGTGCTTTTACAACTACACATCACACACCGGGGTGTTAGCGTTCAAATTTAAGCGTTAACAGTAGGTTACCTATTCATTTAGATGGTTAATTGGAGGTAAATTGTAATAAATGTAAATAAATGTTACATTTGTGTGAAATGTAATACAATGGTTAGGAGTTGTTAGAATGGATATACTAAAGTAATGAATGGGAAAAACAAGGTAACTAAGTTTATATAATAGTATTGAACTTAATAAAAAAAGATTTGAACTAAACGAATCAATTGATATATGTTTTATTTCTTTAGTATGTGCATAAAATTTGGAAATAAAATTGCAATTAAAGGAAATTAGGTAGTACATTATTTGGAAATAAATTTAATAAATACATTAAGGAAGTGTAATATAATTCACTGTTAATTATACCCAAAAAATGACAATTTAATTAATAGCAAGATTTTAAATCAATAAACGGATTTATTAAGATTTCAATTTATAATCAATAACATTTAATGGGAAATCAATTACAATTAATTGACTTAATATGTGCAGATAGGGTAGGTGTGATTTGTATTGAAATGGTTAATTTTATAAGATGTAGTTAATGCTAATCCCATCTATAATATGACAATTGGCTGATTTAAAGAATAGAAAGCAAGATTTATTTATTTAATTGAAGAAGAAAATTCAATAATTGAATTTATTGTGAATAAATGAAATTTACCATTTAAATTTTTCGTTGATAGAAATTTAGATGAAATTTGGAGATAGTTATATAATGAAGTAGGAATCCAATGTTAGTTTAGGTAGAATAATAGAATGAAAATTTAATTCAATGGAATTATTGAAATTATTTTATAATCTTTGAATTTAATGAAACTAAAAATTTAACGCTGGACTTTGATAAATTTATCGATTATAAATGGACATATAAATTTGTTTAAATTATTGTAAATGATTAAAAATTTAAAGGGGTAAAAATTGTTGATTATAGAAGTGAAATAAAAAAATTGGATTTAATTAATTTATTTATTTTTAATTTATTTACCTAATCAAAAATAGCCATTTTGGCCACTGACTCGAATTTTGATGAAACAAGTTTCATCGGATCCGTAACGGTGAAATATTACAGAATTTCAAGTTTCGTTGCGATCGGACTTGTCGTTTGATCGTACGGACTCGAAAAGCGTTGAAATCTTTGAAATTAAAATCAATTGAAATCAATTTGAAAAATATTGATTTTAGCATAACTTCTTCATACAATGGAATTTGGACTTGAAACTTGTTCCATCGTGTTTAGGATATTTAAAAACACCTATTTTGATATATGGGTTGACCCAATTTCGTTCCGGAGTCAGAACGGGCTTTTTGGGCCATTTCCTCGTTAGCGCGTACATCTATTTTATCCGATCCATTCTATTTC
Source organism: Allium cepa (assembly GCA_030765085.1). Classification (NCBI taxonomy): domain Eukaryota; kingdom Viridiplantae; phylum Streptophyta; class Magnoliopsida; order Asparagales; family Amaryllidaceae; genus Allium; species Allium cepa. Next base: position 361,103,837 of record CM060942.1, read on the forward strand.
AAATCTATCTATAAATACGTTGTTATAAACCCTAATTTACCTCATTCTCATTTGTCTGTGCGCACACTGTGACGCCCCACCTCAATACCCACGCTAGCCAAGAACACTACGGAGTAATGCTATCAACTAGCGCGGATAATAAGGCTGTTGAGGAGCGACCATCCATGTAACTTCTTTGTGCGAGCACCGATTTGTCAGATAGCATAGCATGCATTTCATTTAAGGAGGAAGCCCGATATACTGATACAAACTCAAAGCTATCACACGGTGGCTATAAATAAATCTTCGGAAACAAATATGGAAATAAACATAACACAATCAGTCACAGACATCCATATCACAAAGGCGGAACAAGATAGGAATATATAACTAACACATGAAAGTGAACATCAGAGTAGTGGTCATGAAAGGACCACATACACAAAAGAATAGCAACACGTGTTATACAAAAGAATACATCTATGAGTCTATATTTCAAGTGTAAACGACAAAACTGCTAATCTAAATGGTCAGCCAAAAGTTAGAGTAGTAAATCCCTGGGGGAGAAGTCAAGCAGAAGCACCTGTAACATCTCGGTCTGACCCGAGTATTATTTATAAGAAAATAAAAAACGGATCAGTCTAGCTATAAATATCATATAACATGATATAAAACAATAGATATGGCAAGAACATATAGTAACCATAAAGACATACTATGATAAGCATGTAAATAAAGATCATCAAGAGATCAAACAATATCGAAAGAATCTTCTAAAAGACCCATATTCACCTAAAAAAAGGTGATGACACACAAATTCACCAAGACATAAAAGCGGGAAAATCATAACAATGAAAGTCATGAAAATAGGTGAAGCTCAAATTCCAGAAGACTACACATGAAATCCAGAAATCACAATATAGGAGCATGAAAACTCACAAAATGGGAGCATGAAAACTCACCTACACGTGTAACACAAAGTGAGACGCTATCTCATGGTTGCAAGCCATTAATTTTGACACACGAATGGCCCGAAGACCGTGGGGCGCTACCCCACATATGTGATGGCGAAACATCACACAAATGCGATGACGAAACATCACAAGAGCGTGGTCTAGTCTCCCTCGAAGACAAAGAGACATCACACAATTGCTAGACTAAATCACAAAAATGATCGTCATGATCATCAAGAAGTGTCAATCACATTAAGCTATTAAATATATGAGTTTAGCTTCATGTCCCACAACCACTTGCTTAACTTAAATATTTACGAACAAACTATAGATCTTCACTAGAAAATTGTCACAAATGGTTCAATCGAACAAGTTCAAGAATTAACCGACGAAGCAAACGCAAGCGTTTCATACCACTTGTTTTACTAAGTCGTTTAATTAGATTTCTCATCCGAGTGAGGTAATGGTTTGTATATACTAATAGATTGGAAAACGATTTGGGAAAAGAGCTTTGTATTAAAATAGTATTGAAATCGTTTTGATGAAAGAGTTTTGATATTTATTACTAGTATTGAAACTTTCATATTTCTAAAGTTGTTATCCCGCCTTTTTAGCAAGGCCGTGAGACCATAAAATCGACCAAGAAGCCCAAGATAGTTTGTCTCGAAGAATGGTAAACTCAGCATCTTAACAAAGCAAGTTATGTTGAATGTTTTTCAGATAAGACCCCCTACGGAGGGGGGTCCAGGGGGGTGGCAACCCACTAAGGTGGGGGTTTGGGGGCAACGCCCCCGCTACGGGGTTCGACCTAGTGAAAACCTAAGGGAGGATAGGATCGAGCGACCTAACGGTTGCGACCTAGGGGTCTAAGGGGTCAAGCGACCTAGTGGTTGCGACCTAGAGGTGTTCGCGAGCTAACAGAGGTAAGCGAGCTAAAGTCTCAAACAAGGCCTAACGACCTAACTTCCCGCGACCTAAGTGAGGAAACAGGTCAAACGACCTAGTGGTTACGACTTAGGGGGTGTTCGCGACCTAAGTGTGCGACCTAATGTGGTCAACGACCTAACTCGGTCGCGACCTAACGGAGCAAAGGGGCGAACGACCTAACTGGAGTCATGGTCCTGCGACCTAAAGGGGGTCAACGACCTAACCACATGGAGGCCGAGAGACCTAAAGGAGAACAAGGTCAAGCGACCTAAACGGGGTACGCGACCTAGTGGAGTAAGAGGGAAACGACCTAGGGGCTTATAACCTAGAAAGAAACGAAGGCCAAGGACCTAAAGCCCAAACGAGTTAACATATGTCGCGACCTACATGGTAACGACCTAACGGAGAAAGGAAGAGCAACCTAGTGGCCAAAGCAACTTAATGTTAAACGAGCCATGCGACCTAAGGCGCTAACACGCGAGCGACCTAAGGCGTTAGCTCGCGAGCGACCTAACTCCAAACACGCACAAATGGCCAGAACGACCTAAATGCAGAAAATTCACCAAAACGCTAAAAATTGGAGTTTTTCGCCAATCCAATCCAAACCAAATGCAAATGTACATGCTAAAGTGATAGGAAATCATTCCCAAACATCCGTGATAGTTATAGACAAGAATGTGAGATAAAAATCTCACCTTTGCACCAAAAATCAATGAAAATGAAGACCAAAGCAAAGCAAGAATCAATCCACTTCAATCTCAGCACAAGAAGCTTGAATCCAATGTCTTCACATTGATTTTGGAGTTGGATGTTGAATTTGCTGTACTTGGGCTTGGAATTTTAATTTCCCTTTCCACTCACCATTAATGCTAAAACTAGAGTTAGGTAGGAATTTATGAAGAGATGAGGAGAAGGGGTTGGAACTTAGGTTTAATAGGCTAAACCAACCCAAAGTCCAAAGCGGGAAAACTTAGTGAAATTCTACTATCCCTAAGCATATCAAAGTTTATACTTAAAAAGATTGTAAACGGCATTTCGAACTCAATGGAAGTGGTCTCCAGTCCTAATTTGACCGTTTGCAAAAAGTAGCTTTTCGGACCAATATCCGATTAACGACAAAATATTTAAATATAAAATCGATAAATATGCGGGTTGTTACAGACTCCTCTCCTTAAAGAAATTGCGTCCTCGCAATATATAAGATAGAAATTAAAAAGTAACAACCATAAAAGCATATTAACACAAAAGAAATTTGAAATAGGAAGTTCACCTCAAAGAGTAGGAGTAAGCAAGTCCGGATGTGTTCGCTCGATGAATTCTCTGGATTCCCAAGAGCAATCCTTAGGATTTGAGGACCATTGAACCTTCACTAGCGGAACATCTTTATTTCGAAGTCGTTTGACCTCCGAAGCTATAATTCGAATAGGATGCTGCTCGTAAGTTAAATTCGGCGAAACTTCAATTTCTTCCACAACACCAAGCTCAAGAATAGAATCGAAATCTCGTAGGCATTTCCGTAATTGAGAAACATGAAACGCGTCATGCATAGCAGAAAACTGACCCGGTAATGTAAGGCGATACGCCATAGAACCAATACGTTCAGTGATAGGGAATGGCCCAATATATCGGCGTGCTAACTTTCCCAATCGACTGAAACGTACAACACCTTTCATAGGTGAAACACAAATAAAAACAGAATTTCCCACAAAAAAAATCTAACTTCCTTCTTCGATTATCGGCATAGGATTTTTGTCTATTCTGGGCTTCTTTCATCCTATGTCGAATAAGTTCAATCTTCTCTGTGAATCATGAATAAAGTCTGGACCTAAAACCAGCTTCTCACCGGCCTCAAGCCAATAAGAAGGAGATCGGCATGGCCTTCCATAGAGTGCCTCGAAAGGTGCCATACCAATACTAGATTGGAAGCTATTATTATAGGAAAATTCAACAAGGGAAATATGAACTTCCCAACTTCCACCAAATCGAGCACACAAGCACGAAGAAGATCTTCAAAAGTTTGATTCATTCGCTCGGTTTGTCCATCGGACTGGGGTTGATATGCAGTGCTAAACTTAAGCTTCGTTCCTAAAGCTTTTTGAAGACTCTTCCAAAATCCACTAGTAAACAATGGATCTTGATCGCTAACAATAGAAGTAGGAATCCATGCAATTTAACAATTTCTTTGATAAAGAGTTTGGCCAAAAGAGGAACGGTTCGGTTAGACCAAACGGGAATAAAGTGGGCGGATTTAGTAAGTTTATCAACGATCACCCATAAGCTATCATGACCCGAACGAGAATGGGGAAGGCCATCTATAAAATCCATGGAAATTTGGTCCCACTTCCAAATTGGAATTTCTAAAGGTTGAAATAACCCACCAGGCCTTTGATGTTCGGCCTTGACAAGTTGGCAAGTCATGCAACAATTAACAAAGTTAGCAATATCAGATTTCATTCCCTCCCAATAATAAAGTCGCTTCATATCAGCATACATTTTACTAGTACCTGGATGAATGGTAAATTTAGAACGATGGGAATGTTCTAAAATTTCTTTACGAAGATCACCAATATTTGGTACGATAAGTCTGCCAAATTTTCAAATGCTACCACGAGAATCAATATCAAAGTCTTTCAAACCTTCGGTATCAATTTTATCCTTAACATTTTGGCCAAGAAGAGCCAATTCAGGATCTAGCCCTTGAGCTTCAAGAATGCGGTCTAAAAGAGAAGGATGAGCCTCAAGGCAACATAAAACAAGTGATGAGCATAAATCGAATACGCTCTCTCGAATCTCACAAGTGGATAAAATCTCGAGATCGTTCCATTCGGATATCATCATAGAAACAACCGCTTGTTGTTTACGGCTAAGAGCATCGGCGACACGATTACCCTGACCGGGGGTATAAAGAATATCAAGATCATAAGGTACATGGAACTCGAGCCAACGTTGTTGACGCAAATTAAGTTGCTTCTGATAAAATAAATATTTCAAAGACTTATGATCAGTGTAAAGAATAAATTTCTCTCCCAATAGATAATGATGCCAAATTCGAAGGGCGAAAACAATAGCCGCAAGTTCTAAACCATGTGTGGCATATCTAGTCTCAGCCGGCTTCAATACCTAGAAGCATAAGCAATAACACGTTCTTTTTGCATAAGAACGACACCCAAACCAATGTGACTAGCATTAGTATAAACAACAAAATCTTGATTCCCTTCGGGAATAACAAGAACAGGAGCATCGGAAAGGAGTTCTTTCAATTTCTGAAAAGAGGCTTCACATTTGTCCGACCATTTAACTCCCTTCTTAGTCAAGCCAGTAAGTGGCACGGCAATCTTAGAAAAGTCTTTATTGAAATGACGGTAATAACCCGCCAATCCGAGAAAACTTCGAATCTCTGTCACGCTCTCCGGTCTCTTCCAATCTTGAATCGCTTCAATCTTTGAAGGGTCCATGGAAATTCCGAATTCGGAAATAATATGACCGAGAAACTTCACACGAGATTGCCAAAAGTGGCATTTAGAAAATTTCGCCTTTAATTGATTACTCCTAAGAGTTTCCAATACAATCCGAAGATGCTTTTCATGCTCCTTCTCGGTTTTAGAATACACAAGGATATCATCAATGAAGATGAGAACAAACCGATCGAGGAAAGCCTTGAAAACTCGATTCATGAGGTCAACGAAGTAAGCCGGAGCATTCGTTAAACCAAATGGCATAACAAGCCATTCATAAGATCCATAATGAGTATGGAACGACGTCAAAGGAATACTATCCTCAGCAATACGAAGCTGATGAAAACCGGTAGCCAAGTCCGACTGTGAAAAGAACCTAGCTCCGCTAAGCTGATCAAATAGATCGTCAATCCAAGGTAAATGATATTTATTTTTAATAACCAGATCGTTAAGCATACGATAGTCAAAGCAAAGCCTAAGCGTACCGTCGGATTTCTTCACGAAAATAGCCGAAGCTCCCCAAGGCGAGGAACTAGAGCGAATAAATTGCTTCGTCTCCAATTCAGACAACTGTTTGCGCATCTCCTCATTTTCCTTATTGGACATGCGATAAGGAGGACGAGTAAAAGGTTGAGCTCCGGAAACAAGATTAATTCTGAACTCAATTGCTCTTGTAGGTGGTAAACCTAAAACGGGCTCGAATATGTCGGAAAATTCACGAACAACGTGAATACGAGAAATAATATCATCTTCATCATCATCGTTATCATGAGGATTTAAAGAATATAAAGATGCCACCAAACAGGATTCTGAATCTTTAAGATTAACAGAAATCTAATTAACAGATAGTGGATGTTGGAGATGAATAGTTCGCTCAAGACATAGGATATGAGATTCATAACGATTAAGCCAATCCAATCCCAAAATCATTCCAAAGCCTTGGTAATGCATAACATGCAAATCGGCTAGGAATGGAAAATCACATAAAATAATCTCCATATTTTTACAACGAAAACTAAGAGTTGCGGATCCACCAACAGGATTCGCAATTCTTAAGGAAGTCATTAAAGCATCTACATTTAAAGAGAAAGTGTCGACAAGTTCCTTTGATATAAAAGAATGGGATGCACCCGTATCAAAGAGAACTCTAATAGGTTGATCATGAAATAAAATAATACCATCAAGAATGGAATGAGAAATACCTTAGCCATGAGATGTGTTGCCAAGGGCTTGAGCCACGTTTAACTTTCCCTCTTTCCTGCCTTTTAGTGTGGGGCACATATGTATATAATGTACCGAGCTCTTGCAATAGCTCAACTTTTGGGCTTCGAACGCTTGTTGGCAAAATGGTCCTTAGAACCACAATTATAGCATTGCTCGCTACTAGAAGAAGGTGTCTTTGCAGCCTATGTTGCTTGCTTACCCTTTTTGTTGGGATAAGAACCTTTAAATTTGTTAGGCCTCTTTTTGTTGTTGAAGTTTGGTTTAGCGCCAACCACTTCAACATTACTCTCTCTATCGGCCTCTTCAAGACGAAGAGCGATATCAAAGAGTTGATCAAATGTAACTTCTAGTTTCAGGAGTAGTGGCTTCTTAAGATTCTTATTTAAGCCAAAAACGAACCTCTGGTTCTTCTTCAGTGGAGTATTTATATATTCGACCCCATATTTGGAAAGGGTTCGAATGATGCAACGTAGTCCGCCACAGAAGTCTGACCTTGAACAAGGTCAATAAATCTCCGAGCTAAAGTTACTTTTTTAGCCTCGGGCACGAATTTTGATTCGAAGCGTTCCCGGAAGTCTCCCAGGAGAGATCCGCTTCATCAATTTCTGAAATTAATAGCTCATACCAATCCAATGCTCTTCCTTGGAGCATAATGGAAGCCATCTGGACTCGATGGAGGTTAGTGAGGTTCATGCGAGAGAAGATTCTATCGCACGTTCTGAGCCAAGATTGAACCTTGATTATAGTTTCAGTGCCTTTAAATTGCTTCCTACCCAAGTTGGTGTAATCATTGCAAAAACGTGCAAACCCAGATTTAGGGTGAGTAGGTTCCGGATTAGAAACAGTTGCTTGAGCATTCGTGACAAGGTCAAGAAGTTGCTGGGTAGTCATAAAAACTCCATCTTCGGGAGTTGCAGTAGATTGACCGGCATAGGGACGTCCAGGTCTAACCATTTTTCTTCCTTAAGAAAGAAGGAGAAGAAAAAGGTTATTCACTAAAAGATATATCAAGCAATCTTGATAAGTGAAACAAGGAATCATGATAAAAATAGGATGAATCGGTACGAAGACTCGAATTAATCCTAAGGTACGACTCCTAAGCTGGACTTAGGACGATGATCCTTGTTAAGTTATTCTACATTATCCCGAAGTTTGGCTCTGATACCAAGCTGTGACGCCCCACCTCAATACCCATGCTAGCCAAGAACACTACGGAGTAATGCTGTCAACTAGCACGGAGAAAAAGGCTGTTGAGGAGTGACCATCCATGTAACTACTTTGTGCGAGCATCGATATGTCAGATAGTATAGCATGCATTTCATTTAAGGAGGAAGTCCGACACGGTGGGTATAAATAAATCTTCAGAAACAATTATAGAAATAAACATAACACAATCAGTCACAGACATCCATATCACAAAGGCGGAAAAAGATACGAATATACAACTAACACATAAAAGTGAACATCAGAGTAGTGGCCATGAAAGGACCACATACAAAAAAGAATAGCAACACGTGCTATACAAAAGAATACATCTACGAGTCTATATCTCAAGTGTAAACGACAAAAACTGCTAATCTAAATGGTCAGCCAAAAGTCAGAGTAGTAAATCCCTGGGGGAGAAGTCAAGCAGAAGCACCTGTAACATCTCGGTCTGACCCGAGTATTATTTATAAGAAAATAATAAACGGATCAGTCTAGCTATAAATATCAGATAACATGATATAAAACAATAGATATGGCAAGAACATATAGTAACCATAAAGATATACTATAATAAGCATGTAAATGAAGATCATCAAGAGGTCAAACAATATCAAAATAATCTTCTAAAAATCCAAATTCACCTAAAAAAAAGGTGATGACACACAAAATCACCAAGACATAAAAGCTGGAAAGTCATAACAATGAAAGTCATGAAAATAGGCGAAGCTCAAATTCCAGAAGACTACACAAGAAATCTAGAAATCGCAATATAAGAGCATGAAAACTCACCTACATGTGTAACACAAAGCGAGACGCTATCTCATGGTTGCAAGCCATTAATTTTGACACACGAATGGCCCGAAGACCGTGGGGCGCTACCCCACAAAGGTGATGGCGAAACATCACACAAATGCGATGGCGAAACATCACAAGAGCGGGGTCTAGTCTCCCACCAAACAAAGAGACATCGCACAATTGCTAGTCTAAATCACAAAAATGATCGTCATGATCATCAAGAAGTGTCAATCACATTAATCTAGTAAATATACGATTTTAGCTTCATGTCCCATAACCACTTGCTTAACTTAAATATTTTCGAACAAACTGTAGATCTTCACTAGAAAATTGTCGCAAAAGGTTCAATCGAACAAGTTCAAGAATTAACCGACGAAGCAAACGCAAGCGTTTCATACCACTTGTTTTACAAAGTCGTTTAATTAGATTTCTCATCCGAGTGAGGTAAAGGTTTGTATATACTAATAGATTGGAAAACGGTTTGGGAAAAGAGCTTTGTATTAAAATAGTGTTGAAATCGTTTTGATGAAAGAGTTTTGATATTTACTACTAGTATTGAAACCTTCATATTTCTAAAGTTGTTATCCCGCCTTTTTAGCAAGGCCGTGATACCATAAAATCGACCGAGAAGCCCAATATAGTTTGTTCCGAAGAATGGTCAAATCAGCATCTCAACAAAGCAAGTTCCGTTGATTGTTTTCAGATAAGATCCCCTACGGAGGGGGGTCCAGGGGTTGGCAACCGTCCAAGGTGGGGGTGCGGGGGCAACGCCCCCGCTACGGGGTTCGACCTAGTGGTTGCGACCTAGAGGTTGCGACCTAGAGGTGTTCGCGAGTTAACAGAGGTAAGCGAGCTAAAGTCTCAAACAAGGCCTAACGACCTAACTGCTTGCGACCTAAGTGAGGAAACAGGTCAAACGACCTAGTGGTTACGACTTAGGGGGTGTTCGCGATCTAAGTACACGACCTAATGTGGTCAACGACCTAACTCGGTCGCGACCTAACGGAGCAAAGGGGCGAACGACCTAACTGGAGTCATGGTCCTACGACCTAAAGGGGGTCAACGACCTAACCACATGGAGGCCGAGCGACCTAAAGGAGAACAAGGTCAAGCGACCTAAACGGGGTACGCGACCTAGTGGAGTAAGGGGGAAACGACCTAGGGGCTTATGACCTAGAAAGGAACGAAGGCCAAGGACCTAAAGCCCAAACGAGTTAACATATGTCGCGACCTACATGGTAACGACCTAACGGAGAAAGGAAGAGCGACCTAGTGGCCAAAGCGACTTAATGTTAAACGAGCCATGCGACCTAAGGCGTTAACACGCGAGCGACCTAAGGCGTTAGCTCGCGAGCGACCTAACTCCGAACACGCACAAATGGCCAGAACGACCTAAATGCAGAAATTCACCAAAACGATAAAAATTGGAGTTTTTCGCCAATCCAATCCAAACCAAATGCAAATGTACATGCTAAAGTGTAGGAAATCATTCCCAAACATCCGTGATAGTTATAGACAAGAATGTGAGATAAAAATCTCACCTTTGCACCAAAAATCAATGAAAATGAAGACCAAAGCAAAGCAAGAATCAATTCACTTCAATCTCAACACAAGAAGCTTGAATCCAATGTCTTCACATTGATTTTGGAGTTGGATGTTTAATTTGCTAATGTACTTGGGCTTGGAATTTTAATTTCCCTTTCCACTCACCATTAATGCTAAAACTAGAGTTAGGTAGGAATTTATGAAGAGATGAGGAGAAGGGGTTGGAACTTAGGTTTAATAGGCTAAACCAACCCAAAGTCCAAAGCGGGAAAAGTTAGTGAAATTCCACTAACCCCAAACATATCAAAGTTTATACTTAAAAAGATTGTAAACGGCATTTCGTACTCAATGGAAGTGATCTCGGGTCCTAATTTGACCGTTTGCAAAAAGTAGCTTTTCGGACTAATATCCGATTAACGACAAAATATTTAAATATAAAATCGATAAATATGCGGGTTGTTACACACATCTTCTTCTCAATTCCTCCTTTCCAATGGCAGACAAAATTCTATATTTCCAAATCCAATTGCAAATCAAATCCAAAGCAAAAAATTAAAAGTCCTCAGAAAAATTCAGAAAAAATATATATCGAAGCTCTCAAAGAGCGTAATTCAGATCTGTAGTCCGTTTCTCAATCTGAGTTTTTGTGTGGTGGAAATTCGAGGAACAAATCTTGGCCTTTCATCTCGTCGTAATCAACTACAATGGATCTTCGATTCGTGGGTACATTCGGGAAGAGGGAACCGAGGGGAGCTCATCGGCGTTGGTCGTTCGTCGAATCAACGGACAGATCTTCGTAGAAAATTCAATTAGGGTAAGAGTGGAGGCGGCGGCTATGGCCTTTTCGCTCTCGACCTTTGTGCTTAGATGGTTGGGGGTTGGGTTGAGGCGTGTGGAGGAAGGACGACGATGTCAGGGGAACAACGGTGACACAGTTTGTCAAGGTGGCGGCGGCTTCGAGTCGCATGCGTGAGTACTGGGTTTGATAGGGTTTCGAACGGCTTCAGGGAGAAGCCTCACTGTGCATGAGCTGGCACGTTTCTGGAGAGAGAGAGGGGCGAGTTTTAATTAATTAATTTATTTAATTTTCTATTTCAATTTCAATTTCAACTCTTCTAACGCTAATATCTTTCACATACAAACACCAATTTACGCGCGATTTTTTTTGTTAGGATCGTTTTGAAATTCTGGACATTTTAATGCTAGCTTGACGAATTCTAAGGCTGTCAAATTTTGGATTTAAATTGGATTTAAATTCAATTTAAATTCAAAAGGTGAGTGTTTTCACCCACTCACAACTTCTAAAATTTCTTATGTTTGTTAAATTAATTTATGGTGTGATTAGAAATTTATTTATGACTATTTGGCATATTTTTAATCATCCTCTCAGTTAAATTGCATTTATTTACTAAATTGTTATTTAACTATTCATTGCATACAAGATGCCAGTTAAAGTGTTATTTATTTATTACTGTATATAAACCGCCAGTTAAACTGTTATTTAATTTAGCATTGAATATAAACTGCTAGTTAATTCATGTTGTTTATTATTCGTTCTATATTGATTCTGTAGTTTGAATTGGATGAGGATTGTGATAAATGGTTGATGGTTGATATTGGATGAATGGATGATGTATTTTATATTGTATAAACTACAAGTTATTATACATTTCATTTCATTCGGGATTGCGGTTTGAAATTATATATAACCGTAATTTTTATTTTAAATTATGGATTGAAACGATAAACATCCGTATCACTTGACCATAGGATAGAAAATTATATACGACACCGTAGTGTGTGTATATATATATATATATATATATATATATATATATATATATATATTGAAATGATTTTTCTATGGTTTGGAAAGGGATATACGGTTTAATAGATATTAAATTTTGATGTTATATAATATTTTTTTATATACGTATAGTTAAATTCTAGAATTAAAGTTGTGTATAAAATTGTTTAATAAAAGTAAGCTTAATAATGGAGTTGATTAATTTATATTATATTGTTAAGTACCTATTTAAGATATTGTGTGTGTGTGTGTATATATATATATATATATATAGTTTTTAAAGGACTTAAATGAAATTTAAGTTGGAAGATAAATATGAAATTTGTGACGACCCTGGATTTTGGCCCTATTATTTTAATAAATATTTAATCTAATTTAAATAAAAATGTTTATAACAAAATCTGTCTTATTCAATGAAAATTTTAAGATTCTGTATTATTAACATGATAATGTAAATATGAATATAAATGTAATCTTTAAATAATAATGTTTAAAAATAGGAAACCATATCAATATTAAACATGAATATTAAAACACAATTATAAACTATAAGAAGTAACTAGAAATATAAATATACGAATAGAATGTTATAAACAAATGTTTGAAATTTAAATTATAAATAGAATAAAGTCTAGAAACTATGCTAACAATACTATAATAACTATACATGAATATGAAGATAAGTTAGGAAACCAATAAACTATAAAATACATTTGTAAAATACCAATTTTTTTTTTAACAAAAACTATAACAAAGATGTATGTAAATCTGGTATGCAAAAGAAGTCAAGTATTTAAGCATATTCAAACTTATCTTTATTCTCAAATACAATTATCTTTGCACAAAATACAAGAATCAGCAGACATTAATGAGATGTTAACAAATATGAAGACACAAGCATTTAATTAGCACAACAATTTGTCAAAGAAAATCTCAGCCGAAATATACAACATCATTCCAATTTTTGCAGTAATTTAATACACCTGACCAAAACAAGTAAGGTTTGTACCAGATGTAACCTACTGTCCAAGCCCTTTCTATTTATAGAAATCATATTACCGTGTTCATTTAAAAAAACTTAAGAAAACTTAAAAAGCAAACCTGATAAAAAAAGGAAATAAACAATATCTTTACTTTGCAAACTCAAATAAAGTTCAACAGCAAAAAGAAAAAAAAAAGGGGGGGGGAAGCTTTCTGGAAATTAAATTGCAGCCTTCAACATAAGAATTGTTCTCTATTTCAACGTTATTTCAAATGAGTAAACTTATATTTTAAAAGCTTAAGTAAAAATAAATCTGAGTAGGTGATTTTTTTTTTAGGATCTGAGCATATAAGTATGAGTGACTGGATATATGCTTGCATTGATCTGTGTATGTAATATATTTGTTCTTCTCTGTTTCCAGAGTACAGGGTTCAAATCGTATCAATATTTCAAATCTTTTTCCCCGATCATTGTTAGGGTTTGAGATTCAAACACTATATGATTGTTCAAAAGTAAATTCAAGTTTTAAATTTGTATTCAAGTAAAATAGTTTCTAAAATCTTCCAGACTTGTGTTGATAGAGTAGTTTTTTTTATGTTAGGAATCAAACCATTTAATTTGTTGATTCAAGTATGTAACTTGAATCATCTCTGGATAATATGATTTATGGATCAAAATGGTGATTTTTTTTAACTTGGTAAGTTAGGAGAAGACCGTAGTGGGACGAAAAATGGGTTTTCACCATGTTCTTGTGATCGACGATGTTCTGGATATTGAGGTTTCGGATGAAGCTGGTGTGACAATCAATGAGGCAAGGAAAAATGGTGGAAGAGTTGCACGATCACCGTAGCGTCGGCAATAGGCCAATCGGGTTATAAACCCTAGTTTTGTCGAGTTCGGGAAATTAGCCACTGTGGTTTTTTTGGGTGCATCGAGTTGCACATGGTTAAGGGAAGTGATGGTGAGGATGTTGGCGAGCTTCCTGTCGAAGTATGGGAAGTGATGGAGATTCGTGGTGGTGGAACGAGATGTTTTAGATGACCGTAGTTTCGACCTTCCTGGGTTGAGCAGTTCGATTTTGTACTAGGGGCTTTGGCAAGGCTACAAGGGGACAAGGAGGACGAGGGGGTCATGGGTGAACTGTAGGAGTAGTCGGCAGCATGGGCAGGTCGGCCGGTGTCGAATGCAAGTGCACGATCAACATGTGCACGAGTAGGAAGTAAGAACAAAAAGGGGGAAGGAGAAAGAAGATCTCAGAGGAGTAAAAGAAAGGAAATGGGCCGAAAAGAAATATGGGACGATGTAAATAAATAAGGAAGATGTTGTTTCGGCTTAGATCAGGAGACTCGTGTGTTGCTTCCTGGTGTATAAATTTAAAACTTAAAACTTAAAAAAAAGGGAGGAAGAGTACCTGGGAAAAGTAGACAAATCGCTCGGAATTGAACTCGAATTCACCCGGTATTTTTCTCGAGTATGTGTTATTAAAGCTTAGCCTAATAAATTAAGTTTACAGTTAAACATTTCGGAACCAGTTAGTATTAGTCTTAACTAAAATGATAATTTATAAATAAGGGTTTAACTGTAATTAACATTTAAAACTTTTAAGTTAACAAATAATTGGGTTTAAGTTATTATGGAAGATTTAAATGTATGATAAATAATTTTCATATTGTAAGAATGTTGATTAGCTTATAGTTGAAATCAACTAAGTAATATAAGGTTTATCATTTTGCAATTAAAGATTGGTATTCTTAATTAAGTGTTAATAAATTTGTGACATTATGATATCATAAGGAGATCGTAGATTTGTGGATAACTCATAATTGTTTTTAATACTTAGTTAATGATAATTCAAACATAAGTAAGAATAAGTTTCATCTTAGAATTAAGTAAGATTTGAGAATTATTAAATTATTCAGGTAATTAAAATGGACAATTAATCAATTTAATAATTAAGAATTTAAGTTAATCAATTAAGGTTTAAGATTAATTAATCGAGAATAATTAATTTGTAATTAATAATCGTTAATTTAAATTTAATTACTGTAGGGAGGTAAATAAAAAAATTGTTAATGAAGGAAAATTTGTTAATGAAGGACGTTAGCTTAAGTTTATTATACCATTAATTAAGTTTAATTAATTATAATTAAGGATAATCATTCATGGAATGTGGTTAAGTATAATTAGTTAATGGAAGTAATTAGATATGGATGATAATCTTAATAATTAATCAAGGAGGACTAACTAAGATGAATGATTATGGGGTGGCAAATCAATTGGGTTGTAATTAATTAATAAGCAGGACTTAATGGTAATTGATTTAATTCAATTATGGTTAATTAAATTTATTCGAGATGGTGTGATTGATTTATCTTGCTTATGTATGATTAAATGATGATTAAATGTCTTGAATTGATTGATACCTCTAATATGAAATGGTTTGTGATATGATGTGTTTGGGTGGGCAATGATAATGTGGTTATCTATCAATGATGAATTGTTGGGTAAAAGAGTGACATCTTTTATTTAAAGTTGAATTGCATTTCACTTGAATAACATGTGCTGAGTTGAACTGAATTCGAAGAGACCGGAGTCGGGTCTCAGTAATACCCGAAACCCCTTCAATTCTTTATAGATTGATATGTAAAATCAATAGGCTGGAATGAAATGATTTAGCGAACTGGACCATTTAACCTAAGTTTTGGTACTTAGAAATTGAAGTGTGAAATAAGTATTGTCTATAACAACTTGTGAAGCTGTAAATTTATACAAGTTACCCCGGGTTTATATGCTTTTGTATGCCATGTTAGATGGGTTTACTCACGCTGGTTTCTAGCCTGACCCAGGTGTTAATTTGATGTAATACTCGGGTCAGACCGAGGATTATAGATTTTTCAGGTTGGTACGTTCTGGAGCTCAGGAGGCGAGCTGGATGGCATTAGCGTATAGGGCATTTCCGCTGTATTTATATTATTGATAATCCGAGTCATGATAATTGTTTATGTTTAGTGACTGTATATATGTAAAACTCTAATGTATATTAAATATAATCGACAGATATAGTATTCTTTTATAAACTGTTATTATTTATTATTATATTTTATCCGCTGTGAATGTGAGATGTTTGGTGTTTCTGTTTTCTTCTTCTTCTATCTCTTTCTTCTTTTTCATAACTATCTGAAATTTTTGGACTCGAAAATTTCGGGTCGTTTCATTTGGTATCAAAGCTGGAGGTTAAGCGAAAACCTTGGCTCTGGTGGGTGTAATCATTAAGGATAGGGTCAATCGTACCCTAGAATGAGTTGAGTGTGTGTGTGTGTATATGAGAGAGCGTACTTGTTATTTTCTTATATAAAGATTTTAAGTGATTTCATATAAGATTATATTTCTATATATAAAGCAATATTTAACTTTAATAAATATTAAGAAAATTGACTGTTAAATTATTAAAATTAAATTAAGAAGTAATATAATACAACCAAACTGAGATTAAATAAATATAAGTTTGAAATGGATTCAAACTAAAATTGAAATCTTGAATTGGAGAAGTATTTCGGGATAAGATGATAATGGATGGTTTTGATATGATAATCTTGGTTATTATCATAAGTGATTATTGTGTGTTGAAGATGTGCATTAATGAGTAAGCAAAATGAAGTAAATATTTAAGTAAAGTATGACTTATAAAATTGAAAATACCTAAATTGTGGAATCTTAAATTTAAATAAAAGAGACTTATTGCGAACAATGGGTTATTTGAAAATTTGATTTGAGTTTAAAACCCAAGGTGTTAAAATATGAGGTATAATTTGATAAGAAAATTAATATAAGTAAAAGTTGAATTCTTCTGATTAAGTCAAATTTATAGGTTAGGAAGTCTCTCTAGAGTTCAGTCTTCGAGAGAGATGGCTGAGAGTGAAGAATGGAAGGATAGATGCAGAGAGTAGAGGGCAGTTGGACGTAGGGATCGAGAGGAAGAAAATCAAGAGTATGAAAAAGGGGTTAAGGAAAGAGCTAAACCAGGACCTCATGATAATGTCACCTGCTACAGATGTTTCAATAAAGGTCATTATGCGGCCATGTGCAGTAAGACAAGGAAAGAATTGAAGGGTACATTTCATCGATTTCGCTTTGAGATCTCGTGCTTTAAGTGTCATAAGAAAGGACATTTCTTAAGTCATTGCCCGAAAGGGAGGAAGGCGAAGCGTAAACTAGTTGAACCAGTCAAGGAGTCGACTATTTGCTATCATTGTAATAATACGGGACACATTGCTAGTAATTTTCCCAAAAGGCAGAAAAGGAGTAAAGCTATGGAACGTACTGTTGGAGGTGTGAAGGTTATCCGGATTGATGACAGGGTAGAAATATTTTATGGTAAATGTTATAAGTGGGGACACCCTGTTGAGAAGTGTATGTTCGGGCTTTGCCCTTTGGGGGGAAGTCCATAGAAAGGATTCTTGTAAGAATATTATGGCTTTGATCTATCCGAACCTTTAGGTAATAGAAAGGCAACGGGAGTTATGACTTCTGTAAGACTCTTATTTTGGATAGATGAATGCAATGTATGAACTACTAGTAAGTAGTTGATTAATGTATGGAACATTTTGTAGTAGTAAAACCTAATATAACGTTTTCTTTATCTAAAGAGAGTTTAATCTAGAGATTAATTGTTTAAATATTGGATTTTGAATTTTTAAGCAAGGATAATCTAATTTAAGAGGCTAGTCCAACATTAGGAAAGTTAACTCGAATTTATATAATTCGAGATAGTTTAAATTCAAGATTGAAATTGAATTAGTTCAAATTGAATCTGATTTGAATTAATTGGATTTGAGATTGAAGGTGTATAAGTCCAAAAAAAATTAAATGAAAAATTTGGATTGGATTAAATTGAAATGATTTGAAACTGAAGTGGGTTCAATTGATATTAGACCAAATTGATTGGAATAATTTGAAATTATAATTAAAGTTGAACAAGTTTAAAATCAAATGGAATTTGATCTAAATATGGAAAGAGATTGAGAATTAATTTAACTTGACTTAGGAATAAACCAAGTCCAATATAAATTGGAGTTATTTAAAATTGGAATTGGGTCAATTTAAATGGAAGTGGAAATTTAAATTGAATTAATGAGAATGGAGGTCGGGAATTGAACAGTCTTGACTCTGGACTATTTTCAATATAAATTGTTTTAATATAAACTTATTTTTCTAGGCTATTTAATATATAAAACTTTTCTTTCTTAAAAAGCCAAATTATTTTATACTTGGTTTACAATTATTTTTGGAGCTATTTAACCATTTTTCAACTGTTTTATAAACTAATTACTATTTTTCAACTATTTCATAAATTAATTACTATTTTACAACTATTTTGCAATTATCTAAGATTTCTATAACTATTTAACTATTTAGTTATTTCTCAATTATTTTACAGTTAGTTACCTATTTTATAGTGTTATTTGATCTGTGTTGAATGGTTTTATACATATTTCATGTTATACTTGTGTTCTCGGCCCAATAAGGCTTCGGCCCATGACTGTGTGTAATAAGTCTTAAAGCCCGCATGTGTGTGTAAATAGGATTACAAGCTGTTGTATATAAACATGTACAAATCTGTGTAATGAACAACTGATACATGATTTTTGCTCTTCATTTCTTCTTTCTCAAATCTCCATTTACTTTAACATGGTATAAGAGCGCAAAATCACGAAGTTTGAATCCAACTGGGGTTTTATCTTCTATCTTCAGATCCGAACACCATATCATTCTTTATATCGTTTATCTTCCCTAATTCAAAGATTTGTTACTATGTCTGAAAATAAGATCTCAGTTGATTCGATCCAGATGATGCCGAAAATCACTGATCACAAATTAAACAATCTGAATTATCTAAACTGGAGCAAAACAATTCGTCTCTATCTTCGATCCATTGTTAAGGGTAATCATTTAACTGAAAGTCCACCAAAACTAGATTCAACCGAGGAAAAGGATCTGATGTGGTTAAGAGATGATGCGCGACTGTTTCTTCAGATCCGGAATTCAATTGATGGAGAGGTCATTGGATTGGTTGATCACTATGAGTTCGTGAAAGAATTGATGGAGTATTTGGAGTTTCTATACTCTGGAAAAGGAAATGTGACCAGAATGTATGATGTATGCAAATCATTTTGTAGAGCAGAGAAGCAAGAACAAACACTGATGAACTACTTTATGAATTTTAAGAAAACATATGAGGAATTTAATGTGCTGCTTGCAATCAGCCCTGATGTTAAGGTTGAACAAAAACAAAGGGAGCAGATAGCAATAATGAGCTTCTTAGATGGGTTACCATCTGAATTCAAACCAGCAAAATCACAAATACTATCTGGATCGGAGATATCATCATTGCAGGAGGTGTTTAGTCGAATTCTCCGTACTGAGGTGACTCAAATATCAAATACTCCGGTTGACAGTGCTTTGATAAGTAATAGTAAGAATAATGCACCACCATGGAATAATGCACAGCGCAACAGTAATAATGCACCAAGATTCTCTGCTCCAAATCAGATGTCTCAACCATTTAGGCCACTAAATAAGAATATATTTTGTTCATATTGCAAGAAACCCGGTCACACAAAATTTGAGTGTAGAAAATTGCAATATAAAAACTCCTTGGCCAACAATAACAACAATGCAAATACAAATAGAACAGTTTTGATGACTGCTGATGAATTTGAGAGATATGCAAAGTATAAAGAAACTCTTGAGAAGAATCCATCGGGTCATGTATCTTCCTCTACTACAGCAGCTGTTGCTAGTATAGAAAAACCATCATCTAAATGGATCATAGATTCAGGAGCTACTGATCATATGACAGGTAACAGTTATTTGCTTTCTGATATTCAAAGTAATGATACAACACATACTGTCACTCTAGCTGATGGATCACAAACTCATGTTTGTGGAACTGGGAAAGCAAACTCGCATACTCAACTGCCACTGAAATCAGTTTTATATTTACCAAATCTGTCATTCAACTTAATGTCAGTAAGTCAAATCACTAGCAAACTTAATTGCTGTGTATCTTTCTTCCCCGATCATTGTTTGTTTCAGGACCTTACAACGAAGTAGATTATTGGTAGGGGACAAGAATCTGGAGGCTTGTACACACTCAATGAAGAATTATCCAAAAACATTGCTTGCTCAAGTATGATATCTGCCCTTAAAGTTCATTGCCAGTTAGGTCATCCATCTCTTACATTGCTCAAGAAACTTTGTCCACGGTTTAGTTTTCCGTCTACAATTAATTGTGAATCATGTCAATTTGCCAAACATCATCGTGTTAGTTCATATCCTAGATTAAATAAAAGGGCTAATTCAGTGTTTGATTTAGTGCACTCTGATGTATGGGGTCCTTGTTCTGTTGTTTCAAAGAAAGGATGTAGATACTTTGTTACATTTGTTGATGATCATTCAAGAGTAACATGGTTATACCTAATGAAAAATAGATCTGAGCTATTCTCTATTTTTTGTAACTTTTGTGCTGAAATAAAAAACCAGTTTAATGTGTCACTTAAAACTATAAGAAGTGATAATGCAAAGGAATATACATCCAGTTTGTTTAGTGATTACATGGCTAATAATGGCATTCTTCATGAGACTTCATGTGTTGATACTGCTTCTCAAAATGGAGTTGCTGAGAGGAAGAACAGGCACTTAATTGTGACTACTCGAGCACTCTTGTTTCATATGAATGTACCCAAAGTTTTTTGGGCAGATGCAGTGGCCACAGAATGTTTTCTGATCAATAGAATGCCTTCAACGGTGCTAGAGTATGAATCCCCATCCAAGTCCTATGTCCTAATAAATCTTTGTATCCAGTGAAGCCAAGAATGTTTGGTAGTGTGTGTTATGTTAGGTATGTGAACCCACAACTAACCAAATTAGATCCAAAATCATTGAAGTGCATATTTGTTGGCTATTCAAGACTTCAAAAAGGTTACAAATGTTTTTGTCCCGGTTTGCATAAATACTTGGTGTCAATTGATGTCACCTTTGTAGAAGATCTCCCATTCTTTCCATTGTCTGATTCAAATTCTTGTGTTCAAGAGGAAAGTGGGAGTGATGATTGGTTGATTTATCCTACAACTTTGTCACAAGGGAGGGAACATAGTGAACTAAATCAAAGGGTAGAAACAAATTTACAAGAATCTGATAATGAGGAAATTCCAGCACATGATCCCAGACTTGATTTACCAATAGCACTTAGAAAAGGTACACGTCAATGTACATATCCTATATCCTCCTTTGTATCATATGATAAACTATATCCAGCAAGTTACACTTTTATTTCCAATCTTGATACTGTTTCTATTCCAAAAAATGTTGGAGAGGCATTGTCTAAACCAGAATGGCAAAAGGCAATGTTAGAAGAGATTGAAGCTTTGGATCATAATAAGACCTGGAATTTGGTTCAACTACCAGATAATAGAAAGGTGATAGGGTGGAAATGGGTGTTCTCAGTTAAAGTTAACCCAGATGGGTCAGTGGCTAGGCTAAAGGCTAGGTTGGTTGCAAAAGGATATGCACAAACTTATGGGACAGATTATTCAGAAACCTTCTCTCCAGTGGCTAAAATGACGTCCATAAGATTGTTTATCTCTTTAGCAGCAAGATATGACTGGAAAATGCATCAACTTGATATCAAAAATGCTTTTCTTCACGGGGATTTGATTGAAGAGGTATATATGGAGCAACCACCTGGGTTTGTTGCTCACGGGGAGACAGGAAAGGTATGTAGACTAAAGAAAAGCTTGTATGGACTAAAACAAAGTCCAAGAGCATGGTTTGGTAAGTTCAGTCAAGTCATTGAAGCATTTGGCATAACCAAGAGCAATTTTGATCATTCTGTGTTCTATAGAAATTCAAAAGAAGGAATTATATTGTTAGTAATATATGTAGATGATATTGTAATTACTGGAAGTGATAGGAAAGGAATTTCAGATCTTAAAGTTTTTATTCAAAAACAATTTCATACAAAAGATCTTGGTGAGTTAAAGTACTTCTTGGGTATTGAAGTGATAAGAGAAAATGAGCAGATCTTTTTGTCGCAAAGAAAATACATCATTGATTTGTTAACCGAGACTGGAAAATTGGGTGCAAAGCCTTGTACTACTCCTATGATTACCAATATCAGTTTGACAAATGAGGGTGAACTATTTAATGATCCAGAAAAATATAGGAGGTTAGTGGGTAAACTGAATTACTTGACAGTAACAAGGCTAGATCTTGCTTTTTCAATTAGTGTCATGAGTCAATTCATGAGTTCTCCAACTATTCATCATTGTAATGCTCTAAAACAAATTCTATGTTACTTAAAAGGAACAGTGGGACAAGGCATTGTGTATGCTAATCATGGACATGAGGAGATAGAAGCTTTCTCGGATGCTGACTGGGCAGGGTCTAAGTCAGATAGAAGATCAACCTCTGGATTTTGTGTATTTGTTGGAGGTAACTTAGTCTCATGGAAAAGTAAAAAACAAAATGTGGTGTCTAGCTCCAGTGCTGAATCAGAGTATAGAGACATGACCAATGCTATTTGTGAATTAATGTGGATAAATCACTTTATGTCTGAGATAGGTTTGAAACCAAAGTTGCCAGCGAAATTATGGTGTGATAACCAAGCAGCAATTCATATTGCCTGTAATCCAGTATTCCATGTGTAACGCCCGGCCCCTATACCCATGCCAACCAAGAGCAATACTAAGTATTACTATCGGAAAGCACGGAGAATGGGACTCGATAGGGCTAAATGTTTACTCATTACCTTGAACTAACACTCGCACGAGAAATTTTTCAATTTTTTTCCCTTCTACTTACCATTTGTGCGTAGTGTTGGTTCAAAGCAATGGTACAAGATAAAAAATTTCTAGGTTACATAGTATAGAATATAATAGAATGTACAATTCAGCACCAAAAACAGCATAATGCATAATACATATCATAATGTCCACGATACATAGTCCATAGTACATATCACTTCCAAAATACATAATAACATACATACCATAATACATATTAACTACTTCTAAGTCCAAGCTGAAAAGTCCAAAACCCCAAAACATGGAAAATAATATGAGTGCTGCTACAGTCCACGCAACCTAACCTGCAACCATAATCCTCAGACTGACCCGAGGATTATAAAACAAATCACACGGGTCAGACTATTTCTAGTTTGAGTGAAGTAAGGTCTATGAGCAATAATTGTCTCAATCAACAAAAGGAAAAGAAAGCGCCGCATGTATAATGCAACATGAGGCATTTATGTATGTGAGAACCAACATGCAAATTTGGTTTCATAAACAATTCCCTTATTCAAACAATGGTTTTAGGGCAACCATATCGTATGTAATCCAATACGATATCAACCTAATTATCATTTGTAACACAAAGAATAAGCTCATACACACATTCTTCAAAGATACTGGATTTTCAAAATCAACTTTAATACTTTCCAAAATCGTAAAGTAAAGAAAATTGCATTTTGAGAATTATGGGATAAATATAACATGACTCATAAAATATACCAAATAAACAGACGCTAATATTGTAAAATCACAGTGGTAGAGCTCAAGCGCGCGCGGAGACATCAACCCCGTATCCTACTCATAACGCCATAATACACCTGGCGATCAACCCAGGATAACCAAGACGGTCTAAGGCAAAGGCTGTATGCTACCCGTTCACGGATCTACAAGTGGGACCCCCACGCCTCCATCCTTCATAGTCCGTGACAAGCCGATCGGAGATCCCAATCAAAATAAGATTAGCCCTATGTAGCAGACCGTTGACCTTTGGTGGTAAAAGGGCATGTGACATACCACCGATTCAGGTAGCGATCCTGAATCAGGTCGGCCAAGGTGGAGTTTTGGCCCATTGGTACAACAGAGTCCAATCTATCCCGACCCAAAAATCAAAGTGTTTATAATTTTAAAACACTTCTTAAAAATAAAAGTCAACGATGACAATCGCCATTCAAAAATTCCATTAATAAACCCAGTATAATATTCAAAAGCAATTCAAATTTAGTCAATAATTGTGTGTATAAAAGAAAATAATTACATCTCCGTTTCGCATTAACACATAAGTACCCCATAATACTTATGTATTATGGTGAAACGCAAAAACCTCATTCATTGGATTAAAATTATAAAAGAAATTCGTTAAGTAAAAAAAAAATTGATAACAATTAAACAAGCTTAGTACTCAAAAACGTAATCAAAATCCTAAAATGTTCTATTTACATTTTGTTATTATTTTTTTGTTTTTAAACACATATTTATCGATAATACAATACTTTTCTTCTTTAACCAAAATAAATTTAATTCAATCATTTACATTAATTTTAATAAAATTTATTTCTATTTTGTTCAAAATTTTAAATTTTTTTTTCTTTCAACTTTGGTGCAGCTCCGACTTGGGTTGTAATTGTGCAGCCTGCCTGGGCTGCACCAGTACAGCCCTGGGCTGTGCAGCCCCGGGCTGTAAAGTGCAGCCCGCCTGGGCTGCCCCCGTGCAGCCCTGGACTGCCCAGTGCAGCCCTGGGCTGCCCGGTGCAGCCCGCATGGGCTGCACAGGTGCAGCCCGCAAGGGCTGCATAGGTCAGCCCGCCCGGGGCTGCCCCCTGTGCAGCCCTGGGCTGCACGGGTGCAGCCCACATGGGATGCACCGGTGCAGCCTTGGGCTGCACCGTCTCGGGCCGCCCGGGTGCAGCCCACCTGGGCTGCACCCCCGGGCCGGCATCGGGCCGCCCCCGGGCTGCGCCCGGGCTGCACCCGGGCGCATCCGGGTGGCGCCCGGGCCGCTCCCGCAAGCCGCCCGGGCTGCCACTGTGCAGCCCTGAGCTGTACACCTGGGCTGCACACCTGTGCAGCCCCTGGCTGCACGTTTGCAGCCCGTCTGGGCCGCACCTCTGTGCAGCCCCAGGCTGCACCTGTGCAGCCCAATCTGGGGGTTGCTGCTGTGCAGGCAGCCCCGTCGGGGCTGCACCTGCAGCCTAGTCTGGACTGCACAGTGCAGTTCTCAAAGCTTTTTTTTCATCCTTCCCGAATAGAAGGCTGTTGTAGTTCATTGTGGCAATTAAACAAACACAAGGCATGCATTCAAATTATATGCATTGTTTCTCATTTCTTCTTCAACTTAGTATTTCAATCAATAAACATGATTTATGGAATGAGCAAACAACCATTATATTCAATAAATTTCACACCATATTTGCATGCATACATGAAAATAAAATAAGACTATAATTTCACTCACCTAAAGCTTCAAATTGCAATCTTCAAGCTCTAATCAGCTAGCCTTTGATTGCTGAAACTTCTTCTTTCAATTGCTAACAAATGAAAGAAAACCCTAAATACCTATTTGTGAAAATAAGAAGAAAGAGATGAAATAGTACTGATTTAGGGATACTTACTCTTTTAATTGGGAATCTTTTTTTTTTAGCCTTTGATTGCAAAGTTGGATTTGGATTTGAATGAGAAGATTGGAAATTAGGTTTTAGGTTTTTTCCTTCTCTCTGTTTTTTTTTTCTTTCTTTCTGTTATCTGTACGTACAGTGAAAAATTTGAGGAGAGGGAATGGTATTTTTATTACAAAGCCCCTCCTCTAAAACCTTCTTCCAATTAACCCTTATTTTATTATTTACTTTTTTTTTTAATAAAGTGTAATAATTTTATTATGTCTTTGTTCTAGATTTTTCTTTCCTCAACATTATTTTATTCAATTCTAGAACTTTCCTACATCGCATCATGAAAATGATATTTTTATTTATTATTTATTACTATTATTATTTTACCCTTTTCTTCTTTTTCTCTTTTTTTCCTTTTATGTCTAATTGTAAATCAACATAAAAAAAATTCTTATGTAAACTTTTCAAACATAAAACGCGTTTTATCTTATGTAATTAGTTACCATTCTTTCATAAGAAAAAAAAAACTTACCATTTTTAATGTTTAATTTTTCAAATAGTTTAGGTTAATAAAATGATTCATTTATTAAAATAAATTACACTACCTCAAGAAGGAACAATTTATAACTCCAAATAAAAGCAAATGGATTGGTTACAATTTATTTTGCTCTCAACCAAATTAATATTAAATTTTAATTAATTTAATTTTTTTCACTTATTTATTATTTTATTTTCTCCATAAATATTTAATTGTTTATTATTATTAACAAATTAATTATCAATTTATTAAGTTGATTCCCAATTTAGTATCCCTAAAAATCGGGTTGTTACAGACTTCCCCCCTTACAAAAATTGCGTCCTCGCAATTTCTACGTAAGGGCGATATCTGTAACTTTATTAGTTGATTTAAATTCTAAAAGAATAAGGCATACCTTACTCGAGCGCCGAATAATTCAGGATAATGCCTCTGCATGACTCTTGTGTTTCCTAGGTGCAGTCCTTCGAATTGCTCGACCATTGCACCTTGACTAGTGGAACCACCTTACTACGCAACTTCTTCGTCTCAGAGGCAATGATACGGATAGGCTCTCGAGTATATGTCATATTATGAGCGATCTCAAGCTGCTGCAACTGCTTTGGCTCTATCACCTCCTCAGAATCCCTCAAACACTTTCTCAAGTGTGACGCATGAAAGACATTGTGCACACTTGATAAGTGTTCAGGTAAAGCAACTCTATAGGCAAGCTTCCCAATCCGCTCCATAATAGGATAAGGCCCAATAAATCTTGGAGCAAGCTTACCAGTCTTGCTGAACCTCATTACCCCCTTTAAAGGAGTAACCTTCACGAACACATGATCGCCGACGCTAAACTCCAAGTCCTTTCTCCTTTTATCTGCATAGGACTTTTGTCTATCTTGTGCTTCCTTCATCCTCCTCCTAATTATCTATACCTTTTCTGAAGCTTCACGTACAGTGTCGGGACCAAGAACTAACTTATCTCCAGTCTCAAGCCAGCATGCAGGAGATCTACATGGTCTTCCGTAAAGTGCTTCGAAAGGAGCCATGCCTATACTAGACTGAAAGCTGTTATTATATGAAAACTCTACCAAGTACAGGTGGTCCTCCCAAGACCCTCCAAAGTCCAGAATACAGGATCGCAACAAATCCTCCAATATCTTGTTGACTCGCTCAGTTTGCCCATCGGACTGAGGATGATAGGCTAAGCTAATATTCAACTTCGTCCCCAAAGCTGCTTGTAAGCTCCTCCAAAATCCACTAGTAAATAATGGATCTCTGTCACAAACTATAGCACTAGGTACACCATGGAGACGAATAACTTCCTTCACATACAGCTTCGCCAAATAAGATGCAGTCCTCTTTGCCTTGACAGGAATAAAATGGGCAGATTTCGTCAAACGATTCACTACTACCCATATGCTATCATGCCCTTGCTTCGATCGAGGCAAGCCATCAATGAAATTCATTGATACCTAAATAAAGTATTAATGGAACATTAATTGGATCACAAATAAGGGTTTATATAAGTGAAGCGTTATAAAATCAAAGTTCACTTATACCTGATCCCATTTCCATAATGGATTCTCCAAGGGCTGAAGAAGACCGCTAGGCTTTTGATGCTCGCATTTCACCAGTTGGCAAGTAATGTAATTCTTAACATATTCACCTATATCACGCTTCATTCCTTCCCAATAATATAGGCGCTTCATGTCCATGTACATCTTGCTGCCACCTGGGTGAATAGTGTATCGCGAACAATGGCAGTCCTTCATCACGTCTTGTCTAAGCCCTGCAACATTAGGTACAAAGATTCTACCCTTCTTCCTCAAACAACCATGAGCATCCATCTCAAAACCTTTCAGGTCATCAGCTTCCTCTCCATTCTTCAACCGATGAATACGATCTAAAGTAACAGAATCTTCCTTCTGAGCAAGAGAAATTCTGTCCATAAGACTTGGTCTCACAACCAAGCAAGCTAACATCTCCCTGAGCTATGAGTAGGCATACTGTAACAGATCCCACTAGAAGCTCACACCTCCAAGTCACGCCATTTAGCCACCATCATCGATACAACTGCCTGGTGTTTACGGCTGAGGGCATCCGCAACACGGTTTCCTTTCCCAGGAGTATACTGAATATCAAAATCATAGGCTGCCAAAAACTCCAACAACCTTTGTTGGCGCATGTTCAGTTCCTTCTGGGAAAATAGGTATTTTAAGGACTTATGGTCTGTATAGAGAACAAATCGCTCCCCCATAAGATAGTGTCGCCACAACATCAAAGCAAATACCACGGCTGTTAGCTCCAAATCATGAACAGCATACCGAACCTCATTGGGCCTCAATTGCCTAGATGCATAAGCCACAACTCGTCCTTTCTGCATCAGTACTGCTCCACGGCCGGACCCGCTGGCATCAGTATAGACCACAAGATCCTGATTACCCTTTGGAATCACCAAAACTGGAGCATTAGTGAGCATCTCCTTCAACTTTGTGAAAGCTTCTTCACACTTATCTGACCATTCATACTTAACTCCTTTCCTCGTCAGCCTCGTCAAAGGAATCACAATCTTGGAGAAATCTTTAATGAAACGCCGGTAGTAACCAGCTAGTCCCAAGAAGCTCCGTATCTCGGTAACAGATTCTGGTCTCTTCCAATTCCGTATGGCCTCAATCTTAGAAGGATCCACTGCTAGACCAGCTTCAGAGACTATATGGCCCAAAAACTTTACCTCTTTCTGCCAAAAGTGGCCCTTGGAGAACTTAGCTTTTAGCTTATGTTCCCTTAAGGTCTCCAAAACCGTCCTCAAATGTCCTTCATGCTCTTGCTCAGACTTGGAATACACTAGGATGTCATCAATAAAGACCAGGACAAATTGGTCAAGATAGCTTCTGAATATTCTATTCATTAGGTCAACAAAATACGCAGGAGCATTCGTAAGCCCAAACGGCATCACCATCCACTCGTATGAACCATAACGAGTGCGGAAAGCAGTAACGGGAATGCTATCTTCTGCTACTCTCAACTGATGGAATCCAGTGGCTAAGTCCAGCTGGGAAAAGACTTTTGCTCCACTCAACTGATCAAAAAGATCATCAATACGAGGTAATGGATACTTATTCTTTATGGTCAGCTCATTAAGCTTCCTGTAGTCAATGCATAAACGAAGAGAGCCATCCGCCTTCTTTACAAAAACAGCAGCAGCTCCCCAAGGAGAGCTACTGGATCGGATAAACTGCTTCCCTTCCAATTCAGTCAACTGCTTACGAAGTTCCTCCATCTCAACTCGAGGCATACGAGTAGGTGGTCGACTGACTGGTTGGGCTCCAGGGATTAGATCTATGCGGAACTCCACGGCCCTCTTTGGTGGTAAGCCTGCAACAGGCTCAAATATATCACCAAAATCTCTGACAATTGGTACACTGGCTATCTCATCTAACTCTTGTGACTCCGTGGAAAACAAAGAAACATAAGCACTAGAGCTCGGTACATCCAGAGTCATATTAACAGGCCCTTTATAGGATGGATGCTTCAAAGTAATAACTCTGTCTGAGCAGGAAAGCTGTGCATCATAACGATCCAACCAGTCCATCCCCAAGATAATATCAAATCCAAGGCACTCAAATACATGCAAATCACAGAGAAAAGAGAGCCCGCATAAGGAAAGCTCAAAGCATTTACACAACATTCCAAGTGTTGCGGACCCACCAATGGGATTCGCAACCCTTAGAGATGTCACGAGGTAAACAACTTCCAAATCATATCTATCAACTAATTCCTTAGATATGAAAGAATGAGAGGCACCGGTGCCAAAGAGTATACGAATGAAAGTATATCTAAAAGGTATCGTACCTTCCATGACCGCCACTTGCTTTCCCTTCCTCTGACTCGGGCCTGGATCTCCTTCCATCACATTCAGCTTAGCTGCTTGCTTCTTCTTCATAAGCTGTGGGCAGTTGTTCTTCAAATGAACAGTCTGATGACACTCATAACACTGCCTCTGAGGACAATTATTAGCAAAATGTCCCATTACTCCACACTTATAGCACTTCACTCCACTTTTATCTTGCTTCTGGGAGCTCGAAGCTTGACCTTTCTTTTGCTTCTTCTGAGGATTCTGCTTCTTCTTAGGGAAGAATGGTGCTTTCCTCTTAGGCACAAAACTCTGTCGGTTCGGTGGTGCATCATCATCTCTTTCCCGATACAAGTCTTCATACCTCATCGCCAAATCAACTATCTCATCAAAAGTGGAGCGAAGCTGAGTCAAAAGTTGTTCCTTCAGCTTCCTACATAGACTGTCCACAAACTTCTGGTTCTTTTTGAAGGGAGTGTTGACCAAATCAGGGCCATATTTAGAGAGGGAGTTGAAGGTATTGACATACTCCTAAACTGTCATATCTCTCTGCTTCAGCTCAATAAATCTACGTGCAAGAATGGCCTTCTCCGCCTCAGGAATGAACCTTAACTCGAATCGTTCCCTAAATCTCTCCCATGTAAGCTCCTCCTCGCCTATCTCAGCACTAACCACATCGAACCAGTCAGATGCACCATCTTGGAGGAAGCTGGAAGCAATCTGGACCTTCTGACGGTCCGTCACACCCATGTGTCCAAAGACTCGTTCACAAGTCTTTAACCAAGCCTGAACTCCAACCACACCTTCACTACCATGAAAAGGCTTCCCACCAAGGCTCACAAAATCCTTACACATACGAGCGAAATCAACTCTAGGAGCAGCATTAGGAGCAGGTGCGGCCTGTGGCATGTTCCGCATTAACTCTAACCACTGCTCCATGGTCAAACGGGGAGTTCTTCCAGCCATCTTCTCACTATTCTGCATAGTGATAAATGTCGTTATGCTGGAATTAAAATAATTCTCATACTAAATAGTTCAAAAATTTGGGGTTTTGGTTTAGGTATGTATGACTATTATTATATTATGGAAGTGATACTTATGGTATATAGACATGTACAATGCTTTTACTGCTTTGTGCTAACTTATATTCTAAATATATTCTATACTATTGTTAACCTGCGCTCTGATACCAAAAATGTAACGCCCGACCCCTATACCCATGCCAACCAAGAGCAATACTAAGTATTACTATCAGAAAGCACGGAGAATGGGACTCGATAGGGCTAAATGTTGTACTCATTCCCTTGAGCTAACAATGGCACGAGAAATTTTTCGATTTTTTTTCCCTTCTACTTACCATTTGTGCGCAGTCTTGGTTCAAAGCAATGGTACAAGATAAAATTTTTCCAGGTTACATAGTATAGAATATAATAGAATGTACAATTCAGCACCAAAAACAGCATAATGCATAATACATATCATAATGTCCACGATACATAGTCCATAGTACATATCACTTCCAAAATACATAATAACATACATACCATAATACATATTAACTACTTCTAAGTCCAAGCTGAAAAGTCCAAAACCCCAAAACGTGGAAAGTAATATGAGTGCTGCTACAGTCCACGCAACCTAACCTGCAACCATAATCCTCAGACTGACCCGAGGATTATAAAACAAATCACGCGGGTCAGACTATTTCTAGTGTGAGTGAAGTAAGGTCTATGAGCAATAATTGTCTCAATCAACAAAAGGAAAAGAAAGCGCCGCATGTATAATGCAACATGAGGCATTTATGTGTGTGAGAACCAACATGCAAATTTGGTTTCATAAACAATTCCCTTATTCAAACAATGGTTTTAGGGCAACCATATCGTATGTAATCCAATACGATATCAACCCAATTATCATTTGTAACACAAAGAATAAGTTCATACACACATTCTTCAAAGATACTGGGTTTTCAAAATCAACTTTAATACTTTCCAAAATCGTAAAGTAAAGGAAATTGCATTATGGTAATTATGGGATAAATATAACATGACTCATAAAATATACCAAATAAACAGACGCTAATATTGTAAAATCACAGTGGTAGAGCTCAAGCGCGCGCGGAGACATCAACCCCGTATCCTACTCATAACGCCATAATACACTTGGCGATCAACCCAGGATAACCAAGACGGTCTAAGGCAAAGGCCGTATGCTACCCGTTCACGGATCTACACCTGGGACCCCCACGCCTCCATCCTTCATAGTCCGTGACCCGCCGATCGGAGATCTCGATCAAAATAAGATTAGCCCTATGTAGCAGACCGCTGACCTTTGGTGGTAAAAGGGCATGTGATATACCACCGATTCAGGTAGCGATCTTGAATCAGGTCGGCCAAGGTGGAGTTTTGGCCCATTGGTACAACAGAGTCCAATCTATCCCGACCCAAAAATCAAAGTGTTTATAATTTTAAAACACTTCTTAAAAATAAAAGTCAACGATGACAATCGCCATCCAAAAAATCCATTAATAAACCCAGTATAATATTCAAAAGAAAATAAAATTTAGTAAATAATTGTGTGTATAAAAGAAAATAATTACATCTCCATTTCGCATTAACACATAAGTACCCCATAATACTTATGTATTATGGTGAAACGCAAAAACCTCATTCATTGGATTAAAATTATAAAAAAAAATCGTTAAGTAAAAAAAAAATTGATAACAATTAAACAAGCTTAGTACTCAAAAACGTAATCAAAATACTAAAATGTTCTATTTACATATTGTTATTATTATTATTATTTTTAAACACATATTTATCGATAATACGATACTTTTCTTCTTTAACCAAAATAAATTTAATTCGATCATTTAGATTAATTTTAATAAAATTTATTTTTATTTTTTTAAAAATTTTAATTTTAATTTTTTTTTCTTTCAACTTTGGTGCAGCTCCTACTTGGGCTGTAACTGTGCAGCCTGCCTGGGCTGCACCAGTACAGCCCTGGGCTGCACCAGTGCAGCCCTGGGCTGTGCAGCCCTGGGCTGCCCATTGCAGCCCACCCAGGCTGCACCAGGGCAGCTCTGGGCTGCCCAATGCAGCCCGCATGGGCTGCACAGGGCAGCCTGCCCGGGGCTACCCCCTTGGCAGCCCACATGGGCTGCAACGGTGCAGCCTTGGGCTGCAACGGTGCAGCCTTGGGCTGCACCGCCTCGGGCCGCCCGGGTGCAGCCCACCTGGGCTGCACCCCTGGGCCGGCATCGGGCCGCACACGGGCTGTGCCCGTGCGCATCCGGGCCGCACCTGCAGGCCGCCCGGGCTACACCCGAGCTGCCACTGTGCAGCCCTGGGCTGCACACCTGGGCTGCACACCTGTGCAGCCCTTGGCTACACGTTTGCAGTCCGTCTGGGCTGCACCTCTGTGCAGCCCCAGGCTGTACCTGTGCAGCCCAATCTGGAGGCTGCTGCTGTGCAGGCAGCCCCGTCGGGGCTGCACCTGCAGCCTAGTCTGGACTGCACAGTGCAGTTCCAAAAGCTTTTTTTTTCATCCTTCCCGAATAGAAGGCTGCTGTAGTTCATTGTGGCAATTAAACAAACACAAGGCATGCATTCAAATTATATGCATTGTTTCTCATTCCTTCTTCAACTTAATATTTCAATCAATAAACATGGTTTATGGAATGAGCAAACAACCATTATATTCAACAAATTTCACACCATATTTGCATGCATACATGAAAATAAAATAAGGCTGTAATTTCACTCACCTAAAGCTTCAAATTGCAATCTTCAAGCTCTAATCAGCTAGCCTTTGATTGCTGAAACTTCTTCTTTCAGTTGCTAACAAATGAAAGAAAACCCTAAATACCTATTTGTGAAAATAAGAAGAAAGAGATGAAATAGAACTGATTTAGGGATACTTACTCTTGTAATTGGGAATCTTTTCTTTTTAGCCTTTGATTGCAAAGTTGGATTTGGATTTGAATGAGAAGATTGGAAATTAGGTTTTAGGTTTTTTCCTTCTCTCTGTTTTTTTTCTTTCTTTATGTTATCTGTACGTACAGTAAAAAATTTGAGGAGACGGAATGGTATTTTTATTACAAAGCCCCTCCTCTAGAATCTTCTTCCAATTAACCCTTATTTTATTATTTACTTCTTTTTTTTTTAAATAAAGTGTAATCATTTTATCATGTCTTTGTTCTAGATTTTTCTTTCCTCAACATTATTTTATTCAATTCTAGAACTTTCCTACATGGCATCATGAAAATGATATTATTATTTATTATTTATTACTATTATTATTTTACCCTTTTATTCTTTTTCACTTTTTTTCCTTTTATATTTAATTGTAAATCAACATTAAAAAAAATTCTTATGTAAACTTTTCATACATAAAACGCGTTTTATCTTATGTAATTAGTTACCATTCTTTCATAAGAAAAAAAAAACTTATCATTTTCAATGTTTAATTTTTTGAATAGTTTAGGTTAATAAAATGATTCATTTATTAAAATAAATTACACTACCTCAAGAAGGAACAATTTATGACTCCAAATAAAAGCAAATGGATTGGTTACAATTTATTTTGCTCTCAACCAAATTAATATTAAATTTTAATTAATTTAATTTTTTTCACTTATTTATTATTTTATTTTCTCCATAAATATTTAATTGTTTATTATTATTAACAAATTAATTATCAATTTATTAAGTTGATTCCCAATTTAGTATCCCTAAAAATCGGGTTGTTACACCATGAGAGAACCAAACATATCGAAGTGGATTGTCACTTCATTCGCGAGAAGATACAGCAGGGCTTGATCGTAACTGGGTTTGTCAGATCTGGAGATCAACTGGCTGACATATTCACCAAGGCGTTGAGTGGTGCGAGAATGGAGTATCTTTGCAGCAAGTTGAGCATGATTAATAAGTATGCTTCAACTTGAGGGGGAGTGTTATCTGATCTGTGTTGAATGGTTTTATACATATTTCATGTTATACTTGTGTTCTCAGCCCAATAAGGCTTCGGCCCATGACTGTGTGTAATAAGGCTTAAAGCCCGCATGTGTGTGTAAATAGGATTACAAGCTGTTGTATATAAACATGTACAAATCTGTGTAATGAACAACTGATACATGATTTTGGCTCTTCATTTCTTCTTTCTCAAATCTCCATTTACTTTAACATATAGCTATTTTGCAAACTAATAATTATTTTTCAACTACTTATCTATTTTTCAATTTTCAAGCTATTTTCCAAATATAAACTGGGGAGTTCAAACTGTTATGGATTTAATACCCAACTGAGATAAGAATTGAAGTGATAATTCAATGGAATTGAGACAATTGTAACTAAGCGAATGAATATTCAAGTGGAGGAGAATAGAAATGGGATTAATTTTGCTAATAATCAATGAAGTTAAATACGTAGGATGTACGTATATTATTCTATTCGCATAATGATTTGATCCAGATTCGAGCACAAAATTTCGATATAGTTTATCGATCCGAGTTGGGATTTTTTTTCTCACTCGATTTTCGACAGCGAACCTGGATATGGATTGTTGATTGGTTCCGAATGTTCTATACCATAGTTATAGCTATGCAAGGAGAATGACGGTTTCTAATCAAGAAATCAGATCTGTGTCCACACTAGGAAGTCGGTGAACGATACTAGTTCGGAAGTGTTGTGTGATCGAGTGAGAGATCAGATTGGCATAGCGTACGAATGTTATGTGTACATCGTAGGGATTTGAATGGAATTGATATTGGAAAGAATAATCAAATTTGAATATTTGATTTTGAATAAACATAGTTATATATCTTTGTTATATAAGATAAATCTTTCCTGGTTAAATCTATTGCCAGAAGAAAAGGATTTTTGAAGGTATTTGAAGTATAAAAGGAGTTTTATACAAGTTTGAAAAAAATCCAAAGTTTTTAAAAGTTTTATATATCTAAATATATATATAAAGGATCTTATGAGGAATTGGAAAAGGGTTTTGGGAACCTTTGGATGGGAAAGGCTTTTGATTTTTGGGTAAAATCAATATTGAATTTGGAAAGCCTAATTTGTGAATTATCGATTTTGGGATAATCGATTTTGTGTAAAGGAGCTTTGTATGATATCATACTAGGAGTATGATTTGAAGGATACTATATATATGTGTAGTATAAAGTGTTTTGATAATGGCTCTGGGGAAAAGGTGCTTCCTTGAAATGAACTTCTCAGGAGTGCCACCAGGTGGTGTTGCCTTGAGCCCGGGGGGGTTCTAAAGTTGATCCTGTGAGGAGTCCAGACAAAACTAGTTTCAGAGGATTATGAGTTGTGTATACCATAGCGAAAGCTGTGTGTGCCGCTGGGAGCCAACAGTTACATCGAATTTTGCTGCGATGGCAACGTAACCCAGGATGTAACTGAGACCTATGGTATAACATCGCAAAAGTCATGTATGTCGCTGAGAGCCAACAGTCTTTGTTTGATTTTATATCGGTAGACTGCGACCTATGTAGGAGTAGAGAGGTTTCATTTCGACAACGAAAATCAGAGGCCGCTGAGAGCCTGCAGTTACATGGACTTTTGCTGCGATGGCAACGTAACCCTAGGATGTAACTGTGATCTCTTGTGGGTTCCATGGCGTAATCGAGAGGCCGCAGAGAGCCTGCAGTTGCATGGACTTTTGCTACGATGGCAATGTAACCCTGGATGTAACTGCGAGTATGGATGGGGGTGATGATTTCCAGAGCATTCTCACCAAAGATATTTCCTCTATTTTCAAAAACTGTTTTCAATATTTTCAATAAAATTATTTTCCAAGTATTTTCACTGAATGTTAAAGACGGGTCTGCCAAGTACTTATAGATCTTCAGTCTTACGCCTGATCAACGTATGACCGAATTTCTGTGAGAACGAGAATGGACTTGTCGAAACATCGAGTAATAAAAGTATTTTAATAAAAAAAACTATTTTAGAAATATTATATAAATTTTTAAAGTAGTTTAAAAATAATCAAAGGAAATTTAGATGATTTTAGGCATTTTAGTAAATTTAGCTTCGTTCCTTTTCGAGGACGAAAAGATTCAAAGGGAGGAGGAATGTGACGACCCTGGATTTTGGCCATATTATTTTAATAAATATTTAATCTAATTTAAATAAAAATGTTTATAACAAAATCTGTCTTATTCAATGAAAATTTTAAGATTCCGTATTATTAACATGATAATGTAAATATGAATATAAATGTAGTCTTTAAATAATAATGTTTAAAAATAGGCAACCATATCAATATTAAACATGAATATTAAAACATAATTATACACTATAAGAAGTAACTAGAAATATAAATATATGAATAGAATGTTATAAATAAATGTTTGAAATTTAAATTATAAATAGAATAAAGTCTAGAAACTATGCTAACAATCTATAATAACTATACATGAATATGAAGATAAGTTAGGAAACCAATAAACTGTAAAATACATTTGTACAATACCAAATTTTTTTTTAACAAAAACTATAAAAAAGATGCTATGTAAATGTGGTATGCAAAAGAAGTCAAGTATTTACAGCATATTCAAACTTATCTTTATTCTCAAATACAATTATCTTTGTACCAAATACAAGAATCAACAAACATTAATGAGATGTTAACAAATATGAAGACACAAGCATTTAATTAGCACAACAATTTGTCAAAGAAAATCTCAGCCGAAATATACAACATCGTTTCAATTTTTGCCGTAACTAATACACCTGACCAAAACAAGCAAGGTTTGTACCAGATGTAACCTGCTATCCAAGCCCTTTCTATTTGTAGACATCATATTACTGTGTTCATTTGCAAAAACTTAACAAAACTTAAAAAGAAAACCTGAGAAAAAAAAGGAAATAAACAATATCTTTACTTTGCAAACTCAAATAAAGTTCAACGGCAAAAAGAAAAAAAAAAGGGAGGAAGCTTTCTGGAAATTAAATTGCAGCCTTCAACACAAGAATTGTTCTCTGTTTCAACGTTATTTCAAGTGAGTAAACTTATATTTTAAAAGCTTAAGTAAACATAAATCTGAGTAGGTGATTTTTTTTTAGGATTTGAGCATATAAGTATGAGTGACTGGATATATGCATGCATTGATCTGTGTATGTAATATATTTGTTCTTCTTTGTTTCCAGAGTACAGGGTTCAAATCGTATCAATATTTCAAATCTTTTTCCCTGATCATTGTTAAGGTTTGAGATTCAAACAATATATGATTGTTCAAAAGTAAATTCAAGTTTTAAATTTGTATTCGAGTAAAATAGTTTCTAAAATCTTCCAGACTTGTGTTGATACAGTAGTTTATTTTTTTATGTTAGGAATCAAACCATTTAAATTGTTGATTCAAGTATGTAACTTGAATCGTCTCTGGATAATATGATTTATGGATCAAAATGGTGATTTTTTTTAACTTGGTAAGTCAGGAGCAGACCGTAGTGGGACAAAAAATGGGTTTTCACCATGTTCTTTTGATCGATGATGTTCTGGATGTTGAGGTTTCGGATGAAGCTGGTGTGACAATCAATGAGGCTAGGAAAAATGGTGGAAGAGTTGGACGATCACCGTAGCATCGACAATAGGCCAATCGGGTTTTAAACCCTAGTTTGTCGAGTTCGGGAAATTGGCCACTGTGGTTTTTTTGGGTGCATCGAGTTGCACATGGTTAAGGGAAGTGATAGTGAGGATGGTGGCGAGCTTCCTGTCGAAGTATGGGAAGTGATGGTGATTCGTGGTGGTGGAACGAGATGTTTTAGATGACCGTAGTTTCGACCTTCTTGGGATGAGCAGTTCGATTTTGTACTAGGGATTTTGGCATGGCTTCAAGGGGGCCAGGAGGACGAGGGGGTCATGGGTGAACTGTTGGAGTAGTCGGCAGCATGGGCAGGTCGGCCGGCGTCGTGTGCAAGTGGATGATCAACATGTGCACGAGTAGGAAGTAAGAACAAAAAGGGGGTAGGAGAAAGAAGCTTTGGGAGGAGTAAAAGAAAGGAAATGGGCCGATAAGAAATATGGGCCGATGTAAATAAATAACGAAGATGTTGTTTCGGCTTAGATCAGGAGACTCGTGTGTTGCTTCCTGGTGTGTAAAGTTAAAACTTAAAACTTAAAAAAAAAGGAGGAAGAGTACTCAGGAAAAATAGACAAATCACTCGGAATTGAACTCGAATTCACCCGGTATTTTTCTCGAGTATTTGTTATTAAAGCTTAGCCTAATAAATTAAGTTTACAGTTAAACATTTGGGAACCAATTAGTATTAGTCTTAACTAAAATGATAATTTATAAATAAGGGTTTAACTGTAATTAACATTTAAAACTTTTAAGTTAACAAATAATTGGGTTTAAGGTTATTACGGAAGATTTAAACTTATGATAAATAATTTTCATATTGTAAGAATGT
This sequence comes from Allium cepa, assembly GCA_030765085.1. NCBI lineage: Eukaryota > Viridiplantae > Streptophyta > Magnoliopsida > Asparagales > Amaryllidaceae > Allium > Allium cepa. The sequence goes on from CM060942.1 coordinate 361,142,971, forward strand.
TGATTAGCTTATAGTTGAAATCAACTAAGTAATATAAGGTTTATCATTTTGCAATTAAAGATTGGTATTCTTAATTAAGTGTTAATAAATTTGTGACATTATGATATCATAAGGAGATCGCAGATTTGTGGATAATTCATAATTGTTTTTAATACTTAGTTAATGATAATTCAAACATAAGTAAGAATAAGTTTCATCTTAGAATTAAGTAAGATTTGAGAATTATTAAACTATTCAGGTAATTAAAAGGAACAATTAATTAATTTAATAATTAAGAATTTAAGTTAATCAATTAAGGTTTAAGATTAATTAATCGAGAATAATTAATTTGTAATTAATAATTGTTAATTTAAATTTTATTACTGTAGGGAGGTAAATAAAAAAATGTTAATGAAGGAAAATTTGTTAATGAAGGACGTTAGCTTAAGTTTATTATACCATTAATTAAGTTTAATTAATTATAATTAAGGATAATCATTCATGGAATGTGGTTAAGTATAATTACTTAATGGAAGTAATTAGATATGGATGATATTCTTAATAATTAATCAAGGAGGACTAACTAAGATGAATGATTATGAGGTGGCAAATCAATTGGGTTTTAATTAATTAAAAAGAAGGACTTAACGGTAATTGATTTAATTCAATTATAGTTAATTAAATTTATTCGAGATGGTGTGATTGATTTATCTTGCTTATGTATGATTAAATGATGATTAAATGTCTTGAATTGATTGATACCTCTAATATGAAATGGTTTGTGATATGATGTGTTTGGGTGGGCAACGATAATGTGGTTATCTATCAATGATGAATCGTTGGGTAAAAGGGTGACATCTTTTATTTAAAGTTGAATTGCATTTCGCTTGAATAATATGTGCCGAGTTGAACTGAATTCGAAGAGACCGGAGTCGGGTCTCAGTAATACCCGAAACCCCTTCAATCCTTTATAGATTGATATGTAAAATCAATAGGCTGGAATGAAATGATTTAGCGAACTGGACCATTTAACCTAAGTTTTGGTACTTGGAAATTGAAGTGTGAAATAAGTATTGTCTATAACAACTTGTGAAGCTGTAAATTTATACAAGTTACCCCGAGTTTATATTGTATGCTTTTGTATGCCATGTTAGATGGGTTTACTCACGTTGGTTTCTAGCCTGACCCGGGTGTTACTTTGATGTAATACTCTGGTCAGACCGAGTATTACAGATTTTTCAGGTCGGTACGTTCTGGAGCTTAGGAGGCGAGCTGGATGGCATTAGCGTATAGGGTATTTCCGCTGTATTTATATTATTGATAATCTGAGTCATGATAATTGTATATGTTCAATGACTGTATATATGTGAAACTCTGATGTATATTAAATATAATCGACAGATATAGTATTCTTTTATAAACTGTTATTATTTATTATTATATTTTATCCGCTGCGAATGTGAGATGTTTGGTGTTTCTGTTCTTCTTCTATCTCTTTCTTCTTTTTCATAACTATCTGAAATTTTCAGGCTCGAAAATTTCGGGTCGTTTCAAAATTGGTTTGAATTGAATTAATTAAGAATTGTACTTGAATAAATTTGATTTGAAAATTTAATAAAAATGGAGATTTCAAAGGGTTTGATTTTTACAACTTGATTTGGTTTAAAGTGATTTAAATGAATATAAAGTTGAGATAAATGAATATATCAAGTTAAATGAATTGAAGAGTATCAAGTTGTTTGAAGTTTAAAGGTTTTACTTAAATGATAGTTGATTTATTAAGTAAACATTTCAAATCTAAATAATAGTAATTGTATTTGACATATATGGAACTATCAAAGAATTAGTTTTAAATTGGTGGAATATTTAAAGTTTTGAAATATATGGAAATTAAAATGGTTTATTTGGAGGCTCAAATCGGTATTTGGAATTTATTTGGGAAAATTAAAGAAGCTATTTTATTTATATAGTATTTTAATATTTAAACCATTTAAGTATTAAAAGTTATGATACGAAGCTATGGGTTTCAAGGTATATAAATTTAAAAATGCTATGATTTTGGAAAAGGATATATTTGGAATAAAAATGATATCATTTGATTTGGGTTTTTAAATAGAAATGATATCGTATTTATATGGTTTTGAAATGGATATTTTATTCGGGTTTTAAAAGTATAAACTATTTTGATAAGATCGCGGTGTTATAATAACGTTTGGTTGTTAAAAAGACCGAGTTTGGAAGTTGTCATACTCTCTGCCAACTCCGAAAACCGCTTTAACAATCGTGTACGCGATGGAGATTCCAGAATGAAGTAGGATTGCGGCGGCGTTTCCTTGAGGTAGATACATGGACCCGACTACCGTGAGTTGGCATAAGGTGGCTAAAACAGGAGCAATTGACGGGCTAATGAGGTCATTCCTTTGATCGGACACACTCCTTCGCTATTATATTCTGACTTGGAGATTTATTTGGTGGCCACTTTTGATTCTTTTGATATGGGGTGTTGTTCGAGGTGGGCGGTAGTAGCTGCTACGCATTACCACCGGCCCGTAAGTGTAATTGTTATATCTACCCTTGTGTCACTTACCGTATTGGGCCTTTACTACGAGTTTCTATTTGTGTCGTACCTATGGAGTATCCTCTGGTAGCCTCCCGATCAGGAGGTATTACGGTACTGTATAGACTATTGGCATTATTTGCGTTAAGGGCTATATGGGTAACCCCTTAATAATATTTAAAAGTAAGTTTATTTTAAAATTAGACACTATTATAATAGCGAAATATTACTACATAGTAAATAGTTTAACGGATGCTTAGGAGACGTAAATCCCAAGCATCTCTTGAGTTACTGCACTCATATTTATTTCTGTTAATTTAACTCACATAACATATTTTAGTTCCGACTCGAGTGTTTTGTCTTTTCAATTCGCTCGGGTCAGCCTGAGAATTTCAGGATCGAAGACTTTATTTTTGGAGGACGAAGACGAAGATTTCATTATTATTATTATTATATATTATAGTGTTCCACTACATACTGTATTCCGCTGCATTGTTATTATCCTTTGGTATGTGAACTCTGATATTAATGTATAAAGAAAAATCAAATGTTATGTAAAACAATTTTATAAACTGTATATTGACTATTATATTTTATCGTTCCGCTGCAAGATTCTATTTTTTTTTCTTCTTTGCTTTTCTTATTTACCCCATAACAATTCGCCCCTTTGTATGTTTTAAGTCCGACGTGTGTGGTTTATCGTCGATTTAAAGCGTAAGAAAAGGCGGGACGTTACGTGTGGTATCAGAACTTTGGTTTAGCGATAAATCTTAGTTTTGTGGGGTTTGACTCCTTATTAATGGGGAAGAAATACCCTATGGGAGTCGCTGAGTGTATATATATGAGAGAGCGTATTTGTTAGTGTTATAAAAAAGATTTTAATGTTGTGTTAATTTGTTATGTTTTGTACTTATAAATTTTGGTTGGTGCATGGGACGCTATGACATCAATAGGGATTTGTAAACACTTAATAGGAAAGACCAACATAATATTTGGTGTTAATATAGGTGAATGAAATAATTTTGCCTATTATATTTTCTATATATATAAAGGAAATTTTATAAAGGTTATATTTGGTTGTATTATATTGGTTGCCAGGTAATGAAATTTTTAAATAATAGTTGAAATAAGATTGAAAATGAAATAAATGAAAATTGCGAATTTAGAACTTAAGTTCTGGGGTTTTGAAAATTCTTTCAATAATTTTGGAATATAATAATAATATTATTTAGAAGTATTTTCTGATATAAATATTTCAATATAATTTGGAAGAATTGTGTTAAAGAAGATTTTGGAAAAATAAGTTCTGTACTTCCTTCTCGGTCGCTTGAAAATAATTTTGGTGATGGCGGCCGCATCATCGACATTCATTTTCGAGTTTCAAAGTGGGAAGGCCACTATAGTTGTTTTACAATAGATTTATTTTGATAAACAAATGTAAATTTTAATTGTTTTAAATAATTGGATATAAGTTGTAAGTATTTAAACGAATAGTATGTAAACTTAAGTTCTGGTATTTAGTTCTCAAGTTTCCATTAATTAATAGTTTCAATTAAGGGTAGTAAAATGGAATATAACTAATTTATAAATTGGAACCTCTAATTAAAAAAGAAATTTAACGCTAAGTTAAATGGGATTAAAGGAAATTTGAAATTGTAACCTGTTAGATAAAGAATATAATTATTGAACATTTAGTTAATTAAAAGAAATAAGATAAACTTGGGTAATTTTCAATTTCATTCTCAAAAAGCATATATATAACTTACCAAATATTAAAAATTGGAATGTTTAACAAGAAAATGTAATGTAAACTGTACAAGTAAGAGTATTAAATGAAAGTGTTCAATAAATTGCTTTTATTAATAAGAATTGAGGTTATAATTGTTATATACTTAAGTAAGTAGTTATAGACTCAAGTAAATGTGAAGTTATTTGTAATAAAAAAATATAATAGAATGATAAGTAATATAAATAAAAGATTATAAACTTAAGAACATGAAATTAAGCAGTGAATAAATGAATGTAATATATTAAAAGAAAATTTCATGTTATGAATAGGTGAAATGAGATTTTGTTAGAAATGAATAAAAGTAAATGAAACTGTAAGAAAAAAATGAAAATTAAAAAGATAAATTATTATATGAATGAAATTAATAAAAATGAAATTAATCTGTTGTGTGGAATTGTTGTTTGATTGGCTTATAGCTGTTTGGGCAAAGATACTCTAAAATTGTTTGGATGAGTAAATAATCTATTTAGTTCCATCTAAGACTGTTGAGTAAATGGTGCACTAAGTAGTTTATTTTCCATTCTGTGCAATTTAAAGTTCAACCCGAACAACTATTTGTTTTGTTTGATATGAATGAATAATTGATTATATTGATTCTGTATGATGGTCGTATGTTGTGATTGCAAGTGATTGTTGTGTTTGACATTGATTTGTTTGTTAGTGGATGAAATAAAAATAATATTTCATTTTATATAACTGTTAACCATTTTGGATTATATAAGTGAATGCAGGTTATGGAAGCAATTGCTACTGCTTTTGGTTCCATAAAATAAGCGTTAATTGCCCGACTAATAGGTACATTTTCGGATTACGGTTTTAGCGTTGTTATATTGTCTTCCCGGGTTGGGAAGTATATTATTTTGGTAAATATATGTCGTACATTGTTATATTTGATATTATATTTTCTCCCGAGCCTCCCCGTACAAAGGAGAATCTGCCGAAATTTTCCGTAAATTTTGGATTTAGAAAATTTTTGAATTTTTTTTCCAAACTTTATTGATTTAAGGATAAGAAGATATAATGGTTGTAAATTTTTATATTTTATATAAAGCAACTAATTTTGGAAATTTAATTGTTTATAAATTTAATATTTTAAAAAAGATATATTGATTTCTTAATTCTTCTTTTCCCTTCTTTTCCTTTTCGGAGACGAAAAGTTATGAGTGGGGAAGAGTGTAACGACCCGTAAATTTTGATAAATAAATAGGTTAGTTTAATTTAATTTTTGCAATTAAATTTAGGAAGAAATAAAAAAAAAATTAAAATTTATAATGAAGCGAATGTTGAAAATGGAATGAAACCATGGAAATTAAAGATAAGTATTAACAGTTGAAATGAAATTACGAATAATTGAGGTAATGTAAATTGTTATACTAGGTTAAGATTTGAATATAAGAAAACAAAGGTAAATAGTGAATTAATTTAATGAATTAATAATATTAAATAGTAAATTGAATTAAATCAATGTCGTGTAGTAATTGAAATATTGTTTGGGAATGAAAACTTACATAGGTAAACATATGTAAGTATTGAATTAATATATGTTATTTATTTAGGGTATTGAATAAATTTGGTAATCCAATTGCAATTAATGGTAATAATGTTGATATAAGCTATTAAAATTAATTTCAATGCAATACCCATTAACGGATGGAATGAAATGGGATTAATGTAAATGTATAATAGGCTTTAAATCAAATGGAAAGGAAACAAACGTAAATGTCGAATTAATTAATGAATAAATATACATTGAATAGTAATTGAATGTAAATTTAATGGAAATTGGATAAAATCAATATAACTAAAATGAATTCCGACTGTATAAATGGAAGTTATTTGTTAATAGGTGGATGTAAATTTGAATTAATTAATGAAAATAAAATCTAAATGTTATGTTTGGATAGAACATAAGTGAATGCAATTAGTAGCATGGAAATAAATGCCAACATTGATTTGTAAGTAATAGAGGCTTACTTATGTGACTAAAGAGTAACGATAATGTTTATTGTAGGTTACCTATTCATTTAAATGGTTAATCGGAGGTAAATTGTAATAAATGTTACATTTGTGTGAAATGTAACACAATGGTTAGGAGTTGTTAGAATGGATATATTAAAGTAATGAATGGGAAAAACAAGGTAACTAAGTTTATATAGTAGTATTGAACTTAATAAAAAAAGATTTGAATTAAACGAATCAATCGATATATGTTTTATTTCTTTAGTATGTGCATAAAATTTGAAAATCAAATTGCAATTAAAGGAAATTAGGTAGTACGTTATTTGGAAATAAATTTAATAAATTCATTAAAGAAGCATAATATAATTCACTGTTAATTATACCCATAAAATGTCAATTTAATTAATAGCAAGATTTTAAATCAATAAACGAATTTGTTGAGATTTCAATTTATAATTAATAACATTTAATGGGAAATCAATTACAATTAGTTGACTTAATTTGTGCAGATAGGGTAGATGTGATTTGTCATTGAAATGGTTAATATTATAAGATGTAGTTAATGCTAATCCAATTTATAATATCACAATTGGCTGATTTAAAGAATAGAAAGCAAGATTTTTTATTTAATTGAAGAAAAAATTCAATAATTAAATTTATTTCGAATAAATGAAATTTAACATTTAAATTTTACGTTGATAGAAATTTAGATGAAATTTGAAGATAGTTACATAATGAAGTAGGAATCCAATGTTATTTTCATATATTTGATACTAATAGGTAGAATAATAGAATGAAAATTTAATTCAATGGAATTATTGAAATTATTTTATAATCTCTGAATTTAATAAAATTAAAAATTTAACGCCGGACTTTGATAAATTTATCAACTATAAATTGACATATAAATTTGTTTAAATTAATGTAAATGATTAAAAATTTAAAGGGGTAAAAATTGTTGATTATCGAAGTGAAATAAAGAATATTGGATTTAATTTATTTATTTTTAATTTATTTACTTAATATAAAAATAGCCATTTTAGCCACTGACTCGGATTTCGTTGAAAAAAAGTTTCATCAGATCCGTAATGGTGAATTATTGTAGGATTTTAAGTTTCATAGCGATCGGACTTGTCATTTGATCGTACGGACTCGAAAGGCCTTGAAATCAATGAAATTGAAATCAATTGAAATTCATTTGAAAAATATTGATTTTGGCATAACTTCATGCGATGGAATATGGACTTGAAACTTGTTCCATCACGTTTAGAATATTTAAAAATACCTATTTTGATAAATGGGTTGACCCAATTTCGTTCCGGAGCCAGAACGGGCTTTTTGGGCCATTTCATCATTAGCGCGTACATCTATTTTATCTGATGCATTCTATTTCAAATCTATCTATAAATACGTTGTTATAAACCCTAATTTCCCTCATTCTCATTTGTTTGTGCGCACATCTTCTTCTAAACTCCTCCTTTCCAATGGAAGACAAAATTTTATATTTCCAGATCCAATTGCAAATCAAATCCAAAGAAAAAAATTTAAAGTCCTCAGAAAAATTCAGAAAAAATATATATCGAAGCTCTCGAGAGCGTAAGTCAGATCTGTAGTCCGTTTCTCGATCTGAGTTTTTGTGTGGCTGGAATTTGAGGAACAAATCTTGACCTTTCATCTTGTCGTAATCAACTGCAACGAATCTTCGATTCGTGGGTACAGTCGGGTAGAGGGAACCAAAGGGAGCTCATCGGCGTTGGTCATTCATCGAATCAATGGTCGTATCTTCGTGGATAGGGTAAGAGTGGAGGCGGCAGCTATGGCCTTTTCGTGCTCGATCTTTGTGCTTAGATGGTCGGGGGTTGGGCTGAGGCGCATGGAGGAAGGACGGCAATGTCAGGGGAACGGCGGTGACACAGTTTGTCGAGGTGGCGGCGGCTTCGAGTCGCATGCGTGAGTACTGGGTCTGATAGGATTTCGAACGGCTTCAGGGAGAAGCCTCTGTGTGCGTGAGCTGACACGTTTCTGAGAGAGGGAGAAGGGTGAGTTTTAATTAATTAATTTATTTAATTTTCAATTTCAATTTCAACTCTTCTAACGCGAATATCTTTCACATACGAACACCAATTTACGCGCGATTTTTTGTTAGGATCGTTTTCAAATTCCGAACATTTTGACGCTAGTTTAAATGAATTATGAGACTGTCAAATTTTGGATTTAAATTGGATTTAAATTCAATTTAAATTCAAAAGTTGAGTGTTTTAACCCACTCACAACTTCTAAAATTTCTTATGTTTGTTAAATTAATTTATGGTGTGATTAGAAATTTATTTATGACTATTTGGCATATTTTTAATCATCCTCTCAGTTAAATTGCATTTATTTATTAAATTGTTATTTAATTATTCATTGCATATAAACTGTCAGTTAAAATGTTATTTATTTATTGTTGTATATAAACCGCCAATTAAACAGTTATTTAATTTAGCATGAATATAAACTGCTAGTTAATTCCTGTTGTTTATTATCCGTTCTATATTGATGCTATTGTTTGAATTGGATGATGATTGTGATAAATGGTTGATGGTTGATATTGGATGAATGGATGCTGTATTTTATATTGTATAAGCTGCAAGTTATTATGCATTTCATTTCATTCGGGATTGCGGTTTGAAATGATATATAACCGTAATTTTTATTTTAAATTACGGATTGAAATGATAATTATCCGTATCACTTGACCATAGGATAGAAAATTATATACAGGCACCACAGTCTATATATATAAATATTTTGAAATGATTTTTCTATTATTTGGAAAATATACGGTTTAATAAATATTAAATTTTGATGTTATATAATTATTTTTATATATATACATATAGTTAAATTCTGGAATTAAAGCTGTTTATAAAATTGTTTAATAAAAATAAGCTTAATAATGGAGTTGATTATTTTATATTATATGGTTAAGTACCTATTTAAGATATTGCATATATATAGAGTTTTTAAAGGACTTAAATGAAATTTAAGTTGGAAGACAAATATGAAATTGGTTTGAATTGAATTAATTAAGAATTGTACTTGAATAAATTTGATTTGAAAAATTAATAAAAATGGAGATTTCAAAGGGTATGATTTTTACAACTTGATTTGGTTTAAAGTGATTTAAATGAATATAAAGTTGAGATAAATGAATATATCAAGTTAAATGGATTGAAGAGTATCCAGTTATTTGAAGTTTAAAGGCTTTACTTAAATGATATTTGATTTATTAAGTAAACATTTCAAATCTAAATAATAGTAATTGAATTTGATATATATTGAACTATCAAAGAATTAGTTTTGAAACGGTGGAATATTTAAAGCTTTGAAATATATGGGAATTAAAATGGTTTATTTGGAGGTTCAAATCGGTATTTGGAACTTATTTGCGAAAACTAAAGAAGCATTTTTATTTATATAGTATTTTAATATTTAAACCATTTAAGTATTAAATGTTATGAACCGAAGCTATGGGTTTCAAGGTATATAGATTTAAAAATGCTATGATTTTGGAAAAGGATATATTTGGAATAAAAATGATATCATTTGATTTGGGTTTTTAAATATAAAGGATATCGTATTTATATGGTTTTGAAATGGATATTTTATTCAGGTTTTAAAAGTATAAACTATTTTGATAAGACTATAGTGTTATAATAACGTTTGGTTGTTAAAGAGACCGGGATCGGAAGTTGTCATACTCTCTGCCAACCCCGAAACCACTTTAACAACCGTGTACGCGGTGGAGATTCCAGAATGAAGTAGGATGGTGGCGGCGTTTCCTATGAGGTAAATACGTGGGCCCGACTCCCATGAGTTGGCATAAGGTGGTTAAAACAGGAGAAATCGACGGGCTAATGAGTTCATTCCTTTGATCGGACACACTCCTTCGCTATTATATTCTGAGTTGGAGATTTATTTGGTCGCAACTTTTGATTCTTTTGATTTAGGGGTGTTGTTCGAGGTGGACGGTAGTAGCTGTTGCACATTACCACCGGCCCGGAAGTGTAATTGGTATATCTACCCTGGCATTACCTAGTCGTGCCGTGTCACCTACCGTATCGAGCCTTTACTATGAGTTTCTATTTGTGTCGTACCAAAGGAGTATCCTCTGGTAGCCTCCCGATCAGGAGGTATTACGGTACTGTATAAACTATTGGCATTATTTGTGTTAAGGGCTATATGGGTAACCCCTTAACGCTATTTAAAAGTAAGTTTATTTTACAATTAGACACTATTACAGTAGCAAAATATTACTACATGGTAAATAATTAACGGAACCTTAGGAGACGTAAATCCCGAGCATCTCTTGAGTTACTGCACTCATATTTATTTCTGTTAATTTAACTCACATAAGATATTTTAGTTCCGACTCTAGTGCTTTGTCTTTTCAATTTGCTCTGATCAGCCTGAGCATTTCGGGATCGAAGACTTTATTTCTGGAGGATGAAGACAAGGATTACATTATTATTATTATATATTAACGTGTTCCACTACACACTGTATTCCGCTGCATTATTATTATCCTTTGGTATGTGAACTCTAATATTTATTGTATAAAGAAAAATCAAATGTTTTGTAAAAGAGTTTTATAAATTGCATATTGATTATTATATTTTATCGTTCCGCTGCAACATTCTGTTTTGTTTTTTCCTTCTCTGCTTTTCTTATTTGCCCCATAACAATTCACCCTTTTGTATGTTTTAAGTCTGACGTGTGTGGTTTATCGCTGATTTAAAGCGTACGAAAAGGCGGGATGTTATATTTGTATTCATTGGTTGGTTTATGGTTGAAACATCTTTAAATATTTCATTTTATGTAATTGTTAACCTTTTGGATTATATAAGTGAAATACAGTTTATGGAAGTAATTAATACTGCTTTTGGTTTCATAATTTAAGCGTTAATTGCCCAACAAATAGATACATTCTCGGATTATGGTTTTATAGCGTTATTATATTGTTTTCCCGTGTTGGGATATATTATTTTGAAAAAAATATGTTATACATTGTTATATTGATATTATATTTTCTTTCGAGGCTCTCCGTTTAAAGGAGACTCTACCGAAATTTTTCGTAAACTTTTGACCTAGAAAATTTTGAAAGAAATAAAGTTCTTCCAAACTTTATTTGCTTGAATATAAAACGATTTAAGAGTTATAAATTGGTATATTTTGTTTAAATTAATTGATTTTGTGAATTATTTTTTTAGATTTAATATTTTAAATAGGATATATTATTTCTTAATTCTTCTTTTCCCTTCTTTTTTCCTTTTCGCGGACGAAAAGTTTTGATTGGGGAGAGTGTAACGACCAGTAAAATTCGATAATTAAATTTCTTAAATTACGAGATTTTGGTAACTTAATGTTGAAGGAAATAAAAATTTAGTGAATTATTAATGGAAATAATAACTTGGATAAGACTGGTAAGTAAATTTTTAATAACTTGAATGTAACAGTATAAATGCAAGTTAATTGTTAATAACTTAGATGTAATTCCAAAAATTGAAACAATGTAAATGTCGATTTTATTCTTATTGTAAATAAAGAATGTTCCAAAATGAAATGATTAAATTGATTTAAAATCTTAATTAATATGCGCATTAATTTATAATGGGATATAAGAGGTAAATTAATAATTTAAAAATGTTAACTTACCAATAAAATATTGTATAAGGAATGGAAATGGAATAAATTAGTGTATGAACTAATAGTAGCACTTGTTGTGAGCTAATAAGTAAATTTAAAACGTAACAGTGCTAATTTAGGTTAATAATTAATAGGTTGAATGAAATGTCGATTAAGGAATTTATTAAATTTGTAAAGTTATAATAACATATGATAATTGGTTGGGAAGAATAAAGATAACTAAATGTACTTTATTGATAATTAATATTATAACGGAAAGTGTGAATGTAAATTAAAAAGGAAACATAAAATTTAGTTATAATGTAGTAATTGGTGTAATAGAAAGCTTGGGACCAAGTAAATAAATTTATTTAGAGAATATTAATTGTGATTAATGAATCAAAGAAATAGTAACGGTTGTAAGTTACTATTTAATTGTCCTATTAATTTGTTGTAACTGATATATTTGGGAATGAGATTTTATTATAAGTAAATAAAGGTAAGTATGGTATGAATATATGAATTAATGTATGATTTATGGTAATAAAATGAATTCGTATGATGTAAGTAATTTTATAAATAGTTGAAATAATAAGCCCAAGTGAAATTTTAAGGCTATGGTAAAAATCATCATAAATTACCAGAATATATCTAGTCCAACAAATTTATTGTAAAACATTCACATTTAAATGAAAATAAATGTCTCATTTATGTGGGTAAGAACTGTAATTGTAAAGTATATATGTAATAAGTAACAAAAATGCATATTTTATTCATACGTTAATATAAAGGAATGAAATGTGAGACAAGTATAACTGCATTACAAAGTAATAATAGACTCAACTACAGGGTTGGGATTGAATCTAACAGTTAAACTGAAATTTATTAAAATTAATTGGATTCAATTTATAATAAAGGGATTATTTTAAGTAAATGAAATAAATACTATAACTGGTGAATTAATTTACTTTAAGTTGAGATGGGAATTGGTTTTAAAGAATTATAAACTAATAAGTAGTACAAGATGATAAAATTTATGAATTATAGAATTTGAATTTAAACAGTAATTTAATTTATTTAATTTATAATAATTGGATTAATTGCAAATGAATGAAATTAAATTTCTAAATATTACTTTACTTGAAATTAAGATGGAATGTGAGAATATTTGATGTAATAGTTTTGAATCCAATGTTAAATCCATTTGTTTGAAATTTATAAATGGAATAATCATTAATTTATTTAATTAAATGGGATTTTGGAAATTAAATTTATAATTTCTGAATTTAATGAAATTGAGGTTAATATTGGAATTTATAGATTAATCATCTCTAAAGCCGACATTTAAATGTGTTAAAACCATTGTAAATGATTGAGAAATCAAAAGCGAGAAAAATTTTCAATTAAAGAATTGAAATGTGGAATTTGATTTAATTAGTTAATTTATTTATTTATTCAATTAATATGAAAATAGCCATTTTTGCCACTGACTTTGATTTCGACGAAACCAGTTTTATCGGATCCGTAACGGTGAATTATTGTAGGATTTCAAGTTTCCTAGCAATCGGAGTTGTCATTTGATCGTACGGACACGAAACGCTAGAAATCATTGAAATTGAAATTAATTTGAAAAATATTGATTTTAGCATAACTTCTTCATACGATGGAATTTGGACTTGAAACCTTTTCCACTTCGTTTAAAATATTTTAAAACATCTATTTTGATATATGGGTTGACCCAATTTCATTCCGAAGTCGAAACAGGCTTTTTGGGCCACTTTGTTGTTAGCGCGTATATTCAACCCGATCCATCTATTCTATTTCGACCTTGCCTATATCTACACGGTTATAAACTCTAGCCTACTACTAATTCTCATTTGTCTGTGCATACAATTCCATTAGCTCCTCCTCTTTCCAATGGCCGCAAACCCTAGATCCAATTGAAATTCAAAAATCAAAGTGAAATTTCAAACTCCTCAAAAAAATTCTGAAAAATTGTATATCGAGGCTCTCGATGTACGCACCTCAAAACTGCAATTCATTTTTGAAATCGAATCAATTTTTTTACGGAAACTCCTACTTTAGTTCTGGTTGTTCATGTGCAATCAGCGAGAATCAACGGTAGATCTGTGTCGTGGTATCAATTGGAGGGTATGGATGCGAAGAGAGTGTCGAGGCAAGCCGATCCATACGGCTAGGCCGTGTAATTGGTCACTGGATTCACCAGAAAATGGCCTAGAACGCAGCGGAAGCATGGGACCTAGGGGACCCCGTGGTGGGTCGCTCGGCTAGGGGAGGGACGGTTTTGGCCACCGGTGTCGCTAGCGATCTCAGATCGAGCTCTAGTAGGTCGGTGTTGTCGAAATGGGGTGGCGGCTGTAGCGTTGTCAACAGGTTCGTTAGGGTTGCGTGCGTATTGCTCCTTGATGAAGACATACGTGTTAGTGACGTGTCGCGAGAAATTTGGGCATTGTTTCCATTTATGTTGTTTTATTTTATTTTTTTATTATTTAACTTTCAATCGTTCAAACGCGTATAACTTCCTCATACGTTGTCCAATTTACATGCAGTTTCTTTGGTTAGGATCGTATCTGAATTCCCGACATTTTGACATAGGTTTGGATAAATTTGGAGACTGTCAAATTTTTAGGTTTAAATTGAATTTAAATTCAAAATGTGAGTATTTTAACCCACTCACAACTTCTAAAATTTCTTATGTTTGTTAAATTAAATTTTGTTGTGATTATGCATTTATTTATGGCTTTTTCGTACATTTTTATCATCATCTAAGTTATTGCATTTTTTAAATTAAATCGTTATTTAATTTATTATTGAATAACTACCAGTCAAATACCTTTTATATATACATTATCAGATCTATTGATATTGATTGATTGTTTTCGGTATGAAATGATATATAACCCAAATTTTATTTTAAATTGCGGACTGAAATAATAGATATCTGTATCACTTGACCATATGATAGAAAATTTTATACAGACACCGCGACCTATAACATCCCGGAATTTCGTTAAATTAAAATCGTTGAATTATTAGAACTTTTAAATTTAAATGTAGATAGTTGAGTTTTTAATAAAAATAAGATTGTTAAAGTAAGTTATGATAAAATTTTAAAATTTAAATCACAATAATTGCAAAATAACATTTAGCTAAATAACTAAAACAAGTTTGCAAGAAAATATACAAGCCAGGCCTACACAAATAGTCATATAAATAAGAAAATGAAACAAAATAACACTTAGCAAAAGATTAAAACAACAAGTTGCAAATAGGATATACAAACCAGGGAAATAAAATATGCAAGCCTTAACATAAAAATAAAACAAATCAATGAAACATGATTTTGTACTTATAAAAAAATAAAGCATGAAACATGGCATGCTGTAGATTTACAAAGTAACATGCTTCATTTAGTGCTTGTATTAAATGCTTACTCTTCAGCCTCCCTTGAAGAAAGGAGGAAAGCATGTGAAGTACAAAAGCCTGTATAAAGCCACTATGCAAAATAATGTTTCAGTACTTTGCTTAAACTTGCCTGCCTCCCTTACTTTGTATTCTTCTACATATATCAACCTATACAACGCAGTATGTACACCATCTTCCTATATATATAAACATCATAGTCCCTGCTTTATTTCGTTCAACAAAACGGAGAAAGAACAGAAATTTAAAAAGGAAAACAAAATAGCAAAGAACAGGAAGTTAAAAAGAAAAGAAGACATCACCTTATACTTACAAGTTGAAAGGGAATTAACTGAAGGAAGTTTCAACTGCAGATTTCCAAACAAAACAAAGTGTTCTCTGTTTTCAAAGATTTCCAAGTGAGCAAACATATTCTTTAAAAAGTTTTAAGTTTAAATTAAACAGTTCATGATGTTTTAAAAAGATAGTTTGTATATGCTTTTTATGTCGATATGTATCTGTGCATATATCTATCAATGGTTCTTCTATGTTATGAATTACAGGGATGGGTTAATATTCAAACTAAAGTCTATTTGCTTTAATCACTGACATGCTTGGGTTTTTTTCAAATAAATCAAGTTGTTTTAATCCTCAAACAAGTTTTGTAAAGTTGTTTGAACATACAGTAGATTTTTTTTTCCACTGTAAACTTGTTTACAGGTATCCAACAAATACTTGACAAAAATAAATTGTGGTAAATTATGAATTCAAGAATATTTATTGAATATATACTGCAAGGCATGAATTTTAAAACAAAAATTTTAATTTTTAGTTTAGTATTCTCAGAGCAATGTGTATATGAACAAAGATTGTTTTTTTTTTCGAATTTCAGACAAGCGAATCTATAGAAAATTCTAAAATTTGGTTTGAAGCATGCTGAAACCTTAAGGATCTCAGGAAAATTATTAATTAATTTTTCTATTGCGTGAAAGTGGGATTCAAAGTCCCATTAGGGTTTTAGTTCCAGTTTTGAACGTGTTTAGCAAAAAGAGGATTGCGTCCTCTTTAGTTGACCGAGCTTCACGAGGACTTGAGGAATGATAGCTTGGGGTGTTGTCGAACTGTAACATCCCGGAATTTTGTTAAATTAAATTCGTTAAATTATTTGAACTTTGAATTAAATTTGTGAAATTTCAACAGAAATAAAATATTATTAAATAAAAGAAAGAATATGAATATAAGTAAATGATAGATAGTTTAAGTTTTAAATGAATAATCAATAAATTATATAACAAACAAGTTGCAAAAGAAATGTACAAACCAGTGAACTAAAATATGTAGGCAAAATAAAAAATAAAATAAAATAAAAACAAACATTAGCTAATAAAATAAGAATAGTACTTACAAAATGAATCAAATGAATATGTTACTAAATCAAACCAGGTAAGTGTAAGAAACTAAAACAAAACTCTTTCAATTAACAAAGTAAAGCAAGTTGTAATTAATAAAAATAAGAAAATCGAACAGCACAAGGCTGTGAGTATTCAAGACTAAGAAAAAATTTATGAACAAAATAAAGAAGTACTTTCACAACTATAAAATAAGAAGGCTGCAACATGAAAAGAGGGCATGAACATTACACTACATGCTTCCAATAAATGCTCTCATTTAATGCCCTTTACTCTAGTAACCTCAAGTAAGAAATCAACTGTAAATCAATGCTTCATTTAATGCATTTACTCTCCAGCAAGAAGAAAATAACATCAGCAACTCTAAAGCATGGTTGAGCAAAGAAAAAAAAAAGAACTGTACTTGCCTATACTTTACTCTGTACACCACCTTTCACCTATATGTATACATACACAAAGCCTCACGTTCATTTGTTAAAAACAACTCAAGTATCATTCAACAAATTTTAGCAAAGATCAGAAAATAAAAAGGGAAGCCAACATCATTTTTATTCAAGCTTGGAAGAAATTTACTGAAGGAAGAAAGATCAAAACTGCAACTTTTAAATACAAAAGTATCATCTGTTTTCAATACTTGTCAGGTGAGTAAACATATTCCTTAAAAAGTTTTAAGTTTAAATTAAACAGTTCATCATGTTTTAAAAAGATAGTTTGTATATGCTTTTTATGTTGATATGTATCTGTACATATATCTGTCACTGGTTCTTCTCTGTTATGAATTACAAGGATAGGTTACATTTAATATTCAAAATTGAAATCTATTTGCTTTAATCACTGACAAGCTTGGGTTTTCAAATAAATCAAGTTGTTTTAATCCTCAAACCAGTTTTTGTAAGTTGTTTTGAGCCTGCAGTAAATTATTTCCACTGGAAACATGTTTTACAGTTTTCAAGTTGAAATTTGATAAAAATAAAAGGGTGTAAAACATTGATTCAAGATTTTAATCTGAATCTATACTTCAATTTGTGATTTTTAAAACAAAAATGAAGAATTTTAGATTAGTATTTAAAGGGAAATTTGCACTTGAATAAAAATTGAATTTTTACCAATTTCTTGTAAGTGAATCAATTTAAATTGCTGAAAATTGAGTTGAAGCAAGCCTAACCATTCATGATGTTGGGAAAAATATAAACTAATTTTTCTATTGCGTGAATTGGGAGTACGAGCTCGAATTAGGGTTTAGTTTTTGAAATTGATATGGTCTGTAAACTTGATGCGTACGCCACCTTTGACGCATCGAGTTCGAAGATTTTGTGGGTGAGGATGGCTTAGGGTGATGACGTACTATGGATGGAGTTGCTGGGTTTCTGGCGGCGTCAGGCGTCGTGGCGAGGCGTTGACAGGGACGGGTGGTAGTTCCAATTTATGTTACAGGTTTCGAGCTCGAACTCAAATTTCGAATTCGAGATGGTGAAGGAAATTAGTTGATCGGGGATTGGATTAGGGAGGATTACAGACTTGCTCGTCGATGCAGCGACGCCTGAATATCATCAACGGCGTCGTGCACGTATACGTGCACAAATTGATAACCTGAAAAATTTGGTTGCCTGAAGCGTTTCAGGTTTGTTTTCTTATGGGTTGTACTCGAAGCTTGACTCGGGGAAAACAGGGAAGAACTCGAAGGGAGACTCCGGAAGTTTCAGCGTTGTGTCGTGACAAATTTGAACTTAAACAAATTTTGAAAATTTTTTATTACACGGGTAGCATTGGGTTGAAACTCGAAGCAGGGAGCGTTCGAGCTCGGGCGTGACTCGGGGGGAGCCTCGGGTTGGCCACCTGAAACAATATATTCAGTTTGAAATTGTCGAAAACTTAAGTTTAAACAATTTTTATAAGCATTCTTTATAAAATGATGATTGTGTGTTAATGGAATGTGAAGTTAATTAAATAATGATTAAATAATTTATGATTTATAATTGATTTGTAATTAATAATAATAAATAAATAAAAGCAATTAAAATTAAAATTGTAAATTAAGAATCGTTAATTTGATCATTTAAGTTGATTGATTCAAAATTGATAGTTACATTAAGATAATTTATTAAGGAATAATAAATTAATATAGTCAATTGAGATTTAATTAAATTGTAATTATAAATAATGAATCATCGATTTAAAGTAATCAAGAAAATAATAATATTCGTATGGTTAATTTATTAAATCCCATTCACTTTGATCGGAAAACGATTAAATATCGTTGTGCACTATATTGATATTTCTATTCTGATTGTGATGCTGTGTTATATAAATTGCCATGTACTGCATTGTGATTGTGATTCATTTCTGTATTGATGTGAAAACCCTGTTGCCCGTAAAACGGCATTTAAACTTCGATGCGACAGGGACTCGGATTTCAGTTGTTATCCGAAACCCACATCGAACCTGTGAATATTTGTGCATGACATCCACATGTTTTAAAATTTGACACTCATATTCGAATTAGCCGGGAAAGGACCTTTTGGTCGTATAACCCATTTCGAATATGTGATTTGACGTCATGGATAGCATTTGAAGACCGGTGTTGAAGACCGGGTATTTGCGAGAGCGATAGGATGACCTGTCGATTGACTCTGCACCGAGTTGCTCCGGTATAGAGTTCTCCATATGTGATGGGGAATCCGATCAGGATTGTGGATATCTGGATTTTAAGGACTTCTTTGGAAGTGCCTTCGGTTCTGTTCGAACCTAGAACAGACTTGTATGGATTGTGTGTCTGACATTACAAATTGAGATATAGAGCAGATTTCTTTCAAATATATTTCTGTTGGTGGCGAAGAATTTATTCTCTTAGCTTAACACCCTTCTCTGAGACGTACGAGCTCAGAGGTTATGTAGTTGAAGGTTATCAGCGATATATTCCCAATTTGGTAATGTGACATGCTGAGTGTTGCTGTGAAATGATCATTGTTTGATCATTTGTGATAGGATCATTTGTTTGATCGTTTATCTTTGTGATCATTTCTATGATCATTTGTTGACCCAAAGCACAGCTTTTGTATAAAGCGTGGCTTTGTGGATGAGACTTCGTCGGACCTCACACCCCGAAATGGTCGAAACAGGAAAGATGCGGCAAGGTTATTGGGGGTAGCACCCCTTAGGGTGTGTGCATTTCCTTCTGGATAGAAGTGGTATCATGGTATGGAGCCCAGATACTTAACTTATGTTGACATCGCAGATATATATATATATATATATATATATATATTACTTTGTGATTTGTTGCTGGGGCCCTGGTTAAAGGGTGGTTACAACCGGGAGATGACATACTCGTGTCAGTATTTACCCAGTTAGGGGTAACCCGGCCTTGTGTTGGCAGAGATCCGGTTTGGTTCTCGGGAACGTCCTTCCAGAGGCATTCTCATATGCCAATGGGAAGTTCCTTGGCCTGACCATTTGTTGGAAATCCAATTCCCAATATGAAACCCTGTACAGTTTTAGTTGTAGAACCTGCCATTTACTTATGGTGGTCACCACTGTTTAGATGGTAGCTATAGTAGGCATAGTTCGAAATGTCTATGCTGGCTAAGATTAATATTCTATTTTCGAAATGATTTACTTCACTATGCACTAGTAATAATATCAAAGAATTCTTTTCTCGTATCAAGCATATTTAACTATCATAAGAAGAAATCTCCTCCAATTCTGCGTTTGCATTGTGTGTGTGGCGGGAGGTCTTATGGTAGTTCCATTTTTAAAAGCATTTCGAAAAATTCTTTTATAAATCTTGTTTTATTTAAATGCAACTGTTTTTGTTTACTCATACCAGTCCCATGACTGATCTGGAGTTTATTGTTTTCTTTCCTAAACTCTGGATGCCCATTATTTCCACACGGGCAGCCTAGTAGCAGGTTTCTGTATTTTGGAGTAGCGGTATTTTGGAGCTCTCATCTTGGAGATATCTTAAGAGCTTTTGGAGATTTCAGGTGTTAGCTTTTGGGAGTTCGTTATCATCTCTCTTATTTGAGAACTTTTGGATATATGTTCACTATTGTATTATCATGATGTTGTATTTGGAGTTGTGGTGCATGTATTATATACTCTGTTGTAGTATGGATATTATGTTGATGTTGTAAATGTGATGATATTTATGATATTGATTCTGTTCCGCTGTTTTATATTCATCTAGTTGTTGTTATAAGCTCCGGCGAGGCGAATTTGATGTCGTTTATCGGACATCGAGTTTGGGTCGTCACAAGTGGTATCAGAGCTGTTGGTTGAGTAAGAACTTTAGCTACGGAGTATAACACATTAGATGGCTCATTAGAGATAGGGTGAAGTGTACCCTAGAATGAGTATAACCAAGACTGAAACTTTAAATTTTCTTAGTCTATTTCTTTTTACTGCTGATATTCCTTAAGATATCTCGTCTGTATATCTAAATCAATTTTCTTACTAATCTCAGGTAGTGAAAATGAGTGGATGCAGAGGAAGAGCTAGGGGTCAAGGGAATGCTGCAGCACCTAATCAAATTCCCACAGCAGCAGAAGCAGTAATAGAAATTCAGCAGCCGGACTTGGCTGATTTATATAAGAAGTTCGAAAAGCTTGGTGGCAAACCGTTCATTGGCAAAGAGTCAATTATTGACGCTCAAGCTTGGGTAAGATCGTGTGAAAAGATTTTTAAAGGGCTAAAACTGCAGGATGAGCAGAAGAGACTTATAACTTCTTGGCAACTCCAAGGAGAAGCTTCAGCTTGGTGGGAAACCATCATTATAGATGAACCCGAGGAAGAATTTACTTGGGATCATTTTAAGGAAGTGTTTGAGAAAAGTTACATGCCGTCAGCGGGAGTTTCCATAATGTATCAGGAATTTCTGGATTTGAAACAAGGAAGTTCGTCGTTTGAAGAATACTTGAATAAATTCAGCGAACTATTTCGGTTTGGCCCGGAATTGCTAAACACACCTCTTAAGAAAAACGAAAGGTTTATCCGAGGAATGAACCAGAAATATCATGAAAGAATGACGGGTCATGTTAAAGAATCTTTTTCATATTTAGTAGATATGGGGTACAGATACGCTACCCTTGATATACAAGAAGCAACTGTGGAGAAAGGTAATTCAGGTAGTCAAAATTATAAAAAGCAAAAATTTGGAGGCAAGAAACCTTGGCAAGGCAATGAGAAGAAGAGGAGCATTCAGGGAAGCGCAACAGAAAATGTCACTTGTTACAACTGCAAAGAGAAAGGCCACTATTCAAATGACTGCCCAAAACCGAAGAAGCCAGCTAAAGAATGTTACAATTGTCACAAGCCGGGACATGTAGTTAAAGATTGCCCAGTGATGAAGCCAGCGCAGGTGGCAAAAGTTTAAACGATAAAGAAGGACCCCTCATCTTCAAAAGCTGATAAAGGGAAAAATGTTTTGGAAGGTAACCTTACTATTAGTAATAGAACTGTTAGAGTTTTATTTGATACAGGAGCTTCACATAGCTTTATCTCCCAACAAACCGTAAATGAATTAGGACTTGAAACTAAATTTGCTAACGATCTTATTTGCGTGAAAAATCCGGTTGGAGGTCCCGCAAATCTTTGTTCATATTGTAAGAGAGTTCCTATTTCATATGCTAGCTATAAATTTCCTATCAACCTTTATGTCCTCGAATTTGATGAATTTGAAATCTTACTCGGTATGAACTGGTTATCGAGATACGAAGCTATATTGGAGTGTAGTAATCGGACAGTTTTAATCAAACAAGTTTTGGATATTTTATTGAAATCTCTTGTGAGGATCCAATTCCAAGGAAAGATAGGTTGATGTATACTTTGGGATATCTTGAACCCACTTTGCAGTCTATACCTATTGTTCGGGATTTTTCCGACGTATTTGAAGAAGTGAAATCTTTACCTCCTCACCAAGAAATAGCATTCCGAATTGACTTGGTACCTAATGCTCGTCCTGTTGTTCACGCAAGTCGTAGGATGGCACCCAAGCAAAAGATAGAATTGGTTCATCAAACTGATGAACTACGAGCAAAAGGATTAATTCGACCCAGTGTTTCTGAATGGGGCTCAGCCGTCGTACTTATTGCTAAATCAGACGGATCTTTGAGATTGTGTGTAGATTACCGCGATCTAAATAAACAAACTCTCAAGAATAAATTCCCTCTACCAAGAATTGATGATCTATTCGACCCAATTCATGGCGCTCGTTTCTTTTCAAAAATGGATCTAGCCCAAGGATTCCATCAACTACGAATCGCCGAAGATTGTGTACATCTGACCGCTTTCAGAGGTCCTGTTATGTTCTATGAATGGTTAGTTATGCCTTTCGGGCTAACCAATGCTCCTGCATACTTCATAGATCATATGACTCGTGTGTTTCGGGAAGTTTTTAATAAATTTGTGCTCGTATTCATTGATGATATTTTGATCTATTCTAAGATTAAAGAAGAGCATGCCAAGCATCTTAAAATCGTATTGGAAATATTGAGGAGAAATGTTCTATTTGCAAAATTTTCCAAATGCCACTTCTGGGTCAATGAAGTCAAATTCCTTGGCCATATTGTTAATGAAGAAGGAATTTCGGTAGATCCTAGCAAAATTTCCGCTATTCTTGATTGGAAACAACCCACTACTCCAAGAGAAGTTCGAAGCTTTTTGGGTTTAGCAGGCTATTACCGGAAATTTGTTCAAGATTTTTCTAAGTTGGCTAGTCCGCTGACTAAGCTAACAATGAAAAATGCAAAGTTCATTTGGACTTCAGAATGTGAAGAAGTTTTTCAAGAGTTGAAAAAGAGATTGACCACTGCTCATGTTCTCACTATTGTTAACGGGAACCAAGGCATGTCTGTCTATACTGATGCATGTGGTGAAGGGGTAGGTGCAGTATTAATGCAAAATGGAAAGGTGGTTGCCTAAGCAAGTAGACAATTACCTCCACATGAGAAAAACTACCCGACGCACGATTTCAAACTTTTGGCTGTTGTTTTCGCTTTAAAAATATGGCGACACTATCTTCTGGGTAAGAATCTTTTCAGCTTTCCTAACAATTTATGAAACTAATTTGACCAAAGAAATATACCTAATAAACTCTCTTTGTTTTAGGTGAAAAATTCGAATTATTCACCGACCATAAATCCTTGAAATATCTTTTCACCCAGAAAGATCTGAATTTGCGACAACAACGTTGGTTGGAATTTCTGGCATCTTACGACTTAGATATTCTGTATACGCCCGGAAAGGCCAATGTAGTTGTAGACGCTTTGAGCAGAAGTTATGTTGTTCTTGCTTATCTTGTTATCACTCCTACTCTTCTAAAAAGGATTGCAAGACGGTAGAAAGAAGATGAGTTTCTTCGAGGAATCCATAAAAGAATATGCCAGGGTGAAGATACTAGTTTTGAGATGGATAATAGAGGAGTAATAAGATTAAGAGGCAGGATTTGTGTTCCAGACTTCCCTAATCTGGAACGTGAAGTATTGGACGAATGCCACAAGTCCAAATTCAGCATCCATCCAGGAGTCAATAAAATGGATCGAGATGTTAAAAGAACATTCTGGTGGAAGACGATGAAGAGAGACATATCTACTTATGTGAGTCGCTGTGCTACTTGTCAGCAAATCAAGAGTGATCAAATGAAAGTAGCCGGTTTACTTCAACCTTTGGAAGTACCGAAATGGAAGTGGGATCAAGTATCGATGGATTTCATCGACGGATTGCCACGAACCAAGAAAGGCAATGAAGCGATTTGGGTTATTGTGGATCGTCTAACCAAAAATGCTCATTTCATTCCAGTTAAATCTACTCGGACTACAGCAAGCTTGGCAGGTATATATATAAAGGAAATTGTTCGCCTCCATGGTATTCCCAGCAGTATAGTGAGTGATCGTGATCTGATCTTCACTAGTAGATTTTGGGAAGCATTTCAGGATGCATTGGGAACGAAATTAAATTTCAGTACTGCTTATCACCCACAATCTGACGGTCAGACTGAAAGGGTCAACCGAATTTTAGAAGACCTACTGCGTGCTTGTGTGCATGATTTTGGTGGTTCTTGGGAGGACCACTTGCATCTGGTTGAATTCTCATATAATAGCAATTATCAGGACAGTGTAGAAATGGCTCCTTTCGAAGCTTTATATGGTCGTCCGTGTCGATCACCCACATGTTGGATCGAATCAGGTGGTAGACTTGTTCTTGGACCGAATATGATAAAAGAAGCCACTGAGAAGGTAGACTTTATTCGAAAGAAGTTATTAACTGCCCAAAGCCGTCAGAAGAGCTATTATGACCGTCGAAGGAGAAATTTGGAATTTCAAGTTGGAGATTCTGTATTTCTTAAAGTATCTCCAATGCGGGGCGTATTGAGATTTGGAAAAACTTGAAAGATAGCACCGCGTTATATTGGTCCTTTTCCTATTCTGGAAAGGATCGGTCCTCTAGCATATAGAGTGCAGTTACCCAGCTGGTTGTCTGGCGTACATGATGTGTTCCATATTTCTAATCTTCGAAAATATGTGCATGATCCAGATGATATTATTGAAGAAGCTGCTCAGCAGGATCTTGAAATCACTCCCAACTTGGCAGTTAGAAGGGAACCGATAAAAATTGTTGATCGTGATGAGAAGCGATTAAGAAACAAGATTGTGAAGCTGGTCAAAGTTCAATGGAATGGCGATCCTAAGGATTGTACTTGGGAGACTGAAGATAATATGAAGAAATCGTATCCCAATTGCAGAATTGACATATCGACTTAAAACTGTAAGTCATTTCCTTATTTCTAAATTCGTCTATTCTTTGTTTGCATTTCTCTCTCTTTCAATTTGGAGGACGAAATTTTCTTAAGGAGGGGATATTGTAACATCTCGGAATTTTGTTAAATTAAATTCATTAAATTATTTTAACTTTGAATTAAATTTGTGAAATTTCAACAGAAATAAAATATTATTAAATAAAAGAAAGAATATGAATATAAATAAATGATAGATAGTTTAAGTTTTAAATAAATAATCAATAAATTATATAACAAACAAGTTGAAAAAGAAATATACAAACCAGTGAACTAAAATATGTACGAAAAAGAAAAAATAAAATAAAATAAAAACAAAACATTAGCTAATAAAATAAGAACAGTACTTACAAAATGAATCAAATGAATATGTTACTAAATCAAACCAGGTAAGTGTAAGAAACTAAAACAAAACTCTTTCAATTAACAAAGTAAAGCAAGTTGTAATTAATAAAAATATGAAAATCGAACATCACAAGGCTGTAAGTATTCAAGACTAAGAAAAAATCTATGAACAAAATAAAGAAGTACTTTCACAACTATAAAATAAGAAGGCTGCAACATGAAAAGGGGGCATGAACATTACACTACATGCTTCCAATAAATGCTCTCATTTAATGCCC
Organism: Allium cepa; assembly: GCA_030765085.1. NCBI lineage: Eukaryota > Viridiplantae > Streptophyta > Magnoliopsida > Asparagales > Amaryllidaceae > Allium > Allium cepa. The sequence continues at coordinate 361,169,165 of CM060942.1, forward strand.
TTTACTCTAGTAACCTCAAGCAAGATATCAAATGTAAATCAATGCTTCATTTAATGCATTTACTCTCCAGCAAGAAGAAAATCACATAAGCAACTTTAAAGCATGGTTGAGCAAAGAAAAAAAAAAGAACTGTACTTTCCTATACTTTACTCTGTACACCACCTTTCACCTATATGTATACATACACAAAGCCTCACGTTCATTTGTTAAAAACAACTCAAGTATCATTCAACAAATTTTAGCAAAGATCAGAAAATAAAAAGGGAAGCCAACATCATTTTTATTCAAGCTTGGAAGAAATTTACTGAAGGAAGAAAGATCAAAACTGCAACTTTTAAATACAAAAGTATCATCTGTTTTCAATACTTGTCGGATGAGTAAACATATTCCTTAAAAAGTTTTAAGTTTATATTAAAAAGTTCATGATGTTTTAAAAAGATAGTTTGTATATGCTTTTTATGTTGATATGTATCTGTACATATATCTGTCACTGGTTCTTCTCTGTTATGAATTACAGGGATAGGTTACAGTTAATATTCAAAATTGAAATCTATTTTCTTTAATCACTGACAAGCTTGGGTGTAAAACATTGATTCAGTTTATATAAGAAGTTCGAAAAGCTTGGTGGCAAACCGTTCACCGGCAAGGAGTCAATTATTGAGGCTCAAGCTTGGGTAAGATCGTGTGAAAAGATATTTAAAGGGCTAAAACTGCAGGAGGTGCAGAAGAGACTTATAGCTTCTTGGCAACTCCAAGGAGAAGCTTCAGCTTGGTGGGAAACCATCATTATAGATGAACCCGAGGAAGAATTTACTTGGGATCGTTTTAAGGAAGTGTTTGAGAAACGTTACATGCCGTCGGCGGGAATTTCCAGAATGTATCAAGAATTTCTGGATTTGAAACAAGGAAGTTTTTCGTTTGAAGAATACTTGAATAAATTCAGCGAACTATCTCGGTTTGGCCCGGAATTGCTAAACACACCTCTTAAGAAAAACGAAAGGTTTATCCGTGGAATGAACCAGAAATATCATGAAAGAATGACGGGCCATGTTAAGGAATCTTTTTCAGATTTAGTAGATATGGGGTACAGATACGCTACTCTTGATGTGCAAGAAGCCCCGGAAGAGAAAGGAAATCCAGGCAGTCAAAATTGTAAAAAGCGGAAATTTGGAGGCAAGAAACCTTGGCAAGGCAACGAGAAGAAGAGGAGCATTCAAGGATGCGCAGCAGAAAATGTCACTTGTTACAACTGCAAAGAGAAGGGCCACTATTCAAATAACTGCCCAAAACCGAAGAAGCAAGAAACTGTTAGAGGAGCTAAAGAATGCTACAATTGTCACAAGCCGGGACATTTTGTTAAAGATTGCCCAGTGATGAAACCAGCGCAGGTGGCAAAAGTTTATACAATAAAGAAGGACCCCTCGACTTCAAAAGCTGATAAAGGGAAAAGTGTTCTGGAAGGTAACCTTACTATTAATGATAGAACTGCTAGAGTTTTATTTGATACAGGAGCTTAACATAGCTTTATCTTCCAACAAACCACAAATGAATTAGGACTTTAAACTAAATTTGTTGACGATCCTATTTGCGTGAAAAATCCAGTTGGAGGACTCGCAAATCTTTGTTTATATTGTAAGAGAGTTCCTATTTCATATGCTAGCTATCGATTTCCTATCAACCTTTTTGTCCTCGAATTTAATGAATTTGAAATCTTACTCGGTATGAACTGGTTATCGAAATACGAAGCTATATTGGATTGTAATAATTGGACAGTTTTAATCAAAACGAGTTTTGGAAATTTTATTGAAATCTCTTGTGAGTATCCAAGTCCAAGGAGAGATAGGTTGATGTATACTTTGGGATATCTTGAACCCACTTTGCAGTATATACCTGTTGTTTGGGATTTTTTCGATGTATTTGAAGAAGTGAAATCTTTACCTCCTCACCGAGAAATAGAGTTCCGAATCGATTTAGTACCCAATGCTCGTCCTGTCGTTCACGCAAGTCGCAGGATGGCACCCAAGGAAAAGATAGAATTGGTTCATCAAACTGATGAACTACTAGCAAAAGGATTAATTCGACCCAGTGTTTCTGAATGGGGCTCAACCGTCATATTTTTTGCTAAATCAGACGGATCTTTGAGATTGTGTGTAGATTACCGCGATCTAAATAAACAGACTCTCAAAAATAAATTTCCACTGCCCAGAATTGATGATTTATTTGATCAGTTGCACGGCGCTCATTTCTTTTCAAAAATGGATCTAGCCCAAGGATTCCATCAACTACGAATCGCCGAAGATTGTGTCCATTTGACTGCTTTCAGAGGTCCTGATATGTTCTATGAATGGTTAGTTATGCCTTTCGGGCTAACCAATGCTCCAGCATACTTCGTAGATCTTATGACTCGTGTGTTTCGGGAAGTTTTGAATAAATTTGTGCTCGTATTCATTGATGACATTTTGATCTATTCTAAGACTAAAGAAGAGCATGCCGAACATCTTAAAATCGTATTGGAAATATTGAGGAGAAATGTTCTATTTGCAAAATTTTCCAAATGCCACTTCTGGGTCAATGAAGTCAAATTCCTTGGCCATATTGTTAATGAAGAAGGAATTTCAGTAGATCCTAGCAAAATTTCCGCTATTCTTGGTTGGAAACAACCCACTACTCCAAGAGAAGTTCGAAGCTTTTAGGGTTTAGCAGGCTATTACCGGAAATTCGTTCAATTTTTATAAGTTGGCTAGCCCATTGACTAAGCTAACAATGAAAAATGCAAAGTTCATCTGGACTTCAGAATGTGAAGAAGTTTTTCAAGAGTTGAAAAAGAGATTGACCACTGCTCCTGTTCTCACTATTGTTAATGGGAACCAAGGCTTATCTGTCTATACTGATGCATGTGGTGAAGGGGTAGGTGCAGTATTAATGCAAAATGGAAAGGTAGTTGCCTACGCGAGTAGACAATTACGTCCGCATGAGAAAAATTACCCAACACATGATTTGGAACTTTTGGCTGTTATTTTCGCTTTAAAAATATGGCGACACTATCTTCTGGGTAAGAATCTTTTCAGCTTTCCTAACAATTTATGAACTAACTTAACTAAAGAAATATACCTAATAAACTCTCATTGTTTTAGGTGAAAAATTCGAATTATTCACCGACCATAAATCCTTGAAATATCTTTTCACTCAGAAGGATCTGAATTTGCGACAACAACGTTGGTTGGAATTTTTGGCATCTTATGACTTAGATATTCTGTATACGCCAGGAAAGGCCAATGTAGTTGCCGACGCCTTGAGTTGAAAACATGATGTTTCGCATATCTGGTTATCACTCCTACACTTCTTGAGAAAGTCGCCAGTAAACAAAAAAAGGACGAGTTCCTTCATCAGATTTATGAGAAAATACGGCATGGTGAAGATACGAGTTTTGAAATTGACGACAATAAAATTATTAGATTAAAAGGCAGGATTTGTGTTCCAGACTTCCCTGATCTGAAACGTGAAGTATTGGACGAATGCCACAAGTCAAAATTCAACATCCATCCAGGAGTCAACAAAACGTATCGAGATATTAAAAGAACATTCTGGTGGAAAACGATGAAGAGAGACATATCTATTTATGTGATTCGCTGTGCTACTTGTCATCAAATCAAGAGCGATCAAATGAAAGTAGCCGGTTTACTTCAACCTTTGGAAGTACCGAAATGGAAGTGGGATCAAGTATCGATGGATTTCATTGATGGAATGCCACGAACCAAGAAAGGCAACGAAGCGATTTGGGTTATTGTAGATCGTCTAACCAAAACTGCTCACTTCATTAAAGTTAAGTCTACTCGGACTGCGGCAAGTTTGGCAGGTATATATATAAAGGAAATTGTTCGCCTCCATGGTATTCCCGCAGTATAGTGAGTGATCGTGATCCGATCTTCACTAGTAGATTTTGGGAAGCATTCCAAGACGCATTGGGAACAAAATTAAATTTCAGCACTGCTTATCACCCACAATCTGATGGGCAGACAAAGAGGGTCAACCGAATTCTAGAAGACCTACTGCGTGCTTGCGTTCATGATTTTGGTGGTTCTTGGGAGGACCATTTGCATTTGGTTGAATTCTCATATAATAACAGCTATCAGGCCAGTATAGAAATGGCTCCTTTTGAAGCTTTATATGGTCGTCCATGTCGATCACCAACATGCTGGATCGAATCAGGTGACAGACTTGTTCTTGGACCGGATATGATAAAAGAAGCCACTGAGAAAGTAGACTTTATTCGAAAGAAGTTATTAACTGCCCAAAGCATCAAAAGAGCTATTATGACCGCTGAAGGAGAAATTTGGAATTTCAAGTTGGAGATTCTGTATTTCTGAAAGTATCTCCGATGCGGGGCGTGTTGAGATTCGGGAAAACTGGAAAGTTGGCACCGCGTTATATTGGTCCTTTTCCTATTCTGGAAAGGATTGGTCCTTTAGCATATCGAGTGCAGCTGCCCAGCTGGTTGTCTGGCGTACATGATGTGTTTCACATTTCTAATCTTCAGAAATATGTGCACGATCCAGATGATATTATTGAAGAAGCTGCTCAGCAGGATCTAGAAATCACTCCCAACTTGGCAGTTAGAAGGGAACCGATAAAAATTGTTGATCGTGATGAGAAGCGATTAAGAAACAAGATTGTGAAGCTGGTCAAAGTTCAATGGAGTGGCGATCCAAATGACTGTACTTGGGAGACTGAAGATAATATGAAGAAATCATATCCCAACTGCAGAATTGACATCTCGGCTTAAAACTATAAGTCATCTCCTTGTTTTTATGAATTTGTATATTCTTTGTTTTCATTTCTCTCTCTTTCAATTTCGAGGACGAAATTTTCTTAAGGAGGGGATATTGTAACATCCCGGAATTTCGTTAAATTAAAATCGTTGAATTATTAGAACTTTTAAATTTAAATGTAGATAGTTTAGTTTTTAATAAAAATAAAATTGTTAAAGTAAGTAATGATAAAAATTTTAAATTTAAATCACAATAATTGCAAAATAACATTTAGCTAAATAACTAAAACAAGTTTGCAAGAAAATATACAAGCCAGGCCTATACAAATAGTCATATAAATAAGAAAATGAAATAAAATAACACTTAGCAAAAGATTAAAACAAAAAGTTGCAAAAAGAATATACAAACCAGGGAAATAAAATATGCAAGCCTTAACATAAAAATAAAACAAATCAATGAAACATGATTTTGTACTTATAAAAACATAAAGCTTGAAACATGGCATGCTGTAGATTTACAAAGTAACATGCTTCATTTAATGCTTGTACTAAATGCTTACTCTTCAGCCTCCCTTAAAGAAATGAGGAAAGCATGTGAAGTACAAAAGCCTGCATAAAGCCACTATGAAAAATAATGTTTCAGTACTTTGCTTAAACTTGCCTGCCTCCCTTACTTTGTATACTTCTATATATATCAACCTATACAACGCAGTATGTACACCATCTTCATATATATATATATATATATATATATATATATATATAAACATCATAGTCCTTGCTTTATTTCGTTCAACAAAACGGAGAAAGAACAGAAATTTAAATAGGAAAACAAAATAGCAAAGAACAGGAAGTTAAAAAGAAAAGAAGACATCACCTTTACTTACAAGTTGAAAGGGAATTAACTGAAGGAAGTTTCAACTGCGGATTTTCAAACAAAACAAAGTGTTCTCTATTTTCAAAGATTTCCAAGCGATTAAACATATTTTTTAAAAGTTTTAAGTTTAAATTAAACAGTTCATGATGTTTTAAAAAGATAGTTTGTATATGCTTTTTATGTTGATATGTATCTGTGCATATATCTGTCACTGGTTCTTCTCTGTTATGAATTACAGGGATGGGTTAATGTTCAAACTAAAGTCTATTTGCTTTAATCACTGACATGCTTGGGTTTTTTTCAAATAAATCAAGTTGTTTTAATCCTCAAACAAGTTTTGTAAAGTTGTTTGAACATACAGTACATTTTTTTTCCACTGTAAACTTGTTTATAGGTATCCAACAAATACTTGACATAAATAAATTTTTGTAAATTATGAATTCAAGAATATTTATTGAATATATACTGCAAGGCATGAATTTTAAAACAAAAATTTAAATTTTTGGTTTAGTATTCTCAAAGCAATGTGTATATGAACAAAGATTGTTTTTTTTTTCGAATTTTAGACAAGAAAATCTATAGAAAATTCTAGAATTTGGTTTGAAGCATGCTGAAACCTTAAGGATCTCAGGAAAATTATCAATTAATTTTTCTATTGCGTGAAAGTTGGATTCAAAGTCCCATTAGGGTTTTAGTTCCAGTTTTGAACGTGTTTAGCAAAAAGAGGATTGCGCCCTCTTGAGTTGACCGAGCTTCACGAGGACTTGAGGAATGATAGCTTGGGGTGTTGTCGAACTATGGACGAAGTTGCTTGGTTTCTGGCGGCGTCAGGCGTCGGGGCGAGGCAATTGTTTGAGGGGTTGTTCGTTCAAGCTTTTGGGTTTGGGAACGAGATTTCAAAATTGTGATTAGTTCGAACTTGTGAGTGTTTGAGAGGCACGAGCACGTCGTCGATGATGTGTGGATGACCAAAAGTTCGACCGGAGGAGGCGATTCCAGTTGTGCACGTATACGTGCGCGAGTTGATGATCTGGAAGTTTATAGCCTGAAGTGTTTTAGGTTTGTTCTCGTGTGGGTTGTACTCGAAGCTTTACTCGGGGAGAACAGGGCAGAACCCGAAGGGACACTCGGGTAGTTTCAGCGTTGTGTCGTGGCTAATTTGGGACTTAAACAAATTTTGTAAAAAATTTCATTACACGGGTAGCATTGGGTTGAAACTCGAAGCAGGGAGCGTTCGAGCTCGGGCGTGACTCGGGGGAGCCTCGGGTTGGCCACCTGAAACAACATATTCAGTTTGAAATTGTCGAAAACTTAAGTTTAAACAATTTTTATAAGCATTCTTTATAAAATGATGATTGTTTGTTAATGGAATGTGAGGTTAATGGTATTGACATAATTTTCTTTTTTTTAAAGTTAATTAAGTTTAAAGATGTTTTAAACTCATATTTTTAAATAAATTTTTTTTTGAACTTAATAAAAAAATTGAGAAGTTAATCAAAGATTCAAATTGTTAACATAAAAACAAATTAATTTATAATAATTAAATAATGATTAAATAATTTATGATTTGTAATTACTTTGTAATTAATAATAATAAATAAATAAAAGCAATTAAAATTAAAATTGTAAATTAAGAATCGTTAATTTGATAATTTAAGTCGATTGATTCGAAATTGATAGTTACATTAAGATAATTTATTAAGGAATAATAAATTAATATAGTCAATTGAGATTTAATTAATTTGTCATTATAAATAATAAATCATCGATCTAAAGTAATCAAGAAAAAAAAAAAACTTATATGGTTAATTTATTAAATCCCAATCACTTTGATTGGAAAACGATTAACTATCGCTATGCACTATATTGATATTTCTGTTCTGATTGTGATGCTGTGTTATACAAATTGCCATGTACTGCATTGTGATTGTGATTCGTTCTGTATTAATGTGAAAACCTGTTTGCCCGTAAAACGACATTTAAACTTCGATGCGACAGGGAATCAGATTTTCGTTTGTTATCCGAAACCCACATCGAACCTGTGAATTTTTGTGAATGACGTCCACACGTTTTAAAATTTGACGCTCACTATATGGTTTAACCGGGAAAGGACCTTTGTGTCGTATAAGCCATTACGAATATGTGATACGACGTTATGGATAGCAATTGAAGACTGGTGATGAAGACCGGGTATTTGCGAGAGCGATAGGATGACCTATCGATTGTCTCTACACCGAGTAGCTACGGTATAGAGATTTCCTAAGTGATAGGAAGTCCGATCAGGATTGTGGATATCCGGATTGCAAGGACTTCTTTGGAAGTGCCTTCGGTTCTGTTAGAACCCGGAACAGACTTGTATGGATTGTATGTCTGACATTACAAATTGAGATATAAAGCAGATTTCTTTCAAATATATTTCTGTTGGTGGCGGAGAATTTATTTTCTTAGCTTAACACCCTTCTCTGAGACGTACGAGCTCAGAGGTTATGTAGTTGATAGTTATTAGCGATATATTCCCAATTTGGTAATTTGACATGTTGAGTGTTGCTGTGAAATGACCTTTGTTTGATCATTTGTGATATGATCATTTGTTGATCACTTATCTTTGTGATCATTTCTATGATCATTTGTTGACCCAAAGCACAGCTTTTGTATAAAGCGTGGCTTTGCGGATGAGACTTCGTCGGACCTCACACCTCGAAATGGTCGAAACAGGAAAGATGCGGCAAGGTTATTGGGGGTAGCACCCCTTAGGGTATGTGCATTTCCTTCTGGATAGAAGTTGTATCATGGTATGGAGCCCAGATACTTAACTTATGTTGATATCGCAGATATATATATATATATATATATATATATATATATATTACTTTGTGATTTGTTGCTGGGGCCCCGGTTAAAGGTTGGTTACAACCGGGAGATGGCATACTCGTGTCAATAGTTACCCAGTTAGGGGTAACCCTGCCTTGTGTTGGTAGAGATCCGGTTTGGTTCTCGGGAACGTCCTTCCAAAGGCATTCTCATGTGGCAATGGGAAGTTCCTTGGCCGGATCATTTGTTGGAAATTCAAAGAAACAATACGAGCCTTGTACGGTTTTAGTTGTATAACCTGTCACCTCAGGTGACAGCTATAGTAGGCATAGTATAATGGTACCTATGCTGGCTAAGATTGACATTCTACTTCCGAAATAATTTCACGCTATGCACTAGTAATAATATCAAAGAATTTCTTTTCTCGTACCAAGCATATTTAACTATCATAAGAAGAAATCTCCTCCAATAATGCGTTTGCATTGTGTGTGTGGCGGGAGGTCTTATGGTAGTTCCATTTTTTTAAAAAGCATACCGAAAAATTCTTTTAAAAATCTAGTTTCTTTAAAAGTAACTGTTGTTTTTGTTTACTCATACCAGTCCCATGACTGATCCGGAGTTTATTGTTTTCTTTCCTAAACTCTGGGTTCCCATTATTTCCACACGGGCAGCCTAGTAGCAGATTTCTGTATTTTGGAGTAGCAGTATTTTGGAGCTCTTATCTTGGAGATATCTTAGGAGCTTTTGGAGATTTCAGGTGTTTAGCTTTTGGGAGTTTGTTATCACCTCTTTCATTTGAGGATTTTTTTGGATATATGATCACTGTTGTATTATCATGATGTTGTACTAGGAGTTGTGGTGTATGTATTATATACTCTGTTGAAGTATGGATATTATGTTGATGTTGTAACTGTGATGATATTTATGATATTGATTCTGTTCCGCTGTTTTATATTCATCTAATTGTTGTTGTAAGCTCCGGCGATGCGAATTTGATGTCGTTTATCGGACATCGAGTTTGGGTCGTCACACGACCTATATATAAAAATATTTTGAAATAATTTCTATAGTTTTGTAAAGAAATATATGATTTTATGAGACATTGATTTAGATATTTTATAAATGTTATTTGTATATAGTTAAATTCATGATTTTAAAGCTATGAATAAAATTGTTTAAAGTATAAAATAAGTTTAACAATAAAGTTTGATTTATTAAAATATAATATGGATAAATAATTACTTAAATTATATTTTTATATAGAGTTTATACTAATTTTTATAAATCAAGGTTGAGAGGATAGTTTGAAATTGATTTGAGATTTTATTTAATTAAGAATTATATTTAATAAGAATCCATTTTGAACTTATTGAAATTGAGATTTTAAAAGAATATGGACTTAATTTATATTCAAGGTGATTTAAGTGAATAAATTGACGAATATTCAGTTACTGAAATTTGAAGTTTAATTTAAAGGATATTGGATTTAGCAAGCAAATATTTCAAAACTAAATAATAGTAAAAGTGAATTTGGTATATATATGAATTATAAAATTTAGCTTTGAAATATTGAATATTTAAGCTTTGAAATATATTAAATTTGAAATGGTTTCAATTTTTGGATCAAATCTGTTTTGAAATCGATATAATTTGGAATGGTCTATTTGAAAACAGAACTGAATTGAAATTTATGATTTGAGGATTTGGTAAAATTTAAAAATTTTAAATTCGGGTTGTTTTGGAATTTATTTGTGAAATTTAAGAAGCTAGTTTATTTTATGAAATATTTTAATATTTAAACCATGTAAGGGTTAGAAGTTATGTTTTAAAGTTATTAATTTCAAAGTATTGTGTTTTGAAAGTGTTATAGTTTTAAGTCTTTAGTTTCAAAATTTATAACTTTGAAATACTATGATTTTAAATGATATCATGTTATTTGGATTTTAAAAAGGGAAATGATATCGTATTTATATGGTGTTGAAATAGATATTTTATTCTAGTTTTAAAAGTATAAACTATTTTGAAAAGTCTGCGGTGTTATAATAATGGTTGGTTATTGAAGAGACCGGGATCGAAAGTTGTCATACTCTCTGCCAACTCCGAAAATCACTTTAACAACCGTGTACGTGGTGGAGATTCCAGAATGAAGTAGGATGGTGGCGACGTTCTACTAAGGTATATACGTGGACTCGACTACCGTGAGTTGGCATAAGGTGGCTAAAACAGGAGCGATTCCCGGGCCAAGGAGGTAGCACCTCTTATCGAACACATCCCCTTCGATATTATACTCTGTCTTTTGGATTGATTCGGCGGCCACTTTTGATTTTTGATTTTGGGGGTGTGGCTCGAGGTAGGCGGTAGTAGCTGCTACGTGCTACCACCAGTCTGGATAGCAATCGGTATATCTACTCTGGCATTGGCTAGTTGTGCTGTGTCACCTACCATACCGAGACTTTACTACGAGTTTTTATTTATGTCGTACCTATGGAGTGTCTTCTCGTAGTCTCCCGATCAGGAGATATGCAGGCACTGTATAGACTATTGGCATTATTTGTGTTAAAGGCTATATGGGTAACCCCTTAACACTATTTAAAAGTAAGTTTATTTTACTATTAGACATTATTATAATAGCGAAATATTACTACATAGTAAATATTTTAACGGATCCTTAGGAGATGTGATTCCCGAGCATCTCTTAAGTTACTGCACTCATATTTATTTCTGTTGATTTAACTTACATAAGATCTTTTAGTTCTGACTCAAGTGTTCGGTCTTTTCAATTCGCTCGGGTCAGCCTGAGCATTTCAAGATTTGGAAGACCATATTCTGGAGGACGAAGACGAAGATTTATTATTATCTATTAAATTATTCCACTACACCATCTTATTCCGCTGCATTATTAATATTCTCTAGTATGTGTAACTCTTATATGTATTGTAAAAGTAAAATCAAGTATTTTGTAAACAGCTTCATGAACTGTTTATTTGATTATTATATTTTTTTTGTTCCGCTGCAAGATCTATTTTTTTATTTATTTCTTCCTTTTTCTTATTCACCCCAATGACAATTCGCCTTTTGTATGATTTAAGTCTGACGTGTGTGGTTATCGTCAATTTAAAGCATACGAAAAGGCGGGATGTTACACCAAACAACAATTAATAAATTCCTAATCAGATCATAAATTTAATTTAACTAACATAAGAAATTTTAGAAGTTGTGAGTGGTTTAAAACACTCACCTTTGAATTTCAATTGATTTACATTTAAATAAAGCCCCAAAATTCAATATTCTCAAAGTTCATCCAAACCAGCATGCAAAAGTCCAAAATTTTGATACGATACTAACGACACAAACCGCGCATGAATTGGACCTCGTATGTGAAAGTTATGACATTAGAACCATACACGGCTGGAATTAAAAATGAATAAAATAATTATTAACAAGTACACGTCACCCTTTCAACCTCGTTCCTCAGTGCTATAGCACGCCGCCTGAACCACGATAAAACCCTAGCACCGCCAGAAAACAGCACCGCACCTCCCCACGGCCAGCCGTGGCCCAGGCGCGCCACTCCAGGCATCGTGCTGAACCTCCTTAGTCACCCACGATGTTGCAAACCACCACGACTCTCGCGACCATTACACAGCCGCCGCCACATTATTGGTGACCTAATCGAATTATTGGCGATAATTCGACCGTCAAACTACCAAGTGAACTGCGTAGATGAACTACGCTCGATGCTCTTTATAACCCAGTATCCTTGATTTGACGACCGGTTGCAGTTGACCGCGACGAAATGAACGACCAAGAATTCTTTGGCATTTACTGATCGAACAATGAACCAAAACAAAAAAAATAATTGTTGCAGAAGATTATGCTCATCAAGAGATTCGAAATGGTATATAATTTGTTAGGTTTTTGAGGTATTTGATTTTAAGATTGAATTTGAAATTGAATTTGCAATTTGGTAATTAGGGTTTCTGCCATGGAAAAAGGGAGGTAAGGATAGACAGAAAGATTTGTACGTACTGAGTAACTAACTTGATAGGGTTTATAATAGGCTATTTATAGGTAGATCAGAAATAGAAATGGATGGACAAGATTGATTTTCACGTTGAACGATAAACGACCTGAAAAGCCGTTCTGCCTCCGAAACAAAAATAGGTCCTCCCATATATCAAAATAGATGTTTTCGATAATTTTAAACTTAATGGAATAAATTTCAAGCCCTGATTCCATCATATGAAGAAGTTAGCTTAAAATCAGCTTATTCCAAATCGATTTCAATTGAATTGATTTCTAGGCGTTTCGAGTCAGTACGATCAAACGACAAGTCTGATCCCAACGAAACTTGAAATCTTGCAATAATTCACGGTTATGGATCCGATGCAATAGATTTCGTCGAAATCCAAGACAGTGGCCAAAATGGCTATTTTTACCTTAATTAAATAAATTATTATTCAATTAATTAAATCACTTTTTAATTCAATATTTATAAACTAACAAATTTTCATCCCTTTTGATTACATGGATATTTACAATAATTTAAAACAAATTCACATATCAATTCAGTGTTAAATATTACCCAAATTACAATATACAGTTTCAACTATAATTAAATTCAATATTGATAATTTAATTCCAATAAATTTATTTAATGTGGTTTCGATCTTTAATTCAATCCATTATTACTCTACATCCATAATTAACATTGTTTTATATTTTATTACATTAGTATTCTCTAATTTCTACCCTTTATTTGTAGTATTTACCATATTTCTCTTATATTGAATTCTTGTCAGTTATATTATAATTTAGAATCTCAAAAATTAGTTTATCTTTGTTTCACTCTTTTTATTACATCAATTATTGTCTTGCAAATATAATTATATTCCCATACATTTTATTACATTAATTATTTTACCATTTTCATCTTACTTTCCATTGAAGTAGTCTTTAGTTACATTTAATTGTAATAAATCCATTCATTATAATTTAAATTGCAACAAACTGAGCAAACTTGATTCCAATTCTTTTTATTCAATCAATTGTCATATTATGCACAAAATTTTCATTGATTACACTAATTAAGTGAATTAATTGCAACTGATTTCCAATTTTTAATTTAGCAGGCTAAATAAATAGGTAACATATAATAATCGTCACCATTAACTTTTAGTCGCATTTTATGTTTGTTATCTACTCACAAATGTCGTAGTTATGTGCATCACTTATTAAATTCCATCACAGTTTATTGCTTACTATGTAATTAATACGGCACTTAAATTATCAATTGTTCTTATAATTCAATTATCAATTAACACCTTCATTATTATAATAAATTTAAAGTTTGTTGCCAATTATAACTTTTAAATCATTTCAACTGAGTGGAATTTCATTCAAATTGTTAATAATTAACTTAAATTAACATTATTACATTTCATTCTAGTTATTATTTCATTAATATCATAAATTTTTATTTCTTCCAACATTAAATCACAATATCTTATTAAATTAACTATTTTTAATTATTGAAAATTACAGGTCGTTACACGATTTGGAGGCCCAGAGACATATTCACGTAGATGGTGTGGGATTTTTAAGCTAAGTAAGTCGAGATAATTTGAATTTGAATATAATTAATATATATATATATATATATATACCCTAATCCAGCGAGATTCCCTCACCAACCTGCTTCCTTTCACCATTAGCCTACATTCTTTCCCTCAGCTGAAATTCCTTTCACTATCAGCCCCTTCTCCATGTCCAATCACTATGCCCTAGCCTATGCTAGCACGCAATGATGTTTTCCTGTTCCACGTTCTAGGCCGATAACTTCCCTTATTAAAATCGCGTATTATCGGTCTCCTTCTCGTTTAAAATCTAATACAAGAGCATTAGTGAAACATAGTGGCCGAGCTTGATTCAATGTTTCCTTCTTCTTTCTACCGAAGTCGTTCGTACTTGAGCCTTGTTCGGAAAAAAAAAAGAGAAACTCTGTAACTTATTCCTTTTCCCCCTTCAAACTCGCATAACCCTCCACTTAAATATCGCGCCTTTCCATTTCCATCAGATTGAATTATTTGTTCAACGATAAAAAAAAGACAGCAAGCCATCTTCATGTTCGAATTCGAAATCGAAAAAGGGGTACGCGCGATTTCAAATCGCGAGTTGAGGGGAAGCCGCATTCGTGAGTAGGGTTTCGCAATTCGGAGGATGTCCTCGGCTTCGATGGGCTACGGTTTGATGAAAAGTGGTGTAGGTTTTGCGCGCGTTCGGGTCTGACAGGGAAGCGGGCCGAGACAATGTGGAAGCACATGGTGGCAAGGCATTGGGAAGTCCGGGTTGTCGTTGAGGGCTGCTTAGGGTGGTTGACGAGGTAAACTTCAACAGGGGAGGCAGCAGGCGATTCTGGTGGGTGACCAGCGGTACTGAGGTATCGGTTGATTTTAATTTATATATATACGTATATACCTATACAGAAATCAGAGAAAAATATTTTTAGTTAGGTATATAGTAGTTTTAGTAACATATGTATGTATGTATGTATGTATGTATAAGTTTAAAGTAAAGGGAAAAGTATACATACAGTAAAGGTAAAGAAAGAAAAAAAGTATACAATAAGGTGTAAATTAATTCTATTTTTAATTTAATAAGTTTATATATATATCTGCATCATATGTAATTTAAAACTGTAACTATATAAATAAGATTTAGAAAAAATAAGAGTTTACATAAAAATTTGATTTTTAAAACCTATATAGATTATTTTTATAAGCAGTTCGAAATTGAAAAATAAATAAATATACATATATACATTTTTCTCTTACTAGTTTAGTTTTTCAAATAATGTATATTAATAACTAGCTAGTTTAATAAACCTATTTAATTATTAAAGAATTTCTAAAAGAAAATTAGCTTAAAATTAAATTATTAGTTTAAAACCAAATTGTTAGTTTAAATTAAATAAATAAATAGTAATTAACCGTTCGATCAGTTCAGAGATTAATAAACCATATGATGTCTATACAAGGTCCTAAATTGTAAAGAAACAAGTCGAGATGGAGTGGGTTGCAAACAAAAATAAAGGTGAGATTTTCTCACTCATTTGGATTCCCAGAATTAATTTAAATGCTAAAATTCAAATCATTGGATGTTTGGTTGAATTATATAAATTGTTGTCTGCTGAATATTATATATAGTATTGTGTGTGTGTGTATATATTGCAGCGATTGATATTCCCGCATTATATAGTGGATGAGATCCTATGCGCCCCGCGTAATAGCAGATGAGACCCTATGCGCCCCGCATAATAGCGAATGACCTATATACCGTGATATCCCCCTCGAAGTGGGATTTGGTATTTATTTGTTGACTAAAATTTGTGGATGCAGGGAAAACAGGTTGGTGGGATCCAATTGGATTCCTCAAAAATATTTATTGTTTTCATATATATATGTTGATATATGAGAGGATGGATAAATGGTTATGGATTGTGTGAATGGAATTATAAAATGTTAAATAGCCTGGGAATTTAATTTGATTTTAGAATATCTTAAATGGTTAAAGTAAAGGAATTTAAAAAAGAAATTTGAAGGAAATTATTTATATTGAAAATTTGATTTATTCTAAAGGAATTAAGTAGAATAAAAATATGTTAAAAATAACTTGGGTTACACATAAGTATTTGTAAAATTGGTTTAAGTAAATTAAAATATATTAAGGGCTTGAAGAGAATTGAGATCGATAATTAAAATAGGTTTGAAGTAAAAATGAAAGTTTATTAAGAGAAGATTATTTAATGGAATTATAAATAAAATGGTTTCTATCAATAAATGGAAAATTTGAAGAAGTTTATAAATTTATAAACGGGTCTATAAACGATATGGAATAATATAAGTGGATATGTTTTATAAGTTATTGGTGAAAATTTATATCGAGCAATAGGGACAGCTTGAAAGAAATAGTGAAATATATCTTGAATATGAGAAGGATGAGTATGTTCGATGGGTTATGAATCAATAGGGATTCATAAATTGAATTGGTGGATATCGGATTTTAAAAGATGGACTTTTTGTCGAGTAAAGTGAAATTGTTTTTAACGTCAACTTTTAAATCTACTATACTATATAACTTTTATAAACTATTATTGGATTTAGGATATTCTGAATTTATTTTTATCTTAAACCATATTTTGAAGAATAAAACCATTATTCTTATTTTATAAGTATATATATTTTTAAATGTTTTAAACCAATTAAAAATCCTCTTGAGATGAGAAGCGAATTATTTAAATTGGATAAGATTTGAGGAGAAGATCTTATAGTAGGTTATGGAAACTTAAATAAATTGCCCAAGTGTAGATAGGAGTTTCGAAAGGTGAAATAAAATTTCACAAAGGGAAGTGGAAGTGAAACTGGAATTTTTAATTAGTAAAGAGGGCTTTGAGAAAATTTAAGGAAATTAATTAAGGGATTCTAGAAATTATAGAATTGATAAAACAAGTTTAGAAATTATATATATATATATATATATATATATATATATATATGCATGTATGTATGTATGTATGCATGTATAAGTTTATAGTAAAGGGAAAAGTATATATAAAGCAAAGAGAAAGAAAGAAAAAATAAGTACACTTTAAGATGTAAATAAATTCTATTTTTAGTCTAATAAGTATATATATCTGCATCATATTTAATTTAAATCAGTAAATATATATAAGATTTGGAAAAAATTATAAGAGTTTACATAAAAATTAGATTTTTAAAACCTATATAGATTATTTGTAACGACCCGATATTTTCAACCATTCGCATCCATTATAAGTGTATAGGTAGACACTCATGCCGGAATTGAATTACTCAAAATACAGCATTGTAAATAAAAATTTGGCAAATCTCAGAATATACAGTAAATAATAATAACAGATCACAGACACGGAGTATTTAATAATGCAGCGGAAGTAAAAGAAATAGTAGTTCATGAAGCTACTATATAAATATCAGAGTTAAAAAAAATACAACAGAAGAAATAAAGTACAACTGAAGTTTCAATATGATAACTAAGTACAAGCTGAATACAACAACAGAATTGAAATAGATAAGACTAGAAAAGCAAATAATCTCCAGCGATTCCAATCTCCAGAAAGTGGAATCCAAATCTGTGAATAACTCAGGCTGACCCGAGCGTAAATAAAATACAAACACTCGACGTAGGACAATATATACTTATATAATGTAAACTAACTCAAGTGAACTTTAATAAGGTACAAGTAACTTAAAGGATGCCTGGGACCGCCTATCCTCTAAGGATCCGTTAAACTATTTACTATGTAGTAATATTGCGCTATTATAATAATGTCTGCAGTAAAATAAACTTACTTTTAAATAGCGTTCCGGGCTACCCATATCACCGTTCACACATAATAGTCCTAGTGGTCCGTCCAATATCATGATATCTCCAGATCGGGAAACTATCAGAGGATACCACACGGGCTACGGAAGAAAAACAAACTCGTAGTAAATGCTCGATATGGTAGGTGACATGGCACACAAGGCAATGCCAGGGTAGATACACCAATTACGCACACGGGCTGGTGGTAACGCAGCAGCCACATACGCCCACCTCGGAACACACTCCCATATCAAAATCAAAGGATGGCCATCTAATCAATCACAAGTAAGAGTATAGTACCGAAGGAATGTGTCCAACCAGAGGAGCTACCCCTTTTGGCCCGAGATCACTCCTGTTTTAGCCACCTTAAGCCAACTCACGGGAGTAGGGTCCAGATAAATATACCTCAAGAACGTCGCTACAATCCTACTTCATTCTGGAATCTCCATCGCGTACACGGTTGTCAAAGTGGTTTTCGGTATCGACAGAGAGTATGCCAGATATCTGATGCCAGTCTCTTTGCCAAGCAATTGTTATTATAACCCGCGGTTATAACTTTCAAATAATATTTATACCTCAAAATAGAATATCATTTCAAAACCAAATCTTTATCGAAATAAAGATTAAATTAATTCCAAACCATTTCAAAAACATCATATCTTTCCAAAACTTCCTGTCAAATCATTTCAATATATCAAAATATCACATCTTTGAAAAACTTCATTTCCAATCATTTTAATATATTAATATCGTATCTTTACAAAACTTCATTTCAAATCATTTTAATATATCAAAATATCATATCTTTACAAAACTTCATTTCAAATCATTTCAATATATCAAAATATCATATCTTTTCAAAACCACATTTCAAATCATTTTAATGTATCAAAATATCATATCTTTCCAAAACTTCATTTCAAATCATTTCAATATATTAAAATATCATATCTTTTCAAAACCACATTTCAAATCATTTTAATATATCAAAATATCATATCTTTCCAAAACTTCAATTCAAATCATTTCAATATGTCAAAAAGCATATCTTTTCAAAACCACATTTCCAATAATTTTAATATATCAAAATATCATTTCTTTACAAAACCACATTTCAAATCATTTTAATATATCAAAATATCATATCTTTTCGAAACCACATTCATTTTATTTTAATACCATTTAAACACACATTCCAAAATAGTGTATACTTAAAAAATTAATTCATTTTAAATCATAAAAATGAAATTATTATATTCAATAATTAAATTATTAAATTTCCAAAATTTTCAAATTTCAAAGTTCGCTTATTCACTTAAGTTTATCAAAACAGTAAAAATTCACTTTTCGCAGCATTTAGAAAACGCTACGGAAAGTTACATTCAAAACTGTTCAGTTTAACAAAAGACAGCATTTTTAAAATGCTGTAATAGGGTTTACTTAAATTTCAAATAAACTTAGTTAAATTCAACAATTATAACACTTACAAAAATTCTTTAATAGCCTTTAATTCAATTTAGCTTTTTAGTTCATTATCATCAACTACAGCATTTACAAATGTTGTAATATCATTTACACTGCAATTAATAGCATTTCAAAAATGCAGTTAATTAACTTCAAATATTCAATACAATTTCACAACCAAATATATTTTTTTCAAACATTTTTAACTTATAAAATCATACATTTTCACATTTATAAACATCATTTAATTTTCCTTAAGTTCATGATTTTATAAAGTTAAATTTCCATTCAAAAATCAAGATTTAATAAAATTTCACTTATTAAATTTCAACATCTAATTTTAAATTCATTGAATTAAATTTCAACTTAATACTTAAGTTTAAAATTTAAAAATATAAATTAATTTCAATTTTATTTATTTAACTTAAAATTCACTCTTAAGCCAAATTCACAAATTCTCATTTTGGTTATATTTTAAAATTTCAACCTAAAAAAATCATTCATTCCATATTTCAACTTTATTCAAAAAAACCATTAATATATTATAAAATCACATTAAGTTCATTTTAAATTCAAATTATCATAAATTTATCATAATTTCATATTTAATTAAATTTCCAATTATAATTAAATCAAAATTTCCAAAATAACTTACATTCAAATTTTCTAACTTTTCCATAATTTATTTAACTTATAAATTTCTAGAAAATCAATAGTACTTTTACAAAAATCATTTTTAATTAAGTTTTAAATCAAAATATTATAATATTTACATTTCAAACATATTTTTAAAAAATTTAGAAAAATATATTTTAACTACGGGCCTGTATATAATTTTCTATCCTAGGTAAAGTGACACGGGTAATATATCATTTCAACCCGTAATTTACAAAGAAACCCCGGGTTTTGTCATTTCAAACCAACAGTCCCAAGTAAATGAAAATAATTGAAAATCATTCAGGCCTATCATTTCAACCCATAACGATTTTCTCCTATTCTAAAGTCCATTCGGGTATGTATCATTTCAACCCATAGTGATTCTAATCTAAAGAGAACTTGTAGTGTGATAAACTGATATAAATAACATAACGGCATAATATAACAGTAACAGATGATATAACAGGTGTTTAAACATGGGTGAACATCATATGATCATAATATAGCAGATGTATCATGATAATGTATTTTAAGATTCAAAAGGGGTCAATTTACTAGTTATATATGTACATATTGTCTGGTGAGAATAACTCACCTTTTTGGTGCTGGAGATTGCAATACAAATGACACAACGGACTCTAGAAGGCACGATGACACAACAATAGGCTCAAGTGGGAAGAGATCCAAGCTTAGAACTTGTGTTACAACCCAAAACAAAACAAAATATAACACATGAATTTCTAATACAAAACAACATTGAAACAGATTGAAATAAAAGCAACAATGAACAAGATGATTTTACCATGCCTCAATCACTTCAATGCTTGTCCTAAGAGACTCTTTAGCTTGGCCATAATGATGCTTTGGCTCAGGTATGGCATCATATAGGTCAGGTTTGGTGTAACAACCCGCATATTTATTGATTTTATATTTAAATATTTTATTTAAATATTTTGTCGTTAATCGGATATTGGTCCGAAAAGCTACTTTTTGCAAATGGTCAAATTAGGACTCGAGACCACTTCCATTGAGTTCGAAATGCCGTTTACAATCTTTCTAAGTATAAACTTTGATATGTTTGGGGTTAGTGGAATTTCACTAACTTTTCCCGTTTTGGACTTTGGGTTGGTTTAGCCTATGAAACCTAAGTTCCAACCCCTCCTCCCCATCTCTTCATAAATTCCTACCTAGCTCTAGTTTTAGCATTAATGGTGAGTGGAAAGGGAAATTAAAATTCCAAGCCCAAGTTCATTAGCAAATTCAACATCCAACTCTAAAATCAAAGTAAAGACATTAGATTCAAGCTTGTAGTTGCTTCTCTATTGACTTCAAGCTTCTTCTTCATTGAATTTGTGCAAAGGTGAGATTTTTATTTCACATTCTTGTCTATAACTATCACGGATGTTTGGGAATGATTTCCTATCACTTTAGCATGTACATTTGCATTTGGTTTGGATTTGATTGGCGAAAAACTCCAATTTTTAGCGTTTTGGTGAATTTTCTGCATTTAGGTCATTCTGGCCATTAGTGCGTGTTCGGAGTTAGGTCGCTCGCGAGCTAACGCCTTAGGTCGCTCGCTGTTAACACCTTAGGTCGCATGGCTCCTTTAACATTAAGTCGCTTTGGCCACTAGGTCGCTCTGGCTTTCTCCGTTAGGTCGTTACCATGTAGGTCGCGACATATGTTAACTCGTTTGGGCTTTAGGTCCTTGGCCTTCGTTCCTTTTTAGGTCGTAATCCCCTAGGTCGTTTCTCCCTTATTCCACTAGGTCGCATACCCCGTTTAGGTCGCTTGACCTTGTTCTCCTTTAGGTCGGTCGGCCTCCATGTGGTTAGGTCGTTGACCCCCTTTAGGTCGCAGGACCATGACTCAAGTTAGGTCGTTCGCTCCTTTTCTTCGTTAGGTCGCGACCGAGTTAGGTCGTTGACCACATTAGGTTGCGTACTTAGGTCGCGAACACCCCCTAAGTCATAACCACTAGGTCGTTTGACCTGTTTCCTCACTTAGGTCATGAGCAGTTAGGTCGTTAGGCCTTGTTTGAGACTTTAGCTCGCTTACCTCTGTTAACTCGCGAACACCTCTTGGTCGCAACCCCTAGGTCGCTCGACCCTTTATACTCGTAGGTTGCTCGATCCTATCCTCCCTTAGGTCTTCACTAGGTCGTACCGTTTTGGACGGGGCGCTACGCCCTAGACCCCCGCGACCTGACTGGGCAGGTCGAACCCCGTAGCGTGGGTGTTGCCCCCGCACCCCCACCTTGGGGGGTTGCCACCCCCTGGACCCCCTCCTCCGTAGGGGATCTTATCTGAAAAACATTCAACAGAACTTGCTTTGTTGTGATGCTGAGTTGACCATTCTTCGAGACAAGCTATCTTGGGCTTCTCGGTCGATTTTATAGTATCACGGCCTTTCTAATAAGGCGGAATAACAACTTTAGAAATATGAAGGTTTCAATACTAGTAGTAAATATCAAAACTCTTTCATTAAAACGATTTCAACACTATTTTAATATGGAGCTGTTTTCCCAAACCGTTTTCCAATCAATTAGTATATACAAACCTTTACCTCACTCGGATGCGAAATCAAATTATACGACTTAGTAAAACAAGTGGTATGAAACACTTGCGTTTGCTTCGTCGGTTAATTCTTGGACTTTTTCGATTGAAACTTTTGTGACAATTTTCTAGTGAAGATCTACAATTTGTTCGTAAATATTTAAGTTAAGCAAGTGGTTATGGGACATGAAGCTAAACTCATATATTTACTAGCTTAATGTGATTGACACTTCTTGATGATCATGACGATCATTTTTGTGATTTAGACTAGCAATTGTGCGATGTCTCTTTGTCTGCGAGGGAGACTAGACCCCGCTCTTGTGATGTTTGGCCATCGCATTTGTGAGATGTTTCGCCATCACATATGTGGGGTAGCGCCCCACGGTCTTCGGGCCATACGTGTGTCAAAATTAATGGCTTGCAACCATGAGATAGCGTCACGCTTTGTGTTACACGTGTAGGTGAGTTTTCATGCTTCCATTTTGTGAGTTTTCATGCTCCTATATTGTGATTTCTGGATTTCTTGTGTAGTCTTCTGGAATTTTAGCTTCACCTATTTTCATGACTTTCATTGTTATGATTTTCCAGCTTTTATGTCTTGGTGAATTTGTGTATCATCACTTTTTTTAGGTGAATTTGGATCTTTTAGAAGATTCTTTTGATATTGTTTGATCTCTTGATGATCTTCATTTACATTCTTATCATAGTATGTCTTTATGGTTACTATATGTTCTTGCCATATCTATTGTTTTATATCATGTTATCTGATATTTATAGCTAGACTGATCCTTTTTTATTTTCTTATAAATAATACTCGGGTCAGACCGAGAGATTACAGGTGCTTCTGCTTGACATCTCCCCCAGGGATTTACTACTCTGACTTTTGGCTGACCATTTAGATTAGCAGTTTTTGTCGTTTACACTTGAGATATAGACTCATAGATGTATTCTTTTGTATAGCACGTGTTGCTATTCTTTTTTGTATGTGGTCCTTTCATGACCACTACTCTGATGTTCACTTTCATGTGTTAGTTGTATATTCGTATCTTTTTCCGCCTTTATGATATGGATGTCTGTGATTGATTGTGTTATGTTTATTTCTATATTTGTTTCTGAAGATTTATTTATAGCCACCATGTGATAGCTTTGTGTTTGTATCGGTATGTCGGACTTCCTCCTTAAATGAAATGCATGCTATACTATCTGACATATCGGTGCTCGCACAAAGAAGTTACATGGATGGTCGCTCATCAACAGCCTTATTCTCCACGCTAGTTGACAGCATTACTCCGTAGTGTTCTTGGCTAACATGGGTATTGAGGTGGGGCGTCACATTTGGACTCGGAAAGGCATGGCTACAATGAAAATGAGAAGGGGTATGGTAAATTATAAGGCAAAGAATGCTAAAGGTCAAGGCAAAGTGGTTTTGGTACAACATAGGCTCGACCTATGGCCATGTTTGGGTTCGGCCCTCATTGCTACAGGTCTGGTCATTTCAGGTGCAGGTTTGGAACTGATGTCAGAGGTGATGTGATGGCTGGATGTGGTGGCTATGGGGTGGCCAAGGCAAGGTATGGAAGGGTAGTGATGAAACATGAGTTCGACTAGCATGTTTGTGGAGTTTTTATGCAAAGTTTGTGGTGATGCTTCATCCAATGGTCATGGCTTGGATTTTTTTGTCAGAGGAGGGGCTGATGGCTGCTGTAGATGGAGGAGGTGATGGTGAGTGGAGTTGAAGGGTGGAGAGGCTAGTGGCCGAGCAAGCAAGGTAGGAGAGGAAGGCTAAATCAATGGAAAAGAAGAAAAAAAAAATAAGAGAAGAAGAGGCCAAAGCATGCAAAATTTTCTCAAAAGTAAAATGGCCGTGAATGATAAAAGTAAGGAGGAGTTTCTCACATGAAAATGGAGAAAAACTCACGGAAATAGGCTCAGAAGTGTACGACTATCAATGAATGCAAGAGTTAGAAAAGGAAAAGACGGAAAATCAAGAGTCTTAAGCAAACCAAGAGTCACCAACCTTTCAAATTTCCATTATTTATTTAGTAATTCGTAAATACATATAAAACATGATAAATAAAGATAATAACTCAGAGATGAAAATAAATATATAAAATAAATAATTAAATTTTAATTAATAGGATTTAAATTAAGAAAATGGCTTAAAAATGCAAACTAGGCCTTAAAATTAGAAATTGAACTCAACAAGATTAAGAAAAATTCAAACATCACTATAAAATATTCTAGAACAAAATTTTGAAATATAGTAATCTTTAAAACATATTCAAAGTGAAATAAATAATTATATTTAGAGAAAATAGAAAAGGAGTTAAAGAAATAGTTTAAAAATTCAAACAGGGCTTTACAAATTACAAATAGGGTATCACTAGCCTTATAAAATTCTATTTCACTTTAAAACAAATAAAAGTCAAATAAATAATAAATGAAAAAAAGTAAAGTAATAATGAGAATAATTAAGTTCTAAAGAAAATATAAAGATAAATAAAGAATTAATTTAATTATTTGAAACTAGGAATTAAAATTTATAAATAGAATACAACTGACATTTGAAAATGTCAATAACACTTTTAAAAATGTTTAAAACCAAAATATATTCATAACATGTTATATAACTATATAAATATAATTTAGAACATTACATGACCAAATAAAATATTATTTATATAATTTAAATAAACCATTTCGTTAAATACAGCAAATTACACACAATAGTTAAAAGGGCATAACTTCCACATAATAAATCAGATTCCAACGAAACGAAAAGCAATGTTCTAAAATTTTTATTTACTTTCATAATAAAAGATAAAATTCAAATTTCAAACTTTTAAATTTTAAATTTAAAAGTCAAAGTTTGACTATTTTGACCAAAATTCACTTTTTGGAAAATTATTCTATTTAGTCATATTTGGAATTCTATCCACATCAAAATCAAAGTTTATATTTACAATAACAAAATTTATTGTTTTTCATAAATATAGCTTTTAAATCTGGAAATTCAAATTAAAAATAATTGTAAAATACAGGGTTGTTACACTCTCCCCCACTCAAAACTTTTCGTCCCCGAAAAGGAACGAGGTACGGGGAAAGCATAGAAAAGATATAATGAAATAGGTTTAAGATAAGATGACAAGAAGATTAAAATTATACCTGATAACTGTTGTTATAGGTAAGTTTAACTAGGTGGAGATGATCTTCCAAGATCCTCCAGAATCAAACACAAGCACGAAAAGATCCTTTAGAATCTGATTCACCCTTTCAATTTGACCGTCGGTCTGTGGATGGTAAGAAGTGTTCGGATTCAAAAATGAGTATTCAAGATTATCAAAGATTATAGAAAGGTTTCTAAATAGACTGGTATAAGCAATAGCCATCCCATTCTGTAACAAGATAAGAGAAATAATGACAACCAAAAGATAGTTTGAAAAACAAAATAGGATAATAAATTTGAAACCATAATGCTTTGAAATCATAATACTTTGAAATCATAACAACTTTAAAATAATCTTCCTTTAAACCATTTAAATTCAAAGTCAAATAGTATTTATTTCAAAGTTGTAATATTTCTAAGTTCATTCATTCAATTATAAAATTTCCAAAACATTGTATTTTCAGAAGCAGCAGCACTTATAAAGTGTTACAGTAGATATATTAATATTTGAAATCAGTTCAATTTCTGGAATGTTCATTTGGATGTCTTTTAACTTATGATTTATTTTAAACAAACTTTTATGAATGGAATATCCAAATTAAACTATACTTCCTTTATTAAGTCAAAAGTTCACTATTTTACTTAACTCTTAATTTAACAAATAACCTAACACTTTATTTAAAATACCCATTTCATAAATAGGTATTCCTTCAATAAGTTACACTTAAAATTCCATTTGAAAACCAAATTCTTAATCATCAAATTCAGTGACGTAAAAAAAATACATTTTAATCATTTCAAATCATAATTATTCATTTTACAAGACATATCTATTTCATAAATAAAATATTTATCATAGCAAATATAACAATCAAATTTCATTACACCTTCTATTCATTTAAACATCAATTAAACTATGATTCCTAGTTAAATAAACCTTATTACAAAATGTACCATTCAAATATATTTTCTTTTATCTATCCAAAGATACATTATTTATTATACAAACATATTCATTTCGGGAAATAACCTTTATTAAAATTTCTTGGCTAGATTTAAGGTTCCATATTAAATCAAACTTGATTATTAAGTTAAAAAAAATCTTTTAAACTTCCTTTATCTCTATTTACCTCCGTTGATCTTTTATAACTAAAATTTAAGCGTATAACATTTATTATAAACACTCAAATTTTATTTATAAAATCCTTTTTATATTGTATATTATCCAATTACATATCCAGCTTCTGAAAATTAAGGCGAGTTATATTGCAATGAAATTGAGTATTATACAAATAAAACTTTCTAATTTAATCATTTCATGCTTGAATATTTATCCAAATCTTGAAATTATAATTGAAATTATTCTTCAAGATAGAATTTAAGGATTAAATTTCTGATTCCATTCAAACCATTTAGAGATAAGTAATAATATATACATAATATGTCAAATAAAATTTTAATCATATATTTATATATATATATATATAATAAATCAAATCATATTTTAGAAATTCAAACCAATTAAATTCCCCAAAACAAAGCTATAGCAAGACCACAGAATTGTATCTTCACTTCGAAACTCGAAAATGAACGTCGATGATGCTGCAGTCATCACTGACGTTATTTTCCAGCGATAAAGAGAAGAGCACTAATTTTTAAACTTAAAAATTCTTTGGAATAATTTCTACATGGAGATACTTTACATAATAATATCCTTTTAAAAATTTAAACCAAAGTTCGAAATCATCGAAATTTAAATTCTCAAATTCTTGTTTTAAATTCATTTCATTTCCCAAATAAATTTATAAACAACTATTTATATATTCATTTGTTGAACTATAAATGATAAATCAAGTATTATCATTTGAAATTATCAATTTAAATCATTTTATTAAGTTCCATAAACTTATATATCAAAAAAAATTCATTAACCAAATTTTAAAATAATATTGTGTCATTTTGTTCAATCAAAGTGTTTTGGAAATCTTATCGATAGCGTTGATCAGACGAATCGAACAAAAATCCAATTCAACATCAACAACTCAAACAACACAATATATAAAACATTTTAATTTTAAATATTAGTTTACAAATACACTATACAAGAATAGATTTTCAAAGAAGGATAGAGATTCAAATTTGACTAGCTTAAATCAAAGGAAATTATGATTTGAAAATAAGTTGGAAACAAGGATGAGATGATTAAATAACAAAATAGGAAGCTGGATAAGCTTATATAAATCACGGGCAACCTTAACCGGGTCAACCGTGACTTAAAGAATCAATGTGGATTTTCTGGGGTAAATCTACATTCGACCTCAAGAGATAGAGTTTGGGATAAAAAGAGATACTAGCATCTAAACGGAGGATATAAAATCTTTGGTCAATCGATGCTGTTGTAAAGGAGTTTCACCCCTTTACAAATCAATTTGAGATTGGCGAGACCGCCGACTCATTATAAAGATCCTTTTGAAGTGGAGTTATGGGATACTCGAAAATCAAAAGAAGATGAATAGTGAGGGACATTAATGGATTTTGGAACCGCAGGGAACGTTCCAAAATTTGAAGGAAACCGTATTGAAGAAGAAGGAATTCAAGCTCGAACGAAAGTGATTCTGAAATTAAATCTGCTCTATATACCGAGTTTGCCTAAAACCAGAGCTCTGATACCAACTGTAACGACCCGATATTTTCAATCATTCGCATCGATTATAAGTGTATAGGTAGACACTCATGCCGGAATTGAATTGCTCAAAATACCGCGTTGTAAATAAAAATTTGGCATATCTCAGAATATACAGTAAATAATAATCACAGATCACAGACACAAAGTATTTAATAATGCAGCGAAAGTAAAAGAAATATTAGTTCATGAATCTACTATATAAATATCAGAGTTAAATAAAATACAACAGAAGAAATAAAGTACAACTGAAGTTTCAATATGATGACTAAGTACAAGCTGAATACAACAACAGAACTCAAATAGATAAGACTAGAAAAGCAGATAATCTCCAGCGATTCCAATCTCCAGAAAGTATAATCTAAATCTGTGAATAATACATGCTGACCAGAGCGTAAATAAAATACAAACACTCGAGTTAGGACAATATATACTTATATAATGTAAACCAACTCAAGTGAACTATAATAAGGTACAAGTAACTTAAAGGATGCCTGGGACCGTCTATCCTCTAAGGGTCCGTTAAACAATTTACTATGTAGTAATATTGCGCTATTATAATGATGTCTACAGCAAAATAAACTTACTTTTAAATAGTGTTCTGGGCTACCCATATCACCGTTCACACATAATAGTCCCAGTAGTCCATCCAATATCATGATATCTCCAGATCGGGAAACTATCAGGGGATACCACACGGGCTATGGGAGAAAAATAAACTCGTAGTAAAGGCTCGGTATGGTAGGTGACACGGCAGATAAGGCAATGGCAGGGTAGATATACCAATTACGCACACGGGCTGGTGGTAACGCAGCAGCCACATACGCCCACCTCGGAACACACTCCCATATCAAAATCGGAGGATGGCCATCTAATCTATCACAAGTAAGAGTATAGTATCGAAGGAATGTGTCTGACCAGAGGAGCTACCCCTTTTGGCCCAGGTAAATATACCTCAAGAACGTCGCCACCGTCCTACTTCATTCTGGAATGTACACCGCGTACACGGTTGTCAAGGTGGTTTTCAATATCGATAGAGAGTATGCCAGATATCCGATGCCGGTCTATTTACCAACCAATCGTTATTATAACTCGCGGTTATAACTTTTAAAATAATATTTATACCTTAAAATAGAATATCATTTCAAATCCAAATCTTTATGAAAATAAAGACTAAATTAATTCCATACCATTTCAAAAACATCATATCTTTCCAAAACTTCCGGCCAAATCATTTCAATATATCAAAATATCATATCTTTACAAAACTTCATTTCCAATCATTTTAATATATCAAAATATCGTATCTTTACAAAACTTATATCAAAATATCATATCTTTACAAAACTTCATTTCCATATCAAAATACCATATCTTTACAAAACTTCATTTCCAATCATTTTAATATATAAAAATATCATATCTTTACAAAACTTCATTTCAAATCATTTTAATATATCAAAATATCATATATTTACAAAACTTCATTTCAAATCATTTCAATATATCAAAATATCATATCTTTTCAAAACCACATTTCAAATCATTTTAATATATCAAAATATCATATCTTTCCAAAACTTCAATTCAAATCATTTCAATATTTCAAAATATCATATCTTTTCAAAACCACATTTCCAATCATTTTAATATATCAAAATATCATACCTTTACAAAACTTCATTTCAAATCATTTCAATATATCAAAATATCATATCTTTACAAAACTTCATTTCAAATCATTTCAATATATCAAAATATCATATCTTTTCAAAACCACATTTCAAATCATTTTAATATATTAAGATATCATATCTTTCCAAAACTTTATTTCAAATCCTTTCAATTTATCAAAATATCATATCTTTTCAAAACCACATTTCAAATCATTTTAATATATCAAAATATCATATCTTTCCAAAACTTCAATTCAAATCATTTCAATATATCAATATATCATATCTTTTCAAAACCACATTTCCAATCATTTTAATATGTCAAAATATCATTTCTTTACAAATCACATTTCAAATCATTTTAATATATAAAAATATCATATCTTTTTCAAACCACATTTATTTTATTTTAATATCATTTCAAAATAGTTTATACTTCAAAAAAATTTACTTCATTTTAAATCATAAAAATGAAGCTATTATATTTAATAATTAAATTATTAAATTTCCAAAATTTTCAACTTTCAAAGTTCATTTATTCACTTAAGTTTATCAAAACAGTGAAATTTCACTTTTTGCAGCATTTAGAAAACGCTACGAAAAGTTACATTCAAAATAGTTCAATTTAACAAAAGATAGCATTTTTAAAATGTTGTAAAGGGTTTAATTAAATTTGAAATAAACTTAGTTAAATTCAACAATTATAGGACTTACAAAAATGCTTTAATAGCCTTTAATTAAGTTTAGCTTTTTAGTTCATTATCATCAACTACAGCATTTGCAAATGCTGTAATATCATTTACATTACAATTAATAGCATTTCAAAAATGCAGTTAATTAACTTCAATATTCAATAAAATTTCATAACCAAATATATTTATTTTTTTAAAAATTTTTAATTTATAAAATCATACATTTTCACATTTATAAACATCATTTAATTTCCCTTAAGTTCATGATTTTATAAAGTTAAATTTCCATTCAAAAATCAAGATTTAATAAAATTTCACTTACTAAATTTCAACATTCAATTTTAAATTCATTGAATTAAATTTCAATTTAACACTAAAGTTTAAAATTTAAAAATATAACTAATTTCAATTTTATTTATTTAACTTAAAATTCACTCTTAAGCCAAATTCACAAATTCCAATTTTGGTTATATTTCAAAATTTCAACCTAAAAAAAATCATTCATTCCACATTTTAACTTCATTCAAAAAATCATTAATATATTATAAAATCACATTAAATTCAAATTATCATAAATCAATCATATTTTCATACTTAATTAAATTTCCAATTATAATTAAATCAAAATTTCCAAAATAACTTACATTCAAATTTTCTAACTTTTCCATAATTTATTTAACTTATAAGTTTCCAGAAAATCAACAATACTTTTACAAAAATCATTTTTAATTAAGTTTTAAATCAAAATATTATAATATTTACATTTCAAACATATTTTTAAAAAATTTAGAAAAATATATTTTAAATACGGGTCTGTATATAATTTTCTAGCCTTGGTAAAGTGATATGGGTAATATATCATTTCAACCCGTAATTTACAAAAAAAATCCGGGTTTTATCATTTCAAACCCGTAGTCCCCAGTAAATGAAAATAATTGAAAATCATTCAGGCCTATCATTTCAACCCATAATGATTTTCCCCTATTCTAAAGTCCGTTCGGGTATGTGTCATTTCAAACCATAATGATTCTAATCTAAAGGGAACTTGCAGTGTGATAAACTGATATAAATAACAG
This sequence comes from Allium cepa, assembly GCA_030765085.1. Taxonomy (NCBI): domain Eukaryota; kingdom Viridiplantae; phylum Streptophyta; class Magnoliopsida; order Asparagales; family Amaryllidaceae; genus Allium; species Allium cepa. Next base: position 361,200,992 of record CM060942.1, read on the forward strand.
AACATCGTAATATAACAATAACAGATGATATAACAGGTGTTTAAGCATGGGTGAACATAATATGATCATAATATAGCGGATGTAACATGATAATATATTTTATAGATTCAAAGAGGGTCAATTTACTAGTTATATATGTACATATTGTCTGGTGAGAATAACTCACCTTTTTGGTGCTGGAGATTGCAATACAAATGACACAACGGATTCCAGAAGGCACGATAACACAACAATAGGCTCAAGTGGGAAGAGATCTAAGCTTAGAACTTGTGTTACAACCCAAAACAAAACAAAATATAACACATGAATTTCTAATACAAAACGACATTGAAACAGATTGAAATAAAAGCAACAATGAACAAGATGATTTTACCATGCCTCAATCACTTCAATGCTTGGCCCAAGGGACTCTTTAGCTTGGCCATAATGATGCTTTGGCTCAGGTATGGCATCATATAGGTCAGGTTTAGACTCGGAAAGGCATGGCTACAATGGAAATGAGAAGGGGTATGGTAAGTTATATGGCAAAGAATGCTAAAGGTCAAGGCAAAGTGGTTTTGGTACAACATAGTCTTGACCTATGGTCATGATTGGGTTCGGCCCTCATTGCTACAGGTCTGGTCATTTCAGGCACAGGTCTGGAACTAATGTCAGAGGTGAGATGACCCACTTCTCTTTTACTATTTTTTTTTACTAGTTTGATGCAGTGGCCATCTACTCCAGAGAATGTTTCCTCTAAATTCTTCTCTAGCCAGGATCTTTTAACCAATATAGGAATATTGTGTTGTTCAACTTATCTAATTTACATATGTGAAGATATGTAAACTGTTACTTTTTCTCTTTCTACTTAAATCAAAGCATAAATATTAATAAGCAGAAATCTGCTTTGAAAATCATTAAATAATCTATACATAGCAATTTCATCCTTGAGAATCTAGTTTTCACAGTCATACTAACTTCTACATGACCATTGATACTATGCCTTCTAAATTTAGCATTTTTGTTAGTGTTTCCCATATATATTTTTTTCTAAATGACTGTGCCTCTTTTTTTTTGTATATATGTATATGCATATCCCTGAACATGATTGGTTACCACATGGTTTTTGAGTGTTTTAATTCTTCCTAAATAGTTATCAACTTGAATTTGATGAGAGCTACTACCCTATGTACTTGAGTTTTAATTCTCTCTGCAAACTAGGTCTAAAGCAATTTAGAATGAGTGGAACCCAAGCTTAGTGATATGGTCAGGATGACTTTGTTGGTTTTGCATTCATTTATACCCAAGTTACTATTATTTCTGAGTTCTTTTTTTTTTGAAACTCTAACTCTTATTCACCAGATTTTCCATCCTTAAACCTGGATTCCTCATCTTGGTTACTAGTTTATTTGTTCAGTTCATACATGCTTGACATCTCAGGTTCTCTACTGCAGTAATTAAATCATTCTGAAGCTATAGGGGGAATTGCATTACTCATAAGAAAATATTTTCAAAAAGCAATTCATAAGTTTCAGCTGAGACACATACTTAAGTTCTTTACTTACAAAACAGGAGATAACACTGCATTTGTTTCTTTTCAAACAACTTAACTAACATATCACAACATAAATGCAACCTAAACTTCTATTTCAATAGCCAAAAATCTGTAACTATTGCATCCAATTCCTTAAGTAGCCATCTCATCCAAAGCTTGATCAACGAAAAACCTATTTGCCTGCACAATCACCATGAACTGCCTCATATAAATATGAGACACCCAATGGTGCACAAACTCACAAAAGGTCGGACTAATTGTCTGGTATGAGCAATCTTACTGAAAATCCAAATTTAGATAACTTTTCTCGTTTTCAAATAAATTCTAAAATAAAAAAATAAAAGCAATATTTCTCTTGTACACCTTCCTGTTTAACCTATGCATGTTCATTATTGCCCAACAAAATAATTCATGATTCAATGTGTTGTGTCAGAGAGCTCAAGCATATAATCCATCCATAAAATACTTTACACAACCAATGTAATCATCCTTTAAATCATCTTTCCTCATCTACAAATTCTTTTGGCTATCAGGGATTTTACCCAAGCCTTCTTGTGAACTTATTTTTATAGAATTCAATATCAGGTATTTTATGTTGGTCTTTAGCTACTTTCCTTCTATCAAATCACACGTTGTCTGGGACATATTCATTGTTAACCCAGCACACTCAGGCCCCTGGGTATAATCATACCATGTGTGAGCTTGCAATGTTCCCCTTGCCGAGCCATACTTTGTAGCCCTAAGATCCAAAATCCTTAGTTCAATTACTAAGTGTTTATTTTTCCCTTCCCTAATTATGCTAATCCCTTCTGCATCTCGTATTTAATCAGAGAAAATAAATAAATCAACCATCAAGCATGTATTCAAGAAATAATAGATCATGTCTTCATAAACATAGATTTAATCATGCAAGCTAGTCTGAGTTCTCAATATACATGATATTTAAATCATGGGTTTTTAATGGATCAGGTTTATAAATATATGGTCATAAATAGTTTTCTCTGTTACATCCATTACCTCTGGTTTAATCAGGTGCTCACAATTTCATAAGATCTGACTAACCACAAGTCTTTATTCTTATCTGGATTTATTTGTAAACATAGAAGCTCAGCCCATGTGTAGCATTGCACTTCTATATTTCCACTTCTTTAATTATGAGACATAAGCAGCAACCATTCTATGCTGTAGTCCCATCTTTTTCTTTTCAATATTAGACCATAGATTTACTACATTTTCCCTTGGGATTTTCCTTTAATAAATTACTGTATGCAGAAAACATATAAAGGAAAACAACTTCTGTCAAGGTTAATACATAATACAAAATGATCATTTTAAACAGGAAATCCTTAAATAATATTTTCTGGGTATATCAACATGATGGGTTGCATGTTTAAACAAATCATTAACACACCCAAAAATAAACACAGAAAATATAAAACTATTTAGGCTGCCTCAATATTCAGGACTTAATGCCCAGTTTTCAGTGGGATTACTCACCTTAGTCCTTCTCTTTCTTTCCTAAGCCTTTTTCTCTGATATCCTGCCTTCTACTACTTCTAATGGCTGGTGCTTATATTTTTTTTGAAGAGAAAAATGTATATGATCTCACCACACTAAGCCTTCTTATAAACTCTGACTGCCACTAGGGTTTTAGGAATTACCCAATGTCAATTTTACCCCATATCCAAACCTGCCTCATTTTTAATTCAGATGAAAGTAAAAAGGGTATGTGGTCCTCATAAAATTTTTCAGAAAATAAAGCTTATTCTTTTCAATCCTACCCCAGTCATGTTATATGTGTGTCCTGGTTTATTTGTAAGCAAAAGAATAACTGAAAATGGTAAAAGTGTTGTTGTTAAGGGTTCATACCATTTTCATGCAAGGTTTTTGTAGTTTTACTAGCAGCACTTGCCTATATACATGCATAACATATGCAAACTTTATTATTTAAATTTTTTTTTCTTTTCTTTTGTATAATTCTAACTATCTAACACTTTTCCACAGGTATCCATTATTTCTTCCTACACTTGATTTCTTTCATGCTAACTTATTAAAGACATAATCATGTCTTCCATACAATACATATTTCTAACTTATTTTATCCTAATTTATACATTAACTTCTGACTATTTTTATTATGCAGAGAACATGTGTGCATGTATGTGTACTCCCTTGTGCCCCTGTATATAATTTAATCATTCATTAGCAACAAGTTTCTATTCCTATATATATATATATATATATGTTTTCACTATAATTTTTCAACAATCATAAACTAATTAAAATCATAATATTTCTCATCAAATCAGGGCTATCACATATACCCCTCCTTTTTAGGAATTGTGTCTCACAATTCTTTCATACTTAGCTCAAGCATTTTCAATCCAGAATATCAAAATTTTTTCAAATTTCCAGTTAGTTAAACTCTGTGTAAATTTAAAACAAAATTCACACTGTATATTTAATCAAAACATTTATCAACATATATATGTTATACCTTTTATTCAATCAAACAGTTTTGGATAATCATTTCTGACTTTATCTTCCACTTCCCATGTGCAATCATTTGGGTCAAGGCTCCATTGCACTTTCACCAATTTAATTTCTTTATTCCTTAATTTCTTAATTTCTCTTGCAACAATACCTACTGGCTCTTTTTCATAAACCATTCTGGGATCAATCTGCACATCCCTAGTGGATTCCAAGATTGTCTCTGTATCATGAATCCATCTCCTTAACTGAGATACATGAAAAACATCATGCATTGCCCTCATCTCCTCTGGCAATTCCAACTTATAGGCTACATTTCCAATTCTTTCTAAAATTTTATATGGTCATATGTATCTGGGAATTAACTTTCCTTGTTTCCCAAACCTTAGAACCTTCTTCATAGGTGATATTTTAACAAACACAAAATCTCCAACATCATATTGTACTGCCTTTCTCTTCTGATCTGCATATTTCTTTTGCCTATCTTGGGCAGAAGCAATTCTTTTTCTAATCAAAGCTATCTTTTTAGAAGTTTCTTTTACATTTCTGGTCCTAAGATCACCTTCTCCCCAGATTCAATCCAACTTGAAGGTGATAAACATGGCCTACCATAGAGTGCTTCAAAGGGTGCCATGCCTATACTACTGTGATAACTATTGTTATATGCAAACTCTGCCAGAAAGATGTGATCTTCCCAGCTTCCTCCCCAATCTAATATACATGCCCTCAGCATATCTTCAAGCAGTTTATTCACAATTTCTGTTTGACCATCAGATTGAGGGTGATATGCTGTACTCAAGCATAAATCAGTCCCCATTGCTTTGTGAAAATTTTGCCAAAACTTTGAAGTGAAGATAGTATCTCTGTCACTTACTATGGTTTTTGGTACTCCATGCAATCTAACCACTTCTTTAATAAATAATTAAGCTAATGTGCATGCATTCCTTTCTGATTTTACAGGTATGAAATGGGCTGATTTGGTTAGCCTATCCACTACAACCTAAATACTATCATTTCCCCTCCTAGTTTTAGGCAAACCATCAATGAAATCCATTGATATGTCTTCCCATTTCCACTGTGGTATTGGTAAAGGTTGGAGCATTCCCGAGGGTCTTTGATATTCAGCTTTTACCTGTTGACAAACCCTGCACTTAAACACATAAGTGGCTAATGCATTTTTCATACCACTCGACCAATAATCACTCTTGAGGTTATGATACATTCTTGTGCTTCCTGGATGTATGGTATATTTACTGTTATGATAAGCATCCAATATTTCTTGCTTTAATTCATCATTGGCAGGAACACATATTCTTTTTCTTTTCTCCAGTTGACCTTGTTTATTCAATTGAAAATCTTCCACTGTCTCACCATTCAATATTTGAGTTTTCTTCTCAAATAAAAATGAATCTTGGTCTTGTAGCTTTACAATTTTATTCTTCAACTCAAACTCCAAAGTAATAAAGCTTAACCTTCCCATCTCTACATTCCCACTGCATATGCTCATGCTCTCTATATTCTCACTTCCTACCTCTGAATCAATCAACAGTGATAAAGTGTTGAACTCTTCTATCATTAATCTAGCTACATTGGCATGTTGTCTACTTAAAGCATCTGCCACTCTATTAGCTTTTCCAGGGGTGTACAATATTTCAAAATCATATGAGGCTAGTAGTTCAATCTACCTTTGCTGCCTCATATTCAATTCTTTTTGTGAGAACAAATATTTAAGTGACTTATGGTCTGTGTACACTTCAAATTTAGCCCCTAACAGATAATGTGTCCATAATTTAAGAGCATACACTATAGCTGCTAGTTCAAGGTCATGTGTAGCATACCTTACCTCACTGGGCTTTAATTGTCTAGAGGCATAAGCTATCACTTGGTGTTGTTGCATCAATACTGCCCCAAGTCCTTGTCCACTAGCATCAGTATATATCACCAAATTTTCATTTCCCTCAGGTACTTTTAGTATTGGAGCTTGTATTAGTGCTTCCTTTAGCCTCCCAAAGGCTTCCTCACATTCCACAGTCAAAGCAAATACCTGATTTTTCCTTGTTAATCTAGTTAATGGAACTGTTGCAAAATCTTTTATAAACCTTCTATAATAACCAGCCATCCCCATAAATGACCTGACCTCTGTGACATTAGTAGGCCTTTTCCAAGCTTGGACTGCAATTACCTTATTGGGATCTACAGATATACCTTTTTTTGATATCACGTGTCCTAAAAAGTTTACTTCATTCTGCCAAAAAGTACATTTTGAAAATTTTGCCTTCAAATTTTCTTGCCTCAATTTCTGTAGTACTATATGCAAATGATTCTCATGCTCTTCAACTGTCTTAGAATAAATTAGGATGTCATCAATAAATATCAATACAAATTTATCTAAGTACTTTCTAAAAATTCTATTCATCAAATCAACAAAGTAAGAGGGAGCATTTGTCAAGCCAAAGGGCATTACTAAAAATTCATAAAGTCCATACCTAGTATTAAAAGGTGTATATTTAATGCTTTCCTCTTCTACTTTCATTTGATGAAATCCTGAAGCTAAATCAAGTCTGGAGAATATTTTTGCACCACTTAATTGATCAAAAAGATCATCAATTCTTGGTAAGGGGTATTTGTTTTTAACTGTGATTTTGTTTAACTCCCTATAATCAATACATAATCTAAGAGATCCATCCTATTTCTTAACAAAAACTACTGGTGCTCCCCATGATGAGCTACTGGGTCTGTTGAAGCCTTTTTCTTCTAGTTCAACCAATTGTTTCTTCAGTTCTATCAATTCCTTAGGCCCCATTCTAGTTGGTCTCTTAACCACTGGGTTAGCTCCTGGAATCAGTTTAATTGAAAACTCTACTGGTCTATGGTTTGAAACTCCCCTAACTTCATCAAATACATCAGCATATTCATTTACTATAGGAATTTCTTCCAATGCTGGCATGTGCTTCTCACTAGACAAGTTAGCAAGGGTAACTATATTTCTGCTCTTATTTACTTCACAAAGAACAACTATCCTTTTTCCTTCAGAAGTTTTCAATGATATGGTGGAGGTCTCCATATTTATAATAGCTCTATATTTTCTTAACCAATCAACTCCTAAAATAACTCCTATGCCAGGATATTGCAACACATATAGGTCTGCATTAAACATATATCCCCCTATATTCAATCCCAGTTGCATACACATCATACCCAAAACACAGGAATTACCTAAAGGACTTTTAATAAGCATTGGCCTATCAACAATCATACAATTTAATTTTAATTGTTGTGCAATATCATGAGAAATTAATGAGTGTGTAGCCCCAGTATCATACACTACTGCAAATGGTATTGAGTGAATAAGCAAAGTACCTTCAACTTGGCCATGATTCTCAACATTTGTACCTTCTGTTGCTTTGCCTTTAACCTCCAAAGTACTCATTTTTCCTTGCTTAAACTCTGGACAGTTCCTCCTTATGTGACCTTCCTTTCCAAACTGGTGACATTTGAAGGATGCTGGTTTAGGATTTGTACACCTATTTTTCATGTGTCCCTCTTGTCCACAATTATAGCAAGTGATCTTCTTCTTAACCTCAGCAGTTTGGCTTCTTCTGATTTCTTGGTGGAAGCTACATCTGTTTTCTTTTTATCATAAGGGTGAAACTTACCCTTTCCTTTCTTGTTTTGATTATTTTTAAATGCCCTGAAATTTTCTTTGGCTTTATCATGTTGTTCAATACTCAAGGTCAGATCTAAAACTTGATCAAATGTCCGGTCCTTATATGGTAGCATAGCTCTACTAAGACTAGAATTCAGTCCTTGGATGTATCTGCCATTTTTAGCCTCTTGGTTTGTGATAAGCACTGCACCATATTTTGCCAGAGATTCAAACTTCTGTGTGTATTCAGTAACACTCATAGTCCCTTGTCTTAATTTAATAAATTCCTCTAACAAAGACTCTTTGGCTGATGCAGGTATAAATCTTCCTTCCAACATTTCTTTAAACTGGTTCCATGTCACCTCTCCTTCAGGTCTTCCAGCTATAATAACTTCCCACCAATCCAGAGCTGCTCCTCTCAACTGTCTAGATGCTATCAGCCTCTTCTTTTGGTCTTCAACTTGCATATCAGCAAAAATTCTTTCCAAAATTCTAAGCCAATTTTGAACTCCCATAATCGCTTCTGTTCCATCAAAAGTCTTGCCTCCAAGATTGGTAAAGGTCTTGAGAAGTTTGGAAAGCTCCTCATGTTGATTTTCTTGCCTGTTACCTACTCCATCTCTTATGGCTCTCATAAAATCTTGCATATTCACCATTGGTGGTTCACTTGGTCCTACCTCTTGTTGTCTGGGTCTCACCATAATTCTATGGATATAATACTTAAGTTAATTCATCTTGCCTAACTCTCTATAAATTAATTTACTTCAATTTATCCTTATTTGGTTATAATAGATATTAATAATATATGTACTAGCAGAACAAAGTATCCAAAGCAATCAACACACCATACATCAACACACCATACATCAGTGCAAACAAGTTCATACAAAATTTTGCTATGTTATCTAACAACATAGCTTTGATACCAAATGAGATGACCCACTTTTCTTTTACTAATTTTTTTTTACTAGTTTGATGCAGTGGCCATCTACTCCAGAGAATGTTTCCTCTAAATTCTTCTCTAGCCAGGATCTTTTAACCAATATAGGAATATTGCGTTGTTCAACTTATCTAATTTACATATGTGAAGATATGTAAACTGTTCCTTTTTCTCTTTCTACTTGAATCAGAGTATAAATATTAATAAGCAGAAATCTGCTTTGAAAATCATTAAATAATCTTACATAGCAATTTCATCCTTGAGAATCTAGTTTTCACAGTCATACTAACTTCTACATGACCATTGATACTATGCCTTCTAAATTTAGCATTTTTGTTAGTGTTTCCCATATATATTTTTTTCTAAATGACTGTGCCTCTTTTTTTTTGTATATATGTATATGCATATCCCTGAACATGATTGGTTACCACATGGTTTTTGAGTGTTTTAATTCTTCCTAAATAGTTATCAACTTGAATTTGATGAGAGCTACTACCCTATGTACTTGAGTTTTAATTCTCTCTGCAAACTAGGTCTAAAGCAATTTAGAATGAGCGGAACCCAAGCTTAGTGATATGGTCAGGATAACTTTGTTGGTTTTGCATTCATTTATACCCCAGTTACTATTATTTCTGAGTTCTTTTTTTTTGAAACTCTAACTCTTATTCACCAGATTTTCCATCCTTAAACCTGGATTCCTCATCTTGGTTACTAGTTTATTTGTTCAGTTCATACATGCTTGACATCTCAGGTTCTCTACTGCAGTAATTAAATCATTCTGAAGCTATAGGGGGAATTGCAGTACTCATAAGAAAATATTTTCAGAAAGCAATTCATAAGTTTCAGCTGAGACACATACTTAAGTTCTTTACTTACAAAACAGGAGATAACACTGCATTTGTTTCTTTTCAAACAACTTAACTAACATATCACAACATAAATGCAACCTAAACTTCTATTTAAATAGCCATAAATCTGTAACTATTGCATCCAATTCCTTAAGCAGCCATCTCATCCAAAGCTTGATCAATGAAAAACCTATTTGCCTGCACAATCACCATGAACTGCCTCATATAAATATGAGACACCCAATGGTGCACAAACACAAAAAAGGTCAGACTAATTGTCTGGTATGAGCAATCTTACTGAAAATCCAAATTTAGATAACTTTTCTCGTTTTCAAATAAATTCTAAAATAAAAAAATAAAAGCAATATTTCTCTTGTACACCTTCCTGTTTAACCTATGCATGTTCATTATTGCCCAACAAAATAATTCATGATTCAATGTGTTGTGTCAGAGAGCTCAAGCTTTTAATCCATCCATAAAATACTTTACACAACCAATGTAATCATCCTTTAAGTCATCTTTCCTCATCTACAAATTCTTCTGGCTATCAGGGATTTTACCCAAGCCTTCTTGTGAACTTATTTTTATAGAATTCAATATCAAGTATTTTATGTTGGTCTTTAGCTACTTTCCTTCTATCAAATCACACATTGTCTGGGACATATTCACTGTTAACCCAGCACACTCAGGCCCCTGGGTATAATCATACCATGTGTGAGCTTCCAATGTTCCCCTTGCCAAGCCATACTTTGTAGCCCTAAGATCCAAAATCCTTAGTTCAATTACTAAGTGTTTATTTTTCCCTTCCCTAATTGTGCTAATCCCTTCAGCATCTCATATTTAATCAGAGAAAATAAATAACTCAACCATCAAGCATGTATTCAAGAAATAATAGATCATGTCTTCATAAACATAGATTTAATCATGCAAGCTAGTCTGAGTTCTCAATATACATGTTATTTAAATCATGGGTTTTTAATGGATCAGGTTTATAAATATATGGTCATAAATAGTTTTCTCTGTTACATCCATTGCCTCTGGTTTAATCAGGTGCTCACAATTTCATAAGATCTGACTAACCTACCTGGATTTATTTGTAAACTTAGAAGCTCAGCCCATGCGTAACATTGCACTTCTATATTTCCACTTATTTAATTATGAGACATAAGCAGCAACCATTCTATGCTGCAGTCCCATCGTTTTCTTTTCAATATTAGACCATAGATTTTCTACATTTTCCCTTGGGATTTTCCTTTAACAAATTACTATATGCAGAAAACATATAAAGGAAAACAACTTCTGTCAAGGTTAATACATAATACAAAATGATCATTTTAAACAGGAAATCCTTAAATAATATTTTCTGGGTATATCAACATGATGGGTTGCATGTTTAAACAAATCATTAACACACCCAAAAATAAACAAAGAAAATATAAAACTATTTAGGCTGCCTCAATATTCAGGACTTAATGCCCAGTTTTCAGTGGGATTACTCACCTTAGTCCTTCTCTTTCTTTCCTAAGCCTTTTTCTCTCATATCCTGCCTTCTACTACTTCTAATGGCCGGTGCTTATATTTTTTTTGAAGAGCAAAATGTATATGATCTCACCACACTAAGCCTTCTTATAAACTCTGACTGCCACTAGGGTTTTAGGAATTACCTAATGTCAATTTTACCCCATATCCAAACCTGCCTCAGTTTTAATTCAGATGAAAGTAAAAAGGGTATGTGGTCCTCATAAAATTTTTCAGAAAATAAAGCTTATTCTTTTCAATCCTACCCCAGTCATGTTATACGTGTGTCCTGATTTATTTGTAAGCAAAAGAATTACTGAAAATGGTAAAAGTGTTTTTGTTAAGGGTTCATACCATTTTCATGCAATTTTTTTGTATTTTACTAGCAGCACTTGCCTATATACATGCATACCATATGCAAACTTTATTATTTAAAATATTTATTTCTTTTCTTTTGTATAATTCTAACTATCTAACACTTTTCCACAGGTATCCATCATTTCTTCCTACACTTGATTTATTTCATGCTAACTTATTAAAGACATAATCATGTCTTCCATACAATACATATTTCTAACTTATTTTATCCTAATTTATACATTAACTTCTGACTATTTTTATTATGCAGAGAACATGTGTGCATGTATGTGTACTGCCTTGTTCCCCTGTACATAATTTAATCATTCATTAGCAACAAGTTTCTATTCCTATATATATATATATATATATATATATATATATATATGTTTTCACTACAATTTTTCAACAATCATAAACTAATTTAAATCATAATATTGCTCATCAAATCAGGGCTATCACAAGAGGTGATGTGATGGCTGGAGGTGGTGAATATGGGGTGGCCAAGGCATGGTATGGAAGGGTGGTGATGAAACATGAGTTCGGCTAGCATGTTTGTGGAGTTTTGGTGCAAAGTTTGTGGTGATGCTTCATCCAATGGTCATGGCTTGGATTTTTTGTCAGAGGAGGGGCTGATGGCTGCTGTAGATGGAGGAGGTGATGGTGAGTGGAGTTGAAGGGTGGAGAGGCTAGTGGCCGAGCAAGCAAGGTAGGAGAGGAAGGCTAAATCAATGGGAAAGAAGAAGAAAAATAAGAGAAGAAGAGGCCAAAGCTCGCAAAATTTTCTCAAAATTAAAATGGCCGTGAATGATAAAAGTAAGGAGGAGTTTCGCACGTGAAAATGGAGAAAAACTCACGGCAATAGGCTAAGAAGTGTACGACTATCAATGAATGCAAGAGTTAGAAAATGGAAAGGCGGAAAATCAAGAGTCATAAGCAAATCAAGAGACACAAACCTTCAAATTTCCATTATTTATTTACTAATTTGTAAGTACATATAAAACCTGATAAATAAAGATAACAACTCAGAAATGAAAATAAATATATAAAATAAATAATTAAATGTTAATTATATAGGATTTAAATTAAGAAAATGGTTTAAAAATGCAAACTAGGCCTTAAAATTAGAAAATAAATTCAACAAGCTTTGGAAAAATTCAAACGTCACTATAAAATATTCTAAAACAAAATTTTGAAATATAGTAATCATTAAAACATATTCAAAGTGAAATAAATAATTATATTTAGAGAAAATAGAAAAAGAGTTAAAGAAATTGTTTAAAAATTCAAACAGGGCTTTACAAATTACAAATAGGTTGTCACTAGCCTTATAAAATTCTATTTCACTTGAAAACAAATAAAAGTCAAATAAATAATAAATGATAAACAAAATAAATATGAATGAGAATAAGTAAGTTCTTAGGAAAATATAAAGATAAATAAAGAATTACTTTAATTTTTTGAAACTAGGAATTAAAATTTATAAATAGAATGCAACTGACATTTGAAAATATAATAACACTTTTAAAAATGTTTAAAACCAAAATATATTCATAACATGTTATCTAACTATATAAATATAATTTAGAGCATTACATGAACAAATAAAATATTATTTATATAATCTAAAATAAACCATTTCCTTAAATATAGCAAATTACACACAATAGTTAAAAGGGCATAACATCCACATAATAAATCAGATTCAAATTTTCAAACTTTTAAATTTTAAATTTAAAAGTCAGAGTTTGACTATTTTAACCAAAATTCACTTTTTGGAAAATTATTCTATTTAGTCATATTTGGAATTCTAATCCACATCAAAATCAAAGTTTATATTTACAATGACAAAATTTATTCTTTTTCATAAACAAAGCTTTTAAATCTGGAAATTCAATTTAAAAATAATTGCAAAATACAGGGTTGTTAAATTATTTTTATTAGCAGTTTGAAATTGAAAAATAAATAAATATACATATACACATATTTCTCTTTCTAGTTTAATTTTAAAATAATGCATATTAATAACTAGCTTGCTTAATAAACCTATTTATAGAATTTTTAAAAGAAAATTAGTTTAAAATTAATTTATTAGTTTAAAACCAAATTGTTAGTTTAAATTAAATAAATAAATATTAATTAACCGTTCGATCAATTTAGATATTAATAAACCATATGATGTTTATGCAAGGTCCTAAATTGTAAAGAATCAAGTCGAGATAGAGTGGATTGCAAACAAAAATTAAGGTGAGATTTTCTCACTCATTTGGATTCCCAGAGTTAATTTAAATGCTAAAATTTAAATCATTGGATATTTGGTTGAATTATATAGTTGTTTTCTGTTGAATACTATATATAATAGTGTGTGTGTGTGTGTATATATATATATATATATATTGGGGTGATTATTATTCCTGCATTATTTAGCGGATGAGACCCTATGCGCCCCTCATAATAGCGGATGACCCTATATACCATGATATCCCCCTCGAAGTGGGATTTGGTATTATTTATTGACTAACATCCATGAATGTAGGGAAAACAGGTTGGAGTGATCCAACTGGATTCCTCAAAAATATTTATTGTTTTCATATATATGCTGATATATGACAGGATGGATAAATGGTTATGGATTGTGTGAATTGAATTATAAAATGTTGAATAGCCTAGGAATTTAATTTGATTTTTAAATATCTTAAATAGTTAAAGTGAAGGAATTTAAAAAGGAAATTTGAAGGAAATTATTTATATTGAAAATTTGATTAACTCTGTGATGACCCGGAAATTTTTAACATTTGAAATGGAATATTTAATTGTTTTTAAATATTTGGAGGTTAGTTTAACTAGAATTTCGAAATTAACTATGAGTTTGGCGATTTAATTTTTTAAATTTAAATTATTGAAGTTGGATAAAAAAAATTGAATCTTTAGTTTTAAGCTGATTAAGATTATGTCTAAAGGCTTAGAAAATTTATATTAATAATACTGAAGATATTGGAAGCTTCAGAATGTAATTTGAAAATGTCTTGTTTAGTTTTGAATTTATATGGTTTAAATCCATATATAAAAAATAGCCTTCCGAGGCACAGACTCGGATTTCGACGAAACTAGTTCTATTGGATCTATAATATTATATTATTAGCGGATTTCAATTTTCATTATGTTTGGTGTTATTGTGTGAGCATACGATATATAAATGCGTTGAAAATCTATATCGAAAATTCAATTTAATAACTGGATCCAAAAAGCTATCTTCTCCATACGATCGAATTAGGACTCGAAATCTTTCTCAGTGCGTTTGAAATAAGGTTGTAACATTATAAACGCCTAGCGGCACACCTCGATAAGAGTTCGAAATTTTAAGTGGAATTTTTTCTCGAAGCAATTTGAATATATATATATACATACTTTGTTTGACTGGTCATGTAACATCCCGCCTTTTCGCACACTTTAAACCGACACACGTGCCAATTAAAAGCATACGCAAGGGCGGATTGTTATGGGGTAAATAAGAAAAACAGAGAAGAAATAAAACAAAATAGAATCTCACAGCGGAAGGATAAAATATAATAATAAATATACAGTTCATAAACGGTTACAAAACAGTTAATTCTTCTTTATACAATAAATATCAGAGTTACACATACCAATACAAACAATGCAGCGGAATAGAAAGAGTGTGGTGCATACTATAAATAATAATAATATGGATTCTTCGTCTTCGTCCTCCAAAGCTAAAGTCTTCGATCCTGAAACGCTCGGACTGACCCGAGCGAATTTGAAAAGACAAAAACACTCGAGTCAGACTAAAAGATCTTATGTGAGTTAAATTAACAGAAATAAATATGAGTACAGTAACTCAAGAGATGTTCGGGATTTACATCTCCTAAGGATCCGTTAAACTATTTACTATGTAGTATATTGCGCTATTATAATAGTGTCTATTTATAAAATAAACTTACTTTTTAATAGCGTTAAGGGGTTACCCATATACCCCTTAACACAAATAATGCCAATAGTCTATACAGTACCGTAATACCTCCTGATCGGGAAGCTACCAGAGGATACTCCATAGGTACGACACAAATAGAAACTCGTAGTAAAGGCTCGGTATGGTAGGTGACACGGCACAACTAGGCAATGCCAGGGTAGATATACCAATTGCTATCCAGGCTGGTGGAAACGCGTAGCCGCAGTTACCGCCCACCTCGGACTAACTCCCCAAAATCAAAATATAGAAGTGGCCACTAAATCAATCCAAAATCAAAGTATAATATCGAAGAGGAGGGTCCGATCAGAGGAATGACCTCATTGGCCTGAGAATCGCTCCTGTTTTAGCCACCTTATGCCAACTCACGGGAGTCGGGTCCACGTATTTACCTTACAGGAAACGTCGCCACCACCTACTTCATTCTGGAATCTCCACCGCGTACACGATTAGTCAAAGTGGTTTTCGGTATCGACAGAGAGTATGTCCATATCCGATCCCGGTCTCTTTGCCAACCCATCGTTATTATAACACCGCGGTCATTTAAAAATAGGTTATACTTTAAAAATCAGAATAAACATTCCATTTCATAACCATGAATACGATATCATTTCAAAACCCAAAACCATATTTTATCACTTATCCCAAATATAATTCTTTTCCAAAATCATAATGCTTTAACTTCATAACGTCTGAAAATCAAATATTTCAAAGCATAATATTTTGAAAATCATAATTTAAAACCATAACTTCTAAAAACTTGAATGGTTTGGACATTCAATGGTGTATGAATTAAATGGTTTAACTTAAATGTTACTTTGTAAAGAAAATAGTTCTCATGGCTTTACAAATACATTTCTTTATTAAAGTCTAAACCAAAATTTATATTATCTCTCTCAAGTTCCAAAACCACTTCAATTTATTTATATATACGTATATCCATTTTGAGTATCAATATTTCAAACTAAAGTCGGATTTTATGCTTTCAACAAATCAATTGTTCTATTAATTAGTCTTGAATATTCATATAAAATCCATAAATAATAAGACTTCAATTTCTAGTAATAAAATATATATATTTTTCCCAATTCAAATTATACTAGAATATTCATTTCAATTTATTTTGGGAAAAATCCAATTATAAATATCATATCTTAAAATTTCCAAACTTAACATTTAAACATATGATATAAATTATTAAACTCCATTTTCTTAATTTTCTTCCATTTTTAATAAAGATTTTTATACACCTTTTAATTTCAAAATTTTCAACTTCATATGTATATATATATGGAAGAAAAATATTTATACAATATAAAATTTAAGATTATTATAAACCGTATTCCATCCAAACCATAGAAATCACATTAAAATAGTTATATATAGACCGCGGTGCGTGTATATAATTTTCTATCCTATGGTCAAGTGATACGGATATTTATCATTTCAATCCGCAATTTAAAAGATATAAAAATTTGCGGTTATATATCATTTCAAACCACAATCCCGAATGAAATGAAATATGCATGATAATTTGCAATTTAATGATATCCAATAAACATCCATCAACATCACCCATCATCCAATCACAATCATCAAGCAATATCAATCAATAACAATTTATATTTGATAATATATAACAGGTAATAACTGGCAATTTTATTCAGATTAAATTTAACAACTATTAATCTAACAGTTTATATTCAGTAATAATTTATATAACTGTTAACTAGCAGTTTATAGGTAAACAAATAAATTCTAACTATCAATTAATACGCAATAAATAAATTAAATTAACAGTTAAATTTAATAAATGCAATTCAACAAATATGAGTGAAATAAACATGCCAAATACTCATAATAAATCTCTATTCATTTCTAAAATTAACTTAACAAACATAAAAGCTTCTAGTAGTTGTGAATGGGTTTAAACACTCACCTTTGGAATTTAAATCGAATTTAAATTCGATTTAAACCCAAAAATTTGACGGTCTCCAAATTTGTCCAAACCAGCGTCAAAACGTCAGAAATTCCGATACGATCCCATCAAAACAAACCGCGCGCGAATCCGAGCTCGTATGCAAATGTTATGAAAATTTGAAAAATGGAAAATTCTGGTCCTGGGTCGACTTCGGGTTCGACTTCGGTGCGCCGCCTCAATTCCCCGGAGCTTGCTTGGAGTTTTCGCCAAAACGACCCAGAGCGACCCGAGTCATTTTCTTCCTGACCCGAAGTTGCTCTAGGGTTTTCTCCCCTAAAACCCGAAGCGCGACCAGAAGCTGCTGCGGATCCGCAAAAATTAATTTTTTTTTTTTTTTTTTTTTGAAATTGAATTTTTTTTTTTTTTTTAACTGACTGGATCTAGGGTTAGCCCCCATTGAAGAAGAAGAGAAGCTTGAAGAAGATGAACGTACAACAAATAGACAATAGAATGGAGCTAGGGTTTATAACTGTATATTTATAGGTAAGGTTGGGTAAGAGTAGATAGACTAGATAGATGAACGTACGAAACAAACTAAGGCCCAAAAAGCCCGTTCTGACCACGGAACGAAATTTGTCAAACCCGTATATCCAGATAGGTATTTTAAAATATTCTGAACGCGATGGAAAAAGTTTCACGTCCAAATTTGATCGTATGAAGAAGTTATGCTGAAAACAAGATTTCCAAATTGATTTCAAATTGATTTTAATAAAATTGATTTTCAAGACGTTTCGCGTCCGTACGATCAAACGAGAGGTCCGATCGATACGAAACTTGAAACCCTATAATAATACACCGATACGGATCCGATGAAACTGGTTTCGTCGAAATCCGAGTCTGTGGCCAAAAAGGCTATTTTTAATATTCATTAAATAAATTAAATAAATTATTGAAATCCAATTCTATATGAATATTTTAAAATTGTCCCAATTCCATTGCTTATGTAAATTAAAATCAATTTAAATGATTTAACAAGTTTGGCTGTGAATTAGAGTTGACAGGTCTATCAAATTTCAGTATATATTCCTCCGCTTCTTTATATTAAGGAATTATAAATAAATTCCTCAAAACCTATTTATTACATTTTTAATCCTTATATACTTATCTTTTATCCAAAATAGGGATGCCACATACTTTGGTTCATGATTCACATTATTATTCTTAAAGTCTATTTTAAATTTCAGTAACGTAATATTTAATGTTAAATTCCCTTTATTTATGCAATAAGCGCAATTATTGAATTTGATACTCAAATTAATTTATAGATTCTGCTTTCTAAAAATCTATATCAACAATTTGGTCCAATTATAAATAGAATAAGTATTAACCTCATCTTATAGAATTAATTATTGCAATAAATCCAATTTACCATATCTTAAATCCAAATTAATAGATAAAGCTTGATTCCTTTATTAACTCCTTTGGTTTTCAATTAACCTTTTATGGTGAATATAAATTCCAATGTATAATTGAAACCTTATTTCCATTTGATTTCACTATTTCATTAAAAATCCTCATATTCCAGTTAAATTTCAACTAACGTATAAATTAGCTATTTCAATTTCATTTAATTGCGATTATCATACTATAGAAATTAAATTCCATTAAATAAATAAATAAATGTTGATTCCCATCTATTTACATTATATTACATTGGTACTTCTATTTACAACTTAGCTTTGTATAAATGTTTGAATGTGGAATCTTGTCTATTTCACGTATTAATTAAGCCTTAAAAATCAATTAATATTATATCCTTGGTCTAACCTAATTTTACCCATATTTATATTAATATATCCTTTGAATTAGGTAAATTACCATTGATTATCTACCTTAACTTATCAGACTCTACTAACGTAATGGTTAAATATTAATTCCACTTGTAAAAAAAACAATCCACAAGATTTGCATTTCACATTACAAATGAATTCATAAATCTTGGCTTTCTTTTTCTTTGCTTCTTAAAGGCCAAATCAAACTACCCTATCATCACAAATTTATGGCAATTAATTGCAATTGATTCTCCATTAAACTACATAAGTTATCCAATTGAAACATAAGTGAAACGTTTATTTATTTAAAAATCTTACTGTTTAAAAGAGTATATCATCTACGGTATAATTTACATTTGACTTGATTTCTCATATATTTCACACAACAGTGAATTCCAATTTCTACCAACATTATGTTTAATATAAATTGGAAATCCAAATCATTGGTATTTCACAACCTTATTGCGTACATTTACGTATAGTTACACTAAGTCCATACACTGATTCATGAATTCATTAATTAATACACAATTTGCCTTTGTTTTCTTATATTAAATTTATTACCGTTCTTAAGTACATTCATTATTGAACAATATTCATAAAAAATTTTATCTACACTTATTGCATTGGTTTATTCAACGGTCACCAAATGAAACAATCCTACTATTTATTTTAATATTAAATGAATCCCATTCTAGTAAATATTTTATTAATATTCACTAATTCAACATTTATTGGTTTCTTAACATTAACTTTTAACAAAGTGTGACAATTACATTATCCAAAACTATTGTCATAAAAATTAAATTGTTACATTAAATTCCAATTACTATAACAAATTACTACATTTTCTCAAATAAATCTTAAAGCCTTTTTTTTTTATTCTAAATCAGATTAGAAATTATATTAATTTAATTCATTTAATATTATCAAATTTAACGGGTCGTTACAATCTCCCCCACTCAAAACTTTTCGTCCCCGAAAAGGAAAAAGAAGGGAGTAGGAAGAATAAAACATTACATCTTATTTCAAATATTAACTTATAAACAATAATTTACTAAATTAATTTCCTTAAATGAGATATGCCCGTTTTATAGTCATTATAACCTTTTATACTTGAATTATTAAAGCTGGAAAACATTTTTAACAAAATTCTAAGTCCAAAATTTATGGAAAATTTTGGCAGAGTCTCCTTTGTACGGAGAGACTCTGGAGAAAATATAATATCCAAATATACAAATATATTACATATATTATCCAAAATATTATATCCCAACACGGGAGAAATTATATAAAATAGCGCTACAAAACGTAATCCGGAAACATACCTATTTGTCGGGCAATACGCTTATTATTATGGAACCAAAAGCAGTAGCAGTTGCTTCCATAACCTGCATTTCACTTATATAATCTAAAAAGGTTAAATATTTATATTAAAGTGAAATGTTTAGGTGGTTTCAACCATTAATCAACCAATCAATACAACAACCATCAACCTTACAAACAGCATACATACACAAAGCAAAGCAACCATTTAATCCATCAAACAAACAGTTGTTTGGGTTCAAACTTGAAATTCGTATGAAATGAAATTAACTATCAAGTGCATCCTTTTACTCAACAGTCTTAGATGGAACAAAGATAGATTATTTATTCATCCAACAACTTCAAATTCCTTACCCAACAAACATAAATCAAACAATAACAATTCAAACCAACAACCAAAATTTTACTTATTATACTTTTATTTCATGCTTCAGTGGTTTGATTTTCTTTCTTTCATTTATGGAGGGATTTCTTTATTTCTTACAATTTTCATTTTCATTTATTACAAAATTATCATATTTGTGTTCCAATTTATTGACTAAAGTTTATATCACCCATTTATTCTACTTACCTTTCTTATATAGTAAAATTTCCGTTTTAGCTTAAGTTTTAACAGCAAATTTATTGAATATCTTAATTACCTCAAGCTTCACTTGTAAGATTTCCCCTACATTTTCTTACTAACATTGCAACTTTTATTATGTGGTAAGTTATGTATGTTTTAAGAATGTAAGTGAAAATTTACAAGTTTCTTCTCAATTCCTTTTTATTAATTTATGGTTCAACAAATATATATTCGTTTTATAAATTACAATTTCAACTTACCCTTAATTTCATTCCTTTATTTAATGTTTACGTTTCTATTATATTTAATTACAGTAACCCTCTACTTACACTTAATTTATTAACCTTATAACCTGCATTCCTATAAGTGAAAGATTTTACTTGTTCATTAACTATGGATTGCAGTCATTTAGTTTATTTATTTTTTCTACTTTCCATTATATTAGAATAGTGGAAATTAAAACATACTTAAGTTAATAATCCTACAATCAATTTTTTGTTTAGAATTTCATTTTATATACTTAAGTTCATATCACCTATTAATAATACTTAACTTTATTTTTAGTAGAATTTCAATTATAACTTAAGTTTATACCATTAAATTCTTATTTATAACAGTAATTTATTGAGTACTTCATTATTTCCAAAAATTTACTTGTATAATATTCAATTTCAATCCCTTATTTAACATTTCAACTTTTTATATTTGGTAAGTTATTTATGTTAAAGAAAAATGTAATTTAACTTATACAAGTTTTATCTCAATTCTTATAATTCATTGATTGTTCAATAAATCTTTACCATTACTTATAAGTTAAAATTTTAACTTCCTTTATACTTAGCATTAATTCTCTTACCTAAAATTAGAGGTTTCAATCCATTTATTTCTTACTTTTTATTTCACTAAAACTTAACAATTAATTAATGGAAAATTTTAGAATTAAATTCCGGGTCAAATTTCAATTTATTTTGAAATAATAGATAATTAGTTTCCTACAACCTTTATATCTCAATTATATTTAAAACAATTAAAATTTTTAGATAATTTCAAAATAGATCTGCAGTAGAATTTTACTACAGTGGCCTTTCCCCTTCGAAACTCGAAAATGAAAGTCGATGATGCGGCCGCCATCGTCGAAATTATTTTCCAGCGACAGAGAGGAAAGTACAAAATCTATTTTCTCCAAAATCTTCTTTTAAAACAATTCTTCCGAATTATACTAAATATTTATATAAGAAATTACTTATAAACCAAATCATTATATTTCATAAATCCTTTAAAAGAAGATTTTCAAAAATCCCGGACTTAAGTTCTAAAATCTCCAATTTGATTTATTAAAATTTCAACTTAGCTTTAATTTAATATAAATATTTTTATTACCTAACACCCAATCTATAGCAACCAAATATATATCCTTATAAAAATATTTTTATATATAGAAAATATAATAGGCAAAATTATTTCATTCACCTATATAAAAACAAATATTATGTCGGTCTGTCCTATTAAGTGTTTAGAAATCCCTATTGATGACATAGCGTCCCATGCATCAACCAGAATTTATAAATACAAAACGGGACAGATTAACACAATATCAAAATCTTTTATTAACACTAACAAGTACGCTCTCTCATATATATACACTCAGCGACTCCCATAGGGTATTACTACCCTATTAACAAGGAGTCAAACCCCATAAAGCCAAGTTTATCGCTAAACCAAAGTCTGATACCAACTGTAACATCCCGCCTTTTCGCACACTTTAAACCGACACACGTGCCAATTAAAAGCATACGCAAGGGCGGATTGTTATGGGGTAAATAAGAAAAACAGAGAAGAAATAAAACAAAATAGAATCTCACAGCGGAAGGATAAAATATAATAATAAATATACAGTTCATAAACGGTTACAAAACAGTTAAATCTTCTTTATACAATAAATATCAGAGTTACACATACCAATACAAACAATGCAGCGGAATAGAAAGAGTGTGGTTCATACTATAAATAATAATAATATGGATTCTTCGTCTTCGTCCTCCAAAGCTAAAGTCTTCGATCCTGAAACGCTCGGACTGACCCGAGCGAATTTGAAAAGACAAAAACACTCGAGTCAGACTAAAAGATCTTATGTGAGTTAAATTAACAGAAATAAATATGAGTACAGTCACTCAAGAGATGTTCGGGATTTACATCTCCTAAGGATCCGTTAAACTATTTACTATGTAGTATATTGCGCTATTATAATAGTGTCTATTTATCAAATAAACTTACTTTTTAATAGCGTTAAGGGGTTACCCATATAGCCCTTAACACAAATAATGCCAATAGTCTATACAGTACCGTAATACCTCCTGATCGGGAAGCTACCAGAGGATACTCCATAGGTACGACACAAATAGAAACTCGTAGTAAAGGCCCGGTATGGTAGGTGACACGGCACAACTAGGCAATGCCAGGGTAGATATACCAATTGCTATCCAGGCTGGTGGAAACGCGTAGCCGCAGTTACCGCCCACCTCGGACTAACTCCCCAAAATCAAAATATAGAAGTGGCCACTGAATCAATCCAAAATCAATGTATAATATCGAAGAGGAGGGTCCGATCAGAGGAATGACCTCATTGGCCTGAGAATCGCTCCTGTTTTAGCCACCTTATGCCAACTCACGGGAGTCGGGTCCACGTATTTACCTTACAGGAAACGTCGCCACCACCTACTTCATTCTGGAATCTCCACCGCGTACACGGTTAGTCAAAGTGGTTTTCGGTATCGACAGAGAGTATGTCCATATCCGATCCCGGTCTCTTTGCCAACCCATCGTTATTATAACACCGCGGTCATTTAAAAATAGGTTATACTTTAAAAATCAGAATAAACATTCCATTTCATAACCATGAATACGATATCATTTCAAAACCCAAAACCATATTTTATCACTTATCCCAAATATAATTCTTTTCCAAAATCATAATGCTTTAACTTCATAACGTCTGAAAATCAAATATTTCAAAGCATAATATTTTGAAAATCATAATTTAAAACCAAAACTTCTAAAAACTTGAATGGTTTGGACATTCAACGGTGTATGAATTAAATGGTTTAACTTAAATGTTACTTTGTAAAGAAAATAGTTCTCATGGCTTTACAAATACATTTCTTTATTAAAGTCTAAACCAAAATTTATATTATCTCTCTCAAGTTCCAAAACCACTTCAATTTATTTATATATACGTATATCCATTTTGAGTATCAATATTTCAAACTAAAGTCGGATTTTATGCTTTCAACAAATCAATTGTTCTATTAATTAGTCTTGAATATTCATATAAAATCCATAAATAATAAGACTTCAATTTCTAGTAATAAAATATATATATTTTTCCCAATTCAAATTATACTAGAATATTCATTTCAATTTATTTTGGGAAAAATCCAATTATAAATATCATATCTTAAAATTTCCAAACTTAACATTTAAACATATGA
This sequence comes from Allium cepa, assembly GCA_030765085.1. Classification (NCBI taxonomy): domain Eukaryota; kingdom Viridiplantae; phylum Streptophyta; class Magnoliopsida; order Asparagales; family Amaryllidaceae; genus Allium; species Allium cepa. The sequence continues at coordinate 361,225,445 of CM060942.1, forward strand.
TATAAATTATTAAACTCCATTTTCTTAATTTTCTTCCATTTTTAATAAAGATTTTTATACACCTTTTAATTTCAAAATTTTCAACTTCATATGTATATATATATGGAAGAAAAATATTTATACAATATAAAATTTAAGATTATTATAAACCGTATTCCATCCAAACCATAGAAATCACATTAAAATAGTTATATATAGACCGCGGTGCCTGTATATAATTTTCTATCCTATGGTCAAGTGATACGGATATTTATCATTTCAATCCGCAATTTAAAAGATATAAAAATTTGCGGTTATATATCATTTCAAACCACAATCCCGAATGAAATGAAATATGCATGATAATTTGCAATTTAATGATATCCAATAAACATCCATCAACATCACCCATCATCCAATCACAATCATCAAGCAATATCAATCAATAACAATTTATATTTGATAATATATAACAGGTAATAACTGGCAATTTTATTCAGATTAAATTTAACAACTATTAATCTAACAGTTTATATTCAGTAATAATCTATATAACTGTTAACTAGCAGTTTATAGGTAAACAAATAAATTTTAACTATCAATTAATACGCAATAAATAAATTAAATTAACAGTTAAATTTAATAAATGCAATTCAACAAATATGAGTGAAATAAACATGCCAAATACTCATAATAAATCTCTATTCATTTCTAAAATTAACTTAACAAACATAAAAGCTTCTAGTAGTTGTGAATGGGTTTAAACACTCACCTTTGGAATTTAAATCGAATTTAAATTCGATTTAAACCCAAAAATTTGACGGTCTCCAAATTTGTCCAAACCGGCGTCAAAACGTCAGAAATTCCGATACGATCCCATCAAAACAAACCGCGCGCGAATCCGAGCTCGTATGCAAAAGTTATGAAAATTTGATGTTAACCCTATCTCGGTTATGGCTCACCGGTCTAAAGCTTGGAAAGAGGATCCGATCTAACTCGATGCCGACCTAAGGCTATACCGACCTAAGGCTATGCCGACCTAAGGCTATGCCGACCTAACATCTTAAGAATGTTGCCAACCTAAAGAACTCAGGGGGGTCCCGATCCAGTATGATGCCGACCCAAGAATGGCCGATCTAAGTAACTCAGGAGAGGTCCTAACTTAGCTCTTGAGATATTGCCGACCTAATAGCTGAACAAGGAATACCGACTTAAGGACTTAAGATGCATGCCGACCTAATGATTCAAAGAAAGTCCCGACCTGGGACTTACATAGCCTACCGACTTAACATGCTTACTGATCTAACTACGATGAGTCGCGACCGACCCAGGGAAATGGAAGGAGAATACAGTGCAACAACTTAAGGCGTAGCACATCAACTCGGTGACGGTTTAGAACTTGGGATTTGAAGCCAGAAGAGGATGCGCTTCCCATTTGGACCGTAGGCTTTGCAACGGAGAGGCGAAGCGACCTACGACCTAACTTATCTCGGATACTATCAACAATTCAACACTGGATGCCTCTATAAGTCGGCTGCGACCTAGGCTAAGTCGGGGACGACCTGGGACTCGTTCAAACCAGCACATGTATTCTTAGGAGAGGGAGGTTAATCTTTAGGTCGGCGGCGACCCACGATCTTGCTTAGGTCGGTCACGACCCACAACCCGACCTCGAAAATTGCCTATAAATACACGGCCACCACCAACATTCAAGGGACTTTTTGGGGGGGGCTCATTCTCGAAGCGTCGATACTCTGCCATTTTCACAACTCAAGCAACACTTCAAGCACTCCAAACACCAAGGACGCTACTACACGCTTCAAGAAGTAATCACAATCATTCAAGATGTACTCGAAAGATTATTCTTCACCGAAGATTGAGCTACTTGTCCGAAGTGGATTGTAATTGAAGAAAATTGTATAAGTTGTACTCGTATCATCAATAAAGTGAATATAAGTGGACGTAGGCTTGATTTTGGGCCGAACCACTATAAAACTTGTGTTCTCTTACTGCTTTTCTGTAATCTCTTTACTTGAATCTTGTTCCCGTGTTCACGGGGGGTGCTTTCACAACTGTTACCTACACACCGGGGTGTTAGCGTTTGAATTTTGGCGTTAACATTTTTGGTGCTTTCACTGAGAATTGAACTCAGGAAGATTGTCATCATTGCTCCACGGAAATTTGTTGAAAGAATCTCTCTGAAAACTAGGAGTTTATCTGAAATAATGGCTCCAGGGAGAAGAAGTAGATCTGTGAGATCTGGAAATAATGCTCAAGAGGGAACCTCCGCTTCCCCGGTACCTACTCCGGCCACTCCAGCTGTTGGAGTTTCAAAAGCGGAATTGGACGCTGCTATCTTTGGGTTGAATCAGCAAATAAATGCCCAGAACGCGCAATTGGAAGCTCAGAATGCTCAGAATGCTCTGATTCTGAATAGGTTAAACGATTTGCTCGGGGCAAACCGTCAACCTGCGAATAATGAAAGGAACTTTGTCGGTAATGTCCATGATGCTGAAACTAGAAACATTCCCGAAAGGGCTGCTAGCCCCTTTGAACGGACATTGCCTGAGGCTGGAGGATCCAGAAATAGGAATGACGAAGAATATCTTTCTGGTATGGTTCGACAGATTATGAAAGAAAGTATGCAAAGGGTCGAAGATGAGAAAGAGTGGGGTTTCGCTCCGAGCAAGACTCCGTTTACTGAAAAGATCCTAAAAGCTGAATTCCCAAGGAAGTTCGTCCCTCCGACCATTCCAGCTTACAAAGGGACAAGTGATCCAAATGAGTTCCTGTACAAATATGATTGGCACATGACAGGTGCCAGAGCTTCTGACGAGATAAAATGCCGCTATTTTCCTGTGTATTTGGAAGGGGTAGCTCTGCTTTGGTTCACAAAACTACCTGTCCGGTCCATCGATCAGTTTTCAGACCTAACCAGGAAATTTAAAGAGCAATTTAGGCTATATGCTTCAAAGGCAAAAGACATCATGTCGTTATCCGGTTTGGAACAGAATCCGGGGGAAACTATCAAGTCTTTTTTAAATCGCTTTAATATAGCGTTAGCTGAGGTGGATAATGCAGAACCCCGCATGGTCTTGACCTATTTGATGAGAGCTATTGATAAGTCAAGTGAATTCGGAAAGTGGCTGAACATGAAGGAGCCAAATTCTCTGGAAAAGTTCTACAAAAAGGCGGATGAGTTCATGCGTTTGGAAAGCCGTCCTGTCCCGGCAAAGGCAACAGTAGAGAAAGCTGAAGACAACACTGCTGCGCCACGTAAGAATGGATCTGTGGGACAGAAAAGAGAAAATAATGATGGAAGGAAACAACACAATTCAAAGAAGCCTCGATCCTTCAAGCCATCAGAATATACTCCTTTGTTAGAGACACCAGAGCGCATCTACCTGGCTACAAAAGATTCTTTTGAGTATCCCAAACCTCCTGTTCTCAGAACCGGAAGAAAAGCTGTGCAAAGTGGGAAGTTCTGTCGCTTCCATAATCAGCCTGGTCATGACACAGACGACTGCCGTCAATTGAAAAATATAATCGAAGAATTGCTAAGAGAAAATAAGCTGCAGCAATTTGTGAAGAAGAGTGGTAATGATCCTGCTTCGTCAAGTCAGGGGCAACAAGCTCTTGCTCATCAGCCCAGGACAAATGAGAAGGCCGCAGGACATGAATCTGGAAGGCCAGTTATTAATGTCATCACAGGAGGACCCCACCCAGCAGGCAGAAGCTGGGGTGAAATGGAGAGGTACACTCGAGCTCTGAAACATGTGCCAACTGAAGAGAATGTCTTTGTTTTAGAAGACTCTACACCCCTGAAACAACAAAGGACTTTTAATGATGATATTGTGTTCAGGGCTAGAGATTCCACGGGCATTGAGGCCCCTACTTTGGACCCGTTAGTCATCTCGGCCGGTATTGGACCGGCTATTGTCAGAAGAGTTCTTATTGACTGCGGCGCATCTTGCAACATCCTCTTCAAGAAAACGTTTGACCAGATGAAAATCCCGATGGCGGATGTGCAAGCCTCATCTCAGAAGATTGTTGGCTTCACTGGGGAGCCAAAGCAACCAGTTGGGACCATTGATCTACCTGTTGAACTTGGAGAAGGAGAAAGGAAAGTGGTCCGCAGACAAACTTTTGTGATCGTCGATGAATATTCTGCTTATAATGCTTTTCTTGGCCGTCCAACACTCGCAGCATTCAAGGCTATCCTAGCCCCGTGGTGCCTCACTATTAAATTTCCTACTGACAATGGAGTAGGAGTTATAAAAGGGGATCAAAATGTTGCGCGAGAATGTTATTGGACAGAGCTGCGAGAGTCAAGAAAAAGAGAAATGGGAAAAGATGCGGCAACCCCAATCCGCATCAAAACACCAACCCTATAGCAACTACAGGGCGGACCCTGCACTGGCGAGCATAGCGGGGCACGAAAAGTGATGGATCCTAGAAAGGCCAGTGCGGGGGAGAGTAGGGTGGTACCAGCAGAAACAACGATACCGGTGCCCGTTGATCTGAAGGACCCAAACAAGATGCTGAATGTGGGTTCACAACTTAATGTGTCAGTTCAGAATGCCTTGATATCTTTTTTGAAAGCAAACCTGGATGTTTTCGCTTGGACCCATGCCGATATGTGCGGAATATCCCCAGAAGTTGCGGTACATGCTCTGAATATTGACCCAAAGTTCACGCCAGTAAAGCAGAAAAGAAGAATCCAAGGTCCAGAAAGGTCGACAGCATTGAAAGAGGAAGTTGACCGGCTCATGGAGAATAATTTCATCAGAGAATCTACCTATCCAAATTGGGTTTCAAATCCAGTGCTGGTTAAGAAGGCCAATGGTAAATGGAGAGTGTGCATCGACTTTTCAGATCTAAACAAGGCCTGTCCCAAAGACAGCTTCCCATTACCCAGGATCGATCAACTGGTAGATGGAACAGCGGGTCATGAATTGTTGTCTTTTATGGATGCCTACTCCGGATATAATCAGATCATGATGCATGAGCCAGATCAGGAGGACACAAGCTTTATCACCGATGTCGGTCTTTACTGTTACAGAGTTATGCCCTTTGGGTTGAAGAATGCGGGGGCAACATACCAAAGACTGGTCAATGCTATGTTCAAACCGCAGTTGGGAAAGACTATGGAAGTTTACGTTGATGACATGCTAGTAAAATCTAAGAAAGCAGTGGATCACATCGAACACTTAGCAGAAATGTTCGCAATCCTCCGAAGTTACGGAATGAAGCTTAACCCTTTAAAATGTTCTTTCGGGGTAGAATCTGGAAAGTTCTTGGGTTTCATCGTGAGCGCTAGGGGCATTGAAGCTAGTCCAGCTCAAATCACTGCTTTAAAAGAAGTCAAAGCTCCTAAAACAAAGAGGGAATTGCAAAGTCTCAATGGAAAAATTGCCGCCTTAAGTCGGTTCATATCCAAAGCTACTGATAAATGCATTCCATTCTTCGACGCTCTAAAGAAAGGAAAGAAAAACTTTGACTGGACTCCCGAATGCCAGAAAGCCTTTGAAGAATTGATTCAACATATGGAAACGCCTCCAATACTTTCTAGGCCCGGCGATGGCGAGGATCTTCTTATATACTTGGCAGTTTCATCTCATGCTTTAAGTGCAGCGCTGGTACGGGAAGACAAAAGGATTCAACATCCAGTTTACTATATCAGCAAAAGACTCACTGGGGCAGAAATGAATTACTCCAAGTTGGAAAAACTCGCCTATTGTCTATTGATTGCCTCAAGAAAGTTGAGGCAATATTTCCAGGCTCATCCTATCAAAGTCCTCACTGATCAACCTTTAAAGCAAGTCTTGTTTCGCCCTGAGACTTCGGGCCGCCTTTTAAAGTGGAATATTGAATTGAGCCAATATGACATCACTTATCATCCTAGAAAAGCGATCAACGGACAAGCTTTGGCAGATTTTATTGCAGAATTTACAGACAAGGGTAACAGCGAGGAAGAAACAATCGAGAACTCCCCAACCCAATGGAAGTTATTTGTAGATGGCGCAAGAAATGATTACTGTTCAGGTGCTGGAATTGTTCTTGAAACTCCTGAAGGCCGGTCATTATGCTATGCGCTAAGATTAGAATTTCCTTCAACAAACAATGAAGCAGAATATGAAGCTCTGATTGCTGGTTTGAAAATTGCTAAAGAACTAAACATTCAAGCGTTACAGATCTTCAGTGATTCTCAGCTTATAGTATGCCAAGTCAAGAAGGAGTTTCAAACGAAAGGAGGAAATCTGCCCGCTTATGTGTCAAAGGCTTGGGAACTTTTATGTGAATTCGACCATTACACGATAAGTCATATTCCTCGAGAAGAAAACATGAAAGCAGATTCTCTCGCAAAATACTCAAGTTCTGGCGAAGCCCAATCCTTAGGGTTAGTTCCAGTGGAAGTTTTGTCAAATCCGAGCATTGATGAAATGGATATCGATTGGGTTATGAGTATGTCGCAAGAGCAAGAATCATGGATGACTCCAATAACAAAGTATCTACTCAATGGCTCTTTACCAGAAAATTCTAAAGAACGACAAAAGCTACTGAGAAAAGCTTCTCGATATATAATCCAGGATGGTCAATTATACAAACGAGGATTCTCAATGCCATTGCTTCGACGTGTATCCCGGGAAGAGTCCAAAACAATCCTAACTGAAGTGCATGGAGGAGAATGCGGTGATCATTCAGGTGGTCAAACATTAGCAAAGAAAATTCTCCGATACGGATATTTTTGGCCAGAAATTAATCGGGATGCCGCAGATTACTCCCGAAAATGTGACAAGTGCCAAAGATATGCCAAAATTCCTAGAGCACCTTCTACCGAACTCACACAGATGATCAGTCCATGGCCATTTGCAATTTGGGGAATGGATCTCATTGGGCCGCTACCAACTGCTAAATCAGGGATTAAATATGCTATTGTTGCGGTTGATTATTTTACTAAGTGGGCTGAAGCTGAACCATTGGCTACTATCACTTCTAAGAAAATGATAAGCTTTGTGACCAAGAATATCATTTGCAGATACGGTGTGCCTCAGAAAATAATCACAGACAATGGTACTCAGTTTGAAAGTGAGGAATTCCAGGATTTTTGCAAACGATTCAAAATCCAGAAAAGCTTTTCGGCAGTAGCTCATCCGCAGGCAAACGGGCAAGTGGAAGCAGTGAACAAGATCATCAAATCAACCATCAAAAAGCAACTCGAAAGAGCAAAAGGTGGTTGGGTCGATAAACTACCACTTGCACTATGGGCATACAGAACTACTCACAAAACTGCAACTGGGCATACTCCTTTTTCGTTAGCATACGGATCGGAAGCAATGATCCCGGTTGAAACAGAGGTCCCTTCACACAGAAGAATCCATTTCAATCAAGCAGAAAATGAAAAGCTGCAACTTGAAGCGCTGGATCTCCTTGATGAAAAAAGAGATGAAGCTAACCTCAGAGTTGCAGCTCATCAGCAAAGGATAGCCAGACATTTCAATTCCAAAGTTCGTCAACGCAGCTTTGAAATTGGAGATCTAGTCCTGAAAAGAATTATGACCGCGACAGGTGTGTTTGGACCAAATTGGGAAGGACCATATGTAATAGGTCAGAAGCTTCTCGATGGCACATTCAAGCTCACCACTGTTGATGGAGATCAAATTCCAAGGGCATGGAACAGCAACCACTTGCGTCCATACTTTACTTGAAAATTTTGTTGAAACATTGTAAAAAGAATTATGAATGTATGATTCTTGTAATTGAAAGCAATTGTGAAACTGATGCAAGTAAATAATGAAAGAATATAAAGTGGATGTAGGCCCAATTTCATGGCCGAACCACTATAAATCTTGTGTTCCTTATTATCATTATATGTTTGCTTTGTTTTCGATATAAAAATACATAAAATGTATTGCTGAAATGTCAATTTAAATTTTTGCAGACAATGGAAATGAAACTTGCGCATAATAAGACCGAGTGATTCTCACCATCATTCAGCAAACAAATTTCAAGTCATAAAGGCCCCGAATTCAAATCCTAGATAGGAAATGCTTCAATTGAACGGCTTATGATTTCGATAGAAACGAGCCCTTGTTAATAAATTGAGATTGTTTGAACGAACAAACATCCAATTAGGAAGCTAGTGCCCGTTCTCACGAACTTGCCTGACAATGAAGTACGCTTCCTTGGATTAAACAAGCCACTTGCGAGAAAAGGGGAATGAAAACTTGAAAAAAGAAAAAAAAAAAAAAAAAAAAAAAAAAAAAAAAAAGAGGATCGCTGAAAAGGCATAAGCAAGTGAACAGAGGAACAACCAAAGCTACCATCAGCAGCACAAGTCCTCTTCGGAGGCGCAACTCTTCGGAGGAGAAAAGACCTCTAATGGGTCATACGCCACAAAAAAGAAAGTTCTCTACTCAACAAAAAAAGATTGGAGGAGTCATGACCCTCCAACCATGAGAGAGTAACTTCCAGGCGATGAAAACCCTCTCTGAGGCACATTTCACCAGGAGTTGAAGTGTTATGACCGCTCTTCGGGATTTCACTTCACCGGAGTTGAAATGTAAACAAAATAAAAGCCCTCTTCGGAGGCCCATTTCACCAGGAGTTGAAGTGTTATGACCGCTCTTCGGGATTTCACTTCACCGGAGTTGAAATGTAAACAAAATAAAAGCCCTCTTCGGAGGCCCATTTCACCAGGAGTTGAAGTGTTATGACCGCTCTTCGGGATTTCACTTCACCGGAGTTGAAATGTAAACAAAATAAAAGCCCTCTTCGGAGGCCCATTTCACCAGGAGTTGAAGTGTTATGACCGCTCTTCGGGATTTCACTTCACCAGAGTTGAAATGTAAACAAAACTAAAGCCCTCTTCGGAGGCACATTTCACCAAGAGTTGGGGTAGTTACTCTTCAGAGTTTCACTTCACCAAGGTTGAAATGCAAATAAAATAAAGACCTCTTCGGAGGCATATTTCACCAGGAGCTGAAGTGTAACAGCCGCTCTTCGGAATTTCACTTCACCGGAGTTGAAAGACAAGCAAAATAAGAACCTCTTCGGAGGCACAATCAAGAAAAAGAAAAGACCTCTTTGGAAGCACACGTTTCACCGAGATTGAAATAAAACTTCCAAGTGTTGAAACGTGAAAAGGCTTTCTTCGAAGGCACAACTCTTTGGGGGTACACGTTTCACCGAGATTGAAATAAAACTTCTAAGTGTTGAAACGTGAAAAATCCCTCCTCAGAGGTACAATTTTGTATAAAAAAAAAATCCTCATCAAAAGCGTACTTTAACTTTCAAAGGAAGAGTAATTTGCCCACTGTGGAAAATGATTGTAAAAAAAAAAAAGGAAAAGAAGTTAAAGTACCCTTCAGAGGTCCGCTTTAGCACATAGAGGAATTCACTTGATAAAATATGCACATAAGCAAACGAAAAAAGTGATTTCTTCGAACGACAAAGCGTAAAAACTTATACGAAGGGAGTTGTACTCTACCAAAATTTTCTTTAAAGAATAAAATAATTATTCTTTAACAAATAAGAGTGCAAGTCCCCTCAAAGTATAAAATATTGCAGCAAGTTTAAGGTATGGGGGCAACATGGTATAATAGTATAGTTGCATCAGTAAAGTAATACTCAAACAACATACCATAAGCCCGCTGCAATATCGTGTAAATAAACTTGTGCAAAAAATAAAATAAATAGTAAATGCATTCTCAAATTCAAACAGAAGTTTGTACAAACGAAGAATCATTTTATTCAACTATAATGCAGATACAGGTTCTCAAAATAAAAGCGGGGGCCGATACCCGCACAACTCTCGGCCAGTTCATACAAAAGACAAAAAGCTAAAGTCTTCACTTCTTTTTACTGCCTTTGGACCCTTTACCCGACCGAATGACCAGCTTTTCAGGTCGGCCAGTGGGTATAAGGGAGGAAGGAGAGGTAGGCGCAGCTGGCCCAACTTCTGGCTCCTCTTCAGTGGCAGTGATTATCTTCCCTCTCCTCCTTGATGCTCCTTGCTTCCTTCTCCTCTTTGAGGAAGACTCACTTCCTGGAGTGACAAGTTTAGATAAAGTTATATCGTCAGAAGGAGTCCGCTCCGGAGATATGTCACCTCCCTCAAGTCCCTCATCTTTTTGCTCTTGCGAAGCAATGGGATCATCCAGGCCATGGAGAGCCTCTATTTGCTCTTCTTGTGACCCAGGTTGCGAGGCAGAAGAAGGCGCCACTTGAAGAGATGGAGGAAGGATCACCGGGGGAGAAGAAGCTTGAGTTTGACTCGGTGCTTTCTCTACAAAGGAGAAAAAACTTAAAATATCAGTATCTTTCGAAAAGAGAGGGGATGACGGCTCGTCAAAAGTCGGGAATTCATTAACATTTGAGGAATAATCAAAAGTCGGGAATTCATTGACATTTGAAAAATAATCAAGAAGATCGTCAAGTTCACAAGGAGCGAACGAGCAGTTCACCACTTGGGCTGGTCCGGTGTCAAGTTTACCTGGGGCAGTTGGATCTCTGAGGCTGATTTCATATCGCTGTGCTTCGTTGCTTTCACCACCTTCATCCCCGCCTTGTGCACTTGTAGTTTCAGTTACTGTCTTAGTTGCAGGCGGAGTAGAGGAGCTAGAACCCGTGATGTCAACCACAGGAGAAACTGGAGGTTGGACAGAGGAAGTAAGCGTTAATTCCTTTCCAGAACGTTCCTCTTCCGCCATTCCAGTTCTCATCCTGGCAAGTTGTTCTCGCCCCTTCGCAAGAGCAGCGCGAGCTCCCTCATCCAGGTAACGCGCCTCAAAATCTTCATCGCCATACCCGGCGTCTTTAAACATGTTAAGAGCAGCTTCCCACACCTCGGCCAGGGTGATTTCATACTTAGGACCAAGAAAAGAGAGGCTGCCGCGTCCCAAGACACAGTGTAAATAAAAATCGAATAAAGTCGAATTGATATCGGTTTCCATGGTCTGAGCAGTTTCTTCGGCTGCAATTTTGCCAGCCATGGCCTCATCTCGATCTTTTTCGGTCTGAGCAAGTTGGGCTTTTAGCGCTTCAATCTCCATGTCCCGGGCGCTCAGTTTATTCTGCAACTGGGTGACATCAGTGCGGTGGTTCTCTACAGCTTGTTCCAACCTCTCAGCTTTAGCTTCAGCGTCCCTCTGGCTGGCGTGCGCATCTCGCACTTGTTTTTGCAATACCTCTTCTCTTTGGGTGTAAGTATTAGTAGAAGAGACAAGATCATCTTTGAGCTGCTTTACTTCAGCTTCGAGTTTTTCATTGTATTCGGCTATCTCCTTCATCTCAGCGTTGTGTTGATCAAGAATCTTCTGCCATTCTGATTTGTCATTTTCCATGGTCAGCATTGCTTCGATGTTAGCCCGATTAACTCTTTGAAGTTCATCAACCAACTTTTGCCATCCAGACATTCTATCGATATCAAGCTTGACAGCATCGAGATTTCTGTACATAGCTTCTTTGTCGATGGGGACCAAATCGAGGTCGAAGCGTACCCCCCTCAAACACCAATTCGGGAATCGGCTCTGCAAGGTCGGGGGGCCCCTTTCAACATGGTATGAAGGCCTGTTGAGAAGTGTTTGGATGGCACTTCCTTCAAGAGCAGGAGATTTGGAAGGGATGTCAATAGAAACTGAGGCACCAGGTCTCTCAGATGTCACGGGCACGTGCTCCTCGCCAAGTTTGGTCCGCTTTCTCGAATCCTCAATATGGCTCTTCCCCCTATCATCGTGCGTTTTACGTTTATGGGAATCATCATCTCTTGGGAAGGATTCATGTCGCGTGCCCGCTCCCTCATGATGTTCTTCATACCTTCTCCTCTCTTCAGCTTTTCGCGCAGCTCTCTGCTCATTGGTCTCTCTGGGATCGGTATAGTATTGCTTGTAATCATAGCTGCCACGCCCTCCATAGCGTCGAAAGTCTTTATAATAAGAACCGCTGCCGCTGCGCCCCATAGAGGAATCTGAAAAGGCAAAAATGGCAAGTCTTAGAAACTTCCGGAGAAAAGAAGTTAAATGTGAACAAACGCCAAAAAATCCTAAGTGTTGTGTGATGTGCAAGCTACGCGCATTAAGCTACAAACCACTCATTGGTGTAGAGGTGATGATAGCTTGGGTATGAGGAGTTGGTGTTTGTGTTGGTGTTAGTCGAAGAAGGGACGTCGCCTCAACTATAGGAGAGATAGTTTTAGACACGTCATCTCTAAAAAGCTCCTGTGAGGTCACTATTATGTCGCTCAACCCATCATAAACATCGTCACCATCATGCTCGGTGAGACTTGTTTTCTCAGTTCCTACATCAGCTAATCCCCCGAGAGGCTGTGAAGGTTCTTCTTCTTCCTCAATCGGGGCAAGTGCCGCCTTACTAGATGACCCCATAATGTCGGTAGGGGTGGAACATTTCACCAATGAAGCTTCGATGTTAGACTCTTTTGATGAGGGTTGTTCGATAGTAACGGGGGCATCCGATGCTTCAGTCGGGGAATCGGGAACTTCAGTCGGAGCTTCACAAAGCTGAGTATAGCGAGAAGGGTGGAGGAGTCCGTATTGATGTAGAAATTCGTCGCTTAGTAGAAACTTGATACTTCTCTCTTCTGCGGCTACAGCGCTCAGTCTATCAAAAGTCTGCCTATGTATCGGATCTCTAGAGGGAAGGGGAAGTGCTGAAAAAAGCAAAGAATGAGATCAGCAATTTGGACCCCGAAAAGAGTTAAAAAAGAAAGTGGAAAGACGGAAATAAATGATCTTACTTCCTACTCTCCAAGAAGCATAAAACTCTGGGGGACTGCGGGCAAAGAAAAATTGGTTTAAAAATCCATGGACACTTTCAGTAAGATCAAGAATGAGCTTGCGGTTTCTTGCACTTCTCACAATGATAAGAGAAGGATGGTCTTTGCTCTTTGCAAACGAGCATAAGTAGCGAATTTCTTCGAAGCTCGGCAGTCGGTCAAGATTTCTTCTGAACAAAACACCCAACCCCATCAAGATAGCGTAACCATTAGGATGAAGTTGGAACGGAGAAATTGACATCCGAAGAAGAAGAATTCGAAGAAAGTCATTGAAAGGTGGGATCGCCCCACTTAAGCACATATGACGATTAACCGCGACAAAACCATAGGGAGGTCTGTCAGCAGTATCATTCGGTCCAGGAAATATGACATCATCTTCAGCAAAGCCGAATTGAGTACGCAACTGAATAAATGTTCTCGAAGATAGAATAGTCGAAGTTCTTTCCGGAGGATTCTGTATAGGAACAGCTATCGGGAAAGTTTCTTCTTCTTGACTTGCTGCTTCTTCTCCTTGATGGGAAGTCATTCTACATAAACAACTATATATTCAAATATCAAGGTGCACGTTTCCTAAAATGTGTGAGGTGTTGTGTAAGATCAACAAGACGATAAACAAATATAACTGGAATTAAAAAAAAAAAACTGGCAAGCATTTGTTAGTTGTGAAAATCCAGGGGTCATTGTTTTAAGTCTGAATATGTAGGCACAACATTGATGCAAACGAATTAGTTCAAATTGTTCATACTTTGCATTGATATTTGGCCTTAGTTGATCGATCCACAAGCATTTCATGCAATGCATTTAAGTTAATTACTTTGTCTCAACTAATCTGTCATTTGATGTGGGCAGTCAATGGCAAAATTTTCGCCTTGGTTTTCTTTGTTTATTATTTTCGACAGGTTGGCAAGTTAACACAATCTGTGGAGTAATGCAATGAGATTCAAGCAAATTCAAGGTTGGAACAGTTCAAAGTGCAAATCAGGTGCTCGAGGAAGGCCAATGCTCCTAAGTGTCAGCACGTTCAGGGCTAAAGTCCTAACCCAGCTACGGTCTAAAAAATCCCACGAGACAAAACTAAGACGGTAAGAGATCAGATGCTTAAGTCCTAACTAAGCGATATGATTCGGCTACTCAGGTTAGATGCTCAAGTGTTAACCCGGTCATGACCTAAGGATCTCTTACAAGTTAAAGCCGGTTTGTTAGTTCCCTAACTCGGCAGTCATCTAAGTTGCAAGCGACAGATAGGGATCTCTCCAAGTATTAACACGGCCGCGGTTCAAAGGCTTAGGTCGGCAAGTTCCACCGAGCGATTAACTCGGCTTCGATTCAAGTTTTAAAGTTTAAGTCGGCAGAAATTTGAGTCACTCAAATTCCCTGAAAACCACCATCTCACGGCATTCAACCCGTTAACCCAATAACCTTCCCATCAACAGCCACCTTCATTCACACCAACCAATCATCCAACAAAGCAAACTGAGATTGTCACAAGTTCAATGCCCAGCCATTGGAGATCATCGAGCCTGAAGCGATCAACCGCCTTCATGGTATTAACGATCATCTGAAGCCGAAATCGGGCAACCTAAGTTTTATCAACTGTAAACATGATAGGATTCGCGATGAAGCATCGTGCAAGGAGGCAATTCGAATTTGAGCGACATAATTCGTGAATTGATGGTAATTTGCAGTCATAAGAGGAGAAGAATCACTTACGCACTAAAGTTTAGGAGTTACTGGTGATCAGGTGGGATGAAATCGCCTTAAGGAACTCAGGAGCACTTTAATGGCGGAATCGAGCAAGAAATTAAGTGAAGAAGAAGAAGGAAGAGAGCCAGTTTATATCCCACGGTGAAGAAATGCGAAACGGCGCTAACTGATAGGTCGTGCGCGACCTACCGACCTAGGAGGAGCCGAGCTAAGTGGTATCGAAACACACGACTTAATCTTAAGGCGTGTACTTCGAGGGGCAAATGTTAACCCTATCTCGGTTATGGCTCACCGGTCTAAAGCTTGGAAAGAGGATCCGATCTAACTCGATGCCGACCTAAGGCTATACCGACCTAAGGCTATGCCGACCTAAGGCTATGCCGACCTAACATCTTAAGAATGTTGCCAACCTAAAGAACTCAGGGGGGTCCCGATCCAGTATGATGCCGACCCAAGAATGGCCGATCTAAGTAACTCAGGAGAGGTCCTAACTTAGCTCTTGAGATATTGCCGACCTAATAGCTGAACAAGGAATACCGACTTAAGGACTTAAGATGCATGCCGACCTAATGATTCAAAGAAAGTCCCGACCTGGGACTTACATAGCCTACCGACTTAACATGCTTACTGATCTAACTACGATGAGTCGCGACCGACCCAGGGAAATGGAAGGAGAATACAGTGCAACAACTTAAGGCGTAGCACATCAACTCGGTGACGGTTTAGAACTTGGGATTTGAAGCCAGAAGAGGATGCGCTTCCCATTTGGACCGTAGGCTTTGCAACGGAGAGGCGAAGCGACCTACGACCTAACTTATCTCGGATACTATCAACAATTCAACACTGGATGCCTCTATAAGTCGGCTGCGACCTAGGCTAAGTCGGGGACGACCTGGGACTCGTTCAAACCATCACATGTATTCTTAGGAGAGGGAGGTTAATCTTTAGGTCGGCGGCGACCCACGATCTTGCTTAGGTCGGTCACGACCCACAACCCGACCTCGAAAATTGCCTATAAATACACGGCCACCACCAACATTCAAGGGACTTTTTGGGGGGGGGCTCATTCTCGAAGCGTCGATACTCTGCCATTTTCACAACTCAAGCAACACTTCAAGCACTCCAAACACCAAGGACGCTACTACACGCTTCAAGAAGTAATCACAATCATTCAAGATGTACTCGAAAGATTATTCTTCACCGAAGATTGAGCTACTTGTCCGAAGTGGATTGTAATTGAAGAAAATTGTATAAGTTGTACTCGTATCATCAATAAAGTGAATATAAGTGGACGTAGGCTTGATTTTGGGCCGAACCACTATAAAACTTGTGTTCTCTTACTGCTTTTCTGTAATCTCTTTACTTGAATCTTGTTCCCGTGTTCACGGGTGGTGCTTTCACAACTGTTACCTACACACCGGGGTGTTAGCGTTTGAATTTTGGCGTTAACATTTGAAAAATGGAAAATTCTGGTCCTGTGTCGACTTCGGATTCGACTTCGGTGCGCCGCCTCAATTCCCCGGTGCTTGCTTGGAGTTTTCGCCAAAACGACCCGGAGCGACCCGAGTCATTTTCTTCCTGACTCGAAGTTGCTCTAGGGTTTTCTCCCCTAAAACCCGAAGCGCGACAAGAATCTGCTGCAGATCCGCAAAAATTTTTTTTTTTTTTTTTTTTTGAAATTGAATTTTTTTTTTGAACTGACTGGATCTAGGGTTAGCCCCCATTGAAGAAGAAGAGAAGCTTGAAGAAGTTGAACGTACAGCAAATAGACAATAGAATGGAGCTAGGGTTTATAACTGTATATTTATAGGTAAGGTTGGGTTAGAGTAGATAGACTAGATAGATGAACGTACGAAACAAACTAAGGCCCAAAAAGCCCGTTCTGACCCCGGAACGAAATTTGTCAAACCCATATATCCAGATAGGTATTTTAAAATATTCTGAACGCGATGGAAAAAGTTTCACGTCCAAATTTGATCGTATGAAGAAGTTATGCTGAAAACAAGATTTCCAAATTGATTTCAAATTGATTTTAATAAAATTGATTTTCAAGGCGTTTCGCGTCCGTACGATCAAACGACGGGTCCGATCGATACGAAACTTGAAACCTTATAATAATACACCGATACGGATCCGATGAAACTAGTTTCGTCGAAATCCGAGTCCGTGGCCAAAAAGGCTATTTTTAATATTCATTAAATAAATTAAATAAATTATTGAAATCCAATTCTATATGAATATTCTAAAATTGTCCCAATTCTATTGCTTATGTAAATTAAAATCAATTTAATTGATTTAACAAGTTTGGCTGTGAATTAGAGTTGACAGGTCTATCAAATTTCAGTATACATTCCTCCGCTTCCTTATATTAAGGAATTATAAATAAATTCCTCAAAACCTATTTATTACATTTTTAATCCTTGTATACTTATCTTTTATCCAAAATAGGGATGCCACATACTTTGGTTCATGATTCACATTATTATTCTTAAAGTCTATTTTAAATTTCAGTAACGTAATATTTAACGTTAAATTCCCTTTATTTATGCAATAAGCGCAATTATTGAGTTTGATACTCAAATTAATTTATAGATTCTGCTTTCTAAAAATCTATATCAACAATTTGGTCCAATTATAAATAGAATAAGTATTAACCTCATCTTATAGAATTAATTATTGCAATAAATCCAATTTACCATATCTTAAATCCAAATTAATAGATAAAGCTTGATTCCTTTATTAACTCCTTTGGTTTTCAATTAACCTTTTATGGTGAATATAAATTCCAATGTATAATTGAAACCGTATTTCCATTTGATTTCACTATTTCATTAAAAATCCTCATATTCCAGCTAAATTTCAACAAACGTATAAATTAGCTATTTCAATTTAATTTAATTGCGATTATCATACTATAGAAATTAAATTCCATTAAATAAATAAATAAATGTTGATTCCCATCTATTTACATTATATTACATTGGTACTTCTATTTACAACTTAGCTTTGTATAAATGTTTGAATGTGGAATCTTGTCTATTTCACGTATTAATTAAGCCTTAAAAATCAATTAATATTATATCCTTGGTCTAACCTCATTTTACCCATATTTATATTAATATATCCTTTGAATTAGGTAAATTACCATTGATTATCTACCTTAACTTATCAGACTCTACTAACGTAATGGTTAAATATTAATTCCACTTGTAAAAAAAACAATCCACAAGATTTGCATTTCACATTACAAATGAATTCATAAATCTTGGCTTTCTTTTTCTTTGCTTCTTAAAGGCCAAATCAAACTACCCTATCATCACAAATTTATGGCAATTAATTGCAATTGATTCTCCATTAAACTACATAAGTTATCCAATTGAAACCTAAGTGAAACGTTTATTTATTTAAAAATCCTACTGTTTAAAAGAGTATATCATCTACGGTATAATTTACATTTGACTTGATTTCTCATATATTTCACACAACAGTGAATTCCAATTTCTACCAACATTATGTTTAATATAAATTGGAAATCCAAATCATTGGTATTTCACAACCTTATTGCGTACATTTACCTATAGTTACACTAAGTCCATACACTGATTCATGAATTCATTAATTAATACACAATTTGCCTTTGTTTTCTTATATTAAGTTTATTACCGTTTTTAAGTACATTCATTATTGAACAATATTCATAAAAAAATTTATCTACACTTATTGCATTGGTTTATTCAACGGTCACCAAATGAAACAATCCTACTATTTATTTTAATATTAAATGAATCCCATTCTAGTAAATATTTTACTAATATTCACTAATTCAACATTTATTGGTTTCTTAACATTAACTTTTAACAAAGTGTGACAATTACATTATCCAAAACTATTGTCATAAAAATTAAATTGTTACATTAAATTCCAATTACTATAACAAATTACTACATTTTCTCAAATAAATCTTAAAGCCTTTTTTTTATTCTAAATCAGATTAGAAATTATATTAATTTAATTCATTTAATATTATCAAATTTAACGGGTCGTTACAGGTCATGTAACGACCCATAAAATTTTAGCAATTTTTAATTTGTTTATGACGTATTGAAATGGGATTTTTGAGAAATTATTAATAATAAAATTTTAAAATAAAAAACAATTGGATTACGTATAATTATAATTGATTCAGAAATTTGCATGAAATCAAGGGAATCGACTGTTACCATAAATTTTATTTCTTTCCTGTCCATTCAAATTTTACATCAGTTACAAACCAATCAATACCTTACCTTTATTACTCCCTGTATTCGTGTTGTAGCTCTTTAATTTTCTATCCGTTGGTATTTCATTTCGGGTTTGTTCCTTCCCTATTTATTCCATTTCAAACATTTTCTCTTCTATCTGGCGGAAACATAATATTTTACATCATCTTTGATATATATATATATATATCTGTAGCTTGCATTTATTCGTATATTCACTTTTACGTTTCTCATACTTTCTACTTTAATATCCTTAATTCCCGTGCTTGATGTTATCATTTCAGTTTATTTCCATTGAATGTGGCACGTTTCATGGTTAACGTCTTATTCCATTTATGCGTGGCTTTCCTTTTGCAACCTGTCCCATTTCTATTTCCTTCGTTTCAAAATTTGAAACGTTACACCTGGACCACATTAATTATTCGCTTGAGCAAGGAAGCTAAATCAGTGGATGACCGTTGCTAATAAAATTATTACTTTTCTAACATATATATTCATTGCTACTTTTCCCGACCTTTTATTTCTACTTTCCTTTTTTCACTGTTTCGTTCCTGCTTTAAAATTTTAATATATATGTTATGTATGTATGAAAAATCTTCACATGACTTGGTCACTCAAGCCGTTCATTTTCTTTCCACTAAAACTGCTTATATTTAATTCCACACGTTTCTTTATAACGTTTTATAATATTGCTTTCATCTTGAGACTGAAACAAAATGCACCGCATACACATGTTCGTTCAGAAGAAAGTGGATAGGCCTAAAACGTGCAGCTTTTCATTTACTTTTCAATTGATTTTCTCCCTTATATTTTAACTTTACATTTCAAATTTGAAACGTGGTGCTCAAACAATAGAAATTTGCTTTTATTATTCAGCTCAATTAAGGGTGACCGTTGCCATCACATAACCGGTAAAAGATTCGTATACGCTTTATTTGTTTATGTGGCAACGATTCACATTTACACTATTATTGCCTTTTTAACTTCATTGGTTTTCATTTATTTGCGCTTGAATTTTTCCAAATTCATTACTTTACATTTATATCGGTACGTTATTTTTGCGTTCATAAAACGTTATATGTTACTTTGCATTCATTAAATTTTAAACGACCCACTTTATTCACCTTTATATTTATTCGCTTTTTGCCTTGATATTCCCAATATAAATCTATACGTTTGTCTGTGTCCTTTCACTTTCTCTTCTCAGTCATCTGGTGTTGCATGTGGGATAATACAACAAAGGATATACGTGGCCTTCTTCTCCATTCAACTGCTCATTTTGTTCTCTTTGAAAAAAAAATATTTTGCATGCTTGTAGATAGTAGTCCCCTCCTCCTTTATTTTTCGAACACCACCTTTCTCCTTTCCTCTGCAACCTTTGCAATTCTTTTATACAAGGTAATATCTATATTATAAATATATTGTGTTGCATTTACCTAAAAGCTAAAAGCTATAATCTGTTTACCTTTTTATACTTATATATATATAAATTCATATTACAAGTTGTCTTATCTATATATATAGTACGCTGATGATTTGTAAATAGTTTATATATACAATTGCTATATACACACTTGTCAACATACAATTGGTTACATAAATAGGAGCATGTGTGCATATTTAGCCATATTTTACATATATGTTCTGCATATTTGTTTGTATATATAATTGTAAGAGCTGAATATATTTAGATGTATGTCATTATTTTTAAATCGATTTTTTTTTGCAACAAGTCTTATATAACTAATATGTTCACATATATATAAGTATATGTATTTTACAGTCTTAATGTATGTGTTTTAACACATGGTTTTACATTCAGACCTTTTATTTATAATTTATATTAAAAAGTATATTATAATCTCTTGGTTATATTCAAATTTATTATATATATCGTGTGCAGTAATAAATTTTATTAATTATAAAAATGTAAGTTACATATGTCACTGTAATTATGCGCATAACTGATACGTAAAGATATATTAGTATATAAGTTTATATTTGTGTTATAGGCATGGTTACTTTATATTTAAAATAATGCATAAATAATCATATGTAGGTAGTTGAGTGTTGTAGTGCGTGGGTTAGCTTATAGCATTGAGGATTTGTAGATATTTGGAAATTTAAAAGGCTGTGCGTATATTTTGTAAAAGGCCATGCATATATTTTGTAAAGGTTGTGTATATATTCATAGTCTAAAACCTATTATATATATTTTGTTATAAATAGTTAGAGTTATATTTTTAAAGTGTAAATCATAACAGAATTATAAAGGTTGCTATATAACTTATACTTGTATGTTGATGGGTCTGCATACATTTATAATGGGTCTGGATACATTTGAGTAACATGAATGTAGTGGGTGGTATATATATAAATAGCTTACATATATTTGTTTATACATATACATACTATTTTTGACTTAAGTTGATTTCGTCGATACTAAATTTATAACAAATATTGTTTTAATTATAGCATACAATTTATTTTACATGTTTGACTTTAGTATATAAATCCACCTATATACCTTTTACCTTCATCGATCCAGTTCTAATTTGTTTTATCAGTTCTTGATCATCAGCCTTGTTCGTCCAATTCGCGTTCAAATCTTACATTGCTTTGAGTTGTTGTTTGGACTATTCGATGGTCTAGATCATGATCCAATTCGTATCTCGTCAAGTCGTCAAAATCTCTAGCCTCGAAAGGTGAGCAATCGCTCACAATTAACGTTCTTGTATTTTATTAAATTTGGTTTCAATTGAAACGACAATTGAAATATAATGATGTGGTTATTTGTTATATATGCTATTATGTGTAACTGTTCACCTGTGGGATATGACACCATATCCTGTTGTTTATATTTTATATAAATTATTGATGATATATGTCTGTTATTATTTTATTATCTGTTATCACTCAGCAAGTTCCCTATTAGTATAGAATTCACTATGGGTTGAAATCATACATACCCGAATGGACTTTAGAATAGGAGGAAATCATTATGGGTTGAAATGATAAACCCAAGCGATTTTCATTTGAACTGAATTGGGATTACGGGTCGAAATGATATCTACCCATATATATATACACACTTAATTACGGATTGAAATGATAAATAACCGTATCACTTAACCATATGACTGAAGTATATACAAACGCCGTCGGTCCATATATAAATATTTTGAAATGATTTTCTACGGTTTTAGGAGAATATAGGGTTTTAGTTAATATTGGAACTATTTTTATATATAAATATGTTTAATGTAAAGTAGATTTAATAGTAAACTTTAATTTAATAAAGTTTGATTTAATTAATAGTGTAACGACCCTAAATTTTAATTTAATTTAATTTGATAATTTAAATAAATTTTTGAATTAAAATTGTAAAATTGATTTAAATGGAAGCGAGTTTCCCCGAATTCGACTAGAAAATATATATAGTCATATGGATTTGACAATTTGTATATATGTGAACATATATTTAAATTGGATTTAAAATAAAATTTTAAATAAATGATTTTAAAAATAAATATAGAGATATATATGTGTATACATTAGATATGAATTGTAAATGAATGGTTTAATAATAATTGATAATAATAAGTATTAAAATTGATGGTTAATAATAATTTGAATTTATAAATTTAATATAAAACAATAAATATTAAAGTAAAATAAACAATTTAAGTTAAAATAAAATAGGAATAAAAATACAACACAATAAATATTTAAGTTGAAAATTAATATGTAAGTCATAAGAAAAGAAAAGAAATGACATTTAAATATGAAACAAAGTTGAAAATAAATATGCAAAATAAACGAAACAAAAGTATGCAATACAAAATAATACAACAAATACAATGTTAACGCCTAAATTTGAACGCTAACACCCCGGTGTGTAGATGACTGTTGTGAAAGCACCACCCGTGAATACGGGAACAAGATACAAGTAAAGAGATTGCAGAAAAGCAGTAAAAACACAAGTTTTATAACTGAGAATTGAACTCAGGACAGCTGTCATCATTGCTTCGCAGAGATTAGAAGAAAGAATTTCCTTAAAAACCAGAAGTATATCTGAGATTATGGCTCCTGGAAGGAAAAGTAGATCTATCAGATCTGGGAACATTCAAGAGGGAACCTCCGCTTCCCCTGTGCCTAATCTACCCACTCCGTCTGTTGGAGTTACAAAAGCGGAATTGGATGCTGTGATTCTAGGGCTAAACCAGCAGATAAACGCCCAAAATGCACAACTAGAGGCTCAAAGTGCCCAGAATGCTCTGATTCTGAATAAGTTGAACGACTTACTTGGGGCAAACAATCAACCGGATGGCAATGAAAGGAACTATGCTGGCAACATTCATGATGTTAATGAAAGGAATGCTCCTGAAAGGCCTACTAGTCCCTTTGAGCAGGCAGTACCTGACGCCGGTGGATCTAGAACTCGGCATGATGAGGAATATCTTTCTGGAATGGTCCGGCAGATCATGAAAGAAAGTATGCAAAGGGTTGAAGATGAGAAGGAATGGGGCTTTGCTCCAAGTAAAACTCCGTTTACTGGAAAAATCTTGAAGGCGGAATTTCCAAGGAAGTTTGTCCCTCCAACTATTCCAGCTTACAAAGGGACAAGTGATCCGAATGAGTTCTTGTATAAATATGATTGGCACATGACAGGTGCCAGGGCCTCCGACGAAATAAAGTGCCGATATTTCCCCGTATACCTGGAAGGCGTGGCTTTACTGTGGTTCACCAAGTTGCCAGTTCGATCTATCGATCAGTTTTCAGACTTGACCAGAAAATTTAAGGAGCAGTTTAGGCTATATGCTTCGAAGGCCAAGGATATCATGTCATTGTCCAGTTTAGAGCAGAATCCTGGTGAGTCTATCAGATCTTTCTTGAACCGTTTCAATATAGCATTGGCTGAGGTGGACAATGCTGAACCACGAATGATATTGACTTATCTAATGAGGGCTATTGATAAGTCAAGCGAATTTGGGAAATGGTTAAATATGAAGGAGCCAACCTCTCTCGAGAAGTTCTACAAAAAAGCGGACGAATTCATTCGCTTGGAAAGTCGTCCTTTGCCAGTAAAGGCAGTGTTGGAAAAAGCTGAAGACAATACTGTCGCTCCACGCAAGAATGAGTCGGTGGGGCAGAAAAGGGAGAATAATAATGGAAAGAAACAGGGTAATCTGAAAAAGCCCCGGTCCTTCAAGCCATCAGAATATACTCCATTATCACATACGCCGGAGCACATCTACCTTGCCACCAAAGATTCCGTCGATTTCCCTAAACCTATCCCTTTGAGAACTGGGAGAAAAGCCATACAAAGTGGGAAATTTTGCCGCTTCCACAATCAACCGGGTCATGAAACTGATGAATGCCGCCAGCTGAAGAATCTGATTGAAGAGTTGCTAAGAGAAAACAAGTTGCAGCAATTTGTGAAAAAGAATAGCAACAATCCTGCATCATCGAGTCAGGGGCAGCGGGCTCCTGTTCATCAGCCTGGGGCAGGTGAGAAAGCTACGGGGCATGAATCTGGAAGGCCCGTTATCAATGTCATTTCCGGAGGACCTCACCCAGCTGGCAAGAGTTGGGGTGAGATGGAGAGATATTCCAGGGCTTTGAAATATGCTCCAGCCGAAGAAAACGTCTTTGTTCTAGAAGACACTACGCCCCTTAAACAACAAAAAACTTTCAGTGATGATATTATTTTCAGAGCCAGAGATTCTACAGGTATTGAAGCTCCTACTTTAGATCCCTTGGTCATCTCGGCTGGTATTGGACCAGCCATTGTCAGAAGAGTCCTCATTGACTGCGGAGCATCATGTAATATCCTCTTCAAAAAGACATTTGACCAGATGAAAATCCCTATGATCGATGTGCAAGCCTCATCACAGAAAATCGTGGGCTTCACTGGGGAGCCAAAGCAACCAGTAGGAACCATCGATTTGTTTGTAGAACTTGGGGAAGGAGAAAGGAAAGTGGTCCGAAAGCAAACATTTGTGATTGTCGATGAGTTTTCTGCCTATAATGCTTTTCTTGGCCGTCCAACACTCGCAGCATTCAAAGCTATCCTAGCCCCGTGGTGCCTCACTATTAAATTCCCTACTGACAATGGAGTAGGAGTTATAAAAGGGGATCAGAATGCTGCGCGAGAGTGCTATTTGACAGAGCTGCGAGAGTCAAGAAAAAGAGAAATGGGAAAGGGTGCGGCAACCCCAGTCCGCATCAAGGAACCAGCCTTGTAGCAATTACAGAGCGGACCCTGCACTGGCGAGCACAGCGGGGCACGGAAAGAAATGGATCCCAGAAAAGCCAGTACAGGGGAGAATAGAGTAGTACCGGTGGAAACGACAGTTCCGGTACCTGTTGACCCAAAAGATCCAAATAAGGTGTTGAATGTGGGTTCACGGCTTAATGTGTCAATTCAGAACATCTTGATATCTTTCCTGAAGGCAAATCTGGATGTCTTTGCTTGGACTCATGCCGATATGTGTGGGATATCTCCAGAAGTTGCAGTACACGCTCTGAAAATTGATCCAAAATTTACGCCAGTTAAACAGAAAAGGAGAACCCAAGGTCCAGAAAGGTCAGCAGCATTAAAAGAAGAAGTTGATCGACTCATGGAAAATAACTTCATCAGAGAATCTACATATCCGAATTGGGTTTCGAATCCTGTGTTGGTCAAGAAAGCTAATGGAAAATGGAGAGTGTGCATCGATTTTTCTGATCTAAACAAGGCTTGCCCCAAAGATTGCTTCCCATTACCCAGGATCGATCAACTGGTAGACGGAACTGCGGGACATGAATTGTTATCCTTCATGGATGCCTACTCCGGTTATAACCAAATCATGATGCATGAGCCAGACCAGGAGGATACAAGCTTTATCACAGGTGTTGGACTTTATTGCTACAGAGTTATGCCCTTCGGATTGAAAAACGCAGGGGCAACCTACCAAAGACTTGTTAATGCTATGTTCAAACCGCAATTGGGCAAAACTATGGAAGTCTACGTCGACGACATGTTAGTGAAGTCCAGGAAAGCAGTGGATCACATTGAACACTTAGCAGAAATGTTCGCAGTCCTCCGGAAATACAGAATGAAACTTAACCCTCTGAAATGTACATTTGGGGTCGAATCCGGAAAGTTCTTAGGTTTTATTGTCAGTGCTAGGGGCATAGAGGCTAGCCCAGCTCAAATTACTGCCTTGAAAGAAGTCAAAGCTCCTAGAACAAAGAAGGAATTGCAGAGTCTCAACGGAAAGATCGCCGCCCTGAGTCGGTTCATTTCCAAAGCTACTGATAAATGCATCCCATTCTTCGATGCCCTGAAAAAAGGAAAGAAGAACTTTGAATGGACTCCCGAATGCCAAAAAGCCATTGAAGAGTTGATCCGTCATATGGAAACGCCTCCGATACTTTCTAGGCCAGGCAATGGTGAGGATCTTCTTATATACTTGGCAGTATCATCTCATGCTCTAAGTGCAGCGCTGATACGGGAAGACAAAAGGATTCAACATCCAGTTTACTATATCAGCAAAAGACTCACTGGGGCAGAGCTGAATTACTCTAAGTTGGAAAAACTCGCCTATTGCCTACTAGTTGCATCGAGGAAACTGAGGCAATATTTCCAAGCTCATCCTATCAAAGTACTCACTGATCAACCTCTGAAGCAAGTCCTGTTTCGCCCTGAAACTTCGGGTCGTCTTCTAAAATGGAACATTGAACTTAGTCAATATGACTTTACCTATCACCCCCGAAAAGCAATCAACGGACAAGCTTTAGCTGATTTCATTGCAGAATTCACAGAGAAAGATAATGGTGAGGAAAAAGCGATCAATGATTCTCCAATCCAGTGGAAGATGTATGTTGATGGCGCAAGAAATGACTACTGTTCAGGAGCCGGAGTGATACTTGAAACTCCTGAAGGTCGATCATTATGTTATGCACTAAGACTGGAATTTCCTTCAACAAACAATGAAGCAGAATATGAAGCTCTTATTGCAGGTCTGAAAATCGCTAAAGAGCTAAACATTCGAGCATTACAAATTTTCAGTGATTCTCAGCTTATTGTATGCCAAGTCAAGAAGGAATTTCAAGCGAAAGGTGGAAACCTGCCTTCCTACTTGTCAAAGGCTTGGGAACTCCTATATGAACTCGATCACTATTCAATAAGCCACATTCCTCGGGAAGAGAATATGAAGGCAGATTCCCTCGCAAAGTATTCAAGTTCTGGTGAAGCTCAACTATTGGGATTGGTCCCTGTAGAAGTCCTTTCAGCGCCAAGTATAGACGAGATGGATATAGACTGGATTATGAATGTATCTCAAGAACAAGAGTCATGGATGACTCCAATACTGGATTACCTACTCAAGGGTTCTCTGCCAGAAAACTCGATAGAAAGACGAAAGCTTCTAAGGAAGGCCTCTCGCTATGTAATTCAGGATGGTCGATTGTACAGACGGGGATTCTCAATGCCATTGCTTCGATGTGTATCCCGGGAAGAGTCCAAAACAATCCTAGCTGAAGTGCATGGAGGAGAATGCGGTGATCATTCAGGTGGTCAAACACTAGCAAAGAAAATTCTCCGATACGGATATTTTTGGCCAGAAATTAATCGGGATGCTGCAGATTACTCCCGAAAATGTGACAAGTGCCAAAGATATGCCAAAATTCCTAGAGCACCTTCTACCGAACCCACACAGATGGTCAGTCCATGGCCATTCGCAATTTGGGGAATGGATCTCATTGGGCCGCTACCAACTGCTAAATCAGGGATTAAATACGCTATTGTTGCAGTTGATTATTTTACTAAGTGGGCTGAAGCTGAACCATTGGCTACTATCACTTCTAAGAAAATGATAAGCTTTGTGACCAAGAATATCATTTGCAGATACGGTGTGCCTCAGAAAATAATCACAGACAATGGTACTCAGTTTGAAAGCGAGGAATTCCAGGATTTTTGCAAACGATTCAAAATCCAGAAAAGCTTTTCGGCAGTAGCTCATCCGCAGGCAAACGGGCAAGTGGAAGCAGTGAACAAGATCATCAAATCAACCATCAAAAAGCAACTCGAAAGAGCAAAAGGTGGTTGGGTCGATAAACTACCACTTGCACTATGGGCATACAGAACTACTCACAAAACTGCAACTGGGCATACTCCTTTTTCGTTAGCATACGGATCGGAAGCAATGATCCCGGTTGAAACAGAGGTCCCTTCACACAGAAGAATTCATTTCAATCAAGCAGAAAATGAAAAGTTGCAACTTGAAGCGCTGGATCTCCTTGATGGAAAAAGAGATGAAGCTAACCTCAGAGTTGCAGCTCATCAGCAAAGGATAGCCAGACATTTCAATTCCAAAGTTCGTCAACGCAGCTTTGAAATTGGAGATCTAGTCCTGAAAAGAATTATGACCGCGACAGGTGTGTTTGGGCCAAATTGGGAAGGACCATATGTAATAGGTCAGAAGCTTCTTGACGGCACATTCAAGCTCACCACCGTTGATGGAGATCAAATTCCAAGGGCATGGAACAGCAACCACTTGCGTCCATACTTTACTTGAAAATTTTGTTGAAAAATTGTAAAAAGAATTATGAATGTATGATTCTTGTAATTGAAAGCAATTGTGAAACTGATGCAAGTAAATAATGAAAGAATATAAAGTGGATGTAGGCCCAATTTCATGGCCGAACCACTATAAATCTTGTGTTCCTTATTATCATTATATGTTTGCTTTGTTTTCGATATAAAAATACATAAAATGTATTGCTAAAATGTCGATTTAAATTTTTGCAGACAATGGAAATAAAACTTGCGCATAATAAGACCGAGCGATTCTCACCATCATTCAACAAACAAATTTCAAGTCACAAAGACCCCGAATTCAAATCCTAGATAGGAAATACTTCAATTGAACGGCTAATGATTTCGATAGAAACGAGCCCTTGCTGATAAATTGAGATTGTTTGAACAAACAAACATCCAATTAGGAATCTAGTGCCCGTTCTCACGAACTTGCCTGGCAATGAAGTACACTTCCTTGGATTAAACAAGCCACTTGTGAGAGAAAGGGGAATGAAAACTTGAAAAGAAAAAAAAAAAAAAAAAAAAAGAGGATCGCTGAAAAGGCATAAGCAAGTGAACAGAGGAACAACCAAAGCTACCATCAGCGGCACAAGTCCTCTTCGGAGGCGCAACTCTTCGGAGGATAAAAGACCTCTAATGGGTCATACGCCACAAAAAAGAAAGTTCTCTACTCAACAAAAAAGATTGGAGGAGTCATGACCCTCCAACCATGAGAGAGTAACTTCCAGGCGATGAAAACCCTCTCTGAGGCACATTTCACCAGGAGTTGAAGTGTTATAACCGCTCTTCGGGATTTCACTTCACCAGAGTTGAAATGCAAACAAAATAAAAGCCCTCTTCGGAGGCCCATTTCACCAGGAGTTGAAGTGTTGTGACCGCTCTTCGGAATTTCACTTCACCAGAGTTGAAATGTAAACAAAATAAAAGCCCTCTTCGGAGGCCCATTTCACCAGGAGTTGAAGTGTTGTGACCGCTCTTCGGGATTTCACTTCACCCGAGTTGAAATGCAAACAAAATAAAAGCCCTCTTCGGAGGCCCATTTCACCAGGAGTTGAAGTGTTGTGACCGCTCTTCGGAATTTCACTTCACCAGAGTTGAAATGTAAACAAAATAAAAGCCCTCTTCGGAGGCACATTTCGCCTGGAGTTGAAGTGTAACAACCGCTCTTCGGGATTTCACTTCACCAAAGTTGAAATGCAAAAACAAAGACCTTCTTGAAAGCACACGTTTCACCGAGATTGAAATAAAACTTCCAAGTGTTGAAACGTGAAAAGGCTTTCGTCGAAGGCACAACTCTTTGGGGGTACACGTTTCACCGAGATTGAAATAAAACTTCCAAGTGTTGAAACGTAAAAAAATCCCTCCTTAGAGGTACGACCCCCTCCCGGGGACACAATCAAAAAAAAAAAAAAAAAAGAAAAAAAAAAAAAAAAGAAGACCTCTTTGGAAGCACACGTTTCACCGAGATTGAAATAAAACTTCCAAGTGTTGAAACGTGAGAAGGCTTTCTTCGAAGGCACAACTCTTTGGGGGTACACGTTTCACCGAGATTGAAATAAAACTTCCAAGTGTTGAAACGTGAAAAATCCCTCCTCAGAGGTACAATTCTGTATAAAAAAAAATTCCTCATCAAAAAGCGTACTTTAACTTTCAAATGGAAAATGATTGTAAAAAGAAAAGAAGTTAAAGTACCCTTCAGAGGTCCGCTTTACCACATAGAGGAATTCACTTGGTAAAATATGCACATAAGCAAAAGAGAAAAGTGATTTCTTCGAACGACAAAGCGTAAAAACTTATACGAAGGGAGTTGTACTCAATAAAAATTTTCTTTAAAAAATAAAATAATTATTCTTTAACAAATAAGAGTGCAAGTCCCCTCGAAGTATAAAATATTGCAACAAGCTTAAGGTATGGGGGCAACATGGTATAGTAGTATAGCTCCTCAGTAAAGTAATACTCAAGCAACATACCATAAGCCTGCTGCAATACTATATAAACAAACTTGTGCAAAAATAAATAGTAAATGCATTCTCAAATTCAAACAGAAGTTTGTACAAACAAAGAATCATTTTATTCAACTATAATGCAGATACAGGTTTCAAAATAAAAGCGGGGGCCGGTACCTGCACAACTCTCGGCCAGTTCATACAAAAGGCAAAAAGCTAAAATCTTCACTTCTTCTTCCCTCCTTTGGACCCTTTACTCGGTCGAATAACCAGCTTTTCAGGTCGGCCAGTGGGTATAAGGGAAGTAGGAGAGGCAGGTGTAACCGGTTCAACTTCCGGCTCCTCTTCAGTGGCGGTGATTTTCTTCCCCCTCCTCTTTGATGTCCCACGCTTCTCTCTCCTTTGTGAGGAAGACTCACTCCCCG
Organism: Allium cepa; assembly: GCA_030765085.1. Taxonomy (NCBI): domain Eukaryota; kingdom Viridiplantae; phylum Streptophyta; class Magnoliopsida; order Asparagales; family Amaryllidaceae; genus Allium; species Allium cepa. The sequence continues at coordinate 361,256,137 of CM060942.1, forward strand.
GAGTGACAAGTTTTGATAGAACAATGTCGTCAGAAGGAGTCCGTTCTGGGGAAATGTCACCTCCCTCAGGTCTCTCATCTTTCTGCTCTTGCGAAGCGATGGGATCATCCAAGCCGTGAAGAGCCTCTATTTGTTCTTCCTGTGATCCAGGTTGCGAGGCAGAAGGAGGCGCCACTTGAAGAGATGGAGGAAGGATAACCAGGGGAGAAGAAGCTTGAGTTTGGCTCGGTGCTTTCACTACAAAGGAGAAAAAACTTAAAATATCAGTATCTTTCGAAAAGAGAGGGGATGACGGCTCGTCAAAAGTCGGGAATTCATTGACATTTGAAGAATAATCAAAAGTCGGGAATTCATTGACATTCGAAAAATAATCAAGAAGATCGTCAAGTTCACAAGGAGCAAACGAGCAGTTCACCACTTGGACTGGTCCGGTGTCAAGTTTACCTGGGGCAGTTGGATCTCTGATGCTGATTTCATATCGCTGCGCTTCGTTGCTTTCACCGCCTTCATCCCCGCCTTGTGCACTAGTAGTTTCAGTTACTATCTTAGTCGCAGGCGGAGTGTAGGAGCTAGAACCCGTGATGTCAACCACGGGAGAAACTGGAGGTTGGACAGAGGGAGTAAGTGGTAATTCCTTTCCAGAATGTTCCTCTTCCGCCATTCCAGCTCTCATCCTGGCAAGTTGTTCTTGCCCCTTCACAAGAGCAGCGCGAGCTTCCTCATCCAGGTAACGCGCCTCAAAATCTTCATCGCCATACCCGGCGTCTTTAAACATGCTAAGAGCAGCTTCCCACACCTCGGCCAGGGTGATTTCATATTTAGGACCAAGAAAAGAGAGGCTCCCGCGTCCCAAGACACAGTGTACATAAAAATCGAATAAAGTCGAATTGATGTCGGTTTCCATGGTCTGAACAGTTTCTTCGGCTGCAATCTTACCAGCCATGGCCTCATCTCGATCTTTTTCGGTCTGAGCATGTTGGGCTTTTAGCGCTTCAATCTCCATGTCCCGGGCGCTCAGTTTATTCTGCAACTGGGTGACATCAGTGCGGTGGTTCTCTACAGCTTGCTCTAGCCTCTCAGCTTTAGCTTCGGCGTCCCTCTGGCTGGCGTGCGCATCTCGCACTTGTTTTTGCAATACCTCTTCTCTTTGGGTGTAAGTATTAGTAGAAGAGGCAAGATCATCTTTGAGCTGCTTTACTTCGGCTTCGAGTTTTTCATTGTATTCGGCTATCTCCTTCATCTCAACGTTGTGTTGATCAAGAATCTTCTGCCATTCTGATTTATCATTTTCCATGGTCAGCATTGCTTCGATGTTAGCCCGATTAACTCTTTGAAGTTCATCAACAAGCTTTTGCCATCCAGACATTCTGTCAATATCAAGCCTGACAGCATCGAGATTTCTGTACATGGCTTCTTTGTCGATGGGGACCAAATCAAGGTCGAAGCGTACCCCCCTCAAACACCAGTTCGGGAATCGGCTCTGCAAAGTCGGGGGGCCCCTTTCAACATGGTATGAAGGCCTGTTGAGGAGTGTTTGAATGGCACTTCCTTCAAGAGCAGGAGATTTGGAAGGGATGTCAGTAGAAACTGAGGCGCCAGGTCTCTCAGATGTCACAGGCGCGTGTTCCTCGCCAAGTTTGGTCCGCTTTCTCGAATCCTCAATATGGCTCTTCCCCCTATCATCATGCGTTTTACGTTTATGGGAATCATCACCCCTTGGGAAGGATTCGTATCGCGTGCCTGCTCCCTCGTGGCGTTCTTCATACTTTCTCCTCTCTTCAGCTTTTCGCGCAGCTCTCTGCTCATTGGTCTCTCTGGAATCGGTATAGTATTGCTTGTAATCATAGCTGCCACGCCCTCCATAGCGTCGAAAGTCTTTGTAATAAGAACCGCTGCCGCTGCGCCCCATAGAGGAATCTGAAAGGCAAAAATAACAAGTCTTAAAAACTTCCAGAGAAAAGAAGTTAAAATGTGAACAAATGCCAAAAAATCCTAAGTGTTGTGTGATGTGCAAGCTACACGCATTAAGCTACAAACCACTCTTTGGTGTAGAGGTGATGATAGCTTGGGTATGAGGAGTTGATGTTTGTGTTGGCGTTTGTCGAAGAAGAGACGTCGCCTCAATTACAGGAGAGATAGTTTTAGATACGTCATCTCTAAAAAGCTCCTGCGAAGTCACTATTATGTCGCTCAACCCCTCATAAACATCGTCACCATCATGCTTGGTGGGACTTGTTTTCTCAATTCCTACATCAGCTAATCCCCCGAGAGGCTGTGAAGGTTCTTCTTCTTCCTCGATCGGGGCAAGCACCGTCTTACTGGATGACCCCATAATGTCGGTAGAAGTGGAACACTTCACCAATGAAGCTTCAATATTAGACTCTTTTGATGCGAGTTGTTCGACAGTAACCGGGGCGTCAGGAGTTTTCGTCGGAGAATCGGGAACTTCTGTTGGAACTTCATGGGCATGCGTAGAACGAGAAGCGTGTAGAAGCCCGTATTGGTGTAAAAATTCATCCTTCAGCAGAAATTTTATGCTCCTTTCTTCCGCAGCCACGGCACTCAACCTCTCGAAAACTTGTTTATGAATCGGATCTCTAGAAGGGAGAGGAAGTGCTGAAAAGAGCAAAGAATGAAGTTAGCAACTGAAAGTTCGGATCTCGGAAAAAGTTTCAAAAACGAAAAAATGGAAACACTAGTCTTACTTCCTATTCTCCAGATGGCATAAAAACCTGGAGGGCAGCGAGCAAAGAAAAACTGGTTCAAAAATCCATGAACACTTTCAGTGAGATCGGAAAGGAGCTTGCGGTTTCTGGCACTTCTCACAATAATGAGTGAAGGATGATCTTTACTCTTTGTAAATGAGCACAAATAACGAATTTCTTCAAAACTCGGTAGGCGATCAAGAGTTCTTCTAAACAAAACACATAACCCCATCAAGATGGCGTAACCATTAGGATGAAGTTGAAATGGAGAGATCGTCAACCGGAGAAGAAGAGTTCGAAGGAAGTCATTGAAAGGGGGAATTGCCCCACTTAAGCACATTTGGCGATTGGCTGCAACAAAACCGTAAGGAGGATTATCGGCAGTGTCGCTTGGCCCGGGCAATAAGACATCACTTTCAGCAAAGCCGAATTGAGTGCGTATCTGAATAAACATTCTTGGGGTTAGAATGGTTGAAGTTCTCTCCGGAGGATTCTCTATGGGAACAGCCACCGGGAAAGTCTCTTCCTCTTGAGCAACCATTTCTTCTTGTTGATGAGAAGTCATTCTACACAAACAACTGGATATTCAAACATGAAGGTGCACGTTTCCTAAAGTGTGTGAAGTGTTGTACAAGTATCAATCAAACAATAAGCAAAGGCAACTGGAATAAGACCTAGCAAACATTTGTTAGATATAAAGACCAGGAATCTTTGTTTTGAGTTTGATTATGCAAATACAATGTGGATGCAAACAAATCATTTCAAATTGTTGATACTTTGCATTAATATTTTACTTTAGTCAGTTAATTCACAACATTTCATGTCTCTTATCTTGTCTTGACTAATCTGTCATTTGATATGGGCAGTCAATGGCAGTATGTGCGCCTTGGTTTTCTTTGTTTGTCTGTTATTTTCAGCAGGTTAGCAGCTTATAAGTTAATACGATCTGTGAGATAATACATTGAGACTCAAACAAATTTTAAGTTGGGGCAGTTCAAGATGTTCAAAATAAAGGCCATTTAGTTCGGTAGTCCGGGTCAGAATACTTAAAGAAGGCCTATGCTCCTAAATGTCAATACGTCCAGAGCCTAAGTATTAACTCGGCTACGGGTCAAAAGTCTCATGCGAGATAAGATTAACTCGGCTACGGGTCAAAAGTCTCATGCGAGATAAGATTAACTCGGCTACGGGTCAAAAGTCTCATGCGAGATAAGATTAACTCGGCTACGGGTCAAAAGTCTCATGCGAGATAAGATTAACTCGGCTACGGGTCAAAAGTCTCATGCGAGATAAGATTAACTCGGCTACGGGTCAAAAGTCTCATGCGAGATAAGACTAAGTCGGTAACGGGTCAAAGTCTAGGTGGTTCAGCTTGGCGACTTATTTCCCTAGGTCGCAAGGGGAAAAATAAGAAGGCACGTTCCAGTTCAAGAGGCCGAAATTTCCCCAAGTTTTAACTCGGCCACGGTCCAAGCCTTGTTCAGATCGGCGAGTTTCTTTCAAATATTATCTCAACCACAACTTAAGGCCATTTCAAGGTCAGATCGGTCAAAAGTTAGGCCACCCAAATTCACTGAGCCACTTCCGAGTCAAACATCTCTTTCGGTTTCAACCCATTAACCCGATAGTCATTCAATCAACAGCAGCCTTCATTCAAGCTATCGGGTCACCCAATAAAACAGCTCCAAATTGCATAAATCCATTGCTCTGCCTTCAGAGATCATTGAACCTGAGTGATAAACCATCTTCATCATCTCAACGATCATCTGAAGCCAAAATCGAGTAACCTAAACTCCATCGACTACAGGTATAGTGGGATTCGTGATGGAACGTTGCACAAAGAAACGATTCGTATTCAAATGACAGAATTCATGAACCGACAGCAACCTATGATCGAGAAGGGGACGGATTCACTTACGCAATGGATAGTAGTGATTATCGGTGATCGATTGGAATGAGGTCGCTTGTAAGAGCTTGAGAAAATTTTAATGGCGAAATCGAGCAAAGGAGTAAGTGATGAAAAGAAAGAAGAGGATGGATGTTTTATACCTTACATTGGGGAGAACTGTTGGATCGCGTACGGTCTAAATACTTACCGACTTGGTGGAGGACGAGTTAAAGAATATCGAAGCACACGACCTAACCAATAGGCGTGTACTTCGAGGGGCAAATGTTAACTCTGCCTCGGCCGAAAGTTACGACCCAGAGGAGTTGCCGACCTAAGGCTATGCCGACCTAACAACCCAAAGGGTTTGCCGATCTAAGAGCTCAGGACTTAATTCGATGCCAACCTAACTGGTTAAGAATCGTACTGACCCAATGCCTTATCACGGGTGCCGACTTAGTGCCTCAGAAGAGACTGGCCTAACGACTTAAGAGATAACAAAGGGTCCGACTTAACATGGTTGCCGACCTAACTGCCTAATAGGGTTACCGACCTAAGGGGAATTACAAGGACACCGACCTAAGGCTTGAAGGGATGACGACTTAACTGTTTAACCTTATGAAGCATGCTAACCCAAATGATACCGATCTAAGGCATGAAGGGATGCCGGTCTAACGAGGCTATGCCGACCTAAGGAGAGTTCCGACCTAGTATGGAAGCCGACCTAGTACTTTACAAGGTTTACGACCTAAGGCAGCTACCGATCTAGTGCCTTAGAAGGACCCGATCTAAAAATTTATAAAAGCCCACCGACTTAACCTATTTACCGATTTAACTATCCAAGATGCTAGCCGACTTAACTATCAGGCACAAACTCATCCAATCTAAACCGTGGCCGGCTTATGACTCATGATGAGTCGTGACCGATCTATGGATTTGAGGAGTGAAGTTGCGCAGGAGTTTAACACGTAACACATTATCTCGGTAACGACCTAGCCTTATCTCGCATAAGAGAAGGGGGCGACCTACGACCTAGCCTAGCTCGGCACCGAATCACGACCCAGTTTGACCCGGCTACTACCTATAACTCAACACCGAGAACCTCTATAAATACACGACCATCACCAACATTCAAAGGACCTTTTGGGCTAATTCTCGAAGCACCGTCACTCTGCCATTTTCTCAACTCAAGCAACACTCCAAGCACTCCAAACTCCAAGGACGCTACTACACACTTCAAAGAAGAATCACAATCATTCAAGATGAATTCGAAAGATTATTCTTCATGGGAGTTTGAGCTATTTGTCTGAAGTTAATTGTAATTGAAGAAAGTGATATAAATTGTACTCATATCAGCAATAAAGAGAATCTAAGTGGACGTAGGCCTGATTTTGGGCCGAACCACTATAAAACTTGTGTTTTTACTGCTTTTCTGCAATCTCTTTACTTGTATCTTGTTCCCGTATTCACGGGTGGTGCTTTCACAACAGTCATCTACACACCGGGGTGTTAGCGTTCAAATTTAGGCGTTAACATACAAATATAAGCATAAACAAAACAAGAAGATTTAAAGAAAATAAAATACATTCAAGTATAAAGTAAATATATATATATATCTTAATCTCATATTAATAAATCAATACAAGATAATACAAATGGAGTAGGTTACAAAAGTAATAAGAGTAAAATAAAAATAGAAGTTCACTTATTTTGTAAAGTAAAATAATTCATACTTAAGCTATGAATAAAAATAAGAACATTGATATACAAAACAAAAACAATAAGTATAAAACAAAACTAAAGCAAATATGAAAAGTAAGTATAGAAAACAAAACAAAATAAATAAGTTTGTACACTTAAAAACAAAACTAAAATATAAACAGGTAAAAGCAAAAGTACGTAGGCTGTAAACCAGAAAATAGGAAGCAGGACAGCAAGTATATGTTTAAGTATATAAACATAAAGTAAAGACAAACAAAGTACATAAGCATGGGAACAAAGTATCAAAACATTAAATGCAAGATTTTCAGCCACCACCAAGAGCTTGTCTCATAAAACAAATAGAAATACAAGTACAAATAAAACATAAACAAAGAAATGCAAGCATGTCAACCATGCCTACTTCATTAAATAATATGATCAACCTGTATAAGCATGTCTCATGTAAACTTCCCTCCTATATATCAAGCTTCTCATTAATTCGTTCCTGCAAAACTAACAAAAATCTGAAAGCAAAATAGAAAGAAACTAGGCTCATTCATTTCCTTTTCAAGAACAAAACCTGGTGATTGAAACTCAAAACAAGTTGCAGATTTAACTCCAGGGTCAAAGTAGATGAAAATTATCCAGGCTTTCTTTTCAAATTTTAAAACAGTCAGGAGCTTTATATGCAAAACTGTGTTAGGTGAGCAAACTACCTCCTTCCAGTTTCCAACTTCATTTATATCTTGATTGTGATGAGTTTGTGATGTTTGTGAGTGAAACCATTACTGCATGTTGGTATTGATACCAAGTATCATAGTATATATGTCTACGTATATATAAAAAAAAAATTTGATTTTCTTCCTTCCTGTAGCTTATTAGGCTTTGGAAATTTAGACAAAGTTTGTGAGTAACTTTTTTTTTTTAAATCTAAAATAAAGTTTGGTTGCTGTTTGTATAGTTGGATAATAAAATGTGTATTGCATATATATATAAAAGTGAATGTCTGATGTAAACATGTATTTGTGTGTATGCTGTATAACTACTCTGTTCTGTTTTGTTTCCCAAGCTCAAATTTCCAATTAAATCCATTTTTCACTTAATTTAGTTTTAGTTAGGATGTAATTTACAAACCAAATTTGTTTGATTTAACATGGATTATGTTTAAAAATTTTAAGTAAGTCGAAATGAAGCCAGTTGTCTCTGGAAGTATAAAAAACAACTGTATAGGTTAAATAACACCAAAACTCAAACTTTTGAATTTACAAATTCAGTATTATAAACTGAATACATAAACAAAAATATGATTTTTAACACAAAAATCAGGATTTCTAGTTTGGGATTAAAGGTGGGGTTTGGGTTTAAACTGGAAATGTATTTCAGTGTCTTCCTCGTGATCAAGTTGACCGGAAGGGCCGTGGTTGTTCCTGGAGGTGGAGGAGCCTACGGTGGTTACGGGAAAAATGGGCGGTGGCGTCAGTAATGACGGTGGTGGCGATAGCCGTGGTTCAAAGTTTCTAAACCTAATTTGGACGTGGGGACTTGATTTGATTCGTTCGACCTTTGTGGTCGACCGAGTGCAACCGGACGTGGGTGGTTGATAGAGGGGAGATAGTCGAGTTCGTGGCCGGTGGTGGAGGTTTTCTAGTGGTCGAGGCGACAAGATGGAGGCGCTGACAGGTTTAGGGTGGGTTCTGTCTCGTGTTTCCAGGTTTGGGTGGTGAACCCAATTTCGATTTTTGAGTTTTGGGGGGGGATGCGATGATCGGGATCAGGTACATGGGTAATTGGCGACGTGTAGAGGTCATCAGGAGTGACCGGAGATGGTCGGCGACGTTGTGCACGTACACCGTGCTCGAGATTTTGGTAACTGGGAAATTTGTTTTGCTTTTGCCTGGGAAGAATAGAGCTTACTCTCGCGTGTTTACTCGAAGTTGTACTCGAGAAGGGAACGATGATGTCTCGGGTTTGTTTAGTTGTGTACCTAGTTTTTAATAGTTACAGGTTTTAGTTAAAAACCAGACAGTGTTTAAGTTTTTCTTTTTAAAATTTAAACTGAATTCAAAATTGAAAGACAAGTTTTAAATCAAAGGTTTTGAAGCAAGTTAAAAATCTAAATTCAAAACGAGTTTAAATTTAAATAAATAAGTTCATAAAAAAATAGAATGTTCTTTTTTTACAACTAAAATTTGTTAAAGTGTTTTATAAAAATAAAAAAAAATGTTTTTAAAGAATCTAAAATTTTAATATTTAAACACAGATTAAATCTAAATTTAAATCTAGATTCAAAAGCTTAAATTGAATCCTAGTTTTGAAATACAATAAAGTTTTTGAATTTAAAATATTGTAAAACAACTTTGAATATTTAAAGTGTATTTTAATTGATCTAAATTGAATATAGTTTTAGAACTCTTTTAACTTTCCCTTTAAAAGATAAGTATTTCTTTAACATGTAAACTTAAAAGCTGGAAATTTATTTAAACTTTAGTGACAATAAATTGGGGTTCAATTTGAATCTTGGGATTTAAATTAAAATAAATTCGAAGATCAATTTTTCCAAACATATTTATAAATGGTATTTAAAGCACTACTGAGATTGAGTTTTAACTTTAGTGATGCAGATATAATGATGATTTGTAATTCACTCATTAATAAGTTAATTAAAATGAATAATTTATTTGTTTAATTAATTAATGATTTGAGTTAATTAAATCGGTAATTAAAGGTTTAAAGATTAATTAAGGAAAAATAAAATTTGTAAACCAAGGATTATCAAATAGATATTAATTAATGATTAAAGTTGATTTATTCGAGTAATTAAGCAATAATTAATTGAAGGATGATGTGATAAATTAACCAGTGTAATTAATTAAGAAATAATTATTAATTAAGGAGTAATTAATTAGTTTTTTGTAATTACTTAAGGATTAATTATTGATTAAGGATTAATTAATGATTAATTAAGAGATAATTTATTCAATGTTTTGTAATTAATTGACCATAACTAGCAGAATAATTCATAAGGAAATCATCTGATTAAAATAAATCAGATAATTAAATTCATTCTACTTATGGATACTTGAATTGTATTGGATGCTGAATTGTTTGATATCTCTGATCTGTGATTCTTTGTGATATATCCCGATTGTGTTATGATCTGTAATTTATTTATCTGTGATAAATATAATTGTGATCTGCGAATGACAGATAAGCGTTATGGCTTATACCGCTTATCAAATATATTGTTATATTTGAATCTGTGATGATGATTGTTGTTGCACTATTGTGTTAAACCCCTGGACCACACCATACACACACAATTATGGATTTCACGAGGAAATCGATTAAGTCACAGATTTTAAAATGACTTTAAAATGATTTTTAAAGTTGAATATTTAAATTCAAATGTTTTGGAAACGGAATCGGAATAAATGTGAAAAGCTTTTGGAATGAAATTTCAAGTTAAAATTTATTTTATTTTACTTGATTAAGATTTGAAATTTAAATAATTCAATTTGAATTTGAATTCGATATTTGGAATTGAATCCTGTAATTTGAAACTAGGGATTAATGATATTATACTAGTCATTATGAGTTAAATCATTTTTAAAGTATTATTTTTGGGAATTTGAATTTAACCCAGGGATTTCAACTCGTATAAATGAATCAGATTTCCAAAATGAAAACTGTTGTTTTCAAATGATAAATACTTTTAGATAAGAACTGAGATTCCAGTTAATTAGGGGAATTTCAAGATTGAATAGAGAAATGATTTTCCTAAGTTATGAATGAATTCTTTTTGAATACTATGAATTAAATCTGTTTATTTTTAACAGATTTAAATTGATGATTTGTTTAAATCAAATTGAAATGAAATTGTTTTGAAGGCTATAAGTTAAATCTTTGATTTAAAGATTTAACGAGTTAATCAAATTGAAATGAAAATTGATTTGGAAAATCTGTGAATGAATCTTTTGTTTAAAAGATTAAAATTGTGAAAATTGTTTAAACCGTTAAAGGTTGTGAAAATGAATCCTTTTGTTTAAAAGATTTGAAATGGTGATTTGTTAAGCCATTTGAAGAAAAGTTTTGGGTAATAAGTTGTGACTTAATTGAAATCCCAATGTCCATATGTTTTTGAAATACTGCGCTCACTGTTCGGTTTAGCCGGGAGAGGACCTTTGTGTCATATATCCCATTCCGAATATGTGATATGTCGTTATGGATAGCATTTGAAGACCGGTGGTGAAGACCGGATATTTTCGAAAACGTAAGGACAAATCGTCGAATGTCTTTGCATCGAATGGTCCCCGGTATAGAGACTCCATATGTGATGGGGAGTCCGAACGTGATTAGTGAATATCCGGATTACAAGGACTTCTTTGGAAGTGCCTTCGGTTCTGTTCGAGCCCGGAACAGACTTGTATGGATTGTATGTCTGACATTACAAATTAAGATATAAAGCCGATTTCTTTCAAATATATTTCTGTTGGTGGCGGAGAATTTATTCTCTTAGCTTAACACCCTTCTCTGAGACGTACGAGCTCAGAGGTTATGTAGTTGAATGTTATCAGCGATATATTCCCAATTTGGTAATGTGACATGCTGAGTGTCGCTGTGAAATGATCATTGTGTTGATTATTTGTGATAGGATCATTTGTTTGATCGTCTATCTTGGTGATCATTTCTATGATCATTTGCTGACCCAAAGCACGGCTTTTGTATAAAGTGTGTTTTTGTGGACGTGACTTCGTCGAGCCTCACACCCCGGAATGGTCAAAACAGGAAAGATGCGGCAAGGTTATGAGGGGTACCTCCCTTTAGGGTATGTGCATTTCCTTCTAGAAAAGGGTGGTATCATGGTATGGAGCCCAGATACTTACTCATGTTGAAAACACTTTATGATTGTGTGAATTGATTGCGAGCGCTCGGTGAAAGGTCCCAAAGGACCGGGGGATGGCATACTCGTGTCAGTTGTTACCCAGTTAGGGGTAACCCGGCCTTGTGTTGGTAGAGATCCGGTTTGGTTCTCGGGGATGTCCATCCAGAGGCATTCTCATCTGGCAATGGGAAGTTCCTTGGCCTGATCATTCGTTGGAAATCCAAAGAAACAATACGAAACCTTGTACGGTATTAGTTGTAGAACCTGCCATCTAATATGGTAGCTATAGTAGGCATAATATAATGGTACCTATGCTGGCTAAGATTTATATTCTACTTTCGAAATATTTTTCTTACACTATGCACTAGTAATAATATCAAATGTTTCTTTTTAAATGCGTATCAAGCATCTTTGACTATCATAAGAAGAAATCTCCTCCAAGTCTGCGTTTGCATTGTGTGTGTGGCGGGAGGTCTTATGGTAGTCTCATTTTTAAAAGCATTGCGAATTGACTTTAAAAATATTCCTCTATTTTGATTTTGAATAAAAGATAAACTGTTTTTGTTGCTCACACCAGTCCCACGACTGATCCGGAGTTTATCGTTTCTTTCCTAAACTCTGGGTGCTCATTATTTTCTACACGAGCAGTCTAGAGTTGGGTTTTTCAGATAGCTAGGTTTAGTAGATTACCTGGAGCTAGTTCAGTCTTTGGTTCGCACCAGTCTTGCCTAGCTTGGTGCATCGTTATTGGGAGTTCGAGCTATTGCTGGATTGATTCTTGGAAATGGAGTTGCAGTTTCTGGAGTTCTTCCTTGAAGACTATCTTAGAGTTATTTGTTTCGCTGCTAGATGTCATCTATTTTCTTTTCCGCTGCTATTTTATTGTATCATATCTCTGATGTATATTGATATATATTGGATCATCTGTTGTATCAGATATTGTATCAAAGCTGTATATCAATGTATTATTCTTTTATTCCGCTGTGTTATTTACTTAATGTTGTTATAAGCTCCGGCGAATCGGATTTGAACGGTCGAATCTATGGCATTCGAATACGATTTGAAGTATGGATGTCGATTTTCGAGCGGGCAAAATCCGCGTCGTTACATTTGGTATCAGAGCTAAGGTGAAACTTTAGCTCAGGAGTGTAACACATTAAGTAACTCATTAGAGATAGGGTGAAGTAAACCCTAGAATGAGTAATTTTTAACATATCCGTCTGAATGCCTCAGTAAATTCTCTTACTATCCAGTGATAGTGAGTATGAGTGCAAGAAGAGGACGAGATAGAGGGACAGGGAAATACGACTATAAATGGTCAATACCCTGTGACAGTGGAAACAACTTTCTTATCAATTTTCTTTGATTCGTTTTAAATTCTTTTGATTGCTTCGGGGCAGCTCCAGAACAAGTTTCGATATGATGTGGCTCTACGATTCGTTATAGAAAATCCTTATCTTTATCAATTTCTGATTTAAACTTTAGTGAATTTGAAATTTAGAATTAAAATTTTGAATAAATTGGAAATTTTAAATTGAGTTAAAATTGACTAATAGAATATGAAGGATAATTTGAATTGTATCGATAAAACGATTTTGTTTAAAACTAAATTTGAAATTCTATTATAATTTCTTGTATCTATTGTTGATATTCTGATTTGATGAGCCAAATGCAAAACTGATATCCAGTTTGATTCAAAAAGATATTTCTCTATCTTTCATCTATCTTTGTTGTTTTCGTGCCTGCGAATTTCGAGGACGAAATTCTTTTAAGGGGGGAAGTTTGTAACGACCCTAAATTTTAATTTAATTTAATTTGATAATTTAAATAAAATTTTGAATTAAAATTGTAAAATTGATTTAAATGGAAGCGAGTTTCCCCGAATTCGACTAGAAAATATATATAGTCATATGGATTTGACAATTTGTATATATGTGAATATATATTTAAATTGGATTTAAAATAAAATTTTAAATAAATGATTTTAAAAATAAATATAGAGACATATATGTGTATACATTAGATATGAATTGTAAATGAATGGTTTAATAATAATTGATAATAATAAGTATTACAATTGATGGTTAATAATAATTTGAATTTATAAATTTAATATAAAACAATAAATATTAAAGTAAAATAAACAATTTAAGTTAAAATAAAATAGGAATAAAAATACAACACAATAAATATTTAAGTTGAAAATTAATATGTAAGTCATAAGAAAAGAAAAGAAATGACATTTAAATATGAAACAAAGTTGAAAATAAATATGCAAAATAAACGAAACAAAAGTATGCAATACAAAATAATACAACAAATACAAATATAAGCATAAACAAAACAAGAAGATTTAAAGAAAATAAAATACATTCAAGTATAAAGTAAATATATATATATATATATATATATCTTAATCTCATATTAATAAATCAATACAAGATAATACAAATGGAGTAGGTTACAAAAGTAATAAGAGTAAAATAAAAATAGAAGTTCACTTATTTTGTAAAGTAAAATAATTCATACTTAAGCTATGAATAAAAATAAGAACATTGATATACAAAACAAAAACAATAAGTATAAAACAAAACTAAAGCAAATATGAAAAGTAAGTATAGAAAACAAAACAAAATAAATAAGTTTGTACACTTAAAAACAAAACTAAAATATAAACAGGTAAAAGCAAAAGTATGTAGGCTGTAAACCAGAAAATAGGAAGCAGGACAGCAAGTATATGTTTAAGTATATAAACATAAGTAAAGACAAACAAAGTACATAAGCATGGGAACAAAGTATCAAAACATTAAATGCAAGATTTTCAGCCACCACCAAGAGCTTGTCTCATAAAACAAATAGAAATACAAGTACAAATAAAACATAAACAAAGAAATGCAAGCATGTCAACCATGCCTACTTCATTAAATAATATGATCAACCTGTATAAGCATGTCTCATGTAAACTTCCCTCCTATATATCAAGCTTCTCATTAATTCGTTCCTGCAAAACTAACAAAAATCTGAAAGCAAAATAGAAAGAAACTAGGCTCATTCATTTCCTTTTCCAGAACAAAACCTGGTGATTGAAACTCAAAACAAGTTGCAGATTTAACTCCAGGGTCAAAGTAGATGAAAATTATCCAGGCTTTCTTTTCAAATTTTAAAACAGTCAGGAGCTTTATATGCAAAACTGTGTTAGGTGAGCAAACTACCTCCTTCCAGTTTTCAACTTCATTTATATCTTGATTATGATGAGTTTGTGATGTTTGTGAGTGAAACCATTACTGCATGTTGGTATTGATACCAAGTATCATAGTATATATGTCTAAGTATATATATAAAAAAAAAATTGATTTTCTTCCTCCCTGTAGCTTATTAGGCTTTGGAAATTTAGACAAAGTTTGTGAGTAACTTTTTTTTTTTAAATCTAAAATAAAGTTTGGTTGCTGTTTGTATAGTTGAATAATAAAATGTGTATTGCATATATATATAAAAGTGAATGTCTGATGTAAACATGTATTTGTGTGTATGCTGTATAACTACTCTGTTCTGTTTTGTTTCCCAAGCTCAAATTTCCAATTAAATCCATTTTTCACTTAGTTTAGTTTTAGTTAGGATGTAATTTACAAACCAAATTTGTTTGATTTAACATGGATTATGTTTAAAAATTTTAAGTAAGTCGAAATGAAGCCAGTTGTCTCCGGAAGTATAAAAAACAACTGTATAGGTTAAATAACACCAAAACTCAAACTTTTGAATTTACAAATTCATTATTATAAACTGAATACATAAACAAAAATATGATTTTTAACACAAAAATCAGGATTTCTAGTTTGGGATTAAAGGTGGGGTTTGGGTTTAAACTGGAAATGTATTTCAGTGTCTTCCTCGTGATCAAGTTGACCGGAAGGGCCGTGGTTGTTCCTGGAGGTGGAGGAGCCTACGGTGGTTACGGGAAAAATGGGCGGTGGCGTCAGTAATGACGGTGGTGGCGATAGCCGTGGTTCAAAGTTTCTAAACCTAATTTGGACGTGGGGACTTGATTTGATTCGTTCGACCTTTGTGGTCGACCGAGTGCAACCGGACATGGGTGGTTGATAGAGGGGAGATAGTCGAGTTCGTGGCCGGTGGTGGAGGTTTTCTGGTGGTCGAGGCGACAAGATGGAGGCGCTGACTGGTTTGGGGTGGGTTCTGTCTCGTGTTTCCAGGTTTGGGTGGTGAACCCAATTTCGATTTTTGAGTTTTGGGGGGGGGATGCGATGATCGGGATCAGGTACATGGGTAATCGGCGACGTGTAGATGTCATCAGGAGTGACCGGAGATGGTCGGCGACGTTGTGCACGTACACCGTGCTCGAGATTTTGGTAACTGGGAAATTTGTTTTGCTTTTGCCTGGGAAGAATAGAGCTTACTCTCGCGTGTTTACTCGAAGTTGTACTCGAGAAGGGAACGATGATGTCTCGGGTTTGTTTAGTTGTGTACCTAGTTTTTAATAGTTACAGGTTTTAGTTAAAAACCAGACAGTGTTTAAGTTTTTCTTTTTAAAATTTAAACTGAATTCAAAATTGAAAGACAAGTTTTAAATCAAAGGTTTTGAAGCAAGTTAAAAATCTAAATTCAAAACGAGTTTAAATTTAAATAAATAAGTTCATAAAAAAATAGAATGTTCTTTTTTTACAACTAAAATTTGTTAAAGTGTTTTATAAAAATAAAAAAAAATGATTTTAAAGAATCTAAAATTTTAATATTTAAACACAGATTAAATCTAAATTTAAATCTAGATTCAAAAGCTTAAATTGAATCCTAGTTTTGAAATACAATAAAGTTTTTGAATTTAAAATATTGTAAAACAACTTTGAATATTTAAAGTGTATTTTAATTGATTTAAATTGAATATAGTTTTTGAACTCTTTTAACATTCCCTTTAAAAGATAAGTATTTCTTTAACATGTAAACTTAAAAGCTGGAAATTTATTTAAACTTTAGTGACAATAAATTGGGGTTCAATTTGAATCTTGGGATTTAAATTGAAATAAATTCGAAGATCAATTTTTCCAAACATATTTATAAATGGTATTTAAAGCACTACTGAGATTGAGTTTTAACTTTAGTGATGAAGATATAATGATGATTTGTAATTCACTCATTAATAAGTTAATTAAAATGAATAATTTATTTGTTTAATTAATTAATGATTTGAGTTAATTAAATCGGTAATTAAAGGTTTAAAGATTAATTAAGGAAAAATAAAATTTGTAAACCAAGGATTATCAAATAGATATTAATTAATGATTAAAGTTGATTTATTCGAGTAATTAAGCAATAATTAATTGAAGGATGATGTGATAAATTAACCAGTGTAATTAATTAAGAAATAATTATTAATTAAGGAGTAATTAATTAGTTTTTTGTAATTACTTAAGGATTAATTATTGATTAAGGATTAATTAATGATTAATTAAGAGATAATTTATTCAATGTTTTGTAATTAATTGACCATAACTAGCAGAATAATTCATAAGGAAATCATCTGATTAAAATAAATCAGATAATTAAATTCATTCTACTTATGGATACTTGAATTGTATTGGATGCTGAATTGTTTGATATCTCTGATCTGTGATTCTTTGTGATATATCCCGATTGTGTTATGATATGTAATTTATTTATCTGTGATAAATATAATTGTGATCTGTGAATGACAGATAAGCGTTATGGCTTATACCGCTTATCAAATATATTGTTATATTTGAATCTGTGATGATGATTGTTGTTGCACTATTGTGTTAAACCCCTGGACCACACCATACACACACAATTATGGATTTCACGAGGAAATCGATTAAGTCACAGATTTTAAAATGACTTTAAAATGATTTTTAAAGTTGAATATTTAAATTCAAATGTTTTGGAAACGGAATCGGAATAAATGTGAAAAGCTTTTGGAATGAAATTTCAAGTTAAAACTATTTTAATTTACTTGATTAAGATTTGAAATTTAAATAATTCAATTTGAATTTGAATTCGATATTTGTAATTGAATCCTGTAATTTGAAACTAGGGATTAATGATATTATACTAGTCATTATGAGTTAAATCATTTTTAAAGTATTATTTTTGGGAATTTGAATTTAACCCAGGGATTTCAACTCGTATAAATGAATCAGATTTCCAAAATGAAAACTGTTGTTTTCAAATGATAAATACTTTTAGATAAGAACTGAGATTCCAGTTAATTAGGGGAATTTCAAGATTGAATAGAGAAATGATTTTCCTAAGTTATGAATGAATTCTTTTTGAATACTATGAATTAAATCTGTTTATTTTTAACAGATTTAAATTGATGATTTGTTTAAATCAAATTGAAATGAAATTGTTTTGAAGGCTATAAGTTAAATCTTTGATTTAAAGATTTAACGAGTTAATCAAATTGAAATGAAAATTGATTTGGAAAATCTGTGAATGAATCTTTTGTTTAAAAGATTAAAATTGTGAAAATTGTTTAAACCGTTAAAGGTTGTGAAAATGAATCCTTTTGTTTAAAAGATTTGAAATGGTGATTTGTTAAGCCATTTGAAGAAAAGTTTTGGGTAATAAGTTGTGACTTAATTGAAATCCCAATGTCCATATGTTTTTGAAATACTGCGCTCACTGTTCGGTTTAGCCGGGAGAGGACCTTTGTGTCATATATCCCATTCCGAATATGTGATATGTCGTTATGGATAGCATTTGAAGACCGGTGGTGAAGACCGGATATTTTCGAAAACGTAAGGACAACTCGTCGAATGTCTTTGCATCGAATGGTCCCCGGTATAGAGACTCCATATGTGATGGGGAGTCCGAACGTGATTAGTGAATATCCGGATTACAAGGACTTCTTAGGAAGTGCCTTCGGTTCTGTTCGAGCCCGGAACAGACTTGTATGGATTGTATGTCTGACATTACAAATTAAGATATAAAGCCGGTTTCTTTCAAATATATTTCTGTTGGTGGCGGAGAATTTATTCTCTTAGCTTAACACCCTTCTCTGAGACGTACGAGCTCAGAGGTTATGTAGTTGAATGTTATCAGCGATATATTCCCAATTTGGTAATGTGACATGCTGAGTGTCGCTGTGAAATGATCATTGTGTTGATTATTTGTGATAGGATCATTTGTTTGATCGTCCATCTTGGTGATCATTTCTATGATCATTTGTTGACCCAAAGCACGGCTTTTGTATAAAGTGTGTTTTTGTGGACGTGACTTCGTCGAGCCTCACACCCCGGAATGGTCAAAACAGGAAAGATGCGGCAAGGTTATGAGGGGTAGCTCCCTTTAGGGTATGTGCATTTCCTTCTGGAAAAGGGTGGTATCATGGTATGGAGCCCAGATACTTACTCATATTGAAAACACTTTATGATTGTGTGAATTGATTGCGAGCACTCGGTGAAAGGTCCCAAAGGACCGGGGGATGGCATACTCGTGTCAGTTGTTACCCAGTTAGGGGTAACCCGGCCTTGTGTTGGTAGAGATCCGGTTTGCTTCTCGAGGATGTCCATCCAGAGGCATTCTCATGTGGCAATGGGAAGTTCCTTGGCCTGATCATTCGTTGGAAATCCAAAGAAACAATACGAAACCTTGTACGGTATTAGTTGTAGAACCTGCCATCTAATATGGTAGCTATAGTAGGCATAATATAATGGTACCTATGCTGGCTAAGATTTATATTCTACTTTCGAAATATTTTTCTTACACTATGCACTAGTAATAATATCAAATGTTTCTTTTTAAATGCGTATCAAGCATCTTTGACTATCATAAGAAGAAATCTCCTCCAAGTCTGCGTTTGCATTGTGTGTGTGGCGGGAGGTCTTATGGTAGTCTCATTTTTAAAAGCATTGCGAATTGACTTTAAAAATATTCCTCTATTTTGATTTTGAATAAAAGATAAACTGTTTTTGTTGCTCATACCAGTCCCACGACTGATCCGGAGTTTATCGTTTCTTTCCTAAACTCTGGGTGCTCATTATTTTCTACACGAGCAGTCTAGAGTTGGGTTTTTCAGATAGCTAGGTTTAGTAGATTACCTGGAGCTAGTTCAGTCTTTGGTTCGCACCAGTCTTGCCTAGCTTGGTGCATCGTTATTGGGAGTTCGAGCTATTGCTGGATTGATTCTTGGAAATGGTGTTGCAGTTTCTGGAGTTCTTCCTTGAAGACTATCTTAGAGTTATTTGTTTCGCTTCTAGATGTCATCTATTTTCTTTTCCGCTGCTATTTTATTGTATCATATCTCTGATGTATATTGATATGTATTGGATCATCTGTTGTATCAGATATTGAATCAAAGCTGTATATCAATGTATTATTCTTTTATTCCGCTGTGTTATTTACTTAATGTTGTTATAAGCTCCAGCGAATCGGATTTGAACGGTCGAATCTATGGCATTCGAATACGATTTGAAGTATGGATGTCGATTTTCGAGCGGGCAAAATCCGCGTCGTTACAAATAGAATATGTTTAAGTATTTTATTTTAAATAGATTTCTAATGTTTGTATATGTTAAGGAAGATAAAGTTGAATTGATTGGAATGGTATTTAATTAACTTTGTTTAATTAAATAAAATTCGAAACTTATTGAATTCGAAAACTTAAAATATAGTTCATAACATAACTTTGACTTTAGTGATTTAATGAATCTTCACGTTTAAAGAAATTGAAGGCAAATATAATAAATTGTAATACAAGGCTATATAAGTAATATTGAGTGGATATTTCAATAATAAATAATAATGAAGTTAAATCAAGATCTATATGAAACTGTTAGGTTTAGTTTGAAATGTTGAAGCTTTGAAATACGGGACTTAAATAGTTAAATTGTGATTCAGATCTGTATTTGAAATTGATAAAATTTGAATTTGTTCTTTAGAAGACTAAATTGAATGGAAATTGAAATTCGACGTTTAAATTAATCTGAATTGGAAAGTCGAGTTGATTTTTGAAGTGATCGGTGAAACTTGAGGAAATTATAAATACTTTACTTTATAAAATTTTCAAAATCTACATATATATATATATCTATTTTTATATTGAAGTGAAAATGATATTTTGGTTTTGAAATATAAATTAATTTGAAAGGACCATGATGTTATAGTGTATATTTCTACCTTGTAGATAGTTTTGTGGATCCTTAAGGGATGGTTATCCCAAACATCCTTTAAGTTACTTGTATTTCAGTTGATATTTCACTTGAGTTGGATTTATAGATATAACAATGTTAATCCTGACTCGAGTGTTTTTGTGTTACGCTTTACGGTCGAGTCAGATTGAGTGATATAGCATTTGAGACTCACTATCGAAGTTGGAGCTTTGCTTGAAGATCCAGCTATCTATCCTTTCAGTCATCCAACTGATTGGTTCGGAGAAGTCATCTGCTCGTACTGGATACTTCACTGCATCTGAGATATTCTGTTGTATTTTATTTCTAACTCTGATGTTTATATAGTAGGTTCATGAACTACTATTGCTTATTGTTGTACTACTCTGTATCCGTGATTCTATGATTGATTTATTTACTGTATATGTTAAGTTTGCCAAATTTAAATTTAAAATCTGATATTTTGAGCAATTCAAGTCCGACTTGTGCGGATGCGAATAGTTGAAAATGGTGGTCGTTACAGTTGGTATCAGAGCTTTGGCTCTAGGCAAATTTAGCATGTATGGAAAATTTAATTACGGAATCACTTTCGTTCGGGCTTGAACTCGTTTCTCTTGATTGGAAGTTCCTTTGAATTTTGGAATGTCCCTCGGTTCCGAAATTCATTCTTGTCTCTCCCTATTTATATTCGTTTGATTCTGGAGTATCCCATAAATCCACTATATGATTTGTAAAAGGGGTGAAAACTCCTTTACAATTGGCATTGATTCACCGAAGATTTCTGTATCCTCAGTTTACAATGCTGTTATATCTTGATAGTCGAATTCAATCTCTGGCGATCGAATGTCGATCTGTTTTGGAATTCTGCATCGATTATATTCTTGAAGTCACGGTTGACCTAGTTAAGGTCGCCCGCAATTTATGGAAGTATATCCATGTTCTATTTTGTAATTTAATTATCTCATCTTCGATCGAGTCTATCTTCGAATCAAGATTCTATTGATTAGAGTTCCTCTAATTTAAATCTCTATCTTTGTTTTGAAATCCATTCTTGAATCATCCTTTGAAAATCAGGCTTGTTTGTATTTTGGAATTGTTTTATATATCAAAATTTTATTTGGGTAACTACGATTTTATTCTATATACAAAGGTGAAAATGTTTTCGATAAGGATTATATACCTATATATAAATCGAATAAGAAATGTTATTCTATAGATAAAGTTTCAAAAGGATTTGAAAATTTGAAGATATTATAAGAAAATTGATTTATATAAAAATGATTTATAACTGAAAGGTTTTGAATTTGAAATTCGGGAGATTGGACTCCGGTATTTGAAAATTGGTTTAAGATTTTGAAATATATAATAATAAGATTTGAAAGAATTTTCTGAATAAGAAATGTTTCAAATGACTTCAAATGAGTTCCAAGGATTTCAGGAAAAAAAAATCAAAGAAGTTTCAAGAAAATAGAAGTCCAGAACTCACTTATGTCGCTGGAAAATAATTTCGATGATGAGTGCATGCATCATCGACATTGATTTTCGAGTTTCAAAGTGGGGGAGAGGCCACTCTATTAGCTTTCCTATGCGATTGATATTGTGAAACAAATTTTGATTTCAAATTCCAAGTATAATTCGATATTCGAAAGATATATGTATATATATTTAAAATAATTTAAAGGAAGCCAGTGTTCAAGCCTCGGATTTTCAATTTGATTTCGTATAACTCTGTTTATAAAAAAAATTGATTTACTGGTTTGTTGCTGATTTCCAACTCTCGGATTTGAAATTTTATTTCACCAACTATTTTGAAGGTTCGAGCACTTCCAAATTAAGGTTTAAAATTTTAAAACTAAGAAATTTCGAAGAGTATAAATATTTGATAAAGAATATAAGTATAATTTTGTATGTTTAAAGTATGAAGACTAAGACTTAAGTAAATTTGAAACATTTGTTAAATAAATAATTTGAAAATGGAAAAATTGGATTTTTCATATAGAAATAAATAGTTAAAGGTTTTAAAGGGATAGTTATAAATTTGGAAACCATTTTGAGTATAATTGATTTTGAGAAAAATATTTGGTTTTGAAATTAGTTTGGAATTAAAACCAGTACTTATAGGGTGATTTTGGAAATAAATTTGTTTGGCTTGAATTATGTTAATTTGGAAACTAGGATTGTTTTCTAAACCTATTATTTTGCAAACTTTTAAACTGAAGATATTTAATTTGGAAGAATTGATTTGGTGAAATAATATATGATTTTGAAACTGAATTGATATTGAAATAGATTGAAATTTGAGAACCATGTGTTACTAAATAATTGATTTGGAAGTTATCAAACTTATATAAAGTGGATTTGTATAAGAAAGATACTTAATTTTGAAAGAGAAATCTTATATAATCGAAGTCTATATAAGTATGATTTGATATACTATTGATTTTGGAAAGTATTCGATTTGATAATGAAATCCTATATAATGGACTTTATATAAGTATGACATTTGAAAGTGATTTGAAAGGTACTATATGATATATATTTTCGAAGTAAAGATATGGGAAGTGCCTTCTACTTGATATCCGCTTTGTGGCTACATTGTGGATTCATTCTATCGATATTATTCTCTCCAAATTCTGGTTTTTCGGATGTGATACTCGAGTGTCGCACCGTGGCGTAACCCACGGTTTTTCTTATGAGCGCGACTGCATAGCGCAACTACCTGGCTGAGCTGGCCTAGGGGTACGGATTGTTCCCTGGGGGATCCAGGCGTAACCATTGTGTATCCTGCACTCTATGTAGGTCGCATTAGTAGCGAAACTGCCTGGCTGAAACGGCCTAGGGGTACGGATTATTTCCTGGGGGATCCAGACGTAACCATTTTGTATCCTACACTCTACTAGTCATCATGGCGTAACTCGCGGGGCTGAGAAAGCTTACGGATATGGATTATTTCCTGGGGGATCCAGGTGTAACCATTGTGTATCTGCGAACCATGGTTAGACAAAGGTTTTGGTTTGGTTGTTTTGTCTGGATTGTACTTTCCATATATGTTTTAAAAGTTTTTAGTATTTTCACTGGGTGTTGAAACAGGTCTACTAAGTACTTGAAGAATTCTTGCTTTGCGCCTAATCAATGCATGGCCAAAGTCTGTAAGAACGAGGACAAACTTGTTGAAACATCGAGTTATAGAAGTACTTTGAAAGGAAAATGGTTTCGATATAAAAGTATTTTATTATAAAAGTATTTCCAGCAAAGAGATTTTATATTAATATTTGGAATTGAAATTCTTATGGTTTGAATTAACTATTCATGCCCAATATTATTCTTTTGAATCTACCTTATCTGCCCTGTTTTATTTATTCACCTACATTCTCTTTTCCGAATCTATCTTCTTTCCTTCTTTCCCTCTTTTGAATATATCCTTTAAAATATTGTTATTTAAATACTACCTGGTTTAATAGTAAAAATTTTAGTATTTTATAAATAATTGTCTCATAATTAATTGAATGGATTTAATAAATTGAGTTTAACAAAACTATTAAATGTTAATTAATTTAAATAAAAAAAAGGTATATGGTTTTAAATAAATTGTTTAATTTGTTTTTCAAAGTCTAATTTTTCATCTTCTTGTTTCTATTCACCTACTTTGTTCCTTTTCGGGTACAAAAAGTTTTGAGTGGGGGAGAGTGTAACGACCCATAAAATTTTAGCAATTTTTAATTGGTTTATAACGTATTGAAATGGGATTTTTGAGAAATTATTAATAATAAAATTTTAAAATAAAAAAAATTTGGATTACGTATAATTATAATTGATTCAGAATTTGCATGAAATCAAGGGAATCGACTGTTGCCATAAATTTTATTTCTTTCCTGTCCATTCAAATTTTACATCAATTACAAACCAATCAATACCTTACCTTTATTACTCCCTGTATTCGTGTTGTAGCTCTTTAATTTTCTATCCGTTGCTATTTCATTTCGGGTTTGTCCCTTCCCTATTTATTCCATTTCAAACGTTTTCTCATCTCTTTGGCAAAAACATAATATTTTACATCATCTTTTATATATATATATCTGTAGCTTGCATTCATTCGTTTATTCACTTTTACGTTTCTCATACTTTCTACTTTATTATCCTTAATTCCCACGCTTGTTGTTGTCATTTCAATTTGTTTCCATTGAATGTGGCACGATTCATGGTTAACGTTTTATTCCATTTATGTGTGGCTTTCCTTTTGCAACCTGTCCCATTTCTATTTTCTTCTTTTCAAAATTTGAAACGTTACAGCTGGACCACATTATTTATTCGCTTGAATAAGGAAGCTAAATCAGTGGATGACTGTTTCTAATAAAATTATTACTTTCTAACATATATACTTATTGCTACTTTTCCTGACCTTTTATTTCTACTTTCTTTATTTCACTGTTTCGTTCCTGCTTTAAAATTTTAATATATATGTTATGTATGTATTAAAAATCTTCACGTCACTTGGTCACTCTAGCCGTTCATTTTCTTTCCACTAAAACTGCTTATATTTAATTCCATACGTTTCTTTATAACATTTTATAATATTGCTTTCATCTTGAGACTGAAACAAAATACACCGCATACACATGTTCGTTCAAAAGAAAGTGGATAGGCCTAAAACGTGCAGCTTTTCATTTACTTTTCAATTGATTTCCTCCCTTGTATTTTTACTTTACATTTCAAATTTGAAACGTGGTGCTCAAACAGTAGAAATTTTCTTTTATTATTCAGCTCAATTAAGGGTCATCGTTGCCATCACATAACCGGTAAAGGATTTGTATACGTTTTATTTCTTTATGTGGCAACGATTCACATTTACACCATTATTGCCTTTTTAACTTAATTGGTTTTCATTTATTTGTGTACATTTAGTTTCATTTATTTGCGCTTGAATTTTTCCATATTCGTTACTTTACATTTATATCGGTACGTTATTTTTGCGTTCATAAAACGTTATACGTTACTTTGCATTCATTAAATTTTAAACGGCCCACTTTATTCACCTTTATATTTATTCACTTTTGGTCTTGACATTCCTAATATAAATCTATACGTTTGTCTTTGTCCTTTCACTTTCTCTTCTCAGTCATCTGGTGTTGCTTATGAGAGAATACAACAAAGGATATAAGTGGCCTTCTTCTCCATTCAACTGCTCATTTTGTTCTCTTTGAAAAAAAATATTTTGCATGCTTGTAGATAGCAGTCCCCTCCTCCTTTATTTTTCGAACCACACCTTTCTCCTTTCCTCTGCAAACTTTGCAATTCTTTTATACAAGGTAATATCTATATTATAAATATATTGTGTTGTATTTACCTAAAAGTTAAAAGCTATAATCTGTTTACCTTTTTATACTTATATAAATGAATTCATACGAATTATTACAAGTTGTCTTATATATATATATAGTACGCTGATGATTTGTAAATAGCTTATATATACAATTATTATATACACAATTGTCAACATACAACTGGTTACATAAACAGGAGCATGTTTGCATATTTAGCCATATTTTACATATAGTGTAACAAACCACATATTTAACGATTATACATTTAAAGGTTTTATTTAAATATAGCGTCGTTAGTCGGATTTAGGTCCAAAATGTTAATTTTTGCAAACGGCCGAATTAGGACTCGAAACCACTTCTGTTGAGTTCGAAATGGCGTTTGCGATCTTTTTTAGTATAAACTTTGATATGTTTGGAGTAAGTCGAATTTTGCTATTTGCTAAGTGGGCTTTTGAGTTTGGGTTCAACCAACTTATCCTATACCACAACTCAGCCCCCTCTCCTTCCATTCACTCATTTTCACTTCTAAACTCAAGCTAAAACTGAAAATGGGGGAAAGGAAGAGGAATTAGTAATTCCAAGCGCTAGTTTACTTTGCAAACTTGAATTCTTGCTCCAAATCCAAGTAAAGCTATTGGTAAGTCTCCTCTTCATATTCTCCTACTCTTTCTTCCTTCAATTTCATAAAGTTTCCTAAACCTAACTTAGGAAATGCTTGTTTTGAACTTAGACTGAAGCTTGTTGGGTAGAAGTGGAGAGTGGTTGGTCTTTTCTTTGCATTTCAGCTTTCCATCTTTGTTTTTGAGTTAAAAGGGTGAGTTTTGAACTCACACCTACTTCTCTTTGTATCATTGATGTTAGGTATGAATTCCTAACACTTATTCATGTGTAATTGCTTTTGATTCAGATTGGTTTTGTGAACATTGCAATTTTTGGTGTTTTGAAGTCAAGAACTCTAAAAATCCTAGCTTTGATGTTTGATCATGTTTTTGGAGTTGTATAAGAGAGTGAATAGTACTAGGTTGTCGATTGGCATAAATCCCTAGCGTCATTGCTCGATCGATTGCATTTTAGAGGAGTTTTCCCTTCATTAGATAGGTTGAGGTACAGCCTCAAGGCTCTGTCAGTCGATTGACCTGCTGCAGTCAGTCAACTGGCTGTAGCCATTTGGCGTATCAAGGCCGTTGATAGAGACAAGGTGCCTCTATTTTCTACAATCAGTCAACTGACCCTCTGTAACCAGTCGACTTACTGCAGGAAATGGGATTTTTATGTTTCTGGATCAGTCGACTGATCTTAGAGGACCAGTCGACTGACCTGCTTGTTTTGGTCTATTTTGCCTATTTGCTTGTGATTCCAACTTTTATCGATTCAGGTTGATTCCAATTAGTTGATATTGCATATTTGACTTTGATGATTCCTTTTTGATTTCCTACACGGGTTTTTATAGAATGATCTCTTCAAATCGTATTAAAAGCTCGTTTCTCCAATTTATAAATTTCTATTTAAAACACACACAATTTCGCACTTCGAGCGAAGTGGAAAGGAGATTAAATGGTTAGGTAAAACATGGACCATGAACCCATGCGTTTATCTTTCAGATTAATCCCCGACCTATTCGATTGATTGTTTTGACCTTTTGGTCTGGTTTACCGATGAGATGAGGTAAACTTTGTACTGCTTTGAGTGTGAAATTGACTAACCGATAGTAAACCGTTTAGTGCGAACGGGTGGTTATGGGACTCACGATACCACTTTCCGGGTTCCTCTTCGAGAGTTGTGACACATTCTGCCTTTTAGTGGTGTCCAGCACTGGGCCTCCGGACATTCACCACTACGGTTTGTTGCCTTTGGGATCGTGTTTTCGGACTGTCTCCTTCAGGTTTGTTGCCTTTAGGTATGTTGCCATCGGGTATGTTGCCTTCGGGTATGTTGCCTTCGGGTTTGTGCCTTCCGGTTTGTGCCTTCGGGTTTGTTTCCCTATTGTATCGCTTTTGGAGTTAGTCATTCGTCACCGCTCGTGTGATCTTGGGTTTGGAGTCTTCGGGCTCATGGATCCTTGTTTACACAGTATTGAGCACGTGAAAATTTTATGTCGTTTTGTTGATATGTATATTCCCTGGGTATAGCCCTTCGGTGTTGGTCTTTTCGATCCGCACGATATATAGCGATTACCTTGCGGAACTTGTGTTACCTTCATTGGTATTGTTTATTTTGCCTTTTTGGCTTGTTTTTGAATATTCATATCCTTTGTTTATTTGTGTTGCTGTTGATATGAGGCTTGTCTTGTTATGATTCATCTTTTGTTAGATGATTGTTGTATCTCTTTTAGAGATATTTGTTATACTTTATGACCTTGCAGGTTTATTGTTGTTCAATTTATCTAACTGATTTGTTAGCTAGACTGACCCGTGTATTTATACTCGGGTCAGATCGAGATGTTTCAGGTTAGGTGCTTTTGGACTTAGCCTATTTTGCTTCCGCGTGGACTACATCGCTAGCTTCTTTTTCTTATGGCTTTTTTCGTAGTACCATTTTGTTGTAACTCTGATATGTATTCTTTTGACTCGTCTGTATATTGTGGTTTGCTATACCACTTGCCATGTATCAGTTTGTATACTCTGTTATGTATCTGTATATGTGTATTTGATGATCTACTGTTCTACGATGTATATTACATGTTAGTTGTTATATTCCATTCTGATAGACCCTCCAACCACCTATGGTTTTGTTTTAAGTATTCATTGGATATGTCGTTCTGATTGGTAGGAAAATTGTCGATGTATTCAATAGATAGTTAGAGCAAGGCTATAGATGGTCGCTCCTAACCAGCCTTATTCTCCGCGTTAGTTGACGGCACTACCCCGTAGTGTCCTTGGCTAGCATGGGTATAGAGGTAGGGCATCACAGCTTGGTATCAGAGCGAGGTTCAGAACAAAATATGATAAACACAGAGTAGAAGCACATATTCCGGTACATCAAAGTGTATAAGTGTTACAAAATTTTGAACCATCGTGCCTCTATATTCCTTCTATGCCTTTGGTGGTAGATAGAATGTGGGAATACGTCTAGAAATGCATTATGTTCTGTAGTATGCCACATTTGAATTAGTGACATCTACCTTGTGAATAATCTTGCTCTTATCTTAATTTCAGCGTATGGCTGGAAGAGGCAGGGGACGACGTTCGGATGCTGGGCAATCCAGTGGCTCACATCCGGATGGGGTTTATATGTCTGCTGATCAATTTTTGGAATTGTTTAGGAGCACTCAGCCTCAAGTTCCTCCTCGAGTATCCCCACCTCACAAGTCTGCCTTTGCACGTCTGTGCAGTGATTTTTCTCATCTTGGGGGAAAGCCGTTTAAAGGCTCCGAGTCTGTTCTTGAAGTCCAAGCTTGGCTTCGCACGTGCGAGTACATCTTCTCTCGCATGGATCTTTCTGATCATGATAGAGATCTTGTAACTTCTAGCTTATTACAAGAGCGTGCCCTTGATTGGTATGAGCTCGTTATAGATGAAATTGATGATTCTACTCTTTCTTGGACTCAGTTTTGTGGACGATTCGAACTCAAGTTCGTTCCTGAATCTGAAAAAGTTTTATTGACCCGTCGCTTCCTTGAGTTGAAGCAAGGAAAGTCTTCTGTTTCTGAATATGTTGCATCATTCGAGGCTTTATCTAATTATGGTCTTGAATTCATTTGCACTTCTTACAAGAAGAATCTGAAGTTTGTCCCTGGTCTTAAGAAATATCTTAAGAAGTCTTTGTTGCTCCAGGTTAAGCTCTCTTTTGAGGAGTTGGTTGATTCGACACTTCATCTCAAAACCGTCGAGAAGGAGTGTGATAGTGGTGATGATGTTGAGGTTTCCAAGAACCCCAACAAGAAGCAGTTTCCATTTCAAAAGTCGAGGTCTTTTCCTTCCAAGAAGAAGAAGACTGGTGGTTCTAATTCTCAGCCCCAATCTGCTGCAACACCTTTCATTCGGAAGTGTTTCAATTGTGGTTCTCCTGATTATATGATTCGATCTTGTCCTAAGCCTCTCTTCTGTCTCTATTGCAAGAAGGAAGGTCATCATGTTTCCACTTGCCCTACTATTCCTGTTGGTGCCAAGTCTAGCAAGCTTTATGCTGCCAGGGCTTTTGAAGGTTCTTCTCAACCCAAAGGCATATCTCTATCTATTTTGGAAGGTTCTATTTTATTTCACGACCATATTATTCGAGTTCTTTTCGATACAGGTGCTTCACATTCTTTCGTATCGAAAAAGCTCGTCGATGATTTATCTTTGGATGTTTCTTGTTTGGTTACTTATTTAAGGATTGCGAATCCTATTGAGGAATCCGCGACCCTTGGCTTGTTTTGTGAAGATGTTGAGATTGTTTTATGTGGCTTTTCCTTTTGTCCGAATCTGCACGTTATTTCTTTTATGGGATTTGATATGATTTTGGGAATGGACTGGCTAGTGAGATACGATGCCAGGATTGTCTGTTCTGAGTGGATTTTGTATCTTCGACATCCAAATTCATTTACTCAGCTATCACTTGTTTTTCGGGATGTGGATAATTCCGAATTGTCTTTATATTCTCTTGATTCTCGAGATGATGACAATATATCTCGTATTCCTATTGCTTATGACTTTTCTGATGTTTTCGAGCCTGTTTCGGGTTTGCCACCAAGCGGGCAATTGAGTTCCGCATTGATCTCATTTCAGGTGCATAGCAGTTAGTCGTCCTCCCACGAGGATGTCTACAAAGGAAAATGAGGAACTCAAGAAGCAGCTTTTAGAGCTTGAGTCCAACCAGTTGATTCAGTCCAGTTTTTCTCCGTGGGGATCCGTGGTCGTCTTCGTGAAGAAGTCTGATGGAACTCTTAGGCTTTGCATTGACTATCGCAAGCATAATGAGTTAACGATCAAAAATAGGTATCCATTGCCTAGGATCGATGATATGTTCAATATATTGAGTGATGCTAAGGTCTTTTCTCAGCTCGACCTTACCACAGGTTTCCATCAGTTACAAGTCGCGGAGGATAGCATACCTCTTTCCGCTTTCCGCACTATTTATAGGTCTTTTGAATGGCTCGTTATGCCGTTCGGTTTGACGAACACTCCTGCTTTCTTTGTCAATCTCATTAATCGAGTATTTCGACAATATCTCGATAAGTTCATACTTGTGTTTATTGATGACATCTTTATTTGTTCTAAGTCTGAAGCTGAACATGCTAATCACTTGAGAATTATCTTGAGTACTCTCCGTCATCATCAGCTTAGAGGCAAATTCTCCAAGTGCCATTTTTGGGAGAATAAGGTTAAGTTCTTAGGCCATGTTGTATCTTCCGAGGGCATTTCAGTCGATCCCTCAAAGATCGAAGCCATCCTGGAAGAGGCCTGAGAACGTGCATGAGATTCGTAGTTTCCTTGGATTGGCGGGTTATTACCGTTAGTTCATTAAGGATTTTTCCCATGCCATGCTTCCTCTCACCAGCCTTACTTGGAAAGGCATTCGTTATATTTGGTCCGATAAGTGTGAAGCTTCCTTTCAGACATTAAAGGAACTTCTCACTAATTCTCCTATTTTAGTGGTTCCCGAAGGGAATCATGATCTTGTTGTCTGCATCGATGCTTGTGGTAGTGGTCTCGGTGCTGTTCTTATGAAGAAGGATCGAGTAGTTGCTTATGCTTCTAGGCAACTACGTCCAAATGAAGTTCGCTATGCCACACATGATCTCGAGTTAGCTGCCATTGTCTTTGCCTTGAAGATTTGTGACACTATTTATTGGGCGAGCACTTCATTCTCTATACCAATCATAAATTCTTGAAGTATTTGTTTGCTCAGAAGGAACTGAATATTTGACAACAGCGTTGGCTCGAGTTTCTTGCCTCCTATGACTTTGGTATCTAGTATACCCCTGGTAAGGGTAATCGTGTTGCTGATGCGCTTAGTCGCAAACATTCGGCTGTAGTTTCTATGATGCTTGCCGAATGGAATATTCTTGAGACTCTATCTTTTTGTGAAATTCACGATCGAGGTTCATCTTTTGATTCTCCTATTCTATTATTTAGTTTGGTAGCTTAACCCATTTTATTGGATCGTATTGCCGATGCTCAGCGGCGTGATCCTGATTTGTTGCTTCTTATTCAGCTTTGTGAGTTTGGATTCTGTGATGAGGCGTTGCAGGATTTCAGCATTGATTCTCATGGTGTCTTCGCAAGATGAACCGTCTTTTTGTGCCTTCTGATTTTGCACTTAGGCATGACATTCTTGATGACTGTCACCGGTCTAAGTATACCATTCATCCTGGTAGTAGTTAGATGTATGCCGATATGCATCATCTTTATTATTGGGAAGGCATGAAGCGCGATATGGCGAGTTATGTGAGTAATTCCATAACCAGTCAGCGTATTAAGGCTGAACATCAGCGTCCTTCAGGTCTTCTTTATCCTCTAGAGATTCCATTGTGGAAATGGGATCAGATTTCTATAGATTTCATTGACGGCCTACCTCGTTCGAGATCGGGCCATTCTAGCATCTGGTTTATTGTTGATCGCCTCACCAAGTCTGCTCATTTTATTCCTATTAATTCTAATAGGACTGCTTTGCATTTGGCTAAGTTATACGTCAAGGAAATCGGGAGACTTCACGGTGTTCCTAGTTCTATTGTGAGTGACCGTGATCCTTTGTTTACGAGTCATTTTTGGCAGAGTCTTCAGCAAGCTTTGGGAACAAAGCTTAATTTTAGCACAGCTTATCATCCACAGTGTGACGAAAAGACTGAACGGGTGAATCATATCTTGGAAGATCTCCTCCGTATTTGTATTTTTGATTCCGGTGGTAGTTGGGAGGATCACCTACCTCTTGTAGAGTTCTCCTACAATAATAGTTTTCAGTCTAGTATCGGTATGGCTCCTTTCGAAGCTTTGTATGGAAGGCCATGTCGATCACCTTCTTGTTGGTTGGAATCTGGGGAGAAACTTATTCTTGGCCAAGATTTTGTCCGTGATTCTTCCGAGAAGAATGATTTGATTCGTTTGAGAATGAAAGAGGCACAGAGCCGCCAAAAATCCTACGCGGACAACCGTAGGAAGCCTCTCGAATTCTCGGTTGGTGATCTCGTCTTTATTCGTGTTTTTCCTCTAAAATGGGTGATGCGCTTCTGTACGACTGAGAAATTGGCTCCTTGCTTTATAGGACCATTTTCTATTACTGAACGTATTGGCCCTGTGGCTTATAGTGTTTCACTTCCTGCTCGTTTATCTGGCATTCACGACGTGTTTCACGTCTCTCAACTTCGGAAGTGTCTTCGGGAGTCGGATTCTATTATCGATTCAACTGATTTGCTAGAGCTTGAGGTCCCACCAGACTTATCTATTGTACAGCAGCCTATTCGCGTGTTTGCCACGGAGGTGCGACGCCTTCGAAACAAGGACGTGCCGCTCATTAAAGTTCGATGGCCCGCGAATCTCATTGACTGTACTTGAGAAACAAGAGAGTTTATCGACCGATCCTATCCGGGTTTTCTATCTTTGCTTTGCAACGGTGAGAATATCTTTTCATCTCAAGCTTATTTCCTTTTCTTTTTAGGAATTTTTGTAAGCAGTTGTTACAAATATCGTCTTTGGGAATTACGAGGACGCAATTTTGTAAGGAGGGGAGATCTATAAAAACCCGCATATTTAACGATTATATATTTAAAGGTCTTATTTAAATATAGCATCATTAGTCGGATTTAGGTCTGAAATGTTACTTTCTGCAAACGGCCGAATAAGGACTCGAAACCACTTCCGTTGAGTTTGAAATGGCGTTCGCGATCTTTTTGAATATAAACTTTGATATGTTCGGAGTAAGTCGAATTTTGCTATTTGCTAAGTGGACTTTTGGGTTTGGGTTCAACCAACTTATCCTATACCACAACTCAGCCCCCTCTCCTTCCATTCGCTGATTTTTACTTCTAAACTCAAGCTAAAACTGAAAATGGGGGAAAGGAAGAGGAATTAGAAATTCCAAGCCCTAGTTTACTTTGCAAACTTGAATTATTGCTCCAAAATCCAAGTAAAGCTATTGGTAAGTCTCCTCTTCATCTTCTCCAACTCTTTTTTCCTTCAATTTCATAAAGTTTCCTAAACCTAACTTAGGAAATGCTTGTTTTGAACTTAGATTGAAGCTTGTTGGGTAGAAGTGGAGAGTGGTTGGTCTTTTCTTTGCATTTGAGCTTTCCATCTTTGTTTTTGAGTTAAAAGGGTGAGTTTTGAACTCACATCTACTTCTCTTGATATCATTGATGTTAGGTATGAATTCCTAACACTTATTCATGTGTAATCGCTTTTGATTCGGATTGGTTTTGTGAACATTGCAATTTTTGGTGTTTTGAAGTCAAGAACTCTAAAAACCATAGCTTTGATGTTTGATCATGTTTTTGGAGTTGTATAAGAGAGTCAATAGTGCAGGGTTATCGCTTGGCATAAATCCCTAGCGTCATTGCTCGATCGATTGCATTTTGGAGGAGTTTTCCCTTCATTAGATAGGCTGAGGTACAGCCTCAAGGCTCAGTCAGTCGACTGGCCTTCTACAGTCAGTCGACTGGCTGTAGCCATTTGGCTTATCAAGGCCGTTGACAGAGGCAAGGAGCCTCTGTTCTCTGCAATCAGTCGACTGACCCTCTGTAACCAGTCGACTGACTGTAGGAAATGGGATTTTTATGTTTCTGGATCAGTCGACTGATCTTAGAGGACCAGTCGACTGACCTGCTTGTTTTGATCTATTTTTCCTATTTGCTTGTGATTCCAACTTTTATCGATTCAGGTTGATTCCAATTAGTTGATATTGCATATTTGACTTTGATGATTCCTTTTTAATTTCCTATACAGGATTTTATAGCATGATCTCCTCAAATCGTATTACTCGTTTCTCCAATTTATAAATTTTGATTTAAAATACACACAATTTCGCACTTCGAGCGAAGTGGAAAGGAGATTAAATGGTTAGGTAAAACACGGACCATGAACACGTGCGTTTATCTTTTCGATTAATCCCCGACCTATTCGATTGATTGTTTTGACCTTTTGGCCTGGTTTACCGATGAGATGAGGTAAACTTTGTGCTGCTTTGAGTATGAAATTGACTGACGGACAGTAAACCATTTAGTGCGAATGGGTGGTTATGGGACTCACGTTACCACTTTCCGGGTCCCTTTTCGAGAGTTGTGACACATTCTGCCAGTTAGTGGTGTCCAGTACTGGGACTCCGGACCTTCACCATTACGGTTTTTTGGCTTTGGGATAGTGTCTTCAAACTATCTCCTTCAGGTTTGTTGCCTTCGGGTATGTTGCCTTGGGGTCGGGTTTGTTGCCCTATTGTATCACTTCTGGAGTTGGTCATTCGTCACCGCTCGAGTGATATTGGGTTTGGAGTCTTCGGGCTCATGGATCATTGTTTATACAGTACCGAGCACATGCAAATTTTCTGTTTTTTCATTGATATGTATATTCCCTAGGTATCGCCCTTCAGTGTTGGTCTTTTAGAGCCGCACGATATATAGCGGTTACCTTGCGGAACTTGTATTACCTTCATTGGTAGTTGTTATTTGCATTTTTGGCTTGTTTTGGGATATTCATATCCTTTGTTTATTTGTGTTGCCGATGATATGAGGCTTGTCTTGTTATGATTCATCTTTTGTTAGATGATTGTTGTATCTCTTTTAGAGATATTTGTTATACTTTATGACCTTGCAGGTTTATTTTTTCAGTTTATCTAACTGATTTGTTAGCTAGGCTGACCCGTGTATTTATACTCGGGTCAAACCGAGATGTTTTAGTTTAGGTGCTTTTGGACTTAGCCTATTTTGCTTCCGCATGGACTACTTCGGTAGCTTTTTTCGTTATGGCTTTTGCGTAGTCCCATTTTGTTGTAACTCTAATATGTATTCTTTTGACTCGTCTGTATATTATGGTTTTATATACCACTTGACATGTATTAGTTTGTATATTCTGTTATGTATCGATATATGTGTATCTGATGATCTACTGTTATGTGATGTATATTACATGTGAGTTGTTATATTCTATTCTAATAGATCCTCCAACCACCTATGGTTTTGTTTTAAGTATTCATTGGATATGTCGATCTGATTGGTAGGACAATTGTCGATGTATTCAATAGGTAGTTAGAGCAAGGCTATAGATGGTTGCTCCTAACCAGCTTTATTCTCCGCGTTAGTTGACGGCATTACCCCGTAGTGTCCTTGGCTAGCATGAGTATAGAGGTGGGGCGTCACATATAGGGTCTGCATATTTGTTTGTATATATAATTGTAAGAGCTAAATATATTTAGATGCATGTCATTATTCTTAAATCGATCGTTTTTTTGCAACAAGTCTTATATAAATAATATGTTCACATATATATAAGTATATGTATTTTACAGTCTCAATGTACGTGTTTTAACACATGGGTTTTACATTCAGACCTTTTATTTACAATTTATATTAAAAAGTACGTTATAATCTCTTGGTTATATTCAAATTTATTATCTATATCGTTTGTAGTAATAAATTTTATTATTGATAAAAATATAGGTTACATATGACACTGTAATTATGCGCATAACTGATACGTAAAGATATATTAGTATATAAGTTTATATTTATGTTATAGGCACGTTACTTTATATTTAAAATAATACATAAATAATCCTATGTAGGTAGTTGCGTGTTGCAGTGGGTGGGTTAGCTTATAGCAGTGAGGATTTGTAGATATTTGGAAATTTAAAAGGTTGTGCGTATATTTTGTAAAAGGCTGTACATATATTTTGTAACGACTCGCCTTTCATTCCATAGAAAGACGCGTCATTAAGAAGAAAGAAAAGGGATAGAAAAGAGAAAAGATAGGAAAGAAACAAACAAACAACATCAGAATCTCACAGCGGAATGAATAAATTATATTATATCACATAATATATTACATAGTATCATATACAACAGAGTTGTACAGCTAATACAACACAAACTAGATAGTTATAAACACCTGTCTAGTTATTACAATTCAAGTAAATCACAGAAAACAAATACAACTCAAACACAGTGGAACCACTATATATATATCTACACGCTGAAGCCTCTTTGTAACAACCCACATATTTTTCGATTGAATATTTAAATATTTAATTTAAATATTTCATCGTTAGTCGAATTTTAGTCTGAAAAGCTACTTTTTGCAAACAGTCAAATTAGGACTCGAGACTACCCCTATTGAGTTCAAAATGACGTTTGCAATCTTTTTGAGTATAAACTTCGATATGTTTTGAGTTAGTGGAATTTTGCTACTTTTTCACTTAGGGCTTTGGTTTTTATTTCATCCCATTAGACCCAAGTTTCACCCCTCTTCTCTTCATTACTTCATTTCTATTTCCTATTACCCAAGCTTTAGCAACAATGGAGTGAGGAACGGGAAATTAAAACTCCAAGCCCTAGTTTCCATTTGCAAATCAAGTTCTAGCTCTAAGTCCAAAGAGAAGCTATTGGTAAGCATCATCTTCTTCTTCTCCAACTCATTCTCCATTCAATTTCATAAATTCCTAAACCTAACTTTGGGAATGTTCTTCTTTTGGGCTTAGATTCAAGCTCATTTGGGTTGTGTTGATGTGTGGTTGATTCTTCCTTTGCTTTCAAGCTTCTCCTTCCTTATTTTTGTGAAAATGTGAGATTTTTATCTCACATCTATGTCTATAACTATCTTTGATTGTTAGGTATGAATTCCTAACTCTTATTCATGTGCATTTGATTTTGGCTTGGATTGATTTGGTATATATTCCAACTTTTGTTGTTTTGAAAGCAAAATCTATGAAAATCCTTTTATGGATGTTTGAACGTATTTTTGGTGATGCACCGAAGAGTCTATAGGGAGGGTTGCCAATTGGCATAAATCCCTAGCGCCATTGCTCGATCGGTCGCGAATTGGTTGGGTTTGCACGTCATGTGTATAGGCAGAACAACTGCCTAGGTTCTAGTCAGTCGACTGGACCTTGAATCCAGTCGACTGGCAGTAGCCAATTGGTGTACCAAAGGCAGATAACAGAGACAGGGGTCTCTGTTTCCTGCAGTCAGTCGACTGAACTCTTTGATCCAGTCGACTAACCTGCTATTAAATGCCTATTATGCCTATTTTGGTCTATTTTTCTTGTGTTTCCAACTTTAATCGATTCGGGTTTATTCCCACTTGTTGTATCAATTGTTATTCGACTTTGATGACTTCTATTTTGGGAATTTTGGAAATATCCATTTTGATGGATTTGATATCGATTTCTTTGGAATTAATTCACGTCTTCGTATGTGAATTTTAGTGATTGGTTGTTTCTACAATCATTTTTGTGCTTTGTCACTTTAAAAATATAAAGGTTTCAATACTAGTAGTATATATTAAAACTCTTTTATCAAAATGATTTCAACTCTATTTTCAATATCAAGCTTGTTTATAAAATCGTTTTCCAATCTACGAGCATATACAAACCTTTACCTCACTCGTATGAGAAATCTAATTAAATGGCTCAGTAAAACAAGTGGTATGAAACGCTTGCATTTACTTCGTCGGTTAATTCTTGGTCTTGTTCGATTGAATTTCTTGTGACAATTTCCGAGCGGAGACTTACAGTTTGTTTGTAAATATTTAAGTTAAGCTAGTGGTTATGGGACATGAAGCTAAGGTCGTATGTTTACTAGCTTAGTGTAATAGACACTTCTTGATTATCGATGGTGATCATTTTGTGATTAAGACTAGCAATATGCTATGTTCCTTTGTCCACATAGGGGAAGGTACCTCGTTTTAATGAGTTTCGTCTCATTTCTTTTATAGGCTAACGACCTATGTATTATTTGGAGTTTAGACACAATTTTTGTAGGCTAGCGACCCATGTTCTTTTATGGAGTTCGGATCTTCGGGCGTACCGTTGTACTACGTTGTTGTTCCGAACTATTCGAGGTTTTGGTTCCTCGGGCGTACCGTTGTACTACATCGTTGCACCGGCTCTATGGTTAGCGACCATGGGATAGCAGCCCGTTTGTGATACACGTGTTGGTGAGTTTTCAGGCTCCCATTTCGTGATAGGCCTTCCCACTTTTTGTGATTTCTGGATTTCCATTGATGATTTCTAGAATTTATGTTTCGCCAATTTTCGTGATTTACATTGATAAGTTTTATCAATATTTGTGCGTTGGTGAATTTGTGTGTCATTAACTTTTGTGATTGGCATTGGTATAATCGTCAATAATTATAGTTTGGTGAATAAAAGTAAAGAGTATGACATTTCTTTTGATCTTTGAGAAGATTCTTGTGATATTGACTAATCCCTAGTTGGTTTTCAATTGCATACTCATCACAGTATGGCTTTATGGATTATCATATGTTTTTGTCATATCTCTTATTTTATACCATTTCACCCGATATTTGTAGTTGGACTGATCCGTTTATTATTTTCCTATTAAATAATACTCGGGTCAGACTGAGATGTTACAGGTGCTCCTGCTTGACTTCTCATCTGGGATTATTATCCTGACTTTTGGCTAACTACTTAGATTAGTAGTTTTTGGTTGTATACATTTGAGATATAGACTCATTGATGTATACTTATTCTTTTGTCTAGTACTTGTAACTATTCTTTTGTGATATTGTGGATCTTGTTTGGCCACTACCCCAATGTACACTTCTATGTGTAATATTCATATCTTTTTCCGCCTTTGTGATATAGATAACTGTGACTGATTTATGTTATGTTTATTTCTATGTTTGTTTCCGAAGAATATATATAGCCACTGTGTAGTAGTTTTGAGTTTGTATCGGTATGTCGGATTATGCATGTTATACTATCTGACATATCGGTGCTCGCACTAAGCAATTACACGGATGGTCGCTCCTCAATAGCCCTATTCTCTGTGCTAGTTGACGGCATTACCTCGTAGTGTCCTTGGCTAGCGTGGGTATAGAGGTGGGGCTTCACACGCCTGCTCCATTTCTCCAACAGAACTTGTCAAAGCAATCCTGAATCACTTGACTACTCATACATAATATGAGTATTAATAAAACAACTAATAAACACTAGGGTCGGACATGGGTTTGGTGTGAGTAAACGGGTTTAAAAGTTGCTTAACTTTGAAAATCTTTTGAAAACAAAAGGTATCACGTAAGACTTCCCACAAATAAACATGGAAAATTTTTACATTACGCTAACCGAAACATTTGATAGGAAATCCAGTGATATTATAACAGTGTCTAGCGTTTTCAAAATAAAATACAGAAATAGCTGGAATGCTTACATCTCACGTTCCAACATAGTTGGGCACAATCAAAACCGTACAGGCACTTATTGGATTTTGGATTCCATACAATGGCAGGGCTACTGGGGTACCGCTCGTCATAGTACGTGGCCTAGATCACCGTATCGAGGATCACTCTCAATCCCCTGCAATACAAAGCCAAAACCATCCCTTACAGTACAGTCCGGAACAAGACAACCTCGTAGATGGTCGTCGCCAACTGCCCACACAGCCGAAATAAAAAGGGACCTCTAGACATGGGTAAATCTCGTCCTACTTTGGCATGACCCACTTAGCCTTGCGGCACCTCCCCTGTTTTAGCCATTCCCGGTTGATGAGGCTTGAGGCTACGATTACCTTTATAGGACACATCAATCTTAGAATGCTCATCGTCCACCTGACGATGTTCTGAAAGTATTCAATCCAGACAAGTTCATTTCGAAGGCACTATTTCGCTACACTCGTTTTGGTATCACCCTCAAAGTTAACGACAATAGCCCTTGCACTCTGAATCTTCATCTCGAACCTGAAAGTACTACCCCGTTAAACTCGTATTGGAATCACCCTTAGAGTATTAACACGAATAGTCCTTACACCTCGAGTCTTCACTCTTCACTTGAGATTCAAGACCTAACGTTTAATTTGGATCGATATGGTTTTCGGAATTCCAAATTTGGAAACCCGATCCCGGTCTCATCGAAATCCAAACGTCATCTTAATGTCCAAGTGATTTTGGTTTGAACAATTAATTCAATTCATCATTATCTATATACACACAGATAGATAATCCACATGTCACAATAGATAATCACATTTCATCATAAACAGATAATCTGGATAATCAACACAAACAGATAATCCATATTGTCATAATCTAACGAAGCATCCATATCATATAGATATTACTCATCTCATTACTGTGATCACAACCATTCAGTGAAATATCAATATTATCCATAAGCATTGATTTATTAACCACATCCATAATTAATTTAAAATGAATTAAATTAATTATTTCCATCTCTAATTAATTCAAAGTAAATTAAATTAATTACTACATCTATAAATCCTGCTTATATATCCATAATTAATTAATCTAGTTAATTAATCCTTTTCTAAGTATTCAACTTGATTAAACACCTTTGATTAATCATTCTCTAATTACAATAAGTAATTAGTCTTTAATTAATTTCACAAATTAATTAACCATAATTTTTAGTAATTAACATTTAATTACTTTATTTATTAATTAACTGTAATTAATTACATTAATTAATCACTTTATTATTATTAATTATTGCTTAATTAAACAATTCCTAATTACATCATTAATTATATTAATTAATGATCTCTAATTTATATTAAAATTAATTACTTTATTTAAATTAATTACATTTAGTAATTAATCTATAATTTAAAATACAACTATTAATCACCCTTGACTAATATTAATCCAGTAATTAACTACCATTAATTACTCATTAACAAATTAATTATTCCATAATTAGTTATCTTCCATAATTAATCCCTAAATTAATTACAAAATTAATTACCCAAATTACTTTATTACAAATCATCTTTCACTAATTACACTCCAGTAATTATCATTTATTACTTCCCTAAGTAATTATGCTCCATTAATTACATTAAGTAATTAATCTTATTAAATCATCAAATGATTTTCTTAAATTAATTAAAATAAATTAATTAACTTAAAGTAATCACATTATCATAATTAATTACAATAAATAATTAATCTCTTAATTACTTTATGAAGTAATTATGCTTAACAATTTACAATTGATTATCTTCAATTAATTAATCTAATTAATTATCAAAATTAATCACATTAATTAGTTACTTAATAATCCTTAGATAATTATCTTTATTAACTAATAAAATTTTCTTTAATTACTTCTTAAGAAATTTATCTTAGATTAATTTTTATTAATCATATCTAATTATAATTTAATCTAAATCATTAATTTAGAATCAAATAAATAAGTTATCCCTTAATTAAATTCTTTTATTATCTTAATTATTTATAAGATAATTCATTCACTTATTTAATGACTTTATTAACATTCAAGTGTATTTAAAACATTACATTTCCAAATTTAAATTCAAATTCCATTTTGAATTTAAGATTTAAAATGTTTAACCATTTAAACATTTGTCCAAATTTAAATAAATTTATATACCTTAAAATAAATATAAAGAACATTAATTACTTATACAAGATACTTGTATAAGAAAAGTTTAAAACTAAATTGCTTAATGTTAAAAATAAATTGATTATTTTAACTTCCAAATTAAAGTTAAACACATCATAACTTTTATTCAAATATTAAAGTAAACCTTTGTAAATAATTTTACCAAATTTAAACTTTATTTGAAATCAAATTCATTTTTAAAATCTACTTTAAAAACTTGTTCAACATTTAAATTTACAAAACTAATTTAAATTCAAGGTTTGAATCCGTAGTAAACTTGAAACTTTATTTTAGACTTGATTTAAAAACTTGATTTAAACCTTGCTTTAAATTTAAAATTTCTTTTAAAACATAAGGTTCAAAAGTTCATCTACTTAAACTTTGAATTTGAAATCCCTGTTTTAAAAATCCTGCTTTAAAATTTGGATTTCATTTAAATTTTAAAAACTAAACTCCGTCAGGTTTATAATACCTGAAACTAAACATACCCGAGACCCCTCAACAATTACTTCGAGTCAACACCCTAAAACTTCGAGTAATCTACTCGATCTACCTGAGTAAAACTCGAGTTCTACTCTCCTGCACAAACCCAAAAGTTCATCAGAACTTAAAATATGCACGGTGCATACGACCCAGTGCTCTGGCAACCTCCAGCCATCATCACCACCTTCATCACGTCGCCGACTATCTCCACACCTGATCACGACCACCAGAATTCACACCGCAGCTAGAAATCAAAATCGAGATAGCCAACCAACCTGGAAACTCAACACTGTAAACATTCCCAAACCTGTCATCACCTCGATAACCCATCTCCGACCATCAGAATTACTGCGACTCCGGCCAACCCTTCATCAGCATCCTCGCTTCCAATCCCCAAAACCCTACAACACTCGGAGCACCAGAGAACACAAGAAGCAACAAAACTTCGACCACCCAAAAACTAAGTTTAGAAACTGGAAAGAGCAACCACCGTCGCCACCAAACTCTGTCCATCCACCTGACAATTTTCCCTCACTCACTTATCGCTCCTCCGCCTCCAAGAAGAACTACAACATCCCAAACCCACTAGATCACCAGATAAACCCCAAAACCCCTATTCTATTCAACCTAGTAACACTCATTTCATACCTAACTAAAAAAATTGATTTTGGTTTTAAAAATCATGATTTCACATGTGCATTCAAATTATAAACCTGATTTAATAATTTAAGAAGCTTGAAATTTTGCTTATTTGAATTATTAACTTTTCTTATTGTTACAGAGACAACCTGTTCTTAATTTATCTTGATTATAATTAGTGAACATAATTCCACACTAAACAAACACTTTTTGTTTATATATCAAATCCTAACTGAGATCAAATCAAGAGGTAATGGTTTTTCTATTTAAAATATTTGTTTTAAAAACAGAATTAGGTATACGGATACTTGTAAACAACACACACACACACACACACATATATTTGTATCTATATACACACTGAATATTCATCATAATGCAATCATACAAAGCAAACTTATTCTATTAATCCACATGCAACAGATAAATTAAATCTTTTTAAATTGTGAAGTTATTCACCTTAAAAAAATGAAGGTAAAGCAGTTATTTACAGCAGTTTGATTTTTGAAAGCAGTTTGCATTTTATGCTTGAGTTCAAGTATTTGCTTTAGCATTGATAAAAAAAGAACTATTTTTAAAAACAGAAATTTACTCACCAATTTATAGAAGCAGAGAACACTTTGATGCATTTACATTTTCCTGGAACTGCAATTTGAATCTGCATTATGAATTTGAAGTTTTGCATTTGCTTGCTGATTTATTAGTTGAATCAGGTGAATTTGCTTGATGTTGTTGATTTTAAAACTGCATGCTGACCCCCATTTCTTTTGCTTAGATTTGGAGTTGAACTTCAAACAGATTACAGATTTACAATTTGAGCAGATTGTTTTTTTGTAGATTTTTTTCGAACATGAGATGTATTGGGTTTTGAATTTTTTTCTAAAATGTGATTTCAGTTTCTCATTTGAAGATAATGGTTTGAACAATTACGAATTGTTAAGTTTCTACTTAATATATTTTTAATAAAATGTTTTTAAAAATAAATAAAACCATTGACACTTGTTAATTAATGTTGTAGAGTGATTTACAAGTGTCTTTTTAAGAGCAAAATGTCTTACACATGTTCATTTTAATATTATAATAAATTTCTTTATTTTATAAATGTATTTAAATTCATTCTAAATCAATTTCTTATTTATGTTACCATATTTTTAAATGTTTACATATAAATTTCCTTTATTAGATTACATATTTTAATGTTAATTTGAATACTTTTAAAATAATATTTTCAAAGCTAAATTTTCATGAAAGAAAATTTTAAAAGAAAAGAATATTAAATTAATCCTTATTTTAAAGTTTCAAACTGAAATATTGTTCTCTAATGTAAATGAACTAAGTCTATTTCAAAAAAAAAATTCAAAAGAAAACAAAATAAATTTTTATTATAATATACATTTTAAACTATTATATTTATATTTTTTTTAACAAAATAAATATTAACTTTAATTTCTTTTGAATCGATTTTTAAACAAACTTTTGAAAAGTTTCTATACTAATTTCAATCAAATTTTCCAATTCACAATTAATACACATATATATAACATAAATTTGAAAATATCTTTATTAAATTTAAATTTTAA
The DNA here is from genome assembly GCA_030765085.1 of Allium cepa. Classification (NCBI taxonomy): domain Eukaryota; kingdom Viridiplantae; phylum Streptophyta; class Magnoliopsida; order Asparagales; family Amaryllidaceae; genus Allium; species Allium cepa. The sequence goes on from CM060942.1 coordinate 361,300,976, forward strand.
ATTAAAATCAAATTCCCTATATACAATGTGTACACATATATACATTATAAATAAAATATCCTTTAAATTAGCTTAGAAAGATAATTTTATTATTGAAATATTTTAAACTTTGAAAAGAATAAGATTCCCAAATTAAATTATCATTATTATAAATTAGAAAAGATAACATTTGTCAAACTAAATAATTATTAGTTTTCAAAAGATAATTTTTATTTGAATTAGATTTTTAAATCAGTATTTCACATTTTAAAATAATTATTAATGAATTTATTAAATAAATATTGCCCAAATTTCTGGGGCATCACATTCCTCCCCCTTTAAAAGAATTTCGTCCCCGAAATTTAAAAGCAAAGGTTATTTAATAATCCCATACAGATTTTAATTTTAAAAATAGCAAACATATGCTATCAACCAAATACTAGCAACCATAGCAACCAATTCAAACAAACAATTCTGACTATCCAGACAAAATTCTGGATAGGACTCCCTAGAGTTTCCCAGGTACAAACACTGGGATACTCGCCCTATAGAATCTAAACTGGCTGCACCACACAGATCTAGAGCTCCTATGTATCTAGATCTACAAATCTAAACAGGATACTGGACCACAGACAAGTCCTGATCAACTTCCAAATCTCCCAAAACTACTAGTTCTAAAACCCATGATAAACCATACATGTACTCCCTCGGAGGTACGTGAAATACATAATGAATTCCAACCGTCCGAACTGGCAATTCAATCCTGTAGACCAAACACTTAACCCTTAAGAGAAAACAGAAAGATACAATACACTTATGAGGTAGCTTCCAGTCTTACCCAATCTTATATCTCTTACGATTGGAGAAAAAATATCCAAAATTAAATTTCCAATTTTTGAAATCCAAGTCTCCGACTTCAAATTTTGAATTCCTTTATCTCTAATCCACAAATTTCTCCTGTCGATCCTTGCCTTCAACCTTCTAGATCAATCCAATCTTCGCAGATGCCTAATGAAACAAATCTGAACAAAGAAATAAACGATCTCTAGATTCTACTCAACAAAATGTTTCTCATCATAATCCACCACACAAACTCTACTACACAAATATCAGAAGATTTCAAACCTACTACTCCTATTCAAAAAAAAAACAGATGCACAAGACAACCAAGCCTCTGGATTCGAAATGAATTTCCTGTAGAAATCCTCTGATCCAAGACAAAACACAAATTCCAATAAATCCGGTGTTGCTTCTATTCTAGAATAGCTGCCACCATGCTTCCACTGCACAACTCTGATTTGAGAATGCTGTAGATGAACACAAGTACAAACTTGATCAACCCATTTCGGAAACATTGTTCATCAAATTCCATAAAATCTCAGTGACCTATCTGATTCGGTCACAAACACCATAGCAAAAATTCAACCAGAAAACTAGATCCGATCAATCCTGCCAGCTTAAACAGACCTCTCTCTCAAAAAACCCTCCTACCTACTAGGCTAAACCACCAGTAAAGCTCCAAGAACCAAGTCGATATAGAACTCAATCTTCTGATGTGGATGCAAACCTTAACCCTTCGAGATATCTAGAAAAATCTCAAACCACCACGATAACTCTAGCATCCTCTAGAGATGCTTCAATCCAAAGCAAATGTTAGTAAGAGAATATCCGAACCATCGCAAGTCACTTTTGCGATTCCACTCAGTTAAGTTCCTAAGAAACTGTTCTCTCTTCACCAATCAAAACAGCTTAAGCCTTCTAACCAAAGAAGAAACTAGTGGTCCACCTTCAACCACAAACATCACACCCAGCTGAGCTTCCAGAAGAAATGGACAAGCTTCACTATCTGCCTGGCCTACTAACAGAAGAATCACAAAGACTCCTGAACCGTCGAAGAAACGGTCCTCACTACTGCTACTGCATCCAAAGACTTTCTTATCCAAAAGCTCACCGAACCACAAAGCTGCACCAGCCACTTCCACAATAGAGCCTTCAGTAGAAAGATATCTCTCAGGTAACTCGACTTCAAACCAAGCACAAACACTCTGCCAAACTGAGTCTCAAACTCAAATATATACAGAACTCTTTCCTAATGTTGCCAAGATACCATTACTGCTTCAACACCTCCTACTGGTCCAAACTCAAGAAAATCCACTTGCACAAGTGCAACCAAGATTACAATCCAAAGATAAAATCCGAACCTTGAAAAGATTTCCTTCAGAGATGGTGAAATCCTTCACACCAAACTGCAAAACTACTCAAGATGCCCAATACTGCCCTAGCAGATTAACTTCCAACCTCAAACACTCGTACTCCAGCCATTGGTAGTTGTGTTACACACACCACTGACCCATCTACCTCTAGAACTTATATCGGAAAACCCGAAAAGGTAACCCAATCAAAAAGGTAGAAATATATATATATATATATATATATATATATATATATATCTGTGTGTGTATTCAAAATTACAAATACGCTCTTTCAAGATAGACACCACTCTAAAGCCTAGGTATTCGCTTAACCTAGTGCTTTGATACCACAATGTAACGACCCGCCTTTCATTCCATAGAAAGACGCATCATTAAGAAGAAAGAAAAGGGATAGAAAAGAGAAAACATAGGAAAGAAACAAACAAACAACACCAGAATCTCACAGTGGAACGAATAAATTATATTATATCACATAACATATTACATAGTATCATATACATCAGAGTTATACAACTAATACAACACAAACTAGACGGTTATAAACACCTGTCTAATTATTACAATTCAAGTACATCACAGAAAATAGATACAACTCAAACACATCGGAACCACTATATATATATATATATATATATATATATATATATATATATATATATATATCTACACGCTGAAGCCTCCTGCTCCATTTCTCCTACAGAACTTGTCAAAGCAATCCTGAATCACCTAACTACTCATACATAATATGAGTACCCAAGAGTTTAATAAAACAGAAAATAAAAACTAGGGTCAGACATGGGTCTGGTGTGAGTAAACGTGTTTAAAAGTTGCTTAACTTTGAAAATCTTTTGAAAACAAAAGGTATCACGTAAGACTTCCCACAAATAAACATGGAAATTTTTTACCTTACGCTAACCAAAACATTTGATAGGAAATCCAGTGATATTATAATAGTGTCTAGCGTTTTCAAAATAAAATACAGAAATAGCTGGAATGCTTACATCTCATGTTCCAACATAGTTGGGCACAATCAAAACCGTACAGGCACTTATTGGATTTTGGATTCCATACAATGGCAGGGCTACTGGGGTACCGCTCGTCAAAGTACGTGGCCTAGATCACCGTACCGAGGATCACTCTCAATCCCCTGCAATACAAAGCCAAAACCATCCCTTACAGTACAGTCCGGAACAAGACAACCCCGTAGATGGTCGTCGCCAACTGCCCACACAGCCGAAATAAAAAGGGACCTCTAGACATGGGTAAATCTCGTCCTACTTTGGCATGACCCACTTAGCCTTGCGGCACCTCCCCTGTTTTAGCCATTCCCGGTTGATGAGGCTTGAGGCTACGATTACCTTTATAGGACACATCAATCGTAGAATGCTCATCGTCCACCTGACGATGTTCTGAAAGTATTCAATCCAGACAAGTTCATTTCGAAGGCACTATTTCGCTACACTCGTTTTGGTATCACCCTCAAAGTTAACGACAATAGCCCTTGCACTCTGAATCTTCATCTGGAAGCTGAAAGTACTACCCCGTTAAAGTCGTATTGGAATCACCCTCAGAGTATTAACACGAATAGTCCTTACACCTCGAGTCTTCATTCTTCACTTGAGATTCACAACCTAACGTTTAATTTGGATCGATGCGGTTTTTTGAATTCTAAATTTGGAAACCCGATCCGGGTCTCATCGAAATCTAAACGCCATCTTAATGTCCAAGTGATTTTATTTTGAATAATTAATTCAATTCATCATTACCTATATACACACAAATAGATAATCCACATATCACAATAGATAATCACAATTCATCATAAACAGATAATCTGTATTATCGTCACAAACAGATAATCATCACAAACAGATAATCATCACAAACAGATAATCCATATTATCATACTTTAACTAAGCATCCATATCATATAGACATTACTCATCCCATTACTGAGATCACAACCATTTAATGAAATATCAATATCATCCATAAGCAATGATTTATTAACCACCATCCATAATTAATTTAAAATGAATTAAATTAATTACTTCCATCTCGTTTTAATTTAAAGTAAATTAAATTAATTACTACATCTATAAATCCTGCTTATATATCCATTAATTAATTAACCTAGTTAATTAATCCTTCTCTAAGTATTCAACTTGATTAAACACCTTTAATTAATCATTCTCTAATTACAATAAGTAATTAGTCTTTAATTAATTTCACAAATTAATTAACCTTAATCATGAGTAATTAACTTTTAATTACTTTATTTATTAATTAACTATAATTAATTACATTAATTAATCACTTTATTATTATTAATTATTCCTTAATTAAACAATTCTTAATTACATCATTAATTATATTAATTAATGATCTCTAATTTATATTTAAATTAATTACTTTATTTAAATTAATTACATTAAGTAATTGATCTAAAATTTAAAATTCAACTATTAATCACGCTTGATTAATATCAATCCAGTAATTAACTACCATTAATTACTCATTAGCAAATTAATTATTCCATAATTAATTATCTTCATTAATTGATCCCTTGATTAATTACAAAAGTAATTACCCAAATTACTTTATTATATATCATCTTTCACTAATTACATTCCAGTAATTATCATTTATTACTTCCCTAAGTAATTATGCTCCATTAATTACATTAAGTAATTACTCTTATTAAATCATCAAATGATTTTCTTAAATTAATTAAACTAAATTAATTAACTTAAACTAATCACATTATCATAATTAATTACAATAAATAATTAATCCCATAATTACTTTTATCAAGTGATTATGCTTAACAAATTACAATTGATTATCTTCAATTAATTAATCTAATTAATTATCAAAATTAATCACATTAATTAATTACTTAATAATCCATAGATAATTATCTTTATTAACCAATAACATTTTCTTTAATTACTTCTTAAGAAATATATCTTAGATTAATTTTTATTAATCATCTTTAATTATAATTTAATTTAAATCATTAATTTAGAATCAAATAAATAAGTTATCCCTTAATTAAATTCTTTTATTATCTTAATTATTTCCAAGATAATTCATTCACTTATTTAATGACTTTATTAACATTCAAGTGTATTTGAAACATTACATTTCTAAATTTAAATTCAAATTCCATTTTGAATTTATGATTTCAAATGTTTAACCATTTAAACATTTATCCAAATTTAAATAAATTTATATACCTTAAAATAAATATAGAGAACATTCATACTTATATAAGACACTTAAATAAGAAAAGTTTAAAAATAAATTACTTAATTTTATCAAAAGAAATCAAGCTTAAAAATAAATTGATTACTTTAACTTCCAAATTAAAATTAAACACATCATAACTTTTATTCAAATATTAAAGTAAACTTTTATAAAGAATTTTATCAAGTTTAAACTTTATTTGAAATCAAATTCATATTTAAAATCTACTTTAAAAAATTTAAACTTGTTCAACATTTATATTTACAACCGGATTTGAATTCATGGTTTGAATCCATAGTAAACTTGAAACTATATTTTAGACTAGATTTAAAAACTTGATTTAAACCTGGCTTTGAATTTAAAATTTCTTTTAAAACTTAGGATTCAAAATTTCTTTTGAATTCAGACTTAAACTTTGAATTTAAAATCCCTGTTTTAAAAATCCTTCTTTAAAATTTGAATTTCGTTTAAATTTTAAAAACTGAACTCTATCAGGTTTATAAAACCTAAAACCAAACATACCCGAGACCCCTCAATAATTACTTCGAGTCAACGCCCTAAAACTTCGAGTAAACTACTCGATCTACCGGAGTAAAGCTCGAGTTCTACTCTCCTGCACAAACCCAAAAGTTCATCAGAATTTAAAATATGCACGGTGCGTATGCACCGGTGCTCTGGCAACCTCCAGCCATCGTCACCACCTTCATCACATTGCCAACCATCTCCACACCTGATCACGACCACCAGAATTCACACCGCAGCTCGAAATCAAAATCGAGATAGCCAACCAACCTAGAAACTCCACACTGCGAACATTCCCAAACCTGTCATCACCTCGATAACCCATCTCCGACCATCAGAATTACTGCGACTCCGGCCAACCCTTCATCAGCATCCTCGCTTCCAATCCCCAAAACCCTGCAACACTCGGTGCAGCAGAGAACACGAGAAGCAACAAAATTTGGACCACCCAAAAACTAGGTTTAGAAACTGGAAAGAGAAACCACCGTCGCCACCAAACTCTGTCCATCCACCTGACAATTTTCCCTCACTCGCCTATCTTCCTCCACCTCCAGGAAGAACTACAACATCCCAAACCCACTATATCACCAGATAAACCTCAAAACCCTATTCTGTTCAACCCAGTAACACTCATTTCATACCTAACTAAAAAATGTGGTTTTGGTTTTAAAAATCATGATTTCACATATGCATTCAAATTATAAAACTGATTTAATAATTTAAGAAGTTTGAAATTTTGCTTATTTGAATTATTAACTGTTCTTATTGCTACAGAGACAACCTGTTCTTATTTTATCTTGATTATAATTTGTAAACATAATTCCATACTAAACAAACACTTTTTGTTTAGATATCAAATACTAACTGAGATCAAATCAAGTGGTAATGGTTTTTCTATTTAAAATTTTAGTTTTAAAAACAGAAACAGGTATACAGATACTTGTAAATAACACACATATATATTTATATCCATATGTACACTGAATATTCATCATAATGCAATCATACAAAGAAAACTTATTCTATTAATCCACATGCAACAGATAAATTAAAGCTTTTTAAATTGTAAAGTTATTCACCTTAAAAAAAATGAAGGCAGAGCAGTTATTTACAACAGTTTGATTTTTGAAAGCAGTCTACGTTTGATACTTGAGTTCTAGTAATTGCTTTAGCAATGATAAAAAAAAGAACTGTTTTTAAAAACAGGAATTTACCCACCAGTTTATAGAAGCAGAGAACACTTTGATAAATTTACATTTTCCTGGAGCTGCAATTTGAATCTACATTATGAATATGAAGTTTTGCATTTGCTTGTTGATTTGTTAGTTGAATCAGGTGAATTTGCTTGTTGTTGTTGATTTTAAAACTGCATGCTGACCCCCATTTCTTTTGCTTAGATTTAGCGTTGAATTTCAAACAGAATAAAGATTTACAAATTTGAGCAGATTGTTTTTTTTTGCAGGTTTTTTTTGAACATGAGTTGTATTGGGTTTTGAATTTTATTCTAAAATCTGATTTCAGTTTCTCATTTGAAGATAATGGTTTGAACAATTATGAATTGTTAAGTTTCTACTTAATATTTTTAATAAAATGTTTTTAAAATAAAACCATTGCCCCTTGTTACTTAATGTTGTAGAGTGATTTACAAGTGTCTTTTTAAGAGTTAAATGTCTTACACATGTTCATTTTAATATTATAATAAATTAATTAATTTTATAAATGTATTTAAATTCATTCTAAATCAATTTCTTATTTATGTTACCATATTTTTAAATGTTTACATATAAATTTCCCTTATAAAATTACATATTTTAATGTTTATTTGAATACTTTTAAAATAATATTTTCAAAGCTAAATTTTCAAGAAAGAAAAATTTAAAGAAAAGAATATTGAATTAAACCTTATTTTAAAGTTTCAAACTGAAATATTGTTCTCTAATGTAAATGAACTAAGTCTATTCCAAAAAAACAATTTCCAAAAGAAAACAAAATAAATTTTTATTATAATATACAATTTAAACTATTATATTTATATTTTTTTAAACAAAATAAATATTAACTTTAATTTCTTTAGAATGGATTTTTAAACAAACTTTTGAAAGTTACTATACTAATTTCAATCAAATTTTCCAATTCACAATTTATGCACATATATATAATATAAATTTGAAAATATCTTTATTAAATTTAAATTTTAAATTTAAATCAAATCCCTATTTACAACGTATACACATATATACATTATAAATAAAATATCGTTTAAATTAGCTTAGAAAGATAATTTTGTTATTTAAATATTTTAAACTTTGAAAAGAATAAGATTCCCAAATTAAATTATCATTGTTATAAATTTAGAAAAGATAACATTTATCCAACTAAATAATTATTAGTTTTCAAAAGATAATTTTTATTTGAATTAGATTATTAAATCAATATTTCACATTTAAAATAATTACTAATGAAATTATCAAATAAATATTGCGCAAATTTCCGGGACATCACATATTTTGTAAAGGCTATGCATATATTCATAGTCTAAAACCTATTATATATATTTTGTTATAAATAGTTACAGTTATATTTTTATGGTGTGAGTCATAACAGAATTATAAAGGTTACTATATAACTTATACTTGTATGTTGATGGGTCTGCATAGATTTATAAAGGGTCTGGATACATTTGAGTAACATTAATGTAGTGGGTGGTATATATATAAATATCTTATATATATATTTGTTTATACATATACATACTATTTTGGACTTACATTGATTTCGTCGATACTAAATTTATAACAAATATTGTTTTAATTATAGCATACAATTTATTTTACATGTTTGACTTTAGTATATAAATCCACCTATATACCTTTTACCTTCATCGATCCAGTTCTGATTTGTTGTATCAATTCTTAATCATCAGCCTTGTTCGTCCAATTCGCGTTCAAATCTTACTTTGCTTTAAGTTGTTGTTTGGACTATTCGATGGTCTAGATCGTGATCCAATTCGTACCTTGTCGAGTCGTCAAAATCTCTAGCCTCGAAAGGTGAGCAATCACTCACGATTAACGTTCTAGTATTTTATTAATTTTGATTTCAATTGAAATGACAATTGAAATATAATGATGTAGTTATTTTGTTATATATACTATTATTTGTAACTGTTCACCTGTGGGATATGACACCGTATCCTGTTGTTTATATTTTATTTAAATTATTGATGATATATGCATGTTATTATTTTATTATCTGCTATCACTCTGCAAGTTCCCTATTAGTATAGAATTAACTATGGGTTGAAATGATACATACCCAAATGGACTTTAGAATAGGAGGAAATCGTTATGGGTTGAAATGATAAACCCAAGCGATTTTCATTTGAACTGAATTGGGATTACGGGTCGAAATGATATATACCCGTGTGTGTGTCTATACACACACACACACACACACACACACACTCTTAATTATGGATAGAAATGATGAATATCCATATCACTTAACCATATGTTAGAAGTATATACAGACGCCATTGGTCCATATATATATATATATATATATATATATATATATATATATATATATTGAAATGATTTTCTATGGTTTTAGGAGAAATATAGGGTTTTAGTTAATATTGGAAATATTTTTTTATATAAATATGTTTAATGTAAAGTAGATTTAATAGTAAACTTTAATTTAATAAAGTTTGATTTAATTAATAGAATATGTTTAAGTATTTTATTTTGAATAGATTTCCAATGTTTGTATATGTTAAGGAAGATAAAGTTGAATTGATTGGAATGGTATTTATAATAATTTTGTTTAATTAAATCAAATTCGAAACTTATTAAATTTGAAAACTTAAAATATAGCTCATAACATGACTTTCACTTTAGTGATTTAATGAGTATTCACGTTCAAAGAAATTGAAGGCAAATATAATGAATTGTAATATAAGGCTATATAAGTAATATTGGGTGGATATTTCAAGAATAAATAATAATGAAGTTAAATCAAGATCTATATGGAACTGTTAGGTTTAGTTTGAAATGTTGAAGCTTTGAAATACGGGACTTAAATAGTTAAATTGTGATTCAGATCTGTATTTGAAATTGATAAAATTTGAATTTGTTCTTTAGAAGACTAAATTGAATGGAAATTGAAATTTGAGATTTAAATTAATCTGAATAGGAAAGTCGAGTTGATTTTTGAAGTGATCGGTGAAACTTGAGGAAATTATAAATACTTTACTTTATAAATTTTTCAAAATCTATATATATATATATCTATATTTATATTGAAGTGAAAATGATATTTTGGTTTTGAAATATAAATTAATTTGAAAGGACCACGGTATTATAGTGTATATTTCTACCTTGTAGATGGTTCTGTAGATCCTTAGGGGATGGTTATCCCAATCCTTTAAGTTACTTGTATCTCAGTTGATATTTCACTTGAGTTGGATTTATAGATATAACAATGTTAACCCTGACTTGAGTGTTTTTATGTTTTGCTTTACGCTTGGGTCAGACTGAGTGATACAACATTTGAACTCACCTTCGAAGTTGGAGCTTTGCTTGAAGATCCAGCTATCTATCCTTTCAGTCATCTAGTTGATTGGTTCAGAGATGTCATCTGCTCATACTGGAGACTTCACTGCATCTGAGATATTCTATTGTATTTTATTTCTAACTCTGATGTTTATATAGTAGCTTCATGAACTACTATTCATTTATTCTGTTTCGTATTATTGTACTACTCTGTATCCGTGATTCTGTGATTAATTTATTCACTGTATATGTTAAGTTTGCCAAATTTAAATTAACAATCTGATATTTTGAGCAATTCAAGTCTGACTTGTGCGGATGTGAATAGTTGAAAATAGCGGGTCGTTACAGGTCAAATATTTCACAAAGCTTTTCTCCTTTCCAGTCTGTAGTTAACCTGTTCAAACACGTTTCCTCTCCTTTCACCCTTTTCAAAAAAAATCACAGCTGCACGGTCGTCTAAAATAAATAATAATAATATTATTATTATTATATATGCATAGAAGGATAGAGGACCAGGTAAATAATTCGATTTTTCATTTCCCCACACTCTTCCCTCTATCCTCTAAAAGGTGAGTCAATGGCCTCCTCGTTTCTTTTTGGAAGGAAAATATAAGTTATACCGCGTTCATTTTTTCCAATTTAAATCGAAATCATTCAAAAAAATGATAAGAGTGGGAAGGGAAATTCGAATTCGATTCGAGCTCAAGGTCATTTTCCTCACGCAATTCAAGCAGGGAGAAAAGGGCGCGATCGAAGTTGATTCGCGAGTTAGGAGGCGATGTTGTACGTGCGTAGGGGGCATGAGCCTTTGCGAGGGGGCGGCATGAGGTGAGCTCGACTGGTGACAGCAAGTGGATTTTGGATAACTCATAGGTAGCCTAGGCGGCGATTTTGGGAGATGATGGCGGTCTCGAGCATCGGTGCAGTTTTGGATAGAACGCGAGTTTAAAATGGACAGAGTGTGAAGTATAAAAAATTCCAATTCAAGCATAAATTGAATGGCCTGATTGTTAATAAATTCAACAATGAATTGTTAATGTAAATTAAAATTTAAAATGGATAAAAGAATAAACAAATCGAATAAATTAGTGAAATGGTTGGGATTTGATCAAAGGAAAATCAAATCAAAGATTGTGAATAGGTAGTAGAGTTTGGAAATGAAGCTTGAATTATAAATAGAAATTCTACTTAAAATTGTATGTGAATTAAATATGAATTGAAGTTGTATGGAATTGGATTAAGTAAAAATGATTTGAGATGAAGATAAATCCAATTCGAGTATGAATAAATTATAATGGGGATGAACTTAAGTTATGAAATGGTAGTGAATTGAAGTAAATTAACTTAAGTTTAAAGTTAATGGAAGCATGGAATGATATCGTATATAATAAAATGGTTTGGAATCAAATCGTTTGGATATGAAAGAAAATGCAATGAAGGTTTGTGAATAAATTAAAATGGGATGGGATTGAGTATAAATTGAGTTGGAATCAATTTAAACTGGTTATAAAGCTTATGTCATTATTTATTCACATTAATACTGTCGAATAACATTAGAAAATTGGTCGTTCAACGTAGACAAAAGTAAACAAAATTATATGGATCAATAGCAGTTTGATAAATCGATTTTTGCATCAATTGGAATGAATATGGGTTTGTTTTGGTTAAAATGAATTAAATAAAAGCAAGTAAGTTGAAAATCACTCCAACCGAATGGAATGGTTTGAGAATTGATTATAAGCAATTGTAATAAGTGTCGGAACCTTATATATGCTTATGGAAATTGTATAATGTGCATTATATGTGAAATTTATGTGTTTATGCCAGTGTATCACATGCATTGTTATAGGAATGATGTTTTAGCTATCTAAATTTAGGTGAAATGCTGTAAACTTCCTATATTTAGTACTTAAATATTTAAATTGAGTAAGTACAGGTACCGAAAAGCCGTTTGGCTGGATTGGATTGCGCTAAATGCTAAAATAAATAAGCCGCTTGCTTATAAATGCTAAATAAGGTATGCCTACGCAATAAAAATAGGAAATATGAACTGTTTTTTGTTTTTCCGACGGTGTGGGTCGATGTATATATATTTATATCTTTTATCAAATTGCAAAAGCTCCTCCGTACAAAGGAGACTCTGCCAAAAACTTTCAGAAATTTTGGAGTTAGAAAATTTTTGAAAATTTTTGGGAGTTTTTTTTGTTAACGACAAAATGATTTCAAACTGGAAATTGAAATAAATTAGTGAAAGAAACTAATTTAAAATAATGACATGAATTGGTTATAAATGGAAAATAAAATTTAATATACAGAGTTGAAGATAAATCGAATTCGGAAGAAAATGAAAGAATCAATTTGAATAGAAATAGATATAAACTAAAGTGGTAAGGTGAAAATAAATAAAGAAGCATAAATGCTTATACCAAACTTAAGAAAGGCATGGTGAATTCTTGATTTGAAAATTATATTACAAATATATTCAAAGTAAATATTGGAAGGAATGAATATTGTCATTTGGTAAGGAAGTCGATAAAATGTTTTTGAATGTTCTGATTAGATATTATTGCTAAGTGGAATATACAGGTATTATGAAGGAAAAGAAAATAGGTTTTTATTCCAGAAGATAAACTTGAATTGCTCGACAAAAAGGTATGTGTTTAGTATGAAATTTGATTGGGTTTTGATCAAGCCACTTGGCTTTTTGTTTTCTTTTGGAATTTGGGAGCCCGTAGAGGCCTTTTGTAGTCATACTGAGCTAGCCGCGCAAAGGAGACGCTGGCGAAATTTTTCGGAAATTTAGAGAGTTAAAAAAAATTTGAGAAAATTTTGATAATTCAAAAGTTGGTTTTAAATTGAAATTTAAATGATTAAGCAAAAGGGTAGTGTTTGATATTATAGAAGGTTTTGGAAAGTTAGTAGGAATAATAATGCGTCTTTTATAAAAAGATAATTGATGGTATGTTGGATTGTGGGTTTTGGGAAAAAGTAAGCGGGTATTGGACCATTCTTCCTAACTAGTAATTTTGGAGACGAAATTCTTTTAAGGGGGTGGAATGTGACGACCCGGAATTTTTAAGCCTTTAAAAATCGGAATATTTAATTGATTTTAATATTTAAAAGTAAATTTTTAACTTGAATTCAAATATCACTAATTATTGATAATTAAATTATTGAATTAAATAATTGGAAGTTGAGCTAAATGTTGAATCTGAAATTTTATGCCTATTAAAAATAATTTGAAGGCTTATAAAATTTATATTGATAATATTGAGGATAATAGAACTTGTAAAATTGAATTTAACACTAATTTGTTCAGTTTTGAAATTTTATCGTTTAAATTGAATTTAAAAATAGCCTTCGGAGGCACAGTCTCGGGATTCGACGAAACCAGTTTCATTAGGTCTGTAATATTGAATTATTATCGAATTTCAATTTCGTAATGATTGGAGTAGTTGTGTGAGCGTACGATATATAAAACGCACTGGAATTTTATATCGAAATTTCAATATAATAACTGGGTTCGGAAGTTATCCCCTCCATATGATCGAATTAGGACTCAAAACCTCTTCTATTGTGTTCGGAATAGGGGTTTAACATTATACACGCCTAGCGGCACGTCTCAATAAGAATTCGAAATTTTAAGTTGCGTTTATCAAGAAAGTTAGAATTTAAATTTAAATTATATATGTTTATCCTGTTAACTTCAGCCGAAATTATATCACATCAGCTGCTTCCCTTCATTTCAAAGTCACTGTAGCCAACCTTTCCTAACACGCATCCCTCAACTTTATATCGCGTCCTTTCCCTTCCATCTTCTTCAATCCAGGACGAAACAAAAAAAAAGTCAAAATCAAGACGAGAGAAAAATGAAATAAATAAATATAAACCCTGTGTCTCCCTCTTCTCGTTTTAAAACCCGGTTTTCCCCCTTTCTATACTTTTAATCGCAAGCTAAAACTATATTTTTGCTGGCGATTCACTTGTAAAGCATCGAAGACGAGGGAATTAGGTCGTGATTCGCGAGTTCGATAGGACGTGGAGGCTCGGTAGTTCGATAAGGGAAGGAGTTCGAGGGCGGCGTCTGGTAGATTGCAACGAGCAAGAGCTCGTTTCCAATCGAGGGGTCACTAGAGATGTTGTCGCATCTGCCGCGCGCGTGTGCTTAGGGTCATTTGCGCGATGATGGTCGATGTGTATGGGAAAGGCTGTATGTAACAACCGCATATATTACGATTGAGTATTTAAATATTTTATTTAAATATTTTGTCGTTAGTCGGATTATAGTTCGAAAAGTTACTTTTTCTGCATACGGTCGAATTAGGACTCAAGACCACTTCCATTGAGTTCAAAATGACGTTTGCGACCTTTTTGAGTATAAACTTTGATATGTTTGGAGTTAGAGGAATTTTGCTACTTTTTCACTTAGGGCTTTGGTTTTTGTTTCAGCCCATTAGACCCAAGCTTCACCCCTCTTATCTTCATTACTTCATTTCTATTTCCTAATACTCAAGCTTTAGCAACAATGGAGAGAGGAATGGGAAATTAAAACTCCAAGCCCTAGTTTTCATTTGCAAATCAAGTTCTAGCTCCAAATCCAAAGAGAAGCTATTGATTCAAGCTCATTTGGGTTGTGTTGAAGTGTGGTTGATTCTTCCTTTGCTTTCAAGCTTCTCCTTCATTGATTTTGTGAAAATGTGAGATTTTTATCTCACATCTAAGTCTATGGATATCTTTGATTGTTAGGCATGAATTCCTAACACTTATTCATATGCAATTGATTTTGATTTGGATTGGTTCTGTGAATATTCCAATTTTTAATGTTTTGGTTTCAAATCTTTAAAGATCCTAACTTTGATGTTTGAACATGTTTTTGGTGATGCATCGAGGAGCCAATAGGACCGGTTAGCCGATGGGCGTAATCCCCTAGCGTCCGTGCTCGACCGGTTGCAAATTGAGTGAGAGTTTGCACTTCGATGAAATAGGGTAGGAATTGCAGAAATTGCATTTCGGC
The DNA here is from genome assembly GCA_030765085.1 of Allium cepa. Taxonomy (NCBI): domain Eukaryota; kingdom Viridiplantae; phylum Streptophyta; class Magnoliopsida; order Asparagales; family Amaryllidaceae; genus Allium; species Allium cepa. The sequence continues at coordinate 361,316,503 of CM060942.1, forward strand.
CGACCGAACCCCCTGGGCCGGTCGACCGAATCTATAATCGAGACTTTCTGGCCTATTTTCGGTCGACCGACTCAGAGAGTCCGATCAAGCGACCTGCTCCTATTTCCCTGTTTGCCTATTTATGCTCGTTTTTCTTTGTTTTTCCATTTGTTAATCGATTCTTCTTCTCCGATTAGTTGTTATCACCTTTGTCGACTTTGAAAACTTCTACTTTTGGAATTTTTAGGTATTTCCACTTCGATGGATTCGGTATCGATTTCTTTGGATTTTTATTCACGTCTTCGAATGTGGATTTTTGGTGAATTGATTGTTCTACAATCATTTTTTTTATTTGTCAGTTTAAAAATATAAAGGTTTCAATACTAGTAGTAAATATCAAATCTCTTTCATCAAAACAATTTCAATATTATTTTAATACAAAGCTCGTTTATAAAACCGTTTTCCAATCTATTAGTATATACAAACCTTTACCTCATTCGTATGAGAAATCTAATTAAACGGCTTAGTAAAACAAGTGGTATGAAATGCTTGCGTTTACTTCGTTGGTTAATTCTTGGACTTATTCGATTGAACCTCTTGTGGCAATTTTCGAGTGGAAATCTACAATTTGTTCATAATATTTAAGTTTAGCTAGTGGTTATGGGACACGAGGTTAAGCTCATATATTTACTAGCTTATTGTAATTGACACTCCTTGATGATCGATGATGATCATTTTTGTGATTATGACTAGCGATATGCTATGTTTCTTTGTCCACGCAGGGGACAGTACCTCGTCTTATTGAGCTTCGTCTCATTCCTTTTATAGGTTAATGAACTATGTATTATTTGAAGTTTCGACTCAACTTTTGTGGGCTAGCGACCCATGTTCCTTTATGGAGTTCGGTCCATCGGGCGTACCATTGCACTACGTCGTTGTTCCGAACTATTCGAATTTCTGGTTCCTCGGGCGTACCGTTGTACTACGTCGTTGCACCGGCTCTATGGTTAGCGACCATGGGATAGCGTCATGTTTGTGATACACGTGTTGGTGAACTTTCATGCTCCCGTTTTGTGATAGGCCTCCCCCATTTTGTGATTTCTGGATTTCCATCGATGATTTCTAAAGTTTGTGTTTCACCAATTTTCGTGATTTGTATTGATAAGTTTTATTAATATTTGTGCTTTGGTGAATTTTGTGTGTCATTGACTTTTGTGATTGGCATTGATATTATTGTCAATACTAATATAGTGTATGACATTCCTTTTGATCTTTGAGAAGATTCTTGTGATATTGATTAATCCCTTGTTGATTTTCAATTACATACTTATCACAGTATGGCTTTATGGATTGGCATATATTTATGTCATATCCCATATTTTATATCATTTTGACTAATATTTATAGCTAGACTGATCCGTTTATTATTTTCTTATTAAATAATACTCGGATCAGGCCGAGATGTTACAGGTGCTTCTGCTTGACTTCACTTCTGGGATTATCATCCTGACTTTTAGCTAACTACTTAGATTAGTAGTTTTTGTTGTATACCTTTGAGATATAGACTCTTTGATGTATACATATTCTTTTGTCTAGCACTTGTAACCATTCTTTTTTGATATTGTGGATCTTGTTTGACCACTACTCTGATGTACACTTTCATGTGTTATATTCATATCTTTTTTCGTCTTTGTGATATGGATGTATGTGACTGATTTATGTTATGCTTATTTCTATATTTGTTTCCGAAGACATTATAGCCACTGTGTAGTAGCTTTGGGTTTGTATCGGTATGTTGGACTTATGATTGCAGTACTATCTGATATATCGTTGCTCGCTCAAAGCAATTACATGGATGGTCGCTCCTCAACAGCCTTATTCTTCGTGCTAGTTGACGGCATTACCCCATAATGTCCTTGGCTAGTGTGGGTGTAGAGGTGGGGCGTCACACTGTATTTGGTGATGAGGGTTGTTCGCCTATTCGATTCGAGGCTTCTCGAATTGGGTGCGGCGATTGCAGCTTGGTCGTTCGCTTTCGATTGCTGTTCTGTGGATGTAAGGTTATAATTCCATCTTTATTTAATTTATTTACACATGTCTTCAGATTGATAATAAAAGGAAGAAAAAAATAGGATTTTTACAGTAATAAAATTACTGTTTTCTGTTTACAATAAGGTATAGGATAATTCTAGTTAGAGATAAATATTATTCTTCCATTAGAAATAATTAAATATATATATATATATGTATGTATGTATATAAGATTATGCGAATAGAATTTTTAATGTTCAAAAAGTTATTTAAAATTTAGTTTTGAAATCTATAAAGATATTATTTATCCTAAAGAAAATAAGTATACATTTACATATCTTAATTTACAAACTTATTTTAAATAATGAATTTGGTAATAAATTTACCCAATTAACTTATATAATTTATTTTAAGTTACAAAAAAATATTTAGTGTAAATTATTAGTCTGGAGTTAAATCATTGGTTAATTAAATAAGATGGAAATAAATTTTTCAAGTTATTTCAAAGTGTTAATAAATCTATGATTGTTATACAAGGTCTAAAATCGAGAAAAAACTGGAATTCCAAGGCAATATTCAAATGGACTGCAAAACGATAAAGTTGAGTTAATCTCACTCAGCTGAATTTCAATTTAAATGATTAAATTTAAATAATTGTTTGAATGGCTGAATTGATTGATGTGCTATAGTATGGTATATTTTGGAATTGGTATTTTATATTGTGCTAACGTCTGTGGATGTAGGGAAAACAGGTTGGAGGGATCCAACTGGACCCCTTAACTTTTATTTAAATTATTTAATATTCTCTGTTGTGATTAGTTGACATTCTATAATGAATTATGTGGAAATATTGAATGCTATGGCTTGATTGAATATATTTGGGTATAATGAGCAACCTAAAATATATAAATTGGATTTTGGTAAGAAAATAAAAGAAGTGAATTTGTAAATGAAATAATTATAGAAAATATGAATAAATTAAGAATGAATTGAAAAAGGAATGGAAGTGATGTTAAATACTAATAAATAACTTCGAGTATGAAAAGAAAAGGATTTGAATAAACAGCAATTTATGAAATATCAAATTAGGCGATATTATTTAATGGAATAAAGAATCATTTTAAGATTCAAAGCTTAAGTTTATTTAAAGGGATTAAGAAGTAATCTGAGAAATCAAAAATTAGTATTCTCGGTTAAAAATATTTTGGATCTTAATTAAGGAATAAAATTTGAAATTAATGGATTTTGAAATAAAAGGGAGTAAATTGGAAATCGACTTAGAAATTGATTCAAGTGTTTGAAATTGAAAATTTAAGGAAGATTGTGAAGAGAAGTATATTTCTCTGGATAGTCAAGTACGTTTAAAGTAAATCTTTAAATATAAGTAAATGCTTTAATGTTGTTTTAAAAAGCATGTTTTAGAAAATCTATTATTTCTAATCTTTTAAATTTTAAAGTAAATATTTTTCAAATCTGTTATCATAGTAATTATTTAAAAGGTAACTTAGTGTTTTGTTTTAAAGAGTGAGAACCTAGTTTATATTTCATAAAGAAAAGTTTTTTTTTACTATTCATATAGTATGTATTTTTAGCCAATTATTGAAGTAGTCTTAACTTAAATGTTTTAAAGTAAATTCCAAAGTAAGTGTTTTGTTTAATCTATTACCGTAATAATTATTTAAAAGATGATTCAGTATTTTGTTTAAGGAAGAAAATCTAGTTATATTTATAAAGTAAACTTATTTTCATTATTTCTAAGGTAATATTTTAAATTGTAAAATTTTCTAAATTTAATGTTAAACATATTTTTCAATAAAGTGTTTGGAAATTATTTTAAAAATATAAAATCTTGTGCTTGGTAGTTTCAGTAGAAATAGAAAATGCTTGGAATTTATTCTGAAAAAAGAAGGTAGTTTGAAATTGTTTTCAAAAGATTGAAATTGAAATATATCTTGTAAAGATATTTTGAGATAAATAAATAATTCGGGAAATTATTTATTGTGTATGATGGATGTTGTTAATATTAATTGATAGTTAAATCACTGACTATCAATATTGTACAAATACGTTGATCGTTTCGAAGAGACCGGGATCGAGATTTATTTCTCGAAAAACCACTTCGATCCAGTTTGCACGTTTCGTGGAAACAAGTTTGGATTCGAAGATGGAGCAGTGAAGTGCAAAGGCTAGTCACTACTAATCCTGAGGATATTTCCAAAATGGATGTAGTAGGAATAGTGCCTTCGGTTCCGTTCTGTTATGCCCCACCTCTATACCCACTCTAGCCAAGGACACTAAGGGGTAATGCCGTCAACTAGCACGGAGAATAAGGCTATTGAGGAGCGACCATCCGCGTAATTGCTTTGTGCGAGCAACGATATGTCAGATAGTACAACATGCATTTGGTTTAAGGAGGAAATCCAACATACCAATACAAACTCAAAGCTACTACACAGTGGCTATATATATTATTCGGAAACAAATATAGAAATAAACATAACACAAATCTGTCACATGCATCCATATCACAAAGGCGGAAATAGATATGAATATATAACAAATGAAAGTGTACATCAGAGTAGTGGTCAAACAAGATCCACGATGTCACAAAAGAATAGCTACAAATGCTAGACAAAAGAATATGGATACATCAATAAGTCTATATCTCAAATGTAAATAAAAAAAACAACTAATCTAAGTAGGTAGCCAAAAGTCAAGGTGATATTCCCAGAGGTGAAGTCAAGCAGAAGCACCTGTAACATCCCGGTCTGACCCGAGTTTAATTTAATAAGAAAATAATAAACGGATCATCCTAGCTATAAATATCAGATAAAATGATATAGAATAAGAGATATGACATAGATATATGGTAACCATAAAGCCATACTGTAATAAGTATGTAATTGAAAATCAATAAGAGATTAATCAATATCACGAGAATCTTCTCAAAGATCAAAAGGAATGTCATACTCCTTATTTACCAAATCACCAAACTATAAATATTGACAATAATATCAATGCCAATCACAAAAGTTAATGACACACAAATTCATCAATGCACAAATATTGATAAAACTTATCAATGTAAATCACGAAAATTGGTGAAAACACAAATTCCAGAAATCATTAATCGAAATCCAGAAATCACAAAAAGAGGGGGAGGCCTATCACAAAACGGGAGCATGAAAACTCACCAACACGTGTATCACAAAATGGAACGCTATTCCATGGTTGCTAACCATTAATCTTGAGCCGAAGCTCCACAAAACGCCCCGAAGACCATGGGTCGCCACCTTACCAAATTGAGCCGAAGCTCCACAGAAACAGGGTTTAGTCTCCCTCGTAGACAAAGAGACATCGCACATTTGCTAGTCAAAATCACAAAAATGATCATCAATGATCATCAAGAAGTGTCAATTACAGTAAGCTAGTAAATATAAGCTTAGCTTCATGTCCCATAACCACTAGCTTAACTTAAATATTTACGAACAAATTGTAGATCTCCACTCGAAAATTGTCACAAGAGATTCAATCGAACAAGTCCAAGAATTAACCGATGAAGTAAACGCATGCGTTTCATACCACTTGTTTTACGAAGAAGTTTAATTAGATTTCTCGTACGAGTGAGATGAAGTGACAAATCAAAAAAATGATTATAGAAACAATAAATCACAAAAATTCACATATGAAGACGTGAATAAAATCCAAAGAATTCGACTTCAAATTCATCAAAGTGGAAATACCCTTACCACACGACACAGCGCGACCTAGTAGATGGGCGACCTAAGAGGTTGCGGCATAAGTGCAGGGGCGAGCGACCTAAGGGATGGTGCGACTCAATAGTGCAGACGACCTAAGTGGGAAGCGGCATAAATGCAGGGCGAGCGTCTTAAGGTGGTGACCAACCTAAGGGGCTGCAACTTAATGCAGGCACGACCTAAGCATGGCGTGACCTAACTCGGCCAAGCGACCTATGTGGCCAGCGACCCAAGGCGAGCGACTTACGTAAGAAGGCCGAGCGACCTAAATGATCACGTCGAAGTACAGAAAGTTTTTTAAAATAACCAAATTATAATAAAGTTAGAATAAAGCAAAAAGTCTCATTTTTCACTTGTTATAAGTCATTAAATGGGTGCGACCTAAGAGAGATACAAGGCCGAGCGACCTAACTAAACAAGGCCGAGCGACTTAAAGCATGGCGCGTCTTAACAAGCCGAGCGACCTAGCTGCAGGCCGTGCACTTCAAATTGTGCAGGCCGAACGACCTAAGGGTTTTGGAGTGCAAAACTCACTCAATTTGCAACCGATCGAGCACGAACGCTAAGGGAATACGCCTATCGGCTACCCTGTCCTATTGGCTCTCGATTCATCACCAAAAACGTGTTCAAACATTAAAGATTGGATTTTTAAAGATTTGAACCTAGAACACCAAAAATTGGGATTTTCACCAATTCAATCCAAACTACAAGCAAATGCACATGAATAAGTGTTAGGAATTCATACCCAACAATCAAAGATTGTTATAGACAAAGATGTGAGATAAAAATCTCACCTTTACACAAAATCAATGAAGGAGAAGCCAAAAATCAAAGGAGGAATCAACCACACTTGAATCTCTATACAAGAAGCTTGAGTCAATGACTTCTCTTTGAATTTGGAGTTGGATGTTGAATTTGTAATTGAACTAGGGCTTGGAGTTTTAATTTCCCATTCCTTCCTCCATTTTTGATGAAGCTTGAGTGTTAGGAAATGAAAGTAAAGTTATAAAGAGAAGGGGGTTGAGCTAGAGTAAATAGTTTAGGCTGATGGGCTAAACCAAACCCAAAGCCCAAAGTGAAAAAGTGACAAAATTCCACTAACTACAAACATATCAAATTTATACTCAAAAAGATCGCAAACGGTGTTTTGAACTCAATGGAAGTGGTTCTGAGTCCAAATTTGACCGTATGCAAAAAGTAACTTTTCAGACTAAAATCCGACTAAGGATAAAATATTAAAATAAAATATTTAAATTTTTAATCGTAAAATATGCGGGTTATTACACGTTCGAACCCGGGACAGACTTGTATGGATGAATTCTTTTGTAAACATCGTCAGGTGGACAATGGGCATTCTGAGGGATATGTTCTAAAAAGGTAATGCTTAGCCTCAAGCCTCATCAACTGGGAATGACTGAAAATCAGGGGTTATGCATCAAGGCTAGGTGGGTAGCACCCAAGCAGGGTGAGGTCATCCCTTTCTAGATGTCCCTTTTTATTTCGGCTTAGTGGGCGGTTGCTGATCCCAACCGCGGAGTGATCTCACTCGAGATTATCCAGTAAGGAGTAGTCTCGGTCTTGTGTTGCAGGGGAGCGGGCGTACTCCTCGGTACGGTGATCTAGGCCACGTACTGTGATAGGTGGTACCCCAAATATGCAAAAGGTAACTTTCCGGACTAAAATCCGACTAACGATGAAATATTAAAATAAAATATTTAAATTTTTAATCGTAAAATATGCGGGTTGTTACAGACTCCCCTCCTTAAAGAAATTGCGTCCTCACAATATTTAAGAAGAAAATATAAGGTAACAACCATGAAAGCTTATCAACACAAAAGAAATTTGAAATATGATATTCACCTCATGGAGCACGAGAAAGTAAGTCCGGATGTGTTCGCTCGATGAAGTCTCTAGATTCCCAAGAGCAATCCTTAGGATTTGAGGACCATTGGACTTTAACAAGTGGAACATCTTTATTTCGAAGGCGCTTGACCTCCGAAGCAATAATACGAATAGGATGTTGCTCATAAGTTAAATTAGGTGAAACTTCAATTTCTTCAACAACACCAGGCTCAAGAATAGAATTGGAATCTTGAAGGCATTTCCGTAATTGAGAAATGTGAAACACGTCATGAATAGCAGAAAACTGAGCCGGTAATAAAAGGCGGTAAGCCACGGAACCAATACATTCGGTGATAGGAAAAGGCCAAATATATCGAGGCGCTAATTTTCCCGATCGACTGAAATGCACAACACCCTTCATAGGTGAAACACGGATAAACACAAGATCTCCCACAGAAAATTCTAATTTCCTTTTCCAGTTATCGGCATAGGACTTTTGTCTACTCTGGGCTTCTTTCATCCTATGACGAATAAGGTCAATCTTTTCTGTGGAATCACGAATAAAATCTGGACCTAAACCAGCTTCTCACCGGCCTCAAGCCAACAAGAAGGAGATCGGCATGGTCTTCCATAGAGTGCCTCGAAAGGTGTCATACCAATACTAGATTGGAAGCTATTATTATAGGAAAACTCAACAAAAGAAATATGATCTTCCCAACTTTCACCAAAATCAAGGACACATGCACGAAGATCTTCAAGGGTTTGATTCACATGCTCGGTTTGTCCATCGGACTGAGGATGATAAGTGGTGCTAAAATTAAGCTTCGTTCCCAAAGCTTTTTGAAGACTCTTCCAAAATCCACTAGTAAACAATGGATCATGATCACTAACAATAGAAGTAGGAACTCCATGGAATTTAAAATTTTCTTTAATAAAGAGCTTGGCCAAAAGAGGAAGGTCCGATTAGACCGAACGGGAATAAAATGGGCAGATTTAGTAAGTCTATCGACTATCACCCATAAGCTATTATGACCCGAACGAGAACGAGGAAGACCGTCTATAAAATCTATGGAGATTTGGTCCCACTTCCAAATTGGAATTTCTAAAGGTTGCAATTACCCACCGGGCCTTTGATGTTCGGCCTTGACAAGTTGGAAAGTCATGCAACACTTAGCAAAGTTAGCAATATCAGATTTCATTTCCTTCCAATAATAAAGTCGCTTCATATCTGCGTACATTTTACAACTACCGGGATGAATGGTAAATTTAGCACGATGAGAATCTTCTAAAATGTCTTTACGAAGATTACTAATATTTGGCACGATAAGTCTACCAAATTTTCGAATACCGCCACGAGAATCAATATCAAAGTCTTTCAAACCTTCAATATTAATTTTATCCCTAATATTTTGGCTAAGAAGAGCCAATTAGGGATCTAGCTTTTGAGCTTCAAGAATGCGGTCTAAAAGAGAAGGATGAGCCTCAAGGCTACATAAAACAAGAGATGAACATAAATCGGAAACACGATCTTGAATCTCACAAGTGGAAAAAATTCCGAGATCATTCCATTCGGATATCATCATAGAAACAACCGCTTGTTGCTTACGACTAAGTGCATCCGCAACACGATTTCCCTTTCCGGGAGTATAAAGAATATCAAGATCAAAAGCTGCAAGAAATTCGAGCCAACGTTGTTGATGCATATTAAGTTCCTTTTGAGATAATAGATACTTCAAGGATTTATTATCAGTGTAAAGAATAAATTTTTGTCCCAAAAGATAATGACGCGAAATACGAAGGGCGAAAACAATAGCCGCGAGTTCTAAATCATGAGTGGCACATCTAGTCTCGGCTGGTTTCAATTGCCTAAAAGCATAAGCAATAACACGTTCCCTTTGCATAAGAACGGCACCCAAACCAACGCGACTAGCATCGGTATAAACAATAAAATCTTGGTTTCCCTCGGGAATCACAAGAATAGGAGCATTGGAAAGGAGCTCTTTTAATTTTTGAAAAGAAGTTTCACATTTGTCCGACCAAATTTATTTAACTCCCTTCTTTGTCAAACTAGTAAGAGGCATAGAAATTTTGGAAAAGCCCTTTATGAAACGGTGGTAATAACCTGCCAATCCAAGGAAACTATGAATTTCCTTCACACTCTCCGGTCTCTACCAACTTTGAATCGCTTCAATCTTTGAAGGATCCGTGGAAATTCCGGATTCAGAAATAATGTGACCAAGAAACTTCACACGAGATTGCCAAAAGTGGCATTTAGAAAATTTTGCTTTTAATTGATTGCTCCTAAGAGTTTCCAACACAATATGAAGATGTTTTTCATGCTCCTCCTCGGTTTTAGAATACACGAGAATATCATCAATAAAGATGAGGACAAACCGATTGAGGAAGTCTTTGAAAACTCTATTCATAAGGTCAACAAAATAAGTCGGAGCATTCGTTAAACCAAATGGCATGACAAGCCATTCATAAGATCCATAACGAGTATGGAACGAGGTCAAAGGAATACTATCCTATGAAATACGAAGCTGATGAAAACCGGTAGCTAAGTCTAATTGTGAAAAGACTATAGCACCACTAAGTTGATCGAATAGATCATCAATCCGAGGTAAAGGATATTTATTCTTGATAGTAAGATCATTAAGCTTGCGGTAGTCAACGCAAAGCCTAAGTGTACCATCGGATTTCTTCACAAAAATAGCTGAAGCTCCCCCAAGGCGAGGAACTAGAGCGAATAAATTGCTTCGTCTCCAATTCGGATAATTGTTTACGCATCTCCTCATTTTCTTTATTGGACATACAATAAGGAGGACGAGTAATAGGTTGAGCTCCAGGGATGAGATTAATTCTGAACTCAATTGCTCTCTTAGGTAGTAATCCTAAAACGGGCACAAATATGTCGGAAAATTCATGAACAACGTGAATAAGAGAAATAATATCTTCCTCATCATCATTATCGTCATCATGAGGATTTAAAGAATATAAAGGTGCAACTAAGCTGGAATCCGAATCTTTAATGTCAATAGAAATCTGCTTAATAGATTGAGGATGTCGAAGATAAATATTCCGCTCAGGACATAGGGTTTGGGCACTATAGCGGTTAAGCCAATCCATTCCCAAAATCATTCCAAAGCCTAAGTAGCGCATAACATGCAAATAGGCTTGGAAAGAAAAATCACACAAGATAATCTCAACATCTTTACACAATAAACTGATTGTTGCGGATCCACCAACCGGATTCGCAATTCTCAAAGAAGTCATTAAACACAAAACATCCAAAGAAAAAGTATCAACAAGTTCTTTTGAAATAAAAGAATGGGACGCACCCGTATCATAAAGAACTCGAATTGGATGATCACGAAATAAAATTATGCCATCAAGGATAGAATGAGAAATACCTTTACCAAGAGATGTGTTGCCAGGGGCTTGAGCAACATTAAGCTTTCCCTCCTTCCTGTTTTAAAGTTTAGGACAAGAAGATAAATAATGATCTGGGCTTTTGCAATAGCGACAAGTATGGGGCTTTGAACACTTGATTGCATAACGGTCCTTAGAACCATAGTTGTAGCATTGCCCACCACTTCGGTTAGAAGTCTTAGTTGCCGGAGAGACTTGCTTCCCTTTCTTATTGTTGGGATAAGGACCTTTAAACTTATTAGGCCTTTTCTTCTTGTTGAAGTTCAGTTTGGCACCCATAACTTCAACATCTCTTTCTTTATCTGCCTCTTCAAGTCGAAGAGCGATATTAACGAGTTGATCAAAAGAAACTTCTAACTTTAGAAGTAACGGCTTCTTGAGATTTTTATTCAAGCCATAGATAAATCGTTGGTTTTCCTTCAATGGGGTATTTATATATTCGACCCCGTATTTAGAAAGTGACTCGAAAGATGCGACATAATCTGCCACGGAGGATTCACTTTGAACAAGGTCAATGAATCGGCAAGCCAAAGTCACCTCCTCAGTTTTTGGCGCAAATTTTAATTCGAAGCGTTCCCGGAATTTCTCTCAAGTAAGATCCTCTTCATTTATTTCAGAAATCAGAAGCTCATACCAGTCTAATGCTCTTTCTTGGAGCATACTAGAGGCCACCTGAACACGGTGAAGATCAATAAGATTCATACGAGAAAAGATTCGATCGCACTCTCTCAGCCAAGCCTGGACTTCTATAATGGTTTCAGAACCTTTGAATGGCTTTCCACCCAAATTGGCGTAATCGCTGCACAAACGTGCAAATCCAGACCTAGGGTGAGTAGACTCCAGATTAGATCCGGCTGCTTGAGCATTCCATACAAGATCAAGAAGCTGCTGGGCAGACATAAATACTCCATCTTAGGGAGTAGCACGAGATTGACCGACGTTGGGACGGCCAGGTCTAACCATTTCTCTTCCTTTTGAAAGAAAGAAAGAAGAAGGATAAGGTTATTCACCAAATGAATATCAAGCAATCTCGATAGATAAACAAGGAATTATAAAGAAAATAGGATGAATCGGTACGAAGACTCGAATTAAATCCTAAAGCACGACTCCAAAGATAGACCTAGGACGATGATCCTTACTAGATTATTCTACATTATTCCGAAGATTGGCTTTGATACAAAGCTGTGACAGCCCACCTCTATACCCACTCTAGCCAAGGACAATAAAGGGTAATGCCATCAACTAGCGCGGAGAATAAGGTTGTTGAGGAGCGACCATATGCGTAATTGCTTTGTGCGAGCAACAATATGTCAGATAGTACAACATGCATTTGGTTTAAGGAGGAAATCCGACATACCGATACAAACTCAAAGCTGCTACACAGTGGCTATATATATTCTTCGAAAACAAATATAGAAATAAACATAACACAAATCAGTCACAGACATCCATATCACAAAGGCGGAAATAGATATGAATATATAACACATGAAAGTGTACATCAGAGTAGTGGTCAAACAAGATCCACAATGTCACAAAAGAATAGCTACAAGTGCTAGACAAAAGAATGTGGATACATCAATGAGGCTATATCTCAAATGTATACAACAAAAACTACTAATCTAAGTAGTTAGCCAAAAGTCAAGGTGATATTCCCAGAGGTGAAGTCAAGCAGAAGCACCTGTAACATCTCGGTCTGACCCGATTATTATTTAATAAGAAAATAATAAACGGATCAGTCTATCTATAAATATCAGATAAAATGATATAGAATAAGAGATATGACATAGATATATGGTAACCATAAAGCCATACTGTAATAAGTATGTAATTGAAAATCAATAAGAGATTAATTAATATCACGAGAATCTTCTCAAAGATCAAAAGGAATGTCATACTCCTTATTTACCAAATCACCAACTATAAATATTGACATAATATCAATGCCAATCACAAAAGTTAATGACACACAAATTCATCAATGCACAAATATTGATAAAACATATCAATGTAAATCACGAAAATTGGTGAAAACACAAATTCCCTAAATCATCAATGCAAATCCAGAAATCACAAAAAGAGGGGGAGGCCTATCACAAAATGGGAGCTTGAAAACTCGCCAACACGTGTATCACAAAATGGAACGCTATTCCATGGTTGCTAACCATTAATTTTGAGCAGAAGCTCCACAAACCGGCCCGAAGACCATAAGTCGCTACCCTACCAAATTGAGCCGAAGCTCCACAGAAACGGGGTTTAGTCTCCCTCGTAGACAAAGAGACATCGCACATTTGCTAGTCTAAATCACAAAAATAATCATCAACGATCATCAAGAAGTGTCAATTACAGTAAGCTAGTAAATATATAAGTTCAGCTTCATGTTCCATAACCACTAGCTTAACTTAAATATTTACGAACAAATTGTGGATCTCCACTCAAAAATTGTCACAAGAGATTCAATCAAACAATTCCAAGAATTAACCGACGAAGTAAATGCATACATTTCATACCACTTGTTTTACGAAGCCGTTTAATTAGATTTCTCGTACGAGTGAGATGAAGTGACAAATCACAAAAATGATTATAGAAACAATAAATGACAAAAATTCACATATGAAGACGTGAATAAAATCCAAAGAATTCGACTCCAATTTCATCAAAGTGGAAATACCCTTGCCACACGACACGGTGCGATCTAGTAGATGAGCGACCTAAGAGGTAACGGCATAAGTGCAGGGGCGAGCGACCTAAGGGATGGTGCGACTCAACAGTGCAAACGACCTAAGTGGGAAGCGGCATAAATGCAGGGCGAGCGACTTCAGGTAGTGAGCAACCAAAGGGACTGCAACTTAATGCAGGCGCGACCTATCATGGTTGAGCGGCTTAAGTGGGGACGACCTAAGCATGGCGCGACCTAACATGGCCAAGCGACCTATGTGGCCAAGGACCCAAGGCGAGCGACTTACGTAAGAAGGTCGAGCGACCTAAATGGTCAAATGGGCGCGACCTAAGAGAGATACAAGGCCGAGCGACCTAACTAAACAAGGCCGAGCGACTTTAAGTAACAGGTCGAGCGACCTAGCTGTAGGCCGAGCACTTCAAATTGTGCAGGCCGAACGACCTAAGTGTTTTGGAGTGCAAAACTCACTCAGTTTGCAACCAATCGAGCACGAATGCTAAGGGATTACGCCTATCGGCTACCCGGTCCTATTGGCTCCTTGATTCATCACCAAAAACGTGTCCAAACATCAAAGATTGGATTTTTAAAGATTTGAACCCAAAACACCAAAAAATGGGATTTTCACCAATTCAATCCAAACCACAAACAAATGCACATGAATAATTGTTAGGAATTCATACCCAACAATCAAAGATAGTTATAGACAAAGATGTGAGATAAAAATCTCACCTTTACACAAAATCAATGAAGGAGAAGCCTAAAAGCAAAGGAGGAATCAACCACACTTGAATCTCTACACAAGAAGCTTGAATCAATGGCTTCTTTTTGAATTTGGAGTTGGATGTTGAATTTGCAATTGAACTAGGGCTTGGAGTTTTAATTTCCCATTCCTTCCTCCATTTTTGATGAAGCTTGAGTGTTAGGAAATGAAAGTAAAGTTATAAAGAGAAGGGGGTTGAGCTAGAGTAAATAGTTTAGGCTAATGGGCTAAACCAAACCCAAAGCCCAAAGTGAAAAAGTGACAAAATTCCACTAACTCCAAACATATCAAAGTTTATACTCAAAAAGATCGCAAATGGTGTTTTGAACTCAATGGAAGTGGTTTGAGTCCAAATTTGACCGTATGCAAAAAGTAACTTTTCAGACTAAAATCCGACTAAGGATAAAATATTTAAATAAAATATTTAAATTTTTAATCATAAAATATGTGGGTTGTTACACGTTCGAACCCGGGACGGACTTGTATGGATGAATTCTTTTGTAAACATCGTCAGGTGGACGATGGGCATTCTGAGGGATATGTTCTAAAAAGGTAATGCTTAGCCTCAAGCCTCATCAACCGGGAATGACTGAAAATCAGGGGTTATGCAGCAAGGCTAGGTGGGTAGCACCCAAGCAAGGTGAGGTCATCCCTGTCTAGATGTCCCTTTTTATTTCGGCTTAGTGGGCGGTTACTGATCCCAACCGCATAGTGATCTCACTCGAGATTATCTAGTAAGGGGTAGTCTCGGTCTTGTGTTGCAGGGGAGCGGATGTACTCCTCTGTACGGTGATCTAGGCCACGTGCTGTGATAGGTGGTACCCCAGTGCCTAGTCATTAGTTGGAAATTCATTCTCCCTACGAGCCTTGTACGAGTTTTGTTCGTATTACCCACTCTGTAGCTAGTAGCTGGAACTTAATAGATGTAACAATTTCGGCTATTTTATAAATATTTGTATATAGACCCTATTATAATATCATAGGATTTCTACAAAAATTGTTTTAGCTATCGTAAGGTAAAACCCGACATGTTTATTTGTGGCGTTGTCTTACGAGATGCTTTTGTTTTCAAAAGGATTTTTGAAACTTTAATAATCAACTGAGTGTGATTTTCTCACGCTGGTATTCCAGACTGACTCGGGTGTTATTTAACTGTAATGCTCGGGTCAGACCGAGTATTATAGGATACAGGATTTGATGCTGTGGAGCTCAGGAGACGAGCTGGATGACGATACGTACTTTCGTACTTGTATATATATATATATTCTTGTGTGTTGAGTAGCTGCGTATACGGTTGTATGATATTTTTTGAACTGTGATTGATGTACTCTGATGATGTAATATATCAACAGATATATTTGTTTTGGTGTAAAGATATGTTAATATCTATTATATTTTATTCCGCTGCGATGGTTAGATTCTGTAGTTGTTTTCTATTTTCTTCTTCTACCTCTTCTTCTTTAACCCAAATGGTTCGTATTTCTGTACATCTTGAGTTGATAGATGTAGAATAGTGTCGACTCAAGGGATGCGGATTTGCGGGTCGTTACACATGAGGAATAAAAAGGCTTTTAGGGTTTATAAGAATATATTTATACAATCGAGGCCCAATAAGAAATGAATAAACATCCGAATAGATTTGAAACAACAAAAACGATCTGAAAAGCCCGTTTCGCCTCCGAAATGAAAATGGCTAATCCCATATATCTAAATAGATGTTTTCGATTGTTTTAAACTCAATGGAAGAGGTTTAAAGTCCTAATTCCATCGTATGAAGAAGTTAGCTTAGAATTAGAGTATTTCAAATTGATTTCAAATGAATTTAATTAATTTGATTTTTTCGTGTTTCGAGTCCATATGATCAAACGACAAGTTCGATCGCTACGAAACTTGAAACCGTACAATAATTTACCATTACGGATCCAATGAAAATTGTTTCGTATAAATCCGAGAGAGTGGCCAAAATGATCATTTTCACGTTAATTAAATAAATTAATATTAAATTAATTAATCAATTTTTAATTCAATATTTATAAACTAACAAATTTCATCATTTTTTATTACTTAGACATTTATAATAACTTAAAGCAAATTTACATATAAAGTTCAGTGTTTAATATTTCACTAATTACAGCGTTCAGTTTCAAGTATAATTAAATCCAATTAATTAAAATTAAATTCCAATAAATTATTTTAATTTGATTTCAAACTTTTATTTGAACATTTATTACTCTACAGACATAGTTATCATTGTTTATATCTTATTACACTAACCTTCTACAATTATCATCTTAATTTTCATTAACGTAGTATTTAATTTCATTTAATTTCAATAAATCCATTTATTTTAATTTACATTCTAATAAATTGATCAAATTTGATTTCAATTCTTTCTGTTCAATCAATTGCCATACTATGAATAAATTTACATTGGTAACACCTTATTGAATTATTATTCTACAATTATCAATTTAATCTACATAAACTGCACTAATTAAATGAGTTAATTGCAGTTGACTTCAAATTTTATTTAACAGGCTAAAGGAACAGGTAACACATAATAATTGTCACCATTAACTTTTAGTCACATCTTATATGTTTATTATCCACAACAAGGGTTATAATTACTACAACGCTGATTTTATTCAATTATAATTTATTATACATTATTTCATTAATTAATCAATACTTAAATTATCAATTGCTCTTTTAATCAATTATCCATTAATACATACATTACTAAAACTTATTTACAATCTTTCTCAATTGTAACTCTTTAATCCTTTTACTAAATTTGAATTTCCTTTAAAGAGTCATAAATTACCTTAAATTAATACTATTACATTGCACTCCCGTGTAGAGTATTTCCGCTGTATTATAATATTGTAAACCTGAGACATGTTGATTTGTATATGTCCAGTATTGAATATTTGTGTAACTTTGATGTATTAAAATGTAATCGACAGACATAATATTCTTTTGTAGACTGTTATTATTTATTATTATATTTTATCCGCTACGAATGTGAGATGTTTGGTGTTTCTGTTCTTCTTCTTCTATCTCTTTCTTCTTTTTCATAACTATCTGGAATTTTCGGCTTCGGAAATTCCGGGTCGTTACAGTTGGTATCAAAGCAGAAAGGTTAAGCGAGAACCTTGGCTCTGATGGGAATTACTCATTAAATAAAGTCCGTAGTACTCTAGAATGGGTTGAGTGTGTATATATATATATATATATATATATATATATATATGAGCGCGTACTTGTTATTTTCTGATATAAAGGTTTTAAATGATTTTATATAAAAATATATTTTGATATATAAAGCAACCTTTTCTTCTAATAAATATTTAGGTGATTGGTTGTTAATTATTGAAATTAAAATTAAGAAGTAATAAAATACAACATAACTGAAATCTTGAATTGGAATTAAAATTAAGTGTTAACAGAAATACAACCAAATTAAATTTAAACTGATTGAAATGAAATTCTAGAATTTGAGCTCATAAATTAAATAGTTTTTAAATAAAGGTAAGTTTGAAATGAATCTAAACTGAAATTTTAATCTTGAATTTATAGAAATAAGAATAATATAAAAAGGAAATGGGTATCTAGATATGATTACCTTGGGTATTATCATAAATAGTTATTGTGTTTGATAATGATATATTTGTTATTAAGTAAGCCAAATGAAGTAAATTTAGAAGATGAATATAACTTTTAAATTAAAGTAATGAGAAATAATAAATAAGTATTATTTGAATAACTGGGACTTGTTGCAAACAATGGGTTGTTTGAAAATTTGATTTGAATTTAAAACCAAAGGTGGTTTAAAATTTTAAAACATGGCTGGAAGGGCCAAGGAATAAATATGTATATATGTATGGATATACATGATATCAAAGATAATTTGAAATAAACTCTAAGAGGTTGAGTTTTGATTTTTCCCTGAAGTGTGATGTAAAAACCCAAAGTGATATAAGTTTTGAACATATAAGAGGAAAGAATTCTGAAGTTGAAGCGGGAATTAAAATTGAGTAAGGTTGATTGGCTTAAGTAAATTGGAATTTAACTTTGGGAAAGTTAAATAAGTGTAGAAAAAGAAAGCGGAATTGGAGATTTTAAGATGAAATTGAAATTTAACTTGGAAATTTAAATGGTTAATTTGAATTGGTAGTTTGTGTGATCTCAAAATGGGTTTGGGATCTGGAAATTGGAAATGAAAGGGGGTTTTAAAATAAATTGTATGATATCATCCTGTTGTTAATGAAAATCTTTAAATTGAAAACGGTATTGTATAAATAAAATAAATTTGAATAATTGAATTGTAAATTAAACTTGTTTAAGAACCGACTTCAAACTAGAAGATAAAATTTAATAATAAATTAAAATTTTAAAATAAAATTGTATTGAAATCTTATTTGAACCTTGAAATGCCTAAGTAAAGATAATTTAAATTGGAATTTTGGGAATTGGACTCAGAAATTAAATTGATTAAAAACTTTGAATAAAAGTTAATTTCGTTTAAAAAGTTAAACCAATCTTTAAGAATTTAACTCGAATTTATATAATTCGAAATGGTTTAGAATTGAGATTGAATTTGAATTAGTTCAAATTGAATCTGATTTGAATTAATTGGATTTGAATGGAAGTGGAAATTTAAATTAAATTGTTGGGGAAGTGAACAGTTTGACTCTGGACTATTTTTAATATAAATTGTTTTAAATAAGTTATTTAATATATACAACCTTTCTTATTAAACCCAAAATTATTTTATACTTATTTTATAACTACTTTTGGAGTTATTTAACTATTTTGTAACTGTTTTATAAACTAATTACTGTTTTTTCAACTATTTTATAACTAATTACTATTTTCAATTTTTGTGATTATCTAACTATTTTTCAACTATTTTATAATTAGTTAACCATTTTACAGCTATTTTGCAAACTAATAATTATTTTTTCAACTACTTATCTATTTTATTTTATTTCAAGTTATTTTGTAAATATAAACTGGTCGAAATTCAAACTGTTATTGATTAAATACCCAACCGAGATAAGAATTGAAGTGATAATTCAATGGAATTGAGGCAATTGTGAGTAGAAAGAAAATTGATTTGGCTAATAATCGATGAAGATAATTACGTAGGATGTACGTATATTATTCTATTCGCATAGTGATTTGATCCAGATTCGAGCACAGAATTTCGAGATAGTTATATCGACCCGAGTAGGATTTTTCACTCGATTTTCGACGACGAACCTAGATATGGATTGTTGATTAGTATTGAATGTTCTCTATCATAGTTATGGCTATGCAAGGAGAATGACGGTTTCTAATCAAGAAACCAGATCTGTGTCCACACTAGGAAGTCGGGTGGACGATACTAGTTCGGAAGTGAAATTGTGTGATCGAGTCAGCGATCAGATTGGTATGGCGTACGGATGATAAGTGTACATCGTACAGATTTGAATGAAATTGACATTGGAAGGAGTAATTAAATTTGAATATTTGATTTTGAATAAAAAAAGTTATATATCTTTGTTATATAAGATAAATCTCCCTTTGTTAAATCTACTGCCAAAAGAAAAGGATTTTTGAAGGTGTTTGAAGTATAAAAGGAGTTTTATACAAGTTTGAAAGGATCCAAAGTTTTATAATTTTTTTTATATATATCTGAATATAAATATAAAGGATCTTATGAGGATCTTGAAAAAGGATTTTGGGAATCTTTGGATTTGGAAAGGCTTTTGATTTTTGGGTAAAATCAATATTAAATTTCGAAAGCCTAGTTTGAGAACATCGATTTTGGGATAATCGACTTTGTGTAAAGAAGCTTTATATGGGACCATACTAGGTGTATGATTTGAAAGATACTATATGTGTATAGTATAAAGTGTTTTGATGATGGCCCTAGGGAAAAAAGGCGCTCCCTTGAAATGAACTTCTCAGGAGTACCACCGGGTGGTGCTGCCTTGAGCCCCAAGAGGGATTCTAAAGTTGATCTTATGAGGAGTCCGGACAAAACTAGTTCCTGGGGATTATGAGTAGTGTATACCATAGCGGAAGTCGTGTGTGCCACTGAGAGCCAACAATCTGCGTTTGATTTTATATCGATAGACTGCGACCTATGGTATAACATAGAGAAAGTCGTGTGTGCCGCTGAGAGCCAACGGTCTGCGTTTGATTTTATATCGGTAGACTGCGACCTATGTAGGAGTGTAGAAGTTTCATTTCGACAGCGAAAATCAGAGGCTGCAGAGAGCCTGCAGTTACACGGACTTTTGCTGTGATGGCAACGTAACCCTGGAATGTAACTGCGATCTATTGTGGGTTCCAGAGCGTGATCGAGAGGCCACAGAGAGCCTGCAGTTACATGGACTTTTGCTGCGATGGCAACGTAATCCTGGAACGTAACTGCGACCATGGATGGGGGTGATGATTTCCAGAGCATTCTCACCATAGTCATTTCCTCTATTTTCAAAAAAAAAAAATCTATATTTTCAATAAAATTAATTTCCATGTATTTTCACTAGGTGTCGAAAACGGGTTTACCAAGTACTTATAGATTTTCAGTCCTACGCCTAATCAACGTATGAGTGAATTTCTATGAGAACAAGGATGGACTGGTTGAGACATCAAGTTATAAGAAGTATTTTTATAAAAGCTATTTTAATAGTATTATGTGAATTTAAAAGCTTTTCTAAAATTTTTAAATGAAATGAAATGAATTATAATAGAATGGTTTGAGTTACAAATAAAACCCAGATGAGTAGAAATAGATTGAGAATGGCTTTGTATTAATGGAATAAATTTGAAAATGAATTAAGTAAGTAAATTAAAAACATTAAAATGGGTTAATCGACTCATAAAAATAAATAGATGAAGTCTGATTGAATAAAACTAAATCAAAGTTGTAATTGGAATTGGATTATCAGACTGAACTTAAGTTCGGTGGAATATTAATTTGAAGTATAAATGAGTTAAGTATGTTCTTGGATATTATTTTGAAAATTGAGAAGGTGAATTAAAATTAAAATTTAAACAGAATGAGCTAACTGAATTTAATGAAATTTGATTAAATGAAAATGAAATAAAAGTAAACTTAAGTTTGGTGTTGGAATAAATTAAAGTAAATTAACGTAAGTTTAAAATTTATGGAAGAATAAAAGTGAAAGCCCATTAAATAAAAGCTTGGATTGAATTAATTTGGGAATGGCTAGAAGTATACAAGAATGGAATGTGTCAAGCTAAATAAATGGTTGGTAAATAAATTAGAAATGAAATGGAATTAAATACAGAATGAGTTGAAATTAATTTAAAGTAGTTATAAACTAAAAATAAAAACTCTGTTAAGTGAATATCGTCGAAATTGCATAAAAATGGTTGTCGTTTGGCGTAAATAAAAGTAATTAAAATTCTATGATTTGATAGAGATTAAATAAATTTGATTTTGAATCGTTTGAAGTGAATGTGGATTTGTTTGGATTAAAAGTCAATTGAATGTTAGAAATTGAGTTGCAAACCATTAAAATTGAATGAAATGGCTTATGAATTGGTTGAAAGCAATTTAATTATCTTTAAAGTTATATAAATCGCTTATGGAAGCATTATGGTGCTTGTTGCTTATGAAATACATGTGTTTAGCTATTGAAAATAAGTAAAATGCTAATAGATTTTCTATATATGGAACTTACATATTTAAATTAAGTAAGTACAGGTACCAGAAGGCCGTTTGGCTGGATTTGGATGCACTATCTGCTAAAATAAATAAGTTGCTTGCTTAAAATGCTAAATAAGGTACGCCTATGCAATAAAAATAGGAAATATGAACTATTTTTGCTTTTTCCGACCGGGTGGGTCGATGTATATATATTTATATCTCTTGTCAAATTGCAAAAGCTCCTCCGTACAAAGGAGACTCTACCAAAAAATATCGAAAATTTTGGGAGTTAGAAAATTTTTGAGAAATTTTTTTGTTAAGCAATAAAACGATTTCAAATTTGAAACCAAAATAAATTAGTGGATGAAACTAATTTAAAATAATAATATGAATCGGTTATAAATGAAAGATAAAATTTAATACTCAAAAGTGAAGACAAATGGAATTCATATGAAATAAGAAAGCTAATTCGAATCGAAGTAGGTATGAAACATATGTGAGGAAATGTATAAAATGATTGGAAATGTTACGATTGGATATTATTGTTAAGTAAGATATGCAGGGATTATAAGGAAAAAGGAAATTGGATTTGATATCAGAAGATAAATTTGAATTGCCTGACAAAAAGGTATGTATTTAATTTCTATATAAAATTGGATTGGGTTTTTGATCTAGCCACTTGGCTTTTGTTTTCTTTTGGAAATTTGGGAGCCCGTAGAGGCCTTTTGTAGTTGTACCGAGCTAGCCGCGCAAAGGGGACGTTGGCAAAAAAATTCGAAAATTTAGAGAGTTAGAATTTTTTTTTGAGAAAGTTGTGATAATTTGAATATTAAATTTAAATTTGAATACGAGGAGTAAATAATGTTGTTGGAAACTATAGAGGTTTTGGAAAGTTGGTCGAGGGGATAGTGGGTCTTTAATAAAGGATAGTTGGTGGAAGTTGAATTGTGAGTTTTGGGTAAAAGGTAAGCGAGCATTGGACCGTTCTTTCTAATTAGTAATTTCGGGGATGAAATTCTTTTAAGGGGGAAGAAATGTGACGACCCGTAAATTTTAACAAATTAAATTGGAAAAATTAATTGATTTTAAATATTTAAAAGTTAATTTTAACTTGAATTCCATATATCAACATTTACTTGATAATTAAATCATTGAATTATATAGTTTAAATATCGAATCTAATAATTGAAATTGGGTAAATTGTTGAATCAGAAATTTCTAAGCCTGTTCAAAATAATTTTAAGGCTTATAAAATTTATAATAATGATACTGATGATAATAGAATGGTTGAAATTTTAATTTAAAGGTGGTTTGTTTAATTTTAATAATATATCGTTTAAATCGATATTTAAAAATAGCCTTCCGAGGCACAGTCTCGGAATACGACGAAACCAGTTCCATTGGATCCGTAATAGTTAGTTATTATCGGATTTCAAGTTTCGTAGCATAGGAGTTGTCATTTGACCTTGGCAGCTCAAAACGCTTAGTTCTATTTTAATCAATTTAATTTAAATTGATCGTTTACTTCCGTAATTCGCGCATTTGATCGAATTAGCTTCCGAAAGACATTCCATTGTGTTCGGGATGCGGGTAAAACCTTAAAATCGCCGGGCGGCTTGTCTGATTCGGGGTTCGAAATTTCACGGTGCGACGCGAGATATTTTCAATATTTAATTATATAAACAATCGTATGCAGGAAGCTTTCCCAAATGGTTATATTATCTCGTTCCCTTCTCTATTCTTCAAGCAAGAAATCGAACTCAATTTAAAAAAAATGGCCGATGCCGGCCTCATCAAAATTGAAATCATAGTCGAGCAAAGAAATGGCCGCATCTTACTCCCAATTCGAATCGAAGAAATTTTCGTGAAAGGAAGAGGCGATGCAGGTTGTCCGTGTTTTAGGGCGTGTCGCACTGGAGCATGGGGGTTTTCGACTTCGACTCAAACTCGAGAGAACGAGGCGCTGATGGTTTCGCGAGGTCGTTCGATCAACAGCTGATAAGTGTTGCGAGGCGAGGCAGTTGGGGGTTTAGGGTTCGTGCTAGGCAAGGCAGCGACGAGGTGCAGTGGTGGCTCGCGATTGGAGGGGGGAGTTCGTTGTAGTGGCAGCGATACTCGACGACGAAGGGTTTGGCTTGCATTCGAGGCAGTGAGGTATAGCCAATTTTAGATTCTATTTGACTTAATAAATATTGGAAACATGATTTATTACAATAAGGAGTATTTAAAAAAATGGAATTTTATTGTAGTAAAGGAAAAAATTATATATTCATAACTATTTTAGTTAATTTTATATATATAGAAAAGATTTTGATATGTATATAAGGATTTTTAAAATGTTGAGGAATTTATAAAAAGGTAGATTTTTAAATCTATAATTTATTTCTATATGTAGTTTTAAGAGAGGAATTAATAGTTTATTAAGTCATTAGTCAATTTAGATTATCATATGAAGTGATTAATTTAAAATTAAATTTTAATTAAAATTGTTAAAAGGGATAGTTGATTGTTTGATTATGTGAAATATTAATAAAAATCATATGATATTTATACAAGGTCAAAAATTAAGATGTAACAAGCTGGATTTGGGAATGGATGCCAACAAAATCAAAGGTGAGTAAATCTCACTCTGTGGATTTCTATTTAAATTTAAATGGTTAAATTTAAATAATTGGTTGGATGAATAAATTGATTAGATGTGTTATTGAAGATGATGTGACTTTGTTGTGGT
Source organism: Allium cepa (assembly GCA_030765085.1). Taxonomy (NCBI): domain Eukaryota; kingdom Viridiplantae; phylum Streptophyta; class Magnoliopsida; order Asparagales; family Amaryllidaceae; genus Allium; species Allium cepa. The sequence continues at coordinate 361,341,382 of CM060942.1, forward strand.
TGGACCTCGAGTTAACTGTGGTTTGACTCGAAGTATTCGGGTTTAAGATTGTTTTAGATTTAAGGTTATAAATAAGAGAATGTTTTCATTCTAATGTTGTTAAGGGCTTAATGAATTCTGGTTCATCAAATTTGAAGTGTAATTAAAATAAATGGTTAATTAATTCAATGAATTAATTATTTGGGTTAATTAATTTAGTACTAAAGGGTTTAAATTAATTAATAAGTTAAGTTTTAAGTAAATAAATTAAGGATAAGTAATTCAGAATAATCATTTCATGGTTTGCTTAATAATTACTTAATGACATTAATAAAATATAATTACTTTGTGTAATTGATCAAGAGATTAATTAAAATGATTAACTAAGGAGAAATTGATTTATTTAATGAAGTAATAAATGGATACTTAATTACAGGGTTGAGATAAATCAAAAATGATTAATATTGTGGTTTAATTAATGTAATTAATTTAGATTAGGGTCAACTAAAATATAATTGGAAATCATTAAATTATATAATCAACGATGTAATTAAAGATTGATTAATTTATCAGAAGAAAGTGACTTAAGGGAAGTTAATCAATATAAGTAATTAAGGAGTAATGTAATTAAAATAGTTAACTAATTCATGAAGTAATTAAGGTTACTTATTGATTTTGGGTTAAGAATAATTAATATCGTGAAATTAATTAAAGATAATTACTTGAATGAATTGAAAGATTATTAACCCAGGATGATTTATTAAGACGAATGGATATGGAAGAGTTGATTAATTAATTAATTTGGAATTAATCAATGAAGAAATCTAAGTGATTGAAGTTTGAAATTCAATTAGAATCAATTGAATTGATTTGTATGTGATTAAGCTTTGCTAATGGGCGATTGAATAGTATTGGATGCTTTGAATGAGTTGATAGCTCAGATATGAAATGTTATGTATATTTCATTTGGATAAATTGGGTTAGAATGACACGAGACTCGAAGAAGGCGGTGCCGGGTATTGGGAAATACTCGAAATCACTTCGATTTTTTATAAACTAATTATGAAATCAATAGGCAGGAATGAAATGATTTAAGTGGATTGGATTATTTTATCTAAATTTGGTACTTATAAATTTATATGTGAAATAAGTGTTGTCTAGAGCAAATTGTGAATTGGTTAAATTGATATAAGTTATCTGGGTTTTATGTAAGTTGTGTTCTTTGTATTCCTTATTGGATGGGATTACTCACGCTGGTTTCCAGCCTGACCCGGGTGTTACTTTGGTGTAATGCTCGGGTCACACCGAGTATTACAGATTTTCAGGTAATGACGTTCTGGAGCTCAAGTGGCGAGCTGGATGACAGGAACGTGTAGAGTATTTCCGCTGTATTATAATATTGTAAATCTGAGAAATGTTGATTTGTATATGTCCAGTGTTGAATATTTGTGTAACTCTGATGTATTAAAATGTAATCGACAGATATAATATTCTTTTGTAGACTTTTACTATTTATTATTATATTTTATCCGCTGCGAATGTGAGATGTTTGGTGTTTTTGCTCTTTTTCTTCTTCTATCTCTTTCTTCTTTTTCATAACTATTTGGAATTTTCAGCTTCGGAAATTCCGGGTCGTTACATTAACTATTTTTAATTTTCGAAAATTATGGGTCATTACATTTCCCTCATCTACATCAAAGGGCATCTTCCCATCTCCATCTGTCGGATCATAAAGATCATTGAGGTACAAAACATTTTCCATTCTAGGCTTCCAAATACTCCAATTTTTTCCATCCAAAATAGCCATCTTTGAAAAAGATATCACATCCGACATCTCAATAATTTTTCAAATCCAAAATTACGCTAAGCTTTGCGACGACGCTCTGATACCAATATGCAGCGAAAACTTTGCTTTGCGGAAGCTTTTCAAAGTAGATCTTTTATCATTCAAATCACAAAGAGGTAAATTTGGATAGAAAATAAACGGAGATGAAATCAAAAATCAATACACAAGATATTCTACCCAACCACCCTCTTTAATGATTCACCAAAATATGTTTACAATTAATCAAACAAAATAAAAGTAAAAAAATACAAACTGAACCAATAACCAAATTGAGAAAGGGAGTCTTCATCTCTATGGCTAAAATTGTTGGAGGAGAATAACAAAGATGGAAGAAGAGAAATTAGCAAATAGATTTACACATATTTTACACTCTCTCTTCTAGGTTCTATTTATAACATTAATTACTTAATGCTCATGTTAATATTAGATAACAAAAAATAAATTGATTAGCCAATTAGAGAGAGAAATAAACATAATCATATATGCTTATTAATAAGAGAAAACAAAATGTTCTTTTTCTTTCTTTTGCATATATATTTCCTTCCATGCCTTTAAAAGACTGATTGAATTAATTTATAAAGGATGATTATATAAACAAGATCAATCAACTAACAATTGACGTGAGCTTCACCTTACTTTTCATTATTTAATTGATTAATAATAAAGATGTGACCCACCTCTAAAATTCTTGTGTAATAAGGAGTTAGTTACTTGTGAAAAATTTGGTAATTATTTGTTTACTTAACCAGTATGCAGGAGAGCATTACTTTTTAATTCGACGGTCCTTACTTGCTTTCTACCTCAACAACCGGCGGTGTTTGCTTCCTTCCATGAACTTTTTGCTAAAATTTTCACCCATTTATTAATATTGATAGTGATATAATCATGGTTGATTAATTTTTATTTATCGATATGATAGCATATCATTTTGGAAGATATTTGCATGTTACTTCCAAAAGAATATCCCTTGACATTGCAAAAAATAACAAGGTATAAGTGATTATAACATATTAACAACTGAGAAATAGTTGATTAATGTAGTTTATGGATAACTAAACAATAATTAACTAATAAGAAAAATTTGTTTACGTAGATTAACTTCATTTATCACATATTGGGTATGATCATTACATAGAAGTTCATTTTTATTGCAAAATGAACATTGTTATCCGTCTAATGCAACATTAGTCGAACTTGTCGCAGTATTGGACAAGCTAAAACAGAATGACACTTTCTACATTCCCTAGATCATTCCAATTCAAACCGTTACAAAATTTCAAGAGTGTTTCCTCTTTCTTCCTCGTTTACGTGCATTAGCTTACTACACATGAAATAAGGGGTAGTACAGTTGAAATTTTGTTAAATCATTTTTGATGAAATGATTTATGAAAAGTAAAATTAACGTTGTGTCTACAATGGAAGGTAGGCTGGCCAAGCCCAATAACAACTAATTCGAATGGAATACTAAATTAAATAAATAATACTAGTTTATATTAGATTTAAAAAAAAATAACACGCGCACATGTAAATGTAATCTATATCTTGCGAATAACATATACCCTAGATCTAGGATTACATGATTATCACATATGTAATGAATCAATAAAACATACCTTCAGACATCTTGTATATGAATCAGCAATGGTTGTTGTCGAAAGCTGTTTCAATAGAGAAAGGAAATGGTTTCTGTAACAACCCGCATATTTTACGATTGAGTATTTGAATATTTTATTTAAATATTTCATCGTTAGTTGGATTTTAGTCCGAAAAGTTACTTTTTGCATACGGTCGAGTTAGGACTCAGGATCACATCAATTGAGTTCAAAACACCTTTTGCGATCTTTTTGAGTATAAACTTTGATATGTTTGGAGTTAGTGGAATTTTTCCACTTTTCACTTAGGGCTTTGGTTTGGGTTGAGCCCATTTACCCTACCTATTAGCTCAGTCTCAACCCTCTCCTCTTCATTACTTCATTTCTAATTCCTAACATTCAAGCTTCAATGAAAATGGAGAGCCCTAGTTCCATTAGCAAATCAACCATCTCACTAAAAATCCAAAAAGAAGCTATTGGTAAGCATCATCTTCTTCTTCTCTAACTCATTCTCCCTTCAATTTCAGAAATTCCTAAACCTAACTTTGGGAATGTTCTTCTTTTGAGCTTAGGTTCAAGCTCATTCGGGTTGTGTTGAAGTATGATTGATTCTTCCTTTGCTTTCAAGCTTCTCCTTCCTTAATTTTGTGAAAATTTGAGATTTTTATCTCACATCTAAGTCTATGATTATCTATGATTGTTAGGTATGAATTCCTAACACTTATTCATGTGCATTTGATTTTCGCTTGGATTGATTTGGTATATATTCCAACTTTTGGTGTTTTGAAAGCAAAATCTATGAAAATTCTTTTATGAATGTTTGAACATGTTTTTGGTGGTGAATCAGAGAGTCAATGGTGTTGGGTTATCGATTGGCAAAATCTCCTTTAGTCCATTTCTCGACCGGTTGCAAATGGGGAGAGTTGGCTCCTCCATTTGATAGGCTGGAAAACCTTTCCAGCTACATCCAGTCGACTGGTCCCCTGTAGTCAGTCGACTGACTGTAGAGTTGGAAAACTCTCGGGTTGTGGTACAGTCGACTGACTACAGAGGACCAGTTGACTGACCTGCATATTATTTCCTATTTTGCCTATTTTTGTTTGAAACTCCAATTTTATCGATTCGTGGTTCTCCGATTCATTGTTGTCATTTATTATCGACTTCGATGACTTCATTTTTGGGATTTTTGTGAACATACATTTTGATGGATTCGGTATCGATTTCTTTGGATTCTATTCATGTCTTCGAACGTGAAATTTTGGTGATTGATTATTTCTACAATCATTTTTGTGCTTTGTCACTTTAAAAATATAAAGGTTTCAATACTAGTAGTAAATATCAAAACTCTTTTATCAAAATGATTTCAACTTTATTTTCAATATCGAGCTTGTTTATAAAGCCGTTTTCCAATCTACTAGCATATACAAACCTTTATCTCACTCGTATGAGAAATCTAATTAAACGACTTAGTAAAACAAGTGGTATGAAATGCTTGGGTTTACTTCGTCGGTTAATTCTTGGACTTGTTCGATTGAATCTTGTGACAATTTTCGAGTGGAGATCTACAATTTGTTCGTAAATATTTAAGTTAAGCTAGTGGTTATGGGATATGAAGATATGCTTATATATTTACTAGCTTAGTGTAATTGACACTTCTTGATGATTGATGATGATCATTTTGTAATTTAGACTAGCAATGTGCGATGTCTCTTTGTCTGCGAGGGAGACTAAACCCCGCTTTTATGGAGTTTCGGCTCAATTTGGTGGGGTAGCGACCCATGGTCTTCGGGCCGTTTTATGGAGCCTCGGCTCAAAATAAATGGTTAGCAACCATGGAATAGCGTTCCATTTTGTGATACACGTGTTGGTGAGTTTTCATACTCCCGTTTTGTGATAGGCCTCCCTTTTTTGTGATTTCTGGATTTTCATTGATGATTTCTAGAATTTGTGTTTCACCGATTTTCATGATTTACATTGATATGTGTTATCAATATTTATGCTTTGGTGAATTTTTGTGTCATTTACTTTTTGTGAATAAAAATATAGAGTATGACATTCCTTTTGATCGTTGAGAAGATTCATGTGATATTGATTAATCCCTAGTTGATTTTCAATTGCATACTTTTCACAGTATGGCTTCACGGTTATCATATATTTATGTCATATCTCTTATTCTATATCATTTTATCTGATAATTATAGCTAGACTGATCCGTTTATTATTTCCTTATTAAATAATACTCGGGTCAGACCGAGATGTTACAGGTGCTTCAGCTTGACTTCACACCTGCGATTATCACGTTGACTTTGGCTAACTACTTAGATTAGTAGTTTTTGTTGTATACATTTGAGATATAGACTCATCGATGTATCCATATTCTTTTGTCTAGCACTTGTAGCTATTCTTTTGTGATATTGTGGATCTTGTTTGACCACTACTCTCATGTACACTTTCTTGTGTTATATATTCGTATTTATTTTCGCGTTTCTGATATGGAAGTCTGTGACTGATTAGTGTTATTTTTATTTCTATATTTGTTTCCGAAGAATATATATAGCCACTATGTAGTAGCTTTGAATTTGTATTGGTATGTCGGTTTTCCTCCCGAAACCTGATGCATGTTGTACTATCTGGCATATCGGTGCTCACACAAAGCAATTACACGGATGGTCGCTCCTCAACAGCCTTATTCTCCGTGCTATTTGACGGCATTACACCGTGGTGCCCTTGGCTAGAGTGGGTATAGAGGTGGGGCATCACAGCTTGGTATCAGATCCAATCATCAGAACAATGTAGAATAATCTAGCAAGGATCATCGTCCTAAGTCCATCTTAGGAGTCGTGCTTTAGGATTTAATTCAAGTCTTCGTACTGATTCATCCTATTTTCTTTATGATTCCTTGTTTATCTATCAAGATTGCTTGATATTCATTTTGTGAATAACCTTTTTCTTCTTCTTCTTTCTTTCTTAATGAAGAGAAATGGTAAGACCTGGCCGTCCCAGCGCCGGTCAATCTAGTGCTACTCCCCAAGATGGAGTATTTATGTCTGTCCGGCAGCTCCTTGATCTCGTAAGGAATGCTCAAGCAGCCGGATCTAATCCGGAGTCTACTCAGCCTAGGTCTGGATTTGGACGTTTGTGCAGCGATTATATCAATTTGGGTGGAAAGCCATTCAAAGGTTCTGAAACCATTATTGAAGTCCAAGCTTGGCTAAGATCATGTGGTCGAATCTTTTCCCGCATGAATCTTATTGATCTTCACCGAGTTCAGGTGGCCTCTAGTATGCTCCAAGAAAGAGCATTAGATTGGTATGAGTTTCTGATTTCTAAAATAAATGAAGCGGATCTTACTTGGGAGAAATTCCGGGAACGCTTCGAATTAAAGTTTGTGCCAGAAGCTGAGAAGGTGACATTGGCTCGTCGTTTCATAGACCTTGTTCAAGGTGAATCCTCCATGGCAGGTTATGTCGCATCCTTCGAGTCACTTTCTAAATATGGGGTTGAATACATTAATACCCCATTGAAGAAAAATCAGAGATTCGTCTATGGCTTGAATAAAAATCTCAAGAAGCCATTACTTCTAATGCTAGAAGTTTCTTTTGATCACTTGTTGATATCGCTCTTCGACTTGAAGAGGCAGATAAAGAGAGTGATGTTGATGTTGTGGGTGCCAAACCAAAATTCAACAAAAACAGGAAAAGGCCTATTAAGTTCAAAGGCCCTTACCCCAATAAAAAGGGGAAACAAGCATCTCCAGCGGCAAAGACTACTTCCTCTAGTAGTGGGCAATGCTACAACTGTGGTTCTAAGGACCATTATGCGAACTAGTGTTCAAAGCCTCGTGCTTGTCGCTATTGCAAAAGCACGGACCATTATATGTCTTCTTGTCCCAAACTTCAAAACAGGAAGGAGGGAAAGCTTAATGTTGCTCAAGCCCCTGGCAACACATCTCGTGGTAAATGTATTTCTCATTCTATCCTTGATGGCATTATTTTATTTCATGATCATCCTATTCGAGTTCTTTTTGATACAGGTGCGTCCCATTCTTTTATATCAAAAGAACTTGTTGATACTTTTTCTTTCGATGTTTTGTGTTTAATGACTTCTTTGAGAAATGCGAATCCGGTTCGTGGATCCACAACAATCAGTTTATTGTGTAAAGATGTCGAGATTATTTTGTGTGATCATTCTTTCTGAGCCGATTTGCATGTTATTCACTACTTAGGCTTTGGAATGATTTTGGGAATGGATTGGCTTAACCGTTATGAAGCCCAAATCCTATGTCCTGAGCGGACTATTTATCTTCGACATCCCCAATCTGTTAAGTAGATTTCTATTGATCTTAAAGATTCTGATTCCATCTTGGTTGCGTCTTTATATTCTTTAAATCCTAATGATGACGATAATGATGACGAGGAAGATATTATTTCACTTATTCACGTTGTTTGTGAATTTTCCGACATATTTGAGCCCGTTTTAGGATTACCACCTAAGCGAGCAATTGAGTTTAGAATTAATCTCATCCCTAGAGCTCAACCTATTACTCGTCCTCCTTATCGTATGTCCAATAAAGAAAATGAGGAGATGCGCAAACAATTATCCGAATTGGAAACGAAGTAATTTATTCGCTCTAGTTCCTCGCCTTGGGGAGCTTCGGCTATTTTTGTGAAGAAATTCGATGGTACACTTAGGCTTTGCGTTGACTACCGCAAGCTTAATGATCTTACTATCAAGAATAAATATCCTTTACGTCGGATTGATGATCTATTTGATCAACTTAGTGGTGCTAGAGTCTTTTCACAATTAGACTTAGCTACCGGTTTTCATCAGCTTCGTATTGCAGAGGATAGTATTCCTTTGACATCGTTCCGTACTCATTATGGATCTTATGAATGGCTTGTTATGCCATTTGGTTTAATGAATGCCCCGGCTTATTTCGTTGACCTTATGAATAGAGTTTTCAAAGACTTGCTCGATCAATTTGTTCTCATCTTTATTGATGATATTCTTGTGTATTCTAAAACTGAGGAGGAGCATGAAAAACATCTTCGGATTGTGTTGGAAACTCTTAGGAGCAACTAATTAAAAGCAAAATTTTCTAAATGTCATTTTTGGCAATCTCGTGTGAAATTTCTTGGTTATATTATTTCCGAATCCGGAATTTCTGTGGATCCTTCAAAGATTGAAGCGATTCAAAATTGGAAGAGACTGGAGAGTGTAACGAAAATCGGTAGTTTCCTTGGATTGGCCGGTTATTACCGCCGTTTCATAAAGGACTTTTCAAAAATATCCGTGCCTCTTACTAGTTTGACAAAGAAAGGTTTTAAATACATTTGGTCGGACAAATGTGAAGCTTCTTTTCAGAAATTAAAAGAACTCCTTTCCGATGCTCCTATTCTTGTTATTCCCGAGAGAAACCAAGATTTTATTGTTTATACCGATGCTAGTCGCGTTGGTTTGGGTGTCGTTCTTATGCAAAGAGAACGTGTTATTGCTTATGCTTCTAGGCAATTGAAGCCAGCCGAGTCTAGGTATGCCACTCATGATTTAGAGCTCGCGGCTATTGTTTTCGCCCTTCGTATTTGGCGTCATTATCTTTTGGGAGAAAAATTTACTCTTTACACCGATCGTAAATCTTTGAAGTATTTATTTTCTCAAAAGGAACTTAATTTGCGTCAACAACGTTGGCTCAAGTTCCTTGCATCTTATGATCTTAACATTCTTTATACACCCGGAAAGGGAAATCGTGTAGCCGATGCACTTAGTCGCAAGCAACAAATGGTTGTTCCTATGATGATATCCGAGTGGAATGATCTTGGAATTTTATCCACTTGTGAGATTAGAGATTGTGTTTTCGATTTATGTTCATCTCTTGTTTTATGTAGCCTTGAGGCTCACCCTTCTCTTTTAGACCGCATTCTTGAAGCTCAAAAGCTAGGTCTCGAATTGGCTCTTCCTTGCCAAAATTTTAGGGATAAAATTGATATTGAAGGTTTGAAAGATTTTGATATTAATTCTCGTGGCAGCATTCACAAATTTGCTAGACTTATCGTGCCAAATATAAGTGATCTTCGTAAAGATATTTTAGAAGATTCTTGTAACAACCCTGGTTTGGAGATTGCCATAATTATTAAATTATAATGAGAATTATAAATTAATAATGGAGAAAATAAATTGATAAGGAGAAAATGATGTGAAATGTTGTTTAATTGAAATAAACAATATTGTATGAATAACTTTTGGGTGAATGTAATAAAATGACATTTATTTCAATTTTTAATGGTTGAAATAAATTTAAGATGGTGAAAAATAAATTTAACTACTTATTTGAGAATTTGGGTGGATAAATATCAATTGTTAGTATTTATTATGGTTAATAAAAGGATGTGGGTGATGTATACCAATAATCACCTTTTAATGTTTAATAATAAAAGTAAAAGAAGAGATAATTGTGAGTGTGCCTAAACATGATGAACATGTATGTGAAATAAAGTATTTATTTTATTTCATGAATTCGAATGTAGTTAGTGGCAACATTTGATTAAATTGAATAATTTAAACAATATTGTGTTGTTGCATAACTTCTCTCCTCACAACAAAGCAAACATATGGGAGCTCCAAGGCCTCCCCACGCTTCCGCTGCGATTTTGTGCTTGGACCCATTTTGATTTTTGAGGGGCTCATGACTATGGACTTGGCTACATCTTTCGTGTTGTCTCTTTTGTGTCAGCTTATTGTACATATTCTTTTATAGAGACGGAGATGTATGTATATTGTGTGGTTATACGCCACTATGATGTAGGGTATTACATTTGATGTTCGGCTGTATTAGTATATATATCTGTGGCTGCTGTTCTGTGATGTGATTGTTATATTTATTGCATTTTGTTTCTGAATAGATCCTACAGCCGTGTAGTATCGTATTAGTTAAACATTGAGTATGTCGATCACTTGAGATACACGAAAAAAAAAAATATGGTAAAAATCGACGTACTTAGTCTTTAGCTAATGCATTACTATTCGGTCGCCCTTAACCAGCCCTATTCTCTGCATTAGTAGACGGAATAACTCATTAACTCTCTTTACTAATGTGGGTCTCGGGGTGGGGTGTCACAATTCTCATCGTTCAAAATTTACCATTCATCTCGGTAGTAGTAAAATGTACGCGGATATGAAGCGACTATATTATTGGGAGAGAATGAAATCTGATATTGCTAACTTTGTTAAGTGTTGCATGACTTGCCAACTTGTCAAGGTCGAACACCAAAGGCAAGGTGGGTTATTGCAACCTTTAGAAATTCCAATTTGGAAGTGGGATCAAATTTCCATGGATTTTATAGACGGCCTTCCCCGTTCTCGTTCAGGTCATGATGGCTTATGGGTGATAGTCGATAGACTCACTAAATCCGCCCATTTTATTCCCGTTCGGTCCAATCGAACCATTCCTCTCTTGGCCAAACTCTTTATTAAAGAAATTGTAAAATTGCATGGAATCCCTACTTCTATTGTTAGTGATCATGATCCATTGTTTACTAGTGGATTTTAGAAGAGTCTTCAAAAAGCTTTGGGAACGAAGCTTAATTTTAGCGCCGCTTATCATCCCCAGTCCGATGGACAAACTGAGCGTGTGAATCAAACTATTGAAGACCTTCTTCGTGCATGTGTTCTTGATTTTGGTGGAAGTTGGGAAGATCATATTTCTCTTATTGAGTTTTCCTATAATAATAGCATCCAATCTAGTATTGGTATGGCACCTTTCGAGGCACTCTATGGAAGGCCATGTTGATCTCCTTCTTGTTGGCTTGAGGCCGGTGAGAAGCTGGTTTTAGGTCCAGATTTTATTCGTGACTCCACAGAAAAGATTGACCTTATTCGTCATAGGATGAAAGAGGCCCAGAGCAGGCAAAGATCCTATGGCGATAACCGGAGAAGGAAATTAGAATTTTCTGTGGGAGATCTTGTGTTTATCCGTGTTTCACCTATGAAGGGTGTTGTACGTTTCAATCGATCGGGAAAGTTAGCACCTCGATATATTGGGCCATTTCCTATCACCGAACGTATTGGTTCCGTGGCTTATCGCCTTTTATTACCGGTTCAATTTTTTGCTATTCATGACGTGTTTCACGTTTCTCAATTACGGAAGTGCCTTCGAGATTCCAATTCTATTCTTGAGCCCGATGTTGTGGAAGAAATTGAAGTTTCACCGAATTTAACTTATGAGCAACATCCTATTTGTATTATTGCTTCGTAGGTCAAACGCCTTCGAAATAAAGATGTCCCGCTTGTGAAAGTTCAATGGTCCTCAAATCCTTAGGATTGCTCTTGGGAATCCAGAGAATTCATCGAGCGAACACATCCGGACTTACTTTCTCGTACTCTTTGAGGTGAACTTTCTATTTCAAATTTAATTTGCGCTGAATATGCTTTCATGGTTGTTACTTTATATTTTTCTTCATAAATATTGCGAGGACGCAATTTCTTTAAGGAGGAGAGTCTGTAACAAACCGCATATTTTACGATTGAGTATCTGAATATTTTATTTAAATATTTCATCGTTAGTCGGATTTTAGTCCGAAAAGTTACTTTTTGCATACGGTCGAATTATGACTCGAGACCACATCCATTGAGTTCAAAACGCCGTTTGCGATCTTTTTGAGTATAAACTTTGATATGTTTGGAGTTTGTGGAATTTTACCACTTTTCACTTAGGGCTTTGGTTTGGGTTGAGACCATTTACTCCACTTATTAGCTCAATCCCAAACCTCTCCTCTTCATTACTTCATTTCTAATTCCTAGCATTCAAGCTTCAATGAAAATGGAGAGTGGAATGGGTAATTAAAATTCAAAACCCTAGTTCCATTAGCAAATCCAACATCTAACTCCAAATCCAAAGAGAAGCTATTGGTAAGCATCATCTTCTTCTTCTCCAACTCATTCTCCCTTCAATTTTAGAAATTCCTAAACCTAACTTTGAGAATGTTCTTCTTTTGAGCTTAGGTTCAAGCTCATTTGGGTTGTGTTGAAGTGTGGTTGATTCTTCCTTTGCTTTCAAGCTTCTCCTTCCTTAATTTTGTGAAAAGGCGAGATTTTTATCTCACAACTAAGTCGATGATTATCTATGATTGTTAGGTATGAATTCCTAACACTTATTCATGTGCATTTGATTTTGGCTTGGATTGATTTGGTATATATTCCAACTTTTGGTGTTTTGAAAGCAAAATCTATGAAAATCCTTTTATGAATGTTTGAATATGTTTTGGTGGTGAATCAGAGAGTCAATGTTATTGGGTTATCAATTGGCAAAAGCCCCTTTAGTCCATTTCTCGACCGGTTGCAAATGGGGTGAGTCTGCTCCTCCATTTGATAGGCTGTAAAACCTTTCCAGCTATAGCCAGTCGACTGGCCCTCTGAAGTCAGTCGACTGACTGGAGAGTTGGAAAACTCTTGGGTTGTGGTTCAGTCGACTGACTGTAGAGGACCAGTCGACTGACCTGCATATTCTTGCCTATTTTTGTTTGAAACTCCAATTTTATCGATTCGTGGTTCTTCGATTCATTGTTGTCATTTATTATCGACTTCGATGACTTCATTTTTGGGATTTTTGTGAACATACATTTTGATGGATTCGGTATCGATTTCTTTGGATTATATTCACGTCTTCGAACTTGAAATTTTGGTGATTGATTGTTTCTACAATCATTTTTGTGCTTTGTCACTTTAAAAATATAAAGGTTTCAATACTAGTAGTATATGTCAAAACTCTTTTATCAAAACGATTTCAACTTTATTTTCAATACCGAGCTTGTTTATAAAACCGTTTTCCAATCTACTAGCATATACAAACCTTTATCTCACTCGTATGAGAAATGTAATTAAACGACTAGTAAAACAAGTGGTATGAAGCGCTTGTGTTTACTTCTTCGGTTAATTCTTGGACTTTTTCGATTGAATCTTTTGTGACAATTTTCGAGTGGAGATCTACAATTTGTTCAAAAATATTTAAGTTAAGCTAGTGTTATGGGACATGAAGCTAAGCTCATATATTTACTAGCTTAGTGTAATTAACACTTCTCGATGATCGATGATGATCATTTTGTGATTTAGACTAGCAATGTGCGATGTCTCTTTGTTTGCGAGGGAGACTAAACCCCGCTTTTGTGGAGTTTTGGCTCAATTTGGTGGGGTAGCGACCCATGGTCTTCGGGCCGTTTTGTGGAGCTTCGGCTCAAAATAAATGGTTAGCAACCATGGAATAGCATTCCGTTTGGTGATACACGTGTTGGTAAGTTTTCACACTCCCGTTTTATGATTAGCCTCCCTCTTTTATGATTTCTGGATTTTCATTGATGATTTCTAGAATTTGTGTTTCACCGATTTTCGTGATCATTGATTTGTGTTAGCAATATTTATGCATTGGTGAATTAGTGTGTCATTAACTTTTTGTGAATAAAAATATAGAGTACGACATTCATTTTGATCTTTGAGAAGATTCTTGTGATATTGATTAATCCCTAGTTGATTTTCAATTGCATACTTTTCACAGTATGGCTTTACGGTTGTCATATATTTATTTCATATTTCTTATTCTATATCATTTTATCTAATAATTATAGCTAGACTGATCCGTTTATTATTTTCTTATTAAATAATACTCGGGTCAGACCGAGATGTTGCAGGTGCTTCTGCTTGATTTACGCCTGCGATTATCACCCTGACTTTTGGCTAACTACTTAGATTAGTAGTTTTTGTTGTATACATTTGAGATATAGACTCATTGATGTATTTGTATTCTTTTATCTAGCACTTGTATCTATTCTTTTGTGATATTGTGGATCTTGTTTGACCACTACTCTGATGTACACTTTCGTGTGTTATATATTTATATCTATTTCCGCCTTTGTGATATGGATGTCTATGACTGATTTGTGTTACTTTTATTTCTATATTTGTTTCCAAAGAATATATATAGCCACTGTGTAGTAGCTTTGAGTTTGTATCGGTATGTCGGATTTCCTCCCGAAACCTGATGCATGTTGTACTATCTGACATATCGTTGCTCGCACAAAGCAATTACATGGATGGTCGCTCCTCAACAGCCTTATTCTCCGCGCTAGTTGACGGAATTACACCGTAGTGTCCTTGGCTAGAGTGGGTATAGAGGTGGGGCGTCATAGTTTCTCTCACTTTTCCTATACCTTTCATTATGTGGTTTTCCATATCCTTTTTGATGGGCAAAGGTTAATATTTATAGGTAGAGAGAGGACCAAATTTCCAGATTTGTAGACTCAGTCATGATCGTCCATCAAGATCAAGATGAGAGAAATTAACGCTCTAGATTATAACCATTTTATTGATTAGCATATTAATAGGAAAACCCTTTAGATTCTATTGACCACAAAATGAGGAAGGAAACTTTTGAGGAAGGAAACGGTCAAATTTCCTTACAAAATAAGAAAGGAAAATCCATTAATGTTTTCGTATTAATTTCCTTACAAAACGGTCAAATTTCCTTACAGTCTCCCACTTAGTCAATAGTAAAATCTATTAATGTTTTCGTATTAAGGTCATAGGGCACGCATGATATGCTAAACTTTTCTTTAGTCAGTTACCATAAGTGTCTTGGCTAATCTTGTGGTCAATGGAAGTCATGACGTGTACATGTTATTTTGCAACATGCTTACTTCCATGTACTATGACATTGACAACTTTCATAACTAGACCGTAGATGAGCATAACTTAATGGTCACATAATCTCTTGAAACAAAAGACTGTTTTTGTCATCATTTATCAAAATATAAATGTGTACACATTATAAAACATAAATAAAAGTTGTCCAAATTATTAAGAGCTCAATGATTGTTATGTCTAGCTAAGTACAAAATAAATGGCATAATAAGAAGATAATTAGGAACTATCTGCAAGACCCATGCTATCTGTATGTCTCTGAAAGATCTTTGGAGGCAGTCCTTTCGTGAATATGTTTGCCACTTGTAAGTTTGTAATTATCGATTCAACAACAATTTTCTTTAGTTTAACATCTTGCTTCAGTAGTAGGTATTTCAGGTCCATGTGTTTGGAACCTTTGGTTAATCTATCATGCTTGGAGAAAAAGGTTGCAGCTTCATTGTCGCAGTAGACAGTTAGTGGCTTAGATATAAAACTTAAAGTGTCGAATTGTGAGACAAAATTACGCTGCCATTTTCCATGAATTGAAGCCTCATAACATGCTACGTATTCAGCCATCATGGTGGATCCGAAAAGCATCTCAGATTTATGGCTTCTCCATGATATTGCACCTCCACATAAGAGGTACACATAGCCAAGAGTGCAGATCCTAGTGTCAGGACATCCAGCAAGGTTTGAATCAGAATAACCAGTTACCTGTAGGTAACTTGATTTTCTATATGTGGGCATGTAATTCCTTGTTCCCTTTAGGTATCTCAGTACCTTCTTTGCAGCTTTCCAATGAGCGATTCCTGTGTTACTTTTAAATCTACCCAGCACACCAACTGCATGACTGATTTCAGGTCTTGTACAGTCCTGTGAATACATCAAACTCCCTACAAGAGATGCATAAGGATATTTGGTCATTTCTTCTCATTCCATACGAGTCTTTGGGCACTGCTCAAGAACAAGTTTGTCTCATTTCTGCAGTGGGACAGGACTAGAGGAACAATTTGTCATGCCAAATCTCTCAAGAATTTTGTCAATATATGCTTTTTGAGACAATCCTAGAATTCCTTGTGATCTATCATGGAATATTTCTATTCCTATCACATAGGAAGCCTCACCCATATCTTTCATTCAAAGTTCGTTGAGATAGAATCCTTAGTTTCACGTAATAAACCAAGGTCACTACTAGCTAATAATATGTCATCAGCATACAGAATCAAAAATATGAACTTGCTCCCACTGAACTTGAGGTATATACAAGGGTCAACTATGTTTTCTGTGAAATCGAAATCGGTAATGATTTCATGAAACTTTAGATACCATTGTCTAGAAGCTTGTTTCAGTCCATATATTGATTTCTTAAGTTTGTAGACCATGTCTTCATGTCCTTCAATTATGAAGCCTTCAGGTTGACGCATGTAGACTTCTTCTTCCAAGTCTCCATTTAGAAATGCTGTTTTCACATCCATTTGATGTAACTCAAGATCATAATGAGCTACTAATTCCATGATAATTCTAAGAGAATCTTTCCTGGAAACAGGAGAAAAAGTATCATTAAAATCAATGCCTTCTTTCTGATTAAAACCTTTGAAAACAAGTCTGGCTTTGTATCGTTTAATTTTACCATTGCAGTCACGTTTGGTCTTGAAGACCCACTTACAACCGACTGCTTTATGTCCTTGCGACAATTGAACGATTTCCTAAACTTGATTATTATCCATAGATTTCGGTTCATCTTTCATGGCATCAATCCATTTTATAAAATTAACATCCTTAATGGCTTGTGAATAAGAAATTGGGTCCATAGTTCCTTCACATACTATTAGATAAAGCATATAATCATCAGGAAAAGCTGATCTTCTTTGTCTTTGAAATTTTCTAAATGCTAGTTCATGTGGTACTTCATCAACATTATGATTGGTGATAATTTCATTATGGAGTTGTTAATCATTTATTGTGTTTTCCTCATTGTGAATAGGTTCAACAATGGGATGATTCCCAATATCTTTCGAAATAGAGGATAAGTTAATGGGTACCCTTATTTCATGAATGACCACTTCTTATTGTTTTGTACTCCCGCTGATTTCACTATTGTCATAGAATTTGGTATTGCCGTTTTCAACAATTCTTATACGTTAGCATAATAAAATCTATATCCTTTAGATTTTTTGGGTAACCTATAAAGTAACCTGACTGTCTTAAAATTCATTTTCTTTTCATTTGGATTGTACAGTCTAGCTTCAGCGGGGCAACCCCAAATTTGGAGATGTCTTAAACTAGGTTTCCATCCTTTCCAAAGTTCAAAAGGAGTCTTTGGAACGGCCTTACTTGGAACTCTATTTAAGATGTAGACAACTGTTCATAATGCATCCATCCATAATGATATAGGTAAATTTGCATGACTCGTCATGGATCTAACCATTTCCATGTATGTACGATTTCGCCTTTCGGCTACAACATTCTGCCATGGAGATCCAAGCGTTGTGTATTGTGCAACAATTCCAAGTTTTTGAAGAAGTCTAGCAAAAGGTCCAGGATTTTGTCCCTTTTCATAATACCTTCCACAGAATTCACCACCCCTATCTGACCTAATGATTTTCACTTTTCTTTCTAATTGACTTTCGACTTCAGTAATGAACACTTGTACATCATCCACCGACTGAGATTTTTCATGCAATGGACAAAGATAGCAATAACGTGAAAAATTATCGGTAAAAGTATGAAATATTTCTCTCCTCCAAAATTTGGAACATCAAAAGGTCCATAAATATCTGTATGTATTATTTCAAGAAGTTGTGTACTTCTTGTTGCTCCTTTCTTTGTGTTTTTTGTTGTTTTTCCTTTAATACAATCAGCATATGCTGCAATGTTAGCGAAGTCTAGGTCCGGTAGAACACCATCTTTCACTAACCTCTTGATTCTTTCACTGGATATATGACCCAGTTTTTTATGCCACAAGAAGTAAGAATCATTCTTGGATGACTTTCCTTTAGTTTCTTTTCCATGCAGGGTGAGTTGGATTTCAGTATTTTGTTTAAGATGAAGTTTATAAAGTCCATCAATCAATATTCCAGAACCAACAAGACTATAATTTTTTAAATAAACTAAAATTTCCATTTCCAACTTCAAAAGAAAATCAAAATTTATCAAGTACACTTACAGAAATCAAATTACGGGAAATAGACGGAACATAAAGAGTTTGACATAAATCTAACTGATAACCGCTATCTAAAATAAGACGAAAAGTTCCAATAGCTTCAACTGGAGCTTTATATTTATTCCCTATGAAAATGAAATTCTCACTTGTGTTTGTGGTTTGGATCGTAATGAATCCCTGTATAGAATTCGAAACATGAACATTAGCAGCAGTATCAATCCACCAAGTAGAAGAAGGTACGTTAGCAAGATTTGATTCGAAATGACTTACGAAACCCATTGGGTTACCTTTCTTTTCGAACCATGCTTTGCGCTTAATGCAATCAGCCTGGAAGTGTCCAGGTTTCTTGCAGAATTTGTAGACATCATCCTTCTTTTTCTTCTTGGATGGTTGAGTGGCGTCATCAGATTTGGGTGGTGCTCTTTTTTGATGTGAGTTGTTTTTTTCCAGCTTGTTTTCCAACCCCTTGAGTGAAATAAGCAACTTCAATGCCTTGCGAGCCCTATCTAGACTCCTCTTGAACCAGTTTGTTAGTCAATTCATTTAGACTCCACTTTTCCATAATAGTGTTGTAATGAATTTTGAATGGTTCATACTGAGGAGGTAAGCTAGTGAGAATGAATTGGACTAGAAAAGCATCGTTCATAACCAATCCCAAGTTCTTAAGTTTGCCAGCAAGGTTAATCATTTCAATGACATGAGAGCTCAATGAGCGAGAACCATCAAACTTCATGGTTACAAGATCTGCCATAAGTTTCCCAGCAAGGGATTTGTCTGCAGTCTTGAACCAATTTTCAATGGATTGCAAATATTCTTCTACGCTTTAAGTTTTGGGTAGGGAGGTTTTGATATTGGTATCAATCACCATTCGCATAAACATCATGCTGAGCCTATTAGATCGTTCCCAATCATCATGGAGTTTGTTTTCCTCAGGCGTACTTGTGTCAAGTGGGGCTGGCTTTTCCTTAAGGAGAGTCATGTCTAGTTCAACTACGCCCGAAGAAAAATCAACTTGCTCTTTCCATTCTGAGTAGTTGGTTCTATTGAGTCTGATGATAGACATAGCGTACGAATTAAGGTTTGAGGGAATTGCAACTGCAGATGTAAAAGAAATGTAGGCTTCTTTAGTAGAATAAAATACATGTCATAATAAGAGGTTAGGTTTAGCGCCTCTTGTGGATAGGCAGTAGAACCATACTCATGGAAGAATGATAAACATTAATGTTTCATGCATTATTGTGCAAGCAGCAGCCGCATGTAGACGGGACTACATGCATGAGACCAGAGGAAATAATGAACTTAAGCGTAGAAGCGAAAACTAAAACAAGAGAGAAAAGAGGGAAACCGGATCGAAACAGGTGGTCACCTCCTTTGTTTTTGTTGTTTTTTTGCATAAACATTTGCCATTCTTTCATGTAATCCACAGCAAGGATAATAAATGTCTAGTAACTCCAAGTAAATTCCATACATGAATTTAACATATAAACAATTATTTTTGCAAATCATATATAAACAATTATCTTGCAAGTTCCACGTCATGAATTTAATGTCAAACTAGGAAAAAATTGTTTTCAATATGTACACTTTCTGAAAAGTATTCGCATGCAATAAGTTGTTCCATATTATACAGTAGGTCAAACATTAAAGTAGAAAAAAATTAACTTTTGCTTAAATATAAACTTTCCAGATCCAGATCTAAGCATACAGTGAATAGAATAATATTGATAATCATGATTACTACAGCAACTTAAATAATATGAATGTTAAACTTGAATCATATTAACACTAATAATCATTATCATCATCATAGTAAAATTACAAACATCATATCATAGATCTATGCTACTTTCGTTTTATATATTGATGGATAATCACGAATTCAAAAACCATGCTCCGATACCACATGTAATCTATATCTTCCGAATAACATAAACCCTAAGATCTAGAATTACATGATTACCACATATGTAATGAATCAATAAAACATACCTACAGACATCTTGTATATGAATCAGCAATGGTTGTTGTCGAAAGCTGTTTCAATGGAGAAAGGAAAAGGTTTCTCTCTCTTTTCCTATATCTTTCTTTATGTGTTGTTCTATATCCTTTGTGATGGGCAAAGCTTAATATTTATAGGTAGAGATAGGACCAAATTTTCAGATTTGTATACTTAGTCTGATCGTCCATCAAGATCAAGATGAGAGAAATTAACGCTCTAGATTATAACCGTTTTATTGATTAGCATATTAATGGAAAACCCTTTAGATTCTATTGACCACAAAATGAGGAAGGAAACGATTGAGGAAGGAAACGGTCAAATTTGCTTACAAAATAAGGAAGGAAAATCCATTAATGTTGTCGTATTAATTTCCTTATAAAACGGTAAAATTTCCTTACAGTAAATACATATAAGAATAAGGATATTTGAAATTATACAATTTTCTAAGTATAATATTTAAAATCATATTCATCTAGTATGGTAAATTAACTAGCGCTGTGTGCAAGAAAACCATCTACAATAAAGCATGATGGTAAGCGGTGTTGGTGGGACTGTCACTGTCGTTTCTTGCGCACAAATGACCCTTTCAGACGTGATAAGAAAACTTGAAGAAATCGAATTGAAAATTTGCAACACTGTTGTTGAATGGCAAAGATCTATTTTGTAACAACCCAGGGTTTTGCACCGATTAATTATCATCATTAGACGATTAAATTTTGCTATCTAATTGTTGATGGTCATTTTAATCGGTTGAAATTCTTTTAAAAATTTGTTAAAGAGTTATGCGGCCTTTCAATTGAATCTTGGCCCAAGTTTTTATGGGTGCTGTGTTGTGTCATAAGGCAGAGAACCGTTCTTTTTCCCCCCATTCATTCTTTCGCTAGCCCTAGTCAAGATACGAAAGAAAAAAAAGAATGGCGGCTCGTGCTCGTTCCTTTTTCTTCAGTAATTAGGGTTTTCATAAATCCGAAGATGGCGACTTTAAATGCTCGATTGAATTTGATTCTCTTGCTCTATTGGTTGATCGTCTCTTGAGATACTTTCGGCCGCTTGATTGAGTTCATCTCTGCTTTGATTCTGAACGGTTCGATGTTGTCTTCGGCTGAGTGGAATCGTGCTCTTCGATGATAAGGTGAGTGATTTTTTTCACTCACATCTTCTAATTCTTATACTTGAGTTCGTATAAAATCGTTTGAATTCGTCTATTGATTTATCTGGGCCACTCGCTGTTGCTTAGATGTTGATGTTTTCTCTGACTTAATCAAATGTGTATAATTTGATGTCTTGTGTATTTCGGTTTTGCTTTTGAAATCGCCGGATTCCTAGATTACTACGGTTTCGAATTTAAACTGTTCGATTCCGTTCCTTTTGACTTCGGCTTGTGATGTTGTTTATGTGATGATTATGACTGTCATGGTTGAACTTGCTACTGTTGATTTCTTGTTGTCTTCGGCTTTCACATGATTTTTACGATGTTGAATTTGTAGTATGGCTTAGGCCATTTGTGTTCGCACTGCATGTTGTTGTGCATATTATCCGCTGTCCTGTGGAGTGCCATTGTTGCCTCTGATTCATTTTATGTTGTCACACCCCTTGTAATTGCAGTTTGCATTTGTGCATTTGTATTTGGTACACATTCTGGACCTGTTGCAGTGTTTATACCGGCTTGTAACTGTGTCAAGTTGTCTTCCCTGTTCACTGTATTGGGTTGGAACATGGCTATTTCATTGTTGAGGCTGTTTCACTCGAGTCTGTACATGTTTGGTTGTGTTGCACTGAGTTGTAGATCATATCTTTGCATTATGTAGTTGGTAGTCACGAGCCTTTGTGACATTGCAGTTTGAATATGCAGCTTTGGGTTTCGTGCACATTAGCATTGCATACATGTTTGCATATTCACTTGTTGAAGTCACTTTTTCTTGTATCACACGTCCTTGGTCTTTACTTCATGTAGGCACTGCCAGTGTGCAGCTTGCACTGTGCATTCGAACTTGAACCCGTGACCTTCATCATGTATACACTTTGATAATCCTGTTGCCAGCCTTGCGTATATATATGCACATGTTCTATTTTATTTTGGCATTGAATCAGATCTTCCGGGTCTGGTCTTTGATGATGCTTGACTACTTGTTGCATTAAGCGTACATCTGAATTTTGGCGAGGCAGTGCACGTGAGCGTGTAATGCAGCCAAAACAGTATTGATTTTATTGATATTTCATTCGCATTTTGATTCATTGGGCTTTTGTGTATTTCATCACTATAGTGGCGAGGCAGTGCACTCGAGCATGTACTGCAGCCAAAACAGAATTGACTTTTTAATTGATAATTTCAATTGTTTGAATTGTTTCGTGTGTCCAATTCAATATTTTGAAATTGTATTTTGATTTGGTTTAATTTGATTATTTTGTGATATCTAATTATCTACTAGATAATTAGATTATGTATTTTCTAATTATCGTACCGATAATTAGATGTTGTTGTTTATGCTGTTTCACTGGCTTGAGTTTTGCTTTGGCCACTTGCTGTTAATTGCTTTTTAGGCAATTCTGTTATTTTCTAAATTATCTTCATTGATAATCCTTTTATTTATCTTTATTAATGATTTGGCTTTGCTGATTCGTTGTTAACGCTGTTATGCATTATATTTACCGTTATCTGATTTCCTTATTAAAGGATTAGATAGGTGAATTTATTTTAACTGTCGTCTATTCGTTATTTATTATTATTGCTTCTATGCATTAACAACTGAGTTTTAATTAGACTGACTCGCGTATTATTTTCTTTTGAATTAATACTCGGGTCAGAGTGAGTTATTACAGGTTGTTGATACCTTGCTTTGGGTTGTTGTTTGAGCTATGAAGTCTCTTTATATCTTTTGGAGTAGTCGTTGTCATTTTATAGGATGATATGTATTCATGTATATTATTTACAATAATGTACTTGTATATGTAACTTCCTGTGTCGACAGTTGTATTGTATCACACGTATTGTATCACAAGTATTGTATCACATGTATTGTAACTGACTTCAGTTATATATATATATATATATATATGAGATTTTATATTATTCGTGTTCTGTGTTTAGCTTATCTGTGTTATTATTATATATGTTGTCCTAAACTATTATGAACCATCATAGTTCGTTTTGTACTGGAATTGAATATGTCAATGGGAATAAATAAGCAAAGAGATGAAAAATAAATATAGATACCACTCCTATCGAGATAGTCAATACTAGTATAAGGCCTAACTACGGATGGTCGCTCCTATCTAGACTTATTTTTCGTAATAACAGACAGTATTTCCTTTTAATACTCTTTGTTATTATGAGCACAGAGGTGGGGCGTCAAAGTTGGTATAAGAGTGAGGAGTTTATGGACATATTATATAACATAACTTAGATGGAACATGTGTTACAACTAATTGTTGATGTTTTTATTTGTGCCTTGAGTCAAAACTAAAGTTTTGAAATTATGATGAAGTTTTTGAATATCTTTATTTAAAAATAAAAGTGAAATTGTGTTTTTATGGTTGAGTAATTTGTGTTATGTTTATCAGAGTGCGCGGCGGAAACAGTGAGACTGTCTTCGCTGAGTACAACTGGTAACCGCTTTGATTTAAAAATCAAAATATGAAAATGAAATTAAATTCATTGTGTTGTTACATAGATGTGTTTATTTTGTTTTCTTTGAAAATTCTGAATCCGATTTGAGGATCCAAAGCGATTGTAGTTATGTGATTTTGTTGAGATTTTGTTGTTTTAAATTATCTTCATTGAAGATATAATCGAGTGATTTCTTTGTTCATCTTGTAGTGTGTGTGCAAATATGAGTTGCACGTTACTGCATTAGTTTTACGTTGAACTGGTGTCTGGTTTTAAAATGTATTTTGTTGCCGTTATTTTTATAACTGGATTTTTACACTAGTATTATATTTTGATGCGAATTATTTTGATGGGATTTTGACGTTTATATATTACTGTCGCTTCGACTTCAGTAACCGTCGAATTTAAAGTGAATTTTCAAGCGGTTATCCCGTAATGCTGATTTGATACCCTTTTTACGGTGTTTTGAGAAGTGCAATTTCCTTGTCAAAAATTTCTATAGATGTTGCTGTTTAATCACATGTTTTAAAAATGGTTTTAAAATAAAATTGTTTTCAGAAATTTTACAGTTTGCGCTTTCAAAAGAATGGGGAAGTGATTTAAACTCTTCAGCAAAATTGAGGACTATGAACCCTCACTTTTACTGATTCGCTTAATTCCGGACTTGTCCGTTTGAGAACGTAAAATGTTATTTATTTAAAGTACACAATTTTGCACTTTCAAGGAAACGATGAAGAGATTTAAACAATTTAGCAAAAGTGCGGAGTATGGAACCACACTTTTACTGTTTCGGTTCATTCCGGACTCGTTAATTGAAACATCTGTTGTTTGATGATTCTGATGATTTGTTGGGCTTTCGGGCCACTCTGCTGGACCTTCGGGTGATTTGTTGGGCTTCCGGGCCACTCTGCTGGACCTATGGGTCATCTGATGGACCTTCGGGTCAAATACCAGTACTAGACCTTCGGGTCACTTTACGGACCTTTGGGTCATCTGATGGGCGCTAAAATTTATAGTATTTGGTAGGCTTCGGCCATCTGAGATGCACGTGCGGCGTAGCTAAAACTCGCCATCTGCTGGGTTCGATCCACATTTTATGTTGATTTTCTAGTCATCTTAATTGATTTCAAGATATTGGTTATTTCTAATTATCTGTAGGTAATTAGATATTTGCTGATTTGAGTTCTAGTTATCTTTGTTGATAATTATATATTTGTTGACTTGAGTTCTACTTATCTTTGCAGGTAATTAGATATTTGCTGAATTGAGTTCTAATTATCTTTGTTGATAATTATATATTTGTTGATTTGAGTTCTAATTATCTTTGCAGATAATTAGATATTTGCTGATTTGAGTTCTAATTATTTTTGTTGATAATTAGATATTTGTTGATTTGAGTTCTAATTATCTTTGCAGGTAATTAGATATTTGCTGATTTGAGTTCTAATTATCTTTGTTTATAATTAGATATTTGTTGATTTGAGTTCTAATTATCTTTGCAGGTAATTAGATATTTTCTGATTTGAGTTCAAATTATCTTTGTTGATAATTAGATATTTTGTTGATTTGAGTTCTAATTATCTTTGCAGATAATTAGATATTTGTTGATTTGAGTTCTAATTATCTTTGTTGATAATTAGATATTTGTTGATTTGAGTTCTAATTTTCTTTGCAGGTAATTAGATATTTGCTGATTTGAGTTCTATTTATCTTTGTTGATAATTAGATATTTGTTGATTTGAGTTCTAATTATCTTTGCAGGTAATTAAATATTTTTGATTTGAGTTCTAATTATCTTTGTTGATAATTAGATATTTTCTAATTTGAGTTCTAATTATCTTTGCAGGTAATTAGATATTTGCTGATTTGGGTTCTAATTATCTTTGTTGATAATTAGATATTATCTAATTTGAGTTCTAATCATCGTTTTGATAAATAGATATTTATTGATTTGAGATTCCTGATTATCGTTTTTGATAATTAGATATTTGTTGATTTAAGATTTCTGATTATCATTTTTGATAATTAGATATTTTTTGAGTTGAGATTTCTGATTATCATGTTTGATAATTAGATATTTGTTGATTTGAGATTTTTTATTATCGTTTTTGATAATTAGATATTTGTTGATTGAGATTTCTGATTATCGTTTTTGATAATCGGATATTAGTTGTTTCTGTTTATCACTTTTGATAATCCGATATTTGTTGTTTCTGATTATCGTTTTTGATAATCGGATATTTTTTGTTTTTGGTTATCATTTTTGATAATCAGATATTTGTTGTTTCTGATTGTCGTTTAGGTAATTAGATATTTGCAGTTTTGCGATTTGCGATTTGTGTTTTCTAATTATCTTTGTTGATAATTAGATTTTGCTGTTTTCAAATTATAGTATCGATAATTAGATACTGCTGTTTTGTGATTTTTGTACTCTAATTATCTAATTGATAATTAAATATTGCTGATAATTGTTTATTCAGTTTTGTTGTTTTCTGATTATCTATTTGATAATTAGATTTTGTCGAGAATTTGTGAATTTCTTTTATGAAATTAAAAAATTTCTTTGGGGTTTGTATTCTTAACCTTTATTTTTCTAGCTTAACCAGTTATGTTAGAAAAGTAATTATTTCAATTTCCTATCTCTTCCCCTATTTTTTCTTTTAGCTTGAGAATGCTAGGAAATGAAAATGAATGAAAAGGAGAGGAGTGGAGTGGGATGTATATTGCAAGGGGTTTGGGTTCTCTTATTGGGTTAGTGGGATAGACACAACCCAAAGACTAAACAAAATACCAAATTCCTAATCAACTCCAAACATATCAATGTTTATACTCAAAAAGGTTGTAAATGCCATTTTGAACTCAATGAAAGTAATCTCGAGTTCTAATTCGACTATTTACAAAAATATCATTTTAGACTTTAATCCGACCAACGATGCTATATTTAAATAAAATATTTAAATATATATATATAATCGTAAAATATGCAGGTTGTTACAAACTCTGCTCCTTAAAGAAATTCCATCCTTGCAATACTTAAGAAGAAAACAAAAGGTAACAACCAAATTATGGCATAACAACAAAAAAGAAAATTTTGAAGTGAGAAGTTCACCTTAAGAAGCATGAGAGAGTAAGTCCGGATGTGTTCACTCGATGAGTTCTCTAGATTCCCAAGAACAATCCTTAGGATTTAAGGACCATTGAACTTTCACATATGGAACATCTTTATGACGAAGGAGTTTAACCTCCGTAGCAGTGATACGAATAGGATGTTGCTCATAAGTCAAATTAGGTGAAATTTCAATTTGTGCAATAACACCAGGCTCAGGAATTGAATCAGAATCTCTAAGGCATTCCGTAGTTGATAGACATGGAATGCATTATGAATAGTAGAAAATTGAGCCGGTAGTAAAAGGCGATAAGCCACAGAACCAATGCATTCGGTGATAGGAAAAGGGCCAATATACCAAGGTGTTAATTTTTTCGATCGAGTGAAATGCACAACACCCTTCATAGGTGAAATACAAATGAACACCAAATTTCCCAAAAGAAATTCTAATTTCCTTCTTCGGTTATCGGCATAGGATTTTTGTCTGCTTTGAGCTTCTCTCATCCTATGATGAATAAGGTCAATCTTTTCGGTGGAATCACGAATAAAATCTGGACCTAAAGCCAACTTCTCACTGGCTTCAAGCCAACAAGAAGGAGATCGACATAGCCTTCCGTAGAGTGCCTCGAAAGGTGCCATACCAATACTAGATTGGAAGCTATTATTATAAGAAAACTCAATAAGGGAAATATGATCTTTCCAACTTCCACCAAAATCAAGAACACATGCCCGAAGAAGATCTTCAAGAGTTTGATTCACACACTTTGTTTGTCCATCGGACTGAGGATGATAAGCGATGCTAAAATTAAGCTTCATTCCCAAAGCTTTTTGAAGACCCTTCCAAAATCCACTAGTAAATAATGGATCACGATCGCTAACAATAGAAGTAGGAACTCCACGCAATCTAACAATTTCTTTAACATAAAGTTTAGCTAAAAGAGGCACGGTCCAATTGGACCGAATGGGAATAAAATGGGTGGATTTTGTAAATCTATCTATAATCACCCAAAGACTGTCATGACCCGAACAAGAATATGGAAGACCGTCAATAAAGTCCATGGAGACTTGATCCCACTTCCCAACAGGAATATCCAAAGGTCGCAATTACCCACCGGGCCTTTGATGCTCGGCCTTTACGAGTTGGCAAGTCATGCAACGCTTAGTAAAGTTAGTGATATTAGATTTCATCCCATCCCAATAATAAAGTCGTTTCATGCCCGCGTACATTTTACTACTGCCGGGATGAATGGTAAATTTAGAACGATGAGAATCTTCTAAAATGTCTTTATGAAGATCACTAATATTCGGTATGATAAGTCTACCAAATTTTCAAATGCCCCTTCGAGCATCGATTTTAAAGTCTTTCAAACCATCGACCTTATTTTTATCCCTACAACTTTGGCTAAGAAGAACCAATTCGGGATGTTTCTTTTGAGCTTCAAGGATGCGGTCTAAAAGAGAAGGATGAGCCTCAAGGCTACATAAAACAAGTGATGAACATGAATTGGGTTCACGATCTCGAATCCCATAAGTAGACAAAGTCTCGCGATCATTCCATTGGATATCATCAAAGAAATAATCGCTTGTTACTTATGACTATAGGCATCGACAACACGATTTCCCTTTTCGGTAATATAAAAAATATCGAGATCATAAGATACAAGGAATTCGAGCCAACACTGTTGATGCAAATTAAGTTTCTTTTGAGAGAATAAATATCTTCAAAGATTTATGATCGGTGTAGAGGACAAATTTCTCTCCCAAAAGACAATGATGCCAAATTCTAAGGGCTAAACAAAAGCCGGGAACTATAAATCATGAGTGGCATATCTATTCTCCACAGGCTTTAATTGCCTAGAAGCACAAACGCTAACACGTTCCCTTTGCATGAGAACTACTCACAACCAACACGATTAGCATCGGTATAAAAAATAAAGTCTTGGTTCCATTCGGGAATCACAAGAATAGGAGCATCGGAAAGGAGTTCTTTTAATTTATGAAAAGCAGCTTCACATTTATCTGACCAAAGGTACTTAACTCCCTTCTTTGTCAAACTACTAAGGGGCCCGAAAAATTTAGAAAAGTCTTTTATGAAACAACAGTAATAGCCTGCCAATCCTAGAAAGCTACGAATTTCCGTGTCACTCTCCGGTTTCTTCCAATTTCGCTTCAATCTTTGAAGGATCGACGGAAATTTCGGATTCATAAATAATATGTCGTATGAAATTCACACGAGATTGCGAAAAGTGGCACTTAGAAAATTTTGCTTTCAATTGGTTGCACCTAAGAGTTTCCAACATAATCTGAAGACGTTTTTCATGCTCTTCCTCGGTTTTAGAATAAACAAGAATATCATCTATAAAGACGACAACATATCGATCGAGGAAGTCTTCGAAAACTCGATTCATAAGGTAAACGAAATAAGCTCGAGATTCTTTAAACCAAATGGCATAACAAGCCGTTCATAAGATCCATCACGAGTACGGAGCGATGTCAAAGGAATGCTATCCTCTGCAATACGAAGCTGATGAAAACCGGTTGCTAAGTCTAAAAGTGAAAATACTGTAGCACCGCAAAGTTGATCGAATAGATCGTCAACTCGAGGCAAGGGATATTTATTTTTAATGGTAAGATCATTAAGCTTGCGGTGGTCAACACAGAGCCTAAGTGTACCATCGGATTTCTTCACAAAGATAGCTGAAGCTCCCCATAGAGAGGAATTAGAACGAATAAATTGCATCGCTACCAATTCGGATAATTGTTTACGCATCTCCTCGTTTTCCTTATTGGACATATGATAAGGAGGACGAGTGATAGGTGGAGCCCCAGGGATTATATTAATTTTGAACTCAATTGCTCGGTCAGGGGGTAACCCTAAAACGTGCTCAAATATGTCGAAAAATTCACGATAATCTGCATGAGGGAAATGACATCTTCCTCATCATCATTATCGTCATCATATGGATTTAGAGAATATAAGGATGCTACCGAATTGGAATCTGAATCTTTAAGAACAATAGAAATCTTCTTAACAGATTGAGGATGTCGAAGATGTATAGACCTATCAGGACATAGGATGTGGGCTTCATAACGATTAAGCCAATCCATTCCCAAAATCATTCTGAAACCTAGTTAGCGCATAACATGCAAATCAGCTTGAATAGCATAATCACATAAAACAATCTCGACATCTTTACAAACAAACTGAGTATTGCGGATCAAACAACCGGATTCACAATTTTTAGTGAAATCATCAAGCTCATAACATTTAAAGACAAAGTATCAACAAGTTCTTTTG
This sequence comes from Allium cepa, assembly GCA_030765085.1. Taxonomy (NCBI): domain Eukaryota; kingdom Viridiplantae; phylum Streptophyta; class Magnoliopsida; order Asparagales; family Amaryllidaceae; genus Allium; species Allium cepa. The sequence continues at coordinate 361,371,639 of CM060942.1, forward strand.
ATATAAAAGAGTGAGATGCACCCCTATCAAAAAGAACTCAAATAGAATGATCACGAAATATAATAATGCCACCAAGGAAAGAATGAGAAATACCTTGATCAAGAGAAGTGTTACAAGGAGCTTGCACAACGTTAAGCTTTCCCTCCTTCTTGCCTTGAAATTTGGGACATGAAGATATATAATGTTCCGAACTTTTGCAATAGCGACAAGAAATAGACCTTGGACACCTATTTATATAGTGTTCCTTAGAGCCACAATTGTAGCATTCTACATGATTAGGGATTGGAGACTTTGCTATCGAAGTTGCTTGCTTCACTTTCTTGTTGGGATTAGGACTTTTGAACTTAATAAAGGGATGCCTCTTCTTATTGATGTTGAATTTCTTCTTGGAACACACTGCTTCAGGATCAATTTCTTTATTGGCCTCTTCAAGCCGAAGAGCGATATCAACAAGCTGATTCAAAGAAACTTCTAGTTTCAGAAGTAAAGGCTTTTTGAAATTCTTATTCAACCCATAGACAAACCTATGATTTTTCTTCAATGGGGTATTAATATACTCGCCCCATATTTAGAGAGGAATATTTAAATAATGCGACATAATCTGTCATATAAGATTCACCGTGAACAAGGTCAATAAAGCGTCGAGCTAAAGTTACATTTTCAGCTTCTGGCACAAACTCCAACTCGAACCTTTCTTGGAATTACTCCCAAGTAAGATCCACTTCACTAATTTTCGAAACCAAAAGCTCATACCAATCTAATGCTCTTTCCTATAGCATGCTAGAAGCCACTTGGACTTGATCTAGATCTATATGATTCATACGAGAAAAGATGTGATCGCATAATCTAAGACAAGTTTGGACTTCTATAATGCTTTCGAAACCCTTGAATGGCCTTCCACCCAAATTGGTATAATCACTACACAAGCGTGAAAACCCAGATCCAGGATGAGTAGGCTCAGGAATGGGTCCGGCAGCTTGAGCATTCTTTACATGATCCAAAAACTATTGGGCAGACATGAATATGCCATCCTGAGGAGTAGCACTGGATTGGCCGGTGTTGGGACTGCTAGGTCTAACCATTTCTCTTCTTTAAGAAAGAAAGAAAGAAGAGGAAAAAGGTTATTCTCTGAATGATTATCAAACAAACTTGATTGATATAACAAGGTATCATAAAAAAATAGGATAGAACGGGTCCTAAGACTTGAATTAAATCCTAAGGCACGATTCCTAAGAATGACTTAGGACAATGATCCTTACTAGATTATTCTATATTGTTCATAAGTTTGGCTCTGATACCAAGCTGTGATGCCCCACCTCTATACTCACACTAGTCAATGATACTACGAGATAATGCCATCGTCTAGTACGAAGAATAAGGCAGTAAAGGAGCAACCATCCATGTAATTGCTTTGTGCGAACACCCGATATGTCAGATAGTATGACGTACATTTCATTTCAAGGGAAAATTTAACGTATCAAATACGAATTCAAAGCTACGGCACAGTGGCTATGTGTTCTCCAAAAACAAATATAAAATAGGCATAACACAAATCAGTCACAGATATTCATATCACTAAGGCGAAAACAGATATGAATAAAATACATAGAAGTGTACATCAATGTAGCAGTCATGCAAGATCCACTACATCACAAAAGAATAGGTTCAAGTGCTAGACAAAAGAATATTTATACATCAAGATGTCTCTTTCTCGAATTTTTAAAAACAAAAACTACTAAGCTAAGTAGTTAGCCAAAAATCAGAAGCTAGTCCCTGCTAAGAAGTCAAGTGGGAGCACCAGAAACACCACGGTCTGATCCGAGTATTATTTAAGAAGAAAAATAACAAATGGATTGTCAAGCTATAAATATCATATAAAATGAGATAGGATAAGAGATATAACAGAAATATGTGATAACAATGAAAATCATACAATATCTCAAATCTACTCAAAACACCAAAAAGAATGTCCTATTCTTTTGCTTATTCACCATACCTAAATATCGATAATGCTTATCAATACAAATCACAAAAATAGGTGAAACACAAAAATTCCAGAAATCCATAATAGGAAATCCAGAAAGCTTAAAAATGGGAGAAAAAGGTCTATCACAAACAGAAGCATGAAAACTCACCAACATGTGTATCAAAATGGGTCGCTAACCTATAAAATGAACCGGAGCTCCTCCAAACAGGGTATAGTCCCCCGTTGCGGACTATGAGCTGAAGCTCCTCCAAACAAGGTATAGTCCTCCTTTGCGGACTATCAGACGAAACTCCTCCAAACAGGGTATAGTCCCCCTTTGTGGACTATGAGACGAAACTCCTCCAAACAGGGTATAGTCTCCTTTGCGGACTATGAGACGTCGCACATCGCTAGTCTAAAACTCAAAATGATCATCATTGATCAATAAGAAGTGTAAGTTACACTAAGGTAGTAAATAAACCAGTTTAGCTTCATGTCCCATAACAACTGGCTTCACTTGAGTATTTACAAACAAATTGTAGATTTCCACTCAAAAATTGTCACAAAATTTCAATCGATAAGTCTAAGAATTAACCGATGAAGTAAACGCAAGCGTTTCATACCACTTGTTTTGCTTAGTCGTTTAATTGAATTTCTCGAATGAATTAGCTTTGTATTAAAAGTAACATTGAAATAATTTTTTTGAAAGAGTTTGAGTACTTACCACTAGTGTAGAAAAATTTGTAGTTTAAAGTGACAAATCACAGAAATGATTGTAGAAACAATCAATCACCAAAAATTCACATTCGATGACGTGAATCAAAATCATAGAAATCGATATCAAATTCATCAAATGGATATTCTCAAAAATCCAGAAAAGAAGTCATCAAAGTCAATAATAAATGACAACAACCAACCGGATCAACCAAAAATCGATATAAAATGGAAAGATACATAAAACAGGCAAATTGGCTGAATTTAACAGCTCCACACACCACGTGCATTCACAGACGTCTAAGCTGAAAGACTGGAATTTTCTTCCAGATCTCCCGAAAGTCTGGGAAAGAACCTCAAACGTCTGAGCTAAAAGACTGGAATTTTTATGCCGTAGCTTCAGACGTCTGATCCTATTACCAAACGTCTGAGCTGAAGCTTAGGGAAAGATTTAGCCTAGGCCATTGATGACCAAATCATATCAAAAGTGATCGAATGAGTGACAATGGCTTAGGATTTATGCCAAGCGACAACTTATACCTACAGACTCATCAACACCCTCCGAACAATATGTCCAAAAATCCATAGATTTTGACTTCAAAATGCCAAAATTTGGAAAATTCGCCAAACTAATTCAATTCAAAAGCAAAAGGACATGAAATAGATGTTAGGAATTCATATCTAATAACTATCAAAGGTATAGACATAGATGTGAGTTCAAGAACTCATCTTTGAACCCAAAATAATGAATGAGAAGCTATAAAACAAAGGAAAGATCAACCTCTCTTCAACTTCAATTCTAGAACCTCCAATCTATGATTATAAACAAATATTTCCTAAATTAGGTTATAGGAAATTTTTGAAAATTGGAGAGGAATTGAGACGGAGAAGATGAAGATGATGCTTACCTAAACTTCTCCATGATTTTTAGAACTTGAATTTGAATTTCCCAGTAAACTAGGGCTTAGGAATTTTAATTCATATCTCTTCCCCCATTTTTTTTCTTTTAGCTTGAGAGTGTTAGAAAATGAAAAAGAATGAAGAGGAGAGGAGTGGAGTAGGATGCATATGGTAAGGGGTTTGGGTTCTCTTATTGGGTTAGTGGGCTAGAACACAACCAAAAGCCCAAACAAAAATACCAAATTACTAATCAACTTCAAACAAATCGATGTTTATACTCAAAAAGGTTGTAAATGCCATTTTGAACTCAATGAAAGTAGTCTTGAGTCCTAATTCGATTGTTTACAAAAAGTAGCATTTCAGACTTCAATCTGACTAACGATGCTATATTTAAATAAAATATTTAAATATATATAATCGTAAAATATGCGGGCTGCTACAGACTCCCCTCATTAAAGAAATTGTGTCTTCGCAATACTTAAAAAGAAAAAAAAAGTAACAACCACACTATGGCATAACAACACAAAAGAAAATTTTGAAGGAACAAGTTCACCTTCAAGGAGCACAAGAGAGTAAGTCCGGATGTGTTCCCTCGATGAATTCTCTAGTTTCCCGCGAAAAATCCATAGGATTTGAGGACCATTGAACTTTCACAAGCGGAATGTATTTATTACGAAGGCGTTTAACCTTCGTAGCAATGATGCGAATAGGATGTTTCTCATAAGTCAAATTAGGTGAAACTTCATTTTTTTCAATAACACCGGGCTCAAGAATTGAATCGGAATCTCTAAGGCATTTCAGTAGTTGAGAGACATGGAATACGTTATGAATAGCAGAAAATTGAGCTGATAATAAAAGGTGATAAGCCGCGGAACCAATGCATTCGGTGATTGGAAATGGGCCAATATATCGAGGTGTTAATTTTTCCGATTGACTAAAACGCACAACACCCTTCATAGGTGAAATACGAATGAACACCAAATCTCCCACAAAAATTCTAATTTCCTTCTTCGATTATCGACATAGGATTTTTTTCTACTTTGAGCTTCTCTCATCCTATAACAAATTAGGTCAATCTTCTCTGTGGAATCACGAACAAAATTTGGACCTAAAACCAGCTTCTCAATGGCTTTTAGCTAACCCGAATTAGATCAGCATGGCCTTCCATAGAGTGCCTCAAAAGGTGTCATACCAATACCAACACGAAGGAGATCGGAATGATGAATAAATAGTAATAATATACTAAATCTTCATCTCCATCCTCCATAAAATAGTCTTAATACACTGAAAAGCTCAGATTGACCCGAGCATAAATGAAAACAAAACACTCGAGTCAGAACTAAAAGATCTTATGTAAGTCAAATTAATCTAAAATAAAATGTGAGTACAATGGCTTCTGAGATGTTATGAGATTTTCCATCTCCTATCAAGTGTATAACGCGAATATAATTATTAAAAGATTTCAAATAATTCGAGGTATCAATTTTAACCACTTTAGTTAAAAAATTCGAAGTTTCACTTAAACCTTTAAAATATTTCAATTCCAAAACATAATCCAAATTCAAGAAATTGTATGGATATATATATCATTTCAACCAGTATCTAAAATTAAAATTTTCAAACCAATGAATGCCACTAGGGTTTATCATTTCGACCTAAAACGATTTCCCTAATTTATAAGATCATTCGGATATGTATCATCAGCCCATTGTTATGACAGAGATATAATCATAAATAAATATCCAATCGTCCAAAATTTCAACCAATAACATCCATCACAATCAACATCCAAATTAGCAAATAAATCACAACTATTAATTGGTTATCATTATTAGGTGTCTAACTAGAATTTATATTCACATTAATTTCATGGCTATAAAATTCAATATCAATTCAAAAATCTAAATGACTAATTGAAACACCAAACAGAAATTAATAAATTTCTAACCACATTATAAATCTTATTTAACCAACATAAGATAATTTAGTAGTTATTAGTGGGTTAAAACACTCACCTTTGATTTATCGACGATTAAAAATCCAATTAAATGCCCAAATTTGAACAGCCGCCAAACCAAAAACTAGACCATATTTAGGAAAATATACGGACTAACATTTTACTGAATCGATAATACTGACAAACAATAAAGTTGTTGCAAATTCTTTTCTCTCCACTTTAAAAAAAAGAATGACTTAAAAATCTTCTGCCTTGAGGAAGTTATGGTCAAAACAAAAAAGTGTTTTCTAAGTTGAAAATCCGAGTTGAATTATACTTGAAAAAGATTTAAGTTTTTGGCATAGAAATTTAAGAAATTTGAAGAGCTGATCGAAAATAAAGTTGAAGCCACAGAAAAAATAAATGGTTTGAACAAAAGAATCACAATATTTGGTTCATTCCTAAAGAAGATATGATTGATACAATATGGGGTATTTTCACCCAAAACTAGACCCAAGAAAGGAATGGAAAAATGGAGTTTTTGGTATAGAAATATTCGAAATGGGAAGAAGGGTTCAACAACAAAATTGTTGCCATTGAAATTATACACGGTTTCAAGAAAATGATTTGGAGTAGTTTAGTAGAATATAGAAGCCAGAGAAATAAGGGGAAGGAAGAGGGAAAAGGAAAGGAGAAAAGAAGGGAAAAAAAGAGAAAGAAGAGAAGAGGAAAGGTGGGGCTTTGGCCATGGGTTACTGCCGTGGGTTGTGGTGGCGATGGAAGTGGGTGGCGGTAAGAGGAGAGAGGTTGCCTAGGGTTTTAAAGGAGGAAGGATGGAATTTGATTTGGAGATTTAGGAGTTTTGGGGTTTGGAGTTTTCTATAGATTTGAGGAGGAAGAAGAAGAGGAGTAAGCAAAAAGTCTCTTAGATGAGGAATTTTTGTACGTACTTCGTTTTAGTCAGATAGGAAAATAGAAGGTCAATGTGTGAGAAAAGGAAGGATCCAAAGTCTCTTATGGTTGCTAGGGTCTCCTGGTTAACTAAGGTGCCCATTAGTCTAAAACAAACCCAATAAGACTTAGCCAAAAAAATATAACACAAATATACACTACAAATGAAAAAAATAAGCTGTAGGTTATTTAATAATTAGGAAATTAAGGTAGGGAGAGAAAAAAAATGTCACGTTTTATTTTGAAAGCTTTAGGCATTAACAATGCATAAAGAAATGTACGTAGAAAAGGAAAAGTTTGCAACCCAAAGGAAACTGAAATATTATATACGTGAAAATAAGGTGGCAAGAATTGAATACAACCTAAAAATCTAGGCTCGGGTATTAAATAGAAGGAGAAGTGAATGGATCAAGTATTAGTAATGAGATAACTATTTTAAAACGTACAAGAAATAATTAATAACAAAAGAAATGAAGAGACCATGTACCTCACACAACTTTTTGGAATTCAATTTGTGCAACGTAACCAAATTAACTTTATTAACTCATATAATATTCAAATTTATATGCATTTAGTTTTTTTATTCTATGCATAACTATAACGTCCCGCCTTTTCTGCACGCTTTAAATCGACGATAGACCACACAAGTTAGACTTAAACCAGGAAGGGCGGATTGTTATGGGTAAATAAGAAAATCAAAAAAAGAGGAAAAAACAAAATAGAATCTTGCAGCGGAACGATAAAATATAATAATCAAATATATAGTTCATGAAGCTGTTTTATAAACATTTGATTATATTTATACAGTACATATCAGAGTTGCACAAACAAGTGAATAACAATTGATGCAGCGGAATACAGTGTGTAGTGGGACAATATAATATATAATAATAATAATGATGATGATGATGATGAAATCTTCGCCTTCGTCCTCCAGAAATAAAGTCTTCGATTCCTGAAATGCTCGGACTTACCCGAGCGAATTGAAAAGAAAAAACACTCGAGTCAACACTGAAAGATCTTATGTTAGTTAAATCAACAGGAATATATATGAGTGGAATGGTGTCAGAGATGTTTACGGGATTTGACATCTCCTATCCAGTGTCTAACGTGAGTGCGGTAACTTAAGAGATGCACGGGATTCACATCTCCTAAGGATCCGTTAAACTATCTACTATGTAGTAATATACGCTATTATAATTGTGTCTAAAGTAAAGTATAATATAATGAAAATAGCGTTAAGGGGTTACCATATAGCCCTTAACACACTTTTATATTCTCATAGTCTATACAGCACCGTAATCTCTCCCGTACTGGGCGTCGTCAGAGGACACTCTATAGGTATGGTACAAAACAAAATCGTATAAGGCGCGCTAGGGTAGGTGACACAACACAACTAGACAATGCCAGGGTAGATATACCAATTACGCATCCAGGTTGGTGGTAAGGCATAGCCGCAGCTGCCGCCCACCTCGAATAAACACCCCCAAAATCAAAAAAATAAAGGCGGCCACCGAATCAATCCAAAGTCGGAGTATAGTATCGAAGGGATGTGTCCGATAAAGGGTGCTACCCCTTTGGCCCGAGAATCGCTCCTGTTTTAGCCACCTTATGCCAACTCACGGGAGTCGGGTCCACGTATTTACCTTAATAGAACGTCGCCACCATCCTACTTTATTCCAGAATCTCCACCGCGTACACGGTTGTTAAAGTGATTTTCGGAGTTGGCAGAGAGTATAACAACTTCTGATCCCGATCTCTTCAACAACCAATCGTTATTATAACACCGCGATCTTTTTCAAAATAGTTTATACTTTAAAACCAGAACATAATATCCCTTTCCAAACCATATAAATACGATATCATTTTCCTTTTTCAAAACCAAATCAATATGATATCATTTCAAATATATCCTTTTTCTATAACCATACCACTTTATAATATCTCGAAACCATACATTTGAATTATAACTCTTCAAAACATAATACTTCGAAATCCATGGCTTTAAAACCATAACTTCCAAAACTTAAATGGTTTGGATATTCAAACAGTATATAAAATAAAATGGTTTGAATTTAAAATTACTTTATAAAGTAAATAATTTCCACGACTTTAGAATTTTATTCTCTTTAAATTAAGTCTAAATCCATAAATTTTAAATTCACTTTCAGTTTTCAATAAACCACTTCAGTTTCAATATATTTCAAACTTTGAGTATTAAACAATTAGAAACTAAGGTTGGAAATTTCTATTTAACAATTCAATGTCGTATTATTTAGTTTGAAATATACGCATAATACATAATCATTTAAGTAAAACTCAAATTACCTATAACTAAATATTTCCTTCAATTTATTTATACTAGAAATATTCATTTAATTCATCATGAATAAAAATTCAGTTATAAATATCATACCCTTTTAAAATTTTAAGTTAATAAGTTCTACATCAACTTATGGAGTTTAATTCTTAAATAAGCTCAATTCCAAATAAATTTCCAATTTACCTTCCAATTTTAATCGATTTAAATCATTAAAACCCTATATATATTCAATATCTTAAACATGTACTTAACCGTATAATATAAAATAATCAAACTCCATTATTCAACTTATTTATTTTCTTTAACAAATTTATATATAGCTTAAATTCAATAATTTAACTATATATGTATATATAAAATAACATTTATATAATATCGAAAATTAATATTTATTTAACCTTATCCTATCCAAACCATAGAAATCATTTTCAAAATATTTATATATATAGACCGACGGTGTCTGTATAAAATTTTCTATCCTATGGTCAAGTGGTACGGATATTTATCACTTCAATTCACAATTAAAAAATAAAATTTTACGGTTATTTATCATTTCAAACCGCAATCTCGAATGCAATAAAATGCATAATAACCTACAGTTTATGATGAAATAAATAAACATCCATTCATCCATCATAAAATCATACGTCCATTCATTGAAATCATCATCCAATTCAAACAATACATCAATATATAACGAATAATAAACAACAGGTATCAACTAGCAGTTTATATTCAATAATAATTTAATTAACTGTTTAACTGGCAGTTTATATGAAGTAAATAAATAAATAAATAACAAATTAAACTAGCAGTTTATATGCAATAATAAGTTTAATAACAATTAAATTCAAATAAATTCAATTTAGCCGAGATGATATTAAATATATGCTAAACAGTTATAAATTAACTTCTAAACACATCATAAATCAATTTAACAAACATAAGAAGTTTTAGAAGTTGTGAGTGGGTTAAAACACTCACCTTTTGAATTTAAATTGAATTTAAATTCAATTTAAGCACAAAAATTCCACAGTCTCAAAATTCATCCAAACCATCGTCAAAATGTCCCGAAATTTATTACGATCCTAACGAAAAAAATCGCGCGAGAAACGGAGTTCGTATGAGAAAGATATTAAGATTTTAACATTGTAAATAAATATTCAAATAAATTAAAATAGACACAAAACCTACTTGCCACGTCACCACTATAGAACACACACGTTCTTTCTTCCCAGAACCCTATTTGATACAGTGCCGAAACGCATCTCTCCCCTGCGCAAATTTTTGCGGCGCCACACCTTCAAAACCGAGCCACTACCCCTTCGTACGACGCCGCACCCATGCCCAGTGCCAGCCGCACCACGCTCCTGCCCACAAGAGGCTGCGCGACTCCCTGTCTCCTTCAGAATTGCCGGCCGTCGCCTGGGTTCCAAACCCTAATCCAATTATTGTCGTCGATCTACCCGTCAGAATGCCAAGCAACTCCGTCGATGAACTCTCCTCCGCTCATTCTACAGAACCCCTAAATAAATTTGACGATCCGACAAAGTTGACCGTCGCGTGATGAACAGCTGTGGCTTCTTGATCAATTTCTGGCCAAACCATCATTCAATTAGGAAAACGAATCACAGAACTGGGTAACGCTCTTCGAGCACTTCAACATATATTTTTTCTGAATTTTTCTAAGGAGTTTGGATTCTTGAAGTTGATTTTTGAATTGGATTTTGAATTGGTTGAATTAGGGTTTACAACCATTGAGGAAGATGAGCACAGAAGTTTCCGTACGTATAGAAATGAGGAATAGAGGCTGCTAGGGTTTATAGCAGGATACATATATGCAAATTGAAATAGAATAAATGGATCAGGTTGAATATACGTGCTAACGGCAAAGTGGCCCAAAAAGCTCGTTTCGACTCCGAAAAGAAATTGGGTCAACCCATATATCAAAATAGATGTTTTAAAATATTTTAAACGCAACGGAACAGGCTTCACGTCCAAATTCCATCATATGAAGAAGTTATGATAAAATCAATATTTTCAAATTGATTTTAATTGATTTCAATTAATCGGTTTCAAGGCGTTTCGAGTCCGTACGATCAAACGACAAGTCTGATCGATACGAAACTTAAAATCCTACAATAATTCACCGTTATAGATGCGATGAAACTTGTTTCGTCGAAATCCGAGTTAGCGGCCAAAATGGCTATTTTTATATTAATTAAATAAATTAAAATTCCTTAATTAAATCACTTTTTCACTTCCACTTCCAAAATTTAAAAATCTTATCAATTTTTTTTTCTTAAACAATCTCAGTGGTTTAAACCAAATTTAGATGTCAATTAAATGTTGATTCAATCATAAATTTCAGCGTAAAATTTAAATTTCATTATATTCATCAATTATAAATTAACTTTTCAAAAATTCCATTGAATTCACTATTTATTCTTATTATTCAATCCATTATAGCCAAATGGATGAAATTAACATACATAAATATTTTCCAATTTCAACTAAATTTTCAATTAACGTAATAATAAATGTTTAATTTTACTTAATTGCAGTACCCTCAATTACCTTAATTCTTTATATTCAAAAAATATAAACAAATCTTGATTTACAATCTTTTCATTAACCAATAGTCATATTATAAATGGAATTTACATTATCTCCAATTATTAATTACCATTAGTTAAGATCTTAACATTTGTTCCATAAAAATTTTTGCCCTAAATTAGTTACTGCATTTATAAGTTTATTGTTTACAGACACAAGTTACTCATTAACCTAATTCCAATTTCGTAATCACATTCAATCGATTAATCGGTATTGCATTAACATTTAAATTTATTAGCTTATATCAACACTATTATCATTAATTGCAAATGGATTACCAATTTTAGTCACTACCGTAAATAACTAACGTGTATTAATCTACATTATTCCCAACTTACAAATTTTTGAATTAATTACTATTTATTATTATTGCTTCACTGATTAATTCAATATTTACATTGGTTTTTCTTATATGAAGTTTATTACCCAATATTCCTATATTCATCTTAGATTTGTTTAAATGGCTATATTTCAAATGTGAAATCTGGTCTATTACCCATATTAATTAAGGTTTTAAAACAATTAATAAAATTTCCTTAGTCCATGCCTTTTTACCAATTATTTCCCTTCTAATAAATTCATGTTTCTATTAAACTTACATTCACACTTCCGTTATTATTTTAACAATTATTAAACATTATGATCAATTATCTAACATTGATTGTATAAAATTTCCATTTATTACATATTATTGTATCAATGTATAAAATTTTAAATCTATTCCCCTAATCTACTACTTCCAATCAATTAAAACTTCACAATTGTTTAAATCAATTGGGATTACACAACATTTATTATTTATCGACTTGTTCTAACCTTATTACTTAAATTTACGTTCAGTTGCTATTGAGCAATACTATTTCATTTAATTCAAAAATTAAACTTGTTTTACTCAAATTCTCGTTATTGTAAACCTTTATTTGTTCATAAAAATTTAATTACAATTCTAATTCAATCAATAATTTCAACATGCAACTTATAATAATTGTTTGCAAGTATGAATGGAATTAACATTAATTTCAAATATTATCTTAATTTACATTAACATAATAATTAATTACCTTTAATGAATTTTATTCCCCAGTTTATTAAATGCAATCAATTTGACCTTACATACCTCAGCATTCCCATTTTTATCTTAATTCTAATTCACTATAGTATCAAATTTCAATTTCTTGCAATAAACTCATTTATTATAAATTTGCATACTAATAAATTTAGTATCCAATAAATAGGATTGATTCAATTCAACCTTTTTAATTAAGTCTATATTAATCTATAATATTTCATAGGTTAATTCTTAACATTTACTTCATTATAAATTATAAAAGAATTATTTCTTTATAAATTTAAATCCCAAAATCTTATTAATATGACAAATTTAATGAACGAAATTCACTGGTCGTTACAATAACAAAAAAATTACTTACCATAAAAATAAAAACGTTCAATTTAGTTTTCCCAAAATGATATTTTATTTGCATTAAAACAACTTTTCTGTTTAACACAAAAGGTGCGTTTCTTTTATTAAATTTATTAATTGTAATCAACGTTTTCTTCCCTTCTAATTGAAATATTTCAATTACATTAAGTACAATTACTTGCAAAGTTAAATTTCAAAATAGACGTCTAAAACGGATGAAAAATTGAATAATTGTTTCCTTTATTCATTTAAACATGTTTATAAATTTGTTGTTTATACAGGAGAGCAATAAATAACTTACTTAAATAAATTATTTTTCTACTCTTGTAATCCATCTATATGCTAAAGCACAGTTCAAATATACATATATTTCTTCATTTAATTAAATCATTCTATTCTTTATTTTAATGAAATTAAACCTACATTCACAAATGAAACATTCATTTTATTTGATATAAATGTTCTTTTCATTAAATCAACTTTCCTTATATTTTCACAAAACATAAGCTACACTTAATTTACATCTATTAATTTGCAATTTGGTGTCCTCTCTATCATTAATTGAAATATTCAATTACATTAATTTCAATTGTTTACAAAGGTGAATTTCAAAATGGACAAAATAAATGTAATGAGAAATAGAACAATTATTTCCTATCGAATAGTGATTTAAACATATTTATGCACTATTGGTTACAAACATGAATTATACATTTCTTACCAAATAATAGTTTCTCATCTCTGCAATCAATCTTTCAGCTACCAAACATTTCAAATAAATAAACATATGATTTCTTTTTTAATAAAGAAACATTTATTATTCTTTATTAACATTTATTATTCCAACCAATTGGGAATTTATATTTATATAATTGTTAATATCATTTAACCCAGTGTTATTAAAAAACACACTGACATTTGCTATCATCCTTATATTATTGCAAACATATGTCATTAATAAATTTTTTAATTAAGCTCATAACTTGTATCATAATTTAATTTGTATCAATAAAATCATAATTTTTTTTATTCCTAACAATTTTATTCAAAGTTCGTATTTAATTTAATAGTTTTAAATGTTTAAAAATACGGGTCGTTATATTCTCGGTTGATGAGGTTTGAGGCTAGCGTTACTTTTCAAGAACAATTTTACTTAGAATGCTCATCGTCCTCCAATGACGATGCTCTGATAGCATTCATCCATACAAGTTGTCATGCATTTGGACAAACCGAATCACCATCTTCATCATCTTCACATTATTCATTCATAACGTTTAAACTGGATCGATGTGGTTTTCGGATAATTAAATTCGATCCCAGCCTCTTCGAAACGATTAACGAAATTGGCCAAAATTGATAGTCGATTATTTAACTATCAATAAAACATCCACAAGTAATCACTAGACCCAATTTTATAAATCTTTAAAATATTTATTTCAAAACATCTTCACTAAGATATATATTCAATCTCTTCAATATTCTATACTTGAAAACAATTTCAACACTTGTACCCATAACCGGATATTTTTCCATCTCAATACTTAGAGATATTTCCAACTTCCATTTTTACACACTTAGAAAATATTTCTCCAAATTTTTTCCACTAAAAACATTTCTGAAACCTTCCTTTCGATACTTAGGAAAATATTTATATTTGTATACTTTCCAAAACCATTTTAATATCTAACTTGGAAATATTTCATACTTATATCATAAGTCTTTTTAATATTTAATACATTTTTCTTACGATTTCCAAACCGATTATACTTGTTTATAACCCCAACCCACCATTTAAAACTCCTTTTAATGGATTCAAAATTTTCCCGAAGCTCTCGCATCTTGACATCGAAAACCACCATTTCCCTATCTGACGTTGAAAACCACCATCTACACTTATATACTCATGCACACGCAACTTTTGGCATCACGATTTCCCTATCTGCTCGTGAATCCCCTCTTCTAGGTACGAATGCGAACAAGACAATGACTACTGTAACAACCCATAATTTTATAAATATTTTAATTAAGTTTTACTTGAAACGTTGTTTTTTTTTAAAAGTAAAATTTTCAATAATTAAATTTTTAAGTTAATAAGTTTTGGTAAAAAAAAGAGAAAAAAAAACTTATTGAAATTTAAATTTAAGCCTTAATTAATGTAATATTTCTGTTATTGATTCAAATAGAAAAACATATGTAGTTTGTTAATGTTTGCATGTGTTCATTATTTAAATCCAATCTTTTGGTTTTGCATACTTTTGTTTAAAGTTAAAAAAAAGGGGCTTCTTTATAAAAATAACTTGAATTTATTACAAAATATCACGATTCCTTTTATTTCCTTTTAAATTAACGTTAGACCTTAATTTATTGCTTAATATTAAAGAATTTACTAAGTTATAAATTTTAACATAAAGATGTTGTATTAAGTTTAAGACATTATTTACAATGATTTGTATATACATATGTGTGTGCGTTAATTTGACTTAAGATTTATAAGATGGACTTGTATGCAAAGTCATAATTTTTTTTAATCTTAAACCCTTTTAATCTGTAGATTAGGTTCAAAATTGTTGTCTTTAATTTTAGGCTCATAAAATAGTGAAACTTAATTTTAACACATTTATATGTATAAGTCTATTATATATATATATATATATATGTATGTATGTATGTATATGTATATGTATATGTATATGTATATGTATATGTTTCTAGTAAAACTATGACCAATAAAGATATATATGAAGGAAACATCATCTTTGTACACAATCTAATATTGCACTTACATAATTTACTGTAGAATACATTTGGACATAGTTATATTCCATGCCATGAATAAATAGCTTATTAAGGGTATTTATTTAATCAATCAATTTGATTGGAGAAAGAATGAAAGGTTTCTCTCTCCATATACATAATTAAGCTCTAGATTAATTACCTGTTTTTAGGGAAAGAAACAAAAGGTTGCCTTAATTCTTGCCTTTTAGTTTTTCTAACATTTGTTCCTTTCTAGCCATTCATTCCTTTAGTTTAGCCGTATATTTTGCCTTGCAATTCACGTACAAGTTTCTCTTTTTCTCATCTTCTTTATTTTCTCATTTCCTAAGAGAGAGAAAAATATTACTAGCACTTTGTTCTTTTATTTATAAAACCTTAGAATTTATTATAATATAAATTTTTAATTTGAGTAAATCATTTCCCAAAATTCTATAATAAAAATGAAAGTTTCTGAAATTTTTAACTTTGTTAAGGATAACTCTAGTTGGAATTTTAAATAAAGAAATGGATTATCTACTTTCTTTAAAAATGTGTAATATTTTTTTTGAATAATAAATTTCGTTGGAAATGGTAAATAAATCAGAATAATGTAAACATGTTAAGGAGTAACTTTTAAGAATTCAGTGTATTAATAAACTATTAAAATTAGGCATAAAAAGGGCACGAATTTTTAATGTAATAAATAACGTATATAATAGGAAAACGTATTAATTAAAAAATGTTACTTTTGTATTAATTTGGGGGTATATTTTACGTGGGTCCTACGCATTTTAAAATTCATACCGCAATTATATATGCATAAATAAATCAGTTAAAAATTTACTAGCCAAACGTTACACTTTCCATAACATTCATTTGTTTTAATTTGGTATAAAACTTTGAATAAAATAACGTTCAAATCCTCATTAATTTCTTCCTATCTTTTACCACGATCAACGCACGTAGTAACGACCCTGGATTTTTGGCCCCGTTTATTTTAATAAATGTTTAATCTAATTTAAATAAAATGTAAATTGATTATATTAAAATGCTTATGATTTGGGAATACTGCCAATTTATTTATTTGAATTGTATTTTTAAAAGGGAATTGGACTTTGGGAATTCAAAATAAAATCTTTTGATAATATTATAATAAAATTTATTTTTATATAATTGAATTAAAATACTTTACTTTGTTTATATCTTATAAATATACATATGAATAATAATTACTCTAATTTAAATGAAATACGAGTTTTTCAATTTATAAACTGATGAGATCTCAACCATTTACAAGTTATGCATGTGACTGTAAAGAAAATCTTTAAAATTGTTTTAAACAAAATCATTCATATTGAATTAAACGGTTAAATATTTTCATATTTGATAATATATGTATGTATATCTATTTGTTGAACTTTAAATAATAATCATATGGGTATTAAATATTGAAATTTAAAACTTAAGTATGAAACAATATAAATGGTTATAAACATATACATACAAGACAAGTATAAATCATAATTATGAACATAAGCATAACATATAATTATAAAATATAAGATGTAACTAAAGATATAAATATGCAAACATAAGTTATAACTAGAAAGATAAAATACAAGTGTCAAAGATTTGGTACTTTAAATTACTAATAGGATAAGATTTAATAAATTTAACCATAATAATCATACATGAGCAATATAAATAAAGTAAAACTAATATGCTGACCATGAACTGCAAAACACATTTGTTCAATGCAAGAAGACAAGTGTTTACAACATATTCAAGTCTATTTTTATCCTCAAAACAAATCAGGTTTTACAAACAAGGAGATGAGGTCAAGTACGAAATGAAACAAGAACAAACTTTTATATAAAGCAGATATTATAAATAAGTAGCTTCTTATACAAGCTATGCCTACTTGAAGTACATATCTATACAAGATATCTTTGCCTAGGAAAAAGATATCAACTAATATCAGAAACTAATGTTAACAAATTTGAAGACATGCATTAGTTAGCACACAAATAGTCATTTCAGTTTTATAAAAAAATAATCTTACAGCCGATTTACAACATCATTTCAGTATATTAAATATAAAACATGTCAAACAAGTAAAAAAAACTATCCAAGTATTACCTGTCCAAGCCTTTCTATATACATTTATCATATTAGTATGTTCATTTATAAACTTAACTAAAACCTAAGAGCAAACCTGAAACAAATAATGAAAGCAAGCAAAGCTCAAATTTAAAATCAAATACAGAAGAAAAAAATACAAATTAAAATTCAAGACAGTTCAACTGCTGATTCAAGAAAGAAATCAATTATATCAGGGTGTGCCTTCTGTTTAAAAGAATTGGAGGTGAGTAAACTTAAATTTTCAAGCTTAAGTTAATTAAAACCAGTAAGATAATTCATGGGATATATATATGTATGTATTGTATGTGCTTTATTTTCATATGAATCTGCGATTTCATACAAGCTGTTCTTGGAATATTGAGTATGTTGTTTCTCTGCTATGTGTTATAAGGTTGAAACAATTAAATCTTAAATTATTCCCATTTGATTATGGTAAAGTTTAAATTTTCCAACAAACTTGTTGCTTGATCTTCAATAAGGTTTCTTTTAAACCTGTTCCAAATATATTTGTAATATCTACTTCTGGAAGACCCTTTTTACAGTCAACAAGAAAACAAAATTGGTAAAATTCGATCGTTATGAAAAGCTAATTCAAATTTATATCTTGAATACTTATTAAGATTCATGATTTTTAAAACAAAAATGAGGGTTTATAGATTGGTATTTGATGAACAGTTCAAAATTTAATAAAAATTGCTCTTGCACAAATTTAAGATGATTGATTCAATCTAAATTGTTGAAATTTGTTTTGGAGGTAGTTCGAACTTACAAGATGTTGAGAAAAATGTTCGATAATTTTTCTAATTCATAAACTAATCAAACAAACGAAGAATAGTGTTTTAGTTCTGGAGTTGCCTGTTCACAGTAAAATTGTCGATTTCGGCATCATAGTTAGATCGAGCTTCCTGAGTTTCGAGGAGGGAGTTGCAGAGGGGCAGGACTTGGCATGGGTGGCGTGGCTTAGCCTCTGGCGATGTGGGGTTGCAGGACTGGGTGGTTTTTGGTGAGGAGATGGTGTTTCAAGTTCATGTTTCAGGTGATATTTTGATTTCGACCCTTTGTCAAAATTCTGGGTTTCAATCTTGGGTGAGGAGCGAAATTGTGGTTTGTGGGCGCTGGCGAGGGCCGCTGGAGGTGCGGCTAACCACCGTGCACGTGCACGATGGCGTTGGAGTGGGTGACGTGTCTGTGATGACATAAATGGGCGCTTCGTGTCGTGCTCGAGTCTCACTGGAAGTTGCTTCGAGTTTCGATCGTAAGCTAGTTGTTATTGCCTGATGTTTGATTTTATGTTTAAGTTTTACAAACTTACTGTAATTAAATAAAAAAATAGAAGAAAAGTTTCAGGGGAGGACTCGGGTAAACTGGCGTGGAAGCCCGGAGTTACACTCGAGTATAGCAGGGAGGTCTCGGGTATTTGCAACCGCAGAAATGAATTTTCAAGATGAAGTAAAGTGTAGATTATTTTGTTCATCTAGATTAATACTGAAATCTAAATATCAGCTAAATAGTTTAAGATTAGAAGCTGGTTACATGTTTTAATTATTTTTCGTTAATACTTAACGATGTTTAAGCCTTAATTATTATTATTTCAATCAAGTAATTACAGTATAAGATAAGTAATTACTTTACGCTAGAAGTGTAACCGATTAACATTTAAGTTTGCAGTTAGTAGTAATTTGAGTTTCAAATTTTTTAAAGAAATTCTTCTAATTACTTACAGGAAGTAATTAAGAACGTTTAAGTGATTGATAAATGAATAATTAACTACTTAAGTTAATAAATGAATGATTAATAGTTAACTAATCAAATAATTTAATTATGAATTAATAGTTAATTAATTAAGTGATTAAGAATTAAGGATTTATAATTGACTAATTAAGTAATTAATAGTTACATAGTTAAGTAATTAAGTTTCATTAATTAATAATTAAGGTTATCAATTAATGAATAAGGAATAGTAATTAAAGATAAACAACTTGATTATAAAGTAACTAATTAAATAAATGAAATAATTAGTTGAACAATTAAGATTTAATAATAAATTAAGAAATCATTAATTAGATGATTTGAATTGAAATAGGTAATTAATTATTAATTAATGATTAATTAAATAGAGTTAAGTGATTAACTCTCAAGTAATTAATTCTAAATTGAATTAATTACAAATAAGACTTGAAGGTGACTGCTTATGGCTGTTGTGATTGAATATCTGATTTGGATATTTATGTGATGATATCCTATGTTACTCTGTGATATGCTGTGTTATATATATGATGCTTGTATATGTTTATCTGTGATAAATGCTAAGTTAATTCAATTGTTGAATTTAAATTATTTAAACTATTTAAGTTAATTAGACAACTTGGCCCTTAAAATGGCGTTTGGATTCGATGAGACCGGGATCGAAAGAATCAATTTTGATTCTCCGAAAAACACATCGATCCAATTTAAACATTAGGTCGTGAATCCTAAAAGGAAGGTCGAGATGGTGTATTCAGAATGCAAGGGTTATCGTCGTTGACTCTGAGGGTGATTCCAAAATGAGTGTAACGAGATAATGCCTTCGGTTTCGTTCGAACCCAGAATGAACTTGTATGGATTGAATGCTTTCAGGACATCGTCAGGCGGACGATGAGCATTCTAAGTAATATATTTTTTAAAGGTAATCACAGCCTCAAGCCTCATCGACCGGGAATGGATAAAACAGGGGAGATGCAGCAAGGTTAGGTGGGTCATGCCCAAGCAGGACAAGATATTTCCCCTGTCTACATGTCCCTTTTTATTTCGGCTGTGTGGGCGGTTGCTAGCTACAACCGTGGGGTTTATCTTGTTCGGGACTGTTCAGTAAGGAATGGTTCCGGCCTTGTGTTGTAGGGGGTCGGAAGAGATCCTCGGTACGGTGATCTAGGCCCCGTACTGTGACGGGCGGTACCCCAGTAGCCCTGCCATTGTTGGAAATCCATTTTCCCTACGAGACCATACGGTTTTGATTTGTATTACCCCCTTTTGTGGCTAGTAGCTGGAATTTAATGAATGTGACAATTTCGGCTATTTTCTATTTACTTGAAAACCCTAGACACTATTATAATATCACTGGATTTCCTATGAAATGTTTTGGTTAGCGTAAGGTAAAAATTTACACGTATTTATTTATGGGAAGTCTTACGTGATACCTTTATTTTCAAATGTTTTTCAGAGTTAAACAATTTAAATCGTTTACTCATACCAGACCCATGTATGACCCAGAGTTAATATTTTGTTTTTCATAAACTCTTGGGTACTCAAATTTTTATGAGTAGCCAAGTGATACGGACTTAATTTCTGGAGGAGCTTGGAGCCGGAGTTTCCAGACGTATGTAGTTATATATCTAGTTCCACTGTGTTAGTTGATGTATATTGTACCTCTGATGTATGTAGTGATAGATGTATGTATGATTGACATATGTATTGACATTGTATAACTCTGATATATGTAAAAACTATGTAATATTTATGTGATATAATATATTTTGTTCCATTCCGCTGTGAGATTTTGATGTTGTTGTTCTTTCTTTCTCTTTCTTTTCTATTTCTATCCCTTTCTTTCTTAATGATGATACGTCTTTCTGGTAGTAGAAGGGCGGGTCGTCACAGTTGGTATCGGAGCATAGGTTGGTGATAATCTTGGCTCTGGTAGGAATTACTCATAGAATAAAGTTTGTAGAACTCTAAAATGAGTTTGAGTGTATTAATAGACATGAGGGCCTATTTGTTAGTGAATATAAAATTGTTTTTATATTATGTTGACTTATCTGTTGAGTGTTTATGGATTCTGGTCGATGTGTGGGACGCCATTTCATTGATAGGGATTCCTAAACTCTTAAACAAGGTAGACCGACACAGTATTGTTTTTAAAGTAGGGTAAATGAAATAATTTTACCCAAAATTATATTTGATATAAAAGAAATATTTTTCTAAAATTATTATATATATTTGAATGTTTGGTTGTTAATACTATAATTAAATTAAAATTAAAATTTGAGTGGCTTATAATCAAACAAAATTATCTAATAGAAGGAATATAACTAAAACTTGACTAAACTAGAATTTAAGTCCCGAAACTTTGAAATAGTTTGAATTTAAACAAAAGGATTTGGGAATTTAAAATCCTGGGAATGTTTGAAATGTTTTTCCAAAAGATTTGAAGGCAATAATGGAGGATTGTTTTTAAAGATATTGTTAAATGGAAATTGTTTGGAAAAAAATTTGTGGAAATAAGGAAGCACTGAACTCACTTCAGTCGCTGGAAAATAATCCCGATGATGATGGCCACATCATCAGTATTCATTTTCGAGTTTCTAAAGTGATGGATTGCTATCAGGATATTGTTCGGACTTGTTGGGTAGACAAGTTGTTTTAAAAATTTCAAAGAGAAATTTTGTTTTGGTGAAAACAAGTGTTTGGAATTTGAAAATTTGATTTGACATACCAAGTGAGTATGAGTAGTTATCATTTCAAGATGGTTTTGGAAATGAAAACCGAGAAATTGATTTCTAAGAAATTCTATTTAGATAATGTGAAAGGTTTAAATGAATTAACTGTTGAACTTATAAAGTTAAGTTGATATTAATAAGATGAAATCTGGAATTTTAATCTCGGAATTAAAATTTAACTTAAGTAAATGAAAATAAGAAAACATATCGAGTTTAACCTGGGATAAGATAAATGGAATTGTAGTTCAAAATGAACATAGTTGGATATAAAATTTGAAGGTAAAATGATTGTAATTGTGAGGTGGAAATTTATACTTTAAGATAGTAAGTGTTATATATATATATATATATATATAATCTGAAATTGTGGTTATAAGATGAAATAACCCAAATGAGTAATATAAGCTGTTAAGTAGATAAATAGGTTTTGAGCTCATATATTGATAAATAAATTTAAAGAATGGTAAGTAGCTAAATTTAACTGAAATTGAGTTGGAATAAAACTGAATTTAAATGAATTCAATCGAGCTATAAATATATTGAATAGAATAAAATTCTTATGTAAATAAGTAAATATTGAATTGAGTTAAAAAAGAATTGGTGTGAGTATAAACGAATCTAATTCAAGCATCAATTAAATGACTTTATTATAAATTCAATAATAAATTGTTCATGTAAATTTAAGAATGGATAAAAGAATAAACTAATCAGTAAATAATTGAGGATTTGATTAAAGGAAAATCGAATCAAAGATTTGAATGGGAATTGGTGAAATAGAATAAACCTAAGTTGTTAGGTGGAACAGTTTGAAGAAAATAAATAAGTTGAGTAAATTGTGGGATGATTATTTAAAATATTGGTTGTCAAATTTAATAAAATGGTTTGGAATCAAACTTTTTGAAATGGAAAAAAGGGCAATGTAAGGATTGTGAATAAATTAATTAGGATGGAATCAAGTGTAAATTGAGTTGGAATCAATTTAAAATAGTTATAAAGCTTAAATAACTATTTATTCACAATAATATTGCTGAATTTCATGAGAAAATGAGTTGTTTGAAGTAAATGAGATTAGATAAAATTTTGTGGGTTATTAGAAGCAAAATAGGATGATTTTGGATATGAGTTTGTTTTGCTTAAATAAATTATATATAAGCAAGTAAGTTGTAAATCACTTAAATTAAAGGGAATGGTTTGAGAATTTGTTGGAATTAATTGTGATAAGGATTGAAACCTTGCATATGTGCTTATAAAAATATGTAGTGGAGACTCTGCCAAAACGTTTCAAAATTTTGGAAACTGAAAAAAAATTAGCAACAAAACAATTTCAAATTGGAGACTGAAATAAACTAGTGAATGAAACTAATTTAAATAATAATAAATCAGTTATAACAAGAAAAAAAATAGTCAATAAAATTCAATATTCAGAATTAAAGATAAATTGAATTCACAAGAAATTGGAAATTCAGATTTAAATAAGAAGATATAAGAGGATATAAAGGCTAAAGTGGCAGAGTAATAAATATAAGAATATATATAATGTTTATAATAAACTTAAGAAATGAATGGTGGAATTCTTAAGTAAAATTTGATATTGGGAAAAATTATTCCAAGTGGATAGAAATCAGAATAATGTGAATAAAGGAAATTAATATAGTTAACAATCAATGAATATAAATACGTAGGATGAACGTATATTATTTTATTCGCATAATAATTTGATCCAGATTCGAGCACAGAATTTCGAGATAGTTATATCGATCCGAGTTAGGATTTTTCACTCGATTTTCAACGACGAACCATGGATATGGATTTTGATTCATTCTGGAAATTCTCTATCATAGTTGTGACTATGCAAGGAGAAAAACAGTTTCTGATCAAGAAACCAGTTCTGAGTCCGTACTAGGAAGTCGGGTGGACGATACTAGTTCGGAAGTGAAATTGTGTGATCGAGCGAGCGATCGGATTTGATATTGCGTACGAATGATATATGTACATCATACGGGCTTGAATAAATAGATATTGAAATTCTGTAAACAAGTCAATAAATTTGGAAAGAGTTAATACTGTAGATTTCAGAATTGAATTGCCAGAGTGAATATTGGAATTTATTGTGTATTTCATATATCTCATCTAGGGAAATTTGTTCATGATTCATCATTAGTTGTTAAACTAGTAATTCAGGAATTTGGAAGTTGAATCAAATTTAACTGTGGTCAGGAATCCAGTTTGGATTGTTGATCATTAAGAAACAAACTCTAGATAATTTTAGGGAAGCTTATCCGAATTTATGTTCGGATAACTAGTGTTGTTAGTCAGGATAGACTGTTTGGTTTTTTGCTAATGTTTGAATGATATCTATGTTGAATGGTTGGTATAACAGCTTTGAGATTATCTTTGTTTTCAATTTCGGGGACGAAATTCTTTTAAGGGGGGAGGAACGTAACGACCCTGGATTTTTGGCCCCGTTTATTTTAATAAATGTTTAATCTAATTTAAATAAAATGTAAATTAATCATATTAAAATGCTTATGATTTGGGAATACTGCTAATTTATTTATTTAAATTGTATTTTTAAAGGGGAATTGGACTTTGGGAATTCAAAATAAAATCTTTTGATAATATTATAATAAAATTTATTTTTATATAATTGAATTAAAATACTTTACTTTGTTTATATCTGATAAATATACATATGAATAATAATTACTCTAATTTAAATGAAATACGAGTTTTTCACTTTATAAACTGATGAGATCTCAACCATTTACTAGTTATGCATGTGACTGTAAAGAAAATCTTTAAAATTGTTTAAAACAAAATCTTTCTTATTGAATTAAAAGGTTAAATATTTTCATATTTGATAATATATGTATGTATATCTAATTGTAGTACTTTAAATAATAATCATATGGGTATTAAAAATGGAAATTGAAAACTTAAGTATAAAACAATATAAATGGTTATAAACATATGCATACAAGACAAGTATAAATCATAATTTTGAACATAAGCATAACATATAATTATAAAATATAAGATGTAACTAAAGATAAAAATATGCAAACATAAGTTATAACTAGAAAGATAAAATACAAGTTTCAAAGATTTGGTACTTTAAATTACTAATAGGATAAGATTTAAAAATTGTAACCATAATAATCATACATGAGCAATACAAATAAAGTAAAACTAATATGCTGACAATGAACTGTAAAACACATTTGTTCAATGCAAGAAGACAAGTGTTTACGGCATATTCAAGTCTATTTTTATCCTCAAAACAAATCAGGTTTTACAAACAAGGAGATGAGGTCAAGTACGAAATGAAACAAGAACAAACTTTTATATAAAGCAGATATTATAAATAAGTAGCTTCTTATACAAGCTATGCCTACTTGAAGTACATATCTACACAAGATATCTTTGCCCAGGAAAAAGATATCAACTAATATGAGAAACTAATGTTAACAAATTTGAAGACATGCACTAATTAGCACACAAATAGTCATTTCAGTTTTACAAAAAAAAAATCTTACAGCGGAGTTACAACATCATTTTAGTATATTAAATATAAAACATGTCAAACAAGTAAAAAAAAACTCTCCAAGTATTACCTGTCCAAGCCTTTCTATATATATTTATCATATTAGTATGTTCATTTATAAACTTAACTAAAACCTAAGAGCAAACCTGAAACAAATAATAAAAGCAAGCAAAGCTCAAATTTAAAATCAAATACAGAAAAAAAATAAAGTAAAATTCAAGACAGTTCAACTTCTGATTCAAGAAAGAAATCAATTATATCAGGGTGTGCCTTCTGTTTAAAAGAATTGGAGGTGAGTAAACTTAAATTTTCAAGCTTAAGTTAATTAAAATCAGTAAGATAATTCATGGGATATATAAATATATATATATATATGTATGTATGTATGTATGTATTGTATGTGCTTTATTTTCATATGAATCTACTATTTCAAACAAGCTGTTCTTGGAATATTGAGTATGTTGTTTCTCTGCTATGTGTTATAGGGTTGAAACAATTAAATCTTAAATTATTCCCATTTGATTATGGTAAAGTTTAAATTTTCCAACAAACTTGTTGCTTGATCTTCAATCAGGTTTCTTTTAAACCTGTTCCAAATATATTTGTAATATCTGCTTCTAGAAGACCCTTTTTACAGTCAACAAGAAAACAAAATTGGTAAAATTCGATCGTTATGAAAAGCTAATTCAAATTTATTTCTTGACTACTTTTTAAGATTCATGATATTTAAAACAAAAATGAGGGTTTGTAGATTGGTATTTGATGAACAGTTCGAAATTTAATAAAAATTGCTCTTGCACAAATTTAAGATGATTGATTCAATCTAAATTGTTGAAATTTGTTTTGGAGGTAGTTCGAACTTACAAGATGTTGAGAAAAATGTTCGATAATTTTTCTAATTCATAAACTAATCAAACAAACGAAGAATAGGGTTTAAGTTCAGGAGTTGCCTGTTCACTGTAAAATTGTCGATTTCGGCATCATAGTGAGATCGAGCTTCCTGAGTTTCGAGGAGGGAGTTGCAGAGGGGCAGGACTTGGCATGGGTGGCATGGCTTAGCCTCTGGCGATGTGATGTTGCAGGACTGGGTGGTTTTCGGTGAGGAGATGGTGTTTCAAGTTCATGTTTCAGGTGATATATTGATTTCGACCCTTTGTTGAAATTCTGGGTTTCAATCTTGGGTGAGGAGCGAAATTGTGGTTTGTGGGAGCTGGAGAGGGCCGCTGGAGGTGCGGCTAACCACCGTGCACGTGCACGGTGGCGTTGGAGTGGGGTGGCGCGTATGTGATGACGTAAATGGGCGCTTCGTGTCGTGCTCGAGTCTCACTGGAAGTTGCTTCGATTTTCGATTGTAAGCTAGTTGTTATTGCCTGATGTTTGCTTTATATTTAAGTTTTACAAACTTACTGTAATTAAATATAAAAAAAAAGGAGGAGAAGTTTCAAGGGAGGACTCGGGTAAACTTGCGCGGAAGCCCGGAGTTACATTCGAGTATAGCAGGGAGGTCTCGGGTATTTGCAACTGCAAAAATGAATTTTCAAGATGAAGTAAAGTGTAGATTATTTTGTTCATCTAGATTAATACTGAAATCTAAATATCTGCTAAAAAGTTTAAGATTAGAAGCTGGTTACATGTTTTAATTATTTTCCGTTAATACTTAACGATGTTTAAGCCTTAATTATTATTATTTTAATTAAGTAATTACAGTACAAGTTAAGTAATTACTTTAAGCTAGAAGTGTGACCGATTAACATTTAAGTTTGGAGTTAGTAGTAATTTGAGTTTCAATTTTTTTAAAGAAATTCTTCTAATTGCTTACAGGAAGTAATTAAGAATGTTTAAGTGATTGATAAATGAATAATTAACTACTTAAGTTAATAAATGAATGATTAATAGTTAACTAATCAAATAATTTAATTATGAATTAATAGTCAATTAATTAAGTGATTAAGAATTAAGGATTTATAATTGATTATTTAAGTAATTAATAGTTACATAGTTAAGTAATTAAGTTTCATTAATTAATAATTAAGGTTATCAATTAATGAATAAGGAATAGTAATTAAAGATAAACAACTTGATTATAAAGTAACTAATTAAATAAATGAAATAATTAGTTGAACAATTAAGATTTAATAATAAATTAAGAAATCATTAATTAGATGATTTGAATTGAAATAGGTAATTAATTATTAATTAATGATTAATTAAATAGAGTTAAGTGATTAACTCTCAAGTAATTAATTCTAAATTGAATTAATTAAAAATAAGACTTGAAGGTGACTGCTTATGGACTGTTGTGATTGAATATCTGATTTGGATATTTATGTGATGATATCCTATGTTACTCTGTGATATGCTGTGTTATATATATGATGCTTGTATATGTTTATCTGCGATAAATTCTAAGTTAATTCAATTGTTGAATTTAAATTATTTAAACTATTTAAGTTAATTAGACAACTTGGCCCTTAAAATGGCGTTTGGATTCGATCAGACCGGGATCGAAAGAATCAATTTTGATTCTTCGAAAAACACATCGATCCAATTTAAACATTAGGTCGTGAATCCTAAAAGGAAGGTCGAGATGGTGTATTCAGAATGCAAGGGTTATCGTCGTTGACTCTGAGGGTGATTCCAAAATGAGTGTAACGAGATAATGCCTTCAGTTTCGTTCGAACCCAGAATGAACTTGCATGGATTGAATGCTTTCAGGACATCGTCAGGCGGACGATGAGCATTCTAAGTAAAATGAGTTTATATTTTGTTTTTCATAAACTCTTGGGTACTTAAATTTTTATGAGTAGCCAAGTGATAGGTCTCTGACTTTATTTCTGGAGGAGCTTCGAGCAGGAGTTTCCAGACGTATGTGGTTATCTATCTAGTTCCATTGTGTTAGTTGATGTATACTGTACCTCTGATGTATGTAATGATAGATGTATGTATGATTGACATATGTATTGACATTGTATAACTCTGATATATGTAAAAACTATGTAATATTTATGTGATATATTATATTTTCTTCCATTCCGCTGTGAGATTCTGATGTTGTTGTTCTTTCTTTCTCTTTCTTTTCTATTCCTATCCCTTTCTTTCTTAATGATGATACGTCTTTCTGGTACTAGAAGGGCGGGTCGTCACACACGTATATATTCTTTTCAAATTCCATTTCTAGTGAAAGCCGTTTCTTTTCTGATAAATTCCTTTCCCTCTACACCATTTTTCAACACATCTTCTACGGGTAATAAATCGCATGCGAAGAGAAATGGTAATACAAATAATTTCGTTTCCTAACTAAACAAAAAAAATCGCATACCATAAATTACGCCTATTTTCATTTCGTGTGTTGCAAGCAAATTTCCCCTATAAATACTAGACACATCACAATATTTTCTGCACATCTCATTTTAGCTTCGGCCTTTGTTCTTTCGCAAGCTTCTTTAGGTATGACTGTTTTCCTTTCCTCTTGGTTCTTCTTTTCTTTTTGTTCTTCTGGCATTTTTTTCTTTCTTTCTTTCTTTCTTTCATGTTCCTCTGTTTTCTTCCACTGTTCCACCGCCTTGTCACAGCCTCTTTTCCATATGTGGCCAAGCAACCCCCCCCCCCCACATAGTGTAGCCGAGTCCTGCTTTTTGAGTCAAAATATTTTGCATGAGCAAGACAAGAAGGGTAGATGGGTTATAGGTTGGAGTTCGTAGTCTGCAACGTGAGTATGTTTGCAAGAAAAAAAATAAAAAAAAGAGAGAAAAGAAGTGTTAGTACGAAAGAAAGAAGAGAGGAAATGCATACGTAAGTTTATAATACGTATGCGTTGAAAAATAAAATGAGAAAAAAAAATAAATAAAAAATAAAGTTTGTACGAGAGTATATAAAAAGGGAGAATGAAGAAATGCATGAGAAGATTGGATGGCCACCTGTACGTATAATAATCTTTAACCTTTACATATGATAATTTTCTCTCTTTATTTTCCATCTTTCCTCATCTTTACTATCATCTAGATTACGTACTAAAACAAGTAATTTACAAATTCATTTATATTATATAGCAGTACTGTTAATGTAGCAATTTACATTGATTTACTAAAGTACAATTTATAAAGACAAAAATGTAACTACGGATTGTATATCACCGATCATAAAAATTCTTCAATCTTGTATGCATTTTCACCTACTAGTTACATTCATCGGCATATGCATTTCATATTTCTTCTGTTTCAAATTGTTCGGACAATACACAACATCTAGATGAGTCCCCATTTGAAATAAAATATATATAAATAAAGAAGAAGAATAATGATATGCAAGCGGAGAATATGGTTGGTCACCTGTACAAGTTGAGTCCAGGCCTGTGGAGGGTGCATCACTTTGCATTGTTGAATTAAAAACATATAGGGTGCGTGTGTACATTCATCTACTTAAGATTTGGGCAGGGCGAACTTCGTTGTTTTGGGTTGAGCCAGGTGGTGGAGTGGTCGAGTCAAATTTGATTCCATCCGTCCAGTTTATTTCGAAATTTCGTGTTAAATTTTTTTCCTTAGTTTTGATTTTTTTAATTAATTCGGTTCCTTTTCAAAAATATAAATCTGGTCGCAGCCTCCGCATCAATTTGATTGTGCTTCCGTACGTTTTCTTTTTTTCAAGTGTGACCATCGTTTTAAATCAAATCTTCGACGGCATTCAGGTGAGTATTCCTCACCAGACAAACATACATGTATATTTGTGAATTAATCACAAGTGTAATTGTAAACTTATATTATTTAATTTCATCTGCCTGTGATATTAACTTATGATGTTAAACCCCATTATTTAATTGACACATCATCAGTTGTATTATCTATTGTTAAATTTTGCAGTTATACTATTTATTATTATTTACTGCTTGAATCACACTTCAAGTTCCTTGTAGAATAGAAATCGTTACAGGCTGAAATGATAGGCCTGAACGATAATTATTTATTCATTTATTTAATTATTTAATTATTTATTATTTAACTTGGGATTACAAGTTTGAAATGATAGAAATCGGGTTTTCTTTGTAAATTGCGGATTGAAATGATATATATCTGTATCACATGACCTAGGCTAGAAAACTATTTATAGACCCGTGGTTTATATAATATTTTTTTGAAATGTTTTAAAAATAATTTAAATGGAAAATTTATAATGTTCTGGTTTAAAATGTATTTAAATGATTTTTATAAAATTTATAATGGTTTTTGAATGAGTCGAAATGTTAAATAAATGAATGTTTAAGTAAAATTTTCAAATATAACTTATTTTCGGAAATTCTGAATTTTTGTTAAAAGTGAGATTTTAGTTAAGTAAAATAATTGATAATAAGTTATATTTTGGGAATTTAAAACTTAATTGTTAAGTTAATAATTTAATTAAAGAAATGGGAATTTAATGCTTGGATTTAAATAAGAAATTCATAATAAAATTTCATTTTTGTATGAAAATTTAGTTATAAATTCATAAAAATATGAGTATTGAAATTGTGACTTTATAATGTTAAAAAATATGATTTATATGGAAAATTTACTTAGTTGTGAAATCATAGTTAAACCTTGAAATTTTAAATATAAAGGATATCACAGCATTTGTAAATGTTGTAGTTAAATTTAAATGAACTTAAAGGCTAATTTGAACTAAAAGCTATTATAGCACTTTGTAAGTGCTATAGTTGATAAAATAACTAAAGTTTAGTAGGAAATAAAGAAATCTATTACAACACTTAAATGTTGTCTTTTGTAAATGAACTGTTTAACCTATAACTTTAGGTAGCATTTTATAAGTGCTACGGAAACTGAATTTTTGATTGTTTTAATAAAATTTAATAATCTTTGGGAAAAAGGCTTAAATTTTGAAATTTAATATGTAATTAATAAAAAAAAGGAATTGACTTTAAATGGTTTTAAATTGAAGAATTTAACTTTTAAATGTGAGTTGAAAGGCAATTAATTCCTAAATAAATTGAATAGATTTAAATGGTATTTTATATTAAATAAAATGACTGATGTTTAAATAAATGATGTTTGAAATGATATTATGATATTGAAATGTATTTGAAATTTATTTTGATTTTTAAAGTATAAATACCATTTTTAAAAGTTGTAACCACGGGTTATAATAACGTTTGGTTGTTAAAGAGACCGGGATCGGATATCTGGCATACTCTCTGTCGATACCGAAAACCACTTTGACAACCATGTACGCGGTGGAGATTCCAAAATGAAGTAGGATGGTGGAGACGCTTCCTTTGAGGTAAATACGTGGACCCTACTCCCGTGAGTTGGCATAAGGTGGCTAAAACAGGAGCGATCGACGGATTAATGAGGTAGCACCTCTGATCGGACGCACTTCTTCGTATGCCATTCTATTACTTTTGTGATTGTATTGGTGCGCACCTTTGATTTGGGAGTGTTGTTCGAGGTGGGCGGTAGCTGCGCGCTACGCGTTACCATCGGTCCGAAAGCGTAATTGGTATATCTACCCTGGCATTTCCTAGTTGTGTCGTGTCACCTACCATAGCGAGCCTTGTACGAGGTTGGTTTTCTCCCGTAGCCCGTGTGGTATCCTCAGGTGGCTTCCCGATCAGGAGGGACTATGATATTGGATGGACTACTGGGACTATTACGTGTTAAGGGGAATATTGGGTCACTCCTTAAC
The DNA here is from genome assembly GCA_030765085.1 of Allium cepa. NCBI lineage: Eukaryota > Viridiplantae > Streptophyta > Magnoliopsida > Asparagales > Amaryllidaceae > Allium > Allium cepa. The sequence continues at coordinate 361,404,055 of CM060942.1, forward strand.
GCTATTTAAAAGTAAGTTTATTTTAATATATACACTATTATAATAGCGAAATTATTACTATATAGTAAATAGTTTAACGGATCCTTAGAGGATGGGCGGTCCAAAGAATCCTTTAAGTTATTTGCTCTATATTACAGTACACTTGAATTATTTTACACTGTATAAGTATGTGTGTCCTGACTCGAGTGTTCATGTTTTATTTCACGCTCGGGTCAGCCTGAGTTGCAGTTCAGTTTCATCCCAGAGCTAGGATTTATGTAGATCACTTTCAAGCTGTTGGCAAACTTCTCTTCCAGTTCTTTATCTAAATTTTGAAATCAAGACTAGTGGACATTTGGATTGTTCTACTGATGATTTAAAACCATATTTGGATAAAAGACTACGTAATTTTTATTTGATTGAGACTATTTATAGTGGCTTCATGAACCACTAAGTATTTTTAAATTCCGCTGCGAGTTTTCTGATATCTGTGTCTGTGATTCTTTGATTATTTATTTACTTTATATTTTGAGATTTTCCAAATTTTATTTACAACGCGGTATTTTGAACAATTCAAGTCCGACATGTGCGGATGCGAATGGTCGAAAATATCGGGTCGTTACAACTACGCCAGCATCAGTCGTGAATCCTCCAAGCCCCCTACCAGTGCTCCTCGACTTCAGGCTCTCTCGTGTGGGTTTGCCTTAACCTCTGATCACGAGTCGTTCGTGTGTAATTAATTTTTTTTTCAAACAAAATGATTTTGATTTCGTGAATAATGAATGAGAGAGAAAGAGCACGAATTTGAAACCCTTTTTTTCGTATGATCGATTTCAACCGAGCCATTTATCTTTTTTTTCCTTCTCTTCCTCTGTTGATTTTGAAAGGGAAGTGGTGATCTATAAAGGAGAACGAAGGACAAGTAAGAGACATGTAGAAGGGGGAATGGGTACTGTGAAGGGATGTAATAGCAACTAAAGGGAATTCTGACTAGACATTATTTGATTAAACTTTTAAAATATCTTGATTTTCGTAACCTAAAATCTCTAACCCCTATCGAGATGTGTCGTTAGGCGTTTATAATATTATACTCGTATTTCGAACGCAATGGAAAAGGTTTCGAGTCCTAATTCCATCGTATGGAGAAGATAACGTTTTGGACCCAATTATTATACTGAATTATCAATATAAATTTCAGCGTGTTGCTATCCTATACGATGACATGGTAAACCCAAACGCTACGAGATTTAAAATTAGATAATAATATGCTATTATAGATCCGATGGAACTAGTTTCGTCGAAATCCGAGACTATGTCCTAGATGGCTTTTTTTGAATGTTAATTTGAACAAATTATTTTTAAAAATGAACTGATCACTTTTAAATTCAATTTAAAACTTTTATTATCTTCGTTATTATTAATACAAATTTTATAAGCCTTTAAATTATTTTTATCAAGATTAAACTCAAGACATAATAATGAAACCAATATTCAATTATTAAATTTAATAATAAATTATCCAATAAATCGCTATATTTAAATTCTGATTTTATTCTATAAATAAACCCAAATTTTCATATTCAAAATCAAACTATAATTCAAATTCAATATTTAAACCATTTAAATATTTCAAATTAACCGTCGAAAAATCCAAGTCATTACATTGTTGTTGATTATTATTAATTGATTATTGTTTGTCTTATGTGTTAGATTGTTTGTATGGTAGTTATATTCATAATTAAAGCATGTTCAAAGAGTGAAATCTATAGCTATTTGAAAAAGAGGGCGTATCATCCATGCCCATTGTGGGGTTGCAATGGGATCTATATGTATCTATCGCCTTTTAATATGACTCGGAGTCTGTGGTATACTTTCATACTAACTTACTTGAGCTTAGTCTCCTACAGATTATCAAGCACGATTGTTAACGTAAAAAATCAGACGCTAACACCCCAGTGTAGATTGAAGTTGAGCGAAAGCACCACCCGTGGACACGGGAACTAAAACAAGTAGAAAAGTCATAGAGAAAGCAGGAAAGACAACAATTTTTATAGCGGTTCGGCTTAGGGTAAGCCTACATCCACTTTAATTCTCTTTATTGCTGAATCAATTACAACTTTTACAACAATCTTCAATTACAATTCTGACGAGACAAACAACTAGAACTTTGATCTAGAAGAATTCTTTGAATCCATGTAGATTGCGTTAGATTTCCTCTCGAAGTTAGTTGAGATGCCTTTCGTACTTGAAGTGTCGAGTGAGTCGAGAATTCAGCAGAGTATTGGCGCTTAAAGAGATTGGCCCAGAAGTCCCTCTCATGCTTAAGGTAGGTTGGTATTTATAGGGAAATTTTCCCCCCTTTAGGTCGTAAGTCGTGACCGGTCTAAGGTAAGTCGTGGCCGACTCATCTGGCCCCTCCATGGTTTCACAAAAGTTCATTTGTACAAGTCCTAAGTCTCCCACGAGTCAACATCTAAGTCGCAAATGAGTCAACTGGTCCTCTTGATGCGGCATTGAACCTTCACCCAGTAGCTTTAGGTCGTGGACGACTCAAGCTAGGTCATGAGTCGTGTACGAGTTAACTGATAAGCTTGTTCCCTTCAGATAATAACCCAAGTCCTGAATCGTGTACGAGTTAAGAGGTCACTGTGTTAAGTTAGGAGCAGCGCCTCATTTGCTTAAGTCGCTCACGACACATGCTAGGTCGTAAGTCGCAGATAGCTTTAAGTCGTTAACTCATTTCCTTCTTAAGTCGTGCTCTCTCTTGAACCGTTAAGTCATCATGTCCTTGAGTCGTGGGCTTCCTTAAGTCGTAGAAACCTTAAGTCATGGAAACCGTAAGTCGTGGATGCCTTAGGTCATGAAGCGTCCCTTTTCTTTTTAAACCGTTAAGTCACAGATTTCTCTATGTTGTAAGTCACCAAGTCCTTCAACTCGCTAAACTGTTAGGTCGTCCATAACTTGAGTTGTAGACCGTCCACTTCCTTAAGTCATTGACTCCTTTAAGTCGGCCAATCCTCGACTTGTTAAGTCACGTAATCTGTTTGAGTCGTGCAGTTTTTGAGTCGTAGGAAATTGAGGGTTAACATTTGCCCCTCGAAGTACACGCCTAGGTCGTAGGTCGTGTGCTTCGACTTATCTTAACTCGTGTGCCGGTTCAAATTCCTCTGCCTCGAGATATAAAAGGCTTAGGTCGCTTCTTCTTCACCCACTTGTTTCCGTGTTTACTTCCACCATTACTGACCTTTAAAGCTTCCAGAAACAGATCCAATCAATTTACCTCGCCACCAATCAAGTTCCTACAATCTTCATCGTCACACTACGTAAGAGATTTTGCCTTTTTTCCAATTTCCGATCATCGTCGATCTTTGTCTCTGATTTTCCCCCTTGACCCTTGCGAATATTGTTATACTGATGGACTTGAGGCAGGCGGTTCGATCTATCTTGCAATGATTCAAGATTTGAGGCGATCTAGTAGTGTGGTAGAACTAGGGTTATCCATTGTGAGGTTATCGGGTTAACGGATTAGGAGTTAAATGGTTAACGGGTTAGAAGTTAGATGGTTAATGGGTTAGGAGTTAGATGGTTAACGGGTTAGAAGTTAGATGGTTAACGGGTTAGGAGTTAGATGGTTAACGGGTTAGGAGTAAGAGGGTATGTTTGCTAAAGAGAGTGGAATGTCGCCTTAGGTATAATTTGGCACCTCAGCGTGATCCAGCAACTTTAGCGACTTAATTATGAACCGTCTCAACATACCTTACGACTTAAGCCAAGAGTCGTGGCCGAGTTAGGACTTGAGAGTTTCTCGTTGCTTTGCATTGAAGTTTCCTTTATTTTCCACGACTTACCACTTAGAGCACAGCCGACCTAAAGTTCCAACAACTCAAGATTGACACGACCTAACTTAACTTAATGACTTAGGTCGCAGACGAGTTAGCCAGAGAACCAACGACTCAACCTAACCCGTAGAAAAAATTTCTTAAGTCGTTGGCGAGTTAGAACTTGTACTTTTAAGCTTTGTTTGAACTTTGAATTGTTGCTTGAACTTTGTTGCATTCTTTCGCAGATCACTTTTGACTTGTGTTAACTAACAATATGTTCAATACATTATTTACAGAAAATTGGGAAGAATATACTGCCACTGACTGCCCATATCAAATGACAGATTAGTCAACATAGAGTAATCAACTTAAGCATATTGTATGAAATGCTGTGAACCAATCAACTAAAGTGAAATATTAATGCAAAGCATTGCTATCTTGAACCGATTTGTTTGCATCTACATTTCTCTTTCGTATTTTAAAACAACAAACCCTGGACTTCATGACTGACAAATGCTTGCTAGTTTTCATTCGAGTTTTATTCGCTTATTGCTTTGTTAATTTTACACAACACTTCACACATTTTAGGAAATGTGCACCTTCATATTTGAATATCTAGTTGCTTGTGTAGAATGACTTCTCAGCAAGAAGATATAACAGCCCAGGCTGGAGAGGCCATTCTTATTCCAGCTCCATTAGTCAATCCACCAGAAAGAGCCCCTACCACCTTATCGTACAAAGCTTTTCGTCAATTGTGTGGTCAGTTTGGCATTGCTGAAGCAGATGCCATTCTTCCTGAGAAAAGTGACACTGCTGATGTGGCGCCTACTGGCTTTGTAGCGGTTAACCGGCAAATGTGCCTAAGCGGGGCCATTCCCCCTTTCAACGACTTTCTCAAGAATCTTCTTCGTCGACTAGCTATCTCCCCATTCCAGCTACACCCTAATGGCTATGCTATTCTGATGGGGTTGTGCGTGCTATTTAGGAGAACATTTGACCGACTTCCAAGCTTTGACGAGATTTGCTTCCTATGCTCCTTTACTAGGACTAAGGATCATCCTTCTATCACCGTCGTGAGAAGTGCTCGAAATTGTAAATTGATCGTTGGCCTCCCTAACACTGCCCATGTGTTCTTAACTCAATTCTTCTTTGTCCGCTGCCCCCCGGGGTTCTATGCTGTGTGGAGGGAAGGAAGTAAGATCATCTACCTCTACCTCTTCTATACTTTGAGTTTTGTAAAGTCTGAATTGCCAAATGTTAACTTCATTTTTTCATTTCAGCGCTTCCCCCTCCTTCTAGAGATCCCAGCCACAAGCCAACTCTGGAGAGGCTCGTAGCTATACCGGTTGAAGAGCGGGATATGAAATTTTTGTTGAACGATGAATTCCTTTACCAGTTCGGACTTCTTCACCCTTCTCGCTCCACACACCCCCATGAGGTTCTAGACTCCCCACCTAAAGCATTAGGTGCCCCAGTTTCTTCTGACGAACCCATACCAAAAGGACCTGCCTCCGAGGCTTCTCTGGTGAAGTGCTCTACTACTGTTGATGTTGCGGGGTCGTCTGGCAAATTCGAACTTGCCCCAGTCATTGAGGAAGAAGAGCCTCAGGGATCTCCCCAACATTCACAGAAGTCTGGTGAAGAAGCCAGGAAAACAAGCCCTGTTAGGCAGAGCGGGGACGACACTTTCGAAGGGTTGAGCGACCTCTTTGCCACCTCACAGGAGATCTTTAAAGACGACCCTGTCACTACTAGGGTTTCTTCTTCGGTAGCGGAAGCCTTCTTCTTTGCAACAAGCTCCGTCGACCCAAGAGTTGACGTTAACTACTACTCCCACAACTACTCCACAATCGAAGAGCGGTTCGCAGTTTGATGCGCGTAGCTTGCACATCACACACACTTAGAATCTTTCGGCATTTTAATACACCTAATTCTTTGTACTTTGAAGATTCTACGGTTACACTTCTTTTCTCTGAAGACTTTTAAGACTTGTCTCTTTTTTTTATTTCAGATTCTCCGATGGGATGCAGCGGCTCTTACTATGACGACTTTCAGCGCTACGGGAGGCGTAGTCAATATGATTATAGGCACTACCTTCCCGTTCACAGAGAAACCGATGAAAAGAGAGCCGCCCGAAAGGATCAGGAAAGGAGGGCTCAAGAAGAGCGTTATGAGAGAAAAGAAAGGGAGGAGCACCATGATTCTTCTCAGAGAGGTGACGACTCTCACAAGAGAAAGTCGCATGATGATCGGGGAAAAAGCCATATGGTTGAGGACCCAAGCAAGCGTGCCCGACATAGTGAGAAGCATGCATCTTCAACTCCTGAAAAGGCCACTGCTCTCGTTTCACTCGACATCCCTTCTGGCTCTCCTGCTCTCGGGAAGACAGACATTCAGGCAATAGTTAATAGGCCTAAATTTCAAATTGGACCAGGCCCAGCCACTTTGCAAAGCCGGTTTCCTCAATGTTGCTTGAAGGGGGTCCGCTTCGATCTCGATTTAGTTCCAATTGACAAGCCTGCCGTGCTGCAAAATCTCGATGCCGTCAGGCTTGATATTGAAAAGATGTCGAACTGGAAAAAGCTTGTTGACGAGCTTCAAAGGGTAAACCGTGCGAATTTCGAGGCCATGCTTACTATGGAGAATGACAAAGCTGAATGGCAGAAGGTTCTTGAGTAGCATGATACCGAGATGTGGAGCATCACTACTTATAATGAAGAGCTTGAAGCGAAGGTCGAGAAGCTTAACGAAGAGTTTGCCACTTCTTCTACTTCCTATACTCAAAAAGAGGAGGTGCTTTGGAAACAAGTGAGAGATGCTCATGCCGGCCGAAGAGACGCCGAAGACAGGCTTGAAGTGCAAAAAAGAATCAATGAGGGATATATTGCTGATATTGCAGAGCTTCGGAAGAAAACTGACTCTCAAGAGGCAGAGATCGAAATGTTTAAGCTTCAACTCTCCAAAGCTGAAAGAGAGCGTGATGAGGCCGTCGCCGGTAAAATTGCAGCTGAAGAATCTCATGATGTAACGACCCGTAATTTTCGTTAATTCAATTTAGTCATTTTAATAGGATTTAAATAATTTAAGTTAGAAAGAAATTAAGATCTGTGATTTTTTTTGAAGCAAATGACTAAATGAAATGAAACCATGGGAATTTAAGTCTAAGAATTTCCAGTTGGAACAAAATGACGAGAAATTTAAGTGCTGTAAATTGTTATTTATAGGCTAAGAAATTAATATAAGAATACAAATGGGAAGATTTCATTTATTTCATGGTTTTAATTCGTTTTTCTTTAATAAGTTGTAATTGAATTTAGTAGAAAATAATATGTATTAAACCTACTTATAGAATTCGAAGCTAATTCAAATGAATTTAAGTAGTGAAAAGGCTTTACCTGTATATATATTTAATATGAGAAATAAATGGGAATATTAAATTAATTTAATGCAGTAAAGGAATGAAAACGGAAATTAGAATAAATTAAGGAATTCTGTAACGCAAGTAATAAATCTGTACCTTGAATGAACGTTTCACTTTGATAAATTATTTAAATGAGATGACTTAATAAATAAATAATTAGGTCAATTGGTATGTGGTGAAATTTGATGTTGAAATATTTTGTAGATAAGGGTTTAGGTGGAATGGGTTAATTTATGAAATAAAGGATAGAAATCATATAAAACGTTAAGCAAGTTGATTAATGTTGTAACGTAAGGTGTAAATGTAAATTCCAATGGAAACGTATCCTTATTTTAGGTAGAAATTTCAGGTATATTGATAAAGTGGAGTATATACACTTAGTAATAAATTTAGTACAGGAAAAACGAAATGGAAATATTGAATTTATTCAATTCGTATATATATTACCTATTTATATGGCCTATTAAATTTAATCGGATATCAATGGCAATTAATTCCTTAAATTAGTGCAATCAATGTATGATTAATTGATAACGATGAAAAGGTTGATTATATTCAGTGTGAACAACGTAAAATATTATCATAGCATGATACTTGGTTTGAATAGAAGGGTGAAATTGGGAATCAAATTTTATTTAATGATAATAACGTTAGTATTGGTTAATAGATAGATTTCAATGCAGTAACCAAATAAATGGAATAAGATGAGTATATATTGCATAGAAATGAAATGTAAATTGTCACATTTGGTAGGAGCTAACTTTTAGAAACATATAAATGTTGAATCAGTAAATATTAAATTCCATTTAATATAAGAATTCAAAGGTGGAAGATTTACATTTGGATTGGAAATTGGATAGTTATTAATTAAAAGTGACCATTGAATAAATTTATGCAAACGTGATATAATGTTAATAGATGGGGATCAACTTTTATTTATGTGGTTAAGGGAATTTAATTTCTATAGTATGATAATCGAAATTAATGGAAGATATAACCATGTCAATTATGCATATAAGGTAATAAGGTAATGAAACCGAGGTAAATTAATTAATTGAGACTTTAAGTAAAATTAACGTGTGGATTTGACCAAGGTTCAATAAAATGAGAATTTGATTGGTTATATTTATTGGTTGAGAAAGGTAAATGTGTATTTGGGGAATAAATTTAGTCAGACTTAAATATTGAATTTAATTAATTAATATATATGATAAATGATGATTAAATAAAAACCCAATACTCTATATATATGTATAATATTTGAGTGAAAATAATAATACACTTATAAATGTGGAATTAAGAGTTTACAACAACTATTTTGAGTAAAGAAATTGTTCATTCAAGTAAATTTGAAACATCGCAATAGGTGTAGATTAAGTGTTGCGTTAAATAAATTATAAATGAATAAATTTATAGAAACGTAGGAACGGACGAATGAACATTATAGTAACGTAAAACGTATTGTTGGATAATAATTAAGTATAGGCTTGTAAATTTGATGTATGACAATAAATTTTGTACGAAAATCTTTCTATTAGTTGATAAGTCTTATTTTGATCAATTTAAAGGAATACACCAAATTTTGTAGTTAGTACGGAATATTGATGAGTGAATGAATAAGATGAAACAAAGGTGGAATGTATTAGTTGAGGTTTTAAGTTATTTATGTGATAAGTTACCAAAATTACAATTTTATCTAAATACAGTAATTTATGCAAACAAAAGATGAACATTTTGAAATATTACCACAGTGATATATAAAAGAAACGTTAACTATGTAGTTGGAGAAAAATTGATATATTTTGAGTTGGATAATAGAAATCAAGTTATTTATATAATTAGATTTAAGATGAGAGTATAAGTATATGATTTAATAATTGGGTTTTGCGAATAAAATTTATAATTCCCAAATAATAAGAAAACGCAGAGGTTAACACTGCGAAATTTATATACTTATAAATTTTAATTCACATACAAGCTTGCTAAATTATTTGAAATTGATTGGATTATATAAGTAATGAAATTTGGCCAATATTTAAAGTTGAAAGAAAATTTGGATTTTATGATTTATTTTAATTTATTTAATAAATATTAAAAATAGCCATTTTTGTCACGGACTCGGATTTCGACGAAACCAGTTTCATCGGATCCGTAACGTTGAATTATAATAATGTTTCAAGTTTCGTAGCGATCGGACTTGTCGTTTGATCGTACGGACTCGAAACGCCTTGAAATTTACGCATTTTGAAATCAATTTGAAATTTTTGTTTTTTTTACATAACTTCTTCATACGATCGAATTTGGTCGCGAAACTTTTTCCATCGCGTTCAGAATATTTTAAAACACCTATTTGGATATATAGTTTTAACAAATCCGACTCCGGAGGCATAGCGGGCTTTTTGGACCATGGTTTGTCACGCACGTTCGCGTATCCAGTCTAGCTACCCTACCTCTAGCCCATCTATAAATATACATCCATAAACCCTAGCTCCCTTCTTTTTCATTTGCCGTACGTTCATTTCTTCACTCTTTTCTCTTCCCCAAATGTATACATCTCAGATCAAATTCCAGATCCATCCACAGTTCAAAATCAAAAGTCAAAACTCAAAAATTTCAGAAAATTCCAGAAAAAATATATGTTGAAGTATTCGATACGCGTAATATACTGGTGAAATTCGTTTTTCAATTGGAGCTGTCGTTCATCCAGAATAAATTCAAACAGCCCCAAAGCCGTTCATCAGCGTCGCATCAAAGTTCGTCTGATCGAAATTCTGTTTCTGGGTATTGTAGTATGGACGATGGGGAGCGCATCTATGTATTTTGTTTGGCGTTTCGACGGTTGGATTGGCGGGAATTTTGGATTAGGGTTTCGGCCAAGGGGAGAAGATGGCGGCGGCTGTGCATTGTGGGGATCTGCGTGCGTACGTCCCAGGCAAGCGCGCATGTTTATTTTTTTCAATATGTGTCATTTTGTGTATTTCTAATTTTGAATTCAATCACCATTTTTCGCCATAACTTTCTCATACGAACTCGGATTCACACGAAATTTTTTTTGTTAGGATCGTAATTTAATTCCGGACTCGATGACGCTGGTTTGGACGAATTCTGAGACGGACGAATTTTTGAGTTTAAATTGAATTTAAATTCGATTTAAATTCAAAAGGTGAGTGTTTTAACCCACTCACAACTACTAGAAGCTTTTATGTTTGTTAAATAAATTTTAGAAATGAATAGAAATTTATTTATGAGCTTTTGGCATGTTATTTCATTTATATCTGTAGAATTGCATTTTATTGAATTTGACTGTTAATTTAATTGTTTTATTGCGTGTTAATTGGCTGTTAGAAATTATTGTTTGCATATGAACTGCTAGTTAACAGTTATGTCAATTATCACTGAATATAAATTGTTAGATTAATAGTTGATAAATATAATTTGAAATAAAACTGCCAATTATTACCTGTTGTATATTACCAAACATATATTGTTGTTGATTGATATTGCTTGATGTTTGTGATTGGATGATGGATGTGTTATTGAATGGATGTTTTATTTGATATCATTAAACTGCAAGTTAGCATACATTTTACATTTCATTCGGGATTGTGGTTTGAAATGATAAAACCGCAAAGTTTTATTTTTTTTAAAATTGCGAATTGAAATGATAAATATCCGTATCACTTGACCATAGGATAGAAAATTATATACAGGCACCGCGGTATATATATATAACTATTTTTAATGTGATTTCTATGGTTTGGATGGAATACGGTTTATAAAAATCTTAAATTTTTATACTGAATAAATGTTTTCTTCCATATTTATATGCATATGAAGTTGAAATTTTGAAATAAAAAGGTGAATAAATTTCTTTATTAAAAATGGAAGAAAATTAAGAAAATGGAGTTTGATGATTTATATCCTATATTTAAATATTAAGTTGGAAATTTTAAAGATATGATATTTATAATTGGATTTTTCCCAAAATATTTTGAAATGAATATTCTAGTAAAAAATCGAATTTGGAAATATATATATATATATATTACTAGAAATTGAAGTCTTATTAATTATGGATTTTATGTGAATGGTCAAGATTAATTAATAGAATATTGATTTCGAAAGGATAAAAAAATCCAACTTTAGTTGAAATATTAATGCTCAAAAATGGATATAGATATATATAAAATTGAAATGGTTTTGGAACTTGAAGTAATATTTTGGATTTTGGTTTAACTTTAAAACAAGAAATATTTGGAAAGCCATGTAATTTATTCTTTATAAAACAACAGTAAAGTTAAACCTTTTTAATTCTCATACCGTTGAATATCCAAACCATTTAGTTTTGAAAATAATGGTTTTAAAATACTATGGATTTTCGAAGAATTATGTTGAAAGTTACAAACAAAATATTGGTTACATGAGATATTAAATAATAAAAAGTGACATAATTTTTGGAAAGGAAATTTTATTTGGGAAACGATATCATTGATTTGGGCTTTTATAAAATAATATGAAAATAAATGGTTTGTGTTTTTAAAGAAGAAATGATATCGTAATATTATGGTTTGAAATGGATTATATTCTGGTTTTAAAGTATAAACTATTTTTAAATAATAACCGCGGTGTTATAATAACGATGGGTTGGCAAAGAGACCGGGATCGGATATGGACATACTCTCTGTCGATACCGAAAACCACTTTGACTAACCGTGTACGCGGTGGAGTTCCAGAATGAAGTAGGTGGTGGCGACGGTTCCTGTAAGGTAAATACGTGGACCCAACTCCCGTGAGTTGGCATAAGGTGGCTAAAACAGGAGCGATTCTCAGGCCAATGAGGTCATTCCTCTGATCGGACGCTCCTCTTCGATATTATACTTTGACTTGGATTGATTCAGTGGCCACTTCTATATTTTGATTTTGGGGGAGTTAGTTCGAGGTGGGCGGCAGCTGCGCGCTGCGCGTTACCATCAGCCTGGATAGCAATTGGTATATCTACCCTGGCATTGCCTAGTTGTGCCGTGTCACCTACCCTATCGCGCCTTGTACGAGTTTGGTTTTCTCCCGTAGCCCGTGTGGTATCCTCTAGTGGCTTCCCGATCAGGAGGGACTATGATATTGGATGGACTACTGGGACTATTACGTGTTAAGGGCTATATGGGTAACCCCTTAACGCTATTAAAAAGTAAGTTTATTTTATAAATAGACACTATTATAATAGCGCAATATACTACATAGTAAATAGTTTAACGGATCCTTAGGAGATGTAAATCCCGAGCATCTCTTGAGTTACTGCACTCATATTTATTTCTGTTTATTTAACTCACATAAGATATTCTAGTCTGACTCGAGTGTTTTTGTCTTTTCAAATTCGCTCGGGTCAGTCCGAGCATTTCAGGATAACAGGTTTTAGCTTTGGAGGACGAAGACGAAGAATCAGTATTATTCTATATATAGTATTGCACCACACTCTTTATATTCCGCTGCATTGTCGTATTTGGTATGTGTAACTCTGATATTCATTGTATAAGTAAAATCAAGCTTTTGTAAACTGTTTATTAACTGTATATTTGTTATTATATTTTATCCTTCCGCTGTGAGATTCTGTTTTGTTTTAATTCTTCTCTGTTTTTCTTATTTACCCCATAACAATCCGCCCTTGCGTATGCTTTGAATTGGCACGTGTGTCGTTTTAAAGTGTGCGAAAAGGCGGGATGTTACACATGAGGCAAGGAAGACCAGCATCAGCTCGACATTATTTGACTTCTACCTGCACAGCATCTTGGGGCACGGTAGTCTCGACTTTCTAGGTCCCAAATATGAAATTACTCTGGCTGAAGTGTGGGAGGCCGCACTTGACATGCTTGGCGGTGAAGGTGCTGGCTATGCCGAATCAGCTCTTCAGGAGCATTACTTGGATGACGACGCTCGCGCCGCTCTCGCCAAGGGAAAAGAAAAACTTGCAAAATTAAGAGCTGAAATGGCAGAAGGGGAACGTTTGGGAAAAACTACTTCAACTGTCCCAGTCCAGCCTTCACCTTCGGCCGAAATCGACATTGTCGGCTGCAGTTCTCATTCTCCATCCCCTGCTAAAGTTACCACTGAGATCACAAGCATACAGGGTGGAGATGAAGGCGAAGAGAGCGCCGAAGCACAGGCTTATGAGGTTGATATCAGGAAGCCGACTTCTCCAGGTAACTTTACTGTTAATCTTGCCCAAGTAGACTGCTCACCTGATTCTTATGAGTTTGATGAGCTTCTTGACTATTTCCTGAACCACAGCGAGCCTTTATTTCCTCTCTTTACTGACTTTGCCTTCTTTTCTTCTGTAGAGAAGGCATCGAGCATTGTTCAAACTTCCCCTCCTCCAATTATTCCTCCTTCGGTTCTCCAGGTCACTCCTCCGTCTGCCTCTCAACCCGGGTCGCAAGAGGAGCAAACAGAAGCTCTTCATGGCTTAGATGATCCTATTGCTTCTCAAGAACATGGGGGAGAAGGGCTTGGAGAAGGCAACGAGTCTCCGGAGCGAACCACTTCTGATAACATAAAATTATCTGCTCTTGTTACTCAGAGAAGTGAGTCTTCTTCAAGGAGGAAGAGGAAGCGTGTCACTTCCAAGAAGAGAAGGAAAGACATTCTTGTTTCTGAAGAGGAAGCGAAGGTTGATCCGGCAGTAACCCTTTCTCCTTCATCCCCGACTCTCCCAAGCCGTCCTGAAAAGTTGCCTATTAGGTCAGGTGAAGGCTCTAAGGATGGTGGCAAGAAGAAGTAAGGGGTCCTGCTTCGATTTATTTTTACTTTTTTCTTTTTGCATGTACTGGCCGGAGATTGTGCGGGTACCGGCCTCCGATTTTCTTTTTTTCTTTTTATTTTGAAACCTGCACCTGTATAAAATTTTGACAGCATTGAACAAAATGATTCTTTTTTTTTGTACAAACTTTTGTCTGTATTTGAGAATGCATTTACTATTCATTTTTGTACAAGTTTCTTTATATGATATTGCAGTGAGCTTGTGGTATGTTGTTCGAGCGTAATTTTTACCAATGTAACTATACCATGTGCCCCTATACCATAAGCTCGTTGCAATATTTTATAATTTGAGGGGACTTGTACTCTTATTTTCTGGAGAATAACTATTCCAACTTGGAGGAATACTATTCTGCTCAAAATAGAGTACAGCTCACTCCATATGAGTTTCTACGCTTCATCCTTCGAAGATATCACTTTTTCTTTTGTGCTTTCACACATTTTTACCAAGTGAATTCACCTGTGTGGTAAAGCGGGCCTCTGAAGGGCACTTTAACTTCTTTTTGAGGAAGAGTATTTTCCAGAATAGATGAACCATTCTTCCTTTGAGAGCTAAAGTGTGCCTTTGAAGAGGGCCTTCTTTTTTTTTATATATATTACGCCTCAGTAAAGGGCTTTTGATCTTCGTTTTGCATTTCTGATGAAATGCTTCTTTGAAAAGTTGTACCTCTGAGGAGGGCTTTTTCACGTTTCAACACTTGGAAGTTTTATTGCAATCTCGGTGAAACGTGTGCCTCCGAAGAGTTGTGCCTCCGAGGAGGGCTTTTCACGTTTCAACACTTGGAAGTTTTATTTCAATCTCGGCGAAACATGTGCCTCCGAAGAGGTCTTTCTGTCTTATTGCACCTCTGGGAAGAGGTTTTTTGTTTGATTGTGCCCCTGGGAAAGGGTCCTTTAGTTTGATTGTGCCTCTGGGAAGAGTCTTTTAGTTTGATTGTGCCTCTGGGAAGAGGTCTTTTGTTTCTGCCCCTTGAGAGAGGCTTTTATTTTTCCCTGTTCGCTGGGAAGCGGGCCTCCGAAGAGGGCTTTTCACATTTCATCTCACGGGAGTGTATCATCGATCACGGTGAAATGTGTGCCTCTGAGTAGGGTTTTGCCTGGAAGTTTGGAGTTTCTTTCTCTCGGTTGGACGGATTCACGGGAGAGTATCAACCGATCTGTCCGCAACTTTGTATCGAGAAAGATCTCTCTTTTTCTGGTTTAGCCCGCTCGAGGTCTTTTAGCATTTCAACTATGGTGAAATGGGCCTCCGAAGAGGGCTTTTCACGTTTCAACACTTAGAAGTTTTATTTCAATCTCGGTGAAACGTGTGCCTCTGAGTAGGGCTTTTGCCTAGAAGTTTGGAGTTTCTTTCTTTCGGTTGGACGGATTCACGTGAGTGTATCAACCGATGAGTCCGCAACTTTGTATCGAGAAAGATCTCTCTTTTTCTGGTTAATCTCGCTCGAGGTCTTTATCCTTCGACGAGTTGTGCCTCTGAAGAGGGCTTGTGCCTTCGAAGAGGTCTTTTGCTGTTTGATGCTTGCTCGCCCATGTCTCTTTGCCATTTATTCATGTCGGCGATCCCCGTTATCTTTTGCAAGTGTCATCCCTTTTTAGTTGCCAATAATTTTCCTTATCCAAAGAAATATACATCATAGTTAAGCGAGCTGGTGGTGGTAGACACAGGCTATTTAACTGGTTGTTTGTTTGTTCAAACATTTGCAGTTAGTTAGAAATGGTCCACTCCCATCTACATTGCTAACTTTTGTTCGAAGCACTTCTTTTGTAGGATTTGAGTATGGAAATTTTGAATGGTTTAGTGTTTGCTTGCTGAGTGACGTCGGAATTCGCTTGGTCTTGCGATGGGTAAGCTTTTTTTTATGGCCTGCATTATTAAATCGACATTTTAGTAACACAATTAACGTATTTTATATGTCGAAATAAAACAAAGCAGTTTATAATAGTAGAGAACACAAGATTTATAGTGGTTCGGCCAAAAACTGGGCCTACATCCACTTTATAGCTTTTCATTATTCACTTGCTTTACAATTGCTTTCAATACAAGAATCATATATTCATAATTCTTTTACAACATTTCAGCAAAGCTTTCAAGTAAAATAGGGACGCAAATGATTGCTGTTCCAAGCTCTTGGGATTGGTTCTCCTTCGACAGTTGTGAGTTTGAATGTGCCATCAAGGAGCTTTGCGCCTATAACATATGGCCCTTCCCAGTTTTGCCCAAACACACCTATGGCTGTCATAATTCTCTTCAGGACTAAGTCCCCAACTTCAAAGCTGCACTGACGAACTTTGGAATTGAAGTGCCTGGCTATTCTTTGCTGGTGAGCTACAATTCTAAGTCTAGCCTCTTCTCTTCTTTCATCGAGGAGGTCAAGTGCTTCCAATTGCAATTTTTCATTCTCATTTTGATCAAAATGGATCCTTCTGTGTGAGGGTACTTCAGTTTCCACTACAATCATCGCTTCTGATCTGTATGCCAATTAAAATGGAGTATGCCCAGTCGCAGTTTTGTGGGTAGTTCTGTATTCCCATAGTGCAAGCGGTAACTTATCGACCCAACCACCTTTTTCTTTTTCCAGCTGCTTTTTGATGGTTGATTTGATGATTTTGTTTACTGCTTCCACTTGCCCGTTTTCCTGCGGATGAGCCACTGCTGAGAAGCTTTTTCGGATCTTGAATCGTTTGCAGAAATCTTGAAACTCCTCACTTTCAAACTGAGTACCATTGTCTGTGATTATCTTTGAGGCACACCATACCTGCAAATGATATTTTTAGTCACAAAACTTATCATTTTCTTAGAGGTAATAGTAGCCAATGGTTCGGTTTCAGCCCGTTTAGTGAAGTAATCAACAGCAACGATAGCATATTTAATCCTAGATTTGGCAGTCGGCAAAGGCCCAATGAGATCTATTCCCCAGATAGCAAACGCCCATGGACTGACCATTTGTGTTAGCTCGGTGGAAGGCGCTCTAGAAATTTTAGCGAATCTATGGCATTTATCACACTTTCGGGAATAGTCAGCAGCATCCTGATTAATTTCTGGCCAAAAGTATCCATAACGGAGGATTTTCTTTGCTAAAGTTTGGCCACCTGTATGATCCCCACATTCCCCTCCGTGTACTTCGGTCAGAATTGTCATAGCTTCTTCCTTTGTCACACATCGGAGTAATGGCATTGAAAATCCTTGTCTTTACAAACGACCATCTTGAACTATATATCTGGAGGCTTTCCTCATCAACTTCTGTCGTACCTTTGAACTTTCTGGCAAAGAACCATTGAGTAAATATTCAAATATCGGAGTCATCCATGATTCTTGTTCTTGGGATACATTCATAATCCAATCAACATCCATTTCATCTGTGCTTGGAGCTGACAAGACTTCGACGGGAACTAATCCCAATAGTTGAGCTTCACCAGTAATACATTGCGAGAGAATCCGCCTTCATGTTCTCTTCTCGGGGTATATGGTTTATTGAATAACGGTCAAAATCTTGAAGGAGCTCCCAGGCTTTTGATAAATAGGCGGGTAGATTCCCTCCTTTAGCTTGAAATTCCTTCTTGACTTGGCAAACAATAAGTTAAGAATCACTGAAGATCTGCAATGCCTTGACGTTTAGTTCTTTAGCGATTCTCAAACCAGCAATGAGGGCTTCATATTCTGCTTCATTATTTGTCGAAGGAAATTCTAGTCTCAGTGCATAACATAGTGATCGCCCTTCTGGGGTTTCTAGGATAATCCCTGCTCCAGAACAGTAATCATTCCTTGCGCCATCGACATACAATTTCCATTGGATTGGGACGCTATCAGTGACTTCTTTCTCACTATCACCCTTACCTGTACATTCTGCGATGAAATCTGCCAAAGCTTGTCCATTGATTGCTTTTCGGGAATGGTAAGTGATGTCATATTGGCTGAGTTCAATATTCCATTTCAAAAGACGGCCTGAAGTCTCAGGACGGAATAGGACTTGCATTAGAGGTTGATCAGTGAGGACTTTGATGGGATGAGCTTGGAAATACGGCCTCAATTTTCTTGATGCGATCAACAAACAATAGGAGCTTTTCTAATCTTGAATAGTTCATCTCTGCCCCAGTGAATCTTTTGCTGATATAATAGACTGGGCGTTGAATCCTTGCGTCCTCCCGTACCAACACTGCATTGAGAGCATGAGACGAAATCGCCAAATATATGAAGAGATCTTCACCACTGTCAGGCTTTAAAAGTATCGGAGGCACTTCCATATGACAAACCAACTCATCAAATGCTTTCTGAAATTCAGGAGTCCACTCAAAGTTTTTTCTTCCTTTCTTCAGAGCATCAAAGAATGGAATGCATTTGTTAGTAGCTTTGGAAATGAACCGACTCAAAGCATCAACCTTTCCATTGACACTTTGCAATTCCTTCTTCGTTCTTGGAGCCTTGACGTCTCTCAGGGCAGTGATCTGAGGTGGATTGGCTTCAATACCCCTAGCGCTCACAATGAAACCCAAAAACTTTCTGGACTCCACTCCAAATGAACATTTCAGGGGATTAAGCTTCACTCTGTACTCACGGAGTACTGCAAACATCTCTGCCAAGTGATCCATGTGGTCCACTGCTTTCTTAAACTTTACTAGCATATCATCAACATAAACTTCCATTGTCTTGCCAATCTGTGGTTTAAACATGGCATTGACAAGCCTTTGGTAAGTTGCCCCTGCATTCTTAATTCCGAAAGGCATGACCTTGTAGCAGTAGAGACCAACATCTGTGATGAAGCTCGTATCCTCTTGATCTGGCTCATGCATCATAATCTGGTTATATCCGGAGTATGCATCCATAAAAGATAACAATTCATGTCCTGTCGTCCCATCCACCAACTGATCGATCCTAGGCAGCGGGAAACAGTCTTTGGGGCAGGCTTTATTCAAATCTGAACAGTCAATGCATACTCTCCACTTTCCGTTAGCCTTTTTCACCAGCACTGGATTTGATACCCAATTTGGATAAGTAGATTCTCTGATGAAACCGTTCTCCATGAGCCGATCCTATTCTTCTTTTAACGCTGCCGTCTTCTCTGGACCCTGAGTTCTTCTTTTCTGTCTTATAGGTGTAAACTTTGGATCAATGTTCAGAGTGTGTACTGCAATCTCTGGGGATATTCCGCACATGTCAGCATGAGTCCAAGCGAATACATCCAAATTAGCCTTCAAAAATGAAATCAGAACATTCTGAACTGTTGTGTTGAGTTGTGAACCCACATTCAGCACTTTGTTCGGGTCCTTTGGGTCAATGGATATCGGGACTGTTACCTCCACCGGTACTACCCTATTCTCCCCTACATTGGCTTTCCTTGGATCCATCTCTCTTCGTGCGGCACTACATTCACCAGTGCAGGGTCCACCCTGTAATTGCTACAAGTTTGGTTCCTTGGTGCGGACTGGAGCCGCCGCACCTTTTCCCATTTCTCTTTTCCTTGATTCACACAGCTCTGCAAAGTAACATTCTCGCCCCGCATCTTGGTCTCCCTTAATCACACCAACTCCGTTATCTGTGGGGAACTTTAGAGTTAGACACCATGGGGCAAGAACAGCTTTGAACGCAGCAAGAGTTGGTCGGCCTAAAAAGGCATTGTAGGCAGAGAATTCTTCAACAATTATAAAGGTTTGCTTTCGAGCCACCTTCCTCAATCCCTTTCCAAGTTCTACAAACAAATCTTTGGTCCCAATCGGCTGTTTGGGTTCTCCAGCAAACCCAGCAATCTTAAGTGATGAAGCTTGAAAATTAGCCATTGGAATTTTCATTTGTTCAAAGGTCTTCTTGAAGAGGATGTTGCATGAAGCTCCACAATCAACTAGAACTCTTCTCACAATTGCCGGTCCAATACCAGCGGATATGACCAAAGGATCTATGGTCGGAGCCTCGATACCTAAAGAATCCCTGGCACTAAACACAATATCATCTGTGGAAGTCTTTTGTTGCTTTAAAGGCACATCATTCTCTAAAACAAAAACGTTCTCTTCAGCTGGTACATGCCTCAAGGCTCGGGCATACCTTTCCATCTCTCCCCAGCTTTTGCCTGCTGGGTGAGGTCCTCCAGTTATTATGTTGATGACAGGCCTTTCCGATTCATGTTCCATGGCCTTCTCACTTGAACTAGGACGGTGAGCGGGAACTTGCTGTCCTTGAGTTGACGGAGCTGGGGCATTTCTGTTCCTTTTCACATACTACCGGAGTTTGTTTTCCTTCAAGAGTTGTTTAATTACCTCTTTCAACTGACTGCATTCATTGGTGTCATGGCCGGGCTGGTTGAGGAACCGGCAGAACCTTCCACTTTTTTCCATTTTAATCGCAACTCTCATTTTAGGGGGTGTCGGATAATTGACATCATCTTTGGTCTCAAAGAAGATGTTCTCAGGGGTATCGGTCAAGGGTGTGAAATTGAAAGAACGGCCTTTCTTAGCGTCTCCCTGTTTCTTTCCACCATCATTTCCCTTTTTCTGAGTGTTAGGTTCTTTCTTGTTCGAAGCGGCACCATTGTTCCCACCTTCCGCTGATACCACCTTAGCCGGTGTTTGGAGGCTCTCCAAGCGCATGAATTCATCCGCTTTCTTGTAGAATTTGTCAAGTGAGTTTAGTTCTTTCATTTTCAACCATTTTCCAAATTCACTCGATTTGTCAATCGCCCTCATCAAGTATGTTAGGACCATGCGTGGCTCAGCATTATCTACCTCGGCCTAAGCTATGTTAAAACGATTCAAAAATGACCTGATGGATTCTCCCAGATTTTTCTCTAGACTTGACGGTGACATTATATCCTTTGCTTTAGAAGCATACAATCGAAATTACTCCTTGAATTTCCTGGTCAAATCGGAGAATTGATCAATGGACCTGACTGGCAGCTTTATTTCATCGGGAAGCATACAATAGAGCCACGCCTTCGAGATATACCGGGAAATATCGACATTTTATTTCATCAGACGCCCTGGCACCAGTCATATGCCAGTCGTACTTATACAGAAACTCGTTAGGATCACTCGTCCCCTTGTAAGCCGGAATAGTAGGGGGAACGAATTTCCTTGGGAACTCTGCCTTCAAAATCTTTTCAGTAAATGGAGTTTTGCTTGGAGCAAAACCCCACTCTTTCTCATCTTCATCTCTTCGCATATTTTCCTTCATGATTTGACGAACCATACCCGAAAAATACTATTCATCATTTAGAGGCTCTGGGGGCACACATCAGCCACTCTCTCTGAATTCTGTCTTGACAATCATTCACGGAGGGTCGGCTGTGGCCCTGATCCTCCAGCTTGAGGAGGAGTCCTTTCTACCGGGTCTGCGGCTCTTTGATAAATGTTTCCTTCAACATCCTGAACTCCCACAACAGGGTTTCCATCATTATTATCCGGTTGACGGTTCGCCCCAAGTAGGTCATTCAGCTTACTTAAGATCAGGGCATTCTGGGCATTCTGGGCTTCCAACTGCGCATTCTGAGCATTCAATTGTTGATTCAACCCTAAAACTACGGCGTCCAACTCTGCTCGTGTAACTCCAACAGTTGGAGCTGCTTGACTTGAAGGAGGAGAGGTAGCAATATTCTATTGAACATTGTTGGATCTTACAGAACTTCATTTTCTCCCAGGAGCCATTATTTCCAATAAACTTCTGGTTTTAAAAGAAATCCTTTCAACAGACCTTTGTGGAGCAATAGTGGAAGTTTCCTGAGTTGGTTTCTTAGTGAAAGCACCAAAAATGTTAACGTAAAAAATCAGATGCTAACACCCCGGTGTAGATTGAAGTTGAGCGAAAGCACCACCCGTGAACACGGGAACTAAAACAAGTAGAAAAGTCACAGAGAAAGCAGGAAAGATGACCGTTTTTATAGTGGTTCGGCTTAGGGTAAGCCTACGTCCACTTTAATTCTCTTTATTGCTAAATCAATTACAACTTTTACAACAATCTTCAATTACAATTCTGATGAGACAAACAACTAGAACTTTGATCTAGAAGAATTCTTTGAACCCATGTAGATTGCGTTAGATTTCCTCTCGAAGTTAGTTGAGATGCCTTTCGTACTTGAAGTGTCGAGTGAGTCGAGAATTCAGCAAAGTATTGGCGCTTAAAGAGATCGGCCCAGAGGTTCCTCTCATGCTTGAGGTAGGTTGGTATTTATAGGGAAAATTTCCCCCCTTTAGGTCGTAAGTCGTGACCGGTCTAAGGTAAGTCGTGGCCGACTCATCTGGCCCCACCATGGTTTCACAAAAGTTCATTTGTACAAGTCCTAAGTCGCCCACGAGTCAACATCTAAGTCGCAAATGAGTCAACCGGTCCTCTTGATGCGGCATTGAACCTTCACCCAGTAGCTTTAGGTCGTGGACGACTCAAGCTAGGTCGTGAGTCGTGTACGAGTTAACTGATAAGCTTGTTCCCTTCAGATATTAACCCAAGTCCTGAATCGTGTACGAGTTAAGAGGTCACTGTGTTAAGTTAGGAGCAGCGCCTCATTTGCTTAAGTCGCTCACGACACATGCTAGGTCGTAAGTCGCAGATAGCTTTAAGTCGTTAACTCATTTCCTTCTTAAGTCGTTCTCTCTCTTGAACCGTTAAGCCATCCTGTCCTTGAGTCGTGGGCTTCCTTAAGTCGTAGAAACCTTAAGTCATGGAAACCGTAAGTCGTGGATGCCTTAGGTCGTGAAGCGTCCCTTTTCTTTTTAAACCGCTAAGTGACAGATTTCTCTATGTCGTAAGTCACCAAGTCCTTCAACTCGCTAAACCGTTAGGTCGTCCATAACTTGAGTCGTAGACCGTCCACTTCCTTAAGTCGTTGACTCCTTTAAGTCGGCCAATCCTTGACTTGTTAAGTCACGTAATCTATTTGAGTCGTGCAGTTTTTGAGTCATAGGAAATTGAGGGTTAACAACGATTATGGTAGTATCAACTACTATGCTAAGGTTATACATTTTTGAATTTGTGTTGTTGTTGTGTCAGCACATAACACTCTTGCTATAGTATAATTAGGTGCTTGAAAGTTGAAGTGAAACTATTTGGATGCGTGTTTTTTTTGGGTTTAGCATTCAAATGATGAGAAGCTTTCTAAAAAAGAGGTAAGTATTCTTAGGAAATGTGGGATAATGTAGGTTATCGCACATTTCCTAGTTGTGTGATGCATTCTAATTTTGGAGTTTCCATAATGTTGATAGCATATGGGAAGGTACTAATAGAATTTTCCAAAATTGAGATTCAAGAATTTTGGTCCGCTTTATTACCTTTTTATACTCATCGGAATTTTGGAGACGAAATTCATTTAACGAGGGGAGAATATTAACACCCTGCAATTTTAATAACTGAATATTTAAATGACTAATTTGAATATCTAATTGTTAAATAACAAAATGCCCCTTGTACAATAGTTTTAGAGATGGAAGAATTGGGTCTCAAGACGTCTGCAGTTGAGATTGCCTTTTCGACGCGAGTAAAATGAGTATAAACCTGACTGTGTTTGGAGTCAATGAATTTTTGGGGTGATTAACGTTTTTGTTTGGATGAAAAGAAATTGGGCCAAGCCCACTAGCTTGCCCCTAAGTTAGCTTATATGTAGTTTGAATCCTTTTTCATATTCATTCCAACGTTTCATTCTTCTTCCTCTTCTCTAATTCCTTGCATAATTACCCCTTAATCCCTCCTATCTCCAAGCCCTAAACCCTTTAAATAAAATTCCTAAATTCAAATAAAAATCACCATAATTCCTCTCATCCAAACCTCTACAATAGGATTAGCATTAAGTTGTGATTTGGAGCTTCATCTAGATGAACGTAGAGCTTTTTAGTGGGCATTGGTGACTACAGCTTGGTTTATGGAAAAGCAAGGTGGGTGAGATGATTCTCTATTTATATTTTTGTGTTTATCTTTATATTTTCATTTATTGATGAATATGGAATTATATGAAGTGATCTAGAGATTTTTTGGTTTGATTTATGCTTATATTCATGTTATAAACATGCTTATATTAACTCATTATTTGTTTAAGACGTTAATAACTATTTTTAAAATAGTTGGTAAGCTAAAAATTTGGTTTTGGGTTGATTAAATGATTATATCTAATGTTGGCACAAATTAGAGACTGATTACATGATATAATTAAGTGTATATCATTATTAGTAATAATGAAACTAACTAACCGGTTCTAGAAAAGTTAGCAAGCTAATTAAATGACTTTTGGACTCTACCTTTATTACTAAAGTGATTAGAGTGTTAATGAAGGCTAATTAGCACTTGTGAATATTATTTAAAAATATAAAAACGATCTTTATTAATGAATAGTTTTCTTATAAATATTATTTAAGTAAAAGAAATGATTTTTATAAGTAAGAGAGGTATTTTTATAAATTGTATTTTCTAAAGTAGTATGAATGAAGCTTAATTAATTTTTACAAAATTGTTATACGATTTTATAAATGAGGTGTAGATTTTGTAAAATGGAAAAGATATTTTATAAAATAGTAATATAACGTATACTTAATCGCAATAAGGCAATTAAGTATTTAAAGGCTTAAAAATGATCAATAAGCTAATAGTATATTTTATAGGATAGTTGTAAATTTTTAAAAAATAGTATGAAATCCTATTAGACTTTTATTGAAAAGGTTCAGTAAATAAAAGTAAAATATGATAAATTAATAAACAAATTGTTAGTTTAAATATAGATATCTGTATATGTGTACACACACACACACACATATATATATATACGGGTAAGTATACATATACGTTTATTGGAAGATACATAACAATCAAGATAATTTGCATATTGTAATTAGAATTGTTGTGTATGTTTGTTTGAATATATATGTGTATTTTTGCGAATATATATTTATATACATTTGGACATATGTAAATGCGTTTGTATATAAGAGCATTGATGGCATCTTACGTAGCTATAGCGACCAAAGTGTATGCTACATTACATGAGAATATAATAGGTCGAGTAATCGCTCCTATGAAATCCAAAAGGTGATTTATGTTGTGCTGTGTTTGTATGTGTGTGTGTGTATGAATGTGCATGAATGAGTGTGCTAGCACGTGCAAGCATCGCATGAGGCTAGATGGCCAGTTGAGTGCGCTTTGGCATAATTAGAGAAAGTCGGGTCGCTATAATGGTCTGTTGTACTCTATGGGTGCATAGTGTGGATTTTGTATCCAAATTGTTTATTGAACTCACAGGGAAGCTGTCACGACCCAAAATCCAATGTTCGGAAATTGACATCAAATACCTCACTTGTATTCGACTGCCAAAGATTCAAACATCGAACTCCAGTCGGATGGAGCTTATAACAAAATTAGATGAATATAAAACAGCGGAAACAAAATGAATATCATGCATAACATCTCAGATACAACATCATCATAATATATGTTACAACATCAGAGTATCATAATATGTATATCACAAATCCAAATAGAACATCATAATAGAGCCATAAATGATCATATGCCAAAAGTCTTCAAAGAAATAGAGTGAATGAACTTCCAAACTAAGCACCTTGAGATCCAAAAGCTTTCAAAATATCTTCAAGGTAAAGCTCCCAAAAACCGATAGTCTCCAAACCAAAATACAGTTAATGCCAAAATACGGAAAACCTGCTACTAGGTTGCCCGTGTGGAAATGATGGGCATCCAGAGTTTAGAAAGGAAACAATAAACTTCGGGTTAGTCATGGGACTGGTAAGAGTAAACAAAAAACAGTTGCTTTTAAATAAAACAGATTTACACAAGAAAACCGTTTATGCTTTTGGAAAATGAAACTACTATAAGGCCTTCCGGCACACACACTATGCGATCGCACACTTGGGGGAGATTCCCCGTATGATAGTCAAATATGCTTAATACGAGAAAATTCTTTGATATTATTACTAGTGCATAGTGTGAAAATATTTTGAAAGTAGAATATTAATCTTAGCCAGCATAGGTATCATGATACTATGCCTACTATAGCTGCCTTGTTAAATGGAAGGTTCTACAACTAAAATCGTACTAGGTTCGTATTGGGAATTGGATTTCCTACAAATGGTCAGGCTAAGGAACTTCCGATGCCGCATGGGTACGCCTCTGGCGGGACGTCCCGAGAGCTTAACCAGTTCTCTGCCAACACAAGGACGGGTTACCTCTGTAACTAGTTAACTACTACACGACTATGCCATTCCCCAGTCTTTTGGGACCTTTATCCAAGGGCCCTCCATCAGAAAGCAACAACCACACAGTAGATGAGATTGAAGCAACCACATAGGTAAGTATTTGGGCTCCATACCATGATACCACCTTTTTCCTGAAGGAAATGACATACCCAAAGGGCGCGACCCTCGTAACCTTGCCGCATCTTTCCTGTTTCGACCATTTTCGGGATGTGAGGTCCGATGAGGTCTCGTCCACAAAGATATGCTTTACACGAAAGCCATGCTTTGATCACAAATGATCATCAACATACAGCAGCATTTAGCATGCCACACTACCAAATTGGGAGTATATCGCTGATAACCTTCAACTACATAACCTCTGAGCTCGTACGTCTCAGAGAAGGGTGTTAAGCTAAGAGAATAAATACTCCGCCACCAATAGATATATTTGAAAGAAATCAGCTTTCTATCTCAAAGTGTAGTGTTAGACACACAACCATACAAGTCTGTTCCGGGTTCGAACAGAACTGAAGGCACTTCGTCCAATAAAGGAAGAAGCCCTTGCAAATCCGAGCGTCTACAATCCCGATCGGACTCCCCATCACAGGTGGAGATCTCTACACCGGAGCAACTCAGTGCAAAGACAATCGATAAGTTATTCTATCGTTTTCGAAGACACCCGGTCTTCAACACCGTCTTCAAATGTTATTCATTTCGTCGAATCACTACTCGAAATAGGTTATATGACACAAAGGTCCTCTCCCGGCTAATCCGAATAGTGAGCACTCAATTTTAAAATATGTGGGTGTATCAATCACAAGGATTCGCATTCAGGGTTTGATGTGGGTTTCGATAACTAACTGAAATCCGACTACCCGTCACATCGAAGTTTAAATGCCGTTTTACGGCAAAAGGGTTTTCACATACATATGGAAACAAATCACAAATCACAGTTCAGCATAAAGCAACACATCATTACACTAGCACAATAGAATGATCGATTCAGTACATAATATTTGATGATAGTCAATCATCTTTGATTAAAGTGATTGTGATTAAAGTCAATTAACCATATAATTATCTTTATTAATTATTTTAAATCAATGTTTAATTTTACTTAATTATAAATTAACTAAATCTTGATCAACTTTATTAGTTAATTATTCCTTTAGAAATTATCTTAATTTATTAATTCTTAATCGTTAACTAATTAAATTTAATTACTTTTATTAATTGACTATTCTTTAATTAATTAATTAAAAAATCATTACAAAACATTAATTGTTAATTATTATTTCATCATTATGAATAAATTTGGATTATAGTTAACACTTGATATTTGATTTACTTCTGAAAAATTTTATTAAGTTAAATTTTAAAACAACTTTTATTTAAAAGAAAATTTAAAATACTCTTGAACTTCATAAATCTCAAATAATTGTTTCAATACCATTTACCTAATATTCCATTTACAACTATCATTAATTTATTCAGAAAAATTATTTAACTTGTGTTTTTAAAATTTAGTTAAAACTGGGTTTTTGATGTTTTCATGACCAACCCGAGAAAAACACCACCCGCTTCGAGTTTCCCCCGAGAAAAACACCCACCTGCTTCGAGTTTTCACAAATTAAACCGAGTAAATTTCTTTTTACAAAAATTTGTTTAAGTTTTAAAAACAACTCGATACAACCCCCAAACAACATGAGCCTGTCTTCGAGTCCTCACCCCCATTCCCTGAGTAGTACTTCTAGTTGCCTCCCTTCTTCCCCAAACCCATCACAACTGACACCACAACCACCACGTGCACGTGCACGGCCAAAATCATCGCCATTGGTCGAAGCTGCAGCCACCATCGAGCCGACGACCGTCCCCCAAAACTCCTCAAACACCCAGAATTTAGATTATTCTCGAGAACGAGAATCGAGTCATCTCGACCCACACGACCCATCCAAACACCATAAGAAAAATGGCTCGCCCCTTCTCCTCTGATCGTTAGCGGTTGCCAAACTTTGACCCAAACTCCATCAACGTGCGACGCCTCGATCTGCACCATTAACACGCAGTCCAATCGCCCATTGATGGCGCAACACCGTCGTTTTGAACATGAACAAAAATGGGTTCTTAAACCCTAATTTGACCTCGAATCGGAAGTTTAAGAATTTATAAATTCTACTAGTATATTTTTGGTAATCTCGAACCTCAAATCTAGCTATGACGACGAACTCGAGGCCCACCATCGTTTGGATCATCTGATTTTTACAAAAATGCATTTTTTGATAAACCCCAATATCTCAATGAAAAGTTAATGAAAAATTTGAATTTTTGTATCTAAAATTATCATTTTTGAAGGGGATTCAAATAATATTACCGAAATAAGAATCTGTGATGTAAGAATTCCTTGCTTATTTTGATTGTGACTGTGTTTTACATTTTCCAGAAAGAACAAAACATGTTGCTTTGCTTTTTGATCTGTTACTAAACAAAATGCATATCCAACATCTCTTTAATTTGGTTATACTTTTAATTTCAAAGAAGGATAGAGAGGAAGATCTTGAAATTTAACATGGTTTGCTCTGTAAACCTGATACTTGAATGTAACCATGTTTTCACAATTTCCAGTAAAAAGAAACTACAAAACTTGCTTTGATTTATTACTGGAAACATAGTACAAGTTTAAAAAACTTCAACTTGTGTTAGAATCCATTTTCAAAAGAAATGAGGGAGAGAGGGATTTTAGTTTGGCATGTTTTACATTGTAAGCCAGAGAGTTTAAAGGAAACAGAAGAACAAGAAAGGAAAATAACATTTCCATGCAAAGTAAAATACAAGCACAACAATCCATTCACAAGCAAGGCTTTTAGCATCATTCAAGCATCCATACAGTCAATAATTTATTTAAAAAAATCAAGGGTTTACTCACCTCTTCCCTGGGGATAGAAAAGCTCTTGACAGTTTTCAAAAGAAAAGATGAAGCCTGAAACTTTTTTTTTCCGTTTCCTACTTTAAGTTCTTGAAGTTTAGATCTGCAAGTTGTCGATGAAAATTCTTGCTTACTCTTTGTTGTATTCATTTTCTTTATTCATCAATAACGGTAATTTTTTAGATTTACTTACAGTGGGAATTTTATATAACAGAGAAACTTTTTCTGCAACTAGAAATCCAGAAATGGGTTTAAGTCTTTGATCTTGAATTTTCCTACAAATGATTAATATTATCGTTTTAAATTCTTTCTTCATTAGAGATTATAACTTCAAGTTCAAATTTTTAAAAAGAAAGTTACTTGCCTTTAAATTCTTTCCAGAAAAACTTGCACTGCTCTTTGGCAAAACCTGAAGCTTCCCTTTTAAAACTATTCCGCAGTTTTGATTTTGTTATTAAAACTTATTTAAAATCATAATTTCACCGAACTATAAAGTTTTAAAAATTACCTGAGAGATGGAATCATACACTACAACTTAAAGCTTTAAGATGATTCTCAGATTTTTACTTTTGAATTGAATTAAAGAAGAGTTGACGGTTTTCTTTTCTGATTTTTTTTCTTGAGTATTGGAGTTTGAGATTGCTAAATCTTTTGGTTACTGAACTTCAGAGATTTGGTAGCTCAATAAATTTGGAATTGGAAGCTGAAAAGTTTTCTGAAATTTTTAATTTGATTATTTTATTAAAGTAATGATGTTTCATGCCATTTGTAAACAACAATCATGAGCTCTAAATTTTGTTAATCTCCTTACTCCACCTCCCATGTGAATGTTAAGCATTTGTGATTTTTACAAGTCAAAAGAATTTTTAAAAATTTTATTTTTTTATATTATATACACTTTATAAATAAATGTATCTCTTTATTCATTTGTATATATGTATATACATATACAATGTTAAAAGAACTGTTTTTAGCCAATATTTACATTATACACATTACATCTTAATGATTTATAAATGCTACTTATTTTTAAAACATTTATTTTAAATTTAAATTCAAATTTCAATTTCAAACTTTGAAATATAACCATTTATGTCTATTTATATATTCACACATACCTTGAAAAGTTTAAATTAATTTTCAATATGTATTTAATCCTACTCATATATGAATTATACATATATGTATAAAATTCTAAATTTAAATGACTTTTTAAACATTCATTATTACAATATTTTAAATGAAAAATAAACTGGAATTCTTATTTATATAAAATTTTCACTTATTTTATTTGTTTAAGATTTTTTTTCCAATTTTTTTTCAAATTAAATTCCAAGGGTTTTAAAATATATTATTAGTTCTAATTGATAAAAAAAAATTTGGGATGTTACAGAAGCACTTCAAAAACATCAACCAATGAACTCCAAAAAGGTCCGACGGGGTAAAGGGAGGCTTGGCAAGCAAGGCGGCTCATTGGGAACGCACAAAGGAAGCACACAAATTGACAATCTAATGGTTTGAGAGGCACCAGCCTCAAGCTTACTGCCTTGGCAGGCTACCAACGATCGATCGTAGTGCTTGGACCAAGGCAGTAAGCCCAGGTCATATGCCAGTAAATCGAGGATTTCATCCTCGTTTCGAGTGTGATTCTTTGTGAGGTTTTAGCATGTCTTCGAGGAGGATTCATGCTACTCGGTAATGTGAGATGCCATTCGAAGCACAATATTCGAATGAGGATGCAAATGATGCATAACTGATCTATAACGATCAATAAGGCATTCGAGCAAGCGGTCAAGGTGAGGGATGCACGACAGATTGTTCCTACATAGGAATAGTAGGTGATCGAGATTGTGATCGAGAGCCAATCAGATACGAGATCGATTTCACGATCATATACGATTGGAGGGAGCATATGTTAGCATATATTATTTAACAATCACATAACAGCAGCGATCTGGTACAAGATCAGGTAGATGCTTAGTTATGGCTCGCATAAACTCTATGGTACAAAGTTCCATTGTGCTTGAGTGATCCATTGGGGTTAAAGCAAGTACATGGAAAGACAATCATAGAGTAGGCGATTAGACTTAGGTCGTAGTGCGGTTCCAACGCTACGTATCAGTTCGCACATTGTTTTGTGGTTTCGGACAAGGCCATTGGAAGGGTCTAAAGTGGCACTTAAAGGATAATTGTACCCAATAGTATAGATATAAACGCTAATGAGCACTGCAGTGATAGGTGTTTTCATTGTTGCCAAAAGAAAGACCTAGGTTTGTATGGGGCACTTATATAATAAGAGGTCATATAGGGATGCTCAGTTCCGTTCGTAGATTCTTGAGGGTAAGAATGTGTATAAATCCAACGGTTGTATATGGTGTAGTCGCTCCATTGATATATTTCGTTCAGTATGGGATGATCATTGATATTTTGCATTTGACACATTGTTATGTTGTGCTATTGCTATACTAGTTGCTTGATATTATCTCCGTGTGCAGAATACTGTAGACTATATTAAGGCACTTTTACCACTTCCACACTTGATACTGCTATCGTCTTATCATAATACATTATTACATGGCAGCCACGTTCTATCATTTGTGCTAACCCATTGATTATAGAAAAAGAACTGGTTGTGGTATGATTCCCTTTTCTTCAGATGGGTTTACTGTACATGGTTTTGGCTAGTTCGGATTATCTCTTATCCATGTTTCTGTAGAGGCTGGTAGGATTTTGTTGTTTCCTGATTAGTATACAATTTTGACAAACAATATTTTGAGTTAGCTTTCCTTACACCAGGCTATAAGTTTGACCCACTTTTTGTCTTTATCTGCTTATTTCATGCAATCTTATGTACTTGATTGAGTAGTGTCATGTGCTTTTGGGGATACGCTATGAAGATGCACGGCTAGAGCACTTTTGGAGGCGCGGCATTGATATTTGGATATGTATACATGATATTTTTTAAGTACATGACAGATCTATTATTTGTACATGAGACCTGTTACATCAGATATTTATTCAGAACACTGTGTTACCGAAAGTTACTGTATTCTTACTTTCTTTGTCGATATTCTTTTATCAGTTACTCTTGCTAGTGCAGTCTCTTATATATTGTCATCATGCTCTGTTCACGTATATTCAGTACATTGTATGCTATCATTCTATTGTAAGATCCTATAGGTGTCTTGGTTTAGTGTTTTGTTCTGATGTACCCAGACAATCTATCTTTTGTGGTATTCAGAAGTCATTCGTTGATATAGGTGAATGATTCTTATGTTTAAAAACCATACCTTAACTATGTAGATCCCTTGCACCCAACATGTCAGCTAAACATAATAATATACTATAGTGACATTATAAGATAAGGTTCCACTAAATCTCTACTGGGTCTAATCATATACCGAAATACTATGTCACGATTAAGCCTAAATTCCCAACTTGCTATCGCCATAAACATATGCACACGGCCAAGCCCAAAGTGTCAGCTTGTACGCCGCAAACATATGCACATGATTGAGCCCAAATTCATAGCTTGTATACCTAAAATGTTGCAACCGACAGAGCCAAAAGTCCCAGCTCGAATGTCGAAAACGTGTGCAAATGACCAGGCCCAAAGTCGCAACTCAAATGTTGAAAATGTATGCAAACTACTAAGCCCAATGTCCCAGCTTGAATGCCAAAAACGTATGCAAATGACCAAGTCTAAAGTCCTAGCTCGAAAGTCAAAAACCTATGCAAATGACCGAGCCCAAAGTCCCATCTCAATTACTAATAACATATGTGACTTTGGGGTCAAGTCTATACTTGACATTCGCCTAACTATCAATGACACTATAGGAAACAAGCCCAAACTCATTATCCCTTACCTTTTACAAAGCTACTAGATCAAACCCCAACTTGCTATTGTCAAATGTCACTAGTATAACCGAGAATTATTTTCTCCATACCTGTACCAAAACATCCCAAAAGAACATGCATATAACGAAATTACTAAAAAAGACAACTTAATGAAGTAGTTCAAAACATAATAAACAATATGGAAAAAGGTTTCTCATTTTTTCATGATCCCGATGCAATGAACTGCTCATAAAATAGGGTCATATACGAGAGTTATGGTTGTCAAAGTTTAAAACTTATTTTATTTATAATAATACTACTACTACTATTGATCTCTTTGCTGCATTTGCAATCATTTTTCCTCGATATCGACCAAACCCTCAAGCTGGGACTTTGGGATCGGTCGTTTGCATACGTTTTCAGCAATCGAGCTAGGACTTCGGGCTTGCTCATTTGCATACATTTTTGGCATTCAAGATGGGACTTTAGACTTGGTAATTTGCATATGTTTTCAGCATTCAAGTTGGGACTTTAGGCTTAGTCATTTGCAAATGTTTTCGGCATTTGAGCTGGGACTTTTGGCTCAAACGTTGGCATACATTTTCTGCATATGAGCTGTGACTTTGGGCTCTGTCGTGTGCATACGTTCGTGGCATATAAGCCGACATTTTGGGCTTAGTCGTGTACACATGTTTACGACGATGACAAGTTGTGAATTTTGACAAAATCGTGACATACTAGTATGAACAAGGACTAATTTCTCCATAACTGTGCTTGTTGTCCCAGTCAAGGTTTTAAATATCGGATTTCAGTCACGTTTCATCTCGGAATTTGTACACAAGTTATCTCGTTCGGGGGAGATCTCGGACGAGATGAGTACATATCGTGTGTACATCTCGGATTGACATCTTGGGTCTTATAATGCATCTCGGAAATATTTCGGATGTACTTATGTATCTAAAATTGATGTGTCAACTTTATTTAATAGTTATAACTATCTTAGTAAAAATAAATATGGTAACATACTTGATTTACGTGGAAAAATGAATTTTTCTATAAGAGTGGTAGCTTGATTAGCTTGGATGATCTGGTAATGATTGAATAATATCCTTTTATTTGAACATGATAAAGAAGTGAAACCTTTCTCTATGACTCATTAAGATAAAAAGTAAAGAATATGTTCAAGAAGTTGGTAAATTATAATTGGATTGAGTAGTTTCCTTTGAATCAACATGAAAATAAAAAATATTCTGGAAAATAAGAAAAATGTATAATTTCGGGTGAGATCTCAGATTGAGATTTTGATCCATATTTCTGGTGAGATTTGAATATCTCGAACGAGATGAGTGTCGAGGGAGATATGGAGGAGATTTGATGTATCATCTCGTTTAAGTGTGAAAAGGAGATCTCGGAGGAGATTTCGGGCGATATATAGGAGATTAAAAACCATGGTCCCAGTAGAACATGCATACAAAAAAAATTACTAAAAAAGACACCTTAATAAAGTAGTTCAAATCACAACAAACAATATACCAAAAAGTTTCTCATTTTGTCATGACCTCGATGCAATGAATCGCGCATGAAATGGAGGTCGCATAGAGAGTTATGGGCTGTCAAAGTTTAAGACTTATTTAATTAATAATTTTACTAATACTACTACTACTATTATTTATTTCATTGCCGTACTTATTCTCATTCTTCCTCGATATCAACCAAACCCTTCAGCCATCGCTTCATTTTGCCCACGTTTGCCGCTACGAGCACCAAGAAGCCTATTGGAACCCATCGTCAAACCACCCGCATCGTCGCCAACCTTCACCTCCCATGATTTCACCTATGGCCATCCTTATCAAGTTTGCAACTGCCAACCTTTGATGGAACTTTCCAACCAAATCACATAGAACTAAGTCAATTGGAAACCACCTAGTGGACTTTCCCAACCTCCTCTACAAGTCCATGCCTCCCGATTATCATATAGTCGATGTTCTACCATTGGATCTAAACGAACAATCTATGTTTTTCGAACTTCCAGCACATTTTTTGTTAATCCGTATGCCCAATCGATAAACAAACACCATTACCAGATTTATACCGTTGAGAACTAAAATTTTGATATATTTTGTTTGGTTTGAAACACTTGTATGTTTCATACTTTTTTATTAAGAGGATATTAACTTTTTCTAATTACACTCGATAAATATTATATTTTTAACCATCTAGCCATGGATATTACATCCTAATTAGGTGTATAAAATAAATCAGTTTTTAATTACTAATTACATCATTATAATTTTGGTTTAGGATCATATGAGGTGAGTTACTACGCCTTATCAATATATACATAAATATGATAAATCCTACTTACCATTTAGCTATGCATATTCTTCGATCCAAGGTTAATCCACTTCTTCTTTGCTGTCCAGACATTCGTTACCATGACAACTAAATATTTTGATAGGTTCGATTTATTTGCATGGTTCTCTTTGCGGTGATCGGTTCCAAATATTTATTTGTTTAATTTGAGTTTGATTTGATGGATTTGGAAATAATTTTGTGATAAGGTTTAATAAGCGGAGGCAAGATTCAATAAAAGAAAAAGGATTAGGTTAGAATCTATTTACAGGTTGAAATATATAATATCTAGGCCAAAATCTCAAAATTAATGTATTAGAAAAATACCATTTGATTTGACTTCTAATTTCTAACCCGTTTAATCAATTTCAGCAAGTTATATATGTTTTCTGGCTATAAACGACACTCTGGATGAAATGGAATTAGTTTCGAAGCCTAAGACCGATTCCAACAAAAATTTATTATTTTGTCCTTTATGTAAAATTACGATTTTACCTTTTTTATTCAAATTATTTAATTTTTCAAAATTACGATGTGTTATAAAATATCTTTGCTTAAAAAAATAGTGACCAAATATAAGAAACAAATAGGGAAAATTCCTATTAAACAACTAAAAAGAAAAATAAAAAATCATTTGATTGGTACAATAAGAGACAAGTATAATGATTGTATGTAAAATTACTCCAGCACACATAGTCACTTTCCTAATGTAGGTTACTTTAGTCAAATCACCCTATTAGACTATCCACTATAAAGTAGGTATTACATGGGAAAGAGAGGGTTAGACGTAGTCAGGTGGGTAAGAATTATCACCAACAATCTGGTGTTCATGGGCAGATAAATTATTATTTATAATCTTTGCGATATATTTGTGTTTACCAGAACCTGAACACTTGCATTCACCAAGTTAGCAAACTTATATATTATAAGAGAATAGCCTATAATATGCCTACAATCTGATCACAAACCACGTATGCAACTACACTATTATAATACATCAAGTGTACAGTCTCGATAGTAAACCTATAGAAGTTGTATGTTGAGAAATCTCATTCTTCATGTTAAGAGATTTGTAAAAAGTTCAATTTGAAAACGAGCAGGGGCACCCTATGTAAGACCATGTACTTAATATGATTGGAGCATGGTTTGAGATTTTGGTTTTGGCTACGGTCATTTGAAATTTTTTGAACTTTCGATCAATTTTGAAAATTTCGAAAGTTACTAGTTTTGTTTTAGTTTCTGTTTTTTTGACTAAAATGCACTTCTTAAGTAAACTAAATTACAATAAAAACTGAGTTTTATTGAGTTAATCAGGCTAAGTGAATTATAGTATTTTCCAATTGAAATTTAGAGTAGTTGAGCTAATTAAATAGTTTACATCCCAACAAAACAATGCCCATATTAATAACAAGCTGTGAATGAGACAACACAAATCATACGCTAAAAGAAATTGTTTTTGTATCCCTATTAAAAACTCAAAAGTTGCCTTGGAAAATCAAACATTAATTGTTTGTTCTTTTCTGCAATAGCATGTTGCCCTCATATAGTTCTCTGCCCTCTTGTTTGCTTTAACTTTTTCTTTGAATCCTTCTCTCAAAAAAGGAAATTACTCCACATTTCTCATTTTTCTCCTCCTCTTTACCAAAATACTCAATACTTCTCATTTTCTCTCCTTTCTACCAAAATCGACATAGTAAGTCAAAGCTATGTAACATTATGGTTATTAATTTCCACACTACTGACTTGAGCTTAGTTTTCACTACAAGATTTTACTTTACCTTTCTTCTACTTTGTTATACCTTATCTTTCCTTTTGATTTTTTTGACAAAATGTTTTGATGGGCGAAAATGTGATTTTGGTTTGTAATTCATCTTTGAAACCGAGACAAAATGGCCAGATTCTCGAAAATCTGAATGAAACCATGCATCTTTGATTTGAGCACCTTCTAGAGTAGGGTATGTTTCTTAATGAAGAATTGAAAATTGAGCTTATTCTTGGATTATTAAACCCTGCGTTGTTGATCATTCATACTAAACTACAATACAAATTCATCAAAGTGTAATATCTTCGAGCTCCTTAATGTGTTTAAATAGCTGAAGGCAACTCTATGAAAGATTTAGGACCCATGCTTGCGCGGAAGAGTTCCTATTCTGAAAGTAAGACTTTAAATAAGTGGAGGCTTAAGACTAAAGGTGTTAAGGGTTCAATTGACAAGGGTGAATCTCACCATTGTAAAAAGAAGTGTCATTGGAAGAAAAAATTTCTTCTTCTATGTTACTTTCATTATGAACATTTGACATTTTTATTAGTTCTACTTCTTGGGTTCTGGACACTAGTGCTCGTACATATAATATTTTATAAATACCTAGAAGCAGAAATATCTGTAAGATGGACTATGAAACTTCGCATAATGAAAGATGCTACTATAGCAGTTGAGGTAGTGGGTGGGTAGCACACGAAGCTTGCCAACAAACAATTACTTATTTGGAATAATAGCTATTATGTAACAAACTTAGTTGAAATATTATTTCTATAAGATTATTCTTGTTTTTGGTATGACTATGAATGTATATATAATTTCGTTTTTAGTAAGGATATTATGAATATTCGATTTTCAAATGAAATTGTTTGTTTTGTTACTTTGAATGTGGCATATATGTACTGAACTACAACAATGATGTTGCTATGAATACTGTTAAAGCATCTAAAGTAAATGACAATTATTTATGGCATTGTAAGCTAGACCATATCAATGATTTCCAAGTTGAGAAGTGAAGGTTGTCTCCCTTTATTTAATTTAGAATCATTTGAT
Source organism: Allium cepa (assembly GCA_030765085.1). Lineage (NCBI taxonomy): Eukaryota > Viridiplantae > Streptophyta > Magnoliopsida > Asparagales > Amaryllidaceae > Allium > Allium cepa. Next base: position 361,442,160 of record CM060942.1, read on the forward strand.
ACATATGAGTCATGTCTCAGAGGTAAAATGGAAAACACTGTAATTCCATATAAAATCCAATAATCATTTTAAAATTATTTTAGAATTTAAACTAAAAGCGGTCAAAATGAAATTTTACAAATAATGGAATCTTATGATGGGAGTCATACCACTCTGTCGATCATATTTTTCTTATCAATTTTTGACTATAAGAACGTCAGAATCGAAGATTATATTATGGAGATAAGAATACTTTTAGTCGTGGGTTATCAGTGAGCCGAATGGTGTCAAGGGCCCAATAATTCAAATTTGGATTATGAAAGGTCGTTCCCTCAAGATATAAAAACCTAGGACAATGTATGGATTTTATTTCTAACTTCTCTTCTTCCCTGTAACCTTTCTTTAGAAAATTTTTAATTGCCATACTCTCTCATTTCTTCACCAATTCGCATAATTTTAATATAAAACGATTAGCAATGTTAGGGAAATCCGCAGATATCACTCTCAAGTTGAATTGAAGAATTGTAAGGCCTGTTTGTTTGTAGCGATGAAGGAATTGGTGGATTTCATCAAAAAAAGGGGGCATTGATCGTTGTTCAATGAGTGGAATCCGTGTCTTTGGCCTATAATACAATTATAATCACATGTCATGGTTTTTTTTTCTAATTTTATGGTTTAAAACAAATTATTAATGGTAAATGATAGTTAAATCAATGGTCAAGCTAATAAATAAATATAAATAAAGTACTTGAAGTCCGATGAAAAATAAAAAAAATTGTGAACTAAATTATGATATTAGAAATTATGTCAAAGGATATAATATGTAAGCAATGGCATAGTATGTATGGAATGATAATTCAAATCATTTCAGAATTAAATAGAGATTAGTGAATGACTAATGAACTAATAAAGTATTGAAATAAATATAGTGTTTAATGAAGTGAAATCAAATATACTCAATGTTCGATGAATTGAATGAATTTGCAACACAAGATGATGTTATAATACATTTGTATTGGGGTAATAATAGGTTAGGTAGAAGAGATTAAAACAAGAGATGAGAAGAAAATATGAAATTGGAATAAAGAACAATCAATAGATGAGTGAGTGTGTTCATGGCCAACATAGCCACCAATCTACCGATCGCTACTTCACCAATCAACCATTGGTAAACCAATCTACATGTGGCTATTCACCTGTCGATTGTTGGCCATTTCCTTGGCTAGAATGAATCTCGACTCAAGCAGAGCGAAGTCGAATTGGACGGGCACATCAGACTCAGGTTCGTGTAATTCTCAATCAATGTTAGGGATGAATGATGTGGTGTGACTTTGGTATGATGAAACACATATATAATTGGATGTATGATCTTTCATTTGGGTATTCGAATATAGTATTAAATGATTATTTGTGATGCATGTGTGATGTAGGAATTAGTTTTCCCTACATGTAGTAGTTGTTCCCTTAGTGATCCATTGACATTAGTTGCCCTTATGACTTATTATGGCATCATGAGTTACACATAGCTTGGTATGTGGATCGTGAGAGGTGGAGGCTTCCATATTGTAGTTTTATATAACCTTCAACATACAATACCTACGACTATGTCCATGAGTTAAATGAATATTGAGCGTAGGACTCTGTTTATCGTGTCGTTACAATAAATTGTGTAGCTAAATATAACTTGACATTTATTAAGTAGTCAACCATATCTATGTTGTTTGTTTCACTATGTTGATGCAGGTGACATAGGTTAAAGTATGTTTAAATATGTATTAGATAATCGCGATGTTACATAAGTATCTTTCTATTATATGTAAAATGTATTTATTTCACTCACTCAAATGTATGTATGACCTCTCTCCATGCTTTTCTTTATATTTGTCATCGATCAGTTAATGGAGTGTGGTGTCATGTAACGTCCGGCCTTTTTATACGCTTTAAGTCGACACACGTGCCAATTCAAACCATACGGAAGGGAGGATTGTTATGAAGTAAATAAGAAAAACAAGAAAGAAATAAAAAAAACAGAATCTCATGGCGGAAGTTTAAAATATAATAATCAAATATACAGTTCTTGAAGCTGTTTACAAAATATTTAATTTTATTTATACAATATATATCAGAGTTATACATACCATAGAATATCAATAGTGCAATGGAATACAATAGTGTAGTGGAATAATATAGTAGATAATAGTAATACAAATCGTCGTCTTCTTCGTTCAGAGCTAAAATCTTCAAATCCCGAAACGCTCGGACTGACCCGAGCGAATTGAAAAGAAAAAACACTCGAGTCAGAACTAAATGATCTTATGTAAGTTAAATCAATAGAAGTAAATATGAGTGCAGCAACTCAAGAGATGCTCGGGATTTACATCTTCTAAGGATCCGTTAAACTATTTACTATATAGTAATATTTCGCTATTATAATAGTGTCTAATTGTAAAATAAACTTACTTTTAAATAGCTTTAAGGAGTGACCCAATATTCCCCTTAACACAGTAATTGTCCCAATAGTCCATCCAGTATCAGCGCATCTCCAGATCGGGAGACTACCCTAAATACTCCACGGGCTACGGGAGAAAACCAAACTCGTAGAAGGCGCGCTATGGTAGGTGACACGGCACAACTAGGCAATGCCAGGGTAGATATACCAATTATGCTTCCGGGTCGGTGGTAACGCGTAGCTGCTACTACCGCCCACCTCGAACAACACCCCCAAATCAAAGAAATCAAGAGTGGCCACTGAATCAATCCAAAAGTCAAAGTAGAATATCGAAGGGATGTGTCCGATCAAAGGTGCTACCTCAATTAACCCGTCAATTGTAACGTTCGATTTTTCGATGGTCGAAAACCGATATCAATACGTCCACTGTATCAACTTCCGAGCAATCGAATGCCGGAAAACCGAAATGTTATGTTTAAAGAAGAAGAAAAGATAGAAGAAGAGAGAAAAAGATAGAACATAACAGAAAGAGACAACAGAACAATAAGAGAATCTCACAATCGCAGCGGAACAACATATAATAGATAAATGAATAATCTTTAAACACAAATAACTATATCAGTTATTACATTACATCACATTACATTACATTACATCATCAGAGTGTACAACAATTAAAAGCGGAAAAGAAATACTATATACTAGTTTAATACGCCATGCTCTCCAGCATACCTCCAGATCTCTATAGTAAAACTCCCGCGTTCCAGAATATCCTGATAACCTGACTCTAGACTACCTTGTGTGGAAATTGGCGGGCACCCAGAGTTTAGGAAGGAAAACAATAAACTCCAGGTCAGTCATGTGATTGGTGTGAGAACTAAAACAGTTTATCTTTAAAACAAAGAATGGGATAATTTTAAAATAGATTCGCAATGCTTTTTAGAAAATGAGACTACCATAAGGCCTCCTGCACACACACAATGCAAACGTAGAATCGGAGGAGATTTCTCCTTATGATAGTCAAATATGCTTGATACGCAAGTTTATTTTCAATATTATTACCATAAGTGCAAAGTGTAGAAAGAACATTTCGAAAGTAGAATATAAATCTTAGCCAGCATAGACATTTCGCACTTATACCTACTATAGCTACCATGTTCAATAGCAGGTTACCGCCACATTCCATGGCAGGTTATACAGCTAAAACCGTACAGGGCTCGTATTGTTTCTTTGGATTTCCAACAAATGGTCAGGCCAAGGAGCTTCCCATTGCCACATGATTACGCCTCTGGAAAGACGAACCGAGAACCTAACCTAACATTACGGTTAGATCTCAGCCAAGACAAGGTCGGGTTACCCCTAACTGGGTAACTACTGACACGAATATGTCATCCCCCGGTCGTAACCGACCTTCATCCGAGGATCCTCGATTCCAACAACCACAAAGTAATAAATTTGCAGCAACAACATAGGTTAAGTATATGGGCTCCATACCATGATACCACCTCTATCCAGAAGGAATGACATACACTAAAGGGGCGCTACCCCCTAATAACCTTGCTGCATCCTTCCTGTTTTGACCATTTCCGGGGTGTGAGGTCCGACGAAGTCTCGTCCACAAAGCTACGCTTTATACAAAAGTTGTGCTTTGATCATCAAATGCTCAACAGCACTTCGTACGCCACATTACCAATTTGGGAATGTATCACTAGTAACCATCAACTACATAACCTCTCAGCTCGTACGTCTCCGAAAAGGGTGTTAAGATAAGAGAATAAATTCTCCGCCACCAATAGAAATATATTTGATAGAAACCAGCCTTACATCTCAATTTGTAACGTCAGACACACATCCATACAAGTCCGTTCCGGGATCGAACGGAACTGAAGGCACCTCCAAAGAAGCCCTTGCAATCCGGATATTCACAAATCACATCCGGACTTCCCGTCACTAAGGGTGATAAAACCTCTATATCGGAGATCAGCCGATGCAGAGTCATTCGACAGTAATCCTTTCGTTTTCACAAATATCCGGTCCTCAACAACGGTCTTCAAATGCAATCCATAACGACGTATCACATATTCGGAATGGGTTATACGACCCAAAGGTCCTTTCCCGGCTAACCCGAATAGAGAGCGCTTATTTTGAAAATAAATGTGGCATTCAAATTCAAGCTAATCACAACAAATACCCATTCAAGGGTAAATATTGATAGTTGGTTATTTAACTATCAATAGGCGTGCACAACATCACCAGATTCCAAATAATTTTCCAAAATATTTATTTTCCAAAATATCTTTACAAGATATATATTTTCCACACTTCAACATTTGAAAACAAATTTCAAATCACTTTTCACCTTTACAACTTTTGAAAACAAATTTCAAATCGTTTCCCTACACGGGATATATTCACAAATCTTTATTCATTTTCATTTCAAAATGGTTCATTTAAACCAATTAAATAAATCCTTACTGATTTACTTTATATTTACGTTCCAAATCCGTAAATTTGTTTCCACACTTCAAAAATAATTCAACGTTTATTTTTAGACAAATTTCCCTTTCTTTTATAAATTTCATAGTGAATTTACAATTCCAAAATATCTATGAATATACGATTTCCAAATCGATTTCTAATATCCATTTTCAATTTATCTTTAAAAGATAAAATCTCAAAACATTCACTTCATATTGGAAAACATTTCCATACTTATTTAATAATAAGTAATTCACAATTCCATTTATTTACAACAGTTGGAAAATTTTCAATATACTTAAATCGAAATTAAGTATATATTTCATTCTTTAAAGAAAACGTGCGCTTAAACACATTTATTTGAGCCAAAACGAATGTTGCGTAAAACATCGTTACGACGACCCAAAATCACTAGTATAGGGATTCGAAATTAAGATAGTTATATAAATCCCAATACTATATAAAACATTTCCTTTCAGAAATCATTTGCTATAACAACAATGTTATAGTCCACTATTTCCTTCTATTTCTCGAAAACGTCTATTTCAACAACAAATGTTGAAATCTATGTATTCGATACTTAATGCATTTTAAAACATCTTTAAATCGTTTTAATTCTATTTAAAATATCACTTTCCAAAACATATCCATTTTATTTAATAATATATTCACTGTCCAAAATCGTGAATATAATTCCCAACCAAACTCTTATTATTACAACATTTAACTTAAAGGATAATTCGCTGTCCAAAATCACGAATATCTCTCCTTTAATAAACTTCTATGTTTAATTCATCAAATTCAATTGATTTCAGATTTATAAAACAACGTTTATAAATTCACATTTATATTTTATAACAACTTCGAATATAAATCTCCTTTATTTACAAATTCTATTTATATCTCATTTAAATGCCAAAAACCAATTTATAAGTTAATTCCTTATAAATATTTTATTCTACAAATTCATTCATTTTATAACTTCACAATTTATAAATCTATAAATTTCATTCACTTATGAAATCCATTTATACTTCATTTTAACACTTATAAAAACTCGTTTTATAAATTTCAATATTTTAATTTATAATTATCAATTTTATAAATCTTTTATATAAATCGTTTATAATAATTCAAAAATCCCAATTTAAACCATTCTTTTTAATAATCTACAGATCATTATTTAAGCTTATATATAACTCCAAAATCATACTTAAGTATTATTTTCCAAAAATATAACTTTTATAATAATAATAATTATAACGTTTATTTATTTTAACAATTCAAAATATAATAAACTTATACCTTCCAAAATCACTTGAAAATCCTTTTAAATTCAAAATCGTTACTTTAATATTTTTAAAACTCCAAAAATAGGCCAATGCTGCAACAGCAACAATATATCAATCACGACAATCAAAACATCATATATCAATATGATAACAGAATATATAACAATATCTGTAAATAAATCAATACAATTGAGGAATCCAGTTGGATCCCTCCAACCTGTTTCCCTGCATGCACAGACGTTAGCACAATAACAATTCCGTTCCAATACGGAATATCACGGTATATAGGATTTATAAAATATTACCTGCTATTATGCGGCGCAGTAGGGTCTCATCCGCTATATAATGCGGGAAATCAACTCCAAGTACATAAATAATACCAATTTCACTTTGCAGTGAAATATTCGCGGTATATGTTTTTAATAAATAACCTCCGCTTAATATACGGCGTATAATGTCTATTTCAATACCACAGATAGCAATCATCATTCAAACATACAATCAAGCAATTTTTAAATCTAACTATTTAAAATTTAAATCAAAACCGATTTGATTGAGCGAGAAGTTCTCACCTTGTTTCCAATATCGTTGCAGTGTTTTATTTCGAATAAAATTAAACATGCGTTTAATTTTACCCGAAATTCTAACTAACTCCAAACGACTCCAATCCTGTTCCATTATGTAGTGCTCATCAAAACGAAGCCAACACAATTCGTTTCGTAATTTTCCGACCTCGTATGAAAGAGATATCACATTTTAAAGTTTGTACACAATTTATATAATACAAATTCACAAATTATTTTTATTTTCAATTTTCAAACCCACTTGCAATCTGGACCGCATGTTTCTTTGCCTCAACATCAGGCCGTCCCTTGCTTTCTTCCTTCTCTAGGAGAATAACGTGAAAACCGAACCCATAATCACTATCTAGGGTTAAAAATCGCGGCCACCACGACGAACTATGCAACGATCAAGTGATGCCGTTCAACTCGCCAACCCAAGCTCTACCTTCGGCTAAAGACTTGTGAAACTCAGCTATCATTGAGCCTCGAAAAACATGCTGAACTCCCTGATGAACGCGGCTATGTAACTGTCAATCTACAGCTCGAAATCCAATCTCAACCGTTGGATAGCTAGTACTCATTGAGCTCTTCAATTTTGTAGTTGATGATTTCTTGGAATAATGTGTGATTTGAAAATATTAGAGGAAGAAGATTGGAAGTTTCAGCCATTAAAATCGAAAATGGCGGCTGGAACAATTAGGGTTAGGGTTTGATTTTAGTTTGCAAATTGGAGATGTGAGGTCCTTATATAGAAAATTGCCCACACTATTCATCCAAAAAAATTCAAACTCCAAACGAAACGCATCGGCTAGCGTTTCTAGGGTTTACCCCACAACCCGAACACAATGGAACGTGTTTCGGAGGCTAGTTCGATCGTATGTGCAGGTTACGGAAATAAACGATCAAATTTAAATTAAACCGATTAAACAAATTTCTAGGCGTGTTGGCTTGCCCCGGGCAAACGGTAAATCCGATTGACACGAAATTTGAAATCTTACAAAAATATCACATTACGGATCCGATGAAACTGGTTTCATTGAAATCTGAGACTGTTTGAAAAATGGCTATTTTAACTCGTCAATTAAATATTAAAATATTCAATTTCCACAAATTAACTTTAAATTCGATTTTCAAAGTTCTATAACATCATTCTAACTCCAATATGATTTATTATAACTTTATAAATCATTTTCAATCATATTAAACCCAATTTTCAATTATTTCTGTATTTTCAGATATTAAATTATCATTTTAATTAACCAATTAAATCCTTATATTCGAAATAAAATTTATTCGACTGTTTAATTTCACTTGTTAATATTTAAAATCAATTAAATATACGAATTTTAATGAACAGAAATTCTGGGTCGTTACAAACTTTCCCCCTTAGAATTTCGTCCTCGAAATTACCAAGTAAGAAAAAGTTACAGAATCCATTAACTTTCCCCAAAATCTATTGTTAAACTTCTTACAATACTTTCCTAAGTTTTCAAATCATACTTAGTTATCTTTTTCGAAATCAACTATATCGTTTAACTTTCAACTTCAAATCAAAACTTAGTTTTTTTACAAAATTTTCCAACTTTCCCAAAAAAATTCTAACGCCTTAAATTTTCAGAAAAATTTGCCATAGTCTCCTTTGCGCGGCTCGATCCGAAAAAATGATAGTATATATATCACAAATATACATCTCATCAAGTGATGAGGCATCCTGTAGGGAAAAAAAGTGTAAAAGTACGATATGTAATCCGAGATATGTACCTTATATATTATTAGAGAGCATATACGGCTAATATAGCGTGAAAGCGAGCTCCAAATGCGAAGCAAGCGCAATCCGCACCTACTAAACACTCAACAAACAGACGAGAAACATGCATATATAAAAGTAACATCAATATACTACATATACTAACAACTATATATGCCAATATAGCAAATGCAACAAAACAACAAATCCAACCATTATCCAACTAGCATTTAACTAACATCCATAACCAAATCAATTACATTCACTTCTCATTAATATTCAATGAATTGGTTTTCCAATTTAAAACACATTTGATTTATTAACATTGGGTTTACTAACATTCATTCGTACTCAATTTCAATTAGTTTGCATTCACTAATTTACATTCAAGTTGGTTCACTTTCATATTCAAATCAAATTCAATCCTATTTAAGATTCACTTAACTTCCAATTTGATTTATAGCTTTCAATTTTCCTTAATTCAATTTCATTAACACTTAATAAATTATATAAAATCAACTAACAATCATATAACAACCAATGTATATCCAATATAACCAAATTTATTCAATTTACATTTCTTTACATTCAATTTGGTTCAACACTTTTAATTTCAATTGGTTGATATTAAATTGATTTCCATTTAATTATTCAATTTCTTAACTTCATTAGCTTCTAATGAATTAACACTTACATTCATTATTCCATATCAATTTATTTTACATTCCATTGATTAACATTCAATCCATTTATTAATTCATTTGCTAATTTATTTAACAAATAAGGTTAAATTTCTTTTATATAACTCAAGTCCATATTCTTAATGACTTCGTTTCATTAATTCGCTTATTATTTTACTTCGACAACAAAATCAACTTCATTCAACATCACTTAAGTTATATTCCATTTCAAACATCTTATCTAATCCAAATCAATTTATTTAACTTTCCTTTAGTTAAATTTCAAATCACATGTCTTTGATGACAACTCAAATTTATTCCAAATTAGATTTTTATTTCAAATTTGTTTATCATAACAAAACTTCAATTCCCAATTTACTATGGTAGCAAATCTATCACATAGAGACTCAAAAATGATACTGATGATGCTGCAGTCATCACCCTTATTATTTCCCAGTAACAGTAGTGAATTCAGTGCTTAATATTCTCTCAAAATTTTCCTTTTATTTATAACTCACATTTATAAATACATTCATATAGTTTCACTTCTTATATATAAGATTATTTTCCAATTGTAAATCATATTAATTATAATTCCATAATTTATAATTCAATTGCTTATACAATTATTCTTTTAATTAACTTATATTCATTCTTACATTTTTAACAACCAAACAATCAATTCATATATACTTAATAATTCTGAAAAATTATTCATTTGTATATAAAATATAATCAAGGTAAAATTATTTCATTTACCCTATTTTAAAACAATATCGTGTCAAATTTGGTCTGTACAAGTGTTTAAAGATCCCTATCAATACTCGTGTTGACCAGAATACATATACCACTCAACAAACCAATCATCACAATATAAAACAATTTTATATCCACTAACAAATACGCTCTCATAGCTATTGTTACACTCACACTCATTCTAGAGTACTACTGACTCCATCTCTAATGAGTAATTCCCAACAGAGCCATGGTTGTCGCTTAACCATATGCTATGATACCAAATGTAACGTTCTAGGCTTTTCAACCATCGACAGCCACCTCTCTCGACTGGTAGGCTTTTCAACCATCCTAGCCCCACCGTGGCTTACACTGGTATCCCAAACTTGCTTTTACGGCCAACCTTTCGACTGTCACAGCTTACGCCTAACCAACCCCGTAAAGTGGACGTGTACGGGTAAGAGTCTCCCGTTCGCCACCTAACCGCGAATCAAGAACCCTCCATCACGTTTCACTAAGATAAGCAAGACTGGTGTGAGAACTAAAACATTTTATCTTTAAAACAAAGAACATGATAATTTTAAAATAGATTCGCAATGCTTTTTAGAAAATAAGACTACCATAAGGCCTCCCGCACACACACGCACAATGCAAATGCAGAATGGGAGGAGATGTGATGACCCGGAATTTGAAAGCAATATCAATTTAATAATCTGAAATAAAAATTAAATTGATTTAATAATCTTTGTAATAAGCTTTGAATTAATTTAATAATTCAATAAAATAAATAGTTAATTGATAGATCTTATCTTTTTAAATCTAAATAATTGTTTTATATTTATAATATATATAGAATATTGTAAATTTTGATATAGATTTGTTTTAATCCAATTAATAAATATATCTTGTTTTCTATAAATTATATATCTTTATTAAAATTTTGAATTATGATTTTATTTAATAGTTTAACTTTTAAAAGGTAATTTCATAAATAAATAAGGTTTTAAATACGTAAGATAAATATTGAAATGATTTAAAATATTTTAACTCAAGTTTAAATTTAAATGAATAACAATAAGGTTATTTTGATTATCTTTTAAATATCATGTGATAAAATAAATAATTTATTAATAAAGAAGATAATTTCTTTTATAAGTTGTCTATGGTTATTAAATATTGTTATTTCTAAAAATATAATAATGCATTGTTTCAACAAATAAATTTTAATAAAAATTATTGTTTTTCAGAATTCAAATTTGTAGTAGTATTTGTAAATAAACTGGGTTTCAAAATTCAATTTGAACTTGAATTCAAAGTTTAAAGTATAAATGTTTTTAATTTGTCTTGATTTTGAAATATTTGTATAAGTTTACTTTTATTAATATAGTTTGATTTATTTTATTTTAAAATCTATATACATGTAAATAAAAGCATGTTAACACATTAACTAAACATATCTTATATTAAACATCCAATTTAAAATACAAGTTAACTAAATATATAGTTTATTATCATTAATAACAAGTGTAAGAATATTAAGACAATATAACACATGTTAGCAAATAAGGTAAGGAGATTGACAATGGTTAAAATTTGAGACAAGTGTCATTTAAATTTGGTTTTCTTTTATTTATTTGTTTAATAAAGTTTAATTTCAGTTTATATAACCAAATCTCTTTCTTCGTTTCTTTCTTTTTCTAAATGAAAGCCTAACATAAATCTTCAAACCAAATTGCAAAACAAATCTGAAAAACCCTCTTTCAGATCTAAATCTGTAAAAAGAAAAAAATCTGTAGCATGCAAATCAAAAATCCACCTGCACATCTTCAAATTGAAAATCTGCATTTTCAAACCTGTCACCATATTAGAAATCTGTAGCCTGCATCATTTCAAATTTTGGGATTCAAAGCAACTGCCTGCATGCAGTTTTAAATTAAAGAAACAGGCAATCCTATTCAAGCAAACCTGCATTCTTATTCAAGCCACTGCAGTTTAAATTTTTAAGCAAAACAGAGGGGCAATCCTGTTTCAAGGCAAAGCATTTGTGGCACTGTCTTTTAATTAACAGGTGAGTAACATTCTATTTTTTTTTAAGTTTTAAATTTTAAAATAAGTTGCATGATTAAATTCCTGTGATAAAATGTGTTGAATGTGTACTTGAATACATTATGCTGTGACTACGTGTGTTTGTGATTCCTTAAGGGTTCTCTCTGATTTTATGTAGATCATGTGTTCAGGTTCTTGTTTTATAATTCAAACATATAGATTTATACCTCTGATTTAATTTAGATTTAATCAAACTTATTAGTTTAAGACAAGTTTTAGTTTAAAATTTTTTAGTTAAGTTAAAATAACCTGTAAACATCTCTGTAAACCAGAGTTTGATTAATCAAGTTTTAAAATGTGAAAATTTATATTGAATAAATTAAATTCAGTATTAGGAATTAAATAGCAAGATCAAAACTTGATTTTTGGAACAAAAATTGGGATTTTTAGTGGAGAGGGTATGGTATTGTTCTGTGTTGAACAGTAGGGGAAAATTTTGAAATTTTGGGGGATCTGGGAAATTGTAATGGTCGGGGTTCTTCTGGTAGGTGGAGGAGCTGTCATTGATGGTCGGAAAATTATTAGGTGTTGAAGGAAATCAACAGGAATACAGTGGTGGTGATTTCCTTTCTGAAGCCCTAGTTGCGTTAGGAAATTTAGATTTGGTCAGTGTTACTAATAGAAGTGATCGAGTGAATTGAATCTCTGGGGAATGATAATATGTTAAAGGATGGACTAGTGGCCGGAGTCACAGCCATTCTGGTGGTCAAGAGGTGGAGAAGGAGACGAGTTTCAGGTTTGGGGAAGAAACCTGTTTCTGCAGTTTCAGGTTTTGTGAAGGCTACTCGAATTTGATTCTTGGTTGTGGAGTGAGGAACTGATGGTGGTGGTTGATTCTAGGCTTGGTCGTCGATGATTGGAAGATGCCGGAGGCGGGTGATGGTGACTGGAGGCACAGTGCATGTGCACCGTGCAAAAATCTTTGAGCTCTGTTGAATTGGGGTACCGCAGTATTTAGAACTCGAAGTAATACTCGAGTTTGGCTGTACTTGGCTCGAAGCAGGAGTTCTTCTGACTCGAAGTAAATTTTGTACTTGCTCGGGTTTTTAGGCTTATTGGTTGCAGTTTATCTGAAAAACCTGTAGTTTTGTATTTATTTTAAATGTAAAATTTAAAACTAGATTTAAATGGAGTTAAGTTTTAAATCTGAGTTAAGTTAAATCTAATATGTATTAGAGTTTCAAATGATTTTGAAAATCTTATAAGTTTTCAAATTTGAAAATGGTTTCAGTTTTAAATAAAAAAAATAAAAAAATCTGACAGTTTTCTGTAAATTAAAACTTCATTTTAAAATTTGAATCATGATTCAAAACACCAGTTTGAATCTAAATTTAAGTTCAATTTTCTTAAAATTTTTGAATCTTTAGGTTTTAAAAATAAATTTGTATTTTAAATAAAAGTTTTAAAATCAAGGTTCAAATCAAAAGTTTATTTTAAGTTTAAATTATAAATGATTTGATTAAGGAATGGTTTCAAAGTGTATTGAGTTAAAAATCTGGGATTTGAATAAGTTTTAAAATTTGAATGTTTTTCAAACAAGTTAAATTTAAATTGTTTATTTGAAGTAAATGTGTTTTCAAACATTTAATTTGATTTTCCTTTTAAATGAAATCATTAAATGGTTTATAAAGGAAGTTAAATGATTGTTAACTTGAATTTGAAATTTAAATGGTAATGTATTTTAAACTTAATTTTTATTAAATTAACTATATTAAGATTTATCTTATATAAGTTTAATTTTAAGTGATAAATGTTATTTACATTTATTTTAAAGAATAATAAATGAAATTTAAATTGGTTAATTCTTAATATCATTTTGAATTTTAGATTCAAAATGAAATTTGAATTTAAATTTTTAAAATGAAATGTTCTAAGTACATTGTAATATTTATGAAATTATTAATAAGGAATGGATTTCCTTAGAAATTATTAAGATATTAAATATAATTAAATAAATTGGATAATTAAGGAATAACTTAATTATTTAATTTATTTAATTAATAATTTAGATTAATTTAAACTAGAGATTTATTAAGAAGAAATTAAAGAAAATTAATTAAAGAATTACTAATAGTTAATGATGGTCATTAACTAAGGTTTATTTGATAATTAATTAATATGATTAAATTTTAATAATTAATTAAATTGATTAATTAATAATAATAAATTGTAAAATTTATTTAAGTCTAATTACTTAGATGGAAGTAATTATGACATTAATTAATGGAGTTTATTGAGGTTGGTTTAAATTAATTAATTAAGTTTAATTAATTTTAATCATTGGAATTGATAGTAATTACTTGATGTAATTAATGGGATTACCCAGTGAAGTAATTAAAGATAATTACTGAATGTAATTAATAGATGATATTGGGATTGTGAAAATAATTTGGATTATATTATTTTGTATAATTAATCAAGTGATTAATTAAATAAATTAAATTAAGGAATAATTAATTTGATAAGTAATTAAGGGTAGTTAATTACAGAATGAGATTTATCAAAGGTGATTAATATGGTTTAAGTGAGATTAATTTCTGAAAGTAATTAATTTAATTGAGTAATTAATTGAATACAATTAAGAATCATTAATTAATATAATTAATGATGTAATTAAGATTGATTAATTAATATTAATTAATCAATAATAAGTACTTAAGGATAATTAATTAATTGTAATTAATTAAGGATAAATGTAATTAATTATAGTTTATTAATTAATGAAGTAATTAAAGGTTAATTACTGTAATCGAGTTTAGAGTAATAAATTTTGTGAATTAATTAATCAGGATGGATTAATTAAGATGATAAATTAGAGGTTAATTAATTAATTTGTAATTAATTAATGATAATATAAGCAAGATTTATATTGTGTAAGTAATTAATTTAATTCATTTTAAATTAATTAAAGATGATATAATTAATTTAATTCATTTTAAATTAATTAAAGATGATATAATTAATTTATTTCATTTTAAATTGATTATAGATGGTAGGATTATAAGTCATTGCTTATAGATGGTTGATATTGATTACTTTGAATGGTTTGAATCTCAGAGAGGAGATTAGTAATGTTGATTGATATGGATGCATTGGTTGTATTGTGATATTGATATGGATTATCTTTTAATAGTGATAATGTGGATTATCTGTGGTTTGATAATGATAATTATCTATTGTGAATCTATGAATTATCTATGTGTGTGTATATAGATAATGTTATTAAATTGTTTTAAACCCTAAAACAACTTGGACCTAAAAGACACGCTTTGGATTTCGATGAGACCGAGATCGGGTTTCCATATTTGGATATCCGAAAACCACATCGATCCAAATTAACGATAGGTCGTGAATCTTATGTAAAGAGTGAAGACTCGAGGTGTAAGGGCTATACGTCAGTATAACTCTGTGGGCGATTCCGTAATGAGTTTGACGGAATAGTACTTATAGATTCGAGATGGAGATATAGAGTGCAAGGGTTATCGTCGTTGACTCTGGGGGTGATTCCAAAACGGGTGTAGCGAGATAATGCCTTCGGTTTCGTTCGAACCCGGAACGAACTTGTATGGACTGAATGCTTTCAGAACAACGTCAGGTGGACGTTGAGCATTCTAAGATAGTGTGTCCTCTAAAGGTAATCGTAGCCTCAAGCCTCATCAACCGGGAATGGCTAAAACAGGGGACGTGCAGCAAGGCTTCGTGGGTAGCACCCACTGGAGAGCAAGATTGATCCCTGTCTAGAGGTCCCTTTTTATTCGGCTTAGTGGGAAGTTGTTAGTGCGCACCAACTGCGGGATTGTCTTGTTCAGAACTATTCAGTAAGGAATGGGTCCGGCCTTGTGTTTCAGTGGAGTGGGAGTACTCCTCGGTACATTGATCTAGGCCACATACTGTAACGGGCGGTACCCCAGTAGCCCTGCCATTGATGGAATCCAAAATCCAATAAGTGCCGTACGTATTAGTTGTGCCCAACTATGTTGGAACGTGAGATGTAAGAATTCCAGCTATTTCTGTATTTTACTTGAAAACCCTAGACACTATTATAATATCACTGGATTTCCTATCAAATATTTTGGTAAGCGTAAGGTAAAAACTTTTCCATGTTTATGTGTGGGAAGTCTTACGTGATACCTTTCTTTTCAAAGGATTTTTAAAGTTAAGAAACTTTAACCTGTTACTCATACCAGACCCATGTCTGATCTGGAGTTTATCTTTTGTTTTCATAAACTCTTGGGTACTCAAATTTTTACGTGTAGCCAAGGGATTCAGGTTAGCTTTGACGAATATTGGAGGAACAATGGAGCAGGAGGCTTCTGCGTTAGATATATAGTATTCCACTGTGTGTCTCTGTGTTGTCTCTGGATTGTATTATGTTGTAAATACTAGACAGGTGTTTATAACTGTCTAGGATATGTTGTATATCTGTGTACTCTGATAGTGATTGTAAACTATGTAATATTTTATGTTATTAATATAATTTATTCGTTCCGCTGTTTAGATTCTGATGTGTTGTTTCTTCTTTCTTCTCTTTCTTTCTCTTTTCTATCCCTTTCTTTCTTAATAACGATGCGACTTTCTGGAGTTTGGGAGTTGGGTCGTTACAGTGGTATCAGAGCATTAGGTTTAGTGAATACCTAGGCTCTGTAGTGGTGTCTATCTTGAGAGAGCGTATTTGTAATTTTATCTATATTTATATATATTTATCTATTTCTACCTATCTGTTGGGTTACCTGTTTAGGTTTTCCAATATAGGTTATAAAGGTAGATGAGGAAGTAGTGTCTGTAACACGATTACTACCATTGATTGGAGTTTAATGTTGAGATTGGAAGTTTATCTGTCGAGACTGTAGACCTAATACCGTCTCGAATAAGTTTTGTTGTGTTGAAGTATTTCATCGATCTCTGAAGGAAACTTGTTAAGGTTCAGAGTCATCTTTGAAGTACAAAGTTTGGTGAGTAGGGTTTGGATCTGTTCGGTTGAGCTGGAGCAAGTGAAGGTATCTTGATACCTCAGGAAGTTGTAACTGCGTGATGAGATGCAGTGACTATGGATTGTTTTCGAAAATGCTTTCTTTGGAACAAGTTTGGGAAGTGAGTCTGCTCCGGTGTTGTGGCTAGATTCAACAGGATGTTGTGGTTGGCTTTGAAGTCCTAGTTTCTCGAAGAACTTTGGATCAGGGAGTTTGGTATTGGCGACAACAGTGTAGCTCGGAATGTTCTGTGAGCCGACAGAGAGGTCCTAGCTGAGTAATTTTTCTGGAGATGGAGTTCAGAAGCTGATGAGTGAATCCGTCTCTTCAATGGATTGACTAGACCAGTGTAAGCTGTTCTGTTTGGTAAAGAGAGAACAATTTTATTTGGAAATTTATCTAGGTTGATCGCAAAAGTGACTTGCGATTGTTTGAGTGTTCTCTTGGATTGTTGAAGATTGTTCTGGATGTCTTCTAGGAAGACAAAGGTTTGTCAGCATCTGGAGATTGAGTTTTCTTATCAACTAGAATTCCAGGAGTGGAACCGGTGGTTCTGTTTATTTGGAGAATGATTCCTAGAGATGGAACTTGATGAAGTAACTCAGTGCTCGGAGGAATTTCTGAGTTTTCTTTTATGGATCTGTAGAACCATATTTCTGGAAAGTGATGTCCAGTTAGTGTTTGTGTTCTTCGTCAGTATTTTCTTATCTACTTCGGATCAGAGTTGTGCAGCGAAAGCAGTTTGGATGTGTTTCTGATTGTCTTTTACGGATTAGGAGAAGTCTGTTGTCTTTTGCTGGTTATGGAGTAGGATTGTGTTTTGGTTTTGGATTGATCTTGAGGAGATCATTATGATGGGTTGTTTATAGTTCTGATTGTTTCTAGAGGAATCAGCAAGGGTTAAGCTGATCAGTTTGGATATTGGCAGCCTAGGATCGTCCGAAGACTTTTGTGGAAGAGGGACGGAGGAATTTGGAATTTGGAATTTTTGGAGTTTTCTCTGATTCAGGAGCTATAAGTTTTGGTAAGACTGGAGATGCTTGCTCAGTGATGTTTGGATCTCTTCTCTGTGTTTTGGTTGGATTGGTATTTGGTTTTCAGAATTGAATTGTCAGTTTGGATAACTGAAATTCGATGAGTTTCACGTATCTCTAAGGGAATACGTGTATGGTCTATCTCTGGTTTTAGAACCAGCAGTTATGGAGTTTGGTTGCTAAGTCAGACTCGTCTGTAGTCCGATATGTTATCTAGTTCTGTAGATATAGATGAATAGGAGCTCTGTAGTTTAGTTGTATTGATTGTTTGGAATCTATAGAGCGAGTATCCCGATATTTATACCGGGGAAACTCGTGGAAGTTCTATCCAGAATTTTTCTGGATAACTATATTTGATTGGTTGAATTGATTGCTTTGGTTGTTAGCATATCATTGGTATATGCTTGTGTTTTAAAATTAAATCTTTAAATAGATTATTAAATTACCTTTTTTTTAAATTTCGGGGACGAAATTCTTTTAAAGGGGAAGGAATGTGAAGACCAGGAATTTGAAAGCAATATCAATTTAATAATCTGAAATAAAAATTTAATTGATTTAATAATCTTTGTAATAAGATCTGAATTAATTTAATAATTCAATAAAATAAATAGTTAATTGATAGATCTTATCTTTTTAAATCTAAATAATTGTTTTACATTTATAATATATAGAGAATATTGTATATTGTATATAGATCTTGTTTTAATCTGATTAATAAATATATCTATAAATTATATATCTTTATTAAAATTTTGAATTATGATTTTATTTAATATTTAAACTTTTAAAAGGTTATTTCATAAATAAATAAGGTTTTAAATACATAAGATAAATATTGGAATGGTTTAAAATATTTTAACTCAAGTTTAAATTTAAATAAATAACAATAAGGTTATTTTGATTATCTTTTAAATATCATGTGATAAAATAAATAATTTATTAATAAAGAAGATAATTTCTTTTATAATTTGTTTATGGTTATTAAATATTGTTATTTCTAAAAATATAATAATGCATTGTTTCAACAAATAAATTTTTAATAAAAATTATTGTTTTTCAGAATTCAAATTTGTAGTGGTAATTGTAAATAAACTGGGTTTCAAAATTCAATTTGAACTTGAATTCAAAGTTTAAAGTATAAATGTTTTTAATTTGTCTTGATTTTGAAATATTTGTATAAGTTTAATTTTATAAATATAGTTTGATTTATTTTATTTTAAAATCTATTACATGTAAATAAATGCATGTTAACTCATTAACTAAACATATCTTATATTAAACATCCAATTTAAAATACAAGTTAACTGAATATATAGCTTATTATCATTAATAACAAGTGTAAGAATATTAAGACAATATAACACATGTTAGCAAATAAGGTAAGGAGATTGAGAATTGTTAAAATTTGAGACAAGTATCGTTTAAATTTGGTTTTCTTTTATTTATTTGTTTAATAAAGTTTAATTTCAGTTTATATAACCAAATCTCTTTCTTCATTTCTTTCTTTTTCTAAATGAAAGCCTAACATAAATCTTCAAACCAAATTGCAAAACAAATCTGAAAAACCCTCTTTCAGATCTAAATCTGTAAAAAGAAAAAAAATTCTGTAGCATGCAAATCAAAAATCCACCTGCACATCTTCAAATTGAAAATCTGCATTTTCAAACCTGTCACCATATTAGAAATCTGTAGCCTGCATCATTTCAAATTTTGGGATTCAAAGCAACTGCCTGCATGCATTTTTAAATTAAAGAAACAAGCTATCCTATTCAAGCAAGCCTGCACTCTTATTCAAGCCACTGCAGTTTAAATTCTTAAGCAAAACAGAGGGGCAATCATGTTTCAAGGCAAAGCATTTGTGGCTCTGTCTTTTAATTAACAGGTGAGTAACATTCTGTTTTTTTTTTAAGTTTTAAATTTTTAAATAGGTTGCATGATTAAATTCCTGTGATAAAATGTGTTGAATGTGTACTTGAATACATTATGTTGTGACTATGTATGTTTGTGATTCCTTAAGGGTTCTCTCTGATTTTATGTAGATCATGTGTTCAGGTTCTTGTTTTATAATTCAAACATATAGATTTATACCTCTGATTTAATTTAGATTTAATCAAACTTATTAGTTTAAGATAAGTTTTAGTTTAAAAATTTTTAGTTAAGTTAAAATAACCTGCAAACATCTCTGTAAACCAGAGTTTGATTAATTAAGTTTTAAAATGTGAAAATTTATATTGAAAAATTAAATTCAGTATTAAGAATTAAATAGCAAGATCAAAACTTGATTTTTGGAACAAAAATTGGGATTTTTAGTGGAGAGGGTATGGTATTGTTCTGTGTTGAACAGTAGGGGAAAATTTTGAAATTTTGGGGGATCTGGGAAATTGTAATGGTCGGGGTTCTTCTGGTAGGTGTAGGAGCTGTCATTGATGGTTGGAAAATTATTAGATGTTGAAGGAAATCAACATGAATACAGTGGTGGTGATTTTCTTTCTGAAGCCCTAGTTGAATTAGGAAATTTAGTTTTGGTCAGTGTTACTAATAGAAGTGATCGAGTGGATTGAATCTCTGGGGAATGATAATATGTTAAAGGATGGACTAGTGGCCGGAGTCACAGCCATTCCGGTGGTCAAGAGGTGGAGAAGGAGACAAGTTTCAGGTTTGGGGAAGAAACCTGTTTCTGTAGTTTCAGGTTTTGTGAAGGCTACTCGAATTTGATTCTTGGTTGTGGAGTGAGGAACTGATGGTGGTGGTTAATTGTAGGCTTGGTCGTCGATGATTGGAAGATGCCGGAGGCGGGTGATGGTGACTGGAGGCACGGTGCACGTGCACCGTGCAAAGATCTTTGAGCTCTGTTGGATTGGGGTACTGCAGTATTTAGAACTCGAAGTAATACTCGAGTGTGGCTGTACTTGGCTCGAAGCAGGAGTTCTTCTGACTCGAAGTAAATTTTGTACTTGCTCGGGTTTTTAGGCTTACTGGTTGCAGTTTTTTTGAAAAACATGTAGTTTTGTTTTTATTTTAAATATAAAATCTAGAACTGAATTTAAATGGAGTTAAGTTTTAAATCTGAGTTAAGTTAAATCTAATATGTATTAGAGTTTCAAATGATTTTGAAAATCTTATAAGTTTTCAAATTTGAAAATGGTTTCAGTTTTAAATAAAAAAAACAAAAAAAATCTGACAGTTTTCTGTAAATTAAAACTTCATTTTAAAATTTGAATCATGATTCAAAACACTAGTTTGAATCTAAATTTAAGTTCAGTTTCCTTAAGATTTTTGAATCTTTAGGTTTTAAAAATAAATTTGTATTTTAAATAAAAGTTTTAAAATCAAGTTTCAAATCAAAAGTTTATTTTAAGTTTAAATTATAAATGATTTGATTAAGCAATGGTTTCAAAGTGTATTGAGTTAAAAATCTGGGATTCGAATAAGTTTTAAAATTTGAATTTTTTTCAAGCAAGTTAAATTTAAATTGTTTATTTGAAGTAAATGTGTTTTCAAACATTTAATTTGATTTTCCTTTTAAATGAAATCATTAAATGGTTTATAAAGGAAGTTAAATGATTGTTAACTTGAATTTGAAATTTAAATGGTAATGTATTTTAAACTTAATTTTTATTAAATTAAGTATATTAAGATTTATCTTATATAAGTTTAATTTTAAGTAATAAATGTTATTTACATTTATTTTAAAGAATAATAAATGAAATTTAAATTGGTTAATTCTTAATATCATTTTGAATTTTAGATTCATAATGAAATTTGAATTTAAAATTTTAAAGTGAAATGTTCTAAGTACATTTTAATATTTATGAAATTATTAATAAGGAATGGATTTCCTTAGAAATTATTAAGATATTAAATATAATTAAATAAATTGGATAATTAAGGAATAACTTATTTATTTAATTTATTTAATTAATAATTTGGATTAATTTAAATTAGAGATTTATTAAGAAGAAATTAAAGAAAATTAATTAAAGATTTAATAATAGTTAATGATGGTCATTAACTAAGGTTTATTTGATAATTAATTAATATGATTAAATTTTAATAATTAGTTAAATTGATTAATTAATAATAATAAATTGTAAAATTTATTTAAGTCTAATTACTTAAATGGAACTAATTATGACATTATTTACTTAATGTAATGGAGTTTATTGAGGTTGGTTTAAATTAATTAATTAAGTTTAATTAATTTTAATCATTGGAATTGATAGTAATTACTTGATGTAATTAATGGGATTACCCAGTGAAGTAATTAAAGATAATTAATGAATGTAATTAATAGATGATATTGGGATTGTGAAAATAATTTGGATTATATTATTTTGTATAATTAATCAAGTGATTAATTAAAGAAATTAAATTAAGGAATAATTAATTTGATAAGTAATTAAGGGTAGTTAATTACAGAATGAGATTTATCAAAGGTGATTAATATGGTTTAAGTGAGATTAATTTCTGAAAGTAATTAATTTAATTGAGTAATTAATTGAATACAATTAAGAATCATTAATTAATATAATTAATGATGTAATTAAGATTGATTAATTAATATTAATTAATCAATAATAAGTAATTAAGGATAATTAATTAATTGTAATTAATTAAGGATAAATGTAATTAATTATAGTTTATTAATTAATGAAGTAATTAAAGGTTAATTACTGTAATTGAGTTTAGAGTAATAAATTTTGTGAATTAATTAATCAGGATGGATTAATTAAGATGATAAATTAGAGGTTAATTAATTAATTTGTAATTAATTAATGATAATGTAAGCAAGATTTATATTGTGTAAGTAATTAATTTAATTCATTTTAAATTAATTAAAGATGATATAATTACTTTAATTCATTTTAAATTGATTATAGATGGTAGGATTATAAGTCATTGCTTATAGATGGTTGATATTGATTACTTCGAATGGTTTGAATATCAGAGATGGGATTAGTAATGTTGATTGATATGGATGCATTGGTTGCATTGTGATATTGATATGGATTATCTTTTAATAGTGATAATATGGATTATCTATGGTTTGATAATGATAATTATCTGTTGTGAATCTATGAATTATCTATGTGTGTGTATATAGATAATGTTATTAAATTGTTTTAAACCCTAAAACAACTTGGACCTAAAAGACACGCTTTGGATTTCGATGAGACCGGGATCGGGTTTCCATATTTGGATATCCGAAAACCACATCGATCCAAATTAACGATAGGTCGTGAATCTTATGTGAAGAGTGAAGACTCAAGGTGTAAGGGCTATACGTCAGTATAACTCTGTGGGTGATTCCGTAATGAGTTTGACGGAATAGTACTTATAGATTCGAGATGGAGATTTAGAGTGCAAGGGTTATCGTCGTTGACTCTGGGGGTGATAACAAAACGAGTGTAACGAGATAATGCCTTCGGTTTCGTTCGAACCCGGAACGAACTTGTATGGATTGAATGCTTTAAGAACATCGTTAGGTGGACGATGAGCATTCTAAGATAGTGTGTCCTCTAAAGGTAATCATAGCCTTAAGCCTCATCAACCGGGAATGGCTAAAACAAGGGAGGTGCAGCAAGGCTTCGTGGGTAGCACCCACTGGAGAGCAAGTTTGATCCCTGTCTAGAGGTCCCTTTTTATTCGACTTAGTGGGCAGTTGTTAGTGCGCACCAACTGCGGGGTTGTCTTGTTCGGAACTATTCATTAAGGAATGGGTCCGACCTTGTGTTGCAGGGGAGTAGGAGTACTCCTCGGTACGTTGATCTAGGCCACGTACTGTGACGGGCGGTACCCCAGTAGCCCTGCCATTGATGGAATCCAAAATCCAACAAGTGCCGTACGTATTAATTGTGCCCAACTATGTTGGAACGTGAGATGTGAGCATTCCAGCTATTTATGTATTTTACTTGAAAACCCTAGACACTATTATAATATCACTGGATTTCCTATCAAATGTTTTGGTTAGCGTAAGGTAAAAACTTTTCCATGTTTATGTGTGGGAAGTCTTACGTGATACCTTTCTTTTCAAAGGATTTTTAAAGTTAAGCAACTTTAACCTGTTACTCACATCAGACCCATGTCTGACCCGGAGTTTATCTTTTGTTTTCATAAACTCTTGGGTACTGAAATTTTTACTAGTAGCCAAAGGATTCAGGTTAGCTTTGACGAATATTGGAGGAGCAATGGAGCAGGAGGCTTCTGCGTTAGATATATAGTATTCCGCTGTGTGTCTCTGTGTTGTCTCTGGACTGTATTATGTTGTAAATACTAGATAGGTGTTTATAACTGTCTAGTATATGTTGTATATCTGTGTACTCTGATAGTGATTGTAAACTATGTAATATTTTATGCTATTAATATAATTTATTCATTCCGCTGTTTAGATTCTGATGTGTTGTTTCTTCTTTCTTCTCTTTCTTTCTCTTTTCTATCCCTTTCTTTCTTATTAACGATGCGACTTTCTAGAGTTTGGGAGTTCGGTCGTTACAGGAGATTTCTCCTTACGGTTGTCAAATATGCTTGATACGCAAATTTATTTTCAATATTATTACTATAGGTGCAAAGTGTAGAAAAAAACATTTCGAAAGTAGAATATAAATCTTAGCTAGCATAGACATTTCGCACTTATGCCTACTATAGCTAACATGTTCAATAGCAGGTTACCGCTACATTCCATGGCATGTTATACAACTAAAACCGTACAGGGCTCGTATTGTTTCTTTAGATTTCCAACAAATGGTCAGGCCAAGGAACTTCCCATTGCCATATGAGTACGCCTTTGGAAAGACGACCCGAGAACCTAACCTAACATTACGGTTAGATCTCTGCCAACACAAGGCCGGGTTACCCCTAACTGGGTAACTACTGACACGAATATGTCATCCCCCGGTCGTAACCGACCTTCATCCGACGATCCTCGATTCCAACAAGCACAAAGTAATAAATTTGCAGCAACAACATAGGTTAAGTATCTGGGCTCCATACCATGATACCACCTCTATCCAGAAAGAATGACATACACTAAAGGGGCGCTACCCCCTAATAACCTTGCTGCATCCTTCCTGTTTTGACCATTTTCGGGGTGTGAGGTCCGACGAAGTCTCGTCCACAAAGCTACGCTTTATACAAAAGCTGTGCTTTGATCATCAAATGCTCAACAGCACTTCGTATGCCACATTACCAATTTGGGAATGTATCACTAGTAACCATCAACTACATAACCTCCGAGCTCGTACGTCTCAGAGAAGGGTGTTAAGCTAAGAGAATAAATTCTCCGCCACCAACAAAGATATATTTGATAGAAACCAGCTTTACATCTCAATTTGTAATGTCAAACACACATCCGTACAAGTCCGTTCCGGGATCGAACGGAACCGAAGGCACCTCCAAAGAAGCCCTTGCAATCTGGATATTCACTAATCACGTCCGAACTTCCCGTCACTAAGGGTGATAAAACCTCTATATCGGAGATCAGACGATGCAGAGTCATTCGACAGTAATCCTTTCGTTTTCACAAATATCCGGTCTTCAAGACTGGTCTTCAATTGCAATCCATAACGACGTATCACATATTCGGAATGGGTTATACGACCCAAAGGTCCTTTCCCGGCTAACCTGAATAGAGAGCGCTTATTTTGAAAATAAGTGTGGCATTCAAATTCAAGCTAATCACAACAAATACCCATTCAAGGGTAAATATTGATGGTCGGTTATTTAACTATCAATAGGCGTGCACAACATCACCAGATTCCAAATAATTTTTCAAATTATTTATTTTCCAAAAATATCTTTACAAGATATATATTTTCCACACTTCAACATTTGAAAACAAATTTCAAATCGCTTTTCACCTTTACAACTTTTGAAAACAAATTTCAAATCATTTCCCTACACGGGATATATTCACAAATCCTTATTCATTTTCATTTCAAAATGGTTCATTTAAACGAATTAAATAAATCCTTACCGATTTACTTTATAGTTACGTTCTAAATCTGTAAATTTATTTCCACACTTCAAAAATAAATCAACGTTTATTTTTAAACAAACTTCCCTTTCTTTTATAAATTCCATAGTGAATTTACAATTCCAAAATATCTATGAATATATGATTTCCAAATCGATTTCTAATATTCATTTTCAATTTATCTTTAAAAGATAAAATCTCAAAACATTCACTTCATATTGGAAAACATTTCCATACTTATTTAATAATAAGTAATTCACAAATCCATTTATTTTCAACACTTGGAAAATATTCAATATACTTGAACCGAAATTAAGTATATATTTCATTCTTTAAAGAAAACGTGCGCTTAAACACATTTATTTGAGTCAAAATGAATATTGCGTAAAACATCGTTATGACGACCCAAAATCACTAGTATAGGGATTCGAAATTAAGATAGATATATAAATCCCAATACTACATAAAACATTTCCCTTCAGAAATCATTTACTATAACAACTGTGTTATAGTCCACTATTTCCTTCTATTTCTCGAAAACGTATATTTCAACAATAAATGTTGAAATCTATGTATTCAATACTTAACGCATTTTAAAACATCTTTAAATCGTTTTAATTCTATTTAAAATATCACTTCCCAAAACATATCTATTTTATTTAATAATATATTCACTGTCCAAAATCGTGAATATAATTCCCA
The DNA here is from genome assembly GCA_030765085.1 of Allium cepa. Classification (NCBI taxonomy): domain Eukaryota; kingdom Viridiplantae; phylum Streptophyta; class Magnoliopsida; order Asparagales; family Amaryllidaceae; genus Allium; species Allium cepa. Next base: position 361,468,867 of record CM060942.1, read on the forward strand.
ACCAAACTCTTATTATTACAACATTTAACTTAAAGGATAATTCGCTGTCCAAAATCACGAATATCTCTCCTTTAATAAACTTCTATGTTTAATTCATCAAATTCAATTGATTTCAGATTTCTAAAACAACATTTAAAAATTCACATTTATATTTTATAACAACTTCGATTTACAAATCTCCTTTATTAACAAATTCTATTTATATCTCATTTAAATGCCAAAATCCAATTTATAAGTTAATTCCTTATAATCTTTTATTCTACAAATTCATTCATTTTATAACTTCACAATTTACAAATCTATAAAATTCATTCACTTATGAAATCCTTTTATACTTCATTTTAACACTTATAAAAACTCGTTTTATAAATTTCAATATTTTAATTTATAATTATCAATTTTATAAATCTTTTATATAAATCGTTTATAATAATTCAAAAATCCCAGTTTAAACCATTTTTTAATAATTTACATATCGTTATTAAAGCTTATATATAACTCCAAAATCATACTTAAGTATTATTTTCCAAAAATATAACTTTTATAATAATAATAGTTATAACGTTTATTTATTTTAACAATTCAAAACTTAATAAACGTATACCTTCAAAAATCACTTTAAAATCCTTTTAAATTCAAAATCGTTACTTTAATATTTTTAAAACTCCAAAAATAGGCCAATGCTGCAACAGCAACAATATATCAATCACGACAATCAAAACATCATATATCAATATGATAACAGAATATATAACAATATCTGTAAATCAATCAATACAGTTGAGGAATCCAGTTGGATCCCTCCAACCCTTTTCCCTACATGCACAGACGTTAGCACAATACCAATTCCGTTCCAATACGCAATATCGCGGTATATAGGATTTATAAAATATTGCCCGCTATTATGCGGCGCAGTAGGGTCTCATCTGCTATATAGTGCGGGAAATCAAGTACATAAATAATACCAATTTAACTTTGCAGTGAAATATTCACGGTATATGTTTTTAATAAATAACCTCCGCTTAATATACAGCGTATAATGTCTATTTCAATACAACAGATAGCAATCATCATTCAAACATACAATCAAGCAATATTTAAATCTAACTATTTAAAATTTAAACCGAAACTGATTCGATTAAATGAGAAGTTCTCACCTTGTTTCCAATATCGTTGTAGTGTTTTATTTCAAATAAAATTAAACGTCCGTTTAATTTTACCCAAAATTCTCACTAACTCCAAATGAATCCAATCAAGTTCCATTGCGTATTGCTCGTCAAAACGAAGCCAGCGCAATTCGTTTCGTAATTTTCCAACCTCGTATGAAAGAGATATCACATTTTAAAGTTTGTACACAATTTATACAATACAAATTCACAAATTATTTTTATTTTCAATTTTCAAACCCACTTGCAATCTGGACCGCACATTCCTTTGCCTCAACATCAGGCCGTCCCTTGCTTTCTTCCTTCTCCAGGAAATGAATGTGAAAACCGAACCCATAATCACTATCTAGGGTTAAAAATCGCGGCCACCACGACGAACTATGCATCGATCAGGTGATGCCGTTCAACTCGCCAACCAAAGCTCTACCTTCGGCTGAAGCCTTGTGAAACTCGGCTATCATTGAGCCTCGAAAAACATGCCGAACTCCCCGATGAACGCGGCTATGTAGCTGTCAATGTACAGTTCGAAATCCAATCTCAACCGTTGGATAGCTAGTACTCGTTGAGCTCTTCAATTTTGTAGTTGATGATTTCTTGAAATAATGTGTGGATTTGAAGATATTAGACGAAGAAGTTTGGAAGTTTTCAGCCATTAAAATTGAAAGTGGCGGCTAGAACAATTAGGGTTAGGGTTTGATTTTAGTTTGCAAATTGGAGATGTGAGGTCCTTATATAAAAAATTGCCCAAAAAGCTATTCATCCAAAATTTTCCGAACTCCAAACGAAACGTGGCCGCTGGCATTTCTAGGGTTTACCCTGCGTTCCGAACATAATAGAACGTGTTTCGGAGGCTAATTCGATCGTATGTGTGGGTTACGGAAATAAACGATCAAATTTAAATTAAACCGATTAAACAAATTTCTAGGCGTTTTGGCTTGCCCCGGATAAACGGTAAATCCGATTGACACGAAATTTGAAATCTTACAATAATATCACATTACGGATCTCATGAAACTGGTTTCGGTGAAATCCGAGACTGTTTGAAAAAAGGCTATTTTAACTCGTCAATTAAATATTAAAATATTCAATTTCCATAAATTAACTTTAAATTCAATTTTAAAAGTTCTATAACCTCATTCTAACTCCAATATGATTTATTATAACTTTATAAATCATTTTTAGTCATATTAAACCCAATTTTCAATTATTTCTGTATTTTCAAATATTAAATTATCATTTTAATTATCCAATTAAGTCCTTATATTCGAAATAAAATTTATTCGACTGTTTAATTTCACTTGTTAATATTAAAACCAATTAAATATACAAATTTTAATGAACAGAAATTCTGGGTCGTTGCATAAATCGCTCCTGTTTTAGCCACCTTATGCCAACTCACGGAAGTATTGGGTCTATGTATTTACCTCAAAGGAAACGCCTCTACCATCCTCCTTCATTCTGGAATCTCCACCGCGTACACGGTTGTTAAAGTGGTTTTCGGAGTTGGCAGAGAGTATGACAACTTTCGATCCCGGTCTCTTTAACAACCAAATGTTATTATAACACCGCGGTCTTTTCAAAATAGTTTATACTTTAAAACCAGAATATAATATCCATTTCAAATCCATATAAATACGATATCATTTCCTCTTTTGAAAACCCAAATCAATTAGATATCCTTTTCAAATATATCCCTTTCTAAACCCATAATAATTTCAAAGTTATAGTATTTCTAAACCCTACACTTGAAATATAGCCTTTCAAAAATATAAACTTTGAATTTCATAACTTTGGAATGTAACCCCACCACTTAAATGGGTTAAATATAATTACTTTATATAATAAAATAGTTTCATCATCTTCACAATTCAATTCCAATTATAGATTTTAAATTTCCAAATAAACCATTTAAATTTCCATGTATTTCAAATCTTTAAATATTACACCATTTCAAAACATATTCTTCGATAACTTCTTATATACCTAATTTCCATTTCTATTATTTCGATTTGAAATATTTACTTAATAAATACAATATAATTTTAGTAAAACTTTTACTTCACTTAACTGGATATTCTTTCAATTTATTAACTTGGCATATCAACTATATATTTATTTAAATCCCTCTAAACCAAAGTTAGTTATAAGAATCATACCCTTTAAAACTCATTTTTATTTAAGTTTCAATTCAAATTTATTCGAATATAATTCTTAAATAATTCAATTCAAACAAATTTCATATTTATCTTCCAACTTAAATTTTTATTTAAGTCATTAAAACTGTATATATACAAATATTTGAACAGGTACTTAACCACATAATATAAACAATCTAACTCCATAAATATACTTATTTTTATTACACAAATTTATACATAGCTTAAATTCAAGAAATTAACTGTATATATAAAATACTATTTATATAATATCAAAATTAAATTTATTAAACCAAATATTCCTTTCTAAAACCATAGAAAATCATTTAAAAAAATATTATATATATATATATACCGCGGTGCCTGTAAAAAAATTTCTATCCTATGGTCAAGTGATACGGATATTTATCATTTCAGTCCGCAATTTAAAAATAAAAAATGCGGTTATATATCATTTCAAACCGCAATCCCGAATGAAATAAGAATGCATATTAACTTCCAATTTATAACAATATAAATAAACATCCACTCACCCAATATCAATCATCAAACATTTATCCCAAACATCATCCAATCCAAAAAATATCATTAATATATAACAGGTAATAAATAACATGAATTAACTAAAAGTTTATATTCAATAATAAATTTAATAACTGTTTAACTGGGAGTTTATATGCAATAAATGAATAAATAACAAATTTTACTGGCAGTTTATATGCAGTGAATAATTAAATAACAATTTAATTAAATAAATGCGATTTAACTGAGATGATGAATAAAAGTATGCCAAAACAGTCATAAATAAATTACTACTCAAATCATAAATCAATTTAACAAACATAAAAAATTTTAGAAGTTGTGAGTGGGTTAAAACACTCACCTTTGGAATTTAAATTGAATTTAAATCCAATTTAAACCCAAAAATTAGACAGTCTTCAAATTCGTCCAAACTAGCGTCAAAGTGTCCGGAATTCCAATACGAACATAGCGGGAAAAATCGCGCATGAAATGGACTAAGTATGAAAACGTTATTAAGATTTTTAACATTGAAATTAAAATTAAAATTAAATTAAATTAAACAACAAAACATACTTCTTCCACAGGACACGTCAACAACTTCTGGAACCTATGAGCCCAACAATTTCGCCATAGGGAAAAACACCACTACAGCCGCCACCCTAAACACACCGACGCACCATCCAATCATTCGTCGATACCTCCCCAAAGTTGGCTGTGATCCCCCCATAGTGCTCGACCACCTTCGGCCACGTCAACGACGTGAGCAAGCTCCAGCCGCCGCCACTATCCCCAAAATTTCAAAACCCTAATCAAAAATTGCCACCCATCCAACCGCCGATTTGTCAAACCAATCACCTAGATGCGATCCCCTCGGTTTCCTCTCCAAAACCCAGAAACGGTTCGTCGATCCGTCGAGTTTGATTTCGACGTGATGAACGATCGAGACTTCTTCGATTTTTACTGGTCAAACGACAATCCCAAATGAAAAACGAATTTCACCAGAACATTACGCACTTCGAGAGCTTCAACATTTATTTTTTTTGAATTTTTTTGAGGAATTTTAAATTTATGCTTTGGATTTGATTTGCAATTGGATCTGAAAATATAGAATTTTGTCTACCATTGAGGAAGAGGAGGGAATAGAATGAATTTACGTTCAGACAAATGAGAATTAGGGAGGCTAGGGTTTATAGAAGGATATTCATAGAGAAAGTTGAAATATAATAAATGGATCGGGTTGAACACGCGCTAACGACAAAGTGGCCCAAAAAGCCCGTTTTGACCCCATACAGAAATTGGGTAAACCCATATATCAAAATAGGTGGTTTAAAATACTTTAAACGCGATGGAACAAGTTCTAAGTCCAAATTCCATCGTATGAAGAAGTTATGCTCAAATAAATATTTTTCAAATTGATTTCAATTGATTTCAATTAAATCGATTTCAAGGAGTTTCGCGTTCGTACGATCAAACGACAAGTCCGATCGCTACGAAACTTGAAACCCTACAATAATTCACCGATACGAATTCGATGAAACTGGTTTCGTCGAAATCTGAGTTAAAGTGAACAAAATGTTTATTTTTATAATAATTTAATAAATAAAATTTAGTCAATTTAATTAAATTCGATAATTACCAATTCTTATCATTTAAATTTCCCAATCATTTACAATGATTTAAACCCAATTTAACTGTCAATTTAGAGTTGATAAATTTATAAATTTCGGTATAAACCTCCATTTCATTAAATTCGAAAATTATAAATTAAATTTCCAAAATTTCTATCAAATTTACTTTTCATTATAATATTTAGTTCCTTAGTAATGATTTGATGAAACTAACATTGGGTTCATACTTTATTATATAACTATCTCCAAATTTCATCTAAATTTCTATCAACGTAAAATTTAACTGTTAAATTTCATTTATTCGCAATAAATTCAATTATTGAATTTCTTCTTCAATCAAATAAATAAATCTTGCTTTCTATTCTTTAAATTAGCCAATTGTCATATTATAAATAGAATTAGCATTAATTACATCTGATAAAATTAACCATTTTCAATGACAAATCACACCTACCCTATCTGCACAAATTAAGTCAATTAATTGTAATTGATTTCCTATTAAATGTTATAAATTATAAATTGAAATCTCAATAAATTCGTTTATTGATTTAAAATCTTGCTATTAAAAAAATTGACATTTTATGGGTATAATTAACCGTGAAATATATTACACTTCCTTAATGTATTTATTAAATTTATTTCCAATAACGTACTACCTAATTTTCTTTAATTGCAATTTGATTTCTAAATTTTATGCAACATACTAAAGAAATAAAACATATATCAATTGATTCGTTTAGTTTAAATCTTTTTATTAAGTTCAATACTACTATATAAAATTAGTTACCTTGTTTTTCCCATTCATTACTTTAATATATCCATTCTAACAACTCCTAGCCATTGTATTAAATTTCACACAAATGTAAAATTTATTTACATTTATTACAATTTATCTCCAATTAACCATCTAAATGAATAAGTAACCTATAATAAACATTATCGTTGCTCTTTAGTCGCATAAGTAAGCCTCTATTATTTACAAATCAATGTTGGCATTTATTTCCATACTACTAATTGTATTCACTTATGTTCTATCCAAACATACATTTGGATTTTATTTTCATTAATTAATACAATATTTACATCCACTTATTAACAATTTACTTCCATTTATACATTTGCAATTCATTTTAGTCATATTGATTTTATCCAATTACCATTAAATTTACATTCAATTACTATTCAATGTATATTTATTCATTAATTAATTCGATATTTACGTTTGTTTCCTTCCATTTGATTTAAAACCTAGTATATATTTACATTAATCCCATTTCATTCCATCCATTTATGGGTATTGCATTGAAATTTAATTTATTAGCTTATATCAACATTATTACCATTAATTGCCATTGGATTACCAAATTTATTCAATACCCTAAATAAATAACATATATTAATTCAATACTTACATTTTTTTACCTATGTATGTTTTCATTCCAAAACAATATTTCAATTACTATAGGACATTTATTTAATTCAATTTACTATTTAATATTATTAATTCATTAAATTAATTCACTATTTACCTTTGTTTTCTTATATTCAAATCTTAGCCTAGTATAACAATTTACATTACTTCAGTTATTCGTAATTTCATTTCAACTGTTAATACTTATCTTTAATTTCCATGGTTTCCTTCCATTTTCAACATTCGCTTCATTATTAATTATTAAATTTTTTATTTCTTCCTAAATTTAATTTCAAAAATTAAATTAAACTAACCAATTTATTTATTAAAATTTATGGGTCGTTACACTCTCCCCCACTCAAAAATTTTCATCCCCGAAAAGGAAAAGAAGGGAAAAGAATAATTAAGAAATCAACCTATCTTATTCAAAATATTTACTTTATAAACAACTAAATTTACAAAATTAATTACTTTAAATAAAATATACAAATTTATAAACATTAAACCTTTTTATACTCAAATTAATAAAATTTGGAAAACATTTAAAAAAAATTCTAAGTCCAAAATTTACGGGAAATTTCGGCAGAGTCCCTTTGTACGGAGAGGCTCGAGAGAAAATATAATATCAAATATAATAAAATATCACATATATTTTTCAAATAATATATCCCAATATGGAAAAAATAATATAGTCGCGCTATAACCGTAATCCGAAAACGTACCTGTTTGTCGGGCAATTTATGCTTATTTTATGGAACCAAAAGCAGTAGCAATTGCTTCCATAACCTGCATTTCACTTATATAATATAAAAAGGTTAACAATTATATAAAATGAAATATTTAAGGTTGTTTCAACCACAACAAAAATCAATACAACAACAATCAATTCCAACAAGGCATACAACCATCATACAAAATCAACACAATTCAATCATTCATTTATATCAAACAAAACAAATAGTTGTTCGGGTTCAAACTTTAAATTGTACGGAATGAAAAAATAAAGTACTAAGTGTACCCTTCACTCAACAGTCTTAGGTGAAACTAAATAGAGTATTCATACATCCCAACAATTTTAAAATATCCTTACCCAACAACCATAGGCCAAAACAAACAACACTTCCAAACATGAAATCAAATTAAATTTTCCAATTTCATAGCATTTATTGTTTGATTTCCTTTATATAGTGATTTATTCCCTTTTTTTCTTTATCTTCATTTATTTGCAGTATTCATCTTTCTGCTTATTTTATTAATAAATAGCTTCAATCATTTACTTAAGTTTATTAACTTTCATATATACTTCTTAATTTTATTTATTTACTTTCATTTATTACAAAACTCTATTTATAATGCTTTCCTTTCTATTTTAATTAATAGCCTTTCAATTTATACTTAAGTTCATAACAACTCTAACCCCAAATGCTTATTATAGTAAGAATTCCATTATAACTTAAGTTTATAACCTTATAACATTAATTCTTATAAATAAAAGCAATTGATTGAACACTTTCATTTCATACTTTTACTTGTACAATTTCCATTACATTTCTTAAACATTTCAACTTTTAATATTTGGTAAGTTATACATATGCTTTTAAAGAATGAAATTGAAAGTTATACAAGTTTTCTCATTTCTTTTCTAAAATTTATGCAATGTTCAATAATTATATCCTTTGTATTATAAGTTACACATTTCAGAATTCGTTGTTTCATAAGTTACAGTTTTAAATTACCTTTAATTTCATTCATAACCTAGAATTAAATTCCTTATTTTAATTAAAGACTCCAATTATTAATCGGTTACATTCCATTTCACTACAATAACGGAAACTATTAATAAATCGAAAACATAAGAATTAAATACCGGGTTAATTTCAAATCATTTTAAAATAATAGATAAATGTATATACTTACACTTGATATATCCAATTATATTTAAAACAATTTAAAATTTCATATTTGGTTATCAAAATAAATCCATAGTAAACTACTACAGTGGCCTTCCCACTTCGAAACTCGAAAATGAATGTTGATGATGCGTGCACTCATCACCGAAATTATTTTCCAACGACAGAGTGGGAAGTACAAAGCTTGTTTTTTTTCCAAAATTTCTTTAAAACAATTCTTTCAAATTATATTGAAATATTTATATCACAAAATACTTCTAAATAATGTTATTACTATATTCCAAAATCATTCAAAAGAAATTTTCAAAACCCTGGAAATTAAGTTCTAAATACCCAATTTTCATTTATTTTATTTTCAGTCTTATTTCAAATATTATCTATAAATTTCAATATCTAACAACAAATCTATTGCAACCGTATATATATCATTTATAAAAATTTATTTTATATATATATAGAAAATATATTAGGCAAAATTATTTCATTCACCTATATTAAAAACAAATATTATTTTGGTATGTCCTATTAAATGTTTAGAAACCCCTATTAATGTCATAGCATCCCATGCATCAACCAGAATTTATAAATACAAAACGGAACAGATTAACACAATATTAAAACCTTTTTATAACACTAACAAATACGCTCTCTCATATATACACTCAGCGACTGCCATAGGGTATTCCTACCTTGTTAATAAAGAGTCAAACCCCACAAAGCTAAGGCTTATCGCTAAACCAAATCTCCGATACTAGATGTAACATCCGGCCTTTTTATACGCTTTAAATCGACACACGTGCCAATTCAAAGCATATGGAAGGGCGGATTGTTATGGGGTAAATAATAAAAACAAGAAAGAAATAAAACAAAACAGAATCTCACAGCGAAAGTATAAAATATAATAATCAAATATACAGTTCTTGAAGTTGTTTACAAAATATTTAATTTTACTTATACAATATATATCAGGGTTATACATACTATAGAATATCAATAGTGCAGCGGAATATAATAGTGTAGTGGAATAATATAGTAGATAATAGTACTACAAATCGTCGTCTTCTTCCTCTAGAGCTAAAATTTTCAAATCCTGAAACGCTCGGACTGACCCGAGCGAATTGAAAAGACAAAACACTCGAGTCAGAACTAAAAGATCTTATGTAAGTTAAATCAACAGAAGTAAACATGAGTGCCGTAACTCAAGAGATGCTCGGGATTTACATCTCCTAAGGATCCATTAAACTATTTACTATATAGTAATATTTCGCTATTATAATAGTGTCTAATTGTAACATAAACTTACTTTTAAATAGCGTTAAGGAGTGACCCAATATTCCCCTTAACACAGTAATAGTCCCAGTAGTCCATCCAGTATCAGCGCATCTCCAGATCGGGAGACTACCATAAATACTCCACGGGCTATGGAAAAAACCAAACTCGTACAAGGCGCGCTATGGTAGGTGACACGGCACAACTAGTCAATGCCAGGGTAGATATACCAATTACGCTTTCGGGTCGATGATAACGCGTAGCTGCTACTACCGCCCACCTCGAACAACACAACCAAATCAAAGAAATCAAGAGTGGGCACCGAATCAATCTAAAAGTCAAAGTAGCATATCAAAGGGATGTGTCCGATCAAAGGTGCTGTGACGCCCCACCTCTATACCCACGCTAGCCAAGAACACTCCGGAGAAGTGCTGTCAACTAGCACGGAGAATAAGGCTGTTGAGGAGCGACCATCCATGTAATTGCTTATCACACGGTGGCTATAAATAATCTTCGGAAACAAACATAGAAATAATCATATCACAAATCAGTCACAGATATCCATATCACAAAGGCGGAAGAAGATGTGAATATATAACTAACACATGAAAGTGTACATCAGAGTAGTGGTCAATAAGATCCACGATAATACAAAAGAATAGCAACACGTGCTATACAAAAGAATACAACTATGAGTCTATATCTCAAGTGTATACAACAAAAACTGCTAATCTAAACAGTTAGCCAAAAGTCAGAGTGATGAATCCCTGGGAAGAAGTCAAGCAGAAGCACCTGTAACATCTCGGTCTGATCCGAGTATTATTTAAGAAAATAATAAACGGATCAGTCTAGCTATAAATATCAGATGACATGATATAACATAAAAGATATGGCATAAACATAAACATCCATAACGACATACCACTATAAGTATGTAAATAATGATCAACAGAAGATCAATCAATAAGAGATAATCAATATCACAAGAATCTTCTCAAAGATTCGAAGGGGGCATCATACCCTAAACTTGTACTCATAACAAGTCAATGACATAAATTCCAGAAATCAACACGAGAAATCCAGAAATCATAAAAAGGGAAAGAGGCCTATCACATGACGGTCCGAAGACCATGGGGAGCTACCCCACATGTGTGAGTGGAATCACACAGATTGAGGTCAAGACTAACCAAAAAGCAGAAAGGTATGTGTGAATGGAATCACACAAGTGGTGTCTAGTCTAACCTTGCAATGAAAGAGACATCGCGCAATTGCTAGTCTAATTCATAAAGCGATCATCAAGATCAACGAGAAGTGTCAATTACACTAAGCTAGTAAATATAGAAGTTTAGCTTCATGTCCCATAACCACTTGCTTAACTTAAATATTTACGAACAAACTGTAAATCTTCACTAATAAAATTGTCACAAGAGGTTCAATCGAACAAGTCCAAGAATTAACCGACGAAGTGAACGCAAGCGTTTCATACCACTTGTTTTACTAAGTCGTTTAATTAGATTTCTCATCCGAGTGAGGTAAAGGTTTGTATATACTAATAGATTGGAAAACGGTTTAAGAAAAGAGCTTTGTTATTAAAAATAGAGTTGAAATTGTTTGTTAAAAGAGTTTTGATATTTACTACTAGTATTGAAACCTTTATATTATAAAGTGACAAAACACAGAAGCAATTGTAGAAACAATCAGTCACAAAAATCGCATACGGAGATGTGAATAAAATCCAAGGAAACCAGCTCAATGTTTTTCAGATAAGATCCCCTACGGAGGGGGGGTCCAGGGGGGGTGGCAACCCCCCAAGGTGGGGGTGCGGGGGCAACGCCACCGCTTACGGGGTTCGACCTGCCCGGTCAGGTCGCGGGGGTCCAGGGGGCAGCGCCCCCGGCGGGGTGCGGGGCAGCGCCCCGACCAAAACGGTACGACCTAGTGAAGATAAAATGAGGTCTAACGACCTAAGGACTCAAGGGTCATACGACCTAACGACTCAAGGGTCCATCGACCTAGCGACTCAAGGGTCATACGACCTAACGACTCAAGGGTCTACGACTCAGCGACTCAAGGGTCCAACGACTCAGCGACTCAAGGGTCCAACGACTCAGCGACTCAAGGGTCCAACGACTCAGCGACTCAAGGGTCCAACGACTCAGCGACTCAAGGGTCCACGACTCAGCGACTCAAGGGTCCAACGACTCAGCGACTCAAGGGTCCAACGACTCAGCGACTCAAGGGTCCAACGACTCAGCGACTCAAGGGTCCACGACTCAGCGACTCAAGGGTCCAACGACTCAGCGACTCAAGTGCGGAAAATTCAACAAAACGCTAAAAATTGGAGTTTTTTGCCAATCCAATCCAAACCAAATGCTAACATGCATGCAAAAATGATAGGGAATCATTCCCAACAGTCCAATATAGTTATAGGCTAGAATTGTGAGATAAAAATCTCACCTTTGCACTAAAATTTATGAAGATGAAGCTTGAAAGCAAGGAGAAGCAATCCAAAGCTTGAATCCAATATCTTCTACTTGAATTTGGAGTTGAATGATGGAGTTGCAATTGAATTTGAGCTTGGAGTTTAAATTTCCCATTCTCTTCACCATTAATGCTAAAGCTTGAGTTAGTTAGGAAATTTATGAAGAGTGAGGAGAAGAGGGTTGGAACTTGGGCTTAATAGGCTAAACTAACCCAAAGTCCAAAGCGGGAAAAGTTAGTGAAATTTCACTAACTCCAAACCTATCGATGTTTATACTTAAAAAGTTGTAAACGACATTTCGAACTCAATGGAAGTGGTCTCGAGTCCTAATTTGACCGTTTGCAAAAAGTAGTTTTTCGGACCAAAATCCGATTAACGATTTAATATTTAAATAAAAATATTTAAATGTAAACTCGATAAATATGCGGGTTGTTACAGGTGCTACCTCAATTAACCCGTCAATCGCTCCTGTTTTAGCTACCTTATGCCAACTCACGGGAGTTGGGTCCACATATTTACCTCAAAGGAAACGCCGCCACCATCCTCCTTCATTCTGGAATCTCCACCGCGTACACGGTTGTTAAAGTGGTTTTCAGAGTTGGCAGAGAGTATTACAACTTTCGATCCCGGTCTCTTTAACAACCAAACGTTATTATAACACCGCGACCTTTTCAAAATAGTTTATACTTTAAAACCAGAATATAATATCCATTTCAAATCCATATAAATACGATATCATTTCCTCTTTTAAAAACCCAAATCAATTAGATATCCTTTTCAAATATATCCCTTTCTAAACCCATAATAATTTCAAAGTTATAATATTTCTAAACCCAACGTTTGAATTATAGCCTTCCAGAAATATAAACTTTGAATTTCATAACTTTGGAATGTAACCCCACCACTTAAATGAGTTAAATATAATTACTTTATATAATACAATAGTTTCTTCACCTTCACAATTCAATTCCAATTATAGATTTTAAATTTCCAAATATACCATTTAAATTTCCATGTATTTCAAATCTTTAAATATTACACCTTTTCAAAACGTATTCTTTGATAATTTCGTATATACCCAATTTCCATTTCTATTATTTCGATTTGAAATATTTACTTAATAAATACAATATAATTTAAGTAAAACTTTTGCTTCACCTAACTGGATATTCTTTCAATTTATAAACTTGGCATATCAACTTTATATTCATTTAAATCCCTCTAAACCAAAGTTAGTTATAAGAATCATACCCTTTAAAGCCTCAATTTTATTTAAGTTTCAATTCAAATTTATTCGAGTATAATTCTTAAATAATTCAATTCGAACCAATTTTATATTTATCTTCTAACTTAAATTTTTATTTATGTCATGAAAACTTTATATATACAAATATTTGAACAGGTACTTAACCATATAATATAAACAATCTAACTCCATAAATATACTTATTTTTATTACACAAATTTATACATAGCTTGAATTCAAGAAATTAACTACATATATAAAATACTATTTATATAATATCAAAATTAAATTTATTAAACCGTATATTCATTTCCAAAACTATAGAAAATCATTTAAAAAAATATTTTATATATATACCGCGGTGCCTGTATAAAATTTTCTATCATACGGTTAAGTGATACGGATCTTTATCATTTCAATCCGCAATTTAAAAATAAAAAAATGCGGTTATATATCATTTCAAACCGCAATCCCAATGAAATAAGAATGCATAATAACTTGCAGTTTATAACAATATAAACAAACATCCATTCACCCAATATCAATCATCAAACATTTATCCCATACATCACCCAATCCAAACAATATCATTAATATATTACTGGTAATAAATAACAGGTATTAACTAACAGTTTATATTCAATTATAAATTTAATAACTGTTTAACTAGGAGTTTATATGCAATAAATGAATAAATAACAAATTTTACTGGCAGTTTATATGCAATGAATAATTAAATAACAATTTAATTAAATAAATGCGATTTAACTGAGATGATGAATAAAAGTATGCCAAACAATCATAAATAAACTACTACTCATATCATAAATCAATGTAACAAACATCAGAAATTTTAGAAGTTGTGAGTGGGTTAAAACACGCACCTTTTGAATTTAAATTGAATTTAAATCCAATTTAAACCCAAAAATTGGACACTCTCCAAATTCGTCCAAACTAGCGTCAAAGTGTCCGGAATTCCAATATGAACCTAGCGGAGAAAACCGCGTATGAAACATACTGAGTATGAAAAGTACTTAAGATTTTTAACATTGAAATTAAAATTAAAATTAAATTAAATTAAACCACAAAACTTACTTCTTCCACAGGACACGTCAACAACTTCTGGAACCTGTGCGCGCAATAATTTCGCTACATGGAAAAACACGACTACAACCGCCACCCTAAACATCACCGACGCACTATCCAATCGTTCGCCGATACTCCCCAAAGCCGGCAGTTACCCCCCCCCCCCCCCACAATGCTCGACCACCTTCGTCCACGTCAACGACGTGAGAAAGCTCCAGCCGCCGCCACTATCCCTAAAATTTCGAAACCCTAATCGAAAATTTCCACCCATCCAACCATCGATTCGTCAAACCAATCACCTAGATGCGATTCCTTCGGCTTCCTCTCCAAAACCCTGAAACGGTTAGTCGATCCGTCGAGTTTGATTTCGAAGTGATGAACGGTCGAGACTTCTTCGATTTTTACTGGTCAAACGACAATCCAAAACGAAATACGAATTTCACCAGAAGATAACGCACTTCGAGAGCTTCAACATTTTTTTTTTTGAATTTTTCTGAGGACTTTGAAATTTATGCTTTGGATTTGATTTGCAATTGGATCTGGAAATATAGAATTTTGTCTGCCATTGAGGAAGAGGAGGGAATAGAATGAATTTACGTACAGAAAAATGAGAATTAGGGAGGCTAGGGTTTATAGAAGGATATTCATAGAGAAAGTTGAAATAGAATAAATGGATCGGGTTGAACACGCGCTAACGAGAAAGTGGCCCAAAAAGCCCGTTTTGACCCCAGACAGAAATTGGGTAAACCCATATATCAAAATAGGTGGTTTAAAATACTTTAAACGCGATGGAACAAGTTCTAAGTCCAAATTCCATCGTATGAAAAAGTTATGCTCAAATCAATATTTTTCAAATTGATTTCAATTAAATCGATTTCAAGGCATTTCGTGTTCGTACGATCAAACGACAAGTCCGATCGCTACGAACTTGAAACCCTACAATAATTCACCGATACGAATCCGATGAAACTGATTTCGTCGAAATCCGAGTCAGTGGCCAAAATGGCTATTTTTATATTAATTTAGTAAATAAAATTTAATTAATTTAATTAAATTCGATAATGACCAATTCTTATCATTTTAAATTTTCCAATCATTTACTGTAACGATTGCGATTTTTCATGCCGAAAAATCGAAATGTTAGGGTTTAAGAAGAAGAAAAATGTAAAAGAAAGAGGTAGAAGAAGAGATAAGAAGATAGAAAATAGAACGGGACAGAAAGAAAACAATAGAACAACATCAGAATCTCACAATTCGCGGCGGAACAACATATAATAGATAAATGAATAATCTTTCAACAAAGAACTATATCAGTTATTACATCACATTACATTTCATTACATCAGAGTGTACAACAACAAACAACATCAAACAGCGGAAAAGAAGTACTATATACTAATAATACGCTATGCCATCCAGCTTGCCTCCTACAACTCCTGAATTCCAGAATATCCTGATAAACCTTAACTCTTGACTGCCCATGTGGAAATTGGTGGGCACCTAGAGTTTAGGAAGGAAAACAATAAACTCCGAGTCAGTCATGTGACTGGTGTGGGAACTCAAAACAGTTTATTTATCTTTAAAATCAAAATAGAGGAATATTTTTTTAAAATAGATTCGCAATGTTTTTGAAAATGTAACTACCATAAGACCTCCCACCACACACACAATGCAAACGCAGACATGGAGGAGATTTCTTCTTATGTTAGTCAAAGATGCTTACTACGCAAAAATCAAATCAATTTTGATATTATTATTAGTGCATAGTGTAGAAGATATTTCGAAAGTAGAATATAAATCTTATCCAGCATAGGTACCATTATATTATGCCTACTATAGCTACCATATTAGATGGCAGGTTCTACAACTAAAACCGTACAAGTCTCGTATTGTTTCTTTGGATTTCCAACAAATGGTCAGGCCAAGGAACTTCCCATTGCCACATGAGAACGCCTCTGGAAGGACGTCCCCGAGAACCAAACCGGATCTCAGCCAACACAAGGCCGGGTTACCCCTAACTGGGTAACTACTGACACGAGCATGCCATCCCCCGGTCCTTTGGGACCTTTATCCGAGAGCTCTCTAATCAACATCACACCATAATAAGTAAAGTGTTCAACATGAGTAAGTATCTGGGCTCCATACCATGATACCACCCTTTTCCAGAAGGAAATGCACACACCCTAAAGGGAGCTACCCCTCATAACCTTGCCGCATCTTTCCTTTTTTGACCATTCCGGGGTGTGAGGCTCGACGAAGTCTCGTCCACAAAGCCATGCTTTATACAAAAGCTGTGCTTGGGGTCAACAAATGATGATAGAAATGATCACAAAGATAAACGATCAAACAATTGATCCTATCACAAATGATCAACACAATGATCATTTTACAGCAACACTCAGCATGTCACATTACCAAATTGGGAATATATTGCTAATAACCTTCAACTATATAACCTCTGAGCTCGTACGTATTAAAGAAGGGTGTTAAGCTAAGAGAATACATTCTCCGCCACCAACAGAAATATATTTGAAAGAAATCAGCTTTATATCTCAATTTGTAATGTCAGGCATACTATCCATACAAGTCTGTTCAGGGATCGAACAGAACCGAAGGCACTTACAACGAAGTCCTTGCAATCCGGATAATCTCTAATCACGTCCGGATTTCCCATCACATATGGAGATCTCTATACCGGGGATCAGCCAGTGCAGAGACAATCAACAAGAAACCCTTTCGTTTTTGAAAATATCCAGTCTTCAACACCGATCTTCAAATGCAATTCATAACGACGTATCACATATTCGGAATGGGTTATACGACCCCAAGGTCCTTTCCCGGTTAACCCGAATAGTGAGCTCTTATTTAAAAAAAAATAAGTGTGGCATTCAAATTCAAGCAAATCACAACAAATATCTATTTAAGGGTAAATATTGATAGTCGGTTATTGAACTATTAATGGATATGCAAAACATCACCAGATTCCAAATAATTTTTCAAATTATTTATTTTCCAAAAAATATCTTTACAAGATATAAAATATTCATTCTTCAAAAATAAATCAATATTTATTTTTAAACCCATTTTCCAAATTTCATTTTTAAATTCCATATTTAATTTACATTTCCAAAATAACTATGAATTACGTTTTCAATTATTCATTTTCAATTTATCTTCAAAAAGATAAATTCTCTAAACTTTTCATTTCACATGGAAAAAAAACATTTCCATACTTATTTATTTATAAGTAATTCACAAGTCTTTTTATTTTCTATACTTGGAAAATATTTAATATACTTAAATCAAAATTAAGTATATATTTCATTCTTTAAGGAAATCATTCTCTTAAACATATTTATTTGGGCCAAAACGAATGTTGCGTAAAACATTGTTACGACAACCCAAAATCACTAGTATAGGGATTCGAAATTAAAATAGATATATAAATCCCAATACTATACAAAACATTTTCTTTCAGAAATCATTTACTATAACAACAGTGTTATAATCTACCATTTCCTTCTATTTCTCGAAAACGTCTATTTCAACAATGAATGTTGAAATCTATGGTTTCGAATCTAAATACATTTAAAACATCGTTAGATCGTTTTAATTCTATTTAAAACATCACATTCAAAACCATTTCTTTAACATATTATTCACTATTCAAAAACGTGAATATACTTGTTAACCAATTTTATAATTTCTATTCATTTTGTTTTAAAGGATTATTCACTGTCTAAAACATGAATATAACTCCATAAATAAGTTATAAAAATTAACTTATCAAAATAAGTCATTGCGAATTTATAAAACAATGTTTATGCATTTCATTTCTATTTATTTTATAACTATTTCCTTTATAAATCTCCTTTATTAACCTATTCGATTTATAACTCAATTATATACCGAAAGTCCATATTATAAGTTAAATGCTCATAATTTATTTGTTTACCAAATTTTTCTTTTAACTTCCCAAATTATAAATCTTATAACTTATAAGATTCATTTATTTATCCAAAATCTATTCTTTTAAATAACTTTACAAAAATTTTTAAACCTACTGTTTATAAAATTCCATTTATAACTTCACCGTTATAATTCTATAAATTTCATTCATTTACGAAATTCATTTACAATTCATTCTAACACTTATAAAAGCTCGTTTTACAATTCCAATATTTTTAATTTATAAATATCAATTTATAAATCTTTTATATGGATCAATTTATATTATTCCTTTAAAACGTCTTTAAACTCCTTTATAATTTCATAATTTGATTTATAAAATAATCAAATTTCATAAATCCTATTTTTAAACTTTTTATAATAAATTCAGAAATCCCAGTGTAAACTATTTTATAAAATCATTAATCCCATATTTTCAAAAATCAACTTTTAACTGTATTTCTCAAAAATCATAATTTTTATAATATTAAAATTATAACGTTTATTTATTTAAGATGAATCAATTCAAAAAAATATTTTATAAACGTATACTTTCAAAGATCACTTTAGAAATCCCTTAAAAATCAAAATCGTTATTTTTAAACTTCAAAATGGGATCCGATGATGCAACATATCTAATAGTCAATCACGACTTTCAAACATCATATATCGATAAGATAAACAATCAAATATCACAATGTCTAAAATCAATAAATATTTGTGAGGAATCCAGTTGGATCCCTCCAACCTGTTTCCCTACATCCACAGACATTAGCACAATACCCATTCCACTTCGAGGTGGAATATCGCGATATATGGGATTTTATAAAATATTATCCGCTTAATAGGCGGCGCAATAGGGTCTCATCCGCTATACAATGCGGGAAATCAATCAACTGCAATATATACATATGAAAATATATATATATTGCTATATATATATAGATATATCCAACTATATCTAAGATCACAACCAATATAGCTGTGACGCCCCACCTCTATACCCACGCTAGCCAAGAACACTACGGTGTAGTGCTGTCAACTAGCGCGGAGAATAAGGCTGTTGAGGAGCGACCATCCATGTAATTTCTTATCACACGGTGGCTATAAAATAATCTTCGGAAACAAATATAGAAGTAAGCATAACATGCGAATCAATCACAGATATCCATATCACAAAGGCGGAAAGAGATATGAATATATATCACATAAAAGTGTACATCGGAGTAGTGGTCTAAAAAGATCCACGATAATACAAAAGAATAGCAACGCGTGCTATACAAAAGAATACAACTATGAGTCTATATCTCAAGTGTAAACAACAAAAGCTGCTAATCTAAACAAGTAGCCAAAAGTCTGAGTATTGAATCACTGGGGGAGGAGTCAAGCAGTAGCACCTGTAACATCTCGGTCTGACCCGAGTATTATTTATAAGAAAATAATAAACGGATCAGTCTAGCTATAAATATCAGATGACATGATATAAAATAAAAGATATGGCATAAACATAAAATATCCATACTTACATACTACTATAAGTATGCAAATAATGATCAACAGGAGATCAACCGATAAGAGATAAATCAATATCACAAGAATCTTCTCAAAGATCCAAAGAGGGCATCATACCCTAAACTTGTACTCATGACAAGTCAAAGAGATAAATTCCAGAAATCAACACAAGAAATCCAGAAATCATAGAAAAGAGAAAGAGGCCTATCACATGACGGTTCGAAGACCATGGGGAGCTACCCCACATATGTGAGTCGAAGTCACACAGATGAGGTCTAGACTAACCAAAAATCAAAAAGGTATGTGTGAGTGAAATCACACAAGTGGTGTCTAGTCTGACCTCGCAAACAAGAGACATCGCACAATTGCTAGTCTAAATCATAAGAATGATCGTCATGATCAACGAGAAGTGTCAATTACACTAAGCTAGTAAATATAGAAGTTTAGCTTCATGTCCCATAACCACTTGCTTAACTTAAATATTTACGAACAAACTGTAAATCTTCACTAATAAAATTGTCACAAGAGGTTCAATCGAACAAGTCCAAGAATTAACCGACGAAGTGAATGCAAGCGTTTCATACCACTTGTTTTACTAAGTCGTTTAATTAGATTTCTCATCCGAGTGAGGTAAAGGTTTGTATATACTAATAGATTGGGAAACGGTTTAAGAAAAGAGCTTAGTTATTAAAAATAGAGTTGAAATTGTTTGTTAAAAGAGTTTTGATATTTACTACTAGTATTGAAACCTTTATATTATAAAGTGACAAAACACAGAAGCAATTGTAGAAACAATCAGTCACAAAGATCGCATACGGAGATGTGAATAAAATCCAAGGAAATCAGCTCAATGTTTTTCAGATAAGATCCCCTACGGAGGGGGGGTCCGGGGGGGTGGCAACCCCCCAAGCTGGGGGTGCGGGGGCAACGCCACCGCTTACGGGGTTCGACCTAAGGGGAATAGGGTCGAGCGACCTAAGGGTTGCGACCTAGGGGTCCAAGGGGTCAAGCGACCTATTGGGATAAGGTCCAACGACCTATAGGGTTATAATGTCATGTGACCTATCGGTTTATAAGGTCATGCGACCTAACGAGCTATGGCCAAACGACCTAGTAATGGTAGTATGGTTGAGCGACCTAAAGGTTTAACCGGTCAAGCGACCTAAGGAAGGTAAGGTCTAACAACCTAAGGCTCGCGACCTAACGGTCTAAAGGCCATGCGACCTAGAGGAAAACAAGGTCAAGCGACCTAAAACGTCGCGACCTAACGACCAAAAACGTCGCGACCTAGCGACCTAAAAATGGAAGGCAAGGCCGAGCGACCTAACGAAGAGGGGGTGAGCGACCTATGGTCATAAACGAGGTCGAGCGACCTATAGAGGCGTAGGATGCAGCGACCTAAAACATCGCGACCTAGCGACCTAAGGGGATAAGGGCCGAGCGACCTAACAGTCGAACGACCTACGACCTAAGAGGCGAGCGACCTAAGTGTTACGACCTAAGAGTCGAACGACCTAGCGTGGAAGCGGCCTAAAAGCCAAACGACCTAACGACCTAAGGTCATACGACCTAGCGACCTAAAGCCATACGACCTAACGACCTAAGGTCCATACGACCTACGACCTAAGGTCTATACGACCTAACTCCGAAGACGTTAGAAATGGCCAGGACAACCTACGACCTAAGGTCCATACGACCTACGACCTAAGGCTCAACGACCTAATTCCGAGGCTAACGACCTAACGCTGCAGGGGGAATTTAAGGCCAGAAACGACCTACGACCTAAGGGTTAGGTCGCGAGCGACCTAACTCCGAACACACGAAAATGGCCAGAACGACCTAAGTGCAGAAAATTCACCAAAACGCTAAAAATTGGAGTTTTTCGCCAATCCAATCCAAACCAAATGCAAATGTGCATGCAAAAGTGACAGGGAATCATTCCCAACAGTCCAATATAGTTATAGACTAGATTTGTGAGATAAAAATCTCACCTTTGCTCCAAAACCCAATGAAAATGAAGAACAAAGCTTGAAGGCAAATGGAGAAGCAACCACAAGCTTGAATCCGATGTCTTCTTCTTGAATTTGGAGTTGAATGTTGGAGTTGCAATAAAACAAAGACTTTGGAGTTTTAATTTCTCATTCCATTCACCATTTTTGTTGAAGCTTTAGTGTTAGGAAATGAAATGAAGCAATGAAGAAGAAGGGGGTGGAACTTGGGCCTAATGGGCTAAAAGTCCAAACCAAAGGCTCGAGTGAAAAAGTGGTGAAATTCCACTAACCCTAAACATATCAATGTTTATACTTAGAAGATTGCAAACGACGTTTCGAACTCAATGGAAGTGGTCTCGAGTCCTAATTTGACTGTTTGCAAAAAAGTAGCTTCGGACCAAAATCCGATTAACGATAAAATATTTAAATGAAATATTTAAATATAAAAATCGATAAATATGCGGGTTGTTACAATAGCAATCAGTAAATAACTGCAAATCCAACTTATAAATTTTTGAGTGAGAAGTTCTCACCTTTGCTTTTATTAGCAATCCATTTCCTTCTTGACTCGATTTTTCTTGATTTATACCTTGTATAATATTTACACAATTTATTAATATTCGAATAGATTGAATAATAAAATTTGATTTGATATTCGATTCATCGGTGATTTCATTTTAATAGTTAAATTAACTGATAGTTTTATTTAAACCAGTTTCTTCTTTAATGAATTTATTTTAACTAATTATTTTACTTTAAAATAATTCTAACTAGAAATTTCCAATTGAACTAAATTTCCTTTTCATAAATTTAAATCAACTAATTTTTTTCTTTAATAAAATATTTAACTAAAAATTTACTTTCAGAACTAAATTAAATAAAATAAACTCTTATAAAAATTCAATTAAGTTTCACTAAATAAAACTATCTTTATAATATATTAATATTCGAGGCAATCGAAAAATCAATTTCTTTTCAATGGTAATAAATTAACACTTTTAATTTATCTAATAATTTTGTTTGAACAATTTTTCCCTTTAAACTAATTTCTGTTTGTCTATTTTTTTCTCTATATAAATGTTTATTAAATTAAATCAAAAAAAAATCAATATACCTTACTGTAATGATTCGAATCCATCTCACAAACCCAACCCCAGCCGTCGCACTTGTTCTTGTTGCCGTCATTTACCAGAGACGAAGTCGACCTCGTCAACGCCGTGCCTCCCTCCCCCAACGAGCGCCGCCGTCGACCTTGCTAGCTCACGCCCCTCGCCTCATCACGCTCGCGCGAGCTTCGCGATGCTCCCAACGTCTCAACATCTCTGCGCACGCACGCGCAAGCCCCCATCGCGATACCACCAACCAGAAACCCTAATCGCGCCGCGCTCCACATCTATTTGCTCGACCATCACTGCCGCGCACCCCCAATCGACGCCGCCACCTCACTCCTTCGTTCGCGAGCTCGACGCCATTTTTTTTTATTTTTTTTTGTATGAATGAAATTCGAATTCGCATTTTAACTGAAAGAAGGGATTAGTTTTCAGAAGAGAAGAGAGAGGGGTTTCGATTTCGTGGAACTGGGACGAGATTTTATTTATAGAGGAGAAGGAGATTTCTTTTGATCGGCCATTTTTGTTTTGAATTTTTTTTCCTTGATTCTGAAAACTGAGGAGGGAGAGGAATATTTAAAATTGAACGAAGCATGCTTTTGCGATTCCTTCCATGATTTTTTGCGTGATACTCGGCTGAAACAAAGGGGCGTGTTATAAAGGAAGAACGTGGTGTATTGTTGACTAAATTTAAATTTAAATTTAAATTGAATTCATTGAAAATTTCAATGCGTTTACTCACCGTGTGCTCACATATCAACTCCGAAAAATACGAAATTTGAAATCCGAGAATAATTCAATATTACGGTCCCAATGGAACTGGTTTCGTCGAAATCCGAGACTGTGCCTCGGACGGCTATTTTTAAATATCGATTCAAACGATATAATTTCAAAACTGAACAATTCAGTTTCAAATTCAATTCTGAAGCTTCGATTATCTTCAGTATTATCAATATGAATTTTACAAGCCTTTGAAATATTTTAAATCAGCTTAAAATCGAGATTCAAATTTTTATTCAACTTTCAATAGATTAAATTTTATAATTTAATCGCCAAATTCATTCTGATAATCTGAAATTCAAGTCAAACCATCATTCAAACATTTAAAATTAATTAAATATTTTCAATTTAAATTGTTCAAAATTCTGGTCGTTACAATCTTCCCCCTTAAAAGAATTTCGTCCCGAAATTACAAGTTAAGAAGAATGCCCTTATCCCTTGTTTCATTTTTCACAATCCAAATAGTTTTATCAACTTGCTAACCTAAATCTTTTTACTAGAGATTCACTATCATTTCAACTAGCTTTCCAACTTCAATTATAAGTTTCAAACAACATTGTTTACTTCAAAATTCAAATTTAAATTCAAATTTCGAACTTTCAAAATTTCTCAAAATTTTTCTAACACCCGAAATTTTCGAAAAATTCGCCAGCGTGTCCTTTGCGCGGCTAGCTCGGTACGACTACAAAATGGCACCACGGCCCCTCAAAATCAAAAAGAAAAGAGAAAGTCAAGTGGCTGGAGAAGAAAATCACCAAATTTCATGCTGAAATTGAAATACGTACCTTTTTGTCGAGCAATTCAATTTTATCTTTGAAATCAAAATTCCAATTCCATTTCTTTTAATACACCTGTATATCCTGCTAGTCATAATATCCAATTCCAACATTCAAACTATTTTGCCAATTCCATTACAAAATTTCCAACATATGCTTCTTATACATTTTTACTTCACTATTGAAGTTACACATCCATTTTCATTCAATTTTACATTTCAATCTCATTTGAATTCAATTCACAATTTCAATTCTATTTGAATTCAATTCACAATTTAAATTCCATTCGAATTCAATTCTCAATTCCAAATACTGAATTCTAACGATTAACTTTCATTTACTAATTCATATTACTACTTTAAATTAGTTTCATTCACTAATTCCTTTCAATTTGCAAATTTCGAAATCGATTTGTCGTTAACTAAAATTTTCCAAAAACTTCCAAAAAAATTTCTAACTCCCAAAATTCACGGAAAATTTTGGCAAAGTCTCCTTTGTACGGAGGAGCTTTTGCAATTTTACAATATGTATAAATATGTATACATCGACCCACACGGTCGGAAAAAAGAAAAACAGTTCATATTTCCTATTTTTATTGCGTAGGCGTACCTTATTTAGCATTTTTAAGCAAAGCGGCTAATTATTAGCTTATTGTGCGACCCAAAATACAGCCAAACGGCATCCAAAATCTGCACTTACTCAGTTTAACCACGTCAGTGACAAATATAAGAAATCTATTAATATTCCATTCATTTTCAATAACAAATATATAGATTTCATTAGCAATACATCCAAGATAAATTCCATTAGCAATTCATATGGTTTCAATTCATCTCGAATTTACTTAATTACTAACAAAGGGAATTTTAATTTATTTCTTTTACTTACTGGAATTTATATACAAATTCAAATTTACCTTCAAATTTAGCTCACGACTAAACTTTAATTTAACCAATTCAAATTCCAATTCATTTATTTACAATTTATTTTACAAATCTCAATTGTATATGAATTCATTTCCTTATATCTTTTTTATACTTATAAATTTCATTTGTCAAATGAATTTATCTCAATTCTTTCGTTACACATTTTATTTCTTATTTAATTCCATAAATAATGATAATAATTTAATATTATTAACAACCATGCAACCATATATTATAATAATTCATATAAAATTATTTCTTTTCTATACAAAAATGGTTTTAGGCAAAATTATCTTATTTACCCGATTCAAAAACAATTTTATATTCACTAACAAATACGCACTCATATCTATTATTACACTCAAACTCATTCTAGAGCACTACTGACTCTATCTCTAATGAGTAACACCCAACAGAACCATGGTTGTCGCTTAACCATATGCTCCGATACCAAATGTAACGATTGCCGACAACGGTCACAACCGGTAGGCTTTTCAACCATCCCAGCCCCACCGTAGCTTACATTGATATCCCAAACTTGCTTTTACGGCTAGCCTCTCGACTGTCTCAGCTTACGCCTAACCAACCCCCTAAAAGAGGACGTGTGGGGGCAAGAGTCTCCCGTTCGCCACCAAACCGCGAAGCGAGAACCCCCCATCACATAGCCCAAAGCTAGGCAAGACTGGTGTGGGAACTCAAAACAGTTTATTTATCTTTAAAATCAAAATAGAGGAATATTTTTTTAAAATAGATTCGCAATGTTTTTGAAAATGTAACTACCATAAGACCTCCCACCACACACACAATGCAAACGCAGACTTGGAGGAGATTTCTTCTTATGTTAGTCAAAGATGCTTACTACGCAAAAATCAAATCAATTTTGATATTATTATTAGTGCATAGTGTAGAAGATATTTCGAAAGTAGAATATAAATCTTAGCCAGCATAGGTACCATTATATTATGCCTACTATAGCTACCATATTAGATGGCAGGTTCTACAACTAAAACCGTACAAGTCTCGTATTGTTTCTTTGGATTTCCAACGAATGGTCAGGCCAAGGAACTTCCCATTGCCACATGAGAACGCCTCAAGAAGGACGTCCCTGAGAACCAAACCGAATCTCTGCCAACACAAGGCCGGGTTACCCCTAACTGGGTAACTACTGACACGAGCATGCCATCCCCCAGTCCTTCGGGACCTTTATCCGAGAGCTCTGCAATCAACATCACACCATAATAAATAAAGTGTTCAACATGAGTAAGTATCTGGGCTCCATACCATGATACCACCCTTTTCCAGAAGGAAATGCACACACCCTAAAGGGAGCTACCCCTCATAACCTTGCCGCATCTTTCCTGTTTTGACCATTCCGGGGTGTGAGGCTCGACGAAGTCTCGTCCACAAAGCCACGCTTTATACAAAAGCTATGCTTTGGGTCAACAAATGATCATAGAAATGATCACAAAGATAAACGATCAAACAAATGATCCTATCACAAATGATCAACACAATGATCATTTCACAGCAACACTCAGCATGTCACATTACCAAAGTGGGAATATATTGCTGATAACCTTCAACTATATAACCTCTGAGCTCGTACGTCTCAGAGAAGGGTGTTAAGCTAAGAGAATAAATTCTCCGCCACCAACAGAAATATATTTGAACGAAATCAGTTTTATATCTCAATTTGTAACGTCAGGCATACTATCAATACAAGTCTGTTGCGGGATCGAACAGAACCGAAGGCACTTACAACGAAGTCCTTGCAATCCGGATAATCTCTAATCACGTCCAGATTTCCCATCACATATGGAGATCTCTATACCAGGGATCAGCCAGTGCAGAGACAATCAACAAGAAACCCTTTCGTTTTTGAAAATATCCAGTCTTCAACACCGATCTTCAAATGCAATTCATAACGACGTATCACATATTCGGAATGGGTTATACGACCACAAGGTCCTTTCCCGGTTAACCCGAACAGTGAGCGCTTATTTTAAAAAAAATAAGTGTGGCATTCAAATTCAAGCAAATCACCACAAATATCTATTTAAGGGTAAATATTGATAGTCGGTTATTGAACTATTAATGGATATATACAACATCACCAGATTCCAAATAATTTTTCAAATTATTTATTTTCCAAAAAATATCTTTACAAGATATAAAATATTCATTCTTCAAAAATAAATCAATATTTATTTTTAAACCCATTTTCCAAATTTCATTTTTAAATTCCATATTTAATTTACATTTCCAAAATAACTATAAATTACGTTTTCAATTATTCATTTTCAATTTATCTTCAAAAAGATAAATTGTCTAAACTTTTCATTTCACATGAAAAAAAACATTTCCATACTTATTTATTTATAAGTAATTCACAAGTCTTTTTATTTTCTATACTTGGAAAATATTTAATATACTTAAATCAAAATTAAGTATATATTTCATTCTTTAAGGAAATCATTCTCTTAAACATATTTGTTTGGGCCAAAACGAATGTTGCGTAAAACATTGTTACGACAACCCAAAATCACTAGTATAGGGATTCGAAATTAAAATAGATATATAAATCCCAATACTATACAAAACATTTCCTTTCAGAAATCATTTACTATAACAACAGTGTTATAATCTACCATTTCCTTCTATTTCTCGAAAACGTCTATTTCAACAATGAATGTTGAAATCTATGGTTTCGAATCTTAATACATTTAAAACATCGTTAGATCGTTTTAATTCTATTTAAAACATCACAATCAAAACCATTTCTTTAACATATTATTCACTATTCAAAAACGTGAATATACTTGTTAACCAATTTTATAATTTCTATTCATTTTGTTTTAAAGGATTATTCACTGTCTAAAACGTGAATATAACTCCATAAATAAGTTATAAAAATTAACTTATCAAAATAAGTCATTGCGAATTTATAAAACAATGTTTATGCATTTCATTTCTATTTATTTTATAACTATTTCCTTTATAAATCTCCTTTATTAACCTATTCGATTTATAACTCAATTATATACCGAAAGTCCATATTATAAGTTGAATGCTCATAATTTATTTGTTTACCAAATTTTTCTTTTAACTTCCCAAATTATAAATCTTATGACATATAAGATTCATTTATTTATCCAAAATCTATTCTTCTAAATAACTTTACAAATTTTTTTAAGCCTACTGTTTATAAAATTCCATTTATAACTTCACCGTTATAATTCTATAAATTTCATTCATTTACGAAATTCATTTACAATTCATTCTAACACTTATAAAAGCTCGTTTTACAATTCCAATATTTTTAATTTATAAATATCAATTTCTAAATCTTTTATATGGATCAATTTATATTATTCTTTTAAAACGTCTTTAAACTCCTTTATAATTTCATCATTTGATTTATAAAATAATGAAATTTCATAAATCCTATTTTAAACTTTTTGTAATAAATTCAGAAATCCCAGTTTAAACTATTTTATAAAATCATTAATCTCATATTTTCAAAAATCAACTTTTAACTGTATTTCTCAAAAATCATAATTTTTATAATATTAAAATTATAACGTTTATTTATTTTAGATGAATCAATTCAAAAAAATATTTTATAAACGTATACTTTCAAAGATCACTTTAGAAATACCTCAAAAATCAAAATCGTTATTTTTAAACTTCAAAATGGGATCCGATGATGCAACACATCTAATAGTCAACCACGACTTTCAAACATCATATATCGATATGATAAACAATCAAATATCACAATGTCTAAAATCAATAAATATTTTTGAGGAATCCAGTTGGATCCCTCCAACCTGTTTCCCTTCATCCACAGACATTAGCACAATACCCATTCCACTTCGAGATGGAATATCGCGGTATATGGGATTTTATAAAATATTATCCGCTTAATAGGCGGCGCAATAGGGTCTCATCCGCTATACAATGCGGGAAATCAATCAACTGCAATATATACATATGCCAATATATATATATATATATTGCTATATATATAGATATATCCTACTATATCTAATATCACAACCAATATAGCAATCAATAAATAACTACAAATCCAACTTATAAATTTTTGAGTGAGAAGTTCTCACCTTTGCTTTTATTAGCAATCCATTTCCTTCTTGACTCGATTTTTCTTGATTTATACCTTGTATAAATATTTACACAATTTATTAATATTCGAATAGATCGAATAATAAAATTTGATTTGATAATTTCGATTCATCGGTGATTTCATTTTAATAGTTAAATTAACTGATAGTTTTATTTAAACCAGTTTCTTCTTTAATAAATTTATTTTAACTAATTATTTTACTTTAAAATAATTCTAACTAGAAATTTCCAATTGAACTAAATTTCCTTTTCATAAATTTAAATCAACTAATTTTTTTCTTTAATAAAATATTTAACTAAAAATTTACTTTCAAAACTAAATTAAATAAAATAACCTCTTGTAAAATTTCAATTAAGTTTCATTAAATAAAACTATCTTTATAATATATTAATATTCGAGACGATCAAAAAATCAATTTCTTTTCAATGGAAATAAATTAACACTTTTAATTTATCTAATAATTTTGTTTGAACAAAATTTTCCCTTTAAACTAATTTCTGTTTGTCCATTTTTTTCCTCTATATAAATGTTTATTAAATTAAATCACAAAAAAAAAATCAATATACCTTACTGTAATGATTCGAATCCATCTCACAAACCCAACTCCAGCCGTCGCACTTGCTCTTGTCACCGTCATTTACCAGAGACGAAGTCGACCTCGTCAACGCCGTGCTTCCCTCCCCCAGCGAGCGCCGCCGTCGACATTGCTAGCTCACGCCCCTCGCCTCGTCGCGCTCGCGCGAGCTTCACGATGCTCCCAACGTCTCAACATCTCCGCGCACACACGCGCAAGCCCCCATCGCGATACCACCAACCAGAAACCCTAATCGCGCCGCGCTCCACATCTATTTGCTCGACCATCACTGCCGCGCACCCCCAATCGACGTCGCCACCTCACGCCTTCGTTCGCGAGCTCGACGCCATTTATTTTTTATTTTTTTTCGTATGAATGAAATTCGAATTCGCATTTTAACTGAAAGAAGGGATTAGTTTTCAGAAGAGAAGAGAGAGGGGTTTCGATTTCGTGGAACTGGGACGAGATTTGATTTATAGAGGAGAAGGAGATTTCTTTTGATCGGCCATTTTCGTTTTGAATTTTTTTTTCCTCGAATCTGAAAACTGAGGAGGGAGAGGAGTATTTAAAATCGAACGAAGCATGCTTGTGCGATTTCTTCCATGATTTTTTGCGTGATACTCGGCTGAAACAAAGGGGCGTGTTATAAAGGAAGAACGTGGTGTATTGTTGACTAAATTTAAATTTAAATTTAAATTGAATTCATTGAAAATTTCAATGCGTTTACTCACCGTGTGCTCACATATCAACTCCAAAAAATATGAAATTTGAAATCCGAGAATAATTCAATATTACGGTCTCAATGGAACTGGTTTCGTCGTAATCCGAGACTGTGCCTCGGACGGCTATTTTTAAATATCGATTCAAACGATATAATTTCAAAACTGAACAATTCACTTTCAAATTCAATTCTGAAGCTTCGATTATCTTCAGTATTATCAATATGAATTTTACTAGCCTTTGAAATATTTTAAATCAGCTTAAAATCGAAGATTCAAATTTTTATTCAACTTTCAATAGATTAAATTTTGTAATTTAATCGCCAAATTCATTCTGATAATTTGGAATTCAAGTCAAACCATCATTCAAACATTTAAAATTAATTAAATATTTTCAATTTAAATTGTTCAAATTCTGGGTCGTTACAATCACAATGATTGAAACACAATTTAACTTTCAATTTAGAGTTGACAAATTTATAAATTTCGGTATTAACCTGCATTTCATTAAATTCAAAAATTATAAATTAAATTTCCAAAAGTTCTATCAAATTTACTTTTCATTATAATATTCAGTTCATTAGTAACAATTAGATGAAACTAACATTGGGTTCATACTTTATTATATAACTTTCTCCAAATTTCATCTAACTTTCTACCAACGTAAAATTTAATTTTTAAATTTCATTTATTCGTAATAAATTTAATTATTGAATTTTTTCTTCAATCAAATAAATAAATCTTGCTTTCTATTCTTTAAATCAGCCAATTGTCATATTATAAATAGAATTAGCATTAATTACATCTTATAAAATTAACCATTTTTAATGACAAATCACACCTACCCTATCTTCACAAATTAAGTCAATTAACTGTAATTGATTTCCTATTAAATGTTATAAATTATAAATTGAAATCTCAATAAATTCATTTATTGATTTAATATCTTTCTATTAAATAAATTGACATTTTATGTCTATAATTAACAGTGAAATATATTACACTTCCTTAATGTATTTATTAAATTTATTTCCAATAACGTGCTACCTAATTTCCTTTAATTGCAATTTGATTTCCAAATTTTATGCAACATACTAAAGAAATAAAACATATCAATTGATTCATTTAATTTAAATCTTTTTATTAAGTTCAATACAACTATATAAACTTAATTACGTTGTTTTTCCCATTCATTCTGTAATATATGTTGTTCCGCTGCGAATTGTGAGATTTTGCTATTGTTTCTGTTTCTTATTCTATCTCCTCTTCTTAAACCCTAATGGTTCGATTTTTCGGCGTTCGATGGTTCGGCAATTGATACAGTGGACGTATTGATGTCAACTTTCGAAAGTCGAAAAAATCGGGTCGTTACAAAGTGGTATCAGAGCATTTGGTTAAGCGACAACCTTGGCTCTGTTGGGTGTTATTCATTAGAGATAGAGTCAGTAGTGCTCTAGAATGAGTGTGAGTGTAATAACAGATATGAGCGCGTGTTTGTTAGTGAATGTAAAATTGTTTTGTATTGTGTTTACTTATCGGTTGATTGTTTATAGATTCTGGTCGGTGCAGTTTGGCCAACTGTTTCGACAGGGGTTTCTAAACTCTTAAACAAGATAAACCGACACAATATTGTTTTAAAATAGGATAAATGAAATAGTTTTACCCAAAAATATTTTTATGTATAAAAGAAATGATTTTTTTAAATTTTTATGATATATGGTTGCTTGGTTGTTAGGAAGTGATGATATTGAATTATCATCATTATTGTATGAAAATTTAATAAAAAAATAATGGTATAACCAAAGATTTGGAGATAAATTCTTTTAGCAACTGAAATTTATAAATATGAATTGAAAGTATAAGGGAATGAATTCATATACAAATGAGTTTTATAGATTGAAATGAGATTTGACTTGGATCAAGTTGAATAAAAATCCAAACTTTGGAAAAAATAAAAATAAAATGGATTGAATTCAAGTAAACTAATATGATAATTAATTAATTCATGAAATAGAAAAGTTGAATTAGTTAAATTAAAATTCAATTGCAAGTTAAATTTGTAGATAAATTAAAGTAAGTAGAAATAAAATTGAAAATTTTCCTTGTTATTGATGAAATAAATTCGAGATGAATTGAGAAAGGAAATTTTAAATCAAAAATGGATAAGTGAATAAAACTAGTTTAATTAAAATTTGTAAATGGAATGGATTTGACAAATGAAAATCAAACCAAGGATTTAAATTGGGAAGTGTTACAAGAAAATAAATTTGAGTTTTGAATTGAAATAACTTAAGTAAATATTGGATCAAATGGAGCTAAATGTTAATAAAGGAATTAAAATATGTTAGTGAAACTAATTAAAAGAATGACAAATTTAATATGGTTTAAAATGAATTGAATTCAATATTTATAAATGAAAGGTAAAATGAATTCATATGGAATTTGGAATCCAGTTTAAATATAAGTGGTTATAAAGCAAACTGATGAATTGGAAATAAATATAAGAAGTATATAGAAAAATTATCTTGAACTTAAGAAATAAATTTTAAAATTCTTAAGTAAAATTTAGAGTTGGGAAATATTCTAAATTAATAAATGGAGGATAAACTGTAAATTGTGAAATGATTTTAATTGAAATGAATGTGAATATGGAATGCAAAATGAATTGAACAGAATCAGTTTGAAATGAAACAGAATAAAGGGTAAATTGAGTTGGTATCAATTTAAATTAGTTATAAACTAAACTAGATATTCTATTAAGTGAATATCATCGAATTTGCATAGAAATGGCTTTCGTTTGATGCAAACGTAATTGGATAAAATCCTATGAGTTAAGGAAAGCCAATAAAATTGATTGTTTGAATCAATTGAAATGGATATGAGTTCGTTTCGGTTAAAAATGAATTGAATGAGAAAAAAAAATGTGTTGTAAACCATTGAAATTGAATGGAAATGATGTATGATTTAGTTGTAAGTAATTAAAATTGTACCGAAACCATATACATTGCAAATGGAAACAATTTTTAATATTTTTCTTGTGAAAACTATGTGTATACTATTGAAAATGAGCGAAATGTAAATGAATTTCTTCTATATACCACTTATGTGTTTAAATTAAATAAGTACAGGTACGGGGAAGTCGTTGGCTGGATTTGGTCGTGCTAAAATGCTAATAATAAACCGCTTTGCTTAAAAATGCTAATAAGGTACGCCTACGCAATAAAATAGAAAATATGAACTGTTTTTGTTTTTTCCGACCGGGTGGGTCGATGTATATATATTTATATCTTTTATAAAATTGCAAAAGCTCCACCGTACAAAGGAGACTCTGCCAAATTTTTTTGAAAATTTTGGGAGTTAGAAAATTTTTGAAAAATTTTTGTTAGCGACAAACGATTTCAAATTGAACATTGAAGTAAATTAGTGAATGAAAGTAATTCAAAATAATAATACGAATCAGTTATAAATGGAAGATAAAATTCAATATTCAGAGTTGAAGATAAATTGAATTCAAATAAAATTGAAATTGCAAGATTGAATGAAAATGAATATATAACTTCAATAGTGAAGTAAAAATGGTATAAGAAGTATATATTGAAATTCTTTAAAGGAATGTG
Organism: Allium cepa; assembly: GCA_030765085.1. Lineage (NCBI taxonomy): Eukaryota > Viridiplantae > Streptophyta > Magnoliopsida > Asparagales > Amaryllidaceae > Allium > Allium cepa. The sequence continues at coordinate 361,503,842 of CM060942.1, forward strand.
TAAAATGATATTTGAATGTTATAATTGGATATTATGGATATCAGAATATATAGATGTGTATAGGGAAATGGAATTGGGATTTTGATTTTGAAGATAAATTTGAATTGCTCGACAAAAAAAAGGTATGTATTTAAATTTTAGTATGAAATTTAATGATTTTCTTGTCTAGCCCCTTGGATTTTTGTTTTCTTTTGGAATCTGAGGGCCTGTGGTGCCATTTTGTGGTCGTACCGAGCTAGCCGCGCAAAGGAGACGGTGGCGAAATTTTTCGAAAATTTAGGGAGGTAGAAATTTTTTTGAAAGTTTAAAATTTGAAGTTAAATTCAAATTTGAATTGTGAAGTAAATGAAGTTGTTTGGAAACTGTGAAGATTTTGCAAAGCTAGTTGAAATAATAAGGGATCTTTGATTAAAAGATTTTTTGGAAAGTTGATAAAATTGTTTGGTTTTGAGAAAATATTTAACGGATTAAGGTCCATTCTTCTTAACTAGTAATTTCGGGACGAAATTCTTTTAAGGGGGGAAGGATGTGACGACCCGGAAATTTTTAACATTTGAAATGAAATATTTAATTGATTTTAAATATTTGAATGATGGTTTAGCTTGAATTGCAAACATAAATATGAATTTGGCAATTAAATTTTAGGATTTAATTTATTGAAGTTGGATAAAAATTTGAACCTTCAGTTTTAAGCTGATTAAAAATACTTCAAGGGCTTGTAAAATTCATATTGATAATATTGAAGATAATAGAAGCTTCAGAATTGAATTTGGGAATGATATGTTCAGTTTTGGATTTATGTTGTTTAAATCGATATTTAGAAATAGCCTTCCGAGGCACAGTCTCGGATTTCGACGAAACCACTTCCAATGGATCTGTAATATTGTATTATTATCGGATTTCAATTTTCGTAACGTTTGGAGTGATCGTTTAGCCGTACGGTTGATAAACGCGCTGAATTTATATCGAAATCTAATTTAATAATTGGATTCGAAAAGTTATCTTCTACATACGATCGAATTAGGACCCGAAAGCTTTTCCATTGTGTTCGGAATACAGGTATAACATTATAAACGCATAGGGGCACGTCTCGTTAGGAGGTCGGAAATTTAAGCTGCAAATTCGAGACAATTTGAAAACAATTTAAATTTTATTTACTTATTCTTATTTCCGACAATTCGTACAACTAGCCACCACGTTGTCCCCTTCGTACCCTATCCCATCTTTTCATTCAAAAGAAAACGCTCAGAAAAAAGTTAATATGGCCTAACAAATCTTCAAAATCATATCGTTGTTTGAACTAGAATCAATGACCGCCTCCTCTACAATTCAATTCTAAATCAAAAATAAGAAAAAATGCCCGCTTAATTTAAAATTTGAAATCAAGTCACCCGAACGAAAATGGCTCAAAAATGGCTGCTTGATGTCATGAGGGGTTTCGATTGATTGCGATAATGGTCTGGGCGAAGGCGGCGACTTCGAAGAATTCGTAATGACGTTCAGGTGGCCTCTGTTGAGGGGCGGAGCGGCGAGTGCGCGTGCGTTTGGGTGGAAGCTCGACATCGTGAATGGCAAATCTAGGGTTTCAACGACTTGATTGTCGATCAATTTGGAGTTCGCGATGGAAATTCGAGGGCTTGGTCGAGCATGCGAAGTGGAGGAAGATAGTGGATTAGGGTTTCGCGGCAGGAGTGACGCGCGTACAAGATGGCGAAGGCGGCAGTGGTCGAGCAATTTTGCGGGTTCGATGATCTGGGTATGATCTCTTCATCATTTTTAAAATTTAAAAGTTTATATTCATGTGGGAATAATTACAGTAAAGAAAATTGCGATTTCGTCATTTACAAGAATATATATATGAGTTTCAAAGGGAAATTAATAGCTAAAATATAAATCATTTGTTTAAAAATAAATCGATAGTTAATTATAAAATTAATTAAAATTATATAAGGTTGAAAAGGGATTTCAAAACGTTTTGATTTGGATAATTTATATATAAAATTTTTGGACCTTTGGTTTTTATAGATTATTAAAGGAAAACTAGTTTAAATTAAAGTTAATAAAAGGGATGGTTGATTGTTCGATTTATTTAAGCTATTAACTTGGTTAATTATCTTATTAAATTTAGTTTTGATACTAAAGGATAATTTAAAGGGAAGATTACTTTAAACTAAATTATTAGTTGACTAAATGAAATCCCTAGTTTAAAATTAAATTATTAGTTGAATTAAAATTATAAAATGCGGATAGATTGTTCGATTGGTTCGAATATTAATAAATTGTATAATTGCTTATATGAGGTCAAAACCGTGAAATCAAGTCGGAATGATAATGGATTGCAAAATAAAAGCGAGGTGAGATCTTCTCACTCAAACAAAGGGTTTTATTTAATTTTAAATAATTAAATTTAAGATTGTTGATTGTGTGCTTGGGTGATGGTTGTTATTATTTGTTTTGAAATAGACCCTATTGCGCTGCATAATAGCGGATAATATTTTATAAATCCCATATACCGTGATATTCCACCTCGAAGTGGAATTGGTATTTAATTGTTATGCTAACATTTGTGGATGTAGGGAAACAGGTTGGCGGGATCCAACTAGATTCTTCAAATATTGAATTTGTTTCATATGCTGTGTGTTGATTATTTATAATCCCTGTGTGATTTTATTTGTGGTTAAAATCGTTAAATGCTATAATTTAACCGAATATATTTTTGGTATCGTTGGATACCGGAAATAAATAAAAATTGGATTTTTGAAAATTTAAGTTGAAAGTTTATAGTAAACTTTATTTTTGAGAATTGGATAAATTTAAAAGAAGGAATTTTAAAAGGATAAAGTTTTATTTTTAATCTTATTGAATAAAATTCCAAAATATGAGGAAAAGGCTTAATAAATGGATTACGAGTAATATTATTCAAAGGTTGAAGAATTTATTTAAAATACGGATTTTAAATATTTGAACGAGATAAAGGAATTTGTTTCAAAAAGGAAATAAATTTAGAAATTAAATTTTGGATTTAATTTGGAGTTGAAATAAATTATGAAATCGATTTGGAAAATTGACTTTGTATTTGAAAATAAATCCTTGGGAAACCAACTTGTAATTAATTTGGTGTTTGTAGCAATTTGGGAAATCAAATTGGAATTGATTTGGTAATTGAAATAAATTTTGGAAATTAATATGAAAATTGATTTGGTGTTCGAATGGAAACTGATTTCGTGTTTTGAAAATAAATTTAGAAATCAATTTGGAATTTGATTTGGTGTTTGAAAGTGAATGTTGGAAAATCGATTTAAAATCGTATATCAATTGATATTTAGAAATGTAAATTCACAATGGAAATTTGTAAGGAAAAGGGAAATTGGTTTTAAAATAAACATTGGTTTATTTTTAAAGTGTGGAAAAGATTTGAAACTTGTTTCAAAGGATGGGAAATCGATTTGAAATTTGATTTTCAAAGTGATGAAGTGTTAAAAATATATCCTGCAAAGATGTTTTGAAAATAAATAATTTGGAAAATTATTTAAATCTGGTAATTGTTGTGAATGTTGATTGATAGTTAAATAACCGACTATCAATATTTGCCTTTAAATGGCGTTTGAATTTCGATGCGACCGGGGGTTGGATTCCAAGTGGATATCCGAAAACCACATCGAACCTTTGTGATTGTGATAAATCTTTTATTTAGAGGATCAAAGTGAAAATTGTTGTGATTTGTTGAAATCTAAATGAATACTTATTTTTAAAAATAAGCGCTCGTTACTCGGATTAGCCGGGATCGGACCTTTGTGTCATATAGCCCATTCTGAATAAAGATACGATGAATGGGATTGCATTCGAAGGCTGGTGGTGAAGATCGGGTATATGCGAGAATGATAGGATGACCTATCAATTATCTTTACACTGAGTAGCTACGGTATAGAGATTCCTTAAGTGATGGGAAGTCCGATCGGAATTGTGAATACTCGGATTGCAAGGGCTTCTTCGGAAGTGCCTTCGGTTCTGTTTGAACCCGGAACAAACTTGTATAGAAGTGTTTCTGACGTTACAAATTGAGATGTAAAGCTGGTTTCTATCAAACACATTTCTGTTGGTGGCAGAGAATTTTTTCTCTTAGCTTAACACCCTTCTCCGAGACGTACGAGCTAAGAGGTTATGTAGTTGATGGTTACTAGTGATACATTCCCAATTTGGTAATGTGGCATACGAAGTGTTGCGGATCAATTGTTGATCGAAGCATGGCTTTTCTGAAAAGCATATCTTTGTGGACGAGACTTCATCGAGCCTCACAACACGGAAATGGTCAAAACATGAATGTTGCGGCAAGGTTTTTAGGGGTCGCGCCCCTAGGATATGTCCATTTCCTTCTGGATAAGAGGTAGAATCATGGTATGGAGCCCAGATATTTAACCTATGTGGTTATTGCAATTTCATTACTATGTGATGTTGCTTTGTGGTTGAGGATCCTCGGATAAAGGTCGGTAACGACCGGAGATGGCATTTTTTTGTGTAGAGTTATCAAGTTACAGCTTCATTGCACCCAGAAGCGTGTGGTAACTCGGCCTTGTGTTAGCAGAGAGCTGGTTAAGTTCTCAGGACGTCCCGCCAGAGGCGTACCCATGTGGCAGTAGGAAGTTCCTTAGCCTGACCATTTGTTGGAAATCCAAAGAAACAATACGCACCCTATACAGTTTTAGTTGTAGAACCTGCCATTTGAAATGGTAGCTATAGCAAGCATAATATAATGGTACCTATGCTGGCTAAGATTAATATTATACCTTCGAAATGTTTTCTACACTATGCACTAATAATAATATCGACAGAATTTTGCGTATTAAGCATTTTTGACTATCATAAGGAGAAATCTCCTCCAAGTATGTGTTTGCATTGTGTATGTGGCAGGAGGCCTTATGGCAGTTTCATTTCCAAAAGCATAGCGGATTTCTTTTTATTTCCTTTGTGAAAATAACTGTTTTTAAGATCTCACACATATCCCACGACTGACATGGATTTTATTTCTCCCTTTCTAAACATTGGGTGCCCACCAATTTCCACACGGGCAGCCTAGAGTCAGGTTATCAGGTCATTATGGAATTCAGGAGTTGCTGTGGAGATCAGGAGCAAGCTGGATGGTGATACGTATTACTAGTATATGTTATATTTTTGTGACGACCCGAAATTTTTGAGTATTTGAAATGAGAATATTTAATTAATTTTAAATATTCAAAGGTTAATTATTAACTTTAATTTCAAATATAAGTATTTATTTGATAATTAATTGTTGAATTTAATTATCGGAATTGGGTAAAATATTGAATCTGGAGTTTTAAGCCTGTTGAAAATAATTTAAAGGCTTATAAATTTTATATTGATAATACTGAAATAATAGAAGTGTTAAAATTGAATTTAACACTGATTTGTTCAGTTTTAAAATATATCGTTTAAATTGAATTTAAAAATAGCCTTCCGAGGCACAGTCTCGGAAATTGACGAAACCAGTTCCGTTGGGTCCGTAATAGTGTTATATTATCGGATTTAAATTTTCGTAGAGTTTGGAGTTGTTGTGTGAGCATACGATATATTAACGCGTTGAAATTAAAATCTACAATTTAATGTTTTAAATCGATTTATAAAGCTAACTTCCACATACGATCAAATTAGCTTCCGAAACACGTTCCATTGTGTTCGGAATACGGGTAAAGCCTTATAAATGCCTATCGGCGGGTCTGATTTGGAAATCGAGATTTCGAGTTATGTTATACGAGATATTTTGAAAATTTAATAATATTAAATATATAAAAATCAATATACAGCTACCCTATATCGTACATCAGCCACTCTATCTTCTGATCGCGCAGAGATATTTTCCCTTTTATCGTTTTAATCATGCTTCCCTCTTTAATAATTTCAGCCGAGCTTTCTTCTAAAACATTCGTTTAAATTATAATCATGGCCGATCAAGTAAATAGCTTTCAACTCCCCTTCTCTTTCTTCTTTATAGCAGCCGAACTTTCCCCATTTCTTCATAACAAAATCGATATTCGCTGAGATTGTAGCATAATCGGTTGAATATGAAAAAAAGGGTGATCGAATTAAATCGCCTGTACATCATATTGACGAGCTCGATAATCCATCAAGGGTGGCTCGGGCTCACGCGTGTTGGACGACGACTGGCATGAAGTTTCGAATTCGTGGTGGAGGAAATAGCGTTCTACGGAGGCGCGAGAGTCGTTGGCCTGGTTCGAACGACAAGAAGCGACACGGTCAGGATCATTGAGGGTTGCGACGCGAAGACTTTCAGGCGATGTTGGGAAGGTTTCGTGGCTCCAGTACAGGTGATGGTGGCTTGTCCGAGTCGCGTGTTCGTATGAAGGTGAGGTATTCGATTTTATTTCTTAAATAGAAATTCGATTTAATAAACAATGTAGTATGAATGTTTATAGGAATATATAGCTATATACTAATATTTAGCTTACTATTAATTTTAAGAATTGCTAAATAGTGATTATGGTATATATATACGCCGTTATAAAATTTTTGTTTGGTCAGAAAAGAAAATATATATACATCTTTTCATTACCAGTTAACTTTAAAATTATGGAGGTGTATCGTTTAATAGACCAAAATTTTAGTTACTAGGAGATTATTTAAGGAAGAATTTGCTCAAATTTAAATCATTTGCCAATTAAAGTTATTTTATGGAAATTAATTATTAAGTTAATTCAAATATAAATTAAATGTATAATGTTTATACAAGGTTCAAAATCATGGAACAGGCTGGAATGGAAATGAATGGGAATGGACTGCAAATTAAAATAAAGGTGAGTTAATCTCACTCAGCTGCATTTAAAAATTTAAATGATTAAATTTAAATAAATGATTGTATGGTTGAATTGATTGATGTGATATAGTATAGTATAATTTGAATTTGGCATATTATGCAATGCTAACGTCTGTAGATGCAGGGAAAACAGGTTGGAGGGATCCAACTGGACCCCTCAACATTTATTTATAATTATTTAATACCCTCTGTTGTGATTATTTGATATTCTATGATGAATTATGTTGGAATATTGAATGTTATGGTTCGATTGGATATAGTTGGGTATGACGAATTATCAAAAATATATAAATTGGATTTTTGAAAGAAAATAAAAGAAGTTAAATTGTAAGTAAAATAATTATAGAAATTTGAATAAATTTGAAAAAATGAATTGTAAAAGAAATAAAGTACCTTTAAGATTCTAATAAATAAATCTTGAGAATAGAAAGGAAATTTGAATAAACAGAAAGTTAATGGATTTTAAACTTCAGTATTATTAATTAATACAACAAAGCTTTTATTTTGTATTTAAGATTTAAATTATTGAAAAGAATAAAGGAGAAATTGCGAAAAGCTAAAATTCATATACTTCAGTTAAAAAGATTTAAAAATCAAAGGGAAATAATAATAGTAATAAAGCCCATAATTAATGAATTTTAAAACGAATTAAGAAAGTAAAGATATTTATTTCAAATGGAATAAATTGGGAATAAATTTGGAAAATTGATTTAAGTAATTGAAGTTGGAATTCTCCTTGGGATAACCAAGTACGTTTTCAAAGTAAATTTTTAAATAAAAGTTAAAACATTAAAAGTTGTTTTAAAAAGCAAGTTTTGGAAAATTTCTTATTTCTAATATTTAAATTCTAGAGTAAGTATTTCCTCTTATCTATTATAGTAATAATTATCTAAAGAATGACTTAATATTTTGTTTTTAAAAAAAAAGTATAAATCTAGTTTTATATTTATTAAGTAAACTTATTTTCAAATATTCATATAGTATGGTATCTTAATAAATTATTGATGTAATTTTAACTTAAATATTTTAAAGTATATTTCAAAGTGAAGTGTTTTAAATTATTTTAAAAATCTAGTTTTCGGCTTGGTGATTTCAGAGGAGATAGAAAATATTTAGGAAAGTTTATTCTGGAAAGGAAGGTGGTTTGAAACTGTTTTCAAAGGTTTGAAAATAGAAATATATCTTGTGAAGATATTTTTGAGATAAACAAATAATTTGAGAAATTATTTATTGGTTGATGGATGTTTGTGCATATAAATTGATAGTTAAATAACCGACTATAAATATCGGCCAAATGCGTTGATCGTTTCGAAGAGACTGGGATCGAGATTTATTTCTCGAAAACCACTTCGATCCGGTTTGTACGTTTCGTGAAAACGATTTTTGATTCGAAGATGGAGCAGTGAAGTGCAAGGGCTAGTCGCTACTAATCTTGAGGATATTTCCAAAATGGATGTAGTAGGAATAGTGCCTTCGGTTCCGTTCGAACCCGGGATGGACTTGTATGGACGAATGATTGCGAAAACATCGTCAGGTAAACGATGGGCATTCTATGGGATATATTATAAAAAGGTAACGCTTAGCCTCAAGCCTCATCAATTGGGAATGACTGAAAATCAGGGGTTATGCAGCAAGGCTAGGTGGGTAGCACCCAAGCAGGGTGAGGTCATCCCTGTCTAGATGTCCCTATTTATTTCGGCTTAGTGGGCGGTTGCTGATCCCAACTGCGGGGTGACACTACTACAAAACAGGCCATTTGCATCGGTTGTTTACCCCCCTTTTGCATCAGTTCAACAACCGATGCATATGCAACCGATGCAACAGGCTTAACATTTTTGCATCAATTCTGAAACCGATGCAAAATGGTCCTTTTTGCATCGGTTGTTACTAACAACTGATGCAAAAAATCATGGTTGGTAGCTTGAACACAGCCCCATGTTGCATCGGTTGTAATGAAAACCGATGCAACAAAGAAACTTGTTGCATAGGTTGTTGTTCAAAACCGATGCAAACTAATCCCTCTATTGCATCGGTTTTTGATAACAACCGATGCAAACTAATCCCTCTATTGCATCAGCTATTTATACCTAATGCAACAAAACCAATCTCAGAAACCATTATTACAGTACTCAAATAGAATGTATATATATTAATTATTATAACAAACAATTATTGCATGTAATATTACAATCATTCAAAATAAAAATTGATGGCAAATACATAATCAGATTTAATAATTCGATAAAAGAATGAAAACATAAATAAATTCCACAATAAATAATCAGATAGTCAGTAGTATAAAATAAATGCAGCGTGTTATACGTAGACACAAAAATACATATATACAGAGAAGAGAATGTATCGTTGACCGTGGATAAATTAAACAGAAGATGGTCTTCAAATGCACAAACCTTCATCCTATTTTGTACTTGAGCTACCTAATAGAAAAGATTACATGTAACGACATGAAAATAAAGCAGGGGCGTGGAGGAACTGTTAGAATTACAATTGAGATGAAATGAATGAAATATGGTAACTCAATTATTAATAAAAAAGAATGGATTGTGTAGGTGTATCAAAGTAACATTGATTATTATTTTTCTTTTCAGTTTTTTATATCCTGTCATATCCTTTCATCATGTACACATTTGTAAACATTGTACTTCTCATACACTAGTTAGTAAATAATGGTCAAGGTCAAATCTATATTACCTTTACCAATTTACCAGACTCGGTCATTCTTTTCAACCTTTCGGAAAGATCTTGTTTGAAGTCTGGAGGAAGCACGCCAAGGCACTACAAAAATACCATTAAGAGTAAGTGAATATGTGATAGCGAAGCAATAGGTTTACTAGATCAGAGAAAGTAGAACAAATGTTTTGCATATATAGTAGGAAAACGTGTTCAAAAGATGTGTCGCATAAATGTTTTGAACCTAATAAGCAGAGAGGAGGTTATACAACCGCAGTTTTGCAAAGTATCAGAAATATAAAATACAACTGACCACTTATTACATGTTTTATTTTCAGGAAGGCTGAAGTACAACAAGGGGAACTGTTAGTGGCACATTTTATGTTGTTTGCAAGTGGCCAGAGCCCAATCGATAAGCGAATAGAAATAACATAGCTTTAAAATATGGTTATTCCTGCACCAGAATCAAGAAGCAAATAAAATTCAAGCGCACAAGTAAAGATATAAATAAATTGCAAAAAACAAAAACATCAAAATATAATGATTTAATCAAAATTAAAACGCCATATTTTATGCAGCATTTATGGTACTTCTATATGGTTTAAATGACAATGATGTACTTATTTTTGTTTAAATTTATATTTTTTATATTTTAAAAGCTTAGGTTAGACAAATAAGTTAATTGTACATTTTTGTATGTTTAATTAATGTAAATTGACGCATGATATATTATCGATGATGTTTGGTATGTTGTTTTGTTAAATTATAAATAAAGCATTCGAAGTTTTAACTTACTTCTTTTTTAACAAATGTAATTATCGTTCCAACATCTTTATAGAGTATACTTTAACTTCATACATTGAAAATATACACCACCTTTAAAATTTTAAAAACCGTGGATGACCCAATCACGAGTTACAGCACTTCTAAAAATATACAGCACTATTTGTTATTATGTCATGTGTTTTAACTAATAAATTGCTTTATTTTTAATAACAATAACGATTTAAAATTTTCTTCAGCATTGTGCACGAAAGCAAGGATCATCACTACTGCCAATCAAAATTTTAACTAGAGAATGTGAAATGTTAGCATCCTAAACTGAATTTCCTAAAATTCCAAAAATGGAAAATGAATTATTTATAATAAAAAATCATGGTAAGCTGTGTACAACTACAGCACTGATCTCTATGTTTATGGCAATAGCTGTTTTATTAGACCCATTAGGAATTATTTAAGATAAAATAAAAATCATGGTAAGCTGTGTATAACTACGGCACTGACCTCTATGTACATGGCAATAGCTGTTTTATTAGACCCAGTAGGTTCCTTTGAGTTGGCTATTGCTTCCAGTACCATATTATCAATCCTGAATGTAAATAAACAGATTGCAAAATTGAATTAAATATATAAAAGTATTATTTACTGTTTACCATAAATAAATTGATGCTCACACACCTAACTTTGTGTTGTCATATCAGTTATCAAGTCAAACTTGATAAACTTCGTAAAACTATTTTTTTTATGCGAAAAGGTACTTGCTCTTTTTTGCACTTAATTGTGTCAATCCTATGACTGTAATCATCGGTAAGGGGAAAATAGATAGAGAGAAGAATTAGAGAAAGATTCAGTCAAAACTAGATGTAACCGAATAAGTAACAACTCGGAGGAGGAACGAAATGTAACTTATTGATTTAATTAGTTGCATAATCTAACTGTTGTGTCGTGCCTTTTGTACCTAAATGCAATATCGACAATTATCGATGATGGGCTTACAATTGAAAGCAGCATAAAAACACGTTCAGGTGAGGTAACACTCATCTCAAATCTGATTCATAATTAGACGCTTCTATATTTGCATCAGATTTGGTACATAACTAAAGGTTACGAAGAAAAAACCATGGCATACCAAGTCTTAATTATAGCAAGTTTAAAGACAGATTTCCAGAAACAGTCATTTTAGCGCTATCAATGATCTTGGGCTATCATGCCCAGACGTGCTTTGCTGGTTATCTTTACTAAGACTAAGAAAGCAACATATTTATGTTTATGTTAAGCAATCATATGATGCATGACTGCATTAAACGCTTACTTTTAATCCGATATCTTAGGAATATCCAAAATCTTAGGAGCAACTTGCAAGACAGGTTCAACTGGTACAATATCCAAGAAATAGACTTATTCCAAATGATTATGAACAAATGTATATTCCTTTATGGCAGTGAAATGCTCATTTATTATTTTCAGATATATACATTTACACATATGTATTGTCTAGCTAGAAACAATTATTCTGTAAGTAAAAGACTTACCAGTGATAATGCATGCCTAGTTTGGATAATTTTCTTCGACTGTGTCATCAGGTTCAGGTCCTTGAACTCGAGTACGATAAAGAGGAACGCCTTCTAGAAATCTGACTCTTCCTTTTAGGATTAAGCTTAAATTTCCATATGTTGACACATACGTTTCTTACAGGCAGACTGCCATTTCTCATACTGCAAATGTTGTAATTTGGAAGGAATCAAGCCTTGAATAGTACAAGTATAGCTGTAGAAACCGACCCAGTTATAACAAACAGCGCCCATAAACTGTCTTGGTGTCCTTGTAACACATGATAATATTTCGAACCAGGGAAGAAAATCAGTCAGTATGTCTTTCAACACTAAGGTCGTCTTTCCTTTTCCATCAAATGGTGCCTGAATCAGAATTAGTAGTACATAAACATACTAAATTGACATAAATATAAAAAGAACACAAATAACATAAGACCCAATAGTGAGGCAACTAAAACTTATTAGCGATATTTAGGGCGCCGAGAGGGATTTGAATTGGGAATGAAAGGGCGTGCAGAAACAGAGAGAAAACCTTATTAATACTCTGGATTGAAAGGGAGAGAGAAGACTATAAGGCAACTAAAACTTCTAATATGAAATATGATTACATATGCACAAAAGGCAAGTCATGGAGGATCAGAATGAAATTCATCTAAAATTCTAATCATTCAATATTTGAAGTGAGGATGAACAAGATGGAAAAAAAAGTGATTGCCCTCTATTCACTTACTGATAATTCAGTATTTGAATTGGAATACATCCACTATTTACGACTATAGTTAATTTTTTTGGAGGTGGTTACCTTCAATAAAATACTAAATTTGAATCATATGCCTTAAATAAATAAATAAAATAAAATAAAAATCTTAAATGCTAGCTAAAATATCATTAAATTCCAAAAATATCTTATCCTAATTTTTCTAACTAGCGGATAAAGTCAGCAAATACACCAAATCCAAAGATTAAATCTTTACGCACATGCATTTACTCCTCCATTTCTCCGCATCACTTCTCCTTTCACCCATCAAAAAATGGAAGTCTCAATATTCATCGTCCTCTTCACCATCCTATCCATTTCATCTACACCTGCAACCATCCACAACGTAATGGATTACGGAGCCAAACCCGATGGCAGATCCGATTCAACCACTTCATTCATGTCTGCATGGAAGGATACCTGCTCTTCACTCAAACCCGCTATGTTATACGTTCCCAACGCTACTTTCCTTCTAGGTCACATAAATTTTACTGGTCCCCGTACAAGTCATCAGATCACATTTCGTAATAATGGGACTTTTATCGCTGATCCAACGCTCAAAGAGCATTGGATCAAATTTGAAAGGATTACCGGTTTGACCGTTGATGGTGGAGTTTTCAATGGTCAAGGCGAACATATTTGGAAATGCAAAGCTAAATCTAATAAGCCTACCAATTGCCCTATGGGCGGTTACGTAAGCCATTATTGTTTATTACGTTTTAATTTTGTTTCTTAATGGTTCATTAACATCAAATTCCACATTGATGCAGATGATGACGATTTTTCATTCCAGACCCGTAAATATGGAGTCTCTAGGTATGCTTCTGTTATCTTTCCAGACTTGAAGGCCGAGTGGTATTCATGTATACCATTGAGTCTCTCAATCCGTTCGTATTTGTAGTGCAGCACATCTTGTAAGTAGTTGATGACGAATGACTCATTACATCACACAGAGATAGCAGCACATCAATTGACTATAGGCTAAGAGAGAGTGTCCTGGTGGAGCACCAATCAATTTTGAATTTACTTTCGATAAGAATGAAATATAAGAATCAATGTAAACTGCAAACTGCTCTTCGGATCTACAGTAGTTGTTTGTTCTTGTTAACGCTAAAATTTGAACGCTAACACCCCGGTGTATGAGTTGTAGTTGTGAAAGCACCACCCGATTACTCGGGAACGGATTACAAGCAGATAATAGCAGAAAAGCGGTAAACAACAACAATTTTATAGTGGTTCGGCTTAAGGGTATAGCCTACGTCCACTTTAAGTACTTTTATTAATAATCCCGTTACAAGCTGATACAATTCTTCCCAAGTACAATACACTTTGAATTACAAGAGACTTAGAACAAGTAGCCTAAACTCCGATGAAGATGAGAGTTTTCGAATCCATGTTGGATGTATGTGATCTCTCCTTGAAGTTGTTTGTAGCGTTCTTAGTGTCTTGAGAGCTTCAAGTGTTAAATTGGTTTGGAATGCAGCAGAGTATCGGCGCTTGAAGAGAGTGAGCCAAAAGTCCCTTTTCTGTTGGAGTTATGGGCGTATTTATAGGCATCTTCGGAGTTAGGTCGTAACTCGTATACGACTCACGATGAGTCGTAACTCGTGTACGCCTCATGATGAGTCGTAACTCGTATACGACTCATGGTAGGTCGCGGCTGATTTACTGGGTTCATGGCTTGGCCCAGAGTTATGCACCCATCTGAATGAATGATACAAGTTCTAAGTCGTTCACGAGTTAACCAAATGCAGTTTCCTTTATGCTAGCATGAGTCGTACACGACTCATCATAGGTCGTAAGTCGTCAGCGATTCTTCTTACTATAGCGTGGTGTTGAACTTGTCTCCAAGTCTTAGGTCGTGAACAACTTATCTTTTGAGCCGTAGACTTCCTGTCGCGCCATCTTCTAACTCGTAAGATTGTTATCTCGTAGACTCTTTAACTCGTGGAGGCCTTAAGCCGTAGATCCTTATCTCGTAGACCTTTTAACTCGTAGAGTCTTTAACTCGTAGTGGCCTTAACTCGTAGATCTTTTAACTCGTAGATTCTTAACTCGTAGGTCGTTCAGCCCTTGAATGGTTAGGTCGTGAAGACCTTGAGTCGCACAGTTCTTGAGTCGTTGATCATATTAAGTCGGCAACCTTGTTAAGTCGGTAAGTCGTATACCGTTTTGGTCGGGGCGCTGCCCCGCACCCCGCCGGGGGCGCTGCCCCCTGGACCCCTGCGACCTGACCGGTCAGGTCGAACACCGTAGGCGGTGGCGTTGCCCCCGCACCCCCACCTTGGGGGGTTGGCACCCCCCCTGGACCCCCCCTCCGTAGGGGATCTTATCTGAAAATTCATTCAACAGAACTTGCTTTATTGGGAGGTTAAATCGACCATCCTTCGAGATGAACTATCATTGGCTTCTCGGTCGATTTTTGATGTCACGGCCTTGCTGAAAAAGCAGAGTTAACAGTTCTCAAACTAATCGATGGACAATTTCTGGCTACTAATTGTTAAAACTTCAGCAGGTAATTGATGGCTGATGGAACAAAAGATTGTTGAATATATTATGATCTATGCTAAAATTACATGAGAAATACCAAACGTTATCAAAACCGATATAATTATTCCAATGTTTTCAAAATATAAATTCTGAAGAGTTATATATTCACATTCAAGCTACTTTCAATATTTTAGTTTATTTATTTTGGATAACATCAAATTGTTTTAGGACTATGAACATGTTTAGTATGGTATAATTTTCTTGCAAAAGCCTTATCAATTGATCAAATTTCTATGCACTGTAGAGGTTCATAAAAACATTATTCTCCCACATGTTTTATACTTTGCAACAAACTAGAAATATTGTGATGAGCCTGGTATGAAATTTCGTTCAAGAGACAGTGGACCATCGGGAAAAAGTAAAATGACGCCTGACACCTGATGGTTCTATTGCTTTTTATGATTTAGAAAAAGAGCTTTGTGTTTTAATATTTCGATTTCAATATATGTATGTCAACTAATCACTCCAATTATTTATATGTTTTCTTCTGTTGATATATAATATGATGTTCACCTTATTTGTATGCTAGACTAGATGGACATCACAGAATATATGTATTGGTCATTTATACATTGCACTGTTACTGGAACTTCAAAAAATGTTAAGAGACGTAATTTTCTAAAAGAATTCCGCACAAAATAAAATTGTTACCAGGAGAACTTGCTTATCTTATAAAATCTTACCGTGCACTGTTATGCTCTTGAAACATTCTCCACTACAATTTGAAATCACATGCCCTAAGTTCCTTCCTCCGTTCTCCTCTCGTTTCAGAAGTAAAATGAAAAAATCACAGTCGCGATTCAACCTGAAGATCTTCATCACTGCCACTAAATTTGTAAAATAACGCCAAAGATGAAAAAACTCTAATCAAAGAAGTGCTTTTGGGTTTCAATATAGGCTAGGATAATTTTGCAATAGATGGAAAAATTAAACAGAACGATTGTAAACAAGCAGTACACTCGATATCGGCTAACAGTACCATATTTAACAATGTCAAAATCGCATTTTTAACAGCGCAGAAAGATTCAAGGTAACTTAAAAGAATTCGAAGCCAATCCATCAACCTTTACTACTTAAAGTGAAAGAGCAATCATCAAGAAACTCTTCATCTGATCAAAGCACAACGAAATTATCTGAATGACGTCGCAACCCAACCCTCTCACCTTTAATCCAGACTCTCGAGCATCACCACAACACCATTGCACTTCCTCCAAATTCGAACACCTGAACTCGCGAATCTCACAACAAGCGAGCATCGGACACGACCCAAATTCGCCACTTGATTTTCATTGATTTCGATTGAAAAAAATTGAAAGAAAAGGTAGTTACCGTGTTTTTACAATTCTCAGTGAAATGTAATAATCGAAATGTCTAGGGTTTGAGATGAGAGAGAGGAGAAGAAGATGAAGGAGAAAACGGGAGAGGAATTCTTTTGGATTTATTTAAGTTCTAGGGTTTTTTTTTGTGGGAAGGAGGCGAAATACTTGAAACAAACGGGAAAATAAGCGGCGGAGAAAAAATTGGGATGGCGGAATGACGAAAGTGCGTAACCAAAGGCATGCAAATTAATTCAGTAGCATCGGTTGACTTTAAAACCGATGCAACTACAACTATTTGCATCGACGTATTTGCATCGGTTGTTGGTGACAACTGATGCAAATTTGATTTTTTATTACCTATTGCTTTCTACGTACCAATTGCATCGGTTATTAAGACAGAACTGATGCAAATAGTTCCATTTGCATCAGTTTTTACTTCAACTGATTCAAATGAGGCGATGCAAATGGCCTGTTTTGTAGTAGTGTGATCTCACTCGGGATTATCCAGTAAGGGGTAGTCCCGGCCTTGTGTTACAGAGGAGCTGGCGTACTCCTCGGTACGGTGATCTAGGCCCCGTAATGTGACAGGTGGTACCCCATGCCTAGTCATTAGTTGGAAATCCATTCTCCCTACGAGCCTTGTACGAGTTTTGTTTGTATTACCCACTCTGGCTAGTAGCTGGAATTTAATGAATGTAACAATTTCGGCTATTTTATAAGTATTTGTATATAGACCCTATTATAATATCAGAGGATTTCTGTAAAAATTGTTTTAGCTATCGTAAGGTAAAAACCCGACATTTTTATTTGTGGCGTGTTCTTACGAGATGCTTTTGTTTTCAATGGTTTTTTGAAACTTTAATAATCGATTGGGTGCGATTTTCTCACGCTGGTATTCCATACTGACTCGGGTATTATTTAACTGTAATGCTTGGGTCAGACCGAGTATTATAGGATACATGATATGATGCTGTGAGCTCAGGAGACGAGCTGGATGTCGATACGTACTCTCGTACTTATATATATATATATATATATATATATATATATTTCCGCTGTGTTGAGTTGTTGTGTATCCATTTGTATGATTTTCATGTTGAGCTATGATTGATGTACTCTAATGACGTAATATCTAAACAGATATATTTGATTTGAGTAAAGATCATTTATTATCTATTATATTTTATTCCACCGCGATGGTTCGATTCTGTTGTTGTTTTCTATTTTCTTCTTCTACCTCTTCTTCTTTAACCCAAATGGTTCGTATTTCTTTACAACTTGAGTTGATTTAGGTAACATAGTGTTGACTCAAGGGGTAAGGATTTGTGGGTCGTTACAGTGGTATCAGAGCTTAGGTTGGTGATAACCTTGGCTCTGGTGGGAATTACTCATAAAATAGAGTCTATTGTACTCTAGAATGAGTTTGAGCGTATTAATAGATATGAGCGCGTATTTGTTAGTGGATATAAATTGTTTTAATATTGTGTTGATTGATTTATTGAGTGCTATATGAACCTTCGTCGGCACAGTCTGCGCAACTGTATCGAAAGGGTTTCTAAACACTTGAATAGAACGATTGACACGACATTGTTTTAAATGTGGGTAAATGAAATAATTTTACCCAAAAACATATTTTGATATAAAGAAAGTTTTTGTAAACTATTTAGCTAATATATGGTTGTTTGGATGTTAGAAATGATAATATTAAAGTATTATCATTGTTAAGTGAAAATTTTACTAGAAACTGAAATATAACTAAAATTTAGGGGAATAAATTCATTATAAAAATGAAATTTATAAATATGAATTATAAGTGTAATTTATAAAATTGGAATATAATCAAATGAGTATTTGTATGAGCATAAGCTATGCAAATGAATTATAGTTAAAATTTATTTAAGCAGGTTTTGGAAATTTAAAATCCTGGAAACTTTGGAAGTGTTTGTTGAAGTATTTGAAGATAAATAATAGCACTATTGTTTTAGAGATATTTCTAAAAAGGGAAAATTTGTTTTAAAAGGATTTTGGAAGTGATATAACATTGAAATCACTTGGATTATGGGAAAATAGTGCTGGTGATGACGGCCGCATCATCTGTATTCATTTTCGAATTTCTAAGTGATGGATTGCTGCCAAAAAAAATTTGATTTGTTCAGAAAAGCTAGTTGTTTTGAAAATTTCAAAAGAAATTTGCTGGGAATAAAACCAGGATTGGTTTGACTTTTGAGAAGTGTGATTTTGAAATGTTGGAGATTTCAAAATAATTTGAAACCAAAGCTGGGTGTTTAAAAAAAATCCTGATAAGATGAGTTGTAAGCTTATAAATTGAGATGATTTTCAAATCAGGAAGGAAATATAAGCTTTAAATGTTGGAATTAATTTTAAACTGAAAGGTTAAAAATGAAATTAACTTGGATGGGAAATAAAGATTTGATAGGATTGATATTAATTGGATAGGCTGAAAATAGTATCCAGTTGTATTCGAATCAAGTTGAAATCGAATTGAGTTAAATAAAATTGAGTTAAAATAAAATTTAATTGGAATAAGAATTCAATTGAGTTATTGAATGGAATTAAATTCTTACATGAACAAATGGAAATTAAATTGAATAAGGATTGGAATTGAAATAAATAAATAAGAATAACGTGTAAAAGAATTATAATGCATGGAATAAAATATGCTCGGGATATAAATAAGCATAAGGCTTGAGTTAAAAATAAAAGATGAATATATTCAAGCCTAGAATGAATGGGATTGTGTAAATAATAAGTTGTGACTTATAAAATTGAAAATGGAATACAAAATCAAAAATAAATAGTGTTCAATGAGTTGAAAAATAAAATGAAGATCAAAACTTGAATTATAAAATAAATTGAACTAAGAAAATTAAATGAAGCGATATTTGAAATTAAAAATCAAGTATTGAACTATAAATTGGAGAGAACTAATTTTATAATAAATTAGTTAATAAAATGTGTAAATGGGAACGTAATGTTGTTTAATAGAAGCTGAATTGTGAATTTATGATGAAGTTTGGAAATAAAACTCAAGTTATAAATTAAATTCGACTTAAATTGTTGGTGAAGTAAATGAAATTGAATTGTGAGTTCATAAAATTGGGTGGTAAATTGAGAATGGATAGAGGATTCAGAACTTGAGTTATTAATTTAAATCTAACTTGAAGTGTTAACAAATTAAATATAATTGGAAAGGTATCGAATAAAAATGAAATTGGATTAAAATAACAATGGTTTGTATTGTGAATAAAATCCCAATATGTGGAAATAAATTGGATATGGCCTTGTAATCAATTGAGTTAAGTTGAGTATAAAAGAGAAAAAATTACTTGTAAAATGAAAATGAGCTTAAGTATAAATTTGAATAAATTGAAGTAAATTGACTTAAGCTGAATAAATCAAAGAGAGTTGAATTTAATTCAACTTAAACCTAGTTTAATGATATTGGATTGAATCTGAATCAAGTAAAAATAATTTTGGATTGAAATAGAACTTGGTGGGTTGAAAATAATATTTAAGGTAATGAAAATTCATAATAGATTGAGTGAATAAACTAATTATATTGAATAAATAAATGGATGGAATAAATAAGAATCAAATGGAAGTGAACTTAAGTTTGAAGTGAAATAAATTGAGTAAATTAACTTAAGTGGAGAATAATTAGAAACTCGACTACAAGTAAAATTGGAAGACCATTAAATTAAAGCTTGATTTGAATTAATTCAGGAATGGGTAGTAATATGCAAGCTTGGAATCGGTCGAGCTAAATAAATGGTCATGAATGAATTGAAATAAAAAGGGAATTAATTGGTAATGAAATTTGGAGATGGAACTTGAATTGGCTAAATGAAGTCGAATACCAATTTAATGTGGCAAATGTTTTGTTTGTAAATTAATTATGGAATGAGTATTGGATGTAACCAATATGGAATGTTCCAAGATAAATAAATGGATTCAAATAAAATGAATGAGAATATAGCATGCAAAATAAATTGAACGTAGCAGTTAAAAAGAAATCAAATTAAGTATAAATTGAGTGAAATCAATTTAAATTGGTTATAAAGCAAATTACTTGTTTATTCACATAGATCTCATCAAACTGCATAGAAAAAATTGTCATTGGATTCAAATAGGAGTAATTAAAATCCAATGAATTAATAGAAGTAAAATGAATTGATTTTGAGAGCTATTGAATTAAATATGAGTTCAGTTTGCTTAAAAATAAATTAAATGTAAGCAATTGAGTTTTAAACCATTCAAATTGGTGAAGTTGTATGCGAATGGATTGAAAACCATTCAGATTGAATGAAAATGGTTATAAATCAATTGAAACAGTTGAATTGGCATGGAAATTGTAAAAGTTGCTTACGGGAAAATGTTTGGTGTGAATTTCTTTTAGAATTCATGAGTTTAACTATTGCAACTAAGTGAAATGTTGATAAAGCTTTATATATATATATGGCACTTACATGTTTAAATTGAGTAAGTACAGGTACCTGGAAGCCGTGTGAATGGATTTGGTTGTGCTATTTGCTAAAATAATAAAGCCGCTTGCTTAAAATGCTAAATAAGGTACACCTACGCAATAAAAATAGGAAATATTAACTGTTTTTAGTTTTTCCGACCGTGTGGGTCGATGTATATATATTTATCTCTTTTGTCAAATTGCAAAAGCTCCTCCGCGCAAAGGAGACTCTGCCAAAAAATTTCAAAAATTTTGGGAGTTAGAAAATTATTGAAATTTTTTGGGAAATTCTGTTAACGACAAAACGGTTTAAAACTGGAAAATTGAAATAAGTTAGTATATGGAACTATTTAAAGTAATGACATGAATTAGTAATAAATGACAAAAAAAATTTATATATGTAGAGTTAAAGGTAAATTGAATTCATATGGAAATGAAAGAATCGATTTGAATAGGAATGGATATAAACTATGACGGTAAAGTGAAAGCAAAAAAAGAAGCATATAGAATGCTTATACTAAACTTAAGTAAGGTATAATGAATTCTTAATTGGAGATTGATATTACAAATATATTCCAAGTTGATATTTGAATGAGTAAATAATTGACACTTGTAAGGAAGTCGATAAAATGTTTTTGGAATATTGTGATTGGATATTAGTACCAAGCAGGATATGCAGGTATTATAAAGGGAAAAGAGAAATGGTTTTGATTTCCGATGATGAAAAAAAATTTTGAATGGCCCGAAAAAAAGGTATGTGTTTAAAATTTCTGTATGAAATTTGATTGGGATTTTGATCGAGCCACTTGGCTTTTTATTTTCTTTTTGAGATTTGGGGGCCGTAGAGCCATTTTGTAGTTGTACCGAGCTAGCCGCGCAAAGGAGACGCTAGCGAAATTTTTCGGAAATTTAGGGAGTTAGAAAAAATTTAAGAAAATTTCGATAATTCAAGATATAGTTTTGAATTATAATTTGAATGATTGTATAAATAAAGTTGTTTGGGAACTTTGGAAAAGTTGGAAAGTTAATAAGAATAATAATGGTTCTTTTATAAAAGATAGTTGGTAAGATGTTGAATTGTTAGAAACTGATTGGTTTGGGAAAAAGGAAACGGGTTTTGGCCCATTCTTCCTAACTAGTAATTTCGAGGACGAAATTCTTTTAAGAGGGAAGGAATGTGGCGACCCGAAATTTTTGAGTATTTGAAATGACAATATTTAATTAATTTTAAATATTCAAAGGTTAATTATTAACTTTAATTTCAATTACCAGTATTTATTTGATAATTAATTATTGAATTTAATTATCGGAATTGGGTAAAATATTGAATTTGGAGTTTTAAGCCTGTTGAAAATAATTTGAAGGCTTATAAATTTTATATTGATAATACTGAAATAGTAGAAGTGTTAAAATTGAATTTAACACTGATTTGTTCAGTTTTAAAATATATCGTTTAAATTGAATTTAAAAATAGCCTTCCGAGGCTCAGCCTCGGAAATTGACGAAACCAGTTCCGTTGGGCCCGTAATAGTGTTATATTATCGGATTTAAATTTTCGTAGAGTTTGGAGTTGTTGTGTGAGCATACGATATATTAACGTGTTGAAATTAAAATCTATAATTTAATATTTTAAATCAATTTATAAAGCTAACTTCCACATACGATTAAATTAGCTTCCGAAACACGTTCCATTGTGTTCGGAATACGGGTAAAGCCTTATAAACGCCTGTCGGCGGGTCTGATTTGGAATTCGAGATTTCGAGTTATATTATACGAGATATTTTGAAAGTTTAATAATATTAAATATATAAAAATCAATATATAGCTACCCTATATCGTACATCAGCCACCCTATCTTCTGATCACGCAGAGATATTTTCCCTTTTATCGTTTTAATCACGCTTCCCTCTTTAATAATTTCAACCGAGCTTTCTTCCAAAACATTCGTTAAATTATAATCATGGCCAATCAAGTAAATAGCTTTCAACTCCCCTTCTCTTTCTTCTTTATAGCAGCCGAACTTTCCCCATTTCTTCATAACAAAATCGAGATTCGCTGGGATTGTAGCATAATCGGTTGAACAAGAAAAAAAAGGGGGCGACCGAATTAAATCGCCTGTACATCATATTGACGAGCTCAATAATCCATCAAGGGTGGCTCGGGCTCACGCGTGTTGGACGGCAACTGGCATGAAGTTTCGAATTCGTGGTGGAGGAAATAGCGTTCTACGGAGGCGCGAGAGTCGTTGGCCTGGTTCGAACGACAAGAAGCGACGCGGTCAGGGTCGCTGAGGGTTGCGACGCGAAGACTTTCAGGCGATGTTGGGAAGGTTTCGTGGCTCTAGTACAGGTGATGGTGGCTTGTCCGAGTCGCGTGTTCGTATGAAGGTGAGGTATTCGATTTTATTTCTGAAATAGAAATTCGATTTAACAAACAATGTAGTATGAATGTTTATAGGAATATATAGCTATATACTACTATTTAGCTTACTGTTAATTTTAAGAATTGCTAAATAGTGATTATGGTATATATATACGCCGTTATAAAATTTTTGTTTGGTCGGAAAAGAAAATATATATACATTTTTTCATTACCGGTTAACTTTAAAAATTATGGAGGTGTATCGTTTAATAGACCAAAATTTTAGTTACTAGGAGATTATTTAAGGAAGAATTTGTTGAAATTTAAATCATTTGCCAAATAAAGTTATTATATGGAAATTAACTATTAAGTTAATTCAAATATAAATTAAATGTATAATGTTTATACAAGGTTCAAAATCATGGAACGGGCTGGAATGGAAACGAATGGGAGTGGACTGCAAATTAAAATAAAGTTGAGTTAATCTCACTCAGCTGCATTTAAAAATTTAAATGATTAAATTTAAATAAATGATTGTATGGTTGAATTGATTGATGTGATATAGTATAGTATAATTTGAATTTGGTATATTATGTAATGCTAACGTCTGTGGATGCAAGGAAAACATGTTGGAGGGATCCAACTGGATCCCTTAACATTTATTTATAACTATTTAATACCCTCTGTTGTGATTATTTGATATTCTATGATGAACTATGTTGGAATATTGAATGCTGTGGTTCGATTGGATATAATTGGGTATGACGAATTATCAAAAATATATAAATTAGATTTTTGAAAGAAAATAAAAGAAGTTAAATTGTAAGTAAAATAATTATAGAAATTTGAATAAATTTAAAAAAATGAATTGTAAAAGAAATAAAGTAACTTTAAGATTTAATAAATAAATCTTGAGAATAGAAAGGAAATTTGAATAAACAGAAAGTTAATGAATTTTAAACTTCAGTATTATTAATTAATTGAACAAAGCTTTTATTTTAAATTTAAGACTTAAATTATTGAAAAGAATAAAGGAGAAATTGCGAAAAGCTGAAATTCGTATATTTCAGTTAAAAAGATTTAAAAATCAAAGGGAAATAATAATAGTAATAAAGCCCATAAATAATGAATTTTAAAACAAATTAAGAAAGTAAAGATATTTATTTCAAATGGAATAAATTGGGAATCATTTTGGAAAATTGATTAATTGAAGTTGGAATTCTCCCTGGGATAACCAAGTACGTTTTCAAAGTAAATTTTTAAATAAAAGTTAAAAGATTAAAAGTTGTTTTAAAAAGCAAGTTTTGGAAATTTCTTATTTCTAATATTTAAATTCTACAGTAAATTTTTTCTCTTAATCTATTATAGTAATAATTATCTAAAGAATGACTTAATATTTTGTTTTTTAAAAAAAAGTATAAATCCAGTTTTATATTTATTAAGTAAACTTATTTTCAAATATTCATATAATATGGTATCTTTAATAAATTATTGATCTAGTTTTAACTTAAATATTTTAAAGTACATTTCAAAGTAAAGTGTTTTAAATTATTTTAAAAATCTAGTTTTGGGCTTGGTGATTTCAAAGGAGATAGAAAATATTTGGGAAAGTTTATTTTGGAAAGGAAGGTGGTTTGAAACTGTTTTCAAAGGGTTGAAAATAGAAATATATCTTGTGAAGGATTTTTGAGATAAATAAATAATTTGAGAAATTATTTATTGGTTGATGGATTTTTGTGCATATTAATTGATTGTTAAATAATCGACTATCAATATTGGCCAAATGCGTTGATCGTTTCGAAGAGACCGGGATCAAGATTTATTTCTCGAAAACCACTTCGATCTGGTTTGTACGTTTCATGAAAACGATTTTGGATTCAAACATGGAGCAGTGAAGTGCAAGGGCTAGTCGCTACTAATCCTGAGTATATTTCCAAAATGGATGTAGTAGGAATAGTGCCTTCGTTTCCATACGAACCCAGGACGGACTTGAATGGATGAATGCTTGCGAAAACATCGTCAGGTGGACGATGGGCATTCTAAGGGATATATTCTAAAAAGGTAACGCTTAGCCTCAAGCCTCATCAAATGGGAATGACTGAAAAGCATGGGTTATGCAGCAAGGCTAGGTGGGTAGAACCCAAGCAGGGTGAGGTCATCCCTGTCTAGATGTCCCTATTTATTTCGGTTTAGCGGGCGGTTGCTGATCCCAACCGCGGGGTGATCTCACTCGGGATTATCCAGTAAGGGTTAGTCCCGGCCTTGTGTTACAGGATAGCGGGCGTACTCCTCGGCACAGTGATCTAGGCCCCATACTATGACAGGTGGTACCCCAGTGCCTAGTCATTAGTTGGAAATCCATTTTCCCTACGAGCCTTGTACGAGTTTTGTTTGTATTACCCACTCTGTGGCTAGTAGCTGGAATTTAATGAATGTAACAATTTTGGCTATTTTATAAGTATTTGTCTATAGACCCTATTATAATATCAAAGGATTTCTATAAAAAAAAATTTAGCTATCGTAAGGTAAAATCCCGACATGTTTATTTGTGGCGTGGTCTTACGAGATGATTTTGTTTTCAAAGGATTTTTGGAACTTTAATAATCAATTGTGTGTGATTTTCTCATGCTGGTATTCCTGACTGACTCGGGTATTATTTAACTGTAATGCTCGGGTCAGACCGAGTATTATAGGATACAGGATATGATGATGTGAGCTCAGGAGACGAGGTAGACGTCGATACGTACTCTCGCACTTATTTATATATATATATATTTCCACTGTGTTCAGTTGTTGTGTATCCATTTGTATGACATTGATGTTGAGCTATGATTGATGTACTCTGATGATGTAATATGTAAACAGATATATTTGATTTGAGTAAAGATCAGTTATTGTCTATTATATTTTATTCCGCTGCGATGGTTAGATTTTGTTGTTGTTTTCTATTTTCTTCTTCTACCTCTTCTTCTTTAACCCAAATGGTTCGTATTTCTGTACAACTTGAGTTGATTTAGGTAGAATAGTGTTGACTCAAGGGGTACGGATTTGCGGGTCGTTACAATTTTCTTCTGTTGTTTGTTGTTGTGCACTCTGATAATGTAACGTAATGTAATAATAGATATGATTCTTTGTCTTAAAGATTATTCATTGATATATTATATGTTGTTCCGCTGCGAATTGTGAGATTCTGTTATTGTTTCTGTTTCTTCTTCTACCTCTTCTTCTTAAACCCTAATGGTTCGGTTTTCCGGCGTTCGATGGTTCGGCAATTGATACAGTGGACATATTAATGTCGACTTTCGAAAGTCGAAAAAATCGGGTCGTTACACCCTGCCATTATCAAATCATAGTTTTCATAGACTAACAATAAACCTATTGGCCCCTGCCAATATCATATAGTTTTCGTGGGCTTGTTGTAAACCTATTGGCCCCTGCCAATATCATATAGTTTTCATGGGCTTATTGTAAACCTATTGGTCCCTGCCAATACCTTTAATTAAAATTTTACAATCTATTAAATTATATTCATTACAGGGTCAACCTAACTGATTATTCTACTCTTTCCCCAAAATACAGTTATGGGTTGATAATAACGTGAATAAATATATGAAGAAGTAAACATAAGGACAAAATAATACCAACACATGTGGTTTATTATGGTTGAAATCCTCTTTATATATATATATATATATATATATATATATATATATATATATCTTGGTTAAACCCTTTAACCTTTTAAATCAAGGAAAAATTCTTCATTTCAAAACACTTTGTTTACTTATGCCATGACTATTACTTTAAATTAAGATTGGGTTTATGTTTTGAAATCATAAAAACATCTCTTTCGAAACCTCTGGATAGCCTCCTTCGAAAGCAAAGACTTCTTTTCAAAATGTGGTATACATACCTTTCGAATTCCTTGGTATATATTCTCTTTCAAAACCAATTATACCCTTCGATGGTATCAAATCACTTTTTCAAATATAGAGCTTCGAAACAAATGAAAGTACTCCTTTCGAAAGCATTAGGTTTAAAAATAACATTTGGGTCAAAATGGTTATTTATGAAAGTATCTCTTTCTAAAACAACTAAAATTTAATTTGGGGAAAAGTTTATGGTGTCAGAACCATCTATCCGAAAGCAAAGACCTTTAAAAATAAAACTCCGAATGACTGAGTCGAAACCTCCTTTCGACTCCATTACCTTTAAAACCATTAACCCCTTTCGAAAGCAATCAGGAAGTGGCTTAACTAAGGTCAAAGCAAAGATAACCTTTTGAAGGCATTGATGACTTCAATATTTCGGAAAGAAAATGGCGGCTAGGCTTCGACTAGGTTGGAACCAACCCTTTCGAAAGCTTTTCTTTAAAGGAAAATGGCACCCCTTCGAAAGAAAATACATGAAACCTTCTTCGAAAGCTATTTGTAAAGCCCTTTCGAAAGCATACGTGTCGACTATGTCGAAGGCTTTAAGTAAAATAATGCAAGTCTTTAACTTTTGAAAACAACGCAGGGTTTCAAGACCATCGGAAGCTTACCTTTCGACACCAAGGCTTCCGTCCTGCTTTCAATCCACTACATACTATCTTAGTGATATCTTGTGTATTGGTTTCGACTACAAGGGTTTCGACTATGTTGGTTTCCACTAGGATGTGGCAGGAACAATGGAGTCAAAAGGTGCTTACTAATTTAGGTGGAACACCTTTTTCTGGGTTAAGGGCTGAATTGCTGCATTTTAGTAATTACTTTATAACAAATTTCTTATTTGTAAAACATTGATTGGCTGCCATAAAAAGTTTTCAAATACTTTACATTAAAAACTATCGCACTTATATCAAATCTAAACCATAAAAACTGTAATGTTTAAGCTCTTCGATATATAAAAGTAATATTAAAAATTTAGACCCAATTCCTTCCTGAAATATTCATAAAAATGTTTTAACCCAATTACATCATATTTTTCATCAAAAATTCATAATAAAATTTCCATGGCTTGGAAAATTCTGAAATTTAAAAGCCATCTTTGAAATAATGTTTTACTTATAAAAAATTTGATGGCGTTATAAAATCAATAAACCACGGTTTTGCCCCTAAAACCCATACGAAATTCACATACAAATCAATTGTTCAAACACATCATAAATTAAGCATATCATCATCCAATATATCATATAAGCAAAGTAAATACCGAAAACCAAAATCACATGAGTATAAACCAAAATGAGATGGAATGAACTATTATTCACCTTAAACTTGATAAGGAATTTGAGATTTTTTGTTGATTAATCCTCCATACCTTTGGTCCATTGCTTTAGATTAAAATTTCTTCTTTCCTTCTTTGGTAATGGCTGACTTTAGTCAAGGTTTTTGATTCTTCGTTTGCGAAAGTGGAAAATGAAACATGAATGGACAATTATAACAGGATATATCCGTGTAAAATAAAATGGCTATTTACTAATATACCAATGTGTAGTTTACTTAACCAATAAACCAATTTAAAGCCTATCTTATTAATAAGCACGACCCGATATATACAATTTATTCAAATCTCGATCTCATTATCATCATTATTCTATTTAATTTTTATAATTAAATTTGCAGCATAATGTTATCAAAAATTAGGGATGTTACACATACTACCTTAGGCATTACCTCACGTGCCTTATCATACTTTTATCCTTATACGAGACAACTGCAAGTTTGGTTTAGTGTAGTCGTATCATGGTGCTTCCCTATCTACTGACGTTCTACTGGTTGTGTTATATGCAAACTGTATGAAAATGCTTAAAAATGTGTCAAGGGGGATTAATGTAAAGCCTTAATGCTAGGAAAAATATTTATATTATTGAATAAACATTACATATATAGCATATTCTACTGTATATAGATATTTTGACGGATCCTTAAGAAACATAAAATCACATAACATCTCTTAAATTATCGCACGCACATTATACACTTGACAGGAGATGTAAAACCTCGTAGACATCTCTAGCGCTATTACATTACTATTATATGTGACATTGATTTGACTCATATAAGAATTTTTAGTTCTGACTTTAGTGTATTGTTTTACTTTATTTTCGAGTCAGCCTTGAGTTTTTAGAGCATTGAAGATTTTATCCTGGAGGATGAAGACGAAGATGGGTATATATTTTTACTGGTACTACTCCGCTGCATCTATTTGTTGTACTATATTATATTTTATTCTGTTGCATGTATAATTCTTATAAATGTTGTATAAATTATAATCGAATGTATAATTCTGATAAATGCATGAGCTGTTTATTTGATTATTATATTTCGTCATTCTGCTGTGAGATTGTGTGGTTGTGTTTTTTTGTTTTTCTTAATTAAGCACTTTGATTGTCTGTATTTTGAATCGTTTGAGTTGGACGCGTGCAGTTTATTGTCGACTTAAACCTCCCGAAATGCGGGTTGTCACAGAGATGAAATATATACCATCAGGATTGGGAAAAATAGATCAATATGCACCACCGAGTTTTATGATGATCTAGTATATCATGATCTTACGAGCTCGAAACACGAGGCGATCTAAATAATTTATGTGCGTATAAATACATATATTATTGATGAAAACAAATTATATATATATGTATACACGCTGACAAGAATTTTGCTTCGTCTCTCTCTAACTTTTCTTTTCTTCCCTTCTATTTTAAGTAAGCTGGCTCACGTGCTCCACTCAGCAATAATGTCATCCTCCTCCCTCTAAAGAAACTTATGCCCTTCTAATCGTTCATGTCCAAAAGCATGAAGCTTGGAATGAGGTGGTGACATTTTTGAACTGGCATGGAGGATCGGACTACTCGATGTTGGGTATTGGGAAGGAGAACCGGAGATGATGTGAAGGCAATGGTTAAGTTCATCTTGGCTAGGAGAATAGTTTGGTGGTGAGCTTGATGGCTAGAAGTGGTCATGGCGTGGTTAGACTCGATACTCGAAAAGGAAGACGACAGTGGTGGCCAAAGTTGCTCTGATCGCCTATACTGGTTTGTGACAGTTCATACCGTGAGAAGGGGTGAAGTATCGTGATTTACAAGGGAGCATTAGGCTTCTCAAGATCAGGTGCATCGTGGAGTGCACGCGCATAGAAATTGAGTGTTGGAGGAGAAATCATGAGAGAAGTGTGTGCATGTATGGATTTTATACACAGCTTATGCATACGAGGGAGTGTGGACGAAGAGGGATTAAATATAAAGGTAATTATGTTGATTAATTAGATAAATCAATATCCTTTGGTTTTTAATTCATAATTTTGACATATGAGATCCAATCGGGATGCGGTCTTCGCTATTGCACTCATAGTAAGATTATCTATGACATGGTATGGGCTTGGATTAGACTCGAACCCTTAAGAAATTACAGTTCAGGTAAGCAGAATTTTAACTTTGAATTTATATTTCAGTATAAAACCCCATAGATATATAAATTGAAAAGTATTACATAAGAGAGGTAAAATAATGTATGGGTATATATGTAGCTAATAATTCCCCTTTTTGATTGGATTGGCCTGAGTAGGTATCTGAGATTATTGATTTAGATCCCATATAAATATCGTGTTTTACTCTACTGCATAGAATTAGATGGAGTTGATATTAATTTATAACGTGGTTATAAATTAGTCAAACTATAATTCGTAGTGAGATAAGTGATAAGAATATTACTATATTTTATTATCCATATTTGGGATAATTGATTGAGATACCATATACATAAATATTGCATTCTATTCATATTAAAAGAATTAGATGGAGCTGACATTAATTTATAATGTAATTATAAACTAATTACCTCCATTTTGTAATTTGATTAATTATAGTAATATATTTATATATTCTATTGGAGATGTTTGAGATAATAGATTGATATCTTGCATATATAAATATTATGCTCTGTTCATGTATATAAATATTACTTAGACTAATTAAACTTATATTAAATTGGCTTTGTAGTTTACCTAGCATTGGTATTGTTTCATTATGGTGTAAATCAATAATGAACTAACTATAGAATTTCTATAGAGGTGATTTTATAAACTATAAAGTAAAAAAGAAGTATTGTATTACTTGATAGGGTTGACTAAATGTAACGATCCACCTTTTTGGATGGTTCAAATCGACAATAAACCACACATGTTAGAATCAAACCATTCAAAAGGAAGGATTGTTAACGAGGTAAATAAGAAAAAAAAGAAAATGGAGAGAAAAAAACAAAATACAGAATCTCGCAGCGGAAGGGTGAAATATAATAATCAAATAAACAGTTTATGAAGCTGTTTTACAAATAACATTTGATTACACTTTTACAAATTCAAATTTGAGTTATACATATATCATTAATAAACAAATAATGCAGCGGAACATATAATATAGTGGAATAATAAATAGCAATAATATACTGAATCTTCGTCTTCGTCCACCAGAAAATAGTCTTCAATGCTGAAAAACTTAGGTTGACCCGAGCATAATGAAAAACAATGCACTCGAATCAGAACTAAAAATTCCTATGTAAGTCAAATCAGTCTCGAATAAAAATAAGAGTGATGTGGCTTTAGAGATATTATGGGATTTTTCATCTCCTGTCAAGTATACAACCTGAGTGCCATAACTTATGAGATTTCAAATAATTCGAAATACTAATTATGACCACTTTATTTAAAATAAATCCGAAGTTTAAATTGAAAACTTAAACTTTTCAAATAATCCTATTCTAATAAATAATTCAAATTCAAGAAATTGTATGGATACATATCATTTCCACCCAAATTTAAATGTCTTAATTTTCCAAATCTAAAATGATTCAGAGGACCATTTAAATGATGTCAATAATATACAATGTGATAACAGGGACATACTAAAATAAATAACAACCATACATCCAACATATCAATCAATAAGCATCCATTTCAACAAAGTCCAAATCAATCAATATATTTCAACATATAATAGTTATGAATATCGGGGTTTAACTATCAATTAAATCCTAATATAAAATTAAATGTCAATTCAGATTCAATATCAATTCAAATGTCAACTTAAATTAACAAACCGCAATAAAATATTTTTATACCACATCATATATTTTATTTAACGTGCAATGGAATTTTTAGTATTGCGTGAGTGGGTTTAATCACTCAACTTTGATCTATAGCCAGTTGAAAATCCAATAAAAGCCTAAAATTTCAATGGTCTTCGAATGCAACCATGCTAGTTTCATGTTGTCCAGAATTTTTGTACGAACCCAAAGGAAGAAACCACACATTAATCGTGGTTCATATGCGGAAGATATTCAAGTTTTAAGAATATATTGGAAATGAAATAGAAAACCATGTACACATATTTTAATAATAAAAAAAAACAAGTTTGTAACGAGAACGGATTTTGCTCGTTCGAAAATCGACATCCATACTTCATATCGTATTCGAATGCCATAGATTCGACTGTTCAAATCCGATTCGCCGAAGCTTATAACAACATTAAGTAAATAACACAGCGGAATAAAAGAATAATACATTAATATACATATTTGATACAGTATCTGATACAACAGATGATCCAATAGATATCAATATACATCAGAGATATGATACAATTGTTAACGTAAAAAATCAGGCGCTAACACCCCGGTGTAGATTGAAGTCGAGCGAAAGCACCACCCGTGAACACGGGAATTAAAAAAAAGTAGAAAAGTCACAGAGAAAGCAGAAAAGACAACAGTTTTTATATTGGTTCGGCTTAGGGTAAGCCTACGTCCACTTTAATTCTCTTTATTGCTGAATCAATTACAACTTTACAACAATCTTCAATTACAATTCTGATGAGACAAACAATTAGAACTTTGGTGTAGAAGAATTCTTTGAATCCATGTAGATTGCATTAGATTTCCTCTCGAAGTTAGTTGAGGTGCCTTTCGAACATGAAGTGTCGAGTGAGTCGAGAATTCAACAGAGTATCGGCGTTTCAAGAGATTGGCCAAAAGTCCCCCTCATGTTTGAGGTAGGTTGGTATTTATAGGAAAATTTCCCCCTTAGGTCGTAAGTCGTGACCGATCTATGGTAGGTCGTGGCCGACTCATCTGGCCAAACCCCCTGGTTTCACATAGGTTCACTTGTATAAGTCCCAGGTCGCCCCCGAGTCAACACAACCTTGTCTCAGTAACACGGCATCGGGCTTACATTTAGTAGCTTTAGGTCGTGGACGACTCAAGCTAGGTCGTGAGTCGTGAACGAGTTAACTGGCAAGTCGCAAGTCACGGCTTAACTGGTAAGTCCTGGATCGTGTACGAGTTAAGGGGCCAATGTGCCAAGTAGCTGCATTGAACTTGTCTTCCTTTGCTTGGGTCGTGAATGACTTAACATAGGTCATAGGTCGGTTGCGACTTAGGTATAGTTCATGATCTTGTCCCTGTCCTGAGCAGTTAGAGCGGCAAACTTTCTGGACAGTGTCGGCTTCTATCTTTGGTCGGTAGCTATCTTAAGTCGGTAGCTATCTTTGGTCGGCATCCTGTTTTAGGCAATTGGGTCGGCGTTCTTGTTAAAGTATTAGACCGGCATCCCCCTCAAGCAACTTAGGTAAGAATTCCTCTTAGGGCTTAGGCAGTTAGATCGACATCCATGTTAGATCGGCAACCTTGCCAAGGCATTGAGTCGGCGTCTCTTTAAGTCTTAAGTCGGTAACTTTTCAGGCCGCTGAGTCATGGCCGAGGCGGAGTTAACATTTGCCCCTCGAAGTATACGCCTAATGGTTAGGTCGTATGCTTTGACATTCTCTAACCCGTCCACTTTCTAGGCCGATAGGTCGTGTACGACCTAGCAATTAGGTTACACGCGCCGCTTCAGGTCTCTCTGCTATAAGTCGTATATCCCCTCCTTTCTTCTCATTACTTGCCCCTTCATTTGTTTTTGCTTGATTCTGCCATTAAAAATTTTCCCGAGCTCCAAAAGGCGATTTCACTCCGATCAATCACTGACAACCTCTGCTATTCATCGCGTAAGTAAACCCTCTTCTTCGATCATAGATCACCGTTGGCTCATGAATTCCGTCACTCAAGCTTAAACCGCTTCCTTGCATGACGCTTCATCACAAATCCTATTACACCCATGGCCGATGGAGCTTAGGTTGCTCGGTTTGGCTTTAAATGACCGATGAGACGATGAAGATGGTTTACTGATTCAGGCTAGTTGATTTTGATTCGCGTTAGGATTGCAAGGTGTTGAATTTGTAGTGGCTTCGAATTGGTTTATTGGATGATCCGATAGCATGAAATAACATAAATGAAATGAGGGTTTTTTGGTTGAAGGAGTGGCTATCGGGTTAACGGATTGGTTGGAGCGAGATACTGGTCGAGGGGATGACTTGAAATTTTCACGGCGTAGTTAATTTCTGCATATACCGACTTAAAAATTTCTTGCAACTTTGGTTGCACACGATTTAGCTTTTAGGTCGTATTGATTTCCTAACGACTTAGGACTTAGGCTGTACGAGCGACTCAACCTGTGGACTCTTAACTCGACCTTTCTTTTGGCCGACCTAATTTGATACGATCTAATTCTCAGATCGTGACCGAACTAGCACTTGGGAAATTCGCCGACCTAAGCCTTGAATCGTGGCCGAACTAGTACTTGGAGAAATTTGCCGACCTAGCCTTTAAACCGTGGCCGAGCTAACACTTGGATGCCCAATTCGAATTCTCACTTAAAAGCATAATTCCAATTTAATTTCTTAACTTAATCTACTGGACTGAACTTCTTAAATCCTGGATTGTTTTAACTTTGCTGCCTTATTTCACAGATCACACTAGCTTGTAGGCTAACAACTTGCTGAAAACAACAATCACAAAAAACCAAGGCGAATATACTGCCATTGACTGCCCACATCAAATGACGGATTAGTTGACATAGAGTAATCAACTTAAAAACACTGTATGAAATGCTGTGAACCAATCAACTAAAGTGAAATATCAATGCAAAGTATCGCTAACTTGAACTGATTTGTTTGCATCAACATCACACTTGCGTATTAAAACAACGAACCCTGGACTTTATAACTGACAAATACTTGCTAGTTTTTATTCCAGTTATATTTGCTTATTGCTTGATTGATTTTACACAACACTCCACACATATTAGGAAACGTGCACCCTCATGTTTGAATATTCAGTTGTTTGTGTAGAATGACTTCCCACCAAGAAGAAGAAGTGGTAGCTCAAGCGGGAGAAATCCTTCAGACAGCTGTTCCCATAGAGAATCCTCCAGAGAGAACTTCGACCATCCTAACTTTGAGAGCGTTTATTCAGCTACGTACTCAATTTGGTTTTGCTGAAAACGATGCCCTACTCCCCGGGCCAAACGATACTGCCGACAGTCCTCCCCTCGGTTTCGTCGCAGTCAATCGTCAAATGTGCCTAAGCGGGGCGATTCCTCCTTTTAACGACTTCCTTCGAACCCTTCTCCTCCGGTTGACAATCTCTCCGTTCCAACTTCATCCTAATGGCTACGCCATCTTGATGGGGTTGTGTGTTTTGTTTAGGAGAACTTTTGATCGCTTGCCAAGTTTTGAAGAAATTCGCTACTTATGCTCGTTTGCAAAGAGTAAAGACCATCCTTCCCTCATTATTGTGAGAAGTGCTAGAAACCGCAAGCTTATTTCTGATCTTACCGAAAGTGTTCATGGATTTTTGAACCAGTTTTTCTTTGCTCGCTGCCCCCCAGGGTTTTATGCCATCTGGAGATCCGAACTACCAACTGCTAATTTCATTCTTTGCTCTTTTCATCTCTTCCTCTCCCTTCTAGAGATCCAAGCCATAAGCAAGTTTTTGAAAGATTAAGTGCTGTGGCCGTAGAAGAGAGAAGTATAAAAATTTTGTTGAGGGATGAATTTTTGCATCAGTACGGGCTTTTGCATGCTTCTCGCCCTACACACCCTCATGAGGTTCCAGACTCCCCACATAAAGCATTAGATGTCCTAGTTTCCACTGACGAACCCTTACCAAAATAGACTACCTCCGAAGCTTCTCTGGTGAAGTGCTCTACTA
Source organism: Allium cepa (assembly GCA_030765085.1). NCBI lineage: Eukaryota > Viridiplantae > Streptophyta > Magnoliopsida > Asparagales > Amaryllidaceae > Allium > Allium cepa. Next base: position 361,540,244 of record CM060942.1, read on the forward strand.
CTGTCGATGTTGCGGGGTCGTTTGGCAAATTCGCACTTGCCTCAGTCATTGAGGAAGAAGAGCCTCAGGGATCTCCCCAACGTTCACAGAAGTCTGGCGAAGAAGCCGGGAAAACAAGGCCTGTCAGGAAGAGCGGGGACGACACTTTCGAAGGGTTGAGCGACCTCTTTGCCACCTCACAGGAGATCTTTAAAGACGACCCTGTCACTACTAGGGTTTCTTCTTCAGTAGTGGAAGCGACTTCTTCTTTGCAACAAGCTCCGTCGACCCAAGAGTTGACATTAACTACTGCCCCCACAATTACTACGCAATCGAAGAGTGGTTTGTAGTTTGATGCGCGTAGTTTGCACATCACACACACTTAGAATCTTTCGGCATTTTCATACACCTAATTCTTTGTACTTTGAAGATTCTACAGTTACACTTCTTTTCTTTGAAGACCTTTAAGACTCGTCTCTTTTTTTTATTTCAGATTCTCTGATGGGACGCAGTGGCTCTTACTATGACAACTTTCAGCGCTACGGGAGGCATAGTCAATATGATTATAGGCGCTACCTTCCCGTTCACAGAGAAACTGACGAAGAGAGAGCCGCTCGAAAGGCTCAGGAGAGAAGGGCTCAAGAAGAGCGTTATGAGAGAAAAGAAAGGGAGGAGCACCATGATTCTTCCCAGAGACGTGACGATTCTCACAAAAAAAGTCACATGATGATCGGGGAAAAAGCCATATGGTTGAGGACCCAAGCAAGCATGCCCGGCACGGTGAGAAGCATGCTTCTACAACTCCTGAAAAGGTCACTGCCCCCGTCTCACTTGACATTCCTTATGGCTCTCCTGCTCTTGGGAAGAAAGACATTCAAGCAATAGTTAACAGGCCTAAATTTCAAATTGGACCAGGCCCAGCCACTCTGCAAAGCCGGTTTCCACAGTGGTGCTTAAAGGGAGTGCGGTTCGATCTTGACTTGGTCCCTATTGACAAGCCTGCCATGCTGCGAAATCTCGATGCCGTCAGACTTGATATTGAAAGAATGTCTAACTGGAAAAAGCTTGTTGACGAGCTTCAAAGGGTAAACCGTGCGAATCTCGAGGCCATGCTCACTATGGAAAATGGCAAAGCTGAATGGCAAAAGGTTCTTGAGAAACATGATACCGAGTTGAGGAGCATCACTACTTATAATGAAGAGCTTGAGGCGAAGGTCGAGAAACTTAAAGAAGAACTCACCACTTCTTCCACTTCTTACACTCAAAAAGAAGTGGTGCTTCAGAAACAAGTGAGGGATGCTCATGCCGGCCAAAAAGACGCCGAAGACAGGCTCGAAGTGCAAAAAAGAATCAATGAGGGCTATATTGCTGATATTGTGGAGCTTCGGAAGAAAACTGACTTTCAAGAGGCGGAGATCGAAATGCTTAAGCTTCAACTTTCCAAAGCTGAAAGAGAGCGTGATGAGGCCGTTGCCGGTAAAATTGCCGCTGAGGAATCTCATGAGGCAACGAAGACCAGCATCAGTTCGACACTATTTTACTTCTACCTGCATAGCATCTTGGGGCGCGGTAGTCTCGCCTTTCTAGGTCCCAAATATGAAGTTACTCTGGCTGAAGTGTGGGAGGCCGCACTTGACATGCTTGGCGGTAAAGGTGCTGGCTATGCCGAATCAGCTCTTGAGGAGCATTACTTGGATGACGACGCTCGTGCCGCTCTCGCCAAGGGAAAAGAACAACTTGCAAAATTAAGAGCCGAGATGGCCGAAGGGGAACGTTTAGGGAAAACTACTTCAACTATTCCGGTCCAGCCTTCACCTTCGGCCGAAATCGACATTGTCGGCTCCAGTTCTCATTCTCCATCCCTGGTTAAAGCTACAACTGAGATCACAAGTACACAGGGTAGAAATGAAGGCGAAGAGAGCGCCGAAGCACAGGCTTATGAGGTTGATATCAGGAAGCCGACTTCTCCAGGTAACTCTACTGTTGACCTTGCCCAAGTAGACTGCTCATTTGCTTCTTATGAGTTCGATGAGCTTCTCGACTATTTCCTGAACCTCAATGAGCCTTTATCTCCTCTCTTTACTGACTTTAACTTCTTTTCTTCTGTAGAGAAAGCATCGAGCATTGTTCAAATTTCCCCTCCTCCAATTATTCCTCCTTCGGTTCTCCAGGCCACTCCTCCGTCCGCCTCTCAACCCGGGTCGCAAGAGGAGCAAATAGAAGCTCTTCATGGCTTAGATGATCCTATTGCTTCTCAAGAACATGGGGGAGAAGGGCTTGGAGAAGGCAATGAGTCTCCGGAGCGAACCACTTCTGATAACATAAAATTATCTGCTCTTGTTACTCCGGGATTTGAGTCTTCTTCAAGGAGGAGGAAGCGTGTCACTTCCAAGAAGAGAAGGAAAGACATTCTTGTTTCTGAAGAGGAAGCGAAAGTTGATCTAGCAGTAACCCTTTCTCCTTCATCCCCGACTCTCCCAAGCCGTCCTGAAAAGCTGCCTATTAGGTCAGGTGTAGGCTCTAAGGGTGGTGGCAAGAAGAAGTAAGGGGTCCTGCTTCGATTTATCTTTACTCTTTGTTTTTTGCATGTACTGGCCGGAGATTGTGCGGGTACCGGCCTCCGCTTTTCTTTTTCTTTTTATTTTGAAACCTGTACCTATACAAAATTTTGACAGTATTGAATAAAATGATTCTTTTTGTTTGTACAAACTTCTGTATGTATTTGAGAATGCATTTACTATTCATTTTTGTACAAGTTTCTTTATATGATATTGCAGTGAGCATGTGGTATGTTGTTCGAGCGTAATTTTTACCAATGTAGCTATACCATGTTGCCCCTATACCATAAGCTCGTTGCAATATTTTATACTTTGAGGGGACTTGTACTCTTATTTTCTGGAGAATAACTATTCCATACTTGGAGGAATACTATTCTGCTCAAAATAGGGTACAGCTCACTCCATATGAGTTTCTACGCTTCACCCTTCGAAGACATCACTTTTCCTTTTGTGCTTTAACACATTTTACCAAGTGAATTCTCCTATGTGGTAAAGCGGGCCTCTGAAGGGCACTTTAACTTCTTTTTGAGGAAGAGTATTTTCAAGAATAGAAGAAACAGTCTTCCTTTGAAAGCTAAAGTGTGCCTTTAAAGAGGGCTTCTTCTCTTTTTTTTTATATTACGCCTCGGTAGAGGGCTTTTGATCTTTGCTTTGCATTTCTGGTGAAATGCTTCTTTTGAAAAGTTGTACCTCTGAGGGGAGCTTTTTCATGTTTCAACACTTCGAAGTTTTATTTCAATCTTGGTGAAATATGTGCCTCCGAAGAGTTGTGCCTCCGAGGAGGGCTTTTCACATTTCAACACTTAGAAGTTTTATTTCAATCTCGGTGAAACGTGTGCCTCCGAAGAGGTCTTTCTGTTTGATTGCACCTCTGGGAAGAGGTTTTTTTGTTTGATTGCGCCTCTGGGAAGGGGTCTTTTTTGTGTGTTTGTGCCTCTGGGAAGTGGTCTTTTGTTTCTGCCCCTTGGGAGAGGCTTTTATTTTTCCCTGTTCGCTGGGAAGCGGGCCTCCGAAGAGGGCTTTTCACATTTCATCTCACGGTAGTGTATCACCGATCACGGTGAAATGTGTGCCTCTGAGTAGGGTTTTTGCCTGGAAGTTTGGAGTTTCTTTCTCTCGGTTGGACGGATTCACGGGAGTGTATCGACCGATAAGTCCGCAACTTTGTATCGACAAAGATCTCTCTTTTTCTGGTTTAGCCCGCTCGAGGTCTTTTAGCATTTCAACTGTGGTGAAATGGGCCTCCGAAGAGGGCTTTTCAAGTTTCAGCACTTGGAAGTTTTATTTCAATCTCGGTGAAACGTGTGCCTCTGAGTAGGGCTTTTGCCTGGAAGTTTGGAGTTTCTTTCTCTCGGTTGGACGGATTCAAGGGAGTGTATCAACCGATCAGTCCGCAACTTTGTATCCAAAAAGATCTCTCTTTTTCTGGCTAAGCCCGCTCTAGGTCTTTATCCTCCGAAGAGTTGTGCCTCTGAAGAGGGCTTGTGCCTCCGAAGTGGTGTTTTGCTGTTTGATGCTTGCTCGCCCATGTCTCTTTGCCATTTATTCATGTCGGCGATCCCCATTATCTTTTGCAAGTGTCATCCCTTTTTTAGTTGCCAATAATTTTCCTTATCCAAAGAAATATACTTCATAGTAAAGCGAGTTGGTGGTAGACACATGCTATTTAACTGGTTATTTGTTTGTTCAAACATTTGCAGTTAGTTAGAATTGGTCCACTTCCATCCACGTTGCTAACTTTTGTTCGAAGCACTTCTTTTGTAGGATTTGAGTATGGAAATTTTGAATGGTTTAGTGTTTGCTTGCTGAGTGATGTAGGAGATCGCTTGGTCTTGCGATGGGTAAGCTTTGTTTTTTATAGCCTGCATTATTAAATCGACATTTTAGTAACACAATTAACGTATTTTATATGTCGAAATAAAACAAAGCAGTTTATAACAGTAGAGAACACAAGATTTATAGTGGTTCGGCCAAAAGCTGGGCCTACATCCACTTTATAGCTTTTCATTATTCACTTGCTTTACAATTGCTTTCAATACAAGAATCATATATTCGTAATTCTTTTACAATATTTCAGCAAAGCTTTCAACTAAAATAGGGACGCAAATGATTGCTGTTCCAAGCTCTTGGGATTGGTTCTCCTTCGACAGTTGTGAGTTTGAATGTGCCATCAAGAAGTTTCGCGCCTATAACATATGGCCCTTCCCAGTTTGGCCCAAACATTCCTATGGCTGTCATAAAACTTATCATTTTCTTAGAGGTAATAGTAGCCAATGGTTCGGCTTCAGCCCATTTAATGAAGTAATCAACAACAACGATAGCATATTTGATCCCCGATTTGGCAGTCGGCAAAGGCCCAATGAGATCTATTCCCCAGATAGAAAACGGCCATGGACTGACCATTTGTGTTAACTCAGTGGAAGGTGCTCTAGGAATTTTAGCGAATCTCTGGCATTTATCACACTTTCGGGAATAGTCAGCAGCATCCTGATTAATTTCTGGCCAAAAGTATCCATAACGGAGGATTTTCTTTGCTAAAGTTTAACCACCTGTATGATCCCCACACCTCCTCCGTGTACTTCAATCAGAATTGTCTTAGCTTCTTCTTTTGTCACGCATCGGAGTAATGGCATTGAAAATCCTCGTCTGTACAAACGACCATCTTGAACTATATATCTGGAGGCTTTCCTCATCAGCTTCTGTCGTTCTTTTGAACTTTCTGGCAAAGAACCATTGAGTAAATATTCAAGTATCGGAGTCATCCATGATTCTTGCTCTTGGGATACATCCATAATCCAATCAACATCCATTTCATCTGTGCTTGGAGCTGACAAGACTTCGACAGGAACTAATCCCAATAGTTGAGCTTCACCAGTACTAGAATATTTTGCAAGAGAATCCGCTTTCATGTTTTCTTCTCGGGGTATATGGTTTATTGAATAACGGTCAAAATCTTGAAGGAGCTCCCAGGCTTTTGATAGATAGGCGGGTAGATTCCCTCCTTTAGCTTGAAATTCCTTCTTGACTTGGCAAACAATAAGTTGAGAATCACTGAAGATCTGCAATGCCTTGATGTTTAGTTCTTTAGCGATCCATAAACCAGCGATGAGAGCTTCATATTCGGCTTCATTGTTTGTTGAAGGGAATTCTAGTCTCAGCGCATAAGATAACGATCGCCCTTCTGGGGTTTCAACGACAACCCCTGCTCCGGAACAGTAATCATTCCTTGCGCCATCAACATACAATTTCCATTGGATCGGGACGCTATCAGTGACTTCTTCCTCACTATCACCCTTATCCGTACATTCTGCGATGAAATCTGCAAAAGCTTGTCCATTGATTTCTTTTTGGTGATGGTAAGTGATGTCATATTGGCTGAGTTCAATATTCCATTTCAAAAGACGGCCCGAAGTCTCAGGACGGAATAGGACTTGCTTTAGAGGTTGATCAGTGAGGACTTTGATGGGATGAGCTTGGAAATACGGCCTCAATTTTCTTGATGCGATCAACAAACAATGGGCGAGCTTTTCTAATCTTGAATAGTTCATCTCTGCCCCAGTGAATCTTTTGCTGATATAATAGACTGGGCATTGAATCCTTGCATCTTCCCGTACCAACACTGCACTGAGAGCATTAGACGAAATTGCCAAATATATGAAGAGATCTTCACCACTGTCAGGCTTTGAAAGTACCGAAGGCACTTCCATATGACGAACCAACTCAACTAATGCTCTTTGACATTCAGGGGTCCACTCAAAGTTTTTTCTTCCTTTCTTCAGAGCATCAAAGAATGGAATGCATTTGTCAGTAGCTTTGGAAATGAACCGACTCAAGGCAGCAACCTTTCCATTGAGGCTTTGCAATTCCTTCTTCGTTCTAGGAGCCTTGACTTCTCTCAGGACAGTGATCTGAGCTGGATTGGCTTCAATGCCCCTAGCGCTCACAATGAAACCCAAAAACTTTCCGAACTCCACTCCAAATGAACATTTCAGGGGATTACGCTTCATTCTGTACTTACGGAGTACTGCAAACATCTCTGCAAGTGATCCATGTGGTCCACTGCTTTCTTAGACTTTACTAGCATATCATCAACATAAACTTCCATCGTCTTGCCAATCTATGGTTTAAACATGGCATTAACAAGCCTTTGGTAAGTTGCCCCTGCATTCTTGAGTCCGAAAGGCATGACCTTGTAGCAGTAGAGTCCAACATCTGTGATGAAGCTCGTATCCTCTTGATCTGGCTCATGCATCATAATCTGGTTATATCCGGAGTATGCGTCCATAAAAGATAACAATTCATGTCCTGCCGTCCCATCCACCAACTGATCGATCCTGGGCAGCGGGAAACAGTCTTTGGGGCAGGCTTTGTTCAGATCTGAAAAATCAATGCACACTCTCCACTTTCCGTTAGCTTTTTTAATCAGCACTGGATTTGATACACAATTTGGATAAGTAGATTCTTTGATAAAACCGTTCTCCATGAGCCGATCCACTTCATCTTTTAATGCTGCCGTTCTCTCAGGACCCTGGGTTCTTCTCTCCTGTTTCACAGGTGTAAACTTTGGATCAATGTTCAGAGTGTGTACTGCAATCTCTGGGGATATTCCACACATGTCAGCATGAGTCCAAGCGAATACATACAAATTAGCCTTCAAAAATGAAATCAGAACATTCTGAACTATTGTGTTGAGTTGTGAACCCACATTAAGCACTTTGTTTGGGTCTTTTGGGTCAACGGGCACTGGCACTGTTACCTCTACCGGTACTAGCCTATTCTCCCCTGCACTGGCTTTCCTTGGATCCATCTCTCTTCGTGCGCCACTACATTCGCCAGTGCAGGGTCCATCCTGTAATTGCTACAAGGTTGGTTCTTTGATGCGGACTGGAGCCGCCGCACCTTTTCCCATTTCTCTTTTCCTTGATTCTCGCAACTCTGCAAAGTAACATTCTCGCCCTGCATCCTGGTCTCCCTTAATCACACCAACTCCGTTATCCGTGGGGAATTTTATGGTCAGACACCATGGGGCAAGAACAGCTTTAAACGCAGCAAGAGTCGGTCGGCCTAGAAAGGCATTGTAGGCAGAGACTTCTTCAACAATTATAGAGGTTTGCTTTCGAGCCACCTTCCTTAGTCCTTTTCCAAGTTCTACAAACAAATCTATGGTCCCAATCGGCTGTTTGGGTTCTCCAGCAAACCCAGCAATCTTAAGTGATGAAGCTTGAACATCAGCCATTGGAATTTTCATTTGATCAAAGGTCTTCTTGAAGAGGATGTTGCATGAAGCTCCACAATCAACTAGAACTCTTCTCACGGTTGCTGGCCCAATACCAGCGGATATGACCAAAGGATCTATGGTCGGAGCCTCGATACCCAAAAAATCCCTGGCACTAAATACAATATCATCTGTGGAAGTCTTTTGTTGCTTTAAAGGCGCATCATTCTCTAAAACAAAAACATTCTCTTCAGCTGGTACATGCCTCAAGGCCCGGGCATACCTTTCCATCTCGCCCCAGCTTTTTCCTGCTGGGTGAGGTCCTCCAGTTATTATATTGATGACAGGCCTTTCTGATTCATGCTCTACGGCCTTCTCACTTGAACCAGGACGGTGAGCGGGAACTTGCTGTCCTTGAGTCGATGAGGTTGGGGCATTTCTATTTCTTTTCACATATTGCTGGAGTTTGTTTTCCTTCAAGAGTTGTTCAATTACCTCTTTCAACTAACGACATTCGTTGGTGTCATGGCCGGGCTGGTTGTGGAACCGGCAGAACCTTCCAGTTTTTTCCATCTTAATCCCAACTCTCATTTTAGGTGGTGTCGGATAATTGACATCATCCTTGGTCGCAAAAAAGATGTTCTCAGGGGTATCGGTCAAGGGTGTGAAATTGAAAGGACGGCCTTTCTTAGCATCTCCCTGCTTCTTTCCACCACCATTTCCCCTTTTCTGAGTGTTAGGTTCTTTCTTGTTCGAAGCAGCACTATTGTTCCTGGCTTCCGCTGATACCACCTTAACCGGTGTTTGGAGGCTCTCCAAGCGCATGAATTTATCCGCTTTCTTGTAGAATTTGTCAAGTGAGTTTGGTTCTTTCATTTTCAACCATTTTCCAAATTCACTCCATTTGTCAATCGCCCTCATCAAGTATGTTAGGACCATGCATGGCTCGGCATTATCTACCTCGGCCAAAGCTATGTTAAAACGATTCAAAAATGACCTGATGGATTCTCCCGGATTTTGCTCTAGACTTGACAGTGACATTATATCCTTTGCTTTAGAAGCATACAATCAAAATTGCTCCTTGAATTTCTTGGTCAAATCGGAGAATTGTTCAATGGACCTGACTGGCAGCTTTGTAAACCACAATAGAGCCACACCTTCGAGATATACCGGGAAATATCGACATTTTATTTCATCAGACGCCCTGGCACCAGTCATATGCCAGTCGTACTTATACAGAAACTCGTTAGGATCACTCGTTTCCTTGTAAGCCGGAATAGTAGGGGGAACGAATTTCCTTGGGAACTCTGCCTTCAAGATCCTTTCAGTAAATGGAGTTTTGCTTGGGGCAAAACCCCACTCTTTCTCATCTTCATCTCTTCGCATATTTTCTTTCATGATTTGATGAACCATACCCAAAAAATACTCTTCATCATTTAGAGCCTCTGGAGGGCACACATCAGCCACTCTCTCTGAATTTTGTCTTGACAATCGTTCACGGAGGGTCGGCTGTGGCCCTGATCCTCCAGCTTGAGGAGGAGTCCTTTCTACAGGGTCTGCGGCTCTTTGAGAAATGTTTCCTTCAAGATCCTGAACTCCCACAGTAGGGTTTCCATCATTATTTCCCGGTTGACGGTTTGCCCCAAGTAGATCATTCAACTTACTTAAGATCAGGGCATTCTGGGCATTCTGGGCTTCCAACTGTGCATTCTGAGCATTCAATTGTTGATTCAACCCCAAAACTACGGCGTCCAACTCTGCTCGTGTAACTCCAACAGTTGGAGCTTCTTGACTTGAAGGAGGAGAGGTAGCAGTATTCTCTTGAACATTGTCGGATCTTACAGAACTTCGTTTTCTCCCAGGAGCCGTTATTTCCAATAAACTTCTGGTTTTAAAAGAAACCCTTTCAACAGACCTTTGCTGAGCAATAGTGGAAGTTTCCTGAGTTGGGCTCTCAATGAAAACACCAAAAATGTTAACGTAAAAAATCAGACGCTAACACCCCGATGTAGATTAAAGTCGAGCGAAAGCACCACCCGTGAACACGGGAATTAAAAACAAGTAGAAAAGTCACAGAGAAAGCAGAAAAGACAATAGTTTTTATAGTGGTTCGGCTTAGGGTAAGCCTACGTCCACTTTAATTCTCTTTATTGCTGAATCAATTACAACTTTACAACAATCTTCAATTACTATTCTGATGAGACAAACAATTAGAACTTTGGTGTAGAAGAATTCTTTGAATCCATGTGGATTGCGTTAGATTTCCTCTCGAAGTTAGTTGAGATGCCTTTCGAACTTGAAGTGTCGAGTTAGTCGAGAATTCAGCAGAGTATCGGCGCTTCAAGAGATTGGCCAAAAGTCCCCCTCATGTTTGAGGTAGGTTGGTATTTATAGGAAAATTTCCCCCTTAGGTCGTAAGTCGTGACCGATCTATGGTAGTTCGTGGCCGACTCATCTGGCCAAACCCCCTGGTTTCAGATAGGTTCACTTGTATAAGTCCCAGGTCGCCCCCGAGTCAACACAACCTTGTCTCAGTAACACGGCATCGGGCTTACATTTAGTAGCTTTAGGTCGTGGACGACTCAAGCTAGGTCGTGAATCGTGAACGAGTTAACTGGCAAGTCACAAGTCACGGCTTAACTGGTAAGTCCTGGATCGTGTACGAGTTAAGAGGCCACTGTGTCAAGTAGCTGCATTGAACTTGTCTTCCTTTGCTTGGGTCGTGAACGACTTAACATAGGTCATAGGTCGGTTGCGACTTAGGTATAGTTCATGATCTTGTCCCTGTCCTGAGCAGTTAGAGCGGCAAACTTTCTGGACAGTTAGGTTGGCTTCTATCTTAGGTCGGTAGCTATCTTAAGTCGGTAGCTATCTTAAGTCGGTAGCTATCTTAGGTCGGCATCCTGTTTTAGCCAGTTGGGTCGGCGTTCTTGTTAAAGTATTAGACCGGCATCCCCCTCAAGCAACTTAGGTCAGAATTCCTCTTAGGGCTTAGGCAGTTAGATCGACGTCCATGTTAGATCGGCAACCTTGCCAAGGCATTGAGTCGGCATCTCTTTTAAGTCTTAAGTCGGTAACTTTTCAGGCCGTTGAGTCATGGCCGAGGTGGAGTTGAGTCATGGCCGAGGCGGAGTTAACAACAATAAAATAGTAGCGAAAAAGAAAAATAGATAACATCTGGCAGCGGAACAATATAACTCTAAGATAGTTTTCAAGGAAGAACTCCAAAACTGCAACTCCATCTCCAAGAACCAATCCAGCAATAGCTCGAACTCCCCATAACGATGCATAAAGATAAGCAAGTGCGGTGTGGTCCAGAGACTGAACTAACTCCAGATAATCCACTATATCTAACTATCTGAAAAACCCAACTCTAGACTGCTCGTGTAGAAAAATTTTGACCACCCAGAGTTTAGGAAAGAAACAATAAACTCCGGATCAGTCATGGGACTGGTGTGAGCAAAAAAAATAGTTTATCTTTAAAAACAAACAACGAAATATTTAAAAATCAATTCGCAATGCTTTTTAGAAATGAGACTACCATAAGGCCTCCCGCACACACACACAATGCAAACGCAGAATCAGAGGAGATTTCTCCTTATGATAGTCAAAGATGCTTGATACGCATTAAAAGAAACATTTGATATTATTACTAGTGCATAGTGTAGTAAAAATCATTTCGAAAGTAAAGATATAAATCTTAGACAGCATAGGCATTTCGCACTTATGCCTACTATAGCTACCATCCAAACAGTGGGGCGCCACCTTAAGGGAATGATAGGTTCTACAACTAAAACCGTACAGGGTTTCGTATTGTTTCTTTGGATTTCCAACGAATGTTCAGGCCAAGGAACTTCCCATTGCCACATGAGAACGCCTCTGGAAGGACGTCCCCGAGAACCTAGCCGGATCTCTGCCAACACAAGGCTGGGTTACGCCTAACTGGGTAACTACTGACACGAGTATGCCATCCCCCGGTCCTTTGGGACCTTTATCCGAGCGCTCGTAATCAACATCACACAATCATAAATAAAGTGTTTCAACATGAGTAAGTATCTGGGCTCCATACCATGATACCACCCTTTTCCAGAAGGAAATGCACATACCCTAAAGAGAGCTACCCCTCATAACCTTGCCGCATCTTTCCTGTTTTGACCATTTCCGGGGTGTGAGGCTCGACGAAGTCTCGTCCACAAAGCCACGCTTTATACAAAAGTTGTGCTTTGGGTCAACAAATGATCATGGAAATGATCACAAAGATAAATGATCAAACAAATGATCATATCACAAATGATCAAACAATGACCATTTCACAGCAACACTCAGCATGTCACATTACCAAATTGGGTATATATCTTTGATAACCATCGATAACATAACCTCTGAGCTCGTACGTCTCAGAGAAGGGTATTAAGCTAAGAGAATAAATTCTCCGCCACCAACAGAAATATATTTGATAGAAATCAGCTTTATATCTCAATTTGAAATGTCAGACATACTATCCATACAAGTCTGTTCCGGGCTCGAACAGAACCGAAGGCACTTCCAAAGAAAGTCCTTGAAATCCGGATATTTGCAGTCCCGATCGGATTTCCCATCACTTAGGGAGTCTCTATACCGGCGCGACTCGGTGCAGAAACAATCGATAGGTCATCCTATCGCTCTCGCAAATACTCGGTCTTCACCACCGGTCTTCAAATGCTATCCATAACGTCGAATCACATATTCGGAATGGGTTATATGACACAAAGGTCCTTTCCCGGCTAAACCGAATAGTGAGCGAAAATATTTAAAACATATGGATATGGGATTTCAATTAAGTCACAACTTAATAATTCAAAACTTTCTTTCAAATGGTTTAAATCAATTACCATTTCAAATCTTTTAAAACAAAAGATTTATTTCACAAAATCCCATTTATGGATTTCAGAACAATTTCCATCTCATTTGGATTAACTCGTTTAAATCATTAAATTAAAGATTTATCTTATAGCTTTCAAACCGTTCCCAAAGATTCACTTTCAAAATTCATTTCCAAATATTCATCAATAACTTGGTAAACTATTTCAGTTTAAACTTGAAATCTCTTTTATATAATTTGAAATTCGTTTCTCCTATGAAAGCTTTTTATCATTTAGAAACAACAGTCTTATTTCAAAAAAGCCCGATTTCATTTATACAAGTTACAATCTTTGGGTTAATTCAAATTCCCAAAAACAATACTTTAAAAATGGTTTAACTAATATTGACTAGTATAATATCGTTAATCCCTAGTTTCAAATTACAAAATTCAATTTGAATATTGAATTCAAATTTAAATTAAAGTATTTAAATTCCAACACTTAATCCAGTTATTCAAAATAAATTTCCATCTTTGAAATTCCATTTCAAAAGCTTTTCACTTCAAACCCAATCCATTTTCAAAACATTTGAAATTCAAATACAAAACTATTTTCAAAAATCTGTGACTTAATCGATTTCCTCGTGAAATCCTTATTTGTGTGTGTATAAGTGTGGTCCAGGGTTTAGCACAATAGTGCAACATCATTCAATCATCACAGATCAAACACAGAAATATAGTTGATAAGCGATATAACTATAAAGCTTATCGCCCGTTCATAGATTCACAGATAATATATAGATTTATCATAAATAAATGAATAAAATATACATAGCACAATCATAGAACAAAGTGTCACAGATCAGATAGGACAATCACTTCAAAGTATTTTGTACAATACAATCGTTCGTAAGTAAGGTCAACCATTCAAAAATCATTTGGAAGTAGGATTAATTAATCGTTTTATCCTGATTAATTCAATTTATTTCCAATCAAATTAATTACTTATGAATTAATTATCTAATCCTGATTTACTAATTACAAATCATTTGATATAGATTAATTAATCAATCACCTTATTTAATTAAATTATTCTTAATTAATGATATGAATTAAGTTAACCTTCAAACTAATTACAAAATTAATTAACCCCTTAATTTATCTTTTTAAGAAATTAAACCTTTAAATGCTTACCATAAAGTGATTACACTTACTCAATTTCATAAATGATTATCATAAATTAATTAGTCTAATTAATTGTTAAAGTTAATCCCATAAATCTATTATTTAAATGATCTTAGTTAATGACCATCATTAACAAATTGCAATTCTTTAATTACTTTCTGAATAAATATCTAATTATAAATAAATCTATTCCTTTCGAATTTCCCGCAATTTTGATCAATAAATCATTAATTAATTTCAAACTTCAAATTGATCACTTCTTAGTTATACTTAAATCAATGAATTAATCTTAATTAATTATTAATTTATCTTATTAATTTATTTTTATTTTATTTTTTAAATTTAATTACCCATTTATTTATTCATTAATTACTAAATTACTTTCGTAATCAATAAATTATTACTTCTAAATTAGAATTTAAACTAGTTAACTCTTATTCTTTAATTAACTCAATTTAGTTAATTTTACCTTTAAATTACAACTTATTAATATTTTAATTAGCAATGACATTTCTTAATTACAATTTCCATTAGGTCTTAAATTTGTAATTAAAACCTTTGTCTTGTATTTATCTTGTATTTATCAAAACCTGTTTATATTTAATGATGTTAAAACCTTGCATTAAAACAAACCCAGGCAAAAACCTAGTTTACCCGTGTCGAACCCGAGTTTCCCGGCCTACTTCCCCGAGCTCCACCCACATACTTCATCTCTTCTTCACTTTTATATATTTACTTTCCTACTGAGTAAAAAACTATTTACCCAAGTACAACCCCAGGTGCCAACCGAAGCTACACCTTCCCTTACCCAAGTAAAAATTTCCCTCCATCACTCTCTGATACATCAGTGCACGTGTGCACCTGCCCCGATCAACCACGACACTCCGACCATCGTCGCCAATCTCCATGCTCCACTGATGACTCTTGCAACTAAACACCATCACCAGTCCCACTCGATTCGATCGAGAAATGAAATCGACCTCGCAGCTCACACGGCCTGTACATGCCTTGTCGGAATTTGGCCACCACCGATGATCCCTGCCGCTAGAAATTCCACCACCTTCACCGTAGCACCGCCACGTCTCCTAGCACCTCCAGCACTCCTCGCGTTCAACTCCGATTTCGTCTCGTCGCCGCGAAACCTGATTTAACTCCAATGACAAACTCAGGGTGTTAAACCCTAATCCACCCAAATTCCAACACCACAATGATCGATCTCCTCCGTTACCATTTTTCCCGACCTCGCTAGCCGCCATGCTAGCTTCAACAGGAACCCTATCATCAAATACATCGCTGATCGCCAGAAAATGGTCAAGATCCATTTCATGTTCAACAAACAAATGCGGCCCCAATTTGAAACTAAAACTCCTTCTTTTTGTTTTGAAAATCATCATTTTCAAAATGGATTAATATTATATAAACGAATCTTAAATTCATATAAGTTGAATTTCGAAAAAAAATTGAATTTCCACTGTATTCTTATTTCCAGACAAACCTACTTCATATTACCTTGAAAATGTATTTTTAAAATTAAGCTATGATGATTCTAAACATACTTTGTTTCAATATCACTGGCTAAAAAAAAGTCGAGGAAAGTGAGATCGAATTTTTTTTGAACCAAATTGGACACTTGTTTTTCTTACAGAAGCAATACATTTCTTCTTGATTCCAGATGCACACAATATACACATAGGCATAAATACATATATACAGGCATATTTCTATCATCATACAAGCATAGTCGATTCATAACTATCCCGATGATCTCACGCATCCAGTGATTCAAATGGAACTCAGGTTAAATAAAATGAGTTTACTCACAGTGTTGAGAAAAAAAAGATAGAGCTTCATATTGAAACAGAGCCCTGGAAATGCAAGCTGAAACTTCATTCTTCCTTGATTCTCTGGCTTGATTTGTTTTATTGTTGTTTAAGTTTTTGAGATGATTCTACTTTATTTTTCTCTTTTGTTGTTGATCTCCTTGTTTGAATGGTTTTAGTTGCTGTTGTTTTCATGTTGCTATTTTGTTTTCATTTTTTTTTTCTTTTTTTTTTTACTTGCTATGACTTGAACGAATGAAGTAAGAAGGGATAAATATAGAAGAAATGAGTTACAGGTTTGTAGGCTGATAGTTTTCTTGTGTACAAAAGGCATGCTAAGGGTGCTTGCATTAAATGCATAAGGTATGTTGCATTAAATGCTTGAGTACCTTATGTTTTTTTCAACCTTACCTATTTTTTTCTTCTTGCATTTGAATAACTCGGCAGAGTTATATACATACATACATATATATATATATATATATATGTTTTGTTTTGTTTATTTCTTTTCTTTTGCAAGCTACATACTTGTATGTATTTTTGTTTTGTTTAGCAATACTAGTTTACTATGCAGTTTATTTGGGTGGCTGTAGATCACTTGTTGGTGGCTGAGATGATGTATTTTGTACTTGCATTAATTTTTTATACTTCTTGATTCTTTTACTTGCCTTGTTTTATATGCTTATGTATTTACATTTTCATTTGTTTGCTTTGTTTACTTGTTTTGTTTTATACTTGCATGTTTATATTTTGCCTTGCCTACACATTTGAAAAAAAAGTGTTTATATTTTTACTTTGTATGTTTGCTTTTATTTTAACTTAAATATTGTTTAAAAATAACTCAATACTAAATTAAAATAATTTAGAAAAGAAACTATATCTTTCTTAATAAAAAAACATAATTTATTTGGATTTGGATAAACTCAAATCAATTTATCATTTAATTCCAAAATTTTAAATCAAAAATTAGTTTAATTATCAATTTAAAATAGATTAAAATTCGGGATCGTTACAGACTTCCCCCCTTAAAAGAATTTCATCCTCGAAATTCGCAGGCACGAAAAAACACAGAGATATACATATTCGATCTCCTATAATTCCTCAAACTTAAGATATGAATTCCAAACTCAAGCTGGAATATCTCATAATACATACTAATTTGTCCCTCTTCGGACTTTGGTATTCGTGAGAAATTACAATAGAATTTCTAATTTGGTTTTAAATGAAATCATTTTATCGATACTATTCAATTTAGCCTTCATATTCTATTAACCAATTTAATTCAATTTATTTAAAATTTTCAATCTCTAATTTCAAATTCATTAAAGTTTAAATCAAAACTGATAAGAAACCGATGAAGATACGAAATAAGAATTTCCTACAACAATTCGTAGAGCCATCGTCACACCGGAACTTCTTCTTGCAGATGTCACGAAGAAATCAAAAGAATTTGAAAACGAATCAATGGAGATTGACAGAGAAAGATTGTTTCCACTATTGTTACAGAGCGTTGACCAATTATAGTCGTATTTTCCTGTCCCCTATCTCGTCCTCTTCTTGCACTCATATTCACTATTAGTGGATAGTAAGAGAATTTACTGATGCGTTAAAATGGATATCTTAGGGATTACTCATTCTAGGGTATACTTCACCCTATCTCTAATGAGTTACTTAATGTGTTATACTCCTGAGCGAAAGCTTAACCTTAGCTCTGATACCAAATGTAACGAGAACGGATTTTGCCCGCTCGAAAATCGACATCCATACTTCATATCGTATTCGAATGCCATAGATTCGACCGTTCAAATCTGATTCGTCGGAGCTTATAACAACATTAAGTAAATAACATAGCGGAATAAAAGAATAATACATTGATATACAGCTTTGATACAATATCTGATACAACAGATGATCCAATAGATATCAATATACATCAGAGATATGATACAATAAAATAGCAGCGGAAAAGAAAAATAGATAACATCTAGCAGCGGAAAAATATAACTCTAAGATAGTTTTCAAGGAAGAACTCCAAAACCGCAACTCCATCTCCAAGAACCAATCCAGTAATAGCTCGAACTCCCCATAACGATGCACAATGATAAGCAAGTGCGGTGTGGTCCAGAGAATGAACTAACTCCAGATAATCCACTATATCTAACTATCTGAAAAACCCAACTCTAAACTGCTAGTGTAGAAAAATTTTGAGCACCCAGAGTTTAGGAAAGAAACAATAAACTCCGGATCAGTCATGCGACTGGTGTGAGCAACAAAAACAGTTTATCTTTAAAAACAAACAACGAAATATTTAAAAATCAATTCGCAATGCTTTTTAGAAATGAGACTACCATAAGGCCTCTCGCACACACACACAATGCAAACGCAGAATCGGAGGAGATTTCTCCTTATGATAGTCAAAGATGCTTGATACGCATTAAAAGAAACATTTGATATTATTACTAGTGCATAGTGTAGTAAAAATCATTTCGAAAGTAAAGATATAAATCTAAGCCAGCATAGGCATTCCGCACTTATGCCTACTATAGCTACCATCCAAACAGTGGGGCGCCACCATAAGTGAATGATAGGTTCTACAACTAAAACCGTACAGGGTCTCGTATTGTTTCTTTGGATTTCCAACGAATGGTCAGGCCAAGGTACTTCCCATTGCCACATGAGAACGCCTCTGGAAGGACGTCCCCGAGAACCTAACCGGATCTCTGCCAACACAAGGCCGGGTTACCCCTAACTGGGTAACTACTGACACGAGTATGCCATCCCCTGGTCCTTTGGGACCTTTATCCGAGCGCTCGTAATCAACATCACACAATCATAAATAAAGTGTTTCAACATGAGTAAGTATCTGGGCTCCATACCATGATACCACCCTTTTCCAGAAGGAAATGCACATACCCAAAAGGGAGCTACCCCTCATAACATTGCCGCATCTTTCCTGTTTTGACCATTTCCGGGGTGTGAGGCTCGATGAAGTCTCGTCCACAAAGCCACGCTTTATACAAAAGCTGTGCTTTGAGTCAACAAATGATCATAGAAATGATCACAAAGATAAATGATCAAACAAATGATCATATCACAAATGATCAAACAATGATCATTTCACAGCAACACTCAGCATGTCACATTACCAAATTGGGAATATATCGCTAATAACCATCAACTACATAACCTCTGAGCTCGTACGTCTCAGAGAAGGGTATTAAGCTAAGAGAATAAATTCTCCGCCACCAACAGAAATATATTTGAAAGAAATCAGCTTTATATCTCAATTTGTAATGTCAGACATACTATCCATACAAGTCTATTCCGGGCTCGAACAGAACAGAAGGCACTTCTAAAGAAGTCCTTGAAATCCGGATATTCACAATCCCGATCAGATTTCCCATCACTTAGGGAGTCTCTATACCGGCGCGATTCGGTGCAGAAACAATCGATAGGTTATCCTATCGCTCTCGCAAATACTCGGTCTTCACCACCGGTCTTCAAATGCTATCCATATCGTCGAATCACATATTCGGAATGGGTTATATGACACAAAGGTCCTTTCCCGGCTAAACCGAATAGTGAGCTAAAATATTTAAAACATATGGATATGGGATTTCAATTAAGTCACAACTTAATAATTCAAAACTTTCTTTCAAATGGTTTAAATCAATTACCATTTCAAATCTTTTAAAACAAAAGATTTATTTCACAAAATCCCATTTATGGATTTCAGAACAATTTCCATCTCATTTGGATTAACTCGTTTAAATCTTTAAATTAAAGATTTATCTTATAGCTTTCAAACCGTTCCCAAATATTCACTTTCAAAATTCATTTCCAAATATTCATCAATAACTTGGTAAACTATTTCAGTTTAAACATGAAATCTCTTTTATATAATTTGAAATTCGTTTCTCCTATGAAAGCTTTTTATCATTTAGAAACAACAGTCTTATTTCAAAAAAGCCCGATTTCATTTATACAAGTTACAATCTTTGGGTTAATTCAAAATCCCAAAAACAATACTTTAAAAATGGTTTAACTCATATTGACTAGTATAATATCGTTAATCCCTAGTTTCAAATTACAGAATTCAATTTGAATATTGAATTCAAATTTAAATTAAAGTATTTAAATTCCAACACTTAATCCAGTTATTCAAAATAAATTTCCATCTTTGAAATTCCATTTCAAAAGCTTTTCACTTCAAACCCAATCCATTTTCAAAACATTTGAAATTCAAATACAAAACTATTTTCAAAAATCTGTGACTTAATCGATTTCCTTGTGAAATCCTTATTTGTGTGTGTATAAGTGTGGTCCAGGGTTTAACACAATAGTGTAACATCATTCAATCATCACAGATCAAACACAGAAATATAGTTGATAAGCGATATAACTATAAAGCTTATCGCCCGTTCACAGATTCACAGATAATATATAGATTTATCATAAATAAATGAATAAAATATACATAGCACAATCTCAGAACAAAGTGTCACAGATCAGATAGGACAATCACTTCAAAGTATTTTGTACAATACAATCGTTCATAAGTAAGGTCAACCATTCAAAAATCATTTGGAAGTAGGATTAATTAATCGTTTTATCCTGATTAATTCAATTTATTTCCAATTAAATTAATTACTTATGAATTAATTATCTAATCCTGATTTACTAATTACAAATCATTTGATATAGATTAATTATACAATCACCTTATTTAATTAAATTATTCTTAATTAATGATATTAATTAAGTTAACCTTCAAACTAATTACAAAATTAATTAACCCCTTAATTTATCTTTTTAAGAAATTAAACCTTTAAATTCTTACCATAAAGTGATTACACTTACTCAATTTCTTAAATGATTATCATAAATTAATTAGTCTAATTAATTGTTAAAATTAATCCCATAAATCTATTATTTAAATGATCTTAGTTAATGACCATCATTAACAAATAACAATTCTTTAATTACTTTCTGAATTAATATCTAATTATAAATAAATCTATTCCTTTCGAATTTCCCGCAATTTTGATCAATAAATCATTAATTAATTTCAAACTTCAAATTGATCACTTCTTAGTTATACTTAAATCAATGTATTAATCTTAATTAATTATTATTATTTTTTTGTTTATTTTTATTTTATTTTTTAAATTTAATTATCCATTTATTTATTCGTTAATTACTAAATTACTTTCGTAATCAATAAATTATTACTTCTAAATTAGAATTTAAACCAGTTAACTCTTATTCTTTAATTAACTCAATTTAGTTAATTTTACCTTTAAATTACAACTTATTAATATTTTAATTAGCAATGACATTTCTTAATTACAATTTCCATTAGGTCTTAAATTTGTAATTAAAACCTTTGTCTTGTATTTATCTTGTATTTATCAAAACCTGTTTATATTTAATGATGTTAAAACCTTGCATTAAAACAAACCCAGGCGAAAACCTAGTTTGCCCGTGTCGAACCCGAGTTTCCTGGCCTATTTCCCCGAGCTCCACCCCCATACTTCATCTCTTCTTCACTTTTATATATTTACTTTCCTACTGAGTAAAAAACTATTTACCCAAGTATAACCCCAGGTGCCAACCGAAGCTACACCTTCCCTTACCCAAGTAAAATTTCCCTCCATCACTCTCTGATACATCAGTACACGTGTGCACCTGCCCCGATCAACCACGGCACTCCGACCATCGTCGCCAATCTCCACGCTCCTCTGAAGACTCTTGCAACTAAACACCATCACCAGTCCCACTCGATTCGATTGAGAAATGAAATCGACCTCACAACTCACACGGCCTGTACATGCCTTGTCGGAATTTGGCCACCACCGATGATCCCTACCGCTAGAAACTCCACCACCTTCACCGTAGCTCCGTCACGTCTCCTAGCACCTCCAGCACTCCTCGCGTTCAACTCCGATTTCGTCTCGTCGCCGCGATACCTGATTTAACTCCAACGACAAACTCAGGGTGTTAAACCCTAATCCACCCAAATTCCAACACCACAATGATCGATCTCCTCCTTCACCATTTTTCCCGACCTCGCTAGCCGCCATGCTAGATTCAACAGGAACCCTATCATCAAATACATCGCTGATCGCCAGAAAATGGTCAAGATCCATTTCATGTTCAACAAACAAATGCGGCCCCAATTTGAAACTAAAACTCCTGCTTTTTGTTTTGAAAATCATCATTTTCGAAATGGATTAAGATTATGTAAACGAATCTTAAATTCATATAAGTTGAATTTCGAAAAAAAATTGAATTTCTACTGTATTCTTATTTACAGACAAACCTATTTCATATTACCTTGAAAATGTATTTTTAAAATTAAGCTATGATGATTCTAAGCATACTTTGTTTCAATATCACTGGCTAAAAAAAAAAGTCGAGGAAAGTGAGATCGAATTTTTTTGAACCAAATTAGACACTTGTTTTTCTTACAGAAGCAATACATTTCTTCTTGATTCCAGATGCACACAATATACACATAGGCATAAATACATATATACAGGCATATTTCTATCATCATACAAGCATAGTCGATTCATAACTACCCGGATGATCTCACGCATCCAGTGATTCAAATGGAACTCAGGTTAAAAAAAATGAGTTTACTCACAGTGTTGAGAAAAAAAAGATAGAGCTTCGTATTGAAACAGAGCCCTGGAAATGCAAGCTGAAACTTCATTCTTCCTTGATTCTCTGGCTTGATTTGTTTTATTGTTGTTTAAGTTTTTGAGATGATTCTACTTTATTTTTCTCTATTGTTGTTGATCTCCTTGTTTGAATGGTTTTAGTTGGTGTTGTTTTCAAGTTGCTATTTTGTTTTCATTTTTTTTTCTTTTTCTTTTACTTGCTATGACTTGAAAGAATGAAGTAAGAAGGGATAAATATAGAAGAAATGAGTTACAGGTTTGTAGGCTGATAGTTTTCTTGTGTACAAAAGGCATGCTAAGTGTGCTTGCATTAAATGCATAAGGTATGTTGCATTAAATGCTTGAGTACCTTATGTTTTTTTCAACCTTACCTATTTTTTTCTTCTTGCATTTGAATAACTTGGCTGAGTTTTATATATATATATATATATATATATATATATATATATATATATATGTGTGTGTGTGTGTGTGTGTGTGTGTGTGTGTGTGTATATATGTTTTGTTTTGTTTCTTTCTTTTCTTTTGCAAGCTACATACTTGTATGTATTTTTGTTTTGTTTAGCAACACTAGTTTACTATGCAGTTTATTTGGGTGGCTGTAGATCACTTGTTGGTGGCTGAGATGATGTATTTTGTACTTGCATTTATTTGTTTATACTTGTTGATTCTTTTATTTGCCTTGTTTTATATGCTTATGTATTTACATTTTCATTTGTTTGCTTTGTTTACTTGTTTTGTTTTATACTTGCATGTTTATATTTTGTCCTGCCTACACATTTGAAAGAAAAGTGTTTATATTTTTATTTTGTATATTTGCTTTTATTTTAACTTAAATATTGTTTAAAAATAACTCAATACTAAATTAAAATAATTTAGAAAAGAAACTATATCTTTCTTAATAAAAAAAACATAATTTATTTGGATTTGGGTAAACTCAAATCAATTTATCATTTAATTCCAAAATTTTAAATCAAAAATTAGTTTAATTATCAATTTAAAATAGATTAAAATTCGGGATCGTGACAAAGTTAGTTACTTACATTAAGAATTTTGAAGCCTGCTCATGTCTCTAAATTTTGGAGAATCAACAAAAAAAGGTCATGATGGCTCACACATGGAGGATGGAGGCTTCAGGAAATGGATTTTTAAACAAATGGAAAAGATTGGCTTCATGAAAACAAGTTGCTCACATTTGTTTGTTTCTTTCTAGAAGAGAAAGAAAACTTTAGGCAAAAGAAATAATGGAAGCACATTTTTGGAAATGGAAAGTTAGAGGAAGAGATTTACGAAATAGGAAACAAATAAGGGAAAAGCACGTTTGAAATTGGAATATGAAAGGGAAAGATATAAGAAGATGTAAATTTGCAAAATAAAAAGTGCCTAACATGCCTGCAATTAACAAAAGATAAAAGACACACGTTGGAATTTGATAAGACATGTATAAATGGTAAGCAAATCTTTTGAGTATAAAATTTCAAAACATGTGCTACCTCAATTAATTTCATCAACACACATGAAACATTTCAAGGCAAGGCTCGCATGTAAATAAATAAAACATATTGGAAGACCAAAAGAGGCATGTATTTAATGAAAGAAAGTAGTAATAAAATAAAATAAATGAAATCCATGATTTAAATTTGAGAATGTAGTTCGTACATAGAAATCAAAAATCTAATATACCAAAAAAACAATTCATTTTAAAATATTTTATTAACCCTAATACGCTCAAATTTACACACATATACGTATTTTTATTTAGTAAACAGTAAATAAAATTAAACACTACAATTAACATAATGAGGACCACCACCCCACACATTAAAAGACGAACTGAGACTCCAAAGTCAAATTTGAAACGGAATAAATCTCCTATGTTAATATGCTAACTATTCCCAATCAAAAATTTAACCAAACCTTCAAGTTGTTTTTTACCATTTTATTATTGTTAATTTTTTTATAAATTAAATTCAAATCAAGTTTGAATATCTAAATAAATCAAATATTCCAACTAGAAACATACAACAAAATTCAATTCTTTGTTTTAATGAAATTAAATTAACATTCATTGATGAAACATTCACTTTACTTGATAAGAATATTCTTTTCATGAAACCATCCTTTTCTTTTCTTTTTATTGAAACATATTTTTTTATTACACATTAATTTACAATTAACACCTCCCCATTTAAAACCAACTTATATTTAAAAATTATCCCATTAAAGTGTCATAGAAATAATACTTCGTACAACCACATCATTTCTTTATCGATTAATTTCATATTATCATTATATTTGTAATAAATTTAAGTGCTCATAATTTGAACGTAATATTTCTCAATGAAATTCTCATTATATTTTTAACACAAAACATATGTCGCACATATCATTAATTAATTTCCATTTACTTCTATCTCTTATTAATGGCAAGATATAATTACTATTAATTAAAATGATTAAATCTCAAAACTTACCCTAATACAGGGAAGATAAACAATCCAATTGTTTCCTTTCAAATCCAGTTTTCTATGTCAAAACCAATATCTATATACTAATTTAATTCCAACATTTAATTACAACTGTAATAAAACCTGTTCATTATACATTTAAATTCCAAACAAATCCTTTTATTTTGATTTACATTCTTATTATCAAATCAACTATTCCCTTATGCAAATGATTAACATAAGTTTTACACTCACCACTCCATAGTTAACGTTTCTTCTTATAACAATGGTAATATTTCAATTACATTAATTCTCCATTAATTACCAAATAAGTTTCTAACGGATTTAATAATAATAAAATAAATAAAACAATGGTTATACATTAATAATCCATATCTATTAACTTATTGTTTACAAACAAAGGTTAATAAATTTACGTGCAAAATAATTGGTTTCATACTCCATATTAAAACCAATTGCAATTAATAACATAAGAGTACATCAATTTATACATCATTTATTCCATTCCTTATTAACCCTCATTATTTAAATTGATTGAAAGTACGTTAACGTAGTATAGTAGTCAATTCAATTCAATCCATATTAGCAAATTATATGTTTTATCTCATTAAAATTAGTTGTTTTATGATTTATCTTAAAGTTGAAATTTCTAATCTAATAAGACTTAATTTAATAAATAATAAATTTTAATTTTTGACAATAATAAAGCCTAAAACCTTATTAAATTTAATATTTTTAATTATCAAAATACGGGTAGTTACACTAAAGTTATAAAACCCGAATATTGTAATAATATGATTTATTAACTTTAAACCTTAAGAAATGGTTTGAGATACATGTGTATACATATATGTAGAAATTATGTACATGAGCCCTATAATATTTTGAGGCCTTATCGATAGCCAAACTTAATTTAAATAGAAGAATTAAGTGAAATTAAGCTATAATATGGTTTATATGAAACTGTATTATTTTATAAAATATGTTTTAGACTTCTATAAAATAATATGAATAACATATGATTTGAGTAAATAAATAAACAATATGATTGTGAGATCAATTAGTTAAGTGAGATACATTTTGTTGATTTAGATGCTAAGATTTACAGGAATTGCTTAGTAGAGGGAATTGGCTACTTCTTCGATATAGTTGTATAGAATGCAAGTGTGCATTATGTTAATCAATAAAATTATTTAAGCATCTAAACTACGCAAAAGAATGTGTATACATTTATAAGTAGTTTGTATGTGAAATATAAGCTCACAAAAATATATGTAGTTGAGTTTGATATTCCAGAAATATATTCTGATGAGCTAACTAATTAAAGAAGAGAAATGTCGTAGATTATAGTATAGTTGTCGGGGATCGAATATCGAGTTCCGGTAGCAAGACGATATAATGAATGTAGTCGAAATGATATTTTTTTAATAATCGATTGTTCGTTGAAATGGGTAATAATACTAGGTTCGTGGTGATTTGCACCATGGTCTCAATCTGATCCTTCCAATACTTGGTGAGTAGGCTCTAGGAAACTTCTATGGGGACATGGTATAATTAGATTTGTGTAAACAACGCAAGACCCTAGTTTGGTTCCGAATGGAGGAAACTATGCTTAGAAAAAAGTGGAACTTATGTGATGTTTCCAATCTGTACAAACGTGACATAGTCCGCAAGACGTAACGATAGTATGACTCATTAGACGATATGTATGTTTAATAATATGTATGTTTAAGAGCCGATACATTTTATAAGGATTTGATGGGAAGATTCGAGCCATTGAAAGCACATTGTATAGAATACGCCCATTATCCATATAGTACAGATATGTTGTGGCATATAGATAATCCATGATACCATGGGAGAACTACATGACTTGCATATGAGATCTCATAGCATGTTCAAAGAGAGATGGCGACATTTATCTAGAATAGATCATATATCACCCATGCCTATCGTAAAGGTGAGTTCAATACGAGTCTAATATGCCGTGATGCGACTTGGAGTTTATGGTATATTTAGATACCGAATTATTCTAGTTTATTCTCTAATAGGTAAACAATGGAAAGTCGACCATCTATGGGGTCCCAAGGACTCCACCATCCATTCAATGGCAGGTATATAATTTTGTAGACGATTAATATTGTATCATATAGTGGATGGTTACTAGCATATTGTAACATAGACGATTAGAAATATATCGTATTTGGGGCGACTTATGTTGCTTCATTTGAATAGACAGATAGTTATAGATAGTATATGGTACGGTTTATTTGTGAAGTTCCCATACACTTGTTTTATTAACTTGTCATTAGAGGTAGACCAATACTATGGTGTGACAAACTGAAGAAACATATGCCCACATAAAAGCACCTTTTGAGAACAACTGAATCACTGAAAAGGTTTTCCCACAAAAGAGTCAGACATCTAATATGTACATATCGAGATATAATAGATAATGTCTAGGGTGTGGAATATAAATAAGAAAATAGTTGTGCTGCATGTACACCACAATAATATTAGGTATACAATCAATACATTTAGGGCATGTTCGTGTATATGTGGATTTCCATTGAAAGTTCCCTCAGTACGTTGAGAACGGTCCTCTAGACAGGGTTAAAGATATTCTTTCGAGCATCTTATATCTCTAGATAAAATACCATAGGAAAACCATAGCTGGTCCATACTCGATCACGTAGTTTCGAGTATCATCGCCCTCACATGCATATTTAAAAGCATCACTAAATACAGAATGACATAGCCTTAGGTTAGCTAAACCCTTTGGCTATGCCTCCTAATCTAGTTTGTGTCGTTACCGATGATGAAGTCATGTTCATCATCTCATCGCACGAGCACTCGAACAAATCTCGAATCTCCCTTTGGATTCTAGCATCTCGAATATATCTCCTATCTCTCTCTGGATTCCAACATCTCAAAAAGTGCATGAATTCCTCAAATGGATTCCAACATAAGTCCTCTGAAGAATGCTAACATTGTCCTCTATCTTGGGATCACTCTCAAGATAGACGGTCCCACATGATAGCATCGTTCGAAATGTTAACGCTGACCACTAACTTGGACTTAACCTTAGGATAGACAGTACAACTGTATAACATTTAGCTTCACAACTGCTTCCAGAACATAGATTGCATACATGGTTTTGAAGCAGTTACGGTTTCGAATCGTCTCATATAAATCTGCTCCCTCGCTTACCGGGCACTCCAAAACCAATCGATATATTTTCGGTTAACTTAACCATGATTCTTTCAGAAATAAACATACAATACATAAGGGTGGAGATCAGCTTCTATCCAGATGAATTTTTTTATCATTTGTCCTAACAGAGCAAGACGTTTATATGCACGGTATGGCATCATCGAAGAAAACCATACCATATAACTCCCATATTCCATTTAGATATTTCTTAAGTTTATTCTGGTCAATTCAATAGCAATGGAAATGGTTGGATATGGAAACCAATTCTCATATATGTATCACATTTTTGACTTTCGCAATTCGCACAATCGCTGGGGCAAGAGTAAAGCAGGGAGGTTAGAGCACTATTGCTTTTACACCGTACTCGAACATCAATCTTAACTCTCATAGATAGAACAAATCTACTTTGTCGGCTTTTAGTGCTGAGTATAGAACTAAATAGTTTCCACAGACAAGAAAAAACACACACACCATTAAGTCACCTAAAGCACGATTAAGTGCAATAACCACGCTTCCCGACACACCGATCCAAGACTTAGGGTGACTTTCGGACTCGCGTCGTGCTGGAAAATGCAAGCTGTTGGGTTTTCAAAACATTAAAGAACATAATTATAAGGGTAAATTCTAGGTTATTTTACACTTTCATATCTCGCAGTGGAAGGAACTAAAAATATAAGTATTGAAAATAGACATTTTAGAAAATTAGTCCCCAAAATACATAATTATTGTATAAGTTGTTTCGTGAGGAACAACGAACAAAACGGGAATTCCAATGTTTAGCTACTTTCTCCATGTGCTATGCCAATCAACTGCTATCCTATCAACATGTGGTGGGGGAAAATGAAAAGAAGGGAGTGGGTCGGAAAAAAGCCTGAATGTGTATATGTTTAATGATCATATGCTATTGGATTTAATACTACCCTGTGACTAGGGTGTCCTACAAGGGTCATTGTATTCCTAGGGTCCATTGCTTAAGAATTTTTTTCCCGCAAATACCTACATTACAACTTATTCAGGCTACTACAAGGATTGAACTACGGATTGAACTTCAATAGCTAACAATCAGCCATCGCTCCTACGGCTAATCAATATGGGAATGCCGCTACTAGAACTACTAAATAAGAAAACACCTCCACTAGGAAAATGAACATGGAAACACCGCCTCTGGGCTTCTAATCATTGGAACACCGCCATTAATGAAAACCAATGTGGAAACACTGCCACTAGACTACTAGATATGAAAACACCACCTCTAGGCTACTAAATATGGAAACACCGCCATTAGGCCACGTGGGAGTAAGTTTACCATAAATACGATTACACATAACGCAACTATGCATAGAGGGGGAGTCTGCAATGCCGACTTACCAGTGTGTCCCCTTGTCTGCATCTGAGTCCACCTCTCGACCATAGTATACACCTCTTATTACATGCGCTGAGATCCACAACCTCTAACTGTATCGCATCACGTTGGAATCCATGCATACCAGGATTCCTGTATGCCAGGCCCACGCACTACAATAGGGATTGGTCAGTGCTATGCATCCACCATGGAACCTCGTACAGAAGTCATTTGCGATAGAATCGCCCGTATTAGATAAAGCATATTTACTGAACCTACAACATCCTAGCGTCATTTTATAGGGAACTTGTTTCCTACTATCCCTAAAATCTCCACATATGTATTTTAAATTCTTATACATATAGTCAATAGTTTATATTTCAACCTGAGCCTTAGGTCGAGGCTCATATTACACATTCCAAGCTTTAACCTATCAATCGCAACACCCTATCGGTCGATCGCTCAGGGTGAACGGCCTACTGGTCATAGTGTAAAATTTAGAGTTCTCAATTTTTAACTGTTCGACCGTAATTATTCGTTAATTTCTCAAACTCTGCATTATGCTGAACTCTAAACTGTGACCAGTCTTTGCAATTTACCCAGCTTTTTATTGGTTCCTAAATTCGTAGATTTGTACAATTTACATAAAATAGTCTCACTTAAAGTAAATCAATTTTTAGGGGTTTCAGTTCAATAACAAAAGGGGTTAATTTGAGTTAAAATCAGATTAGCAAATTTATGTCAATTCCAATTTCTAACTCAACTTCAGATTTAAACGATTTGGGGTTTGTGTAACGGCCCATTTTCCATGACACTAAACCACACATATCTAACTCAAATTGCACAGAAAGCCGGATCATTAAAGGTAATAAAGAAAAAAGGATAGAATAGAATCTCACACGAATGGAATAATATATTATATTGAATAATATCTTTAAAGAAGAAAACTTCTAAATACATATATCAGAGTCTAACCTAAATTCATCTTGGACAGTTATAACATCTATCCATACAATTGCTGATAAACATCAAAAAGAAAGATAATAGCGGATATAGAATATGTCCATGCATAGACGAATATCTCCAGCTCTCCTCTGGGAACTCCAATCATCTTCAACTAAACCTGAAACTACTTGGATATGACCCGAGTATTAAAAATACTCAGATCAGGCTTGATTAACTAGCATGGGAAAACTCAAATAATAAATGACAGTGTCATACATCAGCCTTGGAAATACAATCCTTTGAAAAGAAAGAGTATCTCATAAGACACGCTTACACATAAACACAGACATGTTTTTACCTTATGATAACCAAAACACTTTTATATATCAAAAAATTTGATACTATTTTTAATGACGTTCTTTGAAACATTTGCAAATAAACTAATGAATCTTAGCCGATATGGTTACATTGATCAAATTCCAACATAATAGGTTTACAATTAAGTCCATAGGTTCTTATTGGAGAATAGATTTCCATACATATGACCAGGTGAAGGGACTACCTTCAAATGGGTAAACCTGTAGATGGATGTCCCGAGAAACCATCACAAAGCTCCTCTTCCAAGACAAGATCGGCCTACGTGTGACGACTCGGAATTTCAAGCAATTTAAATTGGAATATTTAATTGAAAGGTTAATTTTAACTTGAATTCCAAATATCATTACTTACTAATTATAGAATTATATAATTTGAAATTGGGTAAAATGTTCAATTTGGAGTTTTAAGCCTGCTAAAAAAATTTGAAGGCTTATAAAATTTATAATGATGATACTGAAGATAATAGAATGGTTGAAATTTAATTTAAAGGTGATTTGTTCAGTTTTGAAAATATATCGTTTAAATTGATATTTAAAAATAGCCTTCCGAGGCACAGTCTCGGAATTCGATGAAACCAGTTCCATTGGATCCGTAATAGTTAGTTATTATCGGATTTTAATTTTCGTAGCAATCTGAGTTGTCGTTTGACCCTAGCAGCTCAAAATGCAGAGAAATTATTTTAATCGATTTAATTCAAAATTGGTCGTTTATTTCCGTAACTTGCACCTATGACCGAATTAGATTCCGAAAACGTTCCATCATGTTTAGAACGTAGGTAAAACCTTATAACTGCCTAGCAGCATTCCTAAAGAGGAGTTTGAAATTTTAAGTTGCAATGAACGAGGCATCTTGGCAGTTTTATAATATAATAAAATTTGAAATAAATTAGTCAAAGATACTTCAATTAATAAACACTCGTACGCAAGAAGCTATCCCCAAATCGATATTTTATCTCCATCCCCTCTCTAAGCTTAAAACATAAATCGAACTCATTTAAAAAAAATGAAATCAATAGCCGATCACAAAAAAAAATCATCTACTTCCTCTCCCATGCCTTCTAAAAGAAATAATAATCACTCGAAGGAACGAATCATCTCAATCCTAAAGAGCAAAAAAATAGGAAGAAGAAGGAAATCTTGTCGAATCGAATCACGATGGTGTGAACTCGAGCTCAAGCTCGAGAAGCTTAGCCGAAGACGCGAAGGTCGCGAGGGGGAGGCGGCGCATTGGGTTTAGCAGGGCGGGCCGAGGTTGTGAAGCGCACGTGCGCGCGAAGGAGGATCAAAGCCGATCTGGGCACGCTCGATTTTGGGGTTTTGGCAGTGACGAGGAGGTGACTTCTAACAGTGATAGGCTAGGGCTTAGGCTCATTTTTTAGAGGCATCACGGTTTCGACCAAGCAGTAAGGTATAAAATTGATTTCATTCAAATTTAGAATTTTGTTATGTATGTGTATTCAAATGCAGTAAAGTAAGATCGTTCCATTTTAATTTAAAACCTATAAATTTAAAATGTGTTAATACTAATTTAATTTATATATATATAGATTTATATATATATATATATAGTTACAGGAAATAGGAAATTATTTTGATAAATTGGGAAAGGAGGAAACAAAAGAAAGGAAAAAGGGGGATTTGGAAAATGTTTATGTGAAGATAGATTTTAAAGTCTATGATTTATTTTATATCTATATAATTTCAAGGATAAAATAAAACAAGTATACAAATTTTAAGGGTTATTTTAAATATATGTATTAAAGAGATTGACTTATTTAATTATTTTTGTAACTTGGCATTTAATTGTTTTGTTCCTAAGAATTTTATTTATTATAGGAAGATTAGCTAAGGTAAATTATTTGTTAATTAAATTAAATTTATGAAATGAAAATTAATTATTCAAATTGTTCAAATATTAATAAATCATCTAATGTTGTAAAGCTCTTAAATCGTGAAGAGACCGAGTCGAGATTAAAGTGGATTGCAAACGAAAATCAAAGGTGAGTTAACCTCACTCCTTTGGATTTTTATTTAAATTTAAATGGTTAAATTTAAATATTTGGTTAGATGATTGAATTGATTTGATATGTACTGATGACCTGGTGACTTTGGTTTTGGTTAGTTCTCCAGTTAATTGTTGTTTGACTCGAAGCATTTGGGTTTTAAATTGTTTTAAAAAATCATAAATAAGAAAATGGTTCATTTTTGAGTTAATAAGGGTTTAATGATTAGCGATTAATTAAATAGGTAGGGTAATTTAAATAGATAATTAATTAATTCAATAAATTAATGATTTGGGTTAATTAATTAAGTTTAATTAATTTAGAATGATCATTGGGTGGTTTAATAAGTAATTACTTATTGTAATTAATAAAATATAATTACTTTGTGTAATTAATCAAGAGATTAATTAAGATAATTAATTAAGGAGTAATAAATTTATTTAATGAAGTAAATAAAAAGGATAGTTAATTACACTTTGAGATTAATCGAGAACGATTAATATTATGGTTTAATTAATGTAATTAATTTAGATTAGTATAAATTAAAATACAATTAGAAATTATTAATTTATATAATTATTGATGTAATTAAAGATTGAACAATAAATCAATAATAAGTGACTTATGAGAAATTAATTAATATAAGTAATTAAGGATTAATGTAATTAATATAGTTAATTAATTTATGATGTAACTATGATTACTTATTGATTTTGGTTAAGAATAATTAATATTGTGAAGTTAATTAAAGATAATTACTTGAATGTAATTGAAGGATAACTAATCCAGGGTGATTAATTAAGATGGATAAGGGATGATTGATTAATTGATTTGAAATTAATTAATGACAAGTGAAGAAATCCAAGTGATTGAGGTTAGAAATTCAATTAGAATCAATTAAATTAATTTGGGTAGCGATCAAGCTTTGCTTATGGATGATTGAATGGTATTGAATGTTGTGAATGAGTTGATATCTCTGATATGAAAAGTTGTGTATTTCATTTGGATAACTTGGGTTAGGATGACATGAGACTCGTAGAGACCGAGTTCAGTACTAGGAAATACCCGAAACCACTTCGAATTTTTATAGATTGATATGTGAAATCTATAGGCTGGAATGAAGTGATTTAAAGGAATTGGACTATTTAAATCTAAATCTTGGTACTTATAAATGTATGTGTGAAATAAGTGATGTCTATAATAAATTGTGAATTTGTAAATTGATACAAGTTACCCCAGGTTCTATATAAGATGTATGATTTGTATTCCATGTTGGATGAGTTTACTCATGCTGGTTTCCAGCCTGACCCGGGTGTTACTTTGATGTAATGCTCGGGTCAGACCGAGTATTACAGATTTTCAAGTAAGGATGTTCTAGAGCTCAGGAGTCGAGCTGGATGGCAAAAACGTATGGAGTTTTTCCGCTGTATTATATTGCTCTATATCTGTGACATAATACTTATGTATATTCGGTGACTGTATATATGTGTAACTCTGATGTATTATAAAGGTATTTGGATAGATATAGAATTCTTTGTAAACTGTTATTATTTATTATTATATTTTTTCCGCTGCGAATGTGAGATGTTGATGTTTCTGATCTTCTTCTTCTTCTATCTCTTTCTTCTTTTTCCTAACTATCTGAAATTTTTGGGATCATAAATTTCAGGTCGTTACACTACCTCTACAACTAGATAGTACCGAATTATTTGAAATGAATATTTCAAAACTAAGTAATAATAAGGTTAAATTTGAGATATATGAAATTATAAAATTTAGTTTTGAAATGTGGGATATTAAAGTTTTGAAATATATTAAAAATTGAATATTTTATTTTGTGGATCAAATCTATATTTTTAATCGATAAGATTTTAAATTGTTTGTTGGGAAACTGAATTGAATTGAAATTGAAGGTTTGAATTTAATTAAATTGGAAATTTAAAAATTCAGAATTAAAGAAGGTACATGATATCAAATGTATGATTTCGAATTGTTATGATTTTCAAGGTGTAATGATTTTCAAGTATTTTGGTTTTGAAAGAATTATAACATTGAAAGTATTATGATTTTTTTTGAAAGGTGAATATATGTTTGAAATGGAAATGATAAAATATTTTGATTTGGATATAGTTTTGAAAATGAAATGATTTTGGTTTCGAAGTATAAACTATTTTGAAAGGAATATAGTTTTGAAATGAAATGTTTTGATTTTGACGTATGAACTATTTTGAAATGACCATGGCATTATAATAACGATTGGTTGTTAAAGAGACCGGGATCGGAAGTTGTCATACTCTGTGACAACTCCGAAAACCACTTTAACAACTGTGTATGCGGTGGAGATCCCAGAATGAAGTAGGATGATGGCGACGATCCTATTGAGGTTTGAACGTGGACCCGACTCTCATGAGTTGGCTTATAGTGGCTAAAACAAGAGCGATCGACGGGCCAAGTGAGTTCATTCCTCCTATCGGATGCACTTCTTCGATATTATACTCTTACTTGTGGTTGATTTGGTGGTCATCCTCCGATTTTGATTGGGAGTGTGTTCCGAGGTGGGCTGTAGTGGCTGCTATGCGTTACCACTAGCCCGGAAGCGTAATTGGTATATCTACCCTGGCATTTCCTAGTTGTGCCTTGTCACCTACCATAGAGAGCCTACTACGAGTTTGTTTTTCTCCCGTAGCCCATGGAGTATTTAGGGTAGCCTCCCGATCTGGAGGTACGTTGATACTGGATGGACTACTGGAATTATTACGTGTTAAGGGGAATATTGGGTCACTCCTTAACGCTATTTAAAAGTGAGTTTATTTTACTGTAGACATTATTATAATAGCACAATATTACTACATAGTAAATAGTTTAGAGGATCCTTAAAGGATGGACGATCCCAAGCATCCTTTAAGTTATTGATGCATTTTGTTACTGTTCACTTGAGTTGATTTACAGTTCATAAGTATTTATGTCCTAACTTGAGTGATTTTGTGTTTTGTTTACGCTCGAGTCAGACTGAGTGATTCAGCATTCAAGACTCACCTTTGGAGTTGGAGCTTAGCTTGAAGATCCAGCTATCTATTTTGCTTTCAGTATCCAGTGGTTCCAGTGATGTGTTCTCATTTGTACCTGACATATCTTGTTACTCTTCTGTTGTATCTTGCTTAACTCTGATGTATCTTATATATATGTATATAGTAGTTTCATGAACTACTATATCTTTTACTTCCGCCGCATTATTAAATGCTCTGTGTTTGTGATCTTTGATTATTTATTTACTATATATTTTGATATTTGCCGAATTTTATCTACACCGCGGTATTTTGAGCAATTCAAGTCCAACATATGCGGATGTGAATGGTCGAAAATATCGGGTCGTTACAATAACAATTCTTATATAAGACCCACAGTTAATAATACATATACATAAATTAATAATACTGCAACCATTTATAATATATACCATACTATTATATATATATATATATTCATACCTTAATGCATATATCAAATGAAAGAAACTTGACCGTCAGGGATGAGAGAGGTAGGTCTCAGAGAGTGTAGGCTAGCGGTAGCGGTAGTGGAGGAGCAGGGAGGGGTTTGTCGGCATTTGTTAGAGCTTCGTAAGGCTGATGGTTGGAGTTGTGTTGGATTTACGAGCGAAGGGGAGTGGGGTTTCAAAGGGCATCTGGGTGGATGACGCGGAGGCTGGCTGGGTGAAGAGGTGGATGCGCGAGCTGTTGTTGAGGTCGTGGAGATGGGATGGTGCGGGTGATGGCCGTACTTAAAGAAGAAAGGAGAAAGAAAAAAGTAAATAGAGAAAAAGAATGGAGAAAGAAGAGGAGAAGGGGAGGAGGTGAGTTCTATTGTGTAAGGAAATGCTAATTTAGTTTATAAATCTTTCGAAAAAAACGTAGGGGAATAGGGAGGAAAAGGAAAGGCACGGTCGAAAAAAGGAGAGCCTTGCATTTGATAAGAAATGAAAATGGGAAAAATGAATTTATAAATGCAAATGGAAGTGAATGGTTATTAAAGCAGAATTTGAACTGTTTCAAACAATGAATGGTCAGATCCAATATATGAGAATAGTGAAACAGCATTTGTTAAGTACAGTCTTGATTTGGTGAATAATTAAAGCAGGTTATTATTCTGGTCCAGGCTGTAGGTTACAAATTTGAAAAGTAAAGGAAAGTTAATGGTCACAAATTGTGGTACCGATACGACGTACTGTTTCATTATTTCCATCCGTACCGGGCCTCAAAACACAGAATTGAATATGCGGCAGAGATCAGCATGACGTGTAACGATTGGAGCTTTTCGACTTCCGAAAATCGACACTAATACGTCCATTGTATCAAATGTCGCATAATCGAATGCCGGAAAACGAATTGTTAGGGTTAAAAAGAAGAGGTAGAAGAAAAGATAGAAGAAATAAGAAAACCGAACAGAAACAATATCAGAATCTCACATATCGCAGCGGCACAAGATATGATAGATAAATGAATAATCTTTAAAACAAAGAACTATCTCAGTTATTACATTATATTACATCAGAGTATACAACAACAATATACAACACAACAAACCATGGACAGTTATACAAACATGTCCTTACAAGTGAATTTATAGCGGAAAGATAATATCATACACAAGTAATACGCCTCGCCATCTAACTCGCCCCTTGAGCTCCAAAGCACTCTTGAATCCAGAATGACCTGATAACCTGACTCTAGACTGTCCGTGTGGAAAATTATGGGCACCCAGAGTTTAGGAAGAGAACAATAAACTCCAGGTCAGTCATGGGACTGGTGTGAGAACAAAAAAAAATTATTTATCATTTAAAACAACAACAATAGAAGTGGAAAATATCCGCAATGCTTTTAGAAAATGAAACTACCATAAGCCCTCCCCGCACACACACAATGCAAACACAGAATTGGAGGAGATTTCTCCTTATGATAGTCAAAGATGCTTACTACGCAAAACAAATCATTTTTTTTATATTATTATTTGTGCATAGTGATGAAAGCATTTCGAAAATAGAATATAAATCTTAGCCAGCATAGACATTCCAAACTATGCCTGCTATAGCTACCATCCAAACAGTGGGGCGCCATCATAAGTGAATGGCAGGTTCTACAACTAAAACCGTACAAGATGCGTATTGTTTTATTTGGATTTCCAACAAATGGTCAGGCTAAGGAACTTCCTACTGTCAATGGGATCGCCTCTGGTGGGACGTCCTGAGAACTGAACTAGCTCTCTACCAACACAAGTCTAGCTTACCTTTGTAACTAGGTAACTACTACACGAATATGCCACTCCCCGGTCCTTTGGGACCTTTATCCGAGGGCCCTCGATCACCAAGCAACAACCACACAGAAAAATGAGATTGGAGCAACCACATAGGTTAAGCATCAGGTCTCTATACCTGACACCACCCTTTTCCAGAAGGGAATGACATACCCTAAAGGGAGCGACCCTTATAATCTTGTCGCATATTCCTGTTTTGACCATTTTTGGGGTGTGAGGTCCGACGAAGTCTCGTCCACAAAGATACGCTTTTTCACAAAGCCACGCTTTGATCAACAAATGATCAATAAATAATCATCACACAGCAACACTCAGCATGCCACATTACCAAATTGGGAATATATCGCTGATAACCTCCAACTACATAACCTCTGAGCTCGTACGTCTCAGAGAAGGGTGTTAAGCTAAGAGAATAAATTCTCCACCACCACAGAAATGTATTTGAAAGAAATCTGCTTTACATCTCAAAATGTAATATCAGACACGTAACCATACAAGTCTGTTCCGGGTTCGAACAGAACCGAAGGCACTTCAAAAGAAGCCCTTGCAATCTGGGTATTCACAATCCCGATCGAATTTCCCATCACAAAGGAAATCTCCAACCGTAGCTAACGGTGCAGAGACAATCGATAGGTCATCCTATTGTTTTCACAAATACCCGGTCTTCATCATCGGTCTTCAATGCTATCCATTATGTCGTATCACTATTCGGAATGGGTAATCCGGATAACGAGCGCAAAAATTTAAAAAAAAGTGTAGCATTCAATTTCAACCAATTCACAAGCAATAGCCATTTAAGGGTCAATATTGATAGTCGGTTATTTAACTATCAATCAATGTTCACAACATAATCCGATTTCAAATAATTTCTCAAATTATTTATTTCCAAATTATTTTTACAAGATATTTATATTTTCCACACTTGAACCATTTGAAAACCAATTTCAAATAAATTTACACCCTTACAACTTTCATTTCAAAATGGTTCATTAAACCAATTAAATAAATCCTTACCGATTTATTAAATTTACGTTCCAAATTCATAAATTTATTTCCACACTTTTAAAAATAAATCAATATTTATTTTTATAACAAATTTCCCTTTTAAATTTCCATTGTGAATTTACATTTCCAAATATTCACTTTTTATACGATTTTACACATCGATTTCAATTATTCACTTTCAATTTATCTTTAAAAGATATAATCTCAAAACATTCACTTCATATTGGAAAACCTTTCGATACTTATTCAATAATAAGTAATTCACAATTCATTTATTTTCAACATTTTGAAAATATTCAATATACTTAAATCCAAATTAAGTATATATTTTATTTTTTTAAGGAAACCATTCTCTTAAACACATTTATTTGAGTCAAAACGAATGTTGCGTAAAACATCGTTACAATAACCCAAAATCACTAGTATAGGGATTCGAAATTAAGATAGATATATAACTCCCAAAATATAGGGATTTGAAATCTATGGTTTCGACACTTAATACAATTTAAAACGTCTTTAAATCGTTTAATTCTATTTAAAATATACTTTCCCAAAACATTTCATTAACATATTATTCACTGTCCAAAATCGTAAACATACTTCATTGACCAAATTAATCATTTCTACATATTTTGTTTAAAGGATTATTCACTGTTCAAAATCGTGGATATATCTCCTTTAATAAGCTATAATAATTAAACTTATTAAAATAAGTCAATTTTGGATCTATAAAACAACGTTTATAAATTCCATTGATATTTTATAACAACTTCAACTTATAAAATCACTTTATTAACAAATCCTATTCATATTCCATTTATACGCCAAAATCCAGTTTATAAGTTAATTCCTTATAAATCTTTTATTTTACAAAAATCTATGCATTTTAAAACTTCACAATTTATAAATCTATAGATTTCATTCACTTATGAAATCCATTTACACTTCATTTTAACACTTATAAAAACTCGTTTTATAATTCCTATATTTTAGTTTATAAATATCAATTTTATAAATCTTTTATTTAAATCATTTATAATACTTCAAAAATCCCAATTTAAACCATTTTATAAATAAATCAACTACTTATTTCAAAAATCACATTTCAGTTATATTTCACCAAAATCATAATTTTTATAACATAAAAATTTCAACGTTTATTTATTTAAAATGAATCAATTCCAAAATTTAATTTTATTATAAATTCTCAACCAAAATTTTCAAAAATCAAATTTTATTTATTTTCGGCATCTAACAATACCAAATTATATACGGCTAAAATTTAGCCTTTAACCATTTCAATCACAAAGATAATCACGCAGATTATAAATAGATCAATAAATAGATCAACACACAACATTGAAACAAATTCAAATGTTTGAGGAATCCAGTTGGATCCCTCCAACCTGTTTCCCTGCATCCAAAGATATTAGCACAATACCAATTCCGCTTCAAGACGGAATATCGAGGTATATGGGATTTATAAAATATTATCCGCTATTATGTGGGGCAATAGGGTCTCATCCGCTATATAATGTGGGAAAATCAACTCCAAGTACATATATAATATCAATTCCATACAAATTGGAATTATCGCGGTATATGTTTTTAATAAATAACATCCGCTTAATATACGACGTATAGGATCTATTTAACGCAGTAGGTAACAATTATCATCCAATCACACAATCAAGCAATTTTAAATCTAACTATTTAAAATTTGAATCGAAACAATTAGATTGAGTGAGAAGTTCTCACCTTGAGTTTCCTAATAGTTGTAGCGTTTTATTTCGAATAAAATTAAACGTACGTTTAATTTTACCTGAAATTTTCACTAGCTCCAAATGACTCCAATCAATTTCCATAGTGTAGTGCTCGACAAAACGAAGCCAACGCAACTTGTTTCGTAATTTTCCGACCTCGTATGAAAGAGATACAATGTTTTAAAGATTGAACAAATTATTTTATACAAATATTCACAATTTTATTTTATTTTTATACTCAAACCATCCTGGCTGCACGTTTTGAATCTCCAAAATCAGGCCGCACGCACGCAAAATGATCTTCTACCCATCTCCAGTTCACGCACGCCTAGCCCATACATGCCGAACTAGGGTTAAATATTGCGACCACCACGCTCATCTATACTTCGATCAGAGACTGTCATTTGGAAGCCCTCAATGAACTCCACCTTCGGCCCTAAGGGCTTGAAGCTCGGTCGTGTATTTTCCCTAGAAATTTGTGCCGAACGTGCGGCCTTCGTGCTTAATTTGTCTTCGATTCACGCCACTAAAAACGATCACACCCATATAGAATCGAAGCTCTCCTCACCCTCTTCCATGTTGTAGTTGAAGCTTTCTGGAAATAATCGATGGATTGAAAGAAAATTGAGGAAGAACGAGGGTGTATTTTGGCTATTAATAAGGATGGTGGCGGCTGTAACGTATTTAGGGTTAGGGTTTCAATTGGTGAAGGTGGATGGTCCTTTTATAGAAATTTCTCAACGCACTATTCATCCGTGATTTTCCGAACTCCAAAATTCACGCGGTGACTGGCGTTTCTAGGGTTTTCCCCGCATTCTGGACACAAAGGAATATGTTTCGGAAGATAATTTGATCATTTGTGCGAGTTACGGCAATAAACGATCAAATTTAAATTAAATCGATTAAACCAATTTCTATGCGTTTTGGCTTGCCCCGGACAAACGGTAAATCCGATTGACACGAAATTTAAAACAATACAATAATATAACATTATAGATCCGATGAAACTGGTTTCGCTAAAATCCGAGACTGTTTGAAAAATGGCTATTTTAACTCGTCAATTAAATATTAAAATATTCAATTTTCACAAATTAACTTTTAATTCAATTTTAAAAGTTCCATAACATCACTATAACTCCAATATGATTTAATATAATTTTATAAATCATTTTTAATCACATTAAACCCAACTTTCAATTATTTATGTAATTTCCAATATTAAATTGTCTATTTAATTATCCAATTAAATCTAAATATTCGGAAAATAAATTATTCGACTTACAAATTTTACTTGTTGATATTTAAAATCAATTAAATTTCTGAATTTCAAATGACAGAACTTGGGTCGTTACATGACGAGATAATCAAAACGGTATGCAGATATCAGTGGTACGACCATCCTATCAAAAGTCGATACGGACACTTAAATACATTGCTATTCCGTATGGAAAACTCCAAACAGAGCTAGAAACGTCCGAAATTTGCAAACTGAATTACTCAGTCTTATTCAGAGTGTTCTAGCGACTGATAGAACATCCATATTATTCGACGAAAAGTTGCCATTTGCTATGTCTAAATAGACGTATTACAAATATTAAATTTTTATTTCAAAATCTTGTTATTTTAAAATTTCTCAAAAATTCAATTAAATACGTTATAAAAATTATTAAAATTTTCAGGTCGTTACATTCTCCCCCACTCAAAATTTTTCGTCCCCGAAAAGGAAGGAGGTAGGGGAATAGAAACAACTAGAAAAGAAGGTAGATTGAAATATCAAATACAATAAATAAATTTAAAACTATATAAATTTCAATTTAAATTAATTGATATTCAATAAATTTGGCTAAACCTATTT
This sequence comes from Allium cepa, assembly GCA_030765085.1. Lineage (NCBI taxonomy): Eukaryota > Viridiplantae > Streptophyta > Magnoliopsida > Asparagales > Amaryllidaceae > Allium > Allium cepa. Next base: position 361,582,805 of record CM060942.1, read on the forward strand.
TATTAAATCCATTCACTTATTTATATAAACATCAATCACCTACATAAAACACTAACAATTTTACTATTAAACCAGGTAGTATATAAATAAACAATATTTTAAAAGGATGTATTCAAAAAGAAAAAGAAGGAAGATTTGGAAAAAAAGAATATAGGTGAATAAATAAAGCTAAGCAGATAAGGTAGATTCAAAAGAATAGTATCAGGCACAAATAGTTAATTCAAACCATAAGAATTTCAATTTCAAATATTAATACAAAATTTCTTTGTCTGAAATACTTTTATAATAAAAATACCTTTATAATATAATACTTTTATAATAAAATACTTTTATATCGAAACAAATTTTCCTTTCGAAAATACTTTTATAACTCGATGTTTCAACAAGTTTATCCTTGTTCTTGCAGACTCTGGTCATGCATTTATCAGGCGCAAAGCTAGAATTCTTCAAGTACTTAGTAGACCTGTTTCAATACCCAGTGAAAATACCTGAAAAACCTTCAAAACCGATATGGAAAGTACAATCCAAACAAATCAACCAAATCATGGATCGCAGATACACAATGGTTATGCCTGGATCCCCTAGGAAACATCTGTACCTTTAAGCAAACACTGCCTTGCGAATTTTGCCATGATATACAAAACCCGTAGACCGCGGATACATAATGGTTACGCCTGGATCCCCCAGGAAACATCAGTACCCTTTAAGCAATATCTGCCTTGCGGATTACACTACGACAACAAAACTGGTAGACTGCGGATACACAATGGTTACGCCTAGATCCCCCAGGAAACATCCGTACCCTTTAAGCAATCTCTGCCTTGCGGATTACGCTACCAAAATGACCAAGGGTAACGCCATGGAATTTGAAGGACACTCGAGTATCATATCCGGAAAACCCAAATCAGAGAGAATAATATCGATAGAATGAATCCACAACGTGGCCACGAAGTGGATATCAACCAGAAGGCACTTTCCATATCTTTACTTCGAAAATATGCATCATATAGTACCCATTCAAATCAATTTCAAAATATCATACTTATATAAAGTCCATTATATATAAGATTTCATTTTCAAATCGAGTTCTTTCCAAAATCAATAGTATATCAAATCACACTAATATAGACTTTGATTATATAAGATTTCGCTTTTCAAACTAAGTACCTTTCCAAATCAATAGTTTTCAAATCAACTTCATACTTATACGAATCAGTTTTATATAAGTTCAATAACTCCAAAATCAAGTATTTAGTAAAATAGGGTTCTCAATTTCAATTCGTTTCAGTATCATTTCAGTTTCAAAATCATAAACGATTTCATGAAATATATTTTTTCCAAATTAAATATCTTTAGTTTCAAAGTTTCCAAAATAATAGTTTAAAAAAATAATCCTAGTTTCCAAATCAACAGAATTTAAGTCAAACAAATTCATCTCCAAAATCATCACATAAATACTAGGTTTTAAATTCCAATTTATTTTCGAAACCAAATATTTTTATCAAAATCGATTATACCCAAAACTATTATTCCCTTTAAAACCTTTAAACTGTTTATTTTTATTTGAAAGATCCAATCACCTTTTGAAAATAATTATTCTATTATATATATAGTTTTATAAAAGATGCTACTAAGTTAAAACATTTAAAACTAAATTTTATTCAAAACATTTCAAAGCTAAATTTCATATCAGTATAATTCAAAATAGTCCTTAATAAAACAGTTTCAAACTTATATACTTCATCAAATTATTTATACTCTTCAAAATTACTTAGCTTTGAAAATTAAACCTCGATTTGGAAGTGTTTGAACATTCAAAATAGTCGGAAAAATCAAATTTCCAATCCAAGAGTTGGAAATCAACAACAAATCAGTAAATCAATTTCAATGGATAGGGTTAAATTCGAAATTCGAGGACTGAACGCCGGGCTCACTTCAAATCGTTTCAAGTATATATACATATCTTTCAAAAATATCAAATCATACCTCAGAATTAGAAATCAAAATTTATTTCACAAAATTAGTTGCATAGCAGAGCTATTACAATGGCCTCTCCCCCACTCAAAAACTTGAAAATCAATGTCAATGATGCGTGCACTCATTATCGAATTTATTATCCAGCGATATAAGTGAGTTCTAGACTTCTATTTTCTTAAAACTTCTTTGAAATTTCTTCGAAATCATTGGAACTCATTTGAAGTCATTTGAAACGTTTCTTATTCAAAAAATACTTTTTAAATCATATTTTTATAAATTTTCAAAATCTTAAAACCAATTTCGAAACACCGAAATTCAACTCCTCGAGTTTCCAATTTCAAATCCTTCAGTTATAAATCATTTTTTAGATAAATCAAATTTCTTATATAATTTCAAAATTTCCTATCCTTTCGAAACTTCAAATTCTCGTTTTTAAAAGGTATATAATCCTTATCGAAAACATTTTCTCTTTTATATATAGAATATAAGCATACTTATCAAAATAATAATTTTGGTATATAAAACAATTTCTAAAATACAAACAAACCCGGTTTTTCAAAGGATGATTCAAGAATGGATTTCAAAACGAGGATAGAAATTTAGATTAGAGGAACTCTAATAAAATAGAATTATGATTCGAAGATAGGCTCGAATGGAGATGGGATAATTATATTATAAAACGAAGAAGATGGATATACTTATATAAATCGCGGACGACCTTAACCGGGCCAACCGTGACTTCAGGGATATGATCGATGCGGGTAAATCGACGTTCGATCTCTAGAGATAGAATTCGGCATAGCAAGAGATAGAAGCATGTAAACCGAGGGTAAAGAAATCTCCGGTGAATCAATGCCAATTGTAAAAGAGTTTCACCCCTTTACAAATTATTCAAAGATTGGCGGGACTATCGATTTTTATAGAGATCATTCGAAGTGGAGTTTTGGGATGCTCCAAAATCAAAAGAATACAAATGGGGGAGACAAGAATAGATTTCAGAACAAATGGGAGCGTTCCAAAATTCAAAGGGAACCGAATCAAAGAGGAAGGGATTCAAGGATGAACGAAAGTAATTTTGTAATGAAATCTACTACATATACTAAGTTTTGCCTAAAACCAAAGCTCTGATACAAACTGCAACATCCCGATATTTTCAGCCATTCACATCCACACATGCTGGAGTTGAATTGCTCAAAATATCAGATTATTAATTTATATTTGGCAAAACTCAGCATATACATTAAATAAGATAACACAGAATCACAGACACAGAGTAATATAATAATAATGCACGGAATAGATAAATAGTAGTTCATGAAACAACTATATAAACATCAGGGTTAGAAAGAAAATATATTAGAATATCTCAAATACAGTGAAATATCCAATACAACTAATGACCTCTCTGAACAAATCAAATGGAAAAGTTGAAAGTTGAATCCATAGTTGGATCTCCAAGCGACGCTCCAAACTCCAAAAGTGAGTCTCAAATGTTGTATCACTTAGTCTGACCTGAGCATAAAGCAAAACACAAAACACTCGAGTCAAGATTAACATTCTTATATCGATAAATCCAACTCAAGTGAAATATCAACTGAAATACAAGTAACTCAAAGGATGTCTGTGACAACCATTCTTTAAGGATCCATGGAACTATCTACAATATAGAAATATACGCTATTAACAACTAAATGTCACTATAACACCGTGGTCATTTCAAAATAATTTATACTTCAAAACAAAATATCAACCTTGAAATCATAACTTCCACCACTTAAATAATTTAGACATTAATAATAGTATACAAAACAAAAATGTTTATGAAATAATTCATATTAAATTAATTAGTATATTAAAGTAGTTTATATTAAAAATAGTTTTATATTAAAATAGTATATATATATATTAAATAATTCAACACTCTTCGGAAGTTTTTGAAGAGATAATAAGTGAAGAAAGCAAATTAAAATGAGGATTATCTAACAAAAACTCCAAGCAACAGAAAATAAATTGCACAGAAGACAACAATTTAGAGTGGTTCGGCAATTTGCCTACGTCCACTATGAAGCTTTGTTATTTTATTGCTCGATATCCGGAGAATACAACTTTTATATGGCTAAGTACAGCAGTTCTTAAGCAAAAATTCGAAGTCAAAGGCAGCGGCGGTGCTCTGAAGTGATTCTGGCGGCGTCCGGGCGTGCTTTATCTCTCGAAATTCTCCTATCCCTTTTCTTAATGACCAGGGTCCCTATTTATAGGTGTTGGAGGCTGATATTTCTCCTAAAATCCGGGAAGACCACTTCTGACACGTGCAGGGGGCCCACATGGCTGAATTCTGGAGATCCGGGCCCGCTTTTGGATCGATTCGACCCTTGGTTCGAATCGATCAAAAAAGCATCCAATCGGGATGAAACTTGGCGTGGCCATTCTTCTATGTACGTGCAAGCTCCTGTGAAAATTTCATGGCATTTGGACTTGTAGATCTCAAGTTATGATCGATCCAAGATTGTATTTCTGGTCAACATGCGCGCTTCGAATCCATGGCCTTCGAATCGATAGGGTCGAATCCCTGGGTTTCAGCAGCTACAATTTGATGGGTTCAATGTTATGGATTCGAAGATACCCTTATGCGCGTCCTTCGCGTCGTTCAGAGTGTCTCGTAGTTGGCCGATGCGAAGTCTTCTTTGCTTGATGGATTCGAAGGACCTTCACGGGATGGAGTCGAAGATAGGAATTCTTCGAGGGATTCGAACCAAGGCAGGTGTGGATGGGTTCGAAGCATGGCTACCTCTGATGGATTCGAATGAAGGCATGTCCTTGATGGGTTTGAAGGCTGGATTGCCTTGATGGATTCGAAGGCAGGGTTCGAAGGTATACCCTTTCGATTCGATCAATCGTGCGTTCCTTTGTATCGATCAAGGCGTTCCATGGTTCGATCGATACGAAGGGTTCTCTGCTCCATGGATTCGAAGATGGTTATGAATTGGAGTCGAGGCTTCTTGGACTTCATGGATTCGAACGTTGCTCCTGCTTATGGATTCGAACCTTGAACGATTCGACCCTGGGTCTCTCCGATGGATTCGAGATAAGGCCTACCCTCCTTATTTTCTCTTGGCGACATCTTGAGCATATGAACTCGGATCTCCCCGAAATTTGAAACGCGGACTTCTTCGATCTTTCTGGTCATGTCCTATCAATTGTGGATCAATCTGGACTCGGACAAAATTCATCGATATCCATAGCGAAGAGAAGTGCAACCAATCTCTGAGACGAACTGTCCTTTGTTTTTGGCCAATCTCTTGGTATCACGGCTTTGCCAAAAAGCGGGATAACATTTTGCCCCCCAAAGTACGTCTTGTGGGAACATGACGTGCTTTGAATAGTTGCCATTTCTTTCTGAAAAAATCATTGCCCTCTTTTTGTTGAGACTCGTACGCTGTATTACTGTAACCTTGCCTTGATATGGTTGATTGCTGAATAGTAGCGCTTAGCCACTGGCTGTTCTTGTTGTAACAGGATGACTGTTTGATCCCGATGTCCTTTGATGGATTCGAAGTCACGTCTGTTCGAATCGATCGTCTTCGAGTCGACGGTTTTTTTTTTTTTTTTTTAATCCAGCCTTTGCCTAGTGCTTCCTTGAACCGATTATGCCTCGCATCGATAAAGTTGGGATGGATTCGATCGTGCAAGGGATCTGAAGGTAATGGGTTCGAAGTGGAATATGGATTCGGCCATGTGATGGATTCGAAGTTATGGCTTTTCACTGTGATGGATTCGAATGCAATGGTTATCGAGTGCTTGTTCGAATCGATGGGATCTGGCTAGTGACCGGCGGTAGGAGGTAAACACAACCGGGAGTCGAAAAGCCACGCGTTTTCTGTGGAATCCATATAAATATCCAAGGCCGTCCTCATTTTTACTTCTTACTCTTCACTTTTTACTGTAGTTCTACCTTCGAATCGGTCCTCCAACGTAAGATACAACTGCATTCTGCACGAATCGATCCAATTTCTCCAAGTTTCTCACCGCCATCGAATCCAATTAGGTAGGTCAAGAGATCGATCCGAGTGTAGAACAATGAAAACTGAAAATTTGACATCGACTTCAATCTTCTCTTTCGAAACCCATGAGTGATAGTGAGGTTTAAAGTGGGTTGACTCGATGGATCTGGGGATTGAGGCCATTCAAGTCGTATCGATTCTGAGTGTCATCAGGGAGAAGTGTAGGCAACGTTGGTTGTTATCCTCCTTCCTTGCTTCGCATCGATTAGGGCATAGGTAGTTCGAACCGATCAAGAAGGTGAGGCTTCGAATCGATGTAGGAATAGGTAGTTCGAATCGATCAAGATTGTGAGATTTCGAACCGATGGATTCGAAGGACCGTGCTGATCGATTCGAAGTGTCAATACCTTGATCGATTCGAAGATGTGCAGCGTTGATCGATTCGAAGTTACGCGAAGCTAATGGATTCGAAGCACCTTCTCCACCCTAAAGCTGCATCGAGTCGACCTTCCTGGCTTCGAGGCGCATGGATTCGAACGTCTTCGATTCGACTCGTATCGATTCGAGTCGATCGATTCGAACGTTCGAACATATTAAACTTCTAACTCTATGATTGGCTCCAACTTTTGAGTCTATGACCAACTTCAAATTTGAACTTTTCGTTGAGCTTAATGAACTTTAGCATACTTGACCCCGACGAGCTTCGGCCTTGCATAATCGAATCTAACTTGACATCTCCATTGAAGCTCGTCGATGGCACCATGACTTAAACAAAACACAACAAGTTTATTACTTGAACTAGCCAATAGCTTCTTGGTGGCGTGAAAGTGACGGTCAGCGATGACGGTCGTTTTCATTCTCAAATCCAAAATTTCGTAGTTTGGACACCTCGTTTCATCTTTGTAAAGTCTGCTTAATTTTTTTTTTCTAGCACTTATATTGCACAACATATTCATACACTCTGCACCGTGGGAATGCTTGGGTTTTTACGTTTTTAACGCCACTTTCTGGTGAGTTAGTTAATTATGGAGTCTTCGAGTTCTCAACAACAAGAAGCACAAAGCTCGCCCTTTCCAATGCTTGAGCTCCCGGACATCCCTCCTGAGGTCGTAGATCCGGCTCCGGACGAATTTCCGGAGGCCATATTTATCGAAGATCCGGTCGATTCTGTTCAATCCAATATCTCAGAGTCTCTGTTGGGCCGGTTATGTTCGAAACACAACATATCTTTGGACGACGTTCTATTACCCAGTGCCAGCGATAGACCACACAACCCTCCTGAGGGATATACTGCCTTTTACCGCCATGCCTGTGCGGCTGGATCTCTTCCTCCTTTTAACCAATATATCAGAGAGATGTTGTCGTATTTAGGAATCGCTCCTTCACAGCTTCATCCCAACGGGCATGCATTACTAAACAGCGTCTTCGTCATATTTATGGATTGCCTTTTTCGCCCGCCAAGACCTAACGAGATCAGGCACATCTTCAATTTTAAGAGTAGAGGTGATAGCCCATCTTTCACTTTTCTGGAGGCGGTCAGGAACTGTCAGGTCGTGACTGGGGCTTGGACCAGGCTTAGTTATTTCAAGAACGAGTGGTCTTTTGTTCGTTGCCCCCCAGGGTTTGCCAGGAGATGGTTATCCAGACGTAAGCATCATAATTCGTTATTGAGTGGTCATTCTTAATAATTTACATTAATATTCTGCTACTCTCGCAGCCATCATTTCAAGACCTGCTGGTGGGCATTATAGGGGCGTCGTTCAAAGCTTGCAAAGGGTTCCCCATGAATTAAGGCACATAGATTTGCTATTGACCGATGATAACTTAAGGACACTGGGTTTGATTGAGATGGGCCAGAGTATTGTGATTGAAGGTTTGGCGAAATCGGCCTCGAGGAAGAAGAAAAAAGTGGCAAAAAGAAGACCTGGCGTTGTAATAAGAGAAATGAGCGATGACGAAAGAACGCCCACAGATACTGATACAGCTGCCGACCTTTCCCGAATAGAAGAGGGTCATAAAGGCAAGGCTGTTGTACCTAAGCTTAAGAGACGGAAGTCTGTAGTTGTAACCCGTTCCCAACCTGGGGTTACCGTTTCCCGTGCTTCTCCTTCTCAGTCTGGAGACCTTTTCACCGGGTTGGACGATATTCCCATTCCGGACTACGTATCTCTCCATCACGGGTCCGGGCTGGAAGAGCTCCGGGGAGCGCTTGACATAAGCGATTCTTTACCCGTTAGTGTAATCGACGCTTCTCGTTGGTCGGGGGGTTTGCGCATTTATTCACTTTTCACGACATTTCACGACTTCCACACGCATTGCAGTGTTTTTTCTTGGTACTTAATCGAATTGTTCCTTTTTTACAGGCATCATGTCGAATCGTCCTTCTACACTTGACAAACTTCGGCGAGTACACCATTCTTCATCCTACTATGAGTCTCGCCGCAGGGATTCTGACCGAGATCGTGAGCGGAGGTATTATGAGCAGGAACACCGTGATAGGGACCATTCCCGACACTACTCCAGCCAGGAACATTCTGATAGGGACCGAAGATATCGTTCACCCTCTCGTTCTCCTCCGTCGTCCAGGGGCCAAGTGCATGTAGTTGAAACTTCGCGGCAACAATCATCTCAACAAATTTCTAAACCTGGTCCACATCGCTCAAGGACCGACACAGCCACGACCGTAACCGTAGAGGAAGCACCCCTTGAACCGTCTGGTGAAGGGGCTATTAGAATTGCTCAGTTGAAAAAAGACTTTCCAGAGATATGCTTTGACGCCTATATCTTTCCGCCCAACCTTAAGAGAATTCCCGAAGAGGCCGTGCACACTGCCCTCAGCTATACTCGGGATTTTTATGCTTAATATAAAGAGTGGTACAGGGCAGCTGTTAAAGCCTCAAAAGTAGCCTTCGAACGAGCCAAAGTTATTGAGAGCTTGGAAGCAGACTTGGCTCAAAAGAACCGTATCGTTGACGTTCTTCAATCTGAAACGGAGTCTTCTCGCAAAGCTGAACTGGAGTCGTTACAGAAGGTCGATGAGACATTGGCTGAGATGGCAAAAATGCAACAAGCGCACTGTACTTTAGTTGAGGATTTAGGCCATCGATACAAAAACGTTGAGGCCGAGCGAGATGCGGCGGTCAGGGAACTTGAGGAGTTAAAAGCTAAATTCGCCAGTTTAAATAAGGAAAAAGATGATGCTAATGCAGCTGCACAGGAAGCGTGTGAGCAAGCTGTGTCTCTTCGAGCCGAGCGAGACGCAGCGGTTGCTAAGGTTGGAGCGGTGGAAGCAGAGGTAGAAGGGAGAGTTCAAGCGGAGATTTTCAGAGTAGAAGCTGAATTTGACGATCTTCTCGACACTTATAATGCCAATGTACTCGAGCACAGGAATCTCTCGTGGCTCGGAGATTATTCTGCACTCCTGCTCAGTGCTTGGAAAAAACTGGTGGCGAATAAAAGAGCGTCTCTCCCTGAAGGTGCCGTAGATGAGTTTGAACTTGAATCTCGCTTATTGAACGAAGAGGAAAGGAAACTCCTCCACGACGCGATGATCACCGCTGAGAGGGAGAGACTTGGGTTTCATCATGTAGAGATGGGTGAAGGTTCTGGAGCCGCACATGACAGTGAGAATGTTCCAGTTGATGCTCCAACCCCATCTGGAGTCGTTACTACAGCTGCTTCACAAGTTATCCCTGCTTATAATCCGGATCGACCGGAATTGTCTCTCGGTACATCTACCGCTTCTGAACCTGTTCTATCAACAAGCCACAGCAAAGAAGGTATTATAAATGTTGCTTTAAGTGTTTCTGGAATTTTGAACTTGTAGTCGATCTTTTGACCATTTCTCTTGTGTTTTAATCAGTGACTGAAAGCGATGCGCCAGCACTTCCAATTCCACAAGTTTCGCAGCCAACGCTAGGAGCCGTTGTTACTGAGGCCATCACGACCACTGTCTTTACCAGCGAGATGGGAGGAGGGAGCTCGATGTCGTTTGATGTTCAGATGATCGAGGAGCTCCTCAAACAACCTTGTGAACCTTTCCCTGACCCTTCCTTTACAATGGGTGGTGTTACCTCTTCTTTTAGCTCATTTATACCGACCGTCCCTGTTTCCAGCGCTGATCGATCAATCCGAGAAGAGGAAATTCTTGTTGAGATAAGTGCTGAAATGGCTACGGCAGTTGGTGGTTCTGGAGGCGATGTCGCTCCACCAAGCATAACTTCTTCAATCATTACTTCTCTCACCAGCACTGTTATAACTTCTAGTTATGAAGCTTCGCCACCCGCTACGGCTCCTCCGCCTTCAGTTCGCCCTCTAAAATGGATCTTTGTCCCTTCTAGTTCTGAGGAAGATGTAGATATCATGCCAGACCCTGAGGACGCTCCAAAGAAGGACAAGAAATCTCGTAAGAAGCCGGGTAGCGGGTCTAGCGGCTCAACCCCAAAGAAGAGACATCGGAAGAAGAAGGACTGAACTTCTTGTTTTGTCATGCAGTCGCGAAGCAGAATTTCTTTTTACTTTTCTTTTTATTGGCCGTGTATGAGTGTGGATTCGGCATCCACTTTATGAGTTGTTTTTGGTTTTATCATGTAATCAAACTCTTTTTTCGTTTGTTAATAAAATAGAAAACAACTCTTTCCTTATTTGCTTAAGTATTGCATCGATTAGCTTGTGCCCGCACATGCTATGAGCCTTGTATACATGTCCGCACTTCGGGGACTTAACATAATCTGCAGTTAACAGTTTGGTGTACTTGTGGTGTTTTCACCGTCAAGTAGAGTTTGTTTTTATTTGCCGAGTTTGAGAATCTTGGTCACGAGTTGTGATCGATGAATAACCGAACTTCGGACGTTACATCACTTTGGTTAGCGATTAACACTTAGCTTTTTTTTTTGCCCCCTTAGTCTCGGGGAGTAACATTTGTGTTTTGGTGGTTGAGTGTGTTTAATGCAAACCTTAAGCACGTTTCCACATTCTGGGGACTTAGGATAATTTGTAATCGATAACTTGGCTCGCATTATGGGGATTTGAGAGTTATCGACGTTTTACAATATGGTTCGCACTATGGGAACCTGGAATTGACGTTTACACCCCCCTCCATGCTCTGGGGATCTAAAGTTAGTGTGAATCTTCCGGTTCGCGCTCCGGGAACCTGTAATTTATATTTATACTCGAATTCACGCTCTGGGAAGTTGGAGTCCGTTCGCACTCTGGGAACGAATTGTTTTATGTTTATACTCCAATTCACGCTCTGGGAAGTTGGAGTCCGTTCGCACACTGGGAACGAATTGCTTTATGTTTATACTCCAATTCACGCTCTGGGAAGTTGGAGTCCGTTCGCACTCTGGGAACGAATTGTTTTATGTTTATACTCCAATTCACGCTCTGGGAAGTTGGAGTCCGTTCGCACTCTAGGAACGAATTGTTAAATGTTTATACTCCAATTCGCGCTGTGGGAATCGAGAGTTGAAGTTTATACTCCAATTCACTCTGTGGGAATTTGGAGTTGGCGGGGGGATCGTCGCGTGTCAATCCCCGTGAATGTTGATGTAGTGTTCTGTCCCCGAACTCGGGTTTCACTTAGTGAGTGACTGGTCGCATCACAATCACTCCCTACTTGAATAAGTCCCTTCTCGTGATGGGACTTAGCCCTTCGTGCATTGTAATATAGTGCGTCATATTCAATAAATCACAGCTCTGGCTCGAAAAGATGGCATTTTATTGCTGAAACGAAAGAATACGGCAAAGTCAGTTGCCTTATTACAAATTTAAGTCTCAAAATACTAGAATAAAATGCAAAGAAGTAATTTGGCAGAAAGTAAATAGGTAAAATTTCTCATATGTAGTAGCGACGAAGACTTTCGCTATTCCAAGCTCTCGGCAAGGTAAAACCGTCAACTGTTGATAATTTGAACGTGCCGTCTCCGAGCTTTTGTGAGATTACATATGGTCCTTCCCAATTTGGCTTCATGTATGAAGGGACCGGAAAAACTCTTTTGAGTACGAGATCGCCGAGTTCGAAGGTTCGCGGACGGACCTTGGCGTTGTACAGTCTGGCGACTTGATTACGATATGCGGCTGCCCTCAAATAAGCCTCTTCGCGTTTCTCATCGAGTAAATCCAAAGATTCAGCAAGTAATATGGCATTTGTTTTCGGATCGTAATATGTTACACGATGGGAATGCACTTCCATTTCGACCGGAATAACGGCTTCAGAACCATATGATAAGGAAAACGGGGTATGACCGGTTGCAGTTTTATGGGTTGTTCGATAGGCCCATAATGCCATAGGGAGTTCGTCAACCCATTTGCCCCCAGCTTTTTCCAGTCGCTTCTTTAGGATGGACTTGATAACTTTATTAACTGCTTCAACCTGACCATTTGCTTGTGGGTGTGCCACTGCTGAGAATTTCTTCTGGATGTGAAATCGTTGGCAGAAATTTTTAAATTCAGCACTGTCGAATTGAGTTCCGTTATCGGTAATGATAGTATGTGGGAGACCGAAACGGCAGATGATGTTACGTACTACAAAGTTGATTACTTTCTTTGTTGTGATTGTCGCAAGGGGTTCAGCTTCAGCCCATTTGGTGAAATAATCAACCACGACGATGGCATACTTCGCGCCACCTTTGGCCAGAGGCAATGTGCCGATGATATCCATTCCCCACACCGCAAATGGCCAAGGACTGACCATTTGGGTTATCTCAGTAGGCGGGGCTCTTGAAATTCGAGCATGTTTCTGGCATTTGTCACATTTTCTAGCGTAATCTACAGCATCGCAATTGACGGTAGGCCAATAATACCCATATCGAAGTATCTTCTTTGCTAGTGCTTGCCCCCCAGTGTGATCACCACATTCTCCTTCGTGTACATCGTGTAACACTCGTTTGATTTCATCGTGTGCGATACACCGGAGGAGAGGAACAGAGTATCCTCTCCGATACATGACTCCATTCTGAATCACAAATCGTGAAGCTTTTCGCAGAACTTGTCTTTTCTCGCTTCGTCGCTCGGGCAATACACCACGTTCGATATAATCTTGATAAGGAGTCATCCACGATTCCTTGGTGGAGGTTGCTTCGAATGCGAAATCAGTCTCCCTCCGATCAATACTCGGAGATGATAGGATTTCAATTGGGACAACTCCCAACTGTTGAGCCTCACCCGTGCTTGCTAACTTTGCCAATGAATCAGCTTTCTGATTGTGCTCTCGGGGTATGTAGAAAATGGCATAGTAATCGAATTGATTAAGTATCTCTAGAACTTGAATTAGATAAGCGGCCAGTCTTCGATCTTTGGCTTGGTATTCACCTCGGACTTGACACACTATCAATTGGGAGTCACAATAGATCTCTACAGCGATGATTTTCAGATCACGGGCAAGTTTTAGTCCGGTAAGTAGAGCTTCATACTCGGCTTCATTGTTGGTTGCGCGGAACTCGAATTTCAAAGCATAACATATGGATCGTCCTTCAGGGGTCTCAAGCACTATCCCAGCTCCTGAACACCGATCATTTGATGCACCATCGGTGTACATCTTCCAGATGTATTCGGGAGATATACTGGTTTCGGGCAAGTCTTCAGGAATAGTGAATTCGGCTATAAAATCTGCTAGGACTTGGCCGTGGATGGCTCTCCTTGGAGTATAAGTGATGTCGAATTGACTCAGTTCGATGTTCCACTTCAGTAACCTACCAGACGTCTCAGGCCGCGTAAGGACCTGTCGTAACGGCTGATCGGTGTACACAGTAATAGGATGAGCCTGAAAATATGGCCGGAGCTTCCTCGAGGCAATGACTAGTCAATATGCCAGTTTTTCAAGCTTTGGATAATTTCTCTCGGCTCCGGTTAATCGTTTACTCACGTAGTAGACCGGCTTTTGCACTCGGTCTTCCTCCCGAATCAATGCAGCACTGATCGCATTCTCTGATACTGCCAGGTAAAGATATAACTGTTCATGATCTACAGGCTTTGAGAGGATTGGCGGTATGGAAAGATGCTGGATTAGTGATTGAAATGCGCCCTCGCAGTCCGTGTTCCATTCGAAGTTTCGTTTTCCCTTTCGAATTAAATCGAAAAATGGGAGGCATTTGTCAGTCGATTTTGAGATAAACCTGCTCAGCGCTGCCACTTTTCCGTTAAGACTCTGAACTTGCTTTATGGTTTTCGGAGTTTGTAGATTTCTGATTGCCCAAATCTTTTCGGGGTTGGCCTCTATTCCTCGGGCATTGACAATGAACCCAAGAAATTTTCCGGATGCGACTCCGAAGTGACACTTGAGTGGATTAAGCTTCATTCCGTATTTCCGGAGGATGTCGAACATTGATTCCAGGTCCCTGACATGATCACTAGAGTATCGTGACTTCACCAACATGTCATCTACATATACCTCCATAGTCTTTCCAATCTGATTGGCAAACATTCGGTTGACTAAGCGTTGATAGGTCGCGCCAGCATTCTTTAATCCAAAAGGCATGAATTTGTAGCAGTACAACCCCAAGTTGGTTACGAAGCTTGTGTGTTCTTGATCCGGTACATGCATGGGTATCTGGTTGTATCCTGAGTAAGCATCCATGAAAGATAGCAATTCATGTCCAGCGGTTGAATCTACCAGTTGATCGATCCGAGGGAGTGGAAAGCTGTCTTTCGGGCAGGCTTTATTTAGGTCAGAGTAATCGATACACGTTCTCCATTTTCCATTCGGTTTTCGGACAAGTACGGGATTGGACACCCATTTTGGGTATAAAGCGTCTCTAATGAACCCATTTGATTTCAACTTATCGACCTCTTCTTTCAGGGCAGCAGATCTCTCTGGATCCATACTACGCCTTTTCTGCTTGACCGGGATATATCGCGGGTCAATGTTCAAGGTGTGGCTCGCAATGTCGGGCGAGATTCCGTACATATCAGAGTGTGTCCAGGCGAACACGTCAAGATTCGCCCGGAGAAAATCAACCAATTCCTGTTGTGTCTTTCGGTCAAGTTGAGACCCAATCTTCAATATTCTCGAGTCGTCGTGATCATCACCAATCGGGACATCAATAGTCAGCTCGGCCGGAGAAGCCTGACTTTCTGTAGATTTTTCTTTATTATCATTATCCCTCGGATCAAGATCCTTTTGGAATTGGTTGTGGTGCCCAGGATGGAGCCCAGGCGCTAGTTGTCAATCGTCAGTCAAACGGGCGCAGAGAGATTCCTCTACGCCTTTTCCTTTCTCTTTCTGCTGCACCTCTCGCAGCTCAGCAACATAAGAGGCTCTTCCAGCAGCCTGATCTCCTTGTACAACTCCTATTCCGTGGTCAGTAGGGAACTTCAGAGTTAAACACCATGGGGCAATAGCAGCCCTAAATTCGGCAAGGGCCGGTCGGCCCAAAAAAGCATTGTATGGGGAAGGAATATCTAAGACAACAAATTGCAATATCCGAACTCTTCGGCATTCTCCCGCTCCCAACTCTACTGGCAATTCGACTATTCCAGTTGGTATTGTTGCACTCCCATTGAAGCCGTGGACGCGTGATTGACAAGGCTTTAAGTCCTTAGCTTCCATTTTCATTAAATCATATGCTCTTTTAGATAAGATATTCACAGAACTTCCGCTGTCTACCAGGATCCTCTTCATCCAAGCAGGACCAACTTGAGCGGATATAACCAATGGGTCAATTGTGGGAGCTTCGATTTTATCAGCATCTCGATTTCTAAACACTATTTCATCAATCATTGTCTTTTGTTGCTTAGCCGGTGTTCCGTCTTCCGAATTGCTGCAACATTCAAAGTCTACATGCCTGATTGATCTAGCATATGACTCCATTTCCCTCCAACTTCTGTCAGATAGATGAGGACCACCGCTTATCGTATTGATAACCAAACTTTCGCCTGTGCGAGCAGGTTCACCGTTTCTTTCCTGATTATGTGTTCGATTTTGATTAGATGGACCCGCTCCACCAGACTGCGGTGTCCGAACAAACTGGTCCAACTTTCTTTCTCTAATCAACTTTTCAATGAGGTCTTGCAAATGTCTACACTCATTGGTATTATGCCCATAACTTTCATGAAACCTACAGAACTTCCCTGTCTGAATTTGCTTCTCCGATGAAGGCTTCGGAGCAGGCTTCTTGTATTGCATAGTATTACAAGTCTGTAAGCAAACATTTTCCAGCGACGTGTTAAGCGGTGTATAATTGTCAAACATTGCGGCCCTACGCCTCGGCGCACGACTTTGATTCTGCTTCTTGTTTCGGTTGTCACCATTTCTTGATTGCTGGGCCTGTTTATTTTGAATATTCAATTCGACTTTTCCCGAATTTTCTCCGGATTGTTTAACTGCAACATTACTCTGAATCCCTTCACTACTGGGCCTTGCATCGTCCTGCTTCCTAGACTGTTTCGCATCCTCTCGTCTCAAGAATTGAGCAGCTTTGGAATAGAAACGGTCCAACGATGCGGGAGGTTTCCCGGCTAGCCAATTTCCAAATTCGGAATCAGGGTCGATTCCTTTAGTCAGGGCCATTAGAATGGAATTATCATTAGGGTTGGTAATCTCTACGCATGAAGCATTGAATCTCTCCAAATATCGTCTAAGTGTTTCTCCGGGAGCTTGAGTAACACTTGATAGGGCATTAACATCTTTAGGTCGGGCAATATGCATGCGAAATTGTTCAACAAATTTAGTAGCTAACTGGTCAAACGAAGAAATAGATCGGGGTGGTAATCGGGTGAACCACATTGTCGCAATTCCCCCTAAGGAAATAGGAAAACTGCGACACTTTACTGCGTCATCAGCTCTTGCAGCAGTCATTGACCATTCATATTTCAGAACATGTTGATTCGGGTCGGAATTTCCTTCATACATGGGAAGGGTTGGCATTCTGAATCGGCGAGGAGGTTCAGCATACAATATGTCATCAGTAAATGGGGTATGACTCCGGGAGATTCCCCAGTCGTCATTCGTTAGGCCTTGACTCTCGCGAATCATTCGCCGCACCATGGCTGAGAAGTCTGGTATTGGAAAATTCTGTGGGTGGTGAGCCAAAGTATGGTCGGGTTCCATAGTGAGAGGTGGGATCGGACGCTGTCGACGATCCTCATCTCGCCTCCTTGGCTCGATATCTTCTAGGATATATGGCTCTGGAGCCTGACCCTGCTGATGATAATTTTGATTGGAGTGATCTCGAGCATCAACCCCTATGTCAACTGCAGCGGTTGTAGCAGCTCGACCATCTGTAGTGTACTGAGGAATAGTGCCTCCTCGGGAGGAGGGTCCGGTATGGAAGCTGGTGGAAGGGCCAACCCTTATCTGCCCAACGGTTACTGCCTGTTGACAGTTAGCGGCTTGCGTATGATTTCCGTCTAGCCTGGGACGGATAGATCGGGTATTGTAATCTGAGGAAGCGGAGCTTTCGGTGGAAGAACGAGGAGCTTGGTCCCTTCTGTATTTTCTTCGTTTTTGGTGATTTAGTTGATTGGTCAACTCAGCATTAGCGCGCAATTGCTCAGTTAGCTGTTGTCTGCTCTGGGTTAATTCTTGAAGTAGTGCTTGGAACTCTTGCCTCGTAACCGGACCTGACTGATGCGTATGCCCAACAGCATCATGGTTAGTGGATTGTAGTTGTGTGGGGTTTTGCCTATCCCGGCCTTCCTGATCACCAATGTTGGAAGTGGTTCTTGTACTCACCATTTTGAAACGTTGAATTCTTTCCTAGACTTTTGACAAATCTGAGTAGAATGGAAGGAGTTTGAATATGAAATCTGGATCTCCCTCTTAGATTTATGCAATCCGGTATCGAAGATAGATCCAAGGAGCAGGAGAAAAAACTGGGTTTTTTCTCAGTGAAAGCACCAAAGTGTTTGTGTCAAAATTGGGCACCACACTCTTCGGAAGTTTTTGAAGAGATAATAAGTGAAGAAAGCAAATTAAAATGAGGATTATCTAACAAAAACTCCAAGCAACAGAAAATAAATTTCATAGAAAACAACAATTTAGAGTGGTTCGGCAATTTGCCTACGTCCACTATGAAGCTTTGTTATTTTATTGCTCGATATCCGAAGAATACAACTTTTATATGGCTAAGTACAGCAGTTCTTAAGCAAAAATTCGAAGTCAAAGGCAGCGGCGGTGCTCTGAAGTGATTCTGGCGGCGTCCGGGCGTGCTTTATCTCTCGAAATTCTCCCATCCCTTTTCTTAATGACCAGGGGCTCTATTTATAGGTGTTGGAGGCTGATATTTCTCCTAAAATCCAGGAAGACCACTTTTGACACGTGCAGGGGGCCCACATGGCTGAATTCTGGAGATCCGGGCCCGCTTTTGGATCGATTCGACCCTTGGTTCGAATCAATCAAAAAAGTGTCCAATCGGGATGAAACCTGGTGTGGCCATTCTTCTATGTACGTGCAAGCTCCTGTGAAAATTTCATGGCATTTGGACTTGTAGATCTCAAGTTATGATCGATTCAAGATTGTATTTCTGGTCAACATGCGCGCTTCGAATCCATGGCCTTCGAATCGATAGGGTCGAATCCCTGGGTTTCAGCAGCTACAATTTGATGGGTTCGATGTTATGGATTCGAAGATACCCTTATGCGCGTCCTTCGCGTCGTTCAGAGTGTCTCGTAGTTGGCCGATGCGAAGTCTTCTTTGCTTGATGGATTCGAAGGACCTTCACGGGATGGAGTCGAAGATAGGAATTCTTCGAGGGATTCGAACCAAGGCAGGTGTGGATGGGTTCGAAGCATGGCTACCTCTGATGGATTCGAATGAAGGCATGTCCTTGATGGGTTCGAAGGCAGGATTGCCTTGATGGATTCGAAGGCAGGGTTCGAAGGTATACCCTTTCGATTCGATCAATCGTGTGTTCCTTTGTATCGATCAAGGCGTTCCATGGTTCGATCGATACGAAGGGTTCTCTGCTCCATGGATTCGAAGATGGTTATGAATTGGAGTCGAGGCTTCTTGGACTTCATGGATTCGAACGTTGCTCCTGCTTATGGATTCGAACCTTGATCGATTCGACCCTGGGTCTCTCCGATGGATTCGAGATAAGGCCTACCCTCCTTATTTTCTCTTGGCGACATCTTGAGCATATGAACTCGGATCTCCCCGAAATTTGAAACGCGGACTTCTACGATCTTTCTGGTCATGTCCTATCAATTGTGGATCAATCTGGACTCGGACAAAATTCATCGATATCCATAGCGAAGAGAAGTGCAACCAATCTCTGAGACGAATTGTCCTTTGTTTTTGGCCAATCTCTTGGTATCACGGCTTTGCCAAAAAGCGGGATAACAAGTATATTAAAGTAGTTTATATTAAAAATAGTTTTATATTAAAATAGTATATATATATTAAATAATTTATAAAGTACAATATTTAATTCCCTTAAATTTCACAAATCGATTCAAATGAATTCGACTCCCAAATTCAAATTTAGTTCAATCTCAATTCATCAATTTCTATTCAATTCAGTTTCTAGATAAACAATTTCAAATTTTATCGATTTTAAATACAGATTTGAACCACAAAATAAACCATTTAAATTTCAATATATTTCAAAGCTTTAAATATTCAACATTTCCAAACTAAATTTATAGTTTCACATAGATTATGATTTTACTTCATTATTATTTAGTCTTGAAATATTCACTTAATAAGTTAAATATTATTTAAATAGCCTTAAATCACATTTTACTAAATATTTCCTTCAATTTATTTAAACTTGAAATATTCGTTAAATTACTTGAATCAAAATCAAGTTATAAAATCATATCCTTAAATCTCGATTTCAATAAGTGTAATGACCCGTAAATTTTGATAATTAAATCTGTCAATTTAATAAGATTTTGGTAATTAAATCTGGAATAAATAAAAAGTTGAAATTTGATAATGAATTAATAACGGGAATGAATGTAATGATGTCAATTTTAATATAATAATAGGTTGAATAAAAAGAATGGAAAATCAAGATTTATTAATTTATTGGAATTTAAATTTAACAATTTGATCAATTTCAAATAATTGAAATTTAATATTTAATTATTACGTTAATAGGAATTTAAATGAAATCAGAGAATATTAATGTACTGGATTATGAACCAATTGAAAATTTTATCCATTTGATAATAATTTATTGAATAAAGAATTTAAAATCAAATAAATGATTTATTAGAATTTCAATTGATAATTAATGAATCTATAAAAATTGAAATTTAATTACGGTAATGGGTAAATCAATTAACTTTGAATTGATATCTAAGTTTGTTTAAATTATTGTAATCGTTTAAGAAGTCAAAAATGATGAAATCTGTGAATTTTTAAATTTGAATTGAAAAAGCGATTTAATTAAATTTAATATTAATTTAATTAATAAACTGAAAAATATACATTTTGGCCACTGACGCGGATTTCGACGAAACTTGTTTCATCGGATCCGTAACGGTGAATTATTTTAGGATTTCAAGTTTTGTAGCAATCGGACTTGTTTGATCGTACGGGCTCGAAACGCCTAGAAATCAATGAAATTTAAATCAATAGAAATCAATTTGAAATAACTTGATTTTAGCATAACTTCTTCATATGATGGAATTTGGACTTAAACCTATTCCATTGCGTTTAAAATATTTAAAAACATCTATTTAAATATATGGGACGATCCAATTTTGTTTCGGAGTCGAAACGGGCTTTTTGGGCTGTATGTCGTTCAAATTTCTAAACCAATCATGCCCATTTATTTCTATTTTGTTCAGCCTATATATATGCAGTTATTAATCCTATCCTATTTCTTATGTTCATTTTTCTATATGTACAATTTTAATTGCTCCTCTTTCTCAATGGTAGAACAACTCTAAATTTTACAGTCAATTGCAAATCAAAATTTCTACTTCAAATTTCAAATTCATCTATATATATTGAATTATTTATGGATTTAAAGCTCTCGCCGAGCGCAAGTCAAATATATGATTCGTTTTTCAATCTGGGTTTCAATGTGACCAAAAGTTATTGATCTGTTTTGGGCCATTCATCGCTCGATGATGAACTTTACCTGATCGTCAAATAGACGATACCGTTGCGGAGAGAGGGTTGAGTGGAGGCCATCAGTGTCATTCGTTTGTCAAATCAACGGTGGGATTGCTCGCTAAAATTCGCCTAGGATTTGTAATTTAGGCGGCGGCTGCATCAACGCTGGCCCGAATCGTGGTCGTGGTTGGCTTGCGCGGCCATGCAGAGGAGATCGGCTGTGACGACGTGGATTTTTCGCGCTCGAAAATCGACATCCATACTTCATATCGTATTCGAATGCCGTAGATTCGACCGTTCAAATCCGATTCGCCGGAGCATATAACAACATTAAGTAAACAACACAGCGGGAAAAAAGAATAATACATTGATATACAGCTTTGATACAATATCTGATACAACAGATGGTCCAATAGATATCAATATACATCAGAGATATGATACAATAAAATAGCAGCGGAAAAGATAACGATAACACCAGCAGCGGAACAAATAACTCTAATATAGTCTTCAAGAGAGAACTCCATCGGCAGCGAGTCGATCAAACATCACGATACGCGAGGACAAGCAAGTCTCGTTCACATCCAAAGACTGAACTAGCTCCAGATAACTTACTAATCTGACTATCTGAAAAACCCAACTCTAGACGCTCATGTAGAAAATTTTGAGCATCCAGAGTTTAGGAAAGAAACAACAAAATCCGGATCAGTCATGGGACTGGTTTGAGCAACAAAAACAGTATATCTTTAAAAACAAGCAACGAAATATTTTAAAATCAATTCGCAATGCTTTTTAGAAAATGAGACTACCATAAGGCCTCCCGCACACGCACACACAATGCAAACGCAGAATCGGAGGAGATTTCTCCTTATGATAGTCAAAGATGCTTGATACGCATTAAAAAGAAACATTTGATATTATTACTAGTGCATAGTGTAGTAAAAATCATTTTGAAAGTAAAGATATAAATCTTAGCCGACATAGACATTTCGAACTATGCCTACTATAGCTACCATCCAAACAGTGGGGCGCCACCATAAGTGAATGATAGGTTCTACAACTAAAATCGTACAAGGTACGTATTTGAAGAATGGATTTCCAACAAACGGTTGGGCAAAGGAACTTCCCAAACCCCGAAATGGAACGCCTCTGGAAGGACGTCCCCGAGCATCCCAAATGGATCTCTGCCAAACAAGGCCGGCTACCCCTTTCCCAGGGAGTAAGAAACCTCAGATATACCACCCCCGGTCCTTTTGGACCTTTATACGAGGCCTCGATTCCAACAACACCACACAGTAATAGATATAGTGTATCCACATGAATAAGTATCTGGGCTCCATACCATGATACGACCCTTTTCCAGAAGGAATGGTCCTACCCTAGGGAAGCTACCCCTGAAACCTTGCCGCCACGATTCCTGTTTCGACCATTACCGGGTTGTGAGGCTTGACGAAGTCTCGTCCACAATGCCACGCTTTATACAAAAGCTGTGCTTTGGGTCAACAAATGACCATAGAAATGATCACAAAGTAAGTGTTCAAACAAATGATCATATAACAAATGATCAAACAATGATCATTTCACAGCAACACTCAGCATGTCACATTACCAAATTGGGAATATATCGCTGATAACCATCAACTACATAACCTCTGAGCTCGTACGTCTCAGAGAAGGGTGTTAAGCTAAGAGAATAAATTCTCCGCCACCAACAGAAATATATTTGAAAGAAATCTGCTTTATATCTCAAATTGTAATGTCAGACATAACAATCCATACAAGTCTGTTCTGGGTTCGAACAAAACCGAAGGCACTTCCAAAGAAACCCTTGCAATCCGGGTATTCACAATCCCGATCGGACTTCCCATCACTTAGGGAATGTCTACACCGTAGCTACTCGGTGCATAGACAATCAATAGGTCATCCTATCGTTCTCGCAAATACCCGGTGTTCACCACCGGTCTTCAAATGCTATCCATAACGACGTATCACATATTCGGAATGGGTTATACGACGCAAAGGTCCTTTCCCGGCTAACCCGAATAGTAAGTGCAACATTTAAAACATATGGATCTGGGATTTCAATTAAGTCACAACTTAAAAATCCAAAGCTTTTCTTTCAAATGGTTTAACAATTTACCATTTTCAATCTTTTAAAACAAAAGGATTTATTTCATAAAGTTCACCTAGTTTCTTAAAGATTCATTCCTGGATTTCAAAACAATTCCAATTCAATTGGATTTAATTCATTAAATCTTCAAATCAAGATTTGTTTCATAGCTTTCAAATCGTTCCTAAATATTCGCAAAGAATTCGTTTCCAAATATTCATTTATAACTTGGAAAACTATTTCAATTTACTTGAAATTCCTTTAATACAATTTGAAATTCTTTTCTCCTATGAAAACTTTTTATCTTTTAGAAACAACAGTGTTATTTCGGAAAAACCTTATTTCTTTTATACAAGTTACAATCTTTGGGTTAATTCAATTTCCCAAAAGAACAACACTTTGAAAATGGTTTGACTCATATATAACCAGTATAATATCGTTAATCCCTAGTTTCAAATCATAGAATTCAATTTCAAGTATTGAATTCAAATTGAAATCAAAATATTTAAATTCCAAAACTTAATCAAGTTATTCAAATATATTTCATCTTTGAAATTCTATTTTCAAAAGCTTTTCACTTTAAACCCAATCCATTTTCAAAACATTTGAATTCAGATTGTCTATTTAAAATTGTTTTCAAAATTTTTAAACTTAATCGATTTCCTCGTGAAACCCATATTTGTGTGTGTATGGTGTGGTCCAGGGTTTAACACAATGGTGCAACATCATCATCACAGATTCATAGATATTATACAAATATAAATCAATGAATGAAACATACACAACTTAATCCACATAATAAAATATCACAAATCAGATAGGACAATCAATTCAATGCATCTTATACAATACAATCATTCATAAGCAAGGTCAAGTATTCAATAGTCATTTATAAGCAGGATTTATTAATCGTTTGATCCTAATTAATTCAATTTATTTCCAATCAAATTTATTTACTTATGAATTTATTATCCAATTCTGATTTATTAATTCTAAATCAGTTGATATAAACTAATTTATCAAACACTTTAATTAATTAAATGATTCTTAATTAATCACATTAATTAAATTAACCTTAAGTTAATTACCTAATCATTTAACCTTAATTTAATTTCATTAAATAACTATCTTTAAGTAATTTATTACCTTTATAAATTAATCAGCATTTAGTCATATTTAAGTAATCAGACCTTAATCACTTGATTAATCAACTTTAATAATTAACTATTTACAATAACTAATTAATCTTCAAATAATTATTACTCATAAATCAATTAATCTTTATTAACTATCATTAAATTTATCATCCTTAACTGGCTATAATAAGTGTTTAACCCAAATTACTTATTTTAATACATCACAATTTAATTACATCGAGTAATTACACTTAAATCCCTTTATTAATGATCCTTAAATTAATCATTCTTTAATTAATATCATCAAAATCCCACTCGTAAAACATTTAGAAGTTAATGAGATGAACCTATCACATATTCCTTTTATATTTCAAAAGCTTATTAGTTCAACTACATAGTAAATCTAATTTATAATTACCTATAAAACAAATAATTTAAAATAATCTAAATTCTCAAAAACTTGTTCAAACTTTACTTTCTTTACAAACCAGATAACTCAACATATTAAAAACCCCAGCAAACTCCTCTTCTATATTTATATTTTTTTTCCTGTTGTTGATTTAATTTTTTTTAAAGCTTGGTGCAATTTAATTTCAAAACTTTAAAACACCTTTTTTTTTCTTTCAGTTTTGAAAACTGTTTACTAAAACATGACCCCGGAAAACATTCAAAAATCCCCGAGCTACAACCCAGTTCCCCCGAGACCTTCCTCGTTTAAAATCTCAAAACCCCCGAGTTCTTCCCCTCTACTCTTTCTTCTTCTTCTACTAATCCTCTTCTTCTTCTTTTTTTTATAAAATTTAAAAACTGCAGTGATAAAAACACTCACGCGCACCGGGTTCGACACGATTCGTTTCCTAAAAATACTCGAGCAACATCACGCGACAACCACGACAACATCCCAGGCCATCCCAACACCACTGTGCTGTGCACATGCACGGCCAAACGCGAGGGCTTCGATCATCGCCATGATCTTCGTCAAGTCGACAATCTTCCACGCAACTCATCACGATCATCAGATCGTGTTCAAAATCTCGAAATCAAATTTGAGGCCATCATTCCAAAACCTAGAACAACGTAAAAACTGGGAACACTATCACCTGTCAACGCTTCGTTCTCCTCATCACGACCACCGGAGACTCTGCAATTTCGACCAACCCTTCGTCAACGACCAAGCTACCCTCACCCAAGACCCTATTTCACTCGATCAACCAGAGAAACCGTGGTGACCGAATTATCAAACCTAGTTAAAACTAGGGTTACAAACCAAAAATCGAATGTCGCTACTGCCACAATGATCTAATCAACTTCCTACAAATTTTCCCTAAGTCTCTGATCATCCTACTATCATCACTGAAGAATACAACATCCCAAACCACAGAGATCACCAGAGATTACCCAATTTCCCATTTTTGTTCAACCCAGAGCTGCATGCTTATTTCAAAACTAAAAATTATAATTTTAGTTTTAAAAATCATGTTTTAGGATGATGTTTCAGATCCTAAGCCTGAAGCAATAAATTACAATGTTTGAGTTTTTCACTTTTCAAAGTTAATCAACTATTTATGATTCCCAGAGCATCTTAATATTATTTTTAACTTAGGTTAATTATTTTTTTTAATTATTATTTTTTTAGTTTGAAATGAAACAAACAAGTTTCATTTAAGCTTAAGCCCAAAAGATTAGAATAAAAAGGTTTTGAATTTAGATCCAAACATGAACAGAACAAAAACTGGAAACAGAGAAGTTTCTATTATTCCAATGCCTGCATACATCATACTAAAAAAAAATTGCAAGCATACTTCACAAAACAATATTGATCACAGCAAAATCATTCAACTATTTTATACTTTAAATTTTAAAGGTGGAGTTACTCACCTGTCATGGTTGAACAGACACAATGCATTTTGTTTTTAACCTGAAAACTTTGAATCATTGCTTGTATATTGTTGTTGAAGTTTTGTTTTAGTTGAAGATCTTCTTTTAATCTCTGGTTTGTAGTTGCATCTTTTCTTTCTTTTTATTGATGATGATGTTTACATTCTTTTCAATCTGGTTTTTCTTAACTTTCTATAGCCATGAACCAGAACAAAGTTGATGTATATATGAAGAGGATAGTTGTACAAATAGGTGTTTGTACAATAGAAAGCATGCTGAAGACATTTGCATTAAATGCATGAGGCATGTTACATTTATTACCATTGTACAATATCCTTTGTTTATTCCTTTGCATTTCTTTGTTTCGGCTGAAGTGATTTTGCTTTACTTGTTTATGCATATTTATATTTTAATTTGTTTGTTCATATCTAAATATATCTTGTTTTTTTGCTTTTCAAGCCTGCATACTTACTTTACTTACCTTTGCTTGTCTCGGCTATGCAGATTTTGTGGTGGCTAATATATTCTCTGGTGTACAAAAGTTTTGTGGCATTAATTGCCTTTGTACAAATATATGTTTATTTATCTATATGCTAGTAACTTCCTTTGGAAGCTAATGCACGTATATATTAATCTTTGTTTTCTTTCTTTTTCAAGTGTTCATACTTATGTGTACATACTTGTTCAACTTGTATATATGATGTTGTCTCCTTATGCAAGCTGTTCACACTTGCATGTATAATTTTTTCTTCATTTTGAAAGTTACATTTTTTTTAGACTTGATTTGCTTGTTTGTAAATAGATACTTGGGTATATTTATTTCCAATAGTTTATATTTTGATGTATTTTGTTTGTGCATTTTGTTTGTGTTTTATTTTACTTTGTATATTTGCTTTTATTTTAACTTAAATATTTATTTCAAAAAATTTGTTATATTTATACAACTTCTAAAATACATTTCATAAGATTGAAATCAAATATTTCTTTATTAACATTGTTTAAAAATAACTCAATACTAAATTAAAATAATTTATAAAAGAAACTATATCTTTCTTAAGAAAAACATAATTTATTTGGATTTGGATAAACTCAAACCAATTTATCATTTAATTTCACAATTTTAAATCAAAAATAAATCTAATCATCAATTTAAAATAAATTAAAATTCGGGATCCTTACAGACTTTTCCCCCTTAAAAGGAATTTCGTCCTCGAAATTCGCAAGCACAAAAACAACAAAGATTGATGAAGAATATTTAATCAAATCAAACTGAATATTTATTCTGCATTTGGCTTACCAAATCAGAATATCATCAATAGATACAAAAACGAAACTATTTAACACTCACAAGATACTCGGGTTATCAGATCTACGAAACATGCAAGGCACTGATTAGTTCGAAGGATAACTAACCATCCGTAGAATATATCGAGACCCAAACAATGGATAAATTCAATCTCTACAATTTCCCAAGGACAAGATATGGATTCCAAACTCAAATCGGAATATTCCAAAGTATACACCAATTTGTCCCTCTTCGGACTTCGATAGACCCAAGAAATTACAATAAAATTTCAAAATTCGGTTTTTAAACGAAATCGTTTTATCGATTCTTTTCAAATTTATCCCTGTATTCAATTAACCAATTTAGCTCAATTTAAAATTTCCCAATTCATATCTTATAGTCTGTTATCCCATTTTTGGGTCAAAACTGGAATATCAACAAATTGGCAAGGAATGATGGAGATCAGTTGGAATCAAGGCTACGATCGATATCGTCAAAATTTGGTTGAGCTCCGATCGGGACGAAATTGATTGGAAATGATGATAAGAACTAGGAAAGGCTATGTTTCGAATATCAGGTTAATCGGAGTTTGTATGAAGGAGATATAACCAAGCAACTCCTCTACCAGCTCCCTGCCGAACCAAGCATAGCCGGACCGGAGTACCACCGAACCATCTCAACTTCCATCCTCCTGCCGAACCAAGCATAGCCGGACCGGAGTGCCACTGAACCATCTCCACTTCCCTTCCTAGCCGAACCAACTCCACTTCCATGTACTACCGAACCAGAGTGCAACCGAACCAGAGCATATTCCAACCCTCAACTACCGAACCGACCCACGCTCCACACACTACCGGTCCAATCAACACTCCACCCACCGCCGAACCAAGGTGTTGCCGAACCAACGTTGCCAGGCCAGATTGCATCAGCCCAGGCCCACCAGCAGCTGTATACATCCAGAAGCCCTACCCCCAGCCTCACTCTATAAATAGAGGGGCATAGGTACAACAACGTAGACAAGTTTGAGAGCTCAAACACGGATATAACTTTCAAACAACTTTCAGTTACTTGTAATCAAAGCTTTGTACTTGTAATCTGAGGAGAAAAGGAGAATAACATATAAAGTGGACGTAGGCACGTTCTGGCCGAACCACTATAAATCTGTGTGTATTTTACAGTTTAGTCTCTGCTTTTAATATATTTGCATAAATCATCCAAATCACTAAAAACAACATAAAATCAACTAACTCATACGACTTGGAGGTGTTTGCTCATTTCTTGTGCAAACATTTTTAGTTTATTTGCTGAGATCTGTGATTTATGTTTGAATATTGCTGAGTTGTATTCATACACTGGTGCTTTCACGGTATTTAGGGTTTGTGGCCAATTTTGGCGCAAACACTTTGGTGCTTTCTCTGAGAATTGAACTCAGGAGCGCTTTAATCATTGCCTCGCAAAGATTTGTTGAGAGACTCTCTTTAAGAACCAGAAGTCTATCCGAGATTATGGCTCTTGGAAGGAAAACAAGTAAAAGACAGAGACCAGAAAGAAGTCAGCACGAAGGGAGTCAAGGGGCTTCCTCAGGAAAGAACCAAACTTCAGTCTTCATCACTAGGGATGAGATGGAGACAATGATGAAAAGACAAGAGGAGTTGATTCAGAATTTGTTTCAGCAGATTGGGCAACTTGGAGCATAGAATAGGGAAGCGGATGGAGTTCGGAATGGAGCAGGACCATCCGGCTTAGCACTTGGATTAGGGGGCACACCCATGGAGAACATAGATCCAATTTCGAAAAGAGAAAGAGGTGCATCTGCACAACCTGGGAGCAGCAGAGGAGTGAACGTTCAGTCAAGGGGGCAGATCCCAGAATTCCCTCGTGGACTCGGGGGGCAGGTCGAAAGTAATGAACAAAGATTGCATCTCGGAGATAATGACAGGTTGGCAGAGATGGTTAGAAAAGCTATGAGAGGCGGTTTGGTAAACAGAGATTTGGAGGATGTTAATAGGATTCCTTTTACTCCAGCAATCAGACAAGCTAGGAACCCACAGGATTTCAAGTTACCATCGCTGGACATGTATGACGGGAGAACGGACCCCACGGTTCATCTAACGAAGTATATGAGGCATATGGAAGTGCTGGGGGCATCAGAGGAGGTTATGGCCCGGTGCTTTCCATTATACTTGGCGGATATTGCAGCATTGTGGTTTAGACAATTGGAGAATGGATCCATCAGAACGTGGAATGATTTAATTGAGAGATTCATGAGGCAATTCAGGGTCCACATTACAAGACCCAAGAATGTGATGACTTTGGAAACCCTAAAGTAGAAAACCGAAGAGACTTTGAGGAGTTACCTAACGCGATTCAATGCGGCAGCAGCTTCGGTGGATCGACCAGATCCATCCATGCTTATGATAGCGGCTGTGTCCGGGGTAGCTGACGGAACAGAGTCCAAAATTCATTAACTAAGGATCCACCCGTGGATCTAGGAGAATTCTATCATGAGGCGGAAAAGTTTCTACGATTGGAGGATGCGAACGCCGAAAGAGAAGAAGGAGAAGGAATTGATATTTATGCGATCAAAGGAGGAAATCCCCCTGAGAAAGGCGCGGAAACTAGCAGAGGTAAAAGAAAGACTGAAAATGACGGGGACAGGTTAAAGCGGCAACGGAGGGAGCCGCGATTCATCACTAACACTGAGCTAAATGAGAGTCGGGAACGAATTTATCAGGATACCAAGGAGCAGGTTCCGTATCGTAGACCAATGCGAAGGGATCCAACTCTGACGAAAGAAAATCAGAGAAGTTTTGTGTATTCCATGAATTAAACGGTCATAACACTAATGATTGTAGGCATTTGAAGGATGAGGTGGAAGGGCATATCTGGAACGGTATGCTCCTTCAGTATGTGAGGAGGCGAACTCCAGCAGTGGAGCCAGAGCGACCGCCGTCTACATCGGCAAGAGGTGACCTTGGATCGGGGCACCGTTTGATTATCCATTGATTGCTTGATTAAAATAACGATGAACAAGTTGTAACCTCTCGCTAATACGGTTAAATCATTTACACTTGTGAGCGATCGCGCGCGATCCATAGGCATGCTCTGAATGACTACCAACCGCGTTGTAGTAAGAGTTTACGCTTCGACATCTTCATTCTGCTTTTTGCTTTGATTTTGATTTGAACATTTAAATTCTTCCTTTTTGGACATTTCTACCGTAAGGTATATATGATTATTGCTTTAACATTTACAATTCTATGGAACAATTTACTTGTATGCCCGTTGGATCGCGAACGGTCCACGAGCACCTCTTGCATGGCAACGAACTGCCGAAGTCTTTGATTCGGAAACTCCCCCAAACAATAACTCCGGCACTGATAATATTAGGTCCCCCCCCCGGGCACACACAATTCGCCTCGAACGGCACCCGACCTCGAGCGGTCACAACTCGCCTCGAACGGCACCCGAACTCGAACGGTCATAAGTCGCCTCGAACGGCACCCGACCTCGAACGGTCACAATTCGCCTCGAACGGCACCCGACCTCGAACGGTCACAACTCGCCTCGAACGGCACCCGACCTCGAACGGTCACAACTCGCCTCAAACGGCACCCGACCTCGAACGGTCACAAATCGCCTCGAACGGCACCCGACCTCGAACGGTCACAACTCGCCCCGAACGGCACAACTCGCCTCGAACGGCACAACTCGCCCCGAATGGCACAAGTCACCTCACCTCAAAGGGATCGATCACGAACGGTCGTCATTTGAGGTCCTCCACTTGACCGCGCATGGTCGCACTTCACCTCAAATGGCTCGATCCCGAACGACTGTCATTTGAAGTCAGGCGCTTGAGCATGAACGGTCGCACTTCATCTCAAATATCTCGATCCCGAACGGTCGTCATTTGAGGTCACATAAAACTGTAAATTCCTTTGCAGGACATCAACAGGATATGAACATACAGCTCATGGCATTACAAAACACGCCTTCCTATCACAAGGCATGTTTTGGGGGGCAAAGTGTTATCCCATTTTTGGGTCAAAACTGGAATATCAACAAATTGGCAAGGAATGATGGAGATCAGTTGGAATCAAGGCTACGATCGATATCGTCAAAATTTGGTTGAGCTCCGATCGGGACGAAATTGATTAAAAATGATGACAAGAACTAGGAAAGGCTATGTTTCGAATTTCAGGTTAATCGGAGTTCGTATGAAGGAGATATAACCAAGCTACTCCTCTACCAGCTCCCTGCCGAACCAAGCATAGCCGGACCGGAGTACCACCGAACCATCTCAACTTCCATCCTCCTGCCGAACCAAGCATAGCCGGACCGGAGTACCACCAAACCATCTCAACTTCCATCCTCCTGCCGAACCAACATAGCCGGACCGGAGTGCCACCGAACCATCTCCACTTCCCTTCCTAGCCGAACCAACTCCACTTCCATGTACTACCGAACCAGAGTACAACCGAACCAGAGCATATTCCAACCCTCAACTGTCGAACCAACCCACGCTCCACACACTACCGGTCCAATCAACACTCCACCCACCACCGAACCAAGGTGTTGCCGAACCAACGTTGCCAGGCCAGATTGCATCAGCCCAGGCCCACCAGCAGCTATATACATCCAGAACCCCTACCCCCAGCCTCACTCTATAAATAGAGGGGCAGGGGTACAACAACGTAGACAAGTTTGAGAGCTCAAACACGGATAGAACTTTCAAACAACTTTCAGTTACTTGTAATCAAAGCTTTGTACTTGTAATCTGAGGAGAAAAGGAGAATAACATATAAAGTGGACGTAGGCACGTTCTGGCCGAACCACTATAAATCTGTGTGTATTTTACAGTTTAGTCTCTGCTTTTTATATATTTGCATAAATCATCCAAATCACTAAAAACAACATAAAATCAACTAACTCATACGACTTGGAGGTGTTTGCTCATTTCTTGTGCAAACATTTTTAGTTTATTTGCTGAGATCTGTGATTTATGTTTGAATATTGCTGAGTTGTATTCATACACTGGTGCTTTCACGGTATTTAGGGTTTGTGGCCAATTTTGGCGCAAACACTTTGGTGCTTTCACTGAGAATTGAACACAGGAGCGCTTTAATCATTGCCTCGCAAAGATTTGTTGAGAGACTCTCTTTAAGAACCAGAAGTCTATCCGAGATTATGGCTCTTGGAAGGAAAACAAGTAGAAGACAGAGACCAGAAAGAAGTCAGCACGAAGGGAGTCAAGGGGCTTCCTCAGGAGAGAACCAAACTTCAGTCTTCATCACTAGGGATGAGATGGAGACAATGATGAAAAGACAGAGGAGTTGATTCAGAATTTGTTTCAGCAGATTGGGCAACTTGGAGCATAGAATAGGGAAGCGGATGGAGTTCGGAACGGAGCAGGACCATCCGGCTTAGCACCTGGATTAGGGGCACACCCATGGAGAACATAGATCCAATTTCGAAAAGAGAAAGAGGAGCATCTGCACAACCTGGGAGCAGAAGAGGAGTGAACGCTCAGTCAAGGGGGCAGATCCCAGAATTCCCTCGTGGACTCGGGGGGCAGGTCGAAAGTAATGAACAAAGATTGCATCTCGGAGATAATGACAGGTTGGCAGAGATGGTTAGAAAAGCTATGAGAGGCGGTTTGGTAAACAGAGATTTGGAGGATGTTAATAGGATTCCTTTTACTCCAGCAATCAGACAAGCTAGGAACCCACAGGATTTCAAGTTACCATCGCTGGACATGTATGACAGGAGAATGGACCCCACGGTTCATCTAACGAAGTATATGAGGCATATGGAAGTGCTGGGGGCATCAGAGGAGGTTATGGCCCGGTGCTTTCCATTATACTTGGCGGATATTGCAGTATTGTGGTTTAGACAATTGGAGAATGGATCCATCAGAACGTGGAATGATTTAATTGAGAGATTCATGAGGCAATTCAGGGTCCACATTACAAGACCCAAGAATGTGATGACTTTGGAAACCCTAAAGTAGGAAACCGGAGAGACTTTGAGGAGTTACCTAACGCGATTCAATGCGGCAGCAACTTCGGTGGATCGACCAGATCCATCCATGGTTATGATAGCGGCTGTGTCCGGGGTAGCTGACGGAACAGAGTTCAAAAATTCATTAACTAAGGATCCACCCGTGGATCTAGGAGAATTCTATCATGAGGCGGAAAAGTTTCTACGATTGGAGGATGCGAACGCCGAAAGTGAAGAAGGAGAAGGAATTGATATTTATGTGATCAAAGGAGGAAATCCCCCTGAGAAAGGCGTGGAAACTAGCAGAGGTAAAAGAAAGACTGAAAATGACGGGGACAGGTCAAAGCGGCAACGGAGGGAGCCGTGATTCATCACTCACACTGAGCTAAATGAGAGTAGGGAACAAATTTATCAGGAAACCAAGGAGCAGGTTCCGTATCGTAGACCAATGCGAAGGGATCCAACTCTGACGAAAGAAAATCAGAGAAGTTTTGTGTATTCCATGAATTAAACGGTCATAACACTAATGATTGTAGGCATTTGAAGGATGAGGTGGAAGGGCATATCTGGAACGGTATGCTCCTTCAGTATGTGAGGAGGCGAACTCAAGCAGTGGAGCCAGAGCGACCACCGTCTACATCGGCAAGAGGTGACCTTGGATCGGGGCACCGTTTGATTATCCATTGATTGCTTGATTAAAATAACGATGAACAAGTTGTAAACCTCTCGCTAATACGGTTAAATCATTTACACTTGTGAGCGATCGCGCGCGATCCATAGGCATGCTCTGAATGACTACCAACCGCGTTGTAGTAAGAGTTTACGCTTCGACATCTTCATTCTGCTTTTTGCTTTGATTTTGATTTGAACATTTAAATTCTTCCTTTTTGGACATTTCTACCGTAAGGTATATATGATTATTGCTTTAACATTTACAATTCTATGGAACAATTTACTTGTATGCCCGTTGGATCGCGAACGGTCCACGAGCACCTCTTGCATGGCAACGAACTGCCGAAGTCTTTGATTCGGAAACTCCCCCAAACAATAACTCCGGCACTGATAATATTAGGTCCCCCCCCCGGGCACACACAATTCGCCTCGAACGGCACCCGACCTCGAGCGGTCACAACTCGCCTCGAACGGCACCCGAACTCGAACGGTCATAAGTCGCCTCGAACGGCACCCGACCTCGAACGGTCACAATTCGCCTCGAACGGCACCCGACCTCGAACGGTCACAACTCGCCTCGAACGGCACCCGACCTCGAACGGTCACAACTCGCCTCGAATGGCACCCGACCTCGAACGTTCACAACTCGCCCCGAACGGCACAACTCGCCCCGAACGGCATAAGTCACCTCACCTCAAAGGGCTCGATCACGAACGGTCGTCATTTGAGGTCCTCCACTTGACCGCGCATGGTCGCACTTCACCTCAAATGGCTCGATCCCGAACGACTGTCATTTGAAGTTAGGCACTTGAGCATGAACGGTCGCACTTCATCTCAAATATCTCGATCCCGAACGGTCGTCATTTGAGGTCACATAAAACTGTAAATTCCTTTGCAGGACATCAACAGGATATGAACATACAGCTCATGGCATTACAAAACACGCCTTCCTATCACAAGGCATGTTTTGGGGGGCAAAGTGTTATCCCATTTTTGGGTCAAAACTGGAATATCAACAAATTGGCAAGGAATGATGGAGATCAGTTGGAATCAAGGCTACGATCGATATCGTCAAAATTTGGTTGAGCTCCGATCGGGACGAAATTGATTGGAAATGATGATAAGAACTAAGAAAGGCTATGTTTCGAATTTCAGGTTAATCGGAGTTCGTATGAAGGAGATATAACCAAGCTACTCCTCTACCAGCTCCCTGCCGAACCAAGCATAGCCGGACCGGAGTACCACCGAACCATCTCAACTTCCATCCTCCTGCCGAACCAAGCATAGCCGGACCGGAGTACCACCGAACCATCTCAACTTCCATCCTCCTGCCGAACCAAGCATAGCCGGACCGGAGTGCCACCGAACCATCTCCACTTCCCTTCCTAGCCGAACCAACTCCACTTCCATGTACTACCGAACCAGAGTGCAACCGAACCAGAGCATATTCCAACCCTCAACTGCCGAACCAACCCACGCTCCACACACTACCGGTCCAATCAACACTCCACCCACCACCGAACCAAGGTGTTGCCGAACCAACGTTGCCAGGCCAGATTGCATCAGCCCAGGCCCACCAGCAGCTATATACATCCAGAACCCCTACCCCCAGCCTCACTCTATAAATAGAGGGGCAGGGGTACAACAACGTAGACAAGTTTGAGAGCTCAAACACGGATAGAACTTTCAAACAACTTTCAGTTACTTGTAATCAAAGCTTTGTACTTGTAATCTGGGGAGAAAAGGAGAATAACATATAAAGTGGACGTAGGCACGTTCTGGCCGAACCACTATAAATCTGTGTGTATTTTACAGTTTAGTCCCTGCTTTTTATATATTTGCATAAATCATCCAAATCACTAAAAACAATATAAAATCAACTAACTCATACGACTTGGAGGTGTTTGCTCATTTCTTGTGCAAACATTTTTGGGTTATTTGCTGAGATCTGTGATTTATGTTTGAATATTGCTGAGTTGTATTCATATACTGGTGCTTTCACGGTATTTGGGATTTGTGGCCAATTTTGGCGCAAACATAGTCGTATTTCAATTTGGTTGAGTAAGAACTTTAAAGATATCCAAATTTATTTAAAATTTTCAATCTCAATATTTCAAATTCGTATTCATTAAGGTTTAAAGCAAAAACTGATAAGAAACCGATGAAGATACAAAGTAAGGATTTGCTACAACGATTCGTAAGGCAATCACCGCACTAAAACTTCTTTCTGGAGCTGTCATGAAGCAATCCAAAGAATTTAGAATCGAATCAAAGAAAATTGATAAGAAAGTCATTTCCACTGTTGCAGGGTATTGACCATTTATAGTCGTATTTCCCTGTCCCCTATCACGTTCTCTTCTTGCACTCACACTCACTATCACTGGATAGTAAGAGAATTTACTGAGGCATTCAAACGGATATCTTAGGGATTACAAATTCTAGAGTATACTCCACCCTATCTCCAATGAGCTACTTAATGTGTTATATCCTGAGCTAAAGTTTTACCTTAGCTCTGATACCAAATGTGACGACGCGGATTTTTCGCGCTTGAAAATCGACATCCATACTTCATATCGTATTCGAATGCCGTAGATTCGACCGTTCAAATCCGATTCGCCGGAGCTTATAACAACATTAAGTAAACAACACAGCGAAAAAATAGAATAATACATTGATATACAGCTTTGATACAATATCTGATACAACAGATGGTCCAATAGATATTAATATACATCAGAGATATGATACAATAAAATAGCAGCGGAAAAGAAAACGATAACACCAGCAGCAGAACAAATAACTCTAATATAGTCTTCATGAGAGAACTCCATCGGCAGCGACTCGATCCAACATCACGATACGCAAGGACAAGAAAGTCTCGTTCACATCCAAAGACTGAACTAGCTCCAGATAACTTACTAATCTGACTATCTGAAAATCCTAACTCTAGACTGCTCGTGTAGAAAATTTTGAGCATCCAGAGTTTAGGAAAGAAACAACAAACTCCGAATCAGTCATGGGACTGGTGTGAGCAACAAAAACAGTTTATCATTAAAAACAAGCAACGAAATATTTTAAAATCAATTCGCAATGCTTTTTAGAAAATGAGACAACCATAAGGCCTCCCGCACACACACACAATGCAAACGCAGAATCGGAGGAGATTTCTCCTTATGATAGTCAAAGATGCTTGATACGCATTAAAAAGAAACATTTGATATTATTACTAGTGCATAGTGTAGTAAAAATCATTTCGAAAGTAAAGATATAAATCTTAGCCAACATAGACATTTCGAACTATGCCTACTATAGCTACCATCCAAACAGTGGGGCGCCACCATAAGTGAATGATAGGTTCTATAACTAAAACCGTACAAGGTACGTATTTGAAGAATGGATTTCCAACAAATGGTCGGGCAAAGGAACTTCCCAAACCCCGAAATGGAACGCCTCTGGAAGGACGTCCCCGAGCATCCCAAATGGATCTCTGCCAAACAAGGCCGGCTACCCCTTTCCCAGGGAGTAAGAAACCTCAGATATACCACCCCCGGTCCTTTTGGACCTTTATACGAGGCCTCGATTCCAACAACACCATACAGTAATAGATATAGTGTATCCACATGAGTAAGTATCTGGGCTCCATACCATGATACTACCCCTTTCCAGAAGGAATGGTCCTACCCTAGGGAAGCTACCCCTGAAACCTTGCCGCCACGATTCCTGTTTCGACCATTACCGGGTTGTGAGGCTTGACGAAGTCTCGTCCATAAAGCCACGCTTTATACAAAAGCTGTGCTTTGGGTCAACAAATGATCATAGAAATGATCACAAAGATAAGTGATCAAACAAATGATAATATCACAAATGATCAAACAATGATCATTTCACAGCAACACTCAGCATGTCACATTACCAAATTGGGAATATATTGCTGATAACCATCAACTACATAACCACTGAGCTCATACGTCTCAGAGAAGGGTGTTAAGCTAAGAGAATAAATTCTCCGCCACCAACAGAAATATATTTGAAAGAAATCTGCTTTATATCTCAAATTATAATGTCAGACATAACAATCCATACAAGTCTGTTCTGGGTTCGAACAGAACCGAAGGCACTTCCAAAGAAGCCCTTGCAATCCGGGTATTCACAATCCGGATCGGACTTCCCATCACTTAGGAAATCTCTATACCGTAGCTACTCGGTGCAGAGACAATCAATAGGTCATCCTATCGTTCTCGCAAATACCCGGTCTTCACCACCGGTCTTCAAATGCTATCCATAACGACGTATCACATATTCGGAATGGGTTATACGACCCAAAGGTCCTTTCCCGGCTAACCCGAATAGTGAGCGCAACATTTAAAACATATGGATCTGGGATTTCAATTAAGTCACAACTTAAAAATCCAAAGCTTTTCTTTCAAATGGTTTAACAATTTACCATTTTCAATCTTTTAAAACAAAAGGATTTATTTCATAAAGTTCACCTAGTTTCTCAAAGATTAATTCCTGGATTTCAAAACTATTCCAATTCAATTGGATTTAATTCACTAAATCTTTAAATCAAGATTTGTTTCATAGCTTTCAAATCGTTCCTAAATATTCGCAAAGAATTCGGTTCCAAATATTCATTTATAACATGGAAAACTATTTCAATTTACTTGAAATTCCTTTAATACAATTTGAAATTCTTTTCTCCTATGAAAACTTTTTATCTTTTAGAAACAACAGTGTTATTTCGGAAAAATCTTATTTCTTTTATACAAGTTACAATCTTTGGGTTAATTCAATTTCCGAAATGAACAACACTTTGAAAATGGTTTGACTCATATATAACCAGTATATTATCGTTAATCCCCAGTTTCAAATCATAGAATTCAATTTCAAGTATTGAATTCAAATTGAAATCAAAATATTTAAATTCCAAAACTTAATCAAGTTATTCAAATATATTTCATCTTTGAAATTCTATTTTCAAAAGCTTTTCACTTTAAACCCAATCCATTTTCAAAACATTTGAATTCAGATTGTCTATTTAAAATTGTTTTCAAAAATTTGTGAATTAATCGATTTCCTCGTGAAACCCATATTTGTGTGTGTATGGTGTGGTCCAGGGTTCAACACAGTGGTGCAACATCATCATCATCACAGATTCACAGATATTATACAAATATAAATCAATGAATGAATCATACACGACTTAATCCACAGAACAAAATATCACAAATCAGATAGGACAATTAATTCAATGCATCTTATACAATACAATCATTCATAAGCAAGGTCAAGTATTCAATAGTCATTTATAAGCAGGATTTATTAATTGTTTAATCCTAATTAATTCAATTTATTTCCAATCAAATTTATTTACTTATGAATTTATTATCCAATTCTGATTTATTAATTCTAAATCATTTGACATAAACTAATTTATCAAACACTTTAATTAATTAAATGATTCTTAATTAATCACATTAATTAAATTAACCTTAAGTTAATTACCTAATCATTTAACCTTAATTTAATTTCATTAAATAACTATCTTTAAGTAATTTATTACCTTTATAAATTAATCAACATTTAATCATATTTAAGTAATCAGACCTTAATCACTTGATTAATCAACTTTAAGAATTAACTATTTACAATAACTAATTAATCTTCAATTAATTATAACTCATAAATTAATTAATCTTTAATTAACTATCATTAAATTTATCATCCTTAACTGGCTATAATAAGTGTTTAACTCAAATTACTTATTTTAATAAATCACAATTTAATTACATCGAGTAATTACACTTAAATCCCTTGATAAATGATCCTTAAATTAATCATTCTTTAATTAATATCATCAAAATCCCACAAAACATTTAGAAGTTAATGAGATGAACCTATCACATATTCGTTTTATATTTCAAAAGCTTATTAGTTCAACTACATAGTAAATCTAATTTATAATTACCTATAAAACAAATAATTTAAAATAATCTAAATTCTCAAAAACTTGTTCAAACTTTACTTTCTTTACAAACAAGATAACTCAACAAATTAAAAACCCGAGCAAACTCCTCTTCTATATTTATATTTTTTTTCCTGTTGTTGATTTAAATTTTTTTAAAGCCTGGTGCAATTTAATTTCAAAACTTTAAAACAACTTTTTTTTTCCTTTCAGTTTTGAAAACTGTTTACTAAAACATGATCCCAGAAAACATTCAAAAATCCCCGAGCTACAACCCAGTTCCCCCGAGACCTTCCTCGTGTAAAATCTCAAAACCCCCGAGTTTTTCCCCTCTACTCTTTCTTCTTCTTCTACTAATCCTCTTCTTCTTCTTTTTTTTTATAAAATTTGAAAACTGCGGTGATAAAAACACTCACGCGCACCGGGTTCGAGACGATTCGTTTCCCAAAAATACTCGAGCAACATCACGCGACAACCACGACAACATCCCAGGCCATCCAAACACCACTGTGTTGTGCACATGCACGGCCAAATGCGAGGGCTTCGATCATCACCATGATCTTCGTCAAGTCGACAATCTTCCACGTAACTCATCACGATCATCAGATCGTGTTCAAAATCTCGAAATCAAATTTGTGGCCATCATTCCAAAACCTGGAACAACGTAAAAACTGGGAACACCATCACCTGTCAACGCTTCGTTCTCCTCATCACGACCACCGGAGACTCTGCAACTTCGACCAACCCTTCGTTAACGACCAAGCTACCCTCACCCAAGACCCTATTTCACTCGATCAACCAGAGAAACCGTGGTGATCGAATTATCAAACCTAGTTAAAACTAGGGTTACAAACCAAAAATCGAATATAGCTACCGCCACAATGATCTAAGCAACTTCCTACCAATTTTCCCTATGTCTCTGATCATCCTACTATCATCACCGAAGAATACAACATCCCAAACCACTGAGATCACCAGAGATTACACAATTTCCCATTTTTGTTCAACCCAGAGCTGCATGCTTATTTCAAAACTAAAAATTATAATTTTAGTTTTAAAAATAATTTTTTAGGATGATGTTTCAGATCCTAAGCCTGAAGCAATAAATTACAAGTTTTGAGTTTTTTGCTTTTCAAAGTTAATCAATTGTTTATGATTCCCAGAGCATCTTAATATTATTTTTAACTTAGGTATAATTATTATTTTTAATTATTATTATTTTTAGTTTGAAATGAAACAAACAAGTTTCATTTAAGCTTAAGCCCAAAAGATTAGAATAAAAAGGTTTTGAATTTAGATCAAAACATGAACAGAACAAAAATTGGAAACAGAGAAGTTTCTATTATTCCAATGCCTGCATACATCATACTAAAAAAAAATTGCAAGCATACTTCACAAAACAATATTGATCACAGCAAAATCATTCAACTATTTTATACTTTAAATTTTAAAGGTGGAGTTACTCACCTGTCATGGTTGAACAGAGACAGTGCTTTTTGTTTTTAACCTGAAAACTTTGAATCATTGCTTGTATATTGTTGTTGAAGTTTTGTTTTAGTTGAAGATCTTCTTTTAATCTCTGGTTTGTAGTTGCAGCTTTTCTTTCTTTTTATTGATGATGATGTTTACATTCTTTTCAATCTGGTTTTTCTTAACTTTCTATAGCCATGAACCAGAACAAAGTTGATGTATATATGAAGAGGATAGTTGTACAAATAGGTGTTTGTACAATAGAAAGCATGCTGAAGACATTTGCATTAAATGCATGAGGCATGTTACATTTATTACCATTGTACAATATCCTTTGTTTATTCCTTTGCATTTCTTTGTTTCGGCTGAAGTGATTTTGCTTTACTTGTTTATGCATATTTATATTTTAATTTGTTTGTTCATATCTAAATATATCTTGTTTTTTTGCTTTTCAAGCCTGCATACTTACTTTACTTACCTTTGCTTGTCTCGGCTATGCAGATTTTGTGGTGGCTGATATATTCTCTGGTGTACAAAAGTTTTGTGGCATTAATTGCCTTTGTACAAATATATGTTTATTTATCTATATGCTAGTAACTTCCTTTGGAAGCTAATGCACGTATATATTAATCTTTGTTTTCTTTCTTTTTCAAGTGTTCATACTTATGTGTACATACTTGTTCAACTTGTATATATGATGTTGTCTCCTTATGCAAGTTGTTCACACTTGCATGTATAATTTTTTCTTCGTTTTGCAAGTTACATTTTTTTAGACTTGATTTGCTTGTTTGTAAATAGATACTTGGGTATATTTATTTCCAATAGTTTATATTTTGATGTATTTTGTTTGTGCATTTTGTTTGTGTTTTATTTTACTTTGTATATTTGCTTTTATTTTAACTTAAATATTTATTTCAAAAATTTTGTTATATTTATACAACTTCTAAAATACATTTCATAAGATTGAACTCAAATATTTCTGTATTAACATTGTTTAAAAATAACTCAATACTAAATTAAAATAATTTATAAAAGAAACTATATCTTTCTTAAAAAAAACATAATTTATTTGGATTTGGATAAACTCAAACAAATTTATTATTTAATTTCACAATTTTAAATCAAAAATAAATCTAATCATCAATTTAAAATAAATTAAAATTCGGGATCGTTACATGGGCGAAGGTGTTGGGGTAGGGTCCGGTCAGAAGTCACGGCGCAGCTACATTGATCTGAGGCGATGCGGATTTGGCGTGTTCAGGAAGAAGAAGGGTGGGCTGTCGCTCGTGTTTTGCTTCGATGCTGATGTGTGCAGTGGTAACGTGTTTTGATTAGTATTATTTTGATTAATATTTATTTCCAAACTTCTGATCGCCATAACTTTCGCATATGAGGTCATTTTTGCGCGTGGTTTTCTCCGCTAGGTTCGTATTGGAATTCTGAACATTTAGGCGCTGGTTTAGATGAATTTTGAGTCTGTTCAAATTTTGGGCTAAAATTGGATTTAAATTCTATTTAAATTCAAAAGGTGAGTGTTGTAACCAACTCATAACTTCTATAATTTCTTATGTTTGTTAAATTGATTTATGATGTGATTAGAAATCTATTTATGACTGTTTGGCATATTTTTGATCATCCTCTCGGTTAAATTGAATCTGTTGAATTAAATTGTTATTTAATTTATTATTGCATATAAACTGCTAGATATATTGTTATTTAATTCAGTAATGCATATAAACTGCAAGCTAAATTGTTATTTAATTTATTATTGAATATAAACTGCCAGTAAATGCCTGTTATTTATTATTTGTTCTATATTGATGTTATTGATTGAATTGGATGATGATTGCGATAAATGTTTGATGATTAATATTGGATGAATGGATGTTGTATTTTAAATTGTTATAAACTGCAAGTTTGTTGTGGATTTTTATTTCATTTGGGATTGCCGTTTGAAATGATATATAACCGTAATGTATTTTTAAATTACGGATTGAAATGATAAACATCTGTATCACTTGACCATAGGATAGAAAACTATATATAAACACCGTGGTCTATA
The DNA here is from genome assembly GCA_030765085.1 of Allium cepa. Taxonomy (NCBI): domain Eukaryota; kingdom Viridiplantae; phylum Streptophyta; class Magnoliopsida; order Asparagales; family Amaryllidaceae; genus Allium; species Allium cepa. Next base: position 361,626,368 of record CM060942.1, read on the forward strand.
TATAAAAATATTTTGAAATGATATCTTATAAAGAAATATATGGTTTTATATAAATATCAATTCTAGATATTATATAAATGTTATTTTATTCTTAAATTTTAAGCTATGAATAATTTGTTTTAATATAGAATAAGCTTAATAATAAGTTGATTTCCATAGTGATAATGTGGACAAGTATTTAAATTTTATTTTAATATAGAGTTTATAATGATTTAAATAAATTAATGTTGGAAGATAAATTGGAAATTTATTTGAAATTAAATTTATGTAAGAATTTAACTCAAATAAGCTGATGTAAAAATTTATTAAATTTGGAACTTTAAAAGGTATGATTTTATAACTTGATTTTGGTTTAGGGTGAATTAAATGAATATTTCATGTATAATAAAATTTATTTTTAATTTGAGTTTTATTTAGATGATAATGGATTTATTATGTAAAATATTTCAAACTAAATAATAGAAAAGTGAATTGTTCAATCGTAATTACAAAACTCAGTTTGAAATTGTGAATACTTTAAGTTTGAAATATATTAAATTTGAAATGGTTTATTCTGTGGATCAAATCAGTTTTGAAATCGATATAATTTGGAATAGTTTATTTGGAAACTGAATTGCATTGAAATTTATAATTTGGGATTTGGTTAAATTTAAATCCAGAAATTCGAGTTGTTTTGGAATTGATTTGTGAAATTTAAGAAGCTTGTTTATTATATAAGGTATTTTAATATTTACACAGTTTAAGTGATGGAAGTTATATTTCAAAGTTACGAGTGCCAAAGTACTATGATTTAAAAGTGTTATAATTTCAAGCGTTTGGTTTCTAAGTGTATAGTTTTGAAAGGGCTATGATTTTTGGAAAAAGGATATATTTGAAATAAAAATGATATCATATTGATTTGGGATTTCATAAAAATGATATCATATTGATTTATTTTTTGAAACATAAATGATATCGTAATTATATGTTTCAAAATGGATATTATTTGATTTTGAAGTATAAATATTTTGAAATAACCGTAGTGTTATAATAACATTTGGTTGTTAAAGCGACCGGGATCGAAAGTTGTCATACTCTCTACCAACTTCGAAAATCGCTTTACAACCATGTACGTGGTGGAGATTCCAGATTGAAGTAGGATGGTGGCAGCGTTTCCTTTGAGGTAAATACGTGGACCCGACTCCCGTGAGTTGGCATAAGGTGGCTAAAATTGGAGCGATTGACGGGCTAAGAAGATAGCACCTTTTATCGGACGCACTTCTTCGATACCATTCTATTACTTTGTGATTAATTTGGGCCCTTTTGATTTTGGGGCTGTGGCTCAAGGTGGGCGATAGTAGCTGCTACGCGCTACCACCGGTCCGGAAGCGTAATTGGTATATCGACCCTGGCATTGTCTAGTTGTGTCATATCGCCTACCCTATCGCGCCTTGTACGAGTTTGGTTTTCTCCCATAGCCGTGGTGTATTTAGGGCAGTCTCCCGATCTGGAGATATGCTGATGATGGATGGACTACTGGGACTATTATTGAGTTAAGGGGAATATTAGGTCACTCCTTAACGCTATTTAAAAGTAAGTTTATTTTACTATAGACATTATTATAATAGCGAAATATTACTACATAATAAATAGTTTAACGGACCCTTAGGAGATGTGAATCCCGAGCATCTCTTAAGTTACAGCACTCACGTTGACACTAGATAGGAGAGGTCAAATCCCATAAACATCTCTGATGTTGTTCCACTCATATTATTTACCACTGATTTGACTTACATAAGATCTTTTAGTTCTGACTCGAGTGTTTTATCTTTTCAATTCGCTCGGGTCAGTCTAAGCATTTCAGGATTCGAGGACTTTATCTCTGGAGGACGAAGACGAAGATTTGTATTACTATTATTTATTATATTCCACCGCATCACATTGTTCTGCTACATTGTTATTTATTATTCTCTGGTATGTGTAACTCTGACATGTGTTGTATAAGTATAATCAAATGGTTTGTAAAACAGCTTCATGAACTGTTTTTTTGATTATTATATTTTGTCGTTCCACTACGAGATTCTGTTTTGTTTTTTCTTTCTTTACTTTTTCTTATTCACCCCAATAACAATCCGCCCTTCTGTATGACTAAAGTCTGACGTGCGTGGTTTATGTCCATTTAAAGTGCACAAAAAGGCGGGATGTTACAACAAGTTTCAAATCGATTTAATTAAACAAAATTTTAAGTTAAATACAAATTCAAATGAATTCAATATTATCTTCCCAACCTTAATTTATTCAAATTATTACAAAAATTTATTTTTGAATTATAAATTTAATTAAATACTTAAAAATAAATATATTAATTAAATGAACCTTAATTAAATTATGTATTATTATTAAATCTACATATAAGATAACATTTATATATAATATTTTAAAGAATCAATATTTATTAAAACCATATATATTTCCTTTCAAAACCATAGAAACTATTTTCAAAATATTTATATGTAGATCAACGGTGTCTGTATAAAAATTTTCTATCCTACGGTCAAGTGATACGGATATTTATCATTTCAATCCGTAATTTACAATATATACGGGTACACATCATTTCAGCCCGCATCCCAAATTCAATTCAATGAAAATCGCTTGGGTTTATCATTTCAACCCATAATAATTTTCTCCTATTCTATATATCGTTCGGGTATGTATCATTTCAACCCATAGTGAATCCTATACTAATAGGGAACTTGCAGAGTGATAATAGATATGATAAAAATAATAAAAGGCATGTATCATTAATAACAATATAATATAAACAACAGGATATGGTGTCATATCCCACAGGTGAACAGTTACAGATAATAGCATATATAACAATGTAAATAACTAACAGCAGAAGATTTCAATTTTCCCTTCAATTGCATCAAATTTAATAAATATAAGAACGTAAATCATGAGTGATTGCTCACCTTTCTAGGCTAGAGAGGATAGACAATGAAATTGAGCTACGAATTCCAAAGCAAATCGAGATTGGCATGGATTCTATGGATAAGCTGAAAGATAAGGGATTAACGAAATCAAATTAGAGCCAATCGATGATGACAAGTGATATTAGTGAACTTATATAGACATAACAACATATATCTATATAAAAAAATCAAATTCTAAATTCAAATATATTTTAAATTAAATATATATAGGAATTTCAAAATCCATTGTTTTAAACTAAAACTTAAATAATAAGTCAAACGTATAAAAAGAAATTATATGCTATATTTAAAACAATACTCATTATAAATTTAGTATTGATAAAATCAACATAAATCCAAAATAGCAATATATAAACAAATATATGTAAGCTATTTAGATATGCAAACAACTGTTACTCAAAATGTATGCAGTTGCCAACAAATTATATACGACTTATATTTAAAACTATAATATATATAAACAAACACAAAAACGCACTACTATGTAAATATAAACATTTATATACTAACATTTATGCACTTCACTTTTAACGTACAAAAGAACATGACATTATATATAAATGCTAATATTTGACTAGACTTTTATATACTCTTATAAATAACAAATTCTTTAAAAAAAACCGTTTCAAAGCCAATGTTGTATAGGTATTAAAAATCCAACTGCATATATATAATTATTAACCTTATGTATGTAATAGGTTAAATGTATATAAACTAATGTATAAGCTGAAGCATGTATTTGCATTCGAAATCAAAGACACATGTGAAATATTAAACAAAACCTACATATATAAATTTTAACACAACTTTAGATAATATTTTTAACATACATATTTGGCTTATGCTATGTAAACGAAATGAAAAGCATTGAAATATACTTCTTCTTCTATGTTACAATAGGTAATAAAGTTTATATAACTAACTGACGTATATATACACTGACATATACACACACACACACACACACAAACTATCATAACAAATCTTATATAAGACCCATAGTTAATAATACATATATATATATATATATATATATATATATATATATATAAATTAATAATACTATAACCATTTATAATATATGCCACACTACTATATATATATATTCATACCTTAATGCATATATCAAATGAAAAAAATGTGACCATCAGGGATGAGAGAGGTGGGTCTGAGAGAGTGTAGGCTAGCGGCAGAGGTGGTAGAAGACCAGATAGGGTTTTGTCGGCATTTGTCAGAGTGGCGGGAGGCCGATGGTCGAAGATGTATTGGATTTACTGGCGGAGGGGAGTGGTGTTTCAGAGGGCATGTGGGTGGATGGGGCGGAGGCCGGCTGGGTGAAGAGGTGGGCGCGCGAGTTGCTGTTGAGGTCGTGGAGATGGGACGGTGTGGGTGATGGCCGAACTTAAAGAAGAAAGGAGAAAAAATAGAAAAAATAAATAAACAGAGAAAAAGAATGGAGAAAGAAGATGAGAAGGGAAAGAGGTGAGTTCTGTTGTGCTTGGCAATGCTAATTTAGTTTATAAATCTTTCAAAAGAAACGTAGAGGAATAGGGAGGAAAAGAAAAGGCACAGTCATAAAAAGGAGAGCCTTGCACTTGAAAAGAAACGAAAATGGGAAAAATGAATTTATAAATGCAAATGGAAGTGAACGATTATTAAAGAAAAATTTGAACTGTTTCAAACAATGAATAGTCAGATCCAATATATGAAAATAATGAAATTGCAACTGTCAAATACAGTCTTGATTTGGTGAATAATTAAAGCATATTATTATTGTGGTCCAGGCTGTAGGTTTCAAATTTGAAAAGTAAAGTTAACGGTCACAATTTATGGTACCGATACGACGTACTGTTTCATTGTTTTCGTCTCATAATGGGCCTCAAAACATGAAATTGAATATACCGTAGAGATCAGCAAGACGAGATGATCAAAACGGTATGCGGATATCAGTATTACGACCATCCTACCAAAAGTCGATACGCACACTTATATACGTTGCTATTCCATACGAAAAATTCCAAACAGAGCTAGAAACGTCCGAAATATGCAAAACGAATTACGTATTCTTATTCAGAGTGTTCTAAATAAATTTACTCATGTTGACATATTTAGGTTTCAGAATACTTTTAAATTCAACTGTAATTAACTGATTTAAAATGAATCTCTAGCGACTGATAGAACATCTATATTATTAGACGAAAATTTGCCATTTGATATGTCTAGATAGACGTATTACAAATATTAAATTTTTATTTCAAAATATTGTTATTTTAAAATTTCTCAAAAATTCAACTAAATACGTTATAAAAATTATTAAAATTTTCGGGTCGTTACACATTATGATTTGGAATGCAAGGTTTGACATTCTTCCATACAAGTTTGTTTTGGGACCGAACAAAACCGAAGGTACTTTCCTAGGCCATTACCAGGTGAGAAGCCCTTGTGGTTTTGAGGTTTTTCATAACAAAGACACCAATGCTATAATATAGTGAATCGGGAATTTATCCCCAACTAATCAACAAGTAGTCCCTTACTATTATTCGTCTTAATATCTCCGTCTTCAAACATCTTCATTTTTCGAACGCGTAAACTGCTTCGAAGTTGTTTTCGGATAGGTTTCACCCAAATCTATCCCTGGTTCCTTCGAAATCCGATTACCGATAAAAAGTGAATATGAATATACCAGATTTATTAAGTCTATTTTCACTTTAATTCTTTTTGGATGATTACCAAATCTCTAATTTTTGTCTTAGAGTAAGTAATTCATTCTTTTGTTTTGGATAATAACAATCTTCTTTTATTTTGAAAAAAATAATATAATCTTTTTAGAGCGTCCAGTCTTTCATTTCAATCAGTTCCACCCTTTGCCTAAGAAAAGAAAACATAGGCCAGATAAGTTCAAGGCACTAGTTGCTCCATCCCAACCTTAGTTAAACACCTTGTTTCATATTCCCAGATCTCATAGATGGGACAAATATACTAGTCGTTTCTGCATACTCAGTTATAAACTTTATTTTGAAATTGATTATAAATATTCCAATATATCTTTTAAATTCTTAATTTTCCTTTTAAAAGTTCATAATTGATTGCAGAAAAAATCGTTGTTTAAACTCATATTCAAAAAGTTATAAAATTCACAGCATAAAAGTGCTACGGAAAGTGCTATATAAGATTATTTGACTTGCGCAACTTTTTAGTATTTGAAAATTCATATTTCCCACTTTAAATATCTTCTAAACTATTAAATTTATTTATCAAATTTTTTTCAAATTTTTCCATAATTAAAAATGTTCATTTAAACGGATTTCCCATTATGGTCACTTAACTGCACTAGCGCGATTTTTCTAAAAAATTGATTTGGATTTTTTTTCAGAATCTACTCGATGAAATTTTGATTTTCTTTCTTCGTTTAGAAGATATGGATATAATAGTCTGGAAATTCCTTATCTCGAAGAATTCGAAGCTATATTCCATTCTATACACTCTTTTAAACTTTTTAGCGCGAAATTGATAACTACCGTGCACGACGCGCCTAATTTTAACTTATTTTTTAATACTTGAAATAATCTATTCAAATTGAATTTTATTACTTATAAAACCCTTATAAATCCTTTTAAAATAATATTTTCACTTTTTAAAGCTTTTAAAATGTACTTTCACTATACCATATTATGATATTATTTTATTCCTATTATTTTAATATTAAATTTTAAAATCTGATTTCAGTTCTGACTTCGAATTAAACTCAATTAAAACTTAGATTCCAAATCTAATTTCAATTTCAATTTCACTATTCATCTCAATTTCAATTTAACTTTACATTTCAAATCCAATTCCACTTCTAATTTCAAATTCTTCTTTCTTTCCACTTTAATTTCAATTCCAATTAAAAAGAGGCTTATTTTTCCAAAGTATATCATATCACCAAACTAGGGTCATATTTAATAAAGGGAATACTTAATCAAAATGAGCATAACCAAGTTTAACATTTATCGCTAACACAATTATGGTCCATACATAAACTAATATGATAAATAATCACAACCATAAACACTTGCAGCTATTCAAACATAGCACAAACATATCCAAACATTCGTAACAACATTTCAAAGGAGTGTATACTTGCATGTAATAAGATGATTATTACAACAAAATCAAAATACGATTTTTTAAAAGCGATGAGAATTTTCTCACCTTTATTTCCACTCCTTAATCTTTTACGTAAGATACGCATCTCTCGAGCTAACGTGCTATTTTCAAACGTCTCGAATTTTTTGTCGTTTCCTCTCCGTCTCTTTTTTTTATTCTATGGCCTTGGGCTTTAGATGAAGGGTACGGCCTAGCCTTGTTTGGGTGGAAGAGCAGGGCCTTGGCTTGTGAAGGTGGTGACCTGGGGTTGTAGGAGGTAGGGAGGAGGTGGTATGTTGCATAGTCCTTTTCATATTATTTTTGAATAAATTTGGCATAACTTTATTAAGATAGGAAGCTATGGAAATGGAAGTGGAGAGGATGAAGAAAGTGAAGAGAAAGTAGAGAATGAAGTGTAAGAGAATGGAAGGTGTGCATGATTATTTATAGATGAACATATGCATGGTATGTAACGACCCGCTATTTTGGACCATTCACATCCGCACAAGACGGACTTGAATTGCTCAAAATACCGAATTGTTAATTTAAATTTGGAATAACTTAAACATATACAGTAAATAAATCCTTCACAGAATCACAGATACAGAGTAGTACAATAATATGCAGCAGATTAAATGAATAATAGTTCATGAAGCTATTATATAAACATCAGAGTTAGAAATAAAGTACATCAGAATATCTCAAATACAATGAAGTCTTCAGTACGAACCAATGACTCCTCTGAAATAATCAACTGGAAAAGTGTGATGACCCGCAAATCCGTACTCCTTGAATATACACTAATCTCCATAGATTAACTCAAGATGAACAGAAATACGAATTATCAATGTTTAAGAAAAAGAAAGAGGTAGAAGGAGAGAGAAAAGATAGAAAATAGAGAGAAAAGAAATAAGAACGGAACAGAAAGAAAACAACAGAACAATATCGGAATCTCACAATCGCAGCGGAACAACATATAATAATAAATGAATAATCTTTAAACAAAGAATTATATCAGTTCTTACATTACATCACATTTCATTACATCATATCATCAGAGTGTACAACAACAAACAACAACAAACAGCGGAAAAGAAATACTATATACTAGTAATACGCCATGCCATCCAGCTTGCCTCCTGCAACTCCTGAATATCCAGAATATCCTAATAAACCTTAACTCTTGACTGCCCGTGTGGAAATTGGTGGGCACCCAGAGTTTAGGAAGGAAAACAATAAACTCCGAGTCAGTCATGTGACTGGTGTGAGAACTCAAAACAGTTTATTTATCTTTAAAATCAAAATAGTGGAATATTTTTAAAGTCAATTCGCAATGCTTTTAAAAATGAGACTACCATAAGGCCTCCCGCACGCACACACATGCAAACGCAGAATCGGAGGAGATTTCTCCTTATGATAGTCAAAGATGCTTGATACGCATTAAAAAGAAACATTTGATATTATTACTAGTGCATAGTGTAGGAAAAATATTTCGAAAGTAGAATATAAATCTTAGCCAGCATAGACATTTCGCACTTATGCCTACTGTAGCTACTATGTTCAATAGCAGGTTACCGCCATATTCCATAGCAGGTTATACAACTAAAACCGTACAAGGATCGTATTGTTTCTTTGGATTTCCAACAAATGGTCAGGCAAAGGAACTTCCCATTGCCACATGAGAACGCCTCTGGAAGGACATCCCCGAGAACCAAACCGGATCTCTGCCAACACAAGGCCGGGTTACCCCTAACTGGGTAACTACTGACACAAGTATGCCATCCCCCGGTCCTTTGGGACCTTTAACCGAGCGCTCGTCACCAACATCACACAATCATAAATAAAGTGTTTCAACATGAGTAAGTATATGGGCTCCATACCATGATACCACCCTTTTCCAGAAGGAAATGCACATACCCTAAAGGGAGCTACCCCTCATAACCTTGCCGCATCTTTCCTGTTTTGACTATTTCGGGGTGTGAGGCTCGACGAAGTCTCCTCCACAAAGCCACGCTTTATACAAAAGCTGTGCTTTGGGTCAACAAATGATCATAGAAATGATCACAAAGATAAACGATCAAACAAATGATCTTATCACAAATGATCAACACAATGATCATTTCACAGCAACACTCAACATGTCACATTACCAAATTGGGAATATATTGCTGATAACCATCAACTACATAACCTCCGAGCTCGTACGTCTCAGAGAAGGGTGTTAAGCTAAGAGAATAAATTCTCCGCCACCAACAGAAATATATTTGAAAGAAATCAGCTTTATATCTCAATTGTAATGTCAGACATACAAACCATACAAGTCTGTTCCGGGCTCGAACAGAACCGAAGGCACTTACAAAGAAGTCCTTGCAATCCGGATATTCACTAATCACGACTGGACTTCCCTTCAGATATGGAGTCTCTATACCGGGGACCAGTCGATGCAAAGACATTCGACGAGTTGTCCATTCGCTTTCAAAAATATCCGGTCTTCAACACCGGTCATCAATGCTATCCATTACGTCGTATCACTATTCGGAATGGGTAATCCGAATAACGATTGCAATAATTTAAAAATAAGTGTGGCATTCAAATTCAGCAAATCACAACAAATACCCATTCAAAGGTAAATATTGATAGTCGGTTATTGAACTATCAATGGATATGCACAACATCACCAGATTCCAAATAATTTTCCAAATTATTTATTTCCCAAAAATATTTTTACTAGATATATAGTTTTCACACTTCAAAAATAAATCAACATTTATTTTTAAACAAATTCCCCTTTTCATTTATAAATTCCATAATGAATTTATATTCACAAAATATTTATGAATATACGATTTCAATTATTCATTTCAATTTATCTTCAAAAAGATAAATTCTCAAAACGTTTTATTTCACATTGGAAAAACATTTCCATACTTATTTATTTATAAGTAATTCACAAGTCTTTTTATTTTCTACACTTGGAAAATATTCAATATACTTAAATCGAAATTAAGCATATATTTCATTCTTTAAGGAAATCATTCTCTTAAACATATTTATTTGGGTCAAAACGAATGTTAAGTAAAACATCGTTACAACGTCCCAAAATCACTAGTATAGGGATTCGAATTTAAGATAGATATATAAATCTCAATACTAAACAAATCTTTTCCTTTCGGAAATTATTTACTATAACAACAGGGTTATAGTCCACCATTAACTTCTATTTCTCGAAAACGTCTATTTCAACAATGAATGTTGAAATCTATGGTTTCGAATGTCAACATATTTTAAAACATCGTTAGATCGTTTCAATTCAATTTAAAACATCACATCCAAACATTTTCTTTAACATATTATTCACCATTCAAAAACGTGAATATACTTGTTAACCAATTTCATCATTTCTATTCATTTTACTTTAAAGGATTATTCACTGTCTAAAACGTGAGTATAATTCCACAAATAAGTTACAACAATTTACTTATCAAAATAAGTCGTTTGCGGATTTATAAAACAACGTTTATAAATTCCATTTCTATTTATTTTATAACAACTTCCTTTTATAAATTCCTTTATTAACCTATCTCAATTCATATCTCAATGATATACTAAAAATTCATATTATAAGTCAAATACTTATAATTTATTTGTTTACAAAAATTGTTCTTTTAAACTTCATAATTATAAATCTTATAACTTATATGATTCATTTATTTATCAAAAATCCATTCTTTAATAACTTTACAAATTTTATAAACCTACTGCTTATAAAATTCCATTTATAACTTCACCGTTTGAAATTCTATAAATTTCATTCATTTATGAAATTCATTCACAATTCATTCTAACACTTATAAAAACTCGTTTTATAATTCAAATATTTTAATTTATAAATATCCATCTTATAATTCTTTTATATAAATCAATTTATACTATTATTTCAAAACGTCTTTAAAGTCCTTTATAATTTCATCATTTTCTTTGATTTATAAAATAATCAAATTTCATAAATCCTATTTTTAAACTTTTTACAATAAATCCAAAAATCCCAATTTAAACTATTTTATAAAATCATTAACCCCATATTTTCAAAAATCAACTTTTAACTAAATTTCTTAGAAATCATAATTTTTATAACATTAAAAATTGTATCGTTATTTATTTAAAATGGATCAATTCCAAAAATATTTAATAACGTGTACTTTCAAAAATCACTTTAAAAATCATTTTAAAATTCCAAAATTTGGCCTAATGATGCTACATACCAAATAGTCAATCACGACAACAACGATATCATATATCGATATGATAATCAATCAAATATCAAAATATCCATAATCAAATAAATACTGTTGAGGAATCCAGTTGGATCCCTCCAATCTGTTTTCCTGCATCCAAAAACATTAGCACAATACCAATTCCGTTCCAGTACGAAATTATCGCGGTATATGGGATTTAAATATTATCCGCTTAATAGACGGCGCAATAGGGTCTCATCCGCTATATACTGCGGGAAATCAAATCCAAGTACATAAATAATACCAATTTCACTGTTTATGAAATATTTCGCGGTATATGTTTTTAATAAACAACATCCGCTTACTAACGAGGCATAATGTCTATTTTAACAATCAATAGATAACAATCATCATTCAACATACATTCAAGAATTTTAAATCTAACTATTTAAAATAAAAATCGAAATCGATTCGATTGAGTGAGAAGTTCTCACCTTGATTTCAATTTCGTTTTAGCGATTTATTTCGAATAAAATTAAACAGACGTTTAATTTTACCCGAAATTCTCACTAACTCCAAATGACTCCAATCCAATTCCATAGCGTAGTGCTCGTCCATACGATTCCAACGCAACTGGTTTCGCGCGTTTTCGACCTCGTATGAAAAAGATATGATTTTTACAAGTTTTACACAAATTTATATTTACAAATTTATAAATTCCTTTTTAATTTTAACCAACATTCACCACAGCCACTAGATCCCTGCCTCCTTCATCAAGACCGTCCATATGCTTCTCTCCCTCACGTTCCATCTACAGGCTACAAGCCGTGCATATGAACCCAGTAGCAATAAACTAGGGTTAAAAATTGCTTCTTCCACGCTCATCTTCACGTCGATCAAGCAACCCCACGTCGAAGGCCACCACCAACACCTTGCTCGGCCAGAGCCATGGCACACTCGACCATCTCTAGCACCACGAATTGCTTGCGCAACCTGCAGGCGTCGGCCCCACCTTTCTCCCTCCACGTCGCTCCAATTTCGATCAACTCCGTATAGATTCGAAGCTCTCTTCATGCTCTACAAGTTTCATGTTGAACACTTTCTCTAAATGTTTATGGATTGGAAGTAATCGAGGAGAAAAGAAGATAAATTGCTGGCCGTTATATGAGGGGTGGCGGCTCCAACCTGAAACCCTAAGGGTTTGATATTTTTGCAAATTATGAAGAGGGGGGGTTTTATAGAAAATTTTCCAATTTACTATTCACCTGGAATTTCCGAACTCCAAACGAAGCGTGCTGGTTGGCGTTTCTAAGGTTTACCCCACGTTCCGAACACAATGGAACGTGTTTCGGGAGCTAATTCGGTCATCTGTGCGAGTTATGGCAACAAACGTTCAATTTAAAATTAAACCGATTAAACGATTTTCTAGGCGTTTTAGCTTGCACTGGACAAACGGTAGATCCGATTGACATGAAATTTGAAACCATACAATAATATCACATTACGGATCCGATGAAATTGGTTTCGTCGAAATCCGAGACTTTTTGAAAAATGACTATTTTAACTGGCCAAATTAATATTAAAAACAATTTCGATGCGTTTTGAGCTGCCACGATCAAACGATAACTCCGATTGCTACGAAAATTGAAATCCGGTAATAACAAACTATTACGGATCCAATGGAACTAGTTTTGTCCAATTCTGAGACTGTTCGAAAATTGACTAATTTCACTAGTCGATTAAATATTAAAATATTCAATTTTCATAAATTAACTCTAAATTCAATTTTAAAAGTTCTATAACATCATTCTAACTTCAATATGACAAAGTAAGATTTTACAAATCATTTTCAATCATATTTAACTGAAATTTCAATTATTTCTGTATTTTCACATATTAAATTATTGATTTAATTATTCAATTAAATCCAATTATTCGAAATAAAATTTATTCGACTTATAAACTTCACTTATTAATATTTAAAATTAATTAAATATTCAAATTTTAAATAAATAAAAATTCTGGGTCGTTACATAATTCCCCCCTTAAAAGAATTTCGTCCTCGAAATTACCAAGTAAGAAAAGTTACAGAATTTATTAACTTTCCAAAATTCATAGTTAAATTTATTACAATAACTTTAATAAGTTTTCAAATCATACTTAGTTATCTTTTCAAAAACAACTACTATTGTTTAACTTTCAATTCCAAATCAAAGTTAAAGTTTTCAAAATTTTCTAATTTTTCTCAAAATTTTTCTAACGCCTTTAATTTTCGAAAAAAATCGCCAGAGTCTCCTTTGCGCGGCTCGATCCGAAAAAAAATGACAGTATATATATCACAAATATACATCTCATCAAGTGATGAGGCATCCCGCAGGGAAAAAAGTGTAAAAGTACGATATGTAATCTGAGATATGTACCTTATATTTTATTAGCGAGCATATACGGTTAACATAGCGCGAAAGTGAGCTCCAAATGCGAAGCAAACGCGATCCGCACCTACTAAACACTCAACAAACAGATGAGAAACATGTACATAGACAATAGTATCGATATACAACATAGAGCAACATAATAACTATATATGCCAACATAGCAAATGCAGTAAAAGCAATAAATTCAACCATCAACCAACTAACATCCAACTAACATTCATAACCAATAAATATTCATTCATATTCTCATTAATATTCAATGAAATAGGTTTTCAATTTAATCACATTTGATTCATTTACAATGGATGTTTTTGCTAACATTCATTTTCACTTAATTTATATTCACTAATTCATATTCAAGTTGGTTCACATCCAAATCAAATTCACTTCTATTTAAGATTCACTTAACTTCCAATTGAATTCCAATTACTTTAGCTTTCAATTTCGCTAATTCAATTTCATTAATACTTAATGAATTATATACAATCAACTAACAATTATATAACAACCAATATATATTAATTACAACCAAATTCCTTTGCTATAAATTCATTCAATTTGGTTTAATTAAATTGATTTTCATTCCATTATTAAACTTCCAATAGCATTAGATTTTAATGAATTAACACCTACATTCATTATTTCATATCAACTTAATTTACATTCAATTGATTTACATTCAATCCATTAATCCAATTCAATTACAAAAGTTGAATTTCATTTATATAACTCAAGTTCATATCTACCACTTAACTTTATTAATTTACTTTGATACCAATATCAACTTCATTCAATATCTCTTAAGTTATACTTCATTTTATAAACATCACTTGATTTTTACATAACTTAAATTCCCACTTATAAATCAACTCAGATTCCAATTCTAAATCAACTCAGATTCCAATTCTAAGTAAATTTCCATTTAACTTTAAATTCAATTTTATTTACAACTTATATTCATAAATATATTCTTATAGTTTCACTTCTTATATATATAAGTTTATTTCACAATTGTAAATCACTTTAATTATAATTCAATTCTTATAATTCTTTTTACTTATACAATTCTTCTTTTATCTAGATTATTCAAACAACTAAACAATCAACTTATATACACTTTAATAATTCTGAAAAATTATTCCTTCATATATAAAAATATAATCAAGGTAACATTATTTCATTTACCCAATTTTAAAACAATACTGTATCGAATTGTTCTGTACAAGTGTTTAGAGATCCCTATCAACAACGTTAATTACTCGTATTAACCAGAATCCATATACTACTCAACAAACCAATCATCACAATATAAAACAATTTTATATTCACAAACAAATATGCTCTCATATCTATTATTACACTCAACTCATTCTAGAGTACTACTGACTCTATCTCTAATGAGTAATACCCAACAGAGCCATGGTTGTCGCTTAACCATATGCTCTGATACCAACTGTGATGACCCGCAAATCCGTACTCCTTGAATATACACTAATCTCCATAGATTAACTCAAGATGAACAGAAATACGAATTATCAATGTTTAAGAAAAAGAAAAAGGTAGAAGGAGAGAGAAAAGATAGAAAATAGAGAGAAAAGAAAATAGAACGGAACAGAAAGAAAACAACAGAACAATATCAGAATATCACAATCGCAGCGGAACAACATATAATATTAAATGAATAATCTTTAAACAAGGAACTATATCAGTTATTACATTACATCACATTTCATTACATCATATCATCAGAGTGTACAACAACAAACAACAACAAACAGCGGAAAAGAAATACTATATACTAGTAATACGCCCTGTCATCCAGCTTGCCTCCTGCAACTCCTGAATATCCAGAATATCCTGATAAACCTTAACTCTTGACTGCCCGTGTGGAAATTGGTGGGCACCCAGAGTTTAGGAAGGAAAACAATAAACTCCAAGTCAGTCATGCGACTGGTGTGAGAACTCAAAACAGTTTATTTATCTTTAAAATCAAAATAGAGGAATATTTTTAAAGTCAATTCGCAATGCTTTTAAAAATGAGACTACCATAAGGCCTCCCGCACACACACACATGCAAACGCAGAATCGGAGGAGATTTCTCCTTATGATAGTCAAAGTTGCTTGATACGCATTAAAAAGAAACATTTGATATTATTACTAATGCATGCTGTAGGAAAAATATTTCGAAAGTAGAATATAAATCTTAGCCAGCATAGACATTTCGCACTTATGCCTACTATAGCTACTATGTTCAATAGCAGGTTACCGCCACATTGCATAGCAGGTTATACAACTAAAACCGTACAAGGATCGTATTGTTTCTTTGGATTTCCAACAAATGGTCAGGCCAAGGAACTTCCCATTGCCACATGAGAACGCCTCTGGAAGGACGTCCCCGAGAACCAAACCGGATCTCTGCCAACAAAAGGCCGGGTTACCCCTAACTGGGTAACTAATGACACGAGTATGCCATCCCCGGGTCCTTTGGGACCTTTAACCGAGCGCTCGTCACCAACATCACACAATCATAAATAAAGCGTTTCAACATGAGTAAGTATCTGGGCTCCATACCATGATACCACCCTTTTCCAGAAGGAAATGCACATACCCTAAAGGGAGCTACCCCTCATAACCTTGCCGCATCTTTCCTGTTTTGACCATTTCGGGGTGTGAGGCTCGACGAAGTCTCGTCCACAAAGCCACGCTTTATACAAAAGTTGTGCTTTGGGTCAACAAATGATCATTGAAATGATCACAAAGATAAACGATCAAACAAATGATCTTATCACAAATGATCAACACAATGATCATTTCACAGCAACACTCAGCATGTCACATTACCAAATTGGAAATATATTGCTGATATCCTTCAACTACATAACCTCTGAGCTCGTACGTCTCAGAGAAGGGTGTTAAGCTAAGAGAATAAATTCTCCGCCACCAACAAAAATATATTTGAAAGAAATCAGCTTTATATCTCAATTGTAATGTCAGACATACAATCCATACAAGTCTGTTCCGGGCTCGAACAGAACCGAAGGCACTTACAAAGAAGTCCTTGCAATCCGGATATTCACTACTCACTACCGGACTTCCCATCACATATGGAGTCTCTATACCGGGGACCAGTCGATGCAAAGACATTCGACGCGTTGTCCATTCGCTTTCAAAAATATCCGGTCTTCAACACCGGTCATCAATGCTATCCATTACGTCGTATCACTATTCGGAATGGGTAATCCGAATAACGAGCGCAATAATTTAAAAATAAGTGTGGCATTCAAATTCAGCAAATCACAACAAATACCCATTCAAAGGTAAATATTGATAGTCGGTTATTGAACTGTCAATGGATATGCACAACATCACCAGATTCCAAATAATTTTCCAAATTATTTATTTCCCAAAAATATCTTTACTAGATATATAGTTTTCACACTTCAAAAATAAATCAATATTTATTTTTAAACAAATTCCCCTTTTCATTTATAAATTCCATAATGAATTTATATTCCCAAAATATTTATGAATATACGATTTCAATTATTCATTTTAATTTATCTTCAAAAAGATAAATTCTCAAAATGTTTTATTTCACATTGGAAAAACATTTCCATACTTATTTATTTATAAGTAATTCACAAGTCCTTTTATTTTCTACACTTGGAAAATATTCAATATACTTAAATCGAAATTAAGCATATATTTCATTCTTTAAGGAAATCATTCTCTTAAACATATTTATTTGGGTCAAAACGAATGTTAACTAAAATATCATTACAACGTCCCAAAATCACTAGTATAGGGATTCGAATTTAAGATAGATATATAAATCCCAATACTAAACAAAACATTTCCTTTCGGAAATTATTTACTATAACAACAGAGTTATAGTCCACCATTTCCTTCTATTTCTCGAAAACGTCTATTTCAACAATGAATGTTGAAATCTATGGTTTCGAATGTCAACATATTTTAAAACATCGTTAGATCGTTTTAATTCAATTTAAAACACCACATCCAAACATTTTCTTTAACATATTATTCACTATTCAAAAACGTGAATATACTTGTTAACCAATTTCATCATTTCTATTCATTTTACTTTAAAGGATTATGCACTGTCTAAAACGTGAGTATAATTCCATAAATAAGTTACAACAATTTACTTATCAAAATAAGTCATTTGCGGATTTATAAAACAACGTTTATAAATTCCATTTCTATTTATTTTATAACAACTTCCATTTATAAATTCCTTTATTAACCTATCTCAATTCATATCTCAATGATATACTAAAAATTCATATTATAGGTCAAATACTTATAATTTATTTGTTTACAAAAATTGTTCTTTTAAACTTCATAATTATAAATCTTATAACTTATAAGATTCATTTATTTATCAAAAATCCATTCTTTAATGACTTTACAAATTTTATAAACCTACTGCTTATAAAATTCCATTTATAACTTCACCGTTTAAAATTCTATAAATTTCATTCATTTATGAAATTCATTCAAAATTCATTCTAACACTTATAAAAACTCGTTTTATAATTCAAATATTTTAATTTATAAATATCCATCTTATAATTCTTTTATATAAATCAATTTATACTATTATTTCAAAACGTCTTTAAAGTCCTTTATAATTTCATCATTTTCTTTGATTTATAAAATAATCAAATTTCATAAATCCTATTTTTAAACTTTTTACAATAATCCAAAAATCCCAATTTAAACTATTTTATAAAATCATTAACCCCATATTTTCAGAAATCAACTTTTAACTAAATTTCTCAGAAATCATAATTTTTATAACATTAAAAATTGTATCGTTATTTATTTAAAATGGATCAATTCCAAAAATATTTAATAACGTATACTTTAAAAAATCACTTTAAAAATCATGTTAAAATTCCAAAATTTGGCCCAATGATGTTACATACCAAATAGTCAATCACGACAACAACGATATCATATATCGATATGATAATCAATCAAATATCAAAATATCCATAATCAAATAAATACTGTTGAGGAATCCAGTTGGATCCCTCCAACCTGTTTTTCTGCATCCAAAAACATTTGCACAATACCAATTCCGTTCCAGTACGAAATTATCGCGGTATATGGGATTTAAATATTATCCGCTTAATAGACGGCGCAATAGGGTCTCATCCGCTATATACTGCGGGAAATCAAATCCAAGTACATAAATAATACCAATTTCACTGTTTATGAAATATTCGCTGTATATGTTTTTAATAAATAACATCCGCTTACTAACGAGGCATAATGTCTATTTTAACAATCAATAGATAACAATCATCATTCAACATACATTCAAGAATTTTAAATCTACCTATTTAAAATAAAAATCGAAATTGATTTGATTGAGTGAGAAGTTCTCACCTTGATTTCAATTTCGTTTTAGCGATTTATTTCGAATAAAATTAAACGGACGTTTAATTTTATCCGAAATTCTCACTAACTCCAAATGACTCCAATCCAATTCCATAGCGTAGTGCTCGTCCATACGATTACAACGCAACTAGTTTCACGCGTTTTCGACCTCGTATGAAAATGATATGATTTTTACAAGTTTTACACAAATTTATATTTACAAATTTATAAATTCCTTTTTAATTTTAACCTACATTCACCACAGCCACTAGATCCCTGCCTCCTTCATCAAGAACGTCCATATGCTTCTCTCCCTTACGTTCCATCTACAGGCTACAAGCCGTGCATATGAACCCACTAGCAATAAACTAGGGTTAAAAATTGCTTCTTCCACGCTCATCTTCACGTCGATCAAGCAACCCCACGTCGAAGGCCACCACCAACACCTTGGTCGGCTAGAGCCATGGCACACTCGACCATCTCCAGCACCACGAATTGCTTGCGCAACCTGCAGGCGTCGGCCCTACCTTTCTCCCTCCACGTCGCTCCAATTTCGATCAACTCCGTATAGATTCGAAGCTCTCTTCATGATTTACAAGTTTCATGTTGAACACTTTCTCTAAATGTTTATGGATTGAAAGTAATTGAGGAGAAAAGAAGAGAGAATGCTGGACGTTCATATGAGGGGTCGCGGCTCCAACTTGAAACCCTAAGGGTTTGATATTTTAGCAAATTATGAAGAGGGGGGGGGGGGGGGGTTTGTGACGGCCCACCTCTATGCTCACAATAACAAAGAGTATTAAAAGAAATACTGTCCGTTATTATGAAGAATAAGGCTGGATAGGAGCGGGCATCCGTAGTTAGGCCTTACACTAGTATTGATTATCTCGATAGGAGTGGTATATATCTTTGTTTTTCATCTCTTATTTATTTACTCCCATCGACATACCCAATTCCACTATAAAACGAACTACGATGGTTCATAATAGTTTAGGACAATATATAATAACAACACAGATACTATAAATGCGGAACACAGGTAAAACAAAAAGTCTCATAAATATAATAACTGATGTCAGTTACAATACATTTTGACACAATACATATGTTATAACTACAACAGTCGACTCAGGAAGTTATATATACAAGTACATTATCGAATAATACACATGAATACATATCAACCTATACTACGACACGACAACTCCAAAAGATATGAAAAGTCTTCATAGCTCAAACAGCAACCCAAAGCAAGATATCTACAACCTGAAATAACTCGGGTCTGACCCGAGTATTAAATTCAAAAGAAAATAATACACGGGTCAGTCTAATTCAAACTCCGTTATTAGTGCACAGAAGCAATAATAATTAAGTAACAAATAGACGACAGTCACATTAAATCTCGTCTATCCGCTCCTTAAACAAAGAAATCGGATAACGATAAATATAACACGTAACAGTGTTAAACAACAAATCAGCAAATCCAAATTATAGACGAAGATGAAAAAATATATCAATGAAGATAATTTAGAAAACAACAGAATTGCCTAAACGGCAATTAATGACAAAATCTAATTTAAAATATCAACTCTGGTAGGGCTGCAGTATACGCACGCGTATACTGCCTCGCCACTACATCGTATGGAATACGCAAAAGATCCATAAATCAAAAGCAACTAGAATTTCAATAAAAGCAATACCGTGTGGCTGCAGTACACGCTTGCGTGCACTGCCTTGCCACTATAGTGATGATGTACACAAAAAATCAACGAACCAAAATCAATGAAGATTCAAATATCAATGCCACGGCCTCAACGGTCAAAGTAGACAGACATGAATGTCAAGAAACTGCAAATGCAACAGGTGAGGGATGAATACAATTAATCTCAAATCAGGTTCAAGTGCATCAGTACATGACACATTAAACCAGACAAGCCATGTAACATCCCGCAAATCCGTACCCCTTGAGTCAACACTATTCTACAACAAACAACTCAAGTTGTACAGAAATACGAACCATTTGGGTTTAAGAAGAAGAGATAGAAGAAGAGAATTGGAAACAACAACAGAATCTAACCATCGCAGCGGAATAAAATATAATAGATAATAAATAATCTTTACTCAAAATCAAATATATCTGTTTACATACATTACATCATCAGAGTACATCAGTCACAGCTCACATCAATACAATACAATGGATACACATCAACTCAAAGTACACAACAACTCAAACGCAGCGGAAATATATATATATATAAGTACGAGAATACGTAATCGTCATCCAGCTCGTCTCCTGAGCTCCACAACACCATATCCTGTATCCTATAATACTCGGTCTGACCCGAGCATTACAGTTAAATAACACCCGAGTCAGTCTGGAATACCAGCGTGAGAAAATCACACCCAATTGATTATTAAAGTTTCAAAATCCTTTGAAAACCAAAAGCATCTCGTAAGACCACGCCACAAATAAACATGTCGGGTTTTTACCTTACGATAGCTAAAACAATTTTTATATAGAAATCCTCTGATATTATAATAGGGTCTATATACAAATACTTATAAAATAGCCGAAATTGTTACATTCATTAAATTCCAGCTACTAGCCACAAAAGTGGGTAATACAAACAAAACTCGTACAAGGCTCGTAGGGAGAATGGATTTCCAACAATGACTAGGCACTGGGGTACCACCTGTCACAGTACGGGGCCTAGATCACCGTACCGAGGACTACTCCCTTCATCCCCTGCAACACAAGGCCGGAACCATTCCTTACTGAACAGTCCCGAACAAGATAAACCCCGTGGTTGGCGCGACCAACCACCCACTAAGCCGAAATAAATAAGGGACATCTAGACAGGGGAATTATCTTGTCCTGCTTGGGCATGACCCACCTAACCTTGCTGCATATCCCCTGATTTTCAGTCATTCCCATTTGATGAGGCTTGAGGCTGAGCGTTACCTTTAGAACGTTTTCACTTAGAATGCCCATCGTCCACCTGACGATGTTTCGCAAGCATTCGTCCATACAAGTCCGTCCCGGGTTCGAACGGAACCGAAGACACTATTCCTACTACATCCATTTTGGAAATATCCTCAGGATTAGTAGCGACTAGCCCTTGCAATTCACTGCTCCATCTTCGACTCCGAACACGTTTTTCGCACGAAACGTACAAACCGGATCGAAGTGGTTTTCGAGAAATAAATCTCGATCCCGGTCTCTTCGAAACGATCAGCGCATTTGTCCAATATTGATAGTCGGTGATTTAACTATCAATTAATATTCACAAACAACCATCCAAAAATAAATAATTTCACAAATTATTTATTATCTATTTTCAATCCTTTGAAAACGGTTCAAAACCATCTTTCTCTTTTCAAAATAAACTTTCCCAATATTTTCTATTTCCTCTGAAATCACCACTCTTAAAACTAGATTTTTTTTTAAAATAATTTAAAACACTTTACTTTGAAAATATACTTTTAAACATTCAAGTTAAATTACTTCAGTATTTTGTAAAAATACATACTATATGAGTATTTGAAAATAAAGTTACTTAATAGAATATAAAACTAGATTTTTACCTTTGAAAACAAAATACTAGGACATTTTTTCTTTAAGTAATTACTACTATAATAGGTTTGAAAGAAATACTTACTTTGAATTTAAATAGTAGAAATAATAAATTTCTAAACTTGCTTTCTACAACCATTTTAAAACCTTTAAATTTATTTAAGAATTTACTTTAAAAATGTACTTGGTTATCCAGAGAAAAATCCCAACTTCAATCACTTAAATCAATTTCCCAAATTAATTTCTAATTTATTCTATTTGAAATAAATTTCTTTACTTCTTGGTTCATTTCAAAATTCATTAATTATGGACTTTTTTTTATTATTTACTGTTTGATTTTAAATCTTTTAACTGAAATATATAAATTTCAGTCTCTTCCCATTTCCTTCTTTATTCCTTCAATAATTTTAAATATTAATTATTAAATAAATGTTTGTTTCTATTGAATAATATCATTGAAGTTTCAAACTTCATTAACTTCCTGTTTATTCAAAAAATTCATTTCCATATACAGGATTTTATTAATTAGCACTCAACACTGCTATTTTACTTATCCAATTTATTCTTAATTTATTTAAAATTTCTATAGTTATTTCACCTACAAATTCTCTTCATTTTATTTCCAAATTCCAATTCTATATATCTTGATAACTTAGTATGCCGGAAAATATTCAGATAAACCATATCATCCAATATTCCAGATATCAACAATATTCATCACAGAATATAAAATAATCTCAATAGGGGTAATAAATATTTAAATAAATGTTGAGGGATCCAGTTGGATCCCTCCAACCTGTTTCCCTGCATCCACTGACGTCAGCACAATATAGTTCACCAATTAAAAAAAATCATACTCTATCACATTAACCAATTCAACCATTCAAGCAATTAGTTAAACTCAAATCATTTAATCATTTAAATTTTAAATTTAACTGAGTGAGATTTACTCACCTTTTATTTTATTAGCATCCATTCCCAAATCCAGCTTGCTTCTTTCTCAATTTTTGACCTTGTATAAATATTATGATTTTATTAATATTTGAACTAACCAAAGAGTCTGTTAACATTTAGTAATGTAATTTGACCCAATTTTCTTTTAAACGATTTTTTTTTATATATATATAACCAAACTAATTATATAAGTTAATTTGATAAATTAATTTCCAATAATACATTGTTCTAAAATTATCTAGTAAACTTAAAATGTGTGTGTATATATATTTATTTTTATTTTTGAAACTTCATATACATTAATAACATAGTCTATATAGATTTAAAAATCTATTTTTATATAAACTCCTCATATTAAGAATTTCTGTTTTACTCTTTATCTATTTCATTTAAAAAAAAAACATAAATCTTATACTTTACTGCAAAAATAAATTTCCTATTTAACTATACTATCCATATATAAAGTATTTAAATTCAATTAAAATAACCGGTACCTTACTGACGAACTCAAACTCCACCCCGCACGACCCCAACGTCGAAACCCACATCCATTCCACTTCCTTCAATTTCCTCTACATTCAACTCACAACAGAACTACAACAATACTTCACTGCTAGCAGCAACTATGCATCGGCACAGTGCAATTCCTCAACCACCAAAAACTATCAAAGTCAACACCATCATCAGCCTCGTCCGTGACCACTTGCCATCTCGCCATGACTACGACTGCCTCTCCGTGAAAGCTGCGACCACCATAACCTCATCGAAGCCGTCCCCATCATACACGCGACCACCAGTAATGACGAAAATCGACCCTAGCTTCGCCGCGAGATCGCGACCGACCACATCCTCAACGTTGATTCGATCAAGGCCTCCTCGAAGTCGCACCTCCCCTCTTCTTCGACCGCCATCTCGTCTCATGCTTCTTTGATTTGCGTTCGATTCTGCTGAGCGATTTAGGACTTAGCAATTTATCGAATCCCTCACCCAGATCTCGCTTTCGAATCGAGCTTCATCCATAAATCGAAACAAATTTGATTCGCAAATTTCTGCCGCCCACCTTTTTTTTATATGCGCTCGAATTCAACTCGCATGCGGCCATTAATTTGTAAAACGAATTCAATATGTTTCGTGATTTTGATATGAAGGAAAGGGAAAGGCTTCGGCCTGATATTTTTTTGAATATTTTTTTTTTTGTTTAAAAGATCTCGGCTTCCATTCTGAAGATAAGGCTTCGGCCAAATTTTATAAAAGTGAAAATGAATCTTGCGTTAGAAGCTAGTGGTAAGACTTCTATAAAAAGATTTGTCTAAGTAAATTAAACTTAATTATCTTTCTTTATGCAATTACAAGTTGTACGATCAAACGGTAATTCCGAACCTGGCTTAAATTGAAATCCGACGATAATAAAATACTACGGGTCCATAGAAACTAGTTTCGTCAACTCCCGAGACTGTGCCTCGGAAGACTATTTTTCAATTCAATTCAAACGATTAAATTTCAAAACTGACCGATTCAGTGTTAGATTCCATTTTAACACTTCTATTATATTCGATGTTATCAATTTATAAGCTTTCAAATTATATTTTTAACAGGCTTAAAATCTCAGGTTTCATATTTTATCCAATTCAAATCATTCAATTTAATAATTCAATTACCAAATAAATTGTGATATTCGTAATTCAAGTTAAGATTGCTCTATTGAATACTTAAAATCAATTAAATATTCCGATTTTATATGTTTGAAAATTCCGGGTCGTCACATTCCTCCCCCCTTAAAAGAATTTCGTCCCCGAAATTACTAATTAGGAAGAACGGTCCAATACTCGTTTACTTATCCATAACCCTTAAACCATATTACATACTTACTTATCAATTCAAATCTTAAATTTGAATTCAAATTTTAAATTTGAATTCAAATTTTAAATTATCAAAAATTTCTCAAAATTTTTCTAACTCTCTAAATTTTCGAAAAATTTCGCCAGCGTCTCCTTTGCGCGGCTAGCTCGGTACTACTACAAAAATGGCTCTACGGCCTCCCAAATCCAAAAAGAAAACAAAAGCCAAGTGGCTCAATCCAAAAACCCAATCAAATTTCATATAGAAATTCAAATACATACCTTTTTGTCGGGCCATTAATTTTAATCTTCTAAAATCCAAAATCTTTATTTATCCATTGCTTTTATACACCTGTATATCCAACTAAGCAACAATATCCATCACAACATTCAAAAACATTTACAAATTTCAATATCTATTCATTTAAGCCCGTACGATGCACATATACCATTCGTACGCAATACCAAATTCGATCGCTCACTCGATCACACAATTTCATTTTCGAACTAGTATCGTCCACCCGACTTCCTAGTGCGGACTCAGATCTGGTTTCTTGATCAGAAACCGTCATTCTCCTTGCATAGTCATAACTATGATAGAGAATTTCCAGAATCAATCAACAATCCATATCCAGGTTCGCCGTCGAAAATCGGGTGAAAAATCCTAACTCGGATCGATATAACTATCTCGAAAATCTGTGCTCGAATTCTGGATCAATATAGCTATGCGAATAAATAATATACGTACACCTTACGTAATTAGCCCAATTTATTTTTAGCTACACCAATTCTCTTTTTATTCACATTCCCAGCTATCACTTTAACCTTCAGTTAATTTCCATTCAATTATTCTCTTGGAATAATTTTTCCCCAATACCAAATTTACTTAAGAATTTCATTTTCCATTCCTTAAGTTTAATTTGAATATTGTATATAATTCTTATATAAATCTTCATTTTACTATTGAAGTTTATTTCCATTACCATTCTCTTTGCCTTTACAATTTCATTTAAGTTTAAATTTTGGTTTCCACTTTGAATATTGTATTAGTTGCACTTACCAATTAATTTAAATCTCAATTAAAGTTTATTTGCAAACTTTACTTCTTTAGTTTCTTCAATTTCATTCTCTTTACATTTACATTCCAATTAGATTTCAATATCCAATTTCAATTTTATTTGCTTAGCAAATTTAGATCATTTGCCGTTAATGAAAATTTTCGAGAATTTCAAAAATTTTCTAACTCCCAAAATTTACGGAAAATTTTGGCAGAGTCTCCCTTGTACGGAGGGACTTCTGCGATATCGCAGGATGCACAAAAAACATATATACATCGGCCTCAGGCCGGAAATCAATATACATCGACCCACACGGTCGGAAAACAGAAAAACAGTTCATATTTCCTATTTGTATTGCGTAGGCGTACCTTATTTTAGCATTTTTAAGCAAGCGGCGATTTATTTTAGCAAATTTCGCAATCAAATCCAGCCAAACGGCTTCCCTGAACCTGTACTTACTCAATATAAATATGTAAGTGACAATTACACAAAGTTATAGCATTTCACTTAAATATAAATAATTAAAACGTGGGTTTCATAAACGATGCATATTATATACTTCCACAAGCACATGTGAAACATTTCGACATTTATTTTGAATGCTTCTAATCCATTCCAATACCATTTCATTTAATTCATTTTACATTCCAATTAAATGATTTACACTTCATTGCCTACTTCCAATTCATTTGAATCCAAACGAGTTTATTTTTATTCCAAGTGATTCAAAATAAATTTTATTTCACTTCTATCAACTCATAAGATTTTATTCAATGAATTCCCATTTTATTCGAAGCCAAGCTCTTGTTAATATAGCTTGAGTCACTCAACTTAATTACTAATTTCATTCCACTTACCATACAGGTTTTATTATAAACCATTTATAATTCAACCGATTTCAAAAATCAATTTTTAGTCAATATCTATTCATTCATAGAATTTTGATTTTATTAATAACAAGGTCTTTTCCATTCTATTTCAACCTACTTGGAATTGATTCACAAATTCCAACCATCACTGTTATAACCCAATTTCATTTTGTTGGACGACACTCCCAATTATTTTTAATTCATCGTTGGTCTAAGTTGAATAAATATGTTACTCGAGCTCATTTCCAATTTCATTGTTAGCTCCATTTGCTTAAATTAAATTAGTATATTTCATTGAATCAATATGAATTCTAATTCACATTCAATAATTTATTTCGGAATTCCTTTCATTTTATAATGAGGCCATTTCCAATTTGTCCCTACTTGGATTTTTATTGGCAATACAAATCATTTTTATATTAATTCAATTCCATTCAACTTCAATTCAAATTTTATTCACTTACAATTTCAAGTTGAATTTCTATTAATAACTCGACATCTCTTTCAAATTTTATCATTTATCCGCAACTCAAATTTTTATTTAAACAATTCGAGTTCCATTTCCATATTCCATTAATTAATCTTGGAACATTCCATATTATTTACATCGAATATTCATCCCATAATTCATTTACAAACTCAACATTTGTCACCACAAAATTTGACATTCAACATACATTAAATCAATATTTGATTTTTATTTCAAAATTTCTTTATCTATTTTACTGGAGTTTAACCTATTTATTTTATAAGTTAAGTTTTGGATTTTCATTCACTTTCCAAATTCAAAACTATTTTATTTTGGCTTATTAATCTCATTTCTAAATTTTATAGGTCACATTTCATTTATATTCACACTTCCATCTATCCACAATCAATCTCATTCACATTCTTACTTTTATCTTGGGAATATACATTTTTATTTGTTCAATATATTTTATTATTCCACAAACATTTTTACATAAGATTCCAGAGTTTTTTAAACAATTCCTAAAATTCCAAAAATCAACTTTGAAATCAACTATATCCAAAATCCTTTGGTAAATTCAATTGTCCTTTGAATTTCAAGACCAAATCCAGTTCACAACCAATTCCATTTTAAAACAATTTGGCAGCATTTGGCAGCAATTTCTCTTTTAGAAACTCGAAAATAAACATCGATGATGCTGCAGTCATCTCCGACGTTATTTTCTATTGACCGAAAGAGTTCGATGCTTTTATCTCTTTAAAACATTTCAAATATTCTTAATGTCCAATCTCACCAGATTCAATTTCAATTCAAAAATATTCCCGAAATAATACCACTATTATTTCTTCAAAACTTTTGAAAACCATTTCCAAATCCAAAGGAATTTAAACTTTTCCCCCAAAATTCCAAACTTACTCTGGAGTCTTCATCTTAATTTATTTTCATTCTCTGGAATTCTAATTCAAAATTATAATCTTTTTTTTATATGAAGTTATTTCAAATTTAAAAATTACATTTATAATCTATATTTCAAATTTCATTTTGTTATATAAATTTATTTTTCAACTTTGGTTATAAGTTTCAATTTCTTATTCAATTTTTTTTTCACAATAGCGTTAATAATTTAATATTATCATTCCTTAAAAATCAAGCATCCAAATACTATAATAATTTCTGAAAATTATTTCTTTCATATACAAAATAATTTGGGTAAAATTATTTCATTTACCCTATTTTAAACAATACTGTGTCGAATTGTTCTATTCAAGTGTTTAGAGATCCCTATCAATAACGTTAATTACTCGTATTGACCAGAATCCATAAACCACTCAATAAACCAATCGACACAATATAAAAATCATTTTATATTCACTAACAAATACGCGCTCATATCTATTAATACACTCAAACTCATTATAGAGTACTACGGTCTCTACTTGAGTAATTCCCACCAAAGCCAAGGTTGTCGCCAACCTAAGCTCTGATACCAACTGTAACATCCCGCAAATCCGTACCCCTTGAGTCAACACTATTCTACAACAAACAACTCAAGTTGTACAGAAATACGAACCATTTGGGTTTAAGAAGAAGAGATAGAAGAAGAGAATTGGAAACAACAACAGAATCTAACCATCGCAGCGGAATAAAATATAATAGATAATAAATAATCTTTACTCAAAATCAAATATATCTGTTTACATACATTACATCATCAGAGTACATCAGTCACAGCTCACATCAATACAATACAATGGATACACATCAACTCAAAGTACACAACAACTCAAACGCAACGGAAATATATATATATATATATAAGTACGAGAATACGTAATCGTCATCCAGCTCGTCTCCTGAGCTCCACAGCACCATATCCTGTATCCTATAATACTCGGTCTGACCCGAGCATTACAGTTAAATAACACCCGAGTCAGTCTGGAATACCAGCGTGAGAGAATCACACCCAATTGATTATTAAAGTTTCAAAATCCTTTGAAAACCAAAAGCATCTCGTAAGACCACGCCACAAATAAACATGTCGGGTTTTTACCTTACGATAGCTAAAACAATTTTTATATAGAAATCCTCTGATATTATAATAGGGTCTATATACAAATACTTATAAAATAGCCGAAATTGTTACATTCATTAAATTCCAGCTACTAGCCACAAAAGTGGGTAATACAAACAAAACTCGTACAAGGCTCGTAGGGAGAATGGATTTCCAACAATGACTAGGCACTGGGGTACCACCTGTCACAGTACGGGGCCTAGATCACCGTACCGAGGACTACTCCCTTCATCCCCTGCAACACAAGGCCGGAACCATTCCTTACTGAACAGTCCCGAACAAGATAAACCCCGTGGTTGGCGCGACCAACCACCCACTAAGCCGAAATAAATAAGGGACATCTAGACAGGGGAATTATCTTGTCCTGCTTGGGCATGACCCACCTAACCTTGCTGCATATCCCCTGATTTTCAGTCATTCCCATTTGATGAGGCTTGAGGCTGAGCGTTACCTTTAGAACGTTTTCACTTAGAATGCCCATCGTCCACCTGACGATGTTTCGCAAGCATTCGTCCATACAAGTCCGTCCCGGGTTCGAACGGAACCGAAGACACTATTCCTACTACATCCATTTTGGAAATATCCTCAGGATTAGTAGCGACTAGCCCTTGCACTTCACTGCTCCATCTTCGACTCCGAACACGTTTTTCGCACGAAACGTACAAACCGGATCGAAGTGGTTTTCGAGAAATAAATCTCGATCCCGGTCTCTTCGAAACGATCAGCGCATTTGTCCAATATTGATAGTCGGTGATTTAACTATCAATTAATATTCACAAACAACCATCCAAAAATAAATAATTTCACAAATTATTTATTATCTATTTTCAATCCTTTGAAAACGGTTCAAAACCATCTTTCTCTTTTCAGAATAAACTTTCCCAATATTTTCTATTTCCTCTGAAATCACCACTCTTAAAACTAGATTTTTTTTTAAAATAATTTAAAACACTTTACTTTGAAAATATACTTTTAAACATTCAAGTTAAATTACTTCAGTATTTTGTAAAAATACATACTATATGAATATTTGAAAATAAAGTTACTTAATAGAATATAAAACTAGATTTTTACCTTTGAAAACAAAATACTAGGACAATTTTTTTTAAGTAATTACTACTATAATAGGTTTGAAAGAAATACTTACTTTGAATTTAAATAGTAGAAATAATAAATTTCTAAACTTGCTTTCTACAACCATTTTAAAACCTTTAAATTTATTTAAGAATTTACTTTAAAAATGTACTTGGTTATCCAGAGAAAAATCCCAACTTCAATCACTTAAATCAATTTCCCAAATTGATTTCCAATTTATTCTATTTGAAATAAATTTCTTTACTTCTTGGTTCATTTCAAAATTCATTAATTATGGACTTTTTTATTATTATTTACTGTTTGATTTTAAATCTTTTAACTGAAATATATAAATTTCAGTCTCTTCCCATTTCCTTCTTTATTCCTTCAATAATTTTAAATATTAATTATTAAATAAATGTTTGTTTCTATTGAATAATATCATTGAAGTTTCAAACTCCATTAACTTCCTGTTTATTCAAAAAATTCATTTCCATATACAGGATTTTATTAATTAGCACTCAACACTGCTATTTTCTTATCCAATTTATTCTTAATTTATTTAAAATTTCTATAGTTATTTCACCTACAAATTCTCTTCATTTTATTTCCAAATTCCAATTCTATATATCTTGATAACTTAGTATGCCGGAAAATATTCAGATAAACCATATCATCCAATATTCCAGATATCAACAATATTCATCACAGAATATAAAATAAACTCAATAGGGGTAATAAATATTTAAATAAATGTTGAGGGATCCAGTTGGATCCCTCCAACCTGTTTCCCTGCATCCACAGACGTCAGCACAATATAGTTCACCAATTAAAAAAAATCATACTATATCACATTAACCAATTCAACCATTCAAGCAATTAGTTAAACTCAAATCATTTAATCATTTAAATTTTAAATTTAACTGAGTGAGATTTACTCACCTTTTATTTTATTAGCATCCATTCCCAAATCCAGCTTGCTTCTTTCTCAATTTTTGACCTTGTATAAATATTATGATTTTATTAATATTTGAACTAACCGAAGAGTCTATTAACATTTAGTAATGTAATTTGACCCAATTTTCTTTTAAACGATTTTTTTTTATATATAACCAAACTAATTATATAAGTTAATTTGATAAATTAATTTCCAATAATACATTGTTCTAAAATTATCTAGTAAACTTAAAATGTGTGTGTATATATATTTTTTTTTATTTTTGAAACTTCATATACATTAATAACATAGTCTATATAGATTTAAAAATCTATTTTTATATAAACTCCTCATATTAAGAATTTCTGTTTTACTCTTTATCTATTTCATTTAAAAAAAAACATAAATCTTATACTTTACTGCAAAAATAAATTTCCTATTTAACTATACTATCCATATATAAAGTATTTAAATTCAATTAAAAAACCCGGTACCTTACTGACGAACTCAAACTCCACCCCGCACGACCCCAACGTCGAAACCCACATCCATTCCACTTCCTTCAATTTCCTCTACATTCAACTCACAACAGAACTACAACAATACTTCACTGCTAGCAGCAACTATGCATCGGCACAGTGCAATTCCTCAACCACCAAAAACTATCAAAGTCAACACCATCATCAGCCTCGTCCGTGAACACTTGCTATCTCGCCATGACTACGACTGCCTCTCTGTGAAAGCTGCGACCACCATAACCTCATCGAAGCCGTCCCCATCATACACGCGACCACCAGTAATGACGAAAATCGACCCTAGCTTCGCCGCGAGATCGTGACCGACCACATCCTCAACGTTGATTCGATCAAGGCCTCCTCGAAGTCGCACCTCCCCTCTTCTTCGACCGCCATCTCGTCTCGTGCTTCTTTGATTTGCGTTCGATTCTGCTGAGCGATTTAGGACTTAGCAATTTATCAAATCCCTCACCCAGATCTCGCTTTCGAATCGAGCTTCATCCATAAATCGAAACAAATTTGATTCGCAAATTTCTGCCGCCCCCTTTTTTTATATGCGCTCGAATTCAACTCGCATGCGGCCACTAATTTGTAAAACGAATTCAATATGTTTCGTGATTTTGATATGAAGGAAAGGGAAAGGCTTCGGCCTGATATTTATTTGAATATTTTTTTTTGTTTAAAAGATCTCGGCTTCCATTCTGAAGATAAGGCTTCGGCCAAATTTTATAAAAGTGAAAATGAATCTTGCGTTAGAAGCTAGTGGTAAGACTTCTATAAAAAGATTTGTCCAAGTAAATTAAACTTAATTATCTTTCTTTATGCAATTACAAGTTGTACGATCAAACGGTAATTCCGAACCTAGCTTAAATTGAAATCCGACGATAATAAAATACTACGGGTCCATAGAAACTAGTTTCGTCAACTCCCGAGACTGTGCCTCGGAAGACTATTTTTCAATTCAATTCAAACGATTAAATTTCAAAACTGACCGATTCAGTGTTAGATTCCATTTTAACACTTCTATTATATTCGATGTTATCAATTTATAAGCTTTCAAGTTATATTTTTCACAGGCTTAAAATCTCAGGTTTCATATTTTATCCAATTCAAATCATTCAATTTAATAATTCAATTACCAAATAAATTGTGATATTCGTAATTCAAGTTAAGATTGCTCTATTGAATACTTAAAATCAATTAAATATTCCGATTTTATATGTTTGAAAATTTCGGGTCGTCACAAGCCACAAACCAAAATGCATCAATGGTAGAACCATAAATGCATTAAGTCCAGATACAACGAAACTAAAGAAGCATGTGCATAAGTGATCAGTGAACCCGAATACTACATGAAACATGTATGCAAACTGTCTCAAATGGTCAAGATAGTTGTAATGAATGATCAAACTCGATGAAACCACACTGCAATGCAGCTTAGTTCACCTCAACGCCCAACACAAATGAACTACATGATGTACAAGTGTGTAGTGACAACATCAGTGAATATATACAGAGTCAAGGCTACGATGAAATCAAGTGATATGAAAGCAACACCCAAAGTCAAGGCAAAACGATGTCTGCAGCTCAACTTAACTGCAATTCCAAACCAAAGCACTAAGGACACAATAAATACTCGAGCTCAAGACAGTACAAAACAAAATGAACAAACAAATGCCACAGTGAAATAAAGAAGAGTTTGTGTACATTTCGTCTTGATATGCAGAAAGGTTTACACGTTAATGATCCAAGCTACACATAATTCATGCATACCTATAACTTTACCCAGGCCTTGTGTCCCATCCATGCGTGTGAGTTATAATAGGAGAAATTTTTAGTTGCCCAGGTCGACGTATGTATATGCATGAATGGTGTATATATTTCATGTACCATAGTAAACAAAATCCAACTCAAAGTACAAGCTAATGCAGAATGAAGAGAATCAATATACAGTTAAGTCACCAGCAATGCTAAAGAACAGGTACCAAACAGGTATTGGTCATATTAATCATATTATATGTATGCTGACACATATTAGTTGCCCAGGTCGACGTATGTATATGCATGAACGGTGTATATATTTCATGTACCATAGTAAACAAAATCCAACTCAAAGTACAAGCTAATGCAGAATGAAGAGAATCAATATACAGTTAAGTCATGATTCAAACCAGCAATGCTAAAGAACATGTACCAAACAGGTAGACTCAGATGAAACGGCTACAGCAAGTATAACCTGACATGCAAATACTAGTGCAAATATGAATGCATCTATGTATGCAGACACATTATATGAGTACCAAACTACGAGTCAAGCAGCAGAAATGCAGACTCAATATCGAATGCACATAAACACTTGAATGTACCAAACACATGAACTACGACTTATCATGAATCAAATAGTGCACACTGTCCATTACCATAATCCATGAATGAATCAAAGCAAACAATAGACCGAAATTTCACAAGTATGAACACAAAGATGGACAGAAACAAAGTACATAGGGGCCACAAAATCCTAGCAATAATGGTTAGTGAAGCCAGAAATTCAGTGAAAACAAATCAAGCCGAAACCGACCACAAATTCATGCAACGCGTCCAAGTCAAACCCAGAAATTCACGAAATAAATAAAAATGGCGAAGTCAAAGGAAATCAACACCGTGATGGCCGAAAATATTGAACAACTCAAATTCAAACCCAAGAGCATCAAGTATCAGATATGAAATTGACCTGACTAAAGAAATCTTCAAACAACAAAACGAATTGAACTAACTAAATGTGGCGTTTGAATCAGATGTGAGTGGGTAGCACTCACCTTATTTTCTGAAGCGCCTGAGTTAAATTTGCCAGGGAAGAAGCTGTCGAGAAATCCCTGAAGACAGCAATGAAAACTCGAAGTCGGCATTCACAAAATTAGCGAAGCCATAATTTCTGGAGGGAGAGGAACGAAAAAGGGCCGCCATTTTTTTTTGTATGTAGCTTTTACAAAAAAAAAATGAATAGAGGGGGATCGGTTACAAGCTTTTGATGATAAGCACAGCCCTAAAACAAAGAACATGGGCCAAGATTAAATTGAAAGCCCGCGTCACTCCTAAACACTTATTAAAAGAATCACAACCCAAATAAAACTCCAAATAGCCATTAACAACCAATTTCAACGTCATTTGACGAAAATAAATTTTCACAAAATTCCAGGTTGATACAGACTCCCCTCCTTATAAAAATTGCGTCCCCGCAATTTTCATAATTAAAGGTGTCCATAACAATTATTTTTCTTACATAAACAGGTTAAGCTAGAAAATAAAGGTCGAGAACACAAACACCAAAGAAATCTTTTAATTTCATAATAGTAATTCACAAATTCTCAACAAAATCTAATTATCAATAGATAATTCAAAAACAGCAAAACTGAATAAGTACGATTTTCAGCAATATTTAATTATCAATTAGATAATTAGAATACAGAAATCACAAAACAGCAATATCTAATTATCGATACGATAATTAGAAGACAGTAAAATCTAATTATCAACAAAGATAATTATGAAACCCAAATCGTACATCGCAAAACGCAATTATCTAGTTACCAAAATGGTAAATCAGAGAACAACAAAGGTCTAATTATCAAAAACGATAATTAGAATTCTCAAATCAACAAATATTCGATTATCAAAACGATAATCAAATCAATAAATATTCGATTATCGAAAATGATAATCAAATCTCAAATATCTAATTATCACAAGCGATAATCAGAAACAACAATTATTTAATTATCAAAAACGATAATCAAATCTCAAATATCTAATTATCACAAGCGATAATCAGAAACAACAATTATTTAATTATCAAAAAGGATAATCAAATCTTAAAAATCTAATTATCACAAGCGATAATCAGAAAAAAACAAATATTTAATTATCAAAAACGATAATCAAATCTCAAATATCTAATTATCACAAGCGATAATCGAAAAAAAACAAATATTTAATTATCAAAAATGATAATCAAATCAACATTATTCGATTATCAAAAACGATAATCAAATCAATAAATATTCGATTATCAAAAACGATAATCAAATCAACAAATATTCGATTATCAAAAACGATAATCAAATCAATAAATATTCGATTATCAAAATCGAAAATCAAATCAACAAATATTCGATTATCAAAAACGATAATCAAATCAACAAATATTCGATTATCGAAAACGATAATCAAATCTCAAATATCTAATTATCACAAGCGATAATCAGAAACAACAATTATTTAATTATCAAAAACAATAATCAAATCTCAAATATCTACTTATCACAAGCGATAATCAGAAAAAAACGAATATTTAATTATCAAAAACGATAATCAAATCAACAAATATTCAATTATCAAAAACGATAATCAAATCAATAAATATTCGATTATCAAAAACGATAATCAAATCAACAAATATTCGATTATCAAAAACGATAATCAAATCAATAAATATTCGATTATCAAAAACGATAATCAAATCAATAAATATTCGATTATCAGAAACGATAATCAAATCAACAAATATTCGATTATCGAAAACGATAATCAAATCAACAAATATCTAATTATCACAAGCGATAATCAGAAACAACAATTATTTAATTATCAAAAACGATAATCAAATCTCAAATATCTACTTATCACAAGCGATAATCAGAAAAAAAACAAATATTTAATTATCAAAAATGATAATCAAATCAACAAATATTCGATTATCAAAAACGATAATCAAATCAATAAATATTCGATTATCAAAAACGATAATCAAATCAACAAATATTCGATTATCAAAAACGATAATCAAATCAATAAATATTCGATTATCGAAAACGATAATCAAATCTCAAATATCTAATTATCACAAGCGATAATCAGAAACAACAATTATTTAATTATCAAAAACGATAATCAAATCTCAAATATCTAATTATCACAAGCGATAATCAGAAATAAACAAATATTTAATTATCAAAAACGATAATCAAA
Source organism: Allium cepa (assembly GCA_030765085.1). Classification (NCBI taxonomy): domain Eukaryota; kingdom Viridiplantae; phylum Streptophyta; class Magnoliopsida; order Asparagales; family Amaryllidaceae; genus Allium; species Allium cepa. The sequence continues at coordinate 361,663,940 of CM060942.1, forward strand.
TCAACAAATATTCGATTATCAAAAACGATAATCAAATCAATAAATATTCGATTATCAAAATTTATCAAAAACGATAATCAAATCAACAAATATTCGATTATTGAAAACGATAATCAAATCAATAAATATCTAATAATCAACAAAGATAAATAGAACTCATATCAACAAATATTTAATTATCACAAGCGATAATCAAATCAACAAATATCTAATTATCACAAGCGATAATCAGAAACAACAATTATTTAATTATCAAAAACGATAATCAAATCTCAAATATCTGATTATCACAAGCGATAATCAGAAAAAAAACAAATATTTAATTATCAAAAACGATAATCAAATCAACAAATATTCGATTATCAAAAACGATAATCAAATCAATAAATATTCGATTATCAAAAACGATAATCAAATCAATAAATATTCGATTATCAAAAACGATAATCAAATCAACAAATATTCGATTATCGAAAGCGATAATCAAATCAACAAATATCTAATTATCAAAAACGATAATTAGAACTCATATCAACAAATGTTTAATTATCACAAGCGATAATCAAATCAACAAATATCTAATTATCAAAAATGATAATTAGAACTCATATCAACAAATATTTAATTATCACAAGCGATAATCAAATCAACAAATATCTAATTATCAAAAACGATAATTAGAACTCATATCAACAAATATTTAATTATCACTAGCGATAATCAAATCAACAAATATCTAATTATCAAAAAAGATAATTAGAACTCATATCAACAAATATTTAATTATCACAAGCGATAATCAAATCAACAAATATCTAATTATCAAAAACGATAATTAGAACTCATATCAACAAATATCCAATTACCTACAGATAATTGGATGCAACAAATATCTAGAATCAATTAAGATAACTAAAAAATCAACATAAAAGGTTGGATTGATCCCATCAGATGGCGAGTTTTAGCTACGCCGCACGTGCATCAACATATGGCCGAAGCCTACCAAGTACCCAACATAATTTTGGCGCCCAACAAATAACCCGAAGGTCCAACATATGACTCGAAGGTCCGGTACTAGTATTGACCCGAAGGTCCAACATATGACCTGAAGGTCAACATAGTGGCTCGAAAGCACACGAAAATCATCATTATTCAGTTAACGAGTCCGGAATTAACCGAAATAGCAAACGCACATGTCTCATACCACGTGTTTTACTAAATCGTTAGATTCTCTTCATCATTTCCTTGAACGTGCAAAATTGTGTATTCCAAAAATAACATTTCACATTCTCAAACGGATAAGTCCGGAATTAAGCGTATCAGTAAAAGAAAGGGGTCATAGTCCTCGATTTTGCTGAAACGTTTAAATCTCTTTCTCATTCTTTTGAAAACGCAAAATGCAAACTTCTGAAAACAATTTTTATTTATTTTATAAAAGTAATAATTTACATTCTCAAATGAACAAATCCGGAATTAAGCGAATCAGTAAAAGAAAGGGGTCATAGTCCTCGATTTTGTTGAAACGTTTAAATCACTTCCTCATTCTTTTGAAAACGTAAACCGAAAAATTTTGAAAACAATTTTTTTTTTTAAACGCTTTTTATAATCACGTGGTTAAATCAGCAACATAAGTAGCAACTTCAACAAAGAAATGGTACTTCTCAAAACAACATAAAACTAATCTCAAAATCAGCATTGCGGGACAACCGCTTGAAAATCCACTTTAAAATTTGACGGTTACTGAAGTCAAAGCGACAGTAAATTTTAAATGTCAAAATCTCATCAAAATAATTCGCATCAAAATAAAATACCAGTGAATTTTCATTCATTTAAAAATGTCAACAAAACATCGCGCTTCAAAAATATAGCATTGGTGTAAAACTCCCGTTATAATAATAATGGCAACAAAATACGTTTCATAACCAAGCATCAGTTCAACGTAAAATTAATGCAGTAACGTGCAACTTAAATTTGCACGCATACTACAAAATGAAAAAAGAAATCATTTGAATATATCTTCAATGAAGATAATTCAAAACAATCAAAATCTAATCAACATGTGATTAGCATCAAAGAAAACCAGCCAAAACTTCAACAAATTCACATAGCTGCAATCGCCTCGAATCCTCAAATCGGATTCAAAGTTTTAAAGAAAACAAAATAAACATAGCTATGCAAACAACAAATGAAATTTATTTCAATTTCATATTTTGATTTTTAAATCAAAATAACTATCAGCTGTACTCAGCGAAGCAGTCTCTCTGTTTTCGCTGCACACTTTAATAAACAAAACACAATTCACTTTTAATTTTTAAAAAGATATATTTAAAAATTTCAACATATTTTCAAAACTTTAGTTTTGACTCAAAGCACAACTAAAACATCGACAATTAGTTGTAACACATGTTCCATCTAAGGTATGTTTTATATTATGTCCATAAACCCCAAGCTCTGATACCAACTGTGACGCCCCACCTCTATGCTCACAATAAAAAAGAGTATTAAAAGAAATACTGTCCGTTATTACGAAGAATAAGGCTGGATAGGAGCGGCCATCCGTAGTTAGGCCTTACACTAGTATTGGTTATCTCGATAGGAGTGGTATATATCTTTGTTTTTCATCTCTTATTTATTTACTCCCATCGACATTCCCAATTCCAATATAAAACAAACTACGATGGTTCATAATAGTTTAGGACAATATATAATAACAACACAGATACTATAAATGCGGAACACAGGTAAAACAAAACGTCTCATATATATAATAACTGATGTCCGTTACAATACATTTTGACACAATACATATGTTATAACTACAACAGTCGACTCAGGAAGTTATATGTACAAGTACATTATCGAATAATACACATGAATACATATCAACGTATACTACGACACGACAACTCCAAAAGATATGAAAAGTCCTCATAGCTCAAACAGCAACCCAAAGCAAGATATATACAACCTGAAATAACTCGGGCCTGACCCGAGTATTAAATTCAAAAGAAAATAATACACGGGTCAGTCTAATTCAAACTCAGTTATTAGTGCACAGAAGCAATAATAATTAAGTAACAAATAGACGACAGTCACATTAAATCTCGTCTATCCGCTCCTTAAACAAAGAAATCGTATAAAGATAATTATAACACGTAACAGTGTTAAACAAAAAATCAGCAAATCCAAATTATAGACGAAGATGAAAAAAAAATCAATGAAGATAATTTAGAAAACAACAGATTTGCCTAAACGGCAATTAATGACAAAATCTAATTTAAAACATCAACTCTGGTAGGGCTGCGGTATACGCACGCGTATACTGCCTCGCCACTACATCGTATGGAATACGCAAAAGATCCATAAATCAAAAGCAACTAGAATTTCAATAAAAGCAATACCGTGTAGCTGCAGTACACGCTTGCGTGCACTGCCTTGCCACTATAGTGATGATGTACAAAAAAAATCGACGAACCAAAATCAATGAAGATTCAAATATCAATGCCACGGCCTCAATGGTCAAAGTAGACAGACATGAATGTCAAGAAACTGCAAATGCAACAGGTGAGGGATGAATACAATTAATCTCAAATCAGGTTTAAGTGCATCAGTACATGACACATTAAACCAGACAAGCCACAAACCAAAATGCATCAATGGTAGAACCATAAATGAATTAAGTCCAGATACAACGAAACTAAAGAAGCATGTGCATAAGTGATCAGTGAACCCAAATACTACATGAAACATGTATGCAAACTGTCTCAAATGGTCAAGATAGTTGTAATGAATAATCAAACTCGATGAAACCACACTGCAATGCAGCTTAGTTCACCTCAACGCCCAACACAAATGAATTACATGATGTACAAGTGTGCAGTGACAACATCAGTGAATATATACAGAGTCAAGGCTATGATGAAATCAAGTGATATGAAAGCAACACCCAAAGTCAAGGCAAAACGATGTCTGCAGCTCAACTTAACTGCAATTCCAAACCAAAGCACTAAGGACACAATAAATACTCGAGCTCAAGACAGTACAAAACAAAATGAACAAACAAATGCCACAGTGAAATAAAGAAGAGTTTGTGTACATTTCGTCTTGATATGCAGAAAGGTTTACACGTTAATGATCCAAGCTACACATAATTCATGCACCTATAAGCTTTACCCAGGCCTTGTGTCCCATCCATGCGTGTGAGTTATAATAGGAGAAACTTTTAGTTGCCTAGGTCGACGTATGTATATGCATGAACGGTGTATATATTTCATGTACCATAGTAAACAAAATCCAACTCAAAGTACAAGCTAATGCAGAATGAAGAGAATCAATATACAGTTAAGTCATGATTCAAACCAACAATGCTAAAGAATAGGTACCAAACAGGTATTAGTCATATTAATCATATTATATGTATGTTGACACATATTAGTTGCCCAGGTCGACGTATGTATATGCATGAACGGTGTATATATTTCATGTACCATAGTAAACAAAATCCAACTCAAAGTACAAGCTAATGCAGAATGAAGAGGATCAATATACAGTTAAGTCATGATTCAAACCAGCAATGCTAAAGAACAGGTACCAAACAGGTAGACTCGGATGAAAAAGCTATAGCAAGTATTTCCTGACATGCAAATACTAGTGCAAATATGAATGCATCTATGTATGCAGAAACATTATATGAGTACCAAACTACGAGTCAAGCAGCAGAAATGCAGACTCAATATCGAATGCACATAAACACTTGAATGTACCGAACACATGAACTACGACTTATCACGAATCAAATAGTGCACACTGTCCATTACCAAAATCCATGAATGAATCAAAGCAAACAACAGACCGAAATTTCACAAGTATGAACACAAAGATGGGTAGAAACAAAGTACACAGGGGCCACGAAATCCTAGCAATAATGGTTAGTGAAGCCAGAAATTCAGTGAACAAAAATCAAGCCGAAACCGACCACAAATTCACGCAACGCGTCCAAGTCAAACCCAGAAATTCACGAAATAAATAAAAATGGCGAAGTCAAAGGAAATCAACACCGTGATGGCCGAAAATATTGAACAGCTCAAATTCAAACCCAAGAGCATCAAGTATCAGATATGAAATTGAACTGACTAAAGAAATCATCAAACAACAAAACGAATCGAACTAACTAAACGTGGCGTTTGAATCAGATGTGAGTGGGTAGCACTCACCTTATTTTCTGAAGCGCTTGAATTAAATTTGCCAGGGAAGAAGCAGCCGAGAAATCCCTGAAGACAGCAACAAAAACTCGAAGTCGGCATTCACAAAATTCGCGAAGCCATAATTTCTGGAGGGAGAGGAATGAAAGAGGGCCGCCATTTTTTTTTGTATGTTGCTTTTAGGGTGAATAGAGGGGGATCGGTTTCAAGCTTTTGATGATAAGCACAGCCCTAAAACAAAGAACATGGGCCAAGATTGAATTGAAAGCCCGCGTCACTCCTAAACACTTATTAAAAGAATCACAACCCAAATAAAACTACAAATAGCCATTAACAACCAATTTCAACGTCATTTGACGAAAATAAATTTTCACAAAATTCCAGGTTGTTAAAGTTTTATAGAAAATTTTCCAATTTACTATTCACCCGGAATTTCCGAACTCCAAACGAAGCGAGTCGGTTGGCGTTTCTAAGGTTTAACCCACGTTCCAAACACAATGGAACGTGTTTCGGGAGCTAATTCGGTCTTCTGTGCGAGTTATGGCAATAAACGTTCAATTTAAAATTAAACCGATTAAAGGATTTTCTAGGCGTTTTAGCTTGCACCGGACAAACGGTAGATCCGATTGACATGGAATTTGAAACCATACAATAATATCACATTACGGATCCGATGAAACAGGTTTCGTCGAAATCCGAGACTTTTTGAAAAATGACTATTTTAACTCGCCAAATTAATATTAAAAACAATTTCGATGCGTTTCGAGCTGCCACGATCAAACGATAACTCCGATTACTACGAAAATTGAAATACGATAATAACAAACTATTACGGATCCAATGGAACTATTTCGTTCAATTCTGAGACTGTTCGAAAATTGACTAATTTCAGTAGTCGATTAAATATTAAAATATTCAATTTTCACAAATTAACTCTAAATTCAATTTTAAAAGTTCTATAACATCATTCTAACTTCAATATGATAAAGTAAGATTTTACAAATCATTTTCAATCATATTTAACTGAAATTTCAATTATTTCTGTATTTTCACATATTAAATTATTGATTTAATTATTCAATTAAATCCAATTATTCGAAATAAAATTTATTCGACTTATAAACTTCACTTATTAATATTTAAAATTAATTAAATATTCAAATTTTAAATAAATAAAAATTTTGGGTCGTTACAAAAAGCTAAAAGCTGAATCGATAGTCGGACCTCCAATGAAGCTCCAAACTCCAAAGGTAAGTCGCTTATGCTATGTCACTCAGTTTGATCCGAGCGTAAAGCAAAACACAAAACACTCGAGTTAGGATTAACATTCTTATATCTATAAATCCAACTCAAGTGAAATATCAACTGAAATGTAATTAACTTAAAGGATGTTTGGGATAACCATCCTCTAAGGATCCAAGAACTATCTACAGGGTAGAAATATACACTATAACACCGTGGTCATTTCAATTTTATTTATATTTCAAAACTAAAATATCATTTTCATTTCAAATATCTCTATTTTCCAAATTAGTATATATATCCAATAATTTATGAAGTGAAGTATTTTTATTTCCTCAAACTTCACAAATTGCTTCAAAATCAACTCGACATTAATTAAATCAAAATTTATCAATTTCCATTCAATTTAGTTTCTGACTAAACTAATTCAAATTTTATCTATTTTAAATACGGATTTGAACCACAAAATAAACCATTTAAATTTCAATATAATTCGAAGTTAATATATTTCGGAGCTTTAAATATTCAACATTTCAAAGACTAAACTTTGATAGTTGCGTTTATCTCCCAACTTGATTTCACTATTATTTAGTTTTGAAATATTCACTTAATAAATTCAATATTATTTATATGACCTTAAATTTACATTTTCTGTATATTACCTTCAATTTCTTTAGACATGAAACATCCATTAAATTTCTTAAATAAAAATTCAAGTTATAGGATCATATGTTAAAGTTTCGAATTTAATAGTTCCAAATTGATTTAACTCAATAAAATCCTTAATTAATGACAAATTCAAATAAGTCCCAAATATATCTTCAAACCTTAGCTTATAAAATTTATTCCATAAATCTATTTCAGAAATACAAATTTAATAATCCTTAAACATATTTCATATTAATAAAGTCAATCTTAATTAAATTATCTTAATATTAAATCTATATATAAAATAACGTTTATATATAATACTTTAAATCAATATTCATTAAAACCATATATGTAACGACCCGGAATTTTAGGCAATATAAATTTAATAATCTGTATTAATAATTTAACTGGTTTGATAATTTTCTTTATAATTTTAATTTAAACTGACAAATTTATTCTTTTTAAAGGTTAATAAATATTTAATCTGATAACTGTAATTCATATCTTTCTGACAATTTAAATTTGTTAAGAATTGTTTTTCAAAAGCTAATTAAAATTTTATTCTGTTTATAATATATACAATTGATATATATTGTGAATAGAAGAGCTTTTGTTTAAAATTAAAGATTAATTTTGCAAATTGTAATATATATGTATGTATATGTTATAATTTGAGTTGTTTTAAAATTTTAATTTAATCTATTAAATTTTATGTGTATGAATTTTAAATTAAAAACTTTGTTTTAAAACTAAATATTTTTCAAAGATTAATTTAAAGATTTATTCATTTGTCTTCAAAATGTAAGATAATTGTTTATTTTTTTAAATATGATAGTTTATAAAGGAAATTTATTAATATTTTATTTTTGTTTTCTTTAAAATGTTTAAATTTTAAAATGGTTATAAATGCATATGTATAATTGTCTTAGATTTTTAAAATACAAAGAAATTATTTATATTAGTTTTGAAACATTTTCTTTTAAAGGTAAACTTATATATATATATATACATATGTCAGTACTCATTTATAAAGTAAAATATAATGTAAGTTCATATTTACATTTAAATTACATAAAAGACTTAATGATGAATGTAAACATGTGTAAATATAATAATCACCATAAGAATACTTGTAAGAAAAATTTACAAATTTATGACAAATGTTATTCTTAAACCAACATGTGGCAATGTTTTTATCTTAATTTTTAATAAAAAACTTTTTAGAAGGAAACTAGTTTTATGTACAAACATTCCTTTTCTTTATTTTCACTTCTCAACAAAATTACATGGCAACATGTAATCTTCTTCAAATCTGAAAATAAAATTCAAAAAAAAATAAAACTTCAACCTGCAATTCAACTTCAATCTACAACTTCAAATTGCATTGCAAAGTTCAAACCATGCTGTAATTTAAACATGCAATTGAAGGTCTGCATATTCAAATGAAGAATCAAGTTGAAAATTAAATCTGCATGCAAAAGAATTATCAACCTGAAATGCAAATGGAAGTCAAACCTGCTCTGTTATAAAATCTGCCTGCAAAGTATACAGGTGAGTAAATTGTTTTTTTAAAAATAGATAAGTTGAATTCTAATTTTTATTGCATGTGTTAACCTGAGATTTGATACTGCAGTTGCATGAAAATCATTCAGAATTTATAACATTGAATTTACAGATATGTTCTTATATATGTGAAAGGATCTGTGTTTTTTTTTATAAACTCTCTGTTTCTTGTTGTTTCAGACCAGAATCAATCTTCAAAATCCCAAATCTCCCAATAAACATTATTATTTGACTTTGATGTTTAGATGGAAAGTGTTGTTGATGTTTGAAGGCAATTTTTAAAATAGTTTGTGGAATTTTTAAGTTACAAATAATTTTTAAAATGGGGAACACGGTAAATACAATATATATATGTCAAAATAAATCATCACAATTCAGTAATTTGAATTCAGGAACATATTAGAAATGGAAGATGATGATTTTAGGACGTAAAATCAGGATTTTTGGTGTAGTGATTATTGGGTTTTGCAGTAATGAGCAATATTGGGCATTTTGTAGATTTCTATTGATTTGTACAATAATTTGAATTGATATTTGAACCGAAGCTTGCTTGCAAGCTATTGATCATGGGAAAAATACAGGATGATTTTTCAAATGAGTAAATTGAGTGAATTAGATTAAACTAGGGTTTTAAATAGGTTTCGGTTTGACTTGTCTATAATGTCATTTGCGACATGGATGTTGAATTGAGCTTGATCGCATTTAGGGTGTTGAAGCTCGTGGTCATGGCGAATTGGTGTGGGGGGGTCAGCGGAGTTAACCGGCGTTGAGATGGTGGTGGAGGGGAGATTTGGGGTTGACGTTCTTCTGCAGTGGTACGAGTTTTTGATTCGAATGGTCGTTTTTCGACTCGTGTATTGATGGGTGGATCTGGGTTCACCTGAGTACTCGCGAGAGGGTTTGGGACTGTGGAGGATGGTCGCGATGCTCAACAGCGGCCGGTGGTATTGTGCTTGGTGCACGGTGTATGCTCATGTACACTGAGGAATGGAGTTGGGGAAGATGGAGTTTTTCTCGGGTCTGGGATCGTGCGAGCTTCGGGTTTGACTCGAAGATGAGAGGTTTGGGTTTTCTTCGGTGCTAGCTCGTGTGGGATTGGTGTTTTCCTCAGGTTTACTGATGGTTTGTTTACTGATATATACTGTATAATGATATACAGTTGCAAGCAAATTTATGTTGGTATAGATTGAAGTCAGGTTCCAATGGCAACTCGAGTATAAATAATTGAAAGTTCAAGCTTCAATATTGTAAACAAGTTTAAAACTTGTTTGTTTTGGAATTAAGTTATTCAAATTTTGAAATGTAAATTGATTTTACTTTCAAAAAAATTTAACGTTTGAGATGATTTCTTTAAAAGGTAATTTTACTAAATTAAAGTTTGAATTTTAGTTTAAAAAGAGTGTTTGAATTTAATTATTAAATCAAAAGTTTAAAGTAAGTTTAAAAAGTAATGTTTTAAAAACAAGATTACAAATTATATTGAAAAAGGTAAGTTTAAATTAGATAATTAAAATGTTTTAAACCTCAAATTGATTTGTAAATGCTTTCTTTTCAGATAAAGTGTAAGTTATAATATTGTAAATCAAATAGATTGTTTTGAGATATTAAAATTTGATTAAATTCAAATAATCTATTTATGGAAATAAATAGGTTAGATTATTTGGATATAAATTTAAGAATACTTAATAATTTGATATTATGTAAAAGATTAATTAAGAATAATGGTTTCTTAATTAATTAAGGATTTTTAAATCTTGGAAGTTAATTAATTAATTGTTTAATTAATTTTAAATAATTATTTATTTATTTATTTAATTTAAAATAACCACTTAATTATGAATTAATTAAGTGTAATTACTTAATAAAGTAATTAATGGTTAATAATTGAATGTAATTAAGAAGGTAATTACTTATGAAGTAATTAGAGGAATTACTCATGGAAGTAATTAAAGTGGAAGTGATTAATGGATAATCACATGATGCAATTAATTAAGGATTAATTAATATAGTTGTTTTGAAGTTAATTAATTATGGAATAAATAATTATTGAATTAAGAATTAATTAATGATGGGATTAATTATTTGTTAAGTAATTAATTAAGGAAGTAATTAAGACTTATTAATGGAAGTAATTAGAAATAATTACTTATGTAAGTAATTACGAATTAATTACTTAATTTATTTTGGTTAATTTATTAATGTAATTAATTAATTATTGAATGTGGTTTATTTAAGATTAATTACCAAGGATAATTAATTAAAATGTAATTAATTAATTAAGTAATTAATAAGGATTGATTGTTAATTTAAATTGGTTAATAATTACTTAATGAAGTAATTAAGGATTAATTAATCAAGGATTAATTTAATTAAACTAGAAATTAATTAAGTAAGAAGTTAATTAATTTAGTTAAGTAATTACAAATTTGTTAATTACTAATTATGATTAATTAGTTGATTAATTATAAGTTTATTATTTAATTAATTAAAATTAATTAATAAGGATCATTGATTAATATTAATCAAGGTTGATTAATAAAAGTAATTAATTTAAGTGTGATTAATTAAGAATCAATGTAATTAATTTTAATTAATTAATTAATTAATGATCATTAATTATTGTAATTAATGTTGGTGATTAAAGGGTTAATTAGTGAATATGGATAGGATAATTACTTGAATGTAATTAAAGATAATTAATCAAGGAAGATTAATTAAAGAAGATTATTAGAGATGATTAATTTATTTATTTGGAATAAATAAATGAAAAGGATTTAGGTAATCCAGGTGATTAAGAGTTAATCAATTCCGTTTTGATATGGATGATTGATATTAGATGATTAATTGATGTTGGGGGTTGATTGATATTGGTTGATACTGAATGATCTGGATATCTCTGTTATGTGATATGATGCCATGTGAAGATGAATATTGATATGAATTATCTCTTGTAATAATATGATTCATCTATCTGTTTATATATCATCCTGAATATAAGTTTAAACTATTTAAACCCTTAAGTACAACTTGGACATGGTGTTTGGTTTCGGTGAGACCGGGATCGGGTTTCCATATTTGGAATCCGAAAACCACATCGATTCCAATTAAACATTAGGCGTGTATCCAAGTGGAGCAAGTGAAGACTCGAGGTGTAAGGGCTATACTTCAGTATAACTCTGTGGGTGATTCCGAGATGGCGAATTAGAGTGCAAGGGCTATGGTCGTTGACTCTGAGGGCGATTCCAATAATGAGTGCAACGAGATAGTGCCTTCGGTTTCGTTCGAACCCGGAACGAACTTGTATGGATTGAATGCCTTCAGAAAATCGTCGGGTGGACGATGAGCATTCCTAGATTTGATGTCCTATAAAGGTAATCGTAACCTCAAGCCTCATCAACCGGGAATGGCTAAAACAGGGGAGGTGCAGCAAGGTGTTAACTCCTATTATTGCCGCGACCTAAAAGTAAGCAACCTAACTGAAGACGCGACCTAGTGACCCAAGAGATGAAACGATTCAGCGGCCTAATTAGTGAAGCGACCTAGCGATCTGAAGAAGGTTACGACCTAGCGGAACCCAGCGACCTAAGAGTAGCTGCGACCTAAAGTGTTGCGACCTAAGATTGTCTCGACCTAAAGGCAGCAGCGACCCAAAAAGGCCGCGACCTAAAAGAACAAGCAACCTAAAAAAGGACGCGACTTAACTGCAGAAGTAACCTGGCGATCTAAGGATTGTTGCGACCTAACAGAAAACTGCAACCTAAAGGAGGCCGCGACCTAAGAGTGAGTGCGACCTGAAGATGGACTAGACCTATGGAACTCCGCGACCTAACTATCCACCGACCTAAGAAGCTCCGCGACCTAAGGAAGGTCGCGACCTAAGGGACTCAGCGACTTAAGATTAACTATGGCTGCAGGAAAGTACTCACGACCTAGGTTGGGTCGCTAACGACCTAAATACCAGAATATAGAAGACTATGCAATGCCACAGGGGGATAGGTCGCTCACGACCATGGACTTGTGCAAATCAGCATGCGTGAGGAAGAAGGGGCCGATACTCTTCAGGTCGACTACAACCTTACTTAGGTCGGTCACGACCTACGACCTTACTTAGGTCGGTCACGACCTACGACCTTACTCTGAAAAATGCCTATAAATATGACCCTAACTCCAACTAGCAAAGGACTTTTTGGCTCATTCTCTTCAAGCGCCGTTACTCTGCTGCATTCCAAACCAATCCAACACTTAAAGCTCTCAAGACACGAAGAACGCTACAAACAACTTCGAGAAAAGATCACACACATCCAACATGGATTTGAAGATTCTAATCTCCATTGAAGTTTAGGCTACTTGTTCTAAGTGACTTGTAATTCAAAGTGTATTGTACTTGGAAAGAATTGTATCAGCTTGTAACGAGATCATCAATAAAAGTACTTAAAGTGGACGTAGGCTATACCCTTAAGCCGAACCACTATAAAATTGTTGTTGTTTACAGCTTTTCCGCTATTATCTGCTTGTAATCTGTTCCCGAGTTATCGGGTGGTGCTTTCACAACTATAACTCATACACCGGGGTGTTAGCGGTCAAATTTTAGCGTTAACATTTTTGGTGCTTTCATTGAGAGTTGAACTCCGGAGAGTTATCATCATTGCCCCAACAAGATTTGTAGAGAGAATTTCCTCGAAAACCAGAAGTCTATCCGAGATTATGGCTCCTGGAAGGAAGAGTAGATCTGTCAGATCTGGGAATATTCAAGAGGGAACCTCCGCTTCCCCTATATCGAATCAAGTCACTCCAGCTGTCGGAGTTACAAAAGCAGAGCTGGATGCTGCAATCTTAGGGCTGAACCAACAGATCAATGCCCAAAATGCACAATTCGAGGCTCAGAATGCCCAGAATGTCCTAATTCTGAATAGGTTGAACGATTTGCTTGGGGCAAACCGTCGACCGGCAGATAATGAAAGGAATTTTGCTGGCAACATTCGTGATGCTGAAGAAAGAAATGCTCCTGAAAGGGCTGCTAGCCCCTTTGAACAAACACTTCCAGAGGTTGGTGGATCTAGAACTCGACATGATGAGGAGTATCTTTCTGGAATGGTCCGTCAAATTATGAAAGAAAGTATGCAGAGGGTTGAAGACGAGAAAGAATGGGGTTTCGCCCCAAGTAAAACTCCTTTTACTGAGAAAATCTTAAAGGCTGAATTCCCAAGGAAGTTTGTCCCACCAACCATTCCAGCTTACAGGGGGACGAGTGATCCGAACGAATTCTTATACAAGTATGATTGGCACATGACAGGTGCCAGAGCCTCTGATGAAATAAAGTGCCGATATTTTCCTGTGTATCTCGAAGGTGTAGCTCTACTTTGGTTCACCAAACTTCCAATTCGATCTACCGATCAGTTTTCTGACTTAACCCGGAAGTTTAAGGAGCAGTTCAGATTATATGCCTCAAAAGCCAAGGATATCATGTCACTGTCAAGTTTGGAGCAGAATCCAGGGGAGACTATCAGATCTTTCTTAAACCGCTTTAATATAGCGCTAGCTGAGGTGGACAATGCAGAACCGCGAATGATATTGACTTATCTGATGAAGGGAATCGACAAGTCGAGCGAGTTTGGGAAATGGCTAAACATGAAGGAGCCAAATTCCCTTGAAAAGTTCTATAAAAAAGCAGATGAATTCATACGCTTAGAAAGCCGTCCCGTACCGGTAAAGGCAGTGTTGGAAAAAGCCGAAGATAACACTGTTGTTCCACGCAAGAATGAATCTGTAGGGCAAAAAAGGGAAAATAACAATGGGAAGAAGCAGAGTAATCTGAAGAAGCCCCGATCCTTCAAGCCATCGGAATATACTCCTTTATCAGATACGCCGGAGCGTATCTACCTTGCCACTAAAGATTCTATTGACTTTCCTAAACCTCCTCCTCTAAGAACCGGGAAAAAGGCTATACAGAGTGGGAAGTTCTGCCGCTTCCATAATCAACCCGGTCACGAAACCGATGAATGCCGACAGTTGAAAAATCTGATTGAAGAGTTGCTAAGGGAAAACAAACTATAGCAATTTGTGAAAAAGAATAGCAACAATCCTGCTTCATCTAGTCAAGGGCAACAGGCTCCTACTCATCAGCCTAGGACGATTGAAAAGGCTGCAGGGCATGAATCTGGAAGGCCCATTATCAATGTCATTACAGGAGGACCTCACCCAGCAGGCAGAAGCTGGGGTGAAATGGAAAGATATACCCGAGCTTTAAAGTATGTACGGACCGAGGAAGATGTATTCGTTTTGGAAGGTGCTACGCCCTTGAAGCAACAAAGAACTCTTGATAATGATATTGTATTCAAAACTAGGGATTCTGCAGGTATTGAAGCTCCTACCTTGGATCCCTTAGTCATCTCGGCTGGTATCGGGCCAGCTATTGTCAGAAGAGTTCTCATTGATTGTGGTGCATCCTGCAATATCCTCTTCAAGAAGACATTCGACCAAATGAAGATCCCTATGGCTGATGTGCAAGCTTCATCGCATAAAATTGCTGGCTTCACTGAGGAGCCAAAACAGCCAGTAGGAACCATTGATTTGTTTGTCGAACTTGGAGAAGGAGAAAGAAAAATGGTCCGCAAGCAAACTTTTGTGATTGTCGATGAATTTTCTGCTTACAATGCTTTCCTTGGTCGTCCAACTCTGGCAGCGTTCAAAGCTGTTCTTGCCCCGTGGTGCCTCACCATTAAATTCCCTACAGACAATGGAGTAGGAGTTATAAAAGGGGATCAAAATGCTGGGCGAGAGTGTTATCTGACAGAGCCCAGTCCGCATCAGAGAACCAGCCTTGTAGCAATTACAGGGCGGACCCTGCACTGGCGAGCACAGCGGAGCAAGGAAAGAGATGGACCCTAGAAAAGTCAGTGCAGGGGGAAATAGAGTGGTACCAGTCGAAACGACAATACCAATACCTGTTGACCCAAAGGACCCAAACAAGGTGTTGAATGTGGGTTCACAACTTAATGTGTCAATTCAGAATATCTTAATATCTTTTTTAAAGGAAAATCTGGATGTTTTTGCTTGGACTCATGCCGATATGTGCGGAATATCCCCAGAAGTTGCAGTGCATGCTCTAAATATTGATCCAAAATTTACACCTGTGAAACAAAAGAGGAGAACTCAAGGTCCAGAAAGGTCAGCAGCGTTAAAAGAAGAAGTTGATCGACTCATGGAGAATAATTTTATCAAAGAATCTACCTATCCGAATTGGGTTTCAAATCCAGTGCTGGTTAAGAAAGCCAATGGAAAATGGAGAGTATACATCGATTTTTCAGATCTAAACAAGGCCTGCCCCAAAGACTGCTTCCCATTACCCAGAATCGACCAATTGATGGACGGAACAGCGGGACACGAATTGTTATCTTTTATGGACGCTTACTCCGGATATAACCAGATCATGATGCATGAGCCGGATCAGGAGGATACGAGCTTTATCACCGACACCGGTCTCTACTGCTACAGAGTTATGCCCTTCGGGTTGAAGAATGCAGGGGCAACATACCAAAGACTTGTTAATGCTATGTTCAAACCGCAACTGGGCAAGACTATGGAAGTCTACGTCGATGACATGTTAGTAAAGTCTAAAAAAGCGGTGGATCACATAGAACACTTAGCAGACATGTTCGCAGTCCTCCGGAAATACAGAATGAAGCTCAATCCTTTAAAATGTTCATTTGGAGTGGAATCCGGCAAGTTTTTAGGCTTCATCGTGAGCGCTAGGGGCATTGAGGCCAGTCCAGCTCAAATTACTGCATTGAAAGAAGTCAAAGCTCCTAGAACAAAGAAGGAATTGCAAAGTCTCAATGGAAAAGTCGCCGCCTTGAGTCGGTTCATTTCCAAAGCCACAGATAAATGCATCCCATTCTTTGACGCCCTAAAGAAAGGAAAGAAAAACTTCGATTGGACTCCCGAATGCCAAAAAGGCTTTGATGAATTGATTCGCCATATGGAAACGCCCCCAATACTTTCTAGGCCTGGCGACGGCGAGGATCTTCTTATATACTTGGCAGTATCATCTCATGCTTTAAGTGCAGCGCTGATACGAGAAGACAAGAGGATTCAACGTCCAGTTTACTATATCAGCAAAAGACTCACTGGGGCAGAGATGAATTACTCTAAGTTGGAAAAACTCGCCTATTGCCTACTAATTGCGTCTAGGAAGTTGAGGCAATATTTCCAAGCTCATCCTATCAGAGTCCTCACTGATCAACCTTTAAAGCAAGTCATGTTTCGCCCTGAGACTTCGGGCCGTCTTCTAAAGTGGAATATTGAACTCAGTCAGTATGACATCACTTATCATCCCCGAAAAGCAATCAATGGACAAGCTTTAGCAGATTTCATTGCAGAATTCACAGATAAGGGTAACAGTGAGGAGGAAACAGTCGACGATTCCCCAATCCAATGGAAGTTATATGTCGATGGTGCGAGAAACGACTACTGTTCTGGAGCCGGAGTTGTACTTGAGACCCCAGAAGGCCGATCATGATGCTATGCACTAAGATTGGAATTTCCTTCAACAAACAACGAAGCAGAATACGAAGCCCTTATCGCTGGTTTAAGGATTGCTAAAGAATTAAACATCCGAGCGTTACAGATATTTAGTGATTCTCAGCTTATTGTATGCCAAGTCAAAAAGGAATTCCAAGCAAAAGGGGGGAATCTGCCCGCCTACTTGTCAAAGGCTTGGGAGCTCCTGGGTGATTTCGATCATTACATGATAAGTCACATTCCTCGAGAGGAAAACACGAAAGCAGATTCTCTCGCAAAGTATTCTAGCACAGGTGAAGCTCAATTTCTGGGGCTAACTCCAGTGGAGGTCCTGTCGACTCCTAGCATTGATGAGATGGACATTGATTGGATCATGAGCATGTCTCAAGAGCAAGAATCATGGATGGCTCCGATAACAGAATATCTGCTCAATGGATCCTTACCAGGGAACTCAAAAGAATGACAAAAGCTACTGAGAAAAGCCTCTCGATACGTAATCCAGGATGGCCGATTATACAGACGGGGATTCTCAATGCCATTACTTCGATGTGTATCCAGGGAAGAATCTAAAGCAATCCTAGCAGAGGTACACGGAGGAGAATGTGGCGATCATTCAGGTGGCCAAACATTAGCAAAGAAAATTCTCCGATACAGATATTTTTGGCCAGAAATTAATCGAGATGCAGCAGAGTATTCCCGAAAATGTGACAGATGTCAAAGATTCGCCAAAATTCCTAGAGCTCCTTCCACTGAACTCACACAGATGGTCAGTCCATGGCCGTTTGCAATATGGGGAATAGACCTTGTAGGACCGTTGCCAACTGCCAAATCTGGAATTAAATACGCCATTGTTGCTGTAGATTATTTTACTAAGTGGGCAGAAGCTGAACCACTGGCTACTATCACCTCAAAGAAGATGATAAGTTTTGTGACTAAAAACATCATTTGCAGATACGGTGTGCCTCAAAAAATAATTACAGACAACGGAACTCAGTTTGAAAGTGAAGAATTCCAAGATTTTTGCAAGCAATTCAAAATCCGGAAAAGCTTCTCAGCAGTGGCTCATCCGCAGGCAAACAGGCAAGTGGAAGCCGTGAACAAAATTATTAAGTCAACCATCAAGAAGCAACTTGAAAGAGCAAAAGGTGGTTGGGTCGATAAGCTACCACTGGCACTATGGGCATACAGAACCACTCACAAAACTGCGACTGGGCACACCCCATTTTCATTGGCATACGGGTCAGGGGCAATGATTCCGGTAGAAATAGAGGTCCCTTCACACAGAAGAATCCATTTCAATCAAGCAGAAAACGAAAAGCTACAACTTGAAGCGCTAGATCTCCTTGATGAAAAAAGAGATGAGGCTAATATCAGAATTGCAGCTCATCAGCAAAGAATAGCTAGACATTTCAATTCCAAAGTTCGCCAACGCAGCTTTGAGATTGGAGACCTAGTCCTGAAGAGAATTATGACAGTGACAGGTGTGTTTGGGCCAAATTGGGAAGGACCATATGTCATAGGTCAGAAGCTTCTTGACGGCACATTCAAACTCACCACTGTTGAAGGAGATCAAATTCCAAGGGCGTGGAACAGCAACCATTTGCGTCCATACTATACTTGAAAATTTTGTTGAAATATTGTAAAAAGAATTATGAATGTATGATTCTTGTAATTGAAGGCAATTGTAAAACTGATGCAAGTAAATAATGAAAGAATATAAAGTGGATGTAGGCCCAATTTCCTGGCCGAACCACTATAAATCTTGTGTTCCTTATTATTATTACATGTTTGCTTTATTTTCGATATAAAAAGTACATAGAATGTATTGCTGAAATGTCGATTTAAATTTTTGCAGACAATGGAAGTGAAACTTGCACATAAAAGGACCAAGTGATTCTCGCCAAACTTCAAGTCACAAAAGCCCCGAATTCAAATCCTAGATAGGAAGTACTTCAATTGAACGGCCTATGATTTCGACAGAAACGGGTCTTTGCTAATAAATTGAGATCGTTTGAACAAACAAACATCCAATTAAGAAGCTAGTGCTCGTTCTCGCGAAATTGCCTGACAATGAAGCACACTTCCTTGGATTAAACAAGTTACTTGTGAGAAAAGGGAATGAAAGCTATAAAAAAAAAAGAGCAGAGGATCATTGAAAAGGCATAAGCAAGTGGACAGAGGAACAACCAAAGCCATCATCGGCAGCACAAGTCCTCTCCGGAGGCACAACTCTTCGGAGGATAAAGACCTCTAATGGGTCATACGCCACAAAAAAGAAAGTTCTCTACTCAAAAAAAAAGATTGGAGGAGTCATGACCCTCCAACCATGAGAGAGTAACTTCCAGGCGATGAAAACCCTCTCTGAGGCACATTTCACCAGGAGTTGAAGCGTAACGACCGCTCTTCGGAATTTCACTTCACCAGAGTTGAAATGGAAACAAAATAAAGACCTCTTCGGAGGCACATTTCACCAGGAGTTGAAGTGTAACAACCGCTCTTCGGAATTTCACTTCACCAGAGTTGAAATGCAAACAAAATAAAGACCTCTTCGGAGGCACATTTCACCAGGAGTTGAAGTGTAACAACCGCTCTTCGGAATTTCACTTCACCAAAGTTGAAATGCAAAACAAAAGAAAGACCTTCCTGGAAGCCCACGTTTCACCAAGATTGAAATAAACATTCCAAGTGTTGAAACGTGAAAAGGCTTTATTCGAAGGCACAACTCTTTGGAGGTACACGTTTCACCAAGATTGAAATAAAACTTCCAAGTGTTGAAACGTGAAAAATCCCTCCTCAAAGGTACAACCCCCCCCCCTCCGGAAGCATAATCAAGAAAAAAGACCTCTTCGGAAGCCCACGTTTCACCGAGATTGAAATAAAACTTCCAAGTGTTGAAACGTGAAAAGGCTTTCTTCAAAGGCACAACTCTTTGGAGGTACACGTTTCACCAAGATTGAAATAAAACTTCCAAGCGTTGAAACGTGAAAAAATCCCTCCTCAGAGGTACAAATTTCTATTTAAAAGAAAAATCCTCATCAAGAGCATACTTTAACTTTCAAAGGAAGAGTGATTTACCTATCCTAAAAAAAAGGGAAAGAAAGTTAAAGTACATTCAGAGGTTCGCTTTACCACATAGAAGAATTCACTTGGCAAAATGTGTACATACGCAAAAGGAAAAAGTGACTTCTTCGAAGGACAAAGCGTAAAAACTTATATGAAAGGAGTTGTACTCTATGAAAAATCTTTTCACGAATGAAATAGTCATTCTACAGAAAATAAGAGTGCAAGTCCCCTCGAAGTATAGAAAATTGCAGTAAGCTTATGGTATGGGGGCAGCATGGTATAGTTGTATACGATATGATATAGCTACATCGGTAAAGTACGCTCAAACAACATACCATAAGCTCACTGCAATGTCATATAAATAAACTTGTGCAAAAATGAATAATAAATGCATTCTCAAATTCAAACAGGAGTTTATACAAAGAAAGAGGAATCATTTTATTCAACGTTACTTTATATACAGGTACAAGTTTCAACAAAAGAAAAGCGGGGGGCCGATACCCGCACAATTCTCGACCAATACATGCAAAAGACGAGAAGCTAAAAGCTGAAGTCTTCATTTCTTCTTGCCACCCTTGGACCCTTTGCCTGGCCGAATGATTAGTTTTTCAGGTCTATCTATAGGCATAAGGGAAGAAGGAGAGGGAGGTGCAACCGGTGCGACTTCCGGTTCCTCTTCAGTAGTGATGATTTTCTTCCCCCTCCTCTTCGATGTTCCGTGCTTCTTTCTTCTCTTCGAAGAAGACTCACTCCCTGAAGTAACAAGAGCGGACAAAACTACGTCATCAGAGGGAGTCCGCTCCGGAGAGAACTCGCCTCCTTCAAGTCCCTCGTCCTTCTGCTCTTGCGAACGATAGGGTCATCCAAGCCATGAAGAGCCTCAATCTGTTCCTCTTGTGACCCTGGTTGTGAAGCAGAAGGAGGAGTCACCTGAAGAGACGGAGGAGGGATAACCGGAGGAAGTGAAGTCTGCACAGCACTTGGCGTTTCAACTGCAGAAGAAGAGAAATTAAAAATATTAGTATCTCCCCGAAAGAAGGGAGATATGGGTTCGTCGAGATTCAAGAAGTAATCGAGAAGCTCATCAAACTTTTGAGGAGTAAGCAAGCGATCCACCTGAATCGGATCAATATCAAAATTACCTGAAGATGTTTGCTTCGTAAGTTCAATCTCATAATTCTGAGCCCCGATATCCTCCAAAGCCTCATCATCAGTAGGGGTGATTACCCCGGTTCTTATAGGAGGCGGCGAATGAGCACTAGAGCCTGTAATGTCCACTTCGGGAGAAACTAAAGGACGTTCAGAAGTGGCAGGCGGTATTTCTTTCTCAGAACGTTCCCCTTCCGCCATTCCGGCCCGTACCTTGGCGAGTTGCTCTTTTCCCTTGGCAAGAGCGGCGCGGGCATCATCATCGAGATAATGCTCTTCAAGATCTGTCTCAGCGTAGCCAGCACCTTTACCACCTAGCATATCAAGTGCTGCCTCCCAGACTTCAGCTAATGTAATTTCGTATTTAGGGCCTAGAAAGGCAAGGCTGCCACGCCCCAAAATGCTGTGCAGATAGAAATCAAATAATGTGGAGCTAATATCAGCTTTGGTTGCTTGATGGGCCTCTTCGGCCGCGAGTTTACCAGCAACAGCCTCGTCACGCTCCGTTTCGGCTATAGCAAGTCGAGCTTTTAGCATCTCTATCTCCAAGCTTTGAGAACCGGCCTGTTCTCGTAGCTGTAAAGTTTCAGCACGATATTCTTCTATGACCTTCTCTTGGTGTGTAAGCTTATCTTCGACTGCCCTTTGACTGGCATGCGCATCTCGTACTTGTTGCTGAAGCATGCTCTCCTTTTGAGAATGGAAAGTAGATGAAGTAGCTAATTCTTCCTTAAGCTTTTCTACTTCCGCTTCCAGCTTTTCATTATAGGAAGCAATACTTCTCATTTCGGCGTCATGTTGTTCGAGAGTCTTCTGCCACTCAGCCTTATCGTTCTCCATTGTGAGCATGGCCTCGAGATTGGCTCGGTTAACCCTCTGAAGCTCGTCGACAAGTTTTTGCCAGTTCGACATTCTTTCAATATCGGTCCTGACAGTATCAAGATTTCGCAGCATAGCCGGTTTGTCGAGAGGGACCAAGTCGAGATCAAATCGAACACCTCTCAAGCACCACTGAGGAAATCGACTTTGAAGAGTGGGAGGACCTCGCCCGACTTGGTATGCGGGCCGGTTGATGATTGCTTGAATGTCGGAGCGAACGGGAGCAGGAGATTGAGCAGGAACATGTTCAGAAGCTGTCGGCATTGTTTCTTCGGTAAGTCTAGCCCGCTTGCTAGAAGAATCGTCTATGTGACCTTTACCTCTCTCATCGTGAGCTTTTCTCTTTTGAGTATCATCATCTCTGTGGGGAGGGTCATGTCTTTCTTGTTCCCTTCGGTGACGTTCTTCATATGCTCGTCTCTCGTCGGCTTTCCTGATGGCCCTCTCTTCATCTGATTCTCTGTAAGAAGGGAGGTAACGCCTGTAATCATACTGGCTACGCCTCCCGTAGCGCTGGAAATCATCATAGTACGAGCCGCTGCGCCCCATAGGAGAATCTGGAATAAAAATAATAAGCTTTAGAAATCTTTAAAGTACAAGAAGATAAGTGCGTAGAAGTGATGAGAAATCCGAAGTGTCGTGTAACGTGTAAACTACACGCATCGAGTTACAAACCACTCTGTGGAATAGAGGTAGTGATAACTTGAGTAGGAGGAGTTGACATTTGTTGTAAAGAAGATGTCGCCTCGATTACAGAAGAGATAGTTTTGGAGACATCATCTTTGAAAAGTTCTTGAGAAGTCACAACTAAATCACTCAACCCCCCGAAAACATCATCACCATCATGTTTTTTGGGACTTGCTTTCTTGACTCCTTCGTTAGTAGATTTTTCGAAAGATCGTGGAGGTTCTTCCTCTTCGATAACTGGGGCAAGTACAGACTTGTCAGATGGCCCCGCAACATCTTTCGGAATTGAACACTTTACTAGTGAAGTTTCTATAGTGGTTCCTCCCTGCAAGTGCTCTTTAGTGGAGACCGGGGCATCAGGAGTGTTCGTCGAAGAATCAGGAACCTCCGTTGTAACTTCATGAATTTGAGTGGAACGAGAAGGATGTAGAAGCTCAAACTGATGAAGAAGTTCTTCTGTCAATAGAAATTTTGCGCTTCTTTCTTCAGCAGCCACAGTGCTTAGCCTTTCAAAAACTGACTTATGGCTGGAATCTCTAGAAGGAGGAGGAAGTGCTGTAAAAATAAGGAATGGAATCAGCATCTAGCAATACGAACCAGGTAAAACTTAGAATAAAATTAAAGAAAGAAGAGAAAAAAGATCTCACTTCCTACTCTCCAGTCTGCGTAAAATTCTGCGGGGCAACGAATGTAGAAGTATTGATTCAGGAAACCATGTGCACTCTCCGGCAAATCCAAAATAAGTTTGCGGTTCCTCGCACCTCTTACAAGTACAATTGAAGGGTGGTCCTTGTTCTTCGCAAAAGTGCACAAGTAACAGATTTCCTCAAAACTCGTAAGACGGTCAAGAGTCCTCCTGAACAGAACGCACAATCCCATCAAAATAGCATAGCCATTGGGGTGCAGCTGGAAAGGAGAGATCGTCAGTCGAAGGAGGATTTGTCGAAGAAATTCATTAAAAGGAGGAATTGCTCCACTTAAGCACATTTGTCGATTAATGGCAACAAAACCGTAAGGTGGTCTATCAGCAAAGTCATTTGGTCCAGGGAGTTAAACTTCTGCCTCGGCAATGCCAAATTGAACGCATAATTGGTTAAGCGCCCGCTGTTTCAAAAGGGTAGGAGTTCTTTCCGGAGGATTCTCTAGTGGAATAGCAATCGGGAAAACCCCTTCGGCGTGTTCTATCATCTCTTCTTGTTGAGACGTCATTCTACATAAGCGACTGGATGTTCAGATGAGAAGGTGCACGTTTCCTAAAAAGTGTGAAGTGTTGTGCAGAACTAAAAAAAAAGAAGGAGAAAGCAAACATAACTGAAATCAAACTAGTTGACAATTAGTCGAATATGAGATTTCAGGACTTGTTAATATAAAGCTCAAGTGTAGTGTTAATGCGAACGAATCAGCTTTAACTGGATATTTTAGTTTTGCTTTAACACTTCACTTGAATTCATTGGTTCACAGCATTTCGTTCACACAGTTCATTTAAGTTGATTACTCTTTATCGACTAATCTGTCATTCGATGTGGGCAGTCAATGGCAGTATATTCGTCCCAGTTTTCTGCAAATATTATGTTTAACAGGTTATTAGCATTAGAGATAACCTACAACAAAGTGCAACAGAATTCAAGTTCAAACAATTCAACCAAGTCTTCACAGAATTTCACAAGTCTTAGGTCGTCCAGCGACCTAGCATAGGTCGGGCTTCATTAGGTCGCACTATGCAAGTTAAAAGGTTCAGGGCAGTACAAACTTTCCAAGTCCTAACTCGGCCGCGACCTAAAGCCTATGCCGCAAAGTATAGGTCGTTGATATATTAAGTCGCTATGCAGTCATTCAAGAATGATAGGTCGCTAAATTGTTAAGTCGTCCTGTTCAAAGTACATGTGCAAATTTGCCAAGTCCTAGGTCGTTCAAATCCCAACGCGACCTAAGAATTAAGTCGTGAATTTGAAAGTCCTCGAGCTTCCCTTAGGTCGTAAGTTATCTTAGAATGCTCAGATCTACTAGGTCGCTGACTTCCTATCCACGCTAAAGCACATCAGACCCAGTAACCCATTAACACTAATAGCGCAGAATCCCTCATTCTATTCGTGAAGATCATCGTCTTTTCATACCACCAAGTTATTCGAAAAACGACTCCATATATCTCTGATCTGTCATAGACCTAACTCACTGTTGTGCGTTCGAGAATCACAACAACAACAATAGCCAGTGACGAACAGGAATCGATCACAATGCAACTCAGAGTGAAGCACGACGTACAAAATCAATTTGGGGTTAAGAGGTTAGAATTCGTGGTTCGATGGTGATTGTGGAATGAATAAAGATCGAAGATGCTTACGTGATTTGATAGCAAGAATGCATTGCTGAATGATTTGCTTGAGTTCGTCTTTAAAATCGCGGAATTCTGTTAATGGCAGAACAAGAAATTGAAGAAGTTAGATAATGAAGAAGAAGCAACCTAGCAGTTTATATGGAGCTGAAAGAAGAAGGCGAGTAGACACGCGAGTTAGCATATGTTTTAGGTCGCTCACGACCTAGCAAAGATAAGTCGAAGCATGCGACCTATGACATAGGCCTATACTTCGAGGGGCAGATGTTAACTCCTATTATTGCCGCGACCTAAAAGTAAGCAACCTAACTGAAGACGCGACCTAGTGACCCAAGAGATGAAACGATTCAACGGCCTAATTAGTGAAGCGACCTAGCGATCTGAAGAAGGTTACGACCTAGAGGAACCCAGCGACCTAAGAGTAGCTACGACCTAAAGTGTTGCGACCTAAGATTGTCTCGACCTAAAGGCAGCAGCGACCCAAAAAGGCCGCGAC
Organism: Allium cepa; assembly: GCA_030765085.1. Taxonomy (NCBI): domain Eukaryota; kingdom Viridiplantae; phylum Streptophyta; class Magnoliopsida; order Asparagales; family Amaryllidaceae; genus Allium; species Allium cepa. The sequence goes on from CM060942.1 coordinate 361,689,723, forward strand.
CTAAAAGAACAAGCAACCTAAAAAAGGGCGCGACTTAACTGCAGAAGTAACCTGGCGATCTAAGGATTGTTGCGACCTAACAGAAAACTGCAACCTAAAGGAGGCCGCGACCTAAGAGTGAGTGCGACCTGAAGATGGACTCGACCTATGGAACTCCGCGACCTAACTATCCACCGACCTAAGAAGCTCCGCGACCTAAGGAAGGTCGCGACCTAAGGGACTCAGCGACTTAAGATTAACTATGGCTGCAGGAAAGTACTCACGACCTAGGTTGGGTCGCTAACGACCTAAATACCAGAATATAGAAGACTATGCAATGCCACAGGGCGATAGGTCGCTCACGACCTAGGACTTGTGCAAATCAGCATGCGTGAGGAAGGAGGGGCCAATACTCTTCAGATCGACTACAACCTTACTTAGGTCGGTCACGACCTACGACCTTACTTAGGTCGGTCACGACCTACGACCTTACTCTGAAAAATGCCTATAAATATGACCCTAACTCCAACTAGCAAAGGACTTTTTGGCTCATTCTCTTCAAGCGCCGTTACTCTGCTGCATTCCAAACCAATCCAACACTTAAAGCTCTCAAGACACGAAGAACGCTACAAACAACTTCGAGAAAAGATCACACACATCCAACACGGATTTGAAGATTCTAATCTCTATTGAAGTTTAGGCTACTTGTTCTAAGTGACTTGTAATTCAAAGTGTATTGTACTTGGAAAGAATTGTATCAGCTTGTAACGAGATCATCAATAAAAGTACTTAAAGTGGACGTAGGCTATACCCTTAAGCCGAACCACTATAAAATTGTTGTTGTTTACAGCTTTTCCGCTATTATCTGCTTGTAATCTGTTCCCGAGTTATCGGGTGGTGCTTTCACAACTATAACTCATACACCGGGGTGTTAGCGTTCAAATTTTAGCGTTAACACAAGGCTTCGTGGGTAGCTCCCACTGGAGAGCAAGATTTTCCCCTGTCTAGAAGTCCCTTTTTATTCGGCTGTGTGGGCAGTTGGGTCGCGGCCAACTGCGGGGTTGTCTTGTTCGGGACTGTCCAGTAAGGGATGGTTCCGGCCTTGTGTTGTAGGGGAGTGGGAGTACTCCTCGGTACGTTGATCTAGGCCACGTGACGGGTGGTACCCCAGTAGCCCTGCCATTGATGGAATCCAAAATCCAATAAGTGCCTGTACGGTTTTGATTGTGCCCAACTATGTTGGAACGTGAGATGTAAGCATTCCAGCTATTTCTGTATTTTATTTTGAAAACCCTAGACTGACGCAGCGGATAATTCTAAACAAACTTCAATCGGTGAAAGTAGCGATCGATGGAATGAAGATACCGAAATGCCCAAATTCGTTGATCCGAAGATACCGAAATCTAGCTATCTCAAACACGTTGATAGCGCACTATACCGTGTTCAAAGATCTACGATTCTTCGTACGTTGATCTAGCGCACTAGATTCCGTGAATCGGCTTCTACGATCGTTGAATCGAGCGCACTCGATTAACCGAAAGAGGAGATAGGAGATTACGCTCAACTACCAATTTAAGATGAAAGCACACAACAATCAACAAGAAATTTTATTCAATAGTCCACTATCACAACGTACAACGCACCCCCTCTATTTATAGAGTTTTGACCCTGACCCTTAAGTCGCACACGACTTACGACTCACTATAAGTCGGCGGCGACTCAATGTACACGGTTTAACACTTACAACACCATGCTGGCTCAATGACTCACAACTCAACAGATTCACTACCATTCATACAATACAGCTGCTCAACATGTCTCGTGAACGACTCATCACTTCACAGTCCATACGAATCATGACTTAGGAAAAATACAAACAGTACAACACTTACGACTTAAAAATGCCACACAATGTGTACGACATACGACTCAACAACATATGCATACCACCCGACTCAACATAGGTCACGACTCAACATACTTCCAACGACTCAAGCTCCCAAGCTTACTTGCGGCATATCCCTTCAACCGAGTCAACTCCGAACGACTCATCTACTTCCACTTCTCTGCTCTTGTTAACTCGTACACGACTTATGGATGAGTCGTTGAGTCGTGTACGACTCATCACACTCGCACACCTCAAACTTCTGCTAAGTCATAACTCCTTCTCTTCTTTCTTGTTAACTCGGATACGACTCAAATCTCTTTCTTTAACTCGCGTCTCTTTCTCCGTGTCCCCTCTGGTCTCCAGTTGAGTCGTGTATGGTTCAACTCCTCCATGTTGAGTCGTGGACGACTCAATCCTTCCACTCAACTTTAAGCGCTGCTCCTTATCTCGTAACAACTTTAGTCGTATACGACTCATGACTGCATCATTCTCCCCTGGTTGAGAAAAATTCGACCTCGAATTTGTAAATTCCTCCACATCAATCTCACCTCCATGATATGGCATTAAATATTTGACGTTAAAAATATCAGAAGTATAAACATCATCTGGTAATTTTAATTGATAAGCATTCTCATTGATTTTCTTCAAAACTTCAACTGGACCAATTTTTCTGGCTTTCAGCTTATTATAAGTGCCCACTGGAAAACGATCCTTCGTCAACACAGCATACACCAAATCGCCTTTGTTAAATTCAACATTTCGTCGTTTCAAATCTGCAGACTTCTTATACTTCTCATTCGCTTTCTCCAATCATTCCTGAACGATTTTATGACATTCAGTCAGCTCACCAACAAAATCAGCAGCTCGTTTAACTGTCACCTTCGGTTGTGGTACTACTGCTAAATCCAATGGCCCCCTTGGTAAATTTAAATATACAATCTGGAATGGACTGAAACACGTACTGCGATTCTTGGCATGATTATGAGCAAATTCTGCTTGGCATAACTTCATGTCCCAACTTCTCAAATTATCCTGTACAAGACATCGTAACAAATTTCCCAATGACCTGTTTACAACTTCTGTCTGTCCATCAGTTTGCGGATGATAAGCGCTACTAAACTTCAGCTTTGTTCCCACCATCTTCCACAAACTTAACCAAAAGTGACTCAGAAAACGAGTATCCCTATCTGACACAATAGATTCTGGCAGTCCATGAAGTCGACGGATCTCCTTTAAAAATAACTGAGCAACACGAACAGCATCCGCCGTCTTCTTGCAAGCAATAAAATGTGCCATTTTAGAAAATCTGTCAACCACTACATATATAGAATCATTACCACGCTGTGTTCTCGGCAATCCCAATACAAAGTCCATACTCACATCAACCCATGGTCTAGCCGGTACAGGCAACGGCATATACAACCCAGCATTGGTCGCGGTTCCTTTCGAAACTTGGCAAATATGACATCGCTCCACAAACCTTTCCACTTCTTTCCTCATCGACGGCCAAAAGTAAGACTGTGAAATCAATTGCAAAGTACGATCACGGCCCACATGCCCTTCTTCATGCAACTCCTTGATAATTTTCATTCTCAAGCTGCCCTCTGGAATACATAACTGATTTCCTTTAAACAAGAATCCATCAACCAACATAAATTCATCGGTACTCCCATCCTTCACTTTTTCAACATATTTCACAAAGTAAGGATCTTCTTCAATCATTTCTGGCAGTAATTCAAACCCCGTCATTTCAACCTTCATTGTTGTTAATAAATGACTCCTCCTACTCAAAGCATCAGCTACCCGATTCGTCACCCCAGATTTGTGCTTAACAACAAAGGTAAAGTGCTGTAAATATGTGATCCATGACGCATGTCTCGCTGAAATCTTGTCCTGCCCCTGCAAATGCTTCAACGCCTCATGATCAGTGTACAGAACAAACTCCTTCTGAAATAGATAATGTCTCCAATGTTTAATCGTTTGCACAACAGCATAGAATTCAACGTCATATGTACTGTATCTCATCTTTGCCCCTGACAACTTCTCACTGAAATAAGCAACTGGCTTCCCATTCTGACTCAGAACTCCTCCAATACCAACTTTCGAAGCATCGGTATGCAATTCAAACAACAACTGAAAATTCGGTAAAACAAGAATTGGTGCTGTCGTCAATAGTTCTTTGATTCGTTCAAAAGCAACTCCCGCTTCCTCTGACCATACAAACTGTTTTCCTTTCACGCAATCAGTAACTGGTGCCATCACGCTACTGAAATGTGGAATGAACCTTCGGTAGAATGATGCCAATCCATGAAAACTTCTAACTTCAGTGATAGTTCTCCCTGTGGCCAACTTCTAATAGCTTCAACTTTACTCTGGTCAACTTGAATACCTTCTCCTGAAACAACATATCGCAAAAATAATACACTTCTCGTCATGAACACACATTTCTTCGTAGCTGCATAAAATTGTTCCTCACAAAGAATAATTAACACCTTTCTCAAATGCTCTACATGCTCCTCTGTGCTTGCACTATAAATCAGAATATCATCGAAATAAACCACCACGAACTTCCCAATGAATGGTCTAAAGATTTGATTCATCACCCGCATGAATGTACTAGGTGCATTTGATAAACCAAATGGCATAACCAGCCATTCATATAAACCTTCCCTCGTCTTGAATGCGGTCTTCCATTCGTCTCCCGGTCTAATTCGAATTTGGTGATAACCACTCTTCAAATCAATCTTCGAAAATATAGTTGCCCCACTCAACTGGTCTAACAAATCATCCAACCTCGGTATAGGAAATCTGTAGCGAACAGTAATCTTGTTCAGAGCTCTACTATCTGTACACATTCTCCATGTTCCATCCTTCTTCGGCACCAACAATGCTGGCACAGCACAAGGACTCAAGCTTTCCTGAACACGTCCCTGCTAAAGTAACTCTTCCACCTGCCTTCGTAACTGCTCATGTTCCTTCGGACTCATTCGGTAATGTGGTCGATGTGGTAACACTGCTTCCGGAACAAGATCAATTTGATGTTGAATGTGTCTCAGTGGCGGTAACTCTTTAGGCAACTCCTCTGGAAACACATCTTCAAACTCTTTCAAAACTGACTTTGCTTCTTCAGGAATTTCAACCTCTTCACCGCTCTCTCGCCAATCAACAAGTATACTTCAGGCTCCTCTTCAACCTCCTTAACAAACTCCTTCAAAGATAATAAAGTTTTCAATTCCTCAATCTCCTCTAGCTTGCTTCCCTTCTATTGTTGCTTCTAGGGAACCAAAGTGATTTTAGTACCCTCGAACATGAAACTATAGCTATTAGCACGACCATCATGTTGCACTGCTCTATCAAACTGCCATGGTCTGCCCAACAACAGATGACACACATCCATGTCTACAACGTCACACCAAATTTCATCTTTGTACTTCTTTCCAATAGAAAAAATCACACAAGCCCTTCGACACACCTTTACTTCACCGCCCTTCCTCAACCATGCTAACTTGTACGGTTTAGGATGCTTCTCAGTTTTCAAGTTCAACTTCCTTACTGCTTCTGTAGAGATAATATTGTCACAGCTTCCAGCATCAATAACGAACTTGCAAACTTTTCCCAAAATAGTGCATGTCGACTGGAAAATATTGCTTCTCAACCAACTAGTATCATCCTCTTGCTTTGGTGTAAGACAAGATCTCCTCATCATCAAATTACAACCTTCATCCCCAGACAATTCTTCTTCATCCTCAACAAAAGTTGCACTTGAACATTCTTCCTCCTCACCATCATCCCCAATCTCAGCAACCATTGCTCTCTTCTTCGGCTTCGGACATTCATTGCTCTTATGACCCAACTCCTGGCAATTGTAACATTTGAAACCACTGTTAACCTTCGCCTTCTCAGCCTCCTTCACCACTGGCTTATTGACAGGTTTAGGAACATTAGAACTTCCACTAACACCCCTCGCTTGATTATTGGAATTAGTAAACACACCACCTCCACGCCTTCCTTGCTTCTCCCAAGCCAACGCTTTCTGATGTGCCTCTGCCACTGATCTAGGATCAAACATATTAACCATATCCTGGATCTGCATTCTCAATCCCCCAATGAATCGAACAGTTAGCTGTTCTTCCGTTTCCATAATATCATTCCTGGCAATGAGTTGGTAAAATTCGTCAGCATAATCATTAACAGACTTCGTCCCTTGCCTCAGATTCTGCAATCTTTGGTACATAAGTGATTGATAGTTGTATGGTAAGAATGTAGCTCGCATCAATTTCTTCATCTTCTCCCAAGATTCTATCTTTGACTTCCCCATTCTCTCCCTGGTAAGTTTAGTTTGCTGCCACCACGCCAAAGCTCTCCCCCTCAACCTAGTAGCAACCAACTTTACTCTCCTATGCTCAGGAACCTCCTTAAAATCAAAGATCACTTCAACATTAGACACCCAATCAAGAAATTCTTCAGCTACCATCCCTTCTTTAAACTCCGGAATCTCCATCTTCATTCCCGATTCCCAACGTCGATCATCATCAATAACCCGATACTGACGTTGTCCCTGATCTCGGTCTCTGAAATGAACACTTCCCCTATCACCGTCAAACTCCTCATCAAAGTCTGATGCAGATCGTTGTCTTTCACGCCCTCCAACATATCTACCACCACTCCTACTACCAACATCCCGTCTATCATGATCATCATCTTTCCTCCTACTTCGATTATCAACACTCCGTTGGTCCTGACTCTCTCTCCTCTCCCGATCTGAATGATGTGAAACTCTACTTCCTCCACGAATGGATTCAGGTGAATTTCTTCTTCTACTTTGATTCATATCAATCATAAGCTTCTCCAACGTACCAATGCCTTCATCAATCTTCTCATGCATACGTTGTTCCATTTGATCGGCCTCTTCTCGTCTATATACTGCTTCAACATTTTGATGGCGATTAGCTCTCCTTGGTGGCATGGTTGAAAACTCTTCACAATCTTTAACAAGTACTTCAAAAATCTTCAAGTTCCAATAAGACTTCAACAAGTCGAACACAAGCTTCAACACAAGTAAACAAATCACGGCCTCAACACTTGTCTCGGCTTGCTCTATACGGCTTAACTCCTTGACTCGGCTACAACTTAGATCGGCCTCAATACTTCAAACAGTTGGCGCGCAAAAATCTCCCCACAAATTCAAACTCCTTTGCACCCTTTGATCCACAAGGTGATGGATCAAATACTCCAAAATTGTTGCAACTTCAATAAGAACACAATGAACTCCAAATACTTGGCTCCAAGAATCAACTTAGCTATGATTGGCTAAGTATGGCTCTGATACCAAAACTGACGCAGCGGATAATTCTAAACAAACTTCAATCGGTGAAAGTAGCGATCGATGGAATGAAGATACCGAAATGCCCAAATTCGTTGATCCGAAGATACCGAATTCTAGCTATCTCAAACACGTCGATAGCGCACTATACCGTGTTCAAAGATCTACGATTCTTCGTACGTTGATCTAGCGCACTAGATTCCGTGAATCGGCTTCTATGATCGTTGAATCGAGCGCACTCGATTAACCGAAAGAGGAGATAGGAGATTACACTCAACTACCAATTTAAGATGAAAGCACACAGCAATCAACAAGAAATTTTATTCAATAGTCCACTACCACAATGTACAACGCACCCCCCTATTTATAGAGTTTTGACCCTGACCCTTAAGTCGCACACGACTTACGACTCACTATAAGTCGGCGGCGACTCAATGTACACGGTTTAACACTTACAACACCATGCCGGCTCAATGACTCACGACTCAACAGATTCACTACCATTCATACAATACAGCGGCTCAACATGTCTCGTGAACGACTCATCACTTCACAGTCCATACGACTCATGACTTAGGAAAAATACAAACAGCACAACACTTACGACTTAAAAATGCCACACAATGTGTACGACATACGACTCAACAACATATGCATACCACCCGACTCAACATAGGTCACGACTCAACATACTTCCAACGACTCAAGCTCCCAAGCTTACTTGCGGCATATCCCTTCAACCGAGTCAACTCCGAACGACTCATCTACTTCCACTTCTCTGCTCTTGTTAACTCGTACACGACTTATGGATGAGTCGTTGAGTCGTGTACGACTTATGGATGAGTCGTTGCACTCGCACACCTCAAACTTCTGCTAAGTCGTAACTCCTTCTCTTCTTTCTTGTTAACTCGGATACGACTCAAATCTCTTTCTTTAACTCGCGTCTCTTTCTCCCTGTCCCCTCTGGTCTCCAGTTGAGTCGTGTATGGTTCAACTCCTCCATGTTGAGTCGTGGACGACTCAATCCTTCCACTCAACTTTAAGCGCTGCTCCTTATCTCGTAACAACTTGAGTCGTATACGACTCATGACTGCATCACCTAGACACTATTATAATATCACTGGATTTCCTATCAAATGTTTGGTTAGCGTAAGGTAAAAACTTTTCCATGTTTATGTGTGGGAAGTCTTACGTGATACCTTTTCTTTTCAAAGGTTTTCTAAAGTTAAGCAATTTTAACCCATTTACTCACACCAGACCCCTGTCTGACCCGAGTGTTTATTTTCTGTTTTATTAAACTCTTGGGTACTCATATTATGTATGAGTAGTCAAGTGGTTCAGGTTAGCTTGACGAATTCTGGTGGAGACATGGAGCAGGAGGCTTCGATGTGTAGATATATATTGGTTCCGCTGTGTTTGTTCGTACCTGTATCTGTTGTTCTTGAGTTGTATAGTTAGACAGAAGTTTATAACTGTCTATTATCTGTTGTTTTAAGTTCTATACTCTGATGTAATGAGATACTATGTAATATTTTATGAGATATATTATATTTTATTCGTTCCGCTGTGAGTTCTCTGATATTGTTTGTGTTCATCTTTCTCTTTCTTTTCTTCTTCTATCCCTTTCTTTCTTCAAGATGATGCGATTTTCTAGGAGTAGGAAGTCGGGTCGTCACAATATATTTCTTTTCAAGACCATAGAAATTATTTTCAAAACATTCATATAGACCACGGCGTCGATGTAAAATTTTCTATTCTATGGACAAGGGATACAGATATTTATCATTTCAATCTGTAAGTTAAATATATACGGGTGGATGTCATTTCAACCCGTAATCCCAAATTCAATTCAAATGAAAATCGCTTGGGTTTATCATTTCAACCCATAACGAAATTCTCCTATTCTAAAGTCCATTCGGGTATGTATCATTTCAACCCATAGTGATTTCTATACTAATAGGGAACTTGCAGAGTGATAACAGATATGAAAATAATAATAATTACAGGCATATATCATCAAAAATAAATATAAACAATAGGATATGGTGTCATATCCCATAAGTGAACAGTTACAGATAATAGCATATACAACAATTTAAATAACTGCAGCATCATATTTCAATTGTCGTTTCAATTTAATCAAGTTTAACAAATAAAAGAATGTTAATCGTGAGTGATTGCTCACCTTTTGAGGCTAGAGAATACAAAAGATGACATGGATACGCACACTGTTACGGACACTGAAATTTGAATTATAAATCCGAGCACGAATTTCACAGCAAAGTAGGATTGGCATGAATTGGACGAACGAGGCTGATAATCAAGAATTTATGAATTGAATCAGAATCAGTCTAATATATACAGAAATTTTTGCTATTTTAATAAAAATCCAAATTTGCATCCCTAAGAAAAATTTAAAGTCGAATCACACACACACACACACACACACACATATATATATAATTTACCTTTTTTTTATACATAAACCAATAGTTTTAACATTTGAAATAAAACATATATGTTAAATAAAAATCCTTTTAATCTTTCCAAACCATTTTAATTTTTACACATAGATCAAAATTCTATTTACAAATCTAAGTCCCAAACCACCCCATACGACCTATGTATATAATATCATTAAGATTTATATTTTAAAATAAGATTAATATATAAAACTTCAACAAATTACACTGTTCAAATCTCATTTATAAACTACTATATACATATGGTACAAAATCCACTTCACAATACAATTATAAATTTTAAACACTTTACCTATATATATAAACTAATATATAACTACCCATACATAAACAGTAAAGCCTATACACGGACTTATATAAAATTTTAGACAACGGATGTACAAATTACTTATATAACTTATATTATAACTTATTTTATAAATATATATAATACTGTAACTTGTGCAGACCGAAAGTATAAGTTAGAACGTAAACTTTATACAATATATATAAATAGCAACTAATATAAACTTTAAAATATATGCATTTTGTTTTGCGAAAGCAACTGGTCTACACTAAAACACATATACACCTACCTACTCCAAATATAAAAAAGACTATATTTATTAACAATATATATATATATATATAACGCAGACACTACTATCCTTTACGTAATTATATAGAAACAAATAAACAATGTATAAATATAAGTTATAATAACACGTACACAAACACGAATTCACTTACGCAATAGCCACTAGAACCTATTTTGTTGTTTCCAGTACATTGCACTAAGAAAGAGTAATATATAACAAAACCAACAAAACCCCAAAAAGATTCAAAGACAAAAAAAAGTATATATATTTTTAAATCACCTTATATTATTTCATTTAATAGCATGATACGAAAAGCTTCACTTAAATCAAATTCACGTTTAAAATATTATTAAAAAACAAAATACTAAGATTAAACAAATTAGAACAAAAATCATGTTTACATACAGCGCCGAAAAAGGAAAATTTTATTTTATAAACTAATATAACAGTATATATACATATATACACAAAAACATTTATATATATAAAAGAATAACATTGACATATATATATATATAAACCATATAATAGACGCTGTAAAATTTGTATAATATATTATTAAACTGGAAACAGGGAAACCCAAGATAATATAACCCAGATAACAAATTCACTGATATATATGCTAACAGACAGAAGTACTATACCTAATATATGTGAACGATGCAAGCTAGTGGTGACGAGTGTCTGATGGGTGATGGCGATAGGGGTATCGGTTGTTATGGCTTTGTAGAGGCGCTGTAACAACTTGGGAAAGAAAGAAAATCGGCTTCAAGGAGGAAGAGGAAGCAGCAGTAGGTATAAACCCAAAGTTATAAAGGCAGAGGAAAAACGCTTTGCAGAATTTAAGGTGAGCTTTAAATTTTTAATAAATACAAAACGTCTAAGTTTATACGTTTATAACTTTCCAGCTGTAGTGTATATATATAATGAACGGTCATAATGAAAGAAGTGGAAACAGGGAGCGCAGGAAAGGAAAGGTTAGAAAAATAAAATTTTCACCCTTAAATTCCAGAGATTAATAAGGTAACGTACCTCTTTAATGAAATGTACAACAACGGTCACAAGCTAAAATTTAGCTGAAAGTTTAAAGAAATGAGGGGAAGATGGGTTTTTAAATTAATCACTTCCCAGAATTAATATGTCAATGAAAAAGGAAAGGAGATGAATCAGGGAAACGTTTTATAACTTATATATAACTATTAAACGGATAGATGGAAGAAAAGTTGAGCAGATGAGTAAAAGTGGAAACTGATTTATAAGCGAAATGGAATGTGAGTTGTTGTCTGGGAAGAAAATGGAACAGATTTAAAATTAAAGGCAATGGACTGCTGAAATTAAATAAGTATAAAACATGTAAAAGTTATATACTGAAACGGCTATAAATTTCAATTATTATTATAAAACGAGGAATAACGAAAGGCAAGGACGATGATTTCAAAGTTTATTAATGGCTAGGAATGGGGAAGTCTATCTATAAATTGGAAAATTTATTAAGCAATTGAAATTTTAACGGTAGAAAAAGCAACAGCTACACACTGTTTTAAAAACAATCAAAGCAATTAATAGCTTGATTGGACAGCAAGAATAAATATGGAAGGACACGTTATAAAGGCAAAATGAACCGTTTGAAAATAAATAAAAGAAATGATGGCAAATAAAATAGCTATGCCTTGAATTTCCCAAAATAACTTATTTTATGAACATCAATTATTACTGACTTAAATTTAACAGAATCACACCCTAAAATATAATTTCTTAATTTTTGATGAAAATTTATCATTTGCCACATTTAACTATACGTAATCCAAATGTAAGATTTTATTTAAAAATATTATTATTTAAAATTTCTCAAAAATCAAATTAAATACGCTAAATAAAACCATTAAAAATTATCTAAATTTTACGGGTCGTTACACTCTCCCCCACTCAAAACTTTTCGTCCTCGAAAAGGAAGAAGGTAGGAGAATAGACAACTAGAAAGATAAATAGATTGAAAGACAAGGATAAACAATTAATTTAAGACCATGTAAATCTTTCTAGAAATATTCATTTGAAAACTTCATTTGCAGTTCAATTATCTTTAATACTTTAAAACTTTTCAAAACCCATTTGTAAAATTTCCTGCTTCCCTTGTAAATAACATTTATATGTTTAAATAACACCTTTATAAATATATATGAAAACTATTTGGAAATAGTTATTCACATCCTTGGTTATAATTTCAAGGAAGTTATTTGACAACATTAAATCCATAGTTTATAAATTTACTAATTTATCTTAAGACACTTTCAACATTATAGATAAATTAATACTCATTTCTTAAATATGTTATATTAAATTAATAACTTCTAAAATATTAATGACATTAATGATTTAATAATAAACTACGTAGTATATAAATAAAAAATATTTTAAAGATTATATTCAAAAAGGAAAGGAGGGTAGATTCGGAAAAACGGAATAGGTGAATAAATAAAGCTGAGCAGATAAGGTAGGTTCAAAGGGATAGTATCGGGCTCGAATAATTAAATCAAACCATAAAATTTTAATCTCAAATATTAATACAAAATTTCTTTGTTGGAAATACCTTTATAATAAAATACTTTTATATCGAAACGAATTTTTCCTTTCAAAAATACTTTTATAACTCGATGCTTCAACAAGTTTTTCCTCGTTCTTGCAGACTTTGGCCATGCGTTGATCAGGCGCAAAGCTAGAATTGTTCAAGTACTTAGTAGACCTGTTTCAACACCCAGTGAAAATACTTGAAAAACCATAAAAAACAGATATGGAAAGTACAATCCAAACAAAACAATCAAACCAAAACCTTTGTCCAACCATGGTTCGCAGATACACAATGGTTACGCCTGGATCCCCCAGGAAACAATCTGTATCCATAAGCTTTCTCAGCCCTGCGAGTTACGCCATGATGACTATTAGGGTGCAGGATACACAATGGTTACGCCTGGGTCCCCCAGGAAACAATCTATACCCCTAGGTTGTCTCAGCCAGGCAGTTTCGCTACTAATGCGACCTACACAAATTGCAGGATACACAATAGTTACGCCTGGATCCCCTATGAAACAATCTGTACCCCTAGGCCAGACTCAGCCAAGCAGTTGTGCTATGCAGCCGCGAGAGAAAAAAAACCATGGGTTATGCCATGGTGGGAACTCGAGTATCACATTCGGAAAACCAAAACTCAAAGAGAATAATATCGATAGAATGAATCCGCAATGTGTCCATAAAGCGGATATCAAGCAGAAGACACTAACCATATCTTTACTTCGAAAAAATATATATCATATAGTACCATTCCAAATACTTTAAAATATCATACTTATATAAAGTCCATTATATATAGGATTATTCCATTTTCAATCGAATACTTTCCAGATTGAGAACCTTTCAAATCAGTAGGTTTCAAATCAATTTCGTACTATACAAATCAGTTTTATATAAGTTCGACAACTCCCAAATCAAGTATTTAGTAAATCATGGTTCTCAAAAATTTTCTCGTTTCAATAACATTTCAGTTTCAAGATCATATATGATTTCACAAAATTTTCTTCCAAATTAAACATATTCAGTTTCAAAGTTTCTTAAACAATAGGTTTAGAAAATAATCCAAATTTCAAAATCAACAAAATTTAGGTCAAACAAATTCATTTCCAAAATCACCATATAAGTACTGGTTTTAATTCCAATCTAATTTCAAAACCAAATATTCTTCTCAAAATCAATTATACTCAAAATGGTTTCTAAATTTATATTTATCCCTTTAAAACCTTTAAACTGTTTATTTCTATGTGAAAAATCCAATTTTCCTTTTTCAAATTATTTATTTGACAAAAGTTTCAAATTTACTTAAGTCATACTCTTCATATTTTAAACATACAAAACTAAACTTATATTCTTTATCAAATATTTTATACCCTTCGAAATTTCTTAGTTTTAAAATTTTAAACCTTGATTTGGAAGTGCTCGAACCTTCAAAATAGTCGGTGAAATCAAATTTCAAATCCAAGAGTTGGAAATCAGCAACAAATCAGTAAATCAATTTTTTTCTATAAATAGAGTAATACTAAATCAAATCGAAAACTCGAGGACTGAACACCAGTTCACTCCAAATCATTTCAAATATAAATACATATATCTTTCGAATATCAAATTGCACTTCGGCACTTGAAATCAAAATTTGGTTTCACAAAATCACTCGCATAGCAAAGCTATTAGAGTGGCCTCTCCCCCACTCTGAAACTCGAAATCAATGTCGATGATGCGTGCACTCATCACCGAAATTATTCTTCAGCGACATAAGTGAGTTCTGGACTTCTATTTTCTTCAAAACATTATTGAAATTTCTTCTAAATCATTATAATTCTTTCGAACTTTTTTGAAATATTTCTTATCCGGAAAATACTTTTAAATTGTATTATTATTATAATTTCAAAAATCTTAAAACCAATTTCAAAATACCGGAGTTCAATTCCTCGAAATTAGGATTCAAAATCCCTCGGTTATAATCCTTTATATAATCGAATTCCTTATAAATTTCCAAAATTTCAAATCCTTTCAAAATTTCAGACTTTCGTTTATAAAAGATATATAATCCTTATCGAAAATATTTCACTTTTATATATAGGATAAAATCATACTTATCAAAATAATAATTTCGATATATAAAACAATTTCAAAAATGCAAACATACCCGATTTTCAAAGGGTAATTCACGGATGGACTTCAAAACAAAGCTAGAGATTCAAATTAGAGGGACTCTAATCAAATAGAATTATGATTCGAAGATAGGCTCGATCGACGATTAGAGAATTAAATTACAGAAATAGAAGATGGATATACTTATATAAATCGTAGGCGACCTTAACCGGGTCAACCGTGACTTCAGGAATATGATCGATGCGGAATTCTAAGGCAAATCGACATTTGATTGCCAGTGATAGAATTCGGCATATCAAGATATAGCAGCATCGTAAACCGAGGATACAAAAATCTTCGGTGAATCGATGCCAATTGTAAAGGAGTTTTCACCCCCTTTACAAAACATTCAATGGAGTTATGGGATACTCCAGAATCAAACGAATATAAATAGAAAGAGACAAGAATGAATTTCGAAACCGAGGGACATTCCAAAATTCAAAGGAAATCGAGTCAAAAAGGAAGAGATTCAACTCGAACGAAAGTGATTCTGTAAATAAATTTACCATATATGCTAAGTTCTGCCTAGAGCCAAAGCTCTGATACCAACTGTAACGACCCGCTATTTTGGACCATTCGCATCTGCATAAGTCGGACTTGAATTTCTCAAAATACCGAATTGTTAATTTAAATTTTGCAAAACTTAAACATGTACAGTAAATAAATCCATTACAGAATCACAGATATAGAGTAGTACAATAATATGCAGCGGAATAAATGAATAATAGTTCATGAAGCAACTATATAAACATCAGAGTTAGAAATAAAGTACATCCGAATATCTCAAATACAGTGAAGTCTTAAGTACGAACCGATGACTCCTCTGAAATAATCAACTGGAAAAGCTGAAAGCTGAATCGATAGTTGGACCTTCAATGAAGCTCCAAACTCCAAAGGTAAGTCTCTAATGTTGTGTCACTCAGTTTGACCCGAGCGTAAAGCAAAACAAAAAATACTCGAGTCAGGATTAACATTCTTTTATCTTTAAATCCAACTCAAGAGAAATATCAACTGAAATGTAATTAACTTAGAAGATGTTTGGGATAACCATCCCCTAAGGATCCAAGAACTATCTACAGGGTAGAAATATACACTATACACCATGGTCATTTCAATTTTATTTATATTTCAAACCTAAAATATCATTTTCATTTCAAATATCTCTATTTTCCAAATTAGTATATATATATCCAATAATTTATGAGGTAAAGTATTTTTATTTCCTCAAACTTCACAAATTGCTTCAAAATCAACTCGACCTTCCAGTTCAAATTTAATTAAATCAAAATTTATCAATTTCCATTCAATTTAGTTTTTGACTTAACTGATTCAAATTTTATCTATTTTAAATACGGATTTGAACCACAAAATAAACCGTTTAAATTTCAATATAATTCGAAGTTAATATATTTCGGAGCTTTAAATATTCAACATTTCAAAGACTAAACTTTGATAGTTGCATTTATCTCCCAACTTGACTTCACTATTATTTAGTTTTGAAATATTCACTTAATAAATTCAATATTATTTATATGACCTTAAATTTACTTTTTCTATATATTACCTTCGATTTCTTTAGACATGAAACATCCATTAAATTTCTTAAATAAAATTTCAAGTTATAGGATCGTATGTTAAAGTTTCGAATTGAATAGTTTCAAATTGATTTAACTAAATAAAATCCTTAATAAATGACAAATTCAAATAAGTCCCAAATATATCTTCAAACCTTAGCTTATAAAATTTATTCCATAAATCTATTTCAGAAATGCAAATTTAATAAACCCTTAAACATATTTCACATTAATAAAATCAATCTTAATTAAATTATCTTAATATTAAATCTATATACAAAATAACCTTTACATATAATACTTTAAATCAATATTCATTAAAACCATATATTTCTTTTCACGACCATAGAAATTATTTTCAAAACATTCATATAGACCACGGCGTCGATGTAAAATTTTCTATTCTATGGAAAAGGGATACAGATATTTATCATTTCAATCCGTAAGTTAAATATATACGGGTGGATGTCATTTCAACCCGTAATCCCAAATTCAATTCAAATGAAAATCGCTTGGGTTTATCATTTCAACCCATAACGAAATTCTCCTATTCTAAAGTCCGTTTGGGTATGTATCATTTCAACCCATAGTGATTTCTATACTAATAGGGAACTTGCAGAGTGATAACAGATATGAAAATAATAATAAAAACAGGCATATATCATCAAAAATAAATATAAACAATAGGATATGGTGTCATATCCCATAAGTGAACAGTTACAGATAATAGCATATACAACAATTTAAATAACTTCAGCATCATATTTCAATTGTCGTTTCAATTTAATCAAATTTAACAAATAAAAGAATGTTAATCGTGAGTGATTGCTCACCTTTCGAGGCTAGATAATACAAAAGTTGACATGGATACTGTTAACGTAAAAGTCAGACGCTAACACCTCGTTGCAAGTAAAGCAAGTGTGAAAGCACCACCCGTGGATACGGGAATCAGAAATAAGCAGGAAAATATCAGAAAAATAGTAAAAGACACAGTTTTTATAGTGGTTCGGCTTATAGTCAAGCCTACGTCCACTTTCAATCTCTTTATTGCTGACTCAAGCACAACTTATACAACTTTCTTCAATTACAACACACTTTAGACTAGTAGATCAAACTTTGATGAAGAATAATCTTTCGAATCCACGTTGAATGATGTAGACTTTCTCACGAAGTTTGTCGTAGTGTCCTTGGCGTTTGGAGTGCTTGAAGTGCTGTTTTAGTTAAGAAAACGACAGAGTATCGGCGCTTCGAGAATGAGCCCAAAAGATCCCTCGAACATTGGAGCTCACACTGTATTTATAGGAGTTTCCTGGTCATAAGTCGTAGGTCGGAATCTGCGACTTAATGTAAGTCGTGGGTCGAAGGTCGCGACCTAAAGGAAACGAGCTACAACCCATTCTAGTTGCACTTGGCTCCTCCTGAGTGGGTTAGCAGGTTGCACGCGACCTAGGATGGGTCGCTTTTCTCTTCTGGGTGAGTGGAGCGACCTAGAAGAATGTCATAAGATGTAGCGACTTATGGAGTTGCCTCGGCCTTGTTTAGGTCGTGTGCGACCTTATGAAGAGTCATGCGGTCTTGTACTACCTTAACCCGTTAGGTCATAGATCGCTGACTCGTTAAGTTGCTGGACCGGTAAGTCGCTTAGCCCATTTAGGTAGTTAGGTCAGGGCCGTTATAAATCGTTATATGTCTTAATTCGTGGACCGTTGATCTTCTTGGGTCGCTTGGACCGCTTCACTCTTAGGTCGCAGGGTACTTGTTTGTTAGGTCGCTGTGTTTCCTAGCTTGGTCATATGTTAGGTCGTTCTACCGTTCCACCTCTTAAGTCGTTACACCTTTTAGGTTGTGCTACCTTTATGTCGTGCTACCTTTAGGTCGTTAAGTCGCTTACTTCTCTAAGTCGTTAGGACATCCTTTCCCGCAAGCCGCTTCCTGTGTTAGGTTCCCTACTCCCTTAAGCAGTTAAGTCATCCCATCTCTTAGGTCGGTAGGTCGCTGCCTGTTAGGTCGCTAACTCGCTTCATACTTTAGGTCGTCGTGCTTACGTAAGTCGCTGGGTCGCTCCAACTTGTTAACCTCTTTAGGTCGCTTCGGTTGTTGAGTCGCTAGGTCGCATAATGAAGAAATTAACATTTGCCCCTAGAAGTACACGCCTAGGTCGTAGGTCGTGTGCTTCGACTTAGTTCCTTAGGTTGTGAGCGACTCAAACGGTTTGCTAGGTCGTGTGATGGTATGCCTTCCTTTCATATAAATTGCTTAACCCGCTCCTTCTTCACTTTACCTGCTCCATCACTCTAAGCCGCCATTAACAAATATTCGAGCTTCCACAGGAGAATTTGGGCTAGCCAGTTGTCGATTCATTTTCACCATCGCATTGTGTAAGTAAACTCGACCTTTGTCCTATCCACTATCACCATCAAATCATGAATTCCAATCTTCTGACTCCATACCGATTTCGTACACCGCGCTCCATTCTCGAGTTATGCTGATTGCTATTAGCCATGTTGCCATTGTGATCCATAAGAGCATAGCATGGTACTGTATTCATGATAGATCTGAGATGATTCATATCAGTATTTGGGTGATTTAGTGGTATGGATAGACGACGGGTTTTGTTGAGAAGATGGTGGATTTTCGTGGCTAATGAGTTATTGGGTTGGGATGTAGGAGTTGCTGGATAAAGAGGAAGAAAGCGAGCTAGGGAAAAAAGATCATAGTGGTGCCAACAGGAGATGGTCCAAGGCTGCCAAGTTTCATCAGAGGCGACTTAACAAATCCGAACGATTTAAGAGACTTTGCGACCTAATGTGCTTAAACGACCTTAGTGCCCGCGACTTAAACTGCGCACGACTTAACTTCTTAGGTCGTGTTAGTATCCTGACGACCTAGGACTTAGTCAGATTTACATTGTCTTGATTTGAAGCTTAATGACTTAAAATTTAGATCATGCGAGTGACCTAGGTCTTAGATGCGCACGGCCATGCCTTGTTTTTCTTGCGACTTAACTCACTTACGATTTATCATATTTACGGCTTAGGCTTTAGGTCGCGGCCGAGCTAGGACTTGGATGACTTTGCACAGCCGAGAAACTTCTTGCGGCTTACCTATCTCGCTTACTTGTTAGGTCGCGTACGACCTAGGACTTAAGCAAATCCTCACTGCCTTGACTTGAAGCCTTTTAATTTGAACTTGGAACTGTCGAGATAACTCGCATGACTTTGCTATGCTTGCTTAACAGATTATAACAATTTGAGCTAATAACCTATTAAATACAACATTTGCAAAAAACTAGGGCAAATATACTGCCACTGATTGCCCATGTCAAATGACAGATTAGTCGGTAAAGGATAATTAACTCAACTTAAAGAAATTGTATGAAATGCTGTGAGTCAACAAATTCAAGTGAAGTGTTTGCACGAAAAGTGGGCAAACACCTCCAAGTCGTGAGATTTAATGGGTTTTATGTGATTCTTAATGATTTAGACGAGTTATGTAAATATGAAAAAAGCAGGGACTGAAATGTAAAAGACACACAGATTTATGGTGGTTCGGCCAGAACGTGCCTACGTCCACTTTATATGTTATTATCTTCTTTCTTTCGGATTACAAGTACAATGCTTTGTGTACAAGTATATGAAAGTAGTTTGAAAGTTCTTTCCGTGCTTGAGCTCTCAAACTTGTCTGCCATTGTTGCACCCCTGCCCCTCTATTTATAGAGTGAGGTAGGGGGCAGGGGTCTTGGATGTATATAGCTGCTGGTGGGCCCGGGCTGAAGCAATCTGGCCTGGTAGCATTCTGGTTCGGTGAAGCTTGGTCCGGTCTTGAGTATGTGGTGTTGGACCGGTAGGACTTTGGTCCAGTACCAATCTGGTCCGGTGGTAGGAGTGTTATCCGATTGCAGGAGATGGTCTGGTCCGGTGGAGCGTGTGAGAGGGGCTGGTCCGGTAGGGTATTGGACCGGCTGGAGGTTGGTTCGGTATGGGGGAAGTATGTGTTGGTTCGGTATGGAGACTGCCGAATGCTGCTTGACCGGATGGAGGTTGGATGCATGGACTATCGTCACCGAATGAACCCTGCTTTGCCAGATGGATTGGAGGTTGCGATCCCGGGTGAAACTGGCGCTTCTTGGTCTTGAGATCTTCTGGGTGAAAATTCGCCCAACATTTGCCCCCCAAAGTGGGGCACGTGTTTGCACGTGTCGCGCTTTGTTTCCTTGTGGTAGGAAGGCTTGTTTTGTAACGCCATGGGCTGGATGTTCGTATCCTGTTGATGTCCTGCAAAGGAATTTACAGTTTTAGTGTGATTTCAAATAACGACCGTTCGTGATCGAAATATTCGAGATGAAGTGAACTGTGTCGTTCGGGACGAGAGAGTGAGCCCCGAGGGGGCTTAGCATCATCGATGCCAGGTTCACATTAGAGTGGGGCCCTGGATCGTTTGTGAAGGTGGTTTATCGCCAGCTCAGAGCATGCCTAAGGATTGTTAGCGACCCCGTACATGTGTAAGTAGCTTAGCCATTTCATAATCATCAGAATCAAATATCCGTTTAACCTATGAGTTTAAGAAGGAATGTCAAAGTGTAAATTCTCACAATTACAGGGTTAATAGCCATTCAGAGCGTGCCTATGGACCGTTCGTGGTTGTGTACACGTGTAAATGATTAACCCACGTTGGTGAGAGATTTACGACTCATTCATTGTTATCATATTCTCTACTTTATTAGTAGGTCCTAGAGTTCGGTATTTATCTGAGTGAGGCGCTCCGCGTGCCCCCTGCTTCTGACTTTTGCTGGTGGAGACAACGTCATTCGGTGTTTGGTTGGTCCGGGTGGATGTTTTCATTCGGCATATGGTTGGTCCGGTATGCCGAACCATCTGGTCCGGTGGTGTTCTTCCAGTCTATATATAAGGGCTATACCCCCTTAGGTTTTCTTCACCGAATCAACAAGCGCCGAACCAATACTATACCGAATCAAACTTTAGCCGAATCACACTTTTACCGAACCATTTCGTGCCGAACCAGGTATATGCTCTTTGCCGAATGATCCTTATTACCGAATGAACCTAATTTGCCGAATACACGCGTAAGGCTTTCAATGCCGAATGGTGCTGTGTACCGAATGAACTTGAGATACCGGTGCCGAATGAACATGAGCTTGAACTTGAACTTGCACTACCGAATGGTCTTGAACTTCCGGTGCCGAATGAACTTTGTATTCGGACTCTGAGTGGAACTCTGGACTTATGTATGCTTGCTTGCTTACATCTATGTATTCTTTGTTTTAACAACCTGTTTTTTTGCTTCTTCGTATGCAGATAAATGTCTCGCAAGGCGGAAACACGATCAGACAGACGAAAATCCAAAGATAGAGGCGAGTCTTCTTCCGTGCCCCCAGCCCAATTAGGATCTGGGCAGCATCGACCTGTTCCGAGGTCGTTAGTGGACGGATATGGTCCACAGGAACTTCTGGTCTCCCATCCCGATTGCTTTCCTAGCTCCCTAAAGGAGGAGCAACTTGATGTGATCTCTCGTTCATTTGGGATAGACAGGGCTCTCATGCTGCTGCCGGGAGAGGGAGTGATGCCGTATAATCCCCCCGAAGGTTACTCCGCTTACAGCAGGTACCATTGCATGTGTGGTGCTATCCCTCCTATCAATGCCTGGATAGTCAGCTTTACCACATATTTGAAAGTGGCTCCCTTCCAGCTTCAGCCGAACTCTTATGCCATTTTGGTAAGCCTTTTCATCATCTTCCAGAGGAGGTACGGGCGCCCTCCTTCTAACCGGGAAATTCGATATTTGTATAACCTGAGGGGCTACAAGAAGGGGTCTCCATATATTAGTCTAGAGGCGGCCGTGCCCTTCAAACCGGTCTTGGACTTATATTCAAAGTTCACCATGTTCAAGAAGGAATGGTTTTTTGTCAAGGACAATTCTGTTTCTTTCCGCCTTTTCACTTCCGGCTGCAAGATTAATTTCATTTATATTTTCCATGTTATGACTGTAGTGCTTCTTCTGACACGCTTCTATTTCTTGCTAGCGACAGGTGGCATTGCTGTCGTGGAAGATGATTCTTTGGCGCGGATGGCTGCTGGAATAAAGGCCATTCCTGCGCGGGACAGGTCGGCTTCGTTCCTGATCAGGAACGCTACCCTCCTGGAGTACAATTTGATCCAGCCGCACCATTCCGTTGTTAAGCAGAGGGACACGGCTGAGGAGAAGGCTGCTAAAGCTAAGGAGGGGGTCACGGTGAAGAGTGGCAAGAGAAAACCCTTTGCACAGCATCCCGTCGCGGGGGGCAAGAAGCTTAAAGAATCGGAGGGCCCCTCTCCTAGTACTTGCCCGATCATTCCGGAGGAGGAAGGTGTGGAAGAGGGCGAAGGAGGCGATATGGAAGGAGAGTCGGAAGGCGGAGGAAATGGAGATGGTCAGGGTGGTAGTGGTGCTGGTGCCTTAACTTCTGGGCAAGACTCTGAGCTGGATGAGGCCCTCCGCCATGCCTTCGGGGAATCAGAAGGGGAATCGGGAGCGGAGAAGGCGAAGGAGACTGGCAAGGTCGGGGCTGGTGCCGATCTATCCCCCAGGGGTTCCTCAGCCAGGGTGACTTCGGCGGTGCAAGGTGAACTTTTGTCCTCTGTCGATTCCATTTTCGATAAGGACTTAGAAATATTTTATGGTTCACTCCCGTCCTGGAATGAGATTCAGGACTTATTGCAGTACCCCACTCCTCCGCAGGGTTTGTATAATAGACGTGCCTTCACACTTTTCTTTCTTTTTACTTAACATCTTTCCTGAATTGTGGACCATTGTATGTTTGTAACACTTGTTCTTTATTCCAGGGGCAGGCCAGGTGGTTAAAACGTCAGACGTTCGACACCGCCTCGAACAGTTCAAGTTGATGAGAGCTTCTGCGAAGCCTCCCACTGGTCGTACTAGGGACGTGGTCAAATACCGTCCTCTTCTTAGGGTCATCGAAGAGGGCATTCAGAAAAAGAAGAGGAGTCGTTCTTTATTTGAGCCTTCCCCTGGTCCGCAGCTTCCTGTTCAGCCTCCTCGTGATGCCACGGAGGAGAGCACGGAGTTTATCCCCCTTCCACCTCCCTCCAAGAATCCCACAGTTATCCGTATAAGGCGTCCTGACGTGCCTCGTGACCCCTTTGCTGGTCATCCTGATTTAGACCCAAGCTCTCGGGATATTTCATTTGATGAGGCCACGGGTGAACATCTCCTTCCCCGCAACCCCATGGTACGAGTGTTAGACGAGGCTAAGTCCCTAGATCTTGATCTGCTTACCACTCGGGTAGTAACCATGGGAGACGAGGCCAAGGCTAATATCGATCGGGTGGCTGAAGAGACCAAGAAGTTAATGAAGTATCATGCTCAATTGGTCAAGGCCGGGGAGGAGATTGGGAGTGCCAATATTCGGTTGCGGCTGAAGGTGGCTGATCAGGCCGAACAGCTTGCCGGTTAAGCCGTTCAGATTTCTCGGCACGAGGAAGCCTCCAGGCGTCTGAAAGAGACCATGGAAAAGGCTAGTAGGGCGGAATTACGGAAGATGGAGGCCGCCCGTAAGGAGCGGATTGACATGGCCATTGCGACAGTGGATGAGGTTTGAAATGCGGATCTCGAGCAGGTAGAGGAGATGTCTGGAAGGCTTGAGGCCGCGGAGATCGCTCAAGTCAAGTTAAAGGAGAAGATGGAGGAGATGGAGGAGATGAGGAGGTCTCTCCAGGCTGACTGCTCGAGATACCAATCAGAGAGGGATGTCGTTGTCGCCAAGTTGCAGGCTTCCGAAGCCCGGGTGAGGGAGTTCGAGGAGAATGAGGGGATGATGGACGAGATGCTGCAGGACATGTACTTCCGCACTTGGAAGGAGGGCACCTTGTCTTGGATGGATGACTATCCCCGGGTCATGGCCAAGATATATCTTCGGGCTTTAGAGGAGGCCAGGGTCGATGCGGGTAAGGAAGGTGGAGCGGCTTTTAGCCTGGATGTGGTCACTGCTCAGTTCTCGAAAGAGGAGCAAGCGGCGGTGAAGGAGGGGATGCGGTTGCTTGCTGCGAGGAAGCGGGTGTGCAACTGGAGGATGAAGATCAAGCAGCGGACGCTGGTGAGTCATTCTTCTCTTTTCCTTTTCTTTCTGGGTTTCCATAACTTGATCGTTTATCGTTTGTTTAATGGATTCCTCTTCTGAATTGGACAGGTGGAACTTCCAATCAACATGCCGGGGGTTCCGGCCCTGCGGCCAAGTAGACTTGGGAAGTTGGTGATGGAGTGTGGATGCAGCTGGTTACTTGTCCGGATTCAGCCGCTTTTTATTCCTTTTTGCTGTTGTTTACGTTAGTCCAAAACATTGATGTGACTGTAATAATATTATTTGCAGAGAATAACTTGGTGTAATTTTATAATATAAGCTGATTTTGTTATGTTTAAACGTTGCTGTCATGTTGATGTGCTGTGTGAGGAGTATAACTATGTATATGCCTGTGACTAGTTGTGTTTGACGTTAAGCCTTTGCTTGAAATATAATTTCATGTTTTGCAATGTTAGTGTGACATATGAATAGGCTATAGTTATGTATTTATGTACAAGAGAAGAGAGTACCGCCTTTCATGTTTTATTTGCAGGCGGTAGTTTTGAGCGTCTTGTGTAACTGATCATGAATATATCTGAGTACCTTGCCACCCAGTACGCAGGTTTAGATTCTCATGAGTGAATGCTCCCTATTCGGTTTCCAGTACTTTAGAGTTTGTTATACAGGATAGGAGAAAAGTATTTAAATGAAATGGAAATATAGAAAAAGTAAAACTTCCAGTCACGGAAGGCCGTCGATGTGCTTAAGTTCGTGGCAAACGGGTTTTGTAGTCACTTTCCCTAGCTGTGGGTCTTGGAGACATTTGTCACCCATCTTACGCCTCCGCGGGGAGTTTTCTTTTTTACCACAGCCGCATTTAAGACACATCGGAGCCGAGATCGCGCACGGTAACTACCCGAACCATTATGGTCCGTAATCGTGGGTATTATTCGATTTACCGTGGCCGGCTAGCGTGGGTGCCGTTGGCCGTGAACTACCCCTGGCTGGCCACACCTTATGTTGGGCTTAAAGTAGGTTCACAGTTGCCGGCGAGCCGAACGCCGTAATGAGCTGCCATCGGCTATAATCGGCCTTTATGATGACTTATAATCGGCTCATTACAGTTGGCTTTGAGGGCAGGCGCGAGCAATGAGTTAACCCGCAGCAGAGGGATGCTGGAGCAAAAGAGTCTCATTGGCGAGTGCATAGAATCGTAGCGTACCTGTTAGGCCTTGTCCAGATGAGGACGTGGTGCGTCTTGAGTGGAGATGCCATAAGATTTTGTTCAACAGAAAAGGATAAAGCTTAACAAGAAGCCAAGATATAAAGGAACAAGTTAAAAAGAGACAAGATTTTTTAAAGTGGTTCGGCATGAAAATGCCTACGTCCACTGATTCTCTTTGTTAATTCACTTCATATGGGCAGTACAAGTTAAGAAAAGTATCGACGGAGGTGTTGGATGTTCCATGCCCTCTGGAACACCTCTCTGTCCACTGTTGACAAAATATAAGCTCCGTTGTGGAGGTCTTTATGAATTACATATGGTCCGTCCCAGATGGGGTCCAGTGCCCCGGGGCGCGGAAAGATTCGCCTGAGGACAAGATCTCCTTCTTGTAAGATGCGATGTTTGACTTTGGAGTTGTATAGTGCTGCCACCTTTTGTTTGTGAGCTGCTGCTTTGAGAGCTGCATCGTTTCTCCTTTCCTCAATCAGATCCAAAGACATGAGGAGGAGTTCTTCGTTTTCTTGGATTGTAGTGGATCCTACGATGGGAAGGAACAATAGTCTCAACAGGGAGCATTGCCTCCGATCCGTATGCCAAAGAGAAAGGAGTATGTCCCGTTGATGTTCTGAAAGATGTGCGGTAGGCCCAAAGTGTCGTAGGAAGTTCGTCCACCCAAGCGCCTTTTTACTTTCCAAATTTCTTCTTGATTAAGGTTTTGAGAATTTTGTTGACAGCTTCGACTTGTCCGTTTGCCTGAGGATAAGCTACTGATGAGAAGCTTTTATGAATTCCATGCTCTTGGCACCAGTCGGCGAATTCTTCGCTGTCAAATTGGAGTCCGTTGTCTGATATGATCTTGAGTGGTACTCCGTACCTGCACAGAATATTTTTGATCAAGAAGTTGATAACTTTTGCTGAAGATATTTTATTTAGGGGTTCCGCTTCCACCCATTTGGTGAAATAATCGACTGCCACTATAGCATATTTGGCCCCGCCCCTGCCCGTTGGCAGTTCGCCAATTAAATCAATTCCCCATACAGCAAAGGGCCAAGGGCTGGTCATTTGAGTAATCTCATTTGTGGGTAGTCGAGGAATCTTGGCAAATTTCTGACATCTGTCGCATCTCTTGACGAAGTCTAAGGCGTCTTTGTTTAGTGTGGGCCAGTAATATCCATATCGGAGTATCTTTTTCGCCAGAGTCTGCCCTCCAGTGTGATCTCCGCAACTACCTTGATGGATGTTGAATAAGATTTCCTTGGCTTCCCTTCCAGCGACGCATCTGAATAAGGGGCTAGAGAAGCCACGCCGATAGAGGATGCCTTCTTGTATTGTGTAGTGGGGAGCTTTCCTCAAAATTCTCCTGACTTCATCACGTTTGTCTGGTAGTGTGCCGTCCTGCAAATATTTTCGGATAGGAGTCATCCAAGTTGCTTCTTCAATTACAGTTATCAGATTCACTTGTTCAAAACTTGGGGCTAGCTGCCTTGAGATGGCTAGTGCTCCGGAAATGGTGCTATTCATCATACTAGCTTGCTTTGCTAGTTCATCGGCCTCTTGGTTATCTTCTCGAGGAATGTGTTTGATTAGATAATGGTCCAATTGGTCGAGCAGCAGTTTGGTTTTCTTTAGATATGCTGTGAGTCGTTCTCCTCGTGTCTGGAATTCTCCTAGTACTTGGTTTACGATAAGTTGAGAATCACTATGAAGACATAAAGAATTGACTCCAATTTCAAAGGCAAGCTCCAATCCCGTTATTACTGCCTCATACTCCGCATCGTTGTTAGTGGTCGCGAATTCTAACCTTAATGCATAGTACATCTTTCTTCCCCTGGGGGTGATTATCACAATACCTGCCCCCGAGCCTTGTTCGTTCGATGCTCCATCTACAAAGAGGTTCCACTTGATGTTTTTTGCTATTTCAAACTGATCCTTGCCTTCGTTGGTAGTGAATTTGGCAATGAAATCGGCCATGGCTTGCCCCTTGATAGCGGTGCGAGGATGGTAGGTGACGTCATACTGACTTAGTTCAATGCACCATTTGAGGAGTCGTCCAGAAGTGTCGGGACGATGGAGTACCTGTCTTAGTGGCTGATCGGTTAGAACTCTGATGGAGTGAGATTGGAATTAGTGTCGCAGTTTTCGTGACGCGATCAATAAACAATACGCCAATTTCTCAAGTTTAGGATATCTGGCCTCTGCCCCCGTAAATCTCTTACTTATAAAGTACACCGGGCATTGTGTGCGGTCTTCTTCTCTTACCAGGGCAGCGCTTAGAGCATGAGATGATACAGCGAGGTATAGGTATAGCTCTTCGCCTTCGTTCGGAGTTGAGAGTACTGGTGGTTTCTGAAGGTGTTCGATCAGGTTAAGGAAGGCTTTTAAGCATTCATCGGTCCACTCGAACTTTCCTTTGTCTTGCTTAAGAGGTTCGAAGAAAGGGACGCACTTGTCAGTTGCTTTGGAAATGAATCTGCTTAGGGCGGCCACCTTTCCGTTTAGGCTCTGCATTTCTTTTCGAGTGGAAGGTACTCTTATTTCTTTTAGAGCCCGGATTTGTTCAGGGTTTGCTTCAATTCCTCTGGAATGGACAATGAATCCTAAGAATTTTCCCGATGACACTCCGAAGGAGCACTTTAGAGGATTCAGCTTCATTCCATATCGGCGAAGTACCTGAAACATCTCGCTCAAGTGGCTTACATGATCGTCGGCTCTCCTGGACTTTACCAACATGTCATCTACATACACTTCCATAGTTCGTCCTATTAATTCCGCGAACATCTTGTTGACGAGGCTTTGATAGGTAGCTCCGGCATTTTTGAGTCCAAAAGGCATGACTTTGTAACAATATAATCCCCGGTCAGTGATGAAGCTAGTGTGGTCTTGATCGGGAGCGTGCATGGGAATCTGGTTGTATCCGGAGTATGCATCCATAAAAGATAAAAGTTCGTGCCCGGCAGTGCTGTCCACAAGTTGATTGATTCGGGGGAGCGGGAAGCAGTCTTTCGGGCAAGCGTCATTTAGGTTGGAGAAATCAATGCATGTTCGCCACTTCCCATTAGCTTTCTTTACTAGCACCGGGTTAGCTATCCATTCTGGGTAGATGGCTTCTCGTATGAAGTCATTAGCAAGTAGGTTCTTTACTTCCTCATCGAGGGCTGC
This sequence comes from Allium cepa, assembly GCA_030765085.1. Taxonomy (NCBI): domain Eukaryota; kingdom Viridiplantae; phylum Streptophyta; class Magnoliopsida; order Asparagales; family Amaryllidaceae; genus Allium; species Allium cepa. Next base: position 361,718,722 of record CM060942.1, read on the forward strand.
TGATCGTTCTGCTCCCATGCTTCTCTTTTTCTGCTTTACCGGTACTTTGGTGGGATCGATGTTCAGCATGCGGCATGCTATGTCCGGGGAGATTCCTATCATATCGGCATGTGCCCACGCAAATACATCTAAGTTGTGGCGGAGAAAGTCAATGAGTTGATCCTTCAATTCTGTTTTTAGCTGAGATCCTATTTTTAATAGTCTGCTTGAATCATGTTTGTCTACAGATACGAATTCCATGGCCTCTGCAGGCTCAGCGGTAGCCTCCTCCTCCTTATCCCTGGGGTCTAGTTCATTGAAAGGATCGCTGGTGTATCGAAGAGGAGGGGCTTTCTTTAGTTGCTATGCTTCCAAGCTTTTCATGCAGAGAGTAGTCTCTGCATCTTTCCCTTTATTCTTTCTATGGTTATTGCGAAGTTCAGTTACATAGCAATCTCGAGCGGCGTCTTGATCTCCTTCAACCTCTCCTATTCCGTCATCTGTTGGGAATTTCATCTTTAGGCACCACGGGGCTAGGACAATTTGGAAGTCAGACAAGCTGGTCTTCCCAAGAAGGCGTTGTAGGCCGAGTGGTTTTCTATTAGTATGAACGTTTGTTTTCGCACAACGGAGCAGGGATGACTTCCTATTTCGACGAAGAGGTCAAGTTGCCCAAGCGGCATTTTCGCATCTCCAGTGAAACCGTGCAGGGGTTTGTTGCAGGGAGACACATCCTTCATTGACAGCTTCATTTTGTCGAAAGCATGCTTGAATAGGATATTTACGGAGCTTCCTGTGTCTATTAGAATTCGGAAAACTTTAGCTGGACCGAACCAGGCAGAGATGACTATGGGATCCATATGCGAATACTGTCTTCCTTCTAATCACGCCTACTGAATACGATGTCCTCACTCTCTTTCCGTTTCGGGTGGCGTTCTTCCATAATGGAGTTAACATAGCCTTCAGCATTTCTATGTGACTTGCCGTATCTTTCCATCTCTGCCCAGCTTCTGTCGGCGATGTGTGGTCCTCCCGAGATGGTATGGACCATTATCTTCCCTTGACTAGAGCCACTGGTGTTGCGATTCCCTCCGCCTACTTCTGGGAGGGGTCACTTTGAGTTCTCATTGGCAGGAGTTGGAGTCCTGTTCTGACCTTTCACATAGCGTTCCAGCCTTCTTCTTCTGATATGTTCTTCGATCAAGTCCCGGAGATGGTGGCATTCATTGGTGTCATGTCCGTGGGATTCGTGGAAGCAGCAGAACTTTCCAGACTTGAGTGCGTTATCAGATTCTTTCTTGTGCGGGGGGCACTTGTATCCGAGTTCGCCCTGAGTGGCTAGAAAAATTTTTTCGATTGTTTCATTCAAAGGAGTGTAGGAGTCAAATCTTGGTCCTGGTCGATATTGGCGTTTTTCAACCTTCTTGCCCCCAGCATTGTCTCTAGATTCATTTCTTCGAATGTCCTTGGTTGCAGCGGGAACCTTGTCCGAAGTTGTCTTACCTTGTTGCCCTGACTGTCTCTCAGTGGCGGCGTCTTCAAGTCTTATATACTTTCCAGCTTCATGGAAGAAATCAGGTAAAGTAGCTGGTTTTTCCTTAGTTAATCTTCTAGCGAACTTGGTATCCGGGTGTACACCACTACAGAGGGCCATTAGGGTGAGCTTTTCATCGGCATCTTGGACTGCGGCCGCTGCGGCGTTGAACCGGGTTAGATATTGTTGCAGTGTCTCTCCGGATTTCTGTTTGACATTGGATAGAGAATAAGCATCCTTGGGTTGTTCTACGTGGATGCGGAACTGGCTAATGAACCTTTCTTTCAACATCTCCCATGAGCTGATAGACCCTTGGGGTAGATGGCAGAACCAGGAGGTAGCTAGATCTGCTAGGAATAGCGGAAAGCATTTACACAGCACCCCTTCTGTTGCTCCGCTCATGAGCATATGCTGGGTGTATCTTTGTAAGTGTACGATGGGGTCGGAAGTTCCCTTGTAAGGTTCCATGGTTGGCATTTTCCATTCCCGGGGGGTGATGGCAGTTTCGATATTGCGGGTGAAGGGGCTGGTGACCCTAGCGCCTATTCCTTGGTCCCTTTGCTCCCGTTGGACGCATTCTCTGAATAATCGTGCCATTCTTTCATCAGAATATGGAGCGGATAGAAATGAACTTGGTTCTTCCCTGCGGGATCGATCTCGTCCAGATGACCTGTAGGGATGGTATAGTCTATCACTTCTGACGTTATCCAGTGGTTGCCTATGGCTGCTCGGATGCACGCTAGGACCAGCTATAGTTGCCCCCTGCCTTGATCTTCCCCTGTGGGGTTCTGTTTCGAGCATTTCCATGGGGTCAACTTCGGGCTGGGTTCTAGCTCGGCTCCGTTCAGTGGGGTTTCTATGATTAGGTGGCATGACTGGATCAGCTACATCCGACCCTCGCCTGGCGCCTCCCCCACTGGGTTCGGTTCCAAGCGCTTCCTCGAGTCGTAGTTCGGGCTGAGTCCGGGCGCGGCCCCTATCATTGTTGTTCCTGTTGATGGCTTCCTCGAAGAGAGAAGACCTTTGCTGTCTCCGAGATCCTCCAGATTGAGTTTCATCCCATGATTCAGTGTTGCGGTTGGATTCTTCGACATCCCTCAAGCGCGTCATGAGTTGGTTCACCAAAGCTTCTTGTTGGGATGCGAAGCGGTTAGTCACTTCCACCACCACTCTGTCTAGGTCTGCTCTAGTGATTACTGCCGGTTGTTCCGCGGCAGGGGCTGTTGGAATTGCCTGATCTACATGTGGCACTGCTGCTGTAGTGGGATGGTTCTCTTGATCTGGATCCACTGGATTTGGAGCACTGCTAGTTGCAGCGTTCTTTCCCTTGTTGGCGTCTTTTCTTGGTCTGGAAGTCATGTTTCCTAGGCAATGAAGGATGCTATTGGGAAAGAAGGTTGAATGAGGGAAGCTGAAGCTTCGAGTTCGAAGCTCTCAGTGAAAGCACCAAAAATGTTTGCGCGAAAAGTGGGCAAACACCTCCAAGTCGTGAGATTTAATGGGTTTTATGTGATTCTTAATGATTTAGACGAGTTATGTAAATATGAAAAAAGCAGGCACTGAAATGTAAAAGACACACAGATTTATAGTGGTTCGGCCAGAACGTGCCTACGTCCACTTTATATGTTATTATCTTCTTTCTTTCGGATTACAAGTACAATGCTTTGTGTACAAGTATATGAAAGTAGTTTGAAAGTTCTTTCCGTGCTTGAGCTCTCAAACTTGTCTACCATTGTTGCACCCCTGCCCCTCTATTTATAGAGTGAGGTAGGGGGCAGTGGTCTTGGATGTATATAGCTGCTGGTGGGCCCGGGCTGAAGCAATCTGGCCTGGTAGCATTCTGGTTCGGTGAAGTTTGGTCCGGTCTTGAGTGTGTGGTGTTGGACCGGTAGGACTTTGGTCCGGTACCAATCTGGTCCGGTGGTAGGAGTGTTATCCGGTTGCAGGAGATGGTCTGGTCCGGTGGAGCGTGTGAGAGGGGCTGGTCCGGTAGGGTATTGGACCGGCTGGAGGTTGGTTCGGTATGGGGGAAGTATGTGTTGGTTCGGTATGGAGACTGCCGAATGCTGTTTGACCGGATGGAGGTTGGATGCATGGACTATCGTCACCGAATGAACCCTGCTTTGCCAGATGGATTGGAGGTTGCGATCCCGGGTGAAACTGGCGCTTCTTGGTCTTGAGATCTTCTGGGTGAAAATTCGCCCAACATGAAGTAGTAAAGCAATTTTAATCAACTAAAGCTGATTTGTTTGCATTAACACTACACTCGTTCTTGGACTTGGAGTGACAAGTCTTGAAATTTTTACAATTGACACATGTTCATTAGTTTAGTTTCAGTCATATTTACTTGTCACTTCATTAGTTTTGCACAACACTTCACACATTTAGGAAACGTGCACCTTCATATTTGAATATCCAGTTCCTTATGTAGAATGTCTTTCAAGAAGAGATAATCGAGCATTCTGAAGAAGTATTTCCGATAGCAGAGCCATTGGTTGATCCTCCGGAGAGAACTCCAACTACCTTGAGTCAGCGGGCATTCACTCATCTACGTATCCAATTTGGGATTGCCGACGAGGATGCTAGACTTCCTTGCCCGAATGATACTGCTGACAGGCCGCCTCTCGGTTTTGTTGCCGTCAACCGTCAGATGTGCCTTTGTGGTGCCATCCCTCCTTTCAATGAGTTTCTCCATCGACTCCTTTTCCGACTAACCATCTCTCCCTTTCAACTACATCCCAATGGATACGCCATCCTGATGGGATTGTGTGTTATATTCAGGAGGACACTTAACCGTCTCCCGAGTTTCAAAGAAATTTGCTACTTCAGCACATTTGCAAAGAATAAAGACCACCCCTCCTTTATGTTTGTGACAAGTGCCAGAAATCGCAAACTTATTACTGATTTCTCTGAAAGTGCTCACGACTTTCTGAATCAATTCTTCTTTGTCCGCTGTCCTCTAGGGTTTTATGCCATCTGGAGAAAAGGAAGTGAGATTGCTCATCCCTGTTTTTTCTGTTTCAGCTTTTCAAGATTTGAATTGCTAAGTGCTAACTTCATTCTTTTCTTTTACAGCACTTCCTCCTCCCTCTAGAAATCCCGGTCACAAGACGACTTTCGATAGATTAAATACCATGCCGGCTGAAGAAAGGAGTATTAAGTTTTTGCTGAGAGATGAACTTTTGCACCAATATGGGCTTTTGCACCGTTCTCGCTCTACTCAACCTCACGAAGTTCCCGATTCTCCGGCCAGCTCGCCAGATGCCCCAGTTTCTGCTGAGGAACCTATACTGAAGGAACCTACTTCTGAGACTTTACTAGTGAAGTGCTCTACTTCTACTGATATTGCGGGGTCATTTGGCAAATTTGCACTTGCCCCGGTCATTGAAGAAGAAGAGCCTCGAGAATCTCCCCAACATTCGCGGAAGTCCGGTGATGGAGGACCCAGGAAAACAAGTCCTGCCAAGCAGAGCGGGGATGACACTTTTGAAGGGTTGAGCGACCTGCTTATCACCTCACAGGAGCTCTTTAATGATGATCCTGTTACCACTAAGGTTTCCTCTTCAGTAGTTGAAGCAACTTCTATTTTGCAACAGATTCCGTCGACTCAAGAGTTGACGTTGGCTACTACACCCATCATTTCCTCGCAACCGAGGAGTGGTTCGTAGTTTGACGCGCGTAGTTTGCACATTACACACACTTAGGATTTTTCAGCACTTATTTGCACCCAACTTTTGTACTTCAAGGACTAATCAAGTTTTGTCCCTTTCTCATTTTCAGGTTCTCCAATGGGGCGTAGCTGTTCCTATTATGACGACTTTCAACAGTACGGAAGGCGTGGTCAGTATGATTATAGGCGTTATCTTCCCGCCCACAGGGAAACTGATGAAGAGAGAGCTGCTCGAAAAGCTCAAGAAAGAAGAGCGTATGAAGAAAGGTACGGAAGAAGGGATGAGCAACATGACTCTTCTCGTAGAGGCGATGACTCTCATAAAAGAAAAACTTATGACGATAGAGGAAAGAGTCATAACATCGAAGACCCAAGCAAGCGGACCAGGCTTGATGAAAAGACTGCATCTGCAACTTTAGAAAAGGCCGCTGCTCTCACTTCTCTTAAAATTTCTTCAAAGTCTCCTGCCCTTGAAGGAGCCGATATTCAGACACTTCTCGGCAGACCCTCATACCAAGTTGAGAGAGGCCCGCCAACCCTTCAAAGTCGGTTCCCGCATTGGTGCTTAAAGGGAGTCCGCTTCGACCTTGACTTGGTTCCCATCAACAAAGAGGCCATGCTACGAAATCTTGACACTGTTAAACTTGATATTGAGAGAATGTCAGGGTGGCAAAAGCTTGTCGATGAGCTTCAGAGGGTGAACCGGGCCAACCATGAAGCTATGCTGACGATGGAGAACGACAAGTCTAAATGGCAAAAAATTCTTGATCAGCACAACACCGAAATGAAAAACATCGCTGAGTACAACGAAAAGCTTGAGGCGAAGGTCGAGAAACTTAAGCATGAGCTTGCTACTTCTTCCACCTCTTATACTCAAAAGAAAGAAGTGCTTCAGAAGCAAGTTCGACATGCTCATGCCGCTCAATAGTATGTCGAAACCCAACTTGAAGCTACACAGAAGACGGTGGAAAAATATCGTGCTGACATTGGAGAGCTACGGGAGAAAGCTAACTCCAAGGACTTAGAAATCATGAGGCTGAAAGCTCAATTATTAAAGACTGAGAAAGAACGTGATGAGGCCATGGCTGGAAAGAGAGCCGCTGAACAATCTCACGAAGAGACAAAAGCCAACATCAGCTCTAATCTGTTTGATTTTTACGTCCAAAGCGTCATGGGGCGTGGCAACCTTGCATTTTTGGGGCCTAAATATGAATTCACTTTGGCTGAAGTGTGGGAGGCTGTAATGGATATGCTCAGAGGTGCCGGTTATTCCGAAGACAAACTTGAAGCGCACTACTTCGATGACGAAACTCGTGCCGCTCTTGCCAGAGGAAAGGAGCAGCTTGCTAAAGTACGAGCCGAAACGATGGGAGAGGAGCATCCAGAGAAAGAATCACCTTTAACTGCCCCTGCCCCTCCCTCGACTTCGGCCAACATTGATATCATAGGCTCTGGTTCCCATTCTTCGCCCACGGCTAAAGTCATAACTGAAATTACAAGCGCACAGGATGGAGATGAAGGCGAAGAAAGCACTGAAGCACAAGCTTATGAAATTGACGTTAGAAAGCCAACCACTCCCGGTAACTTTAATGCCGATCTTGCTCAAGTAAACTGCTCATTTGCTTCGCATGAGTTCGATGAGCTTCTTGATTATTTCCTAAATCTCAACGAGCCTTTATCTCCTCTCTTTACTGATTTTAAATTCTTTTCTTCTGTAGAGAAAGTACTGAGCATTGTTCAGACTTCCCCTCCTCCAGTTATTCCTCCCCCGTCTCTTCAGGCGACTCCTCCTTCTGCCTCTCAACCGGGGTCACAAGAGGAGCAAATAGAAGCTCTCCAAGACTTGGACGATCCTATTGCTTCTCAAGAACATAGGGGAGAAGAAACTGATGAGGGCGAAAAGACTCCGAACTAACTGGCTTCGACCATACGCCGTTAGCCACACTTTTTACTCCAGAAAGCGGGCCTTCTTCTAAGAAAAGGGGGAAAAGTGGAGTCTTAAAGAAGAAGGAAGCTTCAGCCGGCGAGGAAAAAGCAAAAGCAAGTCCGATTGTTCCCCTTTCTCCTTCTTCCCCTACTCTTTCAAGCCGGCGCAAGAAGTTGGTCATCGGGCCAGGTGTAGGCTCAAAAGGTGGAGGGAAGAACAAATGATGGCTTTGGTCCTGTGCTTTTTATCTCGCTCTTTGCTTTTTGCTTGTATATAAGCTCGTATTGACTGGAGATTATGCGGGTACCAGTCCCCGCTTTATTTTACTTTGAAACCTGCATATGTATAAAATTCTCATAGTATGGAATAAAATGGTTCTTTTACTTATACAAATTTCTGTTTGTATTTGAGAACGCTTTTATTTTCTGTTTTCATGCAAGTTTCTTTATCCTCTTTATGTGAAGTTGCAGTAAACCTATGGTATGTTTCTTGAGCATTGTTTTCATTTTTGTGATGACTGTATTGTATTGCCCCCATACCATGGTTTATTGCAATCTCTTTCACATTGGCAAAGTTTCGGAGAACAACTCTTCTGTTTCGAGAAGGCTTGTACTCTTCCTTTAGAGAACAACTCTTCCATTTGAAGTAATTTTGCATTTGTACTTTATAGGATCATATTTCCGTTCCAAGAAAATATTTTTCTAATTTAGTAGAATGCACTTCATATTGGAGGAGTCTTCTCTTTTTTTTTTGTTGCGAAGTTTTTACACTTCACTTTTGGAAAAAGTCACTTTTGCCTTGGCAAGCGAATTTTACTTCATAGTACAGTGGGCCTTCCGAAAAAGGGCTTCAACCTGCTTGAGTCTCCAAAGAGAGTTTTTTTTTGATTGTGTCTCTGGGAAGAGGTCTTTTTGTTTGGTTGCGCCAAGAGGTCTTTTTGTTTGATTGTGCCTCTGGGAAGAGGTCTTTTTTGTTTCTGCCTCTTAGGAGAGGCTTTTATCTTTCCCTATTCGTTGGGAAGCGGGCCTCCGAAGAGGGCTTTTCACATTTCGACTCGTGTGAAGTTTTATTTCAGATCACGGTGAAATGTGTGCCTCTGAGTAGGGCTTTTGCCTGGATGTTTGGAGCTTCCTTCTCTTAGTTGGATGGATTCACGGGGCGGACACAAGTGTTCTGTGCCACCGATCAGTCCGCAACTTTGTGGCGATAAAGAACTCTCTTTTTCTGGCGAGGCCCGCTAGAGGTCTTTTAGCATTTCAACTATGGTGAAATGGGCCTTCGAAGAGGGCTTTTCACATTCCAGCACTTGTGAAGTTTTATTTCAAATCTCAGTGGAATGTGTGCCTCCGAGTATGCCTGGAAGTTTCTTCCTCATGGTTGGTTGGATTCACGGGGCGGACGCAAGTTACTTGGACGTTTATTTGCGCATATTGTCTCAACTAGTGAACGAGCGCCTTGCCTTCCACTTGGGAAGATGCCTCCGATCATCGTATGGATTCACGGGGCGGACGCAAGTTACTTGGACGCTTGTCTGCGCAAACTGTCTCAGCTAGTGAACAAGCGCCTTGCCTTCCAGTTGGGAAGGTGCTCCCGGTCATTCCATACCAATCTTTTTTTTTTTTGAGAAAGTTTTCTGGCATGCCCCGTTCGAGGTCTTTATCCTCCGAAGAATTGTGCCTCCGAAGAGGGCTTGTGCCTCCGAAGAGGTCTTTTGCTGTTTGATGCTTGCTCGCCCATGTCTCTTTGCCATCTATTCATATCGGCGATCCCCGTCATCTTTTCCAAATACACTTCTCTTTTAATTGCCAACAGTTTCCTTTATCCAAAGAAGTATACTTCATAGTTAAGCGAGTTGGTGGTGGCAGACACAGGCTATTTAACTGGATGCTCGTTTGTACAAACATCCACAATTAGTTAGCAAGGGCCCACTTCCAGTAGAATCACTAACTTTTTGCTTGAAGCACTTCTTTCGTAGGATTTGAGTATGGAAATTTTGAATGGCTTAGCGTCTGCTTGTTGGGTGATGTCAGGGATTGCTTGGTCTTGTGATGGGTAAGCTTTGTTTTCGTGGCTTGCATTATTAAATCGACATTTTAGTAATACAATTGACGTATTTTATATATCGAAATAAAACAAAGCAGTTTATAATAGTAAAGGACACAAGATTTATAGTGGTTCGGCCAAGAACTGGGCCTACATCCTCTTTATAGTTCTTATTATCCACTTGCACTAACTTTACAATGGCTTTCAATACAAGAATCATACATTCATCATTCTTTTACAATATTTCATTAAAGCCTTTAGGTAAAATATGGGCGCAGATAATTGCTGTTCCAAGCTCTTGGAATTGGATCTCTTTCGACAGTTATTAGTTTGAAAGTGCCATCGAGAAGTTTTTTGCCTATGACATACGGCCCTTCCCAGTTCGGCCCAAACACGCCTGTAGGTGTCATAATTCTTTTTAAGATTAGAACCCCAACTTCAAAGCTGCGTTGGCGAACTTTGGAATTGAAGTGCCTGGCTATTCTTCGCTGATGAGCCGTAATTCTGAGCTCAGCTTCTTCTCTTTTTTCATCAAGGAAGTCAAGGGCTTCAAGTTGCAGCTTTTCATTTTCGGCTTGATTGAAATGAATCCTTCTGTGTGAAGGGACCTCTATTTCTACTGGAATCATTGCCTCTTATCCATATGCCAATGAAAATGGAGTGTGCCCCGTCGCAGTTTTATGTGTAGTTCTATATGCCCATAGTGCTAGTGGAAGCTTATCGACCCAACCATCCAGCTGTTTTTTGATGGTCGATTTGACAATTTTGTTTACTGCTTCCACTTGCCCGTTTGCCTGCGGATGAGCTACCGCTGAGAAGCTTTTCTGGATCTTGAATTTCTTGCAAAAATCTTGGAACTCTTCACTTTCGAATTGGGTTCCATTATCTGTGATTATCTTCTAAGGCACACCATACCTGCAAATGATATTCTTAGTTACAAAGTTTATCATTTTCTTAGAGGTAATAGTAGCTAAGGGTTCAGATTCAGCCCATTCAGTAAAATAATCAACAGCAACAATAGCATATCTGATTCCGGATTTTGCAGTTGGCAAAGGCCCGATGAGATCTATTCCCCAAATAGAAAATGACCACGGACTGACTATCTGTGTTATCTCAGTGGATGTGCTCTTGGGATTTTTGCAAATCTCTGGCATCGGTCACATTTTCGGGCGTAACTTGCGACATCACGATTAATATCTGGCCAAAAATACCCATAATGGAGAATTTTCTTTGCTAAAGTTTGACCACCCGAATGATCTCCACGCTCTCCTCCGTGTACCTCAGTTAGAATTGTCTCAGCTTCTTCCTTGGTCACACATCGGAGTAATGGCATTGAGAATCCCCGCCTATACAATCGGCCATCTTGAATTATGTATCTGGATGCTTTTCTTAACAACTTCTGCCGTTCTTTTGAGTTTTCTGGTAGAGAACCATCGCATAGATATTCCAATATCGGAGTCATCCATGATTCTCGCTCCGGTGATATAGTCATGATCCAGTCAATATCCATTTCATCAATGCTTGGAGTTGACAGGACTTCCACAGGAACTAATCCCAATAATTGAGCTTCACCAGTGCTTGCATACTTTGCGAGGGAATCTGCCTTCATGTTTTCTTCCCGAGGTATATGGTTTATCGTATAATGGTCCAGGTCATCGAGAAGTTCCCAGGCTCTTGACAAGTAAGCGGGCAGATTTCCTCCTTTGGTTTGAAAATCTTTCCTGACTTGACACACAATAAGTTGTGAATCACTGAAGATCTGCAACATTTTGACATTCAACTCCTTAGCAATTCTCAAACCGGCAATAAGAGCTTCATAGTTTGCTTCATTGTTTGTCGAAGGGAATTCCAATCTTAAAGCATAGCACAATGACCGCCCTTCAGGGGTTTCAAGAACAACCCTAGCCCCGGAACAGTAATCGTTTCTTGCGCCATCAACATACAATTTCCATCGAATTAGGGAATTACCAGTCACTATTTCCTCACTATCACCTTTGTCTGTACATTCTGCGATGAAATTTGTCAAAGCTTGTCCATTGATTGCTCTCCGGGGATGATAAGTGATGTCGTATTGACTGAGTTCAATATTCCACTTCAAAAGGCGACCTGAAGTCTCAGGGCGAAAGAGGACTTGCTTCAGTGGCTGATTAGTGAGGACTTTGATTGGATGAGCTTGAAAATATGGCCTCAATTTTCTTGATGCGATCAGTAGACAATAGGCAAGCTTCTCCAACTTTGAATAATTCATTTCTGCCCCAGTAAACCTTTTGCTAATATAGTAGACTGGGTGTTGAATTTTGGCGTCTTCTCGCACCAGTGCCGCACTAAGAGCATGAGCTGAGATCGCCAAGTATACAAAGAGATCTTCACCATCGTCGGGCTTAGAAAGTATCGGAGGAGTTTCCATATGACGAATTAACTCATCCAAGGCTTTCTGGCATTCTGGGGTCCAGTCAAAATTTTTCCTTCCTTTCTTCAAAGCATCAAAGAATGGAATGCATTTGTCAGTAGCTTTGGAAATGAATCGACTTAAGGCAGCGACTTTTCCATTGAGACTTTGTTGTTCCTTCTTCATTCTAGGAGCTTTGACTTCTCTTAAGGCAGTTCAAAGGATTAGCCTCAATTCCCCTAGCGCTCACAATGAAACCCAAGAACTTTTCGGATTCCACCCCAAATGAACACTTCAAAGGATTAAGCTTCATTCCATACTTTCGTAGGACGGCGAACATTTCCGCTAAGTGGTCCATATGGTCTACTGCTTTCTTTGATTTAACCAACATATCGTCAATATAAACTTCCATGGTCTTTCCAATCTCTGGCTTGAACATCGCATTAACAAGCCTTTGGTAAGTTGCCCCTGCATTCTTCAGTCCGAAGGGCATGACTCTGTAGCAGTAGAGACCGACATCGGTAATAAAGCTAGTGTCCTCTTGATCTGGCTCATGCATCATGATCTGGTTATATCCGGAGTAGGCATCCATAAAAGATAACAATTCATGTCCCGCTGTTCCATCAACCAACTGGTCAATCCGAGGTAGCGGAAAGCAGTCTTTGGGACAGGCTTTGTTTAAATTTGAAAAGTCGATGCATACCCTCCACTTTCCGTTAGCTTTCTTAACCAGCACCAGATTTGAAACCCACTTCGGATAAGTCGATTCTCTGATAAAGTCATTCTCCACGAGCCGATCCACCTCTTCTCTCAATGCTGCTGACCTTTCGGAACCCTGGGTTCTTCTTTTCTACTTCACAGGTGTAAACTTCGGATCAATATTCAAAGTATGTATTGCAACTTCAGGTGATATTCCACACATATCAGCATGGATCCAAGCGAATACATCCAGATTTGCTTTCAGAAATGATGTTAAAATATTCTGAACTGCCGCGCTAAGTTGTGAACCCACATTCAGCACCTTGTTTGGGTCTTTTGGGTCAACAGGTACTGGTACCGTTACTTCCACTGGCACCACTCGATTCTCCCCTGCACTGGCTTTTCTGGGATCCATTTTTCTTCGTGCTTCGCTACATTCGCCAGTACAGGGTCCGCCCTGTAATTGCTACAAGGTTGATTCTTTGATGCGGACTGGGGCTGCCGCATCCTTTCCCATCTCTCTCTTTCTTGCTTCACGTAGTTCTATCAGATAACATTCCCGCCCCGCATTCTGATCCCCTTTAACAACACCAACTCCATTATCTGTGGCGAATTTCATAGTAAGGCACCACGGGGCGAGAATTGCTTTAAAGGCTGCAAGAGTTGGACGGCCTAGGAAGGCGTTGTAAGCAGAAAATTCATCAACAATTACAAAAGTCTGCCTTCGAACGACCTTCTTCTGTCCCTTGCCAAGTTCCACGAACAGGTCAATAGTCCCAACCGGCTGCCTGGGTTCCCCAGTAAACCCAACGATCTTTTGCGATGAGGCTTGAACATCATCCATTGGGATCTTCATCTGATCAAAAGTCTTCTTGAAAAGAATATTGCAAGAAGTACCACAATCAACAAGTACTCTTCTTACAATAGCTGGCCCAATGCCAGCAGAAATAACCAAGGGATCTATGGTAGGGGCTTCAACACCTATAGAATCCCTGCTCTGAAGATAATGTCATCATTAAATGTTTTATGCTGCTTCAGAGGTGCAGCATCTTCCAACACGAAAACACTTTCCTTTGCTGGCGCATACTTCAATGCACGAGCGTACCATTCCATCTCACCCCAGCTTCTGCCAGCTGGGTGAGGTCCTCCTGTAATCACATTAATAACGGGCCTCTCTGATTCATGATCTGCTGCCTTTTCCCTTCAGCTAGGACAATGAGCAGGAGCCTGTTGTCCTTGAGTTGGCGAAGTTGGGCCATTCTTGTTCCTCCTTACATATTGCTGGAGCTTGTTTTCTTTCAATAGTTCCTCAATCAACTCCTTCAAGTGACGGCAGTCATTGGTATCATGCCCGGGTTGGTTGTGGAACCGGCAAAACCTTCCATTCTTCTCGGCTTTCTGGTTAACCCTTTGCTTAGCTGGTGCGGGGAATTCGACTGTGTCTTTGTTTGTAAAGTAGATGTTTTCCGGGGTATCTGTTAGAGGGGTGAAGTTGAAGGGACGACTTTTCTTTGCATCTCCTTGATTCCTCTGACCATCATTTCCCCTCTTCTGATTGTCGGATTCCTTCCTATTTGGAACAGCATTACTATTTCCAGCCCCTATCGATACCACCTTAGCCGGTGCTTGGAGGCTTTCCAGGCGCATGAATTCATCGGCTTTCTTATAAAACTTGTCAAGCGAATTCGGTTCTTTCATTTTCAACCACCTCCCGAACTCACTTGTCTTATCAATAGCCTTCATCAGGTACGTCAAAATCATTCTCGGCTCTGCGTTGTCTACTTCAGCAAAAGCTATATTGAAGCGATTCAAGAAAGCTCTAATGGATTCTCTAGGATTCTGTTCCAAGCTGGATAACGACATTATATCTTTCTCCTTCGAAGCGTACAATCTTAACTGTTCCTTAAACTTTCGAGTCAAATCAGAAAATTGGTCTATCGCCCGGACCGGCAGTTTTGTGAACCAGAGTATAGCAACTCCTTCTAGGTATACCGAAAAATATCGGCATTTGATCTCATCTGAAGCTTTGGCACCAGTCATGTGCCAATCATACTTGTACAGAAATTCATTAGGGTCACATGTCCCCTTATAAGCCGGTATGGTAGGAGGAACAAACTTCCTAGGAAATTCTGCTTTCAAAATCCGTTCAGTGAATGGAGTCTTTCTCGGAGCGAACCCCCATTCTTTTTCATCTTCCTCTCTTTGCATACTTTCCTTCATGATTTGTCGGACCATCCCCAAGAAATATTCCTCATCATTAAGGGGCTCAGCAGGACAGGCATCGACCATTTTTTCAAAAGTCTACCTTGACAGGCGCTCACGGAATGTTGGTTGTTGTCCCAATCCTCCAACTTGGGGAGGTGTGTCTTTGGCTGGGCCAGCTGCCCTTTGAGGAACATCTCTTTCTTCCACATCATGAACATTATCAGCAAAGTTTGGTTCATTATTCACTGGTTGACGGTTAGCCCCAAGCAAAGCGTTCAACCTTTCCAACATCAGATTGTTTTGGGCTTCCATCTGCTGATACAGCCCAGAAACCGCGGCATCCAATTCTGCTCACGTTACTCCGATAGTTGGAGTTGTTTGACTTAAAGGAAGAGAAGTGGCAGTAGTCTCGCGAACATCGTCGGATCTAACAGACTTGCGCTTTCTTCCAGGAGACATTATTCTGACAAACTTCTTGTTTTTAGAGAGATCCTTTCCACAAATTTCTGCGAAGCTATGATGAAAGTATCCTGAGTTGGCCTTCTCAGCGAAAGCACCAAAAATGTTAACGTAAAAGTCAGACGCTAACACCCCGGTGCAAGTAAAGCAAGTGTGAAAGCACCACTGTTCGTTGATGGAAATTCTATCGGTTTAGAAAACCGTCGAACGAATTTTGAAATAAAATTTATACCGCAAGCGCACGGTGTACAAATGTAGCACGTGGCGAATACGGGTCGGTCCACAGGGAATTGATGATTTTAAACTTCTATTCAATCAAATTAAACAAAATGGAGGATGATTTGTTAATTAGAAATAAAATGAGGCTAACACTAGAAAAATGTGATTCAAAAAAATTTTAGACTAAAGAACAATTTAGAGGCAAATCCACTCTCAAATTTTTGTAAATCAACAAACACATTATTTATGGTCTCTAACTTTGATATTAAATGAAATAATCATTGCATTTATCATAAGTATGGTTTTTTTATGTTATTAGTTAACATAACTCAAACCATCAAACTAT
Organism: Allium cepa; assembly: GCA_030765085.1. Taxonomy (NCBI): domain Eukaryota; kingdom Viridiplantae; phylum Streptophyta; class Magnoliopsida; order Asparagales; family Amaryllidaceae; genus Allium; species Allium cepa. The sequence continues at coordinate 361,734,192 of CM060942.1, forward strand.
AATACAACAATTATACCACTTATTATTCTCATGAAAAAGAAGGCAAAGCAAAAACTATTTTAAGCATGATCTATTTACTATTGTAACTAGTAACATAGATCATCAAATTTCATTTTTACTTTCATTTCATAATCAAAAATTAATTAGGAAGTGATGATGTAAATTGTGTTTATGTTGAATAAGAATAGCTCATTTGCATAAGCAATATAAGCTATCAAACCCACTTGTAGAAACTTACATCAAAATTCACATTCATGAAGCATAAATAAAGAGATCATACATCATAAATATGTTGAAATTACATAAAGTTAGAGAGCTTCATCACCCCTAAATTGAAGGGTTTAGTTACTCATTTGTGGCAATAAAGCAACACAAACAAATTTCAGCATTAAAAAGAAAAGAGAATAGAAAATAAGCAAAGAAAGCAAAAGAGATTAGCTACTTACTACTTGCATAAATATAAATCTAAGCTATGAACACAAAGGAAAAGAGAGCATAGAAATAAACATTAACAATAAAACCAAGAAAAACATGTAGAAAAGAGAGAAGAAAGAGGCTTGGAAGCCATTTTTATTTCATAGAACATTGAGCTTACACTTTGATTTCTTAATTTCCTAAGTAAAATGAAAGAGTAGATGATGGTTCCATATACATAAGAGGGCTATATATACATGCATAAAACCCTAATTCTATTTTTAGGGGGCTACCTAAAATGCCCTTTAGGAAGTGTGGCCAACAAGTAACCATTAACCACTAATTAATCCATCATTTGTTTTGCATGAAGCTTTTACCTCCACTTAGTTGTCCATTAGCTCCAAATTGTACTTTTAGGTAAGTGGGTGGGGTCCTCCATGTTCATGGCTTGAATTATTTCCCTCTTCTTTCCTTTGTATTCATTTGTGCATGCATATATCTTCATATAAGCCTCTTCCATATGCATCCAAATTCCTATAAATATTGTCAAAAAATGTCCAAGTAAAAATTCTTATATTGACACATGCACAAAATGACCGTTTTGCCCCTGAATGAATATGAAAATATGATGGTTGGAAATAATTGAATTTTGGTTTTAAACATGTTAAAATGCCCAAATATGATAATTATTTAAATAAAAAGAGATAAAATATGGATGTAAATATATGCACAATTACGTGCATATCAAATACCCCCACACTTATCTTTTTATTCGTCCTCGAATAAAGGAAAACTAAGATAAATCTATTTTCGTAGGGAGCACGATTGCATTGAGCATATGCAACAAGCCGTTAAACCTCTGGGTGTCCCCAGTAGGACGAGTGTTGTCTCGTGAGGGTTTTCAGCGGATACTACCCACAAAATCCAAATGCAGGATGAAAATATTTACAAAATGCAAGATTTGTATACAAAGAGATGAATGCGAGTTTTTGGAAATATTTACAAATGAAGGATTTATTTTTAAATTGACACGAATAAGTTAGATACAATTTTTGGTCATTGTCTTGAAAATTTTTACTCGTCAAAATTTCCAATAAAAATCAAGTTGTCATAACAGATAGACCATAGTTTGGCTAGTTGTTTCGGTTGATAACACAATATAATTATGAAATGGATCCTTAGTTGATTATCAAATTTTATTAAAGTGGTATTTTCATTTCTTTTCAATAACAAGTTAAATCAAACAAGTTAAAATAGTGCTAGGATTTCAATTGCTTGTTCTCTCATTATTTGCAAGAAAAAATACACACCTAGCTCAGGTAAACTGAGGCCAGATATACCACCCATACACTGCCTTATGGGCTTATGTGATGGGAGTACAGAGCATGGCGAGTGCACACACTTTCGTGCATACACCTATCGACCATAGGTGGTTTTTATTAAGTCTGTTTTTTTTTGTATGTGTTCCATACATGCATAACTGTGAGGACTTTTAAATGAGTATGAAAGCACATAATCAAAGATTTCAAGTAATTCACCAATGCATAACCGTGAGGACTTTTAAATGAGATTGAATATTTTAGATGTTATTATTTTGTATTTTATTTTTTTTATATATTTTTTTAAGAGAGAGAGAGTTTTGCAAAATCATCTTAGCACCATTTAACTTAGAAGACAAAAATGTTATATCCTTTACTTTAAATTTACCACTTTTAAACAAAGATTTTCAATTAGAACATACTTCATAATTAATATACATGAGCCTTCCTATATAATAGTAAAACCATTGTTATTTGTAATCAAACTTCATTTTTATTTTTGTTAAGACAAATAAATTTTCAAAAGTTTCAATTTATTAACCAAAAATTATACTTATCCCATAGTGTTTCTTCAAAAATAAATCAAAATGTTAAAAAGCAAATGTTTTTGAGATTTAGGAGTTTTGAATTTTTTTTTTTGAAGAAAATGAAAATTCGAAAATGCCATGAAAAACTAAAAGAAAAAATGAAAATTAGACTCCCCCCACACTTAATTTTGACTGTGTTCCCACAGTCGATGCATGATATAATGAGTGTAACGGGGAAAAATATGTACATATTTACAAAATGGGGTTAACATTCTTACTAGACGTAGCTTGGCTCATGAAGGATCATGAGCTCCTCCTCTTGGTTACCGGGAAATTCCAAGAAGGCTTTTAACCGATGACCGTTGACTTTGAAAATCGATCCATCCTTTGGGTTTTCTATTTCTATAGCACCATGTGGAAAAACAGTTCGTACCACAAATGGTCCAGTCCACCTTGATTTAAGTTTCCCAGGGAATAAATGAAGTCTCGAGTCATATAAAAGAACTTTCTAGTTAGGCGAAATTTTTTTCCTTAGGATTGACTTGTCATGAAAAACTTTGGTTCTTTCTTTGTAAATTTTCTCATTTTCATACGTGTCATTCCTAAGTTCTTCTAGTTCGTTGAGTTGTAGTTTTCGATTTTCGCCAGCTTTTTCATGATCCAAGTTTAAGTTTTTTATTGCCCACAACGCTTTGTGTTCAGTTTCAACGGGTAAATGGCAAGCTTTACCGTAAACTAAACGAAATGGGGACATCCCAAGGTTAGTTTTAAAAGCAGTACGGTAAGCCCAAAGCGCGTCGGTCAATTTCTGAGACCAATCTTTTCGATTTTTATTGACAGTTTTCTCCAAGATTTGTTTTATTTGTCGATTGGAAACTTCAACTTGGCCACAAGTCTGAGGATGATACGGAGTGGATAACTTGTGGGTTATCGAGTATTTTTTTATTAAAGTTTCAAAAGAACGGTTGCAAAAATGGGTTCCGTTATCACTGATTATTGTGCGAGGTGTGCCGAACCTCGAAAAGATGTTTTCTTTGAGAAATTTCACAACAATTTTGTGGTCATTGGTTTTGCAAGGAACGGCTTCGACCCATTTTGAAACGTAATCGACAGCGAGAAGGATATACAAGTTTCCAAAAGAATTGGGAAAAGGTCCCATAAAGTCGATACCCCATACATCAAAGTTTTGGATCGTAAGAATGGGGTTTAAAGGCATCATATCTCGTCGAGAAATTCGTCCAAGCATTTGACATCGATCACAAATTTTACGAAATTCAAACGAGTCTTTGAAAAGAGAAGACCAATAGAAACCACACTGAAGCACTTTTTCCGTAGTTTTTCGAGCGCCGAAATGTCCACCGCACGCTTGATCGTGGCAAAACGAAAGAACACTCCTTATTTCATTATCCGGAATGCAACGTCGGATGATTTGGTCAGGACAATATTTGAATAAGTATGGATCGTCCCAATAGAAGTATTTCACCTGGGACATAAATTTGCATTTGTCCTGTTTGGACCAAGATGAGGGAGTTTGTTTAGTGACTAAGTAGTTCAATATATCAGCGTACCATGGATCGATCGAAATTGAAAGAAGTTGTTCATCGGGGAAGTTTTCATTGATTGGCAAAGGAGATGGTGCGTTCGAAAGACGAGATAAGTGATCGGCTATGACATTATCGATTAAATGGATGCGATGTTAAACCAGAGCGGGACTAATTCCTTTTATATCGGAAATCGACCACCCGTTGATACGGGAATCAGAAATAAGAAGGAAAATATCAGAAAAACACTAAAAGACACAGTTTTTATAGTGGTTCGGCTTATAGTCAAGCCTACGTCCACTTTCAATCTCTTTATTGCTGACTCAAGTACAACTTATACAACTTTCTTCAATTACAACACACTTTAGACTAGTAGATCAAACTTTGATGAAGAATAATCTTTCGAATCCATATTGAATGATGTAGATTTTCTCTTGAAGTTTATCGTGGTGTCCTTGGCGTTTGGAGTGCTTGAAGTGCTGTTTTAGTTGAGAAAACGACAGAGTATCAGCGCTTCGAGAATGAGCCTAAAGGATACCTCGAACGTTGGAGCTCACGCTGTATTTGTAGGAGTTTCCTGGTCATAAGTCGTAGGTCGGAAGCTGCGACTTAAAGTAAGTCGTGGGTCGAAGGTCGCGACCTAAAGGAAACGAGCTACAGCCCATTCTAGTTGCACTTGGCTCCTCCTGAGCGGGTTAGCAGGTTGCACGCGACCTAGGATGGGTCGCTGATCTCTTCTGGGTGAGTGGAGCGACCTAGAAGAATGTCATAAGATGCAGCGACTTATGGCGTTGCCTCGGCCTTGTTTAGGTCATGTGCGACCTTATGAAGAGTCATGCGGTCTTTTACTGCCTTAACCCGTTAGGTCATAGATCGCTGACTCGTTAAGTCTCTGGACCAGTAAGTCGCTTAGCCCATTTAGGTAGTTAGGTCGGGGCCGCTCTAAATCGTTCTATGTCTTAACTCGTGGACCGTTGATCTTCTTGGGTCGCTTGGACCGCTTCACTCTTACGTCGCAGGGTACTTGTTTGTTAGGTCGCTGTGTTTCCTAGCTTGGTCATACGTTAGGTCGTTCTACCGTTCCACCTCTTAAGTCGTTACACCTTTAAGGTCGTGCTACCTTTAGGTCGTTAAGTCGCTTACTTCTCTAAGTCGTTAGGTCATCCTTTCCCGTAAGCCGCTTCATGTGTTAGGTTGCCTACTCCCTTAAGCAGTTAAGTCGTCCCATCTCTTAGGTCGGTAGGTCGCTGCCTGTTAGGTCGCTAACTCGCTTCATACTTTAGGCCGCCGTGCTTACGTAAGTCGCTGGGTCGCTCCAACTTGTTAGCTTCTTTAGGTCGCTTCGGTTGTTGAGTCGCTAGGTCGCATAATAAAGGAATTAACAGATACGCACACTGTTACGGACACTGAAATTTGAATTATAAATCCGAGCACGAATTTCAAAGAAAAGTAGGATTGGCATGAATTGGACGAACGAGGCTGATAATCAAGAATTTATGAATTCACTGATATATACATATATATATCTGTGTGTGTGCGCGCTAATATTACCCCAAGATAATATAACCCATGTAACAAATTCACTGATATATATATATATATATGTGCTAACAGACAGAAGTACTATACCTAATATATGCGAACGTATGCAAGCTAGTGGTGATGAGTGTCTGATGGGTGATGCCAATAGGGGCATCGGCTGTTATGGCCTTGAAGAGGGCTGTAACAACTTGGGAAAGAAAGAAAATAGGCTTCAGGGAGGAAGAGGAAGCAACAGTAGGTATAAACCCAAAGTTATAAAGGAAGAGGAAAAACGCTTTGCACAATTTAAGGTGAGCTTTAAATTTTTAATAAATACAAAACGTATCTAAGTTTATACGTTTATAACTTTCCAGCTGTAGTGTATATATATAATGAACGGTCATAATGAAAGAAGTGGAAACAGGGAGCGTAGGAAAGGAAAGGTTAGAAAAATAAAATTTTCACCCTTAAATTCCGGATATTAATAAGGTAACGAACCTCTTTAATGAAATGCACAGCAACGGTCACAAGCTAAAATTAAGCTGAAAGTTTAAAGAAATGAGGGGAAGATGGGTCCTTAAATTAATCACTTCCCAGAATTAATATGTCAATGAAAAAGGAAAGGAGATGACACAGGGAAACGTATTATAACTTATATATAACTATTAAACGAATAGATGGAAGAAAAGGTGAGCAGGTGAGTAAAAGTGGAAACTGACTTATAAGCGAAATGGAATGTGAGTTGTTGCCTGGGATGAAAATGGAACAGTTTAAAATTAAAGGCAATGGACTGCTGAAATTAAATGAGTATAAAACTTGTAAAAGTTATATACTGAAACGGCTATAAATTTCAATTATTATTATAAAACTGGGAATAACGAAAGCAAGGACAATGATTTCAAAGTTTATTAATGGCTAGGAATGGTGAAGTCTATCTGTGAATTGGAAAAATTATTAAGCAATTGAAATTTTAACGGTAGAAAAAGTAATAGCTACACACTGTTTTAGAAACAATCAAAACAATTAATAGCTCGATTGGACAGCAAGAATAAATATGGAAGGACGCGTTATAAAGGCAAAATGAACCGTTCGAAAACAAATAAAAGAAATGATGGCAAATAAAACAGCTGTGCCTTGAATTTCCCAAAATAAATTATTTTATGAACATCAATTATTACTGACTTAAATTGAACAGAATCACACCCTAGAATATACTTTCTTAATTTTTGATGAAAATTTATCATTTGCCACATTTAACTATATGTAATCCAAATGTAAGATTTTATTTCAAAATATTATTATTTGAAATTTCTCAAAAATAAAATTAAATACGCTAAATAAAACCATTAAAAATTATCAAAATTTTGCGGGTCGTTACATGGTAAATGACCTTTTTACCCTTACTCTAAAAGACCAAAATACTCTTGCTAGTTTGGTCACAACTTTACACTTAAACCCTATTTTTAAAAGCATGATTTGACTTTTGTACTTATGAAATGATGTTTGCCTCCTTTTCTTACACTTTAAATTGTTAATTTAAACATTTTCTCCTTTTCCATGCATGATAAGACTTGCATTAATGATGATAGGATCCTTGGATTTGAAGTAGTAATGATGTTGTACCCTTTTTATAAATTAGAAAATGCATAAAATCATTTTTCTCTTTTTCCATAAGTGATGCGACATAAGCATTAATGGTGAGGAGATAGATTAGTCCTTTTTGTAATGATTATGTTTAGTAATTTAATTTTAAATATAAATTATCAAATCATGTTATCTTTTGAATTATTTGCATACATTGACTTTTCAAAGTGAATTTGTTTTTTTATACGTTAAGTGTAACATGTAACATAGTTCATTAAGTGTATATATGTGTTAAAAACATATCATGTTGCGATAATTTGATGACAACTTGTTATGGTTGAAAACAGTGTTTTTGTTGACATATTTTACAGCCAAATTTGATATTTTTGTTAAACTATATATTCAAGTAAACCAAACTGAAAATGAACTTTCTTCTTCTTTTAAATAAATTAAAATATGTCTATTCAAATTTTCACATCATATTTAAATAATATTAAAATATCTAATTTTATAGTGCATGTAAAACTAACAAGCGACAAAATTTGGATATTTTTGTAAACGGTTATCAATATACTTTTAAATCTTTTAATATACTTATATTATCTTTATTAGATTTTTTCAATAAGATTTATCTTTTTGAGTAAATATTTAAACCTATTTATTTAAGCCTTTGTTTATTTTTAACTGAACTTAAATTTTGTTGATTTGTTCTAAAATCCAAATTTATACTTTTTAATTATTAACTATAAGAGTAAATAATTTTTCTATAATTATTTATTATATATAAAATAATTATTTAAGTTTTAAATTCTTTTAAATTTAAAATAAACAAAATCTCTCATTTTCGAAGTATCGAAATTACGGGTTGTTAAAGTTTGCTATTTAATTACTAACATCCTAGATCAAATTGAATAAGTTAAAATTAGGGTACTTTTGGCACAGGTCTTTATAAAGTTTCAAAATTCACGAAAAGTCTTTTACTAAATTTCAGTGTAAATTAGGTCCCTGTTTTTTATTCACGATTATTGCAAAGCATGATGCAACTTTTCATAAAAGTTGCTGATATTTTCGCAACTTTTCTGTATACTGTGAACATAGTGTATGAAATTTGCTGAAATATTAGCACTTATTGATAAAAGTTGCCGACATTTCAACAACATTTATGTACACTGTGAACACAGTTTATGAAAGTTGCTGAAATATCGGCACTTATTTATAAAAGTTGTTGACATTTCAGCAATAATTTTCTTCGTTTTCAGAAAACAGGGACCCGATTTACAATGGAACTTTGACAGGCAAAGTTGCTGAAATATCAATACTTATTTATAAAAGTTGTTGACATTTCAGCAATAATTTTCTTCGTTTCTAGAAAACAAGGACCCGATTTACAACGAAACTTTGACAAGGACCCGCTTTACAATATGAAAGTATGATAGTGTAACGACCCATAAAATTTTAGCAATTTTTAATTGGTATTTACCGTATTGAATTGGATTTTGAGAAATTATTAATAATAAAATTTTGAAAAAAAAAAATATGTTATGTATATTAATGATTCGTAGTGCGAGCTATGTACATATATGTTAAAGTTTGGTTGTGGTTATACGTATAAGATCTAGTACAAAAACTTTATAAACTATTATTTATACTATAATATAAGTTAAGTTTGATGTAAATTGGATAGCATAGTTCATTTATGTTTGGTATAAATATCAATAGTGTGGGTAATAAATTTACGGTCTCCTTTTTCTTTTCAGCAAGGTGTGTAAATTTTAAGTATATTGAGTACGTTCCATATATATTTATTTTGGAAAACCACTGTATATGTATGATGGTCTATTTGAAGTGTATATATAGTAAAGCATATTTATACCGAGTTTTATTTTATTTATATGTGTTATAATAGCTATATATATATATATATATATATATATATATATATATATATATATATATATATATATGTTAGTCTTGATGCTAGTATATAGTTTTACTAAAGTTTGATTTCTAGTCATGTTAAATATATATATTTGATTTTGGGTTTTTGTGTCACCATTTCCAGTTTATTTTAGTGCATATTTAGTATATCTATACATATGTCGTCAGCTATAAATACGATAGTTAAGGGTTTCATATATCATATGAACCGAAGAAGAAGAGAAGTATATACTATATTTAACGACATATATGAAGTATATGTTTTAAGGGTTGATTTAAGGTCTGCATTAAGATTGGTAGTCTGTATGTTTGTTATGTACAAAGATAAGCATATATAAATTCATTCATACGTAGCCTTTACATTTTGAAAGAATATACATAATATTAAATGAATATTGATTTTTTTATTATATATAAGGTTACCTTCATCTTCATTTGTCTCATTTTCATTTATTTGTGTACGTATTCGTTTTAATTATTGTACACATCATGGTTTCTTTGATAAATTCATCGCCCATAAATAGTTTATTTCTTTCCCCTTCATCTTCATTTGTCTCATATTCATTTATTTATGTATGTTTTCGTTTCAATTATTGTACACATCATGGTTCCTTTTATAAATCCATCGTTTCAATTTATTTTATGGTCCGTTACTCTGCCTTTTCAAATTTGAACGTGCAGTTGGTGGCATTAAAAAGTTGCTTTAATTATCCACTGAATTATCGTGACCATCCCACTACTCTATATTTATTCCTGTGCATTTTATCTTCGCTTAAATTTCTCTGTCCGTTCCTGTTTTCATTTTAATATCCTTGCCTTTACATACTCATGTGCTTTCCAATCAAGCAATAAATTGTTTAAATATCCACCTTATCAACTTGACCGTTATCAAACCAGTATATAATTCAAATCTATCATTATTCTACCGTTTCTTCTTTAATAAATTATATGTAACAGTATATCATAAATTGACAGCTCATTCTCCACCCATTCATTTCTCCTATTCAATTAATAATGGAATATAAAGTTATATATTTGGTATACAATTCAAACAACCGTTACCATTCATACCTCCTAAATTCTAGCGATTGACCCCTCTATTTCCATAGTTCCAATTTTAGTTGCTGGATTACTCATTCCTACCATTCAACTATATTAAATATTTATAACGTGTAGTCTCTGAGCCTATTTAGCTTCATTTTTTCTTCCTCTCTGTTGCTTAAAAAAAAGAGATTTTTTCCCATTACAATGCTAAAACACATATGATGGAAAAATGAAAAAGGACCAGTTCTCCTTCCTATAGCTTCGTCAAGCCTCTGCCACCACAGCTCGAACCACCTGTCAAGAGCCACAACCCACTCCATGCCTCCTCCCCTCGTCATCCATATTTTTATAAACGGTATGCGTATCATATTGCAATATATGTTTCGTTTTTAAATGTTTACATATAGCATGAATATGTATTAGTACTATATATAGTATATTTTATTTAATGGATATGTTATACAAGCTTGTTTTCTTTTGTCTAATGGATTTCGAAACTTATAATAAATATTATTGCATTAGTTGTTGTTTTCAACTTCCTGCAACAATTTGTTTTTTTATTACAAATTTTAGCTTGTTGCGATTCTTTTTTCATCTATATTATTGTATTCTATTATCTAATGTATACATTTTATCTAGTTATATATATTATACTATAAGGTGTATATATATAAGTTTTCATAGCCCTTTATAATATGTAGCTATGTATATAAGATTGGGCATGTTATATATGAAACCATTGGTTATAGCAATTAAAAATATGCAAAGGAATTTAACGTGGTGATATTTACTTATGAATAGAACAAGATACGTACCACCATCTGTATCTTCGTCTCTCTCCCCATGTTTATTATTATTATTATACATATTCTTTCTTTCTTTTTTCTCTCTTTTCACTCCTTTTATTTTATAGCTTTTAAATAAATTTACAAACGCTTTGGAAGTATTTAAATGCAGTACACGACAACTTTAATAAGCAGTGGTGTTTTATGTCATTTATAGCCAAAAAAAATTTGATAAGTTCATACATTTCTAAACTGAAAATATAAATATATGATGCGATGGAATTTGAATTTTCATACGCCGTGGCATGAGATGATCTTAAATTTAAAAGAGGCATGATATATTAATCGCTTACAAATAAGATGAAAATAACGTCCTAAATTAACTTTTAGCAAATTGAACGTTACTGTCGTTATTAAGAAACCAATGTATTGTGTCATTTGATTATTTGGGTAATAATAATACGTTACTTTATTCATTCCATCAATTCATTTCACACCACGTTATTTTAAATAAATTGCTACTCTTCTACTGAAATTTATCCAAAAATTTAATAAAAATGATTCGAGGGTGTATTAGCCTTCAGGACAAATCCCTGAATTCCAAATGTTGGATCCACTTTGCGTTCTGTTTTTTTTCTCTTTTTCCATAAAACATATATAAAGTATAAAGTTTATTTTTGTTTTCTGATGTTAGTTGAAATATAAATATTAATTTTTAAATAGTATATATATATATATATATATAAGCTACTTTTGTTGTCCGTATATAAATGGTATTGTATGTGCATTTTTATGAAATAGCGCCCAATGTACATTATTTTATAAAAGAATTCATTTGTTATGTCAACTAAATATATGTTACAATTGGTTTATATAAATATATTATAATTGATGTTGACTTCTTTCATTATACTCTTTCTTACAGCTAAAATATGTCAGTATTGTAACCTAGCACATGATTTATATTAGTCTGTCTATATAAGTATTTATTTCAAATTTCATATTGTATATATGCTTGATTCTAATTTATGTGTTTTAAATTAAAAAAACAATGATTTTGGAAAATATAAATACATATATATTTAATTTAATATGTGTTGAATTTGGAATATGACTTTATATATATAGTTATATATATATATATATATATACATATGAGTCCACTCATACCATTATCTTCGCCGATCCCGTTCTGACTTGTTCCATAAATTCTTGTTATCAGCTTTGATCGTTGAATTCCTGCCGATTTTGCTTTGCTTCGATTCATAATTCAAATTTCAGTGTCTGTAGCAGTGTGCATATCTATGTCATCTTCTGTATTCTCTAGTCTCGAGAGATGAGCAATCACTCATGATTAACATATTTTTATTCATTAAATTTGATTTCAATTGAAACGACAATTGAAATATGCTAATGTAGTTATTTAAATTTGTTATATATGCTATTATCTGCAACTGTTCACCTGCGGGATATGACACCATATCCTGTTGTTTATATTATATTGTTATTGATGATATATACCTATTATTTTATTGTATTTTCTGTTATCACTCTGCAAGTTCCTTGTAGTTTAGAAATCACTATGGGTTGAAATGATACATACCCGAACAGACTTTAGAATAGGAGAAAATCGTTATGGGTTGAAATGATAAACCCAAACGATTTTCATTTAATTGAATTTGGGATTACGGGTTGAAACTATATCCACCCGTATATATTTAGTATACGGATTGAAATGATAAATATCCGTAGCACTTGACTATATGATAGGAAATATATACAAACACCGTTGGTCCATATAAATATTTTGAAAATAATTTCTATAATTTTGGAAAGAAATATATGGTTTAATAAATTTGATTCTTAAGATATTATATAAATGGAAATTGTATATATAGATTTAGTAGTAATATTTGATTTAAATTGAGTTGAATTTAAATTGATAAATTGAGATTGAATTTAATTTGAATGGGAAGGTCGGGTTGATGTTGGAACGTTTTGTTAAGTTCAGTAAATTGAAAATACTACTGTATAAATTATTTAATATATATAAATACTATTTTGGGAAATATAGAGATATTTGAAGTGAAAATGAGATTTGGTTTTGAAGTATAAATTAAGCTGAAATGACCACGGTGTTATAGTGTATATTTCTACCTTGTAGAAAGTTCCATGGACCCTTAGAGGATGGTTATCCCAAACATCCTTTAAGTTATTTGTATTTCAGTTGATATTTCACTTGAGTTGGATTTATTGATATAAGAATGTTAATCCCGACTCAAGTGTTCTGTGTTTTGCTTTACGCTCGGGTCAAACTGAGTGATACAGCATTTGAGACTCACCTTTGGAGTTTGGAGCTTCGTTTAGAAATCCAACTATCGATTCAGATTCCAGCCTTTCCAGTTGATTGGTTCAGAGAAGTCATCTGTTGCATTGGAGACTTCATTGGATTTGAACTATTCGGTTGTATTTTTCTAACTCTAATATATATAGTAGCTTCATGAACTACGATTCTTTATCTATTCCGCTGCACTATATTACTCTGTGATCTATGATTGATTTATTTAATGTATATTTTAAGTTTTTCCAAATTTAAATTAACAATTCGGTATTTTGAATTATTCAAGTCGGATATGTATGGTTTTATTGTCGATTTGAATGGTCCAAAATAGAGGGTCGTTACAGTTGGTATCAGAGCTTTGGCTCTAGGCAAAACTTAGCATATATGGTAAATTTATTTACAAAATCACTTTCGCTCGAGTTGAATCTCTTCCTTTTGACTCGATTTCCTTTGAATTTTGGAATGTCCCTCCGTTCCGAAATTCATTCTGTCTCTCCCTATTTATATTCGTTTGATTCTAGAGTATCCCATAACTCCACTGAATGATTTGTAAGGGGGGAGAAAACTCCTTTTCAATTGGCATTGACTCACCGAAGATTTCGGTATCCTCGGTGTGATATCCCAGAATTTCACACCCAATTTAAATATGATAATCTATATAATAAACCAATTTAATTTGATAAATTTGTTATTTTATTCAACAGCAAATAAATGAATTGTAAATATACATTTATTCTAATTTAAAACCAATACATATATAAGGAAATGAATCGGTTAAAATTCTATTCATATCAAATTTGATTTTTGAATTAGATTTTAAAATTTAATTTGTGTTTGAATTGATAAATTAAAAGATTTAAAATATGTTAATTTTATTCCAAATTTTACTTTAAGTATTAAGTAATATGCTCATGATTTTATTTAAGTTCTAACATTTGTTTTATATTCATTCTTTAAAGAGAATTGATTTTTAGAAATTTAAAAATGGATTATATTAGGAAAATCAATTTAAGAAAAACATTTTAATTTTTTTTGCATGAATAAACACTTGTTAACATTTAAACCATATTAATAAACATGTGTTAGAAAACTAAGCATTTTTGTGACAAGTGTCATAATTTAGGTTTTATTTTCTTTAAATTTTATAAAACAAGTTTTTAAAAGACATTCTTACATACTTTCTCATTTTATTAAAAGAAATTTTACATTCTTCATTTACAAAAATCTGAACTTCATCAATCTTTACATCTTCAACCAAATTCTGTAACAATCTCAAAGTTTTATCACTAACTGATTCAAGATTTAAAGTATCATCAAAGTTAAGCAAACAATTTCAAGAAGTGGGAAGAAAAAGGCCTGTTGTTCATTCATATCACTTTTTCCTGCAGCTTAAGTCTTCACAACAAAAACAGTGAGTAAATTTTAAAATTAAAACTTTAAGTATAAAAATGTTGCATGTTGAATGTTAGCTCTGAAATGTTTGCATGTTAGTTGTTTTGTGGAATGTTTGTTTACAGTTTTAAATATTTGACTGTGCATGTTAATGTAACATCCCGGAATTTTTAACAATATCAATTTAATAATCTGTAGTTAAAATTAAATTGATATTGATAATCTGTTAATAATTATTCAGATAAATTTAATAATCTTCTTCAATAAATATTTGGTTTATATTTTAAATAGATTGATTTTAATTATTGAGTTTTAAAAACTATTTCATAAATAAAAGTATGATTCTAAAATTGATAGAAAAATATTAAATATTTTAAATTAAATTGAATCGAGTTTTAAATTTAGAATTAATTCAACAAATGGTTTTATGACTTAATAAAATGGATATTTTATTTAACAAAAATATAAATTTCTTGTAAAATGATTTTAATTTAATAAAAGAGAGTTATTAAAACAATATTAATATTGTATTGTCTTTATAAATAAATTTTGAATAAGATTTGTAATGTTTATTTCAAATTGAATTTATATTTATAACTTGATTTAAAAATATTTGATTTTTGAGTTAGGTTTGAATTTAAATTCAAAGTATAAAATCTTCATTTGTTTTAATTTTTATTTGTATAAGTTTCTAACATGATTTGTTTTTATTTTCATTTGTAAATTCATAAACTAAGTTAACATATACATTAATTTATAATTAATACTAACTATCTTTAAAAGAAATACAAGTGTTAAATTCATAGGCATTATATTAACAAGTGTTGTAAAGTTAGACAAGTGTTAAAATTAGTTTTAATCTTTCTTTTATTTCATAAATCTGAAATACATTTAGTTTAAACTTACATCTTCATTTCCGTATTGCATTTGCATTTTCTCAAATATAAAGAAATCTGCATATAACAATCCACAATCAAAATTCTGCATATACAAACTCCTCATCAAATTCACCTGCATATCTAAAAAAATCTGCATTCACAAATGCATATAAAATTCAACAACAAATCTGAATCATCTTCATATCAAATACTCAAATCTGCATATCTTATTTCTGCATTTTCTCAAATCCTTTAGCTGCATATTCATCCAAACCTCTGCATAATCAAAACCTTCAATCTGCACTTCCTAAAAGTAAATCCTGCACACTTTTACTTTCTGCATATAAAAGAATCCACAAATCTGCATATACAAGTTCATCTAAACACCTGCATGCAAGTATCTTGGTCATGGAAAGCATGAGCAACCCAGACTTATGACAACAGAGGAAGCCTGCATGTGTTCTGCAAATTCAAAACAGGGGTCTGCATTTAATAGGTGAGTAACAAATAAAATCTTAAACTATATTTGGGTTGCTTGATTAAATGTTTGAGATAAAGTTATGTTTGTGTGCTCATGAAATGTTTGATGCAATTATGATTCTTTATGCATGTTAATTTTGCTGTGAAGTGTTCCCAGATTCACACCCTATTTAAAAAGAATCTTTTACCAATTGATTTAGTTCGAGATTTTATATCTGTGTTTTAGAAAAATTAAAGGAGTTTGTTTATCAGAGATTAGAATTCAACTTTATAAAGTAATGTGACTTATTTTCTTAAGTTTAGGTTTAAAATTTTAGGAGAATTAAAATACAGTGAGTTATCTCTGTAAACATAAGTAACACCCCTGTATGTTGATCTTGATCAAAAACAGATCATATTAATACTTAAATCCAGTTTCCGTAACTAAAAGCCTTTACTGGAAATTGTTTTTAAAAAAAATCAAGCATTAGAATTTTAGAGTATAGTTCATTGCAGTTTGTTCTTGAAAAGGAAAAAAAATGTGAGCAAATTCTTACAATTTGTGATTTAAGATAACTCAGGATCTTTCTGAGTTATAAAGGAAGGATCATAGGTCCATATAA
Organism: Allium cepa; assembly: GCA_030765085.1. NCBI lineage: Eukaryota > Viridiplantae > Streptophyta > Magnoliopsida > Asparagales > Amaryllidaceae > Allium > Allium cepa. The sequence continues at coordinate 361,750,558 of CM060942.1, forward strand.
AAATCTGAAATGAGAATAAAGATTATTAGATTGGTTGCAGATTTGATTTTTAGAATTGAACCCTAGTTTTAGTAAGGGTTAAAGATTTGGCCAGTAAGGAGAAATGGATGGATCGAGTGTGCTAGTTTTTGATGAATGGGTAGTTGGTGTGATGAGTAGCTCGAGGGCGGAGGAGTGGATCTGCAAGTGATCGGAGCAAGGTGAAATGACCGCTGACAGGTTTTGACAAAAACCTGTTTTTCTGTTTTACAGGTTTGTATATTGGGGTTAAATCTGACTTCGTGGATATAGTTTGATTTGGATGATCGTAATGGGTTGTAGGATGGGATTTTGGTGAGTAGCGATCATTCTTAGCGATCAACGTTGGCTGGAGTCGCCGTGCATATGCACGGCGATGAGGTTCTGGTGATGTGTATTGGGATTTTGGATGTTGCAGGGTAGTCAGTAATTGGCTCGAAGTAAGTGGATATATGACTCGAAGCAGGCAATCTTTTAACCCGAAGCAAAAAATTCTGTTTTCTCGGGTTAAACTGTAGTTTACAGTTACACAGTAAACTTTGTTTGTTTTTATAATTTGGGTTTTAAACTTTTAAAATCTGGGGTTTCAAATTTAAAAATCTGTAGTTATAGGTTTTAAATAAAGTTTGGGTTTAAAATTTAATTCAAGTTTGAATTAATAATTTGAATTTAAATTTCAGGTTTTGAGTTGAAAACTGTTTTTTTCTGTTTTCTTTAAATCTGAGTTTTGAAGTTTAAAATCTGGGTTTTAAACATTTGAAATTCTGCAGATTTAGTTAAGTAAGGATTAAGTATAAATTCAAATATAAGTTTGAATTTTAGATTCAAATTTAAATCCCAGATTTTGAAATAAAAGTTTAAATTCTTAACTTAATTAACTTTTTCAATTTGGTAAATAGTTGAAATTTTAAATAATGAAGTTTTAAAATATGAAGCAAGATTTCAAGATAGATTTTAAAACTGGAAATCTGAGTTTGAAATGAAGTTCAGTTTCAAATTTAAAGAAGATTTAAATTTGTAAGTTTTAAAACATAAATGATTTGAAACTTCTAAAATTTTGAAATAAATTTAACTTCAAATTCTTATGATTGCATTCTTAAGTCAAACTTTTGTTTTGACTTGTAATTTTAAATAAGTTTCAAATTATTTAAAATTTGATAAGTTTCAAACTTGAATTTAAATTGAAATTTAAAAGTAATTTCATAAGTACTTTGTTTTGAATTAAATTGTTTTAAACATAATTAAGTTATGTTTTATTTTGGAAAATTTGATTAAGATTTATGTTTTAAAATTAATTAACAGGTAATTAAGATTAATTAATTAATTTAATTAATTAATTAAATTTGGAATTAATAATTGATTAATGATTAATCAATTTAAAATTAAGATCATTAATTAAGTTATTAATTAATGATAAATTAATATTAATTATGTAATTAAGTTTTTAAATTAAGGTTAATTAATTTAATAATTAACTTTAATTAATGAATGAATAAAGATAATTTAAATTATAATTAATTTAAGTTAATTACTTTATAAAATAATTTGAGGATGGTTAATGAAGGTCATTAACCAGGATTATTTAACAATTAATTAATGTAGTTAATTTTTATAATTAATTAGATTAATTAATTTAATAATAATCAATTATAAATGGTTAGAGAGAAATTACTTGATAAAGTAATTAAGGAATTAATTACTTAATGTAATTAATTTAGTTTAATATGATTGTTTAATTTAATTAATTAAGTTTAATTAATTATAGACACTTGAGTTTTAAAAATAATTACTTTATGTAATTAAAGTTTTGGAAATTACTTAGTTAAGTAATTGTTAAATAATTACATGTTTGTAATTAAGTGGAGATGTTAAGTGTGAGGTAATTTGGTTTAATTATTTAATAATTAATCAAGGGATTAATTAAGAAATTAAATTAAGGATAATTAATTTGGTTTAATGTGGTAATTAAGTTAGTTAATTACTTAGAGTAATTAATTTAAGGATTAATTAGGATCATTAATTATTTTAATTAATGATGTAATTAAAGATGATTAATTATGATTAATTAATCAATAATAGGTAATTAATTAATGTAATTAATTAAGGATTAGTATAATTAATTATGATTAATTAATTAATTGAGTAATTAAAGGTTAATTACTGTTTAGTTGAGGATAATTAATTTTGTGAAATTAATTTAGGATAATTACATGAATGTAATTAAGGATAATTAATCAGGAGTGATTAATTAAAGTAATTTATGATTGATTAATTGATTGTAATCAATTAAATGATTGAGTAAGCAAGATTTATATTTGATGAAGTAATTAATTTAATTTATTTTAAATTAATTAAAGATGGGTAATTAATTTAATTCATTTTAAATTAATTAGAGTTGAAGATAGTTAATTTAGTTCATTTTAAATTAATTATAGGATGATGGGTAAATCATTGCTTATGGATGAATGGTTGAACTTGATTGTCTTGGATGCTTTGTGATCTCAGTAATGAGATAAATGATATTGTGTGGTATGGATGTTTGATTATACTATGATGATGACATAGGTTATCTATTGTGATATATGGTATATCTTTTTGATATTGGTGATGTGAATTACCTGTTATTTGATAATGTTGATTATCAGTTATGATTTATAAGTTATCTATCTGTGTGTATATAGATATTGTAATTGAATTGTTTTAAGAACCTTTAAAACAGCTTGGACCTTAAAAGACACGCTTTGGTTTTCGATGAGACCGGGATCGGGTTTCCATATTTTGATATCCGAAAACCACATCGATTCCAAATAACGTTAGGTCGTGAATCAAAATGGAGCTTTGTGAAGACTCGAGGTGTAAGGACTATGAGTCAGTATAACTCTGTGGGTGATTCCGTAATGAGTTGACGGAATTAGTTCTTATAGATTCGAGATGGTGGTTTAAAGTGCAAGGATTATTGTCGTTAACTCTGAGGGTGATTCCAAAACGAGTGTAACGAGATAATGCCTTCGGTTTCGTTCGAACCCGTAACGAACTTGTATGGATTGAATGCTTTCAACACATCGTCAGGTGGACGATGGGAATTCTAAGTGATAAATCCTATTAAGGTAATCGTAACCTCAAGCCTCATCAACCGGGAATGGCTAAAACAGGGGAGGTGCAGCAAAGCTTCGTGGGTCGCGCTCACTAGAGAGCAAGATTGATCCCTGTCTAGAAGTCCCTTTATATTCGGTTGTGTGGGTGGTTGCTAGCTACAACCACGGGGTTGTCTTGTTCGGAACTATTCAGTAAGGAATGGGTCCGGCTTTGTGTTGCAGGGGGTCGGGAGTGATCCTCGGTACATTGATCTAGGCCACGTACTGTGACGGGCGGTACCCTAGTAGCCCTTCCATTGTATGGAATCCAAAATCCAATAAGTGCAAACCGTTTTGATTGTATTACCCACTTTTGTGGCTAGTAGCTGGAATTTAATAGATGTAACAATTTCAGCTGTTTCTTATTTATTTGAAAACCCTAGACACTATTATAATATCATTGGATTTCCTATCAAATGTTTTGGTTAGCGTAAGGTAAAACCTTTTCCATGTTTATGTGTGGGAAGTCTTACGTGATACCTTTCTTTTCAAATGGTTTTTGAAAGTTAAGCAACTTTAACCTGTTACTCACACCAGACCCATGTCTGACCCGGAGTTTATTTTTGTTTTTCATAAACTCTTGGGTACTCAAATTTTTATGAGTAGTCAAGGGAATTCAGGTTAGGATTCAGGATTAGCTTTGACGAATTGTGAAGGAGCAGTGGAGCAGGAGGCTTCCGTGTGTAGATATATATAGTTTTCCGCTATGTGTTCTCTGAGTTGTTGTATTGAGTTGTTGTGACGCCCCACCTCTATACCCACGCCAGCCAAGAACACTACGGTGTAGTGCTGTCAACTAGCGCGGAGAATAAGGCTGTTGAGGAACGGCCATCAATAGTTGGCCTTACACTAGTATTGGTTATCTCGATAGGAGTGATATATATATATTCTTTCATTTTTCATCTCTGATTTATTTTCTCCCATCGAAATACCCCAATTCCAGTATAAAACGAACTACGATGGTTCATAATAGTTTAGAACAGTAAATATAAAATAATAACACAGATAAATTTAAATGCGGAACACAGATAAAACAGAAATTCTCATATATACAATAACTGATGTCAGTTACAATACATTTGACACGGTACATATGATACAACTACAACAGTCGACTCAGGAAGTTACATATACAAGTACATTAACGTATATAATATACATGAATACATATCTTCCTATACAATCATACAGACTACAACAAATAACGACGACTACTCCAAAAGATATGAAAGAACTTCATAGCTCTAGTAGCAACCCAAAGCAGAATATCTGCCACCTGAAATACTCGGTCTGACCCGAGTATTAAATTCAAAAGAAAATAATACTCGGGTCAGTCTAATTCAAACTCAGTTATTAGTGCACAGAAGCAATAATAATCAAATAATGAATAGACGACAGTAATTAAACCAAATCAGAATGCAATTCAGAATATTGATTTGAAATAAACAGAACAGTTCAAACCATTGAAATATCAATTAAAATATTAAGATGAGTAGGGCTGTAGTACACGCACGCGTGTACTGCCTCGCCACTACAGCACATGAACTACGCAAAAGATTAATAAATCAAAGCAAAATAGAATATCACAAAACCATACCGTGTGGCTGCAGTTCACGCTTGCGTGCACTGCCTTGCCACTATAGTGATGTCGTGCCCAAAAGATCAACGAACCAAAATCAATGAAGATTCAAATATCAATGCCACTACATCAATGGTCAAAAAAGCCAAACAAGCATGAAAGTACCCAAACGAACACAAGGTCAAACCCAAAAACCGGGTTCAACACAGGTGCATGTATCATAAACCAAATATACAACTGCACATGAGCAGGCAAAAAGGATAACCTGTGCACCAAGATGGTAAAGAGTGTGCACACACATGAAGATCAACATAGGTGTTTCACGAACCAAAATCATACATACGAAACAAAAAGGGAAATGCATGGAGGCAACATGTCAGGTTTAGTTCAACATGGCATAAAAGAGTGAACCAAGAAATGGGCACAAAGGTCATGGGCCAACAAGGATACACAGAGAAGCGTACGGCCAATACGAGTAACCATGAACCTGTTTCAGCAAAGCCAAAACTGGGTGTAACACAATGTTACAACACACATGAACATACATGATATAAAATATCACACATATATACAATTATACATACATATGTGTGTACATGAAAATCAGTGCATATTTACATGTCAACAGGTGGAACAAAGATCAGACTAACCAGTTAAACAGTGTAGGTTCTGGTCTTAACAAAGAACTGCAGTGCAAAATAATACCCAACCCAATTGACACGATGCCCAGAATAAATGCAAAGACTGGTGTAACTCAATACAGCAACTACCAAAAGGAAGTCGAGACTAGCCAGTGCTAACATGAAGTGCAATAAGCTCAATGAAACAGACATAAAAAAAAATCAAATTAGCCAATATGATTAAAGAAACAAGTCCAGCAACGACCAAGAACAAGGCACAGTGCAGTTTCAATGCTGCAAGGCTCGAGTACATATATGAATACACATATATGGTGACACAGCAGTATGTTGAAGCAAGTGAGTTTCAAAACTCGAAGTCAAGTGATCAAAATCAAGTTTAAAAAGTCAGGATGATACATGAATTGCAACACACAACAAAATTCACGTTACTGCCCCTTTGTCAATTAGAGCAACAAATTGAATGTCAAAGCAAGAATGCTTTGTGATCAATATATGTACATGTGATAAAATATATTCATGTAAAAGATATCAAACCATTGTACAGGCATGTACAGTCAATAAAATAAAAATCAAAGCATGTACAGGCAATGAAATAAAATCAAAGCAAAAGTGCCTAAAATGTGTGTTTTTACTTTGCTCTGAAAAGTGTGCAGATATGTATAAAAGATACCAAAGCCATGTCCATCAGCAAACATACATACGAAATGGAGCAGGTCAGTAACCATGTCGAACATCCAAACGAAGGTCGAATGGCCGAGCATAGTATTAATGAAATCAACAATTATATTCAAACGAAAATCGAATTTGAACAAATCAATAGTCGACCCAGTGGTGGTCAACAAAGCCAAAAAATGATATGTCGCTCAAAAATCAAGTCAGAGCTACGATGAACTAGTCAAACCTCTTCACTAAGTCAAAAACCGAAGTCGTGGTTCAACAAAGGATACCGAAGTTACAGGAAATCGACGCCGTGAAAATCAGTAAACAAGTATCATTAAATATACGAATTCAAGCAGAACCTTAGTCAGGAAGAACAAAACCACGAAAACACGAAATCGAACCAATACAGGAAAAATCAGTAACATCAAAATAAAGTCGAACGACCTAAACACGGGCTTAAGGATGAATTAGATGTGAGAATTTCTCACCTTGTCGACGAATGTAGGAGAAGCCGATCACGAGATCGTCGATCGACGTAGCCACGAACAAGATGAAGGGGCGAACGAGAAATGAAAAGGGGCCGCCATTAATTTTCTTTCGGTGGTTTTTAGGTTTTCAAACGAACGAATCAGAAAAAGAAAAAAAATAAAAGGGGGATGGATTATACTCGAACAACACGGCACCAAAATAGATGGGCCGAGATTTAACATTTGAAGCCCAACAATTCCTTTTAATAATTTATAAAAGAATTTTAATTCAAAATTTAAAAACTTCAAATGGAAATTTGCAACAATATTTATCGTATAAATGTCGATTATTAATTGTTGTTAAGTACCGGGTTGTTACAGTTGTATAGCTAGACAGGTGTTTATAACTGTCTAGTATGTGTTGTATATCTGTGTACTCTGATATGGTTGTAAACTATGTAATATTTATGTTACTAATATAATTTATTCGTTCCGCTGTGTAAGATTCTGATGTTGTTTCTTCCTTCTCTTCTTTCTATTCTATTTTCTATCCCTTTCTTTCTTAATTCATGACGCGATTTTCCTAGAGTGGAAAGTCTGGTCGTGACAGTTGGTATCAGAGCATTAGGCTGAGTGAATACCTATGCTCTGAAGTGTATCTTTCTTTAGGGAGCATTAGGTTGAGTGAATACCTAGGCTCTGTAATGATGTCTTTCTTGAGAGAGCGTATTTGTAATTTTTAGTATATATATATATATATATATATATGTTTATTTCTACCTATCTGTTGGGCTACCTGTTCAGGTTTTCCAATATAAGTTATAAAGGTAGATGGGGTAGTATTGTGTGTAACACGATTACTACCATTGGTTGGAGTTTGATGTTTGAGGTTGGAAGTGTATTTGTCGAGACTGTGGACCTAATACCGTCTCGAGTGAGTTCTGTAGTGATGAAGAACTTCATTGATCTCTGAAGGAAACCTGTGAAGGTTCGGAGTTCATTTCTGAAGTGGATGAGTAGAATTTGGATCTGTTGATTGAGCAGAAGCGAGTGATGGTATTTTGTTACCTTAAGGAGTAGTAGCTGCGTGATGAGATGTAGTGACTATGGATGTTCCTGAAGATGATTCCTTTGGAACAAGTTAAGGAGGTGAGTCTACTTTTGGGTTGCGGCTGTGTTCAGTAGGAGTTTCTGTTTGCTTTGAAGTCCGAGTTTCTCGGAGAGCTTTGTTTTGGGAATTCTTTGGCATCTGTGGCAGCAGTGTAGTTTGGGGTGTTCTCGATGTTGGCGGAAGATCTTCTGGCTTAGCAGTTTTTTCTGAAATGGAGTTCAGAAGCAGTTGAGTGGACTTGTTTCTTCAATGGGTTGGTCAGTTAAGTTTAAGCTGATTTATTTGGTTAAGGAAGAACATTTTTCCTTGGATTTGGTTTAGTGGATCGCAAAAGTGACTTGCGATTGTTTGAGTGTTCTCTTGGGTTATCTGAGTTTTTCTGGATGTCTTCAGGAAGTTAGAGTTTTGTTCGCATCTGGAGATTGAGCTTTCTTATCGACTGGAATTCCAGGAGTGGTACCGGTGGTTCAGCTTTATAGTAGAATGGTTCTAGGAGGATGAGTTGGTGTAGCAGCTCGGAGTTTTGGAGGAACTTCTGAATTTTTCTTATGGATCTGTGAATCATATCTTCGGGGTGTGTTGTCCAGTTAGTGCTTGTGTTCTTCTTCAGCATTTTTCTTCCACTTCGGATCAGAGTTGAGCAGCGGAAGCGGTTTGGAAGTGTATCTGCTTTTCTTTTTCGGACAGGAGAAGCGAGTCGTTGTTTTCTGATGTTGAGGAGTTGAAGTTGAGTTCTTGGTTTTGGTTGATCTTGAGAAGATCATCTTGTTGTGTTGATTGGTCTAGTTTGTTTCTAGAAGTATCAGCAAGGTTGAGCTGATCAGTAAATTTGTAGACAGCCCAGGATTGTCTAAAGAGATATTGTGGATAAGAGTCGGAGGGATTTGGACTCTATGGTTGGAGATTTAATTTTGGATAAGTTTTCTCTGATCTTAAGCGAGATTTAAGTTTGGGTTAGTTTAAGAAGCTATCTCTGAAGTGTTTGGATCTTTTATGAATTTAGGAGAGAGTGATTGATCTATAGGATTGGATTGCCAGATTGGATTACTGGGATTCGATGAGTTTCACGTATCTCTGAGGGAGTACATGTATGATCTATCTCTGGTTGTGGAACCAGCAGTTCTAGAGTTTTGGTTATTGAGTCAGACTCGTTTGTAGTCTGATATCTTGTCTAGTGTTATAGATATAGTTGTATAGGAGCTTTGTAGCTTCATAGTATTGATTGTTTGGATTCTCTAGAGCGAGTATCCCGGTATATATATATACCTGGGGAAACTCAATAAAATTTTATCCAGAATTTTTTTCGATAATTAGATTTGTTTGAATTGGTTGTTTGGTCGTTAGCATATGTTTGATATACGCTTGTGTTTTAAAAAAATTAAATTTAATGAAATTATTAAATTACCTTTGTTTTAAATTTCGAGGACGAAATTCTTTTAAGGGGGAAGGATTGTAACATCCCGGAATTTTTAACAATATCAATTTAATAATCTGTAGTTAAAATTAAATTGATATTGATAATCTGTTAATAATTATTCAGATAAATTTAATAATCTTCTTCAATAAATATTTGGTTTATATTTTAAATAGATTGATTTTAATTATTGAGTTTTAAAAACTATTTCATAAATAAAAATATGATTCTAAAATTGATAGAAAAATATTAAATATTTTAAATTAAATTGAATCGAGTTTTAAATTTAGAATTAATTCAACAAATGGTTTTATGACTTAATAAAATGGATATAAAATATAAATTTCTTGTAAAATGATTTTAATTTAATAAAAGAGAGCTATGAAAACAATATTAATATTGTATTGTCTTTATAAATAAATTTTGAATAAGATTTGTAATGTTTATTTCAAATTGAATTTATATTTATAACTTGATTTAAAAATATTTGATTTTTGAGTTAGGTTTGAATTTAAATTCAAAGTATAAAATCTTCATTTGTTTTAATTTTTATTTGTATAAGTTTCTAACATGATTTGTTTTTATTTTCATTTGTAAATTCATAAACTAAGTTAACATATACATTAATTTATAATTAATACTAACTATCTTTAAAAGAAATACAAGTGTTAAATTCATAGGCATTATATTGACAAGTGTTGTAAAGTTAGACAAGTGTTAAAATTAGTTTTAATCTTTCTTTTATTTCATAAATCTGAAATACATTTAGTTTAAACTTACATCTTCATTTCCATATTGCATTTGCATTTTCTCAAATCTAAAGAAATCTGCATATAACAATCCACAATCAAAATTCTGCATATACAAACTCCTCATCAAATTCACCTGCATATCTAAAAAAATCTGCATTCACAAATGCATATAAAATTCAACAACAAATCTGAATCATCTTCATATCAAATACTCAAATCTGCATATCTTATTTCTGCATTTTCTCAAATCCTTTAGCTGCATATTCATCCAAACCTCTGCATAATCAAAACCTTCAATCTGCACTTCCTAAAAGTAAAGCCTGCACACTTTTACTTTCTGCATATAAAAGAATCCACAAATCTGCATATACAAGTTCATCTAAACACCTGCATGCAAGTATCTTGGTCATGGAAAGCATGAGCAACCCAGACTTATGACAACAGAGGAAGCCTGCATGTGTTCTGCAAATTCAAAACAGGGGTCTGCATTTAATAGGTGAGTAACAAATAAAATCTTAAACTATACTTGGGTTGCTTGATTAAATGTTTGAGATAAAGTTATGTTTGTGTGCTCATGAAATGTCTGTTGCAATTATGATTCTTTATGCATGTTAATTTTGCTGTGACGTGTTCCCAGGTTCACACCCTATTTAAAAAGAATCTTTTACCAATTGATTTAGTTCGAGATTGTATATCTGTGTTTTAGAAAAATTAAAGGAGTTTGTTTATCAGAGATTAGAATTCAACTTTATAAAGTAATGTGACTTATTTTCTTAAGTTTAGGTTTAAAATTTTAGGAGAATTAAAATACAGTGAGTTATCTCTGTAAACATAAGTAACACCCCTGTATGTTGATCTTGATCAAAAACAGATCATATTAATACTTATATCCAGTTTCAGTAACTAAAAGCCTTTACTGGAAATTTTTTTTTTAAAAAAAATCAAGTATTAGAATTTTAGAGTATAGTTCATTTGCAGTTTGTTCTTGAAAAGGAAAAAAAATGTGAGCAAATTCTTACAATTTGTGATTTAAGATAACTCAGGATCTTTCTGAGTTATAAAGGAAGGATCATAGGTCCATATAAAAATCTAAAATGAGAATAAAGATTATTAGATTGGTTGCAGATTTGATTTTTAGAATTGAACCCTAGTTTTAGTAAGGGTTAAAGATTTGGCCAGTGAGGAGAAATGGATGGATCGAGTGTGCTAGTTTTTGATGAATGGGTAGTTTGTGTGATGAGTAGCTCGGGGGCGGAGGAGTGGATCTTCAAGTGATCGGAGCAAGGTGAAATGACCGTTGACAGGTTTCGACAAAAACCTGTTTTTCTGTTTTACAGGTTTGTATATTGGGGTTAAATCTGACTTCGTGGATATAGTTTGATTTGGATGATCGTAATGGGTTGAAGGATGGGATTTTGGTGAGTAGCGATCATTCTTAGCGATCAACGTTGGCTGGAGTCGCCGTGCATATGCACGGCGATGAGGTTCTGGTGATGTATATTGGGGTTTTGGATGTTACAGGGTAGTCGGTAATTGGCTCGAAGTAAGTGGATATATGACTCGAAGCAGGCAATCTTTTAACCCGAAGCAAAAAATTCTGTTTTCTCGGGTTAAACTGTAGTTTACAGTTACACAGTAAACTGTGTTTGTTTTTATAATTTGGGTTTTAAACTTTTAAAATCTGGGGTTTCAAATTTAAAAATCTGTAGTTATAGGTTTTAAATAAAGTTTGGGTTTAAAATTTAATTCAAGTTTGAATTAATAATTTGAATTTAAATTTCAGGTTTTGAGTTGAAAACAGTTTTTTTTCTGTTTTCTTTAAATCTGAGTTTTGAAGTTTAAAATGTGGGTTTTAAACATTTGAAATTCTGCAGATTTAGTTAAGTAAGGATTAAGTATAAATTCAAATGTAAGTTTGAATTTTAGATTCAAATTTATATCCCAGGTTTTGAAATAAAAGTTTAAATTCTTAACTTAATTAACTTTTTCAATTTGGTAAATAGTTGAAATTTTAAATAATGAAGTTTTAAAATATGAAGCAAGATTTCAAGATAGATTTTAAAACTGGAAATCTGAGTTTAAAATGAAGTTCAGTTTCAAATTTACAGAAGATTTAAATTTGTAAGTTTTAAAACATAAATGATTTGATACTTCTAAAATTTTGAAATAAATTTAACTTCAAATTCTTATGATTGCATTCTTAAGTCAAACTTTTGTTTTTGACGTGTAATTTTAAATAAGTTTCAAATTATTTAAAATTTGATAAGTTTTAAACTTGAATTTAAATTGAAATTTAAAAGTAATTTCATAAGTACTTTGTTTTGAATTAAATTGTTTTAAACATAATTAAGTTATGTTTTATTTTGGAAAATTTGATTAAGATTTATGTTTTAAAATTAAGTAACAGGTAATTAAGATTATTTAATTAATTTAATTAATTAATTAAATTTGGAATTAATAATTGATTAATGATTAATCAATTTAAAATTAAGATCATTAATTAAGTTATTAATTAATGATAAATTAATATTAATTATGTAATTAAGTTTTTAAATTAAGGTTAATTAATTTAATAATTAACTTTAATTAATGAATGAATAAAGATAATTTAAATTGTAATTAATTTAAGTTAATTACTTTATAAAATAATTTGAGGATGGTTAATGATGGTCATTAACCAGGATTATTTAACAATTAATTAATGTAGTTAATTTTTATAATTAATTAGATTAATTAATTTAATAATAATAAATTATAAATGGTTACAGAGAAATTACTTGATAAAGTAATTAAGGAATTAATTACTTATTATAATTAATTTAGTTTAATATGATTGTTTAATTTAATTAATTAAGTTTAATTAATTATAAACACTTGAGTTTTAAAAATAATTACTTTATGTAATTAAAGTTTTGGAAATTACTTAGTTAAGTAATTGTTAAATAATTACATGTTTGTAATTAAGTGGAGATGTTTAGTGTGAGGTAATTTGGTTTAATTATCTAATAATTAATCAAGGGATTAATTAAGAAATTAAATTAAGGATAATTAATTTGGTTTAATGTGGTAATTAAGTTAGTTAATTACTTAGAGTAATTAATTTAAGGATTAATTAGGATCATTGATTATTTTAATTAATGACGTAAATAAAGATGATTAATTATGATTAATTAATCAATAATAGGTGTAACAACCCGCATATTTATCGATTTTATATTTAAATATTTTATTTAAATATTTTGTCGTTAATCGGATATTGGTCCGAAAAGCTACTTTTTGCAAACGGTCAAATTAGGACTCGAGACCACTTCCATTGAGTTCGAAATGTCGTTTACAATTTTTTAAGTATAAACATTGTTAGGTTTGGAGTTAGTGGAATTTCACTAACTTTTTCCGCTTTGGACTTTGGGTTAGATTGCCATTATAACTCAAGCCCAAACCCCCTTCCTTCTTCTCACTCTTCATAAATTTCCTAACAACCAAGCTTTTGCATTAATGGTGAGTGGAAGAGGAAATTAAAACTCCAAGCTTAGGTTTCAACTTTGAATCCATCATTCAACTCCAAAATCAAAGTGAAGACATTGGATTCTAGCTTGTAGTTGCTTCTCCATTGTTTCAAGCTCCTTCTTCATTGAATTTGTACAAAGGTGAGATTTTTATCTCACAAATCTAGTCTATAACTATATTGGACTGTTGGAAATGATTCCCTATCACTTTTGCATGCACATTTGCCTTTGGTTTGGATTGGATTGGCGAAAAACTCCAATTTTTAGCATTTTTGGAAATTTCCTGCACTTAGCTCGTTCTGGCCACTTGACTCGTTCGGTGATAGGTCGCAAGGTCGCTGGGTTGTAGGGCTTTAGGTCATTCTGGAAATATTGGCACTTCGGAATTAGGTCGCTCACGAGTTAATCCTTAAGTCGTAAGTCGCTCACGAGTTAATCCTTGAGTCGTTAGGTCGTATGACCTTATAACCCTATAGGTTAGGTCGCTTCAGTTGGGTCGCTCGCGAATTAAGCCTTAGGTCGTTTGGCCTTTATAATGTTAGGTCGCAACCTCTGTTAGGTCGGCCATGTTAGGTCGCAACCTCTGTTAGGTCGGCCATGTTAGGTCGGTCCTGGCCTAACCCTTAAGTCGTTCGACTCTTAGGTCGTAACACTTAGGTCGCTCGCCTTTTAAACCGAAGGTCACATGACCTGTATATTTTTAGGTTATTAGACCCTTGAGTCGTTAGGTCGTTAGACCCTTGAGTCGTTCGGTCGTATGACCTTATAACCCTATAGGTTAGGTCGCTTCAGTTGGGTCGCTCGCGAGTCAACACTAGGTCGTTTGGCCATAGCTCGTTAGGTCGTATGACCTTATAACCCTATAGTTCGTTGGACCTTTAACTCGTAGGTCGTTGGACCTTATCCCGATAGTTCGCTTGACCCCGTAGACCGTTAGGTCGTTAGACCTCATTTTGTCTTCATTAGGTCGTACCGTTTTGGACGGGGCGCTGCCCCGCACCCAGCCGGGGACGCTGCCCCCTGGACCCCCGCGACCTGACCGGGTAGGTCGAACCCCGTAAGCGGTGGCGTTGCCCCCGCACCCCCACCTTAGGGGGTTGCCACCCCCCTAGACCCCCCCTCCGTAGGGGATCTTATCTGAAAAACATTGAGCTGATTTCCTTGGATTTTATTCACATCTCTGTATGCGATCTTTGTGATTGATTGTTTCTACAATTGCTTTTGTGTTTTGTCATTTTATAATATAAAGGTTTCAATACTAGTAGTGAATATCAAAACTCTTTTAACAAACAATTTCAACTCTATTTTTAATAACAAAGCTCTTTTCTTAAACCATTTTCCAATCTATTAGTATATACAAACCTTTACCTCACTCGGATGAGAAATCTAATTAAACGACTTAGTAAAACAAGTGGTATGAAACGCTTGCGTTCACTTCGTCGGTTAATTCTTGGACTTGTTCGATTGAACCTCTTGTGACAATTTTATTAGTGAAGATTTACAGTTTGTTCGTAAATATTTAAGTTAAGCAAGTGGTTATGGGACATGAAGCTAAACTTCTATATTTACTAGCTTAGTGTAATTGACACTTCTCGTTGATCATGACGATCATTCTGATGCTTTAGACTAGCAACTGTGCGATGTCTCTTGTTGCGAGGTTAGACTAGACACCACTTGTGTGATTCCACTCACACATAACTTTTTGCTTTTTGGTTAGTCTGGACCTTAATCTGTGTGATTCCATTCACACATGTGGGGTAGCTCCCCTTGGTCTTCGGACCGTCATGTGATAGGCCTCTTTCTCTTTTCTATAATTTCTGGACTTCTTGCATTGATTTCTAGAATTTATGTCATTAACTTGTTATGAGTACAAGTTTGGGGTATGATGCCATTTCCGAATCTTTGAGAAGATTCTTGTGATATTGATTGTCTCTTATTGATTGATCTTCTGTTGATCATTATTTACATACTTATAGTGGTATGTCATTATGGATATTTTATGTTTATGCCATATCTTTTATGTTATATCTTGTCATCTGATATTTATAGCTAGACTGACCCGTTTATTATTTTTCTTAAATAATACTCGGGTCAGACCGAGATGTTACAGGTGCTTCTGCTTGACTTCTTCCTAGGGATTCATCACTCTGACTTTTGGCTAACTGTTTAGATTAGCAGTTTTTGTTGTATACACTTGAGATATAGACTCATAGTTGTATTCTTTTGTATAGCACGTGTTGCTATTCTTTTGTATTATTGTGGATCTTTTGACCACTACTCTGATGTACACTTTCATGTGTTAGTTATATATTCATATCTTCTTCCGCCTTTGTGATATGGATGTCTGTGACTGATTTGCGTTATGCTTATTTCTACGTTTGTTTCCGAAGATTATTTATAGCCACCGTGTGATAAGCAATTACATGGATGGTCGCTCCTCAACAGCCTTATTCTCCGTGCTAGTTGACAGCACTACTCCGTAGTGTTCTTGGCTAGCATGGGTATAGAGGTGGGGCGTTACAGCTTGGTATCAGAGCCAAACTTCGGAACAATGTAGAATAACTTACAAAGGATCATCGTCCTAGGTCTATCTTAGGAGTCATACCATAGGATTAATTTGAGTCTTCGTACCGATTCATCCTATTTCCTTTATGATTCCTTGTTTTATCTATCAATATTGTTTGATGTTCATTGGTGAATAACCTTCTTCCTTCTCTTCTTTCTTTCTTAAAGGAAGAGAATGTCTAGACCAGGCCATCCCAGAACTGGATCATCTGGTGCTGCTCCCCTGGATGGAGTTTTTATGACTGCTCAACAGCTTCTTGATTTAGTTACTAATGCTCAAGCAGTTGGAGCTAACCCGGAACCTACTCACCCAAAGTCGGGATTTGCACGCTTGTGCAGCGATTACACTAACTTGGGTGGGAAGCTCTTCAAAGGTTCGGAAAATATCATCGAGGTCCAGGCTTGGTTAAAATCATGCGATCGAATCTTTTCTCGCATGAACCTTATCGATCTCCACCGCGTTCAGGTGGCTTCCAGCATGCTCCAGGAGAGAGCATTGGACTGGTACGAACTCCTTACTTCAGAAATTAATGAAGCGGATCTCACCTGGGAGCAATTTCAGGGACGCTTCGAGTTAAAGTTTGTACCAGAAGCTGGGAAAGTAACCTTGGCTCGACGTTTTATAGAACTTGTTCAAGGTCAATTCTCTGTGACTGATTACGTCGCAGCCTTCGAGTCGCTTTCCAAATATGGGGTTGAATACATCAACGCCCCATTGAAGAAGAACCAGAGGTTCGTTTATGGCTTAAATAAGAATCTTAAGAAGCCACTACTCCTGAAACTAGAAGTCGCATTTGATCAACTCGTCGATATCGCTCTTCGTCTTGAAGAGGCTGATAGAGAGAGTGATGCTGAAGTGGAAGGCGCTAAACCAAACTTCAACAACAAGAAGAGGCCAAGCAAATTCAAGGGTCCTTATCCCAGCAAAAAGGGTAAGCAGGCAACCCCTGCGGCAAAGTCTCCTTCTCCTAGTGGTGCGAGTTGCTTCAACTGTAGGTCTGGGGATCATTATGCGAATAAGTGCTCTAAGCCCAAATCTTGTCGCTATTGTAAGAGCCCGGATCATTACATACATCAATGCCTCAAGCGTAAAGGCAAGAAGGAAGGAAAGTTGAATGTGGCTCAAGCCCCTGGCAACACATCTCGTGGCCAAGGTATTTCTCATTCCATTCTTGATGGTATTATTTTATTTCATGATCAACCTATTAGAGTTCTCTTTGATACGGGTGCATCCCATTCTTTTATATCAAAGGAACTGGTAGACACTTTTTCCTTAAGTGTTACAGCATTGATGACTTCTTTAAAATTGCGAATCCTGTTGGTGGATCAGCAACTCTTAGTTTGTTTTGTAAAGATGTGGAGATTATTTTATGTGATTTTTCTTTCCTAGCCGATTTGCATGTCATGCGTTACTTAGGCTTTGGAATAATTTTGGGAATGGATTGGCTTAACCGTTATCAAGCCCATATCCTATGTCCTGAGCGGACTATTCATCTCCGACGTCCACTATCTGTTAAACAGATTTCTGTTAATCTTAAAGATTCAGAATCCTGTTTGGTGGCATCTTTATATAATTTAAATCCTCGTGATGATGATGAAGATGATATTATTTCTCGTATTCACGTTGTTCGTGAATTTTCCGGCATATTTGAGCCCGTTTTAGGTTTACCATCTAAACGAGCAATTGAGTTCAGAATTAATCTTATTTCTGGAGCTCAACCTATTACTCGTCCTCCTTATCGCATGTCCAATAAGGAAAATGAGGAGATGCGTAAGCAATTATCCGAATTGGAGACGAAGCAATTTATTCGCTCTAGTTCCTCACCTTGGGGAGCTTCGGCTATTTTCGTGAAGAAATCCGACGGTACGCTTAGGCTTTGCGTTGACTATCGCAAGCTTAACGATCTGACTATTAAAAATAAATATCCTTTACCTCGGATTGATGATCTATTCGATCAGCTTAGTGGTGCTAAGGTCTTTTCACAATTGGACTTGGCTACCGGTTTCCATTAGCTTCGTATCGCTGAGGATAGCATTCCTTTGCCATCATTCCGTACTCGATATGGATCTTATGAATGGCTTGTTATGCCATTTGGGTTAAAGAATGCTCCAGCTTATTTCGTTGACCTCATGAATCGAGTTTTCAAAGATTTCCTCGATCGGTTTGTTCTCGTATTCATTGATGATATTCTTGTGTATTCAAAAACCGAGGAGGAACATGAGAAACATCTTTGGATTGTATTGGAAACTCTTAGGAGTAATCAATTAAAGGCGAAATTTTCTAAATGCCACTTTTGGCAATCTCGTGTGAAGTTTCTCGGTCATATTATTTCCGAATTCGGGATTTCCGTGGATCCTTCAAAGATTGAAGCGATTCAAGATTGGAAGAGACCGGAGAGTGTGACAGAGATTCGTAGTTTTCTCGGTTTGGCGGGCTATTACCGTCGTTTTATTAAGGAATTTTCTAAGATTGTCGTGCCTCTTACTAGCTTGACTAAGAAGGGAGTTAAATACATTTTGTCGGACAAATGTGAAGCCTCTTTTCAGAAATTGAAAGAACTCCTTTCCGATGCTCCTATTCTTGTTATTCCCGTGGGGAATCAAGATTTTGTTGTTTATACTGATGCTAGTCACGTTGGTTTGGGTGCCATTCTTATGCAAAAAGAACATGTTATTGCTTATGCTTCTAGGCAATTAAAGCCGGCCGAGACTAGATATGCCACACATGATTTAGAACTCGCGGCTATTGTTTTCGCCCTTCTGATTTGGCGTCATTATCTATTGGGAGAGAAATTTATTCTTTATACGGATCATAAGTCTCTGAAATATTTATTTTCTCAAAAAGAACTTAATTTACGTCAACAGCGTTGGCTCGAGTTTCTTGCACCTTATGATCTTGATATTCTTTATACCCCCGGTAAGGGTAATCGTGTCGCCGATGCTCTTAGCCGTAAACAACAAGCAGTTGTTTCTATGATGATATCCGAATGGAACAATCTCGAGACTTTATCCACTTGTGAGATTCGAGAGCGCGTATCCGATTTATGCTCATCGCTTGTTTTATGTAGCCTTGAGGCTCATCCTTCTCTTTTAGACCGCATTCTTGAAGCTCAAGGGCTAGATTCTGAATTGGCTCTTCTTGGCAAAAATGTTAAGGATAAAATTGATATTGAAGGTTTGAAAGACTTTGATATTGATTCTCGTGGCGGCATTCGAAAATTTGGTAGACTTATCGTACCAAATATTGGAGATCTTCGTAAAGATATTTTAGAAGATTCCCATCGTTCTAAATTCACCATTCATCCCGGTAGTAGTAAAATGTACGCTGATATGAAGCGACTTTATTATTAGGAGGGAATGAAATCTGATATTGCTAACTTTGTTAAGTGTTGCATGACTTGCCAACTTGTCAAGGCCGAACATCAAAGGCCTGGTGGGTTATTGCAACCTTTAGAAATTCCAATTTGGAAGTGGGATCAAATTTCCATGGACTTTATAGATGGCCTTCCCCGTTCTCGTTCGGGTCATGATAGCTTATGGGTGATTGTTGATAGACTTACTAAATCCGCCCATTTTATTCCGGTTCGGTCTAACCGAACCGTTCCTCTTTTGGCCAAACTATTTGTCAAGGAAATTGTAAAATTGCATGGAGTTCCTACTTCTATTGTTAGAGATCGTGATCCATTGTTTACTAGTGGATTTTGGAAGAGTCTTCAAAAAGCTTTAGGAACGAAGCTTAATTTTAGCACCGCGTATCACCTCCAGTCCGATGGACAAATCGAGCGTGTGAATCAAACTCTTGAATATCTTCTTCGTGCTTGTGTGCTTGATTTTGGTGGAAGTTGGGAAGATCATATTTCACTTGTTGAATTTTCCTATAATAATAGCTACCAATCTAGTATTGGTATGGCACCTTTCGAGGCACTCTACGGAAGGCCATGCCGATCTCCTTCTTGTTGGCTTGAGGCCGGTGAGAAGCTGGTTTTAGGTCCAGACTTTATTCGTGATTCCACGGAAAAGATAGAACTTATTCGACATAGGATGAAAGAAGCCCAGAGTAGACAAAAATCTTATGCCGATAATCGAAGAAGGAAATTAGAATTTTCTGTTGGGGATCCTGTTTTTATTCGTGTTTCACCTATGAAGGGTGTTGTACGTTTCAGTCGATCGGGGAAGTTAGCGCCTCGATATATTGGGCCATTTCCTATCACTGAACGTATTGGTTCCATGGCTTATCGCCTTGCATTGCCGGCTCAGTTTTCTGCTATGCACAACGTATTTCACGTTTCTCAATTACGGAAATGCCTTCGGGATTCCGATTCTATTCTTGAGCCTGCTATTGTGGAAGAAATTGAAGTTTCGCCGAATTTAACTTATGAGCAGCATCCTATTCGAATTATAGCTTCGGAGGTTAAACGACTTCGAAATAAAAATGTTCCGCTTGTGAAGGTTCAATGGTCCTCAAATCCTAAGGATTGCTCTTGGGAATCCAGAGAATTCATCGAGCGAGCGCATCCGGACTTGCTTACTCCTTCTCTTTGAGGTGAACTTCCTATTTCAAATTTCTTATGTGTTAATATGCTTTTATGGTTGTTACTTGTTATTTCCATCTTATATATTGCGAGGACGCAATTTTTTTTAGGAGGGGAGTCTGTAACAACCAGCATATTTATCGATTTTATATTTAAATATTTTATATTTAAATATTTTATTTAAATATTTTGTCGTTAATCGGATATTGGTCCGAAAAGCTACTTTTTGCAAACGGTCAAATTAGGACTCGAGACCACTTCCATTGAGTTCGAAATGTCGTTTACAATTTTTTTAAGTATAAACATTGGTAGGTTTTGAGTTGGTGGAATTTCACTAACTTTTCCCGCTTTGGACTTTGGGTTAGATTGCCATTATAACTCAAGCCCAAACCCCCTTCCTTCTTCTCACTCTTCATAAATTTCCTAACAACCAAGCTTTTGCATTAATGGTGAGTGGAAGAGGAAATTAAAACTCCAAGCTTAGGTTTCAACTTTAAATCCATCATTCAACTCCAAAATCAAAGTGAAGACATTGGATTCTAGCTTGTAGTTGCTTCTCCATTGTTTCAAGATCCTTCTTCATTGAATTTGTGCAAATGTGAGATTTTTATCTCACAAATCTAGTCTATAACTATATTGGACTGTTGGGAATGATTCCCTATCACTTTTTCATGCACATTTGCCTTTGGTTTGGATTGGATTGGCGAAAAACTCCAATTTTTAGCATTTTTGGAAATTTCCTGCACTTAGCTCGTTCTGGCCACTTGACTCGTTCGGTGATAGGTCGCAAGGTCGTTGGGTCGTAGGTCGCAGGGCTTTAGGTCATTCTGGAAATATTGGCACTTCGGAGTTAGGTCGCTCACGAGTTAATCCTTTAGTCGTAGGTCGCTCACGAGTTAATCCTTTAGTCGTTAGGTCGTATGACCTTATAACCCTATAGGTTAGGTCGCTTCAGTTGGGTCGCTCGCGAATTAAGCCTTAGGTCGTTTGGTCTTTATAATGTTAGGTCGCAACCTCTGTTAGGTCGGCCATGTTAGGTCGCAACCTCTGTTAGGTCGGCCATGTTAGGTCGGTCCTGGCCTAACCCTTAAGTCGTTCGACTCTTAGGTCGTAACAGTTAGGTCGCTCGCCTCTTAAACCGATAGGTCGCATGACCTGTATACTTTTAGGTCGTTAGACCCTTGAGTCGTTAGGTCATTAGACCCTTGATTTGTTAGGTCGTATGACCTTATAACCCTATAGGTTAGGTCGCTTCAGTTGGGTCGCTCGCGAGTCAACACTAGGTCGTTTGGCCATAGCTCGTTAGGTCGTATGACCTTATAACCCTATAGGTCGTTGGACCTTTAACTCGTAGGTCGTTGGACCTTATCCCGATAGTTCGCTTGACCCCTTAGACCCTTAGGTCGTTAGACCTCATTTTGTCTTCATTAGGTCGTACCGTTTTGGACGGGGCGCTGCCCTGCACCCAACCGAGGGCGCTGCCCCCTGGACCCCCGCGACCTGACCGGGCAGGTCGAACCCCGTAAGCGGTGGCGTTGCCCCCGCACCCCCACCTTAGGGGGTTGCTACCCCCTTGGACCCCCCCTCCGTAGGGGATCTTATCTAAAAAACATTGAGCTGATTTCCTAGGATTTTATTCACATCTCCGTATGCGATCTTTATGATTGATTGTTTCTACAATTGCTTCTGTGTTTTGTCATTTTATAATATAAAGGTTTCAATACTAGTAGTGAATATCAAAACTCTTTTAACAAACAATTTCAACTCTATTTTTAATAACAAAGCTCTTTTCTTAAACCGTTTTCCAATCTATTAGTATATACAAACCTTCACCTCACTCGGATGAGAAATCTAATTAAACGACTTAGTAAAACAAGTGGTATGAAACGCTTGCGTTCACTTCGTCGGTTAATTCTTGGACTTGTTCGATTGAACCTCTTGTGACAATTTTATTAGTGAAGATTTACAGTTTATTCGTAAATATTTAAGTTAAGCAAGTGGTTAAGGGACATGAAGCTAAACTTCTATATTTACTAGCTTAGTGTAATTGACACTTCTCGTTGATCATGACGATCATTCTGATGCTTTAGACTAGCAACTGTGCGATGTCTCTTGTTGCGAGGTTAGACTAGACACCACTTGTGTGATTCCACTCACACATACCTTTTTGCTTTTTGGTTAGTCTGGACCTTAATCTGTGTGATTCCATTCACACATGTGGGGTAGATCCCTTGGTCTTCGGACCGTCATGTGATAGGCCTCTTTCTCTTTTTTATGATTTCTGGACTACTTGGATAGATTTCTAGAATTTATGTCATTAACTTGTTATGAGTACAAGTTTGGGGTATGATGCCCTTTCCGAATCTTTGAGAAGATTCTTGTGATATTGATTATCTCTTATTGATTGATCTTCTGTTGATCATTATTTACATACTTATAGTGGTATGTCATTATGGATATTTTATGTTTATGCCATATCTTTTATGTTATATCTTATCATCTGATATTTATAGCTAGACTGACCCGTTTATTATTTTTTTTAAATAATACTCGGGTCAGACCGAGATGTTACAGGTGCTTCTGCTTGACTTCTTCCCAGGGATTCATCACTCTGACTTTTGGCTAACTGTTTAGATTAGCAGTTTTTGTTGTATACACTTGAGATATAGGCTCATAGTTGTATTCTTTTGTATAGCACGTGTTGTTATTCTTTTGTATTATTGTGGATCTTTTGACCACTACTCTGATGTACACTTTCATGTGTTAGTTATATATTCATATCTTCTTCCGCCTTTGTGATATGGATGTCTGTGACTGATTTGCGTTATGCTTATTTCTACGTTTGTTTTCGAAGATTATTTATAGCCACCGTGTGTTAAGCAATTACATGGATGGTTGCTCCTCAACAGCCTTATTCTCCGTGCTAGTTGACAGCACTACTCCGTAGTGTTCTTGGCTAGCGTGGGTATAGAGGTGGGGCGTTACAGCTTGGTATCAGAGCCAAACTTCGGAACAATGTAGAATAACTTACAAAGGATCATCGTCCTAGCACATCACGCTTCTCACAGCACTACTCCGTAGTGTTCTTGGCTAGCGTGTGTTCTCTAAGTAGTTGTATTGAGTTGTATAACTAGACAGGTGTTTATAACTGTCTAGTATGTGTTGTATATCTGTGTACTCTGATATGGTTGTAAACTATGTAATATTTATGTTATTAATATAATTTATTCATTCCGCTGTGCAAGATTCTGATGTTGTTTCTTCCTTCTCTTCTTTCTATTCTATTTTCTATCCCTTTCTTTCTTAATTCATAACGCGATTTTCCGAGAGTGGAAAGTCGGGTCGTGACAGTTAAAGAAAACTATAACCCCTCTGTTGTTTCAAGTTCAAGCAAAAATTTCTGAGAAAAACTTCAAATTTAAATATAATATGGTGATGCTGAGTTTATATCTTCAAATATAGAAGTTAGATTCAATATGATTTAAGTGTTAAAATATATATGCAGATGATACTGTTAAAAACTGCAGAAAGAAAGTGGATATGCAGTAAAACAAATAATTATAGCATGTAAATTTTGTTAAATTTTAATGAATCAAATGTATATCCTGAATCTATAATGCATGATATGCATTCTAAAACAGAAATTAGAATTTTTAATTTACAATTGAATTTGAATTTTGAATTAACTGGATTTGGGGCTTTTATCAAATTCTCGTGACTGGATTGGTTATAGGTTTTGAAATTTAAACCGAAGCTTTGTTTAATGATGTATAACACTAGAAAAATACCAATTGAATTTATTGTGCAACATAGAATTGGGAATTTGGATTTGTTGGGTTTGGGTACTGTGTTTTTTTTGAGCTTGAGGTATTTGATCGCATGAAGCATTTGGTTGATCGAGTTTCTCGAGGTTTGAGGTGGAGTTATGTTTGGGTGTTGCGCACGTATGGCCGGAGTTTGGTGTCGAAAGGTGCCAGGCTTGTCGTGGATGATGGGTTTGTTTTTCCTCGCTTCTGCAGTTGAATATTTGGTTCGAGCAACCCAATTTCGTTTGAGCTAGAATTGATGGGTTCTGGAGTTGGATTATGGGTCGAGGATCGAATTGGGGTTTGTGTGAATGGTTGGCGGCGGTGATGGAGGTGCCGGAGCACCGTGCGTATGCACGAGGAAGGGTGGCTTGTGTCTGTTGTTTTCGTTCGAACGCGAGTGGGTTTGACTCGAAGAAACGCTCGTGTTTGGTCGCGTGTGAGAAGCGTGATGTGCTCGGGTTTGAGTGTGTGATGTTGCTCGAGTGTGTGAGTGTTGGGTTCAGGGGAATGATGAGGAAGGTAGGGAAGAGTTGGAGTAGGTTTGTGTTAGATGTTTTTGGTCGAGTTTAAGCAAAGAGTGAAGTCGAGTTTTAAGCTTGTTTTAATCTAAAATTGATTTTAAGTTTAAATTTAAAACTTTATATTTTCACTACTTTTTAAAATGTCAAATATTTTATTTCAAAAGTATTTCACATTTTATTTTTTAAAGTTTGAAATGATTTTACATTTTTAAATCTAACTTTTTTCAAAGGTAATTAGTTTTAATGAATTGAATATTTAAACATGTAAAAGTTTTTAAGTGATGAATGAAAATTGTTTGTTTTGAAAGTTAATTAAATTTTAAAATTTAAGTTTACTTTAATTAATTAAAAATTAGAGTTGGAATTAATTAATTAATTTTGGTTAATTAATTGTTAAGATTTAACTAATTACTTATGAATTATTTAATGAATAATTAAGGATTAAATTAAATAACAATTAATAGGTTATTAATTAATTTATTAATTAATTTAAGGTTAATTCATAAGTGATTAATAACTGATTAATTAAATGATTAATGATTAATAAATTAGTGATTAAGAAGTTAATTAATTAATTGATTAAGAGTTAATTAATTAAGTAATTAAACATTAATTAATGTATAATTAATAGTAAATTAATTAATGGTTAAGATTTAATTAATTAAATAATTAAGATTAATTAATGAATAATAAATTAAGTAATTAAGATAATTAATTATAATTAATTAAGTAATTAAGTAATTAAGTAATTAAGATAATTAATTATAATTAATTAAGTAATTAAGTAATTAAGATAAATTAATTTGTGATTAATTAAGAATTAATTAAGGTAATTAAGAATTAGTTAAGGTTAATTAAGAATTAATTAAGGTTAATTAATTATAAATTAAGGGTTAATTAATGATCAGTTAAGGAATGATTAATTTAAATCAAAGTTTAATTAATAAATAATTATAATAATTAATTGATAATTAAATAAAGATTATTAATTAATTAAGCATTAATTAATTAATAAGGAGACAATTAATAGGTGATTAATTAATTAAATGATTGTGATTAATTAATTAACATTTGTCTAAGCAAGATTAAGTGATAAATTCTTAAGTAATTAATTTAATTTTAAATTAATTAAATTAATTATAATATGAATTAAGTAGTGCTTGCTTGTGGATGATAGTTTGAATTGATATCTGAATATGGTTGATATCTGTTGAATGATAGTTGAGTTGTACTCTGTGATGAGATATTGTATATCTGTGATAGATATTGGTTATTATCTGTGGATATTACTGTGTGATGCTATGTTTAAATTGGAATTGAATTGTTTAAATCTTTAAACAACTTGGCCTTTAAGACACGTTTGGATTTCGATGAGACCGGGATCAGGAATCGAATTGATTTCCGAAAACCACATCGATCCAAGTTAAACGTTAGGTCGTGACATCTCAAGTGAGGATCGAGATGGAGTTTTAGAGTGCAAGGCTTATTGTCGTTAACTCTGAGGGTGATTCCAAAATGAGTGTAACGAAATAATGCATTCGGTTTCGTTCGAACCCGGAACGAACTTGTATGGATTGAATGCTTTCAGATCATCGTCAGGTGGACGATGAGCATTCTAAGAGATGTGTTCTTTATAAAGGTAATCGTAGCCTCAAGACTCATCAACCGGGAATGGCTAAAACAGGGGAGGTGCAGCAAGGCTTCGTGGGTAGTCCCCACTTGAGAGTGAGATTTACCCCTGTCTAGAAGTCCCTTATTTATTTGGCTGTGTGGGCAGTTGTTGGCCACAACTACGGGGTTGTCTTGTTCGGAACTGTCCAGTAAGGGATGGGTCCGGCGTTGTGTTGCAGGGGATCGGGAGTGATCCTCGGTACGATAATCTAGGCCCCGTACTGTGACGGGCGGTACCCCAGTAGCCCTGCCATTGTATGGAATCCAATCTCCAATAAGTGCTGTACGATTTGATTGTGCTCAACTATGTTGGAACGTGAGATGTAAGCATTCCAGCTATTTCTGTATTTTATTTTAAAACCCTAGACCCTATTATAATATCACTGAATTTCCTATCAAAGGTTTTGGTTAGCGGAAGGTAAAAACTTACCTGTATTTATTTATAGGAAGTCTTACGTGATACCTTTTGTTTCAAAATGATTTTTAAGTTAAACAACTTTAACTGATTTACTCACACCAGACCCATGTCTGACCCGAAGTTTATTTTGTCTTTCATAAATTGTTGGGTACTCAAATTTTTATGAGTAGCCAAGTGATTAGGTTTGGATTAGCATATGTTTTGGAAGCTGGAGCTAGAGTCCAGACGTACTATCTATCTATATTCGTTGTAGTGGCATTTTGGTGTTATGTTTTGAGTTGTATGGGTTGGGAAAACTCTTATGAATGTCAGATGTAATGAAGTCATATTAATTTGTGTACTATGATATTATGTAATGGATATATGTAATATTATATTTTGTTCGTTTCCGCTGTGAGATTCTGGTTAGTGTTGTTTCTTTTCTTTCTACCTTTCTATATCTATCTCTTTCTTTTCTTATTGATGATACGTCTTTCTGGGTATTGAAAGACGGGTCGTCCCAGTTGGTATCAGAGCCAGGTTGAGAAACACCTAGGCTCTGGAGTAGTATCTATCTTGAGAGTGCGTATTTGTAATTTTCTTATATAACTATATCCCTATCTAAATTGATTGGATTACCTGTTCAGGTAGCCAATTTGAGTTCAAGAGGCCGAAAAGGAAGAGTTGTTGGGAGTGCATCAACTAGTAACAGGAGAGAGCAGACTGATAATGAGACTGTTAATCCAGTTATGTCTCCAGTCAGTTTTGCCGCATTATGCAAGGACTTTGTTCATCTTGGAGGAAATCCATTTCAGGGATCAGAAACTATAATAGAAGTTCAAGCATGGATTCATTCATGTGAGAAGATTTTTAAGAGCATGAGGTTATCATATGAGCAGAAGAATATAATGGCTGCGTGGCAATTACAAGGTGGTGCCGCAGTATGGTGGAATTCAGTGACTGCTAATATCTCGGAGGATGGTATGTCTTGGGAAGAGTTTAAGGAGATGTTTGAAGAAAAGTTTATGCCTGCTGCAGGAAGAACTCGGCTTTATCAAGATTTTCTGAATCTGAAACAAGGAAATATGTCTATAGCTGAATACGAGACAAAATTCAATGAGTTATCTTGCTACGGTCCAGGACTTATTGACACTTCTCTTAAGAAGAACGAGATGTTTGTCCAAGGATTGAGGCCTGACTATCATGAGGGAATGACAGCACATCTGAAAGGGTCTTTTGTGGAGCTTATTGATATGGCGTTAAGGTATGAAGATTTGATGAAGAAGAGGTCAGTGGCACAAGTGGCTGCATCAGGAGGGAATTCTTCTAATCAGAATAAAAGGAAATTCAATCCTAACTGGAAGAAGCAAAACAAGAAGAAGTCTGGGAATAATAATGGACCCCGGAAGTGTTATATTTGTCAACAAGAAGGTCATCTGGCAAACAAGTGTCCCATCAAAGGATCTCAGCAACAGCGGCAGCAGTATAGTGGACTAGGGTCAGCCTTAGTTCAGAAGTCTCTTTGCTTTAACTGTCACCAACCGGGACACATGATTCAAGATTGCCCGCTCCTTCATAGGGTACAACAAAACAAAGTATTTGCTTTAGAAGGTGCACCATCGAACTCGTCCAAGGGCAAGGCAGTTTTAGAAGGTACCTTACTTTTAAATGGAATATATATTAAGGTCTTATTTGATTCTGGTGCTTCTTTAAGTTTTATTTCCTTGGAAACTGTAGAGAATTTCTTACTTACCCCTAGTATCGTAGACAATCCCATTTGTGTATCAAATCCTATAGGAGGGGTAACCAAATTGGATAGGATTTGTAAAGACTTGAGAATCTCCTATCTATCCCATAGTTTTTCCTGTGATCCTTATGTATTGGATTTTCAAGGTTTCGACCTTATATTGGGAATGGATTGGCTTGACAAATATAAGGCTATTTTAAATTGTGATGAAAGAACAGTTTCATTGGAAACTGATCTGGGTAGGATTGCCAGAGTAATGTGTGATAACTCTGGAATCCACTTGAGTAGTCTTTTACATGGAATAGAGACTTCTCAAGAAGAAGTTGTAGATATTGAAGTAGTCTGGGATTTCTCTGACGTATTTGAGGAAGTTAAGTGTTTGCCACCTCATCGGGAAATAGAGTTTCGTATAGATTTGCTTCCTGGAGCAGTTCCTGTAATTCAACCTAGTAGGAGGATGGCTCCAAGAGAGAGGGAGGAATTAGTGAAGAAAACTCAAGATTTGTTGGAGAAGGGTTTGATTAGACCAAGTTTTTCCTGTTGGGGCTCTGCTGCAGTCTTTGTCACCAAATTGGATGGGTCGCTAAGGTTCTGTGTAGACTACCGTGAATTGAACAAAGTGACCATTCGGATTAAGTATCCTCTTCCTCGCATTGATGATCTCTTCGACCAGCTTCATGGAGCTTCAGTCTTTTCTCAATTAGATCTACCATCAGGTTTCCATCAGGTAAGGGTAGCTGAAGACAGTATTCCCTTAACTGCATTCAGGGGACCTAATTGTTTCTATGAGTGGTTGGTTATGCCTTTCGGGTTAACCAACGCTCCTGCTTATTTTGTAGATCTGATGAACCGAGTCTTTAGGGATGTTTTGAATAAGTTTGTTTTTGTATTCATCGATGATATTTTGGTTTATTCTAAATCGGAAGAAGAGCACAAGCAGCACTTGAGAATAGTTTTGGAAATTCTGAGAAGGCATGTGCTGAAGGCGAAGTTTTCTAAGTGTCATTTTTGAAAATCAGAAGTAAAATTTTTGGGCCACATTGTTTCTGGTGAGGGAATCTTTGTAGATCCAGCTAAAGTTGAGACTATTCTGGAATGAAAGCAGCCTCGGACTCCTACAGAAGTTCACAGTTTTCTTGGATTGGCCGGTTACTACAGGAAGTTTATTAAGGATTATTCTAAGATCTCTTCTCACCTAACGAAGCTGACAAGGAAGGGAGCTAAATTCAAGTGGACACCGGAATGTGAGGAGGCTTTCCAGAAACTGAAGACAAAATTGACAAGTGCTCCTGTATTGGCTATTCCTGATGGTAAAAACAAGTTTGAAGTGTATACTGATGCCTGTATTGTTAGATTGGGAGCTGTGCTTATGCAGAATGGTAGGGTTATTGCGTATGCGAGTCGGCAGTTGAAGCCACATGAGAGGAACTACGCTACGCATGACCTTGAGCTATTGGCTATTGTTTTTGCTTTAAAGATATGGAGGCATTATCTTTTAGGAG
This sequence comes from Allium cepa, assembly GCA_030765085.1. NCBI lineage: Eukaryota > Viridiplantae > Streptophyta > Magnoliopsida > Asparagales > Amaryllidaceae > Allium > Allium cepa. The sequence continues at coordinate 361,780,584 of CM060942.1, forward strand.
AAAAGTTTGAGTTATTCACGGATCACAAACCATTGAAATATCTTTTCTCTCAGAAAGATCTTAATCTAAGACAGCAGCGATGGGTTGAGTTCTTGGCATCATACGATTTGGATATTCTGTATACTCCGGGGAAGGCGAACGCTGTGGCAGACGCTCTTAGCAGAAATGCGGTTCTTTCTATTTTGGAAGCTGTTCCGTCTCTCCAGGAAAGAATAATAAGCAAGCAAATGGAGGATAGGTCTTTTGAAGAATTGATTCTTGGAACTAAGGATGGTCGATATTCGGATTTCAAGATAGACAATCAAGGTGCATTGAGAATTAATGGTCGATTGTGTGTACCGGATATAGATGGATTGAGACACGAAGTATTGTCAGAAAGTCATCGTTCCAGGTTGAATATCCATCCAGGAATCTCGAAAATGTACAAGGATATGAAGAGAGTTTTCGGGTGGCCGGGCATGAAGAGGGATGTAATCAGATTTGTCAATAGTTGTGCTATCTGCCAGCAAATGAAAGGAGATCAGCAGAGCCAGCCGGTTTGTTACAACCTTTGGAGGTTCCGACATGGAAATGGGAGATGATTTCGATGGACTTCATTGACGAATTGCCTAGAACAAAGAAAGGGAATGAAGGAATATGGGTGATTGTGGATCGTCTTACCAAGAGAGCCCATTTTATACCAGTTAAAGCAACCCGTACTGCAGCTTCTTTGGCAGAAATTTTCTTGAAAGATATTGTGAGATTGCATGGTGTTCCAGTCAGCATTGTAAGTAATCGAGATCCAATTTTCACCAGCAAATTCTGGGAGGCATTGCAATCAGCCTTGGGGACTAATTTGAGATTGAGTACAGCATATCATCCACAAACAGATGGACAAACAGAAAGGCTTAATCGAATTCTAGAAGATATGCTGAGAGCATGTGTATTAGATTTTGGAGGATCGTGGGAGGATCATCTACATTTGGTGGAGTTTTCTTATAATAACAGTTACCAAGCAAGTATGAAGATGGCTCCTTAAGAAGCATTGTATGGAAGACCGTGTAGATCTCCAGCTTGTTGGATAGAGTCGAAAGACCGTATTTTGCTTGGACCAGATCTGATCCATGAAGCATCTGCTAAAGTCGTGCTTATCAAGAAAAGGATAAGAGCTGCTCAGGATCGACAAAAGAAATATGCTGATAAAAGACGAAGACAATTGGAGTTCGAGATTGGAGAATTAGTCTTTGTCAAAGTTTCCCCTATTAAAGGAGCTGTAAGATTCGAGAAGACAGGGAAACTCGCTCCGAGATACATTGGTCCGTTCAGAGTTCTCGAGAGGATTGGTGCTGTAGCATACAGGATTGAATTGTCAGTCCGGATTGCTGGAATTCACAATGTTTTCCACATATTTCATCTACGGAAATATGTGCACGATCCATCTCTTATTGTGGAGCCAGCTGTGCAGGAAGAGTTGGAGGTTGAGCCGGACTTATCAGTTGTCTGACATCCTATTCAGATTGTTGATCAAGATGAGAGGCAACTCAGAAACAGGATAGTGAAGCTCGTTAAAGTCCAATGGAGTGAGGATCCCAGAGATTGCACCTGGGAGACTCTGGATAGTTTTAGGAAGGCTTACCCGGATATGTGTCCGGATAGCTAGTGGTGTTGTATTGAATGAATGTTTGTTTGGATGTTTTGTTTGATGGTTGCTTATGTATGGATGTTATGTATGTTTCAAGTGTTGAATAAATGAAATTTTGGATTATCTTTTGTTTAAATTTCAGGGACGAAATTCTTTTAAGAGGGGAGGATTGTGATATCCCGGAATTTCACACCTAATTTAAATATGATAATCTGTATAATAAACCAATTTAATTTGATAAATTTGTTATTTTATTCAACAGCAAATAAATGAATTGTAAATATACATTTATTCTAATTTAAAACCAATACATATATAAGGAAATGAATGTGTTAAAATTCTATTCATATCAAATTTGATTTTTGAGTTGGATTTTAAAATTTAATTTGTGTTTGAATTGATAAATTAAAAGATTTAAAATACGTTAATTTTATTCCAAATTTTACTATGAGTATTAAGTAATATGCTCATGATTTTATTTAAGTTCTAACATTTGTTTTATATTCATTCTTTAAAGAGAATTGATTTTTAGAAATTTAAAAATGGATTTATATTAGGAAAATCAATTGAAAAACATTTTAATTTTTTTTTTTGCATGAATAAACACTTGTTAACATTTAAACCATATTAATAAACATGTGTTAGAAAACTAAGCATTTTTGTGACAAGTGTCATAATTTTAGGTTTTATTTTCTTTAAATTTTATAAAACAAATTTTTAAAAGACATTCTTACATACATTCTCATTTTATTAAAAGAAATTTTACATTCTTCGTTTACAAAAATCTGAACTTCATCAATCTTTACATCTTCAACCAAATTCTGTAACAATCTCAAAGTTTTATCACTAACTGATTCAAGATTTAAAGTATCATCAAAGTTAAGCAAACAATTTCAAGAAGTGGGAAGAAAAAGGCCTACAGTGCATTCATATCTCTTTTTCCTGCATCTTAAGTCTTCACAACAAAAAACAGTGAGTAAATTTTTAAATTAAAACTTTAAGTATAAAAATGTTGCATGTTGAATGTTAGCTCTGAAATGTTTGCATGTTAGTTGTTTTGTGGAATGTTTGTTTACAGTTTTAAATATTTGACTGTGCATGTTAAAGAAAACTGTAACCCCACTGTTATTTCAAGTTCAAGCAAAAATTTCTGAGCAAAACTTTAAATTTAAGTATAGTATGGTGATGCTGAGTTTATATCTTCAAATATAGAGTTAGATTCAATATGATTTAAGTGTTAAAATATATATGCAGATGATACTGTTAAAAACTGCAGAAAGAAAGTGGATATGCAGTAAAACAAATAATTATAGCATGTAAATTTTGTTAAATTTTAATGAATCAAATGTATATCCTGAATCTATAATGCATGATATGAATTCTAAAACAGAAATCGGAATTTTTAATTTACAATTGAATTTGAATTTTTGAATTAACTGAATTTGGGGCTTTTATCAAATTCTCGTGACTGGATTGATTATAGGTTTTGAAATTTAAGCTGAAGCTTTGTTTAATAATGTATAGCACTAGAAAAATACCAATTGAATTTATTGTGCAACATAGAATTGGGAATTTGGATTTGTAGGGTTTGGGTACTGTGTTTTTTTTAGCTTGAGGTATTCGATCGCATGAAGCATTTGGTTGATCGAGTTTCTCGAGGTTTGAGGTGGAATTGTGTTTGGGTGTTGCGCACGTATGGCCGGAGTTTGGTGTCGAAAGGTGGTAGGCTTGTCGTGGATGATGGGTTTGTTTTTCCTGGCGTCTGCAGTTGAATATTTGGTTCGAACAACCCAATTTCGTTTGAGCTCGAATTGATGGGTTCTGGAGTTGGATTATGGGTTGAGGATCGAATTGGGCTTTGCGGGAATTGTTGGCGGCGGTGATGGAGGTGCCGGAGCACCGTGCATGTGCACGAGGAAGGGTGGCTTGTGTCTGTTGTTTTCGTTCGAACGCGAGTGGGTTTGACTCGACGCTCGTGTTTGGTCGTGTGTGAGAAGCGTGATGTGCTCGGGTTTAAGTGTGTGTTGTTGCTCGAGTGTGTGAGTGTTGGGTTCAGGGGAATGATGAGGAAGGTAGGAAAGAGTTGGAGTAGGTTTGTGTTAGATGTTTTTGGTCGAGTTTAAGCAAAAGAGTGAAGTCGAGTTTTAAGCTTGTTTTAATCTAAAATTGGTTTTAAGTTTAAATTTAAAACTTTATATTTTCACTACTTTTTAAAATGTCAAATATTTTATTTCAAAAGTATTTCACATTTTATTTGTTGAAGTTTGAAATGATTTTACATTTTTAAATCTAACTTTTTTCAAAGGTCATTAGTTTTAATGAATTGAATATTAAAACATGTAAAAGTTTTTAAGTGATGAATGAAAATTGTTTGTTTTGAAAGTTAATTAAATTTTGAAACTTAAGTTTTCTTTAATTAATTAAAAATTAGAGTTAGAATTGATTAATTAATTTTGGTTAATTAATTGTTATGATTTAATTAATTACTTATAAATTATTTAATGAATAATTAAGGATTAAATTAAATAACAATTAATAGGTTATTAATTAATTTATTAATTAATTTAAGGTTAATTCATAAGTGATTAATAACTAATTAATTAAATGATTAATAATTAATAAATTAGTGATTAAGAAGTTAATTAATTAATTGATTAAGAGTTAATTAATTAAGTAATTAGACATTAATTAATGTATAATTAATAGTAAATTAATTAATGGTTAAGATTTAATTAATTAAATAATTAAGATTAATTAATGAATAATAAATTAAGTAATTAAGATAATTAATTATAATTAATTAAGTAATTAAGATAAATTAATTTGTGATTAATTAAGAACTAATTAAGGTAATTAAGAATTAATTAAGGTTAATTAATTATAAATTAAGGGTTAATTAATAATCAGTTAAGGAATGATTAATTTAAATCAAAGTTCAATTAATAAATAATTATAGTAATTAATTGATAATTAAATAAGGATTATTAATTAATTAAGCATTAATTAATTAATAAGGAGACAATTAAGAGGTGATTAATTAATTAAATGATTGTGATTAATTAATTAACATTTGTCCAAGCAAGATTAAGTGATAAATTCTTAAGTAATTAATTTAATTTTAAATTAATTAAATTAATTAAATTAATTATAATATGAATTAAGTAGTGCTTGCTTGTGGATGATAGTTTGAATTGATATCTGAATATGGTTGATATCTGTTGAATGATAGTTGAGTTGTACTCTGTGATGAGATATTGTATATCTGTGATAGATATTGGTTATTATCTGTGGATAATGCTGTGTGATGCTATGTTTGAATCAGAATTGAATTGTTTAAATCTTTAAACAACTTGGCCTTTAAGACACGTTTGGATTTCGATGAGATCGGGATCGGGAATCGAATTGATTTTCGAAAACCACATCGATCCAAGTTAAACGTTAGGTCGCGACATCTCAAGTGAGGATCGAGATGGAATTTTAGAGTGTAAGGGTTATTATCGTTAACTCTGAGGTGATTCCAAAATGAGTGTAACGAAATAATGCCTTTAGTTTCGTTCGAACCCGGAACGAACTTGTATGGATTGAATGATTTCAGATCATCGTCAGGTAGACAATGAGCATTCTAAGAGATGTGTTCTTTATAAAGGTAATCGTAGCCTCAAGCCTCATCAACCGGGAATGGCTAAAACAGGGGAGGTGCAGCAAGGCTTCGTGGGTAGCCCCCACTTGAGAGTGAGATTTACCCCTGTCTAGAAGTCCCTTATTTATTCAGCTGTGTGGGCAGTTGTTGGCCACAACTACGGGGTTGTCTTGTTCGGAACTGTCCAGTAAGGGATGGGTCCGGCGTTGTGTTGCAGGGGATCGGGAGTGATCCTCGGTACGATAATCTAGGCCCCGTACTGTGACGGGCGGTACCCCAGTAGCCCTGCCATTTATGGAATCCAATCTCTAATAAGTGCCGTACGATTTGATTGTGCCCAACTATGTTGGAACGTGAGATGTAAGCATTCCAGCTATTTCTGTATTTTATTTTAAAACCCTAGACCCTATTATAATATCACTGAATTTCCTATCAAAGGTTTTGGTTAGCGTAAGGTAAAAACTTACCCGTATTTATTTGTGGGAAGTCTTACGTGATACCTTTTGTTTCAAAATGATTTTTAAGTTAAACAGCTTTAACTGATTTACTCACACCAGACCCATGTCTGACCCGAAGTTTATTTTGTCTTTCATAAACTCTTGGGTACTCAAATTTTTATGAGTATCCAAGTGATTAGGTTTGGATTAGCATATGTTTCGGAAGCTGGAGCTGGAGTCCAGACGTACTATCTATCTATATCCGCTGTAGTGGCATTTTGGTGTTATGTTTTGAGTTGTATGGGTTGGGAAAACTCTTATGACTGTCAGATGTAATGAAGTCGTATCAATTTGTGTACTCTGATATGTAAACTTATGTAATGGATATATGTAATATTATATTTTGTTCGTTGCCGCTGTGAGATTCTGGTTAGTGTTGCTTCTTTTCTTTCTACCTTTCTAATTCTATCTCTTTCTTTTCTTATTGATGATACGTCTTTCTGGGTATTGAAAAACGGGTCGTCCCACTCGGTTTACGATGCTGCTATATCTTGTTATGCCTATCTCTGGCGATCGAATGTCGAATTGCCTCAGAATTCTACACCGATCTAATTTTAGAATCACGGTTGACCGGTAAAGGGTGGCCCGCGATTTATAGAAGTATATCCATCTTCTATTTTGTAATTTAATTATCTCATCTTTGATCGAGTCTATCTTCGAATCAGGATTCTATTGATTGGAGCTCCTCTAAATTAAATCACTATCTTTGTTTTGAAATCCATTCTTGAATCATCCTTTGAAAATCGGGTTTTGTTTGTATTTTTGAAATTGTTTACACCGAAATTTTATTTTGATAACTATGATTTTTTTATATATATATAAAAGTGAAAATGTTTTTCGATAAGCATTATATACCTAAATATAAAATAAATAAGAAATGTTATTCTATATAAAAGGGTTTTGAAAGGAATTGAAATTTTGAAAAAATATAAGAAATTGATTTATATAAAAATGATTTATAACTGAAGTGTTAAATTTGAATTTTGAGAATTGAATTCCGGTGTTTTGAAATTGGTTTTAAGATTTTTGAAATTATATAATAATACGATTTGAAAGTATTTTCTGAATAAGAAGTGTTTCAAATGACTCAAACGAGTTCCAATGATTTCAATGAAATTTCAAGGAAGTTTTAAGAAAATAGAAGTCCAGAACTCACTTTGTCACTGGAAAATAATTTCGGTGATGAGTACACGCATCATCGATATTGATTTTCGAGTTTCAGAGTGAGGGAGAGGCCACTCTAATAGCTTTGCTATGCGAGTGATATTGTGAAACAAATTTTGATTTCAAATTTCGAAGAATAATTCGATATTCGAAAGATATATGTATATATATTTAAAATGATTTAACGGAAACTGGTATTCAGTCCTCGAGTTTCGGATTTGATTTGGTATAATCCTATCTATTTATTGTTGATTTTCAAGTCTTTAATTTGGAAATTTGATTTCCCTAACTATTTTGAATGTTCGAACACTTCCAAATCGAGATTAAATTTTCAAAGCTAAGAAATTTCAAAGAGTATAAAATGTTTGATAAAGAATATAAATTTGGTTTTGAAATGTTTTGAAAAAAAAAATAGTTTTGAATAATGGTTTTTAGAAAGGTAAATTGGATATTTCAAATAGAAATAGATAGTTTAAAAGTTTAAAAAAAAGGATAATTATAAATTTGGAAACCATTTTGAGTATAATTGATTTTGGGAAAATATTAGGTTTTGAATTTAAATTGGAATTAAAAACCAGTACTTATATGGTGATTTTGGAAATGAATTTGTTTGACTTGAATTATTTTAATTTGGAAAATGGGATAATTTTCTAAACCTATTATTTTGGGAACTTTGAAATTTGGGTATTTAATTTGGAAGAAAATTTGGTGAAATCATATATGATTTTGAGACTGAATTGATATTGAGATGATTTGAAATTTGAGAACCTTATATTATTAAGCACTTGATTTGGGAGTTGTCGAACTTATATAAAATGGATTGTATAAAGTTGATTTGAAATCTATTGATTTGAAAGGTACTCAATTTGGAAAGAGATTTTATATAATCGAAGTCTATATAAGTATGATTTGATCTACTATTGATTTTGGAAAGTATTCGATTTGGGAAAAATGGAATCCTATATATATGGACTTTATATAAGTACGATATTTGAAAGTGATTTGAAAAGGTACTATATGATATATATTTTCGAAGTAAAGATATGGAAAGTGCCTTCTGCTTGATATCCGCTTTGTGGCCACATCGGGATTCATTCTATCGATATTATTCTCTCTGATTTTTGGTTTTTCGAATGTAATACTCGAGTGTTCCCACCGTGGTGTAACCCATGGTTTTTTTTTCTCTCGTGACTGCATAGCGCAATTTCCTGGCTGAGTCTGGCCTAGGGGTACGGATTGTTTCGTGGGGGATCCAGGCGTAACCATTGTGTATCCTGCAATCTGTGTAGGTCGCGAATAGTAGCGAAACTGCATGGCTGAGATAGCCTAGGGGTTCGGATTGTTTCCGGGGGACCCAGGCGTAACCATTGTGTATCCTGCACTGTACTAGTCATCATGGCGTAACTCACAGGGCTGAGAAAGCTTACGGATACAGATTGTTTTCTGGGGGATCCAAGCATAACCATTGTGTATCTGCGAACCATGGTCGGACAAAGGTTTTGGTTTGGTTGTTTTGTTTGGATTGCACTTTCCATATCTGTTTTAAAGGTTTTACAAGTATTTTCACTGGGTGTTGAAACAAATCTACTAAGTAATTGAAGAATTCTAGCTTTGCGCTTGATCAACGCATGGCCAGAGTCTGCAAGAACGAGGATAAACTTGTTGAAAATCGAGTTATAAAAGTATTTTCGGAAGGAAAATTGGTTTCGATGTAAAAGTATTTTATTATAAAGGTATTTCCAATAAATAAAATTCTTAATTTAATACCATTTCAACTAAATCCCAATTTATCTTCCTAACCTCGATGTATCCAAATTATTTGAAATATAAATTTTGTATTAATATTTGAAATTGAAATTTTTTTTGGTTTGAAATTAACTATTCGAGCCCGATACTATTCTTTTGAATCTACCTTATCTACCCTGATTTATTTATTCACCTATATTCTCTTTTCCAAATCTATCTACTTTCCTTCTTTCCTTCTTTTCAATATATCCTTTAAAATATTGTTTATTTATATTCTACCTAGTTTAATAGTAAAAAATTTAGTGTTTATAAATAATTGATCTCACAATTAATTGAATGGATTTAATAAAATGAGTAATCTATTAAATGTTAATTAATTTAAATAATAATAATAAAGTATATGGTTTTAAATAAATTGTTTAATTTGTTTTTCAAAGTCTAAATTTTTCATCTGGTTGTTTCTATTCTCCTACTTTATTCCTTTTCGGGGACGAAAAGTTTTGAGTGGCGGAGAGTGTAACGAACCATAAAATTTTAGCAATTTTTAATTGATATTTAAAGTATTGAATTGGATTTTGAGAAATTATTAAAAATAAAATTTTGAAAAAAGAAAAGAAAATATGTTATGTATATTAATGATTTGTAGTGCGAGCTGTGTACATACATTTTAAAGTTTGGTTGTGGTTATACATATAAGATCTAGTACAAAAACTTTATAAGCTATTATTTATATTATAATATAAGTTGAGTTTGATGTAAATTGGATAGCATAGTTCATTTCTATTGGGCATAAATATCAATAGTGTGGGTAATAAATTTACGGTCTCCTTTTGCTTTTCAGCAAGGCGTGTAAATTTTAAGTATATTGAGTACGTTCCATATATATTTATTTTGGAAAACCATCATATATGTATGATGGTCTATTTGAAGTGCATATATAGTAAAGCATATTTATACCGAGCTATATTTTATTTCTATGTGTTATAATAGCTACATATATACATATATATATATATATATATATATATATATATATATATGTTAGTCTTGATACTAGTATATAGTTTTACTGAAGTTTGATTTCTAGTCATGTTAAATATATATATTTGATTTTGGGTTTTTGTGTCACCATTTCCAGTTTATTTTAGTGCATATTTAGTATATCTATACATATGTCGTCAGCAATAAATACGATAGTTAAGGGTTTCATATATCATATGAACCGAAGAAGAAGAGAAGTATATACTATATTTGACTACATATATGAAGTATATGTTTTAAGGATTGATTTAAGGTCTGCATTAACATTGGTAGTCTGTATGTTTGTTATGTAACGTAGCCTTTACATTTTGAAAGAATATACATAATATTAAATGAACATTGATTTTTTTTTTAATATTATATATAAGGTTACCTTCATCTTCATTTGTCTCATTTTCATTCATTTGTATACGTTTTCGTTTTAATTATTGTACACATCATGGTTCCTTTTATAAATTCATCGCCCATAAATAGTTTATTTCTTTCCCCCTTCGTCTTCATTTGTCTCATATTCATTTATTTATGTACGTTTTCGTTTCAATTATTGTACACATCATGCTTCCTTTTATAAATCCATCGTTTCAATTTATTTTATGGTCCGTTACTCTGCCTTTTCAAATTTGAACGTGCAGCTGGTGGCATTAAAAAGTTTCTTTAATTATCCACTGAATTATCGTGACCATCCCACTACTCTATATTTATTCCTGTACATTTTATTTTCGCTTAAATTTCTCTGTCCATTCCTTTTTCCATTTTAATATCCTTGACTTTCCATACTCATGTGCTTTCCAATCAAGCAATAAACTGTTTAAATATCCACCTTATCAACTTGAACGTTATCAAACTAGTATATAATTCAAATCTATCATTATTTTACCGTTTCTTCTTTAATAAATTATATGTAATAGTATATCATAAATGGACATCTCATTTCTCCACCTATTCATTTCTCATATTCAATTAATAATGGAATATAAAGTTATATATTTGGTATACAATTCAAACAACCGTTACCATTCATACCTCCTAAATTCTAGCGATTGACCTCTCTATTTCCATGGTTCCAATTTTAGTTGCTGGATTACTCATTCCTACCGTTCAACTATATTAAATATTTATAACGTGTGTCTCTGAGCCTATATAGCTTCATTTTTTCTTCCTCTTTGTTGCTTAAAAAAAGAGATTTTTTCCCATTACAATGCTAAAACACATATGATGGAAAAATGAAAAAGGACCAGTTCTCCTTCCTATAGCTTCGTCAAGCCTCCGCCACCACAGCTCGAACCACCTGTCAAGAGCCACAACCCACTCCATGCCTCCTCCCTTCGTCATCTATATTTTTATAAATGGTATGCGTATAATATTGCAACATATGTTTCGTTTTTAAATGTTTACATATAACATGAATATGTATTAGTACTATATATAGTCTATTTTGTTTAATGGATATGTTATACAAGCTGTGTTTTCTTTTGTCTAATGGATTTCGAAACTTATAACAAATATTATTGCATTAGTTGTTGTTTTCAACTTCCTGCAACACTTTGTTTTTTTATTATAAATTTTAGCTTGCTGCAATTCTTTTTTCATCTATATTATTGTATTCTATTATCTAATATATACATTTTATCTAGTTATATATATTATACTATAAGGTGTATATATATAAGTTTTCATAGCCCTTTATAATATGTAGCTATGTATATAAGATTGGGCCTGTTATATATGAAAGCATTGGTTATAGCAATTAAAAATATGCAAAGAAATTTAACGTGGTGATATTTACTTATGAATAGAAGAAGATACGTTCCACCATCTGTATCTTCGTCTCTCTCCCCATGTTTTATTATTATTATTATTAATTATATATATGTATATATGTATTCTTTCTTTCTTTTTTTCCCTTTTCACTCCTTTCATTTTATAGCTTTTAAATAAATTTACAAACGCTTTGGAAGTATTTAAACGCAGTACACGACAAATTTAATAAGCAGTGGTGTTTTATGTCATTTATAACCAAAAAAAAAATTGATAAGTTCATACATTTCTAAACTGAAAATATAAATATATGATGCGATGGAATTTGAATTTTCATATGCCGTTCCATGAGCTGATCTCAAATTTAAAAGAGGTATGATATATTAATCGCTTACAAATAAGACGAAGATAACGTCCTAAATTAACTTTTAGCAAATTGAACGTTGCTGTCGTTATTAAGAAACTAACGTATTGTGTCATTTGATTATTTGAGTACTAATAATACGTTACTTTATTCATTCCATCAATTCATTTCACACCACGTTATTTTAAATAAATTTCTAATCTTCTACTGAAATTTATCCAAAAATTTAATAAAAATGATCTGACGGTGTATTAGCCTTCAGGACAAATCCCTGAATTCCAAACGTTGGATCCACTTTGCGTTCTGTTTTTTTTCTCTTTTTCCATAAAACATATATAAAGTATAAAGTTTATATTTGTTTTCTGATGTTAGTTGAAATATAAATATTGATTTTTAAATAGTATATATATATATAAGCTACTTTTGTTGTCCGTATATAAATGGTATTGTATGTGCATTTTTATGAAATAGTGCCCAATGTACATTATTTTATAAAAGAATTCATTTGTTATGTCAACTAAATATATGTTACAATTAATTTATATAAATATATTATAATTGATGTTGACTTCTTTCATTATACTCTTTCGTACAGCTAAAATATGTCAGTATTGTAACCTAGCACATGATTTATATTAGCTGTTTATATAAGTATTTATTTCCAATTTCATATTGTATATATGCTTGATTCTAATTTATGTGTTTTAAATAAAAAACAATGATTTTAGAAAATATAAATACATATATATTTAATTTAATTTAATATGTATTGAATTTAGAATATGACTTTATATATATAGTTATATATAGTTATATATATATGAGTCCACTCATACCATTATCTTCGTCGATCTCGTTCTGACTGGTTCCATCAATTCTTGTTATCAGCTTTGATCGTTGAATTCGTGTCGATTTTGCTTTGTTTCGATTCATCATTCAAATTTCAGTGTCTGTAGCAGTATTCATATCCGTGTCATCTTCTGTATTCTCTAGGCTCCAGAGGTGAGCAATCACTCACGATTAACATATTTTTATTCATTAAATTTGATTTCAATTGAAACGACAATTGAAATATGCTGCTGTAGTTATTTAAATTTGTTATATATGTTATTATCTGTAACTGTTCACCTGCGGGTTATGAGACCATATCCTGTTGTTTATATTATATTGTTATTGATGATATATGCCTGTTATTTTATTGTATTTTCTGTTATCACTCTGCAAGTTCCTTGTAGTTTAGAAATCACTATGGGTTGAAATGATACATACCCAAACAGACTTTAGAATAGGAGAAAATCGTTATGGGTTGAAATGATAAATCCAAGCGATTTTCATTTAATTGAATTTGGGATTACGGGTTGAAATGATATCCACCCGTATATATTTAGTATACGGATTGAAATGATAAATATTCATAGCACTTGACTATATGATAGGAAATATATACAGACACCGTTGGTCCATATAAATATTTTGAAAATAATTTCTATAATTTTGGAAAGAAATATATGGTTTAATAAATTTGATTCTTAAGATATTATATAAATGGAAATTGTATATATAGATTTAGTATTAATATTTGATTTAAATTAAGTTGAATTTAAATTGATAAATTGAGATTGGATTTAATTTGAATGGGAAGGTCGGGTTGATGTTGGAAAGTTTTGTTAAGTTGAGGAAATTGAAAATACTTTACTGTATAAATTATTTAATATATATATACTATTTTGGGAAATATAGAGATATTTGAAGTGAAAATGAGATTTGGTTTTGAAGTATAAATTATGCTGAAATGACCACGGTGTTATAGTGTATATTTCTACCTTGTAGAAAGTTCCATGGACCCTTAGAGGATGGTTATCCCAAACATCCTTTAAGTTATTTGTATTTCAGTTGATATTTCACTTGAGTTGGATTTATTGATATAAGAATGTTAATCCTGACTCGAGTGTTTTGTGTTTTGCTTTGCGCTCGGGTCAGACTGAGTGATACAGCATTTGAGACTCACCTTTGGAGTTCGGAGCTTCATTTGGAAATCCAACTATCGATTCAGATTCCAGCGTTTCCAGTTGATTGGTTCAGAGAAATCATCTGTTGCATTGGAGAATTCACTGCATTTGAACTATTCGGTTGTATTTTTCTAACTCTGATATATATAGTAGCTTCATGAACTACGATTCTTTATCTATTCCGCTGCACTATATTACTCTGTGATCTGTGATTGATTTATTTAATGTATATTTTAAGTTTTGCCAAATTTAAATTAACAATTCGGTGAATTATTCAAGTCGGATATGTATGGTTTTATTGTCGATTTGAATGGTCCAAAATAGCGGGTCGTTACAGATAAGGATGCCTCCCTAATTTCCACTTAAAATTAACTATGAATAACATCTTATTAAACTTGTTCCAGCTCTAACTCAAAACTTTGTCGGAGAATCGTCACCCGTAAGCTTGTCCCCTCCTTGATCCAATTTATTGGTGCTGTCTAATTTTGATTTTTATTTATTTTTGAAAGAATGTTTATAGGTGAGGTGAATTTTTTTTGACAAAGTTTTAGTACAGTAAGTTTTGTAACGAATTTAAGGTTAGCTTATGTGTTAATTTATAGGGGTTAGAGATTGATTTGGTGTGTTGGATTAACCCTAAAGGATCTGTGTTTTCATGTTGTACGCACATCAAAGCTTTGGCATGAAGGAAAATGTTTTGGTCAATCACAATAGTTTGATCATGCTCCTAAATTCTTGATTTTTTAATGTGAATGGTCGACTTTCATTGGCCATGGGTCGACCGCTACTGGTTGACCATCAAACCCTAGGAGTCAACCCATTACGTTGTAAATTTGGTACGCTTTTTTATTTTAAATTTTGTTCTATTTTGTAATTTTCAAACGTTTGTAACTTCTCCGTACCAACTCTGATTTCGATGTGTTATATATGAATACTTTTCAGAAAATTGCTACGAATGCAATGGTGCATGTTTTGTAGACAAATTTGGACGTCTGTGACGATTTCACTTTCGCCATTGTTTTATTTAGATTTAGTTTTCTTGTTAAATTTTATGGTAAATTTTGGGGGTGTTACATTCTCCCTCCCAAAAGGATTTCGTTCATGAAATCTCTAAAGATGGAAAAATGTAACTTGTACACATAACAAACTATAGCCACATCCATCTACTCATCCGTTATCCATAGGAAATTATTATCCTATTTAACTTTGTAATACAGATTGTGCATATGCAATCGTGAATTGCACTTGAACTTGTACTAAAGCAAAGAGTGGGCAGTCTCCCAATCTAGTTAACCTCATGTTATGCAAATGTTCATGCCATGTATCCAAGGTATGTGACATCATAAGTAAGTATACATGCAATTCTGCATGTATGCACAATCGTTAAGTCAATATACATCATATGCATAATGCTCAACAAGATAAACGATAAACAAGAGATAATGTGAGTATGTGCACTATCTAATGGATAAATTATTCTAATTGTGTAAAAAAATATACAAAGCATGCATCCATTTTCATCCATCATCCATAACATGTAATAATAACACGTTCACAACCATTCCTACCATCCAATGGTTCCTACCTAAGCTAGAACCTAAATACACAAGTGATATATACTCTTCTAACTAAAATGGAAACGTGCCAAAAAAGAGTTTGGGATAGGTAGCTTGGACTATCTGCTTAAGCTCCCATGTACTCTCAACTAGAACGTCTCCCTGTTGTACTTTAACCAGATTTATTACTTTATGACAGACTCAATTCGTCCCATGCCTAAAAATACGGGTAGGTGCATGGCAAACAATAGACTCACCTATCATTTTTAACTTTGCTTAACTGAAATGGCTTGACCTTGGTAAATGCATCTATAAACACTCCTACAAGTGTGACACAAAATAGACATTATGAACACCCACCAACCCTTCAGAAAGCTCCACTCCATTAATTGACTCCCGACCTCTATCCAAAACTGAAAAAGGCCATAAAACCCTCGATGTTGACTTTTCTAAACTACCAACCCAATACCTAAAATGAGGCAAGGTGTTCACATGGACTGTAACGACCCATAATTTTACCATTTTGAAAATGTGATATTTAATTTATTTTAAATATTCAAAAATAGAATATTATGTGATAAATAAAAATGTTAAACTTATTTTTTGGAATTTGATTTCAAAATCAAGAAGTTTGGATCTCCATCGAAAAGTGATAAAAGCCAGTTTTCGATAAAATTAAATATACATTTGAATAATTGTTATAAATGGTAAATAACACTTTTTAATTGTTATATAATGATATGATAATAATATATATTTGATTTATAATGAATTTATAAACATATAAACTTGTTTTATAATGATTGATAAATTTAGTCGCATGTTGACAATTCAACATCGTATTTTTACAATTAGATTTTAATATTATTTAATTTGATTTTATAAATTAAATAAAATTGTTTTAATTAATTAAAGATGATAAGAAACTTATTTTCAAGTTTTGTTTACATAAATAAATAGGTTAACAAAAACGTCAAAATATGACCGTAACATGTTTTGTCGAAAATCAACGTTTTGTTCAATATAAGTTATCGCAATGTTGTTGCCCCTTTGTTAGTATGTTTTAACATATATATTACAAATTTTAATAACTAAACAGGTTTAATTTTACTAATTATGATTAGGAAACTTCTATTATGTCATTAACAAAAAGTAAGCACAAAAGGACAAAACATGTCAAATCAAATATATATAAAATCTTTACTCTATATTTCTTAAACCTTAAGTGACTAAGACATAAAGCAAGGATGTGATGGATGATGGTAAGGGTAGAAAGAGTAAGATAAAGTAAGGATATTTTGATAATTTAGTAAGAGGTTAATTTGATAATTTACCACTCTTTATTTTTCCTATAAATACCACCTTTCATTCTCTCATTTCTTCACACCTTCTCTTTATTCTTTTTTAAAGCTTTCTTCTTCTACTTCTTTAGATTTTTAATGGATTCTCACTTTTAGAGATGTTGGAGGGTTAAAAAAAGTGGAGTGCTTAAGCACCAATCCACTTGTTACTCTCTACGCTCTTCTTAAACAACTTCTAAATCTATTTCTTCCTTTTTCTTCTTAAGAATGGCCTTAGGTCATGTGTTTGGGATAGGGGTTACGTAATGAGCGATGATAGAGGTGGAGGAGTGTTAGGTGGTGAGTTAGTGAAGTGTTGTTGGACATGAATGTTGGTGTAAGTAGGGTTCAAATTATTGTGAGAACTCTAAATTTAAACCATTATAAGCAGTTATAAATATTTACTATAACTATTTAGATGCTAATGATGTTTGGATGTTTGGTTAAAGAATTTTGAAAAAAGTAATTAGCAACATATAACTAAAAGTGAGAAACTCCTAATCTATAGTATTTATTCTATTGGATGTTATATATGTTTGATTATGACTGCTGACGATGATTGTTTAATATGAATGTTGAATATATGTAACATCCCGCCTTTTCGCACGCTTTAAATCGACACACGTGCCAATTCAAACCATACGGAAGGGCGGATTGTTATGGGGTAAAAAAAGCAAGAAAGAAATAAAACAAACAGAATCTCATGGTGGAAGGATAAAATATAATAATCAAATATAAACAGTTCATGAAGCTGTTTTTCAAAATATTTAATTTTACTTACAATATATATCAGAGTTATGCATACCATAGAATATCAATAATGCAGCGGAATACAATAGTGTAGTGGAATAAAATAATAGGTAATAGAAATAAAATCTTCGTCTTCGTCCTCCAGAGCTAGAGTCTTTGAATCTTGAAATACTCAGGCTGACCCGAGCGAATTGAAAAGACAAAACACTCGAGTCAGAACTAAAAAATCTTATGTCAGTTAAATCAACAGAAATAAATATGAGTGCAGTAACTCAAGAGATGATCAGGATTTACATCTCCTAAGGATCCGTTAAACTATTTACTATGTAGTATATTTCGCTATTATAATAGTGTCTAATTGTAAAATAAATTTACTTTTAAATAGCATTAAGGCTTTACATTTTCTACCTTAACACATTTATATATTCCCATAGTCTATACAGCACCGTAATCTCCCCGGTACTGGGCGTCGTCAGAGGGTACTCCATACGTATGGTACAAAACCAAAATCGTATAAGGCATGCTAGGGTAGGTGACACGACGCAACTAGGCAATGCCAGGGTAGATATACCAATTACGCTTCCGGGTCGGTGGTAACGCTTAGCAGCTACTACCACTCACCTCGAACAACACCCCCAAAATAAAAACTCAAAAGTGGCCACCGAAAAATCCAAAGTCAGAGTAGAATAGCGGAGGGATGTGTCTGATAAAAGATGCTACCATCTTAACCCATCGATCGCTCCTGTTTTAGCCACCTTATGCCAACTCACGGGAGTTGGGTACATGTATTTACCTCAAAGGAAACGCCACCACCATCCTACTTCATTTTGGAATCTCCACTGCGTACACGGTTATTAAAGTGGTTTTCGGAGTTGGCAGAGAGTATGACAACTTCCGATCCCGGTCTCTTTAACAACTAATCATTATTATAACACCGCGGTCTCTTCAAAATAGTTTATACTTTAAAACCGGAATAAAATATCCATTTCAAAACCATATACTTACGATATCATTTCTATTTTAAAACCTAAATCAATATGATATCATTTTTATTTCAAATATATCTTTTTCAAAAATCATAGTACTTTCAAATATATATAACTTAAATCCATAGCTTCAAAACAAAATTTTCAATACTTAAATGGTTTAATAATAAATTACTTTATAAAGTAAATTTGCTTTTTAATTTCTCAAATCAATTTCGAATACAGATTTGAATTCCCAAGTAAACCATTTAAATTTCCATATATTTCAAAGTTTTAAATATTCCACCATTTCGAAACTAAATTTTTAATTCATATTTATATATATGCCAAATTCACTTTACTATTATTTAGTTTTGATATACTTACTTTATAATCCAGAATTCAAATTATAATCCAGAATTCTTTAAATAAAACTTTCAAATTCAATAATTGAATATTCCTCAATTTATTTAGACTAGATATATTCACTTAAATCATCTTAAACCCGAATTTAGTTATAACACCATGTTCTTTTTAAATCTAAATTTCAATAAGATCTTAATTAAATAAAATCTCAAATCAATTTCAAAACTATCTTCTTAACTTTAATTTATAAAAATCAACATAAACTCTATATTAGAATGTAAGTAAACACTTATCCATAATATATTTTAATAAAATCAACTTTATTATTAAACTTACTTCATACTTTAAACAATTTTATACATACCTTAAAACCAAGAATTTAACTATATATAAAATAACCTTATCAAATAACCGAAATCAATATCTCATAAAACCATATATATATATATATATATATATATATATATATATATATATATATATATATTTCTTTACGAAGCTATAGAAAATCATTTCAAAATATTTACATATATATATATATATATATATATACCGCGGTGTTTGCATAAAATTTTCTACCCTATGGTCAAGTGAACGGATATTTATCATTTCAATCCGTAATTTAAAACAAAAATTACGGTTATATATCATTTCAAACCGCAATCCCGAATGAAATGAAAATGCATTGTAACTTGCAGTTTATACAACATAAAATACAGCATCCATTCATCCATCATGAAAACATACATCCATTTATCACAATCATCATCCAATTCAAACAATACATCAATATATAACAGGTAATAAATAACAGGCATTTACTGGTAGTTTATTATGAAAAATAAATTAAATAATAATTTAACTGGAAGTTTATATGCAATAATAAATTAAATAACAAGTTAATTAAATAAATGTAAATTAACTGAGATAATGATGAAATATATGCCAAATAGCTATAAATAAATTTCAAATCACATCATAAATGAATTTAACAAACATAAGAAATCTTAGAAGTTGTGAGTGGGTTAAAACACTCACCTTTGATTTTAGCCCATAAAAATCCAAACAGAAGCGTAAAACTCAACAATCTCCAAATTCAACTAAATCAATTTCATGTTGTCCGGAATATAAATTTGAATCCAACAGAAGAAATCGCGCGTGAATCAAAGTTTATATGCAAAAGATATTCATGTTACAAGAAATATTATTAAAATAAAAATTAGTACGCGTTAAAAATATATATAAATAAACAAATTTTAATACTTACGTTTTCTCAAGATAAGGCTTCAGGAAAATATTGAAGAACAACTAAGATGAGGACAGGAAGTGTACGAAAAAGGGAAAAAAATCATTTTTATAAAAGAATGCTTTTGGATTTGCAAGAATAAGAGCTTTTGAGTATGAGGTGTTAGGAGAAAAAAGAAACAAGATGTAGGTAATTTATAATTAAGAAATGAATGTGGAGGGACAAAATAAATGTCACGTTTTATTATAAAAGCTTCAGGTATTAATAATACATAAGGAAATGTACGTACGAATGGAAAAGTTTGCAAACGAAAGTAGAATTTTGTATACGTGAAAATGAGGTGGCAAGAATTAAATACACCCTAAAAGTGCTCAGGTATTAAACAGATGGAGAAATAAACGGATCAAGTATTAATAGTAAGGTAACTGTTTTAAAACGTTCGTGAAACAATTAATAATAAAAGATTTTGAAATTCAATTTTTTTTTGAAACGTAACCAAATTAACTTCATTAACTCAAGTAATATTCGAATTTCTACGCATTTAGGTTTTTTTGTCTACGCATAATAAATTTGTATACTTACCCTAAAAATGAAAACATTTGATTTGTTTTTCCAAAAATGATCTCTTATTACCATTAAAACACCCTTTTTGTTTAACACAAAACGTGCGTTTCTTTTATTAAATCTATAAATTGCAATCAACGTTTTCTTTCCTTTTAATTGAAATATTTGAACTACATTAATTGTAGTTACTTACAAAGTTAAATTTTAAAACAGACAACTAAAATGGATAAAAAAAATAGAACAATTGTTTATTTAAACACGTTTATAAATTTATTGTTCATACACAAGGGTAATAAATAGATTATTTTCATATTCTTGTAATCAGTTTGTAAGCTAAAACACAGTTCAAATAAGCATATATTTCTTTCTTTAAAATCAATCTTCCTATTCTTTATTTTAATGAAATTAAACATACATTCACAGATGAAACCTTCAATTTATTTGATGAAATGTTTGTTTCATTGAATCAAAACTTTCCTTATTTTCCCAAAACATAAGCTGCTTTTAATTACACCTATTAATTTACAATTAGTATTCTCTCTCCTATTAATTAGAATTTTTCAATTACATTCATTTCAGTTGATTAAGTTTCAAAATGGAATAAATGAATGTAATGAGAAGTAAAACAATTTTTGCTATCTAATTGTAATTTAAACATATTTACATTATTGGATACAAATAGTAATTACACATTTCTCACTAAATAATAGTTACTCATCTCTACAATCAATCTTTCAGCTAACAAACATTTCAAATAAATAAACATATTTTTACTCTTTTACAAAACTTATTCATTTATATTCTTTTATTTTGATTTCCACTCCTTACGATTAAAGCAATCATTACACTATGAATACAGTTAACATTTCTATTTCTTTTTATTACGTTCACACTACAATTATGGTTTATTCCACATTAATGTAACATTTTGTTGACATTCATTTGCAATTGATCAGTTAAATTGGTAACAACACCAATTGTCACCATTATACATTTTGTAATATTTGTAAGTTAATTCTTTACAAATAATTATTACAACAACTCTCATTACACTACACTTATTCCATTCCATCCATTACACATTGTTTTCTTAATAAATCAACCTTTAAATTATTAATTGCCTTTTAAATCCTACTATAAATCAATGCACACATTTATTAAAATTTATACTCCTAATTTATTTATTCATCTTGATTTCATTCTTTTTATTAAATCCATTAGCACTCTATGAATAAAATTTACATTTTTACCGCATATTACCTAAATTTACATTAACGTAATACCTAAATTTAAATTTGCATTATTACCACATATTACCTAAATTTACATTATTTATTACTTTACAAAATACCCAACATTTCTATGCATCTTATTACATTTATATCTTGTAATTATTTTCTTAAACTCATAATTGTAATACCAAGTTTCATTTTAAATTTCAATTGATTCCCACTCACGGCTTAATAGCCTAAGTAAACTGGTAACAAATAGTAACGGTCACTATTTGCCCTAAATCACATTTATAGGTTTATAGTTTACAACAAATGTTGCAATGACTTATATGATATTGATTTTATCCAATTGGCATTAAATTTATACTAATTCACCAATTTGTACAATATATCTCTTGTTTCCTTAAAATAAATTTATGTTTCTATTAAGTTTTCATTCACAATTCCGTTACTATATTAATAATCAATGAAGTAACGTTTATTATCAATAACAACATTATAATTACTTGCAGAGAACTGATTTTTCAATGACCATTTATTATATTTTGAATTCATTAATTTAATTCGATGCCTACATTTTGTTTTCATATATTCAGTTTATTTCCAAATATTCCTATTTATAATTAATTTTAACCTAAACAGTCGTTTCAATCAATTTGAATTGCATTAAATTGGTTATTCATCAACTGTCATTAACATTACTGCCTTAATTTATATATACAGTTACTATTAATCAACGTATTATTCCATTGGTAAATTAAATGCCTACTTTTATTTTCTTATATTTTAAATTTTATACCCAAACGTAGCAAATTTACATTTCCATTATTATATAAATTTGAATTCCATTCTAGTTAATATTTTTGTTGGTAATTTACAAATTCAACATTCCATTTTGTTTCTTATGTTAAACTACAACCAAGTATGGCAATTTACACTATTTCAATTAATTGCAATATAAATTTTAAATTGTTGATTTTAGTTGCAATTGATACATTTAATTTCTACATTCGCTCCCACATAAGTTATAAGATTTTTATTTCTTTCTAAATTTAAATTAAAAATCTTTTTAATTTAATTCATTTTAAACATCGAATTTTATGGGTCGTTACAATATATAAGCAAGTCACGGAAATACACGTCGATAAGCATAAAGGAAATCACTTTCCTTTATTTGATCAATTTGTAGATATGATATGTTAAATATCTTTAAAAAGGTTTAAAAATGAGTTTAAAATGTTTTGTAAACATATGAAAGTTTTTTGGTAAAGTTTGAAAGGTAATTGAAAATTTAGTCAAAATCAAGCGCGTCGCGTACGGTAGTTCACGATTTCATGCCACAAAAGTCAAATGAGTATGTAAGTGGAATATAGCTCAAAAATATTTGAAATAAGAATTTTTCGGATCCTTATAACCATTGTTTTCAAACGAAAATAAAAACCAAAATTTCATCTTGTAGATTTTAAGTTATGTCCAAATCAAGTTCTCAGCAAAATCACGTTTTTGCAATTAAGTGACCAAAGTATAAAATTCTTTAAAATGAATATTTTTAAACTTCAAAAAATATGAAATAAATTCGATAAATATGATATATGTTTTAAAAGAGATTTGAGTTATAAATATGGATTTCTGAACGGTAAAAAAGCTGTTCTAATCAAATAAGCTCTTAAAAGCACTTTTCATAGCACTTTTCTACAGCAGTTTTACTAAACTTTAGAAATGAAGATTTAAACTTAACTATTTTTTTCGAACCTTTTATAAATATGTTTCAATAAATAACTTAGTATTTTAAAGGTGATTTGGAAATTTTAATAAGAGTTTAAATGAATGGTTAAGAAAAATTGTTTATAACACTTAAACAATATATTTCCTTGAATATAATAACAAATTGAGTATACGGGAACGACTAGTACATTTGTCCTGCTTGTGAGATCTAGAAAGACAAAAAAAGATGTGTAACTAAGTTTAAGAATAGAGAAACCAGTGCCCTAAACTTACTAGGCTTTTGTTTTCTCTTTCTAAGCGAGGGGTGGAACAAATCGAAGGGAAATGCCAAATGCTCGAAATGCAAAGATCATATTTAAGTTTTTCCAAAATAAAAATGATTGAACAAGATTTTTCAGTATTATAAAGAAAGTTATAGTCAAACTCTGTACTACGATATGTGGAGGGAGGTTTAAACTATCTGAATAAATTTAACATTTTCCACTGTTATTCCACATAGTACGAGTTGAATACGAGAATTAATCTAGGTAAAACTAGTCTAATCTTTTACTCAATATAATTGCTTTTGAGTTTACAGTAAACAATGTCAAAAATAACATTGTTTTTGATCCAGTTAAGACATGTGTTCGAAAAATGGAATTTTACTTTATTAAAAAGTAAATGACGTAAAGATTTCGTAAGTTAAAAGGATGATTTATCGGTAAAAAGTTAAAATGAAAAGAAGCTTAATAAATCCTATATACACATATTCACATTTTTGTCGATGATTGGATTTTGAAGAGAATGGGGTCAGATCTGGGTAATTCATATCCGAAAACAACTTTGAACCAGTTTATGTTTCGAAGTAAAACATGTGGAACATAAGATCACTAAAGACGAAGATATTCATGATGTAGGGCTACTTTCCCCAGACTCTTGTGGAAACTTACCATATCATATATATTGGCAGTAGTGGTTCGTCATGAAAATCTTCGGATTGGAAAGATTAATCGCTACTGATCCTAGAGGCGATTCCCAAAACAGGATGTGGTAGGAGGGTGTGACGCCCCACCTCTATACCTACGCTAGCCAAGGACACTATGGGGTAATGCCGTCAACAAGCCTAAAGAATAAGGCTATTGAGGAGCGACCATCCATGTAATTGCTTTGTGTGAGCACCGATATGTTAGATAGTATAACATGCATTTCATTTCAAGAGGAAATCCAACATGTCGATACAAACTCAAAGCTACTACACAGTGGCTATGATATCTTCGGAAACAAATATAGAAATAAACATAACACAAATCAGTCACAAATATCCATATCACAAAGGCGAAAATAGATATGAATATAACAAATGAAAGTGTACATCAGAGTAGTGGTTAAAAAGATCCACAATAACATAAAATAATATGTATACATTAAGGAGTCTCTATCTCAAATGTATACAACCAAAAACTACTAATCTAAGTAGTTAGCCATAAGTCAGGATAATAATCCCAGATGAGGAGTCAAGCATAAGCACCTGTAACATCTCGGTCTGACCTGAGTATTATTTAATAAGAAAACAATAAACTGATCAGTCTAGCTATAAATATCAGATAAAATGATATAAAATAAGAGATATGAAAAAAACGTATGATAACCACAAAGCCGTACTGTAATATGTAATTGAAAATCAACCAAAGATTAATCAATATCACAAGAATCTTCTCAAAGATCAAAAGAATGCCATACTCTTTATTTTTATTCACCAAACCATAAATATTGACAATTATATCAATGCCAATCACAAAAGTTAATGACACACAAATTCACCAATGCACAAATATTGATAAAACTTATCAATGTAAATAACGAAAATTGGTGAAAACACAAATTCTAGAAATCATCAGTGGAAATTCAGAAATCACAAAAAGGGGGAAAGAGGCCTATCACAGAATGGGAGCATGGAAACTCACCAACACGTGTATCACAAAACGGAACGCTATTCCATGGTTGCTAACCATTTTTTTTTTTGAACCGAAGCTCCACTAAAACGGCCCGAAGACCTTTGAGCCAAAGCTCCGCTAAAACGATTCGAAGACCTTTGAGCTGAAGTTCCACTAAAACGGTCCGAAGACCATGGGTCGCTACCCCACCAAGCCGAAGCTCCACTAAAATCGGGGTTTAGTCTCCCTCGCAGACAAAGAGACATCGCACATTGCTAGTCTAAATCACAAAATGATCATCATTGATCGATAAGTGTAAATTACACTAAGCTAGTAAATAAATGAGTTTAGCTTCATGTCCCATAGCCACTGGCTTAACTTAATTATTTACGAACAAATTGTAGACTTCCACTCGAGGTTAAGTGTCAATTACACTAAGCTAGTAAATATATGAGTTTAGCTTCATGTACCATAACCACTAGCTTAACTTAAATATTTACGAACAAATTGTAGATCTCCACTCGAAAATTGTCACAAGAGATTCAATCGAACAAGTCCAAGAATTAACCGACAAACTAATCGCAAGCGTTTCATACCACTTGTTTTACTAAGCCGTTTAATTAGATTTTCTCATACGAGCGAGGTAAAGGTTTGTATATACTAATAGATTGGAAAACGGTTTTAATAAATGAGCTTTGTATTGAAAATAGAGTTGAAACCATCTTTGTGAATGAGTTTGAATATTTACTACTAGTATAGAAACCTTTGTGTTTTAAAATGACAAAGCACAAAAATGATTATAGAAACAATCAATCACCAAAATTTCACGTTCAAAGACGTGAATTAAATCAAAAGAAATCAATTCCAAATCCATCAAAAATGGACGTATCCAAAAATTCCATAATAAAAGTCATCAAGGTCGATAATAAATGATAACAACAAATTGGAAAACCACGAACTAATAGAAATTGGAAATTAACAAAAAATCGGCTAAATAAACAAGTAGAAGCAGGTCAGCCGACTCATTGCAATTGGCCAGTCGACTGATCAAGAAACCTGGAAATTTCATTTCCTGCAGTCATTCGACTAATTACAGTGGCCAGTCGACTGATTGCAGGAAACAGAGACTCCCTGTCTCTGTAAACAGCCCCCTGAGCCATCATTGGCTACAGCCAGTCGGCTGATTGCAATTGGTCATTCGACTGACTAGGTGTTGGGCTGTTTTTTTCAGCCTATTCAATGAAGAGCAAACTCTCCCAAATTGCAATCGAATGAGCAACGGCGCTAGGGGTTTACGCCAATCAGCAACCCGGCCCTATAGGCTCTTCAATGCATTACCAAAAACATGTTTAAACATCAAAGTTAGGATTTTTGAAGATTTGACTTCGAAACACGAAAAATTGGAATGTTCACCAATTCAATCCAAACCAAAAGCAAATGCATATGAATAAGTGTTATGAATTCATACCCAACAATCAAAGATAGTTATAGACAAAAATGTGAGATAAAAATCTCACTTTTTTCTCAAAAACAAGGAAGAAGCTAAAGAGCAAGGCAAGAACAATCACTCTTCATTTCTAACCCAAGAAGCTTGAATCTAAGCTTAAAAGAGAAACATTCCTAAGTTAGGTTTTGGAGTTTCTGAAATTAAAGAGAGAATGAGTTGGAGAAGAAGAAGATGATGCTTACCAAAGCTTCTTCTATGAATTTGGAGCTTGAACTTGAATTTGCAAATGGAAACTAGGGCTTAGGAATTTCTATTTCCCATTCCATCCCCCATTTTCAATAAAGCTTGAGTATTAGGAAAGGTTATGAAGTAACGAAGAGGATAGGGGGTGGAACTAGGGTCTTAAGATAGAACATTGGGCTGAAACCCAAACCCAAACCCAAACCCAAAGTGAAAAAGTAGCAAAATTCTACTAACTCCAAACATATCGAAGTTTATACTCAAAAAGGTCGCAAATGGAATTTTGAACTCAATGGAAGTGGTCTTCAGTCCCAACTCGACAGTTTGCAAAAAGTAGCTTTTCGGACTATAATCCGACTAACGATGCTATATTTAAATATACAATCGCAAAATATGCGGGTTGTTACAGACTCCCCTCCTTAAAGAAATCGCGTGCTTGCAATATTTAAGAAGAAAAATAAAAAGTAACAACCATAAAAGCATATCACACAAAAGAAATTTGAAATAAGAAGTTCACCATAAAGAGCATGAAAGAGTAAGCCCGAAGTGTTCGCTCAATGAATTCTTTGGATTCCCAAGAGCAATCCATAGGATTTGAGAACCATTGAACTTTCACAAGAAGAACATTTTTATTTCGAAGGCGCTCAACCTCCGAATAAATGATGTGAATAGGATGTTCCTCATAAGTCAAATAGGTGAAACTTCAATTTCTTCAATAACACTGGGCTCTAGAATAAAAATTGGAATCCCAAAGGCATTTCCGTAGTTGAAAGACGTAGGAAACATCATGAATAGGACAAAATTGAGCCGGTAATAAAAGACGATAAGCCACGGAACCAATACGTTCAGTGATGGGAAATGGACTAATATATCAAGGTGCTAACTTTCCCGGTCGACTGAAACGCACAACACCCTTCATAGGTGAAACACGAATAAACACGAAATCTCCCATAGAAAATTCTAATTTCCTTCTTCGGTTATAGCATAGGATTTTTTCCTACTCTGAGCTTCTTTCATCCTATGGCTGATAAGGTCAATCTTTTCTGTGGAATCACGAATAAAATTTGGACCAAAAACCAACCTCTCACCGGCCTCAAGCCAACAAGAAGGAGATCGGCATGGCCTTCCATAGAGTGTCTCAAAAGGTGCCATACCAATACTAGATTGGAAGAAATTATTATAGGAAAACTCAACAAGAGAAATATGATCTTCCCAACTTCCACCAAAATCAAGAACACATGCATGAAGAAGATCTTAAAGAGTTTGATTCACACGCTCGGTTTGTTCATCGGACTAAGGACGATAAGCAGTGCTAAAATTAAGCTTCGTTCCCACTCTTTTTGAAGACTCTTCCAAAATCTACTAGTAAACAATGGATCACGAGCTAACAATAGAAGCAGGGACTCCATGCAATTTAACAATTTCTTTGATAAAGAGTTTGGCCAAAAGAGGTACGGTCCGATTAGACCAAACGGGAATAAAATGGGCAAATTTAGTAAGTCTATCAACTATCACCAATAAGCTATCATGACCTGAAAGAGAACAGGGAAGGCCGTCAATAAAATCCATGGAAATTCGGTCCCACTTCCAAATTGGAATGACCAAAGATTGCAATAACCCACTGGGCCTTTAATGCTCGGCCTTTACTAGCTGGCAAGTCATGCAACGCCTAACAAAGTTAGCAATATCAGATTTCATCCCATCCCAATAATAAAGTCGCTTCATATCTGCATACATTATACTATTACCGGGATGAATGGTAAATTTAGAACGATGAGAATCTTCTAAAATATCATTACGAAGATCGCTAATATTTGGCACGATGAGCCTACCAAATTTTCGAATACCGCCATGAGAATCAATATCAAAGTCTTTCAAACCTTCAATATCAATTTTATCCCTAAAATTTTGGCTAAGAAAAGCCAATTCAGGATCTAGCTTTTGAGCTTCAAGGATGCGGTTTAAAAGAGAAGGATGAGCCTCAAGGCTACATAAGACAAGAGATGAACCTGAATTGGACTCACGATCTCGAATCTCATAAGTGAACAAAGTCTCGAGATCATTCTATTCGGATATCATCAAAGAAATAACCGCTTATTGCTTGCGACTAAAGGCAACGGCAACACGATTTCCCTTTTCGGGAGCATACAATGAATATCAAGTTCATAAGATGCAAGGAACTCGAGCCAACACTAAGTTCCTTATGAGAAAATAAACATTTCAAAGATTTATGGTCGGAGTGGAGAACGAATTTCTCCCCCAAAAATAAATGATGATGCCAAACTCTGAAAGCGACAACAATAGCCGCGAGCACTAGATCATGAGTGGCATACCTAGTCTCGATTGGCTTAAATTATTTGGAAACAAAAGTGATAGCACGTCCTCTTTTGCATGAGAACGACACCCAAACCAATACAACTAGCATCGGTATAAACAATAAAGTTTTGGTTCCCCTTCGGGAATCGCAAGAATAAGAGTATCGGAAAAGAGTTCTTTTAATTGATCCTCTTTCCCGTAAAGCTAAAACTTCCAAAAATTATAATTAATCTTTATGTAATCATCTTTCTAGAAAAATTTACATTTTACAGGTCAATTTTATTGTGTCTGACTGTCTCGTCAAAGCGTTTAGGAAATTCCTATCGATAACGTTGATCAAGCGCACCGACCAAAACTCTTAAAGCACTCAATGGGCCATACAATCACATAAAATAATCTTGACATAACATGAAAATCGGCTCGGAAAGGAAAAAAAATCACGTAAAATAATCTCGACATCAAAACAAAGCAAACAAACTAAGTGTTGCGGATCCACCAACTGGATTCGCAAATCTCAGTGAAGTTCCCAAACCAAAAATATTTAAAGAAAAGAATCAACAAGTTCTTTTGATATAAGATGAACCCATATCAAAAGGAACTAGAAATAGGAAGATCGTGAAATAAAAAAAATGCCATCAAGGGTTGAATGGAAAATACCTTGACCAAGAAAAATATCACTAGGAGCTTTTAGCTTTCCCACTCTCCTACACTGAAGTTTGGAACATGTAGATAAGTAATGACCCGAGCCTTTGTAATAGCGGCAATAAAGGGGTTTCAGGCACTTAATTACATAATGGCACGTGGAACCACAATTGTAGCATTGTCCACGACTAGAGGTAGGAGTCTTGGCTATCGAAGTTTCTTTCTTGCTTGGAAGTTTGGGGCATGCAGAAATATGATGACCTGAATTTTTGCAATAACGACAAAAGAGTGGTTCCGGACACTCCTTTGCGTAGTGTTCCTCAGAGCCACAATTGTAGCATTCTTCAAGATTAGGATTTGGAGTCCTTGCTGCTGAAGCAGTTTGCTTCAATTTCTTATTGCGATTAGGGCTTTTGAACTTAATATGCCTCCTCTTGAAAATCCCAATATCCCCATCAATTCCTTTATCAGCCTCTTCATGTCGAAGAGTGATATCCACAAGCTAATTGAAAGGAACTTCAAGTTTCAGAGGTAAAATCTTTTCGGGGTTCTTACTCAAAGCACAGATAAACCTTTGATTCTTTACAAGATCCAAAAGTTGTTGGGCAGACATACATACGCCGTTCAGGGAAGGACTACTGGATTGACCAGCGCTAGGACTGCCAAAAACAACCATTTCTCTTCTTTAAGAAAGAAAGAAAGAAGAGGAAAAAGGTTATTCTCAGAATGAATATCAAACAAATCTTGATTGATAAAACAAGGCATCGCAAAGAAAATAGGATAGAACGGGTCCAATGACTCGAATAAAATCCTAAGGCACGACTCCTAAGATGGACTTATGATGATGATCCTTGTTAAAGCATTCTACATTGTTCCGAAGTTTGGCTCTGATACCAAATTGTGACGCCCCACCTCTATACCCACGCTAGCCAAGGACACTACGGGGTAATGTCGTCAAAAAGTGTGGAGAATATGGCTGTTGAGGAGCGACCATCCATGTAATTGCTTTCTGCAAGCACCGATATGTCAGATAGTATAACATGCATTTCATTTCAAGAGGAAATCCGACATGTCGATACAAACTCAAAGCTATAACACAGTGGCTAAGATATCTTCGGAAACAAATATAGAAACAAACATAACACAAATCAGTCACAGATATCCATATCACAAAGGCGAAAATAGATATGAATATAACACATGAAAGTGTACATCAGAGTAGTGGTCAAAAAGATCCACAATAACACAAAAGGATGGATACAAGTGCTAGACAAAATAATATGTATACATTAAGGAGTCTCTATCTCAAATGTATACAACCAAAAACTACTAATCTAAGTAGTTAGCCAAAAGTCAGGATAATAATCCCAGATGAGGAGTCAAGCATAAGCACCTGTAACATCTCGGTCTGACCCGAGTATTACTTAATAAAAAAATAATAAACGGATCAGTCTAGCTATAAATATCAGATAAAATGATATAAAATAAGAGATATGAAAAAAACGTATGATAACCATAAAGTCGTACTGTAATATGTAATTGAAAATCAACCAGAGATTAATCACTATCACAAGAATCTTCTCAAAGATCAAAAGAATGTCATACTCTTTATTTTTATTCACCAAACCATAAATATTGACAATTATATCAGTGCCAATTACAAAAGTTAATGACATACAAATTCACCAATGCACAAATATTGATAAAACTTATCAATGTAAACCACAAAAATTGGTGAAAACACGAATTCTAGAAATCATCAATGGAAATCCAGAAATCACAAAAAGGGGGAAAGAGGCCTATCACAGAACGGGAGCATGGAAACTCACCAACACGTGTGTCACAAAACGGAACGCTATTCCATGGTTGCTAACCATTAATTTTTTTGAACCGAAGCTCCACAAAAACGGCCCGAAGACCTTTGAGCGGATGCTCCGCTAAAACGATTCGAAGACCTTTGAGCTGAAGTTCCACTAAAACGGTCCGAAGACCATGGGTCGCTACCCCACCAAGCCGAAGCTCCACTAAAATCGGGGTTTAGTCTCCCTCGCAGACAAAGAGACATTGCACATTGCTAGTCTAAATCACAAAATGATCATCATTGATCGATAAGTGTAAATTACACTAAGCTAGTAAATAAATGATTTTAGCTTCATGTCCCATAACCACTGGCTTAACTTAATTATTTACGAACAAATTGTAGACTTCCACTCGAGGTTAAGTGTCAATTACACTAAGCTAGTAAATATATGAGTTTAGCTTCATGTCCCATAACCACTAGCTTAACTTAAATATTTACGAACAAATTGTAGATCTCCACTTGAAAATTGTCACAAGAGATTCAATCGAACAAGTCCATGAATTAACCGACGAAGTAATCGCAAGCGTTTCATACCACTTGTTTTACTAAGCCGTTTAATTAGATCTTCTCATACGAGTGAGGTAAAGGTTCGTATATACTAATAGATTGGAAAACGGTTTTAATAAATGAGCTTTGTATTGAAAATAGAGTTAAAATCATCTTTGTGAATGAGTTTGAATATTTACTACTAGTATAGAAACCTTTGTGTTTTAAAGTGACAAAGCACAAAAATGATTGTAGAAACAATCAATCACCAAAATTTCACATTTAAAGACGTGAATTAAATCCAAAGAAATCGATTCCAAATGCATCAAAAATGGATATGCCCAAAAATTCCATAATAGAAGTCATCAAGGTCGATAATAAATGATAACAACAAATCGGAAAACCACGAATCGATAGAAATTGGAAATTAACACAAAATCGACTAAATAGGCAAGTAGAAGCAGGTTAGTCGACTGACTGCAATTGGCCAGTCGACTGATCTAGAAACCTGGAAATTTCATTTCCTGCAGTCAGTCGACTGATTACATTGGCCAGTCGACTGATTGCAATTGGTCAATCGACTGACTAGGTGCTGGGCTGTTTTTTTCAGCCTATTCAATGAAGAGCAAACTCTCCCAAATTGCAATCGAATGAGCAATGGCGCTAGGGGTTTACGCCAATCAGCAACCCGGCCCTATAGGCTCTTCAATGCATTACCAAAACCATGTTTAAACATCAAAGTTAGGATTTTTGAAGATTTGACTTCAAAAGACCAAAAATTGGAATATTCACCAATTCAATCCAAACCAAAAGCAAATGCACATGAATAAGTGTTAAGAATTCATACCCAACAATCAAAGATAGCTATAGACAAAGATGTGAGATAAAAATCTCACCTTTTTCTCAAAAACAAGGAAGAAGCCAAAGAGCAAGGCAAGAACAATCACTCTTCAATTCTAACCCAAGAAGCTTGAATCTAAGCTTAAAAGAGAAACATTTCCTAAGTTAGGTTTTGGAATTTCTGAAATTAAAGAGAGAATGAGTTGGAGAAGAAGAAGAGGATGCTTACCAAAGCTTCTTCTATGAATTTGGATCTAGAACTTGAATTTGCAAATGGAAACTAGGGCTTAGGAATTTCTATTTCCCATTCCATTCCCCCATTTTCGATAAAGCTTGAGTATTAGGAAAGGTTATGAAGTAATGAAGAGGAGAAGGGGTGGAACTAGGGTCTTAAGATAGAACAATGGGCTGAAATCCAAACCCAAACCCAAAGTGAAAATGTAGCAAAATTCTACTAACTCCAAATATATCGAAGTTTATACTCAAAAAGGTCGCAAAGGGCATTTTGAACTCAATGGAAGTGGTCTTGAGTCCCAACTCGACAGTTTGCAAAAAGTATCTTTTCGAACTATAATCCGACTAACGATGCTATATTTAAATAAAATATTTAAATATACAATCGCAAAATATGCGGGTTGTTACAGAGGGAGTGCCTTCGGTTCAGTTTAGTCGCAGAACGAACTTGTATGGACGAATGTCGAACGTGGCATATTAATTGGTCTCTATAAACATATCATCTGCTTGGTGGCCGAGAAGTCAACTTCTCTTAGCTTAACACCATTTCATAAGACGTATGAGCTGAGGAGTCATACATTTATAGAAATTAGTTGTTTGATTATGGAATGGCAATGTGGCATTCAAAGAAGGAGGTTGTGCTATGTGAAAAGGTAATCGTTACCTCAAGCCTCACACCCGGAAGTGGCCAAAATAGGGTAGATGCAGCATCGCTATTTTGTTCGCAACCATTAGGGAATGATCATCCCCTTCTAGATATATTTCAACCGGCTATGCCGTTCGGGTTTAAATTAATGCGATGTATGGTAAAGAGTGCTCAAATAGGTCGGTAATGACCAGGGTGATGACATATTCGGTACTATCAAGAAGGAGAGGTAGTGCTGCCTTGTGTTGGTAGAGGTGCATATGTTTTGTAGCCTCAGTACATTTCTCTAGAGATGTACTGCCGGAAGGTAGTCCATTCACCTAGTTATTTGTATGGAAATCCATTCTCCAATAAATGCCTACCATTTCATTTGTAGAACCCACTTTATGGCTAGTATGCTGGAATTTAATCAATGTAACAATTTCAACTAAGATTAATAAATTTACTTGCAAATTTTTTTAAAGAATGTGATTAAAAATAATATCAAATGTTTTGATAAAAATGTTTTAGTTATCATAAGGTAAAAACTCACCTATGTTTATGTGCGACGTGGTCATATGAGATACTCTTTCTTTTCAAAAGGTTTTTGTCACCAATCTCTAATCTATGACACTGTCATGTATAAATTGAGTTTCTCACGCTGGTTTGCCAGACTGATCCGGACATTTTTATACTCGGGTCAGATTCGAGTTGTTTCAGGATCAGCTGAAGATGCTTAGAGTTTCTAAAGGGGAGCTGGAGACCTTCATCAGTGTATGAATGTATTCTATTTTCTGTTGTATTATGTGTTGTTGTTTTTCGGCAAGTGTAAGGACATGTCTTATAACTGTCCAAGCTGAATTTAGGTTAGACTCTGATATATGTTTTTAAAAAAATCCGCTGTAAAGATTTTCTATTGAAATAATATATGTTATTCCATTCGAGTGAGATTCTTTTCTATCTATTTTTCTTTCTTACCTTTAAAGATCCATCTTTTCATTCAAACTGGGTTGGACATGTGCGGTTTATTATCTACTCAAAGGGTATGGAAATTTGGGACTTTACATAGACCTTTTACCACTGCAAACATCAACTCCATGTGTCTCATGTCAGTATATGATTTTTGTCTATCTTGTGCAGTCTTCGTCCTTCAATGAATTGAATCCATGTTTTATTTTCCAATGCACTTCTCATCCCTTACTTCCAAATGTATGTTTACCTGTACCCTCTGCAATCCTTGCTACCAACTTAAATGAAGTCAATTTGCACCACGATAAATAAATTGAGCACAAATATTCTACCACAAAAATGTAGCCCTATGCAATCCCCAATGCACATACGCACTAACTCAAATCATTCAGTGGTCCAATCACTTCATCTTCTAGACACTAAGGAAAGGCACCCTAAAAGCTAGATGGTGTCCTCACCTTAGTAATTTCTACTTAGACCTTTTTGTTACTCCTCTATTTTCACCCAAGGATATCCAAACTTGGTGAGTTCTTCACTATTGAAAATAGCATAACTTCTTTTCCAATTTGATTCAACTTAAGTCATCTAGTTTTACTTCCCATTCCAACACATTACTAAAAGTCCTAAAACTAATTGAAGTTATAATCTAAAATTATTTAGCATTGACAATAATCACCTACATGGTACTTCATTCATATGTAATTGTTATGCAACGCAACTATGTAGTCTAAGTTAGTCTTCCATAAATTCCTTTAACTGAATAATCTTTTTTTAATCCGAGGAATGATTGAAAAAATTCTCTTGTCAATTCCTCCAAATATGACCAAATTTTTCCCGATCTTATTTTCTATGAAAATCGCCTTTGCATTCTCAATGCGTGCAAATAACAATATCATTTTCTTCATGGAGACCAATATTCTTGAATTAACCATCCCTTGCAATCTTGACTATAATTTTATACAGGATACCTTTTATTGTTTGAACTTCTAATACTTTAACATTTCTTAATGTCTTCTGATAGATGAGACATTTTTACCAAACGTAACCTCTCATCACTTTATTCCAATTATCTCTTAATTGAGACAGCTCAATATGGAATTGTGCTGTAACAACCTGCATATTTTACGATTGAATATTCAAATATTTTATTTAAATATTTCATTTAAATATTTCATCGTTAGTCGGATTATTGTCCAAAAAGCTACTTTTTGCGACGGTCGAATTAGGACTCGAGACCACCCCCATTGAGTTCATAATGACATTTGCGACCTTTTTGAGTATAAACATCGATATGTTTGGAGTTAGTGGAATTTTTCCACTTTTTCACTTAGTTCTTTGGTTTGGTTTCAACCCATTAACCCCACTTATTAACTTAGCCCCAACCCTCTCCTCTTCATTACTTCATTTTTATTTCCTAATACTCAAGCATTAGCAACGATGGAGTGTGGAATGGGAAATTAAAACTCCAAGCCCTAATCTTCTTTGCAAATCCAAGTTCTAGCTCCAAATTCAAAGGATAAGCTTTGGTAAGCGTTCTCTTTTTCTTCTCCAACTCATTCTCTTATCAATTTCAGAAATTTCTAAACCTAACTTAGGAAATGTTTCTCTTTTAAGCTTAGATTCAAGCTTGTTGGGTTGGAATTGAAGAGTTATTGTCCTTACCATTGCTCTATAGCTTCTTCTTCATTTGTTTTGGGTTTAAAGATGAGATTTTTATCTCACATCCAAGTCTGTGATTATCTTTGATTGTTAGGTATGAATTCCTAACACTTATTCTTGTGCATTTGATTTTGATTTGGATTGGTATTGTGAATATTCCAATTTTTGGCGTTTTGAAGTCAAATCTTTAAAAATCATAGCTTTGTTGTTTGATCATGCTTTTGGTGAAGCATCGAAGAGCCTATGGGGATAGGTAGCTGATTCGCGTAAACTCCTAGTGTCGTTGCTCGAATGATTGCAATTTGGTAGAGATTGTTCTTCATGTAGATAGGCTTGCAAGTGCTGGAATCAGGTTCCAATCGACTGGAACTTTGGTCCAGTCGACTGACCTGCTACCAAAACACTTCCCTGGCTCTGGTCCAGTCGACTGGCATACTGAGTCCAGTCGACTGACCAGCATCCCGTGGATTTTCCTGGACTGAGTTCAGTCGACTGAACTCCGTGAGCCAGTCGACTGACCTGCTCCTATTTGCCTATTATGCCTATTTTGTCTATTTTTGTTGGGTTTCCAAATTTAATCGATTCGTGTTTATTCCCACTTGTTGTTATCGTTCATTATCCACTTTGATGACATTTTCTTCGTGATTTATGTGAACATACATTTTGATGGATTCGGAATCGATTTCTTTGGATTTTATTCACGTCTTCGAATGTGAATTTTAGTGATTGATTGTTTCTACAATCATTTTTTGATTTGTCACTTTAAAAATATAAAGGTTTTCTATACTAGTAGTAAATATCAAAACTATTCCATTAAAACGACTTCAACACTATTTTATTACAAAGCTCGTTTCTTAAACCATTTTCCCAATCAACTAGCATATACAAACCTTTATCTCACTTGTATTAGAAATCTAATTAAACGGCTTAGTAAAACAAGTGGCATGAAACGCTTGCGTTTATTTCATCGGTTAATTCTTGGACTTGTTCCATTGAATCTCTTGTGATAATTTTTGAGTGGAAATCTACAATTTGTTCGTAAATATTTAAGTTAAGCTAGTGGTTATGGGACATGAGGCTAAGCTCATATATTTACTAGCTTGTTGTAATTGACACTTCTTGATGATCGATTATGGTCATTTTTTGTGATTTAGACTAGCAATGTGCGATGTCACTTTGTCTGCGCGGGAGACTAAATCACGTTTCTGTGGAGTTTCGACTCAAACTTGGTGGGGTAACGACCCATGGTCTTCGGGCTGTTTTGTGGAGCTTCGACTCAAAATTAATAGTTAGCAACCATGGAATTGCGTTCCATTTTGTGATACACGTGTTGGTGAGTTTTCATGCTCCCGTTTTGTGATAAGCCTCCCCCTTTTGTGATTTATGGATTTCTATTGATGATTTCTTGAATTTGTGTTTCACCAATTTTTGTGATTTCATTGATAAGTTCTATCAATATTTCTGCATTGGTGAATTTGTGTTCCAACAACTTTTACAACTGACGTTGTGATGTTTGCCAATATTTGTGACTTGGTGAATAAAAATAAAGAGTATGACATTCTTTTTGATCTTTGAGAAGATTCTTGTGATATTGATTAATCTCTGGTTGATTTTCAATTACATACTTATCACAGTATGGCTTCACGATTATCATACGCTTTTGACATATCTCTTATCCTATATCATTTTATCTGATATCTATAGCTAGACTGATCCGTTTATTATTTTCTTACTAAATACTACTCGGATCAGACCGAGATGTTACATGTGCTTCTTCTTGACTCTTTATATGGAGCCATCATCCGACTTTTGTCTTATTACATTATATTTGTAGTTTTTGTTGATCTACATTAGAGATAGAGACTCTTTGATGTAAACATATTCTTTTGTGTAGCACTTCTATCTATTCTTTTGTGCTATTGTGGTCTTGTTTGACCACTACTCTGATGTACACTTTTAAGTGTTATATATTCATATCTTTTTCCGCCTTTGTGATATGAATATCTATGACTGATTTGTGTTATAGTTATTTCTATATTTATTTCCAGAGATATTATAGCCACTGTGTAGTACCCTTGAGTTTGCATCGGTATGTCGGATTTCCTCTTGTGATGAAAAGTTGTATTTTTATCTGGCATATCGGTACTCGCACGAAGCAATTATACAGATGGTCGCTCCTCAACAGCCTTATTCTCCGTGCCAGTTGACGACATTACTGTAGTGTTCTTGCTAGCATGGGTATAGAGCTGGGGCGTCACAGCTTGGTATCAGAGCAAAACTTCAGAACAATGTAGAATAATTTAACAAGGATCATCGTCCTAAGTCTATCTTAGGAGTCGTGCCTTAGGATTTGATTCTAGTCTTAGTACCGTCTAATCCTATTTTCTTTTGTGATACCTTGTTTTATCAATCATTATTGTTTGATATTCATTTTGTGAATAACCTTTTTATTCTTCTTTCTTTCTTAAAGAAGAGAAATGGTTAGACCTGGCCGTCCCAGCGCCGGTCAATCTAGTGCTACTCCCTAGGATGGAGTATTTATGTCTGCCCAACAGCTTTTAGATCTCGTGAAGAATGATCAAGCTGTCGGACCCAATCCAGAGCCTACTCACCCTAAGTCTGGATTTGCACGTTTGTGCGGCGATTATACCA
The DNA here is from genome assembly GCA_030765085.1 of Allium cepa. Classification (NCBI taxonomy): domain Eukaryota; kingdom Viridiplantae; phylum Streptophyta; class Magnoliopsida; order Asparagales; family Amaryllidaceae; genus Allium; species Allium cepa. The sequence goes on from CM060942.1 coordinate 361,820,052, forward strand.
ACTTGGGTGGGAATCCATTCAGAGGTTCTAAAACTATTATTGAAATCCAAGCTTGGCTAAGAACATGCGATCGAATCTTTTCTCGCATGAATCTTATTGATCTTCACCGAGTTCAGGTGGCCTATAGTATGCTCCAAGAAAGAGCATTAGACTGGTACGAGCTTCTGATTTCTGAAATGAATGAAGCGGATCTTACTTGGGAGAAATTCCGGGAACGATTCGAATTAAAGTTTGTGCCAGAAGCTGAGAAGGTGACATTGGCTCGTCGTTTCATAGACCTTATTCAAGGTGAATCCTCCGTGGCAGACTATGTCGCATCATTCGTGTCACTTTCTAGATATGGGGTCGAATACATAAACACCCCATTGAAGAAGAACCAAAGATTTGTCTATGGCTTGAATAAAAATCTTAAGAAGCCATTACTTCTTAAATTAGAAGTTTCTTTTGTTCAACTCATTGATATCGCTCTTCGTCTTGAAGAGGCAGATAAGGAGAGTGAAGTTGAAGTTATGGGTGCCAAACCAAACTTCAACAACAAGAAAAGGCCTAGTAGTGGGCAATGCTAGAATTGTGGTTCTAAAGACCATTATGCTAATAAGTGTTCAAAGCCCCTTGCTTGTCGCTATTGCAAAAGTTTGGGCCATTATATATCTGCATGTCCCAAACATCAAGGCAGGAAGGAGGGAAAGCTTGATGTGGTGCAAACTCCTAGTAACACTTCTCGTGTTCATGGTATTTCTCATTCTATCCTTGATGGCATTATTGTGTTTCGTGATCATCCTATTCGAGTTCTTTTTGATATGGGTGCGTCCCATTCTTTTATATCAAAGGAACTTGTTGATACTTTTTCTTTAAGTGTTGTTGCTTTAATGACTTCTTTGAGAATTGCGAATCTGGTTGGTGGATCCGCAACAGTTAGTTTGCTTTGTAAAGATGTCGAAATTATTTTGTATGATTTTTCTTTCCAAGCCGATTTTCATGTCATGCGCTACCTAGGCTTTGGAATGATTTTGGGAATGGGTTGGCTTAATCGCTATGAAGCTCAAATCCTATGTCCTAAGAGGACTATTCATCTTCGACATCCTCAATCTGTTAAGAAGATTTCTATTGATCTTAAAGATTCGGATTCCAACTTGGTTGCATCTTTATATTCTTTAAATCCTCATGATGACGATAATGATGACGAGGAAGATGTCATTTCTCTTATTCACGTTGTTCGTCAATTTTCTGACATATTTGAGCCCGTTTTAGGATTACCACCTAAGCAAGCAATTGAATTCAAAATTAATCTAACTCCTGGAGCTTTACCTATTACTCATCCTCCTTATCGTATGTCCAATAAAGAAAATGAGGAGATGCGCAAACAATTATCTAAATTGGAGATGAAGCAATTTATTCGCTCTAGTTCCTCTCCTTGGGGAGCTTCGGCTATTTTTGTGAAGAAATCTGATGGTACACTTAGGCTTTGCGTTGACTACCGCAAGCTTCATGATCTTACTATCAAGCATAAATAAACTTTACCTCGGATTGATGTTCTATTCGACCAACTCAGTGGTGCTAGAGTATTTTCATAATTGGACTTGGCAACCGATTTTCATCAGCTTCGTATTGCAGAGGATAGCATTTCTTTGACATCGTTCCGTACTCGTTATGGATCTTATGAATGGCTTGTTATGCCATTTGGTTTAACGAATGCTCCAGCTTATTTCGTTGACCTTATGAATCGAGTTTTCAAAGATTTTCTCGATCGATTTGTTCTCATCTTTATTGATGATATTGTTGTGTATTCAAAAAACCGGGAAGAGCATGAAAAGCATCTTCGGATTGTGTTGGAAACTCTTAGGAGAAATCAATTAAAAGCAAAATTTTCTAAATGCCATTTTTGGCAACCTCATGTGAAGTTTCTCGGTTATGTTATTTCTGAATCCGGAATTTTCATGGATCCTTCAAAGATTGAAGCGATACAAAATTGGAAGAGACCGAAGAGTGTGACGGAAATTCGTAGCTTTCTTGGATTGGCAGGTTATTACCGTCGTTTTATAAAGGGCTTTTCAAAAATTTCCATGCCTCTTACTAGATTAACAAAGAATGGAGTTAAGTACATTTGGTCGGACAAATGTGAAGCTTCTTTTCAAAAATTAAAAGAACTCCTTTCCGATGCTCCGATTCTTGTTATTCCCGAAGGGAATCAAGATTTTATTGTTTATACCGATGCTAGTGGCATTGGTTTGGGTGTCGTTCTTATGCAAAGAGCACGTGCTATTGCGTATGCTTCTAGGCAATTGAAGCCAGCCGAGACTAGATATGCCACTCATGATTTTGAGCTCGCAGCTATTGTTTTCGCCCTTAAAATTTGGCATCATTATCTTTTGGGAGAAAAATTTATTCTTTACACCGATCATAAATCTTTGAAGTATTTATTTACTCAAAAGGAACTTAATTTGCTTCAACAGCGTTGGCTCGAGTTCCTGCAGCTTATGATCTTGATATTCTTTATACTCTCGGAAAGGGAAATCGTGTTGCCGACGCCCTTAGCCGAAAGCAACAAGCGGTTGTTTCCATGACGATGTCCGAGTGGAATGATCTTGAGACTTTATCCACTTGTGAGATTCGAGATCGTGTATCCGATTTATGTTCATCTCTTGTTATATGTAGCCTTAAGGCTCATCCTTCCCTTTTAGACCGCATTCTTGCAGCTCAAAAGCTAGATCCCAAATTGGTCCTTCTTAGCCAAAATTGTAGGGATAAAATTGATGTTGAAGGTTTGAAAGACATTAATATTGATTCTTATGGCGGTATTCGAAAATTTGGCAGACTTATTGTGCCAATTATTAGTGATCTTCACAAAGACATTTTAGAAGATTCCCATCGTTCTAAATTTACCACTCATCCCGGTAGTAGTAAAATGTACGCGGATATGAAGCGACTTTATTATTGGGATGGAATGAAATCTGATATTGCTAACTTTGGTAAGCGTTGCATTATTTGCCTACTCGTTAAGGCCGAGCATCAAAGGCTCGGTGGGTTATTGCAACCTTTAGACATTCCAATTTGGAAGTGGGACAAAATTTCCATGGATTTTATAGACGGCCTTCCCCGTTCTCGTTTGGGTCATGATAGCTTATGGGTGATTGTTGATAGACTTACTAAATCCGCCCATTTTATTCCCGTTCGGTCTAATCGGACCGTTCCTCTTTTGGCCAAGCTTTTGTTAAAGAAATTGTTAAATTACATGGAGTTCCTACTTCTATTGTTAGTGATCGTGATCCATTGTTTACTAGTGGATTTTGGAAGAGTCTTCAAAAAGCTTTGGGAACAAAGCTTAATTTTAGCATCGCTTATCATCCTAAGTCCGACGGACAAACCAAGCGTGTGAATCAAACTCTTGAAGATCTTCTTCGTGCATGTGTTCTTGATTTTGGTGGAAGTTGGAAAGATTATATTTCTCTTGTTGAGTTTTCCTATAATAATAGCTTCCAATCTAGTATTGGTATGGCACCTTTTGAGGAACTCTATGGAAGGCCATGCCGATCTCCTTCTTGTTGGCCTGAGGTCGGCAAGAAGCTGGTTTTAGGTCCATATTTTATTCGTGATTCCATAGAAAAGATTGACCTTATTCACCATCGGATGAAAGAGGATAAAAGTAGGTAAAAATCTTATGCTGATAACCGAAGAAGGAAATTAGAATTTTCCGTGGGAGATTTTGTGTTTGTTCGTGTTTCACCCATGAAGGGTGTTGTGCGTTTCAATCGATAGGGAAAGTTAGCACCTCGATACATTGGTCCATTTCCTATCACCGAACGTATTGGTTCTGTGGCTTATCGCCTTTTATTACCGGCTCAGTTTTCTGCTATTCATGACGTGTTTCACGTTTCTCAATTACGGAAATGCCTTCGAGATTCCGATTCTATTCTTGAGCCCAGTGTTGTGGAAGAAATTGAAATTTCGCCTAATTTGACTTATGAGCAACATCCTATTCGTATCATTGCTTCGGAGATTAAACACCATCGAAATAAAGATGTTCCTTTTGTGAAAGTTCAGTGGTCCTCAAATCCCAAGGATTGTTCTTGGGAATCCAGAGAATTCATCGAGTGAACACATCCGGACTTATTTTCTCGTCCTCATTGAGGTAAACTTCTTATTCCAAATTTCTTCTTTAGTGTTGATATGCTTTTATGATTATTACTTTTTGTTCATTCATTTCTTATGATTGCGAGGACGCAATTTCTTTAAGGAGGAAAGTCTGTAACAACCCGCATATTTTACGATTGAATATTTAAATATTTTATTTAAATATTTCATTTAAGTATTTCATCGTTAGTCGGATTATTTTCTGGAAAGCTACTTTTTGCGAACTGTCGAATTAGGACTCGAAATCACCCTCATTGAGTTCATAATGACGTTTGCGACCTTTTTGAGTATAAACATCGATATGTTTGGAGTTAGTGGAATTTTTCTTCTTTTTCACTTAGGGCTTTGGTTTGGTTTCAGCCCATTAACCCCACTTATTAACTTAGCCCTAACCCTCTCCTCTTCATTACTTCATTTTTATTTCCTAATACTCAAGCTTTAGCAACAATGTAGAGTGGAATGGGAAATTAAAACTCCAAGCCCTAATCTTCTTTGCAAATTCAAGTTCTAGCTCCAAATTCAAAGGAGAAGCGTTGGTAAGCCTTCTCTTCTTCTCCAACTCATTCTCTTATCAATTTCAGAAATTCCTAAACCTAACTTAGGAAATGTTTTCTCTTTTAAGCATAGATTCAAGCTTGTTGGGTTGGAATTGAAGAGTTATTGTCCTTACCATTGCTCTATGGCTTCTTCTTCATTTTTTTTGGGTTTAAAGGTGAGATTTTTATCTCACATCCAAGTCTATGATTATCTTTGATTGTTAGGTATGAATTACTAACACTTATTCTTGTGCATTTGATTTTGAGTTGGATTGGTTTTGTGAATATTCCAATTTTTGGCGTTTTGAAGTCAAATCTTTAAAAATCATAGCTTTGTTGTTTGATCATGCTTTTGGTGAAGCGTCGAAGAGCCTATGGGGCAAGGTAGCCGATTCGCGTAAACTCCTAGCGCCTTTGGTCGAACGATTGCAATTTGGTAGAGATTGGCTGTGACGCCCCACCTCTATACCCACGCTAGCCAAGAACACTACGGTGTAATGCTGTCAACTAGCACGGAGGATAAGGCTGTTGAGGAGCGACCATCCGTGTAATTTCTTTGCGCGAGCACCGATATGTCAGATAATATAACATGCATTCTATTTCAAGAGGAAATCCGACATACCGACACAAACTCAAAGCTACTACACGGTGGCTATATAAATCCTTCGGAAACAAATATAGAAATAAACACATAAATCAGTCATAGACAATTCATATCACAAAGGCGGAATAAGATATGAATATTACACATAGAAGTGTACATCAGAGTAGTGGTCTAAAAAGATCCACAATATCACAAAAGAGTAGTTTCACGCACTACACAAAAGAATAAGTATACATTATGGAGTCTATATCTCAAATGTATACTACAAAATAAACTACTAATCTAAGTAGTTAGCCAAAAGTCAGAGTAATGATCCAGGATGAGAAGTCAAGCAGAAGCACCTGTAACATCTCGGTCTGACCCGAGTATTATTTAATAAGAAAATAATAAACAGATCAGTCTAACTATAAATATCAGATGAAACAATATAGAATAAGAGATATGACTAAACACATAATAATCACAATGCCAAGATGTGATATATATATATACACACTTTGTTGATAATCAACAAGAGGTTAATCAATGTCACCAAATCTACACAAGAATCAAAGAAACGTCATACTCCTTATTTCGTTCATCAAACCACAAATATTGACGATTAGATCAATGTCAATCACAAAAGTCAATGACACACAAATTCACCTATGCACAAGAATTGATAAATCATATCAATAGAAATCACAAAAATAGGTGAAGCACAAATTCTAGAAATCATCTCAAGAAATCCAGAAATCACAAATGTCAATGACACACAAATTCACCTATGCACAAGAATTGATAAATCATATCAACAGAAATCACAAAAATAGGTGAAGAAGGAAATTCCAGAATTCGACACACGAAAACCAGAAATCACACAAAATAGGGGGGAGGCCTATCACACGAACGGGAGCATAAAAACTCACCAACAACTGTAACACACAAACGAGAAGCAATCTCATGGTAGCTAGCCATTAATTTGACACACGAATGGTCCGAAGACCTGACACACGAATGGTCCGAAGACCGTGGGTTGCTACCCCACCACTTTGAGTCGAAACTCCACAAAACGGAGTTTAGTCTACCTCGCAGACAAAGAGACATCGCACATTGCTAGGCTAAATCACAAAAATGATCATCATGATCAACGAGAAGTGTCAATTACACTAAGTTAGTAAATATATGAGTTTAGCTTCATGTCCCATAACCACTTGCTTAACTTAAATATTTACGAACCAACTGTAGATCTCCACTATAAAATTGTCACAAGAGATTCAATCGAACAAGTCCAAGAATTAACCGACAAAGTGAACGCAAGCGTTTCATACCACTTGTTTTACTAAGTCGTTTAATTAGATTTCTCATACGAGTGAGGTAAAGGTTTATATATACTAATAGATTGGAAAACGGTTTTATAATGAATTTGGTATTAAAATAGTATTGAAATCGTTTGAGGAAAGAGTTTTGATATTTACTACTAGTATAGAAAACCTTTATATTTTTAAAGTGACAAAACACAAAGGAGATTGTAGGAACAATCAATCACAAAGATTCACATTCGAAGATGTGTATAAAATCCAAAGAAATCGATATAGAATCCATCAAAGTGGATATATAAAATTCCCAAAGAAAAGGTCATCAAAGTCGATAATAAATGACAACAACAAAAGGGAGACAACACGAATCGATTAAAGTTGGATATTCAAACGGATTAGCAAAATAGGATGATCTGGCAAAAATCATCAGGTCGGTCGACCGGACTCCCTGAGTCGGTCGACCGAACCAAAGGTTGGGAACCTCTCGGGGCAGCAGGTCGGTCGACCGAACCCTGTACTCGGTCGACCGAACCTTAAAACAGAAAGTGCTTATGCACTTGGAAGCAGGTCGGTCGACCGGACCAGAGGGGTCGGTCGGCCGAGCCTGTTTCCAGCCTCATCCATGCCTATTACAAATAAGGTTCAATCTTGACCAAAATTGCATTCGCACGAGCAACGGCGCTAAGGGTTTATGTCAATCGACTACCCGGCCCTATATGCTCCTCGATGCATCACCAAAAACATGTTCAAACATAGAAGTTAGGAATTTTAACGAATTGAACTCAAAACACTAAAAATTGGAATATACACCAATTCAATCCAAACCAAAAGCAAATGCACACGAATAAGTGTTAAGAATTCATACCTAACAATCGAAGATAAATATAAGCATAGATGTGAGATAAAAATCTCACCTTTTCACAAAAATCAACCAAGAAGAAGCTTGAAAGAAAATGGAGAATCAACCTCTCTTCAACACAACCCAATTGAGCTTGAATCTAAGCTCAAAAACAAGAACATTCCCAAAATTAGGTTTATGAATTTCTGAAATTGGTAAGAGAATAAGTTGGAGAAGAAGAAGAGAAGCTTACCAATGGGTTCTTCTTGAGTTTGGAGCTAGGAATTTGATTTGCAAGAGGAACTAGGGTTTTGGAGTTTTTAATTTCCAATCTCTCCCACCATTAATTCACTAAAAACTGAAATGAGAAGAGAATGAGGGTGAGTGGGGAAGAGTGGCTCAGATTTGAGCATAAGTTAACATAGGGCTGAGCCCAAACCAAACCCAAAGTGAAAAGTAGCAAAAATCAACTTTCTCCAAACATATCGAAGCTTATACTCAAAAAGGTCGCAAACGGCATTTTAAACTCAATAGGAGTGGTCCCGAGTCCTAATTCGACCGTATGCAAAAAGTAGCTTTTCGGACTAACATCCGACCAATGATGAAATATTTAAATAAAATATTTAAATATAAAATCGATAAATATGCGGGTTGTTACAGACTCCCCTCCTTAAAGAAATTGCGTCCTCGCAATATTTTAAGAAGAAGATATATAGTAACAACCATAAAAGCATATTCAACACAAAAGAAGTTTGAAATAAGAAGTTCGCCTCAAAGAGCACGAGAAAGTAAGTCCGGATGTGTTCGCTCGATGTACTCTCTAGATTCCCAAGAACGATCCTTAGGATTTGAAGATCATTGAACTTTAACAAGCGGAACATCTTTATTTCGAAGTCCTTTGACCTCCGAAGCAATGATACGAATAGGATGTTTCTCATAAGTTAAATTAGGCGAAACTTCAATCTCTTCCACAACACCGGGCTCAAGAATAGAATCGGAATCTCGAAGACATTTCCGAAGTTGAGAAACGTGAAACACGTCATGGATAGCAGAAAATTGAGCCGGTAATAAAAGGCGATAAGCCATGGAACCAATACGTTCAGTGATAGGAAATGGCCCAATATATCGAGGCGCTAACTTTCCCGATCGACTGAAACGTACAACACCTTTCATAGGTGAAACACGAATGAACACAAGATCTCCCATAGAAAATTCTAACTTCCTTCTCCGGTTATCGGCATAGGATTTTTGTCTACACTGGGCCTCTTTCATCCTATGACGAATAAGATCAATCTTTTCTGTGGAATCACGAATAAAATCTGGACCTAAAACCAGCTTCTCACCGGCCTCAAACCAACAAGAAGGAGATCGGCATGGCCTTCCATAGAGTGCCTCGAAAGGTGCCATACCAATACTAGATTGGAAGCTATTATTATAGGAAAATTCAACAAGTGAAATATGATCTTCCCAACTTCCACCAAAATCAAGCACACAAGAACGAAGAAGATCTTCAAGAGTTTGATTCACACGCTCAGTTTGTCCATCGGACTGGGGATGATAAGCGGTGCTAAAATTAAGCTTCGTTCCCAAAGCTTTTTGAAGACTCTTCCAAAATCCACTAGTAAACAATGGATCACGATCACTAACAATAGAAGTAGGAACTCCATGCAATTTAACAATCTCTTTGATAAAGAGCTTGGCCAAAAGAGAAACGGTTCGGTTAGACCGAACGGGAATAAAATGGGCAGATTTTGTAAGTCTATCAACAATCACCCATAAGCTATCATGACCCGAACGAGAACGGGGAAGGCCGTCTATAAAATCCATGGAAATTTGGTCCCACTTCCAAATTAGAATTTCTAAAGGTTGCAATAGCCCACCGGGCCTTTGATGTTCGGCCCTAACGAGTTGGCAAGTCATGCAACACTTAACAAAGTTAGCAATATCGAATTTCATTCCCTCCCAATAATATAGTCGCTTCATATCTGCGTACACTTTACCACTTCCGGGATGAATGGTAAATTTAGAACGATGAAAATCTTCTAAAATATCTTTACGAAGATCAATAATATTTGGTACGATAAGTCTCACAAATCTCCGAATGCCGCCACGAGAATCGATATCAAAGTCTTTCAAACCTTCAATATCAATTTTATCCCTAATATTTTGGCCAAGAAGAGCCATTTCGGGGTCTAGCCTTTGAGCTTCAAGAATGCGGTCTAAAAGAGAAGGATGAGCCTCAAGGCTACACAAAACAAATGATGAGCATAAATCGGATACGCGGTCTCGAATCTCACAAGTGGATAAGATCTCGAGATCGTTCCATTCAGATATCATCATAGAAACAACAGCTTGTTGTTTACGGCTAAGAGCATCGGCGACACGATTACCCTTACCGGGTGTATAAAGAATATCAAGATCATAAGGAGCAAGGAACTCGAGCCAACGTTGTTGACGCAAATTAAGTTCCTTTTGAGAAAATAAATATTTCAAAGACTTATGATCCGTGTAAAGAACAAATTTCTCTCCTAAGAGATAATGACGCCAAATCCGAAGAGCAAAAACAATAGCCGCGAGTTCTAAATCATGAGTGGCATATCTAGTCTCGGCTGGCTTCAATTGCCTTGAAGCGTAAGCAATAACACGTTCTTTTTGCATAAGAACGGCACCCAAACCAACACGACTAGCATCGGTATAAACAACGAAATCTTGATTCCCCTCGGGAATAACAAGAATAGGAGCATCAGAAAGGAGTTCTTTTAATTTCTGGAAAGAAGCTTCACATTTGTCCGACCAAATGTATTTAACACCTTTCTTAGTCAAGCTAGTGAGAGGCACGGCAATCTTAGAAAAGTCTTTGATAAAACGACGGTAATAGCCCGCCAATCCGAGAAAACTACGAATCTCTGTCACACTCTCCGGTCTCTTCCAATCTTGAATCGCTTCAATCTTTGAAGGATCCACGGAAATTCCGGATTCGGAAATAATATGACCGAGAAACTTCACACGCGATTGCCAAAAGTGGCATTTAGAAAATTTTGCCCTTAATTGATTACTCCTAAGAGTTTCCAACACAATCCGAAGATGTTTTTCATGCTCCTCCTCGGTTTTGGAATACACAAGAATATCATCGATAAAGATGAGAACAAACCAGTCGAGAAAGTCTTTGAAAACTCTATTCATAAGGTCAACGAAATAGGCCGGGGCATTCGTTAACCCAAATGGCATAACAAGCCATTCATAAGATCCATACCGAGTACAGAACGATGTCAAAGGAATAATATCCTCTGCAATACGAAGCTGATGAAAACCGGTAGCCAAGTCCAATTGTGAAAAGACCTTAGCACCACTAAGCTGATCGAATAGATCATCAATCTGAGGTAAAGGATATTTATTTTTGATAGTAAGATCGTTAAGCTTGCGGTAATCAACGCAAATCCTAAGTGTTCCATCGGATTTCTTCACGAAAATAGCCGAAGCTCCCCAAGGCGAGGAACTAGAGCGAATAAATTGCTTCGTCTCCAATTCAGATAATTGTTTACGCATCTCCTCGTTTTCTTTATTGGACATACGATAAGGAGGACGAGTGATAGGTTGAGCTCCAGGAATAAGATTAATTCTGAACTCAATTGCTCGCTTAGGTGGTAATCCTAAAACGGGCTCGAATATGTCGGAAAATTCACAAACGACGTGAATAAGAGAAATAATATCACCCTCGTCATCATCATCGCCATCACGAGGATTTAAAGAATACAAAGATGCAACTAAGCTGGAATCTGAATCTTTAAGATTAATAGAAATCTGCTTAACAGATTGAGGATGTCGAAGATGAATAGTCCGCACAGGACATAGGATTTGAGCTTCATAACGGTTAAGCCAATCCATTCCCAAAATCATTCCAAAGCCTAAGTAACGCATGACATGCAAATCGGCTAGGAAAGAAAAATCACGCAAAATAATCTCGACATCTTTACACAATAAACTGATTGTTGCGGATCCACCAACCGGATTCGCAATTCTCAAAGAAGTCATTAAACACAAAACATCCAAGGAAAAAGTATCAACAAGTTCTTTTGATATAAAAAATGGGACGCACCCGTATCAAAAAGAACTCGAATAGGATGATCACGAAATAAAATAATTCCATCCAGAATAGAATGAGAAATACCTTGGCCACGAGATGTGTTGCCAGAGGCTTGAGCAACATTAAGATTTCCCTCCTTCCTAGTTTGAAGTTTAGGACACACATGCATAAAATGGTCCGGGCTTTTACAATAGCGGCAAGTACGAGGCTTTGAACACTTGTTCGCAAAATGGTCTCTGGATCCACAGTTATAGCATTTCCCTTCAGTAGTGGAAAAGGTCTTTGCAGCAGGAGTTGCTTGCCTCCCTTTCTTATTGGGATAAGGACCTTTGAATTTGCCTGGCCTCTTCTTGTTGTTGAAGTTTGGTTTGGAACCCACCACTTCAACATCATTCTCCCTATCCGCCTCTTCAAGACGAAGAGCGATATCAATGAGTTGGTCGAAAGAAACTTCTAATTTTAGAAGTAATGGCTTCTTGAGACTTTTGTTTAAGCCATAGACGAATCTCTGGTTCTTCTTTAAAGGGGTGTTGATGTATTCAACCCCGTATTTAGAAAGCGATTAGAAGGAGGCGACGTAATCAGTCACGGAGGACTCACCTTGAACAATGTCTATAAATCGTCGAGCCAATGTCACTTTCTCAGCTTCTGGTACAAATTTCAACTCGAAGCGTTCTCGGAATTTCTCCCAGGTGAGATCCGCTTCATTAGCTTCAGAAATAAGAAGCTCGTACCAGTCCAATGCTCTTTCTCGGAGCATACTTGAGGCCACCTGAACTCGATGAAGGTCAATAAGATTCATGCAAGAAAAGATTCGATCGCATGACCTTAGCCAAGCCTGTACTTCAATAACAGTTTCGGAACCTTTGAATGGCTCCCCACCCAAATTAGTGTAATCGCTACACAAGCGTGCAAATCCCGACTTTGGGTGAGTAGGTTCCAGGTTAGCTCCAGCTGCTTGAGCATTTGTCACTAAATCAAGAAGCTGTTGAGCAGTCATAAAAAGTCCATCCTTGGGTGGAGTGCTAGATGGCACGGCTCTGGGGCGGCCTGGTCTAGACATTTCTCTTCCTTTAGAAAGAAAGAAGAAGAAGAAAAAGGTTATTCACCCAATTGAATATCAAGCAATCTTGATAGATAAAACAAGGAATCATAAAAGAAAATAGGATGAATCGGTACGAAGACTTGAATTAAATCCTAAAGAACGACTCCTAAGATGGACTTAGGACAATGATCCTTGTTATAATATTCTGTATTGTTCCGAAGTTTGGCTCTGACACCAAGCTGTGACGCCCCACGTCTATACCCACGCTAGCCAAGAACACTACGGTGTAATGCTGTCAACTAGCACGGAGGATAAGGCTGTTGAGGAGCGACCATCCGTGTAATTTCTTTGCGCGAGCACCGATATGTCAGACAATATAGCATGCATTCTATTTCAAGAGGAAATCTGACATACCGACACAAACTCAAAGCTACTACACGGTGGCTATATAAATCCTTCGGAAACAAATATAGAAATAAACATAACATAAATCAGTCACAGACAATTCATATCACAAAGGCGGAATAAGATATGAATATTACACATAGAAGTGTACATCAGAGTAGTGGTCTAAAAAGATCCACAATATCACAAAAGAGTAGTTTCACGCACTACACAAAAGAACAAGTATACATTATGGAGTCTATATCTCAAATGTATACTGCAAAATAAACTACTAATCTAAGTAGTTAGCCAAAAGTCAGAGTAATGATCCAGGATGAGAAGTCAAGCAGAAGCACCTGTAACATCTCGGTCTGACCCGAGTATTATTTAATAAGAAAATAATAAACGGATCAGTCTAACTATAAATATCAGATGAAACGATATAGAATAAGAGATATGACTAAACACATAATAATCACAATGCCAAGATGTGATATATATATATATACACTTTGTTGATAATCAACAAGAGGTTAATCAATGTCACCAAATCTACACAAGAATCAAAGAAACGTCATACTCCTTATTTCGTTCATCAAACCACAAATATTGACGATTAGATCAATGTCAATCACAAAAGTCAATGACACACAAATTCACCTATGCACAAGAATTGATAAATCATATCAATAGAAATCACAAAAATAGGTGAAGCACAAATTCTAGAAATCATCTCAAGAAATCCAGAAATCACAAATGTCAATGACACACAAATTCACCTATGCACAAGAATTGATAAATCATATCAATAGAAATCACAAAAATAGGTGAAGAAGGAAATTCCAGAATTCGACACACGAAAACCAGAAATCACACAAAATAGGGGGGAGGCCTATCACACGAACGGGAGCATAAAAACTCACCAACAGCTGTAACACACAAACGAGAAGCTATCTCATGGTAGCTAGCCATTAATTTGACACACGAATGGTCCGAAGACCTGACACACGAATGGTCCGAAGACCGTGGGTTGCTACCCCACCACTTTGAGTCGAAACTCCACAAAACGGAGTTTAGTCTACCTCGCAGACAAAGAGACATCGCACCTTGCTAGTCTAAATCACAAAAATGATCATCATGATCAACGAGAAGTGTCAATTACACTAAGCTAGTAAATATATGAGTTTAGCTTCATGTCCCATAACCACTTGCTTAACTTAAATATTTACGAACCAACTGTAGATCTCCACTATAAAATTGTCACAAGAGATTCCATCGAACATATCCAAGAATTAACCGACAAAGTGAACGCAAGCGTTTCATACCACTTGTTTTAATAAGTCGTTTAATTAGATTTCTCATACGAGTGAGGTAAAGGTTTATATATACTAATAGATTGGAAAACGGTTTTATAACGAATTTGGTATTAAAATAGTATTGAAATCGTTTGAGGAAAGAGTTTTGATATTTACTACTAGTATAGAAAACCTTTATATTTTTAAAGTGACAAAACACAAAGGAGATTGTAGGAACAATCAATCACAAAGATTCACATTCGAAGATGTAAATAAAATCCAAAGAAATCGATATAGAATCCACCAAAGTGGATATATCTAAAATTCCCAAAGAAAAGGTCATCAAAGTCGATAATAAATGACAACAACAAAAGGGAGACAACACGAATCGATTAAAGTTGGATATTCAAACGGATTAGCAAAATAGGCTAATCTGGCAAAAATCATCAGGTCGGTCGACCGGACTCCCTGAGTCGGTCGACCGAACCAAAGGTTGGGAACCTCTCGGGGCAGCAGGTCAGTCGACCGAACCCTGTACTCGGTCGACCGAACCTTAAAACAGAAAGTGCATATGCACTTGGAAGCAGGTCGGTCGACCGGACCAGAGAGGTCGGTCGGCCGAGCCTGTTTCCAGCCTCATCCATGCCTATTACAAATAAGGTTCAATCTTGACCAAAATTGCATTCGCACGAGCAACGACGCTAAGGGTTTATGTCAATCGACTACCCGGCCCTATATGCTCCTCGATGCATCCCCAAAAACATGTTCAAACATAGAAGTTAGGATTTTTAACGAATTGAACTCAAAACACTAAAAATTGGAATATACACCAATTCAATCCAAACCAAAAGCAAATGCACACGAATAAGTGTTAGGAATTCATACCTAACAATCGAAGATAAATATAAGCATAGATGTGAGATAAAAGTCTCACCTTTTCACAAAAATCAACCAAGAAGAAACTTGAAAGCAAATGGAGAATCAACCTCTCTTCAACACAACCCAATTGAGCTTGAATCTAAGCTCAAAAACAAGAACATTCCCAAAATTAGGTTTAGGAATTTCTGAAATTGGTAAGAGAATAAGTTGGAGAAGAAGAAGAGAAGCTTACCAATGGGTTCTTCTTGAGTTTGGAGCTAGGAATTTGATTTGCAAGAGGAACTAGGGTTTTGGAGTTTTTAATTTCCAATCTCTCCCACCATTAATTCACTAAAAACTGAAATGAGAAGAGAATGAGGGTGAGTGGGGAAGAGTGGCTCAGATTTGAGCATAAGTTAACATAGGGCTGAGCCCAAACCAAACCCAAAGTGAAAAGTAGCAAAAATCAACTTTCTCCAAACATATCGAAGCTTATACTCAAAAAGGTCGCAAACGGCATTTTAAACTCAATGGGAGTGGTCCCGATTCCTAATTCGACCGTATGCAAAAAGTAGATTTTCGGACTAACATCCGACCAATGATGAAATATTTAAATAAAATATTTAAATATAAAATCGATAAATATGCGGGTTGTTACATTGGCCTTCATGTAGATAGGCTTGGAAGTGCTGGAATTAGGTTCCAGTCGACTGGAACTTTGGTCCAGTCGAATGACCTGCTACCAGAACACTTCCATGGCTCTGGTCCAGTTGACTGCCATACTGAGTCCAGTCGACTGACCAGCATCCCGTGGATTTTCCGGGACTGAGTTCAGTCGATTGAACTCAATGAGCCAGTCGACTGACCTGCTCCTATTTTCCTATTATGCCTATTTTGTCTATTTTTGTTGGGTTTCCAAATTTAATCGATTCGTGTTTATTCCCACTTGTTGTTATCGTTTATTATCCACTTTGGTGACATTTTCTTCGGGATTTATGTGAACATACATTTTGATGGATTCAGAATCGATTTTTTTGGATTTTATTCACATCTTCGAATGTGAATTTTTGTGATTGATTGTTTCTACAATCATTTTTGTGATTGTCACTTTAAAAATATAAAGGTTTTCTATACTAGTAGTAAATATCAAAACTCTTCCATTAAAACGATTTCAACACTATTTTATTACAAAGCTCGTTTCTTAAACCATTTTTCCAATCTACTAGCATATACAAACCTTTATCTCACTCGTATTAGAAATCTAATTAAACGGCTTAGTAAAACAAGTGGCATGAAACGCTTGCGTATATTTCATCGGTTAATTCTTGGACTTGTTTGATTGAATCTCTTGTGACAATTTTCGAGTGGAGATCTACAATTTGTTCGTAAATATTTAAGTTAATCTAATGGTTATGGGACATGAGGCTAAGCTCATATATTTACTAGTTTGTTGTAATTGACACTTCTTGATGATCGATGATGATCATTTTTGTGATTTAGACTAGCAATGTGCGATGTCTCTTTGTCTGCAAGGGAGACTAATGGTTGGGTAGCGACCCATGGTCTTCGGACCGTTTTGTGGAGCTTCGGCTCAAAATTAATGGTTAGCAACCATGGAATAGCGTTCCATTTTGCAATACACATGTTAGTGAGTTTTCATGCTCGCGTTTTGTGATAGGCCTCCCCCTTTTGTGATTTCTGGATTTCTATTGACGATTTCTAGAATTTGTGTTTCACCAATTTTTGTGATTTCATTGGTAAGTTCTATCAATATTTGTGCATTGGTGAATTTGTGTTTCAACAACTTTTACAATTGGTGTTGTGATGTTTGGCAATATTTGCGACTTGGTGAATAAAAATAAAGAGTATGACATTCTTTTTGATCTTTGCGAATATTCTTGTGATATTGATTAATCTCTGGTTGATTTTCAATTACATACTTATCACAGTATGGCTTTACGATTATCATACGCTTTTTTCATATCTCTTATCCTATATCATTTTATCTGATATTTATAGCTAGGCTGATCCGTTTATTATTTTCTTATTAAATAATACTCGGGTCATACCGAGATGTTACAGGTGCTTCTGCTTGACTCTTTATATGGAGCCATCATTTGACTTTTGTCTTACTACATTAGATTTGTTATTTTTGTTGATCTACATTAGCGATAGAGACTCTTTGATGTAAACTTATTCTTTTGTGTAGCACTTGTATCTATTCTTTTATGCTATTGTGGATCTTGTTTGATCACTACTCTGATGTACACTTTTAAGTGTTATATATTCATATCTTTTTTTTCCTTTGTGATATGGATATCTATGACTGATTTATGTTATACTTATTTCTATATTTGTTTTCGGAGATATTATAGCCACTGTGTAGTAGCCTTGAGTTTGCATCGGTATGTCGGATTTCCTCTTGTGATGCAAAGTTGTATTTTTATCTGGCGTATCGGTACTCGCATAAAGCAATTATGCATATGGTCGCTCCTCAACGGCCTTATTCTCCACTCCAGTTGACGACATTACTCCGTAGTGTTCTTGGCTAGCATGGGTATAGAGGTGGGGCGTCACATGTGCCTTGCCATTTTAATCCAATAGACATAGTGACCAATGCTTTGGTTTATACATAGGGATTTTTGTAAATTAATTCATGGGTATTACATCTCTCCCAAAGAAAAGGTTAAAGGTGTAAATTTCTATGTATTATCCAAAAGGAGAATTTGTGTTATGTCTGGAATTACAGGGAATTATTATTTTCATAGTTTTTGAAATAGATAGTACAAAACATGGTAAATGTTCATTTTCATACATCTGTTTCTCTTTGGTGTATTCCTTGTCATTTTGAATGACACGCTTTTATTTACAAATCTAAACTTGATAATTAGTAGAAATTTTGCATTGCGAACCTCTACATTCCAATGAATTAAAATATTACTTACATCCCAAAAATTTACTGAGATAACTTAATTTACGTTTTACATGCACAAGACATTTAAATCTACAAACCTTGAACTATCACATGATTTATAAGTTTCACGGATAACTACTACCTAATACTAAATTCAGGGACTACTATCGCCCAATATTTTCTAGATTCACATACATGCAATATATAACACAAAAATTCCAAGATTTACATAGGCAAACATGGAACACGTTAACTATGATATAAATCCAGTAACATATATAAATTATATACTTGGACTATTCATTGCCTACAGGTATCATATCTTTGTCCATATGGTACCAGCTTTGTTGGCATAGCGCCATGCCTAACATTTACCGTTCCATTTATATTGCCTAATGAAATCAAGGAATTGCCTCTTCGTCACCTAACGCACTATATAAGGAGTGAAGTAGACCTTACATGGCCCTTATATATTTCAAACCTAAAAAACTTCTTGTATCCACAACATTCTTAATATAATAAAGCATCTTGGCTTATTCCTCTGCTTTGGAGTATGTTTTATCCAAATCATACTTTCTAAACTTTCTTGTGCTAAGATTTTACAACCTAAACCATAATTGGTTAGAAAACATAGGGTGGTATTCACTCTTCACTATTACAGGAAGTTCAAACTAGTACAATATGCTTTCAATTCAATTGTTGATTAAATAGTAACTAAATTCCCATGTTATTTCCTATCTTCGCCCCAACCATTTCATCGCTTCTAAATTCCATAGTCAATTTTTGTCCTGATCGGCTATTTAATCTAATCATCCAACCCTAATCTATTTCTTACCATTTTAAGTTTAAGTGATAGTCATAGTATACTTAAAGCTGAATGTTTTTAAAAATATAATGGTGAGTTTTTGTGACTCTTAAATTGAGAAGGTTGTAAAAGTTAAATCATGTTTTAAATTGGTTTAAACATTCATGTTATGAATAATACGATGTTATTAGGCCAACTAATAAATGTCATTACCAAAGGGTTGTCTAAGGAAAGTACACTCTAGGCATAAGTTCGGATACCGGTGTCCTGCTCTTCCTAACTACTTGCCTAACTCGATGATTATGAGGCTAGAAGGTTGATTTAGCTATAGGACCCGGAATTGTTTTGGCCTTCATCTGAATTTTTGAAAGTAAAATGAATTTTATGTTTTGTATATACTCATAGGACGTAGTAGAGTATTATACGAGTAATAAAGTGAATTAAGTTATTATGAAATGTTTTATAAATAAATTTTTGTCTTTATAAGATGTATAAAAACTTGAGTTATTCTTTATGGAGTGGTTCATAAATGATTTTAGTGTTGAATTAGTTATACGATTGGTGTAAATGAATGTGATTAAAAAGAAATTAGTGTAGCTAAGAAAACAATAGGATAAATATGTAAGTCGTATGTGGATCATTTTATTCGCATGATTGTTCTTGATCCAAATGTTTATTTGACCGAGACCATGTATTATCTTCTGTGAGTTTCAAACCTAAAAGAAACACAAGATTATGGATTTTTGATGCTATTATCCAGAACTTAAACAATGCAATATCCCTGTGGATCTAGACTTCAAGATGAAGAAGAGATGGACCAAGTAGCTTAAGAGATGTCAAGAATGATGAAGATTTAAAGCATGAGCAGTTTGGAAAAGATTTGGACATGGAAAATCATGCTGACACCAACATGATTGATCATGCCGATACCAACATGATTGATCATGCCGATACCAACCTTCCTTGAGAGGTGGGACATACATTGAACTTAGATGAAGTTGCCGTGCACTTTGAAGAAAAGATAGACTCAAAAAGAACAAATCAAGTCGGTACCAACATGATTTGCATGGTCAATTTTTTTAACAAAGATTGGAAGCTTAAATAACAAGTATGAAGAAAAGACAAGGATATAGGTTCAACAAACATGTCATCATCAACATGATCATATTGGTATCGACTAATTATGGATGTCGATTCTTGCTCATTCTTCGTGCTTGAAAGCGTGGGTCTGAGTTTTTGCTTATTCTTTGTGAGCAGGCATCTCTGAAGGACTAATATGATTATCCATTGACAATGAAATTAGGACTTTTCCATCTATTTAGATCCTTAGACCAAATTGCTACCTTTTTTGCTATCAACTAGTGTTTGAGCTATACTTGTTGTTATAAAGTGGTAGTAATTGCAACGATCGGCGAAAATAAACTAATAGTTGATGTAGGCAATTGGTTTGAGGTCGAACCTCTTAAATATCCCATGTTTCCTAATTTTAGTTTCATTTTTTACTTGGTTTATCCCTTTTCTATCCTACTTAGGGTTTTGTGACAATTTTTTGCATAACAATTTTAGAGCTTTTCACTAAGAATTAAGAATCTTAGGTGTAGAACTGTGCTTTGAATTTGAAGAATCTAAAAGCTAGATCTAGAGATTTTTGTTGAAAACTTTTTGTTACTTATATTTAGAGAGAATTTACAATCAGTCTGAAAGGAGATGACCCTTAAAAGGATAAAGGATATCCATTAGATCAAAAACAATCTTGAAGGTGATGCTGAAGTAAATCACCATGTTAAGGGTGAAATAACTTAATCTTTGACTACTCTACCAAGATCATCATCTCAATCAACTGAAGTTGTCACAAGAGCTGAAATGGAGAGGATGATGCTGGATATTAATGCAAAGATGCTAAAATAACAAAAGTCTCTGATGGAACTAATGAAAAGTATACAGGAGCAAATGACATTGTTTCCTAGCCCTAGAAATGGATTAAATCGCAAAAAGCAAAGGGAACCACCATCTTCTGATTCCATTGAAGAAAGCTTTTCTTCAACAACACAGACTGAAAAGACGACAAACAATCGATGTAGAGAGGGGCAGGAGCGAATCAGCAGATGACAAAAGACATCAGTACTAAGATGGCCAATTAGGTTGGTACTGAGATGTTTTGTTGAGGGTCAGAATTTTTCTGATAGCGAGGAAGATTCTCAGGATGGTGACGCTGGGGAAGGGCAAGCTATTGGTGCTTAGACTGGTGGTGATAATACAGGTGATGTTCAAATGAATACATAGGAACCAGCTAAAAGACAATGTAGTCCAACAAGGCGTCGATAGAATGGGTCGGGACGAATGGCTCCTCTAGAGATAGGGGAACCTAGACATCACATAACTAGCCAAGGGCATTTATAAAGTCAAAAACTTAGGGATGTTCCTAATGATCATTGTCTATCCACCCAAAGCAGTGATGAATATAACGCTGGTATGGTAAAAGCTTGTTGAGTGACGGCCACATAGACGAGATGTGGAGTGCGGTTTGGATCTTGTTCACCGAAAACATCCTTAAAATGATGTATTCAAAGAAATTCATGATGCCAACTATGTCAAACTACAATGGAATGGATGATACATGGCAGCCTCCTTTGAAATACAGATGGCATATGGACAATTCTCATGTAATGGACATTGTCAGATTTAGGTGTTTTCCAATATTTCGAGACAGACTTGCAACGATGTGGTTCACTTGGGTCGCGCCAAGGTCCATATCATCATTTGATAAACTGGCTAATAAGTTTATAAATTAATTCCAATTCCAAATTGTGCGACCGAAAGACGTGATCCCATTATCTAATGTGCATCCGAGTTCTAGAGAGACTCTGAAGTACTAATTGAAGAGATTTAGCGCTATGGTTACCGAGGTGATCATCCCGGAAGAGGGGATTGTATTGATGGCACTAATCAATGGGGTTTACCCGAGGATAGATTTGATAGAAGGTTCAAATAAAGCAACCATCTACTATGAAAGAGTTTAATTGAAAGGCATCCTAATTTCTACGCTTGGAAGAAGCGGATTCGGATAATGGATTAGTTGCTGACGGTCAAGAAGGATCGATTAGTATGATACAGAGCAATGTTTCTATCAAATAGAGTAGCGACAGCATAAGAAATATTGCAGTGGATGTTGGAAATAATAATAGTTAGAGAAAGTACCAAGGCGCTAATGGTAGGAATCAAGACACCAAGAAGCGCACAAGGTACACCAGATTGTGAGTTTATACTCCACTAATTGATGCAACTAAGAACATATATCTTACCACATAAGGTACTGAGCACTATAAGAAACCACCTTTGAGGGATGCAACCAAAGAAGGAAGAAGTTTAAGAAAATAATGTCAATTATATGAGAAACATGGGCACAATACGAATGGGTGTAGGCATTTTGAGAGATTTCATTGAAGATTCGATCTATAAGAAAAAACAGTAGCAGTATGTCAATAACCCACATGCTGGCGGAAGGTGAACGATGGACCCCAAGGGCGGCCTTCCTAAGGGAACCATGATAAATCTAGTAGAGAAAGATTGGGGTAGCCTACAAGAGGATTTGTGATCAATACTATTCTGGAGGCCCTCATCTTGTAGTCCTCATCATGTAGAGTAGAACTGGAATCAAATAGAGTTCTATGGTAGCTCGTCGAGGCATGTGCCTCAAGAAACATGTTTTTTCATAGAAGATGAGATCCAGTGAAGCAATAGGGAACTCTCAATGATGATATTGAATGTCAAAATAGAGACATTGTCGGAGTCCATGCATTTATGCTTGACCATGTGGTGATTAAAGTCATGATTGGGCCAACTATAGTGCATCGAGTCCTTATTGATTGTGGGAGCTCGATCAATATCTTATTCAAGAAAACTTTTGATCAAATGTGGCTCAGCGAAAAGGATCTTAAGCCTTATAGACCCTGTATTCAAGGATTTACCATATAGGCCAAGAAACCTATTGGCTGGATAGAGTTACATGTCGAGTTGGGTGAAGGAGACTACAAGGTAATGCAGTTGTAGATCTTTGTGGTGGTCGATGGATTTTTGGCCTACAATGCTTTTTTGTCTCGAACGACGCTTGCCAATTTTAGAATTGCACTTGCTCCATGATATATGATGTTGAAGTTCTCAACTTATAATGGAGTAGGGGAAATACAAGATGACCAAGCATTAGTTGGGTATTTTACATGGTAAAGATTAGAGAGGCAAAGTAACTTGAGAAGGGAAAGAACATAGAGATACTCTCTATATCAAGTCTTCTGACATATAACAATTATCGACTAAGCCCTATACTAGGTCCAACAACAAATTTCATAACCTATGGGCCCCCAAATAAAGTCAGGGAATGCAAAGGCGACACTGATAGAGTTAATGATCAACGTTTCGATCAACCATGAAGATCCCACAAGGGTTCTCAAGATCGAGTCTTGGTTTGGGCTAAAAATAAAGGAGTAAGTACGGTTTCTGTAGGCAAACACGGACGTATTTGCTTGGACACATTTCGTTAAATGTTGGATTTCATAGGAGAAAGCTCGTCATGCATTATGTGGGATTTGGCTTGGGCTTCTATGTCATCTTTTTCCTTACGAGCATCTAATAACACCTCGTAGTAGCCCTGATCTGGGGTGAGTGCATCATCCTTTTCTTTCTTCTCTGCTTCCAGCTGCTCCTTTAGCTTTATTATCTCTAAGGATTGCCCCTCCATGGTTTTATTGAGTTTTCATTCTCTAATGAAATATTATGGCTCCGGTGATGAGCATCCTCTACTTGCTTATGCTGGTTTTGACGTTCGTCCCCGGTGGACCTGGACTGATCTTCTAATTTATTCTTAGCCTCAGCCAGCAAAACATTGAGCCCTTCAACTTCCTTGTCATGATCAAAGATAATATGCTAATCGTGTTCTTGGATCTGCTTCATCCCGTCAAGCATACCTTTCTTAGGTGGGAGATTTCAGAAATAGCCTCTACTATTTCTTCCATTTGAAGTACTTATTGTATGCATCGCTCACACATGCAAACATGTTAGAAATAACCTTCTGGGGAATGTCATTTAAATGGAGGACGAAGAAAATATCATCAAAGCAGATCTTCGAAAAAGCTTTCGACATGGTGGCCAAGTAAGGATTAGAAACGACCTCTATTTTTACGGTTGTAGTAGGGGCTTGAATTGGCCTCCTTTCAGATCTTAGATGAGAAGTATCAAAAGACACTAGCCTAGACATTTGATCACAATGGCATGGCACATGAGAGGATATCATCGGCTGTGTTGAACTTGGAACCGAAACATAGGGAATATGCATCATGATAGGCAGGACGGGATCGGGACTCATTGAATGCATTTCCATGCTGTGCGGTAGAGGCATTTGAGACATGCGTCATGGTGATGGCTCACAGGACCAGTGCCTAAGTCCCATCTTCTAGGATCCTACCCTGAGTGCCTTCCCGAATCAGAATCATGAGATGAGTCACGGGAAATTTTAGATGATCCAACCTTCATGTATTTGCTACCCTTACTTTGAATAGTGTCGTACAAGTTCCTACGCTCCGTTAAATCTGTAAGCAAATTAAGAACAAGTTGAAATTGGTGATAGAAAAGAACAAGACATGTAGTGCAAGCATGTTGTGTGGTGTGTCAATAAGCCCTAATTACCCCCCACAAACCAGACTCAACAGGGTGGCCGATTAGCATGATTTCACCACCCCTTGTAATGGGACATCGGTATCCAAACGGCTCAAAGAACCAAAGTGGGTAAGGTTGATATTGTCCAGATCAAATGATTGAATGGTAATAGGAATACTCCCAAAGGAAGTCATATGAGGCCATCGATGTTTCAAGTGCAACCCATGAATGTTGCTATTGGATATTAGAACTTAGTAGGATGATCTTAATCTTGGTTTGACCTAGGACCATGGACATGCGGCCTCGACTATCAACTTCACCAAGAGATTTATGGCCGAATTTTCATTCTTGCCATCATTTTTATCAAACCCTTCACCATCAATGCTCACTCCTCGTCCCATTTCGGGATCAATGACATGATCTTGCACTGGGGGCACTGTTTGGCCCTCATCGACATTGACTTCAACTTTGGGCTCTTGCTCAGATTGAGTATCCACTTGAGCCTTGAGGACGTAGCTTACGTTAGGGTTCACCTCCACCAAGTTATAAGCATGTAGATTATCATCCGTGAAAAGATATCTAATGTCTCTCTCTTCAACCTAGACTTTACGAAGATCTACTAAGGTGCATGCCAGAACTATGCACTAGGTCTACTCAAATCATCTGCAAATACCAAAAACGGTGGATTCAACAATAATTGGAATCATGAAATTAGTGTTAGTAAGGAGAACGAAATCAAGACTTATGTCCACAGCCATTTTTATGTGAAACTAGATAGATAGTGCATAAATAAGAACTTATCTTTAAAATAACTTGGCTTATTCCAAAGCCCCAATACTATCCGACGGCCCTTAGTGGGCTCCAAGAAAGTGAGCAAAGGGGAGCCTTTTCAGTGCTCGAAGCTGTAAAAGTAACAAATTTCCTCGGCTATGGAGACTCTATTCAAATGCCGAACAAATATTAGGTACATGCTATGTAGAAGAGTATGGCTGCTCGAATGTAGTTGAGCCAAAGCAAGCTTCATAAACTATAAGACTATGTAAATGAAAGGATTGAAAGGTAGAACGCATCCAGTCATCCACATGTATCTGTTACAAATTGTGTGCCCACTCGGGTGGAAGATGTGCCCTTTGATAGCATGTAGGAATCGTCGCATCTTTAAAAGGAATCTCATGCTTACCACATATTCTTCTAAGGGATGCCTCATAGACTTTAGACGTTAGGGAATCTAAGGGATCTGTCAATATGACAACGTCGCCAACATCAACGTCAAGGGAAACCCAACATCGAGCTCTTCAGCCAAGACAAATGGAACTGTTTCTTAGGGTTGCCCTGTTTGATGACTGAATGAATGAGATCGATATTGAGTAGGAGTGGATTTTGTCACTGGCACAATCGTCGAGCTAGAATTGTTATTGGGCACGACATATTTTGAAGTTGAAGGATCTAGGGCCATAGTAGAGAGACACGAGAGGGTCTACGATCTATAACTAAAACGTTGCACGTAAGAGATATCAGGCATATTATACGTTGTAATCTTTACGCTGGAAAAAGAGCCCTGTATAGTCGATGTACTAGACCCGACGGATACCAACGTGTGTTGATCGATTGGGTCTCATACTTCGACGGAGGGGGCAATATTGTGCATCTGAAATTGTGCAGTGCATGCATCTAAAGTTGCAATTTAAGTTCATCATTCAACTATAAGGTCAACAAATAGTTCGTTCAAGTGTCGATTTACATTCAAAGTGACCGTTATCGGAAACCGTCCCAACAAATCATGGATTATCAATCACAGCTTGATCAAATTTGATTACGAAGTTCCATTTTAAAGATAATTTGGGAATGCTTGGAAACTATACGTTAAAAAATTGCATTACCATGAAAAATTCAGGTCTACCACGTATGGGATTTGAAGTCGACTCGAGTCAAAGCCCAGAAAACTCAAGCTCAAGTCATATCAGAGAAAAACAAACCATGCTTCGAGAAAAACTCAAGTATGGTACAAGCCGTCCTCTAGCACTCGAGTTTTTAGGCAAAATTCCCAAAGTTTGGGATCAGCACCGATCCGTAGAGGAGAGCAATGGATTCCATCTATGGACCATGCATGGTCCATGTTCAAATCAACTATAAACGCCTCCAAGCAGTGCCACTACCTACTTGAAATAAGTCAAGGTGATTAGGTTCGAAGGTTTTTGGGTCTGAACTTCGAATTATTTCTTGTGGTTCGGTGCTCAAAAGTAAAAGTATGAGCTAATTATTATGGCTGCATTGATGACTGGAGGAGTCGAAGGCGGTGACTTGAAATGATGGATCGGTGTTGTAAAAGTTAGCAACGGCAGTGGCGAGCTCAAGGATGAAAGGCGTTGAGGCAAAGAAATGAAACAAGGCAGAAAAGGATAAAAGTGTGGGCTTGCACTTATATATGCACCGATCCAAAGCTTAGGAAGAGGAATCGCCTGTTTTTAAGTCAGTGTCCACAGGCCATGGATCGGTATCGATTAATTAAATATATATATCAGTGTATGTGTGGATGTGTGTGTGTGTATATCTGTGTATGTGTGTATACGTGTACGCATGCATGACAATAGACCATTGGATTTCCAAGAAATCAAATCCCTACCTTAATAATTCGGTGAATGAGATCATTGATGACCTTCCATAATTACAGTGATGGACTCAAAGATCGTGTTCCAATGCTTATACACCTCAAAAGTTGCAAATTCAAAATTGTTTGAAGTAATACAGCAATCAACAAAAGATACAATGCTTCACAAGAATAGTTCATAGGAAAAGTAGCATCTATTCGAAAAATAACTTGAAGCTGGTAATAATGAATTCAAGTTCATCTCGATACGAAGCATATTTTGTTAAAACAATATATACTTTAGGGAGCAAATGTTATCCAGCTTTGTGAGCAAGCCATATTTGAACGAGTCAGAACTATCAAATGGAAAATATTTGAACAAAGGTCTAGAACAATCACTTTTGAACTCAAGAACCAAGCAAGATTAATAAATGGAGCCACAAGCCTGCCAAGAGCCATCAAGGGTAGCCTACACATCAACCCACTCCAAATGCAAAATCTAAACCAAGAATCAAGATAAGTCTTGGATCGATACCGATCCATTCTTATGGATTGGTATGGATTCTAGATAATAGCTCAAATCCACCAAATGGTTCATGTCATGGAAGACCAGAGTAATTGTTAGTCAATAAATGTCATACAAGATGGTTAACTAGCCCATTATGACTCAAATGATTAATGGTTAAGTCCAAGTTGCAGGACAACAAAACCACATGCTTTCATCTGCCACCAAACCATGATTTCCACTCAAGTTCGAGCCCATGCCAATGCATCCAAACTTTACATATAAAGATACGAGCCATTTAAACAATATCAAAGAGTCGAAGAAGGATTTGCATCCCATCCCATGGATCGGAACCGATCCATGGGGCATGGTTCGGTACCAATCCCTGAAGTTTCCTGAGTTGGCCATGATCTTTTAAGAGCGGCGTCTTCAAGTCATGGGGAACATGGGGAAGAATGTGTTTGAGAGAATTCGGTCAACCTTCAACTATAAATAAAGGGTGATAGGCATGGTCTAGGGATCTCTTTTTGCTCGCATTCTAATTTTCCATAATTATGTTGTCATCTCGGAAGTCTTTACCAATCGATAGAATACTTATCCATAAGAACAGCTTTGTAAAAACTTTGTAGAATCATAAACGAAGTTCAAATGGATGTAGGTGGTGATTAACCGAACCACTATAATAGTTGCATGTGACTTCCTCTCTTTTTTTCATTTGTTTTCTTCACTTTATTCTCTTTTATAATCTTTTGGGTTGTTACACCATATTTTGGCATAAGTACTTGGGTTTTTATAGCATATGACGTAAGTGTGTTTTTCCCTTTGGGGTGGTCCATTTATGAAAAATTTATTAATAACAACAAGAAAATGGATTATATAATTTTAGAGCTATTACGGTAATGGTAAAAATTTCCACTATTATATCATTACCAATCAATCAGTTACTATTTTTTAGTAAAGCCGGTATACTGGTATAATCGGTATGTTAATAGTAAATTTACCAGTATTGATGGTACCAATCGATAACATTTCTCAAAACCAGCGGTAACGATAATTTACTAATCCACTTATGATACATGCATATTCATGTAACGTGTTGTATTACAAACATTTAGAAGGAGTAAATTGATATGATTCACTTCAGGAATTCAGTTCAAATTTTGTTAATACATTTCTATTATTTCTCGATGATGTAGCTTATTAACTGACACAATGAAAATGTGCGATGTAGTATCATTACAATGTAAAAATAAATCGAGTTTCCATTTTTTTAGACAAGCGGTAGTTTACTATTACCGGTGTAACGATTACCAATTTATCGGTATATCACCCTTAAGTATACCAACAAATCGGTAATGATAAGGTTAAGCAATTTTTAATTACAAATAAAAATGGTACGGTAACGATATTTGCAAAATGATAACGGTAATCATCTTCAGTAACAGTTAGCTTGGAAGCGCAAACTTTTGGTCCGACCGCGAACTTCCAAAATTGTTCTATATATGGAACATGGAAAAAGTTTTGTTAATGTATAATTATTTCAAACAAGTGGATATATCTTGATTTATTTTATACCATATCTAAATGTTTATGAATTTCAAGGTTATGCATTAATTTGTGAATAAACAATACAAATATCAAAACGGAAATGGTTTTACAATGTTGGAAACGATTTAAGTAGTTTATTTTGATTAATTAATTAATTTAAAAATTGAACATATATCTTGATTTATTGTATACCATATCCAGAGATTTATGATTCTCAAGGTTATTGTTTGCACAAAAAATGGACAAACACCTCCAAGTCGTATGATTTAGTCGATTTTAAGTTGTTCTTAGTGATTTGGATGATTTAGGCAAATATATAAAAAGCATGGACTAAACTGTAAAAGACACACAGATTTATAGTGGTTCGGCCAGAACGTGCCTACGTCCACTTTATATGTTATTCTCCTTTTCTATTCAGATTACAAGTACAAAGTTTTGATTACAAGTAACTGAAAGTTGTTTGAAAGTTCTACCCGTGCTTGAGCTCTCAAACTTGTCACCCATTGTTGTACCCCTGCCCCTCTATTTATAGAGTGAGACTGAGGGTAGGGGTCCTGAATGTATATAGCTGGTGGTGGGCTTGGGCTGATGCAATCTGGCCTAGCAAAGTCGGTCTGGAACGCCTTGATTCGGTGGGACTTGGTCCGGTGGTGAGTGATCCGGTGATGGTTGGTTGGAGTTTGATTCGGTGGTGAGGGCGTAACTTGGTCCGGTAGTGCATGGAGTTGGTCCGGTAGTGTATGGAAAGATGGTTGGTTCGACAGTGGATGGTAGAGGAGTAGCTTGGTTCAGCTAGGAAGGGAGTAGATTGATTCAGTTAGGAAGGGAAGTGGAGTTGGTTCGGAAGTGGATGGTAGAGGAGTAGCTTGGTTTGGCTCGGAAGGGAAGTGGAGTTGGTTCGGCTAGGAAGGGAAGTTTGGACCGGCAGTGCTTGGGAGTGGAGGATGGATGGTTCGGCAGTGCTTCCTTTCATTTGGCTTGGTTATATCTCCTTCATACGAACTTCGATTAACCTGAAATTTGAAACATAGCCTTTCCTAGTCCTTATCATCATTTCCAATCAATTTCGTCCAGATCGGAGCTCAACCAAATTTTGGCGATATCGATCGTAGCCTTGATTCAAACTGATCTCCATCATTCCTTGCCAATTTGTTGATATTCCAGTTTTGACCAAAAATGGGATAACACTTATGCATCAAACTATGAATAAATGATACGAATATCAAAACGTATATGTATGGGAAACTTAATGAGTGCAAAAATAGATTTAAGGAAAGAGGAATAAAATTTTGGAAAGTGGTATAAACAAGCATTAATTTGCATTAATGCAATAATGCCGTTATTTTATCAATTTACTGCACCATCAAGCAAGTGGCTGATATAACATTATACAAGTATGAGAATAAACACAAAGTAAAATTAAGGGAAACAATCATATAACGTTATACAATTCTGTGTATAAACCGAAAAATATAACATATTATATGTATAGCAATGATACCGCTCTATTAGCTTTTCGATTAAAAAACTTATTAGATATTTATAACCATTAGATATCACTCGATAGCATATATCATCTATCATGTTACACAATATCTGACATATTAGTTGATTAAGATTTCTCTGGACTGTATTTTTTACCCACCCTGATCCGAATTTTTTTGAACCAACGAATGAGTTAAGATACTGCATATGAGTTAAAATAGACGTGTCATGCATATCCATAACTCTTAATTGGTCCAACATAGAAATATTCAAACTTCATAACACAAATACAACATTCTAGAAATGTCTGTCAAATCCTATAAATGCCACTCACTCCATCCACCCATATTCACATCTCTTTCCACCTCTATTCCTCCACTTTTCTCCCATGCCATCTCCATTCAGATCTCTCATCACCACTATTTTTTTTGGACGCACTTCGTTGAGTTACTCGTCATTGTTAATCTCCGATCATGGCTTCAGGTTAGTGTAATTATTCCATTAAAGATGTGATTTACACAGTAGCCCTACCTTGCGCTTTTATAGTTTAATCTTATTCTAAGGGAAAAAAATCATTTCTGCGACTACGGCTTTTACACTTCTATTTTACATTAAAAAGGTAAGTTGCCCTTTTTAAAATTTGTTTGTGTTGTTTATTTATGTGCATTGCTCTGTGTATTCTCAAAATAACATCATGGTTATATGTTATTTACGAACATAAAATCAACTGATCGATGAAAATTTATTCCTTTTGCATGTTATTTTTTATTTTTAGATATGTTTCAAATCTTATTCTATAGAAAAAAAATCATTTCTGCGACTGCAACTTCTGCACTTCTGTTTTATATTAAAAAGGTAATTTGCACTTTTTAGAATTTGTTTGTATTGTTTTTTTATGTACGCTATTCTATGTATTCTCAAAATAATATCACGGTTACGTGTTATTTATGGATGTAAAATCAACTAATCGATGAAAATTTATTAATTTTTTCATGTTAATTTTTATTTTTAAATATGCATAAACATTATGCTTCTTATAAAAAATGTTTAAAAGTACGTGTCAGTCATCACGTTATTATTACTTTAATCTATATATTAAAAAATTAATCAGCATACAACATAATTTATCAGTCAACCAATGGATATTAAACACTCTGATAAGCAAAGGTCGTATATCTCCAAAAGCATCGTCGACGTAAGATAGTGTATATGTCCAAAAATCAACAAATGATGATAAAAAATGTCCCTCAAAAGACGATTATGGTTGGGATACTAAATTTGCTTCTGAAGTGTTAAGTGTTGTATCATTCAAAAATTTTGAACAAATAATATAATTTTATTATTTTGTCAGTTTTCTGTTCATGTTTTTGCTATTAGCGTATCTCTATGGATATTACCAAATGTTACTATCAGTTAAAATTAGGATGTAGCAACTATATTTTTTTACGAATTCAATACGCTCCCCTACATATATTACCAAAATTAGTATCACTTAAATATATGATCTAACCATTGAACTTCTTATACGTTTTCGCTCTTTATTAATTGATAATAGAAAAAAATTCAACCGAACAAAAAATTAAATGTTCCAACTTAGAAGTGAAATTCAAACCGATTACATATAATTCCAACACAAAAACATAGCGACATGTTTAGGAAAATTATTTCTTTTAAACATGTTAAACACATAGCGTGTTGAAAAAAAAAAATCAATTTACTCACGAAGCGTGTGCTATTGCCGTGCGCGAAGCATGTGCAATAACACTCGTTACCATAACAGCCCTATATAATTTTGGACAAAAGTAAGTTAAAAATTAAAGAAGAAATGTCATTTTGACCAAAAGAGAACATAAATTTACGGGTTTAGTACCGTCGAGAGGAATACAAGGAAAATTGTATAACCCGAAGACGGATCAAGCCGGACCGGATTCATGTGTATTTATTTCACATCCTATGACAGATTAAGACATTTTAAGTTCACGATCACCTTCCAGTGGTAAGACACTCAAACATAGGTTTTGAGGTCACGAAGTCGAATTTAACGTAACATGATGCTAACTTTGAACATATCTAGATCGTAACATGATTCTAACTTTGAACATATTTAGATCCGAATTATATAGGTATCGTCTAAGACATGTGATATCAGTAGTAGGTTATTACCCTCTATTAAATACCGATTATAAAAAAAAGATTCAGACATTGTAAGTACGAGTTGGTCAGCAGAAGGTTATGTTTAACAGAAAGAATTCTTTCTGTTTGATACATTTCCTTATTATTATTTTTTACTCTAATTCGCGTGGAATGGATTGGACAAGGACGGACATTTATTTATTTTATTTTTTTACGAATTGGATAACGGGTAATCTACTAAATTTACACCAAAACTGTCATTAGTCCGGTTGATTTGGCAGATTAATATTTGGTTGAAGCAGTGTTTTTGTACAGCAATTAAACGACAAATACTGGGTAACGGGAAGTCAAAAGTGTTGCATAGGTATGAAGGATACTTTTAACTTTAAACTAGTATAACCGTACAACGGTGGAGAAACCGACCGTTCGATTGTATAACTTTGATAAGAAATATACATTTAAAATTTTTGTTAATATTACTTAAACATTAAGTGATAATATGTTGGAAAAGAATAAATGGAGATTTGAATCTAAAAATATGAATTTCAAATTTAAATATTAATTAAAGCATTTAAAATTGTCGATTTGAAATTGAAATCTTAAAATTTGAAAATCATTACAGATTTGAATTTGGAATCTTTGATGCGCGAAATAAAAGTAGGAAGTTTAGGAAAACCGCGATTAGACAAGATCCACGTTTTTAGAGAAACCGCGCTGAGACAAGATCCACATTTTTAGAGAAACCGCGCTGAGACAAGATCCACGTTTTTTTGGCTTCAGAAAAATTGATTTTGGCCAGTAACAGTAAACAAACCTCTATAACGATCGGTTTGATAAATTATGCAGATCAAGCTTTACTTGAATAACAAAGTCAAAATTAAAGACGTTGTCTCCCAGCCATGATGACAAAGAGGCTTTGCGAAGCATCAGCATAAAGTATTGGCGGGCCTGGTAGATCTGAAGAAAATAAATAACAGGGGCTCAAAGTCAAGAAACGTCATATCGAAGCTTATCAACTGTAACACGTTTGAGTGCTCGAATCACTCAACAGCAACTCGATATGACGCAGCACTGCCATGCCATACAAATTCTTCTTTTAGGAAGTTCCTGATTTACAAAGTTTACAGTTGTATGGTTATGGATGAGTTAACTCTTTGTGGACAAAAAGAACAAAATTGATGCAAATGATCTTGAAAGCCAGATTAGTATGGATTAGTTATAAAAGTTTAATTTTATTACTAAGAGATTATATTTCCTATTTTATTCCAACGTGCTAGATTACTAGCATGCCACTTCATCTAAATTTTGAGTCTATGTGGTTTCATTTTATGGTTCGCGTTTTGCGTTTATATTGGATAATGAAATTGAAATTTTAAGCTATTACAACAAGGACGAAGGGACGGCAGATAAAATGGAGGATAACAGAGTGGATGGATTCTTTTCATTCTTTTGTTATTTCTCAAACACCAAAACAAAACAAATCTTTTTTCTATTTTACGAGCGTTACGGCACGCGATTCGCGCGTGAATGATGGCACGTGCTTTGCGATTAATTGTTTTTATGCAAATTATATATAATTCATATGTTCAAGATATTCAAGAGAAAATGATTCGTAAAATTATTTAATCGTTGAAATCATTTTTGTTAGTTTAAATTTTGTTTCTAAGTTGCAACATTTGTATTTTTTTAGTTTGATTTTTTTATTATTGATGAATAATTTATTTGTTAGATTCTATTTTTAAGTGATATTAAATTTTGATTGTATTTGTAGATGAATGTTTAAATTTGTAAAAGAATTTTATTAATTAGATCATTTTTTTAAGTGATATTAAGATTATATAATATTTGTTGATGGACATTTTGAATTTGTGAAAGAAATTTAATTGTTAGATTCTATTTTCAAGTGATATTAAGATTTGGTATTATGAGCATTTTTGATAGTTCACGATAACACCAAAAAAATGCGATGCCAAAGATATTACGACTATTATTAAAGATATATTAGCTTCGTTTTAGAAATTGATCGTTTTTGAAAAATATATGTATAATATGTACGTTTTCTGGAAAAAAAAAAATAGCAAACCAAATTTTTTTTTTTCTTTTCAAAATCTCTCTCTTACGACCTAATGTCTCACGTTATATTTTAGTTTTGATTGCAAACAGAACAGTGAGGCGAAAGATACAATGGATGAATAATAAAAATTAAAATCAAAATTTTTCCTACAGAGCGCTATGAATTGCCAGATTAGGCACATGCCAATGTGGTTGAATCTAAACTTAAATTCTATGCGGCATATGGTTTATATATATATATATATATATATATATATATATATATATTGTTTGCGTAAAAAATGGCCGCAAACACCCAAAGTCGTGAAAGCACCAGTGTATGAATATAATTCAGCGATATTCAAACACAAATTACAGATCTCAGCAAATAACCCAAATATGTTTGCACAAAAGATGATCAAACAACTCCAAGTCGTATGAGTTAGTTGATTTTATGTTGTTCGTATTGATTTAGGTGGTGTATGCAAATACGTAAAAAGTAGGGGCTAAACTGTAAAAGACACACAGATTTATAGTGGTTCGGCCAAAGTGTGCCTACGTCCACTTTATATGTTATTCTCCTTTTCCAATCCGATTACAAGTACAAAGCTTGTAGTACAAGTGTATGAAAGTTGTTTGAAAGTTCCTTCCAGGTTTGAGCTCTCAAACTTGTCTGCCATTGTTGTACCCCTGCCCCTCTATTTATAGAGTGAGGCTGGGGGCAGGGGTCTTGGAAGTATATAGCTGCTGGTGGGCCTGGGCTGAAGCCATCTGGACTGGCAACTTTGGTTCGGCGAGCCTTCATTCGGTATGCCATCCTTATGTTGGATCGGTGGTAGGAGCATGGAGACGGTCCGGTGGGAGTTTGGTTGGTTCGGCGGTGCATTGGTTCGGTGATGGTGGTCCGGTTTGAGTTGGTTCGGTAGTTGTTGGCTTGGTGGTAGCATGGTCCGGTGTTAGCATGGACGTGGGTTTGGACCGGCAGTACTTGTGAAATACCGAATGAACTTACATACTCGGGAGTGCCGAACGAGCTCTTGCATTGGGATGCCGGATGAACCAAGGGAGATGGGAATGCCGAATGAGCACGCCGAATGAGTATGAATCTTGCCGAATGAGCATACCGAATGAGTTATGCCGAATGACCGAATGAGCTCTAGAATGCCGAATGAATTTGGGACTCCGAGTGTTGACGCATACGACATTGATATTCCAGTTTTGTCCAAAAAATGGGATAACACTTTGCCCCCCAAAACATGCCTTGTGATAACAAGGCGTGTTTTGAATAGTCCTGAATCCAATATCCAAAGTCAATAGCCATATTGCCAGAGTAGATCATCCTTGACTGCTCCGAGTCGATATCCAGTTCCAAATCCAATAACCAAAGCTTGAGCCTATTCCTTGTCCATCCGAACTCGACAACCGAGTCCCAAACCATCCTTATCCAATAGCCAACAACCTAATCCAGGACCTCTCTGGGTCGATATCCAAATTCATAACCTCTCCGGGCTCTTGCCAAGCGCAATCCACACCTGACGGTCGTGATCCAGTGTCCCTGGATGTTGAGCTAACCTCTCCGGTTTCTTGCCATGCGTAATCCATACTTGACGATCTTGGTCCAGTGTCCCTGGACGTTGAGCTAACCTCTCCGGGTTCTTGCCAAGCGTAATCCACACTTGACGACCTTGATCCACTGTCCCTGGACGTTTAGCTAACCTCTCCGGGTTCTTGCCATGCGTAATCCACACTTGACGACCTTGGTCCAGTGTCCCTGGACGTTGAGCTAACCTCTCCGGGTTCTTGCCAAGCGTAATCCACACTTGACGACCTTGGTCCAGTGTCCCTGGACGTTGAGCTAACCTCTCCGGGTTCTTGCCAAGCGTAATCCACACTTGACGACCTTGGTCCAGTGTCCCTGGACGCTGTACGATGCCATGGCTTAAGTCCTAAGCCGAATCCTGGTCTCTCCGGACCCTTGCCGAGCATAGTCCATACTCAACGACCTGAAAATAACGATTGATAATATGGGGCCTAAGTCCTAGGCCGAATCCTGGTCACTCCGGACCCTTGCCGAGCATAGTCCATACTCGACGACCTGAATGAGTCAATTTACCACGTTCGGGCAAAGCGACTCACCCCTTGTCAGGCATAATCCATACCTGACGACCGTTTATCAAAAGTCAGATAAAAATCCAATCAAAATCCAATTCAACATCCAAATCCAAAATCCAAATCCAAAATCCAAATCCAAAATCCGAATCCAAAACCAGAAAACCAGAAATCCAACCCAGCATCCAAAACCGAAAACGATCATCCAAAGGAAAATCCAAATCAAAAAGCAAGAAAAACCAGGAGCTCAATCGAAGCTCCAAAATCGAAAACCAAAAAGAAAAGCAGTGTCCAATCCAAAAGCAAAAGATAAATTTCACAAACCACAGCATCGCAATTTATTATCATTCAGAGCATGCCTAGGGGCTATCTCCGTCCCCGTACATGTGTAAATGACTTGGTTGCTTGCCAATAGTTTGCTACTTATTTCATATTAACCTGGTCAAGGGATGATCAACCGACCATCATTCCTGGGC
Source organism: Allium cepa (assembly GCA_030765085.1). NCBI lineage: Eukaryota > Viridiplantae > Streptophyta > Magnoliopsida > Asparagales > Amaryllidaceae > Allium > Allium cepa. The sequence continues at coordinate 361,857,388 of CM060942.1, forward strand.
CTCCCACCATCGTAGCTTGAGGTAGGCGGCAGTTGCTCCTGCCTCGCCGTTGCATCCCGAGGTCCAACATATTGTGGCAGTTGTCCATTCCTTACATGTTCCTCAATTATGTCCTTTAAGTGCCTGCAGCTGTTGGTGTCGTGTCCATCCAAATCATGGAAGAGGCAGTGCCTTCCTGATGTCCTTTCCCGTTCTGTTGGTTCTCTCCTAGCCGGCCTCCGGTAGTGAAGGCGATTTCGAGTATCCAGGTATATCCGTTCCAGTGTTTCGTTCAATCCTGTGTATGTGGAAAACTTTGGATCCTTCCATTGCTTCCTAGCATTTCCAGAATCATCGTCCAACTTCCTTTTTCCTTTGTTTTTATCCGAACCATTGCTGGATGGTCCTCCCCCTTCAACTGCATTAACCTTTTTCAATTTTAAATCCGTACTCGCATCTTCTTGTCGAAGGAACCTTTCTGCCTCATGAAAGAATTCGTCGAGATTCCGTGGGGGATCTCGTATCAGAGATACCTTGAAATCCGAGTTCTCCCTGACTCCTGATACTGCTGCCATTAAAACCATCGATGGATCGGGCCGATCCACCGAAGCAACTGCGGCACTGAATCGAGTTAGAAAAGCTCTAAGCGATTCATCCATCCTTTGCCTTACCGATGTCAATGTCATCACGTTCTTCGGTCTCTTGACATGAACCCGAAACTGTCCCAGAAACCTTTCCACCAATTCCCTCCAAGTCCCGATAGATCCTTCTTCCAGCTGCCTGAACCACATCGCAGCTAAGTCCGTCAAGTACAAAGGGAAGCATCGGGCCATCACCTCCTCTGATGCCCCCAGCACCTCCATGTGTCTAGTGTATCTCATCAAGTGATCCGTAGGGTCTTCCTTGCCATTGTATACCTCCACGCTAGGTAGCTTGAACTTCTGTGGGTTCTGAGCCATCCTTATTTCCCGAGTGAACGGACTCCTGTTTACTCCTTCCAAGTCTCCGTTGGTCAAACCACCTCGCACAGTCTTCCTGATTATATCTACCAATCCACCGTTGTCTGTCGGGGGTTGCCCCCGAGGGAACTCCGGTACATACTCTTCGTGTGGCTCGTTAGCAGCAACGTTGGTTCTAGCCTGTTGAACTCCTTCCAAAGGTTCTCCTGTGTTGAATCCTGTGGGCCTGCCCCCAAGCCCTTGTTGATTGCCACCTGGCTCCGTATCTTGTCCTTCATTGGGTTCCATAACCCTAGCTTCTTGTCCTGCATCCATAGCCGTTGTAGCTGTTCCTAAATTCTGCATTCCTGCAGCTCTCATTTGCTCCAAGAAAGTTTGCATCATTTCCTGTTGACTTTTCAGCAACCTCTCTTGCAGTGAATTTGTTATGGCTTCCATTTCATCCCGGGTTATGTAGATCGAAGCCGGTCCTTCCTCACCTCCGGAGGATGCTTGTTGACTTCCTCCTTGTTGGCTTCTCTCAGCCCTTAGCCTTCTACTGTTTTGCCTAGTCATTGTCTTCCAAATCCAAACTTCTATCCGATGTAGTGGGAGCTGGTTGTTCTCAGTGAAAGCACCAAAATGTTTGCGTAAAAAATGGCCGCAAACACCCAAAGTCGTGAAAGCACCAGTGTATGAATATAATTCAGCGATATTCAAACACAAATTACAGATCTCAGCAAATAACCCAAATATGTTTGCACAAAAGATGATCAAACAACTCCAAGTCGTATGAGTTAGTTGATTTTATGTTGTTCGTATTGATTTAGGTGGTGTATGCAAATACGTAAAAAGTAGGGGCTAAACTGTAAAAGACACACAGATTTATAGTGGTTCGGCCAAAGTGTGCCTACGTCCACTTTATATGTTATTCTCCTTTTCCAATCCGATTACAAGTACAAAGCTTGTAGTACAAGTGTATGAAAGTTGTTTGAAAGTTCCTTCCAGGTTTGAGCTCTCAAACTTGTCTGCCATTGTTGTACCCCTGCCCCTCTATTTATAGAGTGAGGCTGGGGGCAGGGGTCTTGGAAGTATATAGCTGCTGGTGGGCCTGGGCTGAAGCCATCTGGACTGGCAACTTTGGTTCGGCGAGCCTTCATTCGGTATGCCATCCTTATGTTGGATCGGTGGTAGGAGCATGGAGACGGTCCGGTGGGAGTTTGGTTGGTTCGGCGGTGCATTGGTTCGGTGATGGTGGTCCGGTTTGAGTTGGTTCGGTAGTTGTTGGCTTGGTGGTAGCATGGTCCGGTGTTAGCATGGACGTGGGTTTGGACCGGCAGTACTTGTGAAATACCGAATGAACTTACATACTCGGGAGTGCCGAACGAGCTCTTGCATTGGGATGCCGGATGAACCAAGGGAGATGGGAATGCCGAATGAGCACGCCGAATGAGTATGAATCTTGCCGAATGAGCATACCGAATGAGTTATGCCGAATGACCGAATGAGCTCTAGAATGCCGAATGAATTTGGGACTCCGAGTGTTGACGCATACGACATTGATATTCCAGTTTTGTCCAAAAAATGGGATAACATATATATATATATATATATATATATATATATATATATATATATATATATATATGAATTGAAAGCAACAATGCATTCTTAACGAACGAAAACAGAAAATCAAAGCAGAGTACTGCAGCATTGTTGGTTGGTTGAATGTAAAATGCGTTTTGCCGCGAACGTGTAATCCGATCGGAGTATTTGAAATATATATTTTTTAATTATAAATTACTAGCATTCAATTCAAATCAATTTCATAACTTAGTGCAATATAATACGGTAGTGCAATGTAATACGATCGCAACGCAAAAAATCGCGTATCATACGAATCTCATTTCCACAAATTACTAACTTTAGACATTTATAAAAGTTTAAATTTAATAATTAATATTAACTAAAACAAACAAACATATCACGTTTTTGCTTTACATTGAACGGGTTATTTGCCTCATTTCTGTTCCCGACGACACGTCGAGAACGGCAACGGAGCAGAATAATACCCCCTAACTGATCCAAGTTTAGGGCGAAATTTTGTAATATTCCCACGGTGCATGTGGTAAAGTTACACACAATGATTTCCTAATGCCATCGTTATAGTACTTTTCGACAAGTGGTATAAGAATGGTTTGGATGACTTGGTGATTATTGAATTTTAACATTTGGATCAAGTATTATCTTCTGCGTAACGATACTATCCAATCTGCTTTATATACCACCACTTAATTGGAATTATTCCATTTTCAGATCGTAATTCCATTTTCCATCCTACAAGACAATCCAAACAGTAAAAATATGATTTATTTTTTTTTTTTTTTTTTTTTTAATTATGCGCAGGTCTATGGTGTAACACCTTCGAGATGGTGTGTGTTTGTTGCAAATGTTTCACTTAATGGAAACATGATCGATCGTTCAAGTAGATCACTATGTTCTTTCGTAAAACTTCGAAACGATTGCCACAAGCTTAGATATGTTGCAATCTTCTTTGACTGTCCTTTGAGTATCTAATTCAGTTAATTTGCCTAGTTGATATCTTTGACTGTTGCCATGTAGAGTGTTCTTGATGGTTGAGATCTTTACTTAGCTTGCAATTTTTAGTAGTAACTGAAATATGAACAAAGAAATAATAATGATAGTTACATAAGGATATCAGTAGTCGAATTCGTGACTTCTATAGTAGTTGTCATGATGGTAGATTTACCATTAACAGTCAATCGATTATCATTTTTAAATGAAATCAGTATACCAGTTTAATCGGTACGACATTGGTAAATTTATCAATTTTTACGATAAATTACCTGTAATAGGTTTTCAAAATCAACGGTAGTGGCAAATTTACCAATAAATTTATAACATATAATTATTCATGTAATATGCTTTATTATGCACATTTAAAGGTAATCAAATAGTTAAATTTAGTTCAATATTGACAAGTACCATTGTCCTAATGGTTAAGTGATTCGACTTTGGTGCGAACGGTCATAAGTTCGAAACTTTTGTAGTGTGATTCCAATATTTATTGACACATGATTTGTACTTTGTTATTCCAGTAACATGTCGTATCTAATATCATTTCAAAAAAAAAAGTTCATTATTTTAGATCGAATAATGCTAACTGTACTTATTTTATTTCTTATTAATGCCTTTTATTAAGTAACAATGTAAATTGTATAATGAACATCATTATAATGCAAAAACATGTCAAGTTACTGATTTTTCTAGAACGGTAACTTACTATTACCAATGTAACGGTTACCAGTTTATCGGCATATCAGTCTTCGGTATACCAGCAAATCCATAACGGTAACCGTAAGCGATTTTAGCTTACCAATAAAAAGGTACGGTAACGGTGTTTGCAAAATGGTAACGGTAACCATTACCATAACATTCATATAAATTTATGTAGTATCAGATAATGTGGTACGTGTTAACTCCTATTATTGCCGCGACCTAAAAGTAAGCGACCTAACTGAAGACGTGACCTAGTGACCCAAGAGATGAAATGATTTAGCGGCCTAATTAGTGAAGCGACCTAGCGATCTGAAGAAGGTTACGACCTAGCGGAACCCAGCGACCTAAGAGTAGCTGCGACCTAAAGTGTTGCGACCTAAGATTGTCTCGACCTAAAGGTAGCAGCAACCTAAAAAAGGGCGCGACTTAACTGCAGAAGTAACCTGGCGATCTAAGGATTGTTGCGACCTAACAGAAAGCTGCAACCGAAAGGAGGCCGCGACCTAAGAGTGAGTGCGACCTGAAGATGGACTCGACCTATGGAACTCCGCGACCTAACTATCCACCGACCTAAGAAGCTCCGCGACTTAAGTAAGGTCGCGACCTATGGAACTCCGCGACCTAACCATCCACCGACCTAAGAAGCACCGCGACCTAAGGAAGGTCGCGACCTAAGGGACTCAGCAACTTAAGATTAACTATGGCTGCAGGAAAGTACTCACGACCTAGGTTAGGTCGCTAACGACCTAAATACCAGAATACAGAAGACTATGCAATGCCACAGGGGGATAGGTCGCTCACGACCTAGGACTTGTGCAAATCAGCATGTGTGAGGAAGGAGGGGCCAATACTCTTCAGGTCGACTACAACCTTACTTAGGTCGGTCACGACCTACGACCTTACTTAGGTCGGTCACGACCTACGACCTTATTCTGAAAAATGCCTATAAATATGATCCTAACTCCAACTAGAAAAGGACTTTTTTTGGCTCATTCTCAATCCAACACTTAAAGCTCTCAAGACACGAAGAACGCTACAAACAACTTCGAGAAAAGATCACACACATCCAACATGGATTTGAAGACTCTAATCTCCATTGAAGTTTAGGCTACTTGTTCTAAGTGACTTGTAATTCAAAGTGTATTGTACTTGGAAAGAATTGTATCAGCTTGTAACGAGATCATCAATAAAAGTACTTAAAGTGGACGTAGGCTATACCCTTAAGCCGAACCACTATAAAATTGTTGTTGTTTACTGCTTTTCCGCTATTATCTGCTTGTAATCTGTTCCCGAGTTATCGGGTGGTGCTTTCACAACTATAACTCATACACCGGGGTGTTAGCGTTCAAATTTTAGCGTTAACATTTTTGGTGTTTTCACTGAGAGCTGAACTCATGCGAGTTATCATCATTGCTTCACAGAGGTTTGTGGAGAGAATTTCCTTGAAAACCAGAAGTCTATCCGAGATTATGGCTCCTGGAAGGAAGAGTAGATCTGTCAGATCTGGGAATATTCAAGAGGGAACCTCCGCTTCCCCTATATCGAATCAAGCCACTCCAGCTGTCGGAGTTACAAAGGCAGAGCTGGATGCTGCAATTTTAGGGCTGAACCAACAAATCAATGCCCAAAATGCACAATTTGAGGCTCAGAATGCACAGAATGCCCTAATTATGAATAGTTTGAACGATTTGCTTGGGGCAAACCGCCAACCGGCAGATAATGAAAGGAATTTGGCTGGCAACATTCGTGATGCTGAAGAAAGAAATGCTCCTGAAAGGGCTGCTAGCCCCTTTGAACGAACACTTCCAGAGGTTGGTGGATCTAGAACTCGACATGATGAGGAGTATCTTTCTGGAATGGTCCGACAAATTATGAGAGAAAGTATGCAGAGGGTTGAAGACGAGAAAGAATGGGGTTTCGCCCCAAGTAAAACTCTTTTTACTGAGAAAATCTTAAAGGCTGAATTCCCAAGGAAGTTTGTCCCACCAACCATTCCAGCTTACAGGGGGACGAGTGATCCAAACGAATTCTTATACAAGTATGATTGGCACATGACAGGTGCCAGAGCCTCTGATGAAATAAAGTGCAAATATTTTCCTGTGTATCTCAAAGGTGTAGCTCTGCTTTGGTTCACCAAACTTCCAGTCCGATCTATCGATCAGTTTTCTGACTTAACCCGGAAGTTCAAGGAGCAGTTCAGACTATACGCTTCAAAAGCCAAGGATATCATGTCACTGTCAAGTTTGGAGCAGAATCCAGGGGAGACTATCAGATCTTTCTTAAACCGCTTTAATATAGCGCTAGCTGAGGTGGACAATGCAGAACCGCGAATGATATTGACTTATCTGATGAAGGGTATTGACAAGTCAAGCGAGTTTGGGAAATGGCTAAACATGAAGGAACCAAATTCCCTTGAAAAGTTCTATAAAAAAGCAGATGAATTCATACGCTTAGAAAGTCGTCCCGTACCGGTAAAGGCAGTGTTGGAAAAAGCTGAAGATAACACTGTTGTTCCACGCAAGAATGAATCTGTAGGGCAAAAAAGGGAAAATAACAATTGGAAGAAGCAGAGTAATCTGAAGAAGCCCCGATCCTTCAAGCCATCAGAATATACTCCTTTATCAGATACGCCGGAGCGTATCTACCTTGCCACTAAAGATTCTATTGACTTTTCTAAACCTCCTCCTCTAAGGACCGGGAAAAAGGCTATACAGAGTGGGAAGTTCTGCCGCTTCCATAATCAACCCGGTCACGAAACCGACGAGTGCCGACAGTTGAAAAATCTGATTGAAGAGTTGCTAAGGGAAAACAAACTGCAGCAATTTGTGAAAAAGAATAGCAACAATCCTGCTTCATCTAGTCAGGGGCAGCAGGCTCCTACTCATCAGCCTAGGACGATTGAGAAGGCTTCAGGGCATGAATCTGGAAGGCCCATTATCAATGTCATTACAGGAGGACCTCACCCAGCGGGCAGAAGCTGGGGTGAGATGGAAAGGTATACCCGAGCTTTAAAGTATGTACCGACCGAGGAAGATGTATTTGTTTTGGAAGGTGCTACACCCTTGAAGCAACAAAGAACTCTTGATGATGATATTGTATTCAAAGCTAGGGATTCCGCAGGTATTGAAGCTCCTACCTTGGATCCCTTAGTCATCTCGGCTGGTATCGGGCCAGCTACTGTCAGAAGAGTTCTCATTAATTGCGGCGCATCCTGCAATATCCTCTTCAAGAAAACATTCGACCAAATGAAGATCCCTATGGCTGATGTGCAAGCTTCATCGCATAAAATTGCTGGCTTCACTGGGGAGCCAAAACAGCCAGTAGGAACCATTGATTTGTTTGTGGAACTTGGAGAAGGAGAGAGAAAAATGGTCCGCAAGCAAACTTTTGTGATTGTCGACGAATTTTCTGCTTACAATGCTTTCCTTGGTCGTCCAACTCTGCCAGCGTTCAAAGCTGTTCTTGCCCCGTGGTGCCTCACCATTAAATTCCCTACAGACAATGGAGTAGGAGTTATAAAAGGGGATCAAAATGCTGGGCGAGAGTGTTATCTGACAGAGCTACGAGAAACCAGAAAAAGAGAGATGGGAAAGAATGCGGCAGCCCCAGTCCGCATCAAAGAACCAGCCTTATAGCAATTACAGGGCGGACCCTGCACTGGCGAGCACAGCGGAGCAAGGAAAGAGATGGACCCTAGAAAAGTCAGTGCAGGGGAAAATAGAGTGGTACCGGTGGAAACGACAATTCCAATACCTGTTGACCCAAAGGACCCAAACAAAGTGTTGAATGTGGGTTCACAACTTAATGCGTCAATTCAGAATATCTTAATATCCTTTTTAAAGGCAAATCTGGATGTTTTTGCTTGGACTCATGCCGATATGTGCGGAATATCCCCAGAAGTTGCAGTGCATGCTCTAAATATTGATCCAAAATTTACACATGTGAAGCAGAAGAGGAGAACTCAAGGTCCAGAAAGGTCGGCGGCATTAAAAGAAGAAGTTGATCGACTCATGGAGAATAATTTTATCAAAGAATCTACCTATCCGAATTGGGTTTCAAATCCGGTGCTGGTTAAGAAAGCCAACGGAAAATGGAGAGTATGCATCGATTTTTCAGATCTAAACAAGGCCTGCCCCAAAGACTGCTTCCCATTACCCAGAATCGACCAACTGGTAGACGGAACAGCGGGACACGAATTGTTATCTTTTATGGATGCTTACTCCGGATATAACCAGATCATGATGCATGAGCCAGATCAGGAGGACATGAGCTTTATCACCGACACTGGTCTTTACTGCTACAGAGTTATGCCCTTCGGGTTGAAGAATGCAGGGGCGACATACCAAAGACTCGTTAATGCTATGTTCAAACCGCAACTGAGCAAGACTATGGAAGTCTACGTCGATGACATGTTAGTAAAGTCTAAGAAAGCGGTGGATCACATAGAACACTTAGCAGACATGTTCGCAGTCCTCCGAAGATACGGAATGAAGCTCAATCCTTTAAAATGTTCATTTGGAGTGGAATCCGGCAAGTTTTTTGGTTTCATCGTGAGCGCTAGGGGCATTGAGGCCAGTCCAGCTCAAATTACTGCATTGAAAGAAGTCAAAGCCCCTAGAACAAAGAAGGAATTGCAAAGTCTCAATGGAAAAGTCGCCGCCTTGAGTCGGTTCGTTTCCAAAGCCACAGATAAATGCATCCCATCCTTTGACGCCCTAAAGAAAGGAAAGAAAAACTTCGATTGGACTCCCGAATGCCAAAAAGCCTTCGATGAATTGATTCGCCATATGGAGACGCCTCCAATATTTTCTAGGCCTGGCGATGGCGAGGATCTTCTTATATACTTGGCAGTATCATCTCATGCTTTAAGTGCAGCGCTGATACGGGAAGACAAAAGGATTCAACATCCAGTTTACTATATCAGCAAAAGACTCACTGGGGCAGAGATGAATTACTCTAAGTTGGAAAAACTCGCCTATTGCTTACTAATTGCGTCTAGGAAGTTGAGGCAATATTTTCAAGCTCATCCTATCAGAGTCCTCACTGATCAACCTTTAAAGCAAGTCCTGTTTCGCCCTGAAACTTCGGGTCGTCTTCTAAAATGGAATATTGAACTCAGTCAGTATGACATCACTTATCATCCCCGAAAAGCAATCAATGGACAAGCTTTAGCAGATTTCATTGCAGAATTCACAGATAAGGGTAACAGTGAGGAGGAAACAGTCGACGATTCCCCAATCCAATGGAAGTTATATGTCGATGGTGCGAAAAACGACTACTGTTCTGGAGCCGGAGTCGTAATTGAGACCCCAGAAGGCCAATCATTATGCTATGCACTAAGATTGGAATTTCCTTCAACAAACAACGAAGCAGAATACGAAGCCCTTATCGCTGGTTTAAGGATTGCTAAAGAATTAAACATCCGAGCGTTACAGATATTCAGTGATTCTCAGCTTATTGTATGCCAAGTCAAAAAGGAATTCCAAGCAAAAGGGGGGAATCTGCCCGCCTACTTGTCAAAGGCTTGGGAGTTCCTGGGTGATTTCGATCATTACATGATAAGTCACATTCCTCGAGAGGAAAACACGAAAGCAAATTCTCTCGCAAAGTATTCTAGCACAGGTGAAGCTCAATTTCTGGGGCTAACTCCAGTGGAGGTCCTGTCGACTCCTAGCATTGATGAGATGGACATTGATTGGATCATGAGCATGTCTCAAGAGCAAGAATCATGGATGGCTCCGATAACAGAATATCTGCTCAATGGATCCTTACCAGGGAACTCAAAAGAACGACAAAAGCTACTGAGAAAAGCCTCTCGATACATAATCCAGGATGGCCGATTATACAGACGGGGATTCTCAATGCCATTACTTCGATGTGTATCCAGGGAAGAGTCTAAAGCAATCCTAGCAGAGGTACACGGAGGAGAATGTGGTGATCATTCAGGTGGCCAAACATTAGCAAAGAAAATTCTCCGATACGGATATTTTTGGCCACAAATTAATCGAGATGCAGCAGAGTATTCCCGAAAATGTGACAGATGTCAAAGATTCGCCAAAATTCCTATAGCTCCTTCCACTGAACTCACACAGATGGTCAGTCCATGGCCGTTTGCAATATGGGGAATAGACCTTGTAGGACCGTTGCCAACTGCCAAATCTGGAATTAAATACGCGATTGTTGCTGTAGATTATTTTACTAAGTGGGTAGAAGCTGAACCACTGGCTACTATCACCTCAAAGAAGATGATAAGTTTTGTGACTAGAAACATCATTTGCAGATACGGTGTGCCTCAAAAAATAATTACAGACAACGGAACTCAGTTTGAAATTGAAGAATTCCAAGATTTTTGCAAGCGATTCAAAATCCGGAAAAGCTTCTCAGCAGTGGCTCATCCGCAGGCAAACGGGCAAGTGGAAGCCGTGAACAAAATTATTAAGTCAACCATCAAGAAGCAACTTGAAAGAGCAAAAGGTGGTTGGGTCGATAAGCTACCACTGGCACTATGGGCATACAGAACCACTCACGAAACTGCGACTGGGCACACCCCGTTTTCATTGGCATACGGGTCAGAGGCAATGATTCCGGTAGAAATAGAGGTCCCTTCACACAGAAGAGTCCATTTCAATCAAGTAGAAAACGAAAAGCTACAGCTTGAAGCGCTAGATCTCCTTGATGAAAAAAGAGATGAGGCTAATCTCAGAATTGCAGCTCATCAGCAAAGAATAGCCAGACATTTCAATTCCAAAGTTCGCCAACGCAGCTTTGAGATTGGAGACCTAGTCCTGAAGAGAATTATGACAGCGACAGGTGTGTTTGGGCCAAATTGGGAAGGACCATATGTCATAGGTCAGAAGCTTCTTGACGGCACATTCAAACTCACCACTGTTGAAGGAGATCAAATTCCAAGGGCATGGAACAGCAACCATTTGCGTCCATACTATACTCGAAAATTTTGTTGAAATATTGTAAAAAGAATTATGAATGTATGATTCTTGTAATTGAAGGCAATTGTAAAACTGATGCAAGTAAATAATGAAAGAATATAAAGTGGATGTAGGCCCAATTTCCTGGCCGAACCACTATAAATCTTGTGTTTCTTATTATTATTACATGTTTGCTTTATTTTCGATATAAAAAGTACATAGAATATATTGCTGAAATGTCGATTTAAATTTTTGCAGACAATGGAAGTGAAACTTGCACATAAAAAGACCAAGTGATTCTCGCCAAATTTCAAGTCACAAAAGCCCCGAATTCAAATCCTAGATAGGAAGTACTTCAATTGAACGGCCTATGATTTCGACAAAAACGGGTCTTTGCTAATAAATTGAGATCGTTTGAACAAACAAACATCCAATTAAGAAGCTAGTGCTCGTTCTCACGAAATTGCCTGACAATGAAGCACACTTCCTTGGATTAAACAAGTTACTTGTGAGAAAAGGGAATGAAAGCTAAAAAAAAAAAAAGCAGAGGATCATTGAAAAGGCATAAGCAAGTGGACAGAGGAACAACCAAAGCCATCATCGGCAGCATAAGTCCTCTCCGGAGGCACAACTCTTCGGAGGATAAAGACCTCTAATGGGTCATACGCCACAAAAAAGAAAGTTCTCTACTCAACAAAAAAGATTGGAGGAGTCATGACCCTCCAACCATGAGAGAGTAACTTCTAGGCGATGAAAACCCTCTCAGAGGCACATTTCACCAGGAGTTGAAGTGTTATGACCGCTCTTCGGAATTTCACTTCACCAGAGTTGAAATGCAAACAAAATAAAGACCTCTTCGGAGGCACATTTCACCAGGAGTTGAAGTGTAACGACCGCTCTTCGGAATTTCACTTCACCAGAGTTGAAATGCAAACAAAATAAAGACCTCTTCGGAGGCACATTTCACCAGGAGTTGAAGTGTAACGACCGCTCTTCGGAATTTCACTTCACCAGAGTTGAAATGCAAACAAAATAAAGACCTCTTCGGAGGCACATTTCACCAGGAGTTGAAGTGTAACAACCGCTCTTCGGAATTTCACTTCACCAAAGTTGAAATGCAAAACAAAAGAAAGACCTTCCTGGAAGCCCACGTTTCACCGAGATTGAAATAAAACTTCCAAGTGTTGAAACGTGAAAAGGCTTTCTTCGAAGGCACAACTCTTTGGAGGTACACGTTTCACCAAGATTGAAATAAAACTTCCAAGTGTTGAAATGTGAAAAATCCCTCCTCAGAGGTACAACCCCCCCCCCTCCAGAAGATAATCAAGAAGAAAGACCTCTTCGGAAGCCCACGTTTCACCGAGATTGAAATAAAACTTCCAAGTGTTGAAACGTGAAAAGGCTTTCTTCAAAGGCACAACTCTTTGGAGGTACACGTTTCACCAAGATTGAAATAAAACTTCCAAGCGTTGAAACGTGAAAAAATCCCTCCTCAGAGGTACAAATTTCTATTTAAAAGAAAAATCCTCATCAAGAGCATACTTTAGCTTTCGAAGGAAGAGTGATTTACCTATTCTAAAAAAAAGGGAAAGAAAGTTAAAGTACATTCAGAGGTCCGCTTTACCACATAGAAGAATTCACTTGGCAAAATGTGTACATACGCAAAAGGAAAAAGTGACTTCTTCGAAGGATAAAGCGTAAAAACTTATACGAAAGGAGTTGTACTCTACGAAAAATCTTTTCACGAATGAAATAGTCATTCTACAGAAAATAAGAGTGCAAGTCCCCTCGAAGTATAGAAAATTACAGTAAGCTTATGATATGGGGGCAGCATGGTATAGTTGTATACGATATGATATAGCTACATCGGTAAAGTACGCTCAAACAACATACCATAAGCTCACTGCAATGTCATATAAATAAACTTGTGCAAAAATAAATAATAAATGCATTCTCAAATTCAAACAGGAGTTTATACAAAGAAAGAGGAATCATTTTATTCAACATTACTTTATATACAGGTACAAGTTTCAACAAAAAAAAAGCGGGGGGCCGATACCCGCACAATTCTCGACCAATACATGCAAAAGACGAGAAGCTAAAAGCTGAAGTCTTCATTTCTTCTTGCCACCCTTGGACCCTTTGCCTGGCCGAATGATTAGTTTTTCAGGTCTATCTATAGGCATAAGGGAAGAAGGAGAGGGAGGTGCAACCGGAGCGACTTCCGGTTCCTCTTCAGTGGTGATGATTTTCTTCCCCCTCCTCTTCGATGTTCCGTGCTTCTTTCTTCTCTTCGAAGAAGACTCACTCCCTGGAGTAACAAGAGCGGACAAAACTACGTCATCAGAGGGAGTCCGCTCCGAAGAGATCTCGCCTCCTTCAAGTCCCTCGTCCTTCTGCTCTTGCGAAGCGATAGGGTCATCCAAGCCATGAAGAGCCTCAATCTATTCCTCTTGTGACCCGGGTTGTGAAGCAGAAGGAGGAGTCACCTGAAGAGACGGAGGAGGGATAACCGGAGGAAGTGAAGTCTGCACAGCACTTGGCGTTTCAACTGCAGAAAAAGAGAAATTAAAAATATTAGTATCTCCCCGAAAGAAGGGAGATATGGGTTCGTCGAGATTCAAGAAGTAATCGAGAAGCTCATCAAACTTTTGAGGAGTAAGCAAGCGATCCACCCGAATCGGACCAATATCAAAATTACCTGAAGATGTTTGCTTCGTAAGTTCAATCTCATAATTCTGAGCCCCGATATCCTCCAAAGCCTCATCATCGGTAGGGGTGATTACCCCGGTTCTTATAGGAGGCGGCGAATGAGCACTAGAGCCTGTAATGTCCACTTCGGGAGAAACTAAAGGACGTTCAGAAGTGGTAGGCGATATTTCTTTCTCAGAACGTTCCCCTTCCGCCATTCCGGCCCGTACCTTGGCGAGTTGCTCTTTTCCCTTCGCAAGAGCGGTGCGGGCATCATCATCGAGATAATGCTCTTCAAGGGCTGTCTCAGCATAGCCAGCACCTTTACCACCTAGCATATCAAGTGCTGCCTCCCAGACTTCAGCTAATGTAATTTCGTATTTAGGGCCTAGAAAGGCAAGGCTGCCACGCCCCAAAATGCTATGCAGATAGAAATCAAATAATGTGGAGCTAATATCAGCTTTGGTTGCTTGATGGGCCTCTTCGGCCGCGAGTTTACCAGCAACAGCCTCGTCACGCTCCGTTTCGGCTATAGCAAGTCGAGCTTTTAGCATCTCTATCTCCAAGCTTTAAGAACCGGCCTGTTCTCGCAGCTGTAAAGTTTCAGCACGATATTCTTCTATGACCTTCTCTTGGTGTGTAAGCTTATCTTCGACTGCCCTTTGACTGGCATGCGCATCTCGTACTTGTTGCTGAAGCATGCTCTCCTTTTGAGAATGGAAAGTAGATGAAGTAGCTAATTCTTCCTTAAGCTTTTCTACTTCCGCTTCCAGCTTTTCATTATAGGAAGCAATACTTCTCATTTCGGCGTCATGCTATTCGAGAGCCTTCTGCCACTCAGCCTTATCGTTCTCCATTATGAGCATGGCCTCGAGATTGGCTCGGTTAACCCTCTGAAGCTCGTCGACAAGTTTTTGCCAGTTCGACATTCTTTCAATATCGGTCCTGACAGTATCAAGATTTCGCAGCATAGCCGGTTTGTCGAGAGGAACCAAGTCGAGATCAAATCGAACCCCTCTCAAGCACCACTGAGGAAATCGACTTTGAAGAGTGGGAGGACCTTGCCCGACTTGGTATGCGGGCCGGTTGATGATTGCTTGAATGTCGGAGCGAACGGGAGCAGGAGATTGAGCAGGAACATGTTCAGAAGCTGTCGGCATTGTTTCTTCGGTAAGTCTAGCCCGCTTGCTAGAAGAATCGTCTATGTGACCTTTACCTCTCTCATCGTGAGCTTTTCTCTTTTGAGTATCATCATCTCTGTGGGGAAGGTCATGTCTTTCTTGTTCCCTTCGGTGACGTTCTTCATATGCTCGTCTCTCGTCGGCTTTCCTGATGGCCCTCTCTTCATCCGATTCTCTGTAAGAAGGGAGGTAACGCCTGTAATCATACTGGCTACGCCTCCCGTAGCGCTGGAAATCATCATAGTACGAGCCGCTGCGCCCCATAGGAGAATCTGGAATAAAAATAATAAGCTTTAGAAATCTTTAAAGTACAAGAAGATAAGTGCGTAGAAGTGATGAGAAATCCGAAGTGTCGTGTAACGTGTAAACTACACGCATCGAGTTACAAACCACTCTGTGGAATAGAGGTAGTGATAACTTGAGTAGGAGGAGTTGACATTTGTTGTAAAGAAGATGTCGCCTCGATTACAGAAGAGATAGTTTTGGAGACATCATCTTTGAAAAGTTCTTGAGAAGTCACAATTAAATCACTCAACCCCCCGAAAACATCATCACCATCATGTTTTTTGGGACTTGCTTTCTTAACTCCTTCGTTAGTAGATTTTTCGGAAGATCGTGGAGGTTCTTCCTCTTCGATAACTGGGGCAAGTACAGACTTGTCAGATGGCCCTGCAACATCTTTCGGAATTGAACACTTTACTAGTGAAGCTTCTATAGAGGTTCCTCCCTGCAAGTGCTCTTTAGTGGAGACCGGGGCATCAGGAGTGTTCGTCGGAGAATCAGGAACCTCCGTTGGAACTTCATGAATTTGAGTGGAACGAGAAGGATGTAGAAGTTCAAACTGATGAAGAAGTTCTTCTGTCAATAGAAATTTTGCGCTTCTTTCTTCAACAGCCACAGTGCTTAGCCTTTCAAAAACTGACTTATGGCTGGAATCTCTAGAAGGAGGAGGAAGTGCTGTAAAAATAAGGAATGGAATCAGCATCTAGCAATACGAACCAGGTAAAACTTAGAATAAAATTAAAGAAAGAAGAGAAAAAAGATCTCACTTCCTACTCTCCAGTCTGCGTAAAATTCTGCGGGGCAACGAATCTAGAAGTATTGATTCAGGAAACCATGTGCACTCTCCGGCAAATCCAAAATAAGTTTGCGGTTCCTCGCACCTCTTACAAGTACAATTGAAGGGTGGTCCTTGTTCTTCGCAAAAGTGCACAAGTAACAGATTTCCCCAAAACTCGAAAGACGGTCAAGAGTCCTCCTGAACAGAACACACAATCCCATCAAAATAGCATAGCCATTGGGGTGCAGCTGGAAAGGAGAGATCGTCAGTCGAAGGAGGATTTGTCGGAGAAATTCATTAAAAGGAGGAATCGCTCCACTTAAGCACATTTGTCGATTAATGGCAACAAAACCGTAAGGTGGTCTATCAGCAAAGTCATTTGGTCCAGGGAGTAAAATTTCTGCCTCGGCAATGCCAAATTGAACGCATAATTGATTAAGCGCCCGCTGTTTCAAAAGGGTAGGAGTTCTTTCCAGAGGATTCTCTAGTGGAATAGCAATCGGGAAAACCCCTTCGGCGTGTTCTATCATCTCTTCTTGTTGAGACGTCATTCTACATAAGCGTCTGGATGTTCAGATGAGAAGGTGCACGTTTTCTAAAAAGTGTGAAGTGTTGTGCAGAACTAAAAAAAAAAAGAAGAAAGCAAACATAACTGAAATCAAACTAGTTGACAATTAGTCGACTATGAGATTTCAGGACTTGTTAATATAAAGCTCAAGTGTAGTGTTAATGCGAACGAATCAGCTTTAACTGGATATTTTAGTTTTGCTTTAACACTTCACTCGAATTTATTGGTTCACAGCATTTCGTTCACACAGTTCATTTAAGTTGATTACTCTTTATCGACTAATCTGTCATTCGATGTGGGCAGTCAATGGCAGTATATTCATCCCAGTTTTCTGCAAATATTATGTTTAACAGGTTATTAGCATTAGAGATAACCTACAACAAAGTGCAACAGAATTCAAGTTCAAACAATTCAACCAAGTCTTCACAGAATTTCACAAGTCTTAGGTCGTCCAGCGACCTAGCATAGGTCGGGCCTCATTAGGTCGCACTATGCAAGTTAAAAGGTTCAAGGCAGTACAAACTTTCCAAGTCCTAACTCGGCCGCGACCTAAAGCCTATGCCGCAAAGTATAGGTCGTTGATATATTAAGTCGCTATGCAGTCATTCAAGAATGATAGGTCGCTAAATTGTTAAGTCGTCCTGTTCAAAGTGCATGTGCAAATTTGCCAAGTCCTAGGTCGTTCAAATCCCAACGCGACCTAAGAATTAAGTCGTGAATTTGAAAGTCCTCGAGCTTCCCTTAGGTCGTAAGTTATCTTAGAATGCTCAGATTTACTAGGTCGCTGACTTCCTATCCACGCTAAAGCACATCAGACCCAGTAACCCGTTAACACTAATAGCGCAGAATCCCTCATTCTATTCGTGAAGATCATCGTCTTTTCATACCACCAAGTCATTCGAAAAATGACTCCATATATCTCTGATCTGTCATAGACCTAACTCACTGTCGTGCGTTCGGGAATCACAACAACAACAATAGCCAGTGACGAACATGAATCGATCACGATGCAACTCAGAGTGAAGCACAACGTACAAAATCGATTTGGGGTTAAGAGGTTAGAATTCGTGGTTCGATGGTGATTATGGAATGAATGAAGATCGAAGATGCTTACGTGATTTGATAGCAAGAATGAATTGCTGAATGATTTGCTTGAGTTCGTCTTTGAAATCGCGGAATTCTGCTAATGGCAGAGCAAGAAATTAAAGCAGTTAGATAATGAAGAAGAAGCAACCTAGCAGTTTATATGGAGCTGAAAGAAGAAGGCGAGTAGACACGCGAGTTAGCATATGTTTTAGGTCGCTCACGACCTAGCAAAGATAAGTCGAAGCATGCGACCTATGACATAGGCCTATACTTCGAGGGGCAGATGTTAACTCCTATTATTGCCGCGACCTAAAAGTAAGCGACCTAACTGAAGACGCGACCTAGTGACCCAAGAGATGAAATGATTTAGCGGCCTAATTAGTGAAGCGACCTAGCGATCTGAAGAAGGTTACGACCTAGCGGAACCCAGCGACCTAAGAGTAGCTGCGACCTAAAGTGTTGCGACCTAAGATTGTCTCGACCTAAAGGCAGCAGCAACCTAAAAAAGGGCGCGACTTAACTGCAGAAGTAACCTGGCGATCTAAGGATTGTTGCGACCTAACAGAAAGCTGCAACCTAAAGGAGGCCGCGACCTAAGAGTGAGTGCGACCTGAAGATGGACACGACCTATGGAACTCCGCGACCTAACTATCCACCGACCTAAGAAGCTCCGCGACTTAAGGAAGGTCGCGACCTATGGAACTCCGCGACCTAATTATCCACCGACCTAAGAAGCACCGCGACCTAAGGAAGGTCGCGACCTAAGGGACTCAGCAACTTAAGATTAACTATGGCTGTAGGAAAGTACTCACGACCTAGGTTAGGTCGTTAACGACCTAAATACCAGAATATAGAAGACTATGCAATGCCACAGGGGGATAGGTCGCTCACGACCTAGGACTTGTGCAAATCAGCATGCGTGAGGAAGGAGGGGCCAATACTCTTCAGGTCGACTACAACCTTACTTAGGTCGGTCATGACCTACGACCTTACTTAGGTCGGTCACGACCTACGACCTTATTCTAAAAAATGCCTATAAATATGATCCTAACTCCAACTAGAAAAGGACTTTTTTTGGCTCATTCTCAATCCAACACTTAAAGCTCTCAAGACACGAAGAACGCTACAAACAACTTCGAGAAAAGATCACACACATCCAACATGGATTTGAAGACTCTAATCTCCATTGAAGTTTAGGCTACTTGTTCTAAGTGACTTGTAATTCAAAGTGTATTGTACTTGGAAAGAATTGTATCAGCTTGTAACGAGATCATCAATAAAAGTACTTAAAGTGGACGTAGGCTATACCCTTAAGCCGAACCACTATAAAATTGTTGTTGTTTACTGCTTTTCCGCTATTATCTGCTTGTAATCTGTTCCCGAGTTATCGGGTGGTGCTTTCACAACTATAACTCATACACCGGGGTGTTAGCTTTCAAATTTTAGCGTTAACAGTACGAAAAAGCAAATTTTGCTTGGAGCAAAATCAATCAACATTTACCCAAATTCGTGTAACCGAATTCAATAATATGAAGTGCGATTTGGTAGAGAGACTTCAAGGGGATTGGAATTCATTCTGAACAAAAAATGAAAGTCCAACTTCAAGGGGATCAAATATTTGACGACCCACCTCCATGCTCACAATAACAAAGAGTATTAAAAGGAAATATTGTCTGTTATTACGAAGAATAAGGATGGATAGGAGCGGCCATCGGCAGTTAGGCCTTACACTAGTATTGATTATCTCGATAGTAGTGGTATATATATTTATTTTTCATCTCTTTGTTTATTTACTCCCATCGACATATTCAATTCCAGTATAAAACGAACTACGATGGTTCATAATAGTTTAGAACAACATATATAATAATAACACAGATAAGCTAAACACAGAACACGAATAATATAAAATCTCTTATATATATATATATAACTGAAGTCAGTTACAATACATGTGATACAATACAACTGTCGACACACGAAGTTACATATACAAGTACATTATTGTAAATAATATACATGAATACATATCGTCCTATAAAATGAAAACGACTACTCCAAAAGATATAAAGAGACTTCATAGCTCAAACAGCAAACCAAAGCAAGGTATCAACAACCTGTAATAACTCGGTCTGACCCGAGTATTAATTCAAAAGAAAATAATATGCGGGTCAGTCTAATTCAAACACAGCTATTAATGCACGGAAGCAATAATAATAAATAACGAATATACGACAGTCAAAATAAATTCACCTATCCAATCCTTTAATAAGGAAATCGGATAACGGTGGATATAATGCATAACAGCATTAACAACGAATCATCAAAGCCAAATCATCAACAAAGATAAATAAAAGGATTATTAATGAATATAATTTAGAAAATAACAGAATTGCCTAAACATCAATTAACAGCAAGTAGCCAAAGTAAAACTCAAGCCAGTGAAACAGCATAAACAACAAAATCTAATTATCGATACGATAATTAGAAAACACATAATCTAATTATCTAGTAGATAATTAGATATCACAAAATGATCAAATTAAACCAAATCAAAATACAATTTAAAAATATTGAATTAGACATACGAAACAATTCAAACAATTGAAATTATCAATTAAAAAGTCAATTCTGTTTTGGCTGCAGTATACACTCGCGTGCACTACCTCGCCACTATAGTGATGAAATACACAAAAGCCTAATGAGTCAAAATGCAAATGAAATATTATTTTGGCTGCAGTACACGCTCACGTGCACTGCCTCGCCAAAATTCAAATGTACACTTAATGCAACAAGTAGACAAGCATCATCAAAGACCAGACCCGGAAGATCTGATTCAATGCCAAAATAAAATAGAACATGTGCATATATATACACAAGGCTGACAACAGGATTATCAAAGTGTATACATGATGAAGGTCATGGGTTCAAGTTCGAATGCACAGTGCAAGCTGCACACTGGCAGTGCCTACATGAAGTAAAGACCAAGGACATGTGATACAAGAAAAAGTGACTTCAACAAGTGAATATGCAAACATGTATGCAGTGATAATGTACATGAAACCCAAAACTGCATATTCAAACTGCAACGTTACAAAGACTCGAGACTACCAACTACACAACGCAAAGAGATGATCTACAACTCAGTGCAGCACAACCAAACATGTACAGACTCGAATGAAACAACCTCAACAATGAAATGGCCATGTTCCAACGCAATATAGTGAACAGGGAA
Organism: Allium cepa; assembly: GCA_030765085.1. NCBI lineage: Eukaryota > Viridiplantae > Streptophyta > Magnoliopsida > Asparagales > Amaryllidaceae > Allium > Allium cepa. The sequence goes on from CM060942.1 coordinate 361,878,352, forward strand.
GACAACTAGACGCAGTTACAAGCCGGGATGAACACTGCAATAGGTCCAGAATGTGTACTAAACACAAATGCACAAATGAAAACTGCAATTACAAGGGGTGTGACAACGTAAAATGAATCAGAGGCAACAATGGCACTCCACAGGACAGTGGATAATATGCACATCAACATGCAGTGCGAACACAAATGGGCGAAGCCAAACTACAAATGCAATATCGTAAAATTCATGTGAAAGTCGAAGACAACAAGAAATCAACAGTAGCAAGTTCAACCACGAAAGTCATAATCATCACATAAACAACATCACAAGCCGAAGTCAAAAAGAACGGAATCGAACAGTTTAAATTCGAAACCGTAGTAATCTAGGAATCCAGTGATTTCGAAAGCAAAAACGAAATACTCTAGGCATCAAATTATACGCATTTGATTAAGTCAGAGAAAACATCAACATCCAAGCAACAGCGAGTGGCCCAGATAAATCAATAGACGAATTCAAATGATTTTATACGAACTCAAGTATAAGAATTGGAAGATGTGAGTGAAAAAAATCTTATCATCGAAGAGCGTGATTCCACTCGGCCAAAGACAGCATCGAACCATTCAGAATCGAAGCAGAGACGAACTCAATCAAGCGGCCGAAAGTATCTCAAGAGACGATCAATCAATAGAGCAAGAGAATCGAATTCAATCGAGCATTTAAAGTCGCTATCTTCGGATTTCTGAAAACCCTAACTACTGAAGAAAGAGGAACGAGCACGAGCCGCCATTTTTTTTTTCGTATTTTGATTAGGGCCAGTAAAAGAATGAATGGGGGAAAAAGAACGGGTCTCTGCCTTGTGATACAACACAACACCCATAAAAACTTGGGCCAAGATTCAATTGAAAGCCCGCATAACTCTTTAACAAATTTTTAAAAGAATTTCAACCGATTAAAACACTCATTAGCAATTAGCTAGCAAAATTTAATCGTCTAATAACGATAATTAATCGATGCAAAACCATGGGTTGTTACAGACTCCCCTCCTTATAAAAATTGCGTCCCCGCAATTTTCATAGTTAAAGTCGTCAATAATTCCTAAGCCCTAGCTTACTAGAAAATTCAAATTCAAGTTCTAAAAATCAAGGAGAAGCTTAGGAAAGCATCTTCTTCATATTCTCTGTCTCAATTCCTCCCCAATTTTTAGAAATTTCCTATAACCTAATTTAGGAAATATTTATCTATGATCATAGATTGGAGCTTCTAGAATTGAAGTTGAAGAGAGGTTGATCTTTAATTTGTTTTAGAGCTTCTCATTCATTGTTTTGGGTTTTAAGGTGAGTTCTTGAACGCACATCTGTGTTTATACCTTTAATAGTTGTTAGGTATGAATTCCTAACATCTATTTCATGTCCATTTTCTTTTGAATTGAATTGGTTTGGCGAATTTTTCAATTTTTGGAATTTTGAAGTCAAAATCTATGAAAATCCTTATATGGATGTTGGGATATGTTTTTCGAAGGGTATTGATGAGTCTATAGGGCTGGGTTGTCGCTTAGCATAAATCCTTAGCCATCGTCGCTCATTCGATCGCTTTCGATATGATTTGGCATCTATGGCCAAGGGTAAATCTTGCCTTGAGCTTCAGCTCAGACGTCTGAAGCTACAGAATAAAAATCCTAGTCGTTTAGTTCAGGCGTCTGAGGTTCTTTCCCAGACGTCTGGGCGATCGAGAAGAAAATTCCAGTCTTTCAGCTCAGACGTCTGCGAAAACCACCAAGCATCTTGAGTTGTAAAATTCAGCCAATTTTCTTGTTTTATGTGGCTTTCCATTTTATATCAATTTTTGGTTGAACCGGTTGGTTATTGTTATTTATTATCGACTTTGATGACTTCTTTTCTGGATTTTTGGGAATATCCATTTGATGGATTTGATATCGATTTCTATGGTTTTGATTCACGTCATCGAATGTGAATTTTTGGTGATTGATTATTTTTACAATCATTTCTATGATTTGTCACTTTAAACTGCAAAGGTTTCTAAACTAGTATTAAATACTCAAACTCTTTCACAAAATGATTTCATTGTTACTTTTAATACAATGATCGTTTTAAAACCAGTTTTCCAATCTATTAGTATATGCAAACTTTTGCCTTATTCGTTCGAGAAATCCAATTAAACGACTTAGCAAAACAAGTGGTACGAAACGTATTCGTTTACTTCGTCGGTTAATTCTCAGACTTGTTCAATTGAAATCTTGTGACAAATTTTGAGTTGAAATCTACAATTTGTTTGTAAATACTTAAGTTAAGCCAGTGGTTTTGGACATGAAGCTAAACTCATTTATTTACTAGTGTAATTTAACTTCTTATTGATTAATGATGATCATTTTGAGTTTTAGACTAGCGATGTGTGATGTCTCATAGTCCGCTAAGGGGGACTATACCCTGTTTGGAGGAGTTTCGTCTCATAGTCCGCAAAGGGGGACTATACCCTATTTGGTGGAGTTTCGTCACATAGTTCGCAAAGGGGGACTATACCCTATTCACAGTCCGTAAAGGGGGACTATACCCTGTTTGGAGGAGCTTCAGCTCATAGTCCGCAATGGGGGACTATACTCTGTTTGGAGGAGCTCCGGCTCATTTTATTAGATATCGACCCATTTGTGATTCACGTGTTGGTGAGTTTTCATGCTCCCACTTGTAATAGACCTTTTCCTCCCTTTTTATGCTTTCTGGATTTTCTATTATGGATTTCAAGAATTTTTGTGTTCACCTATTTTTGTGATTTGTATTGATAAGCTTTATCAATATTCGAGGTATGGTGAATAATCGAAAGAATATGAAATCCTTTTTGGTGTTTTGAGTAGATTTGATATATTGTATGATTTTCATTGTTATCATATATTTCTGTTATATCTCTTAACCTATCTAATTTTATATGACATTTATAGCTAGACTGATCCGTTTATTATTTTTCTTCTTAAATAATACACGAGACAGACCAAGGTATTTCAGGTGCTTCCACTTGACTTCTTAGTAGGGACTAGCTTCTGACTTTTGGCTAACTACTTAGCTTAGCAGTTTTTTTATGCATTCCAGATAGAGACTCCTTGATGTATAAATATTCTTTTGTCTAGCACTTGAACCTATTCTTTTGTGATGTGGTGTATCTTGCATGACCACTACTTTGATGTACACTTCTATGTGTTTTATTCATATATGTTTCCGCCTTAGTGATATGAATATCTGCGATTAATTTGTGTTATGCTTATTTCATATTTGATTTCGAAAAACACATAGCCACTTTGTAGTAGCTTTGAGTTTGTATTTGATACGTCAGATTTCCCCTTGAATTGAAATGTACGTCTTACTATCTGACATACTGGTGCTCGCACAAAACAATTACACGGTCGCTCCTCAACAGCCTTATTCTTCGTGCTAGTCGATGGCATTACCCCGTATTGTGCTTGGCTAGTGTGAGTATAGAGGCGGGGCATCACAGAAATGGTAATATTTAGTTATTATCATTTATTGTTGATTAGTTGAGTTTTTATCAGTTTATAAGCATTGGCTAATTATTGTTGATTTAATTTATGGACTAAAGACTAGTTTAGTAATGGTGCATTAAAGAGAATAAAATGAATGATTAGATATTTGGCTATGAAATTGAAATGTTTTGTTGTAAATATTGTTGTTTGTTGATCGGTAGTTTCAACTATTGAACTAAAATTGAATATCTGGATATTTTGGATAATCGAAATTTTTGTATTAATATATGAGTCGAAATGTAGAATTTTTTTTGAATTATGCAGTTGAATTTGGCAACCTTAAATTGAAAGCAAGTGAAACAAGGTTAAATTTGTTATGAAACAAGGTTAAATTTGTTATATCTATGTTAGTAAATGAATAGAATTGTTGTATACATTATTGGAATGTACTCTAAGTATATACAAGTGTGAACTTTAAGCCTTAGCATGTTTAAATTGAAATTATGATTTAGGAACAGCTGTAAATATGAAGAAAAAAAGTGTTATGAACTTAATTAAATTTATGAAATGTGTCATAAATAAATTGAAACGTAAAGGTGAAACTAAATAGGATAAGAAAAAATGAACTAAAAGTGAAATGATTATAAATAAAGTCTTGACTTGTAAATTGTTATGAAATAAATGGATTTTGCAATAAACGATTATAAATAAAGTTCTGATAACTTTAAACACGAACAATGTCTTATAAAAAGAAATTAAGCTTTTATAAATTGGTTATGAACTTATGAAAATTCCTTATGAAATGATTTGTAAATAAATGTAGTATTAAATGAGAAATATTATGTTAACTCCCCTTTTAAAAGCGACCTAACGACCTATGGGGAGAAGCGACCTAACGACCTCTGGGATGCAGCAACCTAACTATCTGTGGGATGCAGCGACGTAACTATCTGTGGGATGCAGCGACCTAAAGTGTGAAGCGACCTGGTAGCTAAGTGGATTTACCGACCTAACGGATTAAAGAGCCTAACGACCTAATGAGCTAACGGGTTAACGACCTAAAGTATCTAACGACCTAGCGACCTAAGGACTTAACGACATAGCGAGCTATACAAAACCGAGGTAACTTTTCTTCCTTATGCCGTTCCTTCCCTAGGTCGCCCACGACCTATGACTTGTTCAGGTGATCAAGGGCGCTCCTGTTAGGCCGTAAACCGTGTCTACTAAGTCGCTCACGACCTACGACCTATTCCTAAGTCGTCTACGACCAACGACCTAACTCCGAACTCTCCTATAAATACCCCACTTACTCCAACATAGAGAGGATATTTTTGGCTCATTTCTGGAACGCCGATACTCTGCTGAATTCTCGACTCACTCGACACTTCAAACACGAAAGACATCTCAACGAACTTCAAGAGGAAATCTAACACAATCGACATGGATTTAAAGAATTCTTCTACATCGGAGTTCTAGCTATTTGTCCTATCAGTGTTGTAATCGAATATTGTTGTAAAGTTGTAAGTGATTCAACAATAAAGAAGATTAAAGTGGACGTAGGCTTAACTTGAAGCCGAACCACTATAAAACTGTTGTCTTTTTACCGCTTTCTCTATGACTTTTCTACTTACTTTTAATTCCCGTATAGACGGGTGGTGCTTTCACTTAATCTCTACTTACACCGGGGTGTTAGCGTTCAATTTTAAGCGTTAACATTTTTGGTGCATTCACTGAGAGCCCAACTCAGGCTACTTTGTCATTGCTTCGCAAAAGTTTGTTGAAAAAATCTCTCTCAAAACCAGAAGTCTATCAGAGATAATGGCTCATGGAAGAAAGCGCGGATCTACCAGACTCAGTAATATACATGAGAATACTGCCACTTCTCCTTCATCAAGTCAAGCAGCACCAAGTGCTAGAATTACACGAGCGCAGTTAGATGCTGCAGTATCTGGGTTTGAAAAGCGTCCAAACATGTCCTTTATGCTCTCGCCTTTGTCCATCACAAAGTTTTCGTATTCATTGCTGAATAGGGCTAGACGAGACTCCTTGACTTGAGAAGTTCCTTCGTGTGTCACCTCCAACGTGTGCCAAATTTCCTGTGCTGTTGTACAATGAGAAATTCTATTAAATTCATTTTTATCAAGAGCACATATCAAAGCGTTCATGGCTTTAGCATTTGTTGTTTTCAATCTCTTATCGTTAGCATCCCACCTATCCTTAGGTTTAGGAATTTCAGTACCACCAACAGTTATAGTGGGAGTTTTATAGCCGGTTTCAATAATATCCCAAACATCATAATCAACAGAACTAAGATAGATACCCATCCTAACTTTCCAATAAGCATAATCGTTCCTGTTAAACATGGGTGGCCTAACAATAGATTGCCCCTCAGTAAAAGCATTATTTGGTGAATTCATGACTCTAGAGTTAAAAACAAAAAACCTGGCTCTAATACCACTTGTAGGATCTAGATTAACCCTAGAGGGGGGGTGAATAGGGTTATAGCAAATTTTCTCGATTTAAACACAGAAATAAACTGTAGAAATAAATATGCTGAAAAGTAAATCACACACAAAATTTACCCAGCTTCGGCAACCCCTGCCTACTGCTGCATTCACAGATTTCTAATAGAATTAAACAGTATCACGCTTACAAACACTCTACTAGACTCGCAGACATTTGCTCCCGCTCACAAACACTCTACTAGACTCACACACCCTGCTCGCAAACATTTGCTCCCGCTCACAAACACTCTACTAGACTCGCACACCCTGCTCCGCCTATAGAGTTTCGCTTACTCGCAAACTTTGCTTCCCGCCTATAGAGCTTCGCTTACTCGCAAACTCTGCTCCCGCCTATAGAGCTTTGCAAACTCGCACACCCTGCTCACTGAACTAATTCTAACTAGAAAATCTGACACCACCTAAACCCTAGGTGGTGATTTACAAAGTTTTGATTCAAAAAAAACACAACAATTAATAAAACTTAAACCCTATTTGAAAACTAAAGCCCCCTTTTCTTTTCACAGCCAACCCTTTTTATTTTCTAACCCAATTCTTTCTTTTCTTTTGGCCTGTGAAAAAATATGGTCGCCGTTCTTCTTTTCAGTTCAATTAGGGCTTCTGCAAATTCGATGCTTTTGATCCATGCGATTCAAACTAGGGTTGTGCAAATTGAAGCGCCGCTCGTTCTCGTTTGATAGTAGGCTTCGATGCTTTTTATTTGCTCACGACTCTTCAATTTGGATCGAGTTCATTTTGTGATTTCGGTACGTAATTTATCCTTTTTGCTTTACTGATTGATGCTTGAACTCGATGATTGATTGCCAATGATGATTAGGGCATTTATAGGGTTCGTTACCCTATTTTCTCGTTCGCATAAATATATTTGAATTTGTCTTCGGCCGTTTGATTTCACTTTGATGATTGAGATTTTCCTTGACTGATTCACATGCGTATATATTTGAAACTGCTCGGTCGACTTGGTTTGTAATTCTCGATTTTGAATTTTGAGATGCTTGACTATCTCCGTGAATCTCTCTGTTGACCCGATTGCAATATGCTTTGAATTCGAGACATTTGTTTACCATGTGCTTTGAGATGATTGTCTTGGTTTTAAAATTCTCTGTACTGTTGATTTCGTGATGAATTTCTCGGCTTTGACTTCTGATACCCTGACCATTTCATACTTGGATATTTGCAATGCTCGGCTTGAATTTATTCTCGGCCTTCATGTGCCCTTGATTTTTTTTTCATGCTATTCACTGGATTAGACACGTGACCTTTCATATCTTGTTCTTGTGCATTTTGTTGTTGTTGAGTTGATATAGTCTGGTTTGAGTATTTGTTAGTGCATATCATCTTATTTTGGTTTGTTGTAAAATCAGTGGCATTGCTTCATCTTGTGTAAGTGCTTGTATCATCACTTAACCACTGCTTGGTTTGTTATGCACTGTTGCTTGAATCATTTTCACTTTAGTTGCTCTGGTGTCTGGTTTGGTTGCATTTCATGATTCATCTTGTAGTTGCATTTACTAGTGGTCTTCATTGAGCTTTGGCATTTGGGTCAAGTTGGCTGTGTAGTTTGTTGCTTCATGTCTATTTCTTTGTTGCTATTGCATACATGAGTTTGATACTATTGGTCGACTATCTCCTTGAGTTGCAATACTTCATGTTGTATTCATCCCAACAGTATAACCTGTTGCATTCTTTGATGGTTCATTGGTGCACTTTTGTTACTGTCACTGCTGCAGTTGCTATATAGTTGCTATGCCTTACTATTGCCGTGCACTTCTGTTTGCTGTCATGTTCTTGTGCTCAAGCTCTTTGCACTCTGATGCTTGTTGTTGTATATTTGTGACATTCATGTTGCTGCTGCTTAGTGTCTTGAAACTTGGCCTATTGTGTACTTCATATATGCACAGTTGGTTCATGTTGTTGCTTATGTTGGTGGCCATCTTCAAGTCAGTTTGCATAAGTGAATTGAGTCTTGATAGCTTGCATGATGTTATTTCCAGTTGCACTTGGTCATTTTGCCTGTTGCCTTGTATCACTGGTTCATTCCACTGTTTCATGCGTGCTCGACATTGTGACTTGTTTTGTTTGCATTTGGCCCTGTTGCTGTTGGTCTGGAGTTGTTTAATGAAGAGGTTGAACCTGTTAGTTGAGTTTGCATACTTCATGTAGCCTTGTGTTGAACCCAGTTTTAAAACTCGGGTTTGACCTTGTGCTGAAGTCGATATTTTATTGAACGTGAGTTGAACCAGGCTTTTCATTTGGGTTTGACCTGTGCTCACCTGTCCCTGTTGCATTATCAAGTGTATATCGGTGTGCATGGCCTTGTGGCATATACAGTGATACACTGTGTATGTCACAATGTTCGTGTATGATGAATTCAAATTTAAATGATGACGAACAACCCAAATAACTGAGGCAAATAATATTTTCAAAATCCATCTTTTAATTTATATTGCAAAAATATTTTATTTTCAATTTTACTGCATTAGTGAATATTTTTGCAGATTGCTCAGATGCTGGATTCAAACTGGAAAGAAGTTAAAGATAAAATACGAGTGTGAGTGATATGTAGTGAGGTGCTGACGTAAATGTGAAAAATGTGATGTAATCAAAGTTGTATAGTTATAGTGAGAGCTTGAAATTGTACTATTCAAAGTTGTAATAAATATTTATTTGAATAAAATATCTGTTTGAATTCAAATTCTGTGTAATTTATTTTATTCAACGAATATTTATTTAAACTGTGAAAAAAAGAATAGTATATTAACAAATACATTTAAACAAATGTATATATGTTTATTATCATCAAACAAAAATCATATAAGCGCAAAGCGCAAATTCAACATTGTGAGAAGAGTGCTTGTAGATTGCGGTGCTTCTTGCAATATTCTCTTCAAAAAGACGTTCGACCAAATGAAAGTTCCGATGGCTGATGTTCAAGCTTCATCGCAAAAAATTATTGGGTTTACTGGGGAACTGAAGCAGCCGATTGGAACAATCGACTTGTTCGTGGAGCTTGGAGAGGGGCAGAAAAAGGTGGTTCGGAAACAAACTTTTGTAATTGTTGATGAATTTTCTACCTACAACGCCTTCCTAGGCCAACCACCTCTTGCGGCTTTTAAGGCAATTCTTGCCCCGTGGTGCCTCACTATGAAATTCCCCACGGATAATGGAGTTGGAGTTATTAAAGGGGATCAGAATGCTGGGCGAGAATGTTATCTAATAGAGTTACGTGAAGCGAGGGAGAGAGAGATGGGAAAAGATGCGGCAGCCCCAGTCCGCATCAAAGAACCAACCTTGCAGCAATTACAGGGTGGACCCTGCATTGGCGAGCATAGCGGGGCACGAAGAGAAATGGATCCCAGAAAAGCCAATGCAGGGGAGAGTAGAGTGGTGCCAGTGGAAGTAACGGTGCCAGTACCTGTTGACGCGAAAGATCCGAATAAAGTGGTGAATGTGGGTTCGCAACTTAGTGTGACGGTTCAAAATTCCTTAATATCATTCTTGAAAGAAAATCTGGACGTATTCGCTTGGACGCTTGCTGATATGTGTGGAATATCCCCAGAAATTGCAGTACATACTCTGAATATTGATCCGAAGTTTACACCAATAAAGCAGAAGAGAAGAACCCAGGGTCCTGAAAGGTCAGCAGCGTTGAAAGAAGAGGTAGACCGACTCATGGAGAATGGTTTCATCAGTGAGTCTACTTATCCGAATTGGGTTTCAAATCCTGTACTGGTTAAGAAAGCTAATGGGAAGTGGAGAGTAGCATCGACTTCTCAGATTTAAACAAAGCCTGCCCCAACGATTGCTTCCCGTTACCCAGGATAGATCAGTTGGTGGATGGGACAGCGGGGCATGAATTGTTATCTTTTATGGATGCTTACTCCGGATACAACCAGATCATGATGCATGAGCCGGACCAGGAGGACACGAGCTTCATCACCGACGTTGGTCTCTACTGCTATAGAGTCATGCCCTTCGGACTTAAGAATGCAGGGGCAACTTACCAAAGACTCGTCAATGCTATGTTCAAACCGCAGATTGGCAAAACTATGGAAGTTTACGTTGACGATATGTTGGTGAAATCAAAGAAAGCGGTAGACCATATGGATCACTTGGCAGAAATGTTTGCAATCCTCCGAAAGTACGGAATTAAACTTAATCCTTTGAAATGTTCATTTGGGGTGGAGTCCGGAAAGTTCTTGGGTTTCATTGTGAGTGCTAGGGGCATTGAAGCTAATCCCACTCAAATTGCTGCCTTAAAAGAAGTCAAAGTTCCTAGAACGAAAAAGGAATTGCAAAGTCTTAATGGAAAAGTTGCTGCCTTGAGTCGATTCATTTCCAAAGCTACTGATAAATGCATTCCATTCTTTGATGCTCTGAAGAAAGGAAGGAAATTTTTTGACTGGACTCCTGAATGCCAGAAAGCTTTCGATGAGTTGATTCGTCATATGGAAACGCCTCTAATACTTTCTAAGCCCGACGATGGTGAAGATCTCTTCGTATATTTGGCAATCTCATCTCATGCTCTTAGTGCAGCGTTGGCACGGGAAGACGCAAAAATTCAGCGCTCGGTCTATTATATCAGCAAAAGATTCACTGGGGCAGAGATGAATTATTCATAATTGGAAAAGCTCGCATATTGGAATTTCCTTCGACAAATAATGAAGCAGAATATGAAGCTCTTATTGCCGGCTTGAAAATTGCTAAAGAATTGAATGTCAAAGTGTTACAGATCTTCAGTGATTCACAGCTTATTGTATGTCAAGTCAAGAAAGAGTTTCAAACTAAAGGAGGAAATCTGCCTGCTTACTTGTCAAGAGCCTATGAACTTCTCGATGATCTTGACCATTATACGATAAATCATATACCCCGGGAAGAGAACATGAAGGCAGATTCTCTCGCAAAGTATGCAAGCACTGGCGAAGCTCAATTATTGGGATTAGTTCCTGTGGAAGTCCTGTCAGCTCCAAGCACCGATGAGATGGATATTGACTGGATCATGACTATATCTCAAGAGCAAGAATCATGGATGACTCCGATAATGGAATATCTGCTCAACGATTCTCTACCAGGAAATTCAAAAGAACGACAGAAGTTGCTAAGAAAAGCCTCTAGATATATAATTCAAGATGGTCGATTGTACAGACTGGGATTCTCAATGCCGTTGCTCCGGTGTGTGACCAAGGAAGAAGCTAACACAATTCTAGCTGAAGTACACGGAGGAGAGTTTGGAGATCATTCAGGTGGTCAAACACTAGCAAAGAAAATTCTCCGGTATGGGTCGTTTTGGCTAGATATTAATCGTGATGCTGCAAGCTATGCCCGAAAATGTAACCGATGCCAGAGATTTGCAAAAATCCCAAGAGCACCTTCCACCGAGATAACATAGATGGTTAGTCCGTGGCCATTTGCTATTTTGGGAATAGATCTCATCGAGTCTTTGCCAACCGCCAAGTCCGGAATCAGATATGCTATTGTTGCTGTTGATTATTTTACTAAATGGGCTGAATCTGAACCATTAGCTGCTATTACCTCTAAAAAGATGATAAACTTTGTAACTAAGAATATCATTTGCGGGTATGGTGTGCCTTAAAAGATAATCACAGACAATGGAACCCAATTCGAAAGTGAAGAGTTCCAAGATTTTTGCAAGCGATTCAAGATCCAAAAAAGCTTCTCAACAGTGGCTCATCCGCAGGCAAACGGGCAAGTGGAAGCAGTAAACAAAATTATCAAATCAACCATCAAAAAACAGCTGGAAAAAGCGAAAGGTGGTTGGGTCGATAAGCTACCACTAGCACTATGGGCATACATAACTACCCACAAAACTGCAACTGGACACACTCCTTTTTCATTGGCATATGGATCAGAAGCAATGATTCCGGTGGAAATAGAAGTCCCTTCACATAGAAGAATTCATTTCAACCAAGCTGACAACGAAGAGTTGCAACTTGAAGCACTTGACTTCCTTGATGAAAAAAGGGAAGAGGCTCAGCTTGAGTGTTTGCGCCAAACTGGGAAGGGCCATATGTCATAGGCAAAAAACTTCTTGATGGCACTTTCAAACTGACAACTGTCGAAGGAGATCCAATTCCAAGAGCTTGGAACAGCAATCACTTGCGCCCATATTTTACTTAAAAGCTTTACTAAAATACTTTAAAAGAATTATGAATGTATGATTCTTGTATTGAAAGCCATTGTAAAGCCAGTGCAAGTGAATAATAAGAACTATAAAGTGGATGTGGGCCCAGTTCTTGGCGGAACCACTATAAATCTTGTGTTCTCTACTATTATAAACTGCCTGTTTTATTTCGATATATAAAGTACTTCAATTGTATTGCTAAAATGTCGATTTAATATTACAGGCCATTAAAGCAAAGCTTACCCATCACAAGACCAAGCAATCCCTGACATCACTCAACAAATGAATGTTCAGCCACAAAAATTCCAGACTCAAATCCTATATAAGAAGTGCTTCAAGCAAACAGTTAGTGGTTCCGCCAGATGTGAACCCTTCCTAACTAATTGAGATTGTTTGTGCAAACGAACATCTGATTAATTAGCCTGTGTCTGCCCCTGCGAACTCATTTAACGATGAAGTACACTTCTTTGGATAAAATAAGCTACTTGCAAAAGAAAGGGATGTGTGCTTGAAAATGATAACAGGGAACCATTGATATGAGCAAATGGAGAAAAGACATGGGCGAGTAGGCAGCAAACAACAAAAGACCTATTCGGAGGCGCAAGCCCTCTTCGGAGGCACAACTCTTCGGAGGATAAATACCTCTAATGGACTTGCCAGAAAAAGAAAGTCCTCTTTCTCAACAAAAAAGATCGATGGAATGACCAGTGGCACAGGACACTCGTTAACTAGCTGAGAACGTTTGTGCAAACAAACAATCCAAGTAACTTGTGCACGCCCCGTGAATCCATCCAACCATGGGAAAGAAACTTCCAGGCAAAAGCCCTACTCGGAGGCACACATTTCACCATGATCTGAAATAAAACTTCACACGAGTTGAAAGGTGAAAAGACCTCTTCGGAGGCACGCATTCCACCGAGATCTGAAATAAAACTTCACAAGTGTTGGAATGTGAAAAGCCCTCTTCGGAGGCCCATTTCACCAGAGTTGAAATTCTAAAAGACCACTTCGGAGGCACACATTTCACCGCGATCTGAAATAAAACTTCACACGAGTCGAAATGTGAAAAGCCCTCTTCGGAGGCCCGCTTCCCAGCGAACAGGGAAAAAATAAAAGCCTCTCCCTAGGGGTAGAAACAAAAAGCCTAGTTCGAAGGCCCACTTCCCAACGAACAAGGAAAAAAATAAAAGCCGCTCCCCAGGGGAAGAAACAAAAAGCCCTCTTCGGAGACCCACTTCCCCGCGTACAGGGAAAAAACAAAAGCCCTCTCCCCAAAGGCACACACAAAAAAGCCCTCTTCCCAGAGGCACAATCACACAAAAAAGTCCTCTTCCCATAGGCACGATCAAACAAAAGCCCTCTTCGGAGGCACAAACAGGTCGAAGCCCTTTTTCGGAAGCCCACTTTACCGTGTAGGAAAATTCACTTACCAAAAACAAAAGTGGCTTTCTCTGAAAGTGAAGTGTAAAAACTTCTCCAAAAAAAAGAGAAAGAAAGAAAGAGAAACTTCTCCAGTACGAGGTGCATTCTACTAAATCAGAAAAATATTTCCTTAGAATGGAAAAATTATTCTATAAAGTACAGATGCAAACCTCCTTCGAATGGAAAAGTTGTTCTCTAAAGAAAGAGTACAAGTCTTCTCGAAATAGAAGAGTTGTTCTCCAAAAAAAATTTCAATGTGAAAGAGGTTGCAATATACCATGGTATGGGGGAAACATAATATAGTTACAAAAATAAAAACAATGCTCAAGCAACATACCATAGGTTTACTGCAGCATCACACAGAGAAAATAAAGAAACTTGTATGAAAAAGAAGAATAAATGCATTCTCAAATACAGACAAAAGTTTGTACAAGTAAAAGAATCATTTTATTCCATACTATAAAATTTTTATACATGTGCAGGTTTCAAAACAAAAGAAGGCGGGGACCGGTACCCGCACAATCTTCGGTCAACACAAGTCTTTATATATACAAGCAAAAAAGCGAGACGAAAAGCATAAGTCCCAAACCCATCACTTCTTCTTCCTGCCACCTTTCGAGCATTCGCCTGGCCGGATGATTAACTTTTTGGGCCGGCTTGTGAGAGTAGGGGAAGAAAGAGGAAGGGGTGCAATTGGACTTTTTTCATCGCCGGCAGAAGCTTCTCTCCTTTTCTTTGAGACTACATGCTTCCCCTTCTTCCTTGAAGAAGACTCACTGCTGGAGTGAAAAGTGCAGACAACTTTATGTCATCAGAAATAGTTTGCTCCGGGGTTCTTTCACCTTCTTCAGGTTCCTCGGCCTTCTGTTCTTGTGAAGCGACCAGATCATCCAAGCCTTGAAGAGCTTCTATCTGCTCCTCTAGTGACCCCGGCTGAGAAACGGAAGGGGGAGTAATCTGAAGAGGCGGAGAGGAAACAACTGGAAGAGGGGAAGGCTAAACAACACTTGGCGCTTTCATTACAGGAGAAGAGAAGTTAAGGTTAGTATCACTCATAAAAAGAGGATAAAGTGGCGCGTCAAGATTCAAGTAATAATCGAAAAGCTCATCAAGCTCATGTGAAGTAAACAAGCAGTCCACTTGAGCAAGATCAGCATCGAGGTTACCTGGAGAGGTAGGATTTACTATGTCAACTTCAAAGTCCTGCGCCTCATTGCTTTCTTGACCCTCATCTCTGGTGCGGGTGATTGCACTTTCAATAGCAGCTTGAGCAGGAGGTGGAGAATGGGAACTGGAGCCAACAATATCGATGTCGGCCGAAATCGAAGGTTGAACTTGGTCGGTTGAAGTTGCCTTCCCTAAATGTTCTCCTTCTGCCATTTCGGCTCTCTCTTTGGCGAGTTTCTCCTTTCCCCTGGAAAGAGCGGCACATGCATCATCATCTAGATAGTGTGCCATTAAATCTACTTCGGCATATCCAGCTCCTCCAAGCATATCAAGTGTGGCTTCCCACACTTTGGCCAAAGTGATTTCATACTCCAGTCACAAAAATTTAAGGCTACCGCGCCCTAGAACACTATGGATGTAAAACTCGAATAGAGTGGAGCTGACTTCGGCTTTAGTTGCCATATGAGATTCTTCGGCTGCTACTTTGCCAGCAATAGCTTCATCACGCTCCTTTTCAGCTTTAGAAAGTCGAGCTTTTAGCAGTTCAATTTCCAAGTTCTGGGAGTTGTTTTTTTCTCACAGCATCAGCTCGGTAGCTTTCCACAACTTGCTGCTGTGCTTCAAATTTAGCTTCAGCATCTCTCTGTGCAGCGTGAGCATCTCTCACCTGTTTTTGAAGCACTTCTTCTTTTTGAGAATAGGAAGTGGAAGAAGTGACGAGTTCTTCTTTAAGTTTTTCAACTTCTGCTTCAAGCTTCTCATTATAAGCGGCAATACTCTTCATCTCCGCATAATGCTGATCGAGTGTTTTCTGCCACTCGGATTTGTCGTTTTCCATAGTCAGCATGGCTTCGAGGTTTGCGCGATTCACTCTTTGAAGCTCGTCAACAAGTTTCTGCCAGTCAGACATTCTCTCGACATCGAGTTTGACGGCATCAAGATTTCTCAACATGGCTTTCTTATCGATTGGGACCAAGTCAAGGTCAAAACGCACTCCCTTTAAGCACCAGTGCGGAAACTGACTTTGAATAGTAGCCGGACCCTGCCCAACTTGATACGGGGGCCTACTTATGATTGTTTGAATATCTTTGAAGGGCAGGAGAGCCGGAAGGAATTTCCAAAGAGACGGGAGCAGCGGGCCTTTCGGAAACTTCAGATGTCGGTTTCTCACCAAGTTTGGCCCGTTTGCTTGGATCCTCAACAACATGACTTTTCCCTTTATCATCACGGGATTTTCGCTTGTAGGACTCATTCTCTCTCTGAGAAGAATCATGTCGTTCGTCCCTTCCCCCGTAGCGTTCTTCGTAAGCACGCTTCTCACGAGCTTTCCTCGCAGCTCTTTCTTCATCGGTTTCCCAGGAAGCGGGAAGATACCTCTTGGGGTCATAAGAGCCGCGTCTCCCATAACGTTGGAAATCTCATAGTAAGAGCCACTTCGTCCCATTGGAGAATCTGAAAATAAAGAAAAGATAAATTCAGAAATCTTCAAGGCAAGGAAGTTGAATGCATATAAGTGCTGAAAAGTCCTAAGTGTGTGTAATGTGCAAACTACGCGCGTCAAACTACGAACCACTCCTTGGTTGGGAGGTGATGGCAGATTTTACAGCAAGTGTTAATTCTTGGGCTGACGGAGTTTATTGCAAGACAGATGTCGCTTCAACTGCTGGAGAAGTAACTTTAGCAGTGAAAGGATCATCTTTAAAAAGCTCCTGTGAAGTAATCATCAGGTCGCTCAACCCCTCAAAAGTAACATCACCGCTGTGCCTGGCGGGACTTGTTCTCTCAGTTCCTTCGTCACCAGATTTCCCGGATTGTTGGGGAGGTTCCTCTTCTTAAATGACCGGGGCAAGTGCAAGTTTGCCGGATGGCCCCGCAACATCAATAGAAGTAGAACACTTTACCAATGAAGCATCAACAGTATGTTCTTTCGGTGTAAGTTCTCCGACGGAAATTGGGGCATCCGATGTCTCTACTGGAGAATCAGGGACTTCATGAGGCTGTGTAGAACGAGAAGGGTGCAGAAGCCCGTATTGGTGAAGAAGTTCATCTTTCAGCAAAAATTTAATACTTCTTTCCTCAACCTCCATAGCACTTAATCTTTCGAAAGTCGGCTTGTGGCTGGGATCTCTAGAGGGAGGAGGAAGTGCTGTAAAAGAAAAGAACGAAATTAGCACCTAGCAACTCGGGCTTTGAAAAGCTCAAATGGAAAAAGCGGGAATAAGCAATCTTCTTCCTACTCTCCAGATGGCGTAAAATCATGAAGGGCGACAAACGAAGAAGAATTGATTTAAGAACTCGTGGGCGCTTTCCAGAAGATCGACAATCAATCTACGGTTTTTGGCGCTTCTCACGAGTGTGATGGAGGATGGTCTTTGTTCTTTGTGAATGTGCACAAGTAACAAATTTCTTCAAAACTTGGAAGACGATCAAGTGTCCTTCTGAATAGAACACAAAGTCCCATTAGGATGGCATGTCCATTGGGATGCAATTGGAAAGGAGAGATAGTCAATCGGAGGAGGAGTTGCTGAAGAAAGTCGTTGAAAGGAGGAATGGCACCACATAGGCACATCTGACGGTTGACGGCGATAAAACCGAGGAGTGGCCTATTAGCAGTATCGTTTGGCCCAGGAAGCATAACATTTGCTTCAGCAATACTAAACTGAATACGTAATTGGTTGAATGCCCATTGACTTAGGGAAGTTGGAGTTCTTTCCGGAGGATTATCCAGTGGATTGGCTATCGGGAAGACCCCTTCAGATTGCTCTATTATCTCTTCTTGAGAATACATTCTACACAAGGAACTGGATATTCAAATATGAAGGTGCACGTTTCCTAAATGTGTGAGGTGTTGTGCAAAACTAATAAAATGACAAGCAAATATAACTGAAATTAAACTAATATGCATTTGTCAATTTTAAAGTTTCAGGGCTTGTTGTTTTAAGTCTAAATACAAGCGCAGTGTTGATGCAAACAAATCAGTCTTAATTGATTAATATGGCTTTGCTTTAATACTTCACTTGAATTTGTCGATTCACAGCATTTCATATAATTTCTTTAAGTTGATTATTCTTTATCGACTAATCTGCCATTCGATATGGGCAATCAATGGTAGTATATTCACCCGAGTTTTCTGCAAATGTTGTGTTTAACAGGTTATTAGCATTAAATTTATTATAATCTGTAAGGAAAACAACAAGTTTGCGCAAGTTATCTCGACAGTTCAGGTTGAGGGTTCAAGTTGAATTCCGTCATATTTTTGCAAGTAAACAAATTCAAGCAACTTGTCATAAGGTCAAGGTTCATCAATCAAGTCCAGCAACCTAGCATAAGTCGAATTATCCTAAGTCGCATTGTCCAAGTTAAAGAATTCAAGGCATGAGGCTTCAGGTCAAAATAAAGCAAATTCGTCCAAGTGCTAGCTCGGCCGCGACCTAAAACATATGCCGCAAAAGTTAGGTCGTTGGTCTCTTAGGTCGTTCTGCTTTAAACTTTGTATTGTTCCACTAAGTTAGGTCGCAAGCAAGTAAAGTCGTAAGCATGTTAGGTCGTAAGCATGTTGGGTCGCAAGCAAGTTAGATCGTATGATTCACATTCAAGCCAAAGACCCTAAGGCCCGTCCTCCACTCAAGTGCTGCCACGCGTCCGTCACCTCACAATCACCAGGAGCACAACGGTTCGACCTAGAATCCACTAACCCGTTAACTAAAGGCCTTCTCGATGCACCAATTTGCCTAACTCCTAACCCGATAACCCGCTAGCTTCTCCACAAACAAAAACACTCATCTCCCCATATCGTCGAATCACCTCAGAATCGCCACAAATCCAATGCACTGCCATTTTATCGCAAATTACAACGACAACATGATCGATGGCAGCCGCGAGTCGATCGAAACATAGTTCGCAGTAAAGCACGGCACAAAAAGTGAATTTGTGACGACCCGGGATTTTCGAGCATTTAAAATCTGAATATTTAATTGATTTTAAATATTCAATATAATAATTTTAACTGGAATTACAAATATCGCTATTTGTTTGATAATTAAATAATAGAGTTTAATTATTAGAAGTTGAGTAAATTGTTGAATCTCGAATTTTAAGCCCGTTAAAACTAATTTGAAGGTTTGTAAAATTTATATTGATAACACTGAAAATAATAGAAGTTGTAAAATTGAAATTAACCGTGGTTTGTTCGGTTTTAAAATTTTATTATTTAAATCGAATTTAAAAATAGCCTTCCGAGGCATAGTCTCAGAATTCGATGTAACCAGTTCCATTGGGTCCGTAGTATTGAATTATTGTCGGATTCCAAATTTCATATTGATTGGAGTTGTTATGTGAGCGTACGTTATATAAACGCGCTGAAATCTATATCGAATAAAATTTAATAACTGGGTACCTAAACAAGATATTTTGAATATAAAAATATTTAATTTTTAATCAGCTACAACCTGTAATCTCTTAAGCCTACAAATCTCTATTGCAGCCGAGAGTCTTCTGAAGCAAGCTGTTTCCCCTCGTTTTAAAATATCACTTCTTTCCATTTCCCTTCATTTCGTTTCATTTCATTTCCCTTCATTTCCGTTGTACTAAATTTGTTGCTTTGGTGTAATGGCTCTGATACCATTTCCCTTCATTTCCGTTGTATTAAATTTGTTGCTTTGGTGTAATGGCTCTGATACCATTTCCCTTCATTTCGGCTGTGGTCGAATCTTTAAAAAAAAATAAAAAATCACCAGTTCCTCTTCACAACCGAGTCATGGCCGAACGAAGCTTGATCGTTTTTTTTTAAAAAAAATTGGGAAACGCCATGAATCTAAGTTCGAAATCGCGGGGGGGGGGGGGGGGGGGGGGGGGTAAGGTCGCCGCGGTGTCTGCAATCGCGTCACCATCATCGATTCGATTTGGGGTTTGGGATTCACGAATCAAAGAAGCACTTGCGTGCTCGCGCACGCGAGAGGAGCTCGTGATCGAGACTCGGTGATGCAGCCTGGGTTTTCGCGAGGTCGGCAAAGTATTCTGGTTCGAGCATCAACTGTGCCGATGTAGGCGATCTACGGGGTGACGTGCGGTGATAGTTGTAGGGTTTGGGGATGTGATGTCAGATGTTCGCAGATATTTGAGAGTCGTGACTGTTGGGTAGTAGGATTTTGGTGGTGGACGAGGCATTGTGAGGGTTGGGAAGCTCGCGATGGTCGTAGCTTGGCAGTGACCGATGTGGGAGAACTCGAGGTTGAGCCTGGGCTCGCAATTTCTTTTTCTGTAAGGTATATTGTATTTATTTTAATTAATTAAAATCAGAGAATAATGAGTTCAAAGAAAACAAAAAATGTTCTTTTACCGTATTTAATTATCTCCGGCTAAAGAAAGGGGGAAAAGGAATAGTTTACAGTAGGATATATTCAACAATTCTATTTTTAATTTGGAATGTGGTAGGGTTTATATAAAAATCTGATTTTTAATCTACATAGATTGTTTTTATAAGTATACATGAGTTTCGAAATGAAAACAAAATAAATCTATTAAACGGAATTTGATTGTTCGCTTATTTCGAATATTAATAAATTATATAAATTTTTTATTCAAGGTCAAACATCAAGAAACCCTAGGAATGTTGAAGTGGATTGCAAACGAAAGCAAAGGTGAGTTAATCTCACTCAGTTAAATTTAAATTTAAATGATTAAATTTAAATACTTGTTTGTATGATTGAATTGATTATTGTGTTATATAGTAGTATACACTACACCTTGAAATGATTGATTTCCCACATTTTATAGTGAAGATATCTTATATTGTGCTAACGTCTGTGGATGCAGGGGAAACAGGTTGGAGGGATCCAACTGGATCCCTCAACATTTATTATTTAATATCCTTTGTGGTGATTATTTGATATTCTATGATGAATTATATTAGAATATTGTATGCTATGGTTCGATTGGATATAACTGGGTATAGTGAATTACCAAATATATATATATATATATATATATATATATATATATATATATATATTTGATTCTGGAAAGAAAATAAAAGGAGTAAATTTGTAAGTAAAAGAATGATAGAAATTTGAATAAAATTTAAGAATGAATTGGGAAAGAAATAATGTGCCCTTTAAAATTCTAGCAAATGAATCTTGAGTATAGAAAGGAAATTTTGAATAAACAGGAAATTAATGAATTTTAAAAATTCAATGTTATTATATAAAAAGAACAAAACATCTATTTGAAATTTAAGATTTAAAATATTGGAAAGAATAAAGAAGACGTTGGGATAAGATCTGGAATTTGTATATTTCAGTTGAAAGATTTAAAATCAAACGGAAATTAATAACATTAATAATAAAACACATAATTAATGAATTTTGAAGGAATTGAGTAAGTAAAGAGATTTAATCCAAGTAGTATAAATTGGGAATCAATTTGGAAAATTTGATTTAAGTGATTGAAGTTGGAATTCTCCCTGGATAATCAAGTACGTTTTCAAAGTAAATTTTTAAATATAAGTTAAAAGATTAAAAGTTGTTTTAAAAAGCAAGTTTTTGGAAAATTTCTTATTTCTAATATTTAAATTATGAATTAATTATTTTCTCTTAATTTATTATATTAGTAATTACTTAAAGAATGACTTAATATTATGTTTTTAAAAGTATAAATCTAGTTTTATATTTATTAAGTAACCTTATTTTTCAAATATTCATGTAGTATGGTATTTTTAATTGATGTAGTTTTAACTTAAATGTTTTAAAGTATATTCAAAGTAAAGTGTTTTAAATTATTTTAGAAATCTAGTTTTGTGCTTGGTGATTTCAGAGGAGATAGAAAATATTTGGGAAAGTTTATTCTGAAAGAAAGATGGATTTGAAACTGATTTCAAAGGATTGAAAATAGAAATATATCTTGTAAAGATATTTTGAGGTTAATAAATAATTTGGGAAATTATTTATTGTTGGATGGTTGTTTGTGAATATTAATTGATAGTTAAATAACCGACTATCAATATTGGACAAATGCGTTGATCGTTTCGAAGAGACCGGGATCGAGATTTATTTCTCGAAAACCACTTCGATCCGGTTTGTACGTTTCGTGTAAACGATTTCGGATTCGAAGATGGAGCGGTGAAGTGCAAGGGCTAATCGCTACTAATCCTGAGGATATTTTCAAAATGGATGTCGTAGGAATAGTGCCTTCGGTTCCGTTTGAACCCGGGACAGACTTGTATGGATGAATGCTTGCGAAACATCGTTAGGTGGACGATGAGCATTCTAAGGGATATTGTTCTTAAAGGTAACGCTTAGCCTCAAGCCTCATCAAATGGGAATGGCTGAAAATCAGGGGTTATGCAGCAAGGCTTCGTAGGTAGCCCCCACTGGAGGGTGAGGTCATCCCTGTCTAGATGTCCCTTTATTTCGGCTTAGTGGGCGGTTGCTGATCCCAACAGCGGGGTGATCTTGCTCGGGACTGCCCAGTAAGGGATGGTTCCGGTCTTGTGTTGCAGGAGAGTTAGGGTGGCTCCTCGATATGCTGATCTAGACCAGGTACTGTGACAGGTGGTACCCTAGTGCCTAGCCATTAGTTGGAATCCATTTTCCCTACGCGCCCGTACGGTTTTGATTGTGCCCAACTATTGCTGAAACGTGAGATGCAAGCATTTCAGCTACATTCTATTTTACTTTCTATAGACACTATTATAATATCAGAGGACTTTAATAAAAAAATGTTTAGCTATCGTAAGGTAAAAACCCGACATGTTTATTTGTGGCGTGGTCTTACAAGATCTTTTGTTTTCAAAGGATTTTTGAAACTTTAATAATCAATTGGGTGTGATTTTCTCACGCTGGTATTCCAGACTGACTCGGGTGTTATTTAACTGTAATGCTCGGGTCAGACCGAGTATTATAGGATACATGATGCTATGGAGAAGGAGAGGAGCTGGGGTCCGAGACGTATTCTCTGTACCTATATATATATTCCGCTGCTGTGATTGTTTGGTATGTCTGATTGGTAATGGTTGATGTATGAGACACTATGATGATATGATGATAAAACAGTTTGAAACTTCATTTGTGTAAAGTTATATATTTACTATTATATTTTATTCCGTTGCGATGGTTAGATTCTGATGTTGTTTTCTGTTTTCTTCTTCTACCACTTCTTCTTTAACCCAAATGGTTCGTATTTCTGTACAACTTGAGTTGACTGTTGTAGAATAGTGTTAACTCAAGGGGTACGGATTTGCGGGTCGTTTCAGAATTGGAAACAAAAAATGGAAGGTTAGCAATTCGACGATGGATATGGTTGAACAACGACTAGATTCACTCACGTAATGTGATGGAAAGATGATTGGCGGCCGGTTGTTTAGAATTTGCCTTTGAAAGCTCAGAAATTCTCCAATGGTGGTTTCGGACAAAAGAATAAGTAAAGAGGAAGAAACGAGCTAGCGGTTATATAAGGCAAAAGCAAATGGGCATACGGGTTAAGTTAACTCTTGGGTCGCTCACGACCTAGCGGGATTAGATCGAAGCACACGACCTACAACCTAGGTGTGTACTTTGAGGGGCAAGTGTTAGCTCCCCTTTTAAAAGCGACCTAACGACCTACGGGGAGAAGCGACCTAATGACCTGTGGGATGCAGCGACCTAACTATCTGTGGGATGCAGCGACCTAAAGTGTGAAGCGACCTGGTAGCTAAGTGGATTTACCGACCTAACGGATTAAAGAGCCTAACGACCTAATGAGCTAACGGGTAAACGACCTAAAGTATCTAACGACCTAGCGACCTAAGGACTTAACGACATAGCGAGCTATACAAGACCGAGGTAACTTGTCTTCCTTATGTCGTTCCTTCCCTAGGTCGCCCACGACCTATGACTTGTTCAGGTGATCAAGGGCGCTCCTGTTAGGCCGTAAACCGTGTCTACTAAGTCGCTCACGACCTACGACCTATTCCTAAGTCGTCTACGACCTACGACCTAACTCCGAACTCTCCTATAAATACCCCACTTACTCCAACAGGGAGAGGATCATTTTGGCTCATTTCTGGAACGCCGATACTCTGCTGAATTCTCGACTCATTCGACACTTCAAACACGAAAGACATCTCAACGAACTTCAAGAGGAAATCTAACACAATCGACATGGATTTAAAGAATTCTTCTACATTGGAGTTCTAGCTATTTGTCCTATCAGTGTTGTAATCGAAGATTGTTGTCAAGTTGTAATTGATTCAGCAATAAAGAAGATTAAAGTGGACGTAGGCTTAACTTGAAGCCGAACCACTATAAAACTGTTGTATTTTTACTGCTTTCTCTGTGACTTTTCTACTTACTTTTAATTCCCGTATAGACGGGTGGTGCTTTCACTTAATCTCTACTTACACCAGGGTATTAGCGTTCAATTTTAAGCGTTAACATATTACATGTGAAATGAATGTAATTTAAATTGAAGAGAAATATAAGCAATATTATAAGAAATGAATATATAAATGTTTTATATTAAATGGAGAAATTCTTTTAAACAGATATTAAAGTATGAAGTGATATTTGTGTTAATCAATGAGATTAAAAATGAATTTAATTGAAATGTAATTGTGATGAAACAAATTGGAATAATTATGTAAGTTGTATGTATATTATTTTATTTGCAAAAATTAATTTTATCCGGATTTGAGTACACAAGTTCTTTGTTAATTACGCCACTTTATGTTAGGGCTTTTCATTCGATTCTTGATGGTGAATATTTGATATGAATTTTTGGTTTGATTCTAAAATTCTATATCCTAGTATATGGCTATGCAACAAGAATGATGGTTCCTAATCAAGGAACCATATTGAAGTCCGCATTTGGGAAGTCGAATGGACAATATTAGTTCGAAAGCGAACTTGTGTGATCGAGCGAGCGATCGAATGTGATTTTGCGAAATGATGACATATGTTCATCTTATGTTCTAATATTACTGATATGCTTTGACGCTGAAATTGAAATTTGTTGGGTTGGATATCATTGGATTTAAATTGAAAATTTTGTTTTATGCAAAACTACTATTAATTTAAAATCATTTTACAAAAAAAAATTCTTTTATTTTTCTTGTACAATCTATTTTCTTTCATTTTTCTTATACAAAACTATTTTATTCTATTTTATATACAAAACTATTTTATTTACAGACTATTTTACAAAACAATTTTATATACAAAATAATTTCACAAAACGATTATACATACAAAACTGTTCTAAATTCAAAACCTTTTATAAAGGAAAGATGTTCAATCCCATATGGCTCGTCATGCCGCGTAATTGATTTGGAAAATTTTTGATTCTTGTATAAGACGGACTTTATACAAGTATAAGGTGATTTTGAAAACTGTTGATTTTTAGAAGGTTTTTGATCTGAGGAGATAAATCTTATATATAACGGAATTTATATAAGAATAATTAAATATATATATATATATATATATATATTTGAGACTATTGATTTTGGAGAATACTCTATCTGCAAGTGCAATTTTATATATAATGGAATTTATATAAGTGCGATATTTAAAGCTATGATTCTGAAAGGCTACTATATATGGTATGATATATTTTGAAATAAATGATATGGGAAGTACCTTCCATCGGACCCCTTTGGTGGGTCATTTCTCGGATCCCTTTGGTGGGTCATTTATCGGATCCCTTTGGTGGATCACTTATTATATTCATTTGATATTGTTGGATAGCATAATTCAAGGGGCGGGATGCCTACAGCTACAAGTGATTCCGTTGGGATAGCGGCATAACCATTGTGTAGCTGCGATGTGAGGACCCGATTCTTCGACTTCCAAAAATCGACATTAAATACGTCCACTGTATCAACTGCCGAGCAATCGAAGGCCGGAAACCGAATTGTTAGGGTTAAAGAAGAAGAAGGTAGAAGAAGAAAACAGAAACAATAACAGAATCTCACATATCACAGCGGAACAACATATAATAGATAAATGAATATCTTTAAAACAAAGAACTATATCAGTTATTACATTACATCACATTACATTACATTATCAGAGTTTACAATAATAAACAACGGAAAAGAAATACTATATACTAGTTGATACGCAACACCATCCAGCTTGCCTCCAGATCTCTACAGCAACTCCTGAATTCAAGAATGACCTGATAACCTGACTCTAGACTGCTCGTGTGGAAATTGGTGGGCACCCAGAGTTTAGAAAGGGAACAATAAACTCCAGGCCAGTCATGGGACTGGTGTGAGATCTTAAAACAGTTATTTTCACAAAGAAAATAAAAAGAACTTCGCTATGCTTTTGGAAAATGAAACTACCATAAGGCCTCCCGCCACACACACAATGCAAACATAGAATTGGAGGAGATTTCTCCTTATGATAGTAAAATATGCTTACTACGAGAAAATTCTTTTGATATTATTATTATTAGTGCATAGTGTAAAACATTTCGAAAATATAATATTAATCTTAGCCAGCATACGTACCATTATAGTATGCCTACTATAGCTACCATATTAAATGGAAGGTTCTACAACTAAACCGTACAAGGCTCGTATTGTTTCTTTGGATTTTCCAACAAATGGTCAGGCTAAGGAACTTCCTATTGCCACATGGGAACGCCTCTGGCGTGACGTCCCGAGAACTTAACCGGATCTTGCCAACACAAGGCCGGGTTACCTCTGCAAAAATAGGTAACTACCGACACGAGTATGTCATCCCCCGGTTGTAAACAACCTTTATCCGAGGATCCTCAATACCAACAACCATAAAGTAATATATTTGCAGCAGCAACATAGGTTAAGTATTTGGGCTCCATACCATGATACCACCTCTATCTAGAAGGAAATGAACATACCTTAAGGGGCGCTACCCACTAAAACCTTGCTGCATTCTTCCTGTTTCGACCATTCCGGGGTGTGAGGTCCGACGAAGTCTGGTCCACAAAGCTATGCTTTTCACAAAAGCCATGCTTCGATCAACAAATGATCAGCAACACTTCATATTTCACATTACCAAATTGGAAATGTATCACTAGTAACCATCAACTACATAACCTCTGAGCTCGTACGTCTCAGAGAAGGGTGTTAAGCTAAGAGAATAAATTCTCCGCCACCAACAGAAATGTATTTGATAGAAACCAGCTTTACATCTCAAATTATAACGTCAGACACACATCCATAGAAGTCCGTTCCAGGATCGAACGGAACCGAAGGCACTTACAAAGAAGCCCTTGCAATATGGATAATCACTAATCACGTCCGGAGTCCCCATCACAAAAGGTGATAAAATCTCTGCATCGAGGATCGTCCGATGCAGAGACATTCGACGGTATTCCTTCCATTTCCAAAAATATCCGGTCTTCAACACCGGTCTTCAAATTCTATCCATTACGAGTATCATTATTCGGAATGGGATTTATGACCCAAAGGTCCTCTCCTGGCTAAACCGAAGAACGAGCGCTTATTTTAAAATAAGTGTAGAATTCAAATTGAAGCAAACCACAACAAACGCCTATTTAAAGGTAAATATTGATAGTCGGTTATTTAACTATCAATAGGTATGCACAACATCACCAGATTCCAAATAATTTCCCAAATTATTTATTTTCCAAAAAATATATCTTTACCATATATATTTTTCCACACTTCAACCATTTGAAAACAAATTTCAAATCACTTTTCACCTTTACAACTTTTGAAAGCAAATTTCAAATCATTTTCCTTGCGCGGAAACACTTCCAAACATTTATTCATTTTCACTGGAAATCCGCCGAGTTCAAAATCTTTAAAATAATTTATAACACTTATCCAAAATATATTGGGAAAACACTTTGAAATAAAACTTTTTTCATTAAAAACTTTACTTAAAATATTACATATAAGTTAAGTCTAAACTAATTTTCAAAATAAAATTAGTAGATAGAGTATAACTATTTAAATAACTATTTTCTAAAACAATTATCGATTAAATCTTAGAAATAATCATTTCTATGTCAACTTAATAAATCTTTACTTAAACGATTTGAAACAATTTAAGAAGTTAATTTCTCCAAAGTATCCTTTTCAAAACAAATTCTAGAATTTTATATATACATATATATATCTTTCAAAGCTATTCAGAAATTTTTTATTCGGCTTTCCAGGGAGAATACACTTTCATTTCAAAATGGTTCATTTAAACCAATTAACTAAATCCTTACCGATTTACTTTAAATTTACATTCTAAATCCGTAAATTTATTTCCACACTTCAAAAATAAATCAATGTTTATTTTTAAACAAATTTCCCTTTCCTTTATAAATTCCATGGTGAATTTAAATTTCCAAATATCCACTGATATACGATTTTCAAATCGATTTCAAATATTCACTTTCAACAAAAATTCAATTTTTCAATTGATTTCAAAAACAACCAAATCAATTTCCATATTGATTTCCTAAGAAATTAAACACCAAGTGAATTTCATTCAAATCTCAAATTGAAATCAATTTCTACTAAACCCCAAACCAATTTTAAAATTGATTTCAAATTCTTTTCGAAACACCAAATAAATTTCCAAATGGATTTTAAAAAGATTTAAATTCAATCACCAAATATCAATTCCCAAATGGATTTCAAATTTTATTTCCTTTTGAAGAAAAAAATTCTTTTATTTTTCAAACTCTTTAAAAATCCGTATTTTGAATAAATTCTTCAACCTCTGAATAATATTACCCGAAATCCATTTATTTAAGCTTTTTCCATATTTTGAAATTTTATTCAATAAGATAAAAAATAAAACTTTATTATTTTAGAATTCCTTCTTTTAAATTTATCCAATTCTCAAAAATATATTTTAATATAACTTTCAACCTGAATTTTCAAAAATCAAATTTTTATTTATTTTTGGTATCCAACGATACCAAAATTTTATTCGGCTAAATTTTAGCCTTCAACGATTTCAATCACAAAGATAATCACACAGAGATTATAAATAATCACCACACAATATTGAAACAAATTTAGTTATTTGAGGAATCCAATTGGATCCCTCCAACCTGTTTCCCTGCGTCCACAGATGTTAGCACAATATCAACCCCGTTTCAAAACGGAATATCACCGTACATGGGTTTTATAAAATATCATCCGCTATTATGCGGCGCAATAGGGTCTCATCCGCTATATAATGAGGGAAATCAACTCCAAGTACATATATAATACCAATTCCACTTCACAGTGGAATATCACGGTATATGTGTCTAACATAATAACCTCCGCTTAATTTGCGGCGTATAGGGTCTATTTCAATACAACGGATAGCAATTTATCATCCAAGCATACAATCCACACAATCAAGCAATTTTAAATCTAACTATTTAAAATTTAAATCGAAACAAATTCGATTGAGTGAGAAGTTCTCACCTTGCTTCCAATAACAGTTGCAGTGTTTCGTTCAGAATAAAATTAAACATGCGTTTAATTTTACCCAAAATTCCACTAGCTCAAATAAATCCCAATCCAGCTCCATTGTGTAGTGCTCGTCAATACGAACCCGACGCAACTCGTTTCGTGCGAAACGGACCTCGTATGAAAGAGTTATGCATTTTAGAAGTTCGTACTATTTTTAATATAAATTAATTTACAAATCTATTTTATTTTAAACCTAGAAATCATCACAACCGTCGATTCCATTTCCTCCAGATCTCGGACGCACTTCCGCTTCTTCCCCAACCTTGCTCCTAGGTTATTCGAACGCGAGAATACCCATAGCTCCATCGTTTCCATCGAATGCCACGGCCACCACCTTCGTCGAGAAGATGATCAGAGGCTACCGAGTCGAAGCCCTTGACCTCGCTTACCAACGTTGAAAATTGGGTCGAGCTCGGTCATTTTCACATGGAAAAACGCGCTGTAACGTCGGAGGTTCCAAGACGAATTGCCGTTCATCCATCGCACGAAATTCCATCTCGACCGTTCATATCGAAGTACTCAATGCCCTCTTCGTTTTTGTAGTTGAACGTTTCGCAAAACTATCTGATGGATTGTGAAATATTTGTAGAAGAACGAGATACGATTCTGGCCATTTTTTTCAAAGTGGCGGCTAGCCCTAGGGTTGTTAGGTTTAGTGAAAAATTGAGATGTTAAAATCCTTTTATAGAAAATTTGACGAAACACTATTCATCTGAGATTTTTCGAACTCCAAACGAAGCGTGCCGGCTGACGTTTCTAGGGTTTAACCCGCGTTCCGGACACAATGGAACATGTTTCGAAAGCTAAGTTGATTATATATGCGAGTTACAGAAATAACGATCAAATTTTTAAATAAATCGGTTAAACTAATTTCTATGCGTTTTGGCTTGCCCCGGACACACCGTATATCTGATTGACACGAAATTTGAAATCTTACAATAATTTAACATTACGGATCCAATGAAACTAGTTTCGTCGAAGTCCGAGGCTATTTGAAAAATGACTATTTGTACTCGTCATTTAAATATTAAAATATTGAATTTTAAAAGTTCTATAACATCTTTCTAACTCCAATATGATTTAATACAACTTTACAAATCAATTTTAATCACATTAAACCAAATTTCCAATTATTTATGTAATTTCAAATATTAAATTATTGATTTAATTGTCCAATTAAATCTAGATATTCGAAATAAAATTTATTCGACTGACAAATTTTACTTGTTAATATTTAAAATCAATTAAATATACGAATTTCAAATGACAGAAATTCTGGGCCGTTACTAACTTCCCCCTTAAAAGAATTTCGTCCTCGAAATTGCCAAGTAAGAAAAAGCCTTGAAATCCATTAAATTTTCCAAACCATTTGTTCAAATTAAATTTCAAATTCATTTAAACATTTTAACTTTTCCAAAATCTATAGTTAAACTTCTTACAATAACTTTACTAAGTTTACAAATCATACTTAGTTATCTTTTCAAAACCAAATATATCATTTAACTTTTCGCTCTAAAATCAAAGTTATAGTTTTCAAAATTTTCCAATTTTCTCAAAAATATTCTAACGCCTTAAATTTTCGAAAAATTTCACTAGCGTCTCCTTTGCGCGGCTAGCTCGGTACGACTACAAAAATGGCACCACGGCCCCCAGATTTCAAAAAGAAAAGAAAAGGCCAAGCGGCTAGACACGAAGATCATCAAATTTCATACTGAAATTCAAATACATACCTTTTTCGAGCAATTTCAAATTTATCTTCAAAATCAAAATTTTAATTCCATTTCCTTTAATACACCTGTATATCCTGCTAGCCATAATATCCAATTACAACATTCAAATTTATTTTGCACATTCCTTTACAAAATTTTCAATATATACTTTTTACACCATTTTTACTTTAATATTGAAATTATATATCCATTTTCATTCTAGATTGTTTTCTTCCTTATATTAGACCTTGTATAAACATTTGTACAATTTCATTTTATTTCACACAATTCAAATTGGTTTTCAATATTTAGTTTCAATTCCCGTTTTATTCTTTTGTTCATCCCCAAACATTTATTTTCAATTTACCATTTTCGTTTACAACCACTTATATTTAAACTGGATTTCAAATTCCATATGAATTTAATTTACATTTTATTTATAATTTGAATTTCGATTCATTTCAAACTATATCTAATTGATCTTTTCTTCAATTAGTTTCACTTACTAATTTTTTTATTTCAATACTCTGCTTTACAAATCAAATTCAATTCCAATTCTATTTTATTTGCTTACAAATTCGAAATGAATTTTAATGTTCAATTTCATTGCAATTACAAATTTATTTATTTGTTCACAATTTATTTTCCTCCTTAATAGATTTTTATTCCAACCATTTAGTCTATAAGACTTCTTAAATTCACATTTATTCAAATTAACTCAAATCTTCAATTTCAATTTCATTTTGAATCCATATCATCATTTTATTTGACATAATTTTTCAATCTTAATTCTTTTATTAAATTTTCATTTTCAAATCCACTTGATTTAAATTTTTCCTTCCAACTTATTTTGTTTCCACTTTTTTTTTTCTAACTTCTCTTTAAGTCGGATTATATTTTTAACAACTTCAAACTTTACAAGTTATCAACTTAAAGATATTCCATAAATATTTTACGTAGTTTTCCAGAGTCTTTTCAACCTTTCAAAAATCATTTTTTGAAATCAATTCGAATTATTCTTTGAATTCCAAAAATCCAAACCAGTTATGCAAACAACTTTCACTTAAAATAATTTGGCAGCAACTCCTCTTTTGGGAAACTCGAAAATGAACATCGACGATGCTGCAGTCATCACCGAAGTTATTTTCCAGCGACCGAAAAGAGTTTAGAGCTTTTATCCCTTCAAAACATTTTTTCCATAACTTTTGAAAATCATTTCCAAACTAAAAATGAATTTAATCTTTCCCAAGTCTCAAAACTTCAAATCCTTTCAAATTCTTTTCTGGAATCTATATCACATTATAAATTACATTTATAATTACATTCTCAAATTTCATTTGTATATGGATTTTATTTCTCAACTTTTGATTATGATTCTAATTTCTTATTCAATTTCAATGATAATAATTTAATACTATCACTTCCCAACAAGCAAGCAGCCATATACTATAATAATTTACAAAAATTATTTCCTTTTATATACAAAATAGTTTTGGGTAAATTTATTTCATTTACTCTATTTTAAAACAATACTGTGTCGGTTTATCTTGTTTAAGAGTTTAGAAACTCCTATTGACACAGTTAGCTAGGTTGCACCGACCAGAATCAATAAATAATCAACCGATTAGTCAACACAATATAAAACAATTTATATTCACTAACAAATTTGCGCTCATATCTATTATTACACTCAAACTCATTCTAGAGTACTGCTGACTCTATCTCTAATGAGTAATTCCCAATAGAGCCAGGGTTGTCGCTTAACCAAATGCTCTGATACAAAATGTGAGGACCCGATTCTTCGACTTCCAAAAATCGACATTAAATACGTCCACTGCATCAACTACCAAGCAATCGAAGGCCGAAAAACCGAATTGTTAGAGTTAAAGAAGAAGAACTTAGAAGAAGAAAACAGAAACAATAACAGCATCTCACATATCGCAGCGGAACAACATATAATAGATAAATGAATATCTTCAAGAAAAAGAACTATATCAGTTATTACATTACATCACATTACATTACGTTATCAGAGTTTACAACAACAAACAACGGAAAAGAAATACTATATACTAGTCGATACGCCACGCCATCCAGCTTGCCTCCAGATCTCTACAACATCTCCTGAATTCCAGAATGACCTGATAACCTGACTATAGACTGCCCGTGTGGAAATTGGTGGGCACCCAGAGTTTAGAAAGGGAACAATAAACTCTAGGTCAGTCATGGGACTGGTGTGAGATCTTAAAATAGTTATTTTCACAAAGAAAATAAAGAGAACTTAGCTATGCTTTTGGAAAATGAAACTACCATAAGGTCTCCACCCACACACACAATGCAAACGCAGAATTGGAGGACATTTCTCCTTATGATAGTCAACTATGCTTACTACGAGAAAATTCTTTTGATATTATTACTATTAGTGCATAGTGTAAAACATTTCGAAAATATAATATTAATCTTAGCCAGCATACGTACCATTATAGTATTGTTTCTTTGGATTTTCCAACAAAACCGTACAAGGCTCGTATTGTTTCTTTGGATTTTCCAACAAATGGTCAGGCTAAGGAACTTCCTATTGCCACATGGGAACGCCTCTGGCGGGACGTCCCGAGAACCAAACCGGATCTCTGCCAACATAAGGCCAGGTTACCTCTGCAAAAATAGGTAACTACTGACACGAGTATGTCATCCCCCGGTTGTAAACAACCTTTATTCGAGGATCCTCAATACCAACAACCACAAAGTAATAAATTTGCAGCAACAACATAGGTTAAGTATCTGGGCTCCATACCATGATACCACCTCTATCCAGAAGGAAATGTACATACCTTAAGGGGCGCTACCCCATAAAACCTTGCTGCATTCTTACTGTTTCGACCATTCCGGGGTGAGAGGTCCGACGAAGTCTCGTCCACAAAGCTATGCTTTTCACAAAAGCCATGCTTCGTGTGACGCCCCACCTCTATACCCACGCTAGCCAAGAACACTACGGTGTAGTGCTGTCAACTAGCACGGAGAATAAGGCCGTTGAGGAGCGGCCATCAATAGTTGACCTTACACTAGTATTGGTTATCTCGATAGGAGTGATATATATATATATATATTCTTTCATTTTTCATCTCTGATTTATTTTCTCCCATCGAAATACCCCAATTCCAGTATAAAACGAACTACGATGGTTCATAATAGTTTAGAACAGCAAATATAAAATAATAACACAGATAAATATAAATGCGGAACACAGATAAAACAGAAATTCTCATATATACAATAACTGATGTCAGTTACAATACATTTGACACGGTACATATGATACAACTACAACAGTCGACTCAGGAAGTTACATATACAAGTACATTAACGTATATAATATACATGAATACATATCTTCCTATACAATCATGCAGACTACTACAAATAACGACGACTACTCCAAAAGATATGAAAGAACTTCATAGCTCTAGCAGCAACCCAAAGCAGAATATCTACAACCTGAAATACTCGGTCTGACCCGAGTATTAAATTCAAAAGAAAATAATACTCGGGTCAGTCTAATTCAAACTCAGTTATTAGTGCACAGAAGCAATAATAATCAAATAATGAATAGACGACGGTAATTAAACCAAATCAGAATGCAATTCAGAATATTGAATTGAAATAAACAGAACAGTTCAAACCATTGAAATATCAATTAAAATATTAAGATGAGTAGGGCTGCAGTACACGCACGCGTGTACTGCCTCGCCACTACAGCACATGAACTACGCAAAAGATTAATAAATCAAAACAAAATAGAATATCACAAAACCATACCGTGTGGCTGCAGTTCACGCTTGCGTGCACTGCCTTGCCACTATAGTGATGTCGTACCCAAAAACTCAATACCATGTGGCTGCAGTTCACGCCTGCGTGCACTGCCTTGCCACTACAGTAATGATGTACACAATCGGGCACAAGGTCAAACCTAAAATAAAAAGACGGGTTCAACACAGGTGAAATTCCAAAATCAATATGAAACTCAGGTGCAATAAAAATTGAATAGTGACATGCACAAACATAAGAACATGTAAGAGAAACATGTCGTAACTACAAAGTTAAGTCACTTACGAAATGCAGAGGTCAAGTCAGTGACTCAACACAACCGCGGCAGCAACAACAGTGCAGTAGTGCACAGAGAACTCCACAAGTCCAGTAAGATAACCAATATAACAATCTAAATGTTCAAGCTACTTCACAATGCAAATGAAGACCAGTCCACAAGTATACCAAGTCACACGCATATATATATGATCATGAGGCTTCACAGTGTACAGACCATATGAAGGAAGTGCACATGTTAATTGGATAGCAAGTGCCACCCAATGATGTAAGAAAATGAACAGACAGGATGGAATTAAATCACTGGAAACCTCACAACCAAGTCAGACTTCACTAAAACAATGGACCAGTGCATAGTGACAGTAAGGAATGTATGCAACAATATAAACATGGAATGGAATGCAACTACAAGGCATGAAACCATAATGAAACAGATCAGTTTTGAATACAAGTCAAAACTAGGGACATGTAACAAATGAATGGTCGGCTACAAGTAAATGGTCAAAGACCAGTTCACAAGTAAGAAGGCATAAACCCACACCAACATAGTCTGCATATGCACATGAAGGTCAATGTAAGTTATATCAATGTACACCATCAAAAGAAATGAAACAAGACCACGGATCAAGTGAAGCCTCATCCAAGACACGGAGCAGACAAAAATTTAAGTCGAAGGAGATCAAGTTCGAATGCCACTTCACACGAATATGCAAACATGCTACATGGAACAGAGATGAAACCCAAACAACAACATAATATGAACAAGGTACATAAAACAGTGAGACAGTGGTTCAATATAAATGTACAAGTAGTCAAGCATCAGCTCAGACCAGAGCAGTGTAACTCACATTGGAGCATATATACGCAGCAAAATGAAGGCATGAAAACAACACAGCAATGAACACATTGGAGCTGCAGTAATGCCATTCACACACACATATATACATACAAATATGTATGTATATACGTAGTGATAACCAGCAGACATTTCATAAGAAATAATTAGCAAACTACTGCAAATTTAAAAGAAAAAACTTTATTCAAATGCCAAGTTTCAAAAATACTCATGTGTACAACCAGACGACAAAATAAAGAGCAAATATAAATTCGAATGTGTAAATACACCAGAAATTCGACACCAAAACAGCAAAGGATCAAGCAGAAAGCATTCTTGAAACAAAAATGCTCACTGAATCAACTATCACAAAATACAGCACATCCACCAATATCAATGCAACGATGATGGCCGAAAACACATTAGTGAAATTTAATAACCAAATCAAATCAAGACTGAAGTGAATGCCAAGTGAATGTACAACTCAATGCAATCCCAACAGCAATGCGCAGGTATCATGAAACCAAAGTGAGTGTGCAAGTGCAGACAAATGTAAATTCAAATACATGAATTCTCAAGCCTATGCCGATGCTACAGGGATGGACAAAATTAAACAGTGCTGTGTTGGCTGAAGCCAAATGCAAAATGGAGGGTATGCGACATGATGAAGCAGTATAGAATCTCAAGTCAAGGCCGCCGAGGAGCAAGAAAATTCACAAAACCAAACTTACCAGAAATAAAAATCATGGTAGTCAAAGAAATCAACTCCAAGGTCAGAGAATTCGAGGCCTTGGAAGTCACCATACAAATGTAACTAAAACTCACTGTCTCAAAATCATCTCAAGACAGAAAAATATCGACATCGAACAAAAGAAATCAATCGAAGCTGAATACTACGAAAGCATAACAAGCAAACGAGGTCGATCGAGTTTGAAATAGATGTGAGTAATATAAATTACTCACCTGGTTTACCCAATCGAAGCAGCCGAGGGGAGACAAAGCCATGGTCCTCACGAAGACGTTCGAAGCCATCAACGTCGGCATCTTCAATTTCGAAAAGCCCTAATTTTTGCCGATGAAGGACGAACAATACGAGGTCGCCATTTTTGTTCTTTTGAGGGTTTAAGGGTTACGAACGAAAAATAGAGAGAAAGAAAGAGGGGATCGGGTCGAATTGGATAAAAAGGAACGGCAACGAAATAAACATGGGCCTATATTAAAACGTTAAAGCCCGAAATTTCTTTTAACAATTTATAAAAGAAATTTAAAAATTCAAAATTTAAAACTTCAAATGGAAATTTGTGTCAATATTAATCGTTTAAATTGTTGATTATAATTGATGCAAAATACCGGGTTGTTACAGACTCCCCTCCTTAAAGAAATTGCGTCCACGCAATCCTAAGGAATAAATGGACAAAAGGTAACAACCATAAGAGCATGAGAAGGTAAGCTTTTAATTTCATAAAAGAAATTCCCAAATTCTCAACAAAGTTTGATTATCAAATAGATAATCAGAATAAAGAAATCTTAAAACAGCAAAATCAGCAAATCTAATTATCAACAAAGATAATTAGAAAACACAAATATCTAACGATCAAAAACGATAATCAGGAATTACCTCAACGGTAATCAAATTCCAAATCAGCAAATATTCAATCATCAAAACGATAATCAAATCTTGAATCACTAATTATCACAAGTGATAATCAGAAACAATAATTATCTGATTATCAAAAACGATAATCAGAAATCACAAATCAACGAATATTTAATTATCACAACCGATAATCAAATTTTAAATCGTAAATATTTAATTATCACAAACGATAATTAAATCTCAAATATCTAATTATCACAAACGATAATTAGAAACAATAAATATTTGATTATCAAAAACGATAAATCAGAAATCATAAACATCCAATTATCAAAACGATAATCTGAAATTACCACAACGGTAATCAAATTTCAACTCACAAATATTTAATTATCACAATTGATAATCAAATCTCAAATCGCAAATGTTTAATTATCACAAACGATAATTAAATCTCAAATATCTGATTATCATAAGCGATAATCAGAAACAGCAAATATCTGATTATCACAAACGATGATCAGAAATCACAAATTTTCAATTAACGAGTCCGAAATTAACCGAAATAGCAAACGCACATGACCCATAACCACGAGTTTTACTAAATCGTTTAATTCACTTCATCGTTTCCTTGAAAGTGCAAAATTGTGTATTTTAAATAAATAACATTTTACGTTCTCAAACGGACAAGTCCGGAATTAAGCGAATCAGTAAAAGAAAGGGGTCATAGTTCTCGATTTTTCTGAAACGTTTAATTCGCTTCCTCATTCTTTTGAAAGCGCAAATCGTAAAAATTTTGAAAACAATTTTGATTTATATTTTGAAATATTTTGAAGAATAACAAATTTTTTTAAAACACGTGATTAAAATAGCAATGTCGGTAGCAACTTCGACATACGTCAAAATTTCATCGAAATAATTGGCATCAAAATATAATACCAATGAATTTTCGTTCATCAAAAATGTCACAAGAATCTTCTCAAAGATAGAAAGGGATATCATACCCTAAACTTGTATTCATAACAAGTCAATAACACACGAATTCACCAATGCACAAGAATTGATAAAACTTATCAATAGAAATCACGAAAATTGGTGAAGCACAAATTCTAGAAATCTACACAAGAAATCCAGAAATCCCAAGATAAGAGTATGAGAACTCGAACGGAGTATGAAAACTCGAACGGAGTATGAAAACTCGAACAGAGTATGACATAGAATAAAAGATATGGCATAACATAAAATATCCATAATGACATACTACTATAAGTATGTAAATAATGATCAACAGGAGATCAACCGATAAGAGGTATGGCATAAATACGAAATACCCATACTGACATACAACTATAAGTATGCAAATAATGATCAACAGGAGATCAACCGATAAGAGATAATCGATATCACAAGAATCTTCTCAAAGATCCAAAGAGGTATCATACCCCAAATTTGTACTCATGACAAATCAATAACATATGAATTCACCAATGCACAAAAATAGGTGAAGCATAAAATTTCCAGAAATCAACATAAGGAATCTAGAAATCACAGAAAAAGGGAAAGAGGCCTATCACATGACGGTCCGAAGACCATGGGGAGCTACCCCACATGTGTGAATGGAATCACACAGATTGAGGTCAGGACTAACCAAAAAGCAGAAAGGTATGTGTGAATGGAATCACACAAGTGGTGTCTAGTCTGACCATCAGAACGATCATCATGATCAACGAGGAGTGTCAATTACACTAAGCATGTGTGAATGGAATCACACAGATTGAGGTCAAGACTAACCAAAAAGCAAAAAGGTATGCGTGAGTGGAATCACACAAGTGGTGTCTAGTCTAACCTTGCAATGAAAGAGACATCGCGCAATTGCTAGTCTAATTCATAAAGCGATCATCAAGATCAACGAGAAGTGTCAATTACACTAAGCTAGTGAATATAAAAGTTTAGCTTCATGTCCCATAACCACTAGCTTAACTTAAATATTTACGAACAAATTGTAGATCTTCACTAGAAAAATGTCACATATGGTTCAATCGAACAAGTCCAAAAATTAACCGATGAAGTAAACGCAAGCGTTTCATACCACTTGTTTTGCTAAGCCGTTTAATTAGATTTCTCATACGAGTGAAATAAAGGTTTGTATATACTAATAAATTGGAAAACGGTTTAGGAAAAGATTTTGATATTGAAAATAAAGTTGAAAACATTTTGATAAAAGAGTTTTGATATTTACTACTAGTATTGAAACATTTATATTTTTAAAGTGACAAATCACAAAAATGATTGTAGAAACAATCAATCACAAGAATTCACATACGAAGACGTGAATAGAATCCAAAGAAATCGATACTGTATCCATCCAAAAGTATGTTCACGAAAATCCCGAAGAAAATGTTATCAAAGTTGCTAATAAATGATAGCAATAAATCGGGAAATTAACAAGAATCGATTAAATTTGGAAACCAAATCAATTCACTAAAATTCACCTTCGAAGACGTGAATAAAATCCAAAGAATTCGATTCTAAATCCATCAAAGTAGGAATATCCAAAAATTCCAGAAATAGAAGTTATCAAAGTCAACAAAGAGATATCATCTAATCGGAAAAGAAGAATCGATTAACAAATGGGATAACGAAGCAGAACGAGCATAAATGCATAAATGACTTCAACAAAAACAAAAATCAAGTCGAAGTCGAAGTCAACAATTAATGGCCATAATAGAGTACAAAACGATTCAACATCATCATCAAAGGACTCAACGGCAAACATAGTCAGAGTCTTGGAAATCAAGAAATTAGAAAATTCTCAAAAACACAGTGACCGAAGTCGAATGGAAATCAAGCCGAGGAAAACATAAAATATCAAGTTTAGAATCGCTGAGATTCGAACAAAATCAATCATCGGCTAAATCAAATCAAAGCCGAAAACACAAGAATCAAAATCAAATGCATATGAATAAGCGTTAGGAATTCATACCTAACAATTCAAAGACAATCATATGCAAATATGAGAGATAAAACGTCGACAAATAGTTGTAACACATGTACTGTCTAAGTTATGTTTTATATTTGTTCTAAACCCCAGGCTCTGATACCAAGCTGTGACGCCCCACCTCTATACCCACGCTAGCCAAGAACACTACGGTGTAGTGCTGTCAACTAGCACGGAGAATAAGGCTGTTGAGGAGCGGCCATCAATAGTTGACCTTACACTAGTATTGGTTATCTCGATAGGAGTGATATATATATATATATA
This sequence comes from Allium cepa, assembly GCA_030765085.1. Taxonomy (NCBI): domain Eukaryota; kingdom Viridiplantae; phylum Streptophyta; class Magnoliopsida; order Asparagales; family Amaryllidaceae; genus Allium; species Allium cepa. The sequence goes on from CM060942.1 coordinate 361,919,027, forward strand.
TTCTTTCATTTTTCATCTCTGATTTATTTTCTCCCATCGAAATACCCCAATTCCAGTATAAAACGAACTACGATGGTTCATAATAGTTTAGAACAGCAAATATAAAATAATAACACAGATAAATATAAATGCGGAACACAGATAAAACAGAAATTCTCATATATACAACAACTGATGTCAGTTACAATACATTTGACACGGTACATATGATACAACTACAACAGTCGACTTAGGAAGTTACATATACAAGTACATTAACGTATATAATATACATGAATACATATCTTCCTATACAATCATATAGACTACTACAAATAACGACGACTACTCCAAAAGATATGAAAGAACTTCATAGCTCTAGCAGCAACCCAAAGCAGAATATCTACAACCTGAAATACTCGGTCTGACCCGAGTATTAAATTCAAAAGAAAATAATACTCGGGTCAGTCTAATTCAAACTCAGTTATTAGTGCACAGAAGCAATAATAATCAAATAATGAATAGACGACAGTAATTAAACCAAATCAGAATGCAATTCAGAATATTGAATTGAAATAAACAGAACAGTTCAAACCATTGAAATATCAATTAAAATATTAAGATGAGTAGGGCTGCAATACACGCACGCGTGTACTGCCTCGCCACTACAGCACATGAACTACGCAAAAGATTAATAAATCAAAACAAAATAGAATATCACAAAACCATACCGTGTGGCTGCAGTTCACGCTTGCGTGCACTGCCTTGCCACTATAGTGATGTCGTACCCAAAAACTCAATACCGTGTGGCTGCAGTTCACGCCTGCGTGCACTGCCTTGCCACTACAGTAATGATGTACACAATCGGGCACAAGGTCAAACCCAAAATAAAAAGACGGGTTCAACACAGGTGAAATTCCAAAATCAATATGAAACTCAGGTGCAATAAAAATTGAATAGTGACATGCACAAACATAAGAACATGTAAGAGAAACATGTCGTAACTACAAAGCTAAGTCACTTACGAAATGCAGAGGTCAAGTCAGTGACTCAACACAACCGCGGCAGCAACAACAGTGCAGTAGTGCACAGAGAACTCCACAAGTCCAGTAAGATAACCAATATAACAATCTAAATGTTCAAGCTACTGCACAATGCAAATGAAGACCAGTCCACAAGTATACCCTGTCACACGCATATATATATATATGATCATGAGTCTTCACAGTGTACAGACCATATGAAGGAAGTGCACATGTTAATTGGATAGCAAGTGCCACCCAATGATGTAAGAAAATGAACAGACAGGATGGAATTAAATCACTGGAAACCTCACAACCAAGTCAGACTTCACTAAAACAATGGACCAGTGCATAGTGACAGTAAGGAATGTATGCAACAATATAAACATGGAATGGAATGCAACTACAAGGCATGAAACCATAATGAAACAGATCAGTTTTGAATACAAGTCAAAACTAGGGACATGTAACAAATGAATGGTCGGCTACAAGTAAATGGTCAAAGACCAGTTCACAAGTAAGAAGGCATAAACCCACACCAACATAGTCTGCATATGCACATGAAGGTGAATGTAAGTTATATCAATGTACACCATCAAAAGAAATGAAACAAGACCACAGATCAAGTGAAGCCTCATCCAAGACACGGAGCAGACAAAAATTTAACTCGAAGGAGATCAAGTTCGAATGCCAGTTCACACGAATATGCAAACATGCTACATGGAACAGAGATGAAACCCAAACAACAACATAATATGAACAAGGTACATAAAACAGTGAGACAGTGGTTCAATATAAATGTACAAGTAGTCAAGCATCAGCTCAGACCAGAGCAGTGTAACTCACATTGGAGCATATATACGCAGCAAAATGAAGGCATGAAAACAACACAGCAATGAACACATTGGAGCTGCAGTAATGCCATTCACACACACATATATACATACAAATATGTATGTATATACGTAGTGATAACCAGCAGACATTTCATAAGAAATAATTAGCAAACTACTGCAAATTTAAAAGAAAAAACTTTATTCAAATGCCAAGTTTCAAAAATACTCATGTATACAACCAGACGACAAAATAAAGAGCAAATATAAATTCGAATGTGTAAATACACCAGAAATTCGACACCAAAACAGCAAAGGATCAAGCAGAAAGCATTCTTGAAACAAAAATGCTCATTGAATCAACTATCACAAAATACAGCACATCCACCAATATCAATGCAACGATGATGGCCGAAAACACAGCAGTGAAATTTAATAACCAAATCAAATCAAGACCGAAGTGAATGCCAAGTGAATGTACAACTCAATGCAATCCCAACAGCAATGCGCAGGTATCATGAAACCAAAGTGAGTGTGCAAGTGCAGAAAAATGTAAATTCAAATACATGAATTCTCAAGCCTATGCCGATGCTACAGGGATGGACAAAATTAAACAGTGCTGTGTTGGCTGAAGCCAAATGCAAAATGGAGGGTATGCGACATGATGAAGCAGTGTAGAATCTCAAGTCAAGGCCGCCGAGGAGCAAGAAAATTCACAAAACCAAACTTACCAGAAATAAAAATCATGGTAGTCAAAGAAATCAACTCCAAGGTCAGAGAATTCGAGGCCTTGGAAGTCACCATACAAATGTAACTAAAACTCACTGTCTCAAAATCATCTCAAGACAGAAAAATATCGACATCGAACAAAAGAAATCAATCGAAGCTGAATACTACGAAAGCATAACAAGCAAACGAGGTCGATCGAGTTTGAAATAGATGTGAGTAATATAAATTACTCACCTGGTTTACCCAATCGAAGCAGTCGAGGGGAGACGAAGCCATGGTCCTCACGAAGACGTTCGAAGCCATCAACGTCGGCATCTTCAATTTAGAAAAGCCCTAATTTTTGCCGATGAAGGACGAACAATACGAGGCCGCCATTTTTGTTCTTTTGAGGGTTTAAGGGTTACGAACGAAAAATAGAGAGAAAAAAAGAGGGGATCGGGTCGAATTGGATAAAAAGGAACGGCAACGAAATAAACATGGGCCTATATTAAAACGTTAAAGCCCGAAATTTCTTTTAACAATTTATAAAAGAAATTTAAAAATTCAAAATTTAAAACTTCAAATGGAAATTTGTGTCAATATTAATCGTTTAAATTGTTGATTATAATTGATGCAAAATACCGGGTTGTTACACTTCGATCAATAAATGATCAGCAGCACTTCATATTTCACATTATCAAATTAGGAATGTATCACTAGTAACCATCAACTACATAACCTCTGAGCTCGTACGTCTCAGAGAAGGGTGTTAAGCTAAGAGAATAAATTCACCGCCACCAACAGAAATGTATTTGATAGAAACCGGCTTACATCTTAAATTGTAACATCAGACACACATCCATACAAGTTCGTTTCAGGATCAAACGGAACCGAAGGCACTTCCAAAGAAGTCCTTGCAATCCGGATATCCACTAATCATGACCGGAATCCCCATCAAAAAGGATGATAAAATCTCTATATCGGGGATCAGCCGATGCAGAGACTTTCGACGCTAATCCTTCCGTTTCCGAAAATATCTGGTCTTCAACACTGGTCTTCAAATGCTATCCATTACGACGTATCACTATTCGAAATGGGATTTATGACCCAAATGTCCTCTCCCGGCTAAACCGAACAACGAGCGCTTATTTTAAAATAAGTGTAGCATTCAAATTCAAGCAAATCACAACAAATGCCAATTTGAAGGTAAATATTGATAGCCGGTTATTTAACTATCAATAGATATGCACAACATCACCAGATTCCAAATAATTTCCTAAATTATTTATTTTCAAAAAAAAAAATATCATTACAAGATATATTTTTCCACACTTCATCCATTTGAAAACAAATTTCAAATCACTTTTCACCTTTACAACTTTTGAACACAAATTTCAAATCATTTTCCTTACGCGTAAACACATAAAAATATTTATTCATTTTCACTGGAAATCTGCCGAGTTCAAATATTTTAAAATCATTTATAACACTTATCTAAAATATATCGGGAAAACACTTTGAAATAAAACTATTTTTCTTTAAACACTTTACTTAAAATATTAGTTATAAAAATATTATATCAATATTACATATAACTTATGTCCAAACTAAATTTCAAAATAAAATTAGTAGATAGAGTATAACTATTTAAATAACTATTTACTAAAACAATTATTGATCAAATCTTAGAAAAAATCATTTCTATATCAACTTAATAATCTTTACTTACAGTATTTAAAACAATTTAAGAAGTTAATTTCTCTGAAGTATCCTTTTCAAAACAAATTCTAGAATTTTATATATACATATATATATATATCTTTCAAAGCTATTCAAAAAAAATTTATTCGGCTTTCCAGGGAGAATACACTTTCATTTCAAAATGGTTCATTTAAACCAATTAACTAAATCCTTACCGATTTACTTCAAATTTACGTTCCAAATCCGTAAATTTATTTCCACGCTTCAAAAATAAATCAATGTTTATTTTTAAACAAATTTCCCTTTCCTTTATAAATTCCATGGTGAATTTAAATTTCCAAATATCCACTGATATACGATTTTCAAATCGATTTCAAATATTCACTTTCAACAACAATTTAATTTTTCAATTGATTTCAAAAACAACCAAATCAAATTCCATATTGATTTCTCAAGAAATTAAACGCCAAGTGAATTTCATTCAAATCTCAAATTGAAATCAATTTCTACTAAACCCCAAATCAATTTTAAAATTGATTTCAAATTCTTCTCAAAACACCAAATAAATTTCCAAATGGATTTTCAAAAGATTTAAATTCAATCACCAAAAATCAATTCCCAAATGGATTTCAAATTTTATTTCCTTTTAAAAATAAATTCCTTTTAAAGAAAAAAAATTCTTTTATTTTTCAAACTCTTTAAAAATCCGTATTTTGAGTAAATTCTTCAATAACACTTGCAGTGTTTCATTAACACTTGCAGTGTTTCGTTAACACTTGCAGTGCTTCCAATAACACTTGCAGTGTTTCGTTCCGAATATAATTAAACATGCGTTTAATTTTAATCAAAATTCCACTGGCTCATATAAATCCCTATCCATCTCCATTGCATAACGCCCCTCAATATGAACTCGACGCAACTCGTTTCGTGCAAAACGGACCTCGTATGAATGAGTTATGCATTTTAGAAGTTCGTACTATTTTTAATATAAATTAATTTACAAATCTATTTAATTTTAAACCTAGAAATCATCACAGGCGTTGATTCCATTTCCTCCAGATCTCGGTCGCACTTCCGCTTCTTCCCCAATATCGCTCCCAGGTTATTCGAACACGAGAATACCCATAGCTCCATCGTTTCCATCGAATGCCGCGGCCACCACCTTCGTCGAGAAGATGATCAGAGGCTACAGAGTCGAAGCCCTTGACCTCACCTACCAACGTCGACAATTGGGTCGAGCTTGGTCATGTTTTCACGTGGAAAAACGCACTGGAACGTCGGAGGTTCCAAGATGAATTGTCGTTCATCCATCGCACGAAATCCCATCTCGACCGTTCATATCGAAGTACTCAATGTCCTCTTCGTTTTTGTAGTTGAACGTTTCACAAATTGTCTGATGGATTGTGAAATATTTGTGGAAGAACGAGATGCGATTCTGGCCATTGTTTTCAAAGTGGCGGCTAGCCCTAGGGTTGTTAGGTTTAGTGAAAAATTGAGATGTTACGGTCCTTTTATAGAAAATTTGACGACACGCTATTCATTTGAGATTTTCCGAACTCCAAACGAAGCGTGCCGGTTGACGTTTCTAGGGTTTAACCCGCGTTCAGGACACAATGGAACGTGTTTCGAAAGCTAATTTGATCGTACATGCGAGTTATAGAAATAACGATCAAATTTTAAATTAAATCGGTTAAACTAATTTCTAGGCGTTTTGGCTTGCCCCGGACAACCGGAAATCTGATTGACACGAAATTTGAAACCTTACAATAATTTAACATTACGGATCCAATGAAACTAGTTTCGTCGAAATCCGAGACTATTTGAAAAATGACTATTTTTACTCGTCAATTAAATATTAAAATATTCAATTTCTACAAATTAACCTTTAGTTATCTTTTCAAAACCAACTACATCGTTTAACTTTCCACCCCAAAATCAAAGTTATAGTTTTCAAAATTTTCCAATTTTCTCAAAAATATTCTAACGCCTTAAATTTTCGAAAAATTTCGTCAGCGTCTCCTTTGCGCGGCTAGGTCGGTGTCAAGACCCGATTCTTCAACTTTCGAAAATCGACATCAATACATCTATTGTATCAACTGCCGAACAACCGAATGCCCAAAAACCGAACCACGAGGGTTAAAAAGTAATGATAGAAGAAGTAAGAAAACAGAACAGAAACAATATCAGAATCCCACAATCACAGCGGAACAACATATAATAGATAAATGAATATCTTTAAATACAAAGAACTATCTCAGTTATTACATTACATTATATCATCATCAGAGTGTACAACAACAATATACAACACAACAAAACAATGGACGGTTATAAAACATGTCCTTACAATTGAATTTATAGCGGAAAGATAATATCATATACAAGTAATACGTCTCGCCATCCAGCTCGTCACTTGAGCTCCAAAGCACTTCTGAATCCAGAATGACCTGATAACCTGACTCCAGACTGCCCGTGTGGAAAATTATGGGCACCCAGAGTTTAGAAAGAGAACAATAAACTCCAGGTCAGTCATGGGACTGGTGTGAGAACTTAAAACGGTTATTTATCTTTTAAAACAACAACAATAAGGGAAGTGAGAAATATCCGCAATGCTTTTGGAAAATGAAACTACCATAAGGCCTCCCCGCACACACACAATGCAAACGCAGAATTGGAGGAGATTTCTCCTTATGATAGTCAAAGACGCTTACTACGCAAAACAAATCATTTTTGATACTATTATTAGTGCATAGTGATGAAAGCATTTCGAAAAAAGAATATAAATCTTAGCCAGCATAGACATTCCGAACTATGCCTACTATAGCTACCATTTAAACAGTGGGGCGCCACCATAAGTAAATGGCAGGTTATACAACTAAAACTGTACAAGGGTCGTATTGTTTCTTTGGATTTCCAACAAATGGTCAGGCTTAGGAACTTGCTACGCCACATGGGATCGCCTCTGGCGGGACGTCCCGAGAACCTAACCGGATCTCTGCCAACATAAGGCCGGGTTACCTTTGTAACTAGGTAACTACTACTCGAATATGCCACCCCCCAGTCCTTTGGGACCTTTATCCGAGGGCCCTCGATCACAAAGCAACAACCACACATAAAATGAGATTGGAGCAACCACATAGGTTAAGCATCAGGGCTCCATACCTGACACCACCCTCTTTCAGAAGGAAATGACATACCCTAAAGGGCGCGACCCTCATAACCTTGCCGCATATTCCTGTTTCGACCATTTCCGGGGTGTGAGGTTTGACGAAGTCTCGTCCACAAAGATACGCTTTTTCAAAAAGGAAATCTCCATACCGTAGCTAACGGTGCAGAGACAATCGATACGTCATCTTATCGTTTTCACAAATACCCGGTCTTCAACACCGGTCTTCAATGCTATCCATTACGTCGTATCACTATTCGGAATGGGTAATCCGAATAACGAGCGCAATAATTTAAAAATAAGTGTAGTATTCAATTTCAACCAATTCACAACAAATAGCCATTTAAGGGTCAATATTGATAGTCGGTTATTTAACTATCAATCAATATTCACAACATCACCCGATTTCAAAAAAATTCCCAAATTATTTATTTTCAAAATTATCTTTACAAGATATAATTTCCACATTTCAACTATTTGAAAACAAATTTCAAATCAATTTTTACCTTTACAACTTTTGAAATTAAATTTCAAATCATTTTCCGTAAGCGGAAAACACTTACAAATAGTTATTCATTTTCACTGGAAATCTGCTGAGTTCAAATACTTTAAAATAATTGAAAATTTCTTATCCAAAAATATATCTGGAAAACACTTTTAGATAAAACTATTTTTCTTTAAACACTTTACTTAAAATACTAGCTATAAAATATTATACCTATATTATATAAACTTAAACCCAAATTAATTTTTCAAAATAAAATTAGAAAATAGAGTATAACTATTTAAATAACTATTTTCTAAAACAATTACTGATTAAATCTTAGAAATAATCATTTCTATAAAAAATTTAATAAATCTTTACTTAAAGGATTTAAAATAATTTAAGAGGTAAATTTCTTCAAAGTATCCTTTTCAAAACCAATACTAGACTTTTATATATGTGAATAATATATTTTTTCAAAGCTATTCAGAAATTTTATTCAGCTTTCCAGGTAGGATACACTTTCATTTCAAAATGGTTCATTCAAACCAATTAAATAAATCTTTATCGATTTATTAAATTTACGTTCCAAATCCATAAATTTATTTCCACACTTTTAAAAATAAATCAATGTTTATTTTTAAAACAAATTTCCCCTATAAATTTCCATTATGAATTTACATTCCCAAATATTAACTTTTTATACGATTTTTCAAATTGATTTCAATTATTCACTTTCAACACCAAAATCAGTTTTTAATTTATTTCCAAAAACACAAAATCAAATTCCATATTGATTTTCCAAGAAATTAAACACTAAGTGAATTTCATTCAAATTTCAAATTGAAATTAATTTCTACTAAACCCCAAATCAATTTCCAAATTGATTCCAAATTCATTTCAAAACACCAAATAAATTTCCAAATGGATTTCCAAAAGATCTATTTTCAATTACCAAAATCAATTCCCAAATGGATTCCTATATTTATTTCTTTTCAAAATAATTTCTTTTAAAGAATACAAATTCTTTTATTTTCTAAATTTTTAAAATCCATATTTTGAATAAATTTTCAACCTTTGAATAGTATTATTGAAAATCCATTTATTAAGCCCTTTTACCATATTTTGGAATTTTATTCAATAATATAAAAATAAAACTTTATCATTTTAAAAATTCCTTCATCTGAATTAATCCAATTCCCAAAAATAAATTTTATTATAAATTCCCAACTTAAATTTTCAAAAATCCAATTTTATTTTTTTGGGCATCTAACGATACCAAAAATATATTCGGCTAAAATTTAGCCATTAACGATTTCAATCACAAAGATAATCACGTAGATTATAAATAGATCAACACACATCACTCAAACAAATTCAAATGTTTGAGGAATCCAGTTGGATCCCTCCAACCTGTTTCCCTGCATCCACAGATGTTAGCACAATACCAATTCCGCTTTAAAACGGAATATCGCGGTATATGGGATTTATAAAACATTATTCGCTATATGCGGCGCAATAAGGTCTCATCCGCTATATAATGCAGGAAATCAACTCCAAATACATATATAATACCAATTCCAATCAAGATGGAATTATCGCGGTATATGTGTTTAATAAATAACATCCGCTTAATATACGGCGTATAGGGTCTATTTCAATACAACAGATAATAATTATCATCCAATCACACTATCAAGCAATTTTAAATCTAACTATTTAAAATTTAAATCGAAACAATTCGCTTGAGTGAGAAGTTCTCACCTTGAGTTTCCGATAACAGTTGTAGCGTTTTGTTTCGAATAAAATTAAGCGTGCATTTAATTTTACCCAAAATTTTCACTAGCTCCAAACGACTCCAATCCAACTTCATCACGTAGTGCTCGACAAAACGAAGCCAGTGCAATTCGTTTCGTAATTTTCCGACCTCGTATAAAAAAGTTATGTTATTTCAAACATTATACAATCTTTAATATAACTAATTTACAATTTTTATTTTAATTTAAACATAAATGAAATCAGGGCTGCATGTTCAAACTGAGGAAATCATAGCCGTGACTTTAGCTTCTCCTTTCCCAGGTTAAACACGCACGAACTCAACCCATTGCTCACGTAAACATCCCGATGTCGCACGCCACCACACGACGCTTGAAGACGATCAGAGACCTTCACGTTGAAGATCATCAAGAATGCTACCACCACCATAAACGCGGCCGAGCTCGGTCAACTACAAGTCTCAAAAAACATGCCAAGACGTGCGGCCTTCAAGCTTAAATTGCCGTCAGTCTACTGCGTTAATTTCGATCTTAACCGTTGGATAGCTAGATCTCAACTAGCTCTACAAGTTTGTAGTTGGAAATTTCTTGAAATAAGGCGTGGATTGTGAGAAAATGGAGGAGGAAGAAGGCACGATTTTTGCCATTGAAATTGTAGCAGGCGGCTGAGCATTGAAACTAGGGTTTTAGCTAGGGTTTGCAATTGTGAAGAGGATGGGTCCTTTTATAGAAATTTTCACAAAACATTATTCATCCGACTTTTCCAAACTCCAAATCTCGCGCGGTGACAGGCGTTTCTAGGGTTTAACCCGCGTTCCGGACACAATGGAATAGGTATCGAGAGTAAATTCGACCATCTGTGCGAGTTACGGCAATAAACGATCAAATTTAAATTAAATCGATTAAACTAATTTCTATGCGTTTTGGCTTGCCCTGGACAAACCGTAAATCCGATTGACACGAAATTTGAAACCACATAATAATATAACACTACGGATCCAATGAAACTAGTTTCATCGAAATCCGAGACTGTTTGAAAAATGGCTATTTTAACTCGTCAATTAAATATTAAAATATTTAATTTTCACAAATTTGCTTTTAATTCAATTTTAAAAGTTCACAAACATTTTTCTAACTCCAATATGATTTAATACAACTTTATAAATCATTTTTAATCACATTAAACCCAATTTCCAATAATTTACGCAATTTCAAATATTAAATTATCGATTTAATTATCCAATTAAATCCAGATATTCGAAAAATAAATTATTGGACTTACAAATTTTAGTTGTTGATATTTAAAATCAATTAAATATCTGAATTTCAAATGACAGAAATTCTGGGTTGTTACAATCTTCCCCCTTTAAAAGAATTTCGTCCTCGAAATTACCAAGTAAGAAAAAAATTTGAAATCCATTAACTTTTCAAAACAAACCGTTAAAATTTGATTTACAGATTTCTTAAGTGTTTAACTTTTCCAAAAATTCAATAGTTAAGCCTCTAACAAAACTTCACTAATATTTTCAAATACATATATAGTAATCTTTTCAAAATCAACTATATCGTTTAACCTTTAACTTCAAATCAAAATTTAGTTTCCACAAACTTTCTCCAAAATTTCCCGAAAATTTTCTAGTGCCTTAATTTTTCAGAAAATTTTGCCATAACCTCCTTTGTACGGAGGAGCTTTTACAATATCACAATAGATATAAATATATATACATCGACCCACATGGTCGGAAAACAGAAAAACAGTTCATATTTCCTTCTTTTTTTATTGCATAGGTGTACCTTCTTAGAATTTTTAAGCAAAGCAATTATTTATTTAGCATTTTGCGCAACCAAATCCCGCTAACGGTAGCCCTGTACCTGTACTTACTCAATATAAACACGTAAGTGACATATATTAGAAGTTATTAACATTTTACTCTTTTAAACAACTACAACACATGCATATTAAATGAAATGCATACTAAACAAGGTTTATAAACAACTTATATGATTTCGACATTACTTGTAATTGTCTACAACCAATTTATATACAACGACATTCAATTATTCATTTTCAATTAGTTTGCATTCACTAATTTACATTCAAGTTTGTTCACTTTCAATTCAATTAATTTCCATTCAATTTAAATTTACTCAACTTCCAATTTGAATTTAATTGCTTTAGCTTTCAATTTTATTCATTCAATTGCATATGAATTTCTATTCAATCAGTTAACAATAATCTAACAACCAATGTATATCCAATACAACCGAATTTATTCACTTTACATTCAACATTCATATTCACTTTGTTTACCTTCAATTTGGTTTAACATTCAATTAGCCTTAAATGAGTTAATACTTATATCCATTATTCTCTATCAATTCGTTACATTCGATTGATTAATATTCAATTCATTAGCTCAATTACCAATTTATTTTACAAATAAAGTTGAATCTATGTTATATAACTCAAGTTCACATCCATTTAGTGACTTCATTATTTTACTTCGATACCAAAATCAACTTCATTTAACATCACTTAAGTTATAATCCTTTTAAACATCATTTGTTTAACTTAACTTAAATTTCCATTTCAACAACATATCTAATCCAGTAAAAATCCAATTCAAATTCCAACTCCAAAGTAAATTCTATTTAACCTTTACCAAAGTCAATTTTATCACTTATTCAGATTCATACTTCGTTTTGCTTAACAAAGTGGTTTAACCATTTTAATAATTGGTTTTACTTACATCTTCACATTTAATAAGTTATACAACTTATTATTCAACTTCCAAATCTGATTTAATTTATTTAACTGCCTTTAGTTAAATTTCAAATCATACATTTTATCATACTAATTCAAATTTATTTCAACTTTACTAAAGTTAAATATTTATTATCTCATATTATAAGTTCAAAACTCATTTCACTTTTATTTATCAATTACAACTTGGATTTTAATTTTAAATTTGTTTATCACAACAAAATTCAATTTTAATTTACTATGGTAGCAAATCCATCACACAGAAACTCAAAAATGATATTGATGATGCTGCAGTCATCATCCTTATTATTCCCCAGCAACAGTAGTGAATTCAGTGCTTTAAGTTCTTTCAAAATTCTCTTTTATTTATAAATCACATTTATAAATCTTGCTTATATAATTTCACTATTTCCCTTTACTTATACAAAACTATTCTACAATTGTAAATCATTTCAATTATAATTCTATACTTATACAATTGTTGCTCTTATATAATTTATTCTTTCACAATTGTTGTTTTTATTCAGATTATTCGAACAACTTTGATTTACTTATTTATTTTCTTACATTTTCAACAATCAAACAATTCAATTTTACATACACTTTGATAGTTCCAAAAATTTATTCCTTTATATATAAAATATAATCGAGGTAAAATTATTTAATTTTCCCAATTTAAAATGATACTATGTCGGTTTATCTCGTTTAAGAGTTTAGAAACCCCTATCGACACAGTTAGCTAGACTGCGCCGACCAGAATTTATAAACAATCAACTGATAAGTCAACACAATACAAAACAATTTCATATTCACTAAAAAATACGCTCTCATATCTATTATTACATTCAACTCATTCGAGAGTACTGCTGACTCTATCTCTAATGAGTAATTCCCAACAGAGCCAAGGTTGTCACTAAACCATATGCTCTGATACCACTTTGTCAGGACCTGATTCTTCGACTCTCGAAAATCGACGTCAATACGTCCACTGTATCAACTGCCGAACAATTGAATGCCGGAAAATCGAACCATGAAGGTTAAAAAGAAGAGGTAGAAGAAAAAGAAAGAAGAAGTAAGAAAACATAATAGAAACAATATCAGAATCCCACAATCACAGCGGGGTAGAAGAAAAAGATAGAAGAAGTAAGAAAACATAATAGAAACAATATCAGAATCCCACAATCACAGCGGAACAACATATAATAGATAAATGAATATCTTTAAATACAAAGAACTATCTCAGTTATTACATTACATTATATCATCATCAGAGTGTACAACAACAATATACAACACAACAAAACAATGGACGGTTATAAAACATGTCCTTACAATTGAATTTATAGCGGAAAGATAATATCATATACAAGTAATACGTCTCGCCATCCAGCTCGTCACTTGAGCTCCAAAGCACTTCTGAATCCAGAATGACCTGATAACCTGACTCTAAACTGCCCGTGTGGAAAATTATGGGCACCCAGAGTTTAGGAAGAGAACAATAGACTCCAGGTCAGTCATGGGACTAGTGTGAGAACTTAAAACGGTTATTTATCTTTTAAAACAACAACAATAAGGGAAGTGAGAAATATCCGCAATGCTTTTGGAAAATGAAACTACCATAAGGCCTCCCCGCACACACACAATGCAAACGCAGAATTGGAGGAGATTTCTCCTTATGATAGTCAAAGACGCTTACTACGCAAAACAAATCATTTTTGATACTATTATTAGTGCATAGTGATGAAAGCATTTCGAAAAAAGAATATAAATCTTAGCCAGCATAGACATTCCGAACTATGCCTACTATAGCTACCATTTAAACAATGGGGCGCCACCATAAGTAAATGGCAGGTTATACAACTAAAACCGTACAAGGCTCGTATTGCTTCTTTGGATTTACAACAAATGGTCAGGCTAAGGAACTTCCTACTGCCACATGGGATCGCCTCTGGCGGGACGTCCCGAGAACTAACCGGATCTCTGCCAACCCAAGGACGGGTTACCTTTGTAACTAGGTAACTACTACTCGAATATGCCACCCCCCTGTCCTTTGGGACCTTTATCCGAGGGCCCTCGATCACAAAGCAACAACCACACATAAAATGAGATTGGAGCAACAACATAGGTTAAGCATCAGGGCTCCATACCTGACACCACCCTATTCCAGAAGGAAATGACATAACCTAAAGGGCGCGACCCTCATAACATTGCCTGTTAGGAACTGAGTTGATGATGTTTTGATGAGAACAACCTTATATAGTTATTATACTTTACTTTATAAAATATATACTAACATTTCCATATATATACATATATACATATATATATATATATGTATGTATATAGGAAGTATATGCAGGTATCATCGAAGACTGATCAGTATAAAGACTCAAGCATCAAGATGAAGATTAGAGATTCAAGATTCAAGACTCTAGAGAATCAAGATTCCAAGATCTCAAGATAAGTGTCTAGTATTTTGTTAAAACTTCATAATTGCACTCTCATCTTTCTTCCAATTTTCTTTTGGGATGGAACCCAATTTCTATCGAAACCAGTGGCTTACAAACCCACGACAAGTAGCTTACAAACCTACGACAAGTGGCTTACAAACCCACGAAAATCAAAACATTTAAACTACTTTGTACAAGTTCTCGAGTCCTATGGAGGAGCTCTGTAGGAAGGTTCTTGCAATTTCGGTTTGAATAGATTTTTCAAAATATTTTTAAATCTGTTTTCAAAATGTTTTAGCTTTCAAAATCATGTTTTCAAAAATATTTTCAAACTTTGTTTTAGCCTTGAAATATTCCTCTATTCTGATTTTAAAAACTTCTATTTTTAAAAACATCAAAACTTATTCTGATTTTAAATATTACTTATATAATTGACGGTCTATATCAATTATATATATATATATATATATATATATTTAAAATAATGTTTTATATTCATTCTCTATCTCAAAATATTGTTTAAACACTTTACTTTGCTTCAGAGAAGTTTCAACTTGTTTTAAATTCGATTGTCTTTACAAAACAACATCTCTATAATTTTGAACTAAGGGATGTCGACATAAGGAGATACCCCATTTTGACATGGTGGCCGTTGGATTCAAAATTCAACTTTTCAAAAGAAATGTCCATTCGTTCGAAAACCTTTCGCCAACAGTTATGACTATTGTGCATCTATAAAGGCTTCCAAAATGAATTTTTTAATATATTTTTTCTTATTTTCTTCACTCTTTCTTCTCCACCATTCCATGTCCATAAAACTTCATATTTTCAAGATCGTGCCATCATTCTGCCAAATTCTCAATAGAAAATCATTTAGATACTCTCTCTATGTGATTCTCCATCATTCTACTAAAGATCAAAGTGCTATTCAGAGTTATAGGATTAATTTGTATTCAAAAAGTCCATAGAGTCTATCCATTCAAAAGGATTGTTATTAAGAAGTATCAGGGTGATCTTGTGTCCCATAAATCAAGAGAGTTTACCCCAGACTCGAAGATAGGAGGGTTCCTCAAGGCCTTAGAAATTGGGGGTTGTAATTTGGATATTGGCTTATAAAAATCTATACAAGGATATTGCCTTGGTGCAGGACTGGATGTAGGAGGATTCCGAACCAGTATAAAATCCGGTGTGTTCTTTCCTTTTGCTTGCTTTACTTTACTATTTGCATTTGTTATATGTTCTGTGATTATTCTGTGTTAGAATTCTGTTTAGATTTTTGTTGAAAGTTTTAATTTAGTCATATAGTTCATATATTCTTTAAAACACTATTCACCCTCCCTCTAGTGTTATTTCTGCCTTAAGATCCTTAATCCGCATCCCTAACAATTAGTAGCAGATCATTGGTTTTCATTGTTTTCATAATCTGAAACTTGAAAAATATAAAAATGGCATTTTTGAAAAATTGTGTTAAAACTGTTTTGAATCTATGCATTTCATCAAAGTATCATAAGTCTACACATAGTTATTTTGAAAAATCAAGTTATCTACCGAATTGGTGTGTTATGCAGGGACAAACATGTTATATGGCTTTTGACGAATCAACACCCAATGGAGAAACTGTGCAAATTGAGAAAGATAAATGGATACTTGATAGTGGCTGTTCGAGGCACATGACTGAAAATCCCGAGATACTCAAGGACATTACTTATCAAGATGGTGGATTAGTCAATTTTGGTGACAACTCTAAAGGATATGTGGTTGGCATCGGCAATGTCGGTAACTCTAAAACTTTACTTATTTCTGATGTTTTATTAGTTAGGAACTTAAAACATAATCTGCTTAATATAAGTCAACTTTGCGATAAAGGTTTTAAAATTAAATTTGTAAAAGATAAAGGTCACATTGAAGATGATAAGTCTAATATAATTTTTGAAGGTATTAGGAAGAAAAATATTTATATCCTTAGTATGAAAATTTCAAATGATAATCTATGTCTTTTGGCTAATACAAGTGACCCTTGGATTTGGCATAAAAGATTTGGCCATTTGAATTTCAAATTATTATCTAAGATATCAAAACTTGACTTAGTTAGAGGTCTACCCAAGTTAAACTTTAAAGTAGATAGTATTTGTGATGCTTGTCAATTAGGAAAACCTAAGAAAAGTTCATTTAAATTAAAAGATGCTATTTCTACCTCTAGTCCTCTAGAATTACTTTATTTAGATTTATTTGGTCCATCTCAAGTTCAATCAATTAGCCATAGTAAATATGTTTTTGTTATAGTAGATGATTATTCAAGATATACTTGGACAATCCTTTTAAAACATAAAAGTGATGCTTTTGAAATATTTAAAAACTTTTCTAAAAGAATTCAAAAACAACATTCTTTCAAAATTAAAACTATTCGAAGTGATCACGGTGGTGAATTTGAAAATGAAAATTTTGAGAATTTCTGTACTCAAAAGGGAATTACTCACAACTTTTCATTTTCGAGAACTCCACAACAAAACGGAGTAGTAGAACGTAAGAATAGAACGATTCAAGAGTGTGCTCGTACAATGCTTTCTGATAGTAATTTACCTAAACATTTTTGGGCTGAAGCAGTTGCTACAGCTTGTTATATATTAAATAGAATTTTAATTATACCATTAACAAATAAAACTCCATATGAATTACTTTATAATGAGAAACCTATAGTTGCTTATTTTAAAGTCTTTGGGAGTAAATGTTTTATACTTAATACAAAAGATAATTTAGATAAATTTGAACCAAAAGCTGATAAAGGATTCTTTATTGATTATTCTAATAGAAGCAAAGCATTTAGAGTTTTTAATTTAAAAACTAATACTATTGAAGAAACTATGCATGTATCTTTTGATGAAAATCTTAAAGATGTTGTACAAATAGATGATGAAGAAGATTTTATAAATTTAAATCAATCTAATGAAACTATTAGTGAAATAAATCAACCTAATAAGAGATTTAAAATATCAAATGATCATCCTATAGAAAATGTTTTAGGAAATATTTAATCTGTAGTAAGAACTAGAAATCAATTAAGTAGTATGAGTAATGTAGCCTTTATATCAACAATTGAACCTAAAAATCCAAAGGAAGCATCGTCTGATGATTCATGGATTCTTGCTATGCAAGAAGAATTGAATCAATTTACCAGAAATGATGTATGGGAACTTGTTCCTAAACCTGAGGATAAAAGTATAATTGGAACTAAATGGGTTTATAAAAATAAAATGAATGAACTCGGTGAGGTCGTAAGAAATAAAGCTCGTTTAGTCACGCAAGGTTATTGTCAAGAAGAAGGAATTGACTATGATGAAACGTTTGCCCCCGTAGCAAGATTAGAAGCTATAAGAATTCTACTTGCTGTCGCTAATTATAATAATTTCAAATTATATCAAATGGATGTTAAAAGTGCTTTTCTAAATGGTTTTGTAAAAGAAGATGTTTATCTTGAAGAACCTCCACTTTTTGAAGATAATAAATTTCCAAACCATGCATACAAGTTAAAGAAAGCTCTATATGTTCTAAAGCAAGCTCCTAGAGCCTGGTATGAAAGACTAAGATCTTATTTACTTCAATCTGGTTTTGAAATTGGTAAAGTAGATACCACACTTTTTATTAAAAGAAATAATCAAGATATTCAACTGGTTCAAATATATATAGATGATATAATCTTTGGATCAACTAATAACATAATGAATAAAGAATTTTTAGATATAATGACTAAAGAATTTGAAATGAGTCATATGGGAGAATTAAGTTTCTTCATAGGGCTTCAAATTAAACAACTAGAAAATGGAATCTTCATAAGTCAAGAAAAATATGCTAAAGACTTAATCAATAAATTTGGTTTAAGCACCTCTATTGGGAAACCAACTTCAATGTCAACAAATGTAGGTTTAAGTAAAGAAGATAAATCAAAAGATATTGATCAAACTTTATATAGGGGAATGATTGGTTCGCTACTCTATATAACAGCGAGTCGTCCTGATATTATGCATAGTGTTTGTCTCTGTGTAAGATACCAATCACAACCTAAAGAAACTCACTTAAAAGCTGTTAAAAGAATTTTAAGATATGTAAAATACACTTTAGATTATGGTTTATTTTATTCTAAAAATAATACTTTTGATTTAATGTCACTTTCTAGGACATTCACTGGTTTCCTGGTTCAGCAAGAAACAAAATACTGTTTCCTTGTCAACAACTGAAGCAGAGTATATATCTGCTGCTCTGGCATGTTCACAAGTCGTATATATGCAACAAACTTTAAAAGATTATGGAATTAACATAAGTAAATCACCGATATATTGTGATAATACTAGTGCAATAAATCTATCTAAAAATCCAACTCATCATGCTAGAACTAAACATATTGATATAAGACATCATTTTCTTAGAGATAATATAACTAAAGAAATAATAACTCAAGATTATATAAATACTCAAAAACAAATTGCTGATATATTAACTAAACCATTAACTGAACAGAATTTTACTAAATTTAGAAGAGAATTGGGTATTTGTTCAAAATCTGAAATATAAAATAATATAATATAATAATCAATAAAAATTCAAAATAAAAATTACACTTTTTTGAAGAACATGTCGACATGCCCCATCTCATGATGTCGACATACCCAACAAAAATTTAAAAATTAAATTTCCCTCCAAAGTTAGTTATTTGGTTATTTATCTATTTATTTCGTTTTCTCTCCTCTTTCTTCACTATATTCTCTGTAAATAACTTCTGAAACAATAAAATAATGGCCTCCTCTTCTACTAATGAACCCACTTCACCCACATCTCCTCATTCTGGTCCATTTCAACGAACTACGCACGCTCGAGTGATCAAATTGCAAGAGAAGATGAAAGATATCCTTCAATTGATGACCGAAATTCAAGTAGGTCAACTTAGGATGGCTAGAAAACAACAAAGGCAAGGGAATATTATTAGGAATGTACAAAAATTCCTTATGGATAACCGTACAAATCCTATTAATATTGAAGACTCTTCACAATCCATGGAATCCGAGGAAGAAGAACCTATGGAAGAACCACAAGAAGACCAAGAGGAAGATCAACCTTTACCTCAACCCGAAGTCCCTATGAATACGGACGAGAGCGTTATTTGCGTTGGTGAGATCCTTGTTGATACTAATGGAAACATAATTGAACAACGTGGAAACTTTTGTCTCCACTACCCCAATTGTTCGATTCATAATTCTCCTATAGTTAAGGATCGCCATTAAAGCGTACTTTCATTTTATTCTTTGTTTCAAATTGTTTTGTTTGTTTGTGTTTATGTATGTTCTTATATATGTTGTAATAACTAAAATGTGTTCACTTATACTCATTGTTTCATGCTTGTTCTATACATATTATTTGTTCATACTAATTATTCTTGAATTCTTAAGTAGTTAATAGTTTTTGTTGATGACAAAGGGGGAGAAAGTTATAAAAATATATGTGCATGTGGTAAGAGGGAGTCATGGAGTAAGGGGGAGTTGTAGTTTTAAGAAGAAATCACGGAGTAAGTGGGGAGTTATGGTATGGTAAGAATATTTTATAAATAAAGGTTGTCATCATCAAAAAAAGGGAGATTGTTAGGAACTGAGTTGATGATGTTTTGATGACAACAACCTTTATAGTTATCATACTTTACTTTATAAAATATATACTAACATTTCCATATAGATAGATATATATAGATAGATATATATAGATATATGTATATAGGAAGTATATGCAGGTATCATCGAAGACTGATCAGTATAAAGACTCAAGCATCAAGATGAAGATTAGAGATTCAAGATTCAAGACTCTGGAGAATCAAGATTTCAAGATCTCAAGATAAGTGTCTAGTATTTTGTTAAAACTTCATAATAGCACTCTCATCTTTCTTCCAATTTTCTTTTGGGATTGAACGCAATTTCTATCGAAACCAGTGGCTTACAAACCCACGAAAAGTAGCTTACAAACCTACGACAAGTGGCTTACAAACCCACGAAAATCAAAACCATTTAAACTACTTTGTACAAGTTCTCGAGTCCTATGGAGGAGCTCTATAGGAAGGTTCTTGCAATTTCGGTTTGAATAGATTTTTCAAAATGTTTTTAAATCTGTTTTCAAAATGTTTTAGCTTTCAAAATCATGTTTTCAAAAATATTTTCAAACTTTGTTTTAGCCTTGAAATATTCCTCTATTCTGATTTTGAAAACTTCTAGTTTTAAAAACATCAAAACTTATTTTGATTTTAAATATTACTTATATAATTGAACGTCTATATCAATTATATATATATTTAAAATAATGTTTTATATTCATTCTTTATCTCAAAATATTGTTTAAACACTTTACTTTGCTTCAGAGAAGTTTCAACTTGTTCTAAATTCAATTTTCTTTACAAAACAACATCTTTATAATTTTGAACTAAGGGATGTCGACATAAGGGATACCCCATGTCGACATGGTGGCCGTTGGATTCAAAATTCAACTTTTCAAAAGAAATGTACATTCGTTCGAAAACCTTTCGCCAACGGTTATGACTGTTGTGCATCTATATAAAGGCTTCCAAAACGAATTTTTTTAACATATTTTTTCTTATTTTCATCACTCTTTCTTCTCCACCATTCCATATCCATAAAACTTCATATTTTCAAGATCGTTCCATCATTCTGCCAAATTCTCAATAGGAAATCATTTAGATACTCTCTCTATTTGATTCTCCATCATTCTACTAAAGATCAAAGTGCTATTCAGAGTTATAGGATTAATTTGTATTCATAAAGTCCATAGAGTCTATCCATTCAAAAGGATTGTTATTAAGAAGTATTAGGGTGATCTTGTGTCCCGTAAATCAAGAGAGTTTACCCCAGACTCGAAGATAGGAGGGTTCCTCATGGCCTTATAAATTGAGGGTTGTAATTTGGATATTGGCTTATAAAAATCTGTACAAGGATATTGCCTTGGTGCAGGACTGGATGTAGGAGGATTCCGAACCAGTATAAAATCTGGTGTGTTTTTTCCTTTTACTTGCTTTACTTTACTATTTGCATTTGTTATATGTTCTGTGATTATTCTATGTTAGAATTCTGTTTAGATTTGTGTTGAAAGTTTTAATTTAGTCATATATTTCATATACTCTTTAAAACACTATTCACCCCCCTAGTGTTATTTCTGCCTTAAGATCCTTAATCCGCATCCCTAACAGTTTCGACCATTTCCGGGGTGTGAGGTCCGACGAAGTCTCGCCCACAAAGCTACTCTTTTTCACAAAGCCACGCTTTGATCAACAAATGATCAATAAATAATCAACACACAGCGACACTCAGCATGCCACATTACCAAATTGGGAGTATATCGCTGATAACCTTCAACTACAAACCTCTGAGCTCGTACGTCTCAGAGAAGGGTGTTAAGCTAAGAGAATAAATTCACCGCCACCAACAGAGATGTATTTGAAATAAATCTGCTTTATATCTCAAAATGTAATGTCATACACATAACCATACAAGTCTGTTCCGGGTTCGAACAGAACCGAAGGCACTTCCAAGAAGCCCTTGCAATACGGGTATTCACAATCCCGATCGAATTTCCCATCGCAAAGGAAAACTCCATACCGTAGCTAACGGTGCAGAGACAATCGATAGGTCATCCTATCATTTTCACAAATACCCGGTCTTCAACACCGGTCATCAATGCTATCCATTACGTCGTATCACTATTCGTAATGGGTAATCCGAATAACGAGCGCAATAATTTAAAAATAAGTGTAGCATTCAATTTCAACCAATTCACAACAAATAGCCATTTAAGGGTCAATATTGATGGTCGGTTATTTAACTATCAATCAATGTTCACAACATCACCCGATTTCAAAAAATTTCTCAAATTATTTATTTTCAAAATTATCCTTACAAGATATAATTTCCACACTTCAACCATTTGAAAACAAATTTCAAATCAATTTTCACCTTTACAACTTTTGTAATTAAATTTCAAATCATTTTCCTTAAGCGGAAAACACTTACAAATAGTTATTCATTTTCACTGGAAATCTGCCGAGTTCGAATACTTTAAAATAATTGTAAATTTCTTATCCAAAAATATATCTGGAAAACACTTTTAAATAAAACTATTTTTCTTTAAACATTTTACTTAAAATATTAGTTATAAAATATTATACCTATATTATATAAACTTAAACCCAAATTAATTTTTCAAAATAAAATTAGTAAATAGAGTATAACTATTTAAATAACTATTTTCTAAAACAATTGTTGATTAAATCTTGGAAATAATCATTTCTATAAACAATTTAATAAATCTTTACTTAAAGGATTTAAAATAATTTAAGAGGTAAATTTCTTCAAAGCATCCTTTTCAAAACCAATACTATAATTTTATATATATGAATAATATATATTTTCAAAGCTATTCAGAAATTTTATTCGGCTTTCCAGGGAGGATACACTTTCATTTTAAAATGGTTCATTCAAACCAATTAAATAAATCCTTACCAATTTATTAAATTTACGTTCCAAATCCGTAAATTTGTCTCCACACTTTTAAAAATAAATCAATGTTTATTTTAAAACAAATTTCGCTTATAAATTTCCATTGTGAATTTACATTCCCAAATATTCACTTTTTATACGATTTTTCAAATCGATTTCAATTATTCACTTTCAACACCAAAATCAGTTTTCAGTTGATTTCCAAAAACACCAAATCAAATTCCATATTGATTTTCCAAGAAATTAAACACTAAGTGAATTTCATTCAAATTTCAAATTGAAATCAATTTCTACTAAACCCCAAACCAATTTCCAAATCGATTCCAAATTCATTTCAAAACACCAAATAAATTTCCAAATGGATTTCCAAAAGTTCTGTTTTCAATTACCAAAATCAATTCCCAAATGGATTCCTAAATTTATTTCTTTTCAAAATAATTTCTTTTTAAAGAATACAAATTCTTTTATTTTCCAACTCTTTAAAATCCATATTTTGAATAAATTTTCAACCTTTGAATAATATTATCGAAAATCCATTTATTAAGCCCTTTTACCATATTTTGGAATTTTATTCAATAAGATAAAAATAAAACTTTATCATTTTAAAAATTCCTTCATCTGAATTAATCCTATTCCCAAAATTAAATTTTATTATAAATTCTCAACTTAAATTTTCAAAAATCCAATTTTATTTATTTTCGGCATCTAACAATACCAAAAATATATTCGGCTAAAATTTAGCCTTTAACGATTTCAATCACAAAGATAATCACGCAGATTATAAATAGATCAACACACAACATTGAAACAAATTCAAATGTTTTAGGGAATCCAGTTGGATCCCTCCAACCTGTTTCCCTGCATCCACAGATGTTAGCACAACACCAATTCCACTTCAAGACAGAATATCGTGGTATATGAGATTTATAAAATATTATCCGCTATTATGCGGCGCAATAGGGTCTCATCTGCTATATAATGTGGGAAATCAACTCCAAATACATATATAATACGAATTCCAATCAAGATAGAATTATCGCGGTATATGTGTTTAATAAATAATATCCTCTTAATATACAGCGTATAGGGTCTATTTCAATTCAACAGATAATAATTATCATCTAATCACACAATCAAACAATTTTAAATCTAACTATTTAAATTTTTAAATCGAAACAATTCGATTGAGTGAGAAGTTCTCACCTTGAGTTTCCGATAACAGTTATAGCGTTTTATTTCAAATAAAATTAAACGTGCGTTTAATTTTACCCGAAATTTTCACTAGCTCCGAACGACTCCAATCCAGCTCTATCGTGCTCGACAAAACGAAGCCAACGCAATTCATTTCGTAATTTTCCGACCTCGTATCAAAAAGTTATGTTATTTCAAACATTATACAATCTTTAATATAATTAATTTACAATTTTTATTTTAATTTAAACCTAAATGAAATCAGGGCCGCACGTTCAAACTGCGGAAATCACGGCCGTGACTTTAGCTTCTCCTTCCCCAGGTTAAACATGCACGAAATCAACCCATTGCTCACGTAAACATCCTGATGCCGCAAGCCACCACACGACGCTTGAAGATGATCAGAGACCTTCACGTCGAAGCTCATCACGAATGCTACCACCACCATAAATGCAGCCGAGCTCAGTCAACTACAAGTCTTGAAAAACGTGCCGAGACGTGCGACCTTCAAGCTCAAATTGCCGTCAATCTACTACGTTAATTATGATCTTAACCATTGGATAGCTAGATCTCACCTAGCTCTACAAGTTTGTAGTTAGAAATTTCTTGAAATAAGGCATGGATTGTGAGAAAATGGAGGAGGAAGAAGGCCTGATTTCGACCATTGAAATTGTAGCCGACGGCTGAGCATTGAAACTAGGGTTTTGGTTAGGGTTTGCAATTGTGAAGAGGATGGGTTCTTTTATAGAAATTTTCACAAAACACTATTCATCCGGCTTTTTCGAACTCCAAATCTCGTGCGGTGACCGGCGTTTCTAGGTTTTAACCCGCGTTCCGGACACAATGAAATAGGTATCAAGAGCCAACTCGATCATCTATGCGAGTTACGGCAATAAACGATCAAATTTAAATTAAATCGATTAAATTAATTTCTATGCGTTTTGGCTTGACCCGGACAAACCGTAAATCCAATTGACACGAAATTTGAAATCATACAATAATATAACATTACGGATCCAATGAAACTGGTTTCGTCGAATCCAAGACTGTTTGAAAAATGGCTATTTTAACTCGTCAATTAAATATTAAAATATTCAATTTTCACAAACTAACTTTTAATTCAATTTTAAAAGTTCACAAACATTGTTCTAACTATAATATGATTCAATACAACTTTATAAATCATTTTTAATCACATTAAACCGAATTTCCAATTATTTACGCAATTTCAAATATTAAATTATCGGTTTACTTATCCAATTAAATCCAGATATTCGAAAAATAAATTATTCGACTTACAAATTTTACTTGTTGATATTTAAAATCAATTAAATATCTGAATTTCAAATGACAGAAATTCTGAGTTATTACAATACGACTACAAAAATGGCACCACAGCCCCCAGATTTAAAAAAGACACGAAGATCATCAAATTTCATACTGAAATTCAAACACATACCTTTTTCGAGCAATTTCAAATTTATCTTCAAAATCAAAATGCCAATTCCATTTCCTTTAATACTTCTGTATATCCTGCTAGCCATAATATCCAATTACAACATTCAAATTTAATTTGCACATTCCTTTACAAAATTTTCAATATATACTTCTTATACCATTTTTACTTTAATATTGAAGTTATATATCCATTTTCATTCTAGATTGTTTTCTTCCTTATATTAGACCTTGTATAAACATTTGTACAATTTCATTTTATTTCACACAATTCAAATTGGTTTTCAATATCCAGTTTCAATTCCAGTTTTATTCTTTTGTTCATCCCCAAACATTTATTTTCAATTTACCATTTTGGTTTACAACCACTTATATTTAAACTGGATTTCAAATTCCATATGAATTTAATTTACCTTTTATTTATAATTATTGAATTTTGATTCATTTCAAACTATATCTAATTGATCTTTTCTTCAATTAGTTTCACTTACTAATTTTTTATTTATTTCAATACTCTGCTTTACAAATCAAATTCAATTCCAATTCTATTTTATTTTCTTACAAATTCGAAATGAATTTTAATGTTCAATTTCATTGCAATTGCACATTTATTTATTCGTTCACAATTTATTTTCCACATTAACAGATTTTTATTCCAAACATTTAGTCTATAAGACCTCTCAAATTCACATTTATTCAAATTAACTCAAATCTTCAATTTCAATTTCATTTTGAATCCATATCTTCATTTTATTTGACTTAATTTTTCAATCCTTGTTCCTTTATTAAATTTTCATTTTCAAATCCACTTGATTTAAATTTTTCCTTCCAACTTATTTTGTTTCCACATTTACTTTTTTTTTTCTAACTTCTCTTTAAGTTGGATTTTATTTTTAACAACTTCAAACTTACAAGTTATCAAACTTAACGACTGTTAACGCTAAAATTGAACGCTAACACCCCGGTGTAAGTAGTAAAAATGTGAAAGCACCACCCGTTGGTACGGGAACTAGAGATAAGCAGAAAATAACAAAAAGTCAAGTAAAGAGACAACAGTTTTTATAGTGGTTCGGCTTAATGTCAAGCCTACGTCCACTTTAATCCTCTTTATTGCTAATTCGATTACATTTTTTACAATGATCTTCGATTACAACACAACTAAGACAAGTAACTAGAACTTCAGTGTATAAGAGCTCTTGGAATTCATGTTGAATGTGTTAGATCTCTCTTGAATTCCGCTGAGGTGTCTTCGGTGTTTGAAGTGTCAGATGAGTCGAGAAAACAACAGAGTATAGGCGTTCCAGAAATGAGCCAAAAGTCCTCTCTTCGGTGGAGTAGGCAAGGTATTTATAGGGAATTTCTGCAGTTAGATCGTAGGTCGTGGGCGACCTAGGGGCTAGGTCGGCCATGTTATAGGTCGTGGGCGACCTAAGGAATAGCAGGAGAGGGAGTGGCGACCTAAGGAACTACGGCATAAGGAGTAGCGGTATAAAGGCCAGCGGCATAAGGAATAGCGGCATAAAGAAGTTGCCTTGGTCTGTTTAGGTCATGAGCGACCTAGTAGAAGACGCAGTATGCAGCTTAGGTCACGAGCGACCTAATGGAAGAGGTCATGTTATATTTGGCTCTTACTAGTGGAAGATGCTAGGTCGTTAGCTCGTCATAGGTTTAGGTTGCTAGGTCGCTAGCTGTTACCATGTTAACTCGTTAGGTCGCAAGAACTCTTAACTCTTTAGGTTCTTTAGGTCGCTGAGCTTCTTAGCTCGTTAGGTCGCTAAGCTCTTCAACTGGTTAGTCCGTTAGGTCGCAGGACCATTTAATCCGTTAGGTCGCTGGACCTTTTGGTCGTTTGGTTGCTGAGTCGCTCTTTGCTTCAAGTCACTAGGCCCTGGTCTGCTGTAGGTCGTTGAGTCCCATGTGCCTCTAGGTCGCTGGGTCCTTTAACCCGTTAGGTCACTAAGTCGTGAAAAAGAGGAGCTAACACTTGCCTCTCGAAGTATACGCCTAGGGACTAGGTCGTGTGCTTCGATACTTCTTAACTCGTGCCTTGCTGAGTCGTTAGGTCGTGAGCGACTTAATGAGGGAGTTAGGTCATTCGCACATATTCAGAATCCACCACCGTTGTATATAAGTTGCATAACAGTCCTTCTTCTCTTTACTTGCTTTGACCCTCAAAACTGCCATTGAAGAACCTATGGGCTTTCAAAGGCGAATTCGAACTAACCGGTCGCCGATCATCTTCATCATCACATCACGTAAGTGGATCCGTGCTTCGTCCAATCCACGATCACCAACGAATCACAAATTCTCCATTTGTCGTCCCTAATCCAATTTCATATACCGCGTTTCACCATGAATCATGTTACAATCAATCTTTGATTGCCTTTGGTCGCGATGTCATTGTAATTCTCGAAAACACAGCAGCATATTGGATCTGAGGTGATTTGAATCGGTTCTGGGTGATTTGGCGGTGTAGTGAGACGATGGATTTCACGGTAGAGATGATAATGGGTTATAGGGTTAACGGGTTTGTGAGTTAGGAAATGCCTGGCTTAAGAGCTTCGAACGACCTAAGGCTTGATAGTTTGAACTTGAATCGCACGAACTAAAGGCTTAACGGCTTATCATCTAAATTCTAAGCGACCTAAGGGACTGCGACTTATGTGACTCGCCACCCAAGATGTATAGCATGTTGCTTTGGATGCGATAACCCTTTTAACGACCTACCTTTAGGTCGCACTATGACTTGGGCGTGCTAATACTCAAGCAAATTTGCCTGGTAGTGACTTAATCTTGCCAGAATAGCATATGAATTCCAAACAGAACGACCTAAGGAAGGCCTAACCTATGTTAAGTCGTTTGAACTTGATCTGGACGACCTAAAGAAACCAGAATTAACTTAAGTCGTTCCTGCAACCTAAGAAGTGAACAGGACTTGAACACTTGTAAAATTTGACAGGACTTGATTGAATTTCCAACTTGAACAGCCAAAAGAACTGCTTGAACTTGTTGCACTTTTTCATAGATTATATTAACTTTTAAAGCTAACAACCTGTTAAATACAACATTTGCAGAAAACTAGGGCGAATATACTACCAATGACTGCCCACATCGAATGACAGATTAGCCGATGAAGAATAATCAAGTTAAAAAAATTATACGAATGAAGTGTTATGAATCAAAAAATTCAAGTGAAGTCTTAAAGCAAAGAAAAATTAATCAACTAAAGCTGATCTGTTTGCATCAACACTGCACTTGTACTTGGACCTAAAATAACAAGCCCTGAAACTTTATAATTGACAAATGCCTATTAGTTTAATTCCAGTTATATTTGCTTGTCATTTTATTAGTTTTACATAACACTCCACACATTTAGGAAACATGCACCTTCATATTTGAATATCCAGTTCCTTATTTAGAATGACTTCTCAACAAGAAGAGAAAATAGGACAAGCTGAAGATGTCTTCCCAATAGCTAACCCCTTGGATAGTCCCCTGGAAAGAATTCCAACTACTCTGAATCAACGGGTGTTCAATAAATTATGTATTCAGTTCGGTATTGCTGAGGCAGACGCTTTGCTTCCTTGGGTAAACGATACTACTGACAGGCCACCTCTTGGTTTCATCGCAGTTAATCGTCAAATGTTCTTGAGTGGAGCTACTCCTCCCTTTAACGGTTTTCTTCGACAGCTTCTTCTCCGATTAACTATCTCTCCCTTCCAATTGCACCCCAACGGCTACGCCATCTTGATGGGACTGTGTGTACTGTTCAGGAGGACACTCGACCGTCTTCCAAGCTTTGAAGAAATTTTTTACTTATGCAAATTTGCGAAGAACAAAGATCGTCCTTCTATAATACTTGTGAGAAGCGCAAGGAACCGTAAATTTATCACTGATCTTCTTGAAAGCGCCCACGGGTTTTTGAACCAATTTTTCTTCGTCCGTTGCCCTCTAGGATTCTATAGCATTTGGTGAGTAGGAAGTAAGCTCGCCTATCTCCGTTCTTTCCGTTTCTGAACTTTTCAAAATCTGAGTTGTTAAGTGCAAACTTTGTTCTTTACTTTTACAGCACTTCCTCCTCTTTCTAAAGATTCCAGCCACAAGTCAACTTTTGAAAGACTAAGCGTCGTGTCGGTCGAGGAGAGAAGCATTAAATTTTTGCTGAAGGACGAATTTTTGCATCAATTTGGACTTTTGCATTCTTCCCGATCTACTCAGCTTCATGATGCCCCTGGTTCTCAAGCAGAGACTCTAGATGCCCCAGTTTCCGCCGAAGAACTTACACCGAAGGAACCTACTACCGAGGCTTCATTGGTGAAATGTTCTGCTTCCGTTGACGTTGCGGGGTCACCCGACAAATTTTCACTTCCCCCGGTTATCAAAGAAAAGGAACCTCCTCAACACTCCGGGATGGCTGCTGATGCAAGAACTGAGAGAAAGAGTCCCGCTAGACATGACGGTGACGACACTTTTAAGGGATTGAGCGACTTGGTGGTTGCTTCACATGAGCTCTTCAAAGATGATACCACCGCTTCTAAATTCGCTTCTCTAGCAGTTGAAGTGACATCAGTTTTGTAAACAACTCCATCGACTCAAGAGATAACTCTTAAGCCGAAGAGTAGTTTGTAGCTTGACGCGCATAGTTCACACGCCACACACACTTAGGTTTTTGGCAACTTTGTGCACTTAACTTCTTTACTTTGAAGATTTCTGAACTTGTCTCTTCTTCATTTTTAGTTTCTCCAATGGGACGTAGCGGCTCATACTATGATGATTTTCAACGTTATGGAAGACGCGACTCTTATGATCCTAGGCGATATCTTCCTACCTCTAGGGAGACCGGCGAAGAAAGGGCTGCAAGAAAAGCTCGCGAGAGGCGGGCTTATGAGGAGCGCTACAGGAGAAGGGATGAAGGACATTATTCTTCCCAGAGAAATGATGATTCCCACAAAAGAAAATCTCATGATGACAAAGGGAAAAGTCATATCGCTGAAGATCCAAGCAAGCGGGCCAAGCTTAGCGAAAGGCAGGCGCCTGAAATTTATGAAAAGCCTGCTGCTCCTATCTCTTTGGACATTGCTTCTCGATCTCCTGCCCTCAAAAGAGCTGACATTCAGACGATCATCAACAGGCCTCCGTACCAAATCGAGAATACCCCACCTACACTCCAAAGCCGGTTTCCCCACTGGTGTTTAAAAGGAGTGCGCTTCTACTTGGACTTGATTCCTATTGACAAGCAAGCCATGCTAAGGAATCTCAACGCTGTTAAACTTGACATTAAGAGAATGCCTGGATGGCAAAAGCTAGTTGATGAGCTTCAAAGGGTGAATTGCTTGAATCTTGAGGCTATGTTAACCATGGAGAGCGATAAGTCCGAGTGGAAGAAAACCCTCGACCAGCATGATGCAGAGATGAAAAACATCACCGCTTACAATGAGAAGCTTGAAGCGGAAATTGAAAAACTCAAAGAAGAGCTTGCCACTTCTTCCACTTCCTGCACTCAAAAGGAAGAAGAGCTTCAAAAACAAGTGAGAGACGCTCATGCCAGTCAAAGAGATGATGAAGCAAGATTTGAGGCACAACAGCAAATTGTAGAAAGCTACCGAACTGATGTTGCTCAGTTGCGAGAAAAAACCAGCTCCCAAAACAGAGAGATTGAAATGCTAAGAGATCGGCTTTCTGAAGTTGAAAAAGAGTGTGATGAAGCTACCGCCGGCAAAGCAGCAGCCGAAGAATCTCATGAAGCAATCAAGGCCAACATCATCTCTACCTTATTCGAGTTTTACATACATAGTGTCTTGGGGCATGGCAGCCTTTCGTTTTTGGGCCCGAAGTATGAGATTACCTTGGCAGAAGTGTGGGAGGCCGCAATTGATATGCTTGGAAGCGCTGGCTATGCTGAGGCAGATCTTGAGGCGCACTATCTGGATGATGAGGCACGTGCCGCCCTTGCCGAGGGGAAGGAGAAACTTGCTAAAGAGCGAGCTAGAACGGCGTAAGGAGAACATTTAGGGAAGGCACATTTGACCGACCCGACTCTTCCTTCGGTTTCGGCCGACATTGATATCATTGGCTCCAGTTCCCATTCTTTGCCTCCTGCCAAAGCTGACATTGAAATTGTAACTGCTCATACTGGAGATGAGGTTCAAGAAAGCGCTGAAGCACAAGGCTTTGAAGTTGACATGATAAAGCCAACTTCTCCAGGTAACTTCAACGTTGATTTAGCTCAATTGGACTACTTATTCGCTTCACATGAGCTTGATGAACTTTTTGATTATTACTTAAGCCTTGACGTGCCACTATCTCCTCTCTTTACGAGGAATACTAATTTTAACTTCTCTTCTTCTGTAGTGAAAAGGCCAAGTGCTGCACAGACTTCTCCTATTCCAGCTGTTCCACCTCCATCTCTTTAAATTACGCCTCCTTCTGCTTCTCAACCGGGGTCGCAAGAAGAATTAATAGAAGCTCTTCAAGGCTTGGATGACCCGGCCGCTTCGCAAGAGCAGAAGGCTGAGGAACTTGAAGAAGGTGAAAAGACTTCGGAGCAATTTCATGATGACATAAAGCTGTCTGAACTTAAAACTCCAAGCAGCGAGTCTTCTTCAAGGAAGAAGGGGAAGCTTGTAACTTCGAAGAAGAAAAGGAAAAGCACTTCTGCTAGTGAAGAGAAGGCGGGAGTAGACCCAGCTGTGCCTCTATCTTCTTCTTCCCCGACTCGCTCGAGCCGGCTCCCAAAGTTAAACATTTGGCCAAGCGAGGGCTCTAAAGGTGGCGGGAAGAAGAAACAATGAGTCTCGCTTTACCCTTCTTGTTTTGCTTTTTGCTTGTATATAAAGGCTTGTATCGACCGGAGATTGTGCGGGTACCGGCCCCCGCTTTTTGAAACCTGCACATGTATAAAAAATTTATAGTATGGGATAAAATGATTCTTTTTACTTGTACAATCCTTTGACTGTATTTGTGAATGCATTTATTCCTTATTTCCGCACAACTTTCTTCATTTTCTTTGTGTGATATTGCAATAAGTTTGTGGTATGTTGCTTAAGCGTTGCTTTTATTAATGTAGCTATATTGTATTGTATTTCCCACATACCATAGCTTATTGCAATTTCTTTCATTTGGTAAACTTTAGAGAACAATTCTTCTGTTTCAAGAAGATTTGTACTCTTAAGTTAGAGAACAATTTTACTTTAGAGAATAACTTTTTCATTTTGAGAAGCCTTGCACTTTTACTTTAGAGAATAACTTTTCCATTTTGAGGAAATATTACTCTGCTTTAGTAGAGTGTGCCTTGTGTTGGAGAAGTCTTCTCTCTCTTTTGTTTGAAAAAAGTTTTTACACTTCAGTTTCGGAGATAGTCACTTTTATTTTTGACAAGTGGATTCCACTATGCGGTGAAGTGGGCCTTACGAAAAGGGCTTTGATCTGTTTGTGCCTCCGAAGAGGACTTTTTTGTGCCTTGGGATAGGGCTTCTTTTTGTTTGTGCCTCTGGAGAGAGGGCTTTTGTTTGTGCCTCTGGAGAGAGGGCTTTTTGTTTTTTCCCTGTACGCAGGGAAGAGGGCCTCCGAGAGGGCTTTGGCACTTCAACTCTGGTGAAGTGGGCCTCCGAAGAGGGCTTTGGCATTTCAACTCTGGTGAAGTGGGCCTCCGAAGAGGGCTTTGGCTCTCCCCTTGTGAGGAAAAGAGGGCCTCCGAAGAGGGCTTTTGGCTCTTCCCCCTTGTGAGGAGAAGAGGGCCTCCGAAGAGGGCTTTTGGCTCTTCCCCCTTGTGAGGAGAAGAGGGCCTCCGAAGAGGGCTTTGTTGTTCGCTTGGAAGGTTGCATCTCACAGTTAAGTGGGTCCACGGAGCAGATGCAAGCTGCTTAACTAGATGTTTGTTTGCACAAACGATCATAACTGATTAGCAAGGGCCTGGAACCTTCACTTTGGGAAGGTGACCCTTCGGTGGTTCCACCAACTTTTTTGGTTGAGGCACAAGATTACATTTTGGCTGTTCTTTGTCTGCTTGCCCATGTCTTTGTATCATCCGCCTTTCAGCGATTCCTTGTCATCTTGTCCAAGCACATGTTGTCTTCCTTTGCAATTTGTTCGCTTTTTCCCAGAGAAGTGCATTTCATTATTAACTGGATCCACGGGGTAGACGCAAGCTACTTGACCGGATGTCCGTTTGCACAGACGATCACAATCAGTTAGCAAGGGCCTAAAACCTTCGCTTTGGGAAGGTGCCCCTCCAGTGGTATCACCAACTATTTGCGAGTAGCATTTCTGATGTAGGAATTGAGTGTGGAATTTTTATGACTTGACATTTGTTTGCTAAGTGATTTGTAGGAATCGCTGAGCCCCGTGATGTGTTAAATAGGTAAGCTTTGCTTTGATGGCCTGCAATGTTAAATCGACATTTGAGCAATATATTTTAGATACATGCACATCGAAATAAGACAGGCATTTTGTAGTAATAAAGAACACAAGATTTATAGTAAAATCAGTGTGAGTCAATACAAAAATGATACATCCATAACCATTTTACAAATTTAAGCATTGCTTTTAAGTAAAATATGGATGCAAATGATTGCTGTTCCAGGCTTCCGGAATTGAATCTCATCAGTACTTGGAACTGACAAGACTTTCACTGGGACCAATCTCAATACTTGAACTTTGCCAGAGCTTGAATACTTTGCGAGAGAATTTTCCTTCATGTTTTCTTTCCGGGGTATATGGCTTATTGTATAATGATTAAAATCATCAAGAAGCCCCTCAGGCCTTTGACAAGTAAGCAGGAAAATTTCTTCCTTTAATCTGAAACTCTTTCTTGACTTGGCATAGAACAAGCTGGGGCATATCTCAAGGCGTGAGCATATCTTTCCATCTCATCCCAACCTGTGCCCGCAGGGTGAGGACCCCCTATGATAACATTAATGATAGGCCTTTCGGACTTCTGTGCTGCAGCTCTCTTGCCTGTGCCGGATTGATAAGCGGGAACTCGTTGCCCTTGAGTAGATGAGGTTGGGTCGTTCCTATTTCTCTTCACATATTGTTGAAGTTTATTCTGGCTCAACAGCTCCTCAATCAAACCCTTTAGATGGCGACATTCATTAGTGTCATGTCCAGGCTGATTGTGGAATCGACAGAATCTTCCATTATGTGCAACATTTTTCCCAAGCCTCAACTTAGGCGGTTTAGGTTATTCGACAACATCCTTGGTTGCGAAAAAGATATTCTCTGGAGTATCAGTTAAAGGAGTAAAATCGGAAAGTTTAGAATAGCGAGTTTTCTTCGCATCTTTTTGCTTTTTTCCATTGTCATTTTTCCTTTTCTGACCACCAGATTCCTTTTTGTTAGAGGCAACATTGTTATTTTCAACTTCGTTTACGACTACTTTTACCGACACAGGAAGGCTCTTTAAGCGCATAAATTCGTTGGCCTTCTTGTAGAATTTCTCAAGCGAATTTGGCTCTTTCATCTTTAGCCATTTCCTGAATTCACTGGACTTGTCAATAGCTCGCACCAAGTAAGTGAGAATCATCCGAGGCTCCGCATTTTCCACTTCAGCCAAGGCTATATTGAAGCGGTTTAAGAAAGACTTAAGAGGCTCTTCGGGGTTTTTTTCGAGGCTGTGACATTATATCCTTAGCCATAGCATATAGCCTGAATTGATCCTTGAATTTCCGAGTGAGATCAGAGAATTGGTCCACAGAACGAACTGGTAGCTTCGTGAACCAAAGCAGATCCACTCCTTCTAAATACACCAGAAAATATCTGCACTTGATTTCATCCGTTGCTTTGGCACCAGTCATATGCCAGTCGTACTTGTACAAGAACTGGTTGGGGTCGCTCGTTCCGCAATAAGCTGGAATAGTGGGAGGAAAAAATTTCTTCGAAAATTCCGCTTTCAGGATTCTTTCAGTGAAAGGAGTTTTTCTTGGAGCAAACCCCCAGTCATTCTCATCTTCTTCCCTTTGCATTTTCCTTCATAATCTGTCGAATCATTCCCGAGAGGTACTCCTCATCGTTTAGAGGCACCGTGGGACTGACGTCGGCTACTTTCTCAAAAGTTGCCTAGGCAAACATTCACGAAAAGTTGGTTGTGGCCTTGAACCTCCATCTTTGGGAGTTGCCCCTTCCGCGGTGCCAACTGCCCTTTGAGGAATACTTTTCTCTTGGGAACCATGAGCATCTTCCGCAAAGGTTTCTTCATCATTTCTTTGTTGTTGGTTAACTCCAAGTAAAGCGTTTATCCTTTCCAACATTAAAGTGTTTTGGGCTTCCATATGTTGACACAACCCAGAAACTACTGCATCCAATTCGGCCCGTGTAATTCCAACACTTGGGGCTTCTTGACTTAACGAAGGAGAAGTGGAAGTATTTTCAGGGGCATCACCGAGTCTAGTAGATCTGCGCTTTCTTCCAGGAGCCATAATCTCTGATAGACTTCTAGTTTTGAGAGAAATTCTTTCAATGAAATTTTGCGAAGCAATGATGAAAGCACCCTGAGTTTGAGTTCTCAGTGAAAGCACCAAAAATGTTAACGCTAAAATTGAACGCTAACACCCCGGTGTAAGTAGTAAAAATGTGAAAGCACCAACCGTTGGTACGAGAACTAGAGATAAGCAGAAAATAACAGAAAGTCAAGTAAAGAGACAATAGTTTTTATAGTGGTTTGGCTTAAGGTCAAGCCTACATCCACTTTAATCCTCTTTATTGCTAATTCGATTACAACTTTTACAATGATCTTCGTTTACAACACAACTAAGACAAGTAACTAGAACTTCAATGTATAAGAGCTCTTCGAATTCATGTTGAATGTGTTAGATCTCTCTTGAAGTCCGTTGAGGTGTCTTCGGTGTTTGAAGTGTCAGATGAGTCGAGAAAACAGCAAAGTATATGGGTTCCAGAAATGAGCCAAAAGTCCTCTCTTCGGTGGAGTAGGCAAGGTATGTATAGGAATTTCTGGAGTTAGGTCGTAGGTCATGGGCGACCTAGGGGTTAGGTCGGCCATGTTATCGGTCGTGGGCGACCAAAGGAATAGCAGGAGAGGGAGTGGCGACCTAAGGAACTACGGCATAAGGAGTAGTGGCATAAAGGCCAACGGCATAAGGAATAGTAGCATAAAGAAGTTACCTTGGTCTGTTTAGGTCATGAGCGACCTAGTAGAAGATGCAGTATGCAGCTTAGGTCGCGAGCGGCCTAATGGAAGAGGTCATGTTATATTTGACTCTTGCTAGTGGAAGATGCTAGGTCGTTAGCTCGTCATAGGTTTTGGTCGCTAGGTCGCTAGGTCGCTAGCTGTTACCATGTTAACTCGTTAGGTCGCAAGACCTCTTAACTCTTTAGGTTCTTTAGGTCGTTGAGCTTCTTAGCTCGTTAGGTCACTAAGCTCTTTAACTGGTTAGGTCGTTAGGTCGCTGGACAATTTAATCCATTAGGTCGCTGGACCTTTAGGTCGTTTGGTCGCTGAGTCGCCCTTTGCTTCAAGTCACTAGGCCCTGGTCTGCTGTAGGTCGTTGAGTCCCCTGTGCCTCTAGGTCGCTGGGTTCTTTAACCCATTAGGTCGCTAAGTCGTGAAAAAGAGGAGTTAACAATGATATTCCATAAATATTTTATATAGTATTCCAGATTCTTTTCAACCTTTCAAAAATCATTTTTTAAAATCAATTTGAATTATTCTTTGAATTCCAAAAATCCAAACCAGTTTTGCAAACAACTTTCATTTAAAACAATTTGGCAGCAATTCCTCTTTTGGGAAACTCAAAAATGAACATCGATGATGTTGTAGTCATCACCGAAGTTATTTTCCAGCGACCGAAAAGAGTTTAGAGCTTTTATCCCTTCAGAACATTTTTTTTCCAAAACTTTTGAAAATCATTTCCAAACTAAAAAGGAATTTAATCTTTCCCAAATCTCAAAACTTCAAATCCTTTCAAATTCTTTTCTGGAACCTATTTCAAATTATAAATTACATTTATAATTTACATTCTCAAATTTCATTTGTATATGGATTTTATTTCTCAATTTTTGATTATAATTCCAATTTCTTATTCAATTACAATGATAATAATTTAATATTATCACTTCCCAACAAGCAAGCAGCCATATACTATAATAATTTATAAAAATTGTTTCCTTTTATATACAAAATAGTTTTGGGTAAAATTATTTCATTTACCCTATTTTAAAACAATACTGTGTCGGTTATCTTGTTTAAGAGTTTAGAAACTCCTATCGACACAGTTAGCTAGGCTGCACCGACGAGAATCTATAAACAATCAACCGATAAGTCAACACAATATAAAACAATTTATATTGACTAACAAATACGCGTTCATATCTATTATTACACTCAAACTCATTCTAGAGTACTGCTGACTCTATCTTTAATGAGTAATTCCCAACAGAGCCAGGGTTGTCGCTTAACCAAATTCTCTGATACCAAATGTGAGGACCCGATTCTTTGACTTTCGGAAATCGAAATTATATACGTCCACTGTATCAATTGCCGAGAAATCGAAGATCGGAAAACCGAATTGTTAGGGTTAAAGAAGAAGAAGGTAGAAGAAGAAAACAGAAACAATAACAGAATCTCACATATCGCAGCGGAACAACATATAATAGATAAATGAATATCTTTAAAATGAAGAACTATATTAGTAATTACATTACATCACATCACATTACATTACCAGAGTTTACAACAACAAACAGTGGAAAAGAAATACTACATACTACTTGATATGCCACGCCATCCAGCTTGCCTCCAGATCTCTACAGCAACTCCTGAATTCCAGAATGACCTGATAACCTGACTCTAGACTGCATTTGTGGAAACTGGTGGGCACCCAGAGTTTAGAAAGGGAACAATAAACTCCAGGTCAGTCATGAGACTGGTGTGAGATCTTAAAACAGTTATTTTCACAAAGAAAATAAAAAGAACTTAGTTATGCTTTTGGAAAATGAAACTACCATAAGGCCTCCCGCCACACGCACAATGCAAACGTAGAATTGGAGGAGATTTCTCCTTATGATAGTCAAATATGCTTACTACGAGAAAATTCTTTTGATATTATTATTATTAGTGCATAGTGTGAAACATTTCGAAAATATAATATTAATCTTAGCCAGCATGCGTGCCACTATAGTATGCCTACTATGGCTACCATATTAAATGGCAGGTTCTACAACTAAAACCGTACAAGACTCGTATTGTTTCTTTGGATTTTCCAACAAATGGTCAGGCCAAGGAACTTTCTATTTCCACATGGGAACGCCTCTGGCAGGATGTCCCGAGAACCTAACCGGATCCCTGCCAACACAAGGCCAGGTTACCTCTGCAAAAATAGGTAACTACTGACACGAGCATGTCATCCCCCGGTTGTAAACAACCTTTATCCAAGGATCCTCAATACCAACAACCACAAAGTAATAAATTTACAGCAACAACATAGGTTAAGTATTTGGGCTCCATACCATGATACCACATCTATCCAGAAGGAAATGAACATACCCTAAGGGGCGCAACCCCGTAAAACCTTGTTGCATTCTTCCTGTTTCGACCATTCCGAGGTGTGAGGTCCGACGAAGTCTCATCCACAAAGCTGTGCTTTTCATAAAAGACATGCTTCTATCAACAAATGATCAGCAGCACTTCAACACCGGTCTTCAAATGCTATCCATTACGACGTATCACTATTCGAAATGGGATTTATGATCCAAAGGTCCTCTCCCGGCTAAACCGAATAACGAGTGCTTATTTTGAAATAAGTGTAGCTTTCAAATTCAAGCAAATCACAACAAATGCCCATTTAAAGGTAAATATTGATAGTCGGTTATTTAACTAGCAATAGATATGTACAACATCACCGGATTCTAAATAATTTCCCAAATTATTTATTTTCCAAAAAAAATATCTTTACAAAATATATTTTTCCACACTTCAACCATTTGAAAACAAATTTCAAATCACTTTTCATCTTTACAACTTTTGAAGACAAATTTCAAATCATTTTCCTTACACGTAAACACTTCCAAATATTTATTCATTTTCACTGGAAATCTGCCGAGTTCAAATACTTTAAAATAATTTATAACACTTATCCAAAATATATCGGGAAAACACTTTGAAATAAAACTATTTTTCTTTATACACTTTACTTAAAATATTAGTTATAAAAATATTATACCAATATTACATATAACTTAAGTCCAAACTAATTTCCAAAATAAAATTAGTAGATAGAGTATAACTTTTTAAATAACTATTTTCTAAAACAATTATTGATTAAATCTTAGAAATAATCATTTCTATAGCAACTTAATAAATCTTTACTTAAATGAATTAAAACAATTTAAGAAGTTAATTTCTCCAAAGTATCCTTTTAAAAATTCTAGAATTTTATACATACAGATATATATATATATATATATATATATATATATATATATATATCTTTCAAAGCTATTCAGATATTTTTTATTCGGCTTTCCAGGGAGAATACACTTTCATTTCAAAATGGTTCATTTAAACCAATTAACTAAATCCTTACCGACTAACTTTAAATTTACGTTTCAAATCCGTAAATTTATTTCCACACTTCAAAAATAAATCAATGTTTATTTTTAAAAAAAATTCCCTTTCCTTTATAAATTCCATGCTGGATTTAAATTTCCAAATATCCACTGATATATGATTTTCAAATCGATTTCAAATATTCACTTTCAACAACAATTTAATTTTCCAATTGATTTCAAAAACAACCAAATCAAATTCCATATTGATTTCCCAAGAAATTAAACACCAAGTGAATTTCATTCAAATCTCAAGTTGAAATCAATTTCTACTAAACCCCAAATCAATTTTAAAATTGATTCAAATTCTTTTCAAAACACCAAATAAATTTCCAAATGGATTTTCAAAATATTTAAATTCAATCACCAAAAATTGATTCCCAAATGGATTTCAAATTTTATTTCCTTTTAAAAATAAATTCCTTTTAAAGAAAACAAATTCTTTTATTTTTTAAACTCTTTAAAAATCCATATTTTGAATAAATTCTTCAACCATTGAATAATATTACCCGAAATCCATTTATTAAAGATTTTCACATATTTTGAAATTTTATTCAATAAAATAAAAATAAAACTTCATTATTTTAGAATTCCTTCTTTTAAATTTATCCAATTCTCAAAAATAAATTTTAATATAACTTTCAACCTGAATTTTCAAAAATCAATTTTTTATTTATTTCCGGTATCCAACGATACCAAAATTTTATTCGGCTAAATTTTAGCCTTCAACGATTTCAATCGCAAAGATAATCACACAGAGATTATAAATAATCAACACATAACATTGAAACAAATTCAATTATTTGAGGAATCCAGTTGAATCTCTCCAACCTGTTTCCCTGCATCCACAGATGTTAGCACAATACTAATCCCGTTTCAAGACGGGATATCGCGGTACATGGATTTATATAAAACATCATCCACTATTATGCGGCGCAATAGGGTCTCATCCGCTATATAATGCGGGAAATCAACTCCAAGTACATATATAATACAAATTCCACTTCACAGTGGAATATCGTGGTACATGTGTTTAATATAATAACCTTCGCTTAATATGCGGCGTATAGGGTCTATTTCAATACAACAGATAGCAATTTATCATCCAAGCGTACAATCAACACAGTCAAGCAATTTTAAATCTAACTATTTAAAATTTAAATCGAAACAAATTTGATTAAGTGAGAAGTTCCCACCTTGCTTCCAATAATAGTCGCAGTGTTTCGTTCCGAATAAAATAAAACATGCGTTTAATTTAACCAAAATTCCACTAGCTCAAATAAATCCCAATCCAGCTCCATTGCGTAGTGATCATCAATACGAACCTGACGCAACTCGTTTCGTGCGAAACAGACCTCGTATGAAAGAGTTATGCATTTTAGAAGTTCGTACTATTTTTAATATAAATTAATTTACAAATCTATTTTATTTTAAACCTAGAAATCATCACATCCGTCGATTCCATTTCCTCCAGATCTCGGCCGCACTTCCGCCTCTTCCCCAACATTGCTCCCAGGTTATTCGAACGCGAGAATACCCATAGCTCCATCGTTTACATCGAATGCCGCGGCCACCACCTTCGTCGAGAAGATGATCAGAGGCTACCGAGTCGAAGCCCTTGACATCGCATACCAACGTCGACAATTGGGTCGAGCTCGGTCATGTTTTCGCCTGGAAAAACATGCTGGAACATGGGAGTTCCAAGAAGAATTGTCGTTCATCCATCGCACGAAATCCCAACTCAATCGTTCATATCGAAGTACTCAATGCCCTCTTCGTTTTTGTAGTTGAACGTTTCACAAATTATCTGATGGATTGTGAAATATTTGTGGAAGAACGAGATGTGATTCTGGCCATTGTTTTCAAAGTGGCGGCTAGCCCTAGGGTTGTTAGGTTTAGTGAAAAATTGTGATGTTAAGGTCCTTTTATAGAAAATTTAACGAAACACTATTCATCTGAGATTTTCTGAACTCCAAACGAAGAGTGCTGGCTGACATTTCTAGGGCTTAACCCATGTTCTGGACACGATGGAACGTGTTTCGAAAGCTAATTTGATCATATATGCGAGTTATAGAAACAACGATCAAATTTTAAATTAAATCGGTTAAACTAATTTCTATGCGTTTTGGCTTGCCCCGGACAAACCGCAAAACCGATTGACACATAATTTGAAACCTTACAATAATTTAACATTACGGATCCAGTGAAACTAGTTTTGTCGAAATCCGAGACTATTTGAAAAATGACTAGTTTTACTCGTCAATTAAATATTAAAATGTTCAATTTCTACAAATTAACTTTTAATTCAATTTTAAAAGTTCTATAACATCATTCTAACTCCAATATGATTTAATACAACTTTACAAATCAATTTTAATCACATTAAACCCAATTTCCAATTATTTCTGTAATTTTAAATATTAAATTATCGATTTAATTATCCAATTAAATCTAGATATTCGAAATAAAATTTATTCGACTTACAAATTTTACTTGTTAATATTTAAAATAAATTAAATATATGAATTTCAAATGATAGAAATTCTGGGTCGTTACATGCGATCTATTAACCATGGCATAAGTCGAG
Organism: Allium cepa; assembly: GCA_030765085.1. NCBI lineage: Eukaryota > Viridiplantae > Streptophyta > Magnoliopsida > Asparagales > Amaryllidaceae > Allium > Allium cepa. Next base: position 361,962,241 of record CM060942.1, read on the forward strand.
GGGTAAGATACCTACAGTTACAAGTGATTCCGTCGGGATAGCGGCGTAACCATTGCGTAACTGCGATTCATGGGGGAATGTACTTTCCATATCTATTTTAATGTTTTAAGTATTTTCACCAGGTTTTGAACAGGTCGACTAAGTAGTTAGAGAAGTCTAGCCTTGCGCCCGATCAACTCTTGGTTAGAGTCTGCAAGAACGAGGTAAACTTGTTCAAACATCGAGTTATAAAAGTATTTTGATAAATATAAAGGATATTTGGTCATTTTTTCTTTTTCTTTTCTAAATACTCTTAATTATTTAAAATATTGTTTATTTATGTACAACTTGGTTTAATAGTTAATTATCAATGTTGTAAATATTTTGAGAAGTTATTAATTCAATAAAACATATTTATGTTAATGATTACCGATTTATAAACGATGTTTCAAAAGTATTTTAGATTTAAATCTAATAAAATTTGTAAATAATGGATTTAAGTTTTCAATAACCCCTTTTAAATATAAGTAATGATGTAAATAATTATTTTCGAATAGTTTACATATATTTATAAATATGTTATTTAAGATTTTTTAAAATGGTATTTATAAATGAAGCAAAGAATTTTACAGATGAAATTTTTGTAAAGTGTTAAAGTACTAAAGATGATTGATTTGCAAATGAAATTTTCAAATGAATATTTCAAGTGAAATTTATGTAAGTTTCTTTGAATGAATAATTTTAAAGAAATTGAATGATTTGGGAAATTTATTTTACTTGTATGCTTGAAAATAAATTGGAATTGCTATTTGGAAGTATAATTTGGAATATTTACTTGATTTCGAAGCACTAATAGTTGTATGTGATATTTTTGTTTGATGGAAGTGTAATTTTACAAATAATTGATTTCCAAATAAGATTTATAAATAAAATGAATTTAATTGAAAATTTGAGAACTTAAGTTTCGAGGTTGAAATCTATTTTCAAGTGCTTATTAGCATATAATACTAGTATTACTTCGAAGTATTTGGATGAATGTTCTCAAATGTGATTTGGAAATAAATGTTTTAAAAGAATTTGTAAAAGGAAATAAGTTATGTACTTCCCTCTTCTGTCCCTGGTAAATAATTTCGGTAATGAGTGCATGCATCATCGACGTTCATTTTTTAGTTTCAAAGTGGGAATGCCACTGTTGTAGTTTTACTACACCTTTTTTTTGATAAGAAAATCTTAACTTTAATTTAAAATGTGATTGATATATAAAGCTACGAGTGTGTGTGTGTGTGTGTGTGTGTATTATTTCATATGATTTGAAACAAACTCGGCATTTAGTTCTTAAATTTCTATAAATTATAGAATTCAGTTATGGTAATGAATGAAATCTTGACTATATTAATAATTGGAAACTTCTAAAATGAGAAATAAGAAAATTAGATGCTAAGTCATTAATGAAATATATAAAATTGGAAATTTGTAACTTGTAAATCCAAAGATATGTGATGTTGAACATTTTGTTAACTAAAATGAATAAGATAAACTTATATAACATTCAATTACATTCTATGAACATATATAATTTACCTGAAATGTTCAAAAGTTGTAATGTTGAATAGGAACATATAATAGAATATTACACGAGTAAAACTTGAGTAATGGAAGTGTTCACTGGAATTATTTCTATAAAAAGAATTTTGATGTGCAAGAAATGTTATGAACATAAGTTGATATTGTGAAATAACTTATATAAGTACATGAAAGAAAGAAAAAGACATTGTATGAATGAATAAAAATTAATAAAAGGTAAATAATGATGTGAAAAGAAATCAATTGAATAAACGTAAATAATATTTGAAATTATTGGTTGTTTTGGCTTATGGGATGTTTGGGAATGGATACTTCTAATCGTTTAAGGTTGTATGGATAATCTATTAATTAATTATCTAAGGACGTTAAGCGTAGGGTACACTTGATAGTTTTTTATCACCTTGCACAATTAAAAGTTTCTAAACTAAATAAACCGTTGGTTTTGGTTGCTATGGATGTATGATGGGTTACTTCGGTTGCATATGATAATTGTATGGTTTTGTTTGCAAGTGAGTATTGTTATGTTGTGTTGGTTTGTTTTGCTATTGATTGCAACAACTTAAATATTTCTCTTGTACATAATTCTCACTATTTTGGATTATATAAGCGAGGTACAGGCTTACGGAAGCAATACCTACTGCCTTTGGTTTCATAAATTAAACGTTGTTTGCCCGACAAATAGGTACGTTCTCAGATTACGGTTTTATAGCGATAATATATTGTTTTCCCATGGTTTGGAATGTTTATTATTGAAATATGATATATATATATATATATATATATATATATATACACTAATTACTGGTATCACTATTATCCAGACGTATCCGCGTAAAGAAGACTCTATCGAAATTTTTTGAAAATTTAAGACTTAGAATTTTTTTGTAGAATTTGAGTTAATTTCAAGTTTTATTAAACTTAAATATGTAGGTTTAATTGGTTATAAACTGACTGTTTAAATAAAATATAACAGAATTTTTGGATTCCTTGTTTCTTTTCGGGGACGAAATTTTTTGAGTGAGGGAGATTGTAATGACCCATATTTTTAAACATTTAAAAGTATTAAATTAAATAAGATCTTTGAATAAAATTGTTAGGAATAAAAAAATTTAAGATTTTATTGATACAATTTAAATTACGATACAAGTTATAAGCTTAATTTAAAATTCTATTGATGACATATGTTTGCAATAATATAAGGATGATAGCAAATGTCAGTGTGTATTTTAGTAACATTGGGGTGAATGATATTAACAATTGTCTGAATGTAAATTTCCAATTGATTGGAATAATAAATGTTAATAAAGAATAATAAATCTTTCTTTATTAAAAAAGAAATCATATGTTTATTTATTTGAAATGTTTGGTAGCTGAAAGATTGATTGTAGAGATGAGAAACTATTATTTGGTAAGAAATGCATAATTCCTGTTTGTAACAAACAGCGCATAAATATGTTTAAATCATTATTTGATAGAAAATAATTGTTCTATTTCTCATTACATTTATTTTGTCCATTTTGAAATTCACCTTTGTAAACAATTGAAATTAATGTAATTGAATAATTTCAATTAATGATAGAGAGGATACCAAATTGCAAATTAATCGGTATAATTAAACGCAGCTTATGTTTTTTGAAAATATAAGGAAAGCTGGTTTAATGTAAAGAACATTTATATAAAATAAAATGTATGTTTCATTTGTGAATGTAGGTTTAATTTCATTAAAATAAAAAATAGAATGATTGATTTAAGGGAAGAAATACATGTATATTTGAACTGTGTTTTAGCATATAGAAATATATGTATATTTGAACTATGTTTTAGCAAAAATATGTTTAAATTACTATTTGATAGGAATATAATTTCTAATTAAACACCTAATAATGATAACTAATTAATTGTTGTGATTTATTTGCTAAGTCGGATGTTGATTGTGATGGATATTATTGGTTGAAATTTTAGATGATTGGATGTTTATTTTTGCCTATATCTCTGTTGTCACTATATGTTGAAATGATACATTCCCGAATGACCTTATAGAGTAGGAAAATCGTTTTGGGTTGAAATGATAAACCCGATCGGTTTTCATTGATTTGAAAATTTTAATTTTAGATACTGGTTGAAATGATATATACATCCATACAATTTCTTGAATTTGAATTATGTATTGGAATTGAATAATTTAAAAGGTTTAAGTTAAACTTCGACTTTTCTTAATTAAAGTGGTTAAAATTGATACCTCGAATTATTTGAAATTTTAATAATTATATTCATGTTGTACACCTGATAGAAGATGGAAAGTCCCGTAACATCTCTGAAGCCATTGCACTCACATTTTAATTTAGATTAATTTGACTTACATAAGAACTTTTAGTTCTAACTCGAGTGTTTTGTTTTCATTACGCTTGAGTCAGTCTGAGCTTTTCAGTGTATTGAAGACCATTTTCTGGAGGACGAAGATGAAAATTCAGTATAATCTTACTATTGTGACGACCCGACTTTCTCACCACAGAAAATAGTATCATCACGAAGAAAGAAAGGGATAGAAAAGAGAAAAGAAAGAGAAGAAAGAAGAAACAACATCAGAATCTCAACAGCGGAACGAATAAATTATATTAACAACAAATATCATCACATACTAGACAGTTATAAACACTTGTCTAGTTATTACAACTCAATACAACTCAAACAAAGAGAACACACAGCGGAAACTATATATCTAACGTCGAAGCCTCCTACTCCATTGCTCCTCCATAATTCGTCAAAGCTAACCTGAATCCCTTGGCTACTCATAAAAATTTGAGTACCCAAGAGTTTAAGAAAACAGAAGATAAACTCTGGGTCAGACATGGGTCTAGTGTGAGTAACAGGTTAAAGTAGCTTAACTTTGAAAAACCTTTGAAAAGAAAGGTATCACGTAAGACTTCCCACGCATAAACATGGAAAAGTTTATACCTTACGCTAACCAAAACATTTGATAGGAAATCCAGTGATATTATAATAGGTCTAGAGTTTTCAAGTAAATATGAAATAGCCAAAATTGTTACATTCATTAAATTCCAGCTACTAGCCACAAAGTGGGTAATACAACCAAAACCGTTGGCACTTATTGGATTGTGGATTCCATCAATGGCAGGGCTACCGGGGTACCGCCCGTCACAGTACGTGGCCAATATCAACGTACCGAGGATCACTCCCAATCCCCTGCAATACAAGACCGGAACCATCCCTTACTGGACAGTCGCGAACAAGACAACCCCGCAGTTGGCTTACGTTCCAACCGCCCACTAAGCCGAAATAAAAAGGGATCTCTAAACAGGGGAAAATCTCGTCCTACTTGGGCATGACCCACTTAGCCTTGCTGCACCTCCCCTGTTTTAGCCATTCCCGGTTGATGAGGCTTGAGGCTACGATTACCTTTAAAGAACACATCTCATAGAATGCTCATCGTCCATCTGACGATGTTCTGAAAGCATTCAATCAATACAAGTTCGTTCCGAGTTCGAATGAAACCGAAGGCATTATCTCGTTACACTTATTTTGGAATCACCCTCAGAGTTAACATTGATAACCCTTGCACTCTGAATCTTTATCTCGAATCTGAAAGTATTATTCTGTCAAACTCATCTCGAAATCACCCTCAGAGTTATACTGACAAATAGTCCTTACACCTCGAGTCTTCACTCTTCCCAACAAATTCACGACCTATAGTTAATTTGGATCGATGTGGTTTTCGGATATCCAAATATGGAAACCCGATCCTGGTCTCATCGAAATCCAAAGCGTATCTTTTAAGGCCAAGTTGTTTTAAAGGTATAAAACAATTCAATTATCTATATACACAAAAAGATAAATCACAGATTCACAATAAATAATCAACATTATCATCACAACAGATAATCCATATTATCATTATCAAAAAGGTAATTCAAATCATCATCACGATGCAACCAATGCATCTATATCACTCAACATGACTTATCTCATATCTGAGGTTCAAACCATTCAAGGAGAACAACATCACCCATCCATATAAGCAATGATTATTAATCACACCAATATAATTAATTTAAAATGAATAAAATTAATTACATCATTTCTAATTAATTTAAAATGAATTAAATTGATTACTTCATCAATATAAATCTTGCTTACATCACTATTAATTAATTATCAATAAATTAATTAATCACCAATCAATATCCATTTTAATTAATCACCCCTGATTAATTAACCTTTAATTACATTCAAGCAATTATCCACTAATTAATTTCTCAAATTAATTATACTTTAACCAAATACAGTAATTAATCTTTAATTACTTCATAAATTAATTAACCATAAATTAATTGCATTAATTCTTAATTAATTACATTAATTCTTAATTAATTACATTAATTAATCCGTTTATTTATTAGTTATTTCTAAATAAGTCTATTCTTAATTACATCATTAATTATAATAATTAATGATTTCTAATTATATTAATTACATTAAGTAATTAATCATAATTTAAACCATAATTGTTAACCACCCTTGATTAACCCATTCAGTAATTAACTACCCTTAATTACTTCACCAAATAAATTAATTACTCATTAATTAATTATCTCAAATTAATCCCTTGATTAATTCACAAAGTAATTATACTCAAATTACTTCCACCTTCAAATCACTTTCAATTAATTACATACAATAATTACCCATTAATTACTTCTCTAACTAATTTCTTTTCATTTAATTACATTAAGTAATTATACTCCACAATCACCAAATGATTATTCTAAATTAGTTAAACTGAATTAATTAACTTAATTAATCAAATTAAACTCAATTAACTACAATAGGAAATTAATTCCTTAATTACTTCCATAAGTAATTATACTTAACAATTTACACAAATGATTTACTTTAAATTAATTAATCTAATTAATTAATAAAAATTAATCACATTAATTAATTATAAAATAATCCTTAGTTAATGACCTTCATTAACTATTTAACAATTCATTAATTATTTTTCTATAATAATTAACTTATTTTAATCACTATTAATTACAATTTAATTAATCATTAATAATCCATTAATTAACCCTTAATTATTTAATTAATTAAGTGTTAACTGTAACTTAATTAATTCTTTATTACTTGATTAATTAATTATTAATCATTAATTAAAATCAAATCTTATTCAATTAATGAATCTTAAATTACAAGTTAATTATTTTAAGAATAATTAATCTTAATCTTTTAAGATTAAACCCTTCATTACTTTAAGTAATTATTCATTTTATTAATTTATTAATTGAATTAATTATTCATTTAATTACCCTAATAATTAAATGCATAACAAATCATTAAATTAGAATTTAACTTCAACAAGTTTAAAATCAATTTAAAACCCTTAAAATTACATGATAAATAATACTTTCTTATACAAGAAATTTTACAAGAGTTTAAAACAAGTTCTTTTTTAAATTCAAACATTTAAATTTTTATCATTCAAAATTGTTAAACACTTAAAAAAATTTAAATTTATTTTAAAACAAAGATTCAAATCCAGATTTGAATCAAATTTAAACTTTGTTTAAAACATTTCTTTATATTTCAATTTCTAATTTAAATTTAAATTTAAATTTCTTTAAAAGCATTTTTAAACAACCCTTTAAAGTATTTTAAACAAATTTGAATTTACAAACTTCATTTCCAATTATGATTCAAATTAAAACCTGAATCCATAATTTAAAGTTAGATTTAAAACATATTTTAAATCTTGGCTTAGTATTTTAAAATTCAGTTTAAATTTAGAAAATAGAACAGGATTTTAACCAGAACAAAACTAACTCGAACTAACCTAATCCACTCGAGCCTAATCCTAATCCTAGCCCGAGTAATACACTACACAACTCGAGTAACTCGAGTTAACAATTCCATTTGAATTCATTAAAACTAAATACTAACAGTTAATACAAAACCCTGTATCAACTAAGCACATGAGCCCATTCATCAGTTACTTCGAGACAATCAACCCAAAGCTTCGAGTAAATCACGATGCGACCCGAAACAAACACAAGAACCCACTCTTCCCCAATCAACAGCTGACACCCCAAAATCACCATGCACCTCTACCACCGCTGCCATCAACCCCGACCATTCGCAACCACTCACGCAAGTCGATGGTCGCCTCCTAACTCAACTCCGACCCTCAAATCAATTGCAGAACCCCAATTTCAAAAACGAGCTTTCGAGCTCAAAATAGGAACAATGTCGCAACAGGAATTTGCCTCAATCACCAAATTCCGACCTCCAGGGAAGCTCCACCTCCGACCACTTCTTCATCCACACCCCATCTATCACCAAATCGAATCTGGAAGAACTCGATCATCTATCTAAGCCGCGCCGATCAATTTACTGATCACAGAAAAAAAAATAGGGTTGTAATCTTCGATCCCTAATCACCACTGCCTCAATGCTTTAATCCACCTCCTACCATTTTTCCTTGATTCTACTATCACCATTCCATCACCAGAAACAATACTGGCCACTTCGACCATCTAGGTCAACAGTTCAAACCCAAAATATGATTTCTGGTTAAACCAGAATTACTCAATCAATTCCAAACTAGAAATTTTTATTTAAGTTTTAAAAATCAAGTTTTGGTATAAGTAATCAACTTATGCTCCTGGATCAATGAATCTGAATATTAAATTTTTTTCACTTACTTATGTTTGCTCTGTTATATTTTGTTTTCCAAAGACATTACAGTTTTTATTCTTATCTTTTTCATGTTAAATAAAAATTAATACTTTAACTTATGTTACATAACCATATATTGTTTTGAATCTTGAACCTTAACAAAAGTTTGAACATAAGATCATGATTTTGATCAGAGATTAAACCTGTAATTCTAGAACAGGCAAAAACATATCACAATATAAGCATGCATTCAGACATCCATATAAATACAGAGAATTTACATCATATATTTCCACACAAAACATGATTATATCAGGAATAAATCAGGCAACCATATTTACTTAAATTATTTTAGTTAAAAATGTTACTCATAGAATTTTTGAGCAGAGCACTTGTTCTTGAAAAGCCTGAACCTAAATTTCTTCGAACTTGAAAACTTCAAATTGCTTCTAGATTTGCTTTTTTTTTAAACTTTAATTTGCCTTTAAAAACATTAATCCTGATTCACTACATTGCTTGCTCCCTGATGCATGCTTCCAGGAAAAAACATGCAGGCTTTTGGATTGAAACTGCTGTTGCAAGCAGTTCTTTGAATGTTGCAAATTGGTTTCATTTTGGTTTCTTTGGGGGAATTCACAGATTTTGCTTTGAACAATAATTTCTATTTTGAATGAAGATTGTAGGTTTTTCTTGTTTTGATTTAAAGAAGATGATTTCAGATTTGTTTGAATGTTGATTGAAGATTTTGGGCTGAAGACTTTCTTAAGTTTTGAGAAGGAAAGAATAGAACAAGAAAAAGGATGAGAAGTAATATGTTTATATAAGTATATTTTTGATTTAATTAAAATAAAATAAAAAAGAAAAATAAAAAGGACACTTGTTTCTTAGCTTTTAACATTTGTCATTTTGATTATTTTATGCTTAACACTTGTCAATTAGGTGTGTTAAGAAGCTCACAAATGTAATTTAAGTATATTTTAATTTAAATTAAATTGGTTATAAAAGCTTTAACTTATTTTATTTCTTTTGTATATATAAATTTTCTTTTTTATGTAAAAAGAAATGAAACAACAAATTATAAATATAAGCTTATTAAAATATTATTATGTATTTATTCTTTTAAATTTCACAACATTAAATTCAAATTTTAAATTAATTTATCAAATCCAATTTTAAAAATCAAGTTATATATATACATATATAACTCTTATTAAATTTAAAATAACAAATCCTATTTATAAAAATCAATTTATGTTTTAAAAAAAACTAAGTATTATAATTATTATCTGAAAATAACAAATTAAACAATTTTAAATAATTTATAAAAGAGATAATAATTTACTTCTGTTACTTAATATATTAAGATCATTTTTAAATTCTTATATAAAATTTTCAAGCAATGTTTAAAAAGAAAGTAAAACAAAATTTTGATGTTAATCTAATTAAAATTCATATTTAAGTTAATTAAATAAAATTTTAAAACAAATAAGATTTACCTTAAGTATAAACCATATAATTATTTATTAAATTGTTTTGAAAAGTTAAATGTTAAATTTATATCAAATTTCAAATTTCAAATTTACCAAAAATAAATTAGAATTAGAAAATTACTTCATTTACTAAATTCCAAATCAAAGCTTATCAATTTACAATATATACAATTACATATATATTATAAATAGAAAACAATTTATTTGCTTTAAAAAGATAAAATCTTCCAATTTAAATTTTTATTTAAAGACGATTATTAAATCAATTCAAAATTCATTATCAAAAATTATCAAATCAACTTAATATTTAACACAGATTATTAAATTTATATTGCCAAATTTCCGGGATATCACAACTATTTATTATAATTATTCCACTACATCATGTATTCCGCTGCATTATTTGTTTATTCCTGCTGTATGTATTACTCTGATTTGAATTGTAGAAGTGTAATCACGTGTTATTTGTAAAACAGCTGCATGAATTATTTACTTGATTATTATATTTCGTCATTCCGCTGCGAGATTCTATGTTTTATTTTTCCTTCTTTTATTTTATTGTATTATTTACCTCATTAACAATCCTCCTATTTGAATGGTTTGAATTAGAAATCTGTGGTTTGTTATCGATTTAAACCATCCAAAAAGGTGGGTCATTACAGAGAATGACTAAAACAGGGGAGATGTAGCAAGGCTAAGTGGGTTTGTAACAACCCGCATATTTTACGATTTATATATATAAATGTTTCATTTAAATATAGCATCGTTAGTTAAATTTAAAGTCCGAAATGCGACTTTTTGTAAACAGTCGAATTGGGACTCGAGACTACTTTCATTGAGTTCAAAATGGCGTTTACAACCTTTTTAAGTATAAACATTGATATATTTGGAGTTGATTAGGATTTAGTATTTTGTTTGGGCTTTGGGTTGTGTTCTAGCCTACTAACCCAATAAGAAACCCAAACCCCTTACCATATACATCCCACTCCACTCCTCTCCTTTTCATTCATTTTCATTTCCAAATTTTATAACACTATCAAGCCTTAAAAGAAGAAATGGGGGAGAAGAGGGAAAATCAAAATTCCTAAGCCATAGATTCTTTGGACAATTCAAATTCAAGTTCTAGAAATTAAAGAGAAGCTTAAGTAAATCTCTCTTCAATTTTCAGAATTCCTATAACCTAACTTAGAAATTCATTTTCATATGATGATAGATTGAAGATTCTAGAGGTGTTATTGAAGAGAAATCGATCTTAGCTTATTTTAGAGCTTCTCATTTCTATATTTAGATCTAAAGGAGAGTTCTTGAACTCACATCCATGTCTATAGCTTTCATTGTTGTTAGGTATAAATTCCTAGCATCTATTTCATGTCCACTTGCTTTTGATTTGAATTGGTGTGATGAATTTTCCAATTTTGGGTATTCTGAAGTCAAAATCTATGAAAATCCTCCTATGGATGTTTGGACATGTTGTTTGGAGTGTATTGAAGAGCCTATAGGGCCGGGGTTTTAGTTGACATAAATCCCTAACCTCCGTTGCTCGTCCCATCGCTTCTGAACCGATGTGGCCATCAATTGCCTAGGAAAAATGTGCCTTGAGCTTCAGCTCAGACGTCTGGTAATAAGATCAGATATCTGAGGTGACAGAATAAAAAATTATATTCTTTCAGCTTAGACGTCTGAGGTTCTTTCCCAAACGTCTGGAAGATCCGGAAGAAAATTTCCAGACTTACATCTCAGACATCTGGGAGAACCAGCAGACGTCTGACGCTGTTAAAATCAACCAATCTGCCTATTTTCATGTGGATTTCTATTTTAATCGATTTTTGTTGATCCAGGTAGTTGATGTCTGTTAACCCTCTTCTTTCAGCGACCCTGCGATCTAGAGAAAGTAGCGACCTAGCGACTCAACTAGTCAACGACCTACAGAGCTCAGCGACCTAAAGGATTGAAAGGTCCATCGACCTAAAGTTATCAGCGACCCAGCGACCTAAGAGATGAACGACCTAGCGAGTTAACAAGGGGAGCGACCTAACAGGGATAAAGTTCTGCAGCGAGTTACGGTGAAACGACCTAACACAGCAAGCATTACGACCTAACGGACTAATGGACCAACAGCGGGTTAATGGCCTAAAGTGTGAACGAGTTAACTTAAATGCGACCTAATAAGAATGAAGCTCTCTAACGACCTAGCGACCTAGCGAGCTATACAAAGCCGAGGTAACTTGTCTTCCTTATGTCGTTCCTTCCCTAGGTCGTCCACGATCTACGACTTGTTCGAATGATCAAGGGTCCTCCTGTTAGGCCATAAACTGTGTCTACTAAGTCGCTCACGACTTACGACCTATACCTAAGTCGCTCACGACCTAAACAAACCAAAGGAGCATCCTATGCTGCTTCCTACCTAGGTCGGCCACGACCTACGAGTTGCTAGTTTCTCCAGAACGATGAAGTGTACCTTGTATAAGCCGTAAATAACTCCCACTAGGTCGCGGACGACCTACGACCTATCCAAGGTCGCTTGCGACCTACGACCTAACACCCAACTCTCCTATAAATACCCCGCCTACTCCAACTAAAAAGGGATCTTTTCCGGCTCATTTCTAGAACGCAGATACTCTGCTAAATTCTCGACTCACTCGACACTTCAAACATGAAAGGCATCTCAATAAGCTTCAAGAGGAAATCTAACGCAATCAACATGGATTCAAAGACTTCTTCTACATTTGAGTTTTAGTTTTTTGTCCCATCAGTGTTGTAATCAAAGATTGTTGTAAAGTTGTAATTGATTCAGCAATAAAAAAGATTAAAGTGGACGTAGGCTTAACCTGAAGCCAAACCACTATAAAATTGTTGTCTTTTACTGCTTTCTCTATGACTTTTCTACTTGTTTCTAATTCCCGTGTTCACGGGTGGTGCTTTCACTTAATCTCTACATACACCGGGGTGTTAGCGTTCAATTTCAAGCGTTAACATTTTTGGTGCTTTCACTGAGAACCCAACTCAGGCTATCTTCGTCGTTGTTTCGCAAAAGATTATAAGAAGAATCTCTCTCAAAACCAGAATCTATCGGAGATAATGGCTCCTGGAAGAAAGTGCGGATCTACAAGACCCAGTAATGTCCATGAAAATACTACCACTTCTCCTTCATCAAGTCAAGCAGCACCTAGTGCCGGAATTACACGAGCGGAGTTAGATGCTGCAGTATCTGGATTATACCAGCAGATGGAAACTCAGAATGCTTTAATGCTTGAGAAGTTAAATGCATTGCTCGGAGCTAACCGTCAACCGGTGAGTAATGAAGAAAACCTTGCAGATGATGTTCATAATCCTGAAGAGAGGAATATTCCTCAAAGAGCAGCTAGTTCCGCCAAAGAAACACCTACTCAAGCTGGAGGATCGAGACCACAGCCAACTCTCCGCGAACGTTTGTCCAGACAAACTTCCGAGAAAATGGCCGAAGTCTGTCCTACAGATCCTTTAAATGATGAGGAATATCTTTCAGGCATGGTGCGACAAATCATGAAAGAAAGCATGCAGAGGGATGAAGATGAGAAGGAATGGGGATTCGCTCCGAGCAAAACTCCGTTCACTGGAAAGATTCTAAAGGCGGAATTCCCAAGGAAGTTTGTTCCTCCTACTATCCCGGCTTATAAGGGAACAAGCGACCCCAATCAATTCCTGTATAAGTACGATTGGCACATGACTTGTGCTAGCGCGTCTGATGAGATCAAATGCCGGTACTTTCCGGTATACTTGGAAGGAGTGGCTCTGCTCTGGTTTACAAAGCTTCCGGTCCGATCCATAGACCAGTTTGCCGATTTGACTCGAAAGTTTAAAGAGCAATTCTGGTTGTATGCTTCAAAGGCTAAGGATATTATGTCACTCTCGAGCCTGGAACAGAATCCTGGGAAATCTATCAGGTCTTTCTTGAACCGCTTCAACATAGCTTTGGCTGAAGTGGACAATGCAGAACCACGAATGGTCTTGACATACTTGATGAGGGCAATCGACAAATCAAGCGAATTTGGGAAGTGGCTGAAGATGAAAGAACCGAATTCGCTTGAGAAATTCTATAAGAAAGCTGATGAATTCATGCGCTTGGAAAATCTTCGAGCACCAGTTAAAGTGGCATTGACAGAGGTTAAGAATAATACTACTGCTCCTACCAAAAAGGAATCCGGAAGCCAGAAAAGGGAGAATAATGGAGGGAAGAAACAGAAAGATATGAAGAAACCTCGCTTCTTAAAACCTTCAGATTTCACTCCTTTGACTGACACTCCGGAGAATATCTTTTTTGCTACCAAAGATGCAGTAGAATATCCTAAACCGCCGGAGATGAGAGTTAACAAAAAAGCCGCTCAAAGTGGGAGATTCTGTCGGTTTCATATTCAACCCGGTCATGATACCAACGAATGTCGCCATCTGAAAAGTTTAATTGAAGAATTATTGAGAGAGAACAAGTTGCAGCAATATGTTAAGAGAAGTAGAAATGACCCAACTTCATCTACTAAGGGCCAGCAACTTCCTGCTCATCCATCTGGCTCGGGTGAGAGGAATACCGTACATGAATCGGAAAGGCCTGTTATCAATGTGATTACAGGAGGTCCTCACCCAGCAGGTAGAAGCTGGGGTGAGATGGAAAGATATTCCCGTGCCTTGAAGTATGCACCAACAGAAGAGAGTGTTTTTGTGCTAGAAAACGCTGCACCTTTGAAGCAGAAGAAAACTTTCAATGATGATATTGTGTTCAAAGCCAGGGACTCTATGGGTATTGAAGCTCCAACCATGGATCCCTTGGTCATCTCTGCAGGCATTGGGCCGGCTATTGTGATAAGAGCGCTTGTAGATTGCGGCGCTTCTTGCAATATTCTCTTCAAAAAGACATTCGACCAAATGAAAATTCCAATGGATGATGTTCAAGCCTCATCTCAGAAAATTGTTTGGTTCACTGGGAACCGAAGCAGCCAATTGGAACTATTGACTTATTCGTCGAACTTGGAGAGGGGCATAAAAAGGTGGTTCGAAAACAGACTTTCGTAATTGTTGACGAATTTTATACCTACAACGCCTTTCAAGGCCGACCAACTCTTGCGGATTTTAAAGCAATTCTCGCCCCGTAGCGCCTCACTATGAAATTTCCCACGGATAACGGAGTTGGAGTTATTAAAGGGGATCAGAACGCTGGGCGAGAATGTTATCTGATAGAGTTGAACGAAGCGAGGAAGAGAGAAATGGGAAAAGATGCGGCAACCCCAGTCTGCATCAAAGAACCAACCTTGTAGCAATTACAGGCTGGACCCTGCACTGGTGAGCATAGCAGGGCACGAAGAGAAATGGATCCCAGAAAAACTAGTGCAGGGGAGAATAGAGTGGTGCCAGTTAAAGTAACGGTGCCGGTACATGTTGATCCGAAAGATGCGAACAAAGTGGTGAATGTGGGTTCGCAGCTTAGTATGACAGTTCAAAATTCCTTGGTAACATTCTTGAAAGCTAATCTGGACGTATTCGCTTGGACTCATGCTGATATGTGTGGAATATCCCTGGAAATTGCAGTACATACTCTGAACATTGATCCGAAGTTTACACCGGTAAAACAGAAAAGAAGAACCCAAGGTCCCGAAAGGTCAGCGGCTTTGAAAGAAGAGCTAGACCGACTGATGGAGAATGGTTTCATCAGGGAGTCTACTTATCCGAATTGGGTTTCAAATCCAGTACTGGTTAAGAAAGCTAATGGGAAATGGAGAGTTTGCATTGACTTCTCAGATTTAAACAAAGCCTGCCCCAAAGACTGCTTCCCATTACCCAGAATAGATCAGTTGGTGGATGGAACAGCGGGGCACGAATTGTTATCTTTCATGGATGCTTACTCGGGATACAACCAGATTATGATGCATGAGCCAGATCAGGAGGACACAAGCTTCATCACTGATGTTGGTCTCTACTGCTATAGAGTCATGCCTTCGGACTTAAGAATGCAGGGGCAACTTACCAAAGACTCGTCGATGCTATGTTCAAACCGTAGATTGGCAAAACTATGGAAGTTTATGTTGACGATATGTTGGTGACGCCAAAGAAAGCGGTAGACCATATGGACCACTTGGCGAAAATGTTTGCAATCCTCCGGAAGTACGGAATGAAACTTAATCCTTTGAAATGCTAGTTTGGGGTGGAGTCCACAAAATTTCTGAGTTTCATTATGAGTGCTAGGGGCATTGAAGCTAATCCTACTCAGATTGCTGCCTTAAAAGAAGTAAAAGCTCCTAGAACAAAGAAGGAATTGCAAAGTCTTAATGTAAAAGTCACTGCCTTGAGTCGTTTCATTTCCAAAGCTATTGATAAATGCATTCCATTCTTTGATGCACTGAAGAAAGGAAGGAAGAATTTTGACTAGACTCCTGAACGCCAGAAAGCTTTCGATGAATTGATTCATCATATGGAAACGCGTCCAATACTTTCTAAGCCCGACGATGGTGAGGATCTTTTCATATATTTGGCAATCTCATCTCAGGCCCTTAGTGCAGCATTGGTACGGGAGGACGCAAAAATTCAGTGCCCGGTCTATTATATCAGCAAGAGGTTCGCCGTGGCAGAGATGAATTATTCAAAATTGGAAAAGCTCGCCTATTGTCTAATGATTGCGTCTAGAAAGTTGGGGCCGTATTTCCAAGCTCATCCAGTCAAAGTCCTCACTGATCAACCTCTAAAGCAAGTCCTATTTCGTCCTGAAACTCCGGGTCGTCTTCTGAAGTGGAATATTGAACTCAGCCAGTACGACATCACTTATCATCCTCGGAGAGCAATCAATGGACAAGCTTTGGCAGATTTCATCGCAGAATGTACGGATAAAGGTGATAGTGAGGAAGAAGTGACCGATAATCCCCCAATTCGATGGAAATTATATGTTGATGGTGCAAGAAACGACTACTGTTCCGGAGCTGGGGTTGTGCTTGAAACCCCTGAAGGGAAGTCATTGTGCTATGCATTGAGATTGGAGTTCCCTTCGACAAACAATGAAGCAGAATATGAATCTCTTATTGCCGGCTTGAGAATTGCTAAAGAGTTGAATGTCAAAGTGTTGTAGATCTTCAGTGATTCACAGCTTATTGTATGTCAAGTTAAGAGAGAGTTTCAAACTAAAGGGGGAAATCTGCCTGCTTATTTGTCAAGAGCCTGGGAACTTCTCGATGATCTTGACCATTATACGATAAATCATATACCCTGGGAAGAGAACATGAAGGCAGATTCTCCCGCAAAGTACGCAAGCACTGGTGAAGCTTAATTATTGGGATTAGTTCCTTGGAAGTCCTGACGGCTCCAAGCACTGATGAGATGGATATTGACTGGACCATGACTATATCTCAAGAGCAAGAATCATGGATGACTCCGATAAGGGAATATTTTCTCAACGGTTCTCTACCAGAAAGTTCAAAAGAACGACAGAAGTTGCTAAGAAAAGCCTCCAGATACATAATTCAAGATGGCTGATTGTATAGGCTGGGATTCTCAATGCCATTACTCCGATGTGTGACCAAGGAAGAGGCTAAGACAATTCTAGCTAAAGTACACGGAGGAGAATGTGGAGACCATTCAGGAGGTAAAACTCTAGCAAAGAAATTTCTCCGTTATGGGTATTTTTGGCCAGATATTTATCGTGATGCTGCAAGTTATGCCCGAAAATGTGACCGATGCAAGAGATTTGCAAAAATCCCAAAAGCACCTTCCACCGACATAACACAGACTGTCAGTCCGTGGCCATTTGCTATTTGGGGAATAGATCTCATCGGGCCTTTGCCAACCGCCAAATCCGGAATCAGATATGCTATTGTTGTTGTTGATTATTTTACTAAATGGGCTGAATCTGAACCATTAGCTACTATTACCTCTAAAAAGATGATAAACTTTGTAACTAAGAATATCATTTGCAGGTATGGTGTGCCTCAAAAGATAATCACAGATAATGGAACCCAATTCGAAAGTGTAGAGTTCCAAGATTTTTGAAAGCGATTCAAGATCCAGAAAAGCTTTTCAGTAGTGGCTCATCCGCAGGCAAATGGGCAAGTGGAAGCAGTAAACAAAATTATCAAATCTACCATCAAAAAACAGCCGGAAAAAGCGAAATGTGGTTGGGTCGATAAGCTTCCACTAGCACTATGGGCATATAGAACTACCCATAAAACTGCGACTGGGCACACTCCATTTTCATTGGCATATGGATCAGAAGCAATAATTCCGGTGGAAATAGAAGTCCCTTCACATAGAAGAATTCATTTCAACCAAGCTGCAAACGAAGAGTTGCAACTTGAAGCACTTGACTTCCTTAATAAAAAAAGGGAAGAGGCTCACTCAGTATTGCAGCCCATCAGCAAAGAATTGCCAGGCACTTCAATTCCAAAGTTCGCCAACGCAGCTTTGAGATTGGAGATCTAGTCTTGAAAAGGGTCATGACAGCAACGGGAGTGTTTGCGCCAAACTGGGAAGGGCCATATGTCATAGGCAAAAAACTTCTTGATGGCACTTCCAAACTGACAACTGTCGAAGGAGATCCAATTCCAAGAGCTTGGAACAACAATCACTTGCGTCCATATTTTAGTTCAAAGCTTTGCTTAAATTTGTAAAAAGAATTATGAATGTGTGATTCTTGTATTGAAAGCCATTGTAAAGTCAGCGCAAGTGAATAATAAGAACTATAAAGTGGATGTAGGCCCAGTTCTTGGCCGAACCACTATAAATCTTGTGTTCTCTACTATTATAAACTGCATGTTTTATTTCGATATATAAAGCACTTCAATTGTATTGCTAAAATGTCGATTTAATATTGCAGGCCATTAAAACAAAGCTTACCCATCATAAGACCAAGCGATCCCTGACGTCACTAAACAAATGAATCTCTAGCCACAAAAATTCCAGACTTAAATCCTATATAAGAAGTGCTTCAAGCAAACAGTTAAGGGTTCCGTTAGAAGTAGACCCTTCCTAACTAATTGTGATCGTTTGTGCAAACAAGCATTCGATTAATTAGCCTGTGTCTGCCTTTGCGAACTCATTTAACAATGAAGTACACTTCTTTGGATAAAGTAAGCTACTTGCAAAAGAAAGGAATGTGCGCTTGAAAATGATAACAGGGAACCGCTGGTATGAGCAAATGGCAAAAAGACATGGGCGAGCAGGAAGCAAACAGCAAAAGACCTCCTCGGAGGCACAAGCCCTCTTTGGAGGCACAACTCTTCGGAGGATAAAGACCTCTAATGGGACTTGCCAGAAAAAGAAAGTTCTCTTTCTCAACAAAAAGTTGTGGACTGACCGGTGGCACAGGACACTCGTTAACTAGCTGAGAACGTTTGTGCAAATAAACAATCCAAGTAACTTGTGTCCGCCCTGTGAATCCATCCAACCGAGAGAATGAAACTTCCAGGAAAAAGCTCTACTCAGAGGCACACATTCCACCGAGATCTGAAATAAAACTTCAAAAGTGCTGGAATGTGAAAAGCCCTCTTTGGAGGCCCATTTCACCATAGTTGAAATGCAAAAAGACCTTTTCGGAGGCACGCATTCCACCGAGATCTGAAATAAAAATTCACAAGCGCTGGAATGTGAAAAGCCCTCTTCGGAGGCCCATTTCACCATAGTTGAAATGCTAAAAGACCTCTTCAGAGGCACACATTTTACCGCGATCTGAAATAAAACTTCACACGAGTCGAAATGTGAAAATCCCTCTTCGGAGGCCCGCTTCCCAGCGGACAGGGAAAAGATAAAAGCCTCTCCCCAGAGGCAGAAATAAAAAAAAAGCCCTCTCCTCAGATGCACACACACAAAAAGCCCTCTTCCCAAAGGCACAATCAAACAAAAAAGCCCTCTTCCCAGAGGCACAATCAAACAAAAAGCCCTCTTCCTAGAGGCACAATCAAACAAAAGCCCTCTTCGGGGGCACAAAAAGATCGAAACCGTTTTTTGAAGGCCCGCTTTACCACGAAGGAAAATTCACTTGCCAAAATAAAAGTGACTTTCTCAAAAAGTGAAGTGTAAAAACTTCGCAACAAAAAAAAAAGAGAAGACTTCTCCAATACGAGGTGCATTCTGCTAAATCAGAAAAATATTTCCTTTAAACGGAAATATTATCCTATAAAGTACAGATGCAAATCTCCTTCAAATGGAAAAGTTGTTC
The DNA here is from genome assembly GCA_030765085.1 of Allium cepa. Classification (NCBI taxonomy): domain Eukaryota; kingdom Viridiplantae; phylum Streptophyta; class Magnoliopsida; order Asparagales; family Amaryllidaceae; genus Allium; species Allium cepa. The sequence continues at coordinate 361,982,155 of CM060942.1, forward strand.
TCTAAAGAAAGAGTACAAGTCTTCTCGAAACAGAAGAGTTGTTCTCCAAAATTTTGCCAATGTGAAAGAGATTGCAATAAACCATGGTATGGGGGCAATATAATATAGTTGCAAAAATAAAAACAATGCTCAAGCAACATAACATAGGTTTCTGCAACATCACACAGAGAGAATAAAGAAACTTGTATGAAAAAGAAGAATAAATGCATTCTCAAATACAGACAAAAGTTTGTACAAGTAAAAGAATCATTTTATTCCATGTTATAAATTTTTTATACATGTGCAGGTTTCAAAACAAAAGAAGGCAGGAACCGGTACGCGCTCAATCTCCGGTCAACACAAGTCTTTATATACACAAGCAAAAAAGCAAAAGGCAAGGTGAAAAGCATAAGTCCTGAGCCCATCACTTCTTCTTCCTGCCACCTTTTGAGCCTTCGCCTGGCCGGATGATTAACTTTTTGGGCCGGCTTGTGGGAGTAGCGGAAGAAAGAGGAAGGGGTGCAATTGGACTTTCTTCTGTTTTTTCTTCGCCAGCAGAAGCTTCTCTCCTTTTCTTTGAAACTACACGCTTCCCCTTCTTCCTTGAAGAAGGATCACTGCCCGGAGTGAAAAGTGCAGACAGCGTTATGTCATCCGAAATAGTATGCTCCGGGGTTCTTTCGCCTTCTTCAGGTTCCTCGGCTTTCTGTTCTTGAGAAGCGACCGGGTCATCCAAGCCTTGAAGAGCTTCTATCTGCTCCTCTTGTGACCACGATTGAGAAACGGAAGGAGAAGTAATCTGAAGTGGCGTAGAGGAAACAGCTGGAAGAGGGGAAGGCTGAATAACACTTGGCGCTTTCACTACAGGAGAAGAGAAGTTAAAGTCAGTATCACTCATAAAAAGAGGAGAAAGTGGCGCGTCAAGATTTAAGTAATAATCAAAAAGTTCATCAAGCTCATGTGAAGAAAGCAAGCAGTCCACTTGAGCAAGATCAACATTGAGGTTACCTGGAGAAGTAGACTTTACTATGTCAACTTCGAAGTCCTGCGCTTCAGTGCTTTCTTGAGTCTCATCTCCAGTGTGGGCGGTGGCACTTTCGATAACAGCTTTAGCAGGAGGAGAATGGGAACTGGAGCCAGCAATATCGGTATCGGCCGAAACTGAAGGTAGAACTGGGTCAATTGAGATTGTCTTTCCTAAATGTTCTCCTTCTATCATTTGGGCTCTCTCTTTGGCGAGTTGCTCCTTTCCCCTGGCAAAAGCAGCACACGCATCATCATCCAGATAGTGCGCCATTAAATCTACTTCGGCATATCCGGCTCCTCCAAGCATATCAAGTATGGCCTCCCACACTTTGGCCAAAGTGATTTCATATTCAGGTCCCAAAAAATTAAGGCTACCGCGCCCTAGAACACTATGGATGTAAAACTCGAATAGAGTGCAGCTGACTTCGGCTTTAGTTGCCATGTGAGATTCTTCGGCTGCAGCTTTGCCGGAAATAGCTTCGTCACGCTCCATTTCAGCTTCAGAAAGTCGAGCTTTGAGTAGTTCAATCTCCAAGTGCTGGGAGTTGGTTTTCTCTCGAAGTTGAGCAACATCAGCTCGGTAGTTTTCTACGGCTTGCTGCTGTGCTTCAAATTTAGCTTCAGCATCTCTTTGTGCCGCATGAGCATCTCTCACTTCTTTTAGAAGCACTTCTTCTCTCTGAGAATAAGAAGTGGAAGAAGTGGCGAGCTCTTCCTTAAGTTTTTCAACCTCTGCTTCAAGCTTCTCATTATAAGCGGCAATACTCTTCATTTCGGCATCATGCTCATCAAGTGTTTTATGCCACTCAGATTTGTCATTTTCCATAGTCAGCATGGCTTCAAGGTTTGCGCGATTCACTCTTTGAAGCTCATCAACGAGTTTCTGCCAGCCAGACATTCTCTCGATGTCAAGTTTAACGGCATCAAGATTTCGCAACATGGCTTGCTTATCAATCGGGACCAAGTCAAGATCGAAGCGTACTCCCTTTAAGCACCAGTGCAGAAATCGGCTCTGAAGAGTAGCCGGACCCTGCCCAACTTGATGGGGGGCCTGCTTATGATTGTTTGAATATCGGTTCTTGGAAGGGGAGGAGAGCTGGAAGGAATTTCCAAAGAGACGGGAGCAGTAGGCTTTTCAGAGAGTTCAGATGTCATTTTTTACCAAGTTTGGCCCGTTTGCTCGGGTCCTCAGTAACATGGCTTTTTCCCTTGTCATCACGGGACTTTCGCTTGTGGGAATCATCCTCTCTTTGGGAAGAGCCATGTCGTTCGTCCCGTCTCCCGTAGCGCTCTTCATAAGCGCGCTTCTCACGAGCCTTCCTCGCACCTCTTTCTTCGTCAGTTTCCCAAGAGGCAGGAAGGTACCTCCTAGGGTCATATGAACCGTGCCTCCCATAGCGCTGGAAATCATCGTAGTAGGAGCCGCTTCGTCCCATTGGAGAATCTGAAAATAAAAAATAACATAAACTCAGAAATCTTGAAAGCAAGAAAGTTAAACGCATATAAGTGTTGAAAAGTCCTAAGTGTGTGTAACATGCAAACTACGTGCGTCGAACTACGAACCACTCATGGGTTGATAGGTGATGATGGATTTTACAGCCAATGTCAACTCTTGGGCTGATGGAGTGTGTTGCAGAATGGATGTCGCTTCAACTACTGGAGAATCAACTTTAGCAATGTTAGGATCATCTTTAAAAAGCTCCTGAGAAGTAATCATCAGGTCGCTCAACCCCTCAAAAGTATCATCACCGCTGTGCCGGGTGGGACTTGTTCTCTTAGCTCCTTCGTCACCAGGTTTCCCAGATTGTTGGGGAGGTTCCTCTTCTTCGATGACTGGGGAAAGTGCAAGTTTGTCGGATGACCCCGCAACATCAGTTGAAGTAGAACACTTTTCCAATGAAGCCTCAACAGTACGTTCTTTCGGCGTAAGTTCTCCAACGGAAATTGGGGCATCCGATGCCTCTACTGGAGAGTCGAGGACTTCATGAGGTTGAGTGGAACGGGAGGGGTGTAGAAGCCCATATTGGTGAAGAAGTCCATCTTTCAACAGAAACTTAATACTTCTTTCCTCAACCGGCACGACGCTTAATCTTTCAAAAGTCGTTTTGTGACTGGGATTTCTAGAGGGAGGAGGAAGTGCTGTAAAAGGAAAGAATGAAATTAGCACTTAGCAATTCGAATCTCGAAAAACTCAGAAACGAAAAGAACGGGGATGAGCAATCTTACTTCCTATTCTCCAGACGGCATAAAACCTTAGGGGGCAATGAACGAAGTAGAATTGATTCAAAAAACCGTGAGCACTTACGGAGAGATCGGTGATAAGTTTATGATTTCTGGCACTTCTCACGAGTATAATGGAGGGGTAATCTTTATTCTTTGCGAACGTGCATAAGTAGCAAATTTCTTCGAAGCTCGGAAGACGGTTAAGTGTCCTCCTGAATAAAACACACAGTCCCATCAGGATGGCGTAACCATTGCAGTGCAGTTGAAAGGGAGAGATGGTTAGTCGGAAAAGGAGTTGATGAAGAAATTCATTGAAAGGAGGAATGGCACCACAAAGGAACATCTGACGGTTGACAGCGACAAAACCGAGAGGAGGCCTGTCAGTAGTATCATTTGGCCCAGAAAGTATAGCGTCCGCTTCGGCCATCCCAAATTGAATACGTAATTGGTTGAATGCCCGCTGACTCAGGGTAGGTGGAGTTCTTTCTGGAGGATTATCCAATGGGTCGGCTATCATGAAGACTCCTTCAGATTGCTCGATTATCTCTTCTTCAGAAGACATTCTATACAAGGATCTGGATATTCAAATATGAAGGTGCACGTTTCCTAAATGTGTGAAGTGTTGTGCAGAACTAATAAAATGACAAGCAAATATAACTGAAATTAAACTAACAGGCATTTGTCAGTTACAAAGTTTCAGGTTTTGTTGTTTTAAGTCCAAATGCAAGTGCAGTATTGATGCAAACAAATCAGTTTTAATTGATTAATATTGCTTTGCTTTAATACTTCGCTTGAATTTGTAGATTCTAGCACTTCATAAAATTTCTTTAAGTTGATTATCTTTTACCGACTAATCTGTCATTCGATGTGGGCAATCAATGGCAGTATATTCGCCCTAGTTTTCTGCAAATGTTGTGTTCAACAGGTTGTTAGTTCACAAGTGAATATAATCTGTAAAGAAGTGCAGCAAAGTTCAAACAGTTTAAAGTCCAGACAGTTCAAAGTTCAAGCAGTTCATTCTAGCAGTTCAAGTTAGAAGTACAATCAAGTTCTGTCAAAATTCTGAAGCTTTCAAGTTTTGTTCAAGTCCTTAAGTCACAATCCGAGTCAAGAAGTTCTCCAAGTCCTAGGTCACTCACGACCTAACAGGTTGGGTCGAAATTGGTCTAGGTCGCAAAAAGCAACTCGGCAGTGAAAAATTGTTTAAGTCCTAAGTTGTTTGCACCACCTGGCACTAAGTCGTTCACACGACCTAGAGCCTAAGTCGCTCATGCGATCTAAAGTCTAAGTCGCTCATACGATCTAAAGTTTAAGTCGCTATGAGTTAAATCGCACAGCCCCTTTTTTGGGTCATAAGGATCCTTAGGTCGCGCCAATTCTTTAGGCCGTTTGCCGAGTTAAGTCTCATGATTCACGTCTCGAACCGCTAAAGCCCTAAGTCGTTCAAGGCTCCTAAGTCGAGCATGACCTAACCCCCCTTAACTCGCTAACTCTTCTTCTCTCAGCAAATCACCTAACCCGTTAACCCAATAACCTGTTAGCCTCTCTACAGTGAAATCCACCATATCTCCACGCCACCAAAACATCCAAAACCAACGCATAATCGCCTCAGATCCATCACAAACCCAATGTACTGTTGTACTCTTGTGAATCACAGCGACAACGTGTCCAAAAAGATCAAAAGTAAATCGTGATATGGTCCAAGGCGAAATGCAGCATGCAGAATCGAGATAAGGCCGAAAACTGGGGGATTTATAATTTGATGGTGGTCGTAGTTGAATAATGGTCGAATTCACTTACGTAGTGAGATTGAGGAGATGATGATCAGATCAACAGGTAGATTCGCTTCAAAAAATTCTCGAGGTCAAAGATAGTAATGGGGGCAACAGAATACAATAAGGTGAAGGAAGGAGAAACGACCTAACGGCTTATATAGGGGAGAGAAAGGAACACGAATCGACACGAGCGACCTAACTCTTTCATAAGTCGCCCGCGACTTAACGATCTAAGCTAGCACGGGTTAAAAGATATCGAAGCACACAACCTAACTCTTAGGCGTATACATCGAAGGGCAAGTGTTAACCCTCTTCTTTCAACGACCCTGCGATCTAGAGAAAGTAGTGACCTAGCGACTCAACTAGTCAGCGACCTGTAGAGCTCAGCGACCTAAAGTATTGAAAGGTCCATCGACCTAAAGTTATCAACAACCCAGCGACCTAAGGGATGAACGACCTAGCGAGTTAACAAGGGGAGAGACCTAACAGGGATAAAGTTCTGCAGTGAGTTAAGGTGAAACAACCTAACACAGCAAGCATTACGACCTAACGGACTAATGGACCAACAGCGGGTTAATGGCCTAAAGTGTGAACGAGTTAACTTAAATGCGACCTAATAAGAATGAAGCTCTCTAACGACCTAGCGACCTAGCGAGCTATACAAAGCCGAGGTAACTTGTCTTCCTTATGTCGTTCCTTCCCTAGGTCGTCCACGATCTACGACTTGTTCGAATGATCAAGGGTGCTCCTGTTAGGCCATAAACTGTGTCTACTAAGTCGCTCACGACTTACGACCTATACCTAAGTCGCTCACGACCTAAACATAGCAAAGGAGCATCCTATGCCGCTTCCTACCTAGGTCGGCCATGACCTACGACTTGCTAGTTTCTCCAGAACGATGAAGTGTACCTTGTATAAGCCGTAAATAACTCCCACTAGGTCGTAGACGACCTACGACCTATCCAAGGTCGCTTGCGACCTACGACCTAACACCGAACTCTCCTATAAATACCCCGCCTACTCCAACTAAAAAGGGATCTTTTCCGGCTCATTTCTGGAACGTCGATACTCTGCTGAATTCTCGACTCGCTCGACACTTCAAACATGAAAGGCATCTCAACAAACTTCAAGAGGAAATCTAACGCAATCAACATGGATTCAAAGACTTCTTCTACATTGGATTTTTAGTTTTTTGTCCCATCAGTGTTGTAATCAAAGATTGTTGTAAAGTTGTAATATATTCAGCAATAAAGAAGATTAAAGTGGACGTAGGCTTAACCTGAAGCCGAACCACTATAAAACTGTTGTCTTTTACTGCTTTCTCTATGACTCTTCTACTTGTTTCTAATTCCCGTGTTCACAGGTGGTGCTTTCACTTAATCTCTACATACACCGGGGTGATAGCGTTCAATTTTAAGCGTTAACAATGTCATTCATTACCGACGTTGATGACTTCTTTCCTGGATTTTTAGGAATATTTATTTGAAGGATTTGATATCGATTTTCATGGTTTTAATTCACGTCATCGAATGTGAATTTTTGGTAATAGATTGTTTTCAGAATCATTTCTGTGATTTGTCACTTTAAAATACAAAGAGTTCTATACAGTAGTAAATACTCAAGCTCTTTCCCAAAAATGATTTAAACGTTACTTTTAATACAAAGCTTGTTTTTAAAACTGTTTTCAAATCTATTAGTATATACAAACCTTTACCTCATTCATATGATAAATCTAATTAAACGACTTAGCAAAACAAGTGGTATGAAATGCTTGCGTTTACTTCATCGATTAATTTTTGGACTTGTTCGATTGAACTCTTGTGAAAATTTTCGAGTGGAAATCTGCAATCTGTTCGTAAATATTTAAGTTTAGCCGGTTGTTATGGGACATGAAGCTAAACTCATTTATTTACTAGCTTGGTGTAGTTTACACTTCTTATTGATCAATGGTGATCATTTTATTGTTTAGACTAGCGGATATGCGATGTCTCTTTGTCCACGTGGGGGGTCGTATCTCGTTTTATGGATCTTTGTCTCTCTTTTATGGGCCAGCGACTCTTGGTCTTTTGACCGTTTATGGAGTTCGGTTCATCGGGCGTACTGTTGTACTACGTCGCTGTTCTGGCTTATCAGGTTTATCAGGCATACGGTTGTACTACATTGTTGTTTCGACTTATTTGAGTTTTGGGTTCCTCGGGCATACCGTTGTACTACACTGTTGCAACGGCTTGATGGGTTAGCGACCCATGGAATAGCGTCCTATTGGTGTACATGTGTTAGTGAGTTTTCATGATCCCGTTTTTGATAGGCCTCCTCTTTGTGTTTTATAGATTTCTAATTATTGATCTCTAGAATTTATGTTTCACCAATCTTGATGATATGCATTGATAAGCTCTATCGATATTTGTGGTTTGGTGAATAATCTAGAGAATATGACATTCTTTCTGGTGTATGAGAAAATTTGAGATATTATTTGATTTTTGTCGTTATCATATATATATATATATATATATATATTTGTCATATCTCTCATCCTATCTAAATTTATATGATATTTATAGCTAGACTGATCCATTTATTTTTTTCTTCTTAAATAATACTCGGATCAGACCGAGGTGTTTGAGGTGCTTCCACTTGACTTCTTAGCACGGACTAGCCTTTGTCTTTTGGCTAACTACTTAGCTTAGTAGTTTTTGCTTTTATACATTCGAGATAGAGATTCCTTGATGTATACATATTCTTTTATCTAGCACTTGTGCCTATTCTTTTGTGGTGTAGTGGATCTTGTATGACCACTACTTTGATGTACACTTTTATGTGTTATATTCATATCTGTTTTTCCTTAGTGATGTGAATATCTGTGACTGCTTTATGTGCTTATTTTATATTTGTTTTTGAAGATCACATAGCCACTATGTAGTAGTTTTGAGTTTGTAATTAATGTGTCAGATTTCCTCTTGGAACGAAATGTGTATAATACTATCTGACGTATCAGTACTCGCACAAAGTAATTACACAGATGGTCGCTCCTCAACAGCCTTAGTCTTCATGCTAGTCAACGGCATTACCCTGTAGTGTCCTTTGCTAGTGTGAGTATAAAGGTGGGGCGTCATAGCTTGGTATCAAAGCCAAACTTTGGAACAATGTAGAATAATCTAGCAAGGATCATTGTCCTAAGTCTCCCTTAGGAATCGTGCCTTAGGATTTAATTTGAGACTTAGGGCCTGTTTTATCCTATTTCCTTTTATGATGCCTTGTTTTATCAATCAAGTTTGTCTGATATTCATTCTGAGAATAAATTTTTCCTCTTCTTTCTTTCTTTCTTTCTTAAAGAAGAGAAATGGTTAGACCTGGCCGTCCCTGCGTCGGTCAATCCAGTGCTACTCCTCAGGATGGTGTATTCATGTATGCCCAATAGCTTTTGGATCTTGTAAAGAATGCTCAAGCTGCCGGATCAATTTCTAAGCCTACTCATCCTAAATCCAGGTTTGCATGCTTGTACAGTGATTATATCAATTTGGATGAAAGGTCACTCAAGGGTTCCAAAAGCGTTATAGAAGTCCAAGCTTGGCTTAGAACATGCGATCGCATCTTTTCTCGCATGAATCTTATAGATCTACATCGAGTCCAAGTGTCTTCTAGCATGCCCCATGTCAGGATAGGGATTTTCGACTCACGAAAGTCGACATTAATACGTCCACTGTATCAACTGCCGAGCAATCGAATGCCGGAAAACCGTACCCTTAGGGTTTAAGAAGAAGAAAAAGATAGAAGAAGTAAGAAAGAAGAAGCAACAGAAACAATATCTGAATTTCACAATCGCAGCGGAACAACATATAATAGGTAAATGAATATCTTTAAAACAAAAAACTATATCAGTTATTACATTACATCACATTATCATTACATTATCAGAGTTTACAACAACCAAACAGCGGAAAAGAAATACTATATATTAATTGATACACCATGTCATCCAGCTTGCCTCCAAGTCTCTACAGCAACTCCTAAATTCCAGAATGACCTGATAACCTAACTCTAGACTGCCCGTGTGGGAAATGATGGGCACCCAGAGTTTAGGAAGGAAACAATAAACTCCAAGTCAGTCATGTGACTGGTGTGAGAACTTAAACCAGTTTATCTTTTAAAAACAAACAAAGAAATATTTTTAAATGGATTCGCAATGCTTTTAGAAAATGTAACTACCATAAGGCCTCCCGCCACACACACAATGCAAACGCAGAATTGGAGGAGATTTCTCTTTATGATAGTCAAATATGCTTGATACACAAATTTCTTTGATATTATTACTAGAAGTGCAAAGTGCAGAAAAACATTTCGAAAGTACAATATTAATCTTAGCCAGCATAGGTACCATTGTAGTATGCCTACTATAGCTACCATGTTAGATGGCAGGTTCTACAACTAAAACCGTACAAGGCTCGTATTATTTCTTTGGATTTCCAACAAATGGTCAGGCCAAGGAAATTCCCATTACCACATGGGTACGCCTCTGGAAAGATGCCCCGAGAACCTAACCGTATCTCTGCCAACACAAGGCCAGGTTACCCCTAGTTGGGTAACAACTGACACGAGTATGCCATCCTCCGATCGCAACCGACCTAAATCCCAGGATTCACCAACAACCACAATATAATAAGTTTGCAGCAATAACATAGGTTAGGTATCTGGGCTCCATACCATGATACCACCTCTATCCAGAAGGAAATGACATACACTAAGGGGGCGCTATCCCCTAATAACCTTGCCGCATCTTTCCTGTTTTGACCATTACCGGGGTGTGAGGTACGACGAAGTCTCATCCACAAAGCTACGCTTTATACAAAAGCTGTGCTTTGATCAACAAATGATCAGCAACACTTCATATGCCACATTACCAAATTGGGAATGTATCACTAGTAACCATCAACAACATAACCTCTGAGCTCATACGTCTCCGAGAAGGGTGTTAAGCTAAAAGAATAAAATTCTCCGCCACCAACAGAAATGTATTTGATAGAAACCAGCTTTAAATCTCAAATTGTAACATCAGACACACATCCATACAAGTCCGTTTTGGGTTCGAACAGAACCGAAAGCACTTCCAAAGAAGCCCTTGCAATCCGAATATTCACTAATCATGACCGGACTTCCCATCACAAAGGATGATAAAATCTCTATATCGGAGATCAGCCGATGCAGAGTCATTCGACGATAATCCTACCGTTTTCGAAAATATCCGGTCTTCAACGCCGGTCTTCAAATGCTATCCATTACGACATATCGCTATTCGGAATTGGATTTATGACTCAAAGGTCCTCTCCCAGCTAAACCGAATAACGAGCGCTTATTTTTAAAATAAGTCTAGCATTCAAATTCAAGAAAATCACAACAAATACCCATTTAAAGGTAAATATTGATAGTCGGTTATTTAACTATCAACAGATATGCACAACATCACCGGATTCCAAATAATTTCCCAAATTATTTATTTTCCAAAAATATCTTTACAAGATATATTTTTCCACGCTTCAACCATTTGAAAACAAATTTCCAATCACTTTTCACCTTTCCAACTTTTGAAATCAAAATTTCAAATCATTTTCCTTACGCGGAAACACTTCCAAATATTTATTCATTTTCATTTCAAAATGGTTCATTTAAACCAATTAAATAAATCCTTACCGATTTACTTCAAATTTTCGTTCCAAATCCATAAATTTATTTCCACACTTCAAAAATAAATCAATGTTTATTTTTAAAACGATTTTCCCTTTCCTTTATAGATTCCATGGTGAATTCCCATTTCCAAAATATCTATTAATATACAATTCTCAAATCGATTTCAAATGTTCACTTTCAATTTATCTTTAAAAGATAAAATCTCAAAACATTTCACTTCATATTAAAAAACATTTCCATACTTATTTAATAATAATTATTTCACAACTCTGTTTATTTTCAACATTTGGAAAATATTCAATATACTTAAGTCACAATTAAGTATATATTTTATTCTTTAAGGAAAACATTCTCTTAAACACATTTATTTGAGTCAAAACGAATGTTGCGTAAAACATCGTTACGACAATCCAAAATCACTAGTATAGGGATTCGAAATTAAGATAGATATATAAATCCCAATACTATATAAAACATTTCCTTTTGAAAATCATTTACTACAACAACAGTATTATAGTCCACTATTTCCTTTTATTTCTCGAAAACATCTATTTCAACAATGAATGTTGAAATCTATGGTTTCGATACTTAATACATTTTAAAACATCTTTAAATCGTTTTAATTCTATTTAAAATATCACTTCCTAAAACATTTCTTTAATATATTATTCACTATCCAAAATCGTGAATATACTTCGTTAACCAAATTCAACATTTCTACACATTTTATTTAAAGGATTATCCAGTGTCCAAAATCGTGGATATATCTCCTTTAATAAGCTATAATAATTAACTCATCAAAATAAGTCGTTTTCGGATTTATGAAACAAGGTTTATAATTTCCATTTATATTTTATAACAACTTCAACTTATTTTCATTTTATTAACAAATTCTATCCATATTCCATTTACACGCCAAAACCTAAATTATAAGCAAATTACTTATAATTCTTTTTTTTACAAAATCTATTCATTTTATAACTTCACAAATCGTTGATTCTATTCTTGTATAAAATCCATTTACAACATCATTTTAAAACAATCTTTAAAACTCCTTTATAATTCCATCACTTTGATTTATAAAAATCATTAACTCCCTATTTTCAAAAAAATCAATTTTCAACTATATTTCTCAAAAATCATAATTTTCATAACATTAAAATTATAACATTTATTTATTTAAAATGAATCAATTCCAAAATTTAATAAAACGTATACTTCCAAAAATCACTTTAAAAATCCTTTAAAATTTGAAATCATCACTTTAACACTTTTAATTTTCCAAAATAGGCCCAATGCTGAAACAGCACTAAATATAACAACCACGGCATCCAAAACATCATATATCATATGATAACAGAATATATCACAATATTTGTGAATAAATCAATAAGGGTGAGGAATCCAGTTGGATCCCTCCAACCTGTTTTCCTGCATCCACAAATGTTAGAACAATACCAATCCCGTTTCAAGACGGAATATCGCGGTACATGGGTTTATATAAAATATTATCCGCTATTATGTGGCGCAATAGGGTCTCATCCGCTATATAATGCGGGAAAATCAACTCCAAGTACATATATAATACCAATTCCATTTCAAGATGGAATATCGCGGTATATGTGTTTAATAAATAACATCCGCTTAATATACGGCGTATAGTGTCTACTTCAATACAATGGATAATAATTTATCATTCAACCACACAATCAATCAATTTTAAATTTAACTATTTAAAATTTAAATCGAAACACAATTCGATTGAGTGAGAAGTTCTCACCTTGTTTCAAATACAATTGTAGTGTTTTGTTTCGAATAAAATTAAAAGCACGTTTAATTTTACCCGAAATTTACACTTGCTCAAATCCACTCCAATCTAGCTCCATCCGTAGTGCTCGTCAATACGAAGCCAACGCAATTCGTTTCGTCAAATTCTGACCTCGTATGAACAAGTTATGAAGTTACAGAATTTACACGATTTTAAATATAATAATTTTACAATTTATTTTAATTTTTAAACCTTGAATCATTCCAGGCCGTTCATCCTAATGCCCTAGAATCTAGGCCGAACTTTTCAACTTCTTCTTCCCCAGGTTTCGTACGCAAACCCTAACCCATAGCCGCCATTTAGACTTGAATTTTCACCACCACTACGAGCCACCTGGAGATGATCGGCGACCCTCAAATCGAAGCCCAGCACGAGCTCGACCTATGGTCAAAGATCGGCCAAACTCGGCCCCCTCCTGCATTGGAAAACGTTCGCGAACCACGGCCGTTCGAGCTCGATTTGGCATCAATCCATCGAGTTATTTTCGATCGTAGCCGTTGAATTTGTAGAGCTCAATGTTGTCTACGATATTGTAGTTGGAGATTTCTTGTAAAATTTTATGGATTGGAAGAAATAGAAGAGGAAGAAGTGAAATTCTCGGCCAATAAAATAGAGGTGGCGGCTGCTGTAAGCAAATTAGGGTTTGACGCAAAATAGTGAAAATAGGGGCCATATATAGAAAATTCTTGCGACACTATTCACCCGAATTTTTTTCGAACTCCAAACGAAGCATGTCGCCTGGCATTCATATTGTTTTACCCCCATTTCGAATGCAATGGAATATGTATCGGGAGCCAATTCGATAAAATTTGGAAGATAGATTTTCGAATCGACTATTTAAATTTAAAAATTCACTCAAACCGAATTCAGCGCGTTTTAGCTTGCCCCGGACAAACCCTAAATCCGATTGACACGAAATTTGTAATCTTACAATAATATAACATTACGGATCCGATGAAACTGGTTTCATCGAAATCCGAGACTGTTTGAAAAATAGCTATTTTTACTCGTCAATTAAATATTAAAATATTCAATTTCCACAAATTAACTTTTATTTCGATTTTAAAAGTTCTATAACATCATTCTATCTCTAATGTGATTAAATAAAACTTTAAAAATCAATTTTAATCACATTAAACCCAATTTTCAATTATTTCTGTAATTTCAATATTAAATTATCGATTTAATTATCCAATTAAATCTAGATATTCAAAATAAAATTTATTCGACTTACAATTTTTACTTGTTAATATTTAAAATCAATTAAATATACGAATTTCGAGTGACAGAAATTCTGGGTCGTTACACTCCAAGAAAGAGCATTATATTGGTATGAGCTTTTGATTTCAGAAATTATCAAAGCGTATCTTACTTAGGAACAATTTCAAGAAAGATTCGAGTTAAAGTTTGTGCCGGAGGCTGAAAAGATAACTTTAGCCCGACGCTTTATTGACCTTGTTCATGGTGAATCTTCTGTAACAAAATATGTGGCATCTTTCGAATCCCTCTCTAAATATGGGGTCAAGTATATTAATACCCCAGTGAAAAAATCAAAGGTTTGTCTATGGGTTGAATAAGAACCTCAAGAAGGCTTTACTTCTGAAACTGGAAGTTTCATTCGATCAGCTTGTTGATATCGCTCTTCAACTTAAAGAGGCCGATAAAGAAAGTGATGTTGAAGTTGTGGATGCCAAACAAAACTTCAACATCAACAAGAAGAGACCTATTAAGTTCAAAGGCCCTAATCCCAATAAGAAAGGGAAGCAAGCAACTTCAGTGGCAAAGTCTTCTACCCCTAATCATGGAGAAAGCTACAATTATGGTGCTAAGGACCATTATGCAAATAGGTGTCAGAAACCCCTTTATTATCGCCATTGCAAAAGTTCGGGTCATCTTATATCTTCATGTTCCAAACTTCAAAGCAAGAAAGAGGGAAAGCTAAATATTATGCAAGCCCCAAGTAACCCTTCTCTTGGTCAAGGTATTTCTCATTCTATCCTTGATGGCATTATTACGTTTCATGATCATCCTATTTGAGTTCTTTTTGATACGAGTGCATCTCACTCTTTTATATCAAAAGAACTTGTTGATACTTTTTCTTTAAATATTATGTGGTTATGACTTCCTTGAAAATTGTGAATCTGGTTGGTGGATCCACAACACTCGGTTTATTTTGTAAAGATGTCAAGATTATCTTATGTGATTATGCTTTTCGAGCCGATTTACATGTTATGCGCTACTTAGGTTTTAGAATGATTTTGGGAAGGGATTGGCTTAATCATTATGAAGCCCATATCCAATGTCCCGAGAGGACTATCCATCTTCGACATCCTCAATCGGTTAAGCAGATTTCTATTGTTTTTAAAGATTCAGATTCCAATTCTGTAGCATCTTTATATTCTCTAAATCCGTATGATGACGATAATGATAATGAGGAATATGTCATTTCCCTCATTCACATTGTTCGTGAATTTCTTGATATATTTGAGCATGTTTTAGGATTACCACCTAAGCAAGCAATTGAGTTCAGAATTAATCTAATCCGTGGAGCTCTACCTATCACTTGTCCTCCTTATCGTATGCCCAATAAGGAAAATGAGGAAATGCGTAAATAATTATCCGAATTGGAAGCAAAGCAGTTTATTCGTTCTAGTTCCTCTCCTTGAGGAGCTTCAGCTATATTTGTGAAGAAATTTGATGGTACACTTAGGCTTTGTGTTGACTACCACAAGCTTGATGATCTCACCATCAAGAATAAATATGACTTACCTTGGATTGATGATATATTCGATCAACTTAGTGGAGCTCGATTCTTTTCACAGTTAGACTTAGCAACCGGTTTTCATCAGCTTTGATTACTGAGGATAGCATTTCTTTGACAACATTCCACACTCATTATGGGTCTTATGAATGGCTTGCTATGCCATTTGGTTTAATGAATGCTCCAGCTTATTTCGTTGACCTTATGAATCGAGTTTTCAAAGACTTCCTCGATCGATTTATTCTCATCTTTATTGATGATATTGTTGTTTATTCTAAAAGCGAGGAAGAGCATGAAAAACATCTTTAGATTGTGTTGGAAACTCTTAGAAGTAATCAATTGAAAGCAAAATTTTCTACGTTCCACTACTGGCAATCCCGCGTAAATTATTTAGGACATATAATTTCTGAATCCGGAATTTCCGTGGATCCTTCAAAGATTGAGGTGATCCAAAATTGGAAGAGTCCATAGAGTGTGATGGAAATTCATAGCTTTCTTGGATTGGCTGGCTATTACTGCCGGTTCATAAAAGACTTTTCTAAAATTTTCGTACCTCTTACTAGTTTGACAAAGAAGGGAGTTAAGTACATTTGGTCAGACAAATGTGAAGCTACCTTTCAAAACTTAAAAGAAATCCTTTCTGATGCTCCTATTCTTGTGATTCCCGAAAGGAACCAAGACTTGAATGTTTATACCGATGCTAGTCGTGTTGGTTTGGGTGTCGTTCTTATGTAAAGGAAACGTGTTACGCTTATGCTTCTAGGCAATTAAAGCCTGCTGAGACTAGATATGCCATTCATGATTTAGAGCTCGTGGCTATTTTTTTTGCCCTTAGAATTTGGCATCATTAAATTTTAGGAGAGAAATTTGTTCTCTACGCCGATCATAAGTCTTTGAAATATTTATTTTCTCAAAAGGAACTTAATGTGCATCAACAACGTTGGCTGGAATTCCTTGCATCTTATGATCTTGATATTCTTTATACCCTCGGAAAGAGAAATCGTGTTGCCGATGCCCTTAGCCGAAAGCAACAAGCGGTTGTTTCTATGATAATATGCAAATGGAATGATCTTGAGACTTTGCCCACTTGTGAGATTCGAGATCGCGAATTCGATTCATGTTCATCTCCGTTTTATTTAGCCTTAAGGCTCATCCTTCTCTTTTAGACCGCATCCTTAAAGCTCAAAAGCATGATTCGAGTTGGCTCTTCTTAGCCAAATTTGTGGGGATAAAATTGATATTGATGGTCTGAAAGACTTTGAGATTGATGCTCGTGGCGGCATTCGAAAATTTAATGGACTTATCGTGTAAGATATTAGTGATCTTCGTAAAGACATTTTAGAAGATTTTCATCATTCTAAATTTACCATTCATCCAGGTAGTAGTAAAATGTATGCGGACATGAAGCAACGTTATTATTGGGATGGAACGAAATCCGATATTGCTAACTTTATTAAGCATTGCGTAACTTTTCAACTCATTAAGGCCGACCATCAAAGGCCCGGTGGGTTATTGCAACCTTTGGAAAATCCTGTTTGGAAGTAGGATCAAGTCTCCATGGTTTTTATTGATGGTCTTCCCCATTCTCGTTCGGGTCATAACAGTTTATGGGTGATAGTAGACAGACTTACAAAATCGACCTATTTTATTCTCGTTTGGTCTAATCGGACCGCATCTCTTTTGGCCAAACTTTATGTTAAAGAAATTGTTAAATTGCATGGATAGTGATCGTGATCCATTATTTACAAGTGGATTTTGGAAGAGTCTTCAAAAAGCTTTGGGAACGAAGCTTAATTTTGGCACCTGTAAAGACCCGTAAGTCCGTACTCCTTGAATAGACACTAATCTCCTTTGTTTAATTCAAGATGAACGAAAATACGAACCCTTAGGGGTTTTAAGAAAAATTTAAGAAAAGAAAAGGTAGAAGAAGAAGGTAGATAGATAATAGAGAGAAAAGAAAATAGAAAAGAGGACAGAAAATTTTAAAATAGAAGAAAATAGAAGATAGAAGAATTTTAAAATAGAAGAAATAGAAAGAAAAAGAGAATAGAGGAAAAAGGAAACAACAGAAGAAAATAGGACGGGACAGAAAACAACCGAACAACATCAAAATCTCACAATTCGCAGCGGAACAACATATAATAATAAATGAATAATCTTTAAACAAAGAACTACAGTTATTACATTTCATCATATTTCATTACATCATATCATCACATCAGAGTGTACAACAACATCATACAACAACAAACAATGCAGCGGAAAAAGAAATATTATATAAATTAGTAATACGCCATGCCATCCAGCTTGCCTCCAGCAACTTCAGAATATCCAGAATATCCTGATAAACCTAACTCTTAACTGCCCGTGTGGAAATTGGTGGGCACCCAGAGTTTAGGAAGGAAAACAATAAACTCCGAGTCAGTCATGTGACTGGTGTGAGAACTCAAAACAGTTTATTTATCTTTAAAATCAAAATAGAAGAATATTTTTAAATCAATTCGCAATGCTTTTAAAAATGAGACTACCATAAGGCCTCCCGCGCACACACACATGCAAACGCAGAATCGGAGGAGATTTCTCCTTATGATAGCCAAAGATGCTTGATACGCATTTAAAATAACATTTGATATTATTACTAGTGCATAATGTAGTAAAAATTCATTTCTAAAGTAGAATATAAATCTTAGCCAACATACGACCATTATCGTATGCCTACTATAGCTAACTATGTTCAATAGCAGGTTACCGCCACATTCCATAGCAGGTTATACAACTAATACCGTACAAGTCTCGTATTGTTTCTTTGGATTTCCAACAAATGGTCAGGCCAAGGAACTTCCCATTGCCACATGAGAATGCCTCTGGAAAGACATCCCCGAGAACCAAACCGGATCTCTGCCAACACAAGGCCGGGTTACCCCTAACTGGGTAACTACTGACACGAGCACGCCATTCCCCGGTCCTTTAGGACCTTTTCAACCGAGCGCTCGATATCCAACATCACACCATAATAAATAGAGTGTTTTCAACATGAGTAAGTATCTGGGCTCCATACCATGATACCACCCCTTTCCAGAAGGAAATGCACATACCCTAAGGGGAGCTACAGCAACCCCTAATAACCTTGCCGCATCTTTCCTGTTTTGACCATTTCCGGGATGTGAGGCTCGACGAAGTCACGTCCACAAAAACATACTTTATACAAAAGCCATGCTTTGGGTCAACAAATGATCAACACAATGATCACTAAGATAGACGATCAAATAAATGATCCTATCACAATAATCAACACAATGATCATTTCAGCATCACTCAGCATGTCACATTACCAAAATGGGATATATCGCTGATAACTTCAACTATATAACCTTTGAGCTCGTACGTCTCAAAGAAGGGTGTTAAGCAAAGAATAAATTCTCCGCCACCAACAGAAATATATTTGAAAGAAATCGGCTTTATATCTCAACTTGTAATGTCAGGCATACAATCCATACAAGTCTGTTCCGGGCTCGAACAGAACCGAAGGCACTTACAAAGAAGTCCTTGCAATCCGGATATTCACAATCCTGATCGGATTCACCATCACATATGGAGAACTCAATACTGTAGCTACTCGGTGCAGAGTCAATCGATAGTTCATCCTATCACTCTTGCAAATATTCGGTCTTCAACACCGATCTTCAAATGCGATTCACAACGACGTATCACATATTCGGAGTGGGTTATACGACCCCATGGTCCTTTCCCGGTTAACCCGAATAGTGAGCGCTTATTCAAAAATAAGTGTGACATTCAAATTCAATCAATTCACATCAAATACCCATTCAAAGGGAAATATTGATAGTCGGTTATTGAACTATCACTGGATATGCACACATCACCAGATTCCAAATAATTTTCCAAATTATTTATTTTCCAAAATATCTTTACAAGATATATAGTTTCAACACTTCAAAAATAAATCAATATTTATTTTTAACAAGTTCCACTTTCACATATAAATTCCATAATGAATTTATATTTCAAAATATTCGTGCATATACGATTTCAATAATTCATTTCAATTTATCTTCAAAAAGATAAATTCAATATATTCACTTTATATTGGAAAACAATTCTATACTTATTAAAAATAAGTAATTCACAAATCTTTTTCTTTTCAACCTTAGAAAATATTCAATATACTTAAATCGAAATTTAGTATATATTTCATCCTTTAAGGAAATCATGTTCTTAAACATATTTATTTGGGCCAAAACGAATGTTGCGTAAAACATCGTTACGACAACCCAAAATCACTAGTATAGGGATTCGAAATTAAAATAGATATATAGATCCCAATACTATTCAAAACATTTCCTTTCGGAAATCATTTACTATAACAACAGTGTCATAGTCCACCATTTCCTTTTATTTCTCGAAACATCTATTTCAACAATGAATGTTGAAATCTATGGTTTCGAATCTCAATGCATTTAAAACATCGTTAGATCGTTTTAATTCAATTTAAACATCTCATTCAAAACTTTTCCTTTAACGTGTTATTCACTATTCAAAAATGTGAATAAACTTCGTTAACAAATCTCATCCTTTTTATACATTTTTAACTTAAAGGATTATTCACAGTCTAAAACGTGAGTATAACTCCATTTGTAGGTTATAACAATTAACTTATCAAAATAGGTCGTTTGCGAATTTATAAAACAACGTTTATAAATTCCATATCTATTTATTTATAAAAAAACTTCCTTTTTATAAATTCCTTTATTAACCTATTCCAGTTTATAACTAAATTATAAACTAAACGTTCACATTATAAGTTAATTACTTATAAAACGATTATTTTACAAAATCGTTCATTTAACTTCCCAAATTATTAATCTTAACTTATAAGATTGTTTATTTATCCAAAATTCATTCTTTCGATAACTTTATAAATTTTATAAACCTATTGCTTATAAAATTTCATTTATAACTTCCCAGTTTATAATTTCATAAATTTCATTCATTTAGGAAATTCATTTTCACTACATTCAAACACTTATAAAAACTCGTTTTATAATGTCCATAATTCAATTTATAAATATCCATTTATAAATCCCTTAATATAAATCAATTTATATTATTCTTTTTAAACGTCTTTAAATTCCTTTATAATTTCATCATTCTCTTGATTTATAAAATAATCAAACTTCATAAATTCTATATTTAAACTTTTATAATATATTCAAAAATCCAATTTAACTATTTTATAAAATCATTAGTTCATATTTCTCAAAAATCGACTTTTAATCGTATTTCTAAAAATCAGCTTTTTTTAACTATATTTCACAAAAACCATAATTTTTATAACTTTAAAAATTATAACGTTTATTTATTTATAATGGATCAATTCCAAAAATATAGTATATTTTCAAAATCACTTTTAAAATCATTTTAAAATCTCAAAATCTGGGTCCAATGATGCCACACACCAAATAGTCAATCACGACTACAACGATATCATATATCAATATGAAAATCCATCAAATATCAAAATATCTGAAATAAAATAAATACTGTTGAGGAATCCAGTTGGATCCCTCCAACCTGTTTTCCTGCATCCAAAAACATTAGCACAATACCAATTTCGCTCCAGTACGAAATTATCGCGGTACATGTTCTTAATAAATATTATCCGCTTAATAACGGCGTAATAGGGTCTCATCCGCTAAACAAAAATGCGGGAAATCAACAACTGCAATATATACATATGCCAATATATATATATTGATATTATATATAATACCAATTTCACTGTTTATGAAATATTCGCGGTATATGTTTTTATAAATAACATCCGCTTACTAACGGCGCATAATGTCTATTTTAACAATCAATAATTTACAGTCATCATTCAAACATGCATTCAAATATTTTAAATCTAACTATTTAAAATAAAATCGAAATCTATTCGATTGAGTGAGAAGTTCTCACCTTGGTTTTAAATTCCGTTTTAGCTTTTATTTCGAATAAAATTAAACGCGCATTTAATTTTACCCGAAATTCTCACTAACTCCAAACGACTCCAAACCAACTCCATCGCGTAGTGCTCGTCCATACGATTCCAACGCAACTGAGTTTGCATTTTTTCGACCTCGTATGAAAAAGTTATGTATTTTTGAAGTTACACGAGTTTTATATAAACAATTTACAACAAAACTTAAAATTTTTAAACCCACATCAATCTACAGCCATCAGATCCTTCATCACAAATCTGGACCGTGCATAGCCCTTTCTTCCTCACGTCTTCATCTCAGGTCACGGCCGTCACTTGAACCCATGCTCATAGCAACTAGGGTTTCAATTTGCTCGCTCAATACTCGATGAAAATTCATCAAACCACTTGCAAATCAAAGCTCTTCGCGAGAGCTACCACCACCATCAACCACTTGGAGCTCGGCCTGCACATGAGCCTCGAATTTCGTGCCAAACCTGTAGCAAACGGCCCACCATAGCTCCTCCATCGTCGCTCCAAATTCGATCATCACCGTATGGAATCGAAGCTCTCGTCGAGCTCTTCGACTTTGTAGTTGAGCACTTTGGCTAATTCTTGATGGATTGGAAGAGATTAAGAGATGAGTGTTGAGCATTTCTGGCCATTGGTTAATAAGTGGCGGCTAGGGTTTGTTAGATTAGGGTTTTGTTATTTTTTTATAAAATTATGAAGATGGTGGTTGTATTTATAGAGTTTCGTTCGGCACTATTCACCCGGAAATTCCGAACTCCGATTTAGACGCCGTAACCAGCGTACCTAGGGTTTATCCCGCGTTCCGGACACAATGGAAAAGGTTTCGGAAGCTAATTCGGAAGTATGTGCGAGTTATGGCTGAAAACGTTCAATTTAAATTAAACCGATTTAAACCGATTTCTAGGCGTTTTAATTCGTACCGGACAAACGGTAAATCCAATTGACTTGAAATTTGAAATCTTACAATAATATCACATTACGGATCCGATGAAACTAGTTTCGTCGAAATCCGAGATTTTTTGAAAAATGGCTATTTTGACTCGCCAAATTTAAATTAAAAATAATTCGATGCGTTTCGAGCTGCCACGATCAAACGATAACTCCGATTGACACGAAAATTGAAATCCGGTAATAACTAACTATTACGGATCCAATGAAACTGGTTTCGTTCAATTCTGAGACTGTTCAAAAATTGGCTATTTTACAGTCGATTATTAAATATTAAAATATTCAATTTTCACAATTTAACTTTTAATTCGATTTTAAAAGTTCTAGAATGTTTCTATAACTCCAGTATGATTAAATAAAATTTTCCAAATTATTTTCAATCATATTTAACTCAATTTTTAATTATTTCCATAATTTAACGTATTAAATTATTGATTTAATTATCTAATTAAATCCAATAATTCAAATAAAAATTTATTTGACTTAAAAATTCACTTATAAATATTTAAAATTAATTAAATATTCAAATTTTAATTTAATAAAATTCTGGGTCGTTACAATCTTTCCCCCTTAAAAGAATTTCGTCCTCGAAATTACAAGTAAGAAAGGTTACAAAATCTATTCATTTTCCCAAAATTTATAATTAAACTTATTACCATACTTTACTAAGTTTTCAAATCATACTTAGTTATCTTTTCAAAACAAACTATATCATTTAACTTTCAATTCCAAAATCAAAGTTAAAATTTTCAAAATTTTCCCAATTTTCTCAAAAAATTTCTAACGCCTTAAATTTCCGGAAAAATTCGCCATAGTCTCCTTTGCGCGGCTCGATCCGAAAAAAAAAATGACAGTATATATATCACAAATATACATCTCATCAAGTAATGAGGCATCCCGAAGGGAAAAAAGTGTAAAAGTGCGATATTTAATCCGAGATATGTACCTTATATTTTATTAGCAAGCATATACGGCTAATATAGCGCTAAAGCGAACTCCAAATGCGAAGCAAACGCGATCCGCACCTACTAAATACTCAACAAACAACATGAGAACATGCACATAGACAATAATCTCAATATACATCGTATAGCAACATAATAACTATATAAGTCACATAGCAAATGCAACCAAACAACAAATGCAAACATCAACCAACTACCATTCATAATCAAATGAATATTCATTCATATTCTCATTAATATTAAATGAAATGGTTTTCAATTTAAATCACATTTGATTCATTAACATTGGATTTTATTAACATTCATTCTCAATTCAATTAGTTTACATTCACTAATTAAATCCAATTCACTTTCAATTCTATTCAAATTTATTTACTTTCAATTTGAATTTAATTACATGGCTTTCAATTTCATTAATTCACTTAATGAATTTTATACAACCAATCAACAATCAAGTAACAACCAATAGATATTAATTATAACCAAATTCCTTTGCTTATATTCATTCAATTTGGTTTAATTAAATTGATTTTTATTCAACCATTCAACTTCTAATAACATTAGATTTTAATGAATTAACACTTATATTCATTACTCCATTCCAATTTATTCATTCAATTCAATTACAAAAGTTGAATTTTTATTTATATACTCAAGTTCATATTTATTTAATCCACTTGATTATTTACTTCGATACCAATATCAATTCATATAGCTTCACTTCTTATATATATAAGTTTATTTCACAATTGTAATTACATTAATTATAATTTCAATTCTTATAATTCTTTTGCTTATACAATTATTTTCTTATTTAGATTATTCAAACATCTTATTCAACAACCTAACAATCAACTTACATACACTTTAATAATTCTGAAAAATTATTCCTTTATATATAAAATATAATCAAGGCAAAATTATTCCATTTACCCAATTTTAAACAATACTGTGTCGAATTGTTCTATTCAAGTGTTTATAGATCCCTATCAACAACGTTAATTACTCGTATTAACCAGAATCTATATACCACTCAACAAACCAATCATCACGATATAAAACAATTTTATATTCACTAACAAATACGCTCTCATAGCTATTATTAAACTCAAACTCATTCTAGAGTACTGCTGACTCTATCTCTAATGAGAAATACCCAACAGAACCATGGTTGTCGCTTAACCATCAGCTCCGATACCAAATGTAAAGACCCGTAAGTCCGTACTCCTTGAATAGACACTAATCTCCTTTGTTTAATTCAAGATGAACGAAAATACGAACCCTTAGGGGTTTTAAGAAAAATTTAAGAAAAGAAAAGGTAGAAGAAGAAGGTAGATAGATAATAGAGAGAAAAGAAAATAGAAAAGAGGACAGAAAATTTTAAAATAGAAGAAAATAGAAGATAGAAGAATTTTAAAAATAGAATAAATAGAAAGAAAAAGAGAATAGAGGAAAAAGGAAACAACAGAAGAAAATAGGACGGGACAGAAAACAACCGAACAACATCAAAATCTCACAATTCGCAGCGGAACAACATATAATAATAAATGAATAATCTTTAAACAAAGAACTACAGTTATTACATTTCATCATATTTCATTACATCATATCATCACATCAGAGTGTACAACAACATCATACAACAACAAACAATGCAGCGGAAAAAGAAATATTATATAAATTAGTAATACGCCATGCCATCCAGCTTGCCTCCAGCAACTTCAGAATATCCAGAATATCCTGATAAACCTAACTCTTAACTGCCCGTGTGGAAATTGGTGGGCACCCAGAGTTTAGGAAGGAAAACAATAAACTCCGAGTCAGTCATGTGACTGGTGTGAGAACTCAAAACAGTTTATTTATCTTTAAAATCAAAATAGAAGAATATTTTTAAATCAATTCGCAATGCTTTTAAAAATGAGACTACCATAAGGCCTCCCGCACACACACACATGCAAACGCAGAATCGGAGGAGATTTCTCCTTATGATAGCCAAAGATGCTTGATACGCATTTAAAATAACATTTGATATTATTACTAGTGCATAATGTAGTAAAAATTCATTTCTAAAGTAGAATATAAATCTTAGCCAACATACGACCATTATCGTATGCCTACTATTGCTAACTATGTTCAATAGCAGGTTACCGCCACATTCCATAGCAGGTTATACAACTAATACCGTACAAGTCTCGTATTGTTTCTTTGGATTTCCAACAAATGGTCAGGCCAAGGAACTTCCCATTGCCACATGAGAATGCCTCTGGAAAGACATCCCTGAGAACCAAACCGGATCTCTGCCAACACAAGGCCGGGTTACCCCTATTAGGACCTTTTCAACCGAGCGCTCGATATCCAACATCACACCATAATAAATAGAGTGTTTTCAACATGAGTAAGTATCTGGGCTCCATACCATGATACCACCCCTTTCCAGAAGGAAATGCACATACCCTAAGGGGAGCTACAGCAACCCCTAATAACCTTGCCGCATCTTTCCTGTTTTGACCATTTCCGGGATGTGAGGCTCGACGAAGTCACGTCCACAAAAACATACTTTATACAAAAGCCATGCTTTGGGTCAACAAATGATCAACACAATGATCACTAAGATAGACGATCAAATAAATGATCCTATCACAATAATCAACACAATGATCATTTCAGCATCACTCAGCATGTCACATTACCAAAATGGGATATATCGCTGATAACTTCAACTATATAACCTTTGAGCTCGTACGTCTCAAAGAAGGGTGTTAAGCAAAGAATAAATTCTCCGCCACCAACAGAAATATATTTGAAAGAAATCGGCTTTATATCTCAACTTGTAATGTCAGGCATACAATCCATACAAGTCTGTTCCGGGCTCGAACAGAACCGAAGGCACTTACAAAGAAGTCCTTGCAATCCGGATATTCACAATCCTGATCGGATTCACCATCACATATGGAGAACTCAATACCGTAGCTACTCGGTGCAGAGTCAATCGATAGTTCATCCTATCACTCTTGCAAATATCCGGTCTTCAACACCGATCTTCAAATGCGATTCACAACGACGTATCACATATTCGGAGTGGGTTATACGACCCCATGGTCCTTTCCCGGTTAACCCGAATAATGAGCGCTTATTCAAAAATAAGTGTGACATTCAAATTCAATCAATTCACATCAAATACCCATTCAAAGGGAAATATTGATAGTCGGTTATTGAACTATCACTGGATATGCACACATCACCAGATTCCAAATAATTTTCCAAATTATTTATTTTCCAAAATATCTTTACAAGATATATAGTTTCAACACTTCAAAAATAAATCAATATTTATTTTTAACAAGTTCCACTTTCACATATAAATTCCATAATGAATTTATATTTCAAAATATTCGTGCATATACGATTTCAATAATTCATTTCAATTTATCTTCAAAAAGATAAATTCAATATATTCACTTTATATTGGAAAACAATTCTATACTTATTAAAAATAAGTAATTCACAAATCTTTTTCTTTTCAACCTTAGAAAATATTCAATATACTTAAATCGAAATTTAGTATATATTTCATCCTTTAAGGAAATCATGTTCTTAAACATATTTATTTGGGCCAAAACGAATGTTGCGTAAAACATCGTTACGACAACCCAAAATCACTAGTATAGGGATTCGAAATTAAAATAGATATATAGATCCCAATACTATTCAAAACATTTCCTTTCGGAAATCATTTACTATAACAACAGTGTTATAGTCCACCATTTCCTTTTATTTCTCGAAACATCTATTTCAACAATGAATGTTGAAATCTATGGTTTCGAATCTCAATGCATTTAAAACATCGTTAGATCGTTTTAATTCAATTTAAACATCTCATTCAAAACTTTTCCTTTAACGTGTTATTCACTATTCAAAAATGTGAATAAACTTCGTTAACAAATCTCATCCTTTTTATACATTTTTAACTTAAAGGATTATTCACAGTCTAAAACGTGAGTATAACTCCATTTATAGGTTATAACAATTAACTTATCAAAATAGGTCGTTTGCGAATTTATAAAACAACGTTTATAAATTCCATATCTATTTATTTATAAAAAAACTTCCTTTTTATAAATTCCTTTATTAACCTATTCCAGTTTATAACTAAATTATAAACTAAACGTTCACATTATAAGTTAATTACTTATAAAACGATTATTTTACAAAATCGTTCATTTAACTTCCCAAATTATTAATCTTAACTTATAAGATTGTTTATTTATCCAAAATTCATTCTTTCGATAACTTTATAAATTTTATAAACCTATTGCTTATAAAATTTCATTTATAACTTCCCAGTTTATAATTTCATAAATTTCATTCATTTAGGAAATTCATTTTCACTACATTCAAACACTTATAAAAACTCGTTTTATAATGTCCATAATTCAATTTATAAATATCCATTTATAAATCCCTTAATATAAATCAATTTATATTATTCTTTTTAAACGTCTTTAAATTCCTTTATAATTTCATCATTCTCTTGATTTATAAAATAATCAAACTTCATAAATTCTATATTTAAACTTTTATAATATATTCAAAAATCCAATTTAACTATTTTATAAAATCATTAGTTCATATTTCTCAAAAATCGACTTTTAATCGTATTTCTAAAAATCAGCTTTTTTTAACTATATTTCACAAAAACCATAATTTTTATAACTTTAAAAATTATAACGTTTATTTATTTATAATGGATCAATTCCAAAAATATAGTATATTTTCAAAATCACTTTTAAAATCATTTTAAAATCTCAAAATCTGGGTCCAATGATGCCACACACCAAATAGTCAATCACGACTACAACGATATCATATATCAATATGAAAATCCATCAAATATCAAAATATCTGAAATAAAATAAATACTGTTGAGGAATCCAGTTGGATCCCTCCAACCTGTTTTCCTGCATCCAAAAACATTAGCACAATACCAATTTCGCTCCAGTACGAAATTATCGCGGTACATGTTCTTAATAAATATTATCCGCTTAATAACGGCGTAATAGGGTCTCATCCGCTAAACAAAAATGCGGGAAATCAACAACTGCAATATATACATATGCCAATATATATATATTGATATTATATATAATACCAATTTCACTGTTTATGAAATATTCGCGGTATATGTTTTTATAAATAACATCCGCTTACTAACGGCGCATAATGTCTATTTTAACAATCAATAATTTACAGTCATCATTCAAACATGCATTCAAATATTTTAAATCTAACTATTTAAAATAAAATCGAAATCTATTCGATTGAGTGAGAAGTTCTCACCTTGGTTTTAAATTCCGTTTTAGCTTTTATTTCGAATAAAATTAAACGCGCATTTAATTTTACCCGAAATTCTCACTAACTCCAAACGACTCCAAACCAACTCCATCGCGTAGTGCTCGTCCATACGATTCCAACGCAACTGAGTTTGCATTTTTTCGACCTCGTATGAAAAAGTTATGTATTTTTGAAGTTACACGAGTTTTATATAAACAATTTACAACAAAACTTAAAATTTTTAAACCACATCAATCTACAGCCATCAGATCCTTCATCACAAATCTGGACCGTGCATAGCCCTTTCTTCCTCACGTCTTCATCTCAGGTCACGGCCGTCACTTCAACCCATACTCATAGCAACTAGGGTTTCAATTTGCTCGCTCAATACTCGATGAAAATTCATCAAACCACTTGCAAATCGAAGCTCTTCGCGAGAGCTACCACCACCATCAACCACTTGGAGCTCGGCCTGCACATGAGCCTCGAATTTCGTGCCAAACCTGTAGCAAACGGCCCACCATAGCTCCTCCATCGTCGCTCCAAATTCGATCATCACCGTATGGAATCGAAGCTCTCGTCGAGCTCTTCGACTTTGTAGTTGAGCACTTTGGCTAATTCTTGATGGATTGGAAGAGATTAAGAGATGAGTGTTGAGCATTTCTGGCCATTGGTTAATAAGTGGCGGCTAGGGTTTGTTAGATTAGGGTTTTGTTATTTTTTTATAAAATTATGAAGATGGTGGTTGTATTTATAGAGTTTCGTTCGACACTATTCACCCGGAAATTCCGAACTCCGATTTAGACGCCGTAACCAGCGTACCTAGGGTTTATCCCGCGTTCCGGACACAATGGAACAGGTTTCGGAAGCTAATTCGGAAGTATGTGCGAGTTATGGCTGAAAACGTTCAATTTAAATTAAACCGATTTAAACCGATTTCTAGGCGTTTTAATTCGTACCGGACAAACGGTAAATCCAATTGACTTGAAATTTGAAATCTTACAATAATATCACATTACGGATCCGATGAAACTGGTTTCGTCGAAATCCGAGATTTTTTGAAAAATGGCTATTTTGACTCGCCAAATTTAAATTAAAAATAATTCGATGCGTTTCGAGCTGCCACGATCAAACGATAACTCCGATTGACACGAAAATTGAAATCCGGTAATAACTAACTATTACGGATCCAATGAAACTAGTTTCGTTCAATTCTGAGACTGTTCAAAAATTGGCTATTTTACAGTCGATTATTAAATATTAAAATATTCAATTTTCACAATTTAACTTTTAATTCGATTTTAAAAGTTCTAGAATGTTTCTATAACTCCAGTATGATTAAATAAAATTTTCCAAATTATTTTCAATCATATTTAACTCAATTTTTAATTATTTCCATAATTTAACGTATTAAATTATTGATTTAATTATCTAATTAAATCCAATAATTCAAATAAAAATTTATTTGACTTAAAAATTCACTTATAAATATTTAAAATTAATTAAATATTCAAATTTTAATTTAATAAAATTCTGGGTCGTTACAGCACCGCTTATCATCCTCAGTCCGATGGACAAATAGGGCGAGTGAATCAAACTCTTGAAGATCTTCTTCGTGCATGTGTTTTTGATTTTGGTAGATGTTGGGAAGATCATATTCCTTTTGTTGAGTTTTCTTATAATAATAGCTTCCAATCTAGTATTGGTATGGCACTTTCGAGGCACTCTACGGAAGGCCATGCCGATCTCCTTCGTGTTGGCCTGAAGCCGGTGAGAAGCTGTTTTAGGACCAAATTTTATTCATGATGCCACAGAAAAGATTGATCTTATTCGTCATAGGATGAAAGAAGCTCAAATTAGACGAAAATCCTATGCCGATAACCGAAGAAGGAAACTAGAATTTTCTGTGGGAGATTTGGTGTTCATTCGTGTTTCACCTATGAAGGATGTTGTGCATTTCAACCGATCGGGAAAACTAGCGCCACGATATATTGGTCCATTTCCCATCACCGAACGTATTGGTTTCATAGCTTATAGCCTTTTATTACTAGCTCAATTTTCTGCTATTCATGACGTATTCTACGTTTCTCAACTTCGAAAATGCCTTAGAGATTCTTATTCTATTCTTGAGCCCTATGTTATTGAAGAAATTAAAGTTTCACCTAATTTGACTTGTGAGCAACATCCTATTAGCATCATTGCTACGGAGGTTAAACACCTTCGAAATAAAGATGTTCCGCTTATGTAAGTTCAATGGTCCCAAATTCGAAGGATTGTTCTTGGAAATCCAGAGAATTCATCGAGCGAACATATCCAGATTTACTTTCTCGCGCTCCTTGAAGGTGAACTTCTCACTTCAAATTTATCTTTGGCGTTGTTATGCCATAGAGTGGTTGTTACTCTTTATTTTCTTCTTAAATATTACAAGGACGTGATTGCTTTAAGGAGAGGAGTCTGTAACAACCCGCATATTTTGCAATATATATATATAAATGTTTCACTTGAATATAGCATCATTGCTTGAATTTAAAGTCCGTAATATGATTTTTTGTAAATAGTCGAATTGGGACTCAAGACTACTTTCATTGATTTCAAAATGGCGTTTACAACCTTTTTGAGTATAAACATCGATATGTTAGGAGTTGATTAGGATTTGGTATTTTGTTTAGGCTTTGGGTTGTGTTCTAGCCTACTAACCCAATAAGAGAACCAAAACCCATTACCATATACATCCCACTCCACTCCTCTCCTCTTCATTCATTTTCATTTTGAAATTTCGTAACATTCTCAAGCCCTAAAAGAAGAAATGGGGGAGAAGAGGGGAAATCAAAATTCCTAAGCCCTATATTCTTAGGAAAATTCAAATTCAAGTTTCTAGAAATTAAAGAGAAGCTTAGATAAGCATCCTCTTCATATTCTCCATCTCAATCTCTCTTCCATTTCAAAAATTCCTATAACCTAGCTTAGGAAATTCATTTTCATATGATGATAGATTGAAGATTCTAGAGGTGTTGTTGAAGAGAAATCGATCTTAGCTTGTTTTAAACCTTCTCATTTCTATATTTGGGTTTAAAAGGTGAGTTCTTAAACTCACATCTAGGTCTATAGCTTTCATTATTGTTAGGTATGAATTCCTAACATCTATTTCATGTCCACTTGCTTTTGATTTGAAGTGGTTTGATGAATTTTTCAATTTTGGGTATTTCGAAGTCAAAATATATGAAAATCCTCCTATGGATATTTGGACATGTTGTTTGGAGTGTATTGAAGAGCCTATAGGGTTGGGTTGCCGCTTGACATAAATCCCTAGCCTCTGTTGCTTGTTCCATCGCTTCCGAACAGATGTGGCCATCAATGGCCTAGGAAAAACGTGCCCTAAACTTCAACTGAGACATCTGGTAATAAGCTCAGACGTCTGAGGCTACGGAACGAAAAATTCCAATCTTTTGGCTTAGATGTCTAAGGTTCTTTCCCAGACGTCTGGACGATCTGGAAGAAAATTTCTAGACTTATAGCTCAGACGTCTAGGAGAACCACCAGATATATGACGCTCTTAAAATAAGCCAATCTGCCTATTTTCATGTGAATTTCCGTTTTAATCGATTTTTGTTGATTCGGGTAGTTGATGTCATTCATTACCGACTTTGATGACTTCTTTTCTGGTTTTTGAGAATGTCCATTTGGTGGATTTGATATCGATTTTCATGGTTTTAATTCACATCGTCGAATATGGATTTTTGGTGATAGACTGCTTTCACAATCATTTCTGTGATTTTTCACTTTCAAATACAAAAGTTTTTACACTAGTAGTAAATGCTCAAGCTCTTTCACAAAAATGATTTCAACGTTACTTTTAATACAAAGCTCGTTTTTTAATCTTTTTTCAAATCTATTAGTATATACAAACATTTACCTCATTCGTATGAGAAATCTAATTAAACAACTTAGCAAAACAAGTGGTATGAAACGCTTGTGTTTACTTCGTCGATTAATTTTCGGAGTTGTTCAATTGAACTCTTGTGACAATTTTTGAGCGGAAAGCTGCAATCGGTTCGTAAATATTTAAATTAAGCCAGTGGTTATGGGACATGAAGCTAAACTCATTTATTTACTATCTTAGTGTAATTTACACTTCTTATTGACCAATGGTGATCATTTTATGGTTTAGACTAGCGATATGCGATGTCTCTTTGTCCATGTGGGGTCTGTACCTAGTTTTAGGCCAACGACCCATGTTCTTTTGACCATTTTATGGAGTTCGATTCATTGGGCGTACCATTGTACTACTTCATTGTTCTGGCTTATCAGGTTCATCGGGCGTATCGTTGTAATACGTCGTTGTTCCAACTTGTTTGTGTTTCAGGTTTCTCGGGCATACCGTTGTACTACGTTGTTGCATTGCCTCGATGGGTTAGCGACCCATGGGATAGCATCCCGTTTGTGATACACGTGTTAGTGGGCTTTCATGCTCCTGTTTTTGATAGGCCTCCTCTTTTGTGTTTTCTGGATTTCTAATTATTGATTTCTAGAATTTATGTTTCACCAATCTTGATTATATGCATTGATAAGCTCTATCAATATTTGTGGTTTGGTGAATAATTTAAAGAATATGACATTCTTTTTGGTGTATGAGAAAATTTGAGATATTATATGATTTTTGTTGTTATTATGTATATTTGTCATATCTCTTATCCTATCTCATTTTATATGATATTTATAGCTAGACTGATCCATTTTTTATTTTTCTTCTTAAATAGTACTCGGGTCAGACCTAGGTATTTCAGGTGCTTCCACTTGATTTCTTAGCAGGGACTAGCTTTTGACTTTTGGCTAACTACCTAGCTTAGTAGTTTTTGCTTTTATGCATTCGAGATAGAGACTCCTTGATGTATACATATTCTTTTGTCTAGCACTTGTACTTATTCTTTTGTGGTGTAGTGGATCTTGTATGACCACTACTGTGACGCCCCACCTCTATACCCACTCTAGACAAGGACACTACGGTGTAATGCCGTCAACTAGCATGGAGAATAAGGCTGTTGAGGAGCGACCATCCATGTAATTGCTTTGTGTGAGCACCGATATGTCAGATAGTACAACATGCATTTGGTTTCAGGAGGGAATCCGACATACCGATACAAACTCAAAGCTACTAAACAGTGGCTATATATATTCTTCGGAAACAAACATAGAAATAAACATATCACAAATCAGTCATAGATATCCATGTCACAAAGGCGGAAAAAGATATGAATATAACACATGAAAGTGTACATCATAGTAGTGGTCAAACAAGATCCACAAATATCACAAAAGAATAGCTACAAGTGCTAGACAAATGAATATAGATACATCAGGGAGTCTATGTCTCAAATGTATGCAACAAAAACTACTAATCTAAGTAGTTAGCCAAAAGTCAGGGTGATAATCCCAGATGTGGAGTCAACCAGAAGCACCTGTGTCATCTCGGTCTGACCCGAGTATTATTTAATAAGAAAATAATAAACGGATCAGTCTAGTTATAAATATCAGATAAAATGATAAAGAATAAGAGATATGACTAAATGTATAATAATCACAATGCCATGTTGTGATAAGTAAGTAATTGAAAATCAACAAGAGATTAATCAATATCACAAGAATCTTCTCAAAGATCAAAAGGAACATCATACTCCATATTTTCATTCACCAAAACCACGAATATTGACAATAATATCAATGCCAATCACAAAAGTTAATGACACATAAATTCACCAATGCACAAATATTGATAAAACTTATCAATATAAATCACGAAAATTGGTGAAACACAAATTCTAGAAATCATCAATGGAAATCCAGAAATCACAAAAAGGGGGAGGCCTACCACGAAACGGGAGTATGAAAACTCACCAACACGTGTATCACAAAATGGAACGCTATTCCATGGTTGCTAACCACTAATTTTGAGCCGAAGCTCCACAAAACGGCCCGAAGACCATGGGTCGCTACCCCACCAAATTGAGACGAAGCTCCACAGAAAGGGGGTTTAGTCTCCCTCGTAGACAAAAAGACATATTTAAATACTAAATTTATTAAAAACTAAGTACTTAGCAAAATAGAGATAATATAAGGTGTTAAACTTTTAGACTTTAAAACAAAATTGAAGTTTTCAAAATAAACTTAAACTTACTTTCATTAAAATGCTTTAAGCCCGGCCCACACGCAAGCTAACACAATCCAACTCCATCTCCTTCCCTCTACATCAACTACCTGAACCCAACAGCATTCACTAACAAACGTGCGCATACACCCGAGTACAACATGCTACTCTCACGTGACCCACTCGAACGCAACTTCGAGGAAACCCACACACACAAAAACGCACTGACACACGCACGGCCTCGTGCACCTGCACGAACCCACGACGCCACCATCGCCACCGCCGACCTCACGCGCAAACCATGCTTCGACCCTCGACCCAAAATCCAAACCCAGAATTCAAAAATTCGAATTCGAACAAAATTCGAATGCTCGAGCAAAAAAATCAACTACAGCCGCTGGGAAGAAAACCCCTCATCCACGACCATCTTACTTCATTCCGGCGCCCAACTTCGGCCACGCGTGCGCAACCCCCACATGCAACTCCACCTCAAACCATTCCCAACTCGATCACCCTTAAGCTTCACGCGATCGAATTTTCCAAGCTCGAAAAGCACAGTACCTTAAACCCTACAAACCCAAATTTCAATTTCTATGTTGCATAATAAATTCAAATAGTATTTTTCTAGTGATAATCATCATCTAACATAGCTTCAGTTCAAATTTCAAAAGTTGAAATCAATCCAATTACAAGAATTTTACAAAAGTCCCAAATACTGTAATCTTCAAAATTCGAATTCAATTGCAAGTTATAAATTCTGATTTCAATCTTAAAATTCATAAAATGCATTATAGATTCAATATATATATTTGATTCATCAAAATTTAACAAGATTTTCATGCTAAAATTTTGGTTTGTTTTACTGCATATTTGTTTTCTGCAGTTTTACTGTATCATCAATATGTATATTTAAATACTTATATCATATTGATTCTAACCTATAAATATGTTTGAAGATATCTACTAACTAACACCTTGCTGAATTTAAAATTTGAAGATTGTTCAAAAATTTACTCTGTACTTGCATTTACAGAGAAGTACAATTTATTTCTAATACATGCACAGCAAATATTTTAACCCTGAAACAAATACTTCACAAAATCATTGACATACAAGTATTCATCACTAACATTCAACATACAACTTTTATACTTAAAGTTTTAAAGATTTACTCACCTCTTTCTCTGATGTGAAGATTCAAACCACAGGAATGAATTCAGACTTCTTTTTGTTCTACTTGCTTCTTGAAATAACTTGTTTATCTTGATATGCTTTAAATCTTGAATAAGTTGGTGATTAAACTTTGAGATTGTGCAGAAATTTGTTGAAGATGTGAAGAAGTTCAGATTTTTGGAGAGAAGAATGTAAAATTTCTTTTTAATAAAATGAGAGTATGCATGAATGACTTTTAGAATTTGTTTTATAAAATTTAAAGAAAAGAAAATTTATATTATGACACTTGTCAAAATAATACATAGATTCTTAACACATGTTTATCAATAGGTTTAGATGTTAACATGTGTTTATCTCATGCAAAAATGAAATTAAAATATTTACTTAATTGATTTTCTTATATAAGTTTGTATTTTAAATCTTTAGAAAAAAATCAATTTCTTTTAAATAATGAATATAAAACAATTATTATAACTTGAATAAAATCATGAAAATATTACTTAATCCTCAAAGTATAATTTTAGAATAAAAATTAACATAGTTTAAATCCTTTAATATATCAATTCAAACATAATTTGAATTTAAAAAACCCAATCCAAAATCAACTTTGATATGAATAAAACTTTAACACATTCAATTTCAAATATATATGTACTAGTTTTTAATTAGAATAAATTTATATTTACCATTCATTTATTAACTATTGAATAAAATAACAAGTTAATCAATTTAAATTAATTTATTATATAGATTATCATATTTAAATTCGGTGTAAAATTCCGGGATATCACAATCCTCCCCACTTAAAAGAATTTCGTCCCCGAAATTTAAACAAAAGATAATCCACAAATTTCATTTTATTTAACACCTCAAACATACATAACATCCATACATAAGCAACCATCAAACAAACATCAAACAAACATTCATTCAATACAAACACCACTAGCTATCCGGACACATATCGGGATAAGCCTTCCTAAAGCTATCCAAAGTCTTCCAGGTACAATCTCTGGGATCATCACTCCACTGGACTTTAACAAGCTTCACAATCTTGCTTCTGAGTTGCCTCTCATCTTGATCAACAATTTGAACAGGATGTCAGACAACTGACAAGTCCGACTCAACCTCCAATTCTTCCTGCACAGCTGGCTCCACAATAAGAGATGGATCGTGCACATATCTCCGTAGATGGGATACGTGGAAAACATTGTGAATTCCATCCATCCGGTCCGGCAATTCAATCCTGTATGCTACAGCACCAATCCTCTCGAGAACTCGGAATGGACCAATGAATCTCGGAGCGAGTTTCCCTGTCTTCCCGAATCTTACAGCTCCTTTAATAGGGGAAACTTTGACAAAGACTAAATCACCAATCTCGAATTTCAATTGTCTTCGTCTCTTATCAGCATATTTCTTTTGTCGATCCTGAGCAGCTCTCATCCTTTTCTTGATCAGCTCGACTTTAGCAGATGCTTCCCGTATCAAATCTGGTCCCAGCACAATACGTTCCTTCGATTCTATCCAACAAGCTGGAGATCTACACGGTCTTCCATACAATGCTTCATACGGAGCCATCTTGATACTTGCTTGGAAACTGTTATTATACGAGAACTCCACTAGATGTAGATGATCCTCCCACGATCCTCCAAAATCTAATACACAGGCTCTCAGCATATCTTCTAGAATTCGATTAAGCCTTTCTGTTTGTCCATCTGTTTGTGGATGATATGCTGTGCTTAATCTCAAATTAGTCCCCGAAGCTTATTGCAATGCCTCCCAGAATTTGCTGGTGAAAATCGGATCTCGATCACTTACAATGCTGACTGGAACACCATGCAATCTCACAATCTCCTTCAAGAAAATTTCTGCCAAAGAAACTACAGTACGGGTCGCCTTACCTGGTATAAAATGGGCGCTCTTGGTAAGATGATCCACAATTACCTATATTCCTTCATTACCCTTCTTAGTTCTAGGCAAACCGTCGATGAAGTCCATCGAAATCATTTCCCATTTCCATGTCGGGACCTCCAAAGGTTGTAACAAACCAGCTTGCTTCTGCTGATCTCCCTTCACTTGCTGGCAGATTGCACAACTATTAACGAATCTAGCTACGTCCTTCTTCATGCCCGGCCACCAGAAAACTCTCTTCATATCCTTGTAAATCTTTGAGATTCCTGGATGGATATTTAATCTGGAGCGATGACTTTCAGACAATACTTCGTCTCTCAATCCATCTATGTCCGGTACACAATCGACCATTAATTCTCAATGCTCCTTGATTGTCTATCTTGAAATCCGAATATCGACCATCCTGGGTTCCAAGAATCAATTCTTCAAAAGACATATCCTCCACTTGCTTTCTTATTATTCTATCCTGGAGAGACGGAACAGCTTCCAAAAGAGAAAGAACCACATTTCTGCTAAGAGCATCTGCCACAACGTTCGCCTTCCCTGGAGTATACAGAATATCCAAATCGTATGATGCCAAGAACTCAACCCATCGCCGCTGCCTTAGATTAAGATCTTTCTGAGAGAAAAGATATTTCAACGGTTTGTGGTCCATGAATAACTCAAACTTTTCTCCTAAAAGATAGTGTCTCTATATCTTTAGAGCAAAAACAATAGCCAACAGCTCTAGGTCATGCGTAGCGTAGTTCCTCTCATGTGGCTTCAACTGCCGACTCGCATACGCAATAACCCTACCATTCTGCATAAGCACAGCTCCCAATCCAACAATACAGGCATCAGTATACACTTCAAACTTGCTCTCACCATCAGGAATAGCCAATACAGAAGCGCTTGTCAACTTTGCCTTCAGTTTCTGGAAAGCTTCCTCACACTCCGGTGTCCACTTGAATTTAGCTCCCTTCCTTGTCAGCTTCGTTAGATGAGAAGAGATCTTAGAATAATCCTTAATAAACTTCCTGTAGTAACTGGCCAATCCAAGAAAACTGTGAACTTCTGTAGGAGTCTGACGCTGCTTCCATTCCAGAATAGTCTCAACTTTAGCTGGATCTACAGAGATTCCCTCACCAGAAACAATGTGGCCCAAAAATTTCACTTCAGACTTCCAAAAATGACACTTAGAAAACTTTGCCTTCAGCACATGTCTTCTCAAAGTTTCCAAAACTATTCTCAAGTGTTGCTTGTGCTCTTCTTCCGATTTAGAATAAACCAAAATAACATCGATGAAGACTAAAACAAACTTATTCAGAACATCTCTAAAGACTCGGTTCATCGGATCTACAAAATAAGCAGGAGCGTTGGTTAACCCGAAAGGCATAACCAACCACTCATAGAAACAATTAGGTCCCCTAAATGCGGTTAAGGGAATACTGTCTTCAGCTACCCTTAACTGATGGAAACCTGATGCTAGATCTAACTGAGAAAAGACAGATGCACCATGAAGCTGGTCGAAGATATCATCAATGCGAGGAAGAGGATACTTATTCCGAATGGTCACCTTGTTCAATTCACGGTAATCTACACAGAACCTTAGCGACCCATCCGACTTAGTGACAAAAACTGCAGCAGAACCCCAACAGGAAAAACTTGGTCTAATCAAACCCTTCTCCAACAAATCTTAAGTTTGCTTCACTAATTCCTCCCTCTCCCTTGGAGCCATCCTCCTACTCGGTTGAATTACAGGTACTGCTCCAGGAACAAAATCTATACGGAACTCTATTTCCCGATGCGGAGGCAAACATTTAACTTCCTCAAATACGTCTGAGAAATCCCGGACTACTTCAATATCTACAACCTCTTCTTGAGAAGTCTCCACTCCATGTAAAAGACTACTCAAGTGGATTCCAGAGTTATCACACATTACTCTGGCAATCCTACCCAGATCAGTTTCCAACGAAACTGTTCTTTCATCACAATTTAAGATAGCTTTATATTTGTCAAGCCAATCCATTCCCAATATAAGGTCGAAACCTTGAAAATCCAATACATAAGGATCACAGGAAAAACTATGGGATAGATAGGAGATTCTCAAATCCTTACAAATCCTATCCAATTTGGTTACCCCTCCTATTGGATTTGATACAGAAATAGGATTGTCTACGATACTAGGAGTGAGTAAGAAATTCTCTACAGTTCCCAGGGAAATAAAACTTAAAGAAGCACTAGAATCAAATAAGACTTTAATATACTTTCCATTTAAAAGTAAAGTACCTTCTAAAACTCCCTTGCCCTTCGATGAGTTTGATGGTGCGCCTTCTAAAGCAAATACTTTGTTCTGTTGAACCTTATGAAGGAGCGGACAGTCTTTAATCATGTGCCCCGGTTGGTGACAGTTAAAGCAAAGCGACTTCTGAACTAACGCCGACCCTGGTCCACTATACTGCTGCCGCTGCTGCTGAGATCCTTTGCTGGGACACTTGTATGCCAGATGACCTTCTTGATGACAAATATAACACTTTCGGGTTCATTATTGTTTCCAGACTTCTTTTTGTTTTGCTTCTTCCAGTTAGGATTGAATTTCCTCTTATTCTGGTTGGAAGAATTCCCTCCTGATGCAGCAACTTGTGCCACTGACCTCTTCTTCATCAAGTCTTCATACCTTAACGCCATATCGATAAGCTCTACAAAAGACCCTTTCAGATGTGCAGTCATTTTCTCATGATACTCAGGCCTCAACCCTTGGACAAACATCTCGTTCTTCTTAAGAGGTGTGTCTATAAGTCCTGGTCCGTAGCAAGATAACTCGTTGAACTTTGTCTCGTATTCAGCTATGGACATATTCCCTTGTTTCAAATTCAGAAAATCTTGATAAAGCCGAGTTCTTCCTGCAGTAGGCATATACTTTTCCTCAAACATCTCCTTAAATTCTTCCCAAGACATACCATCCTCCGAGATATTAGCAGTCACTGAATTCCACCATACTGCAGCACCTCCTTGTAATTGCCACGCAACCATTATTCTCTTCTGCTCATCTGATAACCTCATGCTCTTAGAAATCTTCTCACACGAGCGAATCCATGCTTGAACTTCTATTATAGTTTCTGATCCTTGAAATGGTTTACCACCTAGATAAACAATGTCCTTGCATAAGGCGGCAAAACTTGCACTACCAACAACTCTTCCCCTTCGGCCTCTTGAACTCATATTGGCTACCTGAACAGGTAACCAATCAATTTAGATAGGGATATAGTTATATAAGAAAATTACAAATACGCACTCTCAAGATAGATACTACTTCAGAGCCTAGGTGTTTCTCAACCTCGCTCTGATACCAACTGTGACGACCCGTCTTTCATTCCACAGAAAAACGTATCATCAATAAGAAAGAAAGAAATAGAAATAGAAAGATAGAAAGAAAAGAAACAACAATCATCAGAATCTCACAGCGGAAACGATCAAAATAAATATTACATATATCCCTTACATAATTTACATATCTGAGTTCAAAAAATAATACTACTCCATTACATTAGCCATTCATAAGAGTTTTCCCAACCCATACAACTCAAAACATAACACCAAAATGCCACTACAGCGAATATAGATAGATAGTACGTCTGGACTCCAGCTCCAGCATCCAAAACATATGCTAATCCAAACCTAATCACTTGGCTACTCATAAAAATTTGAGTACCCAAGAGTTTATGAAAAACAAAATAAACTCCGGGTCAGACATGGGTCTGGTGTGAGTAAATCAGTTAAAGTTGCTTAACTTTAAAAATCATTTTGAAACAAAAGGGATCACATAAGACTTCCCACAAATAAACACGGGTAAGTTTTTACCTTACGCTAACCAAAACATTTGATAGGAAATTCAGTGATATTATAATAGGGTCTAGGGTTTTCAAAATAAAATACAGAAATAGCTGGAATGCTTACATCTCACATTCCAACATAGTTGGGCACAATCAAATCGTACGGCACTTATTGGAGATTGGATTCCATACAATGGCAGGGCTACTGGGGTACCGCCCGTCACAGTACGGGGCCTAGATCACCGTACCGAGGATTACTCCCGATCTCCTACAACACAAGGCCGGACCCATACCTTACTGGATAGTGCCGAACAAGACAACCCCGCAGTTGTGGCCAACAACTGCCCACACAGCCGAATAAATAATAAGGGACTTCTAGACAGAGGTAAATCTCACTCTTAAGTGGGGGCTACCCACGAAGCCTTGCTGCACCTCCCCTGTTTTAGCCATTCCCGGTTGATGAGGCTTGAGGCTACGATTACCATTATAAAGAACATAGCTCTTAGAATGCTCATCGTCCACCTGATGATGATCTGAAAGCATTCAATCCATACAAGTTCGTTTCGGGTTCGAACGAAACCGAAGGCATTATCTCGTTACACTCATTTTTGGAATCACCCTCAGAGTTAACGACGATAACCCTTGCACTCTGATTCACCATCTCGAATCTATAAGTACTATTCCGTCAACTCATTACGGAATCACCCATAGAGTTATACTGACGTATAGCCCTTACACCTCGAGTCTTCACTCTTCACATAAGATTCACGACCTAACGTTATTTGGAATCGATGTGGTTTTCGGATATCCAAATTTGGAAACCCGATCCCGGTCTCACCGAAATCCAAAGCGTGTCTTTTAGGTCCAAGTTGTTTTAAAGCTTTAAACAATTCAATTCGGGTTTAAACATAGCATCACACAACATTATCAACAGATATCAATTTAAACTATCATCCTCAAGCAAGCATTACTTAATTCATATCATAATTAATCTAGCATAACCAAACATTAATTAATTAATCCCAATTATTTAATTAATTAATCACCTCTTAATTATCTTGTTATTAATTAATTACTACTTAATTAATTAATAATCTTTATTTAATTATCAATTAATTACTATAATTATTTATTAATTAAACTTTGATTAAAAATTAATCGTTCCTTAATTGGTTATTAATTAATCCTTAATTTATAATTAATTAACCTTAATTAATTCTTAATTACCTTAATTAATTCTTAATTAATTACAAATTAATTTCTTAATTACATAATTAATTATTCATTAATTAACCTTAATTATTTAATTAATTAAATCTTAACCCTTAATTAATTTACAATTAATTATAAATTAATTAATGTTTAATTACTTAATTAACTCCTAATCAATTAATTAATTAACTTCTTAATCACTAATTTATTAATCATTAATCAATTAATTAATCACTTATTAATCACTTATGAATTAACCTTAAATTAATTAATAACCTATTAATTGTCATTTAATTTAATCCTTAATTACCTATTAAATAATTCATAATTAATTAATTAAATCTTAACAATTAATTAACCAAAATTAATTAATTAATTCCATCACTAATTGCTAATAAATTTAAGTAAACTTAAATTTCAAAATCTATTTAACTTCAAAACAAATCCATGTTCATTTATCTTTAAAACTCTTACATATTTAAATACTAAATTTATTAAAAACTAATTACTTAGCAAAATAGAGATAATATAAGGTGTTAAACTTTTAGACTTTAAAACAAAATTGAAGTTTTCAAAATAAACTTAAACTTACTTTCATTAAAACGCTTTAAGCCTGGCCCACACGCAAGCTAACACAATCCAACTCCATCTCCTTCCCTCTACATCAACTACCTGAACCCAACAGCATTCGCTAAAAAAAGTGCGCATACACCCGAGTACAACATGCTACTCTCACGCGACCCACTCGAACGCGACTTCGAGGAAACCCACACACAAAAACGCACTGACACACGCACGGCCTCGTGCACCTGCACGAACCCACGACGCCACCATCGCCACCACCGACCTCACGCGCAAACCATGCTTCGACCCTCGACCCAAAATCCAAACCCAGAATTCGAAAATTCGAATTCGAACGAAATTCGAATGCTCGAGCAAAAAAATCAACTACAGCCGCTGGGAAGAAAACCCCTCATCCACGACCATCATACTTCATTCCGGCGCCCAACTTCGGCCACGCGTGCGCAACCCCCACACGCAACTCCACCTCAAACCATTCCCAACTCGATCACCCCTAAGCTTCACGCGATCGAATTTTCCAAGCTCGAAAAACACAGTACCTTAAACCCTACAAACCCAAATTTCAATTTCTATGTTGCATAATAAATTCAAATATTATTTTTCTAGTGATAATCATCATCTAACATAGCTTCAGTTCAAATTTCAAAAGTTGAAATCAATCCAATTACAAGAATTTTACAAAAGTCCAAAATACTGTAATCTTCAAAATTCGAATTCAATTGCAGGTTATAAATTCTGATTTCAATCTTAAAATTCATAAAATGCATTATAGATTCAATATATATATTTGATTCATCAAAATTTAACAAGATTTTCATGCTAAAATTTTGGTTTGTTTTACTACATATTTGTTTTCTGCAGTTTTACTGTATCATCAGTATGTATATTTAAATACTTATATCATATTGATTCTAACCTATAAATATGTTTGAAGATATCTACTAACTAACACCTTGCTGAATTTAAA
Source organism: Allium cepa (assembly GCA_030765085.1). Classification (NCBI taxonomy): domain Eukaryota; kingdom Viridiplantae; phylum Streptophyta; class Magnoliopsida; order Asparagales; family Amaryllidaceae; genus Allium; species Allium cepa. The sequence continues at coordinate 362,026,485 of CM060942.1, forward strand.
ATTTGAAGATTGTTCAAAAATTTACTCTGTACTTGCATTTACAGAGAAGTACAATTTATTTCTAAAACATGCACAGCAAATATTTTAAACCTGAAACAAATACTTCACAAAATCATTGACATACAAGCATTCATCACTAACATTCAACATACAACTTTTATACTTAAAGTTTAAAGATTTACTCACCTTTTTCTCTGATGTGAAGATTCAAACCACATGAATGAATTCAGACTGCAGACTTCTTTTTGTTCTACTTGCTTCTTGAAATAACTTGTTTATCTTGATATGCTTTAAATCTTGAATAAGTTGGTGATAAAACTTTGAGATTGTGTAGAAATTTGTTAAAGATGTGAAGAAGTTTAGATTTTTGGAGAGAAGAATGTAAAATTTCTTTTTAATAAAATGAGAGTATGCATGAATGACTTTTAGAATTTGTTTTATAAAATTTAAAGAAAAGAAAATTTATATTATGAGACTTGTCAAAATAATACTTAGATTCTTAACACATGTTTATCAATAGGTTTAGATGTTAACATGTGTTTATCTCATGCAAAAATGAAATTAAAATATTTACTTAATTGATTTTATCATATAAGTTTGTATTTTAAATCTTTAGAAAAAAATCAATTTCTTTTAAATAATGAATATAAAACAATTATTATAACTTGAATAAAATCATGAAAATATTACTTAATCCTCAAAGTATAATTTTAGAATAAAAATTAACATAGTTTAAATCCTTTAATATATCAATTCAAACATAATTTGAATTTAAAAAACCCAATCCAAAATCAACTTTGATATGAATAAAATTTTAACACATTCAATTTCATATATATATGTACTAGTTTTTAATTAGAATAAATTTATATTTACCATTCATTTATTAACTGTTGAATAAAATAGCAAGTTAATCAATTTAAATTAATTTATTATATAGATTATCATATTTAAATTTGGTGTGAAATTCCGGGATATCACAGTACCCCGGTGGTCCAGTCATTCGTCAGAACTCATTTTCCGATATGAGCTTACGGTTTTTTTGCAGAGCCTGGTTTGTTGTGATTTAATTAATGTAACAATTTCAGCTATTTGAATAAGTATTTGTATTTAGGAACGATTATAATATTACTGGATTTTCTATAAAAATGTTTTGGTTATCGAAAGGTAAAAACCCGTCGTGTTTATGTGTGACGCGGACTTACGAGATACCTTTGTTTTTCAAAAAAAATTGATAACTCTAATAATTAAAATTAAGTATGTTTTCTCACACTGATTTTCCATACTGACTTGGATCTTACTTTATTATAATGCTTGAGTACGATGGAGTATTACAGATTCTGGTTTAAAAGCTATGGAGCCCAGGAAATGAGCTGGAGGAGTTCGGATGTATTTTCGTACTTGGTTATATTTCCGCTGTGTGAGGACAAATTATTATAATTATCCAGATTGATGTATTAATCGATGTACTCTAATAATGATATGTATATTAAAAGTACAGTTCTTGTATTCAAAATCTGTTATCATATATTATATCGTTTTCTGCTGCAATTGTGAGATTCTATGATGATGTTTCTCTTTCTTCTTCTGTCTTTTCTTCTTTACCCTAGTTATTCGCTCTTCCTTATAATTTAGGTTGAACATATTTAATTTTATTATCAATTCAAAGAGTACGGAACTACGGGTCTCTACATTTGGTATCAGAGCTAAAGGTTAAGCGGGAACCTTGGCTCTAGTGGGGATTTACTCATTAAAGATAGAGTCGGTGGTACTCTAGAATGAGTTGAACGTAATAATAGATCTGAGCGCGTATTTGTTAGTAAATATAAAACAGTTTTATATTGTGTTAATTTATCTATTGAGTGGCACATAAATTCTGTTTGAGTAATGGGACACCATTAAATCGATAGGAGTTTCTAAACACTTGAATAGAGTAATTCGACACAGAATCCTTTTGAATTGGGTAAATGAAATAATTTTACCCAGAATATATTTTGGTATAAATGGAATAATTTTATGAAATTTTTATAGTGGTATGTTGGTTGTTACTATTTAATCAAAAACAGATTATAAAATTTGAAATCGTTTATTGAAAACCAAATTGGATTGTATAAGTGAATTATAAAAATGAGTTAAAAACTACAAATGGGTTCAAAGCAGATCTAGGAAAATTTAAAACTCGAAGATTTTTGAAAGTATTTTTTTAAATGTTTGAAGGTAAATAACAATAATATTATTTTAGAGATATTTTTGAAGGAATTTTTTTTGTTTTAAATGGATTTTGGAAGTGATATAGCACTGAACTCACTTCAGTCGCTGGAAGATAATCCTGGTGATGACTGCAGCATCATCAGTATTCATTTTCGAGTTTCTAAGTGATGGATTGCTGCTGAAGTTGACTTGATTCAGATTTGTTGGGGAATAAATTTTTCTTAAAAACTCCGAAGGGAATTATTTTAGATAAAATTAAGTTGGTTTAAAATTTTAAGGAAGTGGTTTGTTAAACCAAAAAGTGTATATATATGTATATATTTGATTTCAAATGATTTGAAATTAATACCAAGTGCTTGAATTCTAGAATCCTTATTTGAATGTTCTAGAAAACATTTAAAAATAAGTTATAAACTTACAAAATTGACAATGATTTTAAAAGAGAAAGAAAAGTATGGGACTTGAATGTCGGAATTGGACCTTAACTTTAGAAAGTTAAATGGAATAAATAATGAAGGGATGGCGATAATAAAAGGAATTAGTGAATTAATTAAAATGGATTGTACGAAATGAATGAATTGAAAATAAAATTTGTTTGGTGTGAAATTAGTTTAAGTATGAATAACTAGAACATAGTTTTAAATGTTAGTGGAAAAGGAATTGAAATTTAAATAAAAAGGTGAATTGAATTTTAATCATATCGAATTAAATTAAATTATGCAAATGTGAATTATAAAGTAAACCGATAATTATAAGTTATAAAAATTGGGTTGGATTAGTAATAATATTGAATTTAAGTAAATATAAAATTCAAGGTGTGAAATAATTACATAACTATATGGATAAAGTTTTGAATGAAATAAAATTCAAGTGAAGAGTTGGAATTGTGAAATAATAAATTGAAATGGCTTATAAAAACTGAAATTGTTGGAATAAAAGTATATTTAAGCTATAAATGAATGTATAGTCTTGAGATAAAAATAAAATATGAATATACTCGAGTAAAGAATTGATGAAAATGTGAAAAATAAGTTGTGTGACTTATAAAATTGAAAAGTGAAATAGAAAATGCAAATTTTTTTTTTGATATTTTGGTAAAGGAAATTAAATCCAAACTTGAATTATAAAAAGGAAATTGAACTCAAGAAAATTAGAAGAAGTGATTTTTGAGAAAAATATCAGATATCGAGTTATTAATTGGAAGGGAACAAATTAGATAATTAATTAATTGATTGAATATAGAGTGGATATTAACTTGGTCAAGTTAAAATTGGATGGTGCATAAAAAAAATGGATATTGGAAATAGAACTTGAGTCTAAATCAAAATTCGACAAAATGTAAGCGAATAAAATATAATTGGAAAATATTGTCGAATGAAATAGAACTAGGTTGAAATATAAATGGCTTGGGTTATAAATAGAATTCAATTTAAGTGGAAATAAATTGAATATGGCTGTAGGGGGTTGTTTAAAGAAATTCGAGCTTGGAATAAAAATTGAAGTCAATAAATGAATGAACTAATTAATAAATTAGTAAATGAATGGGAAGTTGGTTGAAAAGAAATAAGTTTAAGTAATAAGGTTGAAATGATTGAAATTAAACAAATTAACTTAAGTTTATATTTGAATGGAATCTTGACTCAAATTAATTTGTGAAACGGTATTTAATGAAATAGCGGAAATAGTTTCGAGCTTAATAAAATGAATTTGAATAATATGTAAGTGAAGTGATTATGAAAAAATCTGAAATAGAACAGAATTAAATATAAATTGATTTGGAATCGATTTAAATTAGCTAGAAGCTAAAATGATTGTTTTATTAAATTAAAATCACCAAATTTGCATAGAAATACTGTGGTTCGACGTAAATGGAAGTAAATAAAATTCTAGGGATTAATGGAAGGTGAATTAATTGATTTTTAATCAATTTGCAGTTGATGTGAGTTTGTTTGGTTTAAAAATTAATTGAATGCATGTAAAGTGAGTTGTAAATCATTTAAATTGAATAAAATGACATATGGATCGATTGAAAGTGATTAAATTGGTGTCGGAACCTTATGATCGCTTATAAACAATTGTTTGGCATGCATTGCGTATGAAATTTATGAGTTTTAACCATTTGAATAAGTGAAATTTTATTTAATTTCATGTTTTGGTACTTATGTGTTTGAATTGAGTAAGTACAGGTACCCGAAAGCCATTTAGCTAGATTTTGGTCGTGCAGATTGCACATAAAATAAGCTGCTAGCTTAATAACTCTTAAAAATGCTAAAAAAGGTACGTTTCGGATTAAGTACCACAAAATATAAAATATTGATATATTTTTTTTCCAACCGTGTGGGTCTATGTATATATATTTATCTCTTTTGTCATATTGCAAAAGGTCCTCTTACAAAGGAGACTCTGTCAAAAAAATTCAGAAATTTAGGGTGTTAGAAAAATTTTAAAATTTTTTGAAAAATGTTTATTAAAGACAAATTGATTTCAAATTGGAATCGAAGTAAAGGATTTTGGTTTGGGATGGAGAAGTAATTGTTTTGGATGAAGGAAAAAGATTAAAAAAGTGAAATATCGAACTTTCACTAAGTGGGTTTTGATAAGTTAATGTGTTTGGAACATTCTTCAGCCTTATCAATTTCGGGGACGAAATTCCTTTAAGGGGGAAGGAATGTAACAACCCGAATTTTTTGACGGTTAAATTGGAATATTTAAATGGTTTAAATATTGAATTTGAATTATAGTTTGATTTTAAATATGAAAATTTGGGTTTATTTATAGAACAAATTCAGAATTTAAATATAACGATTTATTGAATAATTTAATTATTGACTTTAATAATGAAATATGGGTTAGATTACTGTGTCTTGAGTTTAAGCTGATAAAAATAGCTTATAAAATTTATATTAATAATAACGAAGATAATAAAAGTTATGAAATTGAATTTAAAAGTGATCTGTTCAATTTTAAAAATAGTTTGTTTAAATTGACATTTAAAAATAGTCATCCGGGACATAGTCTCGGATTTCGACGAAACCTAGTTCCATCAGATCCGTAATAGTGTATTATTGTCGAATTTTAAATCTCGTAGCATTTGGGGTTATCGTTGACCGTACGGGATACAAACGCGTTGAAATTCATATCGAAAATTTCAATACAATAACTGGGTCTGAAAAGCTATCTTCTCCCTACAATGGAATTAGGACTCGAAACCTTCTTCATTGCATTCGAAATAGGGGTATAACATTATAAACGTCTAGCGGCACATCTGGGTAGGGGTTCGAGATTTTAGATTATGAAAATCAAGATATTTTAAAAGTTTAATTAAATATCGTCTAATCAGATTTCCCTTCAGCTGCTATTACATCCCTTCACTGTACCCATTCCTCCTTCTAAATGTCACTTACCTGTCCTTTGTTCTCCTTTGTAGATTACGACCTCCCTTTCAGAATCAACAGAGGAAGAGAAGGAAAAAAACAGAGAAATGGCTCGGCTGAAATCGGTCATACAAAAAAGAAAAAGAAGGATTCAAAGTCGCACCTTCTCTCCCTCATTCATTATTCATGAAATCGTTTCGTTTAAAAGAAAAAAATTAATTACACAAGAACGACTCGTGATCGGAGGTTAAGGAGAACTCACGTGAGAGAGCCTGAAGTCGAGGAGCACTGGTTGGGGGCTTGGAGGAGTCGCGGCTGATGTCGGCATGGTTGTTATCTTGTTAGTGTTCGTACTTAGAAGAGGGGATTGGTGAACAGATAGGGAAATCGCGATGCCAAAAATCATGGCATGGGAATATATAAGTGTAAATGGTGGTTTTCGGTGTCAGATGGAGGAGGGCAAGCAGGCACTGTGGGTTGTGATGTCACATGCGATCTAGGGTAGGGTAGTTCGGTGTTGTAGCAGATCAACGAGGGTGAGATCTTGGCAGCTCTCTGATGGACACGATCGAATGTTCATGGGTGGAGCAACAGCTCGGGGTGTCAAGTCGAGGCAGCGGCGAGTCAAGGTTGCAATGACCGGAGTGCAGAACTACATTCGAAGTCGAAGGACAGTGGGCTTGGGTTAATCTCATGATTAAGCTTGAGGTAATTGGCGGTTTAAAATTTATTGATTAAACGAATTAACGGTGCTCATAATTATAAAATTCAAAATTTATTTGTAAGAGGTCAAAAATCATGGAAACATGATGAGTTGTATTCGTAGATAAAGATATGCAAGCTGAAATTTAAAATCTAGATGTCGGCCAATTTAAAATATCAAGATGAGAATTTCTCACTCATTTGGATTTCCATATTTAAATTTAAATGCTTAAATTAAAATTATTTAATGCTTGAATGATTGAAAAATTTATAATTTATCTGTTGAATGACTATATATATAGTGGTATATATATTAGTATTGGAGTGATATTCCTGCATATTATAGTGGATGAGACTCTACGTGCCCCACATAACAGCGGATGACCCTACATACCACGATATCCCCTTCGAAGTGGGATTGGTGTTTATTTTATGTTGTATTAACATCTGTGAATGCAGGGAAACGGGTTGGAGGGATCCAACTGGATTCCCCAAATTTATTGTTTATTTTTCATATATAGTGATATATGATATGTGTACAATAATCTATTGTAGATTATTGTAGTGATTTGGGATTATTGGATGATGTTGTAGCACTGGCTTGAATTTTGATAATTTAAATACTATAAATATAATTTTTAAAATTTATGGAATTGAAGGGAATTTGATAATAAATATATATATATACATATATATATATGCATATATATATTGGAATTGGAGTTATTTAATAAATCGAATTAGAAAAAATATATTTGAGTTTGGGTACACTTAACTATTGTGAATTAGTAAATGGAGATTTTTGAAAATTAATTATATAACAGAAATTATAAATGATATTCTAAAAATACTCAAAAGGTGTTGAAGTCAATATTAAAATAGATTGGAAGTGTAAATGGAATTTATAAGAAATGGATTGTATAATGGAATTTTATAAATAAGATTTGTATTACAAATAGGTAAAACCAAAGGGGTTATAAAATTGATAAGTGATGTTTATAAATAAAGGAATTTGTTATCGGAGGATAATTGGAAATATAAATTCATAGGGTGAATTTATATTAGAAGATGGAAAAAAGGTTGAGAAAAATAGTATACAATGAATCGATATGTTGTGAAATCGAGAGAAAGTTATAAATTGAATTAGTTATTGAGATTTGTTTTAAAAATATTTTTAAATTTTAAGAAGCGAGTTTGTTTTAAAAGGAAAATTTTATTGTTTTAAAAACTATGGAATTTAAAAACTAGTTGAGATTGAAATACTTCGGTAAGTAGATTTTCAAATGTTAATATTTATTCAATAAATTCTAACTTTTAAATTCAGCTTTGGAAATTTAGTTGTTCACCTAAAAATGAGTTATTGGTTATGTTAAAGAGTTTTAAATATTTTAAATAATAACTTAAACGCATTTTAAATTAACTCCTATTCTTTAAAGTAAATACTCATTATTTATAAACTCTCTCGAAAAGTGTAAACGGGTTTATTAAGGATGAGATTTTATAAGAGGAATCTTATAAATGGAATGATAGAGAATTAAGAAAATTTCTGATGTCTAGATGTGATAGCTTCGGGAAGATTTTGAATCCATTAAAAGGAGTTTTAAATGGTGGGTCGGGGTTATAAACAAGTACAATCGATTTGGAAATCGTAAGAAGAATGTACTAAAAATTAAAAAAACTTATGATATAAGTATGAAATATTTCCAAGTTAGAAATTAAAATGGTTTTGGAAAGTATACGTATAAATATTTTCCTAAATATCGAAAGGAAGGTTTTGGAAATATTTTTAGGGGAAAAGATTTGGAGTAGAAATATTTTCTAAGTGCGTAAAAATGGAAGTTGGAAATATCTCTAAGAATTTAGATGGAAAATATCCAGTTATGGATACAAGTGTTGAAATTGTTTTCATGTATAGAATATTAAAGAGATTGAATATATATATCTTGGTGAAGATGTTTTGAAATAAATATTTTCGAGATTTATAAAATTGGACCTAGTGACGGCTTATGGATGTTTTATTGATAGTTAAATAACCGACTGTCAATTTTGGCCAATTTCGTTAATTGTTTCGAAGAGACCGAGGTTTGGATTTAATTAACTGAAAACCACTTCGATCTGGTTTGAACGTTACGAATGAATACCGTGAAGATGATGAAGACAGTGATTCGGTTTGTCCAGACCCAGGAAAACTTGTATGAATGAATGCTATCAGAACATCGTCATTGGAGGATGATGAGCATTCTAAGTAAAATTGTTCTTGAAAGATAGCGCATAGCCTCAAACCTCATCAACCGGGAATGACTAAACAGGGGAAATGCAGCAATGCTAAGTGGGTCGCACCCAAGTAGTGTATGTTATCACTTTTCAAGATGTCCTCGGAATTGTATTTATCTCAGATATGGGTATACATGAAAGAGAAGCACTCGATGGTAAGGGTGGGAACACCCAGGTGATAACACATTTGGCCTATCCAGGTTAGGGGTAAGCCGGTCTTGCGTAGCAGGGAATCTCGATGTGGTCCTCGGTTCATTGTTCTAGAGGTGTACTGTGACGGGCGGTACCTAAGTGGAATAGTCATTCGTTGGAATCCATTCTCCAATACGAGCTTACCGTTTTGTTTATAGAGTCAAGTATGCTGGAATTTAATTAATGTAACAATTTCTGCTATTTGAATAAGTATTTGTATTTAGACTATTATAATATACTGGATTTTCTATAAAAATGTTTTGGTTATCGTAAGGTAAAAACCCATCGTTTTTATGTGTGACGCGGTCTTACGAGATACCTTTGTTTTTCAAAGGATTTTGATAGCTCTAATAATTCAAATTGAGTGTGTTTTCTCACGCTAGTTTTCCAGACTAACTCGGATATTATTTTATTATAATGCTCGGGTTAGACCGAGTATTATAAATTCAGATTTGAAAGTTATGGAGCTCAGGAGACGAGCTGGAGGAGTTCAAACGTATTTTCGTACATGGTTATATTTGAGGACAAGTTATTATAACTGTCCAGATTGATGTATTGATCGATGTACTCTGATAATGATATGTACATTAACAATACAGTTCTTGTATTAAAAATCTGTTACTATATATTATATCTTGTTCCGTTGCAATTGTGAGATTCTGTGATGATGTTTCTGTTTCTTCTTCTATCTTTTCTTCTTTACCCTAGTTATTCGCTCTTCCGTACAATTTGGATTGAACAGGAGTGAATTTTATTATCAAATCAACGTGTATGGAACTACGGGTCTCTACAAATAATAAGCAATAAGAAACCATCAAATAATTCCAAATAATAATAAGCAAAAATAACTAGCATACAAACTTTCAAATATGCGAACAAGCAACAAAATTCAACAATAACCAAAATCAACAAACAACATCAAACCTTGGCAAGAAAACGTGAGCAATAGAAAATAAAAGAAAGCAACAACAACCGTCAATAAACAATAATAAATAATCAGCATACAATTAATACTCCAACAATTAATCAACAGGCAAAAGCAAGCATATAAAACAATGAAGCACTTCAAAAGAGTCTATAGCGACATGCACGGTAACCAATCAATAGTCAAATGCGCACGTCAAACCATAAAATCCAATGAGTCCATTAGACCTTTGAGTCGAACAAAATGATTTAGTGATGTAACTCCTTTAGTGAATATAATAAACAAAAGACATTACACCTTCTGCTACAAAAAGGGAAACTTACATGTTATGCTGGATCACTCGAGTCTTAAAACTCTTGAATAAATCTAACAATTAATGCCTTAACTTTTCTTCTCTTTCAAATAGATTTCATTCTTCCAAAGAAGGAAATTCTACAAATTAATTCATCATTTAATGATGATCAACAAATGTCTGGGTTTTCTCGGGTTCAAACTCACCCTAACCGCACGATGTCAATAGGAATAATATACTAAGTGCAATATGGTGCTCGCCTAGGCAAGTATCATCTCCTCACGTAGAAGAATATTTAAATTGCCATAAAGCTAGTCGATAAATCTTATCCCGAACAACCCCAACAATCCTTAACTATTCTGAACTAAAATTTACAATAACTAATGACAATCCCAAATGACATGACCCATGCTCCAACCCTTTACTTCCTCGCAAGAATTCTCTGTTAAACAAGGGTCGACCACCTAGCACTTCTCATACGGACTCTGATCTGGTTTCTTCCCTCGATTATCAAAATCTCCTTGCACAAACAAGGTCGCGCTTCATAAATCTCCTAGTCACCTTTGGAAACAGAGTCAAGTGCTTGCAAATAAGAATCAAGTAAAAACCGCTTTCCTAACTGGTGTAAATCACCTAGGAACTCTGCACCTGAATTAGGGGTCAAAGACTGGCACATGAATGGTCCAATCTTTTAAAAATATCCTTTTTGCCCCATGTGATAACTCCCATCACCTAAGGTTTGCTAACATAAAGAAATAATTTCTAACATAAATGACTGCAGGCAAGTGCCTATAAGTCATCCACTCGGTCTTTGCTAATTAAAAGGTATCCGTCGAATTCTAATCAGATACAAATCCAAAGTCACCCTTCATCGACCAACGCCACTCAACTTGAAAGCTCAGGCATCAAGCTCGAATGGTAGTGTTCTCAGTCGCTTCACCTCATCTTTGCAACAAATGTTGTTTATTCAAGGTTTACTTTTACTGAAAAAATTTCCTTTATATGAAAGGTGTCATGTTTTGCCTATCTACCGAGTAACTAGCAACAAATAAATATACCGAAGTATAGGAAGGAACAAAAGTGAGTTCCCCAAAAATAGAGCGTACCTCGCTACATAAACTCCTTTCTTTTCTCTTGAGCAATAGGCCTACTAGGACTCGGTAATGCTTGTAAGGCATACCTCGTCGTCATTTGCCCAGCCTTCGAAAAGTGTAGGACATTCCTTCTTCAAGTGGTTAAGCCAATCATAAGTGAATGACTCACACTTCATTTTAGCTGGATAACATTTCATAAAGAAATGCTCCAATGCCACGGGAGAGACATACTAGGTCAGCTTTTTTCGTCGCATAAGCTCGATCTTTCCTTGTATCATGGGGTTTACACTCCTATCAGAGCTTCGGCTTGCTTTATGCTTTCGCCACCTTCAATGGTACCTCATAGGTGCTGTCACGTAGGAGAACCATCCCAACAAGACTTTGTAAATTGGCCCCTAATAGGGATAAGACAAAGCAATGAATACCCAATTAATGCTCTAAGACCCAAGGCAAACCCAATTGCCCACACCAACGAAGGCATCTCAATCCCAAAAATAAAAGATTTAATTGGTCAACATACTCCTCTATTGACAAGCAACCCAGCATGAAATGGATAACTTGCTCAAGCTACACACCCTTCTCGGTCTTAGAAATGATTTAAGACCCAAAGTGATGCCTAAATTCACTACAATTCACAGGCCTGCTCATCAGCCAATCTTACACTATGGCATACCCAGCCAAAGTCTCTCCCCTCTATATGCCGTGAAGCAATCTTCCTTATGATAACATTCTTTAAACCTATATTGACGGAAGCCCTCTCATGCATGTGTCCAAAGTCAAGCCTCATCAATAGCCTCAGGACTCAGATATGGGTTCCCGCTATGGCTAAAGAAATCCCGGTACAACTTTAAAGAGTCTAAAGCTAGCAGAGCTAGAAATACTGGTACCCCAAGGGTTATACCACCTTTAACGCTAACCACATCTGCTAGAAATACTCATGAGCGATGTAACATCCCTTGTAGTAGCTAAATAGTCTCTGAACTAATCAGGTATCTCAGACCACCTATCTGCAATCGCTCGTGCACTTTGTCTGCTCATACTGATAGCTTAACGAAGATACCTTAGCAATTAACGGTAGAAATAAACCAAAGTCCAGAAGACTAGTGGTGTATATAGTGTAATATAATAGAAAATACAAGTATGCTCTCTCAAAGTATCTCTTTTAACCAGATTGATTAACTCAAACTAGTCCACTTAGTCCGATTGTTGAGCCTAAGCTCTGATACCAAATGCAACAACCCATCCTTCGTGATACCTAAAAATAATCGCCTTACATCAATGATTGACTTTCAAATACCACAAAAGACAAATTATCAAGGTAAAATCATAATGAAAAACTAAACTAAGACATCAATGGGATCTCACAACAGGATGATAACATATAACATATTGAGTATACACAAACAAAAACAAGATGACAATAAGTAAGAGATCGTACAAGCGGGAGCAACTGATAAATAATTATTAACAAAGGAAGTCAGAATACATCAACTTCCGACGACGTGGAGTTCTGAATAGATATCTGATACAAAAGGTCTCATATACAAAATAATTGGTCAATTATGTACTACAAAAATATCAAGTATACATATCCAGAATATGGTTGCCAAGCCTCCAAAAATGCTCCAGCTATGCATCCTGATAGTGTATCCCCAAAAGCACCTGATCCTAAACTACTCAGTCAAGTACCTATGAGTGGTCATGATATAAATAGACAGACAAAATGTATATCGGAGTTAAAGCCTGATGTGAGGGAAACTATCTCAAAATACTGCATATGAAAACTATATACTAATAAACATGTGACAACTTACAACACCAAAACAGACGATTCCCTACGAGTATAAGCGTTGCGAAAAAATTCAGTAACACTTATATGTGTTGCTATAGAGACACAGGAATTTGCTTGCAACGCTTATAAGCGTTGGCTTATATTTTTTCCCCAATGCTTATAAGCATTGGGGAAAAATACATTCCAACGCTTATAAGCATTAGGGGTATAAGCGTTGGGTGATATTTTTTCGCAACGCCGATAAGCGTTGGTGATATTTTTTTCACAACGCTTATAAGCATTGGGTAGTATTTTCCCCTAATGCTTATAAGCGTTGGAATGTCGTTGCAAAAAAATATCACCCAACGCTTATAAGCATTGGATTACATTTTTCCCCAGCGCTTACAAGTGTCGAAACATATTTTTCCCCAATGCTTATAAGAATTGAAACATATTTTTCCCCAACGCTTATAAGCATTGGAGAAAAATATAACCAACGCTTATAACCATTGCAAACAAATAAACACTTATCGCAAATATGAATGCTGAAAGATATAAAGTAGATTATATTTAATATGAAATATTATTTTAGTTTAGCAAATTATACCCAACCAATATCAATAAACAGTATTCATAATCATGGTAAAAAAATAGAGCATCAATTAACAAAAGAGAAATTCAATAATACATAATTAAGTTACGAATACATAGTTTGCCAATTCCACGCTAACATTAAATTGTAATAACAAAAGATAAGACATAGTTCATAATTAAAGTACAAATATGAATACGAAACTCTAGCAATATAACCAAGAAGCCATCTGAAAATTCACATAGCTTGTACATTCCATTTTAAGGACCATCGTAAACAGATGCATCCGATTCAAGAAGTACCGTCCAATTTTCGCTTTTCTTTCGCTTCTTCTGTAAGTGCCTACAACATTCAATATCATATTAAAATGATATTTATACTAAAATTAATGACAAATAGTAATCAAGGTGATAATACATGATTTAACAATAAAAGGACATTAAATAAAACAAGCACTTATTGACAATAAAATGACATACGTCGTGTGCATGTTTTACAAATCGTTTGTTTTGCAAAAGTACATACGTCGTGTGCACGTTTTCTTGACGAAAACACAAAAATAATGAAAAACCAAACGGGACCTAATTTTTTGTAACGTGTCTTGGAAATTATTACTTCCAACTATGACGCCCATATAGTAAAAAAAATTCCCTTTTGATTATTGTACAGTCAGGTGAGGACTAAGCATAATTTGTTTAATCAACATAACGCTGCGGCTAGTTTTGATAGATTAGTCGGTAATTTTTGATTTAAAACATACAAAGTAGATTAACATAACTTGATTGAAACCTAAAACACTAACCTAAAATTACTGACTAAACAAAATTTACCGATTAAGTTATTTGATACTAAAATTATGTTGGTAAAAATCAGAAATTTAGATGTTATAGCTTAATATGGTAATTTAATGCTAAAGTTATGTTGGTTAAAATATGATATTCCAACAATTTGTTGACAGATTTCATGAATCTTATAATCAAAATTTAGTAGTAAATTAGCTTAATATGCTCTTAGCAATTATAATAGCTAACTATGGGATGATCAAAGATTAGCTACATCCACAAATTTTGATTAACGTACATTCAGGTGTTGACAAATCATATTTTTTGAATCAACCCAATGTTACTGCTAATTTTGATCAGAATAGTCAGTAATTTCCGATTTAAAACATATAAAGTATATTAATAATATAACATGAATGGATTCTATAACAACTAATCCCAAATTATTTAGTGAACCAAATTTACTAATCAAATGTTAGCAGATATTTGATGTTATAACTTAATCAAGTTTTTTTGATACTAAATATATATTAGTTAAATATTTATAGATTTGATCAAAATACTGCAGAATTAATTGATTACAATGTATTTGTGAAACAAAAAGTATTCAAATTAAGAACAATTAGCTTTATCCAACTACAATTATATAAAATCTATGCTTATACCATTAATGAAGACATTGCTAATAAAACACTGCATATTTTTTAAAACGGTAATGTAATAATAGACATATCATGCCAATTATTAGTTGCTGCATTAATTATTGTGATTAACCTATATGGTATGTGTAACTCAAGGCTCAAAATTATATTCATTTGTTTGGAAAATATATTTTCCATAGGTGGAAACACTTTATTCATGTTACTGACTAGTTTATGAGGAGACTAGTTTGATTAGTAACCTCAAATCGAAACCTATGGTGTCAGTAAGAATGTTTATACAGTGAAAATAAATAATCTGACCAACTTCCCAAAAAAAATTATTTAGTTAACAAATCAAAGGCTTCCAACTTATTTCGTAAAGATTTAACCTCGATCGTAATCTTGTTCAGTTTTATAAATAATATAC
Organism: Allium cepa; assembly: GCA_030765085.1. NCBI lineage: Eukaryota > Viridiplantae > Streptophyta > Magnoliopsida > Asparagales > Amaryllidaceae > Allium > Allium cepa. Next base: position 362,041,762 of record CM060942.1, read on the forward strand.
CCGATAGGACTCATTCGTGTTAAATGAATAGAATATGTTACATTTCACGATGTGCATGAAAGTTTTGACATTTGACTCTTTTCATCTTTAATTACACCTATATAAAATACGTAAACTCAAGTCCAAACGGAGTCTAAGCCAAGCTTGAACGAAGGTAAATTCTTACCACATAATTTGACACATATAAAATTGATATTCAATAGCTGTAAAAAAAAAACAATAACAAACTCAATTGGTTTAGATTAGATGATCACCATTTATTATTTTCATATGAGCAATCTGCGCTCTCATACACAAAATTATAATTTGTTAAAACTAATTTGTCATATTTAATAGTTAAAATAAAGAGATTATAAAGTGGCTATGGATCCCTCCTCATACACACATAAAATTTTGGACTATCAATCAATGAATTTCAAACTAAATTGAAACTTATTATAATTTATTGAAGTAACAAAATTTATACGTAATAAAATTTATGCCGTGACTATAATTTCTTTTTTTAGCATGACAAACGGGATTAGACGATCACTTACCTTTTAAACAATGAGTTTAAAAATAGAAGGGAGGCAATTATGTCTCAACTATTAGTTATATCAGTTTAGTTTTGTTAGTACAATTGATATGTTAACCACTTTTTAATTTTTTTTGTAACATTGTTTTTTTCATGTTATTAGATTGTCTTGCATATTTGATTTCTTTCTTAAGCATCTTATAATTTCTTGAGAGCTAATGCTAATTCGATTGGAAATAGGGCTATGAGTTTTGGCGGATTTGAATCTGCTCCATAAAATGTGTAACTTATTATAATATCCTTGAAATATCCTTGAAGCAACTGCTCCACAAAATGCAGACGTGATACAAAATCGAACCAAAGAGAAGAGATGTTTCATTGATCATGTGTTTGGTCCAACTGCACCGATGGGTTATGGGCTTAGTTATAATTTTTGATGTAGTGCCATTTTGATTAGCTTTCACATTGATGATCATAAACATGCATCTTATGGGGTATGGGCTTAGTTATATTTTTTGTTACTTATAACATGGTGCTGAGTTTATTAGACTATGTTATAATAGTGAGTAATGGAGATAGCTTGTTAAATATGCTGTCTTTTCTTTCATGCATCAGCAATAATTTGTTATTATAAGAAAAAAATTACCAGTGATATAGGACCAGCAAGATCAACATCAAAGTAAGTCTTCCCTCAATAACAATCTCCATATGTTTGTAGTTGCAATATAGGTGCCAATTTCAACAATCCATTCATTATAAAGAATGTTTTGGAGCAAAAAATACTATATTGCAAAATATGCAGTAACATAAATACAGCATATCAAATCATTAGAGGCTTTTCTGTTAAATTATTAAATGTGCACATAGACACACATATCTGTGTACGTGTGTGTATGTACGCACATATGGACAACGATCGATTACACCTCATTTCTACTACATCTATATTTTCCATGATTTCAACAACACGTTTTGGTTTAAATAATATAATTTTTCTCTTTCTTGACACTTCATTACATTATTTATATCGGAATGTCCGGTTGAATTCAAGAAGAAATAGACTTGTAGCAAGAATGAGATGCAGTTGATCCTTGCCATATATGAAGAAAACTGCATATTTTAATGTCCTTGCTTCAAAGAGATGCACTAAATTATGGAATAATATTTGCCAATAAGCAGGTTCATGTTTTTTCCTCACTCCATTGTTCTTGCTTGAAGTAGACTAATGTTTTGAATAGTAACTGATAGTAAACAAACATGCAGTTGTAACAACATAAATTGTTTGTATTGGCAGAGCTTACAAAAAACAAGAAAATTACTGATTAAGAAGTAAAATTTAGCAGTAAAATTCATATTAAAACAAATGGAATGCAGTAACATCTCAAAGCATAATAGTATCAAAATTGAATAAAAGAAACTGCTGAAATCGGCTTACCTGTGAAAGGAGCATTGTTCATCCCAACAAAATCAGTCAAAACCCCCAATTTTTAAATAGTTCCTGTCCGAACATTAGTGTATCTTTGACAAATGGTAAAAGCAATCAGAAGACGAAAAGCCTATCAGCAAATCATAACTGATAACCGTAGATTGTAAGTGAAAGAGGCAAAGGACAATTAAAACAGTAGAGAAAATTGCGATTTACAGTGAAAAAGGAGAAGATTTACAGTGAAAATTTAACATGCGTTCGATTTCTTCGATAGAAGCTCCCGAAGTCCAGCGCCAGAGCAACGGCGAAATCGAGTCATCTGTAATCGCAAGTAGATTTTTTATGTTTTAGAGCAGCCGAATGCATTGAGAAGGAACTAGTGAGAAGGAATTAGGGTGCGAATGACTAAACATGCTCATTTACTTTTTCCCCAAGTTAATTTCACTTTAACCAGATTTTACAACACAAATATGTGGTAGCAATAAAAAAAGTGTAAATGTGTATTTTTGATGACATTTTTAGCATAGCAATGGATATTGTTGTGATTAATTTCTAATACCAATAAGTGTTGGCAATTAAAAAAAAGTGTTACGAAATGGATGTTATGGTGTAGTGTAATAAAGGTACAAGTGTAGATATATGGTGTAGTGTAATAAGTGTTACAAAATTACAGCTGCCCCTCTACATAAACATGGCTCACGGATAATCCGGATTGCCCACATAGAAGTATAATAAATCCATCTCAAGAATTGGGAATCAAACCATAACCTGCTCAGCTCTTGTAATCAATGAATTAGCAAAACTAATATAATGTGATTGTTATGTAACAATGTACTGTAATAAAGGTAATAATCGTATACAAGTGTAGATGCGATAAAAGTGCTATAATATAAGTTTACACTATGCTATACACAAAGATAATATCAATCGATAAGTATTGCAAAAGTGTAACATAACAATGCATTAACTAGAAAATTTTCACTATCATCCCATATGAAAGAAATATATAAATAGAGCAACTACACCTTATGCAACCTTTGGATTTATATATTCTTACCATCAAGAGTCCACGAACAGAACTGAGCATCTCGGTACGAACTATTAGTCATACAACTGCCCTCATACAGACCTAGGCAGCCCTTTTGGAAACAATGAAAACCCTTGCCATTGTAGTGCTCCCTAACATATATATATATATATGACCTACCACTACTTAAGCGCTACTTTGGACCCTCCTGAAGGCTTGTTCTAAAACCACAAAACAATGTACGAACGAATACATAGCACTATAACTGCAGTACAAACTAAATCTAATCTTCTACTCCATGATTTCCCTGTGCGTACTTGTCTGACCCCAATGGATCACCTTAGCCTAACGGTGTTTGAACCATAGTGTCTGTACTAACCATAAGTCTACATGTTTGCCGAACTGGAACTGGTCGCTGTCACTATGTGCTCGCACATCTGCTTAAGTCTAGAAACGATCCTCATTGTCATGTGCTCCCTTCGATCGTATACGTTTATCGTATGTGATCGTGAAATCGATCACGTCCCGTTCTCATATATGATTGGCTCTTGATCACTATCTTAATTGCTCACTATTCCCATGTGTGAATAGTCTGTCGTGCATCTCTCACCTCGATTGCCTCCTCGATCACTTGCTCGAATGCCTTATTGATTGTTATCGATCACTTACGCATCGCCTTACATCCTCATTCGGATCCCGTTCTTTGCCTTGCATCCTACTTTCACGAATAGCCTGAAGCCACCCCGAAATTATGCCAAGGCCTCACGACCGCACTCAAAACTGAGAAGAACTCCCCAATTTATTGCCCTCGACCAGTCGTAGCTTGCCCTACTGGCAGTAAGCCGACAGGTGTCACCGAAACCATTTAGTCGTGGTACCATATGTGTTCGAAAACCAACTTTGACATGAAACACACTCTTTGCATGCTTAGATTTCAACGGGTGACTATAGCGACCCAACTTCCTCTAACCACGTCAAAACCCACTTAACCAGACATCTAGCCTCGTGTGTTGCCTACACATGCTAGCATACTCATTCGCCCATATTCATACACATATACACAAACACAACACAATACAAATCATGATTCGAACTTCACCGAAGCAACTTCCCGGCCTAGTATTTTCCCAGACAACTTAGCAAACACTAGGGTCGCTATGGCTACATGAGATGTCCTCAACACTCTTGTACATAAATGTACTTACACACACCCACACAAATATATATATATATATATATATATATATATATATATATATTCACACTAATAAACACATATTTTCATACAAACATACACAAAAATTATAATTACAATATGCAAAATTATATTGATTAATATATATATATATATCCTCAAATACACGTATACCTATACTTACCCATATACATATGCATGCCCATATACATATTCATTTATTACTTAGTCAAATCTTACTTTTATTTAAACTTTTTCAATAAATGATTTCATACTATTTTTAAAAATCTTATTACTTTTTTATAAAATATATAATTTTCTTATTAATTATTTTTAAGCATTTAAATACTTAAATGTCTTATTAAAATTAAGTATACATCATATTAATATTTTATAAAATCTCATTTCCATTTTATAAAATTTATACTTCATTTATAAAAACATATAACCATTTTATAAATATTAATTAAGCTTCATTCATACTATTTATAAAAAAATACCTTTTACTTATAAAAATCATTTCTTTACTTAAATAGTAATTTTTTTTTTTGAAAAGGGTATTTTATTTACTAAAAAATCAGAGTACAATGATGGTAATTCGAGAACAAAGTAGAGTTTCACATGACCATACCTACATAAAAACCATTGTACGTTCCCTACTCATCGTGGTCCAAGAAAAAAATAACACACTCAAACAAACAAAAACAAAGATAGATTAGGAAAAATTGAAATCACCCCCAAATGACATCTTGAATCATTGAAAGAATGAACTTCATACTTGAATGAAGACCATTATTTCCTTCTTTGAACAAACATATTCCCCAAGTCTCATTATTTCCTACTCCGAATAAATTCTTCGATTCCACATTTCAATGAAGACGTTGAAGCCAAAAAATTAGATGGACACTGTTCTTCTTCGTGGCTGGGTCTAGTGTCAAACTCTTCACAATTGGGTAGAATCCTTATCAAATTCCGTGTTTAGGAGCTCGGCGGTAGCAGTTTAAATTGTTTGTTGAGAATCGATTCTGAATTCTTTGAAGATAAGTACCCTTTCCCTTACTTCTTCTTTTCGAGGTTTAAGAATTTTAATATTTGTTTGTAGTCTTAAATAACTAGCTCGGATCTAGCACTTGCCAAAGTTTCGATATTCTTGAAAACTCTCGAATTTCATTCCAAACATATATGCCAAACAATAGTTATCATGGTAGTATTAATCAGTTTATTCATTGACTTATTTAATGTTGTGTTTTCTATAAAAAAAAATCAAAAACATCTGCGATGTCGCTGTTGTAGGTAGCCGACAGCTGTAGTTTATTTCGAATTGTTTGTCATACCAAGCTTGAGTAATTGCGTCGAAAAATGGGCAATTATGCATTACAAATTCTTACTTGCAAAGCACACATGTCCCATCTATCGTTGTGTTCCATTTGGATATCTTTTCTTTGGTGTATAATTTGTTTGTTCTTGCTAGCATTATACAAATTGACATCTTCGAAGGGCATGCCGGATTCAAAATATGTTTACACCATGCTAGTTCATTACTTTTTTCCTTGACGTTGTTCCATGTGGTTTAAATGAAAATTTTCCGTCACTTTGTAGTTCCCAAACCCGGTAATCTTTTGTTTGGTTATGTTCCAATGGTATAGTGAGGACTTGCTGAGTTATATGAGGTGGCAGACTAAGGTTGTCCTCTATTCATCATCCATTATAAATAATGGAAGTAACTTTTCTATTGTGGCCCCTACTAATCGATATAGATTCTGTTTCCAAGAACTCAACTACGGACTTCACGTCAATCCAAGGGTCAAACCAAAGATTACAGTTCTCTCCATTCACAATCTTCCTTTATATTGTGTCCTTTGCCTATGTTTTGTTATTGAGTATTTTCATTTGTATGATGCATTGTTGTCAATATTAATATTCCATAAGTTCTTGCCATAGCAGTATCTATTCTTCATCCATTATGCCTAAAATTTTCACTTTGTATGGATCCGCACATTAGTTTTAGAGCAGTTGCTTTCTGTATGTCTTGTAGCTTTCTTAGTACCACTCCCACTTCTTGTTTTGGTCGACATACGTCTTCTCAAGACATATTATGGCTTTTGTTTTTCCACACAAATTGAGAGCATTTTGAATTGATTTTTTTATGATTGATGCTGGTAACTTATAAAATTGGGTCTAGAATATGATCACAGGATATATCACAAACTGAACTTGCTAAATTCTACCGGCTACATTTATTAGCATCATGTTTATCCGATTATTGAATTTCTTATGTATTTTATCCAATAACGATCTGAAATCTCTTGATTTCCGCTTGGTGTCGAATAGTGAAATTCCGAAATATGTTGGGTAAATTTCCACTTTGGACATTTAATTCCTCCAAGATTTGATTTTTGAGTTTTTACCCTTTGATAAAATAAAGCGTGGTTTTCTGTTCATTCATATCTATATCCACAGACTCTTTTATGACCTTCATTATTTTTGCAATGTGTAATATTGAGGATTTTCGACCCTCGAAAATCGACATTAATATGTCCACTGTATTGCGTGCCGAGCAATAGAATGGCGGAAAGCCCGATTCTTAGGAAAAAAGAAAGAAGGAAGAAGATAAGAAGAAAATAAAATAACACAGAATCTCACAGCAGAACGAATAATCTAGAATATACAATAAACTTTTACACAAGGAGAAAAGGTAATATATGTGTATACAAATCATTTACCAGTATACTAACATATTTCATCCTAGACAGTTATAACAACATGTCCTCACGATTGCTGACAAATACAACAATGAACACACTATTAAAATAACCATATACATGAATACGTCTCTTGGCCTCGAGCTCATCTCTTGAAGCTCTAAAGCATCAAAACTTAATATGTAATATACTCGGCCTAACCCGAACATTATAATAAAATAACACTCAAGTCAGTCTGGAAAACCAATGTGAGAAAACATACCCGATTGGATTTTAAAGTTATAAAAATCTTTGAAATAAAAAGTATCTTGTAAAACCTTGCCGCATATAAACACGAATAGGGTTTACCTTACGATAATCAAAACCTTTTCTATAGAAAATCCATTGATATTATAATAATGTCTAAGGGTGAAAATAGTATTAGTCAAGTAGCTATGATGCTTGTGAGTGTACATCACAACAATACTAGGTATATAATCAAAAACCGATAAGGCACATTCGCTAATTGTGTAGGATTCCATGGAGCCGCCCTCAGTACTTCAAGAAACTGTCCTCCTGCACAAGGATCGGAGATATCCTTCCAAAGCAGCATACATCCCGAGTGATGTACCATAGGAAAAACATAGTTGGTCTTGCTAAGACTAAATGCGTCGTCCTATGCAGGCGCAACAACTGTAAGTAATGTCTAGTTGGAGGCGACTGTGCCCTATGGATTTTCCAACACTACTGGCCATGTCTCCTATCTCTAGATTTATTCATTACCACTAATGAAGCTACGTTCGACATTCCAGCACACGCACTGCCACCAAATTAGATCATGGAATTCCTCGTAGATTCCCATACCCCAATGGGTCTCGAAACCACACATGAATTCCAACATTTCAATATATGTCACGAAACTCCTCCATAGGAACCGTATATGGTTTCAGAATGGTCATGGTTTTCAAGTCATCTCTTATGAGTACACTCTTCCATTTCCTTGGCACTCCAAAACCAATTGTCGATTTTCCAGAATGCTCAATACCGGTCTTTAGGAACTTTTAACCGAAGTGGACGAATCTCCTTATCATTTGTCGTAGAAGAACAAAAGGAATTTATACATATAGTATAGCACCATCGATGGTAATTGTATCATATAATTCCAGTGTTTTTCCTAGATATTTCCATAGATAAAATCCTTCCGTGTTAAGTAAGGAATACTTCCATACCACCAAAATAAAGAAGGATTACATATTTAGGCCAAGATTTGATAGTCGGTTATTTAATTATCAACAAACACACATCCAAACCGGGGATTTATTTCAAAAGGGAAAACCAACATTGGTTAAGCACATAATCGATCGGTAGCCTTCTTTAATAAATCTATCATTTCTTAAAATCACTTTGTAAATAACTTGTATAAAATAATTTTACACCGATATATCAACCATCCCCTATATTTTCAATACTTAGAAAATATTCATATACTTATCACAACAGTATATGGATATTCACACACATCACACCTGGCACCTAGAAAATGCACTCATATACTTATCTCAATGGTATAAGTATATTTACAAAATCAAGAAAGATTTTTTATTCGATTCTCGAATCATTTGTAAATGCCTTACAATTCTCCAAAACCATTTATAAACCATTTTATAAATCTCCAAAAAACCATTTATAATCTTTTTATAAAATTCAGTTACTTATAAACTCATTTTGTACATTCTCTAAAATAATTTATAAATCCATAAATCATTTATAAACTCATTTCATGAATCTATAAATGCATTTCTTAAACTCGTATATAAATATCCCATTATACATCGTAAACAATTTTTCTTTAAGTCTCCAAATCCTTTTTAAATATTCTTCTTATAAACCCAAATCTGCAATGCAACTATATTTATAATTCCCGAACATTTATAAATAAATAATGGTCATTTACTTTAAAACACTATTATGATAATAATAATAATTATTTAAATTAAGAATTATGAATAAATAAGCAATAAAATTAATCTTTACTCTTATTATAAATACTAATAATAGTTTATTTTCAAAACCTTATTAATAAATCCTTATTATTAATTTCAAACCATAATTATTCTTTAAATAACTAACATTTCAAAATATTAGCATTTTGATAAATACTTTAAAATACTGTTAACTATAAGAAAATAACTTTAAAAACTAATATAATTAAATATTTTTATAACAATATTAATATAATTAAATAAATTTGAAACAATATTAAATGTAGATAAATAACTTTAAAACAATATTAAATATAAATAAATAACTTTAAAACAAAATATTAAATATAATTAAATAACTTTAAAATAATATATTAAATATAATTAAATAACTTTAAAGCAAATTATTTTCGAAACCCAATTCTAGGATTCAAAATCATTTCTCATCTCAAAAATCCAATTCCAACTCAATTGGCGATTTATAGTATTTCAAAGTATTAATTTAAGGCCAATAGCCACCAAACGCTCAACCAATACTAATATTGATTTTCAATCACTATTGGGTTCTAGTTTTCAAACATATAATAATGTTATAATCATAGTGCCCATGATCATCTTCGTTATTCAATAATCCAAATAAAGAAATATTATTGAAACAATTCAACAATAGCAAGGAATCTCGTTGGATTCCTCCAACATGTTCCATATGCATCACAACTTGCATATATAACCAAATAATATAAATCAACTGCTTCGAGGGCTGCCATATACAAAGGGTCATCTACTCTTACATGGAAAAATAATAGGGTCTTATCCGCTCCAGGGGCGGAAACATATCCAAACCAATAATATAAATCGGTAAATTATCCAGTCAGTCAATGACAACCAACAATAAAACATTCACATCCAATAAATTATTCTATCGATAATATATATTTTCTGACTAACCAAAAATGTGAGATTAACTCATGAAATTTTTGTTGTTGCCGAGGAGTCCTGGAATTAAAAACGAACAACGTCCGATTTTAGTCCAAATTTCAGCAGTCTCCAAATCCAACCAAATCAATTCCAATGCCTAAATAATGTCCATGTGAGTGTAACGCAGCGAACGGCGTTTGAATTCAACCTCGTACGCAAAATTTATCGAATTTCAATATAATAATTAAGATTACTTAATTACAACTTTAAATCAATAACCTTTCTCCCTCTCACATATGTTCGAACTAACCCAACAACAACTCGACGTTGACTTCATTACCTCGCCATCGACGCTCAACTGTTCTAACCGTCGCTGCTTCTTCATCGAAGCACCCCATGACCCAGATGACCCCAAAGGCACCAGTGTCATTGCCAAAATCGTTGCCATTGCCAAAAAACCAAAATACAACGAACTCCATTCCACGAAGAAATCCCTCGGCAACGCCACATCGCAGCCCAATCACGCCATCCATCTCTTTCCTCACCTCAAGATGATCATCATCCTTGTTGAGTTTAAGTCCTAATACGACCTGTGGTTGTCCAGTGCGATAAGGACCGTTCGATGAGGAGGATTGATTTAAATATACAAACACACATAGACATGAATGTATTGTTTGGAAATGCACACGACATATGAAAAGGAGAGGCATGGGCGCGAACGTGGGGACATAGATTGATATGGGCTAGGTATGGTACCATGGTGAATATATGTATTATTTAAATTTAAATTATTAAGCTATAAAAAGTCCAAAAATTTCAAACTCAAAACGAGATGTGATGTCTGGCATTCTATATGTTATACCCCTATTCTGAGTGTAATAGAACTAGTTCTAAGCCATAATTCAATCATATGCAGAAGATAGCTTCTCAAACCAAATTATTGTATTAAATTTTCGAAATTAATTTTTACAGGTTTCGGACTCACACGACCAAATTATATGTCTGATCTCCATAAAATTCGATGGCATATAGAACTCACTATTAGAGATCTAATGACACTGCTTTCATCAAAATTCTAGACAGTGCCTCGAAAGGCTATTTTCACACGTTAATTTGAACAAACTAATTTAAAACCAAATTAACCGCTTTTAAATCAAATTTAAAAGTTTACCATTTTCATTCTTTAAATAGAATTTTTCAACATCATTTTTATATTATTAAATTCAGGATCTAATTATTAAGCAATTCCAAAAATTAAATCCAATAATTGAATTATCAAATAAATCGCTATATTTGGAACTCAAGTTAGTTAACTTTAAAAAAATCAATATTTAAAATCAATTAAATATTTCAAATTCGTATGACTAAAATTCATGTTCGTTACACAATGCATTCTGCATTTTCAGTTGATGATTTACTAAGTACCAAAATGTCATCAACATATAAAATGTGAGTAAGAACTGGTTCAATAGGATATATTGGGGGTGATGTTGCCCTTGTAGTATTCCATTCCAAGCAAAATCAAAAAATAATCCTTTGCAATGGCACAAAGGAAAGGGTATAGTGGGTCTCCTTGCCTAATGCTTCTATTGCTACTAAAGAAACCTGAGGGCTTCCATCTATTGAAATTGAAAAAGTAGCCATGGATATGCATTCATATACCAGGTTTGCACACATGGCAGAGAAGCCTATGTTTAACAGAATCTGATATATGAATTCCCGCTAATTTTGTCATATGCTTTATGTGGGTCTACTTTCATACACATATTATTTGTCGATTTTCTATTGAGCCCTCTCATCGTTTCATATGTTAGTAGAAAGTTTTCCATGATGAGTCTATTTAAAATGAAAGCATTTTGGTTAACAAAAATTAACTTATGAAGATAATGCTAATTAGGCTTCATTAACACATTAATCACTTTAATAATAAGTTCAGAGTTCAAAACTCACTTAATTAGTTTACTAACTTTCCTAAAATCATTTAAATTAATTTCATTATTACTAACAACTGACATGCACTAAATTATATGTATTTAGTCTCTAATTAATCACAACACATATAATCATTCAGTTAACCCAAAGCCAAATTCTTAGCTTACCAACTATTTCAAGAATAGTTATTAAGGTCTCAAACAAATAATGAGTTATAAGTATGTTTATAGCATGAATCTAGGTCAACCTAAACAATCTCCAAATCACTTCATATAATTCCATATTAATCAATAAACGAAAATATTAAGATTAATGCATAAATATAGATGGAGAATCATCCCATTCACCTTGGTTTCTCGAATCACCAAAATCAACTAAAAAGGCCTCTTGAAATCATAGACGAAGCTCCAAATCACAACTTCATGCTAATCCCTTGATGGGCTTTGTGGAGGCTTGGATGAAAGGAATAGTGTTGGTTTTGATTTGAATTTAGGAATTTTAATTGAACGGTTTAGAGCTTGGAGGTTTAGGAGGGATTAAGGGCTAATGATGAAAGCAATTATAGAAGAGGAAGAAAAATGTAACATTGGAATGAAAACGAAAGAGGAGTTAGTTACATATAAGCTAACTTAGAGGCAAATTAGTGGGCTTGTCCCAATTCATTTCATCCAAGCAAAAACACTATTCAATCCAAAAATTCATCGACTACAAACATAGTCATGTTTATACTCATTTTATCTATATCGAAAAAGCATCCTCAACTATGAGTGTCTTGAGACCCAATTCTTCCATCTCTAAAAGTCGATTATAAAGGGCATATTGTTAATTATCGATTAAATATTTAAATAATTATCTAAATATTTAGTCATTAAAATTGCAGGGTGTTACTAGTGTTGTTTTACCAGTGTATTAGCATTATACTTTTATATAATGTGATTCACTCACCAGATGTATGTTTGGCCCCCTCTATCATTTTCTTCCTTTTGATTATACTTTGATAGGTTGATAGAGAGGTAATTTAGAGGCGCAATGGTGTGACAGAGGCATGAATTTATTTATCTATTAACTATCTACTATTTTATTTCATTTATTCGTAGGCATTATACTATTTCCATTATCAGTATAGAGAGAGATGTTATATTTGGAATTTAATTTATTTGTATTATTATATTTGTTTGGAATTGTATTACTAATTACTATTATATTTTATTCCCTCCGTTGTGAGTTACAGAAAGTGTAAAATTATGTATATGGCTCTATGACTTTTTTATATATTTTTAGCTTAAAATGATCTACTATTTGCGAGGTCAGCGATGTGCGTGTCACTTTATGCATGAATTGGGGAATCGTAGATGATGGGTGTAACACGTGGTATCAAAGCTTAGGCTAGACGATTCTTGCTTAATTATGACATATAAGGGAGCGCATTTATAATTATTATTACTTATATATATATTTAAACGACACAACCCTCATATTTTGACTCATATAGGTAGTTGCTAGCTTATCCCATATAGAAGTAAACAACTACAGGTTAAATAAATGTTGATATTTAAATAGCTTGGGGTGGTAGATAAATTTGTCACATTTGTTTAAATTTACTCCATATAATTTTCCCGAAAGAGGGTTTATATGCTATGTAAGTAGCAGCAAAGTAAATTGTGGGACTAGGGATGAATAAGAAGGAGAGCAGTATCCTTAAGTCCATATGACATAATGTGATGTTTATATGGTGTAACGACGGTGCTTAGCCATTTTTTTACTATTGTTTGATTTGGGTAAGTTATGATTTACTCTAATTAAAGTAATTAAATTAACTGAAATTAAGTTAAATGCTTCCTAAAAAATAGAGATTTTTGGGAAAATTATTGAAGTTGAAGTTTGTTTGGTATATTTAAATAATAACCCCTTTAGTAAGCCTCAACATAAGGAAATTTAACAAGAAGTAATATTCCAAAAATATTTTGGAAGGTTTTATTTTTATAAAAGGTTTAGTGTAAGACATAGTTTTAGACTTATATTTTGATGTGTACTTTTCTTTAAAGACATTTCTGTAAGGTAAATAATAAGTAAAATGTGTCTTCTTGAGTATCTTTTATTTTATAAGCATTTTTGTCACACTTTGAGAAAATTAATTAATTAATTAAAATTTTACACTTCCTGAAAATTTCTTATTTTTAAAGTTCTATATATTGGTATGTTTTATAAGTTTATTTTGCTGAGTCAAATATGAACAATTTTGGATAAAATCTTAATTGAAAAATGGAAAGAAAGTAAAATTATTATTTTAAAACTATGAATTTTTATTACTATAATATGTATGTATTTTTGAATGGAAATTAAAGGGTTTGTGATATAAATTTTTGAAAACATGCATTAATAAATGATTTGAAAATTTTGGAAATTATTTTCAATTTGATATGAATATAGTTAGTAGAAAAAAATGATTTTTTTTAAATTATTTGTATACACGATGTATTAATTAAAGGTGTTAGAAATTAGACAATTTTAAAATAAAGTGGTGTATACTTATATATATGATAAAATGGTTATAAATTATATGAAATAATGTTGTAAAATGAGTATGAGTATTTAAGAAAACAATCGAAGTAATTAGAATTTAACTATATTTATGGTAATTAATATTAAATTAGTGAAGCCATAAACAACTGAATTTTGGATGTTATGACGACCAGCCATTTTGAACGATTTAAGTTGACAGTAAACCACATATGTCTAACTCAAACAGTACAAAAAACAAATTATCAAAGAGGTTTGTAATAAGAATATAATAAGAGAAGAGAACAATACACAGAATCTCACAGTGGAATAATAAAATATAATAATTACATAAACAGTTCATGAAGCTGTTTTACAACATATATTTGATTCCCTTTTATAATATAATCAGAGTCATACATTCAACAGATATGACAAAACAATGAAGCGGAATAACACTAGTAAACATGGTCTAACAAATTTCGTCTCCATCTTCAAGAAACAAACATCTTCGAAACACTAAAACAATTTAGGCTGACCCAAGTATAAAGAAAAACAATACACTCGAGTCGGGACTATTCATTCTTATGTAAGTAAATTTAAATCAAACAATAAGGGTACAATAACAAAAGAGATGTATTACAAGATTTTTCCATCTCCTAAAGATCCTATAAACTATCTATAGTAAGGTACGCCATATGTGTAATGTCTATCAGTAAAATAAAGTATTAAAATAACCTTAAGGCTTTACATTAATCCCCCTTAACGCATTTTTAAGAATGTAGTCTAAATAGGTCCTATAACAAAATCAATAACGTCGGTAGCCAATGAGTCCCCTCTGGGTACAATAATAAAAAATAATAATAGTGGTCTCATACAAAGAATAAGCATATGACAAGACACGATAGGCAACACCCAAGCAAAAATACTATCGTTTTACCCTCGCTGGCTCGTCATAATCCCTAACGGTCGACCGCGTCCATCAACCCAAAATCAAGGTGCACCAATAAAGTTCAAAATCAAAATAGTAATATAAGGAAAATATGTACGCTAGAGATTGCTAACCTCATTGACCACGTATAGCTCCTGTTTTAGTCATTTCAAATTGACACAAGTGTCGGGGTCATCCATTATCATTATGTTATTTCATTCCAGCAAAAGTTTGATAATTCAACCTCTACATTCTTGAAAGATCCTACACGTACATGGTTGTTAAAGTGGTTCTGGTCAATGGCAAAAAGTATGTCATTATGCGGCCCTAGCATCTTTAACAACTAATCGTTCATTTTATAAAAAGGTGTTGTTCTACTCAATATAATGTTTACCGCAAAATCAATTAGGAATTTTGGAAAGCACTAAACATGAAAAGTTCTCCATTTTACTTTTGAAATCTATAAAAAAAAGTTTCAAAATTTCCAAAAGAATTAAATATTTTTCATAGAAAAAATACATAGATTTTTACACTAATAAATTCTTAAAGGCCTAAAATTTTGTAGAAAAATTCTCATTTAAATTTGATAGTTTTTATAATATTGTTTTAGAATTTTCAGTAAAATCTTAGATTTTTCCAAATCAATTTACTAATTTTCCCAAATTTTCAAATAGCTAATTACCATGGTTAAATCATCATAATTATTAGCTCGCGTAATTAAATAGATATTTTTATTAAATGTCCTTCAAATAAAATAAAATTTCTACAGAAAAAGTTTCAGGCCATTTTGATGTATTAACAAATTTTCAAAATTTCAATAAACCTATTTTCAAAGAATAAAATATAAAAATTATTATGTGACAGAATTTGTTGCAGATTTATTTACAAAATGTTTTTCTTTTGAATAGAGTTACAAAAAAAATTCAAGTTAAAATGACACCATTTTACAAAACGCCTATTTGTTTAAATTTAATTAAATATTTTAGTCTGAAAAAAAATCTACACTTAAACTTCCTACCCAATTTTCGACTATCCTATTCAAAATATCATTTAGGTTAACATATAAAAAAATTAGAAGTAAATGCATTCATTTGTAAAAAAATTCGAATATGGACAAAACAGTGTTTGATTTAGATTTTTCTATTTTAGGACCAAAAAAGTAAAATTCGGTTTCAAATCTTTTTGTTTCATTAATAAATGTCAATTGTGTTTAAATTTTATTATTTACTAATACAATAAACCAACGTAACATCCATTGTTCAAGTGGTTTGGCTTTGGTGCGAGAGGTTACAAGACTAAAACTTGCATAGTGTGATATTTATGAAATGAATCGCTCGTGAAGAATGCTTTAGGAAGAAAGGAGAAAATGAACAATGAAAATGAACAAAGACGAGGCGTGGTATTTATAAAGAAATGAAATGGAGATGACTAGAATATAAGAAGATGGGCCGAAATAAAGGAAACAAAGGAAAATGAAGGAAATAAAAGAAATGAAGGAAATGAAGTAAATGAAAGGACAAATTGAAATTTGATATTTTTGACAAAACGAAATGAGGTAAATAGAGGCATTTATTGTTAATAAAGGAAATAAAGGGCAAGATGAGATTTGAAATTTGAGACGGTATTAAAACATTACCAGCAAAACGATCGATTTCAAAACGTATAGTCCACTCAATTAAATTCACTAATTGAAACCTCAATATACTCAAATTACACCCGTTTATTTGTTTTATTAACACATAATAAATAAAATTTAATACTCCAAATAACGTAATGGTGATTGCCTCCACACAAAACAAAAGATGAACCAGTATTCCAAATTAACATTTAAAAACAGCGTTTTTCTCAGTGCGCAAACACGAACTCAAATATTTAATTTATTTCGAAATTTGAGGTTAGCATAAAAATTACTTTTGTACTACCAACTACTGCTATTTAACGGCTGTAAAATGTTGTTTAAAAATACAAAAATTTCCTTTTTATAAAATTATACTTACCTTTAAAATGAAATGTTCATTTTACTTTTCTCAAAACATTCTTTTATTTTTATTTAAGACGTTTTAATACAAACGTATGTTTCCTTTATTAAACACCATTCATTATAATTACAAGGAATGGCTGCCAAGTCTTCAGAATTGAAAGATGATGAATGAAAAGTCCCTCCCAAAAAAGTTGTAAAAATTAGGTCCCTGTTTTTAGTTTTTGGTTAATTTATGCTACTTTTGCCCTTGATTTCAATGGTGGGGCAATTTTCTGGAACGTGACAGTTGGGTAGAAAATAACAAAACAGGGACTTAATTTACATGGATTTATGAGTAGGGACTTTTTGTGCATGAGCTTTGAGAATAGGGACCTTTGGTCGAAAACCCCTTATAATTAACTTTTTATTTCTTTCAATTGAAAGATTCCAAACAGTTTAATTACAATTAATTTCAACAATTAAATACCCTTGCCACACATGTAAAGAGATGTACTGAAAATATAGAAGCTTAATAGTGGAAAGAAACATCTCATTTTTCATATTATAAAATAGATAATAAAAATAGATATATGTTGTTATTTAAAGGTAGGAATAACTATGCTAATATGGAGTTGCAAATAAACACTCGTAGGAGCAGATCCTTATCTTGCATGTTAATGTCTACCAATGTATGAATTTTGAACTTCTTCTTGTTGGGGATGCGGATTAAGGATCTTAAGGCAGAAATAATACTAGAGGGGGGGTGAATAGTGTTTTAAAGAATATATGAACTATATGACTAAATTAAAACTTTCAACACAAATCTAAACAGAATTCTAACACAGAATGATCATAGAACATATAACAAATGCAAATAGTAAAGTAAAGCAAGTAAAAGGAAAGAACACACCGGATTTTATACTGGTTCGGAATCCTCCTACATCCAGTCCTGCACCAAGGCAATATCCTTGTACAGATTTTTATAAGCCAATATCCAAATTACAACTCTCAATTTCTAAGGCCTTGAGGAACCCTCCTATCTCCGAGTCTGGGGTAAACTCTCTTGATTTACGGGACACAAGATCACCCTAATACTTCTTAATAAGAATCCTTTTGAATGGATAGACTCTATGGATTTTTGAATACAAATTAATCCTATAACTCTGAATAGCACTTTAATCTTTAGTAGAATGATGGAGAATCAAATAGAGAGAGTATTTAAATGATTTCCTATTGAGAATTTGGCAAAATGATGGTACAATCTTTAAAATATGAAGTTTTATGGATATGGAATGGTGGAGAAGAAAGAGTGAAGAAAATAAGAAAGTAGTTATTAAAATAATTCGTTTTGGAAGCCTTTATATAGATGCACAACAGTCATAACCATTGGCGAAAGGTTTTTGAACGAATGGGCACTTCTTTTGAAAATTGAATTTTGAATCCAACTGTCACCATGTCGACATGGGGTATCCCCATATGTCGACATCCCTCAGTTCAAAATTATAGAGATGTTGTTTTGTAAAGACAATTGAATTTAAAACAAGTTGAAACTTCTCTGAAGCAAAGTAAAGTGTTTAAACAATATTTTGAGATAGAGAATGAATATAAAACATTATTTTAAATATATGTATATAATTGATATAGATCGTCAATTATATAAGTAATATTTAAAATCAGAATAAGTTTTGATGTTTTAAAAATAGAAGTTTTTAAAATCAGAATAGAGGAATATTTCAAGGCTAAAACAAAATTTGAAAACCTTTTTGAAAACATGATTTTAAAAGCTAAAACATTTTGAAAACAGATTTAAAAACATTTTGAAAAATCTATTCAAACTGAAATTGCAAGAACCTTCCTACAGAGCTCCTCCATAGGACTCGAGAACTTGTACAAAGTAGTTTAAATGATTTTGATTTTCGTGGGTTTGTAAGGCACTTGTCGTAGGTTTGTAAGCTATTTGTCGTGGGTTTGTAAGCCACTGGTTTCGATAGAAATAGGGTTCCATCCCAAAAGAAAATTGGAAGAAAGATGAGAGTGCTATTATGAAGTTTTAACAAAATACTAGACACTTATCTTGAGATCTTGAAATATTGATTCTCTAGAGTCTTGAATCTTGAATCTCTAATCTTCATCTTGATGCTTGAGTCTTTATACTGGTTAGTCTTCGATGATACCTGCATATACTTCCTATATACATACATATATATATATATATATATGGAAATGTTAGTATATATTTTATAAAGTAAAGTATAATAACTATATAAGGTTGTTGTCATCAAAACATCATCAACTCAGTTCCTAACAATCTCCCCCTTTTTGATAATGACAACCTATATTTATAAAATATTCTTACCATACCATAGCTCCCCCTTACTCCGTGACTTCTTCTTAAAACTACAACTCCCCCTTACTCCATGACTCCCTCTTACACCAAGCACATATATTTTTATAACTTTCGCCCCCTTTGTCATCAACAAAAAACTATTAACTACTTAAGAATTCAAGAATGATTAGTATGAACAAATAATATGTATAGAACAAGCATGAAACAATGAGTATAAGTGAACACATTTTAGTTATTACAACATATATAAGAACATACATAAACACGAACAAACAAAACAATTTAAAACAAAGAATAAAATGAAGGCACGCTTTAATGGCGATCCTTAACTATAGGAGACTTATGAATCGAACAATTTGGGTAGTGGAGACAAAATTTTCCACGTTGTTCAATTATGTTTCCATTAGTATCAACAAGGATCTCACCAACGCAAATAACGCTCTCGTCCGTATTCATAGGGACTTCGGGTTGAGGTAAAGGTTGATCTTCCCCTTGGTCTTCTTGTGGTTCTTCCATAGATACATCTTCCTCAGATTCCATGGCTTGTGAAGAGTCTTCAATATTAATAGGATTTGTACGGTTATCCATAATAAATTTTTGTACATTCCTAATAATATTCCCTTGCCTTTGTTGTTCTCTAGCCATCCTAAGTTGACTTACTTGAATTTCAGTCATCAATTGAAGGTTATCTTTCATCTTCTCTTGCAATTTGATCACTCGAGCGTGCGTAGTTCGTTGAAATGGACCAGAATGAGGAGATGTGGGTGAAGTGGGTTCATTAGTAGAAGAGGAGGCCATTATTTTATTGTTTCAGAAGTTATTTACAGAGAATATAGTGAAGAAAGAGGAGAGAAAACGAAATAAATAGATAAATAACCAAATAACTAACTTTGGAGGGAAATTCAATTTTCAATTTTGGGCATGTCGACATCATGAGATGGGGCATGTCGACATGTCCTTTAGAAAAAGTGTAATTTTTATTCTGAATTTTTATTGATTATCATATTATATTACTTTATATTTCAGATTTTGAACAAATACCTAATTCTCTTCTAAATTTAGTAAAATTCTGTTCGGTTAATGGTTTAGTTAATATATCAGCAATTTGTTTTTCAGTATTTATATAATCTAGAGTTATTATTTCTTTAGTTATATTATCTCTAAGAAAATGATGTCTTAGATCAATATGTTTAGTTCTAGCATGATGAGTTGGATTTTTAGTTAGATTTATTTCACTAGTATTATCACAATATATTGGTGATTTACTTATGTTAATTCCAAAATCCTTTAAAGTTTGTTGCATATATATGACTTGTGAACAGGCTAGAGCAGCAGATATATACTCTGCTTCAGTTGTTGACAAGGAAACAGTATTTTGTTTCTTGCTGAACCAGGAAACCAGTGAGTGTCCTAGAAAGTGACAAGTTCCACTTATACTCTTTCGGTCTGATTTACAACCAGCATAATCAGCATCACAATATGATATTAAATCAAAAGTATTATTTTTAGAATAAAATAAACCATAATCTAAAGTGTATTTTACATATCTTAAAATTCTTTTAACAACTTTTAAGTGAGTTTCTTTAGGTTGTGATTGGTATCTTGCACAGAGACAAACACTATGCATAATATCAGGACGACTCGCTGTTATATAGAGTAGTGAACCAATCATTCCCCTATATAAATTTTGATCAATATCTTTTGATATATCTTCTTTACTTAAACCTACATTTGTTGACATTGGAGTTGGTTTCCCACTAGAGGTACTTAAACCAAATTTATTGATTAAGTCTTTAGCATATTTTTCTTGACTTATGAAGATTCCATTTTCTAGCTGTTTAATTTGAAGCCCTAAGAAGAAACTTAATTCTCCCATGTGACTCATTTCAAATTCTTTAGTCATTATATCTGAAAATTCTTTATTCATTATGTTATTAGTTGATCCAAAGATTATATCATCTACATATATTTGAACCAGTTGAATATCTTGATTATTTCGTTTAATAAAAAGTGTTGTATCTACTTTACCAATTTCAAAACCAGATTGAAGTAAATAAGATCTTAGTCTTTCATACCAGGCTCTAGGAGCTTGCTTTAGACCATATAGAGCTTTCTTTAACTTGTATACATGGTTTGGAAATTTATTATCTTCAAAAAGTGGAGGTTGTTCAACATAAACATCTTCTTTTACAAAACCATTTAGAAAAGAACTTTTAACATCCATTTGATATAATTTGAAATTATTATAATTAGCGAAAGCAAGTAGAATTCTTATAGCTTCTAGTCTTGCTACGGGGGCAAAGGTTTCATCATAGTCAATTCCTTCTTCTTGACAATAACCTTGCGCGACTGAACGAGCTTTATTTCTTACGACCTTACCGAGTTCATTCATTTTATTTTTATAAACCCTTTTAGTTCCAATTATACTTTTATTCTCAGGTTTAGGAACAAGTTTCCATACATCATTTCTGGTAAATTGATTCAATTCTTCTTGCATAGCAAGAATCCATGAATCATCAGACGATGCTTCCTTTGGATTTTTAGGTTCAATTGTTGATATAAAGGCTACATTACTTATACTGTTTAATTGATTTCTAGTTCTTACTACATATTCAATATTTCCTAAAACATTTTCTATAGGATGATCCTTTGATATTTTAATCTCTTATTAGGTTGATTTATTTCACTAATAGTTTCATTAGATTGACTTAAATTTATAAAATCTTCTTCATCATCTATTTGTACAATATCTTTAAGATTTTCATCACAAGATACATGCATAGTTTCTTCAATAGTATTAGTTTTTAAATTAAAAACTCTAAATGCTTTGCTTCTATTAGAATAACCAATAAAGAATCCTTTATCAGCTTTTGGTTCAAATTTACCTAAATTATCTTTTGTATTAAGTATAAAACATTTACTCCCAAAGACTTTAAAATAAGCAACTATAGGTTTTTAATTATAAAGTAATTCATATGGAGTTTTATTTGTTAATGGTCTAATTAAAATTCTATTTAATATATAACAAGCTGTAGCAACTGCTTCAGCTCAAAAATGTTTAGGTAAATTACTATCAGGAAGCATTGTACGAGCACACTCTTGAATCGTTCTATTCTTACGTTCTACTACTCCGTTTTGTTGTGGAGTTCTTGAAAATGAAAAGTTGTGAGTAATTCCCTTTTGAGTACAGAAATTCTCAAAATTTTCATTTTCAAGTTCACCACCGTGATCACTTCACATAGTTTTAATTTTGAAAGAATGTTGTTTTTGAATTCTTTTAGAAAAGTTTTTAAATATTTCAAAAGCATCACTTTTATGTTTTAAAAAAATTGTCCAAGTATATCTTGAATAATCATCTACTATAACAAAAACATATTTACTATGGTTAATTGATTGAACTTGAGATGGACCAAATAAATCTAAATGTAGTAATTCTAGAGGACTAGAGGTAGAAATAGCATCTTTTAATTTAAATGAACTTTTCTTAAGTTTTCCTAATTGACAAGCATCACAAATACTATCTACTTTAAAGTTTAACTTGGGTAGACCTCTAACTAAGTCAAGTTTTGATATCCTAGATAATAATTTGAAATTCAAATGGCCAAATCTTTTATGCCAAATCCAAGGGTCACTTGTATTAGCCAAAAGACATAGATTATCATTTGAAATTTTCATACTAAGGATATAAATATTTTTCTTCCTAATACCTTCAAAAATTATATTAGACTTATCATCTTCAATGTGACATTTATCTTTTTCAAATTTAATTTTAAAACCTTTATCGCAAAGTTGACTTATACTAAGCAGATTATGTTTTAAGTTCCTAACTAATAAAACATCAGAAATAAGTAAAGTTTTAGAGTTACCGACATTGCCGACGCCAACCATATATCCTTTAGAGTTGTCACCAAAATTGACTAATCCACCATCTTGATAAGTAATGTCCTTGAGTATCTCGGGATTTCCAGTCATGTGCCTCGAACAGCCACTATCAAGTTACCATTTATCTTTCTCAATTTGCACAGCTTGTCCATTGGGTGTTGATTCGTCAAAAGCCATATAACATGTCTGTCCTTGCATAACACACCAATTCGGTAGAAACTTGATTTTTCAAAATAACTATATGCAGACTTATGATACTTTGATGAAATTCATAGATTCAAAACAGTTTTAACACAATTTTCCAAAAATGCCATTTTTATATTTTTCAAGTTTCAGATTATGAAAACAATGAAAACCAATGCTCTGATACCAATTGTTGGGGATGCGGATTAAGGATCTTAAGGCAGAAATAACACTAGAGAGGGGGTGAATAGTGTTTTAAAGAATATATGAACTATATAACTAAATTAAAACTTTCAACACAAATCTAAACAGAATTCTAACAAAGAATCACAGAATATATAACAAATGCAAATAGTAAAGTAAAGCAAGTAAAAGGAAAGAACACACCGGATTTTATACTGGTTCGGAATCCTCCTACATCCAGTCTTGCACCAAGGAAATATCCTTGTACAGATTTTTATAAGCCAATATCCAAATTACAACCCTCAATTTCTAAGGTCTTGAGGAACCCACTATCTCCGAGTCTGGGGTAAACTCTCTTGATTTACGGGACACAAGATCACCCTAATACTTCTTAATAACAATCCTTTTGAATGGATAAACTCTATGGACTTTTGAATACAAATTAATCCTATAACTCTGAATAGCACTTTGATCTTTAGTAGAATGATGGAGAATCAAATAGAGAGAGTATCTAAATGATTTCCTATTGAGAATTTGGCAGAATGATGGCACGATCTTGAAAATATGAAGTTTTATGGATACGGAATGGTGGAGAAGAAAGAGTGAAGAAAATAAGAAAGTAGTTACTAAAAAAATTCATTTTGGAAGCCTTTATATAGATGCACAGCAGTCATAACCATTGGCGAAAGGTTTTTGAACGAATGGACACTTCTTTTGAAAATTGAATTTTGAATCCAACTGTCACCATGTCGACATGGGGTATCCCCATATGTCGACATCCCTCAGTTCAAAATTATAGAGATGTTGTTTTGTAAAGACAATTGAATTTAAAACAAGTTGAAACTTCTCTGAAGAAAAGTAAAGTGTTTAAACAATATTTTGAGATAGAGAATGAATATAAAACATTATTTTAAACATATGTATATAATTGACATAGACCGTCAATTATATAAGTAATATTTAAAATCAGAATAAGTTTTGATGTTTTAAAAATAGAAGTTTTTAAAATCAGAATAGAGGAATATTTCGAGGCTAAAACAAAGTTTGAAAATCTTTTTGAAAACATGATTTTGAAAGCTAAAACATTTTGAAAACAGATTTAAAAACATTTTGAAAAATTTATTCAAACTGAAATTGCAAGAACCTTCCTACAGAGCTCCTCCATTGGACTCGAGAACTTGTACAAAGTAGTTTAAATGATTTTGATTTTTGTGGGTTTGTAAGCCACTTGTCATAGGTTTGTAAGCTACTTGTCGTGGGTTTGTAAGCCACTGGTTTCGATAGAAATTGGGTTCCATCCCAAAAGAAAATTGGAAGAAAGATGAGAGTGCTATTATGAAGTTTTAACAAAATACTAGACACTTATCTTGAGATCTTGAAATCTTGATTCTCTAGAGTCTTGAATCTTGAATCTCTAATCTTCATCTTGATGCTTGAGTCTTTATACTGATCAGTCTTCGATGATACCTACATATACTTCCTATATACATATATATATATATATATGGAAATGTTAGTATATATTTTATAAAGTAAAGTATAATAACTATATAAGGTTGTTGTCATCAAAACATCATCAACTCAGTTCCTAACACTTCTCACGTTTATTAGTTTTTTTCTTTTATTTGCCTTTATTTCCCCTTACTATTTATGTAATGTCTTATTTCAGTAAGTAGCAAAATTTGATGAGTTTTAGAGTGTAAATATTGAGAAAAATTTCATTTACTACCCTTCAAACAAAAGAAAATAGAAATGTAACAAATGAAAATTTAAAGGAATTCACTATAGTTAAATCATGATATGTAATAATATTTCCCATAGGAGGTTCAACATCTGACATATAATCAATATTGACACCAACTACATATTTAAAAAAGATCAAGTATTTTCAAACCTCAAAATAAGAACTGAACTTTACAATTTAATTTTACATACCAAATATTAATCGGTCTTCAATTAAAATTGAAAATAGAATAGGTTTTCGAAATAAACAAAAAATAAATAAACTTATTAAAACACATTTTTAATCATAAAATTTGAAATTTGAAATTATTTTGCTCAAATCATTATTTAATTCAATATTTTAAATAGGTAAAATACGGTCATTAATGAAGTTAAATATTATTAAGCAATTGTTGAAAATCAACTTTGAAATTTTAAATCTAAATTTATATTAGTGGAAAATAGGCGCAAGGGCAGACTTTGAGAAAAAATTTGGCTGAAGGACAACAAGTTTCATTTTTGGGCACTTTGAAAAAAAATTAGGCTGAAGCACAATACTAATTATAGTTAGTATTTTGTACAGTGTAAAACTGAATATAATGCTAGTTATAATTAGCATCTTGTATAGTGTAAATACCGAATATAATGCTAGTTATAACTAGCATTGTCCTTCGGCCTAATTTTTTTGCGAAGTCCTTCAATTCAAAAATGAAACTTGGTGTCCTTCGGCCTATTTTTTTTCAAAATTTTTCCTTCTCCTTAATTCCCTCGAAATAATTTAATATGAAACGGTTAAAGTAAAACTTTATGAAAATTTGTTTGAGTTGAATTCAAAGAATTTATTTTGAAAAATTGTATGATGGTCGAAATTAAACATTGAATAAAGTTAACAGTAAAGTTTATGGTTTTCAAATCTAACTAATTTTTGGTGAATAAGATTTGAGGTCAACGGTTTCGATTTAACACTGAAGTGAAAGGTTGTTGATATTTTCAAATGAAATTTGGTTGGAGCTAGAGAAGAATTACACAACCTATAGAGATTGAATTAATTAAGGTGAACTAGCCATGATAGTCAATATGCTTGAGTGCTTAGTGTTTGATATGTTACCTAACTCCATGGGAGGAGGAGGAGGAAATCTTAAAAATCAAAGCATGAAGAAGAGGAAGAGAGAATCATGGAAAAGGAATCGGTAGTGGGAGAATTTAGTTCGGTGGAGGAGCAGATGTACGTCCAGATCTGGAGCGGTGTTTGAAGCTCGTTCGGGAAAGAGGAATGAGGATTTTGGAACAATAAAATCTGGAGTAGAGATGATTTCATTCGGCTAGTAAGCTTTAAGCGGTAAAGAAAAGTTGCTGAACGAAATATCTCGTTCGGTAATTTGTCGAACAAAGTTTTTCGTTTGGCAATTTGGAGCATGGCGGTCCAAAATTGTGATTTGATTGCCGGTCCAAATTTTCCACTCGGCATTTCGCCGAACAAAACCAGATGCATGCCGAACCAAACCCC
Organism: Allium cepa; assembly: GCA_030765085.1. Classification (NCBI taxonomy): domain Eukaryota; kingdom Viridiplantae; phylum Streptophyta; class Magnoliopsida; order Asparagales; family Amaryllidaceae; genus Allium; species Allium cepa. The sequence goes on from CM060942.1 coordinate 362,068,651, forward strand.
AGGGCCGCTATATAATAGCTATCTCTTCTCATTTCTCCACTCTATAAATAGAGGAGCTTCTGGACAACAATGGCCGTCGAAATTGAGAGCTAATTTTAGCCAATTTCAGAGCCATCCTAGAGAGCTGAAACTTCATAGAATTTTATCTATATTGTTAATTTTTCTTATGTATAGCCTCTAAAAGTGAATAAATCTTGTAACTCTAATCTTTCAGTGATTAATAAAATCTCCTCTACCTAAGTGGACGTATAATGCCTTGCGATAGTGGAACCACTATAAATACTGGTGTTATTTATTTTTCTACATTATATTGATCTACGACTGTTTATTATGGTGTATATCTCTGTTTGTATCATCTCACTAAAATCACGATCCAGTTGTTTTCCTCCGTGTTGGGTTTTTTATTCCCTTAGGCTGATCATCTGTAGGGTTTTTCCCTAACAGTCTGGTATTAGAGCTGCAAGGATGATTGAGGAGTGTTAGGCGCTATGGCAGGAGATGAAGTGACTCCAGTTGTTATAAGACCCTATACTAGAGGGATGTATATCTCGTCACGATCATAGTTGGCAATTGAGAAATGGAATGGGGATAAAAACTTCGAGAAGTGGCAATGGAGGATGAATGCTATTCTAATGAGGAATGAAGTCCATCCAGTAGTGTTTACCCCTGTGGAGTTAACGGCTGCCATCTCAGTCGCGGAAAGGAATGAGATGGAGAAATGGGCGTTTACTACTTTACAACTAGCTATGGGAGAGAATGTTGTCTCGGTGATTACAAGTGAGACCACTGCTAGGGGAATTTGGACCAAGCTGGAGAATCTCTACTTGAAGAAATCTCTGACTAACCATCTGATATTACTGAAGACATTTTTCACCATACGGATGAGAGAGGGTACTTCGGTGAAGGAATTCCTTAATTTCTTTGATGATCTCGTGATGAAGATAAGACCGTTGACATGGAGATGGATGAGGAGCAAATGACAATGATTCTTTTGTGTTCTCTTAAGGAGCGATACATAGGTTTCGCTAATAGCCTTATTTTCGCTAGAGACACATTGACAGTGGAAGATGTGAAGTCAGGCCTTCTAACTAAGGGCTTGAGAGATCAGATGAAGGAGATAAGTAAGGAAGTAGAGATGGAAGTAGTAGCCACGGCCTGTTTGTTGAAAGAGGTGTAGAAGATAAGAAGAATTGGCACTCTAGAGGGCGTTCCAAGTCTAAGAAGCCCGGTAATGGCAGGAGAGGAAAGACTAAGGACGGGAAATGATTTATCTGCAAGAAACCTGCTCATTGGAAAAAGGATTGTCCAGATTTGAAGTAGAAGGAAGAAGACGGATCATCATCATTTGCGGTGGAGAAGTCTATTTCTGACGATGTGTTGTCTGCAGTAGTATTGGATGTCTCATACCATTGGGTGTTAGACTCAGGAGCATCTTTCCATATGATGTCTAATAACGATTACTTCATTTCTTTCATTGGACGAGAGGAATGCTCTATTCTTATGGGTAATGATGCTAGCTGTAGAGTAATGAGTGAAGGTACAATAAGGATCAGGATGTTTGACGGAGTGATCTACACATTGACAGGTGTCCGGTATGTTCCAGGTCTTCGAAAGTCCTTAATTTCTTTAGGACTATTGGCATCTTTGGGATGCAAGGTAACTATCGACAAGGATAGTTTGAATGTTTCGAGAGGCACACTAGTTCTTATTAAAGGATATGTGTTCCGAAATCTGTGTTTGTTGAAAGGAACCACAATTCTTAGAGAGTCGTGTGTTCGAGTAGACAGTTCTCATGCATTGGATGCCACAAAGCTTTGGCATCTCAAGTTGGATCATATTTTAGAGAAGGGCGTAGAGTTGCTTTGAGGATGGAAAATGATCAAAGGAGAAAGCTTCAGCAAGATGGACTTTTGCTAGGAGTGTGTGTTGGGTAAGAAAACTAAAGTATCTTTTGAAGTTGGACATCATAAATTGAGGCGAGTACTTAAGTATGTGAATACAGATGTTTGGCGACCGATTGTTACTCCTTCCCTTAGAGGAGCAAAGTATTTTATCTCTTTTATTAATGACTTTTCTTGAAAAGTATGGGCGTATGTGATAAAGGCCAAATTAGAAAGTTTTGAGAAGTTCAAAGACTAGAAAGTGCTTTTTGAGAACCAATCTGGTCCTAGGTTGAAGGTGCTGAGATCTGATAATGGCGGAGAATTTGTATCCAAGGAGTTCCTCAATTTCTTTAGACAATATGGCATAGAGACATTTCATTACACCTGGAGATCCGCAATCTAATGGGGTTGCAAAAAGGATTAACAAGACTCTACTGGAGAAGGCTGATTGCTTAAGATTCACGGCGGGTTTGTTTAGAGGCTTTTGGGCTGAGATATTATCAACTGCGGGGCATATCATAAATCGAATTCCGTGGTCAGCCATAGATGGGAAGATTCCAGAGGAGAAGCGGAGAGGAAAAGCAGGGTATCTTGATTACTTTCGAATTTTGGGTTTTCCTGTGTGCGTTCACTATACAGGTGATGACAAGCTGGAGGCTATAGCATACAAGGGCAAACTAATAGGATACATAGATGGTATCAAAGGGTATCAAATTTGGAATCCTGTTGATTGTAAGATTGTTCATTCCAGACATGTTACTTTCGATGAGTCTGCAATGTTCAATCTAAAGGAGAAGCTACCTACCACATCAGAAGAGTCTGATAGGCCTAAGGAGATAGAAGAAGTTTCCGTGTTCCAACCAAATAGTAGAGTTGTTGTTGATGCTGTCGAGGAAAACGCGGTTGATGAAACATCATAGGATAGTCCATATGTACATTCTAGTAGTGCTGGTAATGTGCATGAATCTAGCGGAAGTTCAGTTCAAGGTGAGCTGAAAGGAGTTTAGGCGAAGCAGTACCTACCCGGGTCAGCCGTAGGAGTATTAGGCCGCCTGATAGGTATGGTGATTGGCAGTTTGTGAACCTTAGCCTTGGTTACTAGTTTGACTGTACCTGCATGTGGTTCTTGAGGAGCCGCTTGACCTTGATGAAGCTTTGAAGTCATGTGACAGTTCGAAGTGGATGTGCACTATGAAAGAGGAGTTAGAGTCATTGAAGAAGAAGAAGAAGGCTTGGGATTTGGTACCACCTCCTCAAGGAAGCCGAGCCACATGTTGCAAATGGGTGTTCAAGGTGAAGGATGATGGGAGGTACAAGCCTAGACTAGTTTCTAATAGATTTTCACAAAGAAAGATATTGGAGTATGATGAGATATTCTCTCCAGTAGTGATGGATACGTCCATCCGCATTTTGCTCGGTATCGTCGCAGCACAATACTTGGAGCTGGAGAAAATGGACGTGAAAACCACTTTCTTGCATGGAGACTTGGATGAGACCATCTACATGAAGCAGCCAGAAGGATTTGTTGTAGACGTGAAAGAAAATTGGGTTTTCAAATTGAAGAAGTCTTTATATGGACTTAAGTAATCGCCTAGACAATGGTACAAGAGGTTTGACTCTTTTAAGCTTTCACTTGGTTTTGATCGTAGCATCAAAGATGCTTGTGTGTAATTCAAGCATTTAAAGAATGGTAGATGGATGTACCTACTCTTGTACGTGGATGATATGTTGATTGCTTCCAAGGATAAAGCTGAAATCGATAGTTTAAAGCGAAAGCTAAAGGCGGAGTTCAAAATGAAAGACCTTGGAGAAGCAAAGAAAATTTTGGGTATGGAAATCCAAAGGGATAGAAAGCTATGACTTTTGAGCCTCACTCAAAAGGAGTACATTCGAAAGGTGCTTGCTCGGTTTAGCATAGAAGGGGTAAAGGCAATCAGCACACCCATGCCTTTACACATACAACTTTCTAGTAAAGGCACTCTGATCTCGGAAAGGACAAGGTTTATATGATGAAGGTCTCATATGCAAGTGAAGTTGGAAGCTTGATGTATACGATGATCTGCACTAGGCCTGACATAGCTCAGGCTATTGGATTGGTTAGTAGATTCATGGCGAATCCAGGAAAAATGAATTGGGAAGCAGTAAAGTGTATCTTCAGATACCTTAGAGGAACTCCAAATCATGGACTTGTCTTGGCGGTAGAGATTGAGATTTCAGCTTAGTTGGATTTTGCGATTCCAACTATGCCGGTGATAGAGATCGAAGGTAGTCAACCTCCGGATATGTGTTCACCATTGGTGGGACAGCGATCCGTTGGAGAGTGAGATTGCAGATGACTGTGGCTTTGTCTAGTATGGAGGCAGAGCTCATAGCTACGGTTGAAGCAACTAAAAAGGCACTTTATTTGAGGTGACTATTGTGTGATTTGGACTTCGTATACGAAGGTGTGAATGTGCACTGTGATAGTCAAAGTGTAATTCATTTAGCTGAAAATCAAGCGTTCAGCTCGAGGACGAAGCATATTGAGGTGAGAGAGTTGTTCCTTGTCTCTATGAGTGAAGAGAAGCTATTTCGTCTTCAGAAGATTCAAACAAAGGAGAATGCGGCAGACATGTTTGCCAAGTCATTGCCTGCTGCTAAGTTCGAGCATTGCTCAGACTTGATTCGCTTAATGAAGTGCTAGGTGGTGGGGGGAGTTGAGATGGTTCATGGAGGCGTTTGTTTTGATGTTGGAGATTGATAGGTTCTATACAGGCTAGGTACTTTGAACACTTTGTTGACGGGCGATGGCCTTGTCGGAGTTCGTTGACAGAGTGTAATTGGTGATGGCATTGCCGAAGCTCATTGGGTAAGTATCCATCACTTGATGCATGAAGGTGTAAATGAAGTTGGATGGTTTCTATGGAAAAGGTAACAAAGTGGAGATTGTTAGATATAATACCTAACTCCATAGGAGGAGGAGGAAGCCCAAAAAATCAAAGCATGAAGAAGAGGAAGAGAGTGTCGCGGAAAAGGAGTCGACAGTGGGAGACTTAGGTTCGGTGGAGAAGCAGATGTACGTCCAGATTTGGAGCGGTGGTTGAAGCTCGTTCGGCAAAGAGGAACGAGGATTTTGGAATGGTAAAATCTAGAGTAGAGATGATTTTGTTTGGCTAGGAAGCTTTGAGCGGTAAAGAAAAATTGCCGAATGAAATATTTCGTTCGGTAATTTGTCGAACAAAGCTTTTCGTTCGACAATTTGGAGCATACCGGTCCAAAATTATGATTTGCCTGTTGGTCCAAGTTTTTCGCTCGGAATTTTGCCGAACCAAACCTATTTGGAAAAATAAAATAAAATTTTGAAATAATGCTGAGAAATCTATTTGGAATTTGGAGGTTTGCTATTTTTTATAAAGCATGGTGGAATTTAAATAAATAACAATATGATTTCTGAAAGATTATTAAAATTTTGAGCAAATAATATTATAACGGGTTTATGAAAAAAAATTATTATTTATTATTTAAGTAATAAAAATAAGAGGTATTTTGAGAATAATAAAGAGATGTTTTCAACGAATATTTTGGATAATCTAAGCAAGGCTATCAAGCTTTTAGTGGATCGTGCCACATTTGTTAAATATATAAAATAGGCGATCTACGAATGCGCAGAACAACTATAGCTGGTTTTACAGTAGCAGCATCACTGAACATATGCAATATAGGTGAGAGACAAAAAAACCTTAGCAGCTAAGATAAATATAAAATATATAGCAAAGGAGAAAGACGAAAGCACCTAAACTGCTATGTGACAAGGACAGCCAATCCCTATCATCACTACTACTAACACCAGTGGGCCCTGTGACATGCCTAACCACAACAAAAAGGACCGTTGGGTTAGGAACAAAGCAAACAAAATCATTAAAATATAAATATTTCTTATCCCAACTATCTTCCTGTAATAAAAACTTACTATGATTACCATCATAACCCTCTATAAACAAAATCAAACCTCCCCCACTATATGGTAAACCAAAGAGCGCTCTTTCCCCTCTTCTCCAACATGCACGTGGAGGCTGTTACCTACCGGCATATATCTCATTACGGAATTTACATGATCACAGGAACTGTCAAAAGTCTGTCATAATATGGAACGTTTAATAGGACGTGCTACTGTAGGAACAATGGACACTAAAGGCAAGAAATGTACTCTAAAGCAACACCAGAAGGAATATCAGGGGTAGCTCCACCAGCAGCTACCAAAGCAGAGGGCCTAGGCTTCAGAACCTACTTCATGAGGCGAGGCAAGGAGATCTTCGAAGGGAAATATTGAGGCATAACAGCAACACATAGCTCCACAGTTTGACCAAAAGTTCGGTAAGTCGTGCATATATCTGGTTTCCAACTGTATCGAAGGTCAACAATCGCACTATGACCCTCAAGAATCTTCACCCTAAGTTTAAACGGTAGCGGCTTTTTAGGATTGATTTCTGTCAAAGCCCTAACATAAACAAGTCTCTTCCTAGCAACTATATTAGCATCAGAGCACTTTACCTTACCAACAAGACTAGCCAACCAGTCGAGAGAAATCGTGGGTTGCAAAATGGATGGAATGTATTTGAAGTGCGCCTGAACAGGGATAAACAAAACCTACTCTCTAGGGTAAATTATTACTATATAAATATATAAATAAAAAGGATTTTTGGGATTTAATATAGAATGTTGTTATGGTTGAATAATATATATTAATAAAGTGGTTGTGAAAAATAATTAATAAGTATTATTGTTTTGATGTAAAGTGATAATAATTTTTTTTTTAAGGAAATTTAATGAAAATTATTAATTCTGACTTAAATGAGGATGTTTGGAATATTAAAATTAGTATATTGAAAACAAAGGGATTTTGAAGTATATTATCGTTTTAGGCAAAATATACTATTTTGAGAAGTTAGATGTTAATTATCTAATCAAACAAGTTATTTAATCTAACAAGTGATATGGATTGAGTTGTTTGAATATTTGTTCCACCCACTCACTAACTCAATTAATGTTGTTTTGAAATTGTTTGAAATGGGTTTGAATATTTAAATATGAAAGGATCCTTCATAAGCTAGTATTAAAATGTATGGTTAGACTTTATAAAAAAAAATTGAGAGCTTTTAAATGATATTTTAAAAAGCATGAAGCTTAAATTTTTTTCCACATGCGTTTAGTACATTTATATTAAATTTGAAGAAATGGATTTTTTTTTGATATTAAAATTCTTTGAAAGGGAATTTTATGGATTTTGAACTTAGAATTTTGATATGAATATTTTATGGGTTTTGAAACAAGTATGGTCATGATTTGAATGAAGATTTTAAGTATAAAGAATATTTTAAATATATAACTTGAATTTTTTTCAAGTTATATAGATTTGAAGAAAGAAGAGGGTACTTATACTTAAATTCTTTGAAAAAATAATTCTGTGGAATTTTATAACTAGAAAAATGATTTTGTACTAATTTTAAATTAATAGAATTTGAATTTAAGTTTGTTATAGCAATACAGTGTTCACAAAAATAAGGGATCATCCACTTGTGGTTAAATGGTGATGGAGTATGTGGTTCACCTAAGAATCCAAAATGTTAGTCCACTTAGAAGGGAGACACCTTCCATCATCCTTATTGACTTAAAGAAGGAGTTTAGAGAGGTATGCATAGAGAGTTCGCAACAAGTAGCTAGGTAGGTGAAGGACGTGCTCTTTAGATATGTTATGTAGGAGAGCTAGCTAGTGCCATAAGTTGTTGGACATCTTCCGATTGTATAACGAATATGGGAATCAGCACATTGAGTGGGCTTCTTGAAAAGTTGGCGGGTGTTCACATGTGTTATGTATCCCATTTGCGAACGTACATTGACAATTAAACGGTTATGGTACAGACTAGTCAACTTATGAGGTGAATGTAGACATCGAATTTAGAAACTCTAAAGGTATGTATCCACACCTTTAGACTTGATATGTATGAATTAAAAATGAGGAAATTAATTTTGTCCAAGAACAGCGCTGTTGTGGTTTGGATAGAATTGTGATAGAGTCCAAGGAGACAATCCGAGTTTCCTATCACGAGCTAAGTTACTCTTTTAGTTGTCTGTATGTTAGTTTGCTCTTTAGGTCGTTGTTTGTTTGCATGGTTGCTTTAACTAGATAGTTGACACAGGCATGGATGTATGGATGTTAGAATTGGTTTTATGCATGTCCTTACGACGTATTTTGGTTGCTTTGTTTGAGTAATACCAATCTATTTTTTACTGTGTTGGTTTACATGTATATACAGTCCAACTTAGGATAGATTTCCATAGATAGGTATTCTAACTTGTGCTAGATAATTTCATAATTGTTCTTTAGTTTTCCTTTATGTATGTGTTTACAAATTGTGTTTACAGACGTGATTGTTTGTGTGTGTGTGTGTGTGTGTGTGTGTGTGTGTGTGTGTGTGTGTGTGTGTTGCATATATTAGGATGTTTGCATACATATTGGTTGCACTGCGTAAACATTTAAATTAGAGGTTGATTTAATTGCATTTTCACTCATCTCATATCATATTATCATATGTATATTATACTCTTGGCTGTGTTTTTGCCTGTATTGTACGATGGATCCTCGATGGATGCAGGTAAGTTTATTTTGCATGTTTGTACGCTCTAATGCGAATTGCACTATGCACCTCAAGGAATTTCGAGGATGGAATTTTTTTAAGGGAGAAGAATGAAACACTTCATAATTTTGCTAAATTAAATAATTAAATTAAAAAGGATAGCATCGTAATTTTACATCAAGGGAAGATAGTATATTTCTATAGGATTTGGAATTACGCTGCTAGGCTAATTCCATTATGTCCAGAATGTCGTTTATAATCAAAAAAATATAACTTGTTGAAATTGGTTAAACGGTAAGAAATTAGAAGAAGTCAAATCTAGTGGCATTTTCGTAATATATTAATTCCAAGATTTTAGCCTAGATATTATATTTTTCAATGACCTCTAACTTATTCATTTTGCTCAAATAAATCTTGCCTCTCCTTATGAAACCCTAACCACTAAATTAATTTCAAATCCATCAAATCATAATTAAACAAATAAATATGTGGAACCGAACACCACGAAGATAACTATTTATAAAAATCAAAGCTATCAAGAAGATATGACGTTTTCAAGACATGGAATTTATAAACAGCGAGAAGAAGGATGATTCATCTTGGATGTAGCATCCATGGGAGAAGAAGGATGATTCATAATGGTGCAACTAATAAATAAAAACTGATTTTTTTATATACACCTGACTAGGATGTAATATCCATGGCTCGAATATTAAAATATAATTTTTATCGATTATAATTAGGAAAAGTTAACATCCTAATCAAAAAAATGTGAAATATACAAGTGTTCCAAACCTAACATATTGTATATCGAAATTATAGTTCTCGACGGCGCGAATCTATTGATAGTGTTCTTTCATCGACCAGGTGTATGGATTGAGCAGAAAATGCGTCGGAAGTTCAAAAACTATAGAACATCTGTTCCGATCCAACATGAATCGGCAACTATACACGATCGAAAGACATAGGCTAATAGAGGAGGTTGAGCAAGTCCTCTAAGTTGTCACCGATTGACTTAGTTTGATGTGACATGGTTAGAAATTGTCATCAAAGGAGGGCGTTGACGACGAACATGACAAGAATGACCAGAGGTGAAGTCGTAGGTGGTGGAAGGTCGACGTCGATGGTGGAGCTTTGTGATGAGCTCCGATGGGCTTTTAGGTGCTCGTAGCGGCAGTAGTGGGCAAAAGGAAGCCGCGGTTGAAGGGTTTGGTTTGATATCGGGTAAGAATCAAACGTGGCAAAGAAATAAAATAATAGTAGTAGTACTAGTTGGAATTAATAAGTCTTAAAACTTGACAACCCATAACTCTTGCATACGAGCTCCATTTCGTGTGTGGTTCATTGCATTAGAATCGTGGCGAAACAAGGAACGTTTTGGTATATTGTTTGCTGTATTTTAAACTACCTCATAAAGGTATCCTGTTTTTAGTAAATTCATTATATGAGGATTCTACTGGGACGTTTCAGTACACATATGGGAAATTAGTCCTTGGTTTGATGACGACGAATTGGCGCTCGATCCTAAGCTTCTTAAATAGTGAGGCGATGACGAGTTTCGGGCTCAATCGCAATAGTGTCGCTGACCGTTAGGCGAATGTCTGGGATGGACTTGACCTCAATATTCAGATACGTTTTCGACACTCGAGCTGGGACCTCGGGCTCGGCCATTTGCTTTCATTTTTGGCATTTGAGTAGGAATTTGGGCTCGCTCGTTTGCATACATTTTCGGCATTCGAGTTAGGACTTTAGGCTCGATCTTTTGCATACGTTTTTGACATATGAGCTTGCACTTTTGGCTTAATCGTATGCTTACGTTTGCGGCATACGAGCTGGGACTTTGGGCTTTGTCATGTGCATATGTTTATCGTGATGGCGAGTTGGGACTTTAGGCTCAATCGTGACATGATATTTCAGTTGACCCAGTAAAGATCTAGTGGAACCTTAGCTTATGATGTCGTTATAATATGTTAGTGTTTAGCTGACTTGTTGGGTGCAGGTGACACAGGTTAAGGTATGGTTTTCGAAAATGAATGTTGTTTTACTAGTTTATAAGTATTATACATTTATATGACGCTTTTCACTCACCAAATGTATGTCGGACCCCATCTATCATTTTCTTCTTTTTAGTTATAGTATGATAGGTCGATAAAGAGGACTGATGGTGATTTGGAGGCGTGATTATGTGACGGGGACATGCATTTATTTGTCTATTCGCTATCTACTATATTTATTTCATTTATTCCTAGATATTATACTATTTATATTATTATCAGTACAGAGAGAGATATTGTTGCTTGGAATTGTATTTTTGTATTTGTTTGACAATGTACTACTGGCTATTATTATATTTTATTTCTTTTGTTGTGAATTTCCTAAAGTGTAGAATATTGTAGATAGTTCTGTAACTGTTTTCATATATTTTACCTCAAAACGATTGGCTGTTTGCAAGGTCCGTGGTGTCTACATCATTTTATGCGTGAATCAGGGCGTCGTAGATGGCGAGTTGTTACATATTTAGTTTATTTCAATTATATTTATTATATACCTTATGATGTGAGATTTGAAAGTGTATATGTTTAAGATTTATGTTTATCTCATCATACAAACTCTCTCAACCTAATGATCCCTCTTCTTTGGCACAACGCGATTCCAGATGTCGCTTTTAAGTGTTGAATCATTGTGTTTAGAAGGATGGGTTGCTACGGCAGCTAAACTTTAATCCTACCAAAGATAATTTTAAGGATTAAAGAGTAATAACAAACCACTACACGATTATATGGCACTAGAGTTTAATAAGTTAGTGCATATTGTTATAGAAATGAAGCGAATGAGTTGAGTACTCTTAATAATGTTCATGGTGGTATGCTAATGAGGAAAATAAAATAGAAGTCTCGTTTATGAATTTGGAGTTGATGTCACTTCTAAGCAAGATTTTGAGGGACTTTACTCTTGTAAGAGCTCATTAAGCCAGGATGAAGTACATCATCATAATAGTACTAAAAGGAAATGAAATTTGAATAACACAATAAGGATAAGAGGGAGTTTGAACATTCGACTTTAATAAATAGAAGATTCGGTTAAAGTTAGGAGCAAATAGTGCTTCTTTATTATCTTGAAAATTTTATGTTATTTAGATGGTTTTTAGAAAAGATATCGCTCTATTATTTACAAACTTATCAGGATGAACTAATTTAAACAGCCAAACAAATCAATCTGGTGAGGACAGGTGGGAAACTGAGTTCGACAGATATTGTTAAAAGGACTCCAAAACTGAATAATGGATCAATTTTTTCATTTTTCAGAAAATTTCTAGGGGATTAAAAAAAGTGAATATTAGGCACATGTCCCTACTAAGTTTCAAAATACACAAAAACTCCAGTAAAAAAAAAGTATGCAAATTAGGTCTCTAGAATTAAGTTACTAAGTTATTGCATATATTTATGCAACTATTCACTGAATAATTGTAGACATTTATGCAATTATATCCAAAAGTTGCATAAATTTATGAATTTTTTCGGTGAATAATTGCAGAAATTTCTGTAATTTTCTTGGTGAATAATTGCGAAATTTTCCGCAATTTTTTGATGAATAATTGCACAGTTTTCCGTAATTTTTAAAAAAAAATTGCGGAAAGTTTCACAATTTTTCAGTGAATAATTGTGGAAATATCTGCAGTTTTTTTTATATAATTGTATAAATGTCTGCAATTATTTACTGAATAATTGCATAAGTGGATGTCATTATTCAGTAAATTAATTTTAGAGACCTAATTTACAAAAAAATTTCTATTGGAGTTTTTGTGTATTTTGAAACTTATTAGGGACCTGTGCCGAATTGTCCCTTAAAAAAAATTACATCCATCCCTAGTTAAAAAAAATATGTGTAACTACTTTCCTAACACATCCCACCGAAAATGGTTTTCGATGAACCAACATTGCTTTTTTTCATTTTTTGGTGGATTGTTTTTGAATTTTGCATTACATGAGGAGTAGAATTGTAACCTTCTTTATTTTGATGATGTCCATAACGGCTTTTTCCATGCCGAAGCCCCTATGGAATTTTCCCTCCCGCTTTATTCAAAAATGGAATCCCTTTTACAATGCCTTAAAAGATCTCACATCACCTAAAATCACTTCTTAAGCATGCTTTATGTGCGTGTGTTTATGTATGTATACACAAGTTCACAATAAAAAAATTTGTTTACCAACTATTGTTTTTCATTTCTAATTTGGAATATTTGATCGTTGGAACAACTGTTCCAGCTGTGATCATTGTAACCGTCGTGATTCTTCGAGTAAACACATCTTTAGATTCTACATATAGACCTAGGAAACGAACTCGTGAGACTAGAATCTGCTCACCACTAAATTTTCAAAAAAGTTCACAAACATACTATAGGGTTGTTAATGAGTATCCAAAAATCTGAAATCCGTCCGTATCCGTATCAGAAATTGGAAAATTACCCGATATCCAAAAAAGGATACGGATGCGGATATGGTCATATTAGTATTTGATAATTATTCATCCGGGTTTATCAAGATTTTTTATTTTTTTTGTATTTTAGTAAATAAAATGATTTGCTTTACTATTTTATCCAGATAAAAAAAATTAAATGCATATAAAAATCAATATTTGCCACTTAAAGTTATTTTTGTTAGCGAATTTATTGTTTTTTATATTTTTAATACTGAAACGGTGAAACGGATTTACAAAAACTTAAAATTTTGTATTTATTTTTTAGTTTTATTGGTTGTGAACTGATCAAAGAAATTCGATAAATATTTAATAGAGGGAATTATTTTAAAGGACAAAAATTTGTATATTTTTTGCTTCAAGGACACGACTTCAATATTTTTACCACAAGGACAAACATTCTTCTAAAAATTATTCATAAGGACAAACATTTTTCAAAATTATTCATAAGGACAACAAAACTGCTACTAAGCTAAAACTGATACCTAAAAACTGCTACCGATAACTATAAACTTATACCTAAAAACTGCTATCAATAACTAAAAACTGATACCTACAGAAAGTTGTCCTTCAGGATAAAATATTGAAGGTCTGTCCTTGAGGATAAAAAGCTGTGAAATTTTGTCCTTGACAATAATTTCCTGTATTTAATATCCCTCTACACCCACGGATATGGATTTCAATATCCAAAAGCGATTTCGAATACGAACATGACACCGTCTAAATCTGTATCCAACCGTTTCCGTTAGGTCTAATTTACTATTGTTGGATTAGGTTTTGTTAACAAATTCAACACCATAATGAATACATAGTACGTACAAAATTACAAAACAGCAGTAACATAAAGACATAAATATTTGACAACCATATTCCATATGTTCCGTGCTATGGTATTAACCTGAACCATTAAAAGCAAATCTAAATATAACTCGGAAAAAATAATTCAAAACCCGCAAGCTAACAAGGCTTTAGAAGTTGCATATATCACAATACATATAAATCGGACCCCAGGTACATTGTACAGAGCAACACATAAGCTGTAATAGCTTCTTCGGACAGATTTAGAATTCAAATTACATATAACATACATCAAACAACACTAATAATACATAGAACGCACTTAACATGCTAGCTGAAGATTATCAGAAAGTCCACATGCAATCAAGCTCAGTACCGCAACCACTCTCAACCACTTCATTAACCAGAGTCTGTGGGGCATCGCCGCCACCATTAAAGGCAGATAGGAAAGAAGGAAGCTGGAGGTTCTCCTGAAGAGACCTCAAACTTGGAAACATCACATTATTTCTAGAAGCACCAGCAGTGGCATTATCACATCCAGTAGTACTCTTGTAGAATGGAACGGACAGCCAGGGATGAGCTGTAGCCGTTACCGGGGTTGCGATGCTGTTAATCATCATGGAGAAGCAGGGCACGTGCGGCACAACGAGCTGGCCATTGGATGAGCTCAAGGTGTTATTTGTTGTGCTTTCGTAGGAACAGGCACTTGTGGAGTCAAGTAGGTTGTTGTAAGGATAGGGGGAGGACAAAGATGGTGATTGGATGGGGTCTGCAAATGAAGGGGGAGTTATGCTCTTGTTTTTGCCGGCTACCTTTTGGAAAACCCGGGATATGACCCATTCGTCCTACACATCAAAGTACATGGCTTGATTTTATTATGTGTAGAAAAACACAATACATATAATTTGGATTGCTATATAACAGCACAAATCTTGAAATGTGCTCGGTTAAAAAAACTAATTACAACTTGTTATAAAACTAATTGAAAAAATAGTCTTAATTTTCACCAGGTGCAAAATTGCAGATGCACAGCCTCAATTTGTACATGTTCGTTTTTAAAGTGTGAATGTCCGATCGAATAAAACCAACTATATTTTTATAAAACCTTTTTTGCAAAAGCCTATTCTTGCAATCAGCCATAATATTGAGCAAGTTTCCAAAATTTACTATATATAATAACCAAGATAACAAGTAAATTTTATAATCTGTGTCAGATATATGATGCGATATTTCAATATTAAAGTATATTCTGGAGATAATTTCAATCATGTTGAATTGTGACTCGAGAATACGGTCTCTTTTATTGCATTAAAAAAGCAATGAATTATCTACATGAAAGAAGAATTATTTTAATAGATGGAAACAATTCATTAATTACCTAATCAGCTGATTAAAGAAAATATTTTATCAAACGCATGCATATCTGAGGAAACTGAAAAAATCAAATAGGTAAATGTTTCCAACATGAATAGGAAAATTGACAAGGCATTGATTTGTTACCATAATCAATTATTTCAACCACAAATAGTAATCTCCATATAAAGATAGTCATTCTTATAGATTAGACAATCTTCTCAAGTTATATTTTTCATGTTCTTCTTCTTAGTTTTCTTAATCAATCTTGTTGTTTCTTCTTTTCTCAAAAAGTGGTAAAATTTTCTCTTTCTAAGTGGATGTAAACTCTCGCGACAGTAAAACTACTATAAATCATGTTTATAATTTTCTTTTCATTTTGTATATCTGTGATCGGCAGAGCCGGCCCTTGGGCTGGGCAAGCTGGGCAACAGCCCAAGGCCCAGCTATTAAGGGGGCCCAAAAAACATTTAATGAATAAAACCTGGCTCATCAAAGAAATTCCTATTTCATAAATGCAACTTTGGTTAGAGCTTTGCTATGGTAATGGTTAGTCGCTTGAAAGCGACTGCAAGTAATACTTGCGCCTCCATTGGTCACGGATTACTTTGATTTTATTTTCAACAAATTATGGTGGGACCCATTTTCCTATAGCTGCTGATAACATGTTGCCTATAAATAAACAAATTTTTATCCCTACGTTAAATCATCTGAGATCAGTCCGCATGATCCAGACATATGGAAGCTAAAATATTACTAAATACAAATATTTAAAATATTTTCCTGACTCATCTAGTATTTTTAGTTCTCTTTCTTTAAATTTTTTTTATATTGCCTATTCTCATGAATTGGTAGTTGTTAAAGGTTCCAGATTGAATTATTAAAATTCATATTTAACAAAATTCTACTCTATGTATATATGTGCCAGAATTGATTTAACGAATTGAGTATCATGCGAATAGAAGAATATGTTGAGAAGTATTAAGTAAGATGATTTTGTTGCAAAAATGAAATAAAAAACCAACTTTTTAGAACATATGAGTGTTGTTTACAAAACGGAGGGCCCAAATTTGAAGTTTGTGCATGGCCCGATATAACGTTGGGCCGGCCTGGGTGATCGATGATTGCTTATTTTGGTATATTATTTTCAATTTTTCTACCTCACAATCAACATGATCATATTATTTCCCTAGCGTTTGGAATGTTAATCCAAAATCCAAATTTTTCCCAACAGTCTGATATCAAAGCTATTTGGTTGTTGAAGGAAGGTGTTAGGCGGTATGATAGAAAATGAAGTTACCCAAGTTGAAGTAAGACCTTATGTTAAAGGATCTTATATTGCATCAGTATCTCAGTTGTCGATAGAGAGATGAAACAGAGACAATGACTTTGAGATGTGAAAATAGAGAATGAAGACCGTTCAAAGAAGATATATAGTTCATTCGGTTGTGTTTAACATTGAGAAATTGCTCAATGAAATTTCAACTGCATAGGAGAAGATGGAAGAATGAGTTTTTACTACTCTACAGTCATCCATGAAAGAGAACTTTCCTCGAAGATTAACATTGGAACCACTGCTAGAGAAATTTGAACCAAGCTGGATAATCCCCATATAATGAAATCACTCACTAGCCATCTGATTTCGTTGAAAATTTTCGCTGTAAAGATGAAAGAAAGTATTTCGGTGAAGACACGTCTTAGTTTCTTCAACGATCTTTTGATAAAGATGAAAATTGGATTTGAAGGTGGATGAAAAAGCTTAGAACAATAGTTCTTTCGTGTTCCCTTCCAGAGCGTTACACGGGTTTCACTAACAATCTAATATATGGGAGAGACACTTTGACGGTAGAAGATGTGAAGTTGGATCTTCTATTTGAAGACTTGAGTGATCAGATAAAAGAGAGTGAGAAGATATAGAAGTAGTAGTCAAGGTATATTCGTTGAGAGAGAAACAGAGAAGAAGACGAAGAAGAATTGAAATCTTAAGGGCGTTCCAAGCCTAGGAAGTCCGTAAATGATTGAGAGGAAAGTCATGACATGAGAACTACCACTACTGTTAGAAACCAGATCATTGGAAGAGAGATTGTCAAGACCTGAAGAGTAAGACTGAGAATGGATCTTCACCGATAATGGCGAAGAAAATTGTATCTAATGATGTGTTGACTGCAACAACATTGGGTTTATTAGACCATCGGGTGCTTGATTCAAATATGAACTACTTCAAATCTTTTGTTGAAAATGATGGAAGTGCAAATTTTTATAGGAAATGGTGCTCGTTGTAGATCTATGCAAGAGGGTACAATATAGATTCACTTGTTTGACAAAGTGATTTGTAATTTGACATTTGTCCGCTATGTTCTAAATCTTCTGAATTCATTGATCTTATTGGGATAGTTGGTATCTCTGGGATGTAAAGTGACTATAGAGAATGATAGGTTTATAGGAGTGCATCAGTTTTGTTGAAGGGTGATGTGTTCCGAAAACTATATCGGCTAAAAGAAACAACCATGTTCGGAGAGTCTTGTGTTGGAGTTGACAGTTCTCATGTTTTGGATGCCACCAGACTTTGGCATCTCATATTGACATGTATTTAGGAAAAATGCTTAGAGTTGCTTCGTAAACGGAAGATGTTCAAAGGAGAAAACTTCAATAGGTTAGATTTCTACTAGGTCTGTGTTTGAAAAAGCAGACGAATGTGTCTTTTGGAGTTGAAATTCATAGATCGAAGAGTACTTGATTATGTACACACGCATATTTGAAGACCAGTAGCTACAACTTCCATCGGTGGAGCAAGATATTTTATTTTCTTCATTAGTGACTTTTCTCGAGAAGTTTGGATTTATATGACGAAGGTCAAATTAGAAAGTCTTAAAAAAATTAAAGTTTGAAAGGCGTTAGTTTAGAACCAGTCTGGTTACAAGTAGAAAGTTCTTAAATCGAAAATAGCAGTGAGTTTGTCTCTAACGAGTTCCTCAATTTTTGTAAACATCATGATACACATAAATATTTCACTAACCTAGTAATTCGCAATTCAATGAGATCGCTGAGAGAATGAATCGCATCTACTTCGGATGGACCATTGCTAGAGATTAACGTAAGCTTATGCAAAGGCTTTTAGGCTGAAGCTTTGCCGACTGCAACGCTTATTATAAATCAAATTATACGCTCGGCGATAGATGAGAAGATTCCAAAAGAAAGGCGATAATGTAAAGCGGTGTATCTGGGTTATTTCGTATTTTTGTTTGTCTTGTATATGTGCATCATACGCGTGATGATAAGTTGAAGGCTAGAGCATACAATGATACATTTATGGGATACACAAATGAAGTTAAAGGGTATCACATTTGAAACCCGATTGATAGGAAGATTGTGCATTTACCCTTGATGAGTCTGCAATTTGAAGTTTAAGGGAGACTTACCTACCACATCAGTTGATTCTGATGGACCTAAGAATGTGGAAGGGGTTCGCATATTTCAACCTAGGGGTAGAGTTGTAGCTGTTGCTGATAAAGGTGAAAATGCAGTTGATGAAACATCATAGAGTAGTCCACAGGTAGCTTCTAGTAGTGTTGGTGATGTGCATGAAGTTAAAGGAAGTTTATTTCAAGGTGGACCATGTGCAGTTAAAATACTTAGCAGTTCAATAGCGGTGGACGTAAAAAAAAATTATAACGGAAATATAACAGAAAGTAGTTAAGATGCAAAAAAACTTTATTATATATTAAACCAAATATTTAAAGTTAACTTATTCTCATGCTCACATCATTTACGCAGGAAAAAAGAAGTATAGTTTAACCTTATGTAACAAAACCGAATAATATCATGATTTATACAGACTAAATTTTGTAAATATAACAGATTCTAACTTATATTGAGTACCTATGTCTTAAAATTAAATATTTACCATAACTTTATTGATTTGGTTTCAAAAGAAACTAGTCAAATTAACCTTTGTGTATTAATGTTGCCAAAACGAGTGCTAAAAACCCTCAATTTAACAGGAGTAATAAAAAATAACGGTGATTAAAATAGATCTATTGTCTAATAGCGCTAAATTGAAAGAGCATAGTGGTTGAAGAGTGTTATGCGCTATAGCGGGGATGTTGCGGGGTTTAAATGCAAATGTGGAGTTGAAAGGAATTTCGACGATGTTATTTCTAATCGAGTCAGTTGTAAGACTATTATGCCACACAATAGGTATGGAGATTGGCAGTAACCTAAGCCTTAATGTTCAATTTGACTATGCCTTAGATGTGATTCATGATGAGTCGTTTGACCTTGAAGAAATCATGACATCGAGTGATGGCTCAAAGTGGATTTGAGCTATGGAGGAGGAGTTGCAGTCTTTGAAGAAGAAGAAGAAGACTTGGAATTAAGTACCACCTCCTAAAGGAAGCCGAACCATAGATTGCAAGTGGATGTTCAAGGTGAAGGATGATTGAAGACACAAGGCCGGATTAGTTGCAAAAGGGTTTTCACAAAGAAAGATAATAAAGTATGATGAGATTTTTGACGATGTAGTGAATCAAACCTCCATCCGAATTTTACTTGGCATCTTTGCTACTCATGACTTGAAGTTAGAGCAACTTTATGTGAAAGTCGTTTTCTTGTATGGTAACTTGAAGGAGACCATTTTTATGAAACAGCCAGAAGGATTATTGTACGTGGAAAAGAAGACTAAATTTGCAAGTTAAAGAAGTTTCCTTATGAAATTAAGCAGTCGCTTACGTAGTGGTATAAGATATTTGATTCTTTTATGTTTTCATTTTTTTTATCGTAGTATCAAAGATGCATATGTTAATCTTAAGCATTTAAACGATGGTAGTTGGATGTATTTTGCTTCTGTATGTGGATAATATGTTAATTATTTCCAAGGATAAAGTTGGAATCAATCGATTGAAGTTGAAGTTAAGACGGAATTCGATACGGAAAACTTTGAAGAAGCAAGGAAAGTTTTTGAGATGAAAATCCAAAAAGATGGAAGACATGGACTTTTGAGGCTCACTCAAAGGAAATATATTCAGAAGATGCTTGCTAGTTTAGCATGGAGAGAGCAAAGACAATTGGCATACTCATGTCATTGCACATACAACTTTCTAACAAAGCCTCTTTGATTTCAAAGAACAATGCCTACATGAAGAAGGTGTCATATGCGAGTGCAGTTGGTATCTTGATTTATATCATGGTTTGCACTAAGTCTGACATAGCATAGGTTGTTGGTTTAGTTAGCAAGTATATAGCGAATCCAAGAAAAATGTACTAGAAGGCGGTAAAGTATAATTTTAAGTATCATGGTGGAACTCAAGGCATGTGCTTGTTTTTGGCAGCATTCGATATGAAAAACTTTGAGGAAGCAAGAAAGAATCTTGGGATGAAAATCCAAAAAGTTGAAAAACATGGACTTTTGAGGCTCACTTAAAGGGAATATATTCGAAAGATGTTTGCGCAGTTTAGCATGGAGGGAACAAAGATAATTGGTATACTCATGTCATTGCACATACATCTTTCTAACAAAGGCTCTTCGATTTCAAAGAACAAGCCCACATGAAGAAGGTATCATATGCGAGTGCAGTTGGTAGCTTGATTTATGTTATGGTTTACACTAAGTCTGACATAGAACGGGTTGCTGGTTTAGTTAGTAGATATATAGCGAATCAAGAAAAGACGCACTGGAAGGCCGTAAAGTATGTTTTCAAGAATCATGGAGGAACTCCAAGCATGCGCTTGTTGTTTATGGCAAGATAAATTTCAGCTTGATTGAATTTTGTAATTCTGACTATATCAAGGATAGAGGTTGAAGGAAATCAACCTTAAGTTATATGTTCACTTCTAAAAGAATGACTATAAGTTGGATAACGAGGCTGCAAACAATAGTTGCTTTGTCTACTACTGAGACAGAGCTGATAGCTGCTATCGAATCGGCTATGGAGGCACTCGACTTGAATTGGTAGATATGTGAATTGGATCTCGTATATAATGGAGTAGAGGTGAATTATGATAGTTAAAGTGCAATTCACTCAGTTAAAAATCTTGCTTTCAGCTCAAGGACAAGCATTTAAAGATGGAAGGGTCTTTTCTTGTGTCGATGAATGAAGACGATATAATTCATCTTTGGAAGGTTCGCACGGTGTAAAATAACATATATGTTTACCAAGTCATTGCCTAACTCAAAGTTCGAGAATTGCTTGAACTTGAGTTGTTTATAGGTGTTAGGTGTCACATGATGGCACGTAGGAAGAGTGAGTTGGCAGATGAAAACGTTTGTTACCATTGTGAAGATTGATAGGTCATATTTACACGAAGATGATACTTTCAACACTTTGTTGGCGGACGACAACCTTACTGGAGTTTGCTGACAAAGTGCAATGGATGACGATCACGCCAAAGCTCGATATGAAAGTATTTATGGTGTATTGTCTGAGAGTTGCACGAAGTATGAGAATGTAAATGGAGTTCGTAGCATTGTATGGAAATATAGTATCAAGGTAGAGACCGTTAGATTTCGATAATACAATATTTTCATATTAAAGTAGATTTCGAAGATATTTTCAATCATGTGGAATTAGAACTCAAAAATATTCGCGCTTATTGCATTAACGAAGGCAATGAATTACCTATTTAAAGGAGAACTATTTTGAAATATGAAAATAATTAAATCAATTTCCTAATAAGCTGAGAAAAGAAAATATTTTATCAAGCGTATGGATATTGAAAACATCAAATTGGTAATCATTTACCATATAAATAGAAAATTTGACAAGACACCGATTTATTACCATAGATCAATTACTTTAACCTCAATTAATAATCTCTATATAAAATAGTCGTTCTTTAGAGATTATATAGTGCTCTCAGTTTGTGTTTCTTCAAATCCTTCTTCTTAACTTTCATTATCAATCTTGTAAATTTTTCTTTCTCAAAAAGTAATAAAATTTTCTCTTTCCAAGTGAACGCACATAGGGATGAGCATTTGGTTGGTTTGATTTATCGAATGAGAAAAATTGTTAAACCGAACTAAAACTAATAAAAATGAAACCAAACCAAACCAAACAAATTAAGTTCTGTTGATTAAAATACTCTTATTTTGCATATATGATTAAAATACTCTTATTTTGCATTCTTATGATTTTTAAGAGTAATTTTGACACATATGTAATAAAAAATTATCTAGATCACTGAACTAATCTAGAAAAATTATTATAACATTAGTAATTTTAAAAATATAATGAAAATCCGGTTAATTTGGTTAAACCGATAACCAAATTAAATTTTTTTACGCACCGATTATAAACCAATCTAGTTTCAAAACCAAACCAAACCGACTGAAATGAATTGGTTTGGTTGGTTTATTTAGTTTAGCCAAAGATTGCTCAACCCTAGATGTACACTATTTTGCTATAGTAAAATCACTATAAATCATGTGTGATTTTCTTTTCTGTTTGTGCATCTTTGATCGGTGATTCCTTATTTAAGAGTATTAATTTTATGTTTGTTCTACATCACCATCAACATGATCCTATTATTTCCACTGCGTTTAGGGTGTTGATCCAAAATTTCCTCAATAGTCCTGGTTATGAAAATCTCCTTAGAAGCAGTTTTGAATATTGTGTTTTAACTAATTTTGATCAGATATTTACAAGTATGATTGTTTTGATGATTTTGGCGTTTGACTAAAACAATTAGCTAATAAAGAATGTGTACCAAATTGCATTGTTGGACGGGTCCACGTAAAATAGTACTGAGTTTTAAATGCTTTTGATTGAATGGTAACAAGTGTAAATGTTTGAATGATTTTGGCGTTCCAATAAAATATCTTCTCTACTTAATAATGAAGATTCCAATAGAATTTCTATCATGTCTTTTTGAAATTCCAAAATTATCCTTGATAGGATCCATTCTTGACACCCATCAACTGAATCTCACCATCGATTTGCAGTCTCCACCATCACCCTTTTCTCAATCACCCAATAACAGAATTTCATTATTGATTTGCATTCGACATCACCAACACCAAATAGACTGCTTAAAACAAAAGTGTTGTGCCCGCCAAACCTTTTTGCACTTATAACACATATCCCATTATATTTTATTGAATAAAAAGTATATACATTTAGATACTCATATGTGCGATTTATACTAGTAATTTAATAATGAATGTATACCTAATTCCATGGTTGGACATGTCCATGTAAAAGGATAATACTAAATAGTAAAAGTTCGTTTTTGATTATTAGAAACAAACTATTTTTGCCAATTACTTGATTAAAATTACTTATCAAATCTATCTCAGGTTATAAGCAACTAATAGTTGGAGAAACATTATATTTAGTTTTCTCAGATGAATAATCCAATCACTCCACATTCCAGCAAGCTCTACATTTTCAAACAGTACAAAAGAATCATAGCATTACAGACTTCTACTGATATCCCACTTTAGGCGAGTAAATACATTCTAGTTTACACGACAAGTATCATGGATTACAATTCGCTTCTCTTCCTCAGATGAGCATGAACAATTGATCATTTCAATCAATATAATGAAGACGTCTAGGGGAATTTGTTAGCCTAATATGAAAAGGGACATCAGCCAGATAGATACCTTAACTATTTCTCATACATAACAATTAAATCTAGAATTATATTCACGATCATGAAGATTCCACACCACATTAGTGTATGTGCGCATGCGCACGTGTGTACATACAATTTATGAAATAGGGTTAAATATTATTTGAAATATTAGCCTCGAAGAAGAATAGAACCTGCATATATTTAAAATTATACATGCAACTAAAACCAATTAGTAGCGAACATAACTCAAATAAGCCATTTAAGCTACCAACTTATGAGAATTTACCAGAAACATTACTCAAATAACCTACTTACAAGTAGTCTTTGACTTGACTACTTATCATGAGTTGTCAAAATTGTAAGTTTAATATAATTTGGATGTTTTGTGCTCGATTCCGAATATTAGCTTATATCTCATTGATTTATTTCGAATTTCCATCGATTCCAAATATTAAGTTTGTGGGACGGGACCATCAACCTTAACAAACAACCTTAACAAACATGACACATCCTTCAAAATTTATTGGAGTATACTTGAGAGCCAAAAACGAAATCTCATTTGTTCTTTTATTTCAGTTGATCTATGCTTCTCCATATAAAATCTCAAGATTACGTTAAAAATTGTCTATATTGCCGTACCTTTTTAAATTCTGACTTTCAAAAAGTAGATTAATTTTTGTTCGAAAGTCATCCAAAGTTACTCTAATAAAACTAGAATCAATTTGTTCTAAAATAAAGTTTCTTTCATTATGTCAAAATTTCAAATTTAAGGTGCTAGCACCATACGGATCATGATTTTGTCAACTTGTACTGCCCTAGCTAAATCCAGAAGTTGAATTTCTAACTTGATTAGGATTATAAAAACATAGAAACAGATTTGCAAACCCTAATAGCTGCATCTTTTAGTTATTCCAAATCGAGATTATTATTCAAAATCGAATTTAATGCAAAAGAAATTGTAGATTAATTGAAGTTTACCACATATTTGGGAGTTGAGTATTTCAATAATGATCTCTATAATAATAGCGGGCTCCTCGGAACCAAATAAATAGCTTATAGTATGTTTATTATTTTATTAGAGCATTATAAGACTGTCAGTAAAGGAATATTTTCTAAGATTTACTTATTTGTCCTATGCTTGATAGTGAAAGAGAGATCTCTAACTTCATCAACCACTCCTTTACAGCTTTTTATTTATTGGGAGTTCGGCTTCAAACTAAAGCTTCAGAAATTACTTCCACAGATGCAAACATTAGAAAACAATAAAAAAAAAAACCTAACCTATTCAAAAGGTAACTTCCATTTTCTTGATAGTTTACTTCAGTAGTGGCAGCTTTATCATGATGTTCACCAATTTCAGAATTTAAAATATTCAAATAATTACTACCTTGGATGACCTAGAGAGAAAATGGTAAGCAAACTTTCCTTCAAGCCTGTACTCATGCATGACCCAATTGGTCTTTTCACCTTTAGGAGCCCTTCCTTTGTAAAATACTAAAGTCTTCTTCATGCCAACTAGTGCACCAGTCCTTGTGCTGTATATCTCTCTATCTTTTCCAGTTGCTTTCCAGTATCCAGCTTCAGTTGCTCTATTGGTTCTTAATCCAGTTGGATATTTTCTGTCTCTTAAACTGAAGAAGTACCACTCTTTTTCTCCCATTTTCGCCCTCTCTACGCATCAAATTTCAACAAAAATTACTATAACCAGAGAATGAACTAATGCATATCGATATATAAATTTGTACCTGGAAGTTGCCACGGTTCACATTTGTTAAGGTCTATTTCAGCAATAGCACGACCAGCAGCAAAAGTGCTATCAAAAACCTTTTTGAGGAGATAATAGGTTATAAGCTCTTCATCAGTTGGGTGAAATCTGAATCCTGGAGGTAGCTTATTAGCTTCACTGCTCTCAAACAAATGGTTAAACATCTCCATTGCTAATTTCTGAAATTAAGAAAAAGTTATTAGAATCTAGAAAGCCAAGAAATGCAATACCCCTAGACTTAAATCAATAACAGTTCTATCAAACTTTTGGATAGATATATAAGGCAGAAAGAAAAGAAAAGCTGAGTAAGCAAAAAGAACGAGAACAAAAAATAGGAACTAATAAAAGAGAAGAGAGTACTCCGCTTTCGACATTCATGAACTCAAAATGGAAAGGTAATGATCATTTGCATTCAGTACTAAAACTGTAATAAAAAGGGGACCGACCAAAGGCAAGCAGCAAACAAAAGAGCTCCACTCACAATAGCCAAAGCAATGAGAATGAACAAAGCAGAGTTTGAAGAAGGATTCAAAGATTACTATTAAATGCAGGCGAAGGTAAAAAAAGTGGTGGAAAAGTTTCTTACCTTTGTAATTTAATGAGGCAGATGGTGAAAAAGCAAAGTTATATGTCTGCAACAAATAAATTTTGGGAAATGCGTCATCCACACTTCACTCCGTTGATTTTTTATGCAGTGCTAGGCTGAATTTTCAGCAAAAAGAACCGGTTAATATTCGGGATGGTGACATGGCTTCTTCGTGCTTTTGCAGTGTCGAGTCGATAGCTCGGTGAATTATTTGCGTTGCTGATTTTTTAACCTAGGGTGGATATGCAGATATCATTTAAGTATTAAACCCATAGAGTTTTCAAACTCAAGACTGAAGAGAAAGACGTTAATGAACAAGAGGCTGGATTGAATGTAACTTTTGTACGTACGGTACTACATTATTAAGCTTATTTTCATTAAACAAATTTATACATAACTTGAATTCAAAAATTTAACTATATATATATAAAATAATATTTATATAATATCAAAAACTAATATTTATTAAACCTTGTATTTCTTTTCAAAACCATAGAAATTATTTAAAAATATTTTTATATGTAGACCACGGTGTCTATATATAATTTTCTAACCTATGCTCAAGTGATACAGATATTTATCATTTCAATACGTAATTTAAAATAAAAATACTGTTATATATCATTTCAAACCGCGATCCTGAATGAAATAAATGCATAACAACTTGCAGTCTATAACAACATAAAATACAGCATCCATTCACCCAATATTAATCATCAACCATTTATAACAATCATCATCCAATTCAAACAATAACATCAATGTAGAATATAAATAAACAAAAAGTAATTACCGACAGTTTATATTTAATAATAAATTAATTTAACTGGCCGGTTTATATGCAATAATAAATTGACTACCAATTTAATCCAATAAATTCAATTTTAACTGGAATGATGATAAAAATAAACCAAATAGCAATAAATAAATTTTTAATCATATCAAAAATTAATTTAACACACATCAGAAATTTCAGAAATTGTGAGTGGGTTAAAACACTCACCTTTTGAATTTAAATTGAATTTAAATCTAATTTAAACCCAAAATTTGAACAGTCTCCGAATCCGTCCAAACCAGCGTCAAGTCTCCAGAATTTCCATACGATCCGAGCGGATCAAACCGCGCTTGAATCGGAACTCGTACGTGAAAATTACATAGCATAGAACGATTGAATTTCAAATAAATAAATAAAATAAAATACTAAAACAAGCAGCTGCCTACTCACCGCCACGTCATACTATAAACGTGAAACCTAAGTCTTCTTTCACGACCAATCCTACGCGCAACCACCACCTAAATCATCAACGTCGCGCCGCCTACACCCCTCATCGACCAAATCAGAGCTCTCCATCGCGAAGCTCGAGCGCCCCACCATGCTGATCGCGGCCACCTCCGGCACCTCTATGCAACAGCACAACCCGATCGATGATTCGACGAAAATCCACCGCAAGATCAAGCCTTCGCCAACGAACGGCCGAAACTAAATCGTCCAATCCTGGCCACATCGAAACCCAGATTGAAAAACGAATCACAGAATTGGGATGCGCTCTTCGACAGCTTTCCAACGATATAAAATTTGATAGGGTTTGGAAAAGTTTGAATTTTGATTTTATTTTTGGTTTGCAATTGGATTTGGAATTGTCTACCATTGAAATAAGGAGGTGCGGAGGAATTGTACGCACAGACAAATGACAATGAGGAACAATTAGGCTTTATAATATGATATATATATAGATAAGGCTGAAAATAGAAACGAATGTGCTTGATTGGTTTGGAAAATTGATCGATAATAGCCCAAAAGCCCGTTCTGACTCCGGAACGATATTGGGTCAACCCATATATCAAAATAGATGTTTTATAATACTTTAAATGCAACGGAACAGGTTTCAGGTCCAAATTTCATCATATGAAGAAGTTATGATAAAATCAAATTATTTCAAATTGATTTCAATTGATTGTAATTTCATTGATTTCTAGGCGTTTCGAGTCCGTTCGATCAAACGACAAGTACGATCGTTATGAAACTTGAAACCCTACAATAATTCACCATTACGGATCCGATGAAACTGGTTTCGTCGAAATCAGAGTCAGTGGCCAAAATGGCTATTTTCTAGTTAATTAAATAAATTAATATTAAATTAATTAAATCAAATTTACAATTCAAATTTAATAAATCAAAATTCCTCTCATTTTAAATTACTTGGACATTTACCAAAATTTAACACAAATTTAGATGTCGCTTTAATGTTGATTCATCGATCAATTTCAGCGTTAAATTTCATTTTCACCAAATTCAGAAATTAAAATTTTACATTTTCAAAAATTCCATTTAATTAAATAAATCAATAATTATTCCATTCGTTATTGTCAAATAGATGAATTTAACATTGGATTCAAAACTATTACACTAAATATCCTCACATTCCATCTTAATTTCAAATAACGTAATATTTAAATATTTAATTTCAATTATTTGCAATTAATCCAATTATTATAAATTAAATTCAGTAAATTGACAAGTCTTGTTATCCATTCTTTTAATTCAACAAATTGTCATAATAGGAAAAGAATTGACATTATTTCCAATTATTACCTTAATTTACACCAACATAACCTTTAATCTAGATTTATTGCAATTGATTACCAGTTTTAATTTAATATACTAAATAAATGGTTAACTTATACTAATAGTTACCATTACCGTTTAATTTCACTTATAAGCTATTATTAACATCAATTGTCGCAATTGATTTAGATCTAATGCAATAAATTTAACGAATGGGTAAATAACTATCATCATTTCCAAATTTACTCACATTCATACCTAATTATCACTAACAATTATTATAATTACTTATCTAGCCTTAAGTTCTTAATTATCAAAACCCCGAGACTTAAGTTCTAAATTCCCAAATTTCAATTATTTTAATTTCAATCCCAATTCAACTATTATTTAAAATTTCATTACTAACAACCAATATATTGCAACCAAATATATATATCATTTATAAAAAATTTATTTTATATATAGAAAATATAATAGGCGTCACCTATAATAAAAACAAATATTATGTCGGTCTGTCCTATTACGTGTTTAGAAATCCCTATTGATGCATAGCGTCCTATGCACCAACCAGAATTTACAAATACAAAACGGAACAAATTAACACAATATCAAACCTTTTTATAACACTAACAAATACGCTCTCTTATATATATACGCTCAGTGTAACGATCTAGAATTTTAATTAATTAAAATTTGATATTTAATTGATTTTAAATATTAATAAGTGAAATTTATAAGTCGAATAAATTTTATTGCGAATAATTAGATTTAATTGGATAATTAAATCGATAATTTAATATGTTAAATTACAGAAAAATTTGAAAAATGGGTAAAATATGATTGAAAATGATTTGTAAAATTTTATTTTATCATATTGGAGTTAGAACGATATTTAAGAACTTTTGAAATCGAATTAAAAGTTAATTTGTGAAAATTGAATATTTTAATATTTAATCGACTAGTGAAATTAGCCATTTTTCGAACAGTCTCAGAATTGGACGAAACTAGTTCCATTGGATCCGTAATAGTTTGTTATTATCGAATTTCAATTTTCATAGCAATCGGAGTTTTTGTTTGACCGTGGCAGCTCGAAACGCATCGAAATTGTTTTAATATTAATTTGGCGAGTTAAAATAGTCATTTTTCAAACTGTCTCGGATTTCGACGAAACCAGTTTCATCGGATCCGTAATGTGATATTATTGTATGTTTTCAAATTTCGTGTCAATTGGATTTACCGTTTGTCCGGGGCAAGCTAAAACGCCTAGAAATTAGTTTAAATCGATTTAATTTAAATTGAACGTTTATTGCCATAACTCACACAGATGACCGAATTAGCTCCCGAAACACGTTCCATTGTGTTTGGAACACGGGGTAAAACTTAGGAACGCCAACCGGTACGCTTCGTTTGGAGTTCGGAAAATTTTCGATGAATAGTAAATTGGAAAATTTTCTATAAAAGCCCTCGCTCTCTTCACTTTTGCGAAATTTCTAAAGCCCTGGGGTTTCAGGTTGGAGCCGCTGCTTCTAATATTACCAATGGCCGAAATCTTCTCCTCTTCCCCCTCAAATTTCTTCAAATCCATGCTTCGATTCGTAAAACTTTCTGAAGCAAACTTGTAGAGCTCGTCAAGAGCTAGACATCCAACGGTGAAGATCGCATTTGGAGCTACGGATCTTCATCAATGTAGCCGCGTTCACCATCAGGTCGGCACGAATTTCGAGGGCCATAGGGGGACCGAGCTCCTCCCTGTTCCAGCCGAGTGTAGAGCAACTTGAGGCGCTTCAAATGGTGTATCCTGATCGAGGTGAAAATGAGCGTGGTGGAGGCAATGTTCAACCCTAATGGACGTTGATGGGTTTCATGTTGCGTGCTAATTCCTGTAGATGAACGTGAGAAAGGTGAAGAGGGTGGTCGTTCGTGATTTGCAGTGAAGGAAATGAACGGCTCAGATAGACGTGGGTTTGAAAAATTAAAATAAACGTTGTAAATTATATTATATAAATCGTGTAATGTTTAAAATATGATATCTTTTTGATACGAGGTCGGATTACGACGAAACGAATTGCGTTGGATTCGTTTTGTCGAGCACTACGCTATGGAATTGGATTGGGGTCGTTTGGAGCTAGTGAGAATTTCGGGTAAAATTAAACGCGTGTTTAACTTTATTCGAAATAAAACGCGAAAAACGGAATTGAAATCAAGGTGAGAACTTCTCACTCAATCGAATCGGTTTTGATTTTAATTTTAAATAGTTATATTTAAAATTCTTGAATGCATGTTTGAATGATGATTGTTATCTATTGATGGTTAAAATAGACATTATGCGCCGTTAGTAAGCGGAGGTTATTTATTAAAAACATATACCGTGAATATTTCATAAACAGTGAAATTGGTATTATTTATGTACTTGGAATTGATTTCCCGCAGTATATAGCGGATGAGACCCTATTGCGCCGCCTATTAAGCGGATAATATTTTATAAATCTCATATACCACGATAATTCCGTACTGGAGTGGAATTGGTATTGTGCTAATATTTGTGGATGCAGGGAAACAGGTTGGAGGGATCCAACTGGATTCCTCACCAGTATTTATTTGATTTTCATATATTTGATATTTGATTGATTATCATATCGATATATGATGTTTGTTGTCGTGATTGACTATTTGGTGCTGTTGCATCATCGGATCCATTTCTGAAGTTTTAAAATAACGATTTTGGTTTTAAAAGGGATTTTAAAGTGATTTTCGAAAGTATACGTTTTATTTAATTTTGAATTGTTAAAGTAAATAAACGTTATAATTTTATTTTCGTAAAATTTATGATTTTTGGAAAATAATACTTAAGTATGATTTTGAAGTATATAAGCTTTAAATAACGATTTTTAAATTATTAAAAGAATAAATTTAGTTAAATTGGGATTTTTGAATTGTTTTAAAAATAATTTATATAAAAGATTTAAAATTTGATATTTATAAATTAAAAATATAGGAATTATAAAACGAGTATTTATAAGCGTTAAAATGAATTATAAATGAATTCATAAGTGAATAAGATTTGTAATTTGTAAAGTTTTAAAAGAACGATTTGTAAATAAAGGAATTATAAGTATTTAACTTATAATATGGACTTTTGGTATATATTTAAGATATATATAAATTGAATCGGATTAATAAAGTGGATTTTTAAATCAAAGCTTATAAATAGAAATGAAATTTATAGACATTGTTTATAAATTCGAAATCAATGGAATTTGATAAATTGAAAGTTGAAATTGGTTAAGGATAGTATATTCACGATTTTGGACAGTGAATATATTATCAAATAAAATGGATATGCTTGGGAAAATGAATATTATAAAATGAAGTCAATCGTTTTAACGATGTTTTAAAATGAATTAAACATCGAAAACATAGACTTCAATATTCATTATTGAAATAGACGTTTTCGAGAAATAAGGAAATGGTTGTAACAACCCGCATATTTATCGATTTTATATTTAAATATTTTATTTAAATATTTTATCGTTAGTCGGAATTTAGTCCGAAAAGCTACTTTTTGCAAACAGCCGAATTAGGACTCGAGACTACCCCCATTAAGTTCAAAATGCCGTTTGCGACCTTTTTGAGTATAAGTTTCGATATGTTTGGAGAAAGTTGAATTTTGCTACTTTTCACTTAAGGTTTTGGTTTGGGCTGAGCCCACTTATGTATTCAGTCCCAACCCCTCTCCTCTTCATTCACTTCTTTTCTATTGTCCTAACACTCAAGCTCAAGCAAAAATGGTGGAAGAGAATGGAAAATAGAAATTCCTAAGCCCTAGTTTCCATTAGCAAATCCATCTTCTTGCTCCAAACTCAAGTGAACCCATTGGTAAGCATCTCCTTCATCTTCTCCAACTCTTTCTCCATTCAATTTCAGAAAATTCCTAAACCTAATTTAGGAAATGTTTCTCTTTTAAGCTTAGATTCAAGCTTCTAGTGTTGAGATTGAAGTGTGGTTAATCTTCCCTTGCTTTCAAGCTTCTCATTCATTATTTTCGGATTCAAAGGTGAGATTTTTAATCTCACATCTATGCTTATAATTCTCTTCTATTGTTAGGTATGAATTCCTAACACTTATTCATGTGCATTTGATTTTGATTTGGATTGCTTTTGTGAATATTCCAATTTTTAGTGTTTTGAGTTCAATTCATTAAAAATCCTAACTTTGATGTTTGAACATATTTTTGGTGATGCATCGAGGAGCATATAGGGCCGGGTAGTCGATTGGCATAAACCCTTAGCGCCGTTGCTCGTGCGATTGCAATTTGATCGAGAGTTGCACCTCTTTTGAAATAGGGTAGGAAGTGCAAGCATACAGGTTCGGCCGACCGAGCCCCCTGGGCCGGTCGACCGACCTGTAGTCCAGGCACTTCCTGCCTCTGTTTGGAAGTGCTGGTTACAGGCTTCGGCCGACCGAGCCCCCTAGGCCGGTCGACCGACCTGGTGCCCCGAGCACTTCCAACCTCTGGTTCGGTCGACCGACTCAGGGAGTCCGGTCGACCAACCTGCTACTATTTGCCAGATTAGCCTATATTGCTAATTCGTTTGAATATCCAACTTTAATCGATTCATGTTGTCTCCCTTTTGTTGTTGTCATTTATTATCGACTTTGATGACCTTTTCTTTGGGAATTTTAGATATATCCACTTTGATGGATTTTATATCGATTTCTTTGGATTTTATTCACGTCTTCGAATGTGAATTTTTATGCCCGATTGTTTCTACAATCACTTCTATGATTTGTCACTTTAAAAATATAAAGGTTTTCTATACTAGTAGTAAATATCATAACTCTTTCTTCAAAGGATTTCAACACTATTTTATTACAAAGCTCGTTTTCTCAAACCGTTTTCCAATCTATTAGTATATGCAAGCCTTTACCTCACTCGTATGAGAAATCTAATTAAAAGACTTAGTAAAACGAGTGGTATGAAACGCTTGCGTTTACGTCGTTGGTTAATTCTTGGACTTGTTCGATTGAATCTCTTGTGACAATTTTCTAGTGGAGATCAACAATTTGTTCTTAAATATTTAAGTTAAGCTAGTGGTTATGGGACATGAAGCTAAGCTCATATATTTACTAGCTTACTGTAATCGACACTTCTCTTTGATCATGACGATCATTTTATGGTTTAGACTAGCATTGTGCGATGTCTCTTTGTCCACGTGGAGGACTGTATGTCGTTTTTATTGAGCTTCGGCTCAAAGTCCGCAATGGGGGACTATACCCTGTCACGAGGAGCTTCGGCTCACCAGGAGGAGCTTCGGCTCAATGTCCGCAATGGGGGACTATACCCTGTCATGAGGAACTTCGGTTCAGCAGGAGGAGCTTCGGCTCAATGTCCGCAATGGGGGACTATACCCTGTCATGAGGAACTTCGGTTCACCAGGAGGAGCTTCGGCTCAAAGTCCGCAATGGGGGACTATACCCTGTCACGAGGAGCTTCGGCTCACCAGGAGGAGCTTCGGCTCAAAGTCCGCAATAGGGGACTATACCCTGTCACGAGGAGCTTCGGCTCACCAGGAGGAGCTTCGGCTCAATGTCCGCAATGGGGGACTATACCCTGTCAGGAGGAGTTTATTTTTCTAGGATTGGCCATCCTTTTTCTTGTGATTTCTGGTTTTCATGTGTTGAATTCTGGTTTTCATGTGTTGAATTCTGGAATTTATGCTTCACCTATTTTCGTGATTTCTATTGATTTGATTTATC
The DNA here is from genome assembly GCA_030765085.1 of Allium cepa. Classification (NCBI taxonomy): domain Eukaryota; kingdom Viridiplantae; phylum Streptophyta; class Magnoliopsida; order Asparagales; family Amaryllidaceae; genus Allium; species Allium cepa. Next base: position 362,103,020 of record CM060942.1, read on the forward strand.
AATTATTGTGGCTTGGTGAATGAAATTAGGAGTATGACATTCCTTTTATCTTGAGTAGATCTTTGTGATATTGATTAATCTCTTATTGATTTTTCAATTAGTTATTTATCACAGCTTGGCATTGTGATTATTATACGTTTAGTCATATCTCTTATTCTATATCATTTCTTCTGATATTTATAGCTAGACTGATCCATTTATTATTTTCTTATTAAATAATACTCGGGTCAGACCGAGATGTTATAGGTGCTTCTGCTTGACTTCTCATCCAGGATCATTACTCTGACTTTTGGCTAACTACTCAGATTAGTAGTTTATTTTGTTGTATACACTTGACATATGGACTCATAGTTGTATTCTTTTGTATAGCACGTGTTGCTATTCTTTTGTATTATTGTGGATCTTATTTGACCACTACTCTGATAAACACTTTCATATGTTATATTCATATCTATTTCCGCCTTTGTGATATGAATTGTCTGTGACTGATTTATGTTATGTTACTTCTATATTTGTTTCCGAAGATATTATAGCCAATGTGTAGGTGCTTTGAGTTTGTGTCGGCATGTCGGATTTCCACTTGAGATGAAAAGAATTGCATGCTATACTATCTGACATATCGATGCTCGCACAAAGCAATTACACGGATGGTCGCTCCTCAACAGCCTTATTCTCCGTGCTAGTTGACAGCATTCACCGTAATGTTCTTGGCTAGCGTGGGTATAGAGGTGGGGCGTCACAATGGTGGACTATAACACTGTTGTTATAGTAAATGATTTCCGAAAGGAAATGTTTTTGTATAGTATTGGGATTTATATATCTACTTTAATTTCGAATCCCTATACTAGTGATTTTGGGTTGTCATAACGATGTTTTACGCAACATTCGTTTTTGACCCAAATAAATGTGTTAAGAGAATGATTTCCTTAAAAGAATGAAATATATACTTAATTTCGATTTAAGTATATTGAATATTTTCTAAGTATTGAAAATAAATGGATTTGTGAATTACTTATTAATAAATAAGTATGGAAATGTTTTTCCAATGTGAAATGAAATGTTTTGAGAATTTATCTTTTTGAAGAAAAATTGAAAAATGAATATTTGAAATCGATTTGGGAATCATATATTCATAAATATTTTGAAATGTAAATTCACTATGGAATTTATAAATGAAAAGGAGAATTTGTTTAAAAATAAACGTTGATTTATTTTTGAAGTATAGGAAGTAATTTATGGATTTGCAACGTAAATATAAAGTAAATCGTTAAGGATTTATTTAATTGGTTTAAATGAACCATGTTGAAAATGAAAGTATTTCCGCGTAAGGAAAATGATTGAAAATTGTTTTCAAAGGTGGTAAATGTGAAAAGTGATTTGAAAATTGTTTTCAAATGTTGAAGTGTGAAAAATATATATCTTGTAAAGATATTTTGGAAAGTAAATAATTTGGGAAATTATTTGGAATTTGGTGATGTTGAACACGCCTATTGATAGTTATATAATCCGACTATCAATATTTACCTTTAAATAGGTATTTGTTATGATTGCTTGAATTTGAATGCCACACTTATTTTTGAATAAGCGCTCACTATTCGGGTTAGCCGGGAAAGGACCTTGGGGTCGTATAACCCATTCCGAATATGTGATACGTCGTAATGGATTGCATTTGATGACCGGTGTTGAAGACCGGATATTTTTGAAAACGGAAGGATTACCTTTGAGTTACTCTGCATCGGCTGATCTCCGATATAGTGGTTTTATCACCCTTAGTGACGGGAAGTCCGGACGTGATTAGAAATTATCCGTAATGCAAGGACTTCTTTGTAAGTGCCTTCGGTTCTGTTCGATCCCGGAACAGACTTGTATGGATTGTATGTCTGACATTTCAAATTGAGATATAAAGATGATTTCTTTCAAATATATTTCTACTGGTGGCGGAGAATTTATTCTCTTAGCTTAACACCCTTCTCTGAGACGTACGAGCTTAGAGGTTATGTAGTTGAAGGTTATTAGTGATATACTCCCAATTTGGTAGTGTGGCATGCTGAGTGTTGCTGTGAAATGATCATTGATCGATCATTTGTGATATGATCATTTGTTTGATCATTTATCTTGGTGATCATTACTTTGATCATTTGTTGACCAAAGCACAGCTTTTGTATAAAGCGTGGCTTTGTGGACAAGACTTCGTCGGACCTCACTCCCCGGAAATGGTCAAAACAGGAAGGATGCAGCAAGGTTAATAGGGGGTAGGCCCCTTTAGTGTATGTCATTCCTTCTGGATAGAGGTGGTATCATGGTATGGAGCCCAGATATTTAACCTATGTTGTTACTGCAAATTTATTGCTTTGTGGTTGTTTGAAATCAAGGATCCTCGGATAAATCGGTTACGATCGGGGGATGACATATTCGTGTCAGTAGTTACCCAGTTAAGGGTAACCCGGCCTTGTGTTGGCAGAGATCCGGTTTGGTTCTCGGGTCGTCTTTCCAGAGGCGTACCTATGTGGCAATGGGAAGTTCCTTGGCCTGACCATTTGTTGGAAATCCAAAGAAACAATACGATCTTGTACGGTTTTAGTTGTAGAACCTATCATTCACTTATGGTGGCGCCCCACTGTTTGGATGGTATCTATAGTAGGCATAAGTGCGGAATGCCTATGCTGACTAAGATTTATATTCTACTTTCGAAATTGTTTTATACACTATGCACTAGTAATAATATCAAATGTTTCTTTTTAATGCATATTGTAACAACCCGCATATTTAACGATTTTATATTTAAATGTTTTATTTAAATATAGCGTCGTTAGTCGGATTTAGGTCCGAAATGTTACTTTCTGCAAATGGCCGAATTGGAACTCGAAACTACCTCCATTGGTTCCAAAATGGCGTTTGCGATCTTTTTGAGTATAATATTTGATATGTTTGGAGTAAGTGAAATTTTGGCTACTTTTTCTACTTGGGCTTGAGTTTGGGTTCAGCCCAATCTCCACTTAACCCTCTAGCTTAGCTCCTTCTCTTCATTCATCTCCATTTCATTTTATTTCTCAAGCAAAAACTAAAATGGTGGAAGGGAAGAGGAAATAGAAATTGCAAGCCCTAATTCCATTTGCAAACTCCAAATTCTTGCTCCAAAATCAAAGAGAAGCCATTGGTAAGCTCTTCTTCATCTTCTCCAACTCTTTCCTCTTCAATTTCAAAAATTTCCTAAACCTAAATTGGGAAATATGTGTTTTATTCTTAGATTGAAGCTTGTTGAGTTGAAGTAGTGTTTGGTTGGTCTTCTCCTTGATATTGAGCTTCATCTTCTTTGTTTTTGGGTAAAAGGTGAGTTTTGAACTCACATCTACTTCTTTTGATATCATTGATGCTTGGAATGAATTCCTAATACTTGTTCATGTGCATTTGCTTTCGATTTGGATTGCTTTGGTGAAATTACCAAATATTGAATTTTGAAGCCAAATCTATGAAAAACCTTTTATGGTTGATGTTTTTGTTGTTCGGAGTGTTTGGAGGTGTTGTCAAGGTTGGGTTGTCATTTGACGCAAGCCCATAATCAATACGCATCCAATTGCTTTCGATTTGCTTGGCCATAGTTGGCCTAGGTTTAGGAATTGCCTGACCATATGGTTTCAGACGTCTGAAACCCTATTTTCAGACGTCTAAATATTGTTCAAGGGAAATTTCAATCCCCAGATTCAGGCGTCTGAATTTATATTCTAGACGCCTGAATTGGCTAAATTTCGACCAGAAAGGAAATAGGCAAAATATTGCCCATTTCAGACGTCTGGATGTTAGGATTCAGACGTCTGAATTCTGTTTTGGAAAACAAATTGATTTCCAGATTCAGACGTCTAAATCCCTTCTTTCAGACGTCTGAATATGCTGTTTTTGGCCAATTTGCCTTGTTCGTTTAATTTTCCAAATTTGATCGATGCAAATTGATTCCAATTAGTTGTTTATGCATATTTGACCTTGATAATTTCTTTTTGAATTCATTCACGAGTTTTTATAAATTATTTCTTCAAATTGTATTAAAAGTTCGCTTCTCCGATTTATAAATTCTATTTAGACCATACGTACAATTTCGCACTTCGAGCGAAGTGGAAGGGTGATTAAATGGTTGGGCAAAACACGGACCATGAATCTGTGCGTTTATCCTTCCGATTAATTCCCGACCTATTCAATTGATCGTTTTAACCTTCGGGTTTGGTTTACCGATGATATGAGGTGAACTTTGTACTGCTTTGAGTGTGAAAGTGGCTGACGGATAGCAAACCGTTTAGTGCGAACGAGTGGTTATGGGACATACGTTAACACTTTTCGGATTCCTTTTCGAGAGTTGTGACACATTCCGCCAGTTAGTGGTGTCCAGTACTGGGTCTCTGACCTTCACCACTACGGTTTGTTGCCTTCGGGTATGTGCCTTCGGGTTTGTGCTTTCGGGTTTGTTGCCCTTTAGTATCGCTTCCGATGTTGGTCGTTATGAGCCGCATGGGTGATATTGGGTTGCCCTTTAGTATCGCTTTCGATGTTGGTCGTTATGAGCCGCATGGGTGATATTGGGTTTGGAGTCTTCGGGCTCATGGATCCTTGTTTATACAGTACTGAGCTCGAGCAATATTTTGATGTTTCATTCATATGTATATTCCCTTGGTATCGCTCTTCGGTGTTGGTCATTATGAGCCGCATGATGCGTAACGTTTACCTTGTGGAACTTGTATACCTTATTGGTATTTGTTATTGCCTTTTGGCTTGTTTTGGGATATTCGTATCCTTTGTTTCTATATGTTGCCGATGAGATGAGGCTTGTTATCATATGGTTCATCTTTTGTTAGATGATTGTGTTATCTCTTTTAGAGATATTTGCTATACCTTGTGACCTTGCAGGTTTATTGTTGTTCAGTTTATCTAACTGTAACAACCTGCATATTTATCGATTTTATATTTAAATATTTTATTTAAATATTTTATCGTTCGTCGGATTTTGGTCCGAAAAGATACTTTTTGCAAACAGTCGAATTGGTACTCGAGACCACCCCCATTGAGTTCAAAATGCCGTTTGCGACCTTTTTGAGTATAAGCTTCGATATGTTTGGAGAAAGTTGATTTTTGCTACTTTTTCCCGCTTATGACTTTGGTTTGGACTGCACCCTTATTAGCTCAGCCCAACCCCTTCTCTTCATAACTTCTCCTCTTTAATTAAAACACTCAAGCTCAAGCAAAAATGGTGGAAGAGAATGGGAATTAGAAACTCCAAGCCCTAGTTCCTCTTGCTAGCTCAAGTTCTTGCTCCAAAATCAAAGAGAACCCATTGTAAGCATCTCCTTCTTCTTCTCCAACTCATTCTCTCTTTGATTTCAGAAATTTCCTAAACCTAACTTAGGGAATGTTCTTCTTTTAAGCTTACATTCAAGCTTCTAGTGTTGAGATTGAAGTGTGGTTGATCTCCCCTTGTCTTCAAGCTTCTCGTTCATTGTTTTTGGGTTCAAAGGTGAGATTTTTAATCTCACATCTATGCTTATAATTCTCTTCTATTGTTAGGTATGAATTCCTAACACTTATTCATGTGCATTTGATTTTGATTTGGATTACTTTTGTGAATATTCCAATTTTTAGTGTTTTGAGTTCAATTCGTTAAAAATCCTAACTTTGATGTTTGAACATGTTTTTGGTGATGCATCGAGGAGCATATAGGGCCGGGTAGTCGATTGGCATAAACCCTTAGCGCCGTTGCTCGTGCGATTGCAATTTGATCGAGAGTTGCACCTTTTTGAAATAGGGTAGGAAGTGCAAGCATACAGGTTCAGCCGACCGAGCCCCTGGGCCGGTCGACCGACCTGTAGTCCAGGCACTTCCTGCCTCTGTTTGGAAGTGCTGGTTACAGGCTTCGGCCGACCGAGCCCCCTGGGCCGGTCGACCGACCTGGTGCCCCGAGCACTTCCAACCTCTGGTTCGGTCGACCGACTCAGGGAGTCCGGTCGACCGACCTGCTACTATTTGCCAGATTAGCCTATATTGCTAATTCGTTTGAATATCCAACTTTAATCGATTCGTGTTATCTCCTTTTTGTTGTTGTCATTTATTATCGACTTTGATGACCCTTTCTTTGGGAATTTTAGATATATCCACTTTGATGGATTTTATATCGATTTCTTTGGATTTTATTCACGTCTTCGAATGTGAATTTTTATGCCCGATTGTTTCTACAATCACTTCTATGATTTGTCACTTTAAAATATAAAGGTTTTCTATACTAGTAGTAAATATCAAAACTCTTTCTTCAAATGACTTCAACACTATTTTATTACAAAGCTCGTTTTCTCAAACCGATTTCCAATCTACTAGTATATACAAACCTTTACCTCACTCGTATGAGAAATCTAATTAAACGACTTAGTAAAACAAGTGGTGTGAAACGCTTGCGCTTACTTCGTCGGTTAATTCTTGGACTTGTTCGATTGAATCTCTTGTGACAATTTTCTAGTGGAGATCTACAATTTGTTCGTAAATATTTAAGTTAAGCTAGTGGTTATGGGACATGAAGCCAAGCTCATATATTTACTAGCTTACTGTAATTGACACTTCTCTTTGATCATGACGATCATCTTTGTGGTTTAGACTAGCAATATGCGATGTCTCTTTGTCTATGTGGAGGACTGTTCCTCATTTTTATTGAGTTTCGTCTCATTTCTTGCATGGGTCGTACCTATGTAGGTGCGTCGATGTTTGTTTGCACATGGGTCGTACCTTTCTAGGTGCGTCAATGTTTTTTTATGCATGGGGTGTACCTTTCTAGGTGCATCGATGTTTGTTTATACATGGGTCGTACCTTTTTAGGTGCATCAATGTTTTATTATGCATGGGGTGTACCTTTCTAGGTGCATCGATGTTTGTTTACACATGGGTCGTACCTTTCTAGGTGCGTCAATGTTTATTTATGCATGGGGTGTACCTTTCTAGGTGCATCGATGTTTATTTACTTCGTGGAGCAATCGGCTCAATAAGTCGGGACATGGGGTGTATCTTTTTAGGTGCGTCGATGTTCGTCTATGCATGGGGCGTATCTTTCTAGGTGCGTCGATGTTCGACTTTGCATGGGGTGTATCTTTCTAGGTGCACCGATGTTAGACATTACATGGGGTGTATCTTTTTAGGTGCATCGATGTTTATTTATGCATGGGATGTATCTTTCTAGGTGCATCGATGTTTATTTGTGCATGGGGCGTATCTTTCTAGGTGCGTCGATGTTCGACTGTACATGGGGCGTTTCTTTCTAGGTGCGTCGATGTCCAGTTTGTGGGATTGCCCATCCTTTTTTTATTATGATTTGGTTCATCGGATGTCCCGATATACGACGTCGTTGTTCCCTTTGATTGTGATTTGGTTCATCGGATGTCCCGCTGTACGACGTCGTTGTTCCTTTTTATTGTGATTTCTGGATTTCGTGTGTTGATTTCTGGAATTTATGTTTCACCAACTTTTACGATGGGCATTGATATATATGTCATTTATTGTGGCTTAGTGAATGAAATTAGGAGTATGACGTTCCTTTTTATCTTGAGTAGATTATTGTGATATTGATTAATCTCTTGTTGATTTTCAATTACTTATTTATCACAGCTTGGCATTGTGATTATTATATGTTTATGTCATATCTCTTATTATATATCACTTCATCTGATATTTATAGCTAGACTGATCCGTTTATTATTTTCTTCTTAAATAATACTCGGGTCAGACTGAGATATTACAGGTGCTTCTGCTTGGCTACTTATCGGACTTTCATCTGATCTTTTGGTTAACTACTTTAGTTTAGTAGTTTTTGTTGTATACATTTGAGATACATACTCTATGATGTATACTTATTCTTTTGTCTAGCACTTGTATCTATTCTTTTTGATATTGTGGATCTTGTTTGACCACTACTCTGATGTACACTTTCATGTGTAATATTCATATCTATTTCCGCCTTTGTGATATGAATTGTCTGTGATTGATTTATGTTATGTTTATTTCTATATTTGTTTCCGAAGTCCTTTATAGCCACAGTGTAGTAGCTTTGAGTTTGTGTCGGTATGTCGGATTTCCTCTTGAGATGAAAACTTATATTTTTTTCTGGCATATCGGTGCTCGCACAAAGCAATTATACAGATGGTCGCTCCTCAACAGCCTTATTCTCCGTGCTAGTTGACAGCATTACTCCGTAGTGTTCTTGTCTAGCGTGGGTATAGAGGTGGGGCGTCACAGCTTGGTATCAGAGCCAAACTTCGGAACAATGTAGAATAATATAACAAGGATCATCGTCCTAAGTCTTTCTTAGGAGTCGTGCTTTAGGATTTAATTCGATTCTTCGTACCGATTCATCCTATTTTCTTTATGATTCCTTGTTTTATCAATCAAGTTTGATTGAAATTTATTTTGAGAATAACTCTTTCCTCTTCTTTCTTTCTTTCTTAAAAAAGAGAAATGGTTAGACTTGGCCGTCCCAGCGCCGGTCAATCTAGTGCTACTCCCCAAGATGGAGAATTTATGTCTGTCCAACAGCTTCTTGATCTTGTAAAGAATCAAGAGTTTATCTATGCTTTGAGTAAGAACCCTGAAATGGTTCTACCTCTGAAACTTGAAGTTTCTTTCAATCAGCTTATGGATGTTACTCTTCTTCATGGAGAGGTTGGTAAAGGAAGTGTTTGTGATATTGGGACTTCCAAGAAGAGGCATATTAAGTTCAAGAGCCTTAATCCCAATAAGAGAGTGAAGCAAACTACTTTTGTAGCAAAGACTCCAATCCCTAATCGTGGAGGATGCTACAATTGTAATTCTAAGGAACACTATGCGAATATGTGTCCAAAACCCCATTCTTGTCGCTATTGCAAGAAACCGGGTCATCTTTTATCTGCATGTCCCAAACTTTTGAATAAGGACATGAGAAAGCTAAATATTGTGCAAACCCCTAGCAACACTTCTCTTGGCCAAGGTATTTTTTTTACTCAATCCTTGATGGCATTGTTTTATTTCGTGATCTTCTTATTCGAGTTCTTTTTGATATGTGTTTCATCTCATTATTTTGATATCAAAAGAACTTGTCGATTCTTTTTCTTTGAAAATATTTTGGGCTTGGTAACTTCTTTAAGAGTTGCGAATCCGGATGGTAGATCCGCAACACTCAATTTGCTTTCTATTGATGTCGAAATTATTTTATGTGATTTATCTTTCCGAGCCGATATTTTTACTTAGGCTTCGGAATTGATTTTTTTTTGTAAGGATTGGCTTAATCGTTGTGAAGCCCATATCCTATTTTCTCGTGTGGACTTTTCCTCTTCGACATTTTCAATCTGTTAAGCAGATTTCTATTTTTCCTTTATGATTTTGATTCCAACTTGATGGCATCATTTTATTCCTTAAGCCCACTTATAAGGAAAGTGTTGTTTCTCTTATCTAAATAGTTTGAGAAATTTTCCGGTATTTTTAAGCTTGTCTTAGGATTTATCACCTAAGTAATCTTTGTGTGGTGCTAAGGTCTTTTCAGTTTGACCTTACAACCGGTTTTCATTGCTACGAGTTGCGGAAGTTAGCATTCCACTTACCGCATTCCGCACTCGTTATGATTCTATGAATGAATTATTTTGCCATTCAGTTTGTCCAGCTTATTTCATCCATTTTATAGATCGAATATTCTATGAATATCTCGATGACTCCATTCTTGTACTTATTGATTTTGGATGAAAATAGCAATTTAAAATTTTGCAAAATCTTTTTCATAAGATTTATTTAGAAGTATAACCAGATTTTTGTTCTTAAAACAAACAAAGAATATTCTTAGAAGTTTTTGAGAAACTTACTTATCCTATAGAATACGATTTTGTGATTGTATTGCCCATTTAGTATGTTAAGAATTCTAGTCGATGCGCTTGATCAACGTTATCGATAAGAATCTCCTAAACGCTTTGATGAGACAGTCAGACACGATATATTGACTTGTAAAAATGTAAATTTTTATAGAAAGATTATTACATAAAAAAAAGAAATAAAAATGTAATTTTGAAAGTTTTAACTTTTCAGGAAAAGAGGATTATTTAAAAGAACTCTTCCTTCCGATACTCTTATTCTTGTGATTCCTGAAGGGGAACCAAGACTTTGCTATTTGTACCGATACTAGTCGTATTGGTTTGGATGCCATTCTCTTGCAAAGGAGAACGTGTTATCACTTGTGCTTCTAAATCATTATAGCTTATCGAGACTAGATATGCCACTCATGATCTAGTGCTCGCGGTTATTGTTTTTACTTTTGGAATTTGGCATCATCACATTTGGATGAGAAATTTGTTCTCTACCTCGATCATAAATCCTTGGAATATTTATTTTCTCATAAGGAACTTCATGTTGAATCGAGTTCCTGGCATCTTATGATCTTGATATTCTTTCTATTCCCGAAGGGGAAATCATGTTGCCAATACGTTTTGTCGTAGGCAACAAGTGTTGATTCTTTGATGATGTCTGAATGGAATTATCTTTCTATCAAGTTCATCGGACGTTTTGGTATACTTCGTTTTATTGAGCTTTATCTCATTCCTTTTATGGACTAGTGTCCGGTGTTCTTTTATGGTGTTCGGTTCATTGGATGTACAGTTTGTACTACATCAATGTCTTTGCTTTTGGATTCATTGGATGTACCGTTTGTACTACATCAATGTCTTTGCTTTTGGATTCATTGGATGTACCGTTTGTACTACATCAATGTCTTTGCTTTTGGATTCATTGGATGTACCGTTTGTACTACATCAATGTCTTTGCTTTTCGATTCATTGGATGTACCGTTTGTACTACATCAATGTCTTTCCTTTTGATTCATTGGATGTACCGTTTGTACTACATCAATGTCTTTCCTTTTGATTCATTGGATGTACCGTTTGTACTACATCAATGTCTTTCCTTTTGATTCATTGGATGTACCGTTTGTACTACATCAATGTCTTTGCTTTTGGATTCATTGGATGTACCCTTTGTACTACATCAATGTCTTTGCTTTTGATTCATTGGATGTACCGTTTGTACTACATCAATGTCTTTGCTTTTGGTTCATTGGATGTACCGTTTGTACTACATCAATGTCTTTGCTATTCGATTCATTGGATGTACCGTTTGTACTACATCAATGTCTTTGCTTTTGATTCATTGGATGTATCGTTTGTACTACATCAATGTCTTTGCTTTGGTCCATTGGGCGTACCGTTTTTGTACTACGCTGATGTCCCAAATTATTTGAGTTTCTAGTTCCTCGGGCGTACCGTTTTTGTACTACGCCGTTGCACCGGCTCAATTTTCTGCTATTCTTGACGTTCCCCACGTCTTTCATCTACGGAAATGCCTTAGCGATTCCGGTTTTCATTCTTGAGCCCGGTGATATTGTGGAAATTGAAGTTTCACCAAATTTGATTTTTGAGCAACATCCTATTCGAATTATTGCTTCGGAGCTCAAACGACTTCGAAATAAAGATGTTCTTCTTGTGAGAGTTCAATGGTTCTCAAATCCTAAGGATTGCTCTTGGGAATCTAGAGAATTCATCGAGCGATCCCGTTCGTGCTAACTCTTTCGTGCTCTTTATGGTGAACTTCTTATTTCAATTTTCTTTTGTGTTGATATGCTTCTATGGTTGTTACTTCTTATTTTCTTCTTAAGTATTGCGAGGAGCAATTTCTTTAAGGAGGGGAGTCTGTAACAACCCGCATATTTATCGATTTTATATTTAAATATTTTATTTAAATATTTTATTTAAATATTTTATCGTTCGTCGGATTTTGGTCCGAAAAGCTACTTTTTGCAAACAGTCGAATTGGGACTCGAGACCACCCCCATTGAGTTCAAAATGCCGTTTGCGACCTTTTTGAGTATAAGCTTCGATATGTTTGGAGAAAGTTGATTTTTGCTACTTTTTCCCGCTTATGACTTTGGTTTGGACTGCACCCTTATTAGCTCAGCCCAACCCCTTCTCTTCATAACTTCTCCTCTTTAATTAAAACACTCAAGCTCAAGGAAAAATGGTGGAAGAGAATGGGAATTAGAAACTCCAAGCCCTAGTTCCTCTTGCTAGCTCAAGTTCTTGCTCCAAAATCAAAGAGAACCCATTGTAAGCATCTCCTTCTTCTTCTCCAACTCATTCTCTCTTTGATTTCAGAAATTTCCTAAACCTAACTTAGGGAATGTTCTTCTTTTAAGCTTACATTCAAGCTTCTAGTGTTGAGATTGAAGTGTGGTTGATCTCCCCTTGTCTTCAAGCTTCTCGTTCATTGTTTTTGGGTTCAAAGGTGAGATTTTTAATCTCACATCTATGCTTATAATTCTCTTCTATTGTTAGGTATGAATTCCTAACACTTATTCATGTGCATTTGATTTTGATTTGGATTACTTTTGTGAATATTCCAATTTTTAGTGTTTTGAGTTCAATTCGTTAAAAATCCTAACTTTGATGTTTGAACATGTTTTTGGTGATGCATCGAGGAGCATATAGGGCCGGGTAGTCGATTGGCATAAACCCTTAGCGCCGTTGCTCGTGCGATTGCAATTTGATCGAGAGTTGCTCCTCTTTTGAAATAGGGTAGGAAGTGCAAGCATACAGGTTCGGCCGACCGAGCCCCTGGGCCGGTCGACCGACCTGTAGTCCAGGCACTTCCTGCCTCTGTTTGGAAGTGCTAGTTACAGGCTTCGGCCGACCGAGCCCCCTGGGCCGGTCGACCGACCTGGTGCCCCGAGCACTTCCAACCTCTGGTTCGGTCGACCGACTCAGGGAGTCCGGTCGACCGACCTGCTACTATTTGCCAGTTTAGCCTATATTGCTAATTCATTTGAATATCCAACTTTAATCGATTCGTGTTGTCTCCCTTTTGTTGTTGTGATTTATTATCGACTTTGATGACCTTTTCTTTGGGAATTTTAGATATATCCACTTTGATGGATTTTATATCGATTTCTTTGGATTTTATTCACGTCTTCGAATGTGAATTTTTATGCTCGATTGTTTCTACAATCACTTCTATGATTTGTCACTTTAAAATATAAAGGTTTTCTATACTAGTAGTAAATATCAAAACTCTTTCTTCAAATGACTTCAACACTATTTTATTACAAAGCTCGTTTTCTCAAGCCGATTTCCAATCTACTAGTATATACAAACCTTTACCTCACTCGTATGAGAAATCTAATTAAACGACTTAGTAAAACAAGTGGTATGAAACGCTTGCGTTTACTTCGTCGGTTAATTCTTGGACTTGTTCGATTGAATCTCTTGTGACAATTTTATAGTGGAGATCTACAATTTGTTCGTAAATATTTAAGTTAAGCTAGTGGTTATGGGACATGAAGCTAAGCTCATATATTTACTAGCTTACTGTAATTGACACTTCTCTTTGATCATGACGATCATCTTTGTGGTTTAGACTAGCAATATGCGATGTCTCTTTGTCTATGTGGAGGACTGTTCCACATTTTTATTGAGTTTCGTCTCATTTCTTGCATGGGTCGTACCTATGTAGGTGCGTCGATGTTTGTTTACACATGGGTCGTACCTTTCTAGGTGCGTCAATGTTTTTTTATGCATGGGGTGTACCTTTCTAGGTGCATCGATGTTTGTTTATACATGGGTCGTACCTTTTTAGGTGCGTCAATGTTTATTATGCATGGGGTGTACCTTTCTAGGTGCATCGATGTTTGTTTACACATGGGTCGTACCTTTCTAGGTGCGTCAATGTTTATTTATGCATGGGGTGTACCTTTCTAGGTGCATCGATGTTTATTTACTTCGTGGAGCAATCGGCTCAATAAGTCGGGACATGGGGCGTATCTTTCTAGGTGCATCGATGTTCGTCTATGCATGGGGCGTATCTTTCTAGGTACGTCGATGTTCGACTTTGCATGGGGTGTATCTTTCTAGGTGCACCGATGTTAGACATTACATGGGGTGTATCTTTCTAGGTGCATCGATGTTTATTTATGCATGGGATGTATCTTTCTAGGTGCATCGATGTTTATTTGTGCATGGGGCGTATATTTCTAGGTGCGTCAATGCTAGAGCATGAGGCGTATCTTTCTAGGTGCGTCGATGTTCGACTGTACATGGGGCGTGTCTTTCTAGGTGCGTCGATGTCCAGTTTGTGGGATTGGCCATCCTTTTTTTATTGTGATTTGGTTCATCGGATGTCCCGCTGTACGACGTCGTTGTTCCCTTTGATTGTGATTTGGTTCATCGGATGTCCCGCTGTACGACGTCGTTGTTCCTTTTTATTGTGATTTCTGGATTTCATGTGTTGATTTCTAGAATTTATGTTTCACCAACTTTTACGATGGGCATTGATATATATGTCATTTATTGTGGCTTGGTGAATGAAATTAGGAGTATGACGTTCCTTTTTATCTTGAGTAGATTATTGTGATATTGATTAATCTCTTGTTGATTTTCAATTACTTATTTATCACAGCTTAGCATTGTGATTATTATATGTTTATGTCATATCTCTTATTATATATCACTTCATCTGATATTTATAGCTAGACTGATCCGTTTATTATTTTCTTCTTAAATAATACTCGGGTCAGACTGAGATATTACAGGTGCTTCTGCTTGGCTACTTATCGGACTTTCATCTGATCTTTTGGTTAACTGCTTTAGTTTAGTAGTTTTTGTTGTATACATTTGAGATACAGACTCTATGATGTATACTTATTCTTTTGTCTAGCACTTGTATCTATTCTTTTTGATATTGTGGACCTTGTTTGACCACTACTCTGATGTACACTTTCATGTGTAATATTCATATCTATTTCCGCCTTTGTGATATGAATTGTCTGTGACTGATTTATGTTATGTTTATTTCTTTATTTATTTCCGAAGTCCTTTATAGCCACTGTGTAGTAGCTTTGAGTTTGTGTCGGTATGTCGGATTTCCTCTTGAGATGAAAACTTATATTTTTATCTGGCATATCGGTGCTCGCATAAAGCAATTATGCAGATGGTCGCTCCTCAACAGCCTTATTCTCCGTGCTAGTTGACAGCATTACTCCGTAGTGTTCTTGTCTAGCGTGGGTATAGAGGTGGTGCGTCACACTAACTGATTTGTTTAGCTAGACTGACCCGTGTATCTTATACTCGGGTCAGACCGAGATGTTTCAGGTTAGGTGCTTTTGGACTTAGCCTATTTTGCTTCCACATGGACTATTCAGCTTGTTCTTTTTGTCATAGCTTTTTGTGCAGTCCTATTTTGTAGTAACTTTGATATGTATTCTTTTGACTCGTCTGTATATGGTGGTTTGCTATACCACTTGATATGTATTATTTTATAACTTTGTTATGTATCTACATATGTGTATATGATGATTTACTGTTCTGTGATGTATATTACATTTGAGTTATTATATCCTGTTCTGATAGATCCAACCACCTATGGTTTTTTTTTAAGTATTCATTGGGTATGTCGACCTGGTTGGTATGTTTATTGTTGATGTATTCAATAGATAATTAGAGCAAGGCTATAGATGGTCGCTCCCAACCAGCCCTATTCTCCGTGTTAGTTGACGGCATTACCTTGTAGTGTCCTTGGCTAGCGTGGGTATAGAGGTGGGGCGTCACAGTGTGGTATCAGAGCTGAGTTCAGAACAAAATATGATAAACACAGAATAGATGCACATATTAGGGTACATCAAAGTGTACAGGTGATACAAATCTTTGAATCATTGTGTCTCTTTATTCCATCAAGGTTAGATAGAGTTTGGGAATACGTCTAGGAATGCATTTTATTCCGTAGTATTCCATATTGCAATATCTACCTTGTGAATAATCTTGTTCTTATCTTACCTTCAGCGTATGGCTGGAAGAGGCAGGGGACGAATTTCGGGTACTGGGCAATCCAGTGGCTCACATCTGGATGGCGTATATATGTCTGCTGATCAGTTTTTGGAGTTGTTTAGGAGCACTCAGCCTCCAGTTCCTCCTCGAGTGTCTCCACCTTGCAAGTCTGCCTTTGCACGCCAGTGTAGTGATTTTTCTCATCTTGGAGGGAAGCCGTTTAAGGGCTCCGAGTCCGTTCTTGATGTCCAAGCTTGGCTTCGCACGTGCGAGCGTATCTTCTCTCCCATGGATCTTTCCGACCATGATAGAGTTCTTTTGACTTCTAGTTTATTACAAGAGCGTGCTCTTGATTGGTATGAGCTTCTTGTAGCCGAGATTGATGAGTCTACTCTTTCTTGGACTCAGTTTCGAGAGCGATTTGAACTCAAGTTCGTTCCTGAATCTGGAAAAGTTTTATTGACCCGTCGCTTCCTTGAGTTGAAGCAAGGGAAATCTTATGTTTCTGAGTATGTCGCATCGTTCGAGGCTTTATCTCAGTATGGTCTTGAATTTATCAGTACTTCTTATAAGAAGAATTTTAAGTTTGTTTCTGGTCTTAAGAAATATCTTAAGAAGTCTTTATTGCTCCAGCTTAAACTTTCTTTTGAGGAGTTGGTTGATTCGACACTTCATCTCGAGACCGTCGAGAAGGAGTGTGATAGTGATGTTGATGTTGAGGTTTCCAAGAACACCAACAAGAGGCCGTTTTCAATTCAGAAGAAGCCTTTTTCCTTCTAAGAAAAAGAAGACCGGTGGTCCTAGCTCTCAGCCTCAGTCTTCCGGAACACCTTTCGTTCGAAAGTGTTTCAATTGTGGTTCTCCTGATCATATTATTCGAGCTTGTCCTAAGCCTCTCTTCTGCCGTTATTGCAAGAAGGAAGGTCATCATGTTTCAGCTTGCCCTACTATTCCGGCTAGTGCCAAGTCTAGCAGGCTTTATGTTGCTAAGGCTTCTGAAGGTCCTTCTCAGTTCAAAGGTACATCTTCATCTATTTTGGAAGGTTCTATTTTATTTCATGACCATAGTATACGAGTTCTTTTCGATACGGGTGCATCACATTCTTTCGTATCGAAAAAGCTCGTTGATGATTTATCTTTGGATGTTTCTTGTTTGATTACTTCTTTAAGGATTGCGAATCCAATTGGGGGATCCACGACCCTTAGTTTGCTTTGTGATGATGTTGAGATTGTTTTATGTGACTTTTCTTTCCGTGCGAATCTACACGTTATTTCTTGTCTGGGATTCGATATGATTTCGGGTATGGACTGGCTAGTGAGATATGATGCCAGGATTATTTGTTCGGAGAGAACTGTATATCTTCGACATCCGGATTTGCCTACTCAGCTATCTCTTGTTCTTCGGAATGTGGATAATTCCAAGATGGCTTTATATTCTCTTGACTCGCGGGATGATGATGATATATCTCGTATTCCGGTTGCTTGTGACTTTTCTGATGTTTTTGAGCCTGTATCGGGTTTGCCACCCAAACGGGCAATTGAGTTCCGCATTGATCTCATTCCAGGCGCAGCCAGTTAGTCGTCCTCCCACGAGGATGTCTACAAAGGAAAGCGAGGAACTCAAGAAGCAGCTTTTGGAGCTTGAGTCCAAGCAGTTGATTCAGTCCAGTTTTTCTCCGTGGGGATCCGCGGTCGTCTTCGTGAAGAAGTCTGATGGAACTCTTAGGCTTTGCATTGATTATCGCAAGCTTAATGAGTTAACCATCAGAAATAGGTATCCATTGCCTAGAATCGATGACATGTTCGATCTATTGAGTGGTGCTAAGGTCTTTTCTCAGCTCGACCTTGCCACGAGTTTTCATCAGTTACGAGTCGCGGAGGATAGCATACCTCTTACAGCTTTCCGCACTCGATATGGTTCTTTTGAGTGGCTCGTTATGCCGTTCGGTTTGACGAACGCTCCTGCTTTCTTTGTCGATCTCATGAATCGAGTATTCCGGGAATATCTCGATAAGTTCATCCTTGTGTTCATTGATGATATCCTTATTTATTCTAAGTCTGAAGTGAGCATGCTAATCACTTAAGGATTGTCTTGAATACTCTCCGTCGTCATCAGCTTAGAGCCAAATTCTCCAAATGCCACTTTTGGGAGAATAAGGTTAAATTCTTAGGCCATGTTGTATCTTCCGATGGCATTTCTGTCGATCGCTCAAAGATCGAAGCCACTCAGAATTGGAAGAGGCCTGAAAATGTTCATGAGATTCGTAGTTTCCTTGGATTGGCGGGTTATTACCGTCGGTTCATTAAGAACTTTTCCCGTGTTGTGCTTCCTCTCACTTGCCTTACTCGGAAAGGCATTCGTTTTGATTGGTCCGACAAGTGTGAAGCTTCCTTTCTGACATTGAAGGAACTTCTCACTAATGCTCCTATCCATGTGGTTCCCGAAGGGAATCATGACCTTGTTGTCTACACCGATGCTTGTGGTAGTGGTCTCGGTGCTGTTCTTATGCAGAAGGATCGGGTAGTTGCTTATGCTTCTAGGCAACTGCGTCCGAATGAAGTTCGCTATGCCACTCATGATCTTGAGCTTGCCGCCCTTGTCTTTGCCTTGAAGATTTGGCGACATTATTTATTGGGCGAGCGCTTCATTCTCTATACCGATCATAAATCTTTGAAATATTTGTTCACTCAGAAGAAACTCAATATGAGACAACAACGTTGGCTCGAGTTTCTTGCTTCTTATGACTTTGATATCCAGTTTACCCCTGGTAAGGGTAATCGTGTTGCTGATGCGCTTAGTCGCAAACATTCGGCTGTTATTTCTATGATGTTTGCCGAATGGGATGTTCTTGAGACTCTATCTTTTTGTGAAGTTCGTGATCGAGGTTCATCTTCTGATTCTCCTAGTCTATTATTTAGTTTGGGAGCTCGACCTATTTTATTGGATCGTATTGTCGATGCCCAGCGGCGTGATCCTGAGTTGTTGCATCTTTTTTAGCTTTGTGAGTCTGGATCTTGTGATGAGGCGTTGCAAGATTTCAGCATTAATTCTTATGGGTGTCTTCGCAAGAAGAACCGTCTTTTTGTGCCTTCTGATCTTGCACTTAGGCATGACATTCTTGATGACTGTCACCGTTCTAAGTATACCATTCATCCCGGTAGTAGTAAGATGTATGCCGATATGCGTCGTCTTTATTATTGGGAAGGCATGAAGCGCGATGTGGCGAGTTATGTGAGCAATTGCATAACTTGTCAGCGTTTTAAAGCCGAACATCAGTGTCCTTCGGGTCTTCTTCAGCCTCTTGAGATTCCATTGTGGAAATGGGATCAGATTTCTATGGATTTCATTGACGGCCTACCTCGTTCGAGATCTGGCCATTCTAGCATTTGGATTATTGTTGATCGCCTCACCAAGTCTGCTCATTTTGTCCCTATTAAGTCTAATAGGACTGCTTCGTTTTTGGCTAAGTTATATGTCAAGGAAATCGTGAGACTTCACGGTGTTCCTAGTTCTATTGTGAGTGACCGTGATCCTTTATTCACGAGTCATTTTTGGAAGAGTCTTCAGCAAGCTTTGGGAACAAAGCTTAATTTTTCTACAGCTTATCATCCGCAGTCTGACGGACAGACTGAACGGGTGAATCGTATCTTGGAAGATCTTCTCCGTATTTGTATTTTTGATTTCGGTGGTAGTTGGGAGGATCATCTACCTCTTGTAGAGTTCTCCTACAACAATAGTTTTCAGTCTAGTATCGGTATGGCTCCTTTCGAAGCCTTATACGGAAGGCCATGTCGATCACCTTCTTGTTGGTTGGAATCTGGAGAGAAGCTTATTCTTGATCCAAATTTTGTTCGTAATTCTTCCGAGAAGATTGATCTTATTCGGTTGAGAATGAAAGAGGCACAGAGTCGTTAGAAATCCTACGCGGACAACCGTAGGAAGCCTCTCGAGTTCTCGATCGGTGATCTTGTTTTTATTCGTGTTTCTCCTTTGAAGGGGGTTATGCGTTTCAGTGCGACTGGGAAATTGGCTCCTCGCTTTATAGGACCATTTTCTATTACTGAACGTATTGGCCCTGTGGCTTATAGAGTTTCACTTCCAGCTCATTTATCTAGCATTCATGACGTGTTTCACGTCTCGCAACTTCGGAAGTGTCTTCGGGAGTCGGATTCTGTTATTCCTTCTCCTGATTTGCAAGAACTTGAGATCTCACCGGACTTATCTATTGTACAGCAACCTATTCGCGTGCTTGACACGGAGGTGCGACACCTTCAGAACAAGAACGTGCCGCTCGTTAAAGTTCAATAGTCCGCTAATCCCAATGACTGTACTCGGGAAACTAGAGAGTATATCGAGCGATCTTATTCGGGTTTTCTATCTTTACTTGTCGATGGTGAGATTATCTTTTCGTTTCTAACTTGTTTCCTTCTCTTTTGAATGTTGTATGTATGTAGTTGTTACAAATATCGTCTCTAGGAATTGCGGGGGTGCAATTTTGTAAGGATGGGAGATCTGTAACAACCCGCATATTTAACGATTTTATATTTAAATGTTTTTTTTAAATATAGCGTCGTTAGTCGGATTTAGGTCCGAAATGTTACTTTCTGCAAATGGCCGAATTGGAACTCGAAACTACCTCCATTGGTTCCAAAATGGCGTTTGCGATCTTTTTGAGTATAATATTTGATATGTTTGAAGTAAGTGAAATTTTGGCTACGTTTTCTACTTGGGCTTGAGTTTGGGTTCAGCCCAATCTCCACTTAACCCTCTAGCTTAGCCCCTTCTCTTCATTCATCTCCATTTCATTTTATTTCTCAAGCAAAAACTGAAATGGTGGAAGGGAAGAGGAAATAGAAATTGCAAGCTCTAATTCCATTTGCAAACTCCAAATTCTTGCTCCAAAATCAAAGAGAAGCCATTGGTAAGCTCTTCTTCATCTTCTCCAACTCTTCTCCTCTTCAATTTCAGAAAATTTCCTAAACCTAAATTGGGAAATATGTGTTTTATTCTTAGATTGAAGCTTGTTGAGTTGAAGTAGTGTTTGGTTGGTCTTCTCCTTGATATTGAGTTTCATCTTCTTTGTTTTTGGGTAAAAGGTGAGTTTTGAACTCACATCTACTTCTTTTGATATCATTGATGTTAGGAATGAATTCCTAATACTTGTTCATGTGCATTTGCTTTCGATTTGGATTGCTTTGGTGAAATTACCAAATATTGAATTTTGAAGCCAAATCTATGAAAAACCTTTTATGGTTGATGTTTTTGTTGTTCGGAGTGTTTGGAGGTGTTGTCAAGGTTGGGTTGTCATTTGACGCAAGCCCATAATCAACACGCATGCAATTGCTTTCGATTTGCTTGGCCATAGTTGGCCTAGGTTCAGGAATTGCCTGACCATCTGGTTTCAGACGTCTGAAACCCTATTTTCAGACGTCTGAATATTGTTCAACGGAAATTTCAATCCCCACATGGACTATTCAGCTTGTTCTTTTTGTCATAGCTTTTTGTGTAGTCCTATTTTGTAGTAACTCTAATATGTATTCTTTTGACTCGTCTGTATATGGTGGTTTGCTATACCACTTGATATGTATTATTTTATAACTCTGTTATGTATCTACATATGTGTATATGATGATTTACTGTTCTGTGATGTATATTACATTTGAGTTATTATATCCTGTTCTGATAGATCCAACCACCTATGGTTTTGTTTTAAGTATTCATTGGGTATGTCGACCTGGTTGGTATGTTTATTGTCGATGTATTCAATAGATAATTAGAGCAAGGCTATAGATGGTCGCTCCCAACCAACCTTATTCTCCATGTTAGTTGACGGCATTACCTTGTAGTGTCCTTGGCTAGCGTGGGTATAGAGGTGGGGCGTCACACATATCAAGCATCTTTGACTATCATAAGGAGAAATCTCCTCCGATTCTGCGTTTGCATTGTGTGTGTGTGCGGGAGGCCTTATGGTAGTCTCATTTTTAAAAGCATTGCGAATTGACTTTAAAAATATTCCTCTATTTTGATTTTAAAGATAAATAAACTGTTTTAGTTCTCACACCAGTCACATGACTGACTCGGAGTTTATTGTTTTCCTTCCTAAACTCTGGTTGCCCACCAATTTCCACACGGGCAATCAGAAGTAAGGTTTATCAGGATATTCTGGAATTCAAGAGTTGCAGGAGGCAAGCTGGATGACATGACGTATTCACTAGTATATAGTATTTCTTTTCCGTTGTTTGTTTGTTGTTGTACACTCTGATGATGTAATGTAATGTAATATGATGAAATGTAATAACTGATATAGTTCTCTGTTTAAAGATTATTCATTTATCT
Organism: Allium cepa; assembly: GCA_030765085.1. NCBI lineage: Eukaryota > Viridiplantae > Streptophyta > Magnoliopsida > Asparagales > Amaryllidaceae > Allium > Allium cepa. The sequence goes on from CM060942.1 coordinate 362,125,196, forward strand.
ATTATATGTTGTTCCGCTGCGAATTGTGAGATTCTGATGTTGTTCTGTTATTTCTTTCTGTTCTATTCTATCTTTTTTTTTCTGTCTTCTTCTAATTTTTTCTTCTTCTTTAACCCTAATGGTTCGATTTTTCGGCTTTCGATTGCTCGGCAGTTGATACAGTGGACGTATTGATGTCGGTTTTCGTGGACGAAAAATCGTTATCGTCACACTTGGTATCAGAGCTTATGGTTAAGCGACAACCATGGCTCTGTTGGGTACAACTCATTAGAGATAGAGTCAGCAGTACTCTAGAATGAGTGTGAGTGTAATAATAGCTATGAGCGCGTATTTGTTAGTGAATATAAAAAAAATGTTTTATATTGTGTTTGCTTATCCGTTGAGCTATTTGTGGATTCTGATCGGTAGATGGGACGCCATATTATCCATAGGGATTTCTAAACTCTTAAACAAGGCAGGCCGACATAGTATCATTTTAAATTGGGTAAATGAAATAATTTTACCTTGATTATATTTTGTATATAAAGGAATAATTTTTCGGAATTATTAAAGTGTATATGAATTGATTGTTGATTGTTGAATAAGTTAAATAAAACCACAGTTGTAAAAGAATAATTTATAAGCAATTGAATTATAAGTATGGAGTTATAATTAAATGATTTACACTTGTGAAATAATCTTATATATAAGAAGTGAAATTATATAAGTAAAAGGGTTTGTAAATGTGATTTATAATCTGAAAATAAAATTTCAGAGAAGTGTTTTGAAAGGATTTGATAATTTAGAAAATTGATTTGGAGAAATTAAAGCTCTAAACTCTTTTCGGTCGCTGGAAAATAATCCTGATGATGATGGACACATCATTAGAATTCATTTTCGGGTTTCTAAAAGAGAAATTACTGCCAAATTGTTCTAAATAAAAGTTGTTTGGAAAATTTTGAGTTTGGATTTTGAAATTCAAAAGATAATTGAATTGATTTCAAAAATGGTTTTGAAAGATTTGAAAGGACTCTGGAATCCTATTTAAGATATTAATGGAAATGATAAATGAGTTGATAACTTATACAGATTGAATTTTGATAGAATAAATTTAACTTAAAGGATGGAGTTAAATTAAAGGAAGTATAAGTAAATCAATAAAATCCAAGTTGAAATAAATTTGAGTTGTCATCAAAGACATTTAATTTGAAATTTAACAAAAGGGAAGTTAAATAAATTGATTTGGATTTGATAAGATGCTTGAAATGAAATATAACTTAAGTGAAGTTGAATGAAGTTAATTTTGGTATCGAAGTAAATTAATAAGTGAATTAATGAAATGAAGTCATTAAGAATTTGAACTTGAGTTATATAAATGAAATTCAACATTATATTGTTAAAGGAATTAGCAATTGAATTGAACTAATGAATTGAATGAAAATCAATTGAATGTAAATAAAATTGATATGGAATAATGAATGTAAGTGTTAATTCATTAAAAGCTAATGTTATTGGAAGTTAAATAAATTGATTGGAAGTCAATTTAAATATGATCCAATTGGAATTAAATGTGTTGAACCAAATTGAATGTAAAGTGAATAAACTTGGTTGTATTGAATAAACATTGGTTGTTATTTGATTGTTGATTGATTGTATATAAATTCATTAAGTGTTAATGAAATTGAATTAGTGAAATTAGAAGCTGAAGTAATTGAATCCAACTTGGAAGAAAATGAACTCAAATAGAATTGAATTTGATTTGAAAGTGAACCAACTTGAATGAAAATTAGTAAATGCAAACTAATTGAAATTGGATATGAATAAATGTTAGTAAATCCAATGTAAATAAATCAAATGTGATTTAAACTGAAAACCAATTCATCGAATATTAATGAGAATATGAATGAATATTGATTTGGTTATGGATGATAGTTGGTTGATGTTTGCATTTGTTGTTTTGTTGCATTTGCTATGTTGGCACATGTAGTTGTTATGTTGTTATATATTGTATATCGATACTATTCTCATATATGCATGATTCTCATGTCGTTGTTGAGTGTTTAGTAGGTGCGGATTGCGTTGCTTCGCATTTGGAGCTCGCTTTCGTGCTATATTAGCCGTATACGCTCGCTAATAATATATAAGGTACATATCTCGGATTACATACCGTACTTTTACACTTTTTCCCTACGGAATGCCTCATCACTTGATGAGATGTATATTTATGATATATATACTGTCATTTTTTTTCGGATCGAGCCGCGCAAAGGAGACTCTGGCGAATTTTTCCGAAAATTTAAGGCGTTAGAATATTTTTGAAAATTTTGGGAAATTTTGTGAAAAGCTATAACTTTGATTTTGGAATTGGAAGTTAAACGTTGTAGTTGGTTTTGAATAAAAAAATTATATGATTTGAAAACTTAGTAAAGTTATTAAAAGAAGTTTAACTATGGATTTATGAAAAATTAATGGATTCTGTAACTTTTCTTACTTGATAATTTCGAGGACGAAATTCTTTTAAGGGGGGAAGTATGTAACGATCCAGAATTTTAATTAATTAAAATTCGATATTTAATTGATTTTAAATATTAATAATTTAAATTTATAAGTCGAATAAATTTTATTGCGAATAATTAGATTTAATTGGATAATTAAATCGATAATTTAATATGTTAAATTACAGAAAAATTTGAAAATTGGGTAAAATATGATTGAAAATGATTTGTAAAATTTTATTTTATCATGTTGGAGTTAGAACGATATTTTAGAACTTTTAAAATCGAATTAAAAGTTAATTTGTGAAAATTGAATATTTTAATATTTAATCGACTAGTGAAATTAGCCATTTTTCGAACAGTCTCAGAATTGGACGAAACTAGTTCCATTGGATCCGTAATAGTTTGTTATTATCAGATTTCAATTTTCATAGCAATCGGAGTTTTCGTTTGACCATGGCAGCTCGAAACGCATCGAAATTATTTTAATAATAATTTGGCGAGTTAAAATAGTCATTTTTCAAACTGTCTCGGATTTCGACGAAACCAGTTTCATCGGATCTGTAATCTGATATTATTGTATGGTTTCAAATTTCGTGTCAATTGGATTTACCGTTTGTCCGGGGCAAGCTAAAACGCCTAGAAATTAGTTTAAATCGATTTAATTTAAATTGAACGTTTATTGCCATAACTCGCACAGATGACCGAATTAGCTCCCGAAACACGTTCCATTGTGTTCAGAACACGGGGTAAACCTTAGGATCGCCAACCGGCACGCTTCGTTTGGAGTTCGGAAAATTTTCGATGAATAGTAAATTGGAAAATTTTCTATAAAAGCCCTTGCTCTCTTCACTTTTGCAAAATTTCTAAAGCCCTAGGGTTTTAGGTTGGAGCCGCCGCTTCTAATATTACCAACGGCCGAAATCTTCTCCTCTTCCCCCTCAAATTTCTTTAGGTCCATGCTTCGATTCGTAAAACTTTCTGAAGCAAACTTGTAGAGCTCGTCAATAGCTAGACATCCAACGGTGAAGATCGCATTTGGAGCTACGGATCTTCATCAATGTAGCCGCGTTCACCATCAGGTCGGCACGAATTTCGAGGGCCATAAGGGGCCGAGCTCCTCCCTGTTCCAGCCGAGTGTAGAGCAACTTGAGGCGCTTCAAATGGTGTATCCTGATCGAGGTGAAAATGAGCGTGGTGGAGGCAATGTTCAACCCTAATGGACGTTGATGGGTTTCATGTTGCGTGCTAATTCCTGTAAAAGAACGTGAGAAAGGTGAAGAGGGTGGTCGGCCGTGATTTGCAGTGAAGGAAATTAACGGCTCAGATAGACGTGGGTTTGAAAAATTAAAATAAACGTTGTAAATTGTATTATATAAATCGTGTAATGTTTAAAATATGATATCTTTTTGATACGAGGTCGGATTGCGACGAAACGAATTGCGTTGGATTCGTTTTGTCGAGCACTAGGCTATGGAATTGGATTGGAGTCATTTGGAGCTAGTGAGAATTTCGAATAAAATTAAACGCGCGTTTAATTTTATTCGAAATAAAACGCGAAAACGGAATTGAAATCAAGGTGAGAACTTCTCACTCAATCGAATCGGTTTCGATTTTAATTTTAAATAGTTATATTTAAAATTCTTGAATGCATGTTTGAATGATGATTGTTATCTATTGATTGTTAAAATAGACATTATGTGCCGTTGGTAAGCGGAGGTTATTTATTAAAAACATATACCGCGAATATTTCATAAACAGTGAAATTGGTATTATTTATGTACTTGGAATTGATTTCCCGCAGTATATAGCGGATGAGACCCTATTGCGCCGCCTATTAAGCGGATAATATTTTATAAATCCCGTATACCGCGATAATTCCGTACTGGAGCGGAATTGGTATTGTGCTAATATTTGTGGATGCAGGGAAACAGGTTGGAGGGATCCAACTGGATTCCTCACCAGTATTTATTTGATTTTCAGATATTTGATATTTGATTGATTATCATATCGATATATGATGTTTGTTGTCGTGATTGACTATTTGGTGCTGTTGCATCATCGGATCCATTTCTGAAGTTTTAAAATAATGATTTTGGTTTTAAAAGGGATTTTAAAGTGATTTTCGAAAGTATACGTTTTATTTAATTTTGAATTGTTAAAGTAAATAAACGTTATAATTTTATTTTTGTAAAAGTTATGATTTTCGAAAAATAATACTTAAGTATGATTTTGAAGTACATAAGCTTTAAATAAAGATTTTTAAATTATTAAAAGAATAAATTTAGTTAAATTGGGATTTTTGAATTGTTTTAAAAACAATTTATATAGAAGATTTTAAATTTGATATTTATAAATTAAAAATATAGGAATTATAAAACGAGTATTTATAAGCGTTAAAATGAATTATAAATGAATTCATAAGTGAATAAGATTTGTAATTTGTAATGTTTTAAAAGAACGATTTGTAAATAAAGGAATTATAAGTATTTAACTTATAATATGGACTTTTGGTATATATTTGAGATATATATAAATTGAATCGGGTTAATAAAGTGGATTTTTAAATCTAAGCTTATAAATAGAAATGAAATTTATAGATATTGTTTATGAATTCGAAATCAATGGAATTTGATAAATTGAAAGTTGAAATTGGTTAAGGATAGTATATTCACGATTTTGGACAGTGAATATATTATCAAAAAATGGATATGCTTGGGAAAATGAATATTATAAAATGAAGTCAATCGTTTTAACGATGTTTTAAAATGAATTAAACATCGAAAACATAGATTTCAATATTCATTGTTGAAATAGACGTTTTCGAGAAATAAGGAAATGGTGGACTATAACACTGTTGTTATAGTAAATGATTTCCGAAGGAAATGTTTTTGTATAGTATTGGGATTTATATATCTACTTTAATTTCGAATCCCTATACTAATGATTTTGGGTTGTCGTAACGATGTTTTACGCAACATTCGTTTTTAACCCAAATAAATGTGTTAAGAGAATGATTTCCTTAAAAGAATGAAATATATACTTAATTTCGATTTAAGTATATTGAATATTTTCTAAGTATTGAAAATAAATGGATTTGTGAATTACTTATTAATAAATAAGTATGGAAATGTTTTTCCAATGTGAAATGAAATGTTTTGAGAATTTATCTTTTTGAAGACAAATTGAAAAATGAATATTTGAAATCGATTTGGGAATCATATATTCATAAATATTTTGGAATGTAAATTCACTATGGAATTTATAAATGAAAAGGGGAATTTGTTTAAAAATAAACGTTGATTTATTTTTGAAGTATGGGAACTAATTTACGGATTTGGAACGTAAATATAAAGTAAATCGTTAAGGATTTATTTAATTGGTTTAAATGAACCATGTTGAAAATGAAAGTATTTCCGCGTAAGGAAAATGATTGAAAATTGTTTTCAAAGGTGGTAAATGTGAAAAGTGATTTGAAAATTGTTTTCAAATGTTGAAGTGTGAAAAATATATATCTTGTAAAGATATTTTGGAAACTAAATAATTTGGGAAATTATTTGGAATTTGGTGATGTTGAACACGCCTATTGATAGTTAAATAATCCGACTATCAATATTTACCTTTAAATAGGTATTTGTTGTGATTGCTTGAATTTGAATGCCATATTTATTTTTGAATAAGCGCTCACTATTCGGGTTAGCCGGGAAAGGACCTTGGGGTCGTATAACCCATTCCGAATATGTGATACGTCGTAATGGATTGCATTTGATGACCGGTGTTGAAGACCGGATATTTTTGAAAACGGAAGGATTACCGTTGAGTTACTCTGTATCGGCTGATCTCCGATATAGAGGTTTTATCACCCTTAGTGACGGGAAGTCCGGACGTGATTAGAAATTATCCGGAATGCAAGGACTTTTTTGTAAGTGCCTTCGGTTCTGTTTGATCCCGGAACAGACTTGTATGGATTGTATGTCTGACATTACAAATTGAGATATAAAGCTGATTTCTTTCAAATATATTTCTGCTGGTGGCGGAGAATTTATTCTCTTAGCTTAACACCCTTCTCTGAGACGTACGAGCTTAGAGGTTATGTAGTTGAAGGTTATTAGTGATATACTCCCAATTTGGTAGTGTGGCATGCTGAGTGTTGCTGTGAAATGATCATTGATTGATCATTTGTGATATGATCATTTGTTTGATCATTCATCTTGGTGATCATTACTTTGATCATTTGTTGACCCAAAGCACAGCTTTTGTATAAAGCGTGGCTTTGTGGACGAGACTTCGTCGGACCTCACTCCCCGAAAATGGTCAAAACAGGAAGGATGCAGCAAGGTTAATAGGGGTAGCGCCCCTTTAGTGTATGTCATTCCTTCTGGATAGAGCTGGTATCATGGTATGGAGCCCAGATATTTAACCTATGTTGTTACTGCAAATTTATTGCTTTGTGGTTGTTGGAAATCGAGGATCCTCGGATAGATCGGTTATGATCGGGGGATGACATATTCGTGTCAGTAGTTACCCAGTTAGGGGTAACCCGGCCATGTGTTGGCAGAGATCCGGTTTGGTTCTCGGGTCGTCTTTCCAGAGGCGTACCTATGTGGCAATGGGAAGTTCCTTGGCCTGACCATTTGTTGGAAATCCAAAGAAACAATACGATCTTGTACGGTTTTAGTTGTAGAACCTATCATTCACTTATGGTGGCGCCCCACTGTTTGGATGGTAGCTATAGTAGGCATAAGTGCGGAATGCCTATGCTGGCTAAGATTTATATTCTACTTTCGAAATTGTTTTATACACTATGCACTAGTAATAATATCAAATGTTTCTTTTTAATGCGTGTCAAGCATCTTTGACTATCATAAGGAGAAATCTCCTTCGATTCTGCGTTTGCATTGTGTGTGTGTGCGGGAGGCCTTATGGTAGTCTCATTTTTAAAAGCATTGCGAATTGACTTTAAAAATATTTATCTATTTTGATTTTAAAGATAAATAAACTGTTTTGAGTTCTCACACCAGTCACATGACTGACTTGGAGTTTATTGTTTTCCTTCCTAAACTCTGGGTGCCCACCAATTTCCACACGGGCAGTCAGGTGTAAGGTTTATCAGGATATTCTGGAATTCAAGAGTTGCAGGAGGCAAGCTGGATGGCAAGACGTATTCACTAGTATATAGTATTTCTTTTCGCTGTTTGTTTGTTGTTGTACACTCTGATGATGTAATGTAATGTAATATGATGAAATGTAATAACTGATATAGTTCTCTGTTTAAAGATTATTCATTTATCTATTATATGTTGTTCCGCTGTGAATTATGAGATTCTGATGTTGTTCTGTTATTTCTTTCTGTTCTATTCTATCTTTTTTCTGTCTTCTTCTACTTTTTTCTTCTTCTTTAACCCTAATGGTTCGATTTTTCGGCTTTCGATTGCTCGGCAGTTGATACAGTGGACGTATTGATGTTGGTTTTCGTGGACGAAAAATCGTTATCGTCACACTCAGCGATTCATCATAGGGTATTACTACCCTATTAATAAAGAGTCAGACCCCACAAAGCTAAGGTTTATCGCTAAACCTTTCTTTAATATCAGATGAAACAGGCCTCCTTTTTGTACGCTTTAAATCGACGATAAACCACACACGTCAGACTTAAACCATACAGAAGGGCGGATTGTTATGGGGTAAATAAGAAAAGCAAAGAAAGAAACCAAACAAAACAAAATCTTGTTGCGGAATGATAAAAATATAATAATCAAATAAATAGTCCATGAAGCTGGTTACAGATACAGAGTCTAACGTGAGTGCAGTAACTTAAGAGATGCTCGGGATTTACATCTCCTAAGGATCCGTTAAACTATTTACTATGTAGTAATATTTCGCTATTGTAATAATGTCTATAGTAAAATAAACTTACTTTTAAATAGCTTTAAGGAGTTACCCAATCCCCCCTTAACACAATAATAGTCCCAGTAGTCCATCAAATATCAGCGCATCTCCAGATCGGGAGACCACCCTAAATACTCCACGGGCTACAGGAGAAAACCAAACTCGTACAAGGCGCGCTAGGTAGGTGACATGGCACAACCAGGCAATGCCAGGGTAGATATACCAATTATGCATCCGGGCTGGTGTAAACGCGCAGCGCGTAGCTACCGCCCACCTCGAGCCACACCGAAAATCAAAAATCAAAGGTGGCCACCGAATCAATCCAAAAGCCAGAGTACAATATCGAAGGGGACGTGTTCGATAAGAGGGGCTACCTCCTTGGCCCGAGAATCGCTCATGTTTTAGCCACCTTATGCCAACTCACGGGAGTCGGGTCCACGTATTTACCTCAAAGGAAACGCCGCCACCATCCTACTTTATTCTGGAATCTCCACCGCGTACACGGTTGTTAAAGTGGTTTTCGGTATCGATAGAGAATATGCCCATATCCGATCCCGGTCTCTTTGCCAACCAATCATTATTATAACACCGCGGTCATTTCAAAATAATTATACTTCAAAACCAGGATATAATATTCATTTCAAAACCATATAAATACGATATCATTTTCGTTTTAAAAACCAAATCAATATGATATCATTTATAAAACCCAAATCAATATAATATCATTTTTATTTCAAATATATCCTTTTCCCAAAATCATAGCATTTTCAAATCATAATACCTTGAAACCCATAACTTTGATACATAACTTCAATACTTAAATGGTTTAATATTAAATTACTTTATATAATAAATTAGCTTCTTTAATTTCACAAATCAGTTCCAAATACAGATTTGAATCCCCAAATGAACCATTTCAATTTCCATATATTTCAAAGCTTTATATATTCCACCATTTCAAAACTAATTCTTTGATAATCCCATATACATCAAATTTAATTACTATTATTTAGATTTGAAATGTTTGCGTAATAAATCAATATCATTTAAGAAAACTTTTAACTTCACATAACTGGATATTCTTTCAATTTATTTAACCGACATATTCATTTAAATCAACTTTAGATTCATTTAAATCACTCCAAACCAACTCAAGTTATAAGAATCATACCCTTTAAAATCTCAATTTAATTTAAATTTCAAATCAAATTTATTCGAGTATAATTCTTAAATAATTCAATTCAAAACAATTTCATATTTATATTCCAACTTAATTTTTATTTAAGTCATTAAAACTCTATATATACAATATCATAAACAGGTACTTAACCATATAATATAAAATAATCAAACTCCATTATTAAGCTTATTTTTATTAAACAAATTTATACATAGCTTAAATTCAAGAATTTAACTATATATATAAAATAATATTTAGATAATATCAAAAATTAATATTTATTAAACCGTATATCTCTTTCCAAAACTATAGAAATTATTTCAAAATATTTTTATATATAGAACACGGTGTCTGTATATAATTTTCTATCCTATGGTCAAGTGATACGGATATTTATCATTTCAATCCGTAATTTAAAATAAAAATACGGTTATATATCATTTCAAACCGCAATCCCGAATGAAATAAAATGCATAGCAACTTGCAGTCTATAACAACATAAAATACAACATCCATTCACCCAATATCAATCATCAACCATTTATCACAATCATCATCCAATTCAAACAATAACATCAGTGTAGAATAGAAAAAAATAACAAGTAATTACTGGCAGTTTATATTCAATAATAAATTAATCTAACTGGCAGTTTATATGCAATAATAAATTGAATACCAATTTAATTCAATAAATTCAATTTTAACTGGAATGATGATAAAAATATACCAAATAGCAATAAATAAATTTCTAATCACATCAGAAATTAATTTAACACACATAAGAGATTTTAGAAATTGTGCGTGGTTAAAACACTCATCTTTTGAATTTAAATTGAATCTAAATCCAAAATTTGAACTGTCTTCGAATCCGTCCAAACCAGCGTCAAAGTCTCCAGAATTTTGATAAGAACCCAGAGGACCAAACCGCGCTTGAATCGGACCTCGTATGTGAAAATTACATAGCTTAGAACGATTGAATTTCAAAAAAATAAATAAAATAAAATACTAAGACAAGCAGCTGCCTGCTCACCGCCATGTCATACTGTAAACGTGAACCCTAAGTCTTCATTCACAACCAAACCCACGTGCAGCCACCACCTAAATCATCAACGTCGTGCTGCCTACACCCCTCATCGACCAAATCGGAGCTCTCTATCACGAAGCTCGAGCCGAGCCGCCCCACCATGCCGATTGCGGCAACCTCCGGCGCCTCCTGGAGCACATTACCATCGCGCGAGAGACGGCCAATCATAGCGATTGTCGTAGTCCTTCAGACGAAAATGAACCATGGATCGAAAGCACACGATCCCCTCTACGCAACAGCGCAACCCGATCGATGATTCGACGAAAATCCACCGCACGATCAAGCCCTCACCAATGAACAGCCGAAACTAACTCGTCCAGTCCTGGCCACATCGAAACCCAGATTGAAGAATGAATCACAGAATTGAGGTGCGCACTTCAAGAGCTTCCAATGATATAAAATTCGACAGGGTTTGGAAAAGCTTGAATTTTGATTTTATTTTTGGTTTACAATTGGATTTGGAATTGTCTGCCATTGAGATGAGGAGGTGAGGAGGAATTGTACGTATAGACAAATGACAAAACAATTAGGATTTATTATAGGGTATATATAGACAAGGATGAAAATAGAAACGAATGGGCTTGACTAGTTTGGAAAATTGAACGATAATGGCCCGAAAGCCCGTTCTGACTCCGTAACGATATTCGGTCAACCCATATATCAAAATAGATGTTTTAAAATATTTTAAACGCAACGGAACAGGTTTCAGGTCCAAATTCCATCGTATGAAGAAGTTATGCTAAAATCAAGTTATTTCAAATTGATTTCAATTGATTTCAATTTCATTGATTTCTAGGCATTTCGAGTCCGTACGATCAAACGACAAGTCCGATCGTTATGAAATTTGAAACCCTACAATAATTCACCGTTACAGATCCGATGAAATTGGTTTCATCGGAATCCGAGTCAGTAATCAAAATGGCTATTTTCTAGTTAATTAAATTAATTAATATTAAATTAATTAAATCAAATTTTTAATCCAGATTCAATAAATCACAATTCCTTTCATTTTAATTAGTTGAGCATTTACCAAAATTTAACACATATTTAAACGTCACTTTAATGTTGATTCATTGATCAATTTCAGCGTTAAATTTCATTTTTACCAAATTCAGAAATTAAAAATTTACATTTTCAAAAATTCCATTTAATTAAATAAATCAATAATTATTCCATTCATTATTGCCAAATAGATGGATTTAACATTGGATTCAAAACTATTACATTAAATATCCTCACATTCCATCTTAATTTCAAATAATGTAATATTTAAATATTTAATTTCAATTATTTGCAATTAATCCAATTATTATAAATTAAATTCACTAAATTGATAAGTCTTGTTATCCATTCTTTTAATTCAACAAATTGTCATAATAGGAAAAGAATTGACATTATTTTCAATTATTACCTTAATTTACACCAACACAACATTTAATCTAGATTTATTGCAATTGATTACCGGTTTTAATTTGATATACTAAATAAATGGTTAACTTATACTAAGTGTTACCATTACCGTTTAATTTCACTTATAAGCTATTATTAATAGCAATTGTTGTAATTGATTTAGATCTAATGCAATAAATTTAATGAATGGGTAAATAATTATCATTATTGCCAAATTTACTCACATTCATACCTAATTATCACTAACAATTATTATAATTACTTATCTAGCCTTGATTCTATCAAATTGCAATTTATTACGTATTATTTCATCAATTAATATAACTTTTGAATTTATTTCCCAGTTCACTAATTTCAATCAATTATCACCTTACCATTGTTTCAATTAATAGGTATTGCACTAAATTAGTTATTATTTACCTTGCATAAACCTTATTACATAAATTTACATTCAGTTACTATTAATCAATCTATTATTCCATCGGTTGATTCAATACTCTTACTCTTATTCATAATTTTATAAGTTTTCATTTCCAAACAATGTTATAATTACTTACAAGGCATTGATTTTGTTCAATTACTATTTATTATTACAAAGTTCTTTATTTATACAACACTCACATTTATTTACTTATTTTCCATTTTGTACCTAAGTGCAACAATTTACACTATTTCATTATTATTGTGATTTCGCTTCAATTGTCATTAGTTAGTTTTAATAACCGTTGCTACAGTTCATTCTTAACATTTACTTCAATATAAATTATAATTTTTTTATCTCTTTCTAAATTTAATTACAAAAATCTTATTAATTAACAATTTATTTATCAAATTTTGCGGGTCGTTACACTATCATATCATCTGTTATTGATTTATGTTGCTATACTGTTTATTTATTTCTGTTTATCACACTGCAAGTTCCCTGTAGAATAGAATCACTATGAGTTGAAATGATACATACCCGAATGGACTTTAGAATAGGGAAAAATCGTTATGGGCTGAAATGATAGGCATGAACGATTTTTATTTATTTTATTTAACTTGGGATTGCGGGTTTGAAATGGTATAACCCGGATTTTTTTTTGTAAATTACGGATTGAAATGATATATTATCCGTATCACTTGACTTAGGTTTGGAAATTTTATACCGACCCGTAGTTATTTTATAAATTTTTTTGGAAAAGTTTAAGTATTTTATAATGTAAATATTATGATATTTTGATTTAAATTTAATTAAAAATGATTTTATAAAGTATTAATGATTTTTCTATAAGTTAAATGTGTTAATAAATGAATAGTTAAGTTGAAATTTGAAATATTAATTAATTTCGCAATTTGTGATTTTTGTTTAAAAACGGAGTTTAAGTTAAGTAAATAAAAAATGATAATTTGATTTAATTTGAACTTAAAATGACTTAATGAAGTGTTATTGATTTTTCTATAAATTAAAATGGTTGAATAAATGAATGCATAAAGGTGTAATTTGAAATATAACTTAACTTGAAAAATGTGTAATTTGGTTTGAAATAAAAGTTAAGTTATGAAAAAAAATTAAGTTTAATTTATGTAATGGTAAATTAAATTAAAGTGTAAAGTAAATGCAGAAATTTAGGAAAATTGTACAGTGATTTTTATAAGTGAATTTTTAAAATTTGATTTTGAGTATGAAATTTACTTTATAAAAATCATAAGTTAAAGGGTATTTAAACCACCATTTTAAAGTGAAAAATATGAAATTCTGTAAATTAAAATGGTTTAAATAGAAATTTAATTGTTGCTGGAATTCTATTATAAATCTGAAAATTCTTTTAGTAGCACTTCAGAAATGCAATCGTTTCTGAAATGAACTAAAATATGAAATAAATGAATCTGCAGCACTTTGTAAGTGCTGTAGTTGCAAAAGTGAACTAAAAGGCCAAATTTAACTAAGTGATATTACAACACTTTGTAAGTGCTGTAGTTGCAGAAGTGAACTAAAATGCCAAATTTAACTAAGTGATATTAAACACTTTGTAAGTGCATTAATTGCAGAAACTAAACTAAAACCAGAAACTAACGAAAGGGCTAAAGTAGCACTTGTTAAGTGCTGCAGTTGGCTGAAATGAGATTTTTGAATATAATTGAACCCTGAACTATTACATCAGTTCTGTAAATGCTGTCTTTGCTGAATTGAACTATTTTCCAACTAAACTGAACTATTACAGCAGTTTTAAATGCTGTCTTTGCTGAATTGAATTGTTTTCAAATGTAACTTATCGCAACATTTTCTGAGTGCTGCGAAAGCTGAAATTTCGCTATTTTATAGTTTTTAACTGAATAAATGTACTCTGAAATGTCTAAATTTTTGGGAATTGAATATTTTATTTGAAAGTATAATAACTTGTAACAGCCCGCATATTTGTCGATTTTATATTTAAATATTTTATTTAAATATTTTATCGTTAGTCGGATTATAGTCCGAAAAGCTACTTTTTGCATACGTTCAAATTAGGACTCGAGACCACTTCCATTGAGTCTGAAACACCGTTTGCAACTTTTTTAAGTATAAACATTGATATGTTTGGAGTTGGTGGAATTTCACCACTTTTTCACTTGAGACCAATAGTTGGGCTTTTGTAACAACCCAGAATTTTTATTAATTTAAAATTTGAATATTTAATTAATTTTAAATATTAATAAGTGAATTTATAAGTCGAATAAATTTTTATTTGAATTATTGGATTTAATTGGATTATTAAATCGATAATTTAATATGTTAAATTATAGAAATAATTGAAAATTGGGTTAAATATGATTGAAAATGATTTGTAAAATTTTATTTTATCATATTGAAGTTAGAAGGATATTTTAGAACTTTTAAAATTGAATTAAAAGTTAATTTGTGAAAATTGAATATTTTAATATTTAATCGACTAGTGAAAATAGCCAATTTTTGAACAGTCTCAGAATTGAATGAAACTATTTCCATTGGATCCGTAATAGTTAGTTATTACCGGATTTCAATTTTCGTGTCAATCGGAGCTATCGTTTGATCGTGGCAGCTCGAAACGCATCGATTTATTTTTAATTTTAATTTGGCGAGTAAAAATAGTCATTTTTCAAAAAGTCTCGGATTTCGACGAAACTAGTTTCATCGGATCCGTAATGTGATATTATTGTAAGGTTTCAAATTTCAAGTCAATTGGATTTACCGTTTGTCCGGTACAAATTAAAACGCCTAGAAATCCGTTTAAATCGGTTTAATTCAAATTGAACGTTTATAGCCATAACTCGCACATACTTCCGAATTAGCTTTCGAAACCTATTCCATTGTGTCCGGAACGCGGGATAAACCCTAGGAATGTCAGTTTCGGCGCGTAAATCGGAGTTCGGAATTCCCGGATGAATAGTGTTCATCGATTTCCTATAAATAGACCACCACCCTTCATAAAAATAATAAAAAAAAATTCCTAATTTATAACCCTAGCCGCCAGTTTCATATGAATGGCCAGAAATTAGTTTCATTCATCCCTTAATTACTTCCAATCCGTGAAGTTTTAGCCAAAGTGATCAACTACAAAGATGAAGAGCAAGGCGAGAGCTTTCAATCCATACGGATTTGACGGGTTATGGTCGATCGAAGGGGAAGCTACAGGGCCGCGTCCTCCTTGACTTGCGCACGACTTTCCATGCAGTGGGGGAGGCCGAGTTGCAGGGTATTGGGGCCGAACCTAGAGCAAGTGATGACGAACGTAGTGGAGCTTCCTTATCAAATTCTAGTGGAGCGAGGTGGATGCAAGAAGTAACCCTAAATTTGAGCCTTGGGTTCAATTGGTTCGGCCATATTGTGCCTGTACGCGCGTGAATGAAGTGGGGGAGGAGAAGAAAACGCACGGTGTAGATGAGGAGGTGTTGGATCCTATGGCCTGTAGTTGTGGAAGGTTTAAAATATATAAAGTTTGTTGAAATTTTAGTTTAAAAATCGTGTAAAATTGTAAAATGTATATCTTTTTCATACGAGGTCGAAAAAATGCAAACTCAGTTGCGTTGGAATCGTATGGATGAGCACTACGCGATGGAGTTGATTTGGAGTCGTTTGAAGTTAGTGAGAATTTTGGGTAAAATTAAACGTCCGTTTAATTTTATTCGAAATAAATCGCTAAAACGGAATTAAAATCAAGGTGAGAACTTCTCACTCAATCGAATCAGTTTCGATTTTATTTTAAATAGTTAGATTTAAAATATTTGAATGCATTTTTGAATGATGATTGATACCTATTGATTGTAAAAATAGACATTATACGCCGTTAGTAAGCGGATGTTATTTATTAAGAACATATATCGCGAATATTTCATAAACAGCGAAATTGGTATTATATATAATAGCAATATATATATATTGGCATATGTATATATTGGAGTTATTGATTTCCCGCATTTTTTGTTTAGCGGATGAGACCCTATTACGCCGTTATTAAGCGGATAATATTTAATAAGAACATATACCGCGATAATTTCGTACTGGAGCGAAATTGGTATTGTGCTAATGTTTGTGGATGCAGGAAAACAGGTTGGAGGGATCCAACTGGATTCCTCAACAGTATTTATTTAATTTCAGATATTTTGATATTTGATTGATTATCATATCGATATATGATATCGTTGTTGTCGTGATTGACTATTTGGTGTGTAGCATCATTGGACCAAATTTGGAATTTTAAAAATGATTTTTAAAGTGATTTTTGAAAATATACTGTATGTTTGGGAAATTGATCCATTATAAATAAATAAACGTTATAATTTTTAATGTTATAAAAATTATGATTTTTGTGAAATATGGTTAAAAGCAGATTTTTGAGAAATAAGGGTTAATGATTTTATAAAATAGTTTAATCGGGATTTTAGAATAGATTGTGAAAAGTTTAAATATAGGATTTATAAAATTTAATTATTTTATGAATCAAAATGGTGAAATAATAAAGGAGATTAAAGACGTTTTAAAAGGATAATATAAATTGATTTATATTAAGAGATTTATAAATGGATATTTATAAACTGAAATATAGACATTATAAAACGAGTTTTTATAAGTGTTTGAATGAAGTGAAAATGAATTTCATAATTGAATGGAATTTATAGAATTTTAAACAGTGAAGTTATAAATGAAATTTTATAAACAATAGGTTTATAAGATTTATAAAGTTATTGAAAGAATGAATTTGGATAAATAAACAATCTTATAAGTTATAAGATTTATAAATTGGGAAGTTAAAAGAACGATTCTGTAAAATAATCGTTTTATAAGCATTAAATTTATAATGTGAACCTTTAGTTTATAATTAAGTTATAAATCGAATAGATTAATAAAGGAGATTTATAAAGGAAGTTGTTATAAAATAAATAGAAATAGAATTTATAAACGTTGTTTTATAAATTCACAAACGACTTATTTTGATAAGTAAATCGTTATGATTTATTTATGGAGTTATATTCACGTTTTGACTGTGAATAATCCTTTAAATAAAATGAATAAAAGGATGAAAATTGTTAACGTAGTATATTCACGTTTTGAATAGTGAATAATATGTTAAAGAAAATGTTTAGAATGGGATATTTTAAATTGAATTAAAACGATCTAACGATGTTTTAAAAAGTGTTGAGATTCGAAACCATAGATTTCAACATTAATTGTTGAAATAGACGTTTCGAGAAATAAAAGGAAATAATGGACTATAACACTGTTGTTATAGTAAATGATTTCCGAAAGGAAATGTTTTGTATAGTATTGGGATTTATATATCTATTTTAATTTCGAATCCCTATACTAGTGATTTTGGGTTGTCGTAACGATGTTTTACGTAACATTCGTTTTGGCCCAAATAAATATGTTTAAGAGAATGATTTCCTTAAAGAATGAAATATATACTTAATTTCGATTTAAGTATATTGAATATTTTCTAAGTGTTGAAAATAAATAAAATTTGTGAATTACTTATGAATGTATAAGTATGGAAATGTTTTCCAATATAAGGTGAATATTTTGAGAATTTATCTTTTTGAAGATAAATTGAAATGAATAATTGAAATCGAATATCCATAGATATTTTGGATTATAAATTCACTAAGGAATTTATAAAAGAAAGTGGAATTGGTTTAAAAATAAATATTGATTTATTTTTGAAGTATGAAATAATATATCTTGTAAAGATATTTTTGGAAAATAAATAATTTGGAAAATTATTTGGAATCTGGTGATGCGTGCATATCCAGTGATAGTTCAATAACCGACTATCAATATTTCCCTTTGAATGGGTAATTGATGTGATTTGTTTGAATGTGAATGCCACACTTATTTTTGAATAAGCGCTCACTATTCGGGTTAACCGGGAAAGGACCATGGGGTCGTATAACCCATTCCGAATATGTGATACGTCGTTATAATTGCATTTGAAGATCGGTGTTGAAGACCCGGTATTTGCGAGAGCGATAGGATGACCTGTCGATTTACTCTGCACCGAGTTGCTCCGGTATAGAGTTCTCCATATGTGATGGTGAATCCGATCCGGATTGTGAATATCCGGATTGCAAGGACTTCTTTGTAAGTGCCTTCGGTTTTGTTCGATCCCAGAACAGACTTGTATGGATTGTATGTCTGACATTACAAGTTGAGATATAAAGCCGATTTCTTTCAAATATATTTCTGTTGGTGGCGAAGAATTTATTCTTTAGCTTAACACCTTTCTCTGAGACGTACGAGCTCAGAGGTTATATAGTTGAAGTTATCAGCGATATATTCCCAATTTGGTAATGTGACATGCTGAGTGTTGCTGTAAATGATCATTGTGTTGATTATTTGTGATAGGATCATTTATTTGATCGTCTATCTTGGTGATCATTGTGTTGATCATTTGTTGACCCAAAGCATGGCTTTTGTATAAAGTATGTTTTTGTGGACGTCCGGAAATGGTCAAAACAGGAAAGATGCGGCAAGGTTATGAGGGGTAGCTCCATTTAGGGTATGTACATTTCCTTCTGGATAGAGGTGGTATCATGGTATGGAGCCCAGATATTTAACCTATGTGGTTACTGCGAATTTATTACTTTGTGGTTGTTGGTTATCGGGATCCCGTGAGAAAGGTCGTTTACGATCGGGGAATGGCGTGCTCGTGTCAGTAGTTACCCAGTTAGGGGTAACCCGGCCTTGTGTTGGCAGAGTTCCAGTTTGGTTCTCGAGGATGTCTTTCCAGAGGCATTCTCATGTGGCAATGGGAAGTTCCTTGGCCTGACCATTTGTTGGAAATCCAATTCCCAATACGAAACTTGTACGGTATTAGTTGTAGAACCTATCATTCACTTATGGTGTCGCAACACTGTTTGGATGGTAGCTATAGTAGGCATAGTTCGAAATGTCTATGTTGGCTAAGATTTATATCTTTATTTTCGAAATAATTTTCTACACTATGCACTAGTAATAATATCAAATGCTTCTTTTTAATGCGTATCAAGCATCTTTGACTATCATAAGGAGAAATCTCCTCCGATTCTGCGTTTGCATGTGTGTGTGTGCGGGAGGCCTTATGGTAGTCTCATTTTTAAAAGCATTGCGAATTGAATTTAAAAATATCTCTCTATTTTGATTTTAAAGATAAATAAACTGTTTTGAGTTCTCACACCAGTCACATGACTGACTTGGAGTTTATTGTTTTCCTTCCTAAACTCTGGGTGCCCACCAATTTCCACACGGGCAGTCAAGAGTTATGTTTATCAGGATATTCTGGATATTCTGGATTTGCTGGAGGCAAGCTGGATGGCATGGCATATTACTTATATAGTATTTCTTTTTCCGCTGCACTGTTTGTTGTTGTTGTTGTACACTCTGACGATATGATGTAAAGTATAAAATGTAATAACTGATATAGTTCTTTGTTTAAAGATTATTCATTTATTGTTATATGTTGTTCCGCTGCGAATTGTGAGATTCTGATGTTGTTCTGTTGTTTTCTGTCCTGTTCTATGTTCTCTATTCTCTTTTTCTTCTATTTTAAAATTTTCTATCTTCTGTTTTCTCTTCCCTCTATTATCTATCTTCTACCTTCTTCTCTCTTTTTCTCTCTTTTTCTTTTCTTAAATTCTTTTTAAAAACCCTAACTATTCGGTTTTTCGGCAACGAAAAATCGAAACGTTACATTTGGTATCAGAGCTTATGGTTAAGCGACAACCATGGTTCTGTTGGGTATTACTCATTAGAGATAGGGTCAGTAGTACTCTAGATTGAGTTTGAGTGTAATAATAGCTATGAGAGCGTATTTGTTAGTGAATATAAAATTGTTTTATATTGCGATGATTGGTTTGTTGAGTGGTATATAGATTCTGGTTAATACGAGTAATTAACGTTGTTGATAGGGATCTCTAAACACTTGTACAGAGCAATTCGGCACAGTATTGTTTTAAATTGGGTAAATGAAATAATTTTACTTGATTATATTTTTATATATAAAGGAATAATTGTATAATCAAAAGAATTATAAGAATTGAATTATAATTAACGTGATTTGGAATTGTGAAATAAACTTATATATATGAGAAGTGAAACTATATGAATATATTTATGAATATGGGTTATAAATAAAAATGAATGTGAACTAAAGTTATGTAAATGAAGTTCAACTTTTGTAATTGAATTGAATTAATGGATTTAATGATAATCAATTAAATGTAAATTTAAGTTGATGCGAAATAATGAATATAAGTGTTAATTCATTTAAAATCTAATGTTATTAGAAAGTTGAATAATTGAATGAAAATCAATTTAATTAAACCAATTGTAAGCAAAGGAATTTGGTTGTAATGAATATACATTGATTGTTATATGATTGTTAGTTGATTGTATATAATTCATTAAGTGTTAATGAAATTGATTTAATAAAATTGGAAGCTAAAGTAACTGGAAATTCAATTGAAAGTTAAGTGAATCTTAAGTAAAATTGAATTTGATTTGGAAGTGAACCAACTTGAATATGAATTAGTGAATATAAACTAATTGAAAATAAATGTTAGTAAACATCCACTGTTAATGAATCAAATGTGATTTAAATTGAAAACCAATTCATTAATATTAATGAAAATATGAATGAATATCTATTGGTTATGGATGTTAGTTGGTTGATGGTTGAATATATTGCATTTGTTGTTTGTTTCATTTGCTATGTTGACATATATAGTTATTATGTTGCTATATGTTGTATATTGAGATTATTATCTATATGCATGATTCTTATGTTGTTTGTTGAGTGATTAGTAGGTGCGGATCGCGTTTGCTTCGCATTTGGAGCTCGCTTTCGCGCTATATTAGCCGTATATGCTTGCTAATAAAATATAAGGTACATATCTCGGATTAAATATCGTACTTTTATACTTTTTCCCTTCGGGATGCCTCATTACTTGATGAGATGTATATTTGTGATATATATACTGTCATTTTTTTTTCGGATCGAGCCGCGCAAAGGAGACTATGGCGAATTTTTTCGAAAATTTAAGGCGTTAGAAAAAATTTGAGAAAATGGAAATTTTTTGAAAACTTTGATTCAGAATTGAAAGTTAAACAATAGTAGTTGTTTTTGAAAAGATAACTAAGTATGATTTTGAAAACTTAGTAAAGTTTTGTAAGAAGTTTAAATTGTTTTGGGAAAATTAATAAATTCTATAACTTTCTTACTTGATAATTTCGAGAACGAAATTCTTTTAAGTGGGGAAGATTGTAACGACCCAGAATTTTTATTAATTTAAAATTTGAATATTTAATTAATTTTAAATATTAATAAGTTAATTTATAAGTCGAATAAATTTTTATTTGAATTATTGGATTTAATTGGATTATTAAATCGATAATTTAATATGTTAAATTATAGAAATAATTGAAAATTGGGTTAAATATGATTGAAAATGATTTGTAAAAGTTTATTTTATCATATTGAAGTTAGAAGGAAATTTTAGAACTTTTAAAATCGAATTAAAAGTTAATTTGTGAAAATTGAATATTTTAATATTTAATCGACTAGTGAAAATAGCCAATTTTTGAACAGTCTCAGAATTGAACGAAACTAGTTCCTTGGATCCGTAATAGTTAGTTATTACCGGATTTCAATTTTCGTGTCAATCGGAGCTATCGTTTAATCGTGGCAGCTCGAAACGCATCGATTTATTTTTAATTTTAATTTGGCGAGTAAAAATAGCCATTTTTCAAAAAGTCTCGGATTTCGACGAAACCAGTTTCATCGGATCCGTAATGTGATATTATTGTAAGGTTTCAAATTTCAAGTCAATTGGATTTACCGTTTGTCCGGTACAAATTAAAACGCCTAGAAATCGGTTTAAATCGGTTTAATTCAAATTGAACGTTTATAGCCATAACTCGCACATACTTCCGAATTAGCTTTCGAAACCTATTCCATTGTGTCCGGAACGCGGGATAAACCCTAGGAATGTCAGTTTCGGCGCGTAAATCGGAGTTCGGAATTCCCGGATGAATAGTGTTCATCGATTTCCTATAAATAGACCACCACCCTTCATAAAAATAAAAATAAAAAATTCCTAATTTATAACCCTAGCCGCCAGTTTCATATGAATGGCCAGAAATTAGTTTCATTCATCCCTTAATTACTTCCAATCCGTGAAGTTTTAGCCAAAGTGATCAACTACAAAGATGAAGAGCAAGGCGAGAGCTTTCAATCCATACGGATTTGATGGGTTATGGTCGATCGAAGGGGAAGCTACAGGGCCGCGTCCTCCTTGACTTGCGCACGACTTTCCATGCAGTGGGGGAGGCCGAGTTGCAGGGTATTGGTGCCGAACCTAGAGCAAGTGATGGCGAACGTAGTGGAGCTTCCTGATCAAATTCTAGTGGAGCGAGGTGGATGCAAGAAGTAACCCTAAATTTGAGCCTTGGGTTCAATTGGTTCGGCCATATTGTGCCTGTACGCGCGTGAATGAAGTGGGGGAGGAGAAGAAAACGCACGGTGTAGATGAGGAGGTGTTGGATCCTATGGCCTGTAGTTGTGGAAGGTTTAAAATATATAAAGTTTGTTGAAATTTTAGTTTAAAAATCGTGTAAAATTGTAAAATGTATATCTTTTTCATACGAGGTCGAAAAAATGCAAACTCAGTTGCGTTGGAATCGTATGGACGAGCACTACGCGATGGAGTTGATTTGGAGTCGTTTGGAGTTAGTGAGAATTTTGGGTAAAATTAAACGTCCGTTTAATTTTATTCGAAATAAATCGCTAAAACAGAATTAAAATCAAGGTGATAACTTCTCACTCAATCGAATCAGTTTCGATTTTATTTTAAATAGTTAGATTTAAAATATTTGAATGCATGTTTGAATGATGATTGATATCTATTGATTGTTAAAATAGAAATTATACGCCGTTAGTAAGCGGATGTTATTTATTAAGAACATATATCGCGAATATTTCATAAACAGTGAAATTGGTATTATATATAATAGCAATATATATATTGGCATATGTATATATTGGAGTTATTGATTTCCCGCATTTTTTGTTTAGCGGATGAGACCCTATTACGCCGTTATTAAGCGGATAATATTTAATAAGAACATATACCGCGATAATTTCGTACTGGAGCAAATTGGTATTGTGCTAATGTTTGTGGATGCAGGAAAACAGGTTGGAGGGATCCAACTGGATTCCTCAACAGTATTTATTTAATTTCTGATATTTTGATATTTGATTGATTATCATATCGATATATGATATCGTTGTTGTCGTGATTGACTATTTGGTGTGTAGCATCATTGGACCAAATTTGGAATTTTAAAAATGATTTTTAAAGTGATTTTTGAAAATATATTGTATGTTTGGGAAATTGATCCATTATAAATAAATAAACGTTATAATTTTTAATGTTATAAAAATTATGATTTTTGTGAAATATGGTTAAAAGCAGATTTTTGAGAAATAAGGGTTAATGATTTTATAAAATAGTTTAATCGGGATTTTAGAATAGATTGTGAAAAGTTTAAATATAGGATTTATAAAATTTAATTATTTAATGAATCAAAATGGTGAAATAATAAAGGAGATTAAAGACGTTTTAAAAGGATAATATAAATTGATTTATATTAAGAGATTTATAAATGGATATTTATAAACTGAAATATAGACATTATAAAACGAGTTTTTATAAGTGTTTGAATGAAGTGAAAATGAATTTCATAATTGAATGGAATTTATAGAATTTTAAACAGTGAAGTTATAAATGAAATTTTATAAACAGTAGGTTTATAAGATTTATAAAGTTATTGAAAGAATGAATTTGGATAAATAAACAATCTTATAAGTTATAAGATTTATAAATTGGGAAGTTAAAAGAACGATTCTGTAAAATAATCGTTTTATAAGCATTAAATTTATAATGTGAACCTTTAGTTTATAATTAAGTTATAAATCGAAAAGATTAATAAAGGAGATTTATAAAGGAAGTTGTTATAAAATAAATAGAAATAGAATTTATAAACGTTGTTTTATAAATTCACAAACGACTTATTTTGATAAGTAAATCGTTATGATTTATTTATGGAGTTATATTCACGTTTTGACTGTGAATAATCCTTTAAATAAAATGAATAAAAGGATAAAAATTGTTAACGTAGTATATTCACGTTTTGAATAGTGAATAATATGTTAAAGAAAATGTTTAGAATGGGATATTTTAAATTGAATTAAAACGATCTAACGATGTTTTAAAAAGTGTTGAGATTCGAAACCATAGATTTCAACATTAATTGTTGAAATAGACGTTTCGAGAAATAAAAGGAAATAATGGACTATAACACTGTTGTTATAGTAAATGATTTCCAAAAGGAAATGTTTTGTATAGTATTGGGATTTATATATCTATTTTAATTTCGAATCCCTATACTAGTGATTTTGGGTTGTCGTAACGATGTTTTACGTAACATTCGTTTTGGCCCAAATAAATATGTTTAAGAGAATGATTTCCTTAAAGAATGAAATATATACTTAATTTCGATTTAAGTATATTGAATATTTTCTAAGTGTTGAAAATAAATAAAATTTGTGAATTACTTATGAATGTATAAGTATGGAAATGTTTTCCAATATAAGGTGAATATTTTGAGAATTTATCTTTTTGAAGATAAATTGAAATGAATAATTGAAATCGAATATCCATAGATATTTTGGATTATAAATTCACTAAGGAATTTATAAAAGAAAGTGGAATTGGTTTAAAAATAAATATTGATTTATTTTTGAAGTATGAAATAATATATCTTGTAAAGATATTTTTGGAAAATAAATAATTTGGAAAATTATTTGGAATCTGGTGATGCGTGCATATCCAGTGATAGTTCAATGACCGACTATCAATATTTCCCTTTGAATGGGTAATTGATGTGATTTGTTTGAATGTGAATTCCACACTTATTTTTGAATAAGCGCTCACTATTCGGGTTAACCGGGAAAGGACCATGGGGTCGTATAACCCATTCCGAATATGTGATACGTCATTATAATTGCATTTGAAGATCGGTGTTGAAGACCCGGTATTTGCGAGAGCGATAGGATGACCTGTCGATTTACTCTGCACCGAGTTGCTCCGGTATAGAGTTCTCCATATGTGATGGTGAATCCGATCAGGATTGTGAATATCCGGATTGCAAGGACTTCTTTGTAAGTGCCTTCGGTTTTGTTCGATCCCGGAACAGACTTGTATGGATTGTATGTCTGACATTACAAGTTGAGATATAAAGCCGATTTCTTTCAAATATATTTCTGTTGGTGGCGAAGAATTTATTCTTTAGCTTAACAGCCTTCTCTGAGACGTACGAGCTCAGAGGTTATATAGTTGAAGTTATCAGCGATATATTCCCAATTTGGTAATGTGACATGCTGAGTGTTGCTGTAAATGATCATTGTGTTGATTATTTATGATAGGATCATTTATTTGATCGTCTATCTTGGTGATCATTGTGTTGATCATTTGTTGACCCAAAGCATGGCTTTTGTATAAAGTATGTTTTTGTGGACGTCCGGAAATGGTCAAAACAGGAAAGATGCGGCAAGGTTATGAGGGGTAGCTCCATTTAGGGTATGTACATTTCCTTCTGGATAGAGGTGGTATCATGGTATGGAGCCCAGATATTTAACCTATGTGGTTACTGCGAATTTATTACTTTGTGGTTGTTGGTTATCGGGATCCCGTGAGAAAGGTCGTTTACGATCGGGGAATGGCGTGCTCGTGTCAGTAGTTACCCAGGTAGGGGTAACCCGGCCTTGTGTTGGCAGAGTTCCGGTTTGGTTCTCGAGGATGTCTTTCCAGAGGCATTCTCATGTGGCAATGGGAAGTTCCTTGGCCTGACCATTTGTTGGAAATCCAATTCCCAATACGAAACTTGTACGGTATTAGTTGTAGAACCTATCATTCACTTATGGTGTCGCAACACTGTTTGGATGGTAGCTATAGTAGGCATAGTTCGAAATGTCTATGTTGGCTAAGATTTATATCTTTATTTTCGAAATAATTTTCTACACTATGCACTAGTAATAATATCAAATGCTTCTTTTTAATGCGTATCAAGCATCTTTGACTATCATAAGGAGAAATCTCCTCCGATTCTGCGTTTGCATGTGTGTGTGTGCGGGAGGCCTTATGGTAGTCTCATTTTTAAAAGCATTGCGAATTGAATTTAAAAATATCTCTCTATTTTGATTTTAAAGATAAATAAACTGTTTTGAGTTCTCACACCAGTCACATGACTGACTTGGAGTTTATTGTTTTCCTTCCTAAACTCTGGGTGCCCACCAATTTCCACACGGGCAGTCAAGAGTTATGTTTATCAGGATATTCTGGATTTGCTGGAGGCAAGCTGGATGGCATGGCATATTACTTATATAGTATTTCTTTTTCCGCTGCACTGTTTGTTGTTGTTGTTGTACACTCTGATGATATGATGTAAAGTATAAAATGTAATAACTGATATAGTTCTTTGTTTAAAGATTATTCATTTATTGTTATATGTTGTTCCGCTGCGAATTGTGAGATTCTGATGTTGTTCTGTTGTTTTCTGTCCTGTTCTATGTTCTCTATTCTCTTTTTCTTCTATTTTAAAATTTTCTATCTTCTGTTTTCTCTTCCCTCTATTATCTATCTTCTACCTTCTTCTCTCTTTTTCTCTCTTTTTCTTTTCTTAAATTCTTTTTAAAAACCCTAACTATTCGGTTTTTCGGCAACGAAAAATCGAAACGTTACAGCTTTTAATCTATTAAACCCAAACTCCACCCTCCCCTCTTCATAACTTTCTAATTGCTTTAAACCTTCAAGCTTCTTCAAAAATGGTAGTGAGAATGGGAAATTAAAACTCCAAGATCAAATTCAACTTCAAATCCATCATTCAACTCCAAATTCAACAAGAAGACATTGGATTCAAGCTTCTTGCATTGGGATTGAAGAGGGATTGATTCTCGCTTGCTTTGTTCTTCATTTTCATTGGTTTTTGGTGCAAAGGTGAGATTTTTATCTCACAATTCTAGTCCATAACTAAATTAGACTGTTGGGAATGATTCCCAATCACTTTAGCATGTACATTTGCATTTGGGTTGGATTGGATTGGCGAAAAACTCCAATTTTTAGCGTTTTTGGCGAAAAACTGCACTTAGGTCGTTCTGGAGAATTGGCACTTCGGAGTTAGGTCGTATGGACCTTAGGTCGTAGGTCGTATGGACCTTAGGTCGTAGGTCGCTCTGCCTTTCTCCATTAGGACGTTCGAAGATAGGTCGGTAGGTCGTTCAGAGTTAGGTCGCTCGCTTCATTCTTAGGTCGTTCGGGGTTAGGTCGTTGGCCTTAACTCGTGTGGCCTTGGTTATTTAAGTCGCTCGGTCTTAAAGCCATTAGGTCGTTGCCCCCCTAGGTCGCTCGACCTACTTAACTCGACCTATTTTATGCTAACCCCTTAGCTCGACCTAGCTTAGGTCGTTAGGTCGCGTGGCACAGTAGGTCGCGACACTTTAGGTCGCATGATCCATGCCGATAGGTCGCATGACCTTTATACTTTTAGGTCGTTAGACCCTTAAATCGTAGGTCGTTAAGCCCTTAGGTCGTCTACTTGTTAGGTCGCATGACCTGTTTGCTTTCACTAGGTCGGTTGACCTTTATATGCCGTTAGGTCGCTTGAGGGTTAAACCGTTAGGTCGCTCGAGTGATAAACCCACTTAAGTCGCTTGTGCCTTTAGGTCGCATTCCCTTATTAGGTCGCGTGTCTCTGTTAGGTCGTTGACCTCCTTAACTCGCATTACATAACCCGTAGGTCGTTGGACCTCGATTCTATTTAAGTCGCTGCTTCTTGTAGGTCGCTCGGCCCCTTATTTTCTTTAGGTCGTTTGAGTGTTAGGTCGCGAACCCATTTTAGGTCACATGACCTTTACCCTATAGGTCGCAACGTTTCGACCTACTTTAACTCCTCTAGGTCGTGACTCTTTAGGTCGAAACCCTTTAAGTCGCTCGATCCTATCCTTCCTTAGGCCTTCACTAGGTCGTACCGTTTTGGTCGGGGCTCTGCCCCCCGGACCCCCGCGACCTGACCAGGCAGTTCTAACCCCGTAGCGGTGGCGTTGCCCCCGCACCCCCACCTAGGGGGTTGCCACCCCCCCGGACCCCTCCTCCATAGGGGATCTTATCTGAAAAGCATTCAACAGAACTTGCTTCGTTGAGATGCTGAGATTGACCACTCTTCGAGACAAACTATCTTTGGCTTCTCGGTCGATTTTATGGATTTTTGAATATCTATTTCAATGGATTCTTTATTTGTTTCTTTGGATTTTATTCACGTCTTCGTATGTGAATTTTTATGATTGATTGTTTCTACAATCACTTCTATGATTTGTCACTTTAAAATATAAAGGTTTTCTATACTAGTAGTAAATATCAAAACTCTTTCAACAAAATGATTTCAACTCTATTTTCTATAACAAAGCTCTTTTCTTAAGCCGTTTTCCAATCTACTAATATATACAAACCTTTACCTCACTCGGATGAGAAATCTAATTAAACGGCTTAGTAAAACAAGTGGTATGAAACCCTTGCGTTCACTTCGTCGGTTAATTCCTGGACTTGTTCGATTGAACCTCTTGTGACAATTTTCTAGCGGAGATCTACAATTTGTTCGTAAATATTTAAGTTAAGCTAGTGGTTATGGGACATGAAGCTAATCTCATATATTTACTAGCTTAGTGTAATTGACACTTCTCGTTGATCATGACGATCATTCTTATGATTTAGACTAGCAATTGTGCGATGTCTCTTGTTTGCTTGGTTAGACTAGACACCACTTGTGTGATTTCATTCACACATACCTTTTTACCTTCTTGGTTAGTCTAGACACCACTTGTGTGATTTCACTCACACATACGTTTTTGTTTGCGAGGTTAGACTAGACACCACTTGTGTGATTTCACTCACACATACCTTTTTGATTTTTGATTAGTCTAGACCCTATCTGTGTGATTTCGACTCACACATATGGGGCAGCTCCCCAGGGTCTTCGGACCGTCATGTGATAGGTCTCTTTCCCTTTTTCTATGATTTCTGGATTTCTTGTGTTGATTTTTGGAGTTTATGTCTTTGACTTGTTATGAGTACAAGTTTTGGGTATGATACCCTTTTGGATCTTTGAGAAGATTCTTGTGATATTGATTAATCTCTTGTTGATTATCATTTACATACTTATAGTAGTATGATGTTATGGATATTATTCGCATATGCCATATCTTTTATTTTATACCATGTCACCTGATATTTATAGCTAGACTAATCCGTTTATTATTTTCCTAAATAATACTCGGGTCAGACCGAGATGTTACAGGTGCTTCTGCTTGACTTCTTCCTGGGATTTGCTACTCTTACTTTTGGATAACTATTTAGATTAGCAGTTTTATTGTTGTATACACTTGAGATTTAGACCCATAGTTGTACTCTTTTGTATAGCACGTGTTGCTATTCTTTTGTATTATTGTGGATCTTTTTGACCACTACTCTGATGTACACTTTCATGTGTTAGTTATATATCCATATCTTCTTCCGCTTTTGTGATATGGAAGTCTGTGACTGATTTGTGTTATGCTTATTTCTATGTTTGTTTCCAAAGATTTATTTATAGCCACCGTGTGATAGCTTTGAGTTTGTATCGGTTCCTCCTTAAATGAAATGCTTGCTATACTATCTGACATATCGGTGCTCGCTTAAAGAGATCACATGGATGGTCGCTCCTCAATAGCCTTATTCTCCGTGCTAGTTGACAGCACTACACCGTAGTGTTCTTGGCTAGCGTGGGTATTGAGGTGGGGCGTCACATAACTTCACTTTTAAATGGTTTAGATGAATTATTTTTGATTATAATATAAACCATTTTTAAAAGGTAATTAAATTTGAATAGTAAAATTTGAATTCAAATAGTGATTTGATAAATATTTTGATATATTGAAATGATTTGGAAATGATTTGATCCTTATTTTGATTAAGATTTGAATTTGAAATGATATTTTAATTTTGAAATATAAAATACCATTTTGAAATTTATAATCACGGGTACACTTCTTTGTGTGCCATTTGATTTCCTTGTGATTGTTTTGATACACACCTTGAATTTGAGAGTGTGGCTAGAGGTGAGCGATTATTGCAGCTCTGCGCTGCCCTAGTCACATTAACACTGTTAATTGCACTAATTACTTTAATATAAGTATTTTTGTGATAGTGTTTATTTTTGCTTAATTGATGGTTTACGGGATCCTTAAAGGATGGTAGTTCATGAAGCTGCTATATAAAAACTCTCAAAACATATACAAAATATCATAGTTTAAAAATGGATACAATAGAAGCCTGGATGCATAAATTAATAATACAGAAGCAAATGCCGAATAGGAAAAATAACTGGATCATAAACAGACGAATAGATAGACAGATAAGCTCCAACTGTTCTCTAGCTCAAGAAGGTGAATCCAAAGCTGTGACTCTCGGGCTGACCCGAGCGTAAAGTAAAACATAAACACTCAAGTAAGGACATACATACTTATACAACGTAAACCAACTCAAGTGAATTGTAATAGCAATGCATAATAACTTAAAGGATGCTTGGGATCGTATGGTATTTTATTTCTGCTTTGAGTTATTTTGATATTTCTGTGTTTGTGATTTTGTGATTGATTTTATTTGCTCCAAATTTTATTACAATCTATTATTTTGAATTATTCAAATCTGATATGTGAGGATTATTGTCGATTTGAATAGTCCAAAATAGTGGGTCGTTACAGTAACAATCTAATTAGCATTCGATAGGGTATAAGAAACAATCAACGGGGTATTATATACAACTATAACCACAAATTAAGTCTAAATTAACAAATAAAAATTAATTAGAGTTTAGAAATAAAACCTGATTGGAGATTGATGAAGTGTCTAGCCATGTAGAGAGTGGAGAATAGTGAAGTTGGAGATGATCGAGGAGACGCGGGGGTTGGCTGACGACGGGGAGGAGGCAATGTAGTTAGGCATCTGGGGAATTGGGAGTTAAAGGAGATAGTAAATTTGCTCTCGACCTGGAGCCTACATGCATGATTTTTTTGACGACTTAAGACGACCGCCGTCGGCTAATTTACGTCGATTTTCGATGGTTTACCACGACCACTATACTTTATTTACGAAAACGCCACAGATATCGTCAACCATCTATAGCCGTTGGAAATTGCCGTCGAAAGCTTCTGTCGGTATTTACTATTGTTCTAGTAGCGCACAAGTCAAACATAAGCATAGTGTGAGAAACTCAAGAAATATGATGCACCATATAACAATATCTTTGAGACCGTTAGAAGCATCGTAATAGTTTTTTCTTTAAAAGAATGAAAACCATCCAATATGTAAATAAGACGATATGATAAACAATGTTTAGGGTGTAAAATATTAATAAGAAAATAGCCATGCTTCTACATCTCACAACACAACCATACTAGAAGTGCAACTAAAACCGCTAAGATATATTTACATATGGATTTCCATGAAGGTCTCCTCAGTACATCGAGGCTGACCTCCTTACAAGGGTCAGAAATTATCTTTAGAAACCACACATATCCCTAGATAAAATATGTTACAAAGAAAAATATAACCGGTACACATCCAAATACGAGATATCAAATACCATCAGCTCCCATATGCCATAACCGAAAGCATGTTTAGACATTTGGAGTTGATGTACCTTGGATTAGTTCTAGCCATGCCCTGCTTTATTTTCTATCATTACAAATGGTAAAGTCACATTCAACATCTCAATACATGAGTCTTCATCACTCGAACAGATCACAAATCTCTCCTTGGATCCTAGCATCTCGAGCTGTTCACGAATGTCTCCATGGATTCCAGCACAAGTCGTCCACCGAATACCAATGTTGATCTCTCTCTTGGACTTAACCTTAGGATAGACAGTTCAGCTCTATAACATTTGTCTGAAATGTTGACACTGACCTCTTCTTGGATTTTACCTTACGATAGATAGTTCAATAGTTTAACATTCCACTCAAAAACCGCTTTCAAAACACAAAACCCGTATATTTATTTTGAAGTGGTTTTTGGTAGGTAATACATAAGTATACGTAACCGGTCCTAGACTCTTCAAATCTAGATTGGTGAATTTCTGATTTTTTTAGAAGTAAGAGAACGATATAAAAGAGTCCAACTCGGAGGATCTCATATATATACTTTTTAAAGCAAGAGACGTTTCATACTAATGAGCCCCCCCGAGGGATCTCAAAATGTGTAAAGCCATGAAGCTTTTATAAGTTAATTTGGTCAGGTTTGATAGGAATTAAAATGATTTCATATGGAAATCAAGTCTTGTATACTTATCATATTTTCGACCTTCTCACCTTACGCTGTCCCTCAGTCAATAGTAAAGTCGGGTAGGTTAGAGCATTGGTTGTATTTAAGCCCTACATAGACACTTCATTCTTAACTCCAACAGATAGAACAAGTCTGCTTTGTCGGCTTTTCGTATTAAGTATAGGATTAGACACTTTCCATAGACAAGTAAACACACAGAGCATGATTAAGTCACATAAGCGATTTATATTCCCCTTTTCATTTAATTAACTCTTTATTAATTAAAACTTGATTGAAAATATTTGAATATATATTTGAAATACTTTTACAAAAGATATGTACATATATACTACTATTTCACACATCATTTCTACACTTTACTTTCTAAAAATGTATTCATATTCTTATCTCCAAGGTATAAGAATATTCACAAATGTCTTAACAAGATTTCACATTTTTTTAAAGTATATTCAAATGGGTTAAAAACAAATGTTAGTAAACATTGTTACTATAAACCCAAAACAATTATATATATATCATTATTACCTTTAAACTATTCTTTTAAAATATATACTTATTTTCAAAAGTATATTTAAATGGGTTGAAAACAAAAGTCACCAAAACATTGTTACTATAAACCCAAAACACTTTTATACTTTTCATTTTCTTTAAAATATTCATTTTGAAGATCCAAGTATATCTTAATTTATTTAACAAAGTAATATGCTTTTAATTAACTTCTCAAAACCATTCATATTAAATTAATGTTACAACAAAACCATTTTATCCTTTTATAAATTACTTCCCTTACTTTTCCAAACCTATATATATATATATATATATATATATAATTACTTTAAAAATAAACGTAAATAGATTTTAAATATCTATATAAAATATTACTAAAAAATAACTAATTTATAATTTAACAAAAATCATTTAAAAACATGTTTTATATTTAAAACCCTTTACTTTAAAAATTCATAAATAATTATTAAAAAAATATTTAAACTTAAAACCACCTATAAAACATTCTAGATAATGTTACTAAACATTCTAAAAAGATCTCAGAAAAATACTTTACTTAAAGAACATTTCAACCATTTTAAAGATTCAAACAATAAACAACAGCATTTAACAGAATCTGCTTCAAAAGTTCGGAAATGCCCAAAAAGTGTTACAGTTGGAAAAGAAATGTTTGATTAATTTTCAATTAGCTCTTAGTTGATTTAAAGGCCAATTTTTTACAGTAAATACTTTACTCATTTTACTTAATAACTGCCCTAAGAATGTCTTTACAAATCCTATAAAAATTCATAAAAACAACATATTTGTCAGCTATTAGTGCCAAGTAAAGGATTAAATAATTTTCATAGACAAGTAAACACAGAAAGCACGATTAAGTCACATAAGCGACTTCTAATCTCTTTTTTTATTTATTTAACTATTTATTAATTAAAATTTCTTCGCAAATACTGTTATATAGTTTTAAAATAGCTCTACAAAATAAATTATATTCATACTAATATATCACTATTCATTTCTACTCTTTACATTCCTATAAATGTATTCATATTATTATTCCAAGGTATAAGTATATTCTTAGATCCCTTAATAAGATTTTAAAAGTATATTCAGATGGGTTAAAAACAAATACTACTAAAACATTGTTACTATAAACCCGAAACCATTTTATACTAGTCATTATAAACTATTCTTTTTAAAGATATATTTACTTCAAAAGTATATTCATATGGATTGAAAACAAAAGTTACTCAAACATTGTTACTATAAACCCAAAACCTAATTAAGTATGTTTGCACTTATTTAAAAGTTATGTAAAAGAGTAACATATATGTCATCCCATATATCAAAATAGAAGTTTTTGATATTTTTAAACTCAATAGAACAGGTTTAAAGTCCTAATTCCATTGTATGAAGAAGTTAGCTTCTAAAATCAACATATTTCAACCAAATTCAATTAATTTCATTTCTGCGCATTTCGAGCCCGTATGGTCAAACGAAAAGTCCGATCGCTACAAAACTTGATGCCTTGCAATAATTGACTGTTACGGATTGATGAAACAGGTTTCGTCGAAATCCGAGACAGTGACCAAAATGGGATTTTTCACGTTAAATAAATAAATTATTATTAAGTTGATTAAATCAAGTTTTAATTTCAAATTTAATAACTAACAATTTTTATCATGTTTTGATATCTTAGACATTTACAATAATTTAAAACAAATGTACATGTCAATTCCATGTTAAATATTACACTGGTTATAGTGTGCATTTTCAACTGTAAATAAAATCCAATTAATTTTATTTAATTCCAATAAATTGATTTAATTTGATTTCAGTCTTTTTATTCAATCAATCATTACTCTATGGACATAGTTAACATTGGTTTATATCTTGTTACACTAATATTCTACAATTATCATCTTAATTTAAATTAACGTAATTTTTAATTACATTTAGTTGCAATTGATTTCAAATTTAATTCAAGAAATTAAATAAATAGGTAACACATAACAATTGTCACCTTTTACTTAATCACATTTATAAGTTTATTATCTACAAACAAATGTTATAACTACTTACACATCGCTGATTTGATTTTCAATATTAACCAATTTAAATTTATTACATATAGTTTCAACATTGACTCCAGTATTGAATTTTATTTCTTTATTTACAATCTATAACATATTATGACTTTACAGTCATTTCAATTAATTGGACTTAAATTAAAATAGTTACCAATTGTCTCAAATTAACATTACTAACATTACATTCTAGTTATTCTTTTCATTAGAAATCCTAACTTTTTATTTTTCTCACATGAATAAATCACAAATTTTATTTCTTCCATTATTAACACCAACGTCTTATTTAAATTAGTATTTTTAATTATCGAAAATTACGGGTTGTTACACTCTTCCCCACTCAGAACTTTTCGTCCTCGAAAAGGAAAAAAGAAATTAAGAAATTAATATATCTTATTCAAAGTATTCAATTTATAAACAATTGATTTACAAAATTAAATAATTTAAATTAAATATATAAATTTAAAACAATTAAATCTTTTCATATTCTAGTTTTGAAAACATTTCCACTTTCACTAAAATTTTCTAAGTCCAAAATTCACGGTAAATTTCAGCAGTCTCCTTTGTCCGGAGAGGTCTGGGAGAAATAATAATATTAATAATAACACATCTATATCATATTTGAAAATAAAATATCCTAACCCACGAGAAAAACAATATAATATCCTTATAAAATCGTAATCCAAGATACCTATTTATCGGGCAAACAATGCTTTATAAACTAAAAGCAGTAGAAATTTGTTCCATAAACATATATTTCACTTATATAACCCAAAAGAGTCAAAAATTATGTAAAAGAGTAAGAAATAGGCTGTTTCAATTAGTAACAAACAAAATAACGCAACATAACAACCATCACTTGCAAACAAAACCATACAATCATCATATGCAATCAAAGTAATCAATCATACATCCGTAGCATTCAAAACAAATGGTTTGTTCAACTTAGAAACTTTAAATCGTTTAAAATGTTAAGTAAACTATTAAGTATACCATACACTCAAAAGTCTTAGATAAAACTTAATATATTATTTATACACCTTTATACATCTAAAAGCATCCTTCCCCAACCATCCCATAAGCCAAAACAATAATAACCTCAAATATTATTTACATTTATTCTTATTACTTTTCTTTCACATCATTTACTATTCATTTATTTTTATTTATTCGTACCAAGCTTATTTTCATTAATTTACATTCACTACTTACAAATTCATTCATATAATGCCATTTTCTCTTTTCATTACTTCACATTCATTTGCATAGATAAGTTATTACCATTTTAATTAATGGATTATCCATTATTATGTAAGTCTCTTTACAAATTTAATTTACCATTGTTAGACTATTTCTTTTTCATATTCATTTCTTCCGTTTATAGTATTATTGAATATTAAATTCAATTCTAATTCATTTCAACATTTTCTGAAGTTATAATCATTCTATTAATATAGCATTCACTTTAATTATAGATGGCTTCAATGTTAACTTAAGTTTATAGTCTTTTACTTACAATATTCACTTTTTCTATAAACTTTAATTAGTAGCATTTCAAAATATTAAATTAAGTTTATAACAATTTATAACATCAGAATTCTTATTTATAGAAATAATTCCATTTGAACACTTTCCTTACTTTAAATTTCACTTATATATTATTCTATTACATATTTCTATTTAACATTACAAATTTTAACATTTTGGTAAGTTATATACATATATGTTTTAAGAATGCAATTGAATGTCACACAAGTTTAGCTCATTCACTTTAGTTAACAAAATGTTCAGTAATTACATTTTCATATTTTTCCCTATCTTTTGATTTAAATATCACAATTTCCAATCTCTTATATATTTCATTAATTATTTAGCTTCCAATTTATTATTTTTCTCAATTCAGTAGTTTCCAATTACTAATACAGTCAAAATTTCATTCGTTACAATAATTGAAACTACTAATTACAGAAACTTAAGAATTAAATACCAGATTCCATTTTCAAATCATCTAAAATAACGTATAAAATCATATCTTTTGTATATCCAAATCATATTAAGAAAAAAATTAAGATTTGTTATCAAAACACATGTGTAGAGGCCTTCCCACTTTAAAAATCAAAAATGAACGTCGATGATGTGTGTAATCATCACCGAAATTATTTTCCAGCGATAGAGAAGGGAGTACAGAACTGAACTTATTTCCTTCTAAAATTCCTTTAAACATTTCTTCCAAATCATATTGAAATATTTATATTAGAAAATGCTTCCAAGTAATACTAATATTATAGTCCAAAATCTTTTGAAAGCAATTTTTCCAAAATCCCGAAACTTAAGTTCTTGAATCTCAGTCATATTCGTTTCATTTATAATCTCATTTTACAGCAAATGTTTATAGAATTTTCACTTCTAATAAATGACATATAACGTCCAACTATATCATTTATGAAAGTTATCCATTTATACACAAAATATAATACTAGATAAAATTATTTCATTTACCTATATTTCAAAACAATATTGTGTCGGTCTGCGCTATTAAGTGTTTAGTAATCCCTATCAATACCGTAGCGTCCTATGTATCGATCGGAATTTATAAATACTAAAAAGGACAAATTAAAACAACATAATAACCTTTTATAACACTAACAAATACGCTCTCTCATATATATACACTCAATGACTCATTCTAGGGTATTCCTACCCTATTTCTAACGAGTCAGACCCCACAAACTAAGGTTGTCGCTAAACCTCGCTCTGATACCAAATGTAACGACCCACCTTTTTGGATGATTTAAATCGACAATAACCCACATATGTCAGACTCAAACCTTTTAAAAGGGAGGATTGTTATGGGGTAAATAAGAAAGGAGGATAAAGAAATAAAAACAAACATAGAATCTCATAGTAGAATGACAAAATATAATAATCAAATAATAGTTCATGAACCTGTTTTACAAATACATTTGATTTTCCATTTACAATACAGATCATAGTTACATACAACAGCAATAAATAAATAATGCAGCGGAACAACATGATGTAGTGGGATAAATAAAATAAATAATAATAGTGTACAAATCTCTATCTCCTCCTCTAGAAAAGCAGTCTTCGATACACCGAAAAGCTCAGACTGACCCGAGCGAATTGAAAAGACAAAATACTCGAGTTAGGACTAAAAGATCTTATGTAAGTTAAATCAATAGTAAAATAAATATGAGTGTAACAACATCAGAGATGTTTACGGGGTTTGACATCTCCTATCCAGTGTCTAACGTGAGTACAATAACTTAAGAGATGTTCAAGATTTCCACCTCCTAAGGATCCATTAAACTATCTACATACATAGTACAATACAATATTATAATAGTGTCTACAGTAAAGTAAAGTATTAAAATAGAATCAAGGCATTACCCATATCCCCTTTAACACATTTTATATAATGTTGTAGTTTGTACAAATACTGTAAACTCCACCGTAAACTTGTGGGCTATCAAGGAGCACTCCATAGGTATGACACAAACCAAATTCGTAGAGGGCGTGATAAAGCATGTAACATGGCACGCGAGGTAATGCCAGGGTAGGATTCTACCATTTGCAGAATCGGGACGGTGGTAACGCATAGTAGCTCCTATCGCCCACCTCGGGAAACACTCCCATAATCAAATCGAGTGGTGACCACCAAATCAATCACGAAGTCATAATATGGTATCGAAGAAGCATGTCCGATCGTAGGTGCGACCTCACTTGGCACAGGTATAACTCATGTTTTGGCCACATCAAGTTAACTCATGGGAGTCTGGGCTACGTAAATACCTAATACAGAACCGTTCGCCAAACCATCCTGCTTCATTCTGGAATCTCCACCACGTACACAGTTGTTAAAGTGGTTTTCGATATTAGTAGAGAGTGTGACAATATCCGATCCTAGTCTCTTTAACAACCAAACGCTTATTTCACACTGGATGGTACTTTTACATTTCCAAAACTGATTCATTATTGATATCAAAATATCATATTCAATTCAAACTATCACTTTCGAAATCATATTCACTTTCGAGATCATATCACATTTGAAATCATATCAGTTTAGAAATCATATTTTCTTTCAAAATCATACTTTCCAAAATATGTTAAACCCTCATTTAAAATTATCATATTTACTCAGTATATGTTATTTCACTAGAAAATATCATTTCAAATCTCAACGTAGGTTACAACATCATTTAACCATATTCGCTTTAAAAATCAAGGATTTAAATATAAACGCTTCCACTTTATCAGTCTGAAATTTAGAAAAAAGTTTAGATAGTTATAAATAGTTTAAATAGTTTAGCATAGTTTAAAATAAATTTTAAATAGTTAAATTACTCTAAAATAGTTTAAAAATAGATTAAAATAGTTTAAATAGTTTTAAAATAGTTTAAATAGATTTAAAATAGATTAAATAGATTTAAAATAGATTAAAATGGGATAATTAGTTTAAAATAGGTTAAAAATAGATTAAATTGGGTTAAATAGATTAAAATAAATAAAATAGTTTAAATTGATTAAAATAGTTTAAAATGGATTAAAATTAGTTTAATAGTTTGAAAATCTTAATATCAGGGTTTAAAATAATATATTTTTAAACAATTTATATTAAAATAATAAATTTGAAATTTAATATCAAATTAAACCATTTCTTTCATTTCAACACATCTGGACCGTGTCCATTTCCAAATCAACAAAACCCAATTTCAAATCTTAAAATTCAGATTCTCAATAAACCACTTAAATCAATGTCGATTTCAAATCCATCTTTGAAATATAAATTCAAACTAGTCCAATTTCAATAGATTTGAAGTTACATTTTCAAACGTTTTCAATAACTCAATTTCGGTCAATTTCGTATATACTTCAAATTCAATTTTAAAATTTCAATTCAAATCCTTTAAGGAATTCAATTAAAACTATTCCAAAATCTCAATTTATATCTTTTAAACAATTCATTTAAAACAATTCAGTTTATATAAATCAAATTCTATTTCAAGATATCATTTAAGTGAATACAAAATTTAACAGTTTAAAATCATTTGATTTAACCAATATGGTGTTTGTGTATAATTTTCTACCTTATGGTCAAGTGACACAGATATTTATCATTTCAGTCTGCAATAAATTTAAATTTAGGAGTACATATCATTTCAACCCGCAATCCCGAATTAACATTCAAATCCATAAAATCGCTCGGGTTTATCATTTCAACCCATACGATTTCCCCTAATCTATATATCGTTTGGGTATGTATCATTTCAACCCATAGGGAACTTGCAGTGTTATAATAGTATAAAAATATAACATCCAGTCATCCAATTCAACAATCAAATGCATCCATCACAATTACCATTCAACCAACCAATAAACAATAACAAGTGACTGATTATCAATAACGGGTATTAGCTAGCAATTTAGAATTTAATACTAAATTAATGGCGATAATATTCAATAAAAGTCAGATTTAACCAGAATGGCAATTTTAGCATACCAAACATCTGCCAATAAATTTCTAATAATATCATAAATTCAATTTAACTAACGTAAGCTAATCTAGTAGCTGTGAGTGGGTTAAAACACCCACCTTTTGATTTCAAATTGATTTGAAATCCAAAATAAGGTCCAAAATTCAACAGCCTCTGAATTTGTCTGAACCAGTTTCATAATGTCCGAAATCTCAATACGATCCCAACGGAGAAAACGCGCGTAAATCCGACATCGTACGTAAAAGTTATTATGGTTAGAACCTCTGGAATTTAAATTTGAAAAAAAGAACAAATGGGAGAAAGCCACATATACCATCCACGTGCTCTCAGATCTCAACCGAACTCACAAACACGACCACTAACCCAGACACCACCAACATTGACCATGGTTTGCCGCCGCCCTAGGCCAGTAGCGCCTCCACCATGCCCACCGCCGAACTCGCCTGATCGAGGTGCACCCACGCATGGCCTCTGCCTAGCCTCCGGTTCCCCTATCCAAGCGCCGCTGGTAGCGTAATGAGGGTTTCGAACAATAGAACAAAAATTTCGACCGCCTTAGATGAAATTCATCGATGATTCCACCACCCATCGCCTCCAGGAAACCACCGCTACAAAACCCACAAACCAATTTTTCCAATCGTGACCGAAATCAATGCGCCAAATTTTGACTTTTACTGCGATTTCCGATCGATCTGTTTGCTGTTTCTAAAAGGGACAGCTTGCCATAGGTTCCATTCGTTGAGATGTTCCCAACAATATATTATTCGATATAATTTGAGGAGTTTTAATTTTGGATTTGATTTTGATTTGCGATTGAATTGGGATATAGGGTTTCAAATCCATCGTTTTAGAAGGAGTAACTGGTAGAAGTAATAGTACGTACGGAAATAAGAAATGAGAAAAATTAGGGTTTATAATAGCCTATATATAGGCAGAGCTGAAATAGAAAGAATGGATCAGACTGATTTGGAGTGAAACATTAACAACGACCCAAAAAGCCCGTTTCGTTCCCGGAACGAAAATAGATCATCCTATATATCAAAATAGATGTTTTCGATATTTTTATACTCAATGGAACATATTTCAAGTCCTAATTCCATTGTATGAAGAAGTTAGCTTTTAAAATCAGCTTATTTCAACCAAATTCAATTAATTTGATTTCTTTGTGTTTCGAGCCCGTATGATCAAACAACAAGTTCGATCGCTACGAAACTTGAAACCTTACAATAATTTACTATTACAGATCCGATGAAACTGGTTTCGTCGAAATCCGAAACAATGGCTAAAATGGCTATTTTCACGTTAAATAAATAAATTATTATTAAACTGATTAAATCACTTTTTAATTTCAAATTTAATAACTAACAATTTTTATCTTTTTGATTTCTTAGACATTTAAATAATTTAAAACAAATTTACATATCAATTATGTTGTTAAATATTATGTTCAGTTTCAACAGTAAATAAAGTTCAATTAATTTTATTTAATTCCAATAAATTGATTTAATTTGATTTCAATCTTTTTATTCAATCAACCATTACTCTATGGACACAGTTAACATTGGTTTATATCTTATTGCACTAATATTTCACAATTATCATCTTAATTTACATTAACGTAATTTTTAATTACATTTAATTGCAATTGATTTCCAACTTAATTCAACAGATTAAATAAATAGGTAACACATAACAATTGTCACCTTTTACTTAATTTAATCACATTTATAAGTTTATTACCTATAAACAAATGTTATAACTACTTACACATTACTGATTTCAATTTCAATATTAGCCAATTCAAATTTATTACATATAATTTAAACATTGACTTCAATATTGAATTTTATTTCTTTATTTACAATCTATAACCATTATGACTTTACAATCATTTCAATTAATTGGACTTATATTAAAATAGTTATCAATTGCCTTCCATTAACATCACTAGCATTAAATCCTAGTTATTCTTTTCATTATTAAATCTTAATTTTTTTTTATTTTTCTCACATGAATAAATCACAAATTTTATTTCTTCCAATATTAACACCATCTTATTTAAATTAATATTTTTAATTATCGAAAATTACGGGTCGTTACACCACTAATCGACTAACTGATCTTAGCCAGTTTTCCCACTTTCTTCTAATACTTCAAATATCCATAACTTTGTATCCATAGCTCAAAATTACTCGCCGTTTCTTCCATTGCGACCGTGGCAAAGTCCTCTTCAATCTAAAGACTTAAAATCATGAATTTAAATAACTTGAATTTTCTTCTATCCTTGTGTGTAGCTCATATGTATATCGGTACACTCATTCGTGCACATCTATGCACACACGTTCATGCAAACACACATTGACTTAATAATTCTCATTTCCTGTGACGACCTAGAATTTTCGAGTATTTAAAATCGGAATATTTAATTGATTTTAAATATTCAATAGACTAATTTTAACTTGAATTACGAATATCACTATTTATTTATTAAATTTAATAATTGGAAATTGGGTAAGATGTTGAATCTGAGATTTTAAGCCGGATAAAAATAATTTAAGAGTTTGTAAAATTTATATTGATAGCACTAAAGGTAGCGAAAGTGTTAAAATTGGATTTGGAAATGATTTGTTCCGTTTTAAAAATATATTGTTTAAATTGGTATTTAAAATGGCCTTCCGAGGCACAGTCTCGAGATTCGATGAAACCCATTCCGTTGGATCCGTAATAGTGTTTTATTATCGGATTTCAAAATTTTGTAGTGATTGGAGTTGTTGTGTAAGCATACGACATATAAACGCGTTGAATTTTTATCGAAAAATTTAATATAATATACATTGTTGACTGGTAAAAAAATGCTTCACATCAGCTTATTTTATTTCTATGTCACTGTGCATCTGTTCAAACACGCATCCACTGGTAAAAAAATGCTTCACATCAGCTTATTTTATTTCTAAGTCACTGTGCATCTATTCAAACACGCGTCCATCACGTCCACGCCGACAATTTCCTTTATTAAATCGCGTATTGTCACCCCTTTCTTTTCAAATCAAATCTCCAGAAGAAAAATCTCGTTCCAGTAAATGAAAAAAAAAACTAATGGCTGAACATACTAAAAAGGGGATCAATTTGGTAGCCGAGCTTTTTAAACCTTCTGCTTTTCCTTCATGCCTACAAATCAAGATCAAAACCACCTATTATTCGAATTTAATTAGAGCCGATAGAAAACCATGTACCCTCAATTCCATTTAACATCGACTCAAAACTACTTTGACCCAAAGGAGGGTGCGCGCAGCCAGATTTCGAGCTGTTAGGGTTTGTTCGAATTGTATGAGGAAGCAGGTCGAGTTCGATAACTAGGGTTTGGGTTTTTATGAACCTTGGTACTTCACCGTGGGTTTCGATTGCTGTATCGAGTGGGGTGGAGGCGCGTTGTTCGTGGGAAGTTGTAGTGCTCGGGTTCGTTCCCGATGGAGGTCGCGATCTTCTT
The DNA here is from genome assembly GCA_030765085.1 of Allium cepa. Classification (NCBI taxonomy): domain Eukaryota; kingdom Viridiplantae; phylum Streptophyta; class Magnoliopsida; order Asparagales; family Amaryllidaceae; genus Allium; species Allium cepa. Next base: position 362,169,737 of record CM060942.1, read on the forward strand.
TGGAGGTCTCTGGAATTGGCGATCAATTGCTGATGGCTCTGGAGAAGTATACGTGTGTGCTGCGGTGATTTTGGGGTATGGTTTCCTTTTTCGTATTGGTATTAATTTACATATATAAACAGTAAGGTAGAAATTTATTCCAGTATTTTCTATAATAAAAATATATAGGTAAGGCAGAAAAACTATATAGATTATTGTGAAAATGAAATGAATATACACACATTTTAATTTACTAGCTTATTTTAAAATAAGTTATTTGAGTGATTTACTTGAAATAATTTATTTTAGTTACAAAAGGTTTCAAAAGGAATTATTAGTTTAAGTAAAATTATTAGATTGAGTTAAGACATATTAAAGTGGTAATTATTTGATCGATTGGTTCAAAAGATAATAAATCATATAATGTTTATTCAAGGTTTGGAATCATAAAGGAAAAACAACTGGTTTGGCACGGATTTGTAAGACAAAATCAAAGGTGAGTTAATCTCACTCAGTTTAATTTAAATTTAAATGATTAAATTTAAATAATTGATTGAATCTGTGACGCCCCACCTCTATATCCACGCTGGCAAGGACACTACGGGGTAATGCCGTCAACTAGCGCAGAGAATAAGGCTGTTGAGGAGCGACCATCCGTGTAATTGCTTTGTGCGAGCACCAATATGTCCGATAGTACAAGGAAGTCCAACATACCGATACAAACTCAAAGCTACTACACAGTGGCTATATATATATTCTTCGGAAACAAACATAGAAATAAACATAACACAAATCAGTCATAGACATCCATATTACAAAGGCGGGAAAATATATGAATATAACACATGAAAGTGTACATCAGAGTAGTGGTCAAAAAAGATCCACAATATCACAAAAAGAATAGCTACAAGTGCTAGAAAAAAGAATATGGATACATAAATGAGTCTATATCTCAAATGTATACAACAAAATCTACTAATCTAAGTAGTTAGCCAAAAGTCAGGGTGATAATCCCAGATGTGAAGTCAAGCAGAAGCACCTGTAACATCTCGGTCTGATCCGAGTATTATTTAATAAGAAAATAATAAACAGATCATTCTAGCTATAAATATCGGATGAAATGATATAGAATAAGAGATATGACTAAACGTATAATAATCACAATGCCAAGCTGTGATAAATAAGTAATTGAAAATCAACAAGAGATTAATCAATATCACAAGAATCTTCTCGAAGATCAAAAGGAATGCCATACTCTATGTTTTCATTCACCAAAACCATGAATATTGACAATAATATCAATGCCAATCACAAAAGTTAATGACACACAAATTCACAAAGGCACAAAAATTGATAACACATATCAATGAAAATCACGAAAATTGGTGAAACACAAATTCCAGAAATCATCAATGGAAATCCAAAAATCACAAAAAGGGGGAGGCCTATCACAAAACGGGAGCACGAAAACTCTCCAACACGTGTATCACAAAATGGAACGCTTTTCCATGGTTGCTAACCATTAATTTTGAGCCGAAGCTCCACAAATCGGCTCGAAGACCATGGGTCGCTACCCCACCAAACTGAGCCGAAGCTCCACAGAAACGGGGTTTAGTCTCCCTCGTAGACAAAGAGACATCGCACATTTGCTAGTCTAAATCACAAAAATGATCATCAACGATCATCAAGAAGTGTCTATTACCGTAAGCTAGTAAGTATAAAAGCTTAGCATCATGTCCCATAACCACTAGCTTAACTTAAATATTTACGAACAAATTGTAGATTTCCACTAAAAAATTATCACAAGAGATTCAATCGAATATGTCCAAGAATTAACCGATGAAGTAAACGCAAGCGTTTCATACCACTTGTTTTACGAAACCGTTTAATTAGATTTCTCGTTCGAGTGAGGTAAAGGCTTGTATATTTTAAAATGACAAATCATAAAAATGATCATAGAAACGATCAATCACAAAAAATCACATACGAAGACGTGAATAAAATCCAAAGAATACAATTCCAAATTCATCAAAGTGGAAATACCCTTGCCACACGACACGGCGCGACCTAGTAGATGAGCGACCTAAGAGGTAGCGGCATAAGTGCTGGGGCGAGCGACCTAAGGGATGGTGCGATCTATGGTGCGAACGATCCGACGTGGTTGAGCTATAGGGTGGAACGTCCTAATGGATGCGGCCAAGGTTGCACGACCTAAGGGGTACGCGACCTAAGGAGAACGCGACCTAAGGAGAACGCGACCTAAGTAGGTAGCGGCATATGAGTATCATACGGCCTTAGGATTGCGACCTAAGATGCAAGCGACCTAAAAACATGGCGCGACCCAGTGGTTGCGAGCTAACACGGAGCGACCTAACTGCAGAAAGTCCGAGCGACTAAGTGGTTGAAACGACCTAGCCGAGCGACCTAGTGGTGGAACGACCTATGCGCAGAAGGCCGAGCAACCTAGCAGCTAAACAAGGCCGAGCGACCTAACGACTAAAGCCGAGCGACCTAATGCATAGAAGAAGGTCGAGCGACCCATGGGTTACGACCTATGGCCGAGCGACTCAATGGGGACGACATAGCATGGCGCGCGAGCTAACTGCAGGCCGAGGGATTCGTATGCAGGCCGAACGACCTAATGAGCTGAAATGCAAAAACTCTATCAATTTGCAACCGATCGACCACGAACGCTAGGGGATTACGCCTATCGGCTACCCGGTCATATTGGCTACTCGATGCATCACCAAAAACGTGTTCAAACATCAAAGATTGGATTTTTAAAGTTATGAACCCAAAACACTAAAAATTGGGATTTTCACCAATTCAATCCAAATCAATGGCAAATGCATATGTAAAAGTGTTAGGAATTCATACCCAACAATCAAAGATAGTTATAAACAAAAACGTGAGATAAAAATCTCACCTTTACACAAGATCAATGAAGGAGAAGCTTGAAAGCAAGGAAGAATCAATGGCTTCTCTTTGAATTTGGAGTTAGATGTTGGATTTGCAAATAAAACTTGAGCTTGGAGTTTTAATTTCCCATTCCTTCCTCCATTTTTGATGAAGCTTGAGTGTTAGGAAATGAAAGTAAAGTTATGAAGGGAAGGGGTTGAGCTAGAGTAAATAGTTTAGGCTAATGGGCTAAACCAAACCCAAAGCCCAAAGTGAAAAAGTGGCAAAATTCCACTAACTCCAAACATATCAAAGTTTATACTCAAAAAGATCAAAAACGGTGTTTTGGACCCAATGGTAGTGGTTTCGAGTCCTAATTCGACCGTATGCAAAAAGTAACTTTTCGGTCTAAAATTCGACTGACGATAAAATATGAAAATAGAATATTTAAATATTCAATCGTAAAATAGCGGGTTGTTACGGACTCCCCTCCTTAAAGAAATTGCATCCTCGCAATATTTAAGAAGAAAATATATATAGTAACAACCATAAAAGCATATTCAACACAAAAGAAATTTGAAATAAGAAGTTCACCTCAAAGAACACGGGAAAGTAAGTCCGGATATGTTCGCTCGATGAACTCTCTAGATTCCCAAGAGCAATCCTTAGGATTTGAGGACCATTGGACTTTAACAAGCGGAACATCTTTATTTCGAAGGCGCTTGACCTCTGAAGCAATAACGCGAATAGGATGTTGCTCATAAGTTAAATTAGGCGAACTTCAATTTCTTCCACAACACCGGGCTCAAGAAGAGAATCGAAATCTCGAAGGCATTTCCGCAATTGAGAAACGTGAAACACGTCATGAATAGCAGAAAACTGAGCTGGTAATAAAAGGCGATAAGCCACAGAACCAATACGTTCGGTGATAGGAAATGACCCAATATATCGAGGCGCTAATTTTCCCGATCGATTGAAACGTACAACACATTTCATAGGTGAAACACGAATAAACACAAGATCTCCCATAGAAAATTCCGATCTCCTTCTCCGGTTATCGGCATAGGATTTTTGTCTACTTTGGGCTTCTTTCATCCTATCACGAATAAGGTCAATCTTTTCGGTGGAATCACGAAAAAAATCTGGACCTAAAACCAGCTTCTCACCGGCCTCAAGCCAACAAGAAGGAGATCGGAATGGCCTTCCATAGAGTGCCTCGAAAGGTTCCATACCAATACTAGATTGGAAGCTATTATTATAGGAAAACTCAACAAGAGAAATATGATCTTCCCAACTTCCACCAAAATCAAGAACACATGCACGAAGAAGATCTTCAAGAGTTTGATTCACACGCTCAGTTTGTCCATCAGACTGAGGATGATAAGCGGTGCTAAAATTAAGCTTCGTTCCCAAAGCTTTTTGAAGACCCTTCCAAAATCCACTAGTAAATAATGGATCACGATCACTAACAATAGAAGTAGGAACTCCATGTAATTTAACAATCTCTTTAATAAAGAGTTTGGCCAAAAGAGGAACGGTTCGATTGGACCGAACGAGAATCAAATGGACAAATTTAATAAGTCTATCAACTATCACCCATAAGCTATCATGACCCGAACGAGAACGGGGAAGGCCGTCTATAAAATCCATGGAAATTTGATCCCACTTACAAATTGGAATTTCTAAAGGTTGCAATAACCCACCGGGCCTTTGGTGTTCGGCCTTAATGAGTTGGCAAGTCATGCAACACTTAACAAAGTTAGAAATATCTGATTTCATTCCCTCCCAATAATAAAGTCGCTTCATATCCGCGTACATTTTACTACAACCGAGATGAGTGGTAAATTTAGAACGATGTGAATCTTCTAAAATATTTTTACGAAGATCACTAATATTTGGCATGATGAGTCTACCAAATTTTTGAATACCGCCACGAGAATCAATATCAAAGTCTTTCAAACCTTCAATATCAAATATATCCCTAAGATTTTGGCCAAGAAGAGTCAATTCGGGATCTAGCTTTTGAGCTTCAATAATGCGGTCTAAAAGAGAAGGATGAGCCTCAAGGCTACATAAAACAAGAAATGAACACAAATCGGAAACACGATCTCGAATCTCACAATTGGATAAAATACCGAGATCATTCCATTAGGATATCATCATAGAAACAACCGCTTGTTGCTTGCGACTAAGTGCGTCCGCAACACGATTTCCCTTTCCGGGAGTATAAAGAATATCAAGGTCATAAGCTGCAAGAAATTCGAGCCAATGTTGTTGACGCAAATTAAGTTCCTTTTGACAAAATAAATACTTCAAAGATTTATGATCGGTATAGAGGACAAATTTCTCTCCCAAAAGGTAATGACACCAAATACGAAGGGCGAAGACAATAGCCGTGAGCTCTAAATCATGAGTAGCATATCTCGTCTCGACGGGCTTGAATTGCCTAGAAGCGTAAGCAATAACACGTTCTCTTTGCATAAGAACGGCACCCAGACCAACGCGACTAGCATCAGTATAAACAATGAAATCTTGATTTCCTTCGGGAATCACAAGAATAGGAGCATCGAAAAGGAGTTCTTTTAATTTCTGAAAAGAAGCTCCACATTTGTCCGACCAAAGGTATTTAACACCTTTCTTTGTTAAGCTAGTAAGAGGCACGACAATTTTAGAAAAGTCTTTTATGAAACGGCGGTAATAACCTGCCAATCCAAGAAAACTACGGATCTCCGTCACACTCTCCGGTCTCTTCCAATTTTGAATCGCTTCAATCTTTGAAGGATCCACGGAAATTCCGGATTCGGAAATAATATGACCAAGAAACTTCACACGAGATTACCAAAAATGGCATTAAGAAAATTTTACTTTTAATTGATTGCTCCTAAGAGTTTCCAACACAATCCGAAGATGTTTTTCATGCTCCTCCTCGGTTTTTGAATACAAAAGAATATCATCAATAAAGATGAGAACAAACCGATCGAGGAAGTCTTTGAAAACTCTATTCATAAGGTCAACGAAATAAGCCGGAGCATTCATTAAACCAAATGGCATAACAAGCCATTCATAAGATCCATAACGGGTACGAAACGATGTCAAAGGAATACTACCCTCTGCAATACGAAGCTGATGAAAACCGTTAGCTAAGTCTAACTGTGAAAAGACTCTAGCACCACTAAGTTGATCAAATAGATCATCAATCCGAGGTAAAGGATACTTATTCTTGATAGTAAGATCATTAAGCTTGCGGTAGTCAACGCAAAGCCTAAGTGTACCATCAGATTTCTTCACGAAAATAGCCAAAGCTCCCCAAGGAGAGGAACTAGAGCGAATAAATTCCTTCGTCTCCAATTCGGATAATTGTTTGCGCATCTCCTCATTTTCCTTATTGGACATACGATAGGGAGGACGAGTGATAGGTTGAGCTCCAGGGACGAGATTAATTCTGAACTCAATTGCTCGCTTAGGTGGTAATCCTAAAACGGGCTCAAATATTTTGGGAAATTCACGAACAACGTTAATAAGAGAAATAATATCTTCCTCATCATCATTATCGTCATCATGAGGATTTAAAGAATATAAAGATGCAACCAATCTGGAATCCGAATCTTTAAGATCAATAGAAATCTGCTTAACAGATTGAGAATCTCGGAGATGAATAGTTCTCTCAGGACATAGGATTTAGGTTTTATAGCAGTCAAGCCAATCCATTCCCAAAATCATTCCAAAGCCTAAGTAGCGCATAACATGCAAATCGGCTCGGAAAGAAAGATCACACAAAATAATCTCGACATCTTTACACAATAAACTGATTGTTGCGGATCCACCAACCGGATTCGCAATTCTCAAGGAAGTCATTAAACACAAAACATCCAGAGAAAAAGTATCAACAAGTTCTTTTGAAATGAAAGAGTGGTACGCACCCGTATCAAAAAGAACTCGAATAGGATGATTACGAAATAAAATAATGCCATCAAGGATAGAATGAGATATACCTTTACCACGAGATGTGTTGCCAGGGGCTTGAGCAACATTAAGCTTTCCCTCCTTCCTATTTTGAAGTTTGGGACAAGAAGTTAAATAATGATCCGGGCTTTTGCAATAGCGACAAGTACGAGGCTTTGAACACTTGTTCACATAATGGTCCTTAGAACCACAGTTGTAGCATTGCCCACTACTTAAGGTAGAATTCTTAGTTGCTGGAGAGGCTTGCTTCCCTTTCTTACTGTTGGGATAAGGACCCTTGAACTTATTAGGCCTTTTCTTATTGTGGAAGTTCGGTTTAGCACCCATAACTTCAACATCACTCTCCCTATCAGCCTCTTCAAGACGAAGCGATATCAACGAGTTGATCAAAAGAAACTTCTAACTTTAGAAGTAATGGCTTCTTAAGATTTTTATTCAAGCCATATACAAATATTTGGTTCTTCTTTAATGGGGTGTTTATGTATTCGACCCCGTATTTGGAAAGTGACTCGAATGATGTGACATAGTCTGTCACAGAGGATTCACCTTGAACAAGGTCAATGAAACGGCGAGCCAAAGTTACCTTCTCAGCTTCTGGCACAAATTTTAATTCGAAGCGTTCCCGGAATTTCTCCCAAGTAAGATCCGCTTCATTTATTTCAGAAATAAGAAGCTCATACCAATCTAATCCTCTTTCTTGGAGCATACTAGAAGCCACCTGAACACGGTGAAGATCAAAAACATTCATGCGAGAAAAGATTCGATCGCATGTTCTTAACCAAGCCTGGACTTCAATAATAGTTTCAGAACCTTTGAATGGCTTCCCACCCAAATTGGTATAATCGCTGCACAAACTTGCAAATCCAGACCTAGGATGAGTAGACTCCGGATTAGATCCGGCTGCTTGAGCATTCCTTACTAGATCAAGAAGCTGCTGGGCAGACATAAATACTCCATCTTGGGGAGTAGCACAAGATTGACTGGCGCTGGGACGGCCTGGTCTAACCGTTTCTCTTCCTTTTTGAAAGAAAGAAAGAAGAAGGATAAGGTTATTCACCAAACGAATATCAAGCAATCTTGATAGATAAATAAGGAATCATAAAGAAAATAGGATGAATTGGTATGAAGACTCGAATTAAATCCTAAAGCACGTCTCCTAAGATGGACTTAGGACGATGATCCTTGATAGATTATTCTACATTGTTTCGAAGTTTGGCTCCGATACCAAGCTGTGACGCCCTACCTCTATACCCACGTTGGCAAGGACACTACGGGGTAATGCCGTCAACTAGCGCAGAGAATAAGGCTGTTGAGGAGCGACCATCCGTGTAATTGCTTTGTGCGAGCACCAATATGTCAGATAGTACAAGGAAGTTCGACATACCGATACAAACTCAATGCTACTACACAGTGGCTATATATATATATTCTTCAAAAACAAACATAGAAATAAACATAACACAAATCAGTCACAGACATCCATATCACAAAGGCAGGAAAAGATATGAATATAACACATTAAAGTGTACATCAGAGTAGTGGTCAAACAAGATCCACAATATCACAAAAAGAATAGCTACAAGTTCTAGACAAAAGAATATGGATACATAAATGAGTCTATATCTCAAATGCATACAACAAAATCTACTAATCTAAGTAGTTAGCCAAAAGTCAGGGTGATAATCCCAGATGTGAAGTCAAGCAGAAGCACCTGTAACATCTCGGTCTGACCCGAGTATTATTTAATAATAAAATAATAAACGGATCAGTCTAGCTATAAATATCAGATGAAATGATATAGAATAAGAGATATGACTAAACGTATAATAATCACAATGCCAAGCTGTGATAAATAAGTAATTGAAAATCAACAAGAGATTAATCAATATCACAAGAATCTTCTCAAAGATCAAAAGGAATGTCATACTCTGTGTTTTCATTCACTAAAACCATGAATATTGACAATAATATCAATGCCAATCACAAAAGTCAATGACACACAAATTCACTAAGGCACAAAAATTGATAACACATATCAATGAAAATCACGAAAATTGGTGAAAAACAAATTCTAGAAATCATCAATGGAAATCCAGAAATCACAAAAAAGGGGGAGGCCTATCACAAAACGGGAGCACGAAAACTCTCCAACACGTGTATCACAAAATGGAACGCTTTTCCATGGTTGCTAACCATTAATTTTGAGCCGAAGCTCCACAAATCGGCCCGAAGACCATGGGTCGCTACCCCACCGAATTGAGCCGAAGCTCCACAGAAACGGGGTTTAGTCTCCCTCATAGACAAAGAGACATCGCACATTTGCTAGTCTAAATCACAAAAATGATCATCAACGATCATCAAGAAGTGTCAATTACCGTAAGCTAGTAAATATAAAAGCTTAGCTTCATGTCCCAAAACCACTAGCTTAACTTAAATATTTACGAACAAATTGTAGATTTCCACTATAAAATTGTCACAAGCGATTCAATCGAACAAGTCCAAGAATTAACCGATGAAGTAAACGCAAGCGTTTCATACCACTTGTTTTACGAAGCCGTTTAATTAGATTTCTCGTTCGAGTGAGGTAAAGGCTTGTATATTTTTAAAATGACAAATCACAAAAATGATCAATCACAAAAATTCACATACGAAGAAGTGAATAAAATCCAAAGAATGCGATTCCAAATTCATCAAAGCGGAAATACCTATAACGACCCGCCCTTCTGGCCGCCCCTAGTCGGTAATTAAACCAACTTGAAACGTTCAAAATGACGGATTGTTATTCAGTTTATAGAGTTTAAACAGAATCAGCCACAGAAACACAGAATAATTATATTTCACATAAATGAATTTTTCTTACATATATCAGAGTTTGTACAATGCATTAATTTATACAGCGGAATATTTCTTTTAAGTACAAAAATCCCTGAAAAGCTAAAGTGAAGCGTTATCCCCCTCTCTCTAACTTTGCTGCCCGAAAATCTTCAAGCTGTAAAATACTGGGTCTAACCCGAGTATTACATTCAAAAGAAAATAATACACGGGTCAGTCTAATTCAAACTCAGTTATTAGTGCATAGAGGCAATAATAATAACAATTAGACGACAGTTAAAAATAAATTCACCTATCCGATCCTTTAACAAGAAATTGGATAACAGTAAATATAACACTTAACAGTGTTAAAATAACAAATCAGTAGATTCAAATTATCAACGAAGACAGATGAAGGGATTTTAAATGAAGATAATTTAGGAAAAAAACATCAAAATTGCCTAAACGGCAATTAACAACAAAATCATCAAATTAAACCATATCAAAATGCGATTCAAAATATATTGAATTGGCAACATAAAATAATTTCCATCAATAGAAAACATCAATTAAAACATCAGATCTGGTAGGGCTGCAGTACACGCACGTGTGTACGGCCTCGCCACATTTAAAACGTTAATTCTGTGTGGCTGCAGTTCACGCTTGCGTGCACTGCCTGGCCACTACCGTATATGGAATATGCAAAAGATCATAAATCAAAACAAAATAGGATATCAATAAAAGCCATGCCGTGTGGCTGCAGTTCACACTTGCGTGCACTGCCTTGCCGCTATAGTGATGATGTACCCAAAAGATCAACGAACCGAAATTTATGAAAAATCAAATATCGATGCAATGCAAACCAACAAGGAAACTGTACAAACGAATCCCAGGGCAAACTGCACAATAAACTGCAGCCACATCAATATCAAATGAACAGGCAATAAAGGAGGCAAAAAGTGATGTACACATGAATGCAACAGTGGTCAATACAAGTGCGGACATGATGAAGTCAGTGCCAACAGCGAATGACAGCAACTCAATCAATATGATTTACAACCTGGACCACTTGAACTCCATATATACGTGAATATTATGATCACAGTATACATATGCACACGTCGACCAGGCAACAAACAAAATCAACAATGGCAATGCGAATTTTCTCAAAGAATGATACCAGTATCCAAGTGCAGGAAGACTACAACAAGTACAAAATTCCCAAACACTCAAGACTGCACACTTCCATAAGTACAAAACTTTATATAAAATGAAACTGCAAATCCAAACCACTAACAAGAATGCAAAGGTCAAGTCACTGACTCAACGCAACTGCAACACCAAAGCACAAAGCAGTGGTACAACAATTCAATGAACAAGTAAACATAAAGGCTATAGGTTCGACACCACCAGACACTGGCGCAAACACACGAACACATATATAGGCAGTGAACATGTGAAAATCAGGCTACAGGAGCAAACCAGTATCAAATGCCATCAAGTAAACAAGACTCTAGATAGTACAAATCCATTAATATATGCATACACACATACAAATATATGTATGCCTATATATATGCAGACTTGAACAAACAGGTGACAGATCAAAGCCACCATTTAAAACAAATTGACGCAGCAATAAGGATTCAAGTTCGAATATACAGGTATAGCTAGTCAAATCAAAATGGACAGTAGCTACTACGCAAATGCAAGAAGGTCAAGCCACTTGACTCAACACAACTGCAACATAAGAAAACTGCAATCACCACAATATCAAATGAATAGAACTTCAACAAAAATGTAGCCACCACATGAATTCAAGGGCAAAGCATGTATGCAACTACCACTACAACGGGAGTGATAATATATGATGAATCTGAGGCCCCAGTGGCACTACACATGACAAAGAATACAAGTGTACTAGCAAAATAGAAATAAGGAGTACTGCTGCAGATTAAAAAATACCATATATAACTCGAACACAGTTAAGCCTACATTTAATTGGTTCAAGAAATGACCAGAAGTAATAACAATCATATATATACATACATGAATGCATATATATATATATATATATATATATATATACATGATAATGGAAAAACACATATGTGTACAAATGAAGACACAACAAATACCAAATACACAACAACCAAATCCAAGACCAATGAATTGCTATGGTCGACTAGGCAGCAACCAAAACAATACACCATGACTCATATAAACAAAACTGACACACATTGGAGTGTCACATACAAACCGAGTATATACGAGCTGAAGCCAGAAAATGTTCAAAACCGAGATGCCCAAGTAAACCAAACAAGTCAGTAAAGGTTCATTGTGGACATAATCAACAGAGTTTCCAACTTGAAGTCAAAGGAAATTGATGCCGTGAAAATCAGTAAGCAAGCATCACAAAATATATACGAATTTAGAAAAGGCCAGAGATAAATTTCAACATTCAATCAAAATCAAGTGACCGATGTTACATGAATCGAAATCCTGGTGGCCACAAACGAAATCAACATCGTCAAATAAATTCACTTGTAGCAGTTTCAATCCAGAGCCAAAAGTCAATCAAGTATTCAAACCCGAGTGAATGGAAAACATCAGAGAAACAAACAATATCGAACCACAATTCAACAGCCGAAAACTCAAGTGACCAAAGTCATGTTAAACAGCAACAAAATTATACGAAGAAATGAAACAGAAAAATCATGAAGTTCGCATTAGATGTGAGTAATAAAATTACTCACCTTAGCTTAAAGCGGTCGCGAATGGGGCGAAGAATCGAACGAGCAAGCCAGCGCCTTCGAATTTTAATCAAGCCCTAGATTTTGGAGACGAACGAGAAACGAAGATAGGCCGCCATTTTAATTTTTTTTTCGTTTGATTTTTGAAGTGATGAAGGAAGGGGTATCGGGTATTTTATGAGGAAGGGGGGAAAGGACACGAGGAAAAGATCGTGCTTGCCTTACCTTTTACATCGTTTTGATTTTAAGCCATGCTTTGAAAGTTGCGTGATTAGGCTTGACTTAAAAGATTATCATATTTTTTTTATTATATATTTTTTTCATTTTTTTTGAACTCAATTTGTTTTGTAGATATGTTCTTTAGTAAGCTTCATAAATATATAAACGTTTTGAAGTTCAACTATCAAACATCAATTTATTAATTTACATAAATAATAATTCTTAAATCTAAATTATTTTTTTAAGTCATTAGTTCGAATTTTAAATACAAATTTAATATTCAATTTCAAACTCCAAAGTCAAATTCAAATTTTTATTCAACTGTCAATAGATTAAATTCTAAAATTTAATCGCCAATTTCATAGTTATATTGGGAATTCAAACTAAACCATCATTCAAATATTTAAAATTAATTAAATATTTTCAATTTAAATCGTTCAAAATTCAGGGTTGTTACAATCTTCCCCCTTAAAAGAATTTCGTCCCGAAATTATAAGTTAGGAAAAACGATTGTTAAAATCTCACCGATATTTATACCCTACACAATTTTTTTTACCAAGTTCGAATCTTATTAAAATAAATAAATATAGGATTCATTCCATTTATTTTATCTCCCTAGTTTTGTTCATTATTTTCTAAAATCAAGACGTAAAAGTCTTTTACCAAAATTTTTGACTTACAAAACTCAAATTTAAACTTGAAATTCTTCATGCTAGAGATTTGCATATCATATTTTTTTTTCAAAGCTGTGGACTTTAAAGATATTTTAAAGATCTTCCTCCTTAATTCAATTAGGTTGGAATTATGTAATTTTAATTTCAGACTATTGATTTGCTATCTGAAGTTTGAAAATACTTGCTAACTCGAAGTTTAACAAGTCCATCGTCGTTCTCACAGACATTAGGCATACGCTGGCCAGGCGCAGGACTAAAAATCTCCAAGTACTAAATATACTTGCTTCAACTCCCAGTGAAAATACTTTTAAAAATTCTTTTTAAAAATGGATATGGAAAGCACGTTCCCCCATGGATCACAGTTTTACCCGGCGGTTACGCTACTATCCCAGTAAAAACGCTTGTAATCTGTAGATTTCATATCTCTTGAATTTCGCCATGGTTGTTGCCATAGATCGCGGTTCACACGGCGGTTACGCTACTATTCCAGTAGAAACGCTTATGACCGTAGGCATCTCGCCCCTCAAATTACGCTTTGGCCTCTAGATCGCAGTTTACGCGGCGGTTGCGCCACTATCCCAGTGGAATCGCTTGTAACTGTAGGCATCACGCCCCACGAATTACACTAGCATACATCATCATCAATTCACATGATCCCATCACGATGATCCATCATGAGGGATTCTAATCCACATGGACATTCCAACTTATGGAAATTCTACGTAGCTACGAATTTCAAATGGACACTCACACCGAGTTCCAACACCTTCACAATTTTTAAATGGAAGGTACTTGTCCATATCCTCAGTTTAGAAAACATAATGTCATATACATATAATACATCATTTCACATTTCGTGCATATCATACCTATGTAAACTTACATAGGATTTTCATAATAATGACTTTCCAAACCGATGGTTTTCGAATTATTACATTCACATATATAAGTTCCGAAAACCACAATATCCCATACCCATAACAAATAGAGGATTTCTAAATTTTCCATCTCCTTACCGATTTAAATTTTTCCTCTAAATCGATGTGAAAATTTAAGGTTATCTCAAACCCAATTCACATTCATAATCCAATTCATTATCGACTTCACATTCGATTTGGATTTCACGTTACATCGTCAATTCTCAACACATAATTGATTTCTACCGATATATAACCTCTAAACTCGTACGTCTAAGAGAAGGGTGTATATAGCTAAAAGAATAAATTCTCCGCCCACCAAACAGATTTATATTTAATAGAGATCAATTGCTATGTCATCAATTCACAATGTTAGACATACAATCCCAATCGACTATCCGAAATTCAAAACTCAACTTATGTTGTTTTTGGTGTCGAAGTTAAACTCAATTTAACTCAAAATTCAATCTTTTTTTTTTTGAAAAAAAATTCAAGTTGAACTAATTGTTCAAATTTTCCAAAAACATCTTTACAAGATATATATAATTTTCCACACTTAAACATTTGAAACAAATTTCAAATATTCACTTTTCAATTTATCTTTAAAAGATAGAATTTCAAACTTTCCATTCCATATTGGAAAACATTTCCATACTTATTAAATAATAAGTAATTCACAAATCCATTTATTTTCAACACTTGAAAAATATTCAATATACTTAAATCATAATCAAGTATATATTCCATTCTTTAAGGAAAGCGTTCTTTTAAATACATTTATTTGAGTCAAAATGAATGTTGCGTAAAACATCGTTACGACAACTCAAAATCTCTAGTATAGGGATTCAAATTTAAGATAGGTATATAAATCCCAATACTATATAATCATTTCCTTTCGGAAACCATTTACTATAACAACAGTGTTATAGTCCACCATTTTCTTCTATTTCTCGAAAACGTCTATTTCAACAATGAATATTGAAATCTATGTATTCTGTAGTTAATACATTTTAAAACATCTTTTAAAACAATTAACTCCATTCTTTTAAATTTCACTTTTCCAAATCATATCTGTTTATTCAATAATATATTCACTGTCCAAAATCGCGAATATACATTGTTTACCAAATTCAACACTTGGACTTATTTCATAGTTTGAATTCCCACATACTTTTCACAATATTGGTTTTAAACCGATTTCAAACTTTTCAATATTAAGTTTTTCACTTAACCTAATTCTCTGATGTTCAAATTCAAATTCATCACTGAATCTATTAAACCTATTATGGATTATCATGTTGACAACTTCAAATTTTAAATCTAAATTCCATTTGAATTTTTTTGCATTTTCTTTCTATTTCCAAATTAATCAACTAATTCTTTAGTAAGCCATTCATCGACTTGGTTTCATTAGATTAATATCTCCACATTCACTATTTTAGGCATTAGTTTAAACTTGAAATATAAGCTTTACATCAAAACTAGTTTGATTCATACTGTTAAGTCAACAAATAAATTTCCTTCCCAAGACGCTATTTTATTAAAATACTCCGTTCCGTACAACTAACCATAGCTTAATACCTTTAAAATACGTACATAGAAGATTTTGGATTACAAAAGATAGTATTACAAAATATATTGATTGGTTTAAGATTCAGAATTATTGAGGACTATCGAATTCCTGCCTTGTAGTATGCATCTTTGACAACTTCCCTCCTCGGTTTACACTATTTCAAGTTGTATTAAAGGAGGATTAACACATTCAAAATTTACATGTCCCCAATTCCTGCAGTTCCCGCAAAAATATAAGATGTTTCCATCCTTATCTATCACCCTTACACTTTTCGCTCTAGCTGATCGAGCTATAGCTTGCTTTCCATGTTGTCTTTCGGTGCAGTTTCTGGCTATATGTCCAATGTGGCGACAATGGTAGCAGATTGTCAATCTGTCGACGGGCAAATCGAGTACGCGCTTCTTCCTTTTCACTTTAGGGCAATGACTAAGAAAATGACCTTTCCCCTGACATTTAAAACACATAATCTCAAGACGAGCGAACCGGACATCCACATTCCTTTTCTTTCTTTTCTCTCGGTACATAACGACATAATGTCCCTTTTTATGACATCGATAACAGATAACATCATCATAGGGACCAGGTGCTTGCCTTTCATTTAATTTTCTTTCGATTTCCGCACATGCCACTGTTGCTTCTCTACGGGCAATTTCTCTTTGTTCACGGCGTGCTGCTTTTTGTGCTTCGGTTTTCGCCATTTTAATTAACAAGATATTTTTGAAGTTTCCTATTAAAATTTACAATCATTATTAGCAAAGGTTGGATTATTCAATCATTTTCCCAAAACAATTTGCAAATTTACATTATCCTGTTATATAGAATTATTATTCAACCAAACTTGATATTCAACTTCGGATTTTATTTCAAACATTTGAAATCAATTTTCAAAAGAATTCAAAAATCAAATTCCCAAGTTATGGTTTAATGATCCTCTTGGCTATACTAAATTGACATGTCATTTTATTTCACAATTATTACTTTGGAGATATTCAAAATATTTGATTTAAACCAATTCATTAATTCACTTCACTTATATTTTTTTTTCATAAATCTCAACAATTCGATAATGGTTTTTGAATGATCGGGACTCAAATCCAAGGAGACCTTACCGAAGAAAAACTATCGCAAACCTAAATTTAGAGAGGGGAATTTCCGAAAAGATTTGAATTTTCAAAATACCTTTTATTTTCAAAAAAAAACAACAATTTTTTTTTATACTTCATTAGATTTGAAAAACGTTTTCTTTAAAATGATTCTAGTAACCATAAACCGAGCTTTGCATAAACCAAAGGTCTGATACCACTTTTGTAACGACCCGCCCTTCTGACCGCCCCTAGTCGGTAATTAAACCAACTTGAAACGTTCAAAATGACGGATTGTTATTCAGTTTATAGAGTTTAAACAGAATCAGCCACAGAAACACAGAATAATTATATTTCACATAAATGAATTTTTCTTACATATATCAGAGTTTGTACAATGCATTAATTTATACAGCGGAATATTTCTTTTAAGTACAAAAATCCCTGAAAAGCTAAAGTGAAGCGTTATTCCCCTCTCTCTCTATCTTTGCTGCCCGAAAATCTTCAAGCTGTAAAATACTGGGTCTGACCCGAGTATTACATTCAAAAGAAAATAATACACGGGTCAGTCCAATTCAAACTCAGTTATTAGTGCATAGAGGCAATAATAATAACAATTAGACAACAGTCAAAAATAAATTCACCTATCCGATCCTTTAACAAGAAATCGGATAACGGTAAATATAACACTTAACAGTGTTAAAATAACAAACCAGTAGATTCTAATTATCAACGAAGATAGATGAAGGGATTTTAAATGAAGATAATTTAGAAAAAAAACATCAAAATTGCCTAAACGACAATTAACAACAAAATCATCAAATTAAACCAAATCAAAATGCAATTCAAAATATATTGAATTGGCAACATAAAATAATTTCCATCAATAGAAAACATCAATTAAAACATCAGATCTGGTAGGGCTGCAGTACACGCACGCGTGTACGGCCTCGCCACATTTAAAACGTTAATTCTGTGTGGCTGCAGTTCACGCTTGCGTGCACTGCCTCGCCACTACCGTATATGGAATATGCAAAAGATCATAAATCAAAACAAAATAGGATATCAATAAAAGCCATGCCGTGTGGCTGCAGTTCACGCTTGCGTGCACTGCCTTGCCAATATAGTGATGATGTACCCAAAAGATCAACGAACCGAAATTTATGAAAAATCAAATATCGATGCAACGCAAACCAAAAAGGCAACTGCATAAACGAATCCCAGGGCAAACTGCACGATAAACTGTAGCCACCACAGTATCAAATGAACAGGCAATAAAGGAGGCAAAAAGTGATGTACACATGAATGCAACAGTGGTCAATACAAGTGCGGACATGATGAAGTCAGTGCCAACAGCGAATGACAGCAACTCAATCAATATGATTTACAACCTGGACCACTTGAACTCCATATTTACATGAATACTATGATCACAATATATATATACACGTCGACCAGGCAACAAACAAAATCAACAATGGCAACGCGAATTTTCTCAAAGAATGATACCAGTATCCAAGTGCAGGAAGACTACAACAATTACAAAATTCTCAAACACTCAAGACTGCACACTTCCATAAGTACAAAACTTTATATAGAATGAAACTGCAAATCCAAACCACTAACAAGAATGCAAAGGTCAAGTCACTGACTCAACGCAACTGCAACACCAAAGCACAAAGCAGTGGTACAACAATTCAATGAACAAGTAAACATAAAGGCTATAGGTTCGACACCACCAGACACTGGCGCAAACACATGAACACATATATAGGCAGTGAACATGTGAAAATCAGGCTACAGGAGCAAACCAGTATCAAATGCCATCAAGTAAACAAGACTCTAGATAGTACAAATCCATTAATATATGCATACACACATACAAATATATGTATGCCTATATATATGCAGACTTGAACAAACAGGTGACAGATCAAAGCCACCATTTAAAACAAATTGACGCAGCAATAATGATTCAAGTTCGAATATACAAGTATAGCTAGCCAAATCAAAATGGACAGTAGCTACTACGCAAATGCAAGAAGGTCAAGCCACTTGACTCAACACAACTGCAACATAAGAAAACTGCAATCACCACAATATCAAATGAACAGAACTGCAACAAAAATGTAGCCACCACATGAATTCAAGGGCAAAGAAAATATACAACTACCACTACAACGTGAGTGATAATATATGATGAATCTGAGGCCTCAGTGGCACTACACATGACAAAAAATACAAGTGTACTAGCAAAATAGAAATAAGGAGTACTGCTGCAGATTAACAAATACCATATATAACTCGAACACAGTTGAGCCTACATTTAATTGGTGCAAGAAAATGACCAGAAGTAATAAAAATCATATATATACATACATGAATGCACATATATATATACACACATGATAATGGAAAAACATATATGAGTACAAATGAAGACACAGCAAATACCAAATACACAACAACCAAATCCAAGACCAGTGAATTGCTATGGTCGACCAGGCAGCAACCAAAACAATACACCATGACTCATATAAACAAAACCGACACACATTGGAGTGTCACATACAAACCGAGTATATATGAGCTGAAGCCAGAAAATGTTCAAAACCGAGATGCCCAAGTAAACCAAACAAGCCAGTAAAGGTTCATTGTGTACAGAATCAACAGAGTTTCCAACTCGAAGTCAAAGGAAATTGATGCCGTGAAAATCAGTAAGCAAGCATCACAAATATATACGAATTTGGAAAAGGTCAGAGATAAATTTCAACATTCAATCAAAATCAAGTGACCGATGTTGCAGGAATCGAAATCCTGGTGGCCACAAACGAAATCAACATCATCAAATAAATTCACTTGTAGCAGTTTCAATCCAGAGCCAAAAGTCAATCAAGTATTCAAACCCGAGTGAATGGAAAACATCAGAGAAACAAACAATATCGAACCACAATTCAACAACCGAAAACTCAAGTGACCGAAGTCATGTTAAACAGCAACAAAATTATACGAAGAAAAGAAACAGAAAAATCATGAAGTTCGCATTAGATGTGAGTAATAAAATTACTCACCTTAGGTTGAAGCGGTCGCGAACAGGGCGAAGAATCGAACGAGCAAGCCAGCGCCTTCGAATTTTAATCAAGCCCTAGATTTTGGAGACGAACGAGAAACGAAGATAGGCCGCCATTTTAATTTTTTTTTTCGTTTGATTTTTGAAGTGATGAAGGAAGGGGTATCGGGTATTTTATGAGGAAGGGGGAAAAGGACACGAGGAAAAGATCATGCTTGCCTTACCTTGTACAGTGTTTTGATTTGAGGCCATGCTTTGAAAGTTGCGTGATTTTAGGCTTGACTTAAAAGATTATCATATTTTTTTATTATATACTTTTTTCAATTTTTTTGAATTCAATTTGTTTTGTAGATATTTTCTTTAGTAAGCTTCATAAATATATAACGTTTTGAAGTTCAACTATCAAACATCAATTTATTAATTTACATAAATAATAATTCTTAAATCCAAATTATTTTTCTAAGTCATTAGTTCGAATTTTAAATACAAATTTAATATTCAATTTCAAACTCCAAAGTCAAATTCAAATTTTTATTCAACTGTCAATAGATTAAATTCTAAAATTTAATCGCCAATTTCATAGTTATTTTGGGAATTCAAACTAGAACATCATTCAAATATTTAAAATTAATTAAATATTTTCAATTTAAATCGTTCAAAATTCAGGTTTGTTACAATACCCTTGCCACACGACACGACGTGACCTAGTAGATGAGCGACCTAAGAGGTAGCGGCATAAGTGCAGGGGTGAGCGACCTAAGGGATGGTGCGATCTAATGGTGCGAACGACCTAACATGGTTGAGCTATAGGGTGGAACGACCTAATGGATGCGGCCAAGGTTGCGCGACCTAAGGGGTACGTGACCTAAGGAGAACGCGACCTAAAGAGGTAGCGGCATATGAGTATCATGCGGCCTAAGGAGTGCGACCTAAGACATAAGCGACCTAAGAACATGGCGCGACCCAGTGGTTGCGAGCTAGCACGGAGCGACCTAACTGCAGAAAGTCTGAGCGACTAAGTGGTTGAAACGACCTAGCCGAGCGACCTAGTGGTGGAACGACCTATGCGTAGAAGGCCGAGCGACCTAACGACTAAAGCCGAGCGACCTAACGCATAGAAGAAGGCCGAGCGACCCATGGGTTACGACCTATGGCCGAGCGACTCAATGGGGATGACCTAGCATGGCGCGCGAGCTAACTGCAGGCTGAGGGATTCGTATGCAGGCCGAATGGCCTAAGGATTTGAAATGCAAATACACTCTCAATTTACAACCGATCGACCACGAACGCTAGGGGATTACGCCTATCGGCTACTCGGCCATATTGGCTACTCGAGCATCACCAAAAACGTGTTCAAACATCAAAGATTGGATTTTTAATGTTATGAACCCAAAACACTAAAAATTGGAATTTTCACCAATTCAATCCAAATCAATGGAAAATGCATATGTAAAAGTGTTAGGAATTCATACCCAACAATCAAAGACAGTTATAGACAAAGATGTCAGATAAAAATCTCACCTTTACACAAGACCAATGAAGGAGAAGCTTGAAAGCAAGGAAGAATCAATGGCTTCTCTTTGAATTTGGAGTTAGATGTTGGATTTGCAAATAAAACTTGAGCTTGGAGTTTTAATTTCCCATTCCTTCCTCCATTTTTGATGAATCTTGAGTGTTAGGAAATGAAAGTAAAGTTATGAAGGGAAGCGGGTTGAGCTAGAGTAAATAGTTTAGGCTAATGGGCTTAACCAAACCCAAAGCCCAAAGTGAAAAAGTGGAAAAATTCCACTAACTCCAAACATATCAAAGTTTATACTCAAAAAGATCGCAAATGGTGTTTTGGACCCAATGGAAGTGGTTTCGAGTCCTAATTCGACCGTATGCAAAAAGTAACTTTTCGGACTAAAATCCAACTAACGATAAAATATTAAAATAAAATATTTAAATATTCAATCGTAAAATATGCGGGTTGTTACAGAATGTTTGAATTGATTGATGTGCTATAGTATGGTATAATTTGAAATTGGCATATTATATTGTGCTAACGTCTATGGATGCAGGGAAAACAGGTTGGAGGGATCCAACTAGATCCCTCAACATTTATTTAAATCACTTAATGCCATATGTTGTGATTATTTTATATTCTGTGATGTATATTATTGATAATTGGAATATTGGATGTTATGGTTTACCTGAGTATATTCCCGTGCACTAAGTTATCAAGATATATAGAATTGGATTTTGGAAATAAATCGAAGAGAATTTGTAAGTGAAATAATTATAGAAAATTTAAATAAATTAAGAATAAATTGGATAAGAATAATAGTAGTTTTAAATGCTAATAAATAAATTCTGTATATGGAAAGGAAAATTTGAATAAACAGAATGTTAATGAATTTTAATCTTCAGTGATATTATTTAAAAGAACAAAACATTTATTTAATATTTAAGATTTAAATTATTGAAAAGAGCAAAGAAGAAACTGGGAAAAGCTAAAATTTGTTTATTTCAGCTAAAAGATTTAAAATCAAATAGGGAATAATAACATTAATAATAAGTCCATAACTAATGAATTTTGAAATGAACCGATAAGTAAAGAATTTTTTTTGAAATAGAATAAATTGGAAATCAATTTGGGAAAATTGATTTAAGTGATTGGAATTGGGATTTTTCTCTAGATAACCAAGTGCATTTTTAAAGTAAATTTTTAAGTGTAAATTAAAGGTTTCGAAGTTGTTTTTTTTAAAATGCAAGTTATGGAAAATTTATCATTTCTAAATATTGAAATTTATAAAGTAAGTATTTTCTTTCAATCCATTATGGTAGTAATTATTTAAAGAATGACTTAGTATTATGTTATTAAAAGTATAAATCTAGTTTTATATTTGTTAAGTAACTTTTATTTTCAAATATTCATATAGTATGTATTTTTAAAAAATTATTGAAGTAGTTTTAACTTAAATGTTTTAAATTATATTTCCAAGTAAAGTGTTTTAAATTATTTTAAAAATCTAGTTTTGTGCTTGGTGATTTCAGTGGAAACAGAAAATATTTGGGAAGTTTATTCTGAAAGAATGATGGTTTGAAACTGTTTACAAAAGGTTGAAAATAGAAATATATCTTGTGAAGATATTTTTGAGGTTAATAAATAATTTGGAAAATTATTTATTTTTGGATGGTTGTTTGTGAATATTAATTGATAGTCAAATCACTGACTATCAATATTTGGCCAAATGCGTTGATCGTTTCGAAGAGACCGGGATCGAGATTTATTTCTGGAAAACCACTTCGATCCAGTTTGTACGTTTCGTGTGAAACGAGTTTGGATTCGAAGATGGAGCAGCGAAGTGCAAGGGCTAGTCGCTACTAATGCTGATGATATTTCCAAAATGGATGTAGTAGGAATAGTGCCTTCAGTTCCGTTCGAACCCGGGACGGACTTGTATGGATGAATGCTTGCAAAACATCATCAGGTGGACGATGGGCATTCTAAGGGATATGTTCTAAAAAGGTAACGCTTAGTCTCAAGCCTCATCAAATGGAAATGACTGAAAATCAGGGTTATGCAGCAAGGCTAGGTGGGTAGCACCCAAGCAGGGTGAAGTCATCCCTGCCTAGATGTCCCTTTTTATTTCGGCTTAGTGGGCGGTTGCTGATCCCAACCGCGGGGTGATCTCACTCGGGATTATCAAGTAAGGGGTAGTCCCGGTCTTGTGTTGCAGGGGAGCGGTCATACTCCTCGATACTGTGATCTAGGCCACGTACCGTGACAGGTGGTACACCAGTGCCTAGTCATTAGTTGGAAATCCATTCTCCCTACGAGCCTCGTACGAGTTTTGGTTGTATTACCCACTCTGTGGCTAGTAGCTTGAATTTAATGAATGTAACAATTTCATCTATTTTATAAGTATCTGTATATAGACCTTATTATATTATCAGAGGATTTTTATAAAAAGTGTTTTAGCTATCGTAAGGTAAAAACCTGACATGTTTCTTTGTGGCATGGTCTTACGAGATGCTTTTGTTTTCAAAGGATTTTTGAAACTTTAAATAATCAATTGAGTGTGATTTTCTCACGCTGGTATTCCAGACTGACTCGAGTGTTATTTAACTGTAATGCTCGGGTCAGACCAAGTATTATAGAATACAGGATATGATGTTGTGGAGCTTAGGAGACGAGCTAGATGACAATACGTACTGTCGTACTTTTTTTATATATATATTCCGCTGTGTTGAGTAGTTGTGTATCCAGTTGTATGTTATTGATGTTGAGCTGTGATTGTTGTATTCTGATGATGTAATATATAAACAGTGATATTTGATTTTTGAGTAAAGATTATTTATTATCTATTATATTTTATTCCGCTGCGATGGTTAGATTCTGTTGTTGTTTTCTATTTTCTTCTCTACCTCTTCTTCTTTAACCCAAATGGTTCGTATTTTCTGTATAACTTGAGTTGATTGTTGTAGAATAGTGTTGACTCAAGGGGTATGGATTTGTGGGCTGTTATAGTTGGTATCAGAGCTTAGGTTGGTGATAACCTTCGCTCTGGTGGGAACTACTCATTTCAATTAGAGTCCGTAGTACTCTATAACGAGTTTGAGCGTATTAATATATATGAGCGCGTATTTGTTAGTGAACATAAATTATTTAATATTGTGT
Organism: Allium cepa; assembly: GCA_030765085.1. Classification (NCBI taxonomy): domain Eukaryota; kingdom Viridiplantae; phylum Streptophyta; class Magnoliopsida; order Asparagales; family Amaryllidaceae; genus Allium; species Allium cepa. The sequence continues at coordinate 362,194,339 of CM060942.1, forward strand.
TGATTGATTTATTGAGTGGCATATGAACCTTCGTCGGCACAGCCTCTACAACTGTCTCGAAGGGGTTTCTAAACACTCGAATAGAACAATCGACACGGTATTGTTTTAAATATGGGTGAATGAAATAATTTTACCCAAAAAATATTTTGGTATAAGGAAAAGTTTTCCTTAGACCATTTAGCTAATATATGGTTGCTTGGATGTTAAAAATAATGGTATTTAAATTATTATCCTTATTGTATGGAAAATTTAACTAGAAATTGAAAATACAACCAAGTTTAAGGGAATGAATTCATTATAAAATGAAATTTGTAAATATGAATATAAATGTAAATTATAAATTTAAATATAATGAAATAACAATTCGTATGAGTATAAGCCGTGCAAATGAATTATAGTTAAAATTGATTTAAGCAGGATTTGGAAATTTAGATCCTGGAGCTTCGGAAGTGTTTTGGAGATAAATAATAGCCTTATTGTTTTAAAGATATTTCTAAAAAGGAAATTTGTTTTAACTGGATTTTGAAAGTAATATAGCATTGAAATCACTTGGATTATTGGGAAATAATTCTGATGATGGCGGCCGCATTATCAGTATCCATTTTTGAATTTCTAAGTGACGGATTGCTGCCAAAAATTTATTTGTTCAGAAAGGCTGGTTGTTTTGAAAATCTCAAAGGAAATTTGTTGGGGATCAAAACCCAGGATTGGTTTAAATTTTTCAGAAATGTGAGTTGAGATGTTGAAGATTTCAAAATAATTTGAAACCAAAAGCCGGATGTTTAAAAATCCTGATAAGATAGGTTGTAAGCTTATAAATTTAGATGATTTTTAAATCAGGAAAGGAATATAAGCTTTGAATGTCGAGAATTTGAATTTAAAATGAAAAGTTAGAAATGAAGTTAACTTGGATTTGAGAATAAGATTTAACTGGATTGAAATTAATTAAATAGGCTGAAAAATAATATCCAGTTGTTTTCGAATTAAGTTGAAATCGAATTGAGATTAAATAAATCTAAGTTTAAAATAAAATTGAATTGGAATAAAAATTCAATTGAGTTATTGAATGGAATTAGATTCTTACCTGAATAAATGGAAAATAAATTGGTTAAGGATTGGATTGAAGTAAATAAATTAGAATAACTTATAAAAGAATCAGAATTAAAAATCCATAGAATAAAATATGCTTGGATTATTAATAAGTGTAAAACTCGAACAAAAAATAAAAAATGAATACATTCAAGCCTAGAATGAATGTGATTGTATAAAATAATAAGTTGTGACTTATAAAATTGAAAATGGAATACAAAACTCAAAATTAATATTTTGATGAATTGGAAAATGGAAAGAAAATCCAAACTTGAATTATTAAATAAATTGAACTAAGAAAATTAAATGAAGTGGTATTTGGAATTAAAAATCAAGTATTGAATTTTAACCAAGGAAAGAACTAATTAGATAATAAACTAGTTAATGAAATTGAATTGTGAGTTTATGATGAAGTTTGGAAATAAACTCAAGTTATAAATTAAATTCGACTTAAATTGTTGGTGAAGTAAATGTAATTGAATTGTGAGTTAATAAAATTGGATGGTAAATTAAAAGTGAATGGTGGAATCAGAACTTGAGTTATTAATTAAAATTCGACTTGAAGTGTTAACAAATTAAAAATAATTGGAAATATGCTGAATCAAGGAAAATGAAATTGGATTAAAATAGTAATGGGTTGTATTGCAAATAAAATCCAAATAAGTAGAAATAAATTAAAAATGGCATTGTAATCAATTGATGAGCTGAATCTGAAAGGTTAAATTTTATAATAACTAATCAAATGAAATTGTAGATTTAAAATGAGATTTAATTGAGATAGAATTAAGTTGTAAAATGAAAATGAGCATAAATATAAAAATTTGAATAAATTAAAGTAAATTGACTTAAGCTGAATAGATGAAGGAGAGTTAAATTGAATTCAACTTAAAACTAAGTTTAATGGAATTGGATTGGATTTAAATCAAGTAAAAATGAATTTTCATCGAAATAAAATTTTGTGAGTTATAGATAATGTTTAATGGAATGATATTCTTAAATAAATAATTGTAAACCATTTAAGTTATCAGGGTATTGAAATAACTTGAGACAATAACAAAAATAGAATGTTTCAAGTTTGCTAGAATGGTTTTAAGTGAATGTGGATAAGAAATGAAACGTAAATGAATAGATTGTGAATAAAATTGAAATGGTTATTGAATGAAATAGCCTGGATTGATTTCGAGCTAAATAAAATAGTTTGGAATAAACAAATATGGAAGGGAATGTAAATGAATGGATTGTGAATAAAATTGAAATGGAATGTGTCGAGCTAAATAAATGTTCGTTGTTAACTCCTATATTCAGCGACTCAGGGACACAAAGGAATTGGCGACTTAACACATGAAGCGGGTTGAACGACTTAACTTCTGAAGTGAAGCAGCGACTCAAAGGGTAAGCGACTTAAGAAGGACAACGACTTAGAGAGTTGGATGACTTAAGGGCTTAACGACTTAACAGTTTAAGAGAGTTGGACGACTTAAGGGCTTAACGGCTTAAGAGGGGTGAGCGACTTAAGGGGAGCAGCGACTTAACTAGTAAGCGACTCATGGAGTTATCGACCTAACGGCCTAAACACTCTGCGACCTAAAGTGCTAAAGCAACAGCGACCTAGCATCTTCTGCAAAAACCGGGGTCCCACAACCACTAAGTCGCTCGCGACTTAAGTCGGCCATGACCTAAGTTATAACAGGCTTATCCCTAAGTCGCCTAACTCCTTAGTTCATTTGAGAAAGGATCAGGAGCTACGCTACCCTGTTCTACTGTGACCTTAAGTTGCGCCCGACCTACCGACCTACAACCCGACTTAAGTCGCTCACGACCTAATACTTAGAGAATAAATAGAGCCTCTTTCCCAGTGGCAGGGGAGATCTACCAAATGATTAGGTACGAGCCTGTTAAGTCGTGACTCGTATCTTCCTAACTCGCGAACGAGTTATGGTATACCCTAGGTCGCGCGCGACTTATAGCCCCATCCAAAACTCCCTATAAATACGGCATGTGCTCCAACATGAAGGGGACTTTTGGATCATTTTCTTCAGAGCATTGAGACTCTACCATCTTCAAGCCGAGCCTTACTTCAACATTCGAGACTCACAAGAAGCTTCAATCAACTTCAAGCTGGGATTCAACATATTCAACCATGAATTTGGAGAATTCTCTTGCATCGAAGTTTTTCTAGCTACTTGTCTTTTGAAGTGAATTGTAATTGAAGGAAATTGTAAAGGATTGTAATCATATTAGCAATAAAGAAGGATTGAAGTGGAAGTAGGCTTGATCATAAGCCGAACCACTATAAACTCTGTGTCTCTTACTGCTTTTTTTTGTTTCCCGTGTTAACGGGTGGTGCTTTCATTCAAATCTCTATTTGCATCGGGGTGTTATCGTCTGACTTTTTACGTTAACATTCGTGAATGAACTAAAATAAAAAGGAAATTTAATTGGTAATGAAGATGAACCTAAGTTGTTAATGGTTTTGAATGAACTAGTTTAATTAATAAAATGAAATGCAAGTGAATGGATTCAAATTTAAAATGCAATGAATATGAGAATATATGGATTGTGAATAAATTTAAAAATGGAATAGGATTAAGTATAAATTGAGTTAAAATCCATTTAAATTCGTTATAAAACATAAATACCTATTTATTCACACGGATCTCGCCAAATTGCATAGAATAAATTGTCATTGGATGTAAATGGAAGTAATTAAAATTCTATGAATTGATAGGAGTAAAATAAAATGATTTTGAGAGCATTTGAATTAAATATGAGTTCGGTTTGCTTAAAAATAAATTAAATGTAAGCGATTGAGTTTTAAACGATTCAAATTAACGAAATTGTATACAAATGGATTGAAAACCTTTCAAATTGGATGAAATTGGTTATAAATTAATTGGAACAATGGAATTAGTATGAAAATTGTATAAGTTGCTTACGGAAAAATGTTTGGTGTGAATTTCTTTTAGAATTCATGTATTTAACTATTACAAATAAGTGAAATATTGTTAAATTTCATATGTATGACACTTACATGTTTAAATTGAGTAAGTACTAGTACTGGGAAGCCGTGTGGCTGGATTTTGGGCTGGCCAACTGCTAAATAAATAAGCTGTTTGCTTAAAAATGCTAAATAAGGTACGCCTACGCAATAAAAATAGGAAATATGAACTTTTTTTGGTTTTTCCGACTGGGTGGGTCAATGTATATATATTTATATCTTTTGTCAAATTGCAAAAGCTCCTCCGTACAAAGGAGACTCTGCCAATTTTTTTCAGAAATTCTGGGAGTTAGAAATTTTTTTTGAAATTTTTTGGAAAATTTTGTTAACGACAAAACGGTTTCAAAATGGGAATTGAAATAAATTAATAAATGAGACTAATTTAAAATAATGACATGAATCATTATAAATGAAAAATAAAAATTTAAATATTCAGAGTTAAAGATAAATTGAATTCATATGGAAATAAAAGAATCAATTTGAATAGAAATAGATAAACTAGAATGGTGAAGTGAAAATAAATAAATAAAGGTGCATATATAATGCTTATACTAACTTAAGAAGGAATGATGAATTCTTAAATGAAAAATGATACTACAAATATAATCTAAGTTAATATTTGAATGAATAAATATTGACATTTTGTAAGAAAGTCGATAAAATATTTTTGGAAGTTGTGATTGGATATTAGTGCTAAGCAGGATATGCAGTTAATATAAAGGAAAAAGAGAATTGGTTTTGACTTCAAAAGGATAAATATTGAATTGCCTGACCAAAAAGGTATGTGTTTAAATTTCTGTGAAATTTGATTGGGTTTTTGGATCGAGCCACTTGGCTTTTGTTTTCTTTTTGGATTTGGGAGGCCGTAGGGCCATTTTGTAGTTCTACCGTGCTAGCCGCGCAAAGGAGACACTGGCGAAATTTTTCGGGAATTTAGGGAGTTAGAAAATTTTGAGAAAATTTTGATAATTCAAAATTTGGTTTTAAATTGAAACATGAATGGTTAAACAAATGGTATGGTTTGAAACCATGGGAAAGTTGAGAAGTTAATAAGAATAATAAGGGGTCTTTAATAAAAGAATATGTTATGACAAGTTAATTAAACTGTTTGGTTTTGAAAAATAGTAACGGGTATTGGATCATTCTTCCTAACTAGTAATTTCGGGGATGAAATTCTTTTAAGGGGGAGGAATGTGATGACCTGGAATTTTCGAGCATTTAAAATCGGAATATTTAATTGATTTTAAATATTCAATAGAGTAATTTTAACTTGAATTACGAATATCACTATTTATTTATTGAATTTAATAATTGGAAATTAGGTAAGATGTTGAATCTGAAATTTTTAGCCGGATAAAAATAATTTAAGAGTTTGTAAAATTTATATTGATAGCACTAAAGGTAGTGAAAGTGTTAAAATTGAATTTGGAAGTGATTTGTTCCGTTTTAAAAATATATTGTTTAAATTGGTATTTAAAATGGCCTTAGGAGGCACAGTCTCGAAATTCGATGAATCCCGTTCCGTTGGATCCGTAATAGTGTTTTATTATCGGATTTCAAAATTTTGTAGTGATTGGAGTTGTTGTGTGAGCATACGACATACAAACGCGTTGAATTTTTATCGAAAAATTTAATATAATATACATTGTTGACTGGTAAAAAAATGCTTCACATCAGCTTATTTTATTTCTAAGTCACTGTGCATCTGTTCAAACATGCATCCATCACGTCCATGCCGACAATTTCCATTATTAAATCGCGTATTGTCACCCCTTTCTTTTCAAATCAAATCTCCAGAAAAAAAATCTCGTTCCAGTAAATGAAAAAAAAACTAATGGCTGAACATACTAAAAAGGGGATCGATTTGGTAGCCGAGCTTTTTAAACCTTCTGCTCTTCCTTCGTGCCTACAAATCAAGATCAAAACCACCTATTCTTCGAATTTAATTAGAGCTGATAGAAAACCATGTACCCTCAATTCCCTTTAACATCAACTCAAAACGACTTCGATCCAAAAGAGGGCGAGCGCAGCCAGATTTCGAGCTGTTAGGGTTCGTTCGAATGGTATGAGGAAGAAGGTCGAGTTCGATAACTAGGGTTTGGGTTTTTACGAACCTTAGTACTTCACCGTTGGTTTCGATTGCTGTATCGAGTGGGGTGGAGGCGCGTTGTTCGTGGGAAGTTGTGGTGCTCGGGTTCGTTCCTGATGGAGGTCGCGATCTTCTTTGGAGGTCTGCAGAATTGGCGATCGATTGGTGATGGCTCTGGGGAAGTATTCGTTTGTGCTGCGGTGATTTTGGGGTATGGTTTCCTTTTTCGTATTTGTATAAATTTACATATATAAACAGTAAGGTAGAAATTTATTCCAGTATTTTCTATAATAAAAATATACAGGTAAAGCAGAAAACCTATATGGATTATTGTGAAAATGAAATGAATATACACACATTTTAATTTACTTGCTTATTTTAAAAATAAGTTATTTAAGTGATTTACTTGAAATGAATTTATTTTAGTTACAAAAGGTTTCAAAAGGAATTATTAGTTTAAGTAAAATTATTAGATTGAGTTAAGACTTATTAAAGTGGTAATTATTTGATCGATTGGTTCAAAAGATAATAAATCATATAATGTTTATTCAAGGTTTGGAATCGTAAAGGAAAAACAACTGGTTTGGCACAGATTTGTAAGACAAAATCAAAGGTGAGTTAATCTCACTCAGTTTAATTTAAATTTAAATGATCAATTTTAAATAATTGTTTGAATGTTTGAATTGATTAATGTGCTATAGTATGGTATAATTTGAAATTGGCATATTATATTGTGCTAACGTCTGTGGATGTAGGGAAAACAGGTTGGAGGGATCCAACTGGATCCTTCAACATTTATTTAAATTATTTAATACTCTCTGTTGTGATTATTTTATATTCTGTGATGAATATTATTGATATTGGAATATTAGATGTTATGGTTTACCTGAGTATATTCCGGTGCACTAAGTTATCAAGATATATAGAATTGGATTTTGGAAATAAAATGAAAAGAATTTGTAAGTGAAATAATTACAGAAAATTTAAATAAATTAAGAATAAATTGGATAAGAATAATAGTAGTTTTAAATGCTAATAAATAAATTCTGTATATGGAAAGGAAAATTTGAATAAACAGAAAGTTAATGAATTTTAATCTTCAGTGATATTATTTAAAAGAACAAAACATTTATTTAATATTTAAGATTTAAATTATTGAAAAGAATAAAGAAGAAATTGGGAAAAGCTGAAATTTGTTTATTTCAGTTAAAAGATTTAAAATCAAATGGGGAATAATAACATTAATAATAAGTCTATAACTAATGAATTTTGAAATGAACTGATATGTAACTAAATTTATTTCAAATAGAGTAAATTGGAAATCAATTTGGGAAAATTGATTTAAGTGATTGGAATTGGGATTTTTCTCTAGATAACCAAGTACATTTTTAAGGTAAATTTTTAAGTGTAAATTAAAGGTTTCGAAGTTGTTTTTTTTAAAAGCAAGTTATGGAAAATTTATCATTTCTAAATATTGAAATTTCTAAAGTAAGTATTTTCTTTCAATCTATTATGGTAGTAATTATTTATAGAATGACTTAGTATTATGTTTTTAAAAGTATAAATCTAGTTTTATATTTGTTAAGTAACTTTATTTTCAAATATTCATATAGTATGCATTTGTAACAAATTATTGAAGTAGTTGTAACTTAAATGTTTTAAATTATATTTCTAAGTAAAGTGTTTTAAATTATTTTAAAATTTTAGTTTTGTGCTTGGTGTTTTCAGTGGAAATAGAAAATATTTGGGAAGTTTATTCTGAAAGAATGATGGTTTGAAACTATTTTCAAAAGGTTGAACATAGAAATATATCTTGTGAAGATATTTTTGAGGTTAATAAATAATTTGGAAAATTATTTATTGTTGGATGATTATTTGTGAATATTAATTGATAGTTAAATCATCGACTATAAATATTTGGCCAAATGCGTTGATCGTTTCGAAGAGACCGGTATCGAGATTTATTTCTCGAAAACCACTTCGATCCGGTTTGTACGTTTCGTGTGAAAAGAGTTTGGATTCGAAGATGGAGCAGTGAAGTGCAAGCGCTAGTCTCTACTGATCCCGAGGATATTTCCAAAATGGATGTAGTAGGAATAGTGCCTTCGGTTCCGTTCGAACCCGGGACGGACTTGTATGGGTGAATGCTTGCGAAACATCGTCAGGTGGGCGATGGGCATTATAAGGGATATGTTCTAAAAAGGCAACACTTTGCCTCAAGCCTCATCAAATGGGAATGACTGAAAATCAGGGTTATGCAACAAGGCTAGGTGGGTAGCACCCAAGCAGGGTGAGGTCATCCCTGCCTAGATGTCCCTTTTTATTTCGGCTTAGTGGGCGGTTGCTGATCCCAACCGTGGGGTGATCTCACTCGGGATTATCAAGTAAGGGGTAGTCCCGGTCTTGTGTTGCAGGGGAGCGGGCATACTCCTCGATACTGTGATCTAGGCCACATACCGTGACAGGTGGTACCCCAGTGCCTAGTCATTAGTTGGAAATCCATTCTCCCTATTTTTTGCAAACGGCCGAATTGGGACTCGATACCACCTCCATTGGTTCCAAAATGGCGTTTGCGATCTTTTTAAGTATAAGCTTTGATATGTTTGGAGTAAGTTGAATTTTTGCTACGTTTTCTATTTGGGTTTTGGGTTTGGGTTCAACCCATTTGTTAGTTTATTAACCTAACTCAGTCCCTCTCCTCTCTATTCACCCTCATTTCATTTCTTTAACTTAAGCAAAACTGAAAATGGTGGAAGGGAAATAGAAATTGCAAGCCCTAGTTTCTTCTTTGCAAACTTGATTCTTGCTCCAATATCAAAGAGAAGACATTGGTAAGCTTCCTCTTCATCTTCTCTATCTCCTTCTCTCTTCAATCTCAGAAATTACTAAACATAAACTTAGGAAAATACTTGTTTTATTCTTAGATTGAAGCTAGTTGAGTAGAAGTGGAGATTTGTTGGTCTTCTCCTTGCAAATTGAGCTTCTTCTTCTTCTTTGTTTTTGGTTAAAGGTCAGTTTTGAACTCACATTTACTTCTCTTGATGTAACGTACGCGATTTTTCGTTGCCGAAAAACCGAATAGTTATGGGTTTAAGAAAGAAGAAAAGAGAGAAGAAGAGAGAAGAAATAGAAAAATAGAGAATAGGGAGGAAAGAAAATAGAAAAGAGAGAGAAGAAGATGGAAAAGACAGAAAAAGAGAGGGAAAAGAAAGTAGGATAGAAAATAGAACATAGAACGGAACAGAACAGAAAACAACAGAACAACATCAGAATCTCACAATTCGCAGCGGAACAACATATAATAATAAATGAATAATCTTTAAACAAGAACTATATCAGTTATTACATTTTACACATTACATTTCATTACATCATATCATCAGAGTGTACAACAACAACAACAAACAGTGCAGCGGAAAAAGAAATACTATATAACGGTAATACGCCATGCCATCCATCTTGCCTCTAGCAACTCCAGAATATCCTGATAAACCTTAACTCTTGACTGCCCGTGTGAAAATTGGTGGGCACCCAGAGTTTAGGAAGGAAAACAATAAACTCCGAGTCAGTCATGTGACTGATGTGAGAACTCAAAACAGTTTATTTATCTTTAAAATCAAAATAGAGGAATATTTTTAAATTCAATTCGCAATGCTTTTAAAAATGAGACTACCATAAGGCCTCCCGCACACACACACAATGCAAATGCAGAATCGGAGGAGATTTCTCCTTATGATAGTCAAAGGTGCTTGATACGCATTTAAAAGAACATTTGATATTATTACTAGTGCATAGTGTAGAGAAAAAAATTCATTTCGAAAGTAGAATATAAATCTTAGCCAACATAGACATTCCAAACTATGCCTACTATAGCTAACTATGTTCAATAGCAGGTTACCGCCACATTCCATAGCAGGTTATACAACTAAAACCGTACAAGTCACGTATTGTTTCTTTGGATTTCCAACGAATGATCAGGCCAAGGAAATTCCCATTGCCACATGAGAATGCCTCTGGATGGACATCCCCGAGAACCAAACCGGATCTCTACCAACACAAGGCCGGGTTACCCCTAACTGAGTAACAACTGACCGAATATGCCATCCCCCGGTCCTTTGGGACCTTTCACCGAGCGCTCGAAATGAATTCACACAATCATAACAAAGTGTTTTCAACATGAGTAAGTATCTGGGCTCCATACCATGATACCACCCTTTTCCAGAAGGAAATGCACACATCCTAAAGGGCGCTACCCCTCATAACCTTGCCGCATCTTTCCTGTTTTGACCATTCACGGGGTGTGAGGCTCGACGAAGTCACGTCCACAAAAACATACTTTATACAAAAGCCATGCTTTGGGTCAACAAATGATCATAGAAATGATCACCAAGATAGACGATCAAATAAACGATCCTATCACAAAAATCAACACAATGATCATTTACACCTACACTCAGCATGTCACATTACCAAATTGGGAATATATCGCTGATAACATTCAACTACATAACCTCTGAGCTCGTACGTCTCAGAGAAGGGTGTTAAGCTAAAAGAATAAATCCTCCGCCACCAACAGAAATATATTTGAAAGAAATCTGCTTTATATCTCAATTTGTAATGTCAGACATACAATCCATACAAGTCTGTTCCGGGCTCGAACAAAACCGAAGGCACTTCTTACGAAGCCCTTGCAATCCGGGTATTCACAATCCCGATCGAATTTCCCATCACTTAGGAGATCTCAATACCAGGAGCTACCCAGTGCAGAAACAATCGATAGGTCATCCTATCGCTTTTGCAAATACTCGGTCTTCAACATCGATCTTCAATGCAATTCACAACGACGTATCACGTATTCGGAATGGGTTATACGACCCCATGGTCCTTTCCCGGTTAACCCGAATAGTGAGCGCTTATTCAAAAATAAGTGTGGCATTCAAATTCAAACAAATCACATCAAATACCCATTCAAAGGGAAATATTGATAGTCGTTTATTGAACTATCAATGGATATGCACACATCACCAGTTTCCAAATAATTTTCCAAATTATTTATTTTCCAAAATATCTTTACAAGATATATAATTTTCACACTTCAAAAATAAATCAATATTTATTTTTTCTAAACCAATCCCACTTTCTTTTATAAATTCCATAGTGAATTTATATTTCACAATATCTATGAATATATGATTTTAATTATTTATTTTCAATTTATCTTCAAAAAGATAAATTCTCAACTTATTCAATGAAATATTAGAAAACATTTCCATACTTATTTATTCATAAGTAATTCACAAATTTTATTTATTTTCAACACTTAGAAAATATTCAATATACTTAAATCGAAATTAAGTATATATTTCATTCTTTAAGGAAATCATTCTCTTAAACATATTTATTTGGGCCAAAACGAATGTTGCGTAAAACATCGTTACGTCAACCCAAGATCACTAGTATAGGGATTCGAATTTAAAATAGATATATAAATCCCAATACTAAACAAAACATTTCCTTCGGAAATCATTTACTATAACAACAGTGTTATAGTACACTATTTCCTTTTATTTCTCGAAAACGTCTATTTCAACAATAAATGTTGAAATCTATGGTTTCGAATATCAACACATTTTAAAACATCGTTAGATCGTTTTAATTCAATTTAAACATCTCATTCAAAACAATTTCTTTAACATATTATTCACTATTCAAAAACGTGAATATACTACGTTAACAAATTTCATCATTTCTATACATTTTATTTCAAAGGATTATTCACAGTCAAAAATGTGAATATAACTCCATTAATAGGTTTCAACAATTTACTTATCAAAATAAGTTGTTTGCGAATTTATAAAACAACGTTTATAAATCACTTTATTAACCTGTTCAATTTATATCTCAATGATATACTAAAAATTCATATTATAAGTCAAATGCTTATAAAACGATTATTTTACAAAAAATTATTCTTTTAAACTTCATAATTATAAATCTTATAACTTATAAGATTCGATTATTTATCCAAACCTATTCTTTTATAATTTCACAAAATTTATAAATCTTACTATTTATAAATTTCATTTATAACTTCGCCATTTATAATTTTATGAATTCCATTCGTTTACAAAATTCATTTTTACTTCATTCAAACACTTATAAAAACTCGTTTTATAATGTCAATATTTCAATTTATAAATATCCATTTACAAATCTCTTAATATAAATCAATTTATATTATTCTTTTAAAACGTCTTTAATCTCCTTTATTATTTCACCATTTTGATTCATAAAATAATTAAATTTTATAAATCCTATATTTAAACTTTTTACAATAAATTCTAAAATCCCGATTAAACTATTTTATAAAATCATTAGCTTCATATTCTCAAAAATCAGTTTTTAACTATTTTTTCTCCAAAATCATAATTTTTATAACTTTAAAAATTATACGTTCATTTATTTTAAAATGAATCAATTCCAAACATATAGTATATTTTCAAAAATCACTTTATAAATCATTTTAAAATTCCAAAACTTGGTCCAATGATGCTACATATCAAATAGTCAATCACGACAACAACGATATCATATATCGATATGATAATCCATCAAATATCAAAATATCTGAAATCAAATAAATACTGTTGAGGAATCCAGTTGGATCCCTCCAACCTATTTTCCTGCATCCACAAACATTAGCACAATACCAATTTCGCTCCAGTACGAAATTATCGCGGTATATGGGATTTAAAATATTACCCGCTTAATAACGGCGCAATAGGGTCTCATCCGCTAAACAAAAAATGCGGGAAATCAATAACTCCAATATATACATATGCCAATATATATATATATTGCTATTATATATAATACCAATTTCACTGTTTATGAAATATTCGCGGTATATGTTTTTATTAAATAACATCTGCTTACTAACGGCGCATAATGTCTATTTCAACAATCAATAGATATCAATCATCATTCAAACATGCATTCAAATATTTTAAATCTAACTACTTAAAATAAAATCGAAACTGATTCGATTGAGTGAGAAGTTCTCACCTTGATTTCAATTTCGTTTTAGCGATTTATTTCGAATAAAATTAAACGGACGTTTAATTTTACCCAAAATTCTCACTAACTCCAAATGACTCCAATCCAATTTCATTGCGTAATGCTCGTCCATACGATTCCAACGCAACTGGTTTCGCGCGTTTTCGACCTCGTATGAAAAAGATATGAATTTTTGAAGTTTCACGAATTTTAAACTTTATAATTTACAACATTTAATTATAATTTTCAACCTACAGCAAACAGTGGCCATTGGATCTCAACACTCCTCATCTGGACCGTCCCCCCCTTCTCCCCTCTTCACGTTTTTCTTCTCCTACAGCCAACATCCCGTGAAACCAAACCCATTAGCATGTAACTAGGGTTCCAAATTACTCCGCCTATACTCGACTATACTCGATCATACCCTCACCATCTTGAAGCCCTCTACCACCACAACACTCGGCTGCAGTAGCATAGAGCTCGGCCCCCTCCTCCTCCTCGTGTTACGTGCGCAGCCGGCCCCCTTTAAACCCAATTTCCCGTCGTTCCATTGCTCCAAACGCGATCATAACCGTTGGATATATCAATTACACTGCCCTCTACAACTTTCATTTAGAAAGTTTCTGACGATTGTTGATGGATTGAGAGATCGGAGGGGAAGAAGTTAAGAGAATTTCGGCCGTTCATGGGGCACTGGCGGCTAGCGTTTAGTATATTAGGTTTTTTTTTTTTTTTTTTAATTTATGAAGGGGTGGTGCTATTTATAGAGAAACGATCGACACTATTCATCCCGGAAATTCCGAACACCGATTTACGCGTCGTAACCAGCGTTTCTAGGGTTTACCCCGCGTTTCGGACACAATGGAACAGGTTTTGGAAGCTAATTCGGACATCTGTGCGAGTTATGGCTATAAACGTTCAATTTAAATTAAACCGATTTAAATCGATTTCTAGGCGTTTTAATTTGTACCGGACAAACGATAAATCCAATTGACACGAAATTTGAAACCTTACAATAATATCACATTACGGATCCGATGAAACTGGTTTCGTCGAAATCCGACACTTTTTGAAAAATGGCTATTTTAACTCGCCAAATTAAAATTAAGAATAATTCGATGCGTTTCGAGCTGCCACGCTCAAACGATAACTCCGATTGACACGAAAATTGAAATCCGGTAATAACTAACTATTACGGATCCAATGAAACTGGTTTCGTTCAATTCTGAGACTGTTCAAAAATTAACTATTTTCACTAGTCGATTTTAATATTAAAATATTCAATTTTCACAAATTAACTTTTAATTCGATTTTAAAAGTTCTAAAATATCATTCCAACTTCAATATGATAAAATAAAATTTTACAAATCATTTTTAATCATATTTAACCCAATTTTCAATTATTTCCATAATTTAACATATTAAATTATCGATTTAATTATTCAATTAAATCCAAAAATTCAAATAAAAATTTATTTGACTTATAAATTCACTTATTAATATTTAAAATAAATTAAATATTCAAATTTTAATTATTAAAAATTCTGGGTCGTTACACTTGATTTCATTAATGTTGGGTATGAATTCCTAACACTTGTTCATATGCATTTGCTTTTGGTTTGGATTGAATTGGAGAATATTCAAATTTTTAGCGTTTGGGTTCAATTCTTTAAAGATCCTAACTTTGATGTTTGAACATGTTTTTGATGGCGAATCAAAGAGCTAATGGAGCTAGGGATTCAATTGGCTAAGGATCCTTAGGTCCATTTCTCGAACGGTCGCGTTTTGGAAGAGTTTGCATTTAGAGGAGAAAGGGCAGGAACTGCAGAAATTTGTAGTTCGGCCGACCGAGCCCTGTAGCCGGTCTACCGACCTGCTATCCCGAGCTTTTTTTTTCCTGCATCTGGCCAGCTGACCGAGCCCTGTAGCCGGTCGACCGACCTGCTCCTATTTTGCTGTTTTGCCTATTTATGCTCATTTTGATTGGTTTTCCAAATTTTATCGATTCAAGTTGGTTTTTGGTGGTTGTCATCGCATCTTTTGGCTTTGATAACTTATTTTAACTTCATTCACGGGTTTTCATAAATAATCCCTCTAAATCGCATTAAAAGCTCGTTTCTCCGATTTATAAATTCTATTTAAAACGCACATACACAATATCGCACTTCGAGCGGAGTGGAAGGGAGATTAAATGGTTAGGTAAAACACGGACCATGAATCCATGCATTTTTCTTACCGATTAATCCCCGACCTATTCGATTGATCGTTTTGGCCTTTTGGTCTGGTTTACCGATGAAACGAGGTGAACTTTGTACTGCTTTGAGTGTGAAATTAACTAACGGATAGTAAACCGTTTAGTGCGAGCGAGTGGTTATGGGACTCACGTTACCACTTTTCGGATTCCTTTTTGAGAGTTTTGACACATTCCGCCAGCTAGTGGTGTCCAGTACTGGGTCTTCGACCTTCACCACTACGGTTTGTTGCCTTCGGGTATGTGCCTTCGGGTTTGTGCCTTCGGGTCTGTGCCTTCGGGTTTGTTGCCCTGTAGTATCGCTTCCGATGTTGGTCGTTACGAGCCGCATGGGTGATATTGGGTTGCCCTTTAGTATCGCTTCCGATGTTGGTCGTTATGAGCCGCATGGGTGACATTGGGTTTGGAGTCTTCGGGCTCATGGATCCTTGTTTATACAGTACTGAGCTCGAGCAAATTTTCTAATGTTTCATTCATATGTACATTCCCTAGGTATCTCCCTTCGGTGTTGGTCTTTTTGAGCCGCATGATGAGTAGCGTTTACCTTGTGGAACTTGTATACCTTATTGGTATTTGTTATTGCCTTTTGGCTTGCTTTGGGATATTCTTATCCTTTGTTTCTATATGTTGCCGATGATATGAGGCTTGTTATCATATGATTCATCTTTTGTTAGATGATTGTGTTATCTCCTTTAGAGATATTTGTTATGCCTTGTAACCTTGCAGGTTTATTGTTGTTCAGTTTATCTAGCTGATTTGTTTAGCTAGACCGACCCGTGTATTTTATACTCGGGTCAGACCGAGATGTTTCAGGTTAGGTGCTTTTGGACTAAGCCTATTTTGTTTCCGCAAGGACTATTCAGCTTGTTCCTTTTTATTAAAGCTTTTGTGTAGTCCTATTTTGTTGTAACTCTGATATATGTATTCTTTTGACTCGTCTGTATATTGTGGTTTGCTATACCACTTGACATGTATTATTTTGTAAACTCTGTTATGCATCTGTATATGTGTATATGATGATCTACTGTTCTGTGATGTATATTACATTTGAGTTGTTATATTCTGTTCTGATAGATCCTTCAACCACCTATGGTTTTGTTTTAAGTATTCACTGGGTATGTCGACCTGCTTGGTATGTTTATTGTCGATGTATTCAATGGATAGTTAGAGCAAGGCTATAGATGGTCGCTCCCAACCAGCCTTATTCTCCGTGTTAGTTGACGGCATTACCCTATAGTGTCCTTGGCCAGCGTGGGTATAGAGGTGGGGCATCACAGCGTGGTATCAGAGCTGAGTTCAGAACAAAATATGATAAACACAGTATAGATGCACATATTACGGTACATCAAAGTGTA
The DNA here is from genome assembly GCA_030765085.1 of Allium cepa. NCBI lineage: Eukaryota > Viridiplantae > Streptophyta > Magnoliopsida > Asparagales > Amaryllidaceae > Allium > Allium cepa. The sequence continues at coordinate 362,211,177 of CM060942.1, forward strand.
CAAGTGATACAAATCTTTGAATTATTGTGCCTTTCTATTCCTTTTACCATCAAAGGTTAGGTAAAATGTGGGAATACGTCTAGGAATGCATTTAAATTCTGTAGTATTCCATATTGAAGTATCTACCTTGTGATTGATCTTGTTCTTATCTTAACCTTCAGCGTATGGCTGAAAGAGGCAGGGGACGACATTCGGATGCTGGACGATCCGGTGGTTCACATCCGGATGGCGTTTATATGTCTGTCGATCAGTTTTTGGAATTATTTAGGAGCACTCAGCCTCCAGTTCCTCCTCGAGTGTCTCCGCCTCGCAAGTCTGCTTTTGCACGTCTGTGCAGTGATTTTTCTCATCTTGGAGGAAAGCCGTTTAAGGGCTCCGAGTCTGTTCTTGAAGTCCAAGCTTGGTTTCGCACGTGCGAGCGTATCTTCTCTCGTATGGATCTTGCTGACCATGATAGAGTTCTTGTAACTTCTAGCTTATTACAAGAGCGTGCTCTTGATTGGTATGAGCTTCTTGTAGCCAAGATTGATGAGTCTACTCTTTCTTGGACTCAGTTTCGGGAGCGATTTGAGCTCAAGTTCGTTCCTGAATCTGAAAAAGTTTTATTGACCCGTCGCTTCCTTGAGTTGAAGCAAGGGAAATCTTCTGTTTCTGAGTATGTTGCATCATTCGAGGCTTTATCTAAGTATGGTCTTGAATTCATTAGCCCTTCTTATAAAAAGAATTTGAAGTTTGTCTCTGGTCTTAAGAAGTATCTTAAGAAATCTTTGTTGCTCCAGCTTAAGCTTTCTTTTGAGGAGTTAGTTGATTCGGCACTTCATCTCGAGACCGTTGAGAAGGATTGTGACAGTGATGTTGATGTTGAGGTTTCCAAGAACCCCAATAAGAGTTCGATTCCATTTTATAAGTCCAGGCCTTTTTCTTCTAAGAAGAAGAAGACTGGTGGTTCTAGCTCTCAGCCTCAGTCTTCTGGAACACTTTTCATTCGGAAGTGTTTCAATTGTGGTTCTCCTAATCATATGATTCGAGCTTGTTCTAAGCCTCTCTTCTGCCACTATTGCAAGAAGGAAGGTCATCATGTTTCAGCTTGCCCTACTGTTCCGGCTGGTGCCAGGTCTAGTAAGCTTTTTGCTGCTAAGGCTTCTGAAGGTCCTTCTCAGCCCAAAGGTATATGTCCATCTATTTTGGAAGGGTCTATTTTATTTCATGATCATAGTATACGAGTTCTTTTCGATACGGGTGCTTCATATTCCTTCGTATCGAAGAAGCTCGTTGATGATTTATCCTTGGATGTTTCTTGTTTGGTTACTTCTTTAAGGATTGCGAATCTTACTGGGGGATCCGCGACCCTTAGTATGCTTTGTGATGATGTTGAGATTGTTTTATGTGGCTTTTCTTTTCGTGTGAATCTGCACGTTATTTCTTGTCTGATATGATTCTGGGTATGGACTGGCTAGTGAGATATGATGCCAGGATTATTTGTTCGGAGAAAATTTTGTATCTTCGAGATCCGGATTCGCCTACTCAGCTATCTCTTATTCTTTGGGATGTGGATAAATCCGAAATGGCTTTATATTCTCTTGACTCGCGAGATGATGATGATATATCTCGTATTCCTGTTGCTTATGACTTTTCTGATGTTTTTGAGCCTGTCTCGGGTTTGCCACCTAAGCGGGCAATTGAGTTCCGCATTGATCTCATTCCAGGCGCGCAGCCAGTTAGTCGTCCTCCCACGAGGATGTCTACAAAGGAAAATGAGAAACTCAAGAAGCAGCTTTTAGAGCTTGAGTCCAAGCAGTTTATTCAGTCCAGTTTTTCTCCATGGGGATCCGCGGTCGTCTTCGTGAAGAAGTCCGATGGAACTCTTAGGCTTTGCATTGACTATCGCAAGCTTAACGAGTTGACCATCAGGAATAGGTATCCGTTGCTTAGGATCGATGATATGTTCGATCTATTGAGTGGTGCTAAGGTCTTTTCTCATCTTGACCTTGCCATAGGTTTTCATCAGTTACGAGTCGCGGAGGATAGCATACCTCTTACCGCTTTCCGTACTCGTTATGGTTCTTTTGAGTGGCTCGTTATGCCGTTCGGGTTGACGAACGCTCCTGCTTTCTTTGTCGATCTCATGAATCGGGTATTCCGGGAATATCTCGATAAGTTCGTCCTTGTTTTCATTGATGATATCCATATTTATTCTAAGTCTGAAGCTGAGCATGCTAATCACTTGAGAATTGTCTTGAGTACTCTTCGTCATCATCAGCTTAGAGCCAAATTCTCCAAGTGCCATTTTTGGGAGAATAGGGTTAAGTTCTTAGGCCATGTTGTATCTTTCGATGGCATTTCTGTTGATCCCTCAAAGATCGAAGCCATCCAGAATTGGCAGAGGCCTGAGAATGTGCATGAGATTCATAGTTTCCTTGGATTGGCGGGTTATTACCGTCGGTTCATTAAGGATTTTTCCCGTGTTGTGCTTCCTCTCACCAGCCTTACTCGGAAAGGCATTCGTTTTATTTGGTCCGACAAGTGTGAAGCTACCTTTCAGACATTAAAGGAACTTCTCACTAATGCTCCTATTTTGGCGGTTCCCGAGGGGAATCATGATCTTGCTGTCTACACCGATGCTTGTGGTAGTGGTCTCGGTGCTGTTCTTATGCAGAAGGATCGGGTAGTTGCTTATGCTTCTAGGCAACTGCGTCCGAATGAAGTTCGCTATGCCATCATGATCTTGAGTTAGCCGCCATTGTCTTCGCCTTGAAGATTTGGCGACACTATTTATTGGGCGAGCGCTTCATTCTCTATACCGATCATAAATCCTTGAAGTATTTGTTCACTCAGAAGGAACTCAATATGAGACAACAGCGTTGGCTCGAGTTTCTTGCTTCTTATGACTTTGATATCCAGTATACCCCTGGGAAGGGTAATTGTGTTGCTAATGCGCTTAGTCGCAAACATTCGGCTGTTGTTTCTATGATGCTTGCGGAATGGGATATTCTTGAGACTCTATCTTTTTGTAAAATTCAGGATCGAGGTTCATCTTCTGATTCTCCTATTCTATTATTTAGTTTGGGGGCTCGACCTATTTTGTTGGATCGCATTGCCGATGCCCAACGGCGTGATCCTGATTTGTTGCATCTCATTCATCTTTGTGAGTCTGGATCCTGTGATGAGGCATTGCGGGATTTCAGCATTGATTCTCATGGGTGTCCTCGCAAGAAGAACTGTCTTTTTGTGCCTTCTGATTTTGCACTCAAGCATGACATTCTTGATGACTGTCACCGTTCTAAGTGTACCATTCATCTTGGTAGTAGTAAGATGTATGCGGATATGCGTCGTCTTTCTTATTGGGAAGGCATGAAGCGCGATGTGGCGGGTTATGTGAGTAATTGCATAACTTGTCAACGCTTTAAGGCCAAGCATCAGCGTCCTTCTGGTTTTCTTCAGCCTCTAGAGATTCCATTGTGGAAATGGGATCAGATTTCTATGGATTTCATTGACGGCCTACCTCGTTCGAGATCGGGCCATTCTAGCATCTGGGTTATTGTTGATCGCCTCACCAAGTCTGCTCATTTTGTTCCTATTAAGTCTAATAGGACTGCTTCTCATTTGGCTAAGTTGTATGTCAAGGAAATCGGGAGACTTCACGGTGTTCCTAGTTCTATTGTGAGTGATCGTGATCCTTTATTCACGAGTCATTTTTGGCAGATTCTTCAGCAAGCTTTGGGGACAAAGCTTAATTTTAGCATAGCTTATCATCCGCAGTCTGACGGACAGACTTAACGGGTGAATCGTATCTTGGAAGATCTTCTATGTATTTGTATTTTTGATTTCGGTGGTAGTTGGGAGGATCATCTACCTCTTGTAGAGTTCTCCTACAATAATAGTTTTCAATCTAGAATCGGTATAGCTCCTTTCGAAGCCTTATATGGAAGGCCATGTCGATCACCTTCTTGTTGGTTGGAATCTGGAGAGAAGCTTATTCTTGGTCCAGATTTTGTTCGTGATTCTTCTGAGAAGATTGATCTCATCCGGTTGAGAATTAAAGAGGCACAGAGTCGCCAGAAATCCTACGCTGACAACCATAGGAAGCCTCTCGAGTTCTCGATTGGTGATCTTGTTTTTATTCGTGTTTCTCCTTTGAAAGGGGTTATGCGTTTCAGTACGACTGGGAAGTTGGCTCCTCGCTATATAGGACCATTTTCTATTACTGAACGTCTTGGCCCTGTGGCTTATAGAGTTTCACTTCCATCTCATTTATCTGGCATTCATGACGTGTTTCACGTCTCTCGACTTCGGAAGTGTCTTCGGGAGTCGGATTCTGTTATTGCTTCTCCTGATTTTCAAGAGCTTGAGGTCTCACCGGACTAATCTATTGTACAACAACCTATTCGCGTACTTGACACGGAGGTGCGACACCTTCGAAACAAGGACGTGCCGCTCGTTAAAGTTCAATGGTCCGCTAGTCCCAATGACTGTACTTGGGAAACCAGAGAGTATATGGAGCAATCTTATCCGGGTTTTCTATCTTCGCTTGGCAACGGTGAGAATATCTTTTCATCTCAAGCTTATTTCCTTTTCTTTTGATTGTTGTTTGTATGTAGTTGTTACAAATATCGTCTCTAGGAATTGCGGGGATGCAATTTTGTAAGGAGGGGAGATCTGTAACAACCCGCATATTTAACGATTTTATATTTAAATGTTTTATTTAAATATAGCATCATTAGTCGGATGTTTGGTCCGAAATGTTACTTTTTGCAAACGGTCGAATTGGGACTCGATACCACCTCCATTGGTTCCAAAATGGCGTTTGCGATCTTTTTAAGTATAAGCTTTGATATGTTTGGAGTAAGTTGAATTTTTGCAACTTTTTCTATTTAGGTTTTGGGTTTGGGTTCAGCCCATTTGTAAGTTTATTAACCTAACTCAGTCCCTCTCCTCTCCATTCACCCTCATTTCATTTCTTTAACTTAAGCGAAACTGAAAATGGTGGAAGGGAAAGGGAAATAGAAATTGCAAGCCCTAGTTTCTTCTTTGCAAACTTTATTCTTGCTCCAATATCAAAGAGAAGACATTGGTAAGCTTCCTCTTCATCTTCTCTATCTCCTTCTCTCTTCAATCTCAGAAATTCCTAAACCTAAACTTAGGAAAATACTTGTTTTATTCTTAGATTGAAGCTAGTTGAGTAGAAGTGGAGATTTGTTGCTCTTCTCCTTGCAAATTGAGCTTCTTCTTCTTTATTTTTGGTTAAAGGCGAGTTTTGAACTCACATCTACTTCTCTTGGTTTCATTAATGTTGGGTATGAATTCCTAACACTTTTTCATATGCATTTGCTTTTGGTTTGGATTGAATTGGAGAATATCCAAATTTTTAGCGTTTGGGTTCAATTCTTTAAAGATCCTAACTTTGATGTTTGAACATGTTTTTGATGGCGAATCGAAGAGCTAATGGAGCTGGGGTATCAATTGGCTAAGGCTCCTTAGGTCCATTGCTCAAACGGTCGTGTTTTGGAAGAGTTTGCATTTAGAGGAGAAAGGGCAGGAACTGCACAAATTTGCAGTTCGGCCGACCGAACCCTGTAGCCGGTCGACCGACCTGCTATCCCGAGCTTTTTTATTTTATTTTCTGCATCTGGCCAGCCGACCGAGCCCTGTAGCCGGTCGACCGACCTGCTTCTATTTTGCTATTTTGCCTATTTATGCTCATTTTGATTGGTTTTCCATATTTTATCGATTCAAGTTGGTTTTTGGTGGTTGTCATTGCATCTTTTGGCTTTGATAACTTATTTTAACTTCATTCACGGGTTTTCATAAATAATCCCTCTAAATCGAATTAAAAGCTCGTTTCTCCAATTTATAAATTCTATTTAAAACGCACATACACAATTCCGCACTTCGAGCGGAGTGGAAGGGAGATTAAATGGTTAGGTACAACATGGACCATGAATCCATGCGTTTGTCTTGCCGATTAATCCCCGACCTATTCGATTGATCGTTTTGGCCTTTTGGTTTGGTTTACCGATGAAACGAGGTGAACTTTGTACTGCTTTGAGTGTGAAATTAACTAACGGAAGTAAACCGTTTAGTGCGAACGAGTGGTTATCGGACTCATGTTACCACTTTTCGGATTCCTTTTTGAGAGTTATGACACATTCCGCCAGTTAGTGGTGTCCAGTACTGGGTCTTCGACCTTCACCACTACGGTTTGTTGCCTTCGGGTATGTGACTTCGGGTTTGTGCCTTCGGGTTTGTTGCCCTTTAGTATCGCTTCCGATGTTGGTCGTTATGAGCCGCATGGGTGATATTCGGTTGCCCTTTAGTATCGCTTCCGATGTTGGTCGTTATGAGCCGCATGGGTGATATTGGGTTTGGAGTCTTCGGGCTCATGGATCCTTGTTTATATAGTACTGAGCTCGAGAAAATTTTCTGATGTTTCATTCATATGTACATTCCCTAGGTATCGCCCTTCGGTGTTGGTCTTTTTGAGCCGCATGATGAGTAGCGTTTACCTTGTGGAACTTGTATACCTTATTGGTATTTGTTATTGCCTTTTGGCTTGCTTTGGGATATTCTTATCCTTTGTTTCTATATGTTGCCGATGATATGAGGCTTGTTATCATATGATTCATCTTTTGTTAGATGATTGTGTTATCTCCTTCAGAGATATTTGTTATGCCTTGTAACCTTGCAGGTTTATTGTTGTTCAGTTTATCTAACCGATTTGTTTAGCTAGACCGACCCGTGTATTTTATACTCGGGTCAGACCGAGATGTTTCTGGTTAGGTGCTTTTGGACTTAGCCTATTTTGCTTCCGTAAGGACTATTCAGCTTATTCCTTTTTGTTAAAGCTTTTGCGTAGTCCTATTTTGTTGTAACTCTGATATATGTATTCTTTTGACTCGTCTGTATATTGTGGTTTGTTATACCACTTGACATGTATTATTTTGTAAACTCTGTTATGTATCTGTATATGTGTATATGATGATCTACTGTTCCGTGATGTATATTACATTTGAGTTGTTACATTCTGTTCTGATAGATCCTTCAACCACCTATGGTTTTATTTTAAGTATTCATTGGCTATGTCGACCTGCTTGGTATGTTTATTATCGATGTATTTAATAGATAGTTAGAGCAACGCTATAGATGGTCGCTCCCAACCAGCCTTATTCTCCGTGTTAGTTGACGGCATTACCCTGTAGTGTCCTTGGCTAGCGTGGGTAGAGAGGTGGGGCGTCACAATTGTGTAACGACCTAGAAATTTTGTTAATTAGAATATGAATGTTTAATTGAATTTAAATAAAAATAAGTGAAATTTATAAGTCGAATAAATTTTATTTCGAATAATTGGATTTAATTGGATAACTAAATCGATAATTTAATAGTTGAAATTACAGAAATAATTGAAAATTGGATTTAATATGATTGAAATGATTTGTAAATTTTATTATATCATATTGGAGTTAGAGTGATGTTATAGAACTTTTAAAATCGAATTAAAAGTTAATTTGTGAAAATTGAATATTTTAATGTTTAATTGACAAGTTAAAATAGCCATTTTTCAAATAGTCTCGGATTTCGACGAATCCAGTTTCATTGGGTCCGTAATGTGATATTATTGTAAGGTATCAAATTTCGTGTCAATCGGATTTACCGTTTGTCCGGGGCAAGCTATAACGCATAAAAAATTCGTTTAATCGGTTTAATTTAAAATCGATCGTTTATTGCCATAACTCGCACAAATGATCGAATTGGCCTCCGAAACACGTTCCATTACGTTCGGAACGTGGGGTAAACCTTAGAAACGCCAAACGGCATGCTTCGTTTGGAGTTCGAAATTTTTTGATGAATAGTAATTCGAGAAATTTTCTATAAAAGCCCATGTTATTCACAATATTGCCAAAACCCTCGCTAATAGCTTCAGCCGCCTCCAACCTAATGAATGGCCGAAATACACTCTCCTTCTCCTCTTCTTTTCTTCAAATCCGCAAAGTAATTCAAGAAACTTTCAACTAGAAACTTGTAGAGCACAGCATGAACTAGATATCCAACAGTGGATCTGGCGAATCGTCGTCGTTTGGAGGAGATTTTGGCCCGCGTCCTCCTGCCGTTCGCACACAATTTCATGGAGATAGGGGAGGCCGAGTTCACCATAGTTGCGGTCGAAGGTAGGTAGAGGGGGAGATGAGCTTCCATTTGGCGCTAGCTGATCAACTTCTCGTCGAGCGTGGTGGTGGCGATTTCAAACCCTAGATGCGGCAATCATGGGTTTCATACGTTCGAAGTTACCTGGGAGGGAGAAACGCGTGGAAGAAGAAAGAAAAATAGGGGCCGAGATCTGCTAGTGGGAAAACGAACGGTTAGGATGATGGAGGGTTTCTAAAATAAAAATAAAATTGAAAATTGAAATTATATTATAATTTGTACGAGGTTGAAAAATTACGAAACGAATTGCGTTGGCTTCGTTTTGTCGAGCACTACACTATGTAGCTTGATTGGAGTCGTTTGGAGCAAGTGAGAATTTTGGGTAAAATTAAAAGCGCGTTTAATTTTATTCGAAATAAAACGCTACAACTATTATCGGAAACTCAAGGTGAGAACTTCTCACTCAATCGAATTAGTTTCGATTTTAATTTTAAATAGTTATATTTAAAATTGTTGATTGTATTCCTGGATGATAAATTATTATCTACTGATTGTTGAAATAGACATTATGCGCCGTTAGTAAGCGGAGGTTATTTATTAAAAACATATACCGTGATAATTCCAACTTATATGGAATTGGTATTATATATGTACTTGGAGTTGATTTCCCGCATTATATAGAGGATGATACCCTATTGCGCCGCATAATAGCGGATAGTATTTTATAAATCCCATATACCGCGATATTTCATCTTGAAGCGAAATTGGTATTGTGCTAACATCTTTGGATGCAGGGAAACAGGTTGGAGGGATCCAACAAGATTCCTCAAATGATTGAATTTGTTTAAATGTTGTGTGTTGATCTATTTATCGATCTATTTATAATCTGCGTGATTATCTTTGTGATTGGAATCGTTAAAGGCTAAATTTAAGCCGAATATATTTTTGGTATCATTAGATACCGAAAATAAATAAAATTTGATTTTTGAAAATTTAAGTTGAGAATTCATAATAAAATTTAATTTTGAAATTGATTCATTTTAAATGAATAAACGTTGTAATTTATATGTTATAAAAATTATGATTTTTGAGAAATATAACCAAAATGTGATTTTTTAGATAAATAGTTGATAAATTTATAAAATGGTTTAAATTGGGATTTTTGAATTATTATAAATGATTTATATAAAATATTTATAAAATCGATATTTATAAGTTAAAAATATTGGAATTATAAAAAAAGTTTTTATAAGTGTTAAAATGGAATATAAATGGATTTTATAAGTGAATGAAATCTATATATTTATAAATTGTGGAATTATAAAATGAATAGATTTTATAAAATAAAAGATTTATAAGTAATTAACTTATAAATTGGATTTTTGTGTGTAAATGGAATATGGATAAAATTTGTTAATAAAGTGATTTTAGAAGTTGAAGTGGCCATAAAATATAAATGGAATTTATAAACATTGTTTTATAAATCCGAAAACGACTTATTTTGATAAGTTAATTATTATTGCTTATTAAAGGAAATATATCCACGATTTTGGGCAGTGGATAATCCTTTAAAATAAAATATGTAGAAATGTTGAATTTGGATAAGGAAATATATTCACGATTTTGGACAGCGAATAATATATTAAAGAAATATTTTGGAATAGTGACATTTTAAATAGAATTAAAACGATTCAAAAACGTTTTAAAATGTATTAAGTATCGAAACCATAGATTTCAACATTCATTGTTGAAATAGACGTTTTCGAGAAATAGAAGAAAATGGTGGACTATAACACTATTGTTATAGTAAATGATTTCCGAAAGGAAATGTTTTATATAGTATTGGGATTTACATATCTATCTTAATTTTGAATCCCTGTACTAATGATTTTGGGTTGTCGTAACGATGTTTTACGTAACATTCGTTTTGGCCCAAATAAATGTGTTTAAGAGAATGTTTTCCTTAAAAAATAAAATATATACTTAATTTAGATTTAAGTATATTGAATATTTTCAAAATGTTGAAAGTAAATAGATTGGTGAATTACTTATTATTAGACAAGTATGGAAATGTTTTTCCAATATGAAGTGAATGTTCGAGATTTTATCTTTTAAAGATAAATTGAAAATGAATATTAGAATCGATTTAAAAAATCGTATATTCATAGATATTTTGGAATTGTAAATTCACTATGGAATTTATAAAAGAAAGGGAAATTAGTTAAAAATAAACGTTGATTTATTTTGAAGTGTGGAGATTAATTTACGGATTTGGAACGTAAATTTAATAAATCGGCAAGGATTTATTTAATTGGTTTAAATGAACCATTTTGAAATGAAAGTTGTAAGGGTGTAAATTTATTTGAAATTGGTTTTCAAATGGTTGAAGTGTGGGATATATATCTTATAAAGATATTTATGAAAATAAATAATTTGGAAAATTATTTATAATCAGGTGATGTTGTGAATACTGATTGATAGTTAAATAACCGACTACCAATATTGACCTTTAAATAGGTATTTGTTGTGAATCGGTTGAAATTGAAATGCTACACTTATTTTTAAATTATTGCGCTCGTTATTCGGATTACCCATTCCGAATAGTGATACGACGTAATGGATAGCATTGAAGACCGGTGGTGAAGACCGGGTATTTGTGAAAACGATAGGATGACCTATCGATTGTCTCTGCGCCGTTAGCTACGGTATGGAGATTTCCTTTGTGATGGGAAGTTTTACTGGGATTGTGAATACCCGGATTGCAAGGGATTCTTTTGAAGTGCCTTCGGTTCTGTTCGAACTCGGAACAGACTTGTATGGTTACGTGTATGACATTACATTTTGAGATATAAAGCAGATTTCTTTCAAATACATTTCTGTTGGTGGCGGAGAATTATTCTCTTAGCTTGACACCCTTCTCTAAGACGTACGCACCCAGAGGTTATGTAGTTGAAGGTTATCAGCGATATGTTCCCAATTTGGTAATGTGGCATGCTGATTGTTGCTGTGTGATGATTATTTATTGACCATTTGTTGATCAAAGAGTGGCTTTGTGCCTAGCTTTGTGGATGAGATTTCGTCAGATCTCACTCCCCGGAAATGGTCAAAACAGGAATATGCGGCAAGGTTATGAGGTTCGCGCCCTTTAGGGTATGTTATTTCCTTCTGGAAAGGGTGGTATCATGGTATGGAGCCCAGATACTTACCCATGTTGACACACTATATTAATTACTGTGTGATGTTGGTTATCAAGCGCTCGGATAAAGGTCCAAAGGGACCGGGGGATGGCATATTCGTGTAGTAGTTACCTAGTGACAAAGGTAACCCGGCCTTGTGTTGGCAGAGAGCCGGTTAAGTTCTCGGGATGTCCCACCAGAGGCGATCCCATGTGGCAGTAGGAAGTTCCTTAGCCTGACCATTTGTTGGAAATCCAAATAAAACAATACGATCCTTGTACGGTTTTAGTTGTATAACCTGCCATGGAATTTGGCGGTAACCAGTTATTGAACATGGTAGCTATAGTAGGCATAAGTGCGGAATGCCTATGCTGGCTAAGATTTATACCATTACTTTCGAAACGTTTTCCTGCACTATGCACTGGTAATAATATCAAGTGTTTCTTTTTAATGCGAATCAAGCATCTTTTACTATCATAAGAAGAAATCTCCTCCAATTCTGCGTTTGCATTGTGTGTGTGGCGGGAGGTCTTATGGTAGTCTCATTTTCCAAAAGCATTGCGAATTGACTTTAAAATTATCCTTGTTTTTGTTGTTTTAAAGATAAACTGTTTTTAGTTCTCACACCAGTCCCATGACTGACTCGGAGTTTATTGTTTCCTTCCTAAACTCTGGGTGCCCACCAATTTCCACACGGGCATTCAAGAGTTAGGTTATCAGGATATTCTGGAATTCAGGAGTTGCTGGAGGCAAGCTGGAGAGCATGGCGTATTACTTGTATATGATATTATCTTTCCGCTGTAAATTCATTTCTAAGGACATGTTGTATAATTGTCCATTGCCCAATTGTGTTGTATATTGTTGTTGTATACTCTGATGTAATGAAATGTATTAACTGAGATAGTTCTTTGTTTTAAAGATTATTCATTTATCTATCATATGTTGTTCCGTTGCGACTGTGAGATTCTGATATAGTTTCTGTTCTGTTTCCTTATTTCTTCTATCCTTTTCTTCTACCTCTTCTTCTTTAACCCTAACAATTAGGTTTTCCGGCATTCGATTATGCGGCATTTGATACAGTGGACGTAAGAATGCCGACCTTCGAATCCCGATAAAATCACAACGTTACAGTTGGTACCAGAGCATTTGGTTAAGTGACAACCATGGCTCTGTTGGGTGTTACTCATTAGAGATAGAGTCAGTAGTACTCTAGAATGAGTGTGAGTGTAATAATAGATATGAGCGCGTATTTGTTAGTGAATATAAAAATGTTTTATTTTGTGATGATTGGTTTGTTGAGTGGTATATGGATTCTGGTCGGTATAGTCTGTACAACTCTATCGATAGGGATCTCTAAACACTTGTTCAGAACAATTCGGCATTTTAAATTGGGTAAATGAAATAATTTTGCCTTGATTATATTATATATATAAAAGGAAATAATTTTTCAAAAATTATCAAAGTGTAAATAATTGACTGCTTGGTTGTTGAAAATATAAATATATATAAATGAATCAAAGTTGTTTGAATAAATTAAATAAAAACAACAATTGTAAAAGAATGAATTGTATAAGCAAATGAATTATAAGTATGGAATTATAATTAAAAATGATTTACAATTGTGAAATGATATTATATAAAGTAAAGAGGAAAATAGTGAAATTTTATAAGGAAAGATTTATAAATGTGATTTATAAGATAAAAGGAAAATTTTTGAAAGAATTTAAAAGCACTATTTTCACTATTGTTGCTGGGAAATAATAAGGGTGATGACTGCAGCATCATCAGTATCATTTTCAAGTTTCTGTGTGATGGATTTGCTACCATAGTAAATTGAAAATTTGAGTTTTGTTGTAATAAACAAATTTGAAAATTTAAAAATCCAAGTTGAAATTGATGAATATAAGTGAAATGAATTTAGAACTTATAGTATAAGATAATAAATTTAGCTTTGGATAAGTAAATGGATTTGGAAGTTTAAATATATAAGTTGTATAACTTAGAAAATGAGAAAATGTAAGTAAAACCAATTGTTAAAATGGTTAAACAATTTTGTTAAGTTAAATGAAATATGAATTTGGACGTTGATATGAATTTAACATAAGTAAAAGTTAAATGAAATAGAATTTGAAATAAATAAGAAGTGAACTTAAGTTGTATAGTGGAAGTAAAATGTAAATGAATTTGAAATGTAATATAACTTAAGTAAAATTGAATAAAGTTGATTTTGGTACCAAAGTAAAATAATAAAGTTAATTGAATGAATGTAAACTTGAGTTATATAACTGAAATTCAACCTTATATTGTTAAAGGAATTGGCCATTAAATTAATAAATGGATTGAAGGTTAATCAGTCGAATGTAAATAAGTTGATATGAAATAGTGAATGAAGTGTTAATTCATTGAAAGACAACGTAATTAGAAGTTGAATAATTGAATGAAAATCAATTAAATGTTTAACCAATTGAAATTAAAAAGTGTTGAACCAAATTGAATGTTGAAAGTAAATTGAATGAATTTGGTTATGCTGAATATACATTGGTTGTTATTTGATTTTTACTTGATTGTATATAAATTCATTAAGTGTTGATAAAATTGAATTAGTGAAATTGAGAGCTATGTAATTGAATTCAAATTGGAATAAAATGAATTTGAATAGAATTGAATTTGATTTGGAAGTGAACTAAAATGAATGTAAATTAGTGAATGTATACTAATTGGAAATGAATATTTGTAAAGCCCAATGTTAACAAATCAAATGTGATTAAAATGAAAAAAAAAAACCAATTCATTGAATGTTAATGAGAAATGAAAGAATATTGATTTGGTTATTGATTTGTTGGATGATTATTGGGTGATAGTTGTTGATGGTTGCATTTGTTGCATTTGCTATATTGGCATATGTAGTTGTTGTAGTGATATATGTTGTATATTGATATTATTTTCATATATACATGTTTCTCATGGTTTGTTGAGTGTTTAGTAGGTGCGGATTGCGCTTGCTTCGCATTTGTAGCTCGCTTTCGCGCTATATTAGCCGTATATGCTCGCTAATAATAAATAAGGTACATATCTCGGATTACATACCGTACTTTTACACTTTTCCCTGCGGGATGCTTTATCACTTGATGAGATGTATATTTGTGATATATATACTGTCATTTTTTTTGGATCAAGCCGCGCAAAGGAGGTTTTGGCGAATTTTTTTGAAAATTTAATGCGTTAGATTTTTTTTGGGAATTTTGGAAAATTTTGAAAACTATAACTACGTATGTTTTGAAAACTTAGTAAACTTATTGTAAGAAGTTTAACTATGAATTTTGGGAAATTTAAACACTTAAGAGATTTGTAAATCAAACTTGAACGGTTTGTTTTGAAATGTTAATGGATTTCAAAACTTTTTCTTACTTGGTAATTTCGAGGACGAAATTCTTTTAAGGGGGGAATTTTGTAACGACCCAAAATTTTGGTTAATTAAAATATGAATATTTAATTGAATTTAAATATTTATAAGTGAAATTTATAAGTCGAATAAATTTTATTTCGAATAATTGGATTTAGTTGGATAATTAAATCGATAATTTAATAGTTGAAATTACAGAAATAATTGAAAATTGAGTTTAATATGATTGCAAATGATTTGTAAAATTTTATTATATCATATTGGAGTTAAAGTGATGTTATAGAACTTTTAAAATCGAATTAAAAGTTAATTTGTGAAAATTGAATATTTTAATATTTAATTGACGAGTTAAAATATCCATTTTTCAAACAGTCTTGGATTTTGACGGAACCAGTTTCATCGGATCCGTAATGTGATTTTATTGTAAGGTTTCAAATTTCGTGTCAATCGGATTTACCGTTTATCCGGGGCAGGCCAAAACGCATAGAAAATTAGTTTAATCGGTTTAATTTAAAATCGATCGTTTATTGCCGTAACTCGCACAGATGATCGAATTGGCCTCCGAAACACGTTCCATTGTGTTCGGAATGCGGGGTAAACCTTAGAAACGCCAACCGACACGCTTCGTTTGGAGTTCGGAAAATTTCGATGAATAGTAATTCGAGAAATTTTCTATAAAAGCCCATGTTATTCACAATTTTGCCAAAACCCTAGCTAATAGCTTCAGCCGCCTCCAACCAAATGAATGGCGGAAATACAATCTCCTTCTCCTCTTCTTTTCTTCAAATCCGCAAAGTAATTCAAGAAACTTTCAACTAGAAACTTGTAGAGCACAGCATGAACTAGATATCCAACGGTGGATCTGGCGAATCGTCGTCGTTTGGAGGAGATTTAGGCCCGCGTCCTCCTGCCATTAGCACACAATTTCATGGAGATAGGGGAGGCCGAGTTCACCATAGTTGCGGTCAAAGGTAGGTAGAGGGGGAGATGAGCTTCCATTTGGCGCTAGCTGATCAACTTCTCGTCGAGCGTGGTGGTGGCGATTTCAAACCCTAGATGCGGCAATCATGGGTTTCATACATTCGAAGTTACCTGGGAGGGAGAAACGCATGGAAGAAGAAAGAAAAATAGGGGCCGAGATTTGATAGTGGGAAAACGAACGGTTAGGATGATGGAGGGTTTGTAAAATAAAAATAAAATTGAAATTTGAAATTATATTATAATGTGTATAATGTTTAAAACGTCGTAACTTTTTCATACGAGGTTGAAAAATTACGAAACGAATTGCGTTGGCTTCGTTTTGTCGAGCACTACACTATGTAGCTTGATTGGAGTCATTTGGAGCTAGTGAGAATTTCGGGTAAAATTAAAAGCGCGTTTAATTTTATTCGAAATAAAATGCTACAACTATTATCGGAAACTCAAGGTGAGAACTTCTCACTCAATCGAATTAGTTTCGATTTTAATTTTAAATAGTTATATTTAAAATTGTTGATTGTATTCCTGGATGATAAATTATTATCTACTGATTGTTGAAATAGACATTATGCGCCGTTAGTAAGCGGAGGTTATTTATTAAAAACATATACCGTGATAATTCCAACTTATATTTATATATGTACTTGGAGTTGATTTCCCGCATTATATAGAGGATGATACCCTATTGCGCCGCATAATAGCGGATAGTATTTTATAAATCCCATATACCGCGATATTTCATCTTGAAGCGAAATTGGTATTGTGCTAACATCTTTGGATGCAGGGAAACAGGTTGGAGGGTTCCAACTGGATTCCTCAAATGATTGAATTGGTTTCAATGCTGTGTGTTGATCTATTTATCGATCTATTTATAAACTGCGTGATTATCTTTGTGATTGGAATCGTTAAAGGCTAAATTTAAGCCGAATATATTTTTGGTATCATTTGATGCCGAAAATAAATAAAATTTGATTTTTGAAAATTTAAGTTGAGAATTCATAATAAAATTTAATTTTGAAATTGATTCATTTTAAATGAATAAACGTTGTAATTTATATGTTATAAAAATTATGATTTTTGAGAATTATAACCAAAATGTGATTTTTTAGATAAATAGTTGATAAATTTATAAAATGGTTTAAATTGGGATTTTTGAATTATTATAAATGATTTATATAAAATATTTATAAAATCGATATTTATAAGTTGAAGTGGCCATAAAATATAAATGGAATTTATAAACATTGTTTTATAAATTCGAAAACGACTTATTTTGATAAGTTAATTATTATAGCTTATTAAAGGAAATGTATCCACGATTTTGGGCAGTGGATAATCCTTTAAAATAAAACATGTAGAAATGTTGAATTTGATAAGGAAATATAATCACGATTTTGGACAGTGAATAATATATTAAAGAAATATTTTGGAAAAGTGACATTTTAAATAGAATTAAAACGATTCAAAAACGTTTTAAAATGTATTTAGTATCGAAACCATAGATTTCAACATTCATTGTTGAAATGGACGTTTTTGAGAAATAGAATGAAATGGTGGACTATAACACTGTTGTTATAGTAAATGATTTACGAAAGGAAATGTTTTATATAGTATTGGGATTTACATATCTATCTTAATTTGGAATCCCTATACTAATGATTTTGGGTTGTCGTAACGATGTTTTACGTAACATTCGTTTTGACCCAAATAAATTTGTTTAAGAGAATGTTTTCCTTAAAAAATAAAATATATACTTAATTTAGATTTAAGTATATTGAATATTTTCAAAATGTTGAAAATAAATTGATTGGTGGATTACTTATTATTAAATAAGTATGGAAATGTTTTCCAATATGAAGTGAATGTTTGAGATTTTATCTTTTAAAGATAAATTGAAAATGAATATTAGAATCGATTTAAAAAATCATATATTCATAGACATTTTGGAATTGTAAATTCACTATGGAATTTATAAAAGAAAGGGAAATTAGTTAAAAATCAACGTTGATTTATTTTGAAGTGTGGAGATTAATTTGCGAATTTGGAACGTAAATTTAATAAATCGGTAAGGATTTATTTAATTGGTTTAAATGAACCATTTTGAAATGAAAGTTGTAAGGGTGTAAATTTATTTGAAATTGGTTTTCAAATGGTTGAAGTGTGGGATATATATCTTATAAAGATATTTTTGAAAATAAATAATTTGGAAAATTATTTATAATTAGGTGATGTTGTGAAAACTGATTGATAGTTAAATAACCGACTATCAGTATTGACCATTAAATAGGTATTTGTTGTGAATTGGTTGAAATTGAAATGCTACACTTATTTTTAAATTATTGCGCTCGTTATTCGGATTACCCATTCCGAATATTGATACAATGTAATGGATAGCATTGAAGACCGGTGGTGAAGACCGGGTATTTGTGAAAACGATAGGATGACCTATCGATTGTCTCTGCAACGTTAGCTACGGTATGGAGATTTCCTTTGTGATGGGAAGTTTTATCGGGATTGTGAATACCCAGATTGCAAGGGCTTCTTTTGAAGTGCCTTCGATTCTGTTCGAACCCGGAACGGACTTGTATGGTTACGTGTCTGACATTACATTTTGAGATATAAAGCAGATTTCTTTTAAATTCATTTCTGTTGTGGCGGAGAATTTATTCTCTTAGCTTAACACCCTTCTCTGAGACATACGCGCTTAGAGGTTATGTAGTTGAAGGTTATCAGCGATATATTCCCAATTTGGTAATGTGGCATGCTGATTGTTGCTGTGTGATGATTATTTATTGATCATTTGTTGATCAAAGTGTGGCTTTGTGCCTAGCTTTGTGGACGAGACTTCGTCAGACCTCACTCCCCAGAAATGGTCAAAACAGGAATATGCGGCAAGGTTATGAGGTTCGCGCCCTTTAGGGTATGTTATTTCCTTTTGGAAAGGGTGGTATCATGGTATGGAGCCCAGATACTTACCCATGTTGACACACTATATTTATTACTGCGTGATGTTGGTTATCGAGCGCTCGAATAAAGGTCCAAAGGGACCGGGGGATGGCATATTCGTGTAGTAGTTACCTAGTGACAAAGGTAACTCGGCCTTGTGTTGGCAGAGAGCTGGTTAAGTTCTCGGGACGTCCCGCCAGAGGCGATCCCATGTGGCAGTAGGAAGTTCCTTAGCCTGACCATTTGTTGGAAATCCAAATAAAACAATACGATCCTTGTACGGTTTTAGTTGTATAACCTGCCATGGGATGTGGCGGTAACCTGCTATTGAACATGGTGGCTATAGTAGACATAAGTGTGGAATGCCTATGCTGGCTAAGATTTATATCTTTACTTTCGAAATGTTTTCCTACACTATGCACTAGTAATAATATCAAATGTTTCTTTTTAATGCGAATCAAGCATTTTTGACTATCATAAGAAGAAATCTCCTCCAATTCTGCGTTTGCATTGTGTGTGTGGCGGGAGGTCTTATGGTAGTCTCATTTTCTAAAAGCATTGATATTGACTTTAAAATTATCCTTGCTGTTGTTGTTTTAAAGATAAACTGTTTTAAGTTCTCACACCAGTCCCATGACTGACTCGGAGTTTATTGTTTCCTTCCTAAACTCTGGGTGCCTACCAATTTCCACACGGGCATTCAAGAGTTAGGTTATCAGGATATTCTGGAATTCAGGAGTTGCTGGAGGCAAGCTGAAGAGCATGGCGTATTACTTGTATATGATATTATCTTTCCGCTGTAAATTCATTTGTAAGGACATGTTGTATAATTGTCCATTGCCCAGTTGTGTTGTATATTGTTGTTGTATACTCTGATGTAATGAAATGTATTAACTGAGATAGTTCTTTGTTTTAAAAATTATTCATTTATCTATTATATGTTGTTCCGCTGCGACTGTGAGATTATGATATTGTTTCTGTTCTGTTTCCTTATTTCTTCTATCCTTTTCTTCTACCTCTTCTTCTTTAACCCTAACAATTCGGTTTTTCGGCATTCGATTATGCGGCATTTGATACAGTGGACGTAAGAATGTCGACCTTCGAATCCCGATAAAATCGCAACATTACAGTTGGTATCTGAGCATTTGGTTAAGCGACAACCATGGCTCTGTTGGGTGTTACTCATTAGAGATAGAGTCAGTAGTACACTAGAATGAGTGTGAGTGTAATAAAAGATATGAGCGCGTATTTGTTAGTGAATATAAAAATGTTTTATATTGTGATGATTGGATTGTTGAGTGGTATATGGATTCTGGTCGGTATAGTCTGTACAACTCTATCGATAGGGATCTCTAAACACTTGTTCAGAACAATTCGGCACGATATCGTTTTAAATTGGGTAAATGAAGTAATTTTGCCTTGATTATATTATATATATAAAAGGAAATAATTTTTCAAAAATTATTAAAGTGTAAATAATTGATTGCTTGTTTGTTGAAAATATAAATATATATAAATGAGTCAAAGTTGTTTGAATAAATTAAATAAAAACAACAAGTGTAAAAGAATGAATTGTATAAGCAAATGAATTATAAGTAGGGAATTATAATTAAAAATGATTTACAATTGTGAAATGATCTTATATAAAGTAAAGAGGAAAATAGTGAAATTTTGTAAGGAAAGATTTATAAATGTGATTTATAAGATAAAAGGAAATTTTTTGAAAGAATTTAAAAGCACTGATTTCACTATTGTTGCTGGGAAATAATAATGGTGATGACTACAACATCATCAGTATCATTTTCAAGTTTCTGTGTGATGGATTTGCTACCATAGTAAATTGAAAATTTGAGTTTTGTTGTAATAAACAAATTTGAAAATTTAAAAATCCAAGTTGAAATTGATGAATATAAGTGAAATAAATTTAGAACTTATAGTATAAGATAATAAATTTAGCTTTGGATAAGTAAATGGATTTGGAAGTTTAAATATATAAGTTGTATAACTTAGAAAATGAGAAAATGTTAGTAAAAGCAATTGTTAAAATGGTTAAACAATTTTGTTAAGTTAAATGAAATATGAATTTGGACGTTGATATGAATTTAACATAAGTAAATGTTAAATGAAATAGAATTTGAAATAAATAAGAATTGAACTTAAGTTGTATAGTGGAAGTAAAATGTAAATGAAGTTGAAATGGAATATAACTTAAGTAAAATTGAATAAAGTTGATTTTGGTATCAAAGTAAAATAATAAAGTTAATTGAATGAGTGTAAACTTGAGTTATATAACTGAAATTCAACCTTATATTGTTAAAGGAATTGGCAATTAAATTAATAAATGGATTGAAGGTTAATTAGTCGAATGTAAATAAGTTGATATGAAATAATGAATGAAGTGTTAATTCATTGAAAGCCAACGTAATTAGAAGTTTAATAATTGAATGAAAATCAATTAAATGTTAAACCAATTGAAATTAAAAAGTGTTGAACCGAATTGAATGTTGAAAGTAAATTGAATGAATTTGGTTATGCTGAATATACATTGGTTGTTATTTGATTTTTACTTGATTGTATATAAATTCATTAAGTGTTGATAAAATTGAATTAGTGAAATTGAGAGCTATGTAATTGAATTCAAATTGGACGAAAATGAATTTGAATAGAATTGAATTTGATTTGGAAGTGAACTAAAATGAATGTAAATTAGTGAATGTATACTAATTGGAAATGAATATTTGTAAAGCCCAATGTTAACAAATCAAATGTGATTAAAATGAAAAAAAAACCAATTCATTGAATGTTAATGAGAAATGAAAGAATATTGATTTGGTTATTGATTTGTTGGATGATTATTGGATGATAGTTGTTGATGGTTGCATTTGTTGCTTTTGTTGCATTTGCTATATTGGCATATGTAGTTGTTGTAGTGATATATGTTGTATATTGATATTATTTTCATATATACATGTTTCTCATGGTTTGTTGAGTGTTTAGTAGGTGCGGATTGCGCTTGCTTCGCATTTGGAGCTCGCTTTCACGCTATATTAGCCGTATATGCTCGCTAATAATAAATAAGGTACATATCTCGGATTACATACCGTACTTTTACACTTTTTCCCTGCGGGATGCCTCATCACTTGATGAGATGTATATTTGTGATATATATATACTGTAATTTTTTTGGATCGAGTCGTACTGTCATTTGTGATATGTGTTGACTCAAGGGGTACGGATATGTGGGCTGTTACATTTCTGGACTTCAATAGGGCAATTAGTCGACCCAGAATACTCTTACGTAACTTAGCGCATATGGTGGTTACTATGACTATATGAAATGCATGACTAATATTCAATAACACATCTATATAATCAAAAAATTCAATAAACAAACAATCACACAACAATTCTAACTGAAATATAATCTTTGTTTTCATTATGCTTAGCTCTAAATACACATATACGTATACCCGCTCGTCTGCATATACATATGCGTATATCTAGTAGGCAATTCAATTGTTTCTTGTTCAAACATTACTTGTTTCAATAATCCTTCTAATGATAAGAGTGAATCATCCCTTTATCTCATTTTATTAAATCATAAACCAATTTATAAAATATCAGACTAGCTTATAATTACTTTATTAAAATTAAGTATTCACCTTTTTTCTATTTTATAAAATCTCATACCTATTTTATAAAATATATTTTCATTTATAAAATCATGAATGAGGTCTTTAATTACTTTAATAAGGGGTATATAACTCCCAAACTCCTTAGTTAGCTTACTAATCCTTTTGCAGATCAATTGAAATTGATTAATTAGCCATTACTAATGACGTGCACATCATCATTCTTTGTAGTTAATCCTAAATTGAACAATAACATCACAAGTAATCAAAATGGTAAAATTCTAGGTCGTTACACCCGGTAGGTTAAAGCACTGTTACTTTTACACCCTACTTGCATCATCATTCCTAACTCTTAAAGATAGAAATAAGTCTACTTGGACGGCTTTCCTGCTAGGTACATACCTAAATACTTATCATAAATAAGTAAATATAAAAAGCACGATTAACACACACAAAGCACGATCAAGTCACACGAACGACTTTTAATCCCTGTTTTATTTAATTAACCCTTTATTAATTAAAACCACTTTCATTATTAAAACTTCTTTATCTAATAAAATTTCTTCTTTTAGTTTAAACTTCTTCCTTCAGTTAAAACTTCTTCCTTTAACTAAAACTTCTTTTAATTAAACACCTTTATTAATTAAATCATTTATTGATAAAACTTCCTTTATTAATTAAAACTTCCTTATTAATTAAAATTGCCTTATTAAATAAACTCCAATTAAACTCCTTATTAATTAAAACACCCTTAATTTTTTAAAACTTCCTTATTAATTAAACTGCATTATTAATCAATCTCCTTATTATTAAAAGTTAACTTGTTTAAACTTGTATATAGATTTAATTTCCCTTTATAAAAGTTATATATTTGTATTTACTATAAGCGTATTTACATCATTTATACTCTTTTCTACACTACAAAGTATCATATACTTATTTCAAATGGTATAAGTATATTCTCCAATCATTAACATTGTTTACTTACTTTAAATTATGTTCAAAGAGGCTAAAAATAAATGTTACTAAAATATTGTTACTATAAACACCTTCTCATTCATTAATTAAACATATAGCCTTTTCTATCTTTATTCCAAAAGATTGTGTACTTGTTGTAGGATCTAGATTAACCCTAGAGGGGGGGGGGGGGTGAATAGGGTTATAGCAAATTTACTCGAATTAAACACAGAAATAAACTGCACAAATAAATATGCTGAAAAGTAAATCACACACAAAATTTACCCAGCTTCGGCAACCCCTGCCTACTGCTGCATTCCCAGATTTCTATTAGAATTAAACAGTATCACGCTTACAAACACTCTACTAGACTCGCAGACCCTTTTGCTCCCGCTCACAAACACTCTACTAGACTCGCAGACCCTTTTGCTCCCGCTCACAAACACTCTACTAGACTCGCACACCCTGTTCCCGCCTATAGAGTTTCGCTTACTCGCAAACACTGCTCCCGCCTATAGAGTTTTGCAAACTCACACACCCTGCTCACTGAACTAATTCTAACTAGACAATCTGACACTACCTAAACCCTAGGTGGTGATTTACAAATTCTTTGACTCAAAAAGAAAAAACAACTTCTAAATTAAAACCAGGAGCAAAAATTAAAATATGGACTTGAATGCGTAATTTTCGCTCAAAATAAAAACTAAAAACCCCTTTATAATTAAACCCCAAACAAAAAGTAACTAAAGCCCTTTTTAAAACAAACAAGGCCGGCCCCTTGTTTTTCTTTAACCCGATCCACTGTTATTCTTTGACCCGTTCCTTTCTTCTCCTGAGAATAATGTCGGCCGATCTTCTTCTTTCTGAAATTAGGGCTTTGTGCTATCGATCCAAACTGAGGCTTTCGGCTCTTGCTCGTGCTTCGATTTCTGATGATCGATTGTTGGCTTTGAGATTGCGTTGCTCGGCTTGTTCGTTCTCTGATGATTGATTTGCGCTGACTTCGAGATTGTAGCTGCTTGTTCGATCGAGTGCGTCGTTGATTCGGTATGTTATTTCTTTTCGTTGCTGGTTTAATGATTTGCTTGACTCGATGCCGATGATGATGATTTGGTGATGTATTTACATGAAATTCGAGACACTCGAATTTGTTCGTACTCGTTTACACTTTCCTAATTTTCTGTTGCCTGATGCGCACGGCTTCTATTCTGTAGCGTTCGATTGCCTTGAGTCATACAGCAAAGAAAACTTTCCTGTTTTATTTGTTTTGACTTTTTCAAAGATTTCAGATACACACTTGTCTTGGTTTTGATCTCGGTCAATTTTGTCTTCATGAATTTTTCTGACTTTGTAGTTGCCACTTGTGTATATGACCTGGCCAGTTGAATCATTAACTGTTCATACTTGTGATCTTCATTTGGGTTATTGATGCATTCATTATGTACTTGATAATACTTGATGTTGTTGAACTTGGTGGTATGCATTTTGTGGTCTGCCTTGTTGCTGTGTCATTGCTGTTGACATGTTGTTGCATTCTCTTGAGTCTGTTGCATGAGTTACTTGCATTTTTCATGTATCTGCTGGCTTGTTCTTGCATTAACATGTTGTGTCCTATAGTTGCTGTTATATTACTTCGAATTGCATTTATTTGCTTGTACTTGTGTTCTTTGTTCATTGGACTGGCTGTTGCTAAGTTGATATGCATGTGATGCTTTGTCTCTGGCATTGACATTGACATTGTATCACTGTTCCTTTACCATGTTGCATTATTCACTGTGCATTTCTATATTGAGTTTGCATTGGTGTAGTTGCTTCCATTCTGGTTGTTACAGTCCTATGCAGTTGCTTGTAGTCTTGGCCATATGTGTTCATCTGCACTTGTTGTTGCCAGTTTGCCTGTACAGTCCACTGCACTTGTGTCTTTGTGCATCGTTGTAGTTGCATACTTTGACTTCACTGAGTCATTTGGAATTGGTCTGTTGTCATGTTGCTTTATTACAGTGGTTTGGACATTTGGAATTGTTGTTTTGATTTGTCGAAGCTTTGCATTCTTCATGTTGCCTTGTGTTGAACCTAGTTTTAAAACTCGGGTTTGAACTTGTGCTCGTGTCGTGATTTTCAATATATTGCATGTGAGTTGAACCCGGCTTTTCATTTGGGTTTGACCTGTGCTCACCTGTCCCTGTAGCATTATCAAGTGTATACCAATGTGCACGGCCATGTGGCATGTACAGTGATACACTGTGCATGTCACATTGTTCGTGTGTGATGAATTCAGATGTAAATTATGACAAACAACCCAAATAACCAAGGCAATCATATTTTCAAAAATCATATTTTATTTTATATTGCAAAAATATTTCTTTTTCAATTTTACTGCATTAGTGAATATTTTTGCAGATTGCTCAGATGCTGGATTCAAACTGGAATGCAGTTGAAGACAAAATACGAGTGTGAGTGATATGTAGTGAGGTTATAAATGTAAATTGAAATCGTGATGTATTCAAAAATGTATACGTATAGTGAGAGCTTGAAATTGTACTATTCAAGATTGTAATAAATATTGGTTTGAATAAAATTTCTGTTTGAATTCAAATTCCATTCAAATTCCGTGTAATTTATTTTATTCAACAAATATTTATTTAATCTATGAAAAATACATTTAAATTAATATATATGTTTATTATCATCAAACAAAAACATATAAGCGCATATTCAACACTTGTTATTATCTTTAAAATTCCATTTTTAAAGATGTAATTATATTTAATATATTTTCCACTCTAAAATATAATTCAAGGGTTTAAAAACAAATGTTACTAAAACATCGTTTACTACAAACCCAAAACACTTCACATTTAACATTATCTTTAAAACTCTCTTTTAAATTTCTAATTACTTTTATAAGAGTTTAAGACAAGTGTTACTTAAACATTGTCACAACAACCCAAAAAATTCACTTATAATTATCTTTAATTGTATTCCTAATTTAATCAATAAGGGTGAAAAACGAATGTTACTCAAACATTGTTTACAACAACACAAAACCATTTACTTATAATTACCTTTAACGTATTCATTATTACATATATCTAATTATATTCCTCAGTATAGTTAACAAGGGTTAAAACAAATGTTACTAAAACGTTGTTTACTA
The DNA here is from genome assembly GCA_030765085.1 of Allium cepa. Lineage (NCBI taxonomy): Eukaryota > Viridiplantae > Streptophyta > Magnoliopsida > Asparagales > Amaryllidaceae > Allium > Allium cepa. The sequence goes on from CM060942.1 coordinate 362,237,565, forward strand.
CAACCCAAAACTATTTACTTATAGTTCTCTTTAAATTACCTATAATTAAAGTCCTAATTATACTCTTAATAATAATCTTAATTATAATCTTACTATTATTCTTAATTATAATCTTACACTAATTTACAAGTTAATATAATTTTACTTGACTTTACAAAACCATTTATTTTTACTAAAGTGTTACAATCAAAATCTTCCGTTAACTCTTTATAAAAGATTTAACTTGTTTTTCCCATCTTATATATTTACTAATTTTTTTAAAATGTTGTATATATGTACGTACGTATACTAATATTTTTATAAGATAAAATATATGTAATAATAAAAACAATTTTAAAAGATATTATATCACATAAGGTTCTATTTATTCTAATAAAATATTTCGCTAACTTTCCAAAATAATATATTTAAAAATACTTATACCATGGTTTAAAACATTTGTATTAAATATCACTTAAAAATACTTATTTTGTAATTTACTTACTAACCATAAAAAGCATATTTTATAATTTAAAACCCTTTACTTTAAATATTCATAAATAATTATTAAAAATATACTTAAACTTTGGTATATTTTCCCAGAAATAAATACACTTATAATATTTATTAAAAATGCAAAGAAGCCCCCAGGATGTCATTCAAAGTTAACTTTTAAATTACTGAACACAAGACATTTTCAAAATGCATCCATCGCGGCCTTTTCGCTTCTAACTTTCACAACATCATTTCACAATTTACATAACTTTGCCATTTTAGCCAATATAAACACATTTTAACTAATTTAACTTATGTCAAAGATAAGGGATTTCCAATGGTGTTTATAGCGAGCATTTCGCTTCAACCATTCATTACGCACTATCAAACATGTAACAATAATTCTTGGCCACGTTACATATTAAATGGTTATAAGAGAGATTATACCAGATATAACGTTTTCACTTGCTTTCAAAAGCATGGATGGGTCCAAAGTAATAACCTGCGTTGTTATATATTTAATTATATATATATATATATATGTGTGTGTGTGTGTGTGTGTGTGTATATATATATATATTAAACAACAAACATTGTAACGATCTGCCTTTTCAGACCTTGAATGTCAACACTAGTACACCCATGTTATTCATGCACCGAGCATCCAAGTGCCAACTACACAGGTTGTTAGGTTAAAAGAAAAAGAAATGGATAAGAAAGAAGAGAATATAATATCGAAATCTCACAGCAGAATGATAACATATAATATCAAAAGGCAGTATAAACTATCAATCTAAGATACATAATATTTAAGAGTTAAAATCCTAAATATTATTATTAGCTTGGACAGTTATAATAACCTGTCCTCACAAATTCTAATATATACAATAGTAACACGATGGAAATAAGAATACTACAGTAGGTAAAACATCCAACTCATCTCCTTGAGCTCCGAAACATCCAACTAAAACCTATCTTTCTCAGACTGCTCGAAGGAGCACATAAAGTATTTAGAGAAAACAAAACCAGCATTAGAAATAAGTATGGTGTGAGAAACTCAAGAAATATGCGATCAATATATAATAATACTTTTAAGACTGCACAGAACGCCGTAACGATTACCCCCTCAAAAGAACCACTCATCTAATAAGTATATATTATGCTATAATAGATAATGTCTAGGGTAAAGAATATAAATTAGAAAATAGTCGTTAATGCTTACATTAATCACACTACAACGATATTGAAGGTACAATCAAAACTGCTAAGGTACATTCACATAATGGATTTTCCATAGAGATCTTTCCGGTCAAGCCGAATCCAATCTCCTACACAAGGGTCAAAAACTACTTCCGAGCATCGTATATTTCTAAATAAAATATACCTCTGGGTAAACAATAGCCGGTCCATGCCATAACAAGAGATTTCACATATCATTACCTCCCGCACACAACATCGTTAAGCATACTCTAGATATAGAGTGATAATATCCTATCGAGGATTTTGCTAAACCCCAGGCTATGAGACCTACTCTGTTTTTAGTCATTTTTGATGTCAAGGTTACATTCGACATCTTTCACATGAGCCTTCATCACTTAAATAGAATGCGGACCCCCAAATGGATTCCCATATCTCAAACAAATCTCAAATCCATACATGGATTCTAGCATCTCGAACATATCCACTTCCAAGAGATAAAACATGCATATCAATCTTGAGGTGGTTTTTGACAAGGAAAATAATTACCGATCCTGGTCTCCAAGACTGAATCGACGAAGTTGCTCATATTCAACAATAACAAGAATGATCATATGGAAAATAAGTCTCATATACTTACCATGTTTCCAAACTTTTACTGCTAAGTACACGACTAAATACTTTCCGTAAATGTGTAGACAAAAGCGCAATTATGTTACATAAAGCATGATTTAGTCACATAAGCGACCTGTAATCCTTTTTTATTTGATTAATCTTTTATAAAACCTTTTTATAAGTAAAACTTCTTTTATCTAATAAAACTTCATTTATCAATCACTAATATTCATCTATACTCTTTCAATGCATCAAATGTATTCATATACTTATATCAAATGGTATAACTATATTCATAAATCATTAACATGATTTCTCACTTTAAACCTTTAATTTTTCTATCTTTTTTCCAAAATATTCCATACTTATAATTTCCTTTAAAATATCCATATTAAGGATCAAAGTACTTTTACAAATCTATTCAAAGATTTAAGAATAATGTTACTTACACATTGTCACTACAAACCCAAATCCATTTCCCTTATGCTTTTTTTTAAAACATTCTTTTAAAGATCTATTTATATTCAAGTATAATAAAAAAAGGTTAAAGACGAATGTTATTAACACATTGTCAAACAAAACCCAAAACCATTCCATACTTACATTATCTTTAAAATATTCTTTTAAAGATCTAAGTTAATATTTGGTTAGGTTTGATAGTCCACTAATCGGCTATCTAGTTAAAAACGATCATTTATAGAAATAACGGTTTGTATGCTTAACTCATTTTGGACATTCCAACTTATACTTTCCTTTGTTCAATAGTGAAGCTATACAAGTTACAGTACTGATTGCATATCAAAGCCTTGCATAGATACCTCATTCTTGACTCCCACAAACCGATATGTCTACCTTGTCGGCTTTTAGTGTTAAATATAGGATTAATGACTTTCATAAAGGAGTAAGAAATCAATACAATTAACATGTTTCTAACATTCTAAACTTAACCATTCCACAGTTAAGATGGATGCCGGTAGGTTAGAGCACTATTGCTTCTATCCCTACTTGAACATCAATCTTAACTCTCACAAATAAATAAGTCTACTTCATCGGCTTTTATATATTTAAACTTCAAACCAACTTTAAATATAAAAAATATGCAAGAAAAATCCCTAAAAAGAATAGGAAAAATAGAAAATTTAAATACATTTTTAAACACTTAAAACGACCAGCAAATTACTACAGCATTTATAAATGCACAATCTTTGCGATTAGTTTTAACCAATTTAGTAAATAATTTAAGACTTGAAACTTTTATGGTAAGTAATAACCTTAGGGTACTGAAAGATCATGGGAAGAAAACCCTAAAAATTATTCCAATTTATTTATAACAATTCTCGAAAGCAAGGTATTTACTAAAGTGTTCGTTTGGCGACATTTTTACTCTTACTTTAGCTATTGTGTTTGACTTGTTCCATAACCTTTTAAAAACCAATTCTTTTCCAGTAACATTTATTCTTATAGTACTTATTAAAAATCTAACTAACCCCCTAAGGTTGTCTTTCAATTTGGACTTTCAATCTGATTACAAAAATTCCCAAAAATAGTGCATTTTAAAGTGCTCATATAACGACCTTCTTCTCGTAAAATTCCTCGCAAATTTTTTTGCAACCCTGTTTTGCAAGTTTATAATGATTTAAAATTCTATATTTTTCCAATAACAAGTACACTTATAGTTCTTATCAAAAATGCAAAGAATCTCCTAGGATGTCTTTCTTTTAACTTTGAAAATCGCCGAACAGAAGGCGATTTCTAAGTGCGTCCATAGCGAGCTTTTCGCTTCTGATTTCACAACTTTGATTCATAATTTCCATAAATTTTCAAATAATTTCTTCACTATCCGATACAAAAAAATTAGTTTGGAGAATAACTAAACCAAATTATTCTAAGTTAACTTCATAAATCTTCCATTTCTACAAGTTAAAGTTAAGGGATATCGAAGTGCACTTATAGCGACTATTTTTGCTTTAAACACTTTCAAACATACTTCAATTCAACAAACAAGCCAATCAAACATGTAATCACAAAGTCTAGGCCATGCCATATGTTATAGAAGGTAATAGAAGTGAAATCGTACAATTTTTAAAGTTATCATTATTTGTCAAAAGTAGGAGTGGTCCAAAGTTTAAAACTTTAAATAGTTGACATCACTTTAACTTTATATTTGCGCATACATGCACAAACTCACACATAATATATACATATAAGATAGTGAGATAACTTACTAAAATCCAAGCCTACAACAAGCTTAGATACATAAGAATTAAGGAACCACTTCCTATTATCACCAAAAGCCTAAAGCCGCCACCTTTAGCTCCAAAATCACAACACCATGCTCCCCTCCTCCTTCCTTGCTCACGGCCTAAACAAGATCCCCTCATTTTCTCATCCTTCTTCCACTTTTACTCTAAATCCACGCCTCCTAAGGTGTTAGTGAAAGTTTGGTGAAGTTTGGAGAAGTTTTGAGCTAATTAGAGAAAGATTAGTGAAGAACAAAGTGGATTAGTGCTAATCCACTTCCACCATTTCTATGTTTTTATTTCTTTCAAGCTTTGGAAGATAACGAGTGAGTATACTATCCTAAACCCCTCTTTTACATAGCCAATACACGCTCAAAGATCCCCATACGTGCCTTGCATGCTTTCCACTTTACACCTCTTAAAACCACTAGTAAATATCTCTTCCCTTTCATATCCTAACTAGTTAACTTTAAGAAGCTTTACAAGAGTTTAGTGCAAAATATTTTTAGTTTCTAATTACCTCCCTTATGATTAATTAGGCAAGCATAAAAAGTTTAAATAACTGCCATTGAGAAAAAACTATATATCGATAAAACAATTTTCGGCATTTTTATCGATATTCGTTCAAACTATATATCTTTGTAAACACTTTTCCAACACAAGTTTGTCATCATTACTTATGATTTAAAAAGGGGAATAAAAGGTTATTAAATCAATCTAATCACACTTAGTCCAAGAATTAAACTTTGAAATAATTTAGATATTTAAATACGAAATGTTCGAAATTTTAGGTCGTTACATTCTCCCCACTTAGAATATTTCATCCTCAAAATTCAACACGAGCAACAAAGGGAAACAATCACATACCAATAGTCAATAGTATTCAAAATCACTAGCAAACAAAGCCTAAGGTTTGCACAACTTCAAAACCTTCCCATCACACAAGTATGATAAATAAACTACTAAGCGCATTTTACGATCATTAGCCTCAGGTTATTACATAGTAGATCATTCATGCTACCTCATAACAAATCGAAGAGTCATCGCCTAAACTTTCCATAAGCCAACAAAATGAAGTATGCAAATTTACTAAAGCTTGTACCAGGCACATGATCATCCGTATGCAATATTATATCTGATAACTTACTCGATCACATAATTTCACTTCCAACTAGTATAGAGAGCTTGACCTCTCTAGTGCGGACTCCGATCATGTTCCTTAAATAGAACCCCTGTTTTCCTTGCATAGCCGTAAAAAATGTGATGGCCCAAAAATATATACCCTTTGATTCAACAATAAATAACACATGTCTAACACAAAGTGAATAAAAAGTCGGATCATCAAGGGTAAAATAAAGAAAATAGAAGAATAAAATAGGATTTCACTCGAATGGAATAACATATAATAGTGAAAAATATCTTTACAATGGAAAACTTTTAGAATACATATATTAGAGCCTAACCTAATTTTAACATGGACAATTATAAACATCTATCCTTACAAATGCCGACAATCATCAATCAATGCAGAATAAGCAAAGCGGATAATAGAATACATCCATACGTAGATGAATATCTCCAGCTTTCCTCTAGAAACTCAACTATCTTCAACTAAACCTGAAACTACTCGGATCTGACTAGAATATTGAAAATACCCTGATCAGACCTGATAAAACAGCGTGAGAAAAACTCAATAATAAACGACAGTGTATATATCAGCCTTGGAATAAAATCCATTGAAAAAAAAGAGCATCTCATAAGACCGTGTCCATACATAAACACTGCTGGATTTTTACCTTATGATAACTAAATCTCTTTTATATATAAAACATTTGATATTATTTATAATGACATACTTTTGAAAACTTTTACATGTAAACCTATTAATCTTAGCCGAAACTGTTACATTATTAAATTCTAGCATACTAACCACCAACACGGGTTCTACAAACCAAATGGCAGGCACTTATTGGAGAATGAGTTTCCATAAAAATGACCAAGTGAAGGGACTACCTTTCGGTAGTACTCTCTATTGGAATGTACCGATGCCCAACAGTTGGTCCTCTACCAACACGAGACGGCCTACCTCTTCATAGATGTACCGAATATGTCATCACTCTGGTCATTAGCAACCTAACCGAGATGTCTCTTATCATACACCACAATAATTTAAACCCGAACATCATAGCGGGTAGAGATATATCTAGAAGGGGACGATCATACTCTAATGGTTGCGAACAACATAGCCTTGCCGCATCTACCCTTTTCGGACATTTTCGGGTGTGAGGCATGAGGTAACGATTACCTTTCACATAGCACATCATCTATCCTCTTTGTATGCCACATTGTCATTCCATAGTCACATGACTGATTTCTACAAACCTATAACTTTCTGAGCTCGAATGTCTTGTGAAAGGGTTTTAAGCAAAGACAAGCTGTCTTCTCCGCCACTGGCTGATATACATTATATAGAGACCACTCATTATGATTTAGAATGCAAGGTCAAACACTTGTCCATACAAGTTGTCAAGGAATAGGACAAACCGAAGGCACTCTCCTACCACATCATAAGATTGGTAGCGAATAGTTCTTGTGTTTCTAAGTTTTTTTCGTAACAAAGAGATCACTGCTACTATAAGTATTTTTGGAGCTATCCCTAATAAAACCAACAAGTAGTCCTTTGTCACTATTTGTCTCAATATCTTCAAATTTTGATCTTTTACTTCAAATACGTAGATTGGTTCGAAGTGGTATTCAGATAGTAATCACTCAAATCCGACCCCGGTTCTCTTAAATCCAATTATCGATAAACATTGAATATGAGTGCATAGGATTTATTAAGCCGTTTACCATTCATTTCTTTTGAGTTAATTACGAAAATTCCTTTTTAATCTTAGAGTAATTCTAAGGTACTTCTCTTCTCTTAAGAAAATATTTCCAATTTTCTTACTTAACATTCGATCAAAATTCTTCAACTTTTAAGCTGGCAAAAAACAATGTTATTTAAGACATCGTTTACTGTAAACCCAAAAATAAATCTTACAAAACATTATTGAGTAAATAGGATCGTGGAAATCATTTAAGTTTTCCTTGATATTAATTTCCGTATTCAACAAGTGATATGGGCGGAATAACGATGAAATCACCTTTTAAATTCCACGAATAAAATGAGTTCCTTCTTTAGCAATTTACAAGAACATTCTGTAGTATTAGTAAGAGGAGGAAGGGTTAAGGATTTACCCGACTTTAATACCAAGTATAACAATATTACTTCTATGCAATCCAGGTTATAGTTTATTCACTTTGGAGATTAACCCTTTATATACGTAAATTACTTACTTTCTAGAAAATACTATTTGTCTTTTATTATGAGAAACTTAATATAATCTTATTAGAGCATCCAGGCTCTCCCTACGATCTGTTCCACCCCTCGTCTACGCAAAGGTCAGGTAAGTTTAGGGCACTTGTTGCTCCATTCCTAATCTTGGTTACATACATTGTTTTATCGTTTTAGCTCTCACAAGTGGAACAAATATACTAGTCATTTTCGCATACTTAATTATTGACTAAATCATCTTAAAATTCTTTTATTTTTCATTTAAAAACATTTCAAAATGATTCGGGAAAGAATCACAAAGTTTAGAATTATATTCCGAGCTATAGAAAACTGCCGCAAAAGCGTTGCAAAAAGCGTTGCAAATTCTGTTTTAAAGTTATATTGACCAAATTGACTTTCATATCATTTAAAATTCCATTCTTTCGACTTATATCACTTTTAAAACATTTTAAAAGTTTTTGTTAGAGATTTTCCATATTTTAGAAATATAGAAAATATCAATTTCCAACTTTGGTTACTTAACTACAATAGCGCGATTTTTCTGAAAATTTGTTTTGGATATATTTCAAAATATAGAAGAAGAAATCTTGATTTTCTTTCTTCACTCAAAAACTATGGATATAGTAGTCGGAACAATTCTTGTTTCGAAGAAATTTGAGCTATATTCCACTCCGTATAATTATTTGAACTTTTCGGCGCGAAATCGAGAACTACCGTTGCGCGACGCGCCAAGTTTTTACTTGATTTTTAAAACGTGAAATAAATTCTTCAAATTGAACTTAATTACTTATAAAATCATTAAAAATCATTTCAAATCAATATTCCATTTATTTGGAAAATTTAAAATTAATTTCCCCTTATCTTATATTATAATAATATTTTATTCATAATATTTTATTATTAAATTTTCCAAATTTAATTTCTATCCAATTTAATTTTGAAATCAAATTCTATTTCAAATTCAGACTTCAACTTAAATTTAGATCAATTCTAATTTCAATTTGTTTTTCAATTCCAACTTCAAAATTGATTTCAATTTCAATTTCACTATTTGTCTCAATTTCGATTTCAAAATCAATTTCACTAATAATTTCAAATTCGATTTCAAATCCGAATTCAATTATACTTCAATTTCAATTTGAATTTCATTTTCAATTTCAATTTGAATATCATTTTCAATTTCAAATTGAATTCCACTATTCAAAAAGAGGCTTAATAATTCCAACTCATACCATATTAATAAAATTGGTCATATTTAACAGAGGGATTTGTTAATCCAAAATGAGCAAAATTACTTTCAATATTTACCATTTACATAACATCCATTCTCATAGCATAGTGATTATCAATAAGTGAGTATATCATCATAACTTAACTATTTAGGCAACATATTCAAACATCCATTTCAGTCAAACAATCCATATTATCAAATGGTGATCATTAACACAACATATAAACGGGATAAGCATGATTATTTAAACATAACAAAACATGATTTAAAAAGCGGAGAGAATTTATCACCTTCATTTCCACTATGTCAATCTTTATACGAATTAGCGTGCTTCCGTATTATGAACTAACGCATAATTTTCTTGAACTTGCCGCTTTGAATTTCTTTTTTCAATGAAAGGGTGTGTAGCTTGAAGAGGAGGTACAACTAACTTAGTGGAGGGTATATGGAGTGTATGGCTTGGGTATGGGTGTATAAGGTGGTTTGGATGGAGGATATGTGGGTGTAGGGGGTGTGTGTGGTGACTAGAATCCCGGGTGATGCGATGGCCAAGAGTGTGGGGTGAGTGGGGTTCTTGGGTGCTCGGGTAGGGATGTTTGAGGCTTGGCCGTGGGTTTTGAAAGGTGGCTAGGTGGTTGGCGAGAGGTGGAGGTGATAAGGAGGGAAGTACAGCTTGTAGAGATGGGGTTTGGGTGTGTAGGAGCTTCGTTATGGTGATGGGATGGTGGGGTAGTGTTTAATGGAGGAAGAAGAAGGAAATGAAAAGGATCGAGAATGATTTTGTGATGAGAAAGTGAAGGTATGCATGGTCATTTATACATGTAGTTACTTGCCAAATGACTACAATGCCCTTCTCTACTTTTAAACCATACTTAAAAACTTTTTCCAAGATGAGAAAGGATGTGCATTAATGAGAAGAGAAAGTTGGATGTGATCTTAAGTCCTTAAGCAATGATTTTGCCCTTTTTCTTAATTCAAAAAGTTTAAATATTATTTTGCCTAGTTCCCATGTGTGGAGAGAGTTGCGTTGCATTAATGATGATAAGATTCTTGGATTTGAAGTAGTAATGATGTTGTACCTTTTTATTAATTAGAAAATGCATAAAATCTTTTTTTCTCTTTTTCCATATATGATAAGACTTTAGGCATTAATGAGAGAAGATGTGTTAGGATTCTTTTAGTAATGATTATGTTTAGAAATCTTATCTAATATGAAAAATAGTCAAATAATGTTACTTTTGAATTATTTGATTACTTTGACTTTTCAAATTTTATTTGCATTTACATGAAAATCTAAAGTGGTCATAGTTTGTAAAGATGAAATATATAGGTTAAAAATTGGATGTGTTCATATAACATTGCGACGATTCGTTATAGTTGAAAACTACATTGTTATTGACGAATTATACAGTCAAAATTTGACCTTTTTGCTAAACTATATATTAAAGTAAACCAAACTTTAAAATTGTGATGTCCCGGAAATTTGAGGCAATAATTATTTAATAATTTCATTGATAAATTATTTTAAAAATGTGAAATATTGTTTTAATAATTTAATTTAAACTGGAAATCTCTTTTGAAAATTAATAATTATTTAGTTTGTTAAATAATTATCTTTTCAAAGATTAAAAATATTTATAATGTATAAATGTTTATACATTGTAAATAGAAGATTTGGTTTTAATTTTTTTTTATATGTAATAAAGAATATTTTCTAATTATTTTATATAAATGAATAATTTGTATATTAATTAATTTGATTTAAATTAGTATTGTATAATTTTCTCAAGTTTGTTTTAATTTTCTTTCTTATATCTTTATTAAAAAGTAAGTATGTATTTATTTTGTTTTTAAAATAAATATAGTTTAAATTTCATTTTATAATAAAGGTTTATTTTGTTTTGTTTTATTTTAAAATCTTCTTTTCTTTTGAAATTTAGTTTCATATAGAATATTATTTTAAAAAGAATTAAACAAACATTAATATGTAAGTGTATAGTTTTATAAAAAGCTTATATGTATTTAATTAAAAGCTAATGTTAATAAATCACTTTGAACTTGCTAAAACAAAGTAGAAATGTTTCAAGATAAATTCAAATACATTTAGTAATTTAGAATTCTCTTTTAAATATTAACATGCATATGTGTTAACTTTTTAAACTATTAAGTAGACACTTGTAAAAATTTTGACATAATAAGTTAACATGTGGCATTGATTTTAAATCTCATTGTTTAAATTATTGATAAGTGAAATATAGCAAAGCATTTGGATTAAAACATTTTCTCATTTGAAAGATCTGAAAATCAAATTTCAGAAATTCTAAAAACAATCTTCAAGCTTGCAAATAAATTTCTACAAACCATCTTCAATCAAATTCACAAATCTGCAAATCATCTCCACAAGCAAATGCATGTTTTAGAATCTACATTCAACTACAAATCTGCAACCTCTCTACTTAAATTTCTGCAAAAAAAAAAAATCAATCCTCAAATCTGCAATATTTAAAACCCAATCTACATCTAAATTCTGTGAGATTCAACCTCAAAAAAATCTGCATGTTAAATCTGCAAATCTGAGCATTAGAATGGGTCTGCATGTAATCTTCATCAACAAGTAATAGCATCAAGAAACTCAGCAATCAAAATACAAGTAAAGCAACTTCAATTTCAAACCTGCACCCAGATTTCAAATGCAGTTTCAAGTCAGGGGCCTGGGAATTGAAATCTACATCAAATTGCTCTGCATATAGTGTTCTGCATCTTCAATTTAAGGTGAGTAAGCTTTTTATCTTTTAAAAACAGTTTTTTTAAATCAAAATCAAACATAAGTTAAAGAGCTTATGTTTTTATTTACAGAAAGCAAACTGTTTTAAAACAAACTGTTCTGTTTTGTTTTAAAATGAAATAAGTAAACTTACATGCATAAATTTGTGACACCTGAGCATATGAAGTGAAGATAAATAAATGATGTGGTGATTACAAACTCATGAATGATATGTGTGCATAGGAATGAATTTGCTTATATGTTTTTTTTCTTATTTCTGGGATCTGCATACCTAGTTGGTTGTGAACTGAGATGTTTTCTTAAATAGTAAAGCATTATTATTATTTAAATTGTTGCTGTTACTAAACTTGTGTGTAAACAAAGTATGTTAGTAAGTATAAATGTAGTTTCTGGAAAAAAAATCATGAATTAGTTAAAATATGTTAAAATCTAAAACCTGTTACCTCTGAAATAACTATAGCAGTGAGTATATTTTCAAATAAGAATTGGGATACCAACATCATTAATTATTATAAACAAGATTATAACATTGATGTATGTTAGAAATAAGGAAGTATAAAACAAGTTTCATTTTTTTTAGTTGACTGTGTAAATGTGCATTTCTGTTTGAAACAAAAAAGGAAACTTGAATTAATCTGTTAAGCTAGTGGATATTGAGTGTTTAGGTTCTTCATGCTAGTGGTATATTGAGGTTAGAATGGAGTAAATTGGGTGATATATGATCAGAGAAAGAGAGGAGTTAGGAATTGAGTTCTTTTCAGATTTCAGAACTTTGTTTGAATGTGCAGTTCTTAGTATATTACCATGCTCTCTGTTGCTTCAAGTTATTTGTGGCTTTGGGAACTTGTAGAGGGGATGTAAGGGAAGATATATTCAAGAATGTGTCGATGATGGTGGCTGGAGGTGGTGTTTCTAAGTGATTGACAAGGGGTCTTTGTTGCAGTGTGTACTCAGGGGATTATTAGTTGTGTGCAGGTTGTTGACTCGGGGAATACTCGGGTAGATTGGCTTCTGACTCGAAGCAACAGATAGGGAAACTCGAAGTAAAATTTTGTGTACTCGGGTAAGTTGGCTTCAGAGTTGAAACAGAGAGTATTTGCAGTTTTTTTAAGAATTTGAATGGAGTTCAAATTCTAGTGTAAGGTTTGATTCATATATATGTTGAAATTGAATTCAAATAGAGTTTGAATTCAAAGTTTTTTTAAAATTGAAATATCTCAAAATAAGTTTAAATTTGGTTTTAAATAAATATAAAAAAATGGTTACAGGTTCAAATCCTGTAGTTTGCAGTTTTCATAAAATTGAATGAAATTATAATTTAAAGATCTTAATTTGATTTAAATATAAGTTAAGTCTGAATTCAAATGAAGTTTTGAGTTCAAGGTTTTAAAAATGAAAATTTTAAATTTAATCAAGATTTAAATTCAGTTTTAAATCAAAATTAAAACAGTTTCAGGTTTTAATCCAGAAGTTTTGCAGTTTTTAGACTTTTGAATGAATTCACGTTTTTTTTAGTGGATCTTGATTCAAGTGGAAGTAGAAACTGACTTCAAATAAAGTTTGAAATTCAATGTTTTTAAAAATGAAAACCTTAAATTTAAACCAGATTTAAATTTTGATTTTAAATCTAGATAATAAAAACTGTTTCAGGTTTTTTTTTTAAACTCAGAGAGTAATTTGCAGTTTTAGTTTAGATGAATTCATTTTTTTTATAGATAAAATCTGATTCAAATGGAAGTTGAATCTTAATTCAAATGTAGTGTTGAATTCAAAAGTTTTAAAAATGAGAATCTTAAATTTAAACAAGTTTTAAACTCTGTTTAAACCAAGACTAAAAACAGTTTCAGGGTATCTTTCAAAACCAGAGTTTGAATTTAAACAGTTTTTGTATGTTTTAAAACTTTGAACAGATTTGAATGTTTTAAGTAAGTTTTAAACTCAGTTTGAAATCAATTTAAAACTGTTTCCAGATTTCTTTGAAACCCAGTTTAATTTCAAAACAGTTTTTAAAATTTGAAATAAATGAACATATTCAAATGTTTAAAAGTGAATTTGAAAATGAAATTTCATTTCAAATAAGTTTAAAACTTGAAAGAATTGAGTTCCTTTAGTATTTGAAAGTATTTGAATTAAAATATGAAGTGTTGATGTAAATTTAAAAGTTGAAAATAATCAATTTATTTTCAATGCTTAATTTATCAAGTAATTTAGTTTTAAATCTTTCTTGAGTGATGAGTGTTGTTTAAACATTCATTTTTATTTTATGGTTTATAATTATTTTTGGAATTAATGAATCTTTAAATAAAATTTGAAATTGATTCTTAGAAATGTATTGTTTTAATACATTTTGAAATTAAATGAGTCTTTTGATAAGTAATTTGAATATTTTGAAAATATTTAAGATAATTAAGAATTTACTTAATTATCTGATTTGGAATAATGATTTAGATTAATTTTAATTAGAAATGATTTATTAATCTAATCCAGATTTCTTAAGTATGTAATTAATGAAATGTGTTAAATAATAATGATGATAATTATCTAAGGATAATTAAGTAAATAATTAATGTCAATAAATTTTAATATTGTGATTTGTTAAGTTAATTAATTTAGTTTAATTAATTTTAATAAATCATTAGATAACTTTAAGAATGTAATTACTTAATGTAATTAGTGGAGCAGGATTACTTGATGAAGTAATAAGGTTAATTACTGGAATGTAATTAGTAATTTGGATAATTACTTTTGGAATTAATTAAGGAATTAATTAATGATTAATTATTGGTTAATTAATTTATAAATGAGTAATTAAGATAGTTAATTATTAATCAAGGTGTTTAATAATTAGGTTAATTACTAAATGTAATTAATTTTAATTAAGTAATCTATTTAAATATTAAAGATCATTAATTAATGTTAATGATGTAATTAAGGATTGTTCAATTAAGTAATAATTGATTAATTAAGTAATTAATTAATTGTAATTAATTAAGGGCAATTATAATTAATTATAATCAATTAATAAATGAGTAATTAATGTTAATTACTTATAATTTAGGTTAATTAATTTATAAAATTAATTAAAGACTAATTACTTATTGTAATTAGTGAATGATTAATCAAAGTTGTTTAATCAAGTTGAATACTTAGGAAGTGAATTAATTAACTGGGTTAATTAATGGATGTTAAGCAGGATTTAAATGAGTAATTAATTTAATTAATTTAAATTAATTAGAGATGGTTGTAATTAATTTAATTCATTTTAAATTAATTATAATTGTTGGTTAATGAATCATTGCTTATGGATGTTATTGATTAAATGGTTGTGATCTCAGAAATGAGATGATTGTATCTGTATGATATGAATGTTTGGATAACTATGATGGTTTGTGATGGATTATTTGGATGGATGATTATCTGTTTATGGATGATACAGATTGTCTGTTTATGATATGAATGTGATTATCTATTTTGAGATATAGTTTATCTATCTGTATGAATTAGATAACAATGAAATAAGTTAATTGTTTAAAACCCTTAAGTACAACTTGGACATTAAGATGGCGTTTGGTTTCGATGAGACCGGGATCGGGTTTCCATATTTGGAATTCCGAAAACCACATCGATTCCAATTAAACGTTAGGTCGTTAATCCAAGTGGAGCAAGTGAAGACTCGAGGTGTAAGGGCTATACGTCAGTATAACTCTGTGGGTGATTCCGTAATGAGTTTGACGGAATAGTACTTATAGGTTCGAGACGGTGATATAGAGTGCAAGGGTTATTGTCGTTAACTCTGAGGGTGATTCCAATACGAGTGTAACGAGATAATGCCTTCGGTTTCGTTCGAACCCGGAACGAACTTGTATGGATTGAATGCTTTCAGAACATCGTCAGGTGGACGATGAGCATTCTAAGAGATGTGTCCTCTAAAGGTAATCGTAGCCTCAAGCCTCATCAACCGGGAATGGCTAAAACAGGGGAGGTGCAGCAAAGCTTCGTGGGTAGCCCCCACTGGAGAGCAAGATTGATCCCTGTCTAGAGGTCCCTTTTTATTCGGCTTAGTGGGCAGTTGTCAGTGTACACCAACTGCGGGGTTGTCTTGTTCGGAACTGTTCAGTAAGGAACGGGTCCGGCTTTGTGTTGCAGGGGAGTTAGGGTGGCTCCTCGGTAAGGTGATCTAGGCCACGTACTGTGACGGGCGGTACCCCAATAGCCCTGCCATTGATGGAATCCATAATCCAATAAGTTCCTGTACGGTTTTGATTGTGCCCAACTATGTTGGAACGTGAGATGTAAGCATTCCAGCTATTTCTGTATTTTATTTTGAAAACTCTAGACACTATTATAATATCACTGGATTTCCTATCAAATGTTTTGGTTAGCGTAAGGTAAAAACTTTTCCATGTTTATGTGTGGGAAGTCTTACGTGATACCTTTTGTTTTCAAAGGATTTTCTAAAGTTAAGCAACTTTTATCCCCGTTTACTCACACCAGACCCCTGTCTGACCTGAGTGTTTATTTTCTGTTTTATTAAACTCTTGGGTACTCATATTATGTATGAGTAGTCAAGTGTTTCAGGATTGCTTTGATCGAGTTCTGGAGGAGATAATGGAGCAGGAGGCTTCAGCGTGTAGATATATGTAGGGGTTCCGCTGTGTTTGAGTTGTATCTGTTTCTCTGATGTA
This sequence comes from Allium cepa, assembly GCA_030765085.1. Taxonomy (NCBI): domain Eukaryota; kingdom Viridiplantae; phylum Streptophyta; class Magnoliopsida; order Asparagales; family Amaryllidaceae; genus Allium; species Allium cepa. Next base: position 362,254,129 of record CM060942.1, read on the forward strand.
TTTGGATTGTAATTGCTAGACAGATGTTTATAACTGTCTAGTTTGTGTTGTATTAGCCGTTTAACTCTGATGTATATGATACTGTGTAAAGTTTTATGTGATATATTATAATTTATTCGATTCCGCTGTGAGATTCTGATATTGTCTGTTCTTTCTTTCCTTTCTTTTCTCTTTTCTATCCCTTTCTTTCTTCTTAATGATGCAACTTTCTGGAGTATGGAAGTTGGGTCGTTACAACGTGGTATCAGAGCGTTAGGTTGAGTGAATACCTAGGCTCTGTAGTGGTGTCTTTCTTGAGAGAGCGTATTTGTAATTTTTAATATATATATATTTCTGCCTATTTGTTGGGTTACCTGTTCGGGTTTCCAATATAAGTAATAAAGGTAGATAGGGTAGTGGTGTGTGTAACACAACTACCAATAGTTGGAGTTTGAGTGTTGGAAGTGATCTGCTAGGGCAGTTTGGGTATCTTGTTTAATTTGGCAGTTTGGTGAGAAAGATTTCTCTGATCTCTGAAGGAAATCTTTTCAAGATTCGGAGTTTATTTTTGGAATATAAGCTTGGTGCAGTCGTGTGAGGGGTTTTTCTTGAGTTTGGATCAGTTGGGAGTTCTGAAGCCAGCAATGGTATTTTGAAAACCTTAAGAAGGAGTTCTGTCTATATTTGAGTTTGAAACTCAGTTTGGCAGAGTATTTTGAGTTTGGTTTGGGAGCGAGTTTCCCGAGAGATATCTGTCTTTTGAAGGCTCTATTGTGAAAAGGCTGGTGTAGCTTTGAGGTTCGATGAGTTTTTGGTTAAGGAAGCTTTGGCAGCAGTAGCAGCAGTGAGTGGCCTGTTCTTCGGTGGTTCAGAAATCTCTGTGATTCTTCTGTCAGTAGTCCGAGCAGATGGTGGAGCTTGTCCATTTCTTCTGAAAGCTCAGTTGGGTGTGATGTTAGTGGTTAAGAGGTGGGCCACTAGTTTCTTCTTTTGAAGGCTTTAGCTGTTCTGATTTTGTAGTGAGAACAATTTCTTGAGATCTGAACCAGGTGGAATCGCAAAAGTGACTTGCGATAGTTCAGAAGTTCTCTGTGTGATCTTTGCTTGGATTGAAGCATCTTTAGTGGATGTTTGAGTTATCAAGGTGATTTGGTATTTTCTGGATATCTTTGAAGGAATCAAGATTTGCATTCGCATCAGAAGATTGAGTTCTGTATCGACTTGGTTCTTGGAGTTTTGCCGGTGGTTTAGCATTGTAGGAAATTCTTTGAGTATGATCTGTTTAAGTTGATAGAATTTATTGGATCCAGTTTCCTGGTTTCTGGTTGAATTTTTGCTGTGGTGGTTGTGACTGAATCGGATATGTCACTGGGATTTTATGGAATTTGATGAACAATATTCCGGGATAAGTTGATCAAGTTTATACTTATGTTCATCAACAGCATTCACGAATCAGAGTTGCGCAGTGGAAGCATGGTGGCGGCTATTCCAGAATAGGAGCATCCGATTCTTTGGGAATTTGAGTTTTGTCTTGGATCAAAGGATTTCTACAGGATATTCATTTTGGATCCGGAGACCTGATTGTTTTATATCTGTAGTAGAGTTTGTGTGGTGGAGTTTGATTGATCTAGAAGTTGAAGGCAGCCCAGGATCAATATGAGTATTGGATCTTTCTGTTTTCTCTTAAGAGTTAAGTATATGGTTTATCTCTGGTTTTAGAATCAGTAGTTCTGTGAGATTTAGGAGTTGATCAGGACTTGTCTATAGTCCTGTATTCTGTTTAGATTTGTAGATCTAGATATATAGGAGCTCTAGATCTGTGTTGTGTTGCTAGTTTAGATTCTGTAGGGCGAGTGTCCTGGTGTTTGTACCTGGGAAACTCTAGGGAATTCTATCCAGAATTTTGTCTGGGTAGTTAGAATTGTTTGTTTGAATTGGTTGCTATGATTGCTAGTATTTGGTTGATAGTATATGATTGCTCTTTTAAAATTTAAAATTTGTATGGGATTATTAAATTACCTTTGCTTTTAAATTTCGGGGACGAAATTCTTTTAAGGGGGGAGGAATGTGATGTCCCGGAAATTTGAGGCAATAATTATTTAATAATTTCATTGATAAATTATTTTAAAAATGTGAAATATTGTTTTAATAATTTAATTTAAACTGGAAATCTCTTTTGAAAATTAATAATTATTTAGTTTGTTAAATAATTATCTTTTCAAAGATTAAAAATATTTATAATGTATAAATGTTTATACATTGTAAATAGAAGATTTGGTTTTAATTTTTTTTTATATGTAATAAAGAATATTTTCTAATTATTTTATATAAATGAATAATTTGTATATTAATTAATTTGATTTAAATTAGTATTGTATAATTTTCTCAAGTTTGTTTTAATTTTCTTTCTTATATCTTTATTAAAAAGTAAGTATGTATTTATTTTGTTTTTAAAATAAATATAGTTTAAATTTCATTTTATAATAAAGGTTTATTTTGTTTTGTTTTATTTTAAAATCTTCTTTTCTTTTGAAATTTAGTTTCATATAGAATATTATTTTAAAAAGAATTAAACAAACATTAATATGTAAGTGTATAGTTTTATAAAAAGCTTATATGTATTTAATTAAAAGCTAATGTTAATAAATCACTTTGAACTTGCTAAAACAAAGTAGAAATGTTTCAAGATAAATTCAAATACATTTAGTAATTTAGAATTCTCTTTTAAATATTAACATGCATATGTGTTAACTTTTTAAACTATTAAGTAGACACTTGTAAAAATTTTGACATAATAAGTTAACATGTGGCATTGATTTTAAATCTCATTGTTTAAATTATTGATAAGTGAAATATAGCAAAGCATTTGGATTAAAACATTTTCTCATTTGAAAGATCTGAAAATCAAATTTCAGAAATTCTAAAAACAATCTTCAAGCTTGCAAATAAATTTCTACAAACCATCTTCAATCAAATTCACAAATCTGCAAATCATCTCCACAAGCAAATGCATGTTTTAGAATCTACATTCAACTACAAATCTGCAACCTCTCTACTTAAATTTCTGCAAAAAAAAAAATCAATCCTCAAATCTGCAATATTTAAAACCCAATCTACATCTAAATTCTGTGAGATTCAACCTCAAAAAAATCTGCATGTTAAATCTGCAAATCTGAGCATTAGAATGGGTCTGCATGTAATCTTCATCAACAAGTAATAGCATCAAGAAACTCAGCAATCAAAATACAAGTAAAGCAACTTCAATTTCAAACATGCACCCAGATTTCAAATGTAGTTTCAAGTCAGGGGCCTGGGAATTGAAATCTACATCAAATTGCTCTGCATATAGTGTTCTGCATCTTCAATTTAAGGTGAGTAAGCTTTTTATCTTTTAAAAACAGTTTTTTTAAATCAAAATCAAACATAAGTTAAAGAGCTTATGTTTTTATTTACAGAAAGCAAACTGTTTTAAAACAAACTGTTCTGTTTTGTTTTAAAATGAAATAAGTAAACTTACATGCATAAATTTGTGACACCTGAGCATATGAAGTGAAGATAAATAAATGATGTGGTGATTACAAACTCATGAATGATATGTGTGCATAGGAATGAATTTGCTTATATGTTTTTTTTCTTATTTCTGGGATCTGCATACCTAGTTGGTTGTGAACTGAGATGTTTTCTTAAATAGTAAAGCATTATTATTATTTAAATTGTTGCTGTTACTAAACTTGTGTGTAAACAAAGTATGTTAGTAAGTATAAATGTAGTTTCTGGAAAAAAAATCATGAATTAGTTAAAATATGTTAAAATCTAAAACCTGTTACCTCTGAAATAACTATAGCAGTGAGTATATTTTCAAATAAGAATTGGGATACCAACATCATTAATTATTATAAACAAGATTATAACATTGATGTATGTTAGAAATAAGGAAGTATAAAACAAGTTTCATTTTTTTTAGTTGACTGTGTAAATGTGCATTTCTGTTTGAAACAAAAAAGGAAACTTGAATTAATCTGTTAAGCTAGTGGATATTGAGTGTTTAGGTTCTTCATGCTAGTGGTATATTGAGGTTAGAATGGAGTAAATTGGGTGATATATGATCAGAGAAAGAGAGGAGTTAGGAATTGAGTTCTTTTCAGATTTCAGAACTTTGTTTGAATGTGCAGTTCTTAGTATATTACCATGCTCTTTGTTGCTTCAAGTTATTTGTGGCTTTGGGAACTTGTAGAGGGGATGTAAAGGAAGATATATTCAAGAATGTGTCGATGATGGTGGCTGGAGGTGGTGTTTCTAAGTGATTGACAAGGGGTCTTTGTTGCAGTGTGTACTCAGGGGATTATTAGTTGTGTGCAGGTTGTTGACTCGGGGAATACTCGGGTAGATTGGCTTCTGACTCGAAGCAACAGATAGGGAAACTCGAAGTAAAATTTTGTGTACTCGGGTAAGTTGGCTTCAGAGTTGAAACAGAGAGTATTTGCAGTTTTTTTAAGAATTTGAATGGAGTTCAAATTCTAGTGTAAGGTTTGATTCATATATATGTTGAAATTGAATTCAAATAGAGTTTGAATTCAAAGTTTTTTTAAAATTGAAATATCTTAAAATAAGTTTAAATTTGGTTTTAAATAAATATAAAAAAATGGTTACAGGTTCAAATCCTGTAGTTTGCAGTTTTCATAAAATTGAATGAAATTATAATTTAAAGATCTTAATTTGATTTAAATATAAGTTAAGTCTGAATTCAAATGAAGTTTTGAGTTCAAGGTTTTAAAAATGAAATTTTTAAATTTAATCAAGATTTAAATTCAGTTTTAAATCAAAATTAAAACAGTTTCAGGTTTTAATCCAGAAGTTTTGCAGTTTTTAGACTTTTGAATGAATTCATGTTTTTTTTTAGTGGATCTTGATTCAAGTGGAAGTAGAAACTGACTTCAAATAAAGTTTGAAATTCAATGTTTTTAAAAATGAAAACCTTAAATTTAAACCAGATTTAAATTTTGATTTTAAATCTAGATAATAAAAACTGTTTCAGGTTTTTTTTTTAAACTCAGAGAGTAATTTGCAGTTTTAGTTTAGATGAATTCATTTTTTTTATAGATAAAATCTGATTCAAATGGAAGTTGAATCTTAATTCAAATGTAGTGTTGAATTCAAAAGTTTTAAAAATGAGAATCTTAAATTTAAACAAGTTTTAAACTCTGTTTAAACCAAGACTAAAAACAGTTTCAGGGTATCTTTCAAAACCAGAGTTTGAATTTAAACAGTTTTTGTATGTTTTAAAACTTTGAACAGATTTGAATGTTTTAAGTAAGTTTTAAACTCAGTTTGAAATCAATTTAAAACTGTTTCCAGATTTCTTTGAAACCCAGTTTAATTTCAAAACAGTTTTTAAAATTTGAAATAAATGAACATATTCAAATGTTTAAAAGTGAATTTGAAAATGAAATTTCATTTCAAATAAGTTTAAAACTTGAAAGAATTGAGTTCCTTTAGTATTTGAAAGTATTTGAATTAAAATATGAAGTGTTGATGTAAATTTAAAAGTTGAAAATAATCAATTTATTTTCAATGCTTAATTTATCAAGTAATTTAGTTTTAAATCTTTCTTGAGTGATGAGTGTTGTTTAAACATTCATTTTTATTTTATGGTTTATAATTATTTTTGGAATTAATGAATCTTTAAATAAAATTTGAAATTGATTCTTAGAAATGTATTGTTTTAATACATTTTGAAATTAAATGAGTCTTTTGATAAGTAATTTGAATATTTTGAAAATATTTAAGATAATTAAGAATTTACTTAATTATCTGATTTGGAATAATGATTTAGATTAATTTTAATTAGAAATGATTTATTAATCTAATCCAGATTTCTTAAGTATGTAATTAATGAAATGTGTTAAATAATAATGATGATAATTATCTAAGGATAATTAAGTAATTAATTAATGTCAATAAATTTTAATATTGTGATTTGTTAAGTTAATTAATTTAGTTTAATTAATTTTAATAAATCATTAGATAACTTTAAGAATGTAATTACTTAATGTAATTAGTGGAGCAGGATTACTTGATGAAGTAATAAGGTTAATTACTGGAATGTAATTAGTAATTTGGATAATTACTTTTGGAATTAATTAAGGAATTAATTAATGATTAATTATTGGTTAATTAATTTATAAATGAGTAATTAAGATAGTTAATTATTAATCAAGGTGTTTAATAATTAGGTTAATTACTAAATGTAATTAATTTTAATTAAGTAATCTATTTAAATATTAAAGATCATTAATTAATGTTAATGATGTAATTAAGGATTGTTCAATTAAGTAATAATTGATTAATTAAGTAATTAATTAATTGTAATTAATTAAGGGCAATTATAATTAATTATAGTCAATTAATAAATGAGTAATTAATGTTAATTACTTATAATTTAGGTTAATTAATTTATAAAATTAATTAAAGACTAATTACTTATTGTAATTAGTGAATGATTAATCAAAGTTGTTTAATAAAGTTGAATACTTAGGAAGTGAATTAATTAACTGGGTTAATTAATGGATGTTAAGCAGGATTTAAATGAGTAATTAATTTAATTATTTTAAATTAATTAGAGATGGTTGTAATTAATTTAATTCATTTTAAATTAATTATAATTGTTGGTTAATGAATCATTGCTTATGTATGTTATTGATTAAATGGTTGTGATCTCAGAAATGAGATGATTGTATCTGTATGATATGAATGTTTGGATAACTATGATGGTTTGTGATGGATTATTTGGATGGATGATTATCTGTTTATGGATGATACAGATTGTCTGTTTATGATATGAATGTGATTATCTATTTTGAGATATAGTTTATCTATCTGTATGAATTAGATAACAATGAAATAAGTTAATTGTTTAAAACCCTTAAGTACAACTTGGACATTAAGATGGCGTTTGGTTTCGATGAGACCGGGATCAGGTTTCCATATTTGGAATTCCGAAAACCACATCGATTCCAATTAAACGTTAGGTCGTTAATCCAAGTGGAGCAAGTGAAGACTCGAGGTGTAAGGGCTATACGTCAGTATAACTCTGTGGGTGATTCCGTAATGAGTTTGACGGAATAGTACTTATAGGTTCGAGACGGTGATATAGAGTGCAAGGGTTATTGTCGTTAACTCTGAGGGTGATTCCAATACGAGTGTAACGAGATAATGCCTTTGGTTTCGTTCGAACCCGGAACGAACTTGTATGGATTGAATGCTTTCAGAACATCGTCAGGTGGACGATGAGCATTCTAAGAGATGTGTCCTCTAAAGGTAATCGTAGCCTCAAGCCTCATCAACCGGGAATGGCTAAAACTGGGGAGGTGCAGCAAAGCTTCGTGGGTAGCCCCCACTGGAGAGCAAGATTGATCCCTGTCTAGAGGTCCCTTTTTATTCGGCTTAGTGGGCAGTTGTCAGTGTACACCAACTGCGGGGTTGTCTTGTTCGGAACTGTTCAGTAAGGAACGGGTCCGGCTTTGTGTTGCAGGGGAGTTAGGGTGGCTCCTCGGTACGGTGATCTAGGCCACGTACTGTGACGGGCGGTACCCCAGTAGCCCTGCCATTGATGGAATCCATAATCCAATAAGTTCCTGTACGGTTTTGATTGTGCCCAACTATGTTGGAACGTGAGATGTAAGCATTCCAGCTATTTCTGTATTTTATTTTGAAAACCCTAGACACTATTATAATATCACTGGATTTCCTATCAAATGTTTTGGTTAGCGTAAGGTAAAAACTTTTCCATGTTTATGTGTGGGAAGTCTTACGTGATACCTTTTGTTTTCAAAGGATTTTCTAAAGTTAAGCAACTTTTATCCCCGTTTACTCACACCAGACCCCTGTCTGACCTGAGTGTTTATTTTCTGTTTTATTAAACTCTTGGGTACTCATATTATGTATGAGTAGTCAAGTGTTTCAGAACTGCTTTGATCGAGTTCTGGAGGAGATAATGGAGCAGGAGGCTTCAGCGTGTAGATATATGTAGGGGTTCCGCTGTGTTTGAGTTGTATCTGTTTCTCTGATGTATTTGGATTGTAATTGCTAGACAGATGTTTATAACTGTCTAGTTTGTGTTGTATTAGCCGTTTAACTCTGATGTATATGATACTGTGTAAAGTTTTATGTGATATATTATAATTTATTCGATTCCGCTGTGAGATTCTGATATTGTCTGTTCTTTCTTTCCTTTCTTTTCTCTTTTCTATCCCTTTCTTTCTTCTTAATGATGCAACTTTCTGTAGTATGGAAGTTGGGTCGTTACAAAAATAGATTTCCCATTATATTAAATGAACTAAAACAAGTTTATTTAGGTTAAAATTTCATATCATTAGGGTTAATATCAAAATATTGAATTTTGGAGTTGCATTGACAAAATGTGACAAATCTAGAATACCTTTGAAAAATGATTATAGATGTATTTTCCAAACCTATATTATAATTTTATTATCTTTATTAAGTGATTTCGATATAGTTTGATTTTTCAACTATATATTTAAAACTATTTATTTAAGCATTTATCCATTTTTAACAAAACTTAACTTTTGTTGATTTGCGATAAAAATCCAAATTCTTTATTTTCCATTATTAATCATAAGATAAATAATTTATCCTTACTTATTCATTATTTACAATGTGACGCCCTACCTCTATACCCACGCTAGCCAAGGACACTACGGTGTAATGCCGTCAACTAGCACGGAGAATAAGGCCGTTGAGGAGCAACCATCCGTGTAATTGCTTTGAGCGAGCTCCGATATTTCAGATAGTACAGCATGCATTGGGTTTTAGGAGGAAATCTAACACATCGATACAAACTCAAAGCTACTATACAGTGGCTATATATATTCTTTGGAAACAAATATAGAAATAAACATAACACAAATCAATCACAGATATCCATATCACAAAGGCGGAAAAAGAAATGAATATAACGCATAAAAGTGTACATCAGAGTAGTGGTCAAACAAGACCCATTATATCAAAAAAGAATAGCTACAAGAGCTAGACAAAAGAATATGGATACATCAATGAGTCTATATCTCAAATATATACAACAAAAACTACTAATCTAGCCAAAAGTCAAGGTGATAATCCCATATGTGAAGTCAAGCAGAAGCACCTGTAACATCTCGGTCTGACCCGAGTATTATTTAATAAGAAAATAATAAACGGATCAGTCTAGCAATAAATATCAGGTAAAATGATATAGAATAAGTGATATGACATAACATATGGTAACCATAAAGCCATACCGTGACAAGTATGTAACTGAAAATCAACAAGAGATTAATCAATATCACAAGAATCTTCTCAAAGATAAAAAGGAATGTCATACTCAATATCTTTATTCACAAAAAGTTAATGACATACAAATTCACCAATGCATAAATATTGATAACACATATCAATGTAAATCACGAAAATCGATGAAACACAAATTCTCGAAATCATCAATGGAAATCCAGAAATCACAAAAAAAGGGGGATGCCTATCACAAAACGGGAGCATGAAAACTCACCAACATGTGTATCACAAAATGGAACGCTATTCCATGGTTGCTAACCATTAATTTTGAGCCGAAGCTTCACAAATCAGCCCGAAGACCATGGGTCGCTACCCCACCAAATTGAGCCGAAGCTCCACAGAAACGGGGTTTAGTCTCCCTCATAGACAAAGAGACATCGCACATTTGCTAGTCTAAATCACAAAAATGATCATCAACGATCATCAAGAAGTGTCAATTACCGTAAGCTAGTAAATATAAAAGCTTAGCTTCATGTCCCATAACCACTAGCTTAACTTAAATATTTACGAACAAATTGTAGATTTCCACTAGAAAATTGTCACAAGAGATTCAATCGAACAAGTCCAAGAATTAACCGACGAAGTAAACGCAAGCGTTTCATACCACTTGTTTTACGAAGCCATTTAGTTAGATTTCTCATACGAGTGAGGAAAAGGTTTGTACATTTTTAAAATGACAAATCAGAAAAATGATCGTAGAAACGATCAATCACAAAAATTCACGTACGAAGACGTGAATGAAATCCAAAGAATTCGATTCCAAATTCATCAAAGTGGAAATACCCTTGCTATTCGACACTACGCGACCTAGCAGATGAGCGACCTAAGAGGTAGCGGCATAAGAGCAGGGGCGAGCGACCAAAGGAATGGTGTGACCTAATGGTTCGAGTGGCCTAACACAAGCGACCTACCACGGCGCGGCCAATCCATGGCGCGACCTAACTGCAGAGCGACTTAAGGTGGTGAGCGACCTACGGGGTGGAACGGCCTAATGGCCGAGCGCGCGACCTAGGGAGTTACGACCTAAGGCAGCGACCCACATAAGAAGGCCGAGTGACCTAAGTGGTTAAATGGCCGCGACCTTAGAGAGCGAGCGACCTAACAGACACGACATATGGCCGAGCGACCTAAGGACGAAACGACCTAAGTGGGAAGGCCGAGCGACCTAACGACTCAAACATGGCCGAGCGACCTAACGACTTAAGGGGTAAACAGGGCCGAGCAACGACCTAGCATGACACGACCTATAGGGGAGCGACCTAAATGCAGGCCGACCTAATGTGCAGGCCGAGAATCCTTCATGTGCAGGCCGAGCGACCTAGGGGTTTGAAGCGCAAAAACTCTTCCAATTTGCAACCGATCGAGCACGGACGCTAGGGGATTATGCCCATAGGCTACCCGGTCATATTGGCTCCTCGATGCATCATCAAAAACGTGTTCAAACATCAAAGTTGGAATTTTTAAGGATTGGAACCCAAAACACTAGAAATTGGAATTTTCACCAATTCAATCCAACCCAAGAGCAAATGCATATGAAAGAGTGTTAGGAATTCATACCCAACAATCAATGATAGTTATAGACAAAGATGTGAGATAAAAATCTCACCTTTACACAAAATCAAGGAAGAAGAAGCTTGAAAGCATGGAAGAATCAATGGGTTCTCTTTGAATTTGGAGTTAGATGTTGGACTTGCAAATGAACTTGAGCTTGGAGTTTTAATTTCCCATTCCTTCCTCTATTTTTGATGAAGCTTGAGTGTTAGGAAATGAAAGTGAAGTTATGAAGGGAAGGGGGTTGAGCTAGAGTTAATAGCTTAGGCTAATGGGCTAAACGAAACCCAAAGCCCAAAGTGAAAAAGTGGCAAAATCCCACTAACTCCTAACATATCAATGTTTATACTCAAAAAGATCGCAGACGGTGTTTTGAACTCAATGGAAGTGGTCCCGAGTCCTAATCCGACCATATGCAAAAAGTAAATTTTCGAACTAAAATCTAACTAACGATAAAATATTAAAACAAAATATTTAAATATCCAATCGTAAAATATGCGGGTTGTTACATACAACATATTTACTTGAGTAACAAACCTTTTTAAATTAAAAAAAAATCTCATTTTTGAAGTAGCGAAATTACGGGTCATTACATTCTTCACTACTTAAAAGTATTTCGTCCTCGAAATAAAAGTCCGACTTTATACTATCATCTGATACGAGCAAAAAGATCTCATCTACTAACCCGAGTACATGTGTAACGACCCGTAAATTTCGTTCATTAAATTTGTCATATTAATAAGATTTTGGAATTTAAATTTATGAAGAAATAAATTTGTATAATCTATAAGGAAGTAAATGTTAAGAATTAACCTATGAAATATTATATTGACTAGAGTTAATTAAAATGGTTGAATTGAATCAATCCTATTTATTGGAAACTAATTTGTTGGTATGCAAATTTATAATAAACAAGTTATTGCAAGAAATTGAAATTTGAATAGAATTCTAATGAATGAAAGTAGTGAAAGGATTTTACCCGGATGTAATTGTATATGAGAAATAAAGGAAAGTATTAAATTGATTAATGTAATAAAACATTGTTAACGGTATTTGATTGTAAATTAAGGTAAGTGTTAATGCAAGTTAATATTTAATGAACTTGAATGAATGTTACAACTTAATTAAAGGTCAAATATTATGACTTAGCTATAAATGAAATATAATAAGAATAAATGCAATTATTGTATTTAAGGGTGAAATAATATATTGATTTATTTGTAACCGAATTTACATTAATGCAATTATGTTAATTTAAGTTTATAAATAATTAATGTAGCACAATCCAAATTAATTGAAATAACTGTAATGTCATAATTTGTGGTATCTAGTAAATTTGGAAAATAAATCTCAATAAATGTAATAAAGTATTGAAATGTATATTTTTTCCATAGGATATAAGAAATGAAAACTTGCGACCTATGCTTGGAATAATAACCAAAATAAGGGAAATAGTGTTAATGTAAGTAAAGTCGTAACAAATTGGTTTACTAAATCAAAATTGAGTATCAATAATGTAATGTTTATGAGAATTAATGCAAGGCTGAAGGTAGGTATGTAATAAATGAATAGAAACGAGAAATTTTTCATAAGTAATAAATTGAAAAAAAAGGAATGGAACTAAGGTTTGGTTTTAAAACCTTAATTTATGTGTGTAATTAATAAGATTTCACATTTGAAACATAGCCATTAATACAAATAAAGAAAAAGAGGCAATAGTGTAAAACTTTAATCATTTATTCATTCATGTAATGCATTGAATTTGGTCTAAATCAAGTTTCAACATTTGGTTGTTAATAATAGATTATGAGTGAAATAAACGTTAAAGGGTAACAAGTATTGTAAGTTAACCTTTTAGACAAGTATATTAAATTATAACTCGTAATCAATTGCAATAAATATAAACAAATTTTTACGTTAACGTTAATTTAAGTAATTTTTGAAAATAATGACAATTCCATTTATAATATGACTATTGGTTGTGGTAAAGATTGTAAATCAAGATTTGTTGATTTGTTTGAATGAATTTTGTGACGACCCTGAATTTCGGCCCTATTATTTTAATAAATATTTAATCTGATTAAATTAAATGTGAATTGATTATTTAAAAATGAATAAATGTTTTAGAAATAATTGTCGTTTGTTTATATGAATTTGTATTTTAAAAAGGAAATTGGATTCTGGAAATTTAAAATAAAATCTCTTAATAATATTTACAATAAATCCTTTCTTATAAAATTGAATTAAAATGCTTTACATTGTTAACATTTGATAAATAAATACATATGAACGATAATGTTTAAATTAAAATCTAATTCTATCAATATAAAATATAAGTGATACCTATGAATCTAATCTAATTGTTGATAATTGAAATACAAATATAAATAAATAAGTAAATTTATGTATATAATTTAAATATTGATAGTAAAGTTCAAATAAAAATAAATAGAAATAGAAAATAGAAATAAAAATAAAAGAAACAAGGATTAAGTGATTATGTTGTACATAAGATAAATACATACCAATAACTATAACAATTTTAAATGAAACACAAGTGTATGAAATAAAACCAGACCAAATGTATGCATAAGAATGATGCAAGCAAGAGATAATAAAACAAAATATCTTCATATCATTAAAAAAAACAAATCAAAGAGGATAACTTTGTAAACTTAGAAGGAAACAATTACTTTTAATGCAATCAATTCAAGCTCAAACGAGGTCATTTCGAAATGTATATGAATCATTTCATTTCTTACAAAATGTTGGCTGGTCAAAGAAAGAGGCTACAAAGAAGAAAAATCTCTGACCCAAAACAAGATATATTTTGTACTAGCAAACCCTTCTTTCTCTATATATGTGCATCCAGTTTGTTCTAATCCGTTCATGTCACAGCAAACCAAAAGAAATATAAAGAAAAGCAAACAAAAGCTTGCTGTTGAAGGCATCCTATTTTTCTATATATGTCTCTACAATTGGCTCATTCTTTCATTCATTCGAACTAATACCAGTAAAATATTTAGCAACATTCTCCTTTAAAAAAAAAAAAGCAGAGTGTAAAATCTGCCATTAGGAAAATCAACTCAAGTACTAGAATTTTGAAGCCTGGAAAGAACAATTAAGAGCAGTGTCTTCCTTTAAGAGAATGTGAGTATTCCAATCTGGTTCCTCTGTTTATATTTTTTTTTTGAAAAGCCTGTGAGTAACATCACATTTTAAACATAAGTGTTAACTATCTGTTTGCATGTGGATAATTAGAAATGAGTATGCTTTGAATGCTTGAGTTGTGATGAATCTTCTGTGTAAATACATATATGAGTACTGCTATGTATCTGTTTTAACTGTGCTTGTTTTTTAAAAAAAAAAAAAAACTAAAAAACTTAGATTTTGGGAAAAATTTCATTACCACTTGATCTGATCTTAGTTAGGATTCTAGATGTAAACCAAAAGTTGTTTGTTTAAGATGGATTTATGTTTAAAAATTATAATTAAGGTAAAATAAAATCTGATGGTCTGTGGATAACCATAAGAACAATAATTGCTGAAGAAAAGGAAAATCTCAAACATCCTAAAACTAAAATTCAGGTTTATAACTTGAATTCTTATATGATCTTATGATTTTTAAAACTAGAATCACAAATTCTAGTAGTAGATTGAGTGAGCATGTTGGGTTTGACCAGATTTTGAGTTTTTGAGGATGTCTCTGGACCTCGGTGGACTGGGTGGTCGAATTTCTGTCTGAGGGAAGAAGGATGATCAGAGGTTGAAGGAAAAATAGCAGGATGTCGATCAGAGTTTGGTGATGGCAATGGGTGGTCGTTGATGTTTCTAAACCTAGTTTTGGTGAATATCGAGAATTGCTTCAGCATTCATCCTCTGGTGGATCGAGTTCCACCATATCCTCGAAAATGGAAGATGGGAGGTTGGCGAGATCGTGGATGGAGGCACTGATGCCCCAGTGGTCGGAGATGGGGGTTTGAAGTGGTTACAGGTCTGATGGTGGTTTCTGTTCTTCGTTCCCAGGTTGGATTTTGGGTCAAATGCGATTCTCGATCGAATCGTGTTGCCAGGATGTTCGCGTGGAGATGCCGTGGGTGTAGTTGACTGGTGGGAGGTCTGATCGTGGTTCGCTAGCGATGGGCGGAGTTGTGCACGTGGACGTGCACGTTTTCGTGCAACTGAAATTTTGGGTTGGGAAAGAAAGAGCGTTTGCTCGCGTTTTCTTCGGAAAAACTCGTGGGTGGTAGCGTGTAACTGCGGGAAGAAAGAGAGTCTTGCTCGAGTTTTTTTGAGCAGGCTTTCAGAAATTTGTACAGGAAGTTAAAAAATAAAAATAAAAAAAGACTTTTGGTTTGTTTAGTTTGGGTTATTGGGCTTCGGCCCAATGGTTTATGCTTGTTAAAACAAGTTATTGATTTGAGAATCCGAAACCAATTATTTTCCCAAATTTATAACGGTCATGCTGTGTTCTAAAGCATAATGTTTTAAAACAAATCTTTCTTAATATTTAATGTTTGTATATAGACAAAGTAATTTGGAAATGAGGGTTTTGTTTGATATTTTATTTAAGTCATTTAAATTAAGTGATTCTATTATTAAGTGGACAAGTTTTTAATAATACTAATTAATTTTAAATCCTTGTATTTATTTGAGTTAAATAATTAAGTTAATTTATTTTGTCATGTGACATTAATTAATACTTCAGATTTAATAAAACAAATTCAAAAGTATAATAAAAAGCTAATTAAGCGGAGATGTTTTAATCATAATTAACGTAAATCTTTTAGTTAACCTATGTGTTAATATTGAGAACATACAAGGTTTATTTATTTGAAGGGATATAATGGTTATTTAAAAGTTAATTAAAGTGTTTTATAATTACTTAATAATAAAGGATTGAATTAACTATTGATTAGAGATAAATTAATTTGTGGTTAAGGTTTATTAATTAATAAATTAAAGGGAAATAAATTAGGAAATTAAGATTGATTAATCGATGGGTAAGGTAATAAAGAACCGATTAATTAAATAGAAGAAATAATTAATGATTGTTAAGCCGGGATAAGTGATTTATTGATAACTAATTATTTTAATTAAGTGATTAAAGGATCATTAATTAATAGGATTAATTAATCAAGGAGGTTAATTAAAGGTTAATGTGGATGGTTAAGCCAAATTAATCTATGTGATAATTTACTTAAAGTAATTAAAGGAACATTAATGATTGAAATGATTTATTAATTAAGTTGTAATTAATAATATTAAGTGTACAGGTTTAAGGTAATCCAAGTGGTTAAAATTGGTAATTAATTCAATAAAGATGTATTAAATTTATTAGAAATTATATATTTTAGAAAACTTGTTATGGATGTGAATGGTATTGAATGACTTGGATTGAGGATATCTTTGATAGGTGAATGAGTTGTGCTATGATATGTATGGGTTGAACTGTAATAATATAGGTTACCTATCTGGATGGAACTGTTATGAGACATGATAAAATGGATATGAATTGTGTTGATTTAAAATCTAACAAATTGGATTAAGGATGACGTTGAGTTCGAAGAGACCGGAGTCGGGTGTCGGTAATACCCGAAACCACTTCGAATAGTAATCTAAATTCTTAAATTTGATATGTGAAATTAAGCAGGCGGGAAGGAAATTAATTGTGTAACATTGACATTAAGCTTAAGAACTGTTATGTGTGATAAAAGATTGACTTTATAAGTAGGAACTCGTTAAAGTCACGAGTACTCTGGTAATGTATGAGTTATATAGCTAAAATTTCATGTTAGATGGATTTACTCACGCTGGTTTCCAGCCTGACCCGGGTGTTACTTTGGTGTAATGCTCGGGTCAGACCGAGTATTACAGATTTTCAGGTAAGGACGTTCAGGAGCTCAGTAGGCGAGCTGGTGGCAATATCGCATGGAGTTATCCGCTGTATTTGTATTATTGTTCACCTGAGTCGTGATAATTGTATATATATTCAGTAAGTGTATATATGTAAAACTCTAATGTACTAAAATGTAACCAATAAATATAGATTCTTTTGTAAACTGTTATTATTTATTATTATATTTTAGCCGCTGCGAATATGAGGTGTTAGGTGTTTCTGTTCTTCTTCTTTTTTTCTCTATCTTCTTTTCATAACTATCTGGGATTTTCGGGTTCGAAAATTTCGGGTCGTTACATTTGGTATCAGAGCTGAAGGTTAAGCGAGAACCTTGGCTCTGGTGGGACACTCATTAAGGATATGATCAATGGTACCCTAGAATGAGTTAAGTAACATATATATGAGAGGGCGTACTTGTTATTTTCTTATATAAGGATTTTGAAAGATTTTATATAAGATTATATTTCGATATATAAAGCAATATTTCACTCTAATAAACATTAAGGAAATTGGTTGTTAAATCATTAGAATTAAATCAAGAAGTAATATAATACAACCAAACTGAAATTAGACAAAAATAAGTTTGAAATGGATTCAAACTTAAATTGAAATCTTGAATTGGAGAAGTATTTCAGAATAAGATGATAATGGATGGTTTTGGTATGATAATCTTGGATTATTATCATATGCGAATGTTGTGTGTCTAATAATAAGATGTGTATTAATGAGTAGGCAAAATGAAATATTCTAAAAGAAGTAGACATTTAAGAAAAGTATGACTAAAAAAAAAACCTAATTATGAAATTTTAAATCTAGGTCCAGAATTGAAATTTGTTTCAAAGTGCTGAAAGAAATAATACATAAGTATTATTTGAATAAAAGAGACTTATTGCAAACAATGGGTTGTTTAGAAATTTGATTTGAGTTTGAAACCAAAGGTGGTTTAAAATGTTAAAATATGGCAGGGAGGGCCAAGAAATAAATATGTATAGATGTATGGATATACATGGTATCAAAGATAATTTGAAATAAACTCTAAGGTGTTGAGTTTAGATTTTCCCTGAAGTATGATATAAAAACCCAAATTGATATAAGTTTTGAACTTATAAGAGGGAAAGAATTTTGAAATTTGAAGTGGAAATTCAAATTTAGTAAAGTAGATTGGATTAAGCAAATTGAAATTAACTTGGGAGAAGTTAAATAAATTTGAATGAACAACTTGAATAGGAAATTTCAAGATGAAATTGGAATTTAACTTGGTGAATTAAATGGTTAATTTAAATTGGGAGTTTGTGTGATGTCAAAATGGGTTTGAGATCTGAAAATTTAAAATGAATGAATGTTTTAAAATAAATTGGATAATACCATACTATTGTTGTTAAAAATCTTTAAATTGTGGATTGGATTTGTTTGAATGAATGAGAAATAAAGTGTGGTAATATATCCGTTATTGAGATAAAAGGAAACTTAACTTTAACTTGAAATTAAGGATGAACTTATATAACAAAATGGAATTTGGAATATAGATTGTAAATGTAATTTATAAATTAAAATAAACTCCATAAATAAATAAGAATATAATTTGAAATAGAAATTCCAGAGAATATTTGAAATAAGTAAGATGAAATTCCAGAGTAATGTTTAAATATGAATTGGAAATTTGAAATTTTGGGGAAAACTAAAAATTCCTTTGGATTTGATAGTGGTTTCCAAAGGTTTTGAAGCAATAATAGCATTATTTCAAAAATATTTTTGTGTTGAATTTGAAATTTGGGAGATTTTAAATTAAAAATATTTGGAAATGTTTTTTAAAGGAGATAAAAGCATTTAACTCTTTCGGTCACTGGAAAATAACGTCGGTAATGACTGCAGCATCATCGATGTTTATTTTCGAGTTTCTAAAAGAGAAATTGCTACCAAAATGTTTTTTTTAATTGGAATTGTTTGTGAACTGGGTTTGGATTTGAATTCAAAGGGATAAATGAATTTACCAAAGGAATTTTGGATATAGTTGAATACTAGGGTGATATTGAAATTTTGGAAATTTGTTTAAATTCTGGAATCTTGATAAAATGTTTATGGAATAAAAAAAATATAAGTAGAGATAAGTTGAAATGAAGAATTGGACTCAGAAATTTGAGATTGTTTAAAAACTTTAAATAAAAGTTAATTTGGTTTAAAAAGTTAAATCAACCTTTGAGAATTTAACTCGAATTTATGTAATTCGAGGTGGTTTAAAATTCAAGATTGAAATTAAATTAATTCAAAATTTAACTTGGTTTGAACTAATTGGATTGGTGATTGAAGATGTCTTAGTTTAAAAAAAAAAATTTAAATGGAAAATTGGATTGGATTAAATTGAAGTGATTTGGATTCTGAAAATTAAATTGATATAATTCAAATTGATTGGAATAATATGAACTTATAATTAAAATTGAACAGGATTAAAATCAACTAGAATTTGATTTAAATTTGGGAAGGAATCAAGATTGATTCAACTTGAATTGAGAATTAATCAAGTCCAATGGAATTTGGAGTTATTTGAATTGGAATTGAGTCAATTTAAATGGAGATTTAAATTGAATTGTTGGAAAAGTGAACAGTTGGCTCTAGTCTATTTTCAATATAATTATTTTGATATAAACTTATTTTTCTAAGTTATTAAATATATACAACCTTTCTTTCCTAAAGCCAAATTATTTTATATACTTGTTTTACGATTATTTTTGAAGCTATTTAACCATTTTTCAATTATTTTCTAAACTAATTACTATTTTTCAACTATGTTACAAATTAATTACTATTTTACAACTATTTTACAATTATCTAAAATTCCTGAAATTATTTAACTATTTTCCAACTAACTTACTATTAGTTAACTAGTTTACAGCTATTTTGCAAACTAATAATTATTTTTCAACTACTTATCTATTTTTAAAATTTTCAAGTTATTTTCTAAATATAAACTGGTCGGAGTTCAAACTGTTATTGGAAAAATACCCAACTGAGATGAGAATTGAAGTAATAATCCAAATGGGGATTAATGTAAAGGTGAATAAGGAATATGAAATGGTTCTTTTGAACTGAAAGAATATTTTGAGAAATATGAAATGAATAAAGATGGAAATTGGATATTTCTATGGTTTTTGAGAGTGTTTAGAGTATAAAAGAGTTTTATACAAGAAATTAAGGATCCAAAGTTTTAAATTATATATATATATATATATATATATATATATATATATATATATATATATATCTGAATATATATAAAGGATCTTATGAGGATTTTGGGAAAGGCTTTTGATTTTTGGGAAAAATCAATATTGAGTTTTTGAAAGCCTATTTTGAGAATTATCGATTTTGGGATAATCGATTTTGTGTAAAGGAGCTTTGTATGCTATCATACTAGGTGTATGATTTGAAGATACTATATGTGTATAGTGTAAAATATTTTGATGATGGCTCTGGGGAAAAAGGCGCTCCCTTGAAATGAACTTCTCAGGAGTGCCACTGGGTGGTGCTGCCTTGAGCCCAAAGGGGTTCTAAAGTTGATCCTGTGAGGAGTCCGGACAAAACTAGTTCCTGGGGATTATGAGTAGTGTATACCATAGCGGAAGTCGTGTGTGCCGCGGACAGCCAACAGTTTACGTTTGATTCTATATCGATAGACTGCGACCTATGGTATAACATAGCGAAAGTCGTGTGTGCCGCTGAGAGCCAACAGTCTGCGTTTGAGTTTATCTCGGTGGACTGCGACCTATGTAAGAGTGGAGAAGTTTCATTTTGATAGCAAGATCAGAGGCCGCGGAGAGCCCGCAGTTACATGGACTTTTGTTGTGACTGCAACGTAACCCTGGATGTAACTGTGATCTGTTATGTGGGATCCATGGCGTAATCGAGAGGCCGCGGAGAGCCTGCAGTTACATGGACTTTTGTTGTGACTGCAACGTAACCCTGGTATGTAACTGTGACCATGGATGGGGGTGATGATTTCCAGAGCATTCTCACCAAGATATTTCCTCTATTTCAAAAACTGTTTTCCATATTTTCAGTAAAATTATTTTCTAAATATTTTCACTGGGTGTTGAAAACGGGTTTACCAAGTACTAATAGATTTTCAGTCCTACGCCTGATCAACGTATGACCGAATTTCTATGAGGACAAGGATGGACTTGTAGAAACACCGAGTTATAAAAATATTTTGATAAAACTATTTTAGAAATTTTATATAGATTTTTAAAGTAGTTAAGAAATGATCAAAGAAAAAGAATTTATATGATTTAAAGCATTTTAATGAATCTGGATTCGTTCCTTTTCGAGGACGAAAAGATTCAAAGGGGGAAGGAATGTGACGACCCTGAATTTCGGCCCTATTATTTTAATAAATATTTAATCTGATTAAATTAAATGTGAATTGATTATTTAAAAATGAATAAATCTTTTAGAAATAAGTGTCGTTTGTTTATATAAATTTGTATTTTAAAAAGGAAATTGGATTCTGGAAATTTAAAATAAAATCTCTTAATAATATTTACAATAAAACCTTTCTTATAAAATTGAATTAAAATGCTTTACATTGTTAACATTCGATAAATAAATACATATGAACGATAATGTCTAAATTAAAATCTAATTCTATCAATATAAAATATAAGTGATACCTATGAATCTAATCTAATTGTTGATAATTGAAATACAAATATAAATAAATAAGTAAATTTATGTATATAATTTAAATATTGATAGTAAAGTTCAAATAAAAATAAATAGAAATATAAAATAGAAATAAAAATAAAAGAAACAAGGATTAAGTGATTATGTTGTACATAAGATAAATACATACCAATAACTATAACAATTTTAAATGAAACACAAGTTTATGAAATAAAACCAGACCAAATGTATGCATAAGAATGATGCAAGCAAGAGATAATAAAACAAAATATCTTCATATCATTGAAAAAAAAAATCAAAGAGGATAACTTTGTAAACTTAGAAGGAAACAATTACTTTTAATGCAATCAATTCAAGCTCAAACAAGGTCATTTCGAAATGTATATGAATCATTTCACCTCTTATAAAATGTTGGCTGGTCAAAGAAAGAGGCTACAAAGAAGAAAAATCTCTGACCCAAAACAAGATATATTTTGTACTAGCAAACCCTTCTTTCTCTATATATGTGCATCCAGTTTGTTCTAATCCGTTCATGTCACAGCAAACCAAAAGAAATATAAAGAAAAGCAAACAAAAGCTTGCTGTTGAAGGCAGCCTATTTTTCTATATATGTCTCTACAATTGGCTCATTCTTTCATTCATTCGAACTAATACTAGTAAAATATTTAGCAACATTCTCCTTTAAAAAAAAAGCAGAGTGTAAAATCTGCCATTAGGAAAATCAACTCAAGTACTAGAATTTTGAAGCCTGGAAAGAACAATTAAGAGCATTGTCTTCCTTTAAGAGAATGTGAGTATCCCAATCTGGTTCCTCTGTTTATATTTTTTTTTTGAAAAGCCTGTGAGTAACATCACATTTTAAACATAAGTGTTAACTATCTGTTTGCATGTGGATAATTAGAAATGAGTATGCTTTGAATGCTTGAGTTGTGATGAATCTTCTGTGTAAATACATATATGAGTACTGCTATGTATCTATTTTAACTGTGCTTGTTTTTTTAAACAAATAAAAACTAAAAAACTAAGATTTTAGGAAAAATTTCATTACCACTTGATCTGATCTTAGTTAGGATTCTAGATGTAAACCAAAAGTTGTTTGTTTAAGATGGATTTATGTTTAAAAATTATAATTAAGGTAAAATAAAATCTGTTGGTCTGTGGATAACCGTAAGAACAATAATTGCTAGGAAAAGAAAAATCTCAAACATCCTAAAACTAAAATTCAGGTTTATAACTTGAATTCTTATATGATCTTATGATTTTTAAAACTAGAATCGCAAATTCTAGTAGTAGATTGAGTGAGCATGTTGGGTTTGACCAGATTTTGGGTTTTTGAGGTTTTCTCTGGACCTCGATGGACTGGGTGGTCGAATTTCTGTCTGAGGGAAGAAGGATGATCAGAGGTTGAAGGAAAAATAGCAGGATGTCGATCAGAGTTTGGTGATGGCAATGGGTGGTCGTTGATGTTTCTAAACCTAGTTTTGGTGAATATCGAGAATTGCTTCAGCATTCATCCTCTGGTGGATCGAGTTCCACCATATCCTCGAAAATGGAAGATGGGAGGTTGGCGAGATCGTGGATGGAGGCACTGATGCCCCAGTGGTCGGAGATGGGGGTTTGAAGTGGTTACAGGTCTGATGGTGGTTTCTGTTCTTCGTTCCCAGGTTGGATTTTGGGTCAAATGCGATTCTCGATCGAATCGTGTTGCCAGGATGTTCGCGTGGAGATGCCGTGGGTGTAGTTGACTGGTGGGAGGTCTGATCGTGGTTCGCTAGCGATGGGCGGAGTTGTGCACGTGGACGTGCACGTTTTCGTGCAACTGAAATTTTGGGTTGGGAAAGAAAGAGCGTTTGCTCGCGTTTTCTTCGGAAAAACTCGTGGGTGGTAGCGTGTAACTGCGGGAAGAAAGAGAGTCTTGCTCGAGTTTTTTTGAGCAGGCTTTCAGAAATTTGTACAGGAAGTTAAAAAATAAAAATAAAAAAAGACTTTTGGTTTGTTTAGTTTGGGTTATTGGGCTTCGGCCCAATGGTTTATGCTTGTTAAAACAAGTTATTGATTTGAGAATCCGAAACCAATTATTTTCCCAAATTTATAACGGTCATGCTGTGTTCTAAAGCATAATGTTTTAAAACAAATCTTTCTTAATATTTAATGTTTGTATATAGACAAAGTAATTTGGAAATGAGGGTTTTGTTTGATATTTTATTTAAGTCATTTAAATTAAGTGATTCTATTATTAAGTGGACAAGTTTTTAATAATACTAATTTATTTTAAATCCTTGTATTTATTTGAGTTAAATAATTAAGTTAATTTATTTTGTCATGTGACATTAATTAATACTTCAGATTTAATAAAACAAATTCAAAAGTATAATAAAAAGCTAATTAAGCGGAGATGTTTTAATCATAATTAACGTAAATCTTTTAGTTAACCTATGTGTTAATATTGAGAACATACAAGGTTTATTTATTTGAAGGGATATAATGGTTATTTAAAAGTTAATTAAAGTGTTTTATAATTACTTAATAATAAAGGATTGAATTAACTATTGATTAGAGATAAATTAATTTGTGGTTAAGGTTTATTAATTAATAAATTAAGGGGAAATAAATTAGGAAATTAAGATTGATTAATCGATGGGTAAGGTAATAAAGAACCGATTAATTAAATAGAAGAAAATAATTAATGATTGTTAAGCCGGGATAAGTGATTTATTGGTAACTAATTATTTTAATTAAGTGATTAAAGGATCATTAATTAATAGGATTAATTAATCAAGGAGGTTAATTAAAGGTTAATGTGGATGGTTAAGGCAAATTAATCTATGTGATAATTTACTTAAAGTAATTAAAGGAACATTAATGATTGAAATGATTTATTAATTAAGTTGTAATTAATAATATTAAGTGTACAGGTTTAAGGTAATCCAAGTGGTTAAAATTGGTAATTAATTTAATAAAGATGTATTAAATTTATTAGAAATTATATATTTTAGAAAACTTGTTATGGATGTGAATGGTATTCAATGACTTGGATTGAGGATATCTCTGATAGATGAATGAGTTGTGCTATGATATGTATGGGTTGAACTGTAATAATATAGGTTACCTATCTGGATGGAACTGTTATGAGACATGATAAAATGGATATGAATTGTGTTGATTTAAAATCTAACAAATTGGATTAAGGATGACGTTGAGTTCGAAGAGACCGGAGTTGGGTATCGGTAATACCCTAAACCACTTCGAATAGTAATCTAAATTCTTAAATTTGATATGTGAAATTAAGCAGGCGGGAAGGAAATTAATTGTGTAACATTGACATTAAGCTTAAGAACTGTTGTGTGTGATAAAAGATTGACTTTATAAGTAGGAACTCGTTAAAGTCACGAGTACTCTGGTAATGTATGAGTTATATAGCTAAAATTTCATGTTAGACGGATTTACTCACGCTGGTTTCCAGCCTGACCCGGGTGTTACTTTGGTGTAATGCTCGGGTCAGACCGAGTATTACAGATTTTCAGGTAAGGACGTTCAGGAGCTCAGGAGGCGAGCTGGTGGCTATATCGCATGGAGTTATCCGCTGTATTTGTATTATTGTTCACCTGAGTCGTGATAATTGTATATATATTCAGTAAGTGTATATATGTGAAACTCTGATGTACTAAAATGTAACCGATAAATATAGATTCTTTTGTAAACTGTTATTATTTATTATTATATTTTATCCGCTGCGAATATGAGGTGTTAGGTGTTTATGTTCTTCTTCTTTTTTTCTCTTTCTTCTTTTCATAACTATCTGGGATTTTCGGGTTCGTAAATTTCGGGTCGTTACAAATTTAAAGTATAAAACCAAGTAAATAATTAATGGAGAATATAAATAATAATTAATATACGTTTTGGGAAAATACAGTAAAATTGGAATAAAATGTTATGCAATTGAAGTAAAGATGAAAATAGAAATGGAATAAAGCTTTATTAATTTATTGGAATTTAAAATTTAATAAAAGGATTTAATTGCAATTTAATGGATTTAATATTTAAAATGGGAATTTAGATGAAATTTGAGTATATTAATGTAAATAGTTTTGAATCCAATGTTAAATCCATCTATTTGACGAATGAGTGGAAAAATGATTTGTTAATTTAGTTTAATAGAAATTTTGGAAATTAAATTTATAATTTCTGAATTTGAATGGAACTGAGGAAAATACTGAAATCGATAAGATAATCAACTTTAAATTGACTTTTAATTTGTTTAAAACATTGAAAATGATTGAGAAATATAAAAGTGATAAAATTTGTCAATTTTAAGATTGAAATTTAAAATTGGATTTAATCAATTAATTATTAATTTATTTAATTAATAGAAAAATAGCCATTTTGGCCACTGACTCGGATTTCGACAAAACCAGTTTCATCTGATCCGTAATGGTGAATTATTGTAGGATTTCAAGTTTCGTAGCGATCGGGATTGTCGTTTGATCGTACGGACTCAAAACGCCTTGAAATTAACAAAATTGAAATCAATTTGAAATTTTTTGATCTTAGCATAACTTCTTCATATGATGGAATTTGGACTTAAAACCTTTTCCATTGCTTTTAAAATATTTTAAACATTTATTTTGATATATGGGTTGATCCAATTTCATTCCGGAGTGGAAACGGGAGTTTTGGGCCACTTTGTCGTTAGCACGTATATTTAAACCCGATTCGTCTATTCTATTTCGACTTTCTCTATAAATATCCTGTTATAAACCCTAGCAGCCCCTATTCCTCATTTCTATACGTACAGAAATTTCTGTGCTCCTCTGCCTCAATGGTTGCATACCCTAATTTATCCAATTCAAACTACAATTCAAAATCAAAGTCAAAATTCAAACTTCTCAGATTAATTTGAAAAAATATATGCTGCAGCTCTCGAAGAGCACAAGTCAGATCTGCAGTCCGTTTTTTGATCTGGGTTTTCTTTGACCGAAAATCTAGGAAGAAGTTTCGGCCATCCGTCGCGCTCCGATCAACTATGACGGATCATCAACTCCTTTCTCGGTATTGTAGAGGGGACTGAGGGGAGTCGATCCATGTGAGTTTCGTGGCGAGTTAACGGTCGGATTGAGCAGAAAAATTCAATTAGGGTTCCAAATCATACGGCGGCTGGTGAGGTTAGACGTCGGTGGTGGCTCGGGGGAGGGCGGGGCGAGTCTTGTGGGGAGGCGCGGCAACTAGGGCGACGGCGCGGTGTGCCCAAGTGGCGTACGTTCATCGAGATGGAGGAGGCGGCCTTCGTGGGTTCGGATGAAATTGTGTTCGATTTCTTGTAGATTTCTTGCGCGAAGGAGGGGCTTGCGCGTGCTGACTGTGGGAATTAGTGACGTGGCAGAATTTTGTGGGTGAGTTTGTTTTTTTTTGTTTTAATTGAATTTTGTTTTCAAATGTTTTAAAATTGCATAACTTTTGCACATGATATCCGTTTCACGCGTGGTTTTCTCCGTTAGGTTCGTATTGGGATTCCAGACATTTTGACGGTGGTTTAGACGAATTTGGAGACTGTCCAATTTTTGGGTATAAATTGAATTTGAATTCAATTTAAATTCAAAAGGTGAGTGTTTTAATCCACCCACAACTTCTAATATTCCTTATGTTTGTTAAATTTATTTATGATGTGATTTGATATTTGTTTATAACTATTTGGCATATATTTAATCATCATCTCAGTAAATTGCATTTATTTCGTTATTTAATTTATTATTGAATATAACTGCCAGTTAAATTACCTGTTATGTATTATCAGTTATATATTGATATTGATTGATTATTTTGTATGATGATTGCGATGGATGTATGATTTTTATGATGGATGAATGGATGTTTTGTTATATCATCACACTCTGCAAGTTATTATGCATTTTATTTCATTCGAGATTACGGTTTGAAATGATAAATATCCGTATCACTTGACCATAGGATAGAAAATTATATACAGGCACCGCGGTCTATATATCAATTATTTTGAAAATGATTTCTATGGTTGGAAAGGAATACGGTTCAATAAATATTGCTTTATGGTGTTATAATTATAATTATATATATATATATATATATAGTTGAATTCTAGGATTTAAGCTATGTATAAAATTGTTTAATAAAAATGAGTTTAATAATCTAGTTGATTGTTTTATATTATATGGTTAAGTACCTATTTAAAATATTGTATATATAGAGTTTTAAACGACTTAAATGAAATTTAAGTTGGAATATAAATATGGAATTGGTTTAAATTGAATCATTTAACAATTGTACTTGAATAAAATTTGATTTGAAAATTTAATAAAAATGGAGATTTTAAAGGGTATGATTCTTATAACTTGATTTGGTTTAAAGTGATTTAAATGAATATAAATGTGACGACCCGGCTTTCTCACCACAGAAAATCGCATCATCTTGAAGAAAGAAAGGGATAGAAAAGAGAAAAGAAAGAGAAGAAAGAAGAAACAACATCATAATCTCAACAGCGGAATGAATAAATTATATTAATAACATAAATATTACATAGTATACAACACTAATAAGAGATACACAGCTTATACAACACATACTAGACAATTATAAACACCTGTTTAGTTATTACAACTCAAACAAGAGATACCAACACAGAGAACACACATCGGAAACTATATATCTAACGCCGAAGCCTTCTGCTCCATTGCTCCTCCATAATTCATCCAAGCTAACCTTAATCCCTTGGTTACTCGTTAAAATTTGAGTACCCAAGAGTTTAAGAAAACAGAAGATAAACTCTGGGTCAGACATGGGTCTGGTGTGAGTAATAGGTTAAAGTTGCTTAACTTTGAAAAACCTTTGAAAAGAACGGTATCACGTAAGACTTCCCACACATAAACATGGAAGAGTTTTCACCTTACGCTAACCAAAACATTCGATAGGAAATCCAGTGATATTATAATAGGTCTAGGATTTTCAAGTAAATATGAAATAGCCGAAATTGTTACATTTATTAAATTCCAGCTACTAGCCACAATAGTGGGTAATACAATCAAAACCGTTGGCACTTATTGGATTTTGGATTTCATATAATGGCAGGGCTACTGATGCAGCACGATCTATAGAAATTCAGAAGTTAGACCATTCGCAAGATAAGTCGTGCACGAGTCAACTGAGGGAATCATGTGAGATGGGTATACGAGTTAAGAGCCAGCATTCAAGTCGTCTACGACTCAGGAGGGAAAATTTAAGTCGTCTCCGACTTAAGGAACCATGTGGGAAAAGAATCCGACCTAACCTGTTTTTAAGTCGAGTCCGACCTAAAGAAGTACGACCTAAGATTCTTGAAGGGATGAGTCGTTCACGGGTTAGTGGAAACATGAGTCGTTTCCGACTTAACAAAGCTTGGAGGGATGAGCTACGGTTTAACAAGAAAGAAGGGGTAGGCCGCAGAGGACTTGAAAGCTTGAGTCATTGGAAGAATGTTGAGTCGGTGAAGCCATGAGTCGTAAGTCGTGACATGATGTTGTAAACTGTTTGTCGTTGAGTCGTATAAGTCATGAGTCGTATGAACTGTGTTGTGTTTGAGTCGCTTGCGTTGAGTCGGTGCCGACCTAGGAGTTGTACAGTTTTGTGTTGTGAGGTAGTGAGTCGTGAGTCGTGCCTTGCTTGAGTTGGTTGCGTATGAAGTGTTGTGACTGAAGTATGTAGCGTCTGTTGAGTCGGCCACGACTTAGTTGAGTCGGGAGGTATGAGTCGGTCACGACTTATGGGCTGAGTTGTGTCAAGCTATAAATAGAGGGTGTGTTGTATATTTTTGAGTTGTTGATTTTTGAATAAAATTCTCTTTTGTTAGCTTTGTGCTTTCATACCAATTGGTAGTTGAGTGTAATCTCCTATCTCCTCTTTCGGTTAATCGAGTGCGCTCGATTCAACGATCGTAGAAGCCGATTCACGGAATCTAGTGCGCTAGATCAACGTGCGAAGAATCGTAGATCTTTGAACACGGTATAGTGCGCTATCAACGTGTTTGAGATAGCTAGAGTTCGGTATCTTTGGATCAACGAACTTGGGCATTTTGGTATCTTCAACTCACCGATTGCTACATTCCATCGATTGAAGTTTTGTTTGATTAATCCGCTGCGTCATTTATTGGTATCAGAGCCATACTTAGCCAATCATAGCTAAGTTGATTCTTGGAGCCAAGTTTTTGAAGTTTGAAGTGTTCATCGTGTTCATATTGAAGTTGCATCAAGTTGGAGTATTCGATCCAATCCATTTTGGATCAAAGTGTTGGAAGGTGTTTGAAGTTGGAATTAGGCCGTGTATGATAAAGAGGTAGCCGAGCCTAGGGGGGGATCATTGGAAGTTTGTTCGAGCTAAAGAAGTGTAGGACCGTACCTTGTGCTTGAAGTTGGACCGAGTCAAGCTCTTGCCGAGTCAAGGGTTGAGCCGTTTCATATTGCCGAGGCAAGTGGAGGTCGAGACAAATTGTAGCCGAGTCATTGTTGAGCCGTGACTTATTGCATTGTTGAAGCTTTGAATTTTTGTGTTCGAATTGTTGAAGTGTTTGTGAGAGTTTTTCAATCATGCCACCAAGGAGAGCTAATCGTCATCAAAACGTTGAAGCTTTGTATCATAGAGAAGAAGCCGAGCTTATGGAACAACGTATTAATGAAAAATTTGATGAAGGCATTGGTAAATTGGAGAAATTGATGAATGATTTGAATCAAAGGAGGAGATCACCAAACTCGAACCATGGAGGAAACCGAGTTTCGCCATCGGTTACGGAAGCGAGGAGGGTATCACCACATTCATGTAGAGATAGAAGAGAAACATCAATTTCATCACGAAGAGATCATCATGACTATGCACATAAAGAGGGAAGAAGTCGACGTGAATTTGAACATGAAGCATATAGAGATGAAGAGAGACATAATCAAAGAAGCATGCATGAGCGAAGGGATGATAATGGTCGAGATCGATGTAGACGTACTTTTGATTTTGTTGAAGAAGGTGATAGAACTAGTGTTCATTATCGAGATCGAGACCAAGTTCGAAATTCTTATCGGGATGTTGAAGATGATCGTCGATGGGAATCGGGTATGAAAATGGAGATTCCGGAGTTTAAAGGCGGGATGGTTGCTGAAGAGTTCTTAGATTGGGTTTCAAATGTTGAAGAGATCTTTGATTTCAAGGAAGTTCCTGAGCATAGAAGGGTGAAGTTGGTTGCTACTAGGTTGAGGGGGAGAGCTTTGGCGTGGTGGCAGCAAACTAAACTTACAAGGGAGAGAATGGGGAAGTCAAAGATAGAATCGTGGGATAAGATGAAGAAGTTGATGAGATCTACTTTCTTACCTTACGACTATCAATCACTTATGTATTAGAGGTTGCAGAATCTGAGGCAAGGGACGAAGTCTGTTAGTGATTATGCTGATGAATTTTACCAACTCATTGCCAGAAATGATATTATGGAAACGGAGGAACAGCTAACTGCTAGATTCATTGGGGGATTGAGAATGCAGATCCAGGATATGGTTAATATGTTTGATCCTAGATCCGTTGCAGAAGCACATCAGAAAGCGATAGCTTGGGAGAAACAAGGAAGGCGTGGAGGTGGTGTGTTTACTAATTCCAATAATCAAGCAAGGGGTGTTGGTGGAAGTTCTAATGTTCCTAAACCTGTTACAAAGCCAGTGATGAAGGAGGCTGAGAAGGCGAAGGTTAGCATGGGTCCAAGTGTTATAATTGTCAAGAGTTGGGTCACAAAAGCAATGAATGTCCGAAGCCGAAGAAGAGAACCATGGTTGCAGAAGTTGAGGAGGATGATGGTGAGGAGGCAGAATGTTCAAATATACCTTATGTTGAGGAGGAAGAAGAATTGTTTGGAGATGAAGGTTGTAATCTTATGATGAGGAGGTCATGTCTTACACCAAAGCAACAGGAGGATTGTAGTTGGTTGAGGAGTAACATATTTCAGTCGACATGCACTATTCTGGGAAAAGTTTGCAAGTTCGTTATTGATGCTGGGAGTTGTGATAACATTATTTCTACAGAAGCAGTGAGAAAATTGAACTTGAAGACTGAAAAGCATCCTAAACCGTACAAGCTAGCATGGTTAAGGAAGGGTGGTGAAGTGAAGGTGTGTCGAAGAGCTTGTGTTAATTTTTCTATTGGGAAGAAGTACAAAGATGAAATTTGGTGTGATGTAGTGGACATGGATGTTTGTCACTTGTTGTTGGGCAGACCGTGGCAGTTTGATAGAGCAGTACAACATGATGGTCGTGCCAACAGTTACAGTCTCATGTTCGAGGGTACTAAAATCACTTTGGTTCCTAAGAAGCAACAACAGAAGGAGAGCAAGCTAGAAGAGATTGAAGAATTGAAAACTCTGTTGACTTTGAAGGAGTTTGTCAAGGAAGTGGAGGAAGAACCTGAAGTGTTTTTGTTGATGGGGAGAGAGAGTAGTGAAGAAGTTGAAATACCAAAAGCAGCAAAGCCAATTTTGAAAGAATTTGAAGATGTCTTTCCAGAGGAGTTGCCTAAGGAGTTACCGCCACTTAGAGACATTCAACATCAAATTGATCTTGTTCCGGGAGCAGTGTTACCACATCGACCACATTACCGAATGAGTCCGAAGGAACATGAGGAGTTACGAAGGCAGGTGGAAGAGTTGTTGGAACAGGGACATGTTCAGGAAAGCTTGAGTCCTTGTGCCGTGCCAGCATTGTTAGTACCAAAGAAGGACGGAACATGGAGGATGTGTACAGATAGTAGAGCTTTGAATAAGATCACTGTCCGATATAGGTTTCCTATGCCAAGGTTGGATGATTTGTTAGATCAATTGAGTGGGGCAACTATATTTTCGAAGATTGATTTGAAGAGTGGTTATCATCAAATTCGAATCAGACCTGGAGACGAATGGAAGACAGCTTTTAAGACGAGAGAAGGGTTATACGAATGGTTGGTTATGCCATTTGGTTTGTCAAATGCACCTAGTACATTCATGCGGGTGATGAATCAAATCTTTAGACCATTCATTGGGAAGTTCGTCGTGGTTTATTTCGATGATATTCTGATATATAGCAGGAGTATGGAGGAGCATGTTCTACATTTGAGGGAAGTGTTGATTATTCTTCGTGAAGAACAATTTTATGCTGCTACGAAGAAATGTGTGTTTATGACGCACAGTGTATTATTTCTGGGTTATGTTGTTTCAGGAAAAGGCATTCAAGTTGATCAGAGTAAAGTTGAAGCAGTCAGGAATTGGCCACAGCCAAAGACAATTACGGAAGTGAGAAGTTTTCATGGGCTAGAGTCATTCTACCGAAGATTCATTCCACACTTCAGTAGCGTGATGGCTCCAGTTACTGATTGCATGAAGGGGAAACAATTTGTATGGTCAGAGGAAGCAGGAGTTGCTTTTGAACGAGTCAAAGAACTGTTGACGACAGCGCCAATTCTTGTTCTACCTAATTTCCAGTTATTGTTTGAATTGCATACTGATGCTTCGAAGGTTGGAATTGGAGGAGTTCTTAGTCAGAATGGGAAGCCAGTTGCTTATTTTAGTGAGAAACTGTCAGGGGCAAAGATGAGATACAGTACATATGACGTTGAATTCTATGCTGTTGTGCAAGCGATTAAACATTGGAGACATTATCTATTTCAGAAGGAGTTTGTTCTGTACACTGATCATGAGGCGTTGAAGCATTTGCAGGGGCAGGATAACATCTCAGCAAGACATGCATCATGGATTGCTTATTTACAGCAGTTTACTTTTGTCGTTAAGCACAAATCAGGGGTGACAAATCGGGTAGCTGATGCTTTGAGTAGGAGGAGTCATTTATTAACGACAATGAAAGTTGAAGTGACGGGTTTTGAGATGTTGCCGGAGATGATTAATGAAGATCCTTACTTTGTGAAATATGTTGAGAAAGTGAAGGGTGAGAGTACCGATGAATTTACGTTGGTTGATGGTTTTCTGTTTAAAGGGAATCGTTTGTGTATTCCAGACTGTAGCTTGAGGTTAAAAATTGTCAAAGAGTTACACGAGGAAGGGCATGTGGGCCGTGATCGTACTTTGCAATTGATTTCACAATCTTACTTTTGGCCGTCGATGAGAAAAGAAGTGGAAAGATTTGTGGAGCGATGTCATATTTGCCAAGTGTCAAAGGGAACAGCAACGAATGCAGGGTTGTATATGCCATTACCAGTACCATCTCAGCCATGGGTTGATATTAGCAAGGATTTCGTTTTGGGTTTGCCTAGAACTCAAAGGGGAAATGATTCGATATTTGTTGTGGTGGACAGATTTTCAAAGATGGCACATTTTGTTGCTTGCAAAAAGACGGCGGATGCTGTTCGAGTTGCTCAGTTATTTTTCAAGGAGATCTATCGACTTCATGGTTTACCCGAATTTATTGTTTCTGATCGAGATACTCGTTTTCTGAGTCACTTTTGGTTGAGTTTGTGGAAGATGGTGGGGACGAAACTGAAATTTAGTAGTGCTTATCATCCACAAACAGATGGGCAGACAGAAGTTGTTAACAGGTCATTGGGAACTTTATTGCGATGTCTTGTACAGGATAATCTGAAGAGTTGGGACATGAAGTTATGCCAAGCTGAATTTGCACATAATCATGCAGTGAATCGTAGCACGGGATTCAGTCCATTTCAGATTGTTTATTCAAGTTTACCCAGGGGGCCGTTGGATTTGGCAGTAGTACCACAGTCGAAGGGAACAGTTAAACGAGCTGTTGATTTTGTTGATGAGCTGACTGAATGTCATAAAATCGTTCAGGAACGATTAGAGAAATCGAATGAGAAGTATAAGAAGTCTGCAAATTTGAAACGTCGAAATGTTGAATTTAAGGAAGGTGATTTGGTCTATGCTGTATTGACAAAGGATCGTTTTCCGGCAGGTGCTTACAACAAGTTGAAGGCGCGAAAAATCGGTCCAATTGAAATTGTGAAAAAAATTAATGACAATGCTTATAAGTTGAAGCTCCCAGAAGATGTATACACTTCTGACGTATTCAATGTTAAACATCTTGTGCCATATTATGGAGATAAACATTTTGATGAGAAAGAATTTATAAATTCGAGGGCGAATTTTTCTCAACCAGGGGAGGATGATGCAGCACGATCTATAGAAATTCAGAAGTTAGACCATTCGCAAGATAAGTCGTGCACGAGTCAACTGAGGGAATCATGTGAGATGGGTATACGAGTTAAGAGCCAGCATTCAAGTCGTCTACGACTCAGGAGGGAAAATTTAAGTCGTCTCCGACTTAAGGAACCATGTGGGAAAAGAATCCGACCTAACCTGTTTTTAAGTCGAGTCCGACCTAAAGAAGTACGACCTAAGATTCTTGAAGGGATGAGTCGTTCACGGGTTAGTGGAAACATGAGTCGTTTCCGACTTAACAAAGCTTGGAGGGATGAGCTACGGTTTAACAAGAAAGAAGGGATAGGCCGCAGAGGACTTGAAAGCTTGAGTCGTTGGAAGAATGTTGAGTCGGTGAAGCCATGAGTCTTAAGTCGTGACATGATGTTGTAAACTGTTTGTCGTTGAGTCGTATAAGTCATGAGTCGTATGAACTGTGTTGTGTTTGAGTCGCTTGCGTTGAGTCGGTGCCGACCTAGGAGTTGTACAGTTTTGTGTTGTGAGGTAGTGAGTCGTGAGTCGTGCCTTGCTTGAGTCGGTTGCGTATGAAGTGTTGTGACTGAAGTATGT
Source organism: Allium cepa (assembly GCA_030765085.1). NCBI lineage: Eukaryota > Viridiplantae > Streptophyta > Magnoliopsida > Asparagales > Amaryllidaceae > Allium > Allium cepa. The sequence continues at coordinate 362,289,318 of CM060942.1, forward strand.
AGCGTCTGTTGAGTCGGCCACGACTTAGTTGAGTCGGGAGGTATGAGTCGGTCACGACTTATGGGCTGAGTTGTGTCAAGCTATAAATAGAGGGTGTGTTGTATATTTTTGAGTTGTTGATTTTTGAATAAAATTCTCTTTTGTTAGCTTTGTGCTTTCATACCAATTGGTAGTTGAGTGTAATCTCCTATCTCCTCTTTCGGTTAATCGAGTGCGCTCGATTCAACGATCGTAGAAGCCGATTCACGGAATCTAGTGCGCTAGATCAACGTGCGAAGAATCGTAGATCTTTGAACACGGTATAGTGCGCTATCAACGTGTTTGAGATAGCTAGAGTTCGGTATCTTTGGATCAACGAACTTGGGCATTTTGGTATCTTCAACTCACCGATTGCTACATTCCATCGATTGAAGTTTTGTTTGATTAATCCGCTGCGTCAGCTACCGGGGTACCGCCCGTCACAGTACGTGGCCTAGATCAACGCACCGAGGATCACTCCCAATCCCTTGCAACACAAGACCGGAACCATCCCTTACTGGATAGTCCCGAATAAGACAACCCGCAGTTGGCGTACGTTCCAACCGCCCACACAGACGAAATAAAAAGGTACTTCTAGACAGGGGAAAATCTCGTCCTACGTGGGCATGACCCACTTAGCTTTGGTGCACCTCCCCCGTTTTAGCCATTCCCGGTTGATGAGGCTTGAGGCTATGATTACCTTTAGAGAACACATCTCTTAGAACGCTCATTGTCCACCTGACTATGTTCTGAAAGCATTCAATCCATACAAGTTCGTTCCGGATTCGAACGAAACCGAAGTCATTATCTCGTTACACACATTTTGGAATCACCCTTAGAGTTAACGACGTTAACCTTTGCACTTTGAATCTTTATCTCGAATCTGAAAGTAATACCCCGTCAAACTCATCTCGGAATCACCCTCAGAGTTATTCTGACGAATAGTTCTTACACCTCGAGTCCTCACTCTTCACATGAGGTTCACGACCTACCGTTAAGTTGGATCGATGTGGTTTTCGGATATCCAAATTTGGAAACCCGATCCCGGTCTCATCGAAATCCAAAGCGTATCTTTTAAGGCCAAGTTGTTTTAAAGGTTTAAAACAATTCAATTATCTATACACACAAATAGATAATTCACAGATTCACAATAGATAATCAACATTATCATCACACAGATAATCCATATTATCATTATCAAAAGATAATCCAAATCATCATCACAATGCAACCAATGCATCCATATCACTCAACATTACTTATCTCATATCTGAGATTCAAACCATTCAAGGCAACCAATATCATCCATCAATATAAGCAATGGTTAATAATCACACCAAATATAATTAATTTAAAATTAATTAAATTAATTACATCATTTCTAATTAATTTAAAGTGAATTAAATTAATTACTTCACCAATATAAATCTTGCTTACATTACCATTAATTAATTATCAATCAATTAATTAATCATCAACCAATTATTCATTTTAATTAATCGTCCCTGATTAATTAACCTTTAATTACATTCAAGTAATTATCCAAAAATTAATTTCTCAAATTAATTATACTTAACCAAATACAGTAATTAATCTTTAATTACTTCATTTATTAATTAACTATAATTAATCACATTAATCCTTAATTAATTACATTAATTAATTCCATCATTTATTAATTATTTCTAAATAAATCTATTCTTAATTACATCATTAATTATAATAATTAATGATCTTCTAATTTCATTTTCTATTTAAATTAATTACATTAAGTAATTAATCTTCAATTAAACCATAATTGTTAATCACCCTTGATTAACTCCATTCAGTAATTAACTTTCCTTAATTACTTTACCAAATAAATTAATTACTCATTAATTAATTATCTCTAATTAATCCCTTGATTAATTTTACAAAGCAATTATACTCAAATTACTTTCATCATCAAATCACCTTCAATTAATTACATCCAGTAATTACCTATAAATTACTTTCCTAAGTAATTTCTCTTCATTTAATTACATTAAGTAATTATACTTCACAAATCATCAAATGATTATTCTAAATTAATTAAATTGAATTAATTAACTTAATTTAATCAAATTAAACTCAATTAATTACAATGAGTAATTAATTACTTAATTACTTCCATAAGCAATTATACTTAACAAATTACACAAATGATGATCTTTAAATTAATTAATCTAATTAATTATTGAAAAATTAATCACATTAATTAATTATTAAATAATCCTTAGTTAATAACCTTTATTAACTATTTAACAATTCATTAATTATTTTTCTAAAGTAATTAACTTATTTTAATCATTATTGATTACATTAGTTAACCATTAATAATCCATTAATTAACCCCTAATTATTGAATTAATTAAGTGTTATCTGTAACTTAATTAATCTTTTATTACTTGATTAATTGATTACTAATCATTAATTAAAAATCAAATCTTATTAATTAATGATTCTTAAATTACAAGTTAATTATTCTAAGAATAATTATTCTTAAACCTTAAGTTTAAACCTTAATTAATTTAAGTAATTATTCATTCCATTAATTTATTAAATAAATTTATTATCCATTTAATTACCCTAATAATTAAATGCATAACAAATCATTAAATTCTAATTTAAATTTAAGACAAAACTTTTTCTTATCTATGGTTAAATTGTCACAAATATTTTTGAAACATTCATTTCCAAATTTAAATTCAACTTTTAAAATGAAACTCAATTTATTCTCAACAAAATTTAAAATCAATTTAAAAACATTAAAATTACATGATAAAGAATACTTTTCCTTATAAAAGAGTTTAAAAAAAATTTCTTTTAAAATTCAAACATTTAAATTTTACTTAATCATTCAAAATTGTTGTAACGACCGTGATTTTATTACCGTTGTAATAAATGTTTTTAAAATCGGTAACGACCGTAATTTTTAAATTATTGTCGAAGTGAATATTTTAAATAGAAAATTTTTAAATTAAAATTTGTTGAAAATAATAATGTGATAAAGCCAGTAAACAAAAATTGTAGACCTTTGTTATCTTCATGTGCATTGCCTTTGAAATTATTTGCATGATATATAAACTTGCTCACGTTCTGGTAGTGGAGCAAATGTGTGAAAAGAAATATAAAACATAGTGAACACTTTGACTATATCTCTTATCATCAAAATGCAATTGTCAGTAGCCATCTACTATGCCGTGTAAAATATTTCAAAAGTACACTTTTGCATAAAATGCTATGTGTACCTGAAAGATGGCCATCATCTATTGTATTGACTTATGCCATCTGAAGGAAAGAGAATAATATTTTCTCTGCCAACTTTTCGTCTCAGCAAGCAAAACTCTAAGAAGTCATTAATGGCAGCAGCTCCATTATAGGAATCCCCTGTTCAAGCTGTATTCGAAACAAAGCAAGGTGAGTAATAATCACACCTCTAATTTATACTCATCGAGCCTCTGATAGTGTATTGAAACACTGTTATCCTTGATTTTTGATTCTACTTTTGGGGTGATTTTTGGCATCTCTGCATCATATGTTTTGCACTGCTTTTTCTACTGTTGATTTCGAGTTAATACTTTAGTGCTTCCCTCGATCTTTGACTTCATGCGAATAACTTGCTTTTCTTGAATCAAGAAGTTGGTGGTCACCTGCTTTTGCTTAAATATCCTGGCCTTGTTGTTCAGTAAAAATATGGATTCTTAGTCATTAGCCTGTATGAAAACCTTGCAGTCATCATACAAGTATTAAAACACAGTGTACAGTGTTCTATTAAAATGTTCTTAAACGTGTACCCTTGCATATTTTCTTTGCTTGCGTGGGTATCATTCATGTGCTTTAAAATAAGTAAAATATTACCGGTTTGTTTTAAAATATTTTGCGCAAAAAAAAAGAATCAGTTTAAACGTGTATCCCTCAATGCATTTGTGCAGCCCCTTGGTGCATGCGTGATTTACTTGTGCACGTCTCTGCATATTTCTACATGCCAAAGTATAGGCATTCACGAGACAAGTTTGTAAACGTGCATATATGTCCACGTTTCGGTTTCAGGACAATAATGTATACCTTTGCATGAAAAAATACCATGCGCAACACTCAAGTTTTATGCCCAGGAATTGTTTGCATTCACTTATACTTGCATGGAAAAAGATAGGCCTGGTCATTTTTTGCTTTACACGTGTATTGCAATGTTGAAGATGTGGTGGAATTTAAGATGTGTTGTGAATCTTCACTATAATTGTGAGCGTGAGTTCAATATATTTTGAACGTATTAATGCCAATGATCAAATATTTTCCACTCTCCTTTGTGCACGTGAATATTTTGTTTCCAATTAATTGAATCATTTGTGTGATTTCAAAATGTAAGTCTAAGTTGTCAATTAATTAATATTTTCCAACCTCTTTTTGTACACGTGAGTTCAATTTATTTATGTGAATCCCGTGTTGGTTTGGTAACGACCCGGAATTTTGGGCAACAACGATTTAATAATCTGTAATAATAATTAAATTGGTTTGATGAATTTTCTTTATAATTTTAATTTAAATTGGTGAAATTAATCTTTTAAAGAATAACAAATTTTTTTATCTGATAATTGTGATCAATGTCTCTTTAACAATTTAAAAATTGGTTAGAATTGTTTTTCAAAAGCTAATAAATTTTTATTCTATTTATAATATATATGTTTGATATATATTGTGAATGGGAAATATCTTTTGTTTTAAATTAAAAGATAAATTTTCAAATTGTAATATATGTGTATATATATGTTATAATTTTGAACTGTTTGAAATTTAATCTTAATCTATTAATAAACTGAATATTAATGAATATTGAAATTGAAGCTTTGTTTTAAAATGTAATGTTTTTCGAAAGATAATTTAGTTTAATTCAATTGTTTCAAATATAAGATTGTTATTTATTTTTAATAAGATAGTTTAAAAATGATTTAAACAAGCTTTGTTTTGTCTTCTTTTATAATGCTTAAATTTTAAATGATTTTAAATGTTCAGGTGTAATGTTTAGATTTTAAATACACGTATAAGATTATATTTATATTATAATTAGTTTAGGATATTTTCTTTTAAAAGTAAACTTATTTACATACATGTAAGTATTTATTAATAAAGTAAGTAAATATGTAAGTTTTTATTTACGTTTAAAATTAAATAAAATTCAATTTAAAAACACTTAAGACATGTGTAAACATATATACATCTTAATAACACTTGTAAATTAAGAAGTGCATGCAAATGACATTTGTTTGAATTAAGAACATGTGGCAAAATTCTTATTTTAATACTTTAAGAAAAATTTTAAGAAGAAAATTAGTTTCCTCAAAAACATTTTCCCTTTGGTTTTCTTTCCTAGCTCAACCAGAAATTAATGGGAAATCTGAAAATTTAAGTTCCTCTTTACCTGCGTGTAGTAAAATTGCAACTTCAACATAAAAAGGGAAATATGAAAATATCAAAAGCCTGAGATTTTTAAATCAAAATCAAAGTTCTTCTCAACTTCAATCTATAATTTCAATCTGCAACTGAAATGGATGATCAACAATAATTCAACAATCAAAGATTTTTGGAGCATGCAAGGGTTCAATTGCTTCAGCAAAGAAAAACTCAAACATGCAATTGCAGGAATCAAAAAAAATAATAGGTCTTCTGTTCTGTGTTCTGCATAAATAAGAGGTGAGTAAACTTCTTTTAAAAACAGTTTTATTTGTTTAACTACCATGCTTTGTTCCAGTTCTCTGCTCTCTGCAATTTAATCAAGTGAGTAAATTGGTTTTAAAAAAAAAGCAGTCAAGTTGAATATAGACCTTCTTGCATGTGAATTGATTTGGTTTTTATAATTAATTTTATAGCTATATCTATATTCAACTTTGGACTGTATATGTGTTGATTATGCTCTGTTGAGGAAAACTGTGTCTTTTGTTCAAGAAATTCCAATTTTTTTTCAATTTGATCCAAATTAGTTTTGTATGCATGAACAAATCTGTTTGTAAATGAAAATGAAGACCTTAAAAATAGTACCATAATTTTTAGAACAGCAGAAAGTATGAACAAAAGTTTTGTAGTAAAAACTAAACTTTTGTAAAAAAATTTACTGGCTCAAGTTCGAAATTGAGTTTCATGCATGTAATCGTGATTGTAAATCATGAATTTAGGCATTTAAATTGTAAATATTAATTGGGTATTTATAGTAAATTTTGGTTTGAATCTTTCCTGAGTTTTTGTTGATTTCAGTCGAATCACTCGATGATTCGAGTTGATATTTGGTTCGAAGGTAGCATTTGAGGTGTGGAACTTGGGAAAAATGTTGAATAAAATTTTCAGTGTGTGATTTGTTATAATTTGAGGAAGTTAGGGTTTATTTGGTTTATGGGTTCGGCAGATTGTGTTGGCCTTTGCGTCAGGGAAGGAGGACCGGGGGTGGTCGCGAGGATGGAGCATGGGGCTGGGGTTGTGTCGAGTTGATATGGATGGCGGCGAGTTCAACGGCGTAGAGTTGAACGTTGGTGATGGATCTTTCGGTTTGAAGCTGCTGCATATTTTCGTGCTAATAGGTCAAATTTTGATTCAATCGCTTTTTCTTCATTCTGAGTTTAGAGTTTTGATCGAGTGTGGGTTTGTGACCGTGGGTGATCGTCGCGATGATTGTAGGTGGTCGGCGGCGGGGGTGCACGTGCATTGTGATTTGGGTCTGTGCACGTTTGGGGTTTTGGAAATTTTGGTTGGGGAAGATGAAGGCCAGCTCGAAGTCGAGCTCGTGTTTTTAGGGTGGCGACCCGAAGTAGATGCTGTTGGGGGTGACTCGAGGCAAGCATGAGTTTGCTTCGAGACTTACTTGGGTTTTTCTGAGTATTTACTCGGGTTTAACCCGAGATTTCCTCTCGAGCAAGTATATGCTCAAGTTTTTAAAAATATGTTACAGATTAACGCATTGTTGAATAAATGAATCAAGTTAAGTTTTATGAATTGTAACTTGTAGTTTTAAAATAAGTGTTAATCGAACTTATAAAGGTATTAATTAGATTTATTTGCAAATTTAAATTGTTTTAAAGGGATAACATTTGTAAGTAATTAACCAATTTAATTCTAGTTTTAAAGGAAGTGATTTTAATCAAAGTCTCAGGTTAAAAGGTTTAAGTAATGGTTTGGTAACTCAAGATTTCAAATCATTTTTGAAAATAAATAAGTTTAAATTGAATAATTAAATTATTTTAAAATTTTAAATTTGATTTCTTAATAAACTTATTTCCAAACAACATTATTATTATGATTTTGAAACCAAATTGAATAAATTTGTTTTAAGTTATTGAAATTTAATTTTAGTTCAAATAATTTAATTATAAAGATAAATAGGGTTAATTTATCTTTGTTATTAACTTTAGAATACTTGATTTAAATATGATTTGTAAATTAAGTAAAGAATTAACTAAGATAAATGTTTTTTCTTAATTAATTAAAGATTTTGAAATATAAGAAGTTAATTCATTGTTTAATTAATTTTAAATAATTAGTTAATTATTTATTTAATTTTAAATAATCACTTAATCATGGATTAATTAAGTGTGATTACTTAATGAAGTAATCAACAGTTAATTTTTGAATGTAATTAGAATGGTAATTACTTATGGAAGTAATTAGAGAAATTACTCATGTGAGTAATTAATTGGAAGTGATTAATGGATGGTCACTTAATGTTATTAATTAAGAATTAATTAATATAATTGTTTTAAAGTTAATTAGTTATGGAGTAATTAATTAATTAATTAATGAATTAAGGATTATTTAATAATGGAATTTATTTATTGTTAAGTAATTAATTAAGAAGTAATCAAGTAATTAAATATAATTACTTGTTAAGTAATTAAGAGTTAATTACTTAATTATTGTAGTTAATGAATAAAATGATTAGTTAATTAATAAATATGATTAATTTAAGATTAATTATCAAGTGTAATTAATTAAAATGTAATTAATCAATTAAGTAATTAATTAAGGATTAATTGTAAATTTAAATTGATTAATAATTACTTAATAAAGTAATTAAGGATTAATTAATTGGAGTAATTATTCAAGAATTAATATACTTAATTTAGAAGTTAATTAATATAATTAAGTAATTACAAACTGTTAATTAATGATTATGATTAATTGAATGATTAATTATAAGTTAATTATCTAATTAATTAAAGTGATTATTAATTAATAAGCATCATTTGTTAATTAATCGAGGTTGATTAATATAAGTAATTAATTTATGTGTGATTAATTAATTGTAATTAATTATGGTTAATGTAATTAATTATAGTTAATTAATAAATGGAAGTAAATAAAGGATCATTAATTATTAAATTAATGATAGTAATTAAAGGGTAATTATTGAATATGGTTAATGACAATTACTAGAATGTAATTAAAGGATAATTAATCGAAGAAGATTAATTAAGGAAGATCATTAAGAGATAATAATAAATTTGATTTGTAATAAATCAATAATCCAAGTGATTAAAGGATAGTATTGAATTTAATTAGTGGTTAATTAAATTTATTAAGAGTTAGTCAATTCTGCTATGGGTGATTGATTGTATTGAATGGTTGTATTGAGTGATTGATATTGGATGTTGAATGATATTGGATGATTGATATTGGGTGATTGGTTGATACTGGATGATTTGGATATCTATGTTGTGATATGCTGCTTTGTGAGATAAATGTTTGACATGAATTATCTATTGCGATAATGTTATTCATCTATATGTTATATCATCCTGAATATAAGTTAATTGTTAAACCCTTAAGTACAACTTGGATATTAAAATGGCGTTTGGTTTTGGTGAGACCGGGATCGGGTTTCCATATTTGGTTATCCGATAACCACATCGATTCCAATTAAACATTTGGTCGTGAATCCAAGTGAAGCAAGTGAAGACTCGAGGTGTAAGGGCTATACGTCTGTATAACTCTGTGGGTGATTCCGTAATGAGTTTGACGGAATAGTACTTATAGGTTCGAGATGGAGATTTAGAGTGCAAGGGCTATGGTCGTTGACTTGAGGGTGATTCCAATATGAGTGCAATGAGATAGTGCCTTCTGTTTCGTTCGAACCCGGAACGAACTTGTATGGATTGAATGCTTTCAGCACATCGTCAGGCGGACGATGAGCATTCTAAGAGAGGTGTCCTATAAAGGTAATCGCAGGCTCAAGCCTTATCAACCGGGAATGGCTAAAACAGGGGAGGTGTAGCAAGTCTTCGTGGGTAGCTCCCACTGGTGAGCAAGATTTACTCCTGTCTAGAAGTCCCTTTTTATTTGGCTGTGTGGGGCGGTTGAATTCCGGACAACCGCCGGGGTTGTCTTGTTCGGGACTGTTCAGTAAGGAATGGTCCCGGCCTTGTGTTGCAGTGGAGTTAGGGTGGCTCCTCGGTACGTTGATCTAGGCTACGTACTGTGACGGGCGGTACCCCAGTAGCCCTGCCATTGATGGAAAACCATTCTTCCTACGAGACCCTACGGTTTTGATTGTATTACCCACTTTTGTGGCTAGTGCTGGAATTTAATCATGTAACAATTTCGGCTATTTCTTATTTATTTGAAAACCCTAGACACTATTATAATATCACTGGATTTCCTATCAAATGTTTTGGTTAGCGTAAGGTAAAAACTTTTCCATGTTTATGTGTGGGAAGTCTTACGTGATAACTTTTCTTTTCAAAGGTTTTCTAAAGTTAAGCAATTTTGACCCGTTTACTCACAACAGACCCCTGTCTGACCCGAGTGTTTATTTTCTTTTTTATTAAACTCTTGGGTACTCATATTATGTATGAGTAGTCAAGTGATTCAGGTTAGCTTGACGAATTCTGAAGGAGTAATGGAGCAGGAGGCTTCCACATGTAGATATATTGGTTCCGCTGTGTTTGGTTGGTATCTGTATCTTATATACTTGAGTTGTATGAATTAGACAGATGTTTATAACTGTCTAATATGTGTTGTATGGTTGTGTACTTTGATGTATTATGATACTGTGTAATATTTTATGTTATATATTATATTTCATTCGTTCCGCTGTGAGTTCTCTGATGTTGTTGTTTCTTTCTTTCTCTTTCTTTTCTTCTTCTATCCCTTTCTTTCTTCAAGATGATGCAATTTCCTGGAGATAGGAAGTCGGGTCGTCGCATTTTGTATCAGAGCCAGGTTGAGTGAATACCTAGGCTCTGTAGTGGTGTCTTCCTTGAGAGAGCGTACTTGTAATTTTTGTATATAACTTTATATACCACTGATGGAAAAGTTCCATATGTTGAGGTTGGAAGTATTTGTCGAGACTGTAGACCTAGTACCGTCTCGAGTGAGATTTGTGGTTTGGAGTAAGGATTTCTATGATATCCGAAGGAAATCTTTTTAAAGATTCGGAGTTTATCTTTGAAGAATAAGTTTGGATTTCGCTTGGGTGAGCGAATTATTTTTGAGTTTGGATCTGTCGGAAGTGCAGAAGTAAGTAATGATATCTTGGTAACCGCGTGATGAGATGCAGTATCCATAGATATTTTCTGAAAGTGTTTTCTCTTGAAGCAGCTTTAGAGGTGGTTGAGGAGCAGTCTTTACCTGCCTCAGGAATGACTCGTCTGTGTAGAAGTTATCTGGATCTTCAGTATGGGAGATTGGCTGTTTTGGAATACGAGACTAAGGTCTATAAGTTGCTTTGTTTCGACATGGTCTCATTTGTCATTTCTTTATGGAGTGCGAGATGTTGATGCTTGGTTTGGAGCCCGAGTTTCTTTTGGGTTGTCTGCCATCTCGGAGGTCTTTTGTGTGGGTTGTTGATGGTTTTGGTTTTCGAGAAGCATTTAGATTAGAAGTTTGTGGATAGCTGTGGTAGCAGTTCAGCTCGAAGTAATCGGTGTGCTGACGAGTGGATCTTTTAGCTTTGCAGTATCATCGAGATAGAGTTGGAAGCAACAGTGTAGCTTGTTTCTCCGATGGTTCAGGAATCTTGTGGTTCTTCTTTTAGCAGTCCGAGCAGATGGTGAATGTTTTCTTAAAGAGTTAACCTGGGTTGGAGAAGCTCAAAGCTGTTCTAATTGGTAAAGTGAGGACAGTTTCTTTGGAAATCGAATTAGGTTGGATCGCAAAAGTGACTTGCGATTGGATTGGAATTTTCTTGAGCATTCTTTTGTTTGAGACTGAGGATTCTCATGAGGAAGTAAGAGCTAGTGATGTAATCAGAAGTTCGTCTGCATCTGGAGTTGAGTTCTGTATTGTTTTGGTTCCCGAAGTGATTATGGTAGCTAGCCCGGTTGTAGGATGGTTCTTGGAGAAGTAGAGTTGGTGTAGCAGCTCAAGAATTTATTTTTGGAATTTGGATTTGGTCAGATCTTGTTTTTGAATCGGATTCTGTAGTAAAGTTGTGTGACCAAGTCAGATGAGTCATTCAGATTGTATGGATTTGATAACAAAGTTTTTCGAATATTGGATAAATTATACTTGTGTTCATCAACAGTATTCTCCTCTATTTCAGAATCAGAGTTGTGCAGCTGAAGCGAGCTAGCTGCTGTACAAGGAAGGAAATAAGTTCTGTTTGCGATTGCTTGAGTAGTAGTGTTTGTGTTCTGCATTTCAACGGATTATAAAGACTTTTCTGTTGAATAGGATCTAAAAGCTAGTTTGCTTTGGTCTAGTTGTTTCTGGAAGTATCAGCATAGGTTGAGCTGATCAGGAAGAGATTGGCAGCCCTGGATTGTCTGTCGAGTTACGCAGATTTGAGATAAGGAGTTTTGGAATTCGAAGTTGGAGACTTCATTGTTGTTAGGATGTCTCTGGTTAAGAGAGCAGAAATTGAGTAAGATTGGTTGGTTAGTACTATGGCATTTGAGATTTCTTATCTGTGTTCTGATAAGATAAGATTTGTTGTCTATGAGATTGAATTGCCAGTTTAGATAGCTGGAGTTCATTTTATTTCACGCATCTCTGAGGAAGTAGGTGTATGATTCATTGTTGCTTGTTGAATCTGTAGTTCAGTTGGATTTGGAAGTTGAGCTAGATTTGAGTATACTCTGATGTTCTATTCAGATTGATGGATCTAGAGAAGAGAGGAGCTCTGGATTTTGGTAGTATAGTTGGTTTGTTGGCTTTTGAGAGAGCGAGTCTCCTAGTGATTTATACTTGGGAAACGCAAGATAGTATTGGAAGTTTTATTCTGACATATGTCAGGATAATTAGTTAAGTTTGTTTGTGTGATTGATAGCTTTGGTTGATAGGAACTGATTGATAAGTATGCTTTGCTGATTGAAATTAAAATATTTGCTGGGTTATTAAATTACCTTTGATTTTAAATTTCGGGGACGAAATTCTTTTAAGGGGGGAGGATTGTAACGACCCGGAATTTTGGGCAATAACGATTTAATAATCTGTAATAATAATTAAATTGGTTTGATGAATTTTCTTTATAATTTTAATTTAAATTGGTGAAATTAATCTTTTAAAGAATAACAAATTTTTTTACCTGATAATTGTGATCAATGTCTCTTTAACAATTTAAAAATTGGTTAGAATTGTTTTTCAAAAGCTAATAAAATTTTATTCTATTTATAATATATATGTTTGATATATATTGTGAATGGGAAATATCTTTTGTTTTAAATTAAAAGATAAATTTTCAAATTGTAATATATGTGTGTATATATGTAATAATTTGGAATTGTTTTAAATTTAATCTTAATCTATTAATAAACTAAATATTAATGAATATTGAAATTGAAGCTTTGTTTTAAAATGTAATGTTTTTTGAAAGATAATTTAGTTTAATTCAATTGTTTCAAATATAAGATTGTTATTTATTTTTAATAAGATAGTTTAAAAATGATTTAAACAAGCTTTGTTTTGTTTTCTTTTATAATGCTTAAATTTTAAATGATTTCAAATGTTCAGGTATAATGTTTAGATTTTAAATACATGTATAAGATTATATTTATATTATAATTAGTTTAGGATATTTTCTTTTAAAAGTAAACTTATTTACATACATGTAAGTATTTATTAATAAAGTAAGTAAATATGTAAGTTTTTATTTACATTTAAAATTAAATAAAATTCAATTTAAAAACATTTAAGACATGTGTAAACATATATACATCTTAACAACACTTGTAAATTAAGAAGTGCATGCAAATGACATTTGTTTGAATTAAGAACATGTGGCAAAATTCTTATTTTAAAACTTTATTAAAAATTTTAAGAAGAAAATTAGTTTCCTCAAAAACATTTTCCCTTTGGTTTTCTTTCCTAGCTCAACCAGAAATTAATGGGAAATCTGAAAATTTAAGTTCCTCTTTACCTGCATGTAGTACAATTGCAACTTCAACATAAAAAGGGAAATATGAAAATATCAAAAGCCTGAGATTTTTAAATCAAAATCAAAGTTCTTCTCAACTTCAATCTATAATTTCAACCTGCAACTGAAATGGATGATCAACAATAATTCAACAATCAAAGATTTTTGGAGCATGCAAGGGTTCAATTGCTTCAGCAAAGAAAAACTCAAACATGCAATTGCAGGAATCAAAAAAAAAAAACAAGTCTTCTGTTCTGTGTTCTGCATAAATAAGAGGTGAGTAAACTTCTTTTAAAAATAGTTTTATTTGTTTAACTACCATGCTTTGTTCCCTGTTCTCTGCTCTCTGCAATTTAATCAAGTGAGTAAATTGGTTTTAAAAAAAAAAACAAAAAACAGCCAAGTTGAATACAGACCTTGTTGCATGTGAATTGATTTGGTTTTTATGATTAATTTTATAGTTATATCTATATTCAACTTTGGACTTTATATGTGTTGATTATGCTCTGTTGAGGAAAACTGTGTCTTTTGTTCAAGAAATTCCAAATTTTTTTCAATTTGATCCAAATTAGTTTTGTATGCATGAACAAATTTGTTTGTAAATGAAAATGAAGACCTTAAAAATAGTACCATAATTTTTAGAACAGCAGAAAGTATGAACAAAAGTTTTACAGTAAAAACTAAACTTTTGTAAAAAATTTTTACTGGCTCAAGTTCGAAATTGAGTTTCATGCATGTAATCGTGATTGTAAATCATGAATTTAGGCATATAAATTGTAAATTTTAATTGGGTATTTATAGTAAATTTTGGGTTTGAACCTTTCCTGAGTTTTTGTTGATTTCAGTCGAATCACTCGATGATTCGAGTTGATATTTGGTTCGAAGGTAGCATTTGAGGTGTGGAACTTGGGAATGAATAAAATTTTCAATGTGTGATTTCTTCGAATTTGAGGAAGTTAGGGTTTATTTGGTTTATGTGTTCGGCAGATTGTCTTGGCCTTTGCGTCAGGGAAGGAGAACCGGGGGTGGTCGCGAGGATGGAGCATGGGGCTGGGATTGTGTCGAGTTGATATGGATGGCGGCGAGTTCAACGGCGTAGAGTTGAACGTTGGTGATGGATCTTTCGGTTTGAAGCTGCTGCAGATTTTCATGCTAATAGGTCAAATTTTGATTCAATCGCTTTTTCTTCGTTCTGAGTTTAGAGTATTGATCGAGTGTGGGTTTGTGACCGTGGGTGATCGTCGCGATGATCGTAGGTGGTTGGCGGCGGGGGTGCACGTGCACTGTGATTTGGGTCTGTGCACGTTTGGGGTTCTGTAAATTTTGGTTGGGGAAGATGAAGGCCAGCTCGAAGTCGAGCTCGTGTTTTTAGGGTGGCGACCCGAAGTAGATGATGTTGGGGGTGACTCGAGGCAAGCATGAGTTTGCTTCGAGACTTACTTGGGTTTTTCTGAGAATTTACTCGGGTTTAACCCGAGACTTCCTCTCGAGCAAGTATATGCTCAAGTTTTTAAAAATATGTTACAGATTAACACATTGTTGAATAAATGAATCAAGTTAAGTTTTATGAATTGTAACTTGTAGTTTTAAAATAGGTGTTAATCAAACTTATAAAGGTATTAATTAGATTTATTTGCAAATTTAAATGGTTTTAAAGGGATAACATTTGTAAGTAATTAACCAATTTAATTCTAGTTTTAAAGGAAGTGATTTTAATCAAAGTCTCAGGTTAAAAGGTTTAAGTAATGGTTTGGTAACTCAAGATTTCAAATCATTTTTGAAAATAAATAATTTTAAATTGAATAATTAAATTATTTTAAAATTTTAAATTTGATTTCTTAATAAACTTATTTCCAAACAAGATTACTATTATGATTTTGAAACCAAATTGAATAAATTTGTTTTAAGTTATTGAAATTTAATTTAAGTTCAAATAATTTAATTATAAAGATAAATAGGGTTAATTTATCTTTGTTATTAACTTTAGAATACTTCATTTAAATATGATTTGTAAATTAAGTAAAGAATTAATTAAGATAAATGTTTTTTCTTAATTAATTAAAGATTTTGAAATATAAGAAGTTAATTAATTGTTTTATTAATTTTAAATAATTAGTTATTTATTTATTTAATTTTAAATAATCACTTAATTATGGATTAATTAAGTGTGATTACTTAATGAAGTAATCAACGGTTAATTTTTGAATGTAATTAGAATGGTAATTACTTATGGAAGTAATTAGAGAAATTACTCATGTGAGTAATTAATTGGAAGTGATTTATGGATGGTCACTTAATGTTATTAATTAAGAATTAATATAATTGTTTTAAAGTTAATTAGTTATGGAGTAATTAATTAATTAATTAATGAATTAAGGATTATTTAATAATGGAATTTATTTATTGTTTAGTAATTAATTAAGATGTAATCAAGTAATTAGAGATAATTACTTGTTAAGTAATTAGAGATAATTACTTGTTAAGTAATTAAGAGTTAATTACTTAATTATTGTAGTTAATGAATAAATATGATTAGTTAATTAATAAATATGATTAATTTAAGATTAATTATCAAGTGTAATTAATTAAAATGTAATTAATTAATTAATAATTAATTAAAATGTAATTAATTAATTAAGTAATTAATTAAGGATTAGTTGTAAATTTAAATTGATTAATAATTACTTAATAAAGTAATTAAGGATTAATTAACTGGAGTAATTAATCAAGAATTAATATAATTAATTTAGAAGTTAATTAATTTAATTAAGTAATTACAAACTGTTAATTAATGATTATGATTAATTGAATGATTAATTATAAGTTAATTATCTAATTAATTAAAGTGATTATTAATTAATAAGGATCATTTGTTAATTAATCAAGGTTGATTAATATAAGTAATTAATTTATGTGTGATTAATTAATTGTAATTAATTAAGGTTAATGCAATTAATTATAGTTAATAATAAATGGAAGTAAATAAAGGATCATTAATTATTAAATTAATGATAGTAATGTTAACGCTTAAATTTGAACGCTAACACCCCGGTGTGTGATGTGTAGTTGTGAAAGCACCACCCGTTGGTACGGGAACAAGATACAAGTAGAGAAATTGTAGAAAATCAGTAAAAGACAACAGTTTGATAGTGGTTCGGCCTAAAATCGAGCCTACGTCCACTTTGATCTCTTTATTGCTGAAACAAGTACAACTTATACAACTTTCTTCAATTACAATCCACTCTAGTCTGTTAGTACAAACTTTGACGGAGAATTATCTTTCAAACTCATGATGAATGATGTAGATTCTCTCTCTTGGAATTTGATGTAATGTCTTCGATGTTTGGAGTGCTCGAAGTGTTGCTTGAGTCGAGGAAATGGCAGCGTATTGGCGCTTCGAGAATGAACCGAAAAAAAGTCCTTTTCATGTTGAATGCGGCCTTGTATTTATAGGCAAACTGTTTAGGCCGGAATTGCCAAGTCATGAGCCGTGACCGACTCATGATGAGTCGTGACCGACTCATGATAAGTCGTGAGTCGTCTGCGAGTCATCCCTTTGCAATATGATTTTGAACTTGCCTCTGAGTCTTGTGTCGTGCGTCGACCTATCCTTTGAGTCGTAGGCTTTCCTGAGTCGTGCCATCCTTAACCCATAGAATCTCCTTAACCCGTCAGGTTCCTTAAGTCGTGAGGCCTCTTGAGTCGTTCATCTCTTGAGTCGTAAACCCAACGAGATACTTAAGGACCTTGTGTGGATGAGTCGTGATCAGATGAGTCGGTCCTTGATGAGTCGGAACTCGAATGAGTCGTTGGATCGGTCTAGGCTTTGAGTCGCAGACCGCTGAGTCGTTGATCCATACTGTATCTTTAAGGCGCTAACTCGCTGAGTCGTTGCTATCAATGAGTCGTTGACCCATTGAGTCGGCAATCCCTGAGTCGCTTCATCAGTTGAGTCGCTGATCCTTATGAGTCGTGAATCCAGTGAGCCGCTGATCTTTACGAGTCGCTGACTGCCTTATCTGCTGAGTCGGCCTAAACTTTAGTGGGGTTAACATTTGCCCCTCGAAGCACGCGCCTGAGTCGTAGGTCGCGTGCTTCGACTTATCTTAACTCGCTTGTGCCGACTCATGCCCTACTTCCTTGGTATAAAATGGATGAACCGTCACTTCGATCTTCTTCTTCCTTTATCAGTCTCTTGAGTCGTGCTCCGCCATTAACACATCTCCAAGCTCCCAAAAATAATTTCAACTCGAATTAGCACCCAATCCTCTCTAGCATCATACAATCGTAAGCGATTTCTTCCCTTTCTTCGATCGTTGATCATTATTATCTTACACGCTTAATCCTTCACCTCCGATTTGCCTCTTCGTGTCTTACGAGTCTGGTTAGATTTGATTGCTGATGAACTTAGGTTTGCTTGATTTTACTTACGGCGATTCATCACTCGAGGCAATCGTGTAGTGTGACGAACCTGTGGTTAACCATTGCAATGTTATTGGGTTATCGGGTTAGAAGGTTAATGGGTTAGGAGCTAGAAGGTTAGTGGGTCAGAGTGATTCGAACATTGCCGTAGGTTTGACTTAGCTATTCCTGTATGACCCAGTGACTCCTACGATTTAGCCATGGTACGATTCATCATACTCCTCGTCCTGAGCTTTGAGTCACGGCCGAGACAATACTTTTGAGTCGTGGCCGAGATAACACTTTGAACCTGAGCTCTTTTAACATTCCCCACGGTCTAGTCTTTGAGTCGTTGCCGAGACAAGACTAGGAGATAATTTCCTTATTTCCACGACTCATGACTTGGCAGAGCCGACTCAGAACTTTTGAACCGTTGATGGGTTATGACTTGTGAATTCTGTCTGAACACTGGACTATTGTATTAACTTTGAACTGTTGAATTTTATTGCACTCATTCACAGGTTATTTTGACTTGCAAGCTAACAATCTGTTCAATATAACATTCACAGAAAACTGGGACGAATATACTGTCATTGATTGCCCACATCGAACGACAGATTAGTTAATGATAGATGAATAAACTGCATGTATGAAGTGCTTTTAACATATCAATTTCAAACAAAATACCAAAGCAATACTGAAATAGTCAATTGAAATCGACTTGCTTGCACTAATATTATGTTTGAACTCTTAGATTAACAAGTTCTGAAATGTTTACAATCGATCAAGCATCGATTAGTATAATTTCAGTTATGTATACTTGTCACTTTTATTAGTCTTGCACAACACTTCACACTTTTTAGGAAACGCGCACCTTCGCATTTGAACATCCAGTTGCTTGTGTAGAATGACCTCTCACCGAGAAGAAGAAGTGGTAACTCAAGAGGAAGAAACTTTTCCGATAGCTGTTCCCATAGAGAATCCTCCGGAGAGAACCCCGACTATTCTAAATTCGAGAGCATTTATCCAGCTGCGCACTCAATTTGGCTTTGCTGAAAGTGATGTTCTTTTCCCTGGGCCAAGTGATACTGCTGACAATCCTCCCTACGGCTTTGTTGCAGTCAATCGCCAAATGTGCTTGAGTGGGGCGATTCCTCCTTTTAACGACTTTCTCCAACAGTTCCTGCTTCGGTTGTCTATCTCTCCATTCCAATTACACCCCAATGGCTACGCCATTCTGATGGGGTTATGTGTTCTATTCAGGAGAGTTTTGGATCGATTACCAAGCTTCGGGGAGATCTGCTATTTTTGCTCATTCACGAAAACTAAAGACCATCCCTCCATCGTGGTTATAAGAAGCGCTCGAAACCGCAAACTTATTACCGATCTCTCCGAAAGCGCTCACGGATTTTTGAATCAGTTTTTCTTTGTTCACTGCCCTCCAGGGTTTTATGCCATCTGGAGAGTGGGAAGTAAGATTTTCTGTCTTTACTTTTTCCGTTTTGAAACTTTCTCGAGATCTGAACTCTCAGTTGCTAATTTCATTCTTTTCCTGTTTTTAGCACTTCCACCCCCTGCTAGGGACCCAAGTCTTAAGCAAATTTTTGAAAGATTAAATGCCGTGCCGGTAAAAGAGAGGAGCATAAAGTTTCTGCTAAACGATGAACTTTTACATCAATACGGACTCCTCCATCTCTCTCGCTTTACTCGGCCTCGTGAAGCTCCAACGGAGGTTCCTGATTCTCCGGTGAAAACTCCTGATCTTCCGATCTCCACTAAAGAGCACATACGAGGAGAAATTTCTGCAGAAACCTTATTAGTAAAGTGCTCTACTCCAAGAGACGATACGGGACCCTCCGAAAAGCCCGCACTTGCTCCCATTATTGAAGAAGAAGAGGAGCCCCTTTCCCAAACCAGGAAGAGTGCTGACAAAGGAGCTGATGGAGGGAATCAGGTTGGGCATGACGGTGATGACGTCTTTGGGGATTTAAGTGACATAATTATTACTTCCCAAGAGCTCTTTAAAGAAGACCCTGCTCATGGTAAAGCTATACCTCCGACGATTGAAGCAACATCTGCCCTCCAACAGACTCTAACTCCTTCATCTCAAGAATTGTCATCAACAGTGAAATCTATCACTTCCCCCCAACAGAGGAGTGGTTCGTTAGTCCAACGCGAGTAGCTTGCACTTCACACACAACTAAGGATTTTCCAGCACATTTATGCACTTATCTTCTTATACTTTAGAGATTTCTAAAGCTTATCTTTTCTTATTTCAGATTCTTCAATGACACGCGGCGGATCGTATTATCAGGATTTCCAACGCTACGGGGGGCGTGGTCAATATGATTATCGGCGTTACTTTCCCTCCTATAGAGAGTCTGACGAAGAGAGGGCTGCTCGAAAGGCTCGTGAAAGGAGGGATGCAGAAGAGCGTTATGACAGAAGGGATAGGGATGAGCACCATGATTCTCTGCAAAGAAGTGAAGACTCTCACAAAAGGAAATCTCACGACGACCGAGGAAAAGGTCATGTAGCTGAAGATTCAGGCAAACGAGCCCGACATGGTGAGAGACATACTTCCACTATTCCCGAAAAGCCTACTGCCCCTGCCCCTCTTGACATTTCTTCCGACTCTCCTGCTCTCGGGAAGGAGGACATCCAGACAATAATAAGCAGGCCTAAATTTCAAGTGGGACCTGGCCCAGCCACTTTACAAAGTCGTTTTCCACAATGGTGCTTAAAGGGTGTGAGATTCGACCTTGACCTGGTTCCTATTGACAAGCCTGCTATGCTACGAAATCTTGACGCCGTCAAACTTGATATCGAGAGGATGTCAAACTGGCAGAAGCTTGTCGATGAGCTTCAAAGAGTTAACCGTGCCAACTTAGAGGCCATGCTCACCATGGAAAATGATAAGGCTGAGTGGCAAAAGGTCCTTGAGCAGCATGACACCGAAATGAGGAGCATTACTTCCTACAACGAGGAGCTCGAAGCAAAGGTTGAGAAGTTGAAAGATGAGCTTGCTGCTTCCTCTACTTCGTACTCTCAAAAAGAAGAAGTGCTTCTCAGACAAGTTAGAGATGCTCATGCCAGTCAGAGGGACGCTGAGGACAGGCTTGAAGCACAAAAAAGAATCAGTGACGGCTATGTCTCTGATATTGCTGAGCTTCGAAAGAAAAACAACTCCCAGGAGGCGGAGATACAAATGCTTAAGCTTCAGCTTGCCAAAACTGAAAGGGAGTGCGATGAGGCTGTCGCCGGCAAAATCGCAGCCGAAGAATCTCATGAGGCGACCAAAAACAGCTTCGGCTCGACATTATTCGACTTCTACTTGCATAGCGTCTTGGGGCGTGGAAGCCTCGCTTTTCTTGGTCCTAAGTATGAAATCACTTTAGCTGAAGTGTGGGAGGCCGCTCTTGAGATGCTTGGTGCTGAAGGTGCCGGTTACGACGAATCAGCCCTGGAAAGGCATTATTTTGATGATGACGCCCGCGCTGCCCTTGCCAAGGGAAAGGAACAACTTGCCAAATTAAGAACTGAAGTGACAGAAGGGGACCGGCTGGGGAAAACCACTTCAACTACTCTAGTCCAGCCACCTTCTTCGTCTGAAGTCGACATTATCGGTTCCAGTTCCCATCTTGCATCTCCCACCAAAGTTACCACTGAGATTACAAGCATACAAGGTGGAGACGAGGGTGATGAGAGCGCTGATGCGCAAGCTTATGAAGTCGATATCAGGAAACCAGCTTCTCCAGGTAATTTCACTGTTAATCTCGCTACTGTCAATTCTGCTCAAGCGGGTTACTCATTTATTTCGCATGAGTTTCATGAGCTCCTTGGCTATTTTCTCAACCTTGATGAGCCTTCATCTCCTCTCTTTACTGACTTCATTGGTGAACCTTCATCTCCTCTCTTTACTGACTTTAACCTCTTTTCTTCTGTAGAAAAAGTACCAAGCACTGCTCAAACTTCTACTCCTCCGGTTATCCATCCTTCATCTCTTCAGGCGGCGCCTCCTTCTGCCTCGCAACCTGGATCACAGGAGGAACAAATAGAGGCTCTTCACGGCTTGGATGATCCCATCGCTTCGCAAGAGCAGAAAGATGAGAGACCTGAGGGAGGTGACATATCCCCGGAACGGACTCCCTCTGACGACATTGTTCTATCAAAACTTGTCACTCCGGGGAGTGAGTCTTCCTCACAAAGGAGAGAGAAGCGTGGGACATCAAAGAGGAGGGGGAAGAAAATCGCCGCCACTGAAGAGGAGCCGGAAGTTGAACCGGTTACACCTGCCTCTCCTACTTCCCTTATACCCACTGGCCGACCTGAAAAGCTGGTTATTCGACCGAGTAAAGGGTCCAAAGGAGGGAAGAAGAAGTGAAGATTTTAGCTTTTTGCCTTTTGTATGAACTGGCCGAGAGTTGTGCGGGTACCGGCCCCCGCTTTTATTTTGAAACCTGTATCTGCATTATAGTTGAATAAAATGATTCTTCGTTTGTACAAACTTCTGTTTGAATTTGAGTATGCATTTATTATTCATTTTTGCACAAGTTTATTTACATGATATTGCAGCGGGCTTATGGTATGTTGTTTGAGTATTACTTTACCGATGCAGCTATACCACTATACCATGTTGCCCCCATACCTTAAGCTTGCTGCAATATTTTATACTTCGAGGGGACTTGCACTCTTATTTATTAAAGAATAATTATTTTATTCTTAAAAGAAAATTTTTGTAGAGTACAACTCCCTTCGTATAAGTTTTTACGCTTTGTCATTCGAAGAAATCACTTTTTTCTTTTGCTTATGTGCATATTTTACCAAGTGAATCCCTCTATGTGGTAAAGCGGACCTTCGAAGGGTACTTTAACTTCTTTTTTTTTTTTTTTTACGATCATTTTCCATAGTAGGCAAATTACTCTTCCTTTGAAAGTTAAAGTACGCTCTTGATGAGGATTTTTTTTTTATATACAAAATTGTACCTCTGAGGAGGGATTTTTCACGTTTCAACACTTGGAAGTTTTATTTCAATCTCGGTGAAACGTGTACCCCCAAAGAGTTGTGCCTTTGAAGAAAGCCTTTTCACGTTTCAATACTTGGAAGTTTTATTTCAATCTCGGTGAAACGTGGACTTTCAGGAAGGTCTTTGTTTTGTTTTTGCATTTCAACTTTGGTGAAGCGAAATTCCGAAGAGCGGTTATTACACTTCAACTCCTGGCGAAACGTGCCTCCGAAGAGGGCTTTTATTTTGTTTACATTTCAACTCTGGTGAAGTGAAATTCCGAAGAGCGGTCACAACACTTCAACTCCTGGTGAAATGGGCCTCCGAAGAGGGCTTTTATTTTGTTTGCATTTCAACTCTGGTGAAGTGAAATTCCGAAGAGCGGTCACAACACTTCAACTCCTGGTGAAATGGGCCTTCGAAGAGGGCTTTTATTTTGTTTGCATTTCAACTCTGGTGAAGTGAAATTCCGAAGAGCGGTCACAACACTTCAACTCCTGGTGAAATGTGCCTCAGAGAGGGTTTTCATCGCCTGGAAGTTACTCTCTCATGGTTGGAGGGTCATGACTCCTCCAATCTTTTTTGTTGAGTAGAGAACTTTCTTTTTTGTGGCGTATGACCCATTAGAGGTCTTTTATCCTCTGAAGAGTTGCGCCTCCGAAGAGGACTTGTGCCGCTGATGGTAGCTTTGGTTGTTCCTCTATTCACTTGCTTATGCCTTTTCAGCGATCCTCTTTTTTTTTCTTCTTTTCAAGTTTTCATTCCCCTTTTTCTCACAAGTGGCTTGTTTAATCCAAGGAAGTGTACTTCATTGCCAGGCTAGTTCGTGAGAACGGGCACTAGCTTCCTAATTGGATGTTTGTTTGTTCAAACAATCTCAATTTATCAGCAAGGGCTCGTTTCTATCGAAATCATTAGCCGTTCAATTGAAGTATTTCCTATCTAGGATTTGAATTCGGGGTCTTTGTGACTTGAAATTTGTTTGTTGAATGATGGTGAGAATCGCTCGGTCTTATTATGCGCAAGTTTTATTTCCATTGTCTGCAAAAATTTAAATCGACATTTCAGCAATACATTTTATGTATTTTTATATCGAAAACAAAGCAAACATATAATGATAATAAGGAACACAAGATTTATAGTGGTTCGGCCATGAAATTGGGCCTACATCCACTTTATATTCTTCCATTATTTACTTGAATCAGTTTCACAATTGCTTTCAATTACAAGAATCATACATTCATAATTCTTTTTACAATGTTTCAACAAAATTTTCAAGTAAAGTATGGACGCAAATGGTTGCTGTTCCATGCCCTTGGAATTTGATCTCCATCAACAGTGGTGAGCTTGAATGTGCCGTCAAGAAGCTTCTGACCTATTACATATGGTCCTTCCCAATTTGGCCCAAACACACCTGTCGCGGTCATAATTCTTTTCAGGACTAGATCTCCAATTTCAAAGCTGCGTTGACGAACTTTGGAATTGAAATGTCTGGCTATCCTTTGCTGATGAGCTGCAACTCTGAGGTTAGCTTCATCTCTTTTTTCATCAAGGAGATCCAGCGCTTCAAGTTGCAGCTTTTCATTTTCTGCTTGATTGAAATGGATTCTTCTGTGTGAAGGGACCTCTGTTTCAACCGGGATCATTGCTTCCGATCCGTATGCTAACGAAAAAGGAGTATGCCCAGTTGCAGTTTTGTGAGTAGTTCTGTACGCCCATAGTGCAAGTGGTAGTTTATCGACCCAACCACCTTTTGCTCTTTCGAGTTGCTTTTTGATGGTTGATTTGATGATCTTGTTCACTGCTTCCACTTGCCCGTTTGCCTGCGGATGAGCTACTGCCGAAAAGATTTTCTGGATTTTGAATCGTTTGCAAAAATCCTGGAATTCCTCGCTTTCAAACTGAGTACCATTGTCTGTGATTATTTTCTGAGGCACACCGTATCTGCAAATGATATTCTTGGTCACAAAACTTATCATTTTCTTAGAAGTGATAGTAGCCAATGGTTCAGCTTCAGCCCACTTAGTAAAATAATCAACTGCAACAATAGCGTATTTAATCCCTGATTTAGCAGTTGGTAGCGGCCCAATGAGATCCATTCCCCAAATTGCAAATGGCCATGGACTGACCATCTGTGTGAGTTCGGTAGAAGGTGCTCTAGGAATTTTGGCATATCTTTGGCATTTGTCACATTTTCGGGAGTAATCTGCAGCATCCCGAGTAATTTCTGGCCAAAAATATCCGTATCGGAGAATTTTCTTTGCTAATGTTTGACCACCTGAATGATCACCGCATTCTCCTCCATGCACTTCTGCTAGGATTGTTTTGGACTCTTCCCGGGATACACATCGAAGCAATGGCATTGAGAATCCCCGTCTGTACAATCGGCCATCCTGAATCACATAGCGAGAGGCCTTCCTTAGTAGCTTTCGTCTTTCTATCGAGTTTTCTGGCAGAGAACCTCTGAGTAGGTAATCCAGTATTGGAGTCATCCATGACTCTTGTTCTTGAAATACACTCATAATCCAGTTTATATCCATCTCGTCTATACTTGGCGCTGAAAGGACTTCTACAGGGACCAATCCCAATAGTTGAGCTTCACCAGAACTTGAATATTTTGCGAGGGAATCTGCCTTCATATTCTCTTCCCGAGGAATGTGGCTTATTGAATAGTGATCGAGTTCACATAGGAGTTCCCAAGCCTTTGACAAGTAGGAAGGCAGGTTTCCACCTTTTGCTTGAAATTCCTTCTTGACTTGGCATACAATAAGCTGGGAATCACTGAAAATTTGTAGCGCTCGAATGTTTAGCTCTTTAGCGATTTTCAGACCTGCAATAAGAGCTTCATATTCCGCTTCATTGTTTGTTGAAGGAAATTCCAGTCTTAGTGCATAACATAATGATCGACCTTCAGGAGTTTCAAGTACCACTCCGGCTCCAAAACAGTAGTCATTTCTTGCGCCATCAACATACATCTTCCACTGGATTGGAGAATCATTGATCGCTTTTTCCTCACCATTCTTTCTCTGTGAATTCTGCAATAAAATCGGCTAAAGCTTGTCCGTTGATTGCCTTTCGGGGATGATAAGTGATGTCATATTGACTGAGTTCAATGTTCCATTTCAGAAGGCGACCCGAAGTTTCTGGGCGAAATAGGACTTGCTTTAGAGGTTGATCAGTGAGTACTTTGATAGGATGAGCTTGGAAATATTGCCTCAGTTTCCTCGATGCAACTAGTAGGCAATAGGCGAGTTTTTCCAACTTGGAGTAATTCAGCTCTGCCCCAGTGAGTCTTTTGCTGATATAGTAAACTGGATGTTGAGTCCTTTTGTCTTCCCGTATCAGCGCTGCACTTAGAGCATGAGATGATACTGCCAAGTATATAAGAAGATCCTCACCATTGCCTGGTCTAGAAAGTATCGGAGGCGTTTCCATATGACGGATCAACTCTTCAAAAGCTTTTTGGCATTCGGGAGTCCATTCAAAGTTCTTCTTTCCTTTTTTCAAGGCATCGAAGAATGGGATGCATTTATCGGTAGCTTTGGAAATGAACCGACTCAGGGCGGCGATCTTTCCGTTGAGACTCTGCAATTCCTTCTTTGTTCTAGGAGCTTTAACTTCTTTCAAGGCAGTAATTTGAGCTGGACTAGCCTCAATGCCCCTAGCACTGACGATAAAACCTAAGAACTTTCCGGATTCGACCCCAAATGTACATTTCAGGGGGTTAAGCTTCATTCTGTATTTCCGGAGGACTGCGAACATTTCTGCTAAGTGTTCAATGTGATCCGCTGCTTTCCTGGACTTTACAAACATGTCGTCGACATAGACTTCCATAGTTTTGCCCAATTGCGGTTTGAACATAGCATTAACAAGTCTTTGGTAGGTTGCCCCTGCGTTTTTCAATCCGAAGGGCATAACTCTGTAGCAATAAAGTCCAACATCTGTAATAAAGCTTGTATCCTCCTGATCCGGCTCATGCATCATGATTTGGTTATAACCGGAGTAGGCATCCATGAAGGATAACAATTCATGTCCCGCAGTTCCGTCTACCAGTTGATCGATCCTGGGTAATGGGAAGCAATCTTTGGGGCAAGCCTTGTTTAGATCAGAAAAATCGATGCACACTCTCCATTTTCCATTAGCTTTCTTGACCAACACAGGATTTGAAACCCAATTCGGATATGTAGATTCTTTGATGAAGTTATTTTCCATGAGTCGATCAACTTCTTCTTTTAATGCTGTTGACCTTTCTGGACCTTGGGTTCTTCTTTTCTGTTTAACTGGCGTGAACTTTGGGTCAATATTCAGAGCGTGTACTGCAACTTCTGGGGATATCCCACACATATCGGCATGAGTCCAAGCAAAGACATCCAGATTTGCTTTCAGGAAAGATATCAAGACATTCTGAATTGACACATTAAGCTGTGAACCCACATTCAACACCTTATTTGGGTCCTTCGGGTCAACAGGTACCGGAACTGTCGTTTCCACCGGTACTACTCTATTCTCCCCTGTACTGGCTTTTCTGGGATCCATTTCTTTCCGTGCCCCGCTGTGCTCGCCAGTGCAGGGTCCGCTCTGTAATTGCTACAAGGCTGGTTCCTTGATGCGGACTAGAGTTGCCGCATCCTTTCCCATTTCTCTTTTTCTTGCCTCTCGCAGCTCTGTCAAATAGCATTCTCGCGCAGCATTTTGATCTCCTTTTATAACTCCTACTCCATTGTCAGTAGGGAATTTAATAGTAAGGCACCACGGGGCTAGGATAGCTTTGAATGCTGCGAGTGTTGGACGGCCAAGAAAAGCATTATAAGCAGAATATTCATCGACGATCACAAAGGTTTGCTTTCGGACCACTTTCCTTTCTCCTTCCCCAAGTTCTACAAACAGATCGATGGTTCCTACTGGTTGCTTTGGCTCCCCAGTGAAGCCAACGATTTTCTGTGATGAGGCTTGCACATCGATCATAGGGATTTTCATCTGGTCAAATGTCTTTTTGAAGAGGATATTACATGATGCTCCGCAGTCAATGAGGACTCTTCTGACAATGGCTGGTCCAATACCAGCCGAGATGACCAAGGGATCTAAAGTAGGAGCTTCAATACCTGTAGAATCTCTGGCTCTGAAAATAATATCATCACTGAAATTTTTCTGTTGTTTAAGGGGCGTAGTGTCTTCTAGAACAAAGACGTTTTCTTCGGCTGGAGCATATTTCAAAGCCCTGGAATATCTCTCCATCTCACCCCAACTTTTGCCAGCTGGGTGAGGTCCTCCTGAAATGACATTGATAACGGGCCTTCCAGATTCATGCCCCGTAGCTTTCTCTCCTGTCCCAGGCTGATGAACAGGAGCCCGCTGCCCCTGACTCGACGATGCAGGATTGTTGCTATTCTTTTTCACGAATTGCTGCAACTTGTTTTCTCTTAGCAACTCTTCAATCAGATTTTTCAGCTGGCGGCATTCATCAGTTTCATGACCTGGTTGATTGTGGAAGCGGCAGAATTTCCCACTTTGTATGGCTTTTCTCCCAGTTCTCAAAGGGATAGGTTTAGGGAAATCGACGGAATCTTTAGTGGCGAGGTAGATGTGCTCCGGTGTATGTGATAATGGAGTATATTCTGATGGCTTGAAGGATCGGGGCTTCTTCAGATTACCCTGTTTCTTCCCATTACTATTCTCCCTTTTTTGCCCCACCGATTCATTCTTGCGTGGAGCGACAGTGTTGTCTTCTGCTTTTTCCAACACTGTCTTTACTGGTAAAGGACGGCTTTCCAAGCGAATGAATTCATCTGCTTTTTTGTAGAACTTTTCGAGAGAGGTTGGCTCCTTCATATTTAACCATTTCCCAAATTCGCTTGACTTATCGATAGCCCTCATCAGATAAGTCAATATCATTCGTGGTTCAGCATTGTCTACCTCAGCCAGTGCTATATTGAAGCGGTTCAAGAAGGATCTGATAGACTCACCAGGATTCTGCTCTAAACTCGATAGTGACATAATATCCTTGGCCTTCGAAGCATATAGTCTAAACTGCTCCTTGAATTTTCTGGTCAAGTCTGAAAACTGATCGATAGATCGGACTGGTAACTTGGTGAACCACAGTAAAGCCACGCCTTCCAGGTATACGGGGAAATATCGGCACTTTATTTCATCGGAGGCCCTGGCACCTGTCATGTGCCAATCATATTTATACAAGAACTCATTCGGATCACTTGTCCCTTTGTAAGCTGGAATAGTCGGAGGGACAAACTTCCTTGGAAATTCCGCCTTCAAGATTTTTTCAGTAAACGGAGTTTTACTTGGAGCGAAACCCCATTCCTTCTCATCTTCAACCCTTTGCATACTTTCTTTCATGATCTGCCGGACCATTCCAGAAAGATATTCCTCATCATGCCGAGTTCTAGATCCACCAGCCTCAGGAACTGCCTGTTCAAAGGGACTAGCAGCCCTTTCAGGAGCATTCCTTTCATTAACATCGTGAATGTTGCCAGCACAGTTCCTTTCATTACAAGCTGGTTGATTGTTTGCCCCAAGTAGATTGTTCAATTTATTCAGAATCAGAGCGTTCTGGGCACTTTGAGCCTCTAATTGTACATTTTGGGCGTTTATCTGCTGGTTTAGCCCTAGAATCACAGCATCCAACTCCGCTTTCGTAACTCCAACAGACGGAGTGGGTTGATTAGGCACAGGGGAAGCGGAGGTTCCCTCTAGAATGTTTCCAGATCTGACAGATCTGCTTTTCCTTCCAGGAGCCATAATCTCAGATAGACTTCTGGTCTTTAAAGAAATTCTTTCTTCAAATCTCTGCGAAGCAATGATGACAGCTGTCCTGAGTTCAATTCTCAGTGAAAGCACCAAAAATGTTAACGCTTAAATTTGAACGCTAACACCCCGGTGTGTGATGTGTAGTTGTGAAAGCACCACCCGTTGGTACGGGAACAAGATACAAGTAGAGAAATTGTAGAAAATCAGTAAAAGACAACAGTTTTATAGTGGTTCGGCCTAAAATCGAGCCTACGTCCACTTTGATCTCTTTATTGCTGAAACAAGTACAACTTATACAACTTTCTTCAATTACAATCCACTCTAGTCTGTTAGTACAAACTTTGACGGAGAATTATCTTTCAAACTCATGATGAATGATGTAGATTCTCTCTCTTGGAATTTGATGTAATGTCTTCGATGTTTGGAGTGCTCGAAGTGTTGCTTGAGTCGAGGAAATGGCAGCGTATTGGCGCTTCGAGAATGAACCGAAAAAAAGTCCTTTTCATGTTGAATGCGGCCTTGTATTTATAGGCAAACTGTTTAGGCCGGAATTGCCAAGTCATGAGCCGTGACCGACTCATGATGAGTCGTGACCGACTCATGATAAGTCGTGAGTCGTCTGCGAGTCATCCCTTTGCAATATGATTTTGAACTTGCCTCTGAGTCTTGTGTCGTGCGTCGACCTATCCTTTGAGTCGTAGGCTTTCCTGAGTCGTGCCATCCTTAACCCATAGAATCTCCTTAACCCGTCAGGTTCCTTAAGTCGTGAGGCCTCTTGAGTCGTTCATCTCTTGAGTCGTAAACCCAACGAGATACTTAAGGACCTTGTGTGGATGAGTCGTGATCAGATGAGTCGGTCCTTGATGAGTCGGAACTCGAATGAGTCGTTGGATCGGTCTAGGCTTTGAGTCGCAGACCGCTGAGTCGTTGATCCATACTGTATCTTTAAGGCGCTAACTCGCTGAGTCGTTGCTATCAATGAGTCGTTGACCCATTGAGTCGGCAATCCCTGAGTCGCTTCATCAGTTGAGTCGCTGATCCTTATGAGTCGTGAATCCAGTGAGCCGCTGATCTTTACGAGTCGCTGACTGCCTTATCTGCTGAGTCGGCCTAAACTTTAGTGGGGTTAACAAGTAATTAAAGAGTAATTACTGAATATGGTTAATGACAATTACTTGAATGTAATTAAAGGATAATTAATCGAAGAAGATTAATTAAGGAAGATCATTTAGAGATAATAATGAATTTGATTTGTAATAAATCAATAATCCAAGTGATTAAAGGATAGTATTTAATTTAATTAGTGGTTAATCAAATTTATTAAGAGTTAACCAATTCTGCTATGGGTGATTGATTAGTATTGAATGGTTGATATTGAGTGATTGATATTGGATGTTGAATGATATTGGATGATTGATATTGGGCGATTGGTTGATACTGGATGATTTGGATATCTATGTTGTGATATGCTGCTTTGTGAGATGAATGTTTGACATGAATTATCTATTGCGATAATGTTTTTCATCTATATGTAATATCATCCTGAATATAAGTTAATTGTTAAACCCTTAAGTACAACTTGGACATTAAAACGGCGTTTGGTTTCGGTGAGACCGGGATCGGGTTTCCATATTTGGATATCCGAAAACCACATCGATTCCAATTAAACATTAGGTCGTGAATCCAAGTGGAGCAAGTGAAGACTCGAGGTGTAAGGGCTATACGTCTGTATAACTCTGTGGGTGATTCCGTAATGAGTTTGACGGAATAGTACTTATAGGTTAGAGATGGAGATTTAGAGTGCAAGGGCTATGGTCGTTGACTCTGAGGGTGATTCCAATATGAGTGCAACGAGATAGTGCCTTCGGTTTTGTTCGAACCCGGAACGAACTTGTATGGATTGAATGCTTTCGGCACATCGTCAGGCGGACGATGAGCATTCTAAGAGATGTGTCCTATAAAGGTAATCGCAGCCTCAAGCCTCATCAACCGGGAATGGCTAAAATAGGGGAGGTGCAGCAAGGCTTCGTGGGTAGCTCCCACTGGAGAGCAAGATTTACTCCTGTCTAGAAGTCGCTTTTTATTCGGCTGTGTGGGGCGGTTGAATTCCGGACAACCGCCGGGGTTGTCTTGTTTGGGACTGTTCAGTAAGGAATGGTCCCGACCTTGTGTTGCAGGGGAGTTAGGGTGGCTCCTCGGTACGTTGATCTAGGCCACGTACTGTGACGGGCGGTACCCCAGTAGCCCTGCCATTGATGGAAACCCATTCTTCCTACGAGACCCTACGGTTTTTGTTGTATTACCCACTTTTGTGGCTAGTAGCTGGAATTTGATCATGTAACAATTTCGGCTATTTCTTATTTATTTGAAAACCCTAGACACTATTATAATATCACTGGATTTCCTATCAAATGTTTTGGTTAGCGTAAGGTAAAAACTTTTCCATGTTTATGTGTGGGAAGTCTTACGTGATACCTTTTCTTTTCAAAGGTTTTCTAAAGTTAAGCAATTTTAACCCGTTTACTCACACCAGACCCCTGTCTGACCCAAGTGTTTATTTTCTGTTTTATTAAACTCTTGGGTACTCATATTATGTATGAGTAGTCAAGTGATTCAGGTTAGCTTGACGAATTCTGAAGGAGTAATGGAGCAGGAGGCTTCCACGTGTAGATATATTGGTTCCGCTGTGTTTGGTTGGTATCTGTATCTTATATACTTGAGTTGTATGAATTAGACATATGTTTATAACTGTCTAATATGTGTTGTATAGTTGTGTACTCTGATGTATTATGATACTGTGTAATACTTTATGTTATATATTATATTTCGTTCGTTCCGCTGTGAGTTCTCTGATGTTGTTGTTTCTTTCTTTCTCTTTCTTTTCGTCTTCTATCCCTTTCTTTCTTCAAGATGATGCGATTTCCTGGAGATAGGAAGTCGGGTCGTCGTAGGTTTTGATGAAGAATTGGCTACTGTTATTTTAATAACGAATTTTACACCGGTATAATATTGGGATGCTAATTATTTTGATGAAATTTTGACGTATATATATTGCGGTCATTTTGACTTCAATAACCGTCAACTTTAAAGTGAATTTTCAAGCGGTTATTCCACGACACTGATTTGGTATCCGTTTTTACAATGTTTTGTGAAGTGCAATTTCCTCGTCGAAATTGCTATAGTTGTTGCTATTTTAATCACGTGTTTTAAAAATCGTTTTAAATTGAAATTGTTTCCAAAAATTTTACAGTTTGCGCTTTCAAAAGAATGAGAAAGCGATTTAAACGATTCAGAAAAATTAAGGACTATGAACCCTTACTTTTACTGATTCGCTTAATTCCGGGCTTGTCCGTTTGAGAACGTAAAATGTATTTTTATAAAATACACAATTTTGCACTTTCAAGGAAACAATGAAGAGATTTAAACGATTTAGCAGAAGTGCGGTGTATGGAACCAAACTTTTACTATTTCGGTTAATTCCGGACTCATTAATTGTAATATTTGTTGTTTGATGATTTTGATGATTTTGTGTGCTTTCGAGCCACTATGATGGACCTTTGGGTCATATGATGGACCTTCGGGTCATATGTTGGACCTTCGGGTCATTTGTTGGGCGCCAAAATTACGAGGACGATACTTGGTAGGCTACAGCCATATGAGATGCACGTGCGGCGTAGCTTAGACTCACCATATGATGGGATCGATCCACTTTTATGTTGATTTTCTAGTTATCTATTTTTGATTTCTAGATTTTGTGAATTGTTGTTTTGAATTCAATTGTGAATTTAAAAGTTGATTTTGATGGTGTTTGATGTGATTTCTTCATTTAATTATGTCGATTTCTTATGTTGAATAGTCTCATTCGAGATTATTATTATTTTGATTTATGTTGTTTATGATGTATTCACTTCTAAGAATAAATTAGACTGATCCGTTTATTATTTTCTTTTAAATAATACTCGGGTCAGACAGAGTTATTTCAGGGTAATCTCTATCTCTTATTCTGTAGCAGCTTCAGCTTTTGGGATTCGCATCAACTTTTGTCTAGCCTTTGAGGAGTTCTTTTGGTTATTTGACTCCCATCTTATGTATGTCGATGTATATGTATATGTACATTTAGTTGTTATGAACTATCGATTGTTGTAGCATGTATTCCAGACTTATCTTCCGCTATGTATCTGATGTTTCTGTTCTGATGTGATTATACTATCAGTGTTGTTGATATTATGAATTGTTCTGGATTTTCTTTTAGCCAACGTAGTTTCGCTTTAGGTTTGCATTGAATTTTCATCTTTGGGAGTATGTTATACAACTCCTATCGATGTAATCAATGCCCATCTAAGGCATAACGTACGGATGGTCGCTTCTAACAAGCCTTATTCTTCGCAATAGCAGACATTATTCCTTATAATAATCTTTGTTATTGCGAGCATAGAGGTGGTGCGTGACAATTGTTAAAACATTTAAATTTATAAAATTTAAATTTAATTTAAAATAAAGATTCAAATTCAGATTTTAATTAGATTTAAACTTTGTTTAAAATATTTCTTTACATTTCAATTTCCAATTTAAAGTCAAATTTCTTTAAAAACATTTTTAACCCCTTTAAAGTATTTTAAACAAATTTGAATTTAAAAACTTATTCATTTCCAGCTATGATTCAAATTAAAACTTGAATTCATAATTTAAAATTAGATTTAAAACATATTTTATATCTTTGCTTAATATTTTAAATTTTCAGTTTAAAATTTGAAAACAAGACAGGTTTCTAACCTGAAACAAAACTAACTTGAGCAACACAAAATTCACTCGAGCCTAATCCTAACCTAGCCTGAGCAAAACTCAAAACAAACTCGAGTAAAACACTAAATAAACTCGAGTAAACTCGAGTAACATTCCATTTGCATTTATTCAAATTTTACAGTACTGTCAGGTTTAAACAAAAACCTGCAACAACCAAAATACCCGAGCCCATATCACATTGTCTTCGAGTCCAACAACTTAGAGCATCGAGCAAATCACGAATTAACCCGATCCAAAACACGAGTAACCATTCTGCCAGAACAATCAGCCGGCACACCACGATCACCATGCACCTGCACCACCGCTGCAACCAACTCCGACCTCATGCGAGCACATGCGCATGTCGACGGTCACCTTCCAACACAATCCCGATCATCAAACGACTTGTAGAAACCAAAAATCAAAATCGAGCTTCGAGCTCGAAAACTGTATGCAATGTCGAAACCTGGAAACGCCTCAAACTCAAGATTTCGGCCACCAGAGATCCCGACCTTCCACCATCACCTTCGACAAGCAACCCACTATAAATCACCTCGATTTGGGAAAGCTCAGTCACTTCTAGAGTTTGCGTCGACCAAATTTTCAGATGAACAGAAAACTAGGGTTTAAATCTTTGATTCAAAATCACAATCGCCCCAAAGCTTTGATCCACCTACTACCATTTTTCCCTGAATCTTCGATCACCATTCCCTCACCAGAGAAGCCGCTGGCCATCCCAACCACTTAGATTGACAGTTACACACCAAAATACCATTTCTAGACAAACCAGAAATGATCTTCCAATTTTAAACTAAATTTTCTAATTTTAGTTTTAAAATTCAAGTTTTAGTTTATGTAATCGGTTTAAAATGGTTAATCAATGAATCTGGAAAATTAAAATACTACTTTCATAAAGTTTGTTCTGTTATGTATTGTTTCCAGAGACATTACAGAATTTTTTTCATATTAAATAAAACTTCAAATTTTAACTTATGTTCACAGCCATTTTTTTGTTTAAATCTTAATTCTTAACATAGATTAGATTATGATATCATGATTTTCGATCAGGATTTATACCTGGAATTCTAGAACAGGCAAGAACATATCACAATATAAGCATGCATTCAGACATCCATAAATATAAAGAGAGTTACATCATATATATCCACACAAAACATGATTATCACAGGAAAAAAATTCAAGCAACTATATTTACTTAAGTTTTTAAAAAAAATGTTACTCACAGAATTTTTTATGAGCAGAGCACCCATGTTTTTGACAAGCTTGAACCTGAATGTGCTTTGAACTGAAAACTTCAAGTCGCTTCTTTTATTTTGTAAACTTAAACCTTGATTCACTGCATTGCTTTTGCTTCCAGATTTACAATTGCATGAATGCTTTTAAAACTTCAAGTTTGAAAATGAATTGCAGGCCTGGTTGTTTCAAACAGAAATGCAGAGATCTGCAGTCTTTTGAATTTGCAGAATGATTTCAGGTTGACGTTTTGAAGAGGCTATTGGTTTATATTATTTCGGGTTTTGGAGATGGTTTCAGATGGTTTTGGTTTGATTTGGTTTTGGTTAGAGGGAAATATTGTTTCAGATTTATTTTTCAGGGGAAAACAGATTTTGTTTGAACAGATTTTCTGATTTGAAGAAGATGATCAAAGAATTTTGCAACGATCCCGGATTTAAATTGAGTATGAATTGATAATCAATTTAATTTTGAATGAAAATTATGGAATAAATTGGTAATTGATATAAAATATCAGTTAAATTATGAATTATTGGAAAAATGTATTTAAATTAAATTTAAATATTTTTGAAAATTTGTGTTTGGATTTTTGATATGATATTAAACAAAGTATTTCAAATAGATTTATAATTATATAAAATACTTAAGCTAAAAATTCTTGAAAGTAAACGAGACAAGCAAGAGGAAAACAAAAATATATGCAAGTAAAAGAAACAAAGTTTAAA
Organism: Allium cepa; assembly: GCA_030765085.1. Classification (NCBI taxonomy): domain Eukaryota; kingdom Viridiplantae; phylum Streptophyta; class Magnoliopsida; order Asparagales; family Amaryllidaceae; genus Allium; species Allium cepa. The sequence goes on from CM060942.1 coordinate 362,325,619, forward strand.
AGAAATATGACAAAGCAACGAGGCAAAGTATAGTGTTTACATCTTAGCTACTAAAGCTAGATAGTACCGGCCACCATAACATTATTGTATCAGCTGAGATCTTGTTGATAAAACAAAGAAATAAAATAACATTCCCTGTACAAACAAAGATAAAATAAAGCATGAAGGACATAAGCAAGTAATGCAAGCCAGCACCATTATCTTTTCAGCCTCCAATTGCAAATAAAAAAAATCTCTGGCCAAATTTTATAAAATATTTCTAGTACACATGAAAGATCTTACATCTGCCTTATTCTCCAGCCTGTATATATCATCTCATACTTTCACGTTGGTTCATAAAATTTAAAACTGAGAAGAAAGTATAAACATCATCACTCAAAAAACGAACAAAGCAGATTCAAGTTTACAATGCATGCCAGGCTCAAACCTGCTTCTCTGTTCTCTGTCAACATATTTCAAGGTGAGTAACTTTCACTCTCTAAAAGTCACTTTGGTATGCCTGAATCTTGTTACAGTTTTGTTTTTTTAGACTAGGTATGCAAATCAACCCCAATCTTTCGATCTAAGCAGAAATTGGGTTCAAGATTTAAATATAATTTGATTGTTTATCATTAGCTTTAATTTAAAAATCTATTCAAGTTGAAACAGCTTGGTGACATCTCTGAAAACCAAGTTACTGAGCAAAGCTTTAAACAAGTGAAAAATTCGAACATTTTAATTTAGAAATTCAAGGATATAAAATGAAACTCTAATCTAAAACATGATTTTTAAGATCGAAATCATAATTTTTAGATTCAAAATGAAGTAAATATTGGGGTTGCACTGTTTTTGGAATACTGGGCAAATTTTGATGGCCACGAGCATTGGGATGGTCGGGATTTTTGCTGGAGTTAGGTGAAGGTTCAAAGTGATCGGCAAAAATGACAGGAAGGGCGATAGTTCAACGAGGTGGCATCGGCGAACTTCTGAAAATTCTAAACCTAGTTTTATCGTAGGAGGGAATTTCGATTCGTTCACCCTCTCTGTGTGATCGAGTGTTACGCGATCTTGAGGGGAGGTAGGGGGTACGTCGACGAGGCGATGGCCAGAAATTTAGAGTCTCTGGTGGATGGCGACGTGAGGACGAGGTGGTTTCAGGTTTAGGTGGTGCTTTTGTCTCGCGTGTTCCAGGTTTCGATCTTACTCGAATTTGAGTTTGAGACGAACTAGAGGGGACTGGTGGTTGGGATCGGAGCTGGGGATGACCTTCGACTTGCTCGAAGTATTGGTGGCGAACGGAGGTGGCGAACAGAGGCGTGCACGTGCACGACAGGGGTTAAGTGTTAGGAAGTTCTGTAGTTTGAAAATCGACTTTAAATAACTAACTTACTGGAAATGAATAAAAGAAAAGCGAAGAAGAATTAGTGTGTGTCTCGAGTGAACGGGAGATGCTCGAGTTAATGGAAGTCTCGGGTTTGTTTTGGTATTGGGTTAAGCCCAAACAAAATTTCAAGTTAACAAATGTTACGTAAATCATTGGCATTTACAAGGTAACCAATATTGTTTTTGTTAAGTTAAAACTTATTATAAGTTAAAACTTTTAAGTATGTTTTAGAATTTTATTAATCCTTTGGTTAAGTAATGGAAATTTGAAATAAGAAATGAAGTTAATTTACATTAGAACTTTTGAATGCAACAATAAATTGATTCTTAAGATATAAAGAAGATTTAAAATGATATTTAAGGTAAATAATTTTACCAATCAATAGTTTTGAAAAGAAATTAAGAATAATTTATAATTTGTAATTAGAATTGATTAAAAAACAACTGAGTGTTTAAATTAATTTATAAATTAAAGATTGTTAATTAGATAATTCAAGTTAATCAATTTATATTTGGAAGTTAACTGAAATAATAAATTAAGTAATAATCAATTAATCAAGTTAATTAAAATTTGAATTAATTTATCCAAATTTATCATCGATTTTAAATAATCAATAAAAATAATCTTGTGGTTAATTTATTAAATCACATTCACTTTGATTTGGTAAATAATTAATTAGGAAATTTATTTAAGTAATTAGTAATAAATAAATGATTAATTAAGTTTTATTAATCAATAATTAAGGTTATTAACTTATAATCAATTAAGATTAATTAATTGATTTAAAGATAATTAAGAAGTGATTAATTTCATGTTTTGAAGTTAATAAATTAATTTATGGTTAATTAAGGCCCGTAAATCCGTTCCACTTAGAGTCAGTAAAATGCTAATTTTGTGGTTAACTAATTTAAACCACACGATTCATTTACCACATTGGAAGATAATTAACTATTGTTGTGCACTGGATTGATATTCTGTTATTGTTATAAAACTGTATGACGTGAATTACTCTGTACCGGATTGTGTTTGGTGATTTTATTCTGTATTAATGTGAAAACCTCTGTTGCCCGTAAAATGGCATTTTAATTTCGATGCGACAGGGAGACGGATTTCAGTTAGTTATCCGAAACCCACATCGAATTATGATGATAAATCTTTATGATTGATAAATTTATTTTATCTGTGAAATTGTGAATGAAGATAAGTGTTGTGGATTGTACCGCTTATTGATATTGATGTATCTGTGATGATTGATGATGTTGCACTATTGTGTGAAAACCCTGGTCTATACTTTACACACTCAAATATGGATTTCACGGGGAAATCGATTAAGTCACAGATTATGAAATTGTTTTGAATTTGAATATTTAAATCCAAATGGTTTTGGAAATGTTTTAGGATTAAAGTGAAAAGCTTTTGAAATGGAATTTCAAAGATGAAATTTATTTGGAACAACTTGATTAAGTTTTGCAATTTGAATAATTTGATTTAAATTGGAATTCAATATCTGAAATTGAATTCTATATTCAGTATTTATGATGTAAAACGGTATACAAGTTTATATGCGTTTTAAACCATTTTAAAGTGTTGTTTTGTGAATTTGAATTAACCCAAAGATTTAACTTGTATAATGTTAACTCCGCCTCGGTTTTGACTCAGCGACTTGAAACGATACCGACCTAAGACTCAAAGAGATGTCGACCTAAGGCTTAACAGGGGTGCCGACCTAAGGCCTAAGGAGCATGCCGACCTAACACTTCAACAAGTATGCCGACCTAATACTTCAAAAAGGCTACCGACTCAACATAGATACCGACCTAACAGTCTAGGGAGATTGCCGACTTAACTAGTTGCCGACCTAACTACCTTAACAGGAATGCCGACCTAAGGCCGAAAAGGGATACCGACTTAAGAGAGGCGCCGACCCAAGATAGCTACCGACCTAAGTCGCGGCCGACCTATGACCAATGTTAAGTCGGTCACGGCCTAAGCAAAGGAAGGCAAGTTCAATGCAGCTACTTGGCGCGGTGGCCTCTTAACTCGGGCACGATCCAGAACTTACCAGTTGAACCGTGACTTGCGACTTACCAAGTTAGCTCGTCCACGACCTAAAGCCACTGAATATAAGCCCGATGCCATATTACTGAGAAGAGGGGGTGTTGACTCGGAGGCGACCTAGGACTTGTACAAATGAACTATTGTGAAGCCATGGAGGGGCCAGATGAATCAGCCACGACCTACCTTAGACCGGCCACAACTCACCTTAGACCGGTCACAACTTACGACCTAAGAGGGAGATTTCCCCTATAAATACCAACCTACCTCAAGCATGAAGCGGACTTTTTTCCGATCTCTTGAAGCGCCAATACTCTACTGAATTCTCGACTCACTCAACACTTCAAGTACGAAAGACATCTCAACTAACTTCGAGAGGAAATCTAATACAATCTACATGGATTTAAAGAATTCTTCTGCATCAAAGTTCTAGTTGTCTGTCTCATCGGAATTGTAATTGAAGATTGTTGTAAAAGTTGTAATCAATTCAGTAATAAAGAGAGTTAAAGTGGACGTAGGCTTACCCTAAGCCGAACCACTATAAAAACTGTTGTTTTTTCTGCTTTTTCTATGATTTCTCTACTTGTTTGTAGTTCCCGTGTACACAGGTGGTGCTTTCACTCAACTTCAATCTACACCGGGGTGTTAGCGTCTGATTTTTTACGTTAACATTTTTGGTGCTTTCACTGAGAAGTTGAACTCAGGAAACTTCCACCATTGCTTCGCAAAGGATTGTTGAAAGGATTTCTTTTAAAACCAAAAGTTTATTGGAAATAATGGCTCCTGGGAGAAAACGAAGTTCTGTAAGATCCGACAATGTTCAAGAGAACACCGCTACCTCTCCTCCTTCAAGTCTGGCAGCTCCAACTGTTGGAGTTACACGAGCAGAATTGGACGCCGTAGTTTTGGGATTGAATCAGCAATTCAATGCTCAGAATGCACAGTTGGAAGCCCAGAATGCCTAGAATGCCCTGATCTTGAGTAAGTTGAATGATCTACTAGGGGCAAATCGTCAGCCGGTTAATAATGATGGGAACCCTACTGCGGGAGTTCAGGATGTTGAAGGGAACATTTCTCAAAGAGCCGCAGACCCTGTAGAAAGGACTCCTCCTCAAGCTGGAGGATCAGGACCGCAGCCGACCCTCCATGAACGACTGTTAAGGCAGAATTCAGAGAGAGTGGCTGATGTGTGCCCTCCAGAGCCTGTAAATGATGAAGAGTATATTTCGGGTATGGTTCGCCAAATCATGAAGGAAAGTATGCGAAGAGATGAAGATGAGAAAGAGTGGGGATTTGCTCCAAGCAAAACTCCATTTACTGAAAAGATCTTGAAGGCAGAATTCCCAAGGAAATTCATTCCCCCTACTATTCCGGCTTACAAGGGGACGAGTGATCCTAACGAGTTTCTGTATAAGTACGACTGACATATGACTGGTGCCAGGGCATCTGATGAAATTAAATGCCGATACTTCCTGGTTTATCTAGAAGGTGTAGCTCTATTGTGGTTTACAAAGCTGCCAGTCAGGTCCATCGATCAATTCTCCGATTTGACCAGGAAGTTCAAGGAGCAATTTCGATTGTATGCTTCTAAAGCAAAGGATATAATGTCACTGTCAAGTCTAGAGCAAAATCCAGGAGAATCTATCAGGTCGTTTTTGAATCGCTTCAACATAGCATTGGCCGAGGTAGATAATGCTGAGCCACGCATGGTCCTAACATACTTGATGAGGGAGATTGACAAATCAAGCGAATTTGGAAAGTGGTTGAAAATGAAGGAGCCAAACTCACTTGACAAATTCTACAAGAAAGTGGATGAATTCATGCGCTTGGAGAGCCTCCAAACACCGGCTAAGGTATCAGCGGAAGCCGGGAACAATGGTGCTGCTTCGAATAAGAAAGAACCTAACACTCAGAAAAGGGGAAATGATGGTGGAAAGAAACAGGGAGACGCTAAGAAAGGCCGTTCTTTCAATTTCACACCCTTGACTGATACCCCCGAAAACATCTTCTTTGCAACCAAAGATGATGTCAATTATCCGACACCGCCTAAAATGAGAGTTGCGATTAAGATGGAAAAAAGTGGAAGGTTCTGTCGGTTCCACAACCAGCCCGACCATGACACCAACGAATGCCGTCAGTTGAAAGAGGTGATTGAACAACTCTTGGAGGAAAACAAACTCCAGCAGTATGTGAAAAGGAACAGAAATGCCCCAGCCTCGTCAACTCAAGGACAACAAGTTCCCGCTCACCATCCTGCCTCAAGTGAGAAGGCCGTGGCACATGAATCGGAAAGGCCTGTCATCAATATAATAACCGGAGGACCTCACCCAGCAAGCAAAAGCTGGGGCGAGATGGAAAGGTATGCCCGAGCCTTGAGGCATGTACCAGCTGAAGAGAATGTTTTCGTCTTAGAGAATGATGCGCCTTTAAAGCAACAAAAGACTTCCACAGATGATATTGTGTTCAGTGCCAGGGATTCTTTGGGTATTGAGGCTCTGACCATAGATCCTTTGGTTATATCCGCTGGTATTGGGCCGGCAACTGTGAGAAGAGTTCTAGTTGATTGTGGAGCTTCATGCAACATCCTCTTCAAGAAGACCTTCGGTCAAATGAAAATTACAATGGCTGACGTTCAAGCTTCATCACTTAAGATTGCTGGGTTTGCTGGAGAACCCAAACACCCGATTGGGACCATATATTTGTTTGTAGAACTTGGAAAGGGACTAAGGAAGGTAGCTCGAAAGCAAACCTTTATAATTGTTGAAGAATTCTCTGCCTACAATGCCTTTTTAGGCCGACCAACTCTTGCTGCGTTTAAAGCTGTTCTTGCCCCATGGTGTCTGACTCTAAAATTCCCCACAGATAACGGAGTTGGTGTGATTAAGGGAGACCAAGATGCGGGGCGAGAATGTTACTTTGCAGAGTTGCGAGAATGAAGGAAAAGAGAAATGGGAAAAGGTGCGGCGACTCCAGTCTGCACCAAGGAACCAACCTTGTAGCAATTACAGGATGGACCCTGCACTGGCGAATGTAGTGGTGCATGAAGAGAGATGGATCCAAGGAAAGCCAGTGCAGGGGAGAATAGGGTAGTACCGGTAGAGGTAACAGTGCCGGTGCTCGTTGACCCAAAGGACCCAAACAAAGTACTTAATGTGGGTTCGCAGCTCAACACAACAGTTCAGAATGTTCTGATTTCATTTTTGAAGGTTAATTTGGATGTATTCGCTTGGACTCATGCTGACATGTGCGGAATATCCCCAGAAATTGCAGTACATACTCTGAACATTGATCCAAAGTTTACACCTGTGAAACAGAAGAGAAGGACTCAAGGTCCTGAGAGAACGACAACGTTAAAAGAAGAAGTGGATCGGCTCATGGAGAACGGTATCATCAGAGAATCTACTTATCCAAATTGGGTATCAAATCCAGTGCTGGTGAAAAAGGCTAATGGAAAGTGGAGAGTATGCATTGATTTTTCAGATCTGAACAAAGCCTGCCCCAAAGAATGTTTCCCGCTGCCCAGGATCGATCAGTTGGTGGATGGGACGGTGGGACATGAATTGTTATCTTTTATGGATGCATACTCCGGATATAACCAGATTATGATGCATGAGCCAGATCAAGAGGATACTAGTTTCATCACAGATGTTGGACTCTACTGCTATAAGGTCATGCCTTTCAGACTCAAGAATGCAGGGGCGACTTACCAAAGGCTTGTTAATGCCATGTTTAAACCACAGATTGGCAAGACAATGGAAGTTTATGTTGATGATATGCTAGTAAAGTCTAAGAAAGCAGTGGACCATATGGATCACTTTGCAGAGATGTTTGCATTACTCCGCAAGTACAGAATGAAGCTTAATCCCCAAAATGTTCATTCGGAGTGGAGTCCGGAAAGTTTTTGGGTTTCATTGTGAGCTCTAGGGGCAATGAAGCCAATCCAGCTCAGATCACTGCCCTGAGAGAGGTTAAGGCTCCTAGAACGAAGAGGGAATTGCAAAGTCTCAAAGGAAAGGTTGCTGCTTTGAGTCGGTTCATTTCCAAAGCTACTGACAAATGCATTCCATTCTTCGATGCTTCGAAGAAAGGAAGGAAAAACTTTGAGTGGACTCCTGAATGTCAGAATGCATTTGAGGAGTTGGTTCGTCATATAGAAGTGCCTCTGATACTTTCAAAGCCTGACAGTGGTGAAGATCTCTTCGTATATTTGGCAATTTCGTCTCATGCTCTCAGTGCAGTGTTGGTACGGGAAGACACAAGGATTCAACGCCCAGTCTATTATATCAGCAAAAGATTCACTGGGGCAGAGATGAACTATTCAAGATTAGAAAAGCTCGCCTACTGTTTGTTGATCGCATCAAGAAAATTGAGGCCGTATTTCCAAGCTCATCCTATCAAAGTCCTCACTGATCAACCTCTAAAGCAAGTCCTATTCCGTCCTGAGACTTCAGGCCGTCTTTTGAAATGGAATATTGAACTCAGCCAATATGACATCACTTACCATCCCCGAAAAGCAATTAATGGACAAGCTTTGGCAGATTTCATCGCAGAATGTACAGATAAGGGTGATAGTGAGGAAGAAGTCACTGATAGCGTCCTAATACAATGGAAATTGTATGTCGATGGCGCAAGGGATGATCACTGTTCCGGAGCAGGAGTTGTCCTTGAAACCCCAGAGAGGCGATCGCTATGTTATGCTCTGAGACTAGAATTCCCTTCGACAAACAATGAAGATGAATATGAAGCTCTCATCGCTGGTCTAAAGATAGCTAAAGAACTGAACATCAAGGCATTGCAGATCTTCAGTGATTCTCAGTTTATTGTTTGCCAAGTAAAGAAGGAATTTCAAGCTAAAGGAGGGAATCTACCCGCCTATTTATCAAAAGCCTGGGAGCTCCTTCAAGATTTCGACCGTTACTCAATAAACCATATACGCCGCGAAGAGAACATGAAAGCGGATTCTCTCGCAAAGTATTCAAGTACCGGTGAAGCTCAATTACTGGGATTAGTTCCCGTCGAAGTCTTGTCAGCTCCAAGCACAGATGAAATGGATGTTGATTGGATTATGAGTGTATCCCAAAAATGAGAATCATGGATGACTCCTCTACTTGAATATTTACTCAATGGTTCTTTGCCAGAAAGTTTAAAAGAACGACAGAAGCTGATGAGCAAAGCCTCCAGAAATACAGTTCAAGATGGTCGTTTGTACAGACGAGAATTTTCAATGCCATTACTCCGATGTGTGAAAAAGGAAGAAGCTAAGACAATTCTGACTGAAGTACACGGAGGGGAACGTGGGGATCATACAGGTGGTCAAACTTTAGCAAAGAAAATCCTCCGTTATGGATACTTTTGGCCAGAAATTAATCAGGATGCTGCAGACTATTCCCGAAAGTGTGATAAATGCCAAAGATTCGCTAAAATTCCTATAGCACCTTCCACTGAGCTAACACAAATGGTCAGTCCATGGCCGTTTGCTATCTGGGGAATAGATCTCATTGGGCCTTTGCCGACTGCCAAATCGGGGGTTAAATATGCTATCGTTGCTGTTGATTACTTCACTAAATGGGCCAAAGCCGAACCATTGGCTACTATTACCTCTAAGAAAATGATAAGTTTTGTGACTAAAAATATCATTTGTAGGTATGGTGTGCCTCAGAAGATAATCACAGACAATGGTACTCATTTTGAAAGTGAGGAATTCCAAAATTTCTGCAAACGATTTAAGATCCGAAAAAGCTTCTCAACAGTGGCTCATCCGCAGGAAAACGGGCAAGTGGAAGCAGTAAACAAAATCATCAAATCAACCATCAAAAAGCAGCTGGAAAAAGCAAAAGGTGGTTGGGTCGATAAGTTACCACTTGCACTATGGGCATACAGGACCACTCACAAAACTGCGACTGGGCATACTCCATTTTCATTGGATCAAAAGCGATGATTCCAGTGGAAACTGAAGTCCCCTCACACAGAAGGACCCATTTTGATCAAAATGAGAATGAAAAATTGCAATTGGAAGCACTTGACCTCCTCGATGAAAGAAGAGAAGAGGCAAGCTTAGAATTGCAGCTCACCAGCAAAGAATAGCCAGGCACTTCAATTCCAAAGTTCGTCAGCGCAGCTTTGAAGTTGGGGACTTAGTCCTGAAGAGAATCATGACAACCATAGGTGTGTTTGGACCAAACTGGGAAGGGCCATATGTTATTGGCGTAAAACTTCTTGATGGCACATTCAAACTCACAACTGTCGAAGGAGAACCAATCCCAAGAGCTTGGAACAGCAATCTTTTGCGTCCCTATTTTACTTGAAAGCATTGCTGAAATGTTGTAAAAAGAATTACGAATATATGATTCTTGTATTGAAAGCAATTGTAAAGCAAGTGAATAATGAAAAGCTATAAAGTGGATGTAGGCCCAGCTTTTTGCCGAACCACTATAAATCTTGTGTTCTCTACTATTATAAACTGCTTTGTTCTATTTCGACATATAAAATACATTAACTGTGTTACTAAAATGTCAATTTAATAATGCAGGCCATAAAAGCAAAGCTTACCCATCGCAAGACCAAGCGATCTCCGACATCACTCAGCAAGCAAACACTAAGCCATTCAAAATTTCCATACTCAAATCCTACAAAAGAAGTGCTTCGAACAAAAGTTAGCAATGTGGATGGAAGTGGACCATTTCTAACTAACTGCAAATATTTGAACAAACAAACAACCAGTTAAATAGCCAGTGTTTACCACCACCAACTCGCTTAACTATGAAGTATATTTCTTTGGATAAGAGATATTATTGGCAACTAAAAAGTGATGACACTTGCAAAACACAACGGGGATCGCCAACATGAATGGATGACAAAGAGACATGGGCGAGCAAGCATCAATCAGCAAAAGACCTCTTCGGAGGCACAAGCCCTCTTCAGAGGCACAACTCTTCGGAGGATAAAGACCTCGAGCAGGCCTAGCCAGAAAAAGAGAGATCTTTCACGATACAAAGTTGCGGAATGATCGGTCGATACGCTCCCGTGAATCCGTCCAACCGAGAGAAAGAAACTCCAAACTTCCAGGCAAAAGCCCTACTCAGAGGCACACGTTTCACCGAGATTGAAATAAAACTTCCAGGTGTTGAAACGTGAACAGCCCTCTTCGGAGGCCCATTTCACCACAGTTGAAATGCTAAAAGACCTCGAGCGGGCCAAACCAGAAAAAGAGAGATCTTTCTCGATACAAAGTTGCGGAATGATCGGTCGATACACTCCCGTGAATCCGTCCAGCCGAAAGAAAGAAACTCCAAACTTCCAGGCAGTAACCCTACTCAGAGGCACACATTTCACCATGATCGGTGATACACTCCCGTGAGACGAAATGTGAAAAGCCCTCTTCGGAGGCCCGCTTCCCAGCGAACAGGGAAAAAATAAAAGCCTCTCCCAAGAGGCAGAAACAAAAAGACCTCTTCCCAGAGGCACAACCAAACAAAAAGACCTCTTCCCAGACGCAGAAAAAAAAAGACCTCTTCCCAGAGGCAGAAATAAAAAGACCTCCTCCCAGAGGCACAATCGAATAGAAAGACCTCTTCGGAGGCACACGTTTCACCGAGATTGAAATAAAACTTCCAAGTGTAGAAACATGGAAAGCCCTCCTCGGAGGCACAACTCTTTGGAGGCACACGTTTCACCAAGATTGAAATAAAACTTCCAAGTGTTGAAACGTGAAAAAGCCCTCCTCAGAGGTACGACTTTTCAAAGAAGCATTTCGTCAGAAATGCAAAGCAAAGATCAAAGCCCTCCACCGAGGTGCAATATAAAAAAAAGGGGAATCCCTCTTCAAAGGCACACTTTAGCTTTCAAAGGAATATTTGTTCTTTTATTCTTGGAAATACTCTTCCTCAAAAAGAAGTTAAAGTGTCCTTCAGAGGCCCGCTTTACCACATAGAAGAATTCACTTGGTAAAATGTGTGTATGCACAAAAGAAAAAGTGATATCTCCGAAGGATAAAGCGTAAAAACTCATACGGAGGGAGCTGTACTATATTTTTAACAAGATAATATTCCTCCAAGCATGGAATAATTATTCTCTAGAAAATAAGAGTACAAGTCCCCTCAAAGTATAAAATATTGCAACGAGCTTATGGTATAGGGGCAACATGGTATAGCTATATACAACATGGTATAGCTACATACAACATGGTATAACTACATTGACAAAATTACGCTCGAACAACATACCACAAGCTCACTGCAATATCATATAAAGAAACTTGTACAAAAAAGTGAATAGTAAATGCATTCTCAGATACAGACAGAAGTTTGTACAAACAAAAAGAATCATTTTATTCAACACTGTCAAAATTTTGTACAGGTTTCAAAATTAAAAGAAAAAAGAAAGGCGGAGGCCGGTACCCGCACAATCTCCGGCCAGTACATGCAAAAAGCAAAAAGTAAAGATAAGTCGAAGCAGGACCCTTTATTTCTTCTTGCCACCGCCCTTAGAGCCTTCACCTGACCTAATAGGCAGCTTTTCAGGACGGCTTGGGAGAGTCGGGGATGAAGGAGAAAGGGTTACTTCCGGATCAACTTTCGTTTCCTCTTCAGAAATAAGAATGCCTTTTCTTCTCTTCTTCGAAGTGGCACGCTTCCTCCTTCTCCTTGAAGAAGACTCACTTCCCGGAGTTACAAGAGCAGATAATTTTATGTTATCAGAAGTAGTTCGCTCCGGAGACTCATCGCCTTCTCCAAGCCCCTCTCCCCCATGTTCTTGAGAAGCAATAGGATCATCTAAGCCATGAAGAGCTTCTATTTGCTCCTCTTGTGACCCGGGTTAAGAGGCGGACGGAGGAGTGACCTGGAGAACCGAAGGAGGAATAATTGGAGGAGGGGAAGCTTGAACAATGCTCGCTGCTTTCTCTACAGAAGAAAAGAAGTTAAAGTCAGTAAAGAGAGGAGATAAAGGCTCATTGAGGTTTAGAAAATAGTCGAGAAGCTCATCGAACTCATAAGAAGCAAATGAGCAGTCTACTTGGGCAAGATTAACAGTAGAGTTACCTAGAGAAGTCGGCTTCCTGATATCAACCTCATAAGCCTGTGCTTCGGCGCTCTCTTCGCCTTCATCTCCACCCCGTATACTTGTGATCTCAGTTGTAACTTTAGCCAGGGATGGAGAATGAGAGCTGGAGCCAATAATGTCGATTTCGGCCGAAGGAGAAGGCTGGACTGGAATAGTTTAAGTAGTTTTTCCTAACCGTTCCCCTTCTGCCATTTCAGCTCTTAATTTTGCAAGTTGCTCTTTTCCCTTGGCGAGAGCAGCGCGAGCATCGTCATCCAAGTAATGCTCCTCAAGAGCTGATTCGGCATAGCCAGCACCTTTACCACCAAGCATGTCAAGTGCAGCCTCCCACACTTCAGCCAGTGTAACTTCATATTTGGGGCCTAGAAAGGCGAGACTACCGTTGCCCAAGATGCTGTGCAGGTAGAAGTCAAACAATGTCGAGCTGATGTTAGTCTTCGTTGCCTCATGAGATTCTTCAGCTGCAATTTTACCGACAACGGCCTCATCACGCTCTCTTTCAGCTTTGGAGAGTTGAAGCTTTAGCATTTGAATCTCCGCCTCTTGGGAGCTGGTTTTCTTCCGAAGCTCTGCAATATCAGCAATATAGCCCTCACTCATTCTTTTTTGCACCTCGAGCCTGTCTTCGGCGTCTCTTTGGCCGGCATGAGCATCTCTCACTTGTTTTAGAAGCACTTCTTCTTTTTGAGTGTAGGAAGTAGAGGAAGTAGCAAGCTCTTGTTTAAGTTCCTCAACTTTCGCTTCAAGCTCTTCATTGTAAGTAGTGATGCTCCTCATTTCGGTGTCATGCTGCTCAAGAACCTTCAGCCATTCGGCCTTATCATTCTCCATAGTAAGCATGGCCTCTATATTCGCACGGTTGACCCTTTGAAGCTCGTCAACAAGCTTTTGCCAGTTCGACATCCTTTCAATATCAAGCCTGACAGCATCGAGGTTTCGCAGCATGGCAGGCTTGTCAATAGGGACCAAGTCAAGATCGAACCGCACTCCCTTCACGCACCAGCGTGGGAACCGGCTTTGCAAGGTAGCCGGGCCTGATCCAACTTGGAATTTAGGCCTGCTGATTATTGTCTGAATGTCCGTCTTCCCGAGAGCCGGAGAGCCAGAAGGAATGTCAAGTGAGACGGGGGCAGTGACCTTTTCAGGAGTTGTAGAAGCATGCATTTCACCGTGCCGGGCACGCTTGCTTGGGTCCTCAACTATGTGGCTTTTTCCCCGATCATCATGCGACTTTCTCTTGTGAGAATCGTCACCTCTCTGGGAAGAATCATGGTGCTCCTCCCTTTCTTTTCTCTCATAACGCTCTTCTTGAGCCCTTCTCTCCTGAGCCTTTCGAGCGGCTCTCTCTTCATCGGTTTCTCTGTGAACGGGAAGGTAGCGCCTATAATCATATTGACTACGCCCTCCCGTAGCGCTGGAAGTCGTCATAGTAAGAGCCGCTGCGTCCCATCGGAGAATCTGAAATAAAAAGAGAGACAAGTCTTAAAAGTCTTCAAAGAAAAGAAATGTAACTTTAGAATCTTCAGAGTATAAAGAGTTAAGTGCATGAAAGTGCTGAAAGGTTCTAAGTGTGTGTGGTGTGCAAACTACGCGCGTCAAACTACGAACCACTCTTTGACTGCGGAGTAATCGTGGGAGTGGTAGTTAACGTCAACTCTTGAGTCAACGGAGCTCGTTGAAAAGAAGAAGTCACTTCCACTACTGAAGAAGAAAGCCTAGTAGTTACAGGGTCGTCTTTAAAGATCTCCTGTGAGGTGGCAAAAAGGTCGCTCAACCCTTCGAAAGTATCGTCCCCGCTCTGCCTGACAAGACTTGTCTTCCCAGCTTCTTCGCCAGACTTCTGTGAATGTTGGGGAGATCCCTGAGGCTCTTCTTCCTCAATAACTGGGGCAAGTGCGAATTTTCCAGATGACCCCGCAACATCGACAGTAGTAGAGCACTTCATCAGAGAAGCCTCAGAGGCAGGTTCTTTTGGTATGGGTGCGTCAGAAGAAACCGGGGCATCTGATGCTCTAACCGGGGAATCTGGGATCTCATGAGGATGTGTAGAGCGAGAGATGTGTAAAAGCCCGTACTGATGCAAAAATTCATCCTTCAACAAAAACTTTGCACTTCTCTCACCTACGACCACGACACTCAGTCTTTCAAAAACTTGCTTATGGATTGGATCTTTAGAAAGAAGAGGAAGTGCTGAAAAGAGCAAAGAATGAGATTAACAATTGATAATTTGGATCTCGGAAAAGTTTGGAAATGGAGAAAATAGAAACAGGTAATCTTACTTCCTACTCTCCAAGTGGCGTAAAACTCTGGGGGGGCAACGAGCAAAGAAAAACTGGTTCAAAAATCCGTAACGCTTTCTGTAAGATCAGAAATAAGATTGCGATTTCTAGCACTTCTCACGATAATGAGGGAAGGATGGTCTTTACTCTTTGCAAACGAGCATAAGTAGAGAATTTCTTCAAAACTCGGCAAGCGATCAAGAGTTCTCCTGAACAAAACACACAACCCCATCAAGGTGGCAAAGCCATTAGGATGAAGTTGAAATGGAGAGATTGTCAATCGAAGGAGAAGGGTTCGAAGGAAGTCGTTGAAAGGAGGAATCGCCCCACTTAAGCACATTTGACGATTGACTACAACAAAACCATGAGGAGGACTGTCGGCAGTATCCTTTGGTCCGGTAGTAGAGCATCATTTTCAGCAAAGCCAAACTGAGTGCGTAGCTGAATAAACGCTCTCGGACTTAAGATAGTCGAAGTTCTCTCTGGAGGGTTCTCTATGGGAATAGCTATCGGAAAGGTCTCTTTACCTTGAGCTACCTCTTCTTCTTCTTGGTGGGAAGTCATTCTACACAAACAACTGGATATTCAAACATGAAGGTGCACGTTTCCTAAAGTGTGTGGAGTGTTGTGTAAAATCAATCAAGCAATAAGCAAATGTAACTGGAATAAAAACTAACAAGTATTTGTCAGTTATAAAGTCCAGGGTTCATTGTTTTAATATGCAAGTGTAATGTTGATGCAAACAAATCAGTTCAAGTTAGCGATGCTTTGCATTAATACTTCACTTTAGTTGATTGGTTCACAACATTTCATACAGTGTATTTAAGTTGATCACTCTATGTCAACTAATCTGTCATTTGATGTGGGCAGTCAATGGCAGTATATTCGCCTTGGTTTTTGTGATTGTTGTTTTCAGCAGGTGGTTAGCCTATGAGACAATGTGGTCTGTGAAATAGAGCAACAAAGTTAAAACAATCCAGAATTTAAGTAGTTCAGTACAATAGATCAAGTTAAGAATTCAAATTGGAACTATGCTTTTAGGTGAGAATTCGAGTTGGGCATCCAAGTGTTAACTCGGCTGCGACCCAAAGAATCTCTCATGAGTTAAGATTAGGTTTCTGGTTCCTTAAAGTGGCAGTTCTTTAGGTTGTGGAGAATAGTAAGGAAGAAGGCCCTGGTTCAAAAAAGTGGTGTGAAATTCTCCAAGTGTTAACTCGGCCACGGTTCAAGGGATAACTCGGCCACGGTTTAAGGTTTAACTCGGCCACGGTTTAGGGTTTAACTCGGCCACGGTTTAGGGTTTAACTCGGCCATGGTTCAAGGTTAAATAGGTAGAAGATTAGATCGGCAGATTTCCCCCAAGGGTTAATTCGGCTACGATTTAAGGGTAAGGGCGGCCAAAGGTTAGGTCACCCAAAATTACTGGGACGCGTCCAGGTCAGTATCTCATTCCCCTCAACCTGTTAACCCGCTAACCGCTCCATCCACAAAAAACCCTCACTCCATTCACGCTGTCTCATTCATGATATCGGATCATCCACTAAGTCAGTTCAAAATCACCCAAATTCAATGCTTAGCCATCCTAACGCAAATCAAAATCAACTAGCCAGAAGCAGTACACCATCATCTCGTCGATCATTTAGAGCCAAAACCAAGCAAACTCGAGCTCACAAACTGCTGGCGCAATGAGGTTCGCAGTAAAGCAGCGTGCAAGAGGAGGGTTCGGTTTGAATAGAATTCGTGAATCGATGACAATAAGGGATCAAGAGAAGAGCAGGTTTTACTTACGTGATGAACAACAAAGATTATCGGTGATTGTTTGGAACGGAATCGCCTTTTGGAGCTTGAAAAAGTCTTTAATGGCAGAAGCAAGAGAGTAAGTAATGAGAAGAAAGGAGAGGATATGCGACTTATAGTAGAGAGACCTAAAGCGGCGCGTGTGACCGAACTGTTAGGTCGTACACGACCTACCGACCTAAAGAGTGGACGAGTTAGAGGATATCGAAGCACATGAACTAACTAGTAGGCGTATACTTCGAGGGGCAAATGTTAACTCCGCCTCGGTTTTGACTCAACGACTTGAAACGATACCGACCTAAGACTCAAAGAGATGTCGACCTAAGGCTTAACAGGGGTGCCGACCTAAGGCCTAAGGTGCATGCCGACCTAACACTTCAAAAAGTATGCCGACCTAATACTTCAAAAAAGCTACCGACTCAACATAGATACCGACCTAACAGTCTAGGGAGATTGCCGACTTAACTGGTTGCCGACCTAACTACCTTAACAGGAATGCCGACCTAAGGCCGAAAAGGGATGCCGACTTAAGAGAGGCGCCGACCCAAGATAGCTACCAACCTAAGTCGCGGCCGACCTATGACCAATGTTAAGTCGGTCACGGCCTAAGCAAAGGAAGGCAAGTTCAATGCAGCTACTTGGCGCGGTGGCCTCTTAACTCGGGCATGATCCAGGACTTGCCAGTTGAACCGTGACTTGCGACTTACCAAGTTAGCTCGTCCACGACCTAAAGCCACTGAATATAAGCCCGATGCCATATTACTAAGAAGAGGGGGTGTTGACTCGGAGGCGACCTAGAACTTGTACAAATGAACTCTTATGAAGCCATGGAGGGGCCAGATGAATCGGCCACGACCTACCTTAGACCGGCCACAACTCACCTTAGACCGGTCACGACTTACGACCTAAGAGGGGGATTTCCCCTATAAATACCAACCTACCTCAAGCATGAAGGGGACTTTTTTCTGATCTCTTGAAGCGCCAATACTCTGCTGAATTCTCGACTCACTCAACACTTCAAGTACGAAGGACATCTCAACTAACTTCGAGAGGAAACCTAATACAATCTACATGGATTTAAAGAATTCTTCTGCATCAAAGTTCTAGTTGTCTGTCTCATCTGAATTGTAATTGAAGATTGTTGTAAAAGTTGTAATCAATTCAGTAATAAAGAGAGTTAAAGTGGACGTAGGCTTACCCTAAGCCGAACTACTATAAAAACTGTTGTTTTTTCTGCTTTTTCTGCGATTTCTCTACTTGTTTGTAGTTCCCGTGTACACAGGTGGTGCTTTCACTCAACTTCAATCTACACCGGGGTGTTAGCGTCTGATTTTTTACGTTAACATATAATGAGATCGAATTTCTCCGAAACGAAAACTACTTGTTTTCAAATAATATAGCTTTCATTTTAAAGAAAGGATTTCCAAATTGTGTTGAAAAGGTTTCAAGTTTGAAATGGAATTGAAATGTTTTGAAAGCTATAAGTTAAATCTTGATTTAAAGATTTAATTAGTTAATTGAAATGGTAATTGTTTTGAAATCCATAAATGGATCTTTGTGAATGGGGTGAACTTTGTGAATTAAATCTTTCGTTTAAAAGATTAAAAGTGTGAAAATTGTTTAAACCATTGAAGTTTTTTGAAATGAATCTTTTTGTTTAAAAGATTAGAAATGGTAATTTTTTTAAACATTCGAATGATTTTTAATATTGCGCTCGTTATTCGGATTAGCCGGGGGAGGACCTTTGTGTCATATAACCCATTCCGAATAGTGATACGACGTATATGGATAGCATTGAAGACCGGTGGTGAAGACCGGGTATTTGCGAGAATGATAGGATGACCTGTCGATTTTCTCTGCATCATGGCTCCGGTATAGAGATTCCCTAAGTGATGGGAAGTCCGATCGGAATTGTGAATACCCAGATCGCAAGGGCTTCTTTGGAAGCGCCTTCGGTTCTGTTCTAAACCCAGAACAGACTTGTATGAATTGTATGTATGACATTACATTTTGAAATATAAAGCAGATTTCTTTCAAATACATTTCAGTTGGTGGTGGAGAATTTATTCTCTTAGCTTAACACCCTTAGAGGTTATGTAGTTGACGGTTATCAGCAATATATTCCCAACTTGGCAATGTGGCATGCTGAGTGCTGCTGATCATTTGTTGATCAAAGCATGGCTTTTGTAAAAAGCGTAGCTTTGTGGACGAGAATTCGTCAAACCTCATAACCCGGAAAATGGTAGAAACAGGAAAGATGCAGCAAGGTTTTCAGGGATTGCGTCCCTAGGATATGTCCATTTCTTCTGGATAGGGGTAGTATCGTGGTATGGAGCCCAGATACTTACTCATGTGGATACACTATATCTATTACTGTGTGGTGTTGTTGGTACCGAGCGCTCGGATAAAGGTTTGTTACGACCGTGATGGAATATCTGAGGTCGATACTCCCGGGCAGGGAGTGCACCGGCTTTGTGTTAGCAGAGATCCATTTGGGATGCTCGGGGACGTCCTTCCAGAGGCGTTCCATTTCGGTATGGGTAGTTCCTTTGCCCGACCATTTGTTGGAAATCCATTCATCCAATACGAGCTTTTACGATTGCAAATTATATAACTTGCCTCCTCAGGAGATAGCTATAGCGGGCATAATATAATGGTACCTATGCTGGCAAAGATTTATATTCTACTTTCAAAATGTTTTCTACACTATGCACTAATAATAATTTCAAAAATGATTTGATTTTGCGTAGTAAGCATCTTTGACTAACATAAGAAGAAATCTCCTCCAAGTCTGTGTTTGCATTGTGTGTGTGGCGGGAGGTCTTATGGTAGTTTCATTTTGAAAAGCATTGCGAATTAACTTTAAAAATTCTCTTGTTGTTTGTTTTTAGAGATAAACTGTTTTTGTTGCTCACACCTGTCCCACGACTGATCCGGAGTTTATTGTTTCTTTCCTAAACTCTAGGTGCTCAAAATTTTCTACACGGGCAGTCTAGAGTTGGGTTTTTCAGATAGTCAGATTAGTAGGTTATCTGGAGCTAGTTCAGTCTTTGGATGTGGACGAGACTTGCTTGTCTTGGTGAATCGTGATGTTGGTTTGAGCTGCTGCTGGAGTTCTCTGTTGAAGACTATCTGGAGTTATTTGTTCCGTTTCTAATGTTATTTATTTTCTTTTCCGTTGCTATTCTATTGTATCTGTGATGTATATTGATATCTATTGTATCATCTGTTGTATCAGATATTGTATCAATGCTGTATATCAATGTATTATTCTTTTTCTTCCGCTATGTTGCTTACTTACTATGCTATAAGCTCCGGCGACTCGGATTTGAATGGTCGAATCTACGGCATTCAAGTACGATGTAAAGTATGGATGTCAATTTTCGAGCGTGAAAAATTGCTCTCGTTACAAATTTAAATTCTTGGTTTTTTGATTTGACGAAGATTGATTTTAGATTTCCAGCTGAAGATTTTCTTAAGCAAGGAAGAAGAATAGAAAAGAAAATAATTTGAGAAGAGATGTGTTAATATAAGTAAATTTTTGCTTTAATTAAAATAAAAGAAAAATGAAAAATTTAAGAGGACACTTGTTTTAACATTTGTCACTTGATTAATTTATGGCTTAACACATGTCTATTAGGTGTGTTAAGAAACTTACACATGTAATTTAAGTATTTTTATTTTAATTTAAATTGTTTATAAAAACCTTTAACTCATTTTATTCCTTTTTATGTATATATAAATAAATTTCTCCCCTTTTTTTGATTAAAAAGAAATGAAACAAGCAAATTATAAATATAAGCTTATTCTAATATTTTTTAAGTATTTATTCCTTTAAATTTCAAAACATTTAAATCCAAATTTAAATTAAATTAGAAAACCTAGTTTAAAAATCAAGTTGTATATATATATATATATATGCATATACAACTCTTATTAAAGAATTTAAAAATAATAAATCCTATTTCTATAAAAATCTATCTATGTTTATAAAAACTAAGTATAATAATTATTATTTGAAAATAACAAATTGAACAATGTTAAATAATTTATAAAAGAGATTATAATTTACTTCTATTACTCAATATATTAAGATCATATGTAATTTGTATTTTAAATTCTTATATATAATTTCAAACAATATTTTAAAAAGAAAATACAACTAAGTTTTTATGTTAAACTAATTTAAATTCATATTTAAGCTAAATAAAATTTTAAAACAAATAAGATTTATCATAAGCATAAACCATATAATTATTTATTAAATCGGTTTGAAAAGCTAAATGTTATATCTAAATCAAAATTTCAAATTTACCAAATATAAATTAGATTTAGAAAATTGATTCATTTACTAAATTCAAAATCAAAGCTTATCTATTTACAATATATACAACTATATATATTATAAACAGAAAACAATTTATTAGCTTTTAAATTATAAAATCTTCCAATTTAAATATTTATTAAAAGAAGATTATTAGATCAATTCAAAATTTATTATCAAAAATTTATCAAATCAAATCAATTTTTAACACAGATTATTAAACTTATATTGCCAAATTTCGGGGATATCACAATAAAGTGGAGATAAATGAATATATCAAGTTAAATATATTGAAAGTTTATCCAGTTGTTTGACGTTAAAAGTTTTACTTAAATTATATTGGATTTATTAAGTAAACATTTCAAATCTAAATAATAGCAATTGAATTTGATATATATGTGGGATTATCAAAGAATTAGTTTTGAAATGGTGAGATATATAAAGCTTTGAAATATATAGAATTAAATAGTTATTTGGGATTCGAATCTAAATTTGGAATTTGATTGTAAAGGTGAAAAAGCTATTTTATTATATGAAGTAATTTAATATTTAAACCATTTAAGTATTAGAAGTATGCTTCAAAGCTATGGGTTTCAAGTTATATGGATTTGAAAGGGCTATGAGTTTGCAAAGGAATATATTTGAAATAAATGATATCACATTGATTTGGGTTTTAAAACAGAAATGATATCGTATTTATATTTTTTTTGAAATGGATATTATATTCCGGTTTTAAAGTATAAACTATTTTGAAAAGACCACGGTGTTATAATAACGTTTGGTTGTTGAAGAGACCGGGATCGAAAGTTGTCATACTCTCTGCCAACTCCGAAAACCACTTTAACAACCGTGTATGCGGTGGAGATTCCAGAATGAAGTAGGACGATGGCGGCGTTTCCTTTGAGGTAAATACATGGACCCGACTCCCGTGAGTTGGCTTAAGGTGGCTAAAATAGGAGCGATTCTCGAGCCAATGAGGCCATTCCTCTGATCGGACGCACTCCTTCGATATTATACTCTGACATTTGGATTTGATTTGGTGGCCACTTTTGATTTTTGATTTTGGGGTGTTGTTCGAGGTGGGCGGTAGTAGCTGCTACGCGTTACCACCAGCCCGGATGCGTAATTGGTATATCTACCCTGGCATTGCCTAGTTGTGCCGTGTCACCTACCCTATCGCGCCTTGTACGAGTTTGGTTTTCTCCCGTAGCCCGTGTGGTATCCTCTGGTGGCTTCCCGATCAGGAGGGACTATGATATTGGATGGACTACTGGGACTAGTACGTGTTAAGGGAAATATTGGGTCACTCCTTAACATTATTTAAAAGTATGTTTATTTTACTGTAGACATTACTATAATAGCGAAATATTACTACATAGTAAATAGTTTAACGGATCCTTAGGAGATGTGAATCACGAGCATCTCTTGAGTTACTGCGCTCATATTTATTTCTGTGGATTTAACTTACATAAGATCTTTTAGTTCTGACTCGAGTGTTTTGTCTTTTCAATTCTCTCGGGTCAGTCCATGCGTTTCAGGATTTGAAGATTTTATTCTGGAGGACGAAGACGAAGATTTGCAGTACTATTATCTACTATATTATTCCACTACACCATTTAATTCCGCTGAATTAATTATTATTCTCTGGTGTGTGTACTCTGATATGTATTATATAAATATAATCAAATGTTTTGTAAAACAGCTTCATGAACTGTATATTTGATTATTATATTTTATCGTTCCATGCAAGATTCTATTTTGTGGTTTTTTTTCTTTCTCTATTTTTCTTATTTACCCTATAACAATCCGCCCTTCCATATGGTTTGAATTGGCACGTGTGTCGATTTAAAGCGTGCGAAAAGACGGGACGTTACATCTGGCATCAAAGCTTTGGTTTAGCGATAAACCTTAGCTTTGTGGGGTTTGACTCTTTATTAATAGGGTAGTAATACTCTATGATGAGTCGCTGGGTGTATATATATGAGAGAGCGTATTTGTTAGTGTTATAAAAAGGTTTTGATATTGGGTTAATCTGTTCCGTTTTGTATTTATAAATTCTGGTTGGTGCATGAGACGCTGTGACATTAATAGGAATTTCTAAACACTTAATAGGACAGACCGACATAATATTTGTTTTTGATATAGGTGAATGAATTTTTTTTGCCTATTATATTTTCTATATATAAAATAATTTTTTATAAATGATATATATTTGGTTGTAGTATATTGCTTGTTAGGTAATGAAATTTATTAATAATAGTTGAAATAAGATTAGAAATGAAATAAATGAAAATTCTAAATTTTAGAACTTAATTTCCGGGGTTTTGAAATTTTTTTTCAAATGATTTTGGAATATAATAATAATATTTTTAGAAGTATTTTTTGATATAAATATTTTAATATAATTTGAAAGAGTTGTTTTAAAGGAAATTTTGAAAGAAATAAGTTTTGTACTCCCCTCTCTATCGCTGGAAAATAATTTCGGTGATGAGTGCATGAATCATCGACATTCATTTTCGAGTTTCGAAGTGGGAAGGCCACTGTAGTAGTTTTACTACAGATTTTTTTGAAAAATTTGTTAATTTTAAATTGTTTTAAATATAATTGGATATATAAATACATTTATCTATTATTTTAAATGATTTGAGATTTAAACCGGTATTTAGATCTTAAGTTTCCGTTAGTTAGTAGTTTTAATTATTGTAGTGAAATTTAATGTAACTAATTAATAATAGGAACCTCTAATTAAAAGAAGAGATTTAATGCTAAGTTATTGATGGGATTAAATGAAAGTTGAATTTGTAACTTATTAAACAAAAGATATAATTATGGAACATTTAATTAAATTAAAGGAAATAAGATAAACTTGTATGATTTTCAATTGCATCCTTAAAAGCATATATATATATATATATATATATATATATATATATATATATTACTTACCAAAGGACGTAAAAAGTTGAAATGCTTAATAAGGAATTGTAATGGATATTATGCAAGTAATAAAACTTGAGTAATGGAAGTATCCAATGAATTTGCTTTTATAAATAAGAATTTAATGTTATAATTGTTATAAACTTAAGTTATGACTGAAAGGCCACTAATTAAATATAATAGCAAAGTTATAAAGAAATGAAAATAAGTTTAAGAAGTGTTGAAGTTAGTTATAATAAAATAAATGGAAAGATGAATACTGTAAATAAATGATATTAAGTAAGGGATAAATGAATGTAATACGATAAAAAGAAATTCAAACTTAAGTAAATAAGTTGAAGTTATTTATAAATAAAACTGCAAGAAACAATGTAAAATTTAAAAAGATAAATCATTATATGAATGAAAAGGAAATCAAACAACAAATGTATGAAATGAAATTGATAATAAGTAAATTTGATTTATTGTTTGGATTTGTTGTTTGTTTTGGTTTATGGTTGTTTGGGTAAAGATACTTTAAATTTGTCAGATGTATGAATAATCTCTTTAGTTTCATCTAAGACCGTTTAGTAAAGGATACACTTAGTAGTTTTTTCTTCATTCTGTACAATTTAACGTTTTGAACCCGAACAACTATTTGTTTGTTTGATAGGAATGGGTGATTGATTTGTATTGATTCTATGTGATGGTTGTTTGCTTGTTGCAAGTGATTGATGTTTGTATTGATTTGTTGTTTATGGTTGAAACAATTTAAATATTTCATTTTATATAATTCTTAACCGTTTTGGATTATATAAGTGAAATACAGGTTATGGAAGCAATGGCTATTGCTTTTGGTTTCATAATTTAAGCGTTATTTGCCCGACAAGTAGGTACGTTCTCGGATTACGGTTTATAGCGTTATTATATTATTTTTTCCCATGTTGGGATATATTATTTTGGAAAGTATATGTTGTATATTATTATATTGGATATTATATTTTCTTCTAAACCTCTCCGTACAGAGGAGACTCTGCCGAAATTTTCCGTGAATTTTGGACTTAGAAAAATTATGAAAAATGTTTACTAAACTTTATAAATTTAAGTATAAAAAGATTTAATGGTTATAAATTGGTATATTTTATCTAAATTAATTAATTTTGTAAATTTAATTGTTTATAAAGTTAACGTTTTGATTAAGACATATTGATTTCTTAATTCTTCTTTTCCCTTCTTTTCCTTTTTGGTGACGAAAAGTTTTGAGTGGGGGAGAGTGTAACGACCCGCAAATTTCTTTCACTAAATTTGTCATATTAATAAGATTTTGGAATTTAAATTTATAAAGAAATAAATTTTTATAATCTATAAGGAAGTAAATGTTAAGAATTAACCTATGAAATATTATATTGACTAATATAGACTTAATTAAAAAGGTTGAATTGAATCAATCCTATTCATTGGAAACTAATTTATTGGTACGCAAATTTATAATAAATGAGTTATTGCAAGAAATTGAAATTTGAATAGAATTCTAATGAATGAAAGTAGTGAAAGGATTTTACCCGAATGTAATTGTATATGAGAAATAAAGGAAAGTATTAAATTGATTAAAGTAATAATACATTGTTAACGGTATTTGATTGTAAATTAAGGTAACGTGTTAATGGAAGTTAATATTTAATGAACTTGAATGAATGTTACAATTTAATTAAAAGTCAAATATTATGAATTAGCTGTAAATGGAATATAATAAGAACAAATGCAATTATTGTATTTAAGGGAGAAATAATATATTGATTTATTTGTAACCGAATGTACATTAATGCAATTAATTTATGTTTATGAACAATTAATTTAGCACAATCCAAATTAATTGAAATAACTGAAGGTCATAATTTGTGTTATCAAGTATATTTGGAAAATAAATCTCAATAAATGTAATAAAGTATTGAAATGTATATTGTCTCCATAGGATAATATAAGAAATGAAAACTTGCGACCTATGCTTGGAATAATAACCAAAATAAGGGTAATAGTGTTTATGTAAGTAAAGTTGTAACAAATTGGTTTACTAAATCAAAATTGAATATCAATAATGTAATGTTTATGAGAATTAATGCAAGGGCTGAAGGTAGGTATGTAATAAATAAATAGAAATGGGAAATTTTTCGTACGTAATAAATTGAAAGAAAAGGAATGGAACCAAGGTTTGGTTTTAAAACCTTAATTTATGTGTGTAATTAATAAGATTTCACATTTGAAACATAGCCATTAATACAAATAAAGAAAAAGAGGCAATAGTGTAAAACTTTAATCATTTACCCATTCATGTAATGCATTGAATTTGGTCTAAATCAAATTTCAACATTTGGTTGTTAATAATAGATTATGAGTGAAATAAATGTTAAAGGGTAATAAGTATTGTAAGTTAACCTTTTAGACAAGTATATTAAATTATAACTCGTAACCAATTGCAATAAATATAAACAAATTTTTACGTTAACGTTAATTTAAGTAATTTTTGAAAATAATGACAATTCCGTTTATAATATGACTATTGGTTGTGGTAAAGATTCTAAATCATGATTTGTTGATTTATTTGAATGAATTTAAAGTATAAAACCAAGTAAATAATTAATGGAGAATATAAATAATAATTAATGTACGTTTTTGGCAAATACAGTAAAATTGGAATAAAATGTTATGCAATTGAAGTGAAGATGAAAATAGAAATGGAATAAAGTTTTATTAATTTATTGGAATTTAAAATTTAATAAAAGGATTTAATTGCAATTTAATGGATTTAATATTTAAAATGGGAATTTAGATGAAATGTGAGGATATTAATGTAAATAGTTTTGAATCCAATGTTAAATCCATCTATTTGACGAATGAGTGGAAAAATGATTTGTAAATTTAGTTTAATAGAAATTTTGGAAATTAAATTTATAATTTATGAATTTGAATGGAATTAAGGAAAATACTGAAATCGATAAGATAATCAACTTTGAATTGACTTTTAATTTGTTTAAAACATTTAAATTGATTGAGAAATATAAAAGTGATAAAATTTGTCAATTTTAAGGCTGAAATTTAAAATTTGATTTAATTAATTATTAATTTATTTAATTAATGAAAAATAGCCATTTTGGCCATTGACTCGGATTTCAACGAAACTAGTTTCATCGGATCCGTAACGGTGAATTATTGTAGGATTTCAAGTTTCATAGCGATCGGGCTTGTTATTTGATCGTACGGACTCGAAACGTCTTGAAATTAACGAAATTGAAATCATTTTGAAACTTTTTTGATTTTAGCATAACTTCTTCGTACGATGGAATTTGGACTTGGAAACTTTTCCATTACGTTTAAAATATTTTTAAACATCTATTTTGATATATGGGTTGACCCAATTTCATTCCGGAGTCGAAACGGGCTTTTTGGGCCACTTTATCGTTAGCACGTATATTTAAACCCGATCCATCTATTCTATTTCGACTTTCTCTAATATCCTGTTATATACCTTAGAAGCCCCTATTCCTCATTTCTATACGTACACAAATGTAACAACCCGCATATTTATCGATTTTATATTTAAATATTTTATTTAAATATTTTGTCGTTAATCGGATATTGGTCCGAAATGCTACTTTTTGCAAACGGTCAAATTAGGACTCGAGACCACTTCCATTGAGTTCGAAATGCCGTTTACAATCTTTTTAAGTATAAACTTTGATATGTTTGGGTTTAGTGGAATTTCACTAACTTTTCCCGCTTTGGACTTTGGGTTGGTTTAGCCTATTAAACCTAAGTTCCAACCCCTTCTCCTCATATCTTCATAAATTCCTACCTAACTCTAGTTTTAGCATTAATGTTGAGTGGAAAGGGAAATTAAAATTCCAAGCCCAAGTTCATTAGCAAATTCAACATCCAACTCCAAAATCAAAGTAAAGACATTGGATTCAAGCTTGTAGTTGCTTCTCTATTGACTTCAAGCTTCTTCTTCATTGAATTTTTGCAAAGGTGATATTTTTATCTCCCAATTCTAGCCTATAACTATCTTGGACCGTTGGGAATGGTTCCCTATCACTTTTGCATGTACACTTGCATTTGTTTTGGATTGGGTTGGCGAAAAATTCCAATTTTTAGTGTTTTGGTTAAAATTCTGCACTTAGGTCGTTCTGCCAATGCTAGGTCGTTCACGTGGAAAATTCTCGGCCTTCGAATAGCTCATTTCTGGCCTTAAAACGTTCTACAGCCTTAGGTCGCTCGGCTCTGGCTCGCTAGGTCATAGGTCATGGGCCTCTAGGTCGTAGGTCGCTCGGCCTGTTCTTCGTTTGGTTGCTCGATCCATTATTCGTTAGGTCGCGGCAACGCTAGGTCGCTTCAACCACTAGGTCGTTCCTTACCTTAGGTCGCTAGACCTTGTTTTAGACCTTAGGTCGTTAGGCCGTATGACCTTAGGCCGTTAGGTCGTATGACATTAGGTCGTTTCCCCGTTAGGTCGTATGACCTTAGGTCGCTCGCCTCATCTAACCTGCGAGTTGCTTAAGTCGTTCGTCTTCCTTAGGTCACTCACTTGGTTGAGTCGCACCTTACCTTAGCTCGGCCATGTTAGGTCGCGAGTTTCCCTTAGGTCGCGTACCCCCTTAAGTCGCTCGACCACTAGGTCGCGAACACCTCTGGGTCGCTCGACCCCTTAAACTCGTAGGTCGCTCGACCCCTTAAACTCGTAGGTCGCTCGGCCCCTTACTTCCTTGGGTCGTTCGAATGTTAGGTCGCTCGGTCTTTGTACCATTAACTCGCGAACCCACTTAGTTTGCTAGGTCGTGAAACATTAGGTCGTTTGACCCTATGCCTCTATAGGTCGCTCGACCTTGTTTAAGACCTTAGGTCGTTGCCCATTTAGATCGCTCGATCCTATCCTCCCTTAGGTCTTCACTAGGTCGAACCCCGTAGCGGGGGCGTTGCCCCCGCACCCCCACCTTGGGGGGTTGCTACCCCCCGGACCCCCCCTCCGTAGGTGATCTTATCTAAAAAACATTCAGCAGAACTTGCTTTGTTGAAATGCAAAGTTGACCATTCTTCGAGACAAACTATCCTTGGTTTCTCGGTCGATTTTTTGGTATCACGGCCTTGCTAAAAAGGCGGGATAACAACTTTAGAAATATGAAGGTTTCAATACTAGTAGTGAATAACAAAACTCTTTCAACAAAATGATTTCAACTCTATTTTCAATAACAAAGCTCTTTTCTTAAACCGTTTTCCAATCTACTAATATATACAAACCTTTACCTCACTTGGATGAGAAATCTAATTAAACGACTTCGTAAAACAAGTGGTATGAAACGCTTGTGTTCACTTCGTCGGTTAATTCTTGGACTTGTTAGATTGAATCTCTTCTGACAATTTTCTAGTGAAGATTTACAGTTTGTTCATAAATATTTAAGTTAAGCAAGAGGTTATGAGACACAAAGATAAACTTTTATATTTACTAGCTTAGTGTAATTGACACTTCTCGTTGATCATGACGATCATTTTATGATTTAGACTAGCAATTGTGCGATGTCTCTTTGTTTGCAAGGTTAGACTAGACCTGATGGGTGTGATTCTGACTCACACATATCTCTTTGTCTGCAAGGTTAGTCTAGACACCATTTGTGTGATTCCACTCACACATACCTTCTTGTTGCGAGGTTAAGCTAGACACCATTTGTGTGATTCCACTCACACATACCTTTTTGCTTTTTGGTTAGCTTAGACCTCATCTGGGTGATTCCGACTCACCCATATTGGGTAGCTCCCCATGGTCTTTGGACCGTCATGTGATAGGCCTCTTTCTCTTTTTCTATGATTTCTGGATTTCTTGTGTTGATTTCTGGAATTTATGTCATTGACTTGTTATGAGTACAAGTTTAGGGTATGATGCCCTCTTTGGATCTTTCAGAAGATTCTTGTGATCTTGATTTATCTCTTATTGATTGACCTTCTATTGATCATAATTTGCATACTTATAGTAGTATGTCAGTATGGATATTTTATGTTTATACCATATTTTTGTATTTTATACCATGTCATCTGATATTTATAGCTAGACTTATCCGTTTATTATTTTCTTAAATAATACTCGGGTCAGACCGAGATGTTACAGGTGCTTCTGCTTGGCTTCTTCCCGGGATTTGCTACTCTTACTTTTGGCTAACTATTTAGATCAGCAGTTTTTGTTGTATACACTTGAGATATTGACACTTAGTTGTATTCTTTTGTATAGCACGTGTAGCTATTCTTTTGTATTATTGTGGATCTTTTTGAACACTACTCTGATATACACTTTCATGTGTTAGTTATATATTCATATCTTCTTCCGCCTTTGTGATATGGATGTCTGTGACTGATTTGTGTTATGCTTATTTCTATGTTTGTTTCGAAGATTATTTATAGCCACCGTGTGATAAGCAATCACATGGATGGTCGCTCCTCAACAGCCTTATTCTCCGTGCTAGTTGACAGCACTACACCGTAGTGTTCTTGGCTAGCGTGGGTATAGAGGTGGGGCGTCACAACAAACTTCTGTGCTCCCCTGCCTCAATGGCTGTAAACCCTAATTTATCCAATTCAAACTACAATCCAAAATCAAAGTCAAAATCCAAACTCCTCAGATAAATTTGAAAAAAAAATATGCTGCAGCTCTCGAAGAGAGCAAGTCAGATCTGCAGTCCGTTTTTTTATCTGGGTTTTCATTTGACCGAAAATCTAGGAAGAAGTTTCGGCCATTCGTCGTGCTCCTATCAACTGCGACGGATCATCAAATCCTTTCTGGGTATTGCAGAGGGGACTGAGGGGAGTCGATCCATGTGGGTTTCGTGGCGAGTTAACTGTCGGATCGAGCAGAAAAATTCGATTAGGGTTCCAAATCATACGGCGGTTGGTGAGGTTAGACGCCGGTGGTGGCTCGGGGGAGGGCTGCACGAGTCTTGTGGGGAGGCGCGACACCTATGGCGAAGACGCGGTGTGCCCACGTGGCGTACGTTCATCGAGATGGAGGAGGCGGCCTTCGTGGGTTCATGTGAAAGTAGGTTCGGTTTCCTGTAGATTTCTAGCGTGAAGGAGGGGTTTGCGCGTGTTGACTGTGGGAATTAGTGACGTGGCAGAATTTTGTGGGTGAGTTTGTTTTTTTTTCTTTTAATTGAATTTTGTTTTCAAATGTTTTAAAATTGCATAACTTTTGCACACGATATCCCTTTCACACGCGGTTTTCTCCACTAGGTTCACATTGGGATTCCGGACATTTTGACGCTGGTTTGGACGAATTTGGAGACTGTCCAATTTTTGGGTTTAAATTGAATTTGAATTCAATTTAAATTCAAAAGGTGAGTGTTTTAACCCACTCATGTAACGACCCGCAAATCCATAACCCTTGAGTCGACACTATTCTCCATCAATCAACTCAAGATGTACAGAAATACGAACCATTTGGGTTAAAGAAGTAGAGGTTGAAGAAGAAAATAGAAAACAACAACAGAATCTAACCAACGCAGCAGAATAAAATATAATATATAATAACAGACCTTTACACAAAAGAAAACTATAACTGTTTATACGTACATCATCAGAGTACATCATCAGAGTTCCACATCAATAACATACAACTGTATACATAACGGAATAGTAAACAAATACGAAAGTACGTATCGTATCCAGCTCGTCTCCTGAGCTCCACAACATCCTTCCTATATCCTATAATACTCGGTCTGACTCGAGCATTATAGTTAAATAACACCCGAGCCAGTATGGAGTACCAGCATGAGTAATCACACTCAAATTGATTATTAAAGTTTCAAAAATGCTTTGAAAATAAAAGCATCTGGTAAACCACGCCACAAATAAACATGTAGGATTTTTACCTTACGATAGCCAAAACATTTTCTTATAAAATCATCTGATATTATAATAGGGTCTATATACAAATACTTATTAAAATAGCCGAAATTGTTACATTATTAAATTCCAGCTACTAGCCACAGAGTGGGTAATACAAACAAAACTCGTAAAAGGCACGTAGGGAGAAAAGATTTCCAACTAATGACTAGGCACTGAGGTACCACCTGTCATAGTACATGGCCTAGATCACCGTACCGAGGATCACTCTCGACCTCTGCAACACAAGACCGGGACTACCCCTTACTAGATAATCTCGAGTGAGATCACCCCACGGTTGGGATCAGCAACCACACCACTAAGCCGAAATAAAAAGGGACATCTAGACAGGGATGACCTTCAATAACATCATACGGTATATTAATATTCGAACAATTCGAACAATTATTTCCTTTTAATAAATTAAATTTTCTAAAGATTTAGTTTTGAACTAAAAATTTCCTTTAAAAATCTTTTTAGTAGCTAAAATAATTAAAATAAGTTAGTTAAACAATTTTTTTTCAAAGCCCTATATATATAAAATTTCCGTTTTACTGTACATATTAAATAGGCGTGTGAATTATATATATATATATATATACGTATATTTTTATTTAAATATTTTATTTCTTTTCTGTAAATACACAGTATCTAATCTTCACTGTAAAATCCTTAAAACAGAATCCCCTTTTAAAAGCTTTTTTGTATACACACACACACACACACACACACACACACACATATATCTGTGTGTGTGTGTGTGTATTTTTAACATATACATACATATATCTATTTTAATTGAAAAGAAAAGGAATTATACCTCACTGTTATTACTTTTTCTGTCTTATGTAAATTGAAAAATAATAAGTAGTCCTTACTATAAACTTATATCCTTTTCTTTTCATATTTCCTAACCTGAATATACATATATTCAGGTTTAATTGAAGAAAATACCTCCGCTTTGCTCAATTCAATACCCTCCACCAGCTCGATTGGGCAAGCTCCCCCATCGATCGCCGCATGCGAGCGCCTCCCCTATGGTCTTGCTCGAACTATCGAAGCCCAACGTCACCAGTGCGCACACGTGTTCGCCGAGACGTCCAGCTCCTCTAAATCCTCAAAGCACCCGCGACCATGCCAATCGCCGCCTCGAGCTGCCTTCAGCCAGCGTCGCCGCACTTGAAACCCATACAACAAATCGCGATTTAGAATTGATCGATTCGATCTTTTGAAGAGAGGGACGCGATTACAAAAGAAAAGGGAGGTGTTCGATCCCTGGAACGGGAATTCATTTGGAAATTTATTTTTGTTTTTCTGCCATTTCTTTTTGGGGAAAGAATTAATTTTATATTTTTCTGAATTTGAAGAGGAAACGCATTCAATTCTATATGCCATTTCATTTTCTCAGGCTTTCGATTTAATGAATAAAAAGGATGTCGCTTTGCTTTTTAAACTAAAAGGATAGGATGTTGGCGTGTTGAAGAAGGGATAACTACAGTGATTTCGAAAAAGTTCTAAGGGGAAAGAATTTCAGCGGAAGGAAATTTTGACCAGTCAAACAATGTATCTTATATTTTGATTTTAAATATAAATCGTCTCGAATTCGCACTAAAAATCTCGATCTCCTATCGAGGCGTGCCGCCAGGCGTTTATAATGTTGTACCCCTATTCCGAACGCAATGGAAAAGGTTTCGATTTCAAATTCGATCGTATGGAGAAGATAGATTTTTTGGACCCGGTTATTATATTGAATTTTCGATATAAATTTCAACGCGTTTACCAACCGTATGGCCACATGAAAACTCCAAACGCTACTAAATTTTAAATCCGATAATCATACAATATTACGGATCCAATGGGACTGGTTTCGTCGAATGCCGAGACTATGTCTCGGAAGGCAATTTTTAAATATCGATTTAAAAGATAAAATTTCAAAACCGAACAAATCAGTGTTAAATTCAATTTTACAACTTCTATTATCCTCAGTATTATCAATATAAATTTTATAAACCTTCAAATTATTTTTAACATGCTTAGAACTCTGGATTTAACATTTTACCCAACTTCAAATTATTAAATTTAATAACTTAATCATCAAATAAATTGTGATATTTGAATTCAAGTTAAAATTAACCTTTAATTATTTACAGTTAATTTAAATATTCTAATTTTAAATGCTTAAAAATTCTGGTCGTCACATTCCTCCCCCCTTAAAAGAATTTCGTCCTCGAAATTACTAGTTAGGAAGAATGGTCCAATACCCGTTTATCTTTCCCAAAACTTTACAATTTCTAACTATTTTCCAAAACAACCTTTTATTAAGAACACCCTCCTACTGTTCCCAACTTCCCAAACTTCTCCCATTAGGTTCCCATTAATATCATATACCCAACCATTCAAATTTCAATTTGAAACCAAATTTTCAATTTTTTTCGAAATTTCTCAAAAAAATTTCTAACTCCCTAAATTTCCGAAAAATTTCGCCAGCGTCTCCTTTGCGTGGCTATCTTGGTACAACTACAAAATGCCTCTACAGGCTCTCATATTCCAAAAGAAAACAAAAAACCAAGTGGCTCGATCAAAATCCCAATCAAATTTCATACAGAAATTTGAACACATACCTTTTTAACGTGCAATTCAAATTTATCTTCTGAAATCAAAACCAAATTATTTTCCTTTCTCTTTATAATACCTGCATATCTCACTTAGCAATATGTCCAATCACAATGTTCAAAAACATTTTAACGACTTCCTTACAAATGTCAATATTTATCCATTCAAATATTAACTTAGATTATATTTGTAGTATAAATTTCCAATTAAGAATTCACCATTCCTTTTTTTTAAATTTAGTATAAGCATTTAATATGCTTCTTTATTTATTTTCACTTCACTATTGGAGTTTATATCCATTTCTATTCACTATGCCTTTACCATCCCATTTGAATTCAATTAGCTTCAATTTACTAATTGCTTTCCAATCTAAATATTTTTTCCAAATTTCCATTTAGATTTCCATCTTCTAGTTCTACTTGAATTCAATTTTGTCTTCAAACTTTGTATATTGAATTGTATTCGCCTTATCTCAACCCATATGTAATTAACCATTTCCTTTTATTAGTTCCGCTTACTAATTTATTTAAAATATCAAATAAAAGTTTACTTGCAAACTTTTTCTACCTTTAGTTTCTTCAAACAATTTTTTTTAATTTCACCTTACTTTACATTCACACTTTTTAAATTAGATTTCAATATTCAATTTTTTTAAAATCAATTTGCTTACTAATATTAAATCCTTTGCCGTTAGTGAAAATTTTTAAAAAATTCTAACTCTCAAAATTGTTGAAATTTTTTGGCAGTCTCCTTTGTACGAAGGAGCTTTTGCAATTTGACAAAAGATATAAATATATATACATCGACCCACACGGTCGGAAAAACCAAAAACAGTTCATACTCCTATTTTTATTGCGTAGGCGTACCTTTATTTAGCATTTTTAAGCGAGCGGCTTATTATTTAGCATTTTGCACGCCCAAAATCCAACCGAATGGCTTCTCGGTACCTGTACTTACTCAATTCAAATATAAATACTAAATATATGAAATTTATTAACATTTCACTTACTTTCAATAGATAACACATAAATTTCACATATAATGCACCTTATACAATTTTCATCAGCACATATAATGTTCCATCACTTATTACACTTGTTTACAACCAATTCTCAAACCATTTCATTTAGTTTAAGTGATTTACAACTAACTCTCTTATATTTAATTTATTCTAAGCAAAACAACTTATATTCATTCCAATAGATTTCAAAATTATCCTATTTCACTTCTACTAACTCGTAGAATTTATCAAATCCCGTTTACATCGAACGACTCATTTTCTTATGCAATTCAAAAATATTAATGTGAATAAATAATTACTTAAGATGATAACCATTTAAATTGATTCCAACTCAATTTACAATTAATCCCATCCCATTTTAATTTATTCACAAACTTTTATTGCATTTCTTTCGTATCCAAAAAGTTTGATTCCAAACCATTTTATTATATAGGACATCATCCCATGCTTCTATTAACTTTAAACTTAAGTTAGTTTACTTCAATTCACTCCCATTTCATAATTTAAGTTCATTCTTATTTTTAATTTATTCATACTCAAATTAGATTTGTTTTCATCTCAAATTATTTTTATTTTAATCCAATTCCATACAACTTCAATTCATATTTAATTCACTTACAATTCTAGGTTGAATTTCTATTTATAACTCAAGCTTTATTTCCAAACTATATTATCTATTCACAATCTTTGATTTGATTTCCCTTTCATCAAATCCCAACCATTTCACTATGTTATTCAATTATTTTATTCTTTTATCCATTTTTTTAAATTTTTAATTCACATTAACAATTCATTATAAAATTTATTAATAATAAGGTCATTCAATTTAGGCTTTAATTGGATTTGTTTACAACCCACACCAAATCTATTTTAATCCAAATCAATACTTACTTAGTTTACATTTATTTATTTAAGTAAGAAGTTTATTCCATTCAATATTATCTATAACTCGATTGAATTTATTTCAACCCAATTTTATTTCGCTTAACTCTAGTTAAATCTAGCTGCACACCATTCTTTTTGAATTTTGTTAAGCAAGGATTTAATTCCATTTAATATCATTACAATATCCAATTTCATTTCATTTACTTACAATTATAAATTCATTTGTTCATTCACAAATTCATTTTCAATCAATAAATTTTATTTCCAAACATTAATTATTTTTAGTTCATTTGAACTAATTCTGCACTTATTTTTATACAATTTTAAATCAAACATCATCCAATATTCAGTTTCATTTCAGTTGCATACCATATATATCATTCAGTTACTTACTAATTTTAAATCTCAAAACTTTGTTTTATTTAGTCCAACTTGACTAATTTTTCCATTTCACATAATTTAACACAATTCAAATTTTAAATTCCAGTTGTTAACGCTAAAATTTGAACGCTAACACCCCGGTGTATGAGTTGTAGTTATGAAAGCACCACCCGATAGCTCGGGAACAGATTACAAGCAGATAATAGCTGAAAAGCAGTAAACAACAACAATTTTATAGTGGTTCGGCTTAAGGGTATAGCCTACGTCCACTTTAAGTACTTTTATTAATGATCTCGTTACAAGCTGATACAATTCTTCCCAAGTACAATACACTTTGAATTACAAGAGACTTAGAACAAGTAGCCTAAACTTCGATGAAGATGAGAGTTTTCGAATCCATGTTGGATGTATGTGATCTCTTCTTGAAGTTGTTTGTAGCTTTCCTAGTGTCTTGAGAGCTTCAAGTGTTAGATTGGTTCGGAATGCAGCAGAGTATCGGCGCTTGAAGAGAGTGAGCCCAAAGTCCTTTCCTAGTTGGAATTAGGGGTGTATTTATAGGCTTTGCTCGGACTTAGGTCGTAGGTCGTGACTGACCTAAGTAAGGTCGTAGGTCGTCTCCGACCTAAAAAGCACTGGCCTTCCTTCCATAAGAACATATGTGCTGATTTGTACAAGTCCAAGGTCGTAAACGACCTATCCCCTAGCGGCATGGCTGGTGGCTTCTTTATTCATGCAGATAGGTCAAGAGCGACTTATCCTAGGTCGTTCTCACGACCTATCATAGGTCGTGAGAACTTTCCTGTAGTCATAGCTGGAGTTCTCAAGTCGTTGAATCTCTTAGGTCGTGACCTTCCTTAGGTCGAAGTACTCCGTTAGGTCGTTGGGCAGTATTTTTATCTCCAAGTGCTAGGTCGTCTTCGACCTAAAGTAGGTCGTAGGTGGGCAACGACCTAGGGGATGGGATCTGACTTATCTCAATTGTGCTCGGCTCTTTTCTCAGCGAGTTGATAGGTCGCGCACGACTTGTTTTAGGTCGTAAGTCGGCTGAGATTTAGGTCGCTGAGACCGCTTCATTCTCAGGTCGGTAGGCTATGGCTTTGTTTAGGTCGCATATGATTTAGGTCGTGAGTTTGGTGAGCCTGTAGGTCGCTAAATTCTATAGGTCGCTGCTGCCTTTAGGTCGAGACAATCTTTAGGTCGCAACACTTTAGGTCGCAGCTACCTTTAGGTCGCTGAGCTTGCTAGGTCGCTCTCCTCTCTAGGTCGAGACATCTTTAAGTCTCTAGACCATTCCTATAGCTTGGTCGTTCCATGTCTTTAGGTCTTAGGTCGCTAATGAAGGGGAGTTCACATTTGCCCCTCGAAGTATACGCCTAGGTCGTAGGTCGTGTGCTTCGACTTTCTGAACTCGCATTCTGAAGAATTGCTAGGTCGTAAACGACTTAAGGAGAAAATTAGGTCGCGCAGTGTCGGTTCGCGTTCCACTGTCCTAGAATATAAATACCGTAGGTCGCTTCCTCCCCTCTTCATCTGCTTCAGCATCCATTCTGCCATTAACAAGCTTCTGAACTTCTCGAGGACGATTCTAATCAGCTCAATCTTTCAACTTTTCCATCACCAGATTGCGTAAGTGAGTTCTATCAACATTCGATCACATACATCATCAAACCACGAATATTCCACTTGTCATTCTTAATGCATTTTCGTATGCTGCTTTTTCCCATAAGTCACGATTCGATTTTCCTCTTGATTGAGTTATCGTGGTGATTCTTGTGGATATAGCAGTATATCCGATGTATGGTGGATCTGAGGCAATTTGGATTGGATTTCTCGAGTGATCTGTGAGGATGTGGGAGGAAGATGGCAAACCACAGTGATTCAAATTAGCTGGTTTATAAATTTGGAAGAGATGAGGAAGGCTCTAATGGGTTAACGGGTTGATGGTAGTGATGATCTGGCAGCGTGCGAGTGGGGAATCGACCTCAGGGGTGTCTGTTTGAATGTGAACCATGTGACCTAATACTAATGATCTAACTCCCTCTTGAATGAGATAAAACTTAAAGCAGAGCGACCTCATAACGACCTAAAAAAGTAACGACTTAAGTTCCATGATGATTGAAATCTTAGGTCGCGGCTGACCTTACACTTAAACAAATCTGGACCATCTTACTCTGAACTAAAGTGCGACTTAAGAACTTGTTGACCTAGATTCCTGAATGACTGCAGAGGGACTCGACATGTCAACGACCTAATTCTTTTGCGGTATGGGCTCTAGGTCGCAGCCGAGCTAGGACTTGAACAATTTTGCATTGTTTTGAACCCCTTGAACTTGCACAATGCGACCTAATGAAGCCCCGACCTATGCTAGGTCGCTGGACGACCTATCACTTGTGAAATTCTGTGAAGACTTGATTGAATTGTTTGACCTTGAATTCTGTTGCACTTTGTTGTAGATTATCTCTAATGCTAATAACCTATTAAACATAATATTTGCAGAAAACTGGGACGAATATACTGCCATTGACTGCCCACATCGAATGACAGATTAGTCGATAAAGAGTAATTAACTTAAATGAATTGTGTGAACGAAATGCTGTGAACCAATGAATTCAAGTGAAGTGTTAAAGCAAAACTAAAATATTCAGTTAAAGTTGATTTGTTCGCATTAACACTTCACTTGAGCTTCATATTAACAAGTCCTGAAATCTCATAGTTGACTAATTGTCAACTAGTTTAACTTCAGTTATGTTTTCTTTCTCTCTTTTTTTTTAAAAGTTCTGCACAACACTTCACACTTTTTAGGAAACGTGCACCTTCTCATCTGAACATCCAGTCGCTTATGTAGAATGATGTCTCAACAAGAAGAGATGATAGAACACGCTGAAGGGGTTTTCCCGATTGCTATTCCACTAGAGAATCCTCCGGAAAGAACTCCTACCCTTTTGAAACAGCGGGCGCTTAAT
Organism: Allium cepa; assembly: GCA_030765085.1. Taxonomy (NCBI): domain Eukaryota; kingdom Viridiplantae; phylum Streptophyta; class Magnoliopsida; order Asparagales; family Amaryllidaceae; genus Allium; species Allium cepa. The sequence continues at coordinate 362,365,193 of CM060942.1, forward strand.
CAATTATGCGTTCAATTTGGCATTGCCGAGGCAGAAGTTTTACTCCCTGGACCAAATGACTCTGCTGATAGACCACCTTACGGTTTTGTTGCCATTAATCGACAAATGTGCTTGAGTGGAGCAATTCCTCCTTTTAATGAATTTCTCTGGCAAATCCTACTTCGACTAACGATCTCTCCTTTTCAGCTGCACCCCAATGGCTATGCTATTTTGATGGGATTGTGTGTTCTGTTCAGGAGGACTCTTGATCGTCTTCCGAGTTTTGAGGAAATCTGTTACTTGTGCACTTTTGCGAAGAATAAGGACCATCCTTCAATTGTACTTGTAAGAGGTGCGAGGAACCGCAAACTTATTTTGGATTTGCCGGAGAGTGCACATGGATTCCTGAATCAATACTTCTACATTCGTTGCCCCGCAGAATTTTACGCAGACTGGAGAGTAGGAAGTGAGATCTTTTTTCTCTTTAATTTTATTCTAAGTTTTACCTGGTTCGTATTGCTAGATGCTGATTCCATTCCTTAACTTTCCAGCACTTCCTCCTCCTTCTAGAGATTCCAGCCATAAGTCAGTTTTTGAAAGGCTAAGCACTGTGGCTGCTGAAGAAAGAAGCGCAAAATTTTTATTGACAGAAGAACTTCTTCATCAGTTTGAGCTTCTACATCCTTCTCGTTCCACTCAAATACATGAAGTTCCAACGGAGGTTCCTGATTCTCCGACGAGCACTCCTGATGCCCCAGTCTCCACTAAAGAGCACTTGCAGGGAGGAACCTCTATAGAAACTTCACTAGTTAAGTGTTCAATTCCGAAAGATGTTGCGGGGCCATCTGACAAGTCTGTACTTGCCCCAGTTACTGAAGAGGAAGAACCCCCTCGATCTACTAGTGAAGTAGTTAAGAAAGCAAGCTCCAAAAAACAAGATGGCGATGATGTTTTTGAGGGGTTGAGCGATTTAATTGTGACATCCCAAGAACTTTTCAAAGATGATGTTTCTAAAACTGTCTCTTCTGTAATCGAGGCGACATCTTCTTTTCAACAAATGTCAACTCCTCCTACTCAAGTAATCACTACCTCTATTCCACAGAGTGGTTTGTAACTCGATGCGCGTAGTTTACACGTTACACGACACTTTGGATTTCTCATCACTTCTATGCACTTATCTTCTTGTACTTTAAAGATTTCTAAAGCTTATTATTTTAATTCCAGATTCTCCTATGGGGCGCAGCGGCTCGTATTATGATGATTTCCAGCGCTACGGGAGGCGTAGCCAGTATGATTACAGACGTTACCTTCCTTCTTACAGAGAGTCGGATGAAGAGAGGGCCATCAGGAAAGCCGACGAGAGACGAGCATATGAAGAACGTCGCCGAAGGGAACAAGAAAGACATGATCTTCCCCACAGAGATGATGATACCCAAAAGAGAAAAGCTCATGATGAGAGAGGAAAGAGTCACATAGACGATTCTTCTAGCAAGCGGGCTAGACTTACTGAAGAAACAACTCCTTCAGCTTCTGAACATGTCCCTGCTCAATCTCCTGCTCCCGTTCGCTCCGACATTCAAGCAATCATCAACCGGCCCGCATACCAAGTCGGGCAAGGTCCTCCCACTCTTCAAAGTCGATTTCCTCAGTGGTGCCTAAGAGGGGTTCGATTTGATCTCGACTTGGTTCCTCTCGACAAACCGGCTATGCTGCGAAATCTTGATACTGTCAGGACCGATATCGAAAGAATGTCGAACTGACAAAAACTCGTCGACGAACTTCAGAGGGTTAACCGAGCCAATCTCGAGGCCATGCTAACAATGGAGAATGATAAGGCTGAGTGGCAGAAGACTCTCGAACAGCATGACGCCGAAATGAAAAGTATTGCTTCCTACAATGAAAAGCTGGAAGCGGAAGTAGAAAAACTTAAGGAAGAATTAGCTACTTCATCTACTTTCCATTCTCAAAAGGAGAGCATGCTTCAGCAACAAGTACGAGATGCGCATGCCAGTCAAAGAGCAGTCGAAGATAAGCTTGCACACAAGGAAAAGGTCATGAAAGAATATCGTGCTGAAGCTGTACAACTGCGAGAACAGACCGGCTCTCAAAGCTTGGAGATAGAGTTGTTAAAAACTCGACTTGCTATGGCCGAAAAGGAGCGCGACGAGGCTGTTGCTGGTAAACTTGCGGCCGAAGAGGCTCATCAAGCAACCAAAGCTGATATTAGCTCCACATTATTCAATTTTTATCTGCACAGCATTTTGGGACGTGGCAGCCTTGCCTTTCTAGGCCCCAAGTATGAAATCACACTGGCTGAAGTTTGGGAGGCAGCACTTGATATGCTCGGTGATAAAGGTGCTGGATATGCTGAGTCAGCCCTTGAAGAGCATTATCTTGATGATGAAGCCCGCGCCGCTCTCGCCAAGGGAAAAGAGCAGCTTGCCAGAGCGCGGGCCGGTACGGCGGAAGAGGAGCGTTCTGAGAAAGAAGTACCGCCCACTACCTCTGAACGTCCTCTAGTTTCTCCCGAGGTGGACATTACAGGCTCTAGTGCTCATTCGCCGCCTCCTACAAGAACCGGGGTAATTACCCCTACTGATGAAGAGGCTTTGGAGGACATTGGGGCTCAGAATTATGAGATTGAACTGACGAAGCCAACATCTTCAGGTAATTTCGACATTGGTCCGATTCAGGTGGATTACCTGCTTATTCCTCAAAAATTTGATGAGCTTCTCGATTACCTCTTGAATCTCGATGAACCCATATCTCCCTTCTTTCGGGAAGATAATAACATTTTCAATTTTTCTTCTTCTGCAGTTGAAACAACAAGTGCCGTGCAGACTTCGCCTTCTCTGGTTATTCCTCCTCCATCTCTTCAGGTGACTCCTCCTTCTGCTTCACAACCTGGGTCTCAAGAGGATAAAATTGAGGCTCTTCATGGCTTGGATGACCCTATTGCTTCGCAGGAGCAAAAAGATGAGGGACTCGAAGGAGGCGAGATCTCTCCGGAGCGGACTCCTTCTGACGACGTAGTTTTGTCCGCTCTCGTTACTCCGGGGAGTGAGTCTTCTTCGAAGAGAAGAAAGAAGCGTGGGACATCGAAGAGGAGGGGGAAGAAAATTATCACCACTGAAGAGGAACCGGAAATTGCACCAGTTGCACCTCCCTCCCCTTCTTCCCTTATGCCTTCAGACCAACCTGAAAGACCTGAAAAGCTAACCATTCGGCCGGGTAAAGGGTCTAAAGGCGGCAAGAAGAAATGAAGAGTTGAGCTTTTTGATTCCTTTTTTGTGTAATGGTCGGATGTTGTGCAGGCACCGGCCCCTGCTTTTTATTTTGAAACCTGTATCTGCAATATCTGCAATTGAATAAAATGATTCTTTATTTGTACAGACTTTTGTTTGAATTTGAGAATGCATTTATTATTCATTTTTGCACAAGTTTATTTATACGATGTTGCGGTGAGCTTGTGGTATGTTGTTTGAGCGTACTTTACCGACATAGTTATACCACTTTGTATGTAACTATACCATGTTACCCCTATACCATGAGCTTACTGCAATATCGTATACTTTGAGGGGACTTGCACTCTCGTTTTCTAAAGAATAATTACTTCATTCTCGAAGAGAATTTTCGTAGAGTGCAACTTCCTTCATATAAGTTTCTACGCTTTGTCCTTCGAAGAAATCACTTTTTCCTTTTGCGTATGTATACATTTTGCCAAGTGAATTCTTCTATGTGGTAAAGCGGACCTCTGAATGTACTTTAACTTTCTTTCCCCCTTCTTTTTTTTTAGAATAGGTAAATCGCTCTTCCTTTGAAAGTTAAAGTACGCTCTTGATGAGGATTTTTTTTTTAATAAAAATTTGTGCCTCTGAGGAGAGATTTTTTCACGTTTCAACACTTGGAAGTTTTATTTCAATCTTGGTGAAACGTGTTCCTCCAAAGAGTTGTGTCTTTGAAGAAAGCCTTTTCACGTTTCAACACTTAGAAGTTTTATTTCAATCTCGGTGAAACGTGGGCTTCTGAAGAGGTCTTTCTTTTTAATTGTGTCCCCGGGAGGGGATTGTACCTCTGAGGAGGGATTTCTCACGTTTCAACACTTGGAAGTTTTATTTCAATCTTGGTGAAACGTGTTCCTCCAAAGAGTTGTGTCTTTGAAGAAAGCCTTTTCACGTTTCAACACTTGGAAGTTTTATTTCAATCTCGGTGAAACGTGGGCTTCTGAAGAGGTCTTTCTTTTTAATTGTGTCCCCGGGAGGGGATTGTACCTCTGAGGAGGGATTTCTCACGTTTCAACACTTGGAAGTTTTATTTCAATCTTGGTGAAACGTGTACCTCCAAAGAGTTGTGCCTTCGAGGAAAGCCTTTTCAAGTTTCGACACTTGGAAGTTTTATTTCAATCTCGGTGAAACATGGGCTTCCAGGAAGGTCTTTATCTTGTTTTGCATTTCGACTTTGGTGAAGTGAAATTCCGAAGAGCGGTTGTTACACTTCAACTCCTGGCGAAATGTGCCTCCGAAGAGGGCTTTTATCTTGTTTTGCATTTCGACTTTGGTGAAGTGAAATTCCGAAGAGCGGTTGTTACACTTCAACTCCTGGTGAAATGGGCCTTCGAAGAGGGCTTTTATTTTGTTTGCATTTCAACTTTGGTGAAGTGAAATCCCGAAGAGCGGTCATAACACTTCAACTCCTGGTGAAATGGGCCTCCGAAGAGGGCTTTTATTTTGTTTGCATTTCAACTCTGGTGAAGTGAAATTCCGAAGAGCGGTCATAACACTTCAACTCCTGGTGAAATGTGCCTCAGAGAGGGTTTTCATCGCCTGGAAGTTACTCTCTCATGGTTGGAGGGTCATGACTCCTCCAATCTTTTTTGTTGAGTAGAGAACTTTCTTTTTTGTGGCGTATGACCCATTAGAGGTCTTTATCCTCCGAAGAGTTGTGCCTCCGAAGAGGACTTGTGCTGCCGATGATGGCTTTGGTTGTTCCTCTGTTCACTTGCTCATGCCTTTTCAATGATCCTCTGCCCCCTCTTTTTCTTTTTTTTTTTTTTTTTTTTTACAAGTAACTTTTTTAATCCAAGGAAGTGTGCTTCATTGTCAGGCAATTTCATGAGAACGAGCACTAGCTTCTTAATTGGATGTTTGTTTGTTCAAACGATCTCAATTTATTAGCAAAGACCCGTTTCTGTCGAAATCATAGGCCGTTCAATTGAAGTACTTCCTATCTAGGATTTGAATTCAGGGCTTTTGTGACTTGAAATTTGGCGAGAATCACTTGGTCTTTTTATGTGCAAGTTTCACTTCCATTGTCTGCAAAAATTTAAATCGACATTTCAGCAATACATTCTATGTACTTTTTATATCGAAAATAAAGCAAACATGTAATAATAATAAGGAACACAAGATTTATAGTGGTTCGGCCAGGAAATTGGGCCTACATCCACTTTATATTCTTTCATTATTTACTTGCATCAGTTTTACAATTGCTTTCAATTAAAAGAATCATACATTCATAACTCTTTTTACAATATTTCAACAAAATTTTCAAGTAAAGTATGGACGCAAATGGTTGCTGTTCCATGCCCTTGGAATTTGATCTCCTTCAACAGTGGTGAGTTTGGATGTGCCGTCAAGAAGCTTCTGACCTATTACATATGGTCCTTCCCAATTTGGCCCAAACACACCTGTCGCTGTCATAATTCTTTTCAGGACTAGGTCTCCAATCTCAAAGCTGCGTTGGCGAACTTTGGAATTGAAATGTCTGGCTATTCTTTGCTGATGGGCTGCAATTCTGAGATTAGCCTCATCTCTTTTTTCATCAAGGAGATCTAGCGCTTCAAGCTGTAGCTTTTCGTTTTCTGCTTGATTGAAATGGATTCTTCTGTGTGAAGGGACTTCTATTTCTACCGGAATCATTGCCTCTGACCCGTATGCCAATGAAAACGGGGTGTGCCCAGTCACAGTTTTGTGAGTGGTTCTGTATGCCCATAGTGCCAGTGGTAGCTTATCGACCCAACCACCTTTTGCTCTTTCAAGTTGCTTCTTGATGGTTGACTTAATAATTTTGTTCACGGCTTCCACCTGCCCGTTTGCCTGCGGATGAGCTACTGCTGAGAAGCTTTTCCGGATTTTGAATCGCTTGCAAAAATCTTGGAATTCTTCACTTTCAAACTGAGTTCCATTGTTTGTAATTATTTTTTGAGGCACACCGTATCTGCAAATGATGTTTTTAGTCACAAAACTTATCATCTTCTTTGAGGTGATAGTGGCCAGTGGTTCAGCCTCTGCCCACTTAGTAAAATAATCTACAGCAACAATGGCATATTTAATTCCAGATTTGGCAGTTGGTAACGGTCCTACAAGGTCGATTCCCCATATCGCAAACGGCCATGGACTGACCGTCTGTGTGAGTTCAGTGGAAGGAGCTCTAGGAATTTTGGCGAATCTTTGACATCTGTCACATTTTCGGGAATACTCCGCTGCATCTCGATTAATTTCTGGCCAAAAATATCCGTACCGGAGAATTTTCTTTGCTAATGTTTAGCCACCTGAATGATCACCACATTCTCCTCCGTGTACCTCTGCTAAGATTGCTTTAGACTCTTCCCTGGATACACATCGAAGTAATGGCATTGAGAATCCCCGTCTGTATAACCGGCCATCCTGGATTACGTATCGAGAGGCTTTTCTCAGTAGCTTTTGTCGTTCTTTTGAGTTCCCTGGTAAGGATCCATTGAGCAGATATTCTATTATCGGAGTCATCCATGATTCTTGCTCTTGAGACATGCTCATGATCCAATCAATGTCCATCTCATCAATGCTAGGAGTCGACAGGACCTCCACTGGAGTTAGCCCCAGAAATTGAGCTTCGCCTGTGCTCGAATACTTCGCGAGAGAATCTGCTTTCATGTTTTCTTCTCGAGGAATGTGGCTTATCATGTAATGATCGAAATCACTCAGGAGTTCCCAAGCCTTTGACAAGTAGGCGGGCAGATTCCCCCCTTTTGCTTGGAATTCCTTTTTGACTTGGCACACAATAAGCTGAGAATCACTGAATATCTGTAGCGCTCGGATGTTTAATTCTTTAGCAATCCTTAAGCCAGCGATAAGGGCTTCGTATTCTGCTTCATTGCTTGTTGAAGGAAATTCCAATCTTAGTGCATAGCATAATGATCGACCTTCAGGAGTCTCAAGTACAACTCCGGCTCCAGAACAGTAGTCGTTTCTCGCACCATCGACATATAACTTTCCACTGGATCGAGGAATTGTCGACCGTTTCTTCCTCACTGTTACCCTTATCTGTAAATTCTGCAATGAAATCCGCTAAAGCTTGTCCATTGATTGCTTTCCGGGGATGATAAGTGATGTCATACTGACTGAGTTCAATATTCCACTTTAGAAGACGACCCGAAGTTTCAGGGCGAAACAGGACTTGCTTTAAAGGTTGATCAGTGAGGACTCTGATAGGATGAGCTTGAAAATATTGCCTCAACTTCCTAGACGCGATTAGTAAGCAATAGGCGAGTTTTTCCAACTTAGAGTAATTCATCTCTGCCCCAGTGAGTCTTTTGCTGATATAGTAAACTGGATGTTGAATCCTTTTGTCTTCCCGTATCAGCGCTGCACTTAAAGCATGAGATGATACTGCCAAGTATATAAGAAGATCCTCGCCATCGCCAGGCCTAGAAAGTATTGGAGGCGTCTCCATATGGCGAATCAATTCATCAAAGGCTTTTTGGCATTCGGGAGTCCAATCGAAGTTTTTCTTTCCTTTCTTTAGGGCGTCAAAGAATGGGATGCATTTATCTGTGGCTTTGGAAATGAACCGACTCAAGGCGGCAACTTTTCCATTGAGACTTTGCAATTCCTTCTTTGTTCTAGGAGCTTTGACTTCTTTCAATGCAGTAATTTGAGCTGGACTGGCCTCAATGCCCCTAGCGCTCACGATGAAACCTAAAAACTTGCCGGATTCCACTCCAAATGAACATTTTAAAGGATTGAGCTTCATTCCGTATTTTCGGAGGACAGCGAACATGTCTGCTAAGTGTTCTATGTGATCCAGTGCTTTCTTAGACTTTACTAACATGTCATTGACGTAAACTTCCATGGTTTTGCCCAGTTGCGGTTTGAACATAGCATTAACGAGTCTTTGGTATGTTGCCCCTGCATTCTTCAACCCGAAGGGCATAACTCTGTAGCAGTAAAGACCAATGTCGGTGATAAAGCTCGTGTCCTCCTGATCTGGCTCATGCATCATGATCTGGTTATATCCGGAGTAAGCATCCATAAAAGATAACAATTCATGCCCCGCTGTTCCATCTACCAGTTGATCGATCCTGGGTAAAGGGAAGCAATCTTTGGGGCAGGCCTTGTTCAGATCTGAAAAATCGATGCACACTCTCCATTTTCCATTAGCTTTCTTAACCAGCACAGGATTTGAAACCCAATTCGGATATGTAGATTCTTTGATGAAGTTATTTTCCATGAGTCGATCAATTTCCTCTTTTAATGCTGCTGACCTTTCTGGACCTTGGGTTCTTCTTTTCTGTTTTACTGGTGTAAACTTCGGGTCAATATTCAGAGCGTGTACTGCGACTTCTGGAGATATTCCACACATATCAGCATGAGTCCAAGCGAAGACATCCAGATTTGCTTTCAGGAAAGATATCAAAATATTCTGAATTGACGCATTAAGTTGTGAACCCACATTCAACACTTTGTTTGGGTCCTTTGGGTCAACAGGTATTGGTATTGTCGTTTCCACCGGTACCACTCTATTTTCCCCTGCACTGACTTTTCTAGGGTCCATCTCTTTCCTTGCTCCGCTGTGCTCGCCAGTGCAGGGTCCGCCCTGTAATTGCTACAAGGCTGATTCTTTGATGCGGACTGGGGTTGCGGCATTCTTTCCCATTTCTCTTTTTCTGGTTTCTCGTAGCTCTGTCAGATAGCACTCTCGCCCAACATTTTGATCACCTTTTATAACTCCTACTCCATTGTCTGTAGGGAATTTAATAGTGAGGCACCACGGGGCAAGAACAGCTTTGAACGCTGCCAGAGTTGGGCGACCAAGGAAAGCATTGTAAGCAGAAAATTCGTCGACAATCACAAAAGTTTGCTTGCGGACTACTTTTCTCTCTCCTTCCCCAAGTTCCACAAACAAATCAATGGTCCCTACCGGCTGCTTTGGCTCCCCCGTGAAACCAGCAATTTTCTGCGATGAGGCTTGTACATCGACCATAGGGATTTTCATTTGGTCGAATGTTTTCTTAAAGAGAATATTGCAGGATGCACCATAATCAATGAGAACTCTTCTGACAATAGCTGGTCCGATACCAGCCGAGATGACTAGAGGATCCAAAGTAGGAGCTTCAATACCTGCGGAATCCCTGGCTCTGAACACAATATCATCATCAAAAGTTCTTTGTTGCTTCAAAGGCGTAGCACCTTCCAAAACAAATACATCTTCCTCAGTCGGCACATACTTTAAAGCTCTGGCAAACCTTTCCATCTCACCCCAGCTTCTGCCTGCTGGGTGAGGTCCTCCTGTAATGACATTAATAATGGGCCTTCCAGATTCATGCCCTGCAGCCTTCTCAATCGTCCCAAAACTTTACAAAACTTTACAATTTCTAACTATTTTCCAAAACAACCTTTGATTAAGAACACCCTCCTACTGTTCCCAACTTCCCAAACTTCTCCCATTAGGTTCGCATTAATATCATATACCCAACCATTCAAATTTCAATTTGAAACCAAATTTTCAATTTTTTTCCAAATTTCTCAAAAAAAAATTCTAACTCCCTAAATTTCCGAAAAATTTCGCCAGTGTCTCCTTTGCGTGGCTATCTTGGTACAACTACAAAATGCCTCTACAGGCTCTCATATTCCAAAAGAAAACAAAAAACCAAGTGGCTCGATCAAAATCCCAATCAAATTTCATACAGAAATTTGAACACAAACCTTTTTAACGTGCAATTCAAATTTATCTTCTGAAATCAAAACCAAATTATTTTCCTTTCTCTTTATAATACCTGCATATCTCACTTAGCAATATGTCCAATCACAATGTTCAAAAACATTTTAACGACTTCCTTACAAATGTCAATATTTATCCATTCAAATATTAACTTAGATTATATTTGTAGTATAAATTTCCAATTAAGAATTCACCATTCCTTTTTTTTAAATTTAGTATAAGCATTTAATATGCTTCTTTATTTATTTTCACTTCACTATTGGAGTTTATATCCATTTCTATTCACTATGCCTTTACCATCCCATTTGAATTCAATTAGCTTCAATTTACTAATTGCTTTCCAATCTAAATAGTTTTTCCAAATTTCCATTTAGATTTCCATCTTCTAGTTCTACTTGAATTCAATTTTGTCTTCAAACTTTGTATATTGAATTGTATTCGCCTTATCTCAACCCATATGTAATTAACCATTTCCTTTTATTAGTTCCGCTTACTAATTTATTTAAAATCTCAAATAAAAGTTTACTCGCAAACTTTTTCTTCCTTTAGTTTCTTCAAACAATTTTTTTTAATTTCACCTTACTTTACATTCGCACTTTTTAAATTAGATTTCAATATTCAATTTTTTTAAAATCAATTTGCTTACTAATATTAAATCCTTTGCCGTTAGTGAAAATTTTTAAAAAATTCTAACTCTCAAAATTGTTGAAATTTTTTGGCAGTCTCCTTTGTACGAAGGAGCTTTTGCAATTTGACAAAAGATATAAATATATATACATCGACCCACACGGTCGGAAAAACCAAAAACAGTTCATACTCCTATTTTTATTGCGTAGGCGTACCTTTATTTAGCATTTTTAAGCGAGCGGCTTATTATTTAGCATTTTGCACGCCCAAAATCCAACCGAATGGCTTCTCGGTACCTGTACTTACTCAATTCAAATATAAATACTAAATATATGAAATTTATTAACATTTCACTTACTTTCAATAGATAACACATAAATTTCACATATAATGCACCTTATACAATTTTCATCAGCACATATAATATTCCAACACTTATTACACTTGTTTACAACCAATTCTCAAACCATTTCATTTAGTTTAAGTGATTTACAACTTACTCTCTTATATTTAATTTATTCTAAGCAAAACAACTTATATTCATTCCAATAGATTTCAAAATTATCCTATTTCACTTCTACTAACTCGTAGAATTTATCAAATCCCGTTTACATCGAACGACTCATTTTCTTATGCAATTCAAAAATATTAATGTGAATAAATAATTACTTAAGATGATAACCATTTAAATTGATTCCAACTCAATTTACAATTAATCCCATCCCATTTTAATTTATTCACAAACTTTTATTGCATTTCTTTCGTATCCAAAAAGTTTGATTCCAAACCATTTTATTATATAGGACATCATCCCATGCTTCTATTAACTTTAAACTTAAGTTAGTTTACTTCAATTCACTCCCATTTCATAATTTAAGTTCATTCTTATTTTTAATTTATTCATACTCGAATTAGATTTATTTTCATCTCAAATTATTTTTATTTTAATCCAATTCCATACAACTTCAATTCATATTTAATTCACTTACAATTCTAGGTTGAATTTCTATTTATAACTCAAGCTTTATTTCCAAACTCTATTATCTATTCACAATCTTTGATTTGATTTCCCTTTCATCAAATCCCAACCATTTCACTATGTTATTCAATTAGTTTATTCTTTTATCCATTTTTTTAAATTTTTAATTCACATTAACAATTCATTATAAAATTTATTAATAATAAGGTCATTCAATTTAGGCTTGAATTGGATTTGTTTACAACCCACACCAAATCTATTTTAATCCAAATCAATACTTACTTAGTTTACATTTATTTATTTAAGTAAGAAGTTTATTCCATTCAATATTATCTATAACTCGATTGAATTTATTTCAACCCAATTTTATTTAGCTTAACTCTAGTTAAATCTAGCTGCACACCATTCTTTTTGAATTTTGTTAAGCAAGGATTTAATTCCATTTAATATCATTACAATATCCAATTTCATTTCATTTACTTACAATTATAAATTCATTTGTTCATTCACAAATTCATTTTCAATCAATAAATTTTATTTCCAAACATTAATTATTTTTAGTTCATTTGAACTAATTCTGCACTTATTTTTATACAATTTTAAATCAAACATCATCCAATATTCAGTTTCATTTCAGTTGCATACCATATATATCATTCAGTTACTTACTAATTTTAAATCTCAAAACTTTGTTTTATTTAGTCCAACTTGACTAATTTTTCCATTTCACATAATTTAACACAATTCAAATTTTAAATTCCAGTTGTGAACGCTAAAATTTGAACGCTAACACCCCGGTGTATGAGTTGTAGTTATGAAAGCACCACCCGATAGCTCGGGAACAGATTACAAGCAGATAATAGCTGAAAAGCAGTAAACAACAACAATTTTATAGTGGTTCGGCTTAAGGGTATAGCCTACGTCCACTTTAAGTACTTTTATTAATGATCTCGTTACAAGCTGATACAATTCTTCCCAAGTACAATACACTTTGAATTACAAGACACTTAGAACAAGTAGCCTAAACTTCGATGAAGATGAGAGTTTTCGAATCCATGTTGGATGTATGTGATCTCTTCTTGAAGTTGTTTGTAGTGTTCTTAGTGTCTTGAGAGCTTCAAGTGTTAGATTGGTTCGGAATGCAGCAGAGTATCGGCGCTTGAAGAGAGTGAGCCCAAAGTCCTTTCCTAGTTGGAATTAGGGGTGTATTTATAGGCTTTGCTCGGACTTAGGTCGTAGGTCGTGACCGACCTAAGTAAGGTCGTAGGTCGTCTCCGACCTAAAAAGCACTGGCCTTCCTTCCATAAGAACATACGTGCTGATTTGTACAAGTCCAAGGTCGTAAACGACCTATCCCCTAGAGGCATGGCTGGTGGCTTCTTTATTCATGCAGATAGGTCAAGAGTGACTTATCCTAGGTCGTTCTCACGACCTATCATAGGTCGTGAGAACTTTCCTGTAGTCATAGCTGGAGTTCTCAAGTCGTTGAATCTCTTAGGTCGTGACCTTCCTTAGGTCGAAGTACTCCGTTAGGTCGTTGGGCAGTATTTTTATCTCCAAGTGCTAGGTCGTCTTCGACCTAAAGTAGGTCGTAGGTGGGCAACGACCTACGGGATGGGATCTGACTTATCTCAATTGTGCTCGGCTCTTTTCTCAGCGAGTTGATAGGTCGCGCACGACTTGTTTTAGGTCGTAAGTCGGCTGAGATTTAGGTCGCTGAGACCGCTTCATTCTCAGGTCGGTAGGCTATGGCTTTGTTTAGGTCACATATGATTTAGGTCGTGAGTTTGGTGAGCCTGTAGGTCGCTAAATTCTATAGGTCGCTGCTGCCTTTAGGTCGAGACAATCTTTAGGTCGCAACACTTTAGGTCGCAGCTACCTTTAGGTCGCTGAGCTTGCTAGGTCGCTCTCCTCTCTAGGTCGAGACATCTTTAAGTCGCTAGACCATTCCTATAGCTTGGTCGTTCCATGTCTTTAGGTCTTAGGTCGCTAATGAAGGGGAGTTAACACCAGTATTCAATTTTCACTTTACTTACTTACAAAGTTGAATTTTATTTCTACAAATTTCAAATTTACAAGTTATCATACTTAATAAATGCCATAAACATTCTTAGTTAAAATTCCAAAATTTGAACAATCTTTCAATATTTCAAAATTCCCTTTGAAATCACCTATATCCAAAATTCCTTGCATTTTCAATATCAAACTCAATTTCGCAAACAAACATTAATCCAAAACATCCAGGTAGCAATCCCTCTTTTGGAAACTCGAAAATGAACACCGATGATGTCGCGATGATCATCGGAATTATTTTCCAGCAACCGTAAAGAGTTTAATGCTTTTATCTCTTTTAAAACCCTTCAAATATTTTAATTTCCAAACCTCTCTAGATTTCAAATCCGGTTCAAAAATATTTCTCATATATATATTATTTTTCCCAACCTTTGGGAATCATTTTCAAATTCAAAGGAACTTAAATTCCTAAATTTTCAAATTCCCAACTCTTTAAATTTATATTCAAACATTACTTTGGAATTTTATCCCATTTTAATTATTAATCACGCTATAATTCACAATTATAGTTTACATTTACAAATTTCATTTGTATATGAATTTATTCTTAGTTTTTAATTATGGTTTCAATATCTTATTCAATTATGAATCACATTCACAAATCTCATTTATTTATTAATTTATTCCTTAATCTCTGTTATTATTTTCAATTTCTCATTCAATTTTACACATTAATGATAATAATTTAATATTATCATTCCTGACAACCAAGCATCCATATATACTATAACAATTTATGAAAATCATTTCTTTTATATATAAAAATAATTTTGGGTAAAATTATTTCATTTACCCAATTTAAAACAATATTGTATCGATTTATCTTGTTTAAGAGTTTAGAAATCCCTATCGATAACATGGCGTCCCATACATCGACTAGAATCCATAAACACTCAACGGATAAATCAACACAATATAAAACAATTTTATATACACTAACAAATACACGCTCATATCCATTAATATGCTCAAGCTCATTCTAGAGTACCACGGACTCTATTTAAATGAGTAATTCCCACTAGAGCCAAGGTTATCACCAACCTAAGCTCTGATACCAAGTGTAACGACTCGCAAATCCGTACACCTTGAGTCAACACCATTCTCTGTCAATCAACTCAAGATGTATAGAATACGAACCATTTGGGTTAAAGAAGAAGAGGTAGAAGAAGAAAATAGAAAACAACAACAGAATCTAACCAACGCAGCGGAATAAAATATAATATATAATAACAGATCTTTACACAAAAGAAAACTATAACTGTTTATACATACATCATCATAGTACATCATCAGAGTTCCACATCAATAACATACAACTGTATACACAACGGAATAATAACCAAATACGGAAGTACGTATCACATCCATCTCGTCTCCTGAGATCCACAGCATCCTTCCTGTATCCTATAATACTCGGTCTGACCCGAGCATTATAGTTAAATAACACCCTAGTTAGTCTGGAATACCAGCGTGAGAAATCACACTCAAATTGATTATTAACGTTTCAAAAATTCTTTGAAAATAAAAGCATCTCGTAAGACCACGCCACAAATAAACATGCCGGGTTTTTACCTTACGATAGCCAAAACATTTTCTTATAAAATCCTCTGATATTATAATAGGGTCTATATACAAATACTTATTAAAATAGCCGAAATTGTTAAATTATTAAATTCTAGCTACTATCCATAGAGTGGGTAATACAAAAAAAACTCGTAAAAGGCACGTAGGGAGAATGGATTTCCAACTAATGACTAGGCACTGAGGTACCACCTGCCACAGTACGTGGCCTAGATCACCGTACCGAGGATCACTCTCGACCCCCTGCAACACAAGATCGGGACTACTCCTTACTGGATAATCTCGAGTGAGATCACTCCACGGTTGGGATAAGCAACCGCACCACTAAGCCGAAATAAAAAGGGACTTCTAGACAGGGATGACCTTGAATAACATCATACGGTATATTAATATTCGAACAATTCGAACAATTATTTCCTTTTAATAAATTAAATTTTCTAATGATTTAGTTTTAAGCTAAAAAATTTCGAACAATTATTTCCTTTTAATATATTAAATTTTCTAATAATTTAGTTTTGAACTAAAAATTTCGTTTAAAAATCTTTTTAGTAGCTAAAATAATTAAAATAAGTTAGTTAAACAATTTTTTTTCAAAGTCCTATATATATAAAATTTCTGTTTTACTGTACATATTAAATATGCGTGTGAATTTATATATATATATATGTATATGTATATTTTTATTTAAAAATTTGTTTTCTTTTCTGTAAATACACAGTAACTAATCTTCACTGTAAAATCCGTAAAACAGAATCCCCATTTAAAAACTTTACTGTATATATATATATCTATGTATTTTTAACATAAACATACATATATCTATTTTAATTGAAAAGAAAAAGAATTATACCTCATCGTTATTACTTTTTATGTCTTATGTAAATTGAAAAAAGGGAGTCTTTAGTGTAAACTTATATCCTTTTCTTTTCGTATTTCCTAACCTAAATATACATATATATAAATTCAATAGAAGAAAATACCTCCGCTTTGCTCTATTCAGATCCCTCTACCTGCTCGATTAGATATGCTGCCCCATCGATCGCCACATGCGAGCGCCTCCCCTATGGTCTTGCTCGAACTCTCGAAGCCCAATGTCACTAGTGCGCACGCGTGTTCGCCGAGACATCGCCCCAGCTCCTCCAAATCCCCAAAGCACCCGCGACCATGCCAGTCACCGCCTCAAGCTTCCTTCAGCCAACGTCGCCGCACTTGAAACCCATACAACAAATCGCGATTTAGAATTGATCGGTTCGATCGTTTGAAGAGAGGGATGCGATTGAAAAAGAAAAGGGAGGTGTTCGATCCCTGGACCGAGAATTAGTTTGGAAATTTTTTTTTGTTTTGCTTCCATTTCTTTTTGAGGAACGAATTGATTTTATATTTTTCTGAATTTGAAGAGGAAACGCATTCAATTCTATCTGCCATTTAATTTTCTTAGGCTTTCGATTTAATGAATGAAAAGGAGATGTTGCTTTGCTTTTTAAACAAAAAGGATGGGGTGTTGGCGTGTTGAAGAAGGGATAGCTACAGTATTTCGAAAAAGTTCTGATGGAAAAGAATTTCAGCTGAAGGAAATTTTGACCAGTCAAACAATGTATATTATATTTTGATTATAAATATAAATCGTCTCAAATTCGCACTAAAATCCTCGATCTCTTATCGTGGCGTGCCGCTAGGCGTTTATAATGTTATACCCCTATTCCGAACGCAATTGAAAAGGTTTCGAGTTTAAATTCGATCGTATGGAGAAGATAGCTTTTTTTGGGACCTAGTTACTATATTGAATTTTCGTTATAAATTTCAGCGCGTTTACCAGCCGTATGGCCACACAATAACTCCAAACGCTACTAAATTTGAAATTCGATAATCATACAATATTACGGATCCAATGTGACTGGTTTCGTCGAATTTCGAGACTGTCCCACGGAAGGCAATTTTTAAATATCGATTTAAACGATAAAATTTCAAAACCGAACAAATCAGTGTTAAATTCAATTTTACAACTTCTATTATCCTCAGTATTATCAATATAAATTCTATAAGCCTTCAAATTATTTTTAACAGGCTTAGAACTCCAGATTTAACATTTTACCCAACTTCAAATTATTAAATTTAATAATTTAATCATCAAATAAATTGGGATATTTGAATTCAAGTTAAAATTAACCTTTAAATATTTACAATTAATTTAAATATTCCAATTTTAAATGCTTAAAAATTCCGGGTCGTCACAACTCACAACTTCTAAAATTCCTTATGTTTGTTAACTTTTTATATTTATGATGTGATTTGATATTTATTTATAACTGTTTGGCATATATTTAATCATCATCTCAGTTAATTGCATTTATTTTGTTATTTAATTTATTATTGAATACAATTGCCAGTTAAATTACCTGTTATGTATTATCAGTTATACATTGATATTGATTGATTGTTTTGTATGATGATTGCGATGGATGTATGATTTTTATGATGGATGAATGGATGTTTGTTATATCATCATACTCTGCAAGTTATTATGCATTTTATTTCATTCGAGTTTACAGTTTGAAACGATGTATAATCGTATTTTATTTCAAACTACAGATTGTAATGATAAATATCCGTATCACTTGACCATAGGATAGAAAATTATATACAGACATCGCGGTCTATATATAAATTATTTTGAAAATGATTTCTATGGTTGGAAAGGAACACGGTTTAATAAATATTACTTTTTGGTGTTATAAAATATATATATATATAGTTCAATTCTTGGATTTAAGCTATGTATTTTGTTAATAAAATGAGTTTAATAATCTTGTTGATTGTTTTATATTACATGGTTAAGTACCTATTTAAAATATTGTATATATAGAGTTATAAATGACTTTAATGAAATTTAAGTTGGAATATAAATATGGAATTGGTTTAAATTGAATAATTTAAGAATTGTACTTGAATAAAATTTGATTTGAAAATTTAATAAAAATGAGATTTTAAAGGGTATGATTCTTATAACTTGATTTGGTTTAAAGTGATTTAAATGAATATAAAGTGGAGATAAATGAATATATCAAGTTAAATATATTGAAAGTATATCCAGTTGTTTGAAGTTCAAAGTTTTACTTAAATTATATTGGATTTATTAAGTAAACATTTCAAACCTAAATAATAGCAATTGAATTTGATATATATGGGATTATCAAATAATTAGTTTTGAAATGGTGAGATATATAAAGCTTTGAAATATATAGAATTAAATGGTTATTTGGGGTTCGAATCTAAATTTGGAATTTGACTGTGAAGGCGAAGAAGCTATTTTATTATATAAAGTAATTTAATATTTAAACCATTTAAGTATTAGAAGTATGTTTCAAAGCTATGGGTTTCAAGTTATATAGATTTGAAAGGGCTATGAGTTTGGAAAATAATATATTCTGAAATAAATGATATCATATTGATTTGGGTTTTAAAACAGAAATGATATCGTATTTATAGTTTTTTTGTAGTGGATATTATATTCCGGTTTTAAAGTGTAAACTATTTCGAAAAGACCGCGGTGTTATAATAATGTTTGGTTGTTGAAGAGACCGGGATCGGAAGTTGTCATACTCTCTGCGAACTCCGAAAATTACTTTAACAACCGTGAACGCGGTGGAGATTCCGGAATGAAGTAGGATGGTGGCGGCGTTTCCTTTGAGGTAAATACGTGGACCCGAGTCCCATGAGTTGGCATAAGGTGGATAAAACATGAGCGATTCTCGGGCCAATGAGGTCATTCCTTTGATCGGACGCTCTCCTTCGATATTATACTTTGACATTTGGATTTGATTCGGTGGCTACTTTTGATTTTTGATTTTGGGGGTGTTGATCAAGGTGGGCGGTAGTAGCTGCTACGCGTTACCACCAGCCCGGATGCGTAATTGGTATATCTACCCTGGCATTGCCTAGTTGTGCCATGTCACCTACCCTATCGCGCCTTGTACGAGTTTGGTTTTCTCCCGTAGCCCGTGTGGTATCCTCTGGTGGCTTCCCGATTCTAAGGGACTATGATATTGGATGGACTACTAGGACTATTACGTGTTAAGGGTAATATTGGGTCACTCCTTAATGCTATTTAAAAGTATGTTTATTTTACTGTAGACATTACTATAATAGCGAAATATTACTACATAGTAAATAGTTTAACGGATCCTTAGGAGACGTGAATCCCGAGCATCTCTTGAGTTACTGCACTCATATTTATTTCTCTGGATTTAACTTACATAAGATCTTTAGTTCTGATCGAGTGTTTTGTCTTTTCAATTCGCTCGTGTCAGTCCTAGCATTTCAGGATTTGAAGATTTTATTCTGGAGGACGAAGACGAAGATTTGCAGTACTATTATCTACTATATTATTCCACTACACCATTTAATTCCGCTGCATTAATTATTATTCTCTGGTGTGTGTACTCCGATATGTATTGTATAAATATAATCAAATGTTTTGTAAAACAGCTTCATGAACTGTATATTTGATTATTATATTTGATCGTTCCGCTGCAAGATTCTTTTTTGTGGTTTTTTTCTTTCTCTATTTTTTTTATTTACCCAATAACAATCCGCCCTTCCGTATGGTGAATTGGCACATGTGTCGATTTAAAGCGTGTGAAAAGGCGGGACGTTACAACATGCTACGTACTTGAGGTCATATATAGAATGTAACAGCCCAAAATTTTTAACAAATATTTTGTTCTTTTGTATATAAACTTTGGGGTTTTATTTTTCAAAAAGTTGAATTTTTAAATTTAATTACAAATAATCTCTAAAATTTTATTAATATAAGCAAATTCTATAATTCTTATTTTGGTTTAAGTTTAACATTTATTTTATTTTATAATCTTTTAAATTCTAACTTCTAGATCTTTTAATCTAACTGAATATATTTGTAACAACATTTTACTCCACTTTTGATTCTTTTAAAAATCTTTTTGGTTATATACCTTTCAAATCAAGTAATTAATATTGGGTGAAAGAAATAAAATTTTATGTATATACATCAGTTCTTAGTAAATGATAAATGAATCAAAAGGATGTAAACAAACCATATTTTAAATTAAGTAATTAATTTTAAAATCAATAGGGTATAAATAAGCAATTTAATTACACCTTTAATTTGTACGTTTAAATCCGTTTTGATTAATTTAGTTGGCAAATAGATGGTACGTATTTAATAAAATATCCTTTACACGTATATTTTACTAAATATAGGTAGCGAGCAAATAAGAAAACGTATAAATTTAGATACGTTACTTTTGTTATAAATTGGGTGTACGTTTGATTAAATTATTGCGTCTTTAGTATGCATTCTTAAAATATTACCTTAGCAATAAATAAATAAATTAATCAGGAGACGTGCATTTCTAAGTAGGAAAGGAATAAATTCCCTAGCCATTCTTTTTCGTTTAAAAGCTTTGCCCTGGATTAATGTGTAAACGTTACACACTTTCCATATTCTTTAATTGTTTAAATTTGGTATGAAATCTTTGAATTTGCAAAGCCTACCAAAATCAAATTTATTGCACGCCGTTCTCCACTCAAATCAATGCAAGTTTTTCTTTTGTTCTCAGTCACGTATGCATACCACTGAAATACTATTTGATTTTATTATTTCTTGCCACTTCTCCTCCTTGATTCACGCAACTCATCCTATAAAATTCAAACCCACGTATCAAACATTTGCACCATGTTTTGGTTTCATCTTTCATCTCCATTTCGTGCGTGAGCTCATCAGGTATGGACGCATATTTTTCCTATTTTATTTTCTTCCTTCTTTTGTATTTCTTTCCATTTACTGGCCACGAAAGTACTCCACTGCTCCACCACCGTACAACTCGACTACCCTCCTCTAGTACAACCTACACCCACCCCAAATG
The DNA here is from genome assembly GCA_030765085.1 of Allium cepa. Lineage (NCBI taxonomy): Eukaryota > Viridiplantae > Streptophyta > Magnoliopsida > Asparagales > Amaryllidaceae > Allium > Allium cepa. Next base: position 362,386,313 of record CM060942.1, read on the forward strand.
CGGTAAACCACACGTGGCTGCATGGGTAGCCCATCACCACAAAACCCTTATCAAAGCTTAAACCGATCCCCTTGCATCTCTTCCTCCAGCAGACGAAGCCTCAGCCACCACCTCTTGGCATGTGACGCCGACTCTGACGAGGCACGCACCCTTGCTGGCGCAGATGGTCCAGTGGCCGACGGGTTCTAGTCACCTGTTGTTTGTATATAAAAAATAAAAATAAAATAAAAAATATAGGCTTGCACCACCTTTGTAGATTATCTAGGCCTATATGCATAAGTATCTCACTGTTTTGAACTCGTGTGCATACATATAATTTAAATGAAAAATGGGATGAGCCTTGAACGTTGGTAAAGTCGTAGGTGGAGTGGTCGACAAAATCATGTCAATTATCCCCTATTTAAAATCTCGTTCCAGTTTTGATTTATTTAAAGAGTTGATATGATCGTATTGAACTCGCGTAAATTTGTTTTATTTATTTTGTTCAAGATCGGAATCAGATTATCTCATCTTCCAAATATTTGATCGTGCCTTCTGTACGTTCCCAGTGTGGATACCGCAGTTTTGAATAGAATCTTCAGCGGCGAAAATTGAGTATCCTCACCTGACAAACATACTTATAGATCTATAAATTAATAACAAGGGAAATTATAGAATGGTTATATTTTACTTGCCTGTGATATAAATTTATGATGTTAAAAACACTGTTATTAAATTTACACATCATCAGTTATATTATATACTGTTATATTTACACTTTTACACTATTTATTTATTTACTGTTTATCACTGCAAGTTCCCTATATAATAGAATCGTTACGGGCTGAAATGATAGGCCTGAACGATATTTATTTATTTACTTATTTATTTATTGTTGTAACTTAGGATTGCAGGTTTGAAATGATAGAACCTGGATTTTTTTGTAAATTGCGGATTGAAATGATATATTATCCGTATCACTTGACCTAGGTTTGAAAATATTATACAGACCCGTGGTTATTATATATATAGATTTTCTGGAAATATTAAATATTTTTAAATTAGTATGTTAAAATATTCTGTTTAAAATTGGATTAAAAATGATTTTTATAAGCATAGTGATTTTGTACAAGTTAAATATGTAAATAAATAAATAGTTAAGTTAGAATTTAAAGTATAAATTTATTTTGTAAATTTTGATTTGTAAAATAAATGAAATTCAAGTTAAGTAATAAAATGTGATATTTTGGTATAAATTTAATATAAAGTAAATAAACAAAAGGGTTAAGTTGTCTATGAATTAAATAATTAAATAAAGTGAATACTTAAAAAATGGAAGTTGAAATAATAACTAAATTTGGATATGTGAAGCTGGTTTTAGAATAAAGGTAAGTTAAGAAATAAATGGGAAATTAAGTTATTTTGAAATGGTAATTAAACTTAATTATAAGTAAAATTTTATATAAAATTATGCACTTGATTTTAATAAGTAATGCTTAGAGAAGTTTGATATTTGTTTACGAAATTTACATTTAAAAATCATAAATTATTGAGTAATTTAAATAACTATTTCAAAGTGGAAATATGTTTTATAAGATTTAATTATTTCTAAAATTATATTGAAGCCTGAAATTAAATTTACTTAAATCTGATGTAAGGAATACTACCGCACTTTGCAAGTGCTTTAATGGATGCAAATGAACTAAAGCTAAACCTTGGGATTTATATTGGATTTTGTAAGAATAATAACTTCACTTTTAAATAGTCTAAAATGAAGTATTTTGATTTAAATATAAACTATTTTTGGAATTTATAACCACGGGTAATAATAACGTTGATTGTTAAAGAGACCGGGATCGGATATGGGCATACTCTCCGTCGATACCAACAACCACTTTGACAACCGTGTACGCGGTGGAGATTCCCGAATGAAGTAGGATGGATGTAACGTTCTATTGAGGTATGTATGTGGACCCGACTCCCGTGAGTTGGCATAAGGTGGCTAAAACAGGAGCGATCGATGGAATAATGAGGTAGTACCTTTGATCGGAAGCACTTCTTCGTATGCCATTCTATTACTTTGTGATTATTTGGTGCTCACCTTTGATTTTAGGAGTGTTGTTCGTGGTGGGCGGTAGTAGCAGCTACGCGTTACCACCGGTCCGAAAGCATAATTGGTATATCTACATTGGCATTGCCTAGCTGCGCCGTGTCACCTACCCTAGCGAGCCTTGTACGAGTTTGGTTTTCTCCCGTAGCCCGTGTGGTATCCTCTGGTGGCTTCCCGATCAGGAGGGACTATGATATTGGATGGACTACTGGGACTATTATTGTGTTAAGGGGGAGATTGGGTAACTCCTTAACGCTATTTAAAAGTAAGTTCATTTTTACATAGACACTATTATAATAGCGAAATTATTACTACATAGTAAATAGTTTAATGGATCCTTAGAGGATGGGCGGTCCCAAGCATCCTTTAAGTTACTTGTATATGATATTACAGTTCATTTGAATTAGCTTACACTGTATAAGTATGTATGTCCTGACTCGAGTGTTTATGTTTTATTTTACGCTCGGGTCAGCCGGAGTATCAGTTCAGACCTCTTTTTCAGAGCTAGGACTTCTGAAGATCACCTGTATCAAGCTGCCGTCTATTTTCTATTCAGTTCTTGTTTTAGCTTTTGTAATCGAGACTATTGAATATTGAAATTTTCTATGGTTATTTCAAACTATATTTAGTTTAAGACAATGTAATTTATACTTATTTTGAGACTATGTGATAGTGGCTTCATGAACCACTAAGTTATTTTATTCCGCTGCGAGTATTCTGATTTCTGTGTCTGTGATTCTGTGATTTGATTTCAATTGCTCCAATTTTTATTACAATATATTATTTTGAACTATTCAAGTTTGACACGTTTTAAATTATTGTCGAATTTGAATGGTGCAAAATAGTGGATCGTTACACAGAACAACATAAGTTTGTCCCCTATTCCCCATATCTTAGCACGTACCACGCACTAAAGATAATAATCATAACTATTGGATAGATAACACATCCTAAAATCTCTAAATATCATACAAGCGCATACAACAACTAACAACCTAGCCCTCCCAAAATATCATTACTACTTTAAGTTTTTTTTTTTCAAATTCCATCTTTATTCCTTAGTTTATTTTTTTTTTCTTTTTTTCCTAGTCAAAATGCCTTGTTAGTTCAAATCTTAATTTTATTTCTTGCCACTTCTCCTCCTTGATTCACGCAACTCATCCTATAAAATTCAAGCCCACGTATCAAACATTTGCACCACGTTTTGGTTTCAGCTTTCATCTGCATTTTCGTGCGTGAGCTCATCTGGTATGGCTGCATAGTTTTCCTATTTTATTTTCTTCCTTCTTTTGTATTTCTTTCCATTTACTGGCCACGAAAGTACTCCACTGCTCCACCGCTACACAACTCGACCACCCTCCTCTAGTACAACCTACACTCGCCCCTGATGCGGCAATCCTCACGTGGCTGCATGGGTAGCCCGTCACCACAAAACCCTAATCAAAGCTTAAACCGATCCCCTTGCATCTCTTCCTCCATTAGATGAAGCCTCAGCCACCTCCTCCTGGCATGTCTTGGGTAGGCGGTAGGCGGGTTCTAGTCACCTATTGTTTGTATATATAAAAAAAAATATAGGCTTGCACCACCTTTGTAGATTACCTAGGCCTATATGCATAAGTATCCCACTGTTTTGAACTCGCGTGCATACATATAATTGAAATGAAAAAGGGGACGAGCCGTGAACGTTGGTCAAGTCTTGGGTGGAGTGGTCGAGAAAATTGTGTCAATTATCCCCTTATTTGAAATCTCTTTGCAGTTTTGATTTATTTAAAGAGTTGATATGATCGTACTGAAATCGCGTAAATTTGTTTTATTTAATTTTGTTCAAGATCAGAATCGGATTGTCTCACCTTCCAATATTTGATCGTGCCTTCTGTACGTTCCCGCTGTGGATACCGTTGTTTTGAATAGAATCTTCAGCGGCGAAAAGTGAGTATTCTCACCCGACAAACATACTTATAGATCTATAAATTAATAACAAGGGAAATTGTAGAATGGTTAAATTTTTCTTGCATGTGATATAAATTTATGATGTTAAAACTCTGTTATTAAATTTACACATCATCAGTTATATTATATACTTTATATTTATGCTGTTACACTATTTATTTATATACTGTTTATCACTGCATGTTCCCTATAGAAAAGAATCGTTACGAGATGAAATGATAGGCTTGAACGTTATTTATTTATTTATTTATTTACTTATTTATTTATTGTTGTAACTTGGGATTGCAGGTTTGAAATGATAGAACGTGGATTTTTTTGTAAATTACGGATTGAAATGATATATTATCTGTATCACTTGACCTAGGTTAGAAAATATTATACAGACCCAGGGTTATTATATATATATATATATTTTCTGGAAATATTAAATATTTTTAAATTAATATGTTAAAATATTCTGTTTAAAATTGGATTAAAAATGATTTTTATAAGCATAGTGATTTTGTACAAGTTGAATATGTAAATAAATAAATAGTTAAGTTAGAATTTAAAGTATAAATTTATTTTGTAAATTTTGAGTTGAAAATAAATGGGATTCAAGTTAAGTAATAAAATATGATATTTTGGTATAAATTTGAATATAAAGTAAATAAACAAAAGGGTTAAGATGTCTATGAATTAAAGAATTAAATAATTAAATAAAGTGAATACTTAAATAATGAAAGTTGAAATAATACTAAACTTGGAAATGTGAAGTTGATTTTAGAATAAAGGTAAGTTAAGAAATAAATAGGAAATTAAGTTATTTTGAAATGGTAATTAAACTTAATTATAAGAAAATTTTATAGAAAATTGTGCACTTGATTTTAATAAGTAAAGCTTAGAGAAGTTTGATATTTGTTTGTGAATTTTACATCTAAAAATCATTAATTATTGAGTAATTTAAATAACTATTTCAAAGTGGAAATATGTTTTATAAGATTTAATTATTGCTGAAATTATATTGAAGCCTAAAATTAAATTTACTTAAATCTGACGTAAGGAATATAACCGCACTTTGCAAGTGCTGTAATGGATGCAAATGAACTAAGGCTAAACCTTGGGATTTATATTGGATTTTGTAAGAATAATAACTTCACCTTTAAATAGTCTAAAATGAAGTATTTTGATTTAAATATAAACTATTTTTGGAATTTATAACCACGAGTAATAATAACGTTTTTTGTTAAAGAGACCGGGATCAGATATGGGCATATTCTCTGTCGATACCGAAAACCACTTTAACAACCGTGTACGCGGTGGAGATTCCAGAATGAAGTAGGATGGTTGTGACGTTCTATTAAGGTATGTACCTGGACCCAACTCCCGTGAGTTGGCATAAGGTGGCCAAAATAGGAGCGGTCAAAGGACTAATGAGGTAGCACCTTTGATGGGACGCACTTCTTCGTATGCCATTCTACTACTTTGTGATTATTTGGTGCACACCTTTGATTTTGGGAGTGTTGCTCGAGGTGGGGGTAGTAGCAGCTACGCTTTACCACCGGTCCGGAAGCGTAATTGGTATATCTACCCTGGCATTGCCTAGTTGTGTCGTGTCACCTACCCTAGTGAGCCTTGTACGAGTTATTTTTCCCCCGTAGCCCGTGTGGTATCCTCTGGTGGCTTCCCAATCTGGAGGGACTATGATATTGGATGGACTACTGGGACTATTATTGTGTTAAGGGGGAGATTGGGTAACTCCTTAACGCTATTTAAAAGTAAGTTTATTTTTACATAGACACTATTATAATAGCGAAATTATTACTACATAGTAAATAGTTTAACGGATTCTTAGAGGATGGGTGATCCCAAGCATCCTTTAAGTTACTTGTATTTGATATTAGAGTTCACTTGAATTAGCTTACACTGTATAAGTATGTATGTCCTGACTTGAGTGTTTATGTTTTATTTTACGCTCAGGTCAGCCTGAGTATCAGTTCATACCTCTTTTCCGGAGCTAGGACTTCTGAAGATCACATGTATCAAGCTGCTGTCTATTTTCTGTTCTGTTCTTATTTTAGCTTTTGTAATTGAGACAATTGAATATTGAGATTTTCTATGGTCATATCAAACTATATTTGGTTTAAGACAATGTAATTTATACTTATTTTGAGACTATGTGATAGTGGCTTCATGAACCACTAAGTTATTTTATTCCACTGCGAGTATTCTAATTTCGGTGTCTGTAATTCTGTGATTTGATTTCAATTGCTCCAATTTATATTACAATCTATTGTTTTGAACTATTCAAGTTTGAACGTTTTAAATTATTTTCGAATTTGAATGGTGCAAAATAGTGGATCATTACAGTTGATATCAGAGCTTTGGTTTTTTTAGGCAAACCATAGCGTGAGGAGCAAAAACTCATTAGAGAGAGGGTATAAATACTCTAGAATGAGTGAAGTCAATCTTAGAATCCTTTCCTTTGTGAGAGAGCATATTTTAAAATATAAAATGATTTTAAAGGATTTTCAAAGAAGTATTTTGATATATAACTTCCATGTTTTAAAATAAAAATTTTCCAACTACTTCTTTTCTTTTCTCCACCTTATGAAACAGGTCCTTTGTTAAATGCCTGTTCTACAAAATTCTAACTTATCTAATCTATCTTGACCTCTATATTTTCCTGTATCCTTAAATTCATTCTTGATTTCTTAGGATGAATCGAGGAAATGCCATAGGTAGGGGACGAGGTGCTGACTCAGCTCCTGCACCCACTGCCCCAGTTAGGGTCTTTAAGCTTTGTAAGGAATATATCGAGCTTGGTGGCACCAAGTTCACAGGTTCTGAGAGCATAATTGAAGCTCAACAGTGGTTGAGATATTTGGAGACGATTTTCTCCGGTCTTGAGATCACAAATGCCCAGCAGCGTCAATTGGCAGCTTGGCAATTAAAGGGAGCAGCTTTGGATTGGTGGCTATCTATTACAGCTCAAAACGTTGAGGCTGACATCACCTGGGAACAATTTAGGTATCTTCTTCGGTTGTTCCGGTTTAGGTTCGGCTTCCTCCTTTTGAAATCTGTCTTATATCGCTTATCATGCTTTAGGGATGCTTTTCTCACGAAATGGATACCTGAAGCAGGGAAGTCTCAGCTTTATCGAGACTCCATGGATTTGAAGCAAGGCGATATGTCCTTTACTGAATATGAAAAGAAATTTAATGAGCTATCGCAGTATGGCCTAAATCTGATAGACACTCCTCTGAAGAAAAACGAGAAATTTATTGCTGGTGCACGCCCCGAGTACTACGATCGCCTCATTACCTACGTGCATGGTACGTTCACCGCTCTGATGGACATGGCTATCAGATATGAGAACCCCACCTCTAGGAACCCTCCAACTGCCCAATCTGCCCCATCTCAGTCTTCTGGTAGTTCTAAGAAAAGGAAGGCCAATTTCTACCGTCATAAGATGAATTGAAACAAGGCCCCGGCTTTAGGATCGTCTTCGTCATCTCAGAGGCAGCCTGTGGACTTATCTGCTATTACTTTCCATAGATGCCACCAGAAGGGATACTATGCTAATAGCTGCCTTACCTTGGGTTCTGCTATTCCACCTCCCGCTCAGTTGGCTAGGCGAGACCTTTCCCACATTTGCCTTCAGCCAGGACATTTCAAGAGAGACTACCCTACCCAGAAGAAGGGCAAGGCATCAGGGATTTTCGCTGTCACTTCTGCATCCTCCCCAGCTCCACAGCCTGCACCTGCTCCCTCTCCCGCTCCTAGCGATTCTCAAGGTACACTTCAGGGTTCTTTTACTTTGTTTAAAACTCCTATTCGTGTCTTATTCGATACCGGAGCTTCCCATAGCTTTATCTCAGTAGATCTTTGTAATAAATTTGAAAGTCTTCTTTCTCCCGAGTTTACTTGTGTGCCTCTATGTGTTTCAAACCCTATCGGTGGTCCTGCGAACCTTAGTAAGATTTGTAGGGATGTGAAACTCTTCCTTGATAGTTATCGATTCACGGGTGACTTCTATGTTCTGGGTTTTGACGCTTTCGATCTACTACTTAGAGGTGATTGGTTGGATAGGCATGATGCCCGTATTTCTTGTAGTTCGTCTCTCTAGTTGGGGATAAAGGCGATCCTTTGGTGATTCAGTGTAGTTTACCCTAGGAGTTCGCTGTTAGCTTCATTTATTCTCTTGACACTTTTTCTGATGATATCCATTCGACTCCTATAGTCAAATTATATCCCGACATTTTTGGTGAAGTCATTTTCCTACCTCCAAAGCGGGAAATTGATTTCCGTATCGATCTCATTCCTGGAGCCCGACCTGTAGTTCTTCCACCCAGAAGAATGGCGCTCCACGAGAAGGTCGAATAAAGAAAGCAGATTCAGGACTTATCCTCTAAAGGTCTGATGATACCTAGCTTTTCGGAATGGGGAGCAGCCGTAGTTTTCATCACCAAGTCTGATGGTTCTCTCCTGATGTGTGTTGATCATAGGGAGCTGAACAAGCTCACTATGAAAAACAAATATCCTATGCCCCGCATCAATGATATGTTTAATCAGCTCTATGGAGCCACTGTTTTCTCTTAGCTAGATCTTGCCACAGGTTTACACCAACTCAGAGTTGCTGAGGAGAGCATTCCCAAAACCGCTTTCCGTACCGAGAATGGGTTCTTCGAATGGTTGGTTATGCCATTTGGCTTAACTAATGCTCCTACTTTCTTCGTCGATTTGATGAATCGCGTCTTTCTTGATGTGCTCAATAAGTTTGTTCTAGTCTTTATTGATGATATCCTTGTCTTCTCCAAAACAAGAGATGAGCATGAGTCGCATTTGAAGTATGTTTTAGAGACCCTCCGAAATCACCAATTAAAGGCAAAATTCTCGAAATGCCATTTCGGGGAAGAGGAAGTCCGATTCCTCGGACATATTGTCTCTAGTGAAGGAGTTTCTGTTGATCCAGTCAAGATCGCTGCGATCAATGTAAGTCTTTCCCTTCTTTCTCTTCCAAATCTAATCACTCTATCTTATCTGGATCCTTATTCTCCCTATTCTGTTACAGGATTAGGAAGAGCCTAAGACTCCAACTGATATTCGCTGTTTTCCAGGCCTCGCCGGTTACTATCAGAGGTTTATTCAGAACTTTGCTTGGATTTATGCACCTCACACTGCTTTAACTCAAAAGAATCATAAGTTTATTTGGAGCGATAAGTGTAAAGCAACATTCGAAGAGTTAAAGAATAAGCTTACTTCCGCACCAGTGCTTACCATCCCGAATGGAAATGAGAGATTATCGGTATACACCGATGCTTGTCGAGAGGGTTTGGGAGAGGTATTGATGCAAGATGGGAAGGTGATTGGCTATGCTAGTCATCAGTTGAAGAACCATGAGGCTAATTATGCTGCCCATGATTTAGAATTGCTGGCTGTTGTCTTTGCTTTGAAGCTTTGGAGACATCATCTCTTGGGTGCTAAGTTTGACCTCTTCACTGATCATCAGTCTTTGAAATATATTTTCACCCAAAAAGATTTGAATCAGCGTCAAGTCTGGTGGCTTGAGTTTCTCGCTTCTTACGATCTTGACATCAACTATACCCCTGGGAAAGCAAATGTTGTTGTAGATGCTTTAAGTAGGAAGAAGTCCTTGTTATGCCAGCTTGTTGTTTCTTCCCCTCTTCTGGATCGGATCATAGTTAAGCAGGATGAGGATGAGATGCTTAGGTGTATGAGGAGACTGTTCATAGTAAGGTCGGTGGTAGTAGTTCTGATGGTAGCGTAGCTCAGATTGATGATAGAGGGATTTTGAGATTAACAATCGGATTTGTGTCCTGAATGTTGAAGGTTTGAGGCAGGAGTTACTTCAGGAACATCATCAATCCAGACTTTCCATTCATCCGGATGTGGCGAAGATGTATCAGGATTTGAAGAAACTTTATTGGTGGAGGGGTATGAAGCGCGATGTCTCTATTTTTGTTAGTAGGCGTGCGACTTCTCAGCAAGTCAAGGCGGATCATCAGAAGACACCGGGTTTGTTCCAGCCTCTGGAGATTCCCAATTGGAAGTGGGAGAAAGTTTCTATGGATTTCATCGATGGTTTACGAAGAACTAGGAAGGGAAATGAGAGCATCTGGGTTATTGTGGATAGACTGACTAAGTCCACTCATTTTATTCCAGTCAAGTCTACCCGTTCAGCTTCAAGCTTATCTGAGATTTATATGAGGGAGATTGTTCGCCTCCATGGTGTTCCCCTCAGCATTGTTTGCGATCGAGATCCTATTTTCACTAGTCAATTTTGGAAAGCTTTCAAGAATCCTTGGGTACTCATCTGAATCTGAGCACTGCTTACCACCCACAGACCGACGGTCAAACGGAAAGGGTGAATCAGATTCTAGAGGATCTTCTCCGAGCATGCATTTTAGATTTTGGAGGATCTTAGGAAGATCATCTCCATCTTCTGGAATTCACCTATAATAATAGTTATCAGGTTTAATTCCAATCCATTGTTCTTATCTTAATCCCTTATCTGTCTCGTTCTATCTTTTTCAGGCTAGTCTTAAGACGTCCCCATTTGCTGCTCTTTACGGGCGACCCTATAGATCTCCATCCTGCTAGATTGAATCCGGTAATCGCTTGGTCCTTGGTCCCGATATGATTTTGGAAGCTTCGGAGAAAGTCGAGGAGATTAAGGGGAGGTTAATGACTGCTCGGGATAGGCAGAAGAAGTACGTTGATCGTCGTAGAAGGAGTTTGGAGTTCGCTGTCGGTGATTTGGTTTTCCTTAAGATCTCTCCCTTAAGGAATGTGGTTCGATTTGGGCGTAGAGGGAAGCTTGCTCCTAGGTTCATCGCTCCATTTCGCTTCTTGGAAAGGATTGGGTCTCTTGCTTATCGACGGGATTTGCCCGAGAAATTCGCCGAAGTACATAATGTATTCCATGATTCCCACCTTCGTCGCTGTCTTCATGATCCATCTCTTATTATCCAGCCTTCTGCTCTTGATAATTTGGATATCGAACCTGATCTAACTATTGAAAGAAAGCTGATTCGTATCGTCGATCGAGGTACGAAACAGCTAAGAAGAAAATCTGTCCGCCTGGTCAAAGTGCAGTGGAGCACTGATGAACGAGATTGCACCTGGGTGACGGAGGAAAGCATTCGTGCTTCGAATCCGGAATTATTCGTTTCAGGTACTATGCTCTTTTATCTTATCTTCCTTTATTTTCCTTCTTTCGTTTCTTTTCGAGGACGAAAAGTTTTGAGTAGGGGAGAGTGTAACAGCCCTAAAATTTTAAAAAATATTTTATTCTTTTATTTGTAAACTTTGGGGTTTTATTTTTAAAAAAGTTGAATTTTTAAATTTAATTATAAATAATCTCCCAAATTTTATTAATATAAGCAATTCTATAATTCTTATTTTGGTTTAAGTTTAACATTTATTTATTTTATAATCTTTTATATTCTAACTTCCACATCTTTTAATCTAACTGAATATATTTGTAACAACATTTTACTCCACTTTTGATTCTTTTAAAAAAAATTGGTTATATACCTTTCAAATCAAGTAATTAATATTGGGTGAAAGATATAAATTTTTACATATATACATCAATTCTTAGTAAATGATAAATGAATCAAAAGGATGTAAAAAAATCATATTTTTAATTAAGCAATAAATTTTAAAATCAATAGGGTATAAATAAGCTATTTAATTACACCTTTAATTTGTACGTTTAAATCCGTTTTGATTAATTTAGTTGGCATATAGATGGTACGTATTTAATGAAATATTCTTTAAACGTATATTTTACTAAATATAGGTAGCGAGTAAATAAGAAAACGTATAAATTTAGATACATTACTTCTGTTATAAATTGGGCCTATGTTTGATTAAATTATTGCGTCTTTAGTATGAATTCTTAAAATATTACCTTAGCAATAAATAAATAAATTAATCAATAGACGTGCATTTCTAAGTGGGAAAGGAATAAATTCCCTAGCCATTCTTTTTTGTTTAAAAGCTTGCACTGGATTAATGTGTAAACGTTATACACTTTCCATATTCTTTAATTGTTTAAATCTGGTATGAAATCTTTGAATTTGCAAAGCCTACCAAAATCAAATTTATTGCATGCCGTTCCCCACTCAAATCAATGCAAGTTTTTCTTTTATTCTCGGTTAAGTATGCATACCACAGAAATAATAATTGATTTTATTATTTCTTGCCACTTCTCCTCCTTGATTCACACAACTCATCCTATAAAATTCAAGCCCACGTATCAAACATTTGCACCACGTTTTGGTTTCAGCTTTCATCTGCATTTTCGTGCGTGAGCTCATCTGGTATGGCTGCATAGTTTTCCTATTTTATTTTCTTCCTTCTTTTGTATTTCTTTCCATTTACTGGCCACGAAAGTACTCCACTGCTCCACCGCCACACAACTCGACTACCCTCCTCTAGTACAACCTACACTCGCCCCTGATGCGGCAAACCTCACGTGGCTGCATGGGTAGCCCGTCACCACAAAACCCTCATCAAAGCTTAAACCGATCCCCTTGCATCTCTTCCTCCATTAGATGAAGCCTCAGCCACCTCCTCCTGGCATGTCTTGGGTAGGCGGTAGGCGGGTTCTAGTCACCTATTGTTTGTATATATATAAAAAAAAATATAGGCTTGCACCACCTTTGTAGATTACCTAGGCCTATATGCATAAGTATCCCACTGTTTTGAACTCGCGTGCATACATATAATTGAAATGAAAAATGGGACGAGCCGTGAACGTTGGTCAAGTCTTGGGTGGAGTGGTCGAGAAAATTGTGTCAATTATCCCCTTATTTGAAATCTCTTTGCAGTTTTGGTTTATTTAAAGAGTTGATATGATCGTACTGAAATCGCGTAAATTTGTTTTATTTATTTTGTTCAAGATCAGAATCGGATTGTCTCATCTTCCAATATTTGATCGTGCCTTCTGTACGTTCCCGCTGTGGATACCGTTGTTTTGAATAGAATCTTCAGCGGCGAAAAGTGAGTATTCTCACCCGACAAACATACTTATAGATCTATAAATTAATAACAAGGGAAATTGTAGAATGGTTAAATTTTTCTTGCATGTGATATAAATTTATGATGTTAAAACTCTGTTATTAAATTTACACATCATCAGTTATATTATATACTTTATATTTATGCTGTTACACTATTTATTTATATACTGTTTATCACTGCATGTTCCCTATAGAAAAGAATCGTTACGAGATGAAATGATAGGCTTGAACGTTATTTATTTATTTATTTATTTACTTATTTATTTATTGTTGTAACTTGGGATTGCAGGTTTGAAATGATAGAACGTGGATTTTTTTGTAAATTACGGATTGAAATGATATATTATCTGTATCACTTGACCTAGGTTAGAAAATATTATACAGACCCAGGGTTATTATATATATATATATTTTCTGGAAATATTAAATATTTTTAAATTAATATGTTAAAATATTCTGTTTAAAATTGGATTAAAAATGATTTTTATAAGCATAGTGATTTTGTACAAGTTAAATATGTAAATAAATAAATAGTTAAGTTAGAATTTAAAGTATAAATTTATTTTGTAAATTTTGAGTTGAAAATAAATGGAATTCAAGTTAAGTAATAAAATATGATATTTTGGTATAAATTTGAATATAAAGTAAATAAACAAAAGGGTTAAGATGTCTATGAATTAAAGAATTAAATAATTAAATAAAGTGAATACTTAAATAATGAAAGTTGAAATAATACTAAACTTGGAAATGTGAAGTTGATTTTAGAATAAAGGTAAGTTAAGAAATAAATAGGAAATTAAGTTATTTTGAAATGGTAATTAAACTTAATTATAAGAAAATTTTATAGAAAATTGTGCACTTGATTTTAATAAGTAAAGCTTAGAGAAGTTTGATATTTGTTTGTGAATTTTACATCTAAAAATCATTAATTATTGAGTAATTTAAATAACTATTTCAAAGTGGAAATATGTTTTATAAGATTTAATTATTTCTGAAATTATATTGAAGCCTAAAATTAAATTTACTTAAATCTGACGTAAGGAATATAACCGCACTTTGCAAGTGCTGTAATGGATGCAAATGAACTAAGGCTAAACCTTGGGATTTATATTGGATTTTGTAAGAATAATAACTTCACCTTTAAATAGTCTAAAATGAAGTATTTTGATTTAAATATAAACTATTTTTGGAATTTATAACCACGAGTAATAATAACGTTTTTTGTTAAAGAGACCGGGATCAGATATGGGCATATTCTCTGTCGATACCGAAAACCACTTTAACAACCGTGTACGCGGTGGAGATTCCAGAATGAAGTAGGATGGTTGTGACGTTCTATTAAGGTATGTACCTGGACCCAACTCCCGTGAGTTGGCATAAGTTGGCCAAAATAGGAGCGGTCAAAGGACTAATGAGGTAGCACCTTTGATGGGACGCACTTCTTCGTATGCCATTCTACTACTTTGTGATTATTTGGTGCACACCTTTGATTTTGGGAGTGTTGCTCGAGGTGGGGGTAGTAGCAGCTACGCTTTACCACCGGTCCGGAAGCGTAATTGGTATATCTACCCTGGCATTGCCTAGTTGTGTCGTGTCACCTACCCTAGTGAGCCTTGTACGAGTTATTTTTCCCCCGTAGCCCGTGTGGTATCCTCTGGTGGCTTCCCAATCTGGAGGGACTATGATATTGGATGGACTACTGGGACTATTATTGTGTTAAGGGGGAGATTGGGTAACTCCTTAACGCTATTTAAAAGTAAGTTTATTTTTACATAGACACTATTATAATAGCGAAATTATTACTACATAGTAAATAGTTTAATGGATCCTTAGAGGATGGGCGGTCCCAAGCATCCTTTAAGTTACTTGTATATGATATTACAGTTCATTTGAATTAGCTTACACTGTATAAGTATGTATGTCCTGACTCGAGTGTTTATGTTTTATTTTACGCTCGGGTCAGCCGGAGTATCAGTTCAGACCTCTTTTTCAGAGCTAGGACTTCTGAAGATCACCTGTATCAAGCTGGCGTCTATTTTCTATTCAGTTCTTGTTTTAGCTTTTGTAATCGAGACTATTGAATATTGAAATTTTCTATGGTTATTTCAAACTATATTTAGTTTAAGACAATGTAATTTATACTTATTTTGAGACTATGTGATAGTAGCTTCATGAACCACTAAGTTATTTTATTCCGCTGCGAGTATTCTGATTTCTGTGTCTGTGATTCTGTGATTTGATTTCAATTGCTCCAATTTTTATTACAATATATTATTTTGAACTATTCAAGTTTGACACGTTTTAAATTATTGTCGAATTTGAATGGTGCAAAATAGTGGATCGTTACATAGAACAACATAAGTCTGTCCCCTATTCCCCATATCTTAGCACGTACCACGCACTAAAGATAATAATCATAACTATTGGATAGATAACACATCCTAAAATCTCTAAATATCATACAAGCGCATACAACAACTAACAACCTAGCCCTCCCAAAATATCATTACTACTTTAAGTTTTTTTTTTTTTTTCAAATTCCATCTTTATTCCTTAGTTTATTTTTTTTTCTTTTTTTCCTAGTCAAAATGCCTTGTTAGTTCAAATCTTAATTTTATTTATAAGCTAAGAGAGATAGATGACAACAAAAATAAATTATCAAACAAAGGATAACTAGAGACACTGATAGAAATATCTACTCATACATTAAGTGGTACTATGAAAAGTACGCTTCCAAATATTACTCAAAATATATTAAACCTAGAATTTACATAGATAGAATTTCCAAACACTTGTTCAAACTAAACTAATCGTCCATAACTCATTTTCCTTATTATGCAAATGTAGATGGTTTTGTGATAATAGCAAAGGGTCTAGGCTGCTACCCTATCTTGATCACTAGACAATCCTTGATAAGATGACCTTTTAGGTGATAATAATAATAGACTTTTGGTGCCATTTTCTTTTCGAACTATTTTTTGAAAGCTTTTATCTTCACTCCCAACTTACACTCCATCATAGAGTGATCTTTTTCCCTATATCTGAAACGGACTTGTTTGGGTAACTTTGTCTTGGTTTTATGCTTCTTCTCCTTAGCTGGTACGGTAGCAGTTTGTTGTGGAATGAAATCTTGAAATTTCAAGGCATTGATTATCATCTCCTTAAATGATCCATGGATATATTTCACCATGCTACCTTGAAGCTTGTCACATTCTCCTAACCAATTCTTAACTTCCATGATCGTTTCTGAACCCACAAACTTCTTTTGACTTAGGATTTCAAATTCTAAACATAATGAAGCAAATTTCATTGTGTTTTGTTCTTCCTCAACATTATATCCCTTAGTTACACAATTTCTTGTATTCGTAAGTCCTAAATTTACCTAAATTTACATTAAACTTTTGATTTTAACTTAATTAAAGTAACGCCATCATTTCTTAATAACCAAATGTCCAGGAGTATGTGATTAGAATTCTACGTATTAGATTCCAACTAATTCCTTATCGATTCCTTATGGAACATCTTATAGTCAAATCATGCAATTCTAATCACAAGATGTTTATATTTTACTGCTATATATTCCAAACAATCATTTATTTCCAACCAAATAAAAACATTTCTTTTAATATAAAATATAAACCTAAGTAAAATTATCTTATTCACCATCTTTTTAAAATAAAACCATTTTTATAAAATTAACAAATATGCACTCATATATAACATTCTCAACTCATTCTAGGGTGTTACTAACCCTATCTCTAATGAGTTTAGGATTTCACTAATCCTATCTCTGATGAGACTTAACCCTATCAGGCTTTAGTATTCGCTCAACCAAAAACTATGATACAAAATGTGACAGCCTGAAAATCCATACCCTTTGAGTCAATAATAAACCACACATGTCTAATCCAAAGTGAACAGAAAGTCGGATCATCAAGGGTAAAATAAAGAAAATAAAAGAACAGAATTCCACTCGAATGGAATAACATATAATATTGAACAAATATCTTTAAACAGAAAACTTTTGAAATACATATATCAGAGTCTAACCTAATTTCAGCTTGGACAGTTTTAAACATATGTCCTTATAAGCATAGAAAATTATCAATCAATGTAGAATAAGCGAAGCGGATAATAGAATACGTCCATACATAGGCGAATATCTCCAGCTTTCCTTTAGAAACTTCAACCGTCTTCAACTAAACCTGAAACTACTTGGATCTGACCCGAGTATTGAAAATACCCGGATTAGGCTTGATAAGCCAGCGTGAGAAAAACTCAACTCTGAATGACAGTGTTATACATCAACCCTTAAATAAAATCCTTTGAAAAGAAAGAGTATCTCATAAGACCGCGTCCACACATAAACACCGATGGGTTTATACCTTATGATAACTAAATCACTTTTATATACCAAAACATTTGATACTATTTCCAATGACATATCTTTGAAAACATTTGCAAGTAAACTTACTAATCTTAGGTGAAATTGAACATTATTAAATTCTAGCATACAAACCAGAAACGTGGGTGCTAAAAATAAAATTGCTGCCACTTACTAGAGAGTGAGTTTCCATTCAAATAAACGGGTGAAAGGACTGCCTTCTGGTAGTACATCTCTAAAGGAATGAACCGAGCCCCAATAGATGGTCCTTTACTAACACAAGACCAGCCTACCTCTTACTAGACAGTACCGAATATGTCATCAACCCGGTCATTACTAACCTATCCGAAACGTCCCTTAGCATACACTACAACAATTTAAACCTAAACATCATAGTAGGCAGAAATATATCTAAAAGGGGATGATCATACTTAATGGTTACGAACCACATAGCCTTGCCGCATCTACCCTGTTTCGGTCATTTTCGGGTGTGAGGCTCGAGGTTATGATTACCATTCACATAGCACATCATCTTTCCTCTTTGAATGTCGCATTGCCATTTCATAGCGACATGACTGATTTCTATAAATGTCTAACTTCCTGGGCTCTAATATCTCGAGAATGGGTGTTAAGCTAAGAGAAGGTGTCTTCTACGCCACCGACTAATATGTATTATGTAGAGACCACTCATTGTGATTTAGAATGCAAGGTCAGACATTCGTCTATACAAGGTGTCCAGGAACAAGACAAACTGAATGCACTCTCCTACCACATCATAAGATTGGTAGCGAATAGTCCTTATGTTTTTGATATTTTTCATAATAAAGAGACCACCGCTACTATAAGTATTTCAGGAGTTATCCCTTATAAAATCAACAAGCAGCCCTTTGCAACTATTTGTCTTAATATCTTCAACTTTTGATCTTTTACTTCAAGTATATAGATTGGTTCGAAGTGTTCTTCAGATAGGAACCGCCAAATCCGACCCCGGTTCCTTCGAAATCTAATTATCGATAAACATTGAATATGAGTACACATGATTTATTAAGCCTTTTTCCATTCATTTCTTTTGAGTTAATTAGGAAAATTCCGTTTTAATTTTAAAGTAATTTTGTGGTAATTCTCTTCTCTTAGGAAAATATTTCCAATTTTCTCACTTGACATTCGATCAAAATTCTTCAACTTTTAAGCGTGTCAAAAACAGTGTTATTTAAGACATTGTTTACTGTAAACTCAAAAATCAATCTTCGAAAACATTATTGAGTAAATAGGATCGTGGAAATCATTCAGATTTTCCTCAATACCAATTTCCATATTCAATAAGTGCTATGGGCGGAATAACGGTGAAATCACCTTTTAAATTCCATTAATAGAACGAGTATCCTCTTTGGACTTTAATATCAATTATAACAAGATTATTTCTATGCAATTCAGGTTATAGTTTATTCACTTTGGAGATTAACCCTTTTTATGCTTAAATTGCTTTATTTTTGGAAAATACTAATTCTTTTTTATTATGAGAAACTTAAGCATCCCCTTTGATCTTTTCCACCCCTTGTCTAAATGGTAAAGCAAAGGCCAGGTAAGTACAGGGCACTGGTTTCTCCATTCCTAACATTGGTTACACATCTTGTTTTACCGTTTTAGCTCTCACAAGTGGGACAAAAATTACTAGGCATTTCCGCATACTCAATTATTTATTATATCATCTTAAAGTTCCTTTATTATTAATTTAAAAACATTTATAAATGATTCAGGAAAGAATCGTTAAGTTTGGAATCATATTTCCAAAGTTATAGAAAACTGCCGCAAAAGCGTTGCAAAAAGTGTTGCAAATGGTGTTTTGAAGTTCTATTGACCAAATTGACTTTATTATCATTTAAACCTCAATTCTTACGACTTAGATTAATTTTTTTAAAAATTAAATGATTTTTAGAGATTTTTCCATATTTTAAAAATATCGAAAATATCAATTTCAAACTTTGGTTACTTAACTGGAATAACGCGATTTTTCTGAAAATTTGTTTTGGATATATTTCAAAATATACAAGGTTAAATCTTGATTTTCTTTCTTCACTTAAAAACTATGGACACAATAGTCCGAAAAATTCTTGTTTTGAAGAAATCCAAGCTATATTCCAAGTATACTTAAACTTTTCGGCGCGAAATCGTGAACTACCAATGTGTAACACGCCTAGTTTTTACTTGATTTTCAACACTTGAAATAAATTCTCCAAATTGAAATTAATTACTTATAAAATCATTACATATCATTTAAAATCAATAATTCCTTTATTTGGAAAATTAAATATTAATTACCCTTATCTTTTATTATAATATTACTTTATTATTAAATTTTCCAAATTTAATTTCTAGCCAAATAAACTTTGAAAACAAACTCCATTTCATATTCAAACTTCAACTTAAATTCAAACCAATTCCAATTATTTTTTTTTTATTTCAATTCCAACTTCAAAATTTATTTCAATTTCACTATTTTTCTCAATTTCGATTTCAAAATCAATTTCATTAACAATTTCAAATTCGATTTCTAGTCTGATTTCGATTTCAAATTCAATTATACTTCAATTTCAATTTAATTTTATTTTCAATTTCAAATTGAAATCCACTATTCAAAAAGAGGCTTAATAATTCCAACACTATAACGATCCGTAAGTTTTGATAATTAAAAACTGTAAATTTAATAAGATTATTATGATTAAATATAGGGAGAATTAAAATTTTGTGATACATTTGAAATAATAGCTAAAATGAAACGTAACAATGTCAATTAAAGTTAATCATTAAAAATTTGAATGAAATTCCAATTAATTGAAGTGATTTAGATGTTATATTTGGTTATAAATTGAATATAAGAAAACAAATGTAAATATTGAATCAATTAATTAAATAATATATAATTAATAATAATAAAATAAAATTAGTGTTAGGAAAGTAATTGTAACATTGGCTTGTAAATAGTGAACTTATAAGTGATTTTAGAAATTAATGACAACAATTATTATATGTTACATATTTATTTGGTCTATTAAATTAAAATTTAAAATCAAAGTGCAATTAATTCACTTAATTAGTGCAGTTAATGTATGTTAAGTTGATAATTGTAGAATGTTGATTTAATAAGATGTAACCAATGAAAATTTTATGCATAATATGACAATTGATTAAATAAAAGGAATTGGAATCAAGTTTGCTCAATCTAGTAGAATTTAAATTATAATAATTGGATTTATTACAATTAAACATTACGTTAATGAAAAGTAAGATGAAAATGGTAAAATATTAATGCAACAAAACATATAACAATGTTAATTATGTTTGTAGAGAAATAATATATTGAAATAAAAGATCTAAACCAAATTAAATAAATTTATTGAAATTAAATTTTATTAATTGGATTTAATTATAATTGTAATTGTACACAGTAATTTGTGAAATATTTGACATTGAATTATATGCAAACTTGTTTTAATTTACTATGAATGTCCACATAGTTAAAAATGATGAAAATTATTAGGTATTAAATTTGAAATAAAAATGTGATTTAATTAACTTAATATTAATTTATTTAATTAACGTGAAAATAGACATTTTGGAAACTAACTCGATATTGACAAAACTAGTTTCATCGGATATGTAGCAGTGAATTAATGTAAGATTTCAAGTTTCGTATCGATCGGACCCGTTGTTTGACCGTACAGACTCGAAACGCCTAGAAATTAATTTAATTGAAATCAATTTGAAATAAGCTGATTTTAGCATAACTTCTTCATACGATGGAATAAGGACTTGAAACCTGTTCCATTGAGTTTAATTTTTTTTAAAACATCTATTTTGATATTTGGGATGACCCATATTCGTTCCAGAGGCAAAATTGGCTTTTCGGGTCATTTTTCGTTCAACCAAATCTTGTCCGTTCTTAACATTTTCTGCCCTGCCTATAAATAGCCTGTTATAAACCCTAATGTTTCTCAACTCAGTTTTCAGTACATACAAATTTGTCTATCTATTTCTATCTCCTTCTTCCCATGTAGAAACCCTAATTCCCAAACTGCAAAATCAATTCCAAAAATCAATTTCTTCCAAACCCTACCAAATTATATACAGTTCCGAAGCTCTCGATGAGCGCAACTCAGTTCTGCAACCCGTATTTGCAATCAAATCATGGTCTGGTTGGAAAATATTGATTTATTCTCAGCCATCCGTTTGGGGTTTGATCAACGATGATGGATCGTCGATTGGAGGATACAACTTTGTAGGGAGGACCGAGGGGAGTTCATCGACGTGGCTCGTTCGTCGAATTGATGGTCAAATCGACCAAAAAAGTTCAATTAGGGTTACATGTTTTGGCAGTGGCGTCTCCTGGTTTTGCGACCGTGGTTGGCGAGTTGATTGCGAGGGGGTTTGGGGAGGCTCGACGAGGTCGGCGACTTCCTGGTGGGTGGTAACGGTCGCGATGACCTAAGGTGTACGTTCGTGAAAGCGAGGCAGCAGTTTGTGTGCATGAGAACAGTATGAAGGTTAGGGTTGAACGAACCATTAACGTGGCTAGGGTAGGCATATTTATTTTATTTTATCTAAAATTTTAATTGTTTAAATCTTCTAACTATCGTAACTTGTGCATACGAGGTCTGATTCACGCGCGGTTTGTGTTACCGGGATCGTATTGAAATTTCAGACATTTCGACGCTCGTTTGGACGAATTCTAAGACTGTTTGAATTTGGGCCCTAAGTTGGATTTTAAATCGATTTAAATTCAAAGGTGAGTGTTTTTCCCCACTCACAACTTCTAAAATTTCTTATGTTAGTTAAATTAAATTTACAATGTGACTAGAACTTTATTGATTGTTGTTGGGTGTGTTAAATTGTCATTTTGGTTAAATTTGATTATTGCATTTAATTATCATTTAATTTAATCTTGAATTTAAATTATCAATTCAATGCCTATTATTTGTTATCAATCATCTATTGACGTTTATTGATTGATTTGGTAGATGATTGTGATGATTGTTTGATTGTTGATGTTAGATGACTAGATGTGTACTTTATATTGTTATAACAGCAATATCCCTATGGGTTGAAATAATACATACTCGAATGATTTATATATTAGGAAAAATTGTTATGGGTTGAATGATAGACTCGAGCGATTTTATGGATTTTTATATTAACTCGAGATTGCGGATTGAAATGATATATATCCGTAAATATAAAATAATTATGAATTGAAATGATAAATAACCATATCATTTGACCCTAAGTTAGAGAACTATATACAGACACCGGATTGGTAAAATTTAATGATTTTAAAATCCAATTTTTTTGAATTTAGTTAAATGATATTTTAACATAAAACTCGATTTATATAAATTGAAATACTGTCGAAATACAAATTTTATGTTGAAATTGGAATTAGTTTAAAGAGATTGTTTAAAGAAATTTAATTGAAATTTCAAAATCGAATCTTGAAGTATAAATGAAATTTATAAAAATCGAGTTATTAAAATTGTTTGAAATATAACTTTGAAATATAGTTAAATTGGAGTAATTTAAATTGATATTTCGAACATGGATTGGAAGCGATATTGAATTAAATATTTTATTGAGAATTTTAATTGGAAAATTTGAAATTGGGTTTTTAATATTGAAATGGTCCAAATGTGTTGGAATGAAATAAATAGTTTAAATTGATATAAATTTTTCAAATTCATGTTTTAGTATAAACTGTTTTGAAAATATATTATTTTAAGATATTTAAATTTTAAGATTCTCAAATTATTAAACTATTATAATCAATATTAACTATATTAAATCATTTTAACCTATTTTAAACCGTTTAATTTATTTTAAAACTAATTAACCCATTTAACATATTTTAAATCTAATTAATCTATTTTAAAGCTATTTAATATATTTCAATTATATTTAATCTATTTTAAGTCTATTTAACTATGTTAAATAATTTAACAATATCTTTCATCCAAAACTTAACTATTTTAGAGTATTTAAGTATTTATAACTATTTTATTTATGTATAACTATGTAAACTATTTTCTAAATTTTTAGATTAAGCAAAGGAAAAGTGTTTATATTCAATTCATCGGTTTAAAAGCAGATAGGTTAAATGATGTTATAACCTAATTTGGAATTTAAAAGTTATAATTAATTGAATGTGATGATTTTGAAGTGAGGATTTAACCTAATTGGAAATATGGTTTTTGAAAGAAAATTATGTTTTCGAAAATGATATGATTTAAAAGGTGAATATGATTTCAAAGTGAATATGATTTCGAAAGTGATATGGTTTTGAGAATATGATATTTTGATATAAATTGTGAATTGACTTTTGAAATGTAAACGAACCATCCGGTGTGAAATAAGCATTTGTGTTGTTAAAGAGACCTGGATCGGATATTGTCATACTCTCTGCTAATACCGAAAACCACTTTAACAACTGTGTACATGGCGGAGATTCCAGAAATGAAGTAGGATGGTTTGGTGAACGATTTCTGTATGAGGTAAGACGTGACCCTAACTCTCGTGAGTTAGCTTAGATGTGACTAAAACAGGAGCCATACCGGGCCAAGTGGGGGCGCATCTCCGATCGGGCACATTTCTTCGATATCATTCTATTACTTTGTGATTGATTTGGTGGCCACTCTTGATTTTATTTAAGAGTGTGTCCGAGGTTGGGGTAGTAGCTGCTATGCGTTACCACCAATCCGGATACGCAATTGGTGTATCTACCCGGGCATTGCCTCGAGTGCCATGTTCACATGCCTTAGAGCGCCTTCTACGAGTTTGTTTTGTACCATACCTATGGTGTGCCCTTTGGGTAAACCTCACAGAGGAGCCTACAGTACAGTATAGACCGGGAATATATAAAATGTGTTAAGGGGGATATGGATAATGCCTTAAAGCTATTTTAATACTTTTACTTTACTATAGACATATTATAATAGCATGTTGTACTACATAGTAGATAGTTTAACGGATCCTTAGGAGATAGGAATCCCAAACATCTCTTAAGTTATTGCACTCACATTAGACACTGGATAGGGGATGCCAAACCCCGTAAGCATCTCCGACGCCGTCCCACTCAGATTTATTTACCATTGATTTAGCTTACATAAGTTCATTTACTTCTAACTCGAGTATTTTGTCTTTTCAATTCGCTCGGGTCAGCCTGAGCATTTCAGGGTCGAAGACCTTATTTCTGGAGGACGAAGACGATGATTTGTACTACTTTTACTTATTATACTTAAACTACTACATCATGTTTGTGATAACCCAAATTTTTGAGCATCTGCTAGTTTGAAATTAACAGGATTAGATTTGTTTTGTAGTTTGAACAAATGAAATTCTATATCTGGAAATTCTATATAGATGGATTAATCTATAATAAATACTAAATTTAAAATAAATAAATAAACATTTGGATAGACATGTATTTGATAACCTCCTGATAATTTTTAAATTTAACTAATTAGTTTAATGTTTTTCTTTTATAAATACTTAATTTGGCTAAATTTATCTTTTCTAAAGACAATAATATTTAATTGGTAAACTTTATATTAAGGCAAATAATAATGTGATGAATTCTTTCATACATTATTTAAAATAAGCTAAATTATTATTTTCAAACAAATTTAAATATAAACATATAAAATATTAATTAAAGTAAATTGAAAATTTATAATATAAATATTTAAGGTCAAAATATACATGTATAAAGTATTATATAGGTTTAAGGAATTAATGAATACATAAAACATATTAAGTACATTTTAATTACAAATATAAAAAATATATAAAACAACAATGACAAGTGTAAATCTTACAATTACAAGTGTTAGTTGATTTATTAAAAGAAATACATGTGGCACTCTTGTTTCTTTTAATTTTGATGAAATTAGATATGAGAAAAATTCAACCAGGTTTTGCAATCAAAAGCATATTCATCTTCTTTCATTCTCTTAAAAAATATTATTAAGCCAAATCCAACAACTCAATCTTGAAGCAAAGCTCATCTCAACAAGATCAGATTAAAGTTTCAGTTCCAGGGCAGTACAAATCAAATTCAAAATGCAGATCATCAGAACACATATTTCCAGATTTAATAGATTAAATAGTGCTTAGTTCATATTAAGGTGAGTAAACAAAAGCTTTAAACCCAGAAATCTTGAAATTGTTTAATGTATGGTATAATCTGTGAAGAAAAGTTGAGGCTATGATATGCATGGATTTGTATTTACTGGATAATAGTTGAAGTATTTAATTTATATACAAGTGCAATACTGAATATATATAGATAATTAGCCTCTGTTTAGATCTAACAGAAGAAATATATATATATATATATATATATATATATATATATATAATAATACAAGTCCAGAATTAAATTCTTAAATTTCTAAGCTATGTTTATTTGAATCAAATTGATTTGAATAAGTTAATTTTTGGGAAATCTGAAGCAAGTAATTTAATGATAGATCAAACTTTAGTTTAAAAAAAAAAAAGTATTACTCTCTGTTCCAAATCCTTGTTTTTCAGGTGGGTTATTCTGTATATTTCAAAAGCTTAAGTAAGTTTAAATATGTGCATATGGACTCCTAAATCAGATATGTGCTTTGCATTTGTATACATTTACATAAATTTATGGATATATATGTGTTTTTGTTCTGTGTATATTGACTGAACCTGTTCTTCACTCTGTTGTACTGCAGAATATATAAAAAAAATCAAATCAACACCATGTCTATGTGTTATTAGGAATTCAATTCTGAACATAATAAGTTTGTACAGATGAGATTTTAGTTTTAAAAATAACTTAAGTAATACATGTTAAGAATTTTTCTGGAATCAGTAAAATAATAAAAAAAACAACAGAGAGTAGATTTATTATTTATATTTGATGGAAATTAAATGATTTGATTTGTAAATTCAAGTAGGAAATTTGAATCAAATCTAGGAAACTCGATTTTTAAAACAAATTTCATGATTTTTAATCTGGTATTGAGTTTGCAATCTGGGGAAAATCAGATGTGGGTTTTCGAGCAAGTTCTGGTGACT
Organism: Allium cepa; assembly: GCA_030765085.1. Lineage (NCBI taxonomy): Eukaryota > Viridiplantae > Streptophyta > Magnoliopsida > Asparagales > Amaryllidaceae > Allium > Allium cepa. The sequence goes on from CM060942.1 coordinate 362,412,864, forward strand.
GAGGTGATTACGGAGGTTGGGGTTTTTGCTGGAGCTAGCATGATGATCGTTGAAGCTGGGAAAAATGTCAAGAAGATGGGTAGATCGCCGTGACCTCGGCGACAGTTCGATTAAGTTTTTAACCCTAGTTCTACCATAGGTCAGGAATTTGAGCTCAGTATCTTCGATAGAGCTTCGAGTTGTTCGGGACGAGGGAGAAACGAAGCTGGGGTTGTAAGTGGGGTTGGGGTCGGAGGAGTGGTACCTCCGGTGATCGGTGTTGCTTGGACTAGGCGAGGTTTCTGGTCGGAGTATTGTTCCTTTAGGTTGAATTTGTTGATTTTGGATCTCGAGTTCATTTGTTGTTTGAGCGGTGGGAAATGGAAAGAGAGGCTGACCAACGATTTGGGGGTGATGGTCGAGGGCGCCGGAATGTCGTCGGCCGTTGGTGCACATGCACCAGTTTAGTGCACAGGGTCTTTGTTAAGGAAGTTTTCTTCCCGGATTGATGCTCGAGAAGAAGATGGATGGGCTCAGGTATTGCATCAGGTTGCTCGCGTGAGTGCTTTGGGTTACAGTTATTTTAAAATTTTAACAAGTGAAAAAAAAAGATACGAGAAAGAGAAAGGGAAAACATGGATAAAGAGAAGTAGGAAAGAAAATTCGAAGTGGTGGGGAAGATTTCTCGGGAAAGTTGGTTTGGAACCCGAAGTTATTTTAGGGTGGGCTCGGGTAGCCTATGTTCCAGGTTATAGGTAAAACAAAAACCTGTTTCTGTTTTTTTAAAAAAAAATTAAGTTTAAATGTAAACTGAGATTTAAAATAAGCTTAAAACCAAAGTTGAATATGAATTTAAGTTGTATGAATCTGAGTTTGAAATTAAATTAGACTTTAAACTTGAATTGTTAAATACTTTAAAAGTGTTTAAGAAGTTTGAATTTTTAAAATAAGTTTTAAATTGTAAGAAGAGTTTTAAAATCTAAAGGGTTATCTAAATTCAAATTTAAATATGTATTCAAATTTTAGAAGTGAAGGAAAGTTTTAAAATTTAAAATGTTTTAAACAATTTGAAATATTTAAAGTATAATTCAAATTGATTTGAATTTAAATATGCATTTGATTTTAAATCCTTTTAAACTTCTTTATTAAATAAGTATTTTTTTAACTTGTGAAATAAAAGAGTTTAGAAATGTGTTTAAAACTTTGTTAAAGATAATTTGTATTCATTTGAAACCTTTAAATTTAAAATGAAATTTTGACGGTAAATTTAGAGTAAGTTGTTTTAAATACCATGTAAATGATAACTTGATTATTAATAAGAACAAAGTTTTATCTTAAAGTAACTTTAGAATTTTAATGATTTGTAATTTCATTTAAATATTAGGCTAACTTAATGGATAATTAATTACTTAATTGATAATGGAATGGATGATTAATTAAGTAATTAAGAGTTTTTAAATTAATTAATTTGATTGAGATTAATTAATTAAGATTAATTAATCAGTAATTAGGGATTATTAATTAGATTTTAATTAATAATTAAGAATTGATTAAATCAAGTAGTTAAGGATTAATTAAGATTGCAGTTAACACTGAATTAATTACACAAATTAGGGATTAATTAATTGGTAATTAAATATTAATTAATTAGTAATTTATGGTGGTTAATTTGAGTTAATTGCTTAAGAAAGAATTAAAGAATAGTTAATGATGTTATTTAATAATTAAGTAATGTAATTAATTTTAATAATTAATTAGATTAATTAATTGATAATAATCAATTGAGGAATTGTTTAAGTTTAATTTCTTAATAAAAGTAATTGGGGAATTAATTACTTGGGTTTAATGTGATTAGTTTAGATTAATTAATTAAGTTTAATTAATTTAAACACTTGATGATTGTTGAATAATTACTTAATGTGATCAATGGAAGTGTAATTACTTAAGATAGTAATTACTGGGATTACTGGATGTAATTAGAGATGTTGACGATGGAAGTAATTTATGTTATATTCCTATGGAATTAATCAGGGAATTAAATGAGTTAATTAATTATGGTTAATAAAATTTTGAAATGAAGTAATTTAAGGATAGTTAATTACTGGATTATATTAATCAAAGGTGATTAATAATTATGGTTAATAATTAATTAATGAGGTAATTAAAGGTTAACTAGTATATTTGGTTAAGAATAAATTAATTTGTGAAATTAATTTAAGGGATAAATAGAAAGATATGGAAAGCCTTTGATTAACTATTATCCCTAATATGTGGTTCGTAATGCTATGTGATAAGGTATGTTAAACTTAGACTGTGATGATGTGGTTTTCTATTGATGATGAATTACTGTGACATCTTGTATTAAAGTAGAATTGTATTTCACTTGAATAATTTAGGTTAAGTTGACAATGATTTCGAAGAGACCGGAGTCGGGTATTAGTGAATACCCGAAACCACTTCGATTCTTATAATTTGGTATGTGAAACTGATAGTCTGAAGTGGAATGACTTAAGTAATTGGACCAATTAAATCTAAGTGTTGGCACTTAGAAATTGATGGGTGAAATGGTTGATGTATAATTACTTGTGAAATGTAGATTGATATAAGTTACCCGGGTTTATATAAGTTGTATGCTTTTGTATTCCATGTTAGATGGGTTTACTCACGCTGGTTTCCAGCCTGACCCGGGTGTTACTTTGATGTAATGCTCGGGTCAGACTGAGTATTACAGATTTTCAGGTAAGGACGTTCTGGAGCTCAGGAGGCGAGCTGGATGGCTGGAACGTATGGAGCGTACCCGATGTGATATATAGTTATATTTAGGACATGTTGTTTTATAACTGTCCTGTACTGTGTAAATGTTACAACTCTGATATATGAAAATGTAAATTTACTGATATTGTTCTTCTTGTAAAACTATTATTTATGTGATATTATATTTTATCCGCTGCGAATGTGAGTTTGTGTGTTTCTTTTCCGTTCTTCTTCTTTCTCTTTATTCTTTTCACTAACCATCTGGAAATTTCGAGATCGAAATTTTCGGGTCGTTACATTTGGTATCAGGGCTGAAGTTTAAGCGAGAACCTTGGCTCTGGTGGAATTACTCATTAAGGATAAGGTAAGTGGCACCCTAGAATGTGTTGAGTGTGTATATATATGAGAGCGCGTACTTGTTATTTTCTTATATAAAGATTTTAAATGGTTTTATATAAGATTATATTTAGATATATAAAGCAATATATCTTTATAACAAATAGTAAAGGAATTGGTTGTTAAATTATTGAATTAAATTAAGAAGTAATAAAATACAACCAAATTGAAATTTAAATTGAATAAAAAATAAGATTGAAATGGATACAAACTAAAATTGAAATCTTGAATTGGAGAAGAGTTTTAGAATAAGATAATTATAATTGGAAATGATAAATAAAGAGGGAGTTACTTAATGAAGTAACTGGAGATAAGTAATTTAAGGGACAATTACTTAATAAAGGTGATTAAGAAATAAGTTAATTACCAAATGTGATTAATTAATGATGTAATTAATTTAAAGAAATAATAAATAATATTATTTAATGCATTTGAATGAAATGGTCCTATTTCAAACAAGAGTTGTTTGAAAATTTAAAGGGAATTTGTTTTGAATTAAAACCAAAGGTGATTTAAATTTTTAAAGCATAACTTGGTAAGTAATAGAAATAAATATGTATATATGAGGGATAAAATAATATCAAAGATGGTTTGAGAAAAACTCTAAATATTAAGTTTTAAATTGGGAATGAGATATGATACCCAAAGTAATAAGTTTTTGAACTTAATAAGTGGGAAGAATTATTTATGGGAGGTTTAAAATTTGAAATGGAAGTTCAAATTAGGTAAGGTTGACTGGATTAAGTGAATTGAGTTTAACTTGGGAAAAAGTTAAATATGTTGTGATGATCAACCTGATTTGGAAATTTTAAGATGAAATTAAGATTTAACTTGGGAAGTTAAATGAATTGATTATATTTGAAAGTTGAGTAATCTCAAATTGGGTTTGAGATCCGAAAATTAGAAATGGTTGGATGATATCATCCTATTGTTATTAAAAATCTTTAAATTGCAAATTGGACTTGTTAAACGAATAAGAGATGGAGTAGGGTAATCCATTGTTGTGATAAAAGGGAAATTTAACTTTAATTTAAAATTAAGGATATGGAATTCCTTTGAACTTAAAATTTGAATGTTAAGAAATGAAATTGTAAATTAAAATTGTTTGAAACTCATACTTGAACCTTGTAATGAGTTAAGTAAAGATAATTTAGAATGAAATTTTGAGAATTTGACTCAAAATTAAATTGTTTAAGGGTTTGAGTTATTGATAAGAAAAAAAAATTAATTTGACTTGTGGTATAATATGTTAGGTTTGAACTGTGAATTGAATTGTTTAAAAACTTTAAAGGTAAATTGATTTAAAGGAATTAAATCAACATTTGAAGTCTTAACTCGGATTTATATAATTCGAGATGGTTTAAATCTGGTATTTGAATTGAAATTAGTTCAAATTGAATTTGATTTGAAGTAATTGGAAGTGTGATTGAAGATGTATGAGTATAAAATTCAAATGGAAAATTTGAATTGGATTAATTTGAAATGATTTGAAATTGAAGTGGGTTAATTTGAAGTTAGTCCAAATTGATTTGAATAATTTGGAATTGTAATTAAATATTGAATAGTTTTAAAATTCAAATGGAATTTGAATTTAATTTGGGAGGAAATCAAGAATAATTCAACTTGATTTGAAAATGGAGTTTAAAATTGGGATTAATTCAAACTGAAGTTGAAATGAATTGAAATTGGAACTAGTTCAATTAAAATTTATTTGAATTAGTAGAATTTGAGATCAAGGTTGAATAAAGTTAAATTTGGAAAGAAATTGAGGTTAATTCAGCTTGAATTGGGAATTGAATCAATTTCAATGGAAATTGAAGTTATTTAAACATGAATTGGGTCAATTTGAATGGTAAAGGGAATTTAAATTGAATTGATAAGAATGGAGATTGGGAAGTGAGCAGTTTTCACTCTGGACTATTTTTCATATAAATTGTTATAATATAAACCTATTTTTCCAAGCTATTTATTATATATATACAACTTTTCTTTTAAAAGCCAAACTATCTTATATTTGTTTTACAATTATTTTTGAAACTGTTTAACAATATTTCAACTATTTTACAAAACTAATTACTATCTTACTACTATTTTGCAATTATCTAAAATTTCTGTAATTATTTTAACTATTTTCTAACTAGTTTACACCTATTTTACAAACTAGTAATCATTTCCCAACTACTTATCTATTTATAAAAATTTCAAGTTATTTTCTAAATAAACTGGTCGGAGTTCAAACTGTTATTGGTAAAATACCCAATCGAGATAAGAATAGAGGTGATGATCCAATGGATTTAAGAAATTGTGAGTAAGTGAATGAAAATCAAAGTGAATGTGAATAGAAAGAGAATTGATATGGCTAATAACCAATAAAGATTAATACGTAGGGTGTACGTATGTTATTCTATTCGCATAGTGATTTCATCCAGATTCGAGCACAAAATTTCGAGATAGTATGTCGATCCGAGTTGGAATTTTTCACTCAATTTTCGATGGCAAACCAGGATATGGATTGTTGATTGGTTCTAGATATTCTCTATCATAGTTATGACTCTGCAAGGAGAATGACGGTTTCTAATCAACAAACCAGATCTGTGTCCGCACTAGGAAGTCGGGTGGACGATACTAGTTCGGAAGTGAAATTGTGTGATCGAGTGAGCGATCAGATTGGTATAGCGTACGAATGATATGTGTACATCGTACGGATTTGGATGAAAATGATATCGAAAAGAGTAATCAAATTTGAATATCTGATTTTGAGTAAACAAAGTAAATATCTTTGTTTTATAAAATGGAACTCTCCTTGTTGAATCTTTTGCCAGAAGAAAAGGGTTTTTTGAAAATATTAAAGTATAAAAGGAGTTTTATACAAGTTTGAATGATCCAAAGTTTCAAAATTGTATATATCTATATACATAAAGGATCATATGAGGATTTTGGAAAAAAGTTTTTGGAACCTTTGGATTTGGAAAGGCTTTTAATTTTTGGGTAAAATCAATATTGAATTTGGAAAGCGTGGTTTGAGAATTATCGATTTTGGGATAATCGATTTTGTGTAAAGGAGCTTTGTATGAGATCATACTAGGTGTATGATTTAAAGATACTATATATGTATAGTATAAAGTGTTTTGATAATGGCTCTGGGGAAAAAGGTACTTCCTTGAAATGAACTTCTCAGGAGTGCCACTGGGTGGTGCTGCCTTGAGCCCCTAGGGGGGGTTCTAAAGTTGGTCCTGTGAGGAGTCCAGACTAAACTAGTTCCTGGGGATTATGAGTAGAGTATACCATAGCGAAAGTCGTGTGAGCCGCTGAGAGCCAACAGTTACATGGACTTTTGCTGTGATGGCAACGTAACCCAGGATGTAACTGCGATCTATGGTATAACATAGCGAAAGTCATGTGTGCCGTTGAGAGCCAACAGTCTGCGTTTGATTATATGTCGGTAGTCTGCGACCTATGTAGGAGTGGAGGAGTTTCATTTCGACAGTGAAAATCAGAGGCCGCTGAGAGCCTGCAGTTACATGGACTTTTGTTGTGACGGCAACGTAACCCTGGATGTAACTGTGATCTGTTGTGTGGGTTGCATGGCGTAATCGAGAGGCCGCGGAGAGCCAGCAGTTACATGGACTTTTGCTGCGACGGCAACGTAACCCTGGAATGTAACTGTGACCATGAATGGGGGTGATGATTTCCAGAGCATTCTCACCAAAGATATATCCTCTATTTTCAAAAACTGTTTTCTATATTTTCAATAAAATTATTTTTCAAGTATTTTCACTGGATGTTGGAAACGGGTCTGCTAAGTACTTATAGATTTTCAGTCATACGCCCGATCAACCTATGACCGAATTTCTGTGAGAACAAGGATGGACTGGTTAAAACTTCGAGTTATAAAAGTATTTTTTAAAACAATTTTGACAGAATTACAGATTTTAAGAGTGTTTTAAAATGATCAAAGAATATTTTAACTGATTTTAAAATATTTAATAAATTCTGCCTTCGTTACTTTTCGAGGACGAAAAGATTCTAAGGGGGAAGGAATGTGATAACCCAAATTTTTGAGCATCTACTAATTTGAAATTAACAGGATTAGATTTGTTTTGTAGTTTGAACAAATGAAATTCTATATCTGGAAATTCTATATAGATGGATTAAACTATAATAAATACTAAATTTAAAATAAATAAATAAATAAACATTTGGATAGACATGTATTTGATAATCTCCTGATAAGTTTTAAATTTGACTAATTAGTTTAATGTTTTTCTTTTATAAATACTTAATTTGGCTAAATTTATCTTTTCTAAAGACAATAATATTTAATTGGTAAACTTTATATTAAGGCAAATAATAATGTGATGAATTCTTTTATACATTATTTAAAATAAGCTAAATTATTATTTTCAAACAAATTTAAATATAAACACATAAGATATTAATTAAAGTAAATTGAAAATTTATAATATAAATATTTAAGGTCAAAATATACATGTATAAAGTATTATATAGGTTTAAGGAATTAATGAATACATAAAACATATTAAGTACATTTTAATTACAAATATAAACAATATATAAAACAACAATGACAAGTGTAAATCTTACAATTACAAGTGTTAGTTGATTTATTAAAAGAAATACATGTGGCACTCTTGTTTCTTTTAATTTTGATGAAATTAGATATGAGAAAAATTCAACCAGGTTTTGCAATCAAAAGCATATTCATCTTCTTTCATTCTCTTAAAAAAAATTATTAAGCCAAATCCAACAACTCAATCTTGAAGCAAAGCTCATCTCAACAAGATCAGATTAAAGTTTCAGTTCCAGGGCAATACAAATCAAATTCAAAATGCAGATCATCAGAACACAAATTTCCAGATTTAATAGAAGAAATAGTGCTCAGTTCGTATTAAGGTGAGTAAACAAAAGCTTTAAACCCAGAAATCTTGAAATTGTTTAATGTATGGTATAATCTGTGAAGAAAAGTTGAGGTTATGATATGCATGGATTTGTATTTACTGGATAATAGTTGAAGTATTTAATTTATATACAAGTGCAATACTGAATATATATAGATAATTAGCATCTGTTTAGATCTAACAGAAGAAATATATATATATATATATATATATATATATATATATATATATATATAATAATACAAGTCCAGAATTAAATTCTTAAATTTCTAAGCTATGTTTATTTGTGTCAAATTGATTTGAATAAGTTAATTTTTGGGAAATCTGAAGCAAGTAATTTAATGATAGATCAAACTTCAGTTAAAAAAAAAACAGTGTTACTCTCTGTTCCAAATCCTTGTTTTTCAGGTGGGAAATTCTGTATATTTCAAAAGCTTAAGTAAGTTTATATATGTGCATATGGATTCCTAAATCAGATATGTGCTTTGCATTTGTATACATTTACATAAATTTATGGATATATATGTGTTTTTGTTCTGTGTATATTGACTGAACCTGTTCTTCACTGTGTTGTACTGCAGAATATATGAAAAAAAATCAAATCAACACTATGTCTATGTGTTATTAGGAATTCAATTCTGAACATAATAAGTTTGTACAGATGAGATTTTAGTTTTAAAATTAAGTTAAGTAATACATGTTAAGAATCTTTCTGGAACCAGTAAAATAATAAAAAAAACAACAGAGAGTAGATTGATTATTTTTATTTGATGGAAATTAAATGATTTAATTTGTAAATTCAAGTAGGAAATTTGAATCAAATCTAGGAAACTCGATTTTTAAAACAAATTTCATGATTTTTAATCTGGTATTGAGTTTGTAATTTGGGGAAAATCAGATGTCGGTTTTCGAGCAAGTTCTGGTGACTGAGGTGATTACGGAGGTTGGGGTTTTTGCTGGAGCTAGCATGATGATCGTTGAAGCTGGGAAAAATGTCAAGAAGATGGTTAGATCGCCGTGGCATCGGCGATAGTTCGATTAAGTTTTTAACCCTAGTTCTGCCATAGGTCAGGAATTTGAGCTCAGTATCTTCGATAGAGCTTCGAGTTGTTCGAGACGAGGGAGAAACGAAGCTTGGCTTGTAAGTGAGGTTGGGTCGGAGGAGTGGTACCTCCGGTGATCGGTGTTGCTTGGACTTGGCGAGGTTTATGTTCGGAGTATTGTTCCTGTAGGTTGAATTTGTTGATTTTGGATCTCGAGTTCATTTGTTGTTTGAGCGGTGGGAAATGGAAAGAGAGGCTGACCAACGATTTGGGGGTGATGGTCGAGGGCACCGGAATGTCGTCGGCCGTTGGTGCACATGCACCAGTTCAGTGCACAAGGTCTTTGTTAAGGAAGTTTTCTTCCCGGGTTGATGCTCGAGAAGAAGATGGATGGGCTCGGGTATTGCATCAGGTTGCTCGCGTGAGTGCTTTGGGTTACAGTTATTTTAAAATTTTAACAAGTAAAAAAAAAGATACGAGAAAGAGAAAGGGAAAACAGGGATAAAGAGAAGTAGGAAAGGAAATTCGAAGTGGTGGGGAAGATTTCTCAGGAAAGTTGGTTTGGAACCCGAAGTTATTTTAGGGTGGGCTCGGGTAGCCTATGTTCCAGGTTATAGGTAAAAGAGAAACCTGTTTCTGTTTTAAATTAAAAAAAAAATTAAATGTAAACTGAGATTTAAAATAAGCTTAAAACCAAAGTTGAATATGAATTTAAGTTGTATGAATCTGAGTTTGAAATTAAATAAGACTTTAAACTTGAATTGTTAAATACTTTAAAAGTGTTTAAGAAGTTTGAATTTTTAAAATAAGTTTTAAATTGTAAGAAGAGTTTTAAAATCTAAAGGGTTATCTAAATTCAAATTTAAATATGTATTCAAATTTTAGAAGTGAAGGAAAGTTTTAAAATTTAAAATGTTTTAAACAATTTGAAATATTTAAAGTATAATTCAAATTGATTTGAATTTAAATATGCATTTATTTTAAATCCTTTTAAACTTCTTTATTAAATAAGTATTTCTTTAACTTGTGAAAAAAAAGAGTTTAGAAATGTGTTTAAAACTTTGTTAAAGATAATTTGTATTCATTTTAAACCTTTAAATTTAAAATGAAATTTTGAAGGTAAATTTAGAGTTTAAGTTGTTTTAAATACCTTGTAAATGATAACTTGATTATTAATAAGAACAAAGTTTTATCTTAAAGTAACTTTAGAATTTTAATGATTTGTAATTTCATTTAAATATTAGGCTAACTTAATGGATAATTAATTACTTAATTAATAATGGAATGGATGATTAATTAAGTAATTAAGAGTTTTTAAATTTATTAATTAATGATTGAGATTAATTAATTAAGGTTAATTAATCAGTAATTAGGGATTATTAATTAGATTTGAATTAATAATTAAGAATTGATTAAATCAAGTTGTTAAGGATTAATTAAGATTGCAGTTAACACTGAATTAATTACACAAATTAGGAATTAATTAATTGGTAATTAAATATTAATTAATTAGTAATTTATGGTGGTTAATTTGAGTTAATTGCTTAAGAAAGAATTAAAGAATAGTTAATGATGTTATTTAATAATTAATTAATGTAATTAATTTTAATAAGTAATTAGATTAATTAATTGATAATAATCAATTGAGGAATTGTTTAAGTTTAATTTCTTAATAAAAGTAATTGAGGAATTAATTACTTGGGTTTAATGTGATTAGTTTAGATTAATTAATTAAGTATAACAAATTTAAACACTTGATGATTGTTGAATAATTACTTAATGTGATCAATGGAAGTGTAATTACTTAAGAAAGTAATTACTGGGATTACTGGATGTAATTAGAGATGTTGACGATGGAAGTAATTTATGTTATATTCCTATGGAATTAATCAGGGAATTAAATGAGTTAATTAATTATGGTTAATAAAATTTTGAAATGAAGTAATTTAAGGATAGTTAATTACTGGATTATATTAATCAAGGGTGATTAATAATTATGGTTAATAATTAATTAATGAGGTAATTAAAGGTTAACTATTATATTTGGTTAAGAATAAATTAATTTGTGAAATTAATTTATGGGATAAATAGAAAGATATGGAAAGCCTTTGATTAACTATTATCCCTAATATGTGGTTCGTAATGCTATGTGATAAGATATGTTAAACTTAGACTGTGATGATGTGGTTTTCTATTAATGATGAATTACTGTGACTTCTTGTATTAAAGTAGAATAGTATTTCACTTGAATAATTTAAGTTAAGTTGACAATGATTTCGAAGAGACCGGAGTCGGGTATTAGTGAATACCCGAAACCACTTCGATTCTTATAATTTGATATGGGAAACAGATAGGCTGAAGTGGAATGACTTAAGTAATTGGACCAATTAAATCTAAGTGTTGGCACTTAGAAATTGATGGGTGAAATGGTTGAAGTATAATAACTTGTGAAATGTAGAATGATGTAAGTTACCCGGGTTTATATAAGTTGTATGCTTTTGTATTCCATGTTAGATGGGTTTACTCACGCTGGTTTCCAGCCTGACCCGGGTGTTACTTTGATGTAATGCTCGGGTCAGACCGAGTATTACAGATTTTCAGGTAAGGACGTTCTAGAGCTCAGGAGGCGAGTTGGATGGCAGGAACGTATGGAGCGTACCCGATGTGATATATAGTTATATTTAGGACATGTTGTTTTATAACTGTCCTGTACTGTGTAAATATTATAACTCTGATAAATGAAAATGTAAATGTACTGATACTTTTCTTCTTGTAAAACTATTATTTATGTGATATTATATTTTATCCGCTGCGAATGTGAGTTTGTGTGTTTCTTTTCCGTTCTTCTTTCTCTTTATTCTTTTCACTAACCATCTGGAAATTTCGGGATTGAAATTTTCGGGTCGTTACAATGTTGTTCCGTAGCATTTATTTATTTATTTACTTATTTATTCTTCTTGTCTGTAACTCTGATTTTGTATTGTATTAGTATAATCAAATTTATTTGTAAACAGCTTCATGAACTGTTATCTGATTATTATATTTTGTCATTCCGCTGTGAGATTCTGTATTTGTTTTATTTCTCTTTTCTTATTTACCCCATAACAATCTGCCCTTTTGAATGGTTCGAGTCTGACGTGTGTGTCTTCTTAAAACGTCCAAAAAGGCAGGTCGTAACAGTTGTATCAGAGCTTTGGTTTAGTGATAACCTTAGCTTTGTAGGGTCCGATTCATATGAAATAGTAATACCTTAGAATGAGTCATCGAATGTATATATATGAGAGAGCATACTTGTTTGTGTTATAAAAGGTTTTTATATTGTGATATTTGTTCTGTTTTGTATTTATATATTCTAGTTGGTGCATAGGACGCTATGACATCGGTAGGGATTTCTAAATACTTAATAGAGCAGACCAACACGATTCTTGTTTTGAATATAGGTGGATGAAATAATTTAACCTATTATATATTCTGTAGATAAAATAGTAGATTTTATAAATGATATAATTGGTTGTTATATAATTGTTGTTATGTAACGACCTGACCCGACCTTCGAAAATCGGCATCAAATACGACAATCGTATCCACCAAATGTTGAATCTGGTTCGCCGGAGCTTATAACACATTAATTACAATACAGCGGAAGAAATGAAATAATACATTTGATATAAAACATTTGATACAATTTACAGATATAATGATTATATAATAGGATGATAAGATAGATATCAATACTATCAGAGATATAAGAAATAGCAGTGGAAAGATAATGTCTTCAATGCCAAACTCCAAAAACTCCATCTTCAATCCAAAGCTAGCTCGAACCATCATCAAGTTTCACAAAGCTAAGCAAGGTCAGCCGTGAATGCCGAAGTGTAGCAAATGCGATCCACAAATCCAAAAGGGCTTCGAAGGCTATCGCATCAATTCCTACTATTCGACTATCTGGAAAACCCAACTCTAGACTGGCCGTGTGGAAAAATTGTGGGCACCTAGAGTTTAGGAAAGGAACAATAAACTCCATGTTAGTCGTGGGACTGATGTGAGCAAACAAAAACAGTTTTATCTTTAAAACAAACAAAAGATTTTAAAATTTGAAATCTGCAACGCTTTTTGGAAAATGAAACTACCACAAAGCCTCTCGCCACACACACCATGCAAACACAGAATTGGAGGAGATTCCTCCTTATGATAGTCAAAAATGCTTGATACGCAATGTAACGACCCTGGATTTCGGCCCCGGTTATTTTAATAAATGTTTAATCTAATTAAATATAAAATGTGGATTGTTCATATTTAAATGAATATGATTTTGGAAATATTGCCATCTATTTATATTAAATGTATTTTAAAAGGAGATTGATTTGGAAATTGAAACAAGTATTTCAATAATATTCACAATAAAAATCTATCTTATATAATTACTTAAAATACTTTACATTGTTTATATTTAGTATAAAATAATACATATAGATGATAATGTTTGAAATTCTAAAATAAGTTTCTTAACAATATTATTAATAAAATTTAACTTATATAATTAAATTAAATGCTATACATTGTTAACATTTGTTAAATGAATACATATACTTGATAATGCTTAAAATTTAAAATCTAATTCTAGCAATACAAAATATAAAGGTAAATTATGAGTCAAATTTATGTATATGATTTAAATAATTACAAATGAATCATAAAAATGAGAATAAATGTAAATATAACTTATGACTCTAATTCAAATATTAATGGCTAAAATAGAAAATATAAGATATAAAATATAAATTGATGATAATGTTCAATGCAAAATATTAATATTTATGTAAATCAAAAATAGAAATATAAATAAATGAGTAAACTCATGAATCTAATTTTAATATTTATAGCTAAAATACAAATGGAAATAAATACAAAGACAAGTATAAATAAGCAAAGTGTATAGATAGAAAGAAAACAAGACCTGCAAGTATCTTTGCAAAGTAAACAAAGTTTGCCAACAAACATTAATGATATGCTAGCATAAATAAAAAACATTTTTGTACAGACCAAAATCTGCAAGTATCAAATATGAAAACATCTTAGTACAAATGGGAAATCTGCAAATATCTTTATATATATTATTGTGTCAGCAAGCATTTAATTTATGTTCACATAAGAGTAAACATACATATTTAATTAGCATACATTGCTGTCTGAAAATCTCTCCCAGCCGAAATATTCATATCATTTTAGGTCTTAGTACAGTAAAAATAAAGCAAATATTATATCAAGGGTAAAGCTTGTTCCAGAAGACAGCTTGTTCAAACCCATATATAGATGCATTTATCATTCTATTTTGTTCATTCTATAACTTAAACAAAACTGCATATTTACAAGCTCAATCAAGTTCAAAGCAAAAAAAAAAAAAAAAATTCAAGAATTCAACAACTTCAAACTGCTGTCCTTTTCATCAAACATCCTTTCTGTTCAACAGTTATTAGGTGAGTAAACTTCTTATTTTCAATTTAAAAATTGTATGTTTAACTTACAAGGATATGTGCTCTGATACCTGCTTTAATCATGTTGTCTTGGATACTTCCTGTTGTTCTGTAATTTATGAAGTGTTCTTCAGAGATTTGAGTATCTGAACAAGCAAAGCAAAGAAATTTCTAAACACTTATTCACATAATTGTCGGAACTTTGGTGTTGCTGCTGATTTAAGTTGGTTATCTTAAAATATTGGCCTGAAACTTGTTTTAAGTATAACAGTTGTGACGACCCGACTTCCTATCTCCATGAAATCGCATCATCTTGAAGAAAGAAAGGGATAGAAGAAGAAAAGAAAGAGAAAGAAGAAAGACAACAACATCAGAGAACTCACAGCGGAACGAATAAAATAAAATATAACGCATAAAATATTGCACAGTATCATAATACATCAGAGTACACAACTATACAACACATATTAGACAGTTATAAACATCTGTCTAATTCATACAACTCAAGTATATAAGATACAGATACCATCCAATCACAGCGGAACCAATATATATAACTATACGTCGAAGCCTCCTGCTCCATTACTCCTCCAGAATTCGTCAAGCTAACCTGAATCACTTGACTACTCATACATAATATGAGTACCCAAGAGTTTAATAAAATAGAAAATAAACACTCGGGTCAGACAGGGGTCTGGTGTGAGTAAACGGTTTAAAATTGCTTAACTTTAGAAAACTTTTGAAAGAAAAGGTATCACGTAAGACTTCCCACACATAAACATGGAAATTTTTTTACCTTACGCTAACCAAAACATTTGATAGGAAATCCAGTGATATTATAATAGTGTCTAGGGTTTTCAAAATAAAATACAGAAATAGCTGGAATGCTTAGATCTCACATTCCAACATAGTTGGGCACAATCAAAACTGTACAGGCACTTATTGGATTTTGGATTCCATCAATGGTAGGGCTATTGGGGTACCGCCTGTCATAGTACGTAGCCTATATCACCGTACCAAGGAGTACGCCCGCTCCCCTGCAGCACAAGGCCGGGACCATTCCTTACTGAACAGTCCCAAACAAGACAACCCCGGCGGTTGCCCGGAATTCAACCGCCCCACACAGCCGAATAAAAAGGGACTTCTAGACAGGGGTAAATCTTGCTCTCCAGTGGGAGCTACCCACGAAGCCTTGCTGCACCTCCCCTGTTTTAGCCATTCCCGGTTGATGAGGCTTGAGGCTGCGATTACCTTTATAGAACACATCTATCTTAGAATGCTCATCGTCCGCCTGACGATGTGCTGAAAGCATTCAATCCGTACAAGTTCGTTCCGGGTTCGAATGAAACCGAAGGTACTATCTCGTTGCACTCATTTCGGAATCACCCTCAGAGTCAACGACCATAGCCCTTGCACTCTAATCTCCATCTCGAACCTATAAGTACTATTCCGTCAAACTCATTACGGAATCACCCACAGAGTTATACTGACGTATAGCCCTTACACCTCGAGTCTTCACTTGCTCCACTTGGATTCACGACCTAACGTTTAATTGGAATCGATGTGGTTTTCGGATTACAAATATGGAAATCCGATCCCGGTCTCACCGAAACCAAACGCCATTTTAATGTCCAAGTTGTACTTAAGGGTTTAAACAATTTAACTTATATTCAGGATGAAATAAACAAATATATGAATCATATTACCACAATAGATAATTCATATCAATATTCATCTTCACAAAGCAGCATATCACAAATATCATAGTTATCCAAATCATCCAGTATCAACCAATCACCCAATATCAATCATCCAATATCATTCAACATCCAATATCAATCAATCACCCAATATCAATTATCCAATATCAACCATTCAATATTAATCAATCACCCATGGCAGAATTGATTAACTCTTAATCAATTTAATTATCCTCTAATTAAATTAAATACTTTCCTTTAATCCCTTGGATTATTAAATTCAATTCATTATCATCTCTTAATAATCTTCCTTAATTAATCTTCCTTGATTAATTATCCTTTAATTACATTCAAGTAATTGTTCTTAACCATATTCAGTAATTAACCTTTAATTACTATCATTAATTACAATAATTAATGATCCTTTATTAATTAATTAACTATAATTAACTACATTAAACCTTCATTAATTATAATTAATTAATCATATTTAAATTAATTACTTCATTAATTTTATTAATTGATAATTTTTATTAATTAATAATCCTTTAATTAATTAAATAATTATCTTGTAATTAATCATCTCATTAATCATAAACAGTAATTAACAATTTGTAATTACTATCTTAATTAATTAACTTTTTAATTAATTATATTAACCTTAATTAATTACTTTAATTAATAGATCTTAATTACTTCATTAAGTAATTATTAAACAATTAAGTTAATAAATAAATCCTTAATTAATTCCCTTATTAATTAATTAATTACACTTAGTAATTAATCTTAAATTAATCACATTTATTAATTAATTAATCACATTAATTAATTAACTACAATAATTTAAGTAATTAACTCTTAATTACCTACATAAGTAATTATATCTAATTACTTCTTTTAATAAATCTTAATTACTTTCTTAATTAATTACTTAACAAATAATTAATTCCATTATTAAATAATCTTTCATTCTTTAAATAAATTAATTACTTCATAATTAATTAACTTCAAAACAATTAACTTGATCAATTCTTCAATGATAACATTAAGTGATTATCCATTAGTCACTTCAATTAATTACCCCCATGAGTAACTTCTCTAATTACTTCCCTAGGTAATTACCATTCTAAATTTTATTCAAAAATTAACCATTGATTACTTCATTGAGTAATTACACTTAATTAATCCATAATTAAGTGACTATTTTAAAATTAAATAAACAATTAAATAATTATTTAAAATTAATTAAACAATTAATTAATTACTTCTAATATATTTCAAAATCTTTAATAAATTAAGAAAACATCATTCTTAATTAAACTTTTTACTTATTAATGAATCATAATTTAATTAAGTACCTTTAAGTTCACATCAAAATAAATTATTTATAATTATCTACATGGATAAATTATTTGAAATTTATCCAAATTTTAATAACTTAAAAATAAACCTTTTCTATAGGTTTACAAAATTCATATCAATAACTCAATTGGAAAAATAACATTTGGAGATAAATTTTAAAACTTAAAACATCTAATTTAAACTTATAAATTTCCAATAGAAATTTAAACTTAGTCTTTAAATCATTACTTAATAACTTGATTTAATATTTTAAAATGAAAACATTCCTTTAAATTAAATTTCAAAACACACATTTTTTTTAAAATTGAAATTCAAAATCCACTTAAATAATTAATTTCAAATTAAAACTTCTCAACGACTTAAATTTGAAATTGAATTCAATTAATATTTTTCTCTTTTAAAATTTGATTAACTTCCTACTTACACAAAACAAGTTTCCAAATTTTATTTTCTTTTAATCAAAACCCAAGTATTAACTACCATTAAACACTACAGAACCAAAATCAAAACAACCCGAGTACAACCCAGGCACCACTCGCGTCAACCCCGAAGTAACTCGGCCCTCATCTCCTTCGAGTGATCCCCAAGTACAACTCGAACACCTACCCGAGTAAACTCTCGTCTTCCCCAACTCCTTCTTCCCAGTGCACACAACAATCACGGTGCACATGCACCAACAACGCCGGCCGCCATAGTTGGTCGCACCTATCGTCGACGATCACTCAACCATCCACGAACACATATGAAAACCCAGATTCGAGAAATATAAATCGAATCGAATTATGACCCAACGCACGAAGAACTGCAGTGAAACTCGACCGTAAAACCCATTGCCGTTGACGAACTCGCCACTGTTACACCTCGCCGACACCACCATCGAAAGCCAAGACCTCAATCTTCAACATCCCCGAACACTATCGAACTCGATTCAACAAACACGAGGCAGTGCTTCACCATCATGCCGAAAGCAAATTGCAGTCCTAAACCCTAATTGTTCCAAATTCGAACAAATTACACATAGGAAAAATTACTCAACAATTTTCCCTACTCCTATAGCTATGCTCGATCCAAATTTCGAATCAATTACATGTGTGAACTGTGACGACCCGGAATTTTGGCAACATTATTTTAATAAATATTAAATCCAATCAAATAAAATGTAATACATATGGATGATAATGTTTGAGGATAACATCTATTAATTTAAAATTTAGGTATAAATATTGTGTAAAGCATCTGAATATTATTTAAAGAGTGATAATTATGATATAAAATTTAATAACTCAAACCTATGTATCTTATCAATTTAAAAACTGAAGTTTTAAAACAAACTATGGTTATATATATATATATATATATATATATATATATATATATATATATATATATATATATATATATATATTTATAAATATATAACATAAGAGGACTACGAAATTAATAAAACTAAATAATGAATAAGCAATTAAATGTTGATAGTTTAGCTTTAGAAAGAAATAAGAATGAGTATTTACATTGGAAATGAATAATACCTCAAATAAATTTACGGTTAAGTGAACATATGAATGAACGTAAGTTCATTCTAGGACAGTATATGTATATTGTAAAGAGACATGGAAGACAAAGGAAATAACATAAATGAACGCTTGAGTACATAATGTAAATATCTTTGGACATGGATTGCCTTGTGAACATGAAACAAGACAAGCATCATTAATGCAACACAAATTGGTATCATATCAGCCTCCAAATGAACAAATCTCTCTGACCAAAATAAAAAAAATCTTTGTACCAAATATATGTATCGGCTAATATTAATTATACATGAAGACACATACATTAAATGCTAGCACAACCTTTTGTCAATTTGAATTTGCAAGAAAATCTTTCAGCCTCCATATACAAAGTTTTGTCTGGTCAAAACAGGTTGAGACCTGTACTAGAAGCCACCATTTTGTTCAAAGTTGTATCTATATATTCATCATTCTATTCGTGCTCGTTCATAAATTAGTAAAACTGAGGTAAGGAAAAAATAAAATTTACTCTTTACAAAACTTAAACAATGTCTCAACTGAATAAACAGAAGGACCAAAAGGGGTTTAAGCAAACAGCTTTCCAAACTTCTGAAAGTATGCTCTGTTCAAATTTGTTGACAGGTGAGTATATCCACATCCTTTAATACTAGATCCGAGGCATAATCTCGAGTAGTATTGTGTGAATAAGGCCTATTTGTATAAATTCCTATGTTGATAAAGATAAGTGTATACTTGTTTATTTAAATGTACAGGTAAGCCTCTGTTAACTGCAGATTCAAGCTTAAAACCAAATAAAAATCAAATTCTCTTCGTATACTTAGTTTTAAGTTATGATCTTTAAAGGAATGACGTTTGTAATAACTTGAGGATATTTATAAAAATATTTTTGTGTGTTAATAACAAACAGTTATCTGGCAATGTGAAATTACAGTAGGATTTCCATATATATCAGAATCTCGACCCTAATAAAATTGTTGTTTCAAGAATATAACTTGTTTTGTCATCAAAAATTAGGAATTTTAAAAGTGAAATCATGATTTTTAAACTTGTAAATCAAAAGAAATTTTAAGTTGACTATGTAATGGGCTTTCGTCATTCTCTGTTGATTAGAGAAATTAGGGGTCGCGTGTTCTATGGTGGAGCAAGTTTAGAGTCTTGTGATGTTGGGAAAAATGGTTAGAAAAATTCCCGAACGTCGTGGTGGCCGTGAAATGGAGAAGTAGGGTTTTCATGGTTGTGGGTGTCGTCGAGCTTCAGATGGCAATTGTGCTGTCGAGTGGAGACCGGAGTTGATCGGGAGGGGTTCTGGAGGTGCGGTAAGATGTGGCGTAGCGATGGTGGGAATGGCGAGGTGACCCGAGGCCTAGATCATCAGAGGTAGTCTATTTTCCTGGTGGTGGTCGCTTCCACGCTGAGTTGGTTTGGTATCGAATTCAATCCTCGATCGATTCGAGGTAGTTGGGTGTTCGAGTGTTGACGTCGTGGTCCTAGGTGACGTGTTAAGGCCAGAATAGAGGGTCGGCGAGTCGTGGTTGGTTGTGTACGTGCACTGTGCACGTTTGTGCATTCTGGGGATGAATTCTTTAGGGAAGAAGATGGTTCCCTCGGTTTCGAATGTGGGTTGTTAGCTGCGCGTATTTTAAGAAAATGATGAGGGGAACTCGGTCGTGTCAAGTAAATGCTGAACCTGTTGCGTTTCTGATGTTAATAGTATAATTTAAGTTTTAAGAATTCACTTAGTCATTTTTATATAAAGTGGATTTAAGAGTTTGATTTATTAATTTGAATTATTTATTTTAACTTAGAAAGTTAATTCTTTAAGTTTAGTTAATTTATGGTGTAATTAAGTTAAATAATTAAGAGTTGAATTATTTACTAGTAATTAAATAATGATTAATTGATCGTTAATTTTGAGATACTCATTTAGTCTATGTAATTGAAGATAATCTCCTAATGTAATTGACTAAGTATATTCTTAGTGAAGTAATTTAATAGATAATTACTTAATGTTATAAAGATTAAGTCCTTCAGGTAAGTAATTAACGGAAAAACTAATTAAGAAGAAATTTGATATATGAAAATAATTAAGGTTTAATTATTTTTGAGTAATTAATAAGGAAGATAATCACTTTGAGGAAGTGATAAAGGATTTCATTACTTGTCGTAATAACTTAAATTAATTTATTAATTAAGGAATTAATAAATGATGGCAACAATTTAAATATACTTAATTAAAGTAATTAATTAAAGATCAATGAAATTAATTATGGTTAATTAATTACCATGAAAGTTAGCTAATTTCCTAACGTAAATTAAAGGAAAATTAAAGGTTGATTAATTAATGGATTTATAATTAATCAATGTCAAGTAAGTGGGATTTAAAGGGGATGTAAGTAACTAATTTAGTATGTTAGTATGGTATGGCTAACCAACCTTGTATAGACGATTTAATTGAAAACCTTGGATTCACTGTTATCCCTAATACTTGATTCGTAATGCTACGTAATATGATATATTTAAACTATGATGGTATGGTTATCTATTGATGACGAATTAATGTGACACACTGTATTTAAAGTTGAATTGTATTTAAATGGGTAAATTGGGTATAGATAATATTGGATTCAAAGAGACCAGAGTCGGGTATTGGAAATACCCGAAACCACTACGAATTCTTATAGATTGATATGTGAATTCTATGAGCTGAAAGAAGTGATGTTAGGGGATTGGACCTTCTAAATCTGAACCATGATACTTAGAAATGGATGTGTAGAATAAGTGATGTTAAAATGGATTGTGGCTTTGTATAAGTACCCGGGTTTCATATAAGACATATGATTTGGTATTACATGTTAGTTGGGTTACTCACGTTGGTTTCCAGCCTGACCTGGGTGTTACTTTGATGTAATGCTCGGGTCAGACCGAGAATTACAGATTTTCAGGTAGGACGTCCTGGAGCTCAGGAGGCGAGCTGGATGGTAATAGCGTATAGAGTATTCCCGCTGCATTTATATTATTGATAATCTGTGACATGATAATTGTATTTATTCAGTGACTATATATATATGAAACTCCGATGTATATTAATGTAATCAACAGATATAGTATTCTTCTGTAAACTATTTTTATTTATTATTATATTTTATCCGCTGCGAATGTGAGTTGTTCTTCTTCTTCTTCTTCTTCTATCTCTTTCTTCTTTTTCATAACTATCTGGAATTTTCGGCTTCGAAAATTCCGGGTCGTTACAGTTGGTATCGAAGCAGAAAGGTTAAGCGAGAATCTTGGCTCTGGTGGGAGTTGGTCATTAAATAGAATCCGTAGTACTCTAAAATGAGTTGTGGATATCTATATATATGAGCTCGTACTTGTAATTTTTTATAAAGATTTTAAATGATTTTATATAACATATATTTTGATATATATAAAGCAATATTTCCTTCATATAAATTTAGGTGATTGGTTGTTAATTATTGGAATTAAAATTAAGGAATAATATAATACAACCAAAACTGAAATTTAATCAAGATAAGTTTGAAATGGATTCAAATTGAAACTGAAGTTTAGAATTGGAATTAAATTAAGTAGGAACAAAAATACTACTAAATTAAAATTTATGTGATTGAAAATGAAATTCTAAATCTAATCCCAAAATTTGAAAATTTAGGTTCAAAGTAATAAGAAATGATAAATAAGTATTATTTGGATAACTGGGACTAGTTGGAAACAATGGGTTGTTGAACTTTGATTTGAATTTAAAACCCAAGGTGGTTTAAAATTGTAAAACATGGCTGGAGAGGGCCAAGAAATAAATATGTATATATGTATGGATATACATGATATGAAAGATAATTTGAAATAAACGCTATGACGTTGAGTTTTGATTTTTCCCTGAAATGTGATATAAAAAAAAAACCAAAGTGATATAAGTTTTGACCTTATAAAAGAAAAAGAATTTGAAGTTTGAAGTGGGAATTCAATTTAAGAATAAGGTTGACTGGATTAAGTAAATTGAATTTAACTTGGGAGAAGTTAAATAAGTTTGAATGAACGACTTGGATGGAAGATTTTAAGATTGAAATTGATGGACATTTAAAAACAAATTGGATGATACCATCCTATTGTTAATAAAAATATCTAAATTTAGAATGGTATTGTATAAATAAAATAAATTTGAATAATTGAATTGTAAAATAAACTTGTTTAAGAACTGGCTTCAAACTGGAAAATTAAATTGAATAATAAATTAAAATTTTAAAATAAAATTTGCATTGAACCTTGAAATACATAAGTAAAAATAGTTTTAAAATGAGAATTTTGAGAAATTGGGCTCAGAAATTAGAATGATTGAACACTATGATTTAAAAGTTAATTTGGTTTAAAGAGTTAAACCAACCTTTTGAGAATTTAACTCGAATTTCTATAGTTCGAGATAGTTTAAGTTCAAGATTTAATTGAATTAGTTCAAAATCGAATTTGGTTCGAATTAAGTGGATTGGTGATTGAAGATGTATAAGTTTAAAATTTTAAATGGGAAATTAAATTGGATTATACCGAAATGATTTGAATTTGAAATGGGTTCAATTGATAATAATTCACATTGATTGGAATAATTTGAAATTATAATATAGGTTGAACAAGATTAAAATCAAATGGAAGTGTACATTGGATTGTTGGGAAAGTGAACAGTTGACTCTTGACCGGTTTCAATATAAATTGTTTTGATATAAACTTTATTTTCTAAGCTATTAAATATATACAACTTTTCTTTCTTAAAGCCAAATTATTTTATACTCGTTTACAATTATTTTTGGGGCTGTTAACTATTTTTCAACTGTTTTCTAAACTAATTACTATTTTTCAATTATATTACAAATTAATTTCTACTTTACAACAATTTTACAATTATCTAAAAGTTCTAAAATCATTTAACTATTTTCCAACTATTTTACAATTAGTTACCTATTTTATAGATATTTTGCAAACTAATAACTATTTTCAACTACTCGTCTATTTTTAAAATTTTTAAGCTATTTTCTAAATATAAACTGGCCGGTGTTTAAACTGTTATGGATTTAATACCCAACTGAGATAGGAATTGAAGTGATAACCCAAATGTGGATTAATGTAAAGGTGGATAAGTGAATGGACAAGAAATTGATATTGAAAAGAGAAGTCAAATTTGAATATTTGATTTTGAATAAATGAAGCTATATATCTTTGGTATATGAGATAAAACTCCCCTTGATAAATTTATAGCCAGAGGAAAAGAATTTTTGAAAAGTGTTTGAAGTATAAGAGGAGTTTTATATTAGTTTGAAAGATCCAAGGTTTTAAATTTTATATATATCTGCATATATAAAGGATCTTATGAGAATTTTGGAAAAGGTTTTGGGAACCTTCGAATTTGGAAAGGCTTTTGATTTTTGGGTAAAATCAATATGAAAATTTGGAAAGCCTATTTTGAGAATTACCGATTTTGGGATAATCGATTTTGTGTAAAGGAGCTTTGTATGATATCATACTAGGTGTATGATTTGAAGATACTATATGTATAGTATAAAATGTTTTGATGATGGCTCTGGGGAAAAAGGCGCTTCCTTGAAATGAACTTCTCAGGAGTGCCACCGGGTGGTGCTGCCTTGAGCCCAAGGGGGGTTCTAAAGTTGATTCTGTGAGGAGTCGGGACAAAACTAGTCCTGAGGATTATTTTGGTAGCGAAAGTCGATGGCGCTGATGCCTACGGGGGCATTTGGGTTATGCTGTGACGACAGTGTAATTCGATGTCGCTGCGAACTACTGTGGGGACCATAGCAAAATCGTGTGGAGGATGAGTGTCAACGGTCTACACTTGATTTTGCCGGGAAGGCAACGCAACATCGGTAGACTGCGATCTATGGTCAAGTGGAGTGGGGAAGTTTCATTTTTGGCAAAATTCGATGGCGCTGATGCCTACAGTTATATGGGTTTTTACTGTGATGGCTACGTAACCCCAGTTGTAGCTGCGATCTGTCGTGGGTTCCATGGGGTAATCGTGGGGCGCGGAGGCCTACATTATCTGTGGATTTTGTCGGGACGGCAACGTAATCATCGGGTTAACTACGACCATGGATGGGGGTGATGATTTTCAGAGCATTGTCACCAAAGATATTTCCTCTATTTTCAAAAACTGTTTTCTACATTTTTAATTAAAAATATTTTTTTCAAATGTTTTCACTGGGTGTTGAAGACGAGTTTACCAAGTACTTATAGGTTTTCAGTCCTACGTCTGATCAATGTATGACTGAATTTCTGTGAGAACAAGGATGGACTGGTTGAGACATCGAGTTATAAAAAGTATATTTATAAAGAATTATTTTAATAGTATTATGTGACTTTAAAAGCTTTTCTAAAATTTTGAAATAAAGGTGTTGGGATTTTGGAAAATCAAAGGAAATCCAAACTGAAATTATCAAATTAAAACTCGGGAAAATTTAATAAAGTGATTCTTTATAATTAAAGGAAAATCGAATATTAAATTAAAAGTGAAAGTAAACCAATCAGCTAAGTAAATTATTTAATAGTGTATGTTAATAAAAAAATTAACTTTGGTAAACAAATGGATTGTAAATTAATAATATTTGGTAATGAATTCGAATTATAAATAGAATTCGACTTGGATTTGATAATGAATTAAAGAAGAAGAGATGTTGTACAATAAACATAAAATTGAGTTGAATTGGAAATGTGGTGGTTTGAATTACAAATAAAATTCAAGGGTGATTTGAATAATATTTAATAAAATTTGCAAGTAAATTGGATGTAAGGGAAGTGTGGTCGAATGAAATGACAGTGAATTATAATCGAAATGGTTTGAGAGCAAACCAACCCAAATGAATAGAAATAAATTGAGAATGGCCTTATGTTGGTAAAATAAATTAGATAACGAATTAAGTAAATAAATTAAAAAAAAATTAAATGGGTTAATGGAATTAAATAATAAATGGATGAAGTCTGATAGAATAAAAAAAACAAAATCAAAGTTGTGAATTGGAATTGGATTATCAGACTGAACTTAAGTTAGGTGGCATATTAATTTGAAGTATAAATGAGTTGAGTTTGTGCTTGAATATTATTATGATAAATTGAGAAGGTGAATTTGAAATTAAAATTTAAAGTGGATGGGCTAACTGAATTAAATTCTATGAATTAGTGGAAGCAAATATAATTGATTTTTGAAGCAATTGATACGAATGCGAGTTTGTTTTGCTTAAAAATAAATTTAGCTGATTTTAAGCATTTTAAGGAATCTGGCTTCGTTCCTTTTCGGGGACGAAAAGATTCTAAGGGGGGAGGAATGTGACGACCCGGAATTTTGGCCACATTATTTTAATAAATATTAAATCCAATCAAATAAAATGTAATACATATGGATGATAATGTTTGAGGATAACATCTATTAACTTAAAATTTAGGTATAAATATTGTGTAAAGCATCTGAATATTATTTAAAGAGTGATAATTATGATATAAAATTAATAACTCAAACCTATGTATCTTATCAATTTAAAAACTGAAGTTTTAAAACAAACTATGGTTATATATATATATTTATAAATATGTAACATAAGAGGACAACGAAATTAATAAACTAAATAATGAATAAGCTATTAAATGTTGATAGTTTAACTTTAGAAAGAAATAAGAATGAGTATTTACATTGGAAATGAATAATATCTCAAATAAATTTACGGTTAAGTGAACATACGAATGAACGTAAGTTCATTCTAGGACAGTATATGTATATTGTAAAGAGACATGGAAGACAAAGGAAATAACATAAATGAACGCATGAGTACATAATGTAAATATCTTTGGACATGGATTGCCTTGTGAACATGAAACAAGACAAGCATCATTAATGCAACACAAATTGGTATCATATCAGCCTCCAAATGAACAAATCTCTCTGACCAAAATAAAAAAAAATCTTTGTACCAAATATATGTATCAGCTAATATTAATTATACATGAAGACACATACATTAAATGCTAGTACAACCTTTTGTCAATTTGAATTTGCAAGAAAATCTTTCAGCCTCCATATACAAAGTTTTGTTTGGTCAAAACAGGTTGAGACCTGTACTAGAAGCCACCATTTTGTTCAAAGCTGTATCTATATATTCATCATTCTATTCGTGCTCGTTCATAACTTAGTAAAACTGAGGTAAGGAAAAAATAAAATTTACTCTTTACAAAACTTAAACAATGTCTCAACTGAATAAACAGAAGGATCAAAAGGGGTTTAAGCAAACAGCTTTTCAAACTTCTGAAAGTATGCTCTGTTCAAATTTGTTGACAGGTGAGTATATCCACATCCTTTAATACTAGATCTGAGGCATAATCTCGAGTAGTATTGTGTGAATAGGGCCTGTTTGTATAAATTCCTATGTTGATAAAGATAAGTGTATGCTTGTTTATTTAAATGTACAGATAAGCCTCTGTTAACTGCAGATTCAAGCTTAAAACCAAATAAAAATCAAATTCTCTTCGTATACTTAGTTTTAAGTTATGATCTTTAAAGGAACGATGTTTGTAATAACTTGAGGATATTTTCAAAAATATTTTTGTGTGTTAATAACAAACAGTTATCTGGCAATGTGAAATTACAGTAGGATTTCCATATATATCAGAATCTCGACCCTAATAAAATTGTTGTTTCAAGAATATAACTTGTTTTGTCATCAAAAACTAGGAATTTTAAAAGTGAAATCATGATTTTTAAACTTGTAAATCAAAAGAAATTGTAAGTTGACTGTGTAATGGGTTTTCATCATTCTCTGTTGATCAGAGAAATTAGGGGTCGCATGTTCTATGGTGGAGCAAGTTTAGAGTCTTGTGGTGTTGGGAAAAATGGTTAGAAAAATTCACGAACGTCGTGGTGGCCGCGAAATGGAGAAGCAGGGTTTTCATGGTTGTGGGTGTCGTCGAGCTTCAGATGGCAATTGTGCTGTCGAGTGGAGACCGGAGTTGATCGGGAGGGGTTCTGGAGGTGCGGTAAGATGTGGCGTAGCGATGGTGGGAATGGCGAGGTGACCTGAGGCCTAGATCATCAGAGGTAGTCTATTTTTCTGGTGGTGGTCGCTTCCACGCTGAGTAGGTTTGGTATCGAATTCAATCCTCCATCGATTCAAGGTAGTTGGGTGTTCGAGTGTTGACGTCGTGGTCCTAGGTGACGTGTTGAGGCCAGAATCGAGGGTCGGCGAGTCATGGTTGGTTGTGTACGTGCACTGTGCACGTTTGTGCATTCTGGGGATGAATTCTTTAGGGAAGAAGATGGTTCCCTCGGTTTCGAATCTGGGTTGTTAGCTGCGCGTATTTGAAGAAAATGATGAGGGGAACTCGGTCGTGTCAAGTAAATGCTGAACCTGTTGCGTTTCTGACGTTAATAGTATAATTTAAGTTTTAAGAATTCATTTAGTCATTTTTATAGAAAGTGGATTTAAGAGTTTGATTTATTAATTTGAATTATTTATTTTAACTTAGAAAGTTAATTCTTTAAGTTTACTTAATTTATGGTGTAATTAAGTTAAATAATTAAGAGTTGAATTATTTGTTAGTAATTAAATAATGATTAATTGATCGTTAATTTTGAGATACTCATTTAGTCTATGTAATTGAAGATAATCTTCTAATGTAATTGACTAAGTATATTCTTAGTGAAGTAATTTAATAGATAATTACTAAATGTTATAAAGATTAAGTCCTTCAGGTACGTAATTAATGGAAAAACTAATTAAGAAGAAATTTGATATATGAAAATAATTAAGGTTTAATTATTTTTGAGTAATTAATAAGGAAGATAATCACTTTGAGGAAGTGATAAAGGATTTAATTACTTGTCGTAATAACTTAAATTAATTTATTAATTAAGGAATTAATAAATGATGGCAATAATTTAAATATACTTAATTAAAGTAATTAATTAAAGATCAATGAAATTAATTATGGTTAATTAATTACCATGAAAGTTAGCCAATTTCCTAACGTAAATTAAAGGAAAATTAAAGGTTGATTAATTAATGGATTTATAATTAATCAATGTCAAGTAAGTGGGATTTAAGGGGATGAAAGTAACTAATTTAGTATGTTAGTATGGTATGGCTAACCAACCTTGTATAGACGATTTAATTGAAAACCTTGGATTCGCTGTTATCCCTAATACGTGATTCGTAATGCTACGTAATATGATATATTTAAACTATGATGGTATGGTTATCTATTGATGAAGAATTAATGTGACACACTGTATTTAAAGTTGAATTGTATTTAAATGGGTAACTTGGGGATAGATAACATTGGATTCAAAGAGACCAGAGTCGGGTATTGGAAATACCTGAAACCACTACGAATTCTTATAGATTGATATGTGAATTCTATGAGCTGAAAGAAGTGATGTTAGGGGATTGGACCTTCTAAATCTGAACCATGATACTTAGAAATGGATGTGTAGAATAAGTGATGTTAAAATGGATTGTGGCTTTGTATAAGTACCCGGGTTTCATATAAGACATATGATTTGGTATTATATGTTAGTTGGGTTACTCACGTTGATTTCCAGCCTGACCCGGGTGTTACTTTGATGTATTGCTCGGGTCAGACCGAGTATTACAGATTTTCAGGTAGGACGTCCTGGAGCTCAGGAGGCGAGCTGGATGGTAATAGCGTATAGAGTATTTCCGCTGCATTTATATTATTGATAATCTGTGACATGATAATTGTATTTATTCAGTGACTATATATATATGAAACTCTGATGTATATTAATGTAATCAACATATATAGTATTCTTCTGTAAACTATTTTTATTTATTATTATATTTTATCCGCTGCGAATGTGAGTTGTTGTTGTTGTTCTTCTTCTTCTATCTCTTTCTTCTTTTTCATAACTATCTGGAATTTTCGGCTTCGAAAATTCCGGGTCGTTACATGAACAATCGGCAATTCGCCATAAGCCCAAAAACCTTCAAACCCAAAATTCACGCCACTACCTCAATTAAAATTTACAATTTATACGCCTAAATTCGTGATTTACAATCACGATTACATGCATGAAACTCAATTTCGAATTTAAACTAGGAATTTTTTTTACAAAAGTTTAGTTTTACTGTAAAACCTTAGTCTACACTTTCTGCTGTTCCAAAAATTATGGTACCTTTTTTAAAGTCTTAACTTTCATTTACAAACAGATTTATTCATGCATTCAAAACTAAATATGGATCAAATTGTGATAGATTTGGATTTCTTAAAAACAGAAGGCATAGTCTTCTTCTAAATCAAACAAAGCAATGTCATCACATACACAGTCAAAGTTATATATAGATATAACTGTAAAGTAAGTTATAAAAACTAAATCAATTCACATGCAACAAGATCTGCATTCAACTTGACTGTTTTTAAAACCAATTTACTCACTAGATTTTCAAAAAATGCAGAGCATATTTCTAAATTCCTCCAAGTTTTGAAAAACTACAAATCAAGTTTGCTGATGAAAATGGATTCTTGAATGTCAGATCTCTGATTTTAATTGCTGAACTAATGTTTAACTTGCTATGTTGATCCTAATCTCAGATTTGATTTGCTGGTTTGAAGTTGCCGATGAACTTGAATTCTTCATTTTAGTTGCATTTTGAAATGTTTGTGAAGAACATGAATTTGCAGATCTGATTTTGCTTTTAGTTGGAAAATCTAGGATTTGGGAAGAGTTTCTGGTTTGCCATTAAATTTGGTTAAGAAAAAGAAAACTAAGAAATGAAAGTTTTGAGAAAATTAGTTTTCTTCTTTAAAACATTTATTAAAAATATGTTGCCACTTGTTATTAACTTGAACAAATGTCACAAACATATTTTAAAAAGTTAATAAGTGTTATTGAGATAATTAATAGAGTTACACATGTCTTTGTATTTTAATAAACCTTTATTTAATTTAAATGTAAACATAAACTAACATGTTTAATTTACTTATTTAATGAATACTTACATATTTACTTACTTTATTGATAAATACTTACATGCATGTAAATAAGTTTACTTTTTAAAAGAAAATATCCTAAACTAATTATAATATAAGTATAATCTTATACATGTATTTAAAAATCTAAACATTTATAACCATTTAAAATTTTAAACATAATAAAAGAGAACAAAACAAAATTTGTTTAAATCATTTTTAATCTATCTTATTTAAAATAACAATTATCTTATACTTTGAAAACAAATGAATTAATCTTTAATTTAACTTTTGAAAATATTAATGTTTAAGACAAAACTTTAAATTATTATATTTATACATATATAAATTATTAATAGATTAAATTAAAATTTCAAAACAATGTCAAATTATAACATATGCTTACATATATATTACAATTTGCAAGTTTAACTTTATTTAAAACAAATGATATTTGCTATTCACAATATATATCAATTATGTATATTATAAACAAAATAAAATTTCATTAGCTTTTGAAAAATCATTCTTACCAATTTTTAAATTGTTAAAAGATATTGATTACACTGACCAGATTAAATATTTGTTATTCTTAATAAGATTAATTTCACCAATTTAAATTAAAATTATAAAGATAATTTATCAAACCCATTTAATTATTATTGCAGATTATTAAATCGATATTGCCCAAAATTCCGGGTCGCTGCAATCCTCCCCCCCTTAAAAGAATTTCGTCCCCGAAATTTAAAAGCAAATATAATTTAATAACCCAGCAAAGATTTTAATTCAATCTGCAAAGCAAACTTATCAATCAGTTACTAACAACCAAAGCAATCACTCACACAAACAAACTTAACTAATTATTCTGACATAAATCAGAATAAAATTCTAATACTATCTCGAGTTTCCCAAATATAAATCACTGGGAGACTCGTTCTACGAAAGCCAACAAACTAACTATACTACCAAAATCCAGAGCTCCTCTCTTCTCTAGATCCACCAATCTGAACAGAATATCAGATTACTCTCAAATCCAGCTCAACATCCAACTCCAACCGAACTACAGATTCAACAAGCAAAAATGAATCATACACATACTCCCTCAGAGGTACGTGAAATAAAATGAACTCCAGCTATCCAAACTGGCAATTCAATCTCATAGACAACAAATCTTATCTTATCAGAACACAGATAAGAAATCTCAAATGCCTCAACACCATCCATCCACTCTTATCCAATTTTTTTTCTTTTAACAAGAGAAATCTTAACAACAATGAAGTCTCCGACTTCGAATTCCAAAACTCCTTATCTCATATCTGTATAATTCGACAGACAATCCAGGGCTTCCAATCTCTTCCTGATCAGCTCAACCTATGCTGATACTTCTAGAAACAACTAGACCAAAGAAAACTAGCTTTTGGATCCTATTCAACAGAAAAGTCTTCCAAGATCCGTCGAAATCCAGAACTCAAGCTCTACTACTCAAGCAATAGCAAATAGAACTTGTTTCCTTCCTTGCACAGCTGCTACCTAGCTTCCGCTGCAAAACTCTGATTCTGAAATAGATTAGAATACTATTGATGAACATGAGTACAAACTTATCCAATATATCCGGGAAACTTTATTCATCAAATCCATATAATCTTAGTGACACATCTGACTCGGTCACACAACCTTACACCGAATCCAACTCAAAAACAAGATCTAACCAAATACAAATTCCAAAAATTCTGAGCTGCTACACCAGCTTTACCTTCTCCAAGGACCATCCTACAACCGGGCTAGCTACCAAAATCACTTCTGGAACCAAAACAATACAGAACTCAACTCCAGATGCAGACAACCTTTCTAATTACTCCAGCAGCTCCTACTTCCACATGAGAACCCTCAGTCTCAAACAAAGATAACCCAAGAAAAATTCCCAAATTAATCGCAAGTCA
Organism: Allium cepa; assembly: GCA_030765085.1. Classification (NCBI taxonomy): domain Eukaryota; kingdom Viridiplantae; phylum Streptophyta; class Magnoliopsida; order Asparagales; family Amaryllidaceae; genus Allium; species Allium cepa. The sequence continues at coordinate 362,445,954 of CM060942.1, forward strand.
CTTTTGCGATACTGCCTAGTTCGGATTCCAAAGAAACTGTCCTCTCTTTACCAATTAGAACAGCTCTAAGCTTTCCAAACAAGGTTAATTCTTAAAGATAACTTCCACCAACTGCTCGGCTACTGCAAGAATAAACACCAAGATTCCCAAACCATCGAAGAAACAACCAACACTGCTGCTTCCAAACTCTACTTGATGATAATGCAAAGCCAAAGACCTCCTCGTCAGCACACCGAACACTTTGAGTTACACTGCTACCACAGCTAACCAAGACTTCTAATTCAAAGACTTCTCAAAAACCTAAACCATCAACAACCACACAAAAGACCTCCGAGATGGCAGACAACCCAAAAGAAACTCGGGCTCCAAACCATGCATCAACTCTTTACTCTCCTTAAAGGATGACAAATGAGACCATGCCGAAGCGAAGCAACTCATAGACCTTAGTCTCATATTCCAAAAAAGCCAACTACCTTACTGAAGATCCAAACAACTTATACACAGATGAATCATCTTTACGACATATAAAGACTACTTCTCAACTACTACTAAAACTGCTTCAAAGAACATCTTCTGGAATATCCATGGATTCTGCATCTCATCACGCAATTACCATGATATCATTACTTACTTCTACACTACCAACAGATCCAAACTCAAGAAAAATTCGCTCACCCGAGCGAAACCCAAACTTATTCTTCAAAGATAAACTCCGAATCTTCAAAAGATTTCCTTCGGATATCAGAGAAATCCTTACTCCAAACAACAAATCTCACTTGAGACGGTATTAGGTCTACAGTCTCGGCAAATACTTTCAACCACAAACATATGGACCTCTTCCATTAGTGGTAGTCGTGTTACACACACACACCACTACTCCATCTACCTCTAAAACTTATGTTGTAAAATCCAAACAGATAACCCAACAGATTAGGTAGATATATATATATATATATATATATATATATATAGTTATATATAAAAATTACAAGAACGCTCTCTCAAGGAAGACACCACTCCAGAGCTTAGGCATTCACTCAACCTAAGGCTCTGATACCAAATGAGATAGTCTAGGCTTTGCAACCATCAACAGCGGCTCACTCGACTGGTAGGCTTTTCAACCATCCCAGCCCCGTCGTGGCTCCCATTGGTACCTCGGGTTTGCTTTTATGGCCAGCCTCTTGACTCGCAACCAACCCCGCAAGGCCTTATACTACCCCCGGGGGCATGTAGGGGTAAGGGTCTCCCGTTCGCCACCTAACGCAAAGCGAGAACCCTCTATCACGCTGTAATGTAGCAAACCCGATCCCGGTCTCACCGAAACCAAACGCCATTTTAATGCCCAAGTTGTACTTAAGGGTTTAAACAATTTATCTTATATTTAGGATGAAATAAACAAATAGATGAATCATATTACCACAATAGATAATTCATATCAATATTCATCTTCACAAAGCAGCATATCACAAATATCATAGTCATCCAAATCATCCAGTATCAACCAATCACCCAATATCAATCATCCAATATCATTCAACATCCAATATCAATCAATCACCCAATATCAATTATCCAATATCAACCATTCAACATTAATCAATCACCCATAGCAGAATTGATTAACTCTTAATCAATTTAATTATCCTCTAATTAAATTAAATACTTTCCTTTAATCACTTGGATTATTAAATTAAATTCATTATCATCTCTTAACAATCTTCCTTAATTAATATTCCTTGATTAATTATCCTTTAATTACATTCAAGTAATTGTTCTTAACCATATTCAGTAATTAACCTTTAATTACTATCATTAATTACAATAATTAATGATCCTTCATTAATTAATTAACTGTAATTAACTACATTAAACCTTCATTAATTATAATTAATTAATCATATTTAAATTAATTACTTCATTAATTTTATTAATTAATAATATTTATTAATTAATAATCCTTTAATTAATTAAATAATTATCTTGTAATTAATCATCTCATTAATCATAAACAATAATTAACAATTTGTAATTACTATCTTAATTAATTAACTTCTTGATTAATTATATTAACCTCAATTAATTACTTTAATTAATAAATCTTAATTACTTCATTAAGTAATTATTAAATAATTAAGTTAATAATTAAATCCTTAATTAATTCCCTTAATAATTAATTAATTACACTTAGTAATTAATCTTAAATTAATTACATTTATTAATTAATTAATCACATTAATTGATTAACTAAAATAATTTAAGTAATTAACTCTTAATTACCTACATAAGTAATTATATCTAATTACTTCTTTTAATAAATCTTAATTACTTTCTTAATTAATTACTTAACAAATAATTAATTCCACTATTAAATAATCTTTCATTCTTTAAATAAATTAATTACTTCATAATTAATTAACTTCAAAACAATTAACTTGATCAATTCTTCATTGATATATTTAAGTGATTATCCATTAGTCACTTCAATTAATTACCCCCATGAGTAACTTCTCTAATTACTTCCCTAGGTAATTACCATTCTAAATTTTATTCAAAAATTAACCATTGATTACTTCATTAAGTAATTACACTTAATTAATCCATAATTAAGTGATTATTTTAAAATTAAATAAACAATTAACTAATTATTTAAAATTAATTAAACAATTAATTAATTACTTCTAATATATTTCAAAATCTTTAATAAATTAAGAAAACATCATTCTTAATTAAACCTTTTACTTATTAGTTGTTAATGTAAAAATCAAACGCTAACACCCCGGTGCAAATTGAAGTTGAGTGAAAGCACCACCCGTGTACACGGGAACTACAGACAAGTAGAGAAATCACAGAAAAAGCAGAAAAGACAACAGTATTTATAGTGGTTCGGCTTAGGGTAAGCCTACGTCCACTTTAACTCTCTTTATTACTGAATTTGGTTACAACTTTACAACAATCTTCAATTACAACACACTTTAGACCAGTAGATCAAACTTTGATGGAGAATAATCTTCCGAATTCATGTTGAATGAAGTAGATTTCCTCTTGGAGATCGTAGTAGAGTCCTTGGTGTTTGGAGTACTTGAAGTGTTGAATGAGTCGAGAATTCAACAGAGTATCGGTGCTTGAGGTGATCGGCCCAAAGTCCTTTGCTAGTTGGAGTTAGGGCTGTATTTATAGGGAATACTCTGGGTAGAATTTTATCACCAAGTGTTAGGTCGCAAACGACCTAAGGTAGGTCGCATACGACCTAAGGTAGGTCGTAGGTCATAGGTCGGCGATGACATAGGAGATCACCTGTACCAGCTATATTGGAACTTGCCCTGAATAAGTTATTAGGTCGGCAGCGACCTAAGAGATTGCATTTGGTTGCACTTGGTTCTCTTCTGAGCAAATTAATAGGTCGCGTGCGACCTATCATAGGTCGTGAGTCAACTGAGATTTAGGTCGCTGAGACCACTTCGCTCTTAGGTCGGTAGGCTGTGGCATTGCTTAGGTCACTAGAACCTTTCCATAGCTAGGTCGTTCGCCTATTTGTCTCGTTAGGTTGTAGCCTGTTAACTCGTTAGGTCGCTCCATCCTTTAGGTCGCTCTAGCCTTTAGGTCGTTAGGTCGCTTGAGACTTTAGGTCATTAGGTCGCTTGAGACTTTAGGTCGTTAGGTCGCTGAGTGTGTTAGGTTGGAACTTCCTATAGGTCGCTGAAGAACCGAGGCACTAGGTCGCTAAAGACCTTAGGTCGCGGAGTGCTTCGTGATCTTAGGTCGCTGCTGTAGTTAGGTCGTTAGCGCCCTTAGGTCGTTAGATGACCTAAGTTTTAGGTCGTTAAGTCGCACAAGTCTTAGGTCGCTTCAGAAATAGGAGTTAACACTTGCCCCTCGAAGCACAGGCCTATGCCATAGGTCGTGTGCTTCGATCTGTCCGAGTTAGGTCGTGAGCAACCTAAAACTTATATTAAGTCGCGTGCCTATTCGTCTTCCCCTTTTTTCCCCATATAAATTTGCTAGGTCGTGAACTCCTCCTCACTCTACTGCTCCAATCTCCCACTGCCATTGACGAATTTTCAAGCTTCCACAAGCAAATTCAACTCGTTCAGTCACCATTCATCTTTACCATTATATCTTGTAAGTGAATCTGATCTCCATCCCACCATAATCACCATTGAATTATGAATCCCCATTTTCCGATCTTAGTTCAATTCCACGTGTCGTGCTTCATTTTGAGTGACTGTTATAATTGACTGTTGATCGCCGTTTGACTGATTTAGGAAGGCACGGAGATGTGTTGAATCTATGATGGATCGGGGATGTTTTGCATTGTTTTTGAAGTGATCGGGTGGTATGAAGGGATGGTGAATTTCATGAGGAGGACGATGAATTTCTATGTGCAGTTGGTAATGGGTTATCGGGTTGCAGGTTGACGAGATGGATTGCGTGAGGAGGAAGTTAGCGACTCAGCAGATCTGGGCGACCTAAAACTTAGGTCGTGCTGGGATTCTCGCGACCTAAGACTTAGGATTTGACTTGTTTAAACGGCAGCACAACGACCTAAGAAATACACGGCTTAATTTCCTTTTTCTATGGCATGGACATTAGGTTGTGGACGAGTTGAGACTTCGGATGACGTTTAATTGCCTTGAACCTTTTTATTTTGCATAGTGCGACTTAAGATCCCTCGACCTATGTTAGGTCGTCAAATGACCTAGGATTTTGACGAATGCCTATTGCTTTGAATTGCTGGATTAGGTTGCGACCTATTGAAATAACGGCTTAATCTCTTGCGGCATAGGGTTTAGGTCGCGACCGAGTTAAGACTTAAATGATTTGCATCGCTTTGTCTTGAGGCCTTTTCTTTCATATGCTCTACGACCTGTCTTGAAGCATAATTTTAATTGGAATGCTCGACTTGAACTGCTCAACTTGAACTGCTTTATAGATTATCTCTAATGCTAATAACCTGTTAAACATAATACTTGCAGAAAACTGGGACAAATATACTGCCGTTGACTGCCCACATCGAACGACAGATTAGTCGATAAAGAATAATCAATTTAAATGAACTGTGTGAACGAAATGCTGCTAACTAATGAATTCAAGTGAAGTATTAAAGCAAAACTAAAATATCCAATTAAAGCCAATTCTTTTGCATTAACACTACACTTGAGTTTTATATTAACAAGTCCTGAAATCTCATAGTCGACCAATTGTCAACTAGTTTAATTTCAGTTATGTTTGCTTTCTGTTTTTGTCAGTTTTGCACAACACTTCACACTTTTTAGGAAACGTGCACCTTGTTATTTGAATGTCTAGTTCCTTGTATAGAATGACTTCTCAACAAGGAGAAACAGAATCGGCTGAAGAGACTTTCCCAATTGCTACTCCATTGGTTAATCCTCCAGAGAGAGTTTCAACCACACTAACATACAAAGTTTTCCGCCAACTGTGCGCTCTGTTTGGCATTGCTGAAGCAGATGCCATTCTTCCTGAGAGAAGCGATACTGCCGATATACCACCTTCTGGTTTTGTAGCAGTTAATCGTCAAATGTGCACGAGTGGAGCTATCCCTCCTTTTAACGACTTTCTTCAACGGCTTCTTCTCCGACTAGCTACCTCCCCCTTCCAGCTGCACCCCAATGGCTATGCTATTCTGATGGGGTTATGTGTGCTATTCGGAAGGACGCTGGATCGCCTTCCAAGTTTTGATGAAGTTTTCTATTTGTGCACGTTTGCCAAAAATAAAGACCATCCCTCCATCATTCTTGTGAGAAGCGCTAGGAATCGTAAACTAACAATCGGCCTTCCCGAAAGTGCTCATGGTTTTCTAAGTCAATTTTTCTTCGTTCGCTGTCCTCCGGGATTCTATGCTACCTGGAGAGTAGGAAGTAAGAGCATTTATCTTTGTTCTTGATGTTTTTCTCTGAGCTTTTCATAGCCTGAGTTGTCAAATGTTAACTTCGCCTTTTACTTTTCAGCGCTTCCTCTTCCTTCTGGGGATTCTAGTCATAAACCAACTTTTGAGAGGCTTATGGCCGTGCCAGTTGAGGAGAGAAGCATTCAATTTTTGTTGAAAGACGAATTTTTGCATCAATACGGACTTTTGCATACCTCTTGCTCTACACACCCTCATGAAGTCCCAGACTCCCCAACCCAAGCATTGGATGCCCCAGTTTCTACCGATGCACCCATACCGAAAGAACCTGCCTCTGAGGCTTCTCTAGTGAAGTGCTCCACTTCGGTTGATGTCGCGGGGTCATCCGGCAAACTTGCCCCGGTCACTAAAGAAAAAGAGCTTCAGGAATCTCCTCCACATTCGAAGAAGTCCGGTGACGAAGAAGCTTGGGAAAACAAGCCCTGTCAAACAGAGTGGAGACGACACTTTCGAAGGGTTGAGCGATATGTTTGTCACTTCACAGGAGCTCTGTAAAGACGACGCCGTCACTACCAGGGTTTCTTCTTCAGTAGTTGAGGCGACTTCTACTCTGCAACAGACTCCGTCGACTCAAGAGTTGACGTTAACTACTACTCATACGATTACTCCGCAATCAAAGAGCGGTTCGTAGTTTGATGCGCGTAGCTTGCACATCACACACATTTAGAATCTTTCGGCACTTTTATACTCCTAACTCTCTGTACTTTGAAGATTCTAAAGTTACACTTCTTTTCTTTGAAAACTTTTAAGACTTGTCTCTTCTTTTTTATTTCAGGTTCTTCGATGGGACGTAGCAGCTCCTACTATGACGACTTTCAGCGCTACAGGAGGCGTAGTCAATATGGTTATAGGCGCTACCTTCCCGCTCACAGAGAAACCGATGAAGAGAGAGTCGCTCGAAAGGCTCAGGAGAGAAGGGCTCAAGAAGAGCGTTATGAGAGGAAAGAAAGGGAGGAGCACCATGATTCTTCCCATAAAGGTGACGATTCCCACAAGAGAAAATCCCATGATGACCGGGGAAAAAGTCATATGGTTGAGGACCCAAGTAAGCGTTCTTGACATGGTGAGAAGCATACTTCTACAACTCCTGAAAAGGTCACTGCCCCGTCTCACTTGACATTCCTTCTGGCTCTCCCGCTCTCGGGAAGACAGACATTCAAACAATAATCAGCAGGCCTAAATTCCAAGTTGGATCAGGCCCGGCTACTCTGCAAAGCCGGTTTCCACAGTGGTGCCTGAAGGGAGTGCGGTTCGATCTTGACTTGGTTCCTATCGACAAGCCTGCCATGCTGCGGAATCTCGATGCCGTCAAGCTTGATATTGAAAGGATGTCGAACTGGAAAAAGCTTGTAGACGAGCTTCAAAGGGTCAACCGTGCGAATATAGAGGCCATGCTTACTATGGAGAATGATAAGGCCGAATGGCAGAAGGTTCTCGAGCAGCACGATACCGAAATGAGGAGCATCACTACTTACATTGAAGAGCTTGAAGCAAAAGTTGAGGAACTTAAACAAGAGCTTGCTACTTCCTCTACTTCCTACACTCAAAAAGAAGAAGTGCTTCTAAAACAAGTGAGAGATGCTCATGCCGGCCAAAGAGACGCCGAAGACAGGCTCGAAAGTGCAAAAAAGAATCAGTGAGGGCTATATTGCTGATATTGTAGAGCTTCGGAAGAAAACCAGCTCCTAAGAGGCGGAGATTCAAATGCTAAAGCTTCAACTCTCCAAAGCTGAAAGAGAGCGTAATGAGGCCGTTGCCGGTAAAATTGCAGCTGAAGAATCTCATGAGGCAACGAAGACTAACATCAGCTCGACACTGTTTGACTTTTACCTGCATAGCATCTTGGGGCATGGTAGTCTCGCCTTCCTAGGCCCCAAATATGAAGTTACACTGGTTGAAGTGTGGGAGGCTGCACTTGACATGCTTGGCGGTAAAGGCGCTGGCTATGCCGAATCAGCTCTTGAGGAGCATTACTTGGATGATGATGCTCGCGCCGCTCTCGCCAGGGGAAGAGAACAACTTGCGAAATTAAGGGCCGAAATGGCTGTAGGGGAACATTCGGGAGAAACCATCTCAACTGCTCCAGTTCAGCCTTCTCCTTCGGCCGAAATTGACATTATCGGTTCCAGTTCTCATTCTCCATCTCCTACTAAAGTTACCACCGAGATCACAAGCATACAGGGTGGAGATGAAGGCGACGAGAGTGCCGAGGCACAGGCTTATGAGGTTGATGTCAGGAAACCAACCTTTCCAGGTAACTCTACTGTTAATCTTGCCCAAGTAGACTGCTCATCTGTTTCTTACGAGCTTGATGAGCTTCTTGACTATTTCTTGAACCTCAACGAGCCTTTATCTCCTCTCTTTACCGACTTTAACTTTTTTTCTTCTGTAGAGAAAGCATCGAGCATTGTTCAAACTTCCCCTCCTCCAATTATTCCTCCTCCATCTCTTCAGGTCACTCCTCCTTCTGCCTCACAACCAGGATCACAAGAGGAGCAAATAGAAGCTCTCCAAGACTTGGACGATCCCATTGCTTCACTAGAACACAAGGGAGAAGAAACTGAAGGGAGTGAGAAGACTCCAGAAGCAACTGGTTCCGATGATGAACCATTAACTACACTTTTCTCTCCAGGTAGTGGGTCTTCTTCCAGGAAGAGAGGGAAGCGTGGAGTCTCTAAGAAAAAGAAGGAGGCTTCTGCTAGCGAGACACAAGCGGGAGAAGAACCTATTGTATCCCTTTCCCCTTCCTCTCCTACTCTTACAAGCCGGCCTAAGAAGTTAACCATTCGGCCCGGCGCAGGCTCAAAAGGCGGAAGGAAGAAGAAATGATGTCTTTGGTCCTGTGCTTTTTATATCGCTTTTCTGCTTTTTGCATGCAGTGGCCGGAGATTGTGTGGATACCGGCCTCCGCTTTTCTTTTTCTTTTTACTTTGAAACCTGTACCTGTACAAAATTTTAACCGTGTTGAATAAAATGATTCTTTTCCTTTGTACAAACTTCTGTCAGTATCTGAGAATGCATTTATTATTCATTGTCGTACAAGTTTCTTTACATGATATTGCAGCGAGCTTGTGGTATGTTGTTCGAGCGTAATTTTACCAATATAGTTATACCATGTTGTATGTAGCTATACCATGTTGCCCCTATACCATAAGCTTGTTGCAATATTTTATATTTTGAGGGGACTTGTACTTTTATTTTTTGGAGAATAATTATTCCATACTTGGAGGAATATTATTTCGTTAAAAATAGAGTACAACTCCCTCCATATAAGTTTTTATGCTTCATCCTTCGAAGATATCACTTTTTCTTTTGTGCATATACACATTTTACCAAGTGAATTCTTCTATGTGGTAAAGCGGGCCTCTGAAGGGTACTTTAACTTCTTTTTGAGGAAGAGTATCTTCCAGAATAGGTGGATCATTCTCCCTTTGAGAGTTAAAGTGTGCCTTTGAAGAGGGCTTTTTTTTTGTTACGCCACAGTAAAGGGCTTTTTGATTTTTTCTTCTTTGAAAAGTTGCACCTCTAAGGAGGGATTTTTCACGTTTCAACACTTGGAAGTTTTATTTCAATCTCGGTGAAACGTGTGCCTCCGAAGAGTTGTACCTCCGAGGAGGGCATTTTCACGTTTCAACACCTGAAAGTTTTATTTCAATCTTGGTGAAACGTGTGCCTCCGAAGAGGTCTTTCTGTTCAATTGTGCCTCTGGGAGGAGGTCTTTTCATTTCTGCCTCTGGGAAGAGGTCTTTTTTGTTTTTGCCTCTGGGAAGAGGTCTTTTTGTTTTGTTGTGCCTCTGGGAAGAGGTCTTTTTTTGTTTCTGCCCCTTGGGAGAGGCTTTTATTTTTCCCTGTTCACTGGGAAGCGGGCCTCCGAAGAGGGCTTTTCACATTTCATTTCACGGGAGTGTATCGACCGATCATGATGAAATGTGTGCCTCTGAGTAGGGTTACTGCCTGGAAGTTTGGAGTTTCTTTCTCTCGGTTGGACGGATTCACGGGAGTGTATCGACCGATCATTCCACAACTTTGTATCGAGAAAGATCTCTCTTTTTCTGGTTGGCCCGCTCGAGGTCTTTTAGCATTTCAACTGTGGTGAAATGGGCCTCCGAAGAGGGCTTTTCACGTTTCAACACCTGGAAGTTTTATTTCAATCTTGGTGAAACGTGTGCCTCTGAGTAGGGCTTTTGCCTGGAAGTTTGTAGTTTCTTTCTCTCGGTTGGACGGATTCACGGGAGTGTATCGACCGATCATTCCACAACTTTGTATTGAGAAAGATCTCTCCTTTTCTGGCTAGGCCCGCTCGAGGTCTTTATCCTCCGAAGAGTTGTGCCTCCGAAGAGGGCTTATGCCCCTGAAGAGGTCTTTTGCTGATTGATGCTTTCTCGCCCATGTCTCTTTGCCATCGATTCATGTCGGCGATCCCCGTTGTCTTTTGCAAGTGTTTTCACTTTCTAGTTGCCAATAATTTTCCTTATCCGAAGAAATATACTTCATAGTTAAGTGAGCTGGTGGTGGTAGACACAGTTTATTTAACTGGCTGTTTGTTTGTTCAAACATTTGCAGTTAGTTAGAAATGGTCCACTTCCATCCACATTGCCAACTTTTGTTTGAAGCACTTCTTTTGTAGGATTTGAGTATGGAAATTTTGAATGGTTTAGTGTTTGTTTGCTGAGTGATGTCGGGGATTGCTTGGTCTTGCGATGGGTAAGCTTTGCTTTTATGACCTGCATTATTAAATTGACATTTTAATGACACAATTAATGTATTTTATATGTCGAAATAAAACAAAGCAGTTTATAATAGTAGAGAACACAAGATTTATAGTGGTTCGGCCAAAAGTTGGGCCTAGATCCACTTTATACCTTTTCATTATTCACTTGCTTTACAACTGGCTTCAATACAAGAATCATATATTCATAATTCTTTTACAACATTTCAGCAATGTTTTCAAGTAAAATAGGGACGCAAATGATTGCTGTTCCAAGCTCTTGGGATTGGTTCTCCTTCGACAGTTGTGAGTTTGAATGTGCCATCGAGAAGCTTTGCGCCAATAACATATGGTCCTTCCCAGTTTGGCTCAAACACACCTATGGCTGTCATAATTCTCTTCAGGACTAAGTCTCCAACTTCAAAGCTGCGCTGACGAACTTTGGAATTGAAGTGCCTGGCTATCCTTTGCTGGTGAGCTGCAATTCTAAGCCTTGCCTCTTCTCTTCTTTCATCAAGAAGGTCAAGTGCTTCCAGTTGCAATTTTTCATTCTCACTTTGATCAAAATGGATCCTTCTGTGTGAGGGGACTTCAGTTTCCACTGGAATCATCGCTTCTGAACCATATGCCAATGAAAATGGAGTATGCCCAGTCGCAGTTTTGTGAGTGGTCCTGTATGCCCATAGTGCAAGTGGTAACTTATCGACCCAACCACCTTTTGCTTTTTCCAGCTGCTTTTTGATGGTTGATTTGATGATTTTGTTTACTGCTTCCACTTGCCCGTTTGCCGGCGGATGAGCCACTGCTGAGAAGCTTTTTCGGATCTTGAATCGTTTGCAAAAATCTTGGAACTCCTCACTTTCAAACTGAGTACCATTATCTGTGATTATCTTCTGAGGCACACCATACCTGAAAATGATATTTTTAGTCACAAAACTTATCATTTTCTTAGAGGTAATAGTGGCCAATGGTTTGGCCTCAGCCCATTTAGTAAAATAATCAACAGCAACGATAACATATTTAATCCCTGATTTGGCAGTCGGCAAAGGCCCAATGAGATCTATTCCCCAGATAGCAAACGGCCATGGACTAACCATTTGTGTTAGCTCAGTGGCAGGTGCTCTAGGGATTTTAGCGAATCTCTGGCATTTATCACACTTTCGGGAATAGTCAGCAACATCCTGATTAATTTCTGGCCAAAAGTATCCATAACGGAGGATTTTCTTTGCTAAAGTTTGACCACCTGTATGATCCCCACATTCCCCTCCGTGTACTTCAGTTAGAATTGTCTTAGCTTCTTCCTTTGTCACACATCGGAGTAATGGCATTGAAAATCCTCGTCTGTACAAACGACCATCTTGAACTATGTATCTGGAGGCTTTCCTCATCAACTTTTGTCTTTCTTTGGAATTTTCTAGTAGAGAACCATTGAGTAGATATTCAAGTATCAGAGTCATCCATGATTTTTGCTCTTGGGATACATTCATAATCCAATCAACATCCATTTCATCTGTGCTTGGAGCTGACAAGACTTCGACGGGAACTAAACCCAATAGTTGAGCTTCACCAGTACTTGAATACTTCGCGAGAGAATCCGCCTTCATATTTTCTTCTCGGGGGATATGGTTTATTGAATAACGGTCAAAATCTTGAAGGAGCTCCCAGGCTTTTGATAAGTAGGCGGGTAGATTCCCTCCTATAGCTTGAAATTCCTTCCTGACTTGGCAAACAATAAGTTGAGAATCACTGAAGATCTGCAATGCCTTGATGTTTAGTTCTTTAGCGATCCTTAAACCAGCGATGAGTGCTTCATATTCAGCTTCATTGTTTGTCGAAGGGAATTCTAGTCTCAGCGCATAACATAGCGATCGCCCTTCTGGGGTTTCAAGGATAACCCCTGCTACGGAACAGTAATCATTTCTTGCGCCATCAACATACAATTTCCATTGGATTGGGACGACTATCAGTGACTTCTTCCTCACTATCACCCTTATCCGTACATTCTACGATGAAATCCGCCAAAGCTTGTCCATTGATTACTTTTCGGGGGTGGTATGTGATGTCATATTGACTGAGTTCAATATTCCATTTCAAAAGACGGCCCGAAGTCTCAGGACGGAATAAGACTTGCTTTAGAGGCTGATCAGTGAGGACTTTGATGGGATGAGCTTGGAAATATGGCCTCAATTTTCTTGATGCAATCAACAAACAATAGGCGAGCTTTTCCAACCTTGAATAGCTTATCTCTGCCCTAGTGAATCTTTTGCTGGTATAATAGACTGGGCGTTGAATCCTTGCGTCTTCCCGTACCAACACTCCACTGAGAGCATGAGACGAAATTGCCAAATATATGAAGAGATCTTCACCACTATCAGGCTTTGAAAGGATTGGAGGCACTTCCATATGACGAATCAACTCATCAAATGCTTTCTGGCATTCAGGAGTCCACTCAAAGTTTTTCTTTCCTTTCTTCAGAGCATCAAAGAATGGAATGCATTTGTCAGTGGCTTTGGAAATGAACCGACTCAGAGCAGCAACCTTTCCATTGAGACTTTGCAATTCCTTCTTCGTTCTAGGAGCCTTGACTTCTCTCAGAGCGGTGATCTGAGCTGGATTAGCTTCAATGCCCCTAGCGCTCACAATGAAACCCAAAAACTTTCCGGACTCCACTCCAAATGAACATTTCAGGGGATTAAGCTTCATTCTGTATTTGCGGAGTACTGCAAACATCTCTGCCAGGTGATCCATATGGTCCACTGCTTTCTTTGACTTTACTAGCATATCATCAACATATACTTCCATTGTCTTGCCAATCTGTGGTTTAAACATGGCATTAACAAGCCTCTGGTAAGTTGCCCCTGCATTCTTGAGTCCGAAAGGCATGACCTTGTAGCAGTAGAGTCCAACATCTGTGATGAAACTAGTATCCTCTTGATCTGGCTCATGCATCATAAACTGGTTATATCCGGAGTATGCATCCATAAAAGATAACAACTCATGCCCTGACGTCCCATCCACCAACTGAGTGATCCTGGGCAGCGGGAAACAGTTTTTGGGGCAGGCTTTGTTCAGATCTGAAAAATCAATGCACACTCTCCATTTTCCGTTAGCTTTCTTAACCAGCACTGGATTTGAGACCCAATTTGGATAAGTAGATTCTCTAATGAAATCGTTCTCCATGAGCCGATCAACTTCTTCTTTCAATGCTGTCGTCCTCTCAGGACCCTGAGTTCTTCTTTTCTGTTTCACAGGCATAAACTTTGGATCAATATTTAGAGTGTGTACTGCAATCTCTGGGGATATTCCGCACATGTCAGCATGAGTCCAAGCAAATACATCCAAATTAGCCTTCAAAAATGAAATCAGAACATTCTGAACTGCCGGATTGAGTTGTGAACCCACATTAAGCACTTTGTTTGGGTCCTTTGGGTCAACAGGCACCGGTACTGTTACCTCTACTGGTACCACTCTATTCTCCCCTGCACTGGCTTTCCTTGGATCCATCTCTCTTCGTGCCCCACTACATTCACCAATACAGGGTCCACCCTGTAATTGCTACAAGGTTGGTTCTTTGATGCGGACTGGAATCGCCGCACCTTTTCCCATCTCTCTCTTCCTAGATTCTCGCAATTCTGCAAAATAACATTCTCGCCCCGCATCTTGGTCTCCTTTAATCACACCAACTCCATTATCTGTGGGGAATTTTAAAGTCAGACACCATGGGGCAAGAACATCTTTGAACGCAGCAAGAGTTGGTCGGCCCAAAAAGGCATTGTAGGCAGAGAATTCTTCAACAATTATAAACGTTTGCTTTCGAGCCACCTTCCTTGGTCCCTTTCCAAGTTCTACAAACAAATCAATGGTCCCAATCGGCTGTTTGTGTTCTCCAGCGAACCCAGCGATCTTAAGTGATGAAGCTTGAATGTCAGCCATCGGGATTTTCATTTGATCGAAGGTCTTCTTGAAGAGGATGTTGCATGAAGCTTCACAATCAACTAGAACCCTTCTCACAGTTGCTGGCCCAATACCAGCGGATATGACCAAAGGATCTATAGTCGGAGCCTCAATACCCGAAGAATCCCTGGCACTGAACACAATATCATCTGTGGAAGTCTTTTGTTGCTTTAAAGGCGCATCATTCTCTAAAACAAAAACATTCTCTTCAGCTGGTACATGTCTCAAGGCCCGGGCATACCTCTCCATCTCCCCCCAGCTTTTGCCTGCTGGGTGAGGCCCCCAGTTATCATATTGATAACAGGTCTTTCCGATTCATGTTCCACGGCCTTCTCACTTGAGCCAGGATGGTGAGCGGGAACTTGCTGTCCTTGAGTTGAGAAAGCTGGGGCATTTCTGTTCCTTTTCACATACTATTGGAGCTTGTTCTCTTTCAAAAGCTGTTCAATTACCTCTTCCAACTGTCGGCATTCGTTGGTGTCATGGCCGGGCTGGTTGTGGAACCGGCAGAACCTTCCACTTTTTTCCATCTTAATCGCAACTCTCATTTTAGGTGGTGCTGGATAATTGACATCATCCTTGGTTGCAAAGAAGATGTTTTCAGGGGTATCGGTCAAAGGTGTGAAATTGAAAGAACGACCTCTCTTAGGGTCTCCCTGTTTCTTCCCACCATCGTTTCCCCTTTTCTGAGTGTTTGTTTCTTTCTTGTTCGAAGCTGCATCATTGTTCCCGGCTTGCGCTGGTACCACCTTAGCCGGTGTCTGGAGGCTCTCCAAGCACATGAACTCATCCGCTTTCTTGTAGAATTTGTCAAGTGAGTTTGGTTCTTTCATTTTCAACCATTTTCCAAATTCACTCAATTTGTCAATCGCCCTCATCAAGTATGTCAGGACCATGCGTGGCTCAGCATTATCTACCTCAGCTAATGCTATGTTAAAGCGATTCAAGAACGACTCTGAGGATGATTCCAAAAGGAGTGTGACGAGATAATGCCTTCGGTTTCGTTCGAACCCGAAACAAACTTGTATGGATTGGATGCTTTCAGCACATCGTCAGGCCGATGATGAGCATTCTAAGTGATACGTTATGTAAAGGTAATCGCAACCTCAAGCCTCATCAACCGGGAATGGCTAAAACAGGGGAGATGCAGCAAGGTTAGGTGGGTCATGCCCAAGCAGGACAAGATATTTCCCCTGTCTAGATGTCCCTTTTATATTTCGGCTTAGTGAGCGGTTGGTCGCGCCAACTGCCGGGTTTACCTTGTTCGGGACTGTTCAGTAAGGAATGGTTCCGGCCTTGTGTTGTAGGGGGTAGGGAGTGATCCTCGGTACGGTGATCTAGGCCCCGTACTGTGACGGGCGGTACCCCAGTAGCCCTGCCATTGTTGGAAATCCATTTTCCCTACGAGACCCTACGGTTTTGATTTGTATTACTCACTTTTGTGGCTAGTAGCTGGAATTTAATCATGTAACAATTTCGGCTATTTTCTATTTACTTGAAAACCCTAGACACTATTACAATATCACAGGATTTCCTATGAAATGTTTTGGTTAGCGTAAGGCAAAAACTTACCCGTATTTATTTGTGGGGAGCCTTACATGATACCTTTATTTTCAAATGTTTTTCAAAGTTAAACAACTTTAAACCTTTACTCATACCAGACCCATGTCTGACCCGGAGTTTATATTTTGTTTTTCATAAACTCTTGGGTACTCAAATTTTTATGAGTAGCCAAGTGATAGGTTTCGGACTTTGATTTCTGGAGGAGCTTGGAGCAGGAGTTTCCAGACGTATGTAACTTTCTATCTAGTGTCACTGTGTTAGTTGATGTGTACTGTACCTCTGAGGTATATAGTGATAGATGTATGTATGACTGTCATATGTATTGATATTGTATAACTCTGATATATGTAAAAACTATGAAATATTTATGTGATATATTATATTTTGTTCCGTTCCGCTGTGAGATTCTGATGTTGTTGTTCTTTCTTTCTCTTCCTTTTCTATTTTCTATCCCTTTCTTTCTTAATGATGATACGTCTTTCTGGTAGTAGAAGGGCGGGTCGTCACACGCGAAAACCATTTCTGATATTATTTTAGTGCATAGTGGAAAATTTTTTCGAAAGTATAATATTAATCTTAGCCAGCATAGACATTCCGAACTATGCCTACTATAGCTACCATCCAAACAGTGGGGCGCCACCATAAGCAGATGGCAGGTAATACAACTAAAACCGTACAAGGCACGTATTGGATGATTGGACTTCCAAAAAATGGTCGGGCTAAGGAACTTCCTATTTCCATATGGGAAAGCCTCTGGAGGGACGCCCCGATAACCTACCTAGCTCTCTGCCAACACAAGATCGGTTACCCCCTTCCCTGGGAGTAAAACCTAAGATATACCACCCCGGTCGTTTGTGACCTTTATCCGAGGATCCTCTACACGAGTAACATCGCACAGTAATAAATATACTACAGTGTCCGCATGAGTAACTATCTGGGCTCCATGCCATGATACCACTCTTTTCCAGAAGGAATGGTCATACCCTAGGGGAGCTACCCTTGAAACCTTGCAGCATCTTTCCTGTTTCGACCATTACCGGATTGTGAGTCTCAATGAGGTCTCATCCACGAAGCTATGCTTTTTCACAAAGTCATGCTTTGATTAACAAATGATCAGCAGCACTTTGTATGCCACATTACCAAATTGGGAATGTATCGCTGGTAATCATAAACTACAAAACCTCTGAGCTCGTACGCCTCAGAGAACGGTGTTAAGCTAAGAGAATAAATCTCCGCCACCAAACAGAAATGTATTTGATAGAAACCGGTTTTACATCTCAAAGTGTAATGTCAGACACATATCCATACAAGTCTGTTCAGGGTTCGAACAGAACCGGAGGCACTTTCGAAGAAGCCCTTGCAATCCGGGTATTCACAATCCCGATCGGACTTCCCATCACTTAGGGAATCTCTATACCGGCGTGACTCGGTGTAGAGACAATCGACGGGTTATCCTTTCGTTCTCGAAAATACCCGGTCTTCACCACTGGTCTTCAAATGCTATCCATATCGACGTATCATTATTCGGAATGGGTTATATGACATAAGGTCCTTTCCCGGCTAAACTGAATAATGGGCGCAATATTTAAAAACATATGGATAATGGGAGTTCGATTAAGTCACAACTTATTATCCAAGACCTTTCTTTAAATGGTTTAAACAAATTACCACTTCAATTTTTTTTAAACAAAAGGTTCATTTCACAAAGTTTACCAATTTTCCACAAAGGTTCATACACGACTTTTTAAAACAATCTCATTTCAAATTGGATTAACTTATCCAATCTTTAAATTAAAGATTTAATTCATAACTTTTAAACCATTTCCAATCCAAATCTTTTATATGAAAGATATACCATTTAAAACTCTCTTCGATTTCAAAACAAGGTTTATTAATCTTTCACATAAGTTAAAGCTGATTACATTACATAAGTTAAAGCCATTCAAGTATAAAATTTGGGTTTAAATTTAAATTCCCAAAACAATACTTTTTAAATGGTTAAAAACCCGTATAAACATCTTTACAACTTGTATAATCTTTTTAAACCATAATTTTCGAATTATTGAATTCAATTTCAAATATTGAATTCTAATTTGAATTAAATTATTTAAATTTTCAAAACTCTATCAAGTTATTCAAAATAACTTTTATTTTTGAAACTCATTTTCAAAAAGCTTTCAATCCCCATTCCAAAATTATTTTGGATTCAAAAATGCATTCTTTAAAATCATTAAAAACTGTAACTTAACCAATTTCCTCGTGCAATCCACATTTGTTTGTGTAAGGTGTAGTCTAGGGTTTCACCCAATAGTGCAACATCATCAATCATCACATCACAGATTAAAGCACATCAATATCGATAAGCGGTATAATCTATAACGCTTAGCTTTATTCATAGATTCATAGATAAATGTATCACAGATAAAATGAATAAATAAATAAATTACACACAGCTCAGTTCACAGAACATGATATTATAATCCAGAGATCACAATCAATTCAAGGCATTTCATATAATGCAAACATTCATAAGCAATCCAAGCATTCAATAATCATTTATAAATAAGATTTATTAATTGTTTAAATCCTAATAAATTAGATTTAATTTCCAATTGTATAAATTACTTATGAATTAATTACCAAATCTTGATTAACTAATTACAAATCAATTGATATTAAGGGAACTAATCAACTATTTAGTTAATTACCTTTAATTAATCACATTAAATTAATTATTCTTAATTTAATTACTTTAATTAATTTATCATATTAATTAATTATTCTTCAAATTAATTAATCCTTTAACATTTGATTAATCAATCGTTAATCATAAATTAATTAGCCTTAATTAGTTTCTTTAATTATCCCTTATTGTAATTACACAAAGTAATTACCTCTTAATTACTTGAAGCAATTGATTTTAGTAATTAGTTATATGTTAATTAATTTAAATCACCTTTAAATTAATTACATTCAATAATTATTCCAATATAATTACTCAAAACCCAAAATAATACTAAACATTTCAAAATTCAACCTTTAAACCCATTTGTATTTAGGATTTTGAATACTATTTTTTTGTGATTTTGAAAACTTATTAATTCAACTACATAATTTATCTAATTTATAATTACTTTTAGACAAACAATTTAAAAAAATTTAAATCCTCGAAAACTCGTTTCAAAATCTTGTTAAATATATTTAATTTGAACTTAGTTGATCCCTTTTTTATTTTAAGCTTTGAAAAAAAATTATTTCATATATTCTTTTAAACATTTAAATCCTGGTACAATCTACTTCAGATTTTAAAATCTGAACCCTGTTTTTCTTTTAAAAACAAAAACCTGGATCAAAACGAAATGACCTGAGCCAAACACTGGTTTTCCCCAATCTCACTTCGAGTTCCCCCACCAGTCATTTGCTTCGAGTTTTCTCGCAAAAACCACTGAGTCGACCCCGATAAAACTGCTTCTTCCCCAACTTTAATTTAACCCAGATACAAGCATCCACTCGTGCATGTGCACAACTACCGACGAACTTTGATCGATGCAGTGGCCTTCGACAAGTCGGCTATAGTCCCTCCGAAAGCTACGGCAACCCTGATTATCGTATTCGATCGAAACCCAAAATCGAACAGTTTGAGCCACTTACTGCTAGTAACAAAATCGCTAAAAAATGCTTCGCTCTGACGAACTTGATTGCGATCAACCATGCTACTTCCACCATAGCCTCGCCACTCACCCCTGACTTGATTCCATCATCGCTAAACAAGACTGAAGCATCAATGGTGACAAAATCGCCTATTTCCTCAGGCAAACCAACACCAAAGCTTAAACCCTATATCATCCATGTTCTGCCATCACGATCGCTAACAAATTAAACTAGCATTTTTCCTAGGTTCCCTGATGTTCCAGCCATCATCCCCAGAGATCACGACTCTCGAATTATAGCAGTTCATCAGAATTTGATAAAAATGGGTTTTCTGTTCAACTCGAATTATCTCAATGTTCACAAGCTTAAAATTTATGAATTTATTTCCTAAATTCATCATTTCCTATTTCAAATCAGAATTTGAAATCCAAACCTGAATTCATAAACATTGATTTTCTTCTTTATTTTAATACATATATTGTATTTTCAATTTCCTAGATAAATTATCTAATAATTTTCCTAGTTTTTATTTTTAAAATTTGTATTGTATCAAAACAAATTATTTTCTTTTAATCATCATAGGTTAAAAGATATCAGAGGAAGAGGATTAGAAATTTGAACCAAATTTTCAAAACCTGTACACTAAAACAGAAGTGTTACTCTACTGTTTCCTAAACATGCATACAAAAACCTCATACATACATTCACACAGGCATCATTCATATCAAATTTCAAAGGTAATCATATGCATTTGCAGACGTAACAGATTCAACTCAAGATAGATCAGTTTTGCCCACCTTGTTTTGAAGAACAAAGGAGAAGATTTATGCCTGGAAATGATTTGTTTGAAAAAGCTGGAAATTGCATTTGAATCCGTTGATTTGAAATCTTGATTACTGATATGCTACTTGTTGATCTATAACTCGATGTACATTTGAATTGATCTTTGCATTGATTCTCCTTTTGCTTTCCAAATCGAAGACTTTAAATTGTTCAAGACTAGGTTTGGGATTCGCTTACAGGCTTATAACTTTAATTGGTTTTCCTTTTCCAGGTTTTGGAAACTTGTTTTGCAGTTTTGTTTTCATCAGATTTGAAAATACTGAGTTAGCTATGGTTTTAATTTCTACAAATTTTAAATCTAAATTTTACTTGTGGGTTTGGCTTAATCTACCTGAGTTGATCTGAAGGTGAAATAGATCTGGCCTTGATCTTCGCTTTGTTTTAAGTTTGATTCCAGACTGCAGCTTTTGTTTGTTATTTAACATTGATCTCCCTTGATTTTGTTGTTTCCGAGCTAAAAGCTTGAACTTGCATTTGTTTGAATTGCTCTGTTCTTTAAGTTGCTTTAGATTATTTTCCAGGTAGAAATTTTTTTCTTTTTCTTTTTTTCTTCTTTTCTTCTTTTCTCGGAAACTGTTTTGATTTAGAATTTGCATTTTCTTTTGTTCTGTTATTTGTTTTCAGGTTTGAAAATTATGAACTGAGAAAAACTTGGCTTCATTTCTTTTAATATGTTATTTAAAATTCTATAAAACCATCTTGCCACTTGTCTACTTGCATGCTAATTCAACTACACTTGTAAATCTTTGTGATTGCATGCCTTACAATTGTTAAACTGAAGGAAATTTGTGGTTATAACCTTGGTTCAAATTATTATTATTATTTTTGCTTCAACCCTTCGTGTAAATATATTTTCATTTTTAAAAGCAAAGGTATTAAACCTTTTGTAGATTCTAAACAAATTGTACTTAGTTCATATATATAATTTCAAAAGAAAGAACATTATTCCTTTATTAATATTTTATTTTAAATCTTATTAGTTATCAAAAGATATGTATATCTTAACTTTTATTTCTTATTTTACATTTGCATTCACACATTATATTTATACAACTTTTAAAGTCCATTAAATTCAAATAGCTTTATATTATTTTCTATTTATATTTCCTTTTATAACTATTTATACAACCATAAGAAAATGATTCTTATCTATCTAACATGTTTTTATTTATATACTGAAATTTAAATATATTCAATCTAGTTTATGTTTAGATCCTTAGTTAGTTTTATATTTAGAAATTTTATTTTCTTATATATATTGACTATGTTTATTTATGTTTTGTACAAGTATAAAATTTCAAATCTTGTACTTATTACTTTTATATATAAATGTACAACTATATTTATTTTCACAATGTTTATAATTGAATTCTAATACAAAATACTATTTTATAAACACATACTTCTAATTTATTCTAGAATCTTCATATTTGTTCCAAAATAAATCCAACTTGTTTGCAAGATGTTCATTTTAGTATTTTCAAATCATCAATATTCATTGTCAATATATTTATTAAATTTAACAATCTAATTTCAAATTGTAATTCATTTGTATAACTAAATGAAAATATATCTTATTAAATTTTGATGAATTCAATTTTATTTTTATATTTCAAATGCCAATAAATCCTAAATAAATTCACAATTAAATCCAAAATTAAATTTGACTACCAATTTTTTCAAAATTTAATCCTAATTATTAAATCAATTATCAAATTATTTTTAGCTAAAATCCAGGAATGTCACATGTTAGGTAGTAAAATTTTATGAGTACTGTTTATAAAATAAAATTTACAAATAAATTGAATACAAATTGGAAATTTTAGAACTTATGTTCCGGGATTTTTGAAATCCCTTTCAAAGGATTTTGGACTATAATGTTAATATTATTTGGAAGTATTTTTCGATATATATATTTCAATGTGATTTGAAAGAAAGTTTTAAAGAAATTTTTAAAGGAACTAAGTTCTGTACTTCCCCCTCTGTCGTTGGAAAATTCTTTCGGTGATGAGTTCATACATCATCGATATTCATTTTCGAGTTTCAAAGTGGGAAGACCGTTGCAGTAATTTTACTGCTCAATTGTTTGATAAATAAACCTTAATTCCAAATTCCAAATATGATTTGATATGTATAAAAGATAGGTTATATATATTATTTTAAATTGATTGAAAAGGAACCCGGTTGTTTAGTTCTTAAGTTTCTATAAATTAGATATTGAAATTTTTGTAATGAATGGAATCTTGACTACATCGATAATTTGAAACTGCTAAAATGAAAATAAGAAATTTGATGTTAAAATGATTAGTGGAATAGATAGGAAACTAAAACTTTGAAGCTGTAGATAAAAAGGAAAAATTAAAATAAGAAATGGTAATTATTGGACATTTTTGTTAACTAAATAAATAAGAGGAAACTTGTGTAACCTTTTATTGCATTCTTAAAAACATATATAACTTACCGAATTATTAAAAGTTGAAATGTTAATAAGAATATGTAATAGAATATGATGCAAGTAAAACTTGGAAAATGAACGTGTTCAATGAAATTCTTTCATAAATAAAAATTTTGAAATTATAATTGTTATGAAATTAAGTTATAATTTAAATGCTACTAATTAAATGTTAGTAGATGATTATAAATAAGTAGAATTTTCATAAATAAATGTTTGAAGTTATTTATAATTTAAATAAGTGGAAAAAGATGAATACTGTAAGTAGATGATTATAAACTCGAGTTAATGATGGAAACCATTTATAATAAAATGAATACTATACTAAATTAAATGATTATAACTTTAGAAAAGTTGAAATGATTCAGAAAATAGATTTAATATTCAACGACACTGTGTAGAGAAATGAATGTAAATAAAAAGAATAATAAACTTACGTATGAACTTCTCCACTAATGAATATTAATATCTAATGGAAATCAGGTATATAAATTAGTAAATGTAAACTAAATTGCAATAAAATATAGGGACAGTTTGGCACGAGTCCCTAATAAGTTTCAAAATACACAAAAAACCCATTAAAAAACGTTTGTAAATTAGGACCCTAGAATCAAGTTATCAAATAATGACATACACTTATGCAATTATTAAGTGAATAATTGTAGACATTTATGCAATTATATCAAAAAATTGCGTACATTTCCATAATTATTCACTGAAAAATTACGGAAAATCCGCAATTATTCACCCAAAAATTGTGGAAATTTCCGTAATTTTTTAAAAGATTTGTGGAAAATTCCGCAATTTTTTACTAAAAAAATTGCGGAAATCTCCGCAATTATTCACCAAAAAAAATGTATAAATTTATGTAACTTTTGGATATAATTGCATAAATGTCTGCAATTATTCAGTGAATAATTGCATAATTTATGCAATTACTTAATAACTTAATTCTAGGGACCTAATTTACATACTTATTTTACTAGTGTTTGTCTGTATTTTGAAACTTATTAGGGACCTGAGCCAAATATTTACTAAAATATATGTAATACTTAAATAATAAATTCATTGATTATTATAAACAATTGAATGGAAATAACTTAAGTAAGAAACAAGTATAAAGTACAGAAATGAAATGACATTATATGGATAACTAAAAGTGAATTTTTGTAAGTAACAAATGGAAATAAATGAAAATAAGTACTGAATGAATGAATATGAATTTAATTACAAAGAAACCTATATAGTACTTTAAGAGTTGATTTACATATGTCTAAATAATTACAAATGAGTAACATATGTGAGAACATGTAAATAACATATGTAAATAAATGAATGTGAATGAATGAAATAGTCATTGTATGAATGAAACTAAAGAATGGTAAATAATATGAAATGGAATTAATAAGAATGAACTTGATTAATGCTTGGAGTCATTGTTTTTTTGGTTTATGGGTTATCTGGGATAGGATACTTCTAATTGTTTGGATGCATGAATAATCAGTTGAGTTTTATCTAAGACCGTTGAGTGTATGGCATACTTAATAGTTTATTTGTCATTCTATGCGATTTAAAAGTGTCTAAACCTGAATAAAACCATTTGTTTTCCTGATATGGATGGATGGTTGATTAAATTGATTTCATGTGATGATTATATGATTTTGTTTGCAAATGAATATTATTTGTTATATTATTTGTTTTGCTATTAATTGAGACAATTTAAATATCTCTCTTATATATTATTAACTCTTTTGGATTATGTAAGTGAAATATAGGTTATGGAAGCAATTGCTACTACTTTTGGTTTCATAAAATAAGCGTTACTTGCCCGAAAAATAGGTACGTTCTCGAATTACGGTTTTCTAGATAATGTTACCACTGAAAATTTTATGCATAATATGACAATTGATTAAATAAAAGGAATTGAAATCAAGTTTGCTCAATCATTTAGAATTTAAATTATAATAATTGGATTTATTGCAAATAAATGTAATTAAATATTACGTTAATGAAAAGTTAGATGAAAATGGTAAAATATTAATGTAATAAAACATATAACAATGTTAACTATGTGTGTAGAGAAATAATTGATTGGGTTAAAGGATCGAAATCAAATTAAATAAATTTATTGAAATTAAATTTTATTAATTGGATTTAATTACAGTTGTAATTGAACACCGTAATTTGTGAAATATTTGACACTAAATTATATGTAAACTTGTTTTAATTTAGTATGAACATCCAAACAATCAAAAATGATAAAAATTGTTAGTCATTAAATTTGAAATAAAAATGTTATTTAGTTAACTTAATATTAATAGGAAAATAGACACAAGGAAGAAGCTGAAAAAAATTTAGTCTCAGGGACAACAAGTTTGTTTTTTAGTTTGAAGGACATTTTCTAGTTTAAATTGAAATTGATAGTTACAACTAACATTCTTTGATTTACGCTAAAAAATGTCCTTGAGCCTAAAAAGCAAACGTTTTGTCCTTAAACTAAATTTTTCTCCAACTTTTCCTTGAACCTAAAAACCCCTAACATCAATTTATTTAATTAATGTGAAAATAGCCATTTTAGAAACTGACTCGGATTTCGACAAAACTAGTTTCATCGGATCCGTAACAGTGACTTATTATGGGATTTCAAGTTTCGTATTGATCGGACCTGTTGTTTGATCGTACGGATTGGAAAAGCCTCGAAATTAATTTAATCGAAATCAATTTGAAATAAGCTGATTTTAACATAACTTCTTCATACGATGGAATTATGACTTGAACCCTATTCCATCAAGTTTAAAATCGTCCAAAACATTTATTTTGATATGTGCGATGACACATTTTTGTTCGTGAGGAAAAATTGGCTTTTCGGGTCGTTTATTGTTCAATCGAATCTTGTCCATTCTTTCTATTTTCAGCTCTGCCTATAAATTCCCTGTTATAAACCCTAGTGTTTCTCAACTCAGTTTTCAGTACGTACAAATTTTTCTATCTATTCCTATCTCATTCTTCCCATGGTAGAAATCCTAATTCCCAAATTGTAAATTCAATTTCAAAATCAATTCTAAAAATCAAACTCCTCCAAACCCTATCAGTTATATATCGTTTCGAAGCTCTCGATGAGCGCAACTCATTTCCACTACCTGTTTTTGCAATCGAATAATCGTTTGGTTGGAAAAATGTTGATTTATTTGCGGCAATCCGTTTGGGGTTTGATCAACGACGATGGATCGTCGATTGGAGGATACAGCTTTGTAGAGTAGACCGAGGGGAGTTCATCGACGTGGCTCGTTCGTCGAATTGGTGGTCAGATCGAGCAAAACAATTAGATTAGGGTTTACACATTTTGGCGGCGGCGGCTCCTGGTTTCGTGAACGTAATGGCGAGTTGATCGCGAAGGGGTTAGGGATGCTCGGCGAGGTCGGCGGCTTCCTAGTGCGTGGTCACGGCCGCGATGGCCTACGACATGCATTCGTGAAGGCAAAGCGGCAGTTTGCGTGCATGAGAACAGTACGAAGGTTAGGGTTGAACGAAGCATTGACGTGGCTAGGGTATGCATATTTATTTACTTTTATTTTAAATTTAAATCGTTTAAATCTTCTAACTATCGTAACTTGTGCATACGAGGTCCGATTCACTCGTTGTTTATTTTTCTAGGATCATATTATAATTTTGGACATTTTGAAGCTGGTTTGGACGAATTCTAAGACTGCTTGAATTTGGGCCATAAATTGGATTTTAAATCGATATAAATTCAAAGGTTGTTTTTACCCACTCGGAACTTCTAAAATTTCTAATGTTAGTTAAATTAAATTTATAATGTGATTAAAATTTATAGATTGCCATTAGGTATGTTAAATTGTCATTTTGGTTAAATT
This sequence comes from Allium cepa, assembly GCA_030765085.1. Taxonomy (NCBI): domain Eukaryota; kingdom Viridiplantae; phylum Streptophyta; class Magnoliopsida; order Asparagales; family Amaryllidaceae; genus Allium; species Allium cepa. The sequence goes on from CM060942.1 coordinate 362,472,923, forward strand.
TGACTTTTATTGCATTTAGTTATCGTTTTAATTTAATCTTGAATTTAAATTATCAATTCAATACCTGTTATTAGTTACCAGTTATCTATTGATGTTTATTGATTGAATTGGATGATGATTGTGATGAATGTTTGGTTGTTGATGTTGGTTGACAGGATGTTGTATTTTATATCGTTATAACTGCAAGTTCCCTATGGTTTGAAATGATACATACCCTAATGATCTATGGATTAGGAAAGATCGTAATTGGATGAAATGACAGACTTGAGCGATTTTATGGATTTTTATATTAACTTGGGATTGTGGATTGAAATGATATATATCCGTAAATATATAATAGTTACGGATTGAAATGATAAATATCCGTATCACTTGACCCTAGGATAGAGAATTATACACGGACACCGGATTGGTTAAATTTAACGATTTTAAATTCCAATTTTTTTAATTTAGTCAAATGTTATTGTGAAATAAAAACTTGATTTATATAAATTGAATTATTATCGAAATTCAAGTTTTATGTTGAAACTGGAATTGGGTCAAAGGAATTGTTTAAAGAAATTTAATTGAAATTTCAAATTCGAACCTTGAAGTACAAATGAAATTTATAGAAATCGTATTATTGAAATTGTTTGAAATATAACTTTGAAATATAGTGAAATTGGAGTAATTTAAATTGGTATTTCGAACATGGATGGGAAGCAATATTGAATTAAATATTTTATTGAGAATTTCAATTGGAATATTTGAAATTATTTTGATATTGAAATGGTCCAAATGTGTTGGAATGAAATAATTAGTTTAATTTGATATAAATTTCAAATTCATGTTTTGATATAAACTGTTTTAAAAACATATTATTTTAAGAATCGAAAATTTAGGATTCTCAAATTATTAAACTATTTTAATCTATATTAACTATATTAAATAATTTTAAACTATTTTAATCTGTTTAATTTATTTTAAAACTATTAATCCATTTTAACTTATTTTAAATCTAATTAATCTATTTTAAAGATATTTAATCTATTTTAAATATATTAAATCTATATTAAATCTATTTAACTATCTTAAATTAATTTAACAGTATCTTTAATCTAAAATTTAACTATTTTAGAATATTTAACTATTTATAACTATTTTAACTACGTATAAATATTTAAACTATTTTCTAAATTATCAGATTAAGTAGAGGAAAAGTGTTTATATTCAATTCATTGGTTTAAAAGAAGATAGGTTAAATGATGTTATAACCTAAGTTGGAATTTAAAAGTTATAATTAATTGAATATAATGATTTTGAAGTGAGGATTTATCCTAATTGGAAATATGGTGTGACGACCTAAAATTTAACCACAATAAAATATAATATTTAAAGTGATTTTAAATATATAATATAAAGTGTTTTGTGATTCAAACAATATTTGATAGGATTTGGAAATAAAAATATACATAAAAATAGTAACATTTGCTTATATCCACAAAAGTGACAAAGTCCTGATTTCTTAAAAGTAAGTTTAAATGGTTTAATTAATTATTTTAATTTATTTATGAGTGTTTATATTTTTAAATAACATTATACAAATTTATTTCTAAATTTGGTTTACATAAATAAATAGTTTAACAAAAATGTCAAAATATGACCGTAAAACATTTTGTCAAAAATCAATGTTTTATCGATTTAAAGTTGTCGCAACGTTGTTTCACCTTTATGTACACAATTTAATAAATATATGAACATATAAACATAGTTAACAATTAAATAAACATGGTTACTTTTAATAATCACACTAAGAGAATTCTACAAAGTAATTATAAAAGGTAAACTAAAAAAGACAAGACACATGTCACATCAAATGTGACATAAAGTAAAGAAATGTGACATAAAATAAAGTAATCATTCTTATTCTTTACTTAACTCTTAATTATTTGAATTTTAAAAGTGTGATGTGATGTGGATGGTAATATTTAAATTAATTAAGTTTACTTAATTCTTAAGAAAGGTTATTTAAGTAAAAACACAAATTTAGATTTTAATCTCAAATATTTTATATAAATACCCATCCACTTCTTCTTCACTTCTACACCATTTCTTCTTAACTTTTTCAAGCTTCTTCTCACTCTTTTAATGGATTCCAACCTTAACAAAGTTATACCAAAAATATTCTCAAAAATAAAACAAAAGAAAATATCAACAAAAACTTCATCCGAACCACTTCAAACTCCTCCTCCTCCCTCTAATTGCTCATGCCCTCCTCTTCCCCCATCAACCAAGGCTAAGCACTCCTAGCCTTCCCCAAGTCTAGTCGAGCCATCCAAGCCTAACATTAAGGAATCGTAAGGTAAAAATGTCAAGTAGCGAAGCTATAGTCGATTTTCCGTACGCCAAAACCAAACAAAGTAAGAACTCTAAATGTTAAGTAGGAAATATTTATACGATGTTTTGCTAGTTATAATGTTATTTGGATGTTAATAATGCTGTTCGATAAGTGTTTGAAAAAGAAAGCAACCACCTTCAAGTCATTTGCAAAAGTTAGTAAGCAAATATGTACATAAATGACAATCATGTGACATTATAATAAAAAAAGTTGTGAAATTGATTTGCAAGTTCATATGACATGTTAGAATATGTTAAAATGGTTATAAACATTGTTCTGGTTGTTTATTAGCTGTAAATTGAATATATATGTTGAAACAAGTCACAGATTTACACGACGTATAATTACTTGGAAATCGCTTTCCAAAATAAATGAAATGTGATATGGAATCATTTATACCTTTGAAAAATGTTTGAATATGATTTATAAATGATTCCTAAGTATTTAAACTTGTGTCGGCAAATTTGGATATGAATCTCAAAATATGCCTAATATTTGACGCATCGCGTAAGGTGGTTCGTGTTTTTCGCATCAAAAGTTCAAATGAACATACGAAGTGGAATATAGTTTGGAATTCTTCGAAGTATGAATTTTACGAATCCTTATATCCATATCTTTCATATAAAAAAATAAAATCAAGATTTCATTAGGTATATTTTGAAACAAGGCAAAATAAATTTTCAAGAAAAATCCAGTTTTTGCACTTAATGACCAAAGTTGGAAATTGATAAAATTAATGTTTTAAAAATACGAAATAAATTCTAAAAATATTTTAAAATGTTTTAAAAGTGATTTAAGTTGAAAAGTCATTTTGAAAAATATATCTTTTAAAGCACTATTTGTAACACTTTTCGCAATGCTTTTCAATATCTTTTGAAATAAAGATTGAAACTAAAAAATTCTTTTTCCAAACCTTAGTAAACATTTTTAAATAAATAATAAAGAATTTCAAAATAAATTTGAACAATTTAACATTATTTCGAAGATGGTTAAACAAATAGTTAAGTGATTTAAAAAAGGAAAATGAGTATGCGGAAACAACTAGTACGTTTGTCCTGCCTGTGAGATCTAAAAGTGAAAATAAGGCGTGTTACTAAGGTTAGGGATGGAGCAACCAGTGCCCCTGAACTTACCTGGCCCCAGCTTTCTCTTTTAGGCGAGGGGTGGAACATATCAAAAGAAAAGCCCAGATGCTCAACTTTGATTTTATAGAAACAATCTTCTTATACTCATTATTAAAATCCGAAGAGGTACCTTGTCCTATTCGTGGAATTTAAAAGGTGATCTCACCGTTATTCATCCCATAGCACTCGTTGAATATAGGAGTAGATTTTGAATATGTAACAGTTGAGGATTTTCGTTGCCGAAAAACCGAATAGTTAGGGTTTTAAAAAGAATTTAAGAAAAGAAAGAGATAGAAGAAGATAGAATATCTAGAAAAATAGAAACGGAAAGAAAGAGGAAACAACAGAACAACATCAGAATCTCACAATCCGCAGCGGAACAACATATAATAATAAATGAATAATCTTTAAACAAAGAGCTATATCAGTTATTACATTACATTTCATTTTATTACATCATATCATATCATCAGAGTGTACAACAACATACAACAACAAACAGCGGAAAAGAAATACTATATACTAGTAATACGCCATGCCATCCAGCTTGCCTCCAGCAACTCCAGAATATCCAGAATATCCTGATAAACCTTAACTCTTAACTGCCCGTGTGGAAAATTGGTGGGCACCCAGAGTTTAGGAAGGAAAACAATAAACTCCGAGTCAGTCATGTGACTAGTGTGAGAACTCAAAACAGTTTATTTACTTTAAAATCAAAATAGAAGAATATTTTAAATTCAATTCGCAATGCTTTTAAAAATGAGACTACCATAAGGCCTCCCGCACACACACACATGCAAACGCAGAATCGGAGGAGATTTCTCCTTATGATAGTCAAAGATGATTGATACGCATTTAAAATAACATTTGATATTATTATTAGTGCATAGTGTAGAGGAAAATCATTTCGAAAATAAAGATATAAATCTTAGCCAGCATAGACATTCCGCACTTATGCCTACTATAGCTACTATGTTCAATAGCAGGTTTCCGCCACATTCCATAGCAGGTTATACAACTAATACCGTACAAGTCTCGTATTGTTTCTTTGGATTTCCAACAAATGGTCAGGCCAAGGAACTTCCCATTGCCACATGGAAACGCCTCTGGCTGGACGTCCCCGAGAACTTAACCAGCTCTCTGCCAACACAAGGCCGGGTTACCTTTATCACTAGGTAACTACTACACGAATATGGCATCCCCCGGTCCCATTGGACCTTTAACCGAGCGCTCGTCACCAACAACACCACACAGTAATAAATATAGTGTATCAACATGAGTAAGTATCTGGGCTCCATACCATGATACCACCCTTTCCAGAAGGAAATGCACATAACCTAAAGGGAGCTACCCCTCATAACCTTGCCGCATCTTTCCTGTTTTGACCATTCCGGGGTGTGAGGCTCGACGAAGTCACGTCCATAAAAACATACGTTATACAAAAGCCATGCTTTGGGTCACAAATGATCATAGAGATGATCACAAAGATAGACGATCAAATAAACGATCCTATCACAAATAATCAACACAATGATCATTTCAGCATCACTCAGCATGCCACATTACCAAATTGGGAATATATCACTGATAACTTCAACTATATAACCTCTGAGCTCGTACGTCTCAGAGAAGGGTGTTAAGCTAAAAGAATAAATTCTCCGCCACCAACAGAAATATATTTGAAAGAAATCGGCTTTATATCTCAACTTGTAATGTCAGACATACAATCCATACAAGTCTGTTCCGGGCTCGAACAGAACCGAAGGCACTTACAAAGAAGTCCTTGCAATCCGGATATTCACAATCCTGATCGGATTCACCATCACCTATGGAGAACTCTATACCGGAGCAACTCGGTGCAGAGTCAATCGACAGGTCATCCTATCGCTCTCGCAAATATCCGGTCTTCAACACCGATCTTCAAATGCAATTCACAACGACGTATCACATATTCGGAATGGGTTATACGACCCCATGGTCCTTTCCCGGTTAACCCGAATAGTGAGCGCTTATTCAAAAATAAGTGTAGCATTCACATTCAAACAAATCATATCAATTACCCATTCAAAGGGAAATATTGATAGTCGGCTATTGAACTATCAATTGATATGCACACATCACCAGATTCCAAATAATTTTCCAAATTATATATTTTTCCAAAATATCTTCACTAGATATATAATTTTCACACTTCAAAAATAAATCAATATTTATTTTTAAACAAATTCTCCTTTTCATTCATAAATTCCATATTGAATTTATAATCCAAAATATATATGAATATTCGATTTCGATTATTCATTTCAATTTATCTTCAAAAAGATAAATTCTTAAGATATTCACTTTATATTGGAAAACATTTCCCTACTTAATTATTCATAAGTAATTCACAAATTTTATTTATTTTCAACACTTAGAAAATATTCAATATACTTCAATCGAAATTAAGTATATATTTCATTCTATTAAGGAAATCATTCTCTTAAACATATTTATTTGGGCCAAAACGAATGTTACGTAAAACATCGTTACGACAACCCAAATTCACTAGTATAGGGATTCGAAATTAAATAGATATATAAATCCCAATACTATACAAAACATTTCCTTTCGGAAATCATTTACTATAACAACAGTGTTATAGTCCATCATTTCCTTCTATTTCTCGAAAACGTTTATTTCAACAATCAATGTTGAAATCTATGGTTTCGAATCTCAACACATTTTAAAATATCGTTAGATCGTTTTAATTCTATTTAAAACATTCACATTCAAAACAATTTCTTTAACGTATTATTCACTATTCAAAAACGTGAATATACTACGTTAACAAATTTCATCAATTCTATGCATTTTATTGCAAAGGATTATTCACAGTCAAAAACGTGAATATATTTCCATAAATAAATCATAACCATTTACTTATAAAAATAAGTCGTTTGTGAATTTATAAAACAACGTTTATAGATTCCATTTCTATTTATTTATAAAAACTTCCTTTTTATAAATCCTTTTATTAACCTATTCCAGTTTATAACTCAATTATAAACTAAAAGTTCATATTATAAGTTAAATACTTATAAAACGATTATTTTACAAAATCGTTCCTCTAAAGACTTTCCAAACCATAAATCATATAACTTATAAGATTCATTTATTTAACCAAATCTATTTTTTCAATAACTCCACAAATTTATAAATCTTACTATTTATAAATTTTATTTATAACTTCACAGTTTATAATTTTATAAATTTCATTCTTTAATGAAATTCATTTTCACTTCATTCAAACACTTATAAAAACTCGTTTTAAAATTTCAATATCTCAATTTATAAATATCCATTTATAAATCCCTTATATAAATCAATTCATATTAATATTTTAAAAACGTCTTTAAACTCCTTTATAATTTCATCATTTTGATTTATAAAATAATCAAATTTTATAAATCCTATATTTAAACTTTTCACAATTAATTCTAAAATCCCGATTAAACTATTTTATAAGATCGTTAGCATCATATTCTCAAAAATCAGTTTTTAACTATTTTTCTCAAAAATCATAATTTTTATAACATTAAAAATTATGACGTTTATTTATTTAAAATTGATAAATTCCAAAAATATTTTATAAACGTATACTTTCAAAAATCACTTTGAAATCATTTTAAAATCCCAAAATCTGGTCCAATGATGGTACACACCAAATAGTCAATCACGACTACAACGATCCATCATATATCGTATATGATAATCAATCAAATATCAAAATATCTGAAATCAAATAAAAACTGTTGAGGAATCCAGTTGGATCCCTCCAACCTGTTTTCCTGCATCCACAAACATTAGCACAATACCAATTTCGCTCCAGTACGAAATTATCGCGGTATATGTTCTTAATAAATATTATCCGCTTAATAACGGCGTAATAGGGTCTCATCCGCCAAAAAATACGGGAAATCAACGACTGCAATATATACATATGCCAATATATATATATTGATATTATATATAATACCAATTTCACTGTTTATGAAATATTCGCGGTATATGTTTTTATTAAATAACATCCGCTTACTAACGGCGTATAATGTCTATTTTAACAATCAATAGATATCAATCATCATTCAAACATGCATTCAAATATTTTAAATCTAACTATTTAAAATAAAATCGAAACCGATTCGATTGAGTGAGAAGTTCTCACCTTGATTTTAAATTCCGTTTTAGCGATTTATTTCGAATAAAATTAAACGCGCGTTTAATTTTACCCAAAATTCTCACTAACTCCAAACGACTCCAAACCAACTCCATCGCGTAGTGCTCGTCCATACGATTCCAACGCAACTGAGCTTGCATTTTTTCGACCTCGTATGAAAAAGTTATGAATTGTACAAGATTGTACACAAATTTTAAACTATAATTACAACATAACCATATAGTTTCAACCTATTCAATCTGGGCCACAGGATCTTGCTTCCCCTCATCTCCACCGTCCCCATCTTTCTTCTTCATGCATGCAATCTACAGGTAAAGGCCGTCACCACAAACCCATACAACAACAACTAGGGTTTAATAATACTCCACCAATACTCGACGAAACTCGATCAAACTACAGCCATCGCGAAGCACTCGACCCCCTCCATGCTCGGCCCCCCTATGGTGGAGCTCGGCCACCTGATGAGCACGAAAATACGTGCGCAGCCGGCTATGAACGGCCCCCCTTTCCTCCTTCCTCGAGTCTCCGTTTTACATCACCACCGTTCAGATCGTAGCTCTCACTCCCCTCTCCAACTTTCATGTTGACAACTTCCTCTAATTGTTGACGGATTGGAAGATCTAGAGGGAAGAAGTTGGAACATTTCTGGCCATTGGTTTATAATGTGGCGGCTAGGGTTAGAAAATTAGGGTTTTTAATTTTTTTTTTATTATGAAGGGGTAGGGGCCTATTTATAGAAGAACGATCGAACACTATTCATCCGGAAATTCCGAACTCCGATTTACGCGCCGAAACTGACACTCCTAGGGTTTATCCCGCGTTCCGGACACAATGGAACAGGTTTCGGAAGCTAATTCGGACATCTGTGCGAGTTATGGCGGCAAACGCTCAATTTAAATTAAACCGATTTAAATCGATTTCTAGGCGTTTTAATTCGTACCGGACAAATAGTAAATCCAATTGACTTGAAATTTGAAACCTTACAATAATATCACATTACGGATCCGATGAAACTGGTTTCGTCGAAATCCGAGACTTTTTGAAAAATGGCTATTTTAACTCGCCAAATTAATATTAAAAACGATTCGATGCGTTTCGAGTTGCCACGATCAAGCGATAGCTCCGATTGATACGAAATTTGAAATCCGGTAATAACTAACTATTACGGATCCAATGGAACTGGTTTCGTTCAATTCTGAGACTGTTCAAAAACTGACTATTTTCACTAGTCGATTAAATTATTAAAATATTCAATTTTCACAAATAAACTTTTAATTCGATTTTAAAAGTTTTAAAATATCGTTCTAACTCCCATATGATAAAATAAAATTTTACAAATCATTTTCAATCATATTTAATTCGATTTTCAATTATTTCCATAATTTAACATATTAAATTATCGATTTAATTATCCAATTAAATCCAATAATTCAAATAAAAATTTATTCGACTTATAAATTCACTTATTAATATTTAAAATTAATCAAATATTCAAATTTTTAATTTCTAAAAATTCTGGGTCGTTACAATCTTTCCCCCTTAAAAGAATTTCGTCCTCGAAATTATTAAGTAAGAAAAATTACAGAATCTATTAACTTTCCAAAATTCATAATTAAACTTCTTATAATACTTACTAAGTTTTCAAATCATACTTAGTTATCTTTTCAAAAACAACTACTATCGTTTAACTTTCAATTCCAAAATCAAAGTTAAAGTTTTCAAAATTTTTCCAATTTTCTCAAAAAAAAATTCTAACGCCTTAAATTTTCGGAAAAATTTGCCATAGTCTCCTTTGCGCGGCTCGATCCGAAAAACAATGACAGTATATATATCACAAATATACATCTCATCAAGTAATGAGGCATCCCGAAGGGAAAAAAGTGTAAAAGTACGATATTTAATCCGAGATATGTACCTTATATTTTATTAGCGAGCATATACGGCTAATATAGCGCGAAAGCGAGCTCCAAATGCGAAGCAAACGCGATCCGCACCTACTAAACACTCAACAAACAACATGAGAATCATGCATATATGAAAATAATCTCAATATACAACATATAGCAACATATCAACTATATATGTCACATAGCAAATGCAACTAAACAACAAATGCAATATATATTCAACCATCAACCAATTATCATCCAACTAACATTCATAACCAATAATATTCATTTATATACAATGAAATAGGTTTTAAATTTAAATCATATTTGATTCATTCACATTGGATTTTATCAACATTCCTTCTCGATTCAATTAGTTATTATTTACTAATTTTCATTCAAGTTGGTTCACTTCCAAATCAAATTCAATTCCATTCAATTCTATTCAAATTTATTTACTTCTAATTTGAATTCAATTTCATTGCTTCCAATTTCACTAATTCACTTAATGAATTTATATATAATCAATCAACAATCAACTAACAATCATATAACAACCAAAATATATTAATTTCAACCAAATTCCTTTGTTTATATTCATACATTCAATTATTCAACTTCTAATAACATTAGAATTTAATGAATTAACATTTATATTCATTATTTCATATCAACTTAATTTACATTTAATTGATTAACATTCAATCCATTCATTCAATTCAATTCAATTACTAAAGTTGAATTTCATTTATATAACTCAAGTTCATATCCATCACTTAACTTTATTAATTTAGTTTGATACCAATATCAATTCCATTCAACAACACTTAAGTTATATTCCATTATTAACTTTAAATTCACTTTTATTTACAACTCATATTCATAAATATATTCATATAGTTTCACTTTTTATATATATAAGTTTATTTCACAATTGTAGATCACTTTAATTATAATTCAATTCTTATAATTTATTTCCTTATACAATTATTCTTTTATTTAGATTATTCAAACAACTTAACAATCAACTTATATATTCTTTAATAATTATGAAAAATTATTCCTTTATATATAAAATATAATCAAGGTAAAATTACTTCGTTTACCCAATTTAAAACAATACTGTGTCGAATTGTTCTATTCAAGTGTTAAGAAACCCCTTCGGCAAAGTTGTACATACCGTGCTGACGAAGGTTCATATACCACTCAACAAACCAATCATCACAATATAAAACAAATTTATATATTCACTAACAAATACGCTCTCATAGCTATTATTACACTCAAACTCATTCTAGAGTACTGCTGACTCTATCTCTAATGAGTAATACCCAACAGAACCATGGTTGTCGCTTAACCATCAGCTCTGATACCAAATGTAACAGTTGAGGATTTTCGTTGCCGAAAAACCGAATATTTAGGGTTTTAAAAAGAATTTAAGAAAAGAAAGAGGTAGAAGAAGATAGAATATCTAGAAAAATAGAAACGGAAAGAAAGAGGAAACAACAGAACAACATCAGAATCTCACAATCCGCAGCGGAACAACATATAATAATAAATGAATAATCTTTAAACAAAGAGCTATATCAGTTATTACATTACATTTCATTTTATTACATCATATCATATCATCAGAGTGTACAACAACATACAACAACAAACAGTGGAAAAGAAATACTATATACTAGTAATACACCATGCCATCCAGCTTGCCTCCAGCAACTCCAGAATATCCAGAATATCCTGATAAACCTTAACTCGTAACTGCCCGTGTGGAAAATTGGTGGGCACCCAGAGTTTAGGAAGGAAAACAATAAACTCCGAGTCAGTCATGTGACTGGTGTGAGAACTCAAAACAGTTTATTTACTTTAAAATCAAAATAGAAGAATATTTTAAATTCAATTCGCAATGCTTTTAAAAATGAGACTACCATAAGGCCTCCCGCACACACACACATGCAAACGCAGAATCGGATGATATTTCTCCTTATGATAGTCAAAGATGCTTGATACGCATTTAAAATAACATTTGATATTATTATTAGTGCATAGTGTAGAGGAAAATCATTTCGAAAATAAAGATATAAATCTTAGCCAGCATAGACATTCCGCACTTATGCCTACTATAGCTACTATGTTCAATAGCAGGTTACCGCCACATTCCATAGCAGGTTATACAACTAATACCGTACAAGTCTCGTATTGTTTCTTTGGATTTCCAACAAATGGTCAGGCCAAGGAACTTCCCATTGCCACATGGAAACGCCTCTGGCTGGACGTCCCCGAGAACTTAACCAGCTCTCTGCCAACACAAGGCCGGGTTACCTTTATCACTAGGTAACTACTACACGAATATGGCATCCCCCGGTCCCATTGGACCTTTAACCGAGCGCTTGTCACCAACAACACCACACAGTAATAAATATAGTGTATCAACATGAGTAAGTATCTGGGCTCCATACCATGATACCACCCTTTCCAGAAGGAAATGCACATACCCTAAAGGGAGCTACCCCTCATAACCTTGCCGCATCTTTCCTGTTTTGACCATTCCGGGGTGTGAGGCTCGACGAAGTCACGTCCACAAAAACATACTTTATACAAAAGCCATGCTTTGGGTCACAAATGATCATAGAGATGATCACAAAGATAGACGATCAAATAAACGATCCTATCACAAATAATCAACACAATGATCATTTCAGCATCACTCAGCATGCCACATTACCAAATTGGGAATATATCGCTGATAACTTCAACTATATAACCTCTGAGCTCGTACGTCTCAGAGAAGGGTGTTAAGCTAAAAGAATAAATTCTCCGCCACCAACAGAAATATATTTGAAAGAAATCGGCTTTATATCTCAACTTGTAATGTCAGACATACAATCCATACAAGTCTGTTCCGGGCTCGAACAGAACCGAAGGCACTTACAAAGAAGTCCTTGCAATCCGGATATTCACAATCCTGATCGGATTCACCATCACATATGGAGAACTCTATACCGGAGCAACTCGGTGCAGAGTCAATCGACAGGTCATCCTATCGCTCTCGCAAATATCCGGTCTTCAACACCGATCTTCAAATGCAATTCACAACGACGTATCACATATTCGGAATGGGTTATACGACCCCATGGTCCTTTCCCGGTTAACCCGAATAGTGAGCGCTTATTCAAAAATAAGTGTAGCATTCACATTCAAACAAATCATATCAATTACCCATTCAAAGGGAAATATTGATAGTCGGCTATTGAACTATCAATTGATATGCACACATCACCAGATTCCAAATAATTTTCCAAATTATATATTTTTCCAAAATATCTTCACTAGATATATAATTTTCACACTTCAAAAATAAATCAATATTTATTTTTAAACAAATTCTCCTTTTCATTCATAAATTCCATATTGAATTTATAATCCAAAATATCTATGAATATTCGATTTCGATTATTCATTTCAATTTATCTTCAAAAAGATAAATTCTTAAGATATTCACTTTATATTGGAAAACATTTCCCTACTTACTTATTCATAAGTAATTCACAAATTTTATTTATTTTCAACACTTAGAAAATATTCAATATACTTCAATCGAAATTAAGTATATATTTCATTCTATTAAGGAAATCATTCTCTTAAACATATTTATTTGGGCCAAAACGAATGTTACGTAAAACATCGTTACGACAACCCAAATTCACTAGTATAGGGATTCGAAATTATATAGATATATAAATCCCAATACTATACAAAACATTTCCTTTCGGAAATCATTTACTATAACAACAGTGTTATAGTCCATCATTTCCTTCTATTTCTCGAAAACGTTTATTTCAACAATCAATGTTGAAATCTATGGTTTCGAATCTCAACACATTTTAAAATATCGTTAGATCGTTTTAATTCTATTTAAAACATTCACATTCAAAACAATTTCTTTAACGTATTATTCACTATTCAAAAACGTGAATATACTACGTTAACAAATTTCATCAATTCTATGCATTTTATTTCAAAGGATTATTCACAGTCAAAAACGTGAATATATTTCCATAAATAAATCATAACCATTTACTTATAAAAATAAGTCGTTTGTGAATTTATAAAACAACGTTTATAGATTCCATTTCTATTTATTTATAAAAACTTCCTTTTTATAAATCCTTTTATTAACCTATTCCAGTTTATAACTCAATTATAAACTAAAAGTTCATATTATAAGTTAAATACTTATAAAACGATTATTTTACAAAATCGTTCCTCTAAAGACTTTCCAAACCATAAATCTTATAACTCATAAGATTCATTTATTTAACCAAATCTATTTTTTCAATAACTCCACAAATTTATAAATCTTACTATTTATAAATTTTATTTGTAACTTCACATTTTATAATTTTATAAATTTCATTCTTTAATGAAATTCATTTTCACTTCATTCAAACACTTATAAAAACTCGTTTTAAAATTTCAATATCTCAATTTATAAATATCCATTTATAAATCTCTTATATAAATCAATTCATATTAATATTTTAAAAACGTCTTTAAACTCCTTTATAATTTCATCATTTTGATTTATAAAATAATCAAATTTTATAAATCCTATATTTAAACTTTTCACAATTAATTCTAAAATCCCGATTAAACTATTTTATAAGATCGTTAGCATCATATTCTCAAAAGTCAGTTTTTAACTATTTTTCTCAAAAATCATAATTTTTATAACATTAAAAATTATGACGTTTATTTATTTAAAATGGATAAATTCCAAAAATATTTTATAAACGTATACTTTCAAAAATCACTTTGAAATCATTTTAAAATCCCAAAATCTAGTCCAATGATGCTACACACCAAATAGTCAATCACGACTACAACGATCCATCATATATCGTATATGATAATCAATCAAATATCAAAATATCTGAAATCAAATAAAAACTGTTGAGGAATCCAGTTGGATCCCTCCAACCTGTTTTCCTGCATCCACAAACATTAGCACAATACCAATTTCGCTCCAGTACGAAATTATCGTGGTATATGTTCTTAATAAATATTATCCGCTTAATAACGGCGTAATAGGGTCTCATCCGCTAAAAAATACGGGAAATCAACAACTGCAATATATACATATGCCAATATATATATATTGATATTATATATAATACCAATTTCACTGTTTATGAAATATTCGCGGTATATGTTTTTATTAAATAACATCCGCTTACTAACGGCGTATAATGTCTATTTTAACAATCAATAGATATCAATCATCATTCAAACATGCATTCAAATATTTTAAATCTAACTATTTAAAATAAAATCGAAACCGATTCGATTGAGTGAGAAGTTCTCACCTTGATTTTAAATTCCGTTTTAGCGATTTATTTCGAATAAAATTAAACGCGCGTTTAATTTTACCCAAAATTCTCACTAACTCCAAACGACTCCAAACCAACTCCATCGCGTAGTGCTCGTCCATACGATTCCAACGCAACTGAGTTTGCATTTTTTCGACCTCGTATGAAAAAGTTATGAATTTTACAAGATTGTACACAAATTTTAAACTATAATTACAACACAATCATATAGTTTCAACCTATTCAATCTGGGCCACAGGATCTTGCTTCCCCTCATCTCCACCGTCCCCTTCTTTCTTCTTCATGCGTGCATTCTACAGGTAAAGGCCGTCACCACAAACCCATACAACAACAACTAGGGTTTAATAATACTCCACCAATACTCGACGAAACTCGATCAAACTACAGCCATCGCGAAGCACTCGACCCCCTCCATGCTCGGCCCCCCTATGGTGGAGCTCGGCCACCTGATGAGCACGAAAATACATGCGCAGCCGGCTATGAATGGCCCCCCTTTCCTCCTTTCTCGAGTCTCCGTTTTACATCACCACCGTTCAGATCGTAGCTCTCACTCCCCTCTCCAACTTTCATGTTGACAACTTCCTCTAATTGTTGACGGATTAGAAGATCTAGAGGGAAGAAGTTGGAACATTTCTGGCCATTGGTTTATAATGTGGCAGCTAGGGTTAGAAAATTAGGGTTTTTAATTTTTTTTTTATTATGAAGGGGTAGGGGCCTATTTATAGAAGAACGATCGAACACTATTCATCCGAAAATTCCGAACTCCGATTTACGCGCCGAAACTGACACTCCTAGGGTTTATCCCGCGTTCCGGACACAATGGAACAGGTTTCGAAAGCTAATTCGGACATCCGTGCGAGTTATGGCTGCAAATGCTCAATTTAAATTAAACCGATTTAAATCGATTTCTAGGCGTTTTAATTCGTACCGGACAAATGGTAAATCCAATTGACTTGAAATTTGAAACCTTACAATAATATCACATTACGGATCCGATGAAACTGGTTTCGTTGAAATCCGAGACTTTTTGAAAAATGGCTATTTTAACTCGCCAAATTAATATTAAAAACGATTCGATGCGTTTCGAGCTGCCACGATCAAACGATAGCTCCGATTGACACGAAATTTGAAATACGATAATAACTAACTATTGCGGATCTAATGGAACTGGTTTCGTTCAATTCTGAGACTGTTCAAAAATTGACTATTTTCACTAGTCGATTAAATTATTAAAATATTCAATTTTCACAAATAAACTTTTAATTCGATTTTAAAAGTTCTAAAATATCGTTCTAACTCCCATATGATAAAATAAAATTTTACAAATCATTTTCAATCATATTTAATTCGATTTTCAATTATTTCCATAATTTAACATATTAAATTATCGATTTAATTATCCAATTAAATCCAATAATTCAAATAAAAATTTATTCGACTTATAAATTCACTTATTAATATTTAAAATTAATCAAATATTCAAAATTTTAATTTCTACAAATTCTGGGTCGTTACAGAATAAAAGTAGAATGATTTAGTAATCCTATTTTCTCAAAAGATACTCTTTGAAAATGATTTGAGAAATATTCAAAAAGAGGTTTAAATGATTCGGTATTCACTAAAATAATATTTTGAAAAAATATATATCTTGTAGATATTTTGTTAAAGGAAATAAATGAATTAAAAAACAATCACCTCATTACATCGTTTTTATCGATGATTGGATTTTAAAGGAACCAGGTCGGATTTTGGTGATTCCTATTCGAAAACCACTTCGAACCAATTTATGTGTTCGAAGATTGAAGATGTTTGAAGACGGAGATATTGAGACGAATAATAACGAGGGACTACTTATTGATTAATTGGGGATAAACTCCCAATTCACTGTATTGTAGTAGTGGTCTGTTTTTTATGAAAAACCCCAAAACCATAAGGACTTCTCACCTAGTAATGGCCGAGGAAAGTGCCTTCGGTTGATCTTGTTCCTGAATAACTTGTATGGATGTTTGCCGGATATTGCATTTCTAAAGATTACGTACATTGGTTTTTACAAACATACATCAGTGGTGGCGGAGAAGGCAACTTCTCTTAGCTTAACACCCTCCTTGAGATGTACGAGCTCAATGGTTGTATTTTTGTGGAAGGCAATCAGTAGTCAACGAAAATGAAAATTTGGCATTCATAGATGTTATATGTGATATGTGAAAAGGTAATCGTTGCCTCGAGCCTCATCAATCAAAAATGACCGAAACAAGGTTAGATGCAACAAGGCTAAGTGGGTCATTCCCAAGTAGGGTATGATCATCCTCTTCTGGATATATTTCTTCCCGCTATGACGTTCGGGATGTAAGTTAATGTGGATGTATGCGAAGAGGGCTCTCGGATAAAGGTCGGTGACGACCAGGGGATGACATATTCAGTACTATCTGGTCATAGAGATAGGTCGGTCTTGTGTTGGTAGAGGAGCTTTGTGATGGTTCCTTGGGACATCCATCTAGAGGTGTACCCATCGAAAGGTGGTCCCTTCACCTGGTCATTTGTATGGAAATCCATTCTTCGATAAGAACTTATGGTTTTGTTTATAGAACCTAGTACGCTGGAATTTAATAATGGTAACAATTTCAGCTAAGATTAATAAGTTTATTTCCAATTGTTTTGAAGAATGTCATTAAAAATAATATCCTCAATTTTACATAATAAAGAGTTTTGGTTGTCATAAGGTAAAAACCAATACCATGTTTTATGTGCAACGTGGTCTTATGAGATACCTTTTTGTTTTCAAAACATCGTACTTTGAGTTCTCACACCAGTCCGATGACTGACCCAGAGTTTGTTTTGTCCTTTAAACTCTAGGTGCACTTTTTTTCAGGCAGCCGTGTAGTTAAGATACCTTAGGAGCATTTTGGAGCATGTTGGGGAGCATTTTGGAGAAGTCTTTTGGAGCTATGAAGCTGAAGTACCTTATGTAGATATCTACCCACTTTCCGCTGTGTTATGTAGTATGTATTTTCCAGCATATGTATGGATAGACAGTTATAACTATTGTACCAACCCGCATATTTTACGATTTGTATATTTAAATATTTTATTTAAATATAGCATCGTTAGTCGGATTTAAGTCTGAAAAGCTATGTTTTGCAAACAGCAGAATTAGGACTCGAGACCACTCCCATTGAGTCCAAAATGGCGTTTGCAACCTTTTTAAGTATAAACATTGATATGTTTGGAGTTAGCTAGAATTTCGACCTTTTCACTTATGGCTTTGGGTTTGGGTTTCAGCCCATTAGCCTAAACTATTAACTCTTGCTCAACCCCCACTTCTCTTCATTCACTTTTGATTTCCTGATACCTTCAAGCTTTAGATAAAAATGGGGGAAGAGAGAAAGAACTAGAATTCCTAAGCCCTAGTTACATTGCAAATCCAAGCTCTAGCTCCAAATTCAAAGAGAAGCTATTGGTAAGCATCCTCTTCATCTTCTCTAACTCATTCTCTCTTCAATTTCAGAAATTCCTAGACCCTAACTTAGGAAATGTTTTTCTTTTGAGCTTAGATTCAAGCTTCTTGGGTTATAATTGAAGAGTGATTGTTCTTGCCTTGCTCTACAGCTTCTTCTTCATTGTTTTGAGTAAAAAGGTGAGATTTTTATCTCACATTTATGTCTATAACCTTCATTGTTGTTAGGTATGAATTCTTAACTCCCAATCCATGTTCATTGGCTTTGGATTGAATTGGTTTTATGAATATTTCAATTTTTGGTGTTTTGAAGTCAAATCCTTAAAATCCTAACTTTGATGTTTGAACACGTTTTTGGTGATGCATTGAAGGGCCTATAAGGTCGGGTTGTCGATTAGCATAAACACCTAGCGCCATTGCTCGTCCGGTCACGAATTGGTTGAGTTTGCTCTTCATTTGTATAGGCTGGAAATAATGGGAAACAGGCACCAGTCGACTGACCCTCTGAGTTCAGTCGACTGACCTGGAACCCGAGAGATTTCCAGGCAATTGGCCAGTCGACTGTTCTCAGAGAGCCAGTCGCCTGACCTGCTTGTATTTAGTCTACTTTGCCTATTTAGCCTATTTTGCTTGAAATTCCAATTTTTATCGATTCATGGTTTTTCTATTTGTTGTTATCATTTATTATCGACTTTGATGACTTCTATTTTGGAATTTTTGGGTATATCCATTTTGATGGATTTGTAATCGATTTCTTGGATTTAATCGACGTCTTTGAATGTGAAATTTTGGTGATTGATTGTTCTCACAATCATTTCTATGGTTTGTCACGTTTAAATATAAAGGTTTATATACTAGTAGTAAATACCAAAACTCTTTCATTTAAAACAATCAAATCTATTTTCAATACAAAGCTCCTTTATAAAACCATTTTCCAATCTATTAGTGTACACAAACCTTTACCTCATTCGTTTGAGAAATCTAATTAAACGGCTTAGTAAAACAAGTTGTATGAAACGCTTGCGTTCACCTCGTCAATTAATTATATGACTTGTTCGATTGAAACTCTTATGACGATTTTTCGAGTGGAAATCTAAAATTTGTCCGTAAATACTTAAGTTAAGCCAATGGTTATGGGACATGAAGATAAACTCATTTATTTACTAGCTTAGTATAATTCACACTTTTCATTGATCATTGATGATCCTTTTTGTGATTTAGACTAGCGATATGCTATATCTCTTTGTCCACGTAGGGGACGGTACCTCGTTTTATTGAGTTTTGTCACATTTCTTTTATAGGCTAATGACCTAATAGTTCTTTGAAGTTTCGACTCAATTCTTATGGGCTAGCGACCCATGTCTCCTTATGGAGTTCGGTTCATCAGACGTACCTTTTTACTACGTTGTTGTACCGACTTATCAGGATCATCGGGCGTACCGTTGTATTACGTCGTTGTTCTAAAATATTTGAGTTTCTGGTTCCTCGGGCGTACCAATATTGTACTACGTCATTGCACCGGCTCTATGGTTAGCGACCATGGGATAGCGTCTCGTTTGTGATACATGTGTTGGTGAGTTATCATGCTCCCGTTTAGTGATAGGCCTCCCCCTTTTTTGATTTCTGGATTTCTAGTTGATGATTTATAGAATTTGTATTTCGCCAGTTTCATGATTGGCATCGATATGATGTCAATATATTTGGTTTGTTGAATAAAATAAAGAATATGATATTCTTTTTTTGAATCCATGAGAAGATTCTTGTGATATAGATTAATCTCTGGTTGATTTTCAATTGCATACTTATCACAGTATGGCATTATTGTTATCATACGTATTTGTCATATCTCTTATTCTATCTCATTTTTATCTGATAATTATAGCTAGACTGATCCGTTTATTATTTTCTTTTTAAATAATACTCGGGTCAGACCGAGATGTTACAGGTGCTTCTGCTTGACTCCTCATCTGGGGATTATTATCTGACTTTTGGCTAACTACTTTAGATTAGTAGTTTTTGTTTTATACATTCGAGATAGAGACTCCTTAATGTATACATATTCTTTTGTCTAGCACTTGTATCTATTCTTTTGTTATATTATGGATCTTGTTTGGCCACTACTCTGATATGCACTTTTATGTGTTATATTCATATCTATTTCTGCCTTTGTGATATGGATATCTGTGATTGATTTATGTTATGCTTATTTCTATATTTATTACCGAAGATTATATAGCCACTGGGTAGTAACTTTGAGTTTGTATCGTTATGTCCGATTTCCTCTTGAAATGAAATGCATGTTATTCTATCTGACATATCGGTGCTCGCACAAAGTAATTACACGGACAGTTGCTCCTAAACAGCTTTATTCTTCGCGCTAGTTAATGGCATTACTCCGTAGTGTCCTTGGCTAGCGTGAGTATCGAGGTGGGGCATCACAGCTTGGTATCAGAGCCAAACTTCGGAACAATGTAGAATAATTTAACAAGGATCATCGTCCTAAGTTTATCTTAGGAGTCGTGCCTTAGGATTTTATTCGAGTCATTGGACCCTTTCTATCCTATTTTCTTTGCGATGCCTTGTTTTATCAATCAAGATTTCTTTGATATTCATTCTGAGATTAACCCTTTTCTTATTCTTTCTTTCTTTCTTTCTTAGAGAAGAGAAATGGTTACACCAGGTCGTCCCAGTGCCGGTCAATCCAGTGCTACTCCCTAGGATGGAGTATTTATGTCTGCACAACAACTTCTAGAACTAGTAAAGAATGCTCAAACTGCCGGACCCAGTCCTGAGCCTACTCACCCAAAATCCAGATTTGCACGCCTGTGCAGTGATTATACAAATTTGGGTGGAAAGCCATTCAGGGGTTCCGAGGGGGTTATCGAAGTCCAAGCTTGGCTTAGATCCTACGATCGCATCTTTTCTCGCATGAATCTTATTGACCTTCATCGTGTCCAAGTGGCTTCTAGCATGTTCTATGAAAGAGTATTAGATTGGTATGAACTACTTATTTCTGAACTTATTGAAGCGGATCTTACTTGGGAGCAATTCTGGGAAAGATTCGAATCAAAGTTTGTGCCGGAGGCTGAAAAAGTGATTTGGCCTGTCGTTTTATTGACCTTGTTCAAGGTGAATCTTCTGTGGCATATTATGTCGCATCTTTCAAATCCCTCTCTAAGTATGGGTTGACTATGTAAATACTCCATTGAAGAAAAATTAGAGGTTCGTTTATGGCTTGAATAAGAAT
The DNA here is from genome assembly GCA_030765085.1 of Allium cepa. Taxonomy (NCBI): domain Eukaryota; kingdom Viridiplantae; phylum Streptophyta; class Magnoliopsida; order Asparagales; family Amaryllidaceae; genus Allium; species Allium cepa. Next base: position 362,494,626 of record CM060942.1, read on the forward strand.
CTCAAGATGCTATTACTTCTGAAATTGGAAGTCGCTTTCGATCAACTTACTGATATCGCTCTTCGACTTGAAGAGGCAGATAAAGAGAGTGATGTTGAAGTTGTTAGTGTCAAACCGAACTTCAACAACAACAAGAAAAGGTCTATTAAGTTCAAAGGCCCAAATCCTGACAAGAAAGGGAAGCAAGCAGCTTCAGTAGCAAAGGCTCCTACCCCTAGTAGTGGGCAATGTTACAATTGTGGTTCTAAGGACCATTATGCTAATAGATGTCCGAACCTCTCTTTTGCCGTTATTGCAAAGTTTTGGGTCATCTTCTATCTTCATGTCCCAAACTTCAAGGCAAAGAAGGAAAGCTAAATGTTGTGCAAGCCCCTTGTAACACTTCTCGCGGTCAAGGTATTTCTCAATCTATCCTTGATGGCATTATTATGTTTCGTGATCAACCTATTCGAGTTCTTTTTGATACGGGTGCATCCCATTCTTTTATATCAAAAGAACATGTTGATAATTTTTCTTTAAGTTTTATGGCTTTAATGACTTCTTTGAGAATTGCGAATCCAGTTGGTGGATCTGTAACACTCAGTTTTCTTTGTAAAGATGTCAATATTATTTTATGTGATTTTTCTTTCCGAGCCGATTTGCATGTCATGCGTTACTTGGGCTTCGGAATGATATTGGGAATGGATTGGCTTAACTGTTATGAAGCCCATATCCTATGTCCTGAGCGGACTATTCATCTTCAACATCCTCAATCTGTTAAGCAGATTTCTATTGTTCTTAAAGATTCGGATTCTAACTCGGCAGCATCTTTATATTCTTTAAATCCTCATGATGACGATAATGATGATGAGGAAGATGTCATTTCTCTTATTCACGTTGTTCGTGAATTTTTCGACATATTTGAGCCCGTTTCAGGAATACCACCTAATCGAGCAATTCAGTTTAGAATTAATCTAATTCCTGGAGCTTTGCCCATTACTCGCCCTCCTTATCGTATGTTCAATAAAGAAAACGAGGAAATGCGCAGACAATTATCCGAATTGGAGACGAAGCAATTTATTTGTTCTGGTTCCTCTCCTTGGGGAGCTTCAGCTATTTTTGCGAAGAAATATGATAGTACACTTAGGTTTTGTATTGACTACTGCAAGCTTAATGATCTTACTGTCAAGAATAAATATCCTTTACCTTGTATTGATGATCTATTCAATCAACTTAGTGGTGCTAGAGTCTTTTCACAGTTAGACTTGGCAACCGGTTTCCATCTGCTTCGTATTTCAGAGGATAGCATTCCTTTGACGTCGTTTCGTACTAGTTATGGATCTTATGAATGGCTTGTTATGCAATTTGGTTTAACGAATGCTCCAGCTTATTTCATTGACCTTATGAATCAAGTTTTCAAAGACTTCCTCAATCGATTTGTTCTCATCTTTACAGATGATATTCTTGTTTATTCTAAAACCGAGGAAGAGCATGAAAAGCATCTTCGGATTGTGCTGGAAACTCTTAGGAGTAATCAATTGAAAGAAAATTTTTCTAGATGCCACTTTTGGCAATCTCGTGTGAAATTTCTTGGCCATATTATTTCTGAATCCGGAATTTCCATGGATCCTTCGAAGATTGAAGCGGTTCAAGATTGGAAGAGACATGAGAGTGTGACGGAAATCCGTAGTTTTCTTGGATTGGCGTGTTATTACCATCGGTTCATAAAGCTTGACAAAGAAAGGAGTTAAATACATTTGGTCAGACAAATGTGAAGCTTCTTTTCAGAAATTAAAGGAACTCCTTTCCGATGCTCCTATTCTTGTGATTCCCGAGGGAAACCAAGATTTTGTTGTTTATATCGACGCTAGTCGTGTAGGTTTGGGAGCCGTTCTTATGCAAAGGGATCGTGTTATTGCTTATGCTTCTAGGCAATTAAAGCCAACCGAGACAAGATATGCCACTCATGATTTAGATCTCGCGGCTATTGTTTTCGCCCTTCGAATTTGGCGTCATTATCATTTGGAAGAGAAATTTGTTCTCCACAACGATCATAAATCTTTAAAGTATTTATTTTCCCAAAAGGAACTTAATTTGCATCAACAACGTTGGCTCGAGTTCCTTGCATCTTATGATCCTGATATTCTTTATACTCCCAGAAAGGGAAATCGTGTTGTCGATGCTCTTAATCGAAAGCAACAAGCGGTTGTTTCTATGATGATATCCGAATAGAACGATCTCGAGATTTTGTCCACTTGTGAGATTCGAGATCGTGAATCCGATTTATGTTCATCTCTTATTTTATGTAGCCTTGAGGCTCATCCTTCTCTTTTTGACCACATTCTTGAAGCTCAAAAGCTAGATCCCGAGTTGGCTCTTCTTAGTCAAAGTTGTAGGGATAAAATTGATATTGAAGGATAAAAAGACTTTGATACTGATGCTCGTGGCGGTATTCGAAAATTTGGTAGACTTATCGTGCCAAATATTGGTAGTCTTCGTAGAGATATTTTAGAAGATTTTCATCGTTCTAAATTTACCATTCATCCCGGTAGTAGTAAAATGTATGTGGATATGAAGCGACTTTATTATTGGGATGGAATGAAATCTGATATTGCTAACTTTATTAAGCATTGCATGACTTGCCAACTTGTCAAGGCCGAGCATCAAAGGCCCAGTGGGTTATTACAACCTTTGGACATTCCAATTTGGATGTGGGACCAAATTTCCATGGATTTTATTGATGATCTTCCCCATTCTCGTGCGGGTCATGATAGCCTATGGGTGATAGTGGATAGACGTACTAAATCCGCCTATTTTATTTCCGTTCGTTCCAACCGAATCGTGCCTCTTTTGGCCAAACTCTTTATTAAAGAAATTGTTAAATTGCATGGTGTCCCTACTTCTATTGTTAGCGATCGTGATCCATTATTTACTAGTGGATTTTGGAATAGTTTTCAAAAATCTTTGGGAACTAAGCTTAATTTTAGCACCGCTTATCACCCTCAGTCCGATGGACAAACCAAGCGTGTGAATCAAACTCTTGAAGATCTTCTTCGTGCATGTGTTCTTGATTTTGGTGGAAGTGGGGAAGATCATATTTCTCTTGTTGAGTTTTCCTATAATAATAGCTTCCAATCTAGTATTGATATGGCACCTTCCGAGGCACTCTTTGGAAAGCCATGTCGATCCCCTTCTTGCTGGCTTGAGGTGTCAGGACACGATTCTTCGTCTTTCGAAAATTCGACATCGACACTCACTTTATCGACTGCCGAGGAATCGAACGACGGAAAACCGAACACTGAGGGTTTTAAAAAAAGAATTTAGAAAAAGAAAAAGTAGAAAAGAAGAGAAGAAAAGAAGATAATAGATGGAGGGAAGAGAAAACAGAAGATAGAAAATAGAATAGAAAAGAGAAAATAGAGAAGAGATAGAAAAACAGAAAAAAAATAGGACCGAACAGAAAACAACAGAACACAACACAACAACATCAGAATCTCACAATTCGCAGCGGAACAACATATAATAATAAATGAATAATCTTTAAACAAAGAACCATATCAGTTATTACATTTTATACATTTCATTTCATTACATCATATCATCAGAGTGTACAACAACATACAACAAACAGTGCAGCGGAAAAAGAAATACTATATAAGTAATATGCCATGCCATCCAGCTTGCCTCCAGCAATTCCTGAATATCCAGAATATCCTGATAAACCTTACTCTTGACTGCCCGTGTGAAAATTGGTGGGCACCCAGAGTTTAGGAAGGAAAACAATAAACTCCAAGTCAGTCATGTGACTGGTGTGAGAACTCAAAACAGTTTATTTATCTTTAAAATCAAAATAGAGGAATATTTTTAAATTCAATTCGCAATGCTTTTAAAAATGAGACTACCATAAGGCCTCCCGCACACGCACACAATGAAAATGCAGAATCGGAGGAGATTTCTCCTTATGATAGTCAAAGATGCTTGATACGCATTTAAAATAACATTTGATATTATTACTAGTGCATAGTGTAGGGAAAATTCATTTCGAAAGTAGAATATAAATCTTAGCCAACATACGACCATTATCGTATGCCTACTATAGCTACCATCCAAACAGTGGTGACCACCATAAGTGAATAGCAGGTTCTACAACTAATACCGTACAAGTTTCGTATTGGGAATTGGATTTCCAACAAATGGTCAGGCCAAGGAACTTCCCATTGCCACATGAGAATGCCTCTGGAAAGACATCCCCGAGAACCAAACCGGAACTCTGCCAACACAAGGCCGGGTTACCCCTAACTGGGTAACTACTGACACGAGCACGCCATTCCCCGATCGTAAACGACCTTTCTCACGGGATCCCGAAAACCAACAACCACAAAGTAATAAATTCGTAGTAACCACATAGGTTAAATATCTGGGCTCCATACCATGATACCACCTCTATCCAGAAGGAAATGTACATACCCTAAAGGGTGCTACCCCTCATAACCTTGCTGCATCTTTCCTGTTTTGACCATTTCCGGGGTGTGAGGTTCGACGAAGTCACGTCCACAAAAACATACTTTATACAAAAGCCATGCTTTGGGTCAACAAATGATCAACACAATGATCATTTCAGATAGACGATCAAATAAACGATCCTATCACAATAATCAACACAATGATCATTTCAGCATCACTCAGCATATCACATTACCAAATTGGGAATATATCGCTGATAACTTCAACTATATAACCTCTGAGCTCGTACGTCCCAGAGAAGGGTGTTAAGCTAAAAGAATAAATTCTTCGCCACCAACAGAAATATATTTGAAAGAAATCGGCTTTATATCTCAACTTGTAATGTCAGACATACAATCCATACAAGTCTGTTCCGGGATCGAACAAAACCGAAGGCACTTACAAAGAAGTCCTTGCAATCCGGATATTCACAATCCTGATCGGATTTCCAATCACTTAGGGAGTCTCTATACCGCTGCAACTCAGTGCAGAGACAATCGACAGGTCATCCTATCGCTCTCGCAAATACCGGGTCTTCAACACCGATCTTCAATGCAATTATAACGACGTATCACATATTCGGAATGGGTTATACGACCCCATGGTCCTTTCCCGGTTAACCCGAATAGTGAGCGCTTATTCAAAAATAAGTGTGGCATTCAAATTCAAACAAATCACATCAAATACCCATTCAAAGGGAAATATTGATAGTCGGTTATTTAAATATCACTGGACATGCATACATCACCAGATTCCAAATAATTTTCCAAATTATTTATTTTCCAAAAATATCTTCACTAGATATATTATTTCAATACTTCAAAAATAAATCAATATTTATTTTTAAACAAATTCCACTTTCTTTATAAATTCCTTAGTGAATTTATAATTTCAAAATATCAATGAAGATTCGATTTCAATTATTCATTTCAATATTTCTTTTCAATTTATCTTCAAAAAGATAAATTCTAAATATCACTTTATATTGGAAAACATTTCCATACTTATTTATTCATAAGTAATTCACAGATTTTATTTATTTTCAACACTTGGAAAATATTCAATATACTTCAATCGAAATTAAGTATATATTTCATTCTTTAAGGAAATAATTCTCTTAAACATATTTATTTGGGCCAAAACGAATGTTACGTAAAACATCGTTACGACAACCCAAAATCACTAGTATAGGGATTCTAAATTAAAATAGATATATAAATCCCAATACTATACAAAACATTTCCTTTCGGAAATCATTTACTATAACAACAGTGTTATAGTCCATTATCTCCTTCTATTTCTCGAAAACGTCATTTTCAACAATAAATGTTGAAATCTATGGTTTCGAATCTCAACACATTTTAAAACATTGTTCGAACGTTTTAATTCTATTCAAAACATCCAAATCCTAAACGATTTCTTTAACGTGTTATTCACTATTCAAAAACGTGAATATACTTCATTAACAATTTCATCCTTTTATTCATTTTAATTCAAAGGATTATTCACTATTCAAAAATGTGGATATAACTCCATTTATAGGTTTCAACAAATTTTCTTGTCAAAATAAATCATTTGCAAATTTATAAAACAACGTTTATAAATTCCATTTCTATTTATTTATAAAAACTTCCTTTTTATAAATTCTTTTATTAACCTATTCCAGTTTATAACTCAATTATAAACTAAAAGTTCATATTATAAGTCAAATACTTATAAAACGATTATTTTATAAAATCGTTCCTTTTAACTTCCTAAATTATAAATCTTATAACTTATAAGATTCATTCATTTATCCAAAATCATTATTTTAATAACTTAATAAATTTTATAAACCTACTGCTTATAAAATTCCATTTATAACTTCACCGTATAAAATTCAATAAATTCCATTCAATTATGAAATTCATTTTCACTTCATTCAAACACTTATAAAAACTCGTTTTATAACGTCCATATCTCAATTTATAAATATCCATTTATAAATCTCTTAATATAAATCAATTTATATTATCCTTTTAAAACGTCTTTAATCTCCTTTATTATTTCACCATTTTGATTCATAAAATAATTAAATTTTATAAATCCTATATTTAAACTTTTCACAATTATTTCAGAAATCCCAATTTAACTATTTTATAAAGTCATTAATTCCTTATTTTCAAAAATCAGCTTTCAACTATATTTCTTAAAAATCATAATTTTTATAACTTTAAAAATTATAACGTTTATTTATATAAAATGGATCAATTCCAAAATTATTTTATAAAACGTATACTTTTTAAAATCACTTTAAAATCATTTTAAAATCCCCAAAATCTGGGTCCAATGATGCTACACACCAAATAGTCAATCACGACTATAACGATATCATATATCAATATGAAAATCCATCAAATATCAAAATATCTGAAATCAAATAAATACTGTTGAGGAATCCAGTTGGATCCCTCCAACCTGTTTTCCTGCATCCAAAAACATTAGCACAATACCAATTTCGTTCCAGTACGAAATTATCGCGGTATATGTTCTTATTAAATATTATCCGCTTAATAACGGCGCAATAGGGTCTCATCCGCTAAAAAAATGCGGGGAATCAATCAACTGCAATATATACATATGCCAATATATATATATTGATATTATATATAATACCAATTTCACTGTTTATGAAATATTCGCGGTATATGTTTTTATTAAATAACATCCGCTTACTAACGGCGCATAATGCCTATTTTAACAATCAATAGATATCAATCAACATTCAAACATGCATTCAAATATTTTAAATCTAACTATTTAAAATAAAATCGAAACTGATTCGATTGAGTGAGAAATTCTCACCTTGATTTTAATTTCCGTTTTAGCTTTTATTTCGAATAAAATTAAACGGACGTTTAATTTTACCCAAAATTCTCACTAACTCCAAACGACTCCAAACCAACTCCATCGCGTAGTGCTCGTCCATACGATTCCAACGCAACTGGTTTCGCGCGTTTTCGACCTCGTATGAAAAAGTTATCAATTTATGAAGTTTGTACACGATTTATTTAACTTTTACAACATAACTTTAAAAATTTAAAACCTACAACCATCATAGCCGTAGGATCTCAACTCCTTTGCATCATGACCGTAAGCTCCTTCTCTCCTCTTTCACGCAAATGTCCAGTAACACTCACGCACACAAAACCCATCACTTCCAAATTAGGTTTTCAAATCACGGCAACAACGTCGACTTCGAAGACGATCAAGTGGTGCCATCATCTCCGCCCCCCTCCACTCCACCCACGGCCTGAAGGACAGCAAGCTCGGCCTCCCCCCCTCATAGAAATGCGTGCACGAACTGGCCATGAACGCGAGCATTTTGACGAAGATCCGTAGCTCCAAATGCGATCTCCACCGTTGAAAACGTAGATCTCGTCGTGCTCTACCACTTTGTAGTTGAACATTCTTGCTAATTGTCGACGGATTTGGAGATTTGGAGGGAAGAAGTTTGGTAAATTCTGGCCGTGGGTTTGTAACTGGCGGCTAGGGTTTGTTTTTTTTTTTTTTTTTTGTGAAGGGGTAGGGCTATTTATAAAGAAAAATCGAACACTATTCATCCGGAAATTCCGAACTCCGATTTACGCGCCGTAACCAGCGTTTCTAGGGTTTACCCCGCGTTCCGGACACAATGGAACAGGTTTCGGAAGCTAATTCGGAAGTATGTGCGAGTTATGGCTGTAAACGCTCAATTTGAATTAAACCGATTTAAGCGATTTTCTAGGCGTTTTAATTTGTACCGGACAAACCGTAAATCCAATTGACTTGAAATTTGAAACCTTACAATAATATCACATTACGGATCCGATGAAACTGGTTTCGTCGAAATCCGAGACTTTTTGAAAAATGGCTATTTTAGCTCGCCAAATTTAAATTAAAAAATAAATCGATGCATTTCGAGCTGCCACGATCAAACGATAACTCCGATTGACACGAAATTTGAAATCCGGTAATAACTACCTATTACGGATCCAATGGAACTGGTTTCGTTCAATTCTGAGACTGTCCAAAAATTGACTATTTTTACTAGTCGATTTAATTATTAAAATATTCAATTTTCACAAATTAACTTTTAATTCGATTTTAAAAGTTCTAAAATATCCTTCTAACTTCAATATAATAAAATAAAATTTTATAAATCATTTTCAATCATATTTAACTCAATTTTCAATTATTTCCATAATTTAACGTATTAAATTATCGATTTAATTATTCAATTAAATCCAAAAATTCAAACAAAAATTTATTTGACTTATAAATTCACTTATTAATATTTAAAATTAATTAAATATTCAAATTTTAATTTCTAAAAATTCTGGGTCGTTACAATCTTCCCCACTTAAAAGAATTTCGTCCTCGAAATTATTAAGTAAGAAAAGTTATAGAATTTATTAATTTTCCAAAATTCATAGTCAAACTTCTTACAATAACTTACTAAGTTTTCCAAATCATACTTAGTTGTCTTTTCAAAAACAACTACTATTGTTTAACTTTCAATTCCAAATAAAAGTTAAAGTTTTCAAAATTTCCCATTTTCTCAAAAAAATTCTAACGCCTTAAATTTTCGGAAAAATTCGCCATAGTCTCCTTTGCGCGGCTCGATCCGAAAAAAAAATGACAGTATATATATCACAAATATACATCTCATCAAGTAATGAGGCATCCCGTAGGGAAAAAAGTGTAAAAGTACTGTATTTAATCCGAGATATGTACCTTATATTTTATTAGCGAGCATATACGGCTAATATAGCGCTAAAGCGAGCTCCAAATGCGAAGCAAACGCGATCCGCACCTATTAATCACTCAACAAACAACATGAGAATCATGCATATATGAAAATAATCTCAATATACAACATATATCTCCATAACAACTATATATGTCACATAGTAAATGTAGTAAAACAACATATATTCAACCATCAACCAACTATCATCCATATTCTCATTAATATTAAATGAATTGGTTTTCAATTTAATCACATTTGATTCATTTACATTGGGTTTACTAACATTCATTTTCAATTCAATTGGTTTATATTCACTAATTTATATTCAAGTTGGTTCACTTCCAATTCAAATTTTATTTGCTTCTAATTTGAATTCAATTTACTTTAGCTTCCAATTTCATTAATTCACTTTCATTAATACTTAATGAATTATATTCAATCAATCAACTAACAATCATACAACAATCAATGTATATTAATTACAACCAAATTCCTTTGCTTACAATTGGTTTAATTTAATTGATTTTCATTCAATTATTCAACTTTCTAATAACATTAGATTTTAATGAATTACACTTATATTCATTATTTTATATCAACTTAATTCACATTTAATTGATTATCATTCAATCCTTTAATCCAATTCATTAAATTCATATTCAATTACTAAAGTTGAATTTCATTTATAAAACTCATGTTCACATCCACCACTTAACTTTATTAATTTACTTTGATACTAATATCAACTTCATTCCATATCACTTAAGTTATATTCCATTTGACTTTAAATTCATTTTTTGTTTACAACTCATATTCATAAATATATTCATATAGTTTCACCTCTTATATATAAGTTTATTTCACAATTGTAAATCACTTTAATTATAATTCAACTCTTATAATTCTTTTTACTTATATAATTCCTTTATTTAGATTATTCAAACAACCTAACAATCAACTTATATACTTCTTTAATAATTCTAAAAAATTATTTCTTTATATACAAAATATACTCAAGTAAAATTATTTCATTTACCCAATTTAAAACAATATTGTGTCGAATTGTTCTATTCAAGTGTTTAGAAACCCCTTCGGCATAGTCTTGCGGACCACGCTGACGAAAGTTCATATGCCACTCAATAAACCAATCATCACAATATAAAACAATTTTATATTCACTAACAAATACGCTCTCATAGCTATTATTACACTCAAATTCATTCTAGAGTACTACTGACTCTATCTCTAATGAGTAATACCCAACAGAACCATGGTTGTCGCTTAACCATAAGCTTTGATACCACATTGTCAGGACACGATTCTTCGTCTTCCGAAAATTCGACATCGACACTCACTTTATCGACTGCCGAGGAATCGAACGACGGAAAACCGAACACTGAGGGTTTTAAAAAAAGAATTTAGAAAAAGAAAAAGTAGAAAAGAAGAGAAGAAAAGAAGATAATAGATGGAGGGAAGAGAAAACAGAAGATAGAAAATAGAATAGAAAAGAGAAAATAGAGAAGAGATAGAAAAACAGAAAAAAATAGGACCGAACAGAAAACAACAGAACACAACACAACAACATCAGAATCTCACAATTCGCAGCGGAACAACATATAATAATAAATGAATAATCTTTAAACAAAGAACCATATCAGTTATTACATTTTATACATTTCATTTCATTACATCATATCATCAGAGTGTACAACAACATACAACAAACAGTGCAGCGAAAAAAGAAATACTATATAAGTAATATGCCATGCCATCCAGCTTGCCTCCAGCAATTCCTGAATATCCAGAATATCCTGATAAACCTTACTCTTGACTGCCCGTGTGAAAATTGGTGGGCACCCAGAGTTTAGGAAGGAAAACAATAAACTCCAAGTCAGTCATGTGACTGGTGTGAGAACTCAAAACAGTTTATTTATCTTTAAAATCAAAATAGAGGAATATTTTTAAATTCAATTCACAATGCTTTTAAAAATGAGACTACCATAAGGCCTCCCGCACACACACACAATGCAAACGCAGAATCGGAGGAGATTTCTCCTTATGATAGTCAAAGATGCTTGATACGCATTTAAAATAACATTTGATATTATTACTAGTGCATAGTGTAGGGAAAATTCATTTCGAAAGTAGAATATAAATCTTAGCCAACATGCGACCATTATCGTATGCCTACTATAGCTACCATCCAAACAGTGGTGACCACCATAAGTGAATAGCAGGTTCTACAACTAATACCGTACAAGTTTCGTATTGGGAATTGGATTTCCAACAAATGGTCAGGCCAAGGAACTTCCCATTGCCACATGAGAATGCCTCTGGAAAGACATCCCCGAGAACCAAACCGGAACTCTGCCAACACAAGGCCGGGTTACCCCTAACTGGGTAACTACTGACACGAGCACGCCATTCCCCGATCGTAAACGACCTTTCTCACGGGATCCCGAAAACCAACAACCACAAAGTAATAAATTCGTAGTAACCACATAGGTTAAATATCTGGGCTCCGTACCATGATACCACCTCTATCCAGAAGGAAATGTACATACCCTAAAGGGTGCTACCCCTCATAACCTTGCTGCATCTTTCCTGTTTTGACCATTTCCGGGGTGTGAGGTTCGACGAAGTCACGTCCACAAAAACATACTTTATACAAAAGCCATGCTTTGGGTCAACAAATGATCAACACAATGATCATTTCAGATAGACGATCAAATAAACGATCCTATCACAATAATCAACACAATGATCATTTCAGCATCACTCAGCATATCACATTACCAAATTGGGAATATATCGCTGATAACTTCAACTATATAACCTCTGAGCTCGTACGTCCCAGAGAAGGGTGTTAAGCTAAAAGAATAAATTCTTCGCCACCAACAGAAATATATTTGAAAGAAATCGGCTTTATATCTCAACTTGTAATGTCAGACATACAATCCATACAAGTCTGTTCCAGGATCGAACAAAACCGAAGGCAATTACAAAGAAGTCCTTGCAATCCGGATATTCACAATCCTGATCGGATTTCCCATCACTTAGGGAGTCTCTATACCGCTGCAACTCAGTGCAGAGACAATCGACAGGTCATCCTATCGCTCTCGCAAATACCGGGTCTTCAACACCGATCTTCAATGCAATTATAACGACGTATCACATATTCGGAATGGGTTATACGACCCCATGGTCCTTTCCCGGTTAACCCGAATAGTGAGCGCTTATTCAAAAATAAGTGTGGCATTCAAATTCAAACAAATCACATCAAATACCCATTCAAAGGGAAATATTGATAGTCGGTTATTTAACTATCACTGGACATGCATACATCACCAGATTCCAAATAATTTTCCAAATTATTTATTTTCCAAAAATATCTTCACTAGATATATTATTTCAATACTTCAAAAATAAATCAATATTTATTTTTAAACAAATTCCACTTTCTTTATAAATTCCTTAGTGAATTTATAATTTCAAAATATCAATGAAGATTCGATTTCAATTATTCATTTCAATATTTCTTTTCAATTTATCTTCAAAAAGATAAATTCTAAATATCACTTTATATTGGAAAACATTTCCATACTTATTTATTCATAAGTAATTCACAGATTTTATTTATTTTCAACACTTGGAAAATATTCAATATACTTCAATCGAAATTAAGTATATATTTCATTCTTTAAGGAAATAATTCTCTTAAACATATTTATTTGGGCCAAAACGAATGTTACGTAAAACATCGTTACAACAACCCAAAATCACTAGTATAGGGATTCTAAATTAAAATAGATATATAAATCCCAATACTATACAAAACATTTCCTTTCGGAAATCATTTACTATAACAACAGTGTTATAGTCCATTATCTCCTTCTATTTCTCGAAAACGTCTATTTCAACAATAAATGTTGAAATCTATGGTTTCGAATCTCAACACATTTTAAAACATTGTTCGAACGTTTTAATTCTATTTAAAACATCCAAATCCTAAACGATTTCTTTAACGTGTTATTCACTATTCAAAAACGTGAATATACTTCATTAACAATTTCATCCTTTTATTCATTTTAATTCAAAGGATTATTCACTATTCAAAAATGTGGATATAACTCCATTTATAGGTTTCAACAAATTTTCTTGTCAAAATAAATCATTTGCAAATTTATAAAACAACGTTTATAAATTCCATTTCTATTTATTTATAAAAACTTCCTTTTTATAAATTCTTTTATTAACCTATTCCAGTTTATAACTCAATTATAAACTAAAAGTTCATATTATAAGTCAAATACTTATAAAACGATTATTTTATAAAATCGTTCCTTTTAACTTCCTAAATTATAAATCTTATAACTTATAAGATTCATTCATTTATCCAAAATCATTATTTTAATAACTTAATAAATTTTATAAACCTACTGCTTATAAAATTCCATTTATAACTTCACCGTATAAAATTCAATAAATTCCATTCAATTATGAAATTCATTTTCACTTCATTCAAACACTTATAAAAACTCGTTTTATAACGTCCATATCTCAATTTATAAATATCCATTTATAAATCTCTTAATATAAATCAATTTATATTATCCTTTTAAAACGTCTTTAATCTCCTTTATTATTTCACCATTTTGATTCATAAAATAATTAAATTTTATAAATCCTATATTTAAACTTTTCACAATTATTTCAGAAATCCCAATTTAACTATTTTATAAAGTCATTAATTCCTTATTTTCAAAAATCAGCTTTCAACTATATTTCTTAAAAATCATAATTTTTATAACTTTAAAAATTATAACGTTTATTTATATAAAATGGATCAATTCCAAAATTATTTTATAAAACGTATACTTTCTAAAATCACTTTAAAATCATTTTAAAATCCCCAAAATCTGGGTCCAATGATGCTACACACCAAATAGTCAATCACGACTATAACGATATCATATATCAATATGAAAATCCATCAAATATCAAAATATCTGAAATCAAATAAATACTGTTGAGGAATCCAGTTGGATCCCTCCAACCTGTTTTCCTGCATCCAAAAACATTAGCACAATACCAATTTCGTTCCAGTACGAAATTATCGCGGTATATGTTCTTATTAAATATTATCCGCTTAATAACGGCGCAATAGGGTCTCATCCGCTAAAAAAATGCGGGGAATCAATCAACTGCAATATATACATATGCCAATATATATATATTGATATTATATATAATACCAATTTCACTGTTTATGAAATATTCGCGGTATATGTTTTTATTAAATAACATCCGCTTACTAACGGCGCATAATGCCTATTTTAACAATCAATAGATATCAATCAACATTCAAACATGCATTCAAATATTTTAAATCTAACTATTTAAAATAAAATCGAAACTGATTCGATTGAGTGAGAAATTCTCACCTTGATTTTAATTTCCGTTTTAGCTTTTATTTCGAATAAAATTAAATGGACGTTTAATTTTACCCAAAATTCTCACTAACTCCAAACGACTCCAAACCAATTCCATCGCGTAGTGCTCGTCCATACGATTCCAACGCAACTGGTTTCGCGCGTTTTCGACCTCGTATGAAAAAGTTATCAATTTATGAAGTTTGTACACGATTTATTTAACTTTTACAACATAACTTTAAAAATTTAAAACCTACAACCATCATAGCCGTAGGATCTCAACTCCTTTGCATCATGACCGTAAGCTCCTTCTCTCCTCTTTCACACAAATGTCCAGTAACACTCACGCACACAAAACCCATCACTTCCAAATTAGGTTTTCAAATCACGGCAACAACGTCGACTTCGAAGACGATCAAGTGGTGCCATCGTCTCCGTCCGCCTCCACTCCACCCACGGCCTGAAGGACAGCAAGCTCGGCCTCCCCCCTCATAGAAATGCATGCGCGAACTGGCCATGAACGCGAGCATTTTGACGAAGATCCGTAGCTCCAAATGCGATCTCCACCGTTGAAAACGTAGATCTCGTCGTGCTCTACCACTTTGTAGTTGAACATTCTTGCTAATTGTCGACGGATTTGGAGATTTGGAGGGAAGAAGTTTGGTAAATTCTGGCCGTGGGTTTGTAACCGGCGGCTAGGGTTTGTTTTTTTTTTTTTTTTTTTTTTTGTGAAGGGGTAGGGCTATTTATAAAGAAAAATCGAACACTATTCATCCGGAAATTCCGAACTCCGATTTACGCGCCGTAACCAGCGTTTCTAGGGTTTACCCCGCGTTCCGGACACAATGAAACAGGTTTCGGAAGCTAATTCGGAAGTATGTGCGAGTTATGGCTGTAAACGCTCAATTTGAATTAAACCGATTTAAGCGATTTTCTAGGCGTTTTAATTTGTACCGGACAAACCGTAAATCCAATTGACTTGAAATTTGAAACCTTACAATAATATCACATTACGGATCCGATGAAACTAGTTTCGTTGAAATTCGAGACTTTTTGAAAAATGGCTATTTTAGCTCGCCAAATTTAAATTAAAAAATAAATCGATGCGTTTCGAGCTGCCACGATCAAACGATAACTCCGATTGACACGAAATTTGAAATCCGGTAATAACTACCTATTACGGATCCAATGGAACTGGTTTCGTTCAATTCTGAGACTGTCCAAAAATTGACTATTTTTACTAGTCGATTTAATTATTAAAATATTCAATTTTCACAAATTAACTTTTAATTCGATTTTAAAAGTTCTAAAATATCCTTCTAACTTCAATATAATAAAATAAAATTTTACAAATCATTTTCAATCATATTTAACTCAATTTTCAATTATTTCCATAATTTAACGTATTAAATTATCGATTTAATTATTCAATTAAATCCAAAAATTCAAATAAAAATTTATTTGACTTATAAATTCACTTATTAATATTTAAAATTAATTAAATATTCAAATTTTAATTTCTAAAAATTCTGGGTCGTTACATGAGGCCGGCGAGAAGCTAGTTTTAGGTCCAGACTTTATTCGTGATTCCACAGAAAAGATTGATCTTATCAGCCATAGGATAAAAGAGACTCAAAGTAGGCAAAAATCCTATGCCGATAACCGAAGAAGGAAATTGGAATTTTTTGTGGGAGATTTTGTGTTTATTCGCGTTTCACCTATGAAGGGTGTTGTGCATTTCAGTCGATCGAGAAAATTAGCACCTCGATATATTGGCCCATTTCCCATCACCGAACGTATTGGTTCTGTGGCTTATCGCCTTTTATTACCGGATCGGTTTTCTGCTATTCATGACGTACTTCACGTCTCACAACTAAAAAAATGCCTTCGAGATTTCGATTATATTCTTGAGCCCGGTGTTGTGGAAGAAATTGAAGTTTCACCTAATTTGACTTATGAGCAACATCCTATTCGAATCATCCCTTCGAAGGTTAAATGCCTTCGAAATAAAGATGTTCCTCTTGTGAAAGTTCAATGGTCCTCAAATCCTAAGGATTGTTCTTGGGATCCAGAGAATTCATCGAGTGAACACATCCAGACTTACTCTCTTAAGCTCCTTGAGGTGAACTTCTTATTTCAAATTTCTTTTGTGTTAATATGCTTTTATTGTTGTTACTTTTTATCTTTTTTCTTAAGTATTGGGAGGATGCAATTTTCTTTAAGGAGGGGAGTCTGTAACAACCCGCATATTTTACGATTTATATATTTTAATATTTTATTTAAATATAGTATCATTAGTTGGATTTAAGTCCGAAAAGCTACGTTTTGCAAATTGCCGAATTAGGACACGAGACCATTCTTATTGAGTCCAAAATGGCGTTTGCAACCATTTTGAGTATAAACATTGACATGTTTGGAGTTAGCTAGAATTTCGGCCTTTTCACTTAGGGTTTGGGTTTGGGTTTCAGCCCATTAGCCTAAACTATTAACTCTAGCTCAACCCCCACTTCTCTTCATTCACTTTCATTTCCTAGTACCTTCAAGCTTTAGATAAAAATGGGGGACGAAAAAAAGAATTAGAATTCCTAAGCCCTAGTTCCATTGCAAATCCAAGCTCTAGCTCGAAATTCAAAGAGAAGCTATTGGTAAGCATCCTCTTCTTCTTCTCTAATTCATTCTCTCTTCAATTTTAGAAATTCCTAAACCCTAACTTAGGAAATGTTTCTCTTTTAAGCTTAGATTCAAGCTTCTTGGGTTAGAATTGAAGAGTGCTTGTTCTTGCCTTGCTCTATTTCTTCTTCTTTATTATTTTGAGTAAAAAGGTGAGAGTTTTATCTCACATTTATGTCTATAACCTTCGTTGCTGTTAGGTATGAATTCCTAACTCCTATTCCGTGTTCATTGGCTTTGGATTGAATTGGTTTTATGAATATTTCAATTTTTGGTGTTTTGAAGTCAAATTGTAACATCCCGGATTTTTGAACCATTAAATTTTGAACATTTAATTCATTTTAAATGTTCACTGAGGATTTTTAATTAGTTTTGGAACAAAGAGAATCGGGTTCAATTTATAAAATAAGTTATAGGTTTTAAAATATGATAATTTAATTCAATTTTTGATAGTAATTAAATATTGGACTGAAACAATTTGGGAATTTAGATGTAAATAGTGATAAAAATGTTTTTAAAATTTATTTTTAGTCCATTTGGATTTTAAAAAGTGTTGTTGAATTTTTAGAAGAATTTAAAAGTTAATAAGTTATTATTGGGAAATTAATGTTAAATTAATAATGGATTTAATATTATAAAAATGTAAATAATCAGATTTTGGGTTCGGAATGAGTCAAAATAATTTTTAATGTAATTTATAAATTTTATATGATTTATTATTAAGATAATAAAACTTTAAAGGTAAAATTTTAAGCGTTTTCGATTATTGCAGAAAATCGCTCGATTTAATAGACGAGTTAAAATAGCCTTCCGGGGCACAGTCTCGGAATTCGATGAAACCAGTTCTGTTGGATCCGTAATATTTAGTTATTATCGAATTTCAATTTTCGTAGCAATCGGAGTTTTCGTTTGACCATGGCACCTCGAAACGCATAGAAATCGATTTAACCGATTTAATTTTGAATTGATCGTTTAATTCCGTAACTCGCACGTATGACCAAATTAGCTTACGAAAACCTGTTCCATTGTGTCCTGAACGCGGAAATACCCTAGAAACACCTATTGCAACGTGAGAATTGGAGTTCGTTTTGCATAAGTCGTTAAAATTTGCAGTGAGTATTTAAATAATATTAAACTATATATATATATATATATATATATTAAATTATAATCAAAACCCTAGTATGTTTCGTTGGCCACCGCTTCTATATATTTTCATGGCCGAAAATCATTTCCCTTTGCCTTCAATTTGGGATCAATCCGTCAAGGGTTAGAGGAAACTTCCAGCTGGAAGATCGAAGAGCTCGTCGGGAGCTTCAGATCCAACGGTAGTGATGGATTTTGGCGTCGCGTGGAGGGAGCTAGGGAGGCCCGTGCATAGCCGGTTCGTGCACGACTTTCGGCGCAAATGGTTGACCTAGCTCGCCGCGTTTCGTGGTGGTAGAGCGTGGGGACTTGAGCTTCGTGAGGGAGGTCTTGGATCGTCGCTGAGTTCGTCGTGGTGGTCGCAGTTGTTAACCCTAATTAGTGAAAATTGGGTTCGGTAGCTGTAGATCACGTGAGTATGAAGAGTATGGGGGCGGCCGTGATTTCCTGAAGTTGAACGAACGGTCACGATTTGTGGTAGTTAGATTTTATTTAAAATTTAAAGCAAATTTTTTTAATTTATATTCAAAACTTTAAAACACCATTTCTTTTGCATATATAATCAGATTTCGACGATTTTGGTAGCGCCGGAATCGTAGCGACGCGCTCTATGCTGCAGCGCAAGATTGGAGACAATTGGAACTAGTGAAATTTTAGGTTAAATCGAATGTGATTCGGTTTGATTTAAAATTTTCGAACGTTCATCGGAAATTCAGGTGAGTTATTCTCACTCACATCTGGATGCTAGACAATTTAAATAGTCAATATTTAAATATTTGTGTGATTGGTTGAATATAATTGTTGTTATCAGTCTGGATGGATATTTATATACATGATGTGCTAATATTTGTTATGCAGGGAAAATCAGGTTGGAGGGAACCAACTGGATTCCTCACGATGTAGAAATTATTTTTATAATTGATAATGCAATCTGTTTATATGTTGTGATTGATAAACCAGAAATTAAATTGTACTGGGATATTGTTGGATAAACTATAGATCCAGAATTTAATTATAAATGGATAAATTGGGTTTTTAGGAAATAAAGGATATTGTTAAATAAAGAATTTAGAAGAATTAAAATTGAAATCTGTTTGGGATGAAATTGGAAATTGGTAAAATTTGGAACGATAAACGAAGAGAAAAGTTATCAGTGGATAAATGTGAAAGTAACAATATTTGGAGACAAATTCAATAAAAATTATAAATGGTTATAAAATAACGATGGGATTATTTGGTGACGTTTCCGCGAAATTAAAGTATATTTTCAATGAGGCTTTCCAAATATAAATTAGCAGTTTAAAATGTAAATAAAATATTTTGTAATGCATTTTTACCATTGGGATTTTATTTAAGGAATTTGTAAGTATTATTTTTCTTTAATAAATTCTCACAAGTTTTATTTAAAAGATTTGTAAAACCGAATTTTGAAAGTGAATTTCCGGGAATGGAAATTGTGTTTAAACTCCAAAGGAGTTTATTTTGAAAACCTAGGAAGGAAATTTATGTTATTAAAAGAAAAATCTAAATTGAAATAAATCGACATAATTTGTAAGAAAGATTTTCTGGGTTGTTTGAATGGGAGTGAGTTTCCCTGGAAAAAACCGAGTTCGAGTTTTAAACAGATTTTAATAAAAGAAAGTTTAAAGTTCAAACTTGTATAAAAGAGTGTTTTGAAAATTATTATTTTAAAGTAACTATTAATAAATTAGTAATAGTAAATTTTTGTGAATACTTTAGTAATTATTTTACAAATGGATTTGTTTAAAGGGCTAGTTTGGCCTAAGTTATTGAAATTAGTATTAAGCTTTTAAAACCCTACTTATAAGTTTAGTTTAAACTAAACCCTTATTTACAATCAGAATTTATATCCTAATAAATGGTTTAACTTTATATATTTCGAATTATATTTTTGAGTAATAATTAGTAGTAAATTTCTATATTTTAAAATATATTTCAGAATAAAGTGTTTTATTTGTTTTAATTCTAAATGTTTTGAACTTGGTTATTTCCAGTGGGATTAAATGGTAAAAGATTTACCTTGTAAAGGAAGAACTTTGGGAAATTGTTTTCAAATGAGATTGAAAATTTGGAAATATACCTTTTTATGATATTAGAGGAAAATAAATGATGTTGAAAATTATTTATTGTGTGATGGATGTTGTGAATATTAATTGATAGTTAAATCACCAACTATCAATATTGGACAAATGCGGATCGTATCGAAGAGACCGGGATCGAGATTTATTTCTCGAAAACCACTTCGATCCGGTTTGTACGTTTCGTGGAAATACGTGTTCGGAGTCGAAGATGGAGAAATGAACTGCAAGGGCTAGTCGCTACTGATCATGAGGATATTTCCAAAATGGATGTAGTAGGAATAGTGCCTTCGGTTCCGTTCGGACCCGGGACGGACTTGTATGGACGAGTGCATTCGGAACATTGTCAGGTGGGCGATGGGCATTCTAAGTAAAACGTTCTAAAGGGTAACTCTTAGCCTCAAGCCTCATCAAATGGGAATGACTAAAAATTAGGGGATATGCAGCTAGGCTTCGTGGGTAGCCCCCACTTGAGAGTAAGGTCATCCCTGTCTAGATGTCCCTTTTTATTTCGACTTAGTGGGAGGTTGCTGATCCCAACCGCGGGGTGATCTTATTCAGAACTGTCCAGTAAGGGATGGGTCCAGCCTTGTGTTGCAGCGGATCGGGCGTGGTCGTCGGTACGGTGATCTAGGCCCCGTACTGTGACAGGTGGTACCCCAGTGCATAGTCATTGTTGGAAATCCATTCTCCCTACGAGCCTTGTACGAATTTTGTTTGTATTACCCACTATGTGGCTAGTAGCTGGAATTTAATAGACGTAACAATTTCGGCTATTTTTTAAGTATTTGTATATAAACCCTATTATAATATCAGAGGATTTCTATAAAAAGTGTTTTAGCTATCGTAAGGTAAAAACCCGAAATGTTTATTTGTGGCGTGGTCTTACGAGATGCTTTTGTTTCCAAAGAATTTTTGAAACTTTAATAATCAATTCGGGTACATTACTATCAGCTGGTATTCCAGACTGACTCGGGTGTTATTTCATTATAATGCTCGGGTCAGACCGAGTATTATTTTTGCAGGATAGGATGATATGGAGCAGGAGAGGAGCTGGAGTCCGAGACGTATTACCCGTATTTATATATATATCCGCTGCTATGATTGTATGGTAATGTCTGATTGGTAAATATTATTGTTTGAGATACTCTGATGATATGATGTATAAAACAGATACAGTTTCATTTTGTGTAAAGATCTATTATTTACTATTATACTTTACTCCGCTGCGATTGGGAGATTCTGATATTGTTTAGTTTCTTCTTCTTCTATCTCTTCTTCTTTAACCCTAATGGTTCGTGTTTCTGTTCCACTTGAGTTAATTGATGTAGAACAGTGTTGACTCAAGGGGTGTGGATTTGCGAGCTGTTACACTTGGTATCAGAGCTTAGGTTGGCGACAACCTAGGCTTTGGTGGGGAAATTACTCATTTATTAGAGTTAATAGTACTCTATGATGAATTGAGCGTATTAATAGATATGAGAGCGTACTTGTTAGTGCATATAAAAATTGTTTTTATGCTATGTTGAATAATCGGTTGAGTTTTATGAATTCTGGTCGTTGCGGGAAGTACAACCGTATCGATAGGGGTTTCTAAACTCTAAAACAAGATAATTCGACATAGTATTATTTTTAAAGTGGGTAAATGAAATAATTTTACCCAAAATTATATTTTGATATAAAAAGAAATAATTTTTCTGAAATTATTATTTATATTTTTGGATGGTTGGTTGTTGATATTATAATCAAATAAGAATCTAAAATTTAATCTAAAATTTGAAATGGTTATAATTGTTGAATATGCGCTTATATGTTTTTGTTTGATGATAATAAACATATATATTCATTTAAATGTATTTGGTAATGTACTATTTTGTTTTTCATAGATTAAATAAATATTTGTTGAATAAAATAAATTACACAGAATTTGAATTTGAATTAAAACAGAACAAGTTACACAGATTTTGAATTCAAACAGAAATTTTATTCAAACAAATATTTATTACAATCTTGAATAGTACAAATTCATGCTCTCACTATACATATACATTTTTGATTACATCACGATTACATCACAAATATTTTTACATTGATAACCTCACTACATATCACTCACACTCGTATTTTGTCTTCAACTGCATTCCAGTTTAAATCCAGCATCTGAGAAATCTCCAAAAATATTCACTAACGTAGTAAAATTGAAAAAGAAATATTTTTGCAATATAAAATGAAATACGATTTTTGAAAATATAATTTGCCTCAGTTATTTGGGTTGTTCGTCATCATTCACACTTGATTTCATCACAAAGTCGTGCACATAGATATTACAGGGACAGGTAATCATAAGTGGCTGCAATACACACGTGTACATTCATACACGTGTGCACTGCCTCGCCAACTCGTGTACGCAGCCAACAAGAGCAAGTGTGCAAGCGCAAATCCCAAAGACCACAAAGAAATCTCAAAAATCAACATGCAAGCCATCAAGAATCAGTGCACAACGACAAGTATGGTAGTAAAACTCAAGCAAGTGCACAAGCAACACGGCAGCAGACCAAAATGCAACCAGATGAACTAGTCAAGTCATCAAGTTCAAGTCAGACCACTGTAATAAAGGCAACATGTCCAGTTACAACTTCAACAAACAAGGCAATGCACTATGCAATGTACAACAAGTCCAGAAGCCCAAATATAACAGTGAATACAAGAACAAGATGAGATGAACAATGCAAGAAACAAGTCTCGACCAAATTCAGTAAGCAATGTACATGCACCAGTGATGAAAGCTACAAGAACACAAGGCATAGCAACTGCATAGGACTGCAACAACCAAATAGATGGAAGCATATACCAGTGATACAAATGCAACACAGTGGGAACAACAATGAATACTGCAACATGACCAAATGTCAAAACTACATCAATCACAAATGCAATGCAAGTGGAGTAATGGGTGAACAGAACACCATGATATTCAGCTCAATGAATACTGTAACAACAAACTCAACCAAGACAAGACTGCATGAACATGAATGCATCAATAAACCAACTGCAAAACCTCAAGTGACATGGTGAAGTAGTATAAAAGAGCAAGTGCAATTTGAACCAACATGACAGCAATGCACCAATGCAAAATGGAGTGAATGCAACATGGTGAACAACTAAAGTGCAACAAGTATTGCAGTAATGAATGCATCACATATACAACATCAAAGTGCAACAGAATGGATGCAGTGATACCAAGTGAAACAAATGTAGAACTGACAAATGTATCAACTCAACTACAGCCAGTGCCGACATGAACAGAAGTTCTGAATCAAAAATGAAGACCACAAGTGAAGTAAACAACAATGTCGAGCTCACTGCAACTCAAGGAGATAGTTGACCATCAGTATACAATATAGCATGTGCAACAGTGAAGTCTTAATTCGCAGTAAAGCCGAAGTCAGAATTTTCGAAAATAGGATGCTAAAGTCAAGTCAGAGAATTCAACAAAAATATTCGTCTTTGAAAAAAAGTCAGCAATGAAAAAGGGGAAGTTTTAATGCCGTGTGAATCAAGAAAATCGAACGCAACACAATCAAAGTCGTGCGTATCAAGGTGTAATTAAAATCAGGAAAGCATAATTTAGGAAAGTATCGAATCGATACAAGCAAAATCAAGTGTCCAGAATTCATATAAATACAATCCAAAAATCATCATCGGCTGTGGAGAAAATCGAATCAAATCCAAACACAAACCCAAGTTCATCATCGGCAATCGAGTTTGAGTTCTAAAATCACAAAAGCACAAACAAGCAAAGAATTTACATACCGCAGCAGTAAAATCAATCAAAAGAAGCAGCTGCTAACAATTTGCAACCTCGAAGTCGACGCGAATCAATCGTCAGAGAACGAGCAAGCCGAGCAACGCAATCTCAAAGTCAACCAAATCATCAGAGAACGAGCGCGAGCAACATCAGAGGAATCGAATATTGAAAAGCCCCAATTTGGATCGCAAGACCTAATTTCAGAACGAACAAAACAACAGAGGCCGCCATTTTTCTTCTCAAACAAAAGACAGTGGATCGGGTTAAAGATAAAGGGGCCGACTTTGTTAATTACAAAGGGTTTTTTAGTTATTTAGGGTTTTAATTAAAGGGGTTTTCTTATTTTTTAATTGAGCAAAAATTACGGGTCCAAAGTTGTATTTTAATTTTTGCTCCTGGTTTTATTTTTGAAACTGTTTTTTCTTTTCGAGTCGAAGAATTTGTAAATCACCACCTAGGGATTAGGTAGTGTCAGATTGTCTATTTAGAATTAGTTCAGTGAGCAGGGAGTGCGAGTTTGCAAAGCTCTATAGGCGGGAGCAGTGTTTGCGAGTGAGCGAAACTCTATAGGCGGGAGCAGGGTGTGCGAGTCTAGTAGAGTGTTTGTGAGCGGGGGCAAAAAGGGTCTGCGAGTCTAGTAGAGTGTTTGTAAGCGTGATACTGTTTAATTCTAATAGAAATCTGGGAATGCAGCAGTAGGCAGGTGTTGCTGAAGCTGGGTAAATTTTGTGTGTGATTTACTTTTCAGCATATTTATTTCTGCAAATTATATTTCTGTGTTTAATTTGAGAAAATTTGTTATAACCCTATTCACGCCCCACCCTCTAGGGTTAATCTAGATCCTACAAGTGGTATCAGAGCCTGGTATTTTTATTTAACTCTAGAGTCATGAATCCATCAAATAATGCTTTTTCTGAGGGGCAATCTATTGTTAGGCCACCCATGTTTAACGGAAATGATTATGCTTACTGGAAAGTTAGGATGAGTATTTACCTTAGTTCCGTTGATTATGATGTTTGGGATATTATTGAAACTGGCTATAAACCTCCCACTATAATCGTTGGTGGTACTGAGATTCCTAAACCTAAGGATAGGTGGGATGCTAACGATAAGAAATTGAAAACGACAAATGCTAAAGCCATGAATGCTTTGATATGTGCTCTTAATAAAAATGAATTTAATAGAATTTCTCATTGTACAACAGCACAGGAAATTTGGCACACTTTGGAGGTGACACACGAAGGAACTTCTCAAGTCAAGGAGTCTCGTCTAGCCCTATTCAGCAATGAATACGAGAACTTTGTGACGGACAAAGGCGAGAGCATAAAGGACATGTTTGGACGCTTTTCAACTTTGGTGTACAACGCTAGAGCACTTGGGAAGGTATTCACTGAGGTAGAGCTTGTGCGGAAGATACTACGAGTCTTACCAATGAACTTTGAGGCAAAAGTCACGGCAACCCAAGAATCGAAAGATCTGAGTAAGCTAAGCATGGAGGAGTTGATTGGAAACTTGACGACATATGAGCTTGAGCTAAAAGCAAAGGAAGAACGCAACAACTCCGAACCAAAGAAAAAGACGATTGCCTTAAAGAGCAAAGAAGAAAGCGATGAAGAAGGAGAAGATCCAATTGAAGAGCTTGCAATGGCTGTCAACAATCTTAGAAAATGGTCGAGATTCAAGCCATGCAAGAAGAAAACAAATCGTAATAGGCCAAAAGATTCTGATAATTCCGATAATGAACCGATGTGCTTTAACTGCAAGAAGCCCGGACACTTCATACAAAAATGCCCACTTCTCAAAAACAACAAAGGAAAGAAAAAGGCGAAGAAGGTATTTGCAGCGACTTGGGATGATGAAGAAGGAGAAGAAGCTTCGGATAGCAGCTCAGAGGAGGCTAACTTGTGTCTTATGGCGAAATCAAATTCAGATTCAAGCTCAGAGGAATCTAGTGAGGAAGGTGAGTATTCCTATAGAGATCTTGTTTTTATGTGTTCTGATCTTACTAAAGTAGCTGATGCTCTTGAATCTAAAATTGAAAAACTGAAAACTGATAGGAGAGAACTTGCTCGTAAAAATTTTAGGTTAGAAACTGAACTTGAAAATATTCAAAACCTAGAATGTAAAAGATGTAAAGTTTTAGATTCAGAATTGACAAGACTTAAGAATAACTCTGAGAATCTTGAAAAAGAAAACTTGAATCTTAAGGAAACCATCGACACTAGGAAAAAGGATTTTATAAATCGATGCACCTCACTTGTCACTGAAAATACAACACTAAAAACCAAAGTCCAAAATCTTGAGAAATCTTTGAATAACTTTTCAAGAGGCGAAAAATCTTTCAACATGCTATTGGGAAATCAAATTTTTGCTAACAACAGAAAAGGACTAGGTTTTGGGAAAACACAAGCTGAGGATAATGCAAAAGGGAAAAGTATCTTTGATAAATGTGAAATAATTCGACATCATGTTGAAAATTGTAGTCATAGGAACAAGAACACAAAATTTATACAAGTTTGGGTTCTAAGAATTCTACAAACAAATTTCATGTCTATTGGAACAAGAATAAAAGGACTAAGCAAGTTTGGGTTCCAAAGGGTTTGTTTATTCATAATGTTTCTGCCACTAACAATCATGGACCTAGAAATAGGTCACAAAAATCTTTCATCGTGTAGGTGTGGTGGCAGGCTAAGGAACAACAACGGTGTTCTCTGGATTTTGGTTGTTCCAGAAACACAACGGGCAACATAGCAAAGTTCCTTAGCCTTATATAAAGGTGACAGAATCACAATGGGCAATCACGAGAAATTATCGTAAAGGTAAAACAGGTGAAGGTATATTAAATGTGATAATCTGCACCATACTCTGAATTAAATCAGCCAAAATTCTGATAATGATGTGATGTCTTTTGTAACAACCCGCATATTTATCGAGTTTGTATTTAAATATTTTATTTAAATATTAACTCGTTAATCGGATTTTGGTCCAAAAAGCTACTTTTTGCAAACGGTCAAATTAGGACTCTAGACCACTTCCATTGAGTTCGAAATGTCGTTTACAACTTTTTTAAGTATAAACATCGATAGGTTTGGAGTTAGTGAAATTTCACAAACTTTTCCCGCTTTGGACTTTGGGTTAGTTTAGCCTATTAAGCCCAAGTTCCAACCCTCTTCTCCTCACTCTTCATAAATTTCCTAACTAATCAAGCTTTGGCATTAATGGTGGAGGGAATGGGAAATTAAAATTCCAAAACTCAAATTCAATTGCAATCCATCTTTCTACTCCAAATTCAAGAAAAAGACATTGGATTCAAGCTTCTTGTGCTTAGATAGAAGAAGGATTGATTCTTGCTTGCTTAAAACTTCATTTTCATTGATATTTGGTGCAAATGTGAGATTTTTATCTCACAATTCTAGTCTATAACTATATTGGACTGTTGGGAATGATTCCCCAACACTTTAGCATGTATATTTGCATTTGGTTTGGATTGGATTGGCGAAAAACTCCAATTTTTAGTTGTTTGTTGAACTTCCTGAGCTTAGGTCGCTCTGCCCAGGTATAGGTCGCTCGAAATCATTAGCTCGCGCGTGTGGAAAAGTCAAGGCCTGCATATTTCGTTCGCCTCGGATTTAGGTCGCCTCGGATTTAGGTCGTAGGTCGTTGGACTTTAGGTCGTTCGCGTATAGGTCGTTCGGCCTTGCCTGCCTCATTAAGTCGTGGGACCTTAGGTCGTAGGTCGTTAGGCTTAGGTCGTTAAGTCGTTCCCTCTGTTGGAAACGTCTCCTCGGTCTTAGGTCGTTAGACCTTAGGTCGGCCCCCTAGGTCGTTAGACCCTGAGTTGTTCCGCCTTCATTTAGCTCGCGCACTTCTTTAGGTCGCATACTCCTTTAAGTCGCATGACTCCCATCCCTTTAGGTCGTTGGACCTTGTTTTCCTTAGGTCGTTGGACCCTGTTTCCTTTAGGTCGTATGACCCACTAGGTCGCTTGGCCCCTTAGGTCGCGACATTTTTAGGTCATGTTACCTATATACCCCTAGGTCGAAAGACCTTAGGTCGTGCACCTTTAGGTCGCGAACCCTATTAGGTCGCGAACACCTTTAGGTCGCTAACCACTTTAGGTCGCATGACCTCGTCTCCGTTAAGTCGTGAACCTTGTTAGGTCGCGAACACCTTTAGGTCGCGAACCACTTTAGGTCGCATGACCTCATCTCCGTTAGGTCGCGAACCCATTTTAGGTCGCATGACCTTTACCCTTTAGGTCGCTGGACCACTAGGTCGTGCCCCTTAGACCCCTAGGTCGCAACCATTAGGTCGCTCAACTCTATCCCTCTTAGGTCGTTAGACCTCATTTTGTCTTCACTAAGTCGAACCCCGTAAGCGGTGGCGTTGCCCCCCCACCCCCACCTTGGGGGGTTGCCACCCCCCTGGACCCCCCCTCCGTAGGGGATCTTATCTGAAAAACATTGAGCTGATTTCCTTGGATTTTATTCACATCTCCGTATGAGATTTTTGTGACTGAATGTTTCTACAATTGCTTCTGTATTTTGCCACTTTATAATATAAAGGTTTCGATACTAGTAGTAAATATCAAAACTCTTTTAACAAACAATTTGAACTCTATTTTTAATAACAAAGCTCTTTTCTTAAACCGTTTTCCAATCTATTAGTATATACAAACCTTTAGCTCACTCGGATGAGAAATCTAATTAAACGACTTAGTAAAACAAGTGGTATGAAACGCTTGCGTTCACTTCGTCGGTTAATTCTTGGACTTGTCCGACTGAACCTCTTGTGACAATTTTATTAGTGAAGATTTACAGTTTGTTCGTAAATATTTAAGTTAAGCAAGTGGTTATGGGACATGAAGCTAAACTTCTATATTTACTAGCTTAGTGTAATTGACACTTCTCGTTGATCATGACGATCACTCTGATGATTTAGACTAGCAACTGTGCGATGTCTCTTGTTGCGAGGTTAGACTAGACACCACTTGTGTGATTCCACTCACACATACCTTTTTACTTTTTGGTTAGTCTGGACCTTAATCTGTGTGATTCCATTCACACATGTGGGGTAGCTCCCCTTGGTCTTCGGACCGTCATGTGATAGGCCTCTTTCGCTTTTCTATGATTTCTGGACTTCTTGCATTGATTTCTAGAATTTATGTCATTGACTTGTTATGAGTACAAGTTTGGGGTATGATGCCCTTTCCGAATCTTTGAGAAGATTCTTGTGATATTGATTATCTCTTATTGATTGATCTTCTGTTGATCATTATTTACATACTTATAGTGGTATGTCATTATGGATGTTTATGTTTATGCCATATCTTTTATGTTATATCATGTCATCTGATATTTATAGCTAGACTGACCCGTTTATTATTTTCTTAAATAATACTCGGGTCAGACCGAGATGTTACAGGTGCTTCTGCTTGACTTCTTCCCAGGGATTCATCACTCTGACTTTTGGCTAACTGTTTAGATTAGCAGTTTTTTTGTTGTATACACTTGAGATATAGACTCATAGTTGTATTCTTTTGTATAGCATGTGTTGCTATTCTTTTGTATTATCGTGGATCTTACTGACCACTACTCTGATGTACACTTTCATGTGTTAGTTATATATTCATATCTTCTTCCGCATTTGTGATATGGATATCTGTGACTGATTTGTGATATGATTATTTCTATGTTTGTTTCCGAAGATTATTTATAGCCACCGTGTGATAAGCAATTACATGGATGGTCGCTCCTCAACAGCCTTATTCTCCGTGCTAGTTGACAGCACTACTCCGGAGTGTTCTTGGCTAGCGTGGGTATAGAGGTAGGGCGTCACATCTTTAATTCTGACTTATTGATATGATTTTTCCTTTGACTTGTTCTTACTTTGATTTGTGCTTAAAAGTAGACCAACCATCCTTTCATCATTGAACTTAATATGTTTGGTCAAATGATGGTATTTTATTGATCCTTGATTACTCATGCTATACTTAGATATATTTTGACATTTTGGTCACTGCTTGTAAATTTGCACGATTTCAAATTTCATGTGAAAGCTGTTAAAAAGGATTTTAAGAAATTGTTGAAACTTCAAGAAATTGCTCTGAAATAATAATGAAGTTTTAATGACTGTTGATAGTTGTTCATCCTATGGTTTCTAAGTTTAAAACCATGATATTTGTTTGAGTGTGAACATGGCTTCAATTCAAAATCCAAAGAATGTCATTTAAATTGTTGCTAAAAATTGGGTTTGAAATTTTTGATGCACACTTCATGTCTGGTTTACCAAATCCAGTTAGTGATATTTTGGATTGAAAAAGAAATTCAGATGCAATTCATACTAGTAATCTAGTTGATAGAAAACTTACGAGTTGAACGTGATTTATTGTGAAACATTCATTTGCTGCATCATTTTTCAAAGAAAATTTCTGCATATTGTTCACTTTAAATAATTTTCAAATAGCAGAAAT
The DNA here is from genome assembly GCA_030765085.1 of Allium cepa. Taxonomy (NCBI): domain Eukaryota; kingdom Viridiplantae; phylum Streptophyta; class Magnoliopsida; order Asparagales; family Amaryllidaceae; genus Allium; species Allium cepa. Next base: position 362,525,506 of record CM060942.1, read on the forward strand.
TATTTTCTTATATAATCCCTTCGAGAAAATAATTGTTTGACCATATTTTCAGATTAGTTGTTTTTTATTTGATTTTAAATGACAAATTTTGACTGATCCGACTCCCTACTAATTATCAAAGAGATAAATAGTGATTGAAAAAGTGATGAGTGTTGATATTTAACATACATTACTCAAGAGAGTATATTTGGAAAATTTCTTTAGGAATTAAAACAAGAATTATAAAACTTTTTGTTGGGTAAAGATTCCATGACCATTTCTATATCTATCATTATTTCTATCGACCATGGTTTATCAAATATTCAATATAGTTTGTCGATATGTGGTACTATAATCAGGAATCATTTGTTTTTCATGTCATATTTTTTAAATAAATAAATAAATATCCAAAGTATTCACTCTCATTTAAAAGTCCTCACGGTTATGCATGGGTGAATTACTTGGATTTTTTTTATTATTATGTGCTTCCATGCTCATTTAAAAGTCCTTACGGTTATGCATGTATGGAATGCATATCAAAATTAAATTGCTTAAATAGACAAGTTGATTCTAATCCCATTTAAAAGTCCTCACGGTCATGCGTGGTTAGAAGATACTTGATTTCATTTTTTAAAATTAAAGTCGAATACTACTAATCTCATTTAAAAGTCCTAACGGTTATGCTTGATTAGTAGATATTCAAATTCCTGATAGAAATGTACCACAAGAAGATTCAACTGTATGATTTTATATGAACATCATATCCATCATTTCTAAAAGTGGAATATGCGCCTAACAAGGGTAATTATGGTTTTTGTTTGATTCTTATTGAAGTTTAATATTTATATTCAATTTGAGTTTAATGTTGGATTAATATCAATCACTTTATCTCTATTTTTCTCTCACACTATTATTATTTTGATGATAACAAAAGGGGGAGAAAAAAGTTAAGATTTTGCCAAATAGAATCAAGCAAAGGTCAAATAATTTTCCCATATGCATCTAGGCCTATTTGAATATATTTCTATTTGTATGCATATATGTAGGGGGAGCATCATGTAGAGAGGAAGCATTTAAATAGGGGGAGCAATTAGAGTATATAATTGGTCAAATACATTTAACACGGTCAAAATCTTAAATATATGTTTGTTATCATCAAAAGGGGGAGATTGTTGAATATGCGCTTATATGTTTTTGTTTGATGATAATAAACATATATATTCATTTAAATGTATTTGGTAAAGTACTATTTTTTTCATAGATTAAATAAATATTTGTTGAATAAAATAAATTACACAGAATTTGAATTTGAATTCAAACAGAACAAGTTACACAGATTTTGAATTCAAACAGAAATTTTATTCAAACAAATATTTATTACAATCTTGAATAGTACAAATTCATGCTCTCACTATACATATACATTTTTGTTTACATCACGATTACATCACAAATATTTTTACATTGATAACCTCACTACATATCACTCACACTCGTATTTTGTCTTCAACTGCATTCCAGTTTAAATCCAGCATCTGAGAAATCTGCAAAAATATTCACTAACGCAGTAAAATTGAAAAAGAAATATTTTTGCAATATAAAATGAAATACGATTTTTGAAAATATGATTTGCCTCAGTTATTTGGGTTGTTCGTCATCATTCACACTTGATTTCATCACAAAGTCGTGCACATAGATATTACAGGGACAGGTAATCATAAGTGGCTGCAATACACACGTGTACATTCATACACGTGTGCACTGCCTCGCCAACTCGTGTGCGCAGCCAACAAGAGCAAGTGTGCAAGTGCAAATCCCAAAGACCACAAAGAAATCTCAAGAATCAACATGCAAGCCATCAAGAATCAGTGCACAACGACAAGTATGGTAGTAAAACTCAAGCAAGTGCACAAGCAACACGGCAGCAGACCAAAGTGCAACCAGATGAACTAGTCAAGTCATCAAGTTCAAGACAGACCACTGTAATAAAGGCAACATGTCCAGTTACAACTTCAACAAACAAGGCAATGCACTATGCAATGTACAACAAGTCCAAAAGCCCTAATATAACAGTGAATAAAAGAACAAGATGAGATGAACAATGCAAGAAACAAGTCTCGACCAAATTCAGTAAGCAATGTACATGCACCAGTGATGAAAGCTACAAGAACACAAGGCATAGCAACTGCATAGGACTGCAACAACCAAATAGATGGAAGCATATACCAGTGATACAAATGCAACACAGTGGGAACAACAATGAATACTGCAACATGAACAAATGTCAAAACTGCATCAATCACAAATGCAATGCAAGTGGAGTAATGGGTGAACAGAACACCATGATATTCAGCTCAATGAATACTGTAACAACAAACTCAACCAAGACAAGACTGCATGAACATGAATGCATCAATAAACCAACTGCAAAACCTCAAGTGACATGGTGAAGTAGTATAAAAGAGCAAGTGCAATTCGAACCAACATGACAGCAATGCACCAATGCAAAATGGAGTGAATGCAACATGGTGAACAACTAAAGTGCAACAAGTATTGCAGTAATGAATGCATCACATATACAACATCAAAGTGCAACAGAATGGATGCAGCGATACCAAGTGAAACAAATGCAGAACTGACAAATGTATCAACTCAACTACAGCCAGTGCCGACATGAACAGAAGTTATGAATCAAAAATGAAGACCACAAGTGAAGTAAACAACAATGTCGAGCTTACTGCAACTCAAGGAGATAGTTGACCATCAGTATACAATATAGCATGTGCAACAGTGAAGTCTTAATTCACAGTAAAGCCGAAGTCAGAATTTTCGAAAATAGGATGCTAAAGTCAAGTCAGAGAATTCAACAAAAATATTCGTCTTTGAAAAAAAGTCAGCAATGAAAAAGGGGAAGTTTTAATGCCGTGTGAATCAAGAAAATCGAACGCAACACAATCAAAGCCGTGCGTATCAAGGTGTAATTAAAATCAGGAAAGCATAATTTAGGAAAGTATCGAATCGATACAAGCAAAATCAAGTGTCCAGAATTCATATAAATACAATTCCAAAATCATCATCGGCTGTGGAGAAAATCGAATCAAATCCAAACACAAACCCAAGTTCATCATCGGCAATCGAGTTTGAGTTCTAAAATCACAAAAGCACAAACAAGCAAAGAATTTACATACCGCAGCAGTAAAATCAATCAAAAGAAGCAGCTGCTAACAATTTGCAACCTCGAAGTCGACGCGAATCAATCGTCAGAGAACGAGCAAGCCGAGCAACGCAATCTCAAAGTCAACCAAATCATCAGAGAACGAGCGCGAGCAACATCAGAGGAATCGAATATTGAAAAGCCCCAATTTGGATCGCAAGCCATAATTTCAGAACGAACAAAACAACAGAGGCCGCCATTTTTCTTCTCAAACAAAAGACAGTGGATTGGGTTAAAGATAAAGGGGCCGGCTTTGTTAATTACAAAGGGTTTTTTAGTTATTTAGGGTTTTAATTAAAGGGGTTTTCTTATTTTTTAATTGAGCAAAAATTATGGGTCCAAAGTTGTATTTTAATTTTTGCTCCTGGTTTTATTTTTGAAATTGTTTTTTCTTTTCGAGTCGAAGAATTTGTAAATCACCACCAAGGGATTAGGTAGTGTTAGATTGTCTATTTAGAATTAGTTCAGTGAGCAGGGAGTGCGAGTTTGCAAAGCTCTATAGGCGGGAGCAGTGTTTGCGAGTGAGCGAAACTCTATAGGCGGGAGCAGGGTGTGCGAGTCTAGTAGAGTGTCTGTGAGCGGGAGCAAAAAGGGTCTGCGAGTCTAGTAGAGTGTTTGTAAGCGTGATACTGTTTAATTCTAATAGAAATCTGGGAATGCAGCAGTAGGCAGGGGTTGCCGAAGCTGGGTAAATTTTGTGTGTGATTTACTTTTCAGCATATTTATTTCTGCAAATTATATTTCTGTGTTTAATTTGAGAAAATTTGCTATAACCCTATTCACCCCCCCCCCCTCTAGGGTTAATCTAGATCCTACAATAATCAAATAAAATTCTATGAGTATAAATTGTACAAAAGAAGAATAACTAAATTTAAACTAAACCAGAATTTAAATCTCGGAAGTTTCGAAAAGGATTTTTAAATGTATTGAAAGCAAAGTTTGGAAATTTGAAATCCTGGGAAAGTTTGAAATGTTGCTAAGGTATTTGAAGGCAATGATGGAATATTGTTTTGGGAAGTATTTTTGAATGGAAACTGTTTTGAAATAAATATGGGAAAGCAAGGAAGCACTAAACTCACTTCAGTCGCTGGGAAATAATCGTGATGATGCTGACCACATCATTAGAATTCATTTTCGAGTTTCTAAAGTGATGGATTGCTACCATGCGAGTGATTATGATATTTGCTGGACTTGTTTGCAATACAAGTGACTTTAGAAGTTTCAAAAGGGAAATTGCTTCGATGAAAACTGATTGTTTTAGAAATCTGGGAGTTTGGTTTGATATACCGGGAAAGTATGAGTAGATTATTATTTCAAAATGGTTTTGGGATAAAACCAGGTAATTGAATTCTAGAAACTTCTATTTGAATAATGTGTAGGGTTAAATTGAATCAACCATTGAACTTATTAAATGAAGTTGATATTATCAAAAAGGAAATGAAATTTTTAATCTTGGAATTCAAATTTTAACTTGAGTTATTAAAAGTGAATAAAGTGTATTGAGGCGGATAGAAAATTTGAATTTAACTTGGGATAAGTTAAATAAATTGAACTTAGAATTAAATTGATTTGGATTAAATTGAAATGTAGAATAACTTGGTAATCATGGGTCATTGTACAATAATTGTACTCATAAACTATTAAGTGTTATACTTGTGATCTGAAAATTGTGGATTTAAAATTTGCAAAGGATTATGGTGAAAGAAAATTTATATCCTTAAGAATCAGATATATATATATATATATATATATATATATAGAATTGTGATTATAAGATGTAAATGAATTAAAATGAGCAATATAAACTTTGAAGTAACTAATTGGGTGAACTTATAAATAGAAAATGAAATTATAATCACAAATGGGAAATAGTTGAATCGTATGGAGAATTCAAATCTAATCTCGAATGAAATGTGAATTGAAATAAGGTGAAGAAAATATAAATTATAAAAGATGTGAATGAACTTAAGTCAGTCAATAAGGTTTGAACTTGTATATGAAAAATTGAAAATTGAATTGAATTGGATTTAAATTAAATTGAATGGAATTGAGATGGATTTGGATTTAATTAAAAACAAGATTCAATTGTTTTATGAATAGAAATGAATGGAATTTAATTCTTATTTAAGATAGTAAAGGTAATGGTATAAATTCAAGATGGCTAACTAAATTTGGTCGAACTTGAATTAGAATTGGAAAGAATTAAGTTGAAAGGAAATTTAATTTAGAGAAGTAAGAATGATATTGTGTGAATAAAGTTTTAACTCAACTAAATTCAAAGGAATTGTTTGAGAATGAATTTAGTGTAAGCTAAATTAAATGGAATTTGTATTGGCATGAATAGAATTTTGATAGTTTGGTCAAAATTTGGAAAGTAAATAAAAATCCAATGGTGGCATGAGATTTAAATTTGTGGCAATAAATATTGGAAGTGTGAATGAATAATAGAATTAGATTATAATAGTGATGGCTTGAATTGTAAATAAATTCTAGTGGATGAAATAATGTGAAGGGGCCCTGTTATTAATAAAATAAATTCGAAAATATATTGGTGAATGGGAATTGGAATTAAATAAATATACTTATCAAATTTAATGTAATTGAAATTTGATTGAACGAGAATCAAATGAAAATGAAATCAAATTGTAAGAAAGACAAAAATAAGTGTGGAAAAGCGTTATTGAGTAATCTTGAATGGAATTTGTTGAGATTAGTAAATTGAAATGAGGGTGAAAAAGACTTTAAATTAATTCTTGAGATGAAATAAGAATGTATGAGTTGTATATAAACCAGAATTGAATGATATTAATATAAACCTATATGGATAATGAATTGGAAATATAAAACTGGAGATTTACTTCAATAAAAGTGATAAAGCAAGAATGCTTGGATTGTGAACCATGCAAAATTGAATAAAATTAACATAAATTTAAACTAGAATTAATTTTAATGGTTATGAGATTAAGTGGTGATTATTTTTGCTTGAATGACATAAGTATTCGCACGTATTTAGAATTGAGTTGTTTAAACAGCAACTGAATTGGTTTTGAATTAATTGGAATGGACTGAAATGGTACTAAGTGGTTTTGCATATGAATGGAAATGGATCATAAAAGAAATGCAAATGTTTCAAGTTTAAGATAAAATTTGATTGTTAATCAAATTGGGAATGTAGTTAAAATAAAGAAATGTAAGTAAGGCATATGTTAATCATATTGAAATAGAAATGAATTGGTTGTAATAAATATGAATGATATATAGTAAACTTGAATGTAAATCATTTGAGTGAAATAAAATGTAGTTGGTTTGGATGAAAGTAGAATGGGCTAAAATATAAATAAATGGATTTGAGTATAAATGTAAGTGAATCATAATAGAAGTGCAAATGTATCAAATTAAAAAGGAAATTGACTGGGAAATCAATTCGGAAATGGGATAGAATATGAATGGAACATAGCAAAACTTGTATATAAAATCCTTTGTGTGAAATAACTTGGAGTTTGGCATTAGAAAAGGAACTTTGTATATGCTTTGAAATATGATTTACTTCTGAAATTATGCAAAGTTTTGTTTGGGATGTAAATGGATATGTTGGCTTACAGTTATATTGGAAATGTTGTTAAAATGTTCATATCTTTAAAAATTGATGAGTTTTTGAGTAAGTACAGGTATGGAAGGCGATCGATAGAGTTGGAGCGCGTATATGCATTATATATTACCGCTCGCATTAAAAATTTGCTAAAAAGGTACGCCTACGCAAATATAATTGGGAAATGTTATATATATTGTGATATATTTTGGTTTCCGACCGTGTGGGTCGATGTATATACATTTATCTATATCGCGATATCGCGAAAGCTCCTCCGTACAGGGGAGATTCTGCCAAAAAATTTCTGAAATTTTGTGAGTTAGAATTTTTTTGGGATTTTGGAAAAAATTTAATTAACTTGGGAAGTTATTTTTGAAATATGTTGAAATAAAAGCTTTTTGAGTATGAATAAAGCAAATGAGTTTGGATTTGAGCTAAAGGGTTTTGAGGAGTGTATATAAGTTTTAACTAAAGAAGTTTGGGTTAAGTTAATGAGTGTAGGTGCATTTGTCTCATTAGCGATAAGTTGATTTCAAATAACAACTGAAAGTAAAGGATTTTGGAATAGGATTGAATTAGTAGCTTCAATTTGAAACTATAGAATTTGAGCAAAGTGAAATTTAGATTTTACTAAGTAAGTTTGTTATTGGGTTTGGGAGCATTCTTCTACCTAAGCAAATTTCGAGAACGAAAATTTTATAAGGGGGGAGGAATGTAACATCCCGGATTTTTGAGCCACTAAATTTTGAACATTTAATTCATTTTAAATGTTCACTGGGGATTTTTAATTAATTTTGGAACAAAGAGAATCGGGTTCAATTTATAAAATAAGTTATAGGTTTTTAAATATGATAATTTAATTCAATTTTTGATAGCAATTAAATATTGGACTTAAACAATTTGGGAATTTAGATGTAAATAGTGATAATAATGTTTTTAAAATTTATTTTTAGTCCATTTGGATTTTAAAAGGTGTTGTTGAATTTTTAGAAGAATTTAAAAGTTAATAAGTTATTATTGGGAAATTTATGTTAAATTAATAATGGATTTAATATTATAAAAATGTAAATAATCAGATTTTGGGTCTGGAATGAGTCAAAATAATTTTTAATGTAATTTATAAATTTTAAATGATTTATTATTAAGAAAATAAAATTTTAAAGGTAAAATTTTAAGCGTTTTTGATTATTGAAGAAAATCACTCGATTTAATAGACGATTTAAAATAGCCTTTCGGGGCACAGTCTCAGAATTCGACGAAACCAGTTCCGTTGGATCCGTAATATATAGTTATTATGGGATTTCAACTTTCGTAGCAATCGGAGTTGTCGTTTTACCGTGGCAGCTTGACACACATAGAAATCAATTTAACCGATTTAATTTTGAATTGATCGTTTAATTCCGTAACTCGCACGTATGACCAAATTAGCTTACGAATACCTATTCCATTGTGTCTGGAACGCGGTAAAACCCGAGAAACACCTATTGGAAGGTGAGAATTGGAGTTCGTTTTGCATAAGTCGTTAAAATTTGCAGTGTAATATTTAAATAATATTAAACAATATATATATATATATATATATATATGTATTAAATTTTAATTAAAACCCTAGTATGTTTCGTTGGCTGCCGCTTCTATATATTTTCATGGCCGAAAATCATTTCTCTTTGCCTTCAATTTGCGATCAGTCCGTCAAGAGTTAGAGGAAACTTCCAACTGGAAGATCGAAGAGCTCGTCGGGAGCTTCAGATCCAACGGTAGTGATGGATTTTGGCGTCGTGTGGAGGGAGCTAGGGAGGCCCGTGCATAGCCGGATCGTGCACGACTTTTGGCGCAAATGGTTGACCGAGCTCGCCGCGTTTCATGGTGGTAGCGCGTGGGGACTTGAGCTTCATGAGGGAGGTCTTGGATCGTCGCTGAGTTCGTCGTGGTGGTCGCAGTTGTTAACCCTAATTAGTGAAAATTGGGTTCGGTTGTAGATGTAGATCACGTGAGGAAGAAGAGTATGGGGGCGGCCGTTATTTCCTGAAGTTGAACGAACGGTCACGATTTGTGGTAGTAAGATTTTATTTAAAATCTAAAGAAATTGTTTAATTTATATTCAAAACTTTAAAACACCATATATCTTTTGCATATATAATCAGATTTCGATGATTTTGGTAGCGCCGGAATTGTAGCGACGCGCTCTACACTGCAGCGCAAGATTGGAGACAATTGGAACTAGTGAAATTTTAGGTTAAATCGAATGTGATTTGGTTTAATTTAAAATTTTCAAACGTTCATCGGAAACTCAGGTGAGTTATTCTCACTCACATCTGGATGCTAGACAATTTAAATAGTCAATATTTAAATATTTGTGTGATTGGTTGAATATAATTATTGTTATCAGTCTGGATGGATATTTATATACATGATGTGCTAATATTTGCGATGTAGAGAAAAATAGTTTGGAGGGATCCAACTGGATTCCTCACGATGTAGAAATTATTTTTATAATTGATAATGCAATCTGTTTATATGTTGTGATTGATAAACCTAAAATTAAATTGTACTGGGATATTGTTGGATAAATTATAAATCTAGAATTTAATTATAAATGGATAAATTGGGTTTTTAGGAAATAAAGGATATTGTTAAATAAAGAATTTAAATTGAAACCTGTTTGGGATGAAATTGGAAAGTGGTAAAATTTGGAATGATAAACGAAGAGAAAAGTTATCAGTGGATAAAAGTGAAAGTAACAATATTTGGAGAGAAATTCAATAGAAATTATAAATGGTTGTAAAATAACAATGGGATTGTTTGGTGATGTTTCCAGGAAATTAAAGTATATTTTCAATGAGGTTTTCCAAATATAAATTGGCGGTTTAAAATGTAAATAAAATATTTTGAAATGCATTTTTACCATTGGGATTTTATTTTAGGGAATTTGTAAGTATTATTTTTCTTTAATAAATTCTCACAAGTTTTATTTAAAAGATTTGTAAAACCGAATTTTGAAAGTGAATTTCCGGGAATGGAAATTGTGTTTAAACTCCAAAGGAGTTTATTTTGAAAACCTGGGAAGGAAATTTATGTTATTAAAGCAAAAATCTGAATTGAAATAAATCGACAGAATTTATAGGAATGATTTTCTAGGTTGTTTGAATGGGAGTGAGTTTCCCTGGAAAAAACCGAGTTCGAGTTTTAAACAGATTTTAATAAAAGAAAGTTTAAAGTTCAAACTTGTATAAAAGAGTGTTTCGAAAATTAATTTTTTAAAGTAACTATTAATAAATTAGTAATAGTAAATTTTTATGAATACCTTAGTAATTATTTTACAAATGGATTTGTTTAAAGGGCTAGTTTGAAATAAGTTATTGAAATTAGTATTAACCTTTTAAAACCCTACTTATAAGTTTAGTTTAAACTAAACCCTTATTTACAATCAGAATTTATATCCTAATAAATGGTTTAACCTTATATATTTGGAATTTTATTTTTGAGCAATAATTAGCAGTAAATTTCCATATTTTAAAATATATTTCAGAACAAAGTGTTTTAATTGTTTTAATTCTAAATGTTTTGAACTTGGTTATTTCCAATGGGATTAAATGGTAAAAGATTTACCTTGTAAAGGAAGAACTTTGGGAAATTGTTTTCGAATGAGTTTGAAAATTTGGAAATATACCTTTTTAAGATATTAGAGGAAAATAAATGATGTGGAAAATTATTTATTATGTGATGGATGTTGTGAATATTAATTGATAGTTAAATCACCAACTATCAATATTGGACAAATGCGTTGGTCATTTCGAAGAGACCGGGATCGAGATTTATTTCTCGAAAACCACTACGATCCGGTTTGTACGTTTCGTGGAAAAACGTGTTCGGAGTCGAAGATGGAGAAATGAAGTGCAAGGGCTAGTCGCTACTAATAATGAGGATATTTCCAAAATGGATGTAGTAGGAATAGTGCCTTCGGTTCCGTTCGGACCCGGGACGGACTTGTATGGACGAATGCTTTCGGAACATCGTCAGGTGGGCGATGGGCATTCTAAGTAAAACGTTCTAAAGGGTAACGCTTAGCCTCAACCCTCATCAAATGGGAATGACTAAAAATCAGGGGATATGCAGCTAGGCTTCGTGGGTAGCCCCCACTTGAGAGTAAGGTCATCCCTGTCTAGATGTCCCTTTTTATTTTGGCTTAGTGGGCGGTTGCTGATCCCAACCGTGGGGTGATCTTATTCGGAACTGTCTAGTAAGGGATGGGTCCGGCCTTGTGTTGCAGGGGATCGGGCGTGGTCCTCGGTACGGTGATCTAGGCCCCGTACTCTGACAGGTGGTACCCCAGTGCCTAGTCATTGTTGGAAATCCATTCTCCCTACGAGCCTTGTACGAATTTTGTTTGTATTACCCACTCTGTGGCTAGTAGCTGGAATTTAATAGACGTAACAATTTCGGCTATTTTATAAGTATTTGTATATAGACCCTATTACAATATCAGAGGATTTTTATAAAAAGTGTTTTAGCTATCGTAAGGTAAAAACCTGACATGTTTATTTGTGGCGTGGTCTTACGAGATGCTTTTGTTTCCAAAGAATTTTTGAAACTTTAATAATCAATTTGGGTGCATAGTATCAGTTGGTATTCCAGACTGACTCGGGTGTTATTTCATTATAATGCTCGGGTCAGACCGAGTATTATTTGTGCAGGATAGGATGATATGGAGCAGGAGAGGAGTTGGAGTCCGAGACGTATTACCCGTATTTATATATATATCCGTTTCTATGATTGTATGGTAATGTCTGATTGGTAAATATTGTTATTTGAGATGCTCTGATGATATGATGTATAAAACAGATACAGTTTCATTTTGTGTAAAGATCTATTATTTACTATTATATTTTACTCCGCTGCGACTGTGAGATTCTGATATTGTTTAGTTTCTTCTTCTTCTATCTCTTCTTCTTTAACCCTAACGGTTCGTGTTTCTGTTCCACTTGAGTTAATTGATGTAGAATAGTGTTGACTCAAGGGGTGCGGATTTGCGGGCTATTACACAAATCCTTAAAAATCCTAACTTTGATGTTTGAACTTGTTTTTGGTGATGCATTGAAGGGCCTATGAGGTCGGGTTGTCGATTGGCATAAACCCCTAGCGCCATCGCTCGTCCGGTCGCGAATTGGTTGAGTTTGCTCTTCATTTTTATAGGCTGAAATGCTGGGAAACATGCACCAGTCGACTGACCCTCTGAGTTCAGTCGACCGACTTGGAACCCGAGAATTTTCCAGGCAATTGGCCAGTCGATTGTCCTCAGAGAGCCAGTCGACAGACCTGCTTGTATTCAGTCTACTTTGCCTATTTAGCCTATTTTGCTTGAAATTCCAATTTTTATCGATTCATTGTTTTCCAATTTGTTTTTATCATTTATTATCGACTTTGATGACTTCTACTTTAGAATTTTTGGGTATATCCATTTTGATGGATTAGGAATCGTTTTCTTGGATTTAATTCACGTCTTTGAACGTGAAATTTTGGTGATTGATTGTTCTCACAATCATTTCTATGGTTTGTCACGTTTAAATATAAAGATTTATATACTAGTAGTAAATACCAAAACTCTTTCATTCAAAACGATCAACTCTATTTTCAATACAAAGCTCGTTTATAAAACTGTTTTCCAATCTATTAGTATACACAAACCTTTACTTCATTCATTTGGGAAATCTAATTAAACGGCTTAGTAAAACAAATGGTATGAAACGCTTGCGTTCACGTCGCCAGTTAATTCTTTGACTTGTTCGATTGAAACTCTTGTGACAATTTTTCGAGTGGAAATCTACAATTTGTTCGTAATTACTTAAGCTAAGCCAATGGTTATGGGACATGAAGCTAAACTCATTTATTTACTAGCTTAGTGCAATTCACACTATTCATTGATCATTGATGATCATTTTTGTGATTCAGACAAGCGATATGCTATATCTCTTTGTCCACGTAGGGGACGGTACCTCGTTTTATTGAGTTTCGTCTCATTTCTTTTATAGGCTAACGACCTAATAGTTCTTTGGAGTTTCGAATAAATTCTTATGGGCCAGTGACCCCTGTTTCTTTATGGAGTTCGGTTCATCGGACGTCCCTTTGTACTACGTTGTTGTACAGACTTATCAGGATCATCGGGTGTGCCATTGTACTACGTCGTTGCAACGGCTCTATGGTTAGCGACCATGGGTTAGCGCCCCGTTTGTGATACACGTGTTGGTGAGTTATCATGCTACCATTTTGTGATAGTCCTCCCCCTTTTTGTGATTTCTGGCTTTCTACTTGATGATTTCTAAAATTTGTGTTTCGCCAGTTTTATGATTGGCATCGACATGATGTCAATATATTTGGTTTGGTGAATAAAATAAAGAATATGATATTCTTTTTTTGAGTCTATGAGAAGATTCTTGTGGTATTGACTAATCTCTGGTTGATTTTCAATTGCATACTTATCACAGTATGGCATTATTGTTATCATACATATTTGTCATATCTCTTATTCTATATCATTTTTATCTGATAATTATAGCTAGAATGATCCGTTTATTATTTTCTTATTTAATAATACTTGGGTCAGACCGAGATGTTGCATGTGCTTCTGCTTGACTCCTCATCTGGGGGTTATTATCTGACTTTTGGCTAACTACTTTAGATTAGTAGTTTTTGTTTTATACATTCAAGATAGAGACTCCTTGATGTATACATAATCTTTTATCTTTCACTTGTATCTATTCCTTTGTTATATCGTGGATCTTGTTTTGACCACTACTTTGATATACACTTCTGTGTTATATTCATATTTATTTCCGCCTTTATGATATGGATATCTTTGACCGATTTATGTTATGCTTATTTCTATATTTGTTACTGAAGATTATATAGCCATTGTGTAGTAACTTTGAGTTTGTATCGGTATGTCGAATTTCCTTTTGAAATGAAATGCATGTTATTCTCTCTGACATATCGGTGCTCGCACAAAGTAATTACATGGATGGTTGTTCCTAGACAGCCTTATTCTTTGCGCTAGTTGATGGCATTACTCCGTAGTGTCCATAGCTAGCGTGAGCATAGAGGTGGGGGCATCACAACTATCCCCCTAGACTTGTATTTGACTCTGATCATTTATGTGTAGTTAAATTGTTGAATGCGATGTGAGATTATATTATTATGTTATCTTCTATCTGTATTTTCTTTTATACCCTTGATAATCTGCCTCCGCGACAGTTGGATTTACGGCACTTGAATACCGTGGATGTATTAGTGTCGTTTTCTAAGGGTCGAGGAGGCCGGTCGTCACACGTTGTATCAAAGCTTAAGGTTAAGCGAGAACTTGGCTATGTTGGGGTATGACTCATTAGAGATAGGGTTAGTAATGCCCTAGAATGAGTTTAGTCTGAGAGAGCGCATAATTGAAACTTTTAACTTGAATAAGTATATTCATACTGTATAGCATTGCCTAAGATATCTCGTCCATATATCCTAAAGATCTTTTTCTTACTATATGCAGATAGTAAAAAATGAGTGGAAGAAGAGTACGAGGTAGGGGAGGAAGTAAACCACAAATGGTCAAACTCTCGCAACTATAGTAGTCGAGGAAGTTGTAGTTTTGGTATAGCGCCAAATCAACTTTGCAACTTTATGTAAGAACTGCCAACCTTGGTGGTAAATCTTTCAAAGGAACATAAACCATCATTGAAGTGCAAGCTTGGATCTGCTCTTGTGAAAGAATTTTTAAAGGACTGAATATTGGAGATGAGCAAAAGAGACTCTTAGCCTCTTGGCAACTAAAAGATTGAGCTCTTATTTGGTGGGAATCTATTACTCAGAACGAGTTAGAGGATGATTTTTCATGGGAATGATTCAAGAAAGTTATGGAGGAGCAGTATTTGCCAAAAGTAGGAAAATCCCATCTTTATCAAAAATTTATGGATTTCAAACAAGAGAAGGAGATGTCGTTTGAGGAGTATGCTTACAAGTTTAACGAATTATGTCATTTTGGGCCTGGATTGATAGGTACACCCCTAAAAAAGAATGAAAATTTTATTTCTGGAATGAAGAAACAATTCCATGTCAGAATGACTGGGCATGTGAAAGAACCATTTGTAGACTTAATAGACATGGGATACAAATATGAAGTCTTGGATAAGATAGATCCACCAGTAGCACAAGAAAACAATAACAATAATTGGAAGAAGAAAAATTTAAATGGAAAGAAGACATGTAAAGAAAACCCAAAGGAGGATCTTAGAATAATCGCTTTAAAAATGTCACTTGCTACAATTGCCACAAAAGGGCTATCCATCAACTCATTGTAGAGAACCCAAAATTCAAGGAACTCAAGGATCAACACCAAAAGGCTGCTTTAATTGTCATCAATCAGGACACATGATAGAGGATTTTCCCCTAATGGAGAAAGGAGAACAAGCCAAAATTTACGCTATCAAGGATGAGCCTTCAACCTCCGAGAATGTGAAGGGCAAAGGAGTGTTGGAAGGTAATATTTTTATCAAAGATGTTTTAGTTAGAGTATTATTTGATATGGGAGCTTCTCATAGTTTTATTTCTATAACAACTGTAGAAGTATTGGAACTTAAGCCAAAAATTGTTGACGACCCTATCTGTGTAACAAATCTTATAGGAGGTTCCACTAATCTTTGTGTGCATTGTGAAAAAGTCTCAATTTCCTATCCTCCCCATCACTTTCCTTTTGATACTTTTGTCTTAGATTTTATTGGATTTGAAATTTTACTTGGTATGGATTGGTTAACTAAAAATGAAGCTATTCTAGATTGTTTGAAAATAACAGTTGTAGTGAAAACAAAGTTAGGGAAACTCATGGAAATACCTTGTGAAGGTCCTAGTCCAAGAAAGGATAGTTTTCTTTATGATTTAGATACATCCTAGACAGGATTAGAAACAATACCCGTTGTTAAAAAATTTGCAGATGTCTTTGAGGAAGTAAAAAATTTGCCCCCGCATCGAGAAATCGAATTTCATATAGATTCAGTCCTTGGTGCGATGGCAAATTAACAACAAGATAGATGGATGGCTCTGAAAGAAAGGGACGAGTTGAATAACCAAACCCAAGAGCTATTAAAGAAAGGATTGATAAGACCCAGCCATTCAATTTGGGGATCGACCGTAGTTTTTGTTGCTAAATCAGATGGATCTTTGAGATTGTGTGTAGACTATCAAGATTTAAATAAACAAACACTCAAGAACAAATATCCTCTACCCTGAATAGATGACTTGTTTGACTAGTTGCATGGAGCTCGAGTTTTTTCTAAAATGGACCAACCTACGGGATTCCATCAGTTAAGGATCGCAGAAGATTGCATCCATCTAACTGCATTCAAAGGTCCGAGTACTTTCTATGAGTGGGTGATTATGCCTTTTGGGCTGACTAATGCACCCACTTATTTTATTCATCAAATGAATAGAGTATTTAGATATGTGCTAAACAAATTCGTGTTAGTCTTTATCGATGATATCCTTGTCTACTCAAAGACCGAAGAAGAGTACACAAGGCATCTAGAAGTTGTGTAGGAGATATTAAGAAATAGCGTGCTTAAAGCCAAATTCCCAAAGTGCCATTTTTGGGAAAAGGAGGTAAGATTCCTTGGACACATAATATCAAGGGATGGAATTTCAGTAAATCCAGAGAAAGTTGCAGCTATTCATGACTGGAAGCAGCCAAAAACTCCTAAAGAGATTCGTAGCTTCTTAGGTTTGGCAGGATATTACTGAAGATCCGTTTAAGACTTCTCTAAGACTTCTTATCACCTAACGAAGTTGACAATGAAGGATGCTAAATTTATCTGGACTCCAAAGTGAGAAGAAGCATTCTAAGAATTAAAGAAGAGATTGACAACCGCTCCAGTTTTATCAGTTATAAATGGAAATACTGGATTGACTGTTTATACAGATGCTTGTGGAGAAGGAGTTAGTGTAGTTTTAATGCAAGATGGGAGGGTGATTGCTTACGCAAGTAGACAGTTGAAGATGCATGAGAAGAATTATGCAACACACGACTTAGAATTATTAGCTGTTGTGTTCGCTCTAAAGATATAGAGACATTATTTGCTGGGTAAGAATCTTTCATAGTTTATTTCGATACAACTTTGAATTGACCTTAGTAAATAATATTCCATCTTTTAGGTGAAATTCGAACTCTTCACGGACCACAAATCTTTGAAGTATCTTTTCACCCAGAAGGATTTGAACATGTGACAACAACGCTAGCTAGAATTTCTCACGTCATATGATCTAGATATTCTATATACACATGGGAAAGCCAACGTAGTAGCAGATGCATTGAGTTGGAAGTTATCTCCTATTTTTTATTTGGTAGTAACTCTAACTCTTCGGGAAAGAATTGCCAGTAAATAGGAAGAAGATAAATGGTTTGGGAAATACATTAAAGCAGCTGAAGAAGGAAGAAATTTGTAACGATCCGGGATTTTAGACATTTGGAATTGGAATATTTAATTGATTTTAAACATTTAAAAGTTAATTTTTAACTTGAATTTCAAATATAACTATTTATTGGGTAATTTAGTTATTGAATTAAATAATTGGAAATTGGGTAAAATATGAAATCTCGGTTTTTGAGCTTGTTCAAAATAATTTAAAGGCTTATAAAATTTATATTGATAATACTAAAGATAGTAAAACTGTAAAAATTGAATTTAAAAGTGGATTGTTCAGTTTTAAAAATATATCATTTAAATTGACATTTAAAAATAGTCTTTCGAGGCACAGTCTGGGAATTTGACGAAATCAATTCCATTGGATCCGTATTATTGTATTATTATCAGATTTCGATTTTTGTAGTGTTTGGAGTTGTCGCGTGATTGTATGGTAGGTAAATGCGCTTAAATTATGTCGAAAATTTAATATAATAACTGGGTCCAAAAAGCTATCTTCTCCATACAATCGAACTAGGCCTCGAAACCTTTTCCATTGCGTTCGGAATAGGGGTATAACATCATGAACGCCGAGCGGCATGCCTCGATAGGAGGTCAAGATTATGAGTTGCCAATTCGTGACGGTTTAAAATTTAAAATCTTAATTATATATATACACACTTTGTTGACCGGTCAAGATATATCCACATCAACAGTTTTATTCCTCGGGCTACTGTAGCAAAACCATTTAAACATGTAGGGCATCACTTCTTTTTTAAATCAGGTCGCTTCATCCTTTCATTCTTTCAGTCGCGTCCTCCCTCACATCTCGTTTTCATTCTTTTCAAAATCGAGAGTCAGGAGAAAAAAGGCTGCAATTCAAAATCGATTTCCCCCTTCTCTTCTTTCCGTTCAAAATTAAGCCGAGCTTCTCCTCTTTCATAATCGAATCGACAAATCAAAAATAAAATTCAATTGAAATCATGGTCGACCTCCTCCTCTCTTTAGTTTAGCTGTGTATCTCCTCTAGAAACGAGTTCATTCGAAAATAAATCGTAGGGATGAAGTCTAGTTGTGTTTGGGGTGTGACCTAACTTCAACAAAAGGTAAGAGGTTGAAGGCAGCTTGGAGGAGACGCGACCGTTATTGGCATGGCGTTTGATTTGAGTGGAGCTCGACACTGTATTCGGTGAGGCTACGGGAGTGGTTTGACATTGCGGCATGGGTGTCATCGCAAGCAGGCGAGAAGAGGAGGGTCTGTCCGGTAATTCAATTAACCTAAGTTATTTCCGTAATCTAATTTTTGTTCTAGAAAAAAAAGAATCGGCACCGATAAGTGATTAGTTCAAATTAAATAATTAGGTGGATTAATTATTATTTAAAACTAGTCAATTAAATTTGTTAAATGGTAATTGATTTTTCGATTATTTTAAAATGTTCATAAACCGTATAATGCTTATACATGGTCTAAAATCGTGGAGAGACAAGCCGGTTTGGATCGGATTGCCAACAAAATTCAAAGGTGGGTTAATCTCACTCAAATTGGATTACTGGTAAATTTAAGTAGTTAAAAAATTAAATTGTTGGTTGAATGCTTGAAATTGATAATTATTATCCGTCTGGATGTGATATTATATATAGTAGTATATATATTGGAGTGATTGATATTCCAGCTTTATATAGCGGATGAGACCCTATGCGCCCTGCATAACAGCGGATGACCCTATATGCTGCGATATTCCACCTCGAAGTGGAATTTGTATTTTTATATTGTGCTAACATCTATGGATGTAGGGAAACAGGTTGGAGGGATCCAACTGGATTCCATAAAAATATTGAATTTATTTTCAAATTATGAAATGTTGGATAATTTGTGATATATTATGTTGGAAAATTAATTTATTTGATGTTAATATATTGCTGGATATATTGTGGCATTTTAGAAATATAAGTATTGTATTTTTGAAGGGGAATAAATGGGGAAATTTAAAGTAAGAAAATTAATGGTAAAGATGGATAAATTAAAAAGGGTGAATTGGGAAAAAGTAAATAGTTGATTTAAAAATCTTATTTAATAAATTCCGGAACATAGAAAAAGGATACTGTCTTTGGATAAATGTGAATAAAAGAATTTTAAAAAGTAAGGACTTAAGCAATATTGATTTTAAGTAATTGAATTTATTTTTAAATGTAAGATTTAAGTTAGTTGGAAAAAAATAAAAGGAGAATTTTGAAATAGAGTGTGAAATTGATATTTCAGATTTAAATAAAGCTTTAATCATAAGAAAGGAGTAAAACTGGAATAATGGTTTTTGGAATAAATTTGGATAAATCGAGAAATAAACTTTTAAAGGAAATTTAATTCAGAGAATCAATTTGAAAATCGATTAAGTGTTTTGGAAATTGTGATTTAAAGGGGATAAGATTATGGAATTTATAAACTGTGTTTATAAATTAAGTATAATATTTATTAACGGATAATTTGGATTATAAATTCATGGTGAGAATTTATAAAGGAATGAGTAAATCGTTTTAAAAATAAAAGAGTAGTTTTATTTTTAAAAGCGTGGAAATAAAATTTACGGGATTGAGACGTAAATTAAATTGGTATATATCGAGAAGGATTTATAAATGACTAGATTGGCTATATTGGAATGAAAAGTGCATTTTCCTGAAAATCCAAGTATAATTCAAAGCAGATTTTTAAGTATAAATTAGATGTTTTAAAAGTGGTCTTAAAAGAATGTTTTAGAAACATTGATATTTAGTTGTGTTAAAATTGTTAAAGTAAATGTTTATTTAAGTTAATTATAGTAGTAATTATTTTAAAGCTTGAATTAGTACTATGATTTAAAAGATAATTATTAAATATTTATACCTTATATAACAGGTTTATTTTAAAAGTAGTTTTTGGCTAAAGTTTTACTTGGGAAATTATTATAGAATTTCATAACTATTATTTTGAATAAAGTGATTTAAGTAGTTTTATTTTAAATGCTTTAAGTGTATATTTTTGGATAAAATGATTTAATTTATTTGAAATCTAAATTTAATACGACTTGGCGCTTTTCAGTGTAAATAAAACAATTGGTTGGATGGTTGTTTAATTTGATAGTTAAATAAGCGACTATCAATATTGGCCAATGCGCTGATCGTTTCGAAGAAACCGGGATCGGATTTAATTATCCGAAAACCACTTCGAATAGATTTGAACGTAGCGAATGAAGACCGTGAAGATGATGAAGACATCAATTTGGTTTGTCCAGACCCAGAGCAACTTGTATGGACGAAAGCTATCAGACCATCGTCATTGGAGGACAATGAGCATTCTAAGTGAAATTCGGTCTTAAAATGTAACAACCCGCATATTTGTCGATTTTATATTTAGATATTTTATTTAAATATTTTATCGTTAATCGAATTTTGGTCCGAAAAGCTACTTTTTGCAAACGGTTAAATTAGGACTCGAGACCACTTCCGTTGAGTTCGAAATGTCGTTTACAACTTTTTAAGTATAAACATTGATAGGTTTGGATTTAGTGTAATTTCACTAACTTTTCCCACTTTGGACTTTGGGTTAGCTTAGCCATTATAACTCAAGACCAACCCCCTCCTTCTCTTCACTCTTCATAAATTCCTACCAACTCAAGCTTTTGCATTAATGGTGAGTGGAAAAAGAAATTAAAACTCCAAAAGCTAAGTCTTCATTGCTAATCCAACATCAACTCCAAAACTCAAGTGAAGACTTTGATTCAAGCTAGTGGTTGATCCTTACATATCATTTCAAGCTTCATCTTCATCCATTTTAGTGAAAAGGTGAGATTTTTATCTCACAATTCTAGTCTATAACTATATTGGACTGTTGGGAACGATTCCCCATCACTTTAGCATGTACATTTGCATTTGATTTGGATTGGATTGGCGAAAAACTCCAATTTTTAGTGTTTTTGGTAAAATTCTGCACTTAGGTCGTTCTGCCAATGCTAGGTCGTTCACGTGGAAAAGTCTCGGCCTTCAAATAGCTCGTTTCTGGCCTTAAAACCCGTTAGCACGTGTTAGGTCGTTCGCCTCGGAATTAGGTCGTTTAGCCTTTTAGATCGTAGGTCGCGAGCCCTATAGGTCGTTCGGCCTTGTTCCTTCATTAGGTCGCTCGGCCTTATTAAATCGATAACTCGCGAACCTCTTAGGTCGCTCGACCTATTCGTCCAGTAGGTCGCGTAAACCATTAGGTCGTTGGTCTTTAACTCGTTGGACCTTTTTCCTTTATGTCGTTTCCCCACTTAAGTCGCTTGTCCCTTATAGGTCGCGTTTCCTGCTTAGGTCGCTTGGTCGCGTGCCTTTAGGTTGCGTTCCTTTATTAGGTCGCGTGTCTCTGTTAGGTCATTGACCTCCTTAACTCGCATGACCTAACTCGTAGGTCGTTGGACCTCGATTCTATTTAGGTCGCTGCTTCTTATAGGTCGCTCGACCCCTTATTTTCTTTAGGTCGCTTGAGTGTTAGGTCGTGAACCCATTTTAGGTTGCATGACCTTTACCCTTTAGGTCGCTGGACCACTAGGTCATGCCCCTTTAACCACTAGGTCGTACCATTTTGGACGGGGAGCTGCCCCGCACCCCGCCGGGGGCGCTGCCCCCTGAACCCTGTAGCAGGGGCGTTGCCCCGTACCCCCACCTTGGGGGGTTGCCACCCCCTGGACCCCCCCTCCGTAGGGGATCATATCTGAAAAACATTCAATAGAACTTGCTTTGTTGAGATGCTTAGTTGACCATTCTTCGAGACAAACTATCTTGGGCTTCTCGGTCGATTTTATGGATTTTTGAATATCTATTTCGATGGATTCTTTACCGGTTTCTTTGGATTTTATTCACGTCTTCGTATGTGAATTTTTATGATTGATTGTTTCTACAATCACTTCTATGATTTGTCACTTTAAAATATGAAGGTTTCAATACTAGTAGTAAATATCAAAACTCTTTCAACAAAATGATTTCAACTCTATTTTCAATAACAAAACTCTTTTCTTAAACCATTTTCCAATCTACTAGTATATACAAACCTTTACCTCACTCGTATGAGAAATTGAATTAAACGACTTAGTAAAACAAGTGGTATGAAATGCTTGCGTTTGCTTTGTCGGTTAACTCTTGGACTTGTTCAATTGAACCTTTTTGTGGCAATTTTCTAGTGAAGATCTACAGTTTGTTCGTAAATATTTGAGTTAAGCAAGTGGTTATGGGACATGAAGCTAAACTTTTATATTTACTAGCTTAGTGTAATTGACACTTCTCGTTGATCATGACGATCATTCTTATGATTTAGACTAGCAATTGTGCGATGTCTCTTGTTTTTGGTTAGACTAGACACCACTTGTGTGATTTCATTCACACATACCTTTTTACCTTCTAGGTTAGTCTAGACACCACTTGTGTGATTTCACTCACACATACATTTTTGTTTGCAAGGTTAGACTAGACACCACTTGTGTGATTTCACTCACACATACCTTTTGATTTTTGGTTAGTCTAGACCTCATCTGTGTGATTTCGACTCACACATATAGGGTAGCTCCCCATGGTCTTCGGACCGTCATGTGATAGGCCTCTTTCCCTTTTTCTGTGATTTCTGGATTTCTTGTGTTGATTTCTGGAATTTATGTTATTGACTTGTTATGAGTACAAGTTTAGGGTATGATGCCCCTTTTGGATCTTTGAGAAGATTCTTGTGATATCGATTTATCTCTTATTGATTGATCTTCTGTTGATCATCATTTGCATACTTATAGTAGTATGTCAGTATGGATATTTTATTTTTATGCCATATCTTTTATTTTATACCATGTCATCTGATATTTATAGCTAGACTGATCCGTTTATTGTTTTCTTAAATAATACTCAGGTCAGACCGAGATGTTACAGGTGCTTCAGCTTGACTTCTCCCCGAGGTTTGCTACTCTAACTTTTGGCTGACTATTTAGATTAGCAGTTTTTGTTGTATACACTTGAGATATAGACTCACAGTTGTATCTTTTGTATAGCACGTGTTGCTATTCTTTTGTATTATTATGGATCTTTTTGACCACTTCTCTGATGTACACTTTCATGTGTTAGTTTTATATCCATATCTTTTTCCGCCTTTGTGATATGGATGTCTGTGACTGATTGTGTTATGCTTATTTCTATGTTTGTTTTCGAAGATTATTTATAGCCACTGTGTGATAGCTTTGAGTTTGTATCGGTATGTCCGACTTCCTCCTTAAATGAAATGCATGCTATACTATCTGACATAATGGTGCTGGCACAAAGAAGTTACATGGATGGTCGCTCCTCAACAGCCTTATTCTCCGTGCTAGTTGACAGCACTACATCATAGTGTTCTTGGCTAGCGTGGGTATAGAGGTGGGACGTCACATAAAAGCTAACATTTAGCCTCAAGCCTCGTCAACCGAGAATGGCTAAAACATGGGAGGTGCAGTAAGGCTAAGTGGGTAGCACCCAAGTACGTTAAGGTCATCCCTGTCTATAGTCCCTTTTGATCTCGGCTTAGTGGGCGGTTGCTGATCCCAACCGTAGCGTGATCTTATTCAGACTATCCAGTAAGGGGTAGCTCCGGTCTTGTGTTGCAGGGGTTCGAGATTGGTCCTCGATACGCCGATCAAGGTCAGGTGATGTGATGGGCGGTACCCCAATAGCCCTACCATTGTATGGAATCCAATCTCCAATAAGCACCCATACGGTTTTGATTGTGCCCAACTATTTTTGAAACGTGAGATGCAAGCATTTCAGCAAGATTCTATTTTACTTTCTATAAACACTATTATCATATCGGACGAATTTGATAAAGACCTTTTGGCTATTGTAAGGTAAAAAACCAGCATGTTTATTTGAGGCGTGGTCTTACAACATACATTTGATTTCAAAGGATTTTGAAAACCTTAATAATCCAATTGAGTGTGTTTTCTCATGCTGTTTTTCCAGTCTGACTCGGGTGTTATTTTATTATAATGCTCGAGTCAGACCGAGTATTACAAATACATGATAGTATGCTACGAAGTTCAAGAGATGAGCTGGATGACGAGACGTATATCACGTATCTGACTTAAAATCCACTGTTTCTGATAAGCTGTATAGTCAGCTTTTGTAAGGACAAGTTATTATAGCTGTCCTATATTGTGTTATTGTTTGGTGGTGTACTCTGATGATGTAATGTATAAAACAGTAATAGTTCGTTTTGTACAAAGATCAGTTGTTATCTATTATATATTGTTCCGTTACGATTGTGAGATTATGATGTTTTCCATTTCTTCTTCTACCTCTTTCTTCTTTAACTCTAATGGTTCGTATTTCCGTCCAATTTGAGTTGAACCGATGGATATATTATCGACTCAATGGGTACAAATTTGTGAGCCGTTATAAAATTCAAGCCTTAAAATAGATAACCATAGAGTATTGCAGTTAAATGGAAGAATTTGTGTTCTAGATGTTGAAAATCTTAGGCAAGAAGTACTAGCTGAATGCCACACAGCCAAACTAAGCGTTCGTCCGGGGATTCTAAGATGTACAAGGATATAAACCATATATTTCGGTGGAAAAGTAATAAGAGGGACATATCTATCTATGTCAGCCGTTGTGAAAATTGCCAAAAATCAAAAGTGACGAACAAAAGATGGCTTTCAACCTTTGGAGATTCCAGCTTGGAAGTGGGATCAAATATCCATGGATTTCATTGATGGTTTACCGCAAAAAGGAAAGGAAATGAAAGATTTGGGTTATCATAGACCGATTAACCAAAAATGCACACTATATTCCGGTTAAGCCAACAAGAATTGCAGCAAGCGTTGAAGATATATATATATATATATATATATATATATATATATATATGAGATTGTCCGATTGCATGGAGTTCCAATCAGTATAGTAAGCGATCGTGATCCAATCTTCACTAGTTAGTTTTGGGAAGCACTACAGACAGCTTTAGGAGCCAAGCTGAGTATAAGCACTGCATATCATCCCCAAACTGATGGACATACGGAAAGTGTCAACCGTGTTTTAGAAGATCTTTTAAGAGCATGTATTCTAGAATTTGGAGGCTCGTAGGAGATCATTTACATTCAGAAGAGTTCCCCTACAATAATAACTATCAAGCTAGCATCGGCATGGCACCGTATGAAGCTCTGTATGGTCATTCACGTAAGTCGCCAGCATGTTGGATAGAATCCAGAGATCAGTTAGTGCTTGGCCCAGATATGATACGAGAAGCTTCAAAAAAGTTGATATAACTAGAAAGAAGCTAAAAGAAGCCTAAAGTAGACAGAAGAGTTATGCAGACCGAAGGCGTAGAAATCTGGAATTCCCAATTGGAGATTCAGTCTTTTTCAAAGTCTCTCCAATAAGAGGAGTAGTAAGATTTGGAAGAGCTAGAAAGTTAGCACCTCGATATATTGGACCTTTTCGCATTCATGAACGAATCGGTCCACTTGCTTATTAAGTAAAATTGCCTGAAAGATTATCTGGTGTACACAATGTTTTTCAAGTATCACATTTACGGAAGCATGTATATGACCCAGAACAAATCATAGAAACGACTGCCTTGGATGACTTGGGGATAGAACCAAACTTGGCGGTTATTCGAAAACACATTCGAATCGTGGATCATGATGAGAAATGATTAAGAAGGAAGGTTGTAAGTTTTGTAAAAGTTCAATGGAGCGGGGATGCTGATGATTACACATGGGAAATAGAAGATAGAATGAGAAAAGCATATCCCGAATTTAGGATCGTTGTATAGAATTTATATATCATTTGATTGTACTCACTGCCTATGGTGTAGTCACTTATTGTATATATTCCATCTTATTGAATATATTTCCTTTTGGGCTATTTTCTTCTTACCTAATTTCGAGGATGAAATTCTTTTAAGGGAGAATATAACGGCCCAAAATTTAACCACTTCAAAATATAACATTTAAGTGATTTAAATATAAAATATAAACGTTTTATGATTCAAACAATATTTAATAGGATTTGGAAATAGAAATATACATAAAAATAGTAACATTTGCTTATATCGACAAAAGTGACAAAATCTTGATTTTTGAAAAGTAAATTTCAATGGTTTAATTAATTATTTTAATTTATTTATGAGTGTTTATATTTTTAAATAGCATTATACAAATTTATTTTTACATTTGGTTTACATAAATAAATAGTTTAACTAAAATGTCATAATATGACAGTAAAACATTTTTTCAAAAATCAACATTTTATCTATTTAAATTTGTCACAACGTTGTTGCATCTTTATGTACACAATTTAATAAATATGTTAACATATAAAGATAGTTAACAATTAAATAAGCAAGGTTACTTTTAATAATCACACTTAAAAAGTTTTAGAAAGTAATTAGCAAAAGTAAACTAAAAAAGACAAAACACATGTCACATCAAACGTGACATAAAGTAAAGAAATGTGACGTAAAGTAAAGTAACCATTCTTATTATTTACTTAACTCTTATGTATTTGAATTTTAAAAGTGTGATGTGACGTGGATGGTTAGATTTAAATTAAATAAGTTTACTTAATTTTTAAGTAAGGTTATTTAAGAAAAAACGCAAATCTATATTTTAATCTCAGATATTTCCTATAAATATCCATCCACTTCTTCTTCACTTTTACACTGTTTATTCTCTACTTTTTCAAGCTTCTTCTCACTCTTTTAATGGCTTCCAACCTTAACAAAGTTATGGCAAAATATTTGAAAAAATAAAGCAACGTAAAATATCAACAAAAACTTCATCCGAACCACTTCAAACTCCTCCTCCTCCCTCTCATTGCTCACACCCCTTTCTTCCCCCATCAACCGCGGCCGAGCACTCCTAGCCTTCCCCAAGTCAAGTTGAGCCATCCAAGTCTAAGCGTCAAGGAATTGTAAGCTAAAAACGTCGAGTAGCGAAGCTATAGCCGATTTTCCATTTGCCAAAACCAAACAAAGTGAGAACCCTATTAAGTAGGAAATATTTATATGATTTTTTTCTAGTTATAATGTTATTTGGATGTTAATAATGATGTTCGATAAGTGTTTGAAAAAGAAAGCAACCACCTTTAAGTTATTTGCAAAAGTTAGTAAGCAAATATATACGTAAATGACAATTATGTGACATTGTAATAAAAAAGTTATGAAATTGATTTGCACGTTAATATGACATGTTAGGATACGTTAAAATGGTCATAAATATTGTTTTGGTTGTTTATTAGTTGTAAATTGAATATACATGTTGAACTAAGTCACGGATTTACATGACGTATAATCTCTTGGAAATCATCTTCCGAAAGAAATGAAATGTGATATGAAATCATTTATACTTTTTGAAAAATGTTTGAATATGATTTAGAAATGATTCCTAAGTGTTTAAACTTATCTCGGCAAAGTTTGGATATGAATCTCAAAATACGCCTAAAATTTGACGCGTTGCGTAACGGTAGTTCGTGTTATCGCGTCAAAAGTTCAAATGAACATACGAAGTGGAATATAGTTCGGAATTCTTTGAAGTATGAATTTTTAGAATCCTTATACCCATAATTTTCATATAAAAAAATAAAATCTTGATTTCATCTTGTATATTTTGAAATATGGTAAAATGAATTTTCACGAAAAATTCAGTTTTTGCATAAATGACCAAAGTTGGAATTGATAAAATTAATGTTTTAAATATATGTAATAAATTCTAAAAATCTTTTAAAATATTTTAGAATTGATTTAAATTGAAAATATGATTTTCTAAATGATATAAAAGTAGTTTTGAAAAATATTGCTTTTAAAGCACTTTTTGTAACACTATTTGCAACACTTTTCGCAACGCTTTTCAATAACTTTCGAAATAAAGGTTTAAACTTAACAATTCTTTTCCAAATAATTAGTAAATGTTTTTAAGAAAATAGTAAATCGTTTCAAACATTATTTCAAAGAAGGGTAAACAAATATTTAAGTGATTTAAAAGGGAAAATGAGTATGCGGAAACGACTAGTACATTTGTCCTGCCTTTGAGATCTAATAGGGAAAACAAGG
Organism: Allium cepa; assembly: GCA_030765085.1. NCBI lineage: Eukaryota > Viridiplantae > Streptophyta > Magnoliopsida > Asparagales > Amaryllidaceae > Allium > Allium cepa. Next base: position 362,553,783 of record CM060942.1, read on the forward strand.
TATGTAACTAAGGTTAGGGATGGAGCAACCAGAACCTTGAACTTACCTGGCCTCAGTTTTCACTTTTTGGCAGGGGTGGAACATATTGAAAGGAAATCCCGGATGCTTAACTTGGATCTCATAGAAATAATCTTCTTATACTCATTGTTAAAATCCGAAGAGGGAACTTGTCATATTCATGGAATTTAAAAGGTGATCTCATCGTTATTCCATCCATAGCACTCGTTGAATACGGAAGTTGATTTTGAATAAAAGTAGAATGATTTCTATAATCCTATTTTCTCAAAAGATACTCTTTAAAAATGATTTGAGAAATATTCAAAAAGATGTTTAAATGTGTTTGCGTAAAAAATGGCCACAAACACCCAATACCGTGAAAGCACCAGTGTATGAATATAAGTCAGCGATATTCAAACACAAATCACAGATCTCAGCAAATAACTCAAATACGTTTGCACAAAAGATGGGCAAAAAACTCCAAGTCGTATGATTTAGTTGATTTTATGTTGTTCGTAGTGATTTAGGTGGTTTATGCAAATGCGTAAAAAGCAGGGACTAAACTGTAAAAGACACACAGATTTATAGTGGTTCGGCCAGAATGTGCCTACGTCCACTTTATATGTTATTCTCCTTTTCCGATCCGATTACAAGTACAAAGCTTGTAGTACAAGTGTATGAAAGTTGTTTGAAAGTTCCTTCCAGGTTTGAGCTCTCAAACTTGTCTGCCATTGTTGTACCCCTGCCCCTCTATTTATAGAGTGAGGTAGGGGGCAGGGGGCTTGGAAGTATATAGCTGCTAGCGGGCCTGGGCTGAAGCAATCTGGTCCAGCATCATCTGGTTCGGCATGGCTTTCATTCGGCTATGCTTGGATAAGTTGGGGTTTGGTTCGGCCAAGGTGGTCCGATGGTGGTGTTGAAGTTGGTCCGGTAGTCTTCTGGATCGGTCGTAGTGGAAGGTTGGTTCGGTGATCACCTTGGTCCGGTGATTGGTTGGTGATAGTTTGGACCGGCTTCGGAGTCGTTTGGTTCGGTAGGACTATGGGGGAGGCCGGTCCGGTAGTGCTTGGGATGCCGAATGAGCTTGGTTTAGGGAGTGCCGAATGAACCAAGGGGAGGCCGGATATGATATGCCGAATGAAGCATGCCTTTGCTCTGCCGAATGAACTTGAGATTTTAGTGGAATTCCGGACTTATGCATGCTTGCTTGTTTATATCTCTGTACTTCCTGGTTTGTTCGTGGTGGAAACGCGTACAACATTGATATTCCAGTTTTGACCAAAAAGTGGGATAACACTTTGCCCCCCAAAACATGCCTTGTGATAACAAGGCGTGTTTTGAATAATTCCGAATCCACTATTCGAAGTCCATAATCACATTGCCGGAGAATATCATCCTTGACTACTCCGAGTCGATGTTCAGTTTCAAATTCTTGTCAAGCATAATCCACACCTGACGATCTCGGTCCAGTGTGCCTGGATGTTGAGCTAACCTCTTCCAGTTCTTGCCAAGTGCGATTCACATCTGACGACCTTGACCCAGTGTCCCTAGGTGCTAACCTCTCCGGGCTCTTGCCAAGCGTAATCCACATTTGACGACCTTGACCCAGTGTCCCTGGGTGTTAACCTCTCCGGGTCCTTGCCAAGCGTAATCCACATTTGACGACCTTGACCCAGTGTCCCTGGGTGCTAACCTCTCCGGGTCCTTGCCAAGCGTAATCCACATTTGACGACCTTGACCCAGTGTCCCTGGGTGCTGTGTGATGCCATGGCTTAAGTCCTAAGCTGAATCCTGGTCTCTCCGGACCCTTGCCGAGCATAGTCCATACTCGACGACCTGAAAATAACGATTGATAATATAGGGCCTAAGTCCTAGGCCGAATCCTGGTCACTCCGGACCCTTGCCGAGCATAGTCCATACTCGACGACCTGAATGAGTCAATTTACCACGTTCGGGCAAAGCGACTCACCCCTTGTCAGGCATAATCCATACCCGACGACCGTTTATCAAAAGTCAGATAAAAATCCAATCAAAATCCAATTCAACATCCAAATCCAAAATCCAAATCCAGAATCCAAATCCAAAATCCGAATCCAAAACCAGAAAACCAGAAATCCAACCCAGCATCCAAAACCGAAAACGATCATCCAAAGGAAAATCCAAATCAAAAAGCAAGAAAAACCAGGAGCTCAATCGAAGCTCCAAAACCGAAAACCAAAAAGAAAAGCAGTGTCCAATCCAAAAGCGAAAGATAAATTTCACAAACCATAGCATCGCAGTTTATTATCATTCAGAGCATGCCTAGGGGCTATCTCCGTCCCCGTACATGTGTAAATGACTTGGTTGCTTGCCAATAGTTTGCTACTTATTTCATATTAACCTGGTCAAGGGACGATCAACCGACCATCATTCCTGGGCCTCCCACCATCGTAGCTTGAGGTAGGCGGCGGTTGCTCCTGCCTCGCCGTTGCATTCCGAGGTCCAACATATTGCGGCAGTTGTCCACTTCTTACATGTTCCTCAATTATGTCCTTTAAGTGCCTGCAGCTGTTGGTGTCGTGTCCATCCAAATCATGGAAGAGGCAGTGCCTTCCTGATGTCCTTTCCCGTTCTGTTGGTTCTCTCCTAGCCGGCCTCCGGTAGTGAAGGCGATTTCGAGTATCCAGGTATATCCGTTCCAGTGTTTCGTTCAATCCTGTGTATGTGGAAAACTTTGGATCCTTCCATTGCTTCCTAGCATTTCCAGAATCATCGTCCAGCTTCCTTTTTCCTTTGTTTTTATCCGAACCATTGCTGGATGGTCCTCCCCCTTCAACTGCATTAACCTTTTTCAATTTTAAATCCGTACTCGCATCTTCTTGTCGAAGGAACCTTTCTGCCTCATGAAAGAATTCGTCGAGATTCCGTGGGGGATCTCGTATCAGAGATACCTTGAAATCCGAGTTCTCCCTGACTCCTGATACTGCTGCCATTAAAACCATCGATGGATCGGGCCGATCCACCGAAGCAACTGCGGCACTGAATCGAGTTAGAAAAGCTCTAAGCGATTCATCCATCCTTTGCCTTACCGATGTCAATGTCATCACGTTCTTCGGTCTCTTGACATGAACCCGAAACTGTCCCAGAAACCTTTCCACCAATTCCCTCCAAGTCCCAATAGATCCTTCTTCCAGCTGCCTGAACCACATCGCAGCTAAGTCCGTCAAGTACAAAGGGAAGCATCGGGCCATCACCTCCTCTGATGCCCCCAGCACCTCCATGTGTCTAGTGTATCTCATCAAGTGATCCGTTGGGTCTTCCTTGCCATTGTATACCTCCACGCTAGGTAGCTTGAACTTAGGTGGGTTCTGAGCCATCCTTATTTCCCGAGTGAACGGACTCCTGTTTACTCCTTCCAAGTCTCCGTTGGTCAAACCACCTCGCACAGTCTTCCTGATTATATCTACCAATCCACCGTTGTCTGTCGGGGGTTGCCCCCGAGGGAACTCCGGTACATACTCTTCGTGTGGCTCGTTAGCAGCAACGTTGGTTCTAGCCTGTTGAATTCCTTCCAAAGGTTCTCCTGTGTTGAATCCCGTGGGCCTGCCCCCAAGCCCTTGTTGATTGCTACCTGGCTCCGTATCTTGTCCTTCGTTGGGTTCCATAACCCTAGCTTCTTGTCCTGCATCCATAGCCGTTGTAGCTGTTCCTAGGTTCTGCATCCCTGCAACTCTCATTTGCTCCAAGAAAGTTTGCATCATTTCCTGTTGACTTTTCAGCAACCTCTCTTGCAGTGAATTTGTTATGGCTTCCATTTCATCCCGGGTTATATAGATCGAAGCCGGTCCTTCCTCACCTCCGGAGGATGCTTGTTGACTTCCTCCTTGTTGGCTTCTCTCAGCCCTTAGCCTTCTACTGTTTTGCCTAGTCATTGTCTTCCAAATCCAAACTTCTATCCGATGTAGTGGGAGCTGGTCCTTCTCAGTGAAAGCACCAAAATGTTTGCGTAAAAAATGGCCACAAACACCCAATACCGTGAAAGCACCAGTGTATGAATATAAGTCAGCGATATTCAAACACAAATCACAGATCTCAGCAAATAACTCAAATACGTTTGCACAAAAGATGGGCAAAAAACTCCAAGTCGTATGATTTAGTTGATTTTATGTTGTTCGTAGTGATTTAGGTGGTTTATGCAAATGCGTAAAAAGCAGGGACTAAACTGTAAAAGACACACAGATTTATAGTGGTTCGGCCAGAATGTGCCTACGTCCACTTTATATGTTATTCTCCTTTTCCGATCCGATTACAAGTACAAAGCTTGTAGTACAAGTGTATGAAAGTTGTTTGAAAGTTCCTTCCAGGTTTGAGCTCTCAAACTTGTCTGCCATTGTTGTACCCCTGCCCCTCTATTTATAGAGTGAGGTAGGGGGCAGGGGGCTTGGAAGTATATAGCTGCTAGCGGGCCTGGGCTGAAGCAATCTGGTCCAGCATCATCTGGTTCGGCATGGCTTTCATTCGGCTATGCTTGGATAAGTTGGGGTTTGGTTCGGCCAAGGTGGTCCGATGGTGGTGTTGAAGTTGGTCCGGTAGTCTTCTGGATCGGTCGTAGTGGAAGGTTGGTTCGGTGATCACCTTGGTCCGGTGATTGGTTGGTGATAGTTTGGACCGGCTTCGGAGTCGTTTGGTTCGGTAGGACTATGGGGGAGGCCGGTCCGGTAGTGCTTGGGATGCCGAATGAGCTTGGTTTAGGGAGTGCCGAATGAACCAAGGGGAGGCCGGATATGATATGCCGAATGAAGCATGCCTTTGCTCTGCCGAATGAACTTGAGATTTTAGTGGAATTCCGGACTTATGCATGCTTGCTTGTTTATATCTCTGTACTTCCTGGTTTGTTCGTGGTGGAAACGCGTACAACATTGATATTCCAGTTTTGACCAAAAAGTGGGATAACAAAATGGTTCCGTATTCACTAAAAGAATATTTTGAAAATATATATCTCTCAAAGTTATTTTGGTAAAGGAAGTGAATGAATCAAAAAACAATCACCGAATTACATCAATTTTATCGATGATTGGATTTCGATGGAATCGGGGTCGGATTTGGGTGATTCCTGTCCCAAAACCACTTCGGATCAATTTACGTATTCGAAGATTGAAGATGTTTGAAGATGGAGATATTGAGACGAATATAACGAGGGACTACATGTTGATTAATTGGGGATAAACTCCTGATTCACTATATTGTATCAGTGGTCTCTTTGTTATGAAAAACCTCAAAACCACAAGGAATTCTAGCCTAGTAAACGTCGAGGAAAGTGCGTTCGGTTTGTCCAGTTCGTGGACAACTTGTATGGACGTTTGTCTGACATTCCATTTCTAAAGATTATGTATATTGGTTTTTACAAATGTACATCAGTGTTGGTGGAGAAGGTAGCAAAGCTAAGTGGGTCATTCCAAAATAGGGTATGATCATCCCCTTCTAGATATATTTCTTCCCGCTATGACGTTCGGGATGTAAATTAATGTGGATGTATGTGAAGAGAGCTCTTAGATAAAGGTCGGTAACGACCGGGGGATGACATATTCGGTACTATCTAGTTATAGAGATAGGCCGGTCTTGTATTGGTAGAGGAGCTTTGTGATGGTTCCTCGGCACATCCATCTAGAAGTGTTCCGATTGGAAGGTAGTCCCTTCACCTGGACATTTGTAAGGAAACCCATTCTCCAATAAGAACTTGCGGTTTTGTTTGTAGAACCTAGTATGCTGGAATTTAATAATGGTAACAATTTCGGCTAAGATTAATAAGTTTATTTGCAAGTGTCTTCAAGAATGTCATTAAAAATAATATCCCAAATTTTACGTAATAAAGACTTTTGGTTATCATAAGGTAAAAACCAGTTCCGTGTTTATGTGTGGCATGGTCTTATGAGATACATTTTTGTTTTCAAAACATCGTACTTTGAGTGCTCACACCAGTCCCATGACCGACCCAGAGTTTGTTTTTCCCTCTAAACTCTGGGTGCCCTATTTTTCAGGCAGCGGTGTAGTCAGGATACCTTAGGAGCATTTTGGAGCATGCTGAGGAGCATTTTGTAGAAGTCTTTTGGAGCTATGAAGCCGACGTACCTTATGTAGATATCTACCCACTTTCCGCTATGTTATGTAGTACGTATTTTCCAGCATATATACAGATAGACAGTTATAACTATCCCCTTGAACTTGTATTCGACTCTGATCATTTATCTATAATTAAAATGTTTAATATGATGTGAGATTCAATTATTGTGTTGTCTTCTATCTTTATTTTCTTTTACACCACTGATAATCTGCCTCCCCGGCACTTGGATTTACGGCTCGTGAAACCATGGATGTATTAGTGTCGTTTTCCAAGGGACCATGAGACGCGTCGTCACATATGGTTTTTGAAAGAAATTAGGATTTCGAAAATGATATGATTTAAAAGGTGAATATGATTTCAAAGTGAATATGATTTCGAAGGTGATATGGTTTTGAGAATATGATATTTTGATATAAATTGTAAATTGACTTTTGAAATGTAAAAGAACCATCTGGTGTGAAATAAGCATTTGGGTTGTTAAAGAGACCGGGATCGGATATTGTGATCACCCTATTTTTAACATCATATAACTGGATAATTAACTTATTTTATTAGTTGAACAAATAAATTTTGATAATTAAAATATCGACATATATATAAATTAACTTAAAACTATATAGGATATTTAATTATGAAATCCTTGGGTATATATTTATATATATATATATATACATAATGAATGGAAGCTTTATGATGTTAATAGTGTTTGTGTGTGTATATATGCCTATGAAATGAAATGTAGGAAAGTTTGTAAAAGTATGGATATATATATAATATCAAAAACTCACATAAGATATTTTAGTTATTCCAAATTTATATTTTCATTTTCAAAATCTCAAAAATAACATATGTTAGAAATAAAAATAAGAATAAATAAAAAGGTCTATAATATTTCTTTTGAGTTACATGAAATAAGTATAAAAAGAAAACAAAAAAATGAATACTTAAAGTATAAAGAAAATATATAAATATATTCATATGAACATTTGTAGGCTTAGAAGACACATGCATATGAGTGTCAAATTGTTTTCTTCATTTAAAAATGAAGAAAAGGAGAAAAAAAGGCTGTACAGTTATTTTTCTCATTTCTCAACTTCTACTTCTTTCTACTTTGTTTTTCTTTCAAAACCAAAACCAAAGAGACCAAAAAACTAAGATTCAAATCAAGTTCAACTTAAGATTCAACTGAAAGAAGATCAAATCAAAATCACTTGTAGTTCAAATCTAGTAGCAGTTTCCAAATTTCAAACATCTATTCTCTGTTTAAGTTTAAGTGAGTAAACTTCATTTTTGAAATCAAATCTTTTTATAAATTCAAGGTTTTTTCTTAAAGATAAAAATAGAAATAACAAATTGGGATGTGTAGTTGCATAGGAATAAAAGTGTTTATGCCAGTATATTGAAATATGAGAAACCTACACATATATGTTTCCTCTATTTAGTGTTTCCTGGTATGTTCAACTCTTCAAAAATCAATATCTCATCCTCTAGCTATTTTTAGGACATAATGTTTGAAAAGTTTCTATTTGCATATGTGTGTACTTAATTTTAAAATTGATTTCATATGATATTATTAAGTATACATATAGGAAGAGCTATGTTTACAGTAAGTTAATCCAAAGTGTAAAATTTGAAGCATCGTATTTCGTTCTTTGGCTTGCATAGACGTGATCGCTGGGTGGAATAGTGAATTTTGGTGGGAATTTCATAATTTTCAATTGGGTATGTAAGGAGATGACCAATTTCCAGTTGTGGGTCAAATTCTGGTGAGGAGGTCGAAGGTGGGAGTCGTCATTGGGTCAAAAGGAAGCTGCATGGTTGGGGGACTCGGGAAAAATGAGCGGTGATTTTTCCAATCATCGTGGTGATCGATAGAGGGAGGATTAGGGTTTTAGGCGAGTTCGATTATCGTCGGTCTATGGCGTCGCGGTGAAGTTTTAAGGTTGCGGCCAGGGGGTTTGAAGGAGTAGGTCATGGCGATGGCCTGGTTATTTTTTGGCAGGAAATAGTGGCTGGTGGTGATGCAACAAGTGGGTGTTAGGTGTCGGTTGTCTGGAGCTTTTGGTTTTGCCGATGAACTTTTGAGTGAGGGCGAGTTTGTGGATTCCAGATGTGGTGGCGAGTGCAGGTGGTCGTGGAGGTTTTGCGAGGCCGAACAGCGGTGAGATCAGGTGGGTCGTGGGTTTGTGTAGGTGCACACTAACGTGCATAGTATGTCGTTTTCTGGGAATAAGTTATAAGGGGGAGCTGGAAATAAAGAAGAAAGGAAAAGGTGGAAGAAAGGATTGGGACATTAAAAGAATTTATATAATTTCTCAAAGTAACTTCCAAAACATACTTAAAGTTAAATGCTTTTGTAAAGTTAAATATGTTCTGAACTTATAAGTGGAAGGGATATTAATAAGAAGAATTTAAATTGAGGAGTCTAAATGGATTAATGTAACATCCCTGAATTTTAGACAAGATAATTTGATAATTAATTTAATTTTTGAAATTAAATTGTGGAATTATTTGTGAATTAATTTGAAAGTTTCCATTATAAATAATTTTTTTATTATAAATAGAACTTTGATTTGAAATTTGAGGATAAATATTTTATAAACAAAAAATTGGATTTAAAAATAAATATATTAGAAATAAATTTAATTTGAAATTTTATTTTTAAGTTAATAAGAAATTATTTCTAATTTTATTAAATATGCATTCTTCTTTAAAAAAATGAAGTTTCGAATTTGATAAAATAGATTTTGCAAAGGCCAATTTAGAATAGAAATTTTTATTCACGTGTAATTAAAATGTAAAACCATCTTTTGCTTTAAAAGGTTTTTATAAATGATTAATAAAGGAGTGTATTTTTTAAATAAGAAATATGTTATTAAGTTATATTTAAAATATCATTTGTAGTGTTTAATATATAGTAAAAGTTTGAATGTCATTTAAAAGTTAAGTTCAATATTTTACATATGTATGTTATTTATTAAAGTATAATTTATTTTAAAATTAATTTTTTCTTAAGATTTTATAAGAGAGAATGCATTTATTGAATAATAGAAATTGTACATATGAAAACATTTGTTATAATAAGTGTAAATATAATAAAACACATATGTTGAAATACAAAAATATATTTACATAAGGGGTTAAAATCAAATTTACAAATATATTTGAATCAAGAATATAAACATAAAAATGATTTGTGTGACATTTGTAAATTAAAGAGGTTATGTAATTACAAATGTAAAAAATAGGACAAATGGCAAAGGAATTATTTTCTTTTGAATTTGATGTAAAAAAATGTAAGAGGAAAAATAGCCAGGCTGTTCTATTCTTCTCAAAAAAGTTTCTCATGCCTAAACAAAATTTCAAAATCCTCTTCAAAAAAAATATCTAAATTCGAAATCTTTTCTAATCTAAATTCCTAAAAACAAGGACCAAACCTGAAAAACAAATTCTAAAGCAAAGGCAAAGGCTCAGATCAAAGCCTGGAAGTTTAAAACCTGAGAAGTAGATCAAACTGGAAACAGATTTGGTAAACAAAAGAAACGAAGAAAAACTGGAAATTCAAACGGTAGGAAAGCAACTCAAAATCAAGCAAGTTTCAGACAAAATCAAAGAATAGTTAAAGCGATTCATCATCAAGTAGAACAACACAAGAAAATCAAAAGCAAGATTTTCAAAACTCAAGAAAAAGATTTTTTTCTCTGTTCAAACTTCATCTCAGGCGAGTAAACTCTTTTTTAAACCTGAATTTGTTTGAATCACTGGTTTGCATGTGATGATATGGAAAGTTATGAATTAAATGTGATGGAATGGATATATATTCATGCCTGTATGTATGTATAATGGTGTGCATGTATCTGGAATCAAGAAGATGATGTCTTTGTTAAAAATTACATCGTCTAATTAAGTTCAAAATCTAATTCTATCTTCCTCAATCTCTTCTATCTTGTAATATTAATAAAACATGTTTAAAATCATCATAGCTTAATTTTAAAAATATTTTTTTAATATAATATGGAATGGTTTTGTCTGAAAGAAGAGATACAGTGAAAAAATCCAAGATTTACCCAAATTTTGATTTGCATGAATTCCAGATTAGATTATATCATCTAAACCCATTTCGAAAACAATGGTTTTTAAAACAAAAACTAGAATTTTTAGTTGCGTACTAGGGTTGTAATTATGGGATGAATGGGAAATGGGTTATAGCGATTTTCTGGTGATCGAGCAAGAATTGGACTTCGGGTTCGTGGCATTGATTACTGGGGGGATCAATAATCATAAGAGAAATATGAAAGGAATTTTTAATTCATTGTGGATGATGGTTTGAATTGAATTAGGGTTTAAGTCCTGTATTTGGATGGTTGTAGTTGCAAGAAAATCTCGCCGTCGACACCGCGATATGGGCAATCGCACCTGGGGGGTCGAGTTCTTGGCGGGACGAAGCACCTTCGGCCAGAATGGCGTGGGTTCTGGTGGTGTGTAGCGGTGAGGTAGAGGGGTTTTATGATGAGCATGTGGTTCTAGAGTTGGGTCGAACTGCTGGAATTTGAATTCGTCGGTGTTTCATTGTTCTGGATATTGTGGATGGTCAGAGAGATCACCAGCGACTTGTTGGAGTTATCAATGTTGGTCTGAAGGTCAACGATCATCGGTGCATGTGGATGCACGCACCTGTGCATTTTTGCTTATCTGGGTGGTTATAGGTTGGGAAAGAAGGCGAACGTCTCGGGGTTAAAGCACACGTAAATGATGGGTTTATTCGAAGCGAGTGTAATGACCCAAAACTTCTTCCATTTGAAATTCATATATTTAATTGATTTTAAATATTAACAAGTAAAATTTGTAAGTTGAAAATTTTATTTTTCGAATATTTAGATTTAATTGCATAATTAAATCGATATTTAATATTTGAAATTGCATAAATAACTGGAAATTGGGTTTAATGTGATTAAAAATGATTTATAAAGTTATATTAAATCATATTGGAGTTAGAACAATGTTTGTGAACTTTTAAAATTGAATTTAAAATTAATTTGTGAAAATTGAATATTTCAATATTTAATCGACTAGTGAAAATAGTCATTTTTCAAATAATCTCGGATTTCGACAAAACTAGTTTCATCGGATCCGTAATGTTATATTATTATAAGATTTCAAATTTCGTATCAATCGGATTTACCGTTTGTCCGGGGCAAGGCAAAACGCATAGGAATTAGTTTAAATCGATTTAATTTAAATTTGATCGTTTATTTTCGTAACTCACACATATGCTCGAATTAGCTTCCGAAACATATTCCATTGTGTCCGGAACGCGGGGTAAACCACAGAAACTCCAGTCGCCGCGCGAGATTTAGAGTTCGGAAAATTTTGGATGAATAGTGTTTTCGTCAATTTTCTATAAAAGGACCATTATCATCTATTTTGCAAAAAAATAAACAAAACCCCAGTTCCTTAAGTCGGCCGCCGCTTCTAACCATTTCAATGGCCGAAAACTTTCCATCTTCTCCCTCCAATTTCTTCAAATCCACACTTCAATTCGAAAAACTTTTAACTACAACATTGTAGAGTGTATCGAGCTCTATAATATCAACGGTCAAGATCTGACTTCGAGCGGTGGATCAACAGCAATTGGAGCTGGAAGGCCTCACGTTCGTGCATGGAAAACAAGGTGAATAGGCGACCGAGTTGGACCAAGTTGCGGCCAAAGGTGTGTTGCGTGATGGGCTTCAAAGTGGCAGGGTTCGATCGTATTCAAAATGCAGGTGGTGGTTGCAAAAATTAGGGTTTGGATGGCTATATTGGGTTGTTGCGTGCGACATCTCCTGCGAACGAGCGTGAGGAGAAAGAAGGCGGCCGAACGGCCTAGATTCCATCAAGCTTGTGCGTGCGGCTTTGATATGTTGAGGTTATAAAAAAAAATAGAAATTAATTTGTATAATATTTAAAACATTGTAACTTGTTCATACGAGGTCGGAAAATTACGAAAAAAATTGCGTTGCAATCATTTTGTCGAGCACTACGCAATGGAGCTAGTTTGGAGTCGTTTGGAGCTAGTGAAAATTTTGGGTAAAATTAAATGCACGTTTAATTTTATTCGAAATAAAATGTTACAACTGTTATCGGAAACTCAAGGTGAGAACTTCTCACTCAATCGAATTGTTTCAATTTAAATTTTAAATAGTTAGATTTAAAATTGCTTGATTGTTTGATTGGATGATAATTATTATCTGTTGTATTGAAATAGACCCTATACGCCGTATATTAAGCGGATGTTATTTATTATACCGCGATAATTCCAACTTGTATGGAATTGGTATTATATATGTACTTGGAGTTGATTTCCCACATTATATAGTGGATAAGACCCTATTGCGCCGCGTAATAACGGATAATATTTTATAAATCCCATATACCGTGATATTCCGTCTTGAAGCGGAATTGATATGATGCTAACATCTTTGGATGCAGGGAAACATGTTGGAGGGATCCAACTGGATTCCTCAAACATTTGAATTTGTTTCAATGTTGTGTATTGATCTATTTATAATCTATGTGATTATCTTTGTGATTGAAATCGTTAAAGGCTAAAATTTTAGCCGAATATATTTTTGGTATCGTTAGATGCCGAAAATAGATAAAATTTGATTTTTAAAAATTTAAGTTGAGAATTCATAATAAAATTTAATTTTGGAATTGATTCATTTTATATAAATAAACGTTGTAATTTTTATGTTATAAAAATTATGATTTTTTTGAAATATAAGAGAAATGTCATTTTTGAAATAAGTAGTTGATTGATTTATAAAATGGTTTAAATTGGGATTTTTGAATTATTATAAATGATTTATATAAAAGATTTATAAAATTGATGTTTATAAATTAAAATGTTGGAATTATAAAATGAATTTTTATAAGTATTAAAATGAAGTATAAATGGATTTCATAAGTGAATGAAATCTATATATTTATAAATTGTGAAGTTATAAAATGAATAGATTTTTGTAAAATAAAAGATTTATAAGTAATTAACTTATAAATTGGATTTTGGCGTGTAAATGGGATATGGATAGAAATTTGTTAATAAAGCGATTTTATGAGTTAAAGTTGTTATAAAGTATAAATGGAATTTATAAACGTTGTTTTATAAATCCGAAATCAACTTATTTTGATAAGTTTAATTATTATAGCTTATTAAAGGAAATATATCCACGATTTGGGACAGTGAATGATCCTTTAAATAAAATATGTAGAAATGATGAATTTGGTAAATGAAGTATATTCACGATTTTGGACGGTGAATAATATATTAAAGAAATATTTTGGGAAAGTGATATTTTAAATAGAATTAAAACGATTCAAAAATGTTTTAAAATGTATTAAGTATCGAAACCATAGATTTCAACATTCATTGTTGAAATAGACGTTTTCGAGAAACAGAGAGAAAGGGTGGACTATAACACTGTTGTTATAGTAAATGATTTTCGAAAGGAAATTTTTTGTATAGTATGGGTTTGTATATCTATCTTAAATTTCAAATCCCTATACTAGTGATTTTGGGTTGTCGTAACGATGTTTTACGCAACATTCGTTTTGACTCAAACAAATGTGTTAAGAGGAAAGTTTTCCTTAAAGAACAAAACATATACTTAATTCGGATTTAAGTATATTGAATATTTTCCAAACGTTGAAAATAAATAGATTTGTGAATTACTTATTATTGAATAAGTATGGAACGTTTTCCAATATGAAGTGAATGTTTTGAGATTATACCTTTTAAAGATAAATTTAAAGTGAATAATTGAAATCGATTTGAAAAATTGTATAAAAAGTGGATATTTAGAAATGTAAATTCACAATGGAAATTTATAAGGGAAATTTGTTTAAAAATAAACATTGAATTATTTTTAAAAGTGTGGAAATAAATTTACGGATTTGGAACGTAAATTTAATAAATCGGTAAGAGTTTATTTGGTTGATTTAGATGAACCAGTTTGAAATGAAAGCTGTAAAGGTGAACATTGATTTGAAATTTGTTTTCAAATGGTTGAAGTGTGGAAATTATATCTTATAAAGATATTTTGGAAATAAATAATTGGGAAGATTATTTGAAATCGGGTTATGTTGTGAATATGGATTGATAGTTAAATAACCGACTATCAATATTGACCCTTGAATGACTATTTGTTGTGAATTGGTTGGAATTGAGTGCTACACTTATTTTTAAATTATTGCGCTCGTTATTCGGACTACCCATTCCGAATAGTGATACGACGTAATGGATAGCATTAAAGACCGGTGTTGAAGACCGAGTATTTGTTAACGATAGGATGACCTATCGATTGTCTCTGCACCGTTAGCTACGGTATAGAGATTTCCTTTGTGATGGGAAATTCGATCGGGATTGTGGATACCTGGATTGCAAGGGCTTCTTTTGAAGTGCCTTCGGTTCTGTTCGAGCCCGGAACAGACTTGTATGGTTACGTGTTTGACATTACATTTTGAGATATAAAGCAGATTTCTTTCAAATACATTTTTGTTGGCGGCGGGGAATTTATTCTCTTAGTTAACACCCTTCCCTGAGACGTACGAGCTCAGAGGTTTTGTAGTTGAAGGTAATCAGCGATATACTCCCAATTTGGTAATGTGGCATGCTGAGTGTTGCCGTGTGATGATTATTTATTGATCATTTGTTGATCAAAGCGTGACTTTGTGAAAAAGCGTAGCTTTGTGGATGAGACTTCGTCAGACCTCACACCGCGGAAATGGTCGAAACAGGAATATGCGGCAAGGTTATGAGGGTCGCTCCCTTTAGGGTGTCTCATTTACTTCTGGAAAAGGGTGGTGTCAGGTATGGAGCCCTGATGCTTAACCTATGTGGTTACTCCAATCTCATTTGTCTGTGTGGTTGTTGCTTGGTGATAGAGGGCACTCGGATAAAGGTCCCAAAGGACCGGGGAGTGGCATATTCGTGTAGTAGTTACCTAGTTACAGAGGTAACCCAGCCTTGTGTTGGCAGAGAGGTGGTTAAGTTCTCGAGACGTCCCGCCAGAGGCGATCCCATGTGGCAGTAAGAAGTTCCTTAGCCTGACCATTTGTTGGAAAATCCAAAGAAACAATACGAGCCTTGTATGGTTTTAGTTGTATTACCCGCCATTCACTTATGGTGGCGCCCCACTATTTGGATGGTAGCTATAGTAGGCATAGTTCGGAATATCCATGCAAGCTAAGATTTATATTCTATTTTCGAAATGTTTTCATCACTATGCACTAATAATAATATCAAAAATGATTTGTTTTGCGTAGTAAGCATCTTTGACTATTATAAGGAGAAATCTCCTCTAATACTGCGTTTGCATTGTGTGTGTGCGGGGAGGCCTTATGGTAATTTCATTTTCCAAAAGCATTGTGGATATTTTTCACTCCCTTGTTGTTGTTGTTTTAAAAAATAAATAATTGTTTTGAGTTCTCACACCAGTCCCATGACTGACCTGGAGTTTGTTATTCTCTTCCTAAACTCTAGGTGCACATCATTTTCCACACGGGCAGTCTAGAGTCAGGTTATCAGGTAATTCTGGATTCAGAAGTGCTATGAAGCTCAAGTGGCAAGCTGGATGGCGAGACGTATTACTTGTATATGATATTATCTTTCCGCTGTAAATTCACTTGTAAGGACATGTTTGTATAACTGTCCATTGTCCATGCTTGTTGTTGTGTTGTATATTTTTGTTGTACGCTCTGATGATGTAATGTAATAACTGATATAGTTCTTTGTTTTAAAGATTATTCATTTATCTATCATATGTTGTTCCGCTGCGACTGTGAGATTCCGATATTGGTTCTGTTCTATTTTCTTACTTCTTCTATCTTTTTCTTCTACCTCTTCTTTTTAACCCTAACAATTCGGTTTTCCGGCATTCGATTATGCAGCATTTGATACAGTGGACGTATGAATGCCGACCTTCGGATCTCGACAAAATCGCAGTCTGTTACATTTGGTATCAGAGCATTTGGTTAAGTGACAACCTTGGCTCTGTTGGGGATTACTCATTAGAGATAGAGTCAGCAGTACTCTAGAATGAGTTGAGTGTAATAATAGATATGAGAGCGAATTTTTAGTAAATATGAAATTGTTTTGTATTGTGTTGGCTTATCAGTTGATTGTTTATAGATTCTGGTTAGTGCAGTCTAGCTAACTGTGTCAATAGGGGTTTCTAAACTCTTGAACGAGATAAACCGACATAATATCATTTTAAATTGGGTAAACGAAATAATTTTACCTTAATTATATTATATATATATATATAAAGGAATAATTTTTTAGAATTATCAAAGTGTATGTAAAATTGAATTGTTTGATTGTTGAAAATGTAAGAAAATATATAAGTAAATCAAAGTTGTTCGAATAATCCGAATAAAAACAACAATTGTGAAAGAATATATTATATAAAAGCAACAATTGTATAAATATAGAATTTTAGTTGAAAGATTTACAATTGTGAAATAATCTTGTATAAGTAAAGTTGAATAGTGAAATTATATAAGCAAGATTTATAAATGTGATTTATGAATAAAAAGAAAATTTTGAAAGATTTTAAAGCATTGGATTCACTACTGTTGCTGGGGAATAATAGGGTGATGACTGCAACATCATCAGTATCATTTTCGAGTTTCTGTGTGATGGATTTGCTACCATAGTAAATCGAAATTGAATTTTGTTGTGATAAACAAATTTGAAAAAAAAATCCAAGTTGGAATTGATGAATATAAGTTATCAATTTTTGAACTTATAATATGAGATAATAAAATTTTAACTTTGGTAAAGTTGAAATAAATTTGAATTAATATGATAAAATATATGATGTGAAATTTAACTAAAGGAAGTTAAATAAATTAAATCAGATTTGGAAGTTGAATAATAAGTTGTATAACTTATTAAATGTAAAGATGTAAGTATAACCAATTATTAAAATGGTTAAACAACTTTGTTAAGCAAAACGAGGTATGGATCTAAATAAGTGATAAAATTGACTTTGGTAAAAGATAAATAAAATTTACTTAGAGTTGGAATTTGAATTGGATTTTAACTGGATTAGATATGTTGTTGAAATGGATATTTAAGTTAAGTTAAACAAATGATGTTTAAAAGGAATATAGCTTAAGTGATGCTGAATAAAGTTGATTTTGGTATCAAAATGAATTAATGAAATGAAACCATTAAATGGATATAAATTTGAGTTATATATAGGAGATTCAACTTTATTTGTAAAATAGATTAGTAACTGAACCAATGAATTGACTACTAATCAATCGATGAAATGATATAGAATAATGGATATAAGTGTTAATTCATTAAAAGCTAATGTAATTGAAAATGAATAATTGAATGGAAGTCAATTTAATATTAGACCAAATTGAGTACAAACGTAGTGAATTAAATTAATTTGGTTGTATTGGATATACATTGGTTGTTAGATTACTGTTAATTGATTGAAATAGTAATTCATATGCAATTGAATGAATAGAAATTGAAAGCTAAAGCAATTAAATTCAAATTGGAAGTTAAGTAAATTTAAATTGAATGGAAATTGGTTTGAATTGAAAGTGGACCAACTTGAATGTAAATTAGTGAATGTAAACTAATTAAAAATGAATAATTGAATGTCGTTGTATATGAATTGATTGTAAACAATTACAATAATGTCGAAATCATATAAGTTGCTTATAAACCTTGTTTAGTATGCGTTTCTTTTAATATGCATGTGTTGTAGTTGTTTAAAAGAGTAAAATGTCAATAACTTCTTGTATATGTCACTTACGGTTTATATTGAGTAAGTAGTGGTACCGAGGATAATGCTGGCTAGTTTTGGTTGCACAAAATGCTAAATAAATAACCGCTTTGCTTAAAAATGCTAAAAAGGTACGCCTACGCAATAAAAATATGCAATATGAACTGTTTTTCTGTTTTCCGACCGTGTGGGTCGATGTGTACATATTTATATCTATTGTGATATTGTAAAAGTCCCTCTGTACAAAGGAGGTAATGGAGAAATTTTTTGAAAATTTAGGGCGTTAGAAAATTTTCGAGAAATTTTGGAAACAATTTTTTTGTGAAAACTAAGTTTTGATTTGAAGTTAAAGGTTAAACGATATTGTTGATTTTGAAAGGATAACTATATATGGATTTGAAAACTTAGTAAATATTTTGTAAGAAGTTTAACTATTGAATTTTTGGAAAAGTTAAACACTAAAGAGATTCGTAAATCAAAATTTGAACGGGTTGTTTTGAATAATTAATGGATTCTATAACTTTTTCTTACATGGAAATTTCGAGGATGAAATTCTTTTAAGGGGGGAAGTTTGTAACGACCCAGAAATTTTGTCATTTGAAATTCAGATGTTTAATTGATTTTAAATATTAACAAGTAAAATTTGTAAGTTGAAAATTTTATTATTCGAATATTTAGATTTAATTGGATAATTAAATCAATATTTAATATTTGAAATTGCGTAAATAAATGGAAATTGGGTTTAATGTGATTAGAAATGATTTATAAAGTTATATTAAATCATATTGGATTTAGAACAATGTTTGTGAACTTTTAAAATTGAATTTAAAGTTAATTTGTGAAAATTGAATATTTCAATATTTAATCGACTAGTGAAAATAGTCATTTTTCAAACAGTCCCGGATTTCGATGAAACTAGTTTCATCGGATCCGTAATGTTATATTATTGTAAGATTTCAAATTTCGTATCAATCGGATTTACTGTTTTTCCGGGGAAAGCCAAAACGCATAGGAATTAGTTTAAATCGATTTAATTTAAATTTGATAGTTTAATTTCGTAACTCGCACATATGATCGAATTAGCTTCCAAACAAATTCCATTGTGTGTGGAACGTGGGTAAAACCTAGAAACGCCAGTCACCGCACGAGATTTGGAGTTCGGAAATTTTGGATGAATAGTGTTTTCGTCAATTTTCTATATAAGGACCATTATCTTCTATTTTGCAAAAAAATAAACAAAATCCTAGTTCCTTAAGTCAGCCGCCGCTTCTAACCATTTCAATGGCCGAAAACATGCCATCTTCTCCCTCCAATTTCTTCAAACCCACGCTTCAATTCGAAAAACTTTTAACTACAACATTGTAGAGTGTATCGAGCTCTATAATATCAACGGTCAAGATCTGATTTTGAGCGGTGGATCAACGACAATTGGAGCTGGAAGGCCTCACGTTCATGCACAGAAAACAAGGTGAATAGACGACCGAGTTGGACCAATTTGCGGCCGAAGGTGTGTCACGTTATGGGTTTCAAAGGGGCAGGGTTCGATCGTCTTCAAAATGTAGGTGGTGGTTGCAAAAATTAGGGTTTGGATGGCTATATTGGGTTATTGCGTGCGACATCTCTTGCGAACGAGCGTGAGGAGGAAGAAGGTGGCCGAGCGGCCTGGATTCCATCAAGCTTGTGCGTGCGGCTGTGATATGTTGAGGTTATAAAAAAATAAAAACTAATTTGTATATTAATTTGTATAATATTTAAAACACTGTAACTTGTTCATACGAGGTCGGAAAATTACGAAACAAATTGCGTTGCAATCGTTTTGTCGAGCGGTACATAATGGAGCTAGTTTGGAGTCGTTTGGAGCTAGTGAAAATTTCGGGTAAAATTAAACGCACATTTAATTTTATTCAAAATAAAATGCTACAACTGTTATCGGAAACTCAAGGTGAGAACTTCTCACTCAATCGAATTGTTTCAATTTAAATTTTAAATAGTTAGATTTTAAATTGCTCGATTGTATGATTGGATGATAATTATTATCTGTTGTATTGAAATAGACCCTATACGCCGTATATTAAGTGAGACGACCCGACTTTTTCTCCACAAAAAGTCGTATCATCCTTAAGAAAGAAAGGGATAGAAAAGAGAAAAGAAAGAAGAGAAAGAAGAAACAACACAAGAATCTCAACAGCGGAACGAATAAATTATGTTTGTAACATAAGTATTACATAGTATTACAACAATTATCAGAGTTACATAGACAATACAACACATACTAGATAGTTATAAACACCTGTCTAGTTATTACAACTCAATACATAACAAAAAACACTCAGAGATACCAACACAGTGGAACTATATAACTATACGCAGAAGCCTCCTGCTCCATATGCTCCTCCACAATTTGTCAAAGCTAACCGGAAACATAACCTGAATCCCTTGGCTACTCGTAAAAATTTGAGTACCCAAGAGTTAAAGAAAACAAAAATAACTCCTGGTCAGACATGGGTCTGGTGTGAGTAACAGGTTAAAGTTGCTTAACTTTGAAAAACCTTTGAAAAGAAAAGGTATCACATAAGACTTCCCACACATAAATATGGAAAAGTTTTTACCTTACGCCAACCAAAACATTTGATAGGAAATCCGATGATATTATAATAGTGTCTAGGGTTTTCAAGTAAATAAGAAATAGTCAAAATTGTTACATGATTAAATTCCAGCTACTAGCCACAAAAGTGGGTAATACAATCAAAACCATTGGCACTTATTAGATTTTTGAATCCATCAATGGCTGGGCTACTGGGGTACCGCCCATCACAGTATGTGGCCTAGATTACCGTACCGAGGAGCCACCCTAACTCCCCTGCAACACAAAGCCGGAACCATTCCTTACTGAACAGTTCCGAACAAGACCACCCCGCAGTTGTGATCAGCAACCGCACCACTAAGCCGAAATAAAGGGACATCTAGACAGGGGTAAATCTTGCTCTCAAGTGGGGGCTACCCACGAAGCCTTGCTGCACCTCCCCTGTTTTAGCCATTCCCGGTTGATGAGGCTTGAGGCTACGATTACCTTTATAGGACATATCACTTAGAATGCTCATCGTCCACCTTACGATGTTTTGAAAGCATTCAATCCATACAAGTTCGTTCCGGGTTCGAACAAAACCGAAGGCATTATCTTGTTACACTCATTTTGGAATCATCCTCAGAGTTAGCGACGATAACCCTTGCACTCTGAATCTTCACCTTCACTTGAGATTCCCAACCTAACGCTAATTTGGATCGATGTGGTTTTCGCATATCCAAATATGGAAACCCGATCCCGGTCTCATCGAAATCCAAAACGTGTCTTTTTAAGGCCAAGTTGTTTTAGAGTTTAAACAATTTCAATTCATTATCTATATACACATAGATAGATAATTCACAACACAATAGATAATCAACATTATCATTACCAACAGATAATTCATATCAAAATCAGATAATCCATATTATCATCCAAAAGCAATCAATGCATCTATACATTTTCAATCTCATAGCCAAGATTACAAACCATACCAGACAACCAATACCAATCATCAAACATAAGCAATGATCTAATGATCACTCCTTCTATAATTAATTTAAAATGAATTAAATTAATTACCTAATCTCTAATTAATTGAAAATTAATTAAATTAATTACTTTATCATTATAATCCTGCTTAACTTAACCATCGATTGATTACAAATCAATTTAAATAATCACCATCTAAATATTCATTTCAATTAATCCTTACTGGTTAACCATCTCTAATTACTATAAGTAATTAGTCTTTAAAATTAATTACACAAGTTAATTATATTAAATCCTTTTGCAAATAATTATCTTGTAATTGCTTAATTAATTAATTAGCTAAAATTAATTACATCAATAATTTATTCATTATTAATTATACCTTAATTAATCAATTCTAAATTACATAATTAATTAATTAATTAATTAATGATTTCTAATTACATTTAAATCAATCTCTCTGTATAAATTAATTACATAAGTAATTAATCTTTAATTTAAACCATAAATATATGAATCACCCATGATTAATAACCATTCTGTAATTAACTACTTTAATTACTCATCCCATAAATTAATTACTCTTAATTAATTATTTCCATTTATCCCTTGATTAATTTCAAAGTAATTTAAATCCAAATTACTTCTATAATAAATGTCTTTAATTAGATTCAGTAATTATTTATTTAATTACTTCCCTAAGTAATTACAATTTCATTAATTACATAAAGTAATAATCAAATAATCCACAAATGTTTAAATTAATTTAACTTAATTAATCTAAACTAATCACATAAATCAAATTAATTACACCAAGTAATTAATTCATTAATTACTTTCATTAAGTAATTAAACATAAACAATTGATTATTACTAATTAATTAATTTAATTAATTATCAAAAATTAATCACATTAATTAATTGTTAAATAATCTTAAGTTAATGACCTTCATTAACATTTCTTAATTACTTAATTAAGAGTTAACTTATACAAATCATTATTAATTATCAATTAATTAATATTTAATTACAATTTAATTAATCACTAATTATAAATTAATTAAGTGTTAATTAAAATCTTAATTTTCTTTAATCACTTGATTAAATAAATCTTAATCATTAATTAAATTTAATTAACAATCCTTAATTATAGATTAATTAACCTTAATTAATTAATCTCAAATCTAATTAATTACTTAATTAAACATCCACATTATTCATTAATTAAATAATTAATATTCCATTTAAATTAATTTAATAATTTAAATGAAACCAATTTCTTAAGTTCTAAATTAAGAAATATTCTTCTTATATAAAGTATTTTAAACAAATTGTTTCAAACAAATTCAATTTATAAATTCCTTTTTAAATTTCAAACTGAAACACAATTTAAATTTTCGTTTCAGATTCAAACTTCAAAATTTAAAACTTTACTTACACTTCCATTTTCATTTTTAAATTCAAACCAATGTTCCTTTATACTTTAAAAAGTTTAAAAACTAAATTTAAATTCCCAGATTTAAAATTAGTTCAAACTCAGGTTTATCTACTCTAAATTCCATATTTCAGTTTCCAGATTTAACTTTGTTTTAAATTTTCAGTTGCAGTATAAACTTACTTTTAAATTTAAAATAGAAAAACAATTTCCTGTTTGAATTTAAACATCTTACATTTTTGAATTCCAAAATGTTTCAAAATCCAAGATTTAAACTATTGGTCACATATTTAAATTCCAGGTTTAAAAAAAAATATCAGTTTGAACTTCAACTTATATTTTCAACTTTACTTTTAAAATTTTAAAACAGAAAAACAGAATGCAGTTTCCAAACTTAAATTTTTCCGGATTTAAATTATTTCTAAAAACCAAAACTCAAACTTATTTGAACATATATTTTAGATTCAGGTTTTAAAACCCAAGTTCAAATTAAGTTTACATTTTAAATTTTAACTTTTAAAATTTAAAAACTGTAAACAGATTTCCAGATTATGCTAAGACCAAACTAATGTTTCAAAATTTAAATTATTTCAAAACCTAAGATTTAAACTAATTGAATTTATATTTAAAACGAGTTTAAATCTTAAACTTGGTTCAGATTCAAGTTTACATTTAAAAACTTTTACTTCTACTTTAAAAAAATTTGTAAATAGTTTTCTGTTTTATTTATCAAAATCTAAAACACAGGTAACTCGAGAAATTCCACAATTACTTCGAGTCTACTCAACCCCTACTTCGAGTTATAACTCGATTTCCCCGAGATCATCACAAGGTCCAAAACCCTATAACCCAAAAATCAACACCAACATGCACAACTCCTCCCTGTGCACTCACTCACCAACTCCGGTCATCACTGGCCATCATCAACGGACATCCTCCATCGACTAGCAACCCCACATCACCCTTCAAACCTCAGATCCCAAAAATTCCAACTCGAATTTGAATTCAAGTTTAAAGTCAAAACCTGAAACAGCATTCCCTCTTTCATGCTTGTCCTGTCAACGGCGAGACCTCCCAACTCCGGCCACTATCACCCTTGAAACTCCGTCAACCACTCCATCAATTCCTCATCTAACAATGCCCTAAAGATCTAAGAACTCGATCCTTAGTTGAAGCCGAAGTACTCAAATTCTTAAACCCAGTAAAACTAGGGTTCATAATTAAAATCCCAAATTATATCACCAAAATTTAATTTCAACTCAATCTAATAATTTTCCTATAATCTCTGATACTTACACTATCTTCAGAAGCAAATTCACCCAAATCAAATGCAAGCATCGACTATACTTAACCAAAATGTAAAATATAGTAAATTTGAAACTATACTTTGATTAAATCATTAAAAATTGTAATATTATTTTTAAAAATCATAATTTTGGAAGATGTTTTGAATTGAATTTCTGAAACATTGATTTGCAATGTTTTATATTTTCACTTATAAAGATTCAATTGCTCCGTTACTTATTTTACAGTAAGTCTCTATTTAAATTTTACTTTAATAAAATCTTAAAGTCTAAACTCTGAAATCAACATACATATCTTATTTAAATTCTATAATTAAACAAAAACGAATTAAAGATGTAAGAATTTAAATAAGAACTTTTGTCAGAAACAAAACAGAACCAGGTGATCTAATAGCATTCACCAAATACATTTATACAGCAAACAAGTTATATGCAACATTAATATATTTAGTATTCTAACATGCAACAATTTCTTTATCCTTTAAAATTCTTAAAAGCAAAGTTACTCACCTGTACTAAAATGCAGAGCCCAGATTTTTAACATGCAGAACACCCTATGTAATATGCTTCAGCTGTTAAATGCCCCTTTGAAACTTGTTTCAAATTTGATGCTTTTAATCTTTATTTTAAAAATGCTTCCAGATTTGAAAATTTATGAATGCAGAATTTGCTTGCTTCATGGTTGCAGATGCAAATTCACCAGGTTGTAGATTAGAGAAAACAAAATGCAGGTGTTGCATTTCCAGATTCTACTCACCCAGGTTTTCTAAAGTATTTGATTTTGAAATTTTGAGGAGATGAACTTTGCAGATTTTCATAGAAGTTGATATGAAATTTTGAAGAAGATAAAAATTGTTTTGAAGAGCATTTAGAGGAAAAAGTTTCAGCTGAAAATTCTTAGATGAAAATGAAGAAAAGAAAAAGAAATGAAAAGATGCAAGTTATATAACAATATTTTGATTTAAATTAAAATTAAAGAAAAATTAAAACAATGACATGTCTTTAGTATAAACACTTGTAAATTCTCTTGCTTAAACTCTTAACACATGTTAACTTATATCTTAAATTACTTACACATGTCTATTTAAATGTTTTGTTATTTTAATTAAGTGTTAAAGAAAACTAAACTTAATTAATTAGTTCCATTAACACCTAGTTATGTATATAATTAATTTCTAAAGAATAAAGCAAAGTGTTATAATAAATAAAACAATATACAAATAAATCATTTGTCAAAGATACTTTTAAACAATTAAAATAAAATTATAAAAGAGGTTGTAACTTACTTAAATACATGTTTCATATTTTAAATTGTATTTTAAATTTCATATTAAATTAAGAAATCACATTTTATAAATCAATATTTTAAAAAGAATAACACAAACATTTTTGTAACTTATTTTAATATTCAAACTTAAGTTAAAATGAATTTTAAACCAATAAAACATTTATCTCACATATTTAAGATCACATAATGTTTTGCTAAATATTTTTGAAAAACTTAAATCCAAAAATAAATCACAATTCCTAATTTCAAAATATTAAAATTATGCTATACTAATTTAATTAAAACAACTTGTCTATTTAAAATATATATAAATATACATACATTATTAAATAGAAAATAGATATATTAGTTTATTAAAAATAAATTCACAAATTAAATATTTAAATAAAGAAGATTATTAAATCAAATCAAATTTATTAACAAAAATTATCAATTCAATTTAAATTTAAACACAGATTATTAAATTTATATTGTCCAAAATTCTGGAATATTACAATCCTTCCCCCTTAAAAGAATTTCGTCCCCGAAATTTTAAACAAAGGTAATTTAATAATCTATTTACAGATTTTATTTTAAAATACAGCATATGTTAATCATATGCTAACAACCAAAGCAACCAATTCACACAATCAGAACAAATCTAATTATCCAAAAGAATTTTGGATAAAACTTTCACGAGTTTTCCCGACACACACACACACACACACACACACACATATATATATATATCGGCATACTCGCTCTATAGGATCCAAACAATCAAAAACTACTAAGCTATAGAACTCCTATCAACAATTCTAAACAGAATATCAGACTACAAAGGAGTCAAACTCAACGAACAAACCTCCTGAACTGCTGGTTCTACAACCAGAAATATCAAACACGTACTCCCTCAGAGATACGTGAAACATACTGAATCCCAGTTATCCAAACTGGCAATTCAGCTCAAGAAACCCAAACACTTATCTTACCAAAACACAGAAGAAACCTAAAACACCTCGTATCTAGATTCGTAGATTTACCAAAACTTATAGCTCCTTGGATCAAAGAAAAACTTAACCAAAACCCAATCTCCGACTCCAGAATCCAAATTTCTCCAACTCTTATCCATAAAAACTCTTCGGACGATCCTGGGCTACCAACATCCTTCCTGATCAGCTTAACTCTTGCTGATTCCATTAGAAACAGACTGAATCAAAACAATCCAATGATCTCCTCAAGATCACTCAAAAACCAAGAACACACATCCTGCTTCTCAACAATAGAAGACAGAACAAACTTCTTCATATCCGGAAAAGACAAATCAGAAACACCCCCAAACTGCTTCCGCTGCACAACTCTGATCCGAAGCAGAAGAAAAATGCTGAAGAACAAGAGCGCAGATGTAACGACCCATAATTTCTGTCAATTAAAATTCGTATATTTAATTAATTTTAAATATTAATACGTGAAATTTATAAGTCAAATAATTTTATTTCGAATAATTGGATTTAATTGGATAATTAAATCAATAATTTAATAGTTAAAATTACAGAAATAATTGAAAATTGGGTTAAATATGATTGAAATTGGTTTGTAAAATTTTATTTAATCATGTTGGAGTTAGAATGATGTTATAGAACTTTTAAAATCAAATTAAAAGTTTATTTGTGAAAATTGAATATTTTAATATTTAATTATCGACTGAAAAATAGCCAATTTTCGAACAGTCTCAGAATTGGACGAAACAAGTTCCATTGGATCTATAATAGTTTGTTATTATCGAATTTTAATTTTCGTAGAAATCGGAGTTTTCGCTTGACCGTGGCAGCTCGAAACGCATCGAAATTGTCTTAATATTTATTTGGCGAGTTAAAATAGTCATTTTTCAAACGGTCTCGGATTTTGACGAAATCAGTTTCATCGGACCCGTAATGTGATATTATTGTATGGTTTCAAATTTCGTGTCAACTGGATTTACCGTTTGTCCGGGGCAAGCCAAAACGCACAGAAATTTGATTTACCAATTTAATTTTAAATTGATCGTTTATTGCCATAAATCGCACAGATAATCGAATTAGCCTCCGAAACACGTTCCATTGTGTTCGGAATGCGGGGTAAACCATAGGAACGCCAAACGGCACGCTTCGTTTGGAGTTTGGAAAAATTCGGGCGAATAGTGTTTTGGAATTTTTCTATACAAGGACCTCACTATCTCTAATTTGCAAACAAAACCCTAACTACAAACCCTAGCCGCCACTTTTGATTTTAATGGCCAGAAATGCACAAAATTCATCCCTCTTTCTCTTCAAATCCATCGTTCTATTCAAGGAACTTTCAACATGAAAGTTGAAGAGCTTCGCGAGCTCTACGTTGTGAACGGCTATGATTGAAAAATACGTCGCCGATTGATGACAATATTCGTTTGAACATTCGACAGTAACTCACGTTTTTCGAGGCAAAGGATTGGCCTAGCTTGGAGCTCTTCAAGCGGAGAGTGTAGGAGGTGGAGGCGCACGTAATGGCGTTGTTTGATCGGAGGCCGGTCGTCGATTGAGGTATGCGTTTCAAACCCTAGCTGGTGATTTATAGGTTTCTTGCGTGTGTTTTTCTGAAGTAACGTGAGAGAGGAGAGGGAAAGGAGGGGACAGCCATGAGTTGCAGTGGTGGGATGGATGGCTTGGATCTGCTCGGTTTAAGAAAATAAGATTAAGTTGTAAATTTATATGTTTTAAATTCGTGTAAAACTTTAAAAATTCATATCTTTTTCATACGAGGTCGAAAATGCACGAAACCAGTTGCGTTGGAATCGTATGGACGAGCACTAAGCTATGAAAATGGATTGGATTCATTTGGAGCTACCGAAAATTTCGAGTAAAATTAAACGTCCGTTTAATTTTATTCGAAATGAAAGCTGAAAACGAAATTGAAACCAAGGAGAGAACTTTTCACTCAATCGAATCGCTTTCGATTTAAATTTTAAATAGTTAGATTTAAAATTGTTGATTGTATGTTTGAATGATGATTGTTATCTATTGATTGTTAAAATAGAAATTATGCGCCGTTAGTAAGCAGACGTTATTTATTAAAAACATATACCGCGATAATTTCACTGCAAAGTGAAATTGGTATTATTTATGTACTTGGAGTTGATTTCCCGCATTATATAGCGGATGAGGCCCTATTGTGCCGTCTATTAAGCGGATAATATTTTTATAAATCCCATATACCGCGATAATTCCGTACTAGAACGGAATTGGTATTGTGCTAATGTTTGTGGATGCAGGGAAATAGGTTGGAGGGATCCAACTGGATTCCTCACCAGTATTTATTTGATTACAGATATTTTGATGTTTGTTGATTATCATATAATGATATATGATGTTTGTTGTGATTGACTATTGGGTGTTGTTGCATCATTGGATCCATTTTTGAAGTTTTAAAATAATGATTTTTGATTTTAAAAAGAATTTTTAAAGTGATTTTTGAAAGTATAGTTTTATTAAATTTTCGAATTGATTCAGTTTAAATAATTAAAACGTTATAAATTTTATGTTATAAAAAATTATGCTTTTTGAAAAATATAACCAAATTGAGATTTTTGAAATAAATAGTGATTAAATTATAAAATGGTTTAATTTGAAATTTTGAATCATTATAAAGGATGTATATAAAGATTTTTAAATTGATATTTATAAATTAATAATACTGGAACTATAAAACGAGTTTGTTAAGTGTTAAAATGAAGTACAAAAATGGATTTTTAAGTGAATGAAATTATAGACTTATAAATTGAGAAGTTATTAAATGAATAGATGTTGTAAAATAAAAGATTTTAAGCAGTTAACTTATAAATCAGATTTTTGCATTTAAATTGAATTCTTTGATGAAGCATAAATGGTTTATAGATGAGATTTATAATATATACGAAACTAATGGAATTTTAAAAGGAGTTCTGTTAATGTTGAAAATAAGGCTATAAATGAAATCTTATAAGTAATAAGATTTGTAATTTGTGAAGTTTTAAAAGAATGATTTGTAAATAAATGAATTATAAGTATTTAACTTATAATATGGACTTTTGGTATATATTTGAGATATATAAATTGAATTGGATTAATAAAGGAGATTTATAAATCGAAGTTTATAAATAGAAATGGAATTTATGGACATTGTTTATAAATTCGAAATCAATGGAATTTGATAAATTGAATATAGAAATTTATTAAAAGAAGCATATTCGTGATTTTGGATAGCGAACTATTCTTTATATAAAATGTGTAGAAATATTGATATTTGGTTAGTGAAGTATATTCACGATTTTGGACAGTGAATATATTATTAAATAAAATGGTTATGTTTTGGGAAAGCGATGTTATAAAATGAAGTTAATTATTTTAATAGGATGTTTTAAAATGTATTATGAATCGAATACATAGATTTCAACATTCATTGTTGAAATAGACGTTTTCGAGAAATAGAAAGAAAAGGTAGACTATAACACTGTTGTTATAGTAGATGATTTCCGGAAGGAAATGTTTTATATAGTGTTAACCCCGTTTAGTCAACGAGTTAAGGCCTGGGACGATCCACGACTTAAGGTGCTTAACGGTTCAAGAGGGATCTACGACTTAGGAAACCTTACGACTTAAGGTGTGTGACGACTTAACAAGTTAAGGCATGAACGACTTACGGCTTAAGGTCACCACGATCTAACAGCTCAAAGTACTCCACGGCTTAAAAACTTAAGGATTGAACGACTTAACGAGTTGAAAGACTCGGCGACTTACGACATAGAGAAGTCTACGACTTAACGGTTTAAAAGAGAAGGGATGGTTCACGACCTAAGGCCTCCACGACTTAAGGTTTCTTCGACTTAAGGAAGTATACAGTCTACGACTTAAGGAAGTCCACGACTCAAGGACAGGATGACTTAACGATTCAAGAGATGGCACGACTTAAGAAGGAAATGAGCTAACGACTTAAAGCCATCCACGACTTACGACCTAGCACGTGTCGTGAGCGACTTAAGCAAATGAAGCGCTGCTTCTTATTTAACACGGTGGCCTCTTAACTCGTACACGATTCAGGACTTGTGTTATTATCTGAAATAAACGAGATTACCAGTTAAGCCACGACTCACGACCTAGCTTGAGTCGTCCACAACCTAAAGCTACTGAGTAAAAGTCCGATGCCGCGTTACTTATATAAGAGGATGCTGACTCGTGGGCGACTTAGGACTTGTAACATAAATTCTGATAGATGAGTGAACCTTTGTG
The DNA here is from genome assembly GCA_030765085.1 of Allium cepa. NCBI lineage: Eukaryota > Viridiplantae > Streptophyta > Magnoliopsida > Asparagales > Amaryllidaceae > Allium > Allium cepa. The sequence continues at coordinate 362,584,510 of CM060942.1, forward strand.
AGACCATGGGCTTGGCCAGATAAGTCGGCCACGACCTACCATAAGTCGATCACGACTTACGACCCAAGGTGGAAATTTCCCTATAAATACCAACCTACCTCAAGCTTGAAGGGGACTTTTGGACAATCTCTTCAAGCGCCGATACTCTGCCAGTTTCTAAACCGACTTTATGCTTGAAGTTTCGAAGAACACTACAAGCTACTTTGAAAGACTATCACACATCCGACATGGATTCGAAGACTTTCATCTACATCGAAGCTTAAGCTACTTGCTCAAAGTGTTTTGTAACTAAAGAGATATGTACTTGAATAACATTGTATCGTTTTGTAACAAGGTCAGTAATAAAGATACTTAAAGTGGACGTAGGCTACTCCTTAAGCCGAACCACTATAAAATCGCTGTCTCTTACTGTATTTTCTGTTATTTTAGCTGATATTATGTTCCCGAACCGTCGGGTGGTGCTTTCACATTCACACTTCACACACCGGGGTGTTAGCGTTCGATTTTAAGCGTTAACATTTTTGGTGCTTTCACTGAGAACTGAACTCAGGATACTTCCATCATTGCTCCGCAAAAGTTGGTGGAAAGAGTTTCTCTTAAAGCCAGAGGTCCATCGTAAATCATGGCTCCTGGAAGAAAGGGTAAATCTACTATATCCAAAACTGCTCAAGAAGGGACCTCTGCTTCCCCAATACCAGATCATGCAACTCCTACTGTAGGAGTCACAAGAGCTGAATTAGATGATGCAGTGTCCAGGTTATATCAACAGATTGAAGCTCAAAACGCTTTAATGATGGATAGATTGATTGCCACGCTTGGGGCAAGTCGACAACCAGAAAATAACGAAGTAAACCTTGCCGAAGATGTTCATGATTCTCAGGACAGAAGTATTCCTCGAACAATAGATGGCATCGCCACAGAGGCACATTCCCAAGCTGGGGGTTCAAGGCCGCAACCAACTGTTCACGAATATTTGCCAAGGCAAACTTTCGAAAGAACAGCCGACGTCCCTCAGCGAGGCCTCTGAACGACGAGGAGTACCTATCAGGGATGGTTCGCCAAATCATGAAAGAGAGCATGCAAAGGGAAGAAGATGAAAAAGACTGGGGCTTCGCTCCAAGAAAGACTCCGTTCACTGAAAAAATCTTGAAAGCAGAATTTCCAAAGAAATTTGTGCCTCCTACTATCCCGGTCTATAATGGAATTAGTGACCCTAACCATTTCCTATACAAAACTGCAGCGCAAGAATCTGAAAAAACTTGTTATTGACGTTATCACAGGGGGTCCTCACCCAGCAGGCAAAAGTTGGGACGAGTTGGAGAGATATGCTTATGCTTTGAGAAGAAATTAACCAAAGTGTTGCCAACTACCCACAAGAACTGCAGCTCAGCATATTCCGCTCCAAAGGGAAATCCAACCATGGAACCGTGGAACAATAATCACTTCATTTTTAATAGCTTTGCTTAAAATTGTGAAGTTACCATGAATGTGTCATTCTTATGTTGAAAAAAAACCGCTATAAAAGTAGTGTTGATCAATAAAAGAAAAATAGACATCTTGTGTTCTTTACTACAATTTAATGCCTGTTTTATTTCGATATGCAAATATATTTAAAGTATTGCTAAAATCTCGATTTCAATTTGCAGGCTATCAAAGCAAAGCTTACCTGTTCAACACATCGCAAAGCTTAGCAGTTCCTACAAGTCACAAAAAGTCCCAAACCCTACTCCTACAAGAGAAGTGTTATTTACAAATGGTTGATGATTCCACTAAAGTGTGCACCTTCCTAACGAGAAGGGTCCAGACCTTTGCCATTAAACCATAATAGCTTGTGCTAACAAACATTCGGTGAAGTGGCTCGCATCTGCCCCGTGGATTCACTCAACAATAAAGTACACTTCTCCGGCAAAGGCGAACAGCTGCCAAGAGAATGGGACGTGAACTCAAAATCGCTAAGGAGCAGATGATGAAAAGGACGTGACTAAAGCCCTTTTCGGAGGCAAAACGCTTCTCTACGGAGACCAAATGCTTCTCCTCGGAGACCAAAGCCCTCTTCGGAGGCAAAACGCTTCTCTACGGAGACCAAATGCTTCTCCTCCGAGACCAAAGCCCTCTTCGAAGGCAAAACGCTTCTCTACGGAGACCAAATGCTTCTCCTCAGAGACCAAAGCCCTCTTCGAAGGCAAAACGCTTCTCTACGGAGACCAAATGCTTCTCCTCAGAGACCAAAGCCCTCTTCGAAGGCAAAACTCTTCTCTACGGAGACCAAATGCTTCTCCTCAGAGACCAAAGCCATCTTCGAAGGCAAACACTTCTCTACGGAGACCAAATGCTTCTTCTCAGGGACCAAAGCCCTCCTCGGAGGCAAAACGCTTCTCTACGGAGACCAATTGCTTCTCCCCAGAGACCAAAGCCCACTTTGGAGGCAAAACGCTTCTCTACGGAGACCAAATGCTTCTCCTCAGAGACCAAAGACCTTTTTGGAGGAACACATATCACCGAGATAGAAATAAAACTTCCAAGTGTTGAAACGTGGAAAGCCCTCCTCAGAGGCACAACTCTTCGGAGGCACACGTTTCACCAAGATAGGAATAAAACTTCCAAGTGTTGAAACGTGGAAAGCCCTCCTCAGAGGCACAACTCTTCGGAGGCACACGTTTCACCGAGATTGAAATAAAACTTCCAAGTGTTGAAACGTGAAAAATCCCTCCTCAAAGTACAGGTTTCAAAATAAAAAGAAAAGCGAAGGCCGGTGCCCGCACAATCTCCGGCCAGTGCATGCATAAAGCAAAAAGTAAAAATAAGGGGAAGCAGGGCCCGTTACTTCTTCTTGCCACCACCTTTAGAGCCTTCACCTGACCTAATAGGCCGTTTTCCAGGACGGCTTGGGAGAGTTGGGGATGAAGGAGAGAGGGTTACTGTCGGATCAACCTTCGCTTCCTCTTCAGAAACAAGAATGCTTTTCCTTTTCTTCTTGGAAGTGGTACGCTTCCTCCTCCTCCTTGAAGAAGACTCACTTCCCGAGGTAACAAGAGCAGTCAGTTTTACGTCATCAGAAATAGTATGCTCCGAGGACTTGTCGCCTCCTTCAAGTCCTTCGTCCTTCTGCTCCTGCGAAGGGATTGGATCATCCAAGCCTTGAAGGGTTCCTATTAATTCTTCCTGTGATCCCGGCTGGGAAATAGGAGTGATTTGAGGGAATGGAGGAGGGACAGCTGGAGGAGGAGAAGTCTGTGTGGCACTTGGCGTTTTTGCTACAGAAGAAGAAAAGACAAAAATATTAGTATCTCCCGTGAAGAAAGGAGATAGCGGCTCATTGAGATTTAAGAAATAATCAAAAAGTTCGTCAAACTCATGAGGAGCAAACAAACAGTCCACTTGGGCAAGATTAACAGTAGAGTTACCTGGAGAAGTCGGCTTCCTAATCTCAACTTCATAAGCCTGTGCTTCGGTGCTCTCTTCGCCTTCATCTCCACCCTACGTGCTTGTGATCTCAGTTATAACTTTAACAGGGGACGGAGAATGAGAACCGGAGCTTGTGATGTCAACATCGGCCGAAACCGAAGGAGGGACGGGGGCAGTTAATGGTGCTTCTTTCACAAAGTGCTGCTCCCTTGCCTCATCTCGTGATTTGGCAAGCTGCTCTTTTCCCTGGGCTAGAGCAGCTATGGCGTCATCATCTAGAAAGTGTTCTGCAAGAGATGCTTCAGCATAGCCGACGCCTACACCTCCAAGCATGTCAAGAGTTGACTCCCAAACCTCGGCCAGGGTAATCTCATACTTCGGTCCTAAGAATGAAAGGCTCCCACGCCCCATAACGCTATGCACATAGAAGTCAAATAAAGTGGAGTTGACATTGGCTTTAGTCGCCTCATGCGACTGTTCGGCAGCCTGCCTTCCAGCGATAGCTTCATCACGTTCCTTCTCGGTCTTTAATAATTGGGCCTTTAGCCTCATAATCTCCAAATCCTGGGAGTTGACCTTCTCACGTAACTCTGCAACGTCAGCACGATACCTTCCCGTTGTTTTCTGCTCAGCCTCAAGTTGTGCCTCGGCATGTCGCTGAGCAGCGTGAGCATCGCGAACTTGCTTTTGAAGTACTTCTTCGTTTTTAGTATATGAGGTAGAAGAAGTAGCAAGCTCTTGTTTAAGTTTTTCAACTTCTGCTTCAAGCTTCTCGTTGTAATCGGCGATGTTCCTCATCTCATTATCATGCTGGCTTAAAGTTTTCTACCACTCGGCCTTATCATTTTCCATGGTCAGCATGGCCTCTAAATTCAAGCGGTTGACCCTCTGAAGCTCATCAACAAGCTTTTGCCACCCTGACATCCGCTCGATATCAAGTCTAACAACATTAAGATTTTGCAGCATCGCTTGTTTGTCAATTGGACCAAGTCAAGATCGAACCGCACTCCCTTTAGGCACCAGTGCGGGAACCGGCTTTGCAGAGTAGCCGGGCCTGGTCCAATTTGGAATTTAGGCCTGTTGACTATTGTCTGAATGTCTGTCTTCCCGAGAGCAGGAGAGCCGGAAGGGATGTCAAGTGAGACGGGGGCAGCGGCCTTTTCAAAAGTTGTAGATGCATGCTTTTCACCGTGCCTGGCACGCTTGCTTTGGTCCTCAACTATATGACTTTTTCCCCGGTCGTCATGCGATTTTCTTTTGTGAGAGTCGTCACCTCTCTGGGAAGAATCATGGTGTTCCTCCCTTTCTCTCCTCTCATAACGCTCTTCTTGAGCCCTCCTCTCCTGAGCCTTTCGAGCGGCTCTCTCTTCGTCAGTTTCTCTGTAAACGGGAAGGTAGCGCCTATAGTCATATTGATTACGCCTCCCGTAGCGCTGAAAGTCGTCGTAATAAGAGCCGCTGCGTCCCATCGGAGAATCTGAAAATAAAAAGACAAGTCTTAAAAGTCTTCGAAGAAAAGAAATTAAGTACGAATAAGTGCTGAAAATCCTATTGTGTGGTGTGCAAACTACACGCGTCAGGCTACAAACCACTCTTCGGCACAGGGGTGGTAGTGACTTGAGTGGCAGGCGTCAAAATTTGCTGAAAAGTGAATGTCGCCTCGACAACAGGAGAAGCAGCTTTAGGAACATCATCTTTAAAAAGTTTCTGTGAAGTTATGATCAGGTCGCTTAGCCCCTCAAAAGTATCATCACCGCCATGCCCGGCGGGAGTTTCTTTTTCATGTAAAGACCCAGGATTTTTAGAAATTAAAATTTGAATATTTAATTTATTTTAAATATTAATAAGTGAAATTTATAAGTCAAATAAATTTTTATTTGAATCATTGGATTTAATTGGATAATTAAATCGATAATTTAATATGTTAAATTATGGAAATAATTGAAAATTGAGTTAAATATGATTGAAAATGATTTGTAAAATTTTATTTTATCATATTGAAGTTAGAATGATATTTTAGAACTTTTAAAATCGAATTAAAAGTAAATTTGTGAAAATTGAATATTTTAATATTAAAATCGACTAGTGAAAATAGTCAATTTTTGAACAGTCTCAGAATTGAACGAAACCAGTTCCATTGGATCCGTAATAGTTAGTTATTACCGGATTTCAATTTTCGTAGCAATCGGAGTTATCGTTTGATCGTGGCAGCTCGAAACGCATCGATTTATTTTTAATTTTAATTTGGCGAGTTAAAATAGCCATTTTTCAAAAAGTCTCGGATTTCGACGAAACCAGTTTCATCGGATCCGTAATGTGATATTATTGTAAGGTTTCAAATTTCAAGTCGATTGGATTTACCGTTTGTCCGATACGAATTAAAACGCCTAGAAATCGATTTAAATCGGTTTAATTTAAATTGAGCGTTTATAGCCATAACTCGCACAGATGTCCGAATTAGCTTACGAACCTGTTCCATTGTGTCCGGAACGCGGGGTAAACCCTAGAAACGCTGGTTACGGTGCGTAAATCGGAGTTCGGAATTTCCGGATGAATAGTGTTCGATTTTTTCCTATAAATATACCATAAATTCTAAATATAAAAAAAAAAGAGGCAAAACACTAATTCTCTATGTAGGCCGCCACCATTGGAATGAAGGGCCGAAAAACAATCCTCTTCCCCCTCTCTTTTCTCCAAATCCGTCGACTATTAGGCTAAACTTCCAACTAGAAAGTTGTAGAGCACGACGAGAGCTTGAAGTTCAACGGTCATGATCAAATATGGAGCGACGTGGTGGCGTCTAGGGGGCCGCGTTCGGCAGGACTTGCGCACGCATTTCCATAAAGTGGAGGGGGCCGAGCTCCACCCAGTTATGGCCGAGCATAGCTCTTGCATAGGGCTTCGACATGGCAGTAATTTGATGAAGTTTAGTTGAGTATGGGTGTTGCAAAATTAAACCCTAGTATTTGATAAATGGGTTCATGGTGACGGCAATTTACTGGAGGGGAACGAAGGAGAAGAGGGAAGGAATTGTGCGGTCCTGATTTGTTGGGCTTGAATCTAACGGTCATGATTAGCTAGGGTAAAGAATATAAAGAGAAAATGTTGTTTTATTTATATTTAAATCGTGTAAACTTATAAAATGCATAACTTTTTCATACAAGGTCGAAAATGCGCGAAACCAGTTGCGTTGGAATCGTATGGACGAGCACTACGCGATGAAATTGGATTGGAGTAGTTTGGAGTTAGTGAGAATTTTGGGTAAAATTAAACGTCCGTTTAATTTTATTCGAAATAAATCGCTAAAACAGAAAATAAAATCAAGATGAGAACTTCTCACTCAATCGAATCAGTTTCGATTTTATTTTAAATAGTTAGATTTAAAATATTTGAATGCATGTTTGAATGATGATAGATATCTATTGATTGTTAAAATAGACATTATACGCCGTTAGTAAGCGGATGTTATTTATTAAAAACATATACCGCGAATATTTCATAAACCGTGAAATTGGTATTATATATAATAGCAATATATATATATTGGCATATGTATATATTGGAGTTATTGATTTCCCGCATTTTTTGTTTAGCGGATGAGACCCTATTGCGCCGTCTATTAAGCGGATAATATTTAAAATCCCATATACCGCGATAATTTCGTACTGGAGCGAAATTGGTATTGTGCTAATGTTTTTGGATGCAGGAAAACAGGTTGGAGGGATCCAACTGGATTCCTCAACAGTATTTATTTGATTTCAGATATTTTGATATTTGATGGATTATCATATCGATATATGATATCGTTGTAGTCGTGATTGACTATTTGGTGTGTAGCATCATTGGACCAAATTTGGAATTTTAAAATGATTTCAAAGTGATTTTTGAAAGTATACGTTTATAAAATATTTTTGGAAATTGATTAATTTTAAATAAATAAACGTTATAATTTTTAATGTTATTAAAATTATGATTTTTTGAGAAATATAGTTAAAAACTGATTTTTGAGAATATGATGTTAATGATTTTATAAAATAGTTTAATTTGGGAAATTTGAATTTATTGTGAAAAGTTTAAATATAGGATTTATAAAATTTAATTATTTTATAAATCAAGAGAACGGTGAAATAATAAAGGAGATTAAAGACGTTTTAAAGAATAATATAAATTGATTTATATTAAGAGATTTATAAATGGATATTTATAAATTGAAATATTGACATTATAAAACGAGTTTTTATAAGTGTTTGAATGAAGTGAAAATGAATTTTGTAAATGAATGGAATTTATAAAATTATAAATGGTAGAGTTATAAATGAAATTTATAAATAGTAAGATTTATAGATTTTATGAAATTATTAAAGAATATATTTGGATGAATAATTGAATCTTATAAGTTGTAAGATTTATGAATTGGGATGTTTAAAAGAACGATTTTGTAAAATAATCGTTTTATAAGCATTTAACTTATAATGTGAACTTTTGGTTTATAATTGAGTTATAAATCGAATAGATTAATAAAGGAGATTTATAAAAAGGAGTTATAAAATAAATAGAAATGGAATTTATAAACATTGTTTTATAAATTCGCAAATGACTTATTTTGATAAGAAAATTGTTGAAACTTATTTATGAAGTTATATTCACATTTTTGACTGTGAATAATACTTTAAAATAAAATGTATAGAAATGATGAAATTGATTAACGTAGTATATTCACGTTTTTGAATAGTGAATAATATGTTAAAGAAATTGTTTTGAATGTGATATTTTAAATAGAATTTAAAACAATCTAATGATGTTTTAATTGTGTTGAGATTCGAAACCATAGATTTCGACATTCATTGTTGAAATAGACGTTTTCGAGAAATAAAAGGAAATAGTGGACTATAACACTGTTGTTATAGTAAATGATTTCCGAAAGGAAATGTTTTGTATAGTATTGGGATTTATATATCTATTTTAATTTCGAATCCCTATACTAGTGATTTTGGGTTGTCGTAACGATGTTTTACGTAACATTCGTTTTGGCCCAAATAAATATGTTTAAGAGAATGATTTCCTTAAAGAATGAAATATATACTTAACCTCGATTTAAGTATATTGAATATTTTCTAAGTGTTGAAAATAAATAAAATTTGTGAATTACTTATTAAATAAGTATGGAAATGTTTTCCAATATAAAGTGAATACTTTGAGAATTTATCTTTTTGAAGATAAATTGAAATGAATAATTGAAATCGTATATTCATAGATATTTTGAAATATAAATTCACTATGGAATTTATAAAAGAAAGGGGAATTTGTTTAAAAATAAATATTGATTTATTTTTGAAGTGTGAAAATTATATATCTTGTAAAGATATTTTGGAAAATAAATAATTTGGAAAATTATTTGGAAACTGGTGATGTGTGCATATCCATTGATAGTTCAATAACCGACTATCAATATTTCCCTTTGAATGGGTAATTGATGTGATTTGTTTGAATTTGAATGCCACACGTATTTTTGAATAAGCGCTCACTATTCGGGTTAACCGGGAAAGGATCATGGGATCGTATAACCCATTCCGAATATGTGATACGTCGTTGTGAATTGCATTGAAGATCGGTGTTGAAGACCCGGTATTTGCGAAAGCGATAGGATGACCTATCGATTGTCTCTGCACTGAGTTGCAACGGTATAGAGACTCTCTAAGTGATGGGAAATCCGATCAGGATTGTGAATATCCGGATTGCAAGGACTTCTTTGTAAGTGCCTTCGGTTTTGTTCGATCCCGGAACAGACTTGTATGGATAGTATGCCTGACATTACAAGTTGAGATATAAAGCCGATTTCTTTCAAATATATTTCTGTTGGTGGCGAAGAATTTATTCTTTTAGCTTAACACCCTTCTCTGAGACGTACGAGCTCAGAGGTTATGTAGTTGAAGGTTATCAGCGATATATTCCCAATTTGGTAATGTGACATGCTGAGTGTTGCTGTAAATGATCATTGTGTTGATTATTTGTGATAGGATCGTTTATTTGATCGTCTATCTTGGTGATCATTTCTATGATCATTTGTTGACCCAAAGCATGGCTTTTGTATAAAGTATGTTTTTGTGGACGTGACTTCGTCGAGCCTCACACCCCGTGAATGGTCAAAACAGGAAAGAAGCGGCAAGGTTATGAGGGGTAGCGCCCTTTAGGATGTGTGCATTTCCTTCTGGGAAAGGGTGGTATCATGGTATGAGCCCAGATACTTACTCATGTTGAAAACACTTTGTTATGATTGTGTGAATTGATTGCGAGCGCTCGGTGAAAAGGTCCCAAAGGACCGGGGGATGGCATATTCGGTCAGTTGTTACTAAGTTAGGGGTAACCCGGCCTTGTGTTGGTAGAGATCCGGTTTGGTTCTCGGGGATGTCCATCCAGAGGCATTCTCATGTGGCAATGGGAAGTTCCTTGGCCTGATCATTCGTTGGAAATCCAAAGAAACAATACGTGACTTGTACGGTATTAGTTGTAGAACCTATCATTCACTTATGGTGGCGCCCCACTGTTTGGATGTTAGCTATAGTAGGCATACGATAATGGTCGTATGTTGGCTAAGATTTATATTCTACTTTCGAAATGAATTTTTCTCTACACTATACACTAATAATAGTATCAAATGTTATTTTAAATGCGTATCAAGCATCTTTGACTACCATAAGGAGAAATCTCCTCCGATTCTTCGTTTGCATTGTGTGTGTGTGCGGGAGGCCTTATGGTAGTCTCACTTTTAAAAAGCATTGCGAATTGATTTAAAAATATTCCTCTATTTTGATTTTAAAGATAAATAAACTGTTTTGAGTTCTCACACCAGTCACATGACTGACTCGGAGTTTATTGTTTTCCTTCCTAAACTCTGGGTGCCCACCAATTTCCACACGGGCAGTCAAGAGTTAGGTTTATCAGGATATTCTGGATATTCTGGAGTTGCTGGAGGCAAGCTGGATGGCATGACGTATTACTAGTTATATAGTATTTCTTTTTCCGCTGTTTGTTGTTGTTGTACACTCTGATGATATGATGATGTTATGAAATGTAATGTATAAAATGTAATAACTGATATAGTTCTTTGTTTAAAGATTATTCATTTATTATTATATGTTGTTCCGCTGCGAATTGTGAGATTCTGATGTTGTTCTGTTGTTTTCTGTTCCGTTCTATTTTCTATCTCTTCTCTATTTTCTGTTTTCTTTTCCCTATCGTTCTCTATTCTCTTTTTCTTCTATTTTAAAATTTTCTATTTTCTATTTTCTCTCCTCCCTATTTTCTATCTTTTTCTCTCTTTTTCTTCTTTTCTTCTTTCTTAAAACCCTCAGTGTTCGGTTTTCCATCGTTCGATTACTCGGCAGTCGATAAAGTGAGTATCGATGTTGAATTTTCGGAAGACGAAGAATCGGGTCCTGACAATGTGGTATCAGAGCATATGGTTAAGCGACAACCAAGGTTCTGTTGGGTATTACTCATTAGAGATAGAGTCAGTAGTACTCTAGAATGAGTTTGAGTGTAATAATAGCTATGAGAGCGTATTTGTTAGTGAATATAAAATTGTTTTATATTGTGATGATTGGTTTGTTGAGTGGTATATGAACCTTCGTCAGCACGGTCTGTCAAACTATGCCGAAGGGGTTTCTAAACACTTGAATCGAACAATTCGACACAGTATTATTTTAAGTTGGGTAAATGAAATAATTTTACCTTGATTATATTTTATATATAAAGGAATAATTTTTCAGAATTATTAAAGTTTATATAAGTTGATTGTTTAGTTGTTTGAATAATCTAAATAAAAGAATAATTGTATAAGAAAAAGAATTATAAGAATTGAATTATAATTAAAGTGATTTACAATTGTGAAATAAACTTATATATATAAGAAGTGAAACTATATGAATATATTTATGAATATGAATTGTAAATAAAAATGAATTTAAAGTTAAATGAAAATTTACTTTAGAATTTGGAAGCTGAATTGATTGATAAATGTGAACTTAAGTTAAGTAAATGAAATTCAACTTTAGAAATTGAATTGAATGAGTGAATGGAATGTCAATCAATTAAATTAAATTGATAGGAAATAATGGATATAAGTGTAAATTCATTAAAATTAAATGTGACTGAAAGTTGGATAGCTGAATGAAAATCAATTTGATTAAACCAATTGATAAGCAAAGGAAATTTGGTTGTAATTGATATACATTGATTGTTATATGATTGTTAGATGATTGTGTATAATTCATTAAGTGTTAATGAAATTGGATTAATGAAATTGAAAGCTAAAGTAATTGAAATCCAATTGGAAGTTAAATGAATTTTAAATAGAATTGAATTTGATTTGGAAGTGAACCAACTTGAATATGAATTAGTGAATATAAACTAACTGAAAATAAATGTTAGAAAACATCCACTGTTAATGAATCAAATGTGATTAAATTGAAAACCAATTCATTAAAATATTAATGAGAATATGAATGAATATTTATTGGTTATGAATTAGTTGGATGATAGATGGTTGATGTTTGCATTTGTTGTTTTGTTGCATTTGCTATGTTGACATACATAGTTATTATGTTGCTATATGTTGTATATTGATATTATTGTCTATATGCATGATTCTCATGTTGTTTGTTGAGTGTTTAGTAGGTGCGGATTGCGTTTGCTTCGCATTTGGAGCTCGCTTTCGCGCTATATTAGCCGTATATGCTCGCTAATAAAATATAAGGTACATATCTCGGATTACATACAGTACTTTTATACTTTTTTCCCTTCGGGATGCCTCATTACTTGATGAGATGTATATTTGTGATATATATACTGTCATTTTTTTTTTCGGATCGAGCCGCGCAAAGGAGACTATGGCGAATTTTTCCGGAAATTTAAGGCGTTAGAAAAAATTTGAGAAAATTGGAAAATTTTTGAAAACTTTAATTTTGATTTGAAGTTAAAAGTTAAACAATAGTAGTTATTTTTGAAAAGATAACTAAGTATTATTTGAAAACTTAGTAAAGTTATTGTAAGAAGTTTAACTATGAATTTTGGGAAAATTAATAAATTTTGTGACTTTCTTACTTAATAATTTCGAGGACGAAATTCTTTAAAGGGGGGAAGATTGTAACGACCCAGGATTTTTAGAAATTAAAATTTGAATATTTAATTTATTTTAAATATTAATAAGTGAAATTTATAAGTCAAATAAATTTTTATTTGAATTATTGGATTTAATTGGATAATTAAATCGATAATTTAATATGTTAAATTATGGAAATAATTGAAAATTGAGTTAAATATGATTGAAAATGATTTGTAAAATTTTATTTTATCATATTGAAGTAAGAATGATATTTTAGAACTTTTAAAATCGAATTAAAAGTAAATTTGTGAAAATTGAATATTTTAATATTAAAATCGACTAGTGAAAATAGTCAATTTTTGAACAGTCTCAGAATTGAACGAAACCAGTTCCATTGGATCCGTAATAGTTAGTTATTACCGGATTTCAATTTTCGTAGCAATCGGAGTTATCGTTTGATCGTGGCAGCTCGAAATGCATCGATTTATTTTTAATTTTAATTTGGCGAGTTAAAATAGCCATTTTTCAAAAAGTCTCGGATTTCGACGAAACCAGTTTCATCGGATCCGTAATGTGATATTATTGTAAGATTTCAAATTTCAAGTTGATTGGATTTACCGTTTGTCCGATACGAATTAAAACGCCTAGAAATCGATTTAAATCGGTTTAATTTAAATTAAGCGTTTATAGCCATAACTCGCACAGATGTCCGAATTAGCTTACGAAACCTATTCCATTGTGTCCGGAACGCGGGGTAAACCCTAGAAACGCTGGTTACGGCGCGTAAATCGGAGTTCGGAATTTCCGGATGAATAGTGTTCGATTTTTTCCTATAAATATACCATAAATTCTAAAAAAAAAAAAAAAAAAAAAGAGGCAAAACCCTAATTCTCTATGCAGGCCGCCACCATTGGAATGAAGGGCCGAAAAACAATCCTCTTCCCCCTCTCTTTTCTCCAAATCCGTCGACTACTAGGCTAAACTTCCAACTAGAAAGTGGTAGAGCACGACGAGAGCTTGAAGTTCAACGGTCATGATCAAATATGGAGCGACGTGGTGGCGTGTAGGGGGCCGCGTTCGGCAGGACTTGCGCACGCATTTCCATGAAGTGGAGGGGGCCGAGCTCCACCCAGTTATGGCCGAGCATAGCTCTTGCATAGGGCTTCGACATGGCAGTAATTTGATGAAGTTTAGTTGAGTATGGGTGTTGCAAAATTAAACCCTAGTATTTGATAAATGGGTTCATGGTGACGGAAATTTACTGGAGGGGAACGAAGGAGAAGAGGGAAGGAATTGTGCGGTCCTGATTTGTTGGGCTTGAATCTAACGGTCATGATTAGCTACGGTAAAGAATATAAAGAGAAAATGTTGTTTTATTTATATTTAAATCGTGTAAATTTATAAAATGCATAACTTTTTCATACGAGGTCAAAAATGCGCGAAACCAGTTGCGTTGGAATCGTATGGATGAGCACTACGAGATGAAATTGGATTGGAGTCGTTTGGAGTTAGTGAGAATTTTGGGTAAAATTAAACGTCCGTTTAATTTTATTCGAAATAAATCGCTAAAACGGAAAATAAAATCAAGGTGAGAACTTCTCACTCAATCGAATCAGTTTCGATTTTATTTTAAATAGTTAGATTTAAAATATTTGAATGCATGTTTGAATGATGATTGATATCTGTTGATTGTTAAAATAGACATTATACGCCGTTAGTAAGCGGATGTTATTTATTAAAAACATATACCGCGAATATTTCATAAACCGTGAAATTGGTATTTTATATAATAGCAATATATATATATATTGGCATATGTATATATTGGAGTTATTGATTTTCCGCATTTTTTGTTTAGCGGATGAGACCCTATTGCGCCGTCTATTAAGCGGATAATATTTAAAATCCCATATACCGCGATAATTTTGTACTGGAGCGAAATTGGTATTGTGCTAATGTTTTTGGATGCGGGAAAATAGGTTGGAGGGATCCAACTGGATTCCTCAACAGTATTTATTTGATTTCAGATATTTTGACATTTGATGGATTACCATATCGATATATGATATCGTTGTAGTCGTGATTGACTATTTGGTGTGTAGCATCATTGGACCAAATTTGGAATTTTAAAATGATTTCAAAGTGATTTTTGAAAGTATACGTTTATAAAATATTTTTGGAAATTGATTTATTTTAAATAAATAAACGTTATAATTTTTAATGTTATAAAAATTATGATTTTTGAGAAATATAGTTAAAAACTGATTTTTGAGAATATGATGTTAATGATTTTATAAAATAGTTTAATTTGGGAAATTTGAATTTATTGTGAAAAGTTTAAATATAGGATTTATAAAATTTAATTATTTTATAAATCAAGAGAACGGTGAAATAATAAAGGAGATTAAAGACGTTTTAAAGAATAATATAAATTGATTTATATTAAGAGATTTATAAATGGATATTTATAAATTGAAATATTGACATTATAAAACGAGTTTTTATAAGTGTTTGAATGAAGTGAAAATGAATTTTGTAAATGAATGGAATTTATAAAATTATAAATGGTAGAGTTATAAATGAAATTTATAAATAGTAAGATTTATAGATTTTATGAAATTATTAAAGAATATATTTGGATAAATAATTGAATCTTATAAGTTGTAAGATTTATGAATTGGGATGTTTAAAAGAACGATTTTGTAAAATAATCGTTTTATAAGCATTTAACTTATAATGTGAACTTTTGGTTTATAATTGAGTTATCAATCGAATAGATTAATAAAGGAGATTTATAAAAAGGAGTTATAAAATAAATAGAAATGGAATTTATAAACATTGTTTTATAAATTCGCAAATGACTTATTTTGATAAGAAAATTGTTGAAACTTATTTATGAAGTTATATTCACATTTTTGACTGTGAATAATACTTTAAAATAAAATGTATAGAAATGGTGAAATTGATTAACGTAGTATATTCACGTTTTTGAATAGTGAATAATATGTTAAAGAAATTGTTTTGAATGTGATATTTTAAATAGAATTTAAAACAATCTAATGATGTTTTAATTGTGTTGAGATTCGAAACAATAGATTTCGACATTCATTGTTGAAATAGACGTTTTCGAGAAATAAAAGGAAATAGTGGACTATAACACTGTTGTTATAGTAAATGATTTCCGAAAGGAAATGTTTTGTATAGTATTGGGATTTATATATCTATTTTAATTTCGAATCCCTATACTAGTGATTTTGGGTTGTCGTAACGATGTTTTACGTAACATTCGTTTTGGCCCAAATAAATATGTTTAAGAGAATGATTTCCTTAAAGAATGAAATATATACTTAACCTCGATTTAAGTATATTGAATATTTTCTAAGTGTTGAAAATAAATAAAATTTGTGAATTACTTATTAAATAAGTATGGAAATGTTTTCCAATATAAAGTGAATACTTTGAGAATTTATCTTTTTGAAGATAAATTGAAATGAATAATTGAAATCGTATATTCATAGATATTTTGAAATATAAACTCACTATGGAATTTATAAAAGAAAGGGGAATTTGTTTAAAAATAAATATTGATTTATTTTTGAAGTGTGAAAATTATATATCTTGTAAAGATATTTTGGAAAATAAATAATTTGGAAAATTATTTGGAAACTGGTAATGTGTGCATATCCATTGATAGTTCAATAACCGACTATCAATATTTCCCTTTGAATGGGTAATTGATGTGATTTGTTTGAATTTGAATGCCACACTTATTTTTGAATAAGCGCTCACTATTCGGGTTAAACGGGAAAGGACCATGGGGTCCTATAACCCATTCCGAATATGTGATACGTCGTTGTGAATTGCATTGAAGATCGGTGTTGAAGACCCGGTATTTGCGAAAGCGATAGGATGACCTATCGATTGTCTCTGCACTGAGTTGCAACGGTATAGAGACTCCCTAAGTGATGGGAAATCCGATCAGGATTGTGAATATCCGAATTGCAAGGACTTCTTTGTAAGTGCCTTCGGTTTTGTTCGATCCCGGAACAGACTTGTATGGATAGTATGCCTGACATTACAAGTTGAGATATAAAGCCGATTTCTTTCAAATATATTTCTGTTGGTGGCGAAGAATTTATTCTTTTAGCTTAACACCCTTCTCTGAGACGTACGAGCTCAGAGGTTATGTAGTTGAAGGTTATCAGCGACATATTCCCAATTTGGTAATGTGACATGCTGAGTGTTGCTGTAAATGATCATTGTGTTGATTATTTGTGATAGGATCGTTTATTTGATCGTCTATCTTGGTGATCATTTCTATGATCATTTGTTGACCCAAAGCATGGCTTTTGTATAAAGTATGTTTTTGTGGACGTGACTTCATCGAGCCTCACACCCCGTGAATGGTCAAAACAGGAAAGAAGCAGCAAGGTTATGAGGGGTAGCGCCCTTTAGGATGTGTGCATTTCCTTCTGGAAAAGGGTGGTATCATGGTATGGAGCCCAGATACTTACTCATGTTGAAAACACTTTGTTATGATTGTGTGAATTGATTGCGAGCGCTCGGTGAAAAGGTCCCAAAGGACCGGGGGATGGCATATTCGGTCAGTTGTTACTCAGTTAGGGGTAACCCGGCCTTGTGTTGGTAGAGATCCGGTTTGGTTCTCGGGGATGTCCATCCAGAGGCATTCTCATGTGGCAATGGGAAGTTCCTTGGCCTGATCATTCGTTGGAAATCCAAAGAAACAATACGTGACTTGTACGGTATTAGTTGTAGAACCTATCATTCACTTATGGTGGCGCCCCACTGTTTGGATGTTAGCTATAGTAGGCATACGATAATGGTCGTATGTTGGCTAAGATTTATATTCTACTTTCGAAATGAATTTTTCTCTACACTATACACTAATAATAATACCAAATGTTATTTTAAATGCGTATCAAGCATCTTTGACTATCATAAGGAGAAATCTCCTCCGATTCTGCGTTTGCATTGTGTGTGTGTGCGGGAGGTCTTATGGTAGTCTCACTTTTAAAAAGCATTGCGAATTGATTTAAAAATATTCCTCTATTTTGATTTTAAAGATAAATAAACTGTTTTGAGTTCTCACACCAGTCACATGACTGACTCGGAGTTTATTGTTTTCCTTCCTAAACTCTAGGTGCCCACCAATTTCCACACGGGCAGTCAAGAGTTAGGTTTATCAGGATATTCTGGATATTCTGGAGTTGCTGGAGGCAAGCTGGATGGCATGACGTATTACTAGTTATATAGTATTTCTTTTTCCGTTGTTTGTTGTTGTTATACACTCTGATGATATGATGATGTTATGAAATGTAATGTATAAAATGTAATAACTGATATAGTTCTTTGTTTAAAGATTATTCATTTATTATTATATGTTGTTCCGCTGCGAATTGTGAGATTCTGATGTTGTTCTGTTGTTTTCTGTTCCGTTCTATTTTCTATCTCTTCTCTATTTTCTGTTTTCTTTTCCCTATCGTTCTCTATTCTTTTTTTCTTCTATTTTAAAATTTTCTATTTTCTATTTTCTCACCTCCCTATTTTCTATCTTTTTCTCTCTTTTTCTTCTTTTCTTCTTTCTTAAAACCCTCAGTGTTCGGTTTTCCGTCGTTCGATTACTCGGCAGTCGATAAAGTGAGTATCGATGTTGAATTTTCGGAAGACGAAGAATCGGGTCCTGACATTTCAGCTTCCAGATCGGTCGCATCTTCAGAGCAACGAAGAGTTTCTTACTCCTTAATAACTGGGGCAAGTGCCGATTTGCTGGATGGACCCGCAACCTCGGTAAGTGTGGGGCACTTCACCAGTGAGGTTTCAGTAGAGGGCTCCTTCGGCATAAGCTTTTCAGCAGGGGTTGAGACATCTGGTGCCTCCGCTGGAGAATCGCGGACTTCATGAGGCTGAGTAGAGCGAGAAGGGTGAAGAAGTCCGAACTGGTGAAGGAATTCGTCGTTCAACAAAAATTTCATGTCCCGCTCTTCAACCGTTACAGCCACGAGCCTCACTAGAGTTGACTTGTGGCTGGGATCTCTAGAAGGAGGGGGGAGCATTGAAATGAAAAAAACGAAGTTAACACTTGGCAATTCGGACTTCGCAAAACTCAGAGAATAGAAGAAGTAAAGGTAGATGATCTTACTTCCTTCCCTCCACACAGCATAAAACCCCGGGGGGCAGCGGACAAAGAAGAACTGAGTTAAGAACCCATGAGCAGTGTCGGGAAGGCCAACGATCAATTTGCGATTTCGGGCGCTTCTCACGACGGTGATAGAAGGGTGATTCTTAGTCCTGGTAAAGGAGCATAAGAAGAAAATCTCGTCGAAGCTTGGAAGTCGATCAAATGTTCTCCTAAATAGCACACACAGCCCCATCAGAATGGCGTAGCCATTGGGGTGTGGCTGGAATGGGGAGATGGCTAGTTGACGAAGAAGATTCTGGAGAAAGTTGTTGAAAGGGGGAATGGCCCCGCTCAGGCACATTTGCCGGTTAACCGCTATAAAGCCAGGAGGCGCCACATCAGCAGTGTTAGTTTTCTCAGGAAGAATGGCATCTGCTTCAACAACGCCAAACTGGATGCATAACTGACGAAAAACTTTATATGATAAAGTGGTAGAGGCTCTCTCTGGAGGATTAACTAGGGGAGCCGGAATAAGAGTGGCTTCTCCAGTCTGGGCTGTTATCTCTTCTTGTTGAGAAGTCATTCTACACAAGCAAATGGATATTCAAATGTGAAGGTGCACGTTTCCTAAAAGTGTGAAGTGTTGTGCAGAACTAATAAAAATAACAAGTAAACATAACTGCAATTAAACTAGTCGACAATTGATCGATTACCAAATTTCAGGACTTGTTAATTTAAAGTTCAGGTATAGTATTAGTGCAAACTGGGCAGTTTCAGTTGGCTATTTCAATGTTGCTTTAATACTTTACTTGAATTTGATGATTTAAAAGCACTTCGTTCACACAATCTATTTAAGTTGATTATCTGTTGTTAACTAATCTGCCATTTGATGTGGGCAGTCAGTGGTAGTATATTCGTCCCAATTTTCTGTAAATGATATATTGAACAGATTGTTAGCTTGCAAGACAAAAGTGATCTGTGAAAGAATGCAACAAAGTTTAACAGTTCAAAGTGCAACAGCTCAAGGTTCAAGCAAAGTTTAAAAGTACAAGTGCTAAGTCGCCGATGACTCAAGTGCTAACTCGGCGACGACTTAAGTGCTAACTCGCCGACGAGTTAATTTTTTTTCCTACAGGTTAAGTTAAGTCTTTGGTTCTGCAAGTTAAGTCGTTGGCTCCTTAAATCGTTGGTCCTATAATCCGCAAAGCGTGTTGAGGAGGAAAGGCTTCGGTTCAAAGTGATGAGAATTTCTTTAAGTCTTATCTCGGCCGCGACTCAAAGCTTATGTCGTATCTAGTTAAGTCGTTCACATGATCTCAAGGGTAAGATTACATTATTCGAACCAAGGAGGTCAAGGCAGTCCAAATTTGCTTAAGTGATAAGTCGTTTACACGACCTAAAGGATAAGCCGCAAAGTTTCTAACCAAGGTAATAAGAATCTTGCTAAGTTCTAAGTCCTAAGTCGGTTGATTCGAAAAACCAGTTAACTCCTATCCAACCCGATACCCGTTAACACCATCAACCTAGTGTCTGCCCGTCTTCCCCAAACACCTAAAAACTCCGTCATCCCCTCCAAGTTTCCAGAAAACTCTGCTTCACCCACAAATTCGACAACCAGTTGATCTGTGAACCAATAACCCATCATCCTTCAACATCATTAAATCACCAAAAGTCGGTTCAAACTATCCTAGATCCATCATGGATCCAACACATCACGGTGTTCTCGTGAATTAGGATGCCAGCGTATCTGATAACTCCTAAAGACTAGTTATGATGTGATTCACAGTAAGGTGTAACACATTAAATTGGATTAAGATTGGAAAAAAGGGAGAAACGCGTTTCCGAGATGGTTGTGATTGAGTCTTGACTAAGATTACTTACGAAATTTGATGATAAGGATGGATTGACGAACTGATTGATTGAATTCACTCTTGGATGCTTGAAAGATTGTTAATAGCAGCGACAGAATGCAATAGGGCGAAGGAGGAAGAGACGACTTAACGGCTTATATAGGGGAGAGAAAGGAACATGGATCGGCACAAACGACTCAACTCTTCCATGAGTCGTCCATGACTTAACGATCTAAGCAAATACAGGTTAAGGGAAGTCGAAGCACGCGACCTACAACTTAGGCGTGTAATTCGAGGGGCAAATGTTAACCCCGTTTAGTCAACGAGTTAAGGCCTGGGACGATCCACGACTTAAGGTGCTTAACGGTTCAAGAGGGATCTACGACTTAGCAAACTTTACGACTTAAGGTGTGTGACGACTTAACAAGTTAAGGCATGAACGACTTACGGCTTAAGGTCACCACGATCTAACAGCTCAAAGTACTCCACGGCTTAACAACTTAAGGATTGAACGACTTAACGAGTTGAAAGACTCGGTGAATTACGACATAGAGAAGTCTACGACTTAACGGTTTAAAAGAGAAGGGATGGTTCACGACCTAAGGCCGCCACGACTTAAGGTTTCTACGACTTAAGGATGTATACAGTCTACGACTTAAGGAAGTCCACGACTCAAGGACAGGATGACTTAACGATTCAAGAGATGGCACGACTTAAGAAGGAAATGAGCTAACGACTTAAAGCCATCCGCGACTTACGACCTAGCACGTGTCGTGAGCGACTTAAGCAAATGAAGCGCTGCTTCTTATTTAACACGGTGGCCTCTTAACTCGTACACGATTCAGGACTTGTGTTATTATCTGAAATAAACGAGCTTACCAGTTAAGCCACCACTCTGACCTAGCTTGAGTCGTCCACGACCTAAAGCTACTGAGTAAAAGTCTGATGCCGCGTTACTTATATAAGAGGATGTTGACTCGTGGGCGACTTAGGACTTGCAACATAAATTCTGATAGATAAGTGAACCTTTGTGAGACCAAGGGCTTGTCCAGATAAGTCGGCCACGACCTACCATAAGTCGATCACGACTTACGACCCAAGGGGGAAACTTCCCTATAAATACCAACCTACCTCAAGCATGAAGGGGACTTTTGGACAATCTTTTCAAGCGCCGATACTCTTCCAGTTTCTAAACCGACTTTATACTTGAAGTTTCGAAGAACACTACAAGCTACTTTGAAAGACTATCACACATCCGACATGGATTCGAAGACTTTCATCTACATCGAAGCTTAAGCTACTTGCTCAAAGTGTTTTGTAACTAAAGAGATTTGTACTTAAAGAGCATTGTATCGTTTTGTAACAAGATCAATAATAAAGATACTTAAAGTGGACGTAGGCTACTCCTTAAGCCGAACCACTATAAAATCGCTGTCTCTTACTATATTTTCTGTTATTTTAGCTGATATTTTGTTCCCGAACCGCCGGGTGGTGCTTTCACATTCACACTTCACACACCGGGGTGTTAGCGTTCGATTTTAAGCGTTAACATATAGTATTGGGATTTATATATGTATCTAAATTTCGAATCCGTATACTAGTGATTTTTGGTCGTCGTAACGATGTTTTACGTAACATTCATTTTGGCCCAAACAAATGTGTTTAAGCGCACGTTTTCCTTAAAGAATGAAATATATACTTAATTTCGATTTAAGTATATTGAATATTTTCCAAGTGTTGAAAATAAATGGATTTGTGAATTACTTATTATTAAATAAGTATGGAAATGTTATCCAATATGAAGTGAATGGTTTGAGATTTTATCTTTTGAAGATAAATTGAAAATGAATATTAGAAATCGATTTGGAAATCGTATATTCATAGATATTTTGGAATTGTAAATTCATTATGGAATTTATAAAAGAAAGGGAAATTTGTTTAAAAATAAACGTTGATTTATTTTTGAAGTGTGGGAATGAATTTACGGATTTGGAACGTAAATATAAAGTAAAACGGTAAGGATTTACTTAATTGGTTTAAATGAACCATTTTGAAATGATAGTATTTCCGCGTAAGGAAAAAGATTGAATTTTGTTTTCAAAAGTGATAAAGGTGAATCTATTTTAAGATTATCCTGTTCTTTGTTTTTAAAGATAAACTGTTTTAAGTTCTCACACCAGTCCCATGACTGACTCGAAGTTTATTGTTTTCCTTCCTAAACTCTGGGTGCCCACCAATTTCCACACGGCCAGTTAAGAGTTAGGTTTATCAGGATATTCGAGAATTCAGGAGTTGCTGGAGGCAAATTGGATGCCATGGCGTATTCACTAGTATGTAGTAATTCTTTTCCGCTGTTTGTTGTTGTTTGTTGTTATACACTCTGATGATGTAATATGATGTAATGTAATAACTGATATAATTCTTTGTTTAAAGATTATTCATTTATCTATTATATGTTGTTCCGCTACGATTGTGAGATTCTGTTATTGTTTCTGTTGTTTTCTTTTTCTTTCTCTCTTCTTCTATTTTCTACCTCTTCTTTAACCCTAACGATACGGTTTTCCGACCTTCGATTACTTGTCAGTTGATACAGTGGACGTATTGATGTCGGTTTTCGAGCGTCGAAAAATCGCTTTCGTCACATTTGGTATCAGAGCATATGGTTAAGCGACAACCTTAGCTCTGTTGGGTATTACTCATTAGAGATAGAGTCAGTGGTACTCTAGAATGAGTTTGAGTGTAATAATAGATATGAGCGCGTATTTGTTAGTGAATATAAATGTTTTATATTGTGTGCTTATCCGTTGAGTTGTTAGAGAATTCTTGTCGGTAGATGGGATGCCATATGATCGATAGGGATTTCTAAACACTTAAACGAGGCATGTCGACATAGTATCATTTTGAATTGGGTAAATGAAATAATTTTACATCGATTATATTTTATATATAGAGGAATAATTTTTCAGAATTATTAAAGTGTATATGAACTGATTGTTTGGTTGTTGAATAAGTTGAATAAAAACAACAGTTGAAAAAGAATGAATTGTATAAACAAATGAATTATAAGTATGAAGTTATAATTAAAATGATTTGCAATTGTGGAATAATCTTATATATAAGAAGTGAAATTATATAAGTAAAAGAATTTAAATGTGATTTATAATCTGAAAATAAAATTCCAGAGAAGTATTTTGGAAGGATTAGATATAAATTGTTTTGGAGAAATTAAAGCTCTAAACTCTTTTCGGTCGCTGGAAAATAATTTCGACGATGATCATGACATCATCGCTGTTCATTTTCGGGTTTCCAAAAGAGGGATTGCTGCCAAATTGTTTTAAATGAAAGTTGTTTGGAAAATTTGAGTTTGGGTTTTGAAATTCAAAGGATAATTGAATTGGTTTCAAAAATGGTTGTGAAAGGTTGAAAAGACTCTGGAATCCTATTTAAATTTTTTATGGGAATAATAAATGAGTTGATAACTTATACAATTTGAATTTTGATAGAAAAAAATTTAACTTAAAGGATGGAGTTAAATTAAAGTAAGTATAAGTAAATCAATAAAATCCAAGTGGTAATAGTTGAATATAAGTTGTATAACTTATGAAATGAGAAGATGAAAGTGAAACCAATTATTAAAATGATTAAAAAAATTGTTAAGCAAAACAAAATCTGAATTTGATGGTGATGGTGATATGAGATAATAAATTTGCCTTGCTAAAGGTTAAATAAAATATTCTTTAAAACTGAAAAGTGAATATTTGAAATTTGTTTCAAATGGTTAAGTGTGGAAAATTATATATATATCTTGTAAAGATATTTGTGGGAAATTTGAACAATTAGTTCAACTTGAAATTTTTCAAAAAGATTGAATCTTGAGTTAAATTGAGTTTAACTTCGACACTAAAAACAATATAAGTTGAGCTTTGAATTTCGGATAGTCGGTTTGGATTGTATGTCTAACATTGTGAATTGATGACATAGCAATTGATCTCTATTAAATATATATCTGTGGTGGCAGAGAATTTATTCTTTTAGCTATATACACCCTTCTCTAAGACGTACGAGCTTAGAGGTTATATATCGGTAGACATCAATTATGTGTTGAGAATTGACGATGTAAAGTGCAACAGCCCTAGTTTTCTAGCACTTTATTCTTTTATTTATAAAACCTTGAAATTTGTTTTGATATATATTTTTAATTTGATTAAATCTTTTCCTAAAATTCTAAGTATAAAATGGAAGTTCTGGAAAAAAATTAACTTTGTTTAAAGGGTAACTCTAATTGGAATTTTAATAAAAGGATTGGATTATCTACTTGCTTTTAAAAATTGGTAATATTTTGTCCATTTGAATAATAAATCGCTTTGTAAATGGTAATAGTAATTAGAGAAGAAGGTAACCATAATTCTATCTTTTATTAAAGTAATAAATTTGAAGAAGATTTATAGTGTACAAGGAAACTGTTAAATTACGCATTTAAAGGGTACGATATTTAATAAATAACGTATAAAATAGAAAATCGTATTAATTAAAAAGCGTTACTTTTGCATTAATTTTGGGTGTATATTATTTAATAGGTTCTACGCATTTTTAAAATTCACACCGCAATATATATATGAACAATATTTATTTGTCGGTTGTTCTACTGATATTTGTTGTATACTTTTTAAAGAAAAAGATAAATATTACAAAAGAAAATAAAATTTTACCTTAACTACATAAATAAATATACAAGTAGGCGTGCATTCTTTTAAGAGGGAAAGAAATAAATTTTCTCTTTCCGTTACCTCCTTTTATCTAATAGAAATAAAACGCATTGTTTAAAAACGTTCAAACCATAAATTAGTGACGTTTTCTTCCACTTAAATCAACGCCATCTAAATATTTAGTGCTTGCCATTTTCTTTCCCTGAACCAACACATGAAATTTATTGCCACTTCGCTACTCTAAATTCACGCAAGTGATTATAAGATAAGGTAATGTTCAAAATCAAATATCATTCCGTTTCCTCAGCTATCAAATGCCAATTCTCTCATTTAAACACGTTGCAATAAATTTGTCCAAAATTCTATTCCGTTCAAGGATAAAATAATTACTTGCCGCCTTTAAAATCCAATCAACAAATCAAGTGCTTGCATGCCTGTTTTGGTTACTCAAAATTTTCGCAAGCTCCATCTAAATACTGGAAACGTTGCATTTTTACTTCACCTCATTTTTAGCTCTGTTAATAAACATAAAATGGAAACAACTTATCCCTTACCTGTGTAAACGAAATTACTAAATCTCAAAAGAAAAAAATCATGCAGCTTCCTATTTTATAACACGTTCGGAATGTTCAAGTATTTTCTACCATTTTTTTCCCATAATCCAAGTAATAAAAACCAACGCACCTTTTTATTGCATTGAAATCATTTATTTCAAAATGTGACTTGTCGTTTTCTATACTTACTGATTTGCAAGCAAACGAAATTCCTTGACCATAAAACTTGCATGCTTTGATTGCGCATCTTATTATTTCCTTGCGTACAAAGCAACGAAAATATAGCTCCTATAAAAACCATACATGTCCCTAGATTTGCCGTTTATAGGCAAATGAGATTTCTTGCCATAAAATAAATTGCTTTAATAAATTTCATAACTCCGAAATTTAAGGGACTGTAACTATTCCCATTTCAGTACAAACGTTCTATTCTTTAATTCGAACGTCTCAAATTGGAAATTTTGATTTTTGATTGCTCCCTACCTTTTTTCACCTTAATCTATTGATGGTACGTTGATTTCCTTTTTCATTCCTAACCTTAGGCTCCACGCATTGTTTTATAACCGTTGAGAAAAGCAAACGTACGTTTGCATTATTTTTTTTAAATCAAACGGTCCATAATTTATTGATTTACGTTGGGTTAACTAATTTGAACGTTACTTTTGTGGCGTTTCTTTTTTTTATCGGTTGCTCCAGTCTCTTGGATTCCAATTCATACTTATATGTATATTCCATTCTCTTCTATCTGCATCATTGTTCTCTTTTCACTCCCATGTTCATTTTCTCTCTGCCATTATATTCCTCCTCCCCTTCTTTTCTTCTTTCAGACCCAAACGAAAAAAAATGTTGAGAAGCTGCTCGCTCCACCTCCAACGTCCGCTCACCATCTCACTCTACTGCTTCGGCTGTGTATCTACATATAGTGGATACATATCCTTATTCAAGTATGGGTATGTTTTATGTTTATATATATTTTACAAGTTATAATATTAGTTCCATTTGTTTTGACTTAAGCTATAATATGTCAGGACGTGCCTTGATTTTTCTTTTATGCGTTATGTTTATGTTTACATAAGTATGAATTGTTGATTCGGTCTGTTTATATAAGTTGGGTTATATAAGTTACAGTATGTATAATATAAATTATCTTAAGTTATAAAAGTTGGTACAGTTTATATTTTTAAGATATATTATGTTTAAAAGTATAATATATGTGGTAGTTGATACATTGCAAATAAACATGCATTATATATATGTATTTATGTTTTAACTAGTATTATTTCAACATATATATTGCATACATGTCTGATTTTAGTGTATATACTTTTTGTTGAAAACAATGATTTGGAATGTATGTATATTAAATTTGGAATATGTTTTAATATTGATTTTAATATTTTATTTACAAGGGTTACTTTATAAAGATTTAAATTTTTAAATGGTGTTGGATATTGGTTTGTATATAGGTTTAAACATATACATTATTTTAAACTATACTACATATAGATATGTTTTGTTTACACCAATGGTTTTTGAAAATATATATTTAATTTAATGTATGTCTAAATTTAGAATACAGTTTTATTTGTATATGGTTATATATAGCTCGCTTGTCCTATTTATCTTCAATCGACCCAACTCTGATTTGAGTTTCGTCAATTCCTCTTTATCAGCTTTGATCGTTAAAATTCTTGTCAATATTGCGTTTCTTCGAAATCTGTGCTTGGATTCGTATCTATTATCATTCCGCCCTTTCCTCTAGGCTCGAAAGGTGATCAATCACTCACGATTAACGTTCTTTTATTTATTAAATTTGATTTCAATTGAAACGACAATTGAAATATGTTGCTGTAGTTATTTAAATTTTTATATTTATGCTATTACCTTTATCTGTTCACCTACGGGATATGACACCATATCCTATTGTTTATACTCTATTTAATTACTGATGATATATTCCTGTTGTATATTATTATCATATCCTGCTATATTTTTGTTATCTGTTATCACTCTGCAAGTTCCCTGTAGTTTAGAATTCACTATGGGTTGAAATGATACATACCCGAACAGACTTTAGAATATGAGAATTTCGTTATGGGTTGAAATGATAGACCCAAGCGATTTTCATTTAATTAAACTTGGGATTTCGGATTGGAATGATATCCACCCGTATATATTTAGTGTACGGATTTAAATGATAAATATCTGTAACACTTGACCAGATGATAAGGAATATATATAGACACCGTGGTTCATATATAAATATTTTGGAAATAAATTCTTTGTTTGGAAAGAAATATATGGTCTTAATAAATGTTAATTCTTAAATTTCTATATATATAGATCTAATAATATTTAATTTAATTAAGTTTGATTTAATACATAAACTATGTTAATATTTATGTAAATTATATTTCAAATAGATTTTTGAAATAATTTAGGATAAATTAAGATGGGGAGATAAATTTGAGTTTATTAAATGGTATGTAAATAAGGATTTATTTAATTAAATCGATCTAAAATTTTTAAATGGGAAATTTTAAAAAGGTAGGATTTTATAACTGGATTTTTGATTTAAGCGATTAAATGCATATTTCACGTTTAAGTAAATTAAAGAAAATATTGAGAAAATGGAATTTAAGGTCAATTAAATAATCTTGAATCAAATGAGGAAGTATTTCAAGACTAAATAATAATGAGGTTAAATCGAGATCTATATGAAACGGTTAAATTGAACATTTAAATTTTAAGCCTTAAACTATATTGGAATTTAAATGGTTTAAATTTGAGATTCGGATCTGTATTTGAAATCAATATAGTTGAATTTGTTATTTAGAAACTAAATTGAATTAAAATGAAAATTTAGGTTGAACTAAATTTGAATTTATTATTTAGAAAACTATATTGAATAAAAATTTAGTTGAAACGTTGAATACTTAAAGGTTTAAAAATATTGAATATAAAGGGGTATTTTGTGATTACAAATCCGAATTTGAGATCGATAAAATTGAAGTGGTTATTTTAAGAATTGAGTTAAATTTAAATTGATAAATTGAGATTGAATTTAATTTAAATGGGAAGGTCGAGTTGATGTTGAAACAATTTGTTAAGTTGAGGGAATTGAAAATATTTTTCGGTATAAATTATTCAATATATCTAAATACTATTTTAAGAAAATAGCTATATTTGAAGTGAAATGATATTTGATTTTGAGGTATAAATTAAGATGAAAGAACCACGGTGTTATAGTGTATATTTCTACCCTGTAGATAGTTCCATGGACCCTTAGAGGTTGGTTATTCCAAACATCCTTTAAGTTATTTGTATTTCAGTGGATATTTCACTTGAGTTGGATTTATTGATATAAGAATGTTAATCCTGACTCGAGTGTTTTGTGTTTTGCTTTACCCTCGGATCAGACTGAGTGATACAGCATTTGGGACTCACCTTTGAAGTTGGAGCCTTGCTTGAAGATCCAGCTATCTATCCTTTCAGTCATCCTGTTGATTGTCCAGAGAAGTCATCTACGCATACTGGAGACTTCACTACATCTAAGATATTCAGTTGTATTTTATTTCTAACTCCAATGTATATATTAGCTTCATGAACTACTATTCTTTATCTATTCCGCTGCATTGTATTACTCTGTGTAAGTGATTTGTGATTGATTTATTTACTGTATATTTTAAGTTTTGCCAAATTTTAAATTAACAATTCGGTATTTCGAATTATTCAAGTTGGACATGTATGGTTTTATTGTCGATTTGAATGGTCCAAAATAGTGGGTCGTTACAGTTGGTATCAGAGCTTTGGCTCTAGGCAAAACTTAGCATATATGGTAAATTTATTTACAGAATCACTTTCGCTCGAGTTGAATCTCTTCCTTTCTGACTCGATTTCCTTTGAATTTTGGAATGTCCCTCGGTTCCAAAATTCATTCTTGTCTCTCTCTATTTATATTCGTTTAATTCTGGAATATCCCATAACTCCATTGAATGATTTGTAAAGGGGGTGAAAACTCCTTTTCAATTGGCATTGACTCACCGAAAATTTCTGTATCCTCGGTTTACGATGCTGCTATATCTTGTTATGCCGAATTCTATATCTCCGACGATCGAATGTCGAATTGCCTCAGAATTCTACACCGATCTAATTTTGGAATCACGGTTGACCGGTAAAGGTCGCCTGCGATTTATAGAAGTATATTCATCTTCTATTTTGTAATTTAATTATCTCATCTTCGATCGAGTCTATCTTCGAATCAGGATTCTATTTATTCGAGTTCCTCTAAATTAAATCGCTATCTTTGTTTTGAAATCCATTCTTAAATCATCCTTTGAAAATCGGGTTTTGTTTGTATTTTTCAATTTGTTATGCCGAAATTATTATTTTGATAACTATGATTCTTTTTATATATATAAAAGTGAAAATGTTTTCTATAAGGATTATATACCTATATATATAAAGCAAATAAGAATTGTTATTCTATATAAAAAGGTTTTGAAAGGACTTGAAATTTTGAAAAATTATAAGAAATTGATTTATATAAAAATGATTTATAACTGTAGAGTTAAATTTGAAATTCGAGAATTGAATTCCGGTATTTTGAAATTGGTTTTAAGATTTTGGAAAATGTATAAAAATAATACGATTTAAAAGTATTTTTCCGAATAAGAAATGTTTCAAATGAGTTCAAATGAATTCCAATAATTTTGAAGAAATTTCAAAGAAGTTTTCAAGAAAATAGAAGTCCAGAACTCACTTATGTCGCTGGAAAATAATTTCGGTGATGAGTGCACGCATCATCGACATTGATTTTTGAGTTTCAGAGTGGGGGAGAGGCCACTTTAATAGCTTCGCTATGCAAGTGATTTTGTAAAACCATTTTTGATTTCAAATTCCGAAGTATAATTTGATATTTTAGAAAGATATAAGTATATATTTGAAATTTTTTTAAATGAGACCGGTGTTCAGTCCTCGAGTTTCGGATTTAATAATTGATTTATTATTGATTTTCAACTCTGGAATTTAAAATTTGATTTCCCTAACTATTTTGAATGTTCGAACACTTCTAAATCGAGATTAAATTTTCAAAGCTAAGAAATTTCGAAGAGTATAAAATGTTTGATAAAGAATATAAATTTAGTTTTGAAATGTTTTGAAAAAAAATAGTTGAATAATGGTTTTCAGAAAGGTAAATTGGATATTTCACATAGAAATAGATAGTTTAAAAGTTGTAAAAAAAAAGGGATAATTATAAATTTGGAAACCATTTTTGAGTATAATTGATTTTGGGAAAATATTTGGTTTTGAAATTAAATTGGAATTAAAAACCAGTACTTATATGGTGATTTTGGAAATGAATTTGTTTGACTTGAATTATTTTAATTTGGAAATTGGGGTAATTTTCTAAGCCTATTATTTTGGAAACTTTGAAATTTAGATATTTAATTTGGAAGAAAATTGGGTGAAATCATATATGGTTTTGAAACTGAATTGATATTGAAATGATTTGAAATTTAAGAACCTTATATTATTAAGCACTTGATTTGGGAGTGGTCGAACTTATATAAAATGGATTGTATAAGTATGAAGTTGATTTGAAATCTATTGATTTGAAAGGTACTCAATTTGGAAAGAGATTTTATATAATCGAAGTCTATATAAGTATGATTTGATCTACTATTGATTTTGAAAGTATTCGATTTGGGAAAAATGGAATCCTATATATATGGACTTTATATAAGTACGATATTTGAAAGTGATTTGAAAAGGTACTATATGATATATATTTTCGAAGTAAAGATATGGAAAGTGCCTTCTGCTTGATATCCGCGTTGTGGCCACATCGTGGAGACATTCTATCGATATTATTCTCTCTGATTTTTGGTTTTCCGGATGTAATACTCGAGTGTTCCCACCATGGCGTAACCCATGGTTTTTTTTTCTCTCGTGAATGCATAGCGCAATTGCCTGGCTGAGTCTGGCCTAGGAGTACGGATTGTTTCCAGGGGGCTCCAGGCGTAACCATTGTGTATCCTGCAAATCTGTGTAGGTCGCGAATAGTAGCGCAACTGCCTGGCTGAGTCTTGCCTAGGGGTACGGATTGTTTCCTGGGGGATCCAGGCATAACCATTGTGTACCCTGCACTCTACTAGTCATCATGGCGTAACTCGCAGGGCTAAGAAAGCTTACGGATATGGATTGTTTCCTAGGGGACCTAGGCGTAACCATTGTGTATCTGCGAACCATGGTTGGACAAAGGTTTTGGTTTAGTTGTTTATTTGGATTGTACTTTCCATATCTGTTTTTAAAGGTTTTCAAGTATTTTCACTAGGTGTTGAAACAAGTCTACTAAGTACTAGAAGAATTCTAGCTTTGCGTCTGATCAACGCATGGCCAGAGTTTGCAAGAACGAGGATAAACTTGTTGAAACATCGAGTTATAAAAGTATGTTCGAAAGGAGAATTTATTTCGATATAATAGTATTTTATTATAAAAGTATTATTATAAAGTTATTTATTATAAATGTATTTTTCCCAACAAAGAAATTTTGAATTAATATTTGAAATTTAAATTCTTATGGTTCTAGATTAATTATTCATGCCCGATACTATTCCTTGCATCTACCTTATCTGGTCAGTTTAGTTATTCGCCTTGATTCTGTTTTTCAAATCTACCTTCCTTCCTTGTTGGATATATCCTTTTTAAATATTTGCTTTACTATCTTATCTTCCTTTGTTTTTCTTCTTTCGTTCCTTTTCGAGGACGAAAAGTTCTGAGGTGGGGAGAGTGCAACAGCCCTAGTTTTCTAGCACTTTATTTTTTTATTTATAAAACCTTGAAATTTGTTTTGATATATATTTTTAGTTTGATTAAATCTTTTCCTAAAATTCTAAGTATAAAATGGAAGTTCTGAAAAAATTTAACTTTGTTTAAATGGTAATTCTAATTGGAATTTTAATAAAAGGATTGGATTATCTACTTGCTTTAAAAAATTGGTAATATTTTGTCCATTTGAATAATAAATCGCTTTGTAAATGGTAATAGTAATCAGAGAAGAAGGTAACCATAATTCTATCTTTTATTAAAGTAATAAATTTGAAGAAGATTTATAGTGTACAATGAAACTGTTAAATTTCGCATTTAAAGGGTACGATATTTAATAAATAACGTATAAAATAGAAAATCGTATTAATTAAAAAGCGTTACTTTTGCATTAATTTTGGGTGTATATTATTTCATAGGTTCTACGCATTTTTAAAATTCACACCGCAATATATATATGAACAATATTTATTTGGCGGTTGTTCTACTGATATTTGTTGTATACTTTTTAAAGAAAAAGATAAATATTACGAAAGAAAATAAAATTTTACCTTAACTACATAAATAAATATACAAGTAGGCGTGCATTCTTTTAAGAGGGAAAGAAATAAATTTTCTCTTTCCGTTACCTCCTTTTATCTAATAGAAATAAAACGCATTGTTTAAAAACGTTCAAACCATAAATTAGCAACGTTTTCTTCCACTTAAATCAACGCCATCTAAATATTTAGTGCTTGCCTTTTTCTTTCCCTGAACCAATGCACGAAATTTATTGCCACTTCGCTACTCTAAATTCACGCAAGTTATTATAAGATAAGGTAACGTTCAAAATCAAATATCATTCCGTTTCCTCAGCTATCAAATGCCAATTCTCTCATTTAAACACGTTGCAATAAATTTGTCCAAAATTCTATTCCGTTCAAGGATAAAATAATTACTTGCCGCCTTTAAAATCCAATCAACAAATCAAGTGCTTGCATTCCTGTTTTGGTTACTCAAAATTTTCGTAAGCTTCATCTAAATACTGGAAACGTTGCATTTTTACTTCACCTCATTTTTAGCTCTGTTAATAAACATAAAATGGAAACAACTTATCCCTTACCTGTGTGAACGAAATTACTAAATCTCGAAAGAAAAAAATCATGCAGCTTCCTATTTTATAACACGTTCGGAATGTTCAAGTATTTTCTACCATTTTTTTCCCATAATCCAAATAATAAAAACCAACGCACCTTTTTATTGCATTGAAATCATTTATTTCAAAATGTGACTTGTCGTTTTCTATACTTACTGATTTGCAAGCAAACGAAATTCCTTGACCATAAAACTTGCATGCTTTGATTGCGCATCTTATTATTTCCTTGCGTACAAAGCAACGAAAATATAGCTCCTATAAAAACCATACATGTCCCTAGATTTGCCGTTTATAGGCAAATGAGATTTCTTGCCATAAAATAAATTGCTTTAATAAATTTCATAACTCCGAAATTTAAGGGACTGTAACTATTCCCATTTCAGTACAAACGTTCTATTCTTTAATTCGAACGTCTCAAATTGGAAATTTTGATTTTTGATTGCTCCCTGCCTTTTTTCTCCTTAATCTATTGATGGTACGTTGATTTCCTTTTTCATTCCTAACCTTAGGCCCCACGCATTGTTTTATAACCGTTGAGAAAAGCAAACGTACGTTTGCATTATTTTTTTTAAATCAAACGGTCCATAATTTATTGATTTACGTTGGGTTAACTAATTTGAACGTTACTTTTGTGGCGTTTCTTTTTTTTATCGGTTGCTCCAGTCTCTTGGATTCCAATTCATACTTATATGTATATTCCATTCTCTTCTATCTGCATCATTGTTCTCTTTTCACTCCCATGTTCATTTTCTCTCTGCCATTATATTCCTCCTCCCCTTCTTTTCTTCTTTCAGACCCAAACGAAAAAAAATGTTGAGAAGCTGCTCGCTCCACCTCCAACGTCCGCTCACCATCTCACTCTACTGCTTCGGCTGCGTATCTACATATAGTGGATACATATCCTTATTCAAGTATGGGTATGTTTTATGTTTATATATATTTTACAAGTTGTAATATTAGTTCCATTTGTTTTGACTTAAGCTACAATATGTCAGGACGTGCCTTGATTTTTCTTTTATGCGTTATGTTTATGTTTACATAAGTATGAATTGTTGATTCGGTCTGTTTATATAAGTTGGGTTATATAAGTTACAGTATGTATAATATAAATTATCTTAAGTTATAAAAGTTGGTACAGTTTATATTTTTAAGATATATTAAGTTTAAAAGTATAATATATGTGGTAGTTGATACGTTGCAAATAAACATGCATTATATATATGTATTTTTGTTTTAATTAGTATTATTTCAACATATATATTGCATACATGTCTGATTTTAGTGTATATACTTTTTGTTGAAAACAATGATTTGGAATGTATGTATATTAAATTTAGAATATGTTTTAATATTGATTTTAATATTTTATTTACAAGGGTCACTTTATAAAGATTTAAATTTTTAAATGGTGTTGGATATTGGTTTGTATATAGGTTTAAACACATACATTATTTTAAACTATACTACATATAGATATGTTTTGTTTACACCAATGGTTTTTGAAAATATATATTTAATTTAATGTATGTCTAAATTTAGAATACAGTTTTATTTGTATATGGTTATATATAGCTCGCTTATCCTATTTATCTTCAATCGA
Organism: Allium cepa; assembly: GCA_030765085.1. Classification (NCBI taxonomy): domain Eukaryota; kingdom Viridiplantae; phylum Streptophyta; class Magnoliopsida; order Asparagales; family Amaryllidaceae; genus Allium; species Allium cepa. Next base: position 362,619,830 of record CM060942.1, read on the forward strand.
ACCAACTCTGATTTGAGTTTCGTCAATTCCTCTTTATCAGCTTTGATCGTTAAAATTCTTGTCAATATTGCGTTGCTTCGAAATCTGTGCTTGGATTCGTATCTATTCTCATTCCGCCCTTTCCTCTAGGCTCGAAAGGTGAGCAATCACTCACGATTAACGTTTTTTTATTTATTAAATTTGATTTCAATTGAAACGACAATTGAAATATGTTGTTGTAGTTATTTAAATTTTTATATTTATGCTATTATCTGTATCTGTTCACCTACGGGATATGACAACATATCCTATTGTTTATACTCTATTTAATTACTGATGATATATTCCTGTTGTATATTATTATCATATCTTGCTATATTTTTGTTATCTGTTATCACTCTGCAAGTTCCCTGTAGTTTAGAATTCACTATGGGTTGAAATGATACATACCCGAACAGACTTTAGAATAGGAGAATTTCGTTATGGGTTGAAATGATAGATCCAAGCGATTTTCATTTAATTAAATTTGGGATTTCAGATTGGAATGATATCCACCCGTATATATTTAGTGTACGGATTTAAATGATAAATATCTGTAACACTTGACCAGATGATAAGGAATATATATAGACACCGTGGTTCATATATAAATATTTTGGAAATAAATTCTTTGTTTGGAAAGAAATATATGGTCTTAATAAATGTTAATTCTTAAATTTCTATATATATAGATCTAATAATATTTAATTTAATTAAGTTTGATTTAATACATAAACTATGTTAATATTTATATAAATTATATTTCAAATAGACTTTTGAAATAATTTGGGATAAATTAAGATGGGGAGATAAATTTGAGTTTATTAAATGGTATCTAAATAAGGATTTATTTAATTAAATCGATCTAAAATTTTTAAATTGGAAAATTTAAAAAGGTAGGATTTTATAACTGGATTTTTGATTTAAGCGATTAAATGCATATTTCACGTTTAAGTAAATTAAAGAAAATATTGAGAAAATGGAATTTAAGGTCAATTAAATAATCTTGAATCAAATGAGGAAGTATTTCAAGACTAAATAATAATGAGGTTAAATCGAGATCTATATGAAACGGTTAAATTGAACATTTAAATTTTAAGCCTTAAACTATATTGGAATTTAAATGGTTTAAATTTGAGATTCGGATCTGTATTTGAAATCAATATAGTTGAATTTGTTATTTAGAAACTAAGTTGAATTAAAATGAAAATTTAGGTTGAACTAAATTTGAATTTATTATTTAGAAAACTAAATTGAATAAAAATTTAGTTGAAACGTTGAATACTTAAAGGTTTAAAAATATTGAATATAAAGGGGTATTTTGTGATTACAAATCCGAATTTGAGATCGATAAAGTTGAAGTGGTTATTTTAAGAATTGAGTTAAATTTAAATTGATAAATTAAGATTGAATTTAATTTAAATGGGAAGGTCGAGTTGATGTTGAAATAATTTGTTAAGTTGAGGGAATTGAAAATATTTTTCGGTATAAATTATTCAATATATCTAAATACTATTTTAAGAAAATAGCTATATTTGAAGTGAAATGATATTTGATTTTGAGGTATAAATTAAGATGAAAGAACCATGGTATTATAGTGTATATTTCTACCCTGTAGATAGTTCCATGGACCCTTAGAGGTTGGTTATTCCAAACATCCTTTAAGTTATTTGTATTTCAGTTGATATTTCACTTGAGTTGGATTTATTGATATAAGAATTTTAATCCTGACTCGAGTGTTTTGTGTTTTGCTTTACGCTCTGATCAGATTGAGTGATACAGCATTTGAGACTCACCTTTGAAGTTGGAGCCTTGCTTGAAGATCCAGCTATCTATCCTTTCAGTCATCCTGTTGATTGTCCAGAGAAGTCATCTGCGCATACTGGAGACTTCACTACATCTAAGATATTCAGTTGTATTTTATTTCTAACTCCAATGTATATAGTAGCTTCATGAACTACTATTCTTTATCTATTCCGCTGCATTGTATTACTCTGTGTAAGTGATTTGTGATTGATTTATTTACTGTATATTTTAAGTTTTGCCAAATTTTAAATTAACAATTCGGTATTTTGAATTATTCAAGTTGGACATGTATGGTTTTATTGTCGATTTGAATGATCCAAAATAGTGGGTCGTTACAGTTGGTATCAGAGCTTTGGCTCTAGGCAAAACTTAGCATATATGGTAAATTTATTTACAGAATCACTTTCGCTCGAGTTGAATCTCTTCCTTTCTGACTCGATTTCCTTTGAATTTTGGAATGTCCCTCAGTTCAAAAATTCATTCTTGTCTCTCTCTATTTATATTCGTTTAATTCTGGAATATCCCATAACTCCATTGAATGATTTGTAAAGGGGGTGAAAACTCCTTTTCAATTGGCATTGACTCACCGAAAAATTTTGTATCCTCGGTTTACGATGCTGCTATATCTTGTTATGCCGAATTCTATATCTCCGACGATCGAATGTCGAATTGCCTCAGAATTCTACACCGATCTAATTTTGGAATCACGGTTGACCGGTAAAGGTCGCCCACGATTTATAGAAGTATATTCATCTTCTATTTTGTAATTTAATTATCTCATCTTCGATCGAGTCTATCTTCGAATCAGGATTCTATTTATTGGAGTTCCTCTAAATTAAATCGCTATCTTTGTTTTGAAATCCATTCTTAAATCATCCTTTGAAAATCGGGTTTTGTTTGTATTTTTCAATTTGTTATACCAAAATTATTTTTTTGATAACTATGATTCTTTTTATATATAAACGTGAAAATGTTTTCGATAAGGATTATATACCTATATATATAAAGCAAATAAGAAATGTTATTCTATATAAAAAGGTTTTGAAATGTAACGACCCATAATTTTTAATAATTAAAATATGAATATTTAATTAATTTTAAATATTTATAAGTGAATTTATAAGTCGAATAAATTTTTATTTGAATTATTGGATTTAATTGGATAATTAAATCGATAATTTAATATGTTAAATTATGGAAATAATTGAAAATTGAGTTAAATATGATTGAAAATGATTTGTAAAATTTTATTTTATCATGTTGGAGTTAGAACGATATTTTAGAACTTTTAAAATCGAATTAAAAGTTAATTTGTGAAAATTGAATATTTTAATATTAAAATCGACTAGTGAAAATAGTCAATTTTTGAACAGTCTCAGAATTGAACGAAACTAGATCCATTGGGTCCGTAACAGTTAGTTATTACCGGATTTCAATTTTCGTGTCAATCGGAGTTATCGTTTGATCGTGGCAGCTCGAAACGCATCGATTTATTTTTAATATTAATTTGGCGAGTTAAAATAGCCATTTATCAAAAAGTCTCGGATTTCGACGAAACCAGTTTCATCGGATACGTAATGTGATATTATTGTTAGGTTTCAAATTTCGTGTCAATTGGATTTACCGTTTGTCCGGTACAAATTAAAACGCCTAGAAATCGATTTAAATCGGTTTAATTTAAATACGTTTGTTGCCATAACTCGCACAGATGTCCGAATTAGCTTTCGAAACCTGTTCCATTATGTCTGGAACGTGGGGTAAAACCTAGAAACGCTAGTTACGACGCGTGAATCGGAGTTCGGAATTTCCGGATGAATAGTGTTCGTTTTTTTCCTATAAATACACCTTAAAAATCAAAAAAAGAAAAAAAAAAAGAAAACCCTAATCTACAAAACCCTAGCCGCCACTACTATCTTCAATGGCCAGAAACACACGACGTTCCTCCCTCGATTACTCCAAATCCGTCGACAGTTAGGCTAAACTTCCTGAAGCAAAATCGAAGAGCATAGTGAGATCTCGAGATCCAACGGTGGAGATCGTGTTTGGAGCGACGTGGAGGGAGCAAAGTGGGGCCGACCGTGCTGACTTGCGCACGCATTTCCAGGAGGAGGAGGGGGCCGAGCTTCAGGTGGTTGGGGGCGAGTGTTGTGGTGGTGGAGGGCTTCAAGATGGTGAGGGTATGATCGAGTATAGTCGAGTATAGGCGGAGTAATTTGGAAACCTAGTTTATGATGATGGGTTTGAGTTGCGGCTATGGTTACAGGAGAAGAACGTGAGAGGGAGAAGAGGATGGAGCGGCCAGGATTCATCATGGTGAGATCTCACGGCTATGGATGAGTTGTGGTTTAAAAAAATTAAATTTAAGTTGTAATTAGTTATATATAAACTCGTGTAACTTCAAAAATTAATAACCTTTTCATACGAGGTCGAAAACGCGCGAAACCAGTTGCGTTGGAATCGTATGGACGAGTACTACGCGATGAAATTAGATTGGAGTCGTTTGGAGTTAGTGAAAATTTTGGGTAAAATTAAACGTCCGTTTAATTTTATTCGAAATAAATCGCTAAAACGAAGTTGAAATCAAGGTGAGAACTTCTCACTCAATCGAATCAGTTTCGATTTTATTTTAAATAGTTAGATTTAAAATATTTGAATGCATGTCTTAATGTTGATTGTTATATATTGATTGTTAAAATAGACATTATGCGCCGTTAGTAAGCGGATGTTATTTATTAAAAACATATACCGCGAATATTTCATAAACAGTGAAATTGGTATTATATATAATAGCAATATATATATATTGGCATATGTATATATTAGAGTTATTGATTTCCCGCATTTTTTTGTTTAGCGGATGAGACCCTATTGCGCCGTTTATTAAGCGGATAATATTTAAAATCCCATATACAGCGATAATTTCGTACTGGAGCGAAATTGGTATTGTGCTAATGTTTGTGGATGCAGTAAAACAGGTTGGAGGGATCCAACTGGATTCCTCAACAGTTTTTATTTGATTTCAGATATTTTGATATTTGATGGATTATCATATCGATATATGATATCGTTGTAGTCGTGATTGACTATTTGGTGTGTAGCATCATTGGACCCAGATTTTGGGATTTTAAAATGATTTTTAAAGTGATTTTTGAAAATATAAAATATTTTTGGAATTGATCCATTTTATATAAATAAACGTTATAATTTTTAAAGTTATAAAAATTATGATTTTTGGGAAATATAGTTAAAAAAACTAATTTTTGGGAATATAATGCTAATGATTTTATAAAATAGTTTAATCGGGATTTTAGAATTTATTGTGAAAAGTTTGAATATAGGATTTATAAAATTTAATTATTTTATGAATCAAAATGGTGAAATAATAAAGGAGATTAAAGACGTTTTAAAGAATAATATAAATTGATTTATATTAAGAGATTTATAAATGGATATTTATAAATTGAAATATTGACATTATAAAACAAGTTTTTATAAGTGTTTGAATGAAGTGAAAATAGATTGCATAAGTGAATGGAATTTATAGAATTATAAACGGTGAAGTTATAAATGGAATTTTATAAGCAGTAGTTTTATAAAATTTATAAAGCCATTAAAAGAATGGTTTTGGATAAATAATCGAATCTTATAAGTTATAAGGTTTATAATTATGAAGTTCAAAGGAACGATTTTTCAAACAAATAAATTATAAGTAAAATTATAATATGAACCTTTAGTTTATAATTTGGGGAAGTTTAAAAGAACGATTTTGTAAAATAATCGTTCTATAAGCATTTAACTTATAATATGGACTTTTGGTTCATAATTGAGATATAAACTGGAATAGGTTAATGACGGAAATTTATAAAAGGGAAGTTGTTATAAATAATTAGAAATGGAATTTATAAACGTTGTTTTATAAATTCGCAAACGACTTATTTTGATAAGAAAATTGTTGAAACCTATTAATGGAGTTATATTCACGTTTTTGACTGTGAATAATCCTTTGAAATAAAATGAATGGAAATGATGATATTTGTTAACGTAGTATATTCACGTTTTTGAATAGTGAATAATATGTTAAAGAAAATGTTTAGAATGTGATATTTTAAATAGAATTAAAACGATCTAACGATGTTTTAAAATGTGTTGAGATTCGAAACCATAGATTTCAACATTTATTGTTGAGATAGACGTTTTTGAGAAATAGAAGGAAATGGTGGACTATAACACTGTTGTTATAGTAAATGATTTCCGAAAGGAAATGTTTTGCATAGTATTGGGATTTATATATCTATTTTAATTTCGAATCCCTATACTAGTGATTTTGGGTTGTCGTAACGATGTTTTACGCAACATTCGTTTTGGCCCAAATAAATATGTTTAAGAGAATGATTTCCTTAAAGAATGAAATATATACTTAATCTCGATTTAAGTATATTGAATATTTTCCAAGTGTTGAAAATAAATGGATTTGTGAATTACTTATTAAATAAGTATGGAAATGTTTTTCCAATATAAAGTGAATATTAGAGAATTTATCTTTTTGAAGATAAATTGAGATGAATAATCGAAATCGAATATTCATAGATATTTTGGATTATAAATTCACTATGGAATTTATGAATGAAAAGGAGAATTTGTTTAAAAATAAATATTGATTTATTTTTGAAGTGTGAAATTACATATCTAGTAAAGATATTTTGGAAAATAAATAATTTGGAAAATTATTTGGAAACTGGTGGTGTGTGCATATCCATTGATAGTTCAATAACCGACTATCAATATTTCCCTTTGAATGGGTAATTGATGTGATTTGTTTGAATGTGAATGCCACACTTATTTTTGAATAAGCGCTCACTATTCGGGTTAACCGGGAAAGGACCATGGGGTCGTATAACCCATTCCGAATATGTGATACGTCGTTGTGAATTGCATTTGAAGATCGGTGTTGAAGACCCGGTATTTGCGAGAGCGATAGGATGACCTGTCGATTGACTCTTCACCGAGTAGCTACGGTATTGAGTTCTCCATATGTGATGGGAAATCCGATCAGGATTGTGAATATCCGGATTGCAAGGACTTCTTTGTAAGTGCCTTCGGTTTTGTTCGAGCCCGGAACAGACTTGTATGGATTGTATGTCTGATATTACAAGTTGAGATATAAAGCCGATTTCTTTCAAATATATTTCTGTTGGTGGCGGAGAATTTATTCTTTTAGCTTAACACCCTTCTCTGAGACGTATGAGCTCAGAGGTTATGTAGTTGAATGTTATCAGCGATATATTCCCAATTTGGTAATGTGACATGCTGAGTGTTGCTGTGAAATGATCATTGTGTTGATTATTTGTGATAGGATCGTTTATTTGATCGTCTATCCTGGTGATCATTTCTATGATCATTTGTTGACCCAAAGCATGGCTTTTGTATAAAGTATGTTTTTGTGGACGTGACTTCGTCGAGCCTCACACCCCGTGAATGGTCAAAACAGGAAAGAAGCAGCAAGGTTATGAGGGGTAGCGCCCTTTAGGATGTGTGCATTTCCTTCTGGAAAAGGGTGGTATCATGGTATGGAGCCCAGATACTTACTCATGTTGAAAACACTTTGTTATGATTGTGTGAATTGATTGCGAGCGCTCGGTGAAAAGGTCCTAAAGGACCGGGGGATGGCATATTCGGTCAGTTGTTACTCAGTTAGGGGTAACCCGGCCTTGTGTTGGTAGAGATCCGGTTTGGTTCTCGGGGATGTCCATCCAGAGGCATTCTCATGTGGCAATGGGAAGTTCCTTGGCCTGATCATTCGTTGGAAATCCAAAGAAACAATACGTGACTTGTACGGTATTAGTTGTAGAACCTATCATTCACTTATGGTGGCGCCCTACAGTTTGGATGGTAGCTATAGTAGGCATACGATAATGGTCGTATGTTGGCTAAGATTTATATTCTACTTTCGAAATGAATTTTTCCTACATTATGCACTAATAATAATATCAAATGTTCTTTTAATGCGTATCAAGCATCTTTGACTATCATAAGGAGAAATCTCCTCCGATTATGTGTTTGCATTGTGTGTGTGTGCGGGAGGCCTTATGGTAGTCTCATTTTTAAAAGCATTGCGAATTGAATTTAAAAATATCTCTCTATTTTGATTTTTAAAGATAAATAAACTGTTTTGAGTTCTCACACCAGTCACATGACTGACTCGGAGTTTATTGTTTTCCTTCCTAAACTCTGGGTGCCCACCAATTTTCACACGGGCAGTCAAGAGTTAGGTTTATCAGGATATTCTGGATATTCTGGAGTTGCTGGAGGCAAGCTGGATGTCATGACGTATTACTAGTTATATAGTATTTCTTTTTCCGCTGTTTGTTTGATGTTGTATACTCTGATGATATGATGTAATGAAATGAAATGTATAAAATGTAATAACTGATATAGTTCTTTGTTTAAAGATTATTCATTTATTATTATATGTTGTTCCGCTGCGAATTGTGAGATTTTGATGTTGTTCTATTTTCTTTCTGTTCTATTCTCCATTTTTTTCTATCTTCTTTTCCCTCTATTTTCTGTTCTTCTTATCTCTTCTTCTGTCTCATTCTTTTTCTTAAACCCATAACTATTCGGTTTTTCGGCAACGAAAAATCGCGTACGTTACATCTGGTATCGGAGCATATGGTTAAGCGACAACCATGGTTCTGTTGGGTATTACTCATTAGAGATAGAGTCAGTAGTACTCTAGAATGAGTTTGAGTGTAATAATAGCTATGAGAGCGTATTTGTTAGTAAATATAAATTGTTTTATATTGTGTTGACTTATCGGTTGATTGTTTATAGATTTCGGTCGATGTAGTCTAGCTAACTATCATAGAAAGGGGTTTCTAAACTCTTAAACAAGATAAATCGACATAATATTGTTTTAAAATTGGGTAAATGAAATAATTTTACCTTGATTATATTTTATATATAAAGAAATAATTTTTCAGAATTATTAAAGTGTATATATGTTGATTGTTAGGTTGTTTGAATAATCTAAATAAAAGAATAATTGTATAAGCAAAAGAATTATAAGAATTGAATTATAATTAAAGTGATTTACAATTGTGAAATAAACTTATATATGTGAGAAGTGAAACTATATGAATATAACTTAAGAGATGTTGAATGAAGTTGATATTAGTATCAAAGTAAATTAATAAAGTGAAGTGATAAATGTGAACTTAAGTTATGTAAATGAAATTCAACTTTTATAATTGAATTGAATGAATGGATTGAATGATAATCAATTGAATGTGAATTAAGTTGATATGAAATAATGAATATAAGTGTTAATTCATTAAAATCTAATGTTATTGAAAGTTGAATGGTTGAATAAAAATCAATTAATTAAACCAATTGAAAGTAAAGATGTTAAACCAAATTGAATGAATATAAGCAAAGGAATTTGGTTGTAATTGATATACATTGGTTGTTATATGATTGTTAGTTGGTTGATTGTATATAATTCATGAATTACACTTAATGAATTACATAGCTTTTAATTTGAATTCAATTACATGTGCTCTGATACCACATGTAACGCTTCAATTTTTCGTTGCCGAAAAACCGAATAGTTATGGGTTTAAGAAAAAAAATTTAAGAAAAGAAGAAGAGAGAAAAAGAAGAAAGAAGAAGAAAATAGATAATAGAGGGAAGAAAAAACAAAAGATAGAAAATTTTAAAATAGAAGAAAAAGAGAATAGAGGAAAAAGAAAAAAACAGAAGAAAATAGGACGGAACAGAAACAGAACACAACAACATCAGAATCTCACAATTCGCAGCGGAACAACATATAATAATAAATGAATAATCTTTAAACAAAGAACTATATCAGTTATTACATTTTATACATTACATTACATCATATCATCAGAGTGTACAACAACAACAAACAGTGCAGCGGAAAAAGAAATACTATATAAACTAGTAATACGCCATGCCATCCAGCTTGCCTCCAGCAACTCTAGAATATCCAGAATATCCTGATAAACCTTACTCTTGACTGCCCGTGTGGAAATTGGTGGGCACCCAGAGTTTAGGAAGGAAAACAATAAACTCCAAGTCAGTCATGTGACTGGTGTGAGAACTCAAAACAGTTTATTTATCTTTAAGATCAAAATAGAGAGATATTTTTATTTCAATTCGCACTGCTTTTAAAAATGAGACTATCATAAGGCCTCCCGCACACACACACATGCAAACGCAGAATCGGAGGAGATTTCTCCTTATGATAGTCAAAGACGCTTGATACGCATTTAAAATAACATTTGATATTATTACTAGTGCATAGTGTAGAAGAAATTCATTTCGAAAGTAGAATATAAATCTTAGCCAACATACGACCATTATCGTATGCCTACTATAGCTACTATCCAAACAGTGGTGACCACCATAAGTGAATAGCAGGTTCTACAACTAATACCGTACAAGTTTCGTATTGGGAATTGGATTTCCAACAAATGGTCAGGCCAAGGAACTTCCCATTGCCACATGAGAATGCCTCTGGAAAGACATCCCCGAGAACCAAACCGGAACTCTGCCAACACAAGGCCGGGTTACCCCTAACTGGGTAACTACTGACACGAGCACGCCATTCCCCGATCGTAAACGACCATTCTCACGGGATCCCGAAAACCAACAACCACAAAGTAATAAATTCGTAGTAACCACATAGGTTAAATATCTGGGCTCCATACCATGATACCACCTCTATCCAGAAGGAAATATACATACCCTAAAGGGTGCTACCCCTCATAACCTTGCCGCATCTTTCCTGTTTTGACCATTTCCGGGGTGTGAGGTTTGACGAAGTCACGTCCACAAAAACATACTTTATACAAAAGCCATGCTTTGGGTCAACAAATGATCAACACAATGATCACTAAGATAGACGATCAAATAAACGATCCTATCACAATAATCAACACAATGATCATTTCAGCATCACTCAGCATGTCACATTACCAAATTGGGAATATATCGCAGATAACTTCAACTATATAACCTCTGAGCTCGTACGTCTCAGAGAAGGGTGTTAAGCTAAAAGAATAAATTCTCCGCCACCAACAGAAATATATTTGAAAGAAATCGGCTTTATATCTCAACTTGTAATGTCAGACACACAATCCATACAAGTCTGTTCCGGGATCGAACAAAACCGAAGGCACTTACAAAGAAGTCCTTGCAATCCGGATATTCACAATCCTGATCGGATTTTCCATCACTTAGGGAGTCTCTATACCGTTGCAACTCAGTGCAGAGACAATCGATAGGCCATCCTATTGCTCTCGCAAATACCGGGTCTTCAACACTGATCTTCAATGCAATTCACAACGACATATCACATATTCGGAATGGGTTATACGACCCCATGGTCCTTTCCCGGTTAACCCGAATAGTGAGCGCTTATTCAAAAATAAGTATAGCATTCACATTCAAACAATTCACATCATATACCCATTCAAAGGGAAATATTGATAGTCGGTTATTGAACTATCACTGGATATGCACACATCACCAGTTTCCAAATAATTTTCCAAATTATTTACTTTCCAAAATATCTTTACAAGATATATAATTTCAACACTTCAAAAATAAATTAATATTTATTTTTCTAAACCAATTCCACTTTTCATTTATAAATTCCATAATGAATTTATATCCTCAAATATTCATGCATATACGATTTCAATTATCCATTTTCAATTTATCTTCAAAAAGATAAATTCTAATTATTCACTTCATATTGGAAAACAATTCCATACTTATTAAAAATAAGTAATTCACAAATCTTTTTATTTTCAACACTTAGAAAATATTCAATATACTTAAATCAAGATTAAGTATATATTTCATTCTATTAAGGAAATCATTCTCTTAACATATTCATTTGGGCCAAAACGAATGTTACGTAAAACATCGTTACGACAACCCAAAATCACTAGTATAGGGATTCGAAATTAAAATAGATATATAAATCCCAATACTATACAAAACATTTCCTTTCGGAAATCATTTACTATAACAACAGTGTTATAGTCCACCATTTCCTTTTATTTCTCGAAAACGCCTATTTCAACAATAAATGTTGAAATCTAGGGTTTCGAATCTCAACACAATTAAAACTTCGTTAGATCGTTTTAATTCAATTTCAAATATCACATTTAAAACAATTTCTTTAACATATTATTCACTATTCAAAAACGTGAATATACTACGTTAACACATTTCATCACTTCTATTCATTTTATTTCAAAGGATTATCCACAGTCAAAAATGTGAATATAACTTCATAAATAGGTTTTCAACAAATTTTGCTTATCAAAATAAGTCGTTTGTGAATTTATAAACCACGTTTATAAATTCCATTTCTATTTATTTATTTATAAAAACTTCCTTTTTATAAATTCTTTTATTAACCTATTTCAGTTTATAACTCAATTATAAACTAAAAGTTCATATTATAAGTTAAACACTTATAATCTATTCGTTTACAAAAATCGTTCCTTTGAACTTCATAATTATAAATCTTATAACTTATAAGATTCAATTATTCACCCAAATCTATTCCTCAATTAACTTCACCAATTTATAAATCTTACTATTCATAAATTTTATTTATAACTTCACAGTTTATAATTCTATAAATTTCATTCATTTATGAAATTCATTTTCACTTCATTCAAACACTTATAAAAACTCGTTTTATAATGTCAATATTTCAATTTATAAATATCCATTTATAAATCTCTTAATATAAATCAATTTATATTATTCTTTTAAAACGTCTTCAAATTCCTTTATTATTTCACCATTTTGATTCATAAAATAATTAAATTTTATAAATCCTATATTTAAACTTTTCACAATAAATTCTAAAATCCCAATTAAACTATTTTATAAAATCATTAACATCATATTCTCAAAAATCAGTTTTTAACTGTATTTTACAAAAATCATAATTTTTATAACATTAAAAATTATAACGTTTATTTATTTAAAATGGATCAATTCCAAAAATATTTTATATTCTCAAAAATCACTTTAAAAATCATTTTAAATTTTCACAGTTTGGTCCAATGATGCTACATACCAAATAGTCAATCACGACAACAACGATATCATATATCGATATGATAATCCATCAAATATCAAAATATCTGAAATTAAATAAAAACTGTTGAGGAATCCAGTTGGATCCCTCCAACCTGTTTTCCTGCATCCACAAACATTAGCACAATACCAATTTCACTCCAGTACGAAATTATCGCGGTATATGTTCTGATTAAATATTATCCGCTTAATAACGGCGCAATAGGGTCTCATCCGCTAAACAAAAAATGCGGGAAATCAACAATTCCAATATATACATATGCCAATATATATATATTGCTATTATATATAATACCAATTTCACTGTTTATGAAATATTCGCGGTATATGTTTTTATTAAATAACATCCGCTTACTAACGGCGTATAATGTCTATTTTAACAATCAATAGATATCAATCAACATTCAAACATGCATTCAAATATTTTAAATCTAACTATTTAAAATAAAATCGAAACTGATTCGATTGAGTGAGAAGTTCTCACCTTGATTTTAATTTCCGTTTTAGCGATTTATTTTGAATAAAATTAAACGGACGTTTAATTTTACCCAAAATTCTCACTAACTCCAAACGACTCCAAACCAACTCCATCGCGTAGTGCTCGTCCATACGATTCCAACGCAACTGAGTTTGCATTTTTTCGACCTCGTATGAAAAAGTTATGAATTTTTGAAGTTACACGAGTTTAAACTATATAATTTACAACTAAATTAATAATTTTTTATAACCTACACAACTATAGCCGTTAGATCCCACTTGAGTGCATCTGGACCGTGTTTCTTTTCTTCCCAATTCACACGACCTACAGCCAAAGAACGCATGCGAACCCATTATCATCACGAACTAGGGTTACATGCCGTTGCCACATCGCTCAACTATACTTCATCAAACAACCACCATCGCGAAGCTCTCGACCTCTACTATACTCGGCCTGAAGGGCATAAGGCTCGACCCTATGGTTTGCACGCATTTCGATAAGAAACGGCCTACTGTCGGCCCCACATAGCTCCTCCCTCGACGCTCCAAATTCGATCATCACCGTATGGAATTCAAGATCTCATCGTGCTCTATAACTTTCGTGTTGAAAGTTTCTTCTAATTCTTCACGGATTGAAAGTAATTAAGGGATGAAAATCGAAAGATTCTGGCCGTTCAGGGGGGGCGGCGGCTGTGCTTATGAAATTAGGGTTTGGAATGATTTTTTATCAAATTATGAAGAGAGTGGTGCTATTTATAGAGTTTCGTTCGACACTATTCATCCGGAAATTCCGAACTCCGATTTACGCGCCGTAACCAGCGTTTCTAGGGTTTACCCTGCGTTCCGGACACAATGGAACAGGTTTCGAAAGCTAATTCGGACATCTGTGCGAGTTATGGCTATAAACGCTCAATTTGAATTAAACCGATTTAAGCGATTTTCTAGGCGTTTTAATTTGTACAGGACAAACGGTAAATCCAATCGACTTGAAATTTGAAACCTTACAATAATATCACATTACGGATCCGATGAAACTGGTTTCGTCGAAATCCGAGACTTTTTGAAAAATGGCTATTTTGACTCGTCAAATTTAAATTAAAAATAAATCGATGCGTTTCGAGCTGCCACGATCAAACGATAGCTCCGATTGACACGAAATTTGAAATCCGATAATAACTAACTATTACGGATCCAATGGAACTGGTTTCGTTCAATTCTGAGACTGTTCAAAAATTGGCTATTTTACAGTCGATTATTAAATATTAAAATATTCAATTTTCACAATTTAACTTTTAATTCGATTTTAAAAGTTCTAAAATATCTTTCTAATTCCCATATGATAAAATAAAATTTTACAAATCATTTTCAATCATATTTAACTATATTTTCAATTATTTTCCATAATTTCACATATTAAATTATCGATTTAAAAATCCAATTAAATCCAAAAATTCAAATAAAAATTTATTTGACTTATAAATTCACTTATTAATATTTAAAATTAATTAAATATTCATATTTTAATTTCTAAAAATTCTGGGTCGTTACAATCTTCCCCCCTTAAAAGAATTTCGTCCTCGAAATTAACAAGTAAGAAAAGTTACAGAATCTATTAATTTTTCAAAATTCATAGTTAAACTTCTTATAATATCTTTACTAAGTTTTCAAATCATACTTAGTTTTCTTTTCAAAAACAACTAGTATTGTTTAACTTTCAATTCAAAATCAAAGTTAAAGTTTTCAAAATTTTCCAATTTTCTCAAAAATTTTCTAACGCCTTAAATTTTCGGAAAAATTCGCCATAGTCTCCTTTGCGCGGCTCGATCCGAAAAAAAATGACAGTATATATATCACAAATATACATCTCATCAAGTAATGAGGCATCCCGCAGGGAAAAAAGTGTAAAAGTACGATATGTAATCCGAGATATGTACCTTATATTTTATTAGCGAGCATATACGGCTAATATAGCGCAAAAGCGAGCTCCAAATGCGAAGCAAACGCAATCTGCACCTACTAATTACTCAACAAACAACATGAGAACATGCATATATGAAAATAACCTCAATATACAACTTATATCTGTCACATAGAAAATGAAACAAACAACAAATGCAATATATTCAACCATCAACCAACTATCATTCAACTAACATCCATAACCAAATCAATATTCATATTCTTATTAATATTCAATGAATTGGGCTTTCAATTTAATCACATTTGATTTATTTACATTGGATGTTTTTACTAACATTCATTCTCAATTAGTTCATATTCACTAATTCATATTCAAGTTGGTTCACTTCCAAAACAAATTCAATTCTATTCAAATTTATTTACTTTTAATTTGAATTCAATTACATAGCTTTAAATTTCATTAACACTTAATGAATTATATATCAGGACCCGATTCTTCGTCTTCCGAAAAATTCAACATCGATACTCACTTTATCGACTGTCGAGTAATCGAACGACGGAAAACCGAACACTGAGGGTTTTTAAGAAAAAGAATTTAGGAAAAGAAAAGAGAAACAAACAGAGAAAAAGAAGAAAGAAGAGGAAAATAGATAATAGAGGGAAGAGAAAATAGAAAGTAGGAAATTTTAACATAGAAGAAATAGAAGAAAAAGAGAATAGAGGAAAAAGAAAAACAAAAGAAAATAGGACGGAACAGAAACATAACACAACACAACAACATCAGAATCTCACAATTCGCAGCGGAACAACATATAATAATAATTGAATAATCTTTAAACAAAGAACTATATCAGTTATTACATTACATCACATTTCATTACATCATATCATCAGAGTGTACAACAACAACAAAGAGTGCAGCGGAAAAAGAAATACTATATAAACTAGTAATACGCCATGTCATCCATCTTGCCCCCAGCAATTCCTGAATATCCAGAATATCCTGATAAACCTTAACTCTTGACTGCCCGTGTGGAAATTGGTGGGCACCCAGAGTTTAGGAAGGAAAACAATAAACTCCAAGTCAGTCATGTGACTGGTGTGAGAACTCAAAACAGTTTATTTATCTTTAAAATCAAAATAGAGGAATATTTTTAAATTCAATTCGCAATGCTTTTAAAAATGAGACTACCATAAGACCTCCTGCCACACACACAATGCAAACGCAGACTTGGAGAAGATTTCTCCTTATGATAGTCAAACATGCTTGATACGCATTTAAAAAGAACCTTTGATATTATTACTAGTGCATAGTGTAGAAAATTCATTTCGAAAGTAGAATATAAATCTTAGCCAGCATAGGTACCATTATATTATGCCTACTATAGCTACTTCCTGAGGAAGCAGGTTCTACAACTAAAACCACACAAGTTTCGTATTGTTTCTTTGGATTTCCAACGAATGGTCAGGCCAAGGAACTTCCCATTGCCACATGAGAATGCCTCTGGAAAGACATCCCCGAGAACCAAACCGGAACTCTGCCAACACAAGGCCGGGTTACCCCTAACTGGGTAACTACTGACACGAGCACGCCATTCCCCGATCGTAAACGACCTTTCTCACGGGATCCCGAAAACCAACAACCACAAAGTAATAAATTCGTAGTAACCACATAGGTTAAGTATCTGGGCTCCATACCATGATACCACCTCTATCCAGAAGGAAATGTACATACCCTAAAGGGTGCTACCCCTCATAACCTTGCCGCATCTTTCCTGTTTTGACCATTTCCGGTGTGTGAGGTTCGACGAAGTCACATCCACAAAAACATACTTTATACAAAAGCCATGCTTTGGGTCAACAAATGATCAACACAATGATCACCAAGATAGACGATCAAATAAACGATCCTATCACAATAATCAACACAATGATCATTTCAGCAACACTCAGCATATCACATTACCAAATTGGGAATATATCGCTGATAACTTCAACTATATAACCTCTGAGCTCGTACGTCTCAGAGAAGTGTGTTAAGCTAAAAGAATAAATTCTTCGCCACCAACAGAAATATATTTGAAAGAAATCGGCTTTATATCTCAACTTGTAATGTCAGACATACAATCCATACAAGTCTGCTCCGGGCTCGAACAAAACCGAAGGCACTTACAAAGAAGTCCTTGCAATCCGGATATTCACAATCCTGATCGGATTTCCCATCACTTATGGAGAACTCTATACCGGAGCAACTCGGTGCAGAGTAAATCGACAGGTCATCCTATCGCTCTCGCAAATACCGGGTCTTCAACACCGATCTTCAATGCAATTCATAACGACGTATCACATATTCGGAATGGGTTATACGACCCCATGGTCCTTTCCTGGTTAACCCGAATAGTGAGCGCTTATTTAAAAATAAGTGTAGCATTCACATTCAAACAAATCACATCAATTACCCATTCAAAGGGAAATATTGATAGTCGGTTATTGAACTATCAATTGATATGCACACATCACCAGATTCCAAATAATTTTCCAAATTATTTACTTTCCAAAAATATCTTCACTAGATATATTATTTCAACACTTCAAAAATAAATCAATATTTATTTTTAAACCAATCCCACTTCCTTTTATAAATTCCTTAGTGAATTTATATTTCAAAATATCCATGCATATGATTTCAATAATTCATTTCAATTTATCTTCAAAAAGATAAATTCTAATTATTCACTTCATATTGGAAAACAATTCCATACTTATTTAATAAGTAATTCACAAATTTTATTTATTTTCAACACTTGGAAAATATTCAATATACTTCAATCGAGATTAAGTATATATTTCATTCTTTAAGGAAATCATTCTCTTAAACATATTTATTTGGGCCAAAACGAATGTTGCGTAAAACATCGTTACGACAACCCAAAATCACTAGTATAGGGATTCAAAATTAAAGTAGATATATAAATCCCAATACTATGCAAAACATTTCCTTTCGGAAATCATTTACTATAACAACAGTGTTATAGTCCATTATTTCCTTCTATTTCTCGAAAACGTCTATTTCAACAATAAATGTTGAAATCTATGGTTTCGAATCTCAACACATTTAAAACATCATTAGATCATTTTAATTCTATTTAAAATATCACATTCTAAACATTTTCTTTAACATATTATTCACTATTCAAAAACGTGAATATACCACGTTAACAAATTTCATCATTTTATTCATTTTATTTAAAAGAATTATTCACTATTCAAAAACGTGAATATAACTCCATTAATAGGTTTCAACAATTTACTTATCAAAATAAGTCATTTGCGAATTTATAAAAAAACGTTTATAAATTCCATTTCTATTTATTTATAAAAACTTCCTTTTTATAAATTCTTTTATTAACCTATTCCAGTTTATAACTCAATTATAAACCAAAAGTCCATATTATAAGTTAAATGCTTATAAAACGATTATTTTACAAAATCGTTCCTCTAAAGACTTTCCAAACCATAAATCTTATAACTTATAAGATTCATTTATTTAACCAAATCTATTCTCCAAATAACTTCACAAATTTATAAATCTTACTATTTATAAATTTTATTTATAACCTCACCGTTTATAATTCTATAAATTTCATTCTTTAATGAAATTCATTTTCACTTCATTCAAACACTTATAAAAACTCGTTTTATAATTTCAATATCTCAATTTATAAATATCCATTTATAAATCTCTTATGTAAATCAATTAATATTAATATTTTAAAAACGTCTTTAAACTCCTTTATAATTTCATCATTTTGATTTATAAAATAATCAAATTTTATAAATCCTATATTTAAACTTTTCACAATTAATTCAGAAATCCCAATTTAACTGTTTTATAAAGTCATTAATTCCTTATTTTCAAAAATCAGCTTTTAACTATATTTCTTAAAAATCATAATTTTTATAACTTTAAAAATTATAACGTTTATTTATTTATAATGGATCAATTCCAAAAATATAGTATATTTTTCAAAAATCACTTTAAAAATCATTTTAAAATCCCAAAATTTGGTCCAATGATGCTACATACCAAATAGTCAATCACGACTACAACGATATCATATATCAATATGAAAATCCATCAAATATCAAAATATCTGAAATCAAATAAATAATGTTGAGGAATCCAGTTGGATCCCTCCAATCTGTTTCCTGCATCCAAAAACATTAGCACAATACCAATTTCGCTCCAGTACGAAATTATCGCGGTATATGTTCTTATTAAATATTATCCGCTTAATAACGGCGTAATAGGGTCTCATCCGCTAAAAAATACGGGAAATCAACAACTGCAATATATACATATGCCAATATATATATATTGATATTATATATAATACCAATTTCACTGTTTATGAAATATTCGCGGTATATGTTTTTAATAAATAACATCCGCTTACTAACGGCGTATAATGTCTATTTTAACAATCAATAGATATCAATCAACATTCAAACATGCATTCAAATATTTTGAATCTAACTATTTAAAATAAAATCGAAACTGATTCGATTGAGTGAGAAGTTCTCACCTTGATTTTATTTCCGTTTTAGCGATTTATTTCGAATAAAATTAAACGGACGTTTAATTTTACCCAAAATTCTCACTAACTCCAAACGACTCCAAAACAACTCCATCGCGTAGTGCTCGTCCATACGATTCCAACGCAACTGAGTTTGCATTTTTTTGACCTCGTATGAAAAAGATATGAATTTTTGAAGTTACGCGATTTTTATATAAACTAATTACAACCTAAATTAACTAATTTTAAACCTAAGTTAAACATCACCGTTAGATCCAAGCAAACCCTCATCAGGCCCGTCCACTACCTCTCTTCCCCCCTCATGTTAGTCGCTATGCACTGGATCAATGATGGCCAAATATATAGATACAGAGTTGACGTGCAGTAATCACAATAGCAGCAATATAAATATAATAGTAGCGCGAATAAAAAGTAAAGCAAGAAGCAATCACAGCAAAATTTTTATACTGGTTCGGACCTCCAGTCCTACTTCCAGTCCCAGACTCCTTCTGGAATTTCAACTAACTATCACCCTCACTTCGCCCGGAGGAATAGGCACCTGAGCAGCAGAACAAGATTTCAGTACACTTGCCCGAGCAGCCGAACGGGACTTCAATATTTTCTTTTACAAAGAAATAACTTGACTATATATTGTGTCTTCAATACACTGAGTAGTCGAACTTGAGTACAACTTCTATAACCGGTAAAAATGATGTAGAATGAGCGTGCAGAGGTTAGGAAGTGGATTAGAACCAGATTTGTATGTTGTGGAGTGAAATAGCACTGGTCTAAATTTGCTTTTAGAATGAATATGGAAGTCGGAGCGTTTGAAATCAATACGAGAATGATTTAAGAGAATGTGATTCTTTTTGTTTTTGGGATGGTGGGAGGCTTATATAGAAGTGAATGGAAGCCAATAAGTAGTCACAATCCTTCAGAAATTCTCATTATAAAAGATGCATCCGTTGGAGGTTTGGAATTGGTTGAATAGACACATGAATAGCAACTTGACTATTCGCTTTGGAATGCTTGAATAAAGCAGCCGTTGAGATCAAATTCAAAACGCGGTGTAGCACAGTTGGTACAACATGCGCATGTCTCTGTTGTGTGCTGGGTTCGATTCCCACGTTTGTTGTTTTAATTTTCATTTCTTATTCGCTTTGGAATTCTTGTGTAAAGTAGCCGTAGATGCTAACTTCAAAATGTTCTATGGCTTAGTTGGTAAGATGTGCGGCTACCATCATAGTGTGCTGGGTTCGAATCTCACTTTCGTGCTTTTAATTTTCATTTCTTATACCTTCTGTTAAGTAGTGTTTGGTAGCAATGGCTAACATAACTTGTTGTGGTGGAGTGGTAATGGTTGCTCGTTCCATGTTGAGTGTGCTGGGTTCGAAAAACTATTTCTTTTTTATTTCTCCATTCACTTTTACTTCATATAATAAAATCCTCTAACCACCTAATAATAGAAGAGCTTGTAGTAAAGTTGGTTTCCATGTGTATTCTAATGCAAGCATGCAGGTTTGAATCCCGCTTGGCTGAATTTTTGAACGATTTTATTTTGCTTATTTTTCTCCGGACAATGAATAACCTGAAATCACTTAATAAACATTTTAGTAGCATTGTCATATAGTTGTTATCATCAAAACACTAAAATTGTGTTTTCAACACCTCACGCGTATTGCTCCAGTACGCAACATAGAAGAGGCCGAACCCATATAGCATGATTAGGGTTTGATTATGCACCAAAATCACTCGACGATAATTCGATCAGGAAGCTCCATGCTGTAGCCCTCGAAGAAAGCTTGCTTCGCCCCCCCCCCCCCCCCATGGTGGAGCTCGGCTCTATGGTTTGCACGCACCACGAGGCCGTGCGGCCCACAAACGCACCCCCCTAGACGCCACCTCATCGCTCCGTTTTACATCACAACCGTTGATCTTGTAGATATCACCATGCTCTTCGATTCTCTAGTTGAAACTTTAGCCTAATTGTCGACGGATTGAAAGATAAAAGAGAGGGAAGTTGGGTGTTTTCTGGCCATACATTGCTAAAGTGGCGGCTGGGCAAATTAGGTTTAGGTTTTGATATTTTTTTTTTATTTAGAGAGAGATAGGGGTCTATTTATAGGGAACCGATCGACACTATTCATCCCGGAAATTCCGAACTCCGATTTACGCGCCGAAACTGACGTACCTAGGGTTTATCCCGCGTTCCGAACACAATGGAACAGGTTTCGGAAGCTAATTCGGACATCTGTGCGAGTTATGGCTGTAAACGCTCAATTTGAATTAAACCGATTTAAGCGATTTTCTAGGCGTTTTAATTTGTACCGGACAAACGGTAAATCCAATTGACTTGAAATTTAAAACCTTAGAATAATATCACATTACGGATCCGATGAAACTGGTTTCGTCGAAATCCGAGACTTTTTGAAAAATGGCTATTTTCACTCGCCAAATTTAAATTAAAAATAAATCGATGCGTTTCGAGCTGCCACGATCAAACGATAACTCCGATTGACACGAAATTTGAAATCCGGTAATAACTAACTATTACGGATCCAATGGAACTGGTTTCGTTCAATTCTGAGACTGTTCAAAAATTGACTATTTTCACTAGTTGATTTTAATTATTAAAATATTCAATTTTCACAAATTAACTTTTAATTCGATTTTAAAAGTTCTAAAATATCATTCTAACTTCCATATGATAAAATAAAATTTTACAAATCATTTTCAATCATATTTAACTCAATTTTCAATTATTTCCATAATTTAACGTATTAAATTATCGATTTAATTATCCAATTAAATTCAATAATTCAAAATAAAATTTATTTGACTTATAAATTCACTTATTAATATTTAAAATTAATTAAATATTCAAATTTTAATTATCAAAAATTCTGGGTCGTTACAATCTTCCCCACTTAAAAGAATTTCGTCCTCGAAATTAACAAGTAAGGAAAGTTACAGAATCTATTAACTTCCCCAAAATTCATAGTTAAACTTCTTACAAATCTTTACTAAGTTTTCAAATCATACTTATTTATCTTTTCAAAAACAAACTATATCATTTAACTTTCAATTCAAAATCAAAGTTAAAGTTTTCAAAAGTTTTCCCATTTTCTCAAATTTTTCTAACGCCTTAAATTTCCGGAAAAATTCGCCATAGTCTCCTTTGCGCGGCTCGATCCGAAAAAAAAAATGACAGTATATATATCACAAATATACATCTCATCAAGTAATGAGGCATACCGAAGGGAAAAAAATGTAAAAGTACGGTATGTAATCCGAGATATGTACCTTATATTTTTATTAGCAAGCATATACGGCTAATATAGCGCAAAAGCGAGCTCCAAATGCGAAGCAAACGCGATCCGCACCTACTAATCACTCAACAAACAACATGAGAACATGCATATATGACAATAATCTCAATATACAACATATAGTAACATATCAACTATATATGTCACATAGCAAATGCATGAAAAGCAATATATGCAAACATCAACCAACTATCATCTATAACCAATAAATATTCATTCATATTTTCATTAATATTCAATGAATTGGGTTTTCAATTTAATCACATTTGATTCATTAACATTGGATTTACTAACATTCATCCATATTAAATTTCAATTAGTTTATATTCACTAATTCATATTCAAGTTGGTTCACTTCCAAATCAAATTCAAATCTATTTAAGATTCACTTAACTTCCAATTGAATTTCAATTACTTTAGCTTCAAATTTTATTAAATCAATTTCATTAACACTTAATGAACTATATATACAATCAATCAACTAACAATCATATAACAACCAATGTATATATAATTACAACCAAATTCCTTTGCTTATCAATTGGTTTAATTAAATTGATTTTCATTCTATTATTCAACTTCCAGTAACTTTAGATTTTAAATGAATTAACACTTATATTCATTATTTCACATCATTTATTCACATTTAATTGATTAACATTTAATCCATTCATTCAATTCAATTACAAAGGTTGAATTTCATTTAAATAACTTAAGTTCATATTTATCACTTAACTTTATTAATTTAGTTTGATACTAATATCAACTTAATTCCATATCACTTAAGTTATATTCCATTTATAAACATCACTTTTTTTACAATTCACATTCATAAATATATTCATTAGTTTCACTTCTTATATATAAGTTTATTTCACAATTGTAATCACTTTAATTATCATTCAATTCTTATAATTCTTTTTACTTATACAATTATTCTTTTATTTAGATTATTCAAACAACTAAACAATCAACTTATATACACTTTAATAATTATGAAAAATTATTCCTTCATATATAAAATATAATCAAGTAAAATTATTTCATTTACCCAATTTAAAGATCAATACTGTGTCGAATTGTTCTATTCAAGTGTTTAGAGATTCCTATCAACAACATTAATTACTCGTATTAACCAGAATCTATATACCACTCAACAAACCAATCATCACAATATAAAACAATTTCATATTCACTAACAAATACGCTCTCATAGCTATTATTACACTCAAATTCATTCTAGAGTACTACTGACTCTATCTCTAATGAATTATACCCAACAGAACCATGGTTGTCGCTTAACCATAAGCTCTGATACCACATTGTCAGGACCCGATTCTTCGTCTTCCGAAAAATTCAACATCGATACTCACTTTATCGACTGTCGAGTAATCGAACGACGGAAAAACGAACACTGAGGGTTTTTAAGAAAAAGAATTTAGGAAAAGAAAAGAGAAACAAACAGAGAAAAAGAAGAAAGAAGAGGAAAATAGATAATAGAGGGAAGAGAAAATAGAAAGTAGGAAATTTTAACATAGAAGAAATAGAAGAAAAAGAGAATAGAGGAAAAAGAAAAACAAAAGAAAATAGGACGGAACAGAAACAGAACACAACACAACAACATCAGAATCTTACAATTCGCAGCGGAACAACATATAATAATAATTGAATAATCTTTAAACAAAGAACTATATCAGTTATTACATTACATCACATTTCATTACATCATATCATCAGAGTGTACAACAACAACAAATAGTGCAGCGGAAAAAGAAATACTATATAAACTAGTAATACGCCATGTCATCCATCTTGCCTCCAGCAATTCCTGAATATCCAGAATATCCTGATAAACCTTAACTCTTGACTGCCCGTGTGGAAATTGGTGGGCACCCAGAGTTTAGGAAGGAAAACAATAAACTCCAAGTCAGTCATGTGACTGGTGTGAGAACTCAAAACAGTTTATTTATCTTCAAAATCAAAATAGAGGAATATTTTTAAATTCAATTCGCAATGATTTTAAAAATGAGACTACCATAAGACCTCCTGCCACACACACAATGCAAACGCAGACTTGGAGAAGATTTCTCCTTATGATAGTCAAACATGCTTGATACACATTTAAAAAGAACCTTTGATATTATTACTAGTGCATAGTGTAGAAAATTCATTTCGAAAGTAGAATATAAATCTTAGCCAGCATAGGTACCATTATATTATGCATACTATAGCTACTTCCTGAGGAAGCAGGTTCTACAACTAAAACCGTACAAGTTTCGTATTGTTTCTTTGGATTTCCAACGAATGGTCAGGCCAAGGAACTTCCCATTGCCACATGAGAATGCCTCTGGAAAGACATCCCCGAGAACCAAACCGGAACTCTGCCACACAAGGCCGGGTTACCCCTAACTGGGTAACTACTGACACGAGCACGCCATTCCCCGATCGTAAACGACCTTTCTCACGGGATCCCGAAAACCAACAACCACAAAGTAATAAATTCGTAATAACCACATAGGTTAAGTATCTAGGCTCCATACCATGATACCACCTCTATCCAGAAGGAAATGTACATACCCTAAAGGGTGCTACCCCTCATAACCTTGCCGCATCTTTCCTGTTTTGACCATTTCCGGGGTGTGAGGTTCGACGAAGTCACGTCCACAAAAACATACTTTATACAAAAGCCATGCTTTGGGTCAACAAATGATCAACACAATGATCACCAAGATAGACGATCAAATAAACGATCCTATCACAATAATCAACACAATGATCATTTCAGCAACACTCAGCATATCACATTACCAAATTGGGAATATATCGCTGATAACTTCAACTATATAACCTCTGAGCTCGTACGTCTCAGAGAAGGGTGTTAAGCTAAAAGAATAAATTCTTCGCCACCAACAGAAATATATTTGAAAGAAATCGGCTTTATATCTCAACTTGTAATGTCAGACATACAATCCATACAAGTCTGTTCCGGGCTCGAACAAAACCGAAGGCACTTACAAAGAAGTCCTTGCAATCCGGATATTCACAATCCTGATCGGATTTCCCATCACTTATGGAGAACTCTATACCAGAGCAACTCGGTGCAGAGTAAATCGACAGGTCATCCTATCGCTCTCGCAAATACCGGGTCTTCAACACCGATCTTCAATGCAATTCATAACGACGTATCACATATTCGGAATGGGTTATACGACCCCATGGTCCTTTCCCGGTTAACCCGAATAGTGAGCGCTTATTTAAAAATAAGTGTAGCATTCACATTCAAACAAATCACATCAATTACCCATTCAAAGGGAAATATTGATAGTCGGTTATTGAACTATCAATTGATATGCACACATCACCAGATTCCAAATAATTTTCCAAATTATTTACTTTCCAAAAATATCTTCACTAGATATATTATTTCAACACTTCAAAAATAAATCAATATTTATTTTTAAACCAATCCCACTTCCTTTTATAAATTCCTTAGTGAATTTATATTTCAAAATATCCATGCATATGATTTCAATAATTCATTTCAATTTATCTTCAAAAAGATAAATTCTAATTATTCACTTCATATTGGAAAACAATTCCATACTTATTTAATAAGTAATTCACAAATTTTATTTATTTTCAACACTTGGAAAATATTCAATATACTTCAATCGAGATTAAGTATATATTTCATTCTTTAAGGATATCATTCTCTTAAACATATTTATTTGGGCCAAAACGAATGTTGCGTAAAACATCGTTACGACAACCCAAAATCACTAGTATAGGGATTCGAAATTAAAGTAGATATATAAATCCCAATACTATGCAAAACATTTCCTTTCGGAAATCATTTACTATAACAACAGTGTTATAGTCCACCATTTCCTTCTATTTCTCGAAAACGTCTATTTCAACAATAAATGTTGAAATCTATGGTTTCGAATCTCAACACATTTAAAACATCATTAGATCGTTTTAATTCTATTTAAAATATCACATTCTAAACATTTTCTTTAACATATTATTCACTATTCAAAAACGTGAATATACCACGTTAACAAATTTCATCATTTTATTCATTTTATTTAAAAGAATTATTCACTATTCAAAAACGTGAATATAACTCCATTAATAGGTGTCAACAATTTACTTATCAAAATAAGTCATTTGCGAATTTATAAAACAACGTTTATAAATTCCATTTCTATTTATTTATAAAAACTTCCTTTTTATAAATTCTTTTATTAACCTATTCCAGTTTATAACTCAATTATAAACTAAAAGTCCATATTATAAGTTAAATGTTTATAAAACGATTATTTTACAAAATCGTTCCTCTAAAGACTTTCCAAACCATAAATCTTATAACTTATAAGATTCATTTATTTAACCAAATCTATTCTCCAAATAACTTCACAAATTTATAAATCTTACTATTTATAAATTTTATTTATAACCTCACCGTTTATAATTCTATAAATTTCATTCTTTAATGAAATTCATTTTCACTTCATTCAAACACTTATAAAAACTCGTTTTATAATTTCAATATCTCAATTTATAAATATCCATTTATAAATCTCTTATGTAAATCAATTCATATTAATATTTTAAAAACGTCTTTAAACTCCTTTATAATTTCATCATTTTGATTTATAAAATAATCAAATTTTATAAATCCTATATTTAAACTTTTCACAATTAATTCAGAAATCCCAATTTAACTATTTTATAAAGTCATTAATTCCTTATTTTCAAAAATCAGCTTTTAACTATATTTCTTAAAAATCATAATTTTTATAACTTTAAAAATTATAGCGTTTATTTATTTATAATGGATCAATTCCAAAAATATAGTATATTTTTCAAAAATCACTTTAAAAATCATTTTAAAATCCCAAAATTTGGTCCAATGATGCTACATACCAAATAGTCAATCACGACTACAACGATATCATATATCAATATGAAAATCCATCAAATATCAAAATATCTGAAATCAAATAAATAATGTTGAGGAATCCAGTTGGATCCCTCCAATCTGTTTCCTGCATCCAAAAACATTAGCACAATACCAATTTCGCTCCAGTACGAAATTATCGCGGTATATGTTCTTATTAAATATTATCCGCTTAATAACGGCGTAATAGGGTCTCATCCGCTAAAAAATACGGGAAATCAACAACTGCAATATATACATATGCCAATATATATATATTGATATTATATATAATACCAATTTCACTGTTTATGAAATATTCGCGGTATATGTTTTTAATAAATAACATCCGCTTACTAACGGCGTATAATGTCTATTTTAACAATCAATAGATATCAATCAACATTCAAACATGCATTCAAATATTTTGAATCTAACTATTTAAAATAAAATCGAAACTGATTCGATTGAGTGAGAAGTTCTCACCTTGATTTTATTTCCGTTTTAGCGATTTATTTCGAATAAAATTAAACGGACGTTTAATTTTACCCAAAATTCTCACTAACTCCAAACGACTCCAAACCAACTCCATCGCGTAGTGCTCGTCCATACGATTCCAACGCAACTGAGTTTGTATTTTTTCCACCTCGTATGAAAAAGATATGAATTTTTGAAGTTACACGATTTTTATATAAACTAATTACAACCTAAATTAACTAATTTTAAACCTAAGTTAAACATCACCGTTAGATCCAAGCAAACCCTCATCAGGCCCGTCCACTACCTCTCTTCCCCCCTCACGCGTATTGCTCCAGTACGCAACATAGAAGAGGCCGAACCCATATAGCATGATTAGGGTTTGATTTTGCACCAAAATCACTCGACGATAATTCGATCAGGAAGCTCCATGCTGTAGCCCTCGAAGAAAGCTTGCTTCGCCCCCCCCCCATGGTGGAGCTCGGCTCTATGGTTTGCACGCACCACGAGGCCGTGCGGCCCACAAACGCACCCCCCTAGACGCCACCTCATCGCTCCGTTTTACATCACAACCGTTGATCTTGTAGATATCACCATGCTCTTCGATTCTCTAGTTGAAACTTTAGCCTAATTGTCGACGGATTGAAAGATAAAAGAGAGGGAAGTTGGGTGTTTTCTGGCCATACATTGCTAAAGTGGCGGCTGGGCAAATTAGGTTTAGGTTTTGATATTTTTTTTTTATTTAGAGAGAGATAGGGGTCTATTTATAGGGAACCGATCGACACTATTCATCCCGGAAATTCCGAACTCCGATTTACGCGCCGAAACTGACATACCTAGGGTTTATCCCGCGTTCCGGACACAATGGAACAGGTTTCGGAAGCTAATTCGGACATCTGTGCGAGTTATGGCTGTAAACGCTCAATTTGAATTAAACCGATTTAAGCGATTTTCTAGGCGTTTTAATTTGTACCGGACAAACGGTAAATCCAATTGACTTGAAATTTAAAACCTTACAATAATATCACATTACGGATCCGATGAAACTGGTTTCGTTGAAATCCGAGACTTTTTGAAAATGGCTATTTTCACTCGCCAAATTTAAATTAAAAATAAATCGATGCGTTTCGAGCTGCCACGATCAAACGATAACTCCGATTGACACGAAATTTGAAATCCGGTAATAACTAACTATTACGGATCCAATGGAACTGGTTTCGTTCAATTCTGAGACTGTTCAAAAATTGACTATTTTCACTAGTTGATTTTAATTATTAAAATATTCAATTTTCACAAATTAACTTTTAATTCGATTTTAAAAGTTCTAAAATATCATTCTAACTTCCATATGATAAAATAAAATTTTACAAATCATTTTCAATCATATTTAACTCAATTTTCAATTATTTCCATAATTTAACGTATTAAATTATCGATTTAATTATCCAATTAAATTCAATAATTCAAAATAAAATTTATTTGACTTATAAATTCACTTATTAATATTTAAAATTAATTAAATATTCAAATTTTAATTATCAAAAATTCTGGTTCGTTACAATATAATTCATTAAGATTTAATGAAATTGAAAACTAAAGTAATTGGAATCCAATTGAAAGTTAAGTGAATCTTAAATAGAATTGAATTTGATTTGGAAGTGAACCAACTTGAATATGAATTAGTGAATATGAACTAATTGAAAATGAATGTTAGTAAAAACATCCACTGTTAATAAATCAAATGTGATTAAATTGAAAACCATTTCATTGAATATTTAAGAGAATATGAATGAATATTTATTGGTTACGGATGATAGTTGGTTGATGTTTGCATTTATTGCTTTTATTGCATTTGCTATGTTGACATATATAGTTATTATGTTGCTATATGTTGTATATCGATACTATGTTCATATACGCATGATTCTCATGTTGTTTGTTGAGTGTTTAGTAGGTGCGGATTGCGTTTGATTCGCATTTGGAGCTCGCTTTCGCGCTATATTAGCCGTATATGCTCGCTAATAAAATATAAGGTACATATCTCGGATTACATACCGTACTTTTATACTTTTTTCCCTTCGGGATGCCTCATTACTTGATGAGATGTATATTTGTGATATATATACTGTCATTTTTTTTTCGGATCGAGCCGCGCAAAGGAGACTATGGCGAATTTTTCCGAAAATTTAAGGCATTAGAAAAAATTTGAGAAAATTGAAATTTTTCTGAAAA
Organism: Allium cepa; assembly: GCA_030765085.1. Taxonomy (NCBI): domain Eukaryota; kingdom Viridiplantae; phylum Streptophyta; class Magnoliopsida; order Asparagales; family Amaryllidaceae; genus Allium; species Allium cepa. Next base: position 362,650,753 of record CM060942.1, read on the forward strand.
CTTTAACTTTTATTTGGAACTGAAAGTTAAACATTAGTAGTTGTTTTTGAAAAGATAACTAAGTATGATTTGAAGACTTAGTAAAGCCATTGTAAGGAATTTAATTATGAATTTTTGGAAAGTTAATAAATTCTATAACTTTTCTTACTTAATAATTTCGAGGATGAAATTCTTTTAAGGGGGAAGATTGTAACGACCCAGAATTTTTAATAATTAAAATATGAATATTTAATTAATTTTAAATATTTATAAGTGAATTTATAAGTCGAATAAATTTTTATTTGAATTATTGGATTTAATTGGATAATTAAATCGATAATTTAATATGTTAAATTATGGAAATAATTGAAAATTGAGTTAAATATGATTGAAAATGATTTGTAAAATTTTATTTTATCATGTTGGAGTTAGAACGATATTTTAGAACTTTTAAAATCGAATTAAAAGTTAATTTGTGAAAATTGAATATTTTAATATTAAAATCGACTAGTGAAAATAGTCAATTTTTGAACAGTCTCAGAATTGAACGAAACAAGTTCCATTGGGTCCGTAATAGTTAGTTATTACCGGATTTCAATTTTCGTGTCAATCGGAGTTATCGTTTGATCGTGGCAGCTCGAAACGCATCGATTTATTTTTAATATTAATTTGGCGAGTTAAAATAGCCATTTTTCAAAAAGTCTTGGATTTCGACGAAACCAGTTTCATCGGATCCGTAATGTGATATTATTGTAAGGTTTCAAATTTCGTGTCAATTGGATTTACCGTTTGTCCGGTACAAATTAAAACGCCTAGAAATCGATTTAAATCGGTTTAATTTAAATTGAACGTTTGTTGCCATAACTCGCACAGATGTCCGAATTAGCTTTCGAAACCTATTCCATTGTGTCCGGAACGCGGGGTAAACCCTAGAAACGCTGGTTACGGCACGTGAATCGGAGTTCGGAATTTCCGGATGAATAGTGTTCGTTTTTTTCCTATAAGTACACCTTAAAAATCAAAAAAAGAAAAAAAAAAAAGAAAACCCTAATCTACAAAACCCTAGCCACCACTACTATCTTCAATGGCCAGAAACACGCGACGTTCCTCCCTCGATTACTCCAAATCCATCGACAATTAGGCTAAACTTCCCGAAGCAAAATCGAAGAGCATAGTGAGATCTCGAGATCCAACGGTGGAGATCGTGTTTGGAGCGACGTGGAGGGAGCAAAGTGGGGCCGACCGTGCTGACTTGCGCATGCATTTCCAGGAGGAGGAGGGGGCCGAGCTTCAGGTGGTTGGGGGCGAGTGTTGTGGTGGTGGAGGGCTTCAAGATGGTGAGGGTATGATCGAGTATAGTCGAGTATAGGCGGAGTAATTTGGAAACCTAGTTTATGATGATGGGTTTGAGTTGCGGCTATGGTTACAGGAGAAGAACGTGAGAGGGAGAAGAGGATGGAGCGGCCAGGATTCATCATGGTGAGATCTCACGGCTATGGATGAGTTGTGGTTTAAAAAAATTAAATTTAAGTTGTAATTAGTTATATATAAACTCGTGTAACTTCAAAAATTGATAACTTTTTCATAAGAGGTCGAAAACGCGCGAAACCAGTTGCGTTGGAATCGTATGGACGAGTACTACGCGATGATATTGGATTGGAGACGTTTGGAGTTAGTGAAAATTTTGGGTAAAATTAAACGTCCGTTTAATTTTATTCGAAATAAATCGATAAAACGAAATTGAAATCAAGGTGAGAACTTCTCACTCAATCGAATCAGTTTCGATTTTATTTTAAATAGTTAGATTTAAAATATTTGAATGCATGTCTGAATGTTGATTGGTATATATTGATTGTTAAAATAGACATTATGCGCCGTTAGTAAGCGGATGTTATTTATTAAAAACATATACCGCGAATATTTCATAAACAGTGAAATTGGTATTATATATAATAGCAAAATATATATATTGGCATATGTATATATTGGAGTTATTGATTTCCCGCATTTTTTTGTTTAGCGGATGAGACCCTATTGCGCCGTTTATTAAGCGGATAATATTTAAAATCGCATATACCGCGATAATTTCGTACTGGAGCGAAATTGGTATTGTGCTAATGTTTGTGGATGCAGGAAAACAGGTTGGAGGGATCCAACTGGATTCCTCAACAGTTTTTATTTGATTTCAGATATTTTGATATTTGATGGATTATCATATCGATATATGATATCGTTGTAGTCGTGATTGACTATTTGGTGTGTAGCATCATTGGACCCAGATTTTGGGATTTTAAAATGATTTTTAAAGTGATTTTTGAAAATATAAAATATTTTTGGAATTGATCCATTTTATATAAATAAACGTTATAATTTTTAAAGTTATAAAAATTATGATTTTTGGGAAATATAGTTAAAAAAACTGATTTTTGGGAATATAATGCTAATGATTTTATAAAATAGTTTAATCGGGATTTTAGAATTTATTGTGAAAAGTTTGAATATAGGATTTATAAAATTTAATTATTTTATGAATCAAAATGGTGAAATAATAAAGGAGATTAAAGACGTTTTAAAGAATAATATAAATTGATTTATATTAAGAGATTTATAAATGGATATTTATAAATTGAAATATTGACATTATAAAACAAGTTTTTATAAGTGTTTGAATGAAGTGAAAATATTTTGCATAAGTGAATGGAATTTATAGAATTATAAACGGTGAAGTTATAAATGGAATTTTATAAGCAGTAGTTTTATAAAATTTATAAAGTCATTAAAAGAATGGTTTTGGATAAATAATCGAATCTTATAAGTTATAAGGTTTATAATTATGAAGTTCAAAGGAACGATTTTTCAAACAAATAAATTATAAGTAAAATTATAATATGAACCTTTAGTTTATAATTTGGGGAAGTTTAATAGAACGATTTTGTAAAATAATCGTTTTATAAGCATTTAACTTATAATATGGACTTTTGGTTCATAATTGAGATATAAACTGGAATAGGTTAATGACGGAAATTTATAAAAGGGAAGTTGTTATAAATAATTAGAAATGGAATTTATAAACGTTATTTTATAAATTCGCAAACGACTTATTTTGATAAGAAAATTGTTGAAACCTATTAATGGAGTTATATTCACGTTTTTGACTGTGAATAATCCTTTGAAATAAAATGAATGGAAATGATGATATTTGTTAACGTAGTATATTCACGTTTTTGAATAGTGAATAATATGTTAAAGAAAATGTTTAGAATGTGATATTTTAAATAGAATTAAAACGATCTAACGATGTTTTAAAATGTGTTGAGATTCGAAACCATAGATTTCAACATTTATTGTTGAAATAGACGTTTTCGAGAAATAGAAGGAAATGGTGGACTATAACACTGTTGTTATAGTAAATGATTTCCGAAAGGAAATGTTTTGCATAGTATTGGGATTTATATATCTATTTTAATTTCGAATCCCTATACTAGTGATTTTGGGTTGTCGTAACGATGTTTTACGCAACATTCGTTTTGGCCCAAATAAATATGTTTAAGAGAATGATTTCCTTAAAGAATGAAATATATACTTAATCTCGGTTTAAGTATATTGAATATTTTCCAAGTGTTGAAAATAAATGGATTTGTGAATTACTTATTAAATAAGTATGGAAATGTTTTTCCAATATAAAGTGAATATTAGAGAATTTATCCTTTTGAAGATAAATTGAAATGAATAATCGAAATCGAATATTCATAGATATTTTGGATTATAAATTCACTATGGAATTTATGAATGAAAAGGAGAATTTGTTTAAAAATAAATATTGATTTATTTTTGAAGTGTGAATTGCATTTGAAGATCGGTGTTGAAGACCCGGTATTTGCGAGAGCGATAGGATGACCTGTCGATTGACTCTTCACCGAGTAGCTACGGTATTGAGTTCTCCATACGTGATGGGAAATCCGATCAGAATTGTGAATATCCGGATTGCAAGGACTTCTTTGTAAGTGCCTTCGGTTTTGTTCGAGCCCGGAACAGACTTGTATGGATCGTATGTCTGACATTACAAGTTGAGATATAAAGCCGATTTCTTTCAAATATATTTCTGTTGGTGGCGGAGAATTTATTCTTTTAGCTTAACACCCTTCTCTGAGACGTATGAGCTCAGAGGTTATGTAGTTGAATGTTATCAGCGATATATTCCCAATTTGGTAATGTGACATGCTGAGTGTTGCTGTGAAATGATCATTGTGTTGATTATTTGTGATAGGATCGTTTATTTGATCGTCTATCCTGGTGATCATTTCTATGATCATTTGTTGACCCAAAGCATGGCTTTTGTATAAAGTATGTTTTTGTGGACGTGACTTCGTCGAGCCTCACACCCCGTGAATGGTCAAAACAGGAAAGAAGCAGCAAGGTTATGAGGGGTAGCGCCCTTTAGGATGTGTGCATTTCCTTCTGGAAAAGGGTGGTATCATGGTATGGAGCCCAGATACTTACTCATGTTGAAAACACTTTGTTATGATTGTGTGAATTGATTGCGAGCGCTCGGTGAAAAGGTCCCAAAGGACCGGGGGATGGCATATTCGGTGTCCAGAACTCACTTATGTCGCTGGAAAATAATTTCGGTGATGAGTGCACGCATCATCGACATTGATTTTTGAGTTTCACAGTGGGGGAGAGGCCACTTTAATAGCTTCGCTATGCAAGTGATTTTGTAAAACCATTTTTGATTTCAAATTTCGAAGTATAATTTGATATTTTAGAAAGATATAAGTATATATTTGAAAATTTTTAAATGAGACCGGTGTTCAGTCCTCGAGTTTCGGATTTAATAATTGATTTATTATTGATTTTCAACTCTTGAATTTAAAATTTGATTTCCCTAACTATTTTGAATGTTCGAACACTTCCAAATCGAGATTAAATTTTCAAAGCTAAGAAATTTCGAAGAGTATAAAATGTTTGATAAAGAATATAAATTTAGTTTTGAAATGTTTTGAAAAAAAATAGTTGAATAATGGTTTTTAGAAAGGTAAATTGGATATTTCACATAGAAATAGATAGTTTAAAAGTTGTAAAAAAAAAGGGATAATTATAAATTTGGAAACCATTTTTGAGTATAATTGATTTTGGGAAAATATTTGGTTTTGAAATTAAATTGGAATTAAAAACCAGTACTTATATGGTGATTTTGGAAATGAATTTGTTTGACTTGAATTATTTTAATTTGGAAAATGGGGTAATTTTCTAAGCCTATTATTTTGGAAACTTTGAAATTTAGATATTTAATTTGGAAGAAAATTGGGTGAAATCATATATGATTTTGAAACTGAATTGATATTGAAATGATTTAAATTTAAGAACCTTATATTATTAAGCACTTGATTTGGGAGTGGTCGAACTTATATAAAATGGATTGTATAAGTATGAAGTTGATTTGAAATCTATTGATTTGAAAGGTACTCAATTTGGAAAGAGATTTTATATAATCGAAGTCTATATAAGTATGATTTGATCTACTATTGATTTTGAAAGTATTCGATTTGGGAAAAATGGAATCCTATATATATGGACTTTATATAAGTACGATATTTGAAAGTGATTTGAAAAGGTACTATATGATATATATTTTCGAAGTAAAGATATGGAAAGTGCCTTCTGCTTGATATCCGCGTTGTGGCCACATCGTGGAGACATTCTATCGATATTATTCTCTCTGATTTTTGGTTTTCCGGATGTAATACTTGAGTGTTCCCACCATGGCGTAACCCATGGTTTTTTTTTCTCTCGTGAATGCATAGCGCAATTGCCTGGCTGAGTCTGGCCTAGGAGTACGGATTGTTTCCAGGGGGATCCAGGCGTAACCATTGTGTATCCTGCAAATTTGTGTAGGTCGCGAATAGTAGCGCAACTGCCTGGCTGAGTCTTGCCTAGGGGTACGGATTGTTTCCTGGGGGATCCAGGCATAACCATTGTGTACCCTGCACTCTACTAGTCATCATGGCGTAACTCGCAGAGCTAAGAAAGCTTACGGATATGGATTGTTTCCTAGGGGACCTAGGCGTAACCATTGTGTATCTGCGAACCATGGTTGGACAAAGGTTTTGGTTTGGTTGTTTATTTGGATTGTACTTTCCATATCTGTTTTTAAAGGTTTTCAAGTATTTTCACTGGGTGTTGAAACAAGTCTACTAAGTACTTGAAGAATTCTAGCTTTGCGTCTGATCAACGCATGGCCAGAGTTTGCAAGAACGAGGATAAACTTGTTGAAACATCGAGTTATAAAAGTATTTTCGAAAGGAAAATTTATTTCGATATAATAGTATTTTATTATAAAAGTATTATTATAAAGTTATTTATTATGAATGTATTTTTCCCAACAAAGAAATTTTGAATTAATATTTGAAATTTAAATTCTTATGGTTCTAGATTAATTATTCGTGCCCGATACTATTCATTGAATCTACCTTATCTGCTCAGTTTAGTTATTCGCCTTGATTCTGTTTTTCAAATCTACCTACCTTCCTTGTTGGATATATCCTTTTTAAATATTTGCTTTACTATCTTATCTTCCTTTGTTTTTCTTCTTTCGTTCCTTTTCGAGGACGAAAAGTTCTGAGTGGGGGAGAGTGCAACAGCCCTAGTTTTCTAGCACTTTATTTTTTTATTTATAAAACCTTGAAATTTGTTTTGATATATATTTTTAATTTGATTAAATCTTTTCCTAAAATTCTAAGTATAAAATGGAAGTTCTGAAAAAAAATTAACTTTGTTTAAAGGGTAACTCTTATTGGAATTTTAATAAAAGGATTGGATTATCTACTTGCTTTAAAAAATTGGTAATATTTTGTCCATTTGAATAATAAATCACTTTGTAAATGGTAATAGTAATCAGAGAAGAAGGTAACCATAATTCTATCTTTTATTAAAGTAATAAATTTGAAGAAGATTTATAGTGTACAAGGAAACTGTTAAATTACGCATTTAAAGGGTACGATATTTAATAAATAACGTATAAAATAGAAAATCGTATTAATTAAAAAGCGTTACTTTTGCATTAATTTTGGGTGTATATTATTTCATAGGTTCTACGCATTTTTAAAATTCACACCGCAATATATATATGAACAATATTTATTTGGCGGTTGTTCTACTGATATTTGTTGTATACTTTTTAAAGAAAAAGATAAATATTACGAAAGAAAATAAAATTTTACCTTAACTACATAAATAAATATACAAGTAGGCGTGCATTCTTTTAAGAGGGAAAGAAATAAATTTTCTCTTTCCGTTACCTCCTTTTATCTAATAGAAATAAAACGCATTGTTTAAAAACGTTCAAACCATAAATTTGTGACGTTTTCTTCCACTTAAATCAACGCCATCTAAATATTTAGTGCTTGCCTTTTTCTTTCCCTGAACCAACGCACAAAATTTATTGCCGCTTCGCTACTCTAAATTCACGCAAGTTATTATAAGATAAGGTAACGTTCAAAATCAAATATCATTCCGTTTCCTCAGCTATCAAATGCCAATTCTCTCATTTAAACACGTTGCAATAAATTTGTCCAAAATTCTATTCCGTTCAAGGATAAAATAATTACTTGCCGCCTTTAAAATCCAATCAACAAATCAAGTGCTTGCATGCCTGTTTTGGTTACTCAAAATTTTCGCAAGCTTCATCTAAATACTGGAAACGTTGCAGTTTTACTTCACCTCATTTTTAGCTCTGTTAATAAACATAAAATGGAAACAACTTATCCCTTACCTGTGTGAACGAAATTACTAAATCTCAAAAGAAAAAAATCATGCAGCTTCCTATTTTATAACACGTTCGGAATGTTCAAGTATTTTCTACCATTTTTTTCCCATAATCCAAGTAATAAAAACCAACGCACCTTTTTATTGCATTGAAATCATTTATTTCAAAATGTGACTTGTCGTTTTCTATACTTATTGATTTGCAAACAAACGAAATTCCTTGACCATAAAACTTGCATGCTTTGATTGCGCATTGTAACAACTCGGTATTTGCATCGATTAATAATCGACAATTTAAACGATTAATATTGACACAAATTTCTATTTGAAAATTTTAAATTTGAATTAAATTTCTTTTATAATTTGTTTAAGAATTTTTAACGGGCTTAAAATTTTTGTTTTTGGCCCGTTCCTTTTTGGGTCACGACAATTAAACCCTTTAACCCGTTCCCCTCTCTTCATTCTTTAACCCGTTCCCCTCTCTTCATTCTTTAACCCGTTCCCCTTTATTTTTAAAAAAAAAAAAAAACCCTAAGCAAAATAAACGAAGGAAATTAATGGCGGCCCCTTTTTGCATTTTGTCGTTCGTCTTCCCCTTTATTGCTCATGGCTGCGTCGATCGTTGATCTCGTGCTCGGCTTCCCCTAAATTCGTCGACAAGGTGAGTGATCGCATCACTCACATCTAATTCGATTGCTTTAGCTCGTCTTCTTACTTGTTTTCGTTGCCACGTCTTCGACTTTTCTGTGATGGGTTGATTTACCTTGGCCAGTGATTCGAGTTTGTTCTTATGACTTGTTTAAATATGATTTTTAAATCATTGATTTCTGGATTTGAACTGTGCTTTCATTTACTACTTGAATTCATTGTGCCTGGTGGCATTGTTGCATCACTGTAATTTGTTCATGTAGCTCTCAGCATTCACTTGCATTCTTATGCTAGTACACTTGAGTAATTTATACTCACATCTAATTCGTTCTCTGTTCTGTGCTTCAGTTATTCGTGTATATGTTGATAATTTTTATCTTCCTGGGTTCGATTTCTGTATACTTGCTGCAAGTATGATTTTGGGAAAACGTAATTTTGGTGAGAATTTGATTTGACTTTGTGTTCGATGATTTTTCACTCCACTCTCTGATTTCGTGATGGTATTTTGGCTTCGGCCTCCTTGAGCTTGCAAACTAAAATTATGATTTTCGAGTAATTGGTGGTAGCCGACTTTTGCTCGATCGTTGCCCCTTGTCATACTTTCGGTTAAACTTGCCTTCGGCCATGATCTTTAACTTTGATTTGTGTTCACGCATGTATATATTCATGTTGTATGATGCAGACTTGAGTCTTATGTACTCTGAAAGCTGGCATTGTCAGATTTCATATGGAGTTGTTCATGTTACATGTTTTTGTTCATTTGTCTGCACTGCTCTGTCAACTGCCATGTTGATGTTCATCTCCATTCACTGTTAGTCCGTTGAAGTGCATTTGAATCATGTAGAGTCTATTTATGCATAGCATATATATGTATGCAGTGTTGCTTTACATTGAATCATACTTGCTATCACATGATCATTTCATGTTGTACTGAAATTTGGTTTCCACTGCATATATATATGTGTGTGTGTTTACACATGTTTATGTGTATGTTGTGATGCCTGATGGGTTATTCATGTAGTCTGCTTGGACATGGTTACATGTGCACTGCTCATATATGTGTGAATCATTCACTATTGAGGCTGTCGGTCATTGCATTCATGTTCATGTATATGTACACAAGTGTGTATGCATTTTGTCCTTTTAGCTGATGTTGATTTTATGTAGTCTGGTGGCTTCACTTGCATATTGAACCACTTCGGTCATGCCTCTGATTTCTCTGCTGTTTCACTTTGTTTTGGGCATTAACATCTACTTGGAGCTGGTTGCATGGAGAACTTATTTCTTGAGTTGAGTTCATTGTGTATTATGGTATCACTTGCAGTTTCACACAACCTTGAGTTTGCACTGTGCATTACATATGCAATTTTTAGTGCAGTGCCACTATTGTGAACTGTGTTTTGGTCTTTGAGTATTTTTGAGTTTTGTTCTTCTTTTTTTTTTTACTGTTGCAATTGTTTTGATACAACTGCACTTGTACTTGGATGGCTGATCATTTGTATACATACATTCTTGTATGTATATATATACGTGTATGGTCACTTGTGCATTTGCATTTGTGTTGACTCTGTTTTGCTGTAGCCTTTGTGGCAGTATTTGCCATTGTTCCATTCTGGTTCTTCATGCATGTTCTCTTTTCATTGCTTTGTATCATTCTTTTGTTTGCCTGTAGACCATGTTATATGCATGTTTGCATATTGGCTTGTTATGGCTGTTTCTTTGATATTGAACTGTTAACTCGGCCATTTGTGACTTGGGCACTTTTGTTCATCTCTTTGGGATGTTCAACCTGATTTGCTGTTGCATTGTGTTGTAGATGCTATGTCATCATGTTTGTTTCACTGCTACATTCTGTGTTATATCTGCACATGTTTGTATGTGCAGACACTTAAGCATATTTTTGTTGTTTTATTTCAACTTTTGTATTGCATACTTAATATGCAGATACTTGGTCATTTTACAATCTGTAGCATTGCATTGACTCATACACCTCTGGTTCATTTTGTCCATGTGCAGATTGTTATGTACATTCTCTTGTGTACATACTGCATATTCACTTTGTTGGAGCCTTTTCACTACTGTCACTTGCTTATGGCATTTGTTTGGACTGTGAATTCTTGTGCATTGGCCTTTGTGCCTTGTTGCTATTTCTGTATATGCCGTTGTGGCGAGGCAGTGTACGCGTGCGTGCACTGCAGCCACACGGTATTGAGTTTTTGAGTACGACATTACTATAGTGGCAAGGCAGTGCACGCAAGCGTGAACTGCAGCCACACGATATGGCGTGTATGATAATCTATTTGTTTTGACTTATGGATCTTTTTGCGTATTCCATATTCCGTAGTGGCGAGGCAGTGCACGCGTGCGTGTACTGTAGCCCTACTTGAAATTATATTTTGATTGATATTTCAATGGTTTGAACTGTTTTGTTTATTCAATTCATTATTCTGAATTGCATTCTGATTCGGTTTAATTACTGTCGTCTATTCATTATTTAATTATTATTGCTTCTGTGCACTAATAACTGAGTTTGAATTAGACTGACCCGAGTATTATTTTCTTTGAATCTAATACTCGGGTCAGACCGCGTATTTCAGGTTGTAGATATTCTGCTTTGGGTTGCTGCTAGAGCTATGAAGTTCTTTCATATCTTTTGGAGTAGTCGTCGTCATTTGTAGTAGTCTGTAAAATTGTATAGGAAGATATGTATTCATGTATATTATATACGTTAATGTACTTGTATATGTAACTTCTTGAGTCGACCGTGGTAGTTGTATCATATGTACCGTGTCATATGTATTGTATCAAATGTATTGTAACTGACATCAGTTATTGTATATATGAGACTTTCTATTTTATTTGTGTTCCGCATTATATTATCTGTGTAATATTTTATATTTACTGTTCTAAACTATTATGAACCATCGTAGTTCGTTTTATACTGGTATTGGGGTATGTCGATGGGAGAAAATAAATCAGGGATGAAAAATTACGAATTTTTATATATATATATATATATCACTCCTATCGAGATAACCAGTACTAGTGTAAGGCCTAACTATTGATGGCCGCTCCTCAACAGCCTTATTCTCCGGGCTAGATGACAGCACTACACCGTAGTGTTCTTGGCTAGCGCGGGTATAGAGGTGGGGCGTCACAGCTTGGTATCGGAGCCTGGGGTTTAGAACAAATATAAAACATAACTTAGATAGTACATGTGTTACAACTATTTGTCGACGTTTTATCTCTCATATTTGCATATGATGGTCTTTGAATTGTTAGGTATGAATTCCTAACGTTTATTCATATGCATTTGATTTTGATTCTTGTGTTTTCGGCTTTGATTTGATTTAGCCGATGATTGATTTTGTTCGAATCTTAGCGATTCTGAACTTGATATTTTATGTTTTCCTCGGCTTGATTTCCATTCGACTTCGGTCACTTTGTTTTTGAGAAATTTCTAATTTCTTGATTTCCACGACTCTGACTTTGTTTGCCATTGAATTCTTTGATTATGATGTTGAATCGTTTTGTACTCTATTATGGCCATTACTTGTCGACTTCAGCATTGACTTGATTTTCATTTTCGTTGAAGTCATTTATGCATTTATGCTCGTTCTGCTTTGTTTTTCCAAATTTAATCGATTCTTGTTAATTCCCTGATTTGTTGCTACTATTTATTAGCAACTTTGATAATATTTTCTTCGGGATTTTTGTGAGCATTCCTTTTGATGGATACAGTATCGATTTCTTTGGATTCTATTCACATCTTTGTATGTGAATTCTTGTGCTTGATTGTTCCTACAATAATTTTTGTGATTTGTCACTTTAAAAAAAAAATATATAAAGGTTTTCTATACTAGTAGTAAATATCAAAACCCTTTTCTCCAAACGATTTCAAAACTATTTTACTACAAAACTCTTTTTCTAAACCGTTTTCCAATCTATTAGTATATACTAACCTTTACCTCACTCGTATGAGAAATCTAATTAAACGACTTAGTAAAACGAGTGGTATATAACGCTTGCGTTTACTTCGCCGGTTAATTCATGGACTTATTCGATTGAATCTCTTGTGACAATTTTATTAGTGAAGATTTACAGTTTGTTCGTAAATATTTAAGTTAAGCAAGTGGTTATGGGACATGAAGCTAAACTTTTATATTTACTAGCTTAGTGTAATTGACACTTCTCGTTGATCTTGATGATCGCTTTATGAATTAGACTAGCAATTGTGCTATGTCTTTTTATTTGCGAGGTTAGACTAGACACCACTTGTGTGATTCCATTCACACATACCTTTCTGCTTTTTGGTTAGTCTTGACCTCAATCTGTGTGATTCCATTCACACATGCTTAGTGTAATTGACACTACTCGTTGATCATGATGATCGTCCTGATGGTCAGACTAGACACCACTTGTGTGATTCCATTCACACATACCTTTCTGCTTTTTGGTTAGTCTTGACCTCAATCTGTGTGATTCCATTCACACATGCGGGGTAGCTCCCTATGGTCTTCGGACCGTCATGTGATAGGCCTCTTTCCCTTTTTCTGTGATTTCTAGATTCCTTATGTTGATTTCTGGAAATTTTATGCTTCACCTATTTTTGTGCATTGGTGAATTCATATGTTATTGATTTGTCATGAGCACAAATTTGGGGTATGATACCTCTTTGGATCTTTGAGAAGATTCTTGTGATATTGATTATCTCTTATCGGTTAATCTCCTGTTGATCATTATTTGCATACTTATAGTTGTATGTCAGTATGGGTATTTCATATTTATGCCATACCTCTTATCGGTTGATCTCCTGTTGATCATTATTTACATACTTATAGTAGTATGTCATTATGGATATTTTATGTTATGCCATATCTTTTATTCTATGTCATACTCTGTTCGAGTTTTCATACTCCGTTCGAGTTTTTATACTCCGTTCGAGTTTTCATACTCCGTTCGAGTTCTCATACTCTTATCTTGTGATTTCTGGATTTCTTGTGTAGATTTCTAGAATTTGTGCTTCACCAATTTTCGTGATTTCTATTGATAAGTTTTATCAATTCTTGTGCATTGGTGAATTCGTGTGTTATTGACTTGTTATGAATACAAGTTTGGGGTATGATATCCCTTTCTATCTTTGAGAAGATTCTTGTGACATTTTCGATGAACGAAAATTCATTGGTATTATATTTTGATGCCAATTATTTCGATGAAATTTTGACGTATGTCGAAGTTGCTACTGACATTGCTATTTTAATCACGTGTTTTAAAAATTTGTTATTCTTCAAAATATTTCAAAATATAAATCAAAATTGTTTTCAAAATTTTTACGATTTGCGCTTTCAAAAGAATGAGGAAGCGAATTAAACGTTTCAGAAAAATCGAGGACTATGACCCCTTTCTTTTACTGATTCGCTTAATTCCGGACTTGTCCGTTTGAGAACGTAAAATGTTATTTATTTAAAATACACAATTTTGCACTTTCAAGGAAACGATGAAGTGAATTAAACGATTTAGTAAAACTCGTGGTTATGGGTCATGTGCGTTTGCTATTTCGGTTAATTTCGGACTCGTTAATTGAAAATTTGTGATTTCTGATTATCGTTTGTGATAATCAGATAGTTGCTGTTTCTGATTATCGCTTGTGATAATCAGATATTTGAGATTTAATTATCGTTTGTGATAATTAAAAATTTGCGATTTGAGATTTGATTATCAATTGTGATAATTAAATATTTGTGATTTGAAATTTGATTACCGTTGTGGTAATTTCTGATTATCGTTTTGATAATTGGATGTTTATGATTTCTGATTTATCGTTTTTGATAATCAGATATTTATTGTTTCTAATTATCGTTTGTGATAATTAGATATTTAAGATTTAATTATCGTTTGTGATAATTAAATATTTACGATTTAAAATTTGATTATCGGTTGTGATAATTAAATATTCGTTGATTTGTGATTTCTGATTATCGTTTTTGATAATCAGATAATTATTGTTTCTGATTATCACTTGTGATAATTAGATATTTGAGATTTAATTATCGTTTGTGACAATTAAATATTGGCGATTTAAGATTTGATTATCGTTTTGATAATTGAATATTTGCTGATTTGAAATTTGATTACCGTTGTGGTAATTCCTGATTATCGTATCGATAATTAGATATTGCTGTTTTGTGATTTCTGTATTCTGATTATCTATTTGATAACCAAATTTTGTTAAGAATTTGTGAATTTCTTTTATGAAATTAAAAGATTTCTTTGGCGTTTATATTGTACTACGCCAGTGTACCGACTCAATTTTCTGCTATTCATGATGTTTTCCACGTCTTCCAATTACGGAAATGCCTTAGGGATTTCCAATTTCTATTCTTGAGCAATCTTATATTCACATCATTGCTTCGGGGGTGCAACACCTTCGAAATAAAGATGTTCTATGGATTTCACTTTGGAATCCAGAGAATTCATCGAGCAAACACGTTCTGGCTTTCTCTTTCATGCTCTATACGGTGAACTTCTTATTTTCAAATTTCATCATTTTATGATGACATGCTTTTATGGTTGTTACCTTTTGTCCATTTATTCCTTAAGATTGCGAGGACGCAATTTCTTTAAGGAGGGGAGTCTGTAACAACCCGGTATTTGCATCGATTAATAATCGACAATTTAAACGATTAATATTGACACAAATTTCTATTTGAAAATTTTAAATTTGAATTAAATTTCTTTTATAATTTGTTTAAGAAATTTTAACGGGCTTAAAATTTTTGTTTTTGGCCCGTTCCTTTTTGGGTCACGACAATTAAACCCTTTAACCCGTTCCCCTCTCTTCATTCTTTAACCCGTTCCCCTCTCTTCATTCTTTAACCCGTTCCCCTTTATTTTTAAAAAAAAAAAACCCTAAGCAAAATAAACGAAGGAAATTAATGGCGGCCCCTTTTTGCATTTTGTCGTTCGTCTTCCCCTTTATTGCTCGTGGCTGCGTCGATCGTTGATCTCGTGCTCGGCTTCCCCTAAATTCGTCGACAAGGTGAGTGATCGCATCACTCACATCTAATTCGATTGCTTTAGCTCGTCTTCTTACTTGTTTTCGTTGCCACGTCTTCGACTTTTCTGTGATGGGTTGATTTACCTTGGCCAGTGATTCGAGTTTGTTCTTATGACTTGTTTAAATATGATTTTTAAATCATTGATTTCTGGATTTGAACTGTGCTTTCATTTACTACTTGAATTCATTGTGCCTGGTGGCATTGTTGCATCACTGTAATTTGTTCATGTAGCTCTCAGCATTCACTTGCATTCTTATGCTAGTACACTTGAGTAATTTATACTCACATCTAATTCGTTCTCTGTTCTGTGCTTCAGTTATTCGTGTATATGTTGATAATTTTTATCTTCCTGGGTTCGATTTCTGTATACTTGCTGCAAGTATGATTTTGGGAAAACGTAATTTTGGTGAGAATTTGATTTGACTTTGTGTTCGATGATTTTTCACTCCACTCTCTGATTTCGTGATGGTATTTTGGCTTCGGCCTCCTTGAGCTTGCAAACTAAAATTATGATTTTCGAGTAATTGGTGGTAGCCGACTTTTGCTCGATCGTTGCCCCTTGTCATACTTTCGGTTACACTTGCCTTCGGCCATGATCTTTAACTTTGATTTGTGTTCACGCATGTATATATTCATGTTGTATGATGCAGACTTGAGTCTTATGTACTCTGAAAGCTGGCATTGTCAGATTTCATATGGAGTTGTTCATGTTACATGTTTTTGTTCATTTGTCTGCACTGCTCTGTCAACTGCCATGTTGATGTTCATCTCCATTCACTGTTAGTCCGTTGAAGTGCATTTGAATCATGTAGAGTCTTTTTATGCATAGCATATATATGTATGCAGTGTTGCTTTACATTGAATTATACTTGCTATCACATGATCATTTCATGTTGTATTGAAATTTGGTTTCCACTGCATATATATATGTGTGTGTGTTTACACATGTATATGTGTATGTTGTGATGCTTGATGGGTTATTCATGTAGTCTGCTTGGACATGGTTACATGTGCACTGCTCATATATGTGTGAATCATTCACTATTGAGGCTGTCGGTCATTGCATTCATGTTCATGTATATGTACACAAGTGTGTATGCATTTTGTCCTTTTAGCTGATGTTGATTTTATGTAGTCTGGTGGCTTCACTTGCATATTGAACCACTTCGGTCATGCCTCTGATTTCTCTGCTGTTTCACTTTGTTTTGGGCATTAACATCTACTTGGAGCTGGTTGCATGGAGAACTTATTTCTTGAGTTGAGTTCATTGTGTATTATGGTATCACTTGCAGTTTCACACAACCTTGAGTTTGCACTGTGCATTACATACACAATTTTTAGTGCAGTGCCACTATTGTGAACTGTGTTTTGGTCTTTGAGTATTTTTGAGTTTTGTTCTTTTTTTTTTACTGTTGCAATTGTTTTGATACAACTGCACTTGTACTTGGATGGCTGATCATTTGTATACATACATTCTTGTATGTATATATATACGTGTATGGTCACTTGTGCATTTGCATTTGTGTTGACTCTGTTTTGCTGTAGCCTTTGTGGCAGTATTTGCCATTGTTCCATTCTGGTTCTTCATGCATGTTCTCTTTTCATTGCTTTGTATCATTCTTTTGTTTGCCTGCAGACCATGTTATATGCATGTTTGCATATTGGCTTGTTATGGCTGTTTCTTTGATATTGAATTGTTAACTCGGCCATTTGTGACTTGGGCACTTTTGTTCATCTCTTTGGGATGTTCAACCTGATTTGCTGTTGCATTGTGTTGTAGATGCTGTGTCATCATGTTTGTTTCACTGCTACCTTTCTGTGCTATATCAGCACATGTTTGTATGTGCAGACACTTAAGCATATTTTTGTTGTTTTATTTCAACTTTTGTATTGCATACTTAATATGCAGATACTTGGTCATTTTACAATCTGTAGCATTGCACTGACTCATACACCTCTGGTTCATTTTGTCCATGTGCAGATTGTTATGTACATTCTCTTGTGTACATACTGCATATTCACTTTGTTGGAGCCTTTTCACTACTGTCACTTGCTTATGGCATTTGTTTGGACTGTGAATTCTTGAGCATTGGCCTTTGTGCCTTGTTGCTATTTCTGTATATGCCATTATAGCGAGGCAGTGTACGCGTGCGTGCACTGCAGCCACACGGTATTGAGTTTTTGAGTACGACATTACTATAGTGGCAAGGCAGTGCACGCAAGCGTGAACTGCAGCCACACGGTATGGCGTGTATGATAATCTATTTGTTTTGACTTATGGATCTTTTTGCGTATTCCATATTCCGTAGTGGCGAGGCAGTGCACGCGTGCGTGTACTGTAGCCCTACTTGAAATAATATTTTGATTGATATTTCAATGGTTTGAACTGTTTTGTTTATTCAATTCAATATTCTGAATTGCATTCTGATTCGGTTTAATTACTGTCGTCTATTCATTATTTAATTATTATTGCTTCTGTGCACTAATAACTGAGTTTGAATTAGACTGACCCGAGTATTATTTTCTTTGAATCTAATACTCGGGTCAGACCGAGTATTTCAGGTTGTAGATATTCTGCTTTGGGTTGCTGCTAGAGCTATGAAGTTCTTTCATATCTTTTGGAGTAGTCGTCGTCATTTGTAGTAGTCTGTAAAATTGTATAGGAAGATATGTATTCATGTATATTATATATGTTAATGTACTTGTATATGTAACTTCTTGAGTCGACCATGGTAGTTGTATCATATGTACCGTGTCATATGTATTGTATCAAATGTATTGTAACTGACATCAGTTATTGTATATATGAGACTTTCCATTTTATTTGTGTTCCGCATTATATTATCTGTGTAATATTTTATATTTACTGTTGTAAACTATTATGAACCCTCGTAGTTCGTTTTATACTAGTATTGGGGTATGTCGATGGGAGAAAATAAATCAGGGATGAAAGATTACGAATTTATATATATATATATATATATATATATATATCACTCCTATCGAGATAACCAGTACTAGTGTAAGGCCTAACTATTGATGGCCGCTCCTCAACAGCCTTATTCTCCGGGCTAGTTGACAGCACTACACCGTAGTGTTCTTGGCTAGCGCGGGTGTAGAGGTGGGGCGTCACACGCATCTTATTATTTCCTTGCGTACAAAGCAACGAAAATATAGCTCCTATAAAAACCATACATGTCCCTAGATTTGCCGTTTATAGGCAAATGAGATTTCTTGCCATAAAATAAATTGCTTTAATAAATTTCATAACTCCGAAATTTAAGGGACTGTAACTATTCCCATTTCAGTACAAACGTTCTATTCTTTAATTCGAACGTCTCAAATTGGAAATTTTGATTTTTGATTGCTCCCTGCCTTTTTTCACCTTAATCTATTGATGGTACGTTGATTTCCTTTTTCATTCCTAACCTTAGGCCCCACGCATTGTTTTATAACCGTTGAGAAAAGCAAACGTACGTTTTCATTATTTTTTTAAATCAAACGGTCCATAATTTATTGATTTACGTTGGGTTAACTAATTTGAACGTTACTTTTGTGGCGTTTCTTTTTTTATCGGTTGCTCCAGTCTCTTGGATTCCAATTCATACTTATATGTATGTTCCATTCTCTTCTATCTGCATCATTGTTCTCTTTTCACTCCCATGTTCATTTTCTCTCTGCCATTATATTCCTCCTCCCCTTCTTTTATTCTTTCAGACCCAAACGAAAAAAAATGTTGAGAAGCTGCAAGCTCCACCTCCAATGTCCGCTCACCATCTCACTCTACTGCTTCGGCTGCGTATCTACATATAGTGGATACATATCCTTATTCAAGTATGGGTATGTTTTACGTTTATATATATTTTACAAGTTATAATATTAGTTCCATTTGTTTTGACTTAAGCTATAATATGTCAGGACGTGCCTTGATTTTTCTTTTATGCGTTATGTTTATGTTTACATAAGTATGAATTGTTGATTCGGTCTGTTTATATAAGTTGGGTTATATAAGTTACAGTATGTATAATATAAATTATCTTAAGTTATAAAAGTTGGTACAGTTTATATTTTTAAGATATATTAAGTTTAATAGTATAATATATGTGGTAGTTGATACGTTGCAAATAAACATGCATAATATATATGTATTTATGTTTTAATTAGTATTATTTCAACATATATATTGCATACATGTCTGATTTTAGTGTATATACTTTTTGTTGAAAACAATGATTTGGAATGTATGTATATTAAATTTAGAATATGTTTTAATATTGATTTTAATATTTTATTTACAAGGGTTACTTTATAAAGATTTAAATTTTTAAATGGTGTTGGATATTGGTTTGTATATAGGTTTAAACATATACATTATTTTAAACTATACTACTTATAGATATGTTTTGTTTACACCAATGGTTTTTGAAAATATATATTTGATTTAATGTATGTATAAATTTAGAATACAGTTTTATTTGTATATGGTTATATATAGCTCGCTTATCCTATTTATCTTCAATCGACCCAACTCTGATTTGAGTTTCGTCAATTCCTCTTTATCAGCTTTGATCGTTAAAATTCTTGTCAATATTGCGTTGCCTCGAAATCTGTGCTTGGATTCGTATCTATTCTCATTCCGCCCTTTCTTGTAGGCACGAAAGATGAGCAATCACTCACGATTAAAGTTCTTTTATTTATTAAATTTGATTTCAATTGAAACGACAATTGAAATATGTTGCTGTAGTTATTTAAATTTTTATATTTATGCTATTACCTGTATCTGTTCACCTACGGGATATGACACCATATCCTATTATTTATACTCTATTTAATTACTGATGACATATTCCTGTTGTATATTATTATCATATCCTGCTATATTTTTGTTATCTGTTATCACTCTGCAAGTTCGCTGTAGTTTAGAATTCACTATGGGTTGAAATGATACATACCCGAACAGACTTTAGAATAGGAGAATTTCGTTATGGGTTGAAATGATAGACCCAAGCGATTTTCATTTAATTAAATTTGGGATTTCGGATTGGAATGATATCCACCCGTATATATTTAGTGTACGGATTTAAATGATAAATATCTGTAACACTTGACTAGATGATAAGGAATATATATAGACACCGTGGTTCATATATAAATATTTTGGAAATAAATTCTTTGTTTGGAAAGAAATATATGGTCTTAATAAATGTTAATTCTTAAATTTCTATATATATAGATCTAATAATATTTAATTTAATTAATTTTGATTTAATACATAAACTATGTTAATATTTATGTAAATTATATTTCAAATAGATTTTTGAAATAATTTGGGATAAATTAAGATGGGGAGATAAATTTGAGTTTATTAAATGGTATCTAAATAAGGATTTATTTAATTAAATCGATCTAAAATTTTTAAATGGGAAATTTAAAAAGATAGGATTTTATAACTGGATTTTTGATTTAAGCGATTAAATGCATATTTCACGTTTAAGTAATTTAAAGAAAATATTGAGAAAATGGAATTTAAGGTTAATTAAATAATCTTGAATCAAATGAGGAAGTATTTCAAGACTAAATAATAATGAGGTCAAATCGAGATCTATATGAAACAGTTAAATTGAACATTTAAATTTTAAGCCTTAAACTATATTGGAATTTAAATGGTTTAAATTTGAGATTCGGATCTGTATTTGAAATCAATATAGTTGAATTTGTTATTTAGAAACTAAATTGAATTAAAATGAAAATTTAGGTTGAACTAAATTTGAATTTATTATTTAGAAAACTAAATTGAATAAAAATTTAGTTGAAATGTTGAATACTTAAAGGTTTAAAAATATTGAATATAAAGCGGTATTTTGTGATTACAAGTCCGAATTTGAGATCGATAAAATTGAAGTGGTTATTTTAAGAATTGAGTTAAATTTAAATTGATAAATTGAGATTGAATTTAACTTAAATGGGAAGGTCGAGTTGATGTTGAAACAATTTGTTAAGTTGAGGGAATTGAAAATATTTTTTGGTATAAATTATTCAATATATCTAAATACTATTTTAAGAAAATAGCTATATTTGAAGTGAAATGATATTTGATTTTGAGGTATAAATTAAGATGAAAGAACCACGGTGTTATAGTGTATATTTCTACCCTGTAGATAGTTCCATGGACCCTTAGAGGTTGGTTATTCCAAACATCCTTTAAGTTATTTGTATTTCAGTTGATATTTCACTTGAGTTGGATTTATTGATATAAGAATCTTAATCCTAACTCGAGTGTTTTGTGTTTTGCTTTACGCTCGGGTCAGACTGAGTGATACAACATTTGAGACTCACCTTCGAAGTTGGAGCCGTGCTTGAAGATCCAACTATCTATCCTTTCAGTCATCCTGTTGATTGTCCAGAGAAGTCATCTGCGCATACTGGAGACTTCACTACATCTAAGATATTCAGTTGTATTTTATTTCTAACTCCAATGTGTATAGTGCTTCATGAACTACTATTCTTTATCTATTCCACTGCATTGTATTACTCTGTGTAAGTGATTTGTGATTGATTTATTTACTGTATATTTTAAGTTTTTCCAAATTTTAAATTAACAATTCAGTATTTTGAATTATTCAAGTTGGACATGTATGGTTTTATTGTCGATTTGAATGGTCCAAAATAGCGGGTCGTTACATAACGTGAAATCCAAATCGAGTGTGAAGTCGATAATGAATTGGATTATAAACGTGAATTGGGTTTGAGATAACCTTAAATTTTCAAATCGATTTAGAGGACAATTTTAAATCGGTAACGAGATGGAAAATTTAGAAATCCTCTATTCGTTATAAATATGAAATATTGTGGTTTTCGGAACTTATATATGTGAATGTAATAATTCGAAAACCATTAGTTTGGAAAGTCATTATTATGAAAATCCTATGTAAGTTTACATAGGTATGATATGTACGAAATGTGAAATGATGTACTATATGTATATGACATAATGTTTTCTAAACTAAGGATATGGACAAGTACCTTCTATTTAAAATTTGTGAAGGTGTTGGAACTCGGTATGAGTGTCCATTTGTAATTCGTAGCTACGTAGAATTCCCATAAGTTGGAGTTTCCATTTGGATTAGAATCCCTCGTGATGGATCATCGTGATGGGATCATGTGAATTGATGATGATGTATGCTAGCGTAATTCGTGGGGCGTGATGCCTACAGTTACAAGCGATTCCACTAGGATAGTGGCACAACCGCCGTGTAAACTGCGATCTAGAGGCCAAAGCGTAATTTGAGGGGCGAGATGCCTACGGTCACAAGCGATTCTACTAGGATAGTAGCGAAACCGCCGTGTGAACCGCGATCTATGGCAACAACCATGGCGAAATTCAAGAGATGTGAAATCTACAGATTACAAGAGATTCTACTGGGATAGTAGCGTAACCACCGGGTAAAACTGTGATCTATGGGGGAATGTGCTTTCCATATCCATTTTTAAAACATTTTTAAGTATTTTCACCGGGAGTTGAAGCAAGTATATTTAGTACTTATAGATTTTTAGCCCTGCGCCTGGCCAGCGTATGCCTAATGTCTGTAGGAACGACAATAGACTTGTTAAACTTCGAGTTAGCAAATATTTTTAAAACTTTAGATAGCAAATCAATAGTCTAAAATTAAAATTACATAATTCCAACCTAATGAACTAAGGAAGAAGAAATTTAAAATATCTTGGAAGTCCACAGCTTTGGAAAAGATATGATATGCAAATTTCTAACATGAAGAATTTCAAGTTTAAATCTGAGTTTTGTAAGTCGAAAATTTTGGTAAAAGACTTTTGCGTCCTAATTGTAGAAATCAGTAAACAAAAGGAGATAATGAACAAAGCAAGTGAGGTAAAACAAATGGAATGTTAATTAATTGGATGTAAATAAATTAAAATGAAACAATGAATATAAGTGTTAATTCATTAAAAGCCAATGTAATTGGAAGTTGAAAAAATTGAATGAAAATCAATTTAATATAAATCAATTGAAAGTAAAAAGTGTTGAACCGAATTGAAAGTAAATTAAATAAATTTAGTTTTGTTGAATGTACATTGGTTGTTATTTGATTGTAAATTGATTGTATATAAATTCATTAAGTGTTAATGAAGTTGAATTGATAAATTTGAAGTTAAGTAATTGAATTCAAATTGAAAGTGAAGTAAATGAATTTAAATAGAATTTATTTTGATTCTAATTGGAAATGAACTAATGTAAATATAAATTAGTGAATATAAACTAATTGGAAATGAATAAAGGAATGTTGATAAAACATCCAATGTTAATGACTCAAATGTGATTAAATTAAAAACCCATTTCATTGAATATTAATGAGAACATGGATGAATATTTATTGGTAATGGATGTTAGTTGAATGCTAGTTGGATGATAGTTGGTTGATGGTTGCATATATTGCTTTTACTGCATTTGCTATGTTGGCATATATAGTTGTTATGTTGCTATATGTTGTATATCGATACTATTGTCTATATACATGTTTCTCATCTGTTTGTTGAGTGTTTAGTAGGTGCGGATCGCGTTTGCTTCGCATTTGGAGCTCGCTTTCGCGCTATATTAGCCGTATACGCTCGCTAATAAAATATAAGGTACATATCTCGGATTATATATCGCACTTTTACACTTTTTTCCCTGCGGGATGCCTCATCACTTGATGAGATGCATATTTGTGATATTTATACCGTCATCTTTTTTTTTGGATCGAGCCGCGCAAAGGAGACTCTGGCGAATTTTTCCGAAAATTTAAGGCGTTAGAAATTTTTTGAGAAAATTGGGAAAATTTGTGAAAACTATAATTTTGATTTGGAATCGAAAGTTAAACAATATAGTTGATGTTGAAAAGAATAACTAAGTATGATTTGAAAACTTAGCAAGGGATTGTAAGAGGTTTAACTTTGATTTTTGGAAAGCTATAGGATTCTGTAACTTTTTCTTACTTGGTAATTTCGAAGACGAAATTCTTTTAAGGGGGGAAGTATGTAACGACCTAGAATTTCTGTCGATTAGAATTTGTATTTTTAATTAATTTTAAATATTAATAAGTGAAATTTATAAGTCGAATAATTCTATTTCGAATAATTGGATTTAATTGGATAATTAAATCAATAATTTAATAGTTAAAATTACAGAAATAATTGAAAATTGGGTTAAATATGATTGAAATTGATTTGTAAAATTTTATTTAATAATGTTGGAGTTAGAATGATGTTATAGAACTTTTAAAATCAAATTAAAAGTTTATTTGTGAAAATTGAATATTTTAATATTTAATTATCGACTGAAAAATAGCCAATTTTCGAACAGTCTCGGAATTGGACGAAACTAATTCCATTGGATCCGTAATAGTTTGTTATTGTCGGATTTCAATTTTCGTAGCAATCGGAGTTTTCGTTTGACCGTGGCAGCTCGAAACGCATCGAAATTGTTTTAATATTAATTTGGCGAGTTAAAATAGTCATTTTTCAAACGGTCTCGGATTTCGACGAAATAGTTTCATCCGATCCGTAATGTGATATTATTGTATGGTTTCAAATTTTGTGTCAATCGGATTTACCGTTTGTCCGGGGAAGCCAAAACGCACAGAAATTTGATTTATCGATTTAATTTTAAATTGATCGTTTATTGCCATAACTCGCATAGATGATCGAATTAGCCTCTGAAAAACGTTCCATTGTGTTCGGAACGCGGGGTAAACCTTAGGTACGCCAACCGGCACGCTTCGTTTGGAGTTCGGAAAAATTCGGGTGAATAGTGTTTTGGAATTTTTCTATATAAGGACCTCACTATCTCTAATTTTCAAACAAAACCCTAACTAAAAACCCTAGCGCCGCTTTTGATTTTAATGGCCAGAAACGCACAAAATTCATCCCTCTTTCTCTTCAAATCCATCATTCTATTCAAGGAACTTTCAACATGAGAGTTGAAGAGCTTCGCGAGCTCTACGTTGTGAAAGGCAATGATTGGAAAATACGTCGCCGATTGATGGCAATATTCGTTTGAACATTCAGTAGTAACTCACGTTTTTCGAGGCAAAGGATTGGCCGAGCTTGGAGCTCTTCAAGCCGAGTGTGTAGGAGGTGGAGGCGCACGTAATGGCGTTGTTTGATCGGAGGCCGGTCGTCGATTGGGGTGTGCGTTTCAAACCCTAGTTGGTGATTTATGGGTTTCATGCGTGTGTTTTTCTGAAGTAACGTGAGAGAGGAGAGGGAAAGGAGGGTACGGCCATGATTTTCAGTGGTGGGATGGATGGCTTGGATCTGCTAGGTTTAAGAAAATAAGATTAAGTTGTAAATTTATATGTTTTAAATTCGTGTAAAACTTTAAAAATTCATATCTTTTTCATACGAGGTCGAAAACGCACGAAACCAGTTGCGTTGGAATCGTATGGACGAGCACTACGCTATGAAAATGGATTGGAGTCATTTGGAGCTAGCGAAAATTTTGGATAAAATTAAACGTCCGTTTAATTTTATTCGAAATAAAAGCTGAAAACGAAATTGAAACCAAGGTGAGAACTTCTCACTCAATCGAATCGGTTTCGATTTAAATTTTAAATAGTTAGATTTAAAATTGTTGATTGTATGTTTGAATGATGATTGTTATCTATTTATTGTTAAAATAGATATTATGCGCCGTTAGTAAGCGGATGTTATTTATTAAAAACATATACCGCGATAATTTCACTACAAAGTGAAATTGGTATTATTTATGTACTTGGAGTTGATTTCTCGCATTATATAGCGGATGAGACCCTATTGCGCCATCTATTAAGTGGATAGTATTTTTATAATTCCCATATACCGCGATAATTCCGTACTAGAACGGAATTGGTATTGTGCTAATGTTTGTGGATGCAGGGTAACAGGTTGGAGGGATCCAAGTGGATTCCTTACCAGTATTTATTTGATTACAGATATTTTGATGTTTGTTGATTATCATATGATGATATATGATGTTTGTTGTCGTGATTGACTATTGGGTGCTGTTGCATCATTGGATCCATTTTTGAAGTTTTAAAATAATGATTTTTGATTTTAAAAAGAATTTTTAAAGTGATTTTTGAAAGTATACGTTTTATTAAATTTTTGAATTGATTCATTTTAAATAATTAAAACGTTATAAATTTTTATGTTATAAAAAATTATGCTTTTTGAAAAATATAACCAAATTGAGATTTTTGAAATAAATAGTGATTAAATTATAAAATGGTTTAATTTCGAATTTTGAATCATTATAAAGGATGTATATAAATATTTTTAAATTGATATTTATAAATCAATAATATTGGAACTATAAAACGAGTTTGTTAAGTGTTAAAATGATGTATAAAAATGGATTTTTAAGTGAATGAAATTATAGACTTATAAATTGAGAAGTTATTAAATGAATAGATGTTATAAAATAAAAGATTTTAAGTAGTTAACTTATAAATTGTATTTTTGCATTTAAATTGAAATCTTTGATGAAGCATAAATGGTTTATAGATGAGATTTATAATATATGTATTTTATAAACCGAAAATAATGGAGTTTTAAAAGGAGTTCTGTTAATGTTGAAAATAAGGCTATAAATGAAATCTTATAAGTAATAAGATTTTTTATTTGTGAAGTTTTAAAAGAACGATTTGTAAATAAATGAATTATAAGTATTTAACTTATAATATGGACTTTTGGTATATATTTGAGATATATAAATTGAATTGGACTAATAAAGGAGATTTATAAATCAAAGTTTATAAATAGAAATGGAATTTATGGACATTGTTTATAAATTCGAAATAAATGGAATTTGATAAGTTGAATATAGAAATTTATTAAAAGAAGCATATTCGTGATTTTGGATGGCGAACTATTCTTTATATAAAATGTGTAGAAATACTGAAATTTGGTTAGTGAAGTATATTCACGATTTTGGACAGTGAATATATTATTAAATAAAATGGTTATGTTTTGGGAAAGCGATATTATAAAATGAAGTGAATTATTTTAAAAGGATGTTTTAAAATGTAATATGAATCGAATACATAGATTTCAACATTCATTGTTGAAATAGACGTTTTCAAAAATGCTAACGTAAAAATCTGATGCTAACACCTCGATGCAAGTAAAGCAAGTGTGAAAGCACCACCCGATGATACGGGAATTAGAAATAAGCAGGAAAATATCAGAAAGACAGTAAAAGACACAGTTTTTATAGTGGTTCGGCTAATAGTCAAGCCTACGTCCACTTTATATCTCTTTATTGCTGAATCAAGTACAACTTATACAACTTTCATCAATTACAACACACTTTAGACTAGTAGATCAAACTTTGATGGAGAATAATCTTTCGAATCCATGTTGAATGATGTAGATTTTCTCTTGAAGTTTGTCGTAGTGTCCTTGGTGTTTGGAGTACTTGAAGTGCTGTTCGAGTTAAGAAAATTACAGAGTATCGGCGCTTCGAGAATGAGCCGAAAGATCCCCCGAACATTGGAGCTCACGCTGCATTTATAGGAGTTTCCTAGTCATAATTCGTAGGTCGGAAGGTGCGACTTAAAGTATGTCGTGGGCCGAACTTCGCGACCTAAAGCAGGTCGTAGGTCGGGGATAACGACTTAAGGTAGGTCGTAGACCACATGTGAGCGACCTAGCAGAGGGAAGCTTCGACCCTTCCTAGTAACAACGGTCTCTTCTGGATGAAGTACTAGGTCGTGGATGACTTAGGGGAAAGGTTGACGACCTTATAGCACTAAGATATCCAATGTAGAGACCTAAGCTGACTTGTTAACCCACTATGTCGCAAAGTCCATTAGGTCATTAGGTCGCTTGTGAATTTAGGTCGTTAGGTCGCGGTACTCTTAGGTCGTTAGGTCGCTGCCTGTTAGGTCGCTAAATTGCTTCTTACTTTAGGTCGCTAAGCCGCCAGGTCTTTTAGGTCGCTGAGTCGTGACTTCCTGTAAGTAGTTAGGTCGTCCACCTCTTGAGTCGTTAGGTCGTCCACTTCTCTAAGTCGTTAGGTCGTTTACTCCCTTAAGTAGTTAAGTCGTCCCATCTCTTAGGTCGGTAAGTCGCCCACTTCTCTAAGTCGTTAGGTCGTTTACTCCCTTAAGCAGTTAAGTCGTCCCATCTCTTAGGTCGGTAAGTCGCTGCATGTTAGGTCGCTAACTCGCTTCACATTTTAGATCGCCGTGCTTATGTAAGTCGCTTGATCGCTCCAACTTGTTAACCTCTTTAGATCGCTTCGGTTGTTGAGTCGCTAAGTCGCATAAGAAAGGATTTAACATTTTCCCCTCGAAGTACATGCCTAGGTCGTAGGTTGTGTGCTTCGACTTAGTTCCTTAGGTTGTGACCGACTCAAACGGTTTGCTAGGTCGCGTGACGGTATGCCTTCCTTTCATATAAATTGCTTAACCCGCTCCTTCTTCACTTTACCTGCTCCATCACTCTAAGCCGCCGTTAACAAACATTCGAGCTTCCACAGGCGAATTTGGGCTTCCCAGTTGTCGATTCATTCTCACCATTGCATTGTGTAAGTAAACTCAACCTTTACCCTATCCACTATCACCATCAAATCATGAATTCCAATCTTCTGATTCCTTACCAGTTTCGTACATTGCGCTTCATTCTCGAATTATGATGATCGCCATTAGCCATGTTAGCATTGCGATCCATGAGAGCATAGCATGGTATTGTGTTTATGATAGATCTGAGATGATTCAGATCAGTGTTTAGGTGATTTGGTGGTATGGATAGACGATGGGTTTCATTGAGAAGATGGTGGATCTTCGTGGCTAATGAGTTATCGGGTTAGGATGTAGGAGTCGTTGGATAGAGGGGAAGGAAGCGAGCTAGGAAAAAATCATAGTGGTGCCAACAAGAGATGGTCCAAGGCTGCCAAGTTTAATCAGAGGCGACCTAACAGATCCGTACGACTTAAGAGACATTGCGACTTAATGTGCTGAAACGACCTTAGTGCTCGCGACTTAAATTACGCACGACTTAACTCACTTGCGACTTATCATATCTACGGCTTAGGCTTTAGGTCGCGGCCGAGCTAGGACTTGGATGATTCTTCACTGCCGAGAAGCTTCTTGCGGCTTATACCTATCTCCCTTACTTGTTAGGTCGCGTACGACCTAGGACTTGAGCGAATCCTCACTGCCTTGACTTGAAGCCTTTTAATTTGAACTTTGAACTGTCAAGATAACTCGCATGACTTTGCTATGCTTTCTTAATAGATTATACCAAATTTGATGCTAATAACCTATTAAATACAACATTTGCAGAAAACTAGGGCGAGTATACTGTCATTGATCGCCCACGTCGAATGACAGATTAGTCGATAAAAGATAATTAACTCAACTTAAGGAAATTGTATGAAATGTTGTGAGTCAACAAATTCAAGTGAAATAGTAAAGCAATGTTAATCAACTAAAGTTGATTTTTTTGCATAAATACTGCACTTGTACTTGGACTTAGAGCGACAAGTCTCGAAATTTAACAATTGACACATGTTCATTAGTTTAATTTCAGTTATATTTACTTATCGCTTTATTAGTTTTACACAACACTTCACACATTTAGGAAACGTGCACCTTCATATTTGAATATCCAGTTCCTTGTGTAGAATGTCTTCTCGTCAAGAGGAAGAAGTAGTACAAACCGGAGAGGCCCTCCCGATGGCTG
Source organism: Allium cepa (assembly GCA_030765085.1). Classification (NCBI taxonomy): domain Eukaryota; kingdom Viridiplantae; phylum Streptophyta; class Magnoliopsida; order Asparagales; family Amaryllidaceae; genus Allium; species Allium cepa. The sequence continues at coordinate 362,680,920 of CM060942.1, forward strand.
GTCCACTGGTCAACCCACCAGAAAGAACTCCCACTACCCTGAGTTACCGGGTGTTCAATCAGTTATGTGCCCAATTTGGGATTGTAGAAGCAGATGCTATTCTCCCTGGGCCAAATGATTTTGCTGATAGTCCTCCCTTCGGCTTTGTTGCCATTAACCTCCAAATGTGCCTTTATGGTGCCATTCCTCCTTTCAACAATTTTCTCCAACAACTCTTTCTTCGATTGGCTATTTCTCCTTTTCAATTGCACCCCAACGGCTATGCCATTTTGATGGGATTATGCATTCCCTTCAGAAGGACGCTTGACCGCCTCCCAAGCTTTGAAGAAATCTGCTATTTATGCACATTTGCGAGAAGTAAAGGCCATCCTTCCATTATATATGTGAGAAGCGCCATAAATCGCAAGCTTGTCACTGATCTCTCTAATAGCGCTCATGGTTTCCTAAACCAGTTCTTCTTTGTCCGTTGCCTCCAGGGATTTTACGCTATCTGGAGAGTAGGGGTAGGCTTATTTATCCCTATCCTTTCCTTTTCTGAGCTTTGCAAGATCCAAATGTTAACTTCACTTTCTACTTTTGCAGTCCTTCCTCCTCCTTGTAGAGATCCAAGCAACAAGCAGATTTTTGAAGGACAGAACGCTGTGGCTGCTGAGGAGAGATGTATAAAATTTCTGCTGAAGGATGAATTCCTACATCAGTTCGGACTTTTACACCCTTCCCTCTCTACTCAGCCTTATGAAGTTCCTGATTCTCCGTCCGAGGCACCGAATGTCCCAGTTTCTACTGAGGAGCCTACATTGAAAGAAACTGCTCCTGAGGCTTCTCTGGTGAAGTGCTCTACTTCTACTGATGTTGTGGGGTCATCTGGCAAATTTGCACTTGCCCGGTCATTGAAGAGGAAGAGCCTCGAGAATCTCCCCAACGTTTAGGGAAGTCCGGTGATGAAGGAGCTGGGAAAACAAGTCCTGTCAAGCAGAGCGGGGATGACACTTTTGAAGGGTTGAGCGACCTCTTTATCACCTCACAGGAGCTCTTTAAATATGACCCTGTTACCACTAGGTTTCCTCTTCAGTAGTTGAAGCAACTTCTATCTTGCAACAGATTCCGTCGACTCAAGAGTTGACGTCATCTACTACACCCATCATTTCTCCGCAACCAAGGAGTGGTTCGTAGTTTGACGCGCGTAGTCTGCACGTTACACACACTTAGGATTTTTCAGCACTTGTATGTACTGTCATGCACTTTACTTCTAAGATTTTCAAGTTTTGCCTCTTTCTCATTTTCAGGTTCTCCAATGGGGCGTAGCGGTTCCTATTATGACGACTTTCAACAGTACGGAAGGCGTGGTCAGTATGATTATAGGCGCTATCTTCCCACCCACAGGGAAACTGATGAAGAGAGAGCTGCTCGAAAGGCTCAAGAAAGTAGAGTGTATGAAGAAAGGTACGGAAGAAGGGATGAGCAACATGACTCTTCTCGTAGAGGCGACGACTCTCATAAAAGAAAAACTTATGACGATAGAGGAAAGAGTCATGACATCGGAGACCCAAGCAAGCGGGCCAGGCTTGATGAAAAGACCACATCTGCAACTTTACAAAAAGCCGCTGCTCTCACTTCTCTTAAAATTCCTTCAAAGTCTCCTGCCCTTGAAGGAGTCGACATTCAGACACTTCTAGGCAGACCCTCATACCAAGTTGAGAGAGGTCCACCAACCCTTCAAAGTCGGTTCCCACATTGGTGCTTAAAGGGAGTCCGTTTCGACCTTGACTTGGTTCCCATCGACAAAGAGGCCATGCTACGAAATCTTGACACTGTTAAACTTAATATTGAGAGAATGTCAGGGTGGCAAAAGCTCGTCGATGAGCTTCAGAGGGTGAACCGGGCCAACCTTGAAGCTATGCTGACGATGGAGAACGACAAGTCTGAATGGCAGAAAATTTTTGATCAGCACAACACCGAGATGAAAAACATTGCTGAGTACAACGAAAAGCTTGAGGCGGAGGTCGAGAAACTTAAGCACGAGCTCGCCACTTCTTCCACCTCTTACACTCAAAAGGAAGAAGTGCTTCAGAAGCAAGTTCGAGATGCTCATGCCGCTCAACAGTATGTCGAAACCCGACTTGAAGCTACACAGAAGACGGTGGAAAAATATCGTGCTGACTTTGTAGAGTTACGGGAGAAAGCTAACTCCCAGGACTTAGAAATCATGAGGCTGAAAGCTCAATTATTAAAGACTGAGAAAGAACGCGATGAGGCCATGGCTGGAAAGAAAGCCGCTGAACAATCTCATGAAGAGACAAAAGCCAACATCAGCTCTACTCTGTTTGATTTTTACGTCCAAAGCGTCTTGGGGCATGGAAGCCTTGCATTTTTGGGGCCTAAATATGAAATCACTTTAGCTGAAGTGTGGGAGGCTGTACTGGATACGCTCAGAGGTGCCGGTTATTCCGAAGATGAACTTGAGGCGCATTACTTTGATGATGAAACTCGTGCCGCTCTTGCCAGAGGAAAGGAGCATCTTGCTAAAGTACGAACCGAAACGATGGAAGGGGAGCATCCAGAGAAAGAAGCACCTTTAACTGCCCCTGTCCCTCCTTCGACTTCGGCCGACATTGATATCATGGGCTCCGGTTCCCATTCTCCGCCCACGGCTAAAGTCATAACTGAAATTACAAGCGCACAGGGTGGAGATGAAGGCGAAGAAAGCACAAGCTTATGAAATTGACGTTAGAAAGCCAACTTCTCCAGGTAACTTTAATGCTGATCTTTCTCAAGTAGACTGCTCATTTGCTTCTCATGAGTTTGATGAGCTTCTTGATTATTTCCTAAATCTCAACGAGCCTTTATCTCCTCTCTTTACCGATTTTGACTTCTTTTCTTCTGTAGAAAAATTACTGAGCATTGTTCAGACTTCCCCTCCTCCAGTTATTCCTCCCCCGTCTCTTCAGGTCACTCCTCCTTCTGCCTCTCAACCGGGGTCACAAGAGGAGCAAATAGAAGCTCTCCAGGACTTGGACGATCCTATTGCTTCACAAGAACATAGGGGAGAAGAAACTGAAGAGGGCGAAAAGACTCCGGAGCTAACTGGTTCTGACGATACACCGTTAGCCACACTTTTTACTCCAGGAAGCGGGTCTTCTCCTAAGAAAAGGGGGAAACGTGGAGTCTCAAAGAAGAAATAAGCTTCAGCTGGCGAGGAAAAAGCAGGAACAAGTCTGATTGTTCCCCTTTTTCCTTCTTCCCCTACTCTTTCAAGCCGGCGCAGGAAGTTGGTCATCCGGCCAGGTGCAGGTTCAAAAGGTGGAGGGAAGAAGAAATGATGGCTTTGGTCCTGTGCTTTTTATCTCGCTCTTTGCTTTTTTGCTTGTATATAAGCTTATGTTGATTGAAGATTGTGCGGGTACCAGTCCCTGCTTTCTTTTACTTTGAAACCTGCATATGTATAAAATTCTCATAGCATGGAATAAAATGGTTCTTTTACCTATACAAATTTCTGTCTGTATTTGAGAACGCTTTTATCTTCTGTTTTCACGCAAGTTTCTTTATCCTCTTTATGTGAGGTTGCAGTAAACCTATGGTATGTTTCTTGAGCATTGTTTTCATTTTTGTGATGACTATATTGTATTGCCCCTATACCGTGGTTTATTGCAATCTCTTTCACATTGGCAAAGTTTCGAAGAATAACTCTTCTGTTTCGAGAAGACTTGCACTCTTCCTTTAGAGAACAACTCTTCCATTTGAAGGAGGTTTGCATTTGTACTTTATAGGATAATATTTCAGTTCCAAGGAAATATTTTTTCTAATTTAGTAGAATGCACTTCATATTGGAGGAGTCTTCTCTTCTTTTTTCTTTCTTTTTTTTTGTTGCGAAGTTTTTACACTTCACTTTTGGAAAAAGTCACTTTTGCTTTGACAAGTGAATTTTACTTCATAGTACAGTGGCCCTTCCAAAAAAGGGCTTCAACCTGCTTGAGCCTCCGAAGAGAGTTTTTCGTTTTATTGTGCCTCTGGGAAGAGGTCTTTTTGTTTGGTTGTGCCTCTGGAAAGAGGTACTTTTGTTTGATTGTGCTTCTGGGAAGAGGTCTTTTCGTTTCTGCCTCTTGGGAGAGGCTTTTATCTTTTCCCTGTTCGCTGGGAAGCGGGCCTCCGAAGAGGGCTTTTCACATTTCGACTGTGTGAAGTTTTATTTCAGATCACGGTGAAACGTGTGCCTCTGAGTAGGGCTTTTGCCTAGAAGTTTGGAGTTTCTTTCTCTTAGTTGGATGGATTCACGGGGCGGACACGAGTGTTCTGTGCCACCGATCAGTCCGCAACTTTCTGTCGAGAAAGTACTGTCTTTTTCTGGTGAGGCCCGCTCGAGGTCTTTTAGCATTTCAACTATGGTGAAATGGGCCTTCGAAGAGGGCTTTTCACATTCCAGCACTTGTGAAGTTTTATTTCAAATCTCGGTGGAATGCGTGCCTCCGAGTATGCCTAGAAGTTTCTTCCTCATGGTTGGCTGGATTCACGGGGCAGACGCAAGTTACTTGGACGCTTATTTGCATAGATTGTCTCAACTAGTGAACAAGCGCCTTGCCTTCCATTCGGGAAGGTGCTCCCGGTCATTCCATACCAATCTTTTTTGTTGAGAAAGTCTTCTAGCATGCCACGTTTGAGGTCTTTATCCTCCGAAGAGGGCTTGTGCCTCCGAAGAGGTCTTTTGCTGTCTGATGCTTGCTCGCCCATGTCTCTTTGCCATCTATTCATATCGACGATCCCCGTTATCTTTTCCAAATAAACTTCCCTCTTAGTTGCTAATAATTTCCTTTATCCAAAGAAATATACTTCATAGTTAAGCGAGTTGGTGGTGGCAGACACAGGCTATTTAATTGGATGCTCGTTTGTACAAACATCCACAATTGGTTAGCAAGGGCCCACTTCCAGCAAAATCACTAAATTTTTGTTTGAAGCACTTCTTCCGTAGGATTTGAGTATGGAAATTTTGAACGGCTTAGCGTTTGCTTATTGGGTGATGTCGGGGATTGCTTGGTCTTGTGATGGGTAAGCTTTGTTTTTATGGCCTGCATTATTAAATCAACATTTTATTGACGTATTTTATATGTCGAAATAAAATAAAGTAGTTTATAATAGTAAAGAACACAAGATCTATAGTGGTTCAGCCAAGAACTGGGCCTACATCCACTTTATAGTTCTAATTATTCACTTGCACTGGCTTTACAACGGCTTTCAATATAAGAATCATACATTCATCATTCTTTTACAATATTTCATTAAAGCCTTTAAGTAAAATATGGGCGCAAATGATTGCTGTTCCAAGCTCTTGGAATTGGGTCTCCTTCGACAGTTACGAGTTTGAATGTGCCATCAAGAAGTTTTTGGCCTATAACATACGGCCCTTCCCAGTTTGGTCCAAACACGCCTGTAGGTGTCATAATTCTTTTTAAGATTAGATCCCCAACTTTAAAGCTGCGTTGGCGAACTTTGGAATTGAAGTGCCCGGCTATTCTTTGCTGATGAGCTGCAATTCTGAGCTCAGCTTCTTCTCTTTTTTCATCAAGAAAGTCAAGGGCTTCAAGTTGCAGCTTTTCATTTTCGGCTTGATTGAAATGGATTCTTCTATGTGAAGGGACCTCTATTTCTACCGGAATCATTGCCCCTGATCCATATGCCAACGAAAATAGAGTGTGCCCCGTCGCAGTTTTATGTGTAGTTCTATATGCCCATAGTGCTAGTGGAAGTTTATCGACCCAACCACTTTTCGCTTTTTCCAGCTGTTTTTTGATGGTTGATTTGATAATTTTGTTTACTGCTTCCACTTGCCCGTTTGCCTGCGGATGAGCTACTGCTGAGAAGCTTTTCTGGATCTTGAATTTCTTGCAAAAATCTTGGAACTCTTCACTTTCGAATTGGGTTCCATTATCTGTGATTATCTTTTGAGGCATACCATACTTGCAAATGATATTCTTAGTTACAAAGTTTATCATTTTCTTAGAGGTAATAGTAGCTAATGGTTCAGATTCAGCCCATTTAGTAAAATAATCAACAGCAACAATAGCATATGTGATTTCGAATTTTGCAGTTGGCAAAGGCCCGATGAGATCTATTCCCCAAATAGCAAATAGCCACGGACTGACCATCTGTGTTATCTAAGTGGAAGGTGCTCTTGGGATTTTTGCAAATCTCTGGCATCGGTCACATTTTCTGGGGTAACTTGCGGCATCACGATTAATATCTGGCCAAAAATACCCATAACGGAGAATTTTCTTTGCTAAAGTTTGACCACCTGAATGATCTCCACACTCTCCTCCGTGTACCTCAGTTTGAATTGTCTTAGCTTCTTCCTTGGTCACACATCGGAGTAATGGCATTGAGAATCCCCGCCTATACAATCAGCCATCTTGAATTATGTACCTGGATGCTTTTCTTAACAACTTTCGCCGTTCTTTTGAGTTTTCTGGTAGAGAACCATTGCACAGATATTCAAATATCGGAGTCATCCATCATTTTTGCTCCTATGATATAGTCATGATCCAATCAATATCCATCTCATCAATGCTTGGAGTTGACAGGACTTCCACAGGAACTAATCCCAGTAATTCAGCTTCACCAGTGCTTGCATACTTTGCGAGAGAATTTGCCTTCATGTTCTCTTCCCGGGGTATATGATTTATCGTATAATGGTCAAGGTCCTCGAGAAGTTCCCAGGCTCTTGACAAATAAGCATGCAGATTTTCCCCTTTAGTCTGAAACTCTTTCTTGACTTGACATACAATAAGTTGTGGATCACCGAAGATCTGCAACATTTTGACATTCAATTCTTTAGCAATTCTCAAACCGGCAATGAGAGCTTCATATTCTGTCTCATTATTAGTCGAAGGAAATTCTAATCTCAATGCATAACACAATGACAGTCCTTCAGGGGTTTTAAGCACAACCCCAGCCCCGGAACAGTAATCGTTTCTTGCGCCATCAACATACAATTTCCATCGAATTGGGGAATTACCAGTTACTATTTCCTCACTATCACCTTTGTCTGTACATTCTGCGATGAAATCGGCCAAAGCTTGTCCTTTGATTGCTCTCCGGGGATGATAAGTGATGTCATATTGACTGAGTTCAATATTCCACTTCAGAAGGCGACCCGAAGTCTCTGGGCGAAAGAGGACTTGCTTCAGAGGCTGATCAGTGAGGACTTTGATTGGATGAGCTTGAAAATATGGCCTCAATTTTCTTGATGCAATCAGTAGACAATAGGCAAGTTTTTCGAACTTTGAATAGTTCCATTCTGCCCCAGTGAATCTCTTGCTGATGTAGTAGACCGGGTGCTGAATTTTGGCGTCTTCTCGCACCAGTGCCGCACTAAGAGCATGAGCTGAGATTGCCAAGTATACAAATAGATCTTCACCATCGTCAGGTTTAGAAAGTATCGGAGGCGTTTCCATATGACGAATTAACTCATCGAAAGCTTTCTGGCATTCTGGAGTCCAGTCAATGTTTTTCCTTCCTTTCTTCAGAGCATCAAAGAATGGAATGCATTTATCAGTAGCTTTAGAAATGAATCGACTTAAGACAACGACTTTTCCATTGAGACTTTGCGGTTCCTTCTTCGTTCTAGGAGCTTTGACTTCTCTTAAGGCAGTGATCTGAGAAGGATTAGCCTCAATGCCCCTAACGCTCACAATGTAACCCAAGAACTTTCCGAAATCCACCCTAATGAACACTTCAAAGGATTAAGCTTCATTCCATACTTTCGTAGGATGGCGAACATTTCCGCTAAGTGGTCCATATGGTCTACTGCTTTCTTTGATTTAACCAACATATCGTCAACATAAACTTCCATGGTCTTTCCAATCTGTGGCTTGAACATCGCATTAACAAGCCTTTGGTAAGTTTCCCCTGCATTCTTCAGTCCGAAGGGCATGCTCGGTAGCAGTAGAGAGCGACATCGGTAATAAAGCTCGTGTCCTCCTGATCTGGCTCATGCATCGTGATCTGGTTATGTCCGGAGTAGGCATCCATAAAAGATAACAATTCATGCCCCGCCGTTCCATCCACTAACTGGTCAATCCTGGGTAACGGGAAGCAGTCTTTGGGGCAGACTTTGTTTAGATCTAAAAAGTCAATGCACACTCTCCACTTCCCATTAGCTTTTTTAACTAGTACAGGATTTGAGACACAATTCGGATAAGTAGATTCCCTGATAAAACCATTCTCCATGAGCCGATCAACCTCTTCTTTCAATGCTGCTGACCTTTCAGGACCTTGAGTTCTTCTTTTCTGCTTTACCGGTGCAAACTTTGGATCAATATTCAAGGTATGCACTGTAATTTCTGGGGATATTCCACACATATTAGCATGATTCCAAGCGAACACATCCAGATTTGCTTTCAAAAATGATATCAAAACATTTTGAACCGTTGCATTAAGCTGTGAACCCACATTCAACACTTTGTTCGGGTCTTTTGGGTCAACAGGTACTGGCACTGTTACTTCAACTGGCACCACTCGATTCTCCCCTGCACTGGCTTTTCTAGGATTCATCTTTCTTCGTGCTTCGCTACATTCGCCAGTACAGGGTCCGCCCTGTAATTGCTACAAGGTTGATTCTTTGATGCGGACTGGGGCTACCGCATCCTTTCCCATCTCTCTCTTTCTTGCTTCACGTAGTTCTATCAGATAACATTCCCTCCCCGCATTCTGATCCCCTTTTATAACACCAACTCCATTATCTATGGAGAATTTCATGGTAAGACACCACAGGGCGAGGATTGCTTTAAAGGCTGCAAGAGTTGGACGGCCTAGGAAGGCGTTGTAAGCAGAAAATTCATCAACAATTACAAAAGTCTGCCTTCGAACGACCTTCTTCTGCCCCTCGCCAAGTTCCACGAACAGGTCAATAGTCCCAACCGGCTGCCTGGGTTCCCCAGTAAACCCAATGATCTTTTGCGATGAAGCTTGAACATCAGTCATTGGGATCTTCATCTGATCAAAAGTCTTCTTAAAAGCAATATTGCAAGAAGCACCACAATCAACAAGTACTCTTCTTACAATAGCTGGCCCAAAGCCAGCAGAAATAACCAAGGGATCTAGGGTAGGGGCTTCAATACCCATAGAATCCCTGACTCTGAAGATAATGTCATCATTAAAAGTTTTCTGCTACTTCAGGGGTGCAACATCCTCTAACACAAAAATACTTTCATCTGCCGGTGCATACTTCAAATCACGGGCGTATCTTTCCATCTCCCCCGAACTCCTACCAGTTGGGCGAGGACCTCCTGTAATCACATTTATAACGGGCCCCTCTGATTCATGAGCTGCCGCCTTTTCACTTGAGCTAGGACGATGAACAGGAGCTTATTGTCCTTGAGTTGGCGAAGTTGGGACATTCCTGTTCCTCCTTACATATTGCTGGAGCTTAATTTCCTTCAATAGTTCCTCAATTAACTCCTTCAAGTGACGGCACTCGTTAGTATCATGCCCGGGTTGGTTGTGCAACTGGCAAAACTTTCCATTCTTCCCGGCTTTCTTATTAAATCTTTGCTTAGCTGGTGCGGGGAGCTCGACTGTGTCTTTGTTTGCAAAGTAGATGTTTTCCGAGGTATCTGTCAGAGGGGTGAAGTTGAAAGGACAACTTTTCTTTGCATCTCCCTGCTTCCTCTGACAATCATTTGCCCCCTTCTGATTGCCAGATTCCTTCCTATTCTGGACAATATTACTATTTCCAGCCCCTATCGATACCTCCTTAGCCGATGCTTGGAGGCTTTCCAGGCGCACGAATTCATCGGCTTTCTTATAAAACTTGTCAAGCGAATTCGGTTCTTTCATTTTCAACCACCTCCCGAACTCACTTGTCTTATCAATAGCCTTCATCAGGTACGTCAAAATCATTCTCGGCTCTGCGTTGTCTACTTCGGCCAGAGCTATATTGAAGCGATTCAAGAAAGCTCTAATGGATTCTCCAGGATTCTGCTCCAAGCTGGATAATGACATTATATCTTTCGCCTTCGAAGCGTACAATATGAACTGTTCCTTAATCTTTCGAGTCAAATCAGAAAATTGGTCTATTGACCGGACCGGCAGTTTTGTGAACCAGAGTAAAGCAACTCCCTCCAGATATACCGAAAAATACCGACATTTGATTTCATCAGAAGCTCTGGCACCTGTCATGTGCCAATCATACTTGTACAGAAATTCATTAGGGTCACTTGCCCCTTATAAGCTGGTATGGTAGGAGGAACAAACTTCCTAGGAAATTCTGCTTTCAAAATCCTTTCAGTGAATGGAGTCTTGCTCGGAGCGAACCCCCATTCTTTTTTGTCTTCCTCTTTTTGCATACTTTCCTTCATGATTTGTCGGACCATCCCTGAGAAATATTCCTCATCATTAAGGGGTTCAGTAGGACAGGCATCGGCCATTTTTTCAGAAGTCTGCCTTGACAGGCGCTCACATAAAGTTGGCTATTGTCCCGATCCTCCAACATGGGGAGGTGTGTCTTTGGTTGGGCCAGCTGCCCTTTGAGGAACATCTCTTTCTCCCACATCATGAACATTATCAGCAAAGTTTGTTTCGTTATTCACTGGTTGACGGTTAGCCCCAAGCAAAGCGTTCAACCTTTCAAACATCAGATTGTTTTGGGCTTCCATCGGCTGATATAGCCCAGAAGACGCGGCATCCAATTCTGCTCGCGTTACTCCAACAGTTGGAGTTGTTTGACTTAAAGGAGGAGAAGTGGCAGTAGTCTCACGAACATCATCGGGTCTAACAGACTTGCGCTTTCTTCCAGGAGCCATTATTTCTGACAAACTTCTGGTTTTTAGAGTGATCCTTTCCACAAATTTCTACGAAGCTATGATGACAGTACCCTGAGTTGGGTTCTCAGTGAAAGCACCAAAAATGTTAACGTAAAAATCTGACGCTAACACCCCGATGCAAGTAAAGCAAGTGTGAAAGCACCACCCGATGATACGGGAATCAAAAATATGCAGGAAAATATCAGAAAGACAGTAAAAGTCATAGTTTTTATAGTGGTTCGGCTAATAGTCAAGCCTACGTCCACTTTATATCTCTTTATTGCTAAATCAAGTACAACTTATACAACTTTCTTCAATAACAACACACTTTAGACTAGTAGATCAAACTTTGATGGAGAATAATCTTTCGAATCCATGTTGAATGATGTGGATTTTCTCTTGAAGTTTGTCGTAGTGTCCTTGGTGTTTAGAGTACTTGAAGTGCTGTTCGATTTGAGAAAATGATAGAGTATCGGCGCTTCGAGAATGAGCCGAAAGATCCCCCGAACGTTGGAGCTCATGCTGCATTTATAGGAGTTTCCTGGTCATAAGTCATAGGCCAGAAGCTGTGACTTAAAGTAAGTCGTGGGCCGAAGGTCGCGACCTAAAGTAGGTCATAGGTCGGGGATAACGAATTAAGGTAGGTCGTAGACCACATGTGAGCGACCAAGCAGAGGGAATCTTCGACCCTTCCTGGTAACACTGGTCTCTTCTGGATGAAGTACTAGGTTGTGGACGACTTAGGGGAAAGGTTGACGACCTTATATCACTAAGATATCCGATGTAGCGACCTAAGCTGACTTGTTAACCCACTATGTCGCATAGTCCATTAGGTCATTAGGTCGCATGTGATTTTAGGTCGTTAGGTCGCGGTCCTCTTAGGTCAGTAGGTCGCTGCCTGTTAGGTCGCTAACTTGCTTCTTACTTTAGGTCGCTAAGCCGCCAGGTCTTTTAGGTCGCTGAGTCGTGACTTCCTGTAAGCAGTTAGGTCGTCCACCTCTTGAGTCGTTAGGTCGTCCACTTCTCTAAGTCATTAGGTCGTTTACTCCCTTAAGCAGTTAAGTCGTCCCATCTCTTAGGTCGGTAAGTCGCCCACTTCTCTAAGTCGTTAGGTCGTTTACTCCCTTAAGCAGTTAAGTCGTCCCATCTCTTAGGTCGGTAAGTCGCTGCCTGTTAGGCCGCTAACTCGCTTCACATTTTAGATCATCGTGCTTATGTAAGTCGCTGGGTCGCTCCAACTTGTTAACCTCTTTAGATCGCTTCGGTTGTTGAGTCGCTAAGTCGCATAAGAAAGGATTTAACATGAGAAATAGAAAGAAATGGTAGACTATAACACTGTTGTTATAGTAGATGATTTCCGTAAGGAAATGTTTTATATAGTATTGGGATTTATATATCTATCTAAATTTCGGATCCCTATACTAGTGATTTTTGGTCGTCGTAACGATGTTTTACGTAACATTCGTTTTGGCCCAAACAAATGTGTTTAAGCGCACGTTTTCCTTAAAGAATGGAATATATACTTAATTTCGATTTAAGTATATTGAATATTTTCCAAGTGTTGAAAATAAATGGATTTGTGAATTACTTATTATTAAATAAGTATGGAAATGTTTTCCAATATGAAGTGAATGGTTTGAGATTTTATCTTTTGAAGATAAATTGAAAATGAATATTAGAAATCGATTTGGAAATCGTATATTCATAGATATTTTGGAATTGTAAATTCACTATGGAATTTATAAAAGAAAGGGAAATTTGTTTAAAAATAAACGTTGATTTATTTTTGAAGTGTGGGAATGAATTTACGGATTTGGAACATAAATATAAAGTAAATCGGTAAGGATTTATTTAATTGGTTTAAATGAACCATTTTGAAATGAAAGTATTTCCGCGTAAAGAAAAAGATTTAAATTTGTTTTCAAAAGTGGTAAAGGTGAATCTATTTTAAAATTATCATGTTCTTTGTTTTTAAAGATAAACGGTTTTAAGTTCTCACACCAGTCCCATGACTGACTCGGAGTTTATTGTTTTCCTTCCTAAACTCTGGGTGCCCACCAATTTCCACACGGGCAGTTAAGAGTTAGGTTTATCAGGATATTCGAGAATTCAGGAGTTGCTGGAGGCAAGTTGGATGGCGTGGCGTATTCACTAGTATATAGTAATTCTTTTCCGCTGTTTTTTGTTGTCTGTTGTTATACACTCTGATGATGTAATATGATGTAATGTAATAACTGATTTAATTCTTTGTTTAAAGATTATTCATTTATCTATTATATGTTGTTCCGCTGCGATTGTGAGATTCTGTTATTGTTTCTGTTGTTTTCTTTTCTTTCTCTCTTCTTCTATCTTCTACCTCTTCTTTAACCCTAACGGTACGGTTTTTCGGCCTTCGATTACTTGTCAGTTGATACGGTGGACGTATTGATGTCGGTTTTCGAGCGTCGAAAAGTCACGTTCGTCACAACAGACTAGACAACTCAGCACAGAAATATGGTTCCACGTATCCATAAAGAAATACTCAGAAGTCCCTCCAAAACCTGAGTTGCTTCATCCACTTTATCTCAAGGAACCATCCATTTACTAACTGAACCACTTGTTCCATTCCTGGAAAGAAAACACGATCTTCAGATGCAGACAAATCTCTGACTTCCTGGAAGGACAATCTCCAACAACTCAAGAGAACACTATCGCAAGTCACTTTTGCGATCAACTCAGCTAATTTCAAGGAAAACTGCCTCTCTCAACAAACAGAACAGCTTATGCTGGCTTAGCCAACTCACCAGAGAAACGAGTCCACTCTGCTGCTTCTGAACTCCACTTCAGAAAAACTACTCAGCCAGAAGACTCCTTACCAACTCAGAACACTCTGCTAAACTCAGCCACATCACCGAGCAGACTCAATTCTTACTCTTGTTCCAAAGAAATATCTTCGGAAATATCCATAGTCACTGCATCTCATCACGCAGCTATAATTTCCTGTGATATCGAAATATCATTACTCACCTACTTCAGCCTTATCGACAGATCAAAACTCAATTCTACACTTCAAAGATGAACTCCGAACCTTTAGAAGGTTTCCTTCAGAGATCGATGAAGTCTTACACCAAGCAAAACTTACTCGAGACGGTATTAGGTCTACAGTCTCGACAAATACACTTCCAAACTCATCCATCAAACTTCCAACCAATGGTAGTCGTGTTACACACACTTCTACCTCATCTACCTTTATAACTTACATTGGAAAACCCGTACAGGTAAACCAACAAATAGGTAGAACCATATATATATATGTATGTATGTATGTATGTATGTATGTATGTATGTATTAAAAATACAAATACGCTCTCTCAAGATAGACACCACTCCAGAGACTAGGTATTCGCTCAACCTAGCACTCTGATACCAACTGAGACGACCCGACTTTTTCTCCACAAAAAGTCGTATCATCCTTAAGAAAGAAAGGGATAGAAAAGAGAAAAGAAAGAAGAGAAAGAAGAAATAACACAAGAATCTCAACAGCGGAACGAATTAATTATATTAGTAACATAAGTATTACGTAGTATTACAACAATTATCAGAGTTACACAGACAATACAACACATACTAGATAGTTATAAACACATGTCTAGTTATTACAACTCAATACATAACAGAAAACACTCAGAGATACCAACACAGTGGAACTATATAACTATACGCAGAAGCCTCCTGCTCCATGTGCTCCTCCATAATTCGTCAAAGCTAACCTGAAACCTAACCTGAATCCCTTGGCTACTCGTAAAAATTTGAGTACCCAAGAGTTAAAGAAAACAGAAATAACTCCGGGTCAGACATGGGTCTGGTGTGAGTAACAGGTTAAAGTTGCTTAACTTTGAAAAACCTTTGTAAAGAAAAGGTATCACGTAAGACTTCCCACACATGAATATGGAAAAGTTTATACCTTACGCTAACCAAAACATTTGATAGGAAATCCGATGAGATTATAATAGTGTCTAGGGTTTTCAAGTAAATAAGAAATAGCCGAAATTGTTACATGATTAAATTCCATCTACTAGCCACAAAAGTGGGTAATACAATCAAAACCGATGGCACTTATTGGATTTTGGATTCCATCAATGGCTGGGCTACTGGGGTGCCGCCTGTCACAGTATGTGGCCTAGATCAATGTACCGAGGAGCCACCCTAACTCCCCTGCAACACAAATCCGGAACCATTCCTTACTGAACAGTTCCGAACAAGACCACCCCGCAGTTGTGGTCAGCAACCGTACCACTAAGCCGGAATAAAGGGACATCTAGACAGGAGTAAATCTTGCTCTCAAGTGGGCGTTACCCACGAAGCCTTGCCGCACCTCCCCTGTTTTAGCCATTCCTGGTTGAAGAGGCTTGAGGCTACGATTAAGTTTATAGGACATATCACTTAGAATGATCATCATCCACCTTTCGATGTTCTGAAAGCATTCAATCCATACAAGTTTGTTCCGGGTTCGAACGAAACCGAAGGCATTATCTTGTTACACTCATTTTGGAATCACCCTCAGAGTTAACGACGATAACCCTTGCACTCTGAATCTTCACCTTCACTTGAGATTCCCGACCTAACGTTAATTTGGATCGATGTGGTTTTCGGATATCCACATATGGAAACCCGATCCCGGTCTTATCGAAATCCAAAACGTGTCTTTTAAGGCCAAGTTATTTTAGAGTTTAAAACAATTTCAATTCATTATCTAGATACACACAGATAGATAATTCACAACACAATAGATAATCAACATTATCATTACCAACAGATAATTCATATCAAAATAAGATAATCCATATTATCATCCAAAAGCAATCAATGCATCCATACATTTTCCATCTCATAGCTGAGATTACAAACCATACCAGACAACTAATACCAATCATCAAACATAAGCAATGATCTAATGATGACGCAGCGGATAATAATAAAACGATATAGATCGATGGAAGTAGCAAACAGTGGATTGAAGATACTGAAGTGCCCAAATTCGTTGATCACAAAAGTACCGAATTCTAGCTATCTTTGACACGTTGATCGCACACGATACCGTGAAAGAAGATCTACAATTCTTCAAACGTTAATCAAGCGCACTTGATACCATGAATTGGCTTCAACAATCGTTGATTCGAGCGCACTCGAATAACCGAAAGTGGAGATAGG
The DNA here is from genome assembly GCA_030765085.1 of Allium cepa. Classification (NCBI taxonomy): domain Eukaryota; kingdom Viridiplantae; phylum Streptophyta; class Magnoliopsida; order Asparagales; family Amaryllidaceae; genus Allium; species Allium cepa. The sequence continues at coordinate 362,696,900 of CM060942.1, forward strand.
AGATTACACTCAACTACCAATTTAAGATGAAAGCACACAACAATCAAACAAGAATTTTATTCCCAAAATCACAATGACCCCACACGGCCTATTTATAGGCGTTACAACCCAGACCCTTAAGTCGTTGAGCGACTAACGACTTATACAAGTCGGCAATGACCTATCATTATCACACAGATGGCCGACTTAACTGTCTGCCGACTCACGAGTTACACAAACAAGTACCAACGACTCAACAAGTTACCACACGGCATTACAATCACACGACCTAAAGACGATACGACTCACGACTCACGACTCATATTACAACACAACACATATTACAACCCCTAGGTCGTATACGACCTAACGACTTATGACGTAACATAGGTCGACATAATCAACACGTTACAACACATCACAAACGACTCAAGATACAACGACTCATGACCTAACATAGGTCGGTAACGACTTAATCAGATACAACACTTATACATAGACGACTTACTGCAGCAAACTCGGTAGCGACTTCACGACTTAGGACCTTCTGCGACTTAAGAAGTGGCATGTGAAGGACTTAGATCGTTAACCCGTGAAACCCCACTAAGTCATTGCTTGTTAAGTCGTGAGCGACCTTCCTTGCCTTCCATGATGTCATCTCCCCTTTCTAGCTTGTTACCCTTCACCCTGTTAAGTCGTGAACGACTTAGCGCCTCTTCCTTGGGTCGTGGACGACCTATAGCCTCCATCTTAAGTCGTGGACGACTTAACTCTTCCATAAGTCGTGTACGACTCATCTCTTGCAAAATTGTTGTTTGCGTATTTTCTTCTCTAGCCTGAGCTGCATCATCATCCTCCCCAGGTTGAGAAAAATTCGTCCTCGAATTTGTAAATTCTTCCACATCGGATTGTTCATTCCCATAATATGGCACGAGATGTTTAACATTGAACACGTCAGAAGTGTACACATCTTCCGGTAGCTTCAACTTATAAGCATTTTCATTAATCCGTTTCACGACTTCTACAAGACCAATTTTTCTGGCTTTCAACTTGTTATAAGTGCCCACTGGAAAACGATCCTTTGTTAACATAGCATATACCAAATCTCCTTCATTAAACTCAACACTTCTTCGCTTCATATCTGCGGATCTTTTATACTTCTCATTTGCTTTCTCCAATCGCTCCTCAACGATTTTATGACATTCAGTCAACCCATCAACAAAGTCTACAGCTCGTTTAACCGTCCCCTTCGGTTGTGGTATTGTCGTTAAATCCAACGACCCCTTTGGCAAGTTTGAATAAACAATCTGAAATGGACTGAAACCTATACTACGATTCACCGCATGATTATGAGCAAACTCTACTTGACATAACCTCACATCCCAACTTTTCAGATTATCTTTCACCAAACATCTCAATAAATTCCCCAACGATCTGTTCACAACCTTTGTTTGTCCTTCTGTTTGCGGATGGTAAGTGCTACTAAAATTCAGCTTCGTTCTGACCATCTTCCACAAACTTAGCCAAAAGTGACTCAGAAAACGAGTACCCTATCCGACACAATAGATTCTGGCAATCCATGAAGTCGATAGATCTCTTTGAAAAATAACTGAGCAACATGAACAGCATCCGCCGTCTTCTTACAAGCAATAAAATGTGCCATTTTTGAAAATCGGTCAACCACCACATAAATGGAATCGTTCCCCCTTTGAGTTCTAGGCAGCCCCAAAACAAAATCCATACTCACATCAACCCAAGGTTTAGTCGGTACAGGTAACGGCCTATATAATCCCGCATTGGTAGCTGTCCCTTTCGAAACCTGACAAACATGACATCTACGCACAAACCTTTCAACCTCTTTCCTCATTGACGGCCAAAAATAAGATTGAGAAATTAACTGCAAAGTATGATCTCTACCCACATAGCCTTCTTCATGTAGCTCCTTTATAATCTTCATTCTCAAACTACAATCCGGTACGCATAAACGATTTCCTTTAAACAGAAAACCATCCACCAATACAAACTCATCAGCATTCCCCTCCTTGACCTTTTCAAAAAAGTTCATAAAGTAAGGATCTTCTTCAATCAGTTCTGGCAACAATTCAAACCCTGTCACCTCAACCTTCATTGTAGTCAACAAGTGATTCCTTCTGCTCAATGCATCTGCTACACGATTCGTAATTCCCGATTTATGTTTCACAACAAATGTAAATTGTTGCAGATAAGCAATCCACAATGCATGCCTTGCTGAAATCTTATCCTGCCCTTGTAAGTGCTTCAACACTTCATGATCAGTGTAAAGAACAAACTCCTTCTGAAACAGATAATGTCTCCAGTGCTTCACAGCTTGAACAATTGCGTAAAACTCAACATCATAAGTGCTATATCTCAACTTAGCTCCAGACAACTTCTCACTGAAATAAGCAACTGGTCTTCCTTTTTGACTCAAAACTCCACCAACCCCAACCTTCGATGCATCAGTATGTAATTCAAACAACAACTGAAAATCCGGTAAAACTAGAATTGGTGTTGTCGTCAATAGTGTTTTGATCTTCTCAAAAGCAACCTCTGCTTCCTCTGACCACTCAAACTTCTTTCCTTTCATGCAATCGGTTCTAGGTGCCATCACACTACTAAAATGTGGAATGAATCTTCGATAGAAAGATACCAATCCATGAAAACTCCTCACTTCAGTAATTGTCTTTGGCTGTGGCCAACTCCTGACAGCTTCTACTTTACTTTCATCCACTTGAATTCCTTCTTTCGATAGAACGTATCCAGTAACAAAACATTGTGCATCATGAACACACACTTCTTTGTTGTAGCATAAAATTTCTCCTGTCATAGAATCAACATTATTTCATGCAAATGCTGGATATGCTTTTCCATACTTCCACTGTAGATCAAAATATCATCAAAGTAAACTACCACAAACTTCCCAATGTATGGTCTGAAAATCTGGTTCATCACTCTCATAAAAGTACTTGGTGCATTTGATAAACCAAACGGCATAACCAACCATTCGTATAAACCTTCCCTGGTTTTGAAAGCAGTCCTCCACTCATTACCTGGTCTGATACGAATTTGATGGTATCCACTCTTCAAGTCAATCTTTGAAAACACAACAGCCCCACTCAATTGGTCAATCAAATCATCAAACCTTGTTATAGGAAATCTGTATATCACAGTGATCTTGTTCAGAGCCCGACTATCCGTACACATCCTCCACGAACCATTCTTCTTCGATACCAATAAGGCTGGCACTGCACAAGGACTCAAGCTCTCCTGAACACGCCCTTGTTCTAACAACTCTTCCACTTGCCTTCGCAACTCCTCATGTTCCTTCGGACTCATTCGGTAATGTGGCCTGTGTGGTAATACTGCCCCTGGCACAAGATCAATCTGATGTTGAATATCCCGCAACGGTGGTAACTCCGTTGGCAACTCTTCAGGAAACACATCTCTGAATTCTTCCAATACCAGCTTTACTACTTCAGGAACTTCAACTGATTCAGTAGCTTCACGTCCAATCAACAAAAATACCTCTGGACTTTCTTCTACTTCTTCAATAAATTCCTTCAAAGTCAATAAAGTCTTCAGCTCCTCAATCTCTTCTGACTTGCTCTCGTCATGTTGTCTCTTCTTTGGAACCAAAATGATCTTAACACCTTCAAACATAAAGCTGTAGCTATTGGTTCGACCATCATGTTGCACTGCTCGATCATACTGCCATGGTCTTCCCAAAAGTAAGTGACAAACATCCATCTCCACAAAATCACACCAAATCTCGTCTTTATACTTCTTTCCAATGGAGAATGGAACTCGAACTCGTCTGTCCATCTTCACCTCTCCTCCTTTTCTCAACCACGCTAACTTGTAAGGATTAGGATGCTTCTCTGTTTTCAACTTCAACTTTCTCACAGCTTCTGTAGAAATAATATTGTCACAACTTCCAGCGTCAATCACAAATTTACAAACCTTTCCCAGAATAGTGCACGTTGACTGAAAGATGTTACTCCTCAACCAACTAGCTTCTTCTTCTTGCTTCGGTATTAAACAAGACCTCCTCATCATTAGATTACATCCTTCATCTCCTGACGCAACATCATGTTTATCCTCCTCAACTGGACTAGAATAACCTTCCCCAACATCCTCACCTTCAACTTCAGCAATCATAGCTCGTTTCTTCGGCTTCGAACATTCATTACTCTTGTGACCCACTTCCTGGCAATTGTAACACTTGAAACTGTTGTTGACCTTCGCCTTCGTAACTTCATTCACAACTGGCTTACTGACAGCTTTCGAAACATTGGAACTCCAACCAGCACCTTTGTTCTGAATATTGGAACTTGTAAACACACCACCTCCACGTCTTCCCTGCTTCTCCCAAGCCAACGCTTTCTGGTGTGCTTCAGCAACAGACCTAGGATCAAACATATTCACCATATCTTGAATCTGCATCCTCAACCCTCCAACAAATCTAGCAGTCAGCTGTTCCTCTATCTCCATAATGTCATTTCGAGCAATCAGTTGATAAAATTCGTCTGCATAATCATTAACAGTCTTCGTCCCTTGCCTCGGATTCTGCAACCTCTGATACATGAGTGATTGATAATTGCAAGGTAAAAATGTAGCTTTCATCAGTTTCTTCATCTTCTCCCATGTTACAATCTTTGACTTCCCCATTCTCCCCCGCGTAAGTTTAGTCTGCTGCCACCATGCTAAAGCTCTACCTCTTAACCTAGTAGCAACCAACTTCACTCGACGATTCTCCGGAACCTCCTGGAAATCAAAGATCTCTTCAACATTAGATAACTAATCGAAAAATTCTTCTGCAACCATTCCACCTTTAAATTCTGGAATTTCCATCTTCATACCCGATTCCCATCGTCGATCATCTTCAACATCCCGATATACATTTCGTACTTGGTCTCGATCTCGATAATGAATACTAGCTCTATCACCCTCTTCATTAAAATCAAATGTATGTCTATATCGATCTCGACCATCAACATCCCTTCGATCGCGCATGTCTCTTCTACTATGTCTCTCTTCATCTCTATATGGTTCATCTTCAAACTCACGTGGATTTCTTCTCTCTTCATGTCTATAATCATGGTGATCTCTTCTCGATGAAATTGATGTTTCTCTTCTTTCTCTAAAAGATTGCGGTGATACCCTTCTTGCTTCCGTAACCGATGGCGAAACTCTGTTTCCTCCATGGTTCGAGACTGGTGATCTCCTCCTTTGAGTTTGATTCATATCATTCATCAACTTCTCTAACTTTCCAATACCTTCATCAAATTTCTCAGTAATGCATTGCTCCATTTGCTCGGCTTCTTCTCTTCTATACAATGCTTCAACATTCTGATGACGGTTAGCTCTTCTCGGCGGCATGATTAAATCAATACAAACACTTCAAAACTTCACAAATCTTCTACAAATCAAACTTCAACTAGCTCGCACAAGTTCAACACTTCAGTACAAACTTGGCCTACACTTCAAACTCTCGGCTTAACAAGTGATGCACGGCTCTACCCAACTCGGTTCAAACTCAAACACCTTTCCAACTTTGATCCAAAATGAAAGGGATCGAAAGCTTCTAACTTGTTGCAACTTCAAGTTGAACACGATGAACACCAAACTTCAAACTCCTTGGCTCCAAGACTCGGCTTAGCTATGATTGGCTAAGTCTAGCTCTGATACCAAAACTGACGCAGCGGATAAAAATAAAACGATATAGATCGATGAAAGTAGCAAACGGTGGATTGAAGATACTGAAATGCCCAAATTCGTTGATCACAAAGATACCGAATTCTAGCTATCTTTGACACGTTGATTGCGCACGATACCGTGAAAGAAGATCTACAATTCTTCAAACGTTGATCAAGCGCACTTGATACTGTGAATTGGCTTCAACGATCGTTGATTCGAGCGCACTCGAATAACCGAAAGTGGAGATAGCAGATTACAATCAACTACCAATTTAAGATGAAAGCCCAAAGCAATCAAACAAGAATTTTATTCCCAAAATCAACAACCCTTTACAATGACCCCACACGGCCTATTTATAGGCGTTACAACCCAGACCCTTAAGTCGTTGAGCGACTTACGACTTATACAAGTCGGCAACGACCTATCATTATCACACAGATGGCCGACTTAACTGTCTGCCGACTCACGAGTTACACACACAAGTACCAACGACTCAACAAGTTACCACATGGCATTACAATCACACGACCTAAAGACGATAACTCACGACTCATGACTCATATTACAACACAACACATATTACAACCCATAGGTCGTATACGACCTAACGACTTATGACGTAACATAGGTCGGCATAATCAACACGTTACAACACATCACAAACGACTCAAGATACAACGACTCATGACCTAACATAGGTCGGTAACGACTTAATCAGATACAACACTTATACATAGACGACTTACTGCAGCAAACTCGGTAGCGACTTCGCGACTTAGGACCTTCTGCGACTTTAGAAGTGGCATGTGAAGGACTTAGATTGTTAACTCGTGAAACCCCACTAAGTCGTTGCTTGTTAAGTCGTGAGCGACCTTCCTTGCCTTCCATGATGTCATCTCCCCTTTCTAGCTCGTTACCCTTCACCCTGTTAAGTCGTGAACGACTTAGCGCCTCTTCCTTAGGTCGTGGACGACCTATAGCCTCCATCTAAAGTCGTGGACGACTTAACTCTTCCATAAGTCGTGTACGACTCATCTCTTGCAAAATTATTGTTTGCGTATTTTCTTCTCTGGCCTTAGCTGCGTCAAATGATCACTCCTTCTATAATTAATTTAAAATGAATTAAATTAATTACCTAATCTCTAATTAATTTAAAATGAATTAAATTAATTACTTTATCATTATAATCCTGCTTAACTTAACCATCGATTGATTACAAATCAATTTAAATAATCACTATCTAAATATTCATTTCAATTAATCCTTACTGGTTAACCATCTCTAATTACAATAAGTAATTAGTCTTTAAAATTAATTACACAAGTTAATTATATTAAATCCTTTGCAAATAATTATCTTGTAATTGCTTAGTTAATTAATTAGTTAAAATTAATTACATTAATCATTTATTCATTATTAATTATACCTTAATTAATCAATTCTAAATTACATCATTAATTAATTAATTAACGATTTCTAATTACATTTAAATCAATCTCTCTATATAAATTAATTACATAAATAATTAATCTTCAATTTAAACCATATATATATATATATTAATCACCCATGATTAATAACCATTCAGTAATTAACTACTTTAATTACTCATCCCATAAATTAATTACTCTTAATTAATTATTTCCATTTGTCCCTTGATTAATTTCAAAGTAATTTAAATCCAAATTACTTCTATAATAAATATCTTTAATTACATTCAGTAATTATTTAATTAATTACTTCCCTAAGTAATTAGTATTTCATTAATTACATAAAGTAATAGTCAAACAATCCACAAATGTTTAAATTAATTTAACTTAATTAATCTAAACTAATCACATAAATCAAATTAATTACACCAAGTAATTAATTCATTAATTACTTTCATTAAGTAATTAAACATAAACAATTGATTATTATTAATTAATTAATTTAATTAATTATCAAAAATTAATCACATTAATTAATTGTTAAATAATCTTAAGTTAATAACCTTCATTAACATTTCTTAATTACTTAATTAAGAGATAACTTATACAAATCATTATTAATTATAAATTAATTAATATTTAATTACAATTTAATTATAAATTAATTAAGTGTTAATTAAAATCTTAATTTTCTTTAATCACTTGATTAAATAAATCTTAATCATTAATTAAAATTTAATTAACAATCTTTAATTATAGATTAATTAACCTTAATTAATTAATATCAAATATAATTAATTACTTAATTAAACATCCACATTATTCATTAATTAAATAATTAATATTCCATTTAAATTAATTTAATAATTTAAATGAAACCAATTTCTTAAGCTCTAAATTAAGAAACATTCTTCTTATATAAAGTATTTTAAACAAATTGTTTCAAAGAAATTCAATTTAAAAGTTCCTTTTTAAATTTCAAACTGAAACACAATTTAAATTTTCATTTCAGATTCAAACTTAAAAATTTAAAACTTTACTTACACTTCCATCTTCATTTTTAAATTCAAACCAATGTCCCTTTATACTTTACAAAGTTTAAAAGCTAAATTTAAATTCCTAGATTTAAATTAAATTCAAACTCAGGTTTATCTACTCTAAATTCCATATTTCTGTTTCCAGATTTAACTTTCTTTTAAATTTTCAGTTGCAGTATAAACTTACTTTTAAATTTAAAACAGAAAAACAGTTTCCTGTTTGAGTTTAAACATCTTACATTTTTGAATTCAAAAATGTTTCAAAATACATGATTTAAACTATTGGTCACATATTTAAATTCCAGGTTTAAAAAAATCTCAGTTTGAACTTCAACTTATATTTTCAACTTTACTTTTAAAATTTTAAAACAGAAAAATAGAACACAGTTTCCAAACTTAAATTTTTCTGAATTTAAATTATTTCTAAAAACCAAAACTCAAACTTATTTGAATTTATATTTTAGATTCAGGTTTAAAAACCCAAGTTCAAATTAAGTTTACATTTTAAATTTTAACTTTTAAATTTTAAAAACGGTAAACAGATTTCCAGATTATGCTAAGACCAAACTAAAGTTTCAAAATTTAAATTATTTCAAAACCTAAGATTTAAACTAATTGAATTTATATTTAAAACCAGTTTAAATCTTAACCTTGGTTATATTCAAGTTTACATTTAAAAACTTTTACTTCTACTTTAAAAAAAACTGTAAACAGTTTTCTGTTTTATTTATCAAAATCTGAAACACAGGTAACTCGAGAAATTCCACAATTACTTCGAGTCTACTCAACCCCTACTTTGAGTTATAACTCGATTTCCCCGAGATCATCACGAGGTCCAAAAACCTGTAACCCAATAATCAACACCAACATGCACAACTCCTCCCTGTGCACTCACTCACCAACTCCGTTCATCACTGGCCATCATCACCAGACATCCTCCAACGACCAGCAACCCCACATCACCCTTCAAACCTCAGATCCCCAAAATTCCAACTCGAATTTGAATTCAAGTTTAAAGTCAAAACCTGAAACATCATTCCCCCTTTCAAGCTTGACCTGTCAACGGCGAGACCTCCCAACTCCGGCCACTATCACCCTTGAAACTTCGCCAACCACTCCATCAATTCCTCATCTAACAATACCCTAAAGATCTAAGAACTCGATCCTTAGTTGAAGCCGAAGTACTCAAATTCTTAAACCAGTAAAACTAGGGTTCATAACTAAAAATCCCAAATTATATCACCAAAATTTAATTTCAACTCAATCTAAGAATTTTCCTATAATCTTGATAGTTACACTAGCTTTAGAAGCAAATTCACCCAATTCAAATGCAAGCATCGACTGTACTTAACCAAAATGTAAAATACAGTAAATTTGAAACTGTACTTTGATTAAATCATTAAAAATTGTAATATTATTTTCAAAAATCATAATTTTGGAAGATGTTTTGAATTGAATTTCTGAAACATTGATTTGCAAAGTTTTATATTTTCACTCATAAAGATTCAATTGCTCTGTTACTTATTTTACAGTAAGTCTTTATTTAAATTTTACTTTAATAAAATCTTAAAGTCTAAACTCTGAAACCAACATACATATCTTGTTTAAGTCCTATAATTAAACAAAGACGAATTAAAGATATAATAATTTAAATAAGAACTTGTATCCGAAACAAAACAGAACCAGGTGATCTAATAGCATTCACCAAATACATTTATACAGCAAACAAGTTATATGCAACATTAATATATTTAGTATTCTAACATGCAACAATTTCTTTACCCTTTAAAATTCTTAAAAGCAAAGTTACTCACCTGTACTAAAATGCAGAGCCCAGATTTTTAACATGCAGAACACCCTCGGTAATATGCTTCAGCTGTTAAATGCCCCTTTGAAACTTGTTTCAAATTTGATGCTTTTAATCTTGATTTTAAAAATGCTTCCAGATTTGAAAATTTATGAATGCAGAATTTGCTTGCTTCATGGTTGCAGATGCAAATTCCCCAGGTTGTAGATTGAAGAAAACAAAATGCAGGTGTTGCATTTCCAGATTCTAATCATCTAGGTTTTCTAAAGTATTTGATTTTGAAATTTTGAGGAGATGAACTTTGCAGATTTTCATAAAAGTTGATATGAAATTTTGAAGAAGATAAAAATGGTTCTGAAGAGCATTTAGAGGAAAAAGTTTCAGCTGAAAATTCTTAGATGAAAATGAAGAAAAGAAATGAAAAGATGCAAGTTATATAACAATATTTTGATTTAAATTAAAATTAAAGAAAAATTAAAACAATGACACATGTCTTTAGTATGAACACTTGTAAATTCTCTTGCTTAAACTCTTAACACATGTTAACTTATATCTTAAATTACTTACACATGTCTATTTAAATGTTTTGTTATTTTAATTAAGTGTTAAAGAAAATTAAACTTAATTAATTAGTTCCATTAACACCTAGTTATGTATATAACTAATTTCTAAAGAATAAAGCAAAGTGTTATAATAAATAAAACAATGTACAAATAAATCATTTGTCAAAGATACTTTTAAACAATTAAAATAGAATTATAAAAGAGGTTGTAACTTACTTAAATACATGTTTCATATTTTAAATTGTTTTTTAAATTTCATATTAAATTAAGAAATCCCATTTTATATATCAATATTTTAAAAAGAATAACACAAACATTTTTGTAACTTATTTTAGTATTCAAACTTAAGTTAAAATGAATTTTAAACCAATAAAACATTTATCTCACATATTTAAGATCACATAATATTTTATTAAATATTTTTGAAAAACTTAAATCCAAAAATAAATCACAATTCCTAATTTCAAAATATTAAAATTATGCTATACTAATTTAATTAAAACAACTTGTCTATGTAAAATATATATAAATATACATACATTATTAAATACAAAATAGATTTATTAGTTTATTAAAAATAAATTCACAAATTAAATATTTAAATAAAGAAAATTATTAAATCAAATCAAATTTATTAACAAAAATTATCAATTCAATTTAAATTTAAACACAGATTATTAAATTTATATTGTCCAAAAATTCCGGGATATTACATTAAGCGGATGTTATTTATTATACCGCGATAATTCCAACTTGTATGGAATTGGTATTATATATGTACTTGGAGTTGATTTCCCGCATTATATAGCGGATGAGACCCTATTGCTCCGCATAATAGCGGATAATATTTTATAAATCCCATATACCACAATATTCCGTCTTGAAGCAGAATTGGTATTGTGCTAACATCTTTGGATGTAGGGAAACAGGTTGGAGGGATCCAACTGGATTCCTCAAACATTTGAATTCGTTTCAATGTTGTGTGTTGATCTATTTATTGATCTATTTATAATCTGCATGATTATCTTTGTGATTGAAATCGTTAAAGGCTAAAATTTTAGCCGAATATATTTTTGGTATCGTTAGATGCTGAAAATAAATAAAATTTGATTTTTAAAAATTTAAGTTGAGAATTCATCATAAAATTTAATTTTGGAATTGATTCGGGTTAAATAAATAAACGTTGCAATTTTTATGTTATAAAAATTATGATTTTAGTGAAATATAACAGAAATGTGATTTTTGAAATAAGTAGTTAATTGATTTATAAAATGGTTTAAATTGGGATTTTTGAACTATTATAAATGATTTATATAAAAGATTTATAAAATTGATGTTTATAAATTAAAATGTTGGCATTATAAAACGAGTTTTTATAAGTATTAAAATGAAGTATAAATGGATTTCATAAGTGAATGAATTCTATATATTTATAAATTGTGAAGTTATAAAATGAATAGATTTTTATAAAATAAAAGGTTTATAAGTAATTAACTTATAAATTGGATTTTGGCGTGTAAATGGGATATGGATAGAAATTTGTTAATAAAGTGATTTTATGAGTTAAAGTTGTTATAAAGTATAAATGGAATTTATAAACGTTGTTTTATAAATCCGAAATCGACTTATTTTGATAAGTTTAATTATTATAGCTTATTAAAGGAAATATATCCACGATTTTGGACAGTAAATAATCCTTTAAATAAAATATGTAAAAATGATGAATTTGGTAAATGAAGTATATTCACGATTTTAGATTGTGAATAATATATTAAAGAAATATTTTGGGAAAGTGATATTTTAAATAGAATTAAAACGATTCAAAAATGTTTTAAAATGTATTAAGTATCGAAACCGTAGATTTCAACATTCATTGTTGAAATAGACGTTTTCGAGAAATAGAATGAAAGGTTGGACTATAACATTGTTGTTATAGTAAATGATTTCCGAAAGGAATAGTTTTGTATAGTATTGGGGTTTATATATCTGTCTTAAATTTCAAATCCCTATACTAGTGATTTTGGGTTGTCGTAACGATGTTTTACGCAACATTCGTTTTGACTCAAACAAATGTGTTAAGAGGAACGTTTTCCTTGAAGAATAAAATATATACTTAATTCAGATTCAAGTATATTGAATATTTTCCAAACGTTGAAAATAAATAGATTTGTGAATTACTTATTATTGAATAAGTATGGAAATGTTTTCCAATATGAAGTGAATGTTTTGAGATTATATCTTTTAAAGATAAATTGAAAGTGAATAATTGAAATCGATTTGTAAAATCATATAAAAAGTGAATATTTGGAAATGTAAATTCACAATGGAAATTTATAAGGGAAATTTGTTTAAAAATAAACCTGTATTTATTTTTAAAAGTGTGGAAATAAATTTACGGATTTGTAACGTAAATTTAATAAATCGGTAAGGATTTATTTGATTGGTTTAAATGAACCAGTTTGAAATGAAAGCTGTAAAGGTGAAAATTGATTTGAAATTTATTTTCAAATTGTTGAAGTGTAGAAATTATATCTTATAAAGATATTTTGGAAATAAATAATTGGGAAGATTATTTGAAATCGGGTTATGTTGTGAATATGGATTGATAGTTAAATAACCGACTATCAATATTGACCCTTGTATGGCTATTTGTCGTGAATTGGTTGGAATTGAATGCTACACTTATTTTTAAATTATTGCGCTCGTTATTTGGACTACCCATTCCGAATAGTGATAAGACGTAATGGATAGCATTGAAGATGGTGTTGAAGGCCGGGTATTTGTTAAAAAACGATACGATGACCTATCGATTGTCTCTGCATCGCTAGCTACTGTAACAACCCACATATTTTACGATTTGTTATTTAAGTATTTTATTTAAATATTTTATCGTTAGTCGGATTTTAGTCTAAAAAGTTACTTTTTGCATACGGTCGAATTAGGACTCGGAACCACTCCTATTGAGTTCAAAATACCGTTTGCGATCTTTTGAGTGTAAACTTTGATATGTTTGGAGCTAGTGGAATTTTGTTACCTTTTCACTTTGGGTTTTGGGTATGGTTTAGCCCATTTGCCTAAACTATTAATTCTAACTCAACCCCCTTCTCTTCATAATTTTAGTTTCATTTTCTAACACTCAAGCTTCATCAAAAATGGGGGAAGGAATGAGAAATTAAAACTCCAAGCTCAAGATCATTTGCGAATCCAACATCCAACTCCAAATTCAAAGAGAAGACATTGATTCAAGCTTCTTGGGTTGATTCTTCCTTACTTTCAAGCTTCTTCTTCATAAATTTTGTGTAAAGGTGAGATCTTTATCTCACATCTTTGTCTATAACTATCATTGATTATTGGGTATGAATTCCTAACATTTTTACATATGCATTAGTCATTGATTTGGATTGAATTGGTGAAAATCCCAATTTTCAGTGTTTTGGGTGCAAATCTTTAAAAAGATCCTAACTTTTATGTTTGAACACGTTTTTGGTGATGCACCGAGTAGCCAATATGATCGGGTAGCTGATGGGCGTAATCCCGTAGCGTCCGTGCTCGATCGGTTGCAAATTGAGTGAGTTTTGGCATTTCAGGAGCTTAGGTCGCTCGGCCTGTACACTAGAGATTCTCGTCCTGCATATAGCTCGTTCACCCTTAGGTCGTTCGGCAATAACTAGGTCGCTTTGCCTTAGGTCACTTGGCCCGTGTCACCGTTTAGGTCGTTCGGCCATGCTAGCTCATTCCAGTTAAGTCGTTCCACTTTAGGTCTCTCGGCCTGTGCAACCATTTAGGTCGCACACCTTAGGTCGCTAGGCCTATTCATCACTAGGTCGCGCAACCCTTTAAGTCGCACGGCTATATCGCTCGGCCTTACCCCTTAGGTCGCTCGGCTATCCTTACCTCCCTAGGTCGCATTGTGTTAGCCCGCAACTATTAGGTCGCGCCTTGTTTAGGTCGTGCCATTTTAGGTCGCGCTCCTTTGGTCGTTCGGCCTGCTTGTCTCGATTAGGTCGCTCGGCCATATGTTATACCGCTACACCTTTAGGTCGCACCCCTATAGGTCGCGCTATGTCTTAGGTCATGTCTTGATTTGGTCGCACCACTATAGGCCGCATGCTACCTCCTTAAGCCGAAACTCATTAGGTCGTTGCAACCACTAAGTCGCTCGGACTTTCTACAGCTAGGTCGTGCCATGTTGAGTCGCTAGGCTATTTCCACTTTGATGAATTTGGAATCGAATTCTTTGGATTTTATTCATGTCTTGAATGAGAATTGTTGTGATTTCTGGTTTCTGCAATCATTTTTGAGATCTGTCACTTCACCTCACTCGTACGAGAAATCTAATTAAACGGCTTGGTAAAACAGGTGGTATGAAACGCTTGCGTTTACTTCATCGGTTAATTCTTGGACTTGTTCGATTGAATCTCTTGTGACTATTTTTGAGTGGAGATCTATAATTGGTTCGTAAATATTTAAGTTAAGCTAGTGGTTATGGGACATGAGGCTAAGCACATATATTTACCAGTTTATTGTAATTGACACTTCTTGATGATCGACGATGATCATTTTTGTGATTATGACTAGCGATATGCTATGTTTCTTTGTCCATGTGGGGGACAGTACCTCGTTTTATTGAGTTTCGTCTCATTTTTATTATAGGCTAACGACCTATTTATTTCTTGGGGTTTCGACCAAATTTTTGTGGACTAGCGACCCGCGTTTTTATGGAGTTTGGATCTTCGGGCATACCGTTGTACTACGTCGTTGTTACGAACTATTCGAGTTTCTGGTTCCTTGGGCGTACCGTCGTACTATGTCGTTGCACCGGCTCTATGGTTAGTGACCATGGGATAGCGTCTCGTTTGTGATACACATGTTGGTGAGCTTTCATACTCCCGTTTTGTGATAGGCCTTCACCCTTTTTGTGATTTTTGGATTTTCATTGATGATTTCTAGAGTCTGTGTTTCACCAATTTTCGTGATTTGTATTGATAAGATTTGTCAATATTTGTGCATTGGTGAATTTTGTGTGTCATTGACTTTTGTGATTGGCATTGACATTATTGTCAGTACTTATGATTTTTGTGAATGAAAATATAGAGTATGACATTCCTTATGATCTTTGAGAAGATTCTTGTGATATTGGTTAATCTCTTGTTGATTTTCATTTACTTATTTATCATAGCTTGGCATTGTGATTATTATACGTTTAGTCATATCTCTTAATCCACATCATTTTATCTGATATTTATAGCTAGACTGATCCGTTTATTATTTTCTTATAAATAATACTCGGGTCAGACCGAGATGTTACAAGTACTTCTGCTTGACTTCACTTCTGGGATTATCATCCTAACTTTTGGCTAACTACTTAGATTAGTAGTTTTTGTAGTTTACCTTTGAGATATAGACTCCTAGATGTATACATATTCTTTTGTCTAGCACTTGTAACCATTCTTTTGTGATATTGTGATTCTTATTTGACCACTACTCTGATGTACACTTTCATGTGTTATATTCATATCTTTTTCCGCCTTTGTGATATGGATGTCTGTGACTGATTTGTGTTATGTTTATTTCGATGTTTGTTTTCCGAAGAATATATATAGCCATTGTGTAGTAGCCTTGAGTTTTAGTCGGCATGTCGGACTTCCTTGTATTATCTGACATATTGGTGCTCGCACAAAGCAATTTCACGGATGGTCGCTCCTCAGCAGCCTTATTCTCCGTGCTAGTTGACGGAATACCCCGTAATGTCCTTGGGTAGCATGGGTATAGAGGTGGGGCGTCACAGCTTGGTATCAGAGCGAATCTTCGGAACAATGTAGAATAATCTAACAGGGATCATCGTCCTAAGTCCATCTTAGTAATCGTGCATTAGGATTAAATTCGAGTCTTCGTACTGATTCATCCTATTTTCTTTATGATTCCTTATTTATCTATCAAGATTGCTTGATATTCATTTGGTAAATAACCATATCCTTCTTCTTTCTTTCTTTCAAAAAGGAAGAGAAATGGTTAGACCTGGTCGTCGCAGCGCCAGTCAATCTCATGCTACTCCCTAGGATGGAGTATTTATGTCTTCCCAGCGGCTTCTTGATATAGTGAGGAATACTCAAGCAGCCGGATTTAATTCGGAGTCTACTCACCCTAGGTTTGGATTTGCATGTTTGTGCATCGATTATACCAATTTGGGTGGGAAGACATTCAAAGCTTCTGAGACTATTATCGAAGTCCAGGCTTGGTTGAGATCGTGCGATCGAATCTTTTCTCGCATGAATCTTATTGATCTTCACCGTGTTCAGGTGGCCTCTAGTATGCTCCAAGAAGGAGCATTAGATTGGTATCAGCTTCTTATTTCTGAAATAGTTGAAGCAGATCTTACTTGGGAGAAATTCAGAGAAAGGTTCGAGTTAAAATTTGTACCAGAAGCTGAGAAGGTAACATTAGCTCGTCGTTTCATAGACCTTATTAAGGGTGAATCCTCCGTGGCAAACTATGTCGCGTTTTTTGAATCTCTCTCTAAATATGGGGTTGAATACATTATTACCCCATTGAAGAAAAATCAGAGATTCGTCTATGACTTGAATAAAAATCTCAAGAAGCCATTACTTCTAAAGCTAGAAGTTTCTTTTGATCAACTTGTTGATATTGCTCTTTGACTTGAAGAGGCGGATAAAGAGAGTGATGCTGATGTTGTGGGTGCCAAACCAAAATTCAACAACAATAAGAAAAGGCCTATTAAGTTCAAAGGATCTTATCCCAACAAGATAGGGAAGCAAACAGTTTCGGTAGTAAAGGCTTCTTGCCCCTAGTAGTAGGCAACGCTACAATTGTGGTTCTAAAGACCATTATGCCAATAGATGTCTGAAACCTCTCTTTTGTCGCTGTTGCAAAAGCACGGATCATTATTTATCTTCTTGTCCCAAACTTCAAAACAGGAAGGAGGGAAAGCTCAATGTTGCTAAAGGCCCTAGAAACACATCTCGTGGTCAAGGTACTCTTCATTCTATCATTGATGGCATTATTATGTTTCATAATCAACCTATTCGGGTTCTTTTTAATACGGGTGCATCCCATTCTTTTATATCAAAATAACATGTTGATACCTTTTCTTTAAGTGTTGTCGCTTTAATGACTTCTTTGAGAATTGCGAATCCGGTTGGTGGATCCGCAACAATCAGTTTATTATGTAAAGATGTCGAGATTATTTTGTGTGATTTTTCTTTCCGAGCCTATTTGCATGTTATGCGCTACTTAGGCTTTGGAATGATTTTGGGAATGGATTGGCTTAACCGCTATGAAGCCCAAATCCTATGTCCTGAATGGACTATTCATCTTCGACATCCTCAATCTATTAAGCAGATTTCTATTGATCTTAAAGATTCGGATTCCAGCTTGGTTGCATCTTTATATTCTTTAAATCCTCATGATGACGATAATGATGATGAGGAATATATTATTTCTCTTATTCACGTTGTTCGTGAATTTACCGACATATTTGAGCCCGTTTTAGGATTACCACCTAAAGGAGCAATTGAGTTCAAAATTAATCTCATCCCTAGAGCTTAACCTATCACTCGTCCTCCTTATCGCATGTCCAATAAAGAAAATGAGGAGATGCACAAACAGTTATCCGAATTGGAGACGAAGCAATTTATTTGCTCTAGTTCCTCCCCCTGGGGAGCTTCGGCTATTTTTGTGAAGAAATCCGATGGTACACTTAGGCTTTGCGTTGACTACCGCAAGCTTAATAATCTTACTATCAAGAATAAGTATCCTTTACCACGGATTGATGATCTATTTGATCAACTTAGTGGTGCTAGAGTCTTTTCACAATTAGACTTAGCTACCGGTTTCCATCAGCTTCGTATTGCAGACGATAAAATTCCTTTGACATCGTTCCGTACTCGTTATGGATCTTATGAGTGGCTTGTTATGCCATTTGACTTAACGAATGCTCCGGCTTATTTCGTTGACCTTATGAATCGAGTTTTCAAAGACTTCCTCGATCGGTTTGTTCTCATATTTATTGATGATATTCTTGTGTATTCTAAAATAGAGGAGGAGCATGAAAAACATCTTCGGATTGTGTTGGAAACTCTTAGGAGAAATCAATTAAAAGCAAAATTGTCTAAATGTCACTTTTGGCAATCTTGTGTGAAGTTTCTCGGTCATATTATTTCCGAATCCGGAATTTCCGTGGATCCTTTAAAGATTGAAGCGATTCAAAATTGAAAGAGACCAAAGAGTGTGATGGAAATTCACAGTTTCCTCGGATTGGCCGGTTATTACCGCCGTTTCATAAAGGACATTTCCAAAATATCCGTGCCTCTTACTAGTTTGACAAAGAAAGGTGTTAAATACAATTGGTCGGATAAATGTGAAGCTTCTTTTAAGAAATTAACGGAACTCCTTTCTGATGCTCCTATTCTTGTTATTCCCAAGGGGAATCAAGATTTTATCGTTTATACCGATGCTAGTCGCGTTGGTTTGGGAGCCGTTCTTATGCAAAGAGAAAGTGTTATTGCTTATGCTTCTAGGCAATTGAAGCCTGCTGAGACTAGATATGCCACTCATGATTTAGAACTCGCAGCTATTGTTTTCGCCCTTCGTATTTGGCGTCATTATCTTTCGGGAGAAAAGTTTATTCTTTACACCGACCATAAATTTTTGAAGTATCGATTTTCTCAAAAGGAACTAAATTTGCGTCAACAACGTTGGCTCGAATTTCTTGCAGCTTATGATCTTGACATTCTTTATACTCCCGGAAAGGGAAATCGTGTTGCCGATGCACTTAGTTGTAAGCAACAAGCGGTTGTTTCTATGATGATAACCGAATAGAATGATCTCGGAATTCTATCCACTTGTGAGATTCGAGATCGTGTTTTCGATTTATGTTCATCTCTTGCTTTATGTAGCCTTGAGGCTCATCCTTCTCTTTTAGACCGCATTCTTGAAGCACAAAAGCCAGATTCCGAATTGGCTCTTCTTGGCCAAAATTTTAAGGATAAAATTGATATTGAAGGTTTGAAAGACTTCGATATTGATTCTCGTGGTGGTATTCGAAAATTTGGTAGACTTATCGTGCCAAATATTTGTGATCTTCATAAAGATATTTTAGAAGATTCACATCGTTCTAAATTTACCATTCATCCCGGTAGTAGTAAAATGTATGCGGATATGAAGCGACTTTATTATTGGGAGGGAATGAAATCTGATATTGCTAACTTTGTTAAGTATTGCATGACTTGCCAACTTGTCAAGGTCGAACATCAAAGGCCCGGTGGGTTATTGCAACCTTTAGAAATTCCAATTTGGAAGTGGGATCAAATTTCCATAGATTTTATAGATGGCCTTCTCCATTCACGCACGGGTCATGATAGCTTATGGGTGATAGTTGATAGACTTACTAAATCCGCCCATTTTATTCCCGTTCGGTCCAATCGAACCGTTCTTCTCTTGGACAAACTTTTTATCAATGAAATTGTTAAATTACATGGAGTTCCTACTTCTATTGTTAGTGATCGTGATCCATTGTTTACTAGTGGATTTTGGTAGTCTTCAGAAAGCTTTGGGAACGAAGCTTAATTTTAGCACCGCTTATCATACTCAGTCCGATGGACGAACTAAGCGTGTGAATCAAACCCTTGAAGATCTTCTTCGTGCATGTGTTCTTGATTTTGGTGGAAGTTGGGAAGATCATATTTCTCTTGTCGAGTTTTCCTATAATAATAGCTTCCAACCTAGTATTGGTATGGCTCCTTTCGAGGCACTCTATGGAAGGCCATGCCAATCTCCTTCTTGTTGGTTTGAGGCCGGTGAGAAGCGGGATTTAGGTCCAGATTTTATTCGAGATTCCACAGAGAAGATTGACCTTATTCGTCATAGGATGAAAGAAGCCCAGAGTAGGCAAAAATCCTATGCCGATAACCGGAGAAGGAAATTATAATTTTCTGTGGGAGATCTTGTGTTTATTCGTGTTTCACCTATGAAAGGTGTTGTACGTTTCATTCGATCAGGAAAATTAGCGCCTCGATATATTGGGCCATTTCCTATCACCGAACGTATTGGTTCCGTGGCTTATCGCCTTTAATTACCGGCTCAGTTTTCTGCTATTCATGACACGTTTCACGTTTCTCAATTACGGAAGTGCCTTCGAGATTTCGATTCTATTCTTACCGGTGTTGTGAAAGAAATTGAAGTTTCACCTAATTTAACTTATGAGCAACATCCTTTTCGTATTATTGCTTCGGAGGTCAAGCGCCTTCGAAATAAAGATGTTTCGCTTGTTAAAGTCCAATGGTCCTCAAATCCTAAGGATTGCTCTTGGGAATCTAGAGAAATCATCGAGCGAACACATCCGGACTTACTTTCTCGTGCTCTATGAGGTGAGCTTCTTATTTCAAACTTCTTTTGTGTTGAATATGCTTTTATGGTTGTTACTATATATATTTTCTTTTTAATTATTGCGAGGACGCAATTTCTTTAAGGAGGGGAGTTTGTAACAAACCGCATATTTTACGATTTGATATTTAAATATTTTATTTAAATATTTTATCGTTAGTCGAATTTTAGTCCAAAAAGTTACTTTTTGCATATGGTCAAATTAGGACTCGGAACCACTCCCATTGAGTTCAAAGTACCGTTTGCGATCTTTTTGAGTGTAAACTTTGATATGTTTGGAGCTAGTGGAATTTTGTTACTTTTTCACTTTGGGTTTTGGGTTTGGTTTGGCCCATTTGCCTAAACTATTAATTCTAACTCAACCTCCTTCTCTTCATAATTTTATTTTCATTTCCTAACACTCAAGCTTCATCAAAAATGGGGGAAGGAATGGGAAATTAAAACTCCAAGCTCAAGATCATTTGCAAATCCAACATCCAACTCCAAATTCAAAGAGAAGACATTGATTCAAGCTTCTTGGGTTGATTCTTCCTTGCTTTCAAGCTTCTTCTTCATAAATTTTGTGTAAAGGTGAGATCTTTATCTCACATCTTTGTCTATATCTATCATTGATTGTTGGGTATGAACTCCTAACACTTTTAGATATGCATTTGTCATTGATTTGGATTGAATTGGTGAAAATCCCAATTTTTAGTGTTTTGAGTGTAAATCTTTAAAAGGATCCTAACTTTGATTTTTAAACACGTTTTTGGTGATGTACCGAGTAGCCAATATGACCGGGTAGCCGATAGGCGTAATCCTTTAGCGTCCGTGCTCGATCGGCTGCAAATTGAGTGAGTTATGGCATTTCCGGAGCTTAGGTCGCTCGGCCTACACACTTGAGATTCTCGGCCTGCATATAGCTCGTTCGCCCTTAGGTCGTTCGGCAATAACTAGGTCGCTTTGCCTTAGGTTGCTTGGCCCATGTCACCATTTAAATCGTTCGGCCATGCTAGCTCATTCCAGTTAAGTCGTTCCACTTTAGGTCGCTGGTCCTGTGCAACTATTTAGGTTGCACACCTTAGGTCGCTAGGCCTATTCATCACTAGGTCGCGTAACCCTTTAAGTCGCACATCTATACCACTCGGCCTTACCCCTTAGGTCGCTCGGCTATCCTTACCTCCCTAGGTCGCACCGTATTAGCCCGCAACTGCTAGGTCGTGCCTTGTTTAGGTCGTGCCATTTTAGGTCGCGCTCCTTTGGTCGTTCGGCCTGCTTGCCTCAATTAGGTCGCTCGGCCATATGTTATACCGCTACACCTTTAGGTCGCACCCTATAGGTCGCACTATGTCTTAGGTCACGCCTTGATTTGGTCGCACCACTATAGGCTGCATGCTATCTCCTTAAGCCGAAATTCGTTAGGTCGTTGCAACGGCTAAGTCGCTCGGACTTTCTGCAGCTAGGTCGTGTCGTGTTGAGTCGCTAGGCTATTTCCACTTTGATGAATTTGGAATCGAATTCTTTGGATTTTATTCACGTCTTCGAATGAGAATTGTTGTGATTTTTGGTTTCTGCAATCATTTTTGTGATCTGTCGCTTCACCTCACTCGTACGAGAAATCTAATTAAACGGCTTGGTAAAACAGGTGGTATGAATCGCTTGCGTTTACTTCATCAGTTAATTCTTGGACTTGTTCGATTGAATCACTTGTGACGATTTTTGAGTGGAGATCTACAATTGGTTCGTAAATATTTTAGTTAAGCTAGTGGTTATGGGACATGAGGCTAAGCTCATATATTTACTAGTTAATTGTAATTGACACTTCTTGATGATCGATGATGATCATTTTTGTTATTATGACTAGCGATATGCTATGTTTCTTTGTCCACGTGGGGGACAGTACCTCGTTTTATTAAGTTTCGTCTCATTTTTATTATAGGCTAACGACCTATTTATTTCTTGGGGTTTCGACCCAATTTTTGTGGTCCAGCGACCCACGTTTTTATGGAGTTTGGATCTTCGGACGTACCGTTGTACTACGTCATTGTTCCAAACTATTCGAGTTTCTGGTTCCTCGGGTGTACCGTTGTACTACATCGTTGTACCGGCTCTATGGTTACGACCATGGGATAGCGTCCCGTTTGTGATACACGTGTTGGTGAGCTTTCATACTCCCATTTTGTGATAGGCCTTCCCCCTTTTTGTGATTTCCGGATTTCCATTGATGATCTCTAGAGTTTGTGTTCCACCAATTTTCGTGATTTGTATTGATAAGATTTATCAATATTTGTGCATTGGCGAATTTTGTGTGTCATTGACTTTTGTGATTGGCATTGATATTGTTGTCACTACTTATGATTTTGGTGAATGAAAATATAGAGTATGACATTCCTTATGATCTTTGAGAAGATTCTTGTGATATTGATTAATCTCTTGTTGATTTTCATTTACTTATTTATCACAGCTTGGCATTGTGATTATTATACGTTTAGTCATATCTCTTATTCTACATCATTTTATCTGATATTTATAGCTAGACGGATCCATTTATTATTTTCTTATAAATAATACTCGGGTCAGACCGAGATGTTACAGGTGCTTCTGCTTGACTTTACTTCTGGGATTATCATCCCGACTTTTGGCTAACTACTTAGATTAGTAGTTTTTGTTGTATACCTTTGAGATATAGACTCCTAGATGTATACATATTCTTTTGTCTAGCACTTGTAACCATTCTTTTGTGATATTGTGGTTCTTGTTTGACCACTACTCTGATGTACACTTTCATGTGTTATATTCATATCTTTTTCCACCTTTGTGATATGGATGTCTATGACTGATTTGTGTTATGTTTGTTTCTATGTTTGTTTTCCGAAGAATATATATAGCAACTGTGTAGTAGCCTTGAGTTTGTATCGGCATGTCGGACTTCCTTGTATTATCTGACATATTGGTGCTCGCACAAAGCAATTACACGGATGGTCGCTCCTCAACAGCCTTATTCTCCATGCTAGTTGACGGCATTACCCCGTAATGCCCTTGGCTAGCGTGGGTGTAAAGGTGGGGCGTCACAGCTACGGTATAGAGATTTCCTTTGTGATGGGAAATTCGGTCGGGATTGTGAATACCCAGATTGCAAGGGATTCTTTTGAAGTGCCTTCGGTTCTGTTCGAGCCCGGACCAGACTTGTATGGTTATGTGTCCGACATTACATTTTGAGATATAAAGCAGATTTCTTTCAAATACATTTCTGTTGGTGGCGGGGAATTTATTCTCTTAGTTAACACCCTTCTCTGAGACGTACAAGCTCAGAGGTTTTGTAGTTGAAGGTTATCTGCGATATACTCCCAATTTGGTAATGTGGCATGCTGAGTGTTGCCGTGTGATGATTATTTATTGATCATTTGTTGATCAAAGCATGGCTTTGTGAAAAAGCGTAGCTTTGTGGACGAGACTTCGTAAGACCTCACACCCCGGAAATGGTCGAAACAGGAATATGCAGCAATATTATGAGGGTCGCTCCCTTTAGGGATGTCATTTCCTTCTGGAAAAGGGTGGTGTCAGGTATGGAGCCTTGATGCTTAACCTATATGGTTGCTCCAATCTCATTTGTCTGTGTGGTTGTTGCTTGGTGATAGAGGGCCCTAGGATAAAGGTCCCAAAGGACCGGGGAGTGGCATATTCGTGTAGTAGTTACCTAGTTACAGAGGTAACTCGGCCTTGTGTTGGCAGATAGCTGGTTAAGTTCTCAGGACGTCCCGCCAGAGACGATCCCATGTGGTAGTAGGAAGTTCCTTAGCCTGACCATTTGTTGGAAAATCCGAAGAAACAATACGAGCCTTGTACGGTTTTAGTTGTATTACCAGCCATTCACTTATGGTGGCGCCCCACAGTTTGGATGGTAGCTATAGTAGGGATAGTTCGAAATGTCTATGCTGGCTAAGATTTATATTCTATTTTCGAAATGTTTTCATCACTATGCACTAATAATAATATCAAAAATGATTTGTTTTGCGTAGTAAGCATCTTTGACTATCATAAGGGAAAATCTCCTCCAATTCTGCGTTTGCATTGTGTGTGTGCGGGGAGGCCTTATGGTAGTTTCATTTTCCAAAAGCATTGCGGATATTTTTCACATCCCTTGTTGTTGTTGTTTTAAAAAATAAATAAATGTTTTGAGTTCTCACACCAGTCCCATGACTGACCTGGAGTTTATTGTTCTCTTTCTAAACTCTGGGTGCCCATCATTTTTCACACGGGCAGTCTAGACTCAGGTTATCAGGTCATTCTGGATTCAGAAGTGCTATGGAGCTCAAGTGGCGAGCTGGATGGTGAGACGTATTACTTGTATATGATATTATCTTTCCGCTGTAAATTCACTTGTAAGGACTTATTTGTATAACTGTCCGTTGTCCATGCTTGTTGTTGTGTTGTATATTGTTGTTGTACACTCTGATGATGTAATGTAATAACTGATATAGTTCTTTGTTTTAAAGATTATTCATTTATCTATTATATGTTGTTCCTCTGCGACTGTGAGATTTTGATATTGCTTCTGTCCTATTTTCTTACTTCTTCTATCTTTTTCGTCTACCTCTTCTTTTTAACCCTAACAATTCGGTTTTCCGGCATTTGATTATGCGGCATTTGATACAATGGACGTATGAATGCCGACCTTCGCATTTCGACAAAATCGCATTCTGTTACAGCGAGTGAAGGCATGGTTTTGCTCAGAGTCAAGCTTATGTAAAATAAACATTTTCTCGGGTTATTTGGTTTGGGGGAAAACAATTTCATATTTTAAAAGAAAATTAAGTTTTACTTTGAAACAAATTTTGTTAAAACAGATTTTTGTAAATATTTGATGTTGACCCAGTTTAATTGGTTAAGAAAGTTTCTAAATAATTTTTTTTTTAAATTAACCAAGTTTTAAAATAGTTTAAAATAAATATAACCTTGATTTTGAAAGGTTTATTTTAACTTAATAATAATTAAAGGTTAGTTAATTAATATAAAGGATGTTTTAAAATTGTTAATTAGCTTTTAAAGGTTAAGTTAAATTTATTTGTTAAAGGAAATTAGTTACTTGAAGTTAATTACTTAATAGTAATTAAGATAAAATTTATTAACAATTCAAGTTTAATTAATCAAGTAATGAATGAATAATTAATTAAAAATAATTACTTAGTGAAAGTAATTAAGAATGGATAAGTAATGATTAAAGATTGATCTATCAAGTATTTAAAGGTTAATGAATTTAAAGAATAATTAATTGATGTGGTTAATTATTAAGGTAATTTATTAAGAATAATTAATTAATTAAAGGTTAATTATTTAATGAAAATAGTTAAGGGATGATTATTAATTAAGGATTAATTAATTAATTATTTTAATTAATTAAGGATAATTAACCAAAGGATTAATCATTAATTAAAGGTTAATTATAGACTAATTAAAGGATAATTAATTAAATGTTTTGTAATTAATTAAAATTAGTTAACCAGAATTTGCAGTTTATTCATAAGTAATTAAACTAATCAGATAATTAATTAACCTTATTATGGATGATTGTATTCTATTGACTGTTGTGGATTATTTTGTCATCTCTGATGTGTGATGCTTTGTGATTTGAATTGTTTTGATTCAAGCTGTGATGAATGTAATTTATTTATCTACAATGCATTTATATTATCTATTTGTGATTCTGTGTATATAGATAAGCATTATAGTATTATATCGCTTATCTATATTGCTGTGATTGTATCTGTGATGATTGATGATGTTGCACTATTGGGTAAAACCCATGTACTACACTATACACACACCAACATGGATTGCACGTGGAAATTGGTTAAGTCACAGATGTTTGAAATAGTTTTAAAATTGAATTTTTGAATCCAAATGGTTTTGGGAATGGATTGGGTTTAAAGTGAAAAGCTTTTGAAAAGGAATTTCAAAGATAAAAGTTATTTTTGAATAAGTTGATTTAGTTTTGAAATTTGATTTAAATTTGAATTTAAAATTTGAAATCGAATTCTATGTTGAGAACTTATGATTTAAAAAGGTTATACAAGTTTATATGCGTTTTAAACCATTTTTAAACTGTTGTTTTAGGAATTTGAATTTAAGCCAAAGATTTTAACTTGTATAAATGAAATCAGATTTTTTTTTTCCAAAATGAAAACCGTATGTTTTCAAATAATAAAAGCTTTCATATAACGAAATTTTTTCCAATTTGCGTAAAAGGGATTTCAAATTTGAAATGAAAATAGTTTTCCAAGTTATGAATGAATCTTTGGAAACGGGTTTTGAAAGTTATAAGTTAAATCTTTGATTTAAAGAATTGAATGAGTTAATCCAACTGAAATGGAAATTGTTTTGAAATCAGTGAGTGAATCATTTTGTTTAAAGATTTGAAATGGTAATCAGTTTAAACCATTTGAAAGAAAGTTTTGGGTTTTAAGTTGTGACTTAAATGAAATCCCATATCCATATGTTTTTAAATATTGCGCTCATTATTCGGTTTAGCCGGGAGAGGACCTTGTGTCATATAACCCACTCCGAATAATGATACGACGTTATGGATAGAATTTGAAGACCGATGGTGAAGACCGGGTATTCACGAGAATGATAGGATAACTTGTCGAATGGCTCTGCACTGGGTAGCTACGGTATAGAGATCCCCATATGTGATGGGGAGTCCGATCGAGATTGTGAATATCCGGATTGCAAGGGCTTCTTCGGAAGTGCCTTCGGTTCTATTCGAACCCGAAAAAGATTTGTATGGATGTGTGTCTGACATTACACTTTGAGACATAAAACCAGTTTCTAACAAATACATTTATGCTTGGTGGCGGAGATTTATTCTCTTAGCTTAACACCCTTCTCTGAGACATACAACTCAGATGTTATGTAGTTGATGGTTACTAGTGATACATTCCTAATTTGGTAATGTGTTATACGAAGTGTTGTTGATTATTTGTTGATCAAAGCATGGCTTTGTGAAAAAGCGTAGCTTTGTGGACGAGTCCTCGTCGAGCCTCACAACCCAGTAATGGTCGAAACAGGAAAGATGCGGCAAGGTTGCAGGGGTCGCACCCCTAGGGTATGTCCATTACTTCTATAAAAGGGTTATATCATGGTGTAGAGCCCAAATACTTAACTCATGTGAACACTGTATATTTATTACCGTGTGATGTTGCTTTGTGGTTGAGGATCCCCGGATAAAGGTCACAAACGACGGGGGGTGGCATATCTTTAGGTATTACTCCATCGTAGGGAGGAAACCGACCTTGTGTTGGCAGAGAGCCGAGTAAGTTCTGGGGGTGTCCCTCTAGAGGCGTACCCATGTGGCAATGGGAAGTTCCTTGGCCTGACCATTTGTTGGAAATCCAATCTTCAATAGCGCCTTGTACGGTTTTAGTTGCATAACCTGCCACTTACTTATGGTGGTCACCACTGTTTAGATGGTACCTATAGTAGGCATAGTTCGTAATGTCTATGCTGGCTAAGACTAATATTATACTTGCAAATGTTTTCCACTATGCACTAATAATAGTATCAAAATGGTTTTCGCGTATCAAGCATGTTTGACTATCATAAGTAGAAATCTCCTCCAATTCTGCGTTTGCATGGTGTGTGTGGCGGGTGGCCTTGTGGTAGTTTAATTTTTCAAAAAGCGTTGCGGATTTCAATGTTTTAAATTCTTTTGTAGTTTGTTTAAAGATAAAACTGTTTTTGATTTCTCATACCAGTCCCATGACTGACCCGTAGTTTATTGTTCCCTTCCTAAACTCTGGATGCCCACAATTTTTCACACGTGCAGTCTAGAGTTGGTTTTTCCGATAATCCAATAGTAGGTGTACATTCGATAGCTTTCGAAGTCTTTGGTTTGGTAGCATTTGGTAATCTTCTTCAATTTTTGGATCTTTGAAGTTTTGGTTTGCCAATCACATTCGGGATCGCACTTTCTACAAATTCAAATTGATGGTGGATCGAGCTTGATGTTTTGGAGCTCTAGCTTTGGAGTTTTGGTTTGGAGATGAAGTATTGGATTCTCTTGAAGACTATGCTCATGTTGAGATATATTTCCACGGTGGTGTTGTGTTGTATTATCCTCTAATGGTGTTGGGTTGTTGTATCATGTTGTATATCACATTGTTTATATATATTATGTATATCAATGCAATTATCTTTCGTTTCCGTTGGGTTTTTTTTTCATCTAATGTTGTTGCAAGCTCTGGCGATACGGATTCGACTTCGGGAATCGAGTTCGGGTTGTCACAGTTGGTATCAGAGCTAATGATTGAGTTAGAACTTTAATTACGGAGTGTAACACATTAGATGGCTCATTAGAGATAGGGTGAAGTATACCCTAGAATGAGTACAACCTGCGAAATCGAAACCCAAATTTCTCAGTCTATTTTCTTCAACTACTGTTATTCCTTAAGATATCACGTCCGAATGCCTAAATCAGTTTTCTTACTATTTACAGATAGTAAGAATGAGTGGAAGATGAGGACAAGGTTGGGGACGGGGAGTACCACTTCAACTGGTCAAGTCCCTGCAACAACAGATATTCCCACTCAACCTCAACCAAACCTGACTGATTTATATCGAAGCTTTTCTAGACTTGGTGGAAAGCCATTCACAGGCAAGGAAACCATATCGAAGCACAAGCCTGGATTCGATCGTGCGAAAGGATTTTTAAAGGACTAAAATTAGAAGATGATCAGATGCGATTGATAGCTTCCTGGCAACTCCAGCAAGAGGCTTTAGCATGGTGGGAAACTATTTCTGTGAATGAGCCAACAGATTAATTCACTTGGTGTCCTTTCAAGGAAGTGTTCGACCAACGATATATATCGTCTGCTGGTATCTCTAGAATGTACCCGGAGTTTACGGATTTGAAGCAAGGAAGCTTATCATTTGAGGAATACTTGAACAAATTCAATGAATTATCTCAATTTTATCCGGAGTTGGTGAAACACCTTTGAAAAAGAATGAAAAGTTTATTTAGGGAATGAACAAGAATTTTCAGGAGAGGATAACTACTCACGTAAAGGAAACTTTTTCTGAATTGGTCGATATGGGTTATAAATATGATTCTCTGGATATGCAGGAAGTTTCGGAGGAGAAAGGGAATACAAGCAATCTGAATTAGAGGAAAAGGAAGTTCGGCGGAAAGAAACCGATGAAGGGCAAAGAAAAGAAGAATATACAGAAGAAAAATGTAACAACCCAGAATTCTCACCAATCTCTAATCATCGTTAAACGGTTTATGGAGATGGCATAATCGCTTTTTGGAGTTTATAAAACCCAGATTGAATTCCTTTCAAAAATTTGATGAACAAGGTTGCGGGCTTCAATCTCAATTTGGCCCAAATCGTTCATTTTGTTTGTTTGCCAATGGTTATCAAAATAATAATAATAATAATAATAATAATAATAATAATAATAATAATAATAATAATAATAACCGGCCCTCCCCCCTTATCTTCATTTTCACTTCGCAACCCTACAAACAAAATCACGAAAATAATGGTGCCGTTCCTTTCGTTTTTCTTTTCGAAGTTAGGGCTTCTGAAAAAAAATTCGAAGACGCCGACGTTCAATCATTGCTCGTCTCTTATGATGCTTGCGGCCGCTTGATTTGTGATCGTCGCTGCTACAAATTTGGTCAAGTTTGAGAAGATTTCGGCTGCTTCAAATCGTCGAACGCCTCCACGTGAACGAGTTCGTCTTCGCTTCAATCAAGGTGAGCGATACTTGTTACTCACATCTAATTCGAACTCCATGATTCTTCTGTTTCTTTTCTTCGTATAATTTTGTTGCCGTTTACATGACTTTGGTCACTTCAGTTTACAGTTGTTAAATTGTGGTTCGATATTGTTGATTTGTTTCGACTTCGACATTGACTTGTTTGATATCTGTTTTGGGATCTTTGTGACATTTGATTTATGTTTGCTCTAGTTCGTGCTTTTCTATGGTTAACTAACTGATGCTCACGGTTTTGATTTCTCTGGTTAAACTGTATTTTGATTTCCATGAATTTCTCCTGTGACTTCCTTGATATTAGCACTCGACCTTGTTGAACATTGCTTTGGCTTCGTTCGAACTTGTTGCCACCTCTCTTGAACTTGTTTCACTGAAGCATCGAGCTCACGTGGTCTTCACTTATGTGCAGTCTGTATTTACACTGCCTCTGATCTTGACACATATACTATATTTCATGTTAATCTTCACTGTAACATGCTGCACCGTGTATGTTTAATTGCTTCTTGAATCCCTTGTGGTTTCGGTTGCTTTATTCATCCTTGCTAATACATTTTGGTTGCTGGCACTATAACCTGAAATAATAGTTTTCACTGGGCTTGTAGCTTGATACACTCGTTTTCCTCGAACCAATTTCGAATAAGTATGAACTGTGAGCATGTTGTGTCACTAGTCTGGTCTTGTATGTTGCACCGTGTTCCTATGTTCACTTATTCTGCATTAATCTCTTGCACCTATGTATGTCTGACCGTGCACCATGTTGTGTGCATTTGCCCTAAGTATCATTTTACAGAAGATTTGATTTTAGAAACTATGGTCGAGTCTTGATTTTATGTCTTGGCCATCCCATGTGAATATACAACTGTGTTGATCCAGCTTAAATGCTCCGGTTTGACCTTGTGCTAGCATTGCAAATTTAGTTGAATTGCAATTGAGTTTAACCTGATTTTTCTTGGGTTTGACCTTATGCTCGTTTGTGAATTTTCGTTGTGTACATCATTACTATAGTGGCAAGGCAGTGCACGCAAGCGTGAACTGCAGCCATATGGAATTGAGTTTTTGGGGTACATCATCATGGTAGTGGCAAGGCAGTGCACGCAAGCATGAACTGCAGCCACACGGTATTGATTTTATTGATATTCTATTTTGTTATGATTTATTGATCTTTTGCATATTCCATATGCTGTAGCGGCGAGGCAGTGCACGTGTGCGTGTACTGCAGCCCTACTCGAATTAATATTTTAATTGATATTTCAATGGTTTGAACTGTTTTGTTTATTCAATTCAATATTCTGAATTGCATTCTGATTTGGTTGAATTTGCTGATTTGTTGTCTAACACTGTTATGTGTTATATTTACCGTTATTTGATTTCCTTATTTAAGAATCGGATAAGTAAATTTATTGTGACTGTCGTCTAATTTTTATTTAATTATTATTGCTTCTGTGCATTAATAACTGAGTTTGAATTAGACTTACCCGGGTATTATTTTCTTTGGAATTTAATACTCGGGTCAGACCCGAGTTATTTCAGGTTGTAGATATCCTGCTTTGGGTTGCTGCTAGAGCTATGAAGTCCTTTCATATCTTTTGGAGTAGTCGTCGTCATTTATAGTAGTCAGTGTAATTGTATAGGAAGATATGTATTCATGTATATTATATACGTTAATGTACTTGTATGTGTAACTTCCTGAGTCGACTGTTGTAATTGTATCATATGTATTGTATCACATGTATTGTAACTGATATCAGTTATTGTATATATGAGACTTTTTGTTTTTATCTGTGTTCAACGTTTATATTATCTGTGTTATTATTATATATTTTGTTCTAAACTATTATGAACCATCGTAGTTCGTTTTACTGGAATTGGGGTATGTCGATGGGAGTAAATAAATCAGAGATGAAAAATGAAAGAATATATATACCACTCCTATCGAGATAACCAGTACTAGTGTAAGGCCTAACTACGGATGGCAGCTCCTCAACAGCCTTATTCTCCGTGCTAGTTGACAGCACTACACTGTAGTGTTCTTGGCTAGCGTGGGTATAGAGGTGAGGCGTCACAGCTTGGTATCAGAGCTTGGGGTTTAGGACAAATATAAAACATAACTTAGATAGTACATGTGTTACAACTACTTGTCGATGATTTATCTCTCATCTTTGTCTATGATTATCTTTGATTTTTAGGTATGAATTCCTAATGTTTATTCATGTGGATTTGATTTTGATTTCATGAAAGTACTTTGTCTTCGGCCTCCGTTTGCTTTGTGAACCCAAGTTGAGTTTTTGATGATGAGGATTTTGTTCTCGTGTTTTCGGCTTTGAAATTGATTTAGCCGATGTTGATTTTGTTCGAATCTCAGCGATTTTGAACTTGATATTTTGTGTTTTCTTCGGCTTGATTTCCATTCGACTTCGGTCACTTTGTTTTCGTGAAATTGCTAGTTTCTTGATTTCCAAGACTCTGACTTTGTTTGCCGTTGAATTCTTTGATGAGGATGTTGATTCATTTTGTACTCGACTATGGCCAATAATTGTTGACTTCGGCATTGACTTGATTTTTATTTTTGTTGAAGTCATTTGTGCATTTATGCTCGTTTTGCTTTGTTTTTCCAATTGTTAATCGATTCTTCTTTTCCGATTAGTTGTTATCTCCTTTGTCGACTTTGATAACTTCTATTTCTGGAATTTTTGGGTATTTCTACTTTGATGAATTTAGAATCGAATTCTTTGGATTTTATTCACGTCTTCGAATGTGAATTTTAGTGAATTGATTTGGTTTCCAAATTTAATCGGTTCCCGTTAATTCCCCGATTTTGTTGCTATCATTTATTAGCAACTCGGATAACATTTTCTTCGGGATTTTCATGAACATGCCTTTTGATGGATACGGTATCGATTTCTTCGGATTCTATTCACATCTTTGTATGTGAATTCTTGTGATTGATTGTTCCCACAATCATTTTTGTGATTTGTCACTTTAAAAATATAAAGGTTTTTCAATACTAGTAGTAAATATCAAAACCCTTTTCTCCAAACGATTTCAAAACTATTTTACTACAAAGCTCTTTTCCTAAACCGTTTTCCAATCAATTAGTATATACAAACCTTTACCACACTCGTATGAGAAATCTAATTAAACGACTTAGTAAAATGAGTGGTATGAAACGCTTGCGTTTACTTCATCGGTTAATTCTTGGACTTGTTCGATTGAATCTCTTGTGACAATTTTCTAGTGAAGAATTACAGTTTGTTCGTAAATATTTAAGTTAAGCAAGTGGTTATGGGACATGAAGCTAAACTTTTATATTTACTAGCTTAGTGTAATTGACACTACTTGATGATCATGACGATCAATTTTGTGTTTTAGACTAGCAATTGTGTGATGTCTCTTTGTCTACGAGGGAGACTAGACCCTGCTTTCGTGATGTTTCACCATCACATATGCGTTACACGTGTTGGTGAGTATTCATGCTCACGTGTAGGTGAGTTTTCATGCTCCCGTTCTCGCTTTGCGTTAGACGTGTTGGTGAGTTTTCATGCTCACGTGTAGGTGAGTTTTCATGCTCCCGTTCTCTCTTTGCGTTACACGTGTTGGTGAGTTCTCATGCTCACGTGTAGGTGAGTTTTCATACTCCAATTTGAGTTTTTATACTCCCATTTCTGGTCAGGCTAGACACCACTTGTGTGATTCCATTCACACATACCTTTTTGCTTTTTGGTTAGCCTAGACACCATTTGTGTGATTCCATTCACACAAATCTTTTTGCTTTCTGGTTAGGCTAGACACCACTTGTGTGATTCCATTCACACATACCTTTTTGCTTTTTGGTTAGCCTAGACACCATTTGTGTGATTCCACTCACACATACCTTTTTGTTTGCGAGGTTAGGATAGACACCAATTGTGTGATTCCATTCACACATACCTTTTTGCTTTTTGGTTAGCCTAGACCTCATCTGGGTGATTCCGACTCATCCATATGGGGTAGCTCCCCATGGTCTTCGGACCGTCATGTGATAGGCCTCTTTCCCTTTTTCTGTGATTTCTAGATTTCTTTGGTAGATTTCTAGAATTTGTGTTTTCTGGATTTCTTGTGTAGATTTCTAGAACTTGTGTTTTCTGGATTTCTTATGTAGATTTCTAGAATTTGTATTTCCTGGATTTCTTGTGTAGATTTCTAGAACTTGTGTTTTCTGGATTTCTTGTGATGATTTCTAGAATTTTTGCTTCACCAATTTTCGTGATTTCTATTGATAAGTTTTGTCAATTTTTGTGCATTGGTGAATTTGTGTGTCATTGACTTGTTATGAATACAAGTTGAGGGTATGATATCCCTTCCTATCTTTGAAAAGATTCTTGTGACATTTTTTATGAATGAAAATTCATTGGTATTGTATTTTGATGCCAATTATTTTGATGAGATTTTGACGTATTAACTTCAGTAACGATCAAATTTAAAATGAATTTTCAAGCGGCTATCCCGCAATGCTGATTTTGTTGTCCGTTCTTACGGTATTTTGAGAAGTGCAATTTCCTTGTCGTAGTTCTTACTGATGTTGCTGTTTTAATCACGTGTTTTAAAAATTTGCTATCTTTAAAATTGTTTCAAAATATAAATTAAAATTGTTTTCAAAATTTTTACAGTTTACGCTTTCAAAAGGATGAGGAAGAGATTTAAACGTTTCAGCAAAATCGAGGACTATGACCCCTTTCTTTTACTAATTCGCTTAATTCCGGACTTGTCAGTTTGAGAATGTGAAATGTTATTTTTAAAATACACAATTTTGCACTTTCAAGGAAACGATGAAGTAAATTAAACGATTTAGTAAAACTCGTGGTTATGGGACATATGCGTTTGCTATATCGGTTAATTCCGGACTCGTTAATTCAAATATTTGTGATTTCTGATTATCGTTTTTGATAATCAGATATTTGTTGTTTCTGATTATCGCTTGTGATAATCGGATATTTGAGATTTAATTATCGTTTTGATAATTGAATATTGTTGATTTGAGATTTGATTATCGTTTTTGATAATCGAGTATTTGAGATTTGATTATCGATTTTGATAATCGAATATTTGTTGATTTGATTATCCTTGTTGATAATCGAATATTTGTTGAATTGATTATCGTTTTTGCTAATCGAATATTTGAGATTTGAGATTTCTGAATTATCTATTGATAATTAAATTTTGTAGAGAATTTGTGAATTTCTTATATGAAACTAAAAGATTTCTTTGGTGTTTATATTGTACTACGTCGGTGTACCGACTCAATTTTCTGCTATTCATGACGTTTTCCACGTCTTCCAATTACGGAAATGCCTTAGGGATTTTCGATTTTTTTTCTTGAGCAACATTCTATTCACACCATTTCTTCGGAGGTTGAGCACCTTCGAAATAAAGATGTTTCTCTTACGGAAATTCTCAATGATTCTCAAATTCTAGGGATTTCTCTTTGGAATCCCGAGAATTCATCGAGCAAACACGTTCAGGCTTAATCTTCCATGCTCTTTATGGTGAAATTCCTATTTCGAATTTCTTCCTTTTGTGTTGATATACTTTTATGGATGTTACCTTTTGTCTGTTTATCCCTTATAATTGCGAGGACGTAATTTCTTTAAGGCGGGGAGTCTATAACAACCCGGAATTCTCACCAATCTATAATCATCGTTAAACGGTTTAT
The DNA here is from genome assembly GCA_030765085.1 of Allium cepa. Taxonomy (NCBI): domain Eukaryota; kingdom Viridiplantae; phylum Streptophyta; class Magnoliopsida; order Asparagales; family Amaryllidaceae; genus Allium; species Allium cepa. The sequence continues at coordinate 362,733,277 of CM060942.1, forward strand.
GGCGATGGCATAATTGCTTTTTGGAGTTTATAAAACCCGGATTGAATTCCTTTCAAAAATTTGATGAACAAGGTTGCGGGCTTCAATCTCAATTTGGCCCACATCGTTCATTTTGTTTGTTTGCCGATGGTTATCAAAAAGAAAATAATAATAATAATAATAATAACCGGCCCTCCCCCCTTATCTTCATTTTCACTTCGCAACCCTACAAAAAAAATCATGAAAATAATGGCGGCCATTCCTTTCGTTCTTCTTTTCGAAGTTAGGGCTTGTGAAAAAAATTTCGAAGACGCCGACGTTCAATCGTTGCTCGTCTCTTATGATGCTTGCGGCCGCTTGATTTGTGATCGTCACTGCTGCAAATTTGGTCGAGTTTGAGAAGATTTCGGCTGATTCAAATCGTCGAACGCCTCCACGTGGACGAATTCGTCTTCGCTTCAATCAATGTGAGTGATACTTTTCACTCACATCTAATTCGAACTCCATGATTCATCTATTTCTTTTCTTCGTATAATTTTGTTGCCGTTTACATGACTTTGGTCACCTGAGTTTACAGCTGTTAAATTGTGGTTCGATATTGTTGATTTCTTTCGACTTCGGCACTGACTTGTTTGATATCTGTTTTGGGATCTTTGTGACATTTGATTTCTGTTTGCTCTAGTTCGTGCTTTTCTATGGTTAACTAACTGATGCTCACGGTTTTGATTTCTCTGGTTAAACTGTATTTTGATTTCCGTGAATTTCTCCTGTGACTTCCTTGATATTAGCACTCGACCTTGTTGAACATTGCTTTGGCTTCGTTCGAACTTGTTGCCACCTCTCTTGAACTTGTTTCACTGAAGCATCGAGCTCAGGTGGTCTTCACTTATGTGCAGTCTGTATTTACACTGCCTCTGATCTTGACACATATACTATATTTCATGTTAATCTTCACTGTAACATGCTGCACCGTGTATGTTTAATTGCTTCTTGAATCCCTTGAGTCTGTAGTTGTAATGTTTCTGGCTTCAAGTATGGATGCCCTGACTGTCATAGGTGCACTCACTATCACTTGCTGTTGTAGTTCTCACTACAACCTTAGTTTGAATATCAAGTTGTGCTCATATATGTTGCTTGGTTGGTCTGCAATTCCTTGCAGCCACCTCTGTTTCATTTTTGTCCCCATGCTTGAACTTTGATTGGTTGAAGCTCTGTTTGCCTGGTTCACCTCTGTTGATTACATTGGTGACTGACACTGCTCAGTTGCTTGTTTCAACCCCATTTCCAGGTTGCATGTAATCTTGTTGAAGTTGTTGAACTAGTGTTCTTGTGGTTTGCTATATCAATTCATCACACTTGAATTGCATTTAAGTTGCTTACCAGACCCATCTTCTTGCTTCTTACTACTATGTGCATGCCTGAGCTTCCATGTATATAATGTATACACATGTATATGTATATATGTGAGTACTGTCACGGTGGTATTATCTATGTATTTCCATTGATATGCTGCCTTGTTTTGTACTTGATGTAAGTGTTCCTAGTTTGAGAGTTCTAGTGTTTCATGCTATTGCCTGCATCCTTGTTGGTACCTGTTTATTGTGGTTTCGGTTGCTTTATTCATCCTTGCTAATACATTTTGGTTACTGGCACTATAGCCTGAAATAATAGTTGTCACTGGGCTTGTAGCTTGATACACGCGTTTTCTTTGAACCAATTTCGAATAAGTATGAACTGTGAGCATGTTGTGTCACTAGTCTGGTCTTGTATGTTGCACTGTGTTCTTATGTTCACTTATTCTGCATTAATCTCTTGCACCTATGTATGTCTGACCATGCACCATGTTGTGTGCATTTTCCCTGATTATCATTTTACAGAAGATTTGATTTTAGAAACTATGGTCGAGGCTTGATTTTATGTCTTGGACATCTCATGTGAATATACACCTGTGTTGAATCCAGCTTAAACGCTCGGGTTTGACCTTGTGCTAGCATTGCAAATTTATTTGAATTGCAATTGAGTTGAACCTGATTTTCCTTGGGTTTGAGCTTATGCTCGTTTGTGAATTTTCGTTGTGTACATCATTACTATAGTGGCAAGGCTGTGCACGCAAGCATGAACTGCAGCCACACGGAATTGAGTTTTTGGGGTAGATTATCATGGTAGTGGCAAGGCAGTGCACGCAGGCGTGAACTGCATTGATATTCTATTTTGTTTTGATTTATTGATCTTTTGCATATTCCATATGCTGTAGCGGCGAGGCAGTGCACGCGTGCGTGTACTGCAGCCCTACTCGAATTAATATTTTAATTGATATTTCAATGGTTTGAACTGTTTTGTTTATTCAACTCAATATTCTGAATTGCATTCTGATTTGGTTAAATTTGCTGATTTGTTGTCTAACACTGTTATGTGATATATTTACCGTTATTTGATTTCCTTATTTAAGAATCGGATAAGTAAATTTATTGTGACTATCGTCTAATTTTTATTTAATTATTATTGCTTCTGTGCATTAATAACTGAGCTTGAATTAGACTGATCCGGGTATTATTTTCTTTTGAATTTAACATTCGGGTCAGACCCGAGTTATTTCAGGTTGTAGATATCCTGCTTTGGGTTGCTGCTAGAGCTATGAAGTCCTTTCATATCTTTTGGAGTAGTCGTCGTCATTTATAGTAGTCAGTGTAATTGTATAGGAAGATATGTATTCATGTATATTATATACGTTAATGTACTTGTATATGTAACTTCCTGAGTCGACTATTGTAATTGTATCATATGTATTGTATCACATATATTGTAACTGATATCAGTTATTATATATATGAGACTTTCTGTTTTTATCTGTGTTCCGCATTTATAATATCTGTGTTATTATTATATATTTTGTTCTAAACTATTATGAACCATCGTAGTTCGTTTTATACTAGAATTGGGGTATGTCGATGGGAGTAAATAAATTAGAGATGAAAAATGAAAGAATATATATACCACTCCTATCGAGATAACCAGTACTAGTGTAAGGCCTAACTACGGATGGTCGCTCCTCAACAGCCTTATTCTCCGTGCTAGTTGACAACACTACACTATAGTGTTCTTGGCTAGCGTGGGTATAGAGGTGGGGCGTCACAAAAAAGGTGAAAGATGTTACTTGTTTCAATTTATTGGATAAAGGCCATTACTTGAACAATTGTAAGAATCCCAGAAAACAAGGAATGAGAGAGCCATTTATGAAGCCAGAACAGGAATATAGGGAATGTTATTACTGCCACAAGCTGGGACATAGGATCATGAATTGCCAGCACTGAAGCAAGCTCAAGTAGCAATGGCGTATGTAATCAAAGATGATTCTTCAACCTCAAAGGCTGATAAAGGAAAAGAAATTTTACAACGAAATAGTCTCGTTTACGATAAATTTTTTCGAGTTTTTTCAACACGGGAGCTATACATAGTTTTATTTCTTAGAAAATCATAAATGAGTTAAATCTTGAATATGAAATCATAGTCGAATCTATTTTTGTCTGTTTTATTGGATTTTGATATATTCTACGAATAGTTAGTTGTTCCTTCGGACTAACCAATCCCTACATATTTCGTAGATCAGATGACCCAAATATTTTGTAAAGTATTAAATGAGTTTAGAGTCATATTTTTTAAGGGGGGAAATCTGTAACATCGCTGAATTTTAGCCAAGGTAATTTGATAATTAATTTAATTTTTGAAATTAAATTGTGGAATTATTTGTGAATTAATTATAAAGTTTACAGAATAATTTTTTTATTATAAATAGAACTTTGGTTTGAAATTTAAGGATAAATATTTTATAAACAAAAAATTGGATTTAAAAATAAATATATTGGATATAAATTTAATATGAAATTTTATTTTGATGTTAATCAGAAATTGTTTCTAATTTTATTAAATATGCATTCTGATTTAAAAAAATGAAGTTTTGAATTTGATATAATAGATTTTTCAAAGGCCAGTTTAGAATAGAAAGTTTTATTCATGTGTAATTATATTGTAAAACCATCTTTTGCATTAAAAGATTTTTATAAATGGTTAATAAAGGAGTGTATTTATTTAAATAAGAAATATGATATTAAGTTATATTTAAAATATTATTTATAGTCCTTAATATATAGTAAAAGTTTGAATGTTGTCTAAAAGTTAAATTCTATATTTTACATATGTGTGTTATTTAGTAAAGTACAATTTATTTTAAAATTCAATTTTTCTTAAGATTTTATAAAAGAGAATGCATTTATTAAATAATAGAAATTTTACATATGAAAACATTTGTTATAACAAGTGTAAACAAAATAAAATACATATGTTGAAATATGAAAATATATTTGCATAATGGGTTAAAATAAAATTTACAAAAATATTTTAATTAAGGATATAAACATAAAAATGATTTTTGTGACATTTGTATATTAAAGAGGTTATGTAATTACAAATGTAATAAAATGGGACAAGTGGCAAAGGAATTATTTTCTTTTGAATTTAATGTAAAAACATGTAAGAGAAAAAATAGGCAGGCTGTTATATTCTTCTCAAAAAAATTTCTCATGCCTAAACAGAATTTCAAAATCCTCTTCAAAAAAAATCTAAATTCAAAATCTTTTCAAATCTAAATTCCTCAAAATAAAGATCAAACCTGAAAAACAAATTCTAAAGAAAAGGCAAAGGCTCAGATCAAAGCCTGGAAGTTTAAAACCTGAGAAGCAGATCAAACTGGAAACATATTTGGTAAATAAAAGAAATAAAGAAAAACTGGAAATTCAAACAGCAATTAGGCAACTCAGAAACGAGCAAGTTTCACACAAAATCAAACAAAAGATAAAGTAATTCATCAACAAGTAGAACAACCGAGGAAAATCAGAAGAAGAATTTTCAAAACTCAAGAAAAAGATTTTGTTCTCTGTTCAAACTTCATCTCATGTGAGTAAACTCATTCAAACCTGAATTTGTTTGAATCACTTGTTTGCATGTGATGATATGGAAAATTATGAATTAAATGTGCCAAAATGGATATATATTCATGCATGTACGTATGTATAATGGTGTGCATGTATCTGGAATCAAGCAGATGATGTCTCTGTTAAAAATTACAGGGTCTAATTAAGTTCAAAATCCAATTCGATCTTCCTCGATCTCTTCCAGCTTGTAATATTAAAACAAAACATGTTTAAAATCATCATAACTTAATTTTAAAAATATATTTTTAATATAATATGGAATGGTTTTGTCTGAAAGAAGAGATACAGTGAAAAAAATCCAAGATTTACCAAAATTTTGATTTGCATGAATTCCAGATTTGATTATATCATCTAAACCCATTTCTAAACAATGGTTTTTAAAACAAAAACTAGAATTTTTAGTTGCGTATTAGGGTTGTAATTATGGGACGAACGGGATATGGGTTATAGCTATTTTTTCTAGTGATCGAGCAAGAATTGGACTTCAGGATCGTGGCAGTGGGTGCTGGGATGATCAATAATCATAGGAAAAATACAAAAGGAATTTTTAATTCTTTGTGGATGATGGTTTGAATCGAATTTGGGTTTAAGTTGTTATATCCCGGAATTTTTAACAAATCAATTTAATAATCTGTATTAAAAATTAAATTGATATGGATATTCTGTTAATAATTATTCAAATAAATTTAATAATCTTCTTCAATAAATATTTAGATTGGTTATTTTATCTTTTAAAAATATAAATTGATTTCTATTTACAATATAAATATATGGTTTATATTTTAAATAGATTGGTATTGTTTAAATTTTAATAAGTAAAGCATATTATCTAGTTTTAATATTGGTAGTAATTTGGAAAATTTGTTTTATTTAGTATTCAAGTTTTTTAAAGTTAAATAAATGATTTTGGTTCAAATTTAATAAATGAACCATGTTTTAAAATTCTAATATATACATTTTTAATTTGGAAATTTTAATACAAATTAGTATTGAGTTTTCAAAGACTATTTCATAAATAAATATATGATTTTAAAAACTGATAAGAAAAATATTTAAATGTTTAAATTAAATTAGATTGAGTTTTAAATTTGGAATAAATTTAACAAAAGGTTTCATGGCTTAATAAAATGGATATTTTATTAATAAAAATATAATTTCTTGCAAAATGATTTTAATTTAATAATAAAAGATTTATAAAAACAATATTAATATTGTATTGTCTTTATAAATAAGTTTTAAATAGGATTGTAATTTTTATTTCAAATTGAATTTATATTCAAAGCTTGATTTGAAATAATTGGTTTTTAAATTTAGTTTGAATTTAAATTCAAAAGTATAAAATCTTAATTGTTTAATTTTTAATATGTATAAGTTTCAATTTGTAAAACATGATTTGTTCTTATTTCTTTTGTAAATTTATACACATATTAATTATAAATAAACAACTTAAACTAAGCTAACACATACATTAAATTGTAATTAGTACTAATTGTTTTAAGAGACAAGTATTGCATTCTTTTAACAAGTGTAACATTCATGTAACATGTGTTTAAAAATTAGCATAACTAATTGACAAGTGTTAATTTTAGTTTTAATTTTTCTTTTATTTGATTAAATCTGAAATACATCTACATTAGTATAGTTTGCATCTTCTTCATATTGCATTTCATTTTTCCTTAACAAAAGAAAATCTTCAAAATTCTAAAATCAAACTCACCTTCAAAATTTTATAAAACCAGTAACACTCTTCAAAAATATGCATACTCAAAACCATGTTCAAATCTGCACTGATTCACCTCTTCAAGCAAATCTGCATATTCCTCCTTTTCAAAGTCAAACCCTGCATATAAAAATCTGTAAGCAAACTTGCATATCCCACTTTCTCAAAATCAAAGAAGAGCCTGCATGTTTTCTGCACTCTATTTTAAAACCTGGAATGATCATGCTTGCATTTTGTTTCTGCACAACCTCAGTTTGAAGTATTGTCAAACACATCTGCATGTATTTGAGGAGTTAGCACCTACATCTGCATCTGCATGCAAGTAATTAGAGTATGGATCATGAGCATTTAGATTTCAACAAAGGAAGCAAGCCTGCATATTCTTGTTTCTGCAAAATTCATAAAGTCAAAACAGAGGGTCTGCATTCAATAAAAGGTGAATAACTTTGAACTTTAAAATTTTAAATGGTTGCATACTAGGTTATTTAAAATGGAATAGCTAAATTCTTATGTTATGAATAACTGTTGTTATGAATATGTACGGTATGCATGCTGTTTTTTTTTCTTTTTAATTGCCTGTTCTATTTCTCTGATTTCTCAAGCACCCATAATTTTATTTATATACTTATTACTAAAATTGTTTCCTGATATAAATGAAAATAATAAAGCAAAGTTGTTTTAAGTTAACATTTAAAAGTTTTTAGGAAGTTATATACAGGTTGTTGCCTCTGTAAAACCAAAATCATCATGTATGTTTAAATTTTTCCAAAACCAATCAAATTAATATGGTAATTTAGTAATACAAATCAAAAATATAAACTGGAACCTAATTTTTAAATCAAGTAATAGGATTTTTAGGTGTTTGATTTAGTGCCAGTTTATTCTTGAACAAAAATACGAATTTGAGAAAATTCTTGCAATTTGTGATTTAAGATAACTCAGGATCTTTTTGAGTTATAAAGGAAGGATCTTAGATCCTTAGAAAAATCAGAGAAGTGGATATATATTGCTAGATTGATTGCAGTTTTGATTTTTCTGAATTGAACCCTTGTTTTGAATTGGGTTGAGCATTGATTCAGTGAGAAGGGTAGGATGGATCGAGTGCATTTTTTTTTGGGGATTGTGTAGTGGAAGTGTGAGGGAGTTCGTGGCCAAAAGGGTCGACTGTCAGATGGTCGGGGTGGTGGCGAACTGTCGCCGTTGACAGGGTTGTAGCTGAAACCTGTTTGAAGTTTACAGGTTTGGATTGGGAAGCTTAATTTTTGAATCCTTGTTCTAATGTTCGATCTGATGGTTGTTGTGGGTATTCTTGGGTTTATGGAGGTTGATTGGATCATCTATGATGATGAGAAGAGGTGATGGTCGCCGTGCATGTGCACGGCGATGAGAAATTCTAGTGATCTGTTAGGTTTTGGTTGTTGCAGGGGAGGTCCTTGTGTTTTCTCAAAGCAAGTAGGTTAGTAACTCGAAGTAGGCAAGTATAAGACTCGAAGTAGAAATTGATTTTATCTCGGGTTACTCTGTAATTGACAGGCTTCAGGGAAACCTGTTTTTTTTTTTAAAATCTGGGTTTTTAATTTTTTTTTTTAAAATCTGTAGTTTTGTTTAGGGTAAGGATTAAGTTTAAATTCAAATGAAAGTTTGAATTTTTGATTTGAATTTAAATCCAAGTTTTTAAATTTAAAATGGAAGTTTTAGAAATTAAATTAAATTATCTAATTTGTTTTGGTAAAATAGTTTAAACACTTTTAGTAATGAGATTTTAAAATATGAATAGATTTGAAGTTTATTTGAAATCTGGAAATCTAAGTTTAAACATGAACTTCAGATTTAAATTTAAATAGTAGATTTAAATTGAATGTTTAAACTAAGAACACTACAAGAATTACTCTTTATAGCAACGGGCGGGGGCAACAGCGTCCAATGGCCATTGACCAACGGCTAGCAACGACAAGCTTTTTCCCTGAATTTTTAATAACAAAGAACACTTTCCATTGGAAGCCGTTGGAAATATGTCGTTGGCGGCCGTTGTAAGCCGTTGGAAAACCGAGAGTAAGCTGCAGCTCGATCTTCTTCTTCCCCATTCCATCTTCACCCGAAATTTATTCCGAACACCCCCATTTTCCCCCCTAAAACATTTCCAACCCCATTTTATCCCCTTCTACACGTTCTAGCATCCCCATCTTCGTTTGGAAGCTTCACAACCTCCAAAATCAGGTATTATTTGCTAAAACCCTAGTTTTGTTAAATTTTTTATTTTAGGTTACATTGGTAATTTTAATGTATGTATTGTGCTATTGTACGTGTAGTGTAGTGTATTGGACCTTAATTACAGTTATTAAACTAATTATTGCATGTATAACTATGATTTGTTAAATTAGGTTTATTATTAAATTAGTTTCAAACTTAATAATTGTCACTAACCTAAGCATGAACCTCACTTCTTATTATATTGGTGATTGAATTGCGTAAAAACGTACGTAGAAATTAAGTGATTATATTGACATATAAATTGTTCACTTTTGACATGTTATGATATGATATATATGTGATACAGTTTGTGCATGACTAAATGTGATTTGTGATGCGATTATATGTATAACATTTTTCGTTTATTTTATACGTTGCGCGCACACACTGGATTTTTTTTTTGTTTTAGGAAAAAATCATTATATATGCGTTGATTCAACAATTTGTTTATTGATATAAAAGTTTAAATTTTATGAAAATAAAATTTAAACTTTTATATCGCTAATTTAAAAATTAAACCCTTAGAGTGCTTTTGGCCCCGTCTGATAAGTATTGTATATGATCGTTGTGTGGATATTCATTTTTTAACAGAACGGACATCTATATTCATCGTATACAGTATTTGTTGGATTTGTCCCTGTATTGGACAAGTTACAAAAACAATAACGTAATTAAATCTCGTAAATCATTTCAGTTTAAACGGTTCGTAAAATTTCGACAGCGCTTCCCTTTATGTTCCCTGTGTACACGCAATTGTGTACTGTTCAGGGAACTAAAGCGAAGTGTTGTCGAAATTTTGTTGGATCGTTTAAATTGAAATGATTTATGCGATTTAATTACGTTATTGTATTTGTAATGGGAGGTAGGATGACCCATCAACAAAGTGTCAATTATCAATTAATATCAAATTCGCTAATAAAATTGTTTAAATAGAATATAATGTTCATTTCAAAATAAGCTTTAAGTATTATTTTAACAGATATAACAAAAACAAGAAGAATGTTTATAAAATTGTTTTAATAAAAAATGTCAACGCAAAATTATATCGTACTTTTTAATTATATGCGTAGGTAAATGGACAATTATTTTACTGATCGGAGCTGGATGTATAAAAAACGAAGGGTCGATACTGAAGGCTCAACAAGTGAACATTTTAATAATGGTGTTAGCGTATTTATGGATTTTGCTTTACGTAATAACGAAAACTACAAAGAAATCCGTTGTCCATGTAGTAAATGCAAACTATTAAAGCATTTGATACCACAAATGGTTAGAGTTCATTTGCGTCAGTACGGTTTCGTATCGAATTATTTGATTTGGGATCGTCGTGGGGAACAGTTAGCATCTAATCCTGTACAAGATGAGGAGGTGGTGAGTAAAGAAATTTGTACGACAAATCTTGTAGAACATATGGTTGAAGATGTTGCACGTTCAATGTTTCCTGTTCCTCAATTAACTGATGACGATGGTGATGCTGAAGAAGAACCAAATATTGGGGCAAAAAAAATATATGATTTGTTAGATGCCACGAAAAAACTCCTTTGGGAAGGTTGCACAAGCAGAACCCAGTTATCAGTAATTGCTGAATACATTACGATGAAATCCAAATACAACCTCACAGAATCTGGATTTACGGCTGTTGTACAAGCTGCGAAACGACATATGCCTCCTAATAATCTAATGTGCGAAAATCATTACGAAGTAAAAAAAACTGATGTCGGCTTTCGGTTTACCGTATCAAAAAATAGATACGTGTCTAAAGGGTTGCATGTTGTTTTGGAAGGAAGATATCAACCTTAGAAATTGTAAAATACGTAATCAGGAAAGATACAAACCAAGAAAGAAAATGGAAAAGGAAGTCCCGTATAAGCGTATGCATTATTTACCAATTACTCCTAGACTTCAAAGGTTATATGCATCTTCTGTAACTGCGCAACATATGAGATGGCAATGTGTGAGAACACAGGAAGTAGGTACGTTAACACATCCAACTGATGGGGAAGCATGAAAGCATTTTGACCAGAGATATCCCGATTTTGTGTCCGAAATTCGTAATGTTAGACTTGGTTTATGTACAGACGGATTTTCCCCATTCTCTCAATTTGGTTCGATATATTCGTCCTGGCTTATAATTGTCACACCTTATAATTTACCTCCTTGGATGTGTATGAAAACTCCACTTATGTTCCTTACAGTTGTCGTCCCTGGTCCCGATGATCCGACACAAGGAATCGATGTTTATTTACAACCATTGATTGATGAATTAAAAAAATTATGGTACGAGGGAGTAGAGACATATGATATTTCCCAAAAAAAGAACTTTCGCATGTATGCTTCTTTATTGTGGACAATCAGCGATTTTCCTGCATATGCAATGCTTTCAGGTTGGAGTACGGTCGGTCGTCTAGCTTGTCCTTATTGCATGGAAGAAACACGAGCAATTTTTTTACCTCATGGAAAGAAAGTTTCGTGGTTTGACTGTCATCGATGTTTACTTCTATTAATCATCCTTTTAGAAGAGATAAAAAAAACTTTATAGCTAATAGACATGAAACTTTGAGACCACCTACGGTTTGGTCAAGCGAAGAAATTTATGAACTAGTAAAGGATTATCCAAAGATACATGAAACCGGAGAACAAATTGAAATTCAGGGTAAATCATCGATACATAACTGGTGCAAATAGAGTATATTTTGGGAATTGCCTTATTGGAAAAATCTCTTGGTTCGTCCTAATATTGACGTGATACATAATGAGAAAAACGTGTTTGATAATCTGTTTAATACAATTTTGAATGTTAAAGGGAAGACGAAAGATGATTTGAAATCAAGACATGATATCGAAGTAATATGTAATCGTCCTGAGCTTCATATAAAACCAAATGACACAAAAAAGCCAAAAGCTTGCTATGAGCTAGACAATAATCAAGTTAAATAACTTTTAAAATGGGTGGAAGGATTACGATTCCCAGATGGCATATCTTCTAATCTTTGTAGATGTGTTGACTATAAGAACAATAAACTTGGCGGGAAGAAAAGTCATGATTGTCATGTTATGATGGAAAATTTGTTACCCGTCGCTTTTAAAGAACTGTTGCCCGTAAAAGTTTGGACTGTTGTAACAGAACTTAGTCCGTTTTATAAAGAGATTTGTTCAACTACATTAAAAGTTGATCGTCTACGTAAACTTGAGGAAGAAATCCCGATATTGCTTTGCAAACTGGAAAAAATATTTCCTCCAGGTTTTTTCAATGTTATGGAGCATTTACCAATTCATCTTCCACTTGAAGCACGTCTTCGAGGGCCTATGCAATATGGATGGATGTATCCATTTGAAAGGTATATTACTATTTAGTTTATTACATATTGGTTTAATTAAATGTATACAAAATTAAATTAAAATAATTTTTGCTAGGTTTTTAAATCATCTAAAGAAAAAAGTGATACAGAAAGCTCGAGTTGAAGGTTCGATTTGCAAATCGTACATCGAAGAAGAAGCTTCGTTTTTTTTCTCTCACTATTTCAGTGACCATGTGAACATATCATTTGAAAGTGCTACACGTAATGGTGAAGGCATTGAAGAAATGATTGTCAAGCAACTTTATCCATTTTTAAAAAAAACTGGTCGGCCTGCTGGTAAATGTGTGGAAGTATGGTTGGATAATAGAGATTATCAAGTAGCACACACGTACATTCTTCTCAACTGTGCCCAAGTTGCACCATTTATTTGGTATTATATATACACATACGTCTACAAATATGTATACACAAATATATATATATATATATATATATATATATATATATATATATATATATATATATATATATATATATATATATATATGCACACATGTATTTTAATCATAATGCAACATTTGTTCTATGATTGCAGTATTTACGAATCACAACATCCAAACGACGATATCGGTAAAGAATTTGCTGCTTGGTTTTCTAACTACGTTTTTGATACAAAAAATTGTGTTGTAGATGAAGGATTGAAACATTTTGCTATGGGACCAAAAAGGATAGTCAAGACATATCCAATATTCTTTGTCAACGGATATAAATTTAATACCAAAGAATAGGGTGCCGAAAAATCAACTAACAATACTGGTGTATTTGTCAAAGGTAGTGATGATCCAAATGATCACATAAATGACTTTTGTGGCGTGCTGACCCAGATTTTGCAGTTGACATATTTCACTCGACCCGCGGAAGAAGTATTTTTGTTTAAATGCAACTGGTTCAACAACGTTCCCGGTTCTGGAATAAACGTGGATCCAAAATATAATCTTATAGAAATAAAACATACTTCGAGGTATTATAAGTACGACCCTTTTGTACTTGCGAAACAAGCTCTTCAAGTTTATTGTGCTCCTTACCCATCTTTAAGAAGAGATAAAATAGATTGATCGACTGTTTTTAAAACCAAACCAAGGTTTACATTTGATGGATGAAATATTCCTGAACAGCAAGCTTACCAAGCAGATATCGACGAAAATAGAGGAACAATATTAACCGACGATCAAATAGATTTTGGACCTCTAAACGATGAATCAAATGCATTAATTGAAGCATTTGAGAGTATAGAGGAACAAAATATAGAGTGCGAAGAAGAGTCAGAATCCGAAAGCGATGAGGATTGACCACTAATCAATATTTTGAGAAGGTAATTTTTTTCATTTTTCTATTTCCAAAGTAATTTTATATGATATGTATCACAAAGTCTCTTTTATGTTACGCCATAATGTATGTTACGCCATGTTCATTATTCTGGCACCATTTGCATATTAAATTAATCAATGTTACCCTTGCATTTCTTTATACTATGATTTCATATAGGTATGTCGGGACGCAGACGTTCACACTCCGGATCTTCCAGCTCACAGAGAGGTGATGATGCTGGTCCTTCACAGCCGGGTGTTCGGGCTATGGTATGGCTGAAACCCAAAGCCGATGGCAGATAAGTATAAAGTTTCAAAATTTAATTTTATTCCATACAATCTTTTATCAAATATATATAGTAGTAACGGAATATTAAATGTTTTTTCTGTTTGTACACAGCGGTGGGTTTTCGTTGGAGCCTTCCAACATAGTACTCACGATCTCGCGACGGGCGTATATGGCTCGTATGACCTCGTGTTGGCCGAGGTGGACTGCGATCCCAGAGGGGGTGCGGGAGGCTATCTGGCAGGACTTTTTGGTATGTGTGGTATAGCAATTATTGCATTATGTAGTCATGTACATTATGTCAATTCATGTTTGCACTTTTTATAGCAACTGTGTAACTCATATTTTTTCAAACGTGCAGGGGGAAGTGGACTTGGCCGATTCTGATGTTTCAGTTGTCCGTGCCATTAGAGCAGCAAAATTGCAAAAAACTATCGCGAAACGATTAACAACATCAAAACATTGGGAAAGAGGCCTCATTGGATGAGTGAAGCTGTTTTTGATGAGTTTGCCACCTGGTGGAGCAACGAGGATTTTGTGGTAAATCTCTATCATATATTTAATTTAAATTGTTTGAGGCAAATAATATATAAATAATTAAAACTGTCAAAACAATTTTTGTTTTCAATTTAAATTTGCAGAGGCAGTCCAAGAGGAATTATGCAAACAGGAGCAGGAACCCCGTTACACATCGCGGTGGTTCCAAGTCTTTCCAGCATCGCCGGGAAGATTTGGTATAATTATTAAATAAGACAAATAGTTAATTATTTTAAGTTTTAATTTGTTAAATTATAAATAATGTATATTTATATGTGCATATTTCAGGAGAGGCAACGCGGGGGGAGGGGGGGAGCTGTTAGTTATTGGGATGTGTTTACCCATACACATGCATTGACTTAAGTCGATGATTCCGGCGTAGTTTCTTACTCTTAGGACCACGATGACAAAGCGCGTGCTGCCTATGTAAGTATAACATAAGTAACTAAAACTTACAAGTTAATTGAAATAACGTAATTAACTAAATTCAATTATATTTTGCATGACAGCAAAAGTTTCAGGAAGCGCGGACAGCCTTGCTTGAGAGTACGGGACGAGCTCACTTGACCCCCGATGAGGAGGACGCCATTTTTGAGTCCGTCATGGATCCAGTGACCCGCAGAAGATGCTATGGATATGGAAGACAATCGGTTAGTTAATTTGCAATTATTTAATACTAATTTTTTAGTGCGGTTGATAATTTAAATTTGTTTACAGGTTCAGACAGTCCAGAAAGAATATCAAAGGGCTCAAGATAAAGAAGAGATTGCGCAGCTACGAGCCGAGCTTGCTGAGATGTGGGAACGCAATTTGCTGCATGAAGCGAGGACGGAGGAGTTGAACCGGCGTATGGCGGAGTTCATCGCACAGTATGGGCAGCCTCCTTCATCTGGTGGTTCTGGTGCTGAGTGATTTAGGTATGTTTTGTTATTGGCATGTATATTTTGGAGTTGGTGAGAATTTGATACATTTGGAGGCCGTTGGAAACTGTTGAAGTGTATACCAACGACAATTCCAACGGCCTCCAACGGCGTTCCAACGGCCTCCAACGGCCATTCGCCATTGGAAATAGTCGTTTCTCTTGTAGTGGAATGAGTTGAAAATTTCTAAAACTTTGAAATGAATTTAACTTCAAAATTCTATGATTTCATTTTAAGACAAACTTTTGTTTTATCCTGAAATTTAAATAAGTTTTAAAATTTTCAAACTTTGATAAGTTTAAATTATTTTAATCTAAACTTGTATTTAAAATGGAAGTTTAAAGTAATTTCAAGGGTACTTTGATTTAATTAAATTGTTCTGAACATAATTAAGTTATGTTTTATCTTGAAATTTAAATTAATATTTCAGGATTAATTTAACTAACAAGGTAATTAAGATTAATTAATTAATTTAAATAATTAATTGAATTTGGAATTAATAATTGATTAATGATTAATCAGTTTATAATTATGATCATTAATTAGATTATTAATTAATGATGAATGAATATTATTAATTATGTAATTAAGTTTTAATCAAGGTTAATTTTATTTAATAATTAACTTTAATTAATAAATGATTAAAGATAATTTAATTTATAATTAATTTAAGTTAATTACTAAATGAAATAATTAAAGGATGGTTAATGAAGGTCATTAACCAGGGTTATTTAACAATTAATTAATATGGTTAATTGTTATAATTCATTAGAATTAATTAATTTAATAATAATCAATTATGATGGTTTGAGTGTAATTACTTGATAAAGTAATCAAGGAATTAATTACTTAATGTAATTAATTTAGTTTAATATGATTGTTTATTTTAATTAATTAAGTTTAATTAATTTTAAACACTTGAGATTTAAAGATAATTACTTTATGTAATTAATGATTTGGAAATTTACTTAGTTAAGTAAATGATTAATAATTACATGATTGTAACTAACTGGAGATATTTGGGTATGAGGTGAATTGGATTTAAATTACTTAATAATTAATCAAGGGATTAATTAAGTAATAAATTAAAGGATAATTAATTTGTTTAATATAGTAATTAAACTAGATAATTACTAAATGAAATTAATCTGTGATGATGATTAATAATTATTAGTTAATTACTTAAGTAATTAATTTAATTAATAATTAAAGATCATTAATTATTTTAATTAATGATGTAATTAAAGTTGATTTATTATGATTAATTAATCAATAATAGGTAATTAAAGGTAATTAATTAATGTAATTAATTAAGGATTAATGTAATTAATTAGGATTAATTAATTAATTGAAGTAATTAAAGGTTAATACTGTTTAGTTGAGAATAATTAATTTTGTGAAATTAATTAAGGATAATTACATGAATGTAATTAAGGATAATTAATCAAGAGTGATTAATTAAGGTGATTAATAATGAATGATTAAATTGATTTTAATCAATTAAATGATTAAGTAAGCAAGATTTATATTGGTGAAGTAATTAATTTAATTTATTTTAAATTAATTAAAGATGGAGTAATTAATTTAATTCATTTTAAATTAATTAGTAATAGAGATAGTTAATTTAATTCATTTTAAATTAATTATATTGATGATGAATAAATCATTGCTTATATATGTATGGATGACACTGATTGTCTTGGATGCTTTAAGATCTCAGTAATGAGATAAATAATATTGTGTGGTATGGATGTTTGACTGTATTGTGATGATAACATAGGTTAAGGTTATCTATTGTGATGATGATATATGGAATATCTATTTGATATTGATAATGTGGATTACCTGTTATGTGATAATGTTGATTTATCAGTTATGATTTGTGAGTTATCTATCTGTGTGTATTTAGATACTGTGTTGAATTGTTTTAAACCTTTAAAACAACTTGGACTTAAAAGACACGCTTTGGATTTCGATGAGACCGGGATCGAGTTTCCATATTTGGATATCCGAAAACCACATCGATCCAAATAACGTCAGGTCGTGTATCAAAGTGGAGCTTTGTGAAGACTTGAGGTGTAAGGACTATGAGTCCATATAACTCTGTGGGTGATTCCGTAATGATTTGACAGAATTAGTTCTTATAGATTCGAGATGGTGGTTCAGAGTGCAAGGGTTATTGTCGTTAACTCTGAGGGTGATTCCAACAAGAGTGTAACGAGATAATGCCTTCGGTTTCGTTCGAACCCGGAACGAACTTGTATGGATTGAATGCTTTCAGAACATCGTCTGGTGGACGATGAGCATTCTAAGTGATATGTCCTATAAAGGTAATCGTAGCCTCAAGCCTCATCAACCGGGAATGGCTAAAACAGGGGAGGTGCAACAAGGCTTCGTGGGTCGCACCCACTGGAGAGCAAGATTTACCTCTGTCTAGAAGTCCCTTTATAGTCGGCTGTGTGGGTGGTTGCTAGCTACAACCACGGGGTTGTCTTGTTCGGAACTGTTCAGTAAGGAATGGGTCTGGCTTTATGTTGCAGGGGAGCGGGCGTACTCCTCGGTACGTTGATCTAGGCCACGTACTGTGACGGGCGGTACCCCAGTAGCCCTGCCATTGTGTGGAATCCAAAATCCAATAAGTGCCAACGGTTTCGATTGTATTACCCACTTTTGTGGCTAGTAGCTGGAATTTAATCATGTAACAATTTCGACTATTTCTTATTTATTTGAAAACCCTAGACACTATTGTAATATCATCGGATTTCCTATCAAGTGATTTGGTTAGCGTAAGGTAAAAACTTTTACATGTTTATGTGTGGGAAATCTTACGTGATACCTTTCTTTTTAAAAGGTTTTTGAAAGTTAAGCAACTTTAACATGTTACTCACACCAGACCCATGTCTGACCCGGAGTTTATTTTTGTTTTTCATAAACTCTTGGGTACTCAAATTTTTATGAGTAGTCAAGGGAATTCAGGTTAGGATTCAGGTTTGCTTTGACGAATTGTGAAGGAGCAGTGAAGCAGGAGGCTTTTGCGTGTAGATATATATAGTTTTTCCACTGTGTTGTGTTCTCTGAGTTGTTGTCTTTGAGTTGTATCGAGTTGTATAACTAGACAGGTGTTTATAACTGTCTAGTATGTGTTATATATCAGTGTACTCTGATATGGTTGTAAACTATGTAATGTATTATGTTATTAATATAATATATTCGTTCCGCTGTTAGATTCTGATGTTGATTCTTTCTTCTCTTCATTCTATTCTCTTTTCTATCCCTTTCTTTCTTAAAGATGATGTGATTTTCTGGTGGTAGAAAGTCGGGTCGTCTCATTTGGTATCAGAGCATTAGGTTGAGTGAATACCTAGGCACTGTAGTGGTGTCTTTCTTGAGAGAGCGTATTTGTAATTTTTATTATATATATATATATATATATATATATATATATTTCTACCTATCTGTTAGGTTACCTGTTCAGGTTTTCCAATATAAGATATAAAGGTAGATGGGGTAGTAGTGTGTGTAACACGATTACTAACATTGGTTGGAGTTTGATGTTTGAGATTGGAAGTGTATTTGTCGAGACTGTAGACCTAATACCGTCTCGAGAGAGTTCTATAGCGATGAAGATCTTCATTGATCTCTGAAGGAAACCTGTTAAGGTTCGGAGTTTATTTTTGAGTTGGATGAGTAGAGTTTGGATCTGTCGGTTGGACAGAAGCAAGTGATGGTATTTTGATACCTCAGGAAGTAGTAGTTGCATGATGAGATGCAGTGACTATGGATGTTCCCGAAGATGTTTTCTTTGGAACAAGTTAAGGAGGTGAGTCTACTTAGGTGTTGTGGCTGTGTTCAGCTGGCGTTTCTGTTTTCTTTGAGGTCCGAGTCTCTCGGAGAGCTTTGTTTTGGGATTCTTTGGCATCTGTGGCAGCAGTGCAGTTTGGAGTTCAGAAGCATTTAAGTGGACCCGTTTCTTCGATGGGTTGGCTAGTCAAGTGTAAGTTATTCTATTTGGTTAAGGGAGAACAGTTTTTCCTTGGATTTGGTTTGGGAGATCGCAAAAGTGACTTGTGATTGTTTGAGTGTTCTCTTGGGTTATCTGAATTTTTCTGGATGTCTTCGGGAAGCTAGAGTTTTGTCGCATCTGGAGATTGCGTTTTCTTATTGACTGGGATTCCAGGAGTGGAACCAGTAGTTCAGCTTTATAGAAGAATGGTTCCAAGAGTAGAGTTGGTGTAGCAGCTCAGAGTTTTGGAGGAACTTCTAAATTTTTTATGGATTAGTTGAATCATATCTCTGGGGTGTGTTGTCCTGTTTTTGCTTGCGTTTTTCTTCAGCATTCTCTTCTACTTCAGATCAGAGTTGAGCAGCTGAAGCAGTTTGGAAGTGTATCTGCTTTTCTTTTCCCAGACAGAAGAAGTAGTTATTTTCTGATGTTGAGGAGTAGGATTTGAGTTCTTGGTTCTGGTTGATCTTGATGAGATCATTTTGTTGAGATGATTGGTCTAGTTTGTTTCTAGAAGCATCAGAAAGGTTGAGCTGATCAGTAAGTTTGTAGACAGACCAGGATTGTCCGAAGAGATTTTGTGGATAAGAGTCGGAGGAATTTGGATTCTGAAATCGGAGATTTAATTTTGGATAAGTTTTCTCTGCTCAAAAGTGAGCTATAAGTTTGGGTAAGCCTGAGAAGCTAGCTCTGAAGTGTTTTGGATCTTTTCTGTGATCTTGGAGTAAGTGATTGTACTACAGGATTGAATTGCCAGTTTGGATAATTGGGATTCGATGAGTTTCACGTATCTCCGAGGGAGTACGTGTATGATCTATCTCTGGTTGTGGAACCAGCAGTTCTGGAGTTTTGGTTGTTGAGTCAGACTCGTTTGTAGTCTGATATCTTGTCTAGTGTTATAGATATAGTGGTATAGGAGCTTTATAGCTTCATAGTATTGTTTGTTTGGATTTTCTAGAGCGAGTATCCCGGTATATATATACCCGGGGAAACTCGATGAAATTTTATCCAGAATTTGTCTGGATAATTAGATTTGTTTGATTGGTTGTTTTTGGTTGTTAGCATATGTTTGATATATGCTTGTGATTAAAATTTAAAATTTGATAAGATTATTAAATTACCTTTGTTTTAAATTTCGAGGACGAAATTCTTTTAAGGGGAAGGATTGTAATATCCCGAAATTTTTAACAATATCAATTTAATAATCTGTATTAAAAATTAAATTGATAATGATAATCTGTTAATAATTATTCAAATAAATTTAATAATCTTCTTCAATAAATATTTAAATTGGTTATTTTATCTTTTAAAAATATAAATTGATTTCTATTTACAATATAAATATATGGTTTATATTTTAAATAGATTGGTATTGTTTAAATTTTAATAAGTAAAGCATATTTTCTAGTTTTAATATTGGTAGTAATTTGGAAAATTTGTTTTATTTAATATTCAAGTTTTGTAAACTTAAATAAATGATTTTGGTTTAAATTTAATAAATGAACCATGTTTTAAAATTCTAATATATACATTTTTAATTTGGAAATTTTAATACAAATTAGTATTGAGTTTTCAAAGACTATTTCATAAATAAATATATGATTTTAAAAATTGATAAGAAAAATATTTAAATGTTTAAATTAAATTAGATTGAGTTTTAAATGGAATAAATTTAACAAAAGGTTTCATGGCTTAATAAAATGGATATTTTATTAATAAAAATATAATTTCTTGTAAACTAATTTTAATTTAATAATAAAAGATTTATAAAAACAATATTAATATTGTATTGTCTTTATAAATAAGTTTTAAATTGGATTGTAATTTTTATTTCAAATTGAATTTATATTCATAACTTGATTTGAAATAATTGATTTTTGAATTTAGTTTGAATTTAAATTCAAAAGTATAAAATCTTAATTGTTTAATTTTTAATATGTATAAGTTTCAATTTGTAAAACATGGTTTGTTCTTATTTCTTTTGTAAATTTATACACATATTCAATTATAAACTAACAACTTAAACTAAGCTAACACATACATTAAATTGTAATTAGTAATAATTGTTTTAAGAGACAAGTATTGCATTCTTTTAACAAGTGTAACATTCATGTAACATGTGTTTAAAAATTAGCATAACTAACTGACAAGTGTTAATTTTAGTTTTAATTTTTCTTTTATTTCATTAAATTTGAAATACATCTACATTAGTTTAGTTTGCATCTTCATTCATATTGCAATTCATTTTCCTTAATAAAAGAAAATCTTCAAACTTCTAAAATCATTCTTATCTTCAAAATTTTATAAAATCAGTAACACTCTTGAAAAATACGCATACTCAAAACCCTGTTCAAATCTGCATTGATTCACCTCATCAAGCCAATCTGCATATTCCTCCTTTTCAAAGTCAAACCCTCCATATAAAAATCTGTAAGCAAACTTGCATATCCCACTTTCTCAAAATCAAAGAAGTGCCTGCACGTTTTCTGCACTCTGTTTTAAAACCTGGAATGATCATGCTTGCATTTTGTTTCTGCACAACCTTAGTTTGAAGTATTGTCAAACACATCTGCATGTATTTGAGGAGTTAGCAACTGCATCTACATCTGCATGCAAGTAATTAGAGTATGGATCATGAGCATTTAGATTTCAACAGAGGAAGCAAGCCTGCATATTCTTGTTTCTGCAAAATTCATAAAGTCAAAACAGAGGGTCTGCATTCAATAAAAGGTGAGTAACTTTGAACTTTAAAATTTTAAATGGTTGCATACTAGTTTATTTAAAATGGAATAGCTAAATTCTTATGTTATGAATAACTGTTGTTATGAATATGTATGGTATGCATGCTGTTTTTTTTTCTTTTTAATTGCCTGTTCTATTTCTTTGATTTTTCAAGCACCCATAATTTTATTTATATACTTATTGCTAAAAAAATTTCCTGATATAAATGAAAATAATAAAGCAAAGTTGTTTTAAGTTAACATTTAAAAGTTTTTAGGAAGTTAAATACAGGTTGTTGCCTCTGTAAAACCAGAATCATCATGTATGTTTAAATTTTTCCAAACCAATCAAATTAATATGGTAATTTAGTAATACAAATCAAAAATATAAACTAGTACTTGATTTTTAAATCAAGTAGTAGGATTTTTAGGTGTTTGATTTAGTGACAGTTTATTCTTGAACAAAAATATGAATTTGAGCAAATTCTTGCAATTTGTGATTTAAGATAACTCATGATCTTTCTGAGTTATAAAGGAAGGATCTTAGATCCTTAGAAAAATCAGAGAAGTGGATATATATTGCTAGATTGATTGCAGTTTTGATTTTTCTGAATTGAACCCTAGTTTTGAATTGGGTTGAGCATTGAGTCAGTGAGAAGGGGAGGATGGATCGAGTGCACTGATTTTTGGGGATTGCGTAGTGGAAGTGTGACGGAGTTCGTGGCCAAAAGGGTCGAGTGTCAGATGGTCGTGGTGGCGGCGAACTGTCGCCATTGACAGGGTTGTAGCTGAAACCTGTTTGAAGTTTACAGGTTTGGATTGGGAAGCTTAATTTTTGAATCCTTGTTCTATTGTTCGATCTGATGGTTGTTGTGGGTATTCTTGGGTTTATGGAGGTTGATTGGATCATCTATGATGATGAGAAGAGGTGATGGTCGCCGTGCATGTGCACGACGATGAGAAATTCTGGTGATCTGTTAGGTTTTGGTTGTTGCAGGGGAGGTCCTTGTGTTTGCTCGAAGCAAGTAGGTTAGTAACTCGAAGTAGGCAAGTATAAGACTCGAAGTAGAAATTGATTTTTCTTGGGTTACTCTGTAATTGACAGGCTTCAGGGAAACCTGTTTTTTTTTTTTTTTAATCTGGCTTTTTAATTTTTTTTTAAAATCTGTAGTTTTGTTTAGGGTAAGGATTAAGTTTAAATTCAAATGCAAGTTTGAATTTCTGATTTGAATTTAAATCCCAGTTTTTAAAATTAAAATGGAAGTTTTAGAAATTAAATTTAATTATCTAATTTGTTTTGGTAAAATAGTTTAAACACTTTTAGTAATGAGATTTTAAAATTTGAATAGATTTGAAGTTTATTTGAAATCTGGAAATCTAAGTTTAAACATGAACTTCAGATTTAAATTTAAATAGTAGATTTAAATTGAAAGTTTAAACTAAGAATGAGTTGAAAATTTCTAAAACTTTGAAATGAATTTAACTTCAAAATTCTATGATTTCATTTTAAGACAAACTTTTGTTTTGTCCTGAAATTTAAATAAGTTTTAAAATTTTCAAACTTTGATAAGTTCAAATTATTTTAATCTAAACTTGTATTTAAAATGGAAGTTTAAAGTAATTTCAAGGGTACTTTGATTTAATTAAATTGTTCTAAACATAATTAAGTTATGTTTTATCTTGAAATTTAAATTAAGATTTCAGGATTAATTTAATTAACAATGTAATTAAGATTAATTAATTAATTTAAATATTTAATCGAATTTGGAGTTAATAATTGATTAATGATTAATCAATTTATAATTATGATCATTAATTAGATTATTAATTAACGATGAATGAATATTATTAATTATGTAATTAAGTTTTAATCAAGGTTAATTTATTTAATAATTAACTTTAATTAATAAATGATTAAAGATAATTTAATTTGTAATTAATTTAAGTTAATTACAAAATGAAATAATTAAAGGATGGTTAATGATAGTCATTAACCAGGATTATTTAACAATTAATTAATATGGTTAATTCTTATAATTAATTAGAATTAATTAATTTAATAATAATCAATTATGATGGTTTGAGTGTAATTACTTGATAAAGTAATCAAGGAATTAATTACTTAATGTAATTAATTTAGTTTAATATGATTTTTTATTTTAATTAATTAAGTTTAATTAATTTTAAACACTTGAGATTTAAAGATAATTACTTTATGTAATTATTGATTTGCAAATTTACTTAGTTAAGTAATTGATTAATAATTACATGATTGTAACTAAGTGGAGATATTTGGGTATGAGGTGAATTGGATTTAAATTACTTAATAATTAATCAAGGGATTAATTAAGTAATAAATTAAAGGATAATTAATTTGTTTAATATAGTAATTAAGCTAGATAATTACTAAATGAAATTAATCTGTGATGATGATTAATAATTATTAGTTAATTACTTAAGTAATTAATTTAATTAATAATTAAAGTACATTAATTATTTCAATTAATGATTTAATTAAAGTTGATTTATTATGATTGATTAATAAATAATAGGTAATTAAAGGTAATTAATTAGCGTAATTAATTAAGGATTAATGTAATTAATTAGGATTAATTAATTAATTGAAGTAATTAACGGTTAATACTGTTTAGTTGAGAATAATTAATTTTGTGAAATTAATTAAGGATAATTACATGAATGTAATTAAGGATAATTAATCAAGAGTGATTAATTAAGATGATTAATAATGAATGATTAAATTGATTTTAATCAATTAAATGATTAAGTAAGCAAGATTTATATTGGTGAAGTAATTTATTTAATTTATTTTAAATTAATTAAAGATGGAGTAATTAATTTAGTTCATTTAAATTAATTAGTAATAGAGATAGTTAATTTAATTCATTTTAAATTAATTATATTGATGATAAATAAATCATTGCTTATATATGTATGGATGACATTGATTGTCTTGGATGCTTTAAGATCTCGGTAATGAGATAAATAATATTGTGTGGTATGGATGTTTGATTGTATTGTGATGATAACATAGGTTAAGGTTACCTATTGTGATGATGATATATGGAATATCTATTTGATATTGATAATGTGGATTACCTGTTATGTGATAATGTTAATTTATCAGTTATGATTTGTGAGTTATCTATCTGTGTGTATTTAGATACTGTATTGAATTGTTTTAAAACTTTAGAACAACTTGGACTAAAAAGACACGCTTTGGATTTCGATGAGACCGGGATCGGGTTTCCATATTTGGATATCCGAAAACCACATCGATTCCAAATAACGTTAGATCGTGTATCAAAGTGGAGCTTTGTGAAGACTCGAGATGTAAGGACTATGAGTCAGTATAACTCTGTGGGTGATTCCGTAATGAGTTGACGGAATTAGTTCTTATAGATTCGAGATGGTGATTCAAAGTGCAAGGGTTATTGTCGTTAACTCTGAGGGTGATTCCAAAATGAGTGTAACGAGATAATGCCTTCAGTTTCGTTCGAACCCGGAACGAACTTGTGTGGATTGAATGCTTTTCAGAACATCGTCAGGTGGACGATAAGCATTCTAAGTGATATGTCCTATAAAGGTAATCGTAGCCTCAAGCCTCATCAACCGGGAATGGCTAAAACAGGGGAGGTGCAGCAAGGCTTCGTGGGTCGCACCCACTGGAGAGCAAGATTTACCTCTGTCTAGAAGTCCCTTTATATTCGGCTGTGTGGGTGGTTGCTAGCTACAACCACAGGGTTGTCTTGTTCGGAACTGTTCAGTAAGGAATGGGTCCGGCTTTGTGTTGTAGGGGAGCGGGCGTACTCCTCGGTACGTTGATCTAGGCCACGTACTGTGACGGGTGGTACTCCAGTAGCCCTGCCATTGTATGGAATCCAAAATCCAATAAGTGCCAACGGTTTTGATTGTATTACCCACTTTTGTGGCTAGCAGCTGGAATTTAATCATGTAATAATTTCGGCTATTTCTTATTTATTTGAAAACCCTAGACACTATTGTAATATCATCGGATTTCCTATCAAGTGATTTGGTTAGCGTAAGGTAAAAACTTTTCCATGTTTATGTGTGGGAAGTCTTACGTGATACCTTTCTTTTTAAAAGGTTTTTGGAAGTTAAGCAACTTTAACATGTTACTCACACCAGACCCATGTCTAACCCAGATTTTATTTTTGTTTTTCATAAACTCTTGGGTACTCAAATTTTTATGAGTAGTCAAGGGAATTCAGGTTAGGATTCAGGTTTGCTTTGACGAATTGTGAAGGAGCAGTGGAGCAGGAGGCTTTTGCGTGTAGATATATATAGTTTTTCCGCTGTGTTGTGTTCTCTGAGTTGTTGCCTTTGAGTTGTATCGAGTTGTATAACTAGACAGGTGTTTACAACTTTTTAGTATGTGTTATATATCTGTGTACTCTGATATGGTTCTAAACTATGTAATGTATTATGTTATTAATATAATTTATTCGTTTCGCTGTTAGATTCTGATGTTGTTTCTTTCTTCTCTTCTTTCTATTCTCTTTTCTATCACTTTCTTTCTTAAAGATGATGCGATTTTCTGGTGGTAGAAAGTCTAGTCGTCTCATAAGTCCTGTATTTGGATGGTTGTAGTCACGTGGAAGTCTCACCGTCGACACTGCGATGCAGGCAACCGCACCTTGGGGGTCGAGTTCGTGGCGGGTCGAAGCACCTTCGGCCAGAATGGCGTGGGTTCTGTTGTTGTGTAGCGGCGAGGCGGAGGGGTTTTCAGATGAGCATGTGGTTCCAGAGTTGGGTCGAACAACTGGTATTTGAATTCGCCGGCATTTCACTATTCTAGGTATCGTGGATGGTCATAGAGATCACCGACGACTTGTAGGAGGTATTGACGTTGGTCTGAAAGTCAACGACCATCGGTGCACGTGGATGCGTGCACCTATGCATTTTTGTTTATCTGGGTGGTTATAGGTTCGGGAAGAAGGCGAACGTCTCGGGGTTAAGCACGCATAAATGATGGGTTTACTCGAAGCGAGTGAAGGCGTGGTTTTGCCCGGAGTCAAGCTCGTGTAAAACAAGCATTTGTTGGGTTATTTGGTTTGGGGCAAAAGTTGTTTCAAATTTTAAAAGAAAATTATGCTCTACTTTGAAACAAATTTTGTTAAACAGATTTTTGTAAATATTATATGTTGACCCGGTTTTAATTAGTTAAGAAAGTTTTTAAATAAAATTGTTTTAAATTAACCAAGATTTAAAATAGTTTGAAATAAATATAACCTTTATTTTGAAAGGTTTATTTTAACTTAACAACGATTAAAGGTTAGTTAATTAATATAAAGAATGTTCTAAAATTGTTAATTAGCTTTTAAAGGTTAAGTTAAATTTATTTTTAAAGGAAATTAGTTACTTTAAGTTAATTACTCAATTGTATTTATAATAATTTTTTTTAATAATTCAAGTTTAATTAATCAAGTAGAGAATGAATAATTAATCAAAAATAATTACTTGGTGAAAGTAATTAAGAATGGATAATTAATGATTAAAGATTGATCTATCAAGTATTTAAAGTTTAATTAATTTAAAGAATAATTAATTAATGTGATTAATTAATTAAGGTAATTTATTTAAGAATAATTAATTAATTAAAGGTTAATTAATAAATGAAATAATTAAGGGATGATTATTAATTAAGGATTAATTAATCAATTATTGTAATTAATTAAGGATAATTAACCAAAGGATTAATTATTAATTGAAGGTTAATAAATGATTAATTAAAGGATAGTTAATTAAATGTTTTATAATTAATTAATATTAATTATCTCGAATTTGTAGTTTGTTCATAAGTAATTAATCTGATTTAACATAATCAGATAATCAATTAACCTTATTATGGATGATTGTATTCTATTGACTACTGTGAATTGTTTTGTCATCTCTGCTATATGATGCTTTGTGATTTGAATTGTTTTAATTCAATCTATGATGAATGTAATTTATCTACAATGCATTTATATTATCTATCTGTGATTCCGTGTATATAGAAGCGTTATAGTATTATACCGCTTATCGATAGTGCTGTTATTGTACCTGTGATGATTGATGATGTTGCACTATTGGGTAAAACCCCTGGACTACACTATACACACACAAATATGGATTGCAATGGAAATTGATTAAGTCATGGATTTTTGAAATAGTTTTAAAATTGAATTTTTGAATCCAAATGGTTTTGGAAATGGATTGGGTTTAAAGTGAAAAGCTTTTGAAAAGGAATTTCAAAGATAAAAGTTATTTTTGAATAACCTAATTTAGTTTTGAAATATGATTTAAATTTGAATTCAAAATTTCAAATTGAATTCTATGTTGAGAATTTATGATTTAAAAAGGTTATACAAGTTTATATGGGTTTTAAACCATTTTTAAAGTTGTTTTGGGAATTTGAATTTAACCCAAAGATTTTAACTTGTATAAATGAAATCGGATTTTTTTCCAAAATAAAAATTGTTTGTTTTCAAATAATAAAAGCTTTCATATAAAGAAAGAATTTCCAATTTGTATAAAAGGGATTTCAAATTTGAAATGAAAATTGTTTTCCAAGTTATGAATGAATCTTTGGAAACGGGTTTTGAAAGCTATAAGTTAAATCTTTGATTTAAAGAATTGAATGGGTTAATCCAATTGAAATGGAAATTGTTTTGAAATCCATGAATGAATCTTTTTGTTTAAAAATTTGAAATGGTAATCTGTTTAAACCATTTGAAAGAAAGTTTTGGGTTTTAAGTTGTGACTTAACTGAAGTCCCATATCCATATGTTTCAAAATATTGCGCTCATTACTCGGTTTAGCCGAGAGAGAACCTTGTTTCATATAACCCATTCCGAATAATGATACGACGTTATGGATAGCATTTGAAGATGAAGACCGGGTATTCACGAGAACGATAGGATAAGTCGTCGAATGACTCTTCACTGAGTAGCTACGGTATAGAGATCTCCATATGTGATGGGGAGTCCGATCGAGATTGTGAATACCGGATTGCAAGGGCTTCTTCGAAAGTGCCTTCAGTTTTGTTCGAACCTAGAACAGAATTGTATGGATGTTTGTCTGACATTACACTTTGAGATGTAAAACCAGTTTCTACTAAATACATTTCTATTTGGTGGCGGAGATTTATTCTCTTAGCTTAACACGCTTCTTTGAGGCGTACGAGCTCAGAGGATATGTAGTTGATGGTAACTAGTGATACATTCCTAATTTGGTAAAGTGGCATACGAAGTGTTGTTGATCATTTGTTGATCAAAGCATGGATTTGTGAAAAAGCGTTGCTTTATGGACGAGACCACATCGAGCCTCACAACCCAGTAATGGTCGTAACAGGAAAGATGCGGCAAGGTTGCAGGGGTCGCACTCCTAGGGCATATCCATTCCTTCTGGAAAAAGGGTGGTATCATGGTATGGAGCCCAGATACTTAACTCATGTGGACACTTTATATTTATTACTGTGTGATGTTGCTTTGTGGTTGAGGATCCTCAGATAAAGGTCGCAAACGACCGGGGGTGGCATATCTTTAGGTTGTACTCCCGGGCTGGGAGGAAACCGGCCTGTGTTGGTAGAGAGCTGGGTAAGTTCTCGGGGCGTCCCTCTAGAGGCATACCCATGTGGCAATGGAAAGTTCCTTTGCCTGACCATTTGTTGGAAATCCAATCTCCAATACGCGTCGTGTACGGTTTTAGTTGTATAACCTACCATTTACTTATGGTGGTCACCACTGTTTAGATGGTAGCTATAGTAGGCATAGTTCGAAATGTCTATGCTGGCTAAGATTAATATTATACTTGCAAATGTTTTCCACTATGCACTAATAATAATATCAAAATGGTTTTCGCGTATCAAGCATGTTTGACTATCATAATGAGTAATCTCATCCAATTCTTCATATGCATGGTGTGTGTGGCGGGAGGCCTTATGGTAGTTTCATTTTTCAAAAAGCATTGCGGATTTCAATGTTTTAAATTCTTTTGTTGTTTGTTTAAGGATAAAACTGTTTTTGTTTGTTCATACCAGTCCCATGACTGACCCAAAGTTTATTGTTCCCTTCCTAAACTCTGGGTGCCCACAATTTTTCACAGGGGCAGTCTAGAGTTGGGTTTTTCAGATAATCCAATAGTAGGCGTAGATTCGATAGCTTTCGCAGTCTTTGGTTTTGTAGCATTTGGGAATCTTCTTTAATTTTTTGATCTTTGAAGTTTTGGTTTGGCAATCACATTTGGGATCGCATTTGCTACAAGTTCAAATTGATGGTGGTTCGAGCTTGAAGTTTTGAAGCTCTAGCTTTGGAGTTTTGGTTGGGAGATGAAGTATTGGATTCTCTTGAAGGCTTGCTCATGTTGAGATATATTTCCGTTGTGGTGTTGTGTTGTATTATCCTCTGATGGTGTTGGGTTGTTGTATCATGATGTATATCACATTGTATCTATATTATGTATATCAATGCAATTATCTTTCATTTCCGCTTTGTTTTTTCATCTAATGTTGTTGCAAGCTCCGGCGATACAGATTCGATGTTTTTTGTTGGGCATCAAGTTTGGGTCATCATAGTTGGTATCAGAGCTAAAGATTGAGTAAGAACTTTAGCTACGGAGTGTAACACATTATATGGCTCATTAGAGATATGGTGAAATATACCCCTGAATGAGTACAACCAGTGAAACCGAAACCAGGGAAGTTAAATGGGTTGAATTGAAAAGGGAGTGATGTGTGATCTCAAAACGGGTTTGAGTTCTGGAATTTGATAATGGATGCTATTGATTGGTGCTTAGATAATTTAGATATTTATTTACTTTTAATGATATTGATTTCATCCTATTAATAGTCTATGAAACTGCGAATTGGATTATTTAAACGAATTAAGAAGTGGATTGAGATAATATATATCCATTACTGAAATCTAATGGAAATAAAACCTAATTTTAAAAATATTTAAAAGATTTTGATTTTTGAAATGAAATTGAACTTATGAAAATGAAATCACTTTGAACTTAAGATTTAAATGTTAAAAAGGAACTTGTAAACTGAAATTGTTAAGAATTGGGTTCAAAGTTAGAGTAATTTTGAACTGAAATTGTTTAAACAATTTTTAACTCTTACTTGAACCCTAAAATAACTTAAGTAAAAGTAATTTAAATGAATATTAGAAATTTGCACTCAGAATTAAATTGTTTAAAGACTTAGGTTGTTAAATTAAAAGTAAAGGTTAATTTGATTTAAGGGATTAAATCAACATTTGAAAATTTAACTCGAATTTGTGTAAATTGAGTTGATTTAAAAATTGAAAATGGAATTGGAATTAATGCAAAGGATGAATTGGAATGAATTAATTGGATTTTAAATTCAATTAAATTAATTGGGAGTGTAATCGAAGTTGAATACGAAAGTGTGTTATGGATTGTGTAATATGGATGTATGATAATGCAGCGTATAATGATGATAATAATACTGTAAATAGTGCGGAATAAGAAGCAGTATAGTAAAATGACACCAGAGGTTTTTATACTGGTTTGAAGCACCGTCCTACGTCCAGTCCCAGAAACCTTCTGGAATTTCACTAAAAAAACAACAACCCTCACTTAACCCGGAGGAACGGGTCTATACGCCCCTGAGTAGCTGAACAGGGACCTGAGCACTAGAACAGGATTTCGCCTCAATAGCCGAAGAGGACTTCACTCGCCTGAGCAGCGGAACAGGACTTCAACTAATACAGAAAATAGTTTGACTAATGTGTGTTCTGATAACACGTATTTTATCACTTGTAGTACACCCTTTCTATAATCATCTCCTCGAGTATAAATATTTATATTTGAAGTATATGAAGAATAGAAAAGTATATTATTGCTTTAATGCAGAATATTCAAAATTATGATAGCAAATAGATTTTAGAAAGTTAGATCAGAGAATAAGAGAAATCAATTGTGGTTAAGTAATTTGAAATGAAGTTGGAGTTTGTATTTATAAAGGTTGGAAAGCAGCGACTATTGGTGAAGAGTTTCGACCGTAGTGTTGCATCTGAATCTTTTCGTTAAAGGTTTGTAACTCTTCACAAAAGTCGTGTCCTTTCAAATAAGTGGCTGTTATAGAAATTCAGTCGACTGAGCTATAGAGTCGGTCTACTGAAGATTCAAAAGTAATTTGAAATTTAAATTCGTATATATTTATGTAACTGTGCATGCTGCTCACAAACTCCAATGTCAGTCGACTGCCTCAGTAGTTCAGTCGACTGACCTGGTCATTTTTGTGCAGTTTTCACATTTACATATATATATATATATATAATATTTAGTAAATATAGTGATCAAATATATAAGCTAGTGTAGACATAATAGAGGAGGGATTTTAACAAATATTGACCTAAGACTTAAAAACAAAATACCATAGTTGATGCACCGGTTTTTGAAGTCTCATTTCCTTGTCTCTTTTTGTCGTAGCAGTCGTTAAATCTGTATGTTGTAGTGATAGCTTCGTGTCATGAATCAAAACCAAGTCTTAAACATTCTTCTCCTTTTTGATTGATGACAACTTGTAAATAGATATGGATTTCGACTGAATATATAAAACATAAATACTTACTCCCCCTGAATCTTTGACGCTCTATATCTTGCATTCTTATTAGTAGCAATAATATTATAAACATACATATATAGAGAATTTGTTTGAAAAAACAACGAAAAATGATTAAAAACTATGACTATTTCTTAGGACTCGGTGTCTTCAATTCTTTCAGTTGCTTACGACGAACATTCGAAGCTTCGTTGCGATCCCACGAATTTGGTGAGTATGGTGGTCACAGAGGAGACGAAATCAATGGTCGTCTGATTGGCGAAATAGTATTTTTGTCTATCGGGTGTGACGATGCCCCTTAGAATTTCATAGCTATATACTCGATTATTCCTATACGTCTGGAGTTTATTTTCTGTTCGTAATACATCTCCTATTGTAGTTTAGAGATTCCTACTGATAAATAGTGGAGATCGTCGATCTTTTGCTTTGTGTTTGGGGAAACATCAACAGTCTTCTTTCCCTTTTTCTTATCCGGAGTATATCCGGTGTGGTAGACCGATGATGGTGAACCTTTATGGTCCAGAGTTTTTGGAGAGTTGGTCGAGGAAATGATTTCGATAGAGTCTGTTGTAGAGGAAGTTGACATTGTTTTAAACACTGCTGTTAGTTAATGCTTTACTTCAGAGAATCAGATGATGTTTTTTATTTTGTTTTGAGTGCATAGGAAAAGTAATATGCACCTATTTATAGATTTAGTTTAGAAAAAATAGGATACTAATTGGTGGTTTATATCAATTCTAGCCAAAAAGTATGTAGAGACATTGGTTTTCTGTTAGCTGAGCTAATTTGAACGATTTAAATATTTATAAAATTAGTAATGCAGATTATAAAGGTAAATTTGACATATAATGTAATATGAAATACTTGTTACCGTATAATAAAATGGCCATAATAGACAAGAACAGAAAACGTTAATAACTTAGGTGATTAAGAGACTTGGGCTCTTTACAAAAGGTCACAAGATCGAGTCTCAACATGGTCGGAATTTCGAATTTTTCGTAAAAATTTTATGTTTGAATTTTTAGTTTAAAATTTTTATATTTTTATTTATATATCCTTACTTGAATTTATACCGAGCTCACGTCGCAATTTTATAAACGTATTCTCAAATAGTGGTTTAGTAAAAATATCGGCTAACTGATTTTATGATGGTACGTAGTCCAGATTTATTATATTTTTTTCTATATTATCACGTAAAAAGTGATGTCTAATATCTATATGTCGAGTTCTCGAGTGATTTACTGGATTTTTAGATAAATTTATTGCAGTAGAATTATCGTAGTAAATTGTTGATTTTGATAGATTGATTCCAAAATCTTTAAGTGTCTGTTGCGAATAAATTACTTTTGTGCAAGCTAGTGCTGCAGAAATATATTCTGCTTCACAAGTTGATAGAGAGACACAGTTTTGTTTCTTACTAAACCATGATATTAACGATTTACCAATGAAGTGACACGTACCACTTGTACGTTTTCTATCTGCTCGTGATCCTCTGAAATCAACATCGCTATATGATACTAATTCGAACGAACACTCTTTTGGATAGAAAAGTCCGAAATTTATAGTTTTACTAAGATAACGTAGTATATGTTTTACTACATGTAGATGTGATTCTTTTGGATCTGCTTGAAATCGTGCACATAAGCATACACTCGTCATAATATCTTGTCTACTTATTGTTAAATAAAGTAGTGATCCTATCATACTACGATATAATTTCTGGTCTGCACTTTTGTCGTTTTCATCTTTATCAAGATGTGTTGTTGTGCTCAAAGTGTTGGTTTGGCAGAAGTGTTTTCCATTCCAAAACGTTTAATAAGATTATTACAGTATTTTTCTTGATTAATAGATATTCCATTTGAAACTTGTTTAATTTGTAGTCCTAGAAAATATGGTAATTCTCCCATATGGGACATTTCAAATTCTCTAGTCATTATTTTTGAAAATTCTTTACATAATTCATTATTAGTTGAGCCAACTATAATGTCATCGACATATATTCGAACTATTAATATATCATTTTTAGAATGTTTTATAAATAATGTTTGACCTACTTTTCCTATTTCGAATCCCGAATTAATTAGATAGCTTTTAAGATGTTCATACCTAGGACGTGGTGCATGCTTTAATCCATATAAAGCTTTCTTAAGTTTATATACATCATCTAAATATTTTTCATGAATATATAAAGGAGATTGTTCAACATAAACATTTTCTTTAATATAACCATTTAAAAAGCAATTTTAACATCCATTTGATAAAGTTTAAATTTATTAAAACATGCGTATACTAGTAAAATTCGTATTGCTTCAAGTCTAGCAAATGGAGCAAACATTTCTTCGTAGTCTATTCCTTCTTCCTGGTTTTATCCTTATGCTACTAGTTTTGCTTTATTTCTAGTCATATTTCCTAATTCGTCTGCTTTATTTTTATAAACCCATTGAGTTGCTATAACGGTCTGATCATTCGGTCTGGGTACTAGTTCCCAAACTTCATTTCGTTCAAACATATTTAATTCTTCTTGCATAGCAATAATCCAATTTTCATCGGATGATCCTTCTTTAGTATTTTAGGTTCTATAGTAGAGAGAAAAGCTACATATGACAACCCGGTTTTTGGCATCAGATAATTGAATAATTATCTGATTTAATTATTGAAAATGTTGATTTATAGATTAAACAAATAAATGTGATAATCTCCTTTATAAATTATTTAAAATGGGAAAAATTGTTATTTTCAAACAATAGTAATAATGTAATGTTTTTCAAATATAAATAGATTTAAAAAATAAAATTTATTATTTATAAATTTAATTTGTATTGTTTAAATATATACATATATTTGAGTTGATTTTAAATTGGGTTTTAAATTGAATTTAAATTTGAGTTTGGATTAGAATTTGAGATTTAAAAGATAGATATTTAAAAAAAAACATTTTGGATTTTAAATTACATTATATATGATTTTATGTAGAATATTGTATGTTTTATATTATTTCCTTTTAAAGGATTTTATTATATAAATTAAGAAACATACTTATTAATTAGGGAAAATAATTATAAAAGCTTTTAAATCTGTTTAAAATAATTGAATAGTGCATAACTAAAAGTGTAATTAAATTTAGAAGATAAGTGACAAGTGTTAGCATATTAATAATAGTAGAGACAAGTATTAATTCCTTTTTATTTTTTTATTAATCAAAATAAACTCTATTTAAACTTCTATCTTCCTTTTCATTTTCTTTTTCTTTCCAAAAACTAAAAAAACAAACCTGTAAACTATCTTCATAAATCACTAAGAAACCAAAACCTGTAAAATCATTTTCAAAGCAAACTAAAACTAAGTCCTGTAAGCATTTTCAACCTCTAAACATTTATCTTAAGGCCTGAACAAAGATGTGTTTTCAAATGCAAACTGCATCGATCAAGTCTTGAATCATCTCAGTTGATAGAGTTTTCTGGAATCAAAACAACAAAAGCATTCAAGGCTTTCAACTTCAATACCCCTCAAGTTTCCAGTTTTGTCAAGTCTCTGATTTAAAAAAAAGGTGAGAAAACTCTTATTTAAAAACAGTTTTTAGATGTTGCATGCAATGATCTTGTGTGATAAAGTTATGATATGGTTTGCTTGCTTTATTTTATCTGAATATATGTATTAAAAGTTGCTTGATTTCCAGTGTATGTCTGTACATGTTTATATTGTGCTCTGTATTGTAATTGACTCAATTATCTTCATCAAAAAAGTTCCTATCTTCTCAAACAAGCAATATTTGAATTTGGTTACTAAAAGAAAATTGTTAATAACAATGTACCTTTGTTTTTAAAAATAAAATTTAAGTGATTGTATTGATGAATATACTGTAAATTTGAATTTACAGCGAAAATAAGAAAATAGGTGAAATTCAATTATGATGATTCTCGAATTCACTTATTTGGTCTGAATTGTCTTCGAAATCTAGGAATTTTAAAAATAAAATTGTGATTTTTAGTTTAGAATTCGAGGATTTGTTCGGTGATGTACGTTTTTGGGTTTTTGGTGTATTGCCGTTGTACGGCGTCGATTGGAGGTTCGAGCTTCAGCATGGAGGAGGCTGGAGTATGGTAGAGTGATGGAAAAATATTGACTTATTTTCTATTGGCCGTAACGATTGTATTTTGTCGACTTAGGGTTTTTATGCTCGATTGTGTCGTCGAGGTATAGGGGTTTCGTTCGGCGTCGGTGGAGCACCGAGTTCGACCACATAAGGGGGGATTGCTTCAGTGGCTAGAGAGGCATTTGAGCTCGCAGCGGTTTGGTGTTAGAAGGAGGCGTTCGTCGGCGGCTGGTGGTTTTTTGATCTCGTGCATTTTCCAGTTTCGACTGTGATGTCGATTTTGGGTTTGCCATCGGATTGTGTTGTATAGCATTGTCGTAGTGGATGTCGAGGTTGAATGTGTGTTGGCAAAGGTCGGTGGTATGGTCGATATTCTGAAATTTCTGGTCGTGCATGTGCACCATGGCCATTGCATGTTTCTGTTGTTTTTGAGTTTTGGGAAGAAGAGGCCTGACCCAAAGTGTTTCCGTGCTTTCCTCGTGTTCGTCTCGAGGTAGTTGAGAGGTGGGGTCGCGATCTTTGTTGCTTCGAATTGTCACGAGGGTTGTCGCGAGCCTGTCTGGGAACAATGTTTGTTTCTAGTTTTTGCTTAACCATGTTCTAAACTTAAGTGGTTTTCAAATTTTAAAGTAGTAAACTTAAATTTTAAGCAAAGTTTTGACTAGTTTTAAAGGAGGTATAAAATGTTAAGTTTGAAAGTGATGTTTTTAAACAAATTTAAATTTTAAAGGAAATGGATTTTAAAGTTTAAATATTGTTTTGAAATATTTTTACTTATATATATTACATTAAAGTAGATTTTGAAATTAGTTTTTAAATATTTTCAACTTAAATATAATAGTTGAAATATAATTATGATTTAAGTAAAGAGTATTTAACACGAATCAAAGAATGGTGATTTTAATAAATCATATTCAAGTTTTATAATTTAAATTATTTTAAAATAGAAGTTAAGAATTAATGAAATTTAATTTGATCATGTTAATTACTTAATTAACTAAGATGTTTAATTTGGGTGATTAAATTAAGATAAATTAATTTATATAATTAATTAAGTGTAACTAATTAAGTGTAGATTATTACTTAATTAAGATTTGATTAATCAAGGTTAATCAATTAAGAAATAATTAAGTAATAAGTAATTACGGGGTTAATTACTTAATGTTATGAAGATTATTAAAGATAATTACTTAATAAAGAAATTAAAGTAATTAATTACTTGGTGTTATTAATTAAGTTAATGTGGTTAATTTTAATTAACTAATTAAGTTTAATTGATTAAAGATGATTACTTGATAATGAGATTAAGTATAATTACTTAACGTAATTAACGGAGTGTAATTACTTAGTGAAGTAATTAGTGAATAATTACCGGATGCAACTAATTAAGGGTCAAACCGAGTATTACAGATTTTCAGGTAAAGACGTTCTAGAGCTCATGAGGCGAGCTGGATGGAAGGAACGTATAGAGTATTCCGCTGTGATATATTATTATTTATATTGGATAGGTTATTTTAACTGTCCAGTTATTGTGAAATGTTGTAACTCTGATGTAATAAAATGCAATTGACTGATACAGCTTCCTTTGTTTAACGAATATTATTTGATATTATATTTTATCCGCTGCGAATATGAGATTCTGAGTTTGATTTTCTGTTTCTTTTTCTTCTATCTCTTTTCTTCTTTCCCTAACTATCTGGAATTTTTGAGATTGAAATTTTCGGGTCGTTACATTTGGTATCAGAGCTTAAGTTTAAGCGAGAACCGTGGCTTTGGTGGAATTACTCATTAAGGATAGGGTCAATGGTACCCTAGAATGAGCTAAGTGTGTGTGTGTGTGTGTTTATGAGAGCGTACTTGTTACTTTCTTATATAAATATTTCAAATGATTTTATAGAACAATATATTTTGATATTGTAACAGCACGATATTTTCAACCATTCGCATCCATTATAAGTGTATAGGTAGACACTCATGCTGGAATTGAATTGCTCAAAATACCGCGTTGTAAATAAAAATTTGGCAAATCTCAGAATATACAGTAAATAAAAATCACAGATCACAGACGCAGAGTAATAACAATGCAGCGGAAGTAAAAGAGATAGTAGTTCATGAAGCTACTATATAAATATATCAGAGTTACATAATATACAATAGAAGAAATAAAGTACAACGGAAGTTTAAATATGATAACCAAGTACAAGCTGAATAGAACAACCGAACTGAAAAGATGAAACTTTACAAGTAGATAATCTCCAGTGATTCCAATCTCCAGAAAGTGGAAATCCAAATCTGTGAATAACTCAGGCTGACCCGAGCGTAAATAAAAATACAAACACTCGAGTCAGGACATACATACTTATACAATGTAAACCAACTCAAGTGAACTGTAGTAAAAGTATAGGTAACTTAGAAGATGCTTGGGACCGCCCATCCTCTAAGGATCCGTTAAACTATTTACTATGTAGTAATATACGCTATATACAGTAGTGTCTAATCAGCAAAGTATAATCATATAGAAAATAGCGTTAAGGGGATGGTGAACCTTAACGGGTCGGATCTTTAAAACCAAAATCGTAGTGGGCTCGATATAAGGAGATGACATGGCACGCGAGGCAATGCCAGGGTGGATGCACTGTTTGCACTCCCAGACCGGTGGTGACGGCAACCCAGCAGCTTCCTCCCACCTCGAACAATACCCCCGAATCAAAGTGGCGCCATATATTGAATCGCAAAAGTAATAAAATGGTTTCTGATGGAGCATGCTCGATGAAAGGGTGCGACCCTTTGTGTAGCCCGGTATAGCTCCTGTTTTAGTCATTTATGCCAACTCACGGGAGTTGGGTCCACGTAATATACCTCGAGAACGTCGCCACCATCCTCTTCATTCTGGAATCTCCACCGCGTACACAGTTGTTAAAGTGGTTTTCGATATTGGCTGGCTATAAGACAATATCCGATCCCGGTCTCTTTAACAACCAATCGTTATTATAACCCGTAGTTATAACTTTAAAAAATATATTTTATACTTCAAAATAAAATATGATTTCAACCCAAATCTTTATCAAAATAAAGATTAAATTATTTCCAAACCATTTCAATATATCATCATACCATATCTTTCGATTCAAATATTTATCAAAATAAATATCAAGTCATTTCTAACCATTTCAATATATTAAATGATCATATCCTTTTAAAACTTCCTTTCAAATCATTTTGATATATCAAAATATCATAACCTTTCAAAACTTCGTTCAAAATATCTTATCTTTCAGCACTTCCGTTCAAATTATTTTAAGATCAAAATGTCATATCTTTCAAAACTCCATTTTCAAATCATTTTAATATATCAAAATATCATATCTTTTCAAAACCACACTTCAATCATTTAATATATCAAAATATCATCTCTTTTCAAAACCACATTCATTTCAAATCATTATTCATTTTACTCAATTTAAAATACCATTTAAATTCACATTTCAACATAGTTTATATTAAAAAAATCATTTTAATCATTAAAATGAAGTATTATGTTCAATAATTAAATTATTAAATTTTCAAAATTTTCAACTTCCAAAGTTCATTTGTTCACTAAGTTTATCAAAATAGTGAAAAATCACTTTTCGTGGCATTTAGAAAACGCTACGGAAAGATACATTCAAAACAGATCAATTTAACAAAAGACAACATTTTAAAATGTTGTAATAGGGTTTACTTAAATTTCAAATAGACTTAGTTAAATTCAAAAATTGTAGCACTTACAAAAATTGCTATAATAGCTTTTAATTCAATTTAGCTTTTAGTTCATTGTCATCAACTACGGCATTTACAAATGCTGTAATATCATTTACATTGTAATTAATAGCATTTCAAAAATGCAGTCAATTAACTTCAAATATTCAATATAATTTCTCAACCAATTATATTTTTTTATTTAAAACATTTTTAACTCATAAAATCATATATTTTCACATTTACAAACATCATTTAATTTTCCTCAAGTTCATGATTTTGTAAAGTTAAATTTCCATTCAAAAATCAAGATTTAATAATAATTCACTTATTAAATTGCAATGTTCAATTTTAAATTCATTGCATTAAATTTCAACTTAACACTTAAGTTCAAATTCTCAAATATAACTTAGTTTTATTTTTATTTAAATAACTAAAAGTTCACTTTTAAGTCAATTTCATAAATTTCCAATTTAAGTTATGTTTTCAAATTCAACTCAATATTCACTCATTAACGTTTTAACTTTATTCAAAAATCATTAATATGTTATAAAATCATTTTAAATTAATTTAAATTCAGAATGTCATAAATTTATCATATTTTCAAAGATAATTTAAATTCAATTAAAAATTAAATCAAAATTTTCAAAATAACTTACGTTAAGATTTTCTAACTTTTCCATAATTTATTTAACTTATAGATTTCCAGAAAATCAATAATACTTAACAAAATTTTACATTTTTATTTAATTTTAAATCAAAATATTATAATAATTAATTTTCTAAAATATTTTAAAATTTTTAGAAAACATATTTTAACTAAGGGCCTGTATATAATTTTCTACGCTACGTAAAGTGATACGGGTAATATATCATTTCAACCCGTAATTTACAAGGAAAAATCCGGGCATTATCATTTCAAACCTGCAGCCCCAAGTAAATAAAATAAGTTGAAAATCGTTCGGGCCTATCATTTTAGCCCATAACGATTTTCCCCTAATCTAAAGTCCGTTCGGGTATGTATCATTTCAACCCATAGTGATTCTAATCTAAAGGGAACTTGCAGTGTGATGAACAAATAAAATAAACAGAATAGCATGAAATAACAGTAACATATAATATAATAGGTGTAATAATAGGTGTGAACATCATATGATAATAATATAAGCAATTATAACATGATCATATAGTTCTACAGATTCACAGGGTGTCAATTTACTACTTATATAAGTAGATAATGTCTAGTGAGAAATACTCACATGTCACAAGCTGGAGAACGACACCAAAGCACACGATACAGACACAAAGAAGGCACGACAACACTACCATGATTTGAGAGTGGATAGAGAAATATAATTGCCTTGTATACATATAAACAAAACAATTCAAAATACATAAGTTTTTCAAAGTCAAATTACACTAAACGATACTAGGAATCAAAGCCCAAAACAAAGACAAATGCTTTGCACTTGTTCTCAACTTCACATACTTCAGTTATGAACTGAAATAGCACAGACAAGGCATGTATAATGGTCTAGTTTGGGTCCATAGTGGTCAGCCTATCATGGTTTAAAAGTGTGGAGATTTATAGGTGCAACAAGTCAACACTACAAGGCAATTTGAAGGCAAATTCAACAACTCTATGCTACAATTTGGTTCGGCCATAGGCTCTAGGTTCATGGTCAGAGACTCAGGCGAT
This sequence comes from Allium cepa, assembly GCA_030765085.1. Classification (NCBI taxonomy): domain Eukaryota; kingdom Viridiplantae; phylum Streptophyta; class Magnoliopsida; order Asparagales; family Amaryllidaceae; genus Allium; species Allium cepa. The sequence continues at coordinate 362,775,488 of CM060942.1, forward strand.
GATGGCTGATGTGCCAGGGGGTGGTGGTTAGGTCAGAGCTGGTGGTGGTGGTGGAAGTAGCGGCAAAAGGTGGATGAAGGTGATGGTACCAAAACTAGGTCAGCTTGAGTGCATAGGCGATGGATTTGTGGATTTTGGTGGTGGTGCTATCCTTGGGGTTGCTGGGCCTGCCATGGTGGTGATCTAGGGTGGGTGATGATCAGATAATAAAGTGGTGGAGGTTGGCCTAGATCTGGTTGAGGAGGAGTGGAGCCATGAAATAGAGAACAAGTTGCAAAATCACATAGAAAAACTAGAAAACAAGATAAGAGAAGAAGATTTTGACCAAATTTTTGCAAGATGAAGGCCATGCTTTTTTTTTAGGGTTGAGAAGCTTTGGTAATTCATGAAAATGAAGAAAAGAAGTCAGCTTAAGATAGTATAAGGGAAGGCCAAAATAATGGATGTATTGATTGAAAAAGAAACGGTAAAAGAAACGGTGAAACGACTTTACGTTTCTTAGCTTTTAAAACCTTCCATACTTCCTTTTCTTCTAAATCAAGTAAAAAAAAATAAGCTTAAGCAAGTACATCTAAAAACCGAAACAAAGTTAAATAAAATAAAAATATATAATTAAATTTAAAGAAAATATAAAAAGAATTAAGGAAATTGCTTAAAAATTGAAAACAAGGTTCAAAAATTACAATTAAAACATCAATGGCTTTGAAAAAATATCTACTTCACTTTAAAAATCTAAAGCAAAATTTTGAAATAAATAATTTATTTGTAATTTCTAAAATAAAATAAATAATTAAATTGGAGAAAAATAGAAAAGAACTAAAGAAAATGTTTAAAAATTGAAAACAGGACATGGAAATTACAAGAAAAATACTAATACGTCTAGAAAAATTCCTACCACACATCAAAATATTAAAAGACAAAAACATACATAAAATAACATAGCAATACATATTACAAAAAAATATGACAAAGAAAAATAAAATTTATACTATTTAAAATAACAAAATTGCAAAATAAACAAATTGCACTCAATATTGAAATATACATAACTTTCACAATTTAAATCTGTTTCCAACGAAAAAAAAGCAGTGTTCTTAAAATTTTATGTAATTTCATAATAAAAGATAAAATTTAAATTTTCAAACTTTTAAAAGTTTAAATTTAAATTCAAAGTTTGACTATTTTGACCAAAAATTCACTTTTTGGATAATATTCTTTTTAGTCATGCTTTGGAATGATAATTCATATCAAAACTAAAGTTTATCATTCCAAGTAAATAAAATAAGTTTTTAAATCAAAAATTCAATTAAAATAATTAAAATATACAAAAAAAATCACAAAATACAGGGTTGTTACACTCTCCCCCACTCAAAACTTTTCGTCCCCCAAAAGGAATGAGGTACGGGAAAGCACAGAAAAAGATAGAGTGAAACAAGATTAGGACAAGATGACAAGGAGAAGGAAATTATACATGATAACTATTGTGATAGGTAAGTTTAACAAGGTGGAGATGATCTTTTCAAGGTCCTCCGGAATCAAGAACACAAGCACGAAAAGGTGGATTCAAAATGAGTACCAAAGATTATCAAATATTATAGAAGATTTCTAAACAGAAAGACTATAGAAACATGCCTATACGAGTCTATAGCAAGATGAGGATGATAAGGACAACCAAAAGATAGTTTGAAAAACAAAATAAGGAAATAAATTTGAAAGCATGGCAATTTCAGCTTAAATAGAGAATAAATCTTTTCACAAGTTAAATAAATCTTAACTATCCCAAATTTCATTATCTTATTATCCAATCATCTTAAATTAACAATTTTTAAAACTATGGGTTTGAAAAATAATCATTTATTACACTCACAATGTGCTTAATAAATTTTATTCTTCTTTATTCCTAATTAAAATTAAATTTATTCCTCTCAATATATTTATCACTCATGTTAAATATGCTTACACTTATTATAACTGCTTTATTTTGTTCTTAGTTCTTCTAACATTAATTTAGTGTAAGTTATTCAATTACCCTTTATTATATTTACCTCTGTTAATCGTTTTAAAATTTAAGTGTATAACATTTATTATAACTACTCAAATTTTATTTATAAAATCTTTTTATATTGTATATTATCCAATTACATTATTAACTTCTAAAATTAAGGTAAGTTATATTGGAATGCAATTGAGTATTATACAAATAAAACTTTCCAATTCAATTATCTCAAGTTCAAATAATTTATTCAAAAATTTTGATTTTTTTTAATTGAAATTATTCTTTAAAAATAAAATTTAAGAATTAGATTTCTGATTTCTTCAAACTATTTAGAGATAAGTAATAATATATACATAATATATCAAAACAAATTTCAATCATATATCTATATACATATTAAAATCAAGTCATATTTTAGAAATTCAAATCAATTAAATTTCCCAAAACAAAGCGGTAGCAAGGCTACAGAGCGGTCTCTTCACTTCAAAACTCGAAAATGAATGTCGATGATGTTGTAGTCATCACCGAAGTTATTTCCCAGCGACAATGAGAAGAGCACTAATTTTAAACTTTAAAATTCTTTGAAAACAAATTTCTATTTGAAAATACTTTAAATAATATAACCTTTTTAAAACTTTAAAAACATGGTTTGAAACCATCGGAAATTAAATTCTCAAATTTCTTGTTCTAAATTCATTTCAGTTCCTAAAATCAATTTATAAACAACTATCTATAAATTCATTTATAGAACAATAAATGATAAATTAAGTATTATCATTTCAACAAATCAATTTAAATAAGTTTATAAAGTTCCATAAATTTACTTATATATCAAAATTTATTTCATTAACCAAATTTTAAAATAATATTGTGTTAGTTTGTTCTGTCAGAGTGTTTTAGAAATCCTATCGATAGCGTTGATTAGACGAATCGATCAGAAACCCAACTCAACATCAACAACTCAAACAACACAATATATAAACAAAACATAGATTTACAAGTACAATTCAAAGTGTTTGAAAATAGGTTGGAAACAAAAGACAAGATGATTAAATAACAAAATAGGGAGGTGGATAAGCTTAAAGAAATCACGGGCAACATTTACCGGGTCAACCGTGGCTTAAAGAATAAGATCAATGTGGATTTTTGTAGGGTAAATCTACATTCGATCTCAATAGATAAAGTTTGGAATAACAAAAGATATTAGCATCTAAACCAAGGATAGATAAGAATCTCTGGTGAATCAATGCTAATTGTAAGGGAGTTTCCCCTTTTTTTCAATTCAATTTGAAATTGGCGTGACCGCCGGCTCACTAGAAAGATCATTTGAAGCGGAGTTATGGAATACTCCAGAATCAAAAGAAGATGAATAGTGAAGAACACGAATGGATTTTGGAATCGCAGGGAACGTTCCAAAATTCAAAGGAATCGAGTCAAAAAGGAAGAGATTCAAACTCGAATGAAAGTGATTCTGTAAATACATTCACTCCATATGCTGAATTTTTCCTAGAGCTACCAAAGCTCTGATACCAACTATAACGACCAGATATTTCAACCATTCGCATCCATTATAAGTGTATAGGTAGACACTCATGCTGGAATTGAATTGCTCAAAATACCGCATTGTAAATAAAAATTTGGCAAATGTCAGAATATACAGTAAATAAAAATCACAGATCAAAGACACAGAGTAATAATAATGCAGCGGAAGTAAAAGAGATAGTAGTTCATGAAGCTACTATATAAATATATCCGAGTTACATAAGATACAATAGAAGAAATAAAGTACAACAGAAGTTTAAATATGATAACCAAGTACAAGCTGAATAGAACAACCGAACTGAAAAGGTGAAACTTGACAAGTAGATAATCTCCAGCGATTCCAATCTCCAGAAAGTGGAAATCCAAATCTGTGAATAACTCAGGCTGACCCGAGCGTAAATAAAAATACAAACACTCGAGTCAGGACATACATACTTATATAATGTAAACCAACTCAAGTGAACTGTAGTAAAAGTACGGGTAACTTAGAAGATGCTTGGGACCGCCCATCCTCCAAGGACCCGTTAAACTATTTACTATGTAGTAATATACGCTATATACAGTAGTGTCTAATCAGTAAAGTATAATCATATAGAAAATAGCGCTAAGGGGATGGTGAACCTTAACGCGGTCGGATGTTTAAAACCAAAATCGTAGTGGGCTCGATATAAGGAGATGACACGACACGCGAGGAATGCCAGGTGGATACACCGTTTGCACTCCCGGACCGGTGGTGACGGCAAGCCAGCAGCTTCCGCCCACCTCGAACAATACCCCCGAATCAAAGTGGCGCCACATATTGAATCGCAAAAGTAATAAAATTGTTTCCGATGGAGCATGCTCGATGAAAGGGTGCGACCCTTTGTGTAACCCGGTATAGCTCCTGTTTTAGTCATTTATGCAACTCACGGGAGTTGGGTCCGCGTAATATACCTCAAGAACATCGCCACCATCCTACTTCATTCTTGAATCTCCATCGCGTACACAGTTGTTAAAGTGGTTTTCGGTATTGGTCGGCTATAAGACAATATCCGATCCCGGTCTCTTTAACAACCAATCGTTATTATAACCCGTTGTTATAACTTAAAAAAAAATTATTTTACACTTCAAAATAAAATATTATTTCAACCCAAATCTTTATCAAAATAAAGATTAAATTATTTCCTAACCATTTCAATATATCATCATACCATATCTTTCGATTCAAATATTTATCAAAGTAAATATCAAGTCATTTCTAACCATTTCAATATATTAAATTATCATATCCTTTCAAAACTTCCTTTCAAATCATTTTAATATATCAAAATATCATAACCTTTCAAAACTTCGTTCAAAATATCGTATCTTTCAGCACTTCCTTTCAAATTATTTTAATATCAGAATGTCATATCTTTCCAAACTCCATTTTCAAATCATTTTAATATATCAAAATATCATAGCTTTTCAAAACCACACTTCAATCATTTAATATATCAAAATATCATCTCTTTTCAAAACCACATTCATTTCAAATCATTATTCATTTTATTCAATTTAAAATACCATTTCAATTCACATTTCACCACATTTTATATTCAAAAAAAAATCATTTTTAATCATTAAAATGAAGTTATTATGTTCAATAATTAAATTATTAAATTTCCAAAATTTTCAACTTCCAAAGTTCATTTGTTCACTTAAGTTTATCAAAACAGTGCAAATTCACTTTTCGTGGCATTTAGAAAACGCTACGGAAAGATACATTCAAAACAGTTCAATTTAACAAGAGACAACATTTTAAAATGTTGTAATAGGGTTTACTTAAATTTCAAATAAACTTAGTTAAATTCAAAAATTATAGCACTTACAAAAATTGCTATAATAGCTTTTAATTCAATTTAGCTTTAACTTCATTATCATCAACTACAGCATTTACAAATGTTGTAATATCATTTACATTGTAATTAATAGCATTTCAAAAATGCAGTCAATTAACTTCAAATATTCAATATAATTTCTCAACCAATTATGTTTTTTTATTTAAAACATTTTTAACTCATAAAATCATACATTTTCACATTTATAAACATCATTTAATTTTCCTCAAGTTCATGATTTTGTAAAGTTAAATTTCCATTCAAAAATCAAGATTTAATAATAATTCACTTATTAAATTGCAATGTTCAATTTTAAATTCATTGCATTAAATTTCAACTTAACACTTAAGTTCAAATTCTCAAATATAACTTATTTTTATTTTTATTTACTTAAATAAAAGTTCACTTTTAAGTCAATTTCATAAATTTCCAATTTAAGTCATATTTTCAAATTCAACTCAATATTCACTCATTAACATTTCAACTTTGTTCAAAAATCATTAATATGTTATAAAATCATTTTAAATTAATTTAAATTCAAAATATCATAAATTTATCATATTTTCAAACATAATTTAAATTCCATTAAAAATTAAATCAAAATTTCCAAAATAACTTACGTTTAGATTTTCTAACTTTTCCATAATTTATTTAACTTATAGATTTCCAGAAAATCAATAACAATTTACAAAATTTTACATTTTTATTTAATTTTAAATCAAAATATTATAATAATTAAATTCCTAAATTATTTTAAAAATTTTATAAAACATATTTTAACTACGGGCCTGTATATAATTTTCTACGCTAGGTAAAGTGATACGGGTAATATCATTTCAACCCGTAATTTACAAAGAAAAATCCGGGTTTTATCATTTCAAACCCGCAGTCCCAAGTAAATAAAATAAGTTGAAAATCGTTCGGTCCTATCATTTCATCCCATAACGATTTTCCCCTATTCTAAAGTCCGTTCGGGTATGTATCATTTCAACCCATAGTGATTCTAATCTAAAGGGAACTTGCAGTGTGATGAACAGATAAAATAAAAAGAATAGCATGAAATAACAGTAACATATAATATAATAGGTGTAATAACAGGTGTGAACATCATATGATAATAATATAAGCAGTTATAACATGATCATATAGTTCTACAGATTCACAGGGTGTCAATTTACTACTTATATAAGTACATAATGTCTGGTGGGAAATACTCACATGTCTCAAGCTGGAGAACGACACCAAAGCACACGATACAGACACAACGAAGGCACGACAACACTACCATGATTTGAGAGTGGAGAAACAAATATAATTTCCTTGCATACATATAAACAAAACAATTCAAAATACATAAGTTTTTCAAAGCCAAATTACACTAAACGACACTAGGAATCAATGCCCAAAACAAAGACAAATACTTTGCACTTGTTCTCAACTTCACATACTTCAGTTATGAACTGAAATAGCATAGCCAAGGCATGTACAAAGGTCTTGTTTGGGTCCATAGTGGTCAGCCTATCATGGTTTAAAAGTGTGGAGATTTATAGGTGCAACAAGTCAACACTACAAGGCAATTTCAAGGCAAATTCAACAACTCTATGCTACAATTTGGTTCGGCCATAGGCTCTAGGGTCATGGTCAGAGACTCAGGTGGTGATCTAGGGTGGGTGATGATCATAGAATAAAGTGGTGGAGGTTGGCCTAGATCTGGTTGAGGAGGAGTGGAGCCATGAAGTTGAGAACAAATTGCAAAATCACATAGAAAAACTAGAAAACAAGAGAAGAGAAGAAGATTTTTACAAAATTTTTGCAAGATGAAGGCCATGCTTTTTTTTTAGGGTTGAGAAGCTTTGGTAATTCATGAAAATGAAGAAAAGAAGTGAGCTGAAGATAGTATAAGGAACGGCCAAAATAATGGATGTATTTATTGAAAAAGAAATGGTAAAAGAAACGGTGAAACGATTTTACGTTTCTTAGCTTTTAAAACCTTCCATACTTCCTTTTCTTTTAAATCAAGTAAAAAAAAGCTTCAGCAAGTACATCTAAAAACCGAAACAAATTTAAATAAAATAAAAATATATAATTAAATTTAAAGAAAATATAAAAAAAATTAAGGAAATTGCTTAAAAATTGAATACAGGGTTCAAAAATTACAATTAAAACATCAATGGCTTTGAAAAAATATCTACTTCATTTCAAAAATATTCTAAAGCAAAATTTTGAAATAAAATAATTTATTTATCATTTCTAAAATAAAATAAATAATTAAATTGGAGAAAAATAAAAAGGAACTAAAGAAAATGTTTATAAATTGAAAACAGGGCATGGAAATTACAAGAAAAATACTACTACCTCTAGAAAAATTCCAACCTCACTTCAAAAATATTAAAAGACAAAAACATACATAAAATAACATATCAATAAATATTACAAAAAAATATGACAAAGAAAAATAAAATTTATACTATTTAAAATAATAAAATTGCAGAATAAACAAATTGCACTCAATATTGAAATATACATAACTTTCACAATTTAAATCCGTTTCGAACGAAACAAAAGGCAGTGTTCTTAAAATTTTATGTACTTTCATAATAAAAGATAAAATTTAAATTTTCAAACTTTTAAAAATTTAAATTTAAATTCAAAGTTTGACTATTTTGACCAAAAATTCACTTTTTGGAAAATATTCTTTTTAGTCATGCTTTGGAATGATAATTCATATCAAAACTAAAGTTTATCATTCCAAATAAACCAAATAATCTTTTAAATCAAAAATTCAATTTACAAAAAAAATCACAAAATACAGGGTTGTTACAGATATATAAAGCAGTATATCTTTCTAATAAATATTAAGGTAATTGGTTGTTAAATTACTGAAATTTGAATAAAGATAAGTTTGAAATCGATTCAAGCTGAAATTAAAATCTTGAATTCGAAGAAGAATTTTCAGAATAAGATAATAGGAATTGGTTTCTAGATATGATAATCTTGGTTATTATTATAAATGGTTGTTGTATTTAATAATGAAATGTTTTAAAGAAGTAAAACATTTAGGTAAGAATGACTTATAAATTGAAACTGAAGATGATCTAAATTGTGAAGTTTTAGGTCCAGAAATTTGAAAATTGTTTCAAAATGATAAAGAAATAATAGATAATATTATTTAATGTATTTGAATGAAAGGGCCCTATTTCAAACAAGAGTTGTTTGAAAATTTAAAGGAACTTGTTTTGAATTAAAAACCAAAGGTGGTCTAAAATTTAAGGATAACTTGGTATGTAAAGGAAATACTATGTATGAGGATAAACATAGTATCAATGATGGATTGAAATAAACTCTAAATGTTGAGTTTTAAATTTGGAATGAGATGTGATACCCAAAGTGATAAGTTTTTGAACTTATAATTGGGAAGATTATTAATATGAAGTTAAGAATTTGAAATGGGAATTCAAATTGGGTAAGGTTGGCTGGATTAAGTAAATTGAATTTAACTTTGGGAAAGTTATATAATGTAACAAGCAAGCTGAATTGGAAATTTCAAAATGAAATTAAGATTTAACTTGGGAAGTAAATGGTTGACTTGAATTGGGAGTTACGAGTGACCTCAAATTGGGTTTGAGATCTGGAAATTGAAAATGGATACTGTAAATTGGTGTTTGGATAAATTTGGATGTTTATATATTCGGATATTATAAATAATCTATGAAACTGAAAATTGGTTTTGAAGTTAAAATTCAGTAATAAAATTGGATTCTGAAGATAAAATTGTTTTTGAATTCTTATTTGAAATAAGTTAAGTAGATTAGAGATAATTTAAAATGGAATTTTGAAATTCCGACTCAGAATTAAATTATTTAAAGATTTAGATTGTTGATTTAAAAATAAAAGTTAATTTGATTTAAGGGATTAAATCAACATTTAAAATTTAACTCGAATTTATAATTCGAAATGGTTTAAAGTTGAGATTTAAATGAATTATTTCAAATTGGATTTGATTTAATTGGAATTGTGATTAAAGATGGATAAGTTTAAAAAATTCAAATGGTAAATTTGTATTAGATTAATTTGAAATGAAATTAAAGTTGATTGAGTTCAAATTCAAATGGGAATTGGGATTAATTCAAACTGGAATTGATATGAATTGAAATTGGTTCAATTTGAAATTTATTTGAATTAGTCGCAATTGTAATTAAAGTTGAATAAGTAAATTCATATGGAATTTGATTTGAATTTAGGAAAGAAGTTGAGGATTAATTCAACTTGAATTGGAGTTAAATCAATCTCATTGAAATTTAAGTTATTTATATTGGAATTGAGTCAATTTAAATGGAAGTGGAAATTTAAATTGAATTAATTGGAAATGCAGGTTGGGAATTGAACAGTTTGACTCTAGACTATTTTCAAAATAAATTGTTTTGGTACAAATCTATTTTTCCAAGCTATTTATTACACATACAACATTTCTTATTAAATCCAAAACTATCTTGTACTTATTTTATAAATATTTTTGGAACTATTTAACTATTTTATAACTGTTTTATAACTAATTACTATTTATAACTATTTTACAATTATTTAACTATTTCATAACTATTTTGTCAATACTTAACTATTTTACAGCTATTTTACAAACTAATAACTATTTTCTACTATTTATCTATTTTAAAATTTTCAAGCTATTTTCTAAATTTAAGCTCGACAGTGTTCAAACTGTTTATGATTCATTACCAGTTGAGATAAGAATTGAAATGTTATTCAAAAGGGACATTGGGAGAAAATGTGAATAAGTGAATAGGAATTAAAGGAAATGTGAATAGAAAAGGGAATTGATTTGGTTAATAAATCATTGAAGATGAATACGTAGGATGTATGTATATTATTTTATTCGCATAGTGATTTGATCCAGATTCGAGCATAGAACTTCGAGATAGTTATATCGATCCGAGTTGGGATTTTCCACTCAATTTTCGATGGCGAACCTGGATATGGATTGTTAATTGATTCTGGATATTCTCTATCATAGTTAGGTTATGCAAGGAGAATGACGGTTTCTGATCAAGAAACCAGATCTGAGTCCGCACTATGGAGTCAGGTGGGCGATACTAGTTCGGAAGTGAAATTGTGTGATCAAGTGAGCGATCAGATTGATATAACGTACGGATGATATGTGTACATTATACGAGTTTGAGTGAAATTGATATTGAAAACTTGTGAATAAGAAGTGTAAAATGATTTTTCAAATGAAAGTATATTTTTTGAAATATACAGTGAACAGAAGTGGAAATTGGATATTTCTATGGTAAAAATTTACCTTATGAAAGTAAGTAACATGGTAAGCGACTTTATAGAGTTATCAAATTTGAATATTTGATTTGAAATAAACAAAGTTATATATCTTTTTATATATATGATAAAACTTCCCTTGTGGAATCTATAGCTAGAAGAAAGGGTTTTGAAAATATTTGAAGTATAAAAGGTGTTTTATACAAGTGAAATAATCCAAAGTTTTTAAAAATTATATATATATATATATATATATAGGATCTTATGAGGATTTTGGGAAGAGGTTCTTGGGAACTATGGACTTTGGAAAGGCTTTTGATTTTTGGGAAAAATAAATATTGGAATTTGGAAAGCCTAATTTGAGAATTATCGATTTTGATAATCGATTTTGAGAAAGGAGATTCATATAGGATTCATACTAGGTGTATGATTTGGAAGATACTATATGTATGTATTATAAAGTGTTTTGAAAATGGCTCGGGAGAAAAAGGCGCACCCTTGGAATGAATTCTCAAGAGTACCACAGGGTGGTACTGCCATGAACCCTAAGGGGGTTCTAAAGTTGATCCTGTGAGGAACCCGGACAAAACTAGCTCCAGAGGATTTTGTGTTGTGTGTAGCGAAAGTCGAGGGCGTTGATGCCTACAGTGGCGTTTGGGTTATGCGGTGACGACAGTGTAAATGGATGTCACTGCGATCTACTACAGACCATAGCAAATGTCGTGTGTGCCGCTGAGAGCCAACAGTCTACGTTTGATTTTATATCGGTAGACTGTGACGTATGGTAACATAGCTAAAGTCGTGTGTGCTGTTGAGAGCCAACAGTCTACGTTTGAATTTACATCGGTTGACTGCGACCTATGTGAGAGTGGAGAAGTTTCTTTTTTGGAAGCGAAAATCGAGGGCGCTGATGCCTACAGTTACATGGACTTTTGTTGTGATGGCAACGTAACCTTGGAATGTAACCACGATGTGTTATGGGTTCAATGGCGTAATCTTGGGGCGCGGTGTAACATCCCACCTTCCCGCACGGTTTAAATCAACGATAAAGCACACATGTCGGACTTAAAACATACAAAAGGGCGGATTGTTATAGGGTAAATAAGAAAAGCAGAGAAAAAAAACAAAACAGAATCTTGTAGCAGAACGACAAAATATAATAATCAATATACAGTTCATAAAACTGTTTACAAAACATTTGATTTTTCTTATACCATAAATATCGGAGTTCACATACCAAAGGATAACAACAATGCAGCGGAATAAAATGGTGTAGTGGAATAATATAGTAGATGATAGTTGCAACGTCCCGCCTTTTCGCATGCTTTAAATCGACACACGTGCCAATTCAAACCATATGGAAGGGCAGATTGTTATGGGGTAAATAAGAAAAGGCAGGGAAAGAAAAAACAAAATAGAATCTTGCAGCGGAACGATAAAATATGATAATAAAATTGACAGTTCATGAAGCTGTTTTACAAACATTTGATTTTACTTATACAATATATATCAGAGTTGCATATACCATAGATTAATAATTATGTAGCGGAATAAAATGTTGTAGAGGAATAATATAGTAGATAATAGTATTACAAATCTTCTTCTTCATCCTCCGGAATAAAATCTTCAAATCCTGAAAAGCTCAGACTAACCCGAGCGAATTGAAAAGACAAAACACTCGAGTGAAAACGAAAATATCTTATGCAAGTTAAATCAACTGAAATAAATATGAGTGTAATGGCGTCGGAGATGTTTACGGGGTTGGACATCTCCTATCCAGTGTCTAACGTGAGTGCAATAACTTAAGAGATGCTCGGGATTCACATCTCCAAAGGATCCGTTAAACTATTTACAATGTAGTAATATTTCGCTATTATAATAGTGTCTAAATAGTAAAAAACTAACTTTTTTCATAGCATTAAGGGGTTACCCATATATCTCTTAACACGTAATAGTCCTAATAGTCCATCTAGTATCAGCGCATCTACAGATCGGGAGACTACCCTAAATACTCTACGGGCTACGGGAGAAAACCAAACTCATACAAGGCGCGACAAGGTAGGTGACACGGCACAACTAGGCAATGCCAGGGTAGATATACCAATTACGCTTCCGAGTCGGTGGTAACACGTAGCGCGCAGCTACCGCCCACCTCGAGCCACACCCCTAAATAAAAAAATCAAAAGTGTCCACCGAATCAATCCAAAAGTCAAAGTATAATATTGAAGGGATGTGTCCGATCAAAGGTACTACCTCATTAACTCGTCGATCACTCCTGTTTTAGCCACCTTATGCCAACTCACGGGAGTTGGGTCCACGTATTTTCCTCAAAGGAAATGCCGCCACCATCCAACTTCATTCTGGAATCTCCACCGCGTACACGTTGTTAAAGTGGTTTTCGGAGTTGGTAGAGAGTATGACAACTTCCGATCCCGTTCTCTTCAGCAACCAAACGTTATTATGACACTGCGGTCTTTTCGAAATAATTTATACTTTAAAACCAGAATATAATATCCATTTCAAAACCATATAAATACGATATCATTTCAATTTTAAAACCCAAATCAATATGATATCATTTTATTTCAAATATATCCTTTTTCAAGAAATCATAGCACTTTCAAATCTATATACCTTGAAATATATAGCTTTGAAACATAACTTAATATACTTTAATGGTTTAAATATTAAATTACTTTATATAATAAAATAGCTTCTTTAATTTTTGCAAATAAATTCCAAATACCGATTTGAACTTCTAAATAAACCATTTCAATTCATATATTTCAAATCTTTAAATATTCTACCATTTCAAAACTAATTCTTTGATAATTCCATATATATATATATATATATGTCAAATTCAATTGCTATTATTTAGGTTTGAAATGTTTACTTAATAAATCAAATGTCATTTAAGTAAATCCTTTAACTTCAAATAACTTGATATTCTTTAAATTTTATTAACTTGATAAATTCATTTATCTCAACTTTATATTCATTTAAATTACTTTATGCCCAAATCAAGTTATAAGAATCATACCCTTTAAAATCTCTATTTTATTTAATTTCAAATCAAATTTATTCAAGTACAATTCTTAAATAATTCAATTTAAACCAATTCCATATTTGTCTTCCAACTTAAATTTCATTTAAGTCATTTAAAAACTCCATATATATACATTATCTTATATAGGTACTAAACCATATAATATAAAACAATCAAACTCCATTATTAAACTTATTTTATTAATCAATTTTATACATAGCTTAAATTCAAGAATTTACTGTCTATAAAATAGTATTTATATAACATCAAAAATTGATACTTATTAGACCGTATATTCCTTTCCAAACCATAGAAAATCATTTCAAAATATTTATATATATATACACACTAATGGTCAAGTGATATGGATATTTATCATTTCAATCCGTAATTTAAAATAAAATTACGGTTATATATCATTTTAAACCGCAATCCCGAATGAAATAAAAATGCACAATAACTTGCATTTTATAATAATATATAATACACATCCATTCATCCATCAATAGATCATACATCCATCCATCACAATCATCATCCGAAACAAACAATAACATCAATAAATAACAATTAATTACTGGCAGTTTATTATTCAATAATAACTTAATTTAACTCGCACTTCATATGCAACGATAAGTTGAATAACAGTTTAATTCAAATAAATGCAATTTAACTTAGATGATGATTAAATATATGCCAAACAATTGTAAATAAATATCAAATCACATCATAATTAAATTTAACAAATATAAGAAATTTTAGAAGTTGTGAGAGGGTTAAAACACTCACCTTTTGAATTTAAATTGAATTTAAATCCAATTTAAACCCATAAATTGGACAGTCTTAGAATCCGTCCAAACCCTCGCTAAAATCTCCGAAATCCCAATACGAACCTTGCGGAGAAAACCGCGCGTGAAATGGATGTCATACGCAAAAGTTATTAAGATTATAACGCGTTGAAATTAAATTAAAACAAAATTAAATAAAAATAAAATGAACACTCACACAACACTTCAATACCCACGGCTACAGGACAAAGCGGCACAGGACCAATTGCACGCAATTTCAAACGCCTCCCCAGAAACCCGTTCGCCGCCGATCGAGCCAGCCGTCGTGGCCGTGCTCACCACCATAGGCGGCGTCGCCTTGCTCGCCAACCTCCACGTCACTTGGTGATGCCGATCGAAACCCCCATTTGCAGCAGCCTCCATAAAAAAACAAACCTTAAACCACAATTTGCGAATGATCTAGCCGTTGAAACGTCAAACAAATGATGCCAATGCAATCCCCTCAGTAGTCTCTACAATACCCAGAAGTGATTTCCCGATCAGACGAGGGTCGTCGTCGAGCAATGAACGGCCGAATCTTCTTTGATTTTTATTGATCAGATGATGAACCAAAACGTAAAACGAATCACACCAGAAGTTTACTCTCTTCGAGAGCTTCGACATATATTTTTTTCAAATTTTTTGAGGAGTTTGAAATTTTAGCTTTGGATTTGAAATTTGATTTGTGTATGGATCTAGAATTTGTTTGTCTGCCATTGAGTTGAGGAGATGAATAGAACATATAGAAATGAGGAACAGAGGCTGCTAGGGTTTATAACAGGATATATATAGGCAGGGTTGACATTTGAATGGATGGATAAGATAGGTATACGCGCTAACGACAAAATGGCCCAAAAAACCCGTTTCGACTCCGGAACGAAATTGGGTCAACCCACATATCAAAATAGGCGTTTTAAAATATTTTAAACACAATGGAAAAGGTTTTAAGTCCAAATACCATCGTATGAAGAAGCTATGCTAAAATCAATATTTTTTAAATTGATTTCAGTTGATTTCGATTAATCGATTTCAAGGCGTTTCAAGCCCATATGATCAAACGACAAGTCCGATTGATACGAAATTTGAAATCCTACAATAATTCACCGTTACGGATCCGAAGAAACTTGTTTCGTTGAAACCGGAGTCAGTCGCAAAAATGGCTATTTTTATATTAATTAAATAAATTTAAAATAAATTAATTAAATCAAATTTCCCATTTAAATTATGAAATCGACAATCTTTATCACTTAAAAATTCTTAATCATTTATAAAAAATTTAAACAAAGTTAGATGTCCCTTAAATGCTGATTCAATCATAAATTCCAGCGTTATATTACCATTTTATTAAATACAGAGATTGTAAACTAAATATTCAAAAATTCCATTGAATTAAATATTCATTCTATCATTCAACCTATTAGTATCAAATAGATGAAACTAACATTTGATTCATACTTTATTACATAAATATCTCCAAATTTACCTTTACTTGTATTAACTATTTTATTTCCAATTATTTGTAATAACTACCATAATTCAATCATATTGAATTTTTTTTAATTTCACTCATAAATTTAGATTTTTGATCGAATTAACAAAACAACCTATATTACTTGTCAACTATTTGGTTTTAATTGCATTTATAAGGTTGTTACCTATAAACCCAGGTTATAATGCCATTTATGTAACGACCATGATTTTAAATCACTGTCGGAGTGAATATTTTAATTAGAAATTTTTAAATTAAAAATTAAAGAAAATATAGTGTTGCAAAGTCAGTAAACGCTTAACTTTGTGAACGGGAGAGTGCACTGCATTTTTCTTTCACGCATAAGCAAAGTTGAAATAACTTTCTACTTGCCGTCACTTTTTACAACAATGTTCCAAAATGCAAAGCAGTTGAAAAAAAAAATGAAAAATGTGTAGTTGCGCGCGTATATGGTTATGTTAAAATTTTTAACTCCTTTGCGCTTATGCTTTATACTTAAGTTGGTTGCCATAATTTGTAAGCTCATATATACATTAGTGACTCACGATAGTTGTACCCAGACCTGGCCTAGTATTTGTATGATTGCAAAGCTTTGGTTGCCAGATCATCAAAATGGACGTGTTCATTACGTTTGTGCAAAAAGAAAAGTAGTGTACACATTACATTATTTTTCCTTCAACATTTGCGTTCCTGAGTCATACTTGTAATAAAGCAAGTTTCAAACACCTTCACTATCCAGCAAGAGTGTGGCCGAGTTTTATCAAAGTACGTATGCATTAAATGAATGTGTACCCCAAAAGCCTTTTGAGCACTCATTGTCCTGACTAATATTTTCTCTGCAACAATTTTTTTTCATTCTTCAAATGCTCTGCAGAACATTAATGGCCGAGTGAAGATTCTTTCTTTCAGATCTGGGGCATTATTTGGCTTTGAAACAATTGTGAGTTATACTCACATTTCTAGTTTATAGTCATCAAGTCCCTGCCTTTGTTTTGAAAGAGGGCTTTCTTTTGATTTTCGAATCCTATTTTGTTATGATTTTCGCATCTCTGCTTCCTGTGCTTTTACACTACAACTTCACAAAGTGATTTCAAGACAGCACTTGAGTGCTAGTATATATATTTGCATGCTTAAGTAGAAGTTTCGAACTATGTCCTCACTGCAGTTATATGATGCACTTGTTTATTCCCTGACCTGTGCCGTATGAACTTCATGTATCCTTCTTTAACCTGAATTAGTCTTGTATACATGTGCACGACATGCAGACATGTGTAACTGTTATTGCTTAAAGCATATAGAAGCATTGTCAGGCATTCATACATTTTATATTTCATTGGTTCAAGATTGAGTGGTTGCATATATTCGAAAGTCATGCATCTTATATAACAGGTGGCACAAAGTAATGCAGGCTCATAAATGTACACTTCTTATTCTATAATTGCTAGTTGGATGGTGCATGCAGTTGAATATATTGCACACGTACATTTATGTTGGATTTCATTTATGTTTTGTGGTCAGGCCGTGTTCCACTTTATGCGTGTGTAATATTCTTTCTTGCATGCAGAGAGGGGGGGTGTATAAATAGCATGGCCAAGTTGTTTTATTTAAAGCTTCATTTTATGCAACAGCGTGTTTCATATTGTATTTCAATATCCAAGTGCATTTTTGAAAAATATATGTGTAGTTTTTCAAGTCCTTTCTCCTGTTGAATTTTCACTTTGAGTTGCTTGGATTTAGTTCTATGTATAGCACGCGTATAAAGGCTATTAGGCAGTTCATTTACAATTTTGGCCAAGTGTAAAAGTGAGTAGTATGCATGCAAACTGGAACATAGTGGACGTGTTAATTATTTTTGTGCCAAAAGAAAAGTGTGTTAGGTGTTACATACAAAATAAATAAAGTCCATGTACAGGTGGACCAGTGCAACATTTAGTTCAATTTATAGTAGTGCTACCTGTCGGTTAATTTATGTTGAACCGATCCTTGGTTTTAAACGTAATTTGTTGCCGTTATTTTTATATTGAAATTTTTACACCGGTGCTATATTTTTGAGGCATAGTGTTTTGGTGACATTTTCGATGAATAAAAATTCATTATTATTTTAACGTCAGTAACCATTAATTTAAAGTGACTTTTCAAGCGGTTATCCCGCAACGCTGATTTGGTATCCGTTTTTACGATGTTTTGTGAAGCGCAATTTCCTCGTCGAAATTGCTACAGATGTAGTTGTTTTAATCACGTGTTTTAAAAATCGTTTTAAAATAAAAATTGTTTTCAAAAATTTTACAGTTTGCGCTTTCAAAAGAATAAGGAAGCGATTTAAACGATTGAGCAAAATTGAGGACTATGAACCCTTACTTTTACTGATTCGGTTAATTCTGGACTTGTCGTTTGAGAACGTAAAATGTTATTTATATAAAATACACAATTTTGCACTTTCAAGGAAACGATGAAGAGATTTAAACGATTTAGCAAAAGTGCGGAGTATGGAACCATACTTTTACTATTTCGGTTAATTTCGGACTCGCTAATTGAAATATTTGACGTTTGATGATTCTAATGATTTTGTTGGGCTTTCGAGCCACTCTGCTGGACCTTCGGGTCATCTGAGTGACCTTCGGGTGAATTACCAGTACTAGACTTTCGGGTCACTCTGCGGACCTTCGGGTCATCTGATGGGCGCCAAAAACTATAGTACTTGGTAAGCTTCGGCCATCTGAGATGCACGTGCAGCGTAGCTAAAAGTAGCCATCTGTTGAGATCGATCCACTTTTATACTGATGATTTTTTAGTTATCTTATTTTTATTTCTAGAATTTGAGACTGCTGATTTTTTTGGTTATCTATGTTGATTTCAAGATTTTGCGTATTGGTGTTTTGAGTTCAATTATGAATCTGAAATCTGATTTAGATGGAGTTTTAAATTGAGATTTCTTCATTTAAACTATGCTGATTATTTATGCTGTATAGTCTCGTTCAAGACTATAATTATTTGTTTAAGTGTTATTTATCATACACTTATTTCTAAGAACAAATTAGACTGATCCGTTTATTATTTTCTTTTAAATAATACTCGGGTAAGACCGAGTTATTTCAGGGAGTTATTTCAGGGTGATCACTATCTCTGATTAAGTTGCAGCTTCAGCTTTTGGGATTTCACATCATCTTTAGTCTAGCCTCCTAGGAGTTCTTTTGGTTATTTGATCCCCATCTTATGTATGTTGATGTATATGTTTATGTACATTTGGTTCATGTGCACTATTGATTGTTGTAGCATGTATTCCAGACTTGTCTTCTGCTATATATCTGATATTTCTGTTCCAATGTGATTATACTATTAGTGTTATTGTTATGATGAGTTGTTCAGGATTTTTCTTTAGCCACCTTAGTTTCGTTTTAGATTTGGATTAAGTTTATATCTTTGGGAGTAATTTTCACAACTCATATCAATGTAATCAATACTCCTCTAAGGCATAATTTACGGATGGTCGCTTCTAGCAAGTCTTATTCTTCGCAACAGCAGACATTATCCCTTATAATGACCTTTGTTATTGTCAGCATAGAGGTGGGGCGTCACAGCTTGGTATCAGTGCTGAAATTTAGAACAAATTATAATATGCATAGAACAGAAACAGAATGGAACATGTGTTACAACTATTCGAGAGTTTTATTCGTGCCTTTTCTAATCTATTCTTTCCACTTTAACATGTGGAGTACGTCTAGGAATAAATTTTATATTCCGTAGTATTCCATTTGTTAAATTTATTATCAATTGTGTAGTTTTAACTAATCATTACCTCCTCTTGTCTCTCAGCCCATGGCTGGAAGAGGTAGAGGGAAGCATTCTTCTGCAGGCCCATCTAGTGGTTCTCATCCGGACGATGTCTACATGTTCGCTGATCAGTTTATGGATCTATTTCGGGGTACTCAGCATCCTGTTGCTACTCCCGCAACTCCTACTCAGAAGACTGCCTTCGCTCGCATGTGTAGTGGCTATTCCCACCTTGGAGGCAAGCCTTTCAAGGGATCGGAAAGCGTTATGGAGGTTCATACTTGATTGCGCACTTGTGAGGGCATATTTTCTCAGATGGATCTTTCGGATCATCGTCGCGTTCTCGTGGCATCTAGTATATTGCAAGAGCATGCGCCTGATTGGTATGAGCTTTTTATTGCGGAAGTTGATGAGTCCTCTCTCTCTTGGGTTCGGTTTAAGGAATGATTCGAACTTAAGTTCGTTCCTGAATCAGAAAAAGCTAATCTTGCTCGTAGTTTCCTTGGGTTGAAGCAAGGAAAGTCCTCTGTTTCTGATTATGTTGCACCTTTCGAGGCCTTATCCAAATACGGAGTTGAGTTCATTAATACTCTGCGTATGAAGAATCTTCGTTTTGTTGATGGTTTGAAGAAGTATTTGAAGAAAGTTCTTTTGCTTCAGCTTAAGCACTCCTTTGAGGAGCTTGTTGATTCGGCTCTTTGTCTTGAAGCTGTTGAAAAGGAACGTGATAGTTGTGATGATGTTTAGGTTTCTAAGAACCCCAACAAGAAGAGGTTCCCATTTCATAAGCCTAATTCTTCTTATCATAAGAAGAAGAAGCAAGCTACCTCTAGTTATCAGCCTAGTAGTGCGCCTTCTGTTCACAGGGCATGCTATAATTGTGGATCTCAGAATCATCTTCACCATAATTGTCCTAAGCCTCGTATTTGTCTCTATTTCAAGAAAGAGGGTCATTGGATTTATGATTGCCCTACTGCTTCTAGGGGTCTCAAATCTGGGAAGCTTAATGTTGCTAAAGCTTCTGGTGTTTCTTCTCAGCCCAAAGGTATTACTCCTTCTGTTTTGGAAGGCTTTATTTTATTTCATGGCCGTTCTATTAGAGTTCTTTTCGATACGGGTGCATCACATTCATTCGAGTTAAACGAGCTTGTTGATATTATTCATTTGGATGTTATTACTCTTTGCCACCCTTTGAGGATCGTAAATCCTATTGGTGGATCCGCTACTCTTGGTTTTGTAACGACCCGCCTTTTTGGACAGTTTAAACCGACGATCAAATACACATGTCGATATCAAACCACTCAAAAGGGAAGATGGTTATTTGGGTAAATAAGAAAAGGAAAGAAAGAGAAATAAAGGAAATGAAACAACACAGAATCTCGCAGCGGAATGATAAAATATAATAGTCAAATAAACAGTTCATGAAGTTGTTTACTATACTTCGAAAATTATTTATACAACATTTATCAGAGTTATACATATACAACAGAACAATTAAAATAATGCAGCGGATAACATGATGCAAGGGTAATAATAGTAATAGTATACCAAATCTTCGTCTTCATCCTCCAGAATAGATCTTCAGAAATCTGTAAAACTCAGGACTGACCAGAGCGTAATGAAAAGACAAAACACTCGAGTGAGGACTAAATATCCTTATGAAAGTTAAATCAATCGTAAATAAATATGAGTATAACGGCGTCAAAGATGTTTACGGGGTTTGAAATCTCCTATCCAGTGTCAACGTGCGTGCAATAACTCAAGAGATGTTACGGGATTTTCCATCTCTTAAGGATCCGTTAAACTATTTACTATGTAGTACAATACGCTAAGTAGATAATGTCTATCAGTAATATAAAGTATCAAAATAGCGTTAAGGCGTTACCATAATCCCCCTTAACACATTTTTATAATGCCATAGTCTATACAGCACTGTAAGCCCCACCGTAAACTGGTGGTTATCAGAGGGTACCCCATAGGTATAACACAAAACATAACGTAGTGGTCGCGAACAGGATAATCAGTATGACAAGGTACATGAGGCGATACCAACTAGGATACTAGTAGTTGCGTGATCCGGACTGATGTTGAGCATAGCCAGCAGCTACCCCAACACCGCGAAACAACACTCCTAAATCAAGGGGTGCACCTAAATCGAATCACAAATGTAATAGAAATGGTATCGAAGAAGCGTGTCCGCTAGAGGTGGCGAACCTCAATGGCCCGGCGCGGCTCCTGTTTTAGTCATGTCAGGGGTCATCCAATATCGTTCTTTTTCTTCAGTCAACGCATTCACCAAACCATCCACTTCATTCTGCATCAACACTCCGCGTATAATAGTTATTAAAGTGGTGTTCGGTATCGACAGAGAGTATGTCCATATCCGATCCCGGTCTCTTTAAAACTACGTATTATTACACCGTTGGCTCTTTTACATTTCAAATCGATTCATAATTGATATTAAAATATCATATTCGCTTCAAAAATCAAATCCATTTCAAATATCATCGCATCAATTCAAATGTAAGATTCCGTTTCAAAAATCATTTTTCGTCTCAATATCTTATTTCGGTTTCAAAATCATTTCGAATTTCAATATTAGGTTGCAACTTCATTTAACCCAATTCGTATTTTTAAGTTCAAGATTTAAACATAAACACTTCACCTTATTGACCAGCTTAGAATTTTAGAAAATAGTTTTAAGTAGTTTAAAAGTAGTTTTAAATAATTAAAATAGTTAAAATACTTAAAATCTTAAAATGGATTTGAAATAGATAAATTAGTTTAAAATAATTTAAATGGGGTTTAGTAGATTTAAAATAGACTAAAATAGTTTAAGTATTCAAAAATGGTTTATATAGCAGAGTAATTTAGAAAACAAAATAAAACAGCTTCAAACCAATCCATTTCAATTTATAACTTCCCAATTCAAATCAATTTCAATTTCCATTCTGCCGATTCAATTTCGATTTCAATTCAAATCAATGTCAACTTTGACTTCAATTTATTCAATTTTCATATTCACTTTCAATTAATTTAGTTCCAATTTATATCGATTTGGAGCTTGATTTTCAAAAATATCCATTTATAACACTTAACAAAATTATTCATTAACATTCAAGTTTAAATCCAAATTTCAATATATGATTCAATTCCAAGCTCTATTTCAAAATATCATTTTTATATCACTTTTACTTAGTAATATTCAAAGCTTGAATTAAGGTTAAATCTTTATACAAATCAAATTTCGAAATTCAATCAAATCCCAATTTTTAAATTTCAAAGTCTCGACTTATATTATTTAAAAATTTCTTTTAACCAAAATTTATTTCAACATTCCAAACTCAATTTTTCCGATAAATTCGATTTCTATAAATTTGATTTCTATTTATAACTTTTACATCAAACATTTAAATAAGTTTCAAATCGATGATTTTAAAAATTATTAATTTAGCCAATTCGGTGTCCGTATATAATTTTCTATCCTATGGCCAAGTAATTATTTATTTCAATTAAATGTCAGGGATGAGTATATATTACTTAAATTAAATCACAGTATCATATGTATGCATAACATGATATATATAAGCAAATAAACATCCAAACATTCAAATGTCAACCAATAGCATCCATCGAAATACATCATCCAATAGGCAATACAATTCATGGCAATTTCATAGTTATCGATGTCAGGTAATTAAATCGCAATTCAATTTCAATTTTAATTTCAAATTTAACTTTCAATTTAATTTCCGACGGTTAATTCAAATGACAATTAAATTCTATCAAACAACGACAAATAAAATTCATATCACTTCATAATATCACATTTAACTAGCATAAAGATATTCAGGACGTTGTGAGCGTTATAAAACACTCACCTTGATTTCAATGTAGTTCCAGCGCTTTATTTCGAATAAAATTAAACGAGCGTTTAATTTACCCAAAATTTTCATTATCCCCAAATGATTCCATTCTAGCTCCATTGCGTAGTGCTCGTCGATACGACTCCAACGCAAAAAGTTTCGTGCGTTTTCGACCTCGTATGAAAAAGTTATGCTATTTTAAAGATTGAACGATAATTAAATCTAATTTTTAATCTACAATTTCTATATTTTTTTTTCTTTACCCAGAATCAAATCTGACTGTCCCTCCCTCTACCATCAGATCTGGACCGCCCCCCACCTTCTTCCCTTCTCACGTTCATGCTCCAGAACTTAGCCGTGCCCAAGAACCCATAGCAAGCAACTAGGGTTTGGAATTGCCACCACCACGCTCGACGAGAAGTTGATCAGCTAGCGCCAAATGGAAGCTCCTCTCCCCCTCTTCCTTCGGCCGCAACCATGGTGAACTCGGCCCCCCCTCTCTCTCGAAAAGCGTGAAAAACGCAGCTGATTCCATCGCGTTTTGCCGTCAATCCGTGGCTCCGTTTCCGATCTCCACCGTTGGATAGCTAGATCTTGATGCCCTCTACAACTTTGTAATTGAGAGTTTTTGCTAATTTTTGATGGATTGAGAGGAAAAGGAGGAAGAAGGTTCGAAATTTTCTGGCCATTGAAATGAAAGTGGCGGCTAAGGGCTGAAACCCTAGGGTTTTTGCAAAACAAAGAAAGTGGGGGTCCTTTTATAGAAAATCGCCAAAACACTATTCATCGAAAATTTTCCGAACTCCAAACGAAGCGTGCCGGCTGGCGTTTCTAGGGTTTACCCCGCGTTTCGGACACAATGGAATAGGTTTCGAAAGCTAATTCGATCGTATATGTGAGTTACGGCAATAAACGATCGATTTGAAATTAAATCGGTTAATCAAATTTCTGTGCGTTTGGGCTCGCCCCGGACAAATGGTAAATCCGATTGACTCAAAATTTGAACCTTACAATAATATGACATTACGGATCCGATGAAACTGGTTTCGTCGAAATCCGAGATCGTTTGAAAAATGACTATTTTAACTCGCCAAATTAATATTAAAACAATTTCGATGCGTTTCGAGCTGCCACGGTCAAACGAAAACTCTGATTGCTACGAAAATTGAAATCCGATAATAACAAACAATTATGGATCCAATGGAACTAGTATCGTCCAATTCTGAGACTGTTCGAAAATTGGCTATTTTTCAGTCGATAATTAAATATTAAAATATTCAATGTTCACAAATTTAATTTTAATTCGATTTTAAAAGTTCTACAACATCATTCTAACTTTAATATGATAAAATAAAATTTTACAAATCATTTTTAATCATATTAAACCCGTTATTCGATTATCCAATAAATTCCAATTTTAAAATATTATTAACTCTATTATAATCCCGATATAACTTACATTCACTTTGGAAACCAATTTGAATCATATTAAATCAAATTTCAATTGTTCACACTATTTCCATATATTAAATTTTAATATCAAATTAATCATATCAAATTCAGAATTTAATTATTCAAACATTGGTAATATTAAATTTAAACAATTTTTATTATTCTTGAGTCACTGTTTTTGAGATATTCAAAACGAACTTAAAAATTTAACTTTTGAAACGAATTAAAATTATAGAACAACCATTTCCATTATACGGTTATTCAATCCCCATTATTAAATTATTCAATAAATTCCATAAGTTTTAAATATTTAATTTAAACAATTTACCTGTTCAATATTCGATATTTGATTTGAATAGATTTTACTTATCAATCAATTACTCTAGTATACCCAATGAATTCAACATTTATTATTATTCCAAACGACTTACAAATTTTTTTCTAACACTAAATCACGAAATCTTATTAAATTAGCTATTTTAATTATCGAAAATTTACGGGTCGTTACACTCTCCCCCACTCAAAACTTTTCGTCCCCGAAAAGGAAAAAGAAGGGAAAAGGAACTAAGTAAAGAATTCAACATTTGATATATTTTATTAAAAATTATCCACTTATAAACAATGAAATTCCATTTATGAAGTCATAACTACGCTTCCACTAAGTTACTCCAAACGGCTTCCTAACTTTAAAAGTTAGTAATCAAAACAAGTTATAAAAAATTTCAAAACTTGAAAAATTTTCTAACACCCGGATTTTACGGAAAATTTCGGAAGAGTCTCCTTTGCGCGGCTCGATCGAAAAAAAAAATGACAGTATATATATCACAAATATACATCTCATCAAGTGATGAGGCATCCCGCAGGGAAAAAAGTGTAAAAGTACGGTATGTAATCCGAGATACGTACCTTATATATTGTTAGCGAGCATATACGGCTAATATAGCGCGAAAGCGAGCTCCAAATGCGAAGCAAGTGCAATCCGCACCTACTAAACACTCAATAACTAAGTTAGAACCATGTATATAAAGATAGATCGATATACTTAGCCTACACAACATATATATAACATATTTAGCTTCAAAACTGAGATTCCAATTTCAGGACAGCAAACAAATCTTAGTTTTAGGACACTTAACGATAAAATTCGGCAACAGAATCTAAACAAAAGTTGTTGCATTCATTTCAAGCTTTCCGGAATGTCCAAAATCATCGAATTCGGACCATACGTTCAAAAATTATAGCCGTTTTACTTAGAGGACACGCCTCAGTCTGGGCAATGAATTGCGCAGGTCAGCAACGTTCACCCGCGTTTTCGACCTTCTAAACGACATGAAAACACAAAACACATAAAACAAAAGTTTTAGCTTAAGTTCTTAGCTTTCCATAAAGTGCAAGATCATCAAAATCTGATAAACCAGTCAAAATATACGGCGAAAATACTAAGAGTGCATACTACCATTTTACTTATTTTTACACAGGACAGCGAGTAACATTCAAGTTTTTACCCTAGTAGACGAAGGAAGTTTCTCAAGTAATATAAACAAAAGTTGTGCTATAGTTTCTAAGATTTTTGAAAAGTCCAAGATCGTCGAATTCCGTTTAGCCATTTAAATGTTATGGTTGTTTTCGTTTCAGCATATATTGGACAATTTTGGATTTTCCCCAAAAATTTGCTTTTATTATTTCAAAGTACAACCCATCAAAACTTCAAATTTTCTAAAGAACAATCATAAACACAAATTCATTTATTTTCTTATTCATCCATGCAATAGGTTTACATTCAATTTGTTTCCGATTTATTCAAGTTTGTTTCATTCATATTTTAAATTCAAGTCAATTTGCTTCAATTTAAATTGAATCCAATTATATTTAATTTCACTTTGCTTCAAATTTGAATTTAATTATTTTAAAATTTTATTCCGTTTATTCAATTCCATTAACACCAATGAATTCTACTTAATCAATTTTCATCCATCTAACAACCAATGCATATCAAACATTAACATCCATCCAAAATCTACACTACATCAATTATACATTTCCAAGTCAATTATTAATTTCATACACTTCCAAGTTTATTGACATTTAGTTATATTCAAATTTAATTAGTTTCCATTTACCAATTTTATATTTCATTAATTTTAAATTTTGTTCATTCACTTATATATATCATTCATTTTACAGCTTAAATTTCTTTTATATTTACAACTATCAATAGATCTTCCCATTTCATTATTCACTCTCACACTGGTATATTATTTCTCTACTTATCCTTATTAGCATTTTAAACCTTTTAAGTATTTGGTAAGTTATAGTTATTGTTAACTCCTATTTCTACCACGACCTAAAACTCCGCGACCTATAACTCAGCAGCCCAACGACCTAAGAGTACTTGACGACTTAATGGTCTCAACGACCTAACGGCATAATTGTATTAGCGACCTAACTCCACGAAGCAGCTATGCGACCTAAAGACTTAAGCATTGTCACGACCTACGACCTATGGGGAGTAGCGACCTAATTCCTGAAGATATGGAGCGATCTATCAAGCTTCGCGACCTAACAGAGAGCTGCGACCTGAAGGAGGCCGCGACCTACCAAGCTTCACGACCTAACCAGATAAGCAAGCAAGCAACCTAAAGACTTTATGCGACCTAATTGTCCACCGACCTATGAAGTTTCGCGACCTAAGGGATTCAGCGACCTAAGATCAGCTATGGCCACAGGAAAGTACTCACGACCTAGGGTAGGTCGCTAACGACCTAAACACGTAAATAAAGAGGCCGCCTCTACTATGCCGCTGAGTGTTAGGTCGCGCACGACCTAGAACTTGTTGAAAAAAGCATGCGCCTACTCATGAAAAAGGAAAACCGGAGTTTCATAGGTCGGAGACGACCTACGACCTTACTTAGGTCGGTCACGACCTACGACCTAAGTCCGAGCAAAGCCTATAAATACACCCCTAATTCCAACTGAAAGAGGACTTTTTGGCTGATTTCCTTCGAACCCGTTACTCTGCTGCATTCCAAACTAATCCAATCCAACACTTGAAGCTCTCAAGATATTAAGAACGCTACAAACAACTTCAAGAAGAGATCACATACATCCAACATGGATTCGAAAACTCTCATCTCCATCGATGTTTAAGCTACTTGTTCTAAGTATCTTGTAATTCAAAGTGTATTGTATTTGGGAAGAATTGTATCAGCTTGTAACGAGATTATTAATAAAAGTACTTAAAGTGGACGTAGGCTATACCCTAAAGCCGAACCACTATAAAATTGTTGTTGTTTACCGCTTTTCTACTATTATCTGCTTGTAATCTGTTCCCGAGTTGTCGGGTGGTGCTTTCACAATTACAACTCATACATCGGGGTGTTAGCGATCAAATTCAAGCGTTAACATTTTTGGTGCTTTCATTGAGAGCTGAACTCAGGCAAGTTATCATCATTGCTTCACAGAGGTTTGTAGAGAGAATTTCCTGAAAACCAGAAGTCTATCCGAGATAATGGCTCCTGGAAGGAAGAGTAGATCTGTCAGATCTGGGAATATTCAAGAGGGAACCTCCGCTTCCCCTGTACCTAATCAACCCATTCCATCTGCTGGGGTTACGAAAGCAGAGTTGGATGCTGTAATATTAGGACTGAACCAGCAGATAAACGCCCAGAATGCACAATTAGAAGCTCAGAGTGCCCAAAATGCTCTAATTCTGAATAAGTTGAATGATTTACTCGGGGCAAATAATCAACCGGCTGGTAATGGAAGGAATTATACTGGCAACATTCATGATGCTAATGAGAGGAATGCTCCAGAAAGGGCTGCCAGTCCCTTTGAGCAAACGCTTCCTGAGGTTGGTGGATCTGGAACTCGACATGATGAGGAGTATCTTTCTGGAATGGTCCGGCAAATCATGAGAGAAAGTATGCAAAGGGTTGAAGATGAGAAAGAATGGGGTTTCGCCCCAAGTAAAACT
This sequence comes from Allium cepa, assembly GCA_030765085.1. Taxonomy (NCBI): domain Eukaryota; kingdom Viridiplantae; phylum Streptophyta; class Magnoliopsida; order Asparagales; family Amaryllidaceae; genus Allium; species Allium cepa. The sequence goes on from CM060942.1 coordinate 362,804,601, forward strand.
CCATTTACTGAGAAAATCTTAAAGGCGGAGTTTCCAAGGAAGTTTGTCCCTCCAACTATCCCAGCTTACAAAGGGACAAGTGATCCGAATGAATTCTTGTATAAATATGATTGGCACATGACAGGTGCCAGGGCCTCAGACGAGATAAAGTGCCGATATTTCCCCGTATACCTTGAAGGTGTGGCTCTACTGTGGTTCACCAAGTTGCCAGTCCGATCTATTGATCAGTTTTCAGACTTGACCCGAAAGTTCAAGGAACAGTTTAGACTATATGCTTCAAAGGCCAAAGACATCATGTCATTGTCAAGTATAGAACAGAATCCTTGTGAATCTATCAGATCTTTCTTGAACCGCTTTAATATAGCGCTGGCAGAGGTGGACAATGCTGAACCGCGAATGATATTGACTTATCTGATGAGGGCTATTGATAAGTCGAGCGAATTTGGGAAATGGTTAAACATGAAGGAGCCAACCTCCCTCGAAAAGTTCTACAAAAAGGCAGACGAATTCATACGCCTGGAAAGCCGTCCTGTACCGGTGAAGGCAGTGTCAGAAAAAGCTGAAGATAACACTGTTGCACCACGCAAGATTGAATCTGTAGGGCAAAAAAGGGAAAATAACAATGGGAAGAAACAGAGTAATCTGAAGAAGCCCCGATCCTTCAAGCCATCAGAGTATACTCCTTTATCAGACACGTCGCAGCATATCTTCCTTGCCATTAAAGATTCTGTTGACCTCCCTAAACCTATCCCTTTGAGGACCGGAAAAAAGGCTATACAAAGTGGGAAGTTCTGCCGCTTCCATAATCAACCCGGTCATGAGACTGATGAATGCCGCCAGTTGAAAAATCTGATTGAAGAATTGCTAAGAGAAAACAAGCTGCAGCAATTTGTGAAAAAGAATAGCAACAATCCTGCATCGTCAAGTCAGGGGCAACAGGCTCCTGTTCATCAGCCTAGGATAGGTGAGAAAGCTACGGGGCATGAATCTGGAAGGCCCATTATCAATGTCATTACAGGAGGGCCTCATCCAGCTGGCAAGAGTTGGGGAGAGATGGAGAGATATGCCAGAGCTTTGAAATATGTTCCAGCCGAAGAAGACGTCTTTGTTTTAGAAGACACTACGCCCCTGAAACAACAGAAAACTTTCAGTGATGATATTATTTTCAGAGCCAGAGATTCCTCAGGTATCGAAGCTCCTACCCTAGATCCCTTGGTCATCTCTGCTGGTATTGGACCGGCCATTGTCAGAAGAGTTCTCATTGACTGCGGAGCATCATGTAATATCCTCTTCAAGAAGACATTCGACCAAATGAAAATCCCTATGGTCGATATACAAGCCTCATCGCAGAAGATCGCTGGCTTCACCGGGGAGCCAAAGCAACCAATAGGAACCATCGATCTGCTAGTAGAACTTGGGGAAGGAGAAAGGAAAGTGGTCCGCAAGCAAACATTTGTGATTGTCGATGAATTTTCTGCTTATAATGCTTTCCTTGGCCGTCCAACGCTCGCAGCATTCAAAGCTATTCTAGCCCCGTGGTGCCTCACTATTAAATTCCCTACAGACAATGGAGTAGGAGTTATAAAAGGGGATCAAAATGCTGCGCGAGAGTGCTATTTGACAGAGTTGCGAGAGTCAAGAAAGAGGGAAATGGGAAAGGATGCGGCCACTCCCGTCCGCATCAAAGAGCCAGCCTTGTAGCAATTATGGGGCGGACCCTGCACTGGCGAGCATAGCGGGGCACGGAAAGAGATGGATCCCAGAAAAGCCAGTGCAGGGGAGAATAGAGTAGTGCCGGTTGAAATGACGGTACCGGTACCTGTTGACCCGAAGGACCCAAATAAGGTGTTGAATGTGGGTTCGCAACTTAATGTGTCAATTCAGAATATCTTGATATCATTCCTGAAAGCAAATCTGGATGTCTTCGCTTGGAATCATGCTGATATGTGTGGAATATCTCCAGAAGTTGCAGTACACGCTCTGAATATTGACCCAAAGTTTACACCAGTAAAACAGAAAAGAAGAACCCAAGGTCCAGAAAGGTCAGCAGCATTAAAAGAGAAAATTGATCGACTCATGGAAAATAACTTCATCAGAGAATATACATATCCGAACTGGGTTTCAAATCCTGTGTTGGTTAAGAAAGCTAATGGAAAATGGAGAGTGTGCATCGATTTTTCAGATCTGAACAAGGCCTGCCCCAAAGATTGCTTTCCTTTACCCAGGATCGATCAACTGGTAGATGGAACAGCGGGACATGAATTGTTATCTTTCATGGATGCCTACTCCGGATATAACCAGATCATGATGCATGAACCGGATCAGGAGGACACGAGCTTTATCACCGATGTTGGTCTTTATTGCTACAGAGTTATGCCCTTCGGTTTGAAGAATGCAGGGGCAACCTACCAAAGACTTGTTAATGCTATGTTCAAACCGCAATTGGGCAAAACTATGGAAGTCTACGTTGATGACATGTTAGTAAAGTCTAAGAAAGCAGCGGATCACATTGAACACTTGGCAGAAATGTTCGCAGTCCTCCGGAAATACAGAATGAAGCTTAACCCTCTGAAATGCACGTTTGGGGTCGAGTCCGGAAAATTCTTAGGGTTTATCGTCAGCGCTAGGGGCATTGAGGCTAGTCCAGCTCAAATTACTGCCTTGAAAGAAGTCAAAGCTCCTAGAACAAAGAAGGAATTGCAAAGTCTCAATGGAAAAGTTGCCGCCTTAAGTCGGTTCATTTCCAAAGCCACAGATAAATGTATCCCATTCTTTGACGCCCTAAAGGAAGGAAAGAAAAACTTCAATTGGACTCCCGAATGCCAAAAAGCCTTTGATGAGTTGATTCGCCATATGGAGACGCCTCCAATACTTTCTAGGCCTGGCGATGGCGAGGATCTTCTTATATACTTGGCAGTATCATCACACGCTTTAAGTGCAGCGTTGATACGGGAAGACATCCAGTTTACTATGTCAGCAAAAGACTCACTGGGGCAGAGATGAATTACTCTAAGTTGGAAAAACTCGCCTATTGCTTACTAATTGCGTCTAGGAAGTTGAGGCAATATTTTCAAGCTCATCCTATCAGAGTCCTCACTGATCAACCTTTAAAGCAAGTCCTGTTTCGCCCTGAAACTTCGGGTCGTCTTCTAAAGTGGAATATTGAACTCAGTCAGTATGACATCACTTATCATCCCCGGAAAGCGGTCAATGGACAAGCTTTAGCAGATTTCATTGCAGAGTTTACAGATAAAGGAAACAGTGAGGAAGAAACGTTCGACAATTCCCCTATCCAGTGGAGGTTATATGTCGATGGTGCAAGAAATGATTACTGTTCTAGAGCCGGAGTCGTACTTGAGACTCCTGAAGGTCGGTCATTATGCTATGCACTAAGATTGGAATTTCTTTCAACAAACAATGAAGCCGAATATGAAGCTCTTATCGCAGGACTGAAAATCGCTAAAGAACTAAACATACGAGCATTACAGATCTTTAGCGATTCTCAGCTTATTGTATGTCAAGTCAAGAAGGAATTTCAAACGAAAGGGGGAAACCTGCCCGCTTACTTGTCGAAGGCTTGGGAACTTCTGTGTGAGCTCGATCACTATTCAATAAGCCACATTCCTCGGGAAGAGAATATGAAGGCAGATTCCCTCGCAAAGTATTCAAGTTCTGGTGAAGCTCAACTATTGGGATTGGTCCCTGTAGAAGTCCTTTCAGCACCAAGTATAGACGAGATGGATATTGACTGGATTATGAATGTATCTCAAGAACAAGAGTCATGGATGACTCCAATACTGGACTACCTACTTAGAGGTTCTCTGCCAGAAAATTCGATAGAAAGACGAAAGCTACTAAGGAAAGCCTCTCGCTATGTAATTCAGGATGGCCGATTATACAGACGGGGATTCTCAATGCCATTGCTTCGATGTGTATCCCGAGAAGAGTCCAAAACAATCCTAGCTGAGGTGCATGGAGGAGAATGTGGTGATCATTCAGGTGGTCAAACATTAGCAAAGAAAATTCTCCGATACAGATATTTTTGGCCAGAAATTAATCATGATGCTGCAAGCTATTCCCGAAAGTGTGACAAATGCCAAAGATTTGCCAAAATTCCTAGAGCACCTTCAACTGAACTCACACAAATGGTCAGTCCATGGCCATTTGCAATTTGGGGAATGGATCTCATTGGGCCGCTACCGACTGCCAAATCAGGGATTAGATATGCTATTGTTGCAGTTGATTATTTTACGAAATGGGCTGAAGCTGGACCTTTGGCTACTATCACCTCTAAGAAGATGATAAGTTTCGTGACCAAGAATATCATTTGCAGGTATGGTGTGCCTCAGAAAATAATCACAGACAATGGTACTCAGTTTGAAAGCGAGGAATTCCAAGATTTTTGCAGGCGATTCAAAATCCAGAAAAGCTTTTCAGCAGTTGCTCATCCGCAGGCAAACGGGCAAGTGGAAGCAGTAAACAAGATCATCAAATCAACCATCAAAAAGCAACTCGAAAGAGCAAAAGGTGGTTGGGTCGATAAGCTACCACTTGCACTATGGGCATACAGAACCACTCACAAAACTGCGACTGGGCACACTCCTTTCTCATTAGCATACGGGTCGGAAGCAATGATCCCGATAGAAACAGAGGTTCCTTCACACAGAAGGATCCATTTCAACCAAGCAGAAAATGAAAGGCTGCAGCTTGAAGCGCTAGATTTCCTTGATGAAAAAAGAGATGAGGCCAATCTCAGAATTGCAGCTCATCAGCAAAGAATAGCCAGACATTTTAATTCCAAAGTTCGCCAACGCAGCTTTGAGATTGGAGACCTAGTCCTGAAGAGAATTATGACAGCGACAGGTGTGTTTGGGCCAAATTGGGAAGGACCGTATGTAATAGGTCAGAAGCTTCTTGACGGCACATTCAAACTCACCACTGTTGATGGAGATCAAATTCCAAGGGCATGGAACAGCAACCATTTGCGTCCATACTTTACTTGAAAATTTTGTTGAAACATTGTAAAAAGAATTATGAATGTATGATTCTTGTAATTGAAAGCAATTGTAAAACTGATGCAAGTAAATAATGAAAGAATATAAAGTGGATGTAGGCCCAATTTCATGGCCGAACCACTATAAATCTTGTGTTCCTTATTATTATTACATGTTTGCTTTATTCTCGATATAAAAGGTATATAGAATGTATTGCTGAAATGTCGATTTGAATTTTTGCAGACAATGGAAGTGAAACTTGCACATAAAAAGACCAAGTGATTCTCGCCAAATTTCAAGTCACAAGAGCCCCGAATTCAAATCCTAGATAGGAAGTACTTCAATTGAACAGCCTATGATTTCAACAGAAACGGGTCTTTGCTAATAAATTGAGATCGTTTGAACAAACAAACATCCAATTAAAAAGCTAGTGCTCGTTCTCACAAAATTGCCTGACAATGAAGCACACTTCCTTGGATTAAACAAGTTACTTGTAAAAAAAAAAGAAAAAAAGAAAAAAAAAGAAAAAAAAAAGGGGGCAGAGGATCATTGAAAAGGCATAAGCAAGTGAACAGAGGAACAACCAAAGCTATCATCGGCAGCACAAGTCCTCTTCGGAGGCACGACTCTTCGGAGGATAAAGACCTCTAATGGGTCATACGCCACAAAAAAGAAAGTTCTCTACTCAACAAAAAAGATTGGAGGAGTCATGACCCTCCAACCATGAGAGAGTAACTTCCAGGCGATGAAAACCCTCTCTGAGGCACATTTCACCAGGAGTTGAAGTGTTATGACCGCTCTTCGGAATTTCACTTCACCAGAGTTGAAATGCAAACAAAATAAAAGCCCTCTTCGGAGGCCCATTTCACCAGGAGTTGAAGTGTTATGACCGCTCTTCGGAATTTCACTTCACCAGAGTTGAAATGCAAACAAAATAAAAGCCCTCTTCGGAGGCCCATTTCACCAGGAGGTGAAGTGTTATGACCGCTCTTCGGAATTACACTTCACCAGAGTTGAAATGCAAACAAAATAAAAGCCCTCTTTGGAGGCCCATTTCACCAGGAGTTGAAGTGTCATGACCGCCCTTCGGGATTTCACTCCACCAAAGTTGAAATGCAAACAAAATAAAAGCCCTCTTCGGAGGCCCATTTCACCAGGAGTTGAAGTGTAATAACCGCTCTTCGGAATTTCACTTCACCAAAGTTGAAATGCAAAACAAGATAAAGACCTTCCTGGAAGCCCATGTTTCACCAAGGTTGAAATAAAACTTCCAAGTGTCGAAACGTGAAAAGGCTTTCCTCGAAGGTACAACTCTTTGGAGGTACACGTTTCACCAAGATTGAAATAAAACTTCCAAGTGTTGAAACGTGAGAAATCCCTCCTCAGAGGTACAACCCCCTCCCGGGGACACAATTAAAAAGAAAGACCTCTTCAGAAGCCCACGTTTCACCGAGATTGAAATAAAACTTCCAAGTGTTGAAACGTGAAAAAATCTCTCCTCAGAGGCACAAATTTTTATTAAAAAAGAAGAAAGAGAAAAATCCTCATCAAGAGCGTACTTGATGACTTTACCTATTCTAAAAAAAAAAGAAGGGGGAAGAAAGTTAAAGTACATTCAGAGGTCCGCTTTACCACATAGAAGAATTCACTTGGCAAAATATATACATACGCAAAAGGAAAAAGTGATTTCTTCGAAGGACAAAGCGTAGAAACTTATATGAAGGAAGTTGCACTCTACGAAAATTCTCTTCGAGAATGAAGTAATTATTCTTTAGAAAACGAGAGTGCAAGTCCCCTCAAAGTATACGATATTGCAGTAAGCTCATGGTATAGGGGCAACATGGTATAGTTGCATACAAAGCGGTATAACTATGTCGGTAAAGTACGCTCAAACAACATACCACAAGCTCACCGCAACATCGTATAAATAAACTTGTGCAAAAATGAATAATAAATGCATTCTCAAATTCAAACAAAAGTCTGTACAAATAAAGAATCATTTTATTCAATTGCAGATATTGCAGATACAGGTTTCAAAATAAAAAGCAGGGGCCGGTGCCTGCACAACATCCGACCATTACACAAAAAAGGAATCAAAAAGCTCAACTCTTCATTTCTTCTTGCCGCCTTTAGACCCTTTACTCGGCCGAGTGGTTAGCTTTTCAGGTCTTTCAGGTTGGTCTGAAGGCATAAGGGAAGAAGGGGAGGGAGGTGCAACTGGTGCAATTTCCGGTTCCTCTTCAGTGGTGATAATTTTCTTCCCCCTCCTCTTCGATGTCCCATGCTTCTTTCTTCTCTTCGAAGAAGACTCACTCCCCGGAGTAACGAGAGCGGACAAAACTACGTCGTCAGAAGGAGTCCGCTCCGGAGAGATCTCGCCTCCTTCGAGTCCCTCATCTTTTTGCTCCTGCGAAGCAATAAGGTCATCCAAGCCATGAAGAGCCTCAATTTTCTCCTCTTGTGACCCAGGTTGTGAAGCAGAAGGAGGAGTCACCTGAAGAGATGGAGGAGGAATAACCAGAGAAGGCTAAGTCTGCACGGCACTTGTTGTTTCAACTGCAGAAGAATAAAAATTGAAAATGTTAGTATCTTCCCGAAAGAAGGGAGATATGGGTTCATCGAGATTCAAGAGGTAATCGAGAAGCTCATCAAATTTTTGAGGAATAAGCAGGTAATCCACCTGAATCGGACCAATGTCGAAATTACCTGAAGATGTTGGCTTCGTCAATTCAATCTCATAATTCTGAGCCCCAATGTCCTCCAAAGCCTCTTCATCAGTAGGGGTAATTACCCCGGTTCTTGTAGGAGGCGGCGAATGAGCACTAGAGCCTGTAATGTCCACCTCGGGAGAAACTAGAGGACGTTCAGAGGTAGTAGGCGGTACTTCTTTTTCAGAACGCTCCTCTTCCGCCATCCCGGCCCGCGCTCTGGCAAGCTGCTCCTTTCCCTTGGCAAGAGCGGCACGGGCTTCATCATCAAGATAATGCTCTTCAAGGGCTGACTCCGCATATCCAGCACCTTTACCACCGAGCATATCAAGTGCTGCCTCCCAAACTTCAGCCAGTGTGATTTCATACTTGGGGCCTAGAAAGGCAAGGCTGCCACGTCCCAAAATGCTGTGCAGATAAAAATCGAATAATGTGGAGCTAATGTCAGCTTTGGTTGCTTGATGAGCCTCTTCGGCCGCAAGTTTACCAGCAACAGCCTCGTCGCGCTCCTTTTCGGCCATAGCAAGTCGAGTTTTTAACAACTCTATCTCCAAGCTTTGAGAGCCGGTCTGTTCTCGCAGTTGTACAGTTTCAGCACGATATTCTTCTATGACCTTTTCCTTGTATGCAAGCTTATCTTCGACTGCTCTTTGACTGGCATGCGCATCTCGTACTTGTTGCTGAAGCATGCTCTCCTTTTGAGAATGGAAAGTAGATGAAGTAGCTAATTCTTCTTTAAGTTTTTCTACTTCCGCTTCCAGCTTTTCATTGTAGGAAGCAATACTTCTCATTTCGGCGTCATGCTATTCGAGAGTCTTCTGCCACTCAGCCTTATCATTCTCCATTGTTAGCATGGCCTCGAGATTGGCTCGGTTAACCCTCTGAAGTTCGTCGACGAGTTTTTGCCAGTTCGACATTCTTTCGATATCGGTCCTGACAGAATCAAGATTTCGCAGCATAGCCGGTTTGTCGAGAGGAACCAAGTCGAGATCAAATCGAACCCCTCTCAGGCACCACTGAGGAAATCGACTTTGAAGAGTGGGAGGACCTTGCCCGACTTGGTATGCGGGCCGGTTGATGATTGCTTGAATGTCGGAGCGAACGGGAGCAGGTGATTGAGCAGGGACATGTTTAGAAGCTGAAGGAGTTGTTTCTTCAGTAAGTCTAGCCCGCTTGCTAGAAGAATCGTCTATGTGACTCGTTCCTCTCTCATCATGAGATTTTCTCTTTTGGGTATCATCATCTCTGTGGGGAAGATCATGTCTTTCTTGTTCCCTTCGGCGACGTTCTTCATATGCTCGTCTCTCGTCGGCTTTCCTGATGGCCCTCTCTTCATCCGACTCTCTGTAAGAAGGAAGGTAACGCCTGTAATCATACTGGCTACGCCTCCCGTAGCGCTGGAAATCATCATAATACGAGCCGCTGCGCCCCATAGGAGAATCTGGAATTAAAATAATAAGCTTTAGAAATCTTTAAAGTACAAGAAGATAAGTGCATAGAAGTGATGAGAAATCCAAAGTGTCGTGTGACGTGTAAACTACGCGCATCGAGTTACAAACCACTCTGTGGAATAGAGGTAGTGATAACTTGAGTAGGAGGAGTTGACATTTGTTGAAAAGAAGATGTCGCCTCGATTACAGAAGAGACAGTTTTAGAAACATCATCTTTGAAAAGTTCTTGAGATGTCACAATTAAATCGCTCAACCCCTCAAAAACATCATCGCCATCTTGTTTTTTGGAGCTTGCTTTCTTAACTCCTTCACTAGTAGATCGAGGGGGTTCTTCCTCTTCGGTAACTGGGGCAAGTACAGACTTGTCAGATGGCCCCACAACATCTTTCGGAATTGAACACTTAACTAGTGAAGTTTCTATAGAGGTTCCTCCCTGCAAGTGCTCTTTAGTGGAGACTGGGGCATCAGGAGTGCTTGTCGGAGAATCAGGAACCTCCGTTGGAACTTCATGTATTTGAGTGGAACGAGAAGGATGTAGAAGATCAAACTGATGAAGAAGTTCTTCTGTCAATAGAAATTTTGCGCTTCTTTCTTCAGCAGCCACAGTGCTTAGCCTTTCAAAAACTGACTTATGGCTGGAATCTCTAGAAGGAGGAGGGAGTGCTGGAAAGTTAAGGAATGGAATCAGCATCTAGCAATACGAACCAGGTAAAACTTAGAATAAAATTAAAGAGAAAAAAGATCTCACTTCCTACTCTCCAGTCTGCGTAGAAATCTGCGGGGCAACGAATGTAGAAGTATTGATTCAGGAATCCATGTGCACTCTTCGGCAAATCCAAAATAAGTTTGCGGTTCCGCGCACCCCTTACAAGTACAATTGAAGGATGGTCCTTGTTCTTCGCAAAAGTGCACAAGTAACAGATTTCCTCAAAACTCGGAAGACGATCAAGAGTCCTCCTGAACAGAACACACAATCCCATCAAAATAGCATAGCCATTGGGGTGCAGCTGAAAAGGAGAGATCGTCAGTCGAAGTAGGATTTGCCGGAGAAATTCATTAAAAGGAGGAATTGCTCCACTCAAGCACATTTGTCGATTAATGGCAACAAAACCGTAAGGTGGTCTATCAGCAGAGTCATTTGGTCCAGGGAGTAGAACTTCTGCCTCGGCAATGCCAAATTGAACGCATAATTGATTAAGCGCCCGCTGTTTCAAAAGGGTAGGAGTTCTTTCCGGAGGATTCTCTAGTGGAATAGCAATCGGGAAAACCCCTTCAGCGTGTTCTATCATCTCTTCTTGTTGAGACATCATTCTACATAAGCGACTGGATGTTCAGATGAGAAGGTGCACGTTTCCTAAAAAGTGTGAAGTGTTGTGCAGAACTTTAAAAAAAAAAGAAGAAAGCAAACATAACTGAAGTTAAACTAGTTGACAATTAGTCGACTATGAGATTTCAGGACTTGTTAATATAAAGCTCAAGTGAAGTGTTAATGCGAACGAATCAACTTTAACTGGATATTTTAGTTTTGCTTTAACACTTCACTTGAATTCATTGGTTCACAGCATTTCATTCACACAATTCATTTAAGTTAATTACTCTTTATCGACTAATCTGTCGTTCGATGTGGGCAGTCAATGGCAGTATATTCGTCCCAGTTTTCTGCAAATATTATGTTTAACAGGTTAATAGCATTAGAGATAATCTGCAAGGAAGTACAACAAAATCCAAGTTCAAACAGTTCAATCAAAGTTGTCTCAAAATGTCACAAGTCCTAGGTCGCCCGGCGACCTAGCATAGGTCGGAACCTTCTTAGGTCGCGCTGTGCAAAGTAAGGGATAAGGCATTTCAATCTCGTCATAGTGTTAGCTCGGCCGCGACCTAGAGTCTATGTCGCAAGAAAGTTAGGTCGTGCGGTTCCTAGCTCGAGTAACTCTTAGCTCATGAAAAGTCTTAGGTCGCGCAAATATTAGGTCGTTCAGCGACCTAGTATGGGTCGAAACTATTCCTTAGGTCGCAAGGGTTCTTAGATCATGAATTATCTTAAGTTGCTCAAATTCACTAGGTCGCTAGCTTCCTCTCCACGCAATGCTTCACCGGACCTGATAACCCGCTATCAACTACACCAAAATCCATCATCCTATTCGTGAAGTTCATCATCTTTTCATACCACCAAACCATTCGAAAAACCGATTCAAAGTATCTCCGATCTATCATAAATCTAACTCACTATTGTGCGTTCGTAAATCGCAACAACCACAATAACCAGTAACGATCAAAAATCGATCACAGCGCAACTCAAAGTGAAGCGCGACGCGCAAAATCGATTTGAGGTTCAGAGGTTGGAGTTCGTGGTTCGATGGTGGTTATGGAATGAATAAAGATCGAAGATGCTTACGTAATTTGATAGCAAGAAGGAATTGATGAATGATTTGGTTGAATTCGTCTTTGAAATCGCAGAATTCTGTTAATGGCAGAGCAAGAAATTGAAGCAGTTAGGTAATGGAGAAGAAACGACCTAGCAATTTATATGGAGCTGAAAGAAGAAGGCGAGTAGACACGCGAGTTAGCGTATGTTTTAGGTTGCTTACGACCTAGCAAAGTTAAGTCGAAGCACACGACCTATCACATAGGCCTGTACTTCGAGGGGCAAATGTTAACTCCTATTTCTACCACGACCTAAAACTCCGCGACCTATAACTCAGCAGCCCAACGACCTAAGAGTACTTGACGACTTAATGGTCTCAACGACCTAACGGCATAATTGTATTAGCGACCTAACTCCACGAAGCAGCTATGCGACCTAAAGACTTAAGCATTGTCACGACCTACGACCTATGGGGAGTAGCGACCTAATTCCTGAAGATATGGAGCGACCTATCAAGCTTCGCGACCTAACAGAGAGCTGCGACCTGAAGGAGGCCGCGACCTACCAAGCTTCACGACCTAACCAGATAAGCAAGCAAGCAACCTAAAGACTTTATGCGACCTAACTGTCCACCGACCTATGAAGTTTCGCGACCTAAGGGATTCAGCGACCTAAGATCAGCTATGGCCACAGGAAAGTACTCACGACCTAGGGTAGGTCGCTAACGACCTAAACACGTAAATAAAGAGGCCGCCTCTACTATGCCCTGAGTGTTAGGTCGCGCACGACCTAGAACTTGTTGAAAAAAGCATGCGCCTACTCATGAAAAAGGAAAACCGGAGTTTCATAGGTCGGAGACGACCTACGACCTTACTTAGGTCGGTCACGACCTACGACCTAAGTCCGAGCAAAGCCTATAAATACACCCCTAATTCCAACTGAAAGAGGACTTTTTGGCTGATTTCCTTCGAACACCGTTACTCTACTGCATTCCAAACTAATCCAATCCAACACTTGAAGCTCTCAAGATATTAAGAACGCTACAAACAACTTCAAGAAGAGATCACATACATCCAACATGGATTCGAAAACTCTCATCTCCATCGAAGTTTAAGCTACTTGTTCTAAGTATCTTGTAATTCAAAGTGTATTGTATTTGGGAAGAATTGTATCAGCTTGTAACGAGATTATTAATAAAAGTACTTAAAGTGGACGTAGGCTATACCCTAAAGCCGAACCACTATAAAATTGTTGTTGTTTACCGCTTTTCTACTATTATCTGCTTGTAATCTGTTCCCGAGTCGTCGGGTGGTGCTTTCACAATTACAACTCATACATCGGGGTGTTAGCGATCAAATTCAAGCGTTAACAGTTATGCAAATAGAATGTAGTTAAATAACATACAACTTCTTTTCATTTAAAGTTGAATTTTCAATTAATTAATTCTTAAGTCATTACTTAAATTTCACTATAATTTAATTTCACATTTACATTCACATATAGTATTTCCATTTTATATTAACATAATTGTGCATCGCCCTTAAATGTTAATTTAAATTCCAATCGTTTACTAACAATTTTTATTTATATTTGCAAACCATTAATTAAATGCATATTTCATTATTCAAACCTATACTTGTATATTATCCAATTAACAATTCATATAACATTTTTGAACTTCTTGAATATTTTGGTAAGTTATATCTATGCTATAGAATGAAATTGAATACTATGCGATTTTTAGAGTTTCAATTTTATTTTAAGTTCATAATTTCCTAATTCTAAGGATTTCTACTTCAATTGATATTTTCACTTAGCTCTTAGGTTCATTTCTCATTTCACAATTCAGAAGTTCCTTAATGATTCAAGTCTAAATTCATTTCAATCATAAAAAAAAATCATTAATTATTAAAGGACAAGAATTCCAATCCCGGTTTCATTTCAAATCAAGTTTTGAAATAATATATACTTATATAATTTATATATCAAATCATACTATAGAGAATACAAAATAAAATAAAATTTGAATCAAAACAATGTTTAGACAAGCTATTAAGTGTTCTCCCCCACTCGGACTCTCGAAAATAAACGCCGATGATGCGTGCACTCATCACCGATATCATTTTCTAGCGTCAAGAGTAGGGAATATAACACTTATCATAAAAAAATCCTTCGAAAACAATTTCAACTCAATTATGCTATCATATAATACTCATATTATATTTTTCAAATTCTTGTAAGTCAATTTCAAATACCGGAATTTAAATTCCCAAATCCAAGTTAAAATTCATTTATATTCATTATCAATTGTGTTTACAAGATTTCATTTTCCTAAATCCATTGTTATTCAATCAATTGTTGTAAATATTGACTGATCAAACAATAACGATAATAATCTAATATTATCATCTCCTAACAATCAATTCAATCAAAATGAATAAATATTCGAATAATTCTTTTATATAAAATATATTCCAAAACGATATTGTGTTGGTTTGTCCCATTCGAGTGTTTAGAAATTCCTATCGATGCCTTGGCGTCCCAAGTATCGACTAGAATTCATAAATACTCAACGGAACAAAGTTAACACAATATAAACCATTTTATATCAAATAACAAGTACGCTCTCTCATATACACTCAACTCATTCATAAAGTTTACCTCAATTTCAATGAGTTATCCCCCACTAGAGCCAAGGTTTATCGCCAAACCAAAGCTCTGATACCAACTGTAACGACCTGCCTTTTTGGACAGTTTAAACTGACGATCAAATACACATGTCGATATCAAACCACTCAAAAGGGAAGATGGTTATTGGGGTAAATAAAGGAAATGAAACAACACAGAATCTCGCAGCGGAACGATAAAATATAATAGTCAAATAAACAGTTCATGAAGTTGTTTACTATACTTTGACAATTATTTATACAACATTTATCAGAGTTATACATATACAACAGAACAATTAAAATAATGCAGCAGATAACATGATGCAAGGGTAATAATAGTAATAGTATACCAAATCTTCGTCTTCATCCTCCAGAATAGATCTTCAGAAATCTGTAAAACTCAGGACTGACCCGAGCGTAATGAAAAGACAAAACACTCGAGTCAGGACTAAATATCCTTATGAAAGTTAAATCAATCGTAAATAAATATGAGTGTAACGGCGTCAGAGATGTTTACGGGTTTTGACATCTCCTATCCAGTGTCAACGTGCGTGCAATAACTAAAGAGATGTTACGGGATTTTCCATCTCTTAAGGATCCGTTAAACTATCTACTATGTAGTACAATACGCTAAGTAGATAATGTCTATCAGTAATATAAAGTATCAAAATAGCGTTAAGGCGTTACCATAATCCCCTTTAACACATTTTTATAATGCCATAGTCTATACAGCACCGTAAGCCCCACCGTAAACTGGTGGTTATCAGAGGGTACCCCATAGGTATAACATAAAACATAACGTAGTGGTCGCGAATAGGATAATCAGTATGACAAGGTACATGAGGAGATACCAACTAGGATACTAGTAGTTGCGTGATCCGGACTGATGTTGAGCATAGCCAGCAGCTACCCCAACACCGCAAAACAACACTCCCAAATCAAGGGGTGCACCCAAATCGAATCACAAATGTAATAGAAATGGTATCGAAGAAGCGTGTCCGCTAGAGGTGGCGAACCTCAATGGCCCGGCGCGGCTCCTGTTTTAGTCATGTCAGGGGTCATCCAATATCATTCTCTTTCTTCAGTCAACGCGTTCACCAAACCATCCACTTCATTCTGGATCAACACTCCGCGTATAATAGTGATTAAAGTGGTGTTGGGTATCGACAGAGAGTATGTCTATATCTGATCCCGGTCTCTTTAATAACTACGTATTATTACACCGTTGGCTCTTTTACATTTCAAATCGATTCATAATTGATATCAAAATATCATATTCGCTTCAAAAATCAAATCCATTTCAAATATCATCGCATCAATTCAAATGTAAGATTCCGTTCCAAAAATCATTTTTGGTCTTAATATCTTATTTCGGTTTCAAAATCATTTCGAATTTCAATATTAGGTTGCAACTTCATTTAACCCAATTCGTATTTTTAAATTCAAGATTTAAACATAAACACTTCACCTTATTGACCAGCTTAGAATTTTAGAAAATAGTTTTAAGTAGTTTAAAAGTAGTTTTATATAATTAGAATAGTTAAAGTACTTAAAATCTTAAAATGGATTTGAAATAATAAATTAGTTTAAAATAATTTAAATTGGGTTTAGTAGATTTAATATAGATTAAAATAGTTTAAGTATTCAAAAATGGATTATATAGCAGAGTAATTTGGAAAACAAAAAAAAACAGCTTCAAACCAATCCATTTCAATTTATAACTTCCCAATTCAAATCAATTTCAATTTCCATTCTACCGATTCAATTTCGATTTCAATTCAAATCAATGTCATCTTTGACTTCAGTTTATTCAGTTTTCATATTCACTTTCAATTAATTCAGTTCCAATTTATATCTATTTGGAGCTTGATTTTCAAAAATATCCATTTGTAACACTTAATAAAATTATTCATTAATATTCAAGTTTAAATCCAAATTTCAGTATATGATTCAATTCCAAGCTCTATTTCAAAATATCATTTTTATATCACTTTTACTTAGTAATATTCAAATTTCGAATTAAGGTTAAATCTTTATACAAATCAAATTTCGAAATTCAATCAAACCCCAATTTTTAAATTTCAAAGTCTCAACTTATATTATTTAAAAATTTCTTTTAACCAAAATTTATTTCAACATTCCAAACTCAATTTTTCCGATAAATTCGATTTCTATAAATTTGATTTCTATTTATAACTTTTACATCAAACATTTAAATAAGTTTCAAATCGAAGATTTTAAAAATTATTAATTTAGCCAATTCGGTGTCCGTATATAATTTTCTATCCTATGGCCAAGTAATTATTTATTTCAATTAAATGTCAGGGATGAGTATATACTACTTAAATTAAATCACAGTATCATATGTATGCATAACAGGACATATATGAGCAAATAAACATCCAAACATTCAAATATCAACCAATAGCATCCATCGAAATACATCATCCAATAGGCAATACAATTCATGGCTATTTCATTGTTATCGATGTCAGGTAATTAAATCGCAATTCAATTTCAATTTTAATTTCAAATTTAACTGTCAATTTAATTTCCGACGGTTAATTCAAATGACAATTAAATTCTATCAAACAACGACTAATAAAATTCATATCACTTCATAATATCACATTTAACTAGCATAAAGATATTCAGAACGTTGTGAGCGTGATAAAACACTCAGCTTGATTTCAATGTAGTTCCAGCGCTTTATTTCGAATAAAATTAAACGAGCGTTTAATTTTACCCAAAATTTTGACTATCTCTAAATGATTCCAATCCAGCTCCTTTGTGTAGTGCTCGTCGATACTATTCCAACGCAAAAAGTTTCGTGCGTTTTCGACCTCGTATGAAAAAGTTATGCTATTTTAAAGATTGAACGATAATTAAATCTAATTTTTAATCTACAATTTCTATAAAAAATTTTTTACCCACAATCAAATCTGACCGTCCCTCCCTCTACCATCAGATCTGGACCGCCCCCACCTTCTTCCCTTCTCACGTTCGTGCTCCAGAACTTAGCCGTGCCCAAGAACCCATAGCAAGCAACTAGGGTTTGGAATTGCCGCCACCACGCTCGACGAGAAGTTGATCAGCTAGCGCCAAATGGAAGCTCCTCTCCCCCTCTACCTTCGGCCGCAACCATGGTGAACTCGGCCCCCCCTCTCTCTCGAAAAGCATGAAAAATGCAGCTGATTCCATCGCGTTTTGCCGTCAATCCGTGGCTCTGTTTCCGATCTCCACCGTTGGATAGCTAGATCTTGATGCCCTCTACAACTTTGTAGTTGAGAGTTTTTGCTAATTGTTGATGGATTGAGAGGGAAAGGAGGAAGAAGTTTTGAAATTTTCTGGCCATTGAAATGAAAGTGGCGGCTAAGGGCTGAAACCCTAGGGTTTTTGCAAAACAAAGAAAGTGGGGGTCCTTTTATAGAAAATCGCCAAAACACTATTCATCGAAAATTTTCCGAACTCCAACCGAAGCGTGCCGGCTGGCATTTCTAGGGTTTACCCCACGTTCCGGACACAATGGAATAGGTTTCGGAAGCTAATTCGATCGTATGTGTGAGTTACGGCAATAAACGATCGATTTGAAATTAAAACGGTTAATCAAATTTCTTTGCATGTGGGCTCGCCCCGGACAAACGGTAAATCCGATTGACTCGAAATTTGAAACCTTACAATAATATGAAATTATGGATCCGATGAAACCGGTTTCGTCGAAATCCGAGACCGTTTGAAAAATGACTATTTTAACTCGTCAAATTAATATTAAAACAATTTCGATGCGTTTCGAGCTGCCACGGTCAAACGAAAATTCCGATTGCTGCGAAAATTGAAATCCGATAATAACAAACTATTATGGATCCAGTGGAACTAGTTTCATCCAATTCTAAGACTCTTCGAAAATTGGCTATTTTTCAGTCGATAATTAAATATTAAAATATTCAATTTTCACAAATTTACTTTTAATTCGATTTTAAAAGTTCTACAACATCACTTTAACTTTAATATGATAAAATAAAATTTTACAAATCATTTTTAATCATATTAAACCCGTTATTCAATTATCCAATAAATTCCAATTTTAAAATCTTATTAACTCTATTATAATCCCGATATAACTTACATTCACTTTGGAAACCAATTTGAATCATATTAAATAAACTTTCAATTGTTCACTCTATTTCCATATGTTAAATTTCAATATTAAATTAATCATATCAAATTCGGAATTTAATTATTCAAACATTTGTAATATTAAATTTAAACAATTTTTATTATTCTTGAGTCACTGTCTTTTGAGATATTCAAAACGAACTTAAAAATTTAACTTTTGAAACGAATTAAAATTATAGAACAACCATTTCCATTATACGGTTATTCAATCCCCATTATTAAATTATTCAACAAATTCCATAAGTTTTAAATATTTAATTTAAACAATTTACCTGTTCAATATTCGATATTTGATTTGAATAAATTTTACTTATCAACCAATTACTCTATTATACCCAATGAATTCAACATTTATTATTATTCCAAACGACTTACAAATTTTTTTCTAACACTAAATCACGAAATCTTATTAAATTAGCTATTTTAATTATCGAAAATTTAGGGGTCGTTACAGGTTTGTTGTATGTTGATGTTGAGATTAGTCTTTGTGGTTTCTCCTTTCATGCGAATCTGCATGTTATGGATCATCCTGCTTTTGATATGATATTGGGTATGGATTGGCTCGTTCTTTATGAAGTTCAAATTCTATGTCTCGAAAGAAATTTGCATCTCAAGCATCTCGATGCTAGCGAGCAGTTATCTACTATATTTCGAGACATGGATCAGGCTTCTAGTGCTCTCATTTCTTCCTTCGAGTCGGAGGATATCATTGCTAATATCCCGATTGTTTGTAATTTTTCTGATGTTTTCAAGCCTACTTCTTGTTTGCCGCCGAAAAGGGCAATTTAGTTCCGTATTGATCTTATATCTGGTGCACATCCTGTCAGTCGTCCTCCCACGAGGATGTCTGCTAAGGAAAATGAGGAACTCAAGCAAAAATTATCTGAGTTGGAAGCCAAGCATTTTATTCGTTCTAGCTCGTCTCCGTGGGGTGCCACCGGTGTCTTCGTTAAGAAGCCAGATGGTACTCTTAGGCTTTGCATTGATTATCGCAAACTTGATGAGCTCACTATCAAAAATAGGTATCCATTACCTAGGATCGATTACATGTTCGATCAATTAAGTGGAGCTAAGCTCTTCTCCCAACTCGATCTTGCTATCGGTTTTCATCAGTTACGAGTGGCAAAAGGTAGCATTCCTCTCACCGCATTCTGTACTCGTTATGATTCTTACGAATGGCTTGTTATGCCGTTCGGTTTGACGAACGCTGCGGCGTATTTTGTAGATCTTATGAATCGGATATACCGGGAATATCTCGATAAGTTCGTCTTGGTTTTCATTGACGATATTCTTATTTATTCCAAATCTGAAGCCGATCATATTCAGCATTTGGAAATTATTTTGAGCACTCTTCGTCAGCATCAACTTTATGCCAAATTCTCCAAGTGTCACTTCTGAGAGAATAAGGTGAAGTTTCTCGGTCACATTGTTTCTTCCGATGGTATCTCTGTCGATCCTGCCAAGATCGAATTTATTCAGAATTGGAAGAGGCCCGAGACTGTTACTAAGATCCATAGTTTCCTTGGATTGGTGGGTTATTATCGCTGGTTTATTAAGGACTTTTCTCGTATTGCTTTATCGCTTACCACTCTCACGAGAAAAGCTGTTCCTTTTGTTTGGTCGGATAAGTGTGAGAATTCTTTCTTGAAGTTAAAGGATCTCCTTACTCAAGCTCCTATCTCAGTGGTTCCCGAAGGGAATCATGATTTTGTTGTTTATACCGATGCCAGTGGTTTTGGGCTTGGTGTTGTCCTCATGCAAAAGGATAGAGTAGTTGCCTACGCTTCTAGACAACTAAAGCCTAACGAGATTCGTTATGCTACCCATGATTTGGAGTTAGCCACCATAGTCTTTTCTCTAAAGATTTGGCGGCATTATTTATTGGGCAAGCGTTTTATTCTCTTCACTGATCACAAATCTGTGAAGTATTTATTTACTGAGAAAGAGCTTAATATGAGGCAACAGCGTTGGCTCGAATTTCTTACTTCATATGATTTCGATATTCAGTAACCCCTGGTAAGAGTTATAGAGTTGCTGATGCGCTTAGTCGCAAGCAACAGGTTGTTGTTTCCATGATGCTAGCAGAGTGGAATATTTTGAGCTTTATCTCTTTGTGATATTAGAGACCGTGCTTCAGTTTTTGATTCTCCCGTGCTTTTATTTAGCATGGAAGCTCGTCCTAGTTTGTTGGATCGTGTTGCCGATGCTCAGAAACAAGATCCACATATTGCTTATCTTATTCAGAGTTGTGAATCGGAATCCCGAAGTGATGATCTTAAGGATTTCGATATTCATGTTCATTGTTGTATTCGGAAGAAGGGAAGGTTGATCGTGCCTGATGTTCCTGATCTTAGAAATGACATTCTTGAGGACTGTCATCGTTCTAAGTGTACTATCCATCCAGGTAGTAGTAAGATGTATGCTGATATGAAACGCTTATACTATTAGGAGGGTGTGAAGCGTGATATTGCAAGTTATGTAAGTCGTTGCATGACTTGTCAACTAGTTAAAGCAGAACACCAGCGTCCCAGCGGTCTTTTGCAGCCTCTTGAGATTCCATTATGGAATTGGGATCAGATTTCTATGGACTTCATTGATGGTCTACCTCGTTCGAGGTCGGGCTATACTAGTATTTGGGTGATTGTTGACAGATTGACTAAATCAGCCCATTTTATTCCTATCAAGTCCAATCGGACTGCTCCTTTGTTGGCTAAGCTGTTCATTAAGGAAGTCGTTCGACTTCATGGTGTGCCTAGTTCTATTGTTAGTGACAGAGATTTGCTTTTTACTAGTGGGTTCTGACAGAGCCTTTAAAAAGCTTTGGGCACAAAGCTCAATCTTAGTACAGCTTATCATCCACAGTCTGATGGTCAGACTGAAAGGGTGAATCAAGTTTTGGAGGATCTCCTTCGAGCTTGCATTTTTGATTTTGGTGGTAGTTGGGAAGACCACTTATCTCTTGTTGAATTTTATTATAACAACAGTTTTCAATCAAGTATCTGTATGGCTCCTTTCGAAGCTCTTTACGGAAGGCCGTGTCGATCAACATCTTATTGGTTGGAATCAGGGGAAAAGTTAGTTCTTGGCCCCGATTATATTCGTGATTCTTCTGAGGGGATTGATATTATTAGACAGAGAATGAAGGAGGCTCAGAATAGGCAGAAATCTTATGCCGATCATCGTAGGAAGCCTTTGGAATTTTTTGTTGGCGATCTTGTATTCATTCGTGTTTCCCCAATGAAGGGTGTGGTGCGTTTTAGTAGCTTCGAAAAATTGGCTCCTCGATATATTGGACCGTTTCCTATTACGGAACGCATTGGCCCTGTTGCTTATCGTATATCGCTACCTGTTCAGTTTTTGGGAATTCACGACATGTTTCATATATCTCAGCTTCGTCGATGCCTTCGAGATTATGATTCTATTATTGATCCTCATGTGTTACAAGACCTTGAGATATCACCCGACTTGTCTATTGTACAAAATCGTATTCGTGTGCTAGCTTCGGAGGTTAAACGCCTTCGGAACAAAGAAGTTCCGCTTGTGAAGATTCAATGGTCCGCAAACCCCAAAGATTGCACTTGGGAGACCAGGGAATTTATCGAGTGTTCTTATCCGGGTTTTCTCTCCTCTTCGGGTGGGGGTGAGAATTCTTGATCTATCTCTTCTATTTTGAATCTTTGTTATGTTGAATTATTTACGTAATTGACTACTTCTACTATGAAAATTGCAGGGATGCAACTTTTATAAGGGGGAGTCTGTAACGACCGTGATTTTAAATCACTGTCGGAGTGACTATTTTAATTAGAAAATTTTAAATTAAAATTTGAAGAAAATATAGTTTTGCAAAGTCAGTAAACGCTTAACTTTGTGGACAGGAGAGTGCACTGCATTTTTCTTTCACGCATAAGCAAAGTAGAAATAACTTTCTACTTGCCGTCACTTTTTACAACAATGTTCCAAAATGCGAAGCAGTTGAAAAAAAATGAAAAATGTGTAGTTGCGCGCGTATATGGTTATGTTAAATTTTTTAACTCCTATGTGTTTATGCTCTATACTTAAGTTGGTTGCCATAATTTGTAACCTTATATGTACATTAGTGACTCACGATCGTAGTACCCAGACTTGGCCTAGTATTTGTATGAATGCAAAGCTTTGGTTGCAAGATCATCAGAATGGACGTGTTCATTATGTTTGTGCAAAAGGAAAAGTAGTGTACAGATTACATTATTTTTCCTTCAACATTTGCATTTCCGAGTCATACTTGTAATAAAGTAAGTTTCAAACACCTTCACCATCCAGCTAGAGTGTGGCCGAGTTTTACCAAAGTACGTATGCATTAAATGAATGTGTACCCCAAAAGCCTTTTGAGAACTCATTGTCTTGACTAATATTTTCTCTGCAACAAATTTTTTCATTCTTCAAATGCTCTGCAGAACATTAATGGCCGAGTGAAGATTCTTTCTTTCAGATCTGGGGTATTATTTGTCTTTGAAACAATTGTGAGTTATACTCACATTTCTACTTTATATCATCAAGTCCCTGCCTTTGTTTTGAAACAGGGCTTTCTTTTGATTTTCGAATCCTATTTTGTTGTGATTTTCGCATCTCTGCTTCCTGTGCTTTTGCACTACAACTTCACACTGTGATTTCGAGACAACACTTGAGTGCTAGTATATATATTTGCATGCTTAAGTAGAAGTTTCGAACTATGTCCTCACTGCAGTTATATGATGCACTTGTTTGTTCCCTGACCTGTGCCGTATGAACTTCATGTATCCTTCTTTAACCTGAATTAGTCTTGTATACATGTGCACGGCATGCAAACATGTGTACCTGTTATTGCTTAAAGCATATAGAAGCATTATCAGGCATTCATACATTTTATATTTCATTGGTCCAAGATTGAGTGGTTGCATATATTCGAAAGTCATGCATCTTCTATAACAGGTGGCACAAAGCAATGCAGGCCCGTAAGTGTACACTTCTTATTCTATAATTACTAGTAGGATGGTGCATGCGATTTAATATATTGCACACGTACATTTATGTTGGATATCATTGATGTTTTGTGGTCAGGCCGTGTTCCTCTTTATGCGTGTGTAATCTTCTTTCTTGCGTGCAGAGAAGGGGGGTGTATAAATAGCATGGCCAAGTTGTTTTATTTAAAGCTTTATTTTGTGCAACAACGTGTTTCACATTGTATTTCAATATCCAAGTGCATTTTTGAAAAATATATGTGTAGTTTGTCAAGTCCTTTCTCCTGTTGAATTTTCACTTTGAGTTGCTTGGATTTAGTTCTATGTATAGCATGCGCATAAAGGCTATTAGGCAGTTCATTTACAATTTTGGCCAAGTGTAAAAGTGAGTAGTATGCATGCAAACTGGAACATAGTGGACGTGTTAATTATTTTTGTGCAAAAAGAAAAGTGTGTTAGGTGTTACGTACAAAATAAATAAAGTTCAGGTACAGGTGGACCAGTGCAACATTTAATTGAATTTATAGTGGTGCCACCTATCGGTTAATTTACGTTGAACCGATGCTTGGTTTTGAACGTAATTTACTGCCGTTACTTTTATAACGAAAATTTTACACCGGAGCTATATTTTTGAAGCGTAGTGTTTTAGTGACATTTTCGATTAATAAAAATTCACTGTTATTTTAATGTCAGTAACCGTTAATTTAAATTGCATTTTCAAGCGATTATCCCGCAACGCTGATTTGGTATCCGTTTTTACGATGTTTTGTAAAGTGCAATTTTCTCGTCGAAATTGCTACAGATGTTGCTGTTTTAATCACGTGTTTTAAAAATCGTTTTAAAATAAAAATTATTTCCAAATTTTTTACAGTTTGCGCTTTCAAAAGAATGAGGAAGCGATTTAAAAGATTCAGCAAAATTGAGGACTATGAACCCTTACTTTTACTGATTCGGTTAATTCTAGACTTGTCCGTTTGAGAACGTAAAATGTTATTTATATAAAAAACACAATTTTGCACTTTCAAGGAAACGATGAAGAAATTTAAATGATTTAGCAAAAGTGCGGAGTATGGAACCATACTTTTACTATTCCGGTTAATTCCGGACTCGTTAATTGAAATATTTGCCGTTTGATGATTCTGATGATTTTATTGGGTTTTCGAGCCACTCTGCTGGACCTTCGGGTCATCCGATGGAACTTCGGGTCAATTACCAGTACTAAACCTTCGGGTCACCCTGCAGACCTTCGGGTCATCTGATGGGCGCCAAAAACTATAGTACTTTGGTAGGCTTTGGCCGTCTGAGATGCACGTGCGGCGTAGCTGAAACTCGCCATCTGCTGGGATAGATCCACTTTTATACTGATGATTTTCTAGTTATCTTATTTTGATTTCTAGAATTTGAGACTGCTGATTTTCTGGCTATCTATTTTGGTTTCTAGATTTTGCGTATTGCTGTTTTGAGTTCAATTGTGAATTTGAAATCTAATTTAGATGGAGTTTTAACTTGAGATTTCTTCATTTAAACTATGCTGATTATTTATGCTGTATAGTCTGGTTCGAGACTATAATTATTTGTTTAAGTGTTATTTATCATATACTTATTTCTAAGAACAAATTAGACTGATCCGTTTATTATTTTGTTTTAAATATACTCGGGTCAGACCGAGTTATTTCAGGGTGATCTTTATCTCTGATTAAGTTACATCTTCATCTTTTGGGATTTCACATCATTGTTGTAGCATGTATTCCAGACTTGTGTTCCGCTATATATCTGATATTTCTGTTCTGATGTGATTATACTATCAGTGTTATTGTTATTATGAGTTGTTGTGGATTTTTATTTAGCCACCTTAGTTTTGTTTTAGATTTGGATTGATTTTATATCTTTGGGAGTAAGTTTTACAACTCCTATCGATGCAATCAATACTCGTCTAAGGCATAACTTATGGATGGTCACTTCTAACAAGCCTTATTCTTCGCAATAGCAGACGTTATCTCTTATAATGACCTTTGTTATTGTGAGCATAGAGGTGGGGCGTCACAATTTATAATGCTAATTTTTAATTCATTGCATTATACGCCTATTTACATCTTGATAACATTCTTTTATTGAAATAAGAATATAATTAACAATTTTTTTTCCAAATATTCCTATTTACAACCAATTATAACCTACAATTTTATATAAATTCATTAATTGTCAATTCATTATTAACAAACGGATGAATTAAATATTGGAATCAAAATCCATTACATTACCCTTCTCACTTCTCATCTAAATTTCAATTAACGTAACATTAGAAATTTAAATTTCATTTATTCGCCATAAATAAAAATTTATTCCAACATTTGATTTGATTTAATTGCCATCTTTACTAGGTCCATTATTACATAATAAACCTAGTTACATTTAGTTTTATCCTATTACACCAATATCCCTATATACATCTTAGATTTGTTTAAATGGTTATATTCCAAAATGTGAAATCTTGTCTATTACACATATTAATTAAGGTTTTAAAACAAATTAATAAAATTTCTTAGTCCAAGCCTTTTTACCAATTATTTACCTTATAAATAAATTCATGTTTCTATTAAATTTACATTCTTACTTTCGGTATTATTTTAACCATTATTAAAGTAATGTTTATCCTCAACACCAAACATCACGATTTATTATCTAACATTGATTGTATAAATTTTCCATTTATTATGTATAATTGTATCCATTGATAAAATTTTAAATCTATTTCCCAAATCTACTACTTTCAATCAATTAAAACTGCACAATTGTTTAAATCAATTGGGATTACACTACATTTATCATTTATCAACTTTCACAATTGTTTAAATCAATTGGGATTACACTACATTTATCATTTATCGACTTGTTTCAACCTTATTACCTAAATTTATGCTCAGTTACTATTGGGAACTACTGTTTCATTTAATTCAATATTTACACTTGTTTTACTCAAATTCCCGTTATTGTAAACCTTTATTTGCTCATTAAAATTAAATTTCAATTCCAATTCAATCAGCAATTTAAACGTGCAACTTATAATAATTGTTTACAAGTATGAATGGAATTAACATAAACTTCAAATATTATCTTAATTTACATTAACATAATAATTAATTACCTTTAATGAATTTTATTCCCCAATTTATTAAATGCAATCAATTTGACCTTACATACTTCAATATTCCCATTTTCATTTTAATTCCAATGCACTATAGTATCAAATTTCAATTTCTTGCAATAAACTCATTTATTATACCTTCGCATACCAATTAATTAGTTTCCAATAAATAGGATTGATTAAATTCAACCTTTTTATATAAGTCTATATAAATCAATATGATATTTCATTGGTTAATTCTTAATATTTGCTTCATTATAAATTATAAAAGTTCTATTTCCTCTAAATTTAATTACTCAATTTTAATTACAATAACCAAACTTAATTACTGAAAATTTACGGGTCGTTACACTCTCCCCCACTCAAAACTTTTTGTCCTCGAAAAGGAAAAAGAAGGGAGAAGAAGAATTAAGAAGTCAATATATCTTATTCAAAAATATTACCTTTGTAAACAAATAAATTTACAAAATAAATTAATTTAAATAAATATACTAATTTATAACCATTATATCTTTTTATACTTAAAGTAATAAAGTTTGGAAAAATATTTTCCAAAATTGTCTAAGTCCAAATTTTTTAGAAATTTCGGCAGTGTCTTCTTTGTACGAGAGGCTCAGGAGAAAATATGATATTAAATATAACAATATACAACATATATTCACCAAAATAATATATCCCAACACGGGAACAATATAATTGCGCTATAAAACCGAAATCCGAAAACGTACCCGTTTGTCGGGTAATTAACAATTAGTTATGAAACCAAAAGTAGTAGCAATTGCTTCCATAACCTGCATTTCACTTATATAATCTCAATAGGTTAACAATTATATAAAATGAAATATTTAAGTTGTTTTAATCACAAACAACCAAATCCATACAACAACAACCAATTTCAACAAACAGCATACAACCATCACATAAAATCAATAAAATCAATCATTCATTCATATCGAACGAAGCAAATAGTTGTTCGGGTTTAAAACTTTAAATTGTACAGTGTAAAAATAAACTACTAAGTGTACCCTTCACTCAACAGTCTTAGGTGAAACTAAATAGATTATACTTACATCCAACAAATTTAAAGTATCTTTACCCAAACAACCATAAACCAAAACAAACAACAATTCCAGCAACAAATCAAATTTACTTACTATTAATTTTATTTCATACATTGGTTGTTTGATTTCTTTTCTTTCATATAATGATTTGTCTTTTTTTTATTTTACATTTATTTCTTACCATTTTATTTAGAAATAACTTCAACTTATTTACTTAAGTCTGTAATTACTTACTTAGAACATTTACCTTCTATCATATTTTACTGTAGTAAGATTTCCATTATAACATAAGTTTATAACAATTACAACATCAATTCATATAAACAAAAGCAATTTATTGAATACTTTCATTACCTACTTTTACTTGTACAATTTCCATTACAATTTCTTATTAAACATTTCAACTTATAATATTCGGTAAGTTATATATATGTTTTTAAGGATGTAATTGAAAATCATAAAAGTTTTCCTCAATTTTTTTAATTAATTAAATGCTCAATAAAAATATCCTTTGTTTTATATGTTACAAATTTAAATTTTATTTTTATTTAATTTATAACTTAGCATTAAATTTCTTACTTTAATCAAAGGTTCCAATTATTAATTAGTCATATTCCAATTTACTACACTTAATTGAACTATTAATTAACTGGAACTTAAGAACCAATAACAGGTTTAGTTTTAAATCATTTAAAAAAATAGATAAATACACACTTACAACTTATATATCCAATTATATTTAAAACAATTTAAAATTTATATTTGTTTATCAAAATAAATCTGTAGTAAAATTACTACAATGGCCTTCCCACTTCGAAACTCGAAAATGAATGTCGATGATGCAGCCGCCATCATCGAAATTATTCTCCAACGACAGAGAGGGAAGTACAGAACTTATTCCAAAATCTTCTTTAAAACAATCCTTCCAAATTATATTGAAATATTTATATCAGAAAATACTTATAAACCATACTATTATATTCCTAATTATTCAAAAGAAATTTTCAAAAGCCCAGAACTTAAGTACTTGATTTCCAATTTCATTTATTTTATTTTCAATCATATTTCGACTATTATTTATAAATTTCATTACCTAACAACCAACATATTGCGACCAAATATAATCTTTACAAATTTCTTTTATTTATATATAGAAAATAAAATAGGCAAAATTATTTCATTCAACTATATTAAAAGCAAATATTGTGTCGGTCTGTCCTATTAAGTGTTTAGAAATCCCTATTGATGTCATAGGGTCCCATGCACCAAGCAGAATTTATAAATACAAAACGGAACAGATTAACACAATATCAAATCCATTTTATAACACTAACAAATACGCTCTCTCATATATATACACTCAGCGACTCCCATAGGGTATTACTACCCAGTTAGTAAAGAGTCAGACCCACATATCTAAGGTTTATCGCTAAACCAAAGCTCTGATACCACCAGATGTAACGTCCCGCCATTTCGCACGCTTTAAATTGACACACGTGCTAATTGAACCATACGGAAGGGCGGATTGTTATGGGGTAAATAAGAAAAAGCAGGGAAAGAAAAAAACAAAATAGAACCTTGTAGCGGAACGATAAAATATAATAATAAAATAGATAGTTCATGAAGCTATTTTACAAAAATTTGATTTTACTTATACAATACATATCAGAGTTGCACATACCATAAAATAATAATTATGTAGCGGAATAAAATGGTGTAGCAGAATAATATCGTAGATAAGTACTACAAATGTTCGTCTTCGTTATCCAGAATAAAATCTTCAAATCCTAAAAAGCTCAGGCTGACCCGAGCGAATTGAAAAGACAAAACACTCAAGTAAGAACTAAAATATCTTATGTAAGTTAAATCAACTGGAATAATGTGACGCCCCACCTCTATACCCACGTTAGCAAATAGTAGATAATACTGTCTGCTAACACGGAGAATAAGGCTGGATAGGAGCGACCATGTGTAATCTTACCTTAACTATTCACTAAATACGTCGAAAAGTAGAACCACATTAAAATTCGACCTATTCAATAAATATTTAAAGCAAAACTACAATGGCTAAAGGATCTATCAGAAGAAAATATAACAACTCAAATGTAATTCACATCACAGAACAGTCGATCATAATATACACATAAACGGATACACAACAGTGTATACAAATTAATACATGTCAAGTGGTACAGGAGACCACAATACACAGACGAGACAAAAAGAGTATGAATAACAGAGTTACAACAGATAAGGACCACAAAAGGCGCTACAATAAAATGAAGCTAGCGAATAGTCCATCCGGAAGCAAAATAGGCTAAGTCCAAAAGCACCTAACCTGAAACAACTCGGTCTGACCCAAGTATAAATTACACGGATCAGTCTAGCTAAACAAATCAGTTAAACAAACTGAACAACAATAAACCTGCAAGGTTACAAAGCATAATAGATATCTCTAAAAGAGATAACACAATCATATAGATCAAGCCTCATATCATTGGCAACATATAGAAACAAAGGATAAGAATATCCCAAAGCAAGCCATAAGGCAAACAACAAATACCGATAAATACGAGTTCCACAAGGTAGGCGCTATATTTCTTGTGGCTCCAAAGAACCAATACAGAAAAGCAATATCTAGGGAATATACATATAAATGAAACATCATGGGCGGTGGTGAGTAAACCACTCCGTTATCTCTTGAGCGGTGGTGAAGAAACCACTCCATTTCCTCTTGAGCGGTGGTGAAGAAACCACTCCATTTCCTCTTGAGCGGTGGTGAAGAAACCACTCCGAAAACAATACTAAAGATAACCGACAACCCCAAATATTTTTGCGAGTCGGGGCAAAGGACCAACTCCAAAGGCGATATTTAAAGGAAACAAGCCAGAGGAGACAGTCCGAAGACACTATCCTAAAGGCAGCATGTGTCACAAACTCCCAGAGAGGAATCCGAAAAGTGGTAACGTGAGTCGGGCATTAATCACCCTCAAAGGAGGACAAATTTACCTCATATCATCGATAAACCAAACCCGAAGGCCAAAACGATCAATCGAATAGGTCGGGCATTAATCAGAAGGATAAACGCACAGATTCATGGTCCGTGTTTTTCCCAACCATTTAATCACCCTTC
This sequence comes from Allium cepa, assembly GCA_030765085.1. NCBI lineage: Eukaryota > Viridiplantae > Streptophyta > Magnoliopsida > Asparagales > Amaryllidaceae > Allium > Allium cepa. Next base: position 362,835,279 of record CM060942.1, read on the forward strand.
CACTTCGCTCAAAGTGCGAAAGTGTGTGTTTTAAATAGAATTTATGAATTGGAGAAACGAGCCTTTAAATGCGATTTGAGAGATTAATTTATAAAACCCGTGGATAAAGTCAAGAGTAAGTTATCAAAGTCAAAGATGCAATAACAAACACTAAAAAGCAACTTGAATCGATAGAATCCGGAAAAATCAATCAAATATGCAAAATAAGGAAAACAGACAAAACAAAGCAGGTTGGTCGACCGGACTGCAGGGCTCGGTCGACCGGCCAGATGCAGAAACCCAATTATGGCTCGGGGCAGCAGGTCGGTCGACCGGATCCTGCACTCGGTCGGCCGAACCTGGTGATTTTGCACTTCCTGCCCTATTTCAATAAAAATGCAAATTCTTTCCAATTCCAAACAATGGCACATGCATACTTGTTAGGAATTCATACCAACACCCATGAAATCAAGGAGAAGTAGATGTGAGTTCAAAACTCACCTTTTTTACACAAGACAAAGAAGATGAAGAAGCACAAATGCAAGGAATCAACCAACTTCACTCCACTTCAACACTACAAGCTTCAATCTAGAATCAAAGCAAGTATTTCCTAAGTTAGGGTTAGAAAAATTACTGAAATTGAAGAGTAGAAGAGATGGAGAAGATGGAGATGAACTTACCAATGGATTCTCTATGAATTTGGAGCAAGAAATCAAGATACAAAGGAGAACTAGGGCTTGCTAATTTCTAATTCCTCTTCCTTTCCCCCATTTTCAGTTCTAAGCTCAAGTTTTAAGAAATGAATAAGTGAATGAGAGGAGTGGCTAAGCTAGAGTATTCGTTAAGCTAGTGGGCTGTACTCAAACCCAAACCCAATAGAAAAAGTAACCAAAACTCACAAACTCCAAACATAACAAAGATTATACTCAAAAAGATCGCAAATGCCATTTTGGAACCAATGGAGGTAGTTTCGAGTTCCAATTCGGCCATTTGCAGAAAGTAACATTTCGGACCAAAATCCGACTAACGACACTATATTTAAATCAAACATTTAAATACAAAATCGTTAAATATGCGGGTTGTTACAGATCTCCCCTCCTTACAAAATTGCGTCCCCGCAATTTCTAGAGACGATATTTGTAACAACTACATTCATACAATCAATCAAAAGAAAAGAAAATAAGCTTGAGATGAAAAGACATACTCACCATTTCAAAGCAAGGAAAGAAAACCCGGATAAGATCGCTCAATAAATTCTCTGGTTTCCCAAGTATAGTCATTGGGATTAGAGGACCATTGAACTTTAACGAGCGACACGTCCTTGTTCCGAAGGTGTCGCACCTCCGTGTCAAGCACGCGAATAGGTTGCTGTACAATAGATAAGTCCGGTGAGACCTCAAGCTCTTGCAAATCAGGAGAAGAAATAACAGAATCCGACTCCCGAAGACACTTCCGAAGTTGCGAGACGTGAAACACGTCATGAATGCCGGATAAATGAGCTGGAAGTGAAACTCTATAAGCCACAGGGCCAATACGTTCAGTAATAGAAAATGGTCCTATATAACGAGGAGCCAATTTTCCAGTCGTACTGAAACGCATAACCCCTTCAAAGGAGAAACACGAATAAAAACAAGATCGCCAATCGAGAACTCGAGAGGCTTCCTACGGTTGTCCGCGTAGGATTTCTGGCGACTCTGTGCCTCTTTCATTCTCAACCGAATAAGATCAATCTTCTCAGAAGAATCACGAACAAAATCTGGACCAAGAATAATCTTCTTACCAGATTCTAACCAATAAGAAGGTGATCGACATGGCCTTCCGTATAAGGCTTCGAAAGGAGCCATACCGATACTAGACGGAAAACTACTGTTGAAGGAGGATTCTACAAGAGGTAGGTGATCCTCCCAACTACCACCGAAATCAAAGATACAAATACGGAGAAGATCTTCCAAAATACGATTCACCCATTCAGTCTGTCCGTCAGACTGCGGATGATAAGCTGTAGAAAAATTAAGCTTTGTTCCCAAAGCTTGCTGAAGACTCTTCCAAAAATGACTCGTGAGTAAAGGATCACGATCACTCACAATAGAACTAGGAACACCGTGAAGTCTCACGATTTCCTTGACATACAACTTAGCCAAATGCGAAGCAGTCCTATTAGACTTAATAGGGACAAAATGAGCAGACTTGGTAAGGCGATCAACAATAACCCAAATGCTAGAATGGCCAGATCTCGAACGAGGTAGGCCGTCAATGAAATCCATAGAAATCTGATCCCACTTCCACAATGGAATCTCAAGAGGTTGAAGAAGACCCGAAGGACGCTGATGCTCGGCCTTAAAACGCTGACAAGTTATGCAATTGCTCACATAACTCGCCACCTCGTGCTTCATGCCTTCCCAATAATAAAGACGACGCATATCGGCATACATCTTGCTACTACCGGGATGAATAATATACTTAGAACGGTGACAATCATCAAGAATGTCATGCCTAAGTGCAAATTCAGAAGGCACAAAAAGACGGTTCTTCTTACGAAGACACCCATGAGAATCAATACTGAAATCTTGCTACGCCTCATCGCAAGATCCAGACTCACAAAGCTGAATAAAATGCAACAACTCAGGATCACGCCGCTGACCATCGGCAATACGATCCAATAAAATAGGTCGTGCTCCCAAACTAAATAATAGAATAGGAGAATCAGAAGATGAACCTCGATCACGAATTTCACAAAAAGATAGAGTCTCAAGAATATTCCATTCGGCAAGCATCATAGAAATAACAGCCGAATGTTTGCGACTAAGCGCATCTGCAACACGATTACCCTTACCAGGGGTATACTGGATATCAAAGTCATAAGAAGCAAGAAACTCGAGCCAACGCTATTGTCTCATATTGAGTTCCTTCTGAGTGAACAAATACTTCAAAGATTTATGATCGGTATAGAGAATGAAGCGCTCGCCCAATAAATAATGTCGCCAAATCTTCAAGGCAAAGGCAATGGCGGCTAACTCAAGATCATGAGTGGCATAGCGAACTTCATTCGGACGCAGTTGCCTAGAAGCATAAGCAACTACCCGATCCTTCTGCATAAGAACAGCACCGAGACCACTACCACAAGCATCGGTGTAGACAACAAGATCATGATTCCCTTCGGGAACCACTAGAATAGGAGCATTTGTGAGAAGTTCCTTCAATGACAGAAAGGAAGCCTCACACTTGTCGGACCAATCAAAACGAATGCCTTTCCGAGTAAGGCAAGTGAGAGGAAGCACAACACGGGAAAAATCCTTAATGAACCGACGGTAATAACCCGCCAATCCAAGGAAACTACGAATCTCATGAATATTTTCAGGCCTCTTCCAATTCTGGATGGCTTCGATCTTTGAGGGATCGACAGAAATGCCATCGGAAGATACAACATGGCCTAAGAACTTAACCTTATTCTCCCAAAAGTGGCACTTGGAGAATTTGGCTTTAAGTTGATGATGACGGAGAGTACTCAAGACAATTCTCAAGTGATTAGCATGCTCAGCTTCCGACTTAGAATAAATAAGGATATCATCAATGAAGACAAGCACGAACTTATCGAGATATTCCTGGAATACCCGATTCATGAGATCAACAAAGAAAGCAGGAGCGTTCGTCAAACCGAACGGCATAACGAGCCACTCAAAAGAACCATAACGAGTGCGGAAAGAGGTAAGACGTATGCTATCCTCCGCGACTCGTAACTGATGGAAACCTGTGGCAAGGTCAAGCTGAGAAAAGACCTTGGCACCACTCAATAGATCGAACATGTCATCGATCCTAGGCAAAGGATACCTATTTCTAATGGTCAACTCGTTAAGCTTGCGATAGTCAATGCAAAGCCTAAGAGTTCCATCAGACTTCTTCACAAAGACGACCGCGGATCCCTACGGAGAAAAACTAGATTGAATCAATTGCTTGGATTCAAGCTCTAAAAGATGCTTCTTGAGTTCCTCATTTTCCTTTGTAGACATCCTCATGGGAGGACGACTAACTGGCTGCGCGCCTGGAATGAGATCAATGCGGAACTCAATTGCCCGTTTGGGTGGCAAATCCGATACAGGCTCAAAAACATCAGAAAAGTCACAAGCAATAGGAATACGAGGTACATCCTCATCATCTCGCGAATCAAGAGAATACAAAGCCATCTCGGAATTATCCACATCCCGAAGAATAAGAGATAATTGAGTAGGCGAATCAGGATGACAAAGATATAAAATTCTCTCCGAACAAATAATCCTGGCATCATATCTCACTAGCCAGTCCATACCAAAAATCATATCAAAACCCAAATGAGAAACAACGTGCAGATTCGCACGGAAAGAAAAGCCACATAAAACAATCTCAATATCATCACAAAACAAGCTAAGGGTCGCGGATCCCCCAATAGAATTCGCAATCCTTAAAGAAGTAAGCATACAAGAAACATCCAAGGATAAATCATCTACAAGCTTCTTCGATACGAAAGAATGTGAAGCACCCGTATCGAAAAGAACTCGAATACTATGATCATGAAATAGAATAAAACCTTCCAAAATAGATGGAGATATACCTTTGGATTGAGAAGGACCTCCAGAAGCATTCGCTACATTTAACTTGCCAAATGAAGAATTATTCGGAGCAATGGGACAAGTGGAACTTCGATGACCTTCCCTCTTGCAATAATGGCAGAAGAGAGGCTTTGGACAAGCTCGAACAATATGATCTGGAGAACCACAATTGAAACACTTCCGAACGAAAGGTGTTCCGGAAGACTGAGGCTGAGAAGTAGGACCACCAGTCTTCTTCTTCTTAGAAGGAAAAGGCTTTTTCTGAATTGGAAACGGCCTCTTGTTGGGGTTCTTAGAAACCTCAACATCTACATCACTATCACCCTCCTTCTCGATGGTCTCGAGGTGAAGTGCCGAATCAACCAATTCCTCGAAAGAAAGCTTAAGCTGGAGCAACAAAGACTTCCTAAGATATTTCTTAAGACCAGAAACAAACTTCAAATTCTTCTTGTAAGAAGTGCTGATGAATTCAAGACCATACTGAGATAAAGCCTCGAACGATGCGACATACTCAGAAACAGAAGATTTCCCTTGCTTCAACTCAAGGAAGCGACGGGTGAATAAAACTTTTTCAGACTCAGGAACGAACATGAGTTCAAATCGTCCCTGAAACTGAGTCCAAGAAAGAGTAGACTCATCAATCTCGGCTACAAGAAGCTCATACCAATCAAGAGCACGCTCTTGTAATAAGCTAGAAGTCACAAGAACTCGACCATGGACAGAAAGATCCATGCAAGAGAAGATACGCTCGCACGTGCGAAGCCAAGCTTGGACTTCAAGAACAAACTCGGAGCCCTTAAACGGTTTTCCTCCAAGATGAGCAAAATCACTGCACTAACGTGCAAAAGCAGACTTGCGAGGTGGAGACACTCGAGGAGGAACGGGAGGCTGAGTGCTCCTAAACAACTCCATAAACTGATCGGCAGACATATAAACGCCATCCGGATGTGAGCCACTGGACTGCCCAACACCCGAACGTCGACCTCTGTCTCTTCCAGACATAAGCTGAAAGTCAAGATAAGGAAAGGATTATTCACAAGGTAGATATTGCAATATGGAATACTACGGAATTAAATGCATTCCTAGACGTATTCCCAACTCTATCTAACCTTGATGGAATAAAGAGACACGATGATTCAAAGATTTGTATCACTTATACACTTTGATGTACCATAATATGTGCATCTATTATGTGTTTATCATATTTTGTTCTGAACCTGGCTCTGATACCACGCTGTGACGCCCCACCTCTATACCCACGTTAGCAAAGAGTATTGTATAGATAATACCGTCTGCTAACACGGAGAATAAGGCTGGATAGGAGCGACCATGTGTAATCTTACCTTAACTATTCACTAAATACGTCGAAAAGTAGAACCACATTAAAATTCGACCTATTCAATAAATATTTAAAGAAAAACTACAATGGCTAAAGGATCTATCAGAAGAAAATATAACAACTCAAATGTAATTCACATCAGAGAACAACCGATCATAATATACACATAAACAGATACACAACAGAGTATACAAATTAATACATGTCAAGTGGTACAGGAGACCACAATACACAGACGAGACAAAAAGAGTATGAATAACAGAGTTACAACAGATAAGGACCACAAAAGGCGCTACAATAAAATAAAGCTAGCGAATAGTCCATGCGGAAGCAAAATAGGCTAAGTCCAAAAGCACCTAACCTGAAACAACTCGGTCTGATCCGAGTATAAATTACACGGATCAGTCTAGCTAAACAAATCAGTTAAATAAACTGAACAACAATAAACCTGCAAGGTTACAAAGCATAATAGATATCTCTAAAAGAGATAACACAATCATATAGATCAAGTCTCATATCATTGGCAACATATAGAAACAAAGGATAAGAATATCCCAAAGCAAGCTATAAGGCAAACAACAAATACCGATAAATACGAGTTCCACAAGGTAGGCGCTATATTTCGTGTGGCTCCAAAGAACCAGTATAGAAAAGCAATACCTATGGAATATACATATAAATGAAACATCATGAGCGGTGGTGAGTAAACCACTTCGTTATCTCTTGAGCGGTGGTGAAGAAACCACTCCATTTCCTCTTGAGCGGTGGTGAAGAAACCACTCCATTTCCTCTTGAGCGGTGGTGAAGAAACCACTCCGAAAGCAATACTAAAGATAACCGACAACCGCAAATATTTTTGCAAGTCGGGGCAAAGGACCAACTCCAAAGGCGATATTTAAAGGAAACAAGCCAGAGGAGACAGTCCGAAGACACTATCCCAAAGGCAGCATGTGTCACAAACTCCCAGAGAGGAATCCGAAAAGTGGTAACCTGAGTCCCATAACCACCCGTTCGCACTAAACGGTTTACTATCCATTAGTTAATTTCACACTCAAAGCAGTACAAATTTACCTCATATCATCGATAAACCAAACCAAAAGGCCAAAACGATCAATCGAATAGGTCGGGAATTAATCAGAAGGATAAACGCACAGATTCATGGTCCGTGTTTTGCCCAACCATTTAATCACCCTTCCACTTCGCTCGAAGCGCGAAAGTGTGTGTTTTAAATAGAATTTATGAACTGGAGAAACGAGCCTTTAAATGCTATTTGAGAGATTTTTTATAAAAACCCGTGGATGAAGTCATGAGTAAGTTATCAAAGTCAAAGATGCAATAACAAACACTAAAAAGCAAATTGAATCGATAGAATCCGGAAAAATCAACCAAATATGCAAAATAAGGAAAACAGGCAAAACAAAGCAGGTCGGTCGACCGGACTGCAGGGCTCGGTCGGCCGGCCAGATGCAAAAACCCAATTATGGCTCGGGGCAGCAGGTCGGTCGACCGGAGCCTGCACTAAGTCGGCCGAACCTGGTGATTTTGCACTTCCTGCCCTATTTCAATAAAAATGCAAATTCTTTCCAGTTCCAAACAATGGCACATGCATACTTGTTAGGAATTTATACCAACACCCATGAAATCAAGGAGAAGTAGATGTGAGTTCAAAACTCACCTTTTTTACACAAAACAAAGAAGATGAAGAAGCACAAATGCAAGGAATCAACCAACTTCACTCCACTTCAACACTACAAGCTTCAATCTAGAATCAAAGCAAGTATTTCCTAAGTTAGGGTTAGGAAAATTACTGAAATTGAAGAGGAGAAGAGATGGAGAAGATGGAGATGAACTTACCAATGGATTCTCTTTGAATTTGGAGCAAGAAATCAAGATACAAAGTAGAACTAGGACTTGCTAATTTCTAATTCCTCTTCCTTTCCCCCATTTTCAGTTCTAAGCTCAATTTTTAAGAAATGAATAAGTGAATGAGAGCAGTGGCTAAGCTAGAGTATTAGTTAAGCTAGTGGGCTGAACCCAAACCCAAACCCAATAGAAAAAGTAACCAAAACTCACAACTCCAAACATAACAAAGATTATACTAAAAAAGATCGCAAATGCCATTTTGGAACCAATGTAGGTAGTTTCGAGTTCCAATTCGGCCATTTGCAGAAAGTAACATTTCGGACCAAAATCCGACTAACGACGCTATATTTAAATCAAACATTTAAATATAAAATCGTTTAATATGCGGGTTGTTACAAATAAATATGAGTGTAACGGCTTCGGAGATGTTTACGGGGTTTGACATCTCCTATCCAGAGTCTAACGTAAGTGTAGTACTTAAGAGATGCTCGGGATTCACATCTCCTAAGGATCCGTTAAACTATTTACTATGTAGTAATATTTCACTATTCTAACAGTGTCTAAATAGTAAAATAAACTTACTTTTTTCATAGCATTAAGGGGTTATCCATATAGCCCTTAACACGTAATAGGCCCTGTAGTCCATCCATTATCAACGCATCTCCAGATCGGGAGACTACCCTAAATACTCCACGGGCTATGGGAGAAAACCAAACTCGTACAAGGCACGATAGGGTAGGTGACACGACAAAACTAGGCAATGCCATGGTAGATATACTAATTACGCTTCCGGGTCGGCGGTAACGCGTAGCGCGCAGCTACCGCCCACCTCGAGCCACACCCCCAAATAAAAGAAATCCAAAGTGGCCACCGAATCAATCCAAAAGTCAAAGTATAATATCGAAGGGATATGTCCGATCAAAGGTGGTACCTTATTAACCCATCAATCGTTCCTGTTTTAGCCACCTTATGCCAACTCACGGGAGTTGGGTCCATATATTTACCTCAAAAGAAACGCTGCCACCATCCTACTTCATTCTGGAATCTCCACCGCGTACACGGTTGTTAAAGTGGTTTTCGGAGCTGGCAAAGAGTACGACAACTTTCGATCCCGATCTCTTCAACAACCAAACGTTATTATAACACCGCGGTCTTTTCAAAATAATTTATACTTTAAAACCAGAATATAATATCCATTTCAAATCCATATAAATACGATATCATTTCTATTTTAAAACCCAAATCAATATGATATCATTTTATTTCAAATATATCCTTTTTTAAGAAAACTTAGCACTTTCAAATCTATATACCTTGAAATATATAGCTTTGAAACATAACTTAATATACTTTAATAGTTTAAATATTAAATTACTTTATATAATAAAATAGCTTCTTTAATTTTTGCAAATAAATTCCAAATACCGATTTGAACTTCTAAATAAACCATTTCAATTCATATATTACAAATCTTTAAATATTCTACCATTTCAAATCTAATTCTTTGATAATTCCATATATATATGACAAATTCAATTGTTATTATTTAGATTTGAAATGTTTACTTAATAAATCAAATGTCATTTAAGTAAAACCCTTAACTTCAAATAACCGGATATTCTTTAAATTTAATTAACTTGATAAATTCATTTATCCCAACTTTATATTCATTTAAATTACTTTATGCCCAAATCAAGTTATAAGAATCATACCCTTTAAAATCTCCATTTTATTTCATTTCAAATCAAACTTATTCAAGTACAATTCTTAAATAATTCAATTTAAACCAATTCCATATTTGCTTCCAACTTAAATTCATTTAAGTCATTTAAAAACTCTATATATATACATTATCTTATATAGGTACTAAACCATATAATATAAAACAATCAAACTCCATTATTAAACTCATTTTGTTAATCAATTTTATACATAGCTTAAATTCAAGAACTTACTATCTATAAAATAGTATTTATATAACATCAAAATTTATACTTATTAGACCATATATTCCTTTCCAAACCATAGAAAATCATTTCAATATATATATATATATATATATATATATATATATATATACCGTGGTGCCTGTATATAATTTTCTATCCTATAGTCAAGTGATATAGATATTTATCATTTCAATCCGTATTTTAAAATAAAATTACGGTTATATATCATTTCAAACCGTAATCCCGAATGAAATAAAAATGCATAATTACTTGCGGTTTGTAATAATATATAATACACGTCCATTCATCCATCGAAAGATTATAATCCATCACAACCATCATCCAAAACAAACAATAACATCAATAAATAACAATTAATTACTGGCAGTCTATCATTCAATAATAACTTAATTTAACTGGCAGTTTATATGCAATAATAAATTGAATAACAATTTAATTCAAATAAATGCAATTTAACCGAGATGATGATTAAATATATGCCAAACAGTTGTAAATAAATATCAAATCACATCATAATTAAATTTAACACACATAAGAAATTTTAGAAGTTGTGAGAGGGTTAAAACACTCACCTTTTGAATTTAAATTGAATTTAAATCCAATTTAAACCCATAAATTGGACAGTCTTAGAATTCGTCCAAACCCTCGCTAAAATCTCCGAAATCCCAATACGAACCTTGCGGAGAAAACCGCGCGTGAAATGGATGTCATACGCAAAAGTTATTAAGATTATAACGCGTTGAAATTAAATTAAAACAAAATTAAATAAAAGTAAAATGAACACTCACACAACACGTCACCAATACCCACGGCTACAGGACAAAGCGACACAGGACCAATTGCACACAACTTTGAACGCCTCCCCAGAAACCCATTCGCCACCGATCGAGCCAGCCGTCGCGGCCATGCTCACCACCATAGGCGGAGTCGCCTTGCTCGCCAACCTCCACATCACTCGGTGATGCCGATCGAGACCCCCATATGCAGCAGCCTCCATAAAAAAAAGAACCCTAAACCACGAATTGCCGACGATCTAGCCATTGAAACGTCAAACAAACGATGCTGATGCAATCACCTCAGTATTCTCTACAATACCCACAAGTGATTTCCCGATCAGACGAGGTTCGTCGTCGAGCGATGAACGGCCGAAGCTTCTTTGATTTTTACTGACCAGATGATGAACCAAAACTAAAAACGAATCACACCAAAAGGTTACGCACTTTGAGAGCTTTAATATATATATTTTCCAAAATTTTCTGAGGAGCTTGAAATTTTTGCTTTGGATTTGAAATTTGATTTGTGTATGGATGTAGAATTTGTTTGTCTGCCATTGAGGTGAGGAGGTGAATAGAATGTATAGAAATGAGGAACAGAGGCTGCTAGGGTTTATAGCAGGATATATATAGGCACGGTTGACATTTGAATGGATGGATAAGATATACGCGCTAACGATAAAATGGCCCAAAACACCGTTTTGACTCTAGAACGAAATTGGGTCAATCCATTTATCAAAATAGGCGTTTTAAAATATTTTAAACACAATGGAAAAGGTTTCGAGTCCAAATTCCATCGTATAAAAAAGTTATGCTAAAATCAATATTTTTCAAATTGATTTCAACTGATTTCAATTAATCGATTTCAAGGAGTTTCAAGCCCATTCGATCAAACGAAAAGTCCGATTGATACGAAACTTGAAATCTTACAATAATTCACCGTTACGGATCCGAAGAAACTTGTTTCGTCGAAATCCGAGTCAGTGGCAAAAATGGCTATTTTTATATTAATTAAATAAATTTAAAATAAATTAATTAAATCAAATTTCCCATTTAAATTCTGAAATCGACAATCTTTATCACTTAAAAATTCTTAATCATTTATACAAAATTTAAACAAAGTTAGATGTCCATTAAATGCTGATTCAATCATAAATTCTAGCGTTATACTACTATTTTTATTAAATACAGAGATTGTAAACTAAATTTTCGAAAATTCCATTGAATTAAATTTTCATTTTATCATTCAACCTATTAGTATCAAATAGATGAAACTAACATTTGATTCATACTTTATTACATAAATATCTCAAAATTTACCTTTACTTGTATTAACTATTTTATTTCCAATTATTTGTAATAACTACTATAATTCAATCATATTGAAATTTTGTCAATTTTACCCATAGATTTAGATTTTTGATCCAATTACAAAACAACCTATATTACTTGTCACTCATTTGCTTTTAATTGTATTTATAAGGTTGTTACCTATCAACCTTGGTTATAATTCCATTTATAAGTCTAATTTTTATTTCATTGCATTAATATACGCCTATGTACATCTTGATAACATTCTTTTATTGAAATAAGAATATAATTAACAAATTTTTTTCTAATTATTCCTATTTACAATCAGTTATAACCTACAATTTTATATAAATTCATTAATTGTCAATTCATTATTAACAAACGGATGAAATAAGTATTGGAATCAAATTCCATTACACTACCATTCTCACTTCTCATCTAAATTTCAATTAACGTAGCATTACAAAATTTAAATTTCATTTATTCGCCATAAATAAAAATTTATTCCAACATTTGATTTGATTTAATTGCCCTCTTTACTAGGTCCATTATTACTTAATAAACCTAGATACATTTAGTTTTATCCCATTACACCAATATCCCTATATACATCGTAGATTTTTTTAAATGGTTATATTCCAAAATGTGAAATCTTGTCTATTACACATATTAATTAAGGTTTTAAAACAAATTAATAAAATTTACTTAGTCCAAGCCTTTTTACCAATTATTTACCTTATAAATAAATTCATGTTTCTATTAAATTTACATTCATACTTTCGTTATTATTTTAACCATTATAAAAGTAATTTTATCCTCAACAACAAACATTCTGATTTATTATCTAACATTGATTGTATAAATTTTCCATTTATTACGTATTATTGTATCCATTGATAAAAATTTAAACCTATTTCCCAAATCTACTACTTTTAATCAATTGAAACTTCACAATTGTTTAAATCAATTGGCATTACACTACATTTATCATTTATCAACTTGTTTTAACCTTATGACCTAAATTTACGCTCAATTACTATTGAGAAATACTATTTCATTTAATTCAATAATTACACTTGTTTTACTCAAATTCCCGTTATTGTAAACCTTTATTTGCTCATTAAAATTAAATTTCAATTCCAATTCAATTAGCAATTTCAATGTGCAACTTATAATAGTTGTTTACAAGTATGAATGGAATTAACATAAACTTCAAATATTATCTTAATTTACATTAATATAATAATTAATTACCTTTAATTAATTTTATTCCCCAATTTATTAAATGCAATCAATTTGACCACACATACTTCAATATTCCCATTTTCATTTTAATTCCAATTCACTATAGTATTAAATTTCAGTTTCTTGCAATAAACTCATTTATTATACCTTTGCATACCAATTAATTAGTTTCCAATAAATAGGATTGATTCAATTCAACCTTTTTCATTAAGTCTATATAAATCAATATGATATTTCATTGGTTAATTCTTAACATTTACTTCATTATAAATTATAAAAGTTTTGTTTCCTCTAAATTTAATAACTCAATTTTAATTAAAATAACTAAACTTAATTACTGAAAATTTACGGGTCATTACAATAGTAATATAAATCTTCGTCCTCGTCTTCCAGAGCTAAAGTCTTTGAATCCTTAAATGCTCAGGCTGACCCGAGCGAATTGGAAAGACAAAACACTCAAGTCAGAACTAAAATATCTTATGTGAGTTAAATTAATAGAAATAAATATGAGTGCAGTAACTTAAGAGATGCTCGGGATTCCCATCTCCTGAGGATCTGTTAAAGTATTTACTATATAGTAATATTTCGCTATTATAATAATGTCTAATAGTAAAATAAACTTACTTTTTTCTTAGCATTAAGGGGTTATCCATATAGCCCTTAACACATAATAGTCCTAGTAGCCCATCCAATTTCATGGTCCCTCCTGATCGGGAAGCCACCAGAGGATACCACACGGGCTACGGGAGAAATCCAAACTCGTACAAGGCACGATATGGTAGGTGACACGGCACGACTAGGCAATGTCAGGGTAGATATACCAATTACGCTTCCGGTTCAGTGGTAACGCATAGCGCGCAACTACCGCCCAACTCGAGCCACACCCCCAAATAAAAAAAACCAAAAGTGGCCACCGAATCAATCCAAAGGTCAAAGTATAATATCAAAGGGATGTGTTTGATCAAAGGTGCTACCTCATTAACCCGTCAATCGCACTTGTTTTAGTCACCTTATGCCAACTCACGGGAGTCGGGTCCACATATTTACCTCAAAGGAAACGCCGCCACCATCCTACTTCATTCTGGAATCTCCGCCACGTACACGTGTGTTAAAGTGGTTTTCGAAGTTGGCAGAGAGTATGACAACTTCCGATCCCGGTCTCTTCAACAACCAAGCATTATTATAACACCGCGGTCGTTTCAAAATAGTTTATACTTTCAAAACCAGAATATAATATCCATTTCAAAACTATATAAATACGATATCGTTTCTTTTTCAAAAATCAAATCAATATGATATCATTTTTATGAAACCCAAATCAAAAAAATATCATTTCAAATATATCCTTTTATAAAACCATAGTAATTTTCAAAGTTATAATATTTGTAAACCAAACGCTTGAAATATAGCCTTTCAAAACATAAAACTTTGAATTTCATAACTTTGAAATATAACCACACCACTTAAATGGTTTACATATTGACTACTTAATATAATAAAATAGTTTCTTCACCTTCACAAATCAATTCCAAATATAGATTTAAATCCCAAATAAACATTTCAATTTCCATATCTTTCAAAGCTTTAAATATTCCACCATTTCAAAACGAATTCTTTGATAATTTCATATACATCACATTCAATTACTATGATTTAGATTTGAAATGTTTACTTAATAAATCACGTATCATCAAAGTAAAACCTTTACACTTCAAGTAACAGGATATACTTTCAATTTAATTAACTTGATAATATTCATTTAAATCACTTAGATATTCATTTAAATCCTCTAAAACAATCAAGTTATAAAATGATACCTTTTAAACCTTAAATTTATTTCCATTTCAAATCAAATTTTCCCGAAGATAATTCTTAAATACTTTAATTCAAATCAAATTCCCATTTATCTTCCAACCTTAATTTTATTTGATTCGTTATAAACTCTATATATATAAAATTTAGATAGATACTTAACCATATTATATAAAAGAAATCAAAATTATTATTTAGCTTATTTTATAATTCAAAACATATTTATACATAGCTAAATCAATAATAAAATAGCATTTATATAACATCTAAAATCAGTATCTGTATATCCCATGTATTTCTTTACAAAACCATAAAAATCATTTCAAAAATAATTTATATATATATACCGCGGTACCTGTATATATATTTTTCTATCCTATGGTCAAGTGATACAGATATTTATCATGTCAATCCACAATTAAAATAAAATGCGGTTGTATATCATTCCAAACCGCAATCCCGAATCAAAATAAATGCATAACAACTTGCAGATTATGATGATATAAATAAAACATCCATTCATCCATCATAAAATCATACATCCATCACAATCATCATGCAAACAATCAGTCAATATAACTGTCAATATATAACAGGTAATTAACTGGCAGTTATATTCAATAATTAATTAAATAACGATTTAATTTGAATAAATGTAATTAACTGAGATGATGGTTAAAAATATACGGAAAAGACATAAATAAATGCATAATCACAACGAAAATTTAATTTAACAACATAAGAAATTTTAGAAGTTGTGATAGAACACTCGCCTTTTGAATTTAAATTCAATTTAAACCCAAAAATTTGACATTCTCAGAATTCATCCAAACAAGCGCCAAAATGTTCGGAATTTCAATACGATCCTAACAAAAATACCACATGCGAATTGGTGTTCGTATGTCAAAGATATAATGAAAATTATGTTTGAATTTTATATTGAAATAAAAATAAAAAAAACAAAAAAACACACACCTCTCTCACTTGCCACATCAACCATCTTCAACCTTGCGAAAACCCTAACTCCCAATTCACAGAATCGCGAATGAAGCCACCGCACCAATGTTGCATCTGCCCCTCCAACGTCCCCGTCTTCGGCCAAGGCCAGAACCGCCGAGGCAACCCCTGCTTCTCACCAACAGCCTCAGACCCCCTCCACCTTGGAACAGAATGAAACACAACCAAGCCACCACCATAGGCACAAAACCCTAGTTGAATTTTCGCCATCGATCTGACCATTGAATCGATGAACGAATTTCACCGATGCACTCCCCATCGTCCACTCTACAATACCAAGAAACGATTCGACGATCCGACTAGTTTGATATCGACGTGATGAACGATCAAAAATTGTTCTTCGATTTCTGGACAAACAATGCGTCGAATCGAAAAATGAGTTGCAGATCTGAGTTACGCTCTTCAAGAGCTTCGAATTGATATAAAATTTGGCATATATTGTATAGTTTGAAATTTCAACTTTGGATTTGATTTGGGATTCCAATTGGAATTAGGCTTTGTCTGCCATTGAAGCGAGGAAGTGAATAGAACGTATAGAAATGAGGAAAAGAGGCTGCCAGGGTTTATAGCAGGATATATAGGCAGAGTTGACATTTCAATGGATGGATAAGATAGATTTACGCGCTAACGCCAAAGTGGACCAAAAAGCCCGTTTCGACTCTGGAATGAAATTGGGTCAACCCATATATCAAAATAGATGTTTTTAAATATTTTAAAAACGTTGGAACAAGTTTCAAGTCCAAATTCCATCGTATGAAGAAGTTATGCTAAAATCAATATTTTTCAAATTGATTTCAATTGATTTCAATTTCATAAATTTCAAGGCATTTCGGCCCGTACGATCAAACTACAAGTCTAATCGCTACGAAACTTGAAATCCTACAATACTTCACCGTTACGAATCCGGTGAAACTGGTTTCGTCGAAATCCAAGTCAGTGGCCAAAATGGCTATTTTTATATTAATTAAATAAATTAAAAATCAATCAATTAAATCCAATTTTTAATTTCACTTCTATAATTGACAATTTTCTTACCTTGATATTTCTTAATCATCTACAATAAATTTTGAACAAGTTTAGATGTCAATTTAAAGTTGATTAATCTATCAATTGCAGTGTCAAATTTTCAATTTTATTATATTCAAAATTATAAAATAAATTTCCAATAATTAAATTTTATTTACTTTCCATTTATTATTCTATCAATTCCATCTTATGGTATAATTATCATTGATTTATATTACATTTCATTTAGGTATATTTAATTTCATATTAATTCCCATTAACGTAATATTTTAATTCATTCAATTTCAATAATCCATTTATTTGATTTTTAAATCTTATTATGAATAAATTTTTAACTTACCATCTTTAAGGTGATGTCAACATGGGTTTATATCTATTACACTAATATTCCCAACTTCATCTTAATTCCAGTTTACCGTAGTACCTAATTTCCATTTCTTACAATAAACCCATTTATTATTTAAAATTTGAATGACAATTAATTAGTTCCAAATAAATTGATTGGTTCAATTCAACTCTTTTATTAAGTTTATTATTAATCTATACACTCAATTACTGCTGGTTTTATATTCCATTATGCTATATGCCCCTAATTATCTTTATTTATATTAATGGCTATGTTTCAAATGTGAAATCTTGTTAATTACACACATTAATTAAGGTTTTAAAACCAAACTTTAGTTCCATTCCTTTTTTCCAATTTATTACTCGTGAGAATTTCACGTTTCTATTTATTTGTTACATACCTACCTTCAGTCCTTGCATTGATCCACATAAACATTACATTATTGATATCCTAATTTGATTTAGTAGACCAATTTGTTACAACTATTACTTACGTTAACACTATTTCCCTTATTATGGTTATTATTTCATACATAGATCAGAAGTTTACATTCCTTTATACTATCTTATGAGAACAATGTACATTTCTAATACTTTATTACATTTATTGGAATTAAATTTCCAAATTTACTAGATACAACAAACTATGACCACCCAGTTATTTCAATTAATTGGGATTGCGCTAAATTAATCATTTATTAACTTACAGTAACATAATTGCATTAATTTACATTCAGTACAAATAAATCAATATATTATTTCACACATTAATACACTGATTGCATTTGTTTATACTATATTACATTTAAAACTAAGTCATAACATTTGAATTATTATATTAAATTGGAATGTTCATTCAAGTTCATTAATTATTAACATGCAATAACATATTTACTTAATTTACATCCAATTGCCGCCTTACAAATAAATTTTACGTTTCCTTTTTAATTTACATTCACACTTTCCATTATAATATTAATTGTCAATAAAGTACATTTAGTTATCTTTATTCTTTCCAACCAATTACCATATGTTATTAAAACTTTACAATTCTAATAAATTCATTATCTCGCATATCATTCAACCTATTAATTAAACCCAAATTAGCACTGTTACGTTTTAGTTTACATATTATTTCATTAATAAGTTACGCAAATTTATTTCTCCAAATATTAAATCACAAAGTCTTATTTAATTTACCATTGCTACATTACTTATTTAACGTTTGCTTCATTATAAATTATAGAAGTTTTGTTTCTTCTAAATTTAATTACTCGATTTTAATTAAAATAACCAAACTTAATTATTGAAAATTTACGGGTCGTTACACTCTCCCCCACTCAAAACTTTTCATCCCCGAAATGGAAAAAGAAGGGAAAAGAAAGAATTGAGTAAACAATACATCTTATTCAAAATATTACCTTTGTAAACAAATAAATTTACAAAATTAATTAATTTAGATAAAATATACCAATTTATGACCATTAAATCTTTTTATATTCAAATTAATAAGGTTTGGAAAACATTTTCAAAAATTTTCTAAGTCTAAAATTTACTGAAAATTTCGGCAGAGTCTCCTTTGTTCCGGGAGGGGGGGGGGCTCGGGAGAAAATATAATATCAAATATAACCATATACAACATATAATTTCCAAAATAATATATATCCCAATACGGGAAAACCAAATAATAACGCTATAAACCGTAATCCAAAAACGTACCAACTGGTCGGGCAATTAACGCTTATTTAATGAAACCAAAAGCAGTAGCAATTGCTTCCATAACCTGTATTTCGCTTATATAATCCAAAAAGGTTAAAAATTATATAAATGAAATGTTAAAGTTTTAACCATAAACAAACAAATCAATACAACCAACAACCACTTGCAACAAGGCATACAACCATCACATAAAAATCAACGCAAACCAAACATTCATTCATATCAAACAAACTAATAGTTGTTCGGGTTCAAAACTTTAAATTGTACGGAATGAAAAATAAACTACTTAGTGTACCCTTCACTCAACAGTCTTAGGTGTGTTAACGCTTAAAATTGAACGCTAACACCCCGGTGTAAGCAGAGATTAAGTGAAAGCACCACCCGTCAATACGGGAATTAGAAGTAAGTAGAAAAGTCACAGAGAAAGCAGTAAAAAGACAACAGTTTTATAGTGATCGGCTTCAAGTTAAGCCTATGTCCACTTTAATCTTCTTTATTGCTGAATCAGTTACAACTTTACAACGATCTTCGATTACAACACTGTTAGGCCAAATAGCTAGAACCCCGATGTAGAAGAACTCTTTGAATCCATGTCGAATGTGTCAGATTTCCTCCTAAAGTTCGTCGAGATGTCTTTCATGTTTGAAGTGTCGAGTGAGTCGAGAATTCAGCAGAGTATCAGTGTTCCAGAAATGAGCCAAAAAGATCCTTTTCCAGTTGGAGTAGGCGGGGTATTTATAGAGAGTTTTCTGAATTAGGTCGTAGGTCGTGAGCGACCTAATGGGAGCGGTTTACGGCTTAACTAGGGTGTACTTGATCACCTCGAACACTCTAGCAAGTCATAGATCGTGACCGACCTAGGGAGGAGGCGGCATAAGGAGTTACTTCGGTATCGTTTAGGTCATGAGCGACCTAGGGGAGGATGGTTGGCGACCTAAGGTCGGGAGCGGCCTATAAACAAGCGCCTCATTCTGTGATAACTCGCTAGGTCGCTAGGTCGTTTATCTTCTAGGTCGCTAGGTCGCTTTAGCTACTAGGTCGCTAGCTCACTTTAGTCCATAGGTTGTTAGGTTGCAGATCTCTTATACCTTTAGCCCGTTAAGTCGCGAAGCCTCTTTGTTGTGACATGCTGTTACCCTGTGTTGATGGTTAGGTCGTTGATAAGCTTAGGTCGCTAGGTCGCGATATCTTTAGGTCGCTAGGTCGTTGGGGGTCTTTAAGTCGTTAGGTCGTTCATACTTTAATTCTTTCAGGTCGCTTATTTCCTTAGGTCGCTGAGCTGTGGAATAGAGGAGTTAACATTTGCCCCTCGAAGTACACACCTATGCCACAAGTCGTGTGCTTCGACTTAATTTTTCTAGGTCGTGAGCGACCTTAGAGATAAGTTAGCTCGCGTGTCCATTCGCCTTTCTCTTCCCCCCTATATAATCCGCTAAGTCGTTTCTTCCTCCTTACTTGCTTCAGCCTTAAAAGACGCCATTGAAGAAATTTCCAACCTGAAGTTACCGGTCACCGATCATCCTCGCAATTTCATCACGTAAGTGAACCCGTTCTCTGTTCAATTCACGACCATCATTAAACCACGAGTTCTGGATTCCCGTCTCTAACCTCTGGTCAAATTTCATATTTTTATGTTCCATCGCAAACCATGCCACGATCGATTTCAGATGGAATTGAGGTGGCTCAATTCGATTTTGGATGATCCTTGACGATTTGAGGAGGAGATGGTGGATTATGGTGCCTCGAGTTTACCGGTTTGTGAGTTTGGAGGATGTGAGAAGATTGTTAACGGGTTGATGGGTTATTGGATTCCAGGTCGAATTGTTGCGCACCTGGTGATTGTGAGGTGATGGACACGTGGCTGCATTCGAATGGAGGACAGGCCCTGGGCCTATCGGTTTAATCGTGAATCATACGACCTGTCTTGCTTACGGCCTAACTTTTTGCGACCTATCATACTTGCGACCTATCATACTTGCGACTTAAACTTTAGGTCGTGTGTACGCTCGAGCGACCTAATACATAGTCGAATTCGCACTGCCTTTTCCCGAAGCTCTATGTCTTGAACTTGTTGGAATGGCATGAAACTTTAAAGCAGAGCGACCTAGGAGATTGATGACTTAACTTCTTGCAGCATAGGTCGTAGGTCGTGTATGCATTTGAACGACCTAGGACTTAGCCTGTTTTGCATTCCCTTGAACTCCTTTCAACTTGAATGAACATGACATTGCTGAATTGAATTCCCAACTTGAACTGCCGAGATAACATGCTTGAACTTGTTGTACTTCTTTACATATTTCATTAACTTTAATGCTTATAACCTGTTAAATAAAATATTTGCAAAAAAATGGAACGAATATACTGTCACTGATCGCCCACATCGAATGCCAGATTAGTCGATAAAAGATAATCAACTTAAAGAAATTATATGAAATGCCGTGAATCGACAAACTCAAGTGAACTATTAAAGAAAAGCAACGTTAATAAATAAAAACGGATTTGTTTGCATCAACACTGCACTTGTATTTGGACTTAAAACAACAAGCCCTGAAACTTTAGAATTGACAAATGCATATTAGTTCAATTTCAGTTATATTTGCTTGTCGTTTTGTTATTTTTGCACAACACTTCACACATTTAGGAAACGTGCACCTTCATATTTGAATATCGAGTTCCTTGTGTAGAATGTCTTCTCAAGAAGAGATAATAGAGGAAGCTGAAGGGGTCTTCCCGATAGACAATCCATTGGATAATCCTCCGGAAAGAACTCCAACTTCCCTGAGTCAGCAGGCATTCAACCAATTACTTATTCAGTTTGGTATTGCTGAAGCAGATGCTTTACTTCCTGGGCCAAACGATACTGCTGATAGGCCACCTCTCGGTTTTATCGCTGTCAATCGTCAGATGTGCCTATGTGCTGCCATTCCTCCTTTTATTGACTTTCTTCAACGACTCCTTCTCTGATTAACTATCTCTCCTTTCCAACTGCATCCCAATGGCCATGCCATCGTAATGGGACTTTGTGTGTTGTTCAGGAGGACACTTGATCGTCTTTCGAGTTTTGAAGAAATCTGTTACTTGTGCATATTTGCAAAGAACAAAGATCATCCTTCTATCACACTCGTGAGAAGCGCCAGGAACCGTAGATTGATCATCGATCTTCCGGAAAGCGCCCACGGGTTCTTAAATCAATTCCTCTTCGTTTCTCGCCCTCCAGGATTTTACGCCATCTGCAGAGTAGGATGTAAGATTGCTCACTCCCACTTTTTCCATTTGAGCTTTTCGAGATCCGAGTTGCTAACTGCTAACTTCATTCTTTTCTTTTACAGCACTTCCTCCTCCCTCTAGAGATCCTAGCCACAAGCCGACTTTTGAAAGATTAAGTGCTATGGCGGTTGAGGAAAGAAGTATTAAATTTTTGCTGAAAGACGAATTTCTTCACCAATACAGACTTCTGCACCCTTTCCGTTCTACTCAGCGTCATGAAGTTCTTGATTCTCCAGTAGATACATCGGATGCCCCAGTTTCCGTCGGTGAACTTACACCGAAAGAACATACTGTTGAGGCTTCACTGGTGAAGTGCTCTACTTCTATTGACGTTGCGGGGTTGTCCGGCAAACTTGCACTTGCCCCGGTCATTGAGGAAGAGGAACCTCCTCACCAGTTCGAGAAGACTGTTGATGAAGGACCTGAGGGCAAGTGTCCCGCCGAGCACAATGGTGACGACATTTTCGAGGGGTTGAGCGACATGATGATCACTTCACAGGAGCTTTTTAAAGATGATACCGCTGCTACTAAAGTTATTTCTCTAGTAGTTGAAGCGACATCTGTCTTGCAACAAACTCCGTCAACCCAAGAGTCGATACTTGCTGTAAAATCCGTTATTACCCCCCAACCGAGGAGTGGTTCGTAGCTTGACACGCGTAGTTTGCACCTTACACACACTTAGGATTTTTCACCACTTTTATGCATTCAACTTCCTTGCCTTGAAGATTTCTGAATTTATCTTTTCTTCATTTTCAGGTTCTCCAATGGGACGAAGCGGCTCCTACTATGATGATTTCCAGCGTTATGGGAGACGCGGCTCTTATGACCCCAAGAGGTATCTTCGTGCTTCCTGGGAAACCGACGAAGAAAGAGCTGGGAGGAAAGCTCGTGAGAAGCGTGCATATGAAGAATGCTACGGGAGAAGGGACGAACGACATGACTCTTCTCAGAGAGAGGATGATCCCACAAACGAAAATCCCGTGATGATAAAGGGAAAAGTCATGTCGTTGATGATCCGAGCAAACGGGCCAGACTTGGTGAGAAACCGACATCTGAAATTTCTGAAAAACCCGCTGCTCCCATCTCTTTGGAAATTCCTTCCACCTCTCCTGCCCTTCAAAGAGCTGATATCCAAACAATCTTCAGTAGGACCCCGTATCAAGTTGGGCAGGGTCAGGCTACTCTTCAAAGTCGGTTTCCGCACTGGTGCTTAAAGGGAGTGCATTTCGACCTTGACTTGGTCCCAATTGATAAGCAAGCCATGTCGCGAAATCTTGATGCAGTCAAACTCGATATCGAGAGAATGTCTGGTTGGCATAAACTTGTTGACGAGCTTCAAAGAGTAAACCACGCAAATCTCGAAGCCATGCTGACCATGGAAAATGACTAATCCGAGTGGCAGAAAACACTCGATCAGCATGATGAAGAGATGAAGAGTATTGCCGCTTACAACGAGAAGCTTGAAGCGGAAGTTGAAAAACTTAAAGAAGAGCTTGCCACTTCTTCCACTTCCTATTCCCAAAGAGAAGAG
The DNA here is from genome assembly GCA_030765085.1 of Allium cepa. Classification (NCBI taxonomy): domain Eukaryota; kingdom Viridiplantae; phylum Streptophyta; class Magnoliopsida; order Asparagales; family Amaryllidaceae; genus Allium; species Allium cepa. Next base: position 362,859,059 of record CM060942.1, read on the forward strand.
GTGCTTCAAAAACAGGTGAGAGATGCTCACGCTGCACAGAGAGACGCTGAAGCTAAATTTGAAGCACAGCAGCAAGCTGTAGAAAACTACCGAGCTGACGTTGCTCAAGTACGAGAAAAAACCAGCTCCCAGAACTTGGAAGTTGAACTGCTAGAAGCTCGACTTTCTGAAGCTAAAAAGGAGCATGATGAAGCTATTGCCGGAAAAGCAGCAGCCTTAGAATCTCATATGGCAACTAAAGCCGAAGTCCTCTCCACTCCATTCGAGTTTTACATTCATAGTGTTCTAGGGCGCGGTAGCCTTAAATTTTTGGGACCGGAGTACGAAATCACTTTGGCCAAAGTGTGGGAAGCCGCACTTGATATACTTGGAGGAGCTGGATATGCTGAAGTAGATTTAATGGCACACTATCTAGATGATGATGCATGTGCCGCTCTTGCCAGGGGAAAGGAGCAACTCGCCAAAGAGAGAGCCGAAATGGCAGAAGGAGAACATTTAGGGAAGGCAACTTCAACCGACCCAGTTCAACATTCGGTTTCAGCCGACATCGATATTGTTGGCTCCAGTTTCCATTCTCCACCTCCTGCTCAAGCTGTTATTGAAAGTGCAACCGCCCGCACCGGAGATGAGACTCAAGAAAGCACTGAGGCGCAGGACTTTGAAGTTGACATAGTAAAGCCTACTTCTCCAGGTAACCTCAATGCTGATCTTGCTCAAGTGGACTGCCTGTTTACTTCACATGAGCTTGATGAACTTTTTGATTATTACTTAAATCTTGACGCGCCACTTTCTCCTCTTTTTATGAGAGATACTGACTTTAACTTCTCTTCTCCTCTAGTGAAAGCGCCAAGTTTTGTTCAGCCTTCCCCTCTTCCAGCTGTTTCCTCTCCGCCTCTTCAGATTACTCCCCCTTCTGTTTCTCAACCGGGGTCACAAGAGGAGCAGATAGAAGCTCTTCAAGGCTTGGATGACTAGGTCGGTTCTCAAGAACAGAAGGCCAAAGAACCTGAAGAAGGCGAAAGAACCCCGGAGCAAACTATTTCTGATGACATAAAGTTGTCTGCACTTTTATCCCCGGGCAATGAGTCTTCTTCAAGGAAGAAGGGGAAGCATGGAGTCTCAAAGAAAAAGAGAGAAGCTTCTGCCAGCGAAGAGAAAGCAGAAGAAAGTCCAATTGTACCCCTTCCTCTTTCTTCCCCTACTCTCACAAGCCGACCCAAAAAGTTAGTCATCCGCCCAGGTGAGGGCTCGAAAGGTGGCTGGAAGAAGAAGTGATTCTCTTATCCTATGCTTTTTGCTTTTTTGCTTGTATGTATAAAGACTTGTGTTGACCGGAGATTGTGCGGGTACCGGCCCCCGCCTTCTTTGTTTTGAAACCTGCACATGTATAAAATTTTCATAGTACGGAATAAAATGATTCTTTTACTTGTACAAACTTCTGTCTGTATTTGAGAATGCATTTATTCTTCTTTTTCATACGAGTTTCTTTATATGTTGCAGTAAACCTATGGTATGTTGCTTGAGCATTGCTTTTATTTTTGTAACTATATTATATTGCCCCCATACCATGGTTTATTGCAATCTCTTCCACATTGGCAAAATTTTGGAGAACAACTCTTCTATTTCGAGAAGACTTGTATTCTTTCTTTAGAGAACAACTTTTCCATTTGAAGGAGGCTTGCATCTGTACTTTAGAGAATAATTTTTCCATTTTAAGGAAATATTTTTTTGATTTAGTAGAATGCGCCTCGTATTGGAGAAGTCTTCTCTTTTTTTTGTGGAGAAGTTTTTACACATCACTTTCGTAGAAAGTCACTTTTATTTTTGACAAGTGAAATTTCCTATGCGGTAAAGTGGGCCTCCGAAAAAGGGCTTTGACCTGTTTGTGCCTCCAAAGAGGGCTTTTGTTTGATTGCGCCTCTGGGAAGAGGGCTTTTTTGTGTGTGCCTATGGGGATAGGGCTTTTGTTTTTTCCCTATATGCGGGGAAGCGGGCCTCCGAAGAGGGATTTTTGTTTCTGCCTCTGGGGAGAGGATTTTATTTTTTCCCTGTTCGTTGGGAAGTGGGCCTCCGAAGAGGGATTTTCACATTTCGACTCATGTGAAGTTCTATTTCAGATCACGGTGAAATGTGTGCCTCCGAAGAGGTCTTTTAGCATTTCAACTCTGGTGAAATGGGCCTCCGAAGAGGGCTTTTCACATTCCAACACTTGTGAAATTTTATTTCAGATCTCAGTGGAATGCGTGCCTCCGAGGAGGTCTTTTCACATTTCAACTCATTTGAAGTTTTATTTCAGATTACGGTGAAATGTGTGCCTCCGAGTAGGGCTTTTGCCTGGAAGTTTCTTTCTCATGGTTGGATGGATTCACGGGGCGGAAACAAGTTACTTGGATGTTTGTTTGCACAAACGTTCTCAGCTAGTTAACGAGTGCCCTGTGCCACCGGTCATTCCACCAATCTTTTTTGGTTGAGAAAGAGAACTTTCTTTTTCTGGCAAGTCCCATTAGAGGTCTTTATCCTTCGAAAAGTTGTGCCTCCGAAGAGGGCTTGTGCCTCCGAAGAGGTCTTTTGCTATTTCCTGCTTGCTCGCCCATGTCTTTTCGCCATTTGCTCATGTCAGCGGTTCCCTGTTATCATTTTCAAGCACACATTCCTTTCTTTTGCAAGTAGTTTATTTTATCCAAAGAAGTGTACTCCATTGTTAAATGAGTTCGCAGGGGAAAGCACATGCTAATTAATCGGATGTTCGTTTGCACAAACGATCACAATTAGTTAGGAAGGGTCCACCCCGGCGGAACCACTAACTGTTTGCTTGAAGAACTTCTTGTATATGATTTGAGCCTGGAATTTTTGTGGCTAAATATTCATTTGTTGAGTGATGTCAGCGATCGCTTGGTCTTATGATGGGTAAGCTTTGTTTTAATGGCCTGCAATATTAAATCGACATCTTAGCAATACATCTAAAATATTTTATATATCGAAATAAAACAGACAGTTTATAATAGTAGAGAACACAAGATTTATAGTGGTTCGGCCAAGAACTGGGCCTACATCCACTTTATAGTTCTTATTATTCACTTGCACTGGCTTTACAATGGCTTTCAATACAAGAATCATACATCCACAATTCTTTTACAGTATTTTAGTAAAGCTTTTGAGTAAAATATGGGCGCAAGTGATTGCTGTTCCAAACCCTTGGAATTGGATCTCCTTCGACAGTTGCCAGTTTGAAAGTGCCATCAAGAAGTTTTTTGCCTATGACATACGGCCCTTCCCAGTTTGGCGCAAACACTCCTGTTGCTGTTATGACCCTTTTCAAGACTAGATCTCCAATCTCAAAGCTGCGTTGGCGAACTTTGGAATTGAAGTGCCTGGCAGTTATTCGCTGATGGGCTGTAATTCTGAGCTGAGCCTCTTCCCTTTTTTCATCAAGGAAGTCAAATGTTTCAAGTTGCAACTCTTCGTTTTCAGCTTGATTGAAATGGATCCTTCTGTGTGAAGGAACTTCTGTCTCCACCAGAATCATTGCTACTGATCCATATGCGAATGAAAATGGAGTGTGACCAGTCGCAGTTTTATGGGTAGTTCTGTATGCCCATAGTGCTAGTGGTAGCTTATCGACCCAACCACCTTTCTCCTTTTCTAGCTGTTTTTTGATGGATGATTTGATAATTTTGTTTACTGCTTCCACTTTCCCTTTTTCCTGCGGATGTGCCACTGCTGAGAAGCTTTTTTGGATCTTGAATCGCTTGCAAAATTTTTGGAACTCTTCACTTTCGAATTGGGTTCCATTGTCTGTGATTATCTTTTGAGGCACACCATACGTGCAAATAATATTCTTAGTTACAAAGTTTATCATCTTTTTAGAGGTAATATTAGCTAATGGTTGAGATTCAGCCCATTTAGTAAAATAATCAACAGCAACAATAGCATAACTGATTCCGGACTTGGCGTTTGGCAAAGGCCCAATGAGATCTATTCCCCAAATAGAAAATGGCCACGGACTGACCATCTGTGTTATCTCGGTGGAAGGTGCTCTTGGGATTTTTACAAATCTACGGCATCGGTCACATTTTCGGGCATAGCTTGCAACATCACGATTAATATCTGGCCAAAAATACCCATAACAGAGAATTTTCTTTTCTAGAGTTTGACCACCTGAATGATCTCCACACTCTCCTCCTTGTACTTCAGCTAGAATTGTCTTAGCCTCTTCCTTGGTCACACATCGGAATAATAGCATTGAGAATCCCTGCCTGTACAATCGTCCATCTTGAATTATATATCTAGAGGCTTTTCTTAGCAACTTCTGTCGTTCTTTTGAATTTTCTGGTAGAGAACCGTTGAGCAGATGTTCCATTATCGGAGTCATCCATGATTCTTGCGCTTGAGAAATAGTCATGATCCAGGTAATATCCATCTCATCAGTGCTTGCAGATGACATGACTTCCACAGGAACTAATCCCAATAATTGAGCTTCACCAGTGCTTGCGTACTTGCGAGAGAATCTGCCTTCATGTTCTCTTCCCGGGGTATATGATTTATCGTATAATGGTCAAGATCATCGAGAAGTTCCCAGGCTCTTGACAAGTAAGCAGGTAGATTTCCTCTTTTAGTTTGAAACTCTTTCTTGACTTGGCATACAATAAGTTGTGAATCACTGAAGATTTGCAACACTTTGACAATTAGTTCTTTAGCAATTTTCAAGCCGACAATAAAAGCTTCATATTCTGCTTCATTGTTTGTCGAAGGGCATTCCAATCTCAATGCATAGCACAATGTCCGCCCTTCAGGGGTTTCAAGAACAACCCTAGCTCCGGAACAGTAATCATTTCTTGCACCATCAACATATAATTTCCATCAAATTGGGGTATTATCGGTCCTCTCTTCCTCACTATCACCTTTATCTGTACATTCTGCGATGAAATCTGCTAAAGCTTTTCCATTGATTGCTCTACGGGGATGATAAGTGATGTCGTATTGGCTGAGTTGAATATTCCACTTCAGGAGACGACCCGAAGTCTCAGGGCGAAACAGGACTTGCTTCAGAGGTTGATCAGTGAGGACCTTGATAGGATGAGCTTGGAAATATGGCCTCAATTTTATTGATGCAATTAGTAGACAATAGGCGAGCTTTTCCAATTTTGAATAATTCATCTCTGCCCCAGTGTTGCTGATATAATAAACTGGGCGCTGAATTTTTGCGTCTTCCCGTACCAACGCTGCACTAAGAGCATGAGATGAGATTGCCAAATATACGGAAAGATCTTCACCATCGTTGGGTTTATAAAGTATTGGAGGCGTTTCCTTATGACGAATCAACTAATCGAAAGCTTTATGGCATTCAGGAGTCCAGTCAAAAATTTCCTTCCTTTCTTCAGAGCATCAAAGAATGGAATGCATTTATCAGTAGCTTTGGAAATGAATCGACTCAAGGCAGCGACTTTTCCATTAAGACATTGCAGTTCCTTCTTCATTCTAGGAGCTTTGACTTCTTTTAAGGCAGCAATCTGAATAGGATTAGCTTCAATGCCCCTAGCACTCACAATGAAACCCAAGAACTTTCCGGACTCCATCCCAAACATACATTTCAAAGGATTAAGTTTCATTCCGTACTTTCGGAGGACTGCAAACATTTCTGCCAAGTGATCCATATGGTCTACTGCCTTCTTTGATTTCACCAGCATATCGTCAACATAAACTTCCATAGTTTTTCCAATCTGTGGCTTGAACATAGCATTGACGAGTCTTTGGTAAGTTGCCCCTGCATTCTTAAGTCCGAAGGGCATGACTCTATAGCAGTAGAGACCAACATCCGTGACGAAGCTCGTGTCCTCCTGATCCGGCTCATGCATCATGATCTGGTTGTATCAGGAGTAAGCATCCATAAAAGATAACAATTCATGCCCCGCTGTTCCATCCACCAACTGATCTATCCTGGGTAACGGGAAGCAGTCTTTGGGGCAGGCTTTCTTTAAATCTGAGAAGTCGATGCATACTCTCCACTTCCCATTAGCTTTCTTAACCAGTACTGGATTTGAAACCCAATTCGGATAAGTAGACTCCTTGATGAAACCATTCCCCATGAGCCGGTCTACCTCTTCTTTCCATGCTGCTGACCTTTCAGGACACTAGGTTCTTCTTTTCTGCTTTACCGGTGTAAACTTCGAATCAATATTCAGAGTAAGTACTGCAATTTCTGGGGATTTTCCACACATATCAGCATGAGTCCAAGCGAATACGTCCAGATTTGCTTTCAAGAATGATATCAAGGAATTTTGAACCGTCACACTAAGTTGCGAACCCACATTCACCACTTTGTTCGGATCTTTCGGGTCAACAGGTACTGGCACCGTTACTACCACCAGCACCACTCTATTCTCCCCAGCACTGGCTTTTCTAGGATCCATTTCTCTTCGTGCCCCGCTATGCTCGCCAGTGCAGGGTCCACCCTGTAATTGCTACAAGGTTGGTTCTTTTATGCGGACTGGGGCTGCCGCATCTTTTCCCATCTCTCTCTTCCTTTCTTCACGCAACTCTATAAGATAACATTCTCGCCCAGCATTCTGATCCCCTTTAATAACACCAACTCCATTATCCGTGGGGAATTTCATAGTGAGGCACCACGGGGCGAGAATAGCCTTAAAAGCCGCAAGAGTTGGTCGGCCTAGGAAGGCGTTGTAGGCAGAAGATTCATCAACAATTACAAAAGTCTGTTTTCGAACAACCTTTTTCTGCCCCTCTCCAAGCTCGACGAACAAGTCAATAGTTCCAATTGGCTGCTTCGGTTCTCCAGTAAACCCAACGATCATCTGAGATGAAGCTTGAACATCAGCCATCAGAATTTTCATTTGATCAAACGTCTTTTTGAAGAGAATATTGAAAGAAGCGCCGTAATCTACAAGCACTCTTCTCACAATAGCCGGCCCAATGCCTGCAGAGATGACCAAGGGATCCATGGTTGGAGCTTCAATGCCCATAGAGTGCCTGGTTCTGAACACAATATCATCATTAAAAGTTTTCTGCTGCTTCAATGGTGCAACATCTTCTAGCACAAAAATACTCTCTTCTGCTGGTGCGTATTTCAAGGCACGGGTATATCTTTCCATCTCGCCCCAGCTTCTGCCTGCTGGGTGAGGACCTCCCCTAATCACATTAATAGAGGGCCTTTCTTATTCATGCGCAGTAGTCCTCTCACCCGAGCCACATGGATGAGTAGGAAGTTGCTGACCCTCAGTAGATGAAGTTGGGTCATTCCTATTCCTCTTCACAAATTGCTGCAACTTGTTCTCTCTCAGCAATTCTTCAATCAAGCTTTTCAGATGGCGACATTCGTTGGTATCATGACCGGGTTGATTATGAAACCGAAAAAATCTCCCACTTTGAAGAGCCTAATTCTTAACTCTCATCTCAGGTGGTTTAGGATATTCCACCGCATCTTTTGTAGCAAAAAAGATATTCTCCAGGGTGTCGGTTAAAGGAGTGAAATCTGAAGGTTTTAAGAAGCAAGGTTTCTTCACATCCTTCTATTTCTTCCCGCCACTATTATCCCTTTTCTGACTCTCGGACTCTTTTTTGGTAGGAGCAGTAGTGTTATTCTTGACCTCTGTCAATGCCACTTTAGCCGGTGCTTGAAGGCTTTCCAAGCGCATGAATTCATCAGCTTTCTTATAGAATTTCTCAAGCGAATTCGGTTCTTTCATCTTCAGCCACTTCCCAAATTCGTTTGACTTGTCGATTGCCCTCATCAAGTATGTCAAGACCATCCGTGGCTCTGCATTGTCCACTTCGGTCAAAGCTATGTTGAAGCGGTTCAAGAAAGATCTAATAGATTCCCCAGGATTCTATTCCAGGCTTGACAATGACATAATATCCTTTGCCTTTGAAGCATACAACTTGAATTGCTCTTTAAACTTCCAAGTCAAATCGGCGAACTGGTCTATGGATCGGACCAGAAGCTTTGTGAACCAGAGTAGAGCCACTCCTTCCAAATATACCGGAAAGTACTGGCATTTGATCTCATCAAATGCCCTAGCACCAGTCATGTGTCAATCATACTTATACAGGAATTGATTAGGGTCACTTGTTCCCTTATAAGGCGGGATGGTAGGAGGAACAAACTTCCTGGGAAATTCAGCTTTCAAAATCTTTTCAGTGAACGGAGTTTTGCTCGGAGCGAATCCCCATTCTTTTTCATCTTCATCCCTCTGCATGCTCTCTTTCATGATTTGTCGCACCTTGCCTAGAAGGTATTCCTCATCATTTAAAGGCTCTGCAGGACAGACTTCAGCCATTTTCTCGGAAATTTGTCTGGACAAACGTTCGTGGAGAGTTGGTTTCGGTCTCGATCCTCCAGCTTGGGGAGGTGTTTCTCTGGCAGGGCTAGCTGCATTTGGAGGAATATTCCTCTCTTTAGGATTATGAACATCATTTGCAAGGTTCTCTTCATTATTCACCGGTTGACGGTTAGCTCCGAGAAAAGCATTTAACCTATCAAGCATTAAAGCATTCTGAGTTTCCATCTGCTGGTATAACCCAGATACTGCAGCATCTAACTCCGCTCCTGTAATTCCAGCACTTGGTGCTGCTTGACTTGACGAAGGAGAAGTGGCAGTATTCTCATGTATATCACTGAGTCTGGTAGATCAGCGCTTTCTCCTAGGAGCCATTAACTCTGATAGACTTCTGGTTTTGAGCGAGATTCTTTCAACAAACTTTTGCGAAGCAATGACGAAAGTAGCCTGAGTTGGGTTCCCAGTGAACGCACCAAAAATGTTAACGCTTAAAATTGAACGCTAACACCCCGGTGTAAGCAGAGATTAAGTGAAAGCACCACCCGTCAATACGGGAATTAGAAGTAAGTAGAAAAGTCATAGAGAAAGCAGTAAAAAGACAACAGTTTTATAGTGGTTCGGCTTCAAGTTAAGCCTACGTCCACTTTAATATTCTTTATTGCCGAATCAGTTACAACTTTACAACGATCTTCGATTACAACACTGTTAGGACAAGTAGCTAGAACCCCGATGTAGAAGAACTCTTTGAATCCATGTCAAATGTGTCATATTTCCTCTTGAAGTTCGTCGAGATGTCTTTCGTGTTTGAAGTGTCGAGCGTGTCGAGAATTCAGCAGAGTATCGGTGTTCCAGAAATGAGCCAAAATGATCCTTTTCCAGTTGGAGTAGGCGGGGTATTTATAGAGAGTTTTTTGAATTAGGTCGTAGGTCGCGAGCGACCTTGGATAGGTCGTGGGTCGTGAGCGACCTAGTGGGAGCAGTTTACGGCTTAACTAGGGTTTACTTGATCACCTCGAACAATCTAGCAAGTCATAGGTCGTGACCGACCTAGGGAGGAAGCGGCATAAGGAGTTACTCCGGTATTGTTTAGGTCATAAGCGACCTAGGGGAGGATGGTTGGCGACCTAAGGTCGGGAGCGGCCTATAAACAAGCGGCCTCAATCTGTGATAGCTCGCTAGGTCGCTAGGTCGTTTATCTTCTAGGTCGCTAGGTCGCTTTAGCTACTAGGTCGCTAGCTCGCTTTAGTCCATAGGTTGTTAGGTTGCAGATCTCTTGTACCTTTAGCCCGTTAAGTCGCGAAGCCTCTTTGTTGTGACATGATGTTACCCTGTATTGATGGTTAGGTCGTTGATAAGCTTAGGTCGCTAGGTCGCGATATCTTTAGGTCACTAGGTCGTTAGGGGTCTTTAAGTCGTGAGGTCGTTCATACTTTAATTCCTTCAGGTTGCTTATTTCCTTAGGTCGCTGAGCCGTTGAATAGAGGAGTTAACAAGGTGAAACTAAATAGATCATTCATTCATCCAAACAATTTTAAAGTATCCTTACCCAAACAACCATAAACCAAAACAAACAACAATTCCAAACAACAAATCAAATTTACTTATTATTAATTTCATTTCATACATTAATTGTTTGATTTCTTTTCTTTCATATAATGATTTATCTTTTTATTTTACATTTATTTCTTACCATTTTATTTAGAAATAATTTCAACTTATTTACTTAAGTTTAAAATTTCTTACTTACAATACCTGCCTACAATTATATTTAATTAGTAGTATTTCGATTATACTTAAGTTTATAACAACTACAACACCAAATTCTTATTTATAAAAGAATTTCATTAATTACTTTCATTACTTCAAATTTTTACTTGTATAATATTCTATTATCATTCCTTATTAAACATTGTAACTTTTATTATTGGGTAAGTTATATATATATATATATATATATATATATATATATATATATATATATATGCTTTTAAGAATGTATTTGAAAATCATCCAAGTTTATCCCATTTCCTTTAATTAATTTAATGTTCAATAATTATATCCTTTGTTTCATAGGTTACAATTTCAAATTTTATTTAATACCATTTATAACTTTGCATTAAATCACTTATTTTAATTAAAGGTTCCAATTTATAAATTAGTTATATTCCATTTTACTGCACTTAATTGAAACTATTAATTAACAGAAACTTAAGAATTAAATACCAGTTTTATTCAAAATCATTTTGAAATATAGATAAACATATGCTTGCAATGTATATGTCCAATTATATTTCAAAAAATTTAAATTTTATATTTGTTTATCAAAATAAATCTGTAGTAATACTACTGAAGTGGCCTTCCCACATTGAAACTCGAAAATGAATGTCGATGATGTGGTCGCCATCACCGAAATTATTTTCCAGTGACAGAGAGGGGAATACAAAACTTATTTCTTTCCAAAATTTCTTTTTAAAACATTTCTTTCAAATTATATTGAAATACTTATATCAGAAAATACTTCTAAAATATTATTGCTATATTCCAAAATCATTCAAGAGAAATTTTCAAAAATCCCGGAACTTAAGTTCTAAATTTCCATTTCATTTATTTTATTTTCAATCTTATTTCAACTATTGTTTATGGATTACACTACTTAACAACCAATATATTACAACCCAATATAACCTTTATAAAATTTTATTTATATATAGAAAATATAATAGGCAAAAATATTTCATTCACCTATATTCAAAACAAATATTGTGTCGGCCTGTCGTTTTAAGTATTTAGAAACCCCTATTGATGTCACAGCATCCCATGCATCAACCTGAATTTATGAATGCAAAACGGAACAGAATAACACAATATTAAAACCTTTTATCACACTAACAAATATGCTCTCTCATATATATACACTCAGCGATTCCCATAGGGTATTACTATCATATTAATAAAGAGTCAGACCCTACAAAGCTAAGGTTTATCGCTAAACCTGGCTTTGATACCAGATGTAACATCCCGCCTTTCCGCTCGGTTTAAATCAACGATAAACCACACACGTTAGACCTAAAACAAACAAAAGGGCGGATTGTTATGAGGTAAATAAGAAAAGAAGAGAAAAAACAAAACAGAATCTTGCAGCGGAACGATAAAATATAATAATCAATATACAGTTCATAAAACTGTTTACAAAACATTTGATTTTTCTTATACAATAAATATCAAAGTTCACATACCAAAGGATAATAACAATGCAGCGGAATAAAATGGTGTACTGGAATAATATTATAACGACCCAGAATTTCTGTCAATTAAAAATTAGTTATTTAATTAATTTCAAATATTAATAAGTCAAATTTATAGGTCGAATAATTTATTTTTCGAAAATCTGGATTTAATTGGGTAATTTAATTGATAATTTAATAATTGAAATTCTAGAAATAATTGAATATTTGATTTAATGTGATAAAAAAATGATTTAAAAAGTTACACTAAATCATATGAAAGTTAGAACAATGTTATAGAACTTTTAAAATCGAATTAAAAGTTAATTTGCGAAAATTGAATATTTTAATATTTATTTGACGATTTAAAATAGCTAATTTTCAAACAGTCTTGGATTTCGACGAAACCAATTTCATCGGATCTGTAATGTCATATTATTGTATGGTTTCAAATTTCGTGTCAATCAGATTTACCGTTTGTCTGGGGCAAGCCAAAACGCATAGAAATTAGTTTAAATCGATTTAATTTAAAGTTGATCGTTTATTTCCGTAACTTGCACATATGATCGAATTAGCCTCCGAAACATGTTCCATTGTGTCCGGAAGGCAGGGTAAACCCTAGAAACGCTAGCCAGCATGCTTCGTTTGGAGTTCGGAAAATTTTGGGTGAATAGTGTTTCGCCATTTTTCTATAAAAGGACCCCATAATTCACAATTTACACTCAAAACCCTAGCTAGGTTACAGCCGCCACTAACTCTATCAATGGCCGGTAATTCATGTTCTTTCTTCGTCATTTTCATCAAATTCAACAACAATATCGAAGGGGGCATCGAGTACTAGTGTTGGGTGTGTTTCGACCGGGCCAACCCACCGAATCGATCCACGCTCACCACTGCACTACCGGACCAGATCCCACATCCATGCTCCTACCACCGAACCAAAGTCTCACCGAACCAACTCCTTCCCATGCCTGCCGAACCAGCTTCTTCCCATGCCTGCCGAACCAAAGCCACTCCACATGCCACCGAACCAACCCATCTCTCAGGTACCAACGGACCAACATACTGCCGAACCAACGTAGTACGAACCAAGGCATATCAAACCAAAACCATCGTCGGACCAAGGAATGCCGAACTAACTTTGCCAGGCCAGATTGCATCAGCCCAGGCGCACCGGCAGCTATATACATCCAAGACCCCTGCCCCCACCTTCACTCTATAAATAGAGGCGCAGGGGTACAACGATGGCAGACAAGTTTGAGAGCTCAAGCACGGATAGAACTTTCAAACAACTTTCATATACTTGTAATCAAAGCTTTGTACTTGTAATCTGATCAGTAAAGGAGAATAACATATAAAGTGGACGTAAGCACATTCTGGCCGAACCACTATAAATCTATGTGTCTTTTATAGTTTAGTCCCTGCTTTTTACATATTTGCGTAAATCACCCAAATCACTAACAACAACATAAAATCGATCAAATTATACGACTTGGAGGTGTTTGCCCAATTTTTGTGCAAACATTTTTGGTGCTTTCACTAAGAAATCGAGCAAGAAGCTTCAGCTTCTCCCACTCAACCTTCTTCCCAATAGCATCGCTAATTGCTTGGAAAAAATGCCTCCCAGGCAGAGGAAAGATGTTGGCAAAGGAAAGAACATCGCAACTAGCTGTATCCCAGATCCAGTGATCAGAGATCAAGAGAATCGTGCTGTTCCAACAGCAAATAGAAACCAGGCAAATCCGACAGCCCCTGCTACGGAACGACCAATTACTAGGGCAGATCTGGACAGGGTTGTGGCTGAAGTAACTAACCGCTTCGTACCTCAACAAGAAGCCTTGGTGGACCAACTCATGTCATGCTTAAGGGATGCTGAAGAATCCAACCGCAACACCAAATCATGGGGTGAGTCCCAGTCTGGAGGATCTGGGAGGCAACAAAGACCTTTCTTCTTCGAAGAGGCTAACAACAGAAACAACAATGGTAGGAGCCGAGCCTAGACTCAGCCCGAATTCCAACCCGAGGAAACACTTGGAACTAAACCCAACGGGGGAGGTACCAGGCAGGGGTCGGATATGGCTGAGCCTGTCATGCTACCTAACCATGGGAACACAAATGGACGGGGCCGAGCTGGAGTCCAGCCCGAAGTTGGACCCGAGGGAATGCTTAGAACAGAGCCCAGCAGGGGAAGATCGAGGCAAGGGCCAACTGTGCCTGACACCAGCATGCTCCCAGAAGACCTGAGACAGCCACCGGAAAATGTTAGGAGTAATAGACGATACCATCCCTACAGGTCATCTGGACGGAATCAATCCTGTAGAGAAGAACCAAACTCATTTCTATCCGTTCCAAGTTCTGATGAAAGGATGGCGCGATTTTTCAGAGAGTGCGGCCAACGGGAACAAAGGGATCGGGGGATAGGCGCTAGGGTAACCAGCCCCTTCACCCGTAATATCAAAACTGCCCTCACCCTCGGGAATGGAAAATGCCAACAATGGAACCTTACAAGGGAACCTCTGACCCCGTTGTACACTTGCAGAGATACACACAGCATATGCTCATGAGCGGAGCAACAGAGGGAGTGTTGTGTAAATGCTTCCCACTATTCTTGGCAGATCTAGCTACCTCCTGATTCTGCTATCTACCCCAAGGATCCATCAGCTCATGGGAAATGTTGAAAGAAAAGTTCATCAGCAAGTTCCGCATTCATGTGGAACAACCCAAGGACACTTATTCCCTATCTAATGTGAAACAGAAGCCCAGAGAGATAGTGCAACAATATCTAACCCGATTCAACGCCGCAGCGGCGGCAGTCCAAGATGCCGATGAGAAACTTATCCTAATGGCTCTTTTTAGTGGCGTACATCCGGATAGCAAGTTTGCTAGAAGATTAATGAAAGAAAAACCAGCTACCTTACCCGATTTCTTCCATGAATCCAGAAAGTATATGAGACTTGAAGACTCTGCCACCGAAAGGCAGACAGGGCAACAAGCCAAGGCAGCTCATGGCAACGCACCCGCTGCAGCATAGGGCGTCGGAAGAAATGACTCTCGAGACAATGCTGTGGGCAGGAAGGGAGAAAAACGCCTATATCGGCCAGGACCAAGATTTGACACTTACACTCCTTTGAATGATACAGTCGAAAACATCTTCCTGGCCACCCAAGACGAGCTTAAATACAAATGCCCTCCGTACAACAAGGAATCAAATCACGCAATCAAGTCTGGAAAGTTCTGCCATTTCAACGAATCCCATGGGCATGATACCAGTGAATATCGTCATCTCCGGGACCTGATTGAAGAACACATCAGAAGGAAGAGATTGGAACACTATGTAAAGGGTCAGGACAGGACTCCAGCTCCTGCCAAGGAGAACCCAGGGAAACTCCACCCAGAGACAGGCGGAAGAAATCACAACACCAGCGGTTCCAGCCAAGAGTTGATAGTGGTCCATACAATATCGGGAGGATCACACATCGTCGACAGAAACTGGGCAGAAATGGAAAGATATGGAAAGTCACTTAGAAACAATGAAGACTGCATCAATTCTGTCATGGAAGAACGCCGCCCGAAGCGGAAAGAGGATAATGACATCACATTCAGTAGGCAAGACCTAGAAGGAAGGCAGTACCCTCACATGGATCCTATGGTCATCTCTGCCTAGTTCGGCCCAGCCGAAGCTTTTCAAATTCTGGTAGATACTGGAAGCTCCGTAAACATTCTAGTCAAGCATGCTTTTGACAAAATGAAGCCGTCAATGAAGGATGTGTCTCCCTACAACAAACACTACACGATTTCATTAAAGATGCGAAGATGCCCCTCGGGCAATTGGACCTCTTTGTTGAAATAGGAAGTCATCCCCGCTCCGTTGTGCGCAAACAAACATTTGTGCTAATAGATAACCACTTGGCCTATAACCCCTTTTTTGGAAGACCAGCCTTGTCTGACTTCCAGATTGTCCTGGCCCCTTGGTGCCTGAAGATGAAATTTCCAACAGATAATGGGATAGGGGGAGTAGAAGGAAATCAAGACGCCGCTCGAGATTGCTATGTAACTGAACTTCGCAATAACCGTAGGAAGGATAAAGGGAAGGATGCAGAGACCACTCTCTACAAGAAAAACTTGGAAGCATATCAACTAAAGAAAGCCCCTCCTCTTTAATATACCAGTGATCCTTTCAGTGAATTAGACCCTAGGGACAAAGAGGAGGAGGCCACCGTCGAGCCTGCAGAGGCTATGGAATTTGTATCTGTAGAAAAAAATGACCCAAGTAGACTGTTGAGAATTGGGTCTCAGTTAAGAGCAGAGTTGAAGATCAACTCGTCGATTTTCTTCGCCACAACTTGGATGTATTTGCATGGATGCACGCTGACATGACTAGAATCTCCCCAGACGTAGTATGCCACGTACTGAACATCGATCCCACCAAGGTGCCAGTAAAGCAGAAAAAGAGAAGTATGGGGGTAGAACGATCACCAGCCCTCGAGGAAGAAGTAAAGAACCTACTTGCCAATAACTTCATACGAGAAGCCATCTACCCAGAATGGATCGCCAACCCGGTACTGGTAAAGAAGGCTAATGGGAAGTGGCGAACATGCATTGACTTCTCCAACTTAAATGACGCTTTCCCGAAGGATTGTTTCCCACTCCCCCGAATCGATCAACTCGTGGACAGCACAGCCGGGCACGAACTCTTATCTTTTACGGATGCATACTCAGGATATAACCAGATTCCTATGCACGCCCCCGATCAAGACCACACTAGTTTCATCACTGACCGGGGGTTGTACTACTAAAGAGTAATGCCTTTTGGACTTAAAAACGCCGGAGCTACTTATCAGCGCCTCGTCAACAAGATGTTTGCGGAACTAATAGGGCGAACTATGGAAGTTTATGTGGATGACATGCTGGTAAAATCGAGGAAATCCAACGATCATGTAAGCCACCTGGACGAGATGTTTCAAGTACTTCGCCAATATGGAATGAAGCTGAATCCTCTAAAGTGCTCCTTCGGAGTATCGTTGGGAAAGTTCTTGGGATTCATCGTCCATGCCAGGGGGATTGAAGCAAACCCCGAATAAGTCTGGGCTTTGCAAAATATCAAGATACCATCCACTCGAAGAGAGATGCATAGCCTAAATGGGAAGGTGGCCGCCCTAAGCAGATTCATTTCTAAAGCAACCGACAAATGCATCCCTTTCTTCGAAACCCTAAAGAAAGATAAAGGAAAGTTCGAATGGACTGACAAATGCTCAACAGCCTTCCTTAACCTAATCGAACACCTCCAGACACCAGCAGTACTCTTAACTCCAAATGAAGGCGAAGAACTATACCTATACCTTGTTGTATCGTCCCATGCTCTAAGCGCCGCTTTGGTGAGAGAAGACAACCGCGCGCAGCGGACCGTATACTTTGTAAGCAAGAGATTTACGGGAGCAGAAGCCAGATACCCTAAACTTGAGAAGCTAGCATACTGTTTGCTAATCATGTCACGGAAACTGCAACACTATTTCCAATCTCATTCCATCAGAGTTTTAACCGATCAACCGCTAAGGCAGGTACTCCATCGCACCGACACTTCTGGGCGACTACTTAAATGGTGCATTGAACTGAGTCAATATGATATCACATACCATCCTCGCACCGCCATCAAGGAACAAGCCATGGCCGATTTCATTGCCGAATTCACTACCAACGAAGGTAAGGAGCAATCTGAAATAGCAGAATATATCAATTGGAATCTCTTTGTAGATGGAGCATCAAACGAACAAGGCTCGGGGGCAGGAATTGTGATAATCACCCCCAGGGGAAGGAAGCTGCACTATGCCCTAAGGTTGGAATTCGCTGCCACCAAGAACGATGCAGAATATGAAGCAGTAATAGCAGGATTAGAGCTTGCCTTAGAAATTGGAGTCAGTTCTTTATGTCTTCATAGTGATTCTCAACTTGTCGTAAACCAAGTAAAAGGAGAGTTTCAGACTCGAGGAGAACGACTCACAGCATATCTAAAGAAAACCAAGCTGCTACTCGATCAGTTGGACCACTATTTAATCAAACACATTCCTTGAGAGGAGAACCAAGAGGCCGACGAACTGGCAAAGCAAGCTAGCATGAAGAACAACACCATTTCCGGAACATTAGCCATCTCAAAACAACTAGCCCCAAGTTTCAAACAAGTGGATCTGATAGCTGCAATCGAAGAAGAAACTTGGGTGACTCCTATCCGGAATTACTTACAAGATGGCACACTACCCAACGAGCGTAACGAAGTCAGGAAAATCTTGAGGAGAGCTTCCCGCTACATAATACAAGAAGGCATCCTCTATCGACGCGGCTTCTCTAACCCCTTATTAAGGTGTGTTGCTGGAAGGGAAGCCAAGAAAATCTTATCCAACATCCATCAAGGGAGCTGCGGAGATCACACTGGTGGGCAGACTCTGGCAAAGAAGACACTCTGATATGGATATTACTGGCCCACTTTAAAAAAAGACGCCTTAGACTTCGTCAAAAGATGTGACAGATGTCAGAAATTTGTTAAGATTCCTCGACTACCAACAAATGAGATTACTTAAATGACCATCCCTTTGCAGTATGGGGAATTGACTTGATTGGCGAACTGCCGATGGGCCGAGGCCGAGCCAAATATGCTATAGTGGCAGTTGACTATTTCACCAAATGGGTGGAAGCAGAACCTCTAAATAAAATATCTTTGGCAAAAGTTATTAACTTCTTGATCAAAAATGTTCTATGCAGGTACGGGGTTCCACTCAAAATCATATCGGACAATGGACTTCAGTTTGACAGCGAGGAGTTTACCGACTGGCGCCAAGAGCACGGAATTCGCAAAAGCTTCTCATCTGTGGCTTATCCCCAAACAAATGGACAAGTCAAAGCTGTCAACAAAATCCTTAAAACTCTAATCAAGAAGAAGCTTGAAGAGTCAAAAGGCGTTTGGGTGGATGAACTTCCAACGGCACTTTGGGCCTACCGCATGTCTTTCAAAACATCAACATGGCATACTCCTTTCTCTTTGGCATACGGATCGGAGGCCATGCTCCCAGTTGAAACTGTAGTGCCATCCCACCGTAGGATCCACTACAACCCAGAAGAGAACGAAGAACTCCCCCACATGTCTTTCGATCTAATCGAAGAAAGAAGAAATGATGCAGCACTCAAAGCAGCAGCTCACAAGCAAAAAGGGGCAGCACGATACAACTCCAAAGTCAAGCATCGCAGCTTACAAGAAGGAGATCTTGTCCTCAAGAGAATCTTTTCGCGCCCCGGAGCGCTAGATCCAATCTGGGACGGACCATATGTAATTCATAAAGATCTCCACAACGGAGCTTATATTTTGTCAACAGTGGACGGAGAGGTGTTCTAGAGGGCATGGAACATCCAACACCTTCGTCGATACTTTTCTTAACTTGTACTGCGCATATAAAGTGAATTAACAAAGAGAATCTGTGGACATAGGCATTTTCGTGCGGAACCACTTTAAAAACTTGTCTCTTTTTTAACTTGTTCCTTTATATCTTGGCTATTTGCTGAGATTTATCCTTTTCTGTTGAACAAAATCCTACGTAGACGGCATCTCCATTCAGGGCATCACAACACAAATTCACCTGGACAAAACCTAACAGGTATTTTATGAATCTATGCCCTCGCCAATGAGACACTTTTGCTCCAGCATCCCTCTGCTGCGGGTTAACTCATTGCTCGTGACGACCCTTAAATCCAACTGTAATGAGCCGATTATAAGCCGCCGAGAAGGCCAACCGTAGCATAGGCAGCTCATTACGGCGTTCGGCTCGCCGACAACCGTGAACCGATTATAAGCCCTAACATAAGCTGTGGCCAGCCAGGGGCAGTTCACAGTTGACGATCGGCACCCGCGCTAGTCGGCCACGGTAAATCGAATAATACCCACGATTACGGGCAATAATGGTCCAGGTAGTTACCGTGCGCGATCTCGGCTCCGATGTGTCTTAAGTACGACTGTGGTAAAAAAGGAAACTCCCCGCATAGGCGTAAGATGGGTGACAAATGTCTCCAAGACCCACAGCTAGGGAAAGTGACCACAAAGCCCGTTTGCCACGAACTTAAGCGCGTCGAAAGGCTTCCATGATTTGAAGTTTTACTATTTCTTATATTTCCATTTTAATTTTTTTTTTAAAACTTTTCCCCCTATCCTCTATAACAATCCCTAAAGTACAGGACACAAAATAGGAGTCGCTCGCCGATGGAAATAGGAACTCACAACTGAATGACATGACACTCAGCTGCATTCTATACTCATCTACATAAGACATTCAAAGCTACCATCTACAACTAAGACATGAGGGGCAGTACCTTTTCCTCTTGTATATAAATACGTAGTTATAATTTATTCGCACATCACACAAACATTACAAGATATGAAATTATATTTTAAGCAAGAACTTAGCAGCAAACACGATTGAATCACAAACATGTGCACAACTGTATTTCTTATGCAACATATCAAAATAACAAAAGCATTCAAATATAGCAGAATCAGTCTAAGTTTAAAGTTACATGCCAAATATCAAGTTGTTCGTTACATAATTACAACCTGAAAATTACATTAATGTTTAAAGACTAACATAGACAGCAATGTCAAGTAAACCGAAAAATGTCTAGATCAAGCCAAGGAGCTGACTGCATCGGGGCTTCGCCTCTATCCTGCTGGCCCTCCGAGGTCTACTTAATCGCAGGATCAGAACTCCCAGCATGTTGACCAGAGGTAGTTGGCACTTCAAAGGTCTCGCCTGTCCAATTCAGGAGAAAAATCCATTAAATAAACAATAAGCAACCAAGCTATGAAAAGGCTAAAAGGGAAGACTTACCAGCATCTGTTCCTTGATCATCATCCCCCAACTGCACACCTACCTCCTCAGCAGTGAGCAGCCGCATGCCCTCCTTCACCGCCACTTTCTCCTCCTTGGTGAATTGGGCCGTAACCACATCCATTCTGAAGGCCATGCCACCCTCCTTATCTGCATTAGCCTTAGCCTCCTCCAGAGCCCTGAGATAAATCCTGGCCATGACTTGGGAATAATCATACATCCAGGATAAGTTGCCCTGTTTCCAAGTACGGAAGTACATATCCTGGAGCATCTCATCCATCATCCCCTCGTTCTCCTCGAACTCCCTCATTCGGACCTCAGAAGCCAACAACTTTGCAACGGCAGCATCCCTCTCTGATCGGTATCGCGAGCGGTCAACCTGAAGAGATTTCCTCATTGCCTCTATCTCCTCCTTTAGCTTGGTTTGAGCAAGCTCTACGGCTTCAAGCTTCCCGGATAACTCCTCTACCGGCTTGAGATCCGCTTTCCGGACCTCATCCACTGTTGCAATGGCCATATCGATCCGTTTCTTGCAGGCAGCCTCCATTCTCCGTAACTCTGCTCTGCTAGCCTCCTCCATGATTTTCTTTAGTCGCTTGGAGGCAGCCTCGTGCTGAGAAATCTGGATGGCCTGATCGGCGAGTTGCTTAGCCTGTTCGGAAACCATTAACCGCAATCGAATGTTAACACTCCCGATTTCCTCTCCGACCTTGACCTGTCGGGCATGATGCCCCATTAGCTTCCTGGTCTCCTCAGCAACCTGATCGATGTTTACCTTAGCTTTGTCCCCCATAGTTACAATCCGAGTAGTAAACAAATCAAGGTCCAGGACTTAGCCTCATCAAGCACCCGTACCATAGGATTACGAGGGAGAAGGTGCTCACCAGTAGCCTCGTCAAAGGAAATGTCATGAGAGCCTGGATCCAGATCCGGATGACCCGCAAACAGTTTACGAGCCAAGCCGTGATGATCTATTTGGGTAACAGTAGGGTTTTCAGATGGATGCGGGGAAGGTATAAACTCAATATTCTCCTCCGTGGTACCCCGAAGAGGTTGAGTTGGGGGCTGAGGACCAGGTGAGGATTCGAACAAGGAACGGGTCCTCTTCCTCTTTTGGATGTCCTCTTCGATGACCCCAAGATGAGGACGGTAGCCGACTACGTCTCCGGGGCGGTCAGTCGAAGGCTTCGGCTTAGTAGAAGCTTTGAGAAGTTTGTATTGTTCAAGCCGGTGCCGAACATTTGATGTCTTGGCCGCTTTGCCCGCTCCTGGAATAAAAACCAAGTGTTACAAACATACAATGAGCTATAATTCAGGAAACATATCAAGTTAAGAAGAGTAAAAAGACGCTTTTGTTATACAAACCCAAACGAGGAGTAGGATACTGCAATAAGTCCTGGATCTCATTCCAGGACGGGAGATGGCCATAAAGTATTCCTAAATCCTTATCATAAATGGAGTCGTCAAGAGTCAAAAATTCACCTTGAATCGCAGGGGTTGCCTTAGCTGCAATTCTCTTGGAAGATGAATCGGCACCAGTACCGGCCTTGTCATCTTTCTTTGGCTTCTCCACCAAGGCCGATCCTTCCTCCAACCCTTCAAAAGCCTGGCGGAAAGCATCATCTGTCCACTCTTGAATCTCCCCTGCTTGCCCAGAGGACAAAGCCCCAGCGCCATCACTGCTCTATCCTTCGCCACCATCATCACCATCACCTTCTCCATCACCTCCGGTCTCCTCCTCGCCTCTTTCCTCCTCCCCCTCTTCCTCCTCCGGGATGTCTGGACATGCGCTTGGGGAGGGTCCATCGGACTTCTTAAGCTTCTTCCCCACAGCAATTGGAGGTTTTGAGAAGGGTTTCCTTTTGCTGCTCTTCGCCGCATTCCCTCCTTTAGCCTTAGCAGCCCTCTCCTCAGCTGTGTCTCTCTTGTTGACCACAGACTAACGTGGTAGAATCAAATTGTGCCCCAGAAGAGTAGCATTCCTAATCAAGTTAGAAGCTGACCTCTCCCTTCCCGAAATGGCTTCTATTTCTGCAGCCATCTGAACCAAGCGATCGTTCTCCACAACCGCAAAGCCACCTGTCGCTAGCAAGAAACAAAAACACATAAGAAGAAGCATTGCAGTCAGAACGAAAATTATAAATAAGCTTCAACTTACAGCCAGAGGTGAAGCGACGGATGGAAACAGAGTCATCCTTGACGAAAAACCATTCCTTCATGAACATGCTGAACTTCGAATATAAGTCCAGGAACGGCTTGAAGGACACGGCCGATTCTAAGCTAATGTAGGGAGACCCCTTCTTGTAGCCTCTCAAATTGTACAGGTACCAAATCTCCCAGTTGGAGGGGGGATGCCCGTACTTTCTCTGGAAGATAATAAATAGACACACCAAGATAGCATAAGATTTGGGCTGAAGCTGGGAAGGGGCCACCTTCAAATAGGTGATGAAGCTGACTATCCAAGCATTGATCGGGGGAATGGCCCCACACATACCATGGTACCAGCTATAAGCAAAATATCCTTCAGGAGGGTCATACGGCATAACTCCATTCCCTGGCAGCACCATGAGTGCTCTGTCAATCCCGAAAGAACGAGATATAACATCAAGCTGCTCCTCTTTAAGGGAGCTAGGAAAGTAGTCAGGTGGCAAGTTCAGGAGCTCCTGAGGGCCGTACCCATCTACTAGTGATCTCGTGGGAGGTCCATGACGTCCCGATCCTGACCGGGCTGGGGGCACTGTGGAGGACTCTTCTCTGTCCTTGATTTCTTCTTATCTAATTGAGTTTCCACTTTACGAGACATTTATCTGGAAACAAAAAAAGTACGTTGTTAGAATGAGGGAAGTAAACGAGCAAATGCATGAAATCTAGAGTTTCATTTATAAGTTAAAACATAAAAGGCATAAGGTTCATTCGGCATTCAAACTCCCAAACTCATTCGGCAATCATACTCCCCATGGTCATTCGAGAATTCAAGGCCGAAAGATCATTCGATGCTCGAAATCCCCGACTTCATTCGGTAGTGCAAAGCAAAAATCTCATTCGGTAGTTCCAGCATGAGGTTCATTCGGCACTCAAACCCATTCGGTGGTTCGAGACATGAAATTCATTCGGCAATCACCTGATTCGGTAGTCAAACGTAATTCGGCAATATGATTGATTCAGCAGGAAAATCTGATTCAGCTATCTCACTAGGTAGGGAATAGCGAAAGCATAAGGCCCATACTTATAGGCAAATATCAACGACCGGACCAATTGGTTCGGCATTCGAGACTGGATGAGAGTGTCCAGGATGAATGACCTAAAACAAAGCACGCCATATGCATGCACATGCCCTACTTTGGGGGGCAAGTGTTGGGTGTGTTTCGACCGGGCCAACCCACTGAATTAATCCACGCTCACCATTGCACTACCGGACCAGATCCCACATCCATGCTCCTACTACCGAACCAAAGTCTCACCGAACCAACTCCTTCCCATGCCTGCCGAACCAGCTCCTTCCCATGCTTGCCGAACCAAAGCCACTCCACATGCCACCGAACCAACCCTCTCCCAGGTACCACCGGACCAACATACTACCGAACCAACGTACTACCGGACCAAGGCATATCAAAGCAAAACCATCGCCGGACCAAGGAATGCCGAACTAACTTTGGCAAGCCAAATTGCATTAGCCCAGGCCCACCGGCAGCTATATAGATCCAAGACCCCTGCCCCCAGCCTCACTCTATAAATAGAGGGGCAGGGGTACAATGATGGCAGGCAAGTTTGAGAGCTCAAGCACGGATAGAACTTTCAATCAACTTTCATATACTTGTAATCAAAGCTTTGTACTTGTAATCTGATCGGTAAAGGAGAATAACATATAAAGTGGACGTAGGCACATTCTGACCGAACCACTATAAATCTGTGTGTCTTTTACAGTTTAGTCCCTGCTTTTTACATATTTGCGTAAATCACCCAAATCGCTAAGAACAACATAAAATCGATCAAATTATACGACTTAGAGGTGTTTGCCCAATTTTTGTGCAAAAACTAGCTATCCAACGGTCAAGATCGAAATTCAAGTAACGGATGGACGACAAAATAGGTTTGAACGCGCAACGTTCGTGTTCGTTTTTCTCGCCCTAGGGATGACCGGAACCGGCGAGGCTTTGGGCGCTGGTGTAGCGGGGGATGGCGCTTCATTTGGCAGTGCTCGATCGACATGAAATCGATCGTGTTGGGTCATGATTTTTGATTTGGGTGGCGGCTTGATGGGTCATTTGCATTTGAACTCACCTGGGTATTGTCGCGCTAGGGAAGATTAATGCATCGGCCGAGATTTCAAGAAACAATATCGAACGGCCATCGATGAATAGATTTTGTAAAATAAAATATATATTGTGAATATTGATTGATAGTTAAATAACCGACTATCAATATTGACCTTTAAATAGGTATTTGTTGTGAATCGGTTGAAATTGAATGCTACATTTAATTTGAAATTGTTGTGTTCGTTATTTGGATTACCCATTCCGAATAGTGATACGACGTAATGGATAGCATTGAAGACCGGTGGTGAAGACTGGGTATTTGTGAAAACGATAGGTTGACCTATCGATTGTTTCTGCACCGTTAGCTACGGTATGAGATTTCCTTTGTGATGATAAATTCGATCGGGATTGTGAATACCCGGATTGCAAGGGCTTCTTTTGAAGTGCCTTCGGTTCTGTTCGAGCCTGGGACAGACTTGTATGGTTACATGTCTGAATTACATTTTGAGATATAAAGCATATTTCTTTCAAATACATTCCGTTGGTAGTGGAGAATTTATTCTCTTAGCTTAACACCCTTAGAGGTTATGTAATAGAAGGTTATCAGCGATATATTCCCAATTTGGTAATGTGGCATGCTGAGTGTTGTTGTGTGATGATTATTTATCGATCATTTGTTGATCAAAGCGTGGCTTTGTGAAAAAGCGTAGCTTTGTGGATGAGACTTCGTCAGACCTCACTCCCCCGAAATGGTCAAAACAGGAATATGCGGCAAGGTTTTGAGGGTCGCGCCCTTTAGGGTATGTCATTTCCTTCTGGAAAGGGTGGTATCATGGTATGGAGCCCAGATACTTACTCATGTTGACGCACTATATTTATTACCGTGTGATGTTGGTTATCGAGCCCTCGGATAAAGGTCCAAAGGGATCGGGGGATGACATATTCGTGTAGTAGTTACCTAGTTACAAAGGTAACCTGGCCTTGTGTTGGCAGAGATCTAACCATAACGTTAGGTTCTCGCGACGTCCCGACAGAGGCGATCCCATTGACAGTAGGAAGTTCCTTAGCCTGACCATTTGTTGGAAAATCCAAAGAAACAATACGAGCCTTATACGGTTTTAGTTGTAGAACTTGCCATTCACTTATGGTGGCGCCCCACTGTTTGGATGGTAGCTATAGTAGGCATAATTCGAAATGTCTACGCTGGCTAAGATTTATATTCTACTTTCAAAATGCTTTCATCACTATGCACTAATAATAATAAAAAAATGATTTTTTTTGCATAGTAAGCATCTTTGACTATCATAAGGAGAAATCTCCTCCAATTCTGCGTTTGCATTGTGTGCGCGCGCGAGGAGTTTATTGTAGTTTCATTTTCCAAAGGCATTGCGGATATTTTCCACTTCTATTTTTGTTGTTGTTTTAAAAGTTAAATAACTGTTTTTAGTTCTCACACCTGTCCCATGACTGACCTGGAGTTTATTGTTCTCTTCCTAAACTCTGGGTGCCAATAATTTTCCACACGGGCAGTAGAGAGTCAGGTTATCAGGTCATTCTGGATTCAGAAGTGCTTTGGAGCTCAAGTGGCAAGCTGGATGGCGAGACGTATTACTTGTATATGATATTATCTTTCCGCTGTAGAATTCACTTGTAAGGACATGTTTGTATAGTTGTCCATTGTTTTGTTGTGTTGTATATTATTGTTGTGGACTCTGATGATGTAATGTAATAACTGAGATAGTTCTTTGTTTTAAAGATTATTCAATTATCTATTATATGTTGTTCCGCTGTGATATGTGAGATTCTGATATTGTTTCTGTTCTGCTTCCTTATTTCTTCTATCTTTTTCTTCTACCTCTTATTTTTAAACCCTAACAATTCGGTTTTCCTGCATTCGATTCTGCCGCATTTGATATAGTGGACGTAAGAATGCCGACCTTCGAATCCCGACAAAATCGTAATGTTACATTGTGGTATCAGAGCATTTGGTTAAGTGACAACCATGTCTCTGTTGGGGATTACTCATTAGAGATAGAGTCGGCAGTACTCTAGAATGAGTTTGAGTGTAATAATAGATATGAGCGCGTATTTGTTAGTGAAAATAAAATTGTTTTATGTTGTGATGATTGGTTTGTTGAGTGGTATATGGATTCGGGTCGGTATAGTCTGTACAACTCTATCGATAGGGATCTCTAAACACTTGTTCAAAACAATTCGGCACGATAACGTTTTAAATTGGGTAAATGAAATAATTTTACCTTGATTATATTTTTATATAAAGGAAATAATTTTTCAGAAATTATTAAAGTATATATATATATATATATATATATATATATATATAAATTGATTGTTTGGTTGTTGAAAGTGTAAAAAATGTATAAGTCAATAAAAGTTGTTTGAATAAGTTAAATAAAAACAATAGTTGTAAATGAATGAATTGTATAAGCAAATGAATTATATGTATGGAATAATAATTAAAATGATTTACAATTGTAAAATAATCTTATATATAAATAGTGAAATTATACGAGGAATTTTTTTCTATAAATGTGATTTATAATTAATGAAAAGGGAAAATTTTGAAAGAATATTTAGCACTGATTTCACTTTGGTTCCTGGGAAATAATAAGGATGATGACTGCAGCATCATTAGTATCATTTTCGAGTTTCTATGTGATGGATTTGCTACCATAGTAAATTGAAATTGAAGTTTTGTTGTGATAAACAAATTTGAAATTGAAAATCCAAGTTGAAATTGATAAATATATGTAAAACGAGTTTTAAACTTTTTTTATGAGATAATTTTTTTAGCTTTGGTACAGTTAAAGAATTTGAGTTGGCATAACAAAACCTATGATTTGGAATTTAACTAAAGGGAGTTAAATAAATTAACTCAGATTTGGAAGTTGAATAATAAGTTGTATAACTTATTAAATGTGAAGATGTAAGTAAGGCCAATTATTAGAATGGTTAAATAATTTTGATAAGCAAAACGAGATATGAATTCGAATAAGTGATGAATTTGACTTAAGTAAAAGTTAAATAAAATTTACTTTAGAATTGGAATCTGAATTGGATTTGTAAGTGGAAATCTAAGTTAAGCTAAACAAATGATGAATTAAAATGGAATGTAGCTTAAGTAATATTGAATAAAGTTGATTTTGGTATCGAAGTAAAATAACAAAGTGAATTAATGAAATGAAGTTATGAATGTGAACTTGAATATATAATGAAATTCAACTTTATTTGTAAAATGAATTAGCAATTGAATTAATAAATGGATTGAATGTTAATCAATCGAATGTAAATAAGTTGACATGAAATAATGAATGTAAGTGTTAATTCATTAAAAGCTAATGTTATTGGAAGTTGAATAATTGAATGAAAATCAATTTAATATAAACCAATTGGAATTAAAAGTTTTGAACCAAATTGAATGTAAATTTAATAATTTGGTTATGTTGAATATACATTGGTTATTGTTTGATTGTGTATATTTCACTAAGTTTTAATGAAGTCGAATTGATAAAATTGAAAGCTAGGTAATTGAATTCAAATTGGAAGAAAATGAACTTTAATAGAATTGAATTTGATTTGGAAGTGAACTAACTTGAATATAAATTAGTGAATGCAAACTAATTGAAATTGAATATGGATAAATTACTGTTAGTAAAAACATTCCATGTTAATGAATCAAATGTGATTAAAATGGAAAAAAAACAATCCAATGAATATAAATGAGAAGTTAATGTATATTGATTTGATTATGAATTGATTTGGATAGACATTGATTTGTTGGATGTTAGTTGGATGATAGTTGTTTGGTGGTTGCATTTGCTATATTGGCATATGTAGTTGTTGTAGTGATATATGTTGTATATTGATATTACTTTCATATATGCATGTTTCTCATGGTTTGTTGAGTTTTTAGTAGGTGCGGATTGCGCTTGCTTCGCATTTGGAGCTCGCTTTCACGCTATATTAGTCGTATACGCTCGCTAGCAATAAATAAGGCACATATCTCGGATTACATATCGTACTTTTACACTTTTTTTCCTACGGGATGCCTCATCACTTGATGAGATGTATATTTGTGATATATACACAGTCATTTTTTTTCGGATCGAGCCGCGCAAAGTAGACTCTAGCGAATTTTCCGAAAATTTAAGGCGTTAGAATACTTTTGAGAAAATTGGGAAATTTTTGAAAACCAAGTTTGGATTTGGGAACTTAGTAAATACTTTGTAAGAGGTTTAACTTTGGATTTTGGAAAATTTAAACAATTAAGAGATCTGTAAATCAAATTTGAACGATTTGTTTTGAAAGGTTAATGAATTCCAAAACTCTTTCTTACTTGGCAATTTCGAGGACGAAATTCTTTCAAGGGGGAAGTTTGTAATGACCCAGAATTTCTGTCGATTAAAATTATATATTTAATTAATTTCAAATATTAACAAGTAAAATTTATAAGTCGAGTAATTTATTTTTCGAATACGTGGATTTAATTGGCTAATTTAATTGATAATTTAATAATTGAAATTCCAGAAATAATTGAATATTTGATTAAATGTGATAAAAAAATGATTTAAAAAGTTATATTAAATCATATGGTAGTTAGAACAATGTTATAGAACTTTTAAAATCGAATTAAAAGTTAATTTGTTAAAATTGAATATTTTAATATTTAATTGACGAGTTAAAATAGCCATTTTTCAGACAGTTTCGGATTTCGACGAAACTAGTTTTATCGGATCCATAATGTCATATTACTGTATGGTTTCAAATTTCGTGTCAATCGGATTTACCGTTTGCCCGGGGCAAGCCAAAACGCATAGAAATTAGTTTAAATCGATTTAATTTAAAATTGATCGTTTATTTCCTTAACTCGCGCATATGATCGAATTAGCCTCCGAAACACGATCCATTGTATCCGGAACACGGGGTAAACCTTAGAAACGCCAGCCGACACGCTTCGTTTGGAGTTCGGAAAATTTTGGGTGAATAGTGTTTCGCCATTTCTACAAAAGGACCCCATAATTCAAAATTTACACTCAAAGCCCTAGCTAGGTTACAGCCGCCACTAACTCTATGAATGGCCGGTAATTCGTGTTCTTTATTCGTCATTTTCATCAAATCCACCAACAATTACAAAAAGTTGTCAACTACAATATCGAAGGGGGCATCAAGTATTAGCTATCCAACGGTCAAGATCGAAATTCAAGCAACGGATGGACGATGTAACGACCCAGAATTTTATTTAATTAAAATTTGAATATTTAATTTATTTTAAATATTTATAAGTGAATTTTTAAGTCAAATAAATTTTTATTTGAATTATTGGATTTAATTGGATTATTAAATCGATAATTTAATACGTTAAATTATGGAAATAATTAAAAATTGAGTTAAATATGATTGAAAATAATTTGGAAAATTTTATTTTATCATATTGGAGTTATAGAAATATTTTAGAACTTTTAAAATCGAATTAAAAGTTAATTTGTGAAAATTGAATATTTTAATATTTAATAATCGACTGTAAAATAGCCAATTTTTGAACAGTCTCAGAATTGAATGAAACCAGTTTCATTGGATCCGTAATAGTTAGTTATTACCGGATTTCAAATTTCGTGCCAATCGGAGTTATCGTTTGATCGTGGCAGCTCGAAATGCATCGAATCGTTTTTAATTTAAATTTGGCGAGTCAAAATAGCCATTTTTCAAAAAGTCTCGGATTTCGACGAAACCAGTTTCATCGGATCCGTAATGTGATATTATTGTAAGGTTTCAAATTTCAAGTCGTTTGGATTTACCGTTTGTCCGGTACAAATTAAAACGCCTAGAAATCGATTTAAATCGGTTTAATTCAAATTGAACGTTTTCAGCCATAACTCGCACATACTTCCGAATTAGCTTCCGAAACCTGTTCCATTGTGTCCGGAACGCGGGATAAACCCTAGGTACGCTGGTTACGGCGCCTAAATCGGAGTTCGGAATTTCCAGGATGAATAGTGTCGCTCGTTCCTTATAAATAGACCCCCACCCACTCAAAAAAATAAAAAAAAAAAAGAAATTAAAACCCTAAACTAATGTAGCCGGCCCTAATAAGTGGATGGCCAGAATTCAATCTCATTCCCTCCTCGATTTCTTCCAATCCGTCGACAATTAGGCTAAGGTTTCAACATGAAAGACGTAGAGGGCGATGAGAGCTAGAGTTTCAACGGTTGTGATCGGAAACGGAGCAACGGAGAGGGAGCTAAGGGGGGGCGTTCTCATCAGGTCACGCACGACTTCCTAGGCAGCACATGAGGCCGAGCTACAGGTCCTTGGGGCCGAGTGTAGTGGAGAGGTGGAGCTTCGCGTTGGTATATCCCGATCGAATTCTAGTTGAGTGATTGGAGTGCAAATTGAAACCCTAGGAATCATGTATGGGTTCGGCCTTGAATTTGTTCACCTGGAGATGATACGTGATGTAGGAGAAAGGAGGGGAAGCGTTGGATCTAGTTTGGATGGTGGATGATAGATGTAGGTTATAAATTATTTAAGTTTAAGTCGATTTGTTTATATAAAATACGTACAAACTTGTAAATTGCATAACTTTTTCATACGAGGTCGAAAAAATGCAAACTCAGTTGCGTTGGAATCGTATGGACGAGCACTACGCGATGGAGTTGGTTTGGAGTCGTTTGGAGTTAGTGAGAATTTCGGGTAAAATTAAACGCGCGTTTAATTTTATTCGAAATAAAAGCTTAAACGGAAATTAAAACCAAGGTGAGAATTTCTCACTCAATCGAATAGGTTTCGATTTTATTTTAAATAGTTAGATTTAAAATATTTGAATGCATGTTTGAATGATGACTGTAAATTATTGATTGTTAAAATAGACATTATGCGCCGTTAGTAAGCGGATGTTATTTATTATAAACATATACCGCGAATATTTCATAAACAGTGAAATTGGTATTATATATAATATCAATATATATATATTGGCATATGTATATATTGCAGTTGTTGATTTCCCGCATTTTTTGTTTAGCGGATGAGACCCTATTACGCCGTTATTAAGCGGATAATATTTAATAAGAACATGTACCGCGATAATTTCGTACTGGAGCGAAATTGGTATTGTGCTAATGTTTTTTTGGATGCAGGAAACAGGTTGGAGGGATCCAACTGGATTCCTCAACAGTATTTATTTTATTTCAGATATTTAGATATTTGATTGATTATCATATCGATATATGATATCGTTGTTGTCGTGATTGACTATTTGGTGTGTAGCATCATTGGACCCAAATTTTGGGATTTTAAAATGATTAAAAAGTGATTTTTGAAAAGATAAAATATTTTTGGAATTGATCCATTATAAATAAATGAACGTTATAATTTTGAAAGTTATAAAAATTATAATTTTTGAGAAATACGGTTAAAAGCTGATTTTTGAGAAATATGAACTAATGATTTATAAAATAATTTAGATTGGATTTTTGAATATATGATAAAAGTTTAAATATAGGATTTATAAAATTTGATTTTTTTTTTATAAATCGAAATGATGAAATTATAAAGGAATTTAAAGACGTTTTAAAAGAAAAATATAAATTGATTTATATTAAAGATTTATAAATTGATAATTTATAAATTAGAACGTAGGAATTATAAAACGAGCTTTTATAAGTGTAAGAATAAATTGTGAATGAATTTCATAAATAGAATGAAATTTATAGAATTTTATACGGTGAAGTCATAAATGGAATTTTATAAGCAGTAGGTTTATAAAATTTATTATGTTGTTAAAATAATAGTTTTGGATAAATAAATGAATCTTATAAGTTATAAGATTTATAATTATGAAATTCTAAGGAACGATTTTGTGAAATAATCGTTTATAAGTAGTTAACTTATAATATGAACGTTTAGTTTATAATTTAGTTATAAACTGGAATATGTTAATAAAGGAATTTATAAAAAGGAAGTTTTTATAAATAAATCGAAATGGAATTTATAAACGCTGTTTTATAAATTCACAAACGACTTATTTTGATAAGTTAATTGTTATAACTTAGAAATAGAGTTATATTCACGTTTTTAGACAGTGAATAATTCTTTGAATTAAAATGAATAGAAGGATGGAATTTGTTAAAGAAGTATATTCACGTTTTTGAATAGTGAATAATACGTTAAAGGAAATGTTTTTGAATGTGATATTTTAAATAGAATTAAAACAATCTAACGATGTTTTTAAATATGTTGAGATTCGAAACCATAGATTTCAACATTTATTGTTGAAATAGATGTTTCGAGAAATGAAAGGAAATGGTGGACTATAACACTGTTGTTATAGTAAATGATTTCCGAAAGGAAATGTTTTTTTGATTAGTATTGGGATTTATATATCTATTTTAAATTCGAATCCCTATACTAGTGATTTTGGGTTGTCGTAACGATGTTTTACGTAACATTCGTTTTGGCCCAAGTAAATATGTTAAGTGAATGATTTCCTTAAAGAATGAAATATATACTTAATTCGATTTAAGTATATTGAATATTTTCTAAGTGTTGAAAATAAATGATAGTGAATTACTTATTTAATAAGTATGGAAATGTTTTTCAATGTGAAGTGAATATAGAGAATTTATCTTTTTGAAGATAAATTGAAAATGAATAATTGAAATCGTATATGCACGAATATTTTGAAATATAAATTCATTATGGAATTTATATGTGAAAGTGAAACTTGTTAAAAATAAATATTGATTTATTTTTGAAGTGTTGAAATAATATATCTTGTAAAGATATTTTGGAAAATGAATAATTTGGAAAATTATTTGGAATCTGGTGATGTATGCATATCCAGTGATAGTTCAATAACCGACTATCAATATTTCCCTTTGAATGGGTATTTGATGTGAATTGATTGAATTTGAATACACACTTATTTTTGAATAAGCGCTAACTATTCGGGTTAACCGGGAAAGGACCATGGGGTCGTATAACCCACTCCGAATATGTGATACGTCGTTGTGAATGGCATTTGAAGATCGGTGTTGAAGACCGGTATTTGCGAAAGCGATAGGATGAACTATCGATTGACTCTGCACCGAGTAGCTACGGTATTGAGTTCTCCATATGTGATGGTGAATCTGATCAGGATTGTGAATATCCGGATTGCAAGGACTTCTTTGTAAGTGCCTTCGGTTCTGTTCGAGCCCGGAACAGACTTGTATGGATTGTATGCCTGACATTACAATTTGAGATATAAAGCCGATTTCTTTCAAATATATTTCTGTTGGTGGCGGAGAATTTATTCTTTGCTTAACACCCTTCTTTGAGACGTACGAGCTCAAAGGTTATATAGTTGAAGTTATCAGCGATATATCCCATTTTGGTAATGTGACATGCTGAGTGATGCTGAAATGATCATTGTGTTGATTATTTGTGATAGGATCATTTATTTGATCGTCTATCTTAGTGATCATTGTGTTGATCATTTGTTGACCCAAAGCACGGCTTTTTGTACAAAGTGTGTTTTTGTGGACGTGAATTCATCGAGCCTCACATCCCGTTAATGGTCAAAACAGGAAGGATGCGGCAAGGTTATGAGGGGTAGCTCCCTTTAGGGTATGTGCATTTCCTTCTGGAAAGGGTGGTATCATGGTATGGAGCCCAGATACTTACTCATGTTGATACACTATATCTATTTCTGTGTGGTGTTGTTGGTGACGAGCGCTCGGTTAAAGGTCCGATGGGACCGGGGGATGCCATATTCGTGTAGTAGTTACCTAGTGATAAAGGTAACCCGGCCTTGTGTTGGCAGAGAGCTGGTTAAGTTCTCGGGACGTCCAGCCAGAGGCGATCCCATGTGGCAGTAGGAAGTTCCTTAGCCTGACCATTTGTTGGAAATCCAATTCCCAATACGAAACTTGTACGGTTTTAGTTGTAGAACCTGCCATCTAATATGGTAGCTATTAGTAGGCATAATATAATGGTACCTATGCTGGCTAAGATTTATATTCTACTTTCGAAATTGTTTCCTACATTATGCACTAATAATAATATGAAATGTTCTTTTTAAATGCGTATCAAGCATCTTTGACTATCATAAGGAGAAATCTCCTCCAAGTCTGCGTTTGCATTGTGTGTGTGGCGGGAGGTCTTATGGTAGTCTCATTTTAAAAAGCATTGCGAATTGACTTTAAAAATATTCCTCTATTTTGTTTTCAAAGATAAATAAACTGTTTTGAGTTCTCACACCAGTCACATGACTGACTCGGAGTTTATTGTTTTCCTTCCTAAACTCTGGGTGCCCACCAATTTCTACACGGGCAGTCAAGAGTTAAGGTTTATCAGGATATTCTGGATATTCTGGAGTTGCTGGAGGCAAGCTAGATGGCATGGCGTATTACTAGTTATATAGTATTTCTTTTCCGCTGCACTGTTTGATGTTGTATGATGTTGTACACTCTGATGATATGATGTAATGAAATGTATAAAATGTAATAACTGATATAGTTCTTTGTTTAAAGATTATTCATTTATTATTATATGTTGTTCCGCTGCGAATTGTGAGATTCTGTTGTTATTCTGTTGTTTCTTTTCTTCTGTCCGTTCTATTTTTAAAATTCTTCTATCTTCTAGTTTTCAAATTCTCTATCTTCTTTTCCCTCTATTTTTCTTTTTCTTTCTTCTTTTTCTCTCTTCTTTCTTTTCTTTTCTTTTTAAAACCCATAACATCTCGGTTTTCGGCCTTTGATTTCTCGGCAGTCGATAAAGTGAGTGTCGATGTCGAATTTTCGAAGAACGAAATTCCGGTTTGTTACATTTGGTATCGGAGCTCTTATGGTTAAGCGACAACCATGGTTCTGTAGGGTATAATTCATTAGAGATAGAGTCAGTAGTACTCTAGAATGAATTTGAGTGTAATAATAGATAAGAGAGCGTATTTGTTAGTGAATAAAATTGTTTTATATTGTGATGATTGGTTTATTGAGTGGCATATGAACCTTCGTCAGCACGGTCAGTCAAACTATGCCGAAGGGGTTTCTAAACACTTGAATAGAATAATTCGGCACAATATTGTTTTAAATTGGGTGAATGAAATAAATTTTACCTTAAGTATATTTTATATATAAAGAAATAATTTTTCAAGAATTATTAAAGTGTATATATAAGTTGATTGTTAGGTTGTTTGAATAATCTAAATAAAAGAATAATTGTATAAGCAAAAGAATTATAAGAATTGAGTTATAATTAATGTGAATTACAATTGTGAAATAAACTTATATATGTAAGAAGTGAAATTATATGAATATGAGTTGTAAATAATCAAGTGGATTAAATGAATGTGAACTTGAGTATATGAATGAAATTCAACTTTGTAATTGAATTGAATGAATGGATTGAATGTTAATCAATTGAATGTGAATAAAGTTGATATGAAATAATGAATGTAAGTGTTAATTCATTAAAATCTAATGTTATAAGATTGTTGATTGATTGTATATAAGTTCATTAAGTGTTAATGAAATTGAAAGCTATGTAATTGAATTCAAATGGAAAGTAAATAAATTTGAATAGAATTGAAAGTGAATTGGATTTAAATTAGTAAATATAAACTAATTAAAATTGAGAATGAATGTTGATAAAATCCAATGTAAACAAATCAAATGTGATTTAAAGTGAAAACCAATTCATTGTATATGAATGAAAATATGAATGAATATATTGGTTATGAATTTGTTGAATGGTAATTGGATGATGGTTGAATATATATTGCTATTGTTGCATTTGCTATGTGACATGTATAGTTATGTTGCTATATGTTGTATATTGATACTATTTGCATATGTGCATGTTCTCATGTTGTTTGTTGAGTGTTTAGTAGGTGCGGATCGCGTTTGCTTCGCATTTGGAGTTCGCTTTTGCGCTATATTAGCCGTATATGCTTGCTAATAAAATATAAGGTACATATCTCGGATTAAATACAGTACTTTTACACTTTTTTCCCTTCGGGATGCCTCATTACTTGATGAGATGTATATTTGTGATATATATACTGTCATTTTTTTTTCGGATCGAGCCGCGCAAAGGAGACTATGGCGAATTTTTCCGAAAATTTAAGGCGTTAGAAAAATTTTGAGAAAATTTGGAAAATTTTGAAAACTTTAAACTTTGTTTTAAAGTTGAAAGTTAAATGATATAGTTTGTTTTTGAAAAGATAACTAAGTATGATTTGAAAACTTAGTAAAGTATATGTAAAAAAAATTTAATTATGAATTTTGGAAAGTTAATAGATTCTGTAACCTTTCTTACTTGTAATTTCGAGGACGAAATTCTTTTAAGGGGGAAAGATTGTAACGACCCAGAATTTTATTTAATTAAAATTTGAATATTTAATTTATTTTAAATATTTATAAGTGAATTTTTAAGTCAAATAAATTTTTATTTGAATTATTGGATTTAATTGGATTATTAAATCGATAATTTAATACGTTAAATTATGGAAATAATTAAAAATTGAGTTAAATATGATTGAAAATAATTTGGAAAATTTTATTTTATCATACTGGAGTTATAGAAATATTTTAGAACTTTTAAAATCGAATTAAAAGTTAATTTGTGAAAATTGAATATTTTAATATTTAATA
Organism: Allium cepa; assembly: GCA_030765085.1. Classification (NCBI taxonomy): domain Eukaryota; kingdom Viridiplantae; phylum Streptophyta; class Magnoliopsida; order Asparagales; family Amaryllidaceae; genus Allium; species Allium cepa. The sequence goes on from CM060942.1 coordinate 362,896,350, forward strand.
ATCGACTGTAAAATAGCCAATTTTTGAACAGTCTCAGAATTGAACGAAACCAGTTTCATTGGATCCGTAATAGTTAGTTATTACCGGATTTCAAATTTCGTGTCAATCGGAGTTATCGTTTGATCGTGGCAGCTCGAAACGCATCGAATCGTTTTTAATTTAAATTTGGCGAGTCAAAATAGCCATTTTTCAAAAAGTCTCGGATTTCGACGAAACCAGTTTCATCGGATCCGTAATGTGATATTATTGTAAGATTTCAAATTTCAAGTCGTTTGGATTTACCGTTTGTCCGGTACAAATTAAAACGCCTAGAAATCGATTTAAATCGGTTTAATTCAAATTGAACGTTTTCAGCCATAACTCGCACATACTTCCGAATTAGCTTCCGAAACCTGTTCCATTGTGTCCGGAACGCGGGATAAACCCTAGGTACGCTGGTTACGGCGCCTAAATCGGAGTTCGGAATTTCCGGGATGAATAGTGTCGCTCGTTCCTTATAAATAGACCCCCACCCTCTCAAAAAAATAAAAAAAAAAAAGAAATTAAAACCCTAAACTAATGTAGCCGGCCCTAATAAGTGGATGGCCAGAATTCAATCTCATTCCCTCCTCGATTTCTTCCAATCCGTCGACAATTAGGCTAAGGTTTCAACATGAAAGACGTAGAGGGCGATGAGAGCTAGAGTTTCAACGGTTGTGATCGGAAACGGAGCAACGGAGAGGGAGCTAAGGGGGGGCGTTCTCATCAGGTCACGCACGACTTCCTAGGCAGCACATGAGGCCGAGCTACAGGTCCTTGGGGCCGAGTGTAGTGGAGAGGTGGAGCTTCGCGTTGGTATATCCCGATCGAATTCTAGTTGAGTGATTGGAGTGCAAATTGAAACCCTAGGAATCATGTATGGGTTCGGCCTTGAATTTGTTCACCTGGAGATGATACGTGATGTAGGAGAAAGGAGGGGAAGCGTTGGATCTAGTTTGGATGGTGGATGATAGATGTAGGTTATAAATTATTTAAGTTTAAGTCGATTTGTTTATATAAAATACGTACAAACTTGTAAATTGCATAACTTTTTCATACGAGGTCGAAAAAATGCAAACTCAGTTGCGTTGGAATCGTATGGACGAGCACTACGCGATGGAGTTGGTTTGGAGTCGTTTGGAGTTAGTGAGAATTTCGGGTAAAATTAAACGCGCGTTTAATTTTATTCGAAATAAAAGCTTAAACGGAAATTAAAACCAAGGTGAGAATTTCTCACTCAATCGAATAGGTTTCGATTTTATTTTAAATAGTTAGATTTAAAATATTTGAATGCATGTTTGAATGATGACTGTAAATTATTGATTGTTAAAATAGACATTATGCGCCGTTAGTAAGCGGATGTTATTTATTGTAAACATATACCGCGAATATTTCATAAACAGTGAAATTGGTATTATATATAATATCAATATATATATATTGGCATATGTATATATTGCAGTTGTTGATTTCCCGCATTTTTTGTTTAGCGGATGAGACCCTATTACGCCGTTATTAAGCGGATAATATTTAATAAGAACATGTACCGCGATAATTTCGTACTGGAGCGAAATTGGTATTGTGCTAATGTTTTTTTGGATGCAGGAAACAGGTTGGAGGGATCCAACTGGATTCCTCAACAGTATTTATTTTATTTCAGATATTTAGATATTTGATTGATTATCATATCGATATATGATATCGTTGTTGTCGTGATTGACTATTTGGTGTGTAGCATCATTGGACCCAAATTTTGGGATTTTAAAATGATTAAAAAGTGATTTTTGAAAAGATAAAATATTTTTGGAATTGATCCATTATAAATAAATGAACGTTATAATTTTGAAAGTTATAAAAATTATAATTTTTGAGAAATACGGTTAAAAGCTGATTTTTGAGAAATATGAACTAATGATTTATAAAATAATTTAGATTGGATTTTTGAATATATGATAAAAGTTTAAATATAGGATTTATAAAATTTGATTTTTTTTTATAAATCGAAATGATGAAATTATAAAGGAATTTAAAGACGTTTTAAAAGAAAAATATAAATTGATTTATATTAAAGATTTATAAATTGATAATTTATAAATTAGAACGTAGGAATTATAAAACGAGCTTTTATAAGTGTAAGAATAAATTGTGAATGAATTTCATAAATAGAATGAAATTTATAGAATTTTATACGGTGAAGTCATAAATGGAATTTTATAAGCAGTAGGTTTATAAAATTTATTATGTTGTTAAAATAATAGTTTTGGATAAATAAATGAATCTTATAAGTTATAAGATTTATAATTATGAAATTCTAAGGAACGATTTTGTGAAATAATCGTTTATAAGTAGTTAACTTATAATATGAACGTTAATTTATAATTTAGTTATAAACTGGAATATGTTAATAAAGGAATTTATAAAAAGGAAGTTTTTATAAATAAATCGAAATGGAATTTATAAACGCTGTTTTATAAATTCACAAACGACTTATTTTGATAAGTTAATTGTTATAACTTAGAAATAGAGTTATATTCACGTTTTTAGACAGTGAATAATTCTTTGAATTAAAATGAATAGAAGGATGGAATTTGTTAAAGAAGTATATTCACGTTTTTGAATAGTGAATAATACCTTAAAGGAAATGTTTTTGAATGTGATATTTTAAATAGAATTAAAACAATCTAACGATGTTTTTAAATATGTTGAGATTCGAAACCATAGATTTCAACATTTATTGTTGAAATAGATGTTTCGAGAAATGAAAGGAAATGGTGGACTATAACACTGTTGTTATAGTAAATGATTTCCGAAAGGAAATGTTTTTTTGATTAGTATTGGGATTTATATATATATTTTAAATTCGAATCCCTATACTAGTGATTTTGGGTTGTCGTAACGATGTTTTACGTAACATTCGTTTTGGCCCAAGTAAATATGTTAAGTGAATGATTTCCTTAAAGAATGAAATATATACTTAATTCGATTTAAGTATATTGAATATTTTCTAAGTGTTGAAAATAAATGATAGTGAATTACTTATTTAATAAGTATGGAAATGTTTTCCAATGTGAAGTGAATATAGAGAATTTATCTTTTTGAAGATAAATTGAAAATGAATAATTGAAATCGTATATGCACGAATATTTTGAAATATAAATTCATTATGGAATTTATATGTGAAAGTGAAACTTGTTAAAAATAAATATTGATTTATTTTTGAAGTGTTGAAATAATATATCTTGTAAAGATATTTTGGAAAATGAATAATTTGGAAAATTATTTGGAATCTGGTGATGTATGCATATCCAGTGATAGTTCAATAACCGACTATCAATATTTCCCTTTGAATGGGTATTTGATGTGAATTGATTGAATTTGAATACACACTTATTTTTGAATAAGCGCTAACTATTCGGGTTAACCGGGAAAGGACCATGGGGTCGTATAACCCACTCCGAATATGTGATACGTCGTTGTGAATGGCATTTGAAGATCGGTGTTGAAGACCGGTATTTGCGAAAGCGATAGGATGAACTATCGATTGACTCTGCACCGAGTAGCTACGGTATTGAGTTCTCCATATGTGATGGTGAATCTGATCAGGATTGTGAATATCCGGATTGCAAGGACTTCTTTGTAAGTGCCTTCGGTTCTGTTCGAGCCCGGAACAGACTTGTATGGATTGTATGCCTGACATTACAATTTGAGATATAAAGCCGATTTCTTTCAAATATATTTCTGTTGGTGGCGGAGAATTTATTCTTTGCTTAACACCCTTCTTTGAGACGTACGAGCTCAAAGGTTATATAGTTGAAGTTATCAGCGATATATCCCATTTTGGTAATGTGACATGCTGAGTGATGCTGAAATGATCATTGTGTTGATTATTTGTGATAGGATCATTTATTTGATCGTCTATCTTAGTGATCATTGTGTTGATCATTTGTTGACCCAAAGCACGGCTTTTTGTACAAAGTGTGTTTTTGTGGACGTGAATTCATCGAGCCTCACATCCCGTTAATGGTCAAAACAGGAAGGATGCGGCAAGGTTATGAGGGGTAGCTCCCTTTAGGGTATGTGCATTTCCTTCTGGAAAGGGTGGTATCATGGTATGGAGCCCAGATACTTACTCATGTTGATACACTATATCTATTTCTGTGTGGTGTTGTTGGTGACGAGCGCTCGGTTAAAGGTCCGATGGGACCGGGGGATGCCATATTCGTGTAGTAGTTACCTAGTGATAAAGGTAACCCGGCCTTGTGTTGGCAGAGAGCTGGTTAAGTTCTCGGGACGTCCAGCCAGAGGCGATCCCATGTGGCAGTAGGAAGTTCCTTAGCCTGACCATTTGTTGGAAATCCAATTCCCAATACGAAACTTGTACGGTTTTAGTTGTAGAACCTGCCATCTAATATGGTAGCTATTAGTAGGCATAATATAATGGTACCTATGCTGGCTAAGATTTATATTCTACTTTCGAAATTGTTTCCTACATTATGCACTAATAATAATATGAAATGTTCTTTTTAAATGCGTATCAAGCATCTTTGACTATCATAAGGAGAAATCTCCTCCAAGTCTGCGTTTGCATTGTGTGTGTGGCGGGAGGTCTTATGGTAGTCTCATTTTAAAAAGCATTGCGAATTGACTTTAAAAATATTCCTCTATTTTGTTTTCAAAGATAAATAAACTGTTTTGAGTTCTCACACCAGTCACATGACTGACTCGGAGTTTATTGTTTTCCTTCCTAAACTCTGGGTGCCCACCAATTTCTACACGGGCAGTCAAGAGTTAAGGTTTATCAGGATATTCTGGATATTCTGGAGTTGCTGGAGGCAAGCTAGATGGCATGGCGTATTACTAGTTATATAGTATTTCTTTTCCGCTGCACTGTTTGATGTTGTATGATGTTGTACACTCTGATGATATGATGTAATGAAATGTATAAAATGTAATAACTGATATAGTTCTTTGTTTAAAGATTATTCATTTATTATTATATGTTGTTCCGCTGCGAATTGTGAGATTCTGTTGTTATTCTGTTGTTTCTTTTCTTCTGTCCGTTCTATTTTTAAAATTCTTCTATCTTCTAGTTTTCAAATTCTCTATCTTCTTTTCCCTCTATTTTTCTTTTTCTTTCTTCTTTTTCTCTCTTCTTTCTTTTCTTTTCTTTTTAAAACCCATAACATCTCGGTTTTCGGCCTTTGATTTCTCGGCAGTCGATAAAGTGAGTGTCGATGTCGAATTTTCGAAGAACGAAATTCCGGTTTGTTACAGACGACAAAATAGGTTTGAACGCACAACGTTCGTGTTCATTTTTCTCGGCTAGGGGATGACCGGAACTGGCGAGGCTCTAGGCACTGGTGTAGAGGGGAATGGCGCTTCATTTGGCGGTGCTCGATCGACATGAAATCGATCATGGGGGGTCGCGATTTTTGATTTGGGTGGCGGCTGATGGGTTCATTTCCGTTTGAACTCACCTGGGTATTGTCGCGCTAGGGAAGATGAATGCATCGGCCGAGATTTCAAGAAACAATATCAAACGACCAGCGATGAGTAGGTTTGGAAAATAAAATAGAATTTGTAAATTAATAGATATGAAAATTCGTATAAAGTTTAAATAACATAACTTTTTGCTACGAGGTCGAAAAATTACGAAACAAGTTGCGTTGGCTTCGTTTTGGCGAGCACTACGCTATGGAGCTGGTTTGGAGTCGTTTGGAGCTAGTGCAAATTTCGGTCAAAATTAAACGCACGTTTAATTTTATTCGGAATAAAACGCTACGACTGTTATCGGAAACTCAAGGTGAGAACTTCTCACTCAATCGAATTGTTTCGATTTAAATTTTAAATAGTTGGATTTAAAATTGCTTGATTGTGTGATTGAATGATAATTTGTTATCTATTGTGTTAAATAGACATATTAAGCGGATGTTATTTATTAAAAACATATACCGCGATAATTCCAACCTGTATGGAATTGGTATTTTATATGTACGTGGAATTGATTTCCCACATTGTATAGCGGATGAGACCCTATTGCGCCGCATAATAGCGGATAGTATTTTATAAATCCCATATACCGCGATATTCCGTCTCGAAGCGGAATTGGTATTGTGCAAACATCTTTGGACGCTGGGAAACAGGTTGGAGGGATCCAACTAGATTCCTCAAACATTTGAATTGGTTTTAATGTTGTGTATTGATCTATTTATAATCTGCGTGATTGTTTTTGTGATTGAAATCATTAAAGGCTAAATTTTAACCGAATATATTTTTGGTATCGTTCGATGCCGAAAATAAATAAAATTTGATTTTTGAAAATTTAAGTTGAGAATTCGTAATAAAATTTAATTTTGGAATTTATTCATTTTAAATAAATAAACGTTGAAATTTTTATGTTATGAAAATTATGATTTTTTAGAATATAACCAAAATGTGATTTTTTAGATAAGTAGTTGGTAAATTTATAAAATGGTTTAAATTTGGATTTTTTGAATTATTATAAATGATTTATATTAAATGTTTATAAAATTGATATTTATAAATTAAGATATTGGAATTATAAAACGATTTTTTATAAGGGTTAAAGTGAAGTATAAATGGATTTCATAAGTGGATGAAATCTACATATTTATAAGTTGTGAAGTTATAAAATGAATGGATTTTTGGTAAAATAAAATATTTATAAGTAATTAACTTATAAATTGGATTTTTGCGTGTAAATGGTATATGGATAGAATTTGTTAATAAAGTGAATTTATAAGTTGAAGTTGTTATAAAATATGAATGGAATTTATAAACGTTGTTTTATAAATCCAAAATCGACTTATTTTAATAAGTTTAATTATTATAACTCATTAAAGGAAATATATCCATGATTTTGGGACAGTGGATAATCCCTTAAATAAAATATGTAGAAATGATAAATTTGGTAAATGAAATATATTCACGATTTGGGACGGTGAATAATATATTAAAGAGATATTTTGGGAAAGTGATATTTTAAATAGAAATTAAAACAATTTAAAAATGTTTTAAAAGGTATTAAATATCCAAACCATAGATTTCAGCATTCATTGTTGAAATAGACGTTTTCGAGAAATAGAAGGAAACAGTGGACTATAACACTGTTGTTATAGTAAATGATTTCTGAAAGGCAAATGTTTTATATATTATTGGGATTTATATATCTATGTTAAGTTCGAATCCCTATACTAATGATTTTGGGTAGTCGTAACTATGTTTTATGCAACATTCGTTTTGACCCAAATAAATGTGTCTAAGAGAATGTTTTCCTTATAGAATAAAATATATACTTAATTTGGATTTAAGTATATTGAATATTTTCCAAATGTTGAAAATAAATAGATTTGTGAATTACTAATTATTAAATAAGTATGGAAATGTTTTTCCAATATGAAGTGAATGTTTTGAGATTTTATCTTTAAAGATAAATTGAAAATGAATATTAGAAATCGATTTAAAAATCGTATATTCAAAGATATTTTGGAATCGTAAATTCACTATAGAATTTATAAAAGTAAGGGAAATTAGTTCAAAAATAAACGTTGATTTATTTTGAAGTTTGGAAATAAATTTACGAATTTGGAACGTAAATTTAAAAAATCGGCAAGGATTTATTTGATTGGTTTAAATGAACCATTTTGAAATGAAGGTTGTAAAGGTGAAAAGTGACCTGAAATCTGTTTTCAAATGGTTGAAGTGTGGAAAATATATCTTGTAAAGATATTTTTGAAAATAAATAATTTGGGAAATTATTTGAAATCGGGTGATGTTGTGAATACTGATTGATAGTTAAATAACCGACTATCAATATTGACCTTTAAATAGGTATTTGTTGTGAATTGGTTGAAATTGAATGCTACATTATTTTGAAATTATTGCGCTCGTTATTCGGATTACCCATTCTGAATAGTGATACGACGTAATGGATAGCATTGAAGACCGGTGGTGAAGACCGGGTATTTGTGAAAACGATAGGATGACCTATCGATTGTCTCTACACTGTTAGCTATGGTATGAGATTTCCTTTGTGATGGGAAATTCGATCGGGATTGTGAATGCCCAGATTGCAAGGGCTTCTTTTGAAGTGCCTTTGGTTCTGTTCGAACCTGGGACAGACTTGTATGGTTACATGTCTGACATTACATTTTGAGATATAAAGCATATTTCTTTCAAATACATTCCGTTGGTGGCAGAGAATTTATTCTCTTAGCTTAACACCCTTAGAGGTTATGTAGTTGAAGGTTATCAGCGATATATTCCCAATTTGGTAATGTGGCATGCTGAGTGTTGTTGTGTGATGATTATTTGTTGATCATTTGTTGATTAAAGCATGGCTTTGTGAAAAAGCGTAGCTTTGTGGATGAGACTTCGTCAGACCTCACTCCCCCGAAATGGTCAAAACAGGAATATGCGGCAAGGTTATGAAGGTCGCGCCCTTTAGGGTATGTCATTTCCTTCTGGAAAGGGTGGTATCATGGTATGGAGCCCGGATACTTACTCATGTTGACACACTATATTTATTATTGTGTGATGTTGGTTATCGAGCCCTCGGATAAAGGTCCAAAGGAACCGGGGGATGGCATATTCGTGTAGTAGTTACCTAGTTACAAAGGTAACCCGACCTTGTGTTGGCAGAGATCTAACCGTAACGTTAGGTTCTCGGGACGACCCGCTAGAGGCGATCCCATTGACAGTAGGAAGTTCCTTAGCCCGACCATTTGTTGGAAAATCCAAAGAAACAATACGAGCCTTGCACGGTTTTAGTTGTAGAACCTACCATTCACTTATGGTGGCGCCCCACTATTTGGATGGTAGCTATAGTAGGCATAGTTCGGAAGTCTATGCTGGCTAAGATTTATATTCTACTTTCGAAATCCTTTCATCACTATGCACTAATAATAAAAAAAATGATTTGTTTTGCATAGTAAGCATCTTTGACTATCATAAGGAGAAATCTCCTCTAATTCTGCGTTTGCATTGTGTGTGCGCGGAGAGGCCTTATTGTAATTTCATTTTCCAAAAGCATTTCGGATATTTTCCACTTCTATTGTTGTTGTTGTTTTAAAAGTTAAATAACTGTTTTAAGTTCTCACACCAGTCTCATGACTGACCTGGAGTTTATTGTTCTCTTCCTAAACTCTGGGTGCCCATAATTTTCCACACGGGCAATCTAGAGTCAGGTTATCAGGTCATTCTGGATTCAGAAGTGCTTTGGAGCTCAAGTGGCGAGCTGGATGGCGAGACGTATTACTTGTATATCATATCATCTTTCCGTTGTAGAATTAACTTGTAAGAACATGTTTGTATAGCTTTCCATTGTTTTGTTGTGTTGTATATTGTTGTTGTACACTCTGATGATGTAATGTAATAACTGAGATAGTTCTTTGTTTTAAAGATTATTCAACTATCTATTATATGTTGTTCCGCTGCGATATGTGAGATTATGATATTGTTTCTGTTTTGTTTCCTTATTTCTTCTATCTTTTTCTTCTACCTTTTCTTTTTAAACCCTAACAATTCGGTTTTCCGGCATTCGATTCTGCGGCATTTGATATAGTGGACGTAAGAATGCTGACCTTCAAATCCCGACAAAATCGTAATGTTACAAATATAGTAGATAAAAGTAATATAAATCTTCGTCCTCGTCTTCCAGAGCTAAAGTCTTCGAATCCTGAAATGCTCAGGCAGACCCGAGCGAATTGAAAAGACAAAACACTCGAGTCATAACTAAAATATCTTATGTGAGTTAAATTAACAGAAATAAATATGAGTGCAGTACCTTAAGAGATGCTCGGGATTCACATCTCCTAAGGATCCGTTAAACTATTTACTATATAGTAATATTCGCTATTATAATATAGTCTAATAGTAAAATAAACTTTCTTTTTTCTTTGCATTAAGGGGTTACCCACATAGCCCTTAACACGTAATTGTAACGTCTGGATTTTCGACATTCGAAAGTCGACATTAATAACGTTGTAATGACCCATAAAATTTTATTAATTTTTAGTTAGTTTTATAACGTATTTAATTTGGATTTTGAGAAATTTTAATAATAGTATTTTGAAATAAAGTTTTAATATTTGGTTTACGTATAATTAAATATAGAAAATGGAAAATTTTCAATTAATTATATGAAGGTTTATTTGTTATATAATTCTATTAAATTTGCATTCTATCTGTTCACATTTCATTTATTCCTTTTCTACCATATATTCCATTATCTCTTTCTGCTATTTGCTAATTGCTATTTTCTCATTCACGCGATCATTTAATTGAAATCAAAATTTCAACCCTTACTTCTCTTTTCTATTCAAATTTGAAATGTACTATTAAATCAAGCCATTAATTGCTTTTATTTTTTTTCCTTAAATCAACGTACAACTCACACAATTATAAATTGCATTAAATTTTCTGATGAACCACACCATGGCCGTTTATATTACATTCATTAGGAATATATTCATTTGTTTGAAATCTTTCCCTTTCTCTCTCATCTCAGTTGGGAATAAAATAAATTTCAGCGGAAACCACGTTTCAATGCTTTTAACTCTTTATAACTTTTGATAAAAATTTCTGTCCTTTTTGAAACTAAAATGTATAGGGATATATGTTTCTCATTTATTATTTTCTAAATCGTCCTGTTGTCCTTTTCATGTGTGTTATATTTATTTATATTTTAAAATTTTCTATTTATTTCACTCACCCCCCTACATGTTTCTATTTATTTGCTGATTTTTTGCATACGTTTCGTTTTTGAAAAATGCTGTTCATTCCTATTTATTTCATTTCTCACATTTATTTCATCTTTTACTGAAATTCGACCGTTGCCATGTCATACCATTTTGGAAGTATGAATGTACAAAACATGCATACGTTTTATCTTTGCTTAAATTTCTCTGTCCATTCCTTTTTCCATTTTAATATCCTTGCCTTTCCAAACTCATTACGTATTGTCCAAACAAACAAAAATTTATTGCTTTAATTATTCAGCTCAATCTAAGGGACCGTTACTATTGAAATCAATTTATATTTATGGTATACGTTTCTTATCTTTATTTGGCAACGGTTCTTTTTTTTATTGCCTTAAACACCTTGCTGAATCAATGGACAACCGTTCCTATTAAAATTTTCTTTTGATCTGATCTATGGCATACGTTACTTTGAAAAAAAAATTAGATATCATAGCGTATGTCACTTCCATTTTCACCTTTGAATCATTTATTTACCTATTCCTTTTCTGTACTTACACGTTATCAAATAAATAAAGTATATATTTATAATCAATCTTTCATCTTCCCAGATCCAATTCATGTTGTTGAAAACTTTTGCATCCTCTTCCCCTGTTTCAACCCGAAGGACGTGCAAACCATCCTTCTTCCCTGATGCCATCTCTACCTTTTTGTTCCTCCTCCTCTTCTTCTAGTGCAGTAGGTGAGTAATATATAAGTTAGAACTATATATATATATATATGTATATATATATATATATTTCAACTGTTTACAATTAATACAATGCATGTCTATACGAAAGTAGTATATAATTTTCTATGTTCAAAGATATATTTTCTTTGTATGTTTTAAGATGATTTTTGTTTGTATATATATTTCATATGGGACAGATAATATATATGTACATGTTTTGCATTATAATAGTATATAAGTTGACATTATATGTTGTTTTAAGTATTATATAGATTACTGTATTTCATTTGCAGTAATATATATAGGGATAAAGTACTATTTATTTGAGATTCAATTGTTTATATCCTACTTACTTACAAATTTTAATAGTATACATATGATTCTATATTATTCGTTTATGCATAAGTTTACAGCTGTGTATATGTGTAATTATGTACTTTAGCCATAAAATTTCTAAGTATATATACATTGGTTTGTAGTGATTTATAGTATTGATTCTTATAAAATATATACGTATGTGGTTTACAAAGTATTGGGATTTAACAGTTCTGTTACATATGTTATATTGTTTTATATAAAATAATAAAACTATTATGTTAGCGTTTGTAGCTTTCTTAGTTACAGTAACATATAAAGTTATTTTGAAAAATGGTCTCATCATTTTTCTTTAAACTTGTATATGTTTATGTGTATTTCTATATAAAAGTTACAACATTTATTTCAAATTTTATTATATTTGATTTTAATACATGTGTTTAATACAAACCAATGATTTTTCTTACATACGTATTTTGTTTTGATATTTGACTTAAATAGAAGTATTAATTTAATAAGAAAATAATAATGTTATATTTTCAATTTATGTCAATCTGATTTGGATGTGTTCTCGTAAAATTCTGTTGTCAGCTCTATCCATCGAATTCGTGCCAATCCTTCTTTGCTTTGAAACTTGTGCTTGGATTCGTAATTTATCCCACTTCGTTCATCTCTAGCCTCGAAAGGTGAGCAATCACTCACGATTAACGTTCTTTTGTTTATTAAATTTGATTTCAATTGAAACGACAATTGATATATGAGGCTGTAGTTATTTAAATTGTTATATATGTTATTATCTATAATTGTTCACTTATGAGATATGACACCATATCCTATTGTTTATATTTATTTTGATGATATGTGCATGTTGTTATTATTATTTTCATATCAGTTATCACTCTACAAGTTCCCTATTAGTATAGAAATCATTATGGGTTGAAATGATACATACCCGAACGGACTTTAGAATAGGAGAAAATCGTTATGGGTTGAAATGATAAACCCAAGCGATTTTCATTTAATTGAATTTGGGATTATGGGTTGAAATGATATCCACCCGTATATATTTAGTGTACGGGTTGAAATGATAAATATCCGTAGCACTTGACTATATGATAGGAAATATATACAGATACCGTTGGTCCATATAAATATTTTGAAAATAAATTTCTACAGTTGAAAAGAAATATATGGGATTTAATAAATATTGGCTCTTAAAATATTATATATAAATGGAAATTTTATATATAGATTTAATAATAATATTATTGAGATTGATTTAATCCATGTAATATGTTTGACTATTATTTAAGATTTATATTTCAAAATTTACCGTTGTAAAAAGTTGAAAAATTAAGATTGGGAGATAAATTTGGGTTTATTAAAAATGGTATTTAAATAAGGATTTATTTAATTAAATCGATTTGAAATTATTGAATGAAAAATTTAAAGGTATGATTTTATAACTGGATTTTTTATTTAAGTGATTTAATGAATATTTCACGTTTAATAAAATTAAAGAAAATATTGAGTAACATGTAATTTAAGGTTACTTCAATGATATTGAATCTAATAAGGGAGTATTTCAAGACTAAATAATAATGAGGTTAAATCGAGATCTATATGAAATTGCTATATAGAACATTTAAATATTAAAGCGTTGAACTATATTGGAATTTAAATGGTTTATGTTGAGAGTCGGATCTGTATTTGAAATCAACGTAGTTGAATTTGTTATTTAGCAACTAAATTGAATTAAAGTGAAATTTAGGTTGAACTAAATCTGAATTTATTATTTAGAAAACTAAATTGAATAAAAATTTAGGTTAAACGTGGAATACTTGAAGTTTTGAAACATATTAAAATATAAAAGGGTATTTTGTGATTACAAATCCGAATTTGAGATCGATAAATTGAAGTGTTTATTTAAGGAATTGAGTTGAATTTAAATTGATAATGAGATTGAATTTAATTTAAATGGTAAGGTCGAGTTGATGTTGAAACGATTTGTTAAGTTGAGGGAATTGAAAATACTTTATTGTATAGATTATTAAATATATATAAATACTATTTTGGGAAATATAGAGATATTTGAAGTGAAATGATATTTGGTTTTGAAGTATAAATTAAGCTGAAATGACCATGGTGTTATAGTGTATATTTCTACCTTGTAGATAGTTCCATGGACACTTAGAGGATGGTTATCCCAAACATCCTTTAAGTTATTTGTATTTCACTTGATATTTCACTTGAGTTAGATTTATTGATATAAGAATGTCAATCCTGACTCGAGTGCTCTGTGTTTTTCTTTACGCTTGGGTCAGACTGGGTGATACATCATTAGTGTTAACGTTAAAAATCCAATGCTAACACCCCGGTGTGTGAAATGTGAGTGTGAAAGCACCACCCGATGGTTCGGGAACAGAATATCAGCTAAGATAACAGAAAATACAGTAAGAGACAGCGATTTTATAGTGGTTCGGCTTAAGGAGTAGCCTACGTCCACTTTAGGTATCTTTATTACTGATCTTGTTACAAAACAATACAATGCTCTTCAAGTACAAATCTCTTTAGTTACAAAACACTTTGAGCAAGTAGCTTAAGCTTCGATGTAAATGAAAGTCTTCGAATCCATGTCAGATGTGTGAAAGTCTTTCATAGGTTGCTTGTAGTGTTCTTCGAAATTTCAAGTGTAGAGTTTGTTTAGAAACTGGCAGAGTATTGGCGCTTGAAAAGATTGTCCCCAAAAAGTCCATTGAAAGTTGGAGATGGCAATGTATTTATAGAGAATTCTAGGCAGGAAACATTACCAAGTCCTAAATCGTAACCGGCCTAAGTTGGGTCGTGGACGACTTAAACTAAGTCGTGGGTCGGTTGCGACCTAAATGCTGGGTCGAGACTTCGGAAAGGCATCCTTGCTGAACTCTGGATATATCATAAGTCCTGAACCGTGTACGAGTTAAGAGGCCGCGTGCAAAGTAGCTGCATCGGACTTGCCTTCCTTTGCCTGGGTCGCAGATGACCTAGCATAGGCCGTAAGTCGGTCACAACCAAAGTGTAGTTCGTGATCTTGTCCCTGTCCTGAGCAGTTAGGGCGGCAACCTCCTTGGATAGTTAGATCGGCATCTATCTTAGGCCAGCATCCATGTTATATCGGTAACCTACCTAATCCTTAGGTCGGTATCTCCTCAAATCTTAAGTCGGCATTCCTTATTTAGGCAGTTAGGTCGGTTGCTATCTCAGGTTGGTATACTTTACGTCTTACGTCGGCACTCCTGTTTTAGGCAGTTAGGTCGGTTGCTATCTCAGTTCGGTATCCCTTACGTCTTAGGTCGACACTCCTTTTTTAGGCAGTTAGGTCGGTTGCTATCTCAGGTCGGTATCCTTTAAGTCTTAGGTCGACACTCCTGTTTTAGGCAGTTAGGTCGGTATCTCTCTTAAGTCGTCGAGTCATGGCCGAGGCGGGGTTAACATTTGCCCCTCGAAGTACACGCCTAATGGTTAGGTCGTGTGCTTCGATATGATTTAACCCGTCCCCCTCTAGGTCGGTAGGTCGTACGCGACTTAACAGTTAGACCATTTGCGCCGCTTCAGGTTCCTCCATTTCAAGGTATAAGTCATACATCTTCTCCTTCCTCTTCATTCAATTCTGCCATTAACATTTCCCTGAGCTCTCAAAGGCGATTTCGTTCCATCAATCACCGATAATCATTACGTAAGTAAACCTGCTTCCTTCTCGATCTCCTACTATCATTGATTCATGAATCCCATTCAAACTTCACCCACCTCCTCACGCAATGCTTCATCACGAATCTTATCATACCGATAGTTGATGATCCTAAGGTGGCTCAATTCGGGTTCAAACGGTTGATGAAACGATGCCGATGGGTTACTGCTTCGGGCTAATCAATCTTGATTTTTACGTTAGGATTGTGAGGCGTTAAATTCGTGGGGTTTTGAACTGGTTTAATGGATGATTCAATGGCATGAAATGGCATGAAATAGCATGAATGAAATGAGGGTTTTTTTTGTTGAGGGAGTGGTTATCGGGTTAACGGGTTGAGTGAGATATTGGTTTGGATGCGACTCAACAACTTTGGGTGACCTAACTTTTGGCCGATCTGATTCGATGCGACCAAAACCTTAAGTCGCGGCCAAGCTGAGACTTGGGGAAACTTACCGACCTAATTTAATGTAACCAGAGCCTTAAATCGTTGCCGAGTTAGAACTTGGGGAAACTCACACCACTTTGAACCGAAACCTCCTACGACTTAAAAGACCAATGATTTATGGAACCAGAGACTTATTCTTAACCCGCGAGAGATTCCTTGGGTCGCAGCCGAGTTAACACTTCGATGCTCAACTTGAATTTTCACTCAAAAGCATAATCCCAACTTGAATACTAAACTTGATCTGCTGGACTGAATTGCTTAAATCCTAGATTATTTTAACTTTGTTGCCTTATTTCACAGATTATGTTGACTTATAGGCTAACAACCTGGTGAAAACAATAATCACAGAAAACCAAGGCGAATATACTGCCATTGACTGCCCACATCAAATGACAGACTAGTCGACATAGAGTAATCAACTTAAACACACTGTATGAAATGTTGTGTACCAATCAACTAAAGTGGAATATCAGTGTAAAGCATCGCTATCTTGAAATGTTTTGTTTGCATCTACATTTCACTTTCATATTTAAAACAACAAACTCTGGACTTTATAACTGACAAATGCTTGCTAGTTTTTATCCAGTTATATTCGCTTATTGCTTTGTTGATTTTACACAACACTTCACACATTTTAGGAAACGTGCACCTTCATGTTTGAATATCCAGTTGTTTGTGTAGAATGACTTCCCTCTAAGTAGAAGAAGTGGTAGCTCAAGCGGGAGAGACCTTTCAGACAGCTATTCCCATAGAGAATCCTCCAGAGAGAACTTCGACTATCCTAACTCCGAGAACGTTTATTCAGCTACGTACTCAATTTGGTTTTGCTGAAAATGATGCCCTACTTCCTAGGCCAAATGATACCGCCGACAGTCCTCCCCACGGTTTTGTCGCAGTCAATCGTCAAATGTGCCTAAGCGGGGCGATTCCTCCCTTTAACGACTTCCTTCGAACCTTTCTCCTCCGGTTGACAATCTCCCCGTTCCAACTTCATCCTAATGGCTACGCCATCTTGATGGGGCTGTGTGTTTTGTTTAGGAGAACTCTTGATCGCTTGCCAAGTTTTGAAGAAATTCGCTACTTATGCTCATTTGCAAAGAGTAAAGACCATCCTTCCCTTATTATTGTGAGAAGTGCTAGAAACCGCAAGCTTATTTCTGATATTACCGAAAGTGTACATGGATTTTTGAACCAGTTTTTCTTTGCTCGCTGCCCCCCAGGGTTTTATGCCATCTGGAGAGTAGGAAGTAAGATTACCTGTTTCTATTTTCTCCATTTTCAAACTTTTTTGAGATCCGAATTACCAATTGCTAATTTCATTCTTTGCTCTTTTCAGCACTTCCTCTCCCCTCTAGAGATCCAAGCCATAAGAAATTTTTTGAAAGATTAAGTGCTGTGACTGCTAAAGAGAGAAGTATATAGTTTTTGTTGAGGGACGAATTTTTGCATCAGTATGGACTTTTACATGCTTCTCGTTCTACACACCCCCATGAGGTTCCAGACTCCCCATCTAAAGCATTAGATGCCCCAGTTTCCACTGACGAACCCATACCAAAAGAACCTGCCTCCGAGGCTTCTCTGGTGAAGTGCTCTACTACTATCGACGTTGCGGGGTCGTCTGGCAAATTCGCACTTGCCCCAGTTATTGAAGAGGAAGAACCTCTTCGTTGCTCTGAAGATGCGGCTAGTCTAGAAGCCGAAAAAGAAACTCCCGCCGAACTTGGCAGTGATGATACTTTTGAGAGACTAAGTGACCTGATGATAACTTCACAAGAACTTTTTAAAGATGATGTCCCTAAAGCTTCTTCTCCTATTGTCGAGGCGACATCAACTTTTCAACAAATTTTGACGCCTACCACTCAAGTCACTACCACCCCTGTGCCGAAGAGTGGTTTGTAGCCTGATACGTGTAGTTTGCACACCACAGACACATAGGATTTTCAGCACTTATTCGTACTTAACCTCTTTTATCTGAAGACTTTTAAGACTTTTCTTTTTTCAATTTTAGATTCTCCGATGGGACGCAGCGGCTCTTACTATGACGACTTTCAGCGCTACGGGAGGCGTAGTCAATACGACTATAGGTGCTACCTTCCCGTTCATAAAGAAACTGACGAAGAGAGAGCCGCTCGAAAGGCTCAGGAGAGGAGGGCTCAAGAAGAGCGTTACGAGAGGAGAGAAAGGGAGGAGCAACATGATTCTTCCCAGAGAGGTGACGACTCTCACAAAAGAAAGCTGCATGACGACCGGGGAAAAAGGTCATATAGTTGAGGACCCAAGCAAGCGTGCCAGGCACGGTGAGAAGCATGCATCTGCAACTCCTGAAAAGGCCGCTGCCCACGTCTCACTTGACATCCCCTCCGGCTCTCCTGCTCTCGGGAAGGCAGACATTCAGACAATAGTCAACAGGCCTAAATTCCAAAACGGACCAGGCCCGGCTACTCTGCAAAGCCGGTTTCCGCACTGGTGCCTAAAGGGAGTGCGATTTGATCTTGACTTGGTCCCTATTGACAAACAAGCAATGCTGCAAAATCTTGATGTTGTTAGGCTTGATATCGAGCGGATGTCAGGGTGGCAAAAGCTTGTTGATGAGCTCCAGAGGGTCAACCGCGTGAATATGGAGGCTATGCTAACCATGGAAAATGATAAGGCCGAGTGGCAGAAAATTTTAAGCCAGCACCATACCTAAATGAGGAACATCGCCGATTACAACAAAAAGCTTGAAGCGGAATTTGAAAAACTTAAGCAAGAGCTTGCTACTTCTTCTACCTCATATACCCAAAAAGAAGAAGTACTTCAAAAGCAAGTTCGCAATGCTCACGCTGCTCAGCGACATGCCGAGTGGCAACTTGAGGCTGAGCAGAAAACAACGGAAAGGTATCGTGCTGACGTTGCAGAGTTAAGGGAGAAGGTCAACTCCCAGGATTTGGAGATTATGAGGCTAAAGGCTCAATAATTAAAGATCAAGAAGGAACGCGATGAAGCTATCGCTGGAAGGCAGGCTGCCGAACAGTCGCATGAGGCGACTAAAGCCAATATCAGCTCCACTCTATTTGACTTCTACGTACATAGCGTTATGGGGCGCGGGTGCCTTTCATTCTTAGGACCGAAGTATGAGATTACCCTGGACGAGGTTTAGGAGTCAATTCTTGACAAGCTTGGAGGTACAGCCGCCGGCTATGCTGAAGCATCTCTTGTAGAACACTTTCTAGATGATGACGCCAGAGCTGCCCTAGCCCAGGGAAAAGAGCAGCTTGCCAAAGCACGAGCTGAGGTAGGGGAGCAGCACTTTGTGAAAGAAGCACCATTAACTGCCCCCGTCCCTCCTTCGGTTTCGGCCGATGTTGACGTCACAGGCTCTGGTTCTCATTCTCCATCCCCTGTTAAAGTTACAACTGAGATCACAAGCACGCAGGGTGGAGATGAAGGCGAAGGGAGCGCCGAAGCACAGGCTTATGAGGTTGACATTAGGAAGCCGACTTCTCCAGGTAACTCTACCGTTAATCTTGCTCAAGTGGACTGTTTGTTTGCTCCTCATGAGTTTGACGAACTTTTCGATTATTTCTTAAATCTCAATGAGCCGCTATCTCCTTTCTTCACGGGAGATACTAATATTTTTGGCTTTTCTTCTTCTGTAGCAAAAACGCCAAGTGCCACACAGACTTCTCCTCCTCCAGCTGTCCCCCCTCCATTCCCTCAAATCACTCCTATGTCCCAACCGGGATCACAGGAAGAATTAATAGGGGCCCTTCAAGGCTTGGATGATCCAATCGCTTCGCAGGAGCAGAAGGACGAAGGACTTGAAGGAGGCGACAAATCTTCGAAGCGTACTATTTCTGATGACGTAAAATTGGCTACTCTTGTTACTCCGGGAAGTGAGTCTTCTTCAAGGAGGAGGAGGAAACGTACCACTTCAAAGAAGAAAACGAAAAGCATTCTTGTTTCTGAAGAGGAAGCGAAGGTTGATCCGGCAGTAACCCTCTCTCCTTCATCCCCGACTCTCCCTAGCCGTCCTGAAAAGCTGCCTATTAGGTCAGGTGAAGGCTCTAAAGGTGGTGGCAAGAAGAAGTAACGGGCCCTGCTTCCCTTTATTTTCACTCTTTGCTTTTTGCATGTACTGACCGGAGATTGTGCGGGTACCGGCCTCCGCTTTTCTTTTCCTTTTTTTTTTTGAAACCTGTACCTGCACAAAATTTTGACAGTATTGAATAAAATGATTCTTTTTGTTTGTACAAACTTCTGTCTGTATTTGAGAATGCATTTACTATTCGTTTTTGTACAAGTTTCTTTATATGATACTCCAGTGAGCTTGTGGTACGTTGTTCGAGCGTAACTTTTACCAATGTAGCTATACCATGTTGCCCTATACCATAAGCTCGTTGCAATATTTTATACTTTGAGTGGACTTGTACTCTTATTTTCTGGAGAACAAATATTCCATACTTGGAGGAATATTATTCTGCTCAGAATAGAGTACAGCTCGTTGCATATGAGTTTCTACGCTTCAACCTTCGAAGATATCACTTTTTCTTTTGTGCATACACACATTTTTATAAAGTGAATTCTCCTATGTGGTAAAGCGGGCCTCTTAAGGGCACTTTGACTTCTTTTTGAGGAAGAGTATTTTCAAGAATAGATGAACCTGTCTTCCTTTGAAAGTTAAAGTGTGCCTTTAAAGAGGGATTTTTTTATATTGCGCCTCGGTGGAGGGGATTTTGATCTTTGTTTTGCATTTCTGATGAAATGCTTCTTTGAAAAGTTGTACCTCTGAGGAGAGCTTTTTCACGTTTCAACACTTGGAAGTTTTATTTCAATCTCGGTGAAACGTGTGCCTCCGGAGAGTTGTGCCTCCGAAGAGGGCTTTCCACGTTTCAACACTTGGAAATTTTACTTCAATCTCGGTGAAACGTGTGCCTCCGAAGAGGTCTTTTTGTTTGATTGTGCCTCTGGGAAGAGGTCTTTTGTTTGATTGTGCCTCTGGGAAGAGGTCTTTTTGTTTCTGCCTCTTGGGAGAGGCTTATATTTTTTCCCTATTCGCTGGGAAGCGGGCCTCCGAAGAGGGCTTTTCACATTTCGACGTGTGAAGTTTTATTTCAGATCACGGTGAAATGTATGCCTCTGAGTAGGGCTTTTGCCTGGAAGTTTGGAGTTTCTTTCTCTTAGTTGGATGGATTCACGGGAGTGTATCACCGATCAGTCCACAACTTTATGTCGAGAAAGAACTCTCTTTTTCTGGCGAGGCCTGCTCGAGGTCTTTTAGCATTTCAACTGTGGTGAAATGGGCCTCCGAAGAGGGCTTTTCACGTTTCAACACTTGGAAGTTTTATTTCAATCTCGGTGAAACGTGTGCCTCTGAGTAGCGCTTTTTCCTGGAAGTTTGGAGTTTCTTTCTCTTAGTTGGATGGATTCACGGGAGTGTATCACCGATCAGTCCACAACTTTATGTCGAGAAAGAACTCTCTTTTTCTGGCGAGGCCCACTCGAGGTCTTTATCCTCCGAAGAGTTGTGCCTCTGAAGAGGGCTTGTGCCTCCGAAGAGGTCTTTTGCTGTTTGATGCTTGCTCGCCCATGTCTCTTTGCCATCTATTTATGTCGGCGATCCCCGTTATCTTTTGCAAGTATCATCCCTTTTTAGTTGCCAATAATTTTCCTTATCCAAAGAAATATACTTCATAGTTAAGCAAGTTGGTGGTGGTAGACACATGCTATTTAACTGGATGCTCGTTTGTACAAACATTCGCGGTTAGTTAGAAATGGTCCACTTCCATCCACATCGCTAACTTTTGTTCGAAGCACTTCTTTCGTAGGATTTGAGTACGGAAATTTTGAATGGTTTAGCGTTTGCTTGCTGGGTGGTGTCGGAGATCGCTTGGTCTTGCGATGGGTAAGCTTTGTTTTTATGGCTTGCATTATTAAATCGACATTTTAGTAACACAATTAACGTATTTTATATGTCGAAATAAATCAAAGCAGTTTATAGTAGTAGAGAAAACAAGATTTATAGTGGTTCGGCCATAAGCTGGGCCTACATCCACTTTATAGCTTTTCATTATTCACTTGCTTTACAATTTCTTTCAATACAAGAATCATATATTCGTAATTCTTTTACAACATTTCAGCAAAGCTTTTAAGTAAAATATGGACGCAAATGATTGCTGTTCCAAGCTCTTGGAATCGGTTCTCCTTCGACAGTTGTGAGTTTGAATGTGCCATCAAGAAGTTTCGTGCCTATGACATATGGCCCCTCCCAGTTTGGCCCATACACACCTGTGGCTATCATAATTCTTTTCAAGACTAAGTCCCCAACTTCAAAGCTGCGCTGACGAACTTTAGAATTGAAGTGCCTGGCTATTCTTTGCTGATGAGCTGCAATTCTAAGCATAACCTCTTCTCTTCTCTCATCAAGGAGGTCAAGTGCTTCCAATTGCAATTTTTCATTCTCATCTTGATCAAAATGGATCCTTCTGTGTGAGGGGACTTCAGTTTCCACTGGAATCATCGCTTCTGATCCGTATGCCAATGAAAATGGAGTATGCCCAGTCGCAGTTTTGTAGGTAGTTATGTATGCCCATAGTGCAAGCGGTAACTTATCGACCCAACCACCTTTTGCTTTTTCCAGCTGCTTTTTGATAGTTGATTTGGTGATTTCGTTTACTGCTTCCACTTGCCCGTTTGCCTGCGGATGAGCCACTGCTGAGAAGCTTTTTCGGATCTTGAATCGTTTGCAGAAATCTTGGAACTCCTCACTTTCAAACTGGTTACGGTTGTCTGTGATTATCTTCTGAGGCACACCATACCTGCAAATGATATTTTTAGTCACAAAACTTATCATTTTCTTAGAGGTAATAGTAGCCAATAGTTCGGCTTCAACCCATTTAGTGAAATAATCAACAGCAACGATAGCATATTTAATTCCCGATTTGGTAGTCGGCAAAGGCCCAATGAGATCTATTCTCCAGATGGCAAACAGCCATGGACCGACCATTTGTGTTAGCTCAGTGGAAGGTGCTCTAGGAATTTTGGCAAATCTTTGGCATTTATCACACTTTCGGGAATAGTCAGCAGCACCTTGATTAATTTCTGGCCAAAAGTATCCATAACGGAGGATTTTCTTTGCTAAAGTTTGACCACCTGTATGATCCCCACATTCTCCTCCGTGTACCTCAGTCAGAATTGTCTTAGTTTCTTCCTTTGTCACGCATCGGAGTAATGGCATTGAAAATCCTCGTCTGTACAAACGACCATCTTGAATTATATATCTGCATGCTTTCCTTATCAGCTTCTGTAGTTCTTTTGAACTTTCTGGCAAAGAACCATTGAGCAAATATTCAAATATCGGAGTCATCCATGATTCTTGCTCTTGGGATACATTCATAATCCAATCAACATCCATTTCATCTGTGCTTGGAGCTGACAAGACTTCGACGGGAACTAATCCCAATAGTTGAGCTTCACCAGTACATGAATACTTTGCGAAAGAATCTGCCTTCATGTTCTCTTCTCGGGGTATATGGTTTATTGAATAACGGTCAAAATCTTGAAGAAGCTCCCAGGCTTTTGATAAATAGGCGGGTAGATTCCCTCCTTTATATTGAAATTCCTTCTTGACTTGGCAGACAATAAGTTGAGAATCACTGAAGATCTGCAATGCCTTGATGTTTAGTTCTTTAGCGATCCTTAAACCAGTGATGAGAGCTTCATATTCTGCTTCATTATTTGTCGAAGGAAATTCTAGCCTCAGTGCATAACATAGTGATCGCCCTTCTGGGGTTTCTAGGACAACCCCTTCTCCAGAACAGTAATCATTCCTTGCGCCATCGACATACAATTTCCATTGGATTGAGACGTTATCAGTGGCTTCTTCCTCACTATCAACTTTATCCGTACATTCTGCGATGAAATCTGGTAAAGCTTGTCCATTGATTGCTTTCCGAGGATGATAAGTGATGTCATATTGGCTGAGTTCTATATTCCATTTCAAAAGACGGCCCGAAGTCTCAGGACGGAATAGGACTTGCTTTAGAGGTTGATCAGTGAGGACTTTGATGGGATGAGCTTGGAAATACGGCCTCAATTTTCTTGATGCGATCAACAAATAGTAGGCGAGCTTTTCCAACCTTGAATAGTTCATCTCGGCCCCAGTGAATCTTTTGCTGATATAATAAACTAGGCGTTGAATCCTTGCGTCTTCCCGTACCAATACAGCACTGAGAGCATGAGATGAAATTGCCAAATATATGAAGGGATCTTTACCATTGTCAGGCTTTGAAAGTATCGGAGGCACTTCCATATGACGAACCAACTCAACAAATGCTTTCTGACACTCAGGAGTCCACTCAAAGTTTTTTCTTCCTTTCTTTAGAGCATCAAAGAATGGAATGCATTTGTTAGTAGCTTTTGAAATGAACCGACTCAAGACAGCAACCTTTCCATTGAGACTTTGCAACTCCTTCTTCGTTCTAGGAGCTTTGACCTCTCTCAGGGCAGTGATTTGAGCAGGATTAGCTTCAATGCCCCTAGCGCTCACAATGAAACCCAAAAACTTTCCAGATTCCACTCCAAATGAACATTTCAAGGGATTAAGCTTCATTATGTATTTTCGGAGTACTGCGAACATCTCTGCCAAGTGATCCATGTGGTCCACTGCTTTCTTAGACTTCACTAGCATATCATCAACATAAACTTCCATTTTCTTGCCAATCTGCGGTTTAAACATGGCATTAACAAGCCTTTGCTAAGTTGCCCCTGCATTCTTGAGTCCGAAAGGCATGACCTTGTAGCAGTAGAGTCCAACATCTGTGATGAAGCTTGTGTCCTCTTGATCTGGCTCATGCATCATAATCTGGTTATATCCGGAGTATGCATCCATAAAAGATAACAATTCATGCCCCGCTGTCCCATCCACCAACTGATCGATCCTGGGCAGCGGGAAACAGTCTTTGGGACAGTCTTTGTTCAAATCCGAAAAGTCAATGCATACTCTCCATTTCCCGTTAGCTTTTTTAACCAGCACTGGGTTTGATACCCAATTTGGATAAGTAGATTCTCTGATGAAACCATTTTCCATGAGCCGATCCACTTCTTCTTTTAACGCTGTCGTCCTCTCAGGACCCTGGGTTCTTCTTTTCTGTTTCACAGGTGTAAACTTTGGATCGATATTCAGAGTCTGTACTGCAATCTCTGGGGATATTCCACACATGTCAGCATGAGTCCAAGCGAATACATCCAAATTTTCCTTCAAAAATGAAATCAGAACATTCTGAACCGTCGTGTTGAGTTGTGAACCCACATTCAGCACTTTGTTTGGGTCCTTTGGGTCAACGGGTATCGGCACTGTCACCTCTACCAGTACAACCCTATTCTCCCCTGCACTGGCTTTCCTTTGATCCATCACTCTTCGTGCGCTACTACATTCACCAATGCAGGGTCCACCCTGTAATTGCTACAAGGTTGGTTCTTTGATGCGGACTGGAGCCGCCGCATCTTTTCCTGTTTCTTTTTTCCTTGATTCACGCAACTCCGTAAGATAACATTCTCGCCCCGCATCTTGGTCTCCTTTAATCACACCAACTCCATTATCTATGGGGAATTTTATAGTCAGGAACCATGGGGCAAGAACAGCTTTGAATGCAGCAAGAGTTGGTCGGCCTAAAAAGGCATTGTAGGCAGAGAATTCTTCAACAATTATGAAGGTTTGCTTTCGAGCCACCTTCCTCGGCCCTTTTCCAAGTTCCACAAACAAATCTATGGTCCCAATTGGCTGTTTGGGTTCCCCAGCAATCTTAAGTGATGAAGCTTGAACATCAGCCATTGGAATTTTCATTTTATCAAAGGTCATCTTGAAGAGAATGTTGCATGAAGCTCCACAATCAACTAGAACTCTTCTCACAGTAGCCGTCCTAATACCAGCGGATATGACCAAAGGATCTATGGTAGGAGCCTCGATACCCAAAGAATCTCTGGCACTGAATACAATATCATCTGTGGAAGTCTTTTGTTGCTTTAAAGGCACATCATTTTCTAAAACAAAAACATTCTCTTCAGCCGGTACATGCTTCAAGGCCCGGGCATACCTTTCCATCTCGCCCCAGCTTTTGCCCGCTGGGCGAGGCCCTCCAGTTATTATGTTGATGACAGGTCTTTCCGATTCATGCTCTACGGCCTTCTCACTTGAGCCAGGAAGGTGAGTGGGAACTTATTGTACTTGAGTCGACGAACTTGGGGCATTTCTATTCCTTTTCACATACTGTTGGAGCTTGTTCTCTTTCAAAAGTTGTTCAATTACCTCTTTCAACTGACGACATTCGTTGGTGTCATGGTCGGGTTGGTTGTGGAACCGGTAGAACCTTCCACTCTTTTCCATTTTATTTCCCACTCTCATTTTAGGCGGTGTCGGGTAATTGACTTCATCCTTGGTTGCAAAAAAGATGTTCTCAAGGGTATCAGTCAAGGGCGTGAAATTGAAAGGACGGCCTTTCTTAGCATCTCCCTGTTTCTTTCCACCATCATTTCCCCTTTTTTGAGTGTTAGGTTCTTTCTTGTTCGAAGCAGCACCATTGTTCCCGGCTTCCACTGATACCATCTTAGTCGGTGTTTGGAGGCTTTCCAAGTGCATGAATTCATCCGCTTTCTTGTAGAACTTGTCGAGCGAGTTTGGTTTTTTCATTTTCAACCACTTTCCAAATTCGCTCGATTTGTCAATCGCCCTCATCAAGTATGTTAGGACCATGCGTGGCTCAGCATTATCCACCTCGGCCAATGCTATGTTAAAACGATTCAAAAATGATCTGATGGATTCTCTCGGATTTTGCTCTAGAATTGACAGTGACATTATATCCTTTGCTTTTGAAGCATACAATCGAAATTGCTACTTGAATTTCCTGGTCAAATCGGAGAACTGATCAATGGACCTGACCGGCAGCTTTGTAAACCACACTAGAGCTACACCTTCCAGATATACCGGGAAATATCGACATTTGATTTCATTAGACGCTCTGGCACCCGTCATATGCCAGTCATACTTATACAGAAACTCGTTAGGATCACTCCTCCCCTTGTAAGCCGGAATAGTAGGGGGAACGAATTTCCTTGGGAAATCTGCCTTCAAGATCTTTTCAGTAAATGGAGTTTTGCTTGGAGCAAAACCCCACTCTTTATCATCTTCATCTCTTCGCATATTTTCCTTCATGATTTGACGAACCATACCCGAAAAATACTCTTCATCGTTTAGAGGCTCTGGAGGGCAAACATCACCCACTCTCTCTGAATTCTGTCTTGACAATCGTTCACGGAGGGTCGGCTGCCGCCCTGATCCTCCAGCTTGGGGAGGTGTCCTTTCCGCAGGGTTTGCGGCTCTTAGAGAAATGTTCCCTTCAACATCCTGAACTCACACAGTAGGGTTTCCATCACTATTAACCGGTTGACGGTTTGCCCCAAGTAGATCATTCAACTTACTTAAGATCAGGGCATTCTGGGCATTTTGGGCTTCCAACTATGCATTTTGAGCATTCAATTGTTGATTCCACCCCTAAACTACGGCATCCAATTCTGCTCGCGTAACTCCAACAGTTGGAGCTGCTTGACTTGAAGGAGGAGAGGTAGCAGTATTTTCTTGAACATTGTCGGATCTTACAGAACTTCGTTTTCTCCCAGGAGCCATTATTTCCAATAAACTTCTGGTTTTAAAAGAAATCCTTTCAACAAACCTTCGCGGAGCAATAGTGGAAGTATCCTGAGTTCAATTCTCAGTGAAAGCACCAAAAATGTTAACGCTAAAAATCGAACGCTAATACCCCGGTGTGTGAAATGTGAGCGTGAAAGCACCACCCGATGGTTCGGGAACAGAATATCAGCTAAGACAACAGAAAATACAGTAAGAGACAGTGATTTTATAGTGGTTCGGCTTAAGGAGTAGCCTACGTCCACTTTAGGTATCTTTATTATTGATCTTGTTACAAAACAATACAATGCTCTTCAAGTACAAATCTCTTTAGTTACAAAACACTTTGAGCAAGTAGCTTAAGCTTCGATGTAAATGAAAGTCTACGAATCCATGTCAGATGTGTGAAAGTCTTTCACAGGTTGCTTGTAGTGTTCTTCGAAATTTCAAGTGTAGAGTTGGTTTAGAAACTGGCAGAGTATTGGCGCTTGAAAAGATTGTCCCCAAAAAGTCCCTTGAAAGTTGGAGATGGCAATGTATTTATAGAGAATTCTGGGCAGGAAACATTACCAAGTCCTAAATCATAACCGGCCTAAGTTGGGTCGTGGACGACTTAAACTAAGTCGTGGGTCGGTTGCGACCTAAATGCTGGGTCGAGACTTCGAAAAGGCATCCTTGCTGAACTCTGGATATATCATAAGTCCTGAACCGTGTACGAGTTAAGAGGCCGCGTGCTAAGTTGATGCATCGGACTTGCCTTCCTTTGCCTGGGTCGCGGACGACCTAGCATAGGCCGTAAGTCGGTCGCGACCCAAGTGTAGTTCACGATCTTGTCCCTGTCCTGAGCAGTTAGGGCGGCAACCTCCTTGGATAGTTAGATTGGCATCTACCTTAGGCCAGCATCCATGTTAGATCGGTAACCTACCTAAGCCTTAGGTCGGTATTCCCTCAAATCTTAAGTCGGCATTCCTGTTTTAGGCAGTTAGGTCGGTTGCTATCTCAGGTCGGTATCCTTTACGTCTTAGGTCGGCACTCCTGTTTTAGGCAGTTAGGTCGGTTGCTATCTCAGGTCGATATCCTTTACGTCTTAGGTCGGCACTCCTGTTTTAGGCAGTTAGGTAGGTTGCTATCTCAGGTCGGTATCCTTTAAGTCTTAGGTCGGCACTCCTATTTTAGGCAGTTAGGTCGGTATCTCTCTTAAGTCGTCGAGTCATGGCCGAGGCGGGGTTAATAATTAGAGACTCACCTTTGGAGTTTCGAGTTTCATTTGGAGATCCATCTATCGATTCAGATTCCAGCCTTTCCAGTTGATTGGTTCAGAGAAGTCATCGGTTGCGTTGGAGACTTCACTGCATTTGAACAATTCGGTTGTATTTTATTTCTAACTCTAATGTATATAGTAGCTTCATGAACTACTATTCTTTGTCTATTCCGCTGCATTATATTACTCTGTGACCTGCGATTGATTGATTTATTGTGTATTTTAAGTTTTGCCAAATTTTAATTAACAATTCGGTATTTTGAATTATTCAAGTCGGATATGTATGGTTTTATTGTCGATTTGAATGGTCCAAAATAGCGGGTCGTTACAGTTGGTATAAGAACTTTGGCTCTAGGCAAAACTTAGCATATATGGTAAATTTATTTACAGAATCACATTCGTTCGAGTTGAATCTCTTTCTTTTGACTCGATTTCCTTTGAATTTTGGAATGTCCATCGGTTTCGAAATTCATTCTTGTCTCTTTCTATATATATTCGTTTGAACTCCTTTACAATTGGCATTGATTCACCGAAGATATCTGTATCCACGGTTTACGATGCTGCTATATCTTGACATGCCGAATTCTATCTTCGGCGATCGAATATCGATTTGTTTTGGAATTCTGCATCGATTATATTCCTGAAGTCACGGTTGACCTGGTTAAGGTCGCCTGCGATTTATAAAAGTATATCCATCTTCTATTTTATAATTTAATTATCTCATCTTCGATCGAGTCTATCTTCGAATCAGGATTCTATTGATTGGAGTTCCTCTAAATTAAATCTCTATCTTTGTTTAAAATCCATTCTTGAATCATCCTTTGAAAATCGGGTTTTGTTTGTATTTTAAAATTGTTTTATATATCGAAATTATTATTTTGATAACTATCATTTTATTCTATATATAAAAGTGAAAATCTTACCCTATATATAAAAGTTTTGAAAGGATTTGAAATTTTGAAAATTTATAGAAATTGATTTATATAAAAATGATTTATAACTGAAGGGTTAAATTTGAAATTCGAGAATTGAATTCCGGTATTTTGAAATTGGTTTTAAGATTTTGGAAAATATACAAAAATAATACTATTTAAAAGTATTTTTCGAATAAGAAATGTTTCAAATGAGTTCAAATGAATTCCAATAATTTTGAAGAAATTTCAAAGAAGTTTTCAAGAAAATAGAAGTCCAGGACTCACTTATGTCGCCTGAAAATAATTTCGGTAACGAGTGCACGCATCATCGACATTGATTTTCGAGTTTCAAAGTGGGGGAGAGGCCTCTTTAATAGCTTCTCTATGCGAGTGATTTTGTAAAACCATTTTTATTTCAAATTCCGAAGTATAATTTGATATTTTAGAAAGATATATGTATATATTTGAAACAATTTAAAGTGAGGCCGGTGTTCAGTCCTCGATTTTCGGATTTGATTTAGTATAATCCTATCTATTGAAATTGATTTATTGATTTATGTTAATTTTCAACTCTTGAATTTGGAAATTTGATTTCCATAACTATTTTGAATGTTCGAACACTTCTAAATCGAGATTAAATTTTCAAAGCTAAGAAATTTCGAAGAGTATAAAATGTTAGATAAAGAATATAAATTTAGTTTTGAAATGTTTTGAAAAAAAATAGTTTGGAATAATGGTTTTCAGAAAGGTAAATTGGATATTTCAAATAGAAATAGATAGTATAAAATTTTTAAAGGGATAATTATAAATTTGGAAACCATTTTGAGTATAATTGATTTTGACAAAATATTTGGTTTTGAAATTAAATTGAAATTAAAAACCAATACTTATATGTTGATTTTGGAAATGAATTTGTTTGACTTGAATTATTTTAATTCGGAAACTGGGATAATTTTCTAAACCTATTATTTTGGGAACTTTGAAATTTAGATATTTAATTTGGAAGAAAATTTGGTGAAATCATATATGATTTTGAAACTGAATTGATATTGAAATGATTTGAAATTGAGAACCTTATATTATTAAGCACTTGATTTGGGAGTGGTCGAAATTATATAAAATTGATTTGTATAAGTATGGTGTTGATTTGAAAACTATTGATTTGAAATGTACTCAATTTGGAAAGAGAATTTTATATAATCGAAGTCTACATAAGTATGATTTGATATACTATTGATTTGGAAAGTATTCGATTTGAAAAAAAGAATCCTTTATATAATGGACTTTATATAAGTATGATATTTGAAGGTATTTGAAAAGGTACTATATGATATATATTTTCGAAGCAATGATATGGAAAGTGCCTTCTGCTTGATATCCGCTTTGTGGCCACATTGTGGATTCATTCTATCGATATTATTCTCTCTAATTTTTGGTTTTTCGGATGTGATACTCGAGTGTTCCCACCGTGGCATAACCCGTGGTTTTTTTTCTCTCGCGACTGCATAGCGAAATTGCCTGGCTGAGTCTGGCCTAGGGGTACGGATTGTTTCCTGGGGGATCCAGGCGTAACCATTGTATATCCTGCAATCTGTGTTGGTCGCGATTAGTAGCGAAACTGCCTAGCTGGGATGACCTAGGGTACGGATTGTTTCCTGGGGGACCCAGGCGTAACCATTGTGTATCCTGCACTCTACTAGTCATCATGGCGTAACTCGCAGGGCTGAGAAAGCTTACGGATACGGATTGTTTCCTGGGGGATCCCGGCGTAACCATTGTGTATCTGCGAACCATGGTTGGACAAAGGTTTTGGTTTGGTTGTTTTTTTTGAATTGTACTTTCCATATCTGTTTTAAAGGTTTTTCAAGTATTTTCACAGGGTGTTGAAACAAGTCTACTAAGTACTTGAAGAATTCTAGCTTTGCGCCTGATCAAAGCATGGCCAGAGTCTGTAAGAACGAGGATAAACATGTTGAAACATCGAGTTATAAAAATATTTCTGAAAGAAAGATTTATTTCGATATAAAGGTATTTTATTATAAAGGTATTTTTCAGAAAAGAAATTTTGTGCTAATATTTGAAACTGAAACTCTTAAGGTTTGAAATTTATGATTCGTGCCCGATTCTATTTTTTAAATCTACCTTATCTTCTCAGCTTTAGTTGTTCACCTTGATTCTGTTTTTTCGAATCTACCTTCTTTCCTTTTTGAATATAATCTTTTAAATATTGCTTATTTGAATACTACATTGTTTAATAGAAAATTTTAGTGATATAAATATTTTTGAAGTTATTAATTAAATAAAACATATTTAAAGTGAATGATTTATTAATAATGTTTGAAAAGTATCTAAAGACAAATTTATAAATTTACAAATTATGGATTTATTGTTTTCAATAGCTTCTTTGTAAATATAACTAATGATGCAAATAATTGTTTTCAAATAGCTTTCATATATGTATAATGGTGTTAGTTAAACATATTAAATTCCAATGAGTTTTGAAAATTTTAAAGTATTAAAGATAACTGAATCGTAAATGAAGTTTTCAAATGAATATTTCAAGTAAAATTTATATAGTTTTAAATTAATTATTTACCCTTGACTTTCAATCTACTTTTATTTCTAGTTGTTCTATTCTCCTACCTCCTTCCTTTTCGGGGACGAAAAGTTTTGAGTGGGGGAGAGTGTAACGACCCGTAAAATTTTATTAATTTTTGATTGGTTTTATAACATATTTAATTTGGATTTTGAGAAATTTTAATAGTAGTATTTTGAAATAAAGTTTTAATATTTGGTTTACGTATAATTAAATATAGAAAATGGTAAATTTTCAATTAATTATATGAAGGTTTATTTATTATATAATTCTATTAAATTTGCATTCTATCTGTTCACATTTCATTTATTCCTTTTCTACCTTATATTCCGTTATCTCTTTCTGCTATTTGCTAATCGCTATTTGCTCAATCACGCGATCATTTAATTGAAATCAAAATTTCAACCCTTACTTCTCTTTTCTTTTCAAATTTGAAACGTACCATTAAATCAAGCCATTAATTGCTTTTATTTTTTCCTTAAACCAACGTACAGCTCACAGAATTATAAATTGCATTAAATTTTCTGATGAGCCACACCATGGCCGTTTATATTACATTCATTAGGAATATATTCATTTGTTTGAAATCATTCCCTTTCTCTCTCATCTCAGTTGGGAATAAAATAAATTTCAGCGGAAACCACGTTTCAATGCTTTTAACTCTTTATAACTTTTGATAAAAATTTCTGTCCTTTTTGAAACTAAAATGTATAGGGATATATGTTTCTCATTTATTAATTTCTAAATCGTCTTGTTGTCCTCTTCATGTATGTTATATTTATTTATATTTTAACATTTTCGATTTATTTCACTCATCCCCCTACACGTTTCTATTTATTTGCTGATTTGCTGCATACGTTTCGTTTTGGAAAAATGCGGTTCATTCCTTTTTATTTCATTTCTCACATTTGTTTCATCTTTTACTGAAATTCGACCGTTGCCACATCATACCATTTTGGAAGTATGAATGTACAAAACATGCATACTTTTTATCTTTGCTTAAATTTCTTTGTCCATTACTTTTTCCATTTTAATATCCTTGCCTTTCCAAACTCATTACGTACTGTCCAAACAAACAAAAATTTATTGCTTTAATTATTCAGCTCAATCTGAGGGAGCGTTACTATTCAAATCACTTTATATTTATGGTATACGTTTCTAATCTTTATCTGGCAACGCTTCTTTTTTTTATTGCCTTAAACACTTTGCTGAATCAATGGACAACTGTTCTTATTAAAAATTTCTTTTGATCTGATCTGTGGCGTACGTTACTTTGAAATAAATTTTTAGATATCATAGCGTCTGTCACTTCCATTTTCCACTTTGAATCATTTATTTACCTATTCCTTTTCTGTACTTACACATTATCAAATAAATAAATTATATATTTATAATCAAGCTTTCATCTTCCCAGATCCAATTCATGATGTTGAAAACTTTTGCATCCTCTTCCCCTGTTTCAACCCGAAGGACATGCAAACCATCCTTCTTCCAAGTTGCCATCTCCAACCTTTTGTTCCTCCTCCTCTTCTTCTAGTGCAGCAGGTGAGTAATATATAAGTTATAACTATATATCTATATATGTGTGTGTGTGTGTGTGTATATATATATATATATATATATATATTCAACTGTTTACAATTAATACAAGGCATATCTATATGAAAGTATTATATAATTTTCTATGTTCAAAGATATATTTTCTTTGTATGTTTTAAACTGATTTTTGTTTGTTTATATATATATATATATATATATATATATATATATATATATTTCATATGGGACAAAGAATATATATGTACATGTTATGCATTATAATAGTATATAAGTTGATATTACATGTTGTTTTAAGTATTATATAGATTACTGTATTTCATTTGCAGTAATATATGTAGGGATAAAGTACTGTTTATTTGAGATTCAATTGTTTATATCCTACTTACTTACAAATTTTAATAGTATACGTAAGATTTTATATTATTCGTTTATGCATAAGTTTACAACTGTGTATACGTGTAATTATATACTTTAGCCAATAAAATTTCTAAGTATATGTACATTGGTTGTAGTGATTTATAGTATTGATTCTTATAAAATATATACGTACGTGGTTTACAAAGTCTTGGGATTTAACAGTTCTGTTACATATGTTATATTGTTTTATATAAAATAATAAAACTATTATGTTAGCGTTTGTAGCTTTCTTTGTTACAGTAATATATAAAGTTATTTTGAAAAGTGGTCTCATCATTTTTCTTTAAACATGTACATGTTTATGTATATTTCTATATAAAAGTTACAACATTTATTTCAAATTTTATTATATTTGATTTAAATCATGTGTTTAATACAAACCAATGATTTTTCTTACATACGTATTTTGTTTTTATATTTGACTTAAAAAGAAGTTTTAATTTAATAAGAAAATAATAATGTTATATTTTCAATTTATGTCAATCGGATTTGGATTTCTTCTCGTAAAATTCTGTTGTCAACTCTATCCATCAAATTCGTGCCAATCTTGCTTTGCTTTGAAACTTGTGCTTGGATTCGTAATTTCTCCCACTTTCGTTCATCTCTAGCCTCCAAAGGTGAGCAATCACTTCCGATTAACGTTCTTTTATTTATTAAATTTGATTTCAATTGAAACGACAATTGAAATATGAGGCTGTAGTTATTTAAATTGTTATATATGCTATTATCTATAACTGTTCACTTATGGGATATGACACCATATCCTATTGTTTATATTTATTTTGATGATATATGCCTGCTGTTATTATTATTTTCACATCTGTTATCACTCTGCAAGTTCCCTGTTAGTATAGAAATCATTATGGGTTGAAATGATACATACCCGAACGGACTTTAGAATAGGAGAAAATCGTTATGGGTTGAAATGATAAACGCAAGCGATTTTCATTTAATTGAATTTGGGATTACGGGTTGAAATGATATCCACCCGTATATATTTAGTGTACGGGTTGAAATGATAAATATCCGTAGCACTTGACTATATGATAAGAAATATATACAGACACCGTTGGTCCACATAAATATTTTGAAAATAAATTTCTACAATTGAAAAGAAATATATGGGATTTAATAAATATTGGTTCTTAAAATATTATATATATATAAATGGAAATTTTATGTATAGATTTAATAATAATATTATTGAGATTGATTTAATCCATATAATATGTTTGAGTATTATTTAAGATTTATATTTCAAAATTTACCGTTGTAAAAATTGAATAATTAAGATTGGGAGATAAATTTGGGTTTATTAAAAATGGTATTTAAATAAGGATTTAATTAAATAAATCGATTTGAAATTATTGAATGGAAAATTTAAATGTATGATTTTGTAACTGGATTTTTGATTTAAGTGATTTAATGAATATTTCACGTTTAACAAAATTAAATAAAATGTTGAGTAAAATGTAATTTAAGGTTACTTAAATGATATTGAATCTAATAAGGGAGTATTTCAAGACTAAATAAAAATGAGGTTAAATCGAGATCTATATGAAACTGTTATATAGAACATTTAAATATTAAAGCCTTGAACTATATTGGAATTTAAATGGTTTATGTCGAGATTCGAATCTGTATTTTAAATCAACGTAGTTGAATTTGTTATTTAGCAACTAAATTGAATTGAAGTAAAATTTAGATTGAACCAAATTTGAATTTATTATTTAGAAAACTAAATTGACTAAAAATTTAGTTGAAACGTTGAATACTTAAAGTTTTGAAATATATTGAAATATAAAGGTGTAGTTTGTGATTACAAATCCGAATTTGAGATTGATAAACTGAAGTGTTTATTTTAGGAATTGAGTTGAATTTAAATTGATAAATTGAGATTGAGTTTAATTTAAATGGGAAGGTCGGGTTGATATTGAAACGATTTGTTAAGTTAAGGGAATCGAAAATTCTTTATTGCATAAATTATTTAATATATATAAATACTATTTTGGGAAATATAGAGATATTTGATGTGAAATGATATTTGGTTTTGAAGTATAAATTAAGCTGAAATGACCATGGTGTTATAGTGTATATTTCTACCTTGTAGATAGTTCCATGGACCCTTGGAGGATGGTTATCTCAAACATCCTTTAAGTTATTTGTATTTCAGTTGATATTTCACTCGAGTTGCATTTATTGGTATAAGAATGTTAATCCTGACTCAAGTGTTTTGTGTTTTGCTTTACGCTCGGGTCAGACTGAGTGATACAACATTAGAGACTCACCTTTGGAGTTTCGAGTTTCATTTGGAGATCCAACTATCGATTCAGATTCCATCCTTTCCAGTTGATTGGTTCAGAGAAGTCATCGTTTGCATTGGAGACTTCACTGCATTTGAACTATTCGGTTGTATTCCATTTCTAACTCTGATGTATAATGTAGCTTCTATTCTTTATCTATTTCGCTGCATTATATTACTTTGTGATCTGTGATTGATTTATTTATTGTATATTTTAAGTTTTGCCAAATTTTAGTTAACAATTCGGTATTTTGAATTATTCAAGTCGGATATGTATGTTTTTATTGTCGATTTGAATGGTCCAAAATAGCGGGTCGTTACAAACGTCCACTGTATCAACTGCCGAGCAATCAAATGCCGAAAAACCGTACTGTTAGGGTTAAAGAAGAGGTAGAAGATAGAAGAAGAAAGAAAAAGCAACAGAAACAATATCAGAATCTCACAATCGCAGCGGAACAACATATAATAGATAAATGAATAATCTTTAAATCAAAAGGACTATATATGTTATCACATTACATCACATTATCAGAGTTTACAACAACAAACAGCGGAAAAGAAATACTATATACTAGTTGATATGCCATGCCATCCAGCTTGCTTCTGATGGGCACCCGGAGTTTAGGAAGAGAACAATAAACTCCAGGTCAGTCATGGGACTAGTGTAAGAACTTAAACAGCTATTCTTTGAAAACAAACAAAGAAATATTTTTAAATTAGATTCAGAATGCTTTTTAGAAAATGAGACTACCATAAGGCCTCCCGCACACACACACACAATGCAAATGCAGAATCGGAGGAGATTTCTCCTTATGATAGTCAAACATGCTTGATATGAGAAATTTTCTTTGATATTATTACTATTACTGCAAAGTGAAGGAAAAACATTTCAAAAGTATAATACAAATCTTAGCTAGCATAGGCATTTCGCACTTATGCCTACTATAGCTACCATGTTCAATAGCAGGTTACCGCCACATTCCATGGAAGGTTATACAACTGAAACCGTACAAGGTTCGTATTGTTTCTTTGGATTTTCCAACAAATGGTCAGGCCAAGGAACTTGCCATTGCCATATGGTACGCCTCCGGAAAGACGCCTCGAGAACCTAACCGGATCTCTGCCAACACATGGCCGGGTTACCCCTAGCTGGGTAACTACTGACACGAGTATGCCATCCCCCGGTCGTAGCCGACCTAAATCCCGGGATTCACCAAAAACCACAAAATAATAAGTTTGCAGCAACAACATAGGTTAAGCGTCAGGGCTCCATACAATAAAACCACCTCTATCCAGAAGGAAATGTACATACCCCATGGGGGCGCGAACCCCAAATAACCTTGCTGCATCTTTCCTGTTTTGACCACTTTCGGGGTGTGAGGTTCGACGAAGTCTCGTCCACAAAGCTATGCTTTATACAAAAGCTTTACTTTGATCAACAAATGATCAGCAGCACTCAGCATGCCACGTTGCCAAATTGGGAATATATCACTAGTAACCATCAACTACTTAACCTCTGAGCTCGTACGGCACAGAGAAGGGTGTTAAGCTAAGAGAATAAATTCTCCGCCACCAATAGAAATATATTTGATAGAAACCAGCTTTACATCTCAAATTGTAACGTCAGACACACATCCATACGAGTCCGTTTCGGGATCGAACAGAACTGTGACGCCCCACCTCTACACCCACGCTAGCCAAGGACACTACAGGGTAATGTCATCAACTAACACGGAGAATAAGGCTGGTTGGGAGCGACCATCTATAGCCTTGCTCTAACTATCTATTGAATACATCGACAATAGACATACCAAGCAGGTCGACATATCCAATGAATACTCAAAACAAAACCATAAGTGGTTGGAGGATCTATCAGAACAGAATATAACAATTCAAATGTAATAAACATCACAGAACAGTAGATCATCATATACACATATACTGATACATAACAGAGTATACAAAATAACACATGTCAAGTGGTATAGCAAACCACAATATACAGACGATTCCAGATGAATACATATCAGAGTTACAACAAAATAGGACTACACAAAAATCTATGACAAAAAGAAACTAGCGGAGTAGTCAATGAGGAAGCAAAATAGGCTAAGTTCAAAAGCACCTAACCTGAAATATCTCGGTCTGACCCGAGTATAAAATACACGGGTCAGTCTGGCTAAACAAATCGGTTAAATAAACTGAACAACAATAAACCTGCAAGGTTACAATGTATAACAAATATCTCAAAAGGAGATAACACAATCATCTAACAAAAGTTGAACATAACAAAACAAGCCTCATATCATCAGCATCTTAAATAAACAAAGGATAAAAATATCCCAAAGCAAGCCAAAAGGCAAATAACAAATACCCATAAGGTATACAAGTTCCACAAGGTGACCACTACATATTGTGCGGCTCAAAAAGACCAACACCGAAGGGCGATACCAAGGGAATATGCATATCAATGAAACATTATAAAATTTGCACGGCATCAGTACTGTATATACAAGGATCCATAAGCCCGAAGGCTCCAAACCCAAATATCACTCGAGCGGCTCATAAAGACCAACTCCGAAAGCGATACAATAGGGCAACAAACCTGAAGGCACAAACCCGAAGGCAACATACCCGAAGGCAACAAACCTGAAGGGGACATTCTGAAGACACTAACCCAAAGGCAACAAACCATAGTGGTGAAG
Source organism: Allium cepa (assembly GCA_030765085.1). NCBI lineage: Eukaryota > Viridiplantae > Streptophyta > Magnoliopsida > Asparagales > Amaryllidaceae > Allium > Allium cepa. The sequence continues at coordinate 362,935,720 of CM060942.1, forward strand.
GTCCAGAGGCCTGGTACTTGACACCACTAGTTGGCAGAATGTGTCACGACTCTCGAAAAGGAATCTGAAAAGTGGTAACGTGAGTCCCATAACCACTCGTTCACACTAAACGGTTTACTATCCGTTAGTTAATTTCACACTCAAAGTAGTACAAAGTTTACCTCGTTTCATCGGTAAACCAAACCCGAAGGTCAAAACGTTCAAACGAATAGATTGGGAATTAATTGAAAAGGTGAACGCACGTGTTCATTATACGCGTTTTATCTAATCATTTAATTCTCCTCCGACTTCGCTCGGAGTGCCAAATTGTGTGTGTTTTAAATAGAATTTATGAATTGGAGAAGGGAGCTTTTAATACGATTTAGAGGGTTATTTATGAAAACCCATGAATGAATTCAAAAATACGTTATCAAAGCCAAAGATGCAATAACAACCATTAGGAACCAAGTTGAATCGATAAAATTTGGAAAACCAATCAAAATGAGCAAAAATAGGCAAAACAGGAAAAATAGGAGCAGGTCGGTCGATCAGACCTCCTGAGTCGGTCGGCTGGACCAGAGGCAGAGAAGTGCTCGGGGTAGCAGGTCGGTCGACCAGACAGGGTTTTCGATCGGCCGGAGATGGACCTGGGGTGTTTTCAGCCTATCCAAATGATGAGAAAACTTTCCCAACTTTCAATCGGATGAGCACGAACGCTAGGGGTTCACGCCTAGCGGCTACCCGGCCTTATAAGAACTTCGATTCATCACCAAAACAAGATCAAAACATCCATAAGAGAATGTTCATAAAAATTTGACTTTGAAACTAAAGAATTGGAATATTCATAAAAACAATCCAATCAAAGAATCAAATGCATATGAATAAGTAATAGGAATTCATACCCATCACCCATGATATCAAGAGATAAAGATGTGAGTTCAAAACTCACCTTTTTACACACAAACAAAGATGAGAAGCACAAACACAAGAAGGAGACTAACTACTCTTCACTTCACTCAACAAGCTTCAATCTAAGAATAAAGCACATATTTCCCAAAGTTAGGTTTAGGAAAACTTTCTGAAATTGAAGAGGAGAAGAGTTGGAGAAGATGAAGAAGAGGCTTACCAATAGCTTCTCTTTGATTTTGGAGCAAGAATTCAAGTTGCAAGAAGAAACTAGGGCTTGGAATTTCTAATTCCTCTTCCTTTCCCCATTTTCAGTTTTAGCTTAAGTTTGGAGGTGAAAATGAGTGAATGGAAAGAGATGGGCTGAGCTAGGGTATTTAGTTAGCTAGTGGGCTGAATCCAAACCCAAAACCCAACTAGAAAAAGTAACAAAATTCAACTTACTCCAAACATATCAAAGTTTATACTCAAAAAGATCACAAACGCCATTTTGGAATCAACGGAGGTGGTTTCGAGTCCTAATTCGGCCATTTGCAAAAAGTAACACTTCGGACCTAAAAATCCGACAAACGACACTATATTTAAATAAAACATTTAAATATAAATTCTCTAAATATGCAGGTTGTTACAGATCTCCCCTCCTTACAAAATTGCATCCCCGCAATTCCTAGAGACGATATTTGTAACAACAACATGTATACAACATTCAAAAGAAAGGGAAAATAAGCTTGAGACGAAAAGATATTCTCACCATTCCCAAGCAAAGATAGAAAACCCGGATAAGATCGCTCGATATACTCTCTGGTTTCCCAAGTACAGTCGTTCGGATTAGCGAACCATTGAACTTTAACAAGCGACATGTCCTTGTTTCGAAGGTGTCGCACCTTCGTGTCAAGTATGCGAATAGGCTGCTGTACAAAAGATAAGTCCGGTGAAACCTCAAGCTCTTGCAAATCAGGAGAAGTAATAACAGAATCCGACTCCCGAAGACACTTTCGAAGTTGAGAGACGTGAAACACGTCATGAATGCCAGATAAATAAGTAGGAAGTGAAACTCTATAAGCCATAGGGCCAATACGTTCAGTAATAGAAAATGGTCCTATAAAGCGAGGAGCCAATTTCCCAGTCGTACTGAAACGCATAACCCACTTCAAAGGAGAAACACGAATAAAGACAAGATTACCAATCTAGAACTCGAGAGGCTTCCTACGGCTATCATCATAGGATTTCTGGCGGCTCTGTGCCTCTTTTATTCTCAACCAAATAAGATCAATCTTCTCGGTAGAATCACGAACAAAATCTGGACCAAGAATAAGCTTCTCCCCAGATTCCAACCAACAAGAAGGTGATCGACATAGCCTTCCACATAAAGCTTCGAAAGGAGCCATACCGATACTAGACTGAAAACTATTATTGTAGGAGAACTCTACAGGAGGTAGATGATCCTCCCAACTACCACCAAAATCAAAAATACAAATAGGAAGAAGATCTTCCAAGATACGATTTACCCGTTCAGTCTGTCTGTCAGACTGCGGAGGATACGCTGATGTTCGGCCTTAATACGTTGACTGGTTATGAAATTACTCACATAACTCGCCACATCGCGCTTCATGCCTTCCCAATAATAAAGACGACGCATAACCGCATACATCTTACTACTACCAGGATGAATGGTATACTTAGAACGGTGATAGTCATCAAGAATGTCATGCCAAAGTGCAAAATTAGAAGGCATAAAAAGACGGTTCTTCTTGCAAAGACACCCACGAGAATCAATGTTGAAATCCCGCAACGCCTCATCACAGGATCTAGACTCACAAAGCTGAACAAGATGCAACAAATCAGGATCACACAGCTGAGCATCGGTAATACGATCCAACAAAATGGGTCGAGCTCCCAAACTAAATAATAGAATAGGAAATCAGAAGATGAACCTCGATCACGAATTTCACAAAAAGATAGTGTCTCAAGAATATCCCATTCGGCAAGCATCATAGAAATAACAGCCGAATGTTTGCGACTAAGCGCATCAGCAACACGATTACCCTTACCAGGGGTATACTGGATATCAAAGTCATGGGAGGCAAGAAACTCGAGCCAACGCTGTTTTCTCATATTGAGTTCCTTCTAAGTGAACAAATACTTCAAAGATTTATAGTCGGTATAGAGAATGAAGCGCTCGCCCAATAAATAGTGTCGCCAAATCTTCAAGGCAAAGACAATGGCGGCTAACTCAAGATCATGAGTGAAATAGAGAACTTCATTCGGACGCAGTTGCCTAGAAGCATAAGCAACTACCCGATCCTTCTTCATAAGAACAACATCGAGACCACTACCACAAGCATCGGTGTAGACAACAAGATCATGATTCCCCATGGGAACCACCAGAATAGGAGCATTAGTGAGAAGTTCCTTTAATGTCAGGAAGGAAGCTTCACACTTGTCGGACCAAATAAAACGAATGCCTTTCCGAGTAAGGCTGGTGAGAGGAAGCACAACATGGGAAAAATCCTTAATGAACCGACGGTAATAACCCGCCAATCTAAGGAAACTACGAATCTCTTGAACATTCTCAGGCCTCTTCCAATTCTGGATGGCTTCGATCTTTGAGGGATCGACAGAAATGCCATCGGAAGATACAACATGGCCTAAGAACTTAAACCTATTCTCCCAAAAATTGCACTTGGAGAATTTGGCTCTAAGCTGATGATGACGGAGAGTACTCAAGACAATTCTCAAGTGATTAGCATGCTCAGCTTCAGATTTAGAATAAATAAGGATATCATCAATGAAGACAAGGATGAACTTACCGAGATATTCCCGGAATACTCGATTCATGAGATAAACAAAGAAAGCAGGAGCGTTCGTCAACCTGAACGGCATAACGAGCCACTCAAAAGAACCATAACGAGTGTGGAAAGCGGTAAGAGGTACGCTATCCTCCACGACTCGTAACTGATGAAAACCCATGGCAAGGTCAAGCTGAGAAAAGACCTTAGCACCACTCAATAGATCGAACATATCATCGATCCTAGGCAATGGATACCTCTTCCTAATGGTTAACTCGTTAAGCTTGTGATAGTCAATGCAAAGCCTAAGAGTTCCATTGGACTTCTTCACGAAGACGACCGCGCATCCCCACGGAGAAAAACCGGACTGAATTAACTACTTGGACTCAAGCTCTAAAAGCCGCTTCTTGAGTTCCTCATTTTCCTTTGTAGACATCCTCGTGGGAGGACGACTAACTAGCTACGCGCCTGGAATGAGATCAATGCGGAACATAATTGTCTGCTTAGGTGGCAAACCCGAAACAGGCTCAGAAACATCAGAAAAGTCACAAGCAATAGGAATACGAGATATGTCATCATCATTTCGCGAATCAAGAGAATATAAAGCCATTTCAGAATTATCCACATCCTGAAGAACAAGAGATAACTGAGTAGGAGAACCCGGATGTCGAAGATACAAAATTCTCTCCGAACAAATAATCCTGGCATCATATCTCACTAGCCAGTCCATTCCCAAAATCATATCAAATCCCAGACAAGAAATAACGTGCAGATTCGCACGAAAGGAAAAACCACATAAAACAATCTCAACATCATCACAAAGCATACTAAGGGTCGTGGATCCCATAATAGGATTCGCAATCCTTAAAGAAGTAACCAAATAAGAAACATCCATGGATAAATCAACAAGGAGCTTTTTCGATACGAAAGAATGTGATGCACCGGTATCGAAAAGATCTCGTATACTATGGTCATGAAATAAAATAGAACCTTCCAAAATAGATGAAGATATACCCTTGGGATGAGAAGGACCTTCAGAAGCCTTGGCAGCATTAAGCTTGCCAGACTTGGCACCAGCCGGAACAGTAGGGCAAGTGTAAACATGATGTCCTTCCTTCTTGCAATAAAGGCAGAAGAGAGGCTTGGTACAAGCTCGAATCATATGATCAGGAGAACCACAATTGAAACGCTTTCGAATGAAAGGTGTTCCAGAAGACCGAGGCAGAGGATTAACACCACCAGTCTTCTTCTTCTTAGAAGGAAAAGACCTAGACTTCTGGAATGGAAACTGCTTCTTGTTGGGGTTCTTGGAAACCTCAACATCCTCACTACTATCACACTCCTTCTCGACGGTTTCAAGATGAAGTGCAGAAGCCACCAACTCCTCAAAAGAAAGCTTAAGCTGGAGCAACAAAGACTTCTTAAGATATTTCTTAAGACCAGAGACAAACTTCAGATTCTTCTTGTAAGAAGTGCTAATGAATTCAAGACCATACTTAGATAAAGCCTCGAATGATGCAACATAGTCAGAAACAGAAGACTTCCCTTGCTTCAACTCAAGGAAGCGATGGGTCAATAAAACTTTTTCAGATTCAGGGACGAACTTGAGTTCAAATCGCTCCCGAAACTGAGTCCAAGAAAGAGTAGACTCATCAATTTCGGTTACAAGAAGCTCATACCAATCAAGAGCACGCTCTTGTAATAAACTAGAAGTTACAAGAACTCTATCATGGTCAGAAAGATCCATATGAGAGAAGATACGCCCGCACATGCGAAAACAAGCTTGGACTTCAAGAACAGACTCGGAGCCCTTAAACGGCTTTCCTCCAAGATGAGAAAAATCACTGCACAGACGTGCAAAGGCAGACTTGCGAGGTGAAGATACTCGAGGAGGAACTGGAGGCTGAGTGCTCCTAAACAACTCCTAAAACTGATCGACAGACATATAAACGCCATCCGGATGTGAGCCACCGGATTACCTAGCAACCGAACGTCGTCCCCTGCCTCTTCCATTCATAGGCTGAAAGTAAGATAAGAACAAGATTATTCACAAGGTAGATAATTCAAGATGTGGAATACTGCGGAGCAAAAATGCATTCCTAGACGTATTACCACATTCTATCTACCACCAAAGGCACAAAAGGAATATAGAGGCACGATGGTTCAAAATTTGTATCACTTACTACACTTTGATGTACCGGAATATGTGAGTCTATTCTGTGTTTATCATATTTTGTTCTGAACTCAGCTCTGTTACCAAGTTGTGACGCCCCACCTCAATAAACATGCTAGCCAAGGACACTACAGGGTAATGTCGTCAACTAACACGGAGAATAAGGCTGGTTGGGAGCGACCATCTATAGCCTTGCTCTAACTATCTATTGAATACATCGACAATAGACATACCAAGCAGGTCGACATATCCAATGAATACTCAAAACAAAACATAGGTGGTTGGAGGATCTATCAGAACAGAATATAACAATTCAAATGTAATAAACATCACAGAACAGTAGATCATCATATACACATATACTGATACATAACAGAGTATACAAAATAATACATGTCAAGTGGTATAGCAAACCACACTATACAGAAGATTCCAGATGAATACATATCAGAGTTACAACAAAATAGGACTACACAAAAAGCTATGACAAAAAGAAACTAGTGGAGTAGTCCATGCGGAAGCAAAATCGGCTAAGTCCAAAAGCACCTAATCTGAAACATCTCGGTCTGACCCGAATATAAAATTCACGGGTCAGTCTGGCTAAACAAATCAGTTAAATAAACTGAACAACAATAAACCTGCAAGGTTACAATGTATAACAAAAATATCAAAGGGAGATAACACAATCATCTAACAAAAGATGAACATAACAAAACAAGCCTCATATCATCAGCATCTCAAATAAACAGAGGATAAAAATATCCCAAAGAAAGCCAAAAGGCAAATAACAAATGCCCATAAGGTATACAAGTTCCACAAGGTAACCACTACATATTGTGCGAATCAAAAAGACCAACACCGAAGGGCAATACCAAGGGAATATACATATCAATGAAACATCATAAAATTTGTACGTGCTCAGTACTGTATAAACAAGGATCCATAAGCCCGAAGGCTCCAAACCCAAATATCACTCGAGCGGCTCATAAAGACCAACTCCGAAAGCGATACAATAGGGCAACAAACCCGAAGGCTCAAACCCGAAGGAACAAACCCGAAGGCGACATACCCTAAGGCAACAAACCTGAAGGAGACAGTCCGAAGACACTATCCCAAAGGCAACAAACCGTAGTGGTGAAGGTCCGGAGGCCCAGTACTGGACACCACTAACTGACAGAATGTGTCACAACTCTCGAAAAGGAATCCGAAAAGTGGTAACGTGAGTCCCATAACCACTCGTTCGCACTAAACGGTTTACTATCCGTTAGTTAATTTCACACTCAAAGCAGTACAAAGTTTACCTCGTTTCATCGGTAAACCAGACCCAAAGGTTAAAACCTTCAAATGAATAGATTGGGAATTAATTGAAAAGATGAACGCACATGTTCATTGCACGCGTTTTATCTAATCATTTAATTCTCCTCCCACTTCGCTCGGAGTGCGAAATTGTGTGCGTTTTAAATAGAATTTATGAATTGGAGAAGGGAGTTTTTAATATGATTTAGAGGGATTATTTTTGAAAACCCGTGAATGAAGTCAAAAATAAGTTATCAAAGCCAAAGATGCAATAACAACCATTAAGAACCAACTTGGATCGATAAAATTTGGAAAACCAATCAAAATGAGCAAAAATAGGCAAAACAGGAAAAATAGGAGCAGGTCGGTCGACTGGACCTCCTTAGTCGGTCGGCTGGACCAGAGGCAGAGAAGTGCTCGGGATAGCAGGTCGGTCGACCGGACAGTGTTTTCGATCGGCCGGAGCTGGACCTGGGCTGTTTTCTGCCTATCCAAATGATGAGCAAACTTTCCCAACTTTCAATCGGACGAGCACGGACGCTAGAGGTTCACGCATAGCGGCTACCCGGCCCTATAAGCACTTCGATTCATCACTAAAACAAGATCAAAACATCCATAAGAGAATGTTCATAAAAATTTGACTTTAAAACTCAAGAATTGGAATATTCATAAAACCAATCCAATCAAAGAATCAAATGCATATGAATAAGTAATAGGAATTCATACCCATCCCACATGATATCAAGAGATAAAGATGTGAGTTCAAAACTCACCTTTTTACACACAAACAAAGATGAGAAGCACAAACACAAGAAGGAGACTAACTACTCTTCACTTCACTCAACAAGCTTCAATCTAAGAATAAAACACATATTTCCCAAAGTTAGGTTTAGGAAAACTTTTTGAAATTGAAGAGGAGAAGAGTTGGAGAAGATGAAGAAGAGGCTTACCAATAGCTTCTCTTTGATTTTGGAGCAAGAATTCAAGTTGCAAGAAGAAACTAGGGCTTGGAATTTCTAATTCCTCTTCCTTTCCCCCATTTTCAGTTTTATCTTAAGTTTGGAGGTGAAAATGAGTGAATGGAAAGAGATGGGCTGAGCTAGGGTATTTAGTTAGCTAGTGGGCTGAACCCAAACCCAAAACCTAACTAGAAAAAGTAACAAAATTCAACTTACTCCAAACATATCAAAGTTTATACTCAAAAAGTTCGCAAACGCCATTTTGGACTTAATGGAGGTGGTTTCGATTCCTAATTCGGCCATTTGCAAAAAGTAACACTTCGGACCTAAAAATCCGACTAATGACACTATATTTAAATAAAACATTTAAGTATAAAATCGTTAAATATCCGGGTTGTTACAAGAACCGAAGGCACTTCCAAAGAAGCCCTTACAATTCGGATATTCACTAATCACGACCGAACTTCCTCACAAAAAGGGTGATAAAATCTCTATATCGGAGATCAGCCGATGCAGAGTCATTCGACGGTAATCCTTCCGTTTTCGAAAATATCCGCTCTTCAACACCGGTCTTCAAATGTTAGCCATTACGACATATCGCTATTCGGAATGGGATTTATGACCCAAAGATCCTCTCCCGGATAAATCGAATAACGAATGCTTATTTTAAAATAAGTGTAGCATTCAAATTCAAGCAAATCACAATAAATACCCATTTAAAGGTAAATATTGGTAGTCGGTTATTTAACTATCAATTGATATGCACAACATCGCCAAATCCCAAATAATTTCCCAAACTGTTTATTTTCCAAAAATATTTTACATGATATATTTTCCCACACTTCAAAAATAAATCAATGTTTATTTTTAAACAAATTACCCTTTCCTTTATAAATTCCATGGTGAATTTAAATTTCCAAATATCCACTGATATATGATTTTCAAATCGATTTCAAATATTCACTTCAATTTATCTTTAAACGATAAAATCTCAAAACATTCCACTACATATTGGAAAACATTTCCATACTTATTTAATAATAAGTAACTCACAAATCTATTTATTTTCAACACTTAGAAAATATTCAATGTACTTAAAACACGATTAAGTATAATTTTATTCTTTTAAGGAAAACGTTCTCTTTAAACACATTTATTTGGGTCTAAACGAATGTTGCGTAAAACATCGTTACGACAATCCAAAATCACTAGTATGGGGATTCGAAATTAAGATAGATATATAAATCCCAATACTATATAAAACATTTCCTTTCGAAAATCATTTACAATAACAACAGTGTTATAGTCCACCATTTCCTTTTATTTCTCAAAAACGTCTACTTCAACAATGAATGTTGAAATCTATGGTTTCGATACTTAATACATTTTAAACCATCTTTAAATCATTTTAATTCTACTTAAAATGTCACTTCCTAAAACATTTCTTTAATATATTATTCACTATCCAAAATCATGAATATACTTCGGTAACGACCCACAAATCCATACACCTTGAGTCAACACTATTCTACAACACTCAACTCAAGTTGTACAAAAATACGAACCATTTGGGTTAAAGAAGAAGAGGTAGAAGAAGAAAATAGAAAACAACAACAGAATCTAACCATCGCAGCGGAATAAAATATAATAGGTAATGAATAATTTTACTCAAATATCAAATATCTCTGTTTATATATTACATCATCAGAATACATCAATCACAGCTCAACATCCATATCATACAATGGATACACAACAACTCAAACACAGCCAAATGAATATATATATAAACAAGTACGGGAGTACGTTTCGTCCTCTTGCTCGTTTCTAGAGCTCCACAGCATCATATCTTGTACTCTATAATACTCGGTCTGACCCGAGCATTACAGTTAAATAACACCCGAGTTAGTCTGGAATACCAGCATGAGAAAATCACACCCAATTGATTATTAAAGTTTCAAAAATCCTTTAAAAACAAAAGCATCCCTTAAGACCACGCCACAAATAAACATGTCGGGTCTTTACCTTACGATAGCTAAAACAATTTTTATAGAAATCCTCTGATATTATAATAGGGTCTATATACAAATACTTATAAAATAGCCAAAATTGTTACATTATTAAATTCCAGCTACTAGCCACAAAGTGGGTAATACAAAGAAAACTCGTACAAGGCTCTTAGGGAGAATGGATTTCCATCTAATAACTAGGCACTGGGGTACCACCTGTTATAGTACGGGGCCTAGATCACCGTACCGAGGAGTACGCCCGCTCCCCTGCAACACAAGGCCGGGACTACCCCTTACTGGATAATACCGAGTGTGATCACCCCGCGGTTGGGATCAGCAACCGCCCACTAAGCCGAAATAAAAAGGGACATCTAGACTGGAATGACCTCACCCTGCATGGGTGCGACCCACCTAGCCTTACTGCATAACCCCTGATTTTCAGTCATTCCCATTTGATGAGGCTTGAGGCTAAGCGTTACCTTTATAGAACATATCCCTTAGAATGCCCATCGTCCATCTAACGATGTTTCATAAGCATTCATCCATACAAGTCCATCCCGGGTTGGAACTGAACCGAAGGCACTATTACTACTACATCCATTTTGGAAATATCCTCAGGATTAGTAGCGACCAGCCCTTGCACTTCACTGCTCCATCTTCGCATCCAAAATCGTTTTTCATGAAAATATACAAACCGGATCGAAGTGGTTTTCGACAAATAAATCTCGATCCCGGTCTCTTCGAAACGATCAACGTATTTGTCCAATATTGATAGTCGGTTATTTAACTATCAATTAATATTCACAAACATCCATCACACAATAAATAATTTTCCACATTATTTATTTATCTTAAAAATATCTTCCCAAGATATGTGTGTACTTTTCAAATTCCTTTTGAAAACAGTGTTCAAGGCTATCTATCTTCTCAGAATAAATTTCAAGTATTTCTATTTCCACTGGAATCACCAAGCACAAATCTAGATTTTAAAAATAATTTAAAAACACTTCACTTTTAAAATTATACTTTAAAACGTTCAAGTAAAAATTACTTTAATAATTTGTTAAAAATACATACTATATGAATATTTGAAAATAAGGTTACTTAATAAAATATAAAAATAGATTTCTACTTTTAAAAACAAATTACTAAGTTACTTCTTAATAATTACTGCTTAAAAAAATTAAAGATAAATACTTACTTTAGACTTTAAATAATAGATTTTACAAAACTTGTTTTTTTTCTCTTTTTTTTAAACAACTTTAAAACATTTAATTTATATTTTAAAAAATTACTTTTATAAACATGTACTTGGTTATCCAGAGAAAAATTCTAACTTCAATCACTTAAAACAATTTCTCCAAATTGATTTCCAATTTATTTTGCTTGAAATGAATTCTTTTACTTGTCAGTTCATTTCCAAATTCAGTAGTTATGGACTTTAATATTATTATTTTTGTTCTTTACCCTTTCAATAATCCAAGTCTTATATTATAAATAAAAGTTTGTTCTTTTTATTTAACAATACTACATTTTAAAATTCATTAATTTCCTTTCCATTCTCTAGTTTTATTTATTAAAATTTTAAAGTCACTTTATTTCTTTCCAAGTCATTCTTAAATTTATTCTATAATTATTTTACTTGTAATTTCACTTCTTTTATTTTCATTTCAAAAATCAAATTTATATTTTGATAATTCATTATACCCAATTATATCGACCAAGCCATAACATTCAATACTTTCCATAATTCACCATAGAAAATCAAATAACAAGAACAGATAATATCAAATAATTTAAATAAAAGTTGAGGGGTCCAGTTGGATCCCTCCAATTTGTTTTCCCTGCACCCACAGACGTTAGCATACATAATATACCAATTTCAACTTATAGCATACTATATCACATCAACCAATTCAAGCATTCAAACAATTGTTTAAATTTAATCATTTAAATTTAAATTTATAATCAACTGAGTGAGATTAACTCACCTTTATTTTATTAGCATCCATTCCAATCCATCTTGCTCCTTCTCGATTTTTTTACCTTGTATAAATATTTATTCGATTTATTAATATCTTTGGTTAACCAAAAATCTATTAATGTTTAATAAATTTAAATTAACAAATTCTCCTTAAATAAATTATTTTTGGTAACTAAAATAAAATAAATCAGTTTATTAACCACATTAATCACTAATATACTTTATTAACATAGACTGGTAGATTTTACACTTCTAAACTAACTGCATATAAAAATTTATAAACTGCATATATGTATATATATATATATATATTCATATTCTTATTGTCTATTTATTATTTTATGAAAACTTATAATGTATATCATAAAAATAAAACAAACTGCAAATAGCCTCAGAAAACGAAAATACCTCAATCATAGATCGGAGACGATGAACCCTAGCTTCTAACTGCAATAGAACGCAGCCGCCACTGACACGATGCCGAGCTCAAAATAAACTCACCAGGCCCTAGCAAAACGAGTTTCTTTACCGAGGAAAATCGAGCATCCATCGAGTTCAATTGAACTTCCCTCGTTGTCACGACTTCGGTCGAAACCTCACCTTCACGTCCTGTCGAACTCACGATTCACGACGTTCCCCCATCGCGACGACGGCGAAGACCTCGGCCTAGACTCTCGAACACGAGCACAAATCGAACCCTCGCCTCAACTGGAGGAGACCCTCCTAATACTCGATCGCGATTTGATTTGCAAAAATCCAGACTTGAAAGGAGCCGCGCGGCCGTGGGTGATGGGAAGATGGCACGCGATTTTGTTGTTGATTTAGGGAAATTTTCGTTTTGAAGACATGGGCTTCGGCCTGAACAAATTTAAATCAAAAAAGTTTTTCTTCGAATGAATTTTGAAGAGGGAGTTATAGATTTGACCATTGAAATTTTATAAACAAACTGTCTTGATTTTTTTTTAAACATGAGGAAGGGCTTTGATAAAAAAAAATGACGAGTGTTGAAGTATACAGGAAGATAAAGGAAGACTTGGCGTACACAAGAAGCTTAATTAATTAAATTAAATTTCACTAGCTTATAATCAATTAAATTTTCCGCGTTTATATATCGTACACTCACACACTAACTTCGATCAATACGAAATTTGAAATCCGATAATAATTCAATATTACGGACCCAATGGAACTGCTTTTGCCAAATTCCGAGACTGTGCCTCGGAAGGCTATTTTTAAATTCAACTTAAACTTTAAAATTTTAAAACTGAACAAATCACTGTTAAATTCAATTTTAAAACTTCTACTATCTTCAACGTTATCAATATAAATTTTATAAGCCTTCAAATTATTTTTAACAGGCTTAAAACTCCAAATTCAACAATTTACCCAACTTCACTTATTTGATTTAATAATTCAATTATCAAATAAAATGTGCTATTCGTAATACAAGTTAAAATTACTCCTTTGAACATTTACAATCGATTAAATATTTTGATTTTAAATGCTCAAAAATTCTGGGTCGTCACATTCCTTCCCCCTTAAAATAATTTCGTCCCCGAAATTACTAGTTAGGAAGAATGGTCTAAGACCCGTTACTATTTTTCCCAAACCAACAATTCAACATCTAACAAACTATCTTTTATAAAAGACCCATTATCATTCTTATCAACTTCTCAACTTTCCCATGGTTTCAAACTATACTATTTGTTTAACCCTTCAAGTTCCAGTTTGAAACCAAATTCTGAATTATCAAAATTTTCTCAAATTTTTTTCTAACTCCCTAAATTTGCGAAAATTTTTGCTAACGTCTCCTTTGCGCGGCTAGCTCGGTATAACTACAAAATGGCTCTACGGCCTCCAAATCCAAAAAGAAAACAAAAAGCCAAGTGGCTCAATCAAAATCCCAATCAAATTTCACAAAAATTTAAACACGTACCTTTTTGGTCGGGCAATTCAATTTTTATCATCTAAAATCAAAACCAATTTTTCTTTCCATTTATAATACCTGCATACCTGCTTGACAATAATATCCAATCACAATATTCAAAAACATTTTATCATTTATTCATTCAAATATTGACTTAGATTATATTAGTTGTAATGTCCCGCTATTTTGGACTATTCGCATCCGCACATGTCGGACTTGAATAATTCAAAGTACCGAATTGTTAATTTAAATTTGGCAAAACTGAGATATGCAGTAAATAAATAGTCACAGAATCACAGACACAGAGTAATAATATGCAGCGGAAATAAAAGAGATAGTAGTTCATGAAGCTACTATGTAAATATATAAGATACATCAGAGTTTACAACTAAAGAGTAATACGATACATCAAATACAAATCAGAATACATCACTGGAATCATCGAATACTGAAAGCAGAATAGATGGCGAGATCTTCAAGCAAAGCTCCAACTCCAAAGGTGAGTCTCAAATACTAGTACACTCAGTCTGACCCGGGCGTAAAGCAAAACACAAAACACTCGAGTCAGGATTAATATTCTTATATCAATAAATCCAACTCAAGTGAAATAGCAATCGAAATACGTAACTCAAAGGACGTTGGAATAACCATACTCTAAGGATCCGCTAAACTATCTACTAGGTAGTAATGTACGCTAAGTAGATAATGTCTATCAGTAATATAAAGTATTAAAATAGCGTTAAGGCGTTACCATTATCCCCCTTAACACATTTTATAATGCCATAGTCTATACAGCACCGTAAACCCCACCGTAAACTAGTGGTTATCAGAGGGTACCCCATAGGTATAACAAAAACCAAAACGTAGTGGTCGCGAATAGGATAATCAGTATGACAAGGTACATGAGGCGATACCAACTAGGATACTAGTAGTTGCGTGATCCGGACTGATGTTGAGCATAGCCAGCAGCTACCTCAACACCGCGAAACAACACTCCCAAACCGAAGGGTGCACCCAAATCGAATCACAAAAGTAATAGATATGGTATCGAAGAAGTGTGTCCGCTAGAGATGGCGAACCTCAATGGCCCGGCGCGGCTCCTGTTTTAGTCATGTCAGGGGTCATCCAATATCGTTCTCTTTCTTCAGTCAATGCGTTCACTAAACCATCCACTTCATTCTGGATCAACTCTCCTCGTATAATAGTTATTAAAGTGGTTTTGGGTATCGACAGAGAGTATGTCCATATCCGATCCCGGTCTCTTTAATAACTACGTATTTATTACACCGATTGGTCGTTTAATATATTTCAAAACAATCAATTTCAATTTCAATCAGAATTCGACAATCAACATTCCGTTTGTCTTTCTAAAACAATTTTCATAATTTACGTTTCAAAATTTCCAAATTTACATTTCAAAACTCAAAAGTTCAATTTCAGTTTTATTTAAACGACTCAAATATTAATTCAAGTTCGTATATATAAGTTTCATTCTGAAATCATTTAAATTAGTTTAATTTAACATTCCAAATCAATTTCAATTCATTAATCGATTTCATTCAATATTCGTTAAATTTATTTATCATTCAAATAGTTTCATTTAATTTCCAATTCATTAAATCAATTGCTTAAGTTTAACTTCATTATATCGACTTACAAATTTAATTAGATTAAATTCGTCAAATCAGATTCTTTAAATTACAAGTCTTACATTTATTTCAATAAAACGCATTTCATTTCTTGTTAAAGAAATTCAATTTCATTTATTCACTCACATAATTAATTTCCAAAACTTAATTAACAAAGACTCCCAATTTCAATTATTTACGAAGTTCCAATTTACTTATTCAAAGTTCAATTTCTCTTATCAAAGAATTCAATTTTTTATTCCATTTCCAAATAATTCAATCTTATTCAATTATTAAATAATTTCAATCTTAATTATTAATAATTTCAAAACTTAATAATTTCAAACTTAATTATAAATTCAACCTTAATTATTAAATCATTTCAAACTCATTCATTAATAATTCCAAACTTAATTATTTAATAAATTAAAAACTTAATTATTAATTATTTCAAACTTCGTTATTAATAATTTCAAGACTTGATTACTAAAATTCCAAATTTAACTATTACTAATTTCAAACTTAATTATTAACAATTCAAAATTTAATTATTAATAAATTCAAACAACGTCCTTTCATCAGTTATTACATTAATATCTTGTTTCAGATTTCAATATTAACGTTTTCCTTTTATCAAAATTTACGTTCCGATTTTATTTCAAAACCTTATTATTCAAATAAAATCTTTATTTTATTTCAAATCAAATTATTGCCAATCGGTTTATTTAATTCTCTATCCTAAGTCATGTTCATTTTGGGTATTTATCATTTCAACCCGATTCCAATTCCAATTCAAAAATCAAAGCATAGCAAAGGGAACTTGCAGTGTGATAACAGGAATGATGTCAAAGTAAATAAACAAGCAATAACAACAATCCATAACAATTCAATAATCAATTCAAATAATCCCGAAATAATCGTATTAATTCACATTGTTATTTGTGCAAATTAAAAATTATTTCTAGAATCTACACTATCATTTCATGTAGATTAAAGATTATTACAATATTATTTTATACGGTTTTTTTTCACTTATCATTAAATTTCAATTTCATACTACAACAATCAATCCAATATACGTTTAATGGTTCAAAGTGTAATTTATCACTATTCTATATGTCATTTAATTTAATAATTAAAAGGGTCAAATTTAACTAATCAATTTCAACATATATGTCGGTTCAAATTTTACTTATCCTACGTCAAATTCAATTGCATAATATTTATCACTTTATACATTACAACTTAACATCCAATATAACAACAATCAATCAATTATCAACCAAACTGGATCACTATTGCATACATAATAGATAACGGTGTCGGATATCAAAGGTGAACTGATACATAAATAACAGTGCAATAAATAACGGCAGTATATTTCAATTGTCGTTCCAATTGAAATCAAATTTAATAAATATAAGAACATTAATCGTGAGTGATTGCTCACCTTTAGAGGCTAGAGATCAGCAGGAAAAGAACACGACGCCCGCCTGGATTTGGATACGGACACGCATAGGAAGAAAACAAAACGCTGTTGCGATACATTTCAGACAGCGGCGAGACCAAAAGCAAAGCACGATGGACTCGATTCGATAGAAACAAAATAATATTATATTATAATTTTCACCACTAAAATCAATATTTAATTAAAACATATACTTAAAATAAACCTTTCACACTATACTCTTATTAAAGTCAATATCTATATAGTGTATTTTAAAACCAGTCTTTAACATAAATAAAAACATACTAAAATTTCATACTTTCCTAACAGATAAGGTATTTAATTTACAGTTATTACAAATCTACATAAAATACAAATTGTAAGTTTTAAATAAGCACTATAATATATATCTCTCCCTGTAAAACTTGCTATAAATTTTAACCTGAACCCTAACAATTATAAAACTTTATATATAAGCAGATAGATACAGACCTATAGGCTTGCTTTATCTCCAAACATAATTATATTTTATACAACCAAACACTCTTAAACTTTAGTACATAGAACCGCATTATATAACTGGTGTAACTAACATAATATAATATTTACATAGACCAGAGTACACAAACACACGTCCCTAGCAAGTTTAAAATATAATGCAACCTCAGCAAGTTTAAAATATTACTTCAATGCTGATACTAAAACACACTCCCTACAACACTTTCATAATTATAATCTGTGAAGCAGTTCCGCTATATGTTTATTATAAATTTTATATAATATAATAAAATATGAGATAGTACATACCTTTAAAAAAAGGCATGAGTTCAAGCATGCGGCTACAGAAGGAGGCAAGGCGAGCCGAAGCAAACTGAACGAGCTAGCGACTACGAAAGGCTTGCATGTTTGGAGGGGTTGCAGGGGCGGAGGCTGATTCGGGTGGGGTCGGAGGCGCTGTTGGCTACGGTAGTTGCTTTGGTTGAAGCTATGGCAGCGAGGGCGGATGCGGGTGACGGCAGGTGAATGGACGCGGTGGCTTTTGGGTACGGTGAAGTGATGTGGAGAGAGTCCGATGATGAAGGCCGTGCATTTCGGTTGCACGCGTGGCACATGCAGGCTGCGGCGAGCGGGAAGTAAGGAGCGGGATCACGGTTTGGGCCAAAGACGTGGAGGGTGATGTTGCTACTATGTTCGTGGCGGGTTGGTGATGAGGAAGAGGGGAGCAAGGTTGCAGACGGATGTCGGTAAAGTCGTGGGGTAGTGGAGGTAAACCTGGCCGCGTGGGAAAGTGATTCGTGGAAGAGATTGGGGAGGTCGATGGTTGCGGGAAGTGTAGGCGGCGGACACGAGCGGTGAGGTCGATGCATGGCGATGGGTTGGGTGGATGTGACGGTGACTGGGTGGCTCGGAGTTGGAAGGGGGAGGCGGTTCTCGGTTGATGGGCGGTGTCATTCAAGCTCGGGCTGTTGTGGGTGATGCGGGTGTCATGCCGAGGGGGAGATAGTGGTGGCACGAAGAGCTATGCGGGCCGAAGCTGGGAGGAAGCGTGGTGGTGAACTTTTGATTAGGCGGGAACAAAATATAAGAAAGGTAAAGGTGGAAGAAGGTATGAACGTGCTTCAGGAAAGGGTGATATATATATAAAGTTTGAAAAACAAGAGGACAGAGAGACAGAGAGGGTGGAGCGGATGGTCATGGAGTAGTTTCATACTGAAGTAAAGAAAACTAAAAATATGAAGGAGGAAGAAGAAAGGAAGTATAGAGCAGCACGTAACAGAGGTTTGAGTGTGAAGTGAGCTGAGTAATTAATGAAGGCAGAGGAATAAATGCAAGGCAGAGGGGGTAGCAGATATATACAGAGGGGTTCAGAGTCCAAGGTCAAGGCAATGATGTTCTCTGTAAAGGTGACGGCTATTAGGTTTCTGAAGGGTCAAGGCTCCTAGAATTTTGAACGTTGGAAAGTTGGGTACCGGTTTGTGTTGCGTAACGGACCCGTTTGTACTCCGTTAACCAATTATAATTTGCAACGTCGAACTCCAATTGACCCAAATAAATATACCGTTTTGGCCAGCGCGACGAGGCGGACACAACGGTATAAAGATATTAGTGATTTGATTGAATTATAAAATTCAAAATTTCCTACTGAAGGAAAATGCAGTAAAACGTCGAAAATTAAGAGCGACGGAGCTAAAGAGGTCCGAATTTGGAAAAACGAAAAATGACGTCTTGCTCAGAAAACGATTTAGAATTTTTCTATGTAAAATATTTAGGTTTCGAAAACGGTTTATTTTCATTGATTACTAACAGATTTAAATTGAAGTAAGTTTACGCGCGAAAGAAACTTTCATATTTCCGGACGAAAATTTACCAGTTGCTATGTTTAATTAGACGCATTCCAAATGTTAAGTTTGAATAGCATCGGAATTTGTTTGTGAAAATTCGAAATTCTACACTAACTAAGCGATTTTTTTAAAATTTTAAACTGGGTCTGAATTTTAGGGTCGTTACATTCTCCCCCACTCAAAACTTTTCGCCCCCGAAAAGGAAGGAGGTAGGAGAATAGAAACAACCAGAAGAAATAGACTTGAATTACAAAATAAACAATTGATTTAAACCATAGAAATTTCAATTTAAATTATTTTATATTTAACAATTTGACTTTAAATTCAAGACTTTCGTAAAATTGATTTGATTTCACATATATTAATGTTAGGTACAAAAGATTCCTTTCAAATGAAATTCAATTTAAATTCAATTAATTCAAGATATTTTCTTAAGTTGATTTAATTCAATTTATTAACTTTCAAAGCAAAATTTTCTTCTATTGATCATACCTATTATTTATTTAACTTGTAAACATTAATAATTAGAATTTAAGTGAATAACATTTATTATATGCACTTACATTTTATTTATAAAGACAATTTATATTATATATTATCCAATTTTCTTAAATTAACAATTTCAAAGATCATCAATTTGAAGTCATTTATTATAATCAAACCTTCTTTGACAAATTTAATTCTTCTTTATTCCAAATTATCGTTAAATTTATTCTACTTAATATACCCTGCCACATATATATTAAGTACATTTACATTTATTATAACTACTCAATTTATTAAAATTTCTTTGATATCATTTTCTACTGTATAATATTCAATTACATAATTAACTTTTTAAAATTTAGGTAAGGTATATATAATGCGATTGAGTATTATCCAAATAAAATTTTATAACTCAGTTATTTCAAGTTAAATATTTATATAAACTAATTTGGCTTCCTTTAAAATTGTAAAATCATCCTTTAACAAAATTTAAGAATTAATTTTCGATTAGCTTCAAACAACTTGAGATAAAATAAATATATATATTCATAATATATCAAATCAAAATTAAAATATTCAATATATATTATAAATCAAGTCATGTTTAGAAATTCAAATCAATTTATTTTTCAAAACAAACCGTAGCAAAGCTACAGAATAGTCTCTTCACTTCGAAACTCGAAAATGAATGTCGATGATGCGGCCGTCATCACCGAAGTTATTTTCAGCGACAAAGAGAAGAGCACTGATTTAAACATCTAAAATTTCTTTGAAAAGATTTCTATTCGAAAATACTTTAAGCAAAATACCTTTTAAAACTTTAAAGCCAAGTTTGAAATCACCGGAAATTAATTTCTTAAATTCTTGATTTAAATTCAATACAAACTTCAAATCAAATTATAACCAGATTTTATAAATTTATTTATTTATGTTAAGGAATAGTCAATGATTTATAAAATAATAAATAGAAATTAAATTTTAACATTTCGGACAACGGAATCATTAACATTTTAATTTAAAAAAAAAAATTTATACTTATATAATATAATCATACAAAACTATTTGTTTACCAAATTTGAAAACAATATTGTGTCAGTTAGCCTTGTTCAAGTGTTTTGGAAATCCTATCGATAGCGTTGATCAGACGAATCGATCGAAAACCCAAATCAACATCAACAACTCAACATCACAATATATGTAAAACATTTTTAATATTAATTTTCAAAGACCCTTCCTCGCTTGACGATACAACAATGGATTTCAAAGCAAGTATAGAGATTCAAATTTGATGGAAATCAAATCAAAGAGAATTTTGATTCGATAATAAGTTTGAAATAGAAGATAAGGTAATTCAATTAACAGAATCGGGAGATGGACAAGCTTATTTAATTCACGGGCAACCTTAACCGGGTCTACCGTAACTTCAAGAATAAGATCGATGTTGAATTCCAAGGTAAATCAACATTTGATCTTAAGAAATAAAATTTAGGCATAGCAGGAGATAGATAGCATCGTAAACCGAGGATACAGAAATCTCCGGTAAATCAATTCCTACTGTAAAGGAGTGTCTCCCCTTTACAAATCATTCGAAGTTTGGCAAGACCGTCGGTTTATTATAAAGGTTATTCGAAGTGGAGTTATAAAATACTCCAAAATTGAAAGAAGACGAATAGTGAGGGACGAGAATGAATTTTGGAACCGAGGGAACGTTCCAAAGTTCAAAGGAATTGAGTCAAAAGAAGAGATTTAACTCGAATGGGAGTGATTCTGTAAATACATTTACCCTATATGCTAAGTTCTGCCTAGAGCTACCATAAGCTCTGGTACTAACTGTAACATCCCGCTATTTTGGACTATTCGCATCCACACATGTCGGACTTGAATAATTCAAAATACCGAATTGTTAATTTAAATTTGGCAAAACTGAGATATGCAGTAAATAAATAGTCACAGAATCACAGACACAGAGTAATAATATGCAGCGGAAATAAAAGAGATAGTAGTTCATGAAGCTACTATGCAAATATATAAGATACATCAGAGTTTACAACTAAAGAGTAATACGATACATCAAATACAAATCAGAATACATCACTGGAATCATCGAATACTGAAAGTAGAATAGATGGCGAGATCTTCAAGCAAAGCTCCAACTCCAAAGGTGAGTCTCAAATACTGGTACACTCAGTCTGACCCGGGCGTAAAGCAAAACACAAAACACTCGAGTCAGGATTAATATTCTTATATCAATAAATCCAACTCAAGTGAAATAGCAATCGAAATACGTAACTCAAAGGACGTTGGAATAACCATCCTCTAAGGATCCGCTAAACTATCTACTAGGTAGTAATGTACGCTAAGTAGATAATGCCTATCAGTAATATAAAGTATTAAAATAGCGTTAAGGCGTTACCACTATCCCCCTTAACACATTTTATAATGCCATAGTCTATACAGCACCGTAAACCCCACCGTAAACTAGTGGTTATCAGAGGGTACCCCATAGGTATAACACAAAACAAAACGTAGTGGTCGCGAATAGGATAATCAGTATGACAAGGTACATGAGGCGATACCAACTAGGATACTAGTAGTTGCGTGATCCGGACTGATGTTGAGCATAGCCAGCAGCTACCTCAACACCGTGAAACAACACTCCCAAACCGAGGGGTGCACCCAAATCGAATCACAAAAGTAATAGATATGGTATCGAAGAAGTGTGTCCGCTAGAGATGGCGAACCTCAATGGCCCGGCGCGGCTCCTGTTTTAGTCATGTCAGGGGTCATCCAATATCGTTCTCTTTCTTCAGTCAACACGTTCACCAAACTATCCACTTCATTCTGGATCAACTCTCCTCTTATAATAGTTATTAAAGTGGTTTTCGGTATCGACAGAGAGTGTGTCCATATCCGATCCCGGTCTCTTTAATAACTAAGTATTTATTACACCGATTGGTCGTTTAATATATTTCAAAACAATCAATCTCAGTTTCAATCAGAATTCGACAATCAACATTCCGTTTGTCTTTCTAAAACAATTTCCTTAATTTACGTTTCAAAATTTCCAAATTTACATTTCAAAACTCAAAAGTTCAATTTCAATTTCTTTAAATGATTCAAATATTAATTCAAGTTCGTATATATAAGTTTCATTCTGAAATCATTTAAATTAGTTTAATTTAACATTCCCAATCGATTTCAATTCATTAATCGATTTCATTCAACATTCGTTAAATTTATTTATCATTCAAACAGTTTCATTTAATTTCCAATTCATTAAATCAATTACTTAAGTTCAACTTCATTATATCGACTTACAAATTTAATTAGATTAAATTCGTCAAATCAGATTCTTTAAATTACAAGTCTTACATTTATTTCAATAAAACACATTCATTTCTTGTTAAAGAAATTCAATTTCATATATTCACTCACTTAATTAATTTCCAAAACTTAATTAACAAAGAATCCCAATTTTAGTTATTTACGAAGTTCCAATTTACTTATTCAAAGTTCAATTTCTCTTATCAAAGAATTCAATTTTTTATTCCATTTCCAAACAATTCAATATTATTCAATTATTAAATAATTTCAATCTTAATTATTAATAATTTCAAAATTTAATAATTTCAAACTTAGTTATAAATTCAACCTTAATTATTAAATCATTTCAAACTCATTCATTAATAATTCCAAACTTAATTATTTAATAAATTCAAAACTTAATTATTAATTATTTCAAACTTCGTTATTAATAATTTCAAGACTTGATTATTAAAATTCCAAATTTAACTATTACTAATTTCAAACTTAATTATTAACAATTCCAAATTTAATTATTAATAAATTCAAACAACGTCCTTTCATCAGTTATTACATTAATATCTTGTTTCAGATTTCAATATTAACGTTTTCCTTTTATCAAAATTTACGTTCCAATTTTATTTCAAAACCTTATTATTCAAATAAAATCTTTATTTTATTTCAAATCAAATTATTGACCAATCGGTTTATTTAATTCTCTATCCTAAGTCAAGTTCATTTTGGGTATTTATCATTTCAACCCGATTCCAATTCCAATTCAAAAATCAAAGCATAGCAAAGGGAAGTTGCAGTGTGATAACAGGAATGATGTCAAAGTAAATAAACAAGCAATAACATCAATCCATAACAATTCAATAATCAATTCAAATAATCCCGAAATAATCGTATTGATTCACATTGTTATTTGTGCAAATTAATAATTATTTCTAGAATCTACACTATCATTTCATGTAGATTAAAGATTATTACAATATTATTTTATACGGTTTTTTTTCACTTATCATTAAATTTCAATTTCATACTACAACAATCAATCCAATATACGTTTAATGGTTCAAAGTGTAATTTATCACTATTCTATATGTCATTTAATTTAATAATTAAAAGGGTCAAATTTAACTAATCAATTTCAACATATATGTCGGTTCAAATTTTACTTATCCTACGTCAAATTCAATTGCATAATATTTATCACTTTATACATTACAACTTAACATCCAATATAACAACAATCAATCAATTATCAACCAAACTGGATCACTATTGCATACATAATAGATAACGGTGTCGGATGTCAAAGGTGAACTGATACATAAATAACAGTGCAATAAATAACAGCAGTATATTTCAATTGTCGTTCCAATTGAAATCAAATTTAATAAATATAAGAACATTAATCGTGAGTGATTGCTCACCTTTAGAGGCTAGAGATCAACAGGAAAAGAACACGACGCCCGCCTAGATTCGGATACGGACACACATAGGAAGAAAACAAAACGCTGTTGCGATACATTTCAGACAGCGGCGAGACCAAAAGCAAAGCATGATGGACTGGATTCGATAGAAACAAAATAATATTATATTATAATTTTCACCACTAAAATCAATATTTAATTAAAACATATACTTAAAATAAACCTTTCACACTATACTCTTATTAAAGTCAATATCTATATAGTGTATTTTAAAACCAGTCTTTAACATAAATAAAAACATACTAAAATTTCATACATGCCTAACAGATAAGGTATTTAATTTACAGTTATTACAAATCTACATAAAATACAAATTGTTAAGTTTTAAATAAGTACTATAATATTATATCTCTCCCTGTAAAACTTGCTATAAATTTTAACCTGAACCCTAACAATTATAAAACTTTATATATAAGCAGATAGATACAGACCTATAGGCTTGCTTTATCTCCAAACTAACTTATATTTTATACAACCAAACACTCTTAAACTTTAGTACATAGAACCGCATTATATAACTGGTGTAACTAACATAATATAATATTTACATAGACCAGAGTACACAAACACACGTCCCTATCAAGTTTAAAATATAATGCAACCTCAGCAAGTTTAAAATATTACTTCAATGCTGATACTAAAACACACGTCCCTACAACACTTTCATAATTATAATCTGTGAAGCAGTTCCGCTATATGTTCATTATAAATTTTATACAATATAATAAAATATGAGATAGTACATAGCTTTAAAAAAAAGGCATGAGTTCAAGCATGCGGCTACAGAAGGAGGCAAGGCGAGCCGAAGCAAACTGAACGAGCTAGCGAGTACGAAAGGCATGCGTGTTTGGAGGGGTTGCAGGGGCGGCGGCTGATTCGGGTGGGGTCGGAGGCGCTGTAGGCTACGGTAGTTACTTTGGTTGAAGCTATGGCAGCGAGGGCGGATGCGGGTGACGGCAGGTGAATGGACGTGGTGGCTGTTGGGTACGGTGAAGTGATGTGGAGAGAGTCCGACGATGAAGGCCGTGCGTTTCGGTTGCACGCGTGGCACATGCAGGCTGCGGCGAGCGGGAAGTAAAGAGCGGGATCACGGTTTGGGCCAAAGACGTGGAGGGTGATGTTGCTACTATGTTCGTGGTGGGTTGGTGACGAGGAAGAGGGGAGCAAGGTTGCAGACGGATGTTGGTAAAGTCGTGGGGTAGTGGAGGCAAACCTGGCCGCGTGGGAAAGTGATTCTTGGAAGAGGTTGGGGAGGTCGATGGTTGCGGGAAGTGTAGGCGGCGGACACGAGCGGTGAGGTCGATGCATGGCGATGGGTTGGGTGGATGTGACAGTGACTGGGTGGCTCGGAGTTGGAAGGGGGAGGCGGTTCTCGGTTGATGGGCGGTGTCATTCGAGCTCGGGCTGTTGTGGGTGATGCGCGTGTCAGGCCGAGGGGGAGATAGTGGTGGCGCGAAGAGCTATGCGGGCCGAAGCTGGGAGGAAGCGTGGTGGTGAACTTTTGATGAGGCGGGAGCAAAATATAAGAAAGGTAAAGGTGGAAGAAGGAATGAAGGTGCTTCAGGAAAGGGTGATATATATATAAAGTTTGAAAAACAAGAGGACGGAGAGACAGAGAGGGTGGAGCGGATGGTCATGGAGTAGTTTCATACTGAAGTAAAGAAAAATAAAAATATGAAGGAGGAAGAAGAAAGGAAGTATAAAGCAGCACGTAACAGAGGGTTTGAGTGTGAAGTGAGCTGAGTAATTAATGAAGGCAGAGGAATAAATGCAAGGTAGAGGGGGTAGCAGATATATACAGAGGGGTTCAGAGTCCAAGGTCAAGGCAATGATGTTCTCTGTAAAGGTGACGGCTATTAGGTTTCTGAAGGGTCAAGGCTCCTAGAATTTTGAACGTTGGAAAGTTGGGTACCGGTTTGTGTTGCGTAACGGACCCGTTTGTACTCCGTTAACCAATTATAATTTGCAACGTCGAACTCCAATTGACCCAAATAAATATACCGTTTTGGCCAGCGCGACGAGGCGGACACAACGGTATAAAGATATCAGTGATTTGATTGAATTATAAAATTCGAAATTTCCTACTGAAGGAAAATGCAGTAAAACGTCGAAAATTAAGTGCGACGGAGCTAAAGAGGTCCGAATTTGGAAAAACGAAAAATGACGTCTTGCTTAGAAAACGATTTAGAATTTTTCTATGTAAAATATTTAGGTTTCGAAAACGATTTATTTTCATTGATTACTAACAGATTTAAATTGAAGTAAGTTTACGCGCGAAATAAACTTTCATATTTCCGGACGAAAATTTACCAGTTGCTATGTTTAATTAGACGCATTCCAAATGTGAAGTTTGAATAGCATCGGAATTTGTTTGTGAAAATTCGAAATTCTACACTAAATAAGCGATTTTTTTTTTAAAATTTTAAACTGGGTCTGAATTTCAGGGTCGTTACACTAGTAGTATCAATTTTCATTTAAGAATTCACCATTCCCTCTTAAGTTTAGTATAAGCATTTCATATGCTTCTTATATTCATTTTCACTTTACCACTTTAGTTTATATCCATTTCTATTCAAATCGGTTCTTTCATTTCCATATGAATTCAATTTATCTTTAACTTTAAATATTGAATTTTATTTTCCATTTAGAACTAATTCATGTCATTATTTGAAATTGGTTTCATTTACTAACCTATTTTAGTTTCCAATTTGGATTTGTTTGTCGTTAACAAAATTTCCAAAGTTTTCAAAAAAATTCTAACTGCCAAAATTTCTGAAAATTTTTGGCAGAGTCCCCTTTGTACAGAGGAGCTTTTACAATTTGACAAAAGAGATAAATAAATATATATACATCGACCCACCCGGTCGGAAAAACCAAAAACAGTTCATATTTCCTATTTTTATTGCGTAGGCGTACCTTATTTAGCATTTTAAGCAAGCGGCTTATTGGTTTTAGCAAATAGCACAACCTAATCCAGCCACACGGCTTCCAGGTACCTGTACTTACTCAATTTAAACATGTAAGCGCCAAATATATGAAGTTTAACAATATTTCACTTAGTTGCAATAGTTAAACACATGAATTCTAAAAGAAAAACATACCAAACATTTTTCCATAAGCAATTTATATAGTTTCCATGTTAATTCAACTGTTTTCAATTTATTTATAACTATTTTCATTCAATTCGAATGGTTTTCAATCCATTCGTACACAACTTCATCAATTTGAATAATTTAAAACTCAATTGCTTACATTTAATTTATTCTTAAGAAAACTGAACTCATATTTAATTCAATTGCTTTCAAAATCAATTTATTTTGCTCCTATCAATTCATAGAATTTAATTACTCCTATTTGCATCCAATGACAATTTATTCTATGCAGTTTGACGAGATCTATGTGAATAAATAAGTATTTATGTTTTATAATCATTTTAAATGGATTTCAACTCAATCTATACTTAATTCTATTCCATTATTTTAAAATTTATTCACAATTCATATATTCTCATTTTCATTGCATTTCGGATTTGAATCCATTCACTTGCATTACATTTTATTTACCAAACTAGTTCATTATTCAAACAAGTTGCATTCAAACTGTTTGATCTAGCTCGACACATTCTGTTTAAATTTTATTCACAATCCATTCATTTACATTTCGTTCCATATTTGTTTATTCCAAACTATTTTATTTGGCTCGAAAACAATGCAGGCTATTTTATTCAATAACCATTTTAATTTTTGTTTACGATCTATCCATTTACGATTCATTTCTTATCCTTATTCATTTAAAACCATTCCACTAACTTGAAAAACATTCTATTTTTCCATTGTCTCCAAGTTATTTCTATTCTTTAACAATTTAAATGGTTTACAATTGTTAAATTAAGAATTTCATTTCATTAAATATTATCGGCAACTCACCGAATTTTATTTAAATTAAAGTTCATTTTTACTTGATTTAAATCCAATCGACTATTATTAATCTTAATTTTAGGTTGAATTCAATTCAACTCCTTTCCACCCTTTAGCTTCACTCCAATTTTATACTTAAGCTCATTTCATTTTCAAGTAATTTTTTTTATTCAACTTAATTCTCTCCCAATTAAATTTCATTTTAAATCTGCAATTTCATTTGATTGGTTATTATCAAATTTAACTTTTCAGATTCAACTCATTCATTTAATTACATGGTCATCTCCAATTTATTTCCACTTATTTGAATTTTATTTCCACATTCATACCATTGCTATTTAATCCATTTACATTTTTATTCGATACACTTCAATTATATTTAATTTGTTAACACTTTAATTTTAATTTTAATTTAAAACTCAAGTTCTAAATCCACTATCCATTTTCAATTTAAAAACCCATTTCATGAGCTCACAATTCAATTTCATTTACCTCACTATCGATCCAGGTCGAATTTGATTTATAACTTGAGTTTTATTTCCAATCTTCATTATTAGCTTATAATTCAGCTTCTATTTTACTACATTGAACTCCATTTACACATTTTATTAACTAATTTATTATAAAATTAGCTCTCTCCTATTTATAGCTCAATTCTTTATTTTTAATTTCAAATACCACTTCATTTTATTTTCTTAGTTCAATTTTATTATATAATTTAAGTTTGGATTTCCGTTTCATTATCCAAAACATGAAACAAAATTTATTTTGGATTTTCTATTCCACTTTTCAAATTTTATAAGTCACAACTTATTATTTACACAATTCCATTCATCATAGACTTGAATATATTCTTCTTTTATTTTAACTCAAGCCTTATGCTTATTTATAACCCAGGCATATTTTATTCCATGCAATTTAATTCTGATTCCTTTATAAGCTATTCTAATTTATTTACTTCAATCCAATTCTTATCCAACTTATTTTCCATTTGTCCAGTCAAAAATCTAATTCCATTCAATAATTCAATTGAATTCTTGTTCCAATTCAATTTTATTTTTACTCGGTTTTATTTAACTCAGTTCGATTCCAGCTTAATTTGTATACAACTGGATATTATTTTCAGCCTATTTAATTAATTTCAATCTAATTAAATCTTATTTCCAAATCCAAGTTACTTTCATTTTTAACTCTTCTCTTTAAATTTAAATTCCAACATTCAAAGCTTATATTCCTTCCTGATTTCAAAATCATCTCAATTTATAAGCTTACAACCTATCTCATCAAGATTTTCAAATACCCGACTTTTTGTTTCAAATTATCTTGAAATCTCCAACATGTCAAATCACATTTCATAAAAATTTAAACCAATCTGGGTTTTATTCCCAACAAGTTTCCTTTGAAGTTTCAAAAACAGACAGGTTTTCCTGAACAAATAATTTGGCAGCAATTCATCACTTAGGAACTCGAAAATGAACATCGATGATGCTGCAGTCATCACCGAAGTTATTTTCCAGTGACTGAAGTGAATTCAATGCTATCTCACTTCCAAAATCCATTATAAAACAAATTTCCATTCAGAAATACCTCCAAAACAATAATGTTATCATTTGTCTTCAAAACACTTCGATAAACATTCCCAAAATCTCTAAAATTTGAATTTCCAAATCCTAGTTAAATTAAATTCTAGCTATAATTCATTTGTTCACTTTATGCTTATACAAAGTCTCATTTGACCGTATTTCAATTTATATTTTACATTTATAATTCATATTTATAAATTTCATTTTATAATGAATTTATTCCCATAAATTTTAGTCATATTTCAATTTCTAGTTAAATTTTCACTTAACAATGATAATACATTAATATTATCATTTCTAACATCCAAGCAACCATATATTAGCTAAGTAGTTTTCAAAAACTTCTCTTTATATCAAAATATGTTTTTGGGTAAAATTATTTCTTTTACCCATATTTAAAACAATACCGTGTCAATTGCTCTATTCAAATGTTTAAAAACTCCTTCGATACAGTTGCGCAGACTATGTCGATGAAGGTTCATATGCCACTCAATAAATCAATCAACACAATACTAAAACAATTTATATTCACTAACAAATACGCGCTCATATCTATTAATACGCTCAAACTCATTATAGAGTACTACGGACTCTATTTTATGAGTAATTCCCACCAGAGCCAAGGTTATCTCCAACCTAAGCTCTGATACCAACTGTAACGACCCGCAAATCCATACTCCTTGAGTCAACACTATTCTACAACACTCAACTCAAGTTGTACAGAAATATAAACCATCTGGGTTAAAGAAGAAGAGGTAGAAGAAGAAAATAGAAAACAACAACAGAACCTAACCATCGCAGCGGAATAAAATATAATAGGTAATGAATAATTTTACTCAAATATCAAATATCTCTGTTTATATATTACATCATCAGAATACATCAATCACAGCTCAACATCTGTATCATACAATGGATACACAACAACTCAAGATACACAACAAATCAAACACAGCGAAATAAATAAATATATATATATATAAACAAGTATGGGAGTACGTATCGTCCTCTTGCTCATCTCCTGAGCTCCACAGCGTCATATCCTGTATTCTATAATACTCGGTCTGACCCGAGCATTACATTTAAATAACACCCGAGTCAGTCTGGAATACCAGCGTGAGAAAATCACAACCAATTGATTATTAAAGTTTCAAAAATCCATTGAAAACAAAAGCATCTCGTAAGACCACGCCACAAATAAATATGTCGGGTCTTTACCTTACGATAGCTAAAACAATTTTTATAGAAATCCTCTGATATTATAATAGGGTCTATATACAAATACTTATAAAATAGCTGAAATTGTTACATTATTAAATTCCAGCTACTAGCCACAAAGTGGGTAATACAAACAAAACTCGTGCAAGGCTCGTAGGGAGAATGGATTTCCAACTAATGACTAGGCACTAGGGTACCACCTGTCACAGTATGGGGCCTAGATCACCGTACCGAGGAGTACACCCGCTCCATTGTAACACAAGGCCGGGACTACCCCTTACTGGATAATCCCGAGTGTGATCATCCCGCGGTTGGGATCAGCAACCGCCCACTAAGCCGAAATAAAAAGGGACATCTAGACTGGAATGACCTCACCCTACTTCGGTGCTACCCACCTAGCCTTGCTGCATAACCCCTGATTTTCAGTCATTCCCATTTGATGAGGCTTGAGGCTAAGCGTTACCTTTATAGAACATATCCCTTAGAATGCCCATCGTCCACCTAATGATGTTTCGCAAGCATTTATCCATACAAGTCCGTCCCGGGTTCGAACGGAACCGAAGGCACTATTCCTACTACATCCATTTTGGAAATATCCTCAGGATTAGTAGCGACTAGCCCTTGCACTTCACTGCTCCATCTTCACATCCAAAATCATTTTTCACGAAAATGTACAAACCGGATCGAAGTGGTTTTCGAGAAATAATTCTCGATCTCGGTCTCTTCGAAACGATCAACGTATTTGGCCAATATTGATAGTCGGTTATTTAACTATCAATTAATATTCACAAACATCGATCACATAATAAATAATTTTCCACATTATTTATTTATCTCAAAAATATCTTCCCAAGATATGTGTTTACTTTTCAAATTCCTTTTGAAAACAGTTTTCAAGGCTATCTGCCTTCTCAGAATAAATTTCAAGTATTTCTATTTCCACTGGAATCACCAAGCACAAATCTAGATTTTAAAAATAATTTAAAAACACTTTACTTTTAAAAATATACATTAAAACGTTCAAGTAAAAATTACTTTAATAATTTGTTAAAAATACATACTATATGAATATTTGAAAATAAGGTTACTTAATAAAATAAAAAAATAGATTTCTACTTTTAAAAACAAATTACTAAGTTACTTCTTAATAATTACTGCTTAAATAAATTAAAGAAAATACTTACTTTAGACTTTAAATATTAGAAATAATAGATTTTAAAAAACTTGTTTTTTTTCTTTGTTTTTAAACAACTTTAAAACATTTAATTTATATTTTAAAAATTTACCTTTAAAAACATGTACTTGGTTATCCAGAGAAAAATTCTAACTTCAATCACTTAAATCAGATTCTCCAAATTGATTTCCAATTTATTTTGCTTGAAATAAATTATTTTACTTGTCAGTTCATTTCCAAATTCAGTAGTTATGGACTTTATTATTATTATTTTTCTTCTTTACTCTTTCAATAATTCAAGTGTTATATTCTAAATAAATGTTTGTTCTTTTTATTTAATAATACTACATTTTAAAATTCATTAATTTCCTTTCCATTCTCTAGTTTTATTTATTAAAATTTTAAGTCACTTTATTTCTTTCCAAGTCATTTTTAAATTTATTCTATAATTATTTTACTTGTAATTTCACTTCTTTTATTTTCATTTCAAAAATCAAATTTATATTTTGGTAATTCATTATACCCAATTATATCGACCAAGCCATAGCATTCAATACTTTCATATAATTCACCATAGAATATCAAATAACCAGAACAGATAATATCAAATAATTTAAATAAAAGTTGAGGGGTCCAGTTGGATCCCTCCAATCTGTTTTCCCTGCACCCACAGACGTTAGCATACATAATATACCAATTTCAACTTATAGCATACTATATCACATCAACCAATTCAAGCATTCAAACAATTATTTAAATTTAATCATTTAAATTTAAATTTATAATCAACTGAGTGAGATTAACTCACCTTTATTTTATTAGCATCCATTCCAATCCAGCTTGCCTCCTTCTCGATTTTTTTTACCTTGTATAAATATTTATTCGGTTTATTAATATCTTTGGTTAACCAAAAATCTATTAATATTTAATAAATTTAAATTAACAAATTCTCCTTAAATAAATTATTTTTGGTAACTAAAATAAATTAAATCAGTTTATTAACCACATTAATCACTAATATACTTTATTAACGTAGACTGGTAGATTTTACGCTTCTAAACTAACTTCATATAAAAATTTATAAACTGCATATATGTATATATATATATATATATTCTTATTGTCTATTTATTATTTTCTGTAAACATATAATGTATATCATAAAAATAAAACAAACTGCAAATAGCCTCAGAAAACGAAAATACCTCAATCATAGACCGGAGACGACGAACCCTAGCTTCTAACTGCAATAGAACGCAGCCGCCACTGACACGATGCCGAGCTCAAAAAAAACTCACCAGGCCCTAGAAAAACGAGTTGCTTTATCGAGGAAAATCGAGCATCCATCGAGTTCAATTGAACTTCCCTCGCTGTCACGACTTCGGTCGAAACCCCACCTTCACGTCCTGTCGAACTCGCGATTCACGACGTTCCCCCATCACGACGACGGCGAAGACCTCGGCCAAGACTCTCGAACACGGGCACAAATTGAACCCTAACCCTCGCCTCAACTGGAGGAGACCCTCCTAATACTCGATCGCGATTTGATTTGCAAAAATCCAGACTTGAAAGGAACCGCGCGGCCATGGGTGATGGGAAGATGGCACGCGATTTTGTTTTTGATTTAGGGAAAATTTCGTTTTGAAGAAATGGGCTTTGGTATGAGCAAATTTAAATCAAAGAAGTTTTTCTTTAAATGAATTTTGAAGAGGGAGTTATAGATTCGGCCTTTGAAATTTTATAAACAAACTGCCTCGAAATTTTTTTAAACATGAAGAAGGGCTTTGATAGAAAAAAATGACAAGTGTTGAAGTATACGGGAAGATAAAGGAAGACTTGGCGTACACAAGAAGCTTAATTAATTAAATTAAATTTCATTAGCTTATAATCAATTAAATTTTCTGCGTTTATATATCGTACACTCACACACTAACTTCGATCAATACGAAATTTGAAATCCGATAATAATTCAATATTACGGACCCAATGGAACTGGTTTCGTCAAATTCCGAGACTGTGCCTCGGAAGGCTATTTTTAAATTCAACTTAAGCTTTAAAATTTTAAAACTGATCAAATCACTGTTAAATTCAATTTTAAAACTTCTATTATCTTCAACGTTATCAATATAAATTTTATAAGCCTTGAAATTATTTTTAACAGGTTTAAAACTCCAAATTCAACAATTTACCCAAATTCACTTATTTGATTTAATAATTCAATTATCAAATAAAATGTGGTATTCGCAATACAAGTTAAAATTACTCTGTAACGTCCCGCTTTTTCGCACACTTTGAATCGACACACGTGCCAATTCAAACCATACGGAACGGTGGATTGTTATGGGGTAAATAAGAAAAAACAGAGAAGACAAAAAAAAACTAAACAGAATCTCACAGCGGAAGGATAAAATATAATAATCAAATATATAGTTTATAAATCTGTTTACATAACCATTTATATAATACATATCAGAGTTACACATATCAGAGTTACACATATCAGAGTTACATATATCAGAGTTACACATAATAATCAATTTTTGTCTTCGTACTCCAGAGCTAAATCTTCCAATCCTGAAATGCTCGGACTGACCCGAGCGAATTTGAAAAGACAAAAACGCCCGAGTCAGAATTAAAAGATCTTATGTGAGTTAAATTAACAGAAATAAATATGAGTGCAGTAACTCAAGAGATGCTCGGGATTTACATCTCCTAAGGATCCGTTAAACTATTTACTATGTAGTATATTGCGCTATTATAATAGTGTCTATTTGTAAAATAAACTTACTTTTAAATAGCGTTAAGGCTTTACATTTTCCACCTTAACACGTAATAGTCCCAATAGTCCATCCAATATCATGGTCCCTCCTGATCGGGAAGCCAC
This sequence comes from Allium cepa, assembly GCA_030765085.1. NCBI lineage: Eukaryota > Viridiplantae > Streptophyta > Magnoliopsida > Asparagales > Amaryllidaceae > Allium > Allium cepa. The sequence goes on from CM060942.1 coordinate 362,971,220, forward strand.
CAGAGGATACAACACGGGCTACGGGAGAAATCCAAACTCGTACAAGGCGCGATTGGGTAGGTGACACGCCACAACTAGGCAATGCCAGGGTAGATATACCAATTGCTATCCGGGATGGTGGTAACGCGTAACCGCAGCTACCGCCCACCTCGAACTAACACCCCCAAATCAAAGAAATCAATAGTGGCCGCCGAATCAATCCAAAGTCAGAGTATAGTATCGAAGGAGTGCGTTCGATCAGAGGAATGACCTCATTGGCCCGAGAATCGCTCCTGTTTTAGCCACCTTATGCCAACTCACGGGAGTTGGATCCACGTATTTACCTACAGGAAACGTCGCCACTAACCTACTTCATTCTGGAATCTCCACCGCGTACACGGTTAGTCAAAGTGGTTTTCGGTATCGACAGAGAGTATGTCCATATCTGATCCCGGTCTCTTTGTCAACCAATCGTTATTATAACACCGCGGTTATTAAAAAAAATTATACTTTTAAAACCATAATAAAATATCCATTTAAAACCCATATAAACTCGATATCATTTATTCTTAAAACCCCAAATCATACGATATCATTTATTTTCCAATATATATTCTTTCCAAAATCATAGGGTTTCCAAAGTAAAATATCTAGAAATCAAAACTCTTGAATATAATATTTCCAAATTATACTACCTTGAAAACATAGCTTTGAAACAAAATTTCCATCTCTTAAATTGTTAAATATTAAATTACTTTTATAAACAAAATAGCTTCTTTAGATTTCACAAATCAATTTCAAATATCGATTTAAACTTCCAAATACCATTTCAATTCTTATGTTTCAAGGCTTTAAATATTTCACCATTTCAAACAGACTCATTTGACAATTCCATATATATATCAAATTCAGTTACTTATTATTTAGACTTGAAATGTTTGCTTAATGAATTCAATATAATTTAAGAAAACCTTTAACTTCATATAACTGGATCATCTTTCAATTTATTATATATTCATTTAATCAACCTGATATTCATTAAAATCACTTTACACAAAAATCAAGTTAAAAATCATATCCTTTAAAAATTCTAATTTTTATTAAATTTCAATTTAACTTAATATCAATCTTCCAAATCTATTCTCATTTAAGTCATAAAACTCAAGAAATTAAATTTTAAATAAATGTTTAGTCTTATTTGATCTTAAAATCAAACTTATTTAAACTTCAAATCAAACTTATACAAAGCTTAAAAACTGGAAATTACTATATATATATAATAGCCTTTATCAATAACCAAATCAATATCTCATAAACCATATATATATAACTTTACAAAACCATAGAAAAACATTTCAAAAATAATTTTATATATTTACCGCGGTGCCTGTATATAATTTTCTATCCTATGGTCAAGTGATACAGATGTTTATCATTTCAATCCGCAATTTAAAATGAAAAAAAATGCGGTTATATATCATTTCAAACCGCAAGCTCGAATGAATGAAATGCATAGCAACCTGCAATTAATAAAATTTAATCATCCATCAAATCATACATCCATTTATCACAGTCATCATTTAATTTCAAACAATCATCAATACATAACAGATGATAAATAATGGTATCAATTATCAGTTTATACTCAAAATAAATTTAATAACTGTTAATTGGCAGTTTATATGCAAAAATAAACGAAAATTTAACTGGCAGTTAGTATGAAATAAAAATTTAACATAACTATGACTGGCAGTTAATATGCAATTAAATAAATTTTAACTGTCAAATTTATGCAATAAATAAAATTAATTAACAATTATATTAAATGAATGCGATTTATCAGAGATAATGAATAAAATATGCCAAACAGTCATAAAAAAATTTCTACCCATATCTAAAATTAATTTAACAAACACAAGAAATTTTAGAAATTGTGAGTGGGTTAAAACACTCACCTTTTGAATTTAAATCGAATTTAAATCCGATTTAAACCCAAAAATTCAACGGTCTCCAAATCTGTCCAAACCAGCGTCAAAAAATCTGGAATTTAATTACGATCCTATCAAAAAAAATCGCGCATGAATCGGAGTTCGTATGTGGAAGTTAAATGTATTAACGCGTTTGAAAAATCAAAATTAAATTAAATTCAAACAAAATAAACCTACCTATTACCACCTGCCACGTCAACATTTCCTGCGCACCCCTAGTGACTAATCTCACCAAACCCATGTTCCAATTTCGCAAATAGATGAAGAAATCAAAAAGCCCCAATTCAACCTTTTGGGTTTCGAATTTTACACGTTTGACCGTGATTTCTGGTTGACTCAAGCGACTATTGCAAAAACAGAGACTGCGCTTAGATCCGTAGATGAAAACTACAACATAATCTTTGAAATTTTCTGAGAACTTTGAATTTTATTTGATTTTTGAATAGAATTGGATCTGAAATTTGCATCCATTTAGGAAGAGAAAGAATTGAAGAAAATGAACGCACAAATAAAAGAGAATAGATGGAGGCTAGGGTTTATAATTGGGTTTATATAGATAGGTTAGAATTAGAGTAGATAGATCTGATAAACAAACGCGCTGAACGATAATTTAAATTAACGTAATAATTACAAATCACCATACTATGAAGACAATTACATTATTTCCCATTTATTACTTTATTTAACACAACCCTTAATTTACATCTATTGCAATGTTTTCAAATTTAATTGAATGAACTAATTATATCACTCCTAATAATTGTTGTAAGACTCTAAATCCCACATTTGTAAGTATATATTATTTCCACTAAAATACTATAGATATATACAGAGTATAGGGTTCCATTAAATTATTATTTATTATATATATTCAAATTAACTAAATTCACTATTGAAGTCCGTTTATATTTATTACCAAATATCCATTTAACTTTCCCAATAAATTTGAATCCCATTCATTTAATATAACAAATCAAATTTCCATTCACACCTTATTATCAACCCACAATTTATTGCAATTCATTATCTTAGATAGATTTTATACAATGAATATCAACTTTACATTAAATTTCTATCCAATGAATACTTATTCATCAATCAATTCAATATTTACTTTTCTTTCCCTCTATTTGATACTTAACCTAGTATACATTTTAATGGGTAAACATAACATTGAATTATAATGCATTTCTCATGCATGCTTCATTTCATATAAATTCCTCTTTATTAACTAAGTCACATTAACAAAACAAAATAATTTTTTTTATTTCAATCGATTACCGGTCTAGACTTAATATATTAAATAAACGGTTAACCTAAAACGATTGTTACCCCTTTAGCATTCAAATTCACTTACGACTATTATTAACACAATGTTGCCATTTGATTTATATATATTTAAATAAATTATATGAATGGGTAAAACTTTAAAAATTATCTTACCTACAAATTTACTCACAAACATCCTAAATTACCAACTAGCAATTTATTTTTAATTACTAAATTTGCATTGATTATGTCAAGTTGAGATTTAGTACGCATTATTTCCTCAAATAAATAAATCTTTGGATTTAAATTCCTAAAACCATAAATTATGTCCTACCATAAATCTATGCTTTTATTATTTTACGTTCACACTCCCGTTACTCTATAATAAATCTCCAAGTAATGATATCCTAAACCAACATTAATTTATATATCAATCCTTATAACTCAACAAATTTGTCAAATATGAATAACCTTAACAATACTTACACATATTATCTTACTTACAATAATGTAATATTAAACGTTGAATTTCATTTATTTTGCAATACTTCAATTTAATTAATAAATACTGCTCCTATACTTAAATCTATATTAACAAATCGTTAGATTTGGATCGGTAGAAATCGGTTTACCAAAGCTTACGTACACATTACGTAAATAAACAACTATATAAATTTGCCACCTATTGGCTCTAAATTTTATTCTTAAGTTTGTTACCTATCAATTTAGATTATACTTCCATCTATAATGCAAATCCAAATCTCCTCTAACTGCATAAATTAGGGCAATTTATTGCAATTGATTTCCCATTAAACTTCATAAATTAACAAATTGAAACCTAAATAAAAACGTTTATTTATTTAAAAATCCTGTTGTTTAATTGAATTGACCATTCACGGATATAATTTACATTGTTCTCCAATTATTACTTAAATACATCACACAACGTTAAATGTGTATTCAATACAATTTGTTACCAAAGTTAATTTAACGAAAACAATTGCGCCCTTAAAATTTCTCTTCATTCATTAATTGCTAATTGTTATTCAATTAAACCCATTCATTTGATTTCCCTATTATGCATCAATTATAAGCCCATCATCTTAAAGGTGATGTCTACATTTTATACTATAAATTTACCCTTTTATATTCCAATATCAATGAATGCTCACATACAAATTTAGATCTTAACTCCAATTAGTTATTCCATTTAATCCATTAATTACTAACTTTAATTATTTAAATTTGATTGTCTAACATACAACTTGAACCTATTTCCAAATTTTCATAATTAATTAACCCTTACAATAATTTACAAATAAAAGGGATTGTATTAAATAAATTATTTATTGTCCTGCATTTCTTTATTTCACCCATCTACATTCAATACCCATAATCAATTTTTTATTTCATTGTTAAATCCAATACTTGCATTACTTTACTTATTCTAACTTATATCCAATGCAACAATTTCCACTATTTCTATTAATTACAATATATAGTTAAATTTGTAAATTCTAATTTCCCTTAATACATCAAATTTCACATACTCTTTCATATAAATAACTAAGATTTTTATTCCTTTCTAAATTTAAATTAAAAATCCTATTAATTATATTCATTTTAAACATCGAATTTACATGGGTCATTACACTCTCCTTCACTCAAAACTTTTCGTCGCCGAAAAGGAAAAGAAGGAAAAGAAGAATTAAATACAATACATCTTATTCAAAATATTTAACTTATAAACAATTAAATTTACAAAATTAATTACTTTAAATAAGATATCCTAATTTATAACTATTTAATCCTTTATATTTAGATTATTAAAGTTTGGAAAAACATTTTCAAAATATTTCTAAGATACTACAATTTCTTATATAATCCAAAGGGTTACAATTTATATAAAGTGAAATATTTAAGTGGTTTCAATCCTAACAACAAATCAATACAACAACCATCAGTTCAACAAACAGCATACACACACATACAAAACAACCATTAAATCAAACAAACAAATAGTTGTTCGGGTTCAAAACTTTTAAATTGTTTGGAATGAAGAATAACTACTAGCGCATCATTTACTCAACAGTCTTAGATAAAACCAAATAGATTATTCATTCACCCCAAATCAAATTTTAAAGTACCCTTGCCCAAACAACCATCAACAACGAATTCAAACAACAATCAACTTAACTTATTAATAATTTCATCTCATACCTTTGTTATTTGATCTTCTCTTTTTATTTAAACCACATAAATTTTCCTTTTATAATTTATATTTATTTCTAACAAACTTTAAATTTTATTTTCTCATTCAGTGGTTGTTTCCTTTATTTCTACTTATTACTTACAATTATTCATTTTCATTTATTCGGGTCATGTAAGTTTCTTTTATTTGTATTATATTTAGTGCACTTCTCAATTTCAATCATTTATTTAATGCTTACATTTCTATTATAATTAATTATAGTAACCCTTTTTTAATTACACTTAAATTCTTAACCTTATAATATCCATTCTCATAAGTAAAGAATTTTATTAATTCATTCACTAACGTTTTGCAGTCATTTATTTTTCTTTTTACTTAAAATTTCTCAATTCCATTAAATAAGGTCATGCCAGTTTCCCTCCTTTTCACTATAATTATTTATTTATTTATTATCGCATGATCTCATTTAGTTACCCTTTAATTACTTAAGTTTAAATCATCTATTTGTCACACTTACCTTTAATTATATTTACTTGGTAAAATTTCAATTAATACTTAAGTTTAAACATTAAATTCTCATTTATAATAGCAAATTCATTGAATACTTCATTACCTACTTTTACTTGTACAATTTTCATTACATTCCCTATTAAACATTTCAACTTTTAATATTTGGTAAGTTATATATGTTTTTAAAGAATACACTTGAAAGTTATACAAGTTTCTCATTTCCTATGGTAAATTTAACATTTAATAATAATATTCTTTATTTTATAGGTTATAATTTCAACTTTCATTTAAGACCATTTTTAACCTATCATTAAATCTCTTATTTCCTTTAGAGGTTTTAATTTATTAATTACCTATTTTTCGATTCACTACAATAATTGAAACAATTAATTAATGGAAATTTAAGAATTTAATACCGGTTTAAATTTTCACTTTATTTTAAAACAATAGATAAATATATTCTTACAACTTATATATCTCTAATTATTTTAAAACAATTTAAAATTTAGATATTTTAAAAATGAATCTGTAGTAGAATTTACTACAGTGGCCTTTCCCCTTCGAAACTCGAAAATGAAAGTCGATGATGCGGCCGCCATCACCGAAATTATTTTCCAGCGACAAAGAGGAAAGTACAAAACTTTTTCTCCAAAATCTTCTTTAAAACAATTCTTCCGAATTATATTGAAATATTTATATCAGAAAATACTTATAAGCAATATTATTATATTCCAAAATTTATTCGAAAGAAATTTCAAAACCCCGGAACTTAAGTTCTAAATTTCCAAATTTCATTCATGTTATTTTTCAATCTTATTTCTATTATTAATTATACACTTTATTACCTAACAACCATTCTATTACATCCAAATATAGATATTATTTTGAAAAATTATTTTATAGAAAATATAAAAGGTAAAATTATTTCATTCACCTATATTAAAATCAAATATTATGTAAATCCCTATTGATGTCATAGCGTCCCATGCACCAACCAGAATTTATAAATACGAAACGGAACAGATTAACACAATATAAAAACCTTTTTATAACACTAACAAATACGCCCTCTCATATATATACACTCAGCGACTCCCATAGTGTAACGACCCGCCGCTCTGACCGCCTCTAGCCGGTAATTAAACCAACTAGAAACGTTCAAAATGACGGATTGTTATTTAGTTTATAGAATTTAAAGAGAATCAGTCACAATATCACAAAACAATAATATATTTTTCATAAATGAACTTTCTTTTATATACAATTATCAGAGTTAATACAATAAGTTACATTTTATACAGCGGAAACAAATTTTATTAAGTACAAGAAAAATAATTTTCTGAAAAGCTTTAGTTGTGCTTTCCCCTCTCTCTCTAACTTCGCTGCGCGCAAAACTCCAAGCTGTAAAAATACTCGGTCTGACCCGAGCGTTATTGCAAAACACAAAAACACTCGAGTCAGGATTAATCTTTATTTAAGTAAATAAATTTGAAATGAACTGAATAAATGGTAACAGAGATGATGAAACAAATGAACTAATTTAAAATCTATTTTAGATTTTTACATTAACAATTTCAATTTTTTTTTTTAATTCTGTCGATCCCGTGTGGCTGCAGTACACACGTATATTTACACACATGTGCACTGCCTCGCCAACACGTGTGCAAGTGCAAATCACAAAGACCACAAAGATACAATAACAAGCCAGAACAGAAATAACACAGCAGGTCAAAGGCAGAGAACACAAGTACAGGCAGCAATGCACAACAAGTTCAGCAGCCCCAAATACAACAGTAAATACAACTACAAGCACAAGGTAAATCAACAGCCATAGAATCAACATGTATGCACAACAACCCAGCTACACAAGCAGTGCAGACCACAAGGCTGAGACAATAGAACCCAAATACAACCCAAGTGCTTAGTGCAGACTACAAACTCTTACTTGCAAGTGAATTAATTGCCACAACTCAATGCTAACAATATGGACTGGACAGTGCACCAAGGGTAAAAACAGAGCAAGGCCCAGCGTATAACAGATACACAAGGCAGAGACATCATAATAAAGGTCACCAAGCCATAAACCAAATGCAAAAAGGATCAAGTCAATAAGTCAATTCAACTGCAACATCAAAGAGCAGTGACCAACACAAGTGACAGTGCCAATTTGAACAAGTATACATGTATCAGAGGGTATGTACAGTGATATGCAGTGATCAAATAGTCTGCATTTGCTCAATTTTCCAGAGCTGTTGCTGTTCATTTAGCTTGAATTCGTTACTGAAACAAAGTGCAAGGTTAAACAATCTTTTGAACTTGCTTACATTCAAAACTACAACTTATTTTGATTTTATGGTGCAAATTTAAACACAAACTCCAACTTATTACAAACCAGTTTCAAAGAGATGTGGAAAAGGGATTTAGATCTTGTAACTGTGTTTCAACAGTTTCTAGAAATAAAGAAGCTTCACAACTTTGCTTGATTTATTATTGAAACACATATTTCAAGTTTAAAACAAAAATTTAACTAGTTTACAACTTTTCAGAAACAAGGAGAGAATCAAAATTCAGATGCTACTGTGTGTTTGTTTTTCTTTTTCTTTCCACATTTTCTAGAAATAAGAATATAAAAATTTTGCTTAAATCTTTATTACTGGAACAAAGTACAGAGTTTTAAACAAACTTGAACTTGGATTACTTTCCATTCCAGAAGAACTGAGGGGGAGAAAGATTGGTTTGGCCATAGTTACACTGTAAACAAGAGAGCCAAGGAAATAGGAAAAAGAAATGTCTTTTCTAGGCATGCATTCTTGGTTTTGATTTGTACGAATATATTTTTTTCAAGTTCAATTTAAGTGCATCTGAACAATTTTCATGTTAACACTTTAACCTATCCACAGTTAACTTCTTTTGAGACTGTATATCATAACAGAGGTGGCCTATGTATATACTCAGGCATGAATCAACTACAAAGAACAGGCATTTGGGGACATGAAGACTGGAACAACTAATGAAGACAACATAGGTCAATGCGACACTACATGCAACAATGAAATGAGTAATGCAACAAGACAGAATGCTACTGCACAAGACAAAGGGGCAGGCACAATGCAAATACAACATAGCAGTACGAATGGTACATGCAACTGAGATGAACAGAAGTGCCACAATGGTTAGGGAATATGAGATGCAGACAACATCAAGTTCGAGCCAGCAAAGACTCAGCAATGTCAAAGAAAACAAAACTACAAATTAACCAAGATTTAACCAAGGAAAATGGAATTTTTTTTTTTAAATCAAACAGAAGTTTGAAATTGAGGAAACAGGAATATGACAGATAACAAGCATGCACACATAGATATATTCACCTATATGTATTCACAACAAATTCATTTATAAATTAATTTCTTATTAAAAACATGAAATCAACCTTTACCTATTTAATTTTTTTTTAAGTTGAGTTACTCACATGCATTTCAAAACAGAGGGACAGTCAACATAAACAAGCATGCAAACACATTATCACTTAACAAAAACAATTTCAGGTACCAAAACATCACAACATATTATAGGCTTAAGTGATTGATTCACGGATAAACAAAGAAGAAGGTTTGGGTTCAGAGGTTTCCATATAAATATTCATTAACAAAGCAAGATCCAACACATGCAGCAACACAAAGCAAGTCAAGATTTAATAGCCTCTATTCTCATCAGATTCTTAAAATGATAGCATCTGTTCTCAACAGTAAAAAAAAAAAAAATTAAATTTATAGCATCTGTTCAAATCAGTTTTTAAGAAAAACAAATTTTCAAAACAACAATCTGAAATCAAACATTTGGAAGCACCTGTTCTCATCAGGTTATTTATAGCATTTGTTTTTATCAGTTTAAATTAAAATTTAAATAGTGTCTATTCTTACCAGTTTAAAACAAATATCAAATAGCATTTATTCTTATTAGTTTAAAATCAAAAATTGAGTAGAATCTGATCTTAACAGTTCAAAAACACAACATCAGAGCAAATGATAACGAATAGCAACCAACAATCCAACATGCAGTGAGTTATCTGTTCTTATTAGTTTAAAATTCAAATTTAACCGAGCAACTGAAAGCTAATAATCACCAAATCATAGCATGCAACCAACATTCAATCCAAACAAATTTAAACACCTGAATTAAAAATTAATCGTGAGCAGAAAACTCACCATAACAAAGTCGAAATAGCCCCAAATTTGATTACAAGCCCTAGTTTTTGAATCGCGAGAAGTAAAGCCCCAAATTTTCCAAAGCAGAACGAGTCGAGAAGAACGAAGCCGCCATATTTTTTTTTCTTCGTGATTTTTTTTTTTGGTTTAGGGTTAATGAACGAGTGAATAACGAAATAAAGGGGATCGGATAAAAGAAAGGGCACTAGTATTCAAACGTGGGCCGGTATAAATTTCAAAGCCCAAACCATAAACAAGTTTTCCTCTTATTTTTTTTTATTTGTTTTGAATTTCAATAGGTTTTATTATTACTTTGTTTTGTTTTGTTTTTGTTTAAGTTATGTTGTTAAATTTTTTTACTAAGTGTATTTGTTTATTTTATTTTGTATTGATTTTTTTTTTATTTAAGCTAAAGAAAAGAATGTTATTAAAATTTTAACCATCAATTTATTAATTTACATAAATAAAAATTCTTGTATCCAAATTATTTTCTTAAGTCATTAGTTTGAATTTCAATTACAAATTCCATATTCAATCTCAACTCCAAAGTCAAATTTAAATTTTCTATTCAACTTTTTTATAGATTAAATTTTAAATTTAATCGCCAAATTCATTGCTATATTGGGAATTCAATTCAAATTATCATTCAGATATTTAAAATTAATTAAATATTTTCAATCTTAAATTATTCAAAATTCAGGGCCGTTACAATCTCCCCTCCTTAAAAGAATTTCGTCCCGAAATTACAAGTAAGGAGAAATGATTGTTGAAATTTCACTAATATTTATATCCTACACAATTTTTATCAAGTTTGGGACTTATTAAAATTAAATTCCATTTGATTTATCTCATTAGCTTCGTTAATTATCTCCATTGTTTATTGATTTCTACAACCAAGACACAAAAGTCTTTTACTAAAATTTTCAACTTACAAAATCCAAATTTTAAATTTGAAATTCTTCATTTAAGAAATTTACATAGTATAACTTTTCCAAAGCTGTGGACTTTCAAAACATTTCAAAAATCCTCTTCCTTAATTTATTAGGTTGGAATTTATATCACTTTAATTTCAGATAATTGATTTTCTATTTAAAGTTTGAAAATACTTGCTAACTCGAAATTTAACAAGTCTACTGTCGTTCTTAAGGACATTAGGCATACGCTGGCCAGGCGCAAGTCTAACAATCTCCAAGTACTAAATATACTTGCTTCAATTCCCAGTGAAAATACTTAAAAATTCTTTTAAAAATGGATATGGAAAGCACATTCCCCCATGGATCACAGTTTACTCGGCGGTTCCGCTACTATCCCAGTAGAGTCGCTTGTAACTGTGGATATCTCATCCCTTGAATTTCGCCATGGTTGTTGCCAAAGATCGCGGTTCACACGGCGGTTACGCTACTATCCCAGTAGAATCGCTCGTGACCGTAGGCATCTCGCCCCTCGAATTACGCTTTGGTTTGTAGATTGCAGTTTACTCAGCGGTTACGCCACTATCCCAGTGGAATCGCTTGTAACTGTAGGCATCACGCCCGTCAAATTACGCTACCACCCGAGTGTAACTAGATCGCGGTATACTCGGCGGTTACGCCACTATCCCAGTGGAATCGCTTGTAACCATAGGCATCTCGCCCCTCGAATTACGCTAGCACACTATACCAGTCCAAAAGGACATTCCAACTAATGGAAATACAAAAGGTCATCCAACTAATGGAAATATAAATGGTCATCCAACTAATGGAAATATAAATGGTCATCCAACTAATGGAAATACTACGTAGCTACGATTTTTAAATGGATACTCATCTCGAGTTCCATCACCATCACACAGTCACACAGTATAAATGGAAGGTACCTTTCCATATCCTCAATTTTGGAAAACATAATATTATACATACATATATAATATTTCACTTCACACTTAGTACAACCCATGTACTTAAATAAGTTTTCCACAACAATTACTTTTCCAAACTAATTGGTTTTCGAATTTATCGTATTCACACATATACGTTATGAAAACCACAACATTTCATACCCATAACAAATAGAGGATTCACAATTTTCCATTTCACTAACCATTTAAAATTTTCCTCTAAGTCGATTTGGAATTTTAAGGTTATATCAAACCTAATACACATTCACAATCCAATTTATTATCGACTTCACACACTCGATTTGGATTTCACGCTACATCGTCAATTCTCAACACATAATTGATGTCTATCGATATATAACCTCTGAGCTCGTACGTCTCAGAGAAGGGTGTTAAGCTAAGAGAATAAATTCCCCGCCACCAACAGATATATATTTAATAGAAATCAACTGATATGTCGTCAATTCACGACGTTAGACATACAATCCAAATCATCCATTTAAAATTCAAAGTTCAACTTACTTTGTTTTGGGTGACAAAGTTAAACTCAATTTAGCTCAAATTTCAATCATTTGAAAATTTTCAAATTGAACTAATTGTTCAAATTTCCCAAAAATAATATCTTTACAAGATATATAATTTCACACTTAACCATTTGAAAACAAATTTCAAATCATTTCTTCACCTTTTAATCTTTGAAAACAAATTTCAAAGCGATTTCCTTAAACGGAAACATTTCCAAATTATCTATGAATATACGATTTTCAAATCGATTTCACCTATTCATTTTCAATTTATCTTTAAAAGATAAAATTTCAAACCATTCATTTCATATAGGAAAACATACCCATACTTATTCAATAATAAGTAATTTACAAATCCACTTATTTTCAACACTTTGAAAATATTCAATATACTTCAAACCAAAATCAAGTATATATTCATTCTTAAAAGAAACCATTCTTTTAAACACATTTTATTTGAGTCAAAACGAATGTTGCGTAAAACATCGTTACAACGACTCAAAACCACTAGTATAAGGATTCAAATTTAAAAATAGATATGTAAATCCCAATACTAAACAAAATCATTTCCCTTTTGAAATTATTTACTATAACAACAAATGTTATAATCTACCATTTCCATTTTTCCACTCGAAAACGTCTATTTCAACAACAAGTGTTGAAATCTATGCTTTCGATTCTTAACACATTTCAAAATGAATTATCTTCATTTACATAATGTTTCTTCCCAAAAACATTCCCATTTAAGTTTTCAACTTCAACTTAATTCATGGTTTGAATTCCACATACACTTCAAAAATATTGGTTTTAAACCGATTTCAAATTCCCAATACTAAGTTTTCCACTCAACTTAATTCCATGCCCGTTCAAATTCAAATGCATCATTGAATCTATTTAAATCTATTTCGAATTTTCATTAGATTCATATCTCTTTTGATATTTTATTCACCGTTCAAAAACCATAGATATAATTCCTTTAATAAGTTACAACAATTTACTTATCAAAATAAGTCGTTTGCGGATTTTACAAACATCTCTAGAAATTCCATTTCTATTTATAAAACTTCGTTTTATAATCTCCTTTCTTAATTTGATTCAATTCAATTTATATAACTTAGTTATATACACCAAAAGTCCATATTATAAGTTAAATACTTATAATCCATTCATTTACTAAATCGTTCTTCACCACATTTGAAATCAATTTCAAAAGAATTCAAAACCAAATTCCCAAGTTACAATTCAATAACCCATTTGATTATAAATCAAATTGACATATCATTCTATTTCCCAATTACTACTTGGAGATATTCTAAATATTTGATTTAAACCAATTTAAACCAATTCATTAATTCAATTAACTCATATTTTCAGTTTCCATAAATCTCAACAATTTGATAATGAGTTTCCGAATGATCGAAACTCAAATCTAACGAGACCTCACCGAATAGAAACTACCGCAATCCTAACTTTAGAGAGGGGAATTTCCAAAAATAATTTTAAATTTCAAAATACCTTTTATTTTGAAGAAAACAATTTTAAACTTCTTTAGTTTTGAAAACACTTCCTTTAAAGTGATTCTAGTAACTATTCATATTAAACGCCATAAACTAAGCTTTGTGTAAACCAAAGCTCTGATACCACTCTGTAACGACCCGCCGCTCTGACCGCCTCTAGCCGGTAATTAAACCAACTAGAAACGTTCAAAATGACGGATTGTTATTTAGTTTATAGAATTTAAACAGAATCAGTCACAATATCACAAAACAATAATATATTTTTCATAAATGAACTTTCTTTTATATACAATTATCAGAGTTAATACAATAAGTTACATTTTATACAGCGGAAACAAATTTTATTAAGTACAAGAAAAATAATTTTCTGAAAAGCTTTAGTTGTGCTTTCCCCTCTCTCTCTAACTTCGCTGCGCGCAAAACTCCAAGCTGTAAAAATACTCGGTCTGACCCGAGCGTTATTGCAAAACACAAAAACACTCGAGTCAGGATTAATCTTTATTCAAGTAAATAAATTTGAAATGAACTGAATAAATGGTAACAGAGATGATGAAACAAATGAACTAATTTAAAATCTATTTTAGATTTTTACATTAACAATTTCAATTTTTTTTTTAATTCTGTCGATCCCGTGTGGCTGCAGTACACACGTATATTTACACACATGTGCACTGCCTCGCCAACACGTGTGCAAGTGCAAATCACAAAGACCACAAAGATACAATAACAAGCCAGAACAGAAATAACACAGCAGGTCAAAGGCAGAGAACACAAGTACAGGCAGCAATGCACAACAAGTTCAGCAGCCCCAAATACAACAGTGAATACAACTACAAGCACAAGGTAAATCAACAGCCATAGAATCAACATGTATGCACAACAACCCAGCTACACAAGCAGTGCAGACCACAAGGCTGAGACAATAGAACCCAAATACAACCCAAGTGCTTAGTGCAGACTACAAACTCTTACTTGCAAGTGAATTAATTGCCACAACTCAATGCTAACAATATGGACTGGACAGTGCACCAAGGGTAAAAACAGAGCAAGGCCCAGCGTATAACAGATACACAAGGCAGAGACATCATAATAAAGGTCACCAAGCCATAAACCAAATGCAAAAAGGATCAAGTCAATAAGTCAATTCAACTGCAACATCAAAGAGCAGTGACCAACACAAGTGACAGTGCCAATTTGAACAAGTATACATGTATCAGAGGGTATGTACAGTGATATGCAGTGATCAAATAGTCTGCATTTGCTCAATTTTCCAGAGCTGTTGCTGTTCATTTAGCTTGAATTCGTTACTGAAACAAAGTGCAAGGTTAAACAATCTTTTGAACTTGCTTACATTCAAAACTACAACTTATTTTGATTTTATGGTGCAAATTTAAACACAAACTCCAACTTATTACAAACCAGTTTCAAAGAGATGTGGAAAAGGGATTTAGATCTTGTAACTGTGTTTCAACAGTTTCTAGAAATAAAGAAGCTTCACAACTTTGCTTGATTTATTATTGAAACACATATTTCAAGTTTAAAACAAAAATTTAACTAGTTTACAACTTTTCAGAAACAAGGAGAGAATCAAAATTCAGATGCTACTGTGTGTTTGTTTTTCTTTTTCTTTCCACATTTTCTAGAAATAAGAATATAAAAATTTTGCTTAAATCTTTATTACTGGAACAAAGTACAGAGTTTTAAACAAACTTGAACTTGGATTACTTTCCATTCCAGAAGAACTGAGGGGGAGAAAGATTGGTTTGGCCATAGTTACACTGTAAACAAGAGAGCCAAGGAAATAGGAAAAAGAAATGTCTTTTCTAGGCATGCATTCTTGGTTTTGATTTGTACGAATATATTTTTTTCAAGTTCAATTTAAGTGCATCTGAACAATTTTCATGTTAACACTTTAACCTATCCACAGTTAACTTCTTTTGAGACTGTATATCATAACAGAGGTGGCCTATGTATATACTCAGGCATGAATCAACTACAAAGAACAGGCATTTGGGGACATGAAGACTGGAACAACTAATGAAGACAACATAGGTCAATGCGACACTACATGCAACAATGAAATGAGTAATGCAACAAGACAGAATGCTACTGCACAAGACAAAGGGGCAGGCACAATGCAAATACAACATAGCAGTACGAATGGTACATGCAACTGAGATGAACAGAAGTGCCACAATGGTTAGGGAATATGAGATGCAGACAACATCAAGTTCGAGCCAGCAAAGACTCAGCAATGTCAAAGAAAACAAAACTACAAATTAACCAAGATTTAACCAAGGAAAATGGAATTTTTTTTTTAAATCAAACAGAAGTTTGAAATTGAGGAAACAGGAATATGACAGATAACAAGCATGCACACATAGATATATTCACCTATATGTATTCACAACAAATTCATTTATAAATTAATTTCTTATTAAAAACATGAAATCAACCTTTACCTATTTAATTTTTTTTTTAAGTTGAGTTACTCACATGCATTTCAAAACAGAGGGACAGTCAACATAAACAAGCATGCAAACACATTATCACTTAACAAAAACAATTTCAGGTACCAAAACATCACAACATATTATAGGCTTAAGTGATTGATTCACGGATAAACAAAGAAGAAGGTTTGGGTTCAGAGGTTTCCATATAAATATTCATTAACAAAGCAAGATCCAACACATGCAGCAACACAAAGCAAGTCAAGATTTAATAGCCTCTATTCTCATCAGATTCTTAAAATGATAGCATCTGTTCTCAACAGTAAAAAAAAAAAATTTAAATTTATAGCATCTGTTCAAATCAGTTTTTAAGAAAAACAAATTTTCAAAACAACAATCTGAAATCAAACATTTGGAAGCACCTGTTCTCATCAGGTTATTTATAGCATTTGTTTTTATCAGTTTAAATTAAAATTTAAATAGTGTCTGTTCTTACCAGTTTAAAACAAATATCAAATAGCATTTATTCTTATTAGTTTAAAATCAAAAATTGAGTAGAATCTGATCTTAACAGTTCAAAAACACAACATCAGAGCAAGTGATAACGAATAGCAACCAACAATCCAACATGCAGTGAGTTATCTGTTCTTATTAGTTTAAAATTCAAATTTAACCGAGCAACTGAAAGCTAATAATCACCAAATCATAGCATGCAACCAACATTCAATCCAAACAAATTTAAACACCTGAATTAAAAATTAATCGTGAGCAGAAAACTCACCATAACAAAGTCGAAATAGCCCCAAATTTGATTACAAGCCCTAGTTTTTGAATCGCGAGAAGTAAAGCCCCAAATTTTCCAAAGCAGAACGAGTCGAGAAGAACGAAGCCGCCATATTTTTTTTTCTTCGTGATTTTTTTTTTGGTTTAGGGTTAATGAACGAGTGAATAACGAAATAAAGGGGATCGGATAAAAGAAAGGGCACTAGTATGCAAACGTGGGCCGGTATAAATTTCAAAGCCCAAACCATAAACAAGTTTTCCTCTTATTTTTTTTTATTTGTTTTGAATTTCAATAGGTTTTATTATTACTTTGTTTTGTTTTGTTTTTGTTTAAGTTATGTTGTTAAATTTTTTTACTAAGTGTATTTGTTTATTTTATTTTGTATTGATTTTTTTTTTTTTATTTAAGCTAAAGAAAAGAATGTTATTAAAATTTTAACCATCAATTTATTAATTTACATAAATAAAAATTCTTGTATCCAAATTATTTTCTTAAGTCATTAGTTTGAATTTCAATTACAAATTCCATATTCAATCTCAACTCCAAAGTCAAATTTAAATTTTCTATTCAACTTTTTTATAGATTAAATTTTAAATTTAATCGCCAAATTCATTGCTATATTGGGAATTCAATTCAAATTATCATTCAGATATTTAAAATTAATTAAATATTTTCAATTTTAAATTATTCAAAATTCAGGGCCGTTACACATAGGGTATTACTACCCTATTAGTAAAGAGTCAAACCCCACAAAGCTAAGGTTTATCGCTAAACCGAAGCTCTGATACCAGACGTAACGTACCGCCTTTTCGCACGATTTGAACAGACACACATGCCGATTCAAACCATACATAAGGGCGGATTGTTATGGGGTAAATAAGAAAAAATAGAGAAGAAAAAAAAACTAAACAGAATCTCACAGTGGAAGGATAAAATATAATAATCAAATATACAGTTTATAAATCTGTTTACAAAACCATTTATATAATACATATCAGAGTTACACATACTAATAACAATGCAGCGGAACAGTGTGTAGTACTAGTATAAATAATAATAATATAAATTTTCGTCTTCGTCCTCCAGAGTTAAATCTTCCAATCCTGAAACTCTCGGACTGACCCGAGCGAATTTGAAAAGACAAAAACGCCCGAGTCAGAACTAAAAGATCTTATGTGAGTTAAATTAACAGAAATAAATATGAGTGCAGTAACTCAAGAGATGCTCGGGATTTACATCTCCTAAGGATCCGTTAAACTATTTACTATGTAGTATATTGCGCTATTATAATAGTGTCTATTTGTAAAATAAACTTACTTTTAAATAGCGTTAAGGCTTTACATTTTTCACCTTAACACGTAATAGTCCCAGTAGTCCATCCAATATCATGGTCCCTCCTGATCGGGAAGCCACCAGAGGATACCACACGGGCTACGGGAGAAATCCAAACTCGTACAAGGCGCGATAGGGTAGGTGACACGGCACAACTAGGCAATGCCAGGGCAGATATACCAATTGCTATCCGGGCTGGTGGTAACGCGTAGCCGCAGCTACCGCCCCCCTCGAACTAACACCCCCAAATAAAGAAATCAATAGTGGTCGCCGAATCAATCCAAAGTCAGAGTATAGTATCGAAGGAGTGCGTTCGATCAAAGGAATGACCTCATTGGCCCGAGAATCGCTCATGTTTTAGCCACCTTATGCCAACTCACGGGAGTTGGGTCCACGTATTTACCTTACAGGAAACATTGCCACCAACCTACTTCATTCTGGAATCTCCACCGCGTACACGGTTAGTCAAAGTGGTTTTCGGTATCGACAGAGACTATGTCCATATCTGATCCCGGTCTCTTTGTCAACCAATCGTTATTATAACACCGCGGTTATTAAAAAAAATTATACTTTTAAAACCATAATAAAATATCCATTTAAAACCCATATAAACTCGATATCATTTATTCTTAAAACCCCAAATCATACGATATCATTTATTTTCCAATATATATTCTTTCCAAAATCATAGGGTTTCCAAAGTAAAATATTTAGAAATCAAAATTCTTGAAAATAATATTTCCAAATTATACTACCTTGAAAACATAGCTTTGAAACAAAATTTCCATCTCTTAAATGGTTAAATATTAAATTACTTTTATAAACAAAATAGCTTCTTTAGATTTCACAAATCAATTTCAAATATCGATTTAAACTTCCAAATACCATTTCAATTCTTATGTTTCAAGGCTTTAAATATTTCACCATTTCAAACAGACTCATTTGACAATTCCATATATATATCAAATTCAGTTACTTATTATTTAGACTTGAAATGTTTGCTTAATGAATTCAATATAATTTAAGAAAACCTTTAACTTCATATAACTGGATCATCTTTCAATTTATTATATATTCATTTAATCAACCCGATATTCATTAAAATCACTTTACACAAAAATCAAGTTAAAAGTCATATCCTTTAAAAATTCTAATTTTTATTAAATTTCAATTTAACTTAATATCAATCTTCCAAATCTATTCTCATTTAAGTCATAAAACTCCAGAAATTAAATTTTAAATAAATGTTTAGTCTTATTTGATCTTAAATCAAACTTACTTAAACTTCAAATCAAACTTATACAAAGCTTAAAAACTGGAAATTACTATATATATATATATATATATATATATATATATATATGTATATATATATAATAGCCTTTATCAATAACCAAATCAATATCTCATAAACCATATATATATAACTTTACAAAACCATAGAAAAACATTTCAAAAATAATTTTATATATTTACCGCGGTGCCTGTATATAATTTTCTATCCTGTGGTCAAGTGATACGGATGTTTATCATTTCAATCCGCAATTTAAAATGAAAAAAAATGCGGTTATATATCATTTCAAACCGTAATCCCGAATGAATGAAATGCATAGCAACCTGCAATTAATAAAATTTAATCATCCATTCATCCATCAAATCATACATCCATTTATCACAGTCATCATTTAATTTCAAACAATCACCAATACATAACAGGTGATAAATAATGGTATCAATTATCAGTTTATACTCAAAATAAATTTAATAACTGTTAATTGGCATTTTATATCCAAAAATAAACGTAAATTTAACTGGCAATTTATATGCAAAAATAAACGTAAATTTAACTGGCAGTTAATATGAAATAAAAATTTAACATAACTATGACTGGCAGTTAATATGCAATTAAATAAATTTTAACTGTCAAATTTATGCAATAAATAAAATTAATTAACAGTTATATGAAATGAATGCGATTTATCATAGATAATGAATAAAAAATGCAAAACAGTCATAAAAAAATTTCTACCCATATCTAAAATTAATTTAACAAACACAAGAAATTTTAGAAATTGTGAGTGGGTTAAAACACTCACCTTTTGAATTTAAATCGAATTTAAATCCGATTTAAACCCAAAAATTCGACAGTCTCCAAATCTGTCCAAACCAGCGTCAAGAAATCTGGAATTTAATTAAGATCCTAACAAAAAAAATCGCGCATGAAAGGAGTTCGTATGTGGAAGTTAAATGTATTAACGCGTTTGAAAAATCAAAATTAAATTAAATTCAAACAAAATAAACCTACCTATTACCACCTGCCATGTCAACGTTTTCTGCGCACCCCTAGTGACTAATCTCACCAAACCCATGTTCCAATTTCGCAAATAGATGAAGAAATCAAAAAGCCCCGATTCAACCTTTTGCGTTTCGAATTTTACACGTTTGACCGTGATTTCTGGTTGACTCAAGCGACTATTGCAAAAACAGAGACTGCGCTTAGATCCGTAGATGAAAACTACAACATAATCTTTGAAATTTTCTGAGAACTTTGAATTTTATTTGATTTTTGAATAGAATTGGATCTGAAATTTGCATCCATTTAGGAAGAGAAAGAATTGAAGAAAATGAACGCACAAATAAAAGAGAGTAGATGGAGGCTAGGGTTTATAATTGGGTTTATATAGATAGGTTAGAATTAGAGTAGATAGATCTGATAAACAAACGCGCTGAACAATAATTTAAATTAACGTAATAATTACAAATCACCATACTATGAAGACATTTACATTATTTCCCATTTATTACTTTATTTAACACAACCCTTAATTTACATCTATTGCAATGTTTTCAAATTTAATTGAATGAACTAATTATATCACTCCTAATAATTGTTGTAAGACTCTAAATCCCACATTTGTAAGTATATATTATTTCCACTCGAATACTATAGATATATACAGAGTATAGGTTTCCATTAAATTATTATTTATTATATATATATTCAAATTAACTAAATTCACTATTGAAGTCCATTTATATTTATTACCAAATATCCATTTAACTTTCCCAATAAATGTGAATCCCATTCATTTAATATAACAAATCAAATTTCCATTCACACCTTATTATCAACCCACAATTTATTGCCAAATTATTATTTTATACAACTAAACATAACATAAATTTTTTTAACAAATTTTTTATTTACACTGAAAACAAGAATTCATTTATGTTTTTTTTTTTTTTTGATTTGCATTTTTAATTTTTTTTTTTTTTCGGTCATTTCTATGGGTAAACATAACATTGAATTATAATGCATTTCTCATGCATGCTTCATTTCATATAAATTCCTCTTTATTAACTAAGTCACATTAACAAAACAAAATAATTTTTTTTTAATTTCAATCGATTACCAGTCTAGACTTAATATATTAAATAAACGGTTAACCTAAAACGATTGTTACCCCTTTAGCTTTTAAATTCACTTACGACTATTATTAACACAATGTCGCCATTTGATTTATATATATTTAAATAAATTATATGAATGGGTAAAACTTTAAAAATTATCTTACCTGCAAATTTACTCACAAACATCCTAAATTACCAACTTGCAATTTATTTTTAATTACTAAATTTGCATTGATTATATCAAGTTGAGATTTAATACGTATTATTTCCTCAAATAAATAAATCTTTGGATTTAAATTCCTAAAACCATAAATTATGTCCTACCATAAATCTATGCTTTTATTATTTTACGATCACACTCCCGTTACTCTATAATAAATCTCCAAGTAATGATATCCTAAACCAACATTAATTTATATATCAATCCTTATAACTCAACAAATTTGTCAAATATGAATAACCTTAACAATACTTACACATATTATCTTACTTACAATAATGTAATATTAAACGTTAAATTTCATTTATTTTGCAATACTTCAATTTAATTAATAAATACTGCTCCTATACTTAAATCTATATTAACAAATCGTTAGATTTGAATCGATAGAAATCGGTTTACCAAAGCTTACGTACACATTACGTAAATAAACAACTATATAAATTTGCCACCTATTAGCTCTAAATTTTATTCTTAAGTTTGTTACCTATCAATTTAGATTATACTTCCATCTATAATGCAAATCCAAATCTCCTCTAACTGCATAAATTAGGGCAATTTATTGCAAATGATTTCCCATTAAACTTCATAAATTAACAAATTGAAACCTAAATAAAAACGTTTATTTATTTAAAAATCTTGTTTTTTAATTGAATTGACCATTCACGGATATAATTTACATTGTTCTCCAATTATTACTTAAATACATCACACAACATTAAATCTATATTCAATACAATTTGTTACCAAAATTAATTTAACGAAAACAATTACGCCCTTAAAATTTCTCTTCATTCATTAATTACTAATTGTTATTCAATTAAACCCATTCATTTGATTTCCCTATTATGCATCAATTATAATCCCATCATCTTAAAGGTGATGTCTACATTTTATACTATAAATTTACCCTTTTATATTCCAATATCAATGAATGCTCACATACAAATTTAGATCTTAACTCCAATTAATTATTCCATTTAATCAATCATTTACTAACTTTAATTATTGAAATTTGATTGTCTAACATACAATTTGAACCTATTTCCAAATTTCATAATTAATTAACCCTTACAATAATTTACAAATAAAAGGGATTGTATTAAATAAATTATTTATTGTCCTGCATTTCTTTATTTCACCCATCTACATTCAATACCCATAATCAATATTTTATTTCATTATTAAATCCAATACTTGCATTACTTTACTTATTCTAACTTATATCCAATGCAACAATGTGCACTATTTCTATTAATTACAATATATGGTTAAATTTGTAAATTCTAATTTCCCTTGGTACATCAAATTTCACATACTCTTTCATATAAATAACTAAGATTTTTATTCCTTTCTAAATTTAAATTAAAAATCCTATTAATTATATTCATTTTAAACATCGAATTTACATGGGTCGTTACATACTCCTTTGAATATTTACAATCGATTAAATATTTCGATTTTAAATGCTCAAAAATTCCGGGTCGTCACAACTTCGTTAACCAAATTCAACATTTCTACACATTTTCTTTAAAAGTTTTATCCACCATCCAAAATCGTGAATATACTTCGTTAATAAGCCATAATAATTAACTTATCAAAATAAGTCGATTTTAGATTTATAAAACAATGTTTATAAATTCCATTTATATTTTATAACAACTTCAACTTATAAAATCACTTTATAAACAAATTCTATCCATATCTCATTTACACGTCAAAATCCAAATTATAAGTAAATTACTTATAATTCTCTATTTACAAATTAATTCATTTTATAACTTCACAAGTTGTAGATTCTATTCTTTTATAAAACCCATTTTAACATCATTTTAAAGCATTTTCAAAACTCCTTTATAATTTCATCACTTTGATTTATAAAAATCAAAATTTATAAATCTTATATATAAAGTTTTTTATAATAAATTCAAAATCTCAACGTTAAACTATTTTATAAAATCATTAATTCCATATTTCGAAAATCAATTTTCAACTATATTTCTCAAAAATCATAATTTTTATAACATTAAAATTATAACCTTTATTTATTAAAAATGAATCAATTCCAAGATTTAATAAAACATATACTTTCAAAAACCACTTTAAAAATCCTTTTAAATTTGAAATGGTTACTTTAACATTTTTTATTTTCCAAAATAGGCCAAATGCTTCAACAGCACCAATATATCAACCATGGCATCCAAACATCATATATCAATATGATAACAGAATATATCACAAATACCTGTTAATAAATCAATACTGTTGCGGAATCCAGTTGGATCCCTCCAACCTGTTTCCCTGCATCCACAGATGTTAGCACAATACCAATCCCATTTCAAGACGGAATATCGTAGTATATGGGTTAATATAAAATATTATCCGCTATTATGCGGCGCAATAGGGTCTCATCCGCTATATAATGCGGGAATATCAACTCCAAGTACATATATAATACTAATTCCACTTCAAGATGGAATATCGCGGTATATGTGTTTATATAAATAACATTCGCTTAATATACGGCGTATAAGGTCTATTTCAAAACAAAAGATAATAATTTATCATCCAAGCATACAATCAAGCAATTTTAAATCTAACTATCTAAAATTTAAATCGAAACAGATTCGATTGAGTGAGAAGTTCTCACCTTGCTTCCAGTAACAGTTTCAGCGTTTTATTTCGAATAAAATTAAACGCGCGTTTAGTTTTACCCAAAACTTTCGCTGGCTCCAATCAATTCCAATCTAGCTCCATCACGTAGTATTCAACAATACAAACCCAACGCAATTCGTTTCGTCCAAAACGGACCTCGTATGAAAAAGTTATAGCTTTTCAAAGTTTGAACGATTAAATATAAATCAATTTACAACTTAATTAATTATTTTTAAACATAATATCACCTGGACCATTCATTTCTTTTGCTCAGATCCAGGCTGTCACTAACCTTCTTCTTCCATTCCAGGTAACGCACGCCAATAACATCCATTAGCCGCCTCCTTGCCCTAAATTTTCGAGCCATCTACGAGCAACTCCACGACGATCAAAGGCCGCTATCTCGAAGAGCTTCGCGCGACACCCTAATGGCCAGAGGCCGGCCCACCTCGGCTACCCCATGCTCTCGAAAAACGTGCGCGAACCGTGAATGTTTAAGCCCGAATTGACGACGATCTACCATATGAAATCCAGTCATAACCGTTGGATTCAAGGATCTCGTGATGCTCTTCGATGTTGTAGTTAAGTGTTTTGGCTAATTGTTCAAGGATAGGGAGATCAAGGGGAAAAGGAACGAAATTTCTGGCCATTGGTGTTGAGAGTGGCGGCTAGGGTTTCTGCCATTAGAGTTTGTTGCAAAATAGAATATGTGAGGTCCTTTTATAGAAAAATGGCCACGCACCATTCATCCAAAAAAATTCCGAACTCCAAATGAAGCGTGCCGCCTGGCGTTTATAATATTTTACCCCCATTCCGAATGCAATGGAATATGTATCGGGAGCCAATTTGATCATATTTGGAAGATAAGTTTTTGAATCGAATTATTTAAATTTAAAATTCACTCAAACTGATTTCTACGCGTTTTAGCTTGCCCTAGACAAACCGTAAATTCGATTGACACGAAATTTGAAACCATACAATAATATAACATTACAGATCCGATGAAACTAGTTTCGTCAAAATCTGAGACTGTTTGAAAAATGACTATTTTTACTCGTCAATTAAATATTAAAATATCCAATTTCCACAAATTAACTTTTAATTCAATTTTAAAAGTTCTATAACATCATTCTAACTCCAATATGATTAAATACAGCTTTACAAATCAATTTTAATCAAATTAAACTAAATTTCCAATTATCTCCATAATTTTAAATATTAAATTATCGATTTAATTATCCAATTAAATATAGATATTCAAAATAAAATTTATTCGACTTACAAATTTTACTTGTTAATATTTAAAATCAATTAAATATACGAATTTCAAATGACAGAAATTCTGTGTCCTTACAAACTTCCACTTTAAAAGAATTTCGTCCTCGAAATTACTAAGTAAGAAAAAGTTACTGAATCCATTAACTTTTCAAAACCATTTGCTCAAATTAAATTTCAAACTCATTTAAACATTTTAACTTTTCCAAAATCCATAGTTAAACTTCTTACAATAACTTTACTAAGTTTTCAAATCATACTTAGTTGTCATTTCAAAACCCACTATATCGTTTAACTTTTCACTCCAAAATCAAAGTTATAGTTTTCAAAATTTTCCAATTTTCTCAAAAATACTCTAATGCCTTGAATTTTCAGAAAAAATCGCCATAGTCTCCTTTGCGCAGCTCGATCCAAAAAAAATGGCAATATATATATATATATATATATATATATATATATATATATCACAAATATACATCTCATCAAAGTAATGAGGCATCCCGTAGGGAAAAAGGTGTAAAAGTACGATATGTAATCCGAGATATGTACCTCATATATTATTAGCGAGCATATCGGCTAATATAGCGCGAAAGCGTGCTCCAAATACAAGCAAGCGCAATCCACACCTAATATACACTCAACAAACACTGAGAAACATGTATATATGAAAGTAATATCAATATACAACATATACCAACAATTATATGTACCAATATAGCAAATGCTGTCGAAACAACAAATCCAACCATCAACCAACTAGCATTCAACTAACATCCATAACTAAATCAATACACTTTCACTTCTCATTTATATTCAATGAATTGGTTTTCCGATTTAAATCACATTTGATTCATTAACATTGGATGTTTTTACTAACATTCATTTATTCATTTTCAATTAGTTTATATTCACTAATTTACATTCAAGTTAGTTCACTTCCAAATTCAAATCAAATTACATAGCTTTCAATTTTTATCAATTGTAATTTCATTAACACTTAATGAATTATATACAATCAACTAACAATCATATAACAACCAATGTATATACAGCATTACCAAATTTATTTACTTCACTTACATTCATTCAATTTGGTTCATCACTTTTAATTAGCTTTAATGAATTAACAGTTACATCCATTATTTCACATCAATTTATTTACACTCAATTGATTTATATTCAGTTCATTCATTAATTCAATTGCTAATTCATTTTACCATATAAAGTTGAATTTCATTTATATAACTCAAGTTCACATTTATTTAATTCACTTTATTAATTTACTTCGATACCAAATCAACCTCATTCAACATCACTTAAGTTATATTCCATTTAAACACCATTTGTTTAACTTAACTTGAATTTCCGCTTATAAATCCCATTCAGATTCCAATTCTAAAGTAAATTCTATTTAACTTTTAATTTTGGAAAATAATTTCCAGAATAAACAGGATTCAACATTTTCAATTCATAGTTCAATTCATTTTTATTTACAACTCATATTTATAAATATATCCATATAGTTTCACTTCTTATACATAAGATTATTTCACAATTGTAAATCACATTAATTATATACCCTTTAATAACTCTGAAAAATTATTCCTTTATATATAAAATATAATCAAGGTAAAATTATTTCATTCACCCAATTTAAAATGATATTATGTCGGTTTATCTCGTTTAAGTGTTTAGAAATCCCTATCGATAATATGGCATCCCAAATACCAACCAGAATTCACAAACAGTTCAATGGATAAACAAACACAATATAATTTTTTTTTATTCACTAACAAATATGCGCTCATATCTATTATTACACTCACACTCATTCCAGAGTACTATTGACTCTATCTCTAATGAGTAATTCCCAACAGAGCCAAGGTTGTCGCTTAACCATATGCTCTGATACCAGATGTAACATCTGGATTTTCGACGTTCGAAAGTCAACATTAATAACGTCCACTGTATCAACTACCGAGCAATCGAATGCCGAAAAACCATACAGTTAGGATTAAAGAAGAGGTAGAAGATAGAAGAAGAAAGAAAAAGCAACAGAAACAATATCAAAATCTCACAATCGTAGCGGAACAACATATAATAGGTAAATGAATAATTTTTAAATCAAAAGGACTATATCAGTTGTTACATTACATCACATTACATTACATTATCAGAGTTTACAACAACAAACAACGGAAAAGAAATACTATATACTAGTTGATACGCCATGCCATCCAGCTTGCTCCTAATCTCCACAGCAACTCCTGAATTCCAGAATAACCTGATAACCTAACTCTAGACTACCCGCGTGGAAATTTATGGGCAACCAAAGTTTAGGAAGAGAACAATAAACTCTAGGTCAGTCATGGGACTGGTGTGAGAAATTAAAACAGTTATTCTTTAAAAAAAACAAAGAAATATTTTTAAATTAGATTCCCAATGCTTTTTAGAACATGAGACTACCATAAGGCCTCCCGCACACACACAATGCAAACACAGAATCGAAGGAGATTTCTCCTTATGACAGTCAAACATGCTTGATACGAAAAATTTTCTTTGATATTATTACTATAAGTGCAAAGTGCAGGAAAAACATTTCGAAAGTACAATATAAATCTTAGCCAGCATAGGCATTCTGCTCTTATGCCTACTATAGCTACCATGTTCAATAGCAGGTAACCGCCACATTCCATGGCAGGTTATACAACTAAAACCGTACAAGGTTCGTGTTGTTTCTTTGGATTTTCCAACAAGTGGTGAGGCCAAGGAACTTCCCATTGCCACATGGGTATGCCTCTGGAATGACGCCCCGAGAACCTAACCGGGCCAACACAAGGCCGGGTTACCCCTAGCTGGGTAACTACTGACACGAGCATGCCATCCCCCGGTCATAACCGACCTAAATCCCGGGATTCACAAACAACCACAAAATAATAAGTTTGCAGCAGTAATATAGGTTAAGTATCAGGGCTCCATACCATAATACCACCTCTATCTAGAAGGAAATGTACATACCCCATGGGGGCGCGATCCACAAATAACCTTGTTGCATCTTTCCCATTTTGACCATTTCCGGGGTGTGAGGTTCGACGAAGTCTCGTCCAAAAAGCTACGCTTTACACAAAAGCTGTGCTTTGATCAACAAATGATTAGCAACACTCAACATGCCATGTTACCAAATTGGGAATATATCGCTAGTAACCATCAATTACATAACCTCTGAGCTCATACGTCTCAGAGAAGGGTGTTAAGCTAAGAGAATAAATTCTCCGCTACCAACAAAAATATATTTGATAGAAACCAGCTTTACATCTCAAATTGTAACGTCAGACACACATCCATACAAGTCCATTCCGGGATCGAACAGAACCGAAGGCACTTCCAAAGAAGCCCTTGCAAGCCGGATGTTCACTAATCACGACCGGACTTCCTATCACAAAGGGTGATAAAATCTCTACATCGGAGATCAGCCGATGCAGAGTCATTCGACGGCAATCCTTCCGTTTTCGAAAATATCCGGTCTTCAACAACGTTCTTCAAATGCTATCCATTACGAAATATTGCTATTTGGAATGGGATTTATGACCCAAAGGTCCTCTCCCGGCTAAACTGAATAACGAGCGCTTATTTTAAAATAAGTGTATTCAAATTCAAGCAAATCACAACAAATACCCATTTAAAGGTAAATATTGATAGTCGGTTATTTAACTATCAATTGATATGCACAACATCGCCAAATCCCAAATAATTTCCTAAATTATTTATTTTCCAAAAATATCTTTACAAGATATATTTTCCCACACTTCAAAAATAAATCAATGTTTATTTTTAGACAAATTCCACTTTCCTTCATAAATTCCATGGTGAATTTAAATTTTCAAATATCCACTGATATACGATTTTCAAATCGATTTCAAATATTCACTTCAATTTATCTTTAAAAGATAAAATCTCAAAACATTCCATTTCATATTGGAAAACATTTCTATACTTATTTAATAATAAGTAATTCACAAATCTATTTATGTTCAATAATTATAAAATATTCAATATACTTAAAACACGATTAAGTATAATTTTATTCTTTTAAGGAAAACGTTCCCTTTAAACATATTTATTGGGGTCTAAACGAATGTTGCGTAAAACATCGTTACAACAACCCAAAATCACTAGTATAGGGATTCGAAATTAAGATAGATATATAAATCCCAATACTATATAAAACATTTCCTTTCGAAAATCATTTACTATAACAACAGTGTTATAGTCCACCATTTTATTTCTCGAAAACGTCTATTTCGACAATGAATTTTGAAATCTATGGTTTCGATACTTAGTACATTTTAAAACATCTTTAAATCTTTTAATTCTACTTAAAATATCACTTCCTAAAACATTTCTTCAATATATTATTCACTATCCAAAATCGTGAATATACTTCTTTAACCAAATTCAACATTTCTACAAATTTTATTTAAAATGATTATCCACTGTCCAAAATCGTGAATATATTTTATTAATAAGCCATAATAATTAACTTATCAAAATAAGTCGATTTCGGATTTATAAAACAATGTTTATAAATTCCATTTATATTTTATAACAACTTCAACTTATAAAATCACTTTATTAACAAATTCTATCCATATCCCATTTACACGCCAAAATCCAAATTATAAGTAAATTACTTATAATTCTCTATTTACAAATTCATTCATTTTATAACTTTGCAAATCGTAGATTCTACTCTTTTATAAAACCCATTTTAACATCATTTTAAAGCATTTTCCAAACTCCTTTAATTTTTCATCACTTTGATTTATAAAAATCAGATTTTATAAATCTTATATATAAAGTTTTTTATAATAACTTCAAAATCTCAATTTTAAACTATTTTATAAAATCATTAACTCCATATTTCAAAAATCAATTTTTAACTATATTTCTCAAAAATCATAATTTTTATAACATTAAAATTATAACGTTTATTTATTAAAAATGAATCAATTCTAAGATTTAATAAAACGTATACTTCCAAAAATCACTTTAAAAATCCTTTTAAATTTGAAATCGTTACTTTAACATTTTTAGTTTTCCAAAATAAGCCAAATGCTGCAACAGCACCAATATATCAACCATGGCATCCAAACAGCATATATCAATACGATAACAGAATATATCGCAAATATCTGTAAATAAATCAATACCGTTGAGGAATCCAGTTGGATCCCTCCAACCTGTTTCCCTGCATCCATAGATGTTAGCACAATACCAATCCCGTTTCAAGACGGAATATCGCGGTATATGGGTTAATATAAAATATTATCCGCTATTATGCGGCGCAATAGGGTCTCATCCGCTATATAATGCGGGAAAATCAACTCCAAGTACATATATATTACCAATTCCACTTCAAGATGGAATATCACGGTATATGTGTTTATATAAATAACATCCGCTTAATATACGGCGTACAGGATCTATTTCAAAACAATAGATAATAATTTATCATCCGAGCATACAATCAAGCAATTTTAAATCTAACTATTTAAAATTTAAATCGAAACTGATTCGATTGAGTGAGAAGTTCTCTCCTTGCTTTCAATAAAAGTTTCAACGTTTTGTTTCGAATAAAATTAAACGCGCGTTTAATTTTACCCAAAAATTTCACTAGCTCCAATCAATTCCAAATTAGCTCCATCGCGTAGTATTCGACAATACGAACCCAACTCAATTCATTTCGTCCAAAACCGACCTCGTATGAAAAAGTTATAGCTTTTTAAAGTTTGAACGACTAAATATAAATCAATTTACAACGTAATTAGCTATTTTTAAACCTAATATCATCTGGACCGTTCGTTTCTTTTGCTCAGATCCAGGCTGTCACTACCCTTCTTCTTCCATTCTAGGTAACGCACGCGAATAACAACCACTACCAGCCTCCTTGCCCTAAATTTTCGAGCCATCTACGAGCAACTCCACGACGATCAAAGGCTGCTATGTCGAAGAGCTTCACGCGACACCCCAAACGCCAGAGACCGGCCCCACTTGCTACCCCATGCTCTCGAAAAACGTGCACGAACCGTGTACGTTTAAGCTCGAATTGACGACGATCTACCATATGAAATCCAATCATAACCGCTGGATTCAAGGATCTCGTAATGCTCTTCGATGTTGTAGTTGAGTGTTTTGGCTAATTGTTCAAGGATAGGGAGAGATCAAGGGGAAAAGAAATGAAATTTCTGGCCATTAGTGTTGAGAGTGGCGGCTAGGGTTTCTGCCATTAGGGTTTGTTGCAAAATAGAAGATGTGAGGTCCTTTTAAAAAAAATGGCAACGCACTATTCATCCAAAAATTTTCAGAACTCCAAACGAAGCGTGCCGCCTGGTGTTTATAATGTTTTACCCCCATTCCGAATGCAATGGAATATGTATCGGGAGCCAGTTCGATCATATTTGGGAGATAAGTTTTCGAACTGAATTATTTAAATTTAAAATTCACTCAAACTGATTTCTACGCGTTTTAGCTTGCCCCGGACAAACAGTAAATCCGATTGACACGAAATTTGAAACCATACAATAATTTAACATTAAGGATCCGATGAAACTGGTTTTGTCGAAATCCGAGACTGTTTGAAAAATGACTATTTTTACTCGTCAATTAAATATTAAATTATTCAATTTCCATAAATTAACTTTTAATTCAATTTTAAAAGTTCTATAACATCATTCTAACACCAATATGATTAAATACATCTTTACAAATCAATTTTAATCACATTAAACCAAATTTCCAATTATCTCCATAATTTCAAATATTAAATTAACGATTTAATTATCCAATTAAATCCAGATATTCAAAATATAATTTATTCGACTTACAAATTTTACTTGTTAATATTTAAAATCATTTAAATATACGAATTTCAAATGACAGAAATTATGGGTCGTTACATAATAGTCCCTGTAGTGCATACAATATGATGGTCCCTCCTGACCGGGAAGCCACCAGAGGATACCAAATGGGCTACGGGAGAAATCCAAACTCGTACAAAGCGCGAGAGGGTAGGTGACACGATACAACTAGGTAATTCCAGGGTAGATATACCAATTCGCTTCCGGGTCGGTGGTAACGCGCAGCGTGCAACTACTGCCCACCTCGAGCCACACCCCCAAATTAAAAAAAATCAAAAGTGGCCACCGAATCAATCCAAAAGTCAAAGTATAATATTGAAGGGATGTGTCCGATCAAAGGTGCTACCTCGTAAACCCGTCAATCACTCCTGTTTTAGCCACTTATGCCAACTCACGAGAGTCGAGTCCACGTATTTGCCTCAAAGGAAACACCGCCACCTTCCTACTTCATTCTGGAATCTCCACCGCGTACGCGGTTGTTAAAATGGTTTTCGGAGTTGGCAGAGAGTATGACAACTTACGATCCCGGTCTCTTCAACAACCAAACATTATTATAACACCGCAGTCGTTTCAAAATAGTTTATACTTTCAAAACCAGAATATAATAACCATTTCAAAACTATATAAATACGATATTGCTTCTTTTTCAAAAACCAAATCAATATGATATCATTTTTATAAAACCCAAATCAATAAAATATCATTTCAAATACATCTTTTCCTAAAACCATAAAAATTTTCAAAGTTATAATATTTCTAAACCAAACGCTTGAAATATAGCCTTTCTGTAACGGAAGCGATTTTTCGTTGCCGAAAAACCGAACCATTAGGGTTTAAGAAAAAGAAAAAAAGTAGAAGAAGAAAGGAAAATAGAACAGAAAGAAACAACAGAACCTAATATCAGAATCTCACAATTCGCAGCGGAACAACATATAATAGATAAATGAATAATCTTTAAACAAAGAACTATATCAGTTATTACATTACATTACTTTACAATTCATTACATCAGAGTGTACAACAACAAACAATTTTAAACAGCGGAAAAGAAATACTATATACTAGTAATATGCTACGCCATCCAGCTTGCCTCCAGCAACTCCTAAATTCCAGAATATCCTGATAAACCTTAACTCTTAACTGCCCGTGTGGAAATTGTTGGGCACCCAGAGTTTAGGGAGGAAAACAATAAACTCCAAGTCAGTCATGTGACTGGTGTGAGAACTCAAAACAGTTTATTTATCTTTAAAATCAAAATAGAGGAATATTTTTATTTCAATTCGCAATGCTTTTAAAAATGAGACTACCATAAGGCCTCCCGCACACACACATGCAAACGCAGAATCGGAGGAGATTTCTCCTTATGATGGTCAAAGATGCTTGATACGCATTTAAAAGAACATTTGATATTATTACTAGTGCATAGTGTAGGAAAAATTTATTTCGAAAGTAGAATATAAATCTTAGCCAGCATAGACATTTCGAACTATGCCTACTATAGCTACCATCCAAACAGTGGTGACCACCATAAGTGAATGGCAGGTTCTACAACTAATACCGTACAAAGTTTCGTATTGGGAATTGGATTTCCAACGAATGATCAGGCCAAGGAACTTCCCATTGCCACATGGGAATGCTTCTGGGTGGACATTCCCGAGAACCAAACCGGATCTCTACCAACACAAGGCCGGGTTACCCCTAACTGAGTAACAACTGACCGAATATGCCATCCCCCGGTCCTTTGGGACCTTTATCCGAGATTTCGTAATCAATTCACACAATCATAAATAAAGTGTTTCAACATGAGTAAGTATCTGGGCTCCATACCATGATACCACCCTTTTCCAGAAGGAAATGCACATATCCTAAAGGGCGCTACCCCTCATAACCTTGCCGCATCTTTCCTGTTTTGACCATTCCGGGATGTGAGGCTCGACGAAGTCACGTCCACAAAAACATACTTTATACAAAAGCCATGTTTTGGGTCAACAAATGATCATAGAAATGATCACCAAAATAGACGATCAAATAAATGATCCTATCACAAATAATCAACACAATGATCATTTCACAGCAACACTCAGCATGTCACATTACCAAATTGGGAATATATTGCTGATAACTTCAACTATATAACCTCAGAGCTCGTACGTCTCAGAGAAGGGTGTTAAGCTAAAAGAATAAATTCTCCGCCACCAACAGAAATATATTTGAAAAAAATCAGCTTTATATCTCAACTTGTAATGTCAGGCATACTATCCATACAAGTCTGTTCCGGGCTCGAACAGAACCGAAGGCACTTACAAAGAAGTCCTTGCAATCCGAATAATCTCTAATCACGTTCGGATTTCCCATCACATATGGAGATCTCTATACCGGGGATCAGCCAGTGCAGAGACAATCAACAAGAAACCCTTTCGTTTTCGAAAATATCCGGTCTTCAACACCGGTCTTCGAATGCAATTCATAACGACGTATCACATATTCGGAATGGGTTATACGACTCCAATGTCCTTTCCCGGTTAACCCGAATAGTGAGCGCTTATTTTAAAAAAATAAGTGTGGCATTCAATTTCAAGCAAATCACAACAAATACCTATTTAAAGGTAAATATCGATAGTCGATATTTGAACTATCCATGGATATGCACAACATCACCAGATTCCAAATAATTTTCCAAATTATTTATTTTCCAAAAATATCTTTACAAGATATAAACTTTCCATACTTTTAAAAATAAATCAATATTTATTTTTAAACCTATTTTCCAATTTCCATTTATAAATTCCATATTGAATTCATATTCTAAAATATCTATGAATATACGATTTCTATTATTCATTTTCAATTTATCTTCAAAAAGATAAATTCTTCAAATTTTTCATTTCACATTGGAAAAACATTTCCATACTTATTTATTTATAAGTAATTCACAAATCTTTTATTTTCAACACTTGGAAAATATTCAATATACTCTAATCGAAATTAAGTATATATTTCATTCTTTAAGAAAATCATTCTCTTAAACATATTTATTTGGGCCAAAACGAATGTTGTGTAAAACATCGTTACGACAACCCAAAATCACTAGTATAGGGATTCGAAATTAAAGTAGATATATAAATCCCAATAC
The DNA here is from genome assembly GCA_030765085.1 of Allium cepa. Taxonomy (NCBI): domain Eukaryota; kingdom Viridiplantae; phylum Streptophyta; class Magnoliopsida; order Asparagales; family Amaryllidaceae; genus Allium; species Allium cepa. The sequence goes on from CM060942.1 coordinate 363,007,477, forward strand.
TATACAAAACATTTCCTTTCGAAAATCATCTATTATAACAACAGTGTTATAATCTACTATTTCCTTTTATTTCTCGAAAACATCTATTTCAACAATAAATGTTGAAATCTATGGTTTCGAATCTCAACATATTTTAAAACATCGTTAGATCGTTTTAATGCTATTTAAAACATCATATTCTAAATAATTTCTTTAACATATTATTCACTATTCAAAAACGTGAATATACTACGTTAACAAATTTCATCACTTCTATTCATTTTATTTTAAGGAATTATTCATTGTCTAAACCTGAATATAACTCCATTAACAAATTTCAACAATTTACTTATCAAGATAAGTCTTTGCGAATTTATAAAACAATGTTTATAAATTCTATTTCTATTTATTTTATAACAACTTCCTTTTATAAATTTCTTTTATTAACCTATCTCAATTCATATCACAATGATATATTAAAAATTCATATTATAAGTCAAATACTTATAATTTATTTATAAAATCGTTCCTTTAAACTTCATAAATTTTATAAATCTTATAACTTATAAGATTCATTCATTTATCCAAATCCATTCCTTTAAATAACTTTACAAATTTTATAAACCTGCTGTTTATAAAATTCTATTTATAACCTCACCGTTATAATTCTATAAATTTCATTCATTTATGAAATTCATTTACAATTCATTCTAACACTTATAAAAGCTCGTTTTATAATTCCAATATTTTAATTTACAAATATCAATTTATAAATCTTTTAATACAAATGAATTTGTATTATTATTTTAAAACATCTTTTAAACTCTTTTAGAATTCCATCATTTTGATTTATAAAATAATCAAATTTCATAAACCCTATCTTAAACTTTTCTTATAATAAATTTAGAAATCCCAATTTAACTATTTTATAAAGTCATAAATCCCATATTTTCTAAAATCAACCTTTAACTATATTTCTCAAAAATATAATTTTTTTTCTTAACATTAAGATTATAACGTTTATTTATTTATAATGGATCAATTTCAAAAATATTTTATAAACGTATATTTCCAAAAATCACTTTAGAAATTCCTCAAAAATCAAAATTATTATTTTTAAACTTCCAAAAATTGGATCCGACGATGCGACACATCAATAGTCAATCACGACTTTCAAACATCATATATCATCCATGATAAACAATCAAATATCACAATATATGAAATTAAACAAATATTTGTGAGGAATCCAGTTGGATCCCTCCAACCTGTTTCCCTACATCCACAGACATTAGCACAATACCAATTCCGTTTCAAGACGGAATATCGCGGTATATGGGATTTTATAAATATTATCCGCTTACTAACGGCGCATAGGGTCTCATCCGCTAAAAGAAAATGCGGGAAATCAATCAACTGCAATATATACATATGCCAATATATATATTGCTATATATATAATATAATACCAATTCCACTTCGATGTGGAATATCGCGGTATATGTGTGTAATAAATAACCTCCGCTTACTAACGGCGTATAGGGTCTATTCACATCCAATATATATATATATATATATATATATATATATATATATATATATATATATATATATATATAACAATCATCATTCAATCATTCAATCAACACAGTCAATCAATTTTAAATTTAACTATTTAAAATGTAAACAAACAATAAAAATTCCTTTTGAGTGAGAAGTTCTCACCTTTTATTCCTTTTTGCCATCCACTTCCAATTCAACTTGTTTTCTTCATTTATACCTTGTATAACAATTTTATACAATTTATTAATATTCGAACCAATTGAATAAATTAAATTTTCATTTGACAAATTTTAATTCATCAGTGATTTCATTTTTAATAGTTAAAGTTACTGATAGTTTTATTTAAACCCATTTCTTCTTTAAAATTTTATTTAACTAAAATTTAAATTTCTTTTAATAAACTTTATTAACTAACTCCTTTTAATTTCAAACATGTTACTCTTAACAATTTGTCTAATCCAAATTTAATTTCAACTAAACTTACTTAAATAAATTAAGTTAACAAATTTTCCCTTTTTAAAATAATTCTAACTAGAAATTTCCAATTTAAATTAAATTTCCTTTTCATAAATTAAATCAACTAATAGATTTTGGTTTTAACTATTAATTTTGCTATAAATAAATTTTTTTTCTTTTATAAATTTCCACCATTTGAAACTAAAATTTTAATTCAACTAGTATTTTATTTATAACTTTAAATTAATATCCTTATATCAATTTCTTTGAATAAATTTATCAAATCGAAGAATTAAATTTTAAACAAAAATTACTTAAATAAATTTATTCAATTACAATTAAATTATAAAACTAAATTTCTCTCTTTTTTTTTATATATATTGAAAAATCAATTATCATTTAATAAACCTATTTGAAGCTATATTTTTTTTTTCTTTTTCAAATACACATATATCTACTTGTAAAAATAACTCGTATAGGTTTAAACTCTCTTTTTTTTTATTTACTGTAAGTTTATAAATGAAACTGCTTAAATATTTAAATTGAATTAAAAATCTACAATTACCTCACACGCAGGCTATCCCCATCGCAGCTCCTCCTCGAGTCGCGCCTGCGACCCTCGTTCGCCATGCCCCAAATCACGGCAAGGATAAGCCCACTCGAGCGCGCACCTTACACGCCGCCGCCTCCACCTCGCGTTGCCGCCGAGCCCCCCAAATCACGCGCACGAATCGCCGCCGCCGCAACCCCCATCTCCATCACTTCGTACGCGTGCACGCGCCACGGTGCCCTAGAACTCGCCGACCTCCTCAAATCGCGCGCCGCGATCCCACGTCGCCGCCTCATCAGCCGCCTCCACCTCTTCTGCGCGACACCGAAACCCCACCGAGCAAATTGCAATCCCCCCCACGACACGCGCGCGCCTCGAGCGCCTCAGATCTTATGTCACGGCCATGAATTGTTAATGTGAAGAGAGAAAATTGAAAAGGGGGAAAACACGAGGCTTCGGCCATTTATGTTTTCAATTTGAATTGAGGGAGAGAGACGCGAAGAAGTTCGGCCATTATCGTTTGTTTTTTCTTCGTTCTTGTGATTCGAACTTGCGTGTTATATCAGAGAGGGGGAACGTGAAGAAGTATGCACTGCACGATGTTGTATCGTGATCGTAGGCGTGAGTTTAGGCATGATATTGGGGATACTGTCCTTTATTTAATTTATATTTAAATTTAAATCGTTGAGAATTTCGACGCATTTACTCGTCATATGCTCACATATAAACTCCGAAAAATACGAAATTTGAAATCCGGCAATAATTCAATATTACGGACCCAATGGAACTGGTTTCGTCGAATTCCGAGACTGTGCCTCGGACGGCTATTTTTAAATATCGATTCAAACGATTAAATTTCAAAACTGAACAATTCACTTTAAAATTAAATTCTGAAGCTTCTAAAATCTTCAGTACTATCAATATAAATTTTACAAGCCTTCGAAATATTTTTAATCGGCTTAAAATTGAATATTCAAATTTTTATTCAGCTCTCAATAGATTAAATTCTATAATTTAATCGCCATATTCAAAGTTATATTGAAAATTCAATCCAAACCATCATTCAAATATTTAAAATAAATTAAATATTCTCAAATTAAATTGTTCAAAATCGTGGGTCGTTACAATCTTTCCCCCTTAAAAGAATTTCGTCCCGAAATTACAAGTTAAGAAGAATGCCCTTATCCCGTTTATTATTTTTCACAATCCAAATAGTTTTATCAACTTTCTAACCTAAATCTTTTTATTAAAGATTCATTTTCATTTCAACTAACTTTCCAACTCCAATTATAGGTTTCAAACAATATTGTTTTTCTAACCATTCAAATTTAAATTCAAATTCAAATTTCAAACTTTCAAAATTTCTCAAAATTTTCTAACTCCCTAAATTTTCGAAAAATTTCGCCAGCGTTTCCTTTGCGCGGCTAGCTCGGTACGACTACAAAATGGCACCACGGCCCCTCAGAATCAAAAAGAAAAGAGAAAAGCCAAGTGGCTAGAGAAGAAAGTCATCAAATCTCATACTGAAATTGAAATACGTACCTTTTTGTCGAGCAATTCAATTTTATCTTTGAAATCAAAATCTCAATTCCTTTATACACCTGTATAACCTGCTAGTAGTAGTATCTAATTCCAACATTCAAACTATTTTGCTAATTCAATTACAAAATTTCCAACATATACTTCTTATACGTTTTTACTTCACTATTGAAGTTACATATCCATTTCATTCAATTTTATATTTCAATTCTATTCACAATTTAAATTCTATTTGAATTCAATTCTCAATTTTAAATATTGAATTTTATCGATTAGCTTTCATTTACTAATTCACATTACTATTTTAAATTAGTTTCATTTACTAATTCATTTCAATATTCAATTCATCTCGAATTTACTTAATTGCTCAATTCAATTTTATTGCTTACGACCAATTCACATACCATCTTTATTCAATTTTATTCACATTCCATATTCATATTCATTCCATTTGAAATTATTTCACAAATAAATAAATTATCAAGTTAATTTACTTGAATTCAATCCATTTTATTTTATTTAATTCCATATACTAATGATAATAATTCAATATTATCACTTCTTAACAATCATGCAACCATATACTATAATAATTCATAGAAAATCATTTCTTTTCTATACAAAATAGTTTTGGGCAAAATTATCTTATTTACCCGATTCAAAAACAAATTCTATATTCACTAACAAATACGCGCTCATATCTATTATTACACTCAAACTCATTCTAGAGTACTGCTGACTCTATCTCTAACGAGTAACACCCAACAGAACCATGGTTGTCGCTTAACCAACAGCTCTGATACCAAATGTAACGGAAGCGATTTTTCGTTGCCGTAAAACCGAACCATTAGGGTTTAAGAAAAAGAAAAAAAGTAGAAGAAGAAAGAAAAATAGAACAGAAAGAAACAACAGAACCTAATATCAGAATCTCACAATTCGCAGCGGAACAACATATAATAGATAAATGAATAATATTTAAACAAAGAACTATATCAGTTATTACATTACATTACTTTACAATTCATTACATCAGAGTGTACAACAACAAACAATTTTAAACAGCGGAAAAGAAATACTATATACTAGTAATATGCTACGCCATCCAGCTTGCCTCCAGCAACTCCTAAATTCCAGAATATCCTGATAAACCTTAACTCTTAACTGCCCGTGTGGAAATTGGTGGGCACCCAGAGTTTAGGGAGGAAAACAATAAACTCCAAGTCAGTCATGTGACTGGTGTGAGAACTCAAAACAGTTTATTTATCTTTAAAATCAAAATAAAGGAATATTTTTATTTCAATTCGCAATGCTTTTAAAAATGAGACTACCATAAGGCCTCCCGCACACGCACACATGCAAACGTAGAATCGGAGGAGATTTCTCCTTATGATAGTCAAAGATGCTTGATACGCATTTAAAAGAACATTTGATATTATTACTAGTGCATAGTGTAGGAAAAATTTATTTCGAAAGTAGAATATAAATCTTAGCCAGCATAGACATTTCGAACTATGCCTACTATAGCTACCATCCAAACAGTGGTGACCACCATAAGTGAATGGCAGGTTCTACAACTAATACCGTACAAAGTTTCTTATTGGGAATTGGATTTCCAACGAATGATCAGGCCAAGGAACTTCCCATTGCCACATGAGAATGCCTCTGGATGGACATTCCCGAGAACCAAACCGGATCTCTACCAACACAAGGCCGGGTTACCCCTAACTGAGTAACAACTGACCGAATATGCCATCCCCCGGTCCTTTGGGACCTTTATCCGAGATCTCGTAATCAATTCACACAATCATAAATAAAGTGTTTCAACATGAGTAAGTATCTGGGCTCCATACCATGATACCACACTTTTCCAGAAGGAAATGCACATATCCTAAAGGGCGCTACCCCTCATAACCTTGCCGCATCTTTCCTGTTTTGACCATTCCGGGATGTGAGGCTCGACGAAATCACGTCCACAAAAACATACTTTATACAAAAGCCATGTTTTGGGTCAACAAATGATCATAGAAATGATCACCAAAATAGACGATCAAATAAATGATCCTATCACAAATAATCAACACAATGATCATTTCACAGCAACATTCAGCATGTCACATTACCAAATTGGGAATATATTGCTGATAACTTCAACTATATAACCTCCGAGCTCGTACGTCTCAGAGAAGGGTGTTAAGCTAAAAGAATAAATTCTCCGCCACCAACAGAAATATATTTGAAAGGAATCAGCTTTATATCTCAACTTGTAATGTCAGGCATACTATCCATACAAGTCTGTTCCGGGCTCGAACAGAACCGAAGGCACTTACAAAGAAGTCCTTGCAATCCGAATAATCTCTAATCACGTTCGGATTTCCCATCACATATGGAGATCTCTATACCGGGGATCAGCCAGTGCAGAGACAATCAACAAGAAACCCTTTCGTTTTCGAAAATATCCGGTCTTCAACACCGGTCTTCGAATGCAATTCATAACGACGTATCACATATTCAGAATGGGTTATACGACTCCAATGTCCTTTCCCGGTTAACCCGAATAGTGAGCGCTTATTTTAAAAAAATAAGTGTGGCATTCAATTTCAAGCAAATCACAACAAATACCTATTTAAAGGTAAATATCGATAGTCGATATTTGAACTATCCATGGATATGCACAACATCACCAGATTCCAAATAATTTTCCAAATTATTTATTTTCCAAAAATATCTTTACAAGATATAAACTTTCCATACTTTTAAAAATAAATCAATATTTATTTTTAAACCTATTTTCCAATTTCCATTTATAAATTCCATATTGAATTCATATTCTAAAATATCTATGAATATACGATTTCTATTATTCATTTTCAATTTATCTTCAAAAAGATAAATTCTTCAAATTTTTCATTTCACATTGGAAAAACATTTCCATACTTATTTATTTATAAGTAATTCACAAATATTTTATTTTCAACACTTGGAAAATATTTAATATACTCTAATCGAAATTAAGTATATATTTCATTCTTTAAGAAAATCATTCTCTTAAACATATTTATTTGGGCCAAAACGAATGTTGTGTAAAACATCGTTACGACAACCCAAAATCACTAGTATAGGGATTCGAAATTAAAGTAGATATATAAATCCCAATACTATACAAAACATTTCCTTTCGAAAATCATCTATTATAACAACAGTGTTATAATCTACTATTTCCTTTTATTTATCGAAAACATCTATTTCAACAATAAATGTTGAAATCTATGGTTTCGAATCTCAACATATTTTAAAACATCGTTAGATCGTTTTAATGCTATTTAAAACATCATATTCTAAATAATTTCTTTAACATATTATTCACTATTCAAAAACGTGAATATACTACGTTAACAAATTTCATCACTTCTATTCATTTTATTTTAAGGAATTATTCATTGTCTAAACCTGAATATAACTCCATTAACAAATTTCAACAATTTACTTATCAAGATAAGTCTTTGCGAATTTATAAAACAATGTTTATAAATTCTATTTCTATTTATTTTATAACAACTTCCTTTTATAAATTTCTTTTATTAACCTATCTCAATTCATATCACAATGATATATTAAAAATTCATATTATAAGTCAAATACTTATAATTTATTTATAAAATCGTTCCTTTAAACTTCATAAATTTTATAAATCTTATAACTTATAAGATTCATTCATTTATCCAATTCCATTCCTTTAAATAACTTTACAAATTTTATAAACCTGCTGTTTATAAAATTCTATTTATAACCTCACCGTTATAATTCTATAAATTTCATTCATTTATGAAATTCATTTACAATTCATTCTAACACTTATAAAAGCTCGTTTTATACTTCCAATATTTTAATTTACAAATATCAATTTATAAATCTTTTAATACAAAAGAATTTGTATTATTATTTTTAAACATCTTTTAAACTCTTTTAGAATTCCATCATTTTGATTTATAAAATAATCAAATTTCATAAACCCTATCTTAAACTTTTCTTATAATAAATTTAGAAATCCCAATTTAACTATTTTATAAAGTCATAAATCCCATATTTTCTAAAATCAACCTTTAACTATATTTCTCAAAAATATAATTTTTTTTTAACATTAAGATTATAACGTTTATTTATTTATAATGGATCAATTCCAAAAATATTTTATAAACGTATATTTCCAAAAATCACTTTAGAAATTCCTCAAAAATCAAAATTATTATTTTTAAACTTCCAAAAATTGGATCCGACGATGCGACACATCAATAGTCAATCACGACTTTCAAACATCATATATCATCCATGATAAACAATCAAATATCACAATATATGAAATTAAATAAATATTTGTGAGGAATCCAGTTGGATCCCTCCAACCTGTTTCCCTACATCCACAGACATTAGCACAATACCAATTCCGTTTCAAGACGGAATATCGCGGTATATGGGATTTTATAAATATTATCCGCTTACTAACGGCGCATAGGGTCTCATCCGCTAAAAGAAAATGCGGGAAATCAATCAACTGCAATATATACATATGCCAATATATATATATTGCTATATATATAATATAATACCAATTCCACTTCGATGTGGAATATCGCGGTATATGTGTGTAATAAATAACCTCCGCTTACTAACGGCGTATAGGGTCTATTCACATCCAATATATATATATATATATATATATATATATATATATATATATATATATAACAATCATCATTCAATCATTCAATCAACATAGTCAATCAATTTTAAATTTAACTATTTAAAATGTAAACAAACAATAAAATTCCTTTTGAGTGAGAAGTTCTCACCTTTTATTCCTGTTTGCCATCCACTTCCAATTCAACTTGTTTTCTTCATTTATACCTTGTATAACAATTTTATACAATTTATTAATATTCGAACCAATTGAATAAATTAAATTTTCATTTGACAAATTTTAATTCATCGGTGATTTCATTTTTAATAGTTAAAGTTACCGATAGTTTTATTTAAACCCATTTCTTCTTTAAAATTTTATTTAACTAAAATTTAAATTTCTTTTAATAAACTTTATTAACTAACTCCTTTTAATTTCAAACATGTTACTCTTAACAATTTGTCTAATCCAAATTTAATTTCAACTAAACTTACTTAAATAAATTAAGTTAACAAATTTTCCCTTTTTAAAATAATTCTAACTAGAAATTTCCAATTTAAATTAAATTTCCTTTTCATAAATTAAATCAACTAATAGATTTTGGTTTTAACTATTAATTTTGCTATAAATAAATTTTTTTCCTTTTATAAATTTCCTCCATTTGAAACTAAAATTTTAATTCAACTAGTATTTTATTTATAACTTTAAATTAATATCCTTATATCAATTTCTTTGAATAAATTTATCAAATCGAAGAATTATATTTTAAACAAAAATTACTTAAATAAATTTATTCAATTACAATTAAATTATAAAACTAAATTTCTCTCTCTTTTTTTTTTATATATATTGAAAAATCAATTATCATTTAATAAACCTATTTGAAGCTATATATTTTTTTTTCTTTTTCAAATACACATATATCTACTTGTAAAAATAACTCGTATAGGTTTAAACTCTTTTTTTTTTTATTTACTGTAAGTTTATAAATGAAACTGCTTAAATATTTAAATTGAATTAAAAATCTACAATTACCTCACACGCAGGCTATCCCCATCGCAGCTCCTCCTCGAGTCGCGCCTGCGACCCTCGTTCGCCATGCCCCAAATCACGGCAAGGATAAGCCTACTCGAGCGCGCACCTTACACGCCGCCGCCTCCACCTCGCGTTGCCGCCGAGCCCCCCAAATCACGCGCACGAGTCGCGCCGCCGCAACCCCCATCTCCATCACTTCGTACGCGTGCGCGCGCCACGGTGCCCTAGAACTCGCCGACCTCCTCAAATCGCGCGTCGCGATCCCACGTCGCCGCCTCATCAGCCGCCTCCACCTCTTCTGCGCGACACCGAAACCCCACCGAGCAAATTGCAATCCCCCCCACGACACGCGCACGCCTCGAGCGCCCCAGATCTTATGTCACGGCCATGAATTGTTAATGTGAAGAGAGAAAATTGAAAAGGGGGAAAACACGAGGCTTCGGCCATTTATGTTTTCAATTTGAATTGAGGGAGAGAGACGCGAAGAAGTTCGGCCATTATCGTTTGTTTTTTCTTCATTCTTGTGATTCGAACTTGCGTGTTATGTCAGAGAGGGGGAACGTGAAGAAGTATGCACTGCACGATGTTGTATCGTGATCGTAGGCGTGAGTTTAGGCATGATATTAGGGATACTGTCCTTTATTTAATTTATATTTAAATTTAAATCGTTGAGAATTTCGACGCGTTTACTCGTCATATGCTCACATATAAACTCCGAAAAATACGAAATTTGAAATCCGGTAATAATTCAATATTACGGACCCAATGGAACTGGTTTCGTCGAATTCCGAGACTGTGCCTCGGATGGCTATTTTTAAATATCGATTCAAACGATTAAATTTCAAAACCGAACAATTCACTTTAAAATTAAATTCTGAAGCTTCTAAAATCTTCAGTACTATCAATATGAATTTTACAAGCCTTTGAAATATTTTTAATCGGCTTAAAATTGAAGATTCAAATTTTTATTCAGCTCTCAATAGATTAAATTCTATAATTTAATCGCCATATTCAAAGTTATATTGAAAATTCAATCCAAACCATCATTCAAATATTTAAAATAAATTAAATATTCTCAAATTAAATTGTTCAAAATCCTGGGTCGTTACACTTTCAAAACATAAAACTTTGAATTTCATAACTTTGAAATATAACCACACCACTTAAATGGTTAAAACACAAACTACTTAATATAATAAAATAGTTTCTTCACCTTCACAAATCAATTCCAAATATAGATTTAAATCCCACATAAACATTTCAATTTCCATATCTTTCAAAGCTTTAAATATTCCACCATTTCAAAACTAATTCTTTGATAATTTCATATATATCACATTCGATTACTATTATTTAGATTTGAAATGTTTACGTAATAAATCACGTATCATCTAAGTAAAACCTTTACACTTCAAGTAACAGGATATACCTTCAATTTAATTAACTTGATAATATTCATTTAAATTACTTTGATATTCATTTAAATTCTCTAAAAAAACATCAAGTTATAAAATGATACCTTTTAAACCTTAAATTTATTTCCATTTCAAATCAAATTTTCCCGAAGATAATTTTTAAGTACTTTAATTCAAATCAAATTCCCATTTATCTTCCAACCTTTATTTTATTTGATTCATTATAAACTCTATATACCATAAAATTTAGATAGATACTTAACCATATTATATAAAAGAAATCAAACTTATTATTTAGCTTATTTTATAATTCAAAACAAATTTATACATAGCTAAATCAATAATAAAATAGCATTTATATAACCTCTAAAATCAATATCTGTATAGCCCATATATTTCTTTACAAAACCATAAAAAATCATTTCAAAAATAATTTATATATATAACGATGTGCCTGTATATAATTTTATATCCTATGGTCAAGTGATACGGATATTTATCATTTCAATCCGCAGCTAAAAATAAGATGCGGTTGTATATCATCTCAAACCGCAATCCCGAATCAAAATAAATGCATAAAACTTGCAGATTATGATGATATAAATAAAACATCCATTCATTCATCATAAAATCATACATCCATCACAATCATCATACAAACAATCAATCAATATCTAAATATAACCGACAATATAAAACAGGTAATTAACTGGCAGTTATATTCAATAATAAATTAAATAACGATTTCATTTCAATAAATGCAATTAACTGAGACGATGGTTAAAAATATACAAAAAAGTCATAAATAAATGCATAATCATAACAAAATTTTAATTTAACAACATAAGAAATTTTAGAAGTTGTGACTGGGTTAAAACACTCACCTTTTGAATTTAAATTGAATCTAAATTCAATGTGAACCCAAAAATTTGATAGTCTCCGAATTCATCCAAACAAGTGCCATAATGTTCAGAATTTCAATACAATCCTAACAAAAAACCGCGCGTGAATTGGGGTTCGTATGTGAAAGATATTGCGAAAATTGTGTTTGAATTTTAAATTGAAATAAAAAAAACAAAAAAAAAACACACACCACTCTCACTTGCCACGTCGACCATCTTCAACCCAGCAAAAACCCTAGCTCCCAATTCACAAAATCGCGAATGAAGCCACCTCACCAATGCTGCATCCGCCCCTCCAACGTCCCCGTCGTCGGCCAAGGCTAGAACCGCCGCTGCAACCCCTGCTTCTCACCTACAGCCTCGGACCCCCACCACATTCGAACAGAATGAAACACAACCAAGCCGCTGCCATAAGCATAAAACCCTACTTGAATTTTCGCCATCGATCTGACCGTTGAATCGATGAATGAATTTCACCGATGGACTCCCCATCGTCCACTCTACAATACCTACAAACGATTCGACGATCCGACTAGTTTGATTTCGACGTGATGAACGGTCGAAAAGTGTTCTACGATTTTTGGACAAACAATACATCGAATCAAAAAACATGTTGCATATCTGAGTTACGCTCTTTGAGAGCTTCGAATTGATATAAAATTTGGCATATATTGTGGAGTTTGAAATTTCAGCTTTGGATTTTATTTGGGATTGCAATTGGAATTAGGGTTTGTCTGCCATTGAAGTGAGGAGGTGAATAAAACGTATAGAAATGAGGAACAGAGGCTGCTAGGGTTTATAGAAGGATATATATAGGCAGGGTTGACATTTGAATGGATGTATAAGATAGATTTACGCGCTAACGCCAAAGTGGCCCAAAAAGCCCGTTTCGACTGCAAAATGAAATTGGGTCAACCCATATATCAAAATAGATGTTTTTAAATATTTTAAACGCGATGGAACAAGTTTCAAGTCCAAATTCCATCGTATGAAGAAGTTATGCAAAAATCAATATTTTTCAAATTGCTTTCAATTGATTTCAATTTCATAAATTTCAAGGCGTTTCGAGTCCGTACGATCAAACGACAAGTCCGATCGCTGCGAAACTTGAAATCCTACAATAATTCACCGTTACGGATCCGATGAAACTGGTTTTGTCGAAATCCGAGTCAGTGGCCAAAATGGTTATTTTTATATTAATTAAATAAATTAAAAATCAATCAATTAAATCCAATTTTTAATTTCACTTCTATAATTGACAATTTTCTCACCTTTATATTTCTTAATCATCTACAATAAATTTTAAACAAGTTTAGATGTCAATTTAAAGTTGATTAGTCTATCAATTGCAGTGTCAAATTTTCAAATTTATCATATTCAAAATTATAAATTAAATTTCGAATAATTAAATTTTATTTACTTTCCATTTATTATTCTATCAATTCCATCTTACGGTATAATTATCATTGATTTATATTACATTTCATTTAGGTATATTTCATTTCATATTAATTCCCATTAACGTAATATTTTAATTCATTCAATTTCAATAATCCATTTATTTGATTTTTAAATCTTATTATGAATAAATTTTTAACTTACCATCTTAAAGGTGATGTCAACATGGGTTTATATCTATTACACTTATATTCCTAACTACATCTTAATTTCAGTTTACCGTAGTACCTAATTTCAATTTCTTACAACAAACCTGTTTATTATATAAAATTTGAATACCAATTAATTAGTTCCAAATAAATTTATTGATTCAATTCATCTCTTTTATTAAGTTTATTATTAATCTATGCACTCAATTACGGATGGTTTTATATTCCATTATGCTATATACCCCTAATTATCTTTATTTGTATTAATGGCTATGTTTCAAATGTGAAATCTTGTTAATTACACACATTAATTAAGGTTTTAAAACCAAACCTTAGTTCCATTCCCTTTTTCCAATTTATTACTTATGACAATTTCACATTTCTATTTAATTATTACATACCTACCTTCAGTCCTTGCATTAATCCTCATAAACATTACATTATTGATATCCTAATTTGATTTAGTAGACCAATTTGTTACAACTTTTAGTTACATTAACACTATTTCCCTTATTTTGGTTATTATTTCATATATAGATCACAAGTTTACATTCCTTTATACTATCTTATGAAAACAATGTACATTTCTAAAACGTTATTACATTTATTGGAATTACATTTCCAAATTTACTAGATACAACAAATTATGATGTCCTAGTTACTTCAATTAATTGTGATTGCGCTAAATTAATCATTTATTAACTTACATTAACATAATTGCATTAATTTACATTCAGTACAAATAAATCAATATATTATTTCACACATTAATACACTGATTGCATTTGTTTATACTATATTCCATTTAAAACTAAGTCATAACATTTGAATTATTATATTAAATTGGAATGTTCATTCAAGTTCATTAATTATTAACTTGCAATAACATATTTCCTTAATTTACATCCAGTTACTACCTTATAAATAAATTTTATGTTTCCTTTTTAATTTACATTCACACTTTCCATTATAATATTAATTATCTATAAAGTACATTTAGTTATCTTTATTCTTCCCAACCAATTACCATATGTTATTATAACTTTACAATTTTAATAAATTCATTAATTGACATATCATTGAACCTATTAATTATTAACCCAAATTAGCGCTGTTACGTTTTAATTTACATATTATTTCATTAATAAGTTACGCAAATTTATTTCTCCAAATATTAAATCACAAAGTCTTATTTAATTTACCATTGCTACATTACCTATTTAATGTTTGCTTCATTATAAATTATAAAAGTTTTGTTTCTTATAAATTTATTTACTCAATTTTAATTAAAATAACCAAACTTAATTATTGAAAATTTATGGGTCGTTACACGCGGAGTGCCTACAGTTACATGGACTTCTGCTGCAATGACAACGTAACCCAAGATGTAACTAGGACCGTGGATGGGGGGATTATTTCCAGAGTATTCTCACCAAAAGATGTTCCCTATATTTTCAAAATGTTTTCTATATTTTCAGTAAAATTATTTTCCACATATTTTCACTGGATGTTGAAAAACGGGTTCACCAATTACTTATAGATTTTCAGTCCTACACTTGATCAATGTATGACCGAATTTCTATGAGAACAATGATGGACTTGTTGAAACATCGAGTTATAAAATGATACTTTTATAAAACTATTTTCGCAATATTATATAGATTTTAAAATGTTTTAAAAATTTTCAAAAAGAAGATGTAAATAATATTAAATATTTTAATGAATTCTGGCTTCGTTCCTTTCCGTGGACGAAAAGATTCAAAAGGTGGAAGATTATGACAACCCGTATTTTCGGGCATTAGATAATTGAATAATTATCTAATTTAACATTTGAAAATGTTGATTTATAGATTAAACAAATAAATGTGATAATCTCCTTTATATATTATTTAAAATGGGAAAAATTGTTATTTTCAAACAATGGTAATAATGTAATGTTTTTCAAACATAAATAGATTTGAAAAATAAAATTTATTATTTACAAATTTAATTTGTATTGTTAAAATATATACATATATTTGAGTTGATTTTAAATTGGATTTTAAATTGAATTTGAGTTTGGATTAGAATTTGAGACTTAAAAGATAGATATTTAAAAAAATTGGATTTAAAATTATATTATATATTATTTTATTTAGAATATAGTATGTTTTATATTATTTTCTTTTAAAGGATTTTATTATATAAATTAAGAAACGTGCTTATTAATTGGGAAAAACAATTATAAAAGCTTTTAAATCTTTTTAAAATAATTAAATAGTGCATAATTACAAGTGTAATTAAATTAAGAAGATAAGTAACAAGTGCAGCATATTTATAATAGTAGAGACATGTGTCGATTCCTTTTTATTATTTTTTATTAATCAAAATAAACTCTATTTAAACTTATATCTTCCTCTTCATTATCTTTTTTTTTCAAAAACTTAAAAGAATAAGCCTGTAAACTATCTTCAGAAATCCATTAAGAAACCAAAACCTGTAAAATCATTTTCAAAGCAAACTAAAACTAAGTTTTGTAAGCATTTTCAACCTGTAACCATTTATCTTAAGGCCTGAACAAATGTGTGTTTTCAAATGCAAATTGCATCGATCAAATCTTGAATCGTCTCGGTCATCAATGTTTTATGGAATCAAAACAACAAAAGCATTCAAGGCTTTCAACTTCAATACCCATCAAGTTTCCAGTTTTATCAAGTCCCTGCATTTTTAAAAAAAAGGTGAGGAAACTCTTATTTAAAAACAGTTTTTATATGTTGCATGTAATGAACATGTGTGATAAAGTTATGATATGGTTTTCATGCTTTATTTTATTTGAATATATGCATGAAAATTTCCTTGATTTCCATTGTGTGTCTGTACATGTTTATATTGTGCTTTCTATTTGTAACAGACTCAATCATCATCATCAAAACAGTTCCTATCTTCTCAAACAAGCAATATTTGAATTTGGTTACTAAAAGAAAATTATTAATAACAATGTATCTTTGTTTTTAAAAATAAAATTTAAGTGATTATATTGATGAATATACTGTAAATTTAAATTTACAGTGGAAATATGAAAATAGGTAAAATTCAATTATGACGATTCTCGAATTCACTTATATGGTCTGAATTGTCTTCGAAATCTAGGAATTTTAAAAATAAAATTGTGATTTTTAATTTAGAATTCGAGGAGTTGTTCGATGATGTACATTTTTGGGTTTTTGGTGTATTGCCGTTGAAAGGCGTCGACTGGAGGTTCAAGCTTCGGCACGGAGGAGGCTGGTGTATGGTAGAGTGATGGAAAAATATTGGTTTATTTTTCCATTGGCTATGACGATTGTATTTGGTTGAGGTAGGGTTTTTGTGCTCGACTGTGTCGTCGAGGTTTAGGGGGTTCGTTCGGCATCGGTGGCGCATCGCGTTCAACCGCATAAGGGTTGATGGCTTAAGTGGTTTGAGAGGCGTCTGGGGTCGCAGCAGTTCGGTGTCAATAGGAGGCATTCGTTGGCAGGTGGTGGTTTTCTGATCTCGTGCATTTTCCAGTTTCGACTGTGATGTCGATTTTGCGTTAGCCATCGAATTGTGTTGTACAGCATTGTCGTAGTGGATGTCGAGGTTGAATGTGTGTTGGTGAAGGTCGGAGATATGGTCGGCGTCGATATTTCTGGCCATGCACGTGCACGATGCCATCGCGTGTTTCTGTTGTTTTTGAGTTTTGGGAAGAAGAGGCCTGACCCAAAGTTTTTCCGTGCTTTCCTCTTTGTAACAACCCTCATATTTATCGAGTTTATATTTAAATATTTTATTTAAATATTACATCGTTAATCGGATTTTGGTCCGAAAAGCTACTTTTTGCAAACGGTCAAATTAGGACTCGAGACCACTTCCATTTAGTTCGAAATGCCGTTTACAATTTTTTTGAGTATAAACATCGATAGGTTTGGAGTTAGTGAAATTTCACTAACTTTTCCCGCTTTGGACTTTGGGTTATTTTAGCCTATTAAGCCCAAGTTCCAACCCCCTTCTCCTCACTCTTCATAAATTCCTAACTAACTTGAAATTTGCATTAATGGTAAAGAGAATGGGAAATTAAAACTCCAAGCTCAAATTTAATTGCTAATCCAACATTCAACTCCAAATTCAAGTAGAAGATATTGGATTCAAGCTTTGGATTGCTTCTCCATTGGCTTCAAGCTTCGTCTTCATCCATTTTAGTGAAAAGGTGAGATTTTTATCTCACACTCTTGCTTATAACTATCTTGGACTGTTGGGAATGGCTCCCTATCACTTTAACACACACATTTGCATTTGGTTTGGATTGGATTGTGTAACGCCCCGAAAATTTTCGACTTTCGAAAATTCAACATCGATACCCACTTTATCGACTGCCGAGAAATCGAAGGCCGGAAACACGGAATGTTATGGGTTTTAACAAAAATTTTAAGAAAAGAAAAAGAGAGAAGTAGAAGAAGATAACAGAAAATAGAGAGAGAGGAAGATAGAAAAATAGAAAATTTGATAATAGAAGATAGAAGAATTTTAAAAATAGAACAGAAAGGAAATAAGAACGGGACAGAAGAAACAACAGAACACCATCAAAATCTCACAATTCGCAGCGGAACAACATATAATAATAAATGAATAATCTTTAAACAAAGAACTATATCAGTTATTACATTATCATCATATTACATTACATCAAATCATCAGAGTGTACAACGACATACAACAACATAACAGCGGAAAAAGAAGTACTATATACTAGTAATACGCCATGCCAATCCAGCTTGCCTCCAGCAACTCCAGAATATCCAGAATATCCTGATAAACCTTAACTCTTAACTGCCCGTGTGGAAAATTGGTGGGCACCCAGAGTTTAGGAAGGAAAACAATAAACTCCGAGTCAGTCATGTGACTGGTGTGAGAACTCAAAACAGTTTATTTAACTTTAAAATCAAAATAGAAGAATATTTTTAAATTGAATTCGCAATGCTTTTAAAAATGAGACTACCATAAGGCCTCCCGCACACACACACATGCAAACGCAGAATCGGAGGAGATTTCTCCTTATGATAGTCAAAGATGCTTGATACGCATTTAAAATAATATTTGATATTATTATTAGTGCATAGTGTAGAGGAAAATCATTTCGAAAATAAAGATATAAATCTTGGCCAACATACGACCATTATCGTATGCCTACTATAGCTACTATCCAAACAGTGGTGACCACCATAAGTGAATAGCAGGTTCTACAACTAATACCGTACAAGTCTCGTATTGTTTCTTTGGATTTCCAACGAATGATCAGGCCAAGGAACTTCCCATTGCCACATGAGAATGCCTCTGGATGGACATCCCCGAGAACCAAACCGGATCTCTACCAACACAAGGCCGGGTTACCCCTAACTGAGTAACAACTGACCGAATATGCCATCCCCCGGTCCTTTGGGACCTTTATCCGAGAGCGCTCTCTAATCAATTCACACAATCATAAAGACAAAGTGTTTTAACATGAGTAAGTATCTGGGCTCCATACCATGATACCACCCTTTTCCAGAAGGAAATGGACACATCCTAAAGGGTGCTACCCCTCATAACCTTGCTGCTTCTTTCCTGTTTTGACCATTCACGGGGTGTGAGGCTCGACGAAGTCACGTCCACAAAAACATACTTTATACAAAAGCCATGCTTTGGGTCAACAAATGATCAACACAATGATCACTAAGATAGACGATCAAATAAATGATCCTATCATAAATAATCAACACAATGATCATTTCAGCATCACTCAGCATGTCACATTACCAATTTGGGAATATATCGCTGATAACTTCAACTATATAACCTCTGAGCTCGTACGTCTCAGAGAAGGGTGTTAAGCAAAGAATAAATTCTCCGCCACCAACAGAAATATATTTGAAAGAAATCGGCTTTATATCTCAACTTGTAATGTCAGACATACAATCCATACAAGTCTGTTCCGGGCTCGAACAAAACCGAAGGCACTTACAAAGAAGTCCTTGCAATCCGGATATTCACAATCCTGATCGGATTTCCCATCACTTAGGGAGTCTCTATACCGTTGCAACTCAGTGCAGAGACAATCGATAGGTCATCCTATCGCTTTCGCAAATACCGGGTCTTCAACACCGATTTTCAATGCTATTCACAACGACGTATCACATATTCGGAATGGGTTATACGACCCCATGGTCCTTTCCCGGTTAACCCGAATAGTGAGCGCTTATTCAAAAATAAGTGTGCATTCAAATTCAATCAATTCACATCAAATACCCATTCAAAGGGAAATATTGATAGTCGATTATTGAACTATCAATGGATATGCATACATCACCAGATTCCAAATAATTTTCCAAATTATTTACTTTCCAAAATATCTTTACAAGATATATAATTTCAACACTTCAAAAATAAATCAATATTTATTTTTAACAAATTCCACTTTCACATATAAATTCCATAATGATTTTATATTTCAAAATATTCATGCATATACGATTTCAATTATCCATTTCAATTTATCTTCAAAAAGATAATTCCTAAATATTCACTTCATATCGGAAAACATTTCCATACTTATTTATTAATAAGAAATTCACAAATCTCTTTTATTTTCAACACTTAGAAAATATTCAATATACTTAAATCGAATTAAGTATATATTTCATTCTTTAAGGAAATCATTCTCTTAACATATTTATTTGGGCCAAAACGAATGTTGCGTAAAACATCGTTACGACAACCCAAAATCACTAGTATAGGGATTCGAAATTAAATAGATATATAAATCCCAATACTATGCAAATATTTCCTTTCGGAAATCATTTACTATAACAACAGTGTTATACTACCATTTCCTTTTATTTCTCGAAAACGTCTATTTCAACAATGAATGTTGAAATCTATGATTTCGAATCTCAATGCATTTAAAAACATCGTTAGATCGTTTTAATTCTGTTTAAAATATCACATTCTAAACATTTTCTTTGACGTGTTATTCACTATTCAAAAATGTGAATAAATTTCATTAACAAATCTCATCTTTTTATTCGTTTTAATTCAAAGGATTATTCACTATTCAAAAATGTGAATAAATTTCCTTTAATAGGTTCCAACAATTTTCTCATCAAAATAAGTCATTTGCGAATTTATAAAACATCGTTTATAAATTCCATTTCTATTTATTTATAAAAACTTCCTTTTTATAAATTCTTTTATTAACTTATTCCAGTTTATAACTAAATTATAAACTAAACGTTCATATTATAAGTTAATTACTCATAAAACGATTATTTTATAAAATCGTTCTTTAAACTTCATAATTATAAATCTTATAACTTATAAGATCCATTTATCTAACCAATCTATTCTTCAAATAATTTCACCAAATTTATAAATTTTACTATTTATAAATTTTCTTTTATAACTTCACAGTTTATAATTCTATAAATTTCATTCATTTATGAATTTCATTTTCACTTCATTCAAACACTTATAAAAACTCGTTTTATAAGTCAATATTTCAATTTATAAATATCCGTTTATAAATCTCTTAATATAAATCAATTTATATTATTCTTTTAAACGTCTTTAATTTCCTTTATAGTTTCACCATTTTGATTTATAAAATAATCAAATTTTATAAATCCTATTTTTAAACTTTTATAATATATTCAAAAATCCAATTTAAACTATTTTATAAAATCATAAATCCCCTATTTCTCAAAAATATTAACTATATTTCACAAAATCATAATTTTTATAACTTTAACTATTATAACGTTTATTTATTTAAAATGGATCAATTCCAAAAATATAGTATATTCTCAAAAATCACTTTAAAATCATTTTAAAAT
This sequence comes from Allium cepa, assembly GCA_030765085.1. NCBI lineage: Eukaryota > Viridiplantae > Streptophyta > Magnoliopsida > Asparagales > Amaryllidaceae > Allium > Allium cepa. The sequence goes on from CM060942.1 coordinate 363,029,060, forward strand.
CCCAAAATCTGGGTCCAATGATGCTACATACCAAATAGTCAATCACGACAACTACGATATCATATATCAATATGATAATCCATCAAATATCAAAATATCTGAAAATCAAATAAAACTGTTGAGGAATCCAGTTGGATCCCTCCAACCTATTTCCTGCATCCAAAAACATTAGCACAATACCAATTTCGCTCCAGTACGAAATTATCGCGGTATATGTTCTTAATAAATATTATCCGCTTAATAACGGCGTAATAGGGTCTCATCCGCTAAACAAAAAATGCGGGAAATCAACAACTGCAATATATACATATGCCAATATATATATATTGATATTATATATAATACCAATTTCACTGTTTATGAAATATTCGCGGTATATGTTTTTATTAAATAACATCCGCTTACTAACGGCGCATAATGTCTATTTTAACAATCAATAATTTACAGTCATCATTCAAACATGCATTCAAATATTTTAAATCTAACTATTTAAAATAAAATCGAAACCTATTCGATTGAGTGAGAAGTTCTCACCTTGATTTTAATTTCGTTTTAGCGATTTATTTCGAATAAAATTAAACGCGCGTTTAATTTTACCCGAAATTCTCACTAACTCCAAATGACTCCAAACCAACTCCACGGCGTAGTGCTCGTCCATACGATTCCAACGCAACTGAGTTTGCATTTTTTCGACCTCGTATGAAAAAGTTACGAATTTTTAAAGATCGTACACGATTTCAGATATATAATTCACAACATAAATTAACTTTCTAAACTCACACTCAACATCCACCATCCATCACAGATCCAACGGCTCCCGCCTTTCTTCCTTCTCACGTATTTTCATCTCCAGGCATCAAGAATTTTGGCCGAACCCATCATATAGATTAGGGTTACATAATACTGCAAACACACTCGACTAGAACTCAATCGGGGAACTCCATTGCGAAGCCCTCCTCCTCCACTATACTCGCCCCCCCCCCCCCTAGGTGAAGCTCGGCCACCAGTAGAGCACGAAAACACGTGCGTGACTGGCTATGAACGGCCCTCCCTTGCTCCTCCATCGCGACGTCGTTTCAGATCATAGCCGTATAGAATCGTAGAGCTCTCCTCCCTCTTCCATTCTCTAGTTGAAACCTAAGGCTAAAACTTCACGGATTGAGAGAGATTGAGAGTTGAATTTTGGGAAATTTCTGGCCCTTCATTATGTGGGTGGCGGCTGCAAATTGAATTAGGGTTTTGATTTTCTTTTTTTTTTTTTTTGTGAGGGTTGTGGTGCTATTTATAGAGTTTCGTTCGACACTATTCACCCGGAAATTCCGAACTCCGATTTAGGCGCCGTAACCAGCGTACCTAGGGTTTATCCCGCGTTCCGGACACAATGGAACAGGTTTCGGAAGCTAATTCGGAAGTATGTGCGAGTTATGGCTATAAACGCTCAATTTAAATTAAACCGATTTAAATCGATTTCTAGGCGTTTTAATTTGTACCGGACAAACGGTAAATCCAATTGACTTGAAATTTGAAACCTTACAATAATATCACATTACGGATCCGATGAAACTGGTTTCGTCAAAATCTGAGACTTTTTGAAAAATGGCTATTTTGACTCGCCAAATTTAAATTAAAAATAATTCGATGCGTTTCGAGCTGCCACGATCAAACGATAGCTCCAATTGACACGAAAATTGAAATCCGGTAATAACTAACTATTATGGATCCAATGGAACTGGTTTCGTTCAATTCTGAGACTGTTCAAAAATTGACTATTTTACTAGTCGATTTAAATATTAAAATATTCAATTTTCACAAATTAACTTTTAATTCGATTTTAAAAGTTCTAAAATATCGTTCTAACTTCAACATGATAAAATAAAATTTTACAAATCATTTACAATCATATTTAACTCGATTTTCAATTATTTCCATAATTTAACATATTAAATTATCGATTTAATTATCCAATTAAATCCAATAATTCAAATTAAAATTTATTCGACTTATAAATTCACTTATAAATATTTAAAATTAATTAAATATTCAAATTTTAATTAATAAAAATTCTGGGTCGTTACAATCTTTCCCCCTTAAAAGAATTTCGTCCTCGAAATTACAAGTAAGAAAATTACAGAATTTATTAACTTTTCAAAATTTATAATTAAACTTCTTACAATACTTTACTAATTTTTTTCAAATCATACTTAGTTATCTTTTCAAAAACAACTACTATAGTTTAACTTTCAATTTCAAAACAAAGTTAAAGTTTTCAAAAAATTTCCCAATTTTCTCAAAATTTTTCTAACGCCTTAAATTTCCGGAAAAATTCGCCATAGTCTCCTTTGCGCGGCTCGATCCGAAAAAAAATGACAGTATATATATCACAAATATACATCTCATCAAGTAATGAGGCATCCCGCGGGGAAAAAAGTGTAAAAGCACGATATTTAATCCGAGATATGTACCTTATATTTTATTAGCGAGCATATACAGCTAATATAGCGCAAAAGCGAGCTCCAAATGCGAAGCAAACGCGATCCGCACCTACTAAACACTCAACAAACAACATGAGAATCATGCATATAGACAATAATCTCCATGTACAACACATAACATCATAATATCTATATATGTTAACATAGTAATGCAGTAAAACAACAAATGCAAACATCAACCAACTATCACTCATAATCAATGAATATTCATTCATATTCTCATTAATATTCAATGAATTGGTTTTCACTTTAAATCATATTTGATTTATTTACATTGGATTTACTAACATTCATTCTCAATTCAATTAGTTTACATTTACCAATTAAATCTAATTCACATTCAATTCTATTCAAATTTATTTACTTTCAATTTGAATTTCAATTTCATAGCTTTCAATTTCATTAACACTTAATGAATTATATACAATCAATCAACAATCAACTAACAATCAAATAACAACCAAAGTATATATAATACAACCAAATTCCTTTGCTTATATTCATTCAATTTGGTTTAACACCATCACTTTTATTCACAACTCATATTCATAAATATATTCATATAGTTTCACTTCTTAGATATATAAGTTTATTTCACAATTGTAAACACTTTAATTATAATTCAATTCTTATAATTCTTTTGCTTATACAATTATTCTTTAATTTAGATTATTCAAACAACCTAACAATCAACTTATATACACTTTAATAATTCTGAAAAATTATTCCTTTATATTTAAAAATATAATCAAGGTAAAATTATTTCATTTACCCAATTTAAAATCAATATTGTGTCGAATTGTTCTATTCAAGTGTTTAGAAACCCCTTCGGCATAGTCTTGCGGACCACGCTGACGAAAGTTCATATGCCACTCAATAAACCAATCATCACAATATAAAACAATTTTATATTCACTAACAAATACGCTCTCATATTTATTATTACACTCAAACTCAATCTAGAATACTGCTGACTCTATCTCTAATGAGTAATACCCAACAGAACCATGGTTGTCGCTTAACCATCAGCGCTCTGATACCAAATGTAACGCCCCGAAAATTTTCGACTTTCGAAAATTCAACATCGATACTCACTTTATCGACTGCCGAGAAATCGAAGGCCGGAAACACGGAATGTTATGGGTTTTAACAAAAATTTTAAGAAAAGAAAAAGAGAGAAGTAGAAGAAGATAACAGAAAATAGAGAGAGAGGAAGATAGAAAAATAGAAAATTTGATAATAGAAGATAGAAGAATTTAAAAAATAGAACAGAAAGGAAATAAGAACGGGACAGAAGAAACAACAGAACAACATCAAAATCTCACAATTCGCAGCGGAACAACATATAATAATAAATGAATAATCTTTAAACAAAGAACTATATCAGTTATTACATTATCATCATATTACATTACATCAAATCATCAGAGTGTACAACGACATACAACAACATAACAGCGGAAAAAGAAGTACTATATACTAGTAATACGCCATGCCAATCCAGCTTGCCTCCAGCAACTCCAGAATATCCAGAATATCCTGATAAACCTTAACTCTTAACTGCCCGTGTGGAAAATTGGTGGGCACCCAGAGTTTAGGAAGGAAAACAATAAACTCCGAGTCAGTCATGTGACTGGTGTGAGAACTCAAAACAGTTTATTTAACTTTAAAATCAAAATAGAGGAATATTTTTAAATTCAATTCGCAATGCTTTTAAAAATGAGACTACCATAAGGCCTCCCGCACACACACACATGCAAACGCAGAATCGGAGGAGATTTCTCCTTATGATAGTCAAAGATGCTTGATACGCATTTAAAATAATATTTGATATTATTATTAGTGCATAGTGTAGAGGAAAATCATTTCGAAAATAAAGATATAAATCTTAGCCAACATACGACCATTATCGTATGCCTACTATAGCTACTATCCAAACAGTGGTGACCACCATAAGTGAATAGCAGGTTCTACAACTAATACCGTACAAGTCTCGTATTGTTTCTTTGGATTTCCAACGAATGATCAGGCCAAGGAACTTCCCATTGCCACATGAGAATGCCTCTGGATGGACATCCCCGAGAACCAAACCGGATCTCTACCAACACAAGGCCGGGTTACCCCTAACTGAGTAACAACTGACCGAATATGCCATCCCCCGGTCCTTTGGGACCTTTATCCGAGAGCGCTCTCTAATCAATTCACACAATCATAAAAACAAAGTGTTTCAACATGAGTAAGTATCTGGGCTCCATACCATGATACCACCCTTTTCCAGAAGGAAATGGACACATCCTAAAGGGTGCTACCCCTCATAACCTTGCTGCTTCTTTCCTGTTTTGACCATTCACGGGGTGTGAGGCTCGACGAAGTCACGTCCACAAAAACATACTTTATACAAAAGCCATGCTTTGGGTCAACAAATGATCAACACAATGATCACTAAGATAGACGATCAAATAAATGATCCTATCATAAATAATCAACACAATGATCATTTCAGCATCACTCAGCATGTCACATTACCAATTTGGGAATATATCGCTGATAACTTCAACTATATAACCTCTGAGCTCGTACGTCTCAGAGAAGGGTGTTAAGCAAAGAATAAATTCTCCGCCACCAACAGAAATATATCTGAAAGAAATCGGCTTTATATCTCAACTTGTAATGTCAGACATACAATCCATACAAGTCTGTTCCGGGCTCGAACAAAACCGAAGGCACTTACAAAGAAGTCCTTGCAATCCGGATATTCACAATCCTGATCGGATTTCCCATCACTTAGGGAGTCTCTATACCGTTGCAACTCAGTGCAGAGACAATCGATAGGTCATCCTATCGCTTTCGCAAATACCGGGTCTTCAACACCGATCTTCAATGCTATTCACAACGACGTATCACATATTCGGAATGGGTTATACGACCCCATGGTCCTTTCCCGGTTAACCCGAATAGTGAGCGCTTATTCAAAAATAAGTGTGCATTCAAATTCAATCAATTCACATCAAATACCCATTCAAAGGGAAATATTGATAGTCGATTATTGAACTATCAATGGATATGCATACATCACCAGATTCCAAATAATTTTCCAAATTATTTACTTTCCAAAATATCTTTACAAGATATATAATTTCAACACTTCAAAAATAAATCAATATTTATTTTTAACAAATTCCACTTTCACATATAAATTCCATAATGAATTTATATTTCAAAATATTCATGCATATACGATTTCAATTATCCATTTCAATTTATCTTCAAAAAGATAATTCCTAAATATTCACTTCATATTGGAAAACATTTCCATACTTATTTATTAATAAGAAATTCACAAATCTCTTTTATTTTCAACACTTAGAAAATATTCAATATACTTAAATCGAATTAAGTATATATTTCATTCTTTAAGGAAATCATTCTCTTAACATATTTATTTGGGCCAAAACGAATGTTGCGTAAAACATCGTTACGACAACCCAAAATCACTAGTATAGGGATTCGAAATTAAATAGATATATAAATCCCAATACTATGCAAATATTTCCTTTCAGAAATCATTTACTATAACAACAGTGTTATACTACCATTTCCTTTTATTTCTCGAAAACGTCTATTTCAACAATGAATGTTGAAATCTATGATTTCGAATCTCAATGCATTTAAAAACATCGTTAGATCGTTTTAATTCTGTTTAAAATATCACATTCTAAACATTTTCTTTAACGTGTTATTCACTATTCAAAAATGTGAATAAATTTCATTAACAAATCTCATCTTTTTATTCGTTTTAATTCAAAGGATTATTCACTATTCAAAAATGTGAATAAATTTCCTTTAATAGGTTCCAACAATTTTCTCATCAAAATAAGTCATTTGCGAATTTATAAAACATCGTTTATAAATTCCATTTCTATTTATTTATAAAAACTTCCTTTTTATAAATTCTTTTATTAACTTATTCCAGTTTATAACTAAATTATAAACTAAACGTTCATATTATAAGTTAATTACTCATAAAACGATTATTTTATAAAATCGTTCTTTAAACTTCATAATTATAAATCTTATAACTTATAAGATCCATTTATCTAACCAATCTATTCTTCAAATAATTTCACCAAATTTATAAATTTTACTATTTATAAATTTTCTTTTATAACTTCACAGTTTATAATTCTATAAATTTCATTCATTTATGAATTTCATTTTCACTTCATTCAAACACTTATAAAAACTCGTTTTATAAGTCAATATTTCAATTTATAAATATCCGTTTATAAATCTCTTAATATAAATCAATTTATATTATTCTTTTAAACGTCTTTAATTTCCTTTATAGTTTCACCATTTTGATTTATAAAATAATCAAATTTTATAAATCCTATTTTTAAACTTTTATAATATATTCAAAAATCCAATTTAAACTATTTTATAAAATCATAAATCCCCTATTTCTCAAAAATATTAACTATATTTCACAAAATCATAATTTTTATAACTTTAACTATTATAACGTTTATTTATTTAAAATGGATCAATTCCAAAAATATAGTATATTCTCAAAAATCACTTTAAAATCATTTTAAAATCCCAAAATCTGGGTCCAATGATGCTACATACCAAATAGTCAATCACGACAACAACGATATCATATATCAATATGATAATCCATCAAATATCAAAATATCTGAAAATCAAATAAAACTGTTGAGGAATCCAGTTGGATCCCTCCAACCTGTTTCCTGCATCCAAAAACATTAGCACAATACCAATTTCGCTCCAGTACGAAATTATCGCGGTATATGTTCTTAATAAATATTATCCGCTTAATAACGGCGTAATAGGGTCTCATCCGCTAAACAAAAAATGCGGGAAATCAACAACTGCAATATATACATATGCCAATATATATATATTGATATTATATATAATACAAATTTCACTATTTATGAAATATTCGCGGTATATGTTTTTATTAAATAACATCCGCTTACTAACGGCGCATAATGTCTATTTTAACAATCAATAATTTACAGTCATCATTCAAACATGCATTCAAATATTTTAAATCTAACTATTTAAAATAAAATCGAAACCTATTCGATTGAGTGAGAAGTTCTCACCTTGATTTTAATTTCGTTTTAGCGATTTATTTCGAATAAAATTAAACGCGCGTTTAATTTTACCCGAAATTCTCACTAACTCCAAATGACTCCAAACCAACTCCACCGCGTAGTGCTCGTCCATACGATTCCAACGCAACTGAGTTTGCATTTTTTCGACCTCGTATGAAAAAGTTACGAATTTTTAAAGATCGTACACGATTTCAGATATATAATTCACAACATAAATTAACTTTCTAAACTCACACTCAACATCCACCATCCATCACAGATCCAACGGCTCCCCCCTTTCTTCCTTCTCACGTATTTTCATCTCCAGGCATCAAGAATTTTGGCCGAACCCATCATATAGATTAGGGTTACATAATACTGCAAACACACTCGACTAGAACTCAATCGGGGAACTCCATTGCGAAGCCCTCCTCCTCCACTATACTCGCCCCCCCCCTAGGTGAAGCTCGGCCACCAGTAGAGCACGAAAACACGTGCGTGACTGGCTATGAACGGCCCTCCCTTGCTCCTCCATCGCGACGTCGTTTCAGATCATAGCCGTATAGAATCGTAGAGCTCTCCTCCCTCTTCCATTCTCTAGTTGAAACCTAAGGCTAAAACTTCACGGATTGAGAGAGATTGAGAGTTGAATTTTGGGAAATTTCTGGCCCTTCATTATGTGGGTGGCGGCTGCAAATTGAATTAGGGTTTTGATTTTTTTTTTTTTTTTTGTGAGGGTTGTGGTGCTATTTATAGAGTTTCGTTCGACACTATTCACCCGGAAATTCCGAACTCCGATTTAGGCGCCGTAACCAGCGTACCTAGGGTTTATCCCGCGTTCCGGACACAATGGAACAGGTTTCGGAAGCTAATTCGGAAGTATGTGCGAGTTATGGCTATAAACGCTCAATTTAAATTAAACCGATTTAAATCGATTTCTAGGCGTTTTAATTTGTACCGGACAAACGGTAAATCCAATTGACTTGAAATTTGAAACCTTACAATAATATCACATTACGGATCCGATGAAACTGGTTTCGTCGAAATCTGAGACTTTTTGAAAAATGGCTAATTTGACTCGCCAAATTTAAATTAAAAATAATTCGATGCGTTTCGAGCTGCCACGATCAAACGATAGCTCCAATTGACACGAAAATTGAAATCCGGTAATAACTAACTATTACGGATCCAATGGAACTGGTTTCGTTCAATTCTGAGACTGTTCAAAAATTGACTATTTTACTAGTCGATTTAAATATTCAAATATTCAATTTTCACAAATTAACTTTTAATTCGATTTTAAAAGTTCTAAAATATCGTTCTAACTTCAACATGATAAAATAAAATTTTACAAATCATTTACAATCATATTTAACTCGATTTTCGATTATTTCCATAATTTAACATATTAAATTATCGATTTAATTATCCAATTAAATCCAATAATTCAAATTAAAATTTATTCGACTTATAAATTCACTTATAAATATTTAAAATTAATTAAATATTCAAATTTTAATTAATAAAAATTCTGGGTCGTTACAGATTGGCGAAAAACTCCACTTTTTAGTGTTTTTTGGTGAATTTCCAGCCTTAGGTCGTTCTGGTCCCTTAGGTCGCTCGGGTTCGTGGCTTGCGCACGTGGAAAAGTCGCCTAGACGTTAGGTCGTAGGTCGCTCGCGAGTTAAGCCTTAAGCCGAAGGTCGTTCGCGAGTTAAGCCTTAGGTCGTTTGGCCTTTATAACGTTAGGTCGCTCGCGTGCTATTTCACAAGGTCGCGTGGGCCTTAGGTCATAGGTCGAAGGTCGTGAGTCTCCTAGGTCGTAGGTCGCTCGGTGATCATTCGAAAACCCATTATCGAATTGCTGAGATTTATGAAAGAATAAAATATAAGTTAAGTGAATTAGTAAATTGGTTTAAATTAAATATTTTGGATATCTCCAGAGCAATAAATTGGAAAATAAAATGACATGTCAATTTAGTTATAATCAAGCAGATTATTGAACTATGACTCGGGAATTTGATTCTGAATTCTTTTGAAAATTTATTTCAAATGTTTTAAAGAACGAATTTAGTAAATAAATGGATTATAAGTACTTAACTTATAAATGGACTTTTGGTATATAACTGAGTTATATAAATTGATTGAATTAATAAAGGAGATTTATAAATCGAAGTTTTATAAATAGAAATGGAATTTGTAAACATTGTTTATAAATTTGAAACCAATTGAATTTGATAAATGAAACATAGAAGTTATTAAAGGAGATATATTCGTGATTTTGGACAGCGAATTATCCTTTATGTTAAATATTGTGATAATAAAATTTGGTTAGGAATTATATCCACGATTTTGGACAGTGGATAATTCTGAATTAAATGCGTAGAATATTGAAATTGGTTAACGAAGAATATTCACGATTTTGGACAGTGAATATATTATTAAATAAAACCGATATGTTTTAGGAAAGTGATATTATGAAATGAAGTTAATCGATTTAAAGATGTTATCGAATACATAGATTTCAACATTCGTTGTTGAAATAGACGTTTTCGAGTGAAATAAAAGGAAATGGTGGACTATAACACCGTTGTTATAGTAAATGGTTTCCAAATTCCTTAAAGAATGAAATATATACTTGAGTATGATTTAAGTATATTGAATATTTTCCAAGTGTTGAAAATAAATGGATTTGTGAATTACTTGTTATTAAATAAGTATCGAAATGTTTTTCCAGTATGAAGTGAATGTTTTGAGATTTTATCTTTTAAAGATAAATTGATAATGAATATTTGAAATCGATTTGAAAATCGTATATTTATAGATATTTTGGAAATGTAAATTCATTATGGAATTTATAAAAGAAAGGGAAATTTGTTAAAAATAAGCATTGATTTATTTTTGAAGTGTGGAAATAAATTTACGGATTTGGAACGTAAGTTTAAAATAAATCGGTAAAGATTTATTTGATTGATTTAAATGAACCATTTTAAGTTTAAAATGGATAACTATTTGAAAATGTTTCCGTTTAAGGAAATTGCTTTGAAATTTGTTTTCAAAGATTGAAAGGTGAAAAATGATTTGAAATTTGTTTTCAAATGGTTAAGCGTGGAAAATTATATATCTTGTAAAGATATTATTTTTGGAAAATATGAACAATTAGCTCAACTTGGAAATTTTCAAAGGATTGAATTTTGAGTTAAATTGAGTTTAACTTTGACACCCAAAAACAATATAAGTTGAACTTTGAATTTTGAATGGTTGATTTGGATTGTATGCCTAACATTGTGAATTGATGACATAGCAACTGATCTCTATTAAATATAAATCTGTTGGTGGCGGAGAATTTATTCTCTTAGATTAACACCCTTCTCTGAGACGTACGAGTTCAGAGGTTATATATCGATAGACAACAATTATGTGTTGAGAATTGACGATGTAACATGAAATCCAAATCGAGCGTGAAGTCGATAATGAATTGAATTATGAATGTTAATTGGGTTTAAGATAACCTTAAAATTCTAAATCGACTTAGAGGAAAATTTTAAATCGGTAATGAGATGGGAAACTCATGAATCCTCTATTTGTTATGAGTATGACATATTGAGGTTTTCGGAACTTATATATGAAAATGTAGTAAATTCGAAAACCATCAGTTTGGAAAGTCAATTGTTATGGAAACCTTATGTAAGTTTACATAGGTATGATATGTACGAAAGGTGAAGTACTACATATATATGATATTATGTTTTCTAAACTGAGGATATGGAAAAGTACCTTCCATTTAAAATTTGTGAAGGTTGTTGGAACTCGATATGAGTGTCCATTTGAAAATCGTAGCTACGTAGAATTTCCATAAGTTGGTGTGTCCATTTGGACTAGAATCCCTCGCGATAGATCATCGTGATGGGATCATATTGGTTTTGATGTATGCTAGCGTAATTCGAGGGGCGAGATGCCTATGGTTACAAGCGATTCCACTGGGATAGTGGCGTAACCGCTGTGTAAACCGCGATCTAGATATACTGGGGTGATAGCGTAATTTGAGGGGCGAGATGCCTACAGTTACAAGCGATTCCACTGGGATAGTGGCGCAACCGCCGAGTAAACTACAATCTAGATGCGAAAGCGTAATTCGAGGGGCAAGATGCCTACGGTTACGAGCGACTCTACTGGGATAGTAGCGTAACCGCCGTGTGGACCGCGATCTTTGGCAACAACCATGGCGAAATTCAAGAGAGATGAGAAATCTACGGTTACAAGCGATTCTACTGGGATAGTAGCGTAACCGCCGGGTAAACTGTGATCCAAGGGGAACGTGCTTTCCATATCCATTTTTTAAAAGAATTTTTAGAAGTATTTTCACTGGGAGTTGAAGCAAGTATATTTAGTACTTGGAGATTTTTAGTCTTGCGCCTGGCCAGCGTATGCCTAATGTCTGTAAGAACGACGATGGACTTGTTAAACTTCTAGTTAGCAAGTATTTTCAAACTCTGAATAGAAAATCAATAATCTGAAATTAAAATTTCATAATTCCAACCTAATAAACTAAGGAAGAAGATTTTTGAAATATTTTGAAAGTCCATAGCTTTGGAAAAGATATAGTATGCAAATCTCTAGCATGAAGAATTTTAAGTTTAAATCTGAATTTCGCAAGTCGAAAATTTTAGTAAAAGATCTTTACGTCTTGATTGTAGAAATTAATGAACAAGAGATAATGAACAAGGCTATTGAGATAAAACAAATGGAACTCATTTATTTTTAATAAGTTTCAAACTTGGTAAAATTGTGTAGGATATTAATATTGGTGAGATTTTAACAATCATTTTTCCTTACTTGTAATTTCGGGACGAAATTCTTTTAAGGAGGGGAGATTGTAACGATCCTGAATTTTGAACAATTTAATTTGTAAATATTTAATTAATTTTAAATATTTGAATGATGGTTCGGTTTGAATTCCCAATATAACTATGAATTTGGTGATTAAATTTTAGAATTTAATCTATTGAAAATTGAATAAAATTTAAATTTGACTTTAGAATTTGAAATTGAATATTAAATTTGTATATAAGAAAACTCGAACTAATGACTTAGAAAAAAGAATTCAGATTTAAGAATTATTATTTATGTAAATTTATAAATTGATGGTTAGTTTTAATAACATTGTTCTTTAACTTAAATAAAAGGGAATAAATTTTATTAGTACAAAATACAAGTATAAAATCTAATTGTAAAACATGTTAATATAAATTAATGCTTGATAGTTGAGCTTCAAAACGTTTGTATACCTATGAAGCTTACTAAAGAAGATAATGAAAAAAATTTATTATTACAAAATCTCTAGTACACTGCTATGTATCACCTCTGCAAAATCGCGTACCTACTAGCCACCCTACCGGTACCTTCCTTATGTTGTTTATTCGTTCATTCGAAAACCTAAATCTAAAAAAAATCAAACGAAAGAAAAAAAATGGCGGCCTCGTGATATTTCGTTCGTCCCTCTTTCAAACTAGGGCTCGTGTAAATCGAAGGCGACAACTTCAGTAGCTCGATCGAGGATCTTCTGGTGGATTGCTTCAGCAAATCAATTCTTCTATTCAAACGCGGCTGCCTCGTGTTGGAAAAGGTGAGTGATTATTTGTCACTAACATTTAATTCAAACTTTATCGCTTTTGAACTTGCGATTTCGTGTTTTCCTTGGCTCACTTTGATTTTGTTCAGTTTGCTTTGATGTGATGATGATTCCCTGGTTTACTAGTTCGAATTTCTGGCAATTGATTTTGTGATTAACTTCGGTCTTGTTTTTTTGTATGGGGTTTCATGACTTTGGCCATTACCATTGCTTTGATCGAGTTGTACCCTGTGGATTTGGCCTTACTGCCCACTGTTCGACCTTGTTCAGTTCCTATATTTTTTTGTTACTTGAATATACGAGGTTGATTTTTGAATATGGTTTGACTTGTTCGAATCACGGTTTTGGCTCTGATCAGTTTAACTCGTTAAATTATGAAAAAAAACTTCTCTGTTTTATAACTGTGAGTAACTTTTAAAAACTTAAGTAAATTTTGTTGCATGCACTTGTTGTTGTATATTATTTGAGTTTGCATTTGGTCTCGATCACTTGTCATGTTGCATGAGTCACTAGTGTATTTCCTTTGACATGCAGGTTCTTCATTGTTGACTCTTGAACTTGATTTTCTGATGTTGTTTATTACTGCAATACTTGTTGCACTTTGGTTGTTTACCCTGTTGCATTCACTCCATTTTGCATTGATGCATTGCTGTCATGTTGGTTCGAATTGCATTTGTTTTTTTTTATACATGCTTCACTGCATCTTCTTCTACCTGTTGCATTTGCAATGATGTTCTCCATTTCATGTTTGAATTTCTACTTGTCTGCACTTGTATTCATGTTCATTCATGTGTACTTTCATGGGTTGTAGTCTGCACCACTGTTCAATTTTCTAATTGCACTTTGATCATTTTAGTCTGCACTGCTTTAATGATTTTATATTCGTTTACCTTGGTCATACTATTTTTTTTATAACTGCTACTGGCCACTGTTTCTTAGTCGAATTGGTTACCACCAGTCTCAAGCTTGTTTTACTGATGCATTGAGCTCGTGTAGTCTTCATTTATGAGTAATCTGCAGTTACCTTGCCTTTGACTTTTTAGGCACCCAGACTTCACTTTGTTGTCTGCATTTTGGTCGTTTGTGTTCATTTGGGTAATTTCAGTGGCATGTGAATTTTTTTTCTGATCCATTTGATCTGGACATTTCAACATGCATTCATTCTATTTGAGCATATCTAGTTAGTATGTTCGATCTTTGTCTTGCTTAAAAATTCACGCGCATTCAATCCGGAAATTGTTGTACTTGTGTACTTCATAAACATGTGTGTCAGTTAGTGCATCTGCTTGTCGTTGTTGAGTTTTCATTATGGTCTGGGCCTTCTTTTGGTTGCTTGTATATATATAGAGACTTGACTCATTTATATTTTAGTGCATATACCTTTGTAGTTGAACACTTGTGGTATTGTGTCCCTGACCTGATAGCATTTGATCCAGAATATTTTTGCTCTTTGGTCTACATACCTGTTGCACTATATGAATTCATATGTACTGATCATCTCCTTCGCCCTCTGTGCTTCATTGTTGCCAGTTGCATTGCATTGTTGCCAGTTGCATTGCTTTGTTCAGTTCGTACTTGTAGTCTCTATGCTTCATTGTTGCCAGTTGCATTGCATTGTCGCCAGTTGCATTGCTTTGTTCAGTTCGTATTTGTAGTCTCTGTGCTTCATTGTTCCACTATTGGCATTGCCTTGTGTTTTGTTATTCGTGATGCCTGGCTATGTTGCCTTATCATAGGTGCACTGTCCAGCTTCAGGTTGTAACATTGATTTATATTAGTCGTTTTGGGGCTTGGTTTTGTACTGTCTGCATTTCGACTCATTCAAGCTAGTTCATATTGAACTGGTCCATTTTTTGTGTTTCACCATGCAGTCATGTTCATTTGAAACCCTGTTGCATTTGGGTTAGTGGCTGCATTAAGTTGTTTTCATGTGTGATACTTGTGGTGACTGCAGTCTTGTTGCAGTATTGCCCTTGTATCCATTAGTGACTGCAGTTTCGTTTTTTTATATGCAGTCTCGCCTTGATGGTTTGTGTTGCATTGATGCAATTGGACTTGTTTTTCTAAATTTCACCCGTGTTGAATCCGGCTTAAACGCTCGGGTTTGACCTCGTGCTCGCGTTGCGATTTTATTGGAATTTCATTTGGGTTGAACTCGACTTTTTCTTGGGTTTGACCTTATGTTCGTCTATGAGTTTTCATAGAGCTTTTGTGTATTTCCACTGTCTTGGCGAAGCAGTGCACGCATGCGTGCACTGCAGCCAATCGATATTGAGGTTTTAAATGATATTTCAATTGTTTGAATTGTTTTGATTTAATTTGATGAATTTGTTGTTAATTGCCGATTTGGCAATTTTGATGTTTCCAAATTATCTTCATTGATATTCTTTTCACTTATCTTTGTTGATGATTTGAATCTGCTGATTTATTGTTTAACACTGTTAATTGTTATATTCTCGTTATCCGATTTCTTTGTTAAAAGGGTCGGATAGACGAGAATTATTTTGACTATCGTCTAATTGCTATTTGATTATTATTGTGCACTAATAACTAAGTTTGAATTAGACTGACCCGTGTATTATTTTCTTTTGAATATAATACTCGGGTCAGACTGAGTATTTTACAGCTTGAAGATTTTCAGGCAGCGAAGTTAGAGAGAGGGGAAACGCTTCACTTTAGCTTTTCAGGATTTTTGCACTTGTAAAAAATATAGTCCGCTGTATAAAAATT
Organism: Allium cepa; assembly: GCA_030765085.1. Lineage (NCBI taxonomy): Eukaryota > Viridiplantae > Streptophyta > Magnoliopsida > Asparagales > Amaryllidaceae > Allium > Allium cepa. Next base: position 363,045,037 of record CM060942.1, read on the forward strand.
TAAATGCATTGTATAAACTCTGATATTTGTATATAAAAGAAAAATTTATTTATGTGAAATGTTATTATTATTCTGTGATTCTGTGGCTGATTCTGCTTAAATTCTATAAACTAAATAACAATCCGTCATTTTGAACGTTTCTAGTTGGTTTAATTACCGACTGGAAGCGGTCAGAGCGGCGGGTCGTTACACAAACCTCTTTAGGTCGTCTGTCCCTTAAGCAGTTAGGTCGTTCGACCTGTGATGCCTTAGGTCGTTTGACCCGTGTTACGTTAGGTCGCTTAACCCCTTAGGTCGCTTGATCTTGTTTCCTGTTAGGTCGCGTGACCTTGTTTTTCTTAGGTCGTGAATCTTGTTAGGTCGCTCATCCTTAGCTCGCGTACCTTCTTAGGTCGCGCACCCCCTTAGGTCGTTAGACCTCATTTTTGTTTTAGGTCGTAGGCCGCTTGTCTTCACTAGGTCGAACCCCGTAGCGGTGGCGTTGCCCCCACACACCCACCTTGGGGGGTTGCCACCCCCTGGACCCCCCTTCGTGGGGGATCTTATCTGAAAAACATTCAACAGAACTTGCTTTGTTGAGATGCTGAGTTGACTATTCTTCGAGACAACTTTAGAAATATGAAGGTTTCAATACTAGTAGTAAATATCAAAACTTTTTCATCAAAATGATTTCAACTTTATTTTCAATACCAAACTCGTTTATAAAACCGTTTTCCAGTCTATTAGTATATACAAACCTTTACCGCACTCGAATGAGAAATCTAATTAAACGGCCTAGTAAAACAAGTGGTATGAAACGCTTGCGTTTGCTTCGTCGGTTAATTCTTGGACTTGTTCGATTGAACCTCTTGTGACAATTTTCTAGTGAAGATTTATAGTTTGTTCGTAAATATTTAAGTTAAGCAAGTGGTTATGGGACATGAAGCTAAACTTTTATATTTACTAGCTTAGTGTAATTGACATTTCTCATTGATCATGACGATCATTCATATGATTTAGACTAGCAGTTGTGCGATGTCTCTTGTTTGCTTGGTTAGACTAGACACCACTTGTGTGATTTCATTCACACATACCTTTTTACCTTCTTGGGTAGTCTAGACACCACTTGTGTGATTTCACTCGCACATACGTTTTTGTTTGCGGGGTTAGACTAGACACCAATTGTGTGATTTCACTCACATATACCTTTTTGATTTTTGGTTAGTCTAGACCTCATCTGTGTGATTTCGACTCACACATATGGGGTAGCTCCCCATGGTCTTCAGACCGTCATGTGATAGGCCTCTTTCTTTTTCATGATTTTCTGGATTTTTTGTGTTGATTTCTGGAATTTATGTCATTGACTTGTTATGAGTACAAGTTTTGGGTATGATACCCTTTTGGATCTTTGAGAAGATTCTTGTGATATTGATTAATCTCTTGTTGATTATCATTTACATACTTATAGTAGTATGATGTTATGGATATTATTCGCATATGCCATTTCTCTTATTTTATATCATGTCATCTGATATTTATAGCTAGACTGATCCGTTTATTATTTTCTTATAAATAATACTCGGGTCAGACTGAGATGTTACAGATGCTTCTGCTTGACTTCTCCCCCAGTGATTCACTACACAGACTTTTGGCTACTTGTTTAGATTAGCATTTTTTGTTGTATACACTTGAGATATAAACTCATAGTTGTATTCTTTTGGTATAGCATGTATTGCTATTCTTTTGTATTATTGTGGATCTTTTTGACCACTACTCCGATGTACACTTTCATGTGTTAGTTATATATTCATATCTTCTTCCGCCTTTGTGATATGGATGTCTGTGACTAATTTGTGTTATGCTTATTTCTATGTTTGTTTCCGAAGATTATTTTTAGCCACCGTGTGATAAGTAATTACATGGATGGTCGCTCCTCATCTGCCTTATTCTCCGCGCTAGTTGACAGCACTACACCGTAGTGTTCTTGGCTAGTGTGGGTTTTGAGGTGGGGCGTCACACTTGTGTTCGCCGCGAGGTAGTTGAGAGGTGGGGTTGCGATCTTTGTTGCTTCGAATTATAGCGAGGCCTGTCGCGGGCCTGTCTTGGGAACAATGTTTGTTTCTAGTTTTTACTTAACCAGGTTTTAAACTTAAGTGGTTTTCAAATTTTATAAAGGTAAACTTAAATTTTAAGCAAAGTTTTGACTAGTTTTAACGGAGGTATAAAATGTTAAGTTAGAAAGTGATGTTTTTAAACAAATTTAAATTTCAAAGGAAATGGATTTTAAAGTTTAAATGTTGTTTTAAAATAGTTTTGATTTATATAAATATTACATTGGAGTAGATTTTGAAATTAGTTTTTAAATATTTTCAACTTAAATGTAATAGTTGAAATATAATTATAATTTAACTAAAGAATATTTAACTTGAATCAAAGAATGATGATTTTAATAAATCATATTCAAGTTTTAAAATTTAAATTATTTTAAAATAGAAGTTAAGAATTGATGAAATTTAATTTGATCATGTTTTACTAACTAAAGTAATTAAAGTATATTTACTTAGTTAACTAAGATGTTTAATTTGGGTGATTAAATTAAGATAAATTAATTTGTATAATTAATTAAGTGTAATTGATTAAGTGTTGATTATTACTTAATTAAGATTTGATTAATCAAGGTTAATCAATTAAGAAATAATTAAGTAATAAGTAATTAAGGGGTTAATTACTTAATGTTAAGAAGATTATTTAAGATAATTACTTAATAAATAAATTATAGTAATTAGTTACTTGGTGTAATTAATTAAGTTAATGTGATTAATTTTAATTAATTAATTAAGTTTAGTTAATTAAAGAGGATTACTTGATGATGAGATTAAGTATATTTACTTAATGTAATTAATGGAGTGTAATTACTTAGTGAAGTGATTAGTGAATAATTACTGGATGTAACTAATTAAGGGAAATTACTTGATGGATAGTAATTAAAGGATAATTACTTGAGAGAAGTAATTAAGTGGTGATTACTCAGTGCAATTAAAGGGTTAATTAATGAAATTAACCAAGGGGTTGATTTAAATAATATAAGTAATTAAAGGAAGTTAATTACTAATGTGATGAATCAAGGTTGATTAATGAATGTAATTATGTTAAAGATAATTATTAAATGTAATTAGAAGAATAATTAATTAATTAAGGTAATTAAAGGTTAATTACCGTGAATGGTTAAGAATAATTAATTTGTGTAATTAATTAAGTGGTGATTACTTAATGTAATTAAAGGATAATTAATCTAGGGTGGTTAATTAAGATGATGATTAATTAATTGGTTTGTAACTAATTATTGCTAAGTAAGCAAGATTAAAAGTGATTAAAGAAATTGATTTGATTTAATTAGGAATGGGTGACTAATTAATCTTGCTTATAAATGATTTGTTGATATTTCTGATATGAAATGTTTGAAAAATGATATGTTTGTCTTGAATAGTGATTATGTGGTTATCTGTCGATGATGAATTGTTTTGTAAAAGAGTGACATCTTGTGATTAAAGGTTGAATTGTGTCTCACTTGAATAGCGTGGGTTAAGATGGCATTGAACTCGAAGAGACCGGAGTCGGTATTTGTAAATACCCGAAACTACTTAGATTTATAATCCATAATAATTCTGTACAGATTTGATATGTTAATCAATAGGCTAAAACGGAATGATTTAAGTGAATTGGACCATTTAATCTAAGTTTTGGTACTTAGAAATTGATATGTGAAATAAGTGATGTCTATAACAACTTATGAAGTTGTAAATTGATACAAATTACCCGGGTTATATAAGTTGTATGCTTTTATGTTCCATGTTAGATGGGTTTACTCACGCTGGTTTCTAGCCTAACGCGAGTGTTACTTTGATGTAATGCTCGGGCCAGACCGAGTATTACATATTTTCAGGTAAAGACGTTCTGGAGCTCAGGAGGCGAGCTGGATGGCAGGAACGTATAGAGTATTTCGCTGTGATATATTATTATTTATCTAGACAGGTTATTTTAACTCTCTAGTTATTGTGAAATGTTCTAACCTGATGTAATAAAATGTAATTGACTAATACATGTTTCATTGTCTAAAGAATATTATTTGATATCATATTTTACCCACTGCTAATGTGAGATTCAGAGTTTGGTTTTCTGTTTCTTTTCCTTCTATCTCTTTTCTTCTTTTCCTAACTATCTGGAATTTTCGGGATCGAAATTTTCGGGTCGTTACACTACATTACTCATTAAATTTAATTGACTTCTAGTTCGAACATTTGAATTTATTTCTCCAATTATATTTTCTGTAGGATGATTTCGTAAAACTCTTCGAGGAGATCTTATTGTATTAGTAGTATTTCTACTCTCTTAATTATAAACAATGTTTTCATCTTCTCTAGAAAAATGATATCGTCATCATCTCTTGAATTGTTTATTATTGTTTTTGTTTTATTAAGTAAGTCATTGTCATTAATTGTAGTAGAAACAATTTTAGCGTTTTCATTAAAAGATATATGAAGTGATTCTTCGATAGTACTTGTTCGTTTGTTAAAAATTCGATAAGCTTTACTTCGATTCGAATATCCAAGAAATATTCCTTTGGAACCTTTTGAATCGAATTTGACAAGCCGATCTTTGGTATTTAATATAAAACATTTTGATCCAGATATTTTAAAATAAGATATGTTTGGTTATCTACCGTTAAAAACTTCGTAAGGAGTATTTTTGGTAAGAGATCTAACAGAAACACGATTCAAAACATAACAAGTAGTTGCAACAGCTTCTGCCGAAAATTGTTTTGGTAACGTGCTTTCATTTAGTAAAGTTCTTGCACATTCTTGTAGAGTTTGATTCTTTCGTTCTACAACTCCATTTTGTTGTGAAGTTCTAGGAAATGGAAAGTTATGAAATATTCTTTTCTTTTTTCAATAGTTATCAAATTGTATATTTTCAAATTCACATCCGTGATCACTTCTAATATTTTTAATTTTGATACCTTTTAAATTTTGAATTTGTTTAACAAATGTTTTGAAATTTTCAAAGGTATCACTTTTATTTTTCATAAAAATAGTCCATGTATATCTAGGAAAATCGTCAACTATTACAAATACGTACCTGTTATGATATATGGATTGAATTTGGAGAGGGCCAGATAAATCCATATGAAGTAATTCGAGCGGTTGTAATGTCGAGATAACTTTCTTTGATTTTAACGAGGATTTAGTTAGTTTACCTAATTGACATGAGTCACATATATCATTGACTTTAAAATTCATATTTGGTAATCCTTTTACATGATTATTTTTAGAAATTTTATTTATATTTTGAAATTGATATGACAAAATCGTTTATGCCATATCCATGGATCATTTTCTTTAGCTATTAAACACAAATTTAAGTTATGATTAACTTTCATATTTAAAACTTAAATATTTTTATCTCTATTTCCCTCGAAAATAAGATTTTGATTCTAATCAAGAATACTACACTTATTTTCAGAAAATGATATTTTAAATCCTTTATCACATAACTGACTTATTCTTAATAAATTATGTTTTAAATTCTTAACTAAAAAAACATTTGTAATTAGAGGAAAATTAGACGTGTCGTAATTGCTCACATCGCCTTTACCGATGATATATCCCTTGAAATTGTCTCCAAAAGTGACAGACCTTCCATCTGGGTATGTAATATTTATTAGCATATCCTTATCTCCTATCATATGTTTTGAGCAACCACTGTCGAGTATCCATTTTCCTCTTTTCTTGAGTGGGATCTGCAAAAATATGAGATATCATTGGTACCCACCTTTTTAATAGGGTCCTAAGAGTTAGTTCTTAGGGCACCAAACCCAAGAGGGTTTAGTATCCCTTTTATAAGTACAATTTTTATTATCATGAACACCTTCTATGAATGAAATAATATACTTCTTTCTTATTAGTTTGTTATTAGTTTTAGGTATCCATATACTTGTAGTATTATAAACTAGTCTATTTAAAGACGTGGGTGTTTTATTATTTTTAACTTTTTTCAAATTACAAGATTGTGAATTTTTTACTTTCTTCTTATATCCTAAGCCATGGTTACTACTAACAGATTATGAATTTTCGATAATCTTAGACAAATTTTCTCTTCTTTTATTACAATTTGAAACATTTTTAGTGATTCCATCTAGTTTGGTCTTTAGACTTGAATCTAGTTCTACCATTTTAATATTAGTTTTTAAAACTTGATTTTCAGAAACAAGACTATCATTCTTCTCCTTTTGAGTTTCAATTTCTTGACTCAATAATTTAAGTTGATAATTAACATTAGAGAGAGATTCTTGAGTTTTCTCAAGTTCTTCTTCCAATATTTTCTTCTCATCTTTAAGCATATCTCTTTCGAATTCTGCCTTTTTCTGATTTTCTATAGCTTCTTTATCTTTTCTTTTAAGACTTTTTAAAGTATCTAATAATTAAGAGTTCATTTCTATCATATCATCAAAAGTAAAATCACTAACCTCATTAGCTTTAGCCATAAAACATACGTTATCTTGTTCATTATCGCTGTCCCTTTCACTTCCCGAAGAAGAGGATGAGGAATCTGAATCATCCCATGTGACTGAAAATGCTTTTCTTTTGAATTTATCCTTCCTTTCATTTCGATATTCTTTCTTTTGATCTGGACATTCCTTATGCATATGCCCCTTTTTGTGACAGTTAAAACATACCATAACTGATAAAGACGGTGGTTTATTGCTGGTTGAGCTTCTCTTGCATTGTTTCTGTTTCCTTTTCTATAGTTCAAGAATTTCTTGAAGTTCTTTGCAATAAAAGCTAGGTCGTCTTTGTGTGAGTCTGATTCTTCATGTTCTGCATGAAATGATACATTCTTTTTATCTTGAGCCTGAACTATTTTTGCTTGCGAATTCACTTCATAGGACATTAGGTTTCCTATTAATTCTTTTGGAGTTATTTTGTAAATATCGTTCACTTCTTCAATAGCAAGAACTTTTCTTTCCCATTCTTCCGTTAAAGAACTAAGGATTTTGGATACGATATCCAAATCTGTATATTTTTATCCTATTCCTACTAATGAATGATAGATATCCTGAAATCTTGAGTACATGTCATTTATGGATTCATTTTCTTTCATTCTAAAGTTTTGAAACTGACTCTTAAGCATGGATATTTTTCTTTGTTTAACCTTGTTGGTTCCTTCATGTATGATTTTGAGTGTTCGCCATATTTCATATGCAGTATTGCACATGCTAACATGGTTAAACTCATTTTTATCTAAGGCACAAAATAACATATTCATAGCTTTTGCATTAGCTGTGGCATCTAATTTTTATGTATTTGACAAAGTGGAATATTCTTCAGTAGGAATAGTATATTCTGTCTGAGTTACATTCCATGACTCAAAACTATTTTCTAGCATATATATTCTCATTCGTGTGGCCCAATAGTTATAATTCGTGCCATTAAATAGTGGTCGACGTACAGTGGATTGTCCTTCAACAAAGCTAGTGTTAATGCTAGTGCTGGTATTAGTATCCATATTATTAGATTATCAGATAACTACGTTACGATTATATGATGACCTTGCTTAGATACCTAACGAAAGTGTGCTATGGATCGTGTAATATGGATATATGATAATGCAGAGTATAATGATGATGATAATACTATAAATAGTGCGGAATAAGAAGCAGTATAGTAAAATAACACTAGAGATTTTTGTACTGGTTCGGAGTACCGTCCAACGTCCTGTCCCAGACTCCTTTTGGAATTTCACAATAAAAACAACAACCGTCACTTAACTTGGTGGAACAGGTCTATACACCCTTGAGCAGCAGAACAGGGTCCTGAGTAGCAGGATAGGATTTTGCTCAACAGCCGAAGAGGACTTCACTCGCATGAGCAGCAGAACTGGACTTCAGCTAACACAGAAAATAGTTTGACTAATGTATGTTCTGATAATGCGGATTTTTTCACTTGTAGTACACCCTTCCTATAATCTTCTCCTCGAGTACAAATATTTATATTTGATGTATATGAAGAATAGAAAGGTATATTATTGCTTTGATGCAGAATATTTGAAAGTATGGTAGCAAATAGATTTCAGAAAGTTAGATCAAAGAATAAGAGAAATCGATTGTGATTAAGTGATTTGAAATGAAGTTGGAGTTTGTATTTATAAAGGTTAGAAAGCAGCGACTGTGGGTGAAGAGTTTCGATCGAAGTGTTGCATCCGATTCTTTTCGTTAAAGGTTCATAACTCTTCACAAAAGTCGTGTCCTTTCAAATAAATGGCTGTTATAGAAATTCAGTCGATTGAGCTACAGAGTCAGAAGACTGAAGATTCAAAAGTAATTTGAAATTTAAATTCATATATATTTATGTAACTGTGCATGCTGCACAAAAACCCCAGTGTCAGTCGACTGTCTCAGTAGGTCAGTCGACTAACCTGGTCATTTTTGTGCAGTTTGCACAATTACACACACACACACACACACACACACACACACACACACACATATATATATATATATATATATGTTTCTATAAATTTATATTACTTTAATAATTTAAATGTGTGCTTATATATATGTATAAAATATTTAGTAAATATAGTGATTAAGTATATAAGCTAGTGTAGACACAATCGAGGAGAGATTTTAACAAATATTGACCTAAGACTTAGAAACAAAATACCATAGTTAATGCACCGGTTTTTAAAGTCTCGTCTCCTTGTCTCTTTTTGTCGTAGCAGTCTGTAACGAAGCGGATTTTTGCCCGTTCGAAAATCGACATCCATACTTTACATCGTACTCGAATGTCGCAGATTCAAACGTCAAATCTGGTTCGCCGGAGCTTATAACACAATTAAGTAAACAACATGGTGGAAGAATACAATGAATATCAATATACAATATCTGATACAACATCCTGATACAACAGTTGATACAATAGATATCGATATACATCAGAGATATGATACAATAAAATAGCAGCGGAAAGAAAATAGATAACACTAACAACGGAACAAATAACTCTAAGATAGCCTTCAAGAGAGAACTCCAAAACTGCAACTCCATCTCCAAGAACCAATCCAGAAATGGCTCGGACTCCCAATAACGATGTACCAAGATAAGCAAGGTCAGTCATATCCAACGACTGAACTAGCTCCAAAATAATCCACTGAACCTAACTATCTGAAAAACCCAACTCTAGACTGCTCGTGTGGAAAATATTGAGCACCCAGAGTTTAGGAAAGGAACAATAAACTCTAGGTCAGTCATGGGACTGGTGTGAGCAACAAAAATAGTTTATCTTTTAAACACAAACAGCAAGAGAATTTGAAAGTAATTCGCAATTCTTTTTGAAAATGAAACTACCATAAGACCTCCCGCCACACACACAATACAAACGCAGAATTGGAGGAGATTTCTTCTTATGATAGTCAAACATGCTTAATACGTAGAAAATTTCTTTGATATTATTATTATAAGTGCACGGTACAGAAAAGCATTTCGAAAGTAGAATATAAATCTTAGCCAGCATACGACCATTATCGTATGCCTACTATAGATACCATGTTCAATAGCAGGTTACCACCACATTCCATGGCAGGTAATACAACTACAACCGTACAAGGCGCGTATTGTTTTGATTGGATTTCCAAAAAATGGTCAGGCTAAGGAACTTCCTACTGCCACATGGGATCGCCTCTGGCGGGACGTCCCGAGAACCTAACCGGATCTCCGCCAACACAAGGCCGGGTTACCTCTGTAACTAGGTAACTACTACTCGAGCATGCCACTCCCAGGTCCTTTGGGACGTTTATCCGAGGCACCACTAAAGCAACAACCACACGGTAAATGAGATTGGAGCTACCACATAGGTAAATATCTGGGCTCCATACCTTGATACCACCCTTTACCAAAAGGGAATGACACACCCTAAAGGGCGCGACCCTCATAACCTTGCCGCATCTTTCCTGTTTTGACCATTTCTGGGGTGTGAGGTCCTGATGCAGTCTCGTCCACAAAGCTACACTTTATGCAAAAGCCATGCTCTGATCATAAATCATCAACAAATGATCATCAACACACAGCAGCAATCAGCATGCCACACTACCAAATTGGGAGTATATCGCTGATAACCTTCAACTACATAACCTTTGAGCTCGTACGTCTCAGAGAAGAGTGTTAAGCTAAGAGAATAAATTCTCCGCCACCATCAGAAATGTATTTGAAAGAAATCTGCTTTATGTCTCAAAGTGTAGTGTCAGACATACAACCATGCAAATCTGTTCCGGGTTCGAACAGAACCGAAGGCACTTCCGAAGAAGCCCTTGCAATTCGGGTATTCACAATCCCGATCGAATTTCCCATCACAAAGGAAATCTCTATACCGGGGATCAGCCAGTGCAGAGACAATCGATAGGTTATCCTATCGTTCTTACAAATACCCGGTCTTCACCACCGGTCTTCAAATGCTATCCATATACGTCGTATCACATATTCGGAATGGGTTACACGATACAAAGGTCCTCTCCCAGCTAAACCGAATAGTGAGCGCAACATTTGAAATATATGGATATGGGATTTCAATTAAGTCACAACTTAATAATTCAAACTTTCTTTCAAATGGTTTAAACAAATTACCATTTTCAAATCTTTAAACAAAAGATTTATTTCACTAAGTTCGCCCAGTTTCACAAAGATTCATTGACGGTTTTCAAATCAATTCCAATTTCAATTGGATTGACTCGTTTAAAATCTTAAATTAAAGATTTAACTTATAGCTTTCAAACGGTTTCCATAACTTGGGAAATCATTTTCATTTTTAACTTGAAACCCCTTTAACACAAATTGGACGTTCATTACTTAAGTGAAAGCATTTATCATTTGAAACAAATAGTTTTCGTTCCAGAAATATCCAATTATATTTACACGAGTTAAAGCCTTTGAATTTAAATTCAAATTCCCAAATCAATACCTTTAAAATAGTTTAACCCACATAACTCATTTATAAGTTGAATGGCCTTTCTAAACCCTAGATTCCAAATCACAGAATTCAATTTCAAATACTGAATTCAAATTTAAGTCAGAATATTTAAATTTCAAAACTCAATCAAGTTATTCAAAATAAATTTCATCTTTGAAATTCTATTTCAAAAGCTTTTCATTTTAAACCCAATCCATTTCCAAAACATTTGAATTTAAATATTCAAATTTAAAACTATTTCAAAAAAACCTGTGGCTTAATCGATTTCTTCGTGAAATCCATATTTGTGTGTGTATAAGTGTGGTCTAGGGGTTTAACACAATAGTGCACATCATTCAATCATCACATATTCGCAATCACCCAATATCGATAAGCGGTATATCCCAATAACCCTTATCTATATACACAGATTAACAGGTAGAAAATATGAATGCATTATAAATAAATAAAATTACATTCATCACAGATCACACTGAAAACAATTCATAGCACAAAGCATAGCCTCTCAGGAATATCAAACAGTTCAACAATCAATAGGGTTCAAACATCCATAAGTGAACTCAATAAATTATCTGATTAGTTTAAATCAGATGGGTCATGGATCATGCTTAATTAACTTTGATTGATTTCAAATCATTTGATTAATTATCCTTTAATCATTTATTAATTTAAATTAATCGATCTTAAATTATTGAATAATTGATCTTTAATTATTCAATTATCCTATAATTAATCGTCTGTGTACTTAATTTTCATTAACAGTTCTTAATTACAAATGATTTAGACACATTATTCATCTACCCATAAATTAATTACCGATTGATAAACCCCAAATTAATTTCAATTATAAATTTAATCATTCTTAATTACTTCCCAAAACAATTAATTTATAATTCGTCTCAGTTAACGTTTCAAAATCCTCTTTAATAACTTTGAAATTAAATTATTTCTAACTACAAAACTGTAATGTTAATTAAAATTAACACTTACCTTACATTATCCTTAATTTAATTATTCACTCGATTAATTAAAGCTTAAAATAAATTTTAGCTTAAATCGTTAAACGTTTACTAATTTAACAATACTTAAAACTTATTAAAATAATTCGCTTACTCGAGTAAATAACCCGAGAGAAAACCCATACTTATTCGAGTAAACCCCCGAGTCCTCTCCCTTCATTACCCGAGTCATTCTCCTTTCCTCTTATTTGTTTCTATTTTTTTTCCAGTTAATATCAAACTTAAGTTTAAACTAAAATAATAGTTCCCAGGCTCGCATGTTTCAAACTCGAGAATTTCACCTTTCATCCTGAAGTACGCTCTCCCTTTTCTCGAGTGCTCCTTCGTTTCTCACGCTTTCTTTCTTCCCTCATTTTTTTCTCAAGTTATAAATTACTGAAGCACTCCATTTAAAACGTGAGCACTACTGACACGCGACCCCCCTGTACACGTGTCCACCACCGCGCCTCTGCTCCAATGGCGATCGCGACCCCCAGCAAGTCGCGCCTCATCCCCTCGTTCACAATCCAAACTCGATTCGAAGAAAAATATTTGAAATTGTATCTTTGCCCCTCGAGTCGAACTGTCGCCCAGGCACCACCACGCAAAACCCCTTCGCCAACTCTCCTCTGGCCACTAGAGGCCACGAAAACTTGACCCAAGCTTCCTCACGGTACAACGCTGCGATTGGCACCGGAGTCTTGAAATCCGATGGCCCACAGGGGGAGCAGCGACCACGTTTCCAGACTCGACTCGATTTAGCCATTAAACCCTAAAGTTGCCTGGTTCCATCAAGTTATGCAATGAAAAAATTATTTAATAATTTTCCTAAAGTCGAGAATCGCCAAGCTAGCTTCACACTAAATTTCAACAACCTAAATTTATTAGATCACCAGAAACTGTTCAAAACATGATTTCTGATCAACAAGGAACTACTCGTTGAATACTTAACTAAAAATCACCATTTTTGTTTTGAAAATCCTATTTGGAAATTTAGATTTAGGTTATGAATTTTAATTAGCATTTCATGAAATTTGAATTTATCAAGATATTACATGTTCCCTGTAAAAATCATTTTTTTTCCACCAGTATATCCTTTTTTCTTCTGAAATTCATTTTTAAATTATAATTCCTTCTTAAATACACAAGTATTATCTCGAGATCAAAGTGTAACAATGATCAAGTGATTAAGTATTGGGATTTTGAACAAGCTTGAACAATGATCAAGTGATCAAAGTGTAACAATGTACAAATGTATATTTATCTTTTGTATGCTGATATGATATTGCATTAATTGTTGTCTTGTATTATAAGCCAAGGCTTATTATGTTTGTGCTGAGAAGATAGGGGTTAGTACAAATGTTTCTTCTTTAGTTTACATGAATTATTTGATTTTTTTTTTCTTTGTACATAGATTGTTTCTATCTTTGTTTTATTGTCTTACATACATTTGTTTGTATCATACTTCATTTGCATTTGTCATATCTTTGTACATAAATTCATGGTTCAAATCTTGTTTTCAAATATATTTATTTTAATTTGGTAAGTACATTTGTCATTATCTCCTTTAGCCTTTGTATATGTACTGAGATAATTTCATTTGCAAGCTATTCACATATATTTGTTTATTATCTTATTTGCTTGTTTCATATTACGAATGTGCATACTTATATATTTTACAAAGTTTATTTTATTTTTTTGAACATTTTCGAAAGACTTCATTTTCGAATTTTATACAATCATAGTTTCTTTCAAAACACACATATCTATTATTTATAAATAAATTTGAAGAGACAATTTCTATTTAAAATAAGAATTCATTTGTAAAGACATTTTATTATAAATATTTCTTTTATATAAGTCAATATTAAATTAAAATAATTTATAAAAGAAACTATATCTTTCTCGATAAATAACATATTTTTGTTGGATTTGGATAAACTCAAATCAATTCATCTTTTAATTTCACAATTTTAAATCAAAAATAAATCGAATTATCAATTTACACTCGATAAAAATCCGGGATCGTTACACAGTCGTTAAATCTGTATGTTGTAGTGATAGCTTCGTATCATGAATCAAAACCAAGTCTCAACAGAATAAGTTTAAATTCAAATGAGAATTGATTTGAATTTGGAATGGGAATCGGGTTAATTCAAATTGATTTGGAGTTGACTTAATTTAAAGGAAATTGGAAATTGAGATGGGTTGAAATGGGAGATTGAACAGTTTGGCTCTAAACTATTTTCAAACAAATTATTTTAATATAAATTGTTTTGAATCTATTCCCTTAAATATTTAGACTATAATGATTACTATACAAACCTTTCTTTTTAAAACTCAAACTATCTTATATTAACTAATTACTATTTTACAACTACTTTACAACTAATTACTATTTTACAACTACTATACAACTAATTACTATTACAACTACTTTACAACTACTTACTATTTTACAACTATTTTGCAACTATCTAGCTATTCTACAACTATTTAACTATTTTACAACTATTTTTGAATACTTAACTATTCTACATCTATTTTACAACCAATATATTTTACAACCACTTAACTATTTTAAACTTTTCAAAGCTATTTTCTAAATTCAAGCTGGTCAGAGTGCAAACTGTTTATAATTAAATACCAACTGAGATAAAAATTAAAGTGATAACCCAAATGGAAAATGAAGCAATTGTGAATAAGTGAATAGAAATCAAAATGAACGTGAATAAAAAAAATTGATTTTGCTAATAATCAATGTAGACAAATACATAGGATGTATATATGTTATTCTATTCGCATAACGATTTGATTCAGATTCGAGCACAGAATTTTGAGATAGTACATCAATCGGAGTAAGGATTTTTCACTCGATTTTCGACGGCGAAACCTGGATATGGATTTTTGATTGATGCTGGAAATTCTCTATCATAGTTATTGCTATGCAAGGAGAATGACGATCTCTGATCAAGAATCCAGATCGGAGTCTGCACTAGGAAGTCCGGTGGACGATACTAGTTCGAAAGTGAAATTGTATGATCGAGTGAGCGATCAGATTTGATATTGTGTACGGATGATATATGTACATGTATGTGCTTGAATGAAATAGATATTGGAAATTTTGAAAATAAATCTAAAAATGATTTTTGAAATGGAAAATTATATTTCTAGAAATATATGATGAATAAGAGTGAAAGTTGGATATCGCTATAACTGGAACTCATTTTATGAAAACTAAGTAATGTGGCAAATAACTTTATAAAGGAAATCAAATTTGAATGTTGATTTGGAATAAATAAAGTTATATACATATATATATATATATATAATTGTTTTATATGATAAACTACCTTGATTAAATCTATAACCAGAAGAAAAGACCTTTGAAAAATATATGAAGTATAAAAAGGAATTTATATAAGTAGGAAGTGATCCAAAAATATTTTGTTCTAGTTAAAGAATAAACTTACACACACACACACACACACACACACACACACACATATTTAAATGATTTTATGAAATCGGGAAAAAAGGTTTTTGGAACCCATTGATTTTGAAAGGCTTTGGATTTTAGGAGAAAAGCAAATTTTGGGAATTTGGAAAGCCAAGTTTGGGAACTATCGATTTGAGATATCGATTTTGTGTAAATGGGATTTATATGTGACACATATAAAGACTATGTTTTGAAAGTTACTATATGTGTATAATATAAAATGTTTTGAGAATGCTATACGGAAAAAGGAGCTCCCATTTAGAGTTGATACTTATAGTAGGAGATCTACGGGGTGGTTCTGCCTTGAGCCCTAAGGGGGTTCTAAACATTAATCCAAGAGGATGTCCGGACTAAACTGTAGTTCCTGAGGATTGTGGTTGGGGTAGCGAAAGTCGAGGGCACTAATGCCTACAGAGACATTGGGGTTATGCTGTGATGGTAGTGTAACTCGGTGTAATTGCAATATATTGCTCCATAGTGTAAGTCGAGGGGCAGTGATTTCCTAAAGTCTACGTTTGATTTCGCTGGGAGAGCGACGTAACACGATAGACTACGATCTATGAGGACATAGTAGAAGCCGTGTGGCAATGAATGCCTATAGGCTACATTAGGGCTCGACTGATGTAATCTGCCATCTATGTGGTTTGTGTGGTGAAATTTCATTTGGCAGCGAAATTTAAGGGCGCTAATGCCTAGAGTTACATGGTTTTTACCGTGATGGCAACGTAACCTTGGGTGTAGCTGTATTCTATGGAGGTTCTATGGTGTAATCGAGGGACGGGGATGCCTACAGTTTTCTATGGTTTCGTCGGGATGGCGACCTAATCATCGGGCAAACTGCGACCATGGAGGGGGTGATGATTTCCAGAGCATTCTCACAAAAATGTTTTCTACACTTTCACAAATGTTTTTCTAGGTATTTTTCACTAGGTGTTGAAAATGGGTCTACTAAGTACTTATAGATTTTAGACCTACGCCTGATCAACATATGACCGAATTTCTATGAAAACAAGGATGGATTTGTTGAGGCATCGAGTTATAAAAAGTATTTTTATAAAACTATGTTGATAATATTATGTAGATTTTTAAAGTGTTTTAAAAATTTAAAATAAAAGAGTAAAGTGATAAAAATGTCTAAAGAATAATTTAACCGATAATTAACAATATAATTTAAATTCTTGCTTCGTTCCTTTTCGAGGACGAAAAGTTCTAAGGGGAGAGGAATGTGACGACTCGGTTTTTAACATTTGATAATTGGATAATTAATTGATTTTTTTAGTTGAACAATTAATTTTGATAACTAAAATATCGGGATATATATAAATTGACTTAAAACAATATAGGATATTTAATAATGAAATCCTTGGATATGTGTGTATATATGTATATAATGAATTGAAGCTTTATGATGTTAACTGTATATATATGTATGCCTATGAAATGAAATGTTGGAAAGTTTGTAATAGTATGGATATATATAATATCAAAAATTCACATAAGATATTTTAATTGTTCAAAAGTTATATTTTCATTTTCAAAATATCTAAAATAATATATGTTAAAAATAAAAACCAGAATAAATAAAAAGGTCTATAATATTTCTTTTGAGGTACAAGAAATAAATATAAAAAGAAAATATAAAAATAAAGATTTAAAGTATAAAGAAAATATATAAATTTATTCATATGAATATTTGTAGGCTTAAGAAGACACATGCATACATGTGCCAAATTGTTTTCTTCATTTAAAAATGAAGAAAAGGAGAAACAAAAGGCTGTACAGTTATTTTTCTCATTTCTCAACTTCTTCTTCTTTATTCTTTGTTTTACTTTCGAAACCAAAACCAGAGAAACCAAACAAATATATCAACTTCAAGTTTTCAATTGAAGAAAAGCAAGATTCAAATTCAAGTTCAACTTAAGATTCAACTCAAAGAAGATCAAATCAAAATCACCTCCTGTTCAAATCTAGTAGCAGCTTCCAGAATTCAAACATCTGCTCTCTGTTCAAGTTTTGAGTGAGTAAACTTCATTTTTGAAATCAAATCTTTTTATAAATTTATGGTTTGTGCTTAAAGATAAAAATAGAAATAACCGATTGGGATGTGTTGTTGCATAGGAATAAAAGTGTATATGCCGTTATATTGAAATATGAGAAACCTGTACATATGTGATGTAACGATTCGATTTTATCGGGATCCGAAGGTCAGCATTCTTACGTCCACTATATCAAATGCCGCATAATCGAATGCCGGAAAACCGAACTGTTATGGTTAAAAAGAAGAGGTAGAAGAAAAAGACAGAAGAGGTAAGAAACGGAACAGAAACAATAACAGACTCTCACATATCGCAGCGGAACAACATATAATAGATAAACGAATAATCTTTAAATCAAAGAACCATCTCAGTTATTACAGTACATTATCATCAGAGTGTACAACAATAATCTACAACACAAAAAACAAGTGGATAGTTATACAAACATGTCCCTACAAGTGAAATTTTAGCGGAAAGATAATATCAAATACAAGTAATACGTCTCGCCATCCAGCTTGCCTCCTGAGCTACATAGCACTTCTGAATCCAGAATGACCTGATAACCTGACTCTAGACTGCCCGTGTGGAAAATTATGGTCACCCAGAGTTTAGGAAGAGAACAATAAACTCCAGGTCAGACATGAGACTGGTGTGGGAACTCAAAACATTTATTTATCTTTTAAAACAACAACAATGATAGAAATGGAAAATATTCGCAATGCTTTTGGAAAATGAATCTATCACATGGCCTCCCTGCACATACACAATGCAAACACAGAATTGGAGGAGATTTCTCCTTATGATAGTCAAAGATGCTTACTACGCAAAACAAATCATTTTTGATATTATTATTAGTGCATAGTGGTGAAAATCATTTCGAAAGTAGAATATAAATCTTAGCCAACATACGACCATTACCGTATGCCTACTATAGCTACCATGTTCAATAGCAGGTTACCGCCACATTCCATGGCAGGTTATATAACTAAAACCGTACAAGGCTGGTATTGTTTCTTTGGATTTCCAACAAATGGTCAGGCTAAGGAACTTCCTACTGCCACATGGGATCGCCTTTGGCGGGATGTCCCGAGAACCTAACCGGATCTCTGCCAACACAAGGCCATGTTACCTCTGTAACTAGGTAACTACTACTCGAGTATGCCACTCCTCGGTCCTTTGGGACCTTTATCTGAGGGCCCACTATCACCAAGCTACAACCACACAGAAAAATGAGATTGGAGCAACCACATAGGTTAAGCATCAGGGCTCCATACCTGACACCACCCTTTTCTAGAAGGAAATGACATACCCCAAAGGGCGCGGCCCTCATAACCTTGCCACATATTCCTGTTTTGACCATTTCCGAGGTGTGAGGTCTGACGAAGTCTCGTCCACAAAGCTATGCTTTTTCACAAAGCCACGCTTTGATCAACAAATGATCAATAAATAATCACCACACAGCAACACTCAGCATGCCACATTACCAAATTGGGAATATATTGCTGATAACCTTCAACTACAAAACCTCTTAGCTCGTACGTCTCAGAGAAGGGTGTTAAGCTAAGGGAATAAATTCCCCGACACCAACAGAAATGTATTTGAAAGAAATTTGCTTTGTATCTCAAAATGTAATGTCAGACATGTAACCATACAAGTCTGTTCCGGTTTCGAACAGAACCGAAGGCACTTCAAAAGAAGCCCTTGCAATCCGGGTATTCACAATCCCGATAGAATTTCCCATCACAAAGGAAATCTCCATACTGTAGCTAATGGTGCAAAGACAATCGATGGTCACCCTATCGTTTTCACAAATACCCGGTCTTCACCATCGGTCTTCAATGCTATCCATTACGTCGTATCACTCTTCGGAATGGGTAATCCGAATAACGAGTGCAATAATTTAAAAATAAGTGTAGCATTCAATCCAAACAATTCACAACAAACAGCCATTCAAGGGTCAATAATGATAGTCGGTTATTTAACTATCAATCAATATTCACAACATAACCCGATTTCAAATAATTTTTCAAATTATTTATTTTCCAAAAATATCTTTATAAGATATATTTTCCACGCTTCAACAATTTGAAAACAAATTTCAAATCAAATTTTCACCTTTCAATCTTTAAAGCAAATTTCAAATCAATTTCCTTAAACGGAAACACTTCCAAATATTTATCCATTTTCAATTTAAAATGGTTCATTAAATCAATCAAATAAATCTTTACCGGTTTATTTTAAACTGACGTTCCAAATCCGTAAATTTATTTCCACACTTCAAAATAAATCAATGTTTATTTTTAAACAAATTTCCATTTCTTTTATAAATTCCATAGCGAATTTACCTTTCCAAAATATCTATGA
The DNA here is from genome assembly GCA_030765085.1 of Allium cepa. Classification (NCBI taxonomy): domain Eukaryota; kingdom Viridiplantae; phylum Streptophyta; class Magnoliopsida; order Asparagales; family Amaryllidaceae; genus Allium; species Allium cepa. The sequence goes on from CM060942.1 coordinate 363,064,931, forward strand.
ATATACGATTTCCAAATCGATTTCTAATATTCATTTTCAATTTATCTTTAAAAGATAAAATCTCAAGACATTCACATCATATTGGAAAACATTTCCATACTTATTTAATAATAAGTAATTCACAAATCTATTTATTTCGAACATTTGGAAAATATTGAATATAATTAAATCCAAATTAAGTATATATTTTATTCTTTAAGGAAAACTCCTCTTAAACACGTTTATTTGAGTCAAAACGAATGTTACGTAAAACATCGTTATGACAACCCAAAACCACTAGTATAGGGATTCGAAATTAAGATAGATATATAAACCCCAATACTATTCAAAACTTTTCCTTCCGGAAATCATTTACTATAACAACAGTGTTATAGTCCACCATTTCCTTCTATTTCTCGAAAACGTCTATGTCAACAATGAATGTTGAAATCTATGGTTTCGATACTTAACACCTTTTAAAACATTTTTGAATCATTTTTATTCTATTTAAAATATCACTTTCCCAAAATATTTATTTAATATATTATTCATTGTCCAAAATCGTGAATATACTTCGTTTTCCAAATTCATCATTTCTACATATTTTATTTAAAGGATTATCCACTTTCCTAAAATCGTGGATATATCTCCTTTAATAAGCTATAGTAATTAAACTTATTAAAATAAGTTGATTTCGGATTTATAAAACAACGTTTATAAATTCCATTTATATTTTTATAACACCTTCAACTTATAAAATCACTTTATTAACAAATTCTATCCATATTCCATTTACATGCCAAAATCCAATTTATAAGTTAATTACTTATAAATCTTTTACTTTACAAAAACCTATTCATTTTATAACTTCACAATTTATAAATCTATAGATTTCATCCGCTTATGAAATCCATTTATATTTCATTTTAACACTTATAAAAACTCGTTTTATAATTCCAATATTTTAATTTATAAATATCAATTTTATAGATCTTTTATAGAAATCATTTATAATAATTCAAAAATCCCAATTTAAACCATTTTATAAATTAATCAACTACTTATTTCAAAAATCACATTTATGTTATATTTCACAAAAATCATAATTTTTATAACATAAAAATTACAACGTTTATTCATTTAAAATTAATCAATTCCAAATTTAAATTTTATTATGAATTCTCTACTTAAATTTCCAAAAATCCAATTTTATTTATTTTCGGCATCTAACGATACCAAAATATATTCGGCTAAAATTTAACCTTTAACGATTCCAATCATAAAGATAATCACGCAGATTATAAATAGATCAACACACAACATTAAAACCAATTCAATCACTTGAGGAATCCAGTTGGATCCCTCAAACTTGTTTCCCTGCGTCCAAAGATGTTAGCACAATACCAATTCCGCTTCAAGACAGAATATCGCGGTATGTGGGATTTATAAAATACTATCCGCTATTATGCGGCGCAATAGGGTCTCATTCGCTATATAATGCGGGAAATCAACTCAAAATACATATATAATACCAATTCCATACAAGTTGGAATTATCGCGGTATATGTTTTTAATAAATAACATCCACTTAATATACAGTGTATAGGGTCTATTTCACTACAACAGATAATAATTATCATCCAATCACACAATCAAGCAATTTAAAATCTAACTATTTAAAACTTAAATCGAAATAATTCGATTGAGTGAGAAGTTCTCACCTTTAGTTTCCGATAACGGTTGTAGCATTTTATTTCGAATAAAATTAAACGTGCGTTTAATTTTACCCGAAATTTTCACTAGATCCAAATGACTCCAAACCAGCTCCATTGCGTAGTGATCGACAAAACGATTGCAACACAATCATTTCAGGAATTTGCGACCTCGTATGAACCAGTTACAATATTTTAAAGTTATACGAATTAAACAATATAATATAAAATTTCAATTTCTTTTATTTTTTTAACCTAGATTTGCATCACAGTCGTTCGTTCCAGAGAGAAGATCTCGGCCGCGTTTCCTATCTTCTTCCCCATGCGACAAACCAGGTTGTTCGAAACCCAACTACGGCCGCCATCCTAATCAAAAATCGTGACCCCCCCACGATCGATTTCATGTCGATTGAGCACTACCAAATGAAGCACCATCCCCCGCTACACCAGCGCCATGAGAAAAGTGGCACTCGGCCTCCCCATTCCCGTGAAAAACGCACACGAACGCGGCACGTTCATCCTAAATTCGCCACTGATCCACAACTTCGAATATGGTCATAGCCGTATGGATTGAGCTATCTCGTGATGCTCTACAACATTAATGTTGGAAGTTTCTTGAATTAGTTCATGGATTAGAAGAGATTGAGGAGAGAAGGTTGGAAGATGTCGGCCATTGATGAAGATAGTGGCGGCTGTGTTGAGAATTAGGGTTAAGGTTTTCTTATGTTGCAATTTGTGAGGTTGGAGGGGCTTATATAGAAAATTTACGAAAACAATATTCGTCTAAAATTTTTCGAACTCCAAACCTCACGTGGTGACTGATGTTTCTAGGGTTTACCCCACGTTCCGGACACAATGGAATATGTTTCGGAAGCTAATTCGATCATCTGTGCCAGTTACGGCAATAAACGATCAAATTTTAAATTAAATTGATTAAACTAATTTCTATGCGTTTTGGCTTGCCCCGAACAGACGATAAATCCGATTGACACGAAATTTGAAACCTTATTATAATTTGACATTACGAATCCGATGAAACTGGTTTCGTCAAAATCCGAGACTGTTTTAAAAATGACTAATTTCACTAGTCGATTAAATATTAAAATATTCAATTTTCACAATTTAACTGTTAATTCAATTTTAAAAGTTCCCAAACATTGTTCTAACCCCAATATGATTTAATATAACTTTACAAATAATTTTTAATCACATTAAACCAAATTCCCAATTATTTACGCAGTTTCAAATATTAAATTATCGATTTAATTATCCAATTAAATCCAGATATTCGAAAAATAATTTATTCGACTTACAAAATTTACTTATTGATATTTAAAAATCAATTAAATATCTGAATTTCAAATGGCAGAAATTCTGGGTCGTTACATGTGTTGCCTCTGTTTTGTCTTTCCTGGTATGTTCACCTCTTGAAAAATCAATATCTCGTCCTCTAGTTAGTTTTAAGCCATAATGTCTAAAAATTTTCTATTTGCATGTGAATGTACTTAATTTTAAAGTTGATTTCATATGATATTATCAAGTATACGTATAGGAAGAGCTATGTTTACAGTAAGTTAATCCGAAGTGTAAAATTTCTAGCATCTTATTTCGATCTTTGGCTTGCATAGAAGTGATCGCTGGGTGGAATGGTGAATTTTGGTCGTAATTTCATAATTTTCAATTGGGTGTGTAAGGACATATTGTGAGATGACCGATTTCGAGTTTTGTTTCAAATTTTGGCGAGGTGGTCGACGGCGGGGGTCGGCATTGGGTCAAAAGGAAGCCGTATGGTTAGGGGACTCGAGAAAAATGAGCTGTGATTTTTCCGATCATCGTGGTGATTGGTAGAGGAAGGATTAGGATTTTAGGCGAGTTCGATTATCGCCGATCTATGGCATCGCAGTGTAGTTTTAAGGTTGCGGACCAGAGGGGTTTGAAGGAGGAGGTCATGGCGATGGCCTGGGTGTTTTTTGGTAGGAAATGGTGGCTGGTGGTGACAAGGCAAGGGGCTGTTAGGTGTCGGCGTGTCTGGAGATTTTGGTTTCGCTGGTAAACTTTTGAGTGAGGGCGAGTTCGTGGATTCCAGATGTGGTGGCGAGTTCAGGTGGTCACAGTGGTTTTGCGAGGCCTGACAGTGGTGTGATCGGGTGGGCCGTGGGTTTGTGCAGGTGCACACTGACGTGCACAGTATGTCATGTCTGGAATAAGGTATAAAGGGGGGAGCTAGAATTAAAGAAGAAAGGAAAAGGAGGAAGAAATGATTGGGCTGCTAAAAGAATTTGGGCTGAGTAGGCCTGTTTCGTCAGCGTGATCTAAAAATAAAATAAATCAAGTTTCTCAAAGTAAATTCCAAAACAAATTGTAAAGTTAGATGCTTATGAAACTTTAATTTCCCAATATATAAGTAATTTAAAAATTTAAAAGTAATTCAAACCTTAGGATAGTAAATGGTACATACGAATAAATAATTTTAAACTTAAATTAGTTAAGTTACGGTAATAAGATACATGTTAATTATTTGAATTAATTCCTAAAGATTATTAAATAAAATAAATAGTGTAATTAGTTAATGGTTAAAGTAAAATAAAATGTTTTAAACTTTTAATTAATCAAAAGTCTTAAGTAAAATTATACATGTTAATTATTGATTAATTCCACATATTTAATTAAAATAAAATAAAATAGTTTGTAATTAGTTTTCAATAATAATTAAACAAGATTTGGAAATAATTAAATTTATACAGATAAATGGACGATTATGTGACAAGTAACGTAGTCTATGAATGGTTTTAAAATGGGTAAGTACTTTGGAATTTGCCTTGTTTCTTTAGTATGTTATTTTCAGTTACTCTGATATGAAATACACCTAATTAAGCAGTTATAATATACATAATTTGTTGTTTGAATTGATATTTTTTAAATTTCTATGTGAATATGACAATTTGAAATTGAATGGGTTTGTTAAAAACAACTGGGCGTAAAGGTGGCGTTTGGATTCAAAAAGACCGGGATCAGATATCGGCAATATCTGGAACCACTTCGAAATAAATAAGCATTAAAATTATTTTCAGATTTGATTATACAATTGGATGGGTTGGGATTGAATAAATTGGGTAAATCTGACCCTTTTAAACTAACTAACGGTACTTAGATATTATTTTGTGAATTAAGTGTGTGGCTATAGCAATATAAAACTCATAGTGACGAACGGGTTACCTGGGTTTTCAAAGAAGCTTTACAATTTAAGCATTTCGTATTAAATGGGTTACTCACGCTGGTTTCCCGCATGACTCGGGTGTTACTTTATTGTAATGCTTGGGTCAGACCGAGTATTACAGATTTTCAGGTTAGGATGTTCTGGAGCTCAGGAGGCGAGCTAGAATGCAGGGATGTATGGCGTATATTCCACTGTGTATTAGAATTTGTATTGATTGTATTCAGGGGTGTTAACGTAAAAATTTGACGCTAACACCCCGGTGTAAGTAAAGTAAGTGTGAAAGCACCACCCGATGATACGGGAATCAGAAATAAGCAGGAAAATATCAGAAAGACAGCAAAAGACACAGTTTTTATAGTGGTTCGGCTAATAGTCAAGCCTACTTCCTCTTTATATCTCTTTATTGCTAACTCAAGTACAACTTATACAACTTTCTTCAATTACAACACACTTTAGACTAGTAGATCAAAATTTAATAGAGAATAATCTTTCGAATCCATGTTGAATGATGTAGATTTTCTCTTGAAGTTTGTCGTAGCGTCCTTGGTGTTTGGAGTGCTTGAAGTGCTGTTCGAGTTGAGAAAATGGCAGAGTATTGGCACTACGAGAATGAGCCCAAAGATCCCTCGAACGTTGGAGCTCACGCTGTATTTATAGGAGTTTTTTGGTCATAAGTCGTAGGTCGGAAGCTGCGACTTAAAGTAAGTCGTGGGTCGAAGGTTGCGACCTAAAGTAGGTCGAAGGTCAAAGGTCGCGACCTAAAGGAAAACGAGCTACAGCCCATTCTAGTTGCACTTGGCTCCTCCTGAGCGGTTTAGCAGGTTGCAAGCGACCTAGGATGGGTCGCTGATCTCTTCTGGGTGAGTGGAGCGACCTAGAAGAGGAATGTCATAAGATGCAGCGACTTATGGAGTTGGCTCGGCCCTGTTTAGGTCGTGTGCGACCTTATGAAGAGTCATGCGGTCTTGTACTGCCTTAACCCGTTAGGTCATAGATCGTTGACTCGTTAAGTCGCTGGACCAGTATGTCGCTTAGCCCATTTAGGTAGTTAGGTCGCTGATGGGTAGGTCGTAGGTCGGAGATAACGACTTAAGGTAGGTCGTAGACCACATGTGAGCGACCTAGCAGAGGGAAGCTTCGGCCCTTCCTGGTAACACTGGTCTCTTCTGGATGAAGTATTAGGTCGTCGACGACATAGGGGAATGTTTGGCAACCTTATAGCACTAAGATATCCGATGTAGAGACCTAAGCTGACTTGTTAACCCACTATATCGCATAGCCCATTAGGTCATTAGGTCGCTTGTGATTTTAGGTCGCTAGGTCGCAGACCTCTTAGGTCGGTAGGTCGCTGCCTGTTAGGTCGCTAACTCATTTCTTACTTTAGGTCACTAAGTCGCCAGGTCTTTTAGGTCGCTGAGTCATGGCTTCCTGTAAGCAGTTAGGTCGTACACCTCTTGAGTCGGTAAGTCGTCCACTTCTCTAAGTCGTTAGGTCGTCCACTTCTCTAAGTCGTTAGGTCGTCCCTTCCTGTAAGCCGCTTCATGTGTTAGGTCGCCTACTCCCTTAGGCAGTTAAGTCGTCCCATACCTTAGGTCGTGACGTTATTTCAAAACAAGGTTAACACTTGCCCCTCGAAGTGCACGCCGAGGTCGTAGGTCGTGTGCTTCGACTTAACATGCTTGGATCGTGACCGACCTAAGAGATAGCTTAACACGCACATCCATTTGCTTCTGCATTATATAACCGTTAGCCCGTGTCTTTCCCTTTAACCGTTTCCATAACCCATTCCGCCATTAGCGATTTTTCGAGCTCCCCAAAGATAATTTCGAACCAATCAATCACTGATTATCCTTAATACTGCATCACGTAAGTGAATTTGCTTCCTGTTCAATCTTCGGTCATCATTGAACCACGAATCTTATTTTCCGTTTCCGACCTACCTTCTTACGCCGCATTTTACTGTGAATCCTGTTTCATCGATTGTTCGTGGACCGAATGTAGTTCGATTTAGCTTTAGACGATTCGTAATGAGAGTATGATGGGTAATAGTGCGTTAGGTTAACTGATTCGTGATTCTAGAGGGAGCGAGGAGATTATCAATGGGTTTGCAAGTTATGAGGGGTGAGACTTAGGGTTTCTCTTAGGGGAAATGGCCTGAGATTGCTGAGATACCTCTGGGACAATCTAGTGGATCAAGCGAGTTAAAAATTCTTGGAATCCAGGGAAAACGAACGACCCACTGGCTTACGACTTAGCGTGCCTGCGACCTTTCTTTCTCGCGACTTACCATACTTGGACGACTTAGGCTTTAAAGCAGAACGACCTTATTTAACAACGACCTATCTGTCAGCCGCAAAAGGATAAGGTCGTCCCCGAGTTAAGACTTGTTACGACTTAACTCTTTAGGCCGTGCAAGCGACCTAGGCTTTAGGTCGTGTAGACGTCTTAGGACTTCAACAATTGTCAAACTGCTTCTTACGACCTAGATCCGCTCTGACTTTCCTGTTAGGTCGTGAACGACCTAAGACTTGAACAACTTGACCTGAGCCCCTTTTTTCCTTTAATATGCATTACAACCTAAAGAGAAAACGACTTAACTTAACCCATGGCACATTCTTTAGGTCGTGGACGAGCGAACACTTTGCTAAAAAGTTCGGACCAACTTGAAGCATAATTTTGACTTGAATTCTCAATTTGAACTGCTGGAATAAACTTCCCGAATTTTTGAATTGTCTGAACTTTGCTGTACTCTTTCACAGATCACACTAGCTTTCAAGCAAACAACCTGTTGACTACAATATTCATAGAGAACCGGGACGAATATACTGCCATGACTGTCCACATCAGATGGCAGATTAGTCGATAAAGAATAATTAACTCAACTTAAGGAAATTGTATGAAATGCTGTGAGTCAACAAATTCAAGTGAAGTAGTAAAGCAATGTTAATCAACTAAAGCTGATTTGTTTGCATTAATACTGCACTTGGACTTAGAGTGACAAGTCTTGAAATTTTACAATTGACACATGTTCATTAGTTTAATTTCAGTTATATTTACTTGTCACTTTATTAGTTTTACGCAACACTTCACACATTTAGGAAACGTGCACCTTCATATTTGAATATCCAGTTCCTTGTGTAGAATGTCTTCTCATCAAGAGGAAGAAGTAGAACAAACTGGAGAAGCCTTCCCGATAGCTGATCCACTGGTCAACCCACCAGAAAGAACTCCAACTACTCTGAGTCACCGGGTGTTCAACCAGTTACGCGCCCAGTTTGGGATTGTAGAAGCAGATGCTATTCTCCCTGGGCCAAATGACTTTGCTGATAGTCCTCCCTTCGGCTTTTTTGCCGTTAACCACCAAATGTACCTTTGTGGTGCCATTCCTCCTTTCAACAATTTTCTCCAACAACTTTTTCTCCGATTGGCTATTTCTCCTTTTCGATTGCACCCCAACGGCTATGCCATTTTGATGGGATTATGCGTTATCTTCAGAAGAATGCTTGACCGCCTCCCAAGCTTTGAAGAAATCTGCTATTTATGAACATTTGCGAGAAATAAAGACCATCCTTCCATTGTATATGTGAGAAGCGCCAAAAATCGCAAGCTTATCACTGATCTCTCTGATAGCGCTCATGGTTTTCTGAAGCAGTTCTTCTTTGTCCATTGCCCCCAGGGATTTTATGCTATCTGGAGAGCAGGGGGTAGGCTTACTTATCCCCATTCTTTCCTTTTTCTGAGCTTTCCGAGGTCCGAATTGCTAAATGTTAACTTCGTTTTCTACTTTTGCAGTTGTCCCTCCTCCTTGTAGAGACTTTAGCCACAAGTCAACTTTTGAGAGGCTTATCGCTGTGGCGGCTGAGGAGAGAAGCATCAAGTTTTTGCTAAGAGACGAGTTCCTTCATCAGTTTGGACTCTTACACCCTTCTCGCTCTACTCAGCCTTATGAAGTTCCTGATTCTCCGGTCGAGGCACCGGATGCCCCAGTCTCTGCTGAGGAGCCTACACTGAAAGAACCTGATCCTCAGGCTTCTTGGGTGAAGTGCTCTATTTCTACTGATGTTGCAGGGTCATCTGGCAAATTTTCACTTGCCCCGGTCATTGAAGAAGAAGAGCCTCGAGAATCTCCCCAGTGTTCAGGGAAGTCCGTTGATGGAGGAGCCGGGAAAACAAGTCCTGCCAAGCAGAGTGGGGATGACACTTTTGAAGGGTTGAGCAACCTGTTTATCACCTCACAGGAGCTCTTTAGAGATGATCTTGTTACCACTAGGGTTTCCTCTTCAGTAGTTTATGCAACTTCTATTTTGCAACAGATTCCGTCGACTCAAGAGTTGACGTTAGCTACTACACCCATCATTTCCCTGCAACCGAGGAGTGGTTCGTAGCATGACGCGCATAGTCTGTACGTTACACACATTTAGGATTTTTCAGCACTTATATGTACTCTCATGCACTTTACTTCCAGGATTTTCAAGTTTTGCCTCTTTCTCATTTTCAGGTTCTCCAATGGGGCGTACCGGTTCCTATTATGACGACTTTCAACAGTACGGAAGGCGTGGTCAGTATGATTATAGGCGCTATCTTCCCACCCACAGGAAAACTGATGAAGACAGAGCTGCTCGAAAGGCTCAAGAAAGAAGAGCGTATGAAGAAAGGTACGAAAGAAGGGATGAGCAACATGACTCTTCTCGCAGAGGCGATGACTCTCATAAAAGAAAAACTTATGACGATAGAGGAAAGAGTCATGACATCGGAGACCCAAGCAAATGGGTCAGGCTTGATGAAAAGACCGCATATGCAACTTTAGAAAAGGCCGCTGCTCTCACTTCTCTTAAAATTCCTTCAAAGTTTCCTTCCCTTGAAGGAGCCGACATTCAGACACTTCTCGGCAAACCCACATACCAAGTTGAGAGAGGTCCGCCAACCCTTCAAGGTCGATTTTCGAATTGGTGCTTAAAGGGAGTCCGCTTCGACCTTGACCTGGTTCCTATCGACAAAGAGGCCATGCTACGAAATGTTGACACTGTTAAACTTGATATTGAGAGAATGTCAGGGTGGCAAAAGCTCGTCGATGAGCTTCAGAGGGTGAACCGGGCCAACCTTGAAGTTATGCTGACGATGGAGAACGACAAGTCTGAATGGCAGAAAATTCTTGATCAGCACAACACCGAAATGAAAAACATTGCTGAGTACAACGAGAAGCTTGAGGCGGAGGTCGAGAAACTTAAACGCGAGCTTGCTACTTCTTCCACCTCTTATACTCAAAGGGAAGAAGTGCTTCAGAAGCAAGTTCGAGATGCTCATGCCGCTCAACGGTATGTTGGAACCCAACTTGAAGCTACACAGAAGACGGTGGAAAAATATCATGCTGACTTTGGAGAGCTACGGGAGAAAGCTAACTCCCAGGACTTAGAAATCGTGAGGCTGAAAGCTCAATTATTAAAGACTGAAAAAGAACGTGATGAGGCCACGGCTGGAAAGAGAGCCACTGAATAATCTCATGAAGTGACAAAAGCCAACATCAGCTCTACTCTGTTTGATTTTTACGTCCAAAGCGTCTTGGGGCGTGGCAGCCTTGCATTTTTGGGGCCTAAATATGAAATCACTTTGGCTGAAGTGTGGGAGGCTGTAATGGATATACTCAGAGGTGCTGGTTATTCCGAAGATGAACTTGAGGCGCATTACTTTGATGACGAAACTCGTGCTGCTCTTGCTAGAGGAAAGGAGCAGCTTGTTAAAGTACGAGCCAAAACGATGGGAGGGGAACATCCAAAGAAAGAAGCACCTTAAATTGCCCCTGTCCCTCCTTCGACTTCGGCCGACATCGATATCATAGGCTCCAGTTCCCATTCTCCGCTCATGACTAAAGTCATAACTGAGATTACAAGCGCACAGTGTGGAGACGAAGGCGAAGAAAGCACTGAAGCACAAGCTTATGAAATTGACGTCAGAAAGCCAACTTCTCCAGGTAACTTTAATGCTGATCTTGCTCAAGTAGACTGCTCATTTGCTTCACATGAGCTTGATGAGCTTCTTGATTATTTCCTAAATCTCAACGAGCCTTTTCTCCTCTCTTTACTGATTTTAACTTCTTTTCTTCTGTAGAGAAAGTACTGAGCATTGTTCAGACTTCCCCTCCTCCAGTTATTCCTCCCCCATTTCTTCAGGTGACTCTTCCTTTTGCCTCTCAACCGGGGTCACAAGAGGAGCAAATAGAAGCTCTCCAAGACTTGGAGGATCCCATTGCTTCTCAAGAACATAGGGGGGAAGAAACTGAGGAGGGCGAAAAGACTCCGGAACTAACTGGCTCTAACGATACGCCGTTAGCCACACTTTTTACTCCAGAAAGCGGGCCTTCTTCTAAGAAAAGGGGGAAAAGTGGAGTCTCAAAGAAGAAGGAAGCTTCAGTCGGTGAGGAAAAAGCAAAAGCAAGTCCGATTGTTCCCCTTTCTCCTTCTTCCCCTACTCTTTCAAGCCGGCGCAAGAAGTTGGTCATCCGGCCAGGTGCAGGCTCAAAAGGTGGAGGGAAGAAGAAATGATGGCTTTGGTCCTGTGCTTTTTATCTCGCTCTTTGCTTTTTGCTTGTATATAAGCTTGTGTTGACTGGAGATTGTGTGGGTACCAGTCCCCGCTTTCTTTTACTTTGAAACCTGCATATGTATAAAATTCTCATAGTATGGAACAAAATGGTTCTTTTACTTATACAAATTTCTGTCTGTATTTGAGAACGCTTTTATTTTCTGTTTTCATGCAAGTTTCTTTATCCTCTTTATGTGAAGTTGCAGTAAAGCTATGGTATGTTTCTTGAGCATTGTTTCATTTTTGTGATGACTATATTGTATTGCCCCCATACCATGGTTTATTGCAATCTCTTTCACATTGGCAAAGTTTCAGAGAACAACTCTTCTGTTCCGAGAAGACTTGTACTCTTTCTTTAGAGAACAACTCTTCCATTTGAAGGAAGTTTGCATTTGTACTTTATAGGATAATATTTCCGTTCTAAGAAAATATTTTTCTGATTTAGTAGAATGCACTTCATATTGGAGGAGTTTTATCTTTTTTTTTAATTTTTTTTTGTTGCAAAGTTTTTACTCTTCACTTTTTGGAAAAATTCACTTTTTCTTTGGCAAGTGAATTTTACTTCATAGTACAGTGGGCCTTCCGAAAAAGGGCTTCAACCAGCTTGAGCCTCCGAAGAGATTTTTTTGTTTGATTGTGCCTCTGGGAAGAGGTCTTTTTGTTTGGTTGCGCCTCTGGGAAAAGGTCTTTTTGTTTGGTTGTGCCTCTGGGAAGAGGTCTTTTTTTTGTTTCTGCCTCTTGGGAGAGGCTTTTATCTTTTCCCTGTTCGCTGGGAAGCGTGCCTCCGAAGAGGGCTTTTCACATTTCAACTTGTGTGAAGTTTTATTTCAGATCATGGTGAAATGTGTGCCTCTGAGTAGGGCTTTTGCCTGGAAGTTTGGAGTTTCGTTCTCTTAGTTGGATGGATTCACGGGGCGGACACGAGTGTTCTGTGCCACCGATCAGTCCGCAACTTTTTGTCGAGAAAGAACTCTCTTTTTCTGGCGCGGCCCGCTAGAGGTCTTTTAGCATTTCAACTATGGTGAAATGGGCCTCCGAAGAGGACTTTTCACATTGCAGCACTTGTGAAGTTTTTTTTCAAATCTCGGTGGAATGCGTGCCTCCGAGTATGCCTGGAAGTTTCTTCCTCATGATTGGCTGGATTCATGGGGCGGACGCAAGTTACATGGACGTTTATTTGCGCAGATTGTCTCAGCTAGTGAACAAGCGCCTTGCCTTCCACTTGGGAAGGTGGCTCCGATCATCGTATGGATTCACGGGGCGGACGCAAGATACTTGGACGCTTTTCTATGCAAACTGTCTCAGCTAGTGAACAAGCGCCTTGCCTTCCAGTTGGGAAGGTGCTCCCGGTCATTCCATACCAATCTTTTTTGTTGAGAAAGTTTTCTGGCATGCCCCGTTCGAGGTCTTTATCCTCCGAAGAGTTGTGCCACCGAAGAGGGCTTGTGCCTCCGAAGAGGTCTTTTGCTGTCTGATGCTTGCTCGCCCATGTCTCTTTTCCATCTATTCATATCGGCGATCCCCATCATCTTTTCCAAATACACTTCTCTTTTAATTTCCAACAATTTCCTTTATCCAAAGAAGTATACTTCATAGTTAAGCGAGTTGGTGGGGGCAGACACAGGCTATTTAACTGGATGCTCATTTGTACAAACATCCACAATCAGTTAGCGAGGGCCCACTTCCAACAGAATCACTAACTTTTTGCTTGAAGCACTTCTTTCGTAGGATTTGAGTATGAAAATTTTGAACGGCTTAGCGTTTGCTTGTGTGGTGATGTCAGGGATTGCTTGGTCTTGTGATGGGTAAGCTTTGTTTTTATGACCTGCATTATTAAATCAACATTTTAGTAATACAATTGACGTATTTTATATATCGAAATAAAACAAAGCAGTTTATAATAGTAAAGAACGCAAGATTTATAGTGGTTCGGCCAAGAATTGGGCCTACATCCACTTTATAGTTCTTATTATTCACTTGCACTGGCTTTACAACGGCTTTCAATGCAAGAATCATACATTCATCATTCTTTTACAATATTTCATTAAAGCCTTTAAGTAAAATATGGGCGCAAATGATTGTTGTTCCAAGCTCTTGGAATTGGGTCTCCTTCGACAGTTATGAGTTTGAATGTGCCATCAAGAAGTTTTTGGCCTATGACATACGGCCCTTCCCAGTTTGGCCCAAACACGCCTATAGGTGTCATAATTCTTTTTAAGATTAGATCCCCAACTTCAAAGCTGCGTTGGTGAACTTTGGAATTGAAGTGTCTGGCTATTTTTTGCTGATGAGCCGCAATTCTGAGCTCAACTTCTTCTCTTTTTTCATCAAGGAAGTCAAGGGCTTCAAGTTGTAGCTTTTCATTTTCGGCTTGATTGAAATGAATCCTTCTATGTGAAGGGACCTCTATTTCTACCGGAATCATTGCCTCCGATCCATATGCCAATGAAAATGTAGTGTGCCCCGTCGCAGTTTTATGTGTAGTTATATATGCCCATAGTGCTAGTGGAAGCTTATCGACCCAACCAGCTTTCGCTTTTTCCAGCTGTTTTTTGATGGTCGATTTGATAATTTTGTTTACTGCTTCCACTCACCCGTTTGCCTGCGGATGAGCTACTGCTGAGAAGCTTTTCTGGATCTTGAATTTCTTGCAAAAATCTTGGAACTCTTCACTTTCGAATTGGGTTCCATTATCTGTGATTATCTTTTGAGGCACACCATACCTGCAAATGATATTCTTAGTTACAAAGTTTATCATTTTCTTAGAGGTAATAGTAGCTAAGGGTTCAGATTCAACCCATTTAGTAAAATAATCAACAACAACAATAACATATCTGATTCCGGATTTTGCAGTTGGCAAAGGCCCGATGAGATCTATTCCCCAACTAGCAAATGGCCACGAACTGACCACCTGTGTTATCTCAGTGGATGGTGCTCTTGGGATTTTTGCAAATCTCTGGCATCGGTCACATTTTCGGGCGTAACTTGCAGCATCACGATTAATATCTGGCCAAAAATACCCATAACGGAGAATTTTCTTTGCTAAAGTTTGACCACCTGAATGATCTCCACAATCTCCTCCGTGTACCTCAGTTAGAATTGTCTCAACTTCTTCCTTGGTCACACATCGGAGTAATGGCATTGAGAATCCCCGCCTATACAATCGGCCATCTTGAATTATGTATCTGGATGCTTTTGTTAACAACTTCTGCCGTTCTTTTGAGTTTTCTGGTAGAGAACCGTCGCGCAGATATTCCAATATTGGAGTCATCCATGATTCTCGCTCCTGTGATATAGTCATAATCCAGTCAATATCCATTTCATCCATGAGTGGAGTTGACAGGACTTCCACAGGAACTAATCCCAATAATTGAGCTTCACCAGTGCTTGCATACTTTGCGAGGGAATCTGCCTTCATGTTTTCTTCCCGGGGTATATGGTTTATCGTATAATTGTCCAGGTCACCAAGAAGCTCCCAGGCTCTTGACAATTAAGCGGGAAGATTTCCTCCTTTGGTTTGAAACTCTTTCCCGACTTGACACTCAATAAGCTGTGAATCACTGAAGATCTGCAACATTTTGACATTCAACTCGTTAGCAATTCTCAAACCGGCAATAAGAGCTTCATACTCTGCTTCATTGTTTGTGGAAGGAAATTCCAATCTTAAAGCATAGCACAATGACCGCCCCTCAGGGGTTTCAAGCACAACCCCAGCCCCGGAACAGTAATCGTTTCTTGCGCCATCAACATACAATTTCCATCGAATTGGGGAATTACCAGTCATTATTTCCACACTAGCACCTTTGTCTGTACATTCTGTGATGAAATCTGCCAAAGCTTGTCCATTGATTGCTCTCCGGGGATGATAGGTGATGTCATATTGACTGAGTTCAATATTCCACTTCAAAAGGCGACCCGAAGTCTCGGAGCGAAAGAGGACTTGCTTCAGTGGCTGATCAATGAGGACTTTGATTGGATTAGCTTGAAAATATGGCCTCCATTTTCTTGATGCGATCAGTAGACAATAGGCAAGCTTCTCCAACCTTAAATAATTCATTTCTGCCTCAGTAAACCTTTTGCTAATATATTAGACTGGGTGCTGAATTTTGGCGTCTTCTCGCACCAGTGCCGCACTAAGAGCATGAGCTGAGATCGCCAAGTATACAAAGAGATCTTCACCATCGCCGGGCTTAGAAAGTATTGGAGGAGTTTCCATATGATGAATTAACTCATCGAAGGATTTCTGGCATTCTGGAGTCCAGTCAAAGTTTTTCCTTCCTTTCTTCAGAGCATCAAAGAATGGAATGCATTTATCAGTAGCTTTGGAAATGGATTGGGTTAAAGCAGCGACTTTTCCATTGAGACTTTGCAGTTCCTTCTTCGTTCTAGGAGCTTTGACTTCTCTTAAGGCAGTGATCTGAGTAGGATTAGCCTCAATTCCCCTAGCTCTCACAATAAAACCCAAGAACTTTCCGGACTCCACCCCAAATGAACACTTCAAAGGATTAAGCTTCATTCCATACTTTCGTAGGACGGCGAACATTTCCGCTAAGTGGTCCATATGGTTTACTGCTTTCTTTGATTTAACTAACATATTGTCAGCATAAACTTCTTAGTCTTTCCAATCTGTGGCTTGAACATCGCATTAACAAGCCTTTGGTAAGTTTCCCCCGCATTCTTTAGTCCGAAGGGCATAACTCTGTAGCAGTAAAGACCGACATCGGTAATAAAGCTCGTGTCCTCTTGATCTGGCTCATGCATCATGACCTGGTTATATCCGGAGTAAGCATCCATAAAAGATAACAATTCATGTCCCGCTGTTCCGTCAACCAACTGATCAATCCGAGGTAGCGGAAAGCAGTCTTTGGGACAGGCTTTGTTTAAATCTGAAAAGTCGATGCATACCCTCCACTTTCCGTTAGCTTTCTTAACCAGTACCGGATTTGAAACCCAATTCGGATAAGTCGATTCTCTGATAAAGTCATTCTCCATGAGCCGATCCACCTCTTCTCTCAATGCTGCTGACCTTTCGGGACCTTGGGTTCTTCTTTTCTGCTTCACAGGTGTAAACTTCGGATCAATATTCAAAGTATGTACTGCATCTTCAGGTGATATTCCACACATATCAGCATGGGTCCAAGCGAATACATCCAAATTTGCTTTCAGGAATGATATTAAAATATTCTGAACTACCGCACTAAGTTGTTAACCCACATTGAGCATCTTGTTTGGGTCATTTGGGTCAACAGGTACTGGTAACGTTACTTCCACCGGCACTACTCGATTCTCCCCTACACTGGCTTTTCTGGGATCCACTTCTCTTTGTTCTTCGCTACATTCACCAGTACAGGGTCCTCCTTGTAATTGCTACAAGGTTTGTTCTTTGATGCGGACTGGGGCTGCCGCATCCTTTCCCATCTCTCTCTTTCTTACTTCACGCAGTTGTATCAGATAACATTCCCGCCCCGCATTCTGATCCCCTTTAACAACACCAACTCCATTATCTGTGGGGAATTTCATGGTAAGACACCACGGGGCGAGGATTTCTTTAAAGGCTGCAAGAGTTGGATGACCTAGGAAGGCGTTGTAAGCAGAAAATTCATCAACAATTACAAAAGCCTTCTTTCGAAAAACCTTCTTCTGCCCCTCGCCAAGTTCCACGAACAGGTCAATAGTCCCAACCGGTTGCCTGGGTTCCCCAGTAAACCCAACGATCTTTTGCGATGAGGCTTGAACATCAGCCATTGGGATCTTCATCTAATCAAAAGTCTTTTTGTAAAGAATGTTGCAAGAAGCACCACAATCAACAAGTAATCTTCTTACAATAGCTGGCCCAATGCCAGCAGAAATAACCAAGGGATCTATGGTAGGAGCTTCGACACCCATAGAATCCCTGACTCTGAAGACAATGTCATTATTAAAAGTTTTCTGCTGCTTCAGAGGTGCAGCATCTTCCAACAGAAAAACACTTTCCTCCGCTGGCGCATACTTCAATGCACGAGTGTACCGTTCCATCTCACCCAAGTTTCTGCCAGCTGGGTGAGGTCCTCCTGTAATCACATTAATAACGGGCCTCTCTGATTCATGAGCTGCTGCCTTTTCACTTGAGCTAGGACGATAAATAGGAGCCTGTTGTCCTTGAGTTGGCGAAGTTGGGCCATTCCTGTTCCTCCTTACATATTGCTGGAGCTTGTTTTCGTTTAATAGTTCCTCAATCAAATCCTTCAAGTGACGGCACTCATTGGTATCATGCCCGGGTTGGTTATGGAACCGGCAAAATCTTCCATTCTTCTCAGCTTTCTTATTAACTCTTTGCTTAGCTGGTGCGGGGAATTCGACTGTGTCTTTGTTTGCAAAGTAGATGTTTTCAGGGGTATCAGTCAGAGGGGTGAAGTTGAAGGGACGACTTTTCTTTGCATCTCCTTGCTTCTTTTGACCATCATTTCCCCTCTTCTAATTGCCAGATTCCTTCCTACTTGGAACATCATTGCTATTTCCAGCCCCTGTCGATACCACCTTAGCTAGTGCTTGGAGGCTTTCCAAGTACATGAATTCATCGACTTTCTTATAAAACTTGTCAAGCGAATTCGGTTCTTTCATCTTCAACCACTTCCTGAACTCACTTGTCTTATCAATAGCCTTCATCAGGTACGTCAAAATCATTCTCGGCTCTGCATTGTATACTTCAGCCAGAGCTATATTGAAGCGATTTAAGAAAGCTCTAATGGATTCTCCAGGATTCTGTTCCAGGCTGGATAACGACATGTTCGCCTTCGAAGCGTACAATCTGAACCGTTCCTTAAACTTTTGAGTCAAATCAGAAAATTGGTCTATTGACTGGACCGGCAGTTTTGTGAACCAGAGTAGAGCAACTCCTTCTAGGTATACCGGAAAATATCGGCATTTGATCTCATCTGAAGCTCTGGTACCAGTCTTGTGCCAATCATACTTGTACAGAATTCATTAGGGTCACTTGTCCCCTTATAAGCCAGTATGGTAGGAGGAACAAACTTCTTAGGAAATTCTGCTTTCAAAATCCTTTCATTGAATGGAGTCTTTCTCGGAGAGAACCTCCATTCTTTTTCGTCTTCCTATCTTTGCATACTTTCCTTCATGATTTGTCGGACCATCCCTGAGAAATATTCCTCATCATTAAGGGGCTCAGCAGGACAGGCATCGGCCATTTTTTCAGAAGTGTGCTTTGACAGGCACTCGTGGAAAGTTGGCTATTGTCCCGATCCTCCAACTTGGGGAGGTGTGTCTTTGGCCGGGCTAGCTGCCCTTTGAGGAACATCTCTTTCTTCCACATCATGAACATTATCAGCAAAGTTTGGTTCATTATTCACTGGCTGACGGTTAGCCCCGAGTAAAGCATTCAACCTTTCCAACATAAGATTGTTTTGGGCTTCCATCTGCTGATATAGCACAGAAACCGCGGCATCCAATTCTGCTCGCGTTACCCCAACAGTTGGAGTTATTTGACTTAAATGGGGAGAAGTGGCAGTAGTTTCGCGAATATCATCGGATCTAACAGACTTGCGCTTTCTTCCAGGAGCCATTATTTCTGACAAACTTCTGGTTTTTAGAGAGATCCTTTCCACAAATTTCTACGAAGCTATGATGACAGTATCCTGAGTTGGGTTCTCAGTGAAAGCACCAAAAATGTTAATGTAAAAATCTGACGCTAACACCCCGGTGCAAGTAAAGTAAGTGTGAAAGCACCACCCGATGATACGGGAATCAGAAATAAGCAGGAAAATATCAAAAAGACAGTAAAAGACACAGTTTTTATAGTGGTTCGGCTAATAGTCAAGCCTACGTCCACTTTATAACTCTTTATTGCTAACTGAAGTACAACTTATGCAACTTTCTTCAATTACAACACACTTTAGACTAGTAGATCAAACTTTGATGGAGAATAATCTTTCGAATCCATGTTGAATGATGTAGATTTTCTCTTGAAGTTTGTCATAGTGTCCATGGTGTTTGGAGTGCTTGAAGTGCTGTTCGAGTTGAGAAAATGGCAGAGTATTGGTGCTTCGAGAATGAGCCCAAAGATCCCTCGAACGTTGGAGCTCACGCTGTATTTATATGAGTTTTTTGGTCATAAGTCGTAGGTCGGAAGCTGCGACTTAAAGTAAGTCGTGGGTCGAAGGTTGCGACCTAAAGTAGGTCGAAGGTCGAAGGTCGCGACCTAAAGGAAAAAAAGCTACAGCCCATTCTAGTTGCACTTGGCTCCTCCTGAGCGGGTTAGCAGGTTGCACGTGACCTAGGATGGGTCGCTGATCTCTTCTGGGTGAGTGGAGTGACCTAGAAGAGGAATGTCATAAGACGCAGCGACTTATGGAGTTGCCTCGGCCCTGTTTAGGTCGTGTGCGACCTTATGAAGAGTCATGCGGTCTTGTATTGCCTTAACCCGTTAGGTCATAGATCGCTGACTCGTTAAGTCGCTGGACCGGTAAGTCGCTTAGCCTATTTAGGTAGTTAGGTCGCTGATGGGTAGGTTGTAGGTCGGAGATAACGACTTAAGGTAGGTCATAGACCACATGTGAGCGACCTAGCAGAGGGAAGCTTCGGCCCTTCCTGGTAACACTGGTCTCTTCTGGATGAAGTACTAGGTCGTCGACGACTTAGGGGAACGGTTGGCAACCTTATAGCACTAAGATATCCGATGTAGCGACCTAAGCTGACTTGTTAACCCACTATGTGGCATAGCCCATTAGGTCATTAGGTCGCTTGTGATTTTAGGTCGCTAGGTCGCGGACCTCTTAGGTCGGTAGGTCGCTGCCTGTTAGGTCGCTAACTCGTTTCTTACTTTAGGTCGCTAAGCCGCCAGGTCTTTTAGGTCGCTGAGTCGTGGCTTCCTGTAAGCAGTTAGCTCGTACACCTCTTGAGTGGGTAGGTCGTCCACTTCTCTAAGTCATTAGGTCGTCCACTTCCCTAAGTCGTTAGGTCGTCCACTTCTCTAAATCGTTAGGTCGTCCCTTCCCGTAAGCCGCTTCATGTGTTAGGTCGCCTACTCCCTTAAGCAGTTAAGTCGTCCCATACCTTAGGTCGTGAGGTTATTTCAAAACGAGGTTAACAAGGGGTAAGTTATTATAACCGTCCGGATTATTTGTTGATGATCGTACTCTGATATATTGTATATATATTGACATTTACAACTTTCTTTGTGTAAATTCTGTTATTTGTATATTATATTTTGATCCGCTGCGATTGTGAGATTATGTACTGTTATTTTCTGTTTCTTCTTCTACCGCTTTTTCTTCTTTCCCTAACGGTCTTGGATTTTCGGCACTCGATTGCTCGGCTGTAACGGGCTGTAACGACCCGATTTTTTCGACTTCCGAAAGTCGACATTAATACGTCCACTGTATCAAATATCGCACAGTCGAATGCCGAAAAACCGAACCGTTAGGGTTAAAGAAGAAGAAGATAGAAGAAGAACAGAAACAATAAACAGAATCTCACATTTCGCAACAGAATAATATATAATAGATAAATGAATAATCTTTAAAACAAAAGAACTGTATATGTTTTACATCACAACATCATCAGAGTACACACTTACATAGCACACAACTGGACGATTATATAAACTTGTCCCTACAATTGAATACACAACGAAAAAGATAATAGTATACAGAAGTACGTCACGCCATCCAGCAAGTCTCTAGAGCTCCGCAACACCTTTCGAATTCCAGAATGACTTGATAACCCGACTTTAGGCTGCTCTTGTGGAAAATTATGGGCACCCAGAGTTTAGAAATGGAAGAATAAACTCCAGGATAGTCATGGGACTGTTGTGAGATCTTAAAAACAGTTATTCTTTTACAAAAGAAAACAAAGGAATTTAAAAGAAATCCACAATGCTTTTTGGAAAATGAAACTACCAAAAGGCCTCCCGCCGCACACACAATATAAACGCAGAATTGGAGGAGATTTCTCCTTATGACAGTCAAACATGCTTAATACGCAAAATCCTTTCGATATTATTATTAGTGCATAGTGCAGAAAACATTTCGAAAATATAATTGTGACGACCCGAAATTTTAGAACCCGAAAATTCCAGATAGTTATGAAAAAGAAGAAAGTGATAGAAGAAGAAGAACTGAAACACCAAACATCTCACAATCGCAACGGATAAAATATAATAATAATTACCAATAGTTTACAAAAGAATACTATATCTATCGATTACATTTAATATACATCAGAGTTTCACATATATACGGTCACTGAATATATACAATTATCATGACTCAGATTAACAATAATATAAACACATCGGAAATACTCTATACGCTCCTACCAAGCAGCTCGCCTCTTAAGCTCCAGAACGTACCTACCTGGAAATCTGTAATACTTGGTCTGACCCGAGCATTACATCAAAGTAACACCCGGGTCAGGCTAGAATCCAGCGTGAGTAAACCCAACTAACATGGAGTGCCAAAGCAAACAACTTATATAAACCCGGGGTAACTTATATCAATTTAACAAATTCACAATTTGCTATAGACAACATTTATTTCACACATCAATTTCTAAGTACCAAACTTAGATAAAACAATCCAATTCACTTAAATCCTATCATTACACAAATCAATTTATTAAAAATTTGAAGTGGTTTCGGGTATTTCCCAATACCCGACCCCAGTCTCTTTGAAACTCATGTTATCCTAACCCAAGATATTCAAATGAAATACACAACATTTCATATAATAGATATTAACTCATCCAAAACATCCAATACCATTCAATCATCCATGAGAAAAGCTTAATCACACAAATCAATTCAATTGATTCTAATTGAATTTCAAACCTCAATCACTTAAATACCTTCATTTACCTTAATTAATTCTAAATCAATTAGTCAACCCATCATTATTCATCTTAATTAATCACCCTGGATTAATTATTTTCCAATTAAATTCAAGTAATTATCTTTAATTCATTTCACATTATTAATTATCCTAAATTCCAATCAATAAGTAATTTCCTAATTACTTCATAAATTTATTAACAATATTAATTACATTAATCCTTAATTACTTGTATCGACTAACTTCTCATAAGTCACTTATATTGATTTATTTTCTAAACTAATCAATCTCTATTTACATCATTGATTATATAAATTAATGATTTCTCATTTACATTTCAATTTATTCCAGTCTGATTTAATTACTCTTCTTATAATCGAAGCTTAAGGGAATTTAAAACCAAATTTATTTTTAAATTCAATTCGGTTTACAATTGCACTTTGACATTTAAGTTATTAAAACACTTAATATTTTAAAACTTTATTTGTCAGATGGTTTTAGAACTTGTTTTAAATCTCTACTTAACAATTTAACTCCAGTCTTTAAACATCACTTTTCATTCTTTCCAGTTCATTCTTATTTTTATTCTAGAATTATTTCACTTTCAGAATTCATCTTATATTTCTTTCAAAAATCCAATATATATATTTCGATAACTCAGGGTACCGAAATATTCAAACAGCTCACAGCATTCATTATTCCAATTTCCAAAAAATATCATCCCAAACTACCAATCATTCCAATATATTCTAGATATTACTATATAATATAGCATATCAATCCAATTCAACCATTCAATCAATCATTTCAATTAACCATCTAAATTTAGATAAAAACCCCAGAAGCGTGAAATTTACTCACCTTTAATTTCGCTTTTTTGCAACCCATTCCAACCAGCTTGTTTTCTGTTCAGACTTCAAACCTTGAATAAACATTAGATAATTTTATTAATATTCGAACAACTTGAATAGTTAATTTCCATTTTGATAAATTTAATTAACTACTAATGATTTAATTTGAACAAGTAATTAAGTTTTAAACTGATTTTCCTTTAAAAAAAAGAAAAAGAAAAAATCTTCTAGCGATTAAAATAATTTAAATACACTAGTAAACCAGTTAGTCACCAATACAACCCCTTTTTTTTAAATAATCTAGTAAACTAAAAGGTGTGTACGTTTTATCTTATTTTCGAAATAATCTATATAGGTTCTTTTTATTTTATTGTTTATTAAAATAAATCTGATTTTATATGAAATGTCATATTTTAAAATTCTCCCTCTTTTTTTCAAAATCTTATATAACCTTTTCTGCTTTACTGCATACCCATATATCTATATATATATAAATATATATTTCTATTAAATTCCGACATATGTAAACCGTGAATATATAAATTTTCTACAGTGTATTATTTTATTTTATTTTTATAAAGTACTGCATATAAATAATAATTGAGTTAAATTAAAATAGGCAGAGAAAAGGTAAACAAAAGCTCACCTCGTCTCCGAGTATTGCTGCCAACCCTTCATCGAACACCATCCCATCGGCAAACCCCTAAACTGCCCACTACCCTACGCACCTCATCGCCATTGACGTGATCGCGACGCTGTAATCTTCACTGCCATCGCAGTCGAAAATGAATCGGTAACCCCACCAGCAGCCAACGCGATGCCACTCGAGACCGCCTTCAATACCTCCTTCGCGCACGCGATGCCCTAGATCTCGCGACGTCAACTCCCACGACTTCGGCAGAAACCCCCCACTAGAACTCGAACTTGAGTTTATACATCGCGATAGGATTTCGAATCGCCGGCCGATTTGTTTCGGTATTTTTTTTGTGTGAGGGCTTCGACAATTTTTTTTATATGAGTTCGATCTTTTCTGCATTGAGAATAGAGAGGGGGACGGGAATAAAAATAAAGGAGATAGAAATCTTCTTGAACACGACATTGTAAAGGAAAATATCTTGCTAATTAAATTTAATTAATTTTTCATTAACTTATATAAAACTTCAAAATGCTATGTCGATTGCTACTTAAATTTTCGAACTCCTCTTAGGGAATCCCGTGAGGCGATTACAAGGTTTTACCTGCATTCTGAACACAATGGAACGTGTTTCGGAGGCTAATTTGATCGTATGTGCAAGTTACAAAAGAAAACGATAAAATTTAAATTAAACTGATTAAAATAGTTCTAAGCATTTTGAGCTGCCAGGGTCAAACGACAACTCCGATTGCTACGAAATTTGAAATCCGATAATAACTAACTATTGCGGATCCAATGGAACTGGTTTCGTCGAATTCCGAGATTGTGCCTCGTGTAACGACCCGCCGCCCTGACCGCCTCTAGTCGATAATTAAACCAACTCGAAACGTTCAAAATGACGGATTGTTGTTCAGTTTATAAAGTTTAAACAGAATCAGCCACAGAATCACAGAATAATCATAATATTATTCATAAATGAATTTTTCTTACATACATATATCAGAGTTTGTACAATGCATTAAATTTTATACAGCGGAACAATTCTTTTATTATTGAGTACAAGAAAAAAATTTCTAGAAAAACTTTAGTGAAGTGCTTTCCCCTCTCTCTCTAACTTCGCGGCCTGAAAATCTTCAAGCTGTAAAAATACTCGGTCTGACCCGAGCGTTTATTGCAAACACAAAAACACTCGAGTCAGGATTAATCTTTATTCAAGTAATTAAATTTGCAATGAACTGAAATAAATGGTAACAGCCCAAAATACAGTGTATCAAAAATCAGCCTGAATATAACTAAGCATTAAGGCCAAGCACAGATGAACAAACAGGGTCCCAAAATGAATGGACAACAATTCATGGATTTATAAGTGCAACTAAACAAATGAAACAGGGACAGTGAATGATTCAACATAACAACATCGAAGTGCAACATGTTTGAAAACTCAATTAGAACTCTGTAACCAGGTATGAACAGAGAACAGAGAAGCAACAGGGAAACAACTTAAATTAATTTTTTTTTTAAAATCTATCAATCCTGTGTGGCTGCAGTGCACACATATATTTGTACACATGTGCACTGCCTCGCCAACACGTGTGCATCAAGCATGAAGCATACAACCTCAAATAACCACTGCACAAATACTTTAAAATGGAGGCAGAACAACAATGAAAAAGCAAATGCACATCTAAACCAATATTGCAAGAGGCAACAAGAATGGCCAGAACAGTGAATGGAAACATACACTTGCAATAAAAAGTTTCGAAAAGGAGAACCAGAAGTGCAAGTGTGTAAGCACAACTTCACAACAACAAGGCAATGCACTATGCAGTGGACAACAGCACCAAAGTGCAAAATCTCAAGTGACCCAGAGCACCAAAACCAACTACACTACTCAAAATACACAGTGGCCAGAAAACATGAAAAAGGATACAACTCAAGTCTGGTAACAACTACAAGTTCAATATAACAGGCTACAACCGATGACCAAACAAAGTGTGGATAAAGAGACCAGACCCAAATGTTCATGAAATGAAACACTCAAGGGTGAAGCAACTCGAATGAACACAGCATGTACAAGTTACAACTCAAGTGAAGCAAGTACAGTGTGACAGTGAAAGGGAAAACGTGTGAACATAGCAACTGCCACAAGTAATGCAACAGTGACCAACTTAAATGACAGCAATGCACAAATGCAAAGTGGAGTAAATGTCAACATGAAATGATCAAGGGTCAAAATAGAGACAAAGTCATGAGACTCAACATGTATATGTACTGATCAGTGAACCCAAAGCTAACAGAGCCAACACAAATGAGCAAGTGAACTAGTCAACATGCATATATCTCAAAAACAAAGGGACTGCACTGTTTTCAAAATGAGACAACAATTTCAAAACTCAAGTGAACATGCAAGCATATATTCATACATCTACCAGTAATAAACTTGTAAATTGCTTTGATTATTTTCTTAACATTAAAAGCTTCAGATTTAAAATGAACAGATTTTCTTTAAAGATTAAAGCATAACATCAATTTTATAAGGAGGATTTAAATTTCAAAGAAAATAGGTTTAGCCTATACTGTTTAAACAGAGGCATATACACAGATATACAAACATTCCAAAATATGTATGCACTGATACATTCAACATTCAGGCATATTTAACAACATTCCAGATCATCCTTTTCTCTTATCAAATAACACAACCTAATCATCCATTCAAGATGGCTTTGAGTCATTACCTCCATTCATGGCTATATATATACTGGATAATAAAAGTGTTTTAACCTTAAAAGTTTCAGTTTTGCTCACAGTCATTTCAAATAACAAAGAAAATTGGGTTGAAATACTTATATATATACACGCATACACCCAAGAACAATGTTTCCAGAAAAGCAAAACACAAGCATTTCATTCATTTAATTCAAGCCATCATATTCATTCAGGAATTCAAGCACACAAGATTTGATTGCATCTGTTCCTATCAGTTAAAAAAAACAATATCATATAGCATCTGTTCTTATCAATTTAAAAACAAATTAACAAATAGCAATTGTTCTTATCAGTTTAAAACAATCACAAATAGCTTCTATTCTTATTAGTTTAAAAACAAATATCAAATAGCATTTGTTCTTAACAGTTTTAAAAACAAAATTTATAGTATCTGTTCTCATTAGTAAAAAAAAAAAATCATATAGCATCTGTTTTTAGCAGTTTAAATTGGATTGACCGAGAGCAAAGAGCAAATGATAGCAAACAACCAACAACCAACATGCAGTGACAAATCTGCTCATATCAGTTTAAAACAATTTATATAGTATCTGTTCTCAACAGTTTAAAACAATCACAAATAGCATCTGTTCTTAACAGTTTAAATTAAATTCAAATAGCATCTGTTCTTAACAGTTTAAAATCAAATTTAAAAATAGCAATTGTTCTTATCAGTAAAAAAAACAAATTCAATTAGCATCTGTTCTCATCAATTAAAAAAAAACAAATTTCAATTAACTTCTGTTCTTATTAGTAAAAAAAAAACAATATCATATAGCATCTGTTTTTAACAGTTTAAATTGGATTGACCGAGAGCAAAGAGCAAATGATAGCAAACAACCAACAACCAACATGCAGTGACAAATCTGCCCATATCAGTTTAAAACAAATTATATAGTATCTGTTCTCAATAGTTTAAACGTAATTCAAATAGTGTCTGTTCTCACCAATTTAAAATTAAAATCAATAGCATCTGCTCTTAACAGTTTAAAAACAAATTCAAATAGCATCTGTTTTCATCAGTTAAAATCGAATTATCAGAGCAATTGATAGCAAATATCACCCAAAACATAGCATGCAACCAAACATTCAATTCGAACAAATTTAAACTCTTGAATTAAAATCAATCGTGAGCAAAGAACTCACCTTTCACCGAATCGAAGTGGCCGAAGAGTGTACTGAGCACAATTAACGAAGATCGAAGCTGAAGCCCTAATTGTTGAAGCACGAAATCGAAGAGGAGGACGAGCGAAGATTCGTGGCCGCCATTAATTTTTTTTCTTTCGTTTGATTACTGAAGGGTTTCGATTGAATGGGGTATCGAATAAAAAGGGAAAGGGAACGTGTTTTTGCAGAGGGAATGCGTGATGGAAGGCGTGATTAAAGGCATAGATTGGGGCGTGTTTGTAGCTGAACAAAGTATAAGGCAGTATACCTTTTTTTTATATATTTTATGTTTATTTTTATTATTATATTTTTTTTATTTTTTATTTTTTTTATTTTTTTTTATTATATATATTATTATTTTTCTTATTTCTTTATTTTAAATCCAATTTGTTTTGTAAAAATTTTCTTTAATAAATATATAAACGTTTTGCGGTTCAAATATCAAACTTAAATTTATAAATTTACATAAATAATAATTCTCAAAATCCAAATTATTATTCCTAGTCATTCGTTCAAATTTTAAATACCAATTCAATATTCAATTTCAAAGCTAAATTCAAATTCTATTCAACTTTTCACTAGATTAAATTCTAATATTTAATCGCCAATTTATTCTGATAATTTGAAATTCACGTCAAATCATCATTTAAATATTTAAAATAAATTAGATATTCACAAATTAAATTGTTCAAAATTCTGGGTTGTTACAATCTCCCCTACTTAAAAGAATTTCGTCCTGAAATTATAAGTTAGGAAAACGATTGCTAAAATTTATACCCTACACAATTTTACCAAGTTTCAAACTCGCAAATAAATATAGGATTCATTCCATTTATTTTATTTCACTAGTTTTGTTCATCAATTTTAATAATCAAGACACAAAAGTCTTTTACCAAATTTTTTTTTGACTTACAAAACTCAAATTTTTTGAACTTGAAATTCTTTCATGCTAAATATTTGCATATTACATCATTTCCAAAGCTGTGTGCTTTCAAGATATTTTAAAGATCTTCTTCCTTAATTCACTAAGTTAGAATTATGTAATTCTAATTTCAGATTATTGATTTTCTATTCAAAGTTTGAAAATACTTGATAACTCGAAGTTTAACAAGTCCATCGTCGTTCTTACAGACTTTAGACATACGCTGGCCAGGCGCAAGACTAAAAATCTCCAAGTACTAAACATACTTGCTTCAACTCCCAGTGAAAATACTTTTTAAAAATTCTTTTAAAAATGGATATGGAAAGCACGTTCCCCCATGGATCACAGTTTACCTGGCGGTTACGCTACTATCCCAGTAGAATCGCTTGTAACCTTATATTTCTCATCTCTCTTGAATTTCGCCATGGTTGTCGCCTTAGATCGCGGTCCACACGGCGGTTACGCTACTATCCCAGTAGAATCGCTCGTGGCCGTAGGCATCACGCCCCTCGAATTTCGCTTCGGTTTCTAGATCGCAGTTTACACGGCGGTTGCGCCACTATCCCAGTGGAATCGCTTGTAACTGTAGGCATCACGCCCCATGAAATACGCCAACATCAATTCACCTAATCCCAAACACGATGATCCATCGTGGGGGATCCCAGTCAGTCCCAATGGACATTCCACTAATGGAAATTCTACGTAGCTACGATTTCCAATGGACACTCCACCGAGTTCCAATCACCTTCACAAATAATAAATGGAAGGTACATTTCCATATCCTCAGTTATTAGAAAACATATGTCATATACATATAGTACTTCATTTCACATTTCGTACATATCATACCTATGTAAACCTACACAGGACTTTCATAATAATGACTTTCCAAACTGATGCTTTTCGATTTATTACATTCACATATATAAATTACGAAAACTCAATTCACATTCATAACAAATAGAGGATTCCAAAATTTCCATTTCACTTAAAATTTTCCTCTAAATCGATTCGAAAATTTAAGGTTATCTCAAACCTAATTCACATTCATAATCCAATTTATTATCGACTTCACATTCGATTTGGATTTCACATTACATAGTCAATTCTCAACACATAATTGATGTCTATCGATATATAACCTCTAAGCTTGTACGTCTCAGAGAAGGGTGTTAAGCTAAAAGAATAAATTCTCCGCCACCACAGATATATATTTAATAGAGATCAAATGCTATGTCATCAATTCACAATGTTAGACATACAATCCCAATCGACTATCCAAAATTCAAAGCTCAACTTATATTGTTTTTGATGTCGAAGTTAAACTCAATTTAACTCAAGATTCAATCTTTTTTTTGAAAAATATTCAAGTCGAACTGATCGTTCATATTTCTCAAAAATAATATCTTTAGAAGATATATATTTTTCATACTTAGCCATTTGAAACAAATTTCAAATATTCATTTTTCAATTTATCTTTAAAAGATAAAATTTCAAACCTTTCATTTCATATTGGAAAACATTTCCATACTTATTTAATAATAAGTAATTCACAAGTTCATTTATTTTCAACTCTCGGAAAACATTCAATATACTTGAATCAAAATTAAGTATATATTCCATTCTTTAAGGAAATCATTCTTTTAAACACATTTATTTGAGTCAAAACGAATGCTGCGTAAAACATCGTTACGACAACTCAAAATCACTAGTATAGGGATTCGAATTTAAAATAGATATATAAATCCCAATACTATAAACAACATTTCCTTCCGGAAACCATTTACTATAACAACAATGTTATAGTCCACCATTTCCTTATTTCTCGAAAACGCCTATTTCAACAATGAATGTTGAAATCTATGTATTCGATACTTAATGCATTTTAAAACACTTTTTTTTTTTTCAAACCATTAACTTTTTCAATTTCAACTTCAACTTAATTCATAGTTTGAATTCCTCATACTTTTCATAATATTAGTTTTAAACCAATTTCAAACTTTTCAATATTAATTTTTTCACTTAATTTAATTTTCCGCACGTTTAAATTCAAATTCATCACTGAATTTATTAAACCTATAATGGATTATCATGTTGACAACTTCAAATTTGAAATTTAAATTCTATTTGAACTTTGCATTTACTTTCTATTTCCAAAATAGTCAACTAGTTCTTTAGTAAGCCATTCATCAACTTGGTTCCATTAAATTTATATTTCCACATTAACCTCATTTCATAATATCACTTCCCTAAAACATATCTGTTTTATTCAATAATATATTCACTGTCCAAAAATCGTGAATATACTTATCTATTCAATTCAGTGTTTCTACACTTTTTATTTAAAAGATTATCCACTGTCCAAAATCGTGGATAAAATTTCCAACCAACATTTACTATCACAATATTTAACTTAAAGGATAATTCGCTGTCCAAAATCACGAATATATCTCCTTTAATAACTTCTATTTTTCATTTATCAAATTCAATTGGTTTCGAATTTATAAACAATCTTTACAAATTCCATTTCTATTTATAAACTTCGATTGACAATCTTTTTATTAATTCAATTCAATTCAATTTATATAACTCAGTTACATACCAAAAGTTCATATTACAAGTTAAGTACTTATAATCCATTTATTTATTAAATCGTTCTTCACAACGTTTGAAATCAATTTTCAAAAGAATTCAGAATCAAATTCCCAAGTTATAGTTTAATTATCCTCTTGTTTATAACTAAATTGAAATATCATTTTATTTCACAATTTATTACTTTGTAGATATTCACAATATTTGATTCAAACCAATTCATTAATTCACTTCACTTATATTTTATTTTTCATAAATCTCAATAATTCGATAATGAGTTTCCGAATGATCGAAACTATCGAAATCCTAAATTTAGAGAGGGGAATTTTCAAAATAATTCTAACTTTCAAAATACCTTTCATTTTTAAAGAAAACAATTTCATACTTCTTTAGATTTGAAAAACATTTTTCTTTAAAGTGGTTCTAGTAACTATTCATATTAAACATCATAAATTGAGCTTTGAGTAAACCAAAGCTCCGATACCACTTTTGTAACGACCCGCCGCCCTGACCGCCTCTAGTCGGTAATTAAACCAACTCGAAACGTTCAAAATGACGGATTGTTGTTCAGTTTATAAAGTTTAAACAGAATCAGCCACAGAATCACAGAATAATCATAATGTTATTCATAAATGAATTTTTCTTACATACATATATCAGAGTTTGTACAATGCATTAAATTCTATACAGCGGAACAATTCTTTTATTATTGAGTACAAGAAAAAAATTTCTAGAAAAACTTTAGTGAAGTGCTTTCCCCTCTCTCTCTAACTTCGCGGCCTAAAAATCTTCAAGCTGTAAAAATACTCGGTCTGACCCGAGCGTTTATTGCAAACACAAAAACACTCGAGTCAGGATTAATCTTTATTCAAGTAATTAAATTTGCAATGAACTGAAATAAATGGTAACAGCCCAAAATACAGTGTATCAAAAATCAGCCTGAATATAACTAAGCATTAAGGCCAAGCACAGATGAACAAACAGGGTCCCAAAATGAATGGACAACAATTCATGGATTTATAAGTGCAACTGAACAAATGAAACAGGGACAGTGAATGATTCAACATAACAACATCGAAGTGCAACATGTTTGAAAACTCAATTAGAACTCTGTAACCAGGTATAAACAGAGAACAGAGAAGCAACAGGGAAACGACTTAAATTAAATTATTATTATTTTTTAAAATCTATCAATCCTGTGTGGCTGCAGTGCACACATATATTTGTACACATGTGCACTGCCTCGCCAACACGTGTGCATCAAGCATGAAGCATACAACCTCAAATAACCACTACACAAATACTTTAAAATGGAGGCAGAACAACAATGAAAAAGCAAATGCACATCTAAACCAATATTGCAAGAGGCAACAAGAATGGCCAGAACAGTGAATGGAAACATACACTTGCAATAGAAAGTTTCGAAAAGGAGAACCAGAAGTACAAGTGTGTAAGCACAACTTCACAACAACAAGGCAATGCACTATGCAGTGGACAACAGCACCAAAGTGCAAAATCTCAAGTGACCCAGAGCACCAAAACCAACTACACTACTCAAAATACACAGTGGCCAGAAAACATGAAAAAGGATACAACTCAAGTCTGGTAACAACTACAAGTTCAATATAACAAGCTACAACTGATGACCAAACAAAGTGTGGATAAAGAGACCGGACCCAAATGTTCATGAAATTAAACACTCAAGGGTGAAGCAACTCGAATGAACACAGCATGTACAAGTTACAACTCAAGTGAAGCAAGTACAGTGTGACAGTGAAAGGGAAAACGTGTGAACATAGCAACTGCCACAAGTAATGCAACAGTGACCAACTTAAATGACAGCAATGCATAAATGCAAAGTGGAGTAAATGTCAACATGAAATGATCAAGCGTCAAAATAGAGACAAAGTCATGAGACTCAACATGTATATGTACTGATCAGTGAACCCAAAGTTAACAGAGCCAACACAAATGAGCAAATGAACTAGTCAACATGCATATATCTCAAAAACAAAGGGACTGCACTGTTTTCAAAATGAGACAACAATTTCAAAACTCAAGTGAACATGCAAGCATATATTCATACATCTACCAGTAATAAACTTGTAAATTGCTTTGATTATTTTCTTAACATTAAAAGCTTCAGATTTAAAATGAACAGATTTTCTTTAAAGATTAAAGCATAACATCAATTTTATAAGGAGGATTTAAATTTCAAAGAAAATAGGTTTAGCCTATACTGTTTAAACAGAGGCATATACACAGATGTACAAACATTCCAAAACATGTATGCACTGATACATTCAACATTCAGGCATATTTAACAACATTCCAGATCATCCTTTTCTCTTATCAAATAACACAACTTAATCATCCATTCAAGATGGCTTTGAGTCATTACCTCCATTCATGGCTATATATATACTGGGTAATAAAAGTGTTTTAACCTTAAAAGTTTCAGTTTTGCTCACAGTCATTTCAAATAACAAAGAAAATTGGGTTGAAATACTTATATATATACACGCATACACCCAAGAACAATGTTTCCAGAAAAGCAAAACACAAGCATTTCATTCATTTAATTCAAGCCATCATATTCATTCAGGAATTCAAGCACACAAGATTTGATTGCATCTGTTCCTATCAATTAAAAAAAACAATATCATATAGCATCTGTTCTTATCAATTTAAAAACAAATTAACAAATAGCAATTGTTCTTATCAGTTTAAAACAATCACAAATAGCTTCTGTTCTTATTAGTTTAAAAACAAATATCAAATAGCATTTGTTCTTAACAGTTTTAAAAACAAAATTTATAGTATCTGTTCTCATTAGTAAAAAAAAAAACAATATCATATAGCATCTATTTTTAACAGTTTAAATTGGATTGACCGAGAGCAAAGAGCAAATGATAGCAAACAACCAACAACCAACATGCAGTGACAAATCTGCTCATATCAGTTTAAAACAATTTATATAGTATCTGTTCTCAACAGTTTAAAACAATCACAAATAGCATCTGTTCTTAACAGTTTAAATTAAATTCAAATAGCATCTGTTCTTAACAGTTTAAAATCAAATTTACAAATAGCAATTGTTCTTATCAGTAAAAAAACAAATTCAATTAGCATCTGTTCTCATCAATTTAAAAAAAACAAATTTCAATTAACATCTGTTCTTATTAGTAAAAAAAAACAATATCATATAGCATCTGTTTTTAACATTTTAAATTGGATTGACCGAGAGCAAAGAGCAAATGATAGCAAACAACCAACAACCAACATGCAGTGACAAATCTGCTCATATCAGTTTAAAACAATTTATATAGTATCTGTTCTCAACAGTTTAAACGTAATTCAAATAGTGTCTGTTCTCACCAGTTTAAAATTAAAATCAATAGCATCTGCTCTTAACAGTTTAAAAACAAATTCAAATAGCATCTGTTTTCATCAGTTAAAATCGAATTATCAGAACAATTGATAAAGAATAACCCCCCAAAACATAGCATGCAACCAAACATCCAATTCAAACAAATTTAAACACTTGAATCAAAATCAATCGTGAGCAAAGAACTCACCTTTCACCGAATCGAAATGGCCGAAGAGTGTACTGAGCACAATTAACGAAGATCGAAGCTGAAGCCCTAATTGTTGAAGCACAGAATCGAAGAGGAGGACGAGCGAAGATTCATGGCCGTCATTAAATTTTTTTTCTTTCGTTTGATTACTGAAGGGTTTCGATTGAATGGGGTATCGAATAAAAAGGGAAAGGGAACGTGTTTTTGCAGAGGGAATGCGTGATGGAAGGCGTGATTAAACGCATAGATTGGGGCGTGTTTGTAGCTGAACAAAGTATAAGGCAGTATACCTTTTTTATATATATTTTATGTTTATTTTTATTATTATATTTATTTTTATTATTTATTTATTTTATTTTATTTTATTACATATTTTTTTTTTCTTATTTCTTTGTTTTAAATCCAATTTGTTTTGTAAAAATTTTCTTTAATAAATATATAAACGTTTTGCAGTTCAAATATCAAACTTAAATTTATAAATTTACATAAATAATAATTCTCAAAATCCAAATTATTATTCCTAGTCATTCGTTCAAATTTTAAATACCAATTCAATATTCAATTTCAAAGCTAAATTCAAATTCTATTCAACTTTTCACTAGATTAAATTCTAATATTTAATCGCCAATTTATTCTGATAATTTGAAATTCACGTCAAATCATCATTTAAATATTTAAAATAAATTAGATATTCACAAATTAAATTGTTCAAAATTCTGGGTTGTTACAATCTCCCCTACTTAAAAGAATTTCGTCCCGAAATTATAAGTTAGGAAAACGATTCCTAAAATTTATACCCTACACAATTTTACCAAGTTTCAAACTCGCAAATAAATATAGGATTCATTCCATTTATTTTATTTCACTAGTTTTGTTCATCAATTTTAATAATCAAGACACAAAAGTCTTTTACCAAATTTTTTTTTTGACTTACAAAACTCAATTTTTTTGAACTTGAAATTCTTTCATGCTAAATATTTGCATATTACATCATTTCCAAAGCTGTGTGCTTTGAAGATATTTTAAAGATCTTCTTCCTTAATTCATTAAGTTAGAATTATGTAATTCTAATTTCAGATTATTGATTTTCTATTCAAAGTTTGAAAATACTTGATAACTCGAAGTTTAACAAGTCCATCGTCGTTCTTACAGACTTCATGCATACGTTGGCCAGGCGCAAGACTAAAAATCTCCAAGTACTAAACATACTTGCTTCAACTCCCAGTGATAATACTTTTTAAAAATTCTTTTAAAAATGGATATGGAAAGCACGTTCCCCCATGGATCACAGTTTACCCGGCGGTTACGCTACTA
Source organism: Allium cepa (assembly GCA_030765085.1). NCBI lineage: Eukaryota > Viridiplantae > Streptophyta > Magnoliopsida > Asparagales > Amaryllidaceae > Allium > Allium cepa. Next base: position 363,101,065 of record CM060942.1, read on the forward strand.
TCCCAATAGAATCGCTTGTAACCTTAGATTTCTCATCTCTCTTGAATTTCGCCATGGTTGTCGCCTTAGATCGCGGTCCACGCGGCGGTTACGCTACTATCCCAGTAGAATCGCTCGTGGCCGTAGGCATCACGCCCCTCGAATTTCCCTTCGGTTTCTAGATCGCAGTTTACACGGCGGTTGCGCCACTATCCCAGTGGAATCGCTTGTAACTATAGGCATCACGCCCCACGAATTACGCCAGCATCAATTCACCTAATCCCAAACACGATGATCCATCGTGGGGGATCCCAGTCAGTCCCAATGGACATTCCACTAATGGAAATTCTACGTAGCTACGATTTCCAATGGACACTCCACCGAGTTCCAATCACCTTCACAAATAATAAATGGAAGGTACATTTCCATATCCTCAGTTTTTAGAAAACATATGTCATATACATATAGTACTTCATTTCACATTTCGTACATATCATACCTACGTAAACCTACACAGGACTTTCATAATAATGACTTTCCAAACTGATGGTTTTCGATTTATTATATTCACATATATAAATTACGAAAACTCAATTCACATTCATAACAAATAGAGGATTCCAAAATTTTCCATTTCACTTAAAATTTTCCTCTAAATCGATTTGAAAATTTAAGGTTATCTCAAACCTAATTCACATTCATAATCCAATTTATTATCGACTTCACATTCGATTTGGATTTCACATTACATAGTCAATTCTCAACACATAATTGATGTCTATCGATATATAACCTCTAAGCTCGTACGTCTCAGAGAAGGGTGTTAAGATAAAAGAATAAATTCTCCGCCACCACAGATATATATTTAATAGAGATCAAATGCTATGTCATCAATTCAGAATGTTAGACATACAATCCCAATCGACTATCCAAAATTCAAAGCTCAACTTATATTGTTTTTGATGTCGAAGTTAAACTCAATTTAACTCAAGATTCAATCTTTTTTTTGAAAAATATTCAAGTCGAACTGATCGTTCATATTTCTCAAAAATAATATCTTTAGAAGATATATATTTTTCATACTTAGCCATTTGAAACAAATTTCAAATATTCATTTTTCAATTTATCTTTAAAAGATAAAATTTCAAACCTTTCATTTCATATTGGAAAACATTTCCATACTTATTTAATAATAAGTAATTCACAAGTTCATTTATTTTCAACTCTCGGAAAACATTCAATATACTTGAATCAAAATTAAGTATATATTCCATTCTTTAAGGAAATCATTCTTTTAAACACATTTATTTGAGTCAAAACGAATGCTGCGTAAAACATCGTTACGACAACTCAAAATCACTAGTATAGGGATTCGAATTTAAAATAGATATATAAATCCCAATACTATAAACAACATTTCCTTCCGGAAACCATTTACTATAACAACAATGTTATAGTCCACCATTTCCTTATTTCTCGAAAACGCCTATTTCAACAATGAATGTTGAAATCTATGTATTCGATACTTAATGCATTTTAAAACACTTTTTTTTTTAAAACCATTAACTTTTTCAATTTCAACTTCAACTTAATTCATAGTTTGAATTCCTCATACTTTTCATAATATTAGTTTTAAACCAATTTCAAACTTTTCAATATTAATTTTTTCACTTAATTTAATTTTCCGCACGTTTAAATTCAAATTCATCACTGAATTTATTAAACCTATAATGGATTATCATGTTGACAACATCAAATTTGAAGTTTAAATTCTATTTGAACTTTGCATTTACTTTCTATTTCCAAAATAGTCAACTAGTTCTTTAGTAAGCCATTCATCAACTTGGTTCCATTAAATTTATATTTCCACATTAACCTCATTTCATAATATCACTTCCCTAAAACATATCTGTTTTATTCAATAATATATTCACTGTCCAAAAATCATGAATATACTTATCTATTCAATTCAGTGTTTCTACACTTTTTATTTAAAAGATTATCCACTGTCCAAAATCGTGGATAAAATTCCCAACCAACATTTACTATCACAATATTTAACTTAAAGGATAATTCGCTGTCCAAAATCACGAATATATCTCCTTTAATAACTTCTATTTTTCATTTATCAAATTCAATTGGTTTCGAATTTTAAACAATCTTTACAAATTCCATTTCTATTTATAAACTTCGGTTGACAATCTTTTTATTAATTCAATTCAATTCAATTTATATAACTCAGTTATATACCAAAAGTTCATATTATAAGTTAAGTACTTATAATCCATTTACTTATTAAATCGTTCTTCACAACGTTTGAAATCAATTTTCAAAAGAATTCAGAATCAAATTCCCAAGTTATAGTTTAATTATCCTCTTGGTTATAACTAAATTGAAATATCATTTTATTTCACAATTTATTATTTTGTAGATATTCACAATATTTGATTCAAACCAATTCATTAATTCACTTCACTTATATTTTATTTTTCATAAATCTCAATAATTCGATAATGAGTTTCCGAATGAACGAAACTATCGAAATCCTAAATTTAGAGAGGGGAATTTTCAAAATAATTCTAACTTTCAAAATACCTTTCATTTTAAAGAAAACAATTTCATACTTCTTTAGATTTGAAAAACATTTTTCTTTAAAGTGGTTCTAGTAACTATTCATATTAAACATCATAAACTGAGCTTTGAGTAAACCAAAGCTCCGATACCACTTTTGTAACGACCCGCCGCCCTGACCGCCTCTAGTCGGTAATTAAACCAACTCGAAACGTTCAAAATGACGGATTGTTGTTCAGTTTATAAAGTTTAAACAGAATCAGCCACAGAATCACAGAATAATCATAATGTTATTCATAAATGAATTTTTCTTACATACATATATCAGAGTTTGTACAATGCATTAAATTTTATACAGCGGAACAATTCTTTTATTATTGAGTACAAGAAAAATTTTTCTAGAAAAACTTTAGTGAAGTGCTTTCCCCTCTCTCTCTCTAACTTCGCGGCCTGAAAATCTTCAAGCTGTAAAAATACTCGGTCTGACCCGAGCGTTTATTGCAAACACAAAAACACTCGAGTCAGGATTAATCTTTATTCAAGTAATTAAATTTGCAATGAACTGAAATAAATGGTAACAGCCCAAAATACAGTGTATCAAAAATTAGCCTGAATATAACTAAGCATTAAGGCCAAGCAAAGATGAACAAACAGGGTCCCAAAATGAATGGACAACAATTCATGGATTTATAAGTGCAATTGAACAAATGAAACAGGGACAGTGAATGATTCAACATAACAATATCGAAGTGCAACATGTTTGAAAACTCAATTAGAACTCTGTAACCAGGTATGAACAGAGAACAGAGAAGCAACAGGGAAACAACTTAGATTAATTTTTTTTTTTAAAATCTACCAATCCTGTGTGGCTGCAGTGCACACATATATTTGTACACATGTGCACTGCCTCGCCAACACGTGTGCATCAAGCATGAAGCATACAACCTCAAATAACCACTGCACAAATACTTTAAAATGGAGGCAGAACAACAATGAAAAAGCAAATGCACATCTAAACCAATATTTCAAGAGGCAACAAGAATGGCCAGAACAGTGAATGGAAACATACACTTGCAATAGAAAGTTTCGAAAAGGAGAACCAGAAGTGCAAGTGTGTAAGCACAACTTCACAACAACAAGGCAATGCACTATGCAGTGGACAACAGCACCAAAGTGCAAAATCTCAAGTGACCCAGAGCACCAAAACCAACTACACTACTCAAAATACACAGTGGCCAGAAAACATGAAAAAGGATACAACTCAAGTCTGGTAACAACTACAAGTTTAATATAACAAGCTACAACTGATGACCAAACAAAGTGTGGATAAAGAGACCAGACCCAACTGTTCATGAAATGAAACACTCAAGGGCGAAGCAACTCGAATGAACACAGCATGTACAAGTTACAACTCAAGTGAAGCAAGTACAGTGTGACAGTGAAAGGGAAAACGAGTGAACATAGCAACTGCCACAAGTAATGCAACAGTGACCAACTTAAATGACAGCAATGCACAAATGCAAAGTGGAGTAAATGTCAACATGAAATGATCAAGGGTCAAAATAGAGACAAAGTCATGAGACTCAACATGTATATGTACTGATCAGTGAACCCAAAGCTAACAGAGCCAACATAAATGAGCAAGTGAACTAGTCAACATGCATATATCTCAAAAACAAAGGGACTGCACTGTTTTCAAAATGAGACAACAATTTCAAAACTCAAGTGAACATGCAAGCATATATTCATACATCTACCAGTAATAAACTTGTAAATTGCTTTGATTATTTTCTTAACATTAAAAGCTTCAGATTTAAAATGAATAGATTTTCTTTAAAGATTAAAGCATAACATCAATTTTATAAGGAGGATTTAAATTTCAAAGAAAATAGGTTTAGCCTATACTGTTTAAACAGAGGCATATACACAGATATACAAACATTCCAAAACATGTATGCACTGATACATTCAACATTCAGGCATATTTAACAACATTCCAGATCATCCTTTTCTCTTATCAAATAACACAACTTAATCATCCATTCAAGATGGCTTTGAGTCATTACCTCCATTCATGGCTATATATATACTGGGTAATAAAAGTGTTTTAACCTTAAAAGGTTCAGTTTTGCGCACAGTCATTTCAAATAACAAAGAAAATTGGGTTGAAATACTTATATATATACACGCATACACCCAAGAACAATGTTTCCAGAAAAGCAAAACACAAGCATTTCATTCATTTAATTCAAGCCATCATATTCATTCAGGAATTCAAGCACACAAGATTTGATTGCATCTGTTCCTATCAGTTAAAAAAAACAATATCATATAGCGTCTGTTCTTATCAATTTAAAAACAAATTAACAAATAGCAATTGTTCTTATCAGTTTAAAACAATCACAAATAGCTTCTGTTCTTATTAGTTTAAAAACAAATATCAAATAGCATTTGTTCTTAACAGTTTTAAAAACAAAATTTATAGTATCTGTTCTCATTAGTAAAAAAAAACAATATCATATAGCATCTGTTTTTAACAGTTTAAATTGGATTGACCGAGTGCAAAGAGCAAATGATAGCAAACAACCAACAACCAACATGCAGTGACAAATCTGCTCATATCAGTTTAAAACAATTTATATAGTATCTGTTCTCAACAGTTTAAAACAATCACAAATAGCATCTGTTCTTAACAGTTTAAATTAAATTCAAATAGCATCTGTTCTTAACAGTTTAAAATCAAATTTACAAATAGCAATTGTTCTTATCAGTAAAAAAAACAAATTCAATTAGCATCTGTTCTCATCAATTTAAAAAAAACAAATTTCAATTAACATCTGTTCTTATTAGTAAAAAAAAACAATATCATATAGCATCTGTTTTTAACATTTTAAATTGGATTGACCGAGAGCAAAGAGCAAATGATAGCAAACAACCAACAACCAACATGCAGTGACAAATCTGCTCATATCAGTTTAAAACAATTTATATAGTATCTGTTCTCAACAGTTTAAACGTAATTCAAATAGTGTCTGTTCTCACCAGTTTAAAATTAAAATCAATAGCATCTGCTCTTAACAGTTTAAAAACAAATTCAAATAGCATCTGTTTTCATCAGTTAAAATCGAATTATCAGAACAATTGATAACGAATAACCCCCCAAAACATAGCATGCAACCAAACATCCAATTCAAACAAATTTAAACACTTGAATCAAAATCAATCGTGAGCAAAGAACTCACCTTTCACCGAATCGAAATGGCCGAAGAGTGTACTGAGCACAATTAACGAAGATCGAAGCTGAAGCCCTAATTGTTGAAGCACAGAATCGAAGAGGAGGACGAGCGAAGATTCATGGCCGTCATTAATTTTTTTTTCTTTCGTTTGATTACTGAAGGGTTTCGATTGAATGGGGTATCGAATAAAAAGGGAAAGGGAACGTGTTTTTGCAGAGGGAATGCGTGATGGAAGGCGTGATTAAACGCATAGATTGGGGCGTGTTTGTAGCTGAACAAAGTATAAGGCAGTATACCTTTTTTACATATATTTTATGTTTATTTTTATTATTATATTTATTTTTATTATTTATTTTATTTTATTTTATTTTATTACATAGATTATTTTTTTCTTATTTCTTTGTTTTAAATCCAATTTGTTTTGTAAAAAATTTTCTTTAATAAATATATAAACGTTTTGCGGTTCAAATATCAAACATAAATTTATAAATTTACATAAATAATAATTCTCAAAATCCAAATTATTATTCCTAGTCATTCGTTCAAATTTTAAATACCAATTCAATATTCAATTTCAAAGCTAAATTCAAATTCTATTCAACTTTTCACTAGATTAAATTCTAATATTTAATCGCCAATTTATTCTGATAATTTGAAATTCATGTCAAATCATCATTCAAATATTTAAAATAAATTAGATATTCACAAATTAAATTGTTCAAAATTCTGGGTTGTTACACCTCGGAAGGCTATTTTTAAAATCAATTTAAACGATATATTATTAAAATTGAACAAATCACCTTTAACTTAAATTTCTATTATCCTATTGCCTTCATTATGATCTTTAAAATTTTATAAGCCTTCAAATTATTTTAAACAGGCTTAGAGATTTCAGATTCAACAATTTACCCAATTTCAATTATTAAATTCAATATTTAAACTATATAATTCAATGATTTAATTATTAAGTAAATAAGACATCTTGAATTCAAGTTAGAATTAACTTTTAAATGTTAAAAATCAATTTACTTATCCCATTTTAAATTGTTAAAAAAAATCCGGGTCGTCACATTCCTCCCCCCTTAAAAGAATTTCGCCCCGAAATTACTAATTAGGAAGAATGGTTCAAAACCCGTTTATTTTTCCCAAAAAACTCAATTCAACGTCCTTCCAACTATCTTTTATTAAAGACCTACTATCACCTTAACCAACTTCCCAAAACCCTCTATAGTATGAAATAATATCCCTTTGCTTAAACATCAAAATTTTAATTTAAAAGCAACTTTGGAATTATCAAAATTTTCTCAAAATTTTTCTAACTCCCTAAATTTCCGAAATTTTTTGCCACCATCTCCTTTGCGCCGCTAGCTCGGTACAACTACAAAAGGCCTCTACGGGCTCCCAAATTCGAAAGAAAACAAAAGCCAAGTGGCTACATCAAAAACCCAATCCAATTTCATACAGAAACTCAAATACATACCTATTTGTCGGGCAATTCAAATTTATCTTTTGGAATCAAATCCAATTTCCTTTCCCTTTTATACCTGCATAACATACTTAGCAACAATATCCAATCATGCCCTTTTTAAAATATTTTCATACATTTCCTTACAGAAGTTTCCACATCGACTTCTATTCAAAATAGTTTTTCCCCTTTTCATAAATTAAATTTATTTTCAATTTTGGAATATTAAATTTTATCTTGTATTTAGATATGATTCACATTAGTTTCATGTACTAATTTATTTAATTTCCAATTTAAAATCGTTTTGTCGTTAACAAAATTATTCCCAAAAAAAATTCAAAAATTTTCTAACTCCCAAAATTTTCAGAAAATTTTGGCAAAGTCTCCTTTGTATGGAGGAGCTTTTGCAATTTGACAAGATATATAAATATATATACATCGACCCACACGGTCGGAAAAAGCAAAAACAGTTCATATTTCCTATTTGTATTGCGCAGGCGTACCTTATTTAGCATTTTAAGCATGCGGCTTATTTATTTTAGCAATTAGTGCAATCCAAATCCAGCCAAACGGCCTTCAGGTACCTGTACTTACTCAATTTAAACATATAAGCACTATATATATGAAGTTTATAACATTTCTCTTACTTAACCAACTATAACACTTCAATTCTAAAAGAAATGCATTCAAAACAACTTCTATAAGCAATTTATATGTTTCCAAACCTAATTCAATTGTTTTCCACCAATTCACATATCATTCCGTTCAATCTTATTGGTTTACAACTCAACTGCCATTCAATTAAATTTTTAATCCAAACAAGCTCATATTCAATTCAATTGATTCAAAATCAATTTTTATTTGCCACTATTAATTTATAGAATTATAATTACTTTTGTTTACGTTAAACGACAACTATTTTTATGCAATTTCGACTACATTCGCTTAACATAATATTTATTTTTTGTCATAACTACTTCAAATTACTTTTCAACTCATTCTGTAATTAATTCCACTTCCTTTCTAATTTATTTACCAACGATTCATTGCATTTCATTTCATTTCCGCAATTGTTACATTCAAGACAATTTATTAAGCTTGGCACATTCAATACTTATAAATTAATAATCATTTCCCAAATTAATTCAATCCAAGTTTTTACTGAATGGGCTTTCACCCTTATTCGAAGCCAAGCTTCCATAAATTTTAAACTTAGGTGAATTTACTTTAATTTATTCCAACATCAAACTTAAGTTTACTTCTATTTGATTCTCATTTAATCAAATTCCATTAAATTCAGTTAGCCCATCCATTTAAATTGCAACTATAATTCATCTTCTCTATTTATCAAAATAATATCCAAGCACACACTTAACTCATTTATATTTCAAATTAAATACCACCAAATTTAAGTTCAGTCTGATAATCCAATTCCAATCACAACTTTGATTTAGTTTTTATTCAATCAGACTTCATCCATTTTTTATTTAACTCAGTCAACCTAATTTAAAGTTTTTAATTTACTAACTTAATTCGTTATCGAATTTACAATATTACTACAAAGTCATTCTTAATTTATTTCTATTTTATAGCATCTTCACTTATTCAATTCTTTATCAAATCCAAGTTGAATTCTATTTACAATCCTAATTCATTCTCAAATTCCATTATTAATTTACAATCCATTTATTTACCAAAGCTAAATTTTATTAACATACTCATTTAAAATTTACAATCCATTTATTTACCAAAGTTAAATTCTATTAACATACTCAATCAAACAATTATTTAACCAATTAGCTTATTTCCAACTTCTAAATCAATATTCGATTTTAATTACAAATCATTTCATTAAAATTCCAGTTTGGATTTCCTTGATTTTCCAAAATTCCAACACCTTTATTTAAAAATTTTAGAAATGCTTTTAAATTCACATCATGCTACTAAAATAACTCTTTATAAAAAAAAATTTATAACTCGACGTCTCAACCAGTACATCCTTGTTCTCACAGAAATTCAGTCATACGTTGATCAGGCGCAGGACTGAAAATCTATAAGTACTTGGTAAACCCGTTTTCAACACCCAGTGAAAATACATGGAAAATAATTTTATTGAAAATATAGAAAGCATTTTTCGAAAATAGAGGAAATATCTTTGGTGAGAATGCTCTGGAAATCATCACCCCCATCCATGGTCGCAGTTACATCCAGGGTTACGTTGCCGTCACAGCAAAAGTCCATGAACTGCAGGCTCTCCGCGGCCTCTCAATTACGCTATGGATCCCACACAACATATCACAGTTACATCCAGGGTTACGTTGCCGTCACAGCAAAAGTCCATGTAATTGCAGGCTCTCCGCGGCCATTGATTTTCACTGTCAAAATGAAACCTCTCCACTTCTACATAGGTCATAGTCTGCCGATATAAAACCAAACGAAGACTATTGGCTCTCAGCGGCACACATGACTTTCGCTATTTTATAACATAGGTCGCAGTCTACCGATATAAAATCAAACGCAAACCGTTGGCTCTCAGCGGCACGCACGACTTCCGCTATGGTATACACTACTCATAATCCCCAGGAACTAGTTTTGTCCAGACTCCTCACAGGATCAACTTTAGAACCCCCCCTTGGGGCTCAAGGCAGCACCACCCAATGGTACTCCTGAGAAGTTCATTTCAAGGGAGCGCCTTTTTCCCTAGAGCCATCATTAAAACACTTTATACTATACATATATAGTATCTTCAAATCATACACCTAGTATAATCTTATACAAAGCTCCTTTACACAAAATCGATTATCCTATAATCGATAATTCTCAAGTTAGGCTTTTCAAATTTCAATATTGATTTTACCCAAAAATCAAAAGCCCTTCCAAATTCAAAGGTTCCCAAAACCTTTTCCAAAATCCTCATAAGATCCTTTATATATATTCAGATATATAGAATTTTTAAAACTTTGGATCTTTTCAAACTTGTATGAAACTCCTTTAATACCTCAAACACCTTCAAAAATCCTTTTCTTCCAGTAATAGATTTAACAAGGAAAGATTTATCTTATATAACAAAGATATATAACTTTGTTTATCCAAAATCAAATATTCAAATTTGATTGCTCATTTCAAAATCAATTTCATTCAAATCCGTACGATGTACACATATCATCTGTACGCTATACCAATCTGATCGCTCACTCGATCACACAATTTCATTTCCGAACTAGTATCGTCCACCCTACTTCCTATTGCGGACACAGATCTGGTTTCCTGATTAGAAACCGTCATTCTCCATAAATAGCCATAACTATGATAGAGAATATCCAGAACCAATCAACAATCCATATCCAGGTTCGCCGTCGAAAATCGAGTGGAAAATCCCAACTCGGATCGATAAACTATCTCGAAATTCTGTGCTCGAATCTGGATCAAATCACTATGCGAATAGAATAATATACGTACATCCTACGCATTTATTTCCATTGATTATCAGCCAAATCAATTTCCTTTCTATTCACATTTCCTTAAATTTCCCTTCACTTATTTACAATTACCTTAATTCCATTGAATCATCACTCCAATCCTTATCTCAGTTGGGTATTAAATCCATAACAGTTTGAACTCCGACCAGTTTATATTTAGAAAATAGCTTGAAAATTTTAAAAATTGATAAGTAGTTGAAAAATAATTATTAGTTTGCAAAATAGCTATAACATAGTTAACTAATCGTAAAATAGTTGGAAAATAGTTAAATACTTTCAGAAATTTTAAAATAATTGCCAAATAGTTGTAAAATAGAAATTAGTTTGTGAAATAGTTGAAAAATAGTAATTAGTTTAGAAAACAGTTGAAAAATGGTTAAATAGCTCCAAAAATAGTTGTAAACCAAGTATAAAATAATTTGGCTGTAAAAAAGAAAAGTTGTATATATTCAATAGCTTAGAAAAATAAGTTTATATCAAAACAATTTATATTGAAAATAGTCAAGAGCCAACTGTTCACTTCCCCAACAATTCTATTTAAATTTCCACTCCCATTTAAATTGACCCAATTCCAATTTAAATAACTCCAACTTCCACTGGACTTGATTTTTTTGAAATTCAAGTTGAATCAATCCCGATTTCCTTCCTAATTTAAATCAAATTCCATTTGATTTTAAACCTGCACACTTTACTTATACTCTCAAATTATTCCAATCAATTTTGGACTATTATCAATTGAACCTACTTCAAGTTCAAATCATTTCAATTTAATCTAATTCAATTTTCCCATTTAAATTCTTAAACTTATACATCCTCAATCACCAATCCACTTAATTCAAACCAAATTAAATTTTGAGCTGATTCAATTTCAATCTTCAATTTAAACTACCTCGAATTATATAAATTGGAGTTAAATTCTCAAAGGTCAGTTTAACTTTTTTTAAACCAAATTAACCTTTATTTAAAGTTTTTAAACAATTTAATTTCTGAGTTCAATTCTCAAAATTCCATTTTAAATTATCTTTACTTATGTATTTCAGGTTCAAATAGAGTTCAATACAAATTTATTTTACAATTTTAATTTATTATAAAAATTTATCTTCCTGTTTGAAGCCAGTTCTTAAACAATTTTAATTTTTAAATCTCAAACCCGTTTTGAGATCACACAAATTCCCAATTCAAATCAACCATTTAACTTTCCAAGTTAAATTCCAATTTTATCTTGAAATTTTCAATTCAGGTTGCTTTTTCTACACTTATTTAACTTTCCCAAAGTTAAATTCCAATTTACTCAATCCAATTAACCTTACTCAATGTGAACTCCCGCTTCAAACTTCAAAATTCTTTCCCTCTATAAGTTCAAAACTTATATTACTTTGGGGTTTTACATCACACTTCAGGGAAAAATCAAAACTCAACCTCTTAGAGTTTATTTCAAATTATCTTTGATATCATGTATATCCATACATATATACATATTTATTTCTTGGCCCTCCCAGCCATGTTTTAAAATTTTAAACCACCTTTGGTTTTAAATTCAAATCAAATTTCAAACAACCCATCGTTTGCAACAAGTCCCAGTTATCCAAATAATACTTATTTATTATCTTAGCACTTTGAAACAAAATTTCCGAATTCTGCACCAGATTTAAAATTTCATTTCCAATCAATTAAATTTTAATCTGGTTATATTTTTATTACCACTTAATTTAATTCCAGTTCAAGATTTAAATTTGGTTGTATTAGATTACTTCTTAATTTAATTTCAATAATTTAACAACCAATCACCATAATATTCATTAGAAGGAAATATTGCTTTATATATCAAAATATGTTTTTATATAAAATCATTTAAAATCTTTATATAAAATAACAAGTACGCGCTCATATATATATATATATATATATATATATATATATATATATATATATATATATACCACTCATTCTAGAGTACTACGGACTCTATTTAATGAGTAATTTCCACCAGAGCCAAGGTTCTCGCTTAACCTCGCTCTGATACCAAATGTAACGACCGGAAATTTTCGAACCCAAAAGTTCCGGATAGTTATGAAAAGGAAGAAAGAGATAGAAGAAGAAGAACAGAAACACCAAACATCTCACATTCGCAGCGGATAAAATATAATAATAAATATTAATAGTTTACAAAAGAATACTATACCTATCGATTACATTTAATATACATCAGAGTTTCACATATATACCGTCAATGAATATATACAATTATCATGACTCAGATTAGCAATAATATAAATACAGCGGAAATACTCTATACACTCTTGCCATCCAGCTCGCCTCCTGAGCTCCAGAACGCACCAACCTGGAAATCTGTAATACTCGGTCTGACCCGAGCATTACACCAATGTAACACCCGGGTCAGGCTGGAATCCAGCATGAGTAAACCCAACTAACATGGAATGCCAAAGCAAACAACTTATATATACCCGGGGTAACTTATATCAATTTAACAAATTCACAATTTGCTATAGACAACATTTATTTCACACATCAATTTCTAAGTACCAAACTTAGATAAAATAATCCAATTCACTTAAATCCTTTCGTTACACAAATCATTTTATTAAAAATTTGAAGTGGTTTCAGGTATTTCCCAATACCCGGCCCTAGTCTCTTTGAAACTCATGTTATCCTAACCCAAGATATTCAAATGAAATACACAACATTTCATATCAGAAATATTAACTCATCCAAAACAACCAATACCATTCAATCATCCATAAGCAAAGCTTAATCACACAAATCAATTCAGTTGATTCTAATTGAATTTCAAACCTCAATCACTTAAATTCCTTCATTTACCTTAATTAATTCTAAATCAATTAATTAGTCAACCCATCATTATTCATCTTAATTAATCACCTTAGATTAATTATTTTCCAATTAAATTCAAGTAATTATCTTTAATTGATTTCACGTTATTAATTAATTACTTCAAAAATTTATTAGCAATATTAATTACATTAATCCTTAATAACTTGTATTGACTAACTTCTCATAAGTCACTTATATTGATTTATTTTCTAAACTAACCAATCTCTATTTACATCATTGATTATATAAATTAATGATTTCTCATTTACATTTCAATTTATTCTAATCTGATTAAATTACTCTTCTAATAACGGAAGCTTAAAGGAATTTAAAACCAAATTTATTTTTTAAATTCAATTCGGTTTACAATTGCACTTTGACATTTAAGTTATTAAAACACTTAATATTTTAAAACTTTATTTGTCAAATGGTTTTAGAACTTGTTTTAAATCTCTACGTATCAATTTAACTCCGGTCTTTAAACATCACTTTTCATTCTTTCCAGTTCATTCTTATTTTTATTCTAGAATTATTTCACTTCCAGAATTCACCTTATATTTCTTTCAAAAATCCAATACATATATTTCAATAACTCAGGCTACCGAAATATTCAAACAGCTCACAGCATTCATTATTCCAATTTCCAATAAAAATCGTCCCAAACTACCAATCATTCCAATATATTCTAGATATTACTATATAATATATCATATCAATCCAATTCAACCATTTAATCAATCATTTCAATTAACCATCTAAATTTAAATAAAAACCTCGGAAGCGTGAAATTTATTCACCTTTAATTTCGCTTTTTGCAACCCATTCCAACCAACTTGTTTTCTTTTCAGATTTCAAACCTTTAATAAACATTAGATAATTTTATTAATATTCGAACAACTTGAATAGTTAATTTCCATTTTGATAAATTTATTTAACTACTAATGATTTAATTTGAACAAGTAATTAAGTTTTAACCTGATTTTCCTTCTAAAAATAAATCTTTTAGTGATTAAAATAATATAAATACACTAGTAAACCAGTTAGTCACCAACATACCCTTTTTTTTAAATAATCTAGTAAACTAAAAGGTGTGTACATTTTATCTTATCTTCGAAATAATCTATATAGGTTCCTTTTATTTTATTGTTTATTAAAATAAATCTGATTTTATATGAAATGTCATATTTTAAAATTCTCCCTCTTTTTTTTCAAATCTTATATAAGCTTTTCTGCTTTACAACATACCCATATATCTATACATATAAATATATATTACTATTAAATTCCGAAATATGTAAACCGTGAATATATAAATTTTCTACAGTGTATTATTTTATTTTATTTTTATAAAGTTCTACATATAAATAATATTGAGTTAAATTAAAATAGGCAGAGAAAAGGTAAACAAAAGCTCACCTCGTCTCTGAGTATTGCTGCCAACACTTCATCGAACACCATCCCATCGGCAAACCCCGAAACTGCCCACTACCCTACACAACTCGTCGCCATTGACGTGCTCGCGACGCCCTAATCGCCACTGCCAATCGCAGTCGAAAATGAATCGGTAACCCCACCAGCAGCCAACGTGACGCCACTCGAGACCGCCTTCAATACCTCCTTCGCGCACGCGATGTCCTATATCTCGCGACGTCGACTCCCGCGACTTCGGCAGAAACCCCTTAGAACTCGAACTTGAGTTTATACATCGCGATAGGATTTTGAATCGCTGGCCGATTTGTTTCAGTATTATTCTTTTTTATGCGAGGGCTTTGGCCTTTTTTTTTATATGAGTTCGATCTTTTCTGCATTGAGAATAGAGAGGGTGACAGGAATAAAAATAAAGGAGATGGAAAGCTTCTTGAGCACGAAATTGTAAAGGAAAATATCTTGCTAATTAAATTTAATTAATTTTTTATTAACCTATATAAAACTTCAAAAGGCTTTATCCATTGCTACTTAAATTTTCGTACTCCTCTTAAGGAACGCCGCGAGGCGATTATAAGGTTTTACCCGCATTCCGAACACAATGGAACGTGTTTCAGAGGCTAATTTGATCATATTTACAAGTTACAAAAGAAAACGATCAAATTTAAATTAAACTGATTAAAATAGTTCTAAGCGTTTTGAGCTGCCAGGGTCAAACGACAACTCCGATTGCTACGAAATTTGAAATCCGATAACAACTAATATTACGGATCCAATGGAACTAGTGTAACGACCCGTAAATTTCGATAAGTTAATTCGTGTTTTTAATAGGATTTCTAATTTAAATTTAGGAAGAAACAGAAATCTTATTTATTTATAGGAAAGAGAATGTTGAAATTAGATGTATCAAGGGTAATTAAAACTTACAAATTGAATTATATATCACAATTAATTATAATAGTGGAAAGTGTTGTAATTGGCTATAAGGTTAGAAATAAGTAGATAAAGGCAAGTACTGAATTCATCAATGAAAATAAATTTTATTTAGTACAATCACTTTTTATTAACTATTGTAAGGTGTTAATTTATTGAAATGGAAAAATTGACAATAGATTCAGTTTGTATGTTGGATAATAAATTGCAATAACTAAAGTTAGTAATTAGTGGGTTAAAGGGAATACCAATTTACTCATATAAGTGAATATAAGTGGATGTAACAAAATAAATAGAAAACGATAATTATTCATAAGTGATGGTTGTTGTAAAAGGAATAACTAATTGGATTTAGAATCTTAATTTGTATGTGTGCATATATTTAATGGAATGTGAGGAAAACAAAATGTAAGAATTTGATTAATATATATGTTATTTATTCAGGGTATCGAATAAAATTGGGAATCCAATTGTAATTAATGGTAATAATGATGGTATTAGCTAATAAATTTAATTTAATACCCATAAATGAATGGGCGTAAATGTATACTAGGTTATTTATCCAATAGAAGGAAAGAAAGGTAAATATTGAATTGATTGATGAATAAATATGCATTGAACAGTAATTGAGTGTAAAGTTAATAGTAATTGTATAAAATCAATATAAGATAATGAATTGCAAATTGTGGGTTGATATTAAAGTGTGGATGGAAATGTGATTGGTTATATTAATTGAATAGTATTTAAATTTGATGGGAATGGTAAATGGGTATTTGGTAATAAATTTAAACGGACTTAAATAGTGATTTTATTTAATTAATGTATATAATAAATAGTGATTAAAATAAAACCAATACTTTGTAAATATCTATAATATTTGAGTGGAGATAACATACTTATAAAATGCGGGATTAAGAGTTTTACAACAATTATTATGAGTTATATACTTTGTTCATTCAATTAGATTTGGAAAACATTGTAATAGATATAAAGTAAGTGTTACGTTAAAATAAATTAAGGTAATATGATTAGTGAATAAAAAGATTGAAAATAAAGCTTTATAAATTGCTTGGAATCTAAAATTTTATGAAAAGATTTATTACAATTAAATGGATTAAATATTTAAAATTACGTAAATATTAATTTAGATAAAAAGGGTAGTCATTTATGTAATAAGAAGTATGAATCTATTGTAGATTTACTTATAAAATGGCAGTTGTGTAAATGAAAATTTAACATTTAATATTACGTTAATAGAGGTTTAAGTGTAATCGAAGCATATTAAGATAATAGATTTTAAATCCATCGATTTGAAATATGTAAATGGTATAACCATTGATTTCTTTGATTTAATATAAATTTTTAGGAAGTTAAATTATAATTTTTGAATTTAATGAAATTAAGGATTTATATTGAAATTTATAAATTTACCTTCTGTAATTTGACATCTAAACTTGTTTAAAACTTTGTAAATGATAAGAATTTTTAAAAGTGATAAAATGGGTCAATTTTAGAATATAAATATAAAATTGGATTTTATTTATTTATTTTGAATTTATTTAATTAATATAAAAATAGCCATTTTTGTCACGGACTTGGATTTCGACGAAACCAGTTTCATCGGATCCGTATCGGGGAATTATTATAGGGTTTCAAGTTTCGTAGTGATCGGACTTGTCGTTTGACCGTACGAACGTGAAACGCTTCGAAATCAATTTAATTGAAATCAATTTGAAATCAATTTGGAAATATTGTTTTCAGCATAACTTCTTCATACGATCGAATTTGGATGTGAAACTTTTTCCATCGTGTTCAGAATATTTTAAAACACCTATTTGGATATGTGGATTTATCCAATTTCGTTTCGGGATCAGAACGGGCTTTTTGGGCCACGTTAGCGTTAGCACGTATATCCAACACGATCCATCTATTCAAATTTCCAACCTATCTATATAAACCCAGTTAGAAACCCTAGCCCATCTATTCTCATTTGTTTATGCGTTCATTTCATCAGTTCCTTCTCTTCTTCCAATGGCTAGAAACCCTAGATCCATGGTCAATTTCAAAAAATCAAATCCAAAGTCAAAAATTAAAATCCTCGGAAAATTCCGAAAAAATTATATGTTGAAGCCCTCAGTGAACAAAATCTTCTGGTGCTGGTCGTTTTTCTATTCGATGCATCGTTTGCCCTGAAAAAATACCGGCCGTTCATCATGGCGTCACAAAAATTCGCCGGATCGGAAAACGGTTTCTGGGTTTGGTGGAGATCGACGCGTGCTTCGCATCCATGGGGTTCATTCGGAGAGTTAACGGTTGGATCGTGCGATTTTAATTTGATTAGGGTTAAACATAAGGGGGCGGCGGCTGTGTTTTGGCGACTGTAGGTGGGGTCGCATGGTCGTTTGCTGGCCACGGTGATGAAGGGGTGGTCGGAGGCATGAGTTGGTAGGGCAGCGATCACGACTGGAGGCAATCAACGATCAGTCAAGTGGGAGCTTTATTGTTGCGTGTGCTTCAGGTTCATATGCAAATTACTGTGCGTGCGCTATGGGCTTGGGAGAGATGAATGGTGACGTGGCAAAGGAAGTAATGTGTTCACTTTTGTTTGTTCCATTTAATTTAAATTCAATCACAATTTTCTCAATATCTCTCGCGTACGAACTCCGTTTCACACGCGGTTTTTTTGTTAGGATCGAAATAATATTCCGGATCTTTTGATGCTGGTTTGGACAGATTTGGGGACCGTCGAATTTTCGGGTTTAAATCGGATTTAAATTTGATTTAAATCCAAAAGGTGAGTGTTTTAACCCACTCACAACTTCTAAGATATCTTATGTTTGTTAATTTGACTTAAGATATGAGTAGAAATTTTTTATGATTGTTTGGCATGTTTTATTCACCATATCAGTTAATTCGCATTTATTTAATTTAACTGTTAATTAATTTTATTTATTGCATATAAATTGACAGTTAGAATTTATTTATTTGCATATAACTGCTAGTTCAACAGTTATTAAATTTATTTATTTGCATATAAACCGCTAGTTTAACAGTTATTGAATTTACTTTTGAATATAAACTGTTGGTTAATACATGTTATTTATTACCTGTATAATTTATATGCTCTATATCGATGATTGTTTAAATTGGACGATGATTGCAAATGATGGTTGATGGTTGATATTTGGATGAATGGATGCTACATTTATATTGTATAAACTTCAAGTCACCATGCATTTTCATTTCATTCGGGATTGCGGTTTGAAATGATATACAACCGCATTTTTTATTTTAAATTGCGGATTGAAATGATAAACATCCGTATCACTTGACCGTAGGGTAGAAAATTTTATGCAGGCACCGCGGTATGTATATATATATAAATATTTTGAAATGATTTTCTTTGGTTTTTGTATAGTTATATATATGGTTTATGGGATATTAATTTGGTTATTGATAAAGGTTATTATATATATAGTAATTTTCGATTTTTAAGCTTTGGATAAATTTGATTGAAGTTTTAAATAAAGTTTGATTTTAAGATCAAATAAGATTAAGCATTTATTTAAAATTTAATTTCTGGAGTTTCATTGACTTAAATGAGAATAAGGTTGGAAGACGAATATTAAGTTAAATTGGAATTAAATAAAAAGTTAGAATTTTTAAGGGATATGATTTTATAACTTGATTTTTGTGTAGAGTGATATAAATGAATATCAAGTTGATTTAAATGTATATATCAAGTTAAATAAATTGAAAGATTTCCCAATTATGGGAAGTTGAAGGTTTTACTTCAATTATATTGAATTCATTAAGTAAACATTTCAAGTCTAAATAATAAGTAATTGAATTTGATATATATGGGTTTGTCAAATGAGTTTGTTTTGAAATGGTGAAATATTGTAACGCCCCACCTCTATATCCACACTAGCCAAGAACATTACGGTGTAGTGCTGTCAACTAGCATGGAGAATAAGGCTGTTGAGGAGCGACCATCCATGTAATTGCTTATCACACGGTGGCTATAAATAATCTTCGAAAACAAACATAGAAATAATCATAACACAAATCAGTCACAGATATCCATATCACAAAGGCGGAAGAAGATATGAATATATAACTAACACATGAAAGTGTACATCAGAGTAGTGGTCAGTAAGATCCACGATAATACAAAAGAATAGCAACACGTGCTATACAAAAGAATACAACTATGAGTCTATATCTAAAGTGTATACAACAAAAACAACTAATCTAAACAGTTAGGCAAAAGTCAGAGTGATGAATCCCTGGGAAGAAGTCAAGCTGAAGCAGCTGTAACATCTCGGTCTGACCCGAGTATTATTTAAGAAAATAATAAACGGGTCAGTCTAGCTATAAATATCAAATGACATGATATAACATAAAAGATATGGCATAAACATAAAATATCCATAATGACGTACCACTATAAGTATGTAAATAATGATCAATAGAAGATCAATCAATAAGAGATAATCAATATCACAAGAATCTTCTCAAAGATTCGGAAAGGGCATCATACCCCAAACTTGTACTCATAACAAGTCAATGACATAAATTCTAGAAATCAATGCAAGAAGTCCAGAAATCATAGAAAAGAGAAAGAGGCCTATCACATGACGGTCCGAAGACCAAGGGGAGCTACCCCACATGTGTGAATGGAATCACACAGATTAAGGTCTAGACTAACCAAAAAGCAAAAAGGTATGTGTGAGTGGAATCACACAAGTGGTGTCTAGTCTAACCTCGCAACAAGAGACATCGCACAGTTGCTAGTCTAAATCATCAGAATGATCGTCATGATCAACGAGAAGTGTCAATTACACTAACCTAGTAAATATAGAAGTTTAGCTTCATGTCCCATAACCACTTGCTTAACGTAAATATTTACGAACAATCTGTAAATCTTCACTACTAAAATTGTCACAAGAGGTTCAATCGAACAAGTCCAAGAATTAACCGACGAAGTGAACGCAAGCGCTTCATACCACTTGTTTTACTAAGTCGTTTAATTAGATTTCTCATCCGAGTGAGGTAAAGGTTTGTATATACTAATAGATTGGAAAACGGTTTAAGTAAAGAGCCTTGTTATTAAAAATAGAGTTGAAATTGTTTATTAAAAGAGTTTTGATATTTACTACTAGTATTGAAACCTTTATATTATAAAGTGACAAAACATAGAAGCAATTGTAGAAACAATCAGTCACAAAGATCGCATACGGAGATGTGTATAAAATCCAAGGAATTCAGCTCAACGTTTTTCAGATAAGAGGCAACGCCACCGCTTACGGGGTTCGGCCTGCCCGGTCAGGTCGCGGGAGTCCAGGAGGCAGCGCCCCGACCAAAACGGTACGACCTAGTGAAGGGAGCGACCTATCGGGATAAGGTCCAACAACCTACGAGTTAAGGGTCCAACGACCTATAGGTTCACGCGACCTAGGTGGAACGCGACCTACGAGATAGGCAAGTGGAACGACCTAAAGATGAATGGGTCGTGTTAACCCTATCTCGGTTACGACTCAGCAGGTATGTGGAGATGGCGCCGACCTAACTGATTAGCAAGATGGCCGACCTAATTCGATACCGACTTAACTGGTTAAGAAAGCGTACCGACTTAACGCTGCAAAGAGATTCCGACCTAAGGTTTGAAGTAACCCACCGTCTTAATATATTCACCGATCCAACATCTTAAGAGTGATGCCGACCCAAGAATGGCCGACCTAAATAGCTCAGGAGAGGTCCCGACTTAACTCTCAAGAGACGTACCGACCTAATGGTTAAAGGGAAATCCCGACCTAGAGACTTACATAGCCTACCGACTTGACATGCTACCGATCTAACTACGATGAATCGCAACCGACCCAGGGAGATGAAGGGTGAAACGGTGCAACCATTTAACACGTAGCACGTTAGACCGACGGCGACTTAGTCTAAGTCGGAAACGACTTAGGACTTGTGTGAATCCATCGAAGACAGGTAAACACGGCTTGACCATATCAGGGCTCTTATAGGCCGGCCACGACTTAACTGGGTCGGTGAGGAGTTAAGACCGAGCTTAGGTCCAAAATCTTTGCCTATAAATACCAACCTACCTCCAACATTCGAGGGACTTTTGGGATCAATTTCAAGCGCCATTACTCTGCCGAATTCCAAACTACTTCAACACTTAAAACTTTTGAGATTCAAAGAACGTCTAAAAGAACTTCATAAAGAAATCATCTACATCCACCATGGATTCGAAGACTCTCATTTCCATCGAAGTTTGAGCTACTTGTTCTAAGTCTTTTGTAATTCAAAGTGTATTGTACTTGAGAAGATTTGTATCAACTTGTAACGTGATCATCAATAAAAGTACTTAAAGTGGACGTAGGCTATACCCATAAGCCGAACCACTATAAAATTGTTGTTGTTTACTGCTTTTTCGCTATTACTTGCTTATAATTCTTTCCCGATCTATCGGGTGGTGCTTTCACAACTACACTTCACACACCGGGGTGTTAGCGTTCAAATTTAAGCGTTAACATTTTTGGTGCTTTCACTGAGAATTGAACTCAGGGAAGCTGTCATCATTGCTTCGCAGAGATTTGAAGAAAGAATTTCCTTAAAAACCAGAAGTATATCTGAGATTATGGCTCCTGGAAAGAAAAGTAGATCTATCAGATCTGGGAACATTCAAGAGGGAACCTCCGCTTCCCCTGTACCTAATCTACCCACTCCATCTGTTGGAGTTACGAAAGCGGAATTGGATGCTGTGATTCTAGGGCTAAACCAGCAGATAAACGCTCAAAATGCACAACTAGAGGCTCAAAGTGCCCAGAATGCTCTGATTCTGAATAAGTTGAACGACTTACTTGGGGCAAACAATCAACCGGCTGGTAATGAAAGGAACTATGCTGGCAACATTCATGATGTTAATGAAAGAAATGCTCCTGAAAGGCCTACTAGTCCCTTTGAGCAGGCAGTACCTGAGGCCGGTGGATCTAGAACTCGACATGATGAAGAATATCTTTCTGGAATGGTCCGGCAGATCATGAAAGAAAGTATGCAAAGGGTCGAAGATGAGAAGGAATGGGGTTTCGCTCC
Source organism: Allium cepa (assembly GCA_030765085.1). Classification (NCBI taxonomy): domain Eukaryota; kingdom Viridiplantae; phylum Streptophyta; class Magnoliopsida; order Asparagales; family Amaryllidaceae; genus Allium; species Allium cepa. Next base: position 363,124,110 of record CM060942.1, read on the forward strand.
AAGTAAAACTCCGTTTACTGAAAAAATCTTGAAGGCGGAATTTCCAAGGAAGTTTGTCCCTCCAACTATTCCAGCTTACAAAGGGACAAGTGATCCGAATGAGTTCTTGTATAAATATGATTGGCACATGACAGGTGCCAGGGCCTCCGACGAAATAAAGTGCCGATATTTCCCCGTATACCTGGAAGGCGTGGCTTTACTGTGGTTCACCAAGTTGCCAGTTCGATCTATCGATCAGTTTTCAGACTTGACCAGAAAATTCAAGGAGCAGTTTAGGCTATATGCTTCGAAGGCCAAGGATATCATGTCGTTGACCAGTTTAGAGCAGAATCCTGGTGAGTCTATCAGATCTTTCTTGAACCGTTTCAATATAGCATTGGCTGAGGTGGACAATGTTGAACCACGAATGATATTGACTTATCTGATGAGGGCTATTGATAAGTCAAGCGAATTTGGGAAATGGTTAAATAAGAAGGAGCCAACCTCTCTCGAGAAGTTCTACAAAAAAGCAGACGAATTCATTCGCTTGGAAAGTCGTCCTTTGCCAGTAAAGGCAGTGTTGGAAAAAGCTGAAGACAACACTGTCGCTCCACGCAAGAATGAGTCGGTGGGGCAGAAAAGGGAGAATAATAATGGAAAGAAACAGGGTAATCTGAAAAAGCCCCGGTCCTTCAAGCCATCAGAATATACTCCATTATCACATACGCCGGAGCACATCTACCTTGCCACTAAAGATTCCGTCGATTTCCCTAAACCTATCCCTTTGAGAACTGGGAGAAAAGCCATACAAAGTGGGAAATTCTGCCGCTTCCACAATCAACCAGGTCATGAAACTGATGAATGCCGCCAGCTGAAAAATCTGATTGAAGAGTTGCTAAGAGAAAACAAGTTGCAGCAATTCGTGAAAAAGAATAGCAACAATCCTGCATCGTCAAGTCAGGGGCAGCGGGCTCCTGTTCATCAGCCTGGGGCAGGAGAGAAAGCTACGGGGCATGAATCTGGAAGGCCCGTTATCAATGTCATTTCAGGAGGACCTCACCCAGCTGGCAAAAGTTGGGGTGAGATGGAGAGATATTCCAGGGCTTTGAAATATGCTCCAGCCGAAGAAGACGTCTTTGTTCTAGAAGACACTACGCCCCTTAAACAACAGAAAACTTTCAGTGATGATATTATTTTCAGAGCCAGAGATTCCACAGGTATTGAAGCTCCTACTTTAGATCCCTTGGTCATCTCGGCTGGTATTGGACCAGCCATTGTCAGAAGAGTCCTCATTGACTGCGGAGCATCATGTAATATTCTCTTCAAGAAGACATTTGACCAGATGAAAATCCCTATGATCGATGTGCAAGCCTCATCACAGAAAATCGTTGGCTTCACTGGGGAGCCAAAGCAACCAGTAGGAACCATCGATCTGTTTGTAGAACTTGGGGAAGGAGAAAGGAAAGTGGTCCGAAAGCAAACCTTTGTGATCGTCGACGAATATTCTGCTTATAATGCTTTTCTTGGCCGTCCAACACTCGCAGCATTCAAAGCTATCCTAGCCCCGTGGTGCCTCACTATTAAATTTCCTACTGACAATGGAGTAGGAGTTATAAAAGGGGATCAAAATGCTGCGCGAGAATGCTATTGGACAGAGCTGCGAAAGTCAAGAAAAAGAGAAATGGGAAAGGATGCGGCAACTCCAGTCCGCATCAAGGAACCAGCTTTGTAGCAATTACAGAGCGGACCCTGCACTGGCGAGCACAGCGGGGCACGGAAAGAAATGGATTCCAGAAAAGCCAGTACAGGGGAGAATAGAGTAGTACCGGTGGAAACGACAATTCCGGTACCTGTTGACCCGAAGGACCCAAATAAGGTGTTGAATGTGGGTTCACTGCTTAATGTGTCAATTCAGAATGTCTTGATATCTTTCCTGAAAGCAAATCTGGATGTCTTTGCTTGGACTCATGCCGATATGTGTGGGATATCCCCAGAAGTTGCAGTACACGCTCTGAATATTGACCCAAAGTTTACGCCAGTTAAACAGAAAAGAAGAACCCAAGGTCCAGAAAGGTCAGCAGCATTAAAAGAAGAAGTTGATCGACTCATGGAAAATAACTTCATCAAAGAATCTACATATCCGAATTGGGTTTCAAATCCTGTGTTGGTCAAGAAAGCTAATGGAAAATGGAGAGTGTGCATCGATTTTTCTGATCTAAACAAGGCTTGCCCCAAAGATTGCTTCCCATTACCCAGGATCGATCAACTGGTAGACGGAACTGCAGGACATGAATTGTTATCCTTCATGGATGCCTACTCCGGTTATAACCAAATCATGATGCATGAGCCGGATCAGGAGGATACAAGCTTTATCACAGATGTTGGACTTTATTGCTACAGAGTTATGCCCTTCGGATTGAAAAACGCAGGGGCAACCTACCAAAGACTTGTTAATGCTATGTTCAAACCGCAATTGGGCAAAACTATGGAAGTCTACGTCGACGACATGTTAGTGAAGTCCAGGAAAGCAGTGGATCACATTGAACACTTAGCAGAAATGTTCGCAGTCCTCCGGAAATACAGAATGAAACTTAACCCTCTGAAATGTACATTTGGGGTCGAATCCGGAAAGTTCTTAGGTTTTATCGTCAGTGCTAGGGGCATTGAGGCCAGTCCAGCTCAAATTACCGCCTTAAAAGAAGTTAAAGCTCCTAGAACGAAGAAGGAATTGCAAAGTCTCAACGGAAAGGTCGCCGCTTTGAGTCGGTTCATTTCCAAAGCTACTGATAAATGCATCCCCTTCTTCGATGCCCTGAAAAAAGGAAAGAAGAACTTTGAATGGACTCCTGAATGCCAAAAAGCCTTTGAAGAGTTGATCCGTCATATGGAAACGCCTCCGATACTTTCTAGGCCAGGCAATGGTGAGGATCTTCTTATATACTTGGCAGTATCATCTCATGCTCTAAGTGCTGCGCTGATACGGGAAGACAAAAGGATTCAACATCCAGTTTACTATATCAGCAAAAGACTCACTGGGGCAGAGCTGAATTACTCCAAGTTGGAAAAACTCGCCTATTGCCTACTAGTTGCATCGAGGAAACTGAGGCAATATTTCCAAGCTCATCCTATCAAAGTACTCACTGATCAACCTCTAAAGCAAGTCCTATTTCGCCCTGAAACTTCGGGTCGTCTTCTAAAATGGAACATTGAACTTAGTCAATATGACATCACCTATCACCCCCGAAAAGCAATCAACGGACAAGCTTTAGCTGATTTCATAGCAGAATTCACAGAGAAAGATAATGGTGAGGAAAAAGCGATCAATGATTCTCCAATCCAGTGGAAGATGTATGTTGATGGCGCAAGAAATGACTACTGTTCTGGAGCCGGAGTGGTACTTGAAACTCCTGAAGGACGATCATTATGTTATGCACTAAGACTGGAATTTCCTTCAACAAACAATGAAGCAGAATACGAAGCTCTTATTGCAGGTCTGAAAATCGCTAAAGAGCTAAACATTCGGGCACTACAAATTTTCAGTGATTCCCAGCTTATTGTATGCCAAGTCAAGAAGGAATTTCAAGCAAAAGGTGGAAACCTGCCTTCCTACTTGTCAAAGGCTTGGGAACTCCTATGTAAACTCGATCACTATTCAATAAGCCACATTCCTCGGGAAGAGAATATGAAGGCAGATTCCCTCGCAAAGTATTCAAGTTCTGGTGAAGCTCAACTATTGGGATTGGTCCCTGTAGAAGTCCTTTCAGCGCCAAGTATAGACGAGATGGATATAGACTGGATTATGAATGTATCTCAAGAACAAGAGTCAGGATGACTCCAATACTGGATTACCTACTCAGGGGTTCTCTGCCAGAAAACTTGATAGAAAGACGAAAGCTTCTAAGGAAGGCCTCTCGCTATGTAATTCAGGATGGCCGATTGTACAGACGGGGATTCTCAATGCCATTGCTTCGATGTGTATCCCGGGAAGAGTCCAAAACAATCCTAGCTGAAGTGCATGGAGGAGAATGCGGTGATCATTCAGGTGGTCAAACACTAGCAAAGAAAATTCTCCGATACGGATATTTTTGGCCAGAAATTAATCGGGATGCCGCAGATTACTCCCGAAAATGTGACAAGTGCCAAAGATATGCCAAAATTCCTAGAGCACCTTCTACCGAACTCACACAGATGGTCAGTCCATGGCCATTTGCAATTTGGGGAATGGATCTCATTGGGCCGCTACCAACTGCTAAATCAGGGATTAAATATGCTATTGTTGCAGTTGATTATTTTACTAAGTGGGCTGAAGCTGAACCATTGGCTACTATCACTTCTAAGAAAGTGATAAGCTTCATGACCAAGAATATCATTGTCAGATACGGTGTGCCTCAGAAAATAATCACAGACAATGGTACTCAGTTTGAAAGCGAGGAATTCCAGGATTTTTGCAAGCGATTCAAAATCCAGAAAAGCTTTTCGGCAGTAGCTCATCCGCAGGCAAACGGGCAAGTGGAAGCAGTGAACAAGATCATCAAATCAACCATCAAAAAGCAACTCGAAAGAGCAAAAGGTGGTTGGGTCGATAAACTACCACTTGCACTATGGGCATACAGAACTACTCACAAAACTGCAACTGGGCATACTCCTTTTTCGTTAGCATACGGATCGGAAGCAATGATCCCGGTTGAAACAGAGGTCCCTTCACACAGAAGAATCCATTTCAATCAAGCAGAAAATGAAAAGCTGCAACTTGAAGCGTTGGATCTCCTTGATGAAAAAAGAGATGAAGCTAACCTCAGAGTTGCAGCTCATCAGCAAAGGATAGCCAGACATTTCAATTCCAAAGTTCGTCAACGCAGATTTGAAATTGGAGATCTAGTCCTGAAAAGAATTATGACCGCGACAGGTGTGTTTGGGCCAAATTGGGAAGGACCATATGTAATAGGTCAGAAGCTTCTCGACGGCACATTCAAGCTCACCACTGTTGATGGAGATCAAATTCCAAGGGCATGGAACAGCAACCATTTGCGTCCATACTTTACTTGAAAATTTTGTTGAAACATTGTAAAAAGAATTATGAATGAATGATTCTTGTAATTAAAAGCAATTGTGAAACTGATGCAAGTAAATAATGAAAGAATATAAAGTGGATGTAGGCCCAATTTCATGGCCGAACCACTATAAATCTTGTGTTCCTTATTATCATTATATGTTTGCTTTGTTTTCGATATAAAAATACATAAAATATATTGCTGAAATATCGATTTAAATTTTTGCAGACAATGGAGATAAAACTTGCGCATAATAAGACCGAGCGATTCTCACCATCATTCAACAAGCAAATTTCAAGTCACAAAGACCCAGAATTCAAATCCTAGATAGGAAATACTTCAATTGAACGGCTAATGATTTCGATAGAAACGAGCCCTTGCTGATAAATTGAGATCGTTTGAACAAACAAACATCCAATTAGGAAGCTAGTGCCGTTCTCACGAACTTGCCTGGCAATGAAGTACACTTCCTTGGATTAAACAAGCCACTTGTGAGAGAAAGGGGAATGAAAACTTGAAAAGAAAAAAAAAAAAAAAAAAAAAAAAAAAAAAAGAGGATCGCTGAAAAGGCATAAGCAAGTGAACAGAGGAACAACCAAAGCTACCATCAGCGGCACAAGTCCTCTTCGGAGGCGCAACTCTTCGGAGGATAAAAGACCTCTAATGGGTCATACGCCACAAAAAAGAAAGTTCTCTACTCAACAAAAAAGATTAGAGGAGTCATGACCCTCCAACCATGAGAGAGTAACTTCCAGGCGATGAAAACCCTCTCTGAGGCACATTTCACCAGGAGTTGAAGTGTTATAACCGCTCTTCGGGATTTCACTTCACCAGAGTTGAAATGTAAACAAAACAAAAGCCCTCTTCGGAGGCCCATTTCACCAGGAGTTGAAGTGTTATAACCGCTCTTCGGGATTTCACTTCACCAGAGTTGAAATGTAAACAAAATAAAAGCCCTCTTCGGAGGCCCATTTCACCAGGAGTTGAAGTGTTATAACCGCTGTTCGGGATTTCACTTCACCAGAGTTGAAATGTAAACAAAATAAAAGCCCTCTTCGGAGGCACATTTCGCCAGGAGTTGAAACCGCTCTTCGGAATTTCACTTCACCAAAGTTGAAATGCAAAAACAAAGACCTTCTTGAAAGCCCACGTTTCACCGAGATTGAAATAAAACTTCCAAGTGTTGAAACGTGAAAAAGCTTTCTTCGAAGGCACAACTCTTTGGAGGTACACGTTTCACCGAGATTGAAATAAAACTTCCAAGTGTTGAAACGTGAAAAATCCCTCCTTAGAGGTACAACCCCCCTCCCGGGGACACAATCAAGAAAAAAGACCTCTTTGGAAGCACACGTTTCACCGAGATTGAAATAAAACTTCCAAGTGTTGAAACGTGAAAAGGCTTTCTTCGAAGGCACAACTCTTTGGGGGTACACGTTTCACCGAGATTGAAATAAAACTTCCAAGTGTTGAAACGTGAAAAATCCCTCCTCAGAGGTAAAATTTTGTATAAAAAAAAAATCCTCATCAAAAGCGTACTTTAACTTTCAAATGGAAAATGATCGTAAAAAGAAAAGAAGTTAAAGTACCCTTCAGAGGTCCGCTTTACCACATAGAAGAATTCACTTGGTAAAATATGCACATAAGCAAAAGAAAAAAGTGATTTCTTCGAACAACAAAGCGTAAAAACTTGTACGAAAGGAGTTGTACTCTATAAAATTTTCTTTAAAGAATAAAATAATTATTCTTTAACAAATAAGAGTGCAAGTCCCCTCGAAGTATAAAATATTGCAACAAGCTTAAGGTATGGGGGCAACATGGTATAGTAGTATAGCTGCATCAATAAAGTAATACTCAAACAACATACCATAAGCCCGCTGCAATGTTATATAAACAAACTTGTGCAAAAATAAATAGTAAATGCATTCTCAAATTCAAGCAGAAGTTTGTACAAACGAAGAATCATTTTATTCAACTATAATGCAGATACAGGTTTTCAAAATAAAAGCGGGGGCCGGTACCCGCACAACTCTCGGCCAGTTCATATAAAAGACAAAAAGCTAAAATCTTCACTTCTTCTTCCCTCCTTTGGACCCTTTACCCGGTCGAATGACCAGCTTTCCAGGTCGGCCTGTGGGTATAAGGGAAGTAGGAGAGGTAGGTGTAACCGGTTCAACTTCCGGCTCCTCTTCAGTGGCGGTGATTTTCTTCCCCCTCCTCTTTGATATCCCACGCTTCTCTCTCCTTTGTGAGGAAGACTCACTCCCCGGAGTGACAAGTTTTGATAGAACAATGTCGTCAGAAGGAGTCCGTTCCGGGGATATGTCACCTCCCTCAGGTCTCTCATCTTTCTGCTCTTGCGAAGTGATGGGATCATCCAAGCCGTGAAGAGCCTCTATTTGTTCCTCCTGTGATCCAGGTTGCAAGGCAGAAGGAGGCACCGCCTGAAGAGATGAAGGAAGGATGACCGGAGGAGTAAAAGTTTGAGCAGTGCTTGGTACTTTCTCTACAGAAGAAAAAAGGTTAAAGTCAGTAAAGAGAGGAGATGAAGGCTCGTCAAGGTTGAGAAAATAGCCAAGGAGCTCGTGAAACTCATGTGAAATAAACGAGTAACCAGCTTGAGCAGAATTGACAGTAGCGAGATTAACAGTGAAGTTACCTGGAGAAGCTGGTTTCCTGATATCGACTTCATAAGCTTGCGCATCAGCGCTCTCTTCACCCTCGTCTCCGCCTTGGGTGCTTGTAATATCAGCGGTAACTTTGGTGGGAGATGCGAGATGGGAACTAGAACCAATAATGTCGACTTCAGACGAAGAAGGTGGCTGGACTAGAGTAGTTGAAGTGGTTTTCCCCAGCTGGTCCCCTTCCGTCACTTCGGTTCTTAGTTTGGCAAGTTGTTCCTTTCCCCTGGCAAGAGCAGCGCGAGCGTCTTCATCAAAATAATGCCTTTCCAGGGCTGACTCGTCATAACCAGCACCTTCAGCACCAAGCATATCGAGGGCGGCCTCCCACACTTCAGCTAAAGTGATCTCATACTTGGGACCAAGAAAGGCGAGGCTTCCACGCCCCAAGACGCTATGCAAGTAGAAGTCGAATAATGTTGATCCGAAGCTGTTTTTGGTCGCCTCATGAGATTCTTCGGCTGCGATTTTGCCGGCGACAGCCTCATCGCGCTCCCTTTCAGTTTTGGCAAGCTGAAGCTTAAGCATTTGTATCTCCGCCTCCTGGGAGTTGTTTTTCTTTCGAAGCTCAGCAATATCAGAGACATAGCCTTCACTGATTCTTTTTTGTGCCTCGAGCCTATCTTCGGCATCCCTCTGACTGGCATGAGCATCTCTAACTTGTCTGAGAAGCACTTCTTCTTTTTGAGAGTATGAAGTAGAGGAAGCAGCAAGCTCATCTTTCAACTTCTCAACCTTTGCTTCGAGCTCCTCGTTATAGGAAGTTATGCTCCTTATTTCGGTGTCGTGCTGCTCAAGCACCTTTTGCCACTCAGCCTTATCATTTTCCATGGTGAGCATGGCCTCTAAGTTGGCACGGTTAACTCTTTGAAGCTCATCAACAAGCTTCTGCCAGTTTGACATCCTCTCGATATCGAGCTTGACTGCATCAAGATTGCGCAACATAGCAGACTTGTCAATGGGGACCAAGTCTAGGTCGAATCTCACGCCCTTTAAGCACCATTGTGGAAAACGACTTTGTAAAGTGGCCGGGCCAGGTCCCACTTGAAATTTAGGCCTGCTTATTATTGTCTGGATGTCCTCCTTCCCAAGAGCAGGAGAGTCAGAAGTAATGTCAAGAGGGGCAGGGGCAGTAGGCTTTTCGGGAATAGTGGAAACATGTCTCTCACCATGTCGGGCTCGTTTGCCTGAATCTTCAGCTACATGACCTTTTCCTCGGTCGTCGTGAGATTTCCTTTTGTGCGAGTCATCACTCCTCTGCAGAGAATCATGGTGCTCATCCCTATCCCTTCTGTCATAACGCTCTTCTGCATCCCTCCTTTCACGAGCCTTTCGAGCAGCCCTCTCTTCGTCAGATTCTCTATAGGAGGGAAAGTAACGCCGATAATCATATTGACCACGCCCCCCGTAGCGTTGGAAATCCTGATAATATGATCCGCCGCGTGTCATTGAAGAATCTGAAATAAGAAAAGATAAGCTTTAGAAATCTTTGAAGTATAAGAAGATAAGTGCATAAATGTGCTGAAAAATCCTAAGTGTTGTGTGATGTGCAAGCTACACGCATTAAGCTACAAACCACTCTTTGGTGCAGAGGTGATGATAGCTTGGGTATGAGGAGTTGATGTTTGTGTTGGTGTTTGTCGAAGAAGAGACGTCGCCTCAATTACAGGAGAGATAGTTTTAGATACGTCATCTCTAAAAAGCTCCTGCGAAGTCACTATTATGTCGCTCAACCCCTCGTAAACATCGTCACCATCATGCTTGGTGGGACTTGTTTTCTCAATTCCTACATCAGCTAATCCCCCGAGAGGCCGTGAAGGTTCTTCTTCTTCCTCGATCGGGGCAAGCACCGTCTTACTAGATGACCCCATAATGTCGGTAGGAGTGGAACACTTCACCAATGAAGCTTCAATATTAGACTCTTTTGATGTGAGTTGTTCGACAGTAACCGGGGCGTCCGGAGTTTTCGTCGGAGAATCGGGAACTTCTGTTGGAACTTCATGAGCATGCGTAGAACGAGAAGCGTGTAGAAGCCCGTATTGGTGTAAAAATTCATCCTTCAGCAGAAATTTTATGCTCCTTTCTTCCGCAGCCACGGCACTCAACCTCTCGAAAACTTGTTTATGAATCGGATCTCTAGAAGGGAGAGGAAGTGCTGAAAAGAGCAAAAAATGAAGTTAGCAACTGAAAGTTCGGATCTCGGAAAAAGTTTCAAAAACGAAAAAATGGAAACACTAGTCTTACTTCCTATTCTCCAGATGGCATAAAACCCTGGAGGGCAGCGAGCATAGAAAAACTGGTTCAAAAATCCATGAACACTTTCAGTGAGATCGGAAAGGAGCTTGCGGTTTCTAGCACTTCTCACAATAATGAGTGAAGGATGATCTTTACTCTTTGTAAACGAGCACAGATAACGAATTTCTTCGAAACTCGGTAGGCGATCAAGAGTTCTTCTAAACAAAACACACAACCCCATCAAGATGGCATAACCATTAGGATGAAGTTGAAATGGAGAGATCGTCAACCGGAGAAGAAGAGTTCGAAGGAAGTCATTAAAAGGAGGAATCGCCCCACTTAAGCACATGTGGCGGTTGACTGCAACGAAACCATAGGGAGGATTATCAGCAGTATCATTTGATCCAGGGAATAGGACATCGTTTTCAGCAAAGCCAAATTGAGTGCGCAGCTGAATAAATGATCTCAAAGATAGAATAGTCGAAGTTCTTTCCGGAGGATTCTCTATCGGAACTGTTGTCGGGAAAGTTTCTTCTTCTTGAGTTACCACTTCTTCTTCTCGATGGGAAGTCATTCTACATAAACAACTGGGTATTCAAACATGAAGGTGCACGTTTCCTAAAGTGTGTGAAGTGTTGTACAAGTATCAATCAAACAATAAGCAAAGGCAACTGGAATAAAACCTAGCAAACATTTGTTAGTTATAAAGACCAGGAATCTTTGTTTTGAGTTTGAATATGCAAATATAATGTTGATGCAAACAAATCAGTTCAAATTGTTGATACTTTGCATTAATATTCTACTTTAGTCGATTAATTCACAACATTTCATGCATTATATTCATGATGCTTATCTTGTCTTGACTAATCTGCCATTTGATATGGGCTGTCAATGGCAGTATGTGCGCCTTGTTTTCCTTTGTTTGTTTGTTATTCTCAACAGGTTGGTAGCCTAAAAGTGAGAATGATCTGTGAAGTGACATAATGTGTTTAAACAAATTTAAAGTTGGGGCAGTTCAAAGTTTAATCCCTGTTCAAAGTTTGATCATTGTTCAAAGTTTATTCCACTTAATTTGGCAGTCCAAGTCAAAATGATTAAAGTTAGTTAACACTCTCAAGTGTCAGCATGTCCAAGGCTTAAGTCGTATCTCGGCTACAACCTAAAAAAAAGAAAGGCTAAGTCTGAAGTTGGCCAAAATCATAGCAATTCGATTCGGCAAGCTTGGTTAAATGCTTAAGTGCTAACTCGGTTATGCCTTAAGAATCTCCCACACATTAATGTAGGGTTCCTACTCCTTTAACTCGGCAGTTCCCTAGGTCGCAAGAGAGAGGTGGGGAAGCAGGCCCTGATTCAAAAGGAAAAAGTTTCTCCAAGTATTAACTCGGTCGCGGTTCAAGCCTTAAAAGTTAGGTCGGTAGGTTTCCCTATGTGTTGGCTCGGCCCCGACCTAAAGCTTACATCCCCCAAATCAGATCGGCCATAAGAAAAGTCATTCAGGATCACTGGGTCGCATCTAAACCAATACCTCACTCCACTCAACCCATGAGCCCGCTAACCGCTCCTCCACCAGCAAAAACCCCTATTCCATTCATACCATCACCTGCTGCCGGACCATCCACTAAATCAGTTCGAAGTTATCACAAATTTGTCGCATGGTAATCTCAAACGGTTAGCCTAAGACGACGAGCCACTTTCATTACTTCATCGAACTTTTAATCGAGCAACCTAAGTTTCATCAACGGCAAATATGATGGAATTCGTGATGAAGCATCATGCAAGGAGGTCGTTTGAATTCAAGCGATAAAGTTTGAGAACCGATGGTAATCTACAATCGAGAAAGGTGGAATCACTTACGCAATGTGTAGCAGAAGTTATCGATGATCAATTAAATAAAATCGCCTTTAAGGATCTGACAGTGCTTTAATGGCGGAATTGAGCAAGAGGTTAAATGAAGAAGGAGGAAGAAGAGAGCTAATTTATAACTCGCGGTGAAGGATTATGAAACGACGCTAATCGGTAGGTCGTACGCAATCTACCGACTTAAGGGAAGCCGAGCTAAGATATTTCGAAGCACACGACTTAAGCCTAAGGCGTATACTTCGAGGGGCAAATGTTAACCCTATCTCGGTTACGACTCAGCAGGTATGTGGAGATGGCGCCGACCTAACTGATTAGCAAGATGGCCGACCTAATTCGATACCGACTTAACTGGTTAAGAAAGCGTACCGACTTAACGCTGCAAAGAGATTCCGACCTAAGGTTTGAAGTAACCCACCGTCTTAATATATTCACCGATCCAACATCTTAAGAGTGATGCCGACCCAAGAATGGCCGACCTAAATAGCTCAGGAGAGGTCCCGACTTAACTCTCAAGAGACGTACCGACCTAATGGTTAAAGGGAAATCCCGACCTAGAGACTTACATAGCCTACCGACTTGACATGCTACCGATCTAACTACGATGAATCGCAACCGACCCAAGGAGATGAAGGGTGAAACGGTGCAACCATTTAACACGTAGCACGTTAGACCGACGGCGACTTAGTCTAAGTCGGAAACGACTTAGGACTTGTGTGAATCCATCGAAGACAGGTAAACACGGCTTGACCATATCAGGGCTCTTATAGGCCGGCCACGACTTAACTGGGTCGGTGAGGAGTTAAGACCGAGCTTAGGTCCAAAATCTTTGCCTATAAATACCAACCTACCTCCAACATTCGAGGGACTTTTGGGATCAATTTCAAGCGCCATTACTCTGCCGAATTCCAAACTACTTCAACACTTAAAACTTTTGAGATTCAAAGAACGTCTAAAAGAACTTCATAAAGAAATCATCTACATCCACCATGGATTCGAAGACTCTCATTTCCATCGAAGTTTGAGCTACTTGTTCTAAGTCTTTTGTAATTCAAAGTGTATTGTACTTGAGAAGATTTGTATCAACTTGTAACGTGATCATCAATAAAAGTACTTAAAGTGGACGTAGGCTATACCCATAAGCCGAACCACTATAAAATTGCTGTTGTTTACTGCTTTTCCGCTATTACTTGCTTATAATTCTTTCCCGATCTATCGGGTGGTGCTTTCACAACTACACTTCACACACCGGGGTGTTAGCGTTCAAATTTAAGCGTTAACAGGTCGAACGACCTAACGTGAGCACAGGTGAAGCGATCTATCGGTCCAACGACCTAAGGGGAAAAGGCAACCTAGGTCTAACGATCTAACTGCTCACGACCTAAGGGTCTAAAGGCCACGCGACCTAGAGGAAAACAAGGTTAAGCGACCTAAGTGGGTTCGCGACCTAACGACAAAAAGGGGCGAACGACCTAACGACAAAAAGGGGCGAACGACCTAATAGGTGCGCGACTTAAAGCCATCGCGACCTAACGACCTAACAAGGTCATACGATCAAGTGGTTTCCAACGACCTAACGGTGCAACGACCTAAGGCCAAACGACTTAAGGGTTCCAGTGGAGAGCGACCTAAAGGAGACGCGACCTAAAAGAGGCGCGACCTAAAGGAGACGCGACCTAAAAGAGGCGCGACCTAACTCAAACAAGCATTTCGATGACCCAGAGTCATGCCGTACGACCTAGACCCAAACGACCCATGACCTAGCGACCTTGCGACCTACGACCTAACTCCGAGCGAGCCAAATCCGGGCAGAACAACTTAAATGCAGGAAATTCACCAAAACGCTAAAAATTGGAGTTTTTCGCCAATCCAATCCAAACCAAATGCAAATGTGCGTGCAAACATGATAGGGAATCAATCCAAATAGTCCAATATAGTTATAGGCTAGAATTGTGAGATAAAAATCTCACCTTTGCACCAAATATCAATGAAAATGAAGTTTTAAGCAAGCAAGAATCAATCCCTCTTCTATCTAAGCACAAGAAGCTTGAATCCAATGTCTTCTTCTTGAATTTGGAGCAGAAAGATGGATTGCAATTGAATTTGAGTTTTGGCATTTTAATTTCCCATTACCTCCACCATTTTTGAAGAAGCTTGAAGGCTTAGGCAAATAGAAATGAAGTTATGAAGAGGAGGGGTGAAGGTTGGGTCTAATAGGCTAAAAGCCAAACCCAAAGTCTCAAGTGAAAAAGTAGTGAAATTCTACTATCTCCAATAATATCAATGTTTAAACTTAAAAATGTTGTAAACAGCATTTCGAACTCAATGGAAGTGGTCTCGAGTCCTAATGTGTCCGTTTGCAAAAAGTAGCTTTTCGGACCAAAATCCGATTAACGATTTAGTATTTAAATAAAATATTTAAATATAAACTCGATAAATATGCGGGTTGTTACAGACTCCCCTCCTTAAAGAAATTACGTCCTCGCAATATATATATGAGATGGAAATAAAAAGTAACAACCATAAAAGCATATTAACACAAGAGAAATTTGAAATAAGAAGTTCACCTCAAAGAGCAGGAGAAAGCAAGTCCGGATGTGTACGCTCGATGAATTCTCTAGATTCCCAAGAACAATCCTTAGGATTTTAGGACCATTGAACCTTCATAAGCGGAACATCTTTATTTCGAAGTCGTTTAACCTCATAAGCTATAATTCGAATAGGATGCTGCTCATAAGTTAAATTCGGCGAAACTTCAATTTCTTCCACAACAGCAGGCTCAAGAATAGAATCGGAATCCCGAAGGCATTTCCGTAATTGAGAAACGTGAAATACGTCATGCATAGCAGAAAAATGAGCCGGCAATGCAAGGCGATAAGCCATGGAACCAATACGTTATGTGATAGGAAATGGCCCAATATATCGAGGCGCTAACTTCCCCGATCGACTGAAACGTACAACACCCTTCATAGGTGAAACACGAATAAAAACAGAATCTCCAACAGAAAACTCTAATTTCCTTCTTCGATTATCGGCATAGGATTTTTGTCTATTCTGGGCTTCTTTCATCCTATGTCGAATAAGTTCAATCTTCTCTGTGGAATCTCGAATAAAATCTGGACCTAAAACCAGCTTCTCACCGGCCTCAAGCCAACTAGAAGGAGATCGGCAGGGCCTTCCGTAGAGTGTCTCGAAAGGTGCCATACCAATACTAGATTGGAAGCTATTATTATAGGAAAATTCAACAAGTGAAATATGATCTTCCCAACTTCCACCAAAATCAAGCACACAAGCACGAAGAAGATCTTCAAGAGTTTGATTCATACGCTCGGTTTGTCCATCGGACTGGGGGTGATAAGCGGTGCTAAAATTAAGCTTCGTTCCTAAAGCTTTTTGAAGACTCTTCCAAAATCCACTAGTAAACAATGGATCTCGATCGCTAACAATAGAAGTAGGAACTCCATGCAATCTGACAATTCATTTGATAAAGAGTTTGGCCAAAAGTGGAACGGTTCGTTTAGACAGAACGGGAATAAAATGGGCGGATTTAGTAAGCCTATCAACGATCACCCATAAGCCATCATGACCCGAACGAGAACGGGGAAGGCCATCTATAAAATCCATGGAAATTTGTTCCCACTTCCAAATTGGAATTTCTAAAGGTTGCAATAACCCACCAGGCCTCTGATGTTCGGCCTTGACAAGTTGGCAAGTCACGCAACACTTAACAAAGTTAGCAATATCAGATTTCATTCCCTCCCAATAATAAAGTCGCTTCATATCAGCGTACATTTTACTACTACCGGGATGAATGGTTAATTTAGAACGATGGGAATCTTCTAAAATATCTTTACGAAGATCACCAATATTTGGTACGATAAGTCTACCAAATTTTCGAATGCCGCCACGAGAATCAATACCAAAGTCTTTCAAACCTTCAATATCAATTCTATCCTTAATATTTTGGCCAAGAAGAACCAATTCAGGATCTAGCCTTTGAGCTTCAAGAATGCGGTCTAAGAGAGAAGGATGAGCCTCAAGGCTACATAAAACAAATGATGAGCATAAATCGGATACGCACTCTCGAATCTCACAAGTGGATAAGATCTCGAGATCGTTCCATTCGGATATCATCATAGAAACAACTGCTTGTTGCTTACGGCTAAGAGCATCGGCAACACGATTACCCTTACCGGGGGTATAAAGAATATCAAGATCGTAAGGTGCAAGGAACTCGAGCCAAAGCTGTTGACGTAAATTAAGTTCTTTTTGAGAAAATAAATATTTCAAAGACTTATGATCCGTGTAAAGAATAAATTTCTCTCCCAATAGATAATGACGCCACATTCGAAGGGCGAAAACAATAGCTGCGAGCTCTAGATCATGTGTGGCATATCTAGTCTCGACCGGCTTCAATTGCCTAGAAGCATAAGCAACAACACGTTCTTTTTGCATAAGAACGGCACCCAAACCAACGTTACTAGCATCGGTATAAACAACAAAATCTTGATTCCCTTCGGGAATAACAAGAATGGGAGCATCGGAAATGAGTTCTTTCAATTTCTGAAAAGAGGCTTCACATTTGTCCGACCAAATGTATTTAACTCCCTTCTTAGTCAAGCCAGTAAGAGGCACGACAATCTTAGAAAAGTCTTTAATAAAATGATGGTAATAGCCCGCCAATTCGAGAAAGCTACGGATTTCAGTCACACTCTCAGGTCTTTTCCAATCTTGAATCGCTTCAATCTTTGAAGGATCCACGGAAATTCCAGATTCGAAAATAATATGACCGAGAAACTTCACACGAGATTGGAAAAAGTTGCATTTAGAAAATTTCGCCTTTAATTGATTACCCCTAAGAGTTTCCAATACAATCCGAAGATGTTTCTCATGTTCCTCCTTGGTTTTTGAATACACAAGAATATCATCAATGAATATGAGAACAAACCGATTGAGGAAATCTTTGAAAACTCGATTCATGAGGTCAACGAAATAGCTGGAGCATTCGTTAACCCAAATGGCATAACAAGCCATTCATAAGATCCATATCGAGTACGGAATGATGTCAAAGGAATGCTATCCTCTGCGATACGAAGCTGATGGAAACCGGTATCCAAGTCCAATTGTGAAAAGACCTTAGCACCACTAAGCTGATCGAATAGATCATCAATCCGAGGTAAAGGATATTTATTTTTAATAGTCAAATCGTTAAGCTTGCGATAATCAACACAAAGCCTAAGCGTACCGTCGGATTTCTTCACGAAAATAGCCGAAGCTCCCCAAGGCGAGGAACTAGAGCGAATAAATTGCTTCGTCTCCAATTCGGACAATTGTTTGCGCATCTCCTCATTTTCCTTATTGGACATGCGATAAGGAGGACGAGTAATAAGTTGAGCTCCAGAAACAAGATTAATTATGAACTCAATTGCTCGTTTAGGTGGTAAACCTAAAACGGGCTTGAATATGTCGGAAAATTCACGAACAACGTGAATACGAGAAATAATATCATCTTCATCATCATCATCGTTATCACGAGGATTTAAAGAATATAAAGATGCCACCAAACAGGATTCTGAATCTTTAAGATTAACAGAAATCTGATTAATAGATAGTGGATGTCGGAGATGAATAGTCCGCTCAGGACATAGGATATGAGCTTCATAACGATTAAGCCAATCCATTCCCAAAATAATTCCAAAGCCTAGGTAACGCATAACATGCAAATCGGCTAGGAATGGAAAATCACATAAAATAATCTCCACATTTTTACAAAGCAAACTAAGAGTTGTAGATCCACCAACAGGATTCGCAATTTTTAAAGAAGTCATTAATGCAGTAACACTTAAGGAAAAAGTGTCTACCAGTTCCTTTGATATAAAAGAATGGGATGCACCCGTATCAAAGAGAACTCTAATAGGTTGATCATGAAATAAAATAATACCATCAAGAATGGAATGAGAAATACCTTGGCCACGAGATGTGTTGCCAGGGGCTTGAGCCACATTTAACTTTCCTTCATTCCTGCCTTTACGTTTGAGGCATTGATGTATAAAGTGATCTGGGCTCTTATAATAGCGACAAGATTTGGGCTTTAAGCACTTGTTCACAAAATGATCCTCTGCGCCACAGTTGAAGCATCTCGCAATATCAGGAGAAGGAGCCTTTACAGCAGAAGTTTCTTGTTTACTCTTCTTATTAGGATAAGGGCCTTTGAACTTGTTGGGCCTCTTTTTGTTATTGAAATTGGGTTTGGAAGCTACTACCTCCACCTCACTTTCTTTATCAGCCTCTTCCAGACGAAAAGCGATATCTATAAGTTGATCAAATGCAACTTCTAGTTTCAGGAGTAGTGGCTTCTTAAGATTCTTATTTAAGCCATAAACGAACCTCTGGTTCTTCTTTAGTGGAGTATTTATATACTCGACCCCATATTTGGAAAGAGATTCGAATGATGCGACGTAGTCCGCCACATAAGACTGACCTTGAACGAGGTCAATAAATCGCCGAGCCAAAGTTACCTTTTCAGCCTCGGGCACGAATTTCGATTCGAAGCGTTCCCGGAATTGCTCCCAGGTGAGATCCGCTTCATCGATTTCTGAGATTAACAGCTCATACCAATCCAATGCTCTTTCTTGGAGCATGCTGGAAGCCACCTGGACTCGATGGAGGTCAACGAGGTTCATGCGAGAGAAGATCCTATCGCACGTTCTGAGCCAAGCCTGGACCCCAATGATAGTTTCAGAGCCTTTAAACGGCCTCCCACCCAGGTTGGTGTAATCATTGCACAATGGTGCAAACCCCGACTTTGGGTGGGTAGGTGCCGGATTAGCTCCAGCTGCTTGAGCGTTCGTTACTAAATCAAGTAACTGTTGAGTAGTCATAAAAACTCCATCCGGTGGTGGAGCACTAGATGATCCAACACTGGGACGACCTGATCTAGACATTTTCTTCCTTAAGAAAGAAAGAAGAGAAAGAAAATAGTTATTCACCAAATGAATATCAATCATTCTTGACAGGTGAAGTAAGGAATCATAAAAGAAATAGGATGAATCGGTTTGAAAACCCGAACAAAATCCTAAAGCAAGACTCCAAAGGTGGACTTAGGACGATGATCCTTGTCAAGTTATTCTACATTCTTCCAAAGTTTGGCTCTGATACCAAGCTGTAACACCCCACCTCTATACCCACACTAGCCAAGAACACTACGGTGTAGTGCTGTCAACTAGCATGGAGAATATGGCTGTTGAGGAGCGACCATCCATGTAATTGCCTATCACACGGTGGCTATAAATAATCTTTGAAAACAAACATAGAAATAATCATAACAGAAATCAGTCACAGATATCCATATCACAAAGGCGGAAGAAGATATGAATATATAACTAACACATGAAAGTGTACATCAGAGTAGTGGTCAGTAAGATCCATGATAATACAAAAGAATAGCAACACGTGCTATACAAAAGAATACAACTATGAGTCTATATATCAAGTGTATACAACAAAAACTGCTAATCTAAACAGTTAGCCGAAAGTCAGAGTGATGAATCCCTGTGAAGAAGTCAAGCAGAAGCACCTGTAACATCTCGGTCTGACCCGAGTATTATTTTAGAAAATAATAAACGGGTCAGTCTAGCTATAAATATCAGATGACATGATATAACATAAAAGTATGGCATAAACATAAAATATCCATAATGACATACCACTATAAGTATGTAAATAATGATCAACAGAATATCAATCAATAAGAGATAATCAATATCACAAGAATCTTCTCAAAGATTCGGAAAGGGCATCATACCCCAAACTTGTACTCATAACAAGTCAATGACAAAAATTCTAGAAATCAATGCAAGAAGTCCAGAAATCATAGAAAAGAGAAAGAGGCCTATCACATGACGGTCCGAAGACCAAGGGGAGCTACCCTACATGTGTGAATGGAATCACACAGATTAAGGTCTAGACTAACCAAAAAGAAAAAAGGTATGTGTGAGTGGAATCACACAAGTAGTGTCTAGTCTAACCTCGCAACAAGAGACATCGCACAGTTGCTAGTCTAAATCATCAGAATGATCGTCATAATCAACGAGAAGTGTCAATTACACTAAGCTAGTAAATATAGAAGTTTAGCTTCATGTCCCATAACCACTTGCTTAACTTAAATATTTACGAACAATGTGTAAATCTTCACTACTAAAATTGTCACAAGAGGTTCAATCGAACAAGTCCAAGAATTAACCGACGAAGTGAACGCAAGCATTTCATACCACTTGTTTTACTATGTCGTTTAATTAGATTTCTCATCCGAGTGAGGTAAAGGTTTGTATATGCTAACAGATTGGAAAACGGTTTAAGAAAAGAGCTTTGTTATTAAAAATAGAGTTGAAATTGTTTGTTAAAAGAGTTTTGATATTTACTACTAGTATTGAAACCTTTATATTATAAAGTGACAAAACACAGAAGCAATTGTAGAAACAATCAGTCACAAAGATCGCATATGGATATGTGAATAAAATCCAAGGAAATCAGCTCAACGTTTTTCAGATAAGGGGCAACGCCACCACTTACGGGGTTCGACGTGCCCGGTCAGGTCGCGGGGGTCCAGGAAGCAGCGCCCCGACCAAAAAACGGTACGACCTAGTGAAGGGAGCGACCTATCGGGATAAGGTCCAACGACCTACGAGTTAAGGGTCCAACGACCTAAAGGTTCACGCGACCTAGGTGGAACGTGTCCTACGAGATAGGCAAGTGGAACGATCTAAAGATGAATGGGTCGAACGACCTAACGTGAGCGCAGGTGAAGCGACCTATCGGTCCAACGACCTAAGGGGAAAAGGCAACCTATGTCTAACGACCTAACTGCTCACGACCTAAGGGTCTAAAGGCCACGCGACCTAGAGGAAAACAAGGTTAAGCAACCTAAGTGAGTTCGCGACCTAACGACATAAACAGTCGAGCGACCTAACGACAAAAAGGGGCAAACGACCTAATAGGTGCGCGACTTAAAGCCATCGCGACCTAACGACCTAACAAGGTCATACGATCAAGTGGTTTCCAACGACCTAACGGTGCAACGACCTAAGGCCAAACGACTTAAGGGTTCCAGTGGAGAGCGACCTAAAGGAGATGCGACCTAAAAGAGGCGCGACCTAAAGGAGACGCGACCTAAAAGAGGCGCGACCTAACTCAAACAAGCATTTCGATGACCCAGAGTCATGCCGAGCGACCTAGACCCAAACGACCCACGACCTAGCGACCTTGCGACCTTGCGACCTACGACCTAACTCGGAGCGAGCCAAATCCGGGCAGAACGACTTAAATGCAGGAAATTCACCAAAACGCTAAAAATAGGAGTTTTTCGCCAATCCAATCCGAACCAAATGCAAATGTGCGTGCAAACTTGATAGGGAATCATTCCAAATAGTCCAATATAGTTATAGGCTAGAATTGTGAGATAAAAATCTCACCTTTGCACCAAATATCAATGAAAATGAAGTTTTAAGCAAGCAAGAATCAATCCCTCTTCTATCTAAGCACAAGAAGCTTGAGTCCAATGTCTTCTTCTTGAATTTGGAGTAGAAAGATGGATTGCAATTGAATTTGAGTTTTGGAATTTTAATTTCCCATTCCCTCCACCATTTTTGAAGAAGCTTGAAGGCTTAGGCAAATAGAAATGAAGTTATGAAGAGGAGGGGTGAAGGTTGGGTCTAATAGGCTAAAAGCCCAACCCAAAGTCTCAAGTGAAAAAGTAGTGAAATTCTACTATCTCCAATAATATCAATGTTTATACTTAAAAATGTTGTAAACAGTATTGCGAACTCAATGGAAGTGGTCTCGAGTCCTAATGTGTCCGTTTGCAAAAAGTAGCTTTTCGGACCAAAATTCGATTAACGATTTAGTATTTAAATAAAATATTTAAATATAAACTCGATAAATATGAGGGTTGTTACAAATATTTAAAGCTTTGAAACATAAGAATTAAAAATGGTATTTGGAAGTTAAATTGATATTTGGAATTGACTTGTGAAATGTAAAGAAGCAATTTTGTTTTATAAAAGAATTTAATATTTAACCATTTGAGAGATGGAAATTTGTTTCAAAGTTATGATTTTCAAGGTAGTATAATTTGGAAATATTATATTCTAGAGTTTTGATTTCTAAATATTTTACTTTGGAAACCCTATGATTTTGGAAAGAATATATATTGGAAAATAAAATGTCATTATATTGGTTTGGGCCTAAATGATATCGTATTGATTTGGTGTTTTAAAAATATAAATGATATTGTATTTATATGGGTTTAAAATGGATATTTTGTTCTGGTTTTAAAATATAATTATTTTAAATGACCGCGGTGTTATAATAATGTTTGGTTGTTGAAGAGACCGAGATTGGAAGTTGTCATACTCTCTGCCAACTCCGAAAACCACTTTAACAACCGTGTACGCGGTGGAGATTCCAGAATGAAGTAGGATGGTGGCGGCGTTTCCTTTGAGGTAAATACGTGGACCCAACTCCCATGAGTTGGCATAAGGTGGCTAAAACAGGAGCGATTCTCGGGCCAATGAGGTCATTCATCTGATCGAACACACTCCTTCGATATTATACTCTGACTTTTGGATTGATTCGGTGGCCACTTTTGATTTATGATTTGGGGGTGTTGTTCGAGGTGGGCGGTAGCTGCGCACTGCGCGTTTCCACCAGCCCGGATAGCAATTGGTATATCTACCCTGGCATTGCCTAATTGTGCCGTGTCACCTACCCTATCGTGCCTTGTACGAGTTTGGATTTCTCCCGTAGCCCGTGTGGTATTCTCTGGTGGCTTCCCGATCAGGAGGGACTATGATATTGGATGGACTACTGGGACTATTACGTGTTAAGGGCTATATGGGTAACCCCTTAATGCTAAGAAAAAAGTAAGTTTATTTTACAATTAGACACTATTATAATAGCGCAATATACTACATAGTAAATAGTTTAACGGATTCTTAGGAGATGTAAATACCGAGCATCTCTTGAGTTACTGCACTCATATTTATTTCTGTTAATTTAACTCACATAAGATCTTTTAGTTCTGACTCGAGTGTTTTTGTTTTTCAAATTCGCTCGGATCAGTCCGAGCGTTCCAGGATTTGAGGACATTATTTCTGGAGGGCGAAGACGAGGATATCATTATTATTATTATATTATATGGTTCCATTACACACTGTATTCCGCTGCATTGGTATTTATTGGTATGTGAACTCTGATATTTATTGTATAAAGAAGAATCAAATGTTTTGTAAACAGTGTTATGAACTGTATGTTTATTATTATATTTTATCCTTCCGCTGTGAGATTCTGCTTAGTTTTTTTCTCTTCTTTATTTTTCTTATTTACCCCATAACAATCCGCCCTTCCGTATGGTTTGAATTGGCACGTGTGTCGATTTATAGCGTGCGAAAAGGCGGATGTTACATCTGGTATCAGAGCTTTGGTTTAGCGATAAACCTTAGCTTTGTGGGGTTTGACTCTTTACTACTATGGTAGTAATACCCTATGGGAGTCGCTGAGTGTATACATATGAGAGAGCGTATTTGTTAGTGTTATAAAAGGTTTTTATATTGTGTCAATCTGTTCCGTTTTGCATTTATAAATTCTGGTTGATGCATGGGACGCTGTGACATCAATAGGGATTTCCAAATACTTAATAGGACAGACCGACATAATATTTGTTTTAATATAGGTGAATGAAATAATTTTACCTATTATCTTTTCTATAAAATAATTTTTCAAATAATATCTATATTTGGCTGCAATAGATTGGTTGTTATGAATAAGATATATAAATAATAGATAAAAATAAGATTTAAAAATATAAAATAAATGAAATTAGGGAAATTTAGAACTTAAGATCCGGGGCTTTGAAATTTCTTTCGAATAAATTTTGGAATATAATAATATTGTGTATAAGTGTTTTCTGATATAAATATTTTAATATAATTCAGAAGAATTGCTTTAAAGAAGATTTTTGAGAAAATAAGTTGTACTTTCCTCTCTGTCGCTGGAAAATAAATTCGGTGATGGCGGCCGCATCATCGACTTTCATTTTCGAGTTTCGAAGGGGAAAGTCCACTGTGGTAGTTCTACTGCAGATTCATTTTTGAAAAAAATATAAATTTTGAATTGTTTTAAATATAATTAGAGATATATAAGTTGTAAGAATATATTTATCTATTGTTTTAAAATAAATTGAAAATTTAACCCGATATTAAATTCTTAAAGTTCCATTAATTAATTGTTTCAATTATTGTAGTGAAACAGAATTTAATTAACAATTGAAATCCTAAATAAAATAAGAGATTTAAATGCTAGGTTATTAATGGTATTAAAGGAAATTTGAAATTTATAACATATGAAACAAAGAGTAATATTTTTGAACATTAAAATTTATAAAAGGCTGAGATAAAACTTGTATAGGTTCATTTGCATTTTCTTTAACATATATAACTTACCAAAAATAAAAAATTGAAATGTTTAATAGGAAATGTAATGAAAATTATACAAGTAAAGCTTGAGGTAATGAAAGTATTCAATGAATTTGCTGTTATAAATGGGAATTTAATGTTATAAACTTAAGTTGTAAATTGAAATACTACCATAATTAAAGGTAAGTATTATAATTAGGTGATTTTAAAACTTAAGTAAATAGAATGAAATTCTATAATTAATGAAACTGTGAGAAATAAATAAATAAAATTTAGAAATGCATAAATGGACTGCAATAAAAAGAAACTTCCATGACATTAAAAAAAAATGAATATGATAAGTAATAAATAAAGAAAAATGAGGTAATCACTCAATGAATAAAATAAAGGAAATCAAACAACTAAAGTATGAAATAAAATTATAATAAGTTAATTTGATTTGTTGGGTTGAATTGTTATTGTTTGATTTATGGTTGGTCAGGTAAGGAAATTCGAAATTGTTGGATGAATAAATAAATTATTTTGTTCCATCTAAGACTGTTGAGTAAATGATGCACTTGATAGTTATTTTTCACTCCGTACAATTCCAAGTTTTGAACCTGAACAACTATTTGCTTGCTAATTGAATGGTTGTTTTGTTTCTTGTATATGTTGTTTGTTGAAATGGATGGTTGTGTATTGATTTGTTGTTAGGGATTGAAACCACTCAAATATTTCACTCTATATAATTGTTAACCCTTGAGATTTTATAAGTGAAATGTAGGGTATGGAAGCAAATTGCTACTGCTTTTGGTTCCATACATTTAGCGTAAGTTGCTCGACAAATAGGTACGTTTTCGGATTATGATTTATAGCGCTATTTTACATATTTTCCAGTGTAGGGATATATATTATTTTGGAAAATATTTGTGTATATAGTTATATTTATATTATATTATCTTCCGAGCCTCTCCGTACAAAGGAGACTCTGCCAAAATTTTCCCATAAATTTCGGTCTTAGAAGAATTTGAAAATGTTTTACAAACTTTAATAAATTATGTATAAAAGATTTAAATGGGTTTAAATTGGTATATTTTATGTTAAATTATTTTATTTTGTAAATTTATTTGTTATAAATTAAATTAAGAAAGATATTGTTTTTTTATTTGTTCTTTTCACTTCTTTCCCTTTTCGGGGACGAAAAGTTTTGAGTGGGGGAGAGTGTAACGACCCGTAAATTTCGATAAGTTAATTCGTGTTTTTAATAGGATTTCTAATTTAAATTTAGGAAGAAACAGAAATCTTATTTTTTATAGGAAAGAGAATGTTGAAATTAGATGTATCAAGGGTAATTAAAACTTACAAATTGAATTATATATTACAATTAATTGTAATAGTGGAAAGTGTTGTAATTGGCTATAAGGTTAGAAATAAGTAAATAAAGGCAAGTACTGAATTCATCAATGAAAATAAATTTTATTTTTAGTACAATTCCTTTTTATTAACTATTGTAAGGTGTTAATTTATTGAAATGGAAAAATTGACAATAGATTTAATTTGTATGTTGGATAATAAATTGCAATAACTAAAGTTAGTAATTAATGGGTTAAAGGGAATACCAATTTACTCATATAAGTGAATATAAGTGGATGTAACAAAATAAATAGGAAACGATAATTATTCATAAGTGATGGTTGTTGTAAAAGGAATAACTAATTGGATTTAAAATCTTAATTTGTATGTGTGCATATATTTAATGGAATGTGAGGAAAACAAAATGTAAGGATTTGATTAATATATATGTTATTTATTCAGGGCATTAAATAAAATTGGGAATCCAATTGTAATTAATGGTAATAATGATGGTATTGGCTAATAAATTTAATTTAATACCCATAAATGAACGGGCGTAAATGTATACTAGGTTACTTATCCAATAGAAGGAAAGAAAAGTAAATATTGAATTGATTGATGAATAATTATGCATCGAACAGTAATTGAATGTAAAGTTAATGGTAATTGTATAAAATCAATATAATATAATGAATTACAAATTGTGGGTTGATATTAAAGTGTGGATAGAAATGTGATTGGTTATATTAATTGAATAGAATTCAAATTTGATGGGAAAGGTAAATGGGTATTTGGTAATAAATTTAAACGGACTTAAATAGTGATTTTATTTAATTAATGTATATAATAAATGGTGATTAAAATAAAACCAATACTCTGTAAATATCTATAATATTTGAGTGGAGATAATACACTTATAAAATGCGGAATTAAGAGTTTTACAACAATTATTATGAGTTATATACTTAGTTCATTCAATTAGATTTGGAAAACATTGCAATAAATATAAAGTAAGTGTTACGTTAAAATATATTAAGGTAATATGATTAGTGAATAAAAAGATTGAAAATAAAGCTTTATAAATTGCTTGGAATCTAAAATTTTATGAAAAGATTTATTGAAATTAAATGGATTAAATATTTAAAATTACGTAAATATTAATTTAGATAAAAAGGGTAGTCATTTGTGTAATAAGAAGTATGAATCTATTGTAGATTTACTTATAAAATGGCAGTTGTGTAAATGAAAATTTAACATTTAATATTCCGTTAATAGAGATTTAAGTGTAATTGAAGCATATTAAGATAATAGATTTTAAATCCATCGATTTGAAACATGTAAATGGAATAACCATTGATTTCTTTGATTTAATATAAATTTTTAGAAAGTTAAATTATAATTTGTGAATTTAATGAGATTAAGGATTTATATTGAAATTTATAAATTTACCTTCTGTAATTTGACATCTAAACTTGTTTAAAACTTTGTAAATGATAAGAATTTTTAAAAGTGATAAAATGGCTCAATTTTAGAATATAAATATAAAATTGGATTTTATTTATTTATTTTGAATTTATTTAATTAATATAAAAATAGCCATTTTTGTCACGGACTCGGATTTCGACGAAACCAGTTTCATCGGATCCATATCGGGGAATTATTGTAGGGTTTGAAGTTTCGTAGCGATCGGACTTGTCGTTTGATCGTACGAACGCGAAACGCTTCGAAATCGATTTAATTGAAATCAATTTGAAATCAATTTGGAAATATTGTTTTCAGCATAACATCCTCATACGATCGAAATTGGACGTGAAACTTTTTCCATCACGTCCAGAATATTTTAAAACACCTATTTGGATATATGGATTTACCCAATTTCGTTCCGGGGTCAGAACGGGCTTTTTGGGCCACGTTAGCGTTAGCACGTATATCCAACACGATCCATCTATTCAAATTTCCAACCTATCTATATAACCCAGTTAGAAACCCTAGCCCACCTATTCTCATTTGTTTGTGCGCTCATTTCATCAGTTCCTTCTCTTCTTCCAATGGCTAGAAACCCTGGATCCATGGTCAATTTCAAAAAATCAAATCCAAAGTCAAAAATTAGAATCCTCGGAAAATTCTGGAAAAATTATATGTTGAAGCCCTCAGTGAACAAAATCTTCTGGTGCTGGTCATTTTTCCATTCGATGTACCGTTTGCCATGAAAAAAATTGAAACAGTACCGGCCGTTCATCACGGCATCACAAAAATTCGTCGGATCGGAAAACGGTTTCTGGGTTTGGTGGAGATCGACGCGTGCTTCGCATCCATGGGGTTTATTCGGAGAGTTAACGGTTGGATCGTGTGATTTTAATTTGATTAGGGTTAAACATAAGGGGGCGGCGGTTGTGTTTTGGCGACCGTAGGTGGGGTTGCATGGCCGTTAGCAGGCGACGGTGTCGAAGGGGTGGTCGGAGGCACGAGTTGGTAGGGCAACGATCGCGACTGGAGGCAATCAACGATCGGTCAAGTGGGAGCTTTTTTGTTGCGTGTGCTTCAGGTTCATACGCAAGTTACTGTGCATGCGCTATGGGCTTGGGAGAGATGAATGGTGACGTGGCAAAGGAAGTAATGTGTTCACTTTTGTTTGTTCCATTTAATTTAAATTCAATCACAATTTTCTCAATATCTCTCGCATACGAACTCCGTTTCACACGCTGTTTTTTTTGTTAGGATCGAAATAAAATTCCAAATCTTTTGACGCTAGTTTGGATAGATTTGGAGACCGTCGAAATTTTGGATTTAAATCGGATTTAAATTCGATTTAAATCCAAAAGGTGAGTGTTTTAACCCACTCACAACTTCTAAGATATCTTATGTTTGTTAATTTGACTTAAGATATGAGTAGAAATTTATTTATGATTTTTTGGCATGTTTTATTCATCATCTTAGTTAATTCGCATTTATTTAATTTAACTGTTAATTAATTTTATTTATTGCATATAAATTGATAGTTAGAATTTATTTATTTGCATATAACTGCTAGTTCAACAGTTATTAAATTTATTTATTTGCATATAAACCGCTAGTTTAACAGTTGTTGAATTTATTTTTGAATATAAACTGTTGGTTAATACATGTTATTTATTACCTGTATAATTTATATGCTCTATATCGATGATTGTTTAAATTGGATGATGATTGCAAATGATGGTTGATGGTTGATATTTGGATGAATGGATGCTACATTTATATTGTATAAACTTCAAGTCACCATGCATTTTCATTTCATTCGGGATTGCGGTTTGAAATGATATACAACCGCATTTTTTATTTTAAATTGCGGATTGAAATGATAAACATCCGTATCACTTGACCGTAGGGTAGAAAATTTTATACAGGCACCGCGGTATGTATATATATAAATATTTTGAAATGATTTTCTTTGGTTTTTGTATAGTTATATATATGGTTTATGGGATATTAATTTGGTTATTGATAAAGGTTATTATATATATAGTAATTTCCGGTTTTTAAGCTTTGGATAAATTTGATTGAAGTTTTAAATAAAGTTTGATTTTAAGATCAAATAAGATTAAGCATTTATTTAACATTTAATTTCTGGAGTTTCATTAACTTAAATGAGAATAAGGTTGGAAGATGAATATTAAGTTAAATTGGAATTAAATAAAAAGTTAGAATTTTTAAAATATATGATTTTATAACTTGATTTTTGTGTAGAGTGATCTAAATGAATATCTGGTTGATTTAAATGAATATATCAAGTTAAATAAATTGAAAGATTTTCCAATTATGGGAAGTTGAAGGTTTTACTTAAATTATATTGAACTCATTAAGTAAACATTTCAAGTCTAAATAATAAGTAATTGAATTTGATATATATGGGTTTGTCAAATGAGTTTGTTTCGAAATGGTGAAATATTTAAAGCTTTGAAACATAAGAATTAAAAATGGTATTTGGAAGTTAAATTGATATTTGGAATTGATTTGTGAAATGAAAAGAAGCTATTTTGTTTTATAAAAGAATTTAATATTTAACCATTTGAGAGATGGAAATTTGTTTCAAAGTTATGATTTTCAAGGTAGTTCAATTTGGAAATATTATATTCCAGAGTTTTGATTTCTAAATATTTTACTTTGGAAACCCTATGATTTTGGAAAGAATATATATTGGAAAATAAAATGACATTATATTGGTTTGGGCCTAAATGATAACGTATTGATTTGGGGTTTTAAAAATATAAATGATATCGTATTTATATGGCTTTAAAATGGATATTTTATTCTGGTTTTAAAGTATAATTATTTTAAATGACCGCGGTGTTATAATAACGTTTGGTTGTTGAAGAGACCGGGATCGGAAGTTGTCATACTCTCTGCCAACTCCAAAAACCACTTTAACAACCGTGTACGCGGTGGAGATTCCAGAATGAAGTAGGATGGTGACGGCGTTTCCTTTGAGGTAAATACGTGGACCCAACTCCCGTGAGTTGGCATAAGGTGGCTAAAACAGGAGTGATTCTCGAGCTAATGAGGTCATTCCTCTGATCGAATGCACTCCTTCGATATTACATTCTGACTTTTGGATTGATTCGATGGCCACTTTTGATTTATGATTTAGGGGTGTTGTTCGAGGTGGGCGGTAGCTGTGCGATGCGCGTTTCCACCAGCCCGGATAGCAATTCGTATATCTACCCTGGCATTGCCTAGTTGTGCCGTGTCACCTACCCTATCGCTCCTTGTATGAGTTTGGATTTCTCCCTAGCCCGTATGGTATCCTCTGGTGGCTTCCCGATCAGGAGGGACTATGATATTGGATGGACTACTGGGACTATTATGTGTTAAGGGCTATATGGGTAACCCCTTAATGCTAAGAAAAAAGTAAGTTTATTTTACAATTAGACACTGTTATAATAGCGCAATATACTACATAGTAAATAGTTTAACGGATCCTTAGGAGATGTAAATCCCGAGCATCTCTTGAGTTACTGCACTCATATTTATTTCTGTTAATTTAACTCACATAAGATCTTTTAGTTCTGACTCGAGTGTTTTTGTTTTTCAAATTCGCTCGGGTTAGTCCGAGCGTTTCAGGATTTTAAGACTTTATTTCTGGAGGACGAAGACGAGGATTTCATTATTATTATTATTATTATATTATATGGTTCCACTACACACTGTATTCCGCTGCATTGGTATTTATTGGTATGTGAACTCTGGTATTTATGTTATAAAGAAGAATCAAATGTTTTGTAAACAGTTTTATGAACTGTATATTTATTATTATATTTTATCCTTCCGCTATGAGATTCTGTTTAGTTTTTTTCTCTTCTCTATTTTTTTATTTACCCCATAACAATCCATCCTTACGTATGGTTTGAATTGGCACGTGTGTCGATTTAAAGCGTGCGAAAAGGCGGGACGTTACAACTAGTTTCGTCGAATTTCGAGATTGTGCCTCGGAAGGCTATTTTTAAATTCAATTTAAACGATATATTATTAAAATTGAACAAATCACTTTTAAATTAAATTTCTATTATCCTATTACCATCAGTATGATCGTTAAAATTTTATAAGCCTTCAAATTATTTTAAACAGGCTTAGAGATTTCAGATTCAACAATTTATCCAATTTCAATTATTAAATTCAATATTTAAACTATATAATTCAATGATTTAATTATCAAGTAAATATTGATATCTTGAATTCAAGTTAAAATTAACTTTTAAATGTTAAAAATCAATTTATTTATCCCATTTTAAATTGTTAAAACAAATCCGGGTCGTCACAATAATATTAATCTTAGCCAACATAAGCATTTCGCACTTATGCCTTGTATAGCTACAATGTTCAATAGCCGGTTACCACCACATTCCATGGCAGGTTATACAACTAAAACCATACAGGACACGTATTGTTT
Organism: Allium cepa; assembly: GCA_030765085.1. Lineage (NCBI taxonomy): Eukaryota > Viridiplantae > Streptophyta > Magnoliopsida > Asparagales > Amaryllidaceae > Allium > Allium cepa. The sequence continues at coordinate 363,155,638 of CM060942.1, forward strand.
CTTCGGATTTCCAACAAATGGTCAGGCTAAGGAACTTCCTACTGCCACATGGGTATGCCTCTGGAGGGACGCCCCGAGAACCTGACCCGAACTCTGCCAAAACAAGGCCGGGTTACCTCTGCAAAAATAGGTAACTACTGACACGAGTATGTCATCCCCTGGTTGTAAACAATCTTTACCCGAGGATCCTCAACAACAACAATCACAAAGTAATATATATTTGCGATATCCACAAAAGTTAAGTACATGGGAACGTATAGGGTCATCTACTCCACTAGGTAGGAATATATCCAAATACCAATCAATATATCATATATCATTCAAACAATCATCAGTCATCATATAATAAATTGTTTCTCACTTATATAAATATATCAGTGAGTCAGAAAGAGTGAGTTGTACTCACTTTGCTTGTAGTCGTCGCGATAGCGATTTATTTCTGTTAAAATTAAACAAGCATTCAATATCAACCAAAATTTTCACTCACTCAAATTAATCCCAATCAGCTCTATAATGTAGTGCTCGTTAATACGAACCCAACGCAATTTGTTTCATGCGAAACTGAACTTGTATGACAAAGATACAATGTTTTAAAGTTTATTTTATAAGATCATTAATTTACTATTTTTTTTTAATTTTAAACTTGCTTTCAGTCCTAGCTGCACAATTTTACGCCCTAGATCACGGCCGTGTGATTTCTTCTTTCTTCTTCCATGTTACATCGTCCAAAATCGAACCCATGCCGCCCTTATCTATGAATTAACTCGGCTCCATCTTCGATCGTGACGATGATCAAGGGCCGCCAAACGAACAGCCATCACAAGCTCCACCTACACCCTGAATTTGGTTGAGCTCGGTCACCTCCTCATGTGTATAAACGCGTGCGAAATTGAGATGAACACGGTGACTTTTCTCACTCCTTGCTGCGAATTGGACAATCATATCCGTATGGATTTGATGGTCTCACCTAGATCTACAACAGTGTAGTTCAAATATTTTTCTAATTGTTGATGGATTTAGAGATAATGAGGAGTGAAGAATCAAAGTTATGGCCATTAAAACCAAAATGGCGGCTAGGGTTTCTAACCCTAAGTTTTGTAAAAAAATGGAAAAAAATGAAGGGCTTTTATAGAAAATATTCGTGCACTATTCATCCATAAAATTTCCAAACTCGAAACAAAACATGCCGCCTGCCGTTTATAATGTTTTACCCTACTTCAAACGCAATGGAATGTATACCGGGAGCCAATTCGATCATATTTGGAAGATAGGTTTTCAAATCGACTATTTGAAATCCTACAATAATTTAACATTCGGATCCAATGAAACTAGTTTCGTCAAAATACGAGACTGTTTGAAAAATGACCATCTGTACACGTCAATTAAATATTAAAATATTTAATTTTTTTTACAAATAAACTTTTAATTCGATTTGAAAGTTTACTAACATCATTTAAATTCAACTAGAATTTATTACAACATTATAAATCATTTTCATTCACATTAAATCCAGTTTCCAATTATTTGCGCAATTTTAAATATTAAATTAACAATTTAATTATCCAATTAAATCACTATATTCGAAATATATGTTATTCGACTTATAGAATTAACTTTTAAATATTTAAAATGAATTAAATATACGAATTTCAAATGACTGAAATTCTGGGTCGTTACATTCTCCCCTACTTAAAAGAATTTCATCCTCGAAATTACCAAGTAAGAAAAAGCCACAAAATCGATTAACTTTTCAAAATAATTCGTTAAACTTCTTACAAAAGCTTTTCTAAGTTTTCAAATCTACTTAGTTATCTTTTCAAAACCAACTAATATTGTTTAACTTTTATGACTCAAATTCAAAAAATTTCCAAAATCTCAAAAATATTCAAACGCCTTAAATTTTCAAAAAATTTCGATAGCATCTCCTTTGCTCGGTTCGATCATAGTAGGACCCAACATATATATATATATATATATATATATATATATCACAAATATACATCTCATCTACGAGGATGAGGCATCTCGAAGGGAAAAAAGTGTAAAAGTACGATATGTAATCCGAGATATGCACCTTATATATTATTAGTGAGCATATACAACTAATATAGCGCGAAAGCGAGCTCCAAAAGCGAAGCAAGCGCCATACGCACCTACTAAACACTCAACAAACAATGAGAAATATGTATATATGAAAGTAATATCAATATACAACATATATCAATACAATAACTATATACGCCAGTATATGAAATTGAAATCAAAAACAACAAATCCAATCATCAAACATCTATCATCCAACAAAGCAATATCCATCCAATCAATCAATAATCAAATCCATATAAACTCATTTTCTCATTAACATTCATTGAATTGGTTTTCAATTTAAATCACATTTGATTCTTTAATATTGGATTTTATTAAAATTCATTTATTCAAATTCAATTAGTTTACATTCACTTATTCATATTCAAATTAGTTCACTTTTAAATCAAATCAAATTCAACTCTATTTAGATTCACTTACTTCCAATTTGAATTCAATTATTTTAGCTTTCAATTTCATTAATTCAACTTCATTAATATTTAATGAATTTCTATTCAATCAACTAACAACCATGCAACAACCAATGTATAACCAACATTTACCAAATTAATTTACTTTACATTCATTTAATTTGGTTCAACACTTTTAATTCCAATTGGTTTAACATTCAATTGACTTTCATTCAATTATTCAATCCACAACTTCTTAACCTAAGTTTTATTCAATTCTTAACAACAACATTTTATAATCCATGTTTATCCCTAATTCACTTTTACAATTAATGTTGAATTTCATAATATAGCTCAAGTTTATATTCATTTTATTCACTTATTAATTTACTTCGATACCAAAATCAACTTCATTTAACATCGCTTAAGTTATCTTTCATTCCAATTTCATTTACCTTCACTTTCACTATACAACTTAAGTTCATCTCTAATTCATTTCAAATTCTGTTTTATTTTACTTTTATTTAAGTCAAATTCATATCACTATTAAAATTCAAATTTTGTTTGTTTAACAAAATTGTTTAACCATTTTAACAATTGGTTTTACTTAATTTCTCACTTTACAAGTTATACAACTTATTAATCTAAACAATCAAATCCATATTATATAATCTCTAACCTCTTAAGTTTAATTTCCAATCCAATAACTTATTTAATCTAGTTAAAATTCAATTCAATTTATTTGAAATTCCTTTAGTTAAATTTCAAATCATATATTTATTATGCTAACTCACACTTATTTCAACTTTACCAAAGCTAAAATTTTATTATCTCATATTATAAGTTCAAAACTAATTCGACTTATATTTATCAATTAGACTTGATTTAGAATCAAATTCGTTTAACACAACAACACTTCAATTTTCAATTTACTTTTGGTAGCAAATCCATCACATAGAAACTCGAAAATGATACCGATGATGCTGCAGTCATCACCCTTATTATTTCCCAGCAACGGTAATGAATTCAATGCGTTTTATTCTTTAAAAAAATTCCTTTTATTTATAAATCACATTTATAAATATATTTATATAGTTCTACTTCTTATATATAAGATTATTTCACAATTGTAAATCATATTAATTATAATTCCATACTTATAATTCATTAGCTTATATAATTTATTCTCTTACAATTGTTGTTTCTATATAGATTATTCAAACAGCTTTTATTTAACTTATATATGCTTACATTTTCAAATAACCAAACAATTAGTTTATATACACTTTAATAATTCTGAAAAAATTTTTATATATAAAATATAATCGAGGTAAAATTATTTCATTTACCCAATTTAAAATGATACTATGTCGACTTGCCTCGTTTAAGTGTTCAGAAATCCCTATCGATAATATGGCGTCCCACGTACCGACCAGAATTCACAAACATCTCAACGGATGAGCAAACACAATATAAAATATATTATATTTACTAACAAATACGTGCTCATATATATAATACACTCAAACTCAATCTAGGCTGCTACTGTCCTTGTCTATACTGAGTACACATCAAAGCTTAGGAATATACAAAATCTGAGCTCTGATACCAAATGTGACGACCCGCAAATCCGTACCCTTTGAATCGACAATAATCCACACATGTCCGACCCAAAAGCACAGACTGACGGAAAGTCAAGAGAAAGAAAAGAAGAGAGAAGAAGAGAAGAGAAGAAAGAGAGAAGATAGAACCAAATAGAACAATATAGAATCTCACATCGCAGTGGATAATATATAATATCATATCAATGATCTTTATAAAACAGAAACTTTATATATACACATCAATTAGTGTTCAACAATCAATCAATAGTTATCAGACTGAACAGTTATAATAACCTGTCCTCACAATTGCTGATAATATACAACAACAAACAAAGCATAGCGGATAATCAAAACAAGTACGTGTATACGAAAATGAAGATCTCCCGCTCTCCTGCTGAACATCACTAAACAAATCTGATCCCGGTCTCTTCGCACCAATTACGCAAAAGCGTTTCTCAACCTTACACAGAAACTAAGTCTCAGAGACTTATCACGTCTCCAACTTTCAACTTGCTATCCTTCGGGCCAAGAAGGAAGCTCGATAGATTGGAGTAGTACTCCACACTATACAAATCAACATCCTTAACTCAAAGGATAATCAAGCCTACACAGAAGGCTACGTACTAAGTGCACGACTAAATAGTTCCCACATCAAGTCGAGGAACTAAATTTTTTTGCCAAGTCTGGTAGCTTGTTGTTTAACTATCAAAGTAAACAAACAAAGGTTCAGCACCATAACAATCACTATGCCCTTTTAATTAATCTTTTATTAATTAAATTATTGCCAATTATTCACTTCAATTTATCTTTGAAAAGATATATTCCCAAACCATTTCAACTTTACAATATTGGAAAACATTTCCATATACTTATTTATAATAAGTAATTCACAATTCAATTTATTTTCAACACTTAGAAAATATTATATATACTTAAATCAGGATTAAGTATATATTTCATTCTTTAAGGAAAAGATTCTTTTAAACATCTTTATTTGGGTGAAAATGAATGTTGCGTAAAACATCGTTACGACAACCCAAAATCAATAGTATAGGGATTCGATAATAAGATAGATATATAAATACCAATACTATACAAAAACATTTCCTTTCGGAAATCATTTACTATAACAACAGTGTTATAGTCCATCATTTCCTAATTTCTCAAAAACGCCTATTTCAACAATAAATGCTGAAATCTATGGTTTTGATACTTAACACATTTTAAAACCATCTTTAAATCATTTTATCCATTTAAAATATCACATCCCAAAACACTCGTTTTAAAATATTATTCACTATCCAAAATCGTGAATATAAATCGTTTACCAAATTTAATATTATCTCAACATTTAATTTAAAGGATCATTCACTATCAAAAATCATCAATAAAATTCCTTTAAATAAACTTTTATATTTAACCAATCAAAATCAATTGATTTCGGAATTATAAAACAATGTTTATAAATTCAATTCATATTTTATTAAAACTTCAATTTATAAATTCTCTTATAAATCAATTATGGTTAATAACGTAATTACGTGCCGAAATCCAATTTATAAGTTAATTACTTATAAATCATTTATTTTACAAATTCATTTATTTTATAACTTCAATATATAAATCTTATTCACTTATAAACTCCATTTATAACTTTATTTTAACAGTTACAAATCTCCTTCACAATTTCATCATTTCGATTTATAAAAATCCAATTTTATAAATCTTATATATAAACCTTTTATAATAAATTCAAAAATTCTCATTTTATAATTTTTCACCAAATAGTAATCTCCACATTTCAAATATCATATTCTGATTATATTTCCCAAAAATCATAATTTTTATAACATGAGAATTATAACATTTATTTATTTTAAATAAATCTATTCCTTTAACACTTCAAAATTCGAAAAAAAACCGTATATATTTTCAAAATGACTTAAAAATCCTTTTAAATTTGGAAATCAGCACATTAACATTTTTAAATTTCCAAAATAGGGCCAATGCCGCAACAACACTAAATACATCAATCATGGCATCCAAAACATCATATATCATATGATAATAGAATATATCACACTATCTATAAATAAATCAATACTGGTGAAGAATCTAGTTGGATCCCTCTAACCTGCCATCTGCAATAAATATACATATTAGAATACGTGTACAATGTCCACTTCGAGGCAGACGCGCGTACAAAAGTGTCATCCGCTCATACACAGGAATGTATAGGGTCATCTGCTCCACTGGCACGAATATCCAAATACCCATCAATATATCATATATCATCCAAACAATCATCAATCATCATATAATAAATTATTTCTCACATATAAAAATATCAGCGAGTCCGAAAGAATGAGTTGTACTCACTTTGCTTGTACCATCGCGATAGCGATTTATTCCGATTAAAATTAAGCAAGCATTTAATTTCAACCAAAATTTTCGCTGGTCGAAGTAAATCCCAATCCAACTCCATAATGTAGTGCTCGTCAATACGAACCCAATGCAATTCGTTTCGTGCGAAACGGACCTCGTATGACAAAGATACAATGTTTCAAAGTTTATATGAATTATAAGATAATTAATTTACTATTTCTTTTTAACTTTAAAACTGCTTTCAATCCTAGCTACACGATTTTACGCCCTAGATCTCGGACGCCCGATTTCTTCATTCTTCTTCCAGGTTACATTGTTCAAAACTGAACCCATGCCGCCTTTATCTATGAATTAACGCGGCTCCATCTTCGCTCGTGACGACGATCTGGGGACACCGAACGAACGACCATCACAAGCTCCACCTACACCCTGAATTTGGTCGAGCTCGGTCATCTCCTCGTGTGGATAAACGCACACGAAATCGAGACAAACATGGTGACTTTTCTCACTCATCGTTCTGAATTGGATAATCTTATCCATATGGATTTAAAGGTCTCACCTAGACCTACAACGTTGTAGTTGAAAGATTTTTCTAATTGTTGATGGATTTAGAGATTTTGAGGAGAGAAGATTCGAAGGTTTATGGCCATTAAAATGAAAAGGATGGATGGGGTTTCTAACCCTAAGTTTTGTGAAAAAATGAAAAAATGAAGGGCCTTTATAGAAAATATTCGTGCCAGATAAATAGGCACAAGAAAGAAGTTGCAAAAAAATTTAGTCTCAGGGACAAGTTTGCTTTTTAGTCTGAAGGACACATTTTAGTGTAAACTGAAAATGATAGTTACAATTATCATTCTGTGAATTACACTAAATAGTGTCCTTCGGCCTAAAAAACAAACATCCTGTCCCTCAAACTAAATTTTTCTATAACCTTTTTCTTGAGCCTAAAAACCCCTATTCGTGCGCTATTCATCTAGAAAATATCTGAACTCGAAACGAAGCATGCCGCCTGGCGTTTATAACGTTTTACCCCTATTCCGCACGCAATAGAATATATATATGGAGCCAATTCAATTGTATTTGGAAGATAGGTTTTCAAATCGACTATTTAAATTTAAAATTTACTTAAATAGATTCCTACGCATTTTAGCTTGCCCCAGACAAACCTTAAATCTGATTGACATGAAATTTTAAATCCTACAATAATTTAACATTACGGATCCAATGAAACTGGTTTTGTTAAAATCCAAGACTGTTTGAAAAATGACCATTTTACACGTCAATTAAATATTAATATATTCAACTTTTTACATATCAATTTTTAATTCGATTTTAAAAGTTTACTAACATCATTTAAATTCAACCAGAATTTATTACCATATTATAAATCATTTTCATTCATATTAAATCCAATTTCCAATTATATACGCAATTTCAAATATTAAATTAACAATTTAATTATCCATTTAAAACACTATATTCGAAATATAAGTTATTCGACTTATAAAATTAACTTTTAAATATTTAAAATTAATTAAATATACGAATTCCAAATGACTAAAATTCTGGGTCATTGCATGAACTGTTATTTGATTATTATATTTTTTCATTCCTAACGCAGCTTATACTTAGGCTCGAATAGTTTAGATACCAAACTGTCACAACCTATCCAGGATCTTCCTCACGAAGTGATGATTTTGTGTCAAATAAACTGATAGAACGATAAATGCTCAATTCCGTTGATCGTGATGATGCCGGAATCTAGCTATCTCCAACCCATTGATCTCGCAAGATACCGTGTTGAAAGATCTACAATTCGATCGTTGATCACTCGCAAGTGATACCGAGAATTGGCTTCAACTTCGTTGATTCGTGCACGAATATCCCGAAGATGGAAAGAAGAAGGAGATCACACTCAACTTCAACAATGGTGGCCAAAGCTCACACACATTTTTTTTTTCAAAATCAACTTCCTTTTACAAATGACAACACACCCCTATTTATAGGAAATTACAACACACGCGAATTAACCCCATACGACTCATGACATACGATTTAACACAATTACAAGTTACAAACATCACACGCGACTCAATACAAAATAGGCGACTCAACATGATACGCGACTTAACAACAACACACGACCTAACAATACAACACACATGCGACTTAATAATACATCATACACATGTGACTTAACAATATACGACCTAAGAACAATGCGACATAAGAGATCAGCATACGACTTAAGAAGATAGCAGCTTCATGCGACATAAGAAACCATGCGACCTAAGCGACATAGCAACATAAGAGAAAGCACGGCTTCAGGAATGGCTCAAGCGACTTAAGGAATCAGCGACTCAACACATGCGACTTAAGAAATGCGGTATAACTTAACGGCTTAAGGAATGCAAAATAAGCTTGAGCGACTTAAGGCATATGTTGGTTGTGACATAAGATTGAGCGACATAAGCGACATAACTCGCTTATCATAATGCGCTGCGTCATCTGGCATGCGACTTAAGGATGGTTGGGGCGGCTTAAGGTCGTTGAGCGACTTAAGCGACATAACTCGCTTATCATGATGCGCTGATGGTTGGGGCGGCTTCAGGTCATTGAGCGACATATGTGGTTGCGACTTAAGGAAATGTGACTTAACATGGTGCGCTGCATCCCTTGGTTGAAAAGAATTCGTCCCCGAATTTACACTTTCCTCTTCTTCGACATACTTATTCTCATGACATGGAATCAAGTGTTTGACGTTGAAAACGTCGGCAGTATGGGTATGATCCGGCAATCTTAACTGATAAGCATTCTCATTAGTCTTCTATACGATTTCCAAAGGACCAATCTTTCTAGCAGCTAGTTTGTTGTAAGTACCAATAGGAAATCGATCCTTAGTCAATACTGCATATACAAAATCTCCTTCTTTGAACTCAACGTATCGTCGTTTAATATCTACGGATTGCTTATATTTATCATTCACCATAAACAATCGTTCCTGCACAACCTTATGGCACTCTCGCAATTCATTCACAAAATCACTAGCTCGTTTGATCACTCCTTTCTGTTGTGGTACTATAGATAAATCCAATGGTCCCTAAGGAATTGTTGAGTAAACGACCTGGAATGGACTGAACCCAGTGCTACGATTAACTGCATGGTTGTGTGCAAACTCAGCTTGACACAGCTTGGAATCCCAACTCTTCAAATTGTCATTCACGAGGCATCTCAATAGATTTCCTAAGGATCTATTCACAACTTTCGTCTGTCCATCCATCCGTGGATGATAAGCACTACTAAATTTCAGCTTTGTCCCGACCGTTCTACAAAGACTCATCAAAAAATGACTCAGAAAATGAGTGTCTCTATCCGATACAATAAATTCAGGCAACCCGTTAAGACGGTAGATCTCTGTAATGAAACGGGTTTTTCCCGCTCGAAAATCGACATCCATACTTCATTCGTACTCGAATGCCGTAGATTCGATCGTTCAAAACCGATTCGCCGGAGCTTATACCAACATTAAGTAAATAACACAGCGGAAATAAAAGAATAATACATTGATATACAACACTGATACAACAAAGTGATACAATGAATATCAATATACATCAGAGATACAATAAAATAGCAGCGGAAAGAAAATAGATAACACTAGCAGCGGAACAAATAACTCTAAGATAGTCTTCAACGAAGAACTCCAAATCTGAACTCCATCTCCAAGAACCAATCCAGCAATAGCTCGAACTTCCCATAACAATGCACCAAGCTAGGCAAGACTGGTGCGAACCAAAGACTGAACTAACTCCAGATAATCCACTATATCTAATTATCTGAAAAACCCAACTCTAGACTGCTCGTGTAGAAAATAATTAGCACCCAGAGTTTAGGAAAGGAACAATAAACTCCGGATCAGTCATGGGACTAGTGTGAGCAACAAAAATGGTTTATCTTTTAAAACAATCAACAAAAGAATTTTAAAATAAATTCGCAATGTTTTTTTGAAAATGAAACTACCATAAGACCTCCCACCACACACACAATGCAAACGCAGACTTGGAGGAGATTTCTTCTTATGATAGTCAAACATGCTTAATACGCAGAAAATTTCTTTGATATTATTATTATAAGTGCATGGTGCAGAAAACATTTCAAAAGTAGAATATAAATCTTAGCCAGCATAGACATTTCGAACTATGCCTACTATAGCTACCATCCAAACAGTGGGGCGCCACCATAAGTGAATGGCAGGTTCTACAACTAAAACCGTACAAGGCTCGTATTGTTTCTTTGGATTTCCAACAATGGTCAGGCAAAGGAACTTCCCATTGCCACATGGAAACGCCTCTGGAAGGACGTCCCGAGAACCTAACCGGATCTCTGCCAACACAAGGCCGGGTTACCCCTAACTGGGTAACTACTGACACGAGTATGCCACCTCCCGGTTGTAACAACCTTTAACCGGGGCCCCAACATCAAATTACAAAACAAGATATATATATAGGTTTGTGATGTCCACATAAGTAAGTATCTGGGCTCCATACCATGATACCACTTCTATCCAGAAGGAGATGTACATACCCTAAAGGGGCGCTACCTCCTAATAACCTTGCTGCATCTTTCCTGTTTTGACCATTCCTGGGTGTGAGGTTCGACGAAGTCACGTCCACAAAGCCACGCTTTGGTACAAAGCCATGCTTTGGGTCAACAAATGATCAAAGTAATGATCAAAAAGATAAATGATCAAACAAATGATCATATCACAAATGATCAAACAATGATCATTTCACAGCAACACTTAGCATGTCACATTACCAAATTAGGAATATATCGCTGATAACCTTCAACTACATAACCTCTGAGCTCGTACGTCTCAGAGAAGGGTGTTAAGCTAAAAGAATAAATTCTCCGCCACTAACAGAAATGTATTTGAAAGAAATTTGCTTTATATCTCAAAATGTAATGTCAGTCACACAATCCATAAAAGTCTGTTCCGGGCTCGAACAGAACCGAAGGCACTTCCAAAGAAGTCCTTGCAATCCGGGTATTCACAATCCCGATCGGATTTTCCATCACTTAGGGAATCTCTATACCGGGAGCTACCCAGTGTAGAGACAATCGATAGGTTGTCCTATCGTTCTCACAAATACTCGGACTTCACCACCAGTCTTCAAATGCTATGCATAACGACAAATCACATATTCGGAATGGGTTACTTGACACAAAGGTCCTCTCTCGGCTAAACCGAATAGTGAGCGCAATATTTAAAATATATGGATATGGGATTTCAATTAAGTCACAACTTAATAATTCAAAACTTTCTTTTCAAATGGTTTAATCCAATTACCATTTCAAATCTTTTAAACAAAAGATTTATTTCATAATGTTCACCTACTTTCTTAAATATTCATTCTCGGATTTCAAAACAATTTCGTTTCAAAAAGCTTAATTCATCAAATCTTTAAATTCAAAGATTTGTCTTATAGTTTTCAAATCGTTCCCAAATTTTCAAAACTCATTTCCAAATATTTGTTTATAACTTGGAAAACTATTTTATTTTAAACTTGATATCCCTTTAATAAAACTTCAAACGAAAACTTTTTATCTTTTAGAGACAACAGTTTTATTTTGGAAAATCCCGATTTCATTTATACAGGTTACAAACTTTGACTTAATTCAATTTCCCAAAAACAATACTTTAAATATGGTTTCAAACTAACTTTACATCTTTAATTCCTAATTTCAAATCATAGAATTCAATTCCTAATTTTGAATTCAAATTTAAATCACATTGTTTAAATTTCAAAACTTAATTAAAATGAATTTTAACTTGAAATTACATTTCAAAAGCTTTTCACATTTATTCTGATTCCATTACCAAAACATTTGAATTCAAATGTTCAATTTTTATAAATCATTTCAAAATCTGTGACTTAATCGATTTCCTTGTGAAATCCATATTTGTGTGTGTATAAGTGTGGTCCAGGGGTTTAACACAATAGTGCACAACCATTCAATCATCACAGATCAAATACGACAACATATTCGATAAGCGATATAAACTATAACACTTATCTTTCATACACAGATTCGCATATATATATATATATATATATATCACAGACAATAAATTACATCATAGATCACAACACAAATCAGGATAATCATAAAGCATCAATATCAGGGATATCAAATAATTTATCATTCAGTATAATCCAAACATCCGTAGGTAGGATAAATCCAATTATCTGATTATCACTTAAATTAGTTACATCCTGTAATTATCAATTAATTACTTTTCTAAGTAATTATATTTTCTAAAATATTCAGGTGATTATTCTGAATTAATTAACTTAAGTGATAAATCTGAACTAATCCAATTAACTCACTTAATTATATGTATTAATTCTTTAATCAATGTCATTAAGTAATTACACTTCACAATTCCACAAATGATTATTATTAAATTAATTAATCTAGTTTATTTAAAATTAATCATATTGATTATTTATTTAAATAATCTTAGTTAATGATTTTCTTAACTATTAAATTTCTTTAATTACCCTTTTCTGAAGAAAATTTACTTATATAATCATTTTAAATTATAAATCATAAATCTTCATTAATGACGGTAAACTCATTTATATTTATGATTTGATTTTCTTTTCCATTTACAATATAATTTAAATCGATTTTCCTCTTTAGATTTAACACGCTTAAACTTATTTTTAAACAGTTAAGTTTTAAAACTTAATTAAATTCAAAATTTTGGAAATCTGATTTGGGAATTGATTCCAGGTTTATACTTTCAATTTTTAACTTCTTGAATTTCCCATCTACAATTCAATTCTATTTTGAATTCAAATTTCCCCCTCCTCCTACATTTAATTTGTCTTTAAATTTCTGAAATAAATTAGATTTGAAACTTTATTTGTTTTCAAACTAGATTTTAATTTGAACTTGAATTTATTTGCATTTTGATTTATACTCAGTTTAAAACCCATTCTGCATAAATTTAAATTTGATTCTTAATATTCCCAGAACAAACAGTTCCAGGTTGAAGCCTGTAACACAAAGCAACCCGATCCCTATATTTTCTCTTCTTTTCTTCGAGTCAATTGAAGCAACGCTTCGAACAACAACTCGAGCTACACGGGTAAATCGCGTTCAACTTGAAATTACCCCAAGATTTCCTGTACCCTTGTCTTCTTCATTTCCTCTTCTTAAGCAAATGCTGTTGGAAAGCAAATAAGACCACCCACGCTTAACACTGACACGCATCCCTCCACGTGCACGTGCACGAACGTTTCGACCACCGTAGGCCATAGCGGTGACCCTCACCGATCACTCCTCCCCACGCAAACCCCTTCGAACATTCAGATCGAAAAATAAACACGTGAATCAAAATCGAGGAGTTCGATCGACCCAAAACCCAAAACCCCATCAGGAAAACCCAACGCCACGACCATCTCGTCCACAAGACACCACGTCACCATGCCCAGAGCTTCACCGCAGTTCCCTCTCTCGTTTCCCCCAGTCGCGACTCACTCCGGTTGCTCCTCGTCGCCGTGAATTTCAATGGAACTTCGACGTCAAACTCAGGGTATAAAACCCTACCTCGATCAATACTGGCCAACACGATCGACTAAAAATTCCCAATGCATTTTTCCTACTTTCATCGACATTCCCTCGACCTTCGTGCTCAACCTCGACGTCAAATTCGCCATCGTTCGCCACCAATTGGTCGAATTGTCCAAAACATTCAATTCGAAAAATCTCACTAATTACTAGACTAAAAATCGTGATACAACCCTTAAAATTCATAGTTTACCATCACAAATTCAATTAAGTAGTCAAAACTTAAAATTATTTTAATTAATTTTCGACCCATTTAAGAATTTACTGTAAATTTAAAAACTCTGAACACAAGATCCATTTTATATACCTATAACTATTTTTAGATGAAAGCTTACATGATTTCTAACATCTTTTATTTACAAATCATAAGCAAGCTCGAATTCAAAATTTAGTTATTGAATTTATTACAAAATTGTGACTTGAAATAAACACACAGAGTATATATTTAAAACTACCCAGGCATTCAAATATACTTAATTCAAACATGCATCCCATTTTATTTCAAGTGTTCAGATAATATCAAGATATTCATTCACAAGAACAAGATAAAACCAAGATTTAAGCTGCTTTTAAACATTCATTTCAAAGTGAAGTTACTCACCTGGAACAAGATTGAACAGAGCCTTCAATATTAGAACGGGCTTTGAAATTGGAAATGCTTTTGTTTCAGTTTGAATTTTCCTGAGTTGAACTTGTGCTTCATATTTTGAAATAAAGAAACAGTTTTGAGTTTCCTGGGTGTTGATGATAATGCTTACATTTTTCTCTGGTATACTTACTTATGAACAACTATTGTATATTAAATAAAGGCAATAGCTTGGTATAGGGTATTATATTATTGTATGTACAACATAGATCGGATACTTTGTTTTCAAATGGAGGCTGATGCAAAATTTTCTTTGTACTGAGAAGATGGCTGAGATACTTGTATTAAATGCTTTAAGTCCTTTTTGTAAGCTCACACTATTTGTTATGTTATGTACAGTTCTTGCTTTACTTGTTTATGCATATTTGTACTTTGTTATTTACTTTGCAAGTGCTTTGTCTACTCGGCTGAGACGATATAAGGGGTGTTGGCATTTATTACGTCTGTTTTGTTTCTTCACTTAGGATCTTGCATTTATCACTTTGGTGGCTGCAGCTTACATACTTGTTCTTTTTAGTTCTGTTTTATACTTCATGTTTGAGTTAAAAAATTGTCATGTACATATTTTTGTCTTGTTGTTTACTGGTTTACAATAATTTATATAGAACTTGTATGTATTTCATTATGGTTTATTTTATAACCATATAATCTTATTACAACCATACTCTTAAATTTTTCTTCTATTTGAAGTTTTAATTATTAACATGCAATTTAGCACATATATTTTACTTTATGATTTAAAACAAATTCTTATTTGTTATATCTTTTCTTTAAATTATTTATTTCTAGAATTATTTATATGTTCATTTTACATAGCTATATAATTTGTCTTATGTCCATCTAATTTCTATTTCTTACATGAGAACTCAATTTTTTTATTTATTTTTAAAACCTCATATTTAAGATTTTTATTTCAAATTCACATATATACAATTTTGCAAATTCATATGACTTAATATAATTTCTTATTTGAATCGGGGAAACTCGCTGTCGTTTAAAATCAATTTTACAAAATTTTAAAAAAAAACTTCATTTAAATTATCAATTTAAATTTGTAAAAATCCGGGGTCGTTACAGACTTCCACCCTTAAAAGAATTTCGTCCTCGAAATTCGCCAGAGTGAGATAACGAAGATAGACGAAAGATAGAGGAACAATTCTCCAAGTCAAACAAGATAACTATTCTGCATTTGGCTTACCAAATTAGAATATCAATGATATGAGCACAAACTCATACAATACTATATAGGATACTCGGGTCATAAAATCTATGAAATATGCAAGAGCATTGGTCAGTTCGAAGGGATAACTAACCATACATAGAATATATTGGGACCCAAAAATAGACAGATATATGGATACAATTTCAAAGTTTTTAGTTTAAAACTAAAGTATACCTATCAACCATAAAAACCAGAGGAACCAATTCATCCAAACAACAATTCCGGCAAAATTGGAGTTTATGTCCCATATTAATATATCGAATTTCCTTCCTGGATCTACCAGGAACTATCAAAGAATTGAAAAGAGACGCTGAACAAAGAGATTGATAGAGAAAAGATTGTTTCCACTATTGCAGGAAATTTACCATTTATAGTCGTATTTCCCCATCCCCTATCTCGTTCTCTTCTTGCACTCATACTGTAACGACCCGTATTTTTAGCTATTTTAATTAGAAAATTTAAGGTGATTATTGAAGGAAAATGATTATTAATGTAATTTGTTGAATAATTTAATATTTGAAATTATTTGAATAATTGGATAACGGGTTTAATATGATTAAAATTGATTTATAAAATTCTATTTTATCATATTAAAGTTAGAATGATGTTGTAGAACTTTTAAAATCGAATTAAAAGTAAATTTGCGAAAATTGAATATTTTAATATTTAATTGACGAGTTAAAATAGCCATTTTTCAAACAGTCTCGGATTTCGACGAAACTTGTTTCATCGGATCCGTAATAGTAAATTATGGTAGGATTTCAATTTTCGTAGCAATTGGACTTGTCGTTTGGCCGTGCGAGCTTGAAACGCGTAGAAATTTAATTTCGAATTTAATTAAAATAATCGACTTCGAAAAGCTATCTTCCAGATATGATCGAATTAGGCCTTGAAACTAGTTCCATTGCGTCCGGAATGGGGGTAAAACCTTATAAACGCCTGGCGGCACGTCTCGATTGGAGTTCGGATGATTTTGGACCTACCTATATAAATATGCACGCAAACCGAGACAGTTTTATTATTATTTTAATCCAGAAACCCTAATTCTAAATCATGGCCGCCACCTATTCCATGGCCAGAAATTGCCGATCTTCTTTTCTTACGAAATCGAAAAATTCCAAAAGCAAAAGTGTAAATCTCGACGAGCTCTTCAAATCCATACGGTTGATGTATGCTAATTTTTCATGGATTCGTCCAGATCTGACTTGGAAGTGTGTACGTATTTCCTTGGACTGCGTGCAAACGACGGCGAATGACGGGATGAAACTTGGCGCGTAGGTGGCTCTGGTGAAGGGCTTCGTGGTGGCGCTAGCTGATCGTTCTGGAAGTCGACGAGGTGGTCATGAAAATTGCTTGAAGATCGGCGGCTAATGGGTTTGCATACGTGAATTTCACGTTGGGGAAGAAGCGCCGGAAAGACGGAGATGAGAGCTGCGCTGCAGTGCAGATCCGTAAGTGTTTGGAGCTCATTAAAATTTTATGTTAAATCGAACGTCGTTCGATTTGATTTAAAATCGTAAAATCAACTTGAGTGTTTTATAACGCTCACAACTTACTGAATATCTTTATGCTAGTTAAATTTGACATTATGCATAGTTATGATTTTTATTTGTTGTTGTTTGATAAAATTTAATTATCATATTGATTGTCATTTGAATTCACCGTTAAAAAAATTGAATTGACAGTTAAATTTAAATTAAAATGGAATTGCGATTAAATTACCTGACATTGATAAATATGAAATTGCCGTGAATTGTATTGCCTATTGGATGATGTATTTCGATGGATGTTATTGGTTGATATTTAAATGTTTGGATGTTTATTTGTTTATATATATCCTGCTCTGCATACATATGACACTGTGATTGATTTAAATGATATATTCATCCCTGACATTTAATTGTAATAACTAATCACTTGGCCATAGGTTAGAAAATTATATACGGACACCGAGTTGGATAAATTAAATGATTTTAAAAGTTGTTTTGAAATTATTTAAATGAATTGATTTTAAGAATAAAATCCAATTTATGGAAATTGAATTATTTTGAATTGGGGCTCGAAATGTTAGAATTTAAACTTGGTAAACGAAATTATTAAATAAAATCGAAGTTTAGGTTTAAATTGAAAATTGAAATACGG
This sequence comes from Allium cepa, assembly GCA_030765085.1. NCBI lineage: Eukaryota > Viridiplantae > Streptophyta > Magnoliopsida > Asparagales > Amaryllidaceae > Allium > Allium cepa. The sequence continues at coordinate 363,173,773 of CM060942.1, forward strand.
TGTAAATTTTTGAAAGTTGATTTGTTTTAAAAGATTGGACTTTTAATCGAACTCTGAATATTTCTAAGAAAATTGATATGAAATGATATTTCAAGTTTGAGTTTGGAATTGAAAATTTATTTGAAATTTAGATTTAAATTAGTTTGGAATTGAATTGAAATTTAAAGAAATCTGTGAATTGAAATCGAAATTTACGTGGAATAGAAATTTATTCAAGTTGAAATTGGAATAAATCGATTAAATCGAAATGGAATTTGGATTTGATTTGGATAGGAAATTTGGGAAGTTGACCGATTTGACTTTGGAATTATTTATCAAATAATTTTTGATTTTTTCCAAACTATTTTATATATAAACCATTTTATATTCAAATTATTTTGGATTAAACTATTTAAATATTTTCTATTAAACTATTTTGAATTATTTAACTATTTTAAACTATTTAAATTATTTTCTTAAATTCAAACTGGTTAAAGAGACGGAAATGTTTATATTTAAACCTTTGGTTTAAATACGAACTAGGTTAAAGTAGAGATTATAACCTAAATTGAATTCGAATCAAATTTTGAAGTGAAATTGATTTATCGGACAAAATTGATAATTTTGAATATATGATGATTTTGAAATGGATTTGATTTTAAAGCGAATATGATATTTTGTTATCAATCATGAATCAATTTGAAATATAAAAGAGCCATCAGTGTAATAATACGTAGTTATTAAAGAGACCGGGATCGGATATGGACATACTCTCTGTCGATACCGAAAACCACTTTAATAACTATTATACGCGGAGTGTTGATCCAGAATGAAGTGGATGGTTTGGTGAACGCGTTGACTGAAGAAAGAGAACGATATTGGATGACCACTGACATGACTAAAACAGGAGCCGCGCCGGGCCATTGAGGTTCGCCACCTCTAGCGGACACACTTCTTCGATACCATATCTATTACATTTGTGATTTGATTTGGGTGCACCCCTTAATTTGGGAGTGTTGTTTCGCGGTGTTGAGGTACTAGCTGCTATGCTCAACATCAGTCCGGATCACGCAACTACTAGTATCCTAGTTGGTATCGCCTCATGTACCTTGTCATACTGATTATCCTATTCGCGACCACTACGTTTTGGTTTGTACCTTGAGTATATGGATTGCCCTCTGGTGACTTCCGGTTTTGGGGAAACTACGGTCTTGTATATGCTTTTGGGAATATAAAATGTGTTAAGGGGGATTATGGTAACGCCTTAACGCTATTTTGATACTTTATATTACTGATAGACATTATCTACTTAGCGTACATTACTACCTAGTAGATAGTTTAACGGATCCTTGAAAGGTGGAAAATCCCGTAACATCTCTTAAGTTATTGCATGCACGTTGACACTGGATATGAGATGTCAAACCCCGTAAACATCTCTGACGCCGTCACACTCATATTTATTTACGATTGATTTAACTTTCATATGGATATTTTAGTCCTGACTCGAGTGTTTTGTCTTTTCATTACGCTCGGGTCAGTCCTGAGTTTTCAGATTTTTGAAGATCTATTCTGGAGGACGAAGACGAAGATTTGGTATACTATTACTATTATTATCTGTGCATCATGTTGTCTGCTGCATTATTTATTTGTTCTGTTGTATATGTATAACTCTGATAAATGTTGTATAAATAATTGTCTAAGTATAGTAAACAGCTTCATGAACTGTTTATTTGACTATTATATTTTATCGTTCCGCTGCGAGATTCTGTGTTGTTTCATTTCCTTTATTTCTTTTCTTTTCTTAATTACCCCAATAACCATCTGCCTTTTTTTAATGGTTTGGAACCGGCATGTGTATTTGATCGTCGGTTTAAACTGTCTAAAAAGGCGGGTCGTTACAGTTGGTATCAGAGCTTTGGTTTAGCGATAAATCTTGGCTCTAGTGTGGAATAACTCATTGAAATAGAGGTAAACTATATGAATGAGTTGAGTGTATATGAGAGAGCGTACTTGTTATTTGATATAAAATGTTTTTATATTGTGTTAATTTGTTCCGTTGAGTATTTATGAATTCTGGTCGATACTTGGGACGCCAAGGCGTGGATAGGAATTTCTAAACACTCGAATAGGACAAACCAACACAATATCATTTTGGAATATATTTTATATAAAAGAATTATTTTAATATTTATTCATTTTGATTGAATTGATTGTTAGGAGATGATAATATTAGATTATTATCGTTATTGTTTGATCAGTCAGTATTTACAACAATTGATTAAATAACAATGGATTTAGGAAAATGAAATCTTGTAAACACAATCGATAATGAATATAAATGAATTTTAACTTAGATTTGGGAATTTAAATTCCGGTGTTTGAGATTGACTTACAAGAATATGAAAAATATAATATGAGCATTATATGATAGTATAATTGAGTTGAAATTGTTTTCGAAGGATTTTTTTTATGATAAGTGTTATATTCCCTTCTCTTGACGCTAGAAAATGATTTCGATGATGTGTGCACGCATCATTGGCGTTTATTTTCGAGAGTCCGAGTGGGGGAGACCACTTAATAGCTTGTCTAAACCTTGTTTTGACTCAAATTTTATTTTGTTTTGCATTCTCTATAGTATGATTTGATATATAAATTATATAAGTATATATTATTTCAAACCTTGATTTGAAATGAAACCGGGATTGGAATTCTTAAGTTCTTTAATAATTAATGATTTTTTTTTATGATTGAAATGGATTTAGACTTGAATCATTAAGGAACTTCTGAATTGTGAAATGAGAAATGAACCTAAGAGCTAAGTGAAAATATCAATTGAAGTAGAAATCCTTAGAATTAGGAAATTATGAACTTAAAATAAAATTGAAACTGTAAAACTCGCATAGTATTAAATTTCATTCTATAGCTTAGATATAACTTACCAAAATACTTAAGAAGTTCAAATGTAACGATTCCAATTTTGAATTTAATTTAAATTGATAGTTAATGCAAAAATTTGAATAAATTTTGGAATAAATTTGAATTTGAAATATATACGTATATGTATATATGAGTAAAATTTGAATTTGACTTTGGATTCTTGAAATTTAAATTTGAAATGTAAATTAAAACAATTAGCATTAAAGATAAAATAAATATTTAAGTTAGAAAATAAATTTGACAAATCAAATAGATATATAAGAGATAAACTATAAAGTATAAAGTCAATAAATATAAATACAATGTAAATAAATCCATACAAGATGGACTATAAAATATAAGTTTAACACATTGAACAAAATATCTACAAACAGTACAAAGGCTTGCAAAAGAAGCAAACATGAAATATACATAAGTACGTACAAGCAAAATAAGATGAAATTGAGACAAAGTACAAATCATATCAGCCAAGTAATTAATGAAAGAAGATAATTAAACAAAACAAACATGATAAATGATTTGCAGCCACCAAACTGCATGATCAACAAGAAAAAAAAACAAAAAAACAAATACCCAACATATTTACATCATCTCAGCCGAAGTATGTAGCTTGCAAAGAAAGGTAGACATTAAGTACATTAGCATTTAATGCTTCCATACTTAGCAGTAAACAAGTCATTTCTATTTGTTTTGAAGATCATCTCAGCCTCTTAGATAAAGATGATCTCTGACCTATGTTTATTAAGTAAGAAATTGTACCAGGCAATATTTCAAACCCAAAATACCCCACTGTAAAACTCTTCTTTATATATACATATCTTCCAATTCCTTTTCATTCATTAAAAATAAACAAACTAGAGAATAAGCAAGCATTTCTATTTTTACAAAACTGTATAGCATCTAAAGCAAACTTCATTTGAAACCTGAAAAAAAAAAAAAACTTTAACTACAACAACAAATGCAAATTTCAAAGCATGCAGAATCAAGTCTGCAAACAAATATCTAAAGTATTCAAATGCAAAGCAGTTTCCAGGCCTCTGTTTCAGAACCCATCGGTGAGTAAACTTAACTATTTCAAATCTAAACTTGTATCTCTAATTGATGAATGGAAGTGCTTTGATATTGCTTATATAAATTGTCTTGGTATTCTCTGTTGCTTGGTGGTACAGGAAGTTGTTCTTCCAGATTGTTGAAATCTTAACAAGACAAGCCAAAATACTTATAAATGCTTATTCATATGATTGTGTAAACTTTAAATTCGTTGCTGATACAAGTGGTTAATCTTAAACACAGGCACGTAAATATGTTTCAGGGGTTTAACAACATGTTATTAACACTGTATCTTTAAGTTACATTAGTAAGAAGACCAATGTTAAAATTTAAATATTTTAATTTGATAATTTGAATTTATATCTTGATTAAACACTCAAAGCTATGATTTTTAACATAAAAATCTTGATTTTTAAGCAAGGATCGAAGGAGCGGTTTTAAAATGAATCGAAAATGGGTTTTTGTCAATTTTAGTAGATTGAGTTAATTATAACTTCTGTAAATCAACAGGAAGCAAGATTGTAATCTAATTGATTCTAGAAAAATGTCAATTTATTTTTCACATGCATATGTTTTGAGTTTGAATCTAGAGTAGGGTTTAAGCTCGTATTCTTTCAGTGCTCTGTAAATTCAAGATTTCGGCATCATATGTGAACCGAGTGACACGTGACTTTTGGTGGAGCTAGGGAAGGTTATGAGCGACATGGTGGTGGAGATTCAACGCCTACGGTGATGTGAGGTGGCCGCGTGATTGATTTGTTAGTGGGGGTTTGGTTGCCTTGTTCGAACTGCAGGTCAAAATTTGTTTTCGGCTTGTAATCGAACCTTTGGGTTTTTATTTCGTTTGAGTAGGGAATTTGTGATGCGTGGGGGTTTCTATGAGTCGCCAATGGCGACGCGAACCACCGTGCACGTGCACGGTGGTGGTCAGCGCCGTGGTTCTGTTTTTGGGTTATCGTGTGGGGGTTTCTCGAGGCATTTGTGAAGTTGCTTCGAGTGTCCCTTTGGTTGTCACCGAGTCGTATACGAAGTAGCTACAGCAGTTCGTTTAAAAAAAAAGAGAAAGGGGGAAGAAGAAGAACGAACGCGAGAGAGAATGGGGTGTGTTCTTGGTGAAGCTGATGTACGACTCGAAGTTTTACTCGAGATTTTGAGGGGGAGAACTCGTAGCAGGAGTGATGTAGCTCGGGTTTGTTGATCTGGTTTCAGGTTTTAGAACTTTGAAAATAAAAGTTAAAAGCTAGTTTTAAATGGGAAGAAAATTTTAAAAACAAATAAATTAAGTGTTGAACTTCAATTTGTTTAATTGCTTTAAGAATGTTTAAATAGTTTGAATTTTAAGAATAAAATTTGAAAATAAATAAAGTTTCAGATTATAAATTTTAAACAAGCTTTGAAACAAAGTTTTAGAAATATAAACTAAGTTTCCAAAAGCAAAGTTTTAAGCAAGCTTTTAAGGATGCAAAATTTTAAAAGTTAATTTGCTTTAAATTTGTTTGACTTATGTAATATTGCATTAAGCTAATTATCTTATTTAATCTTGGATTGTTTTTCAAATACAATTAAATGGGAGGTTTATTACTTAATGTATTAAAGGATGGTTAATTAAATGGATAACCTGTCAAGGTAATTAATTAATTAATGTAATTAATTTAAGGATAATTTTCTAAAGGGGTAATTAATTAATGTGATTAATTAATTAAGGTAATTAATTACTGATTTTTATTTGAATTAATGATAATAAATTAAGGGTTAATCAGTTAATTAATAAATTAATTAAGGGGGAATCAATTAAAGGATAATTAAATAATTAAAGATTGATTCACTTATTAATCAAGGTTGATAAATAATCAGAGGATAATTAATAAATAATTAAAGAATAATTAATCAACATGGGTTGTAATTAATTAATTAACCAGGATTTGTAATTAAATTCATAAGTAAAGGATCTGATTAAATAAATCAGATAATTAAATTAATCCTACTTATGGGTGTTTGCATTCTATTGGATAATTGTTTTGTTTGATACCCTAATATGTGATGCTTTGTGATGTACCCTGATTTGTGTTGTGACCTGTGATGAAATTGATTCTCTGTGATGTACATTGTTATCTGTGATACATTGGTATATTATCTGTGAATTTGTGAATGGATGATAAGCGTTATAGTTTATATCGCTTATCAACTATATTTCTGGGGTTAATCTATGATGATTGAATAATATTGCACTATTGTGTTAAACCCCTGGACCACACTTATACACACACAATTATGGATTTCACGAGGAAATCAATTAAGTCACATATTTTGAAATGATTTTTTTCAAAGTTGAATATTTAAATTCAAATGTTTTAGAAATGAAATTAAAGTTAAAAGCTTTTGAAATGGAATTTCAAAGATGAAATTTATTTTGAATAACTTAATTGGGTTTTAAAATTTAAATATTTTAATTCGAATTCAATATTTGGAATTGAATTCTAAACTAGGGACTAAAGATGTTATACTAGTTTATATGGGTTAAACAATTTTAAAGGTATTAACTTGGAAATTTGAATTTAAATTCAAAAGCTTTAACTCGTGTAAATAAAATTGGATCTTTTTGAAATGAAAACTATTGGTTTTCAAATAATAAAAGCTTTCACTTAAGTAATGAACTTCTGATTTGTGTTAAAAGGAATTTCAAGTTAAAAATGAAAATGATTTTCTCAATTATGGAAACGATTTGAAAGTTATAAGTTAAATCTTTAATTTAAAGATTTAACGAGTTAATCCAATTGAAATGGGGGTTGATTTGAAAGCCATAAATGGATCTTTGTGAATGGGGTGAACTTTGTGAATTAAATCTTTTGTTTAAAAGATTAAAGTGTGGAAATTGTTTAAACCACTGAAGGTTTTTGAAATAAATCTTTTATTTAAAAGATTTGAAAATGTTAATTGGTTTAAACCATTTGAAGGAAAGTTTTGAATTATTAAGTTGTGACTTAATTGAAATCCCATATCCATATGTTTTAAATATTGCGCTCACTATTCGGTTTAGCCGGGAGAGGACCTTTGTGTCGTATAACCCATTCCGAATATGTGATACGTCGTTATGGATAGCATTTGAAGACTGGGTATTTGTGAGAACGATAGGATAACCTATCGATTGTCTCTGCACCGAGTAGCTACGGTATAGAGATTCCCTAAGTGATGGGAAGTCCGATCGGGATTGTGAATAACCGGATTGCAAGGGCTTCTTCGGAAGTGCCTTCGGTTCTGTTCGAACCCGGAACAGACTTGTATGGTTGTATGTCTGACACTACACTTTGAGATATAAAGCAGATTTGTTTCAAATACATTTCTGTTGGTGGCGGAGAATTTATTCTCTTAGCTTAACACCCTTCTCTGAGACGTACGAGCTCAGAGGTTATGTAGTTGAAGGTTATCAGCAATATGCTCCCAATTTGTTAGTGTGGCATGCTGAGTGCTGCTGCGTGTTGATGATCATTGTTTGATCATTTGTGATATGATCATTTGTTTGATCATTTATCTTTGTGATCATTACTTTGATCATTTGTTGACCCAAAGCATGGCTTTGTACCAAAGCATAGCTTTGTGGACGAGACTGCATCAGAACCTCACGCCCCGGGAATGGTTAAAACAGGAAAGATGCGGCAAGGTTATGAGGGTCGCGCCCTTTAGGGTGTGTCATTCCCTTCTGGTAAAGGGTGGTATCATGGTATGGAGCCCAGATATTTACCTATGTGGTAGCTCCAATCTCATTTACTGTGTGGTTGTTGCTTAGAGGCGCCTCGGATAAAGGTCCCAAAGGACCGGGGAGTGGCTTGCTCGAGTAGTAGTTACCTAGTTACAGAGGTAACCCGGCCTTGTATTGGCAGAGATCCGGTTAGGTTCTCGGGACGTCCCGCCAGAGGCGATCCCATGTGGCAGTAGGAAGTTCCTTAGCCTGACCATTTGTTGGAAATCCATTCATCCAATACGAAACCCTGTACGGTTTTAGCGGTAGAACCTGCCATTCACTTATGGTGGTCACCACTGTTTGGATGGTAGCTATAGTAGGCATACGATAATGGTCGTATGCTGGCTAAGATTAATATTCTACTTTCGAAATGTTTTCTGCACTGTGCACTTACAATAATAATATCCAAGAAATTTTCTGCGTATTAAGCATGTTTGATTATCATAAGAAGAAATCTCCTCCAATTCTGCGTTTGCATTGTGTGTGTGGCGGGAGGTCTTATGGTAGTTTCATTTTCTAAAAGCATTGCGAATTTACTTTAAAATTTTCTTGTTGTTTGTTTTCAAAGATAAACTATTTTTGTTACTCACACCAGTCCCATGACTGACTCGGAGTTTATTGTTCCTTTCCTAAACTCTGGGTGCTCACTATTTTCCACACGAGCAGTCTAGAGTTGGGTTTTTTTCCAGATAGTTAGGTTCAGTGGATTGTCTGGAGCTAGTTTCAGTCTTTGGATATGGACGAGACTTGCTTGTTTTAGGGTATCGAGTTGATGGTTCGAGCTGCTGCTGGAGTTCTCCTTTGAAGACTATCTTAGAATTGTTTGTTCCGCTGCTAGTGTTATCTATTTTTCTTTCCGCTGCTATTTTATTGTATCATATCTCTGTTGTATATCGATATCTATTGTATCATCTGTTGTATCAGATGTTGTATATTGATATTCATTATTTCTTCCGCTGTGTTGTCTATTTAATGGTGTTATAAGCTCCGGCGACTCGGATTTGAATGGTCGGATCTACGGCATTCGAGTACGATGTAAAGTATGGATGTCGATTTTCGAGCGCGAAAAATCCGCTTCGTTACATGTGGTATCAGAGCTAAGGTTAAACTTTAGCTCAGGAGTATAACACGTTAAGTAGCTCATTAGAGATAGGGTGAAGTAAACCCTAGAATGAGTAAGATATGCGTTCGAATGCCTCCGTAAATTCTCTTACTATCCACTGATAGTGAGTATGAGTGCAAGAAGAGAACGAGATAGGGGACAGGGAAATACGACTTTGTCAATACCCTGCAACAGTGGAAATAATTGTCTCTATCAATTTTCTTTGATTCGTCTTTCCAAATTCTTTTGATTGCTTCGTGCCAGCTCCAGGAAGTTTCAGTGTGATGATGGCCCTATGAATCGTTGTAGGAAATCTTTACTTCGTAATTCATCGGTTTCTTATCAGCTTTTCAATTTAAACCTTAATGAATATGAATTGAAAATTTGGAATTGAAAATTGAAATAAATTGGAAATTTTAATTTGGGTTAAATTGATTAATAGAATATGAAGGATAATTTGAATTGTATCGATAATCGATTTCATGTAAAACCAAATTTGAAATTCTGCTGTAATTTCTTAGGTAGATCGAAGTCCGAAGAGGGACAGGTTGGTATATATTTTGAGGTATTCGGACTTGAATTTGGAATCCATTCCTAGTATTGGAAAAATTATAGAAGATTAAATCTATCTCTTTTGTTCAACATCTCTTATCAATTCTTCGACGGTTCCTGGTAAATACAGGAAGAAGATTTGATATATTTGTATGGGACATAAACTCCAAATAGGCCAAAATTGTTTGTTTGAATGTATTGGTTGTTTTGTTTGCTTTGGTTGCTATGGTTGATAGATATACTTTGGTTTTTAAACTAGAAATTTTGAAATCATACCCAAGAGTAGACAGATATGTGAATACAATTTGAGTTCGGATATATTCTACGGATGGTCAGTTATCCATTCAAACTAATCAATGCCTTGCATATTTCGTAGAATTAATGACCCGAGTATCCTGAGTAGTATTGAATAAATTCGTTCCCATATTGTTGATATTCTGATTTGGTAAGCCAAATACATAATAGGTATCCAGTTCAACTTGGGAAGCTGTTTCTCTATCTTGTTGTATCTATCATTGTTTTTTTCGTGCCTGCGAATTTCAAGGACGAAATTCTTCTTAAGGGGGGAAGTCTGTAACGATTTCAATTTTGAATTTAATTTAAATTGATAGTTAATGCAAAAATTTGAAAAAATTTTGGAATAAATTTGAATTTGAAATATATACGTATATGTATATATGAGTAAAATTTGAATTTGACTTTGGATTCTTGAAATTTAAATTTGAAATGTAAATTAAAACAATTAGCATTAAAGATAAAATAAATATTTAAGTTAGAAAATAAATTTGACAAATCAAATAGATATATAAGAGATAAACTATAAAGTATAAAGTCAATAAATATAAATACAATGTAAATAAATCCATACAAGATGGACTATAAAATATAAGTTTAACACATTGAACAAAATATCTACAAACAGTACAAAGGCTTGCAAAAGAAGCAAACATGAAATATACAAAAGTACGTACAAGCAAAATAAGATGAAATTGAGACAAAGTACAAATCATATCAGCCAAGTAATTAATGCAAGAAGATAATTAAACAAAACAAACATGATAAATGATTTGCAGCCACCAAACTGCATGATCAACAAGAAAAAAAAAAGAAAAAAAAAACAAATACCCAACAAATTTACATCATCTCAGCCGAAGTATGTAGCTTGCAAAGAAAGGTAGACATTAAGTACATTAGCATTTAATGCTTCCATACTTAGCAGTAAACAAGTCATTTCTATTTGTTTTGAAGATCATCTCAGCCTCTTAGATAAAGATGATCTCTTACCTATGTTTATTAAGTAAGAAATTGTACCAGGCAATATTTCAAACCCAAAACACCCCACTGTAAAACTCTTCTTTATATATACATATCTTCCAATTCCTTTTCATTCATTAAAAATAAACAAACTAGAGAATAAGCAAGCATTTCTATTTTTACAAAACTGTATAGCATCTGAAGCAAACTTCATTTGAAACCTGAAAAAAAAAAAAAAAACTTTAACTACAACAACAAAAGCAAATTTCAAAGCATGCAGAATCAAGTCTGCAACCAAATATCTGAAGTATTCAAATGCAAAGCAGTTTCCAGGCCTCTATTTCAGAACCCATCGGTGAGTAAACTTAACTATTTCAAATCTAAACTTGTATCTCTAATTGATGAATGGAAGTGCTTTGATATTGCTTATATAAATAGTCTTGGTATTCTCTGTTGCTTGGTGGTACAGGAAGTTGTTCTTCCAGATTGTTGAAATCTTAACAAGACAAGCCAAAATACTTATAAATGCTTATTCATATGATTGTGTAAACTTTAAATTCGTTGCTGATAAAAGTGGTTAATCTTAAACATAGGCATGTAAATATGTTTCAGGGGTTTAACAACATGTTATTAACACTGTATCTTTAAGTTACATTAGTAAGAAGACCAATGTTAAAATTTAAATATTTTAGTTTGATAATTTGAATTTATATCTTGATTAAACACTCAAAGCTATGATTTTTAACATAAAAATCTTGATTTTTAAGCAAGGATCGAAGGAGCAGTTTTAAAATGAATCGAAAATGGGTTTTTGTCAATTTTAGTAGATTGAGTTAATTATAACTTCTGTAAATCAACAGGAAGCAAGATTGTAATCTAATTGATTCTAGAAAAATGTCAATTTATTTTTCACATGCATATGTTTTGAGTTTGAATCTAGAGTAGGGTTTAAGCTCGTATTCTTTCAGTGCTCTGTAAATTCAAGATTTCGGCATCATATGTGAACCGAGTGACACGTGACTTTTGGTGGAGCTAGGGAAGGTTATGAGCGACGTAGTGGTGGAGATTCAACGCCTACAGTGATGTGAGGTGGCCGCGTGATTGATTTGTCAGTGGGGGTTTGGTTGCCTTGTTCGAACTGCAGGTCAAAATTTGTTTTCGGCTTGTAATCGAACCTTTGGGTTTTCATTTCGTTTGAGTAGGGAATTTGTGATGCGTGGGGGTTTCTGTGAGTCGCCAATGGCGACGCGAACCACCGTGCACGTGCACGGTGGTGGTCAGCGCCGTGGTTCTGTTTTTGGGTTATCGTGTGGGGGTTGCTCGAGGCATTTGTGAAGTTGCTTCGAGTGTCCCTTTGGTTGTCACCGAGTCGTATACGTAGTAGCTACAGCAGTTCGTTTAAAAAAAAAAGAGAAAGGGGGAGAAGAAGAACGAATGCGAGAGAGAATGGGGTGTGTTCTCGGTGAAGCTGATGTACGACTCGAAGTTTTACTCGAGATTTTGAGGGGGAGAACTCGTAGTAGGAGTGATGTAGCTCGGGTTTGTTAATCTGGTTTCAGGTTTTAGAACTTTGAAAATAAAAGTTAAATGCTAGTTTTAAATGGGAAGAAAATTTTAAAAACAAATAAATTAAGTGTTGAACTTCAATTTGTTTAATTTTTTTAAGAATGTTTAAATAGTTTGAATTTTAAGAATAAAATTTGAAAATAAATAAAGTTTCAGATTATAAATTTTAAACAAGCTTTAAAACAAAGTTTTAGAAATATAAACTAAGTTTCCAAAAGCAAAGTTTTAAGCAAGCTTTTAAGGATGCAAAATTTTAAAAGTTAATTTGCTTTAAATTTGTTTGACTTATGTAATATTGCATTAAGCTAATTATCTTATTTAATCTTGGATTGTTTTTCAAATACAATTAAATGGGAGGTTTATTACTTAATGTATTAAAGGATGGTTAATTAAATGGATAACCTGTCAAGGTAATTAATTAATTAATGTAATTAATTTAAGGATAATTTTCTAAAGGGGTAATTAATTAATGTGATTAATTAATTAAGGTAATTAATTACTGATTTTTATTTGAATTAATGATAATAAATTAAGGGTTAATCAGTTAATTAATAAATTAATTAAGGGGGAATCAATTAAAGGATAATTAAATAATTAAAGATTGATTCACTTATTAATCAAGGTTGATAAATAATCAGAGGATAATTAATAAATAATTAAAGAATAATTAATCAACATGGGTTGTAATTAATTAATTAACCAGGATTTGTAATTAAATTCATAAGTAAAGGATCTGATTAAATAAATCAGATAATTAAATTAATCCTACTTATGGGTGTTTGCATTCTATTGGATAATTGTTTTGTTTGATACCCTAATATGTGATGCTTTGTGATGTACCCTGATTTGTGTTGTGACCTGTGATGAAATTGATTCTCTGTGATGTACATTGTTATCTGTGATACATTGGTATATTATCTGTAAATTTGTGAATGGATGATAAGCGTTATAGTTTATATCTCTTATCAACTATATTTCTGTGGTTAATCTATGATGATTGAATAATATTGCACTATTGTGTTAAACCCCTGGACCACACTTATACACACACAATTATGGATTTCACGAGGAAATCAATTAAGTCACAGATTTTGAAATGATTTTTTTCAAAGTTGAATATTTAAATTCAAATGTTTTAGAAATGAAATTAAAGTTAAAAGCTTTTGAAATGGAATTTCAAAGATGAAATTTATTTTGAATAACTTAATTGGGTTTTAAAATTTAAATATTTTAATTCGAATTCAATATTTGGAATTGAATTCTAAACTAGGGACTAAAGATGTTATACTAGTTTATATGGGTTAAACAATTTTAAAGGTATTAACTTGGAAATTTGAATTTAAATTCAAAAGCTTTAACTCGTGTAAATAAAATTGGATCTTTTTGAAATGAAAACTATTGGTTTTCAAATAATAAAAGCTTTCACTTAAGTAATGAACTTCTGATTTGTGTTAAAAGGAATTTCAAGTTAAAAATGAAAATGATTTTCTCAATTATGGAAACGATTTGAAAGTTATAAGTTAAATCTTTAATTTAAAGATTTAACGAGTTAATCCAATTGAAATGGGGGTTGATTTGAAAGCCATAAATGGATCTTTGTGAATGGGGTGAACTTTGTGAATTAAATCTTTTGTTTAAAAGATTAAAGTGTGGAAATTGTTTAAACCACTGAAGGTTTTTGAAATAAATCTTTTATTTAAAAGATTTGAAAATGTTAATTGGTTTAAACCATTTGAAGGAAAGTTTTGAATTATTAAGTTGTGACTTAATTGAAATCCCATATCCATATGTTTTAAATATTGCGCTCACTATTCGGTTTAGCCGGGAGAGGACCTTTGTGTCGTATAACCCATTCCGAATATGTGATACGTCGTTATGGATAGCATTTGAAGACCGGGTATTTGTGAGAACGATAGGATAACCTATCGATTGTCTCTGCACCGAGTAGCTACGGTATAGAGATTCCCTAAGTGATGGGAAGTCCGATCGGGATTGTGAATACCCGGATTGCAAGGGCTTCTTCAGAAGTGCCTTCGGTTCTGTTCGAACCCGGAACAGACTTGTATGGTTGTATGTCTGACACTACACTTTGAGATATAAAGCAGATTTCTTTCAAATACATTTCTGTTGGTGGCGGAGAATTTATTCTCTTAGCTTAACACCCTTCTCTGAGACGTACGAGCTCAGAGGTTATGTAGTTGAAGGTTATCAGCAATATGCTCCCAATTTGGTAGTGTGGCATGCTGAGTGCTGCTGCGTGTTGATGATCATTGTTTTGATCATTTGTGATATGATCATTTGTTTGATCATTTATCTTTGTGATCATTACTTTGATCATTTGTTGACCCAAAGCATGGCTTTGTACCAAAGCATAGCTTTGTGGACAAGACTGCATCAGGACCTCACACCCCGGGAATGGTCAAAACAGGAAAGATGCGGCAAGGTTATGAGGGTCGCGCCCTTTAGGGTGTGTCATTCCCTTCTAGTAAAGGGTGGTATCATGGTATGGAGCCCAGATATTTACCTATGTGGTAGCTCCAATCTCATTTACTGTGTGGTTGTTGCTTAGAGGCGCCTCGGATAAAGGTCCCAAAGGACCGGGGAGTGGCTTGCTCGAGTAGTAGTTACCTAGTTACAGAGGTAACCCGGCCTTGTGTTGGCAGAGATCCGGTTAGGTTCTCGGGACGTCCCGCCAGAGGCGATCCCATGTGGCAGTAGGAAGTTCCTTAGCCTGACCATTTGTTGGAAATCCATTCATCCAATACGAAACCCTGTAGGGTTTTTGTTGTAGAACCTGCCATTCACTTATGGTGGTCACCACTGTTTGGATGGTAGCTATAGTAGGCATACGATAATGGTCGTATGCTGGCTAAGATTAATATTCTACTTTCGAATTGTTTTCTGCACTGTGCACTTATAATAATAATATGCAAGAAATTTTCTACGTATTAAGCATGTTTGATTATCATAAGAAGAAATCTCCTCCAATTCTGCATTTGCATTGTGTGTATGGCGGGAGGTCTTATGGTAGTTTCATTTTCTAAAAGCATTGCGAATTTACTTTAAAATTTTCTTGTTGTTTGTTTTCAAAGATAAACTTTTTTTGTTACTCACACCAGTCCCATGACTGACTCAGAGTTTATTGTTCCTTTTCTAAACTCTGGGTGCTCACTATTTTCCACACGAGCAGTCTAGAGTTGGGTTTTTTTTCAGATAGTTAGGTTCAGTGGATTGTCTGGAGCTAGTTTCAGTCTTTGGATATGGACGAGACTTGCTTGTTTTAGGGTATCGAGTTGATGGTTCGAGCTGCTGCTGGAGTTCTCCTTTGAAGACTATCGTAGAATTGTTTGTTCCGCTGCTAGTGTTATCTATTTTTCTTTCCGCTGCTATTTTATTGTATCATATCTCTGTTGTATATCGATATCTATTGTATCATCTGTTGTATCAGATGTTGTATATTGATATTCATTATTTCTTCCGCTGTGTTGTCTATTTAATGGTGTTATAAGCTCCGGCGACTCGGATTTGAACGGTCGGATCTACGGCATTCGAGTACGATGTAAAGTACGAATGTCGATTTTCGAGCGCGAAAAATCCGCTTCGTTACATCAAAAATGTTATATGAATTGTTAATTGGATAATATACAAGTATAGGTTTGAATAATGAAATATGCATTTAATTAATGGTTTGCAAATATAAATAAAATTGTTAGTAAATAATTGGAATTTAAATTAACATTTAAAGGTGATTCACAATTATGTTAATATAAAATGAAAATACTATATGTGAATGTAAATGTGAAATTAAATTATAGTGAAATTTAAGTAATGACTTAAGAATTGATAAATTGAAAATTCAACTTTAAATTAAAAGAAGTTGTATGTTGTTTAACTACATTCTATTTGCATAACTATAACTTACCAAATACTTAAAGGGTTTAAAATGCTAATAAGGATAAGTAGAGAAATAATATACCAGTGTGAGAGTGAAAAATAAAATGTAAAGATCTATTGATAGTTATAAATATAAAAGGAATTTAAGCTGTAAAATGAATGATACATGTATAAGTGAATGAATAAAATTTAAACTTAATGAAATATAAAATTGGTAAATGGAAACTAATTAAATTTGAATATAACTAAATGTCAATAAACTTGGAAGTGTATGAAATTAAAATTGACTTGGAAATGTATAATTGATTTAGTGTAGATTTTGGATGGATGTTAATGTTTGATATGCATTGGTTGTTAGATGGATGATAATTGATTAAGTAGAATTCATTAGTGCTAATGGAATTGAATAAACGGAATAAAATTTTAAATAATTAAATTCAAATTGGAAGCAAATTGACTTGAATTAAAAATGTGAATGAAACAAACTTGAATAAATCGGAAACAAATTGAATGTAAACCTATTGCATGGATGAATAAGAAAATAGATGACTTTGTGTTTATGATTGTTCTTTAGAAAATTTGAAGTTTTGATGTTTTGTACTTCGAAATAATAAAAGCAAATTTTTGGAAAAAAATAATCCAACATTGTCCAATATATGCTGAAACGAAAACAACCATAACTTTTAAATGGCTGAACAGAATTCGACGATTTTGGACTTTTCGGAAAGTTAGAAACTATAGCACAACTTTTGTTTAGATAACTTGAGAAAATTCCTTCGTCTGCTTGGTTAAAAACTTGATGTTACTCGCTGTCCTGTGTAAAAATAAGTAAAATCAGTAGTATACACCCTTAGTATTTTCTCCATATCTTTTGATTGGTTTATCGGATTTTGATGATCTTGCACTTTCTGGAAAGCTAAGAACTTAAGATAAAACTTTTGTTTTAAGTGTTTTGTGTTTTGATATCGTTTAGAAGGTCGAAAACGTGGGTGAACGTCGCTGACCTGCGCAATTCATTGCCCAGGCTGAGGCGTATCCTCTAAGTAAAACGGCCGTAACTTTTGAATGTATGGTCCGAATTCGATGAGTTTAGACATTCCGGAAAGCTTGAAATGAATACAACAACTTTTGTTTAGATTATGTTGCCAAATTTTATAGTTTAGGTGACCTAAAACTGAGATTTGTTTGCTGTCCTGAAATTGGAATCTCAGTTTTGAAGCTAAATAGGTTATATATATGTTGTGTAGGCTAAATATATCGATCTATCTTTATATGCATGGTTCTAACTTAGTTATTGAGCATTTTAGTAGGTAGCAAAGGGGTTGCGCTTCGTTGTAGAGCTCGCTTCTGTGCTAAATACAAAATGTAAGTAAACTGCTAATAAATGTTAAATAAAAGGTACGCTTATGGTTTTATATGGTATTGGTGATATATATATGTTGTTTCCCCAGATATGGGATGCCTCATCATTGAGATGAGATGTATATTTGATATATATTGGTTATATTTGTGTTATATATTGAATTGTAAAATTTTTCGATCGAGCCGCGCAAAAGAGACCCTGCCGAAATTTTCCGTGAATCCGGGTGTTAGAAATTTTTTCAAGTTTTTAAATTTTATAACTTGTTTTGATAACTAACTTTTAAATTTAGAAAGCCGTTCGGAGTAACATTGTGGAAGCGTAGTTATGACTTTATAAATGGAATTTCATTGTTTTATAAGTTGGTAACTTTGAATAAAATATATCTAATGTTGAATTCTATACTTAGTTCCTTTTCCCTTCTTTTCCTTTTCGGGGACGAAAAGTTTTGAGTGGGGGAGAGTGTAACGACCCGTATTTTTAGCTATTTTAATTAGAAAATTTAAGGTGATTATTGAAGGAAAATGATTCTTAATGTAATTTGTTGAATAATTTAATATTTGAAATTATTTGAATAATTGGATAACGGGTTTAATATGATTAAAAATGATTTGTAAAACTCTATTTTATCATATTAAAGTTAGAATGATGTTGTAGAACTTTTAAAATCGAATTAAAAGTAAATTTATGAAAATTGAATATTTTGATATTTAATTGACGAGTTAAAATAGCCATTTTTCAAACAGTCTCGGATTTCGACGAAACTTGTTTCATCGGATCCGTAATAGTAAATTATGGTAGGATTTCAATTTTCGTAGCAATTGGACTTGTCGTTTGGCCATGCGAGCTTGAAACGCGTAGAAATTTAATTTTGAATTTAATTAAAATAATCGACTTCGAAAAGCTATCTTCCAGATATGATCGAATTAGGCCTTGAAACTAGTTCCATTGCGTCCGGAATGGGGGTAAAACCTTATAAACGCCTGGCAGCACGTCTCGATTGGAGTTCGGATGATTTTGGACCTACCTATATAAATACGCACGCAAACCGAGACAGTTTTATTATTATTTTAATCCAGAACCCTAATTCTAAATCATGGCCGCCACCTATTCCATGGCCAGAAATTGCCGATCTTCTTTCCTTAATATCTCTCAATCCGTTCGACGAAATCGAAAAATTCCAAAAGCAAAAGTGCAAATCTCGACGAGCTCTTCAAATCCATACGGTTGATGTATGCTAATTTTTCATGGATTCGTCCAGATCTGACTTGGAAGTGTGTACGTATTTCCTTGGATTGCGTGCAAACGACGGTGAATGACGGGATGAAACTTGGCGCGTATGTGGCTCTGGTGAAGGGCTTCGTGGTGGCGCTAGCTGATCGTTCTGGAAGTCGACGAGGTGGTCATGAAAATTGCTTGAAGATCGGCGGCTAATGGGTTTGCATACGTGAATTTCACGTTGGGGAAGAAGCGCCGGAATAACGGAGATGAGAGCTGCGCTGCAGTGCAGATCCGAAAGTGTTTGGAGCTCATAAAAATTTTATGTTAAATCGAACGTCGTTCGATTTGATTTAAAATCGTAAAATCAAGGTGAGTGTTTTATAACGCTCACAACGTACTAATATCTTTATGCTAGTTAAATTTGACATTATGCATAGTTATGATTTTTATTTGTTGTTGTTTGATAAAATTTAATTATCATATTGATTGTTATTTGAATTCACCGTTAAAAAAATTAAATTGACAGTTAAATTTAAATTAAAATTGAATTGCGATTAAATTACCTGACATTGATAAATATGAAATTGCCGTGAATTGTATTGCCTATTGGATGATGTATTTCGATGGATGTTATTGGTTGATATTCAAATGTTTGGATGTTTATTTGTTTATATATATCCTGCTTTGCATACATATGACACTGTGATTGATTTAAATGATATATTCATCCCTGACATTTAATTGTAATAACTAATCACTTGGCCATAGGTTAGAAAATTATATACGGACACCGAGTTGGATAAATTAAATGATTTTAAAAGTTGTTTTGAAATTATTTAAATGAATTGATTTTAAGAATAAAATCCAATTCATGGAAATTGAATTATTTTGAATTGGAGCTCGAAATGTTAGAATTTAAACTTGGTAAACGAAATTATTAAATAAAATCGAAGTTTAGATTTAAATTGAAAATTGAAATACGGTGTAAATTTTTGAAAGTTGATTTGTTTTAAAAGATTGGACTTTTAGTCGAACTCTGAATATTTCTAAGAAAATTGATATGAAATGATATTTCAAGTTTGAGTTTGGAATTGAAAATTTATTTGAAATTTAGATTTAAATTAATTTGGAATTGAATTGAAATTTAAAGAAATTTTTGTGAATTGAAATCGAAATTTACGTGGAATAGAAATTTATTCAAGTTGAAATTGGAATAAATCGATTAAATCGAAATGGAATTTGGATTTGATTTGGATAGGAAATTTGGGAAGTTGACCGGTTTGACTTTGGAATTATTTATCAAATAATTTTTGATTTTTTCCAAACTATTTTATATATAAACCATTTTATATTCAAATTATTTTCGATTAAACTATTTAAATATTTTCTATTAAACTATTTTCAATTATTTAACTATTTTAAACTATTTAAACTATTTTCTTAAATTCAAACTGGTTAAAGAGACGGAAATTTTTATATTTAAACCTTTGGTTTAAATACGAACTAGGTTAAAGTAGAGATTATAACCTAAATTGAATTCGAATCAAATTTTGAAGTGAAATTGATTTATCGGACAAAATTGATAATTTTGAATATATGATGATTTTGAAATGGATTTGATTTTAAAGCGAATATGATATTTTGTTATCAATCATGAATCAATTTGAAATATAAAAGAGCCATCAGTGTAATAATACGTAGTTATTAAAGAGACCGGGATCGGATATGGACATACTCTCTGTCGATACCGAAAACCACTTTAATAACTATTATACGCGGAGTGTTGATCCAGAATGAAGTGGATGGTTTGGTGAACGCGTTGACTGAAGAAAGAGAACGATATTGGATGACCCCTGACATGACTAAAACAGGAGCCGCGCCGGGCCATTGAGGTTCGCCACCTCTAGCGGACACACTTCTTCGATACCATATCTATTACATTTGTGATTTGATTTGGGTGCACCCCTTGATTTGGGAGTGTTGTTTCGCGGTGTTGAGGTAGTAGCTGCTATGCTCAACATCAGTCCGGATCACGCAACTACTAGTATCCTAGTTGGTATCGCCTCATGTACCTTGTCATACTGATTATCCTATTCGCGACCACTACGTTTTGGTTTGTACCTTGGGTATATGGTTACCCTCTGGTGACTTCCGGTTTGTGGGAAACTACGGTCTTGTATATGCTTTTGGGAATATAAAATGTGTTAAGGGGGATTATGGTAACGCCTTAACGCTATTTTGATACTTTATATTACTAATAGACATTATCTACTTAGCGTACATTACTACCTAGTAGATAGTTTAACGGATCCTTGAAAGGTGGAAAATCCCGTAACATCTCTTAAGTTATTGCACGCACGTTGACACTGGATATGAGATGTCAAACCCCGTAAACATCTCTGACGCCGTCACACTCATATTTATTTACGATTGATTTAACTTTCATATGGATATTTTAGTCCTGACTCGAGTGTTTTGTCTTTTCACTACGCTCGGGTCAGTCCTGAGTTTTCAGATTTTTGAAGATCTATTCTGGAGGACGAAGACGAAGATTTGGTATACTATTACTATTATTATCTGTGCATCATGTTGTCTGCTGCATTATTTATTTGTTCTGTTGTATATGTATAACTCTGATAAATGTTGTATAAATAATTGTCTAAGTATAGTAAACAGCTTCATGAACTGTTTATTTGACTATTATATTTTATCGTTCCCCTGCGAGATTCTGTGTTGTTTCATTTCCTTTATTTCTTTTCTTTTCTTAATTACCCCAATAACCATCTGCCTTTTTTTAATGGTTTGGAACCGGCATGTGTATTTGATCGTCGGTTTAAACTGTCCAAAAAGGCGGGTCGTTACACATACTCACTATCAGTGGATAGTAAGAGAATTTACTGAGGCATTCAAACGGATATCTTAGGGATATACTCATTCTAGGGTTTACTTCACCCTATCTCTAATGAGCTACTTAATGTGTTATACTCCTGAGCTAAAGTTTCACCTTAGCTCTGATACCAAATGTAACGAAACGGGTTTTGCCCGCTCGAAAATCGACATCCATACTTCATTCGTACTCGAATGCCGTAGATTCGATCGTTCAAAACCGATTCGCCGGAGCTTATAACAACATTAAGTAAATAACACAGCGGAAATAAATGAATAATACATTGATATACAACACTGATACAACAAAGTGATACAATGAATATCAATATACATCAGAGATTTAATAAAATAGCAGCGGAAAGAAAATAGATAACACTAGCAGCGGAACAAATAACTCTAAGATAGTCTTCAACGAAGAACTCCAAATCTGAACTCCATCTCCAAGAACCAATCCAGCAATAGCTCGAACTTCCCATAACAATGCACCAAGCTAGGCAAGAATGGTGCGAACCAAAGACTGAACTAACTCCAGATAATCCACTATATCTAATTATCTGAAAAACCCAACTCTAGACTGCTCGTGTAGAAAATAATGAGAACCCAGAGTTTAGGAAAGGAACAATAAACTCCGGATCAGTCATGGGACTGGTGTGAGCAACAAAAACGGTTTATCTTTTAAAACAATCAACAAAAGAATTTTAAAATAAATTCGCAATGTTTTTTTGAAAATGAAACTACCATAAGACCTCCCACCACACACACAATGCAAACGCAGACTTGGAGGAGATTTCTTCTTATGATAGTCAAACATGCTTAATACGCAGAAAATTTCTTTGATATTATTATTATAAGTGCACGGTGCAGAAAACATTTCGAAAGTAGAATATAAATCTTAGCCAGCATAGACATTTCGAACTATGCCTACTATAGCTACCATCCAAACAGTGGGGCGCCACCATAAGTGAATGGCAGGTTCTACAACTAAAACCGTACAAGGCTCGTATTGTTTCTTTGGATTTCCAACAATGGTCAGGCCAAGGAACTTCCCATTGCCACATGGAAAAGCCACTGGAAGGACGTCCCGAGAACCTAACCGGATCTCTGCCAACACAAGGCCGGGTTACCCCTAACTGGGTAACTACTGACACGAGTATGCCACCTCCCGGTTGTAACAACCTTTAACCGGGGCCCCAACATCAAGTCACAAAACAAGATATATATAGGTTTGTGATGCCCACATAAGTAATTATCCGGGATCCATACCATGATATCACTTCTATCCAGAAGGAGATGTACATACCCTAAAGGGGCGCTACCCCCTAATAACCTTGCTGCATCTTTCCTGTTTTGACCATTCCGGGGTGTGAGGTTCGACGAAGTCACGTCCACAAAGCCACGCTTTGGTACAAAGCCATGCTTTGGGTCAACAAATGATCAAAGTAATGATCACAAAGATAAATGATCAAACAAATGATCATATCACAAATGATCAAACAATGATCATTTCACAGCAACACTTAGCATGCCACATTACCAAATTGGAAATATATCGCTGATAACCTTCAACTACATAACCTCTGAGCTCGTACGTCTTAGAGAAGGGTGTTAAGCTAAAAGAATAAATTCTCCGCCACCAACAGAAATGTATTTGAAAGAAATCTGCTTTATATCTCAAAATGTAATGTCAGACACACAATCCATACAAGTCTGTTCCGGGCTCGAACAGAACCGAAGGCACTTCCAAAGAAGTCCTTGCAATCCGGGTATTCACAATCCCGATCGGATTTCCCATCACTTAGGGAATCTCTATACCGGGAGCTACCCAGTGCAGAGACAATCGATAGGTTGTCCTATCGTTCTCACAAATACCCGGTCTTCACCACCGGTCTTCAAATGCTATCCATAACGACGAATCACATATTCGGAATGGGTTACTTGGCACAAAGTTCCTCTCTCGGCTAAACCGAATAGTGAGCGCAATATTTAAAATATATGGATATGGGATTTCAATTAAGTCACAACTTAATAATTCAAAACTTTTTTCAAATGGTTTAATCCAATTACCATTTCAAATATTTTAAACCAAAGATTTATTTCATAATGTTCACCTACTTTCTTAAATATTCATTCTCGGATTTCAAAACAATTTCGTTTCAAAAAGCTTAATTCATCAAATCTTTAAATTCAAAGATTTGTCTTATAGTTTTCAAATCGTTCCCAAATTTTCAAAACTCATTTCCAAATATTTATTTATAACTTGGAAAACTATTTTATTTTAAACTTGAAATCCCTTTAATAAAACTTCAAACGGAAACTTTTTATCTTTTAGAGACAACAGTTTTATTTTGGAAAATCCTGATTTCATTTATACAAGTTACAAACTTTGACTTAATTCAAATTCCCAAAAACAATACTTCAAATATGGTTTCAAACTAACATAACATCTTTAATTCCTAATTTCAAATCATAGAATTCAATTCCTAATTTTGAATTCAAATTTAAATCATATTGTTTAAATTTCAAAACTTAATTAAAATGAATTTTAACTTGAAATTCCATTTCAAAAGCTTTTCACATTTATTCTGATTCCATTACCAAAACATTTGAATTCAAATGTTCAATTTTTATAAATCATTTCAAAATCTGTGACTTAATCGATTTCCTCGTGAAATCCATATTTGTGTGTGTATAAGTGTGGTCCAGGGGTCTAACACAATAGTGCACAACCATACAATCATCACAGATCAAATACGACAATATATTCGATAAGCGATATAAACTATAACACTTATCTTTCATACACAGATTCGCAGATCTATATATATCACAGATAATAAATTACATCACAGATCACAACACAAATCAGGATAATCATATAGCATCAATATCAGGGATATCAAACAATTTATCATTCAGTATAATCCAAACATCCGTAGGTAGGATAAATCCAATTATCTGATTATCATTTAAATTAGTTACATCCGGTAATTATCAATTAATTACTTTTCTAAGTAATTATATTTTCTAAAATATTCAGGTGATTATTCTGAATTAATTAACTTAAGTGATAAATCTGAACTAATCCAATTAACTCACTTAATTATATTTATTAATTCTTTAATCAATGTCATTAAGTAATTACACTTCACAATTCCATAAATGATTATTATTAAATTAATTAATCTAATTTATTTAAAATTAATCATATGGATTATTTATTCAAATAATCTTAGTTAATGATTTTCTTAACTATTAAATTTCTTTACTTATCCTTTTCTGAAGAAAATTTACTTATATAATCATTTTAAATTATAAATCATAAATCTTCATTAATTACGGTAAACTCATTTATATTTATGATTTGATTTTCTTTTCCCATTTACAATATAATTTAAATCGATTTTCCTCTTTAGATTTAACACGCTTAAACTTATTTTTAAACAATTAAGTTTTAAAACTTAATTAAATTCAAAATTTTGGAAATCTGATTTGGGAATTGATTCCAGGTTTATACTTTCAATTTTTAACTTGTTGAATTTCCCATCTACAATTCAATTCTATTTTGAATTCAAATTTCCCCCTCCTCCTACATTTAATTTGTCTTTAAATTTTTGAAATAAATTAGATTTGAAACTTTATTTGTTTTCAAACTAGATTTTAATTTGAACTTGAATTTATTTGCATTTTGATTTATACTCAGTTTAAAACCCATTCTGCATAAATTTAAATTTGATTCTTAATATTCGCAGAACAAACAGTTCCAGGTTGAAGCCTGTAACACAAAGCAACCCGATCCCTATATTTTCTCTTCTTTTCTTCGAGTCAATTGAAGCAACGCTTCGAACAACAACTCGAGCTACACGGGTAAATCGCGTTCAACGTGAAATTACCCCAAGATTTCCTGTACCCTTGTCTTCTTCATTTCCTCTTCTTAAGCAAATGCTGTTGGAAAGCAAATAAGACCACCCACGCTTAACACTGACACGCATCCCTCCACGTGCACGTGCACGAACGTTTTCGACCGCCGTAGGCCATCGCGGTGGCCCTCACCGATCATTCCTCCCCACGCAAACCCCTTCGAACATTTAGATCGAAAAATAAACACGTGAATCAAAATCGAGGAGTTCGATCGACCCAAAACCCAAAACCCCATCAGGAAAACCCAACGCCACGACCATCTCGTCCACAAGACACCACGTCACCATGCCCAGAGCTTCACCGCAGTTCCCTCTCTCGTTTCCCCCAGTCGCGACTCACTCCGGTTGCACCTCGTCGCCGTGAATTTCAATGGAACTTTGACGTCAAACTCAGGGTATAAAACCCTAACTCGATCAATACTGGCCAACACGATCAACTAAAAATT
Organism: Allium cepa; assembly: GCA_030765085.1. Taxonomy (NCBI): domain Eukaryota; kingdom Viridiplantae; phylum Streptophyta; class Magnoliopsida; order Asparagales; family Amaryllidaceae; genus Allium; species Allium cepa. The sequence continues at coordinate 363,199,679 of CM060942.1, forward strand.
CCCAATGCATTTTTCCTACGATCATCGACATTCCCTCGACCTTCATGCTCAACCTCGACGTCAAATTCGCCATCGTTCGCCACCAATTGGTCGAATTGTCCAAAACATTCAATTCGAAAAATCTCACTAATTACTAGACTAAAAATCGTGATACAACCCTTAAAATTCATGGTTTACCATCACGAATTCAATTAAGTAGTCAAAACTTAAAATTATTTTAATTAATTTTCGACCCCATTTAAGAATTTACTGTAAATTTAAAAACTCTGAACACAAGATCCATTTTATATACCTATAACTATTTTTAGATGAAAGCTTACATGATTTCTAACATATTTTATTTACAAATCATAAGCAAGCTCGAATTCAAAATTTAGTTATTGAATTTATTACAAAATTGTGACCTGAAATAAACACACAGAGTATATATTTAAAACTACCCATGCATTCAAATATACTTAATTCAAACATGCATCCCATTTTAATTCAAGTGTTAAGATAACATCAAGATATTCATTCACAAGAACAAGATAAAACCAAGATTTAAGCTGCTTTTAAAGATTCATTTCAAAGTGAAGTTACTCACCTGGAACAAGATTGAATAGAGCCTTCAATATTAGAACAGGCTTTGAAATTGGAAATGCTTTTGTTTCAGTTTGAATTTTCCTGAGTTGAACTTGTGCTTCATATTTTGAAATAAGAAACAGTTTTGAGTTTCCTGGGTGTTGATGATAATGCTTACATTTTTCTCTGGTATACTTACTTATGAACAACTATTTTATATTAAATAAAGGCAATAGCTTGGTATAGGGTATTATATTATTGTATGTACAACATAGATCGGATACTTTGTTTTCAAATGGAGGCCGATGCAAAATTTTCTTTGTACTGAGAAGATGGCTGAGATACTTGTATTAAATGCTTTAAGTCCTTTTTGTAAGCTTACACTATTTGTTATGTTATGTACAGTTCTTGCTTTACTTGTTTATGCATATTTGTACTTTGTTATTTACTTTGCAAGTGCTTTTTTTACTCGGCTGAGATGATATAAGGGGTGTTGGCATTTATTATGTCTGTTTTGTTTCTTCACTTAGGATCTTGCATTTATCACTTTGGTGGCTGCAGCTTACATACTTGTTCTTTTTAGTTCTGTTTTATACTTCATGTTTGAGTTAAAAAATTGTCATGTACATATTTTTGTCTTGTTGTTTACTAGTTTACAATAATTTATATAGAACTTGTTTGTATTTCATTATGGTTTATTTTATAACCATATAATCTTATTACAACCATACTCTTAAATTTTTCTTCTATTTGAAGTTTTAATTATTAACATGCAATTCAGCACATATATTTTACTTTATGATTTAAAACAAATTCTTATTTGTTATATCTTTTCTTTAAATTATTTATTTCTAGAATTATTTATATATTCATTTTACATAGCTATATAATTTGTCTTATGTCCATCTAATTTCTATTTCTTACATGAGAACTCAATTTTTTTATTTATTTTTAAAACCTCATATTTAAGATTTTTATTTCAAATTCACATATATACAATTTTGCAAATTCATATGACTTAATATAATTTCTTATTTGAATCGGGGAAACTCGCTGTCGTTTAAAATCAATTTTACAAAATTAAAAAAAAAAACTTCATTTAAATTATCAATTTAAATTCATAAAAATCCGAGGTCGTTACAATCTCCCTAAAGTATAACCGTGCGACATTAACTGCATCTGCAGTCTTCTAGCATGCGATAAAATGTACCATTTTTTGAAAACCGATCAACCACCACGTACTCAGAATCATTGCCACGTTGCGTCCTTGGCAAGCCCAACACAAAGTCCATACTAACATCCACCCATGGTTTAGTAGGTATAGGCAATGGCATATATAAACCTGCATTTGTTGTGGTTCCCTTTGAAACTTGACAAATATGGCACCTTCGAACAAATTTTTCAACCTCCTTCCTCATTGACGGCCAAAAATAAGACTTTGTGATCAGCTGCATAGTACGGTCACGGCCTACGTGTCCTTCTTCATGTAATTCTTTGATGATTTTCATTCGGAGACTGCAATCTGGAATACACAACCGATTTCCTTTGAATAGAAAACCTTCATCCACCATATATCCATCCATGCTTCCGTGCTTGACTTTGTCTAGGATTTCGGAAAAATATGAATCTGAAGTAAGCAGATCTGGAAGTAAGTCAAAACCCATCACCTCTACTCGCATGGTGGTTAGTAAATTCTCCCTCCGACTCAATGCATAGGCGACGCGATTAGTTACTCCAGACTTGTGCTTTACGACGAATGTAAATTGTTGCAAATAAGCTATCCACGATGCATGCCTAGTTGCAATTTTATTCTGCCCATGTAAATGTTTCAACGCTTCATGGTCCCTATACAAAACAAATTCTTTGTGGAACAAATAATGTCTCCAATGCTTCACAGCCTGCACAATTGCATAAAACTCCACATCATAAGTACTGTAACTCCTTTTTGCTCCAGAAATTTTTTCACTAAAATAGGCCATTGGACGTCCCATCTGACTCAACACTCCTCCAATTCCAACTTTGGACGCATCTGTATGTAACTCAAATAGTAACTGAAAACCTGGCAACACTAGAATCAGTGCTGAGGTATTGATTTTCTCAAAAGCAGATCATGCCTCTTTCGTCCATAAAAACTGCTTTCCTTTCATACAATCAGTAACAGGAGCCATTAACTACTAAAGTGCGGTATAAATCTTCGATAAAATGAAGCTAACCCATGGAAACTTCTGACTTCTGTTATAGTTTTAGGCTGTGGCCAATTTCTGATTGTGGCTACTTTACTCTGGTCCACTGTATCTCTTCCTTAGACATGACATAGCCCAGAAATAAAACACTTGGCGTCATGAACACGCATTTCTTCGTCGCTGCATAGAACTGTTCTTGACGAAGAATAGTTAACACCTTTCGCAAGTGTTGAATGTGCTCCTCTGTGCTAGCACTATATATCAAGATATCATCAAAGTGGACTACAACAAACTTCCCGATGTAAGGTCTGAAAATTGGATTCATCACCCTCATAAATGTACTTGGTGCATTAGATAGACCAAATGGCATGACCAGCCATTCATATAATCCTTCCCGAGTCTTGAATGATGTCTTCCATTCATCACCTGGTCTTATGCGAATCTGATGATAACCACTCTTAAGATCGATCTTAGAAAAGATTACAGACCCACTGAGTTGATCCAATAGATCATCAAGTCTTGGCATAGGAAATCTGTATCTGAAAGTTTTTTTTTGAGTGCCCTACTGTCTGTACACATCCTCCATGAACCATCTTTCTTCGGTACCAACAGAGCTGGTACAGCACAAGGACCGAGACTCTCGAACACGCCCTTGCTCAAGCAACTCCTCAACCTGTCTCCTCAACTCTTCATTCTCCTTTGGACTCATACGATAATGTGGCCTATGCGGTAAAACAACACCGGGCACTAGATCAATTTGATATTGTATATCCCTTAGTGGCGGTAATTCCTTAGGTAATTCCGCAGAAAAGACACCTTCAAATTCATTTAACACAGGTCTAACCTCCGCAGGAATTTCAAGATCTTCACTTGTTTCATACCCAATCAACATAAATAATTCATCACTGCCTTCCACTTCATTAACAAATTCTCTCGTAGATAATAGACTAGTTGATTCCACTTTCTTCTCTGACTTGCTTTCACTTTGTTCACGCTTCTTAGGAACTAAGTTAATTTGGGTCCCTTCGAACATGAAACTGTAGCTGTTGGTGCAACCATTATGTTTCAACGTTTTGTTTCGATTGAGTGAGAAGTTCTCTCCTTGCTTTCAATAAAAGTTTCAACGTTTTGTTTCGAATAAAATTAAACGCGCGTTTAATTTTACCCAAAAATTTCACTAGCTCCAATCAATTCCAATTTAGCTCCATCGCGTAGTATTCGATAATATGAACCCAACTCAATTCATTTTGTCCAAAACCGACCTCGTATGAAAAAGTTATAGCTTTTTAAAGTTTGAACGACTAAATATAAATCAATTTACAACGAAATTAATTATTTTTAAACCTAATATCATCTGGACCGTTCGTTTCTTTTGCTCAGATCCAGGCTGTCACTACCCTTCTTCTTCCATTCCAGGTAACGCATGCGAATAACACCCACTACCAGCCTCCTTGCCCTAAATTTTCGAGCCATCTATGAGCAACTCCACGACGATCAAAGGCTGCTATCTCGAAGAGCTTCACGCGACACCCCAATCGCCAGAAACCGGCCCCACTTGCTACCCCATGCTCTCGAAAAACATGCACGAACCGTGTACGTTTAAGCTCGAATTGACGACGATCTACCATATGAAATCCAATCATAACCGCTGGATTCAAGGATCTCGTGATGCTCTTCGATGTTGTAGTTGAGTGTTTTGGCTAATTGTTCAAGGATAGGGAGAGATCAAGGGGAAAAGAAATGAAATTTCTGGCCATTAGTGTCGAGAGTGGCGGCTAGGGTTTCTGCCATTAGGGTTTGTTGCAAAATAGAAGATGTGAGGTCCTTTTATAAAAAATGGCAACGCACTATTCATCCAAAAATTTTCAGAACTCCAAACGAAGCGTGCCGCCTGGGGTTATAATGTTTTACCCCCATTCCGAACGCAATGGAATATGTATCGGGAGCCAGTTCGATCATATTTGGGAGATAAGTTTTCGAATTGAATTATTTAAATTTAAAATTCACTCAAACTGATTTCTACGCGTTTTAGCTTGCCCCGGACAAACAGTAAATCCGATTGACACGAAATTTGAAACCATACAATAATTTAACATTAAGGATCCGATGAAACTGGTTTTGTCGAAATCCGAGACTGTTTGAAAAATGACTATTTTTACTCGTCAATTAAATATTAAATTATTCAATTTCCACAAATTAACTTTTAATTCAATTTTAACAGTTCTATAACATCATTCTAACACCAATATGATTAAATACATCTTTACAAATCAATTTTAATCACACTAAACCAAATTTCCAATTATCTCCATAATTTCAAATATTAAATTAACGATTTAATTATCCAATTAAATCCAGATATTCAAAATATAATTTATTCGACTTACAAATTTTACTTGTTAATATTTAAAATCAATTAAATATACGAATTTCAAATGACAGAAATTATGGGTCGTTACATAATAGTCCCTGTAGCCATACAATATGATGGTCCCTCCTGACCGGGAAGCCACCAGAGGATACCAAACGGGCTACGGGAGAAATCCAAACTCGTACAAAGCGCGAGAGGGTAGGTGACACGGCACAACTAGGTAATTCCAGGGTAGATATACCAATTCGCTTCCGGGTCGGTGGTAACGCGCAGCGTGCAACTACTGCCCACCTCGAGCCACACCCCCAAATTAAAAAAATCAAAAGTGGCCACCGAATCAATCCAAAAGTCAAAGTATAATATTGAAGGGATGTGTCCGATCAAAGGTGCTACCTCGTAAACCCGTCAATCACTCCTGTTTTAGCCACTTATGCCAACTCACGAGAGTCGAGTCCACGTATTTACCTCAAAGGAAACACCGCCACCATCCTACTTCATTCTGGAATCTCCACCGCGTACGCGGTTGTTAAAATGGTTTTCGGAGTTGGCAGAGAGTATGACAACTTACGATCCCGGTCTATTCAACAACCAAACATTATCATAACACCGCAGTCATTTCAAAATAGTTTATACTTTCAAAACCAGAATATAATAACCATTTCAAAACTATATAAATACGATATCGCTTCTTTTTCAAAAACCAAATCAATATGATATCATTTTTATAAAACCCAAATCAATAAAATATCATTTCAAATACATCTTTTCCTAAAACCATAACAATTTTCAAAGTTATTGTTAACCCCGCTGAAACTTGAACCGACTCATTTACTCAACTAATCCCGACTCATCCATGTAGAGGGAAGGACGACTCATCAAGACCCCGGCTCAACAACCTCACGACTCTGCAAGTCCTTGAGTTAACAGGCCACGACTTAAGGAACCTTACGAGTTAAGGAACCTTACGAGTTAAGGAACCTTGCGACTTAAGGAATCTTACGGGTTAAGGAAGGCTTGCGAGTTAAGACATTAACGACCTGAGGAATGTCACGACTTATGGAAGTCTGCGACTTAAGAGGTATGCGACATAAAGGTGATACGACCTAAGGCTTCAGAGACAAGTTCAATACCGTGCTATAATGAGATAACTCGTTGACGACATACGACTTATGATGAGTCGTGTACGACTCATACTAACATCAAGGAAGGTTGCACTGGTTAACTCGTGAACGGCTCAGGACTTGTGTTATTCGTTTAAATGGGAGCCTAGCTTTGGACCAAGCGGTGAGCTAACCCAGTAGGTCGGCTGCGACCTACTATGAGTCGTGAACGGGTTATGGCTCATCATGAGTCGTGTACGAGTCATGACCTAATTCCGAGCAATGCCTATAAATACGACCCTAGCTCCAACTAGGAAGGGACCTTTTTGGCTCACTCTCTTCAAGCGCCGATACTCTGCTGCATTCTGAACCAATCTAACACTTGAAGCTCTCAAAACACTAAGAACGCTACAAACAACTTCAAGGAGAGATCACATGCATCCAACATGGATTCGAAAACTCTCATCTTCATCGAAGTTTAGGCTACTTGTTCTAAGTCTCTTGTAATTCAAAGTATATTGTACTTGGGAAGAATTGTATCAGCTTGTAACGAGATCATTAATAAAAGTACTTAAAGTGGACGTAGGCTATACCCTTAAGCCGAACCACTATAAAATTGTTGTTGTTTACTGCTTTTCTGCTATTATCTGCTTGTAATCTGTTCCCGAGCTATCGGGTAGTGCTTTCACAACTATAACTCATACACCGGGGTGTTAGCGTTCGAATTTTAGCGTTAACATTTTTGGTGCTTTCACTGAGAACTCGAACTCAGGCAAGTTATCATCATTTCTTCACAGAGGTTTGTAGAGAGAATTTCCTTGAAAACCAGAAGTCTATCCGAGATTATGGCTCCTGGAAGGAAGAGTAGATCTGTCAGATCTGGGAATATTCAAGAGGGAACCTCCGCTTCCCCCATATCGAATCAAGCCACTCCAGCTGTCGGATTTACAAAGGCAGAGCTGGATGCTGCAATTTTGGGGCTGAACCAACAGATTAATGCCCAAAATGCACAACTCGAGGCTCAAAATGCCCAGAATGCCCTAATTCTGAATAGGTTGAACGATCTGCTTGGGGTAAACCGTCAACCAGCGGGTAATGAGAGGAATTTTGCTGGCAACCTTCATGATGCTGAAGAAAGAAATGCTCCTGAAAGGGCTGCTAGCCTCTTTGAACAAACACTTCCAGAAGCTGGTGGGTTTAGAACTCGACATGATGAGGAGTATCTTTCTGGAATGGTCCGACAAATTATGAAAGAGAGTATGCAGAGGGTTGAAGACGAGAAAGAATGGGGTTTCGCCCCAAGTAAGACTCCATTTACTGAGAAAATCTTAAAGGCTGAATTCCCAAGGAAGTTTGTCCCTCCAACCATTCCAGCTTATAAGGGGACAAGTGATCCGAATGAATTCCTATACAAGTATGATTGGCACATGACAGGTGCCAGAGCCTCGGATGAAATAAAGTGCCGATATTTCCCTGTGTATCTCGAAGGCGTAGCTCTGCTTTGGTTTACCAAGCTGCCCGTCCGATCTATCGATCAGTTTTCTGACTTGACCCGGAAGTTCAAGGAGCAATTCAGACTATATGCCTCAAAAGCCAAAGATATCATGTCATTATCAAGTTTGGAGCAGAGTCCAGGAGAGACTATCAGATCTTTCTTAAACCGATTTAATATAGCGTTAGCTGAGGTGGACAATGCAGAACCGTGAATGATACTGACTTATCTGATGAGGGCTATTGATAAGTCGAGCGAATTTGGGAAATGGCTAAACATGAAGGAGCCAACCTCCCTCGAAAAGTTCTACAAAAAGGCAGATGAATTCATACGCCTGGAAAGCCGTCCTTTACCAGTAAAGGCAGTGTTGGAGAAAGTTGAAGATAACACTGTCGCTCCACGCAAGAATGAATCGGTGGGGCAAAAAAGGGAGAGTAATAATGGAAAGAAACAGGGTAATCTGAAGAAGCCCCGATCCTTCAAGCCATCAGAGTATACTCCATTATCACATACGCCGGAGCACATCTACCTTGCCACTAAAGATTCTGTTGATTTTCCTAAACCTATCCCTTTGAGGACCGGGAAAAAGGCTATACAAAGTGGGAAGTTCTGCCGCTTCCATAATCAGCCCGGTCATGAGACCGATGAATGCCGCAAGTTGAAAAATCTGATTGAAGAATTGCTAAGAGAAAACAAGCTGCAGCAATTTGTGAAAAAGAATAGCAACAATCCTGCATCGTCAAGTCAGGGGCAACAGGCTCCTGTTCATCAGCCTAGGATAGGTGAGAAAGCTACGGGGCATGAATCTGGAAGGCCCATTATCAATGTCATTATAGGAGGACCTCACCCAGCTGGCAAGAGCTGGGGTGAGATGGAGAGATATACCAGGGCTTTGAAATATGTTCCAGCCGAAGAAGACGTCTTTGTTTTAGAAGACACTACGCCCCTGAAACAACAGAAAACTTTCAGTGATGATATTATTTTCAGAGCCAGAGATTCCACAGGTATCGAAGCTCCTACCCTAGATCTCTTGGTCATCTCAGCTGGTATCGGACCGGCCATTGTCAGAAGAGTTCTCATTGACTGCGGAGCATCATGTAATATCCTCTTCAAGAAGACATTCGACCAAATGAAAATCCCTATGGTCGATGTACAAGCCTCATCGCAGAAGATCGCTGGCTTCACTGGGGAGCCAAAGCAACCAATAGGAACCATCGATCTGCTTGTAGAACTTGGGGAAGGAGAAAGGAAAGTAGTCCGCAAGCAAACATTTGTGATTGTCGATGAATTTTCTGCTTATAATGCTTTCCTTGGCCGTCCAACGCTCGCAGCGTTCAAAGCTATCCTAGCCCCGTGGTGCCTCACTATTAAATTCCCTACAGACAATGGAGTAGGAGTTATAAAAGGGGATCAAAATGCTGCGCGAGAGTGCTATTTGACAGAGTTGCGAGAGTCAAGAAAAAGGGAAATGGGAAAGGATGCGGCCGCCCCGGTCCGCATCAAAGAGCCAGCCTTGTAGCAATTACGGGGCGGACCCTGCACTGGCGAGCATAGCGGGGCACGGAAAGAGATGGATCCCAGAAAAGCCAGTGCAGGGGAGAATAGAGTAGTGCCGGTTGAAACGACAGTACCGGTACCTGTTGACCCGAAGGACCCAAATAAGGTGTTGAATGTGGGTTCACAGCTTAATGTGACAATTCAGAATATCTTGATATCTTTCCTGAAAGCAAATCTGGATGTCTTCGCTTGGACTCATGCTGATATGTGTGGAATATCTCCAGAAGTTGCAGTACACGCTCTGAATATTGACCCAAAGTTTACACCAGTAAAACAGAAAAGAAGAACCCAAGGTCCAGAAAGGTCAGCAGCATTAAAAGAGGAAATTGATCGACTCATGGAAAATAACTTCATCAAAGAATCTACATATCCGAATTGGGTTTCAAATCATGTGCTGGTTAAGAAAGCTAATGGAAAATGGAGAGTGTGCATCGATTTTTCAGATCTGAACAAGGCCTGCCCCAAAGATTGCTTTCCTTTACCCAGGATCGATCAACTGGTAGATGGAACAGCGGGGCATGAATTGTTATCTTTCATGGATGCCTACTCCCGATATAACCAGATCATGATGCATGAACCGGATCAGGAGGACACGAGCTTTATCACTGATGTTGGTCTTTATTGCTACAGAGTTATGCCCTTCGGATTGAAAAATGCAGGGGCAACCTACCAAAGACTTGTTAATGCTATGTTCAAACCGCAATTGGGCAAAACTATGGAAGTCTACGTCGACGACATGTTAGTAAGGTCTAAGAAAGCAGCGGATCACATTGAACACTTAGCAGAAATGTTCGCAGTCCTCCGGAAATACAGAATGAAGCTTAACCCTCTGAAATGCATGTTTGGGGTCGAGTCCGGAAAGTTCTTAGGGTTTATCGTCAGCGCTAGGGGCATTGAGGCTAGTCCAGCTCAAATTACTGCCTTGAAAGAAGTCAAAGCTCCTAGAACAAAGAAGGAATTGCAAAGTCTCAATGGAAAAGTTGCCGCCTTGAGTCGGTTCATTTCCAACTGAGAAAAGCTACTGAGAAAGAACGACAAAAGCTACTGAGAAAAGCCTCTCGATACGTAATCCAGGATGGCCGGTTATACAGACGGGGATTCTCAATGCCATTACTTCGATGTGTATCCAGGGAAGAGTCTAAAGCAATCTTAGCAGAGGTACACGGAGGAGAATGTGGTGATCATTCAGGTGGCCAAACATTAGCAAAGAAAATTCTCCGGTACGGATATTTTTGGCCAGAAATTAATCGAGATGCAGCGAAGTATTCCCGAAAATGTGACAGATGTCAAAGATTCGCCAAAATTCCTAGAGCTCCTTCCACTGAACTCACACAGATGGTCAGTCCATGGCCGTTTGCGATATGGGGAATCGACCTTGTAGGACCGTTACCAACTGCCAAATCTGGAATTAAATATGCCATTGTTGCTGTAGATTATTTTACTAAGTGGGCAGAGGCTGAACCACTGGCCACTATCACCTCAAAGAAGATGATAAGTTTTGTGACTAAAAACATCATTTGCAGATACGGTGTGCCTCAAAAAATAATTACAGACAATGGAACTCAGTTTGAAAGTGAAGAATTCCAAGATTTTTGCAAGCGATTCAAAATCCGGAAAAGCTTCTCAGCAGTAGCTCATCCGCAGGCAAACGGGCAGGTGGAAGCCGTGAACAAAATTATTAAGTCAACCATCAAGAAGCAACTTGAAAGAGCAAAAGGAGGTTGGGTCGATAAGCTACCACTGACACTATGGGCATACAGAACCACTCACAAAACTGCGACTGGGCACACCCCGTTTTCATTGGCATACGGGTCAGAGGCAATGATTCCGGTAGAAATAGAAGTCCCTTCACACAGAAGAATCCATTTCAATCAAGCAGAAAACGAGAAGCTACAGCTTGAAGCGCTAGATCTTCTTGATGAAAAAAGAGATGAGGCTAATCTCAGAATTGCAGCTCATCAGCAAAGAATAGCCAGACATTTCAATTCCAAAGTTCGCCAACGCAGCTTTGAGATTGGAGACCTAGTCCTGAAAAGAATTATGACAGCGACAGGTGTGTTTGGGCCAAATTGGGAAGGACCATATGTAATAGGTCAGAAGCTTCTTGACGGCACATTCAAACTCACCACTGTTGAAGGAGATCAAATTCCAAGGGCATGGAACAGCAACCATTTGCGTCCATACTTTACTTGAAAATTTTGTTGAAATATTGTAAAAAGAATTATGAATGTATGATTCTTGTAATTGAAAGCAATTGTAAAACTGATGCAAGTAAATAATGAAAGAATATAAAGCGGATGTAGGCCCAATTTCCTGGCCGAACCACTATAAATCTTGTGTTCCTTATTATTATTACATGTTTGCTTTATTTTCGATATAAAAAGTACATAGAATGTATTGCTGAAATGTCGATTTAAATTTTTGCAGACAATGGAAGTGAAACTTGCACATAAAAAGACCAAGTGATTCTCTCCAAATTTCAAGTCACAAAAGCCCTGAATTCAAATCCTAGATAGGAAGTACTTCAATTGAACGGCCTATGATTTCGACAGAAACGGGTCTTTGCTAATAAATTGAGATCGTTTGAACAAACAAACGTCCAATTAAGAAGCTAGTGCTCGTTCTCACGAAATTGCCTGACAATCAAGCGCACTTCCTTGGATTAAACAAGTTACTTGTAAAAAAAAACGGGGGGGGGGGGGGGGGTGGGGGGGCAGAGGATCATTGGAAAGGCATAAGCAAGTGAACAGAGGAACAACCAAAGCCATCATCGGCAGCACAAGTCCTCTTCGGAGACACAACTCTTCGGAGGATAAAGACCTCTAATGGGTCATACGCCACAAAAAAGAAAGTTCTCTACTCAACAAAAAAAAGATTGGAGGAGTCATGACCCTCCAACCATGAGAGAGTAACTTCCAGGCGATGAAAACCCTCTCTGAGGCACATTTCACCAGGAGTTGAAGTGTTATGACCGCTCTTCGGGATTTCACTTCACCAGAGTTGAAATGCAAACAAAATAAAAGCCCTCTTCGGAGGCCCATTTCACCAGGAGTTGAAGTGTTATGACCGCTCTTCGGGATTTCACTTCACCAGAGTTGAAATGTAAACAAAATAAAAGCCCTCTTCGGAGGCACATTTCGCCAGGAGTTGAAGTGTAACAACCGCTCTTCGGAATTTCACTTCACCAAAGTTGAAATGCAAAAACAAAATAAAGACCTTCCTGAAAGCCCACGTTTCACCGAGATTGAAATAAAACTTCCAAGTGTTGAAACGTGAAAAGGCTTTCTTCGAAGGCACAACTCTTTGGGGGTACACGTTTCACCAAGATTGAAATAAAACTTCCAAGTGTTGAAACGTGAAAAATCCCTCCTTAGAGGTACAACCCCCTCCCGGGGACACAATTCAAAGGAAAGACCTCTTCGAAGGCACAATCAAGAAGAAAGACCTCTTCGGAAGCCCACGTTTCACCAAGATTGAAATAAAACTTCCAAGTGTTGAAACGTGAAAAAGCTTTCTTCAAAGGCACAACTCTTTGGAGGTACACGTTTCACCGAGATTGAAATAAAACTTCCAAGTGTTGAAACGTGAAAAATCCCTCCTCAGATGTACAACTTTGTATATAAAAAAAATCCTCATCAAAAGCGTACTTTAACTTTCAAAGGAAGAGTAATTTACCTACTCTGGAAAATGATCTTCAAAAAAAAAAAAAAAAAAAAAAAAAAGAAGTTAAAGTACCCTTCAGAGGTCCGCTTTACCACATAGAAGAATTCACTTGGTAAAATATGCACATAAGCAAAAGAAAAAAGTGATTTCTTCGAACGACAAAGCGTAGAAACTTATACGAAGGGAGTTGTACCCTACAAAAATTTTCTTTAAAGAATAAAATAATTATTTTTTAGCAAATAAGAGTGCAAGTCCCCTCGAAGTATAAAATATTGCAGCAAGCTTAAGGTATGGGGGCAACATGGTATAATGGTATAGCTGCATCAGTAAAGTAATACTCAAACAACATACCATAAGCCCGCTGCAATATCATATAAATAAACTTGTGCAAAAATGAATAATAAATTCTCAAATTCAAACAAAAGTCTGTACAAACAAAGGATCATTTTATTCAATTGAAATGCAGGTACAGGTTTCAAAATAAAGAAAAGCGAGGGCCGGTACCCGCACAATTCTCGACCAGTACATACAAAAGGCAAAAAGCTAAAATCTTCACTTCTTTTTACTACCTTTGGACCCTTTTCCCGGCCGAATGATTAGCTTTTCAGGTCGGTCAGTTGGCACAAGGGAAGAAGGAGGGTTAGGCGCAGCTGGTCCAACTTCTGCCTCCTCTTCAGTAACAGTGATTATCTTCCCCCTCCTCTTTGACGTTCCGTGCTTTTTCCTCCTCTTTGAGGAAGACTCACTTCCTGGAGTGACAAGTTTAGACAAAGTTATGTCATCAGAAGGAGTCCGCTCCGGAGATATCTCACCTCCCTCAAGTCCCTCGTCTCTATGCTCTTGCGAAGCGATGGGATCGTCTAAACCATGAAGGGCCTCTATTTGTTCCTCTTGCGACCCGGGCTGTGAAGCAGAAGGAGGAGCCACCTGGAGAGACGGAGGAGGGATAACCGGAGGAGGAGAAATCTGAGCGGTGCTTGATACTTTCTCTACAGAAGAAAAGAGGTTAAAGTCAGTAAAGAGAGGAGATGAAGGCTCATCAAGGTTGAGAAAATAGTCAAGGAGCTCATTAAACCCATGTGAAATAAATGAGCAATCCACTTGAGCGAAATTTACAGTGGAATTACCTGCAGAAGTTGTCTTTATTACGTCAATTTCATAGTCCGGAGCTTCAGCGCTCTCTTGCGATTCATCTGTGGCTTGAGTAATTTTGGCCCCGGTATCAGTTTGAGCAGGGATCGGTACATAAGAGCTAGAGCCAATAATGCCAGCATCGGCCGAAGTTGAAGGAGGGACAGGCGCAGTCAAATTTGTTTCTTTTTCTTGATGCTCTTCCCCCACTATTTCAACCCACGATCTGGCAAGTTGCTCCTTCCCTCTGGCAAGGGCTGCGCGAGCCTCAAAGTCTAAGTAGTGCACCTCCAACTCCTCTTCAGTGTATCCGGCCCCTTTAAACATATCTAGTGCGGCCTCCCACACTTCGGCCAGGGTAATCTCATACTTGGGGCCCAGGAATGCAAGACTGCCACGCCCTAATATACAATGCAAGTATAAATCAAATAGTGTCGAGCCAATATCAGCTTTGGTAGCTTCATGGGCCTCTTCAGCTGCAATTCTACCCGCAACAGCCTCATCCCGCTCTCTCTCGACTTTGGATAACTGGGATTTCAATTTTTCAATCTCTGCAGCCTGAAGGCCAGTTTGTCCTTGTAACTGAGTAATATCAGTACGGTTGCCCTCTATAATCTGCTCCAACCCATCAGCCTTGGCCTCAGCATCCCTTTGCGCGGCATGAGCATCCCGCACCTGTTGAAGAAGCACACTCTCCCTTTGAGAATAAGAAGTGGAAGAAGTAGCAAGCTCCTCTTTAAGTTTCCCAACTTCTGCCTCAAGTTTCTCATTATAATCGGCAATACTCCTCATTTCTGCATCATGCTGTTTAAGGATCTTTTGCCATTCAGTTTTGTCGTTCTCCATGGTAAGCATAGCTTCGAGATTGGCCCTATTCACCCTTTGGAGCTCATCAACGAGTTTCTGCCAAGATGACATCCTCTCAATATCGGTTCTGACTGCATCAAGGT
Organism: Allium cepa; assembly: GCA_030765085.1. Taxonomy (NCBI): domain Eukaryota; kingdom Viridiplantae; phylum Streptophyta; class Magnoliopsida; order Asparagales; family Amaryllidaceae; genus Allium; species Allium cepa. Next base: position 363,214,690 of record CM060942.1, read on the forward strand.
TCCGTAACATAGCACTTTTATCTATGGGAACCAGATCGAGGTCAAAGCGAACTCCTTTTAAACACCAATTAGGAAATCGGCTTTGAAGAGTGGCTGGACCTGGTCCAACTTGGTAAGATGGCCTATTGATGATTGCTTGGATATCAGTAGGGGAAGGGGCAGGAGATTGAGAAGAAGTAGGAGCAGTAATCTTCTCTGAAGGCGCAGGCATTGGCTCCTCAATAACTTTGGCCCGTTTGCTCAAGTCATCAGTTGTGTGACTCTTCCCTCTATCATCATGAGATTTGCGTTTAAGGGAGTCACTCTCTCTGTGGGAGGAATTATGTCGATTATCTGGTCTTCCAAAGCGTTCTTCATAATCACGTCTTTCCCGAGCCTTCCGGGCAGCCCTTTCTTCATCAGTCTCTCTATGAACAGGAGGATAGGATTGATAGCCATACTGGCTGCGTTTCCCATATCGCTGAAAGTCATTATAGTACGAGCTGGCTCGCCTCATTGAAGAACCTAAAATAAAAAAAAAGAGGAAACAAAACTTGAGAAATTTTCAAATATCAAAAAAGAAAAAAAAGAAAGAGAGCATAAAAGTGCCAGGAATTCTAAGTGTGTGTGAAGTGCAAACTACGCTCATCAATCTACGAACCACTCTTTAATTGGGGAGTAGTTGTGGGTGTAATAGTTAGCGTCAACTCTTGAGTCGACGGCGACTGTTGCAAAATAGAAGTAGCTTCAACTACTGAAGAAGAAATCCCGGCAGTGATAGGATCGTCTTTAAAGATCTCTTGTGAAGTAGCAAAGAGGTCGCTCAGTCCTTCGAAAGTATCGTCCCTGCTCTGCTTAACAGGACTGGATTTCTCAGCTTTTTCACCAGATTCTTGTGAATGATGGGAAGATCCCTGAGGCTCTTCTTCCTCGATAACCGGGGCAAGTTTTTCAGATGGCCCCGCAGCATCAACAGAAGTGGAACACTTCACTAGCGAAGCCTCAGGAGCAGGTCCTTTTGATATGGATGTGCTAGTAGAAACTGAGGCATCCAACGCTCTAGCTGGGGAGTCTGGGATTTCATGAGGACGTGTAGAACGAGAAGTATGCAAAAGTCCGTACTGATGCAAAAATTCATCTTTCAACAGAAATTGAATATCTCTCTCCTCAACCGGCACGGCCTTAAGCCTCTCAAAAGTCGACTTGTGACTGGGATTCCTAGAGGGAGGAGGCAGCGCTGAAAATAAAAAGAAGCAGAGTTAACACTTAGCAGGTCAGTCTCACAAAGGCAAGATAACAAACGAAGTAAGGATGGATGATCTTACTTCCTTCCCTCCACACAGCATAAAACCCCGGGGGGCAACGAACGAAGAAGAACTGGGTTAGAAACCCATGAGCAGTGTCAGGAAGGCCAACAATTAATTTGCGGTTTCGGGCGCTTCTCACAACAGTAATAGAAGGATGATCTTTGGTCCGGGTAAAGGAGCATAAGTAACAAATTTCATCAAAGCTCGGAAGTCGATCAAGTGTTCTCCTAAATAGCACACACAACCCCATTAGAATGGCGTAGCCGTTGGGGTGTAGCTGGGATGGAGCAATGGCCAATTAATGAAGAAGTTGTTGGAAAAAGTCATTGAAAGGAGGAACGCCCCCACTTAGGCACATTTGTCGATTAACTGTCACAAAGCCAGAAGGTGCTATGTCAGCAGTGTTACTTCTCTCAGGAAGAATGGCATCTGATTCAGCAATGCCAAACTGAGCACACAACTGGCGAAAAACTTTGTATGATAGTGTGGTAGGGACTCTTTCGGGAGGATTAATTAGCGGAGCCGGAAGAACAGTTGCCTCTCCAGTCTGAACTGTTGCATCTTCTTCCTGAGAAGTCATTCTACACAAGCAACTGGATATTCAAATATGAAGGTGCACGTTTCCTAAAAGTGTGAAGTGTCGTGCAAAACTGATAAAAATAACAAGTAAATATAACTGGAATTAAACTGGTCGACGATTGATCGACTACGGTAATTTCAGAACTTGTTAATTTAAAGTTCAAGCATAATATTAGTGCAGGCTGGTCAGTTTCAATTGACTATTTCAGTGTTGCTTTAATATTCTACTTGAAATCGATAGCACTTCGTTCACACAATTTATTTAAGTTAATTATCTGTTATTAACTAATCTGTCATTTGATGTGGGCGGTCGATGGCAGTATATTTGTCCCAATTTTCTGTAAATATCATATTAAACAGATTGTTATCCTACAAGTCAAAGTAATCTGTAAAAGAATGCAGCAGAGTTCAACAGTTTGAAATTCAAGCAGCAGTTCAAAGTTCAAGCAGAGTTTAGGAGTGCAAGTGCTAAGTCGTAGACGACTCAAGTGCTAAGTCGTAGACGATTCAAGTGCTAGGTCGTAGACGACTCAAGAGCTAAATTATACACAACTCGAATGCTAACTCGGCAGCGACTTAAGTGCTAACTCGCCAACAACTCAAGAGTTTTTCCTACGGGTCAAGACAAATCATCGGTTCTCTGGCTAGCTCGTCCACGACCTAAGGATTGGGGGGCAAGCAAGGATGAGTCGATTTAATTTTGGGTCGTTGGTGTTTTGAGCCGGCAGCGCTCTGAATCGTGAGTCGTGGTGAAAAGAAAAAACTCTAGTTCTAAGCAGCAAGAAGATCTCCAAGTCCTATCTCCAAATCCTAACCCATAACCCGTTAACCCAATGGCATCTCCAAAAATAACAACTTTAATCCTATCACGATACAGAGTCGCCTCGAATGACGAATCGCCACAAGACAAATCAGGCAAGCCCAAATTCATCGGCGATCAATCCAACCAAACTCGTAAAGCTCGAAGGAACGAACCGGAAGTGGAAAATTAAACGAATGAGCCAGTGATGATCGACAATCGGAAGGAAAGCAGGATTGCTTACGCAGTGTGATGCCCGAAAAAATTGAAGGTGGATTGAGTTGAAATCATCTTGGGAAGCTCAGAGAAGTGTTAATGGCAAATTCGATTTAGGAGATTGGTATGAGAAGAAGAAGATAAAAGTGACGATTCATGCCTTTTATACTAAGGTAGTAGGACATGAGTCGGCACATGCGGGTTAAGATAAGTCGAAGCACGCGACCTACGACTTAGGCGTGTGCTTCGAGGGGCAAATGTTAACCCCGCTGAAACTTGAACCGACTCATTTACTCAACTAATCCCGACTCATCCATGTAGAGGGAAGGACGACTCATCAAGACCCCGGCTCAACAACCTCACGACTCTGCAAGTCCTTGAGTTAACAGGCCACGACTTAACGAACCTTACGAGTTAAGGAACCTTACGAGTTAAGGAACCTTGCGACTTAAGGAATCTTACGGGTTAAGGAAGGCTTGCGAGTTAAGACATTAACGACCTAAGGAATGTCACGACTTATGGAAGTCTGTGACTTAAGAGGTATGCGACATAAAGGTGATACGACCTAAGGCTTCAGAGACAAGTTCAATACCGTGCTATAATGAGATAACTCGTTGACGACATACGACTTATGATGAGTCGTGTACGACTCATACTAACATCAAGGAAGGTTGCACTGGTTAACTCGTGAACGGCTCAGGACTTGTGTTATTCATTTAAATGGGAGCCTAGCTTTGGACCAAGCGGTGAGCTAACCCAGTAGGTCGGCCGCGACCTACTATGAGTCGTGAACGGGTTATGGCTCATCATGAGTCGTGTACGAGTCATGACCTAATTCCGAGAAATGCCTATAAATACGACCCTAGCTCCAACTAGGAAGAGACCTTTTTGGCTCACTCTCTTCAAGCGCCGATACTCTGCTGCATTCCGAACCAATCTAACACTTGAAGCTCTCAAAACACTAAGAACGCTACAAACAACTTCAAGGAGAGATCACATGCATCCAACATGGATTCGAAAACTCTCATCTTCATCGAAGTTTAGGCTACTTGTTCTAAGTCTCTTGTAATTCAAAGTATATTGTACTTGGGAAGAATTGTATCAGCTTGTAACGAGATCATTAATAAAAGTACTTAAAGTGGACGTAGGCTATACCCTTAAGCCGAACCACTATAAAATTGTTGTTGTTTACTGCTTTTCTGCTATTATCTGCTTGTAATCTGTTCCCGAGCTATCGGGTAGTGCTTTCACAACTATAACTCATACACCGTGGTGTTAGCGTTCGAATTTTAGCGTTAACAGTTATAATATTTCTAAACCAAACGCTTGAAATATAGCCTTTCAAAACATAAAACTTTGAATTTCATAACTTTGAAATATAACCACACCACTTAAATGGTTAAAACACAAACTACTTAATATAATAAAATAGTTTCTTCACCTTCACAAATCAATTCCAAATATAGATTTAAATCCCACATAAACATTTCAATTTCCATATCTTTCAAAGCTTTAAATATTCCACCATTTCAAAACTAATTCTTTGATAATTTCATATATATCACATTCGATTACTATTATTTAGATTTGAAATGTTTACGTAATAAATTACATATCATCTAAGTAAAACCTTTACACTTCAAGTAACAGGATATACCTTCAATTTAATTAACTTGATAATATTCATTTAAATTACTTTGATATTCATTTAAATTCTCTAAAAAACATCAAGTTATAAAATGATACCTTTTAAACCTTAAATTTATTTCCATTTCAAATCAAATTTTCCCGAAGATAATTCTTAAGTACTTTAATTCAAATCAAATTCCCATTTATCTTCCAACCTTAATTTTATTTGATTCATTATAAACTCTATATACCATAAAATTTAGATAGATACTTAACCATATTATATAAAAGAAATCAAACTTATTATTTAGCTTATTTTATAATTCAAAACAAATTTATACATAGCTAAATCAATAATAAAATAGCATTTATATAACCTCTAAAATCAATATCTGTATAGCCCATATATTTCTTTACAAAACCATAAACAATCATTTCAAAAATAATTTATATATATAACGATGTGCCTGTATATAATTTTCTATCCTATGGTCAAGTGATACGGATATTTATCATTTCAATCCGCAGTTAAAAATAAGATGCGGTTGTATATCATCTCAAACCGCAATCCTGAATCAAAATAAATGCATAAAACTTGCAGATTATGATGATATAAATAAAACATCCATTCATTCATCATAAAATCATACATCCATCACAATCATCATACAAACAATCAATCAATATCAAAATATAACCGATAATATAAAACAGGTAATTAACTGGCAGTTATATTCAATAATAAATTAAATAACGATTTCATTTCAATATATGCAATTAACTGAGACGATGGTTAAAAATATACAAAAAAGTCATAAATAAATGCATAATCACAACAAAATTTTAATTTAACAACATAAGAAATTTTAGAAGTTGTGACTGGGTTAAAACACTCACCTTTTGAATTTAAATTGAATCTAAATTCAATGTGAACCCAAAAATTTGATAGTCTCCGAATTCATCCAAACAAGTGCCATAATGTTCAGAATTTCAATACAATCCTAACAAAAAACCGCGCGTGAATTGGGGTTCGTATGTGAAAGATATAGCGAAAATTGTGTTTGAATTTTAAATTGAAATAAAAAAAACAAAAAAAAACACACATCACTCTCACTTGCCACGTCGACCATCTTCAACCCAGCAAAAACCCTAGCTCCCAATTCACAAAATCGCGAATGAAGCCACCTCACCAATGCTGCATCCGCCCCTCCAACGTCCCCGTCGCCGGCCAAGGCTAGAACCGCCGCTGCAACCCCTGCTTCTCACCTACAGCCTCGGACCCCCACCACATTCGAACAGAATGAAACACAACCAAGCCGCTGCCATAAGCATAAAACCCTACTTGAATATTCGCCATCGATCTGACCGTTGAATCGATGAATGAATTTCACCGATGGACTCCCCATCGTCCACTCTACAATACCTAGAAACGACTCGACGATCCGACTAGTTTGATTTCGACGTGATGAACGGTCGAAAAGTGTTCTTCGATTTTTGGACAAACAATACATCGAATCAAAAAACATGTTGCAGATCTGAGTTACGCTCTTTGAGAGCTTCGAATTGATATAAAATTTGGCATATATTGTGGAGTTTGAAATTTCAGCTTTGGATTTGATTTGGGATTGCAATTGGAATTAGGGTTTGTCTGCCATTGAAGTGAGGAGGTGAATAGAACGTATAGAAATGAGGAACAGAGGCTGCTAGGGTTTATAGCAGGATATATATAGGCAGGGTTGACATTTGAATGGATGGATAAGATAGATTTACGCGCTAACGCCAAAGTGGCCCAAAAAGCCCGTTTCGACTCCAAAATGAAATTGGGTCAACCCATATATCGAAATAGATGTTTTTAAATATTTTAAACGCGATGGAACAAGTTTCAAGTCCAAATTCCATCGTACGAAGAAGTTATGCAAAAATCAATATTTTTCAAATTGCTTTCAATTGATTTCAATTTCATAAATTTCAAGGCGTTTCGAGTCCGTACGATCAAACGACAAGTCCGATCGCTGCGAAACTTGAAATCCTACAATAATTCACCGTTACGGATCCGATGAAACTGGTTTCATCGAAATCCGAGTCAGCGGCTAAAATGGTTATTTTTATATTAATTAAATAAATTAAAAATCAATCAATTAAATCCAATTTTTAATTTCACTTCTATAATTGACAATTTTCTCACCTTTATATTTCTTAATCATCTACAATAAATTTTAAACAAGTTTAGATGTCAATTTAAAGTTGATTAGTCTATCAATTGCAGTGTCAAATTTTCAATTTTATCATATTCAAAATTATAAATTAAATTTCGAATAATTAAATTTTATTTACTTTCCATTTATTATTCTATCAATTCCATCTTACGGTATAATTATCATTGATTTATATTACATTTCATTTAGGTATATTTCATTTCATATTAATTCCCATTAACGTAATATTTTAATTCATTCAATTTCAATAATCCATTTATTTGATTTTTAAATCTTATTATGAATAAATTTTTAACTTACCATCTTAAAGGTGATGTCAACATGGGTTTATATCTATTACACTTATAGTCCTAACTACATCTTAATTTCAGTTTACCGTAGTACCTAATTTCAATTTCTTACAATAAACCCATTTGTTATATAAAATTTGAATACCAATTAATTAGTTCCAAATAAATTTATTGATTCAATTCATCTCTTTTATTAAGTTTATTATTAATCTATGCACTCAATTATGGATGGTTTTATATTCCATTACGCTATATACCCCTAATTATCTTTATTTGTATTAATGGCTATGTTTCAAATGTGAAATCTTGTTAATTACACACATTAATTAAGGTTTTAAAATCAAACCTTAGTTCCATTCCCTTTTTCCAATTTATTACTTATGAGAATTTCACATTTCTATTTAATTATTACATACCTACCTTCAGTCCTTGCATTAATCCTCATAAACATTACATTATTGATATCCTAATTTGATTTAGTAGACCAATTTGTTACAACTTTTAGTAACATTAACACTATTTCCCTTATTTTGGTTATTATTTCATATATAGATCACAAGTTTACATTCCTTTATACTATCTTATGAAAACAATGTACATTTCTAAAATGTTATTACATTTATTGGAATTACATTTCCAAATTTACTAGATACAACAAATTATGATGTCCCAGTTACTTCTATTAATTGTGATTGCGCTAAATTAATCATTTATTAACTTACATTAACATAATTGCATTAATTTACATTCAGTGCAAATAAATCAATATATTATTTCACACATTAATACACTGATTGCATTTGTTTATACTATATTCCATTTAAAACTAAGTCATAACATTTGAATTATTATATTAAATTGGAATGTTCATTCAAGTTCATTAATTATTAACTTGCAATAACATATTTCCTTAATTTACATCCAGTTACTACCTTATAAATAAATTTTATGTTTCCTTTTTAATTTACATTCACACTTTCCATTATAATATTAATTATCTATAAAGTACATTTAGTTATCTTTATTCTTCCCAACCAATTACCATATGTTATTATAACTTTACAATTTTAATAAATTCATTAATTGACATATCATTGAACCTATTAATTATTGACCCAAATTAGCGCTGTTACGTTTTAATTTACATATTATTTCATTAATAAGTTACACAAATTTATTTCTCCAAATATTAAATCACAAAGTCTTATTTAATTTACCATTGCTACATTACCTATTTAATGCTTGCTTCATTATAAATTATAAAAGTTTTGTTTCTTATAAATTTATTTACTCAATTTTAATTAAAATAACCAAACTTAATTATTGAAAATTTATGGGTCGTTACACGCGGAGTGCCTACAGTTACATGGACTTCTGCTGCAATGACAACGTAACCCAAGATGTAACTAGGACCGTGGATGGGTGGATTATTTCCAGAGTATTCTCACCAAAAGATGTTCCCTATATTTTCAAAATGTTTTCTATATTTTCAGTAAAATTATTTTCCACATATTTTCACTGGATGTTGAAAAACGGGTTCACCAATTACTTATAGATTTTCAGTCCTACGCTTGATCAATGTATTACCGAATTTCTATGAGAACAATGATGGACTTGTTGAAACATCGAGTTATAAAATGATACTTTTATAAAACAATTTTGGAAATATTATATAGATTTTAAAATGTTTTAAAAAATTTCAAAAAGAAGATGTAAATAATATTAAATATTTTAATGAATTCTGGCTTCGTTCCTTTCCGAGGACGAAAAGATTCAAAAGGTGGAAGAATATGACAACCCGTATTTTCGGGCATTAGATAATTGAATAACTATCTAATTTAACATTTGAAAATGTTGATTTATAGATTAAACAAATAAATGTGATAATCTCCTTTATATATTATTTAAAATGGGAAAAATTGTTATTTTCAAACAATGGTAATAATGTAATGTTTTTCAAACATAAATAGATTTGAAAAATAAAATTTATTATTTACAAATTTAATTTGTATTGTTAAAATATATACATATATTAGAGTTGATTTTAAATTGGATTTTAAATTGAATTTGAGTTTGGATTAGAATTTGAGATTTACAAGATAGATATTTAAAAAAAAATTGGATTTAAAATTATATTATATATTATTTTATTTAGAATATAGTATGTTTTATATTATTTTCTTTTAAAGGATTTTATTATATAAATTAAGAAACATGCTTATTAATTGGGAAAAACAATTATAAAAGCTTTTAAATCTTTTTAAAATAATTAAATAGTGCATACTTACAAGTGTAATTAAATTAAGAAGATAAGTAACAAGTGTAGTATATTTATAATAGTAGAGACAAGTGTCAATTCCTTTTTATTATTTTTTATTAATCAAAATAAACTCTATTTAAACTTATATCTTCCTCTTCATTTTCTTTTTCTTTTCAAAAACTTAAAAGAATAAGCCTGTAAACTATCTTTAGAAATCCATTAAGAAACCAAAACCTGTAAAATCATTTTCAAAGCAAACTAAAACTAAGTTTTGTAAGCATTTTCAACCTGTAACCATTTATCTTAAGGCCTGAAAAAATATGTGTTTTCAAATGCAAATTGCATTGATCAAATCTTGAATCGTCTCAGTCATCAATGTTTTATGGAATCAAAACAACAAAAGCATTCAAGGCTTTCAACTTCAATACCCATCAAGTTTCCAGTTTTATCAAGTCCCTGCATTTTTAAAAAAAAAGGTGAGGAAACTCTTATTTAAAAATAGTTTTTATATGTTGCATGTAATGAACATGTGTGATAAAGTTATGATATGGTTTTCATGCTTTATTTTATTTGAATATATGTATGAAAATTTCCTTGATTTCCATTGTGTGTCTGTACATGTTTATATTGTGCTCTCTATTTGTAACAGACTCAATCATCATCATCGAAACAGTTCCTATCTTCTCAAACAAGCAATATTTGAATTTGGTTACTAAAAGAAAATTATTAATAACAATGTATCTTTGTTTTTAAAAATAAAATTTAAGTGATTATATTGATGAATATACTGTAAATTTAAATTTACAGTGGAAATATGAAAATAGGTAAAATTCAATTATGACGATTCTCGAATTCACTTATATGGTCTGAATTGTCTTCGAAATCTAGGAATTTTAAAAATAAAATTGTGATTTTTAGTTTAGAATTCGAGGAGTTGTTCGATGATGTACATTTTTGGGTTTTTGGTGTATTGCCGTTGAAAGGCGTCGACTGGAGGTTCAAGCTTCGGCACGGAGGAGGCTGGTGTATGGTAGAGTGATGGAAAAATATTGGTTTATTTTTCCATTGGCTATGACGATTGTATTTGGTTGAGGTAGGGTTTTTGTGCTCGATTGTGTCGTCGAGGTTTAGGGGGTTCGTTCGGCATCGGTGGCGCATCGAGTTCAACCGCATAAGGGTTGATGGCTTAAGTGGTTTGAGAGGCGTCTGGGGTCGCAGCAGTTTGGTGTCAATAGGAGGCATTCGTTGGCAGGTGGTGGTTTTCTGATCTCGTGCATTTTCCAGTTTCGACTGTGATGTTGATTTTGCGTTAGCCATCGAATTGTGTTGTACAGCATTGTCGTAGTGGATGTCGAGGTTGAATGTGTGTTGGTGAAGGTCGGAGATATGGTCGGCGTCGATATTTCTGGCCATGCACGTGCACGATGGCCATCGCGTGTTTCTGTTGTTTTTGAGTTTTGGGAAGAAGAGGCCTGACCCAAAGTTTTTCCGTGCTTTCCTCTTTGTAACAACCCCCATATTTATCGAGTTTATATTTAAATATTTTATTTAAATATTACATCGTTAATCGGATTTTGGTCCGAAAAGCTACTTTTTGCAAACGGTCAAATTAGGACTCGAGACCACTTCCATTGAGTTCGAAATGCCGTTTACAATTTTTTTAAGTATAAACATCGATAGGTTTGGAGTTAGTGAAATTTCACTAACTTTTCCCGCTTTGGACTTTGGGTTATTTTAGCCTATTAAGCCCAAGTTCCAACCCCCTTCTCCTCACTCTTCATAAATTCCTAACTAACTTGAAATTTGCATTAATGGTAAAGAAAATGGGAAATTAAAACTCCAAGCTCAAATTTAATTGCTAATCCAACATTCAACTCCAAATTCAAGTAGAAGATATTGGATTCAAGCTTTGGATTGCTTCTCCATTGGCTTCAAGCTTCGTCTTCATCCATTTTAGTGAAAAGATGAGATTTTTATCTCACACTCTTGCTTATAACTATCTTGGACTGTTGGGAATGGCTCCCTATCACTTTAACACACACATTTGCATTTGGTATGGATTGGATTGGCGAAAAACTCCACTTTTTAGTGTTTTTTGGTGAATTTCCAGCCTTAGGTCGTTCTGGTCCCTTAGGTCGCTCGGGTTCGTGGCTTGCGCACGTGGAAAAGTCGCCTGGACGTTAGGCCGTAGGTCGCTCGCGAGTTAAGCCTTAAGCCGAAGGTCGTTCGCGAGTTAAGCCTTAGGTCGTTTGGCCTTTATAACGTTAGGTCACTCGCGTGCTATTTCACTAGGTCGCGTGGGCCTTAGGTCATAGGTCGAAGGTCGTGAGTCTCCTAGGTCGTAGGTCGCTCGGTCCTACTTCTGTCCCTAAGTCGCATAACCCCATCACCTTTAGGTCGTTAGGCCTTTATGTCGTTAGGTCGTTACACCTATAACCCGCTAAGTCGCAAACTGTAACGATCCTGAATTTTGAACAATTTAATTTGTAAATATTTAATTAATTTTAAATATTTGAATGATGGTTCGGTTTGAATTTCCAATATAACTATGAATTTGGCGATTAAATTTTAGAATTTAATCTACTGAAAATTGAATAAAATTTAAATTTGACTTTGGAATTTGAAATTGAATATTAAATTTGTATATAAGAAAACTCGAACTAATGACTTAGAAAAAAGAATTTAGATTTAAGAATTATTATTTATGTAAATTTATAAATTGATGGTTAGTTTTAATAACATTGTTCTTTAACTTAAATAAAAGGGAATAAATTTTATTAGTACAAAATACAAGTATAAAATCTAATTGTAAAACATGTTAATATAAATTAATGCTTGATAGTTGAACTTCAAAACGTTTGTATACCTATAAAGCTTACTAAAGAAGATAATGAAAAAAATTTATTATTACAAAATCTCTAGTACACTATTATGTATCACCTCTGCAAAATCGCATACCTACTAGCCACCCTACCGGTACATTCCTTATGTTGTTTATTCGTTCATTCGAAAACCTAAATCTAAAAAAAATCAAACGAAAGAAGAAAAAATGGCGGCCTCGTGATTTTTCGTTCGTCCCTCTTTCAAACTAGGGCTCGTGTAAATCGAAGGCGACAACTTCAGTAGCTCGATCGAGGATCTTCTGGTGGCTCGCTTCAGCAAATCAATTCTTCTATTCGAACGCGGCTGCCTCGTGTTGGAAAAAGTGAGTGATTATTTGTCACTCACATTTAATTCAAACTTTATCGCTTTTGAACTTGCGATTTCGTGTTTTCCTTGGCTCACTTTGATTTTGTTCAATTTGCTTTGCTGTGATGATGATTCCCTGGTTTACTAGTTCGAATTTCTGGCAATTGATTTTGTGATTAACTTCGGTCTTGTTTTTTTGTATGGGGTTTCATGACTTTGGCCATTACCATTGCTTTGATCGAGTTGTACTCTGTGGATTTGGCCTTACTGCCCACTGTTCGACCTTGTTCAGTTCCTATATTTTTTTGTTACTTGAATATACGAGGTTGATTTTTGATTATGGTTTGACTTGTTCGAATCACGGTTTCAGCTCTGATCAGTTTAACTCGTTAAATTATGAAAAAAAAACTTCTCTGTTTTATAACTGTGAGTACTTTTAAAAACTTAAGTAAATTTTGTTGCATGCACTTGTTGTTGTATATTATTTGAGTTTGCATTTGGTCTCGATCACTTGTCATGTTGCATGAGTCACTTGTGTATTTCCTTTGACATGTAGGTTCTTCACTGTTGACTCTCGAACTTAATTTTCTGATATTGTTTATTACTGCAATACTTGTTGCACTTTGGTTGTTTACCATGTTGCATTCACTCCATTTTGCATTGATGCATTGTGGTCATGTTGGTTCGAATTGCATTTGTTTTTTTTATACATGCTTCACTGCATCTTCTTCTACCTGTTGCATTTGCAATGATGTTCACCATTTCATGTTTGAATTTCTACTTGTCTGCACTTGTATTCATGTTCATTCATGTGTACTTTCATGGGTTGTAGTTTGCACCGCTGTTCAATTGTCTAATTGCACTTTGATCATTTTAGTCTGCACTGCTTTCATGATTTTATCTTCGTTTACCTTGATCATACTATTTTTTTTATAACTGCTACTGGCCACTGTTTCTTAGTCGAATTGGTTACCACCAGTCTCGAGCTTGTTTTACTGATGCATTGAGCTCGTGTAGTCTTCATTTATGAGTAATCTGCAGTCACCTTGCCTCTGACTTTTTAGGCACCCAGACTTCACTTTGTTGTCTGCATTTTGGTCGTTTGTGTTCATTTGGGTAATTTCAGTGGCATGTGAATTTTTTTTTTATCCATTTGATCTGGACATTTCAACATGCATTCATTCTATTTGAGCATATCTAGTTAGTATGTTCGATCTTTGTCTTGCTTAAAAATTCACGCGCGTTCAATCCAGAAATTGTTGTACTTGTGTACTTCATAAACATGTGTGTCAGTTAGTGCATCTGCTTGTAGTTGTTGAGTTTTCATTATGGTCTGGGCCTTCGTTCGGTTGCTTGTACATATATAGAGACTTGACTCATTTATATTTTACTGCATATACCTTTGTAGTTGAACACTTGCGGTATTGTGTCCCTGACCTGATAGCATTTGATCCAGAATATTTTTGCTCTTTGGTCTACATACCTGTTGCAATATATGAATTCATATGTACTGATCATCTCCTTTTCCCTCTATGCTTCATTGTTGCCAGTTGCATTGCATTGTTGCCAGTTGCATTGCTTTGTTCAGTTCGTACTTGTAGTCTCTGTGCTTCATTGTTGCCAGTTGCATTGCATTGTTGCCAGTTGCATTACTTTTTTCAGTTCGTACATGTAGTCTCTGTGCTTCATTGTTCCACTATTGGCATTGCCTTGTGTTTTTTTATTCGTGATGCCTGGCTATGTTGCCTTATAATAGGTGCACTGTCCAGCTTAAGGTTGTAACATTGATTTATATTAGTCGTTTTGGGGCTTGGTTTTGTATTGTCTGCATTTCGACTCATTCAAGCTAGTTCATATTGAACTGGCCCATTTTTTGTGTTTCACCATGTAGTCATGTTCATTTGAAACCCTGTTGCATTTGGGTTAGTGGCTGCATTAAGTTGTTTTCATGTGTGATACTTGTGGTGACTGCAGTCTTGTTGAAGTATTGCCCTTGTATCCATTAGTGACTGTAGTTTCGTTTTTTTTATATGCAGTCTCGCCTTGATGGTTTGTGTTGCATTGATGCAATTGGACTTGTTTTTCTAAATTTCACCTTTGTTGAATCAGGCTTAAACGCTCGGGTTTGACCTCGTGCTCGCGTTGCGATTTTATTAGAATTTCATTTGTGTTGAACTCGACTTTTTCTTGGGTTTGACCTTATGTTCGTCTATGAGTTTTCATAGAGCTTTTGTGTATTTCCACTGTCTTGGCGAGGCAGTGCACGCATGCGTGCACTGCAGCCAATTGATATTGTGGTTTTAAATGATATTTCAATTGTTTAAATTGTTTTGATTTAATTTGATGATTTTGTTGTTAATTGCCGATTTGGCAATTTTGATGTTTCCAAATTATCTTCATTGATATTCTTTTCACTTATCTTTGTTGATGATTTGAATCTGCTGATTTATTGTTTAACAATGTTAAGTGTTATAATCTCGTTATCCGATTTCTTTGTTAAAAGGGTCGGATAGACGAGAATTATTTTGACTGTCGTCTAATTGCTATTTGATTATTATTGCTTCTGTGCACTAATAACCGAGTTTGAATTAGACTAACCCATGTATTATTTTCTTTTGAATGTAATACTCGGGTCAGACCGAGTATTTTACAGCTTGAAGATTTTCAGGCAGCGAAGTTAGAGAGAGGGGAAACGCTTCACTTTAGCTTTTCAGGATTTTTGTACTTGTAAAAAATATATTCTGCTGTATAAAAATTTAAATGCATTGTATAAACTCTGATATTTGTATATAAAAGAAAAATTTATTTATGTGAAATGTTATTATTATTCTGTGATTCTGTGGCTGATTCCGTTTAAATTCTATAAACTAAATAACAATCCGTCATTTTGAACGTTTCTAGTTGGTTTAATTACCAACTGGAGGCGGTCAGAGCGGCGGGATGTTACATTTTGGTATCAGAGCTTTGGTTTACACAAAGCTTAGTTTATGGCGTTTAATATGAATAGTTACTAGAATCACTTTAAAGAAAATGTGTTTTCAAATCTAAAGAAGTATAAAATTGTTTTCTTTGAAAAATAAAAGGTATTTTGAAAATTCAAATCTTTTCAGACAATCCCCCTCTCTTTTGTAGCTCTCCAAATTTAGGTTTGCGATAGTTTCTCTTCGGTAAGGTCTTCTTAGATTTGAGTCCCGATCATTCGAAAACCCATTATCGAATTGCTGAGATTTATGAAAGAATAAAATATAAGTTAAGTGAATTAGTAAATTGGTTTAAATTAAATATTTTGGATATCTCCAGAGCAATAAATTGGAAAATAAAATGACATGTCAATTTAGTTATAATCAAGCGGATTATTGAACTATGACTCGGGAATTTGATTCTGAATTCTTTTGAAAATTTATTTCAAATGTTTTAAAGAACGAATTTAGTAAATAAATGGATTATAAGTACTTAACTTATAAATGGACTTTTGGTATATAACTGAGTTATATAAATTGATTGAATTAATAAAGGAGATTTATAAATCGAAGTTTTATAAATAGAAATGGAATTTGTAAACATTGTTTATAAATTCGAAACCAATTGAATTTGATAAATGAAACACAGAAGTTATTAAAGGAGATATATTCGTGATTTTGGACAGCGAATTATCCTTTATGTTAAATATTGTGATAATAAAAGTTGGTTAGGAATTATATCACGATTTTGGACAGTGGATAATTCTGAATTAAATGCGTAGAATATTGAAATTGGTTAACGAAGTATATTCACGATTTTGGACAGTGAATATATTATTAAATAAAACGGATATGTTTTAGGAAAGTGATATTATGAAATGAAGTTAATCGATTTAAAGATGTTATCAAATACATAGATTTCAACATTCGTTGTTGAAATAGACGTTTTCGAGTGAAATAAAAGGAAATGGTGGACTATAACACTGTTGTTATAGTAAATGGTTTCCAAATTCCTTAAAGAATGAAATATATACTTGAGTATGATTTAAGTATATTGAATATTTTCCAAGTGTTGAAAATAAATGGATTTGTGAATTACTTGTTATTAAATAAGTATCGAAATGATTTTCTAGTATAAAGTGAATGTTTTGAGATTTTATCTTTTAAAGATAAATTGATAATGAATATTTGAAATCGATTTGAAAATCGTATATTCATAGATATTTTGGAAATGTAAATTCATTATGGAATTTATAAAAGAAAGGGAAATTTGTTAAAAATAAGCATTGATTTATTTTTGAAGTGTGGAAATAAATTTACGGATTTGGAACGTAAGTTTAAAATAAATCAGTAAAGATTTATTTGATTGATTTAAATGAACCATTTTAAGTTTAAAATGGATAACTATTTGAAAATGTTTCCGTTTAAGGAAATTGCTTTGAAATTTGTTTTCAAAGATTGAAAGGTGAAAAATGATTTGAAATTTGTTTTCAAATGGTTAAGCGTGGAAAATTATATATCTTTTAAAGATATTATTTTTGGAAAATATGAACAATTAGTTCAACTTGGAAATTTTCAAAGGATTGAATTTTGAGTTAAATTGAGTTTAACTTTGACACCCAAAAACAATATAAATTGAACTTTGAATTTTGAATGGTTGATTTGGATTGTATGCCTAACATTGTGAATTGATGACATAGCAACTGATCTCTATTAAATATATATCTGTTGGTGGCGGAGAATTTATTCTCTTAGATTAACACCCTTCTCTGAGACGTACGAGCTCAGAGGTTATATATCGATAGACAACAATTATGTGTTGAGAATTGACGATGTAACATGAAATCCAAATCGAGCGTGAAGTCGATAATGAATTGAATTATGAATGTGAATTGGGTTTAAGATAACCTTAAAATTCTAAATCGACTTAGAGGAAAATTTTAAATCGGTAATGAGATGGGAAACTCATGAATCCTCTATTTGTTATGGGTATGAGATATTGAGGTTTTCAGAACTTATATATGAAAATGTAGTAAATTCGAAAACCATCAGTTTGGAAAGTCAATTGTTATGGAAACCTTATGTAAGTTTACATAGGTATGATATGTACGAAAGGTGAAGCACTACATATATATGATATTATGTTTTCTAAACTGAGGATATGGAAAAGTACATTCCATTTAAAATTTGTGAAGGTTGTTGGAACTCGATATGAGTGTTCATTTGAAAATCGTAGCCACGTAGAATTTCCATAAGTTGGTGTGTCCATATGGACTAGAATCCCTCGCGATAGATCATCATGATGGGATCATATTGGTTTTGATGTATGCTAGCGTAATTCGAGGGGCGAGATGCCTATGGTTACAAGCGATTCCACTGGGATAGTGGCGTAACCGCTGTGTAAACCGCGATCTAGATATAATGGGGTGATAGCGTAATTTGAGGGGCGAGATGCCCACAGTTACAAGCGATTCCACTGGGATAGTGGCGCAACCGCCGAGTAAACTGCAATCTAGATGCCAAAGCGTAATTCGAGGGGCAAGATGCCTACGGTTACGAGCGACTCTACTGGGATAGTAGCGTAACCGCTGTGTGGACCGCGATCTATGGCAACAACCATGGCGAAATTCAAGAGAGATGAGAAATCTACGGTTACAAGCGATTCTACTGGGATAGTAGCGTAACCGCCGGGTAAACTGTGATCCATGGGGGAACGTGCTTTCCATATCCATTTTTTAAAAGAATTTTTAGAAGTATTTTCACTGGGAGTTGAAGCAAGTATATTTAGTACTTGGAGATTTTTAGTCTTGCGCCTGGCCAGCGTATGCCTAATGTCTGTATGAACGACGATGGACTTGTTAAACTTTGAGTGAGCAAGTATTTTTAAACTTTGAATAGAAAATCAATAATCTGAAATTAAAATTTCATAATTCCAACCTAATAAACTAAGGAAGAAGATTTTTGAAATATTTTGAAAGTCCACAGCTTTGGAAAAGATATAGTATGCAAATCTCTAGCATGAAGAATTTTAAGTTTAAATCTGAATTTCGCAAGTTGAAAATTTTAGTAAAAGATCTTTACGTCTTGATTGTAGAAATTAATGAACAAGAGATAATGAACAAGGCTATTGAGATAAAACAAATGGAACTCATTTATTTTTAATAAGTTTCAAACTTGGTAAAATTGTGTAGGATATTAATATTGGTGAGATTTTAACAATCATTTTTCCTTCCTTGTAATTTCGGGACGAAATTCTTTTAAGGAGGGGAGATTGTAACGATCCTGAATTTTGAACAATTTAATTTGTAAATATTTAATTAATTTTAAATATTTGAATGATGTTTCGGTTTGAATTCCCAATATAACTATGAATTTGGCGATTAAATTTTAGAATTTAATCTATTGAAAATTGAATAAAATTTAAATTTGACTTTAGAATTTGAAATTGAATATTAAATTTGTATATAAGAAAACTCGAACTAATGACTTAGAAAAAAGAATTTAGATTTAAGAATTATTATTTATGTAAATTTATAAATTGACGGTTAGTTTTAATAACATTGTTCTTTAACTTAAATAAAAGGGAATAAATTTTATTAGTACAAAATACAAGTATAAAATCTAATTGTAAAACATGTTAATATAAATTAATGCTTGATAGTTGAACTTCAAAACGTTTGTATACCTATGAAGCTTACTAAAGAAGATAATGAAAAAAAATTATTATTACAAAATCTCTAGTACACTGCTATGTATCACCTCTGCAAAATCGCGTACCTGCTAGCCACCCTACCGGTACCTTCCTTATGTTGTTTATTCGTTCATTCGAAAACCTAAATCTAAAAAAAATCAAATGAAAGAAAAAAAATGGCGGCCTCGTGATTTTTCGTTCGTCCCTCTTTCAAACTAGGGCTCGTGTAAATCGAAGGCGACAACTTCAGTAGCTCGATCGAGGATCTTCTGGTGGCTCGCTTCAGCAAATCAATTCTTCTATTCGAACGTGGCTGCCTCGTGTTGGAAAAGGTGAGTGATTATTTGTCACTCACATTTAATTCAAACCTTATCGCTTTTGAACTTGCGATTTCGTGTTTTCCTTGGCTCACTTTGATTTTGTTCAATTTGCTTTGATGTGATGATGATTCCCTGGTTTACTAGTTCGAATTTCTGGCAATTGATTTTGTGATTAACTTCGGTCTTGTTTTTTTGTATGGGGTTTCATGACTTTGGCCATTACCATTGCTTTGATCGAGTTGTACCCTGTGGATTTGGCCTTACTGCCCACTGTTCGACCTTGTTTAGTTCCTATATTTTTTTGTTACTTGAATATACGAGGTTGATTTTTGATTATGGTTTGACTTGTTCGAATCACGGTTTCGGCTCTGATAAGTTTAACTCGTTAAATTATGGAAAAAAAAACTTCTCTGTTTTATAACTGTGAGTAACTTTTAAAAACTTAAGTAAATTTTGTTGCATGCACTTGTTGTTGTATATTATTTGAGTTTGCATTTGGTCTCGATCACTTGTCATGTTGCATGAGTCACTAGTCTATTTCCTTTGACATGCAGGTTCTTCACTGTTGACTCTTGAACTTGATTTTCTGATGTTGTTTATTACTGCAATACTTCTTGCACTTTGGTTGTTTACCATGTTGCATTCACTCCATTTTGCATTGATGCATTGCTGTCATGTTGGTTCGAATTGCATTTGTTTTTTTATACATGCTTCACTGCATCTTCTTCTACCTGTTGCATTTGCAATGATGTTCTCCATTTCATGTTTGAATTTCTACTTGTCTGCACTTGTATTCATGTTCATTCATGTGTACTTTCATGGGTTGTAGTCTGCACCGCTGTTCAATTATCTAATTGCACTTTGATCATTTTAGTCTGCACTGCTTTCATGATTTTATATTCGTTTACCTTGGTCATACTATTTTTTGTATAACTGCTACTGGCCACTATTTCTTAGTCGAATTGGTTACCACCAGTCTCGAGCTTGTTTTACTGATGCATTGAGCTCGTGTAGTCTTCATTTATGAGTAATCTGCAGTTACCTTGCCTCTGACTTTTTAGGCACCCAGACTTCACTTTGTTGTCTACATTTTGGTCGTTTGTGTTCATTTGGGTAATTTCAGTGGCATGTGAATTTTTTTTTCTAATCCATTTGATCTGGACATTTCAACATGCATTCATTCTATTTGAGCATATCTAGTTAGTATGTTCGATCTTTGTCTTGCTTAAAAATTCACGCGCATTCAATCCAGAAATTATTGTACTTGTGTACTTCATAAACATGTGTGTCAGTTAGTGCATCTGCTTGTAGTTGTTGAGTTTTCATTATGGTCTGGGCCTTCGTTTGGTTGCTTGTATATATATAGAGACTTGACTCATTTATATTTTACTGCATATACCTTTGTGGTTGAACACTTGCGGTATTGTAGTTGAACACTTGCGGTATTGTGTCCCTGACCTGATAGCATTTGATCCAAAATATTTTTGCTCTTTGGTCTACATACCTGTTGCACTATATGAATTCATATGTACTGATCATCTCCTTTGCCCTCTGTGCTTCATTGTTGCCAGTTGCATTGCATTGTTGCCAGTTGCATTGCTTTGTTCAGTTCGTACTTGTAGTCTCTATGCTTCATTGTTGCCAGTTGCATTGCATTGTTGCCAGTTGCATTGCTTTGTTTAGTTCGTACTTGTAGTCTCTGTGCTTCATTGTTCCACTATTGGCATTGCCTTTTGTTTTGTTATTCATGATGCCTGGCTATGTTGCCTTATCATAGGTGCACTGTCTAGCTTCAGGTTGTAACATTGATTTATATTACTCGTTTTGGGGCTTGGTTTTGTACTGTCTGCATTTCGACTCATTCAAGCTAGTTCATATTGAACTGGTCCATTTTTTGTGTTTCACCATGCAGTCATGTTCATTTGAAACCGTGTTGCATTTGGGTTAGTGGCTGCATTAAGTTGTTTTCATGTGTGATACTTGTGGTGACTGCAGTCTTGTTGCAGTATTGCCCTTGTATCCATTAGTGACTGCAGTTTCGTTTTTTTATATGCAGTCTCGCCTTGATGGTTTGTGTTGCATTGATGCAATTGGACTTGTTTTTCTAAATTTCACCTGTGTTGAATCCGGCTTAAACGCTCGGGTTTGACCTCGTGCTCGCGTTGCGATTTTATTGGAATTTCATTTGGGTTGAACTCGACTTTTTCTTGGGTTTGACCTTATGTTCGTCTATGAGTTTTCATAGAGCTTTTGTGTATTTCCACTGTCTTGGCGAGGCAGTTCACGCATGCGTGCACTGCAGCCAATCGATATTGAGGTTTTAAATGATATTTCAATTGTTTGAATTGTTTTGATTTAATTTGATGATTTTGTTGTTGATTGCCGATTTGGCAATTTTGATGTTTCCAAATTTTCTTCATTGATATTCTTTTCACTTATCTTTGTTGATGATTTGAATCTGCTGATTTATTGTTTAACACTGTTAAGTGTTATATTCTCATTATCCGATTTCTTTGTTAAAAGGGTCGGATAGACGAGAATTATGTTGACTATCGTCTAATTGCTATTTGATTATTATTACTTCTGTGCACTAATAACTAAGTTTGAATTAGACTGACCCATGTATTATTTTCTTTTGAGTGTAATACTCGGGTCAGACTGAGTATTTTACAGCTTGAAGATTTTCAGGCAGCGAAGTTAGAGAGAGGGGAAACGCTTCACTTTAGCTTTTCAGGATTTTTGTACTTGTAAAAAATATAGTCCGCTGTATAAAAATTTAAATGCATTGTATAAACTCTGATATTTGTATATAAAAGCAAAAATTTATTTATGTGAAATGCTATTATTATTCTGTGATTCTGTGGCTGATTCTGTTTAAATTCTATAAACTAAATAACAATCCGTCATTTTGAACGTTTCTAGTTGGTTTAATTACCGACTGGAGGCGGTCAGAGCGGCGGGTCGTTACACAAACCTCTTTAGGTCGTCTGTCCCTTAAGCAGTTAGGTCGTTCGACCTCTGATGCCTTAGGTCGTTTGACCCGTGTTACGTTAGGTCGCGTAACCCCTTAGGTCGCTTGATCTTGTTTCCTGTTAGGTCGCGTGACCTTGTTTTTCTTAGGTCGTGAATCTTGTTAGGTCGCTCATCCTTAGCTCGCGTACCTTCTTAGGTCGCGCACCCCCTTAGGTCGTTAGACCTCATTTTTGTTTTAGGTCGTAGGCCGCTTGTCTTCACTAGGTTGAACCCCGTAGCGGTGGCGTTGCCCCCGCACCCCCACCTTGGGGGGTTGCCACCCCCCTGGACCCCCCTCCGTGGGGGATCTTTTCTGAAAAACATTCAACAGAACTTGCTTTGTTGAGATGCTGAGTTGACTATTCTTTGAGACAACTTTAGAAATATGAAGGTTTCAATACTAGTAGTAAATATCAAAACTTTTTCATCAAAATGATTTCAACTTTATTTTCAATACCAAACTCGTTTATAAAACCGTTTTCCAGCCTATTAGTATATACAAACCTTTACCGCACTCGAATGAGAAATCTAATTAAACGGCCTAGTAAAACAAGTGGTATGAAACGCTTGCGTTTACTTCGTCGGTTAATTCTTGGACTTGTTCGATTGAACCTCTTGTGACAATTTTCTAGTGAAGACTTATAGTTTGTTCGTAAATATTTAAGTTAAGCAAGTGGTTATGGGACATGAAGCTAAACTTTTGTATTTACTAGCTTAGTGTAATTGACATTTCTCATTGATCATGACGATCATTCTTATGATTTAGACTAGCAGTTGTGCGATGTCTCTTGTTTGCTTGGTTAGACTAAACACCACTTGTGTGATTTCATTCACACATACCTTTTTTCCTTCTTGGTTAGTCTAGACACCACTTGTGTGATTTCACTCGCACATACGTTTTTGTTTGCGGGGTTAGACTAGACACCAATTGTGTGATTTCACTCACATATACCTTTTTGATTTTTGGTTAGTCTAGACCCCATCTGTGTGATTTCGACTCACACATATGGGGTAGCTCCCCATGGTCTTCGGACCGTCATGTGATGGGCCTCTTTCTTTTTCATGATTTTCTGGATTGTTTGTGTTGATTTCTGGAATTTATGTCATTGACTTGTTATGAGTACAAGTTTTGGGTATGATACCCTTTTGGATATTTGAGAAGATTTTTGTGATATTGATTAATCTCTTGTTGATTATCATTTACATACTTATAGTAGTATGATGTTATGGATATTATTCGCATATGCCATTTCTCTTATTTTATATCATGTCGTCTGATATTTATAGCTAGACTGATCCGTTTATTATTTTCTTATAAATAATACTCGGGTCAGACTGAGATGTTACAGGTGCTTCTGCTTGACTTCTCCCCTAGTGATTCACTACACAGACTTTTGGCTACTTGTTTAGATTAGCATTTTTTTGTTGTATACACTTGAGATATAGACTCATAGTTGTATTCTTTTGGTATAGCACGTATTGCTATTCTTTTGTATTATTGTGGATCTTTTTGACCACTACTCCGATGTACACTTTCATGTGTTAGTTATATATTCATATCTTCTTCCGCCTTTGTGATATGGATGTCTGTGACTAATTTGAGTTATGCTTATTTCTATGTTTGTTTCCGAAGATTATTTTTAGCCACCGTGTGATAAGTAATTACATGGATGGTCGCTCCTCATCTGCCTTATTCTCCGCGCTAGTTGACAGCACTACACCGTAGTGTTCTTGGCTAGTGTGGGTTTTGAGGTGGGGCGTCACACTTGTGTTCGTCGCGAGGTAGTTGAGAGGTGGGGTTGCGATCTTTGTTGCTTCAAATTGTAGCGAGGCCTGTCGCGAGCCTGTCTTGGGAACAATGTTTGTTTCTAGTTTTTACTTAACCAGGTTTTAAACTTAAGTGGTTTTCAAATTTTATAAAGGTAAACTTAAATTTTAAGCAAAGTTTTGACTGGTTTTAAAGGAGGTATAAAATGTTAAGTTAGAAAGTGATGTTTTTAAACAAATTTAAATTTCAAAGGAAATGGATTTTAAAGTTTAAATGTTGTTTTAAAATAGTTTTGATTTATATAAATATTACATTGGAGTAGATATTGAAATTAGTTTTTAAATATTTTCAACTTAAATGTAATAGTTGAAATATAATTATAATTTAAGTAAAGAGTATTTAACTTGAATCAAAGAATGATGATTTTAATAAATCATATTCAAGTTTTAAAATTTAAATTATTTTAAAATAGAAGTTAAGAATTGATGAAATTTAATTTGATCATGTTTTACTAACTAAAGTAATTAAAGTATATTTACTTAGTTAACTAAGATGTTTAATTTGGGTGATTAAATTAAGATAAATTAATTTGTATAATTAATTAAGTGTAATTGATTAAGTGTTGATTATTACTTAATTAAGATTTGATTAATCAAGGTTAATCAATTAAGAAATAATTAGTAATAAGTAATTAAGGGGTTAATTACTTAATGTTAAGAAGATTATTTAAGATAATTACTTAATAAAGAAATTATAGTAATTAATTACTTGGTGTAATTAATTAAGTTAATGTGATTAATTTTAATTAATTAATTAAGTTTAGTTAATTAAAGAGGATTACTTGATGATGAGATTAAGTATATTTACTTAATGTAATTAATGGAGTGTAATTACTTAGTGAAGTGATTAGTGAATAATTACTGGATGTAACTAATTAAGGGAAATTACTTGATGGATAGTAATTAAAGGATAATTACTTGAGAGAAGTAATTAAGTGGTAATTACTCAGTGCAATTAAAGGGTTAATTAATGAAATTAACCAAGGGGTTGATTTAAATAATATAAGTAATTAAAGGAAGTTAATTACTAATGTGATGAATCAAGGTTGATTAATGAATGTAATTATGTTAAAGATAATTATTAAATGTAATTAGAAGAATAATTAATTAATTAAGGTAATTAAAGGTTAATTACCGTGAATGGTTAAGAATAATTAATTTGTGTAATTAATTAAGTGGTGATTACTTAATGTAATTAAAGGATAATTAATCTAGGGTGGTTAATTAAGATGATGATTAATTAATTGGTTTGTAATTAATTATTGCTAAGTAAGCAAGATTAAAAGTGATTAAAGAAATTGATTTGATTTAATTAGGAATGGGTGACTAATTAATCTTGCTTATAAATGATTTGTTGATATTTCTGATATGAAATGTTTGAAATATGATATGTTTGTCTTGAATAGTGATTATGTGGTTATCTGTCGATGATGAATTGTTTTGTAAAAGAGTGACATCTTGTGATTAAAGGTTGAATTGTGTCTCACTTGAATAGTGTGGGTTGAGATGGCATTGAACTCGAAGAGACCGGAGTCGGTATTTGTAAATACCCGAAACTACTTAGATTTATAATCCATAATAATTCTGTACAGATTTGATATGTTAATCAATAGGCTAAAACGGAATGATTTAAGTGAATTGGACCATTTAATCTAAGTTTTGGTACTTAGAAATTGATATGTGAAATAAGTGATGTCTATAACAACTTATGAAGTTGTAAATTGATACAAATTACCCGGGTTACATAAGTTGTATGCTTTTATGTTCCATGTCAGATGGGTTTACTCACGCTGGTTTCTAGCCTAACGCGAGTGTTACTTTGATGTAATGCTCGGGCCAGACCGAGTATTATATATTTTCAGGTAAAGACGTTCTGGAGCTCAGGAGGCGAGCTGGATGGCAGGAACGTATAGAGTATTTCGCTGTGATGTATTATTATTTATCTAGACAGGTTATTTTAACTCTCTAGTTATTGTGAAATGTTCTAACCCTGATGTAATAAAATGTAATTGACTAATACATGTTTCATTGTCTAAAGAATATTATTTGATATCATATTTTACCCGCTGCTAATGTGAGATTCAGAGTTTGGTTTTCTGTTTCTTTTCCTTCTATCTCTTTTCTTCTTTTCCTAACTATCTGGAATTTTCGGGATCGAAATTTCCGGGTCGTTACACTACATTACTCATTAAATTTAATTGACTTCTAGTTCGAACATTTGAATTTATTTATCCAATTATATTTTCTGTAGGATGATTTCGTAAAACTCTTCGAGGAGATCTTATTGTATTAGTAGTATTTCTACTTTCTTAATTATAAACAATGTTTTCATCTTCTCTAGAAAAATGATATCGTCATCATCTCTTGAATTGTTTATTATTGTTTTTGTTTTATTAAGTAAGTCATTGTCATTAATTGTAGTAGAAACAATTTTAGCGTTTTCATTAAAAGATATATGAAGTGATTCTTCGATAGTACTTGTTCGTTTGTTAAAAATTCGATAAGCTTTACTTCGATTCGAATATCCAAGAAATATTCCTTCGGAACCTTTTGAATCGAATTTGACAAGCCGATCTTTGGTATTTAATATAAAACATTTTGATCCAGATATTTTAAAATAAGATATGTTTGGTTATCTACCGTTAAAAACTTCGTAAGGAGTATTTTTGGTAAGAGATCTAACAGAAACACGATTCAAAACATAACAAGTAGTTGCAACAGCTTCTGCCCAAAATTGTTTTGGTAACGTGCTTTCATTTAGTAAAGTTCTTGCACATTCTTGTAGAGTTTGATTCTTTCGTTCTACAACTCCATTTTGTTGTGGAGTTCTAGGAAATGGAAAGTTATGAAATATTCTTTTCTTTTTTCAATAGTTATCAAATTGTATATTTTCAAATTCACATCCGCGATCACTTCTAATATTTTTAATTTTGATACCTTTTAAATTTTGAATTTGTTTAACAAATGTTTTGAAATTTTCAATGGTATCACTTTTATTTTTCATAAAAATAGTCCATGTATATGTAGGAAAATCATCAACTATTACAAATACGTACCTGTTATGATATATGGATTGAATTTGGGGAGGGCCAGATAAATCCATATGAAGTAATTCGAGCGGTTGTAATGTCGAGATAACTTTCATTGATTTTAACGAGGATTTAGTTAGTTTACCTAATTGACACGAGTCACATATATCATTGACTTTAAAATTCATATTTGGTAATCCTTTTACATGATTATTTTTAAAAAATTTATTTATATTTTGAAATTGATATGACAAAATCGTTTATGCCATATCCATGGATCATTTTCTTTAGCTATTAAACACAAATTTAAGTTATGATTAACTTTCATATTTAAAACTTAAATATTTTTATCTCTATTTCCCTCGAAAATAAGATTTTGATTCTGATCAAGAATACTACACTTATTTTCAGAAAATGATATTTTAAATCCTTTATCACATAACTGACTTATTCTTAATAAATTATGTTTTAAATTCTTAACTAAAAAAACATTTGTAATTAGAGGAAAATTAGATGTGTCGTAATTGCTCACATCGCCTTTGCCGATCATATATCCCTTGAAATTGTCTCCAAAAGTGATAGACCTTCCATCTGAGTATGTAATATTTATTAGCATATCCTTATCTCCTATCATATGTTTTGATCAACCACTGTCTAGTATCCATTTTCCTCTTTTCTTGAGTGGGATCCGCAAAAATATGAGATATCATTGGTACCCACCTTTTTAATAGGGTCCTAAGAGTTAGTTCTTAGGGCACCAAACCCAAGAGGGTTTAGTATCCCTTTTATAAGTACAATTTCTATTATCATGAACACCTTCTATGAATGAAATAATATACTTCTTTCTTATTAGTTTGTTATTAGTTTTAGGTATCCATATACTTGTAGTATTATAAACTAGTCTATTTAAAGACGTGGGTGTTTTATTATTTTTAACTTTTTTCAAATTACTAGATTGTGAATTTTTTA
Organism: Allium cepa; assembly: GCA_030765085.1. NCBI lineage: Eukaryota > Viridiplantae > Streptophyta > Magnoliopsida > Asparagales > Amaryllidaceae > Allium > Allium cepa. The sequence continues at coordinate 363,242,962 of CM060942.1, forward strand.
CTTTCTTCTTATATCCTAAGCCATGGTTACTACTAACAGATTATGAATTTTCGATAATCTTAGACAAATTTTCTCTTCTTTTATTACAATTTGAAACATTTTTAGTGATTCCATCTAGTATGGTCTTTAGACTTGAATCTAGTTCTACCATTTTAATGTTAGTTTTTAAAATTTGATTTTCAGAAACAAGACTATCATTCTTCTCCTTTTGAGTTTCAATTTCTTGACTCAATAATTTAAGTTGATAATTAACATTAGAGAGAGATTCTTGAGTTTTCTCAAGTTCTTCTTCCAATATTTTCTTCTCATCTTTAAGCATATCTCTTTCGAATTCTGCCTTGTTCTGATTTTCTATAGCTTCTTTATCTTTTCTTTTAAGACTTTTTAAAGTATCTAATAATTAAGAGTTCATTTCTATCATATCATCAAAAGTAAAATCACTAACCTCATTAGCTTTAGCCATAAAACATACGTTATCTTGTTCATTATCGCTGTCCCTTTCACTTCCCGAAGAAGAGGATGAGGAATCTGAATCATCCCATGTGACTGAAAATGCTTTTCTTTTGAATTTGTCCTTCCTTTCATTTCGATATTCTTTCTTTTGATCTGGACATTCCTTATGCATATGCCCCTTTTTGTGACAGTTAAAACATACCATAACTGATAAAGACGGTGGTTTATTGTTGGTTGAGCTTCTCTTGCATTGTTTCTGTTTCCTTTTCTATATTTCAAGAATTTCTTGAAGTGCTTTGCAATAAAAGCTAGGTCGTCTTTGTGTGAGTCTGATTCTTCATGTTCTGCATGAAATGATACATTCTTTTTATCTTGAGCCTGAACTATTTTTGCTTGCGAATTCACTTCATAGGACATTAGGTTTCCTATTAATTCTTTTGGAGTTATTTTGTAAACATCGTTCGCTTCTTCAATAGCAAGAACTTTTCTTTCCCATTCTTCCGTTAAAGAACTAAGGATTTTGGATACGATATCAAAATCTGTATATTTTTCTCCTATTCCTGCTAATGAATGATAGATATCCTGAAATCTTGAGTACATGTCATTTATGGATTCATTTTCTTTCATTCTAAAGTTTTGAAACTGACTCTTAAGCATGGATATTTTGCTTTGTTTAACCTTGTTGGTTCCTTCATGTATGATTTTGAGTGTTCGCCATATTTCATACGCAGTATTGCACATGCTAACATGGTTAAACTCATTTTTATCTAAGGCACAAAATAACATATTCATAGCTTTTGCATTAGCTGTGGCATCTAATTTTTATGTATTTGACAAAGTGGAATATTCTTCAGTAGGAATAGTATATTCTGTCTGAGTTACATTCCATGACTCAAAACTATTTTCTTGCATATATATTCTCATTCGTGTGGCCCAATAGTTATAATTCGTGCCATTAAATAGTGGTCGACGTACAGTGGATTGTCCTTCAACAAAGCTAGTGTTAATGCTAGTGCTGGTGTTAGTATCCATATTATTAGATTATCAGATAACTACGTTACGATTATATGATGACCTTGCTTAGATACCTAACGAAAGTGTGCTATGGATCGTGTAATATGGATATATGATAATGCAGAGTATAATGATGATGATAATACTATAAATAGTGCGGAATAAGAAGCAGTATAGTAAAATGACACTAGAGATTTTTGTACTGGTTCGGAGTACCGTCCTACGTCCTGTCCCAGACTCATTTTGGAATTTCACAACAAAAACAACAACCGTCACTTAACTTGGTGGAACAGGTCTATACACCCCTGAGCAGCAGAACAGGGTCCTGAGTAGCAGGATAGGATTTTGCTCAACAGCCGAAGAGGACTTCACTCGCATGAGCAGCAGAACTGGACTTCAACTAACACAGAAAATAGTTCGACTAATGTGTGTTCTGATAATGCGGATTTTTTCACTTGTAGTACACCCTTCCTATAATCTTCTCCTCGAGTACAAATATTTATATTTGATGTATATGAAGAATAGAAAGGTATATTATTGCTTTGATGCAGAATATTTGAGAGTATGGTAGCAAATAGATTTCAGAAAGTTAGATCAAAGAATAAGAGAAATCGATTGTGATTAAGTGATTTGAAATGAAGTTGGAGTTTGTATTTATAAAGGTTAGAAAGCAGCGACTGTGGGTGAAGAGTTTCGATCGAAGTGTTGCATCCGAATCTTTTCGTTAAAGGTTCATAACTCTTCACAAAAGTCGTGTCCTTTCAAATAAATGGCTGTTATAGAAATTCAGTCGATTGAGCTACAGAGTCAGAAGACTGAAAATTCAAAACTAATTTGAAATTTAAATTCATATATATTTATGTAACTGTGCATGCTGCACAAAAACCCCAGTGTCAGTCGACTGTCTCAGTAGGTCAGTCGACTAACCTGGTCATTTTTGTGCAGTTTGCACAATTACATACACACACACACACACACACACACACATATATATATATATGTTTCTATAGATTTATATTACTTTAATAATTTAAATGTGTGCTTATATACATGTATAAAATATTTAGTAAATATAGTGATTAAGTATATAAGCTAGTGTAGACACAATCGAGGAGAGATTTTAACAAATATTGACCTAAGACTTAGAAACAAAATACCATAGTTAATGCACCGGTTTTTAAAGTCTCGTCTCCTTGTCTCTTTTTGTCGTAGCAGTCTGTAACGAAGCGGATTTTTGCCCGTTCGAAAATCGACATCCATACTTTACATCGTACTCGAATGCCGCAGATTCAAACGTCAAATCTGGTTCGCCGGAGCTTATAACACAATTAAGTAAACAACATGGCGGAAGAATACAATGAATATCAATATACAATATCTGATACATCCTGATACAACAGATGATACAATAGATATCGATATACATCAGAGATATGATACAATAAAATAGCAGCGGAAAGAAAATAGATAACACTAACAACGGAACAAATAACTCTAAGATAGCCTTCAAGAGAGAACTCCAAAACTGCAACTCCATCTCCAAGAACCAATCCAGAAATGGCTCGGACTCCCAATAACGATGTACCAAGATAAGCAAGGTCAGTCATATCCAACGACTGAACTAGCTCCAAAATAATCCACTGAACCTAACTATCTGAAAAACCCAACTCTAGACTGCTCGTGTGGAAAATAGTGAGCACCCAGAGTTTAGGAAAGGAACAATAAACTCTAGGTCAGTCATGGGACTGGTGTGAGCAACAAAAATAGTTTATCTTTTAAATGCAAACAGCAAGAGAATTTTAAAGTAATTCGCAATTCTTTTTGAAAATGAAACTACCATAAGACCACCCGCCACACACACAATACAAACGCAGAATTGGAGGAGATTTCTTCTTGTGATAGTCAAACATTCTTAATACGTAGAAAATTTCTTTGATATTATTATTATAAGTGCACGGTACAGAAAAGCATTTCGAAAGTAGAATATAAATCTTAGCCAGCATACGACCATTATCGTATGCCTACTATAGCTACCATGTTCAATAGCAGGTTACCACCACATTCCATGGCAGGTAATACAACTAAAACCGTACAAGGCGCGTATTGTTTTGATTGGATTTCCAAAAAATGGTCAGGCTAAGGAACTTCCTACTGCCACATGAGATCGCCTCTGGCGGGACGTCCCGAGAACCTAACCGGATCTCCGCCAACACAAGGCCGGGTTACCTCTGTAACTAGGTAACTACTACTCGAGCATGCCACTCCCCGGTCCTTTGGGACCTTTATCCGAGGCACCTCTAAAGCAACAACCACACAGTAAATGAGATTGGAGCTACCACATAGGTAAATATCTGGGCTCCATACCATGATACCACCCTTTACCAGAAGGGAATGACACACCCTAAAGGGCGCGACCCTCATAACCTTGCCGCATCTTTCCTGTTTTGACCATTTCTGTGGTGTGAGGTCCTGATACAGTCTCGTCCACAAAGCTACACTTTATGCAAAAGCCATGCTCTGATCATAAATCATCAACAAATGATCATCAACACACAGCAGCAATCAGCATGCCACACTACCAAATTGGGAGTATATCGCTGATAACCTTCAACTACATAACCTCTGAGCTCGTACGTCTCAGAGAAGGGTGTTAAGCTAAGAGAATAAATTCTCCGCCACCATCAGAAATGTATTTGAAAGAAATCTGCTTTATGTCTCAAAGTGTAGTGTCAGACATACAACCATACAAGTCTGTTCCAGGTTCGAACAGAACCGAAGGCACTTCCGAAGAAGCCCTTGCAATCCGGGTATTCACAATCCCGATCGAATTTCCCATCACAAAGGAAATCTCTATACCGGGGATCAGCCAGTGCAGAGACAATCGATAGGTTATCCTATCGTTCTTACAAATACCCGGTCTTCACCACCGGTCTTCAAATGCTATCCATATACGACGTATCACATATTCGGAATGGATTACACGATACAAAGGTCCTCTCCCAGCTAAACCGAATAGTGAGCGCAACATTTGAAATATTTGGATATGGGATTTCAATTAAGTCACAACTTAATAATTCAAACTTTCTTTCAAATGGTTTAAACAAATTACCATTTTCAAATCTTTAAACAAAAGATTTATTTCACTAAGTTCGCCCAGTTTCACAAAGATTCATTGACGGTTTTCAAATCAATTCCAATTTCAATTGGATTGAGTCGTTTAAAATCTTAAATTAAAGATTTAACTTATAGCTTTCAAACCGTTTCCATAACTTGGGAAATCATTTTCATTTTTAACTTGAAACCCCTTTAACACAAATTGGACGTTCATTACTTAAGTGAAAGCATTTATCATTTGAAACAAATAGTTTTCGTTCCAGAAATATCCAATTATATTTACACGAGTTAAAGCCTTTGAATTTAAATTCAAATTCCCAAATCAATACCTTTAAAATAGTTTAACCCACATAACTCATTTATAAGTTGAATGGCCTTTCTAAACCCTAGATTCCAAATCACAGAATTCAATTTCAAATACTGAATTCAAATTTAAGTCAGAATATTTAAATTTCAAAACTCAATCAAGTTATTCAAAATAAATTTCATCTTTGAAATTCTATTTCAAAAGCTTTTCATTTAAAACCCAATCCATTTCCAAAACATTTGAATTTAAATATTCAAATTTAAAACTATTTCAAAAAAACCTGTGACTTAATCGATTTCTTCGTGAAATCCATATTTGTGTGTGTATAAGTGTGGTCCAGGGGTTTAACACAATAGTGCACATCATTCAATCATCACAGATTCGCAATCACCCAATATCAATAAGCGGTATATCCCAATAACGCTTATCTATATACACAGATTAACAGGTAGAAAATATGAATGCATTATAAATAAATAAAATTACATTCATCACAGATCACACTGAAAACAATTCATAGCACAAAGCATAGCCTCTCAGGAATATCAAACAGTTCAACAATCAATAGGGTTCAAACATCCATAAGTGAACTCAATAAATTATCTGATTAGTTTAAATCAGATGGGTCATGGATCATGCTTAATTAACTTTGATTGATTTCAAATCATTTGATTAATTATCCTTTAATCATTTATTAATTTAAATTAATCGATCTTAAATTATTGAATAATTGATCTTTAATTATTCAATTATCCTATAATTAATCGTCTTTGTACTTAATTTTCATTAACAGTTCTTAATTACAAATGATTTAGACACATTATTCATCTACCCATAAATTAATTACCGATTGATAAACCCCAAATTAATTTCAATTATAAATTTAATCATTCTTAATTACTTCCCAAAACAATTAATTTATAATTCGTCTCAGTTAACGTTTCAAAATCCTCTTTAATAACTTTGAAATTAAATTATTTCTAACTACAAAACTGTAATGTTAATTAAACTAAACACTTACCTTACATTATCCTTAATTTAATTATTCACTCGATTAATTAAAGCTTAAAATAAATTTTAGCTTAAATCGTTAAACGTTTACTAATTTAACAATACTTAAAACTTATTAAAATAATTCGCTTACTCGAGTAAACAACCCGAGAGAAAACCCATACTTATTCGAGTAAACCCCCGAGTCCTCTCCCTTCATTACCCGAGTCATTCTCCTTTCCTCTTATTTGTTTCTATTTCTTTTCCAGTTAATATCAAACTTAAGTTTAAACTAAAATAATAGTTCCCAGGCTCGCGTGTTTCAAACTCGAGAATTTCACCTTTCATCCCGAAGTACGCTCTCCCTTTTCTCGAGTGCTCCTTCATTTCTCACGCTTTCTTTCTTCCCTCATTTTTTTCTCAAGTTATAAATTACTGAAGCACTCCATTTAAAACGTGAGCACTACTGACACACGACCCCCCTGTACACGTGTACACCACCACGCCTCTGCTCCAATGGCGATCGCGACCCCCAGCAAGTCGCGCCTCATCCCCTCGTTCACAATCCAAACTCGAATCGAAGAAAAATATTTGAAATTGTATCTTTGCTCCTCGAGTCGAACTGTCGCCCAGGCACCACCACGCAAAACCCCTTCGCCAACTCTCCTCTGGCCACTAGAGGCCACGAAAACTTGACCCAAGCTTCCTCACGGTACAACGCTGCGATTGGCACCGGAGTCTTGAAATCCGATGGCCCATAGGGGGAGCAGCGACCACGTTTCCAGACTCGACTCGATTTAGCCATTAAACCCTAAAGTTTCCTGGTTCCATCAAGTTATGCAATGAAAAAATTATTTAATAATTTTCCTAAAGTCGAGAATCGCCAAGCTAGCTTCACACTAAATTTCAACAACCTAAATTTATTAGATCACCAGAAACTGTTCAAAACATGATTTCTGATCAACAAGGAACTACTCGTTGAATACTTAACTAAAAATCACCATTTTTGTTTTGAAAATCCTATTTGGAAATTTAGATTTAGGTTATGAATTTTAATTAGCATTTCATGAAATTTGAATTTATCAAGATATTACATGTTCCCTGTAAAAATCATTTTTTCCACCTGTATATCCTTTTTTCTTCTGAAATTCATTTTTAAATTATAATTCCTTCTTAAATACACAAGTATTGTCTCGAGATCAAAGTGTAACAATGATCAAGTGATTAAGTATTGGGATTTTGAACAAGCTTGAACAATGATCAAGTGATCAAAGTGTAACAATGTACAAATGTATATTTATCTTTTGTACGCTGATATGATATTGCATTAATTGTTGTCTTGTATTATAAGCCAAGGCTTATTATGTTTGTGCTGAGAAGATAGGGGTTAGTACAAATGTTTCTTCTTTAGTTTACATGAATTATTTGATTTTTTTTTCTTTGTACATAGATTGTTTCTATCTTTGTTTTATTGTCTTATATACATTTGTTTGTATCATACTTCATTTGCATTCGTCATATCTTTGTACATAAATTCATGGTTCAAATCTTGTTTTCAAATATATTTATTTTAATTTGGTAAGTACATTTGTAATTATCTCCTTTAGCCTTTGTATATGTACTGAGATAATTTCATTTGCAAGCTATTCACATATATTTAGTTTATTATCTTATTTGCTTGTTTCATATTACAAATGTGCATACTTATATATTTTACAAAGTTTATTTTATTTTTTTGAACATTTTCGAAAGACTTCATTTTCGAATTTTATACAATCATAGTTTCTTTCAAAACACACATATCTATTATTTATAAATAAATTTGAAGAGACGGTTTCTATTTAAAATAAGAATTCAATTGTAAAGATATTTTATTATAAATATTTTTTTTATATAAGTCAATATTAAATTAAAATAATTTATAAAAGAAACTATATCTTTCTCGATAAATAACATATTTTTGTTGGATTTGGATAAACTCAAATCAATTCATCTTTTAATTTCACAATTTTAAATCAAAAATAAATCTAATTATCAATTTACACTCGATAAAAATCCAGGATCGTTACACAGTCGTTAAATCTGTATGTTGTAGTGATAGCTCGTATCATGAATCAAAACCAAGTCTCAACAGAATAAGTTTAAATTCAAATGAGAATTGATTTGAATTTGGAATGGGAATCGGGTTAATTCAAATTGATTTAGAATTGACTTAATTTAAAGGAAACTGGAAATTGAGATGGGTTGAAATGGGAGATTGAACAGTTTGGCCCTGAACTATTTTCAAACAAATTATTTTAATATAAATTGTTTTGAATCTATTCCCTTAAATATTTAGACTATAATGATTACTATACAAACCTTTCTTTTTAAAACTCAAACTATCTTGTATTAACTAATTACTATTTTACAACTATTTTACAACTAATACTATTTTACAACTACTATACAACTAATTACTATTACAACTACTTTACAACTAATTACTATTTTACAACTATTTTGCAACTATCTAGCTATTCTACAACTATTTAACTATTTACAACTATTTTTGAATACTTAACTATTCTACATCCATTTTACAACTAATATATTTTACAACCACTTAACTATTTTAAACTTTTCAAAGCTATTTTCTAAATTCAAGCTGGTCAGAGTGCAAACTGTTTATAATTAAATACCAACTGAGATAAAAATTAAAGTGATAACCCAAATGGAAAATGAAGCAATTGTGAATAAGTGAATAGAAATCAAAATGAACGTGAATAAAAAAAAATTGATTTTGCTAATAATCAATGTAGACAAATACATAGGATGTATATATGTTATTCTATTCGCATAACGATTTGATCCAGATTCGAGCACAGAATTTTGAGATAGTACATCAATCGGAGTAAGGATTTTTCACTCGATTTTCGACGACGAAACCTGGATATGGATTTTTCATTGATGCTGGAAATTCTCTATCATAGTTATTGCTATGCAAGGAGAATGACGGTCTCTGATCAAGAATCCAGATCGGAGTCTGCACTAGGAAGTCCGGTAGACGATACTAGTTCGAAAGTGAAATTGTATGATCGAGTGAGTGATCAGATTTGATATTGCGTACGGATGATATATGTACATCGTATGTGCTTGAATGAAATAGATATTGGAAATTTTGAAAATAAATCTAAAAATGAATTTTGAAATGGAAAATTATATTTTTAGAAATATATGATAAATAAGAGTGAAAGTTGGATATCGCTATAACTGGAACTCATTTTATGAAAACTAAGTAATGTGGCAAATAACTTTATAAAGGAAATCAAATTTGAATGTTGATTTGGAATAAATAAAGTTATATATATATATATATATATAATTGTTTTATATGATAAACTACCTTGATTAAATCTATAACCAGAAGAAAAGACCTTTGAAAAATATTTGAAGTATAAAAAGGAATTTATATAAGTAGGAAGTGATCCAAAAATATTTTGTTCTAGTTAAAGAATAAACTTACACACACACACACACACACACACACACACATATATATATAAATGATTTTATGAAATCGGGAAAAAAGGTTTTGGAACCCATTGATTTTGAAAGGCTTTGGATTTTAGGAGAAAAGCAAATTTTGGGAATTTGGAAAGCCAAGTTTGGGAACTATCGATTTGAGATATCGATTTTGTGTAAATGGGATTTATATGCGACACATATAAAGACTACGTTTTGAAAGTTACTATATGTGTATAATATAAAATGTTTTGAGAATGCTATAGGGAAAAAGGATCTCCTATTTAGAGTTGATACTTATAGTAGGAGATCTACGGGATGGTTCTGCCTTGAGCCCTAAGGGGGTTCTAAACATTAATCCAAGAGGATGTCCGGACTAAACTGTAGTTCCTGAGGATTGTGGTTGGGGTAGCGAAAGTCGAGGGCACTAATGCCTACAGAGACATTGGGGTTATGCTGTGATGGTAGTGTAACTCGGTGTAATTGCAATATATTGCTCCATAGTGTAAGTCGAGGGGCAGTGATTGCCTAAAGTCTACGTTTGATTTCGCTGGGAGAGCGACGTAACACGATAGACTACGATCTATGAGGACATAGTAGAAGCCGTGTGGCAATGAATGCCTATAGGCTACATTAGGGCTCGACTGATGTAGTCTGCCATCTATGTGGTTTGTGTGGTGAAATTTCTTTTGGCAGCGAAATTTAAGGGCGCTAATGCCTACAGTTACATGGTTTTTACCGTGATGGCAATGTAACCTTGGGTGTAGCTGTATTCTATGGAGGTTCTATGGTGTAATCGAGGGACGGGGATGCCTACAGTTTTCTATGGTTTCGTCGGGATGGCGACCTAATCATCGGGCAAACTGCGACCATGGAGGGGGTGATGATTTCCAGAGCATTCTCACAAAAATGTTTTCTACATTTTCACAAATGTTTTTCTAAGTATTTTTCACTAGGTGTTGAAAATGGGTCTACTAAGTACTTATAGATTTTTAGACCTACGCCTGATCAACATATGACCGAATTTCTGTGAAAACAAGGATGGATTTGTTGAGGCATCGAGTTATAAAAAGTATTTTTATAAAACTATGTTGATAATATTATGTAGATTTTTAAAGTGTTTTAAAAATTTAAAATAAAAGAGTAAAGTGATAAAAATGTCTAAAGAATAATTTAACCGATAATTAACAATATAATTTAAATTCTTGCTTCGTTCCTTTTCGAGGACGAAAAGTTCTAAGGGGAGAGGAATGTGACGACCCGGTTTTTAACATTTGATAATTGGATAATGTTAACCTCGTTTTACCCAACGACTCATCTACTCAAGGACTGGACCGACTCATCTACTCAAGGACTGGACCGACTCATCTACTCAAGGGAAGGACCGACTCATCTACTTAGAGGGATAGGACAACTCAAGGGGTTAACGGTTCACAAGGTAAGCAGTGACTCAGAGTTGACAACGATTCAGTGGATCAACGACTCAACGAGTTAACGACTTGAAGGAGTAGAGTGGCTTAACTAGTTAACGGCTCACAAGGCAGACCGACTCAATGCATTACCGACTCATCAAAGCTACCGCCTCAGCGACTCAACAAGTCCATGACTCATCGTAAGAAACGACTCAAGAGGATTGATGACCTAAGAAATGACTTAACGACTCATAACTCAGGATGACTCGTCCGCGACTTAAAGCCACTGAGTCGTATTCCATTGCCACAATGCCTGTCCCAATGAGAATTGACTCGCCAACGACTCTGGACTTGGCTTAGAATCCAGCAAAAGAATGGGCTAGTGAGAAGACCAAATGCTTAATCAGATAAGCCGGTCACGACTCAACTTGACTCGGCCACGGCTTAGCCTGAGTCGGTCACGACTCAGGACTTGGGCGAAAAATTCCTATCCAGATTTGCCTATAAATACATGGCCACCCCCAACATTCAAGGGACTTTTTGGCTCATTCATTTCAAGCGCCGTTACTCTGCTGCGTTCTGAACCACATCAACACCTTCAAGGAACTTCACGAAGAAATCAAACATGTCTAACATGTGTTCAAAGATTTGGATCGACATTGAAGTTTAGGCTACTTGTTCTAAGTCACTTGAAACTCAAAGTGTGTTGTAATCAAAGTGTAACTGCATTGACTTGTAATCAAATCGTCAATAAAGATATTCAAAGTGGACGTAGGCTCTCTCTTAAGCCGAACCACTATAAAATTGCTGTTGTTTACTGCTTTTTCACTATTATTTGCTTATAATCTGTTCCCGAGCTATCGGGTGGTGCTTTCACAATCTCACTTCATACACCGGGGTGTTAGCGTTCAAATTTTAGCGTTAACATTTTTGGTGCTTTCATTGAGAACTGAACTCAGGTGAGTTATCATCACTGCTTCACAGAGGTTTGTAGAGAGAATTTCCTTGAAAACCAGAAGTCTATCCGAGATTATGGCTCCTGGAAGGAAAAGTAGATCTGTCAGATCTGGGAATATTCAAGAGGGGACCTCCGCTTCCCCTATATCGAATCAAGCCACTCCAGCTGTCGGAGTTACAAAGGCAGAGCTGGATGCTGCAATCTTAGGGCTGAACCAACAGATAAATGCCCAAAATGCACAATTCGAGGCTCAGAATGCCCAAAATGCCCTAATTCTGAATAGGTTGAACGATTTGCTTGGGGAAAACCGCCAACCGGCAGGTAATGAAAGGAACTTTGTTGGCAACATTCATGATGCTGAAGAAAGGAATGCTCCTGAAAGGGCTGCTAGCCCCTTTGAACAAACACTCCCTGAAGTTGGTGGATCTAGAACTCGACATGATGAGGAGTATCTTTCTGGGATGGTCCGACAAATCATGAAAGAGAGTATGCAGAGGGTTGAGGACGAGAAAGAATGGGGTTTTGCCCCAAGTATAACTCCATTTACTGAGAAAATCTTAAAGGCTGAATTCCCAAGGAAGTTTGCCCCTCCAACCATTCCTGCTTACAAAGGAACAAGTGATCCGAACGAATTTTTGTATAAGTATGATTGGCACATGACAGGTGCCAGGGCCTCTGATGAAATAAAGTGCCGATATTTTCCTGTATACCTGGAAGGTGCAGCTCTGCTTTGGTTCACCAAGCTGCCGGCCCGATCTATCGATAAGTTTTCTGACTTAACCCGGAAGTTCAAGGAGCAGTTCAGACTATACGCTTCAAAAGCCAAAGATATTATGTCGTTGTCAAGTTTAGAACAGAATCCGGGTGAAACTATCAGATCTTTCTTGAATCGCTTTAATATAGCGCTGGCCGAGGTAGACAATGCAGAACCACGGATGATCTTGACCTATCTGATGAAGGCCATCGACAAGTCGAGCGAATTTGGGAAATGGCTGAACATGAAGGAACCAAATTCCCTTGAAAAATTCTATAAAAAAGCAGATGAATTCATACGCTTGGAAAGCCGTCCCGTACCGGTAAAGGCAGTGCTGGAAAAAGCTGAAGATAACACCGTTGCTCCACGCAAGAATGAATCTGTAGGGCAAAAAAGGGAAAATAACAATGGGAAGAAACAGAGTAATCTGAAGAAGCCCCGATCCTTCAAGCCATCAGAGTATACTCCTTTATCAGATACGCCGGAGCGTATCTACCTTGCCACTAAAGATTCTATTGACTTTCCTAAACCTCCTCCTCTAAGGACCGGGAAAAAGGCTATACAGAGTGGGAAGTTCTGTCGCTTCCATAATCAACCCGGTCACGAGACCGACGAATGCCGCCAGTTGAAAAATCTGATTGAAGAGTTGCTAAGGGAAAACAACCTGCAGCAATTTGTGAAAAAGAATAGCAACAATCCTGCTTCGTCTAGTCAGGGGCAACAAGCTCCTTCTCATCAGCCTAGGACAGGTGAGAAGGCTGCAGGGCATGAATCTGGAAGGCCCATTATAATGTCATCACAGGAGGACCTCACCCAGCAGGCAGAAGCTGGGGTGAGATGGAAAGGTATACCCGAGCTTTGAAGTATGTACCGACCGAGGAAGATGTATTCGTTTTGGAAGGTGCTATGCCCCTGAAGCAACAAAGAACTTTTGATGATGATATTGTGTTCAAAGCTAGGGATTCCGCAGGTATTGAAGCTCCTACCTTGGATCCCTTAGTCATCTCGGCTGGTATCGGGCCAGCTATTGTCAGAAGAGTTCTCATTGATTGTGGTGCATCCTGCAATATCCTCTTCAAGAAAACATTCGACCAAATGAAGATCCCTATGGCTGATGTGCAAGCCTCATCGCAGAAAATCGCTGGTTTCACTGGGGAGCCAAAGCAGCCGATAGGAACCATTGATTTGTTTGTGGAACATGGAGAAGGAGAGAGAAAAGTGGTCCGCAAGCAAACTTTTGTGATTGTCGATGAATTTTCTGCTTACAATGCTTTCCTTGGTCGTCCAACTCTGGCAGCGTTCAAAGCTATTCTTGCCCCGTGGTGCCTCACTATTAAATTCCCTACAGACAATGGAGTAGGAGTTATAAAAGGGGATCAAAATGCTGGGCGAGAATGTTATCTAACAGAGCTACGAGAAGCCAGAAAAAGAGAAATGGGAAAGAATGCGGCAGCCCTAGTCCGCATCAACGAACCAGCCTTGTAGCAATTGCAGGGCGGACCCTGCACTGGCGAGCAAAGCGGAGCAAGGAAAGAGATGGATCCTAGAAAAGTCAGTGCAGGGGAAAATAGAGTGGTACCAGTGGAAACGACAATACCAATACCTGTTGATCCAAAGGACCCAAACAAGGTGTTGAATGTGGGTTCACAACTTAATGCGTCAATTCAGAATATCTTAATATCTTTTTTAAAGGCAAATTTGGATGTTTTTGCTTGGACTCATGCCGATATGTGCGGAATATCCCCAGAAGTCGCAGTACACGCTCTAAATATTGATCCAAAATTTACACCTGTGAAGCAGGAAAGGAGAACCCAAGGTCCAGAAAGGTCGGCAGCATTAAAAGAAGAAGTTGATCGGCTCATGGAGAATAATTTTATCAAAGAATCTACCTATCCGAATTGGGTTTCAAATCCAGTGTTGGTTAAGAAAGCCAAAGGAAAATGGAGAGTATGCATCGATTTTTCAGATCTAAACAAGGCCTGCCACAAAGACTGCTTCCCATTACCCAGAATCGATCAACTGGTAGACGGAACAGCGGGACACGAATTGTTATCTTTTATGGATGCTTACTCCGGATATAACCAGATCATGATGCATGAGCCAGATCAAGAGGACACGAGCTTTATCACCGACGTTGGTCTTTACTGCTACAGAGTTATGCCCTTCGGGCTGAAGAATGCAGGGGCAACATACCAAAGACTTGTTAATGCTATGTTCAGACCGCAATTGGGAAAGACTATGGAAGTCTACGTCGATGACATGTTAGTAAAGTCTAAGAAAGCAGTGGATCACATAGAACACTTAGCAGACATGTTCGCAGTCCTCCAAAAATACAGAATGAAGCTCAATCCTTTAAAATGTTCATTTGGAGTGGAATCCGGCAAGTTTTTAGGTTTCATCGTGAGCGCTAGGGGCATTGAGGCTAGTCCAGCTCAAATTACTGCATTAAAGGAAGTCAAAGCTCCTAGAACAAAGAAGGAATTGCAAAGTCTCAATGGAAAAGTCGCCGCCTTGAGTCGGTTCATTTCCAAAGCCACAGATAAATGCATCCCATTCTTTGACGCCCTAAAGAAAGGAAAGAAAAACTTCGATTGGAGTCCCGAATGCCAAAAAGCCTTTGATGAATTGATTCGCCATATGGAAACGCCTTCAATACTTTCTAGGCCTGGCGATGGCGAGGATCTTCTTATATACTTGGCAGTATCATCTCATGCTTTAAGTGCAGCGCTGATACGAGAAGACAAGAGGATTCAACATCCAGTTTACTATATCAGCAAAAGACTCACTAGGGCAGAGATGAATTACTCTAAGTTGGAAAAACTCGCCTACTTCCTACTAATTGCATCTAGGAAGTTAAGGCAATATTTTCAAGCTCATCCTATCAGAGTCCTCACCAATCAACCTTTAAAGCAAGTCCTGTTTTGCCCTGACACTTCGGGTCGTCTTCTAAAATGGAATATTGAACTCAGTCAATATGACATCACTTATCATCCCCGAAAAGCAATCAATGGACAAGCTTTAGCGGATTTCATCGCAGAATTCACAGATAAGGGTAACAGTGAGGAGGAAACGGTCGATGATTCCCCAATCCAATGGAAGTTATACGTCGATGGTGCGAGAAACGACTACTGTTCTGGAGCCGGAGTTGTACTTGAGACCCCTGAAGGCCGATCATTATGCTATGCACTAAGATTGGAATTTCCTTCAACAAACAATGAAGCAGAATATGAAGCCCTTATCGCTGTCTTAAGGATTGCTAAAGAATTAAACATCCGAGCGTTACAGATATTCAGTGATTCTCAGCTTATTGTATGCCAAGTCAAAAAGGAATTCCAAGCAAAAGGGGGGAATCTGCCCGCCTACTTGTCAAAGGCTTGGAAACTCCTGAGTGATTTCGATCATTACATGATAAGTCACATTCCTCGAGAAGAAAACATGAAAGCAGATTCTCTCGCAAAGTACTCTAGCACAGGCGAAGCTCAATTTCTGGGGTTAACTCCAGTGGAGGTCCTGTCGTCTCCAAGCATTGATGAGATGGATATTGATTGGATCATGAGCACGTCTCAAGAGCAAGAATCATGGATGACTCCGATAACAGAATATCTGCTCAATGGATCTTTACCAGGGAACTCAAAAGAACGACAAAAGCTACTGAGAAAAGCCTCTCGATATATAATCCAAGATGGCCGATTGTACAGACGGGGGTTCTCAATGCCATTACTTCGATGTGTATCCAGGGAAGAGTCCAAAACAATCCTAGCGGAGGTACATGGAGGAGAATGTGGTGATCATTCAGGTGGCCAAACATTAGCAAAAAAAATTCTCCGATACGGATATTTTTGGCCAGAAATTAATCGAGATGCAGCAGAGTATTCCCGAAAATGTGACAGATGCCAAAGATTCGCCAAAATTCCTAGAGCTCCTTCCACTGAACTCACACAGATGGTCAGTCCATGGCCGTTTGCAATATGGGGGATAGACCTTGTAGGACCGTTACCAACTGCCAAATCTGGAATTAAATATGCCATTGTTGCTGCAGATTATTTTACTAAGTGGGCAGAAGTTGAACCACTGGCTACTATCACCTCAAAGAAGATGATAAGTTTTGTGACTAAAAACATCATTTGCAGATACGGTGTGCCTTAAAAAATAATTACAGACAATGGTACTCAGTTAGAAAGTGAAGAATTCCAAGATTTTTGCAAGCGATTCAAAATCCGAAAAAGCTTCTCAGCAGTGGCTCATCCGCAGGCAAACGGGCAAGTGGAATCCGTGAATAAAATTATTAAGTCAACCATCAAAAAGCAACTTGAAAGAGCAAAAGGTGGTTGGGTCGATAAGCTACCACTGGCACTATGGGCATACAGAACCACTCACAAAACTGCGACTGGGCACACCCCGTTTTCATTAGCATACGGGTCAGAGGCAATGATTCTGGTAGAAATAGAGGTCCCTTCACATAGAAGAATCCATTTCAATCAAGAAGAAAACGAAAAGCTACAGCTTGAAGCGCTAGATCTCCTTGATGAAAAAAGAGATGAGGCTAATCTCAGAATTGCAGCTCATCAGCAAAGGATAGCCAGACATTTCAATTCCAAAGTTCGCCAACGCAGCTTTGAGATTGGAGACCTAGTCCTGAAGAAAATTATGACAGCGACAGGTGTGTTTGGGCCAAATTGGGAAGGACCATATGTCATAGGTCAGAAGCTTCTTGACGGCACATTCAAACTCACTACTGTTGAAGGAGATCAAATTCCAAGGGCATGGAACAGCAATCATTTGCGTCCATACTTTACTTGAAAATCTTGTTGAAATATTGTAAAAAGAATTATGAATGTATGATTCTTGTAATTGAAGGCAATTGTAAAACTGATGCAAGTAAATAATGAAAAAATATAAAGTGGATGTAGGCCCAATTTCCTGGCCGAACCACTATAAATCTTGTGTTCCTTATTATTATTACATGTTTGCTTTATTTTCGATATAAAAAGTACATAGAATGTATTGCTGAAATGTCGATTTAAATTTTTGCAGACAATGGAAGTGAAACTTGCACATAATAAGACCAAATGATTCTCGCCAAATTTCAAGTCACAAAAGCTCCGAATTCAAATCCTAGATAGGAAGTACTTCAATTGAACGGCCTGTGATTTTGACAGAAACGGGCCTTTGCTAATAAATTGAGATCGTTTGAACAAACAAACATCCAATTAAGAAGCTAATGCTCGTTCTCACGAACTTTCCTGACAATGAAGTACACTTCCTTGGATTAAACAAGTTACTTGTAAGAAAAGGGAATGAAAGCTTTTTTTAAAAAAAAAAAAAGAGGATCGCTGAAAAGGCATAAGCAAGTGGACAAGGGAACAACCAAAGCCATCACCGGCAGCACAAGTCCTCTTCGGAGGCACAACTCTTCAGAGGATAAAGACCTCTAATGGGTCATACGCCACAAAAAAGAAAGTTCTCTACTCAACAAAAAATATTGGAGGAGTCATGACGCTCCAACCATGAGAGAGTAACTTCCAGGCGATGAAAACCCTCTCTGAGGCACATTTCACCAGGAGTTGAAGTGTAACGACCGCTCTTCGGAATTTCACTTCACCAGAGTTGAAATGCAAACAAAATAAAAGCCCTCTTCGGAGGCACATTTCACCAGGAGTTGAAGTGTAATAGCCGCTCTTTGGAATTTCACTTCACCAAAGTTGAAATGCATAACAAAATAAAGACCTCTTCGGAAGCCCACGTTTCACCGAGATTGAAATAAAACTTCCAAGTGTTGAAACGTGAAAAGGCTTTCTTCAAAGGCACAACTCTTTGGAGGTACACGTTTCACCGAGATTGAAATAAAACTTCCAAGTGTTGAAACGTGAAAAATCCCTCCTCAGAGGTACAACCTCCTCCCGGAGACACAATCAAGAAGAAAGACCTCTTCGGAAGCCCACGTTTCACCGAGATTGAAATAAAACTTCCAAGTGTTGAAACGTGAAAAGGCTTTCTTCAAAGGCACAACTCTTTGGAGGTACACGTTTCACCAAGATTGAAATAAAACTTCCAAGTGTTGAAACGTGAAAAGGCTTTCTTCAAAGGCACAACTCTTTGGAGGTACACGTTTCACCGAGATTGAAATAAAACTTCCAAGTGTTGAAACGTGAAAAATCCCTCCCCAGAGGTACAACCTCCTCCCGGAGACACAATCAAGAAGAAAGACCTCTTCGGAAGCCCACGTTTCACCGAGATTGAAATAAAACTTCCAAGTGTTGAAACGTGAAAAGGCTTTCTTCAAAGGCACAACTCTTTGGAGGTACACGTTTCACCAAGATTGAAATAAAACTCCCAAGTGTTGAAACGTGAAAAATCCTTCCTCAGAGGTACAAATTTCCAAGTACCCTTCAAGAGGCCCGCTTTACCACGTAGAAGAATTCACTTGGCAAAATGCGTACATAAGCAAAAGAAAAAAGTGATTTCTTCGAAGGACAAAGCATAAAAACTTATATGAAGGAAGTTGTACTCTACGAAAAATTTCTTCAAGAACGAAGTAATTATTCTTCAGAAAATAAGACTGCAAGTCCCCTCAAAGTATAAAATATTGCAGCAAGCTTATGGTATGGGGGCAACATGGTATAGTTACATACAAAATGGTATAGCTACATCGGTAAAGTACGCTCAAACAACATACCACAAGCTCACTGCAATATCATATAAATAAACTTGTGCAAAAATGAATAATAAATGCATTCTCAAATTCAAACAGGAGTTTATACAAAGGAAGAAGAATCATTTTATTCAACATTATTTTATATACAGGTACAAGTTCCAACAAAAGAAAAGCGGGGGGCCGATACCCGCACAATTATCGACCAGTACATGCAAAAGACAAGAAGCTAAAAGCTGGATTCTTCATTTCTTCTTGCCACCTTTAGACCCTTTACCCGGCCGAATGGTTAGCTTTTCAGGTCGGTCTGAAGGCATAAGGGAAGAAGGAGAGGGAGGTGCAACTGGTGCAATTTCCGGTTCCTCTTCGGTAGCAATGATTTTCTTCCCCCTCCTCTTCGATGTTCCATGCTTCTTTCTTCTCTTCGAAGAAGACTCACTCCCCGGAGTAACAAGAGCGGACAAAACTACGTCATCAGAAGGAGTCCGCTCCGGAGAGATCTCGCCTCCTTCAAGTCCCTTGTCTTTTTGCTCTTGCGAAGCGATAGGGTCATCTAAGCCACGAAGAGCCTCAAATTGCTCCTCTTGTGACCCGGGCTGTGAAGCAGAAGGAGGAGCCACCTGAAGAGACGGAGCAGGGATAACCGGAGGAGGTGAAGTTTGCACAGCACCTGATGTTTCAACTGCAGAAGAAGAGAAATTAAAAATATTAGTATCTCCCCAAAAGAAGGGAGATATGGGTTCGTCGAGATTCAAGAAGTAATCGAGAAGCTCATCAAACTTTTGAGGAGTAAGCAGGCAATCCACTTGAATCAGACCAGTGTCAAAATTACCTGAAGATATCTGCTTCGTTAGTTCAATCTCATAATTTTGAGCCCCAATATCCTCCAAAGCCTCATCATCAGTAGGGGTAATTACCTCGGTTCTTGTAGGAGGCAGCGAATGAGCACTGGAACGTTCTCCTTCCGCCATTCCAGAACGCACTCTGGCGAGTTGCTCTTTTCCCTTGGCAAGAGCGGCGCGGGCATCATCATCAAGATAATGCTCTTCAAGAGCTGACTCAGTGTAGCTAGCACCTTTACCACCGAGCATATCGAGTGCTGCCTCCCAAACTTTAGCTAGTGTAATTTCATACTTAGGGCCTAGAAAGGCAAGGCTGCCATGCCCCAGAATGCTGTGTAGATAAAAATTAAATAATGTGGAGCCAATGTCAGCTTTGGTTGCTTGATGGGCCTCTTCGGCCGCGAGTTTACCAGCAACAGCCTCGTCACGCTCCTTTTCGGCCATAGCAAGTCGAGCTTTTAACAACTCTATCTCCAAGCTTTGAGAGCCGGTCTGTTCTCGCAGCTGTAAAGTTTCAGCGCGATATTCTTCTATGACCTTCTCCTTGTGTGTAAGCTTATCTTCGACTGCCCTTTGACTGGCATGCGCATCTCGTACTTGTTGCTGAAGCATGCTCTCCTTTTGAGAATAGGAAGTAGATGAAGTAGCTAATTCTTCCTTAAGCTTTTCTACTTCCGCTTCCAGCTTTTCATTATAGGAAGCAATACTTCTCATTTCGGCGTCATGCTGTTCGAGAGTCTTCTGCCACTCAGCCTTATCGTTCTCCATTGTGAGCATGGCCTCGAGATTGGCTCGGTTAACCCTCTGAAGCTCGTCGACAAGTTTTTGCCAGTTCGACATTCTTTCAATATCGGTCCTGACAGTATCAAGATTTCGCAGCATAGCCGATTTGTCGAGAGGAACCAAGTCGAGATCAAATCGAACCCCTCTCAGGCACCACTGAGGGAATCGACTTTGAAGAGTGGGAGGACCTTGCCCAACTTGGTATGCGGGCCGGTTGATGATTGTTTGGATGTCGGAACGAACGGGGGCAGGAGATTGAGCAGGAACATTTTGAGAAACTGTCGGCATTGTTTCTTCAGTAAGTTTAGCCCGCTTGCTAGAAGAATCGTCCATGTGACCTTTACCTCTCTCATCGTGAGTCTTTCTTTTTTGAATATCATCATCTCTGTGGGGAGGGTCATGTCTTTCTTGTTCTCTTCGGTGACGTTCTTCATATGCTCGTCTCTCGTCTGCTTTCCTGATGGCCCTCTCTTCATCAGATTCTCTGTAAGAAGGGAGGAAACGCCTATAATCATATTGGCTACGCCTCCCGTAGCGCTGGAAATCATCGTAGTATGAGCTGCTGCGCCCCATTGGAGAATCTGGAATAAAAATAATAAGCTTTAGAAATCTTTAAAGTATAAGAAGATGAATGCGTAGAAGTGCTGAAAAATCCTAAGTGTTGTGTAATGTGTAAACTACACGCATCAAGTTACAGACCACTCTGTGGAGTAGAGGTAGTGATAACTTGAGTAGAAGGAGTTGACATTTGTTGTAGAGAAGATGTCGCCTCAATTACAGAAGAGATAGTTTTGGAAACATCATCTTTGAAAAGTTCTTGAGAAGTCACAATTAAATCGCTCAACCCCTCGAAAACATTATCACCATCATGTTTTTTGGGACTGGCTTTCTCAACTCCTTCGTCAGCAGATCTTCCGGAAGATCATGGAGGTTCTTCCTCTTCGATAACTGGGGCAAGTACAGACTTGTCAGACGGCCCCGCAGCATCCTTCGGAATTGAACACTTTACTAGTGGAGTTTCTATAGAGGTTCCTCCCTGCATGTGCTCTTTAGTAGAGACCGGGGCATCAGGAGTTTCCGTCGGAGAATCGGGAATTTCATTGGGGACTTCACGAGGCTGAGTGAAGCGAGAGGAATGAAGAAGCCCATATTGATGTAAAAATCCATCATTTAACAAAAACTTTATACTCCTCTCTTCTGCCGCCACGGCATTCAATCTCTCAAAAATTTGCTTATAGCATGGGTCTCTAGAGGGAGGAGGAAGTGCTAAAACAGGAAAAAAGAAGCGAAGTTAGCATTTAGCAACTCAGATTTCGAAAAGCCCAAGAATGGAGAAATAAAAACAGGAAAATCTTACTTCCTACTCTCCAGATAGCATAAAACCCTGGAGGGCAGCGAACAAAGAAATACTGATTTAGAAATCCATGAACGCTTTCAGGAAGATCGGTGATGAGTTTGCGGTTTCGAGCACTCCTTATAACTACGATAGAGGGATGATCTTTAATTTTTGTGAATGAGCAGAAGTAGCAGATTTCCTCAAAGCTCGGTAATCGGTCCAGAACTCTACTAAATAGCACACATAACCCCATCAGAATGGCATGGCCATTGGGGTGCAATTGGAATGGAGAGATAGATAATCGAAGCAGGAACTGCTGAAGGAAGTCATTAAAAGGTGGTATGGCACCGCTCAAGCACATTTGGCGATTGACAGCAATAAAGCCAGAAGGGGGCCTATCTGCAGTATCATTTGGCCCTGGCAGTAAGGCATCAGCTTCGGCAATGCCAAACTGGATGAGCAATTGGTTAAACACCCGCTGGTTCAGAGTTGTGGAAGTTCTCTCCGGAGGGTTATCCAACAGGTTGGCTACTGGGAAGACATCTTCAGCCTGGCCCATCGGTTCTTCTTGTTGAGATGTCATTCTACACAAGCAACTGGATGTTCAAATGCGAAGGTGCACGTTTCCTAAAAGTGTGAAGTGTTGTGCAGAACTAATGTAAATAAACAAGTAAATATAACTGAAGTTAAGCTAGTTGGCAATTGATCAATTACTAAATTTCAGGACTTGTTAATTTAAAGTTTCAGGTATAGTGTTATTGCAAACTGGTCAATTTCAGTTGACTATTTCAACATTGCTTTAGCACTCTACTTGGATTCATTGGTTTAAAGTACTTCATTCACGCAATCTATTTAACATTTATCCTCTATTGACTAATCTGTCATTGGATGTGGGCAATCGATGGCAGTATATTCGTCCCGATTTTCTGTGATTGTTGTATTAAACAGGTTGTATACTTGCAAATTGAAGCAATCTGTAAAACTAAAATACGCAACAAAGTTTAGCAGGTTAAAGTCCAAACAGTTCAATATTAAGGCAGTTTATTTCAGCAATTCAAGACAAAGATCGAGTCAGAATTATGCTTCAAAGCAGTATAATGTGATAACTCGTCCACATTTTAAAGATTATGAAGCAAGTTAAGCTAGGTTATTTATGCCTCCAAGACATTGAGTCACTGGTTCTCTAAGTCGTAAGGCATAGTAATGGGAAAGATTTTAGTTCGAGGCAGTGTGAAATTCTCCAAGTCCTGTCTCGGCTGCGACTCAAATCCTAGGTTACATCTAATTGAGCCGGTCATAGGTTCAAACCACAAGGAGCAACTCGGTGTGAAAAATAGTTCAAATGCTGAGTCGTTCACGACTTATGACTTGAGTCGTTCATGGCCTATGGCTTAAGTCGTTCACGGCAGATGATTTGAGTCGTTCGCGGTTCAAAGGATGAGTCGTGGTGAAGATCTAAGGGGCTGAGTCGCTCGTGCAATCAAAAAACCAATTAGGTCGTATGAATCCAAAATCATTTCCTCGACCGGTCGTCCACTCTCCAACCCATTAACCCGTTAAGGGTCATTTCGTCTCTTCCAAATCCACCACTTTCTCAGTAAAACCTATTATTTCTCTGCACCAACAAATCGCCCAAGACAGATTCGAATCGCCTCAGGTCCATCGTACATCCAACACGTAGCTGAGCTCTCGTAAGCCGCAACAACATAGCTAATGACGATTGGAAATCAATCGCAGCTTGGCTCGAGGATGCAACGCGACGCATGATGTTGGATTAGAATCAGAGGATGGGGATTCACGATTTAACGGCAAACATGGTTGGACAAATATTGAATTCACTTACGCAACGTAATAGCAAGGATAAGTCGTCAACTGATTAGCTCGGAAACGCCTTCGAAGGTTCGGAGAAGTATTAATGGCAGATGCGACTTAAGAGATAGGTATTGAGAAGAAGGAGGTAAGAGTGACGACTCAAGTCTTTTATAGCTGTGAGCAGTGAAAGTTGAATCGGCACACGAGACAGGATGAGTCGAAGCACATGACCTACGACTTAGGCGTGTACTTCAAGGGGCAAGTGTTAACCTCGTTTTACCCAACGACTCATCTACTTAAGGACTAGACCGACTCATCTACTCAAGGACTGGACCGACTCATCTACTCAAGGGAAGGACCGACTCATCTACTTAGAGGGATAGGACGACTCAAGGGGTTAACGGTTCACAAGGTAAGCAGCGACTCAGAGTTGACAACGACTCGGTGGATCAACGACTCAGCGAGTTAACGACTTGAAGGAGCAGAGTGGCTTAACTAGTTAACGGCTCACAAGGGAGACCGACTCAATGCATTACCGACTCATCAAAGCTATCGCCTCAGCGACTCAACAAGTCCACGACTCATCGTAAGAAACGACTCAAGAGGATTGATGACCTAAGAAATGACTTAACGACTCATAACTCAGGATGACTCGTCCGCGACTTAAAGCCACTGAGTCGTATTCCATAGAAGACCAAATGCTTAATCAGATAAGCCGGCCACGACTCAACTTGACTCGGCCACGGCTTAGCCTGAGTCGGTCACGACTCAGGACTTGGGCGAAAAATTCCTATCCAGATTTGCCTATAAATACATGGCCACCCCCAACATTCAAGGGACTTTTTGGCTCATTCATTTCAAGCGCCGTTACTCTGCTGCGTTCTGAACCACATCAACACCTTCAAGGAACTTCACAAAGAAATCAAACATGTCTAACATGTGTTCAAAGATTTGGATCGACATTGAAGTTTAGGCTACTTGTTCTAAGTCACTTGAAAATCAAAGTGTGTTGTAAT
Source organism: Allium cepa (assembly GCA_030765085.1). Classification (NCBI taxonomy): domain Eukaryota; kingdom Viridiplantae; phylum Streptophyta; class Magnoliopsida; order Asparagales; family Amaryllidaceae; genus Allium; species Allium cepa. The sequence continues at coordinate 363,267,909 of CM060942.1, forward strand.
CAAAGTGTAACTGCATTGACTTGTAATCAAATCGTCAATAAAGATATTCAAAGTGGACGTAGGCTCTCTCTTAAGCCGAACCACTATAAAATTGCTGTTGTTTGCTGCTTTTTCACTATTATCTGCTTATAATCTGTTCCCGAGCTATCGGGTGGTGCTTTCACAATCTCACTTCATACACCGGGGTGTTAGCGTTAAAATTTTAGCGTTAACAGATAATTAATTGATTTTATTAGTTGAACAATTAATTTTGATTACTAAAATATCGGGATATATATAAATTGACTTAAAACAATATAGGATATTTAATAATGAAATCCTTGGATATGTGTATATATATGTATATAATGAATTGAAGCTTTATGATATTAACTGTATATATATGTATGCCTATGAAATGAAATGTTGGAAAGTTTGTAATAGTATGGATATATATAATATCAAAAATTCACATAAGATATTTTAATTGTTCAAAAGTTATATTTTCATTTTCAAAATCTCTAAAATAATATATGTTAAAAATAAAAACCAGAATAAATAAAAAGGTCTATAATATTTCTTTTGAGGTACAAGAAATAAATATAAAAAGAAAATATAAAAATTAAGATTTAAAGTATAAAGAAAATGTATAAATTTATTCATACGAATATTTGTAGGCTTAAGAAGACACATGCATACATGTGCCAAATTGTTTTCTTCATTTAAAAATGAAGAAAAGTAGAAACAAAAGGCTGTACAGTTATTTTTCTCATTTCTCAACTTCTTCTTCTTTATTCTTTGTTTTACTTTCAAAACCAAAACCAAAGAAACCAAAAAACTATATCAACTTCAAGTTTTCAATTGAAGAAAAGCAAGATTCAAATTCAAGTTCAACTTAAGATTCAACTCAAAGAAGATCAAATCAAAATCACCTCCTGTTCAAATCTAGTAGCAGTTTCCAGAATTCAAACATCTGCTCTCTGTTCAAGTTTTGAGTGAGTAAACTTTATTTTTGAAATCAAATCTTTTTATAAATTTATGGTTTGTGCTTAAAGATAAAAATAGAAATAACCGATTGGGATGTGTTGTTGCATAGGAATAAAAGTGTATATGCCGGTATATTGAAATATGAGAAACCTGTACATATGTGATGTAACGATTCGATTTTATCGGGATCCGAAGGTCGGCATTCTTACGTCCACTATATCAAATGCCGCATAATCGAATGCCGGAAAACCGAACTGTTATGGTTAAAAAGAAGAGGTAGAAGAAAAAGATAGAAGAGGTAGAAAACGGAACAGAAACAATAACAGAATCTCACATATCGTAGCGGAACAACATATAATAGATAAACGAATAATCTTTAAATCAAAGAACCATCTCAGTTATTACAGTACATTATCATCAGAGTGTACAACAATAATCTACAACACAAAAAACAAGTGGACAGTTATACAAACATGTCCCTACAAGTGAAATTTCAGCGGAAAGATAATATCAAATACAAGTAATACGTCTCGCCATCCAGCTTGCCTCCTGAGCTACATAGCACTTCTGAATCCAGAATGACCTGATAACCTAACTCTAGACTGCCCGTGTGGAAAATTATGGTCACCCAGAGTTTAGGAAGAGAACAATAAACTCCAGGTCAGACATGAGACTGGTGTGGGAACTCAAAACAGTTATTTATCTTTTAAAACAACAACAATGATAGAAATGGAAAATATTCGCAATGCTTTTGGAAAATGAATCTATCACAAGGCCTCCCTGCACACACACAATGCAAACGCAGAATTGGAGGAGATTTCTCCTTATGATAGTCAAAGATGCTTACTACGCAAAACAAATCATTTTTGATATTATTATTAGTGCATAGTGGTGAAAATCATTTCGAAAGTAGAATATAAATCTTAGCCAACATATGACCATTACCGTATGCCTACTATAGCTACCATGTTCAATAGCAGGTTACCGCCACATTCCATGGCAGGTTATATAACTAAAACCGTACAAGGCTGGTATTGTTTCTTTGGATTTCCAACAAATGGTCAGGCTAAGGAACTTCCTACTGCCACATGGGATCGCCTCTGGCGGGACGTCCCGAGAAGCTAACCGGATCTCTGCCAACACAAGGCCGTGTTACCTCTGTAACTAGGTAACTACTACTCGAGTATGCCACTCCCCGGTCCTTTGGGACCTTTATCTGAGGGCCCACTATCACCAAGCTACAACCACACAGAAAAATGAGATTGGAGCAACCACATTGGTTAAGCATCAGGGCTCCATACCTGACACCACCCTTTTCTAGATTGAAATGACATACCCCAAAGGGCGCGACCCTCATAACCTTGCCGCATATTCCTGTTTTGACCATTTCCGGGGTGTGAGATCTGACGAAGTCTCGTCCACAAAGCTATGCTTTTTCACAAAGCCACGCTTTGATCAACAAATGATCAATAAATAATCATCACACAGCAACACTCAGCATGCCACATTACCAAATTGGGAATATATCGCTGATAACCTTCAACTACAAAACCTCTGAGCTCGTACGTCTCAGAGAAGGGTGTTAAGCTAAGGGAATAAATTCCCCGACACCAACAGAAATGTATTTGAAAGAAATTTGCTTTGTATCTCAAAATGTAATGTCAGACATGTAACCATACAAGTCTGTTCCAGTTTCGAACAGAACCGAAGGCACTTCAAAAGAAGCCCTTGCAATCCGGGTATTCACAATCCCGATAGAATTTCCCATCACAAAGGAAATCTCCATACTGTAGCTAATGGTGCAAAGACAATCGATGGTCATCCTATCGTTTTCACAAATACCCGGTCTTCACCATCGGTCTTCAATGCTATCCATTACGTCGTATCACTCTTCGGAATGGGTAATCCGAATAACGAGTGCAATAATTTAAAAATAAGTGTAGCATTCAATCCAAACAATTCACAACAAACAGCCATTCAAGGGTCAATAATGATAGTCGGTTATTTAACTATCAATCAATATTCACAACATAACCCGATTTCAAATAATTTTTCAAATTATTTATTTTCCAAAAATATCTTTATAAGATATATTTTCCACGCTTCAACCATTTGAAAACAAATTTCAAATCAAATTTTCACCTTTCAATCTTTAAAACAAATTTCAAATCAATTTCCTTAAACGGAAACACTTCCAAATATTTATCCATTTTCAATTTAAAATGGTTCATTAAATCAATCAAATAAATCTTTACCGGTTTATTTTAAACTTACGTTCCAAATCCGTAAATTTATTTCCACACTTCAAAATAAATCAATGTTTATTTTTAAACAAATTTCCATTTCTTTTATAAATTCCATAGCGAATTTACCTTTCCAAAATATCTATGAATATACGATTTCCAAATCGATTTCTAATATTCATTTTCAATTTATCTTTAAAAGATAAAATCTCAAGACATTCACATCATATTGGAAAACATTTCCATACTTATTTAATAATAAGTAATTCACAAATCTATTTATTTCGAACATTTGGAAAATATTGAATATAATTAAATCCAAATTAAGTATATATTTTATTCTTTAAGGAAAACTCCTCTTAAACACGTTTATTTGAGTCAAAACGAATGTTACGTAAAACATCGTTATGACAACCCAAAACCACTAGTATAGGGATTCGAAATTAAGATAGATATATAAACCCCAATACTATTCAAAACTTTTCCTTCCGGAAATCATTTACTATAACAACAGTGTTATAGTCCACCATTTCCTTCTATTTCTCGAAAACGTCTATGTCAACAATGAATGTTGAAATCTATGGTTTCGATACTTAACACCTTTTAAAACATTTTTGAATCGTTTTTATTCTATTTAAAATATTACTTTCCCAAAATATTTATTTAATATATTATTCACTGTCCAAAATCGTGAATATACTTCGTTTTCCAAATTCATCATTTCTACATATTTTATTTAAAGGATTATCCACTTTCCTAAAATCATGGATATATCTCCTTTAATAAGCTATAGTAATTAAACTTATTAAAATAAGTTGATTTCGGATTTATAAAACAATGTTTATAAATTCCATTTATATTTTTATAACACCTTCAACTTATAAAATCACTTTATTAACAAATTCTATCCATATTCCATTTACATGCCAAAATCCAATTTATAAGTTAATTACTTATAAATCTTTTACTTTACAAAAACCTATTACATTTATAACTTCACAATTTATAAATCTATAGATTTCATCCACTTATGAAATCCATTTATATTTCATTTTAACACTTATAAAAACTCGTTTTATAATTCCAATATTTTAATTTATAAATATCAATTTTATAGATCTTTTATAGAAATCATTTATAATAATTCAAAAATCCAAATTTAAACCATTTTATAAATTAATCAACTACTTATTTCAAAAATCACATTTATGTTATATTTCACAAAAATCATAATTTTTATAACATAAAAATTACAACGTTTATTCATTTAAAATTACTCAATTCCAAATTTAAATTTTATTATGAATTCTCTACTTAAATTTTCAAAAATCCAATTTTATTTATTTTCGGCATCTAAAGATACCAAAATATATACGGCTAAAATTTAGCCTTTAACGATTCCAATCACAAAGATAATCACGTAGATTATAAATAGATCAACACACAACATTAAAACCAATTCAATCACTTGAGGAATCCAGTTGGATCCCTCAAACTTGTTTCCCTGCGTCCAAAAATGTTAGCACAATACCAATTCCGCTTCAAGACGGAATATCGCGGTATGTGGGATTTATAAAATACTATCCGCTATTATGCGGCGCAATAGGGTCTCATTCGCTATATAATGCGGGAAATCAACTCAAAATACATATATAATACCAATTCCATACAAGTTGGAATTATCGCGGTATATGTTTTTAATAAATAACATCCACTTAATGTACAGTGTATAGGGTCTATTTCACTACAACAGATAATAATTATCATCCAATCACACAATCAAGCAATTTAAAATCTAACTATTTAAAACTTAAATCGAAATAATTCGATTGAGTGAGAAGTTCTCACCTTTAGTTTCCGATAACAGTTGTAGCATTTTATTTCGAATAAAATTAAACGCGCCTTTAATTTTACCCGAAATTTTCACTAGATCCAAATGACTCCAAACCAGCTCCATTGCGTAGTGCTCAACAAAACGATTGCAACACAATCATTTCAGGAATTTGCGACCTCGTATGAACCAGTTACAATATTTTAAAGTTATACGAATTAAACAATATAATATAAAATTTCAATTTCTTTTATTTTTTTAACCTAGATTTGCATCACAGTCGTTCGTTCCAGAGAGAAGATCTCGGCCGCGTTTCCTATCTTCTTCCCCATGCGACAAACCAGGTTGTTCGAAACCCAACTACGGCCGCCATCCTAATCAAAAATCGTGACCCCCCACGATCGATTTCATGTCGATCGAGCACTACCAAATGAAGCACCATCCCCCGCTACACCAGCGCCATGAGAAAAGTGGCACTCGGCCTCCCCATTCCCGTGAAAAACGCACACGAACGCGGCACGTTCATCCTAAATTCGCCACTGATCCACGACTTCGAATATGATCATGTAACGCCCCGAAAATTTTCGACTTTCGAAAATTCAACATCGACACTCACTTTATCGACTGCCAAGAAATCAAAGGCCGGAAACACGGAATGTTATGGGTTTTAACAAAAATTTTAAGAAAAAAAAAAGAGAGAAGTAGAAGAAGATAACAGAAAATAGAGAGAGAGGAAGATAGAAAAATAGAAAATTTGATAATAGAAGATAGAAGAATTTTTTTTAAAATAGAACGGGACAGAAAGGAACAACAACAAAATCTCACAATTCGCAGCGGAACAACATATAATAATAAATGAATAATCTTTAAACAAAGAACTATATCAGTTATTACATTACATCACATTTTATTACATCATATCTTCACATCAGAGTGTACAACAACATACAACAACAAACAATGCAGCGGAAAAAGAAATACTATATAAACTAGTAATACGCCATGCCATCCAGCTTGCCTCCAGCAACTCCAGAATATCCAGAATATCCTGATAAACCTAACTCTTAACTGCCCGTGTGGAAATTGGTGGGCACCCAGAGTTTAGGAAGGAAAACAATAAACTCCAAGTCAGTCATGTGACTGGTGTGAGAACTCAAAACAGTTTATTTATCTTTAAAATCAAAATAGAGGAATATTTTTAAATCAATTCGCAATGCTTTTAAAAATGAGACTACCATAAGGCCTCCCGCACACACACACATGCAAACGCAGAATCGAAGGAGATTTCTCCTTATGATAGTCAAAGATGCTTGATACGCATTTAAAATAATATTTGATATTATTATTAGTGCATAGTGTAGAGGAAAATCATTTCGAAAATAAAGATATAAATCTTAGCCAACATACGACCATTATCGTATGCCTACTATAGCTACTATCCAAACAGTGGTGACCACCATAAGTGAATAGCAGGTTCTACAACTAATACCGTACAAGTTTCGTATTGGGAATTGGATTTCCAACAAATGGTCAGGCCAAGGAACTTCCCATTGCCACATGAGAATGCCTCTGGATGGACATCCCCGAGAACCAAACCGGATCTCTACCAACACAAGGCCGGGTTACCCCTAACTGAGTAACAACTGACCGAATATGCCATCCCCCGGTCCTTTGGGACCTTTATCCGAGAGCGCTCTCTAATCAATTCACACAATCATAACAAAGTGTTTTCAACATGAGTAAGTATCTGGGCTCCATACCATGATACCACCCTTTTCCAGAAGGAAATGGACACATCCTAAAGGGTGCTACCCCTCATAACCTTGCTGCTTCTTTCCTGTTTTGACCATTCACGGGGTGTGAGGCTCGACGAAGTCACGTCCACAAAAACATACTTTATACAAAAGCCATGCTTTGGGTCAACAAATGATCAACACAATGATCACAAGGATAGACGATCAAATAAACGATCCCATCACAAATAATCAACACAATGATCATTTCAGCATCACTCAGCATGTCACATTACCAAATTGGGAATATATCGCTGATAACTTCAACTATATAACCTTTGAGCACATACGTCTCAAGGAAGGGTGTTAAGCAAAGAATAAATTCTCCGCCACCAACAGAAATATATTTGAAAGAAATCGACTTTATATCTCAAATTGTAATGTCAGACATACAATCCATACAAGTCTGTTCCGGGCTCGAACAGAACCGAAGGCACTTACAAAGAAGTCCTTGCAATCCGGATATTCACAATCCTGATCGGATTCACCATCACATATGGAGAACTCAATACCGTAGCTACTCGGTGCAGAGTCAATCGATAGTTCATCCTATCACTCTCGCAAATACCGGTCTTCAACACCGATCTTCAAATGCGATTCACAACGACGTATCACATATTCGGAGTGGGTTATACGACCCCATGGTCCTTTCCCGGTTAACCCGAATAGTGAGCGCTTATTCAAAAATAAGTGTGCATTCAAATTCAAACAGTTCACATCAAATACCCATTCAAAGGGAAATATTGATAGTCGGCTATTGAACTATCAATGGATATGCATACATCACCAGATTCCAAATAATTTTTCAAATTATTTATTTTCCAAACTATCTTTACAAGATATATAATTTCAACACTTCAAAAATAAATCAATATTTATTTTTAAACAAATTCCACTTTCACATATAAATTCCATAGTGAATTTATATTCCAAAATATCTATGCATATACGATTTCAACTATCCATTTTCAATTTATCTTTAAAAAGATAAATCCTAAATATTCACTTCATATTGGAAAACATTTCCATACTTATTTATTAATAATAAATTCACAAATCTCTTTTATTTTCAACACTTAGAAAATATTCAATATACTTAAATCGAATTAAGTATATATTTCATTCTTTAAGGAAATCATTCTCTTAACATATTTATTTGGGCCAAAACGAATGTTGCGTAAAACATCGTTACGACAACCCAAAATCACTAGTATAGGGATTCGAAATTAAAATAGATATATAAATCCCAATATTATTCTAAACATTTCCTTTCGGAAATCATTTACTATAACAACAGTGTTATAGTCCACCATTTCCTTTTATTTCACGAAACATCTATTTCAACAATGAATGTTGAAATCTATGGTTTCGAATCTCAACACCTTTTAAAACATCGTTAGATCGTTTTAATTCTATTTAAAATATCACATTCAAAACATTTCTTTAACGTCTTATTCACTATTCAAAAACGTGAATATACTATGTTCACAAATTCCATTATTTCTATTCTTTTTAACTTAAAGGATTATTCACTGTTTACAACGTGAATATAACTCCATTAATAGGTTATAACAATTAACTTATCAAAATAAGTCGTTTGCGGATTTATAAAACAACGTTTATAAATTCCGTTTCTATTTATTTATAAAAACTTCTTTTTTATAAATTCCTTTATTAACCTATTTGATTTCATATCTCAATTATAAACTAAAAGTTCATATTATAAGTCAATTGCTTATAAAACGATTATTTTACAAAATCGTTCTTTTAAAGACTTTCCAAACCATAAATCTTATAACTTATAAGATTTATTTATTTAACAAAATTTATTCTTCAAATAACTTCACAAATTTATAAATCTTACTATTTATAAATTTCATTTATAACTTCACAGTTTATAATTCTATAAATTTCATTCTATTATGAAATTCATTCTCACATCATTCAAAACACTTATAAAAACTCGTTTTATAACGTCCATATTTCAATTTATAAATATCCATTTATAAATCTCTTAATATAAATCAATTTATATTATTCTTTTAAACGTCTTTAATTTCCTTTATAGTTTCACCATTTTGATTTATAAAATAATCAAATTTTATAAATCGTATATTCAAACTTTTATAATGTATTCAAAAATCCAATTTAAACTATTTTATAAAATCGTTCCTTTATTTCTCAAAAATCAACTTTTAACTATATTTCACAAAATCATAATTTTTATAGCTTTAAAAATTATAACGTTTATTTACTTAAAATAGATCAAATTCCAAATATATAGTATATTTTCAAAAATCACTTTTAAAATCATTTTAAAATCCCAAAATCTGGGTCCAATGATGCTACACACCAAATAGTCAATCACGACTACAACGATCCATCATATATCGTATATGATAATCAATCAAATATCAAAATATCTGAAATCAAATAAAAACTGTTGAGGAATCCTGTTGGATCCCTCCAACCTGTTTCCTGCATCCAAAAACATTAGCACAATACCAATTTCGCTCCAGTACGAAATTATCGCGGTATATGTTTTTAATAAATATTATCCGCTTAATAACGGCGCAATAGGGTCTCATCCGCTAAACAAAAAATGCGGGAAATCAATCAACTGCAATATATACATATGCCAATATATATATATATTGATATTATATATAATACCAATTTCACTGTTTATGAAATATTCGCGGTATATGTTTATATTAAATAACCTCCGCTTACTAACGGCGCATAATGTCTATTTTAACAATCAATAATTTACAGTCATCATTCAAACATGCATTCAAATATTTTAAATCTAACTATTTAAAATAAAATCGAAACCGATTCGATTGAGTGAGAAGTTCTCACCTTGATTTTAATTTCCGTTTTAGCGATTTATTTCGAATAAAATTAAACGCGCGTTTAATTTTACCCGAAATTCTCACTAACTCCAAACGACTCCAAACCAACTCCATCGCGTAGTGCTCGTCCATACGATTCCAACGCTTCTTGTTTCGCGCGTTTTCGACCTCGTATGAAAAAGTTATGAATTTTTGAAGTTTGTACACGATTTTTATATAACGATTACAACATAACTTTAATAATTTATAACCTACACACACCCTCACCCTTGGATCCAACTCCAACCTGATCTGGACCGTCCCCCTTCATCTTCCACTTGCGTTCCTTCATCAGGTAATAGGCCGTCACCACCCAAACCCATAACAACAAACTAGGGTTTCGATTTCAAGCTTCATCACTCGATTAAAACTCGATCGGGGAACTCCATTGCGTAGCCCCTCTCCACCACCATGCTCGGCCCCCCCTAGGTGAAGCTCGGCTATGTCTAGTGCCTAGGGAAACGTGCGCACCTGGCCACTTTCGGCCCCATGCTCCTCCCCCTTCGACGCTCCAACCAAGATCATATCCGTATGGATTTCAAGCTCTCTTCATGATCTTCAATGTTGTAGTTAACAACTTTGGCTAATTCTTGCTGGATTGAGAGAGATTGAGGAAGAAGTGGGATTGAATTCTGGCCTTTGGTTTAATATGTGGCGGCTAGGGTTTTAAAATTAGGGTTTTAGTGTTTTTTTTTTATTTTTTAGAGTGAGGTTGTATTTATAGGAAAAGCAAGCGTAAACACTATTCATCCCGGGAATTCCGAACTCCGATTTAGGCGCCGTAACCAGCGTTTCTAAGGTTTACCCCGCGTTCCGGACACAATGGAACAGGTTTCGGAAGCTAATTCGGAAGTATGTGCGAGTTATGGCTATAAACGCTCAATTTAAATTTAACCGATTTAAATCGATTTCTAGGCGTTTTAATTTGTACCGGACAAACGGTAAATCCAATTGACTTGAAATTTGAAACCTTACAATAATATCACATTACGGATCCGATGAAACTGGTTTCGTCGAAATCCGAGACTTTTTGAAAAATGGCTATTTTGACTCGCCAAATTTAAATTAAAAATAATTCGATGCGTTTCGAGCTGCCACGATCAAACGATAGCTCCAATTGACACGAAAATTGAAATCCGGTAATAACTAACTATTACGGATCCAATGGAACTGGTTTCGTTCAATTCTGAGACTGTTCAAAAATTGACTATTTTACTAGTCGATTTAAATATTAAAATATTCAATTTGCACAAATTAACTTTTAATTCGATTTTAAAAGTTCTAAAATATCGTTCTAACTTCAACATGATAAAATAAAATTTTACAAATCATTTACAATCATATTTAACTCAATTTTCAATTATTTCCATAATTTAACATATTAAATTATCGATTTAATAATCCAATTGAATCCAATAATTAAATAAAAATTTATTTGACTTATAAATTCACTTATAAATATTTAAAATTAATTAAATATTCAAATTTTAATTTATAAAAATTCTGGGTCGTTACAATCTTTCCCCCTTAAAAGAATTTCGTCCTCGAAATTATAAGTAAGAAAGGTTACAGAATTTATTAACTTTCCAAAATTCATAATTAAACTTCTTACAATACTTTACTAATTTTTTTTCAAATCATACTTAGTTATCTTTTCAAAAACAATTACTATTGTTTAACTTTCAATTCCAACATCAAAATTAAAGTTTTCTAAATTTTCCAATTTTCTCAAATTTTTTTCTAACGCCTTATATTTCCGGAAAAATTCGCCATAGTCTCCTTTGCGCGGCTCGATCCGAAAAAAAAATGACAGTATATATATCACAAATATACATCTCATCAAGTAATGAGGCATCCCGAAGGGAAAAAAATGTAAAAGTACGATATTTAATCCGAGATATGTACCTTATACTTTATTAGCAAGCATATACGGCTAATATAGCGCTAAAGCGAACTCCAAATGCGAAGCAAACGCGATCCGCACCTACTAAACTCAACAAACAACATGAGAACATGCACATATAGACAATAATCTCAATATACAACATATAGCAACATAACAACTTATATGTTAACATAGCACATGTAGTAAAGCAACATATATTCAACCATCAACCAATTATCATTCATAATCAATAATATTCATTCATATTTTCATTAATATACAATGAATTGGTTTTCACTTTCAAATCACATTTGATTTATTTACATTGGATTTACTAACATTCATTCTCAATTCAATTAGTTTACATTTACTAATTAAATCTAATTCACATTCAATTCTATTCAAATTTATTTACTTTCAATTTGAATTTCAATTTCATAGCTTTCAATTTCATTAACACTTAATGAATTATATACAATCAATCAACAATCAACTAACAATCAAATAACAACCAAAGTATATATAATACAACCAAATTCCTTTGCTTATATTCATTCAATTTGGTTTAACACCATCACATTTATTCACAACTCATATTCATAAATATATTCATATAGTTTCACTTCTTAGATATATAAGTTTATTTCACAATTGTAAACACTTTAATTATAATTCAATTCTTATAATTCTTTTGCTTATACAATTATTCTTTAATTTAGATTATTCAAACAACCTAACAATCAACTTATATACACTTTAATAATTCTGAAAAATTATTCCTTTATATTTAAAAATATAATCAAGGTAAAATTATTTCATTTACCCAATTTAAAATCAATATTGTGCCGAATAGTTCCATTCAAGTGTTTAGAAACCCCTTCGGCATAGTCTTGCGGACCACGCTGACGAAAGTTCATATGCCACTCAATAAACCAATCATCACAATATAAAACAATTTTATATACACTAACAAATACGCTCTCATAGCTATTATTACACTCAAACTCATTCTAGAGTACTACTGACTCTATCTCTAATGAGTAATACCCAACAGAACCATGGTTGTCGCTTAACCATCAGCTCTGATACCAAATGTAACGCCCCGAAAATTTTCGACTTTCGAAAATTCAACATCGACACTCACTTTATCGACTGCCGAGAAATCAAAGGCCGAAAACACGGAATGTTATGGGTTTTAACAAAAATTTTAAGAAAAGAAAAAGAGAGAAGTAGAAGAAGATAACAGAAAATAGAAAGAGAGGAAGATAGAAAATTAGAAAATTTGATAATAGAAGATAGAAGAATTTTTTTTTAAAATAGAACGGGACAGAAAGGAACAACAACAAAATCTCACAATTCGCAGCGGAACAACATATAATAATAAATGAATAATCTTTAAACAAAGAACTATATCAGTTATTACATTACATCACATTTTATTACATCATATCATCACATCAGAGTGTACAACAACATACAACAACAAACAATGCAGCGGAAAAAGAAATACTATATAAACTAGTAATACGCCATGCCATCCAGCTTGCCTCCAGCAACTCCAGAATATCCAGAATATCCTGATAAACCTAACTCTTAACTGCCCGTGTGGAAATTGGTGGGCACCCAGAGTTTAGGAAGGAAAACAATAAACTCCAAGTCAGTCATGTGACTGGTGTGAGAACTCAAAACAGTTTATTTATCTTTAAAATCAAAATAGAGGAATATTTTTAAATCAATTCGCAATGCTTTTAAAAATGAGACTACCATAAGGCCTCCCGCACACACACACATGCAAACGCAGAATCGGAGGAGATTTCTCCTTATGATAGTCAAAGATGCTTGATACGCATTTAAAATAATATTTGATATTATTATTAGTGCATAGTGTAGAGGAAAATCATTTCGAAAATAAAGATATAAATCTTAGCCAACATACGACCATTATCGTATGCCTACTATAGCTACTATCCAAACAGTGGTGACCACCATAAGTGAATAGCAGGTTCTACAACTAATACCGTACAAGTTTCGTATTGGGAATTGGATTTCCAACAAATGGTCAGGCCAAGGAACTTCCTATTGCCACATGAGAATGCCTCTGGATGGACATCCCCGAGAACCAAACCGGATCTCTACCAACACAAGGCCGGGTTACCCCTAACTGAGTAACAACTGACTGAATATGCCATCCCCCGGTCCTTTGGGACCTTTATCCGAGAGCGCTCTCTAATCAATTCACACAATCATAACAAAGTGTTTTCAACATGAGTAAGTATCTGGGCTCCATACCATGATACCACCCTTTTCCAGAAGGAAATGGACACATCCTAAAGGGTGCTACACCTCATAACCTTGCTGCTTCTTTCCTGTTTTGACCATTCACGGGGTGTGAGGCTCGACGAAGTCACGTCCACAAAAACATACTTTATACAAAAGCCATGCTTTGGGTCAACAAATGATCAACACAATGATCACAAGGATAGACGATCAAATAAACGATCCTATCACAAATAATCAACACAATGATCATTTCAGCATCACTCAGCATGTCACATTACCAAATTGGGAATATATCGCTGATAACTTCAACTATATAACCTTTGAGCACATACGTCTCAAGGAAGGGTGTTAAGCAAAGAATAAATTCTCCGCCACCAACAGAAATATATTTGAAAGAAATCGGCTTTATATCTCAAATTGTAATGTCAGACATACAATCCATACAAGTCTGTTCCGGGCTCGAACAGAACCGAAGGCACTTACAAAGAAGTCCTTGCAATCCGGATATTCACAATCCTGATCGGATTCACCATCACATATGGAGAACTCAATACCGTAGCTACTCGGTGCAGAGTCAATCGATAGTTCATCCTATCACTCTCGCAAATACCGGTCTTCAACACCGATCTTCAAATGCGATTCACAACGACGTATCACATATTCGGAGTGGGTTATACGACCCCATGGTCCTTTCCCGGTTAACCCGAATAGTGAGCACTTATTCGAAAATAAGTGTGCATTCAAATTCAAACAGTTCACATCAAATACCCATTCAAAGGGAAATATTGATAGTCGGCTATTGAACTATCAATGGATATGCATACATCACCAGATTCCAAATAATTTTCCAAATTATTTATTTTCCAAACTATCTTTACAAGATATATAATTTCAACACTTCAAAAATAAATCAATATTTATTTTTAAACAAATTCCACTTTCACATATAAATTCCATAGTGAATTTATATTCCAAAATATCTATGCATATACGATTTCAACTATCCATTTTCAATTTATCTTCAAAAAGATAAATCCTAAATATTCACTTCATATTGGAAAACATTCCATACTTATTTATTAATAAGAAATTCACAAATCTCTTTTATTTTCAACACTTAGAAAATATTCAATATACTTAAATCGAATTAAGTATATATTTCATTCTTTAAGGAAATCATTCTCTTAACATATTTATTTGGGCCAAAACGAATGTTGCGTAAAACATCGTTACGACAACCCAAAATCACTAGTATAGGGATTCGAAATTAAAATAGATATATAAATCCCAATATTATTCTAAACATTTCCTTTCGGAAATCATTTACTATAACAACAGTGTTATAGTCCACCATTTCCTTTTATTTCACGAAACATCTATTTCAACAATGAATGTTGAAATCTATGGTTTCGAATCTCAACACCTTTTAAAACATCGTTAGATCGTTTTAATTCTATTTAAAATATCACATTCAAAACATTTCTTTAACGTCTTATTCACTATTCAAAAACGTGAATATACTATGTTCACAAATTCCATTATTTCTATTCTTTTTAACTTAAAGGATTATTCACTGTTTACAACGTGAATATAACTCCATTAATAGGTTATAACAATTAACTTATCAAAATAAGTCGTTTGCGGATTTATAAAACAACGTTTATAAATTCCGTTTCTATTTATTTATAAAAACTTCTTTTTTATAAATTCCTTTATTAACCTATTTGATTTCATATCTCAATTATAAACTAAAAGTTCATATTATAAGTCAATTGCTTATAAAACGATTATTTTACAAAATCGTTCTTTTAAAGACTTTCCAAACCATAAATCTTATAACTTATAAGATTTATTTATTTAACAAAATTTATTCTTCAAATAACTTCACAAATTTATAAATCTTACTATTTATAAATTTCATTTATAACTTCACAGTTTATAATTCTATAAATTTCATTCTATTATGAAATTCATTCTCACATCATTCAAAACACTTATAAAAACTCGTTTTATAACGTCCATATTTCAATTTATAAATATCCATTTATAAATCTCTTAATATAAATCAATTTATATTATTCTTTTAAACGTCTTTAATTTCCTTTATAGTTTCACCATTTTGATTTATAAAATAATCAAATTTTATAAATCGTATATTCAAACTTTTATAATGTATTCAAAAATCCAATTTAAACTATTTTATAAAATCGTTCCTTTATTTCTCAAAAATCAACTTTTAACTATATTTCACAAAATCATAATTTTTATAGCTTTAAAAATTATAACGTTTATTTACTTAAAATAGATCAAATTCCAAATATATAGTATATTTTCAAAAATCACTTTTAAAATCATTTTAAAATCCCAAAATCTGGGTCCAATGATGCTACACACCAAATAGTCAATCACGACTACAACGATCCATCATATATCGTATATGATAATCAATCAAATATCAAAATATCTGAAATCAAATAAAAACTGTTGAGGAATCCTGTTGGATCCCTCCAACCTGTTTCCTGCATCCAAAAACATTAGCACAATACCAATTTCGCTCCAGTACGAAATTATCGCGGTATATGTTTTTAATAAATATTATCCGCTTAATAACGGCGCAATAGGGTCTCATCCGCTAAACAAAAAATGCGGGAAATCAATCAACTGCAATATATACATATGCCAATATATATATATTGATATTATATATAATACCAATTTCACTGTTTATGAAATATTCGCGGTATATGTTTATATTAAATAACCTCCGCTTACTAACGGCGCATAATGTCTATTTTAACAATCAATAATTTACAGTCATCATTCAAACATGCATTCAAATATTTTAAATCTAACTATTTAAAATAAAATCGAAACCGATTCGATTGAGTGAGAAGTTCTCACCTTGATTTTAATTTCCGTTTTAGCGATTTATTTCGAATAAAATTAAACGCGCGTTTAATTTTACCCGAAATTCTCACTAACTCCAAACGACTCCAAACCAACTCCATCGCGTAGTGCTCGTCCATACGATTCCAACGCTTCTTGTTTCGCACGTTTTCGACCTCGTATGAAAAAGTTATGAATTTTTGAAGTTTGTACACGATTTTTATATAACGATTACAACATAACTTTAATAATTTATAACCTACACACACCCTCACCCTTGGATCCAACTCCAACCTGATCTGGACCGTCCCCCTTCATCTTCCACTTGCGTTCCTTCATCAGGTAATAGGCCGTCACCACCCAAACCCATAACAACAAACTAGGGTTTCGATTTCAAGCTTCATCACTCGATTAAAACTCGATCGGGGAACTCCATTGCGTAGCCCCTCTCCACCACCATGCTCGGCCCCCCCTAGGTGAAGCTCGGCTATGTCTAGTGCCTAGGGAAACGTGCGCACCTGGCCACTTTCGGCCCCATGCTCCTCCCCCTTCGACGCTCCAACCAAGATCATATCCGTATGGATTTCAAGCTCTCTTCATGATCTTCAATGTTGTAGTTAACAACTTTGGCTAATTCTTGCTGGATTGAGAGAGATTGAGGAAGAAGTGGGATTGAATTCTGGCCTTTGGTTTAATATGTGGCGGCTAGGGTTTTAAAATTAGGGTTTTAGTGTTTTTTTTTTATTTTTTAGAGTGAGGTTGTATTTATAGGAAAAGCAAGCGTAAACACTATTCATCCCGGGAATTCCGAACTCCGATTTAGGCGCCGTAACCAGCGTTTCTAAGGTTTACCCCGCGTTCCGGACACAATGGAATAGGTTTCGGAAGCTAATTCGGAAGTATGTGCGAGTTATGGCTATAAACGCTCAATTTAAATTTAACCGATTTAAATCGATTTCTAGGCGTTTTAATTTGTACCGGACAAACGGTAAATCCAATTGACTTGAAATTTGAAACCTTACAATAATATCACATTACGGATCCGATGAAACTGGTTTCGTCGAAATCCGAGACTTTTTGAAAAATGGCTATTTTGACTCGCCAAATTTAAATTAAAAATAATTCGATGCGTTTCGAGCTGCCACGATCAAACGATAGCTCCAATTGACACGAAAATTGAAATCCGGTAATAACTAACTATTACAGATCCAATGGAACTGGTTTCGTTCAATTCTGAGACTGTTCAAAAATTGACTATTTTACTAGTCGATTTAAATATTAAAATATTCAATTTGCACAAATTAACTTTTAATTCGATTTTAAAAGTTCTAAAATATCGTTCTAACTTCAACATGATAAAATAAAATTTTACAAATCATTTACAATCATATTTAACTCAATTTTCAATTATTTCCATAATTTAACATATTAAATTATCGATTTAATAATCCAATTGAATCCAATAATTAAATAAAAATTTATTTGACTTATAAATTCACTTATAAATATTTAAAATTAATTAAATATTCAAATTTTAATTTATAAAAATTCTGGGTCGTTACAATCTTTCCCCCTTAAAAGAATTTCGTCCTCGAAATTATAAGTAAGAAAGGTTACAGAATTTATTAACTTTCCAAAATTCATAATTAAACTTCTTACAATACTTTACTAATTTTTTTTCAAATCATACTTAGTTATCTTTTCAAAAACAATTACTATTGTTTAACTTTCAATTCCAACATCAAAATTAAAGTTTTCTAAATTTTCCAATTTTCTCAAATTTTTTTCTAACGCCTTATATTTCCGGAAAAATTCGCCATAGTCTCCTTTGTGCGGCTCGATCCGAAAAAAAAATGACAGTATATATATCACAAATATACATCTCATCAAGTAATGAGGCATCCCGAAGGGAAAAAAATGTAAAAGTACGATATTTAATCCGAGATATGTACCTTATACTTTATTAGCAAGCATATACGGCTAATATAGCGCTAAAGCGAACTCCAAATGCGAAGCAAACGCGATCCGCACCTACTAAACTCAACAAACAACATGAGAACATGCACATATAGACAATAATCTCAATATACAACATATAGCAACATAACAACTTATATGTTAACATAGCACATGTAGTAAAACAACATATATTCAACCATCAACCAATTATCATTCATAATCAATAATATTCATTCATATTTTCATTAATATACAATGAATTGGTTTTCACTTTCAAATCACATTTGATTTATTTACATTGGATTTACTAACATTCATTCTCAATTCAATTAGTTTACATTTACTAATTAAATCTAATTCACATTCAATTCTATTCAAATTTATTTACTTTCAATTTGAATTTCAATTTCATAGCTTTCAATTTCATTAACACTTAATGAATTATATACAATCAATCAACAATCAACTAACAATCAAATAACAACCAAAGTATATATAATACAACCAAATTCCTTTGCTTATATTCATTCAATTTGGTTTAACACCATCACATTTATTCACAACTCATATTCATAAATATATTCATATAGTTTCACTTCTTAGATATATAAGTTTATTTCACAATTGTAAACACTTTAATTATAATTCAATTCTTATAATTCTTTTGCTTATACAATTATTCTTTAATTTAGATTATTCAAACAACCTAACAATCAACTTATAAACACTTTAATAATTCTGAAAAATTATTCCTTTATATTTAAAAATATAATCAAGGTAAAATTATTTCATTTACCCAATTTAAAATCAATATTGTGCCGAATAGTTCCATTCAAGTGTTTAGAAACCCCTTCGGCATAGTCTTGCGGACCACGCTGACGAAAGTTCATATGCCACTCAATAAACCAATCATCACAATATAAAACAATTTTATATACACTAACAAATACGCTCTCATAGCTATTATTACACTCAAACTCATTCTAGAGTACTACTGACTCTATCTCTAATGAGTAATACCCAACAGAACCATGGTTGTCGCTTAACCATCAGCTCTGATACCAAATGTAACGCCCCGAAAATTTTCGACTTTCGAAAATTCAACATCGACACTCACTTTATCGACTGCCGAGAAATCAAAGGCCGAAAACACGGAATGTTATGGGTTTTAACAAAAATTTTAAGAAAAGAAAAAGAGAGAAGTAGAAGAAGATAACAGAAAATAGAAAGAGAGGAAGATAGAAAATTAGAAAATTTGATAATAGAAGATAGAAGAATTTTTTTTTAAAATAGAACGGGACAGAAAGGAACAACAACAAAATCTCACAATTCGCAGCGGAACAACATATAATAATAAATGAATAATCTTTAAACAAAGAACTATATCAGTTATTACATTACATCACATTTTATTACATCATATCATCACATCAGAGTGTACAACAACATACAACAACAAACAATGCAGCGGAAAAAGAAATACTATATAAACTAGTAATACGCCATGCCATCCAGCTTGCCTCCAGCAACTCCAGAATATCCAGAATATCCTGATAAACCTAACTCTTAACTGCCCGTGTGGAAATTGGTGGGCACCCAGAGTTTAGGAAGGAAAACAATAAACTCCAAGTCAGTCATGTGACTGGTGTGAGAACTCAAAACAGTTTATTTATCTTTAAAATCAAAATAGAGGAATATTTTTAAATCAATTCGCAATGCTTTTAAAAATGAGACTACCATAAGGCCTCCCGCACACACACACATGCAAACGCAGAATCGGAGGAGATTTCTCCTTATGATAGTCAAAGATGCTTGATACGCATTTAAAATAATATTTGATATTATTATTAGTGCATAGTGTAGAGGAAAATCATTTCGAAAATAAAGATATAAATCTTAGCCAACATACGACCATTATCGTATGCCTACTATAGCTACTATCCAAACAGTGGTGACCACCATAAGTGAATAGCAGGTTCTACAACTAATACCGTACAAGTTTCGTATTGGGAATTGGATTTCCAACAAATGGTCAGGCCAAGGAACTTCCTATTGCCACATGAGAATGCCTCTGGATGGACATCCCCGAGAACCAAACCGGATCTCTACCAACACAAGGCCGGGTTACCCCTAACTGAGTAACAACTGACTGAATATGCCATCCCCCGGTCCTTTGGGACCTTTATCCGAGAGCGCTCTCTAATCAATTCACACAATCATAACAAAGTGTTTTCAACATGAGTAAGTATCTGGGCTCCATACCATGATACCACCCTTTTCCAGAAGGAAATGGACACATCCTAAAGGGTGCTACCCCTCATAACCTTGCTGCTTCTTTCCTGTTTTGACCATTCACGGGGTGTGAGGCTCGACGAAGTCACGTCCACAAAAACATACTTTATACAAAAGCCATGCTTTGGGTCAACAAATGATCAACACAATGATCACAAGGATAGACGATCAAATAAACGATCCTATCACAAATAATCAACACAATGATCATTTCAGCATCACTCAGCATGTCACATTACCAAATTGGGAATATATCGCTGATAACTTCAACTATATAACCTTTGAGCACATACGTCTCAAGGAAGGGTGTTAAGCAAAGAATAAATTCTCCGCCACCAACAGAAATATATTTGAAAGAAATCGGCTTTATATCTCAAATTGTAATGTCAGACATACAATCCATACAAGTCTGTTCCGGGCTCGAACAGAACCGAAGGCACTTACAAAGAAGTCCTTGCAATCCGGATATTCACAATCCTGATCGGATTCACCATCACATATGGAGAACTCAATACCGTAGCTACTCGGTGCAGAGTCAATCGATAGTTCATCCTATCACTCTCGCAAATACCGGTCTTCAACACCGATCTTCAAATGCGATTCACAACGACGTATCACATATTCGGAGTGGGTTATACGACCCCATGGTCCTTTCCCGGTTAACCCGAATAGTGAGCACTTATTCGAAAATAAGTTTGCATTCAAATTCAAACAGTTCACATCAAATACCCATTCAAAGGGAAATATTGATAGTCGGCTATTGAACTATCAATGGATATGCATACATCACCAGATTCCAAATAATTTTCCAAATTATTTATTTTCCAAACTATCTTTACAAGATATATAATTTCAACACTTCAAAAATAAATCAATATTTATTTTTAAACAAATTCCACTTTCACATATAAATTCCATAGTGAATTTATATTCCAAAATATCTATGCATATACGATTTCAACTATCCATTTTCAATTTATCTTCAAAAAGATAAATCCTAAATATTCACTTCATATTGGAAAACATTTCCATACTTATTTATTAATAAGAAATTCACAAATCTCTTTTATTTTCAACACTTAGAAAATATTCAATATACTTAAATCGAATTAAGTATATATTTCATTCTTTAAGGAAATCATTCTCTTAACATATTTATTTGGGCCAAAACGAATGTTGCGTAAAACATCGTTACGACAACCCAAAATCACTAGTATAGGGATTCGAAATTAAAATAGATATATAAATCCCAATATTATTCTAAACATTTCCTTTCGGAAATCATTTACTATAACAACAGTGTTATAGTCCACCATTTCCTTTTATTTCACGAAACATCTATTTCAACAATGAATGTTGAAATCTATGGTTTCGAATCTCAACACCTTTTAAAACATCGTTAGATCGTTTTAATTCTATTTAAAATATCACATTCAAAACATTTCTTTAACGTCTTATTCACTATTCAAAAACGTGAATATACTATGTTCACAAATTCCATTATTTCTATTCTTTTTAACTTAAAGGATTATTCACTGTTTACAACGTGAATATAACTCCATTAATAGGTTATAACAATTAACTTATCAAAATAAGTCGTTTGCGGATTTATAAAACAACGTTTATAAATTCCGTTTCTATTTATTTATAAAAACTTCTTTTTTATAAATTCCTTTATTAACCTATTTGATTTCATATCTCAATTATAAACTAAAAGTTCATATTATAAGTCAATTGCTTATAAAACGATTATTTTACAAAATCGTTCTTTTAAAGACTTTCCAAACCATAAATCTTATAACTTATAAGATTTATTTATTTAACAAAATTTATTCTTCAAATAACTTCACAAATTTATAAATCTTACTATTTATAAATTTCATTTATAACTTCACAGTTTATAATTCTATAAATTTCATTCTATTATTAAATTCATTCTCACATCATTCAAAACACTTATAAAAACTCGTTTTATAACGTCCATATTTCAATTTATAAATATCCATTTATAAATCTCTTAATATAAATCAATTTATATTATTCTTTTAAACGTCTTTAATTTCCTTTATAGTTTCACCATTTTGATTTATAAAATAATCAAATTTTATAAATCGTATATTCAAACTTTTATAATGTATTCAAAAATCCAATTTAAACTATTTTATAAAATCGTTCCTTTATTTCTCAAAAATCAACTTTTAACTATATTTCACAAAATCATAATTTTTATAGCTTTAAAAATTATAACGTTTATTTACTTAAAATAGATCAAATTCCAAATATATAGTATATTTTCAAAAATCACTTTTAAAATCATTTTAAAATCCCAAAATCTGGGTCCAATGATGCTACACACCAAATAGTCAATCACGACTACAACGATCCATCATATATCGTATATGATAATCAATCAAATATCAAAATATCTGAAATCAAATAAAAACTGTTGAGGAATCCTGTTGGATCCCTCCAACCTGTTTCCTTCATCCAAAAACATTAGCACAATACCAATTTCGCTCCAGTACGAAATTATCGCGGTATATGTTTTTAATAAATATTATCCGCTTAATAACGGCGCAATAGGGTCTCATCCGCTAAACAAAAAATGCGGGAAATCAATCAACTGCAATATATACATATGCCAATATATATACATTGATATTATATATAATACCAATTTCACTGTTTATGAAATATTCGCGGTATATGTTTATATTAAATAACCTCCGCTTACTAACGGCACATAATGTCTATTTTAACAATCAATAATTTATAGTCATCATTCAAACATGCATTCAAATATTTTAAATCTAACTATTTAAAATAAAATCGAAACCGATTCGATTGAGTGAGAAGTTCTCACCTTGATTTTAATTTCCGTTTTAGCGATTTATTTCGAATAAAATTAAACGCGCGTTTAATTTTACCCGAAATTCTCACTAACTCCAAATGACTCCAAACCAACTCCATCGCGTAGTGCTCATCCATACGATTCCAACGCTTCTTGTTTCGCGCGTTTTCGACCTCGTATGAAAAAGTTATGAATTTTTGAAGTTTGTACACGATTTTTATATAACGATTACAACATAACTTTAATAATTTATAACCTACACACACCCTCACCCTTGGATCCAACTCCAACCTGATCTGGACCGTCCCCCTTCATCTTCCACTTGCGTTCCTTCATCAGGTAATAGGCCGTCACCACCCAAACCCATAACAACAAACTAGGGTTTCGATTTCAAGCTTCATCACTCGATTAAAACTCGATCGGGGAACTCCATTGCGTAGCCCCTCTCCACCACCATGCTCGGCCCCCCCTAGGTGAAGCTCGGCTATGTCTAGTGCCTAGGGAAACGTGCGCACCTGGCCACTTTCGGCCCCATGCTCCTCCCCCTTCGACGCTCCAACCAAGATCATATCCGTATGGATTTCAAGCTCTCTTCATGATCTTCAATGTTGTAGTTAACAACTTTGGCTAATTCTTGCTGGATTGAGAGAGATTGAGGAAGAAGTGGGATTGAATTCTGGCCTTTGGTTTAATATGTGGCGGCTAGGGTTTTAAAATTAGGGTTTTAGTGTTTTTTTTTGTTTTTTAGAGTGAGGTTGTATTTATAGGAAAAGCAAGCGTAAACACTATTCATCCCGGGAATTCCGAACTCCGATTTAGGCGCCGTAACCAGCGTTTCTAAGGTTTACCCCGCGTTCCGGACACAATGGAACAGGTTTCGGAAGCTAATTCGGAAGTATGTGCGAGTTATGGCTATAAACGCTCAATTTAAATTAAACCGATTTAAATCGATTTCTAGGCGTTTTAATTTGTACCGGACAAACGGTAAATCCAATTGACTTGAAATTTGAAACCTTACAATAATATCACATTACGGATCCGATGAAACTGGTTTCGTCGAAATCCGAGACTTTTTGAAAAATGGCTATTTTGACTCGCCAAATTTAAATTAAAAATAATTCGATGCGTTTCGAGCTGCCACGATCAAACGATAGCTCCAATTGACACGAAAATTGAAATCCGGTAATAACTAACTATTACGGATCCAATGGAACTGGTTTCGTTTAATTCCGAGACTGTTCAAAAATTGACTATTTTACTAGTCGATTTAAATATTAAAATATTCAATTTTCACAAATTAACTTTTAATTCGATTTTAAAAGTTCTAAAATATCGTTCTAACTTCAACATGATAAAATAAAATTTTACAAATCATTTACAATCATATTTAACTCAATTTTCAATTATTTCCATAATTTAACATATTAAATTATCGATTTAATAATCCAATTGAATCCAATAATTCAAATAAAAATTTATTTGACTTATAAATTCACTTATAAATATTTAAAATTAATTAAATATTCAAATTTTAATTTATAAAAATTCTGGGTCGTTACAATAGCCGTATGGATTGAGCTATCTCGTGATGCTCTACAACATTAATGTTGGAAGTTTCTTGAATTAGTTCATGGATTAGAAGAGATTGAGGAGAGAAGGTTGGAAGATGTCAGCCATTGATGAAGATAGTGGCGGCTGGGTTGAGAATTAGGGTTAAGGTTTTCTTATGTTGCAATTTGTGAGGTTGGAGGGGCTTATATAGAAAATTTACGAAAACAATATTCATGTAAAAAATTTCGAACTCCAAACCTCACGCGGTGACTGATGTTTCTAGGGTTTACCCCACGTTTCGGACACAATGGAATATGTTTTAGAAGAAAATTCGATCATCTGTGCCAGTTACGGCAATAAACGATCAAATTTTAAATTAAATCGATTAAACTAATTTCTATGCGTTTTGGCTTGCCCCGAACAGACGATAAATCCGATTGACACGAAATTTGAAACCTTACTATAATTTGACATTACGAATCCGATGAAACTGGTTTCGTCAAAATCCGAGACTTTTTTAAAAATGACTAATTTCACTAGTCGATTAAATATTAAAATATTCAATTTTCACAATTTAACTTTTAATTCAATTTTAAAAGTTCCCAAACATTGTTCTAACCCCAATATGATTTAATATAACTTTACAAATAATTTTTAATCACATTAAACCAAATTCCCAATTATTTACGCAGTTTCAAATATTAAATTATCGATTTAATTATCCAATTAAATCCAGATATTCGAAAAATAATTTATTCGACTTACAAAATTTACTTATTGATATTTAAAAATCAATTAAATATCTGAATTTCAAATGGCAGAAATTCTGGGTCGTTACATGTATTGCCTCTGTTTTGTCTTTCCTGGTATGTTCACCTCTTGAAAAATCAATATCTCGTCCTCTAGTTAGTTTTAAGCCATAATGTCTGAAAATTTTCTATTTGCATGTGAATGTACTTAATTTTAAAGTTGATTTCATATGATATTATCAAGTATACGTATAGGAAGAGCTATGTTTACAGTAAGTTAATCCGAAGTGTAAAATTTCTAGCATCTTATTTCGATCTTTGGCTTGCATAGAAGTGATCGCTGGGTGGAATGGTGAAGTTTGGTCGTAATTTCATAATTTTCAATTGGGTGTGTAAGGAGATATTACGAGATGACCGATTTTGAGTTTTGTTTCAAATTTTGGCGAGGAGGTCGACGGCGGGGGTCGGCATTGGGTCAAAAGGAAGCCGCATGGTTAGGGGACTCGAGAAAAATGAGCTGTGATTTTTCCGATCATCGTGGTGATTGGTAGAGGAAGGATTAGGATTTTAGGCGAGTTCGATTATCGTCGATCTATGGCATCGCAGTGTAGTTTTAAGGTTGCGGACCAGAGGGGTTTGAAGGAGGAGGTCATGGCGATGGCCTGGGTGTTTTTTGGTAGGAAATGGTGGCTGGTGGTGACGAGGCAAGGGGCTGTTAGGTGTCGGCGTGTCTGTAGATTTTGGTTTCGCTGGTGAACTTTTGAATGAGGGCGAGTTCGTGGATTCCAGATGTGGTGGCGAGTTCAGGTGGTCACGGTGGTTTTGCGAGGCCAGACGGTGGTGTGATCGGGTGGGCCGTGGGTTTGTGTAGGTGCACACTGACGTGCACAGTATGTCGTGTCTAGAATAAGGTATAAAGGAGGGAGCTAGAATTAAAGAAGAAAGGAAAAGGAGGAAGAAAGGATTGGGCTGCTAAAAGAATTTGGGCTGAGTAGGCCTGTTTCGTCAGCGTGATCTAAAAATAAAATAAATCAAGTTTCTCAAAGTAAATTCCAAAACAAATTGTAAAGTTAGATGCTTATGAAACTTTAATTTCCAAATATATAAGTAATTTAAAATTTTAAAAGTAATTCAAACCTTAGGATAGTAAATGGTACATACGAATAAATAATTTTAAACTTAAATTAGTTAAGTTACGGTAATAAGATACATGTTAATTATTTGAATTAATTCCTAAAGATTATTAAATAAAATAAATAGTGTAATTAGTTAATGGTTAAAGTAAAATAAAATGTTTTAAACTTTAATTAATCAAAAGTCCTAAGTAAAATTATACATGTTAATTATTGATTAATTCCACATATTTAATTAAAATAAAATAAAATAGTTTGTAATTAGTTTTCAATAATAATTAAACAAGATTTGGAAATAATTAACTTTATACAGATAAATGGACGATTATGTTACAAGTAACGTAGTCTATAAATGGTTTTAAAATGGGTAAGTACTTTGGAATTTGCCTTGTTTCTTTAGTATGTTATTTTCAGTTACTCTGATATGAAATACACCTAATTAAGCAGTTATAATATACATAATTTGTTGTTTGAATTGATATTTTTTTAAATTTCTATGTGAATATGACAATTTGAAATTGAATGGGTTTGTTAAAAACAACTGGGCGTAAAGGTGGCGTTTGGATTCAAAAAGACCGGGATCAGATATCGGCAATATCTGGAACCACTTCGAAATAAATAAGCATTAAAATTCTTTTCAGATTTGATTATACAATTGGATGGGTTGGGATTGAATAAATTGGGTAAATCTGACCCTTTTAAACTAACTAATGGTACTTAGATATTATTTTGTGAATTAAGTGTGTGGCTATAGCAATATAAAACTCATAGTGACGAACGGGTTACCTGGGTTTTCAAAGAAGCTTTACAATTTAAGCATTTCATATTAAGTGGGTTACTCACGCTGGTTTCCCGCATGACTCGGGTGTTACTTTATTGTAATGCTTGGGTCAGACCGAGTATTACATATTTTCAGGTTAGGACGTTCTGGAGCTCAGGAGGCGAGCTAGAATGCAGGGATGTATGCCGTATATTCCGCTGTGTATTAGAATTTGTATTGATTGTATTCAGGGGTGTTAACGTAAAAATTTGACGCTAACACCCCGGTGTAAGTAAAGTAAGTGTGAAAGCACCACCCGATGATACGGGAATCAGAAATAAGCAGGAAAATATCAGAAAGACAGTAAAAGACACAGTTTTTATAGTGGTTCGGCTAATAGTCAAGCCTACTTCCACATTATATCTCTTTATTGCTAACTCAAGTACAACTTATACAACTTTCTTCAATTACAACACACTTTAGACTAGTAGATCAAACTTTAATAGAGAATAATCTTTCGAATCCATATTGAATGATGTAGATTTTCTCTTGAAGTTTGTCGTAGTGTCCTTGGTGTTTGGAGTGCTTGAAGTGCTGTTCGAGTTGAGAAAATGGCAGAGTATTGGTACTTCGAGAATGAGCCCAACTCGAACGTTGGAGCTCACGCTGTATTTATAGGAGTTTTTTGGTCATAAGTCGTAGGTCGGAAGCTGCGACTTAAAGTAAGTCGTGGGTCGAAGGTTGCGACCTAAAGTAGGTCGAAGGTCAAAGGTCGCGACCTAAAGGAAAACGAGCTACAGCCCATTCTAGTTGCACTTGGCTCCTCCTGAGCGGGTTAGCAGGTTGCACGCGGCCTAGGATGGGTCGTTGATCTCTTTTGGGTGAGTGGAGCGACCTAGAAGAGGAATGTCATAAGATGCAGCGACCTATGGAGTTGCCTCGACCCTGTTTAGGTCGTGTGCGACCTTATGAAGAGTCATGCGGTCTTGTACTGCCTTAACCCGTTAGGTCATAGATCGTTGACTCGTTAAGTCGCTGGACCAGTATGTCGCTTAGCCCATTTAGGTAGTTAGGTCGCTGATGGGTAGGTCGTAGGTCGGAGATAACGACTTAAGGTAGGTCGTAGACCACATGTGAGCGACCTAGCAGAGGGAAGCTTCGGCCCTTCCTGGTAACACTGGTCTCTTCTGGATGAAGTACTAGGTCGTCGACGACTTAGGGGAATGGTTGGCAACCTTATAGCACTAAGATATCCGATGTAGCGACCTAAGCTGACTTGTTAACCCACTATGTCGCATAGCCCATTAGGTTATTAGGTCGCTTGTGATTTTCGGTCGCTAGGTCGCAGACCTCTTAGGTCGGTAGGTCGCTGCCTGTTAGGTCGCTAACTCATTTCTTACTTTAGGTCACTAAGCCGCCAGGTCTTTTAGGTCGCTGAGTCATGGCTTCCTGTAAGCAGTTAGGTCGTACACCTCTTGAGTCGGTAGGTCGTCCACTTCTCTAAGTCGTTAGGTCGTCCACTTCTCTAAGTCGTTAGGTCGTCCCTTCCTGCAAGCCGCTTCATGTGTTAGGTCGCCTACTCCCTTAGGTAGTTAAGTCGTCCCATACCTTAGGTCGTGACGTTATTTCAAAACGAGGTTAACACTTTCCCCTCGAAGTGCACGCCTAGGTCGTAGGTCGTGTGCTTCGACTTAACATGCTTGGATCGTGACCGACCTAAGAGATAGCTTAACACGCACATCCATTTGCTTCTGCATTATGTAACCGTTAGCCCGTGTCTTTCCCTTTAACCGTTTCCATAACCCATTCCTCCATTAGCGATTTTTCGAGCTCCCCAAAGATAATTTCGAACCAATCAATCACTGATTATCCTTAATACTGCATCACGTAAGTGAATTTGCTTCCTGTTCAATCTTCGGTCATCATTGAACCACGAATCTTATTTTTCGTTTCCGACCTACCTTCTTACGCCGCATTTTACTGTGAATCCTGTTTCATCGATTGTTCGTGGACCGAATGTAGTTCGATTTAGCTTTAGACGATTCGTAATGAGAGGATGATGGGTAATAGTGCGTTAGATTAACTGATTCGTGATTCTAGAGGGAGCGAGGAGATTATCAATGGGTTAGCAAGTTATGAGGGGTGAGACTTAGGGTTTCTCTAAGGGGAAATGGCCTGAGATTGCTGAGATACCTCTGGGAAAATCTAGTGGATCAAGCGAGTTAAAAATTCTTGGAATCCAGGGAAAACGAACGACCCACTGGCTTACGACTTAGCGTGCCTGCGACCTTTCTTTCTCGCGACTTACCATACTTGGGCGACTTAGGCTTTAAAGTAGAACGACCTTATTTAACAACGACCTATCTGTCAGCGGCATAAGGATAAGGTCGTCCCCGAGCTAAGACTTGTTACGACTTAACTCTTTAGGCCGTGCAAGCGACCTAGGCTTTAGGTCGTGTAGACGTCTTAGGACTTCAACAATTGTCAAACTGCTTCTTACGACCTAGATCCGCTCTGACTTTCCTGTTAGGTCGTGAACGACCTAAGACTTGAACAACTTGACCCGAGCCCCTTTTTTCCTTTAATATGCATTACAACCTAAAGAGAAAACGACTTAACTTAACCCGTGGCACATTCTTTAGGTCGTGGACGAGCGAACACTTTGCTAAAAAGTTTGGACCGACTTGAAGCATAATTTTGACTTGAATTCTCAATTTGAACTGCTGGAATAAACTGCCCGAATTTTTGAATTGTCTGAACTTTGCTGTACTCTTTCACAGATCACACTAGCTTTCAAGAAAACAACCTGTTGACTACAATATTCATAGAGAACCGGGACGAATATACTGCCATGACTGTCCACATCAGATGGCAGTTTAGTCGATAAAGAATAATTAACTCAACTTAAGGAAATTGTATGAAATGCTGTGAGTCAACAAATTCAAGTGAAGTAGTAAAGCAATGTTAATCAACTAAAGCTGATTTGTTTGCATTAATACTGCACTTGGACTTAGAGTGACAAGTCTTGAAATTTTACAATTGACACATGTTCATTAGTTTAATTTCAGTTATATTTACTTGTCACTTTATTAGTTTTACACAACACTTCACACATTTAGGAAACGTGCACCTTCATATTTGAATATCCAGTTCCTTGTGTAGAATGTCTTCTCATCAAGAGGAAGAAGTAGAACAAACTGGAGAAGCCTTCCTAATAGATGATCCACTGGTCAACCCACCAGAAAGAACTCCAACTACTCTGAGCCACAGGGTGTTCAACCAGTTACGCGCCCAGTTTGGGATTGTAGAAGCAGATGCTATTCTCCCTGGGCCAAATGACTTTGCTGATAGTCCTCCCTTCGGCTTTGTTGCCGTTAACCGCCAAATGTACCTTTGTGGTGCCATTCCTCCTTTCAACAATTTTCTCCAACAACTTTTTCTCCGATTGGCTATTTCTCCTTTTCGATTGCACCCCAACGGCTATGCCATTTTGATGGGATTATGCGTTATCTTCAGAAGAATGCATGACCGCCTCCCAAGCTTTGAAGAAATCTGCTATTTATCAACATTTGCGAGAAATAAAGACCATCCTTCCATTATATATGCGAGAAGCGCCAAATATCGCAAGCTTATCACTGATCTCTCTGATAGCGCTCATGGTTTTCGGAACCAGTTCTTCTTTGTCCGTTGCCCCCAGGGATTTTATGCTATCTGGAGAGCAGGGGGTAGGCTTACTTATCCCCATTCTTTCCTTTTCTGAGCTTTCCGAGGTCCGAATTGCTAAATGTTAACTTCGTTTTCTACTTTTGCAGTTCTCCCTCCTCCTTGTAGAGACTTTAGCCACAAGTCAACTTTTGAGAGGCTTATCGCTGTGGCGGCTGAGGAGAGAAGCATCAAGTTTTTGCTAAGAGACGAGTTCCTTCATCAGTTTGGACTCTTACACCCTTCTCGCTCTACTCAGCCTTATGAAGTTCCTGATTCTCCAGTCGAGGCACCGGATGCCCCAGTCTCTGCTGAGGAGCCTACACTGAAAGAACCTGATCCTGAGGCTTCTCGGGTGAAGTGCTCTATTTCTACTGATGTTGCACGGTCATCTGGCAAATTTTCACTTGCCCCGGTCATTGAAGAAGAAGAGCCTCGAGAATCTCCCCAGTGTTCAGGGAAGTCCGTTGATGGAGGAGCCGGGAAAACAAGTCCTGCCAAGCAGAGTGGGGATGACACTTTTGAAGGGTTGAGCGACCTGTTTATCACCTCACAGGAGCTCTTTAGAGATTATCTTGTTACCACTAGGGTTTCCTCTTCAGTAGTTGAAGCAACTTCTATTTTGCAACAGATTCCGTCGACTCAAGAGTTGACGTTAGCTACTACACCCATCATTTCCCTGCAACCGAGGAGTGGTTCGTAGCATGACGCGCATAGTCTGTACGTTGCACACATTTAGGATTTTTCAGCACTTATATGTACTCTCATGCACTTTACTTCCAGGATTTTCAAGTTTTGCCTCTTTCTCATTTTCAGGTTCTCCAATGGGGCGTAGCGGTTCCTATTATGACGACTTTCAACAGTACGGAAGGCGTGGTCAGTATGATTATAGGCGCTATCTTCCCACCCACAGGGAAACTGATGAAGACAGAGCTGCTCGAAAGGCTCAAGAAATAAGAGCGTATGAAGAAAGGTACGGAAGAAGGGATGAGCAACATGACTCTTCTCGCAGAGGCGATGACTCTCATAAAAGAAAAACTTATGACGATAGAGGAAAGAGTCATGACATCGGAGACCCAAGCAAGTGGGTCAGGCTTGATGAAAATACCGCATCTGCAACTTTAGAAAAGGCCGCTGCTCTCACTTCTCTTAAAATTCCTTCAAAGTTTCCTGCCCTTGAAGGAGCCGACATTCAAACACTTCTCGACAAACCCACATACCAAGTTGAGAGAGGTCCGCCAACCCTTCAAGGTCGGTTTTCGAATTGGTGCTTAAAGGGAGTCCGCTTCGACCTTGACCTGGTTCCCATCGACAAAGAGGCCATGTTACGAAATGTTGACACTGTTAAACTTGATATTGAGAGAATGTCAGGGTGGCAAAAGCTCGTCGATGAGCTTCAGAGGGTGAACCGGGCCAACCTTGAAGTTATGCTGACGATGGAGAACGACAAGTCTGAATGGCAGAAAATTCTTGATCAGCACTACACCGAAATGAAAAACATTGCTGAGTACAACGAGAAGCTTGAGGCGGAGGTCGAGAAACTTAAACGCGAGCTTGCTCTTCTTCCACCTCTTATACTCAAAGGGAAGAAGTGCTTCAGAAGCAAGTTCGAGACGCTCATGCCGCTCAACGGTATGTTGGAACCCAACTTGAAGCTACACAGAAGACGGTGGAAAAATATCGTGCTGACTTTGGAGAGCTACGGGAGAAAGCTAACTCCCAGGACTTAGAAATCATGAGGCTGAAAGCTCAATTATTAAAGACTGAAAAAGAACGTGATGAGGCCACGGCTGCAAAGAGAGCCGCTGAATAATCTCATGAAGTGACAAAAGCCAACATCAGCTCTACTCTGTTTGATTTTTACGTCCAAAGCGTCTTGGGGCGTGGCAGCCTTGCATTTTTGGGGCCTAAATATGAAATCACTTTGGCTGAAGTGTGGGAGGCTGTAATGGATATGCTCAGAGGTGCTGGTTATTCCGAAGATGAACTTGAGGCGCATTACTTTGATGACGAAACTCGTGCTGCTCTTGCCAGAGGAAAGGAGCACCTTGTTAAAGTACGAGCCAAAACGATGGGAGGGGAACATCCAAAGAAAGAAGCACCTTAAATTGCCCCTGTCCCTCCTTCGACTTCGGCCGACATCGATATCATAGGCTCCAGTTCCCATTCTCCGCTCATGGCTAAAGTCGTAACTGAGATTACAAGCGCACAGGGTGGAGACAAAGGCGAAGAAAGCACTAAAGCACAAGCTTATGAAATTGACGTCAGAAGCCAACTTCTCCAGGTAACTTTAATGCTGATCTTGCTCAAGTAGACTGCTCATTTGCTTCACATGAGTTTGATGAGCTTCTTGATTATTTCCTAAATCTCAACGAGCCTTTTCTCCTCTCTTTACTGATTTTAACTTCTTTTCTTCTGTAGAGAAAGTACTGAGCATTGTTCAGACTTCCCCTCCTCCAGTTATTCCTCCCCATCTCTTCAGGTGACTCTTCCTTCTGCCTCTCAACCGGGGTAACAAGAGGAGCAAATAGAAGCTCTCCAAGACTTGGAGGATCCCATTGCTTCTCAAGAACATAGGGGGGAAGAAACTAAGGAGGGCGAAAAGACTCCGGAACTAACTGGCTCTGACGATACGCCGTTAGCCACACTTTTTACTCCAGAAAGCGGGCCTTCTTCTAAGAAAAGGGGGAAAAGTGGAGTCTCAAAGAAGAAGGAAGCTTCAGTCGGTGAGGAAAAAGCAAAAGCAAGTCTGATTGTTCCCCTTTCTCCTTCTTCCCCGACTCTTTCAAGCCAGCGCAAGAAGTTGGTCATCCGGCCAGGTGCAGGCTCAAAAGGTGGAGGGAAGAAGAAATGATGGCTTTGGTCCTGTGCTTTTTATCTTGCTCTTTGCTTTTTGCTTGTATATAAGCTTGTGTTGACTGGAGATTGTGTGGGTACCAGTCCCCGCTTTCTTTCACTTTGAAACCTGCATATGTATAAAATTCTCATAGCATGGAACAAAATGGTTCTTTTACTTATACAAATTTCTGTCCGTATTTGAGAACGCTTTTATTTTCTGTTTTCATGCAAGTTTCTTTATCCTCTTTATGTGAAGTTGCAGTAAACCTATGGTATGTTTCTTGAGCATTGTTTCATTTTTGTGATGACTATATTGTATTGCCCCCATACCATGGTTTATTGCAATCTCTTTCACATTGGCAAAGTTTCAGAGAACAACTCTTCTGTTCCGAGAAGACTTGTACTCTTTCTTTAGAGAACAACTCTTCCATTTGAAGGAAGTTTGCATTTGTACTTTATAGGATAATATTTCCGTTCTAAGAAAATATTTTTCTGATTTAGTAGAATGCACTTCATATTGGAGGAGTTTTATCTTCTTTTTTTTTTTTTGTTGCAAAGTTTTTACTCTTCACTTTTTGGAAAAAGTCACTTTTTCTTTGGCAAGTGAACTTTACTTCATAGTACAGTGGGCCTTCCGAAAAAGGGCTTCAACCTGCTTGAGCCTCCAAAGAGATTTTTTTGTTTGATTGTGCCTCTGGGAAGAGGTCTTTTTGTTTGGTTGCGCCTCTGGGAAAAGGTCTTTTTGTTTGGTTGTGCCTCTGGGAAGAGGTCTTTTTTTTGTTTCTGCCTCTTGGGAGAGGCTTTTATCTTTTCCCTGTTCGCTGGGAAGCGTGCCTCCGAAGAGGGCTTTTCACATTTCAACTCGTGTGAAGTTTTATTTCAGATCACGGTGAAATGTGTGCCTTTGAGTAGGGCTTTTGCCTGGAAGTTTGGAGTTTCCTTCTCTTAGTTAGATGGATTCACGAGGCGGACACGAGTGTTCTGTGCCACCGATCAGTCCGCAACTTTTTGTCGAGAAAGAACTCTCTTTTTCTGGCGCGGCCCGCTAGAGGTCTTTTAGCATTTCAACTATGGTGAAATGGGCCTCCGAAGAGGGCTTTTCACATTGCAGCACTTGTGAAGTTTTATTTCAAATCTCGGTGAAATGCGTGCCTCCGAGTATGCTTGGAAGTTTCTTCCTCATGATTGGCTGGATTCATGGGGCGGACGCGAGTTACTTGGACGTTTATTTGCGCAGATTGTCTCAGCTAGTGAACAAGCGCCTTGCCTTCCACTTGGGAAGGTGGCTCCGATCATCGTATGGATTCACGGGGCGGACGCAAGATACTTGGACGCTTGTCTACGCAAACTGTCTCAGCTAGTGAACAAGCGCCTTGCCTTCCAGTTGGGAAGGTGCTCCCGGTCATTCCATACCAATCTTTTTTGTTGTGAAAGTTTTTTGGCATGCCCCGTTCGAGGTCTTTATCCTCCGAAGAGTTGTGCCACCGAAGAGGGCTTGTGCCTCCGAAGAGGTCTTTTGCTGTCTGATGCTTGCTCGCCCATGTCTCTTTTCCATCTATTCATATCGGCGATCCCCGTCATCTTTTCCAAATACACTTCTCTTTTAATTTCCAACAATTTCCTTTATCCAAAGAAGTATACTTCATAGTTAAGCGAGTTGGTGGGGGCAGACACAGGCTATTTAACTGGATGCTCGTTTGTACAAACATCCACAATCAGTTAGCGAGGGCCCACTTCCAACAGAATCACTAACTTTTTGCTTGAAGCACTTCTTTCGTAGGATTTGAGTATGAAAATTTTGAACGGCTTAGCGTTTGCTTGTTGGGTGATGTCAGGGATTGCT
Organism: Allium cepa; assembly: GCA_030765085.1. Classification (NCBI taxonomy): domain Eukaryota; kingdom Viridiplantae; phylum Streptophyta; class Magnoliopsida; order Asparagales; family Amaryllidaceae; genus Allium; species Allium cepa. Next base: position 363,304,365 of record CM060942.1, read on the forward strand.
TGGTCTTGTGATGGGTAAGCTTTGTTTTTATGACCTGCATTATTAAATCGACATTTTAGTAATACAATTGACGTATTTTATATATCGAAATAAAACAAAGCAGTTTATAATAGTAAAGAACACAAGATTTATAGTGGTTCGGCCAAGAATTGGGCCTACATCCACTTTATAGTTCTTATTATTCACTTGCACTGGCTTTACAACGGCTTTCAATACAAGAATCATACATTCATCATTCTTTTACAATATTTCATTAAAGCCTTTAAGTAAAATATGGGCGCAAATGATTGTTGTTCCAAGCTCTTGGAATTGGGTCTCCTTCGACAGTTATGAGTTTGAATGTGCCATCAAGAAGTTTTTGGCCTATGACATACGGCCCTTCCCAGTTTGGCCCAAACACGCCTATAGGTGTCATAATTCTTTTTAAGATTAGATCCCCAACTTCAAAGCTGCGTTGGTGAACTTTGGAATTGAAGTGTCTGGCTATTTTTTGCAGATGAGCCGCAATTCTGAGCTCAACTTCTTCTCTTTTTTCATCAAGGAAGTCAAGGGCTTCAAGTTGTAGCTTTTCATTTTCGGCTTGATTGAAATGAATCCTTCTATGTGAAGGGACCTCTATTTCTACCGGAATCATTGCCTCTGATCCATATGCCAATGAAAATGGAGTGTGCCCCGTCGCAGTTTTATGTGTAGTTATATATGCCCATAGTGCTTGTGGAAGCTTATCGACCCAACCAGCTTTCGCTTTTTCCAGCTGTTTTTTGATGGTCGATTTGATAATTTTGTTTACTGCTTCCACTCGCCCGTTTGCCTGCGGATGAGCTACTGCTGAGAAGCTTTTCTGGATCTTGAATTTCTTGCAAAAATCTTAGAAATCTTCACTTTCGAATTGGGTTCCATTATCTGTGATTATCTTTTGAGGCACACCATACCTGCAAATGATATTCTTAGTTACAAAGTTTATCATTTTCTTAGAGGTAATAGTAGCTAAGGGTTCAGATTCAGCCCATTTAGTAAAATAATCAACAGCAACAATAACATATCTGATTCCGGATTTTGCAGTTGGCAAAGGCCCGATGAGATCTATTCCCCAACTAGCAAATGGCCACGGACTGACCATCTGTGTTATCACAGTGGATGGTGCTCTTGGGATTTTTGCAAATCTTTGGCATCGGTCACATTTTCGGGCGTAACTTGCAGCATCACGATTAATATCTGGCCAAAAATACCCATAACGGAGAATTTTCTTTGCTAAAGTTTGACCACCTGAATGATCTCCACAATCTCCTCCGTGTACCTCGGTTAGAATTGTCTCAACTTCTTCCTTGGTCACACATCGGAGTAATGGCATTGAGAATCCCCGCCTATACAATCGGCCATCTTGAATTATGTATCTGGATGCTTTTATTAACAACTTCTGCCTTTCTTTTGAGTTTTCTGGTAGAGAACCGTCACGCAGATATTCCAATATTGGAGTCATCCATGATTCTCGCTCCTGTGATATAGTCGTAATCCAGTCAATATCCATTTCATCCATGAGTGGAGTTGACAGGACTTCCACAGGAACTAATCCCAATAATTGAGCTTCACCAGTGCTTGCATACTTTGCGAGGGAATCTGCCTTCATGTTTTCTTCCCGGGGTATATGGTTTATCGTATAATTGTCCAAGTCACCAAGAAGCTCCCAGGCTCTTGACAATTAAGCGGGAAGATTTCCTCCTTTGGTTTGAAACTCTTTCCCGACTTGACACACAATAAGCTGTGAATCACTGAAGATCTGCAACATTTTGACATTCAACTCGTTAGCAATTCTCAAACCGGCAATAAGAGCTTCATACTCTGCTTCATTGTTTGTCGAAGGGAATTCCAATCTTAAAGCATAGCACAATGACCGCCCCTCAGGGGTTTCAAGCACAACCCCAGCCCCGGAACAGTAATCGTTTCTTGCGCCATCAACATACAATTTCCATCGAATTGGGGAATTACCAGTCATTATTTCCACACTATCACCTTTGTCTGTACATACTGCGATGAAATCTGCCAAAGCTTGTCCATTGATTGCTCTCCGGGGATGATAAGTGATGTCATATTGACTGAGTTCAATATTCCACTTCAAAAGGCGACCCGAAGTCTCGGAGCGAAAGAGGACTTGCTTCAGTGGCTGATCAGTGAGGACTTTGATTGGATTAGCTTGAAAATATGGCCTCAATTTTCTTGATGCGATCAGTAGACAATAGGCAAGCTTCTCCAACCTTGAATAATTCATTTCTGCCTCAGTAAACCTTTTGCTATTATATTAGACTGGGTGCTGAATTTTGGCGTCTTCTCGCACCAGTGCCGCACTAAGAGCATGAGCTGAGATCGCCAAGTATACAAAGAGATCTTCACCATCGCCGGGCTTAGAAAGTATTGGAGGAGTTTCCATATTATGAATTAACTCATCGAAGGATTTCTGGCATTCTGGAGTCCAGTCAAAGTTTTTCCTTCCTTTCTTCAGAGCATCAAAGAATGGAATGCATTTATCAGTAGCTTTGGAAATGAATTGGGTTAAAGCAGCGACTTTTCCATTGAGACTTTGCAGTTCCTTCTTCGTTCTAGGAGCTTTGACTTCTCTTAAGGCAGTGATCTGAGTAGGATTAGCCTCAATGCCCCTAGCGCTCACAATAAAACCCAAGAACTTTCTGGACTCCACCCCAAATGAACACTTCAAAGGATTAAGCTTCATTCCATACTTTCGTAGGACGGCGAACATTTCCGCTAAGTGGTCCATATGGTTTACTGCTTTCTTTGATTTAACTAACATATCGTCAGCATAAACTTCTTAGTCTTTCCAATCTGTGGCTTGAACATCGCATTAACAAGCCTTTGGTAAGTTGCCCCCGCATTCTTCAGTCCGAAGGGCATAACTCTGTAGCAGTAAAGACCGACATCGATAATAAAGCTCGTGTCCTCTTGATCTGGGTCATGCATCATGATCTGGTTATATCCGGAGTAAGCATCCATAAAAGATAACAATTCATGTCCCGCTGTTCCGTCAACCAACTGATCAATCTGAGGTAGCGGAAAGCAGTCTTTGGGACAGGCTTTGTTTAAATCTGAAAAGTCGATGCATACCCTCCACTTTCCGTTAGCTTTCTTAACTAGTACCGGATTTGAAACCCAATTCGGATAAGTCGATTCTCTGATAAAGTCATTCTCCATGAGCCGATCCACCTCTTCTCTCAATGCTGCTGACCTTTCGGGACCTTGGGTTCTTCTTTTCTGCTTCACAGGTGTAAACTTCGGATCAATATTCAAAGTATGTACTACACCTTCAGGTGATATTCCACACATATCAGCGTGGGTCCAAGCAAATACATCCAGATTTGCTTTCAGGAATGATATTAAAATATTCTGAACTACCGTACTAAGTTGTTAACCCACATTGAGCATCTTGTTTGGGTCATTTGGGTCAACAGGTACTGGTACCGTTACTTCCACCGGCACCACTCGATTCTCCCCTACACTGGCTTTTCTGGGATCCACTTTTCTTCGTTCTTCGCTACATTCACCAGTACAGGGTCCTCCTTGTAATTACTACAAGGTTGGTTCTTTGATGCGGACTGGGGCTGCCGCATCCTTTCCCATCTCTCTCTTTCTTGCTTCACGCAGTTCTATCAGATAACATTCCCGCCCCGCATTCTGATCCCCTTTAACAACACCAACTCCATTATCTGTGGGGAATTTCATGGTAAGACACCACGGGGCGAGGATTTCTTTAAAGGCTGCAAGAGTTGGATGGCCTAGGAAGGCGTTGTAAGCAGAAAATTCATCAACAATTACAAAAGTCTTCTTTCGAAAAACCTTCTTCTGCCCCTCGCCAAGTTCCACGAACAGGTCAATAGTCCCAACCGGTTGCCTGGGTTCCCCAGTAAACCCAACGATCTTTTGCGATGAGGCTTGAACATCAGCCATTGGGATCTTCATCTAATCAAAAGTCTTTTTGAAAAGAATGTTGCAAGAAGCACCACAATCAACAAGTACTCTTCTTACAATAGCTGGCCCAATGCCAGCAGAAATAACCAAGGGATCTATGGTAGGAGCTTTGACACCCATAGAATCCCTGACTCTGAAGACAATGTCATTATTAAAAGTTTTCTGCTGCTTCAGAGGTGCAGCATCTTCCAACACAAAAACACTTTCCTCCGCTGGCGCATACTTCAATGCACGAGCGTACCGTTCCATCTCATCCCAGTTTCTGCCAGCTGGGTGAGGTCCTCCTGTAATCACATTAATAACGGGCCTCTCTGATTCATGAGCTGCTGCCTTTTCACTTGAGCTAGGATGATGAACAGGAGCCTGTTGTCCTTGAATTGGCGAAGTTGGGCCATTCCTGTTCCTCCTTACATATTGCTGGAGCTTGTTTTTGTTTAATAGTTCCTCAATCAAATCCTTCAAGTAACGGCACTCATTGGTATCATGCCCGGGTTGGTTATGGAACCGACAAAATCTTCCATTCTTCTCAGCTTTCTTATTAACTCTTTGCTTAGCTGGTGCGGGGAATTCGACTGTGTCTTTGTTTGCAAAGTAGATGTTTTCAGGGGTATCAGTCAGAGGGGTGAAGTTGAAGGGACGACTTTTCTTTGCATCTCCTTGCTTCTTCTGACCATCATTTCCCCTCTTCTAATTGCCAGATTCCTTCCTACTTGGAACATCATTGCTATTTCCAGCCCCTGTCGATACCACCTTAGCTAGTGCTTGGAGGCTTTCCAAGTACATGAATTCATCGACTTTCTTATAAAACTTGTCAAGCGAATTCGGTTCTTTCATCTTCAACCACTTCCCGAACTCACTTGTCTTATCAATAGCCTTCATCAGGTACGTCAAAATCATTCTCGGCTTTGCGTTGTATACTTCAGCCAGAGCTATATTGAAGCGATTTAAGAAAGCTTTAATGGGTTCTGTTCCAGGCTGGATAACGACATGTTCGCCTTCGAAGCGTACAATCTGAACTGTTCCTTAAACTTTTGAGTCAAATCAGAAAATTGGTCTATTGACTGGACCGGCAGTTTTGTGAACCAGAGTAGAGCAACTCCTTCTAGGTATACTGGAAAATATCGGCATTTGATCTCATCTGAAGCTCTGGCACCAGTCTTGTGCCAATCATACTTGTACAGAATTCATTAGGGTCACTTGTCCCCTTATAAGCCAGTATGGTAGGAGGAACAAACTTCCTAGGAAATCCTGCTTTCAAAATCCTTTCATTGAATGGATTCTTGCTCGGAGCGAACCCCCATTCATTTTCGTCTTCCTATCTTTGCATACTTTCCTTCATGATTTGTCGGAATATCCCTGAGAAATATTCCTCATCATTAAGGGGCTCAGCAGGACAGGCATCGGCCATTTTTTCAGAAGTCTGCTTTGACATGTGCTCATGGAAAGTTGGCTATTGTCCCGATCCTCCGACGGAGGTGTGTCTTTGGCTGGGCTAGCTGCCCTTTGAGGAACATCTCTTTCTTCCACGTCATGAACATTATCAGCAAAGTTTGGTTCATTATTCACTGGCTGACGGTTAGCCCCGAGTAAAGCATTCAACCTTCCCAACATCAGATTGTTTTGGGCTTCCATCTGCTGATATAGCCCAGAAACCGCGGCATCCAATTCTGCTCGCGTTACCCCAACAGTTGGAGTTGTTTGACTTAAAGGTGGAGAAGTGGCAGTAGTTTCGCGAACATCATCGGATCTAACAGATTTGCGCTTTCTTCCAGGAGCTATTATTTCTAACAAACTTCTGGTTTTTAGAGAGATCCTTTCCACAAATTTCTACGAAGCTATGATGACAGTATCCTGAGTTGGGTTCTCAGTGAAAGCACCAAAAATGTTAACGTAAAAATCTGACGCTAACACCCCGGTGCAAGTAAAGTAAGTGTGAAAGCACCACCCGATGATACGGGAATCAGAAATAAGCAGGAAAATATCAGAAAGACAGTAAAAGACACAGTTTTTATAGTGGTTCGGCTAATAGTCAAGCCTACGTCCACTTTATATCTCTTTATTGCTAACTGAAGTACAACTTATACAACTTTCTTCAATTACAACACACTTTAGACTAGTAGATCAAACTTTGATGGAGAATAATCTTTCGAATCCATGTTGAATGATGTAGATTTTCTCTTGAAGTTTGTCATAGTGTCCATGGTGTTTAGAGTGCTTGAAGTGCTGTTCGAGTTGAGAAAATGGCAGAGTATTGGCGCTTCGAGAATGAGCCCAAAGATCCCTCGAACGTTGGAGCTCACGCTGTATTTATAGGAGTTTTTTGGTCGTAAGTCGTAGGTCGGAAGCTGCGACTTAAAGTAAGTCGTGGGTCGAAGGTTGCGACCTAAAGTAGGTTGAAGGTCAAAGGTCGCGACCTAAAGGAAAACAAGCTACAGCCCATTCTAGTTGCACTTGGCTCCTCCTGAGCGGGTTAGCAGGTTGCACGTGACCTAGGATGGGTCGCTGATCTCTTCTGGGTGAGTGGAGTGACCTAGAAGAGGAATGTCATAAGATGCAGCGACTTATGGAGTTGCCCCGGCCCTGTTTAGGTCGTGTGTGACCTTATGAAGAGTCATGTGGTCTTGTATTGCCTTAACCCGTTAGGTCATAGATCGCTGACTCGTTAAGTCGCTGGACCAGTAAGTCGCTTAGCCTATTTAGGTAGTTAGGTCGCTGATGGGTAGGTTGTAGGTCGGAGATAACGACTTAAGGTAGATCATAGACCACATGTGAGCGACCTAGCAGAGGGAAGCTTCGGCCCTTCCTGGTAACACTGGTCTCTTCTGGATGAAGTACTAGGTCGTCGACGACTTAGGGGAACGGTTGGCAACCTTATAGCACTAAGATATCCGATGTAGCGACCTAAGCTGACTTGTTAACCCACTATGTGGCATAGCCCATTAGGTCATTAGGTCGCTTGTGCTTTTAGGTCGCTAGGTCGCGGACCTCTTAGGTCGGTAGGTCGCTGCCTGTTAGGTCGCTAACTCGTTTCTTACTTTAGGTCGCTAAGCCGCCAGGTCTTTTAGGTCGCTGAGTCGTGGCTTCCTGTAAGCAGTTAGGTCGTACACCTCTTGAGTCGGTAGGTCGTCCACTTCTCTAAGTCATTAGGTCGTCCACTTCCCTAAGTCGTTTGGTCGTCCACTTATCTAAATCGTTAGGTCGTCCCTTCCCGTAAGCCGCTTCATGTGTTAGGTCGCCTACTCCCTTAAGCAGTTAAGTCGTCCCATACCTTAGGTCGTGAGGTTATTTCAAAACGAGGTTAACAAGGGGTAAGTTATTATAACCGTCCGGATTATTTGTTGATGATCGTACTCTGATATATTGTATATATACTGACATTTACAACTTTCTTTGTGTAAATGCTGTTATTTGTATATTATATTTTGATCCGCTGCGATTGTGAGATTCTGCACTGTTATTTTCTGTTTCTTCTTCTACCGCTTTTTCTTCTTTCCCTAATGGTCTTGGATTTTCGGCACTCGATTGCTCGGCTGTAACGACCCCATTTTTTCGACTTTCGAAAGTCGACATTAATACGTCCACTGTATCAAATGTCGCACAGTCGAATGCCGAAAAACCGAACCTTTAGGGTTAAAGAAGAAGAAGATAGAAGAAGAACAGAAACAATAAACAGAATCTCACATTTCGCAGCAGAATAATATATAATAGATAAATGAATAATCTTTAAAACAAAAGAACTGTATATGTTTTACATCACAACATCATCAGAGTACACACTTACATAGCACACAACTGGATGATTATATAAACTTGTCCCTACAATTGAATACACAGCGAAAAAGATAATAGTATACAGAAGTACGTCATGCCATCCAGCAAGTCTCTTGAGCTCCGCAACACCTTTCGAATTCCAGAATGACTTGATAACCCGACTTTAGGCTGCCCTTGTGGAAAATTATGGGCACCCAGAGTTTAGAAATGGAAGAATAAACTCCAGGATAGTCATGGGACTGTTGTGAGGTCTTAAAACAGTTATTCTTTTACAAAAGAAAACAAAGGAATTTAAAAGAAATCCACAATGCTTTTTGGAAAATGAAACTACCAAAAGGCCTCCCGCCGCACACACAATATAAACGCAGAATTGGAGGAGATTTCTCCTTATGACAGTTTAACACGCTTAATACGCAAAATCCTTTCGATATTATTATTAGTGCATAGTGCAGAAAACATTTCGAAAATATAACTGTAACGACCCGAAATTTTAGAACCCGAAAATTCCGGATAGTTATGAAAAAGAAGAAAGTGATAGAAGAATAAGAACTGAAACACCAAACATCTCACAATCGCAACGGATAAAATATAATAATAAATACCAATAGTTTACAAAAGAATACTATATCTATCGATTACATTTAATATACATCAGAGTTTCACATATATACAGTCACTGAATATATACAATTATCATGACTCAGATTAACAATAATATAAACACATCGGAAATAATCTATACGCTCCTACCAACCAGCTCGCCTCTTGAGCTCCAGAACGTACCTACCTGGAAATCTGTAATACTTGGTCTGACCCGAGCATTACATCAAAGTAACACCCGGGTCAGGCTAGAATCCAGCGTGAGTAAACCCAACTAACATGGAATGACAAAGCAAACAACTTATATAAACCCGGGGTAACTTATATCAATTTAACAAATTCACAATTTGCTATAGACAACATTTATTTCACACATCAATTTGTAAGTACCAAACTTAGATAAAACAATCCAATTCACTTAAATCCTATCATTACACAAATCAATTTATTAAAAATTTGAAGTGGTTTCGGGTATTTCCCAATACCTGACCCCAGTCTCTTTGAAACTCATGTTATCCTAACCCAAGATATTCAAATGAAATACACAACATTTCATATAAGAGATATTAACTCATCCAAAACATCCAATACCATTCAATCATCCATAAGAAAAGCTTAATCACACAAATCAATTCAATTGATTCTAATTGAATTTCAAACCTCAATCACTTAAATACCTTCATTTACCTTAATTAATTCTAAATCAATTAGTCAACCCATCATTATTCATCTTAATTAATCACCCTGGATTAATTATTTTCCAATTAAATTCAAGTAATTATCTTTAATTCATTTCACATTATTAATTATCCTAAATTCCAATCAATAAGTAATTTCCTAATTACTTCATAAATTTATTAACAATATTAATTATATTAATCCTTAATTACTTGTATCGACTAACTTCTCATAAGTCACTTATATTGATTTATTTTCTAAACTAATCAATCTCTATTTACATCATTGATTATATAAATTAATGATTTCTCATTTACATTTCAATTTATTCTAGTCTGATTTAATTACTCTTCTTATAATCGAAGCTTAAGGGAATTTAAAACCAAATTTATTTTTAAATTCAATTCGGTTTACAATTGCACTTTGACATTTAAGTTATTAAAACACTTAATATTCTAAAACTTTATTTGTCAGATGGTTTTAGAACTTGTTTTAAATCTCTACTTAACAATTTAACTCCAGTCTTTAAACATCACTTTTCATTCTTTCCAGTTCATTCTTATTTTTATTCTAGAATTATTTCACTTTCAGATTTCATCTTATATTTCTTTCAAAAATCCAATATATATATTTCGATAACTCAGGGTACCGAAATATTCAAACAGCTCACAGCATTCATTATTCCAATTTCCAATAAATATCATCCCAAACTACCAATCATTCCAATATATTCTAGATATTACTATATAATATAGCATATCAATCCAATTCAACCATTCAATCAATCATTTCAATTAACCATCTAAATTTAGATAAAAACCCAGAAGCGTGAAATTTACTCACCTTTAATTTCGCTTTTTGCAACCCATTCCAACCAGCTTGTTTTCTGTTCAGACTTCAAACCTTGAATAAACATTAGATAATTTTATTAATATTCGAACAACTTGAGTAGTTAATTTCCATTTTGATAAATTTAATTAACTACTAATGATTTAATTTGAACAAGTAATTAAGTTTTAAACTGATTTTCCTTTAAAAAAAAAGAAAAGGAAAAAATCTTCTAGCGATTAAAATAATTTAAATACACTAGTAAACCAGTTAGTCACCAATATAACCCCTTTTTTTAAATAATCTAGTAAACTAAAAGGTGTGTACGTTTTATCTTATTTTCGAAATAATCTATATAGGTTCTTTTTATTTTATTGTTTATTAAAATAAATCTGATTTTATATGAAATGTCATATTTTAAAATTCTCCCTCTTTTTTTCAAATCTTATATAACCTTTTCTGCTTTACTGCATACCCATATATTTATATATATAAATATATATTTCTATTAAATTCCGAAATATGTAAACCGTGAATATATAAATTTTCTACAGTGTATTATTTTATTTTATTTTTATAAAGTACTGCATATAAATAATAATTGAGTTAAATTAAAATAGGCAGAGAAAAGGTAAACAAAAGCTCACCTCGTCTCCGAGTATTGCTGCCAACCCTTCATCGAACACCATCCCATCGGCAAACCGCTAAACTGCCCACTACCCTACGCACCTCTTTGCCATTGACGTGATCGCGACGCCGTAATCTTCACTGCATCGCAGTCGAAAATGAATTGGTAACCCCACCAGCAGCCAACGCGATGCCACTCGAGACCACCTTCAATACCTCCTTCGCGCACGCGATGCCCTAGATCTCGCGACGTCAACTCCCACGACTTCGGCAGAAACCCCCCACTAGAACTCGAACCTGAGTTTATACATCGCGATAGGATTTTGAATCGCCGGCCGATTTGTTTCGGTATTTTTTTTGTGCGAGGGCTTCGACAATTTTTTTTATATGAGTTCGATCTTTTCTGCATTGAGAATAGAGAGGGGGACGGGAATAAAAATAAAGGAGATAGAAAGCTTCTTGAACACGACATTGTAAAGGAAAATATCTTGCTAATTAAATTTAATTAATTTTTCATTAACCTATATAAAACTTCAAAATGCTATGTCGATTGCTACTTAAATTTTCGAACTCCTCTTAGGGAATGCCGCGAGGCAATTACAAGGTTTTACCTGCATTCTGAACACAATGGAACGTGTTTCGGAGGCTCATTTGATCGTATGTGCAAGTTACAAAAGAAAACGATAAAATCTAAATTAAACTGATTAAAATAGTTCTAAGCATTTTGAGCTGCCAGGGTCAAACGACAACTCCGATTGCTACGAAATTTGAAATCCGATAATAACTAACTATTACGGATCCAATGGAACTGGTTTCGTCGAATTCCGAGATTGTGCCTCGGAAGGCTATTTTTAAATTCAATTTAAACGATATATTATTAAAATTGAACAAATCACCTTTAACTTAAATTTCTATTATCCTATTGCCTTCATTATGATCTTTAAAATTTTATAAGCCTTCAAATTATTTTAAACAGGCTTAGAGAATTCAGATTCAACAATTTACCCAATTTCAATTATTAAATTCAATATTTAAACTATATAATTCAATGATTTAATTATTAAGCAAATATTGACATCTTGAATTCAAGTTAGAATTAACTTTTAAATGTTAAAAATCAATTTAATTATCCCATTTTAAATTGTTAAAAAAAAATCCGGGTCGTCACATTCCTCCCCCCTTAAAAGAATTTCGCCCCGAAATTACTAATTAGGAAGAATGGTTCAAAACCCGTTTACTTTTCCCAAAAAACTCAATTCAACGTCCTTCCAACTATCTTTTATTAAAGACCTACTACCACCTTAACCAACTTCCCAAAACCCTCTATAGTATGAAATAATATCCCTTTGCTTAAACATCTAAATTTTTATTTAAAAGCAACTTTGGAATTATCAAAAATTTCTCAAAATTTTTCTAACTCCCTAAATTTCCGAAATTTTTTGCCACCATCTCCTTTGCGCCGCTAGCTCGGTACAACTACAAAAGGCCTCTACGGGCTCCCAAATTCGAAAGAAAACAAAAGCCAAGTGGCTACATCAAAAACCCAATCCAATTTCATACAGAAACTCAAATACATACCTATTTGTCGGGCAATTCAAATTTATCTTTTGGAATCAAATCCAATTTCCTTTCCCTTTTATACCTGCATAACATACTTAGCAACAATATCCAATCATGCCCTTTTTAAAATATTTTCATACATTTCCTTACAGAAGTTTCCACATCGACTTCTATTCAAAATAGTTTTTCCCCTTTTCATAAATTAAATTTATTTTCAATTTTGGAATATTAAATTTTATCTTGTATTTAGATATGATTCACATTAGTTTCATGTACTAATTTATTTAATTTCCAATTTAAAATCGTTTTGTCGTTAACAAAATTATTCCCAAAAAAAATTCAAAAATTTTCTAACTCCCAAAATTTTCAGAAAATTTTGGCAAAGTCTCCTTTGTATGGAGGAGCTTTTGCAATTTGACAAGATATATAAATATATATACATCGACCTACACGGTCGGAAAAAGCAAAAACAGTTCATATTTCCTATTTGTATTGTGCATGCGTACCTTATTTAGCATTTTAAACATGTGGCTTATTTATTTTAGCAATTAGTGCAATCCAAATCCAGCCAAACGGCCTTCAGGTACCTGTACTTACTCAATTTAAACATATAAGCACTATATATATGAAGTTTATAACATTTCTCTTACTTAACCAACTATAACACTTCAATTCTAAAAGAAATGCATTCAAAACAACTTCTATAAGAAATTTATATGTTTCCAAACCTAATTCAATTGTTTTCCACCAATTCATATATCATTTCGTTCAATCTTATTGGTTTACAACTCAACTGCCATTCAATTAAATTTTTAATCCAAACAAGCTCATATTCAATTCAATTGATTCAAAATCAATTTTTATTTGCCACTATTAATTTATAGAATTATAATTACTTTTGTTTACGTTAAACGACAACTATTTTTATGCAATTTCGACTATATTCGCTTAACATAATATTTATTTTTTGTCATAACTACTTCAAATTACTTTTCAACTCTTTCTGTAATTAATTCCACTTCCTTTCTAATTTATTCACCAACGATTCATTGCATTTCATTTCATTTCCGCAATTGTTCCATTCAAGACAATTTATTAAGCTTGGCACATTCAATACTTATAAATTAATAACCATTTCCCAAATTAATTCAATCCAAGTTTTTATTGAATGGGCTTTCACCCTTATTCGAAGCCAAGCTTCCATAAATTTTAAACTTAGGTGAATTTACTTTAATTTATTCCAACATCAAACTTAAGTTTACTTCTATTTGATTCTCATTTAATCAAATTCCATTAAATTCAGTTAGCCCATCCATTTAAATTACAACTATAATTCATCTTCTCTATTTATCAAAATAATATCCAAGCACACACTTAACTCATTTATATTTCAAATTAAATACCACCAAATTTAAGTTCAGTCTGATAATCCAATTCCAATCACAACTTTGATTTAGTTTTTATTCAATCAGACTTCATCCATTTTTTATTTAACTCAGTCAACCCAATTTAAAGTTTTTAATTTACTAACTTAATTCGTTATCGAATTTACATTATTACTACAAAGTCTTTCTTAATTTATTCCTATTTTATAGCATCTTCACTTATTCAATTCATTATCAAATCCAAGTTGAATTCTATTTACAATCCTAATTCATTCTCAAATTCCATTATTAATTTACAATCCATTTATTTACCAAAGCTAAATTTTATTAACATACTCATTTAAAACTTACAATCCATTTATTTACCAAAGTTAAATTTTATTAACATACTCAATCAAACAATTATTTAACCAATTAGCTTATTTCCAACTTCTAAATCAATATTCGATTTTAATTACAAATCATTTCATTAAAATTCCAGTTTGGATTTCCTTGATTTTCCAAAATTCCAACACCTTTACTTAAAAATTTTAGAAATGCTTTTAAATTCACATCATGCTACTAAAATAACTCTTTATAAAAAGACTTTTTATAACTCGACGTCTCAACCAGTCCATCCTTGTTCTCACAGAAATTCAGTCATACGTTGATCAGGCGCAGGACTGAAAATCTATAAGTACTTGGTAAACCCGTTTTCAACACCCAGTGAAAATACATGGAAAATAATTTCATTGAAAATATAGAAAACATTTTTCGAAAATAGAGGAAATATCTTTGGTGAGAATGCTCTGGAAATCATCACCCCCATCCATGGTCGCAGTTACATCCAGGGTTACGTTGCCGTCACAGCAAAAGTCCATGTAACTGCAGGCTCTCCGCGGCCTCTCAATTACGCTATGGATCCCACACAACGTATCACAGTTACATCCAGGGTTACGTTGCCGTCACAGCAAAAGTCCATGTAATTGCAGGCTCTCCGCGGCCTCTGATTTTCGTTGTCAAAATGAAACCTCTCCACTTCTACATAGGTCGTAGTCTGCCTATATAAAACCAAACGAAGACTATTGGCTCTCAGCGGCACACATGACTTTCGCTATTTTATAACATAGGTCGCAGTCTACCGATATAAAATCAAACGCAAACCGTTGGCTCTCAGCGGCACGCACGACTTCCGCTATGGTATACACTACGCATAATCCCCAGGAACTAGTTTTGTCCGGACTCCTCACAGGATCAACTTTCGAACCCCCCCTTGGGGCTCAAGGCAGCACCACCCAATGGTACTCCTGAGAAGTTCATTTCAAGGGAGCGCCTTTTTCCCCAGAGCCATCATTAAAACACTTTATACTATACATATATAGTATCTTCAAATCATACACCTAGTATAATCTTATACAAAGCTCCTTTACACAAAATCGATTATCCCATAATCGATAATTCTCAAGCTGGGCTTTTCAAATTTCAATATTGATTTTACCCAAAAATCAAAAGCCCTTCCAAATTCAAAGGTTCCCAAAACCTTTTCCAAAATCCTCATAAGATCCTTTATATATATTCAGATATATAGAATTTTAAAAACTTTGGATCTTTTCAAACTTGTATGAAACTCCTTTAATACCTCAAACACCTTCAAAAATCCTTTTCTTCCAGTAATAGATTTAACAAGGAAAGATTTATCTTATATAACAAAGATATATAACTTTGTTTATCCAAAATCAAATATTCAAATTTGATTGCTCATTTCAAAATCAATTCCATTCAAATCCGTACGATGTACACATATCATCTGCACGCTATACCAATCTGATCGCTCACTCGATCACACAATTTCATTTCCAAACTAGTATCGTCCACCCTACTACCTATTGCGGACACAGATCTGGTTTCCTAATTAGAAACCGTCATTCTCCATGAATAGCCATAACTATGATAGAGAATATCCAGAACCAATCAACAATCCATATCCAGGTTCGCCGTCGAAAATCGAGTGGAAAATCCCAACTCGGATCGATAAACTATCTCGAAATTCTGTGCTCGAATCTGGATCAAATCACTATGCGAATAGAATAATATACGTACATCCTACGCATTTATTTCCATTGATTATCAGCCAAATCAATTTCCTTTCTATTCACATTTCCTTAAATTTCCCTTCACTTATTTATAATTACCTTAATTCCATTGAATCATCACTCCAATCCTTATCTCAGTTGGGTATTAAATCCATAACAGTTTGAACTCCGACCAGTTTATATTTAGAAAATAGCTTGAAAATTTTAAAAATCGATAAGTAGTTGAAAAATAATTATTAGTTTGCAAAATAGCTATAACATAGTTAACTAATCGTAAAATAGTTGGAAAATAGTTAAATACTTTCAGAAATTTTTAAATAATTGCCAAATAGTTGTAAAATAGAAATTAGTTTGTGAAATAGTTGAAAAATAGTAATTAGTTTAGAAAACAGTTGAAAAATGGTTAAATAGCTCCAAAAATAGTTGTAAACCAAGTATAAAATAATTTGGCTGTAAAAAAGAAAAGTTGTATATATTTAATAGCTTAGAAAAATAAGTTTATATCAAAACAATTTATATTGAAAATAGTCAAGAGCCAACTGTTCACTTCCCCAACAATTCTATTTAAATTTCCACTCCCATTTAAATTGACACAATTCCAATTTAAATAACTCCAACTTCCACTGGACTTGATTTTTTTGCAATTCAAGTTGAATCAATCTCGATTTCCTTCCTAATTTAAATCAAATTCCATTTGATTTTAAACCTGCACACTTTACTTATACTCTCAAATTATTCCAATCAATTTTGGACTATTATCAATTGAACCTACTTCAAGTTCAAATCATTTCAATTTAATCTAATTCAATTTTCCCATTTAAATTCTTAAACTTATACATCCTCAATCACCAATCCACTTAATTCAAACCAAATTAAATTTTGAGCTGATTCAATTTCAATCTTCAATTTAAACTACCTCGAATTATATAAATTGGAGTTAAATTCTCAAAGGTCAGTTTAACTTTTTTAAACCAAATTAACCTTTATTTAAAGTTTTTAAACAATTTAATTTCTGAGTTCAATTCTCAAAATTCCATTTTAAATTATCTTTACTTATGTATTTCAGGTTCAAATAGAGTTCAATACAAATTTATTTTACAATTTTAATTTATTATAAAATTTTATCTTCCAGTTTGAAGCCAGTTCTTAAACAATTTTAATTTTTAAATCTCAAACCCATTTTGAGATCACACAAATTCCCAATTCAAATCAACCATTTAACTTTCCAAGTTAAATTCCAATTTTATCTTGAAATTTTCAATTCAGGTTGCTTTTTCTACACTTATTTAACTTTCCCAAAGTTAAATTCCAATTTACTCAATCCAATTAACCTTACTTAATGTGAACTCCCGCTTCAAACTTCAAAATTCTTTCCCTCTATAAGTTCAAAACTTATATTACTTTAGCTTTTTACATCACACTTCAGGGAAAAATCAAAACTCAACCTCTTAGAGTTTATTTCAAATTATCTTTGATATCATGTATATCCATACATATATACATATTTATTTCTTGGCCCTCCCAGCCATGTTTTAAAATTTTAAACCACTTTTGGTTTTAAATTCAAATCAAATTTCAAACAACCCATCGTTTGCAACAAGTCCCAGTTATCCAAATAATACTTATTTATTATCTTAGCACTTTGAAAAAAAAATTCCGAATTCTGCACCAGATTTAAAATTTCATTTCCAATCAATTAAATTTTAATCTGGTTATATTTTTATTACCACTTAATTTAATTCCAGTTCAAGATTTAAATTTGGTTGTATTAGATTACTTCTTAATTTAATTTCAATAATTTAACAACCAATCACCATAATATTCATTAGAAGGAAATATTGCTTTATATATCAAAATATGTTTTTATATAAAATCATTTAAAATCTTTATATAAAATAACAAGTACGCGCTCATATATATATATATATATATATACACACACACACACACACACCACTCATTCTAGAGTACTACGGACTTTATTTAATGAGTAATTTCCACCAGAGCCAAGGTTCTCGCTTAACCTCGCTCTGATACCAAATGTAACGACCGGAAATTTTCGAACCCAAAAGTTCCGGATAGTTATGAAAAGGAAGAAAGAGATAGAAGAAGAAGAACAGAAACACCAAACATCTCACATTCGCAGCGGATAAAATATAATAATAAATATTAATAGTTTACAAAAGAATACTATACCTATCGATTACATTTAATATACATCAGAGTTTCACATATATACCGTCAATGAATATATACAATTATCATGACTCAGATTAGCAATAATATAAACACAGCGGAAATACTCTATACACTCCTGCCATCCAGCTCGCCTCCTGAGCTCCAGAACGCACCTACCTGGAAATCTGTAATACTCGGTCTGACCCGAGCATTACACCAAAGTAACACCCGGGTCAGGCTGGAATCCAGCATGAGTAAACCCAACTAACATGGAATGCCAAAGCAAACAACTTATATATACCCGGGGTAACTTATATCAATTTAACAAATTCACAATTTGCTATAGACAACATTTATTTCACACATCAATTTCTAAGTACCAAACTTAGATAAAATAATCCAATTCACTTAAATCCTTTCGTTACACAAATCATTTTATTAAAAATTTGAAGTGGTTTCAGGTATTTCCCAATACCCGGCCCCAGTCTCTTTGAAACTCATGTTATCCTAACCCAAGATATTCAAATGAAATACACAACATTTCATATCAGAAATATTAACTCATCCAAAACAACCAATACCATTCAATCATCCATAAGCAAAGCTTAATCACACAAATCAATTCAGTTGATTCTAATTGAATTTCAAACCTCAATCACTTAAATTCCTTCATTTACCTTAATTAATTCTAAATCAATTAATTAGTCAACCCATCATTATTCATCTTAATTAATCACCTTGGATTAATTAGTTTCCAATTAAATTCAAGTAATTATCTTTAATTAATTTCACGTTATTAATTAATTACTTCAAAAATTTATTAGCAATATTAATTACATTAATCCTTAATAACTTGTATTGACTAACTTCTCATAAGTCACCTATATCGATTTATTTTCTAAACTAACCAATCTCTGTTTACATCATTGATTATATAAATTAATGATTTCTCATTTACATTTCAATTTATTCTAATCTCATTTAATTACTCTTCTTATAACGGAAGCTTAAAGGAATTTAAAACCAAATTTATTTTTTAAATTCAATTCGGTTTACAATTGCACTTTGACATTTAAGTTATTAAAACACTTAATATTTTAAAACTTTATTTGTCAAATGGTTTTAGAACTTGTTTTAAATCTCTACGTAACAATTTAACTCCGGTCTTTGAACATCACTTTTCATTCTTTCCAGTTCATTCTTATTTTTATTCTAGAATTATTTCACTTCCAGAATTCACCTTATATTCCTTTCAAAAATCCAATACATATATTTCAATAACTCAGGCTACCGAAATATTCAAACAGCTCACAGCATTCATTATTCCAATTTCCAATAAAAATCGTCCCAAACTACCAATCATTCCAATATATTCTAGATATTACTATATAATATATCATATCAATCCAATTCAACCATTTAATCAATCATTTCAATTAACCATCTAAATTTAAATAAAAACCTCGGAAGCGTGAAATTTACTCACCTTTAATTTCGCTTTTTGCAACCCATTCCAACCAACTTGTTTTCTTTTCAGATTTCAAACCTTTAATAAACATTAGATAATTTTATTAATATTCGAACAACTTGAATAGTTAATTTCCATTTTGATAAATTTATTTAACTACTAATGATTTAATTTGAACAAGTAATTAAGTTTTAACCTGATTTTCCTTCTAAAAATAAATCTTTTAGTGATTAAAATAATATAAATACACTAGTAAACCAGTTAGTCACCAACATACCCTTTTTTTTAAATAATCTAGTAAACTAAAAGGTGTGTACATTTTATCTTATCTTCGAAATAATCTATATAGGTTCCTTTTATTTTATTGTTTATTAAAATAAATCTGATTTTATATGAAATGTCATATTTTAAAATTCTCCCTCTTTTTTTTCAAATCTTATATAAGCTTTTCTGCTTTACAGCATACCCATATATCTATATATATAAATATATATTACTATTAAATTCCGAAATATGTAAACCGTGAATATATAAATTTTCTACAGTGTATTATTTTATTTTATTTATATAAAGTTCTACATATAAATAATATTGAGTTAAATTAAAATAGGCAGAGAAAAGGTAAACAAAAGCTCACCTCGTCTCCGAGTATTGCTGCCAACACTTCATCGAACACCATCCCATCGGCAAACCCCTAAACTGCCCACTACCCTACACAACTCGTCGCTATTGACGTGCTCGCGACGCCCTAATCGCCACTGGCAATCGCAGTCGAAAATCAATCGGTAACCCCACCAGCAGCCAACGTGACGCCACTCGAGACCGCCTTCAATACCTCCTTCGCGCACGCGATGCCCTATATCTCGCGACGTCGACTCCCGCGACTTCGGCAGAAACCCCCTAGAACTCGAACTTGAGTTTATACATCGCGATAGGATTTTGAATCGCTGGCCGATTTGTTTCAGTATTATTCATTTTTGTGCGAGGGCTTCGGCCTTTTTTTTTATATGAGTTCGATCTTTTCTGCATTGAGAATAGAGAGGGTGACAGGAATAAAAATAAAGGAGATGGAAAGCTTCTTGAGCACGAAATTGTAAAGGAAAATATCTTGCTAATTAAATTTAATTAATTTTTTATTAACTTATATAAAACTTCAAAATGCTTTATCGATTGCTACTTAAATTTTCGAACTCCTCTTAAGGAATGTCGCGAGGCGATTATAAGGTTTTACCCGCATTCCAAACACAATGGAACGTGTTTCAGAGGCTAATTTGATCATATTTACAAGTTACAAAAGAAAACGATCAAATTTAAATTAAACTGATTAAAATAGTTCTAAGCGTTTTGAGTTGCCAGGGTCAAACGACAACTCCGATTGCTACGAAATTTGAAATCCGATAATAACTAATATTACGGATCCAATGGAACTAGTGTAACGACCCGTAAATTTCGATAAGTTAATTCGTGTTTTTAATAGGATTTCTAATTTAAATTTAGGAAGAAACAGAAATCTTATTTATTTATAGGAAAGAGAATTTTGAAATTAGATGTATCAAGGGTAATTAAAACTTACAAATTGAATTATATATCACAATTAATTGTAATAGTGGAAAGTGTTGTAATTGGCTATAAGGTTAGAAATAAGTAGATAAAGGCAAGTACTGAATTCATCAATGAAAATAAGTTTTATTAGTACAATCCCTTTTTATTAACTATTACAAGGTGTTAATTTATTGAAATGGAAAAATTGACAATAGATTCAATTTGTATGTTGGATAATAAATTGCAATAACTAAAGTTAGTAATTAGTGGGTTAAAGGGAATACCAATTTACTCATATAAGTGAATATAAGTGGATGTAACAAAATAAATAGGAAACGATAATTATTCATAAGTGATGTTTGTTGTAAAAGGAATAACTAATTGGATTTAGAATCTTAATTTGTATGTGTGCATATATTTAATGGAATGTGAGGAAAACAAAATGTAAGAATTTGATTAATATATATGTTATTTATTCAGGGTATCGAATAAAATTGGGAATCCAATTGTAATTAATGGTAATAATGATGGTATTAGCTAATAAATTTAATTTAATACCCATAAATGGATGGGCGTAAATGTATACTAGGTTATTTATCCAATAGAAGGAAAGAAAGGTAAATATTGAATTGATTGATGAATAAAATATGCATTGAACAGTAATTGAATGTAAAGTTAATAGTAATTGTATAAAATCAATATAAGATAATGAATTGCAAATTGTGGGTTGATATTAAAGTGTGGATGGAAATGTGATTGGTTATATTAATTGAATAGTATTTAAATTTGATGGGAATGGTAAATGGGTATTTGGTAATAAATTTAAACGGACTTAAATAGTGATTTTATTTAATTAATGTATATAATAAATAGTGATTAAAATAAAACCAAAACTTTGTAAATATCTATAA
Organism: Allium cepa; assembly: GCA_030765085.1. NCBI lineage: Eukaryota > Viridiplantae > Streptophyta > Magnoliopsida > Asparagales > Amaryllidaceae > Allium > Allium cepa. Next base: position 363,325,960 of record CM060942.1, read on the forward strand.
TATTTAAGTGGAGATAACATACTTATAAAATACGGGATTAAGAGTTTTACAACAATTATTATGAGTTATATACTTAGTTCATTCAATTAGATTTGGAAAACATTGCAATAGATATAAAGTAAGTGTTACGTTAAAATAAATTAAGGTAATATGATTAGTGAATAAAAAGATTGAAAATAAAGCTTTATAAATTGCTTGGAATCTAAAATTTTATGAAACGATTTATTACAATTAAATGGATTAAATATTTAAAATTACGTAAATATTAATTTAGATAAAAAGGGTAGTCATTTATGTAATAAGAAATATGAATCTATTGTAGATTTACTTATAAAATGGCAGTTGTGTAAATGAAAATTTAACATTTAATATTACGTTAATAGAGGTTTAAGTGTAATCGAAGCATATTACTATAATAGATTTTAAATCCATCGATTTGAAATATGTAAATGGAATAACCATTGATTTCTTTGATTTAATATAAATTTTTAGGAAGTTAAATTATAATTTTTGAATTTAATGAAATTAAGGATTTATATTGAAATTTATAAATTTACCTTCTGTAATTTGACATCTAAACTTGTTTAAAACTTTGTAAATGATAAGAATTTTTAAAAGTGATAAAATGGGTCAATTTTAGAATATAAATATAAAATTGGATTTTATTTATTTATTTTGAATTTATTTAATTAATATAAAAATAGCCATTTTTGTCACGGACTTGGATTTCGATGAAACCAGTTTCATCGGATCCGTATCGGGGAATTATTATAGGGTTTCAAGTTTCGTAGTGATCGGACTTGTCGTTTGACCGTACGAACGTGAAATGGCTCGAAATCAATTTAATTGAAATCAATTTGAAATCAATTTGGAAATATTGTTTTCAGCATAACTTCTTCATACGATCGAATTTGGATGTGAAACTTTTTCCATCGCGTTCAGAATATTTTAAAACACCTATTTGGATATGTGGATTTATCCAATTTCGTTCCGGGGTCAGAACGGGCTTTTTGGGCCACGTTAGCGTTAGCACGTATATCCAACACGATCCATCTATTCAAATTTCCAACCTATCTATATAAACCCAGTTAGAAACCCTAGCCCATCTATTCTCATTTGTTTATGCGTTCATTTCATCAGTTCCTTCTCTTCTTCCAATGGCTAGAAACCCTAGATCCATGGTCAATTTCAAAAAATCAAATCCAAAGTCAAAAATTAAAATCCTCGGAAAATTCCGAAAAAATTATATGTTGAAGCCCTCAGTGAAGAAAATCTTCTGGTGCTGGTCGTTTTCTATTCGATACACCGTTTGCCCTGAAAAAATACCAGCCGTTCATCACGGCATCATAAAAATTCGCCGGATCGGAAAACGGTTTCTGGGTTTGGTGGAGATCGACGCGTGCTTCGCATCCATGGGGTTCATTCGGAGAGTTAACGGTTGGATCGTGCGATTTTAATTTGATTAGGGTTAAAAATAAGGGGGCGGCGGCTGTGTTTTGGCGACTGTAGGTGGGGTCGCATGGCCGTTTGCTGGCCACGGTGACGAAGGGGTGGTCGGAGGCACGAGTTGGTAGGGCAGCGATCACGACTGGAGGCAATCAACGATCAGTCAAGTGGGAGCTTTATTGTTGCGTGTGCTTCAGGTTCATATGCAAATTACTGTGCGTGTGCTATGGGCTTGGGAGAGATGAATGGTGACGTGGCAAAGGAAGTAATGTGTTCACTTTTGTTTGTTCCATTTAATTTAAATTCAATCACAATTTTCTCAATATCTCTCGCGTACGAACTCCGTTTCACATGCGGTTTTTTTGTTAGGATCGAAATAATATTCCGGATCTTTTGATGCTGGTTTGGACAGATTTGGGGACCGTCGAATTTTCGGGTTTAAATCGGATTTAAATTCGATTTAAATCCAAAAGGTGAGTGTTTTAACCCACTCACAACTTCTATGATATCTTATGTTTGTTAATTTGACTTAAGATATGAGTAGAAATTTTTTATGATTGTTTGGCATGTTTTATTCACCATATCGGTTAATTCGCATTTATTTAATTTAACTGTTAATTAATTTTATTTATTGCATATAAATTGACAGTTAGAATTTATTTATTTGCATATAACTGCTAGTTCAACAATTATTAAATTTATTTATTTGCATATAAACCGCTAGTTTAACAGTTATTGAATTTACTTTTGAGTATAAACTGTTGGTTAATACATGTTATTTATTACCTGTATAATTTATATGCTCTATATCGATGATTGTTTAAATTGGATGATGATTGCAAATGATGGTTGATGGTTGATATTTGGATGAATGGATGCTACATTTATATTGTATAAACTTCAAGTCACCATGCATTTTCATTTCATTCGGGATTGCGGTTTGAAATGATATACAACCGCATTTTTTATTTTAAATTGCGGATTGAAATGATAAACATCCGTATCACTTGACCGTAGGGTAGAAAATTTTATACAGGCACCGCGGTATGTATATATATATAAATATTTTGAAATGATTTTCTTTGGTTTTTGTATAGTTATATATATGGTTTATGGGATATTAATTTGGTTATTGATAAAGGTTATTATATATATAGTAATTTCCGGTTTTTAAGCTTTGGATAAATTTGATTGAAGTTTTAAATAAAGTTTGATTTTAAGATCAAATAAGATTAAGCATTTATTTAAAATTTAATTTCTGGAGTTTCATTGACTTAGATGAGAATAAGGTTGGAAGACGAATATTAAGTTAAATTGGAATTAAATAAAAAGTTAGAATTTTTAAGGGATATGATTTTATAACTTGATTTTTGTGTAGAGTGATCTAAATGAATATCAGGTTGATTTAAATGAATATATCAAGTTAAATAAATTGAAAGATTTACCAATTATGGGAAGTTGATGGTTTTACTTCAATTATATTGAATTCATTAAGTAAACATTTCAAGTCTAAATAATAAGTAATTGAATTTGATATATATGGGTTTGTCAAATGAGTTTGTTTTGAAATGGTGAAATATTGTAACGCCCCACCTCTATACCCACACTAGCCAAGAACACTACGGTGTAGTGCTGTCAACTAGCATGGAGAATAACGCTGTTGAGGAGCGACCATCCATGTAATTGCTTATCACACGGTGGCTATAAATAATCTTCGAAAACAAACATAGAAATAATCATAACACAAATCAGTCACAGATATCCATATCACAAAGGCGGAAGAAGATATGAATATATAACTAACACATGAAAGTGTACATCAGAGTAGTGGTCAGTAAGATCCACGATAATACAAAAGAATAGCAACACGTGCTATACAAAAGAATACAACTATGAGTCTATATCTGTTAACTCCACTTTTTCAGCAAGGCCGTGATATCAAAAATCGACCGAGAAGCTAATGATAGTTCATCTCGAAGGATGGTCAACTCAACCCCCCAACAAAGCAAGTTCTGTTGAATGTATTTTCAGATAAGATCCCCTACGGAGGGGGGGTCCAGGGGGGGTGCCAACCCCCCAAGGTGGGGGTGCGGGGGCAACGCCACCGCTTACGGTGTTCGACCTGACCGGTCAGATCGCAGGGGTCCAGGGGGCAGCGCCCCCGGCGGGGTGCGGGGCAGCGCCCCGACCAAAACGGTATACGACTTAAAGAATGAAGCGACCTATCTTCTATTCGAGGCCAGCAACCTGACTGCTCAAGAAGTGGGCGATTCAATAAGTGGCGACTCAAGAGGTGGCACCGACTTAAGGAGGTAAAGGGTCAACCGACTTAACGAGATAAGCGGGTGCCGACCTAGTAACATAGCATGGAATGCCGACCTAAGGCTAAAAGGGATGCCGACCTAAGGCCTGATAAATGCCGACCTAAGGCTAAAAGGGATGCCGACCTAAGGCCTGATGGGATGCCGACCTAAGGCTAAAAGGGATGCCGACCTAAGGCTAAAAGGGATGCCGACCTAAGGCCTGATGGGATGCCGACCTAAAGGTGCTACCGACCTAAGGTTTAAAAGGGATGACCGACTTAACTACTTAACCTTAAGAAGCTTGCCGACCCAACTGCTTGAGACTTATGAAAGTCTACCGACCTAAGGCTCCAGAGGATGCCTGCCGACTTAACCATTAAGCACAAGCTCATCCAATCTAAACCGTGACCGGTTTAGCTTATCTCGGCAACGACCTAGAGCTTAACCTATCTCAGCCCCGACCTAGGACTTCAACTTAAAACCGGAGACCTCGCATTAAAAAAGGAAAGTAACCTGCGACCCAGCCTAACCCGGAGCTGACCTACGACCCAACTTTAGACCGGTCTAAAGTTGCGACCTAACTCCGAGCAGAGCCTATAAATACGCAACCACCTATAACATTGAGAGGACTTTTGGCCATCACTTTCTTCAAGAGAACGACACCCTGCCACTTCTGAATTCAAGCAATACAACGAACTCCGAGAAAGGATCTACATCATTCATCATGAATTCAAGAGATTGCTTTTCATCGAAGTTTGAGCTATTCGTCAAAATGTGTTGTAATCGAAGTGTTTTGTAAAGAATTGTAATCAAATCAGTAATAAAGGAGATAAAGTGGATGTAGGCTTGATTATAAGCTGAACCACTATAAATATTGTGTCTTTTACTGCTTTTCTGCTAGTTTTCTGCTTGTTTCTAATTCCCGTACAAACGGGTGGTGCTTTCACAATCACATCCTATACACCAGGGTGTTAGCGTTTAAATTTTGGCGTTAACATTTTGGTGCTTTCACTGAGAATTGAACTCAGGAGAATACTTTCACCATTGCTTCGCGAAAGTTTGTTGAAAGAATCTCTCTAAAAACTAGAAGTTTATCCGAGATAATGGCTACTGGAAGACATCTTAGATCTGATAGATCCGGTGATGCACATGAGAATACTACCACTTCTCTTGCTCCAAATGAAGCAGCTCAGAGTGTTGGAATTACACGAGCAGAATTGGACGCCGTAATTTTGGGATTGAATCAGCAATTGAATGCTCAGAATGCGCAGATGGAAGCCCAGAATACCCAGAATGCCTTGATTATGGATAGGTTAAACGCCCTACTTGAGACAAATCACCAACGACAGGATAATGAAACAATCTATGCTGAAGATGCCCGTGACCCCCAAGAGAAAGGTATCCCTCAAAAAGCTGACAACACCACTGCAAGGGGACCTTCCCAAGCTGAAGGTTCAAGGCCGCATCCAACTTTTCGCGAATATTTGCCCAGGCAAACTTCCGAAAGAACAGCGGACGCAGACGTCTGCCCGGCAAGACCTTGGAACGATGAGGAGTACCTATCAGGGATGGTTCGCTCGATTATGAAAGAAAGCATGCAAAGGCAAGAGGATGAAATTGATTGGGGATTTGCCCCGAGTAAGACACCTTTCACCGAGAAAATCTTAAAGGCAGAGTTTCCCAAGAAATTTGTACCTCCTACCATCCCAGCTTATCGAGGGACAAGTGACCCTAACCAATTCCTATACAAGTACGATTGGCATATGACCGGGGCAAGAGCAACAGATGAGATCAAGTGCCGTTACTTTCCGGTATACTTAGAGGGAGTGGCCTTACTTTGGTTCACAAAGCTGCCACTTAGATCCGTGGATCAATTCTCTGACTTAACACGAAAGTTCAAGGATCAGTTCAGGCTATATGCTACAAAAGCCAAGGATATAATGTCTCTTTCAAATCTAGAACAAAACCCCGGAGAATCTACCAGATCATTCTTAAATCGTTTCAATATAGCCCTAGCTGAAGTCGAGAATGCAGAGCCAAGGATGGTTTTGACTTATCTAATGCGGGCTATCGATAAATCGAGTGAATTCGGTAAATGGCTAAAAATGAAGGAGCCAAACTCACTTGAGAAATTCTATAAGAAGGCTGATGAATTTATGCGTTTGGAAAGCTTTCCTACGACATCAAGAGCAATCGAGGCTGAAATTTTGAATGTCGGTGTTACTTCTGATAAAAGAGAATCTAGAGGACAGAAGAGGAAGAACGATGATGGAAAAAAGCAGAGAGACTTGAAGAAAGCTCGCCGCTTTAAACCTTCAGACTTTACTCTCTTAACTGATACACTGGAGAACATCTTTCTCGCAACCAAGGATGCTTTTGATTATCCTAAGCCACCTGAGTTGAAGGTTGGGAAAAATGCCATGCATAATGGGAGGTTCTGTCAGTTCCACAACCAACCTGGTCATGACACCAATGAATGTCGTCATTTAAGGAATTTGATTGAAGAACTATTGAGACAGAATAAACTTCCGCAATATGTCAAAAGAGGCAGGAATGACCCATCCTCATCCACTCAGGGGAGGCCCTCACCCGGCAGTCAGGAATCATGATGGGATGGAAGGATACGCTCATGCTCTAAGAAAAGCCCCGAAGGAAGAGAATGTTCCTATTCTCACACTGGAGATTCGATCCCGAGATGCTTGGGACAGCAATGACTTGCATCCATGTTTTACTTTAAGGCTTTGTTACAAATTTGTAAAAGAATGATGGATTTATCATTCTCATATTAAAAGTCATTGTAAAAACATTGCAAATGAAAGATAGGAACTATAAATCTTGTGTTTTCTATTACTATAAAAGACCTGTTTCATTTCGATATGCCAAATATCTTGAATATATTGCTAAAATGTCGATTTAATATTACAGGCAATTAAAGCAAAGCTTACCGAGTCAGCACATCGCAAAGCAAAGCGATTCCTATAAGTCATTGAGCAAATAAATGTCAAGCCAGAAAAGGTTCCAAATTGGATTCCTGCATAAGAAATGTTCCTCACGAACAGTTGATACAACCAAAAGGGCACCTTCCCAACGCGAAGGTTTCAGGCCCTCACTAACCGACAAAGATCGTTTGTGCAAACAGACATCTAGTCGGGTAGTTTGGTTCTACCCTATGAATTCACTTAACAATGAGGAGCATTTCTCTGGAAAAGAGACAAATAACTGGCAAAGAAAAGAACATGGCTGTGGAAAAGATAACGAGGAATCACTAAGGAGCAGATGGTGAAGAGGCATGGGCAAGCAGACAGAAAACACACAAGCCCTCTTCGGAGGCACAAGTCCTCCAATGAGGCACACTTCCCAAGCTTGAAGTGCAAACTAAAGTCCTCCAATGAGGCACACTTCCCAAGTTTGAAGTGCAAACTAAAGTCCTCCAATGAGGCACACTTCCCAAGTTTGAAGTGCAAAATAAAGCCCTCCAATGAGGCACGCTTCCCATGTTTGAAGCGCAAGCTAAAGCCCTCCAATGAGGCACGCTTCCCATGTTTGAAGCTCAAAATAAAGTCCTCCAATGAGGCACACTTCCCAAGTTTGAAGTGCAAAATAAAGTCCTCCAATGAGGCACACTTCCCAAGCTTGAAGTGCAAACTAAAGTCCTCCAATGAGGCACACTTCCCAAGTTTGAAGTGCAAAATAAAGCCCTCCAATGAGGCACGCTTCCCATGTTTGAAGCGCAAGCTAAAGCCCTCCAATGAGGCACGCTTCCCATGTTTGAAGCTCAAAATAAAGTCCTCCAATGAGGCACACTTCCCAAGTTTGAAGTGCAAAATAAAGTCCTCCAATGAGGCACACTTCCCAAGCTTGAAGTGCAAACTAAAGTCCTCCAATGAGGCACACTTCCCAAGTTTGAAGTGCAAACTAAAGTCCTCCAATGAGGCACACTTCCCAAGTTTGAAGTGCAAAATAAAGCCCTCCAATGAGGCACGCTTCCCATGTTTGAAGCGCAAGCTAAAGCCCTCCAATGAGGCACACTTCCCAAGTTTGAAGTGCAAAATAAAGTCCTCCAATGAGGCACGCTTCCCATGTTTGAAGCGCAAGCTAAAGCCCTCCAATGAGGCACGCTTCCCATGTTTAAAGCTTAAACTAAAGCCCTACGCAAAGGCACAACCATTCAAAGGATAAAGACCTCTTCGGGGGCACATTTCACCGGAGCTGAAGTGCAATCTCTGTGGAGGCCCACTCCTCCAGAGTTGAAATGTCAAATCAAAGCCCTCTAGCGAGGCGCAAAAAAAAAAAAAAAAAAAAAAAAAAAAATAAAAAAAAAAAAAAGGAAAAAGGGAAAAAGGCTTCTCCAATACAAGGCGCACTCTACCAGAGCAAGAATAATATTTCCTCAAAAATGGAAAATTATTCTCTAAAGAAAGAGTGCATGCCTTCTCAAAATGGAAGAGTTATTCTCTAAAGTAAGAGTACAAGTCTTCTAAAAACAGAAGAATTGTTCTCCACAAATCTCCTCAAAAAGGAGAATATTACAATGAGCTGTGGTATGGGGCAATATAGTATTGCTACATTAATAAAAGCAGAACCCGAGCAACGTACCACAAGCTCACTGCAATATCATGAAAAGAGAATAAAGAAACTTGTATGAAAATGAGGAATAAATACATTCTCAAATACAGGCAAAAATTTCTATAAAATTTGTTATGCACATGCAGGTTTCAAAAGGCAAAACAAGATGGATGACCCCACACCGTCAAATGGAGTAAAACATTACACCAATAAGGCTTCCGCAATAGGTTCCATTGATGCAAGTTCCTTTGCGAAAGTTGGGGCATCTGAAGTTTGTGCTTGAAAACCAGGGGCATCGTGAAGCTAAGTCGACCAAAAGGAGTGCAAAAGTCCGAATTAGTGCAAGAATTCATCTTTCAGCAAAAATTCAACACTCCTCTCCTTAACCGTCACAACACTTAGTCTTTTAAAAATTGACTTGTGACTGGAATATTCGGAAAAAGGAAGGAAGTGCTGCAAAAGTAAAGAATGAAATTGGTACCGGACAACTTGGATTTTGAAAATCCTAGAAATGGAAAGATCCAGTTTGCCCCACTACTCTTCTTATCGAAAGGATATTCTATATGAAGAACTGAATATTCAAAAGTAAAGGTGCACGTTTTCTAAAAGCGTATGAAGTGTTGTGCAAGGCTCCTAAAATAACAAGTAATTAAAGCAATACTTGAAATAATACTGGTTGGCATATGTCAATTCAAAAAAAATTCGAGGCTTGTTATTTGAGAGTAAGTGCGGTGTCAATGCAGATAGCAGTTATAACTGTGTAAACTTTGTGTTGATACTTCATTCAAGACAGTTGATTCGCAACACTTCATCAAAACCATACTAATTTGCTTACGGTAAAATACCAGTTCTTCGATCTAATCCATCACTCGATATGGGCAATCGGTGATGAGTATATTCACCCTATTTTTCTACAAACGTTGCGTTTAACAGGTTGTTAAAATAATCTGTAAAGAGATGCAGCAAGTTCAGGTCAAAGTTCCATTGAATCGCATTGGTCAAGTTTAAAAGGCTTCAGGTCAAAAGCAATGCAAAGTTGCCTAAGTACAAGCTCAGCAGCTCAGTAGAGCACGAGTTAAGAAGAATCGAAGCACACGACCTAGTCCCTAGGCGTATACTTCGAGGGGCAAGTGTTAACTCCACTTTTTCAGCAAGGCCGTGATATCAAAAATCGACCGAGAAGCTAATGATAGTTCATCTCGAAGGATGGTCAACTCAACCCCCCAACAAAGCAAGTTCTGTTGAATGTATTTTCAGATAAGATCCCCTACGGAGGGGGGGTCCAGGGGGGGTGCCAACCCCCCAAGGTGGGGGTGCGGGGGCAACGCCACCGCTTACGGTGTTCGACCTGACCGGTCAGATCGCAGGGGTCCAGGGGGCAGCGCCCCCGGCGGGGTGCGGGGCAGCGCCCCGACCAAAACGGTATACGACTTAAAGAATGAAGCGACCTATCTTCTATTCGAGGCCAGCAACCTGACTGCTCAAGAAGTGGGCGATTCAATAAGTGGCGACTCAAGAGGTGGCACCGACTTAAGGAGGTAAAGGGTCAACCGACTTAACGAGATAAGCGGGTGCCGACCTAGTAACATAGCATGGAATGCCGACCTAAGGCTAAAAGGGATGCCGACCTAAGGCCTGATAAATGCCGACCTAAGGCTAAAAGGGATGCCGACCTAAGGCCTGATGGGATGCCGACCTAAGGCTAAAAGGGATGCCGACCTAAGGCTAAAAGGGATGCCGACCTAAGGCCTGATGGGATGCCGACCTAAAGGTGCTACCGACCTAAGGTTTAAAAGGGATGACCGACTTAACTACTTAACCTTAAGAAGCTTGCCGACCCAACTGCTTGAGACTTATGAAAGTCTACCGACCTAAGGCTCCAGAGGATGCCTGCCGACTTAACCATTAAGCACAAGCTCATCCAATCTAAACCGTGACCGGTTTAGCTTATCTCGGCAACGACCTAGAGCTTAACCTATCTCAGCCCCGACCTAGGACTTCAACTTAAAACCGGAGACCTCGCATTAAAAAAGGAAAGTAACCTGCGACCCAGCCTAACCCGGAGCTGACCTACGACCCAACTTTAGACCGGTCTAAAGTTGCGACCTAACTCCGAGCAGAGCCTATAAATACGCAACCACCTATAACATTGAGAGGACTTTTGGCCATCACTTTCTTCAAGAGAACGACACCCCGCCACTTCTGAATTCAAGCAATACAACGAACTCCGAGAAACGATCTACATCATTCATCATGAATTCAAGAGATTGCTTTTCATCGAAGTTTGAGCTATTCGTCAAAATGTGTTGTAATCGAAGTGTTTTGTAAAGAATTGTAATCAAATCAGTAATAAAGGAGATAAAGTGGATGTAGGCTTGATTATAAGCTGAACCACTATAAATATTGTGTCTTTTACTGCTTTTCTGCTAGTTTTCTGCTTGTTTCTAATTCCCGTACAAACGGGTGGTGCTTTCACAATCACATCCTATACACCAGGGTGTTAGCGTTTAAATTTTGGCGTTAACAATATCTAAAGTGTATACAACAAAAATTGCTAATCTAAACAGTTAGCCAAAAGTCAGAGTGATGAATCCCTGGGAAGAAGTCAAGCTGAAGCAGCTGTAACATCTCGGTCTGACCCGAGTATTATTTAAGAAAATAATAAATGGGTCAGTCTAGCTATAAATATCAGATGACATGATATAACATAAAAGATATGGCATAAACATAAAATATCCATAATGACATACCCCTATAAGTATGTAAATAATGATCAATAGAAGATCAATCAATAAGAGATAATCAATATCACAAGAATCTTCTCAAAGATTCGGAAAGGGCATCATACCCCAAACTTGTACTCATAACAAGTTAATGACATAAATTCTAGAAATCAATGCAAGAAGCCCAGAAATCATAGAAAAGAGAAAGAGGCCTATCACATGACGGTCCGAAGACCAAGGGGAGCTACCCTACATGTGTGAATGGAATCACACAGACTAAGGTCTAGACTAACCAAAAAGCAAAAAGGTATGTGTGAGTGGAATCACACAAGTGGTGTCTAGTCTAACCTCGCAACAAGAGACATCGCACAGTTGCTAGTCTAAATCATCAGAATGATCGTCATGATCAACGAGAAGTGTCAATTACACTAAGCTAGTAAATATAGAAGTTTAGCTTCATGTCCCATAACCACTTGCTTAACTTAAATATTTACGAACAATCTGTAAATCTTCACTACTAAAATTGTCACAAGAGGTTCAATCGAACAAGTCCAAGAATTAACCGACGAAGTGAACGCAAGCGCTTCATACCACTTGTTTTACTAAGTCGTTTAATTAGATTTCTCATCCGAGTGAGGTAAAGGTTTGTATATACTAATAGATTGGAAAACGGTTTAAGAAAAGAGCCTTGTTATTAAAAATAGAGTTGAAATTGTTTATTAAAAGAGTTTTGATATTTACTACTAATATTGAAACCTTTATATTATAAAGTGACAAAACATAGAAGCAATTGTAGAAACAATCAGTCACAAAGATCGCATACGGAGATGTGAATAAAATCCAAGGAAATCAGCTCAACGTTTTTCAGATAAGGGGCAACGCCACCGCTTACGGGGTTCGGCCTGCCCGGTCAGGTCACGGGGGTCCAAGGGGCAGCGCCCCGACCAAAACGGTACGACCTAGTGAAGGGAGCGACCTATCGGGATAAGTTCCAATGACCTACGAGTTAAGGGTCCAACGACCTATAGGTTCATGCGACCTAGGTGGAACGCGACCTACGAGATAGGCAAGTGGAACGACCTAAAGATGAATGGGTCGAACAACCTAACGTGAGCGCAGGTGAAGCGACCTATCGGTCCAACGACCTAAGGGGAAAAGGCAACCTAGGTCTAACGACCTAACTGCTCACGACCTAAGGGTCTAAAGGCCACGTGACCTAGAGGAAAACAAGGTTAAGCGACCTAAGTGGGTTCGCGACCTAACGACGTAAACAGTCGAGCGACCTAACGACAAAAAGGGGCGAACGACCTAATAGGTGCGCGACTTAAAGCCATCGCGACCTAACGACCTAACAAGGTCATACGATCAAGTGGTTTCCAACGACCTAACGGTGCAACGACCTAAGGCCAAACGACTTAAGGGTTCCAATGGAGAGCGACCTAAAGGATACGCGACCTAAAAGAGGCGCGACCTAAAGGAGACGCGACCTAAAAGAGGCGCGACCTAACTCAAACAAGCATTTCGATGACCCAGAGTCATGCCGAACGACCTAGACCCAAACGACCCATGACCTAGCGACCTTGCGACCTACGACCTAACTCCGAGCGAGCCAAATCCGGGCAGAACGACTTAAATGCAGGAAATTCACCAAAACGCTAAAAATTAGAGTTTTTCGCCAATCCAATCCAAACCAAATGCAAATGTGCGTGCAAACATGATAGGGAATCATTCCAAATAGTCCAATATAGTTATAGGCTAGAATTGTGAGATAAAAATCTCACCTTTGCACCAAATATCAATGAAAATGAAGTTTTAAGCAAGCAAGAATCAATCCCTCTTCTATCTAAGCACAAGAAGCTTGAATCCAATGTCTTCTTCTTGAATTTGGAGTAGAAAGATGGATTGCAATTGAATTTGAGTTTTGGCATTTTAATTTCCCATTCCCTCCACCATTTTTGAAGAAGCTTGAAGGCTTAGGCAAATAGAAATGAAGTTATGAAGAGGAGGGGTGAAGGTTGGGTCGAATATGCTAAACGCCCAACCCAAAGTCTCAAGTGAAAAAGTAGTGAAATTCTACTATCTCCAATAGTATCAATGTTTATACTTAAAAATGTTGTAAACAGCATTTCGAACTCAATGGAAGTGGTCTCGAGTCCTAATGTGTCCGTTTGCAAAAAGTAGCTTTTCGGACCAAAATCCGATTAACGATTTAGTATTTAAATAAAATATTTAAATATAAACTCGATAAATATGCGGGTTGTTACAGACTCCCCTCCTTAAAGAAATTACGTCCTCGCAATATATATATGAGATGGAAATAAAAAGTAACAACCATAAAAGCATATTAACACAAGAGAAATTTGAAATAAGAAGTTCACCTCAAAGAGCAGGAGAAAGCAAGTCCGGATGTGTACGCTCGATGAATTCTCTGGATTCCCAAGAACAATCCTTAGGATTTGAGGACCATTGAACCTTCATAAGCGGAACATCTTTATTTCGAAGTCGTTTAACCTCAGAAGCTATAATTCGAATAGGATGCTGCTCATAAGTTAAATTCGGCGAAACTTCAATTTCTTCCACAACAGCAGGCTCAAGAATAGAATCGGAATCCCGAAGGCATTTCCGTAATTGAGAAACGTGAAATACGTCATGCATAGCAGAAAAATGAGCCGGCAATGCAAGGCGATAAGCCATGGAACCAATACGTTAAGTGATAGGAAATGGCCCAATATATCGAGGCGCTAACTTCCCCGATCGACTGAAACGTACAACACCCTTCATAGGTGAAACACGAATAAAAACAGAATCTCCAACAGAAAACTCTAATTTCCTTCTTTGATTATCGGCATAGGATTTTTGTCTATTCTGGGCTTCTTTCATCCTATGTCGAATAAGTTCAATCTTCTCTGTGGAGTCTCGAATAAAATCTGGACCTAAAACCAGCTTCTCACCGGCCTCAAGCCAACAAGAAGGAGATCGGCAGGGCCTTCCGTAGAGTGTCTCGAAAGGTGCCATACCAATACTAGATTGGAAGCTATTATTATAGGAAAATTCAACAAGTGAAATATGATCCTCCCAACTTCCACCAAAATCAAGCACACAAGCACGAAGAAGATCTTCAAGAGTTTGATTCACACGCTCGGTTTGTCCATCGGACTGGGGGTGATAAGCGGTGCTAAAATTAAGCTTCGTTCCTAAAGCTTTTTGAAGACTCTTCCAAAATCCACTAGTAAACAATGGATCTCGATCGCTAACAATAGAAGTAGGAACTCCATGCAATCTGACAATTTATTTGATAAAGAGTTTGGCCAAAAGAGGAATGGTTCGGTTAGACAGAACGGGAATAAAATGGGCCGATTTAGTAATCCTATCAACGATCACCCAAAAGCCATCATGACCCGAACGAGAACGGGGAAGGCCATCTATAAAATCCATGGAACTTTGTTCCCACTTCCAAATTGGAATTTCCAAAGGTTGCAATAACCCACCAGGCCTTTGATGTTCGGCCTTGACAAGTTGGCAAGTCACGCAACACTTAACAAAGTTAGCAATATCAGATTTCATTCCCTCCCAATAATAAAGTCGCTTCATATCAGCGTACATTTTACTACTACCGGGATGAATGGTGAATTTAGAACGATGGGAATCTTCTAAAATATCTTTACGAAGATCACCAATATTTGGTACGATAAGTCTACCAAATTTTCGAATGCCCCCACGAGAATCAATACCAAAGTCTTTCAAACCTTCAATATCAATTCTATCCTTAATATTTTGGCCAAGAAGAACCAATTCAGGATCTAGCCTTTGAGCTTCAAGAATGCGGTCTAAGAGAGAAGGATGAGCCTCAAGGCTACATAAAACAAATGATGAGCATAAATCGGATACGCACTCTCGAATCTCACAAGTGGATAAGATCTCGAGATCGTTCCATTCGGATATCATCATAGAAACAACTGCTTGTTGCTTACGGCTAAGAGCATCGGCGACACGATTACCCTTACCGGGGGTATAAAGAATATCAAGATCATAAGGTGCAAGGAACTCGAGCCAAAGCTGTTGACGTAAATTAAGTTCTTTTTGAGAAAATAAATATTTCAAAGACTTATGATCCGTGTAAAGAATAAATTTCTCTCCCAATAGATAATGACGCCACATTCGAAGGGCGAAAACAATAGCCGCGAGCTCTAGATCATGTGTGGCATATCTAGTCTCGGTCGGCTTCAATTGCCTAGAAGCATAAGCAACAACACGTTCTTTTTGCATAAGAACGGCACCCAAACCAACGTGACTAGCATCGGTATAAACAACAAAATCTTGATTCCCTTCGGGAATAACAAGAATGGGAGCATCGGAAAGGAGTTCTTTCAATTTCTGAAAAGAGGCTTCACATTTGTCCGACCAAATGTATTTAACTCCCTTCTTAGTCAAGCCAGTAAGAGGCACGGCAATCTTAGAAAAGTCTTTAATAAAACGATGGTAATAGCCCGCCAATCCGAGAAAGCTACGGATTTCAGTCACACTCTCAGGTCTTTTCCAATCTTGAATCGCTTCAATCTTTAAAGGATCCACGGAAATTCCAGATTCGGAAATAATATGACCGAGAAACTTCACACGAGATTGGCAAAAGTGGCATTTAGAAAATTTCGCCTTTAATTGATTACCCCTAAGAGTTTCCAATACAATCCGAAGATGTTTCTCATGTTCCTCCTTGGTTTTTGAATACACAAGAATATCGTCAATGAATATGAGAACAAACCGATCGAGGAAATCTTTGAAAACTCGATTCATGAGGTCAATGAAATAAGCTGGAGCATTCGTTAACCCAAATGGCATAACAAGCCATTCATAAGATCCATATCGAGTACGGAATGATGTCAAAGGAATGCTATCCTCTGCGATACGAAGCTGATGGAAACCGGTAGCCAAGTCCAATTGTGAAAAGACCTTAGCACCACTAAGCTGATCGAATAGATCATCAATCCGAGGTAAAGGATATTTATTTTTAATAGTCAGATCGTTAAGCTTGCGATAATCAACGCAAAGCCTAAGCGTACCGTCGGATTTCTTCACGAAAATAGCCGAAGCTCCCCAAGGCGAGGAACTAGAGCGAATAAATTGCTTTGTCTCCAATTCGGACAACTGTTTGCGCATCTCCTCATTTTCCTTATTGGACATGCGATAAGGAGGACGAGTAATAAGTTGAGCTCCAGAAACAAGATTAATTCTGAACTCAATTGCTCGTTTAGGTGGTAAACCTAAAACGGGCTCGAATATGTCGGAAAATTCACGAACAACGTGAATACGAGAAATAATATCATCTTCATCATCATCATTGTTATCACGAGGATTTAAAGAATATGAAGATGCCACCAAACAGGATTCTGAATCTTTAAGATTAACAGAAATCTGATTAACAGATAGTGGATGTCGGAGATGAATAGTCCGCTCAGGACATAGGATATGAGCTTCATAACGATTAAGCCAATCCATTCCCAAAATAATTCCAAAGCCTAGGTAAAGCATAACATGCAAATCGGCTAGGAATGGAAAATCACATAAAATAATATCCACATTTTTACAAAGCAAACTAAGAGTTGCGGATCCACCAACAGGATTCGCAATTTTTAAAGAAGTCATTAATGCAGTAACACTTAAGGAAAAAGTGTCTACCAGTTCCTTTGATATAAAAGAATGGGATGCAACCGTATCAAAGAGAACTCTAATAGGTTGATCATGAAATAAAATAATACCATCAAGAATGGAATGAGAAATACCTTGGCCACGAGATGTGTTGCCAGGGGCTTGAGCCACATTTAACTTTCCTTCATTCCTGCCTTTACGTTTGAGGCATTGATGTATAAAGTGATCTGGGCTCTTATAATAGCGACAAGATTTGGGCTTTAAGCACTTGTTCACAAAATGATCCTCTGCGCCACAGTTGAAGCATCTCGCAATATCAGGAGAAGGAGCCTTTGCAGCAGGAGTTGCTTGTTTACTCTTCTTATTGGGATAAGGGCCTTTGAACTTGTTGGGCCTCTTTTTGTTATTGAAATTGGGTTTGGAAGCTACCACCTCCACCTCACTTTCTTTATCAGCCTCTTCCAGACGAAGAGCGATATCTATAAGTTGATCAAATGCAACTTCTAGTTTCAGGAGTAGTGGCTTCTTAAGATTCTTATTTAAGCCATAAACGAACCTCTGGTTCTTCTTTAGTGGAGTATTTATATACTCGACCCCATATTTGGAAAGAGATTCGAATGATGCGACGTAGTCCGCCACATAAGACTGACCTTGAACGAGGTCAATAAATCGCCGAGCCAAAGTTACCTTTTCAGCCTCGGGCATGAATTTCGATTCGAAGCGTTCCCGGAAGTGCTCCCAGGCGAGATCCGCTTCATCAATTTCTGAGATTAACAGCTCATACCAATCCAATGCTCTTTCTTGGAGCATGCTGGAAGCCACCTGGACTCGATGGAGGTCAACGAGGTTCATGCGAGAGAAGATCCTATCGCACGTTCTGAGCCAAGCCTGGACCCCAATGATAGTTTCAGAGCCTTTAAACGGCCTCCCACCCAGGTTGGTGTAATCATTGCACAATCGTGCAAACCCCGACTTTGGGTGGGTAGGTGCCGGATTAGCTCCAGCTGCTTGAGCGTTCGTTACTAAATCAAGTAACTGTTGAGTAGTCATAAAAACTCCATCCGGTGGTGGAGCACTAGATGATCCAACTCTGGGACGACCTGATCTAGACATTTTCTTCCTTAAGAAAGAAAGAAGAGAAAGAAAATAGTTATTCACCAAATGAATATCAATCATTCTTGACAGGTGAAGTAAGGAATCATAAAAGAAATAGGATGAATCGGTTTGAAAACCCGAACAAAATCCTAAAGCAAGACTCCTAAGGTGGACTTACGACGATGATCCTTGTCAAGTTATTCCACATTATTCCGAAGTTTGGCTCTGATACCAAGCTGTAACACCCCACCTCTATACCCACACTAGCCAAGAACACTAGGGTGTAGTGCTGTCAACTAGCACGGAGAATAAGGCTGTTGAGGAGCGACCATCCATGTAATTGCCTATCACACGGTGGCTATAAATAATCTTCGAAAACAAACATAGAAATAATCATAACACAAATCAGTCACAGATATCCATATCACAAAGGCGGAAGAAGATATGAATATATAACTAACACATGAAAGTGTACATCAGTGTAGTGGTCAGTAAGATCCATGATAATACAAAAGAATAGCAACACGTGCTATACAAAAGAATACAACTATGAGTCTATATCTCAAGAGTATACAACAAAAACTGCTAATCTAAACAGTTAGCCAAAAGTCAGAGTGATGAATCCCTGGGAAGAAGTCAAGCAGAAGCACCTGTAACATCTCGGTCTAAACCGAGTATTATTTAAGAAAATAATAAACGGGTCAGTCTAGCTATAAATATCAGATGACATGATATAACATAAAAGATATGGCATAAACATAAAATATCCATAATGACATACCACTATAAGTATGTAAATAATGATCAACAGAAGATCAATCAATAAGAGATAATCAATATCACAAGAATCTTCTCAAAGATTCGGAAAGGGCATCATACCCCAAACTTGTACTCATAACAAGTCAATGACATAAATTCTAGAAATCAATGCAAGAAGTCCAGAAATCATAGAAAAGAGAAAGAGGCCTATCACATGACGGTCCGAAGACCAAGGGGAGCTACCCCACATGTGTGAATGGAATCACACAGATTAAGGTCTAGACTAACCAAAAAGAAAAAAGGTATGTGTGAGTGGAATCACACAAGTAGTGTCTAGTCTAACCTCGCAACAAGAGACATCGCACAGTTGCTAGTCTAAATCATCAGAATGATCGTCATGATGAACGAGAAGTGTCAATTACACTAAGCTAGTAAATATAGAAGTTTAGCTTCATGTCCCATAACCACTTGCTTAACTTAAATATTTACGAACAATCTGTAAATCTTCACTAGTAAAATTGTCACGAGAGGTTCAATCGAACAAGTCCAAGAATTAACCGACGAAGTGAACGCAAGCGTTTCATACCACTTGTTTTACTAAGTCGTTTAATTAGATTTCTCATCCGAGTGAGGTAAAGGTTTGTATATACTAACAGATTGGAAAACGGTTTAACAAAAGAGCTTTGTTATTAAAAATAGAGTTGAAATTGTTTGTTAAAAGAGTTTTGATATTTACTACTAGTATTGAAACCTTTATATTATAAAGTGACAAAACACAGAAGCAATTGTAGAAACAATCAGTCACAAAGATCGCATACGGATATGTGAATAAAATCCAAGGAAATCAGCTCAACGTTTTTCAGATAAGGGGCAACGCCACCGCTTACGGGGTTCGACGTGCCCGGTCAGGTCGCGGGGGTCCAGGGGGCAGCGCCCGACCAAAAAACGGTACGACCTAGTGAAGGGAGCGACCTATCGGGATAAGGTCCAATGACCTACGAGTTAAGGGTCTAACGACCTAAAGGTTCACGCGACCTAGGTGGAACGCGACCTACGAGATAGGCAAGTGGAACGATCTAAAGATGAATGGGTCGAACGACCTAACGTGAGCACAGGTGAAGCGACCTATCGGTCCAACGACCTAAGGGGAAAAGGCAACCTATGTCTAACGACCTAACTGCTCACGACCTAAGGGTCTAAAGGCCACGCGACCTAGAGGAAAACAAGGTTAAGCAACCTAAGTGGGTTCGCGACCTAACGACATAAATAGTCGAGCGACCTAACAACAAAAAGGGGCAAACGACCTAATAGGTGCGCGACTTAAAGCCATCGCGACCTAACGACCTAACAAGGTCATACGATCAAGTGGTTTCCAACGACCTAACGGTGCAACGATCTAAGGCCAAACGACTTAAGGGTTCCAGTGGAGAGCGACCTAAAGGAGATGCGACCTAAAAGAGGCGCGACCTAAAGGAGACGCGACCTAAAAGAGGCGCGACCTAACTCAAACAAGCATTTCGATGACCCAGAGTCATGCCGAGCGACCTAGACCCAAACGACCCACGACCTAGCGACCTTGCGACCTACGACCTAACTCTGAGCGAGCCAAATCCGGGAAGAACGACTTAAATGCAGGAAATTCACCAAAATGCTAAAAATTGGAGTTTTTCGCCAATCCAATCCAAACCAAATGCAAATGTGCGTGCAAACATGATAGGGAATCATTCCAAATAGTCCAATATAGTTATAGGCTAGAATTGTGAGATAAAAATCTCACCTTTGCACCAAATATCAATGAAAATGAAGTTTTAAGCAAGCAAGAATCGATCCCTCTTCTATCTAAGCACAAGAAGCTTGAATCCAATGTCTTCTTCTTGAATTTGGAGTAGAAAGATGGATTGCAATTGAATTTGAGTTTTGGAATTTTAATTTCCCATTCCCTCCACCATTTTTGAAGAAGCTTGAAGGCTTAGGCAAATAGAAATGAAGTTATGAAGAAGAGGGGTAAAGGTTGGGTTTAATAGGCTAAAAGCCCAACCCAAAGTCTCAAGTGAAAAAGTAGTGAAATTCTACTATCTCCAATAATATCAATGTTTATACTTAAAAATGTTGTAAACAGTATTTCGAACTCAATGGAAGTGATCTCGAGTCCTAATGTGTCCGTTTGCAAAAAGTAGCTTTTCGGACCAAAATTCGATTAACGATTTAGTATTTAAATAAAATATTTAAATATAAACTCGATAAATATGCGGGTTGTTACAAATATTTAAAGCTTTGAAACATAAGAATTAAAAATGGTATTTGGAAGTTAAATTGATATTTGGAATTGATTTGTGAAATGTAAAGAAGCTATTTTGTTTTATAAAAGAATTTAATATTTAACCATTTGAGAGATGGAAATTTGTTTCAAAGTTATGATTTTCAAGGTAGTATAATTTTGAAATATTATATTCTAGAGTTTTGATTTCTAAATATTTTACTTTGGAAACCCTATGATTTTGGAAAGAATATATATTGGAAAATAAAATGACATTATATTGGTTTGGGCCTAAATGATATCGTATTGATTTGGGGTTTTAAAAATATAAATGATATCATATTTATATGGGTTTAAAATGGATATTTTATTCTGGTTTTAAAATATAATTATTTTAAATGACCGTGGTGTTATAATAACGTTTGGTTGTTGAAGAGACCGAGATTGGAAGTTGTCATACTCTCTGCCAACTCCGAAAACCACTTTAACAACCGTGTACGCGGTGGAGATTCCAGAATGAAGTAGGATGGTGGCGGCGTTTCCTTTGAGGTAAATACGTGGACCCAACTCCCGTGAGTTGGCATAAGGTGGCTAAAACAGGAGCGATTCTCGGGCCAATGAGGTCATTCATCTGATCGAACACACTCCTTCGATATTATACTCTGACTTTTGGATTGATTCGGTGGCCACTTTTGATTTATGATTTGGGGGTGTTGTTCGAGGTGGGCGGTAGCTGCGCGCTGCGCGTTTCCACCAGCCCGGATAGCAATTGGTATATCTACCCTGGCATTGCCTAATTGTGCCGTGTCACCTACCCTATCGCGCCTTGTACGAGTTTGGATTTCTCCCGTAGCCCGTGTGGTATTCTCTGGTGGCTTCCCGTTCAGGAGGGACTATGATATTGGATGGACTACTGAGACTATTATGTGTTAAGGGCTATATGGGTAACCCCTTAATGCTAAGAAAAAAGTAAGTTTATTTTACAATTAGACACTATTATAATAGCGCAATATATTACATAGTAAATAGTTTAACGGATCCTTAGGAGATGTAAATCCCTAGCATCTCTTGAGTTACTGCACTCATATTTATTTATGTTAATTTAACTCACATAAGATCTTTTAGTTCTGACTCGAGTGTTTTTGTTTTTCAAATTCGCTCGGATCAGTCCGAGCGTTCCGGGATTTGAAGACATTATTTCTGGAGGGCGAAGACGAGGATATCATTATTAGTATTACTATTATTATATGGTTCCACTACACACTGTATTCCGCTGCATTGGTATTTATTGGTATGTGAACTCTGATATTTATTGTATAAAGAAGAATCAAATGTTTTGTAAACAGTGTTATGAACTGTATATTTATTATTATATTTTATCCTTCCGCTGTGAGATTCTGTTTAGTTTTTTTCTCTTCTTTATTTTTCTTATTTACCCCATAACAATCCGCCCTTCCGTATGGTTTGAATTGGCACGTGTGTCGATTTACAGCGTGCGAAAAGGCGGGATGTTACATCTGGTATCAGAGCTTTGGTTTAGCGATAAACCTTAGCTTTGTGGGGTTTGACTCTTTACTAATAGGGTAGTAATACCCTATGGGAGTCGCTGAGTGTATACATATGAGAGAGCGTATTTGTTAGTGTTATAAAAGGTTTTTATATTGTGTCAATCTGTTCCGTTTTGCATTTATAAATTCTGGTTGATGCATGGGACGCTGTGACATCAATAGGGATTTCCAAATACTTAATAGGACAGACCGACATAATATTTGTTTTAATATAGGTGAATGAAATAATTTTACCTATTATCTTTTCTATAAAATAATTTTTCAAATAATATCTATATTTGGCTGCAATGGATTGGTTGTTATGAATAAGATATATAAATAATAGATAAAAATAAGATTTAAAAATATAAAATAAATGAAATTAGGGAAATTTAGAACTTAAGATCCGGGGCTTTGAAATTTCTTTCGAATAAATTTTGGAATATAATAATATTGTGTATAAGTGTTTTCTGATATAAATATTTTAATATAATTCAGAAGAATTGCTTTAAAGAAGATTTTTGAGAAAATAAGTTGTACTTTCCTCTCTGTCGCTGGAAAATAAATTCGGTGATGGCGGCCGCATCATCGACTTTCATTTTCGAGTTTCGAAGGGGAAAGGCCACTGTGGTAGTTCTACTGCAGATTCATTTTTGAAAAAAATATAAATTTTGAATTGTTTTAAATATAATTAGAGATATATAAGTTGTAAGAATATATTTATCTATTGTTTTAAAATAAATTGAAAATTTAACCCGATATTAAATTCTTAAAGTTCCATTAATTAATTGTTTCAATTATTGTAGTGAAATAGAATTTAACTAACAATTGAAATCCTAAATAAAATAAGAGATTTAAATGCTAGGTTATTAATGGTATTAAAGGAAATTTGAAATTTATAACATATGAAACAAAGAGTAATATTTTTGAACATTAAAATTTATAAAAGGCTGAGATAAAACTTGTATAGGTTCATTTGCATTTTCTTTAACATATATAACTTACCAAAAATAAAAAGTTGAAATGTTTAATAGGAAATGTAATGAAAATTATACAAGTAAAGCTTGAGGTAATGAAAGTATTCAATGAATTTGCTGTTATAAATGGGAATTTAATGTTATAAACTTAAGTTGTAAATTGAAATACTACCATAATTAAAGGTAAGTATTATAATTAGGTGATTTTAAAACTTAAGTAAATAGAATGAAATTCTATAATTAATGAAACTGTGAGAAATAAATAAATAAAATTTAGAAATGCATAAATGGACTGCAATAAAAAGAAACTTCCATGACATTAAAAAAAATGAATATGGTAAGTAATAAATAAAGAAAAATGAGGTAATCACTCAATGAATAAAAGAAAGGAAATCAAACAACTAAAGTATGAAATAAAATTGTAATAAGTTAATTTGATTTGTTGGGTTGAATTGTTATTGTTTGATTTATGGTTGGTCAGGTAAGGAAATTCGAAATTATTGGATGAATAAATAAATTATTTTGTTCCATCTAAGACTGTTGAGTAAATGATGCACTTGATAGTTATTTTTCACACCGTACAATTCCAAGTTTTGAACCTGAACAACTATTTGCTTGCTAATTGAATGGTTGTTTTGTTTCTTGTATATGCTGTTTGTTGAAATGGATGGTTGTGTATTGATTTGTTGTTAGGGATTGAAACCACTCAAATATTTCACTCTATATAATTGTTAACCCTTGAGATTTTATAAGTGAAATGTAGGGTATGGAAGCAAATTGCTACTGCTTTTGGTTCCATACATTTAGCGTAAGTTGCTCGACAAATAGGTACGTTTTCGGATTATGATTTATAGCGCTATTTTACATATTTTCCAGTGTAGGGATATATATTATTTTGGAAAATATTTGTGTATATAGTTATATTTATATTATATTATCTTCCGAGCCTCTCCGTATAAAGGAGACTCTGCCAAAATTTTCCCATAAATTTCGGTCTTAGAAGAATTTGAAAATGTTTTACAAACTTTAATAAATTATTTATAAAAGATTTAATGGGCATAAATTGGTATATTTTATGTTAAATTATTTTATTTTGTAAATTTATTTGTTATAAATTAAATTAAGAAAGATATTGTTTTCTTATTTGTTCTTTTCACTTCTTTGCCTTTTCGGGGACGAAAAGTTTTGAGTGGGGGAGAGTGTAACGACCCGTAAATTTCGATAAGTTAATTCGTGTTTTTAATAGGATTTCTAATTTAAATTTAGGAAGAAACAGAAATCTTATTTTTTATAGGAAAGAGAATGTTGAAATTAGATGTATCAAGGGTAATTAAAACTTACAAATTGAATTATATATTACAATTAATTGTAATAGTGGAAAGTGTTGTAATTGGCTATAAGGTTAGAAATAAGTAAATAAAGGCAAGTACTGAATTCATCGATGAAAATAAATTTTATTTAGTACAATCCCTTTTTATTAACTACTGTAAGGTGTTAATTTATTGAAATGGAAAAATTGACAATAGATTTAATTTGTATGTTGGATAATAAATTGCAATAACTAAAGTTAGTAATTAATGGGTTAAAGGGAATACCAATTTACTCATATAAGTGAATATAAGTGGATGTAACAAAATAAATAGGAAACGATAATTATTCATAAGTGATGGTTGTTGTAAAAGGAATAACTAATTGGATTTAAAATCTTAATTTGTATGTGTGCATATATTTAATGGAATGTGAGGAAAACAAAATGTAAGGATTTGATTAATATATATGTTATTTATTTAGGGCATTAAATAAAATTGGGAATCCAATTCTAATTAATGGTAATAATGATGGTATTAGCTAATAAATTTAATTTAATACCCATAAATGAACGGGCGTAAATGTATACTAGGTTACTTATCCAATAGAAGGAAAGAAAATTAAATATTGAATTGATTGATGAATAAATATGCATTGAACAGTAATTGAATGTAAAGTTAATGGTAATTGTATAAAATCAATATAATATAATGAATTACAAATTGTGGGTTGATATTAAAGTGTGGATGGAAATGTGATTGGTTATATTAATTGAATAGAATTCAAATTTGATGGGAAAGGTAAATGGGTATTTGGTAATAAATTTAAACGGACTTAAATAGTGATTTTATTTAATTAATGTATATAATAAATGGTGATTAAAATAAAACCAATACTCTGTAAATATCTATAATATTTGAGTGGAGATAATATACTTATAAAATGCGGAATTAAGAGTTTTACAACAATTATTATGAGTTATATACTTAGTTCATTCAATTAGATTTGGAAAACATTGCAATAAATATAAAGTAAGTGTTACGTTAAAATATATTAAGGTAATATGATTAGTGAATAAAAAGATTGAAAATAAAGCTCTGTAAATTGCTTGGAATCTAATGTTTTATGAAAAGATTTATTGAAATTAAATGGATTAAATATTTAAAATTACGTAAATACTAATTTAGATAAAAGGGTAGTCATTTGTGTAATAAGAAGTATGAATCTATTGTAGATTTACTTATAAAATGGCAGTTGTGTAAATGAAAATTTAACATTTAATATTCCGTTAATAGAGATTTAAGTGTAATCGAAGCATATTAAGATAATAGATTTTAAATCCATCGATTTGAAACATGTAAATGGAATAACCATTGATTTCTTTGATTTAATATAAATTTTTTGGAAGTTAAATTATAATTTGTGAATTTAATGAGATTAAGGATTTATATTGAAATTTATAAATTTACCTTCTGTAATTTGACATCTAAACTTGTTTAAAACTTTGTAAATGATAAGAATTTTTAAAAGTGATAAAATGGGTCAATTTTAGAATATAAATATAAAATTGGATTTTATTTATTTATTTTGAATTTATTTAATTAATATAAAAATAGCCATTTTTGTCACGGACTCGGATTTTGATGAAACTAGTTTCATCGGATCCATATCGGGGAATTATTGTAGGGTTTCAAGTTTCGTAGTGATCGGACTTGTCGTTTGATCGTACGAACGCGAAACGCTTCGAAATCGATTTAATTGAAATCAATTTGAAATCAATTTGGAAATATTGTTTTCAGCATAACTTCCTCATACGATCGAATTTGGACGTGAAACTTTTTCCATCACGTCCAGAATATTTTAAAACACCTATTTGGATATATGGATTTACCCAATTTCGTTCCGGGGTCAGAACGGGCTTTTTGGGCCACGTTAGCGTTAGCACGTATATCCAACACGATCCATCTATTCAAATTTCCAACCTATCTATATAAACCCAGTTAGAAACCCTAGCCCACCTATTATCATTTGTTTGTGCGTTCATTTCATCAGTTCCTTCTCTTCTTCCAATGGCTAGAAACCCTAGATCCATGGTCAATTTCAAAAAATCAAATCCAAAGTCAAAAAATTAAAATCCTTGGAAAATTCTGGAAAAATTATATGTTGAAGCCCTCAGTGAACAAAATCTTCTGGTGCTGGTCATTTTTCCATTCGATGTACCGTTTTCCCTAAAAAAAATTAAAACAGTACCGGCCGTTCATCACGGCGTCACAAAAATTCGTCGGATCGGAAAACGGTTTCTGGGTTTGGTGGAGATCGACGCGTACTTCGCATCCATGGGTTTATTCGGAGAGTTAACCGTTGGATCGTGTGATTTTAATTTGATTAGGGTTAAACATAAGGGGGCGGCGGTTGTGTTTTGGCGACCGTAGGTGGGGTTGCATGGCCGTTAGCAGGCGACGGTGACGAAGGGGTGGTCGAAGGCACGAGTTGGTAGGGCAACGATCGCGACTGGAGGCAATCAACGATCGGTCAAGTGGGAGGTTTTTTGTTGCGTGTGCTTCAGGTTCATATGCAAGTTACTGTGCGTGCGCTATGGGCTTGGGAGAGATGAATGGTGACGTGGCAAAGGAAGTAATGTGTTCACTTTTGTTTGTTCCATTTAATTTAAATTCAATCACAATTTTCTCAATACCTCTCGCATACGAACTCCGTTTCACACGCGGTTTTTTTTGTTAGGATCGAAATAAAATTCCAAATCTTTTGACGCTAGTTTGGATAGACTTGGAGACCGTCGAAGTTTTGGATTTAAATCGGATTTAAATTCGATTTAAATCCAAAAGGTGAGTGTTTTAACCCACTCACAACTTCTAAGATATCTTATGTTTGTTAATTTGACTTAAGATATGAGTAGAAATTTATTTATGATTGTTTGGCATGTTTTATTCATCATCTTAGTTAATTCGCATTTATTTAATTTAACTGTTAATTAATTTTATTTATTGCATATAAATTGACAGTTAGAATTTATTTATTTGCATATAACTGCTAGTTCAACAGTTATTAAATTTATTTATTTGCATATAAACCGCTAGTTTAACAGTTATTGAATTTATTTTTGAATATAAACTGTTGGTTAATACATGTTATTTATTACCTGTATAATTTATATGCTCTATATCGATGATTGTTTAAATTGGATGATGATTGCAAATGATGGTTGATGATTGATATTTGGATGAATGGATGCTACATTTATATTGTATAAACTTCAAGTCACCATGCATTTTCATTTCATTCGGGATTGCGGTTTGAAATGATATACAACCGCATTTTTTATTTTAAATTGCGGATTGAAATGATAAACATCCGTATCACTTGACCGTAGGGTAGAAAATTTTATACAGGCACCGCGGTATTATATATATATATATATATATATATATTGAAATGATTTTCTATGGTTTTTGTAAAGTTATATATATGGTTTATGGGATATTAATTTTGTTATTGATAAAGGTTATTATATATATAGTTATTTCCGGTTTTTAAGCTTTGGATAAATTTGATTGAAGTTTTAAATAAAGTTTGATTTTAAGATCAAATAAGATTAAGCATTTATTTAAAATTTAATTTCTGGAGTTTCATTAACTTAAATGAGAATAAGGTTGGAAGATGAATATTAAGTTAAATTGGAATTAAATAAAAAGTTAGAATTTTTAAAATATATGATTTTATAACTTGATTTTTGTGTAGAGTGATCTAAATGAATATCTGGTTGATTTAAATGAATATATCAAGTTAAATAAATTGAAAGATTTTCCAATTATGGGAAGTTCAAGGTTTTACTTAAATTATATTGAATTCATTAAGTAAACATTTCAAGTCTAAATAATAAGTAATTGAATTTGATATATATGGGTTTGTCAAATGAGTTTGTTTCGAAATGGTGAAATATTTAAAGCTTTGAAACATAAGAATTAAAAATGGTATTTGGAAGTTAAATTGATATTTGGAATTGATTTGTGAAATGTAAAGAAGCTATTTTGTTTTATAAAAGAATTTAATATTTAACCATTTGAGAGATGGAAATTTGTTTCAAAGTTATGATTTTCAAGGTAGTACAATTTGGAAATATTATATTCCAGAGTTTTGATTTCTAAATATTTTACTTTGGAAACCCTATGATTTTGGAAAGAATATATATTGGAAAATAAAATGACATTATATTGGTTTGGGCCTAAATGATATCGTATTGATTTGGGGTTTTAAAAATATAAATGATATCGTATTTATATGGCTTTAAAATGGATATTTTATTCTGGTTTTAAAGTATAATTATTTTAAATGACCGCGGTGTTATAATAACGTTTGGTTGTTGAAGAGACCGGGATCGGAAGTTGTCATACTCTCTGCCAACTCCAAAAACCACTTTAACAACCGTGTACGCGGTGGAGATTCCAGAATGAAGTAGGATGGTGACGGCGTTTCCTTTGAGGTAAATACGTGGACCCAACTCCCGTGAGTTGGCATAAGGTGGCTAAAACAGGAGTGATTCTCGAGCCTATGAGGTCATTCCTCTGATCGAACGCACTCCTTCGATATTACATTCTGACTTTTGGATTGATTCGATGGCCACTTTTGATTTATGATTTGGGGGTGTTGTTCGAGGTGGGCGGTAGCTGCGCGGTGCGCGTTTCCACCAGCCCGGATAGCAATTCGTATATCTACCCTTGCATTGCCTAGTTGTGCCGTGTCACCTACCCTATCGCGCCTTGTACGAGTTTGGATTTCTCCCTAGCCCGTGTGGTATCCTCTGGTGGCTTCCCGATCAGGAGGGACTATGATATTGGACGGACTACTGGGACTATTATGTGTTAAGGGCTATATGGGTAACCCCTTAATGCTAAGAAAAAAGTAAGTTCATTTTACAATTAGACACTATTATAATAGCGCAATATACTACATAGTAAATAGTTTAACGGATCCTTAGGAGATGTAAATCCCGAGCATCTCTTGAGTTACTGCACTCATATTTATTTCTGTTAATTTAACTCACATAAGATCTTTTAGTTCTGACTCGAGTGTTTTTGTTTTTCAAATTCGCTCGGGTTAGTCCGAGCGTTGCAGGATTTGTAGACTTTATTTCTGGAGGACGAAGACGAGGATTTGATTATTATTATTATTATATTATATGGTTCCACTACACACTGTATTCCGCTGCATTGGTATTTATTGGTATGTGAACTCTGGTATTTATTGTATAAAGAAGAATCAAATGTTTTGTAAACAGTTTTATGAACTGTATATTTATTATTATATTTTATCCTTCCGCTGTGAGATTCTGTTTAGTTTTTTTCTCTTCTCTATTTTTCTTATTTACCCCATAACAATCCGTCCTTACGTATGGTTTGAATTGGCACGTGCGTCGATTTAAAGCGTGCGAAAAGGCGGGACGTTACAACTAGTTTCGTCGAATTCCGAGATTGTGCCTCGGAAGGCTATTTTTAAATTCAATTTAAACGATATATTATTAAAATTGAACAAATCACTTTTAAATTAAATTTCTATTATCCTATTACCATCAGTATGATCGTTAAAAATTTTATAAGCCTTCAAATTATTTAAAACAGGCTTAGAGATTTCAGATTCAACAATTTACCCAATTTCAATTATTAAATTCAATATTTAAACTATATAATTCAATGATTTAATTATCAAGTAAATATTGATATCTTGAATTCAAGTTAAAATTAACTTTTAAATGTTAAAAATCAATTTAATTATCCCATTTTAAATTGTTAAAACAAATCCGGGTCGTCACAATAATATTAATCTTAGCCAACATAGGCATTTCGCACTTATGCCTACTATAGCTACAATGTTCAATAGCCGGTTACCACCACATTCCATGGCAGGTTATACAACTAAAACCGTACAGGACACGTATTGTTTCTTTAGATTTCCAACAAATGGTCAGGCTAAGGAACTTCCTACTGCCACATGGGTA
This sequence comes from Allium cepa, assembly GCA_030765085.1. Classification (NCBI taxonomy): domain Eukaryota; kingdom Viridiplantae; phylum Streptophyta; class Magnoliopsida; order Asparagales; family Amaryllidaceae; genus Allium; species Allium cepa. Next base: position 363,356,594 of record CM060942.1, read on the forward strand.
TGCCTCTGGAGGGACGCCCCGAGAACCTAACCCGAACTCTGCCAAAACAAGGCCGGGTTACCTCTGCAAAAATAGGTAACTACTGACACAAGTATGTCATCCCCTGGTTGTAAACAATCTTTACCCGAGGATCCTCAACAACAACAATCACAAAGTAATATATATTTGCGATATCCACAAAAGTTAAGTACATGGGAACGTATAGGGTCATCTACTCCACTAGGTAGGAATATATCCAAATACCAATCAATATATCATATATCATTCAAACAATCATCAGCCATCATATAATAAATTGTTTCTCACTTATATAAATATATCAGTGAGTCAGAAAGAGTGAGTTGTACTCACTTTGCTTGTAGTCGTCGCGATAGCGATTTATTTCTGTTAAAATTAAACAAGCATTTAATATCAACCAAAATTTTCACTCGCTCAAATTAATCCCAATCAGCTCTATAATGTAGTGCTCGTTAATACGAACCCAACGCAATTTGTTTCATGCGAAACAGAACTTGTATGACAAAGATACAATGTTTTAAAGTTTATTTTATAAGATCATTAATTTACTATTTCTTTTTAATTTTAAACTTGCTTTCAGTCCTAGCTGCACAATTTTACGCCCTAGATCACGGCCGTGTGATTTCTTCTTTCTTCTTCCATGTTACATCGTCCAAAATCGAACCCATGCCGCCCTTATCTATGAATTAACTCGGCTCCATCTTCGATCGTGACGATGACAAGGGCCGCCAAACGAACAGCCATCACAAGCTCCACCTACACCCTGAATTTGGTTGAGCTCGGTCACCTCCTCGTGTGTATAAACGCGTGCGAAATTGAGATGAATACGGTGACTTTTCTCACTCCTTGCTGCGAATTGGACAATCATATCCGTATGGATTTGATGGTCTCACCTAGATCTACAACAGTGTAGTTCAAATATTTTTCTAATTGTTGATGGATTTAGAGATAATGAGGAGTGAAGAATCAAAGTTATGGCCATTAAAACCAAAATGGCGGCTAGGGTTTCTAACCCTAAGTTTTGTAAAAAAATGGAAAAAATGAAGGGCTTTTATAGAAAATATTCGTGCACTATTGATCCATAAAATTTTCAAACTCGAAACAAAACATGCCGCCTGCCGTTTATAATGTTTTACCCCTACTTCAAACGCAATGGAATGTATACCGGGAGCCAATTCGATCATATTTGGAAGATAGGTTTTCAAATCGACTATTTGAAATCCTACAATAATTTACCATTCGGATCCAATGAAACTAGTTTCGTCAAAATACGAGACTGTTTGAAAAATGACCATTTGTACACGTCAATTAAATATTAAAATATTTAATTTTTTTTACAAATCAACTTATAATTCGATTTGAAAGTTTACTAACATCATTTAAATTCAACTAGAATTTATTACAACATTATAAATCATTTTCATTCACATTAAATCCAGTTTCCAATTATTTGCGCAATTTTAAATATTAAATTAACAATTTAATTATCCAATTAAATCACTATATTCGAAATATATGTTATTCGACTTATAAAATTAACTTTTAAATATTTAAAATTAATTAAATATACGAATTTCAAATGACTGAAATTCTGGGTCGTTACATTCTCCCCTACTTAAAAGAATTTCATCCTCGAAATTACCAAGTAAGAAAAAGCCACAAAATCAATTAACTTTTCAAAATAATTCGTTAAACTTCTTACAAAAGCTTTTTTAAGTTTTCAAATCTACTTAGTTATCTTTTCAAAACCAACTAATATTGTTTAACTTTTACGACTCAAATTCAAAAAATTTCCAAAATCTCAAAAATATTCAAACGCCTTAAATTTTCAAAAAATTTCGATAGCATCTCCTTTGCTCGGTTCGATCATAGTAGGACCCAACATATATATATATATATCACAAATATACATCTCATCTACGAGGATGAGGCATCTCGAAGGGAAAAAAGTGTAAAAGTACGATATGTAATCCGAGATATGCACCTTATATATTATTAGCGAGCATATACAACTAATATAGCGCGAAAGCGAGCTCCAAAAGCGAAGCAAGCGCCATACGCACCTACTAAACACTCAACAAACAATGAGAAATATGTATATATGAAAGTAATATCAATATACAACATATATCAATACAATAACTATATACGCCAATATAGGAAATTGAAATCAAAAACAACAAATCCAATCATCAAACATCTATCATCCAACAAAGCAATATCCATCCAATCAATCAATAATCAAATCGATATAAACTCATTTTCTCATTAACATTCATTGAATTGGTTTTCAATTTAAATCACATTTGATTCTTTAATATTGGATTTTACTAAAATTCATTTATTCAAATTCAATTAGTTTACATTCACTTATTCATATTCAAATTAGTTCACTTTTAAATCAAATCAAATTCAACTCTATTTAGATTCACTTACTTCCAATTTGAATTCAATTATTTTAGCTTTCAATTTCATTAATTCAACTTCATTAATATTTAATGAATTTCTATTCAATCAACTAACAACCATGCAACAACCAATGTATAACCAACATTTACCAAATTAATTTACTTTAAATTCATTTAATTTGTTTCAACACTTTTAATTCCAATTGGTTTAACATTCAATTGACTTTCATTCAATTATTCAATCCATAACTTCTTAACCTAAGTTTTATTCAATTCTTAACAACAACATTTTCTAATCCATGTTTATCCCTAATTCACTTTTACAATTAATGTTGAATTTCATAATATAGCTCAAGTTTATATTCATTTTATTCACTTATTAATTTACTTCGATACCAAAATCAACTTCATTTAACATCACTTAAGTTATCTTTCATTCCAATTTCATTTACCTTCACTTTCACTATACAACTTAAGTTCATCTCTAATTCATTTCAAATTCTGTTTTATTTTACTTTTATTTAAGTCAAATTCATATCACTATTAAAATTCAAATTTTGTTTGTTTAACAAAATTGTTTAACCATTTTAACAATTGGTTTTACTTAATTTCTCACTTTACAAGTTATACAACTTATTAATCTAAACAATCAAATCCATATTATATAATCTCTAACCTCTTAAGTTTAATTTCCAATCCAATAACTTATTTAATCTAGTTAAAATTCGATTCAATTTATTTGAAATTCCTTTAGTTAAATTTCAAATCATATATTTATTATGCTAACTCACACTTATTTCAACTTTACCAAAGCTAAAATTTTATTATCTCATATTATAAGTTCAAAACTAATTCGACTTATATTTATCAATTAGACTTGATTTAGAATCAAATTCGTTTAACACAACAACACTTCAATTTTCAATTTACTATTGGTAGCAAATCCATCACATAGAAACTCGAAAATGATACCGATGATGCTGCAGTCATCACCCTTATTATTTCCCAGCAACGGTAATGAATTCAATGCGTTTTATTCTTTAAAAAAATTCCTTTTATTTATAAATCACATTTATAAATATATTTATATAGTTCTACTTCTTATATATAAGATTATTTCACAATTGTAAATCATATTAATTATAATTCCATACTTATAATTCATTAGCTTATATAATTTATTCTCTTACAATTGTTGTTTCTATATAGATTATTCAAACAGCTTTTATTTAACTTATATATGCTTACATTTTCAAATAACCAAACAATTAGTTTATATACACTTTAATAATTCTGAAATTTTTTTTATATATAAAATATAATCGAGGTAAAATTATTTCATTTACCCAATTTAAAATGATACTATGTCGACTTGCCTCATTTAAGTGTTCAGAAATCCCTATCGATAATATGGCGTCCCACGTACCGACCAGAATTCACAAACATCTCAACGGATGAGCAAACACAATATAAAATATATTATATTTACTAACAAATACGTGCTCATATATATAATACACTCAAACTCAATCTAGGCTGCTACTGTCCTTGTCTATACTGAGTACACATCAAAGCTTAGGAATATACAAAATCTGAGCTCTGATACCAAATGTGACGACCCGCAAATCCGTACCCTTTGAATCGACAATAATCCACACATGTCCGACCCAAAAGCACAGACTGACGGAAAGTCAAGAGAAAGAAAAGAAGAGAGAAGAAGAGAAGAGAAGAAAGAGAGAAGATAGAACCAAATAGAACAATATAGAATCTCACATCGCAGTGGATAATATATAATATCATATCAATGATCTTTATAAAACAGAAACTTTATATATACACATCAATTAGTGTTCAACAATCAATCAATAGTTATCAGACTGAACAGTTATAATACCCTGTCCTCACAATTGCTGATAATATACAACAACAAACAAAGCATAGCGGATAATCAAAACTAGTACGTGTATACGAAAATGAAGATCTCCCGCTCTCCTGCTGAACATCACTAAACAAATCTGATCCCGGTCTCTTCGCACCAACAACGCAAAAGCGTTTCTCAACCTTACACAGAAACTAAGTCTCATAGACTTATCACGTCTCCAACTTTCAACTTGCTATCCTTCGGGCCAAGAAGGAAGCTCGATAGATTGGAGTAGTACTCCACACTATACGAATCAACATCCTCAACTCAAAGGATAATCAAGCCTACACAGAAGGCTACATACTAAGTGCACGACTAAATAGTTCCCACATCAAGTCGAGGAACTAAATTTTTTTGCCAAGTCTGGTAGCTTGTTGTTTAACTATCAAAGCAAACAAACAAAGGTTCAGCACCATAACAATCACTATGCCCTTTTAATTAATCTTTTATTAATTAAATTATTGCCAAATATTCACTTCAATTTATCTTTAAAAAGATATATTCCCAAACCATTTCAACTTTACAATATTGGAAAACATTTCCATATACTTATTTATAATAAGTAATTCACAATTCAATTTATTTTCAACACTTAGAAAATATTATATATACTTAAATCAGGATTAAGTATATATTTCATTCTTTAAGGAAAAGATTCTTTTAAACATCTTTATTTGGGTGAAAATGAATGTTGCGTAAAACATCGTTACGACAACCTAAAATCAATAGTATAGGGATTCGATAATAAGATAGATATATAAATCCCAATACTATACAAAAACATTTGCTTTCGGAAATCATTTAGTATAACAACAGTGTTATAGTCCATCATTTCCTAATTTCTCAAAAACGCCTATTTCAACAATAAATGCTGAAATCTATGGTTTTGATACTTAACACATTTTAAAACCATCTTTAAATCATTTTATCCATTTAAAATATCACATCCCAAAACACTCGTTTTAAAATATTATTCACTATCCAAAATCGTGAATATAAATCGTTTACCAAATTTAATATTATTTCAACATTTAATTTAAAGGATCATTCACTATCAAAAATCATGAATAAAATTCCTTTAAATAAACTTCTATATTTAACCAATCAAAATCAATTGATTTCGGAATTATAAAACAATGTTTATAAATTCGATTCATATTTTATTAAAACTTCAATTTATAAATTCTCTTATAAATCAATTATGGTTAATAACGTAATTACATGCCGAAATCCAATTTATAAGTTAATTACTTATAAATCATTTATTTTACAAATTCATTTATTTTATAACTTCAGTATATAAATCTTATTCACTTATAAACTCCATTTATAACTTTATTTTAACAGTTACAAATCTCCTTCACAATTTCATCATTTCGATTTATAAAAATCCAATTTTATAAATCTTATATATAAACCTTTTATAATAAATTCAAAAATTCTCATTTTATAATTTTTCACAAAATAGTAATCTCCACATTTCAAATATCATATTCTGATTATATTTCCCAAAAATCATAATTTTTATAACATGAGAATTATAACATTTATTTATTTTAAATAAATCTATTCCTTTAACACTTCAAAATTCAAAAAAAAACCATATATATTTTCAAAATGACTTAAAAATCCTTTTAAATTTGGAAATCAGCACATTAACATTTTTAAATTTCCAAAATAGGGCCAATGCTGCAACAACACTAAATACATCAATCATGGCATCCAAAACATCATATATCATATGATAATAGAATATATCACACTATCTATAAATAAATCAATACTGGTGTGGAATCCAGTTGGATCCCTCTAACCTGCCATCTGCAATAAATATACATATTAGAATACGTGTACAATGTCCACTTCGAGGCAGACGCGCGTACAAAAGTGTCATCCGCTCACACACAGGAATGTATAGGGTCATCTGCTCCACTTGCACGAATATCCAAATACCCATCAATATATCATATATCATCCAAACAATCATCAATCATCATATAATAAATTATTTCTCACATATAAAAATATCAGCGAGTCCGAAAGAATGAGTTGTACTCACTTTGCTTGTACCATAGCGATAGCGATTTATTCCGATTAAAATTAAACAAGCATTTAATTTCAACCAAAATTTTCGCTGGCTGAAGTAAATCCCAATCCAACTCCATAATGTAGTGCTCGTCAATACGAACCCAATGCAATTCGTTTCGTGCGAAACGGACCTCGTATGACAAAGATACAATGTTTCAAAGTTTATATGAATTATAAGATAATTAATTTACTATTTCTTTTTAACTTTAAAACTGCTTTCAATCCTAGCTACACGATTTTACGCCCTAGATCTCGGACGCCCGATTTCTTCATTCTTCTTCCAGGTTACATTTTTCAAAACTGAACCCATGCCGCCTTTATCTATGAATTAACGCGGCTCCATCTTCGCTCGTGACGACGATCTGGGGACACCGAACGAACGACCATCACAAGCTCCACCTACACCCTGAATTTGGTCGAGCTCGGTCATCTCCTCGTGTGGATAAACGCACACGAAATCGAGACAAACATGGTGACTTTTCTCACTCATCGTTCTGAATTGGATAATCTTATCCATATGGATTTAAAGGTATCACCTAGACCTACAACGTTGTAGTTGAAAGATTTTTCTAATTGTTGATGGATTTAGAGATTTTGAGGAGAGAAGATTCGAAGGTTTATGGCCATTAAAATGAAAAGGATGGATGGGGTTTCTAACCCTAAGTTTTGTGAAAAATTGAAAAAATGAAGGCCTTTATAGAAAATATTCGTGCCAGATAAATAGGCACAAGAAAGAAGTTGCAAAAAAATTTAGTCTCAGGGACAAGTTTGCTTTTTAGTCTAAGGACACATTTTAGTGTAAACTGAAAATGATAGTTACAATTATCATTCTGTGAATTACACTAAATAGTGTCCTTCGGCCTAAAAAACAAACATCCTGTCCCTCAGACTAAATTTTTCTCTAACCTTTTTCTTGAGCCTAAAAACCCCTATTCGTGCGCTATTCATCTAGAAAATATCTGAACTCGAAACGAAGCATGCCGCCTGGCGTTTATAACGTTTTACCCCTATTCCGCACGCAATAGAATATATATATGGAGCCAATTCAATTGTATTTGGAAGATAGGTTTTCAAATCGACTATTTAAAAATTTACTTAAATAGATTCCTACGCATTTTAGCTTGCCCCAGACAAACCTTAAATCTGATTGACATGAAATTTTAAATCCTACAATAATTTAACATTACGGATCCAATGAAACTGGTTTTGTCAAAATCCAAGACTGTTTGAAAAATGACCATTTTACACGTCAATTAAATATTAAAATATTCAATTTTTTACATATCAATTTTTAATTCGATTTTAAAAGTTTACTAACATCATTCAAATTCAACCAGAATTTATTACCAAATTATAAATCATTTTCATTCATATTAAATCCAATTTCCAATTATATACGCAATTTCAAATATTAAATTAACAATTTAATTATCCATTTAAAACACTATATTCGAAATATAAGTTATTCGACTTATAAAATTAACTTTTAAATATTTAAAATTAATTAAATATACGAATTTCAAATGACTAAAATTCTAGGTCATTGCATAAACTGTTATTTGATTATTATATTTTTTCATTCCTAACGCAACTTATACTTAGGTTCGAATAGTTTAGATACCAAACTGTCACAACCTATCCAGGATCTTCCTCACGAAATGATGATTTTGTGTCAAATAAACTGATAGAACGATAAATGCTCAATTCCGTTGATCGTGATGATGCCGGAATCTAGCTATCTCCAACCCATTGATCTCGCAAGATACCGTGTTGAAAGATCTACAATTCGATCGTTGATCACTCGCAAGTGATACCGAGAATTGTCTTCAACTTCATTGATTCGCGCACGAATATCCCGAAGATGGAAAGAAGAAGGAGATCACACTCAACTTCAACAATGGTGGCCAAAGCTCACACACATTTTTTTTTTCAAAATCAACTTCCTTTTACAAATGACAACACACCCCTATTTATAGGAAATTACAACACACGCGAATTAACCCCATACGACTCATGACATACGATTTAACACAATTACAAGTTACAAACATCACACGCGACTCAATACAAAATAGGCGACTCAACATGATACGCGACTTAACAACAATACACGACCTAACAATACAACACACATGCGACTTAATAATACATCATACACATGTGACTTAACAATATACGACCTAAGAATAATGCGACATAAGAGATCAGCATACGGCTTAAGAAGATAGCAGCTTCATGCGACATAAGAAACCATGCGACCTAAGCGACATAGCAACATAAGAGAAAGCACGGCTTCAGGAATGGCTCAAGCGACTTAAGGAATCAGCGACTCAACACATGCGACTTAAGAAATGCGGTATAACTTAACGGCTTAAGGAATGCAAAACAAGCTTGAGCGACTTAAGGCATATGTTGGTTGCGACATAAGATTGAGCGACATAAGCGACGTAACTCGCTTATCATGATGCGCTGCGTCATCTGGCATGCGACTTAAGGATGGTTGGGGCGGCTTAAGGTCGTTGAGCGACTTAAGCGACATAACTCGCTTATCATGATGCGCTGATGGTTGGGGCGGATTAAGGTCATTGAGCGACATATGTGGTTGCAACTTAAGGAAATGTGACTTAACATGGTGCGCTGCATCCCCTGGTTGAAAAGAATTCGTCCCCGAATTTACACTTTCCTCTTCTTCGACATACTTATTCTCATGACATGGAATCAAGTGTTTGACGTTGAAAACGTCGTCAGTATGGGTATGATCCGGCAATCTTAACTGATAAGCATTCTCATTAGTCTTCTCTACGATTTCCAAAGGACCAATCTTTCTAGCAGCTAGTTTGTTGTAAGTACCAATAGGAAATCGATCCTTAGTCAATACTGCATATACAAAATCTCCTTCTTTGAACTCAACGTATCGTCGTTTAATATCTGCGGATTGCTTATATTTATCATTCGCCATAAACAATCGTTCCTGCACAACCTTATGGCACTCTCGCAATTCATTCACAAAATCACTAGCTCGTTTGATCACTCCTTTCTGTTGTGGTACTATAGATAAATCCAATGGTCCCTTAGGAATTATTGAGTAAACGACCTGGAATGGACTGAACCCAGTGCTACGATTAACTGCATGGTTGTGTGCAAACTCAGCTTGACACGGCTTGGAATCCCAACTCTTCAAATTGTCATTCACGAGGCATCTCAATAGATTTCCTAGGGATCTATTCACAACTTCCGTCTGTCCATCCGTCCGTGGATGATAAGCACTACTAAATTTCAGCTTTGTCCCGACCGTTCTCCAAAGACTCATCCAAAAATGACTCAGAAAATGAGTGTCTCTATCCGATACAATAAATTCAGGCAACCCGTTAAGACGGTAGATCTCTGTAACGAAACGGGTTTTGCCCGCTCGAAAATCGACATCCATACATCATTCGTACTCGAATGCCGTAGATTCGATCGTTCAAAACCGATTCGCTGTAACTTATACCAACATTAAGTAAATAACACAGCGGAAATAAAATAATAATACATTGATATACAACACTGATACAACAAAGTGATACAATGAATATCAATATACATCAGAGATACAATAAAATAGCAGCGGAAAGAAAATAGATAACACTAGCAGCGGAACAAATAACTCTAAGATAGTCTTCAACGAAGAACTCCAAATCAGAACTCCATCTCCAAGAACCAATCCAGCAATAGCTCGAACTTCCCATAACAATGCACCAAGCTAGGCAAGACTGGTGCGAACCAAAGACTGAACTAACTCCAGATAATCCCCTATATCTAATTATCTGAAAAACACAACTCTAGACTGCTCGTGTAGAAAATAATGAGCACCCAGAGTTTAGGAAAGGAACAATAAACTCCGGATCAGTCATGGGACTGGTGTGAGCAACAAAAACGGTTTATCTTTTAAAACAATCAACAAAAGAATTTTAAAATAAATTCGCAATGTTTTTTTGAAAATGAAACTACCATAAGACCTCCCACCACACAAACAATGCAAACGCAGACTTGGAGGAGATTTCTTCTTATGATAGTCAAACATGCTTAATACGCAGAAAATTTCTTTGATATTATTATTATAAGTGCACGGTGCAGAAAACATTTCGAAAGTAGAATATAAATCTTAGCCAGCATAGACATTTCGAACTATGCCTACTATAGCTACCATCCAAACAGTGGGGCGCCACCATAAGTGAATGGCAGGTTCTACAACTAAAATCGTACAAGGCTCGAATTGTTTCTTTGGATTTCCAACAATGGTCAGGCCAAGGAACTTTCCATTGCCACATGGAAACGCCTCTGGAAGGACGTACCGAGAACCTAACCGGATCTCTACCAACACAAGGCCGAGTTACCCCTAACTGGGTAACTACTGACACGAGTATGCCACCTCCCGGTTGTAACAACCTTTAACCGGGGCCCCAACATCAAATTACAAAACAAGATATATATAGGTTTGTGATGTCCACATAAGTAAGTATCTGGGCTCCATACCATGATACCACTTCTATCCAGAAGGAGATGTACATACCCTAAAGGGGCGCTACCCCCTAATAACCTTGCTGCATCTTTCCTGTTTTGACAATTCCTGGGTGTGAGGTTCGACGAAGTCACGTCCACAAAGCCACGCTTTGGTACAAAGCCATGCTTTGGGTCAACAAATGATCAAAGTAATGATCACAAAGATAAATGATCAAACAAATGATCATATCACAAATGATCAAACAATGATCATTTAACAGCAACACTTAGCATGTCACATTACCAAATTAGGAATATATCGCTGATAACCTTCAACTACATAACCTCTGAGCTCGTACGTCTTAGAGAAGGGTGTTAAGCTAAAAGAATAAATTCTCCGCCACCAACAGAAATGTATTTGAAAGAAATCTGCTTTATATTTCAAAATGTAATGTCAGACACACAATCCATAAAAGTCTGTTCCGGGCTCGAACAGAACCGAAGGCACTTCCAAAGAAGTCCTTGCAATCCGGGTATTCACAATCCCGATCGGATTTCCCATCACTTAGGGAATCTCTATACCCGGAGCTACCCAGTGCAGAGACAATCGATAGGTTGTCCTATCGTTCTCACAAATACTCGGACTTCACCACCGGTCTTCAAATGCTATCCATAACGACGAATCACATATTCGGAATGGGTTACTTGACACAAAGGTCCTCTCCCGGCTAAACCGAATAGTGAGCGCAATATTTAAAATATATGGATATGGGATTTCAATTAAGTCACAACTTAATAATTCAAAACTTTCTTTTCAAATGGTTTAATCCAATTACCATTTCAAATCTTTTAAACAAAAGATTTATTTCATAATGTTCACCTACTTTCTTAAATATTCATTCTCGGATTTCAAAACAATTTCGTTTCAAAAAGCTTAATTCATCAAATCTTTAAATTCAAAGATTTGTCTTATAGTTTTCAAATCGTTCCCAAATTTTCAAAACTCATTTCCAAATATTTGTTTATAACTTGGAAAACTATTTTATTTTAAACTTGATATCCCTTTAATAAAACTTCAAATGAAAACTTTTTATCTTTTAGAGACAACAGTTTTATTTTGGAAAATCCCGATTTCATTTATACAAGTTACCAACTTTGACTTAATTCAAATTCCCAAAAACAATACTTTAAATATGGTTTCAAACTAACTTAACATCTTTAATTCCTAATTTCAAATCATAGAATTCAATTCCTAATTTTGAATTCAAATTTAAATCATATTGTTTAAATTTCAAAACTTAATTAAAATGAATTTTAACTTGAAATTACATTTCAAAAGCTTTTCACATTTATTCTGATTCCATTACCAAAACATCTGAATTCAAATGTTCAATTTTTATAAATCATTTCAAAATCTGTGACTTAATCGATTTCCTTGTGAAATCCATATTTGTGTGTGTATAAGTGTGGTCCAGGGGTTTAACACAATAGTGCACAACCATTCAATCATCACAGATCAAATACAACAATATATTCGATAAGCGATATAAACTATAACACTTATCTTTCATACACAGATTCACATATATATATATATCACAGACAATAAATAACATCACAGATCACAACACAGATCAGGATAATCATAAAGCATCAATATCAGGGATATCAAACAATTTATCATTCAGTATAATCCAAACATCTGTAGGTAGGATAAATCCAATTATCTGATTATCACTTAAATTAGTTACATCCGGTAATTATCAATTAATTACTTTTCTAAGTAATTATATTTTCTAAAATATTCAGGTGATTATTCTGAATTAATTAACTTAAGTGATAAATCTGAACTAATCCAATTAACTCACTTAATTATATGTATTAATTCTTTAATCAATGTCATTAAGTAATTACACTTCACAATTCCACAAATGATTATTATTAAAGTAATTAATCTAATTTATTTAAAATTAATCATATTGATTATTTATTTAAATAATCTTAGTTAATGATTTTCTTAACTATTAAATTTCTTTAATTACCCTTTTCTGAAGAAAATTTACTTATATAATCATTTTAAATTATAAATCATAAATCTTCATTAATGACGGTAAACTCATTTATATTTATGATTTGATTTTCTTTTCCATTTACAATATAATTTAAATCGATTTTCCTCTTTAGATTTAACACGCTTAAACTTATTTTTAAACAGTTAAGTTTTAAAACTTAATTAAATTCAAAATTTTGGAAATCTGATTTGGGAATTGATTCCAGGTTTATACTTTCAATTTTTATCTTGTTAAATTTTCCATCTACAATTCAATTCTATTTTGAATTCAAATTTCCCCCTCCTCCTACATTTAATTTGTCTTTAAATTTTTGAAATAAATTAGATTTGAAACTTTATTTGTTTTCAAACTAGATTTTAATTTGAACTTGAATTTATTTCCATTTTGATTTATACTCAGTTTAAAACCCATTCTGCATAAATTTAAATTTGATTCTTAATATTCCCAGAACAAACAGTTCCAGGTTGAAGCCTGTAACACAAAGCAACCCGATCCCTATATTTTCTCTTCTTTTCTTCGAGTCAATTGAAGCAACGCTTCGAACAACAACTCGAGCTACACGGGTAAATCACGTTCAACATGAAATTACCCCAAGATTTCCTGTACCCTTGTCTTCTTCATTTCCTCTTCTTAAGCAAATGCTGTTGGAAAGCAAATAAGACCACCCACGCTTAACACTGACACGCATCCCTCCACGTGCACGTGCACGAACGTTTCGACCACCGTAGGCCATCGCGGTGACCCTCACCGATCACTCCTCCCCACGCAAACCCCTTCGAACATTCAGATCGAAAAATAAACACGTGAATCAAAATCGAGGAGTTCGATCGACCCAAAACCCCATCAGGAAAACCCAACGCCACGACCATCTCGTCCACAAGACACCACGTCACCATGCCCAGAGCTTCACCACCGTTCCCTCTCTCGTTTCCCCCAGTCGCGACTCACTCCGGTTGCTCCTCGTCGCCGTGAATTTCAATGGAACTTCGACGTCAAACTCAGGGTATAAAACCCTAACTCGATCAATACTGGCCAACACGATCAACTAAAAATTCCCAATGCATTTTTCCTACTTTCATCGACATTCCCTCGACCTTCGTGCTCAACCTCTACGTCAAATTCGCCATCGTTCGCCACCAATTGGTCGAATTGTCCAAAACATTCAATTCGAAAAATCTCACTAATTACTAGACTAAAAATCATGATACAACCCTTAAAATTCAAGGTTTACCATCACAAATTCAATTAAGTAGTCAAAACTTAAAATTATTTTAATTAATTTTCGACCCATTTAAGAATTTACTGTAAATTTAAAAACTCTGAACACAAGATCCATTTTATATACCTATAACTATTTTTAGATGAAAGCTTACATGATTTCTAACATCTTTTATTTACAAATCATAAGCAAGCTCGAATTCAAAATTTAGTTATTGAATTTATTACAAAATTGTGACCTGAAATAAACACACAGAGTATATATTTAAAACTACCCAGGCATTCAAATATACTTAATTCAAACATGCATCCCATTTTATTTCAAGTGTTCAGATAATATCAAGATATTCATTCACAAGAACAAGATAAAACCAAGATTTAAGCTGCTTTTAAAGATTCATTTCAAAGTGAAGTTACTCACCTGGAACAAGATTGAACAGAGCCTTCAATATTAGAACAGGCTTTGAAATTGGAAATGCTTTTCTTTCAGTTTGAATTTTCCTGAGTTGAACTTGTGCTTCATATTTTGAAATAAAGAAACAGTTTTGAGTTTCCTGGGTGTTGATGATAATGCTTACATTTTTCTCTGGTATACTTACTTATGAACAACTATTGTATATTAAATAAAGGCAATAGCTTGGTATAGGGTATTATATTATTGTATGTACAACATAGATCGGATACTTTGTTTTCAAATGGAGGCTGATGCAAAATTTTCTTTGTACTGAGAAGATGGCTGAGATACTTGTATTGAATGCTTTATGTCCTTTTTGTAAGCTCACACTATTTGTTATGTTATGTACAGTTCTTGCTTTACTTGTTTATGCATATTTGTACTTTGTTATTTACTTTGCAAGTGCTTTGTTTACTCGGCTGAGATGATATAAGGGGTGTTGGCATTTATTATGTCTGTTTTGTTTCTTCACTTAGGATCTTGCATTTATCACTTTGGTGGCTGCAGCTTACATACTTGTTCTTTTTAGTTCTGTTTTATACTTCATGTTTGAGTTAAAAAATTGTTATGTACATATTTTTGTCTTGTTGTTTACTGGTTTACAATAATTTATATAGAACTTGTATGTATTTCATTATGGTTTATTTTATAACCATATAATCTTATTACAACCATACTCTTAAATTTTTCTTCTATTTGAAGTTTTAATTATTAACATGCAATTCAGCACATATATTTTACTTTATGATTTAAAACAAATTCTTATTTGTTATATCTTTTCTTTAAATTATTTATTTCTAGAATTATTTATATGTTCATTTTACATAGCTATATAATTTGTCTAATGTCCATCTAATTTCTATTTCTTACATGACAACTCATTTTTTTTTTAAACCTCATATTTAAGATTTTTATTTCAAATTCACATATATACAATTTTGCAAATTCATATGACTTAATATAATTTCTTATTTGAATCGGGGAAACTCGCTGTCGTTTAAAATCAATTTTACAAAATTAAAAAAAAACTTCATTTAAATTATCAATTTAAATTCATAAAAATCCGGGGTCGTTACAGACTTCCACCCTTAAAAGAATTTCATCCTCGAAATTCGCCAGAGTGAGATAACGAAGATAGACGAAAGATAGAGGAACAATTCTCCATGTCAAACTAGATATCTATTCTGCATTTGGCTTACCAAATTAGAATATCAATGATATGAGCACAAACTCATACAATACTATATAGGATACTCGGGTCATAAAATCTACGAAATATGCAAGAGCATTGGTCAGTTCGAAGGGATAACTAACCATTCATAGGATATATTGGGACCCAAAAATAGACAGATATATGGATACAATTTCAAAGTTTTTAGTTTAAAACTAAAGTATACCTATCAACCATAAAAACCAAAGGAACCAATTCATCCAAACAACAATTCTGGCAAAATTGGAGTTTATGCCCCATATTACTATATCGAATTTCCTTCCTGGATCTACCAGGAACTATCAAAGAATTGAAAAGAGACGCTGAACAAAGAGATTGATAGAGAAAAGATTGTTTCCACTGTTGCAGGAAATTGACCATTTATAGTCGTATTTCCCCGTCCCCTATCTCGTTCTCTTCTTGCACTCATACTGTAACGACCCGTATTTTTAGCTATTTTAATTAGAAAATTTAAGGTGATTATTGAAGGAAAATGATTATTAATGTAATTTGTTGAATAATTTAATATTTGAAATTATTTGAATAATTGGATAACGGGTTTAATATGATTAAAAATGATTTGTAAAATTCTATTTTATCATATTAAAGTTAGAATGATGTTGTAGAACTTTTAAAATCGAATTAAAAGTAAATTTGTGAAAATTGAATATTTTAATATTTAATTGACGAGTTAAAATAGCTATTTTTCAAACAGTCTCGGATTTCGACGAAACTTGTTTCATCGGATCCGTAATAGTAAATTATGGTAGGATTTCAATTTTCGTAGCAATTGGACTTGTCGTTTGGCCGTGCGAGCTTCAAACGCGTAGAAATTTAATTTCGAATTTAATTAAAATAATCGACTTCGAAAAGCTATCTTCCAGATATGATCGAATTAGGCCTTGAAACTAGTTCCATTGCGTCCGGAATGGGGGTAAAACCTTATAAACGCCTGGCGGCACGTCTCGATTGGAGTTCGGATGATTTTAGACCTACCTATATAAATACGCACGCAAACCGAGACAGTTTTATTATTATTTTAATCCAGAAACCCTAATTCTAAATCATGGCCGCCACCTATTCCATGGCCAGAAATTGCCGATCTTCTTTCCTTAATATCTCTCAATCCGTTCGACGAAATCGAAAAATTCCAAAAGCAAAACTGTAAATCTCGACGAGCTCTTCAAATCCATACGGTTGATGTATGCTAATTTTTCATGGATTCGTTCAGATCTGACATGGAAGTGTGTACATATTTCCTTGAATTGCGTGCAAACGACGGCGAATGACGGGATGAAACTTGGCGCGTAGGTGGCTCTGGTGAAGGGCTTCGTGGTGGCGCTAGCTGATCGTTCTGGAAGTCGACGAGGTGGTCATGAAAATTGCTTGAAGATCGGCGGCTAATGGGTTTGCATACGTGAATTTCACGTTGGGGAAGAAGCGCCGGAAAGATGGAGATGAGAGCTGCGCTGCAGTGCAGATCCGAAAGTGTTTGGAGCTCATTAAAATTTTATGTTGAATCGAACGTCATTCGATTTGATTTAAAATCGTAAAATCAAGGTGAGTGTTTTATAACGCTCACAACGTACTGAATATCTTTATGCTAGTTAAATTTGACATTATGCATAGTTATGATTTTTATTTGTTGTTGTTTGATAAAATTTAATTATCATATTGATTGTCATTTGAATTCAACGTTAAAAAAATTAAATTGACAGTTAAATTTAAATTAAAATTGAATTGCGATTAAATTACCTGACATTGATAAATATGAAATTGCCGTGAATTGTATTGCCTATTGGATGATGTATTTCGATGGATGTTATTGGTTGATATTTATATGTTTGGATGTTTATTTGTTTATATATATCCTGCTATGCATACATATGACACTGTGATTGATTTAAATGATATATTCATCCCTGACATTTAATTGTAATAACTAATCACTTGGCCATAGGTTAGAAAATTATATACGGACACCGAGTTGGATAAATTAAATGATTTTAAAAGTTGTTTTGAAATTATTTAACTGAATTGATTTTAAGAATAAAATCCAATTTATGGAAATTGAATTATTTTGAATTGGAGCTCGAAATGTTAGAATTTAAACTTGGTAAACGAAATTATTAAATAAAATCGAAGTTTAGATTTAAATTGAAAATTGAAATACGGTGTAAATTTTTGAAAGTTGATTTGTTTTAAAAGATTGGACTTTTAATCGAACTCTGAATATTTCTAAGAAAATTGATATGAAATGATATTTCAAGTTTGAGTTTGGAATTGAAAATTTATTTGAAATTTAGATTTAAATTAATTTGGAATTGAATTGAAATTTAAAGAAATTTGTGAATTGAAATCGAAATTTACGTGGAATAGAAATTTATTCAAGTTGAAATTGGAATAAATCGATTAAATCGAAATGGAATTTGGATTTGATTTGGATAGGAAATTTGGGAAGTTGACCGGTTTGACTTTGGAATTATTTATCAAATAATTTTTGATTTTTTTCAAACTATTTTATATATAAACCATTTTATATTCAAATTATTTTCGATTAAACTATTTAAATATTTTCTATTAAACTATTTTGAATTATTTAACTATTTTAAACTATTTAAACTATTTTCATAAATTCAAACTGGTTAAAGAGACGGAAATGTTTATATTTAAACCTTTGGTTTAAATACGAACTAGGTTAAAGTAGAGATTATAACCTAAATTGAATTCGAATCAAATTTTGAAGTGAAATTGATTTATCGGACAAAATTGATAATTTTGAATATATGATGATTTTGAAATGGATTTGATTTTAAAGCGAATATGATATTTTGTTATCAATCATGAATCAATTTGAAATATAAAAGAGCCATCAGTGTAATAATACGTAGTTATTAAAGAGACCGGGATCGGATATGGACATACTCTCTGTCGATACCGAAAACCACTTTAATAACTATTATACGCGGAGTGTTGATCCAGAATGAAGTGGATGGTTTGGTGAACGCGTTGACTGAAGAAAGAGAACGATATTGGATGACCCCTGACATGACTAAAACAGGAGCCGCGCCGGGCCATTGAGGTTCGCCACCTCTAGCGGACACACATCTTCGATACCATATCTATTACATTTGTGATTTGATTTGGGTGCACCCCTTGATTTGGGAGTGTTGTTTCGCGGTGTTGAGGTAGTAGATGCTATGCTCAACATCAGTCCGGATCACGCAACTACTAGTATCCTAGTTGGTATCGCCTCATGTACCTTGTCATACTGATTATCCTATTCGCGACCACTACGTTTTGGTTTGTACCTTGAGTATATGGATTGCCCTCTGGTGACTTCCAGTTTTGGGAAAACTACGGTCTTGTATATGCTTTTGGGAATATAAAATGTGTTAAGGGGGATTATGGTAACGCCTTAACGCTATTTTGATACTTTATATTACTGATAGACAATATCTACTTAGCGTACATTACTACCTAGTAGATAGTTTAACGGATCCTTGAAAGGTGGAAAATCCCGTAACATCTCTTAAGTTATTGCATGCACGTTGACACTGGATATGAGATGTCAAACCCCGTAAACATCTCTGACGCCGTCAGACTCATATTTATTTACAATTGATTTAACTTTCATATGGATATTTTAGTCCTGACTCAAGTGTTTTGTCTTTTCATTACGCTCGGGTCAGTCCTGAGTTTTCAGATTTTTGAAGATCTATTCTGGAGGACGAAGACGAAGATTTGGTATACTATTACTATTATTATCTGTGCATCATGTTGTCTGCTGCATTATTTATTTGTTCTGTTGTATATGTATAACTCTGATAAATGTTGTATAAATAATTGTCTAAGTATAGTAAACAGCTTCATGAACTGTTTATTTGACTATTATATTTTATCGTTCCGCTGCGAGATTCTGTGTTGTTTCATTTCCTTTATTTCTTTTCTTTTCTTAATTACCCCAATAACCATCTGCCTTTTTTTAATGGTTTGGAACCGGCATGTGTATTTGATCGTTGGTTTAAACTGTCCAAAAAGGCGGGTTGTTACAGTTGGTATCAGAGCTTTGGTTTAGCGATAAACCTTGGCTCTAGTGGGGAATAACTCATTGAAATAGACGTAAACTATATGAATGAGTTGAGTGTATATAAGAGAGCGTACTTGTTATTTGATATAAAATGGTTTTATATTGTGTTAATTTGTTCCGTTGAGTATTTATGAATTCTGGTCGATACTTGGGACGCCAAGGCGTCGATAGGAATTTCTAAACACTCGAATAGGACAAACCAACACAATATCATTTTGGAATATATTTTATATAAAAGAATTATTTGAATATTTATTCATTTTGATTGAATTGATTGTTAGGAGATGATAATATTAGATTATTATCGTTATTGTTTGATCAGTCAATATTTACAACAATTGATTAAATAACAATGGATTTAGGAAAATGAAATCTTGTAAACACAATTGATAATGAATATAAATGAATTTTAACTTGGATTTGGGAATTTAAATTCCGGTGTTTGAGATTGACTTACAAGAATTTGAAAAATATAATATGAGCATTATATGATAGTACAATTGAGTTGAAATTGTTTTCGAAGGATTTTTTTTATGATAAGTGTTATATTCCCTTCTCTTGACGCTAGAAAATGATTTCGTTGATGTGTGCACGCATCATTGGCGTTTATTTTCGAGAGTCCAAGTGGGGGAGACCACTTAATAGCTTGTCTAAACCTTGTTTTGACTCAAATTTTATTTTGTTTTGCATTCTCTATAGTATGATTTGATATATAAATTATATAAGTATATATTATTTCAAACCTTGATTTGAAATGAAACCGGGATTGGAATTCTTAAGTTCTTTAATAATTAATGATTTTTTTTTTATGATTGAAATGAATTTAGACTTGAATCATTAAGGAACTTCTGAATTGTGAAATGAGAAATGAACCTAAGAGCTAAGTGAAAATATCAATTGAAGTAGAAATCCTTAGAATTAGGAAATTATGAACTTAAAATAAAATTGAAACTGTAAAACTCGCATAGTATTAAATTTCATTCTATAGCTTAGATATAACTTACCAAAATACTTAAGAAGTTCAAAAATGTTATATGAATTGTTAATTGGATAATATACAAGTATAGGTTTGAATAATGAAATATGCATTTAATTAACGGTTTGCAAATATAAATAAAATTGTTAGTAAATAATTGGAATTTAAATTAACATTTAAAGGTGATTCACAATTATGTTAATATAAAATGAAAATACTATATGTGAATGTAAATGTGAAATTAAATTATAGTGAAATTTAAGTAATGACTTAAGAATTGATAAATTGAAAATTCAACTTTAAATGAAAAGAAGTTGTATGTTGTTTAACTACATTCTATTTGCATAACTATAACGTACCAAATACTTAAAGGGTTTAAAATGCTAATAAGGATAAGTAGAGAAATAATATACTAGTGTGAGAGTGAAAAATAAAATGTAAAGATCTATTGATAGTTGTAAATATAAAAGAAATTTAAGCTGTAAAATGAATGATACATGTATAAGTGAATGAATAAAATTTAAACTTAATGAAATATAAAATTGGTAAATGGAAACTAATTAAATTTGAATATAACTAAATGTCAATAAACTTGGAAGTGTATGAAATTAAAATTGACTTGGAAATGTATAATTGATTTAGTGTAGATTTTGGATGGATGTTAATGTTTGATATGCATTGGTTATTAGATGGATGATAATTGATTAAGTAGAATTCATTAGTGTTAATGGAATTGAATAAACGGAATAAAATTTTAAATAATTAAATTCAAATTGGGAGCAAATTGACTTGAATTAAAAATGTGAATGAAACAAACTTGAATAAATCGGAAACAAATTGAATGTAAACCTATTGCATGGATGAATAAGAAAATAGATGACTTTGTGTTTATGATTGTTCTTTAGAAAATTTGAAGTTTTGATGTTTTGTACTTTGAAATAATAAAAGCAAATTTTTGGAAAAAAAAATCCAACATTGTCCAATATATGCTGAAACGAAAACAACCATAACTTTTAAATGGCTGAACAGAATTCGACGATTTTGGACTTTTCAGAAAGCTTAGAAACTATAGCACAATTTTTGTTTAGATAACTTGAGAAAATTCCTTCGTTTGCTTGGTTAAAAACTTGAATGTTACTCGCTGTCCTATGTAAAAATAAGTAAAATCAGTAGTATACACCCTTAGTATTTTCGCCATATCTTTTGACTGCTTTATCGGATTTTGATGATCTTGCACTTTCTGAAAAGATAAGAACTTAAGATAAAACTTTTGTTTTAAGTGTTTTGTGTTTTGTTATCGTTTAGAAGGTCGAAAACGTGGGTGAACGTCGCTGACCTGCGCAATTCATTGCCCAGGCTGAGGCGTATCCCCTAAGTAAAACGGCCGTAACTTTTGAATGTATGGTCCGAATTCGATGATTTTGGACATTCCGGAAAGCTTGAAATGAATACAACAACTTTTGTTTAGATTCTGTTGCTAAATTTTATAGTTTAGGTGAACTAAAACTGAGATTTGTTTGCTGTCCTGAAATTGGAATCTCAGTTTTGAAGCTAAATAGGTTATATATATGTTGTGTAGGCTAAATATATCGATCTATCTTTATATGCATGGTTCTAACTTAGTTATTGAGCATTTTAGTAGGTAGCGAAGGGGTTGTGCTTCGTTGTAGAGCTCGCTTCTGTGCTAAATACAAAATGTAAGTAAACTGCTAATAAATGCTAAATAAAAGATACGCTTATGGTTTTATATGGTATTGGTGATATATATATGTTGTTTCCCCAGATATGGGATGCCTCATCATTGATATGAGATGTATATTTGATATATATTGGTTATATTTGTGTTATATATTGAATTGTAATAATTTTCGATCGAGCCGCGCAAAGGAGACCCTGCCGAAATTTTCCGTGAATCCGGGTGTTAGAAATTTTTTCAAGTTTTTAAATTTTATAACTTGTTTTGATAACTAACTTTTAAATTTAGAAAGCTATTCGGAGTAACATTGTGGAAGCGTAGTTATGACTTTATAAATGGAATTTCATTGTTTTATAAGTTGGTAACTTTGAATAAAATATATCTAATGTTGAATTCTATACTTAGTTCATTTTCCCTTCTTTTCCTTTTCGGGGACGAAAAGTTTTAAGTGGGGGAGAGTGTAACGACCCGTATTTTTAGCTATTTTAATTAGAAAATTTAAGGTGATTATTGAAGGAAAATGATTATTAATGTAATTTGTTGAATAATTTAATATTTGAAATTATTTGAATAATTGGATAACGGGTTTAATATGATTAAAAATGATTTGTAAAATTCTATTTTATCATATTAAAGTTAGAATGATGTTGTAGAACTTTTAAAATCGAATTAAAAGTAAATTTGTGAAAATTGAATATTTTAATATTTAATTGACGAGTTAAAATAGCCATTTTTCAAACAGTCTCGGATTTCGACGAAACTTGTTTCATCGGTTCCGTAATAGTAAATTATGGTAGGATTTCAATTTTTGTAGCAATTGGACTTGTCGTTTGGCCGTGCGAGCTTGAAACGCGTAGAAATTTAATTTCAAATTTAATTAAAATAATCGACTTCGAAAAGCTATCTTCCAGATATGATCGAATTAGGCCTTGAAACTAGTTCCATTGCGTCCGGAATGGGGGTAAAACCTTATAAACGCCTAGCGGCACGTCTCGATTGGAGTTCGGATGATTTTGGACCTACCTATATAAATACGCACGCAAACCGAGACAGTTTTATTATTATTTTAATCCAGAACCCTAATTCTAAATCATGGCCGCCACCTATTCCATGGCCAGAAATTGCCGATCTTCTTTCCTTAATATCTCTCAATCCGTTCGACGAAATCGAAAAATTCCAAAAGCAAAAGTGTAAATCTCGACGAGCTCTTCAAATCCATATGGTTGATGTATGCTAATTTTTCATGGATTCGTTCAGATCTGACATGGAAGTGTGTACGTATTTCCTTGAATTGCGTGCAAACGACGGCGAATGACGGGATGAAACTTGGCGCGTAGGTGGCTCTGGTGAAGGGCTTCGTGGTGGCGCTAGCTGATCGTTCTGGAAGTCGACGAGGTGGTCATGAAAATTGCTTGAAGATCGGCGGCTAATGGGTTTGCATACGTGAATTTCACGTTGTGGAAGAAGCGCCGGAAAGATGTAGATGAGAGCTGCGCTGCAGTGCAGATCTGAAAGTGTTTGGAGCTCATTAAAATTTTATGTTAAATCGAACGTCGTTCGATTTGATTTAAAATCGTAAAATCAAGGTGAGTGTTTTATAACGCTCACAACGTACTGAATATCTTTATGCTAGTTAAATTTGACATTATGCATAGTTATGATTTTTATTTGTTGTTGTTTGATAAAATTTAATTATCATATTGATTGTCATTTGAATTCAACGTTAAAAAAATTAAATTGACAGTTAAATTTAAATTAAAATTGAATTGCGATTAAATTACCTGACATTGATAAATATGAAATTGCCGTGAATTGTATTGCCTATTGGATGATGTATTTCGATGGATGTTATTGGTTGATATTTAAATGTTTGGATGTTTATTTGTTTATATATATCCTGCTATGCATACATATGACACTGTGATTGATTTAAATGATATATTCATCCCTGACATTTAATTGTAATAACTAATCACTTGGCCATAGGTTAGAAAATTATATACGGACACCGAGTTGGATAAATTAAATGATTTTAAAAGTTGTTTTGAAATTATTTAAATGAATTGATTTTAAGAATAAAATCCAATTTATGGAAATTGAATTATTTTGAATTGGAGCTCGAAATGTTAGAATTTAAACTTGGTAAACGAAATTATTAAATAAAATCGAAGTTTAGATTTAAATTGAAAATTGAAATACGGTGTAAATTTTGGAAAGTTGATTTGTTTTAAAAGATTGGACTTTTAATCGAACTCTGAATATTTCTAAGAAAATTGATATGAAATGATATTTCAAGTTTGAGTTTGGAATTGAAAATTTATTTGAAATTTAGATTTAAATTAATTTGGAATTGAATTGAAATTTAAAGAAATTTGTGAATTGAAATCGAAATTTACGTGGAATAGAAATTTATTCAAGTTGAAATTGGAATAAATCGATTAAATCGAAATGGAATTTGAATTTGATTTGGATAGGAAATTTGGGAAGTTGACCGGTTTGACTTTGGAATTATTTATCAAATAATTTTTGATTTTTTCCAAACTATTTTATATATAAACCATTTTATATTCAAATTATTTTCGATTAAACTATTTAAATATTTTCTATTAAACTATTTTGAATTATTTAACTATTTTAAACTATTTAAACTATTTTCTTAAATTCAAACTGGTTAAAGAGACGGAAATGTTTATATTTAAACCTTTGGTTTAAATACGAACTAGGTTAAAGTAGAGATTATAACCTAAATTGAATTCGAATCAAATTTTGAAGTGAAATTGATTTATCGGACAAAATTGATAATTTTGAATATATGATGATTTTGAAATGGATTTGATTTTAAAGCGAATATGATATTTTGTTATCAATCATGAATCAATTTGAAATATAAAAGAGCCATTAGTGTAATAATACGTAGTTATTAAAGAGACCGGGATCGGATATGGACATACTCTCTGTCGATACCGAAAACCACTTTAATAACTATTATACGCGGAGTGTTGATCCAGAATGAAGTGGATGGTTTGGTGACGCGTTGACTGAAGAAAGAGAACGATATTGGATGACCCCTGACATGACTAAAACAGGAGCCGTGCCGGGCCATTGAGGTTCGCCACCTCTAGCGGACACACTTCTTCGATACCATATCTATTACATTTGTGATTTGATTTGGGTGCACCCCTTGATTTGGGAGTGTTGTTTCGCGGTGTTGAGGTAGTAGCTGCTATGCTCAACATCAGTCCGGATCACGCAACTACTAGTATCCTAGTTGGTATCGCCTCATGTACCTTGTCATACTGATTATCCTATTCGCGACCACTACGTTTTGGTTTGTACCTTGAGTATATGGATTGCCCTCTGGTGACTTTCGGTTTTGGGGAAACTACGGTCTTGTATATGCTTTTGGGAATATAAAATGTGTTAAGGGGGATTATGGTAACGCCTTAACGCTATTTTGATACTTTATATTACTGATAGACAATATCTACTTAGCGTACATTACTACCTAGTAGATAGTTTAACGGATCCTTGAAAGGTGGAAAATCCCGTAACATCTCTTAAGTTATTGCACGCACGTTGACACTGGATATGAGATGTCAAACCCCGTAAACATCTCTGACGCCGTCAGACTCATATTTATTTACAATTGATTTAACTTTCATATGGATATTTTAGTCCTGACTCGAGTGTTTTGTCTTTTCATTACGCTCGGGTCAGTCCTGAGTTTTCAGATTTTTGAAGATCTATTCTGGAGGACGAAGACGAAGATTTGGTATACTATTACTATTATTATCTGTGCATCATGTTGTCTGCTGCATTATTTATTTGTTCTGTTGTATATGTATAACTCTGATAAATGTTGTATAAATAACTGTCTAAGTATAGTAAACAGCTTCATGAACTGTTTATTCGACTATTATATTTTATCGTTCCGCTGCGAGATTCTGTGTTGTTTCATTTCCTTTATTTCTTTTCTTTTCTTAATTACTCCAATAACCATCTGCCTTTTTTTAATGGTTTGGAACCGGCATGTGTATTTGATCGTCGGTTTAAACTGTCCAAAAAGGCGGGTCGTTACAGTTGGTATCAGAGCTTTGGTTTAGCGATAAACCTTGGCTCTAGTGGGGAATAACTCATTGAAATAGATGTAAACTATATGAATGAGTTGAGTGTATATGAGAGAGCGTACTTGTTATTTGATATAAAATGGTTTTATATTGTGTTAATTTGTTCCGTTGAGTATTTTTGAATTCTGGTCGATACTTGGGACGCCAAGGCGTCGATAGGAATTTCTAAATACTCGAATAGGACAAACCAACACAATATCATTTTGGAATATATTTTATATAAAAGAATTATTTGAATATTTATTCATTTTGATTGAATTGATTGTTAGGAGATGATAATATTATATTATTATCGTTATTGTTTGATCAGTCAATATTTACAACAATTGATTAAATAACAATGGATTTAGGAAAATAAAATTTTGTAAACACAATTGATAATGAATATAAATGAATTTTAACTTGGATATGGGAATTTAAATTCCGGTGTTTGAGATTGACTTACAAGAATTTGAAAAATATAATATGAGCATCCCTGATAAATGTTGTATAAATAATTGTCTAAGTATAGTAAACAGCTTCATGAACTGTTTATTTGACTATTATATTTTATCGTTCCGCTGCGAGATTCTGTGTTGTTTCATTTCCTTTATTTCTTTTCTTTTCTTAATTACCCCAATAACCATCTGCCTTTTTTTAATGGTTTGGAACCGGCATGTGTATTTGATCGTCGGTTTAAACTGTCCAAAAAGGCGGGTCGTTACACATACTCACTATCAGTGGATAGTAAGAGAAATTACTGAGGCATTCAAACGGATATCTTAGGGATATACTCATTCTAGGGTTTACTTCACCCTATCTCTAATGAGCTACTTAATGTGTTATACTCCTGAGCTAAAGTTTCACCTTAGCTCTGATACCAAATGTAACGAAATGGGTTTTACCCGCTCGAAAATCGACATCCATACTTCATTCGTACTCGAATGCCGTAGATTCGATCGTTCAAAACCGATTCGCCGGAGCTTATAACAACATTTAGTAAATAACACAGCTGAAATAAAAGAATAATACATTGATATACAACACTGATACAACAAAGTGATACAATGAATATCAATATACATCAGAGATTTAATAAAATAGCAGCGGAAAGAAAATAGATAACACTAGCAGCGGAACAAATAACTCTAAGATAGTCTTCAACGAAGAACTCCAAATCTGAACTTCATCTCCAAGAACCAATCTAGCAATAGCTCGAACTTCCCATAACAATGCACCAAGCTAGGCAAGACTGGTGCGAACCAAAGACTGAACTAACTCCAGATAATCCACTATATCTAATTATCTGAAAAACCCAACTCTAGACTGCTCGTGTAGAAAATAATGAGCACCCAGAGTTTAGGAAAGGAACAATAAACTCCTGATCAGTCATGGGACTGGTGTGAGCAACAAAAACGGTTTATCTTTTAAACAATCAACAAAAGAATTTTAAAATAAATTCGCAATGTTTTTTTGAAAATGAAACTACCATAAGACCTCCCACCACACACACAATGCAAACGCAGACTTGGAGGAGATTTCTTCTTATGATAGTTAAACATGCTTAATACGCAGAAAATTTCTTTGATATTATTATTATAAGTGCACGGTGCAGAAATCATTTCGAAAGTAGAATATAAATCTTAGCCAGCATAGACATTTCGAACTATGCCTACTATAGCTACCATCCAAACAGTGGGGCGCCACCATAAGTGAATGGCAGGTTCTACAACTAAAACCGTACAAGGCTCGTATTGTTTTTTTGGATTTCCAACAATGGTCAGGCCAAGGAACTTCCCATTGCCACATGGAAAAGCCTCTGGAAGGACATCCCGAGAACCTAACCGGATCTCTACCAACACAAGGCCGGGTTACCCCTAACTGGGTAACTACTAACACGAGTATGCCACCTCCCGATTGTAACAACCTTTAACCGGGGCCCCAACATCAAATCACAAAACAAGATATATATAGGTTTGTGATGCCCACATAAGTAAGTATCCGGGCTCCATACCATGATATCACTTCTATCCAGAAGGAGATGTACATACCCTAAAGGGGCGCTACCCCCTAATAACCTTGCTGCATCTTTCCTGTTTTGACCATTCCGGGGTGTGAGGTTCGATGAAGTCACGTCCACAAAGCCACGCTTTGGTACAAAGCCATGCTTTGGGTCAACAAATGATCAAAGTAATGATCACAAAGATAAATGATCAAACAAATGATCATATCACAAATGATCAAACAATGATCATTTCACAGCAATACTTAGCATGCCACATTACCAAATTGGAAATATATCGCTGATAACCTTCAACTACATAACCTCTGAGCTCGTACGTCTCAGAGAAGGGTGTTAAGCTAAAAGAATAAATTCTCCGCCACCAACAGAAATGTATTTGAAAGAAATCTGCTTTATATCTCAAAATGTAATGTCAGACACACAATCCATACAAGTCTGTTCCGGGCTCGAACAGAATCGAAGGCACTTCCAAAGAAGTCCTTGCAATCCGGGTATTCACAATCCCGATCGGATTTCCCATCACTTAGGGAATCTCTATACCAGGAGCTACCCAGTGCAGAGACAATCGATAGGTTGTCCTATCGTTCTCACAAATACCCGGTCTTCACCACCGGTCTTCAAATGCTATCCATAACGACGAATCACATATTCGGAATGGGTTACTTGACACAAAGTTCCTCTCTCGGCTAAACCGAATAGTGAGCGCAATATTTAAAATATATGGATATGGGGTTTCAATTAAGTCACAACTTAATAATTCAAAACTTTCTTTTCAAATGGTTTAATCCAATTACCATTTCAAATATTTTAAACAAAAGATTTATTTCATAATGTTCACCTACTTTCTTAAATATTCATTCTCGGATTTCAAAACAATTTCGTTTCAAAAAGCTTAATTCATCAAATCTTTAAATTCAAAGATTTGTCTTATAGTTTTCAAATCGTTCCCAAATTTTCAAAACTCATTTCCAAATATTTGTTTATAACTTGGAAAACTATTTTATTTTAAACTTGAAATCCCTTTAATAAAACTTCAAACGGAAACTTTTTATCTTTTAGAGACAACAGTTTTATTTTGGAAAATCCCGATTTCATTTATACAAGTTACAAACTTTGACTTAATTCAAATTCCCAAAAACAATACTTTAAATATGGTTTCAAACTAACTTAACATCTTTAATTCCTAATTTCAAATCATAGAATTCAATTCCTAATTTTAAATTCAAATTTAAATCATATTGTTTAAATTTCAAAACTTAATTAAAATGAATTTTAACTTGAAATTCCATTTCAAAAGCTTTTCACATTTATTCTGATTCCATTACCAAAACATTTGAATTCAAATGTTCAATTTTTATAAATCATTTCAAAATCTGTGACTTAATCGATTTCCTCGTGAAATCCATTTTTGTGTGTGTATAAGTGTGGTCCAGGGGTTTCACACAATAGTGCACAACCGTACAATCATCACATATCAAATACGACAATATATTCGATAAGCGATATAAACTATAACACTTATCTTTCATACACAGATTCGCAGATCTATATATATCACAGATAATAAATTACATCACAGATCACAACACAAATCAGGATAATCATAAAGCATCAATATCAGGGATATCAAACAATTTATCATTCAGTATAATCCAAACATCCGTAGGTAGGATAAATCCAATTATCTGATTATCATTTAAATTAGTTACATCCGGTAATTATCAATTAATTACTTTTCTAAGTAATTATATTTTCTAAAATATTCAGGTGATTATTCTGAATTAATTAACTTAAGTGATAAATCTGAACTAATCCAATTAACTCACTTAATTATATTTATTAATTCTTTAATCAATGTCATTAAGTAATTACACTTCACAATTCCATAAATGATTATTATTAAATTAATTAATCTAATTTATTTAAAATTAATCATATTGATTATTTATTCAAATAATCTTAGTTAATGATTTTCTTAACTATTAAATTTCTTTAATTATCCTTTTCTGAAGAAAATTTACTTATATAATCATTTTAAATTATAAATCATAAATCTTCATTAATTACGGTAAACTCATTTATATTTATGATTTGATTTTCTTTTCCCATTTACAATATAATTTAAATCGATTTTCCTCTTTAGATTTAACACGCTTAAACTTATTTTTAAACAATTAAGTTTTAAAACTTAATTAAATTCAAAATTTTGGAAATCTGATTTGGGAATCGATTCCAGGTTTATACTTTCAATTTTTAACTTGTTGAATTTCCCATCTACAATTTAATTCTATTTTGAATTCAAATTTCCCCCTCCTCCTACATTTAATTTGTCTTTAAATTTTTGAAATAAATTAGATTTGAAACTTTATTTGTTTTCAAACTAGATTTTAATTTGAACTTGAATTTATTTTCATTTTGATTTATACTCAGTTTAAAACCCATTCCGCATAAATTTAAATTTGATTCTTAATATTCCCAGAACATACAGTTCCAGGTTGAAGCCTGTAACACAAAGCAACCCGATCCCTATATTTTCTCTTCTTTTCTTCGAGTCAATTGAAGCAACGCTTCGAACAACAACTCGAGCTACACGGGTAAATCGCGTTCAACATGAAATTACCCCAAGATTTCCTGTACCCTTGTCTTCTTCATTTCCTCTTCTTAAGCAAATGCTGTTGGAAAGCAAATAAGACCACCCACGCTTAACACTGACACGCATCCCTCCACGTGCACATGCACGAACGTTTTCGACCACCGTAGGCCATCGCGGTGACCCTCACCGATCATTCCTCCCCACGCAAACCCCTTCGAACATTCAGATCGAAAAATAAACACGTGAATCAAAATCGAGGAGTTCGATCGACCCAAAACCAAAAACCCCATCAGGAAAACCCAACGCCACGACCATCTCATCCACAAGACACCACGTCACCATGCCCAGAGCTTCACCGCAGTTCCCTCTCTCGTTTCCCCCAGTCGCGACTCACTCCGGTTGCTCCTCGTCGCCGTGAATTTCAATGGAACTTCGACGTCAAACTCAGGGTATAAAACGCTAACTCGATCAATACTGGCCAACACGATCAACTAAAAATTCCCAATGCATTTTTCCTACGATCATCGACATTCCCTCGACCTTCATGCTCAACCTCGACGTCAAATTCGCCATCGTTCGCCACCAATTGGTCGAATTGTCCAAAACATTCAATTCGAAAAATCTCACTAATTACTAGACTAAAAATCGTGATACAACCCTTAAAATTCACGGTTTACCATCACGAATTCAATTAAGTAGTCAAAACTTAAAATTATTTTAATTAATTTTCGACCCCATTTAAGAATTTACTGTAAATTTAAAAACTCTGTACACAAGATCCATTTTATATACCTATAACTATTTTTAGATGAAAGCTTACATGATTTCTAACATATTTTATTTACAAATCATAAGCAAGCTCGAATTCAAAATTTAGTTATTGAATTTATTACAAAATTGTGACCTGAAATAAACACACAGAGTATATATTTAAAACTACCCAGGCATTCAAATATACTTAATTCAAACACGCATCCCATTTTAATTCAAGTGTTCAGATAATATCAAGATATTCATTCACAAGAACAAGATAAAACCAAGATTTAAGCTGCTTTTAAAGATTCATTTCAAAGTGAAGTTACTCACCTGGAACAAGATTGAATAGAGCCTTCAATATTAGAACAGGCTTTGAAATTGGAAATGCTTTTGTTTCAGTTTGAATTTTCCTGAGTTGAACTTGTGCTTCATATTTTGAAATAAGAAACAGTTTTGAGTTTCCTGGGTGTTGATGATAATGCTTACATTTTTCTCTGGTATACTTACTTATGAACAACTATTGTATATTAAATAAAGGCAATAGCTTGGTATAGGGTATTATATTATTGTATGTACAACATAGATCAGATACTTTGTTTTCAAATGGAGGCTGATGCAAAATTTTCTTTGTACTGAGAAGATGGCTGAGATACTTGTATTAAATGCTTTAAGTCCTTTTTGTAAGCTTACACTATTTGTTATGTTATGTACAGTTCTTGCTTTACTTGTTTATGCATGTTTGTACTTTGTTATTTACTTTGCAAGTGCTTTTTTTACTCGGCTGAGATGATATAAGGGGTGTTGGCATTTATTATGTCTGTTTTGTTTCTTCACTTAGGATCTTGCATTTATCACTTTGGTGGCTGCAGCTTACATACTTGTTCTTTTTAGTTCTGTTTTATACTTCATGTTTGAGTTAAAAAATTGTCATGTACATATTTTTGTCTTGTTATTTACTGGTTTACAATAATTTATATAGAACTTGTTTGTATTTCATTATGGTTTATTTTATAACCATATAATCTTATTACAACCATACTCTTAAATTTTTCTTCTATTTGAAGTTTTAATTATTAACATGCAATTCAGCACATATATTTTACTTTATGATTTAAAACAAATTCTTATTTGTTATATCTTTTCTTTAAATTATTTATTTCTAGAATTATTTATATGTTCATTTTACATAGCTATATAATTTGTCTTATGTCCATCTAATTTCTATTTCTTACATGACAACTCAATTTTTTTATTTATTTTTAAAACCTCATATTTAAGATTTTTATTTCAAATTCACATATATACAATTTTGCAAATTCATATGACTTAATATAATTTCTTATTTGAATCGGGGAAACTTGCTGTCGTTTAAAATCAATTTTACAAAATTTTAAAAAAAAAACTTCATTTAAATTATCAATTTAAATTCATAAAAATCCGGGGTCATTACAATCTCCCTAAAGTATAACCGTGCGACATTAACTGCATCTGCAGTCTTCTAGCATGCGATAAAATGTACCATTTTTTGAAAACCGATCAACTACCACGTACTCAGAATCATTGCCACGTTGCGTCCTCGGCAAGCCCAACACAAAGTCCATACGAACATCCACCCATGGTTTAGTAGGTATAGGCAACGACATATATAAACCTGCATTTGTTGCGGTTCCCTTTGAAACTTGACAAATATGGCACCGCCGAACAAATTTTTCAACCTCCTTCCTCATTGACGGCCAAAAATAAGACTTTGTGATCAGCTGCATAGTAGGGTCACGGCCTACGTGTCCTTCTTCATGTAATTCTTTGATGATTTTCATTCGGAGACTGCAATCTGGAATACACAACCGATTTCCTTTGAATAGAAAACCTTCATCCACCATATATCCATCCATGCTTCCCTGCTTGACTTTGTCTAGGATTTCGGAAAAATATGAATCTGAAGTAAGAAGATCTGGAAGTAAGTCAAAACCCATCACCTCTACTCGCATGGTGGTTATTAAATTCTCCCTCCGACTCAATGCATAGGCGACGCGATTAGTTACTCCAGACTTGTGCTTTACGACGAATGTAAATTGTTGCAAATAAGCTATCCACGATGCATGCCTAGTTGCAATTTTATTCTGCCCATGTAAATGTTTCAACGCTTCATGGTCCCTATACAAAACAAATTCTTTGTGGAACAAATAATGTCTCCAATGCTTCACAGCCTGCACAATTGCATAAAACTCCACATCATAAGTACTGTAACTCCTTTTTGCTCCAGAAATTTTTTCACTAAAATAGGCAAGTGGACGTCCCTTCTGACTCAACACTCCTCCAATTCCAACTTTGGACGCATCTGTATGTAACTCAAATAGTAACTGAAAACCTGGCAACACTAGAATCAGTGCTGAGGTATTGATTTTCTCAAAAGCAGATCATGCCTCTTTCGTCCATAAAAACTGCTGTCCTTTCATACAATCAGTAACAGGAGCCATTAACTACTAAAGTGCGGTATAAATCTTCGATAAAATGAAGCTAACCCATGGAAACTTCTGACTTCTGTTATAGTTTTAGGCTGTGGCCAATTTCTGATTGTGGCTACTTTACTCTGGTCCACTGTATCTCTTCCTTAGACATGACATAGCCCAGAAATAAAACACTTGGCGTCATGAACATGCATTTCTTCGTCGCTGCATAGAACTGTTCTTGACGAAGAATAGTTAACACCTTTCGCAAGTGTTGAATGTGCTCCTCTGTGCTAGCACTATATATCAAGATATCATCAAAGTGGACTACAACAAACTTCCCGATGTAAGGTCTGAAAATTGGATTCATCACCCTCATAAATGTACTTGGTGCATTAGATAGACCAAATGGCATGACCAGCCATTCATATAATCCTTCCCGAGTCTTGAATGATGTCTTCCATTCATCACCTGGTCTTATGCGAATCTGATGATATCCACTCTTAAGATCGATATTAGAAAAGATTACAGACCCACTGAGTTGATCCAATAGATCATCAAGTCTTGGCATAGGAAATCTGTATCTGAAAGTTTTTTTTTGAGTGCCCTACTGTCTGTACACATCCTCCATGAACCATCTTTCTTCGGTACCAACAGAGCTGGTACAGCACAAGGACCGAGACTCTCGAACACGCCCTTGCTCAAGCAACTCCTCAACCTGTCTCCTCAACTCTTCATTCTCCTTTGGACTCATACGATAATGTGGCCTATGCGGTAAAACAACACCGGGCACTAGATCAATTTGATGTTGTATATCCCTTAGTGGCGGTAATTCCTTAGGTAATTCCGCAGAAAAGACACCTTCAAATTCATTTAACACAGGTCTAACCTCCGCAGGAATTTCAAGATCTTCACTTGTTTCATACCCAATCAACATAAACAATTCATCACTATCTTCCACTTCATTAACAAATTCTCTCGTAGATAATAGACTAGTTGATTCCACTCTCTTCTCTGACTTGCTTTCACTTTGTTCACGCTTCTTAGGAACTAAGTTAATTTGGGTCCCTTCGAACATGAAACTGTAGCTGTTGGTGCAACCATTATGTTGTACACCTCTATCATATTGCCATGGACTTCCCAATAGTAGATGACACACATCCATATCGACAACATCACACCATATATCATCTTTGTGCTTCTTCCCAATAGAAAATGTAACAAATGCTCGTCTTCCCACTATCACTTCTCCACCTTTTTTTAGCCATGCCACTTTGTAAGGTCTATGGTGTTTTGCAGTCTTCAATCCTAACTTCATGACGGCTTCTTCACAAATAATGCTATCGCGGCTTCCCGCATCAATAACAAATCGACAAACCTTTCCCAAGATAGTACATGTAGACTGAAAGATATTGCTTCTCAGCCAACTTGAATCACTCTCATGCTTTGGCACTAAACAAGACCTTCTTATCATCAAGTTACACCATTCGTCTACTGACACAACTTCTTCATCTTCATCAAACTTCGATGGTTGAGAATAATCAACTTCAGCTTCCACATCTTCATACTCACATTCTTCTCCAACCAATGCTATCTTTTTTGGCTTTGTACATTCATTACTTTTATGGCCAAACTCCTGACAATTGTAGCACTTGATACTGTTATAGACCTTTGTTTTAGCGGCTTCATTGACAATTGGTTTATTGACTGCCTTGGAAACATTAGCACTGCTACTAGAACTCTTATTCTGGTTGTTCGAACCCGCAAACACACCAATCCCTTGTCTCCCTTGTTTCTCCCAAGCTAGAGCTTTCTGATGTGCTTCAGCAACAGATATTGGATTAAACATATTAACCATGTCTTGAATTTGCATTCATAACCCTCCAATATATCTAGCTGTTAGCTGTTCCTCGGTTTCCATAATATCATTCCTTGCAATCAATTGATAGAATTCGTCTGCATAGTCATTCACTGTCTTCGTCCCTTGTCTCAAATTCTGCAAACGATGATAAATAAGAGATTGATAATTGTACGGCAAGAAAGTTGCTTTCATCATCTTTCTCATCTTCTCCCAAGTGACAAATTTTGATTTTCCCATTCTCTATCGAGTTAGTTTAGTTCGTTGCCACCAAGCCATAGCTCTTCCCCTTAGTTTTGTAGCAATTAATTGGACTCCGCGATTCTCAGGCACCTCCTTGAATTTTAAAATTTCTTCAACAGTCGACAACCAATCAAGAAATTCTTCTGCTTGCATACCGCCTTTGAATTCTGGAATTTCCATCCTCATACCTGACTCCCATTTACGATCATTTTCTGAATCCAGATATTGATTTCGCACTTGGCCTCGATTTCGATAATGAATACTACCTCCCTCACCATCTTCCTTAAAATAATATGTATTTCGATATCGATCCTGACCATTTACATCTCTACGATCACGCATGTGCCTTCTACCCTATCTTTCAGCATCACGGTATTGTTCATTTTCGTACCCATGTTGAGTTCTTCCCTCTTCATTTCGATGCCCATGGTGGTCTCGCAACATTCAAACTGATGATTCTCTCCTATCTCGATAAGACTGGGGTGACATCCTCCTTTCTCCCAAAACCGATGGTGAAACCCTGTTTCCACTATGGTTCGAAACTGGTGACGTTCTCCTTTGATTTCGATTCATGCCGTTCATCAATTTCTCCAATTTTTCAATACCCTTATTGAACTTTTCATTGATACGCTGTTCCATCTGCTCAGCTTCTTGTCTTCTATACAAATCTTCAACATTATGAAAGCGATTAGCATGTCTCGGAGGCATGATCATTAAACAATCTCGTTTCCTTCTCTGATCTAGCTCTGATACCAATTAACGCAGCTTATACTTAGGCTCAAACAGTTTAGATACCAAACTGTCACAACCTATCCAGGATCTTCCTCACGAAATGATGATTTCGTGTCAAACAAATTGATAGAACGATAAATGCTCAATTCCGTTGACGGTGATGATGCCGGAATCTAGCTATCTCCAACCCGTTAATCTCGCAAGATACCATGTTGAAAGATCTACAATTCGATCGTTGATCACTCGTAAGTGATACCGAGAATTGGCTTCAACTTCGTTGATTCTTGCACGAATAACCCGAGATGGAAAGAAGTAGGAGATCACACTCAACTTCAACAATGGTGGCCAAAGCTCACACACAATTTTTTTCTTTCAAAATCAACTCCCTTTTACAAATGACAACACACCCCTATTTATAGGAAATTACAACACACGCGAATTAACACCATACGACTCACGACATGCGACTTAACACAATTACAAGTTACGGCATCACAAGCGACTCAATACAACACAAGCGTCTCAACATCATACGCGACTTAACAACAACACACGACCTAACAATACAACAACATGCGACTTAACAATACATCATACACATGCGACTTAACAATATACGACCTAAGAACAATGCGACATAAGAGATTGGCATACGGCTTAAGAAGATATCAGCTTCATGCGACATAAGAAACCATGCGACCTAAGCGACATAGTGACATAAGAGAAAGCACGGCTTCAGGAATGGCTCAAGCGACTTAAGGAATCAGCGACTCAACACATGCGACTTAAGAAATGCGGCATAACTTAACGGCTTAAGAAATGCGACATAAGCTCGAGCGACTTAAGGCATACGTTGGTTGCGACATAAGATTGATCGACATAAGGAATATAACTCGCTTATCATGCGGTGCATCATCTGGCATGCGACTTAAGGATGGTTGGGGCGGCTTGAGGTCGTTGAGCGACTTAAGCAACATAACTCGCTTATCATGATGCGCTGATGGTTAGGGCGGCTTAAGGTCATTGAGCGACATATGTGGTTGCGACTTAAGGAAATGCAACTGAACATGGTGCGCTGCATCAATTCCGCTGCGAGATTCTTTGTCTGTTTTATTTCTTTCTCTTTTCTTATTTACCCCATAACAATCTTTCCTTTTGAACGTTTGGAGTATGACGTGTGTGTCTGCCTAAAACGTCCGAAAAGGCAGGTCGTTACAAACACATACCATATTAATAAAATTGGTCATATTTAATAAAGGGATTACCTAATCCAAAATGTGCATAATTACTTTCAATATTTTTCATTAACATAACATCCATTCTCATAAAATAGTGATTATACTGAGTATATCATCATAAATTAACTATTTAACCAACATATTGAAACATTAATTTCAGCCAAACATCCATGTTATTAAGATGTTTAATATAACATATAAATGGATAATCATGATTATTATAACATAACAAAACATGATTTAAAAAGAGGTGAGAATTTCTCACCTTCGTTTCTACTCCGTCAATCTTTATATGTATTAGCGTGCTTTCGTCATACGAACTAACGCGTAGTTTTTTGAACATGCCACTTTGATTATTTTTTTAAATAAAAGGTTGTGTAGCTTGAAGAGGGAGTACGACTAGGGTAGTGGAGGATATAGGGGGTTTGCGACTTTGGTATGGGTGTGTATGGTGCATCTGGTGGTTTATATGGAGAATTTAGGGGTGTAAGAGGCGGGTATGGTGATTAGAAGCTCGAGTGAGGTGATGGCCAAGAGTGTGTGGAGGTGAGTAGGTGCTTGAGGGGCCCGGGTGGGGGTGTTTGAGGCTTGGCCGTGGATTTTGGGAGGTGAATAGTTGGTTGGCCAAGGCCGTGGAGGTGATAAGAAGGTGGTACGACTTATAAAGTTGGGGATTGGTGTGAAGGAGCTTGGTTAGGGTGATGAGATGGTGGAGTAGAGTTTAATGGAGGAAGAAGGAGGAAACGAAACGGATGAGGAATGATCTTTTAGTGAGAAAGTGAAAATATGCATGCTCTTTTATACATGAAGTTTCTTGCCAAATGATTACAATGCCCTTTTCTACTTTTTGACATTTAAACCATACTTAAAACACTTTTTCCAAGATGAGAAAGGATGTGCATTACTGAGAAGAGAAGGTTGGACGTGATCATAAGTCCTGAAGTAGTGATTTTTCCCTTTTTGGTTAGTTCAAAATGTTTAAATGTTATTTTGCTTAGTTTCCATGCATGAAGAGACTTGCATTAATGATGATAAGATCCTTAGATTTGAAGTAGTAATGATGTTGTACCTTTTTATTAATTAGAAAATGCATAAAATCCATTTTTTCTCTTTTTCCATATATGATAAGACTTTAGGCATTAATGAGAGAAGACGTGTTAGCATTTTTTTTAGCAATGATTATGATTTGAAATCTTATTTAATATGAAAAATAGTCAAATCATGTTACTTTTGATTTATTTATTTACTTTGACTTTTCAAAGTGAATTTACATTTACATGAAAATCTAAAGAATGCATAGTTTGTTATAGTTTGTAAAGATGAAATATATAGGTTAAAAAGTGGATGTGTTAATATAACGTTGCGACGACTCGTTATGGTTGAAAATAACATTGGTATTGACAAATTATAGAGTCAAAATTTGACCTTTTTGCTAAACTACATATTAAGTAAACCAAACTTAAAAATGAATTTCCTATTATGTTAAATGAATTAAAAAAAGTTTATTTAGTTTAAAATTTCATATCATTAGGGTTAATATCAAAATATTGAATTTTGGAGTTACATTCACACAATGTGACAAATTTAGAATATTTTTGTAAAACGATCATAAATATATTTTTCAGACATATTATATTTTTATTATCTTTATTAAGTGATTTCGATATAGTTTGATTTTTTAGCTAAATATTTAAAACTATTTATTTAAGCATTTATTCATTTTTTTACAAAACGTAACTTTTGTTGATTTGTGATAAAAAACCAAATTCTTTATTTTCCATTATTAATCATAAGATAAATAATTTCTCATTACTTATTCATTATTTACAAGATATTTTCTTTAGTTCTAAGCCATTTTAAATTTAAAATAAATAAAATATCTCATTTTTGTAATAGCAAAATTAGGAATCGTTACAAACTACGACAGTAAACTCGGACCGATGTGAAGCACCTTGAAATCATGTACTCGAACCCTAGAATGAGAACTTTCATACGGATAAAACAATCAACGCACAACTTACGTATTTATCCTTTTTATTTCTTTACTATACCGACATATTTTTAGCCACGTTCATTTAACTAACAGTATATTTATAACGACCTGCCTTTTTGGACATTTTAAGCAGACACATACGTCAAACTCAAACCATTCAAAAGGGCAGATTGTTATGGGTGAACAAGAAAAATAGAAGAAATAACAGCAAATATAGAATCTCTCAGCAGAATGACAAAATATGATAATCAAAATAACAGTTCATGAAGCTGTTTACAAACATTGATTATACTTGTACAACACAGAATCAGAGTTACACATATCAAAGATAAATAAACGACAATGCACCGAAACAATATGGTGCAGTGGAATAATATAGTAAATAAAAATAACAACGTCGTCTTCGTCCTCTAGAAACACTCTTCAAATCCTAAAATGCTCTGGTTGACCCGAGCGAATTGAAAAGACAAAACACTCGAGTCAGAACTAAAAGATCTTATGTAAGTTAAATCAGCGGTAAATATGCGTGTCACAGGGTCAGAGATGTTTACGGGGTTTGACATCTCCTATCCAGTGTCTAACGTGAGTGTAGTAACTCAAGAGATGTTCGGGATTCACATCATCTAATGATCCATTAAACTATCTACTATGTAGTACAATACGCTATTATAATATGTCTATAGTGAAGTAAACTATTAAAATAGCATTAAGGTTTTACCCATATCTCCCTTAACATATTTTTATATATTCCCATAGTCTATACAATATCGTAACCAACCGTAAACTGGGCTTATCAAAGGGCATTCCATAGGTATGGCACAAAACAAACTCGTTGTAACAACCAGATATTTTCAGTCATTCGCAGCCGCACATGTCGGACTTGAATTACTCAAAATACCGCATTGTAAATAAATTTGGAGAAAATGAAATACAAATCACAGAATCACAGACACGGAACAAATAGAATACCTCACAGCGGAATATAAAATACATAGTAGTTCATGAAGCTACCACGGAAGAGTCTCAAACAAAATACATAATACAGTCTGAAAACAACATAATAGAAATCCCAAATACATAGAAGTTCACTAATACATGAGATAAACTAGAACAGCTGAAATAGAAAGTAGATATAAATGTAGATAAGCAGAAACTCAAGCAAAGACCAGCTCCAGAAAGAGAATCCAAAGCTGTGAATACTCAGGCTGACCCGAGTGTAAAGTAAAACACAAAACACTCGAGTCAGGGCAATATATAATTATATAATGTAAACCAACTCAAGTGAACTATAGTAGAAATGCACCATAACTTAAAGGATGCTTGGGATCGTCCAT
The DNA here is from genome assembly GCA_030765085.1 of Allium cepa. Taxonomy (NCBI): domain Eukaryota; kingdom Viridiplantae; phylum Streptophyta; class Magnoliopsida; order Asparagales; family Amaryllidaceae; genus Allium; species Allium cepa. The sequence continues at coordinate 363,398,550 of CM060942.1, forward strand.
CCTTTAAGAATCAGTTAAACTATAAATTAAATACATCCCGTGGTTTAAATTTCAAAATGGTATTTTATACTTCAAAATCAAATATCATTTCAAAATTCAGTATCATTGAAAATCCATTTCAAAATATCAAAATATCATAACTTCCAAACCATATTCATCTTTATTTAATCTAAATACCATTACAAAACACATTTCAAAATAGTTTATATTTCGAAACAAATTACTTCATTTTAAATCATAAAATGAAGTTATTACATTTAATAATTAAATTATTAAATTTCCAAAATTTTAGTCTTTCAAAATTCATTTATTCACTTAATTTATTAATACAGATGAATTTTTTTCGCAGCAATTGGAAATTGCTACAGAAAGTAACATTCAAAACAGTTCAACTTAACAAAAGATAACATTTAAATATGCTGTAATAGGATTACATTAGTTTCAAATGAAACTTATTTACATTCAACAATTATAACATTTACAAAAATGCTATAATAGCCTTTAATTAAACTTAGCCATTTGGTTCATTATTATCAACTACAGCATTTACAAATGTTGTGTTATTATTTACATTAGAATTAATAGCATTTTAGAAATGCAGTTAATTAACTTCAAATATTTAGTATATTTTCACAAACAATTATATTTTTATTTAAATCATTTTTAACTTATAATCATATAATTTCACTTTTAAAACAATCATTCAAATACCCTTATATTCATGATTTTATAAAGTTAAATCTCCATTTAAAAATCAAAATTTAATAATAATTCACTTACTAAATTCCAACATTAAATTTAAATTAATTAAATTAAATTTACTTAACACTTAAGTTTAAATTTTCAAATATAACTTAATTTCATTTTTATTTACTTAACTTAAAATTCACTTTTAAGCCAAATTCACAAATTTCCAATTTTAGTTATATTTCAAAATTTCAACTTAAATATTCATTCATTTCACATTTTAACTTTATTCAAAATCATTAATATAATATAAACATCATTTAAATTCACTTAATCCAAATTATCATGAATTTATCAAATTTCATATTTAATTTTAATTCCAATTATCACCAAATTAAAATTTTCCAAAATAACTTACGTTTCTAACTTTACCATTAACTTATTTCACTTATAAATTTGTAGAAAAATCAATAATGCTTTACAAAAATCATTTTTAATTAAATTTAAATCAAAATATTATAATATTTACATTTCTAAAATATTTTAAAATTTTTATAAAAAGATATTTTAGCAATGGGTCTGCATTTCATTTTCTAGCCTAGGTAAAGTGATAAGAGTAATATATCATTTCAACCCGTAATTTACAAAGAAAACCCGAGTTTGATCATTTCAAACCTATAATCCCAAGTAAATGAAAATAATCGAAAATCATTCAGACCTATCATTTCACCCCATAATGATTTTCTCCAGTTCTAAAGTCCGTTCGGGTATGTATCATTTCAACCGATAGTGATTCTAATCTAAAGGGAACTTGCAGTGTGATAAACTGATAAAAATAATAGAACAGTATAATATAATAGAACAGTATAATATAACAGTAATAGATGTTATAACAGGTGTTTAAGCATGAGTGAACATCGTATAATCATAATATAGCAGGTGTAACATGATAATGCATTTTACAGATTCAAAAGGGGTCAATTTACTAGTTATATATGTACATATTGTCTGGTGAGAATAACTCACCTGTTTAAGCTGAAGATGGCGAACAACTACACCCAACAAAGATCCATAAAAGCATGAGAGGATTTGAGTGTGAGAGAGACAAGACTAAATGCCTTGAATACAAGAGACAAAACAATTCAAATAAAATGAATAACACTTCACAAAAATTTAAACAACACATAAATTCATGCACAAAACATCTCCAAACCACTTGCACTTGCCTTCAACATCATATGCCTCATCAATGGGCTGTAAAAGCATTGTAATAGGATGGTTTTGGATCAGGTTTGGATCAGGTTTTGGGTTCCACAAGTCGGCCATACATAGGAAAAGATGATGCAAAGGTATATGTGCATGGAACTACAGCTACAAGGCAACACAAGTGGATTCAAGGCAACATATGTCACAGCCACAAGAAAATATGGGCACAGCCAGGTCTGGTGGGGTTAGCTACAGGTGTTGCAGAGGTGTATGGGTCAACTTTGGCAGGTGGTGGTGGTGTATTGGTCGGCCAAGGAGGAGTTTGAGGCGGTGAAGGCAAAGAAGCTAGGCTATGCGCATTTTCAAGGTGGATATTGCAATTTTTGTGGAGTTTGATCAACTATTGGTGCATGGCCATGGATGGATAGTGGGATGGAGGTGGTGGCAGCCTGATGTGGTGGCGGTGGAGGTGGCCATGGTGAACGAGGAGCAAGGGGCCAAGCATAAAAGAGGAAGAAACAAGTACAAATCAATATAAAACAATGAAAATGGTGAAATAGAAAAAACATTTACCAAAGTTTTTGAACAAGGAGAGGCCGAATTTTTTTCTCAGGAGAGACGAAAAATGTTTTACGTGAAATGAAAAGTGATGGTCGGCTGAATAGAAGAGGTTAAGGTAGCCTATTGAATGAAAAGTTAAATTAGAATGCGAAAAGGTGGACTATAAAAGGCCTTAGGAAAATAAAAGGCCACAAACCTTGTCAAATTTCTCATATATATATTTATATACTTTTAAATAACTGAAAATACTTATAATTTCAGTTAAAATTCGAAAATATAACAGATAAACAAAATATTAATAATTAAATATTAATTAGATATGATTAAAATAAGAAAATAGCACAGAAAATGAAAACTAGTCTAGAAAATTTGAAATTAAGTGGAACAAACTTTGAAAATTTTATATGTACATGAAAAATATTTACAAATAAAGATAAGAACATAAATTAAAAATGCATTCACAAAAATGAATAAATAAATTTTAATTAAATATAATTTAATTGAAGAAAATAGTAGAAAAATAGAAACTAGCCTTTAAAAATAGAGAATATATGTAAAATCACATATAATACAAGTTAGGATAAGATATGACTAATAAAAATATTATTTACATAATTTAAAATTAAGAATATTATTAAATAACTCAATATACACACGATATTGTAAAGGGTATAACTTTCACAATTTAAATAATTTCAACGAAACGAAAAGCAGTATTCATGATATTAAATCTATTTTCATAATAAAAGATAAAATTGAAGAATTAAAATATGTAACTTTAAAATTTAAAAGTCAAAGTTTGACTAGATTGACCAAAATCCACATTTTTGGAAAATATACAATTTATACAGGTTTGAAATTATCATTCACACAAAATTAAAATTTATATTTAAAATAAAAAATTTATTCATTTTAATAAATATAATAAAGTTTTCAAATAAAATATTCAAAATAAACAATTAAAATAAATCAAAAAAATCAGGGTTGTTACACTCTCCCCCACTCAAATCTTTTCGTCGTCGAAAAGAACGAACAAGGAAAATAAGGAAAAGTAAGATAGAAAAATCAAATAGTAGCTGAAAAAACAATTCCGGATTCGAAGCATGAATGCTCTCCTCCATCTCCAGGTACATTCTCGATCATCAATACCCCATCAAACTTTGATCAGACTAACATATTTTCTTAGCTGCATCGTACCTCTGTCGACAATACGAAGTGGCTCTCTCTCGACAGTACATTAAGCTACATATCCAGCTATCAAAGTAGAAGGCTGATCCAAAAAGAGATGGGTCAAGAAGATACTAGAGAAGATATGAGATGTGGAATACATCATGCACTCCAGGCAGCTTCTCGGCAAATCCAAACGATAAGCCAAAGAACCAACTCTTTCTACAATGCAGAAAGGACCCTCGAAGAAGACAAAGGTAGGAATAACTAGAAGGGAAAATAGGTTAAAAGACAAGGATGATGTAATATCCCAGAATTTTTAACAATATCAATTTAATAATCTGTATAAAAAATTAAATTGATATTGATATTTTTGATAATAATAATTAAATTTGATTTGATAATCTTCTTCAATAATTATTTAATTGGTTATTTTATTTTTCAAAGATAATAAATTGGTATCTATTTATAATATAAATATATGGTTTATATTGTAAATAGATTAGTATTGGTTTAATTTTAATAAATAAAGCATATTTTCTAATTCTATTATTTTTAGTAATTTGGAAATTTGTTTTTATTTAATTATAGTTTTTAAAGTTATTAAATAAATGAGCTTGGTTTAAATTTAACTAATGAATCAGGATTTAAAATTCTAATGTATACACTAATAATTTGGAGATTTTGATTTTAATTCAATATTAAGTTTTCAAAACTATTTAATACATAAATAGATGATTTTTAATTCGTAAAGGAAAAAAATGTTTAAATGTTTAAAATAAATTTGGCTTGAGTTTTAAATTTAAAATGAATTAACAAACAAAAAGTTTTATGGCTTAATAAAATAGATAATTTATTAGTAAAAAAACAATTTCTTTTAAAAGATTTTAATTTAATAATGAGACATTTTAAATAGAATATTAATAGTGTATTGTTTTACAAATAAATTTTGAAGAAAAATAGCTTTTGTTATTTCAAAGTTTAATTTGTATTTATAACTTGTTTCTTTTAAATATTAGATTTTGAAGTTAAATTTAAAATCCAAAGTATAGATTTTTGATTTGTTTTAATATGTATATACTTTATTTATATGTATAAGTTGTTTTTACTTCTTTTGTAAATTTATATACATATTTAAATATTAACTAACAAATCAATTAAGCTTAATAAATATAAATGATAACATGTTAATTAATATGCAAATTACTTTTAAAAAAAGAGACATGTGTTGTACTCTTAAAATCCAATTGAACAAGTGTTCAAAGATTAAACATTTAATTTGACAAATGTTAAAATCGTACAAGTTCATTTTGTTTTTAATTTTTTTTCTTTTTCCTTTTATTTAATAAAATTTGAAAATTTACTTAAATAAATGAACGTTTTTCACTCTTGTTCTTCTTCTCATTTCTTAATCAAAGTTAAGAAATTTAAAGCATAAACTCAACACAAACCTGAAATCATGGAAACCTACTCTCAGATTCAAAATCAAATATTCAGAAATCAAATTCACTTCCCTGAAATTTCTCAAATCTGTTACAAGTTCTTCAAGATCAAATCCCTCGTTATCTAGAAGTTTAAATAGGTTGCATGCTAGTAAACTGAAAAAATAAGTATTGCATGTGTGAATGTTGATGTGAAATTGTATTTGTATGAATGATTTTTGTATGACCTTTGTTTATGTTTCCAGTAACCCCTGTTTGTTTTAAATACATATTCTTTTGATCCAATTTCTGTCAGGATCTAGATTACAGACAATCATTGTTTGTTTAAGTTTTAGAGTAAGTTTAAAATTGAATTAAACTAATAATAAATTGGTATTGGCTCTGGAAAACCAAATAAGTGAACAATGTTCAAAAATAACCGAAGATTTAATTATCATGTTTTCTGGATTCTTGAATATGGGTTGAATACTAAAATCATAATGTGATTTTTTAAAAAACAAAAACTAAAATTTTTAATAGGAGGGTTAAGGAGCAGTGAGGGAATGAACTGTATATGAACTGTGGAGTTGCTCTGGTGATTCATGCATCTGGAAGGGATGGGATTCTACCTGGTCATGGAAGAGAGGTAGGAGAAGCTTGGAAAAATGCTGATTGATGAAGAAAGTCATCAGAGTAATTGCGGTAGGGAAAGTTTCTTTGGAACCCTAGTTTTGCTGTGAGATAAGAATTGATCACTACAGCCAAAGTAGTTGATCGAGTGATTGGATATTTTGGTAATCGATAGATTTGTTAAGGTTGAAGTTGAGGCCGGAGTCGCTAGTTGTCAGTTGATCGGAATGTTGCCAGCGGCGAGTTGATAGGTTTGAAGAGGTCTTGGTTGTGGTTTCAAGGTTTGGGAATTTCGCATTGGATTTTGTTTTTAGGAATGATTGTACGATATGATGATCACATCTGAATGTTGGGGTGTTTTTGGATGTAGGAGGATCACCTATGATGGTCAACGGTGGCCGTAATCACCGTGCATATGCACGGTGACGAGATGTATCTGGTGATGTTGGGTTGCAAGTGGAAACAGGGGGAGGTTCTGGTGAGTTGCTCGAAGTAGGTTGGTTGTTGACTCGGAGTAGAGGTGCATTTGTCTCGAAGTAATTTTAGGGGTTTCTCGGGTATGTCCTGTGTTTTCCAGTTTTTTCAGAAACTTGTTTAAATCTGGGTTTAAATTGTTTTAAAATCTGTAGTTTTATTGTTAAGGAAAGTTTAAATCAAATTCAAATTCAAGTTTGAATTTTTGAATTTAAATTCAAATTTAAAGCTCAGTTTTTAAATAAAAATAAAGTTTTAAAAATTAAACTTAATTTACTAATTTATTTTGGTAAAATAGTTTAAACCTTTTAATAATGAAGTTTCTAAGATATGAGTAAGATTTGAAGTTTTATTTAAATATGGAAATCTTAAATTTAAAAATGAACTTCATTTTTTAAATTTAAAAGATGGTTTAAATTTGGAAGTTTTAAACTAAATATAAATTGAAGTTAGTGAAATTTTGAAATGAGTTTTTGTTTTCAAAATTCTTATGAATTTAAACTCTAGGACAAACACTTGTTTGTCTTGCAATTTAAAAAGTTTTAAATTATTTAAACTTTGATAAGTTTAAATTATTCTTATTTTGAAACTTGTATTTAAAATAGAATTTAAAGGTAATTTTCAAAAGTACTTTGTTTTAAATAAATTTTGTTCTAAGAAACAAAATTTAGAAATGTATTATCTTAAATTAATTAAGATAAATGTTTTGGAAGTTTATTTAATTAATAAGGTAATTAAGGAATAGATAGTTAATGTAATTTATTATTATTAAGGTTTAATGAATATTGATTTTGAGGTTAATCAATTTAAAATTAAGATCATTAATTAGATTATAAATTAATGATTAATGAGTTATTGATTATGTAATTAAGCTCTAATCAAGGTTAATTAATTAAATAATTAGATTTTAATTAACGGATGATTAAAGATAATTAAATTTGTAATTAATCTTAGTTAATTACTTAATAAAAATAATTAATGAAGGGTTAATGAAGGTCATTAACCATGATTATTTAAATAACTAATTAATGTGATTAATTTTTTACAATTAATTAGATTAATTAATTTAATAAAAATCAATGGTGAATTGTTGAGAATAATTACTTGATGAAGTAACTAAGAAATTAATTATTTAATGTAATTAATTTAGTTTAATGTGATTGTTTAATTTAATTAATTAAGTTTAATTAATTTTAAACACTTGAGGTTTTAAAGATAATTACTGATGTAATTTATGGATTGAAAATTTCTTGGTGAAGTAATTGATTAATAATTACAGGTTGTAATTAATTGAGGATGTTCAATAATGAAGTAATTTGGAGTAAAATTACTTGTAATTAATCAAGGGATTAATTAAGAAATTAATTAGGGAATAACTAATTTGCTTTAAATAAAGAAATTAAGTGAGTTAATTACTGAATGTGGTTAATCAAGGAGGATTAATAATTATAGATTAATTACTTAAGGTAATTAATTTAAGAAGATAATTAATTAAATATATTTAAGGATCATTAATTAATTAATAAAAATAATGATGTAACTAAAGTTGATTAATTATGATTAATTAATCAATGATAAGTGATTAAAAGTAATTAATTATTGTAATTAATTAAGGATTAAGGTAATTAATTATAGTTAATTAATTAATTAAAGCAATTAGAGGATAATTACTGTTATTGGTTGAAAACAATTAATTTGTGAAATTGATTAAAGATAATTACATGAATGTAATTAAGGATAATTAACCAAGAGTGATTAATTGGGGTGATTATTTTGGATGATTAATTAATTGATTGTAATCAATTAAATGGTTGAGTAAGCAAGATATATTGATGAAGTAATTAATTTATTTTATTTTAAATTAATTAAAGATGGAGTAATTAATTTACTTCACTTTAAATTAATTAGAGATGGAGATAATTAATTTAATTCACTTTAAATTAATTTTATTATGATTAAAGAAATCATTGCTTATATATGAATGGATGACATTGATTGTCTTGGATGCTTTGTGATCTCAGGAATGAGATAGGTGATGTTGTGTGGTATGAATGCTTGGTTGCATTGTGATGATAATATAGATTATCTATTGTGATGATGACATGAATTACCTATTATGATATGGATCATCTGTTTATTTTGATAACGTGATAATCAATTGTGATACGTGAGTTATCTATCTATGTGAATATAGATAATTGAATTGTTTTAACCTTAAACAACTTGGACCTAAAAGACACGCTTTGGATGTTGATGAGATCGGGATCGGGTTTCCATATTTGGATATCCGAAAACCAGATCGATCCAAACTAACGATAGGTCATGAATCTTATGTGAAGAGTGAAGACTCGAGGTGTAAGGACTATCCTTCAGTATAACTCTGTGGGTGATTCCGTAATGAGTTGACCGAATAGTACTTACAGGTTCGAGATGGTGATTCAAAGTGCAAGGGTTATCGTCGTTAACTCTGAGGGTGATTCCAAAATGAGTGTAACGAGATAATGCCTTCGGTTTCGTTCGAACCCGGAACGAACTTGGATGGATCGAATGCTTTCAGAACATCGTCAGGTGGACGATGAGCATTCTAAGTGATATGTTCACTAAAGGTAATCGTAGCCTCAAGCCTCATCAACCGGGAATGGCTAAAACAGGGGAGGTGCAACAAGGCTTCTTGGGTAGCCCCCACTTGAGAGTGAGATTTACCCATAGAGGTCCCTTTATTTCTGCTGTGTGGACAGTTGTTGAGCTCCAACTGTCGGGGTTGTCTTGTTCGGAACTTTTCAGTAAGGAATGGTTCTGGCCTTGTGTTGCAGGGGAGCGGGCGTACTCCTCGGTATGGTGATCTAAGCCACGTACTGTGACGGACGGTACCCAAGTAGCCCTACCATTGTATGGAATCCAAAATCCAATATGTGCCAGCGGTTTTGATTGTATTACCCAATTTTGTTGCTAGTAGCTGGAATTTAATAGATGTAACAATTTCGGCTATTTCATATTTATTTGAAAACCCTAGACCTATTATAATATCACCAGATTTCCTATCAAATATTTTGGTTAGCGTAAGGTAAAAACTTTTCCATGTTTATGTGTGGGAAGTCTTACGTGATACCTTTCTTTTCAAAAGGTTTTGAGATTTAAGCAATCTTAACCTGTTACTCACACCAGACCCATGTCTGACCCGGAGTTTATTCTGTTTTTCTTAAATTCTTGGGTACTCAAATTTTACAAGTAGCCAAGGGATTCAGGTTAGCTTTGACGAAGTATGGAGGAGCAATGGAGCAGGAGGCTTCTATATATAGATATGTAGTATTCCGCTGTGTAGATTTCTCTGAATTGTTTCTTGAACTGTATTGAGTTGTATAACTAGACAGGTGTTTATAACTGTCTAGTATGTGATGTATATCTGTGTAACTCTGATAGTGGTTGTAAACTTTGTAATGTTTATGTTATTAATATAATTTATTCGTTCCGCTGTTTAGATTCTGATATTGTTTCTTTCTTCTCTTCTTTCTTTTCTCTTTCTATCCCTTTCTTTCTTATTAATGGTGCGTCATTCTGTGGAGACGGATGGCGGGTCATTACAGTGGTATCAGAGCTTTAGGTTGAGTGAATACCTAGGCTCTATAGTGGTGTCTATCTTGAGAGAGCGTATTTGTAATTTATATATATATATATATATATATATATTTATTCTACCTATCTGTTAGGTTACCTGTTTAGGTTATCCAATATAAGTTATAAAGGTAGATGAGATAGTGGTGTTTGTAACACGACTACCATTGGTTGGAGTTTGAATGTTTGAAGTTGGAAGTGTATTTGTCGAGACTGTAGGCCTAATATCGTCTCGAGTGAGTTTTGTAGTGATGAAGGACTTCATCGATCTCTAAAGAAAACCTGTTAAGGTTCGGAGTCTATCTTTGAAGTTGAATGAGTAGAATTTGGATCTGGTGATTGAGCAGAAGCGATTAATGGTATTTTGGATACCTCAGGAAGTAGTAGCTGCGTGGTGAGATGCAATGACTATGGATGTTCCCGAAGATGTTTTCTTTGGAACAAGTTTAAGGAAGTAGGTCTGCTTCAATGTTGTGGCTGTGTTCAGCTGGTGTTTCTGTTGAGTTGAAGTCCGAGTTTCTCGAAGAGCTTTGGATTAGGATTCTTTGGCATTTGTGGCAGCAGTGCAGCTTCGAGTGTTCTGTGCGTTCGCAGGAGATCTTCTGGCTTAGTAGTTTTCTAAAGTGGAGTTCAGAAGCAGCAGAGTGAACCCGTTTTTGGGTGGATTGGCTAGTGAAGAGTAAGCTGTTCTGTTTGGTAAAGGGAGAACAGTTTTCCTTGGATTTGGTTTGGGGTTGATCGCAAAATTGACTTGCGATTGTTTGAGTGATCTCTTGGGTTTTCTGAGTTTTTCTGGATGTCTTCAGGAAGTCGGAGTTTTGTTCGCATCTGGAGATTGAGTTTCCTTATCGTCTGGGTTTCCAGGAGGAGTACTACCGCTGGTTCAACTTAGTAGAAGTATGGATTCTAGAGGTAGTGTTTAATGTAGCAGCTTAGAGTTTTGGGGAAATTTTTGAGTTTCTTATGAATCTGTTGAACCATATCTCTGGGGTGTGTGTTGAGTTGTGCTCGTGTTCTTCTTCAACATTCTCTTCTACTTCGGATCAGAGTTGTGTAGCGGAAGCAGTTTGGAAGTGCATCTGTTTTTCTTTTCTGGACAGAAGAAGTTGTTATCTTCTGATGTATGAGGAGTAGGGTTTGATCTTGATTGATCTGGAGGAGATCATTTTGTTGAGTTGATTTGTCTAGTTTGTTTCTAGAGACATCAGCGAAGGTTGAGCTGATCAAGAAGGTTTTAGGCTGCCCTGGATCGTCTGGAGAGTTTTATGGTTAAGAGACGAAGGAATTTGGATTCCGGATTCAAGATTTAATTTTGGATGAGTTTTCTCCAATCAAAAAGGAGCTATAAGTTTGAGTAAGGCTGGAAGGCTAGCTCTGAAGAGTTTTGGATCTTTTCTGTGATCTTGGAGGTTAAATGATTGATCTACAAGATGGAATTGCCAGTTTGGATAACTGGAATTCGATGAGTTTCACGTATCTCTGAGTGAGTACATGTATGATCTATCTCTAGTTGTGAAACCAGCAGTTCTGGATTTTTGGTTGTTGAGTCAGACTCGTCTGTAGTCTGATATCTTGTCTAGTGTTATAGATATAGATGAATATGAGCTTTTGTAGCTTCATAGTATTGATTATTTGGATTCTATAGAGCGAGTATCCCGGTATATATATACACACCTGGGGAAACTCGAAGGAACTTTATCCAGAATTTTGTCTGGATAATTAGATTTGTTTGATTGGTTGAACTGGTTGTTTTGGTTGTTAGCATATGTTTGATATATGCTTGTGTTTTAAACAATAAATCTTTAATGAGATTATTAAATTACCTTTGTTTTAAATTTCTAGGACGAAATTCTTTTAGGGGGAAGGATTGTAATATCCCGAAATTTTTAACAATATCAATTTAATAATCTGTATTAAAAATTAAATTGATATTGATATTTTTGATAGTAGTAATTCAATTTGATATAATAATGTTCTTCAATAATTATTTAATTGGTTATTTAATCTTTCAAAGATAATAAATTGGTTTCTATTTATAATATAATTATATGGTTTATATTGTAAATAGGTTAGTATTATTTTAATTTTAATAAATAAAACATATTTTCTAATTCTATTATTTTTAGTAATTTGGAAATTTGTTTTTATTTAATAATATTTTTAAAGATATTAAATAAATGAGCTTGGTTTAAATTTAATTAATGGATCATGATTTAAAATTCTTATGTATACACTAATAATTTGGAGATTTTGATTTTAATTCAATATTAAGTTTTCAAAACTATTTAATAAATAAATAGATGATTTTTAATTTGTTAAGAAAAAAAATTGTTTAAATGTTTAAAATAAATTTGGCTTGACTTTTAAATATAAAATGAATTAACAAAGAAATTTTTTTATGGCTTAATAAAATAGATAATTTATTCATAAAAATATAATTTCTTTTAAAATTATTTTAATTTAATAATGAGACATTTTAAATACAATATTAATAGTGTATTGTTTTACAAATAAATTTTGAAGAAAAATAGCTTTTGTTATTTTAAAGTTTAATTTGTATTTATAACTTGTTTCTTTTAAATATTAGATTTTTAATTTAAATTTAAAATCCAAAATATAGATTTTTGATTTGTTTTAATATGTATAAACTTTATTTATATGTATAAGTTGTTATTACTTCTTTTGTAAATTTATATACATATTTAAATATTAACTAACAAATCAATTAAGCTTAATACATATAAATGTTAACATGTTAATTAATATAAAAATTACTTTACAAAAAAGAGACATGTGTTGTACTCTTAAAATCCAATTGAACAAGTTTTCAAAGATTAAACATTTAATTTGACAAATGTTAAAATTGTACAAGTGTCATTTTGTTTTTAATTTTTTTTTCATTTTCTTTTATTTAATAAAATTTGAAAATTTACTTATATAAATGAACATTTTTCACCCTTGTTCTTTTTCTCATTTCTTAATCAAAGTTAAGAAATTTAAAGCATAATCTCAACACAAACCTGAAAATCATTGAAACCTATTCTCAGATTCAAAATCAAATATTCAGAAACCAAATTCACTTCCATGTAATTTCTCAAATCTGTTACAAGTTCTTCAAGATCAAACCCCTCATTAAAAAAAGGATCTTCATGCAACTTGGAAATAGAGAATATCTACATCTTTTCTCTGCAAATTCAATAACAACTGCATTCCAGTTACAACAGCTTGCAAACAATTTACAATCTGCATTTTTCAGCCAGCACTTCAATCAACAAGTTCAAAAGGTTAATAGGAGGCTCTGTTTCTTTTAAAATGGTGAGTAACTTTTTAAATCTAAAATTTTAAATAGGTTGCATGCTAGTAAACTGAAAAAAAATAAGTATTGCGTGCGTGAATGTTGATGTGAAATTGTATTTGTATGAATGATTTTTGTATGACCTCTGTTTATGTTTCCAGTAACCCCTGTTTGTTTTAAATACATATTCTTTTGATCAAATTTCTGTCAGGATCTAGATTACAGACAATCATTGTTTGTTTAAGTTTTAGAGTAAGTTTAAAATTGAATTAAGCTAATAATAAATTGGTATTGGCTCTGGAAAACCAAATAAGTGAACAATGTTAAAAAATAATTGAAGATTTAATTATAATGTTTTCTGGATTCTTGAATATAGGTTGAATACTAAAATCATAATGTGATTATTTTTTAAAAACAAAAACTAAAATTTTTAATAGGAGGGTTAAGGAGTAGTAAAGGAATGAACTATATATGAACTGTGGGGTTGCTCTGGTGATTCATGCATCTGGAAGGGATGGGATTCTTCCTGGTGATGGAAGAGAGGTAGGAGAAGCTAGGAAAAATGTCGATTGATGATGAAAGTCATCAGAGTAATTGCGGTAGGGAAAGTTTCTTTGGAACCCTAGCTTTGGTGTGACATAAGAATTGATCACTGTAGCCAATGTAGTTGATCGAGTGATTGGATATTTTGGGAATCGATAGATTTGTTGAGGTTGAAGTTGAGGCTGGAGTGGCTAGTTGTCAGGTGATCGGAATGTTGTCCGCGGCGAGTTGACAGGTTTGAAGAGGGTCTTGGTTGTGGTTTCCAGGTTTGGGAATTTCGCGTTGGATTTTGTTTTCAGGAATGATTGTACGATATGATGATCGCATCTGAATGTTGGGGTGTTTTTGGATGTAGGAGGATCACCTCTGATGGTCAACGGTGGCCGTAATCACCGTGCATATGCATGGTGATGAGATGTATCTGGTGATGTTGGGTTGCTAGTGGAAACAGGGGGAGGTTCTGGTGAGTTGCTCGAAGTAGGTTGGTTGTTGACTCGGAGTAGAGGAGCATTTGTCTCGAAGTAATTTTAGGGGTTTCTCGGGTATGTCCTGTGTTTTCCAGGTTTTTCAGAAACCTGTTTAAATCTGGGTTTAATTTTTTTTAAAATCTGTAGTTTTATTGTTAAGGAAAGTTTAAATCAAATTCAAATTCAAGTTTGAATTTTTGAATTTAAATTCAAATTTAAAGCTCAGGTTTGAAATAAAAATGAAGTTTTAAAAATTAAACTTAATTTACTACTTTATTTTGGTAAAATAGTTTAAACCTTCTAATAATGAAGTTTCTAAGATATGAGTAAGATTTGAAGTTTTATTTAAATATGGAAATCTTAAATTTAAAAATGAACTTCAGTTTTTAAATTTAAAAGATGGTTTATATTTGGAAGTTTTAAACTAAATATAAATTGAAGTTAGTGAAATTTTGAAATGAGTTTTTGTTTTCAAAATTCTTATGAATTTAAATTCTAGGACAAACACTTGTTTGTCTTGCAATTAAAAAGTTTTAAATTTTTTAAACTTTAATAAGTTTAAATTATTCTTATTTTAAAACTTGTATTTAAAATAGAATTTAAAGGCAATTTTCAAAAGTACTTTGTTTTAAATAAATTTTTTTTTTAAAAAACAAAATTTAGAAATGTTTTATCTTAAATTAATTAAGGTAAATGTTTTGAAAATTTATTTAATTAATAAGGTAATTAAGGAATAGATAGTTAATTTAATTTATTATTATTAAAGTGTAATGAATATTGATTTAGGGGTTAATCAATTTAAAAGTAAGTTCATAATTAGATTATAAATTAATGATTAATGAGTTATTCATTATGTAATTAAGCTTTAATCAAGGTTAATTAATTAAATAATTAGATTTTAATTAATGGATGATTAAAGATAATTAAATTTGTAATTAATCTCAGTTAATTACTTCATAAAAATAATTAAAGAAGGGTTAATGTAGGTCATTAACTAGAATTATTTAAATAATTAATTAATGTGATTAATTTTTTACAATTAATTAGATTAATTAATTTAATAGTAATCAATGGGGAATTGTTAAGAATAATTACTTGATGAAGTAATTAAGAAATTAATTACTTAATGTAATTAATTTAGTTTAATGTGATTGTTTAATTTAATTAATTAAGTTTAATTAATTTTAAACACTTGAGGTTTTAAAGATAATTACTTATGTAATTTATGGATTGAAAATTTCTTGGTGAAGTAATTAATTAATAATTACAGGTTGTAATTAATTGAGGATGTTTAAGAATGAAGTAATTTGGAGTATAATTACTTGTAATTAATCAAGGGATTAATTAAGAAATTAATTAGGGAATAGTTAATTTGTTTTAAATAAAGAAATTAAGTGAGTTAATTACTGAATATGGTTAATCAAGGAGGATTAATAATTATAGATTAATTACTTAAGGTAATTAATTTAAGAAGATAATTAATTAAATATATTTAAGAATCATTAATTAATTAATAAAAATAACGATGTAACTAAAGTTGATTAATTATGATTAATTAATCAATGATAAGTGATTAAAAGTAATTAATTGTTGTAATTAATTAAGGATTAAGGTAATTAATTGTAGTTAGTTAATTAATTAAAGTAATTAAAGGTTAGCTACTGTTATTGGTTGAAAACAATTAATTTGTGAAATTGATTAAAGATAATTACATGAATGTAATTAAGGATAATTAATCAAGAGTGATTAATTGAGGTGATTATTTTGGATTATTAATTAATTGATTGTAATCAATTAAATGGTTGAGTAAGCAAGATATATTGTTGAAGTAATTAATTTAATTTATTTTAAATTAATTAAAGATGGAGTAATTAATTTAATTCACTTTAAATTAATTAGAGATGGAGATAATTAATTTAATTCGTTTTAAATTAATTATATTGTGATGAAAGAAATCATTGCTTATATATGAATGGATGACATTGATTGTCTTGGATGCTTTGTGATCTCAGGAATGAGATAGGTGATGTTGCGTAGTATGAATGCTTGGTTGCATTGTGATGATAATATAGATTATCTATTGTGATGATGATATGAATTACCTATTATGATATGAATCATCTGTTTATTTCGATAACGTGATTATCAATTGTGATTCGTGAGTTATCTATCTGTGTGAATATAGATAATTGAATTGTTTTAAAACTTAAAACAATTTGGACCTAAAAGACACGCTTTGGATTTCGATGAGACCGGGATCGGGTTTCCATATTTGGATATTCGAAAACCACATCGATCCATATTAACGATAGGTCGTGAATCTTACGTGAAGAGTGAAGACTTGAGGTGTAAGGACTATCCGTCAGTATAACTCTATGGGTGATTCCGTAATGAGTTGACGGAATAGTACTTACAGGTTCGAGATGGTGATTCATAGTGCAAGGGTTATCGTCGTTAACTCTAAGGGTGATTCCAAAATGAATGTAACGAGATAATGCCTTCGGTTTCGTTCGAACCCGGAACGAATTTGGATGGATCGAATGCTTTCAGAACATCGTCAGGTGGACGATGAGCATTCTAAGTGTGTGTTCACTAAAGGTAATCGTAGCCTCAAGCCTCATCAACCGGGAATGGCTAAAACAGGGGAGGTGCGACAAGGCTTCTTGGGTAGCCCCCACTTGAGAGTGAGATTTACCCCTGTCTAGAGGTCCCTTTATTTCGGCTGTGTGGGTAGTTGTTGAGCTCCAACTGTCGGGGTTGTCTTGTCCGGAACTGTTCAGTAAGGAATGCTTCCGGCCTTGTGTTGCAGGGGAGCGGGCGTACTCCTCTGTACGGTGATCTAGGCCACGTACTATGACGGGCGGTACCCCAGTAGCCCTGCCATTGTATGGAATCCAAAATCCAATAAGTGCCAGCGGTTTTGATTGTATTACCCACTTTTGTGGCTAGTAGCTGGAATTTAATAGATGTAACAATTTCGGTTATTTCATATTTATTTGAAAACCCTAGACCTATTATAATATCACAGGATTTCCTATCAAATGTTTTGGTTAGCGTAAGGTGAAAACTTTTTCATGTTTATGTGAGGGAAGTCTTACGTGATACCTTTCTTTTCAAAAGGTTTTGAAATTTAAGCAATCTTAACCTGTTACTCACACCAGACCCATGTCTGACCTGGAGTTTATTCTTTTTTTCTTAAATTCTTAGGTACTCAAATTTTACGAGTAGCCAAGGGATTCAGGTTAGCTTTGACGAAGTATGGAGGAGCAATGGAGCAGGAGGCTTCTGCGTGTAGATATGTAGTATTCCGCTATGTAGATTTCTCTGAATTGTTTCTTGAATTGTATTGAGTTGTATAACTAGACAGGTGTTTATAACTGTCTAGTATGTGATGAATATCTGTGTAACTCTGATAGTGGTTGTAAACTTTGTAATGTTTATGTTATTAATATAATTTATTCGTTCCGCTGTTTAGATTCTGATGTTGTTTCTTTCTTCTCTTCTTTCTTTTCTCTTTCTATACCTTTCTTTCTTATTAATGGTGTGTCATTCTATAGATATAGATGGCGGGACATTACAGTGGTATCAGAGCTTTAGGTTGAGTGAATACCTAGGCTCTATAGCGGTGTCTATCTTGAGAGAGCGTATTTGTAATTTATATATATATATATATGTATGTATGTATGTATGTATGTATGTATTTACTCTATCTATCTGTTGGGTTACCTGTTTAGGTTTTCCAATATAAGTTATAAAGGTATATGGGATAGTGGTGTGTGTAACACGACTACCATTGGTTGGAGTTTGAATTTTTGAGGTTGGAAGTGTATTTGTCGAGACTGTGGGCCTAATACCGTCTCGAGTGAGTTTTGTAGTGATGAAGGTCTTCATTGATCTCTGAAGAAAACCTGTTAAGGTTCGGAGTCTATCTTTGAAGTTGAATGAGTAGAATTTGGATCTGGTGATTGAGCAGAAGCGAGTAATGGTATTTTGGATACCTCAGGAAGTAGTAGCTGCGTGATGAGATGCAGTGGCTATGGATGTTCCCAAAAATGTTTTCTTTGGAACAAGTTTAAGGAAGTAGGTCTACTTCAATGTTGTGGCTGTGTTCAGCTGGTTTTTCTGTTGATTTGAAGTCCGAGTTTCTCGAAGAGCTTTGGATTAGGATTCTTTGGCATCTGTGGCAGCAGTGCAGCTTGGAGTGTTCTATGTGTAGGCTGGGGATCTTCTGGCTTAGCAGTTTTCTAAAGTGGAGTTCAGAAGCAGCAGAGTGGACCCGTTTTTGGGTGGATTGGATAGCGAAGAGTAAGCTGTTCTGTTTGGTAAAGGGAGAACAGTTTTCCTTGGATTTTGTTTGGGGTTGATCGCAAAATTGACTTGCGATTGTTTGAGTGATCTCTTGGGTTATCTGAGTTTTTCTGGATGTCTTCAGGAAGTCAGAGTTTTGTTCGCATCTGGAGATTGAGTTTCCTTATCGTTTGGATTTCTAGGAGGAGTACTACCGGTGGTTCAGCTTAGTAGAAGTATGGATTCTAGAGGTAGTGTTTAATGTAGTAGCTCAGAGTTTTGGGGAAATTTCTTAGTTTCTTATGAATCTGTTGAACCATATCTCTGGGGTGTGTGTTGAGTTGTGCTCGTGTTCTTCTTCAGCATTCTCTTCTACATCGGATCAGAGTTGTGTAGCGGAAGCAGTTTGGAAGTGCATCTGTTTTTCTTTTCTGGACAGAAGAAGTTGTTGTCTTTTGATGTTTGGGGAGTAGGGTTTGATCTTAATTGATCTGGAGGAGATCATTTTGTTGAGTTGATTTGTCTAGTTTGTTTCTAAAGACATCAGCGAAGGTTGAGCTGATCAGAAAGGTTGTAGGTAGCCCTGGATCGTCTGGAGAGTTTTGTGGATAAGAGACGAAGGAATTTGGATTCCGTAGTCGGAGATTTAATTTTGGATGAGTTTTCTCCAATCAAAAAGGAGCTATAAGTTTGAGTAAGGCTGGAAGGCTAGCTCTGAAGAGTTTTGGATCTTTTCTGTGATCTTGGAGGTTAAGTGATTGATCTACAAGATGGAATTGCCAGTTTGGATAACTGGAATTCGATGAGTTTCACATATCTCTGAGTGAGTACATGTATGATCTATCTCTAGTTGTGAAACCAGCAGTTCTGGAGTTTTGGTTGTTGAGTCAGACTCGTCTGTAGTCTGATATCTTGTCTAGTGTTATAGATATAGATGAATAGGAGCTTCTGTAGCTTCATAGTATTGATTATTTGGATTCTATAGAGCGAGTATCTCGGTATATATAAATACACCCGGGGAAACTCGAAGGAACTTTATCCAGAATTTTGTTTGGATGATTAGATTTCTTTGATTGGTTGAACTGGTTGTTTTGGTTGTTAGCATATGTTTGATATATGCTTGTGTTTTAAACTTTAAAATCTTTAATGAGATTATTAAATTACCTTTGTTTTAAATTTCGAGGACGAAATTCATTTAAGGGGGAAGGATTGTAATATCCCGGAATTTTTAACAATATCAATTTAATAATCTGTGTTAAAAATTAAATTGATACTGATATTTTTGGTAACAATAATTCAATTTGATTTAATAATCTTCTTCAATAATTATTTAATTGGTTATTTTATCTTTCAAAGATAATAAATTGGTTTCTATTTATAATATAAAATTATGGTTTATATTGTAAATAGATTAGTATTAGTTTAATCTTAATTAATAAAGCATATTTTCTAATTCTATTATTTTTAGTAATTTGGAAATTTGTTTTTATTTAATAATAGTTTTTAAAGTTATTAAATAAATGAGCTTGGTTTAAATTTAATTAATGAACCATGATTTAAAATTCTTATGTATACACTAATAATTTGGAGATTTTGATTTTAATTCAATATTAAGTTTACAAAACTATTTAATAAATAAATAAATGATTTTAATTTGTTAAGAAAAAAATTTGTTTAAATGTTTAAAATAAATTTGGCTTGAGTTTTAAATTTAAAATGAATTAACAAATAAAAAGTTTTATGGCTTAATAAAATAGATAATTTATTAATAAAAATATAATTTCTTTTAAAATGATTTTAATTTAACAATGAGACATTTTAAATACAATATTAATAGTGTATTGTTCTACAAATAAATTTTGAAGAAAAATAGCTTTTGTTATTTCAAAGTCTAATTTGTATTTATAACTTGTTTCTTTTAAATATTATATTTTGAATAAAAATATAGAATACAAAATATAGATTTTTGATTTTTTTTAATATGTATAAACTTTATTTATATGTATAAGTTGTTTTTACTTCTTTTGTAAATTTATATACATATTTAAATATTAACTAACAAATCAATTAAGCTTAATAATATAAATGTTAACATGTTAATTATTATGCAAATTACTTTTTAAAAAAAGAGACATGTGTTGTACTATTAAAATCCAATTGAACAAGTGTTCAATAATTAAACATTTAATTTGACAAATGTTAAAATTGTACAAGTGTCATTTTGTTTTTTTTGTTTTTCCTTTTATTTAATAAAATTTGAAAATTTACTTATATAAATAAACGTTTTTCACTCTTGTTCTTTTTCTCAATTCTTAATCAAAGTTAAGAAATTTAAAGCATAAACTCAACACAAACCTGAAAATCATGGAAACCTATTCTGAGATTCAAAAATAAATATTCAGAAATCAAATTCACTTCCTTGTAATTTCTCAAATCTGTTACAAGTTCTTCAAGATCAAACCCCTCATTAAAAAAAAGGATCTGCATGCAACTTGGAAATAGAGAATATCTACATCTTTTCTCTGCAAATTCAATAACAACTGCATTCCAGTTTCAACAGCTTGCAAACAATTTACAATCTGCATTTTTTCAACCTGCACTTCAATCAACAAGTTCAAAAGGGTAATCAGAGGCTTTGTTTCTTTTAAAATGGTGAGCAACTTTTTAAATCTAAAATTTTAAATAGGTTGCATGCTAGTAAACTGAAAAAAAATAAGTATTGCATGCGTGAATGTTTATGTGAAATTGTATTTGTATGAATGATTTTTGTATGACCTCTGTTTATGTTTCCAGTAACCCCGGTTTGTTTTAAATACATATTCTTTTGATCCAATTTCTGTCAGGATCTAGATTACAGACAATCATTGTTTGTTTAAGTTTTATAGTAAGTTTAAAATTGAATTAAGCTAATAATAAATTGGTATTGGCTCTGGAAAACCAAATAAGTGAACAATGTTCAAAAATAACTAAAGATTTAATTATCATGTTTTCTGGATTCTTGAATATAGGTTGAATACTAAAATCATAATGTGATTTTTTTAAAACAAAAACTAAAATTTTTAATAGGAGGGTTAAGGAGTAGTGAGGGAATGAACTGTATATGAACTGTGGGGTTGCTCTGGTGATTCATGCATCTGGAAGGGATGGGATTCTTCCTGGTGATGGAAGATAGGTAGGAGAAGCTAGGAAAAATGCCGATTGATGATGAAAGTCATCAGAGTAATTGCGGTAGGGTAAGTTTCTTTGGAACCCTAGTTTTGCTGTGAGATAAGAATTGATCACTGTAGCCAATGTAGCTGATCGAGTGATTGGATATTTTGGGAATCGATAGATTTGTTGAGGTTGAAGTTGAGGCTGGAGTGGCTAGTTGTCAGGTGATCGGAATGTTGTCCGCAGCGAGTTGACAGGCTTGAAGAGGGTCTTGGTTGTGGTTTCCAGGTTTGGGAATTTCGCGTTGGATTTTGTTTTCAGGAATGATTGTACGATATGATGATCGCATCTGAATGTTGGGGTGTGTTTGGATGTAGGAGGATCACCTTTGATGGTCAACGGTGGCCGTAATCACCGTGCATATGCACGGTGATGAGATGTATCTGGTGATGTTGGGTTGCTAGTGGAAACAAGGGGAGGTTCTGGTGAGTTGCTCGAAGTAGGTTGGTTGTTGACTCGGAGTAGAGGTGCATTTGTCTCGAAGTAATTTTAGGGGTTTCTCGGGTATGTCCTGTGTTTTCCAGGTTTTTCAAAAACCTGTTTAAATCTGGGTTTAAATTGTTTTAAAATCTGTATTTTTATTGTTAAGGAAAGTTTAAATCAAATTCAAATTCAAGTTTGAATTTTGGAATTTAAATTCAAATTTAAAGCTCAGTTTTTAAATAAAAATAAAGTTTTAAAAATTAAACTTAATTTATTACTTTATTTTGGTAAAATAGTTTAAACCTTTTAATAATGAAGTTTCTAAGATATGAGTAAGATTTGAAGTTTTATTTAAATATGGAAATCTTAAATTTAAAAATGAACTTCAGTTTTTAAATTTAAAAGAAGGTATATATTTGGAAGTTTTAAACTAAATATAAATTGAAGTTAGTGAAATTTTGAAATGAGTTTTTGTTTTCAAAATTCTTATGAATTTAAATTCTAGGACAAACATTTGTTTGTCTTGCAATTAAAAAGTTTTAAAATTTTTAAACTTTGATAAGTTTAAATTATTCTTATTTTAAAACTTGTATTTAAAATAGAATTTATAGGTAATTTTCAAAAGTACTTTGTTTTAAATAAATTTTGTTTTTTAAAAAACAAAATTTAGAAATGTTTTATCTTAAATTAATTAAGATAAATGTTTTGAAAATTTATTTAATTAATAAGGTAATTAAGGAATAGTTAGTTAATTTAATTTATTATTATTAAGGTGTAATGAATATTGATTTAAGGGTTAATCAATTTAAAAGTAAGATCATTAATTAGATTATAAATTAATGATTAATGTGTTATTGATTATGTAATTAAGCTTTAATCAAGGTTAATTAATTAAATAATTAGATTTTAATTAATGGATGACTAAAGATAATTAAATTTGTAAATAATCTCAATTAATTACTTAATAAAAATAATTAAAGAAGGGTTAATGAAGGTCATTAACCAGGATTATTAAATAATTAATTAATGTAATTAATTTTTTACAATTAATTAGATCAATTAATTTAATAATAATCAATGGTGAATTGTTGAGAATAATTACTTGATGAAGTAATTAAGAAATTAATTACTTAATGTAATTAATTTAGTTTAATGTGATTGTTTAATTTAATTAATTAAGTTTAATTAATTTTATACACCTGAGGTTTTAAAGATAATTACTTATGTAATTTATGGATTGAAAATTTCTTGGTGAAGTAATTGATTAATAATTACAGGTTGTAATTAATTGTGGATGTTTAAGAATAAAGTAATTTGGAGTATAATTACTTGTAATTAATCAAGGGATTAATTAAGAAATTAATTAGGGAATAATTAATTTGTTTTAAATAAAGAAATTAAGTGAGTTAATTACTGAATATGGTTAATCAAGGAGGATTAATAATTAAAGATTAATTACTTAAGGTTATTAATTTAAGAAGATTAAATATATTTAAGGATCATTAATTAATTAATAAAATTAATGATGTAATTAAAGTTGATTAATTATGATAATTAATCAATGATAAGTGATTAAAAGTAATTAATTATTGTAATTAATTAAGGATTAAGGTAATTAATTGTAGTTAGTTAATTAATTAAAGTAATTAAAGGTTAGCTACTGTTATTGGTTGAAAACAATTAATTTGTGAAATTGATTAAAGATAATTACATGAATGTAATTAAGGATAATTAATCAAGAGTGATTAATTGAGGTGATTATTTTGGATTATTAATTAATTGATTGTAATCAATTAAATGGTTGAGTAAGCAAGATATATTGATGAAGTAATTAATTTAATTTATTTTAAATTAATTAAAGATCGAGTAATTAATTTAATTCACTTTAAATTAATTAGAGATGGAGATAATTAATTTAATTCATTTTAAATTAACTATATTGTGATGAAGGAATCATTGCTTATATATGAATGGATGACATTGTTTGTCTTGGATGCTTTGTGATCTCAGAATGAGATAGGTGATATTGTGTGGTATGAATGCTTGGTTGCATTGTGATGATAATATAGATTATCTATTGTGATGATGATATGAATTACCTATTATGATGTGGATCATCTGTTTATTTTGATAATCCGATTATCAATTATGATTCGTGAGTTATCTATCTGTGTGAATAAAGATAACTGAATTGTTTTAAACCTTAAAACAACTTGGACCTAAAAGACACGCTTTGGATTTTTATGAGACCGGGATCGGGTTTCCATATTTGGATATCTGAAAACCACATCGATCCAAATTAACGATAGGTCATGAATCTTATGTGAAGAGTAAAGACTCGAGGTGTAAGGACTATCCGTCAGTATAACTCTATGGGTGATTCCGTAATGAGTTGACGGAATAGTACTTACAAGTTCGAGATGGCGATTCAGAGTGCAAGGGTTATCGTAGTTAACTCTGAGTGTGATTCCAAAATGAGTGTAACTGGATAATGCCTTCGGTTTCATTCGAACCCGAAACGAATTTGCATGGATCGAATGCTTTCAGAACATCGTCAGGTGGACGATGAGCATTCTAAGTGATATGTTCACTAAAGGTAATCGTAGCCTCAAGCCTCATCAACAGGGAATGGCTAAAACAGGGGATGTGCAGCAAGGCTTCGTGGGAAGCCCCCACTTGAGAGTGAGATTTACCCCTGTCTAGAGGTCCCTTTATTTCGGCTGTGTGGATAGTTGTTGAGCTCCAACTGTTGGGGTTGTCTTGTTCGGAACTGTTCAGTAAGGAATAGTTCCGGCCTTGTGTAACGACCCAGAATTTTTGTTAATTAAAATTTGAATATTTAATTGATCTTAAATATTAATAAGTGAAATTTATAAGTCTAATAATTTATTTTTCGAATATCTGGAATTAATTGATAATTAAATCGATAACTAAATATTGAAATTACAGAAATAATTAAATAACGGGTCTAATATGATTAAAATTGATTTGTAAAATTTTATTATATCATGTTGGAGTTAGAAAGATGTTTGTCAACTTTTAAAATCGAATTTAAAGTTAATCTGTGAAAATTGAATATTTTAATATTTAATTGACGAGCTAAAATAGCCATTTTTCAAACAAACTCGGATTTTGACCAAACTAGTTTCATCGGATCCATAATGTGATATTATTATAAGGTTTCAAATTTCGTGTCAATCGGATTTACGGTTTGTCCGGGGCAAGCCAAAACGCGTAGAAATTCGTTTAATCGGTTTAATTTAAAATCGATCGTTTATTGCCGTAATTTGCACAGATGATCGAATTAGCTTCCGAAACCTATACCATTGTGTTCGGAACGCGAGGTAAACCGTAGAAACGTCAGCCGACATGCTTCGTTTGGAGTTTGGAAAATTCGGGATGAATAGTGTTTTGGAGAATTTTCTATAAAAGGACCCATCCACCTTCACATTTGCAAAACCCTAGCCCCTTCTTCTTTAGGCCGCCACTTTCAATGGCCAGAAACACATGCCACTTCTTCCACTAACTTCTTCCAATCCGTCAACATTCACCAAAAACATCCAACTACAAAGATGAAGATCACAACGAGACCTTTCAATCCATACGGGGATGATGAAAAATGGAGCGACGTGGAAGGGGGAGATTGGCCACGTTTTTTCTGCTGTCACCCACGTTTTCGCAACCAAGAGATGGCCGAGCTTGATGATATTTGGGCCGAAGATGGATTTTTGCACGTGCTTCCATTTGAGGCTAGCCGATCGACTTCTAGTTCATCGATGGTGGAGTATAATTCAATGGAAAAATGGAGGCTAATGGGTTTATTTCTCACGGCTTTGGAAACGTGAGTGAGAAGAAGATAATAACGGCCCAGATCTGGTGCAAATGGAATCAAGGGCTGAGATGAATTCTAGGGTTAGAAAATAAAAATAGAAATTGAATTGATTATATATATTAATTTGTACAAACTTTAAACGTGTATAACTTTTTGATACGAGGTCCGATTTGGACGAAACGAATTGCATTGCAATCGTTTTGTCGAGCACTACGTAATGGAGATGAATCGGAGTCGTTTGGAGCTAGCTTGAATTTTGGGTAAAATTAAACGTCCGTTTAATTTTATTCGAAATAAAACGCGAAAACTGAATTGGAAGCGAGGTGAGAACTTCTCACTCAATCGAATCGGTTTCAATTTAAATTTTAAATAGTTAGATATAAAATTATTGATTGTATGTCGAATGATGATTGTTATCTATTGATTGTTAAAATAGACATTATGCACCGTTAGTAAGCGGATGTTATTTATTAAAAACATATACCGCGATAATTTCACTGAAAAGTGAAATTGGTATTATTATGTACTTGGAGTTGATTTCCCGCATTATATAGCGGATGAGACCCTATTGCGCCATCTATTAAGCGGATAATATTTTATAAATCCCATATACCGCGATATTCCGCTTTGAACGTAATTGGTATTGTGCTAAAATCTTTGGATGCAGGGAAACCGGTTGGAGGGATCCAACTGGATTCCTCACCAGATATTGTGATATTTGTTGATTATCATATTGATATATGATGTTTGGTTTGTCGTAATTAACTATTTGGTGCTGTTGCATCGTCGGATCCATTTTTGAAGTTTTAAAATAATGATTTTTGATTTTAAAAAGAATTTTTGAGTGATTTTTGAAAGTATACGTTTTATTAAATTTTGAATTGTTAAAATAAATAAACATTGTTATTTTGTTGTCATAATAGTTATATTTTTGGAAAATAGTACTTAAGTATGATTTTGGAGTTATATAAGTTTTAAATAACGTTTTGTAAATTATTAAAAGGATTGGATTATTTAAATTGAGATTTTTGAATTATTATAAACGGTGTATATAAAAGATTTCTAAAATTAATATTTATAAATTAAAAATATAGGAATTATAAAATGAGTTTTATAAGTGTTAAAAAGAAGTATAAATTGATTTCATAAGTGAGTGAAATTTATAGATTTATAAATTGTGAAATTTTAAAATAAATGGATTTTCGTAAAATAAAAGATTATAAGTAATTAACTTATAAATTAGATTTTTGGTATAAAATTGAGTTATAAATTGAATTGGTAGATAAAAGTGATTTTCATAAGTTGAAGTTTTTATGAAATGAATACATACATATATATATATATATATATATATATATATGTGTGTGTGTGAATTTATAAATGTTGTTTATAATTCCGCAGTCAATTGAATTTGGTGAAATAAACATAGAAGTTTATAAAACGGGATATATTCGCGATTTTGGATAGCGAATTATCTTTTGTATAATATGTGTCATAATAAAGAGTTTGGATCGGGAGTAATATTCACGATTTTGGATAGTGAATATATTATTAAAGAAAATGGACATGTTTTTGGGGAAGTGATATTATAAAATGAAGTTAAGTGTTTTAAGGATGTTTTAAAATGGATTAACTATTGAAACCATAGATTTCACCATTTATTGTTGAAATAGACGTTTTCGAGAAATAGGAAATAGTGGACTATAACACTGTTGTTATAGTAAATGATTTCCGAAAGGAAATGTTTTATATAGTATTGGGATTTATATATCTATCTTAATTTCGAATCCCTATACTAATGATTTTTGATCGTCGTAACGATGTTTTACGCAACATTCGTTTTGACTCAAATAAATGTGTTTAAGCGCACGTTTTCTTTAAAGAATGAAATATATACTTAATTTCGATTTAAGTATATTGAATATTTTCCAATGTTGAAAATAAATGAATTTGTGAATTACTTATTATTAAATAAGTATGGAAATGTTTTCCAATATGAAGTGAATGTTTTGAGATTTTATCTTTTAAAGATAAATTGAAAATGAACATCAAAAATTGATTTGGAAATCATATATTCATAGATATTTGAGAACTGTAAATTCACTTTGAATTTTATAAAAGAAAGAGAAATTTGTTTAAAAATAAACATTGATTTATTTTTGAAGTGTGGGAATAAATTTACGGATTTAGAACGTAAATATAAAGTAAATCGGTAAGGATTTATTGAATTGGTTTAAATGAACCATTTTGAAATGAAAGTATATCCCGTGTAGGGAAACGATATGAAATTTGTTTTCAAAAGTGGTAAAGGTGAAAGTGATTTGAAAATTTGTCTTCAAATTTTTGAAGTGTGGAAAATTATATATCTAGTAAAGATATTTTGGAAAGTAAATAATTTGGGAAATTATTTGGAATCTGGTGATGTTGAACACGCCTATTGATAGTTAAATAGCCGACTATCAATATTTACCTTTGAATGGGTATTTGTTGTGATTTTCTTGAATTTGAATGCCACACTTATTTTTGAATAAGCGCCCACTATTCGGGTTAGCCGGGAAAGGACCTTGGGGTCGTATAACCCATTCCGAATATGTGATTCGTTGTTATGCATTGCATTTGATGACCAGTGTTGAAGACCGGATATTTGTGAAAACAGAAGGAATACCGTCGAATGTTTCTACATCGGCTGATCTCCGATATAGAAATTTAATACCCTTTGTGATGGGAAGTCCGGTCGTGATTAGTGAATATCCGGATTGCAAGGACTTCTTTGTAAGTGCCTTCGGTTCCGTTCGATCCCGGAACGGATTTGTATGGATTTGTGTCTGACATTACAGTTTGAGATATAAAGCTGGTTTCTATCAAATATATTTCCATTGGTGGCGGAGAATTTATTCTCTTAGCTTAACACCCTTAGAGGTTATGTAGTTGATGGTTACTAGTGATACATTCCCAAATTGGTAATGTGGCATACGAAGTGCTGTTGAGCATTTGATGATCAAAGCACAGCTTTTGTATAAAGCGTGGCTTTGTGGACGAGACTTCGTCGGACCTCACACCCCAGAAATGGTCAAAACAGGAAGGATGCGGCAAGGTTATTAGGGGGTAGCGCCTGTTTAGTGTATGTCATTCCTTTTGGATAAGGGTGGTATCATGGTATGGAGCCCAGATATTTAACCTATGTTGTTTCTGCAAATTTATTGCTTTGTGGTTGTTGGAAATCGAGGAACCTCGGATATAGATCGGTTACGATCGGGGAATGACATATTCGTGCCAGTAGTTACCCAGTTGGGGGTAACTCGGCCTTGTGTTGGCAGAGATCCGGTTAGGTTCTTTGGTCGTCTTTCCAGAGGCGTACCCATGTGGCAATGGGAAGTTCCTTGGCCTGACCATTTGTTGAAAATCCAAAGAAATAATACGAACCTTGTACCGTTTTAGTTGTATAACCTGCCATGGAATGTGGCGGTAACCTGCTATTGAACATGGTAGCTATAGTAGGCATACCATAATAGTCGTATGTTGGCTAAGATTTATATCTTTACTTTAGAAATGATTTTTCCTACACTATGCACTAATAATAATATCAAATGTTTCTTTTTAATGCGTGTCAAGCATCTTTGACTATCATAAAGAGAAATCTCCTCCGATATCACGTTTGCATTGTGTGTGTGTGCGGGAGGCCCTATGGTAGTCTCATTTTCAAAAAAGCATTGCGAATCTATTTTAAAATTATCATGTTCTTTATTTTAAAGATAAAATGTTTTAGTTCTCACACCAGTCACATGACTGACTCGGAGTTTATTGTTTCCCTTCCTAAACTCTGAGTGCCCACCAATTTCCAGACGGGCAGTCTAAAGTCAGGTTATCAGGATATTCTGGAATTCAGGAGTTGCTGGAGGCAAGCTGGATGGCATGGCGTATTCACTAGTATATAGTATTTCCTTTCCGTTGTTTGTTGTTTTTTGTTGTACACTCTGATGATGTAATGTAATATAAAGTGATGTAATGTAATAGCTGATATTGTTCTTTGTTTAAAGATTATTCATTTATCTATTATATGTTGTTCCGCTGCGATCGTGAGATTCTGATATTGTTCTTTTGTTTCTTTCTGTTATGTTCTATCTTTTTCTCTCTTCTTCTATCTTTTCTTCTTCTTTAACCATAACGGTATGGTTTTCCGGCCTTCGATTGCTCGGCAGTTGATACAGTGGACGTATTGATGTCGGTTTTCGAGCGTCGAAAAGTCGCGTCATCACATTAGGTATCAGAGCTTATGGTTAAGCGACAACCATGGCTCTGTTGGGAATTACTCATTTGAGATGGAGTCAGTAGTACTCTAGAATGAGTTTGAGTGTAATAATAGATACGAGCACATATTTGTTAGTGAATATGAAATTGTTTTATATTGTGATGATTGCTTTGTTGAGTGGTATATGGATTCTGGTCAATACGAGTAATAACGTTGTTGATAGGGATCTCTAAACACTTGTACAGAACAATTTGACACGATATTGTTTTAAAATAGGGTAAATGAAATAATTTTACCTTGATTATATTTTATACATAAAGGAAATAATTTTTCAGAATTATTAAAGTGTATATCAATTGATTGTTTGATTGTTGAATAAAAACAACAGCTGTAAAAGAATGAATTATATAAGCATATGAATTATAAGTATGAAGGTGTAATTAAAATGATTTACACTTGTGAAATAATCTTATATATAAGAAGTGAAATTCTATAAGTAAAAGATTTATAAATGTGATTTATAATCTAAAAAACAAAATTCCAGAGAAATGTTTTGAAAGGACTTGATATTTTGGGAAAATTGTTATGGAGAAATTGAAGCTCTAAACCCTTTTCGGTCACTGGAAAATAATTCCAATGATGATCGCGACATCATTGGTGTTCATTTTCGGATTTTCGAAAGAGTGATTGCTGCCAAATTATTTTAAATGAAAGTTGTTTGGGTTTGGTTTTGGAAATTCAAAAGATAATTTGAATTGATTACAAAAATGGTTTTGAAAGGTTGAAAAGACACTGTAATCCTATTAAAAATATTATGGGAATGATAAATGAGTTGATAACTTATACAATTTGAATTTTGATAGAATAAATTTAACTTAAAGGATGGAGTTAAATTAAAGTAAGTATAAGTGAATCAATAAAAATCCAAGTGGTAATTGTTGAATATAAGTTGTATAACTTATGAATTGAGAAAAGGATAAGTAAAACCAATTATTGAAGTGGTTAAACAATTTTGTTAAGCAAAATGAGATGGAATTTGAATAAGTGGTGGAATTTGACTTCGGTAAAAAGTTAAATAGAATTTACTTTAGAATTGAAATTTGAATTGAAATTATAAGTGGAAATTAAAGTTAAGATTAAACAAAAGATGTTTAATTGGAATATAACTTAAGTGATGAAGTTGAAATTTTTATAAATAAGTGAAGTGATGAATATGGACTTGAGTTATGTAATGAATTTCAACCTTATTTGTAACGTTTGCGATTTTTCGTTGCCGAAAAACCGAAATGTTATGGGTTTTAAAAAGAATTTAAGAAGAGAAAAAGAAAGAAGAAGAAGAGAGAAAAAGATAGAAAAATAGAGAGAGAAGAGAAAAGAACATATAAAATGGAATTGAAAGAAAATAGAGCATAGAAAATAGAAAGAACGAAGAGAAAAAGAAGATAGAAAACTTTTAAAATAGAAGAAAAAGAGAATAGAACAGAAAGAAAATAGAAGAAAATAGGACGGAATAGAAAACAACAGAACAACAACATAATCTCACAATTCGCAGCGGAACAACATATAATAATAAATGAATAATCTTCAAAACAAAGAACTATATCAGTTATTACATTTTATACAGTACATTTCATTACATCAGAGTGTACAACAACATACAACAACAAACAGTGCAGCGGAAAAAAGAAATACTATATAAACTAGTAATACACCATGCCATCCAGCTTGCTTCCAGCAACTCCAGAATATCCTGATAAACCTAACTCTTGACTGCCCGTGTGGAAATTGGTGGGCACCCAGAGTTTAGGAAGGAAAACAATAAACTCCAAGTCAGTCATGTGACTGGTGTGAGAACTCAAAACAGTTTATCTATCTCAAAACAGTTTATCTAACTTTAAAATCAAAATAGAAGAATATTTCTTTTTTTTTTATTTTAAGTCAATTCGCAATGCTTTTAAAAATGAGACTACCATAAGACCTCCCGCCACACACACAATGCAAACGCAGACTTGGAGGAGATTTCTCCTTATGATAGTCAAAGATGCTTGATACGTATTAAAAAGAACATTTGATATTATTATTAGTGCATAGTGTAGGAAAAAATCATTTCGAAAGTAGAATATAAATCTTAGCCAGCATAGACATTTCGAACTATGCCTACTATAGCTAACTATGTTCAATAGCAGGTTACCGCCACATTCCATAGCAGGTTATACAACTAAAACCGTACAAGTCACGTATTGTTTCTTTGGATTTCTAACGAATGATCAGGCCAAGGAACTTCCCATTGCCACATGAGAATGCCTCTGGATGGACATCCCCGAGAACCAAACCGGGTCTCTACCAACACAAGGCCGGGTTACCCCTAACTGAGTAACAACTGACCAAATATGCCATCCCCCGGTCCTTTGGGACCTTTTCACCGAGCGCTCGTAATCAATTCACATAATCATAACAAAGTGTTTTCAACATGAGTAAGTATCTGGGCTCCATACCATGATACCACCCTTTTCCAGAAGGAAATGCACACATCCTAAAGGGTGCTACCCCTCATAACCTTACTGCTTCTTTCCTGTTTTGACCATTCACGGGGTGTGAGGCTCGACGAAGTCACGTCCACAAAAACATACTTTATAAAAAAGCCATGCTTTGGATCAACAAATGATCATAGAGATGATCACAAAAATAGACGATCAAATAAACGATCCTATCACAAATAATAAACACAATGATTATTTCAGCATCACTCAGCATATCACATTACCAAATTGGGAATATATCGCTGATAACTTCAACTATATAACCTCTGAGCTCGTACGTCTCATAGAAGGGTGTTAAGCTAAAAGAATAAATTCTTCGCCACCAACAGAAATATATTTGAAAGAAATCGGCTTTATATCTCAACTTGTAATGTCAGACATACAATCCATACAAGTCTGTTCCGGGCTCGAACAAAACTGAAGGCACTTACAAAGAAGTCCTTGCAATCCGGATATTCACGATCCTGATCGGATTCACCATCACATATGGAGAACTCAATACCGTAGCTACTCGGTGCAGAGTCAATCGACAGGTCATCCTATCGTTCTCGCAAATACCGGGTCTTCAACACCGATCTTCAATGCAATTTATAACGACGTATCACTTATTCGGAATGGGTTATACGACCCCATGGTCCTTTCCCGGTTAACCCGAATAGTGAGCGCTTATTCAAAAATAAGTGTGGCATTCACATTCAAACAAATCACATCAAATACCCATTCAAAGGGAAATATTGATAGTCGGTTATTGAACTATCAATGGATATGCACAACATCACCAGATTCCAAATTATTTTCCAAATTATTTATTTTCCAAAATATCTTTACAAGATATATTATTTTCAACACTTCAAAAATAAATCAATATTTATTTTCATACAAATTCCACTTTCTTTTATAAATTCCATAGTGAATTTATATTTCAAAATATCAATGAATATTCGATTTCAATTATTCATTTCAATTTATCTTCAAAAAGATAAATTCTCTAATATTCACCTTATACTGGAAAACATTTCCATACTCATTTAATAAGTAATTCACAAATCCATTTATTTTCAACACTTGGAAAATATTCAATATACTTGAATCGAAATTAAGTATATATTTCATTCTTTAAGGAAATCATTCTCTTAACCATATTTATTTGGGCCAAAACGAATGTTGCGTAAAACATCGTTACGACAACCCAAAATCACTAGTATAGGGATTCGAAATTAAAATAGATATATAAATCCCAATACTATACAAAACATTTCCTTTTGGAAATCATTTACTATAACAACAGTGTTATAGTCCACTATTTCCTTTTATTTCTCGAAAACGTCTATTTCAACAATGAATGTTGAAATCTATGGTTTCGAATCTCAACACATTTTAAAACATTGTTCGATCGTTTTAATTCTATTTAAAACATCCAAATCCAA
Source organism: Allium cepa (assembly GCA_030765085.1). Lineage (NCBI taxonomy): Eukaryota > Viridiplantae > Streptophyta > Magnoliopsida > Asparagales > Amaryllidaceae > Allium > Allium cepa. The sequence goes on from CM060942.1 coordinate 363,432,581, forward strand.
AACAATTTCTTTAACGTGTTATTCACTATTCAAAAACGTGAATATACTACGTTAACACATTTCATCCTTTTATACATTTTATTTAAAAGAATTATTCACTATTCAAAAATGTGAATATAACTCCATTTATAGGTTTCAACAAATTTTCTTGTCAAAATAAGTCATTTGCGAATTTATAAAACAACGTTTATAAATTCCATTCTATTTATTTATAAAAACTTCCTTTTTATAAATTCTTTTATTAACCTATTCCAGTTTATAACTCAATTATAAACTAAAAGTTCATATTATAAGTTAATTACTTATAAAACGATTATTTCACAAAATCGTTCTTTTAAACTACATAATTATGAATCTTATAACTTATAAGATTCAATTATTCATCCAAATATATTCTTTAATAATTTCACAAAATTTATAAATCTTACTATTTATAAATTTCATTTATAACTTCACCATTTAAAATTTTATGAATTCCATTCATTTACAAAAATTCTTTTTCACTTCATTCAAACACTTATGAAAACTCGTTTTATAATGTCAATATTTCAATTTATAAATATCCATTTATAAATCTCTTAATATAAATCAATTTATATTATTCTTTTAAAATGTCTTTAATCTCCTTTATTATTTCACCATTTTGATTCATAAAAAAATTAAATTTTATAAATCCTATATTTCAACTTTTCACAATAAATTCAAAAATTCCGATTTTACTATTTTATAAAATCATCAACCCTTATTTCTCAAAAATCAGCTTTTAACTTTATTTCACAAAAACCATAATTTTATAACTTTTAAAATTATAACGTTTATTTATTTAACATGGATCAATTCCAAAAATATAGTATATTTTCAAAAATCACTTTTAAAAATCATTTTTAAATTTTCAAAGTTTGGTCCAATGATGCTACATACCAAATAGTCAATCACGACAACAACGATATCATATATCGATATGATAATCCATCAAATATCAAAATATCTGAAATCAAATAAATACTGTTGAGGAATCCAGTTGGATCCCTCCAACCTGTTTTCCTGCATCCACAAACATTAGCACAATACCAATTTCGCTCCAGTACGAAATTATCGCGGTATATGGGATTTAATAATATTATCCGCTTAATAACGGCGCAATAGGGTCTCATCCGCTAAACAAAAAATGCGGGAAATCAATAACTCCAATATATACATATGCCAATATATATATATTGCTACTATATATAATACCAATTTCACTGTTTATGAAATATTCGCGGTATATGTTTTTAATAAATAAATCCGCTTACTAACGGCGTATAATGTCTATTTTAACAATCAATAGATATCAATCAACATTCAAACATGCATACAAATATTTTAAATCTAACTATTTAAAATAAAATCGAAACTGATTCGATTGAGTGAGAAGTTCTCACCTTGATTTTAAATTCCGTTTTAGCGATTTATTTCGAATAAAATTAAACGGACGTTTAATTTTACCCAAAATTCTCACTAACTCCAAACGACTCCAATCCAATTTCATCGCGTAGTGCTCGTCCATATGATTCCAACGCAACTGAGTTTGCATTTTTTCGACCTCGTATGAAAAAGTTATGAATTTTTAAAGATTGTACACGATTTATATAACTTTTTTCAACATAAACTAACTAATTTATAACCTAACTAATTTCTGGCCACAAGATCTAAGCCCAATGCATCTCTGCCGTCCCCTGCATCCCCTTCTTCCCCGTATGCATCTCCAGGCCGCACAATTCAAAACCGAACCCATTTATAGTATATTAGGGTTAAATTTTTCACCATCTTCGCTCAACTTGAATTCGATCAGGAAGCTCCACTTCGAAGCCCCTTCCACCACCTGCCTTCGGCCACAATAGGGAGGAGCTCGGCCCCCTAGGTTGCATTAAAAGTCGTGCACAAGTCAAGGAGGACGCGAGCCATTATCTCACGATCCACTCGCCCATATTCAATCACAGCCGTTCAACTTGAAGCTCTCGTCGTGCTCTTCAATACTCTAGTTGAAAGATTCTCGAATCGTTGGGTGGATGAAGAGATAATTGAAGAAAAACGAGGGTGATTTTCGGCCATTGACCCATAACTGGCGGCTAGGGTTTCATTAGGTTTTTTTTTTTTTTTAATTATGCGAGAGGTGGTGCTATTTATAAAGAAACGATCGACACTATTCATCCCGGAAATTCCGAACTCCGATTTACGCGCCGTAACCAGCGTTTCTAGGGTTTACCCCACGTTCCGGACACAATGGAACAGGTTTCGGAAGCTAATTTGGAAGTATGTGCGAGTTATGGCAATAAACGCTCAATTTGAATTAAACCGATTTAAGCGATTTTCTAGGCGTTTTAATTTGTACCGGACAAACGGTAAATCCAATTGACTTGAAATTTAAAACCTTACAATAATATCACATTACGGATCCGATGAAACTGGTTTCGTCGAAATCCGAAACTTTTGAAAAATGGCTATTTTAACTCGCCAAATTAAAATTAAAAATAATTCGATGCGTTTCGAGCTGCCACGATCAAACGATAGCTCCGATTGACACGAAATTTGAAATCCGGTAATAACTAACTATTATGGATCCGATGGAACTGGTTTCGTTCAATTCTGAGACTCTTCAAAAATTGACTATTTTCACTAGTCGATTTTAATATTAAAATATTCAATTTTCACAAATTAACTTTAAATTCGATTTTAAAAGTTCTAAAATATCCTTCTAACTTCAATATGATAAAATAAAATTTTACAAATCATTTTCAATCATATTTAACTCAATTTTCAATTATTTTAATAATTTAACATATTAAATTATCGATTTAATTATTCAATTAAATCCAATAATTCAAATAAAAATTTATTTGACTTATAAATTCACTTATTAATATTTAAAATTAATTAAATATTCAAATTTTAATTATTAAAAATTCTGGGTCGTTACAATCTTCCCCCCTTAAAAGAATTTCGTCCTCGAAATTATCAAGTAAGAAAGTTACATAATTCTATTAATTTTCCATAAATCCATAGTTAAACTTCTTACAATAACTTTACTAAGTTTTCAAATCATACTTAGTTATCTTTTCAAAAACAACTACTATTATTTAACTTTCAATTTCTAAATCAAAGTTAAAGTTTTCAAAATTTTCCAATTTTCTCAAATTTTTCTAACGCCTTAAATTTCCGGAAAAATTCGCCATAGTCTCCTTTGCGCGGCTCGATCCGAAAAAAAAAATGACAGTATATATATCACAAATATACATCTCATCGAGTAATGAGGCATCCCGAAGGGAAAAAAGTATAAAAGTACGGTATGTAATCCGAGATATGTACCTTATATTTTATTAGCGAGCATATACGGCTAATATAGCGCGAAAGCGAGCTCCAAATGCGAAGCAAACGCGATCCGCACCTACTAATTACTCAACAAACAACATGAGAATCATGTATATAGACAATAATATCGATATACAACATATAGCAACATAATACTATATATGCCAACATAGCAAATGCAGCAAAAGCAACAAATGCAAACATTAACCAACTATCATTCATAACCAACAAATGTTCATTCCTATTTTCATTAATATTAAATGAAATAGGTTTTCAATTTAATCACATTTGATTCATTAACAGTGGATGTTCTTACTAACATTCATTTTTCAATTAGTTTATATTCACTAATTCATGTTCAAGTTGGTTCACTTCCAATTCAAATTCAATTCTATTTAAGATTCATTTAACTTCCAATTGGATTTTAATCACTTTAGCTTTCAATTTCATTAACTCTTAATGAATTTATATTCAATCAATTAACAATCATATAACAACCAATGTATATTAATTGCAACCAAATTCCTTTGCTTTCAATTGGTTTATATTAGATTGATTTTCATTTTATTATTCAACTTCCAATGACATTAGATTTTAATGAATTTCACTTACATTCATTATTTCATATCAATTTAATTCACATTCAATTGATTAATATTCAATCCATTCATTCAATCCAATTTCTAAAGTTGAATTTCATTTCATATAACTCAAGTTCATTTTTATTACAACTCATATTCATAAATATATTCATATAGTTTCACTTCTTATATATATAAGTTCATTTCACAGTTGTAAATCACTTTAATTATAATTTAATTCTTATAATTCTTTTGCTTATACAATTATTCTTCAATTTAGACTATTCAAACAACTAAACAATCAACTTATTTTCACTTTAATAATTCTGAAAAATTATTCCTTTATATATAAAATATAATCAAGGTAAAATTATTTCATTTACCCAATTTTAAAACAATATTGTGTCGAATTATTCCATTCAAGTGTTTAGAAACCCCTTCGGCATAGTCTTGCGGACCATGCTGACGAAAGTTCATATGCCACTCAATAAACCAATCATCACAATATAAAACAATTTTATATTCATTAACAAATACGCTCTCATAGCTATTATTACACTCAAACTCAATCTAGAGTACTGCTGACTCTATCTCTAATGAGAAATACCCAACAGAACCATGGTTGTCGCTTAACCATAAGCTCTGATACCAAATGTAACGTTTGCGATTTTTCGTTGCCGAAAAACCGAAATGTTATGGGTTTTAAAAAGAATTTAAGAAGAGAAAAAGAAAGAAGAAGAAGAGAGAAAAAGATAGAAAAATAGAGAGAGAAGAGAAAAGAACATAGAAAATGGAATTGAAAGAAAATAGAGCATAGAAAATAGAAAGAACGAAGAGAAAAAGAAGATAGAAAACTTTTAAAATAGAAGAAAAAGAGAATAGAACAGAAAGAAAATAGAAGAAAATAGGACGGAATAGAAAACAACAGAACAACAACAGAATCTCACAATTCGCAACGGAACAACATATAATAATAAATGAATAATCTTCAAAACAAAGAACTATATCAGTTATTACATTTTATACATTACATTTCATTACATCAGAGTGTACAACAACATACAACAACAAACAGTGCAGCGGAAAAAAGAAATACTATATAAACTAGTAATACGCCATGCCATCCAGCTTGCTTCCAGCAACTCCAGAATATCCTGATAAACCTAACTCTTGACTGCCCGTGTGGAAATTGGTGGGCACCCAGAGTTTAGGAAGGAAAACAATAAACTCCAAGTCAGTCATGTGACTGGTGTGAGAACTCAAAACAGTTTATCTATCTCAAAACAGTTTATCTATCTTTAAAATCAAAATAGAAGAATATTTCTTTTTTTTTTTTAAGTCAATTCGCAATGCTTTTAAAAATGAGACTACCATAAGACCTCCCGCCACACACACAATGCAAACGCAGACTTGGAGGAGATTTCTCCTTATGATAGTCAAAGATGCTTGATACGTATTAAAAAGAACATTTGATATTATTATTAGTGCATAGTGTAGGAAAAAATCATTTCGAAAGTAGAATATAAATCTTAGCCAGCATAGACATTTCGAACTATGCCTACTATAGCTAACTATGTTCAATAGCAGGTTACCGCCACATTCCATAGCAGGTTATACAACTAAAACCGTACAAGTCACGTATTGTTTCTTTGGATTTCCAACGAATGATCAGGCCAAGGAACTTCCCATTGCCACATGAGAATGCCTCTGGATGGACATCCCCGAGAACCAAACCGGATCTCTACCAACACAAGGCCGGGTTACCCCAACTGAGTAACAACTGACCGAATATGCCATCCCCCGGTCCTTTGGGACCTCTTCACCGAGCGCTCGTAATCAATTCACACAATCATAACAAAGTGTTTTCAACACGAGTAAGTATCTGGGCTCCATACCATGATACCACCCTTTTCCAGAAGGAAATGCACACATCCTAAAGGGCGCTACCCCTCATAACCTTGCTGCTTCTTTCCTGTTTTGACCATTCACGGGGTGTGAGGCTCGACGAAGTCACGTCCACAAAAACATACTTTATACAAAAGCCATGCTTTGGGTCAACAAATGATCATAGAGATGATCACAAAGATAGACGATCAAATAAACGATCCTATCACAAATAATCAACACAATGATCATTTCAGCATCACTCAGCATATCACATTACCAAATTGGGAATATATCGCTGATAACTTCAACTATATAACCTCTGAGCTCGTACGTCTCAGATAAGGGTGTTAAGCTAAAAGAATAAATTCTTCGCCACCAACAGAAATATATTTGAAAGAAATCGGCTTTATATCTCAACTTGTAATGTCAGACATACAATCCATACAAGTCTGTTCCGGGCTCGAACAAAACCGAAGGCACTTATAAAGAAGTCCTTGCAATCCGGATATTCACGATCCTGATCGGATTCACCATCACATATGGAGAACTCAATACCGTAGCTACTCGGTGCAGAGTCAATCGACAGGTCATCCTATCGTTCTCGCAAATACCGGGTCTTCAACACCGATCTTCAACGCAATTTATAACGACGTATCACATATTCGGAATGGGTTATACGACCCCATGGTCCTTTCCCGGTTAACCCGAATAGTGAGCGCTTATTCAAAAATAAGTGTGGCATTCACATTCAAACAAATCACATCAAATACCCATTCAAAGGGAAATATTGATAGTCGGTTATTGAACTATCAATGGATATGCACAACATCACCAGATTCCAAATAATTTTCCAAATTATTTATTTTCCAAAATATCTTTACAAGATATATTATTTTCAACACTTCAAAAATAAATCAATATTTATTTTCATACAAATTCCACTTTCTTTTATAAATTCCATAGTGAATTTATATTTCAAAATATCAATGAATATTCGATTTCAATTATTCATTTCAATTTATCTTCAAAAAGATAAATTCTCTAATATTCACCTTATACTGGAAAACATTTCCATACTCATTTAATAAGTAATTCACAAATCCATTTATTTTCAACACTTGGAAAATATTCAATATACTTGAATCGAAATTAAGTATATATTCCATTCTTTAAGGAAATCATTCTCTTAACCATATTTATTTGGGCCAAAACGAATGTTGCGTAAAACATCGTTACGACAACCCAAAATCACTAGTATAGGGATTCGAAATTAAAATAGATATATAAATCCCAATACTATACAAAACATTTCCTTTCGGAAATCATTTACTATAACAACAGTGTTATAGTCCACTATTTCCTTTTATTTCTCGAAAACGTCTATTTCAACAATGAATGTTGAAATCTATGGTTTCGAATCTCAACACATTTTAAAACATTGTTCGATCGTTTTAATTCTATTTAAAACATCCAAATCCAAAACAATTTCTTTAACGTGTTATTCACTATTCAAAAACGTGAATATACTACGTTAACACATTTCATCCTTTTATACATTTTATTTAAAAGAATTATTCACTATTCAAAAATGTGAATATAACTCCATTTATAGGTTTCAACAAATTTTCTTGTCAAAATAAGTCATTTGCGAATTTATAAAACAACGTTTATAAATTCCATTCTATTTATTTATAAAAACTTCCTTTTTATAAATTCTTTTATTAACCTATTCCAGTTTATAACTCAATTATAAACTAAAAGTTCATATTATAAGTTAATTACTTATAAAACGATTATTTTACAAAATCGTTCTTTTAAACTACATAATTATGAATCTTATAACTTATAAGATTCAATTATTCATCCAAATATATTCTTTAATAATTTCACAAAATTTATAAATCTTACTATTTATAAATTTCATTTATAACTTCACCATTTAAAATTTTATGAATTCCATTCATTTACAAAAATTCATTTTCACTTCATTCAAACACTTATGAAAACTCATTTTATAATGTCAATATTTCAATTTATAAATATCCATTTATAAATCTCTTAATATAAATCAATTTATATTATTCTTTTAAAATGTCTTTAATCTCCTTTATTATTTCACCATTTTGATTCATAAAAAAATTAAATTTTATAAATCCTATATTTCAACTTTTCACAATAAATTCAAAAATTCCGATTTTACTATTTTATAAAATCATCAACCCTTATTTCTCAAAAATCAGCTTTTAACTTTATTTCACAAAAACCATAATTTTATAACTTTTAAAATTATAACGTTTATTTATTTAACATGGATCAATTCCAAAAATATAGTATATTTTCAAAAATCACTTTTAAAAATCATTTTTAAATTTTCAAAGTTTGGTCCAATGATGCTACATACCAAATAGTCAATCACGACAACAACGATATCATATATCGATATGATAATCCATCAAATATCAAAATATCTGAAATCAAATAAATACTGTTGAGGAATCCAGTTGGATCCCTCCAACCTGTTTTCCTGCATCCACAAACATTAGCACAATACCAATTTCGCTCCAGTACGAAATTATCGCGGTATATGGGATTTAATAATATTATCCGCTTAATAACGGCGCAATAGGGTCTCATCCGCTAAACAAAAAATGCGGGAAATCAATAACTCCAATATATACATATGCCAATATATATATATTGCTACTATATATAATACCAATTTCACTGTTTATGAAATATTCGCGGTATATGTTTTTAATAAATAAATCCGCTTACTAACGGCGTATAATGTCTATTTTAACAATCAATAGATATCAATCAACATTCAAACATGCATACAAATATTTTAAATCTAACTATTTAAAATAAAATCGAAACTGATTCGATTGAGTGAGAAGTTCTCACCTTGATTTTAAATTCCGTTTTAGCGATTTATTTCGAATAAAATTAAACGGACGTTTAATTTTACCCAAAATTCTCACTAACTCCAAACGACTCCAATCCAATTTCATCGCGTAGTGCTCGTCCATATGATTCCAACGCAACTGAGTTTGCATTTTTTCGACCTCGTATGAAAAAGTTATGAATTTTTAAAGATTGTACACGATTTATATAACTTTTTTCAACATAAACTAACTAATTTATAACCTAACTAATTTCTGGCCACAAGATCTAAGCCCAATGCATCTCTGCCGTCCCCTGCATCCCCTTCTTCCCCGTATGCATCTCCAGGCCGCACAATTCAAAACCGAACCCATTTATAGTATATTAGGGTTAAATTTTTCACCATCTTCGCTCAACTTGAATTCGATCAGGAAGCTCCACTTCGAAGCCCCTTCCACCACCTGCCTTCGGCCACAATAGGGAGGAGCTCGGCCCCCTAGGTTGCATTAAAAGTCGTGCACAAGTCAAGGAGGACGCGAGCCATTATCTCACGATCCACTCGCCCATATTCAATCACAGCCGTTCAACTTGAAGCTCTCGTCGTGCTCTTCAATACTCTAGTTGAAAGATTCTCGAATCGTTGGGTGGATGAAGAGATAATTGAAGAAAAACGAGGGTGATTTTCGGCCATTGACCCATAACTGGCGGCTAGGGTTTCATTAGGTTTTTTTTTTTTAATTATGCGAGAGGTGGTGCTATTTATAAAGAAACGATCGACACTATTCATCCCGGAAATTCCGAACTCCGATTTACGCGCCGTAACCAGCGTTTCTAGGGTTTACCCCACGTTCCGGACACAATGGAACAGGTTTCGGAAGCTAATTTGGAAGTATGTGCGAGTTATGGCAATAAACGCTCAATTTGAATTAAACCGATTTAAGCGATTTTCTAGGCGTTTTAATTTGTACCGGACAAACGGTAAATCCAATTGACTTGAAATTTAAAACCTTACAATAATATCACATTACGGATCCGATGAAACTGGTTTCGTCGAAATCCGAAACTTTTGAAAAATGGCTATTTTAACTCGCCAAATTAAAATTAAAAATAATTCGATGCGTTTCGAGCTGCCACGATCAAACGATAGCTCCGATTGACACGAAATTTGAAATCCGGTAATAACTAACTATTATGGATCCGATGGAACTGGTTTCGTTCAATTCTGAGACTCTTCAAAAATTGACTATTTTCACTAGTCGATTTTAATATTAAAATATTCAATTTTCACAAATTAACTTTAAATTCGATTTTAAAAGTTCTAAAATATCCTTCTAACTTCAATATGATAAAATAAAATTTTACAAATGATTTTCAATCATATTTAACTCAATTTTCAATTATTTTAATAATTTAACATATTAAATTATCGATTTAATTATTCAATTAAATCCAATAATTCAAATAAAAATTTATTTGACTTATAAATTCACTTATTAATATTTAAAATTAATTAAATATTCAAATTTTAATTATTAAAAATTCTGGGTCGTTACAATCTTCCCCCCTTAAAAGAATTTCGTCCTCGAAATTATCAAGTAAGAAAGTTACATAATTCTATTAATTTTCCATAAATCCATAGTTAAACTTCTTACAATAACTTTACTAAGTTTTCAAATCATACTTAGTTATCTTTTCAAAAACAACTACTATTATTTAACTTTCAATTTCTAAATCAAAGTTAAAGTTTTCAAAATTTTCCAATTTTCTCAAATTTTTCTAACGCCTTAAATTTCCGGAAAAATTCGCCATAGTCTCCTTTGCGCGGCTCGATCCGAAAAAAAAAAAATGACAGTATATATATCACAAATATACATCTCATCGAGTAATGAGGCATCCCGAAGGGAAAAAAGTATAAAAGTACGGTATGTAATCCGAGATATGTACCTTATATTTTATTAGCGAGCATATACGGCTAATATAGCGCGAAAGCGAGCTCCAAATGCGAAGCAAACGCGATCCGCACCTACTAATTACTCAACAAACAACATGAGAATCATGTATATAGACAATAATATCGATATACAACATATAGCAACATAATACTATATATGCCAACATAGCAAATGCAGCAAAAGCAACAAATGCAAACATTAACCAACTATCATTCATAACCAACAAATGTTCATTCCTATTTTCATTAATATTAAATGAAATAGGTTTTCAATTTAATCACATTTGATTCATTAACAGTGGATGTTCTTACTAACATTCATTTTTCAATTAGTTTATATTCACTAATTCATATTCAAGTTGGTTCACTTCCAATTCAAATTCAATTCTATTTAAGATTCATTTAACTTCCAATTGGATTTTAATCACTTTAGCTTTCAATTTCATTAACTCTTAATGAATTTATATTCAATCAATTAACAATCATATAACAACCAATGTATATTAATTGCAACCAAATTCCTTTGCTTTCAATTGGTTTAAATTAGATTGATTTTCATTTTATTATTCAACTTCCAATGACATTAGATTTTAATGAATTTCACTTACATTCATTATTTCATATCAATTTAATTCACATTCAATTGATTAATATTCAATCCATTCATTCAATCCAATTTCTAAAGTTGAATTTCATTTCATATAACTCAAGTTCATTTTTGTTACAACTCATATTCATAAATATATTCATATAGTTTCACTTCTTATATATATAAGTTCATTTCACAGTTGTAAATCACTTTAATTATAATTTAATTCTTATAATTCTTTTGCTTATACAATTATTCTTCAATTTAGACTATTCAAACAACTAAACAATCAACTTATTTTCACTTTAATAATTCTGAAAAATTATTCCTTTATATATAAAATATAATCAAGGTAAAATTATTTCATTTACCCAATTTTAAAACAATATTGTGTCGAATTATTCCATTCAAGTGTTTAGAAACCCCTTCGGCATAGTCTTGTGGACCATGCTGACGAAAGTTCATATGCCACTCAATAAACCAATCATCACAATATAAAACAATTTTATATTCATTAACAAATACGCTCTCATAGCTATTATTACACTCAAACTCAATCTAGAGTACTGCTGACTCTATCTCTAATGAGAAATACCCAACAGAACCATGGTTGTCGCTTAACCATAAGCTCTGATACCAAATGTAACGTTTGCGATTTTTCGTTGCCGAAAAACCGAAATGTTATGGGTTTTAAAAAGAATTTAAGAAGAGAAAAAGAAAGAAGAAGAAGAGAGAAAAAGATAGAAAAATAGAGAGAGAAGAGAAAAGAACATAGAAAATGGAATTGAAAGAAAATAGAGCATAGAAAATAGAAAGAACGAAGAGAAAAAGAAGATAGAAAACTTTTAAAATAGAAGAAAAAGAGAATAGAACAGAAAGAAAATAGAAGAAAATAGGACGGAATAGAAAACAACAGAACAACAACAGAATCTCACAATTCGCAACGGAACAACATATAATAATAAATGAATAATCTTCAAAACAAAGAACTATATCAGTTATTACATTTTATACATTACATTTCATTACATCAGAGTGTACAACAACATACAACAACAAACAGTGCAGCGGAAAAAAGAAATACTATATAAACTAGTAATACGCCATGCCATCCAGCTTGCTTCCAGCAACTCCAGAATATCCTGATAAACCTAACTCTTGACTGCCCGTGTGGAAATTGGTGGGCACCCAGAGTTTAGGAAGGAAAACAATAAACTCCAAGTCAGTCATGTGACTGGTGTGAGAACTCAAAACAGTTTATCTATCTCAAAACAGTTTATCTATCTTTAAAATCAAAATAGAAGAATATTTCTTTTTTTTTTTTAAGTCAATTCGCAATGCTTTTAAAAATGAGACTACCATAAGACCTCCCGCCACACACACAATGCAAACGCAGACTTGGAGGAGATTTCTCCTTATGATAGTCAAAGATGCTTGATACGTATTAAAAAGAACATTTGATATTATTATTAGTGCATAGTGTAGGAAAAAATCATTTCGAAAGTAGAATATAAATCTTAGCCAGCATAGACATTTCGAACTATGCCTACTATAGCTAACTATGTTCAATAGCAGGTTACCGCCACATTCCATAGCAGGTTATACAACTAAAACCGTACAAGTCACGTATTGTTTCTTTGGATTTCCAACGAATGATCAGGCCAAGGAACTTCCCATTGCCACATGAGAATGCCTCTGGATGGACATCCCCGAGAACCAAACCGGATCTCTACCAACACAAGGCCGGGTTACCCCAACTGAGTAACAACTGACCGAATATGCCATCCCCCGGTCCTTTGGGACCTCTTCACCGAGCGCTCGTAATCAATTCACACAATCATAACAAAGTGTTTTCAACACGAGTAAGTATCTGGGCTCCATACCATGATACCACCCTTTTCCAGAAGGAAATGCACACATCCTAAAGGGCGCTACCCCTCATAACCTTGCTGCTTCTTTCCTGTTTTGACCATTCACGGGGTGTGAGGCTCGACGAAGTCACGTCCACAAAAACATACTTTATACAAAAGCCATGCTTTGGGTCAACAAATGATCATAGAGATGATCACAAAGATAGACGATCAAATAAACGATCCTATCACAAATAATCAACACAATGATCATTTCAGCATCACTCAGCATATCACATTACCAAATTGGGAATATATCGCTGATAACTTCAACTATATAACCTCTGAGCTCGTACGTCTCAGAGAAGGGTGTTAAGCTAAAAGAATAAATTCTTCGCCACCAACAGAAATATATTTGAAAGAAATCGGCTTTATATCTCGACTTGTAATGTCAGACATACAATCCATACAAGTCTGTTCCGGGCTCGAACAAAACCGAAGGCACTTATAAAGAAGTCCTTGCAATCCGGATATTCACGATCCTGATCGGATTCACCATCACATATGGAGAACTCAATACCGTAGCTACTCGGTGCAGAGTCAATCGACAGGTCATCCTATCGTTCTCGCAAATACCGGGTCTTCAACACCGATCTTCAACGCAATTTATAACGACGTATCACATATTCGGAATGGGTTATACGACCCCATGGTCCTTTCCCGGTTAACCCGAATAGTGAGCGCTTATTCAAAAATAAGTGTGGCATTCACATTCAAACAAATCACATCAAATACCCATTCAAAGGGAAATATTGATAGTCGGTTATTGAACTATCAATGGATATGCACAACATCACCAGATTCCAAATAATTTTCCAAATTATTTATTTTCCAAAATATCTTTACAAGATATATTATTTTCAACACTTCAAAAATAAATCAATATTTATTTTCATACAAATTCCACTTTCTTTTATAAATTCCATAGTGAATTTATATTTCAAAATATCAATGAATATTCGATTTCAATTATTCATTTCAATTTATCTTCAAAAAGATAAATTCTCTAATATTCACCTTATACTGGAAAACATTTCCATACTCATTTAATAAGTAATTCACAAATCCATTTATTTTCAACACTTGGAAAATATTCAATATACTTGAATCGAAATTAAGTATATATTCCATTCTTTAAGGAAATCATTCTCTTAACCATATTTATTTGGGCCAAAACGAATGTTGCGTAAAACATCGTTACGACAACCCAAAATCACTAGTATAGGGATTCGAAATTAAAATAGATATATAAATCCCAATACTATACAAAACATTTCCTTTCGGAAATCATTTACTATAACAACAGTGTTATAGTCCACTATTTCCTTTTATTTCTCGAAAACGTCTATTTCAACAATGAATGTTGAAATCTATGGTTTCGAATCTCAACACATTTTAAAACATTGTTCGATCGTTTTAATTCTATTTAAAACATCCAAATCCAAAACAATTTCTTTAACGTGTTATTCACTATTCAAAAACGTGAATATACTACGTTAACACATTTCATCCTTTTATACATTTTATTTAAAAGAATTATTCACTATTCAAAAATGTGAATATAACTCCATTTATAGGTTTCAACAAATTTTCTTGTCAAAATAAGTCATTTGCGAATTTATAAAACAACGTTTATAAATTCCATTCTATTTATTTATAAAAACTTCCTTTTTATAAATTCTTTTATTAACCTATTCCAGTTTATAACTCAATTATAAACTAAAAGTTCATATTATAAGTTAATTACTTATAAAACGATTATTTTACAAAATCGTTCTTTTAAACTACATAATTATGAATCTTATAACTTATAAGATTCAATTATTCATCCAAATATATTCTTTAATAATTTCACAAAATTTATAAATCTTACTATTTATAAATTTCATTTATAACTTCACCATTTAAAATTTTATGAATTCCATTCATTTACAAAAATTCATTTTCACTTCATTCAAACACTTATGAAAACTCATTTTATAATGTCAATATTTCAATTTATAAATATCCATTTATAAATCTCTTAATATAAATCAATTTATATTATTCTTTTAAAATGTCTTTAATCTCCTTTATTATTTCACCATTTTGATTCATAAAAAAATTAAATTTTATAAATCCTATATTTCAACTTTTCACAATAAATTCAAAAATTTCGATTTTACTATTTTATAAAATCATCAACCCTTATTTCTCAAAAATCAGCTTTTAACTTTATTTCACAAAAACCATAATTTTATAACTTTTAAAATTATAACGTTTATTTATTTAACATGGATCAATTCCAAAAATATAGTATATTTTCAAAAATCACTTTTAAAAATCATTTTTAAATTTTCAAAGTTTGGTCCAATGATGCTACATACCAAATAGTCAATCACGACAACAACGATATCATATATCGATATGATAATCCATCAAATATCAAAATATCTGAAATCAAATAAATACTGTTGAGGAATCCAGTTGGATCCCTCCAACCTGTTTTCCTGCATCCACAAACATTAGCACAATACCAATTTCGCTCCAGTACGAAATTATCGCGGTATATGGGATTTAATAATATTATCCGCTTAATAACGGCGCAATAGGGTCTCATCCGCTAAACAAAAAATGCGGGAAATCAATAACTCCAATATATACATATGCCAATATATATATATTGCTACTATATATAATACCAATTTCACTGTTTATGAAATATTCGCGGTATATGTTTTTAATAAATAACATCCGCTTACTAACGGCGTATAATGTCTATTTTAACAATCAATAGATATCAATCAACATTCAAACATGCATACAAATATTTTAAATCTAACTATTTAAAATAAAATCGAAACTGATTCGATTGAGTGAGAAGTTCTCACCTTGATTTTAAATTCCGTTTTAGCGATTTATTTCGAATAAAATTAAACGGACGTTTAATTTTACCCAAAATTCTCACTAACTCCAAACGACTCCAATCCAATTTCATCGCGTAGTGCTCGTCCATACGATTCCAACGCAACTGAGTTTGCATTTTTTCGACCTCGTATGAAAAAGTTATGAATTTTTAAAGATTGTACACGATTTATATAACTTTTTTCAACATAAACTAACTAATTTATAACCTAACTAATTTCTGGCCACAAGATCTAAGCCCAATGCATCTCTGCCGTCCCCTGCATCCCCTTCTTCCCCGTATGCATCTCCAGGCCGCACAATTCAAAACCGAACCCATTTATAGTATATTAGGGTTAAATTTTTCACCATCTTCGCTCAACTTGAATTCGATCAGGAAGCTCCACTTCGAAGCCCCTTCCACCACCTGCCTTCGGCCACAATAGGGAGGAGCTCGGCCCCCTAGGTTGCATGAAAAGTCGTGCGCAAGTCAAGGAGGACGCGAGCCATTATCTCACGATCCACTCGCCCATATTCAATCACAGCCGTTCAACTTGAAGCTCTCGTCGTGCTCTTCAATACTCTAGTTGAAAGATTCTCGAATCGTTGAGTGGATGAAGAGATAATTGAAGAAAAACGAGGGTGATTTTCGGCCATTGACCCATAACTGGCGGCTAGGGTTTCATTAGGTTTTTTTTATTTTTTTATTTTTTAATTATGTGAGAGGTGGTGCTATTTATAAAGAAACGATCGACACTATTCATCCCGGAAATTTCGAACTCCGATTTACGCGCCGTAACCAGTGTTTCTAGGGTTTACCCCGCGTTCCGGACACAATGGAATAGGTTTCGGAACCTAATTCGGAAGTATGTGCGAGTTATGGCAATAAACGCTCAATTTGAATTAAACCGATTTAAGCGATTTTCTAGGCGTTTTAATTTGTACCGGACAAACGGTAAATCCAATTGACTTGAAATTTAAAACCTTACAATAATATCACATTACGGATCCGATGAAACTAGTTTCGTCGAAATTCGAGACTTTTTGAAAAATGGCTATTTTAACTCGCCAAATTAAAATTAAAAATAATTCGATGCGTTTCGAGCTGCCACGATCAAACGATAGCTCTGATTGACACGAAATTTGAAATCCGATAATAACTAACTATTACGGATCCAATGGAACTGGTTTCGTTCAATTCTGAGACTGTTCAAAAATTGACTATTTTCACTAGTCGATTTTAATATTAAAATATTCAATTTTCACAAATTAACTTTAAATTCGATTTTAAAAGTTCTAAAATATCCTTCTAACTTTAATATGATAAAATAAAATTTTACAAATCATTTTCAATCATATTTAACTCAATTTTCAATTATTTTCATAATTTAACATATTAAATTATCGATTTAATTATTCAATTAAATCCAATAATTCAAATAAAAATTTATTTGACTTATAAATTCACTTATTAATATTTAAAATTAATTAAATATTCAAATTTTAATTATTTAAAATTCTGGGTCGTTACATTATTTGTTAAAAGAATTAGCAATTGAATTAATGAATGTATTGAATGTTAATCAATTGAATGTAAATAATTGATATGAGACAATGAAAATAAGTGTAAATTCATTAGAAGCTAATGAAGTTGAGAAATTGAATAAATTGAGTGGAAGTCAATTTAATATCAACCAATTGAAATTAAAGTGTTGAAACAAATAGAATGTAAATTTAATAATTTGGTTATGTTGAATATACATTGGTTGTTATTTGATTGTTAATTAATCGTGTATATTTCATTAAGTGTTGATGAAGTTGAATTGATAAAATTGGAAGCTAAGGTGATTGAATTCAAATTGATTATATGTAAATTTGAATAGAATCAAATTTGATTTGAATTGAAAGTGAACTAATTGAAAAACAAATGAATGTTAGTAAAAATATCCAATGTTAATGAATCAAATGTGATTTAAATTGGAAAACCAATTCATTGAATATTAATGAGAATATGAATGAATATTGATTTGGTTATGAATTGATTTGGATAGACATTGATTTGTTGGATGTTTATGGTTGGATAGTTGTTTGATGGTTGCATTTGTTGATTGAATGCATAGTTATGTTGGCACATGTAGTTGATATGTTACTATATGATGTATATTTATATTATTTTCTTATATACATGGTTCTCAGTGGTTTGTTGAGTGTTTAGTAGGTGTGGATTGCGCTTGCTTCGCATTTGGAGCACGCTTTCGCGCTATATTAGCCGTATATGCTAGCTAATAAAATATAAGGTACATATCTCGGATTAAATATCGTACTTTTACACTTTTTCCCTACGGGATGCCTAATCACTTGATGAGATGTATATTTGTGATATATATACTGTCATTTTTTTTCGGATTGAGCCGCGCAAAGGAGACTATTGCGAATTTTTTCAAAAATTTAAGGCGTTAGAAATTTTTTGAGAAAATTGGAATTTTTTTTGATAACTAAGTATGATTTGGAAACTTAGTAAAAATTTTGTAAGAAGTTTAACTATGAATTTTGGGAAAGTTTAACACTTAAGAGATTTGAAAAATCTAAATTGAATGGTTTGTTTTGGAAAGTTAATGGATTCTGTAATTTTTTCTTACTTGGTAATTTCGAGGACGAAATTCTTTTAAGGGGGGAAGTATGTAACGACCCAGAATTTTTGTTAATTAAAATTTGAAAATTTAATTGATTTTAAATATTAATAAGTGAAATTTATAAGTCTAATAATTTATTTTTCGAATATCTAGATTTAATTTGATAATTAAATCGATAACTTAATATTGAAATTACAAAAATAATTAAATAATTGGTCTAATATGATTAAAATTGATTTGTAAAATTTTATTATATCATGTTGAAGATAGAAAGATGTTTGTGAACTTTTAAAATCGAATTTAAAATTAATCTGTGAAATTGAATATTTTAATATTTAATTGACGAGTTAAAATAGCCATTTTTCAAACTGTCTCGGATTTTGACGAAACTAGTTTCATCGGATCCGTAATGTGATATTATTGTAAGGTTTCAAATTTCGTGTCAATCAGATTTACAGTTTGTCCGGGGCATGCCAAAATGCGTAGAAATTCGTTTAATCGGTTTAATTTAAAATCGATCATTTATTGCCGTAACTCGCACAGATGATCGAATTAGCTTCCGAATCCTATACCATTGTGTTCGGAACGTGGGGTAAACCCTAGAAACGTCAGCCGGCATGCTTCGTTTGGAGTTCGGAAAATTCGGGATGAATAGTGTTTTAGAGAATTTTCTATAAAAGGACCCATCCACCTTCACATTTGCAAAACCCTAGCCCCTTCTTCTTCAGGCCGCCACTTTATATTCAATGGCCAGAAACGCATGCCACTTCTTCCACTAATTTCTTCCAATCCGTCAACATTCACCAAAAACATCCAACTACAAAGATGAAGATCACAACGAGAGCTTTCAATCCATACGGGGATGATGAAAAATGGAGCGACGTGGAAGGGGGAGATTGGCCACATTTTTGCTGCTGTCACCCACATTTTCGCAGCCTAGAGATGGCCGAGCTTGATGATATTTGGGCCGAAGATGGAGTGTTGCACGTGCTTCCGTTTGAGGCTAGCCGATCGACTTATAGTTCATCGATGGTGGAGCATAATTCAATGGAAAAATGGAGGCTAATGGGTTTATTTCTCACGGCTTTGGAAACGTGAATGAGAAGAAGATGATAACGGCCCAGATCTAGTGCAAATGAAATCAAGGGCTGAGATGAATTCTAGGGTTAGAAAATAAAAATAGAAATTGAATTGATTATATATATTAAATTGTACAAACTTTGAACGTGTATAACTTTTTGATACGAGGTCCGATTTGGACGAAACGAATTGCGTTGCAATGGTTTTGTCGAGCAATACGTAAAGGAGCTGGATTGGTGTCATTTGGAGCTAGTTTGAATTTTGGGTAAAATTAAAGGTTCATTTAATTTTATTCAAAATAAAACGCGAAAACTGAATTGGAAACGAGGTGAGAACTTCTCACTCAATCGAATCGGTTTCGATTTAAATTTTAAATAGTTAGATCTAAAATTATTGATTGTATGTCGAATGATTATTGTTATCTATTGATTGTTAAAACAGACATTATGCGCCGTTAGTAAGCGGATGTTATTTACTAAAAACATATACCGCGATCATTTCACTGAAAAGTGAAATTGGTATTATTATGTACTTGGAGTTGATTTCCCGCATTATATAGCGGATGAGACCCTATTGCGCCGTCTATTAAGCGGATAATATTTTATAAATCCCATATACCGCGATATTCCGCTTTGAACGGAATTGGTATTGTGCTAACATCTTTGGATGTAGGGAAACAGGTTGGAGGGATCTAACTGTGTAACGACCCAGAATTTTTTAGAAATTAAAATTTGAATATTTAATTAATTTTAAATATTAATAAGTGAATTTATTAGTCAAATAAATTTTTATTTGAATTTTTGGATTTAATTGAATAATTAAATCGATAATTTAATACGTTAAATTATGGAAATAATTGAAAATAGGGTTAAATATGATTGAAAATGATTTGTAAAATTTTATTTTATCATATGGGAGTTAGAATGATATTTTAGAACTTTTAAAATCGAATTAAAAGTTAATTTGTAAAAATTGAATATTTTAATATTTAAATCGACTAGTGAAAATAGTCAATTTTTGAACAGTCTTAGAATTGAACGAAACCAGTTCCATTGGATCCGTAATAGTTAGTTATTACCGGATTTTAATTTTCGTGTCAATCGGAGTTATCGTTTGAGCGTGGCAGCTCGAAACGCATCGATTTATTTTTAATTTAAATTGACGAGTGAAAATAGCCATTTTTCAAAAAGTCTCGGATTTCGACGAAACTAGTTTCATCGGATCCGTAATGTGATATTATTGTAAGGTTTCAAATTTCGTGTCAATTGGATTTACCGTTTGTCCGGTACAAATTAAAACGCCTAGAAAATCGCTTAAATCGGTTTAATTCAAATTGAGCGTTTATAGCCATAACTCGCACATACTTCCGAATTAGCTTCCGAAACCGGTTCCATTGTGTCCGGAACGCGGGGTAAACCCTAGAAACGCTGGTTACGGCGCCTAAATCGGAGTTCGAAATTTCCGGATGAATAGTGTCGAACGAAATTCTATAAATACACCACCACTCTTCATAATTTGATAAAAAAAATAACTAAAACCCTAATTTTTTAACCCTAGCCGCCACTTATACAACCGTGGGCCAGAAATCATTCTCCTTTCCCCCTCAATCTCTCTCAATCCGTAAAGAATTACGCGAAGTGCTCAACTACAAAGTCGTAGAGCTCGACGAGAGCTTCGATTCCATACGGTGATGATCGGAAACGGAGCAACGTAGGAGGAGCTATGTGGGGCCGAACCTGCAGATTTTCGTACGCAATTCCATGCAAATGGGGGGGCCGAACTCAAGGGGGAGGCAGGCGTGGGTAGAGGGGGTGTTGTGCTTCGAGATGGCGGTGGTTTGATTGAGTTTCATCGAGTTTTGGAGTTGCAAATTGAAACCCTAGTGATTGAGGAGTGGGTTCTATGGTGCGGCTATAACCTGTAGCCAAAACGTGAAGAGGAGAGAAAGAAAGGGACGGTGGAGATGCAGGGAATGTGGATCATGTGGCTGTGACATGGCTTAGGTTATAAATTAGTTTATTTATGTTGATTTGTTTATATAAATCGTGTACAAACTTCAAAAATACATAACATTTTCATACGAGGTCGAAAACGCGCGAAACTAGTTGCGTTGGAATCGTATGGACGAGCACTACGCGATGAAGTTGGTTTGGAGTCGTTTGGAGTTAGTGAGAATTTTCGGTAAAATTAAACGCGCGTTTAATTTTATTCGAAATAAATCGCTAAAACGAAATAAATCAAGGTGAGAATTTCTCACTCAGTCGAATCAGTTTCGATTTTATTTTAAATAGTTAGATTTAAAATATTTGAATGCATGTTTGAATGTTGATTGATATCTATTGATTGTTAAAATAGACATTATACGCCGTTAGTAAACGGATGTTATTTATTAAAAACATATACCGCGAATATTTCATAAACAGTGAAATTGGTATTATATATAGTAGCAATATATATATTGGCATATGTATATATTGGAGTTATTGATTTCCCGCATTTTTTTGTTTAGCGGATGAGACCCTATTGCGCCGTTATTAAGCGGATAATATTTAATAAGAACATATACCGCGATAATTTCGTACTGGAGCGAAATTGGTATTGTGCTAATGTTTGTGGATGCAGGAAAACAGGTTGGAGGGATCCAACAGGATTCCTCAACAGTTTTTATTTAATTTCAGATATTTTGATATTTGATTGATTATCATATCGATATATGATATCGTTGTAGTCGTGATTGACTATTTGGTGTGTAGCATCATTGGACCCCGATTTTGGGATTTTAAAATGATTTTTAAAGTGATTTTTGAAAAATATACTATATTTTTGGAATTGATTCATTTTAAATAAATAAACGTTATAATTTTTAAAGTTATAAAAATTATGATTTTTGAGAAATCTAGTTAAAAACTGATTTTTGAGAATATGATGCTAATGATTTCATAAAATAGTTAAATCGGAATTTTAGAATTTATTATAAAGAGTTTAAATATAGGATTTATAAAATTTGATTATTTTATAAATCAAGAGAATGATGAAATTATAAAGGGAATTAAAGTCGTTTTAAAAGAGTAATATAAATTTGATTTATATTAAGAGATTTATAAATGGATATTTATAAATTGGAATATTGACATTATAAAACGAGTTTTTATAAGTGTTTGAATGAAGTGAAAATGAATTTCATAAATAAATGAAATTTATAGAATTATAAACTGTGAAGTTATAAATGAAATTTATAAATAGTAAGATTTATAAATTTGGTGAGATTATTTGAAGAGTAGATTGGTTAAATAAATGGATCTTATAAGTTATAAGATTTATAATTTGGAAAGTCTTAAAAAGAACGATTTTGTAAAATAATCGTTTTATAAGTAATTAACTTATAATATGAACTTTTAGTTTATAATTGAGTTATAAACTGGAATAGGTTAATAAAAGAATTTATAAAAAGGAAGTTTTTATAAATAAATAGAAATGGAAATTTATAAATGTTGTTTTATAAATTTGCAAACAAGTTATTCTGATAAGTTAATTGTTATAACCTAGAAATAGAGTTATATTCACGTTTTTAGACAGTGAATAATCCTTTGAAATAAAATGAATAAAAGGATGAAATTTGTTAACAAAGAATATTCACGCTTTTGAATAGTGAATAAGATGTTAAAGAAATTGTTTTGAATGTGATATTTTAAATAGAATTAAAACGATCGAACGAAGTTTTAATTGTGTTGAGATTCGAAACCATAGATTTCAACATTAATTGTTGAAATAGACGTTTTCGAGAAATAGAAGGAAATAATGGACTATAACACTGTTGTTATAGTAAATGATTTCCGAAAGGAAATGTTTTGTATAGTATTGGGATTTATATATCTATTTTAATTTCGAATCCCTATACTAGTGATTTTGGGTTGTCGTAACAATGTTTTACGCAACATTCGTTTTGGCCCAAATAAATATGTTTAAGAGAATGATTTCCTTAAAGAATGAAATATATACTTAATTTCGATTTAAGTATATTGAATATTTTCTAAGTGTTGAAAATAAATAAAATTTGTGAATTACTTATTAAATAAGTATGGAAATGTTTTCCAATATGAAGTGATATTTAGAATTGATCTTTTTGAAGATAAATTGAAAAGAAATATTGAAATGAATAATTGAAATCGAATATTCATTTATATTTTGGAATTATAAATTCACTAAGGAATTTATAAAGAAAGTGGAATTTGTTTAAAAATAAATATTGATTTATTTTTGAAGTATGAAATTATATATCTAGTGAAGATATTTTGGAAAATAAATAATTTGGAAAATTATTTGGAAACTGGTGATGTGTGCATATCCAGTGATAGTTCAATAACCGACTATCAATATTTCCCTTTGAATGGGTAATTGATGTGAATTGTTTGAATGTGAATGCTACACTTATTTTTGAATAAGCGCTCACTATTCGGGTTAACCGGGAAAGGACCATGGGGTCGTATAACCCATTCCGAATATGTGATACGTCGTTATGATAGCATTGAAGATCGGTGTGGAAGACCCGGTATTTGCGAGAGCGATAGGATGACCTGTCGATTTACTCTGCACCGAGTAGCTACGGTATTGAGTTCTCCATATGTGATGGTGAATCCGATCAGGATTGTGAATATCCGGATTGCAAGGACTTCTTTGTAAGTGCCTTCGGTTTTGTTCGAGCCCGGAACAGACTTGTATGGATTGTATGTCTGACATTACAAGTTGAGATATAAAGCAGATTTCTTTCAAATATATTTCTGTTGGTGGCGGAGAATTTATTCTTTTAGCTAAACACCCTTCTCTGAGACGTACGAGCTCAGAGGTTATATAGTTGAAGTTATCAGCGATATATTCCCAATTTGGTAATGTGACATGCTGAGTGTTGCTGAAATGATCATTGTGTTGATTATTGTGATAGGATCATTTGTTTGATCGTCTATCTTAGTGATCATTGTGTTGATCATTTGTTGACCCAAAGCATGGCTTTTGTATAAAGTATGTTTTTGTGGACGTGACTTCGTCGAGCCTCACACCCCGGAAATGGTCAAAACAGGAAAGATGCGGCAAGGTTATGAGGGGTAGCACCCTTTAGGTTATGTACATTTCCTTCTGGATAGAGGTGGTATCATGGTATGGAGCCCAGATATTTAACCTATGTGGTTACTACGAATTTATTACTTTGTGGTTGTTGGTTTTCGGGATCCCGTGAGAAAGGTCGTTTACGATCGGGGAATGGCGTGCTCGTGTCAGTAGTTACCCAGTTAGGGGTAACCCGGCCTTGTGTTGGCAGAGTTCCGGTTTGGTTCTCGGGGATGTCTTTCCAGAGGCATTCTCATGTGGCAATGGGAAGTTCCTTGGCCTGACCATTTGTTGGAAATCCAAAGAAACAATACGAAACTTGTGCGGTTTTAGTTGTATAACCTGCTATGGAATGTGGCGGTAACCTGCTATTGAACATGGTTAGCTATAGTAGGCATAGTTCGGAATGTCTATGCTGGCTAAGATTTATATTCTACTTTCGAAATGAATTTTTCCTACACTATACACTAATAATAATATCAAATGTTATTTTTAATGCGTATCAAGCATCTTTGACTATCATAAGGAGAAATCTCCTCCGATTCTGCGTTTGCATTGTGTGTGTGTGCGGGAGGCCTTATGGTAGTCTCATTTTTAAAAGCATTGCGAATTGAACTTAAAAATATTCCTCTATTTTGATTTTAAAGATAAATAAACTGTTTTGAGTTCTCACACCAGTCACATGACTGACTTGGAGTTTATTGTTTTCCTTCCTAAACTCTGGGTGCCCACCAATTTCACACGGGCAGTTAAGAGTAAGGTTTATCAGGATATTCTGGATATTCTGGAGTTGCTGGAGGCAAGCTGGATCGCATGGCGTATTACTTATATAGCATTTCTTTTCCGCTGCACTGTTTGTTGTTGTTGTACACTCTGATGATATGATGTAATGTAATGTGATGTAATGTAATAACTGATATAGTTCTTTGTTTAAAGATTATTCATTTATTATTATATGTTGTTCCGCTGCGAATTGTGAGATTCTGATGTTGTTCTGTTGTTTTCTATTCCGTCCTATTTTCTTCTGTTCTTTTGTTTCTTTCCCCTCCATTTTCTATTCTCTTTTTCTTCTATTTTAAAATTTTCTATCTTCTTTTCCCTATCTAAATTTTCTATCGTTTTCTTTTTCTTTTCTTAAATTCTTTTCTTAAACCCATAACTATTCGGTTTTTCGGCAACGAAAAATCGAAGCGTTACAAACTGGATTCCTCACTAATATTTATTTGATTACAGATATTGTGATATTTGTTGATTATCATATTGATATATGATGTTTGGTTTGTCGTGATTGACTATTTGGTGCTGTTGCATCGTCGGATCCATTTTTGAAGTTTTAAAATAATGATTTTTGATTTTAAAAAGAATTTTAAAGTGATTTTTGAAAGTATACGTTTTATTAAATTTTGAATTGTTAAAATAAATAAACATTGTAATTTTATTATCATAATAGTTATATTTTGGAAAATAGTACTTAAGTATGATTTTGGAGTTATATAAGTTTTAAATAACGTTTTGTAAATTATTAAAAGGATTGGATTATTTAAATTGAGATTTGTGAATTATTATAAACGGTGTATATAAAAGATTTCTAAAATTAATATTTATAAATTAAAAATATAGGAATTATAAAACGAGTTTTATAAGTGTTAAAAAGAAGTATAAATGGATTTCATTAGTGCGTGAAACTTATAGATTTATAAATTGTGAAATTTTAAAATAAATAGATTTTCGTAAAATAAAAAATTATAAGTAATTAACTTATAAATTAGATTTTTGGTATAAAATTGAGTTATAAATTGAATTGGTAAATAAAAGTGATTTCCATAAGTTGAAGTTTTTATGAAATGAATATATACATGTGAATTTATAAACGTTGTTTATAAATCCGCAATCACTTGAATTTGGTGAAATAAACATAGAAGTTTATAAAAGGGGATATATTCACGATTTTGGATAGCGAATTATCTTTTGTATAATATGTGTCACAATAAAGAGTTTGGATCGGAAGTAATATTCACGATTTTGGACAGTGCATATATTATTAAAGAAAATGGACATGTTTTTGGGGAAGTGATATTATAAAATGAGGTTAAGTGTTTTAAGGATGTTTTAAAATGGATTAACTATCGAAACCATAGATTTCAACATTTATTGTTGAAATAGACGTTTTCGAGAAATAGGAAATAGTGGACTATAACACTGTTGTTATAGTAAATGATTTCCGAAAGAAATGTTTTATATAGTATTGGGATTTATATATCTATCTTAATTTCGAATCCCTATACCAGTGATTTTGGGTCGTCGTAACGATGTTTTACGCAACATTCGTTTTGACTCAAATAAATGTGTTTAAGCGCACGTTTTCTTTAAAGAATGAAATATATACTTAATTTCGATTTAAGTATATTGAATATTTTCCAAGTGTTGAAAATAAATGAATTTGTGAATTACTTATTATTAAATAAGTATGGAAATGTTTTCCAATATGAAGTGAATGTTTTGAGATTTTATCTTTCAAAGCTAAATTGAAAATGAACATTAAAAATCGATTTGGAAATCGTATATTCATAGATATTTGGGAATTGTAAATTCACTATGAATTTTATAAAAGAAAGGGAAATTTGTTTAAAAATAAACGTTGATTTATTTTTGAAGTGTGGGAATAAATTTACGGATTTAGAACGTAAATATAAAGTTAATCGGTAAGGATTTATTGAATTTGTTTAAATGAACCATTTTGAAATGAAAGTATATCCCGTGTAGGGAAACGATTTGAAATTTGTTTTCAAAAGTGGTAAAGGTGAAAAGTGATTTGAATTTTTTTCTTCCAATGGTTGAAGTGTGGGATAACTAGTAAAGATATTTTGGAAAGTAAATAATTTGGGAAATTATTTGGAATCTGGTGATGTTGAACACGCCTATTGATAGTTAAATAACCGACTATCAATATTTACCTTTGATTGGGTATTTGTTGTGATTTTCTTGAATTTGAATGCCACACTTATTTTTGAATAAGCGCTCACTATTCGGGTTAGCGGGGAAAGGACCTTGGGGTCGTATAACCCATTCCGAATATGTGATACGTCGTTATGGATTGCATTTGATGACCGGTGTTGATGATCGGATATTTGTGAAAACGGAAGATTACCGTCGAATGTTTCTACATCGGCTGATCTCCGATATAGAAATTTATTACCCTTTGTGATGGGAAGTCCGATCGTGATTAGTGAATATCCGGATTGCAAGGACTTCTTTGTAAGTCCCTTCGGTTCCGTTCGATCCCGGAACGGACTTATATGTATGTGTGTCTGACATTACAATTTGAGATGTAAAGCTGCTTTCTATCAAATATATTTCCGTTGGTGGCAGAGAATTTATTCTCTTTGCTTAACACCCTTAGACGTTATTTAGTTGATGGTTACTAGTGATACACTCCCAAATTGGTAATGTGGCATACGAAGTGTTGTTGAGCATTTGATGATCAAAGCACAACTTTTGTATAAAGCGTGGCTTTGTGGACGAGACTTCGTCGGACCTCACACCCCGGAAATGGTTAAAACAGGAAGGATATGGCAAGGTTATTAGTGGGTAGCGCCCCTTTAGTGTATGTCGTTCCTTCTGGATAGAGGTGGTATCATGGTATGGAGCCCAGATATTTAACCTATGTTGTTGCTGCAAATTTATTGCTTTGTGTTTGTAGGAAATCGAGGATCCTCAGATATAGATCGGTTACGATCGGGGAATGACATATTCGTGTCAGTAGTTACCCAGTTAAGGGTAACCCAGCCTTGTGTTGGCAGAGATCCGGTTAGGTTCTTGGGTCGTCTTTCCAGAGGCGTACCCATGTGGCAATGGGAAGTTCCTTGGCCTGACCATTTGTTGGAAATCCAAAGAAACAATACGAACCATGTACGTTTTTAGTTGTATAACTTGCCATGGAATGTGGCGGTAACCTGCTATTAAACATGGTAGCTATAGTAGGCATACGATAATGGTCGTATGTTGGCTAAGATTTATATCTTTACTTTCAAAATAATTTTTCGTACACTATGCACTAATAATAATATCAAATGTTTCTTTTTAATGCGTATCAAGCATCTTTGACTATCATAAGGGGAAATCTCCTTCGATTCTGCGTTTGCATTGTGTGTGCGTGTGCGGGAGGCCTTATAGTAGTCTCATTTTCTAAAAAGCATTGCGAATCTATTTTAAAATTATCATGTTCTTTGTTTTAAAGATAAACTGTTTTAGTTCTCACACCAGTCACATGACTGACTCGGAGTTTATTGTTTCCCTTCCTAAACTATGGGTCCCACCAATTTCCACACGGGCAGTCTAGAGTCAGGTTATCAGGATATTCTGGAATTCAGGAGTTGGTGGTGGCAAGCTGGATGGCATGGCGTATTCACTAGTATATAGTATTTCTTTTCCGCTGTTTGTTGTTTGTTGTTGTACACTCTGATGATGTGATATAATATAAAGTGATGTAATGTAATAACCGATATAGTTCTTTGTTTAAAGATTATTCATTTATCTATTATATGTTGTTCCGCTGCGATTGTGAGATTCTGATATTGTTCTGTTGTTTCTTTCTGTTCTGTTCTATCTTTTTCTCTCTTCTTCTATCTTTTCTTCCTCTTTAACCATAACGGTACGGTTTTCCGACCTTCGATTGCTCGGCAGTTGATACAGTGGACGTATTGATGTCGATTTTCGAGCGTCGAAAAGTCGCGTCGTCACACCTTGTGTTGCAGGGGAGCGGGCGTACTCCTCGGTACGGTGATCTAGGCCACGTACTACGACGGTAGTACCCCAGTAGCCCTGCCATTGTATGGAATCCAAAATCCAATAAGTGCCAATGGTTTTGATTGTATTATCCACTTTTGTGGCTAGTAGCTGGAATTTAATAGATGTAACAATTTCGGCTATTTCTTATTTATTTGAAAACCCTAGACCTATTATAAAATCACCGGATTTTCTATCAAATGTTTTGGTTAGCGCAAGGTAAATACTTTTCCATGTTTATGTGTCGGAAGTCTTACGTGATACCTTTCTTTTCAAAAGGTTTTGAAATTTAAGCAACCTTAACCTGTTACTTATAGTAGACCCATGTGTGACCCGGAGTTTATTCTGTTTTTCTTAAACTCTTGGGTACTCAAATTTTACGAGTAGCCAAGGGATTCAGGTTAGCTTTGACGAAGTATGGAGGAGCAATGGAGCAGGAGGCTTCTGCGTGTAGATACGTAGTCCGCTGTGTAGATTTCTCTGAATTGTTTCTTGAACTGTATTAAGTTGTATAACTAGACAGGTGTTTATAACTGTCTAGTATGTGATGTATATCTGTGTAACTCTGATAGTGGTCGTAAACTTTGTAATGTTTATGTTACTAATATAATTTATTCGTTCCGCTGTTTAGATTCTGATGTTGTTTCTTTTTTCTCTTCTTTCTTTTCTCTTTCTATCCCTTTCTTTCTAATTAGTGGTGCGTCATTCTGTGGAGATGGATGGCGGGTCATTATAGATGAACTATATTTTAATACCATATACATTTCAATAATTTTTTTATAACATTTTAAACATTTTATAATATGATGAATAGTCATTTGATTCAATTTTGATAGTTCAAAGAAAACAATATTTTAAAGCATTTTACATAAATGATCAAAATATTCTTTATACAATACTTTACCAAAATACTTTTATAACTCGATGGGTTAACAAGTTTACTTTCGTTCATACAGACTCTGGCCATACGTTGATTAGGCACAAAGCTAGAATTCTCTAGGTACTTGGTAGACTTGTTTCAACACCCATCGAAAATACTGAAAAACACTTTTAAAAACAGATATGGAAAGTACAATCCAAACAAATCAACCAAACCAAAACAGTTGTCTAACCATGGATCGCAGATACACAATGGTTATGCCTGGATCCCCCAAGAAACAATCCGTATCCGTAAGCTTTCTCAGCCCTGCGAGTTAAGCCATGATGACTAGTAGAGTGCAGGATACACAATGGTTACGCCTGGATCCCCCAGGAAACAATCTGTACCTCTAGGCCGTCTCGGCCATGCAGTTTCGCTACTAATGCGACCTACATTGAGTGCAGGATACACAATAGTTACGCCTGGATCCCACAGGAAACAATCTGTGCCCCTAGGCCAGCTCAGCCAGGCAGTTGCGCTATGCAGTCGCGCTCGTAAGACCATGGAGATCGCCATGGAATTCGATGGAAATTGGAGTATCATATCCGAAAAACCCGAATCAGAGAGAATAATATCGATAGAATGAATCCACAATGTGTCCACAAAGCGGATATCAAGCAGAAGGCACTTTCCATATCTTTACTTCGAAAATATGTATCATATAGTACCTTTCAAAATCACTTTCAAATGTCATACTTATATAAAGTCCATTATATATAAGATTTC
The DNA here is from genome assembly GCA_030765085.1 of Allium cepa. NCBI lineage: Eukaryota > Viridiplantae > Streptophyta > Magnoliopsida > Asparagales > Amaryllidaceae > Allium > Allium cepa. The sequence goes on from CM060942.1 coordinate 363,463,859, forward strand.
ATTTCAAATCGAATACTTTCCAAAATCAATAGTGTGTCAAATCATACTTACATAGACTTCGATTATATAAGATTTCAATTTACAAACTTAGCACCTTTACAGATCAATAGTTTCAAATCACTTCACACTTATACAAATCAATTTTATATAAGTTCGATAACTCCCAAATCAAAGTATTTAAATAAACAAGGTTCTCAATTTCAAACCCTTTTAATGTCAATTCAGTTTCAAAATCATATATGATTTCGCCAAATCATTTCTTCCAAATTACATATATTCAGTTTTCAAATCATTTCTTCCAAATTACATATATTCAGTTTCAAAGTTTCTTAAAACAATAGATTTAGAAAACAATCCAAATTACCAAATCAACAAAATTTATGTCAAACAAATTCATTTCCATTTCAAACATATATTCACTTTCAAAAATCATAATACTTCCAAAGTTATAAATCTTTTGAACCAAAATACTTGAAATCATTACACTTTGAAAATCAAAACATTTCAAAACCATACATTTGAAATCATAAAACATTCCTTTAATTCTTTACATTTCACAAATTTATTCAATTAAATCCAAATCTAAAATCTCCAATTTTAATTTAATTCAAACCATCAGTTTCAATTCAATTTAGTTTTTCCAACAAAACCATTTCAAATATTATTAAATTTCAAATAAAGATTTTATCCATAAAATAAACTATTAAATCTTTTAATATATTTTAAAGCTTAAATATACCTTATTCAAAAACAAAATTTTATAATTTCATATATCTCAAATTTTACTTCATTATTACTTAGTTTTGAAATATTCATTTCATAAATCCATCATTTTTAAATAAACTCAAACTACAAGTAAACCAAATATCTTTTCATACAAATATAACTTTAAATATTCATTTATTGTAACGATCTCGAGTTTTAAATTATTTTAATTTGATAATTAAATTAATTTTTAATTTAAAATTATGAAGTTGTTTGAATTTTTCAAGTTCAATATGAGAAATATATTTGAATTAAATTTGAATTGGGATCTATAAATAATGTAAAGGAAATTTTGCTTTGAAAATTAAAAATAAACAATTAATTTAGAAATAGAAATAAGAATATATATATATATGGTGAATTATAAAAATATATGCATATTCATGTACAAAGATAATAAGTTGAGTGTGTAGACACAAAGTCCATCAACATTAAATGTTTTCATCTTAGACACCATCATATAAACATACAAATACAAACAAAACAAACTTTAATTTATAAATATTTATGCAAGAATACCCAAAACATAGCCGCAGCCACCACAAAGAAGCTTTCTCAAAGTTAAAGTGCGAACAAAAATTAAAATATAAATAAGCAAAAGAAAAAAGAATTAATATGAAAGTGTATAAAACAAATATAAAACTAAAGTATGTAGGATGTAGCTTATAAGGCAAGTAAAAGAAACAAAGAGATATAAAACAAAGATCAGGTTGAACATGAGAAAAGAAAGATGTGTACTAGCTTATAAAATAAAACAAAGATCTGGAAGAAAAACAAAAGCATGAAGACAATAAACATATATTTAACTAAAGCAAAGTACAAAGAAAAGTAATACAAAATCATCTCAGCACAATCAAATAAAAGCAAGATAAGTATGGCTGAAGTAAACAAATTGCACAAAATAGTGTATACCCTACTGTATAAACATATGAACATCCCTGTAAACCTATATTTGATATCAACTTCTCATTAATGCTTTCAACCTCAGCCACGATGTATATCATAACAGCCTAGATCTTGTTTAATAAATCAAAGAAAATTGTATCACCCCGTACATTCTTTCCTATATATCAATATCAACTTCCTTATTCCATTTCGTTCAGCAAGATTGAGTATTACAGGGAGATAAACATCACTATATCTAATAAACGTAAACAAGTTCAATTTATTCAACAAAGAAAAAAAAGCCTGCAGTTTTCAATGTAGAGAAGGAACTCTATTCTTCCTTCTGAAACACAGGTGAGTAACATTACCATTTTAAATTGTTAAGTATATAATAAGGTTTCCTGCTTATCTTTGAGGTATAATATGCTTGTGAATATATTTTAAAATTCTGTGTATATATAGATATGTTGGTGTGTGAAATGCTGTGTGTTTGAATTTCTGATCTTTTGTTTTAGTTCCAGGTTCAAAAGATAATAAGAAAAAAACAATTGCTAATAATCCAATCTATGTTATGATTTAAGTGTCGAACCAAATATATTTATTATGTCATCACATTTAGTTAAAAATTTGTTTAAGTTACAAACAAATTGCATTTGTCTCTGGATATAACAAAACAACACAGCAGACTTAAATTAAGTCAAAAATAAAATGTCAAGATTCTTTGATTCAGATATATGTATCTAATGCTAATACCAAAATTGGATTTTTAACACTAAAATGGCAATTTTTAATGATGAGATTTGTATACATTTCTGGTTTAACCAGAAATTGAACTTTTGAGATTTTCTGGTAAACACGTCGATAGGGGAGGTCAGATTTTCTCTTGGTGATAGAGGAGGCTATGGTGGTGATGGGAAAATTGGTCGGAGGTGGCCACGGCCACTGTGGCGACGGCAGTGAGAAGTTTATTTATGGAAACCTAATTTTGTCGTGCTTTTGCATTTAATCTCTTTCGTTGTCCACAAGCGATCGAGTTGTGCGTGCTTCTAGGAGATGGTAGTTTGGTCATTGACGAAGTCGTATCCGGAGTTGTGTCGTCACATTTGGCATAAGAGCTGAGGGTTAAACTTTAGCTCAGGAGTATAACACGTTAAGTAGCTCATTAGAGATAGGGTGTGTAACAACCCGGTATTCCGCGTCAATTTATAGTCGACATTAACCGATTAATATTTTCGCTAATTGCCATTTGAAGTTTTTAAATTTGAATTAAAATTCTTCTACAAATTTTTAGTAAGATTGATGGGCTTTAAAAAAATTAAAATTTGTGGCCCATGTTTTTATCGTGGCCGTAAAAAACTTAACTAAGGCAAATAACCCGTTTTCCCCCCTTTTTATTTTTCATTCATTTGAACCCTAAAACAAAAGCAAACAAAGACGAACGAATATGGCGGCTTCGGTCTTCGTTTTCTCTCAGCTCAAAAATTAGGGCTTTAGAGAAATTGGTGGTAGCCGACTTTTGTTCGATCGACCGAAGGGATTGGTGGCGTGTTGCCTTGCATGATCGATTCTTCGTTGCTCGTTGCGGCTGCTTCTATTTGCGCTGAAGCAAGGTGAGTGATTTATTTCACTCACATCTAATTTAATTTCTTTAATTCGTAAATTGGATTTTGAATTGACTTTGCCGATGTTTTTGACTGCTACTTATAGGAGTCGAATTCCTAAACTTTCGTTCGTATATATATATATATTTATTTGAAATCGTCAATTGCTTTGTTTCGGCCACTTGATAATTCTTGAACGATGCTGATGTCTTCTGACTTTTTAAATTTCGTATATTTGATGTTTCCTTGATTCGCACGGTTTTGAATTATTCCGTGGCCACAACGGTGTTGATGATTCTGGGTTGATTCGTTCTTTGTGGCTTTGACTTCGGTCTCACGACCTTAACTTGAACTTGACTTTGAGAAGAAAATTGACTTGGTTTAATTTGTTCAAGGTTTGTGTCTTCTACACTTTAACTATTGCTTTGAATTGCTTCGGCCTGTCACCATTTTTGGTTAAGACTTGGTCTTGCATTGCACTTGTTCCTTACGATATCATCTCTGTCTACTTTGGTTACGTGTACATGCCTGAATGTAGCTTGATTCAGTGCTTTGTACTCTGGTTTTCATGCCTGAATGCCTACATGTAACTTGCCTTTGTATATTTTATGGTCTGGTTGTGCATATGAGTATTTTTGAAGCTTTGCATTTGAATAAAGTTTTTTTTTTTAAATTTGCAGTAGTTTGCTAATTAGTTCTTTTGAAATGTTTGCTGGTTATCACCATGAATATACCTACATATATGTATGTATATATGTGTGTGTGAATGGCATTACTACAGCTCCAATGTGTTCATTGCTGTGTTGTTTTCATGCCTTCATTTTGTTTGCGTATATATGCTCCAATGTGAGTAATTCTCATATCTAATTCGAAATTTATTTGGTATGTTGGATTTTGGTTCACTGGCTTGTTTTTGATTTCTGATCTGAGCTTGTTAGCTCCTTTCTGCTGCATTTGTTAAACCATAACTTGAAGTATTTGTATTCTGCTGTCCTCTTGAAAACTGCTTCACTTGAAAACTTCTGCATTTTTTTGAAAATCATAACTTTGAAAGTGATCTTTGGTTTTATTAAACTGTTGACTAATCTGAACATTGAGTTTTGATTTCCACGATATATACAAACATATGTGTGTTGAGCTTTGTTGGTTTTGCTTGGTCTGGACTTAACTGGTACCATGCTAACCTTGTTCTTTAACTTGAACTAATGCTCCAAGTCCTCCGTATATCATATTACTGCCTGTGTTTCTCTTGTACATGCCTGATGCATTCACTGTTTTTGCATGATGGACTGCCTATGTGTACCGCCGTGTTTCTTGCACTAGCTTGTCTATATTTTGATGAACCTAGTTCTTGTTTGTTTTGTTGGTTGCTTGGCCCTGAGTTGAATCCAGTCGATGACTCAGGTTTGACCTTGTGCCATGTCCATTTTTGGCTTGTCTACATATCTGGCTGCACTTGAGTATGAACTTGCACTTGAGTAGTTGCACTTGAGTAGTTTCTTATACCAAACCCTATGATGCATGTATGTTCATCCTTGTATATGCATTTCTTGGTCATGTTATGTTGTCTGCTGTCTTCATGTACATGTATACACTTGTTGTATATTTGAGCATTTGGGATGCATTGAGCTTGTATGGTCTTCATTTATGTGCAGATTGCATTTATATTGCCTCTGACCTTTTGGGCATGCAAACAACATTCCATGTTGTCGCTACTTTTGGTTAAGTCTTGGTCACCGATTATCACTGCATACCGCATATCGCCATTTTTACTGTTGCAGTTGTGTTGAGTCACTGACTTGACCTCTGCATTTCATAAGTGACTTAGCTTTGTAGTTACGACATGTTTCTCTGACATGTTCTTATGTTTGTGCATGTCACTATTCAATTTTTGTTGCACCTAAGTTTCATATTGATTTTGGAATTTCACCTGTGTTGAATCCGGTATTTCGGGTTTGACCTTGTGTCTGTTTGTGTATATCATTACTGTAGTGGCAAGGCAGTGCACGCAAGCGTGAACTGCAGCCACACGGAATTGAGTTTTTGGGTACATTATCACTGTAGTGGCAAGGCAGTGCACGCACGCGTGAACTGCAGCCACACGTTATGGCTTTTATGATATTCTATCTTGTTTTGATTTATTGATCTTTTGCATATTCCATATGCTGTAGTGGCGAAGCAGTGCACGCGTGCGTGTACTACAGCCCTACTCGAATTAATATTTTAATTGATATTTCAATGGTTTGAATTGTTTTGTTTATTCAATTCAATATTCTGAACTGTATTCTGATTTGGTTTAATTTGCTGATTTGTTGTTTAACACTGGTACGTGTTATATTTATCGTTATATGATTTCTTTATTTAAGGATCGGATAGACGAGATTTATTGTGACTGTCGTCTATTCATTATTTAATTATTATTGCTTCTGTGCACTAATAACTGAGTTTGAATTAGACTGACCCGCGTATTATTTTCTTTTGAATTTAATACTCGGGTCAGACCCGAGTTATTTCAGGTTGTAGATTTCTTGCTTTGGGTTGCTGTTTGAGCTATGAAGATTTTTCATATCTTTTGCAGTTGTCGTGTCATAGTATAGGAAGATATGTATTCATGTATATTATATACGTTAATGTACTTGTATATGTAATTTCCTGAGTCGACTGTTGTAGTTGCATCATATGTATTGTATCACATGTATTGTAACTGATATCAGTTATTATATATATGAGACTTTCTGTTTTTATCTGTGTTTCGCATTTATATTATCTATGTTATTATTATATATTTTGTTTCTAAACTATTATGAACCATCGTAGTTCGTTTTATACTGGAATTGGGGTATGTCGATGGGAGTAGTTAAATCAGAGATTTTAAAATGAAAGAATATATATACCACTCCTATTGAGATAACCAGTACTAGGGTAAGGCCTAACTACGGATGGCCGCTCCTCAACAGCCTTATTCTCCGTGCTAGTTGTATATGTAATTTCCTGAGTCGACTGTTGTAGTTGCATCATATGTATTGTATCACATGTATTGTAACTGATATCAGTTATTATATATATGAGACTTTCTGTTTTTATCTGTGTTTCGCATTTATATTATCTATGTTATTATTATATATTTTGTTTCTAAACTATTATGAACCATCGTAGTTCGTTTTATACTGGAATTGGGGTATGTCGATGGGAGTAGTTAAATCAGAGATTTTAAAATGAAAGAATATATATACCACTCCTATTGAGATAACCAGTACTAGGGTAAGGCCTAACTACGGATGGCCGCTCCTCAACAGCCTTATTCTCCGTGCTAGTTGACAGCACTACAATGTAGTGTTCTTGGCTAGCGTGGGTGTAGAGGTGGGGCGTCACAGCTTGGTATCAAAGCCTAGGGTTTAGGACAAATATAAAACATAACTTAGATGGAACATGTGTTACAACTAATTGTCGATATTTTATCTCTCATCTTTTCATATGATTATCTTCTATTGTTAGGTATGAATTCCTAACGCTTATTCATGTGCCTTTGATTTTGATTTCGTGGAAGTATTTTGGCTTCGGCCTCTATTCGCTTTGCGAACTCAGGTTGGATTTTTGATGATGAGGATTTTGTTCTTGTGTTTTCGGCTTTGAATTGATTTAGCCGACGTTGATTTTGTTTCAATTTGGCCAATTAAAGCTATTTTGACCTCATTGCATTTTGTGGTAGTCCGCTACCTTCTCGAATTTGCTGTGTACATATTTCACATTCACTTGGTGGAAGCTTTTCACTACTGTCACTTGCTTATTGCATTTGTTTGCACTGTGAATTCTTGAGCATTGGCCTTTGTGCCTTGTTGTTATCTCTTTATATGCTGTTGTGGTCATTACTTGTTGACTTCGGCATTGACTTGATTTTTATTTTTGTGGAAGTCATCTATGCATTTATGCTCGTTCTGCTTTGTTTTTCCAATTGTTAATCGATTCTTCTTTTCCGATTAGTTGTTATCTCCTTTGTCGACTTTGATAACTTCTATTTCTAGAATTTTTGGGTATTTCTACTTTGATGGATTTAGAATCGAATTCTTCTAATTTTATTCACGTCTTCGAATGTGAATTTTAGTGAATTGATTTGGTTTCCAAATTTAATCGATTCTTGTTAATTCCCCGATTTGTTGCTATCATTTATTAGCAACTTTGATAACATTTTCTTCGAGATTTTGGTGAACATACCTTTTGATGGATACGGTATCGATTTCTTTGGATTCTATTCACATCTTTGTATGTGAATTCTTGTGATTGATTGTTCCTACAATCATTTTTGTGATTTGTCACTTTAAAAATATAAAGGTTTTCTATACTAGTAGTAAATATCAAAACCCTTTTCTCCAAACGATTTCAAAACTATTTTACAACAAAGCTCTTTTCCTAAACCGTTTTCCAATCTATTAGTAGATACAAACCTTTACCTCACTCGTATGAGAAATCTAATTAAACGACTTAGTAAAACGAGTGGTATGAAACGCTTGCGTTTACTTCGTCGGTTAATTCTTGGACTTGTTCGATTGAATCACTTGTGACAATTTTCTAGTGGAGATCTACAGTTCGTTCGTAAATGTTTAAGTTAAGCAAGTGGTTATGGGACATGAAACTAAACTTTTATATCCACTAGCTTAGTGTAATTGACACTTCTCGTTGATCATGACGATCATTTTATGATTTAAACTAGCAATTGTGCGATGTCTCTTTGTTGGCTCTCTGGTTAGGCTAGACACCACTTGTGTGATTCCATTCACACATACCTTTTTGCTTTTTGGTTAGCCAAGACACCATTTGTGTGATTCCATTCACACATATCTTTTTGCTTTCTGGTTAGGCTAGACACCACTTGTGTGATTCCATTCACACATACCTTTTTGCTTTTTGGTTAGCCTAGACACCATTTGTGTGATTCCATTCACACATATCTTTTTTTCTTTCTGGTTAGGCTAGACACCACTTGTGTAAACCATTCACACATACCTTTTTGGTTAGCCTAGACACCAATTATAGGATTCCATTCACACATACCTTTTCGTTTGTGAGGTTAGGATAGACACCATTTGTGGGATTCCATTCACACATACCTTTTTGCTTTTTGGTTAGCCTAGACCTCATCTGGGTGATTCCGACTCATCCATATGGGGTAGCTCCCCATGGTCTTCAGACCGTCATGTGATAGGCCTCTTTCCCTTTTTTTGGATTTCTTGTGATGATTTCTAGAATTTGTGCTTCACCAATTTTCGTGATTTCTATTGATAAGTTTTATCAATTTTTGTGCATTGGTTAATTCGTGTGTCATTGACTTGTTATGAATACAAGTTTAGGGTATGATATCCCTTTCCTATCTTTGAGAAGAGTCTTGGGACATTTTTGATGAATGAAAATTCATTGGTATTATCTTTTGATGCGAATTATTTTGATGAGATTTTGACGTATTAACTTCAGTAACCGCCAAGTTTAGAATGAATTTTCAAGCGGTTATCCCGCAATGCTGATTTTGTTGTCCGTTTTTACGGTATTTTGAGAAGTGGAAAATTTCCTTGTCGAAGTTGCTACTGATGTTGCTGTTTTTATCACTTGTTTTAAAAATTTGTTTCAAAATATAAATTAAAATTGTTTTTAAATTTTTTACAGTTTACGCTTTCAAAAGAATGAGGAAGCGATTTAAACGTTTCAGAAAAATCGAGGACTATGACTCCTTTCTTTTACTGATTCGCTTAATTCCGGACTTGTCCATTTGAGAATGTGAAATGTTATTTTTAAATACACAATTATGCGCTTTCAAGAAAATGATGGAGTGAATTAAACGATTTAGTAAAACTCGTGGTTATGGGTCATGTGCGTTTGCTATTTCGGTTAATTCCGGACTCGTTAATTGAAAAATTTGTGATTTCTGATTATCGTTTTTCATAATCGGATGTTGGTGATTTTTGATTTGTCGTTTTTGATAATCAGATATTTATTATTTCTAATTATCGTTTGTGTTAATTAGATATTTGTGATTTGATTATCGTTTGTGATAATTAAATATTTGTGATTTAAGATTTAATTATCGTTTTTGATAATTGAAATATTTGTGATTTCTGATTATCGTTTTTGATAATCAGATATTTGTGATTTCTGATTATCGCTTTTGATAATCGGATATTTGTTGTTTTTGATTATCGCTTGTGTTAATTGAATATTTGTTAATTAAGATTTGATTAACGTTTTGATAATTGAATATTTATTGATTTGAAATTTGATTTCCGTTGTGGTAATTCCTGATTATCGTTTTTGATAGTTGATATTTGTGATTTTTGTTTTCTAATTATCTTTGTTGATAATTAGATTTTGCTGTCTCCTAATTATCGTATTGATAATTAGATATTGCTGTTTGTGATTTCTGTATTCTGATTATCTATTTGATAATTAAATTTTGTAGAGAATTTGAGAATTTCTTTTATGAAATTAAAAGATGATTTTTTGATTGTATTGCCCATTGAGTGCTTTAAGAATTCTGGTCGATGCGCTTGATCAACGTTATCGATAGGAATATCCTAGACGCTTTGATGAGACAATCAGACACAATAAATAAAATTGTAAATTTTGGAAGTTTTAGCTTTTCGGGAAAGAATATTATTTAAAAACAACTCTCTTCCGATACTCCTATTCTTGCGATTCCCAAGGGGAACCAAGACTTTATCTTTTGTACCCATGCTAATCGTATTGGTTTGCATGTCGTTCTCTTGCAAAAGAGAACGTGCTATCTCTTGTGTTTCTAAATCATTAATGCCTATTGAGACTAGATATGTCACTCATGATCTAGTGCTCATGGCTATTGATTTCGCTTTTAAAACTTTGGCATCATTATTTTTGGGCGAGAAATTGTTCTCTGCCCTGATCATAAATTTTGGGAATATTTATTTTCTCATAAGGAACTTAATTTGCGTCAACCACGTTGGCTCGAGTTCCTTGTGTCTTATGATCTTGATTTTCTTTGTGTTTTCCTGGAAAGGGAAATCGTGTTGCCGATGCACTTAGTTGTAGGCAACAAGTGGTTGTTCTTTGATGATGTCCGAATGAAATCATCTTTTTACCGAGCTCATCGGACGTTTTGATGTATTTCGTTTTATTGAGCTTCGTCTCATTTCCTTTTATGGACTACCGTCTGATGTTCTTTTATGGTGAACTTCCTACATCGAATTTCTTTATCTTGTGTTGTTATGTTTTTGGGTTGTTACATTTTGTTCATTTATTCCTTATGATTGCGAGGACGCAATTTCTTTAAGTAGGGAGTCTATAACAACCCGGTATTCCGCGTCAATTTATAGTCAACATTAAACGATTAATATTTTCGCTAATTGCCATTTGAAGTTTTTAAATTTGAATTAAAATTCTTTTACAAATTTTTAGTAAGATTGATGGGCTTTAAAAAAATTAAAATTTGTGGCCCATGTTTTTATCGTGGCCGTGAAAAACTTAACTAAGGCAAATAACCCGTTTCCCCCCTTTTTATTTTTTATTCATTTGAACCCTAAAACAAAAGCAAACGAAGACGAACGAATATGGCGGCTTCGGACTTCGCTTTCTCTCAGCTCAAAAATTAGGGCTTTAGAGAAATGGGTGGTAGCCGACTTTTGTTCGATCGACCCAAGGGATTGGTCGCGTGTTGCCTTGCTCGATCGATTCTTCGTTGCTCGTTGCGGCTGCTTCTATTTGCGATGAAGCAAGGTGAGTGATTTATTTCACTCACATCTAATTTAATTTCTTTAATTCGTAAATTGGGTTTTGAATTGATTTTGCCGATGTTGTTGACTGCAACTTATACGAGTCGAACTCCTAAACTTTCGTTCTTATATATATATTTATTTGAAATCGTCAATTACTTTGTTTCAGCCACTTGATAATTCTTGAACGATGCTGATGTCTTCTAACTTTTTAAATTTCGTATATTTGATGTTTCCTTGATTCGCACGGTTTTGAATTATTCCGTGGCCACAACGGTTTTGATGATTCTGGGTTGATTCGTTCTTTGTGGCTTTGACTTCGGTCTCACGACCTTAACTTGAACTTGACTTTGAGAAGAAAATTGACTTGGTTTAATTTGTTCAAGGTTTGTATCTTCTACACTTTAACTATTGCTTTGAATTGCTTCGGCCTGTCACTGTTTTTGGTTAAGACTTGGTCTTGCATTGCACTTGTTCCTTACGATATCATCTCTGTCTACTTTGGTTATGTGTACATGCCTGAATGTAGCTTGATTCATTGCTTTGTACTCTGGTTTTCATGCCTGAATGCCTGCATGTAACTTGCCTTTGTATATTTTGTGGTCTGGTTGTACATATGAGTATTTTTGAAGCTTTTCATTTGAATAAAGATTTTTTTTTAAATTTCCAGTAGTTTGCTAATTATTTCTTTTGAAATGTGTGCTGGTTATCACCATGTATAAATCTACAGATATGTATGTATATATGTGTGTGTGAATGGCATTACTGCAGCTCCAATGTGTTCATTGCCGTGTTGTTTTCATGCCTTCATTTTGTTTGCGTATATATGCTCCAATGTGAGTAATTCTCACATCTAATTCGAAATTTATTTGGTATGTTGGATTTTGGTTCACTGGCTTGTTTTTTATTTCTGATCTGAGCTTGTTAGCTCCTTTCTGCTGCATTTGTTAAACCATAACTTGAAGTATTTGTATTCTGCCGTCCTCTTGAAAACCGCTTCACTTGAAAACTTCTGCATTTTTTTGAAAATCAGAGCTTTGAAAGTGATCTTTGGTTTTATTAAACTGTTGACTAATCTGAACATTGAGTTTTGATTTCCACGATATATACAAATATATGTGTGTTGAGCTTTGTTGGTTTTGCTTGGTCTGGACTGAACTGGTACCATGCTAACCTTGTTCTTTAACTTGAACTAATGCTCCAAGTCCTTTGTATATCATATTACTGCCTATGTTTCTCTTGTACATGCCTGATGCATTCACTGTTTTTGCTTGATGGACTGCCTATGTGTACCGCCGTGTTTCTTGCACTAGCTTGTCTACATTTTTTGGAACCTGGTTCTTGTTTGTTTTGTTGGTTGCTTGGCCCTGAGTTGAATGCAGTCGATGACTCGGGTTTGACCTTGTGCCGTGTCCATTTTTGGCTTGTCTACATATCTGGCTGCACTTGAGTATGAACTTGCACTTGAGTAGTTGCACTTGCGTAGTTTCTTATACCAAACCCTATGATGCATGTATGTTCATCCTTGTATATGCATTTCTTGGTCATGTTATGTTGTCTGCTGTCTTCATGTACATGTATACACTTGTTGTATATTTGAGCATTTGGGATGCATTGAGCTCGTGTGGTCTTCATTTATGTGTAGTTTGCATTTATATTGCCTCTGACCTTTTGGTCATGCAAACATCATTCCATGTTGTCGCTACTTTTGGTTAAGTCTTGGTCACCGATTATCACTGCATACCGCATATCGCCATTTTTACTGTTGCAGTTGTGTTGAGTCACTGACTTGACCTCTGCATTTCGTAAGTGACTTAGCTTTGTAGTTATGACATGTTTCTCTGACATGTTCTTATGTTTGTGCATGTCACTATTCAATTTTTGTTTCACCTGAGTATCATATTGATTTTGGAATTTCACCTGTGTTGAATCCGGTAATTCGGGTTTGACCTTGTGTCCGTTTGTGTACATCATTACTGTAGTGGCAAGGCAGTGCACGCAAGCGTGAATTGCTGCCACACGGAATTGAGTTTATGGGTACATTATCACTGTAGTGGCAAGGCAGTGCACGCAAGCGTGAACTGTAGCCACACAGTATGGCTTTTATGATATTCTATCTTGTTTTGATTTATTGATCGTTTGCATATCCATATGCTGTAGTGGCGAGGCAGTGCACGCGTGCGTGTACTGCAGCCCTACTCGAATTAATATTTTAATTGATATTTCAATGGTTTGAATTGTTTTGTTTATTCAATTCAATATTCTGAATTGTATTCTAATTTGGTTTAATTTGTTTATTTGTTGTTTAACACTGGTACGTGTTATATTTATCGTTATCCGATTTCTTTATTTAAGGATCGGATAGACGAGATTTATTGCGACTGTCGTCTATTCATTATTTAATTATTATTGCTTCTGTGCACTAATAACTGAGTTTGAATTAGACTGACCGACGTATTATTTTCTTTTGAATTTAATACTCGGGTCAGACCCGAGTTATTTCAGGTTGTAGATATCTTGCTTTGGGTAGCTGTTTGAGCTATGAAGATTTTTCATATCTTTTGGAGTTGTCGTGTCATAGTATGGGAAGATATGTATTCATGTATATTATATACGTTAATGTACTTGTATATGTAACTTCCTGAGTCGACTGTTGTAGTTGTATCATATGTACTGTATCACATGTATTGTAACCGATATCAGTTATTATATATATGTGACTTTCTGTTTTTTATCTGTGTTCCGCATTTATATTATCTGTGTTATTATTATATATTTTGTTTCTACACTATTATGAACCATCGTAGTTCGTTTTATGCTGAAATTGGGGTATGTCGATGGGAGTAGTTAAATCAGAGATTTTAAAATGGAAGAATATATATACCACTCCTATTGAGATAACCAATACTAGGGTAAGGCCTAACTATGGATGGCAGCTCCTCAACAGCCTTATTCTCCGTGCTAGTTGACAGCACCACACTGTAGTGTTCTTGGCTAGCGTGGGTATAGAGGTGGGGCGTCACCGGGTGAAGTATACCCTAGAATGAGTATATCCCTAAGATATCCGTTCGAATGCCTCAGTAAATTCTCTTGTTATACACTGATAGTGAGTATGAGTGTAAGAAGAGAACGAGATAAAGGACAGAAAAATACGACTATAATGGGTCAATACTCTGTAACAACAGTGGAAACAACTTTCTTCTCAATCTCTTTTTGATTCTTTCCAAATTTCTTTTGATTGTTTCGTACCAGCTTCAAGAAGAAGTTTTCGGTGTGATGGTGGCTCTACGAATCGTTGTAGGAAATTTTTACTTCGTATCTTCATCGGTTTCTTATCAGCTATTTGATTTAAAATCTTAATGAATATGAATTGGAAATTTGAAATTGGAAATTTTAAATTGAGTTAAATTGATTAACAGAATATGAAGAAAAATTCGAATTGAATCGATAAAACGATTTCGTTCAAAACCAAATTTGAAATTCTATTATAATTTCTTGGGTCAGATATGTTCCACGAATGGTTGGTTATCCCTTCGATCTAACCAATGCCACTGCATATTTTATAGATCTGAATAACCCGAGTATCTTGTGAAGTGTTAAATGGATTCGTTTTTGTATCTATTGTTGATATTTTGATTTGGTAAGCCAAATGCAGAATTGATATCCAGTTTGATCTAAACAGATATTTCTCTATCTTTCATCTATCTTCGTTATCTTTCTCTCGCGAATTTCGAGGACGAAATTCCTTTTAAGGGGGGAAGTCTGTAACGATCTCGAGTTTTAAATTATTATAAATTGATAATTAAATTAATTTTTGATTTAAAATTATGAAGTTGTTTGAATTTTTCAAGTTCAATATGAGAAATATATTTGAATTAAATTTGAATTGGGATCCATAAATAATGTAAAGGAAATTTTGCTTTGAAAATTAAAAATAAACAAGTAATTTAGAAATAGAAATAAGAATATATATATATATATATATATATAATGAATTATAAAAATATATGTATATTCATGTACAAAGATAATAAGTTGAGTGTGTAGACACAAAGTACATCAACATTAAATGTTTTCATCTTAGCCACCATCATATAAACATACAAATACAGACAAAACAAACTTTAATTTAAAAATATTTATGCAATGAATACCCAAAACATAGCTGCAGCCACCACAAAGAAGCTTTGTCAAAGATAAAGTGTGAACAAACAAATTAAAATATAAATAAGCTAAAGCAAAAAGAATTAATATGAAAGTGTATAAAACAAATATAAAACAAAAATATGTAGGCTGTAGCTTATAAGGCAAGTAAAAGAAACAAAGATATATAAAACAAAGATCTGGTTGGACATGAGAAAAGAAAGATGTGTAGTAGCTTATAAAATAAAACAAAGATCTGGAAGAAAAACAAAAGCATGAAGACAATAAACATATATTTAACTAAAGCAAAGTACAAAGAAAAGTAATATAAAATCATCTCAGCACAATCGAATAAAAGTAAGATAAGTATGGCTGAAGTAAACAAAGTGTACAAAATAATGTATACCCTACTGTACAAACATATGAACATCCTTGTAAACCTATATTTGATATCAACTTCTCATTAATGCTTTCAACCTCAGCCACGATGTATGTCATATCAGCCTAGATCTTGTTTAATAAATCAAAGAAAATTGCATCACCCTGTACATTCTTTCCTATATATCAATATCAACTTCCTTATTCCATTTCGTTCAGCAAGATTGAGTATTACAAGGACATAAACATCACTATATCTAATAAACTTAAACAAGTTCAATTTATTCAACAATGAAAAACAAGCCTGTAGTTTTCAATGTAGAGAAGGAACTCTGTTCTTCCTTCTGAAACACAGGTGAGTAACATCACCATTTTAAATTGTTAAGTATATAATTAGGTTGCCTGCTTATCTTTGAGGTATAATATGCTTGTGAATATATTTTAAAACTCTGTGTATATATAGATATGTTGGTGTGTGAAATGTCGTGTGTTTGAATTTCTGGTCTTTGGTTTTAGTTCCAGGTTCAAAAGATAATCAAAAAAAAAACATTTGCTAATAATCCAATCTATGTTATGATTTATGTGTCGAACCAAATATATTTGTTATGTCATCAGATTTAGTTAAAAATTTGTTTAAGTTACAAACAAATTGCATTTGTCTCTGGATATAACAAAACAACACAGCAGACTTAAATAAAGTCAAAAATAAAATGTCAAGCTTCTTTGATTCAGGTACATGTATCAAATGCTAATACCAAAATTGGAATTTTAAAACTAAAATGGCAATTTTTAGTGAAGAGATTTGGATACATTTCTGGTTTAACCAGAAATTGAACTTTTGAGATTTTCCGGTAAACACGTCGATGAGGGAGGTCGGATTTTCTCGTGGTGATAGAGGAGGCTATGGTGGTGATGGGAAAATTGATCGGAGGTGACCACGGCCACCGTGGTGACTGCAACGAGAAGTTTATTTCTGGAAACCTAATTTTGTCGTGCTTTTGCATTTAATCTCGTTCGTTGTCCACAAGCGATCGAGTTGCGTGTGCTTCTCGGAGATGTTAGTTTGGTCATTGACGAAGTCGTATCCGGAGTTGTGTCGTCACATTTGGTATCGGAGCTGAGGGTTAAACTTTAGCTCAGGAGTATAACACGTTAAGTAGCTCATTAGAGATAGGGTGAAGTATACCCTAGAATGAGTATATCCCTAAGATATCCGTTCGAATACCTCATTAAATCTCTTTTTGATTCGTTTCCAAATTTCTTTTGATTGTTTCGTACCAGCTTCAAGAAGAAGTTTTCGGTGTGATGGTGGCTCTACGAATCGTTGTAGGAAATTTTTACTTCGTATCTTCATCGGTTTCTTATCAGCTATTTGATTTAAAATCTTAATGAATATGAATTGGAAATTTGAAATTGGAAATTTGAAATTGGAAATTTTAAATTGAGTTAAATTGATTAACAGAATATGAAGCTAAATTCGAATTGAATCGATAAAACGATTTCGTTTAAAACCAAATTTGAAATTCTATTGTAATTTCTTGGGTCCGATATGTTCCACGAATGGTTGGTTATCCCTTCGTACTAACCAATGCCACTGCATATTTTGTAGATCTGAATAACCCGAGTATCTTGTGATGTATTAAATGGATTCGTTCTTGTATCTATTGTTGATATTTTGATTTGGTAAGCCAAATGCAGAATTGATATCCAGTTTGATTTAAATAGATATTTCTCTCTCTTTCATATATCTTCGTTATCTCTCTTTGGCGAATTTCGAGGACGAAATTCCTTTTAAGGGGGGAAGTCTGTAACGATCTCGAGTTTTAAATTATTTTAAATTGATAATTAAATTAATTTTTGATTTAAAATTATGAAGTTGTTTGAATTTTTTAAGTTCACTATGAGAAATATATTTGAATTAAATTTGAATTGGGATCTATAAATAATGTAAAGGAAATTTTGCTTTGAAAATTAAAAATAAACAATTAATTTAGAAATAGAAATAAGAATATATATATGATGAATTATAAAAATATATGTATATTCATGTACAAAGATAATAAGTTGAGTGTGTAGACACAAAGTACATCAACATTAAATGTTTTCATCTTAGCCACCATTATATAAACATACAAATACAAACAAAACAAACTTTAATTTATAAATATTTACGCAAAGAATACCCAAAACATAGCTGCAGCCACCACAAAGAAGCATTGTCAAAGATAAAGTGCGAACAAACCAATTAAAATATAAATAAGCAAAAGCAAAAAGAATTAATATGAAAGTGTATAAAACAAATATAAAACAAAAGTATATAGGCTGTAGCTTATAAGGCAAGTAAAAGAAACAAAGAGATATAAAGCAAAGATCAGGTTGAACATGTGAAAAGAAAGATGTGTACTAGCTTATAAAATAAAACAAATATCTGGAAGAAAAACAAAAGCATGAAGACAATAAACATATATTTAACTAAAGCAAAGTACAAAGAAAAGTAATACAAAATCATCTCAGCACAATCAAATAAAAGCAAGATAAGTATGGATGAAGTAAACAAATTGTACAAAATAGTGTGTACCCTACTGTACAAACATATGAACATCCCTGTAAACCTATATTTGATATCAACTTCTCATTAATGCTTTCAACCCCAGCCACGATGTATATCATATCAGCCTAGATCTTGTTTAATAAATCAAAGAAAATTGCATCACCCTGTACATTCTTTCCTATATATCAATATCAACTTCCTTATTCCATTTCGTTCAGCAAGATTGAGTATTACAGGGACATAAACATCACTATATCTAATAAACTTAAACAAGTTCAATTTATTCAACAATGAAAAACAAGCCTGTAGTTTTCAATGTAGAGAAGGAACTCTGTTCTTCCTTCTGAAACACAGGTGAGTAACATCACCATTTTAAATTGTTAAGTATATAATTAGGTTGCCAGCTTATCTTTGAGGTATAATATGCTTGTGAATATATTTTAAAACTCTGTGTATATATAGATATGTTGGTTTGTGAAATGCCGTGTGTTTGAATTTCTAGTCTTTGGTTTTAGTTCCAGTTTCAAAAGATAATTAAAAAAAAAACATTTGCTAATAATCCAATCTATGTTATGATTTAAGTGTCGAACCAAATATATTTGTTATGTCATCAGATTTAGTTAAAAATTTGTTTATGTTGCAAACAAATTGCATTTGTCTCTGGATATAACAAAACAACACAGCAGACTTAAATTAAGCCAAAAATAAAATGTCAAGCTTCTTTGATTCGGGTACATGTATCAAATGCTAATACCAAAATTGGAATTGTAAAACTAAAATGGCAATTTTTAGTGAAGAGATTTGGATACATTTCTGGTTTAACAAGAAATTGAACTTTTGAGATTTTCTGGTAAACACGTCGATGGGGGAGGTCGGATTTTCTCGTGGTGATTGAGGAGGCTATGGTGGTGATGGCAAAATTGATCGGAGGTGACCACGGCCACTGTGGTGACGGCAGCGAGAAGTTTATTTCTGGAAACCTAATTTTGTCGTGCTTTTGCATTTAATCTCGTTCGTTGTCCACAAGCGATCGAGTTGCGTGTGCTTCTCGGAGATGGTAGTTTGGTCATTGACGAAGTCGTATCCGGAGTTTTGTCGTCACATTTGGTATCGGAGCTGAGGGTTAAACTTTAGCTCAGGAGTATAACACGTTAAGTAGCTCATTAGAGATAGGGTGAAGTATACCCTAGAATGAGTATATCCCTAAGATATCCGTTCGAATACCTCATTAAATTCTCTTGCTATCCCTTGATAGTGAGTATGAGTGTAAGAAGAGAACGAGATAAAGGACAGAAAAATACGACTATAATGGGTCAATACTCTATAACAACAGTGGAAACAACTTTCTTCTCAATCTCTTTTTGATTCGTTTCCAAATTTCTTTTGATTGTTTCGTACCAGCTTCAAGAAGAAGTTTTCGGTGTGATGGTGGCTCTACGAATCGTTGTAGGAAATTTTTACTTCGTATCTTCATCGGTTTCTTATCAGCTATTTGATTTAAAATCTTAATGAATATGAATTGGAAATTTGAAATTGGAAATTTGAAATTGGAAATTCTAAATTGAGTTAAATTGATTAACAGAATATGAAGCTAAATTCGAATTGAATCGATAAAACGATTTCGTTTAAAACCAAATTTGAAATTCTATTGTAATTTCTTGGGTCCGATATGTTCCACGAATGGTTGGTTATCCCTTCGAACTAACCAATGCCACTGCATATTTTGTAGATCTGAATAACCCGAGTATCTTGTGAAGTATTAAATGGATTCGTTCTTGTATCTATTGTTGATATTTTGATTTGGTAAGCCAAATGCAGAATTGATATCCAGTTTGATTTAAATAGATATTTCACTATCTTTCATATATCTTCGTTATCTCTCTTTGGCAAATTTCGAGGACGAAATTCCTTTTAAGGGGGGAAGTCTGTAACGATCTCGAGTTTTAAATTATTTTAAATTGATAATTAAATTAATTTTTGATTTAAAATTATGAAGTTGTTTGAATTTTTCAAGTTCAATATGAGAAATATATTTGAATTAAATTTGAATTGGGATCTATAAATAATGTAAAGGAAATTTTTCTTTGAAAATTAAAAATAAACAATTAATTTAGAAATAGAAATAAGAATATATATATGATGAATTATAAAAATATATGTATATTCATGTACAAAGATAATAAGTTGAGTGTGTAGACACAAAGTACATCAACATTAAATGTTTTCATCTTAGCCACCATCATATAAACATACAAATACAAACAAAACAAACTTTAATTTATAAATATTTACGCAAAGAATACCCAAAACATAGCTGCAGCCACCACAAAGAAGCATTGTCAAAGATAAAGTGCGAACAAACAATTTAAAATATAAATAAGCAAAAGCAAAAAGAATTAATATGAAAGTGTATAAAACAAATATAAAACAAAAGTATGTAGGCTGTAGCTTATAAGGCAAGTAAAAGAAACAAAGAGATATAAAGCAAAGATCAGGTTGAACATGAGAAAAGAAAGATGTGTACTAGCTTATAAAATAAAACAAAGATCTGGAAGAAAAACAAAAGCATGAAGACAATAAACATATATTTAACTAAAGCAAAGTACAAAGAAAAGTAATACAAAATCATCTCAGCACAATCAAATAAAAGCAAGATAAGTATGGATGAAGTAAACAAATTGTACAAAATAGTGTGTACCCTACTGTACAAACATATGAACATCCCTGTAAACCTATATTTGATATCAACTTCTCATTAATGCTTTCAACCTCAGCCACGATGTATATCATATCAGCCTAGATCTTGTTTAATAAATCAAAGAAAATTGCATCACCCTGTACATTCTTTCCTATATATCAATATCAACTTCCTTATTCCATTTCGTTCAGCAAGATTGAGTATTACAGGGAGATATGTTGAATATGCGCTTATATGATTTTTGTCTGATGATAATAAACATATCTACATTCGTTTAAATGTATTTGATAATATACTATTTATTTTCACAGATTAAATAAATATTTGCTGAATAAAATAAATAACACGAAATTTGAATTCAAACGAATATTTTATTCAAACAAATATTTATTACAATTTTGAATAGTACAATTTCAAGCTCTCACTGTAACTATACAACTTGGATTACAATTACATCACATTTTCAATTCATTACATCACATTTCATATTTACAATTCATTACATCACATTTCATATTTACAATTCACCTCACTACATATCACTCACACTCATATTTCTATCTTCAACTGCATTCCAGTTTGAATCCAGCATCTGAGCAATCTGCAAAAATATTCACTAACGCAGTAAAATTAAAAATAAAATATTTTTGCAATATAAAATAAAAGATGAATTTTGAAAATAATATTTGCCTCAGTTATTTGGGTTGTTCGTCATAATTTAAATTTGAATTCATCATACACGAACAACTTATGACATACACAGTGTATTACTGTATATGCCACAAGGCCGTGCACGCCGATATATACACTTGATTGATTTACAGGGACAGGTGAGCACAGGTCAAACCCAAATAAAAAGAACCGGGTTCAAGTCACATGCAATAACATTGAAAATCACGACTCAAGCACAAGGTCAAATCCGAGTTTTAAAACTGGATTCAACACAAGGCAACATGACATGAATGCAACGAAGACCACAAAGGCAGTGCATCAGTGTGCAAAGAGCTCGAGCACAGCAAATATGACACCAAACTACAACTCAAATGAAACAAGTTCACGGACTCAAATGTACACGGGTAAACAGCACAATCAAACAGCAAACAAGGTGCACCAGACCAGATCAAACTAAAAGATGATCAAGGCAGACTCCAAGATTGCACCAGTGGTACAGTGACAACATACAAATGCATTATGAATACTATAGGCCGAAAATGAAGACTGCAAGAACATGAATACAGGAAAACATGTCACTGCATATACTCAATGCAAGACAGTGGTCAAGAATGCAGTAACAACATCGAGCCAGAGCTGTCAAATATCAAAATTGCATCAAGACTCAAGCAAAGACAAATGCATGCAACAGCAGTGAAAGTGATCAACACAGCAACTAGTAGAGCACGCATGAAACAGTGGTATGAACAAGTGAACCCAGACTGAAGTATGGATGGTGCAAAGTGCAATGATACACCAGGATATCAAGTTCAGCGAAACTATACCTCTGCTACTCAAGGCAACTAGGAATGAACAGTTTCACAAATGCAAAGATCAGAAAAGTGAGCAATGCACTAAGCAAATGAAGCAACATACATATATATACACACATACATGAATACAAATGGTCAAGTGGCAAGGTCAAGTACAGGTCGAAGCAAAAACATCACAGCATTACCATCTAACAGCAAAAAATACCACAAGCCTCAACATCAGGTTCAAAAAAAAACAATGGCTTGAACAAGACTCGACTAAATACAATGCCACAATGAAACAACTCCACTGACTCAAATGAACTCGACCAAATAGCCAACATGATCAAAGAATGAATATGAGACCAAACTGCAGCAAGACCACATGCATGTAGACATCAAGCAAATAGAGGCAAAGGCATAATGCATCATGAACATGTAACTGACCAGAGAATATCAACTACTCAAATGAATTCAACGATATTGTGGAGTGTATACAACATGATGAAGCAGTGCAGTGAAGAATCTCAAGTCAAGGCCGCAGAGGTACAAGAAAATTCACGAAACCAAAATTCACGATGAAAATATACACTCATACGAACAAGTCAAACATCAAAGCCGTGGGACGCAAGAAATGAAATTATACGCATATGAAAAAGTCAGAATCAATCTCAATCATTCAAGCATCATCAAGTGGCCGAAGTGATTCAATGACAAATTCAAACACGAATATACGAATGAAAACTCAGGGGATCGAACCCTATAATTACCACAAATCATCATCGGCATATTACCGAGTTCAAGAATATTAACTTAGAGAAATAAAGCAAAAATCACATACCAATTTGCAGTCGAACTCGATCAAATAAGAAGTCGTGTTCAAATCGAAGATACGGTCGATTGCCGAAGCAAATCAGAGGAACAGTGATTGCAATCAACCAACTAATCAGTCGACTTCTCCAATAACCCTAAATTGGATCGCACGAACGAAAGCCCTAATTCGCAAAGAGGAACGAAAGAGGATCGGCCATATTTTCACAAAGCAAAGAAAAAGGAACGAGTTGAAGAAGTGAATAAGGGGCCGGCCTTTGTTTTATTAATTTGGGCTTAGTTTTTATTAAATAGGGTTTTGTATTTCAAATTGCTTTTAATTTGTATTTTATTTTTTAAACCATTTAATTTCTAGTCGTGTGACTAGGGGACAAGCTACGTGGCGTAGCTTGAGAATTCGCAACTCGGTAGTTGAGTTGTGGCAGGGTTTTGAGCGTAGAGTTAGATTAGTCAATAGCGGGTATAGCGAGTTTACATGTGTAAGCGAGGGACTATCTAATTTCTAGTAGAAACCTTGGGAGCAGCACGTAGGCAGGATTTTGCCAAAGCTGGGTAAATTCTGTGTTGTTCTGTTTTTTCTGTTATTTATATTCAACGATATCTGTGCTGCTATTCTGTGATCTGAATTGAATATTTTATAAGCTTCCGCGATTAATTTTAATAATTTACACTATCACCCTATTCACCCCCCCTCTAGGGTGAAATCGATCCCACAAGTGGTATCAGAGCTAGGAATAGAAGTCAACATCTATTTTAAAAATTCGATTTTTTTTGAAAAAATCAGTTTTTGTTTTAAAAATTTGAATTTTTAAAATGGCTTCTTTTAATAATAATTTTGAGGGTCGTTCCAATATTATTCCTTCTATTTTCGATGGAACAGATTTTTTGAATTGGAAATTAAAAATGGAATTTTATTTAAAATCTGTTAATATTAAATGTTGGGATATTATTGAAAATGGGTGTGATATAACAGATAAGAAAATTATCTCGATTAATGCTCTTGCTATGCATATATAATATTCTTATATTAATCAAGATAATTTTAATTTCATCTCTCATTGTGACAATGCACAGGAAATTTGGAATACTTTAATTGCAATATATGGTGCAAAAGTCAACAACAATGTGAAGTCCTCCACAACCGACTCAGTTAAAGAAATATGCTTAACAGGATTGGTAAATAGCAGTTGTGATGAGGATGATGATGATGGAACAGCCGAGCTGGCATTAATAATGAAGAAATTCAAAAGGTGGAATCACAAATACGGAAATCCAGCTCTAAATAAAAAACTAAAAAGCAGAATAATCAAAGCACTTGACAACTCGGAAGAACACGGGATCATTTGCTACAAACCCGGTGATATCAAGCCCAATTATCCCCGATTTCAACTCGACAAAGAAAAGAAATCAAAACGAAGATGTTTTACAGCCACGTGGAATAAAAGCGATAGCACTGAGATTGAGAAAGCAGATATGTGCCTTCATGGAAATATAACTGATAACGACGATGACGAGCCAAGCGAGGTATCAAAACTTACTCACTCTGAATTACTTATTTATTTCCACGAAGTGAATGGCTGTTTTGAACGGCTTAGGGATAAGTATGCCAAACTTGAATCACAAAAAGATACTTTGATAGATTTAAATAAACAACTTGACCAATTAGTTAAAACATATCAAAGTAGGATCCCTAAGTGTGATAAGTGTCCAACATTCGAAAACGAAATTAAAAAATCAGAAATCAATATAAAATCACTTGAAAAAGAAATTCTGATTTTAAAAGAGAGTGAAAATACGAGAAGAGAAAATTCTATCAAAAGGTGCACACAATTGTTGAATGAAAACGAATCACTCAAATCACAAGTCCAACAATTGTCAACGACTTTAGATAAATTTTCAAAAAGTGAAAAATCGTTCAATTTGCTATTAGGAAAGCAAACTGTTAATACGGTTAGACAAGGACTTGGATATAATTGTTCGAAAATTGTTGAAAGCAAAATTAATCGAGTTAATTCTATGTGCACAATTTGTAGAAAATATGGACACAATCACAATAATTGTTGGTATAGACCCAAACAACTGAAAACTATACCGATTTGGGTTCCTAAAGGCACGAATATAAAATCTCTCAAAGTTAAACAAATTTAGGCGCCGAAGGGAACAATTATAAATAATTTTGGGTCTTTACAAAATTGTTTTTCAAAATTTTCTGCCACTAACAACCATGGACCTATAAAAACAAATAGGTCACATAAATCTTTTCCCGTGTAGGTGTGGTGGCAGGCTAAGGAACAACAATAGTGTTTTCTGGTTTTTGGCTGTTCCAGAAGCACAACGGGCGACAAAACAAAGTTCCTTAGCCTAGTATAAAGGTGACAGAATCACAATGGACAACAACGAAAAATATCTTAAAGGTAAAACATGTAAAGGTATATTTATTTGTACGATATATTAAATGTGATAATCTGCACCATATTCTGAATTAAAATCAGGCAATATTGATTTGATGAAAAGATGACGATTCTGACTTATTCAAAATAGTTGGCCGATTATATTCTTATGCCAAAAACACTATAATAATCTCTAGATTCTTTGAATTACTTCATATATATCAGTTTGGATTAAAAATAGTGTTTTGTTGGATAATACAATTGGTTATAATGCGGCTAACTCTATATTCACGGTTTTTGATTAACACAGCTTCATTTCAAATTCAAGAGAATGTCATTTAAATTGCTGTTAAAATTGAGTTTGAAATTTTTTTTGCACACTTCATGGTTTGGTCTATCAAATTCAGTTGATGATAATTTTGAGTGAAAGAGAAATTCAGATGCAGATTACATTGGTAATCTAGTTGATAGAAAAATTACTAGTTGAACGTGATTTTTGAGACACTTAGTAACTGCATCGTTTTTCAAAGAAAATATCTGCATATTTTTCGTTTCAAATAATTTTCAAATAGCAGAAAATTTTCTTATAAAACCCCCTCGAGAAAATCATTTTTGACCATATTTTCAGATTAGTCATTTTTGAAAAATTAATTTCATAATTATTTTTGAATTTGATTTTAAATGACTATTTTGACTAATCTGACTCCCAAATGAATATCGAAAAGAAAAATAGTGATTGAAAAAGTGATGAGTGTTGATATTGATTATATATTATAACTCGAGAAAGTATAATTAGCAAATTTCTTTAGAAATTTAAACAAGAGTTATAGAACTTTTTGTTGGTAAAAAATTCCATGACCATCTCTATATCTATCATATTTCTAACGACCATCACTCATCAAAATTCTATATAGTTTGTCAATGTGTGATACTTTAAACAGGAATCGTTCGTTTTTCATTTTTCATATTTTTTTTAAAAAAAGGATAATAATAATAATAATAAATACCAAAGTATTCACTCTCATTTAAAAGTCCTCACGGTTATGCGTGGGTGAATTACTTGGAATTTGTTATGTGCTTCCATGCTCATTTAAAAGTCCTCACGGTTATGCATGTATGGAACGCATATCAAAAGTTGATTTGTAAAATAAACAAGTTGATTCTAATCCCATTTAAAAGTCCTCACGGTTATGCGTGGTTAGAAGATACTTGAATTCATTTTTTTTAAAATAAAATTGGAATACTACTAATCTCATTTAAAAGTCCTAACGGTTATGCATGGTTAGTAGATATTCAAATTCCTGATATAAATATACCACAAATAGACACAACTGTATGGTTTTATATGATGACATCATTTCCATCATTCTAAAAGTGGAATATGCGCCTAACAAAACATTTATGATTTTTGTTTGACTTTTTATCGAAATTTAATATTTATATTCAATTGAGTTTTAATGTTGGATTGATATCGATTACTTTATCTCTATTTTCTCTAACACTATTATTCTTTTGCTGATAACAAAAGGGGGAGAGAAAAGTTAAGATTTTGTCAAATAGAGAGGAAGCATTTAAATAGGGGGAGCAATTAGGATATATCAATGATCAAATACATTTAACATATTCAAAATCTTAAATATATGTTTGTTATCATCAAAAGGGGGAGATTGTTGAATATGCGCTTATATGATTTTTGTTTGATGATAATAAACATATCTACATTCGTTTAAATGTATTTGATAATATACTATTTATTTTCACAGATTAAATAAATATTTGCTGAATAAAATAAATAACACGAAATTTGAATTCAAACGAATATTTTATTCAAACAAATATTTATTACAATTTTGAATAGTACAATTTCAAGCTCTCACTATAACTATACAACTTTGATTACAATTACATCACATTTCATATTTACAATTCATTACATCACATTTCATATTTACAATTCATTACATCACATTTCATATTTACAGTTCACCTCACTACATATCACTCACACTCATATTTCTATCTTCAACTGCATTCCAGTTTGAATCCAGCATCTGAGCAATCTGCAAAAATATTCACTAACGCAGTAAAATTGAAAATAAAATATTTTTGCAATATAAAATAAAAGATGAATTTTGAAAACAATATTTGCCTCAGTTATTTGGGTTGTTCGTCATAATTTAAATTTGAATTCATCATACACGAACAACTTGTGACATACATAGTGTATTACTGTATATGCCACAAGGCCGTGCACGCCGATATATACACTTGATTGATTTACAGGGACAGGTGAGCACAGGTCAAACCCAAATAAAAAAAACCGGGTTCAACTCACGTGCAATAACATTGAAAATCACGACTCAAGCACAAGGTCAAATCCGAGTTTTAAAACTGGATTCAACATAAGGCAACATGACATGAATGCAATGAAGACCACAAAGGCAGTGCATCAGTGTGCAAAGAGCTCGAGCACAGCAAATATGACACCAAACTACAACTCAAATGAAACAAGTTCACTGACTCAAATGTACACGGGTAAACAGCACAATCAAACAGCAAACAAGGTGCACCAGACCAGATCAAACTACAAGATGATCAAGGCAGACTCCAAGATTGCACCAGTGGTACAGTGACAACATACAAATGCATTATGAATACTATAGGCCGAAAATGAAGACTGCAAGAACATGAATACAGGAAAACATGTCACTGCATATACTCAATGCAAGACAGTGGTCAAGAATGCAGTAACAACATCGAGCCAGAGCTGTCAAATATCAAAATTGCATCAAGACTCAAGCAAAGACAAATGCATGCAACAGCAGTGAAAGTGATCAACACAGCAACTAGTAGAGCACGCATGAAACAGTGGTATGAACAAGTGAACCCAGACTGAAGTATGGATGGTGCAAAGTGCAATGATACACCAGGATATCAAGTTCAGTGAAACTATACCTCTGCTACTCAAGGCAACTAGGAATGAACAGTTTCACAAATGCAAAGATCAGAAAAGTGAGCAATGCACTAAGCAAATGAAGCAACATACATATATATATACACATACATGAATACAAATGGTCAAGTGGCAAGGTCAAGTACAGGTCGAAGCAAAAACATCACAGCATTACCATCTAACAGCAAAAAATACCACAAGCCTCAACATCAGGTTCAAAACAAAACAATGGCTTGAACAAGACTCGACTAAATACAATGCCACAATGAAACAACTCCACTGACTCAAATGAACTCGACCAAATAGCCAACATGATCAAAGAATGAATATGAGACCAAACTGCAGCAAGACCACATGCATGTAGACATCAAGCAAATAGAGGCAAAGGCATAATGCGTCATGAACATGTAACTGACCAGAGAATATCAACTACTCAAATGAATTCAACGATATTATGGAGTGTATACAACATGATGAAGCAGTGCAGTGAAGAATCTCAAGTCAAGGCCGCAGAGGTACAAGAAAATTCACGAAACCAAAATTCACGATGAAAATATACACTCATATGAACAAGTCAAACATCAAAGCCGTGGGACGCAAGAAATGAAATTATACGCATATGAAAAAGTCAGAATCAATCTCAATCATTCAAGCATCATCAAGTGGCCGAAGTGATTCAATGACAAATTCAAACACGAATCTACGAACGAAAACTCAGGGGATCGAACCCTATAATTACCACAAATCATCATCGGCATATTATTGAGTTCAAGAATATTAACTTAGAGCAATAAAGCAAAAATCACATACCAATTTGCAGTCGAACTCGATCAAATAAGAAGTTGTGTTCAAATCGAAGATACGGTCGATTGCCGAAGCAAATCAGAGGAACAGTGATTGCAATCAACCAACTAATCAGTCGACTTCTCCAATAACCCTAAATTGGATCGCACGAACGAAAGCCCTAATTCGCAAAGAGGAACGAAAGAGGATCGGCCATATTTTCACAAAGCAAAGAAAAAGGAACGGGTTGAAGAAGTGAATAAGGGGCCGACCTTTGTTTTATTAATTTGGGCTTAGTTTTTATTAAATAGGGTTTTGTATTTCAAATTGCTTTTAATTTGTATTTTCTTTTTTAAACCGTTTAATTTCTAGTCGTGTGACTAGGGGACAAGCTACGTGGCGTAGCTTGAGAATTCGCAACTCGGTAGTTGAGTTGTGGCAGGGTTTTGAGCGTAGAGTTAGATTAGTCAATAGCGGGTATAGCGAGTTTACGTGTGTAAGCGAGGGACTATCTAATTTCTAGTAGAAACCTTGGGGGCAGCACATAGGCAGGGTTTTGCCGAAGCTGGGTAAATTCTGTGTTGTTCAATTTTTTCTGTTATTTATATTCAGCGATATCTGTGCTGCTATTCTGTGATCTGAATTGAATATTTTATAAGCTTCCGCGATTAATTTTAATAATTTACACTATCACCCTATTCACCCCCCCTCTGGGGTGAAATCGATCCTACAAGATAAACATCACTATATCTAATAAACTTAAACAAGTTCAATTTATTCAACAAAGAAAAACAAGCCTGCAGTTTTCAATGTAGAGAAGGAACTCTATTCTTCCTTCTGAAACACGGGTGAGAAACATCACCATTTTAAATTGTTAAGTATATAATTTGGTTGCCTGCTTATCTTTGAGGTATAATATGCTTGTGAATATATTTTAAAACTCTGTGTATACATAGATATGTTGCTATGTGAAATGCTGTGTGTTTGAATTTCTGATCTTTGGTTTTAGTTCCAGGTTCAAAAGATAATCAAAAAAAAAACATTTGCTAATAATCCAATCTATGTTATGATTTAAGTGTCGAACCAAATATATTTGTTATGTCATCAGATTTAGTTAAAAATTTGTTTATGTTACTAACAAATTGCATTTGTCTCTGGATATAACAAAACAACACAGCAGACTTAAATTAAGTCAAAAATAAAATATCAAGATTCTTTGATTCAGGTATATGTATCAAATGCTAATACCAAAATTGGATTTTTAAAACTAAAATGGAAATTTTTAGTGAAGAGATTAGGATACATTTTTGGTTTAACCAGAATTTGAACTTTTGAGATTTTCTGGTAAACACGTCGATGGGGGAGGTCGGATTTTCTCGTGGTGATAGAGGAGGCTATGGTGGTGATGGGAAAATTGGTCGGAGGTGGCCATGGCCACTGTGGTGACGGCAGCGAGAAGTTTATTTCTGGAAACCTAATTTTGTCGTGCTTTTGCATTTAATCTCGTTCGTTGTCCACAAGCGATCGAGTTGCGCGTGCTTCTAGGAGATGGTAGTTTGGTCATTGATGAAGTCGTATCCGGAGTTGTGTCGTCACATTTATCAAAATCAATTATCGTTCTAAATTCATATTCTTTATCAAAAATAAATATCAAATCATTTCCAAACTATTTCAATCATCAAAATATCTATGTAACAACCGGCATATTTATCGATTTTATATTTAAATATTTTATCGTTAATCAGATTTTGGTCCGAAAAGCTACTTTTTGCAAACGGTTAAATTAGGACTCGAGACCACTTCCATTGAGTTAGAAATGTCGTTTACAACTTTTTAAGTATAAACATTGATAGGTTTGGAGTTAGTGGAATTTCACTAACTTTTCCCGCTTTGGGCTTTGGGTTAGCTTAGCCATTATAACTCAAGCCCAACCCCCTCCTTCTCTTCACTCTTCATAAATTCCTACCAACTCAAGCTTTTGCATTAATGGTGAGTGGAAAGAGAAATTAAAACTCCAAAAGCTAAGTCTTCATTGCTAATCCAACATCAACTCCAAAACTCAAGTGAAGACGTTGATTCAAGCTAGTGGTTGATCCTTGCATAGCATTTCAAGCTTCATCTTCATCCATTTTAGTGAAAAGGTGAGATTTTTATCTCACAAATCTAGCCTATAACTATTTTGGACTGTTGGGAATGAATCCCTATCATGTTTGCATGTACATTTGCATTTGGTTTGGATTGGATTGGCGAAAAACCCCAAATTTTAGTGTTTTTGGTGAAAAACTGCACTTAGGTCGTTCTGCCTATGCTAGGTCGTTCGCGTGGAAAAGTCTCGGCCTCAAAATAGCTCATTTCCGACCTTAAAATGACCTACAACATTAGGTCACTCAGCACTCGGAATTAGGTCGTAGGTCATTTGGTTTTAGGTCGCTAGGTCGTTGGGCTTTAGGTCGAATGGACCTTAGGTCGTAGGTCGTATGGACCTTAGGTCGTAGGTTATTCTGGCCATTTCTAACGTCTTCGGAGTTAGGTCGTATGGACCTTAGGTCGTTAGGTCGTATGGCTTTAGGTCGCTAGGTCGTATGACCTTAGGTCGTTAGGTCGTATGGCTTTAGGTCGCTAGGTCGTATGACCTTAGGTCGTTAGGTCCTATGGCATTTTAGGTCGTGTGATCTTCTTACCTGTTAGGTCGTTGGACCTACATCCTGTTAGGTCGTTGAACCTTTAGCTCGTAGGTCGCTAGGCCTTATCTCCTTAGGTCGCGTGATCCATCTTCTTTAAACCACTAGGTCGCTAGACCACGTTTCCAGTTAGGTCGCAAGACCTTCTAAACCGTTAGGTCGCGTGACCTATGTTCCGCAGGTCGTTGACGCACTTAAGTCGCTTGTCCCTCATAGGTCGCGTTTCCAGCTTAGGTTGCTAGGTCGCGTGCCTTTAGGTCGCATTCCTTTATTAGGTCGCGTGTCTCTGTTAGGTCGTTGACCTCCTTAACTCGCATGACCTAACCCGTAGGTCGTTGGACCTCGATTCTATTTAAGTCGCTGCTTCTTATAGGTCGCTCGGCCCCTTATTTTCTTTAGGTCGTTTGACTGTTAGGGTGCGAACCCATTTTAGGTCGCATGACCTTTATCCTTTAGGTCACTGGACCACTAGGTCGTGCCCCTTTAATCACTAGGTTGTACCATTCGTCTCTTTCTTTAATCACTAGGCCGTGCCCCCTGGACCCCGCGACCTGGCCGGGTAGGTCGAACCACGTAGCAGGGGCGTTGCCCCCGCACCCCCACCTTGGGGGGTTGCCACCCCCCCGGACGCCCCCTCCGTAGGGGATCTTATCTGAAAAACATTCATTAGAACTTGCTTTGTTGAGATACTGAGTTGACCATTCTTCGAGACAAACTATCTTGTGCTTCTCGGTCGATTTTATGGATTTTTGATTATCTATTTTGATGGATTCTTTATCGGTTTCTTTGGATTTTATTCATGTCTTCGTATGTGAATTTTTATGATTGATTGTTTCTACAATCACTTCTATGATTTGTCACTTTAAAATATGAAGGTTTCAATACTAGAAGCAAATATCAAAACTCTTTCAACAAAATGATTTCAACTCTATTTTCAATAACAAAGCTCTTTTCTTAAACCATTTTCCAATCTACTAGTATATACAAACCTTTACCTCACTCGTATGAGAAATTGAATTAAACGGCTGTTAACTACTCTTCATCAGCGACCTAACACGCGACCTAGCAATTTAAGAAAGGGCACGACCTAACTCCATAAAGCAACTATGCGACCTAAAGATTTAAGCACCGTCACGACCTATGATCTATGGAAAGTAGCGACCTAGCGGTTCTCAGCGACCTAAGGAAGGCCGCGACCTAACGGTTCTCAGCGACTTAAGGAAGGCCGCGACCTAACGGTTCTCAGCGACCTAAGGAAGGCCGCGACCTAACGGTTCTCAGCGACCTAAGGAAGGCCGCGACCTAACGGTTCTCAGCGACCTAAGGAAGGCCGCGACCTAACGGTTCACAGCGACCTAAGGAAGGCCGCGACCTAGCGGTTTAAAGACTTCGCAACCTAACGACTTAAGGAGACGCCGTGACCTAACGGTTCTCAGCGACCTAAGGAAGGCCGCGACCTAACGGTTCACAGCGACCTAAGGAAGGCCGCGACCTAGCGGTTTAAAGACTTCGCAACCTAACGACTTAAGGAGACGCCGCGACCTATAGAGCTCACACGACCTAAGGTAGGTCGCTCACGACCTAAGGACATTGTATTGGAAGGCCGCCCTTTCTGTGCCGCTGCTAGTAAGGTCGCGTACGACCTAGAACTTGTAGAAAAAAGGATGCGCTCATTCATAAAAAAGGAAAGCCGGATCTCCTTAGTTCGAAGACGACCTACGACCTATGATAGGTCATCCACGACCCAAGGCTTAGAAAATGATCCCATACTATTAGGTCGTTGCCGACCTACGACCTACTTTAGGTCGAAGACGACCTAACACTTGGAGAATTCTGCCCAGAAAATCATGCCTATAAATAGACAACCACTTCCAACTTCAAGGGGACTTTTGGCACATTCTCTTCACACACCGTTACCTTGCTGCATTGAGAACTTCATCAACACTTAGAGCTTCCAAGATTAGAGGAATACATCAAAGAAATTCACGAAGAAACCACACATCTTCAACATGAATCTAAGAACTTTAATCGACATTGAAGCTTAAGACTTGTTCCAAATCACTTGTAACTTGAAGTGTATTGTACTTGAGAAGAATTGTATCAGTTTGTAACGGGATTATTAATAAAAGTACTTAGAGTGGACGTAGGCTATACCCTTAAGCCGAACCACTATAAAATCGTTGTTGTTTACTGCTTTTCTGCTATTACTTGCTTGTAATTCTTTCCCGATCTATCGGGTGGTGCTTTCACAACTACACTTTACACACCGGGGTGTTAGCGTTCACATTTTAGCGTTAACATTTTTGGTGCTTTCACTGAGAATTGAACTCAGGAAAACTGTCATCATTGCTTCACAGAGATTTGAAGAAAGAATTTCCTTAAAAACCAGAAGTATATCTGAGATTATGGCTCCTGGAAGGAAAAGTAGATCTGTCAGATCTGGAAACATTCAAGAGGGAACCTCCGCTTCCCCTGTGCCTAATCAACCCACTCCATCTGTTGGAGTTACGAAAGCGGAGCTGGATGCTGTGATTCTAGGGCTAAACCAGCAGATAAACGCCCAAAATGCACAATTAGAGGCTCAAGGTGCCCAGAATGCTCTGATTCTGAATAAGTTGAACGACTTACTTGGGGCAAACAATCAACCGGCTGGTAATGAAAGGAATTATGCTGGCAACGTTCATGATGTTAATGAAAGGAATGCTCCTGAAAGGGCTACTAGTCCCTTTGAGCAGGCAGTACCTGAGGCCGGTGGATCTAGAATTCGGCATGATGAGGAATATCTTTCTGGAATGGTCCGGCAGATCATGAAAGAAAGTATGCAAAGGGTTGAAGATGAGAAGGAATGGGGTTTCGCCCCAAGCAAAACTCCGTTTACTGAAAGAATCTTAAAGGCAGAATTTCCAAGGAAGTTTGTACCTCCGACTATCCCAGCTTATAAAGGGACAAGTGACCCGAATGAATTCTTGTATAAATATGATTGGCACATGACAGGTGCCAGAGCCTCGGACGAAATTAAGTGCCGATATTTCCCCGTATACCTGGAAGGTGTGGCTCTACTATGGTTCACCAAGTTGCCAATCCGATCTATTGATCAGTTTTCAGACTTGACTAGAAAATTCAAGGAGCAGTTTAGACTATATGCTTCGAAGGCCAAGGACATCATGTCACTGTCAAGTTTAGAGCAGAATCCTGGTGAATCTATCAGATCTTTCCTGAACCGCTTTAATATAGCGCTGGCCGAGGTGGACAATGCTGAACCACGAATGATATTGACTTATCTGATGAGAGCTATTGATAAGTCAAGCGAATTTGGGAAATGGTTGAACATGAAAGAGCCAACCTCCCTCGAAAAGTTCTACAAAAAAGCAGATGAATTCATTCGCTTGGAAAGTCGTCCTTTGCCAGTAAAGACAGTGTTAAAGAAAGCAGAAGACAACACTGTCGCTCCACGCAAGAATGAATCGGTGGGGCAAAAAAGGGAGAATAATAATGGGAAGAAACAGGGTAATCTGAAGAAGCCCCGATCCTTCAAGCCATCAGAATATACTCCATTATCACATACGCCGGAGCACATCTACCTTGCCACTAAAGATTCCGTCGATTTCCCTAAACCTATCCCTTTGAGAACCGGGAAAAAAGCCATACAGAGTGGGAAATTCTGCCGCTTCCACAATCAACCCGGTCATGAGACTGACGAATGCCGCCAGTTGAAAAATATGATTGAAGAGTTGCTAAGAGAAAACAAACTGCAGCAATTTGTGAAGCAGAATAGCAACAATCCTGCATCGTCAAGTCAGGGGCAACAGGTTCCTGTTCATCAGCCTAGGACAGGTGAGAAAGCTACGGGACATGAATCTGGAAGGCCCGTTATCAATGTCATTACAGGAGGGCCTCACCCAGCTAGCAAGAGCTGGGGTGAGATGGAGAGATATTCCAGGGCTTTGAAATATGCTCCAGCCGAAGAAGACGTCTTTGTTTTAGAAGACACTACGCCCCTGAAACAACAGAAAACTTTCAGCGATGATATTGTTTTCAGAGCCAGAGATTCCACAGGTTTAGAAGTTCCTACCCTAGATCCCTTGGTCATCTCGGCTGGTATTGGACCGGCCATTGTCAGAAGAGTCCTCATTGACTGTGGAGCATCATGTAATATCCTCTTCAAGAAGACATTTGACCAGATGAAAATCCCTATGATCGATGTACAAGCCTCATCACAGAAGATCACTGGCTTCACTGGGGAGCCAAAACAACCAATTGGGACCATCGATCTGCTTGTAGAACTTGGGGAAGCAGAAAGGAAAATGGTCCGCAAGCAAACGTTTGTGATTGTCGATGAGTTTTCTGCTTATAACGCTTTTCTTGGCCGTCCAACACTCGCAGCATTTAAAGCTATCCTAGCCCCGTGGTGCCTCACTATTAAATTCCCTACTGACAATGGAGTAGGAGTTATAAAAGGGGATCAAAATGCTGCGCGAGAATGCTATTTGACAGAACTGCTGGAGTCAAGAAAGAGAGAAATGGGAAAGGATGCGGCAACCCCAGTCCGCATCAAGGAACCAGCCTTGTAGCAATTACGGGGCGGACCCTGCACTGGCGAGCACAGTGGGGCACGGAAAGAAATGGATCCCAGAAAAGCCAGTGAAGGGGAGAATAGAGTGGTACCGGTGGAAACGACAGTTCCGGTACCTGTTGACCCGAAGGACCCAAATAAGGTGTTGAATGTGGGTTCACAGCTTAATGTGTCAATTCAGAATATCTTGATATCTTTCCTGAAAGCAAATCTGGATGTCTTTGCTTGGACTCATGCCGATATGTGTGGAATATCTCCAGAAGTTGCAGTACACGCTCTGAATATTGACCCAAAGTTTACGCCAGTTAAACAGAAAAGAAGAACCCAAGGTCCAGAAAGGTCAGCAGCATTAAAAGAAGAAGTTGATCGACTCATGGAAAATAACTTCATCAAAGAATCTACATATCCGAATTGGGTTTCAAATCCAGTGCTGGTCAAGAAAGCTAATGGAAAATGGAGAGTGTGCATCGATTTTTCCGATCTAAACAAGGCTTGCCCCAAAGATTGCTTCCCTTTGCCCAGGATCGACCAACTGGTAGATGGAACAGCGGGGCATGAGTTGTTGTCTTTCATGGATGCCTACTCCGGATACAACCAGATCATGATGCATGAACCTGATCAGGAGGACACGAGCTTTATCACCGATGTTGGTCTTTATTGCTACAAAGTTATGCCCTTCGGATTAAAAAATGCAGGGGCAACCTACCAAAGACTTGTTAATGCTATGTTCAAACCGCAATTGGGCAAAACTATGGAAGTCTACGTCGACGACATGTTAGTGAAGTCTAAGAAAGCAGCGGATCACATTGAACACTTAGCAGAAATGTTCGCAGTCCTCCGGAAATGCAGAATGAAGCTTAACCCTCTGAAATGTACATTTGGGGTCGAGTCCGGAAAGTTCTTAGGATTCATTGTTAGTGCTAGGGGCATTGAGGCTAGTCCAGCTCAAATTACTGCCTTGAAAGAAGTTAAAGCTCCCAGAACGAAGAAGGAATTGCAGAGTCTCAACGGAAAGGTCGCCGCCCTGAGTCGGTTCATTTCCAAAGCCACTGATAAATGCATCCCATTCTTTGACGCCCTGAAGAAAGGAAAGAAGAATTTTGAATGGACTTCCGAATGCCAAAAATCCTTCGATGAGTTGATCCGTCATATGGAAACGCCTCCAATACTTTTTAGGCCAGGCAATGGTGAGGATCTTCTTATATACTTGGCAGTATCATCACATGCTCTAAGTGCAGCGCTGATACGGGAAGACAAAAGGATTCAACATCCGGTTTACTATATCAGCAAAAGACTCACTGGGGCAGAGCTGAATTACTCCAAGTTGGAAAAACTCGCCTATTGCCTACTAGTTGCATCTAGGAAACTGAGGCAATATTTCCAAGCTCATCCTATCAGAGTACTCACTGATCAACCTCTAAAGCAAGTCCTATTTCGCCCTGAAACTTCGGGTCGCCTTCTAAAATGGAACATTGAACTCAGTCAATATGACATCACTTATCATCCCCGAAAAGCGATCAATGGACAAGCTTTAGCTGATTTCATTGCAGAATTCACAGAGAAAGATAATGGTGAGGAAGAAGCGATCAATGATTCCCCAATCCAGTGGAGGATGTATGTTGATGGCGCAAGAAATGACTACTGTTCTGGAGCCGGAGTGGTACTTGAAACTCCTGAAGGTCGATCATTATGCTATGCACTAAGACTGGAATTTCCTTCAACAAACAATGAAGCAGAATATGAAGCTCTTATTGCAGGTCTGAAAATCGCTAAAGAGCTAAACATTCGAGCATTACAAATCTTCAGTGATTCTCAGCTTATTGTATGCCAAGTCAAGAAGGAATTTCAAACAAAAGGTGGAAACTTGCCTTCCTACTTGTCAAAAGCTTGGGAACTCCTATGTGGACTTGATCATTATTCAATAAGCCATATTCCCCGGGAAGAGAATACGAAGGCAGATTCCCTCGCAAAGTATTCAAGTTCTGGTGAAGCTCAACTATTGGGATTGGTTCCCGTAGAAGTCCTCTCAGCACCAAGTATAGACGAGATGGATACAGACTGGATTATGAATGTATCTCAAGAGCAAGAGTCGTGGATGACTCCAATATTAAATTACCTACTCAACGGTTCTCTGCCAGAAAATTCAAGAGAGAGACAGAAGCTACTAATGAAAGCCTCTCGCTATGTAATTCAGGATGGCCGATTGTACAGACGGGGATTCTCAATGCCTTTACTTCGA
The DNA here is from genome assembly GCA_030765085.1 of Allium cepa. Classification (NCBI taxonomy): domain Eukaryota; kingdom Viridiplantae; phylum Streptophyta; class Magnoliopsida; order Asparagales; family Amaryllidaceae; genus Allium; species Allium cepa. The sequence continues at coordinate 363,502,523 of CM060942.1, forward strand.
TGTGTATCCAGGGAAGAGTCCAAAACAATCCTAGCTGAGGTACATGGAGGAGAATGTGGTGATCATTCAGGTGGCCAAACATTAGCAAAGAAAATTCTCCGATACGGATATTTTTGGCCAGAAATTAATCAAGATGCTGCAGATTACTCCCGAAAATGTGACAGATGCCAAAGATTTGCCAAAATTCCTAGAGCACCTTCTACCGAACTCACACAGATGGTCAGTCCATGGCCGTTCGCAATTTGGGGAATGGATCTCATTGGGCCGCTACCAACTGCCAAATCAGGAATTAAATATGCTATTGTTGCGGTTGATTACTTTACTAAATGGGCTGAAGCTGAACCATTGGCTACTATCACCTCTAAGAAAATGATAAGTTTTGTAACCAAGAATATCATTTGCAGATACGGTGTGCCTCAGAAAATAATTACGGACAATGGTACTCAGTTTGAAAGCGAAGAATTCCAGGATTTTTGCAAGCGATTCAAAATTCAGAAAAGCTTTTCAGCAGTGGCTCATCCGCAGGCAAACGGGCAAGTGGAAGCAGTAAACAAGATCATCAAATCAACCATCAAGAAGCAACTTGAAAGAGCAAAAGGTGGTTGGGTCGATAAGCTACCACTTGCACTATGGGCATACAGAACTACCCACAAAACTGCGATTGGGCATACTCCTTTTTCATTAGCATACGGATCGGAAGCAATGATCCCGGTTGAAACTGAGGTCCCTTCACACAGAAGAGTCCATTTCAATCAAGCAGAAAATGAAAAGCTACAACTTGAAGCGCTAGATCTCCTTGATGAAAAAAGGGATGAGGCTAGTCTCAGAATGGCAGCTCATCAGCAAAGGATAGCCAGACATTTGAATTCCAAAGTTCGTCAACGAAGCTTTGAAATCGGAGATCTAATCCTGAAAAGAATTATGACAACGACAGGTGTGTTTGGGCCAAATTGGGAAGGACCATATGTCATAGGTCAGAAGCTTCTTGACGGCACATTCAAACTCACTACTGTTGAAGGAGATCAAATTCCAAGGGCATGGAACAGCAATCACTTGCGTCCATACTTTACTTGAAAACTTTGTTGAAATATTGTAAAAAGAATTGTGAATGTATGATTCTTGCAATTGAAAGCAATTGTAAAACTGATGCAAGTGATTAATGAAAGAATATAAAGTGGATGTAGGCCCAAATTCTTGGCCGAACCACTATAAATCTTGTGTTCCTTATTTTTATTACATGTTTGCTTTATTTTCGATATAAAAGTACATAAAATGTATTGCTGAAATGTCGATTTAAATTTTTGCAGACAATGGAAATAAAACTTGCGCATAATAAAACCAAGCGATTCTCGCCATCATTCAACAAACAAATTTCAAGTCACAAAGACCCCGAATTCAAATCCTAGATAGGAAATACTTCAATTGAACGGCTAATGATTTCGATAGAAACGAGCCCTTGCTGATAAATTGAGATTGTTTGGACAAACAAACATCCAATTAGGAAGCTAGTGCCCGTTCTCACGAACTTGCCTGACAATGAAGTACACTTCCTTGGATTAAACAAGCTACTTGCAAGAAGAGGGGAATGAAAACTTGAAAAGAGAAAAAAAGAAAAAAGAGGATCGATGAAAAGGCATAAGCAAGAAGACAAGGAAACAACTAAAATCCATCATCGGCAGCACAAGTCCTCTTCAGAGGCACAACTCTTCGGAGGATAAAAGACCTCTAGTGGGTCATATGCCACAAAAAAGAAAGTTCTCTACTCAACAAAAAAGATTGGAGGAGTCATGACCCTCCAACCATGAGAGAGTAACTTCCAGGCAATGAAAACCCTTTCTGAGGCACATTTCACCAGGAGTTGAAGTGAAATAGCCGCTCTTCGGAATTTCACTTCACCAGAGTTGAAATGCAAACAAAATAAAAGCCCTCCTCGGAGGCCAATTTCACCAGGAGTTGAAGTGTTATGACCGCTCTTCGGATTTCACTTCACCAGAGTTGAAATGCAAACAAAATAAAGACCTCTTCGGAGGCATATTTCACCAGGAGTTGAAGTGTAACAGCCGCTCTTCGGAATTTCACTTCACCAGAGTTGAAAAACAAACAAAATAAAGACCTCTTCGGAGGCACAATCAAGAAGAAAGACCTCTTCGGAAGCCCACGTTTCACCGAGATTGAAATAAAACTTCCAAGTGTTGAAACGTGAAAAGGCTTTCTAAGGCAAAACTCTTTGGAGGTACACGTTTCACCGAGATTGAAATAAAACTTTCGAGTGTTGAAACGTAAAAAATCCCTCTTCAGAGGTACAACTTTCTATATAAAAAAAAAATCCTCATCAGGGGCATACTTTAACTTCCGAAGAAGAGAGAAAAAGAGAGAGAGGGAGTTAAAGTACCCTTCAGAGGTCCGCTTTACCGCATAAAAGAATTCACTTGGTAAAAAAAAAACGTACTTAAGCAAAAGAAAGAAGTGATTTCTTCAAAGGTAAAAGCGCAGAAACTTATACGAAGAGGGTTGTACTTTGCAAAAATTTTCTTTAGAGAATAAAATAATTATTCTTTAGCAAATATGAGTGCAAGTCCCCTCGAAGTATAGAATATTGCAGCAAACTTATGGAATGGGGGCAATATAGTATAATTACGCACAATATGGTATAGCCAAACCAGCAAAAGGTAACGCTCAAGTAACATGCCATAAGCTCGCTGCAATATCGTGTAAATAAACTTATGCAAAAAATAAATAGTAAATGCATTCTCAAATTCAAACAGAAGTTTGTACAAACGAAGAATCATTTTATTCAACTATAATGCAGATACAGGTTTCAAAATAAAAGCGGGGGCCGGTACCCGCACAACTCTCGGCCAGTTTATACAAAAGACAAAACGCTAAAGTCTTCATTTCTTTTTACTGCCTTTGGACCCTTTACCCGACCGAATGACCAGCTTTTCAGGTCGGCCAGTGGGTATAAGGGAGGAAGGAGAGGTAGGCGCAGCTGGCCCAACTTCTGGTTCCTCTTCAGTGGCAGTGATTATCTTCCCTCTCCTCCTTGATGCTCCTTGCTTCTTTCTCCTCTTTGAGGAAGACTCACTTCCTGGAGTGACAAGTTTAGATAGAGTTATGTCGTCAGAAGGAGTCCGCTCCGGAGATATGTCGCCTCCCTCAAGTCCCTCATCTTTCTGCTCTTGCGAAGCAATGGGATCATCCAGGCCATGGAGAGCTTCTATTTGTTCCTCCTGTGATCCAGGCTGCGAAGCAGAAGGAGGAGCCACCTGAAGAGATGGAGGAGGGATTACCGGAGAAGTAGAGATTTGAGCGGTGCTTGATACTTTTTCTACAGAAGAAAAGAGGTTAAAGTCAGTAAAGAGAGGAGATGAAGGTTCACCAATAAAGTCAGTAAAGAGAGGAGATGAAGGCTCATCAAGGTTGAGAAAATAGCCAAGGAGCTCATGAAACTCATGCGAAATAAATGAGTAACCCGCTTGAGCAGAATTGACAGTAGCGATATTAACAGTGAAGTTACCTGGAGAAGCTGGTTTCCTGATATCGACTTCATAAGCTTGCGCATCAGCGCTCTCGTCACCCTCGTCTCCACCTTGTATGCTTGTAATTTCAGTGGCAACTTTGGTGGGAGATGCAAGATGGGAACTGGAACCAATAATGTCGACTTCAGACGAAGAAGGTGGCTGGACTAGAGTAGTTGAAGTGGCTTTTCCCAGCCGGTCCCCTTCCGTCACTTCAATTCTTAATTTGGCAAGTTGTTCCTTTCCCTTCGCAAGGGCAGCGCGAGCATCATCATCAAGATAATGCCTTTCCAGGGCTGATTCGTCATAACCAGCACCTTCAGCACCAAGCATCTCAAGGGCGGCCTCCCACACTTCAGCTAAAGTGATTTCATACGTGGGACCAAGAAAAGCGAGGCTTCCACGCCCCAAGACGCTATGCAAGTAGAAGTCGAATAATGTTGAGCCGAAGCTGTTTTTTGTCGCCTCATGAGATTCTTCGGCTGCGATTTTGCCGGCGATAGCCTCATCGCGCTCCCTTTCAGTTTTGGCAAGTTGAAGCTTAAGCATTTGTATTTCCGCCTCCTGGGAGTTGTTTTTCTTTCGGAGCTCAGCAATATCAGTAGCATAGCCTTCACTGATTCTTTTTTGTACTTCGAGCCTGTCTTCGGCATCCCTTTGGCTAGCGTGAGCGTCTCTCACTTGTTTCAGGAGCACTTCTTCTTTTTGAGAATAGGAAGTGGAGGAAGCAGCAAGCTCTTGTTTCAATTCCTCGACTTTTGCTTCAAGCTCCTCATTGTAAGAAGCAATGTTCCTCATTTCGGTGTCGTGTTGCTCAACGACCTTTTGCCATTCGGCCTTATCGTTTTCCATGGTAAGCATGGCCTCTATGTTGGCACGGTTAACTCTTTGAAGCTCATCGACAAGCTTCTGCCAGTTTGACATCCTCTCGATATCAAGTTTGACGGCGTCGAGATTTCTTAGCATGGCAGACTTGTCGATGGGGACCAAGTCTAGGTCGAACCTCACTCCCTTAAGGCACCATTGAGGAAACCGGCTCTGCAGAGTGGCAGGACCCGGTCCAACTTGAAATTTGGGCCTGCTAATTATCGTTTGAATGTCTGATTTCCCAAGAGCGGGAGAGTCAGAAGGAATGTCGAGCGAAGCAGGAGTAGTAACTTTCTCAGGAGTAGTAGAGGCCTGCTTTTCACTGTGACGGGCTCGTTTGCTTAAGTCTTCACCCATGTGACCTTTTCCTCGATCGTCATGAGATTTTCTCTTGTGGGAGTCATCGCCTTTTTGCCAAGAATCATGGCGCTCTTCTCTCTCCCTTCTTTCACGACGCTCTTCTTCATCCCTCCTTTCACGAGCCTTTCGAGCAGCCCTCTCTTCGTCAGACTCTCTATAGGAGGTGAAGTAGCGCCCATAATTATATTGACCACGCCCCCCGTAGCGTTGGAAGTCCTGATAATATGATCCGCCGCGTGTCATTGAAGGATCTGAAATAAGAAAATACAAGCTTTAGAAATCTTTAAAGTATAAGAAGATAAGTGCATAAATGTGCTGAAAAATCCTTAGTTGTGTGTGAAGTGCAAACTACTCGCGTTGGACTAACGAACCACTCCTCAGTTGGGGGGAAGTGATAGGTTTCACTGTCGGTGACAATTCTTGAGATAAAGGAGTTGGAGTCTGTTGGAGGGCAGATGTCGCTTCAATCATCGGGGGTACAGTTTTGCCGCAGGCAGGGTCATCTTTAAAGAGCTCTTGGGAAGTGACAATTATGTCACTTAAATCCCCAAAGACGTCATCACCATCATGCCCAACATGATTCCCTCCATCAGCTCCTTTGTCGGCACTCTTCCTGGTTTGGGAAGGGGGCTCCTCTTCTTCTTCAATTATGGGGGCAAGCGCGGGTTTTATTGATGGTCCCATGTCATCTCTTGGAACAGAACACTTTATTAGTGAAGTTTTTATAGAAATTTCTCCTTGTATGTGTTCTCCAGTAGAGACCGGGGCATCAGGAATTGTCACTGGAGAGTCAGGAACTTCCGTCGGAGCTTCATGAGCTTGAATTGAACGAGAAATATGTAGAAGCCCGAACTGATGAAGAAATTCATCCGTTAATAGAAATTTAACGCTCCTCTCTTCAGCCGGGACAGCGCTCAATCTCTCAAACATCGCCTTATGGCTTAGGTCCCTAGATGGAGGAGGAAGTGCTGTAAAGATAAGAAATGGAATCAGCACTTGGCAATACGAAACATGAAAGACTTAGAGTAAAATTGAAGAATGAAGGAAAAAGGATCTCACTTCCTACTCTCCAGTCTGCGTAAAATTCTGCGGGGCAACGAATGTAGAAGTATTGATTCAGGAATCCATGTGCACTCTCCGGCAAATCCAAAATAAGTTTGCGGTTCCGCGCACCCCTTACAAGTACAATTGAAGGATGGTCCTTGTTCTTTGCAAAAGTACACAAGTAACAAATCTCCTCGAAACTCGGAAGACGGTCAAGAGTCCTCCTGAACAAAACGCACAATCCCATCAGAATGGCATAGCCATTGGGATGCAACTGGAAAGGAGAGATCGTCAATCGGAGAAAGGTTTGTCGAAGAAATTCATTAAAAGGAGGAATTGCTCCACTTAAGCACATTTGGCGATTTATGGCAATAAAACCGTAAGGCGGTCTATCAGCGAAATCATTTGGTCCAGGAAGTAAAACTTCTGCCTCGGCAATGCCAAATTGAATGCATAATTGATTAAGTGTCCGCTGTTTCAGAAGAGTAGGAGTTCTTTCTGGAGAGTTTTCTAATGGAATAGCAATCGGGAAAGTCCCTTCGGCATATTCTATCATCTCTTCTTGTTCTTGTTGAGACGTCATTCTACATAAGCAACTGGATGATTCAGATGAAAAGGTGCACGTTTCCTAAAAAGTGTGAAGTGTTGTGCAAAAAAAAATAAAAATAATAATAATAATAATAAAAACAAGAGAAAGTCAAACATAACTGAAGATAAACTAGTTGACAATTAGTCGACTATGAGATTCCAGGACTTGTTAATATAAAGCTCAAGAATAGTGTTAATGCAAACGAATCAGCTTTAACTAGATATTTAAAGTTTTGCTTTAGCACTTCACTTGAGTTCGTTGGTTCACAACATTTCATTCACACGGTTCATTTAAGTTAATTACTCTTTATCGACTAATCTGTCATTTGATGTGGGCAGTCAATGGCAGTATATTCGTCCCAGTTTTCTGCAAATATTATGTTTAACAGGTTATTAGCGTTAGAGATAATCTACAACAAAGCGCAACAGAATTCGAGATTAAACAATCCAGTTCAATTCAACCAAGTCTTCACAGAGTTTCACAAGTCATAGGTCGTCCAGCGACCTAGCATAGGTCGAAGCCCTCTTAAGTCGTGCTGTGCAAAGTAAAGAATGAGGCATTCCAATACAGTGTTAGCTCGGCCACGACCTAGAGTCTATGTCGCAAGAAAGTTAGGTCGCGCAGGTCCTGGCTAAGTATAGCTCTTAGCTCATGGATAGTCTTAGGTCGTTCAGCGACCTAGTGTAGGTCGAGACTACTCCTTAGGTCGCAGGGGTTCTTAGATCACGAGTTGTCTTGAATCGCTCACATTCACTGGGTCAATAACTTCCTCTCCACGCAATGCTTCATCGGACCCTATAACCCGCTATCCACTACACTTAAATCCATCATCCTATTCATAAGATTCATCATCTTTCTATACCACTAAACCATTTGAAAATCGACTCAAAATACCTCCGATCTATCATAAATCAAATTCATTATTGTGCGTTCGTGAATCGCTGCAACAACAATAATCACTGACAATCAAAAATCGATCACAACGCGGCTCAAAGTGGAGCATGGCGTACAAAATTGATTTGGGGTTCGGAGGTTAGAGCCTGGGATTCAACGATGATCGTGGAATGGAGAGAAACCGAAGGTACTTACGTAATTTGGTAGCAAGGATGAATCGGTGAATGATTGAACTTGAATTCGCCTTTTGGAGTTCAGAAAATCGTTAGTGGCTGTAGGAGGTCAGAGCAATGAGGTGAAGAAGAATTAAAACGACTTAACATGTTTATATGAGGTAAAAATGGGAAGGCAAATAGGCACGCGTGATACAAGTGTTAGGTCGCTCACGACCTAGCTAAGTCGAGTCGAAGCACGCGACCCATGTCATAGGCCCATACTTCGAGGGGCAAATGTTAACTACTCTTCATCAGCGACCTAACACGCGACCTAGCAATTTAAGAAAGGGCACGACCTAACTCCATAAAGCAACTATGCGACCTAAAGATTTAAGCACCGTCACGACCTATGATCTATGGAAAGTAGCGACCTAGCGGTTCTCAGCGACCTAAGGAAGGCCGCGACCTAACGGTTCTCAGCGACCTAAGGAAGGCCGCGACCTAACGGTTCTCAGCGACCTAAGGAAGGCCGCGACCTAACGATTCTCAGCGACCTAAGGAAGGCCGCGACCTAACGGTTCACAGCGACCTAAGGAAGGCCGCGACCTAGCGGTTTAAAGACTTCGCAACCTAACGACTTAAGGAGACGCCGCGACCTAACGGTTCTCAGCGACCTAAGGAAGGCCGCGACCTAACGGTTCACAGCGACCTAAGGAAGGCCGCGACCTAGCGGTTTAAAGACTTCGCAACCTAACGACTTAAGGAGACGCCGCGACCTATAGAGCTCACACGACCTAAGGTAGGTCGCTCACGACCTAAGGACATTGTATTGGAAGGCCGCCCTTTCTGTGCCGCTGCTAGTAAGGTCGCGTACGACCTAGAACTTGTAGAAAAAAGGATGCGCTCATTCATAAAAAAGGAAAGCCGGATCTCCTTAGTTCGAAGACGACCTACGACCTATGATAGGTCATCCACGACCCAAGGCTTAGAAAATGATCCCATACTATTAGGTCGTTGCCGACCTACGACCTACTTTAGGTCGAAGACGACCTAACACTTGGAGAATTCTGCCCAAAAAATCACGCCTATAAATAGACAACCACTTCCAACTTCAAGGGGACTTTTGGCACATTCTCTTCACACACCGTTACCTTGCTGCATTGAGAACTTCATCAACACTTAGAGCTTCCAAGATTAGAGGAATACATCAAAGAAATTCACGAAGAAACCACACATCTTCAACATGAATCTAAGAACTTTAATCGACATTGAAGCTTAAGACTTGTTCCAAATCACTTGTAACTTGAAGTGTATTGTACTTGAGAAGAATTGTATCAGTTTGTAACGGGATTATTAATAAAAGTACTTAGAGTGGACGTAGGCTATACCCTTAAGCCGAACCACTATAAAATCGTTGTTGTTTACTGCTTTTCTGCTATTACTTGCTTGTAATTCTTTCCCGATCTATCGGGTGGTGCTTTCACAACTACACTTTACACACCGGGGTGTTAGCGTTCACATTTTAGCGTTAACAACGACTCAGTAAAACAAGTGGTATGAAACGCTTGCGTTTGCTTCGTCGGTTAACTCTTGGACTTGTTCGATTGAACCTCTTTGTGACAATTTTCTAGTGAAGATCTACAGTTTGTTCGTAAATATTTGAGTTAAGCAACTGGTTATGGGACATGAAGCTAAACTTTTATATTTACTAGCTTAGTGTAATTGACACTTCTCGTTAATCATGACGATCATTTTGTGATTTAGGCTAGCAATTGTGCGATGTCTCTTTGTTTGCTTCCTGGTTAGGCTAGACACCATTTGTGTGATTCCATTCACACATACCTTTTTGCTTTTTGATTAGCCTAGACACCATTTGTGTGATTCCACTCACACATACCTTTTTGTTGCGAGGTCGGCTAGACACCATTTGTGTGATTCCATTCACACATACCTTTTTGCTTTTTGGTTTTCCTAAACCTCATCTGGGTGATTCCGACTCATCCACATGGGGTAGCTCCCCATGGTCTTTGGACCGTCATGTGATAGGCCTCTTTCCTTTTTTCTATGATTTCTGGATTTCCTGTGTTGATTTCTGGAATTTATGTCATTGACTTGTTATGAGTACAAGTTTAGATTATGATGCCCTCTTTGGATCTTTGAGAAGATTCTTGTGATATTGATTTATCTCTTATTGATTGATCTTCTGTTGATCATCATTTTCATACTTATAGTAGTATGTCAGTATGGATATTTTATGTTATGCCATATCTTTTATTTTATACCATGTCATATGATATTTATAGCTAGACTGATCCGTTTATTATTTTCTTAAATAATACTCGGGTCAGACCGAGATGTTACAGGTGCTTTTGCTTGACTTCTCCCCGGGGTTTGCTTCCCTGACTTTTGGCTAACTATTTAGATTAGCAGTTTTTGTTGTATACACTTGAGATATTAACTCATAGTTGTATTCTTTTGCATAGCACGTGTTGCTATTCTTTTGTATTATTATGGATCTTTTTGACCACTACTCTGATGTACACTTTCATGTGTTAGTTATATATCCATATCTTCTTCCGCCTTTGTGATATGGATGTCTGTGACTGATTGTTTTACGCTTATTTCTATGTTTGTTTCCGAAGATTATTTATAGCCACCGTGTGATAGCTTTGAGTTTGTATCGGTATGTCGGACTTCCTCCTTGAATGAAATGCATGCTATATTATCTGACATAATGGTGCTCGCACAAAGAGGTTACATGGATGGTCGCTCCTCAACAGCCTTATTCTCCGTGCTAGTTGACAGCACTACATCGTAGTGTTCTTGGCCAGCGTGGTTATAGAGGTGGGGTGTGACAGCTTGGTATCAGAACCAAACTTCGGAACAATGTAGAATAACTTAACAAGGATCATCGTTGTAACAACCCGCATATTTGTCGTTTTTATATTTAAATATTTTATTTATTATTTTATCGAAACTCGGAATTTAGTCCGAAAAGCTACTTTTTGCATACGGTCGAATTAGGACTCGGGACCACCCCCATTGAGTTTAAAATACCGTTTGTGACCTTTTTGAGTATAAGCTTCGATATGTCTGGAGTAAGTTGATTTTTGCTACTTTTTCACTTAGGGCTTTGGTTTGGTGTAACGTTTCGATTTTTCGTTGCCGAAAAACCGAATAGTTATGGGTTTTAAAAAGAATTTAAGAAAAGAAAAGGAAAGAAAAGAAGAGAAGAAGGTAGAAAATAGAGGGAAAAGAAGAAAGAAAATTTTAAAATAGAAGAAAAAGAGAATAGAAAATAGAAATATAGAACAACAACAGAATCTCACAATTCGCAGCGGAACAACATATAATAATAAATGAATAATCTTTAAACAAAGAACTATATCAGTTATTATATTTCATACATTTCATTACATCATATCATCATCAGAGTGTACAACAATATACAACAACAAACAGCGGAAAAAAAAATACTATATACTAGTTATACGCCATGCCATCTAGCTTGCCTCCAGCAACTCCAGAATATCCAGAATATCTTGATATACCTAACTCTTAACTGCCCGTGTGGAAATTGGTGGGCACCCAGAGTTTAGGAAGGAAAACAATAAACTCCGAGTCAGTCATGTGACTGGTGCGAGAACTCAAAATAGTTTATTTTTCTTTAAAAATCAAAATAGAAGAATATTTAAAAAAAAACAATCCGCAATGCTTTTAAAAATGAGACTACCATAAGACCTCCCGCCACACACACAATGCAAACGCAGACTTGGGGAAGATTTCTTCTTATGTTAGTCAAAGATGCTTGATACGCATTAAAATCAAATCAATTTTGATATTATTATTAGTGCATGGTGTATAAAACGATTTCGAAAGTAGAATATAAATCTTAGCCAGCATAGGTACCATTATATTATGCCTACTATAGCTACCATATTAGATGGCAGGTTCTACAACTAAAACCGTACAAGTCACGTATTGTTTCTTTGGATTTCCAACAAATGGTCAGGCCAAGGAACTTTCCATTGCCACATGAGAATGCCTCTGGAAAGACATCCCCGAGAACCAAACCGGAACTCTGCCAACACAAGGCCGGGTTACCCCTAACTGGGTAACTACTGACACGAGCACGCCATTCCCCGATCGTAAACGACCTTTCTCACGGGATCCCGATAACCAACAACCACAAAGTAATAAATTCATAGTAACCACATAGGTTAAATATCTGGGCTCCATACATGATACAACCTCTATCCAGAAGGAAATGTACATACCCTAAAGGGAGCTACCCCTCATAACCTTGCCGCATCTTTCCTGTTTTACCATTTCCGGGGTGTGAGGCTCGACGAAGTCACGTCCACAAAAACATACTTTATACAAAAGCCATGCTTTGGGTCAACAAATGATCAACACAATGATCATCAAGATAGACGATCAAATAAATGATCCTATCACAATAATCAACACAACGATCATTTCAGCAACACTCAGCATGTCACATTACCAAATTGGGAATACATCGCTGATAACTTCAACTATATAACCTCTGAGCTCGTACGTCTCAGAGAAGGGTGTTAAGCTAAAAGAATAAATTCTCCGCCACCAACAGAAATATATTTGAAAGAAATCGGCTTTACATTCTCAACTTGTAATGTCAGACACACAATCCATACAAGTCTGTTCCGGGCTCGAACAGAACCGAAGGCACTTACAAAGAAGTCCTTGCAATCTGAATAATCTCTAATCACGTTCGGATTTCCCATCACATATGGAGATCTCAATACCAGGGATCAGCCAGTGCAGAGACAATCAACAAGAAACCCTTTCGTTTTCGAAAATATCCGGTCTTCAACACCGATCTTCGAATGCAATTCATAACGACGTATCACATATTCGGAATGGGTTATACGACCCCAAGGTCCTTTTCCGGTTAACCCGAATAGTGAGCGCTTATTTTTAAAAAAAAATAAGTGTGGCATCCAATTTTCAAACAAATCACAACAAATACCTATTTAAAGGTAAATATTGATAGTCGGTTATTGAACTATCAATAGATATGCCAACATCACCAGATTCAAAATAATTTTCCAAATTATTTATTTCCCAAAAATATCTTTATAAGATATACATTCTCCATTCTTTTAAAAATAAATCAATATTTATTTTTAAACTCATTTTCCAAATTTCATTTATAAATTCCATATTGAATTTACGTTCCAAAATATTTATGAATATACGATTTCCATTAAATTTCTAATATTCATTTTCAATTTATCTTCAAAAAGATAAATTCCAAATATTCACTTAATATTGGAAAAGCATTTCTATACTTATTAAAAATGAGTAATTCACAGATCTTTTTATTTTCTATACTGAGAAAATATTTAGTATACCCTAATCGAAATTAAGTATATATTTCATTCTTTTAAGGAAATCATTCACTTAATCATATTTATTTGGGCCAAAACGAATGTTGCGTAAAACATCGTTACGACAACCCAAAATCACTAGTATAGGGATTCGAAATTAAAATAGATATATAAATCCCAATACTATGCAAAACATTTCCTTTCGGAAATCATTTACTATAACAACAGTGTTATAGTCCACCATTTCCTTTTATTTCTCGAAAAGATCTATTTCAACAATAAATGTTGAAATCTATGGTTTCGAATCTCAACATCTTTTAAAACATCTTTAGATCGTTTTAATTCTATTTCAAACATCACATCCAAAATAATTTCTTTAACAAAATATTCACTATTCAAAAACGTGAATACACTTGTTAATAAATTTCATCACTTCTATTCATTTTATTTTAAAGAATTATTCACTGTTCAAAAACGTGAATATAATTCCATAAATAAATTACAACAATTCCTTATCAAAATAAGTCGTTGCGGATTTATAAAACAATGTTTATAAATTCTATTTCTATTTATTTTATAACAACTTCCTTTTATAAATTTCCTTTATAAATCTATTCAATTCATATCACAATGATATATTAAAAATTCATATTATAAGTTAAATACTTATAATTTATTTGTTTATAAAATTGTTCCTTTAAACTTCATAATTATAAATCTTATAACTTATAAGATTCAATTATTTATCCAAATTCCATTCCTTTAATAACTTTATGAATTTTATTTTGTTTTTCCTTTACAAATTTTATAAACCTACTATTTATAAAATTCTATTTATAACTTCATCGTTATAATCCCATATATTTCATTCATTTGTGAAATTCATTCACAATTCATTCTAACTCTTATAAAAGCTCGTTTTATAATTCCAATATTCTTAATTTATAAATATCAATTTATAAACCGTTTTAATATAAATCAATTTATATTACTATTTTAAACCGTCTTTCAACTCCTTATAATTTCATCATTTTGATTTATAAAAAAAAATCAAATTTCATAAATTCTATAGATTTCATTCCTTTAATAACTTTATGAATTTTATTTTGTTTTTCGTTTACAAATTTTATAAACCTACTAGTTATAAAATTCTATTTATAACTTCATCGTTATAATCCCATAAATTTCATTCATTTGTGAAATTCATTCACAATTCATTCTAACTCTTATAAAAGCTCGTTTTATAATTCCAATATTCTTAATTTATAAATATCAATTTATAAACCGTTTTAATATAAATAAATTTATATTACTATTTTAAACCGTCTTTCAACTCCTTATAATTTCATCATTTTGATTTATAAAAAAAATCAAATTTCATAAATTCTATAGATTTCATTCCTTTAATAACTTTATGAATTTTATTTTGTTTTTCCTTTACAAATTTTATAAACCTACTATTTATAAAATTCTATTTATAACTTCATCGTTATAATCCCATAAATTTCATTCATTTGTGAAATTCATTCACAATTCATTCTAACTCTTATAAAAGCTCGTTTTATAATTCCAATATTCTTAATTTATAAATATCAATTTATAAACTGTTTTAATATAAATCAATTTATATTACTATTTTAAACCGTCTTTCAACTCCTTATAATTTCATCATTTTGATTTATAAAAAAAATCAAATTTCATAAATTCTATAGATTTCATTCCTTTATGAAATCCATTTACAAATCATTCTATCACTTATAAAAGCTCGTTTTATAATTCAAGATATTCTAAATTTATAAATATCAATTTATAAATCTTTTAATATAAATCAATTTATATTATTACTTTAAACATCTTTAAGCTCTTTCATAATTTTCATCATTCTGATTTATAAAATAAAAATTTTATAAATCCTATTTTTAGACTTCTTATAATAAATTCAGAAATCCCAGTTCAAACTATTTTCTAAAATCACTAATCCCATAATTTCAAAAATTAACTTTTAACTGTATTTCTCAAAAATCATAATTTTTATAATATTAAAATTATAACGTTTATTTATTTAAGATGAATCAATTTCAAAAATATTTTATAAACGTATATTTCCAAGAATCACTTTAGAAATAAAAATCGTTATTTTTAAACTTCAAAATTGGATCCGATGATGCAACACATCAATAGTCCATCACGACTTTCAAACATTATATATCATCCATGATAAACAATCAAATATCACAATATATGAAATCAAATAAATATTTGTGAGGAATCCAGTTGGATCCCTCCAACCTGTTTCACTGCATCCACAGACATTAGCACAATACCATTCCGTTTCGAGACGGAATATCGCGGTACATGGGATTTTATAAATATATATCCGCTTACTAACGGCGCAATAGGGTCTCATCCGCTAAAAGAAAATGCGGGAAATCAATCAACTGCAATATATACATATGCCGATATATATATATTGCTATATATAATATAATACCAATTCCACTTCGAAGTGAAATATCGCGGTATATGTGTGTAATAAATAACCTCCGCTTACTAACGGCATATAGGGTCTATTCACATCCAATAACTATATATAACAATCATCATTCAATCATTCAATCAACACAGTCAAGCAAATTTTAAATCTAACTATTTAAAATTTAAATAAACAACAAAATTCCTTTTGAGTGAGAAGTTCTCACCTTAGCTTTTATTTGCAATCCATTTCCTTTCAGCTTGTTTCCTTCATTTATACCTTGTACAAATATTTATACAATTCATTAATATTCGAAACAAATCGAATAATAAATTTTCATTAGATAATTTCGATTCATCGGCAATTTCTTTTGTAATAGTTAAATTAACTGATAATTTTATTTAAACCAGTTTCTTCTTTAAAATTTTATTTAACTAAAATTTAAATTTCTTTTAATAAACTTTATTAACTAACTCCTTTTAATTTCAAACATGTTACTCTTAACAATTTGTCTAATCCAAATTTAATTTCATCTAAACTTACTTAAATAAATTAAGTTAACAAATTTTCCCTTTTTAAAATAATTCTAACTAGAAATTTCCAATTTAAATTAAATTTCCTTTTCATAAATTAAATCAACTAATAGATTTTGGTTTTAACTATTAATTTTGCTATAAATAATTTTTTTTTCCTTTTAAATAGAATATTCGAACTAAGTGAAAAATCACTTACCCTTTAATAGCTTAATTTATTTATTTTTTTATTTAACTTAAAAATCAAATTTCCTTAAATAAATTATTTTATCAATTGATTTGAATTCTTAACAAATTTTTCTTTTACAAAAATATTTTTCATTTGAAACTAAACTTATATTTAACTGATAATTTTGTTTTAACCAATAAATTTAATTTTAAACATATCTTCTATTTGATATTTAAATTAACCAACTATTTTATTAATATTCGAAAAATTCAAATCACCAATTATCGTTTAATAGATTTAATTAACAAATTATTTTAATTTTAACAAATCTTCCTTAACAATTTCTAAAAAATTAAATAAGTTAATTAAATGAATCAAACACCCTAACTAAATTATTTTATCAACCTAGTAAAGCAAATTTTATATATTTTTTTTTATATTAATCACCTTTAAATGCTGTAATAATTGATTTAACTAAAAATTAAATTTTAAACCGTCTTTACAATTCAAATTAAATTTCAACTAAATTTGCTTAAATAAATTTATTTAACTAGAAATTTAATTTCAAACTTACTTCTTTTTTTTCCTCTGTAATATACATATATATCATATTTAATTTAAATGAATACTGCAAATTTAAGATTTTAATTAACAAAAATCTATACCTTCACTGCAAAATTTGAAGAACCCAAATCGCGAGCCCTAGCTACGAACGGCCATTGCGACGCCCCACACTCGAGACCCCTCGCCGAACTCTATCTCCAAATCGTGCCTTGCTCTCCTCCGAATCGCGTGTCGCCGCCTGCTGTTTGCCTTGCCGCGACCTAGCCCCAAGCGCGCGCACCAACATGAGCTTCCTCCATCGCCTCGAAGTCGCGCGGCACCCCCATCATCTCGCGCGCCACCGTGAACCCACGACGTCACCGCCTCATGCCTCCACTGCCGCGCGCACTCAAATCGCGTCGCCGCCCCTAACTTCAATCGCCGCTCCACCTATGCGCGCGTGCGCCCATTTTTTTTTTATTTTTTTTTTATTTTTTATTTTTCTCGGCTGCGGCCATGAACATTGATTTGGGGGGAAACTCGATTTGGGATTGAAGTAGGCTTCGGTGATTTGTTTTTGATGAGGGTAAGGGCTTCGGCCATTTATTTTTATCTCGTTTAAATTTTGAAACTGAAGATGAAGAGAAGTATCGGCACTTATAGAATAAGAACGAAGTGTAAGTTTGTACGAAGGCATGTTTATCACGATCTTGTTCCATGATCTTCTGCGTGATTTCAGGCGTAGTTGAAGGAGATAACGTGGTGTTTGATTATAAATTTAAATTTAAATTTTAAATTGAGTTCGATAAAATTCCAATGCGTTTACTCACCGTGTACTCACATATCAACTCCGAAAAATACGAAATTTGAAATCCGGCAATAATTCAATATTCCGGACCCAATGGAACTGGTTTCGTCGAATTCCGAAACTGTGCCTCGGATGGCTATTTTTGAATATCGATTCAAACGATTAAAATTTCAAAACTGAGCAAATCACTTTCTAATTCAATTCTGAAGCTTCTATTATCTTCAATATTATCAATATGAATTTTACAAGCCTTTGAAATATTTTTAATCAGCTTCAAATTGAATATTTAAATTTTTATTCAACTCCAATAGATTAAATTCGAATATTTAATCGCCAATTTATTCTGATAATTTGAAATTCAAGTTAAATCATCATTTAAATATTTAAAATTAATCAAATATTCTCAAATTAAATTGTTTAAAATTCTGGGTCGTTACAATCTTCCCTCCTTAAAAGAATTTCGTCCCGAAATTACAAGTTAAGAAGAATGCCCTTATCCCGTCTATTATTTTTCACAATCTAAATAGTTTTATCAACTCACTAACCTAAATCTTTTTATTAAAGATTCATTTTCATTTCAACTAACTTTCCAACTCCAATTATAGGTTTCAAACAATATTGTTTTACTAACTATTCAAATTTAAATTCAAATTCAAATTTCAAACTTTCAAATTTTTCTCAAAATTTTTCTAACACCCTAAATTTTTGAAAAATTTCGCCAGCGTCTCCTTTGCGCGGCTAGCTCGGTACGACTACAAAATGGCACCACGGCCCCTCAGAATCAAAAAGAAAAGAGAAAAGCCAAGTGGCTAGAGAAGAAAGTCATCAAATCTCATACTGAAATTGAAATACGTACCATTTTGTCGAGCAATTCAATTTTAACTTTGAAATCAAAATCTCAATTCCTTTATATACCTGTATAACCTGCTAACAGTAGTATCCATTTCCAAATACAATATTCAAACCAATTTGCCAATTCTATTGCAAAATTTCGATATATGTTTCTTATATAACTTTACTTCACTATTGAAGTTATACATCCATTCTCATTCAAATTTTCATTTCAATTTCAATTTCATTCACAATTTAAATTCTATTTGAATTCAATTCAAAATTTCAATTCAATTTGAATTCAATTCTTAATTCTAAATATTGAATTCTATCGATTAACTTTTATTTACTAATTCCTTTCAATTAGTACATTTACTAATTCATTTCAATATTTCAATTCATCTCGAATTTACTTAATTGCTCAATTCTATTTTATTCACATTCTATATTCATATTCATTCCATTTGAGAATTATTTCACAAATAAATAAATTATCAAGTTAATTTACTTGAATTCAATCCATTTTATTTAATTCCATATACTAATGATAATAATTCAATATCATCACTTCTAACAATCATGCAACCATATACTATGATAATTCATAGAAAATCATTTCTTTTCTATACAAAAATAGTTTTGGGCAAAATTATCTTATTTACCCGATTCAAAAACAATTTTTATATTCACTAACAAATACGCTCTCATATCTATTATTACACTCAAACTCATTCGAGAGTACTGTTGATTCTATCTCTAACGAGTAACACCCAACAGAACCATGGTTGTCGCTTAACCATAAGCTCTGATACCAAATGTAACGTTTCGATTTTTCGTTGCCGAAAAACCGAATAGTTATGGGTTTTAAAAAGAATTTAAGAAAAGAAAAGGAAAGAAAAGAAGAGAAAAAGATAGAAAATAGAGGGAAAAGAAGAAAGAAAATTTTAAAATAGAAGAAAAAGAGAATAGAAAATAGAAATATAGAACAACAACAGAATCTCACAATTCGCAGCGGAACAACATATAATAATAAATGAATAATCTTTAAACAAAGAACTATATCAGTTATTACATTTCATACATTTTATTACATCATATCATCATCAGAGTGTACAACAATATACAACAACAAACAGCGGAAAAAGAAATACTATATACTAGTTATACGCCATGCCATCCATCTTGCCTCCAGCAACTCCAGAATATCCAGAATATCCTGATATACCTAACTCTTAACTGCCCGTGTGGAAATTGGTGGGCACCCAGAGTTTAGGAAGGAAAACAATAAACTCGGAGTCAGTCATGTGACTGGTGCGAGAACTCAAAACAGTTTATTTTTCTTTAAAAATCAAAATAGAAGAATATTTTAAAAAAAACAATCCGCAATGCTTTTAAAAATGAGACTACCATAAGACCTCCCGCCACACACACAATGCAAACGCAGACTTGGGGAAGATTTCTTCTTATGTTAGTCAAAGATGCTTGATACGCATTAAAATCAAATCAATTTTGATATTATTATTAGTGCATGGTGTATAAAACGATTTCGAAAGTAGAATATAAATCTTAGCCAGCATAGGTACCATTATATTATGCCTACTATAGCTACCATATTAGATGGCAGGTTCTACAACTAAAACCGTACAAGTCACGTATTGTTTCTTTGGATTTCCAACAAATGGTCAGGCCAAGGAACTTTCCATTGCCACATGAGAATGCCTCTGGAAAGACATCCCCGAGAACCAAACCGGAACTCTGCCAACACAAGGCCGGGTTACCCCTAACTGGGTAACTACTGACACGAGCACGCCATTCCCCGATCGTAAACGACCTTTCTCACGGGATCCCGATAACCAACAACCACAAAGTAATAAATTCATAGTAACCACATAGGTTAAATATCTGGGCTCCATACATGATACAACCTCTATCCAGAAGGAAATGTACATACCCTAAAGGGAGCTACCCCTCGTAACCTTGCCGCATCTTTCCTGTTTTACCATTTCCGGGGTGTGAGGCTCGACGAAGTCACGTCCACAAAAACATACTTTATACAAAAGCCATGCTTTGGGTCAACAAATGATCAACACAATGATCATCAAGATAGACGATCAAATAAATGATCCTATCACAATAATCAACACAACGATCATTTCAGCAACACTCAGCATGTCACATTACCAAATTGGGAATACATCGCTGATAACTTCAACTATATAACCTCTGAGCTCGTACGTCTCAGAGAAGGGTGTTAAGCTAAAAGAATAAATTCTCCGCCACCAACAGAAATATATTTGAAAGAAATCGGCTTTACATTCTCAACTTGTAATGTCAGACACACAATCCATACAAGTCTGTTCCGGGCTCGAACAGAACCGAAGGCACTTACAAAGAAGTCCTTGCAATCCGAATAATCTCTAATCACGTTCGGATTTCCCATCACATATGGAGATCTCAATACCAGGGATCAGCCAGTGCAGAGACAATCAACAAGAAACCCTTTCGTTTTCGAAAATATCCGGTCTTCAACACCGATCTTCGAATGCAATTCATAACGACGTATCACATATTCGGAATGGGTTATACGACCCCAAGGTCCTTTTCCGGTTAACCCGAATAGTGAGCGCTTATTTTTAAAAAAAAATAAGTGTGGCATCCAATTTTCAAACAAATCACAACAAATACCTATTTAAAGGTAAATATTGATAGTCGGTTATTGAACTATCAATAGATATGCCAACATCACCAGATTCAAAATAATTTTCCAAATTATTTATTTCCCAAAAATATCTTTATAAGATATACATTCTCCATTCTTTTAAAAATAAATCAATATTTATTTTTAAACTCATTTTCCAAATTTCATTTATAAATTCCATATTGAATTTACGTTCCAAAATATTTATGAATATACGATTTCCATTAAATTTCTAATATTCATTTTCAATTTATCTTCAAAAAGATAAATTCCAAATATTCACTTAATATTGGAAAAGCATTTCTATACTTATTAAAAATGAGTAATTCACAGATCTTTTTATTTTCTATACTGAGAAAATATTTAGTATACCCTAATCGAAATTAAGTATATATTTCATTCTTTTAAGGAAATCATTCACTTAATCATATTTATTTGGGCCAAAACGAATGTTGCGTAAAACATCGTTACGACAACCCAAAATCACTAGTATAGGGATTCGAAATTAAAATAGATATATAAATCCCAATACTATGCAAAACATTTCCTTTCGGAAATCATTTACTATAACAACAGTGTTATAGTCCACCATTTCCTTTTATTTCTCGAAAAGATCTATTTCAACAATAAATGTTGAAATCTATGGTTTCGAATCTCAACATCTTTTAAAACATCTTTAGATCGTTTTAATTCTATTTCAAACATCACATCCAAAATAATTTCTTTAACAAAATATTCACTATTCAAAAACGTGAATACACTTGTTAATAAATTTCATCACTTCTATTCATTTTATTTTAAAGAATTATTCACTGTTCAAAAACGTGAATATAATTCCATAAATAAATTACAACAATTCCTTATCAAAATAAGTCGTTGCGGATTTATAAAACAATGTTTATAAATTCTATTTCTATTTATTTTATAACAACTTCCTTTTATAAATTTCCTTTATAAATCTATTCAATTCATATCACAATGATATATTAAAAATTCATATTATAAGTTAAATACTTATAATTTATTTGTTTATAAAATTGTTCCTTTAAACTTCATAATTATAAATCTTATAACTTTTAAGATTCAATTATTTATCCAAATTCCATTCCTTTAATAACTTTATGAATTTTATTTTGTTTTTCCTTTACAAATTTTATAAACCTACTATTTATAAAATTCTATTTATAACTTCATCGTTATAATCCCATAAATTTCATTCATTTGTGAAATTCATTCACAATTCATTCTAACTCTTATAAAAGCTCGTTTTATAATTCCAATATTCTTAATTTATAAATATCAATTTATAAACCGTTTTAATATAAATCAATTTGTATTACTATTTTAAACCGTGTTTCAACTCCTTATAATTTCATCATTTTGATTTATAAAAAAAAATCAAATTTCATAAATTCTATAGATTTCATTCCTTTAATAACTTTATGAATTTTATTTTGTTTTTCCTTTACAAATTTTATAAACCTACTATTTATAAAATTCTATTTATAACTTCATCGTTATAATCCCATAAATTTCATTCATTTGTGAAATTCATTCACAATTCATTCTAACTCTTATAAAAGCTCGTTTTATAATTCCAATATTCTTAATTTATAAATATCAATTTATAAACCGTTTTAATATAAATCAATTTATATTACTATTTTAAACCGTCTTCCAACTCCTTATAATTTCATCATTTTGATTTATAAAAAAAATCAAATTTCATAAATTCTATAGATTTCATTCCTTTATGAAATCCATTTACAAATCATTCTATCACTTATAAAAGCTCGTTTTATAATTCAAGATATTCTAAATTTATAAATATCAATTTATAAATCTTTTAATATAAATCAATTTATATTATTACTTTAAACATCTTTAAGCTCTTTCATAATTTTCATCATTCTGATTTATAAAATAAAATTATTATAAATCCTATTTTTAGACTTCTTATAATAAATTCAGAAATCCCAGTTCAAACTATTTTCTAAAATCACTAATCCCATAATTTCAAAAATTAACTTTTAACTGTATTTCTCAAAAATCATAATTTTTATAATATTAAAATTATAACGTTTATTTATTTAAGATGAATCAATTTCAAAAATATTTTATAAACGTATATTTCCAAGAATCACTTTAGAAATAAAAATCGTTATTTTTAAACTTCAAAATTGGATCCGATGATGCAACACATCAATAGTCCATCACGACTTTCAAACATTATATATCATCCATGATAAACAATCAAATATCACAATATATGAAATCAAATAAATATTTGTGAGGAATCCAGTTGGATCCCTCCAACCTGTTTCCCTGCATCCACAGACATTAGCACAATACCATTCCGTTTCGAGACGGAATATCGCGGTACATGGGATTTTATAAATATATATCCGCTTACTAACGGCGCAATAGGGTCTCATCCGCTAAAAGAAAATGCGGGAAATCAATCAAATGCAATATATACATATGCCAATATATATATATTGCTATATATAATATAATACCAATTCCACTTCGAGGTGGAATATCGCGGTATATGTGTGTAATAAATAACCTCCGCTTACTAACGGCGTATAGGGTCTATTCACATCCAATAACTATATATAACAATCATCATTCAATCATTCAATCAACACAGTCAAGCAAATTTTAAATCTAACTATTTAAAATTTAAATAAACAACAAAATTCCTTTTGAGTGAGAAGTTCTCACCTTAGCTTTTATTTGCAATCCATTTCCTTTCAGCTTGTTTCCTTCATTTATACCTTGTATAAATATTTATACAATTCATTAATATTCGAAACAAATCGAATAATAAATTTTCATTAGATAATTTCGATTCATCGGCAATTTCTTTTGTAATAGTTAACTTAACTGATAATTTTATTTAAACCAGTTTCTTCTTTAAAATTTTATTTAACTAAAATTTAAATTTCTTTTAATAAACTTTATTAACTAACTCCTTTTAATTTCAAACATGTTACTCTTAACAATTTGTCTAATCCAAATTTAATTTCAACTAAACTTACTTAAATAAATTAAGTTAACAAATTTTCCCTTTTTAAAATAATTCTAACTAGAAATTTCCAACTTAAATTAAATTTCCTTTTCATAAATTAAATCAACTAATAGATTTTGGTTTTAACTATTAATTTTGCTATAAATAATTTTTTTTCTTTTAAATAGAATATTCGAACTAAGTGAAAAATCACTTACCCTTTAATAGCTTAATTTATTTATTTTTTTATTTAACTTAAAAATCAAATTTCCTTAAATAAATTATTTTATCAATTGATTTGAATTCTTAACAAATTTTTCTTTTACAAAAATATTTTTCATTTGAAACTAAACTTATATTTAACTGATAATTTTGTTTTAACCAATAAATTTAATTTTAAACATATCTTCTATTTGATATTTAAATTAACCAACTATTTTATTAATATTCGAAAAATTCAAATCACCAATTATCGTTTAATAGATTTAATTAACAAATTATTTTAATTTTAACAAATCTTCCTTAACAATTTCTAAAAAATTAAATAAGTTAATTAAATGAATCAAACACCCTAACTAAATTATTTTATCAACCTAGTAAAGCAAATCTTATATTTTTTTTTTATATTAATCACCTTTAAATGCTGTAATAATTGATTTAACTAAAAATTAAATTTTAAACTGTCTTTACAATTCAAATTAAATTTCAACTAAATTTGCTTAAATAAATTTATTTAACTAGAAATTTAATTTCAAACTAACTTCTTTTTTTTTCTCTGTAATATACATATATATCATATTTAATTTAAATGAATACTGCAAATTTAAGATTTTAATTAACAAAAATCTATACCTTCACTGCAAAATTTGAAGAACCCAAATCGCGAGCCCTAGCTACGAACGACCATTGCGACGCCCCACACTCGAGACCCCTCGCCGAACTCTATCTCCAAATCGTGCCTTGCTCTCCTCCGAATCGCGTGTCGCCGCCTGCTGTTTGCCTTGCCGCGACCTAGCCCCAAGAGCGCGCACCAACATGAGCTTCCTCCATCGCCTCGAAGTCGCACGGCACCCCCATCATCTCGCGCGCCACCGTGAACCCACGACGTCACCGCCTCATGCCTCCACTGCCGCGCGCACTCAAATCGCGTCGCCGCCCCTAACTTCAATCGCCGCTCCACCTACGCGCGCGTGCGCCCATTTTTCTTTTTCTTTTTTTTTTTATTTTTCTCGGCTGCGGCCATGAACATTGATTTGGGGGGAAACTCGATTTGGGATTGAAGTAGGCTTCGGTGATTTGTTTTTGATGAGGGTAAGGGCTTCGGCAATTTATTTTTATCTCGTTTAAATTTTAAAAGTGAAGAGGAAGAGAAGTATCGGCCCTTATAGAATAAGAACGAAGTGTAAGTTTGTACGAAGGCATGTTTATCACGATCTTGTTCCATGATCTTCTGCGTGATTTCAGGCGTAGTTGAAGGAGATAACGTGGTGTTTGATTATAAATTTAAATTTAAATTTTAAATTGAGTTCGATAAAATTCCAATGCGTTTACTCACCTTGTACTCACATATCAACTCCGAAAAATACGAAATTTGAAATCCGGCAATAATTCAATATTCCGGACCCAATGGAACTGGTTTCGTCGAATTCCGAGACTGTGCCTCGGATGGCTATTTTTGAATATCGATTCAAACGATTAAAATTTCAGAACTGAGCAAATCACTTTCTAATTCAATT
Organism: Allium cepa; assembly: GCA_030765085.1. Classification (NCBI taxonomy): domain Eukaryota; kingdom Viridiplantae; phylum Streptophyta; class Magnoliopsida; order Asparagales; family Amaryllidaceae; genus Allium; species Allium cepa. The sequence goes on from CM060942.1 coordinate 363,528,126, forward strand.
CTGAAGCTTCTATTATCTTCAATATTATCAATATGAATTTTACAAGCCTTTGAAATATTTTTAATCAGCTTCAAATTGAATATTTAAATTTTTATTCAACTCCAATAGATTAAATTCGAATATTTAATCGCCAATTTATTCTGATAATTTGAAATTCAAGTTAAATCATCATTTAAATATTTAAAATTAATCAAATATTCTCAAATTAAATTGTTTAAAATTCTGGGTCGTTACATTTGGGCTGGGCCCATTAACCCCACTTATGTATTCAGTCCCAACCCCTTCTCCTCTTTATTCCTCATTTCCCTATACTCAAGCTTTTATAACAATGGAGAGTGGAAGAGGAAATTTGTGACCACCCGGAATTTTTAAGCCTTTAAATCGGAATATTTAATTGATTTTGAATATTCAATAGAGTAATTTTAACTTAAAATTTTAAATATCACAATTTATTTGATGATTAAATTATTAAATTAAATAATTTGGAATTGGGTGAAATATGAAATTTGAAGTTATTTGAAGGCTTGAAAATTTTATATTGTTAGCACTGAAAATAATAAAAGTTGTAAAACTGAAATTAATAGTGGTTTGGTCAGTTTTAAAAATATATCGTTTAAATTGAATTTAAAAATAGCCTTCCGAGGCACAGTCTCAAAATTTGACGAAACCAGTACCATTGGATCCGTAATATTGAATTATTATCGGATTTCAAATTTCGTATTGATCGATGTTAGTGTGTGAGTGTACGATATATAAACGCGGAAAATTTATTTGACTTTAAGCTAATGAAATTTAATTTAATTTCCTTTATCAGGCTTCTTGTGTACGCCATTTTCAATCCATTACCCAGCACGCTACTTTCTCCTCAATTTCGTGTCTTGCCTTTGTTTATACGCTAAAGCATACCAGAACTAAAATAAAATCACTTTCGTTACTCCCCTTTAATTCGAAAATCAACAATGGCGAAGCCATTGATTTTCCTATTTAGTAAACCGAAAGAAAAAAAATTATATATCGATAATGGCCGTCACCTAATTCTCCCCAATTTGAATAGGATGTGAGCTCGTTCCTTCAGATCCTTGCTTCGAGCACGAGATTTTTTCTTCAATCGCTCGTACGATGCAGTCACGTTCGAATTCAGGGGGGCGACCGAGTTTCCTTAAGTCAAATCAATTCGAGAACCCTAGCTAGTGATCGGAGGGACTAGGTGGACAGAGCGACGGCTATGGGTGACGTAGGGTTCGATTGATTTGGCTTTTGGTCTCGGAGTTCGTGGGGGTTGCGCGAGTAGATTCGAGAGGGTAGAGGCGAGAGCTAGGGTTTGGATGCGTGCACGAAGGTGATTGGTAGTCGCCGCGAGCTCGCAGTGTGATAGCGTCGTGGTGGACTTGGGGGTTTGTGTTGTCGCGATGAAGGCTGAGCTAAGGTAGTTGTTCTTTTACCTTATTTAAATATATATCCAGTTAGGTGGATTTCTATTTTCGATTTTGTTTTACTTGATATAATAAATCTTTACTGATTGAAAATTATATAAAGTTAGTTTTAGCCTTGTTTTAATTTTATTCAAGTAAATGAGATTTAAAAATATGTTGCAACAAAGTATTAACATTTCATTTTAGTTTAATACATAAAGATTTGATGAAGAAAGAAAGAAAAAATCTATTTTAGTTTTTAAATTTTATATAAATACAACTTATGTATTTTGAATAATAATAACAATAAATGAATCTGCTTGCTTTACGTGGAAGGCAAACGGAGAAAATGTAAACAGGAAGATTTTGAAGTTATTTATATATATGGTTTCAGAAAGAAAATAATAATAATAAATATACATATTTTTATTTATGTTATTGTTATTGTTGATAATGTATTTTAGCGTTATTTTTGTTTATCACCTATTGATTTATTTTAGTCTCAAAACGGTTTAAAAAGGGAATTATGAGTAAAAAAAATCAAATTATTAAGTTAAAAACCAAACATTTAGTTAAATTTAAAATTGTTAGTTAACTAGGTTATAATGAATTGCCTGATCAATTTAAATATTAATAAATCACGTAATGTTATACAAGGTCTAAAATAGAGAAACAAGCTGAAATGGAAGTGGATTGGGATGGACTGCAAATAAATTAAAGGTGAGTTAATCTCACTCAGTTCGATTTAATTTTAATTTTAATTTAAATGATTAAATTTAAATAATTGTTTGAATGGTTGAGTTGATTGATGTGCTATAGTATGGTATATCTTGGAATTGGTATTGTATGTTGTGTTGACGTTTGTGGATTCAGGGAAAACTGGTTGGAGGGATCCAACTGGGTCCCTCATCATATATATATATATATGTTGTTTATTTATTCTCTGTTATGCTTTGTGGATATTCTATGTTGAGCTATATTGAAATATTGAATGCTATAGTTGCTTGGATATATTCTGGACTCTGAGTTATCAAATTATATAACATTGGATTTTTGGAAAGGAAAAAAATAAAAAGAGTAAATTTTTAAGAAATTTGTTTTAAAGAATGTGAATAAACTAAAATGAATTGGATAAGAATATTAGTGTTTTCAAAACGCTAATTAATAAATTATGTGTGTGAAAAGAAATTTATGAATAAACAGAAAGTTAAGAAAAACTTAAACTTCAATGTTACTGTTTAAACGAATAAAATAATTATTTTAAATTTAGGATTTAAATTATTTAAGAAAAATAAAGAAGGAATTGGGAATAACCTGAACTTGTATATTTCAGCTAAAGGATTAAGAAAATCAAACTGAAAATAATAATAAAGTCCATAATTAATTGAATTTCAAAATGAACTGATAAACAAAGAAATTTATTTCAAAGGAAATAAATTGGGAATCAATTTGGAAAATTGATTTAAGTGGTTGAAGTTGGAATTCTCCCTGGATAACTAAGTACATCTTCAAGTAAATTTTTAAATACAAGTTAATAGTTTTAAAATTTGTTTTAAAAGGTATGTTTTGAAAATGTATTATTTCTAATATTTAAATTCTAATGTAAGTATTTTCTCTTAATCTATTATAGTAATAACTATTTAAAGAATGACTTAATATTATGTTATTAAAAGTATAAATCTAGTTTTATATTTATTAAGTACCTTGTTTTCAAATATTCATATAGTATGGTATGTTTAATTAAATTATTGATGTAGTTTAATCTAAACGTTTTAAAAGTATATATATATATTTCAAAGTAAAGTGTTTTAAAATTATTTTAAAACCTAGTTTTGTGCTTGGTGATTTCAGAGGAGATAGAAAATATTTGGGAAAGTTGATTCTAAAAAGAAAGATGGTTTTGAAATTGGTTTCAAAGGATGGAAAATAGAAATATATCTTATAAAGATATTTTGAAGTAAATAAATAATTTAGTAAATTATTTATTTTTGGATGGGTGTTTGTGATTATTAATTGATAGTTAAATCACCGACTATCAATATTGGCCAAATACGCTGACCGTTTCGAAGAGACCAGGATCGAGATTAATTTCTCGAAAACCACTTCGATCCGGTTTATACGTTTCGTGGAAACGATTTTGGATTCGAAGATGGAGCAGTAAAGTGCAAGGGCTAGTCGCTACTAATCCTAAGGATATTTCCGAAATGGATGTAGTAGGAATAGTGCCTTCGGTTCCGTTCGAACCCGGGACGGACTTGTATGGATGAATGCTTGCGATAACATCGTCAGGTAGACGATGGGCATTCAAAGAAATATGTTCTCTAAAGGTAACGCTTAGCCTCAAGCCTCATCAAATGGGAATGGCTGAAAATCAGGGGATATGCAGCAAGATTAGGTGGGTCATGCCCAAGCAGGACAAGATATTTCCCCTGTCTAGATGTCCCTTTTTATTCGGTTTAGTGGGTGGTTGGTCGCGCCAACCACAGGGTTTATCTTGTTCGGGACTGTTCAGTAAGGAATGGTTCCGGCCTTGTGTTGCAGGGGATGAAGGGAGTAATCCTCGGTACGGTGATCTAGGCCCCGTACTGTGACAGGTGGTACCCCAATGCCTAGTCATTAGTTGGAAATCCATTCTCCCTACGAGCCTTGTACGTGTTTTGTTTGTATTACCCACTCTGTGGCTAGTAGCTGGAATTTAATAGATGTAACAATTTCGGCTATTTTATAAGTATTTGTATATAGACCCTATTATAATATCAGAGGATTTCTATAAAAATCGTTTTAGCTATCGTAAGGTAAAAACCCGACATGTTTATTTGTGGCGTGGTCTTACGAGATGCTTTTGTTTTCAAAGGATTTTTGAAACTTTAATAATCAATTGGGTGTGATTTTCTTACGCTGGTATTCCAGACTGACTCGGGTATTATTTAACTGTAATGCTCGGGTTAGACCGAGTATTATAGGATACAGGATGTGATGTTGTGGAGCTCAGGAGACGAGCTGGATGATGATACGTATATTCGTACTTGTTTATATATATATATTCCGCTGTGTTGAGTTGTTGTGTATCCATTTGTATGATATTGATGTTGAGTTGTGATTGATGTACTCTGAGAATGTAATATATAAACAGAGATATTTGCTTTTGAGTAAAGGTTATTTATTATCTATTATATTTTACTCCGCTGCGATGGTTAGATTCTGTTGTTGTTTTCTTCTTCTTCTACCTCTTCTTTAACCTTAATGGTTCGTATTTCTGTACAAATTGAGTTGATTTTAGTAGAATAGTGTTGACTCAAGGGGTACGGATTTGCGGGTCGTTACATTTGGTATCAGAGCTTAGGCTAGAGATAACCTTGGCTCTGGTGGAAATTACTCATAAAATAGAGTCTATAGTACTCTAGAATTAGTTTGAGCGTATTAATAAATATGAGCGCGTATTTGTTAGTGAATATAATTGTTTTAATATCGTGTTGATTGGTTTATTGAGTGGCATATGAACCTTCGTCGGCACAGTCTGTACAACTGTATCGAAGGGGTTTCTAAACACTTGAATAGAACAATTGACACGATATTGTTCTAAATGTGGGTAAATGAAATAATTTTACCCAAAAATATATTTTTGATATAAAGAAAAGTTTTTGTAAACTAGCTAATATATGGTTGCTTAGATGTTAGGAATGATGATATTTAAATTATTATCATTTTTGAGTGAAAATTTAACTAGAAATTGAAACCATAACCAAAGTTTAAGGGAGTAAAGCCATTATAAAATGAAATTCATAAATATGAATCATAAATGTAAATTATAAATTGAAATAAAATCAAATGAGAATTTGTATAAGCCTAAATTATACAAATGTATTTTAGTTAAAATTTGAATTAAAATAGAATTTGAAACTTTAAAACCCGGAGATTTGGGAAGTATTTTGGAGGTAAGTAGTATTATTTATGTTTTGGGTTATTTCTGAAAGGAAATTTGTTTAAAAATGGATTATGGTAAGTAAGATAGCATTGAATTCACTTCAGTCACTGGAAAATAATTTCGGTGATGACTGCAGCATCATCGATGTTCATTTTCGAGTTTCTAAGTGATGGATTGCTACTAACAATTGATTTGCTCAGAAAAGTTAGTTGTTTTCGTAAATTTCGAAGGAAATTTGTTGGGGAATAAAACCAGGATTGGTTTAATTTCTGGGAAGTGTGATTTGAGATGTGGAAGGTTTCAAAATGATTTGAAACCAAAAGCTGTGTGTTTAAAAATCCTGATGAGATAAGTTGTAAGCTTATAAATTGAGATGATTTTTAAATCAGGAAGGAAATATAAGCTTTGAATGTTGGAAGGTAAATTTAAAGAGAAAGGTTAAAAATGAAATTTACTTGGATGGAAAAAAAATTTGACTGGATTGACATTAATTGGGTAGGCTGAAAATAATATCCAGTTATATTTAAATTAAATTGAAATCGAATTGAGTTAAATAAACCTGAGTTAAAATAAAATTGAATTTGAATAAAAATTCATTGAGTTATCAAATGGAATTAGATTCTTACCTGAATAAATGGAAATAAGTTGGATAAGGATTGAATTAAAATAAATAAATCAGAATAACTTATAAGAGAACTAAAAATCCATAGGAATAAAATATGCTTGGGCTATAAATAAATAGAAGGCATGAGTTAAAAATAAAAAATGAATATATTCAAGCTTATGATGAAATAGAATTGTATAAAACGATAAGTTGCGACTTATTAAATTGAAAATGGAATACAAAGTCCAAAATAAATATTTTGACGAAATGAAAAATGAGAAGAAAATCCAAACTTGAATTATAAAGTATATTGAACTTAAGAAAATAAAATGAAGTGATATTTGGAATAATAAAAAATTCAAGTGTTGGATTATAAATAAGGGAAGAACTAATTAGAAATAAATTAGTTAATGAAATTAAATTGTGAGTATATGATGAAGTTTGGAAATAAACTCAAGTTATAAATTAAAATTGGTTCAAATTGTTGATGAAGTGAAAGTAATTGAGAATGAAGCTGAATTGTGAGTTAATAAATTGGGTGGTAAATTAAAAGTGAATAACAGAATCAGAACTTGAGTTATTAATTAAAACTAGACTTGAAGTGTTAACAAAGTAAATATAATTTGAAAAGTATGGAATAAAAATGAAATGGATTAAAATAGTGATGGAATGAATTACAAATAAAATCCAAATAAGTGGAAGTAAATTGGAAACGGCCTTGTAATAAATTGAATAAGTGAATCTGGAAAGTTAAATTGTGACGCCCCACCTCTATACCCACGCTAGACGAGAACATTACGGTGAATGCTGTCGACTAGCATGGAGAATAAGGCTGTTGAGGAGCGACCATCCATGTAATTTCTTTGCGCGAGCACCGATATGTCAGATAATATAACATGCATTCTATTTCAAGAGGAAATCCGACATACCGACACAAACTCAAAGCTACTACACGGTGGCTATATAAATCCTTCGGAAAACAAATATAGAAATAAACATAACATAAATCAGTCACAGACAATTCATATCACAAAGGCGGAATAAGATATGAATACTACACTAGGAAGTGTACATCAGAGTAGTGGTCTAAAAAGATCCACAATATCACAAAAGAATAGTTACACGAACTACACAAAAGAATAAGTATACATTAAGGAGTCTATATCTCAAATGTATACAACAAAATAACTACTAATCTAAGTAGTTAACCCAAAAGTCAAGGAGTTAATCCCGGATGAGAAGTCAAGCAGAAGCACCTGTAACATCTCGGTCTGACCCGAGTATTATTTAATAAGAAAATAATAAACGGATCAGTCTAACTATAAATATCAGATGAAACGATATAGAATAAGAGATATGACTAAACACGTAATAATCACAATGCCAAGCTGTGATATATATATAAATATATACTTAGTTGATAATCATCAAGAGATTAATCAATGTCACCAAATCTACACAAGAATCAAAGAAACGTCATACTCCTAATTTCGTTCACCATACCATAAATATTGACGATAATATCAACGTCAATCATAAATGTCAATGACACACAAATTCCAGAAGACTACACAAGAAATCCAGAAACCACTAAAGTCAATGACACACAAATTCCAGAAGACTACACAAGAAATCCAGAAACCACTAAAGTCAATGACACACAAATTCACCAATGCACAAATATTGATAAAACTTATCAATGGAAATCACGAAAATTGGTGAAACACAAATTCTAGGAATCTACACAAGAAATCCAGAAATCACAAAGGGGGAAGGCCTATCACAAACGGGAGCATAAAGCTCACCAACACGTGTATCACAAACGGAACGCTAATTCCATGGTCGCTAACCATCACAAATTGAGCCGAAGCTCCACAAATGGCCCGAAGACCATGGGTTGCTACCCCATCACAAATTGAGTCGAAACTCCACAAAACGGGGTTTAGTCTCCCTCGTAGACAAAGAGACATCGCACATTGCTAGTCTAAATCACAAAGATGATCGTCATGATCAGCGAGAAGTGTCAATTACACTAAGCTAGTAAATATATGAGTTTAGCTTCATGTCCCATAACCACTTGCTTAACTTAAATATTTACGAACAAACTGTAAATCTCCACTAGAAAATTGTCACAAGAGGTTCAATCGAACAAGTCCAAGAATTAACCGACAAAGTAAACGCAAGCGTTTCATACCACTTGTTTTACTAAGCCGTTTAATTAGATTTCTCATACGAGTGAGGTAAAGGTTTGTATATACTAATAGATTGGAAAACGGTTTTCTAAACGAATTTGGTATTAAAAGAGTGTTGAAATCGTTTGAGTAAAGAGTTTTGATATTTACTACTAGTATAGGAAACCTTTATATTTTTAAAGTGACAAATCACGAAGAAGATTGTAAGAACAACCAATCACAAAAATTCACATACGAAGACGTGAATAAAATCCAAAGAAATCGATAAAGAATCCATCGAAATGGATATTCAAAAATCCCTAAAAAGAGTCATCAAAATCATAATAGATGATAACAACCAATAGGATTATCACGAATCGATTTAAATTGGAATTCCAATCCAAAAAGGCAAATTGGACTCAAACAGCAGGTTCAGTCGATTGAACAGAGAATTTCAGTCGACTGACCCTGTACATGGAAATTTTCCAGGTTCAGAAAACTTTCTGTTTCCAGTTTCAGTCGACTGTGCAGAGTTTTTCAGTCGACTGAATCATGCCTGGAAACTCTCGGGTTTCAGGTTCAGTCGACTGAACAGAGTTTTTCAGTCGACTGAATCATGCCTGGGCTGTTTTTCAGCCTTATACAAATGAAGAGCAAACTCTTCCAAAATGCAATCGAACGAACATTGGCTCTAAGGGTTTATGCCAATCGGCAACCCGGCCCTATATGCTCCTCGATGCATCACCAAAAGCATGATCAAACATCCATAAAAGGATTTTACACAAATTTGTCTTAGAAACCCAAAAATTGGAATATTTACAAAACCAATCCAAATCAAGAGCAAATTCTCATGAAGAAGTGTTAGGAATTCATACCTAACAACCAAAGATAATTATAGTCATAGATGTGAGATAAAAATCTCACCTTTTCACAAAATCGAACAAGAAGAAGCTTGAGAGCAAATGGAGAATCAACCTCTCTTCAACCCAACCCAAATGAGCTTGAATCTAAGCTCAAAAACAAGAACATTCCCAAGATTAGGTTTAGGAATTTCTGAAATTGGTAAGAGAATAAGTTGGAGAAGAAGAAGAGAAGCTTACCAATGGGTTCTCATGAACTTTGGAGCAAGGAGATGGATTTGCAAAGCAAGCTAGGGCTTAGGAATTTCTATTTCCCATTCTCTTCCTCCATTTCTGCTTGAGCTTGAGTGTTAGGAAAATAGAAGAGAAGTGAATGAAGAGGAAAGTGTTGGAACTGAGTTAAGTGGCTAATTGGCTCAGTCCAACCAAAGCCCTAAACGGGAAAAAGTAGCAAAAATCAACTTTCTCCAAACATATCGAAGCTTATACTCAAAAAGGTCGCAAACGGCATTTTAAACTCAATGGGAGTGGTCTCGAGTCCTAATTCTACCGTATGCAAAAAGTAGCTTTTCGGACTAAAATCCGACTAACGATAAAATATTTAAATAAAATATTTAAATATAAAATCGATAAATATGCGGGTTGTTACATAAATTTTATAATAACCAACCAAATGAAATTGCAGATTTAAAAATGAGATTTAATTGAGAGAGGGTTTACTTGAAAAATGAAAATGAGCTTAAGTATAAGATTTGAATAAATTGAAGTAAATTGACTTAAGCTAAATAGATGTTGAATGGAAATCAAATTGAGCAAAGTTTAATGATATTAGATTGGTTTTAAATCAAGTAAAAATAAATTTAAATTGGAATAAAATTCGGTGAGTTGCCAATATTTTTTTTAAAGGAATGAAATTCTTAAATAAGAAATTGTAAACCATTTAACTTGGAGTCAATAAGAAAAATAGAATGGTTTTAAATGAAATGCAAATGAATAGATCATGAATGAAATTGAAATGGTTATTGAATGAAACAGCTTGGATTGTCTTCGAGCTAAATAAAATAGTTTGGAATAAACAAATTTGGAATGAAATGTAAATAAATGGACTGTAAATAAAATTTAAATGGAACGTGTCGAGCAAAATAAATGATTGTGAATGGATTAAAATAAAAAGGAAATTTAATTGGTAATGGAGATGGAACCTAAGTTGTTAATGGTTTTGAATGGACTAGTTTGGTTAATAAAATTGAAATGCAATGAAACTGAGAATATATGGATTGGGAATAAATCCAAAATGGAATAAAATTAAGCATAAATTGAGTTGAAGTCCATTCAAATTGGGTATAAAACATAAATACTTGTTTATTCACATAGATCTCATCAAATTGCAAAGAATAAATTATCAGTGGATGTAAATGGAAGTAATTAAAATTCTATAAGTTGATAGAAGTAAAATAAATTGATTTTGAGAGCAATTGGATTAAATATGAGTTCAATTTGCTTAAGAATAAATTAAAAGTAAGCAATTGAGTTCTAAACCGTTCAAATTGATGGAGTTGTATATGAATGAATCGAAAACCATCCGAATTGAGTGAAAATGGTTACAAATAAATTGGAACAGTTGAATTAGCATGCAAACTATGTAAATTGCTTACAGGAAAATGTTTGGTATGAGTTTCTTTTAGAATTCATATGTTTTAACTATTATAATTAAGTGAAATATAGTTAAACTGCATATATTTGGCCCTTGAGTAAGTACAGGTACCTGGAAGCGTATGGCTGGATTTGGGTTGGGCTATTTGCTAAAAATAATAAGCTGCTTGCTTAAGATGCTAAATAAGGTACGCCTACGCAATAAAAATAGGAAATATGAACTGTTTTTGGTTTTTCCGACCGTGTGGGTCGATGTATATATATTTATCTCTTTTATCAAATTGCAAAAGCTCCTCCGTACAAAGGTGACTCTGCCAAAAAATTTCAGAAATTTTGGGAGTTAGAAAATTTTTGAATTTTTTTGGAAAGTTTATTAATGACAAAACAATTTCAAACTAAGAATTGAAATAAGTTGGTAAATGGAGCTAATTAAAATAATGACGTGAATTAATTATAAATGAAAAATAAAATTTAAAGTTTAGAGTTGAAAATAAATTGAATTCGTATGGAAATGAAAGAATCGTTGTGGTTAGAAATGGATATAAACTAAAATGGTAGGATGAAAATAAATAAAGAAGTATATAAAATGCTTATACTAAACTTAAGAAGGAATGGTGAAGTCTTAAATGGAAATTGATACTACCAATGTAATTTAAGTCAATATTGGAATGAATAGATGTTGACATTTTGTGAGGAAGTCGATAAAATGTTTTGGAATATTGTGTTTGGATATAGGTGCTAAGCAGGTATGCAGGTATTATAAAGGGAAAAAGAAAATTGGGTTTGATATGAAAAGATAAAATTTGAAATGCTCGACAAAAGGTATGTATTTAAATTTGGTATGGAATTTGATTGGGATTTGGATTTGGATTGAGCCACTTGGCTTTTTGTTTTCTTTTTGGATTTGGGAGGCCGTAGAGCCATTTTGTAGTTGTACCGAGCTAGCCGCGCAAAGGATACGCTGGCAAAAAATTTCGGAAGTTTAGGGAGTTAGAAAAAATTAAGAAAATTTTGATAATTCAAAATTGGTTTTAGGATTTAAAACTTGAATGGTTGGGCAAATAGGATTGTTTGTAAACTAGGGAAATGTTTGGAAAGTTAATAAGAATAATAATGGGTCTTTTATGAAAAAAAAATATAGTTGGTAAGATGTTCAATTGTTAGAAAACGTTTAGTTTTAGGAAACAGTAAACGGGTATTGGACCATTCTTCCTAATTAGTAATTTCGGGGACGAAATTCTTTTAAGAGGGGAGGAATGCGATGACCCGGAATTTTTAAGCCTTTAAATCGCAATATTTAATTGATTTCGAATATTCAATAGAGTAATTTTAACTTAAAATTTTAAATATCACAATTTATTTGATGATTAAATTATTAAATTAAATAATTTGGAATTGGGTGAAATATGAAATTCGAAGTTATTTGAAGGCTTGAAAATTTTATATTGATAGCACTGAAAATAATAAAAGTTGTAAAATTGAAATTAACAGTGGTTTGGTCAGTTTTAAAAATATATCGTTTAAATTGAATTTAAAAATAGCCTTCCGAGGCACAGTCTCGGAATTCGATGAAACCAGTACCATTGGATCCGTAATATTGAATTATTATCGGATTTCAAATTTCGTATAGATCGATGTTAGTGTGTGAGTGTAAGATATATAAACGCGGAAAATTTATTTGATTTTAAGCTAATGAAATTTAATTTAATTTCCTTTATCAGGCTTCTTGTGTACGCCATTTTCAATCCATTACCCAGCACGCTACTTTCTCCTCAATTTCGTGTCTTGCCTTTGTTTATACGCTAGAGCATACCAGAACTAAAATAAAATCACTTTCGTTACTCCCCTTTAATTCGAAAATCAACAATGGCGAAGCCATTGATTTTCCTATTCAGTAAACCGAAAGAAAGAAAAATATATATGATAATGGCCGTCACCTAATTCTCCCCAATTCGAATAGGATGCGAGCTCGTTCCTTCAGATCCTTGCTTCGAGCCCGAGATTTTTTTTCAATCGCTCGTACGATGCAGTCACGTTCGAATTCAGGGGAGGCGACCGAGTTTCCTTGAATCAAATCAATTCGAGAACCCTAGCTAGTGATCGGAGGGACTCGGTGGACAGAGCGACGGCTATGGGTGACGTAGGGTTCGATTGATTTGGCTTTTGGTCTCGGAGTTCGTGGGGGTTGCGCGAGTAGATTCAAGAGGGTAGAGGCGAGAGCTAGGGTTTGGATGCCTGCACGAAGGTGATTGGGAGTCGCCGCGAGCTCGCAGTGTGATAGCGTCGTGGTGGACTTGGGGGTTTGTGTTGTCGCGATGAAGGCTGAGCTGAGGTAGTTGATCTTTTACCTTATTTAAATATATATCCTGTTAGGTGGTTTCTATTTCCGATTTTGTTTTACTTGATATAATAAATCTTTACTGATTGAAAATTATATAAAGTTAGTTTTAGCCTTGTTTTAATTTTATTCAAGTAAATGAGATTTAAAAATATGTTGCAACAAAGTATTAACATTTCCATTTTAGTTTAATACATAAAGATTTGATGAAGAAAGAAAGAAAAAATCTATTTTAGTTTTAAAATTTTATATAAATACAACTTATGTATTTTGAATAATAATCACAATAAATAAATCTGCTTGCTTTACGTTGAAGGCAAACGGAGAAAATGTAAACAGGAAGATATTGAAGTTATTTATATATATGGTTTCAGAAAGAAAATAATAATAATAAATATACATATTTTTATTTATGTTATTGTTATTGTTGATAATGTATTTTAGCGTTATTTTTGTTTATGACCTGTTGATTTATTTTAGTCTCAAAAGGGTTTAAAAAGGGAATTATGAGTAAAAAAAATCAAATTATTAAGTTAAAAACCAAACATTTAGTTAAATTTAAAATTGTTAGTTAACTAGGTTATAATGAATTGCCTGATCAATTTAAATATTAATAAATCACGTAATGTTATACAAGGTCTAAAATAGAGAAACAAGCTGAAATGGAAGTGGATTGGGATGGACTGCAAATAAATTAAAGGTGAGTTAATCTCACTTAGTTCGATTTAATTTTAAATTTAATTTAAATGATTAAATTTAAATAATTGTTTGAATGGTTGAGTTGATTGATGTGCTATAGTATGGTATATCTTGGAATTGGTATTGTATGTTGTAACGACCCAGAATTTTTAGAAATTAAAATTTGAATATTTAATTAATTTTAAATATTAATAAGTGAATTTATAAGTCGAATAAATTTTTATTTGAATTATTGAATTTAATTGGATAATTAAATCGATAATTTAACACGTTAAATTATGGAAATAATTGATAATTGAGTTAAATATGATTGTAAATGATTTGTAAAATTTTATTATATCATATGGAAGTTAGAAAGATATTTTAGAACTTTTAAAATCGAATTAAAAGTTAATTTGTGAAAATTGAATATTTTAATATTTAATAATCGACTGTAAAATAGTCAATTTTTGAACAGTCTCAGAATTGAACGAAACCAGTTTCATTGGATCCGTAATAGTTAGTTATTATCGGATTTCAAATTTCGTGTCAATCGGAGCTATCGTTTGAGCGTGGCAGCTCGAAACGCATCGATTTATTTTTAATTTAAATTTGACGAGTGAAAATAGCCATTTTTCAAAAAGTCTCAGATTTCGACGAAACAAGTTTCATCGGATCCGTAATGTGATATTATTGTAAGGTTTCAAATTTCAAGTCAATTGGATTTACCGTTTGTCCGGTACAAATTAAAACGCCTAGAAATCGACTTAAATCGGTTTAATTTAAGTTGAGCGTTTATAGCCATAACTCGCACATACTTCCGAATTAGCTTCCGAAACCTGTTCCATTGTGCCCGGAACGCGGGGTAAACCCTAGAAACGCTGGTTACGGCGCGTAAATCGGAGTTCGGAATTTCCGGGATGAATAGTGTCGAACGAAACTCTATAAATAGACCCACCTCTTCATAATTTGATAAAAAAAAATAAAAAAAAAAGAAACAAAACCCTAGCCGCCACCCCCCCCTGAACGGCCAGCAGTTCACCTTCTTCCTCCACGTTTTCCTCCCAATCTAGGCGAAATTAGATGAAGGCTCCAACTAACAAAACGTAGAGCATATCGAGACGGAGAGATTCAACGGTTATGATCGGAAACGGAGTCGTGTGGAGGAAGCTACAGGGGGCCGACGCACGCAGGTTTGGCACGCCCTTCGAGGCTCATCATGAGGCCGAGCTTGCTGGGGTTAAGGCCGAACATGGCTCTTGCGTAGGGGGTCGAAATGGTGGTACTTGATCGAGCTAGAACGCGACGAGGAGGAAGAATAATTCAACCCTAGTTTCATTGATGGGTTCGGCCTCAATATGTACAACCTGTAGAAGTTGCGTGCAAATGAGAAGAAGAGGAGGATGTTGGGGACGGCTAGGATGGAAGGAAAGGGGATCTAAGGGCTGTGAGGATATAGGTTATAAAATTTTTTAAGTTAGTTGTAAATTTATAAGTATATAAATCATGTAACTTCAAAAATTCGTAACTTTTTCATACGAGGTCGAAAAAATGCGAAACCAGTTGCGTTGGAATCGTATGGACGAGCACTACGCGATGGAGTTGGTTTGGAGTCGTTTGGAGTTAGTGAGAATTTTGGGTAAAATTAAACGTCCGTTTAATTTTATTCGAAATAAATCGCTAAAACGGAATTTAAAATCAAGGTGAGAACTTCTCACTCAATCGAATCAGTTTCGATTTTATTTTAAATAGTTAGATTTAAAATATTTGAATTTGAATGCATGTTTGAATGTTGATTAATATCTATTGATTGTTAAAATAGACATTATACGCCGTTAGTAAGCGGATGTTATTTATAAAAACATATACCGCGAATATTTCATAAACAGTGAAATTGGTATTATATATAATATCAATATATATATATTGGCATATGTATATATTGCAGTTATTGATTTCCCGCATTTTTTGTTTAGCGGATGAGACCCTATTGCGCCGTTATTAAGCGGATAATATTTAATAAGAACATATACCGCGATAATTTCGTACTGGAGCGAAATTGGTATTGTGCTAATGTTTGTGGATGCAGGAAAACAGGTTGGAGGGATCCAACTGGATTCCTCAACAGTTTTTATTTGATTTCAGATATTTTGATATTTGATGGATTTTCATATTGATATATGATATCGTTGTAGTCGTGATTGACTATTTGGTGTGTAGCATCAATGGACCAAATTTGGGATTTTAAAATGATTTTAAAGTGATTTTTGAAAATATACTATATTTTTGGAATTGATCCATTTTAAATAAATAAACGTTATAATTTTTAAAGTTATAAAAATTATGATTTTTTGGGAAAAATAGTTAAAAACTGATTTTTGAGAATATGATGCTATTGAGTTTATAAAATAGTTTAATCGAGATATTTTGGAATTCATTGTGAAAAGTTTAAATATAGGATTTATAAAATTTAATTATTTTATGAATCAAAATGGTGAAATAATAAAGGAGATTAAAGAAGTTTAAAAGGATAATATAAATTGATTTATATTAAGAGATTTATAAATGGATATTTATAAATTGAAGTATTGACATTATAAAACGAGTTTTTATAAGTGTTTGAATGAAGTGAAAATGAATTTCATAAATGAATGAAATTTATAGAATTTTAAACAGTGAAGTTATAAATGGAATTTTATAAACAGTAGGTTTATAAAATTTATAAAGTTATTGAAAGAATGAATTTTGGATAAATAATTGAATCTTATAAGTTATAAGATTTATAATTATGAAGTTAAAAGAACGATCTTTGTAAAATAATCGTTTTATAAGTATTTAACTTATAATATGAACTTTTAGTTATAATTAAGTTATAACCGGGAATAGGTTAATAAAGGAATTTATAAGAAGGAAGTTTTTATAAATAAATAGAAATGGAATTTATAAACGTTGTTTTATAAATTCGCAAATGACTTATTTTGATAAGTAAAATTGTTGAAACCTATTAATGGAGTTATATTCACGTTTTAGACTGTGAATAATCCTTTGAAATAAAATGAATAGAAGTGATAAAATTGGTTAACGTAGAGTATTCACGTTTTTGAATAGTGAATAATATGTTAAAGAAATTGTTTTGAATGTGATATTTGAAATAGAATTAAAACTATCTAACGATGTTTTTAAAAGGTATTGAGATTCGAAATCATAGATTTCAACATTTATTGTTGAAATAAACGTTTTCGAGAAATAAAAGGAAATAGTGGACTATAACACTGTTGTTATAGTAAATGATTTCCGTAAGGAAATGTTTTGTATAGTATTGGGATTTATATATCTATTTTAATTTCGAATCCCTATACTAGTGATTTTTGAGTCGTCGTAACGATGTTTTACGTAACATTCGTTTTGGCCCAAATAAATATGTTTAAGAGAATGATGTCCTTAAAGAATGAAATATATACTTATTTTTGATTTAAGTATATTGAATATTTTCTAAGTGTTGAAAATAAATAAAAGTTGTGAATTACTTATTAAATAAGTATGGAAATGTTTTCCAATATGAAGTGATATTTAGAATTTATCTTTTTGAAGATAAATTGAAAAGAAATATTGAAATGAATAATTGAAATCGAATATTCATTGATGTTTTGGAATTATAAATTCACTAAGGAATTTATAAAGAAAGTGGAATTTGTTTAAGAATAAATATTGATTTATTTTTTGAAGTGTTGAAATAATATATCTTGTAAAGATATTTTTGGAAAATAAATAATTTGGAAAATTATTTGGAATCTGGTGATGTGTGCATATCCATTGATAGTTCAATAACCGACTATCAATATTTCCCTTTGAATGGGTAATTGATGTGATTTGTTTGAATGTGAATGCTACACTTATTTTTGAATAAGCGCTCACTATTCGGGTTAACCGGGAAAGGACCATGGGGTCGTATAACCCATTCCGAATATGTGATACGTCGTTGTGAATTGCATTGAAGATCGGTGTTGAAGACCCGGTATTTGCGAGAGCGATAGGATGACCTGTCGATTGTCTCTGCACTGAGTTGCAGCGGTATAGAGACTCCCTAAGTGATGGGAAATCCGATCAGGATTGTGAATATCCGGATTGCAAGGACTTCTTTGTAAGTGCCTTCGGTTTTGTTCGAGCCCGGAACAGACTTGTATGGATTGTGTGTCTGACATTACAAGTTGAGAATGTAAAGCCGATTTCTTTCAAATATATTTCTGTTGGTGGCGGAGAATTTATTCTTTTAGCTTAACACCCTTCTCTGAGACGTACGAGCTCAGAGGTTATATAGTTGAAGTTATCAGCGATATATTCCCAATTTGGTAATGTGATATGCTGAGTGATGCTGAAATGATCATTGTGTTGATTATTGTGATAGGATCGTTTATTTGATCGTCTATCTGAAATGATCATTGTGTTGATCATTTGTTGACCCAAAGCATGGCTTTTGTATAAAGTATGTTTTTGTGGACGTGACTTCGTCGAACCTCACACCCCGGAAATGGTCAAAACAGGAAAGATGCAGCAAGGTTATGAGGGGTTGCACCCTTTAGGATATGTACATTTCCTTCTGGATAGAGGTGGTATCATGGTATGGAGCCCAGATATTTAACCTATGTGGTTACTACGATTTTATTTCTTTGTGGTTGTTGGTTTTCGGGATCCCGTGAGAAAGGTCGTTTACGATCGGGGAATGGCGTGCTCGTGTCAGTAGTTACCCAGTTAGGGGTAACCCGGCCTTGTGTTGGCAGAGTTCCGGTTTGGTTCTCGGGGATGTCTTTCCAGAGGCATTCTCATGTGGCAATGGGAAGTTCCTTGGCCTGACCATTTATTGGAAATCCAAAGAAACAATACGAAATTTGTACGGTTTTAGTTGTAGAACCTATCATTCACTTATGGTGTCGCAACACTGTTTGGATGGTAGCTATAGTAGGCATACGATAATGGTCGTATGTTGGCTAAGATTTATATTCTACTTTCGAAATGAATTTTTCTCTACACTATGCACTAGTAATAATATCAAATGTTTCTTTTTAATGCGTATCAAGCCTCTTTGACTATCATAAGGAGAAATCTCCTCCGATTCTGCGTTTGCATTGTGTGTGTGTGCGGGAGGCCTTATGGTAGTCTCATTTTTAAAAGCATTGCGAATTAACTTTAAAAATATTCCTCTATTTTGATTTTAAAGATAAATAAACTGTTTTGAGTTCTCACACCAGTTTTGTTAAGCTTTGGGCTATGTGATGGGGGGTTCTCGCTTCGCGGTTAGGTGGCGAACGGGAGACTCTTACTCCCACACATCCTCTTTTAGGGGGTTGGTTAGGTGTAACCTGAGACAGTCGAGAGGCTGGCCGTAAAAGCAAGTTTGGGATACCAGTTGTTGCCACGGTGGGGCTGGGATGGTTGAAAAGCTTACCGGTTGTGACTGCTGTCGATGGTTGAAAAGCCTGGATCTGACAATGTGGTATCAGAGCTGATGGTTAAGCGACAACCATGGTTCTGTTGGGTATAATTCATTAGAGATAGAGTCAGCAGTACTCTAGAATGAATTTGAGTGTAATAATAGCTATGAGAGCGTATTTGTTAGTGAATATATAAAATTGTTTTATATTGTGATGATTGGTTTGTTGAGTGGCATATGAACCTTCGTCGGCGCAGCTTCGAAACTGAATCGAAGGGGTTTCTAAACACTTGAATAGAACAATTCAACACAGTATTGTTTTTAAATTGGGTAAATGAAATAATTTTACCTTGAGTATATTTTATATATAAAGGAATAATTTTTCAGAATTATTAAAGTGTATATAAGTTGATTGTTTAGTTGTTTGAATAATCTAAATTGAAGAATAATTGTATAAGTATAAAGAATTATAAGAATTGAATTATAATTAAAGTGATTTACAATTGTGAAATAAACTTATATATATATAAGAAGTGAAACTTAAATGAATCTTAAATAAAATTGAATTTGAATTGGAAGTGAACCAACTTGGATATGAATTAGTAAATATAAACTAATTGAGAATAAATGTTAGTAAATCCAATGTATATGAATCATATGTGATTAAATTGAAACCTAATTCATTGAATATTAATGAGAATATGAATGAATATGAAATTGTTGAATGATAGTTGGTTGATGGTTGAATATATATTGCTATTGGATGCATTGCTATGTGACATATATAGTTATTATGTTGCTATATGTTGTATTTTGAGATTATTATCATATATGCATGATTCTCATGTTGTTTGTTGAGTGATTAGTAGATGCGGATCGCGTTTGCTTCGCATTTGGAGCTCGCTTTTGCGCTATATTAGCCGTATATGCTTGCTAATAAAATATAAGGTACATATCTCGGATTAAATACAGTACTTTTACATTTTTTCCCTTCGGGATGCCTCATTACTTGATGAGATGTATATTTGTGATATATATACTGTCATTTTTTTTTCGGATCGAGCCGCGCAAAGGAGACTATGGCGAATTTTTCCGAAAATTTAAGGCGTTAGAAAAAATTTGAGAAAATTGGAAAATTTTGAAAACTTTAACTTTGATTTTGGAGTTGAAAGTTAAATGATATAGTTGGTTTTGAAAGGATAACTAAGTATGATTTGAAAACTTAGTAAGATATTTATAAAAAGTTTAACTATGAATTTTTGGAAAATTAATAGATTCTGTAACTTTTCTTACTTGTTAATTTCGAGGACGAAATTCTTTTAAGTGGGGAAGATTGTAACGACCCAGAATTTTTAGAAATTAAAATTTGAATATTTAATTAATTTTAAATATTAATAAGTGAATTTATAAGTCGAATAAATTTTTATTTGAATTATTGAATTTAATTGGATAATTAAATCGATAATTTAACACGTTAAATTATGGAAATAATTGATAATTGAGTTAAATATGATTGTAAATGATTTTTAAAATTTTATTATATCATATGGAAGTTAGAAAGATATTTTAGAACTTTTAAAATCGAATTAAAAGTTAATTTGTGAAAATTGAATATTTTAATATTTAATAATCGACTGTAAAATAGTCAATTTTTGAACAGTCTTAGAATTGAACGAAACCAGTTTCATTGGATCCGTAATAGTTAGTTATTATCGGATTTCAAATTTCGTGTCAATCGGAGCTATCGTTCGAGCATGGCAGCTCGAAACGCATCGATTTATTTTTAATTTAAATTTGACGAGTGAAAATAGCCATTTTTCAAAAAGTCTCGGATTTCGACGAAACCAGTTTCATCGGATCCGTAATGTGATATTATTGTAAGGTTTCAAATTTCAAGTCAATTGGATTTACCGTTTGTCCGGTACAAATTAAAACGCCTAGAAGTCGACTTAAATCGGTTTAATTTAAATTGAGCGTTTATAGCCATAACTCGCACATACTTCCGAATTAGCTTCCAAAACCTGTTCCATTGTGTCCGGAACGCGGGGTAAACCCTAGAAACGCTGGTTACGGCGCGTAAATCGGAGTTCGGAATTTCTGGGATGAATAGTGTCGAACGAAACTCTATAAATAGACCCACCTCTTCATAATTTGATAAAAAAAAATAAAAAAAAATAAAAAAAAAGAAACAAAACCCTAGCCGCCACCCCCCCCCTGAACGGCCAGCAGTTTACCTTCTTCCTCCACGTTTTCCTCCCAATCTAGGCGAAATTAGATGAAGGCTCCAACTAACAAAACGTAGAGCATATCGAGACGGAGAGATTCAACGGTTATGATCGGAAACGGAGTCGTGTGGAGGAAGCTACAGGGGGCCGACGCACGCAGGTTTGGCACGCCCTTCGAGGCTCATCATGAGGCCGAGCTTGCTGGGGTTAAGGCCGAACAATGGCTCTTGCGTAGGGGGTCGAAATGGTGGTACTTGATCGAGCTAGAACGCGACGAGGAAGAAGAATAATTCAACCCTAGTTTCATTGATGGGTTCGGCCTCAATATGTACAACCTGTAGAAGTTGCGTGCAAATGAGAAGAAGAGGAGGATGTTGGGGACGGCTAGGATGGAAGGAAAGGGGATCTAAGGGCTGTGAGGATATAGGTTATAAAAATTTTTAAGTTAGTTCTAAATTTATAAGTATATAAATCATGTAACTTCAAAAACTCGTAACTTTTTCATACGAGGTCGAAAAAATGCGAAACCAGTTGCGTTGGAATCGTATGGACGAGCACTACGCGATGGAGTTGGTTTGGAGTCGTTTGGAGTTAGTGAGAATTTCGGGTAAAATTAAACGTCCGTTTAATTTTATTCGAAATAAATCGCTAAAACGGAATTTAAAATCAAGGTGAGAACTTCTCACTCAATCGAATCAGTTTCGATTTTATTTTAAATAGTTAGATTTAAAATATTTGAATTTGAATGCATGTTTGAATGTTGATTAATATCTATTGATTGTTAAAATAGACATTATACGCCGTTAGTAAGCGGATGTTATTTATAAAAACATATACCGCGAATATTTCATAAACAGTGAAATTGGTATTATATATAATATCAATATATATATATTGGCATATGTATATATTGCAGTTATTGATTTCCCGCATTTTTTGTTTAGCGGATGAGACCCTATTGCGCCGTTATTAAGCGGATAATATTTAATAAGAACATATACCGCGATAATTTCGTACTGGAGCGAAATTGGTATTGTGCTAATGTTTGTGGATGCGGGAAAACAGGTTGGAGGGATCCAACTGGATTCCTCAACAGTTTTTATTTGATTTCAGATATTTTGATATTTGATGGATTTTCATATTGATATATGATATCGTTGTAGTCGTGATTGACTATTTGGTGTGTAGCATCATTGGACCAAATTTGGGATTTTAAAAGGATTTTAAAGTGATTTTTGAAAATATACTATATTTTTGAAATTGATCCATTTTAAATAAATAAACGTTATAATTTTTAAAGTTATAAAAATTATGATTTTTTGGGAAAAATAGTTAAAAACTGATTTTTGAGAATATGATGCTATTGAGTTTATAAAATAGTTTAATCGAGATATTTTGGAATTCATTGTGAAAAGTTTAAATATAGGATTTATAAAATTTAATTATTTTATGAATCAAAATGGTGAAATAATAAAGGAGATTAAAGAAGTTTTAAAAGGATAATATAAATTGATTTATATTAAGAGATTTATAAATGGATATTTATAAATTGAAGAATTGACATTATAAAACGAGTTTTTATAACTGTTTGAATGAAGTGAAAATGAATTTCATAAATGAATGAAATTTATAGAATTTTAAACAGTGAAGTTATAAATGGAATTTTATAAACAGTAGGTTTATAAAATTTATAAAGTTATTGAAAGAATGAATTTTGGATAAATAATTGAATCTTATAAGTTATAAGATTTATAATTATGAAGTTAAAAGAACGATCTTTGTAAAATAATCGTTTTATAAGTATTTAACTTATAATATGAACTTTTAGTTATAATTAAGTTATAACCGGGAATAGGTTAATAAAGGAATTTATAAGAAGGAAGTTTTTATAAATAAATAGAAATGGAATTTATAAACGTTGTTTTATAAATTCGCAAATGACTTATTTTGATAAGTAAAATTGTTGAAACCTATTAATGGAGTTATATTCACGTTTTAGACTGTGAATAATCCTTTGAAATAAAATGAATAGAAGTGATAAAATTGGTTAACGTAGAGTATTCACGTTTTTGAATAGTGAATAATATGTTAAAGAAATTGTTTTGAATGTGATATTTGAAATAGAATTAAAACTATCTAACGATGTTTTTAAAAGGTATTGAGATTCGAAATCATAGATTTCAACATTTATTGTTGAAATAAACGTTTTCGAGAAATAAAAGGTAATAGTGGACTATAACACTGTTGTTATAGTAAATGATTTCCGAAAGGAAATGTTTTGTATAGTATTGGGATTTATATAACTATTTTAATTTCGAATCCCTATACTAGTGATTTTTGAGTCGTCGTAACGATGTTTTACGTAACATTCGTTTTGGCCCAAATAAATATGTTTAAGAGAATGATGTCCTTAAAGAATGAAATATATACTTATTTTTGATTTAAGTATATTGAATATTTTCTAAGTGTTGAAAATAAATAAAAGTTGTGAATTACTTATTAAATAAGTATGCAAATGTTTTCCAAT
Source organism: Allium cepa (assembly GCA_030765085.1). Classification (NCBI taxonomy): domain Eukaryota; kingdom Viridiplantae; phylum Streptophyta; class Magnoliopsida; order Asparagales; family Amaryllidaceae; genus Allium; species Allium cepa. The sequence continues at coordinate 363,551,947 of CM060942.1, forward strand.
ATGAAGTGATATTTAGAATTTATCTTTTTGAAGATAAATTGAAAAGAAATATTGAAATGAATAATTGAAATCGAATATTCATTGATGTTTTGGAATTATAAATTCACTAAGGAATTTATAAAGAAAGTGGAATTTGTTTAAGAATAAATATTGATTTATTTTTTGAAGTGTTGAAATAATATATCTTGTAAAGATATTTTTGGAATATAAATAATTTGGAAAATTATTTGGAATCTGGTGATGTGTGCATATCCATTGATAGTTCAATAACCGACTATCAATATTTCCCTTTGAATGGGTAATTGATGTGATTTGTTTGAATGTGAATGCTACACTTATTTTTGAATAAGCGCTCACTATTCGGGTTAACCGGGAAAGGACCATGGGGTCGTATAACCCATTCCGAATATGTGATACGTCGTTGTGAATTGCATTGAAGATCGGTGTTGAAGACCCGGTATTTGCGAGAGCGATAGGATGACCTGTCGATTGTCTCTGCACTGAGTTGCAGCAGTATAGAGACTCCCTAAGTGATGGGAAATCCGATCAGGATTGTGAATATCCGGATTGCAAGGACTTCTTTGTAAGTGCCTTCGGTTTTGTTCGAGCCCGGAACAGACTTGTATGGATTGTGTGTCTGACATTACAAGTTGAGAATGTAAAGCCGATTTCTTTCAAATATATTTCTGTTGGTGGCGGAGAATTTATTCTTTTAGCTTAACACCCTTCTCTGAGACGTACGAGCTCAGAGGTTATATAGTTGAAGTTATCAGCGATATATTCCCAATTTGGTAATGTGATATGCTGAGTGATGCTGAAATGATCATTGTGTTGATTATTGTGATAGGATCGTTTATTTGATCGTCTATCTGAAATGATCATTGTGTTGATCATTTGTTGACCCAAAGCATGGCTTTTGTATAAAGTATGTTTTTGTGGACGTGACTTCGTCGAACCTCACACCCCGGAAATGGTCAAAACAGGAAAGATGCAGCAAGGTTATGAGGGGTAGCACCCTTTAGGGTATGTACATTTCCTTCTGGATAGAGGTGGTATCATGGTATGGAGCCCAGATATTTAACCTATGTGGTTACTACGAATTTATTACTTTGTGGTTGTTGGTTTTCGGGATCCCGTGAGAAAGGTCGTTTACGATCGGGGAATGGCGTGCTCGTGTCAGTAGTTACCCAGTTAGGGGTAACCCGGCCTTGTGTTGGCAGAGTTCCGGTTTGGTTCTCGGGGATGTCTTTCCAGAGGCATTCTCATGTGGCAATGGGAAGTTCCTTGGCCTGACCATTTGTTGGAAATCCAAAGAAACAATACGAAACTTGTACGGTTTTAGTTGTAGAACCTATCATTCACTTATGGTGTCGCAACACTGTTTGGATGGTAGCTATAGTAGGCATACGATAATGGTCGTATGTTGGCTAAGATTTATATTCTACTTTCGAAATGAATTTTTCTCTACACTATGCACTAGTAATAATATCAAATGTTTCTTTTTAATGCGTATCAAGCATCTTTGACTATCATAAGGAGAAATCTCCTCCGATTCTGCGTTTGCATTGTGTGTGTGTGCGGGAGGCCTTATGGTAGTCTCATTTTTAAAAGCATTGGGAATTAACTTTAAAAATATTCCTCTATTTTGATTTTAAAAATAAATAAACTGTTTTGAGTTCTCACACCAGTCACATGACTGACTTGGAGTTTATTGTTTTCCTTCCTAAACTCTGGGTGCCCACCAATTTCCACACGGGCAGTCAAGAGTTAGGTTTATCAGGATATTCTGGATATTCTGGAGTTGCTGGAGGCAAGCTGGATGGCATGGCGTATTACTAGTATATAGTATTCTTTTTCCGCTGCACTGTTGTTGTTGATGTTGTTGTACACTCTGTTGATATGATGAAATGTGATGTAATGTAATAACTGATATAGTTCTTTGTTTAAAGATTATTCATTTATTATTATATGTTGTTCCGCTGCGAATTGTGAGATTCTGATGTTGTTCTGTTGTTTTCTGTCCCGTCCTATTTTCTTCTGATTTTCTTTTTCCTCTATTCTCTTTTTCTTCTATTTCTTCTATTTTCTTTCTGTTCTATTCTCTTTTCCCTCTATTTTAAAATCTTCCATCTTCTTTTCCCTATCTAAATTTTCTTTTCTTTCCTTTTCTTTTCCTAAATTCTTTTTCTTAAAAACCCTCAGTGTTCGGTTTTTCCGTCGTTCGATTTCTCGGCAGTCGATAAAGTGAGTGTCGATGTCGAATTTTCGGAAGACGAAGAATCGTGTCCTGACATATGTTGTGCTGACGTTTGTGGATGCAGGGAAAACAGGTTGGAGGGATCCAACTGGGTCCCTCATCATATATATATGTTGTTTATTTATTCTCTGTCATGCTTTGTGGATATTCTATGATGAATTATATTGAAATATTGAATGCTATAGTTGCTTGGATATATTCTGGACTCTAAGTTATCAAATTATATAGCATTGGATTTTTGGAAAGGAAAAAAATAAAAAGAGTATTTTTTAAGAAATTTATTTTAAAGAATGTGAATAAACTAAAATGAATTGGATAAGAATATTAGTGTTTTCAAAACGCTAATTAATAAATTATGTGTGTGAAAAGAAATTTATGAATAAATAGAAAGTTAAGAAAAACTTAAACTTCAATGCTACTATTTAAATGAATAAAATAATTATTTTAAATTTAGGATTTAAATTATTTTAGAAAAATAAAGAAGGAATTGGGAATAACCTGAACTTGTATATTTCAGCTAAAGGATTAAAAAAAATCAAACTGAAAATAATAATAAAGTCCATAATTAATTGAATTTTGAAATGAACTGATAAACAAAGAAATTTATTTTAAAGGAAATAAATTGGGAATCAATTTGGAAAATTGATTTAAGTGGTTGAAGTTGGAATTCTCCCTGGATAACTAAGTACATCTTTAAGTAAATTTTTAAATACAAGTTAATAATTTTAAAATTTGTTTTAAAAGGTATGTTTTGAAAATGTATTATTTCTAATATTTAAATTCTAAAGTAAGTATTTTCTCTTAATCTATTATAGTAATAATTATTTAAAGAATGACTTAATATTATGTTTTTAAAAGTATAAATCTAGTTTTATATTTATTAAGTAACCTTATTTTCAAATATTCATATAGTATGGTATCTTTAATAAAATTATTGATGTAGTTTAACTTAAATGTTTTAAAAGTATATATATATTTCAAAGTAAAGTGTTTTAAAATTATTTTAAAACCTAGTTTTGTGCTTGGTGATTTCAGAGGAGATAGAAAATATTTGGGAAATTTGATTCTGAAAAGAAAGATGGTTTTGAAATTGGTTTCAAAGGATGGAAAATAGAAATATATCTTATAAAGATATTTTGAAGCAAATGAATAATTTGGGAAATTATTTATTTTTGGATGGGTGCTTGTGATTATTAATTGATAGTTAAATCACCGACTATCAATATTGGCCAAATACGTTGACCGTTTCGAAGAGACCGGGATCGAGATTAATTTCTCAAAAACCACTTCGATCCGGTTTGTACGTTTCGTGGAAACGATTTTGGATTCGAAGATGGAGCAGTAAAGTGCAAAGGCTAGTCGCTACTAATCCTGAGGATATTTCCGAAATGGATGTAGTAGGAATAGTGCCTTCGGTTCCGTTCGAACCCGGGACGGACTTGTATGGATCAATGCTTGCGATAACATCGTCAGGTGGACGATGGGCATTCAAAGAAATATGTTCTCTAAAGGTAACGCTTAGCCTTAAGCCTCATCAAATGGGAATGACTGAAAATCAGGGGATATGCAGCAAGATTAGGTGGGTCATGCCCAAGCAGGACAAGATATTTCCCCTGTCTAGATGTCCCTTTTTATTCGGTTTAGTGGGTGGTTGGTCGCGCCAACCACGGGGTTTATCTTGTCCGGGACTGTTCAGTAAGGAATGGTTCCGGCCTTGTGTTGCAGGGGATGAAGGGAGTAATCCTCGGTACGGTGATCTAGGCCCCGTACTGTGACAGGTGATACCCCAATGCCTAGTCATTAGTTGGAAATCCATTCTCCCTACGAGCCTTGTACGTGTTTTGTTTGTATTACCCACTCTGTGGCTAGTAGCTGGAATTTAATAGATGTAACAATTTCGGCTATTTTATAAGTATTTGTATATAGACCCTATTATAATATCAGAGGATTTCTATAAAAATCGTTTTAGCTATCGTAAGGTAAAAACCCGACATGTTTATTTGTGGCGTGGTCTTACGAGATGCTTTTGTTTTCAAAGGATTTTTAAAACTTTAATAATCAATTGGGTGTGATTTTCTTACGCTGGTATTCTAGACTGACTCGGGTATTATTTAACTGTAATGCTCGGGTTAGACCGAGTATTATAGGATACAGGATGTGATGTTGTGGAGCTCAGGAGACGAGCTGGATGATGATACGTATATTCGTACTTGTTTATATATATATTGCGCTGTGTTGAGTTGTTGTCTATCCATTTGTATGATATTGATGTTGAGCTGTGATTGATGTACTCTCAGAATGTAATATATAAACAGAGATATATTTGCTTTTGAGTAAAGGTTATTTATTATCTATTATATTTTACTCCGTTGCGATGGTTAGATTTTGTTGTTGTTTTCTTCTTCTTCTACCTCTTCTTTAACCCTAATGGTTCGTATTTCTGTACAACTTAAGTTGATTTTAGTAGAATAGTGTTGACTCAAGGGGTACGGATTTGCGGGTCGTTACAAAATTAAAACTCCAAAACCCTAGTTTTCTTCTGCAAATCAAGCTCTAGCTCCAAACTAATAGAAGAACCCATTGGTTAGCTTCTCTTCTTCTTCTCCAACTAATTCTCTTATCAATTTCAGAAATTTCCTAAACCTAACTTAGGGAATGTTCTTCTTTTGAGCTTGAATTTTTGAGCTTAGATTCAAGCTTCTAGTGTTGAGATTGAAGTGTGGTTGATCTTCCCTTGTCTTAAAGCTTCTCCTTCATTGATTTGGGTTCAAAGGTGAGATTTTTATCTCACCTCTTTTTCTATATCTATCATTGTTGTTAGGTATGAATTCCTAACATATGTGCATATTCATTTGCTTTCAATTTGAATTGATTTGATGAATTTTCCAAATTTTTGTGTTTTGGTCCAATTTTATGAAAATCCTTTTATGGACATTTGGACATTGATATTCGGGGTGTATCGAAGAGCTTTTAAGGCCAGGTTGTCGCTTGGCGTAAATCCTTAGTCGACATTGCTCGTCTAATCGCTTCCGATACGTTTTGGCCACTTTGGCCTAGGCAAATTGTTGCCTAGACCAGGTAACCAGACGTCTAGTGACCATGTCCAGACGTCTGGTTTGGACCTGGAAAGAAAAATGTATGCACGCATATTATAAAAAAAATGCGAGAGACTATTTTCAGACATTTGAAATTCAAATCAGACGTCTGGATAAGTCTCAGACGTCTGACTTGATGTTTCAGACATCTAGGTGTTCTTTGGGTTATTTCCAAAGAACAAAACCAGATGTCTGGATTCAAAACCAGACGTCTGGTCATGGCTCAGACGTCTGTTTTGGCTATTCCAGACGTCTGGGTAATTTCTGAACTATTTTTCAGAAAACAAATCCAGACGTCTGGATTCCAAATCAGACGTCCGGAGATGTTTATTTTTGCCTTTTCAGGCTATTTTGTGTGAATTTCCATTATTTATCGATTTTAGCGATCCTATTAGTCGTTATCACTTATTATCGACTTTGATGACTTCTTTTTATGGATTTGTTGAAATATCCATTTTGATGGATTTGGTATCGATTTCTTTGGATTTTATTCATGTCTTCGAATGTGAATTTTGGTGATTGATTGTTCTACAATCATTTTTGTGATTTGTCACTTTAATCTGTGTGATTCCATTCACACATGTGGGGTAGCTCCCCTTGGTCTTCGGACCGTCATGTGATAGGCCTCTTTCTCTTTTCTATGATTTCTGGGCTTCTTGCATTGATTTCTAGAATTTATGTCATTGACTTGTTATGAGTACAAGTTTGGGGTATGATGCCCTTTCCGAATCTTTGAGAAGATTCTTGTGATATTGATTATCTCTTATTGATTGATCTTCTATTGATCATTATTTACATACTTATAGTGGTATGTCATTATGGATATTTTATGTTTATGCCATATCTTTTATGTTATATCATGTCATCTGATATTTATAGCTAGACTGACCCGTTTATTATTTTCTTAAATAATACTCTGGTCAGACCGAGATGTTACAGCTGCTTCAGCTTGACTTCTTCCCAGGGATTCATCACTCTGACTTTTGGCTAACTGTTTAGATTAGCAGTTTTTGTTGTATACACTTTAGATATAGACTCATAGTTGTATTCTTTTGTATAGCACGTGTTGCTATTCTTTTGTATTATCGTGGATCTTACTGACCACTACTCTGATGTACACTTTCATGTGTTAGTTATATATTCATATCTTCTTCCGCCTTTGTGATATGAATTATCTGTGACTGATTAGTGTTATGCTTATTCCTATATTTGTTTTCGAAGATTATTATAGCCACTGTGTAGTAGCTTTGTGTTTGTATCGGTATGTCGGATTTCCTCTTGAGATGAAAAGTTGTACTATCTAACATATCGGTGCTCGCGCAAAGCAATGACACGGATGGTCGCTCCTCAACAGCCGTATTCTCCGTGCTAGTTGACAGCAGTACATCGTAGTGTCCTTGGCTAGCGTGGGTATAGAGGTGGGGCATCACAATCGTCCTAAGTTCATCTTTAGAGTCCTACCTTAGGATTAATTCGAGCCTTCGTACTGATTCATCCTATTTACTTTTGTGATTCCTTGTTCTATCTATCAAGATTGCTTGATATTCATTCTGAGAATAATCTTTTCCTTCTTCTTCCTTTCTTTCTTGAAGGAAGAAGAGATGGTTAGTTCTGGCAGTCCTAGCGCTGGTCAATCCAGTAGTCCTTCTCTGGATAGCGTATTCATGTCTACCCAACAACTTTTGGATCTTGCTCAGAATCAAAGGTTTATCTGTGCTTTGAGTAAGAATCACACAAAGATCTTACCTTTGAAACTAGAAGTTCCTTTCGACTAACTTGTAGATATCACTCTACACGAAGAAGAGGCTGATAAAGGAATTGATAGTAATATTGGGATGTCCAAGAAGAGGCATATTAAGTTCAAAAGCCCTTATCCCGATAAGAAGGTGAAGCAACCTAGTTTTGTAGCAAAGACTCCAATCCTTCATCATGGGCGATGCTACAATTGTGGTTCTCGGGACCACTATGCGAAGGAGTGTCTGGAACCACTCTTTTGTCGTTATTGCAAAGATTCCAATCATCATATTTCTGTCTGCCCCATACTTCTAAGAAAGAAGAGGGTGGAACCAGAAACTTCGGTAGCCAAGCCACCTACCTCTAGTCGTAAACGATGCTACAATTGTGGTTCCACATACCATTATGTAATTAAGTGCCCGGAACCTCTCTATTGCCGCTATTGCAAAGGCTCGGGCCATTTCTTGTCTACATGTCCCATGCGACCTAACAAGAGAGAAGGAAAGCTAAAAGCTTCTAACGAAACTCCTCTGGGTCAAGGTACTTCTTATTTAATCCTTGATTTCATTTGTTTTCGATTATCCGTTTCGAGTTCTTTTTGATATGGGTTCGTCTCATCATTTTTATATCAAAAGATATTGTTGGTTCTCTTTCTTTTTATGTTTTGGGCTTGATGACTTCTTTGAGGATTGCGAATCCGGATTAGTGGATCCGCAACACTCTACTTGCTTTTTATTGATATCGAAAATTATTTCATGTGATTTTTCCTTCCGGACCAAATTGCATGTTATACAATGCTTTGGTTTCGGAATTGATTTGCGTGAAAGGATTGGCTTATTGCAAAGCCCATGTCCAATTTTTCCGAAAGGACTATTCATTTTCGATATTTTCGATCTGTTAAGCAGATTCATATTTTTCGTTTGTGATTTTGATTTCAAATCGATGGCATCATTTTGCTCTTTTAGCTCACATGTTGAGTAAGGAGATATCTCTCTCATTCTTATCGGTTGAGAATTTACCGGTATTTTTGAGTTTGTCTTAGGATTATCACCTAAGCAACCTTTTTGAGTGGTGCTAAGGTCTTTCCAGTTTGACCTTGCCACCGAATTTCAATCGCTATGAGTTGCGGAGGTTAGCCTTCCACATACCGCATTCCGCACTCGTTATGATTTATATGAATGACATATTGTGTCATTCAATTTATCCAGTCTATTTCATCCATTTTATAATCGAGTATTCTATGAATATCTCAATAATTCCAATCTTGTACCTATTAATTCTGGATGAAAATAGAAATTTAAAAATTTTCAAATCTTTTTGATAAGATATTTTAAATTCCTATAAAAAGATAATTTTGTGTTGTATTGCCCATTTAGTGTTTTAAGAATTCTGGTCGATGCGCTTGATCAACGCTATCGATAGGGATTTCCTAAACGCTTTGATGAGACAATCAGACACAATAAATTGACTTGTAAAATATAAATTTTTCTATGAAGGTAATTGTGATTTTTAAAGTTTTAGCTTTTTGGGAAAGAAGATTAAATTCCTTCTTTTCAATATTCTTATTCTTGTGATTCCCGAAGGGAACCAAGACTTTAACTTTAGTACCAATGCTTATTGTATTGGTTTGGATGTCGTCCTCTTATGAAAGAGAACGTGCAATCACTTTTGCTTATAAATTTTTAAAGCCGATCGAGACTAGGTATGCCACTTATGATCTGGTGCTCGCGGAAATTGATTTTGCTTTCAATATTTGGCATCATCATCTTTGGTGGAGAAATTTGTTCTCTACCTCGATAATAAATCATTGGGATATCTATTTTCTCTTAAGAAACTTAATTTGTGTCAACCACGTTGGCTCGAATTTCTTGCATCTTATGATCTTGATATTCTTTATACTCCCGAAAAGGGGAAATCGTGTTGCCAATGCACTTAGTCGTAAGCAACAAGCAGTTGTTTCTATGATGATATCCGAATGGAACGATCTCGAGACTCTATCCCCTTGTGAGATTTGAGATCACAAAATCTGATTTATGTGCACCCTTTGTTTTATGTAGTCTAGAGGCTCAACCTTCTCTTTTAGACTGCATTCTTATAGCTCAAAAGGGGCTAAATCCCAAATTGGCTATTCTTAGCGAAAGTTGTTGGGATGAAAAATTGATATTGAATGTTTGAAAGACTTTGATATTGATTCTTGTAGCGGCATTTGAAAATTTGGTAAACTTATCATACCAATTATTAGTGATCTTCGTAAAAATATTTTAGAAGATTCTCATCGTTCTACAATTACCATTCATCCCAGTAGTAGTAAAATGTACGTAGATATGAAGCGACTTTATTAATGGGAGTGAATGAAATCTGTTATCGCTAACTTTGTTAAGTGTTGCATGACTTGCCAACTTGTCAAGGCCGAACACCAAAGGCCTGGTAGGTTATTGCAACCTTTAGAAATTCAAATTTGGAAGTGGGACCAAATTTCCATGGATTTTTTAGATGACCTTCCACGTTCTCGTTTGGGTCATGATTGCTTATGGGTTATAGTAGATAGACTTACTAAATCCACCCAATTTATTCCTGTTCGGTCTAACCGAACCGTTCCTCTTTGGGCCAAACTCTTTGTTAAAGGAGTTGTTAAATTCATGGAGTTCATACTTCTATTGTTAGTGATCGGGATCCATTGATCACTAGTGGACTTTGGAAAAGTCTTCGAGATTTTATCACCGCTTATCACCCAAGTCCGAATGACAAACCGGGCGTGTGAATCAAACTCTTGAAGATCTCCTTCGAGCTTGTGTGCTTGATGTTGGTGGAAGTTGGAAAGATCATATTCCTCTTGTTGAATTTTCCTATAATAATAGCTTCCAATCTAGTATTGGTATGGCATCTTTCGAGACACTCTAGGGAAGGCCATGTCGATCTCCTCTTGTTGGCTTGAGGCCGGTGAGAAGCTGGTTTTAGATCCAGAATTTATTCATGTTTCACCTATGATGGGTGTTGTACGTTTCAGTCGATCGGGAAAATTAGCGCCTCAATATATTGGGCCGTTACCTATCGCCGAACGTATTGGTTCTATGGCTTATCGCCTTACATTACCGGCTCAGTTTTCTGCTATGCATGACGTGTTAATGTTTCTTAATTACGGAAACGCCTACGAGAATCCGATTCTATTCTTGAGCCTGGTGTTGTGGAAGAAATTGATGTTTCGCTGAATTTAACTTTCGAGCAACATCCTATTCGAATTATTGCTTCGGAGGTCAAACGACTTCGAAATAAAGATGTTCCGCTTGTGAGGGTTCAATGGTCCTCAAATCCTAAAGATTGCTCTTGGGAATCTAGAGAATTCATCGAGCGAACACATCCGGACTTACTTTCTAGTGCTCAATGAGGTGAACTTCTTATTTCAAATTTCTTTTTTGATAATATGCTTTTATGGTTGTTACTTTTTATTTCCATCTTATATATTACGAGGACGCAATTTCTTTATGGAGGGGAGTCCGTAACAACCCGCATATTTATCGATTTTATATTTAAATATTTTATTTAAATATTTTATCGTTAATCGGATTTTGGTCCGAAAAGCTACTTTTTGCAAACGGTTAAATTAGGACTCGAGACCACTTCCATTGAGTTCGAAATGTTGTTTACAACTTTTTAAGTATAAACATTGATAGGTTTGGAGTTAGTGGAATTTCACCAACTTTTCCCGCTTTGGACTTTGGGTTAGCTTAGCCATTATAACTCAAGCCCAACCCCCTCCTTCTCTTCACTCTTCATAAATTCCTACCAACTCAAGCTTTTGCATTAATGGTGAGTGGAAAGAGAAATTAAAACTCCAAAAGCTAAGTCTTCGTTGCTAATCCAACATCAACTCCAAAACTCAAGTGAAGACATTGATTCAAGCTAGTGGTTGATCCTTGCATAGCATTTCTAGCTTCATCTTCATCCATTTTAGTGAAAAGGTGAGATTTTTATCTCACAAATCTAGCCTATAACTATCTTGAACTGTCGGGAATGAATCCCTATCATGTTTGCATGTACATTTGCATTTGGTTTGGATTGGATTGGCGAAAAACCCCAAATTTTAGTGTTTTTGGTGAAAAACTGCACTTAGGTCGTTGTGCCTATGCTAGGTCGTTCGCGTGGAAAAGTCTCGGCCTCAAAATAGCTCGTTTCGGACCTTAAAATGGCCTACAACGTTAGGTCGCTCGAAACTCGGAATTGGGTCGTAGGTCGTTTGGTTTTAGGTCGCTAGGTCGTTGGGCTTTAGGTCGAATGGACCTTAGGTCGTAGGTCGTATGGACCTTAGGTCATAGGTCTTTCTGGCCATTTCTAACGTCTTCGGAGTTAGGTCGTATGGACCTTAGGTCGCTAGGTCGTATGCCTTTAGGTCGCTAGGTCGTATAACCTTAGGTCGTTAGGTCGTATGGCTTTAGGCCGCTAGGTCGTATGACCTTAGGTCGTTAGGTCCTATGGCATTTTAGGTCGTGTGATCTTCTTACCTATTAGGTCGTTGGACCTACATCCTGTTAGGTCGTTAAACCTTTAGCTCGTAGGTCGCTAGGCCTTATCTCCTTAGGTCGCGTGACCCATCTTCTTTAAACCACTAGGTCGCTAGACCACGTTTCCAGTTAGGTCGCAAGACCTTATAAACCGTTAGGTCGCGTGACCTATATTCCGTACGTCGTTGACCCACTTAAGTCACTTGACCCTTATAGGTCGCGTTTCCTGCTTAGGTCACTAGGTCGCGTGCCTTTAGGTCGCATTCCTCTATTAGGTCGCGTGTCTCTGTTAGGTCGTTGACCTCCTTAACTCGCATGACCTAACCCGTAGGTCGTTGGACCTTGATTCTATTTAAGTCGCTACTTCTTATAGGTCGCTCGGCCCCTTATTTTCTTTAGGTCGCTTGACTGTTAGGTCGCGAACCCATTTTAGGTCGCATGACCTTTACCCTTTAGGTCGCTGGACCACTAGATCGTGCCCCTTTAATCACTAGGTCGTACCATTCGTCTCTTTCTTTAATCACTAGGTCGTGCCCCCGGGACCCCCGCGACCTGACCGGGTAGGTCAAACCCCGTAGCAGGGGCGTTGCCCCCGCACCCCCATCTTGGGGGGTTGCCACCCCCCCGGACCCCCCCTCCATAGGGGATCTTATCTGAAAAACATTCATTAGAACTTGCTTTGTTGAGATGCTGAGTTGACCATTCTTCGAGACAAACTATCTTGGGCTTCTCGGTCGATTTTATAGATTTTTGAATATCTATTTCGATGGATTCTTTATCGGTTTCTTTGGATTTTATTCACGTCTTCGTATGTGAATTTTTATTACTAATTGTTTTTACAATCACTTCTATGATTTGCACTTTAAAATATGAAGGTTTCAATACTAGTAGTAAATATCAAAACTCTTTCAACAAAATGATTTCAACTCTATTTTCAATAACAAAGCTCTTTTCTTAAACATTTTCCAATCTACTAGTATATACAAACCTTTACCTCACTCGTATGAGAAATTGAATTAAACGGCTTAGTAAAACAAGTGGTACGAAACGCTTGCGTTTGCTTCGTCGGTTAACTCTTGGACTTGTTCTATTGAACCTCTTTGTGACAATTTTCTAGTGAAGATCTACAGTTTGTTCGTAAATATTTGAGTTAAGCAAGTGGTTATGGGACATGAAGCTAAACTTTTATATTTACTAGCTTAGTGTAATTGACACTTCTCGTTGATCATGACGATCATTTTGTGATTTAGGCTAGCAATTGTGCGATGTCTCTTTGTTTGCTTCCTGGTTAGGCTAGACACAATTTGTGTGATTCCATTCACACATACCTTTTTACTTTTTGGTTATCCTAGACACCATTTGTGTGATTCCACTCACACATACCTTTTTGTTGCGAGGTCAGGCAAGACACCATTTGTGTGATTCCATTCACACATACCTTTTTGCTTTTTGGTTAGCCTAGACCTCATTTGGGTGATTTCGACTCATCCATATGGGGTAGCTCCCCATGGTCTTCGGACCGTCATGTGATAGGCCTCTTTCCCTTTTTCTATGATTTCTGGATTTCCTGTGTTGATTTCTGGAATTTATGTCATTGACTTGTTATGAGCACAAGTTTAGGGTATGATGCTCTCTTTGGATCTTTGAGAAGATTCTTGTGATATTGATTTATCTCTTATTGATTGATCTTCTGTTGATCATCATTTTCAAACTTATAGTAGTATGTCAGTATGGATATTTTATGTTATGCCATATCTTTTATTTTATACCATGTCATCTGATATTTATAGCTAGACTGATCCGTTTATTATTTTCTTAAACAATACTCGGGTCAGACCGAGATGTTACAGGTGCTTTTGCTTGACTTCTCCTCGGGGTTTGCTACTCTGACTTTTGGCTAACTATTTAGATTAGCAGTTTTTGTTGTATACACTTGAGATATAGACTCATAGTTGTATTCTTTTGTATAGCACATGTTGCTATTCTTTTGTATTATTGTGGATCTTTTTGACCACTACTCTGATGTGCACTTTCATGTGTTAGTTATATATCCATATCTTCTTCCGCCTTTGTGATATGGATGTCTGTGACTCATTGTGTTACGCTTATTTCTATGTTTGTTTCCGAAGATTATTTATAGCCACCATGTGATAGCTTTGAGTTTGTATCGGTATGTCGGACTTCCTCTTTAAATGAAATGCATGCTGTATTATTTGACATAACGGTGCTCGCACAAAGAGGTTACATGGATGGTCGCTCCTCAACAGCCTTATTCTCTGTGCTAGTTGACAACACTACATCGTAGTGTTCTTGGCTAGCGTGGGTATAGAGGTGGGGCGTGGCAATCTGAAATGGTTACTAAGTTTAAAACCATCTCTTTTTTTTAAACCTTAAAACTATTTATTTCTATATAAAAGCCTAATTTACCATTGGAAAGATTATTATTCTATATATATACTTCATTCGAAACATTTCAAATCTATATTTCATACCAGTATAATTTAAAATAGTCTTATTTATTTCACTCAACAAATAGTTTCAAACTTATATAAATCATATTACTTTATACTTTAATCATTCCAAACTAAACTTATATTCTTATCAAATACCTTATACCTTTCAAAATTTCTTAGCTCCGAAAAGTTAACCTTGACATGGAAGTGCTCGAACCTTAAAATAGTAGAAGAAATCATATTTTCAATTCAAGAGCTAGAAATCACCAACAAATCAGTAAATCAATTCCAATAGATAAGGTTATACCAAAACAAATTTGAATCTCGAGGTTTGAACACCGGCTTACTTTAAATCATTTCATATATATATATATATATATATCTGTGTGTGTGTGTGTGTATCTTTCGAATATCAAACCATACTTCAAAAATATGAAATCAAAATTTGCTTTCAAAAAATCACTCGCATAGCAAGACTACTAGAGTGGCCTCTCCCCCACTCAGAAACTCGAAAATCAATGTCGATGATGCATGCATTCATCACCGAAATTATTTTCCAGCGACATAAGTGGGTTCTAAACTTTTATTTTCTTGAAACTTCTTTGAATTCTCTTCGGAATCTTTAGAATTAGTTCGAATACATTTGAAACATTTCTTATTCAGAAAATATCTTTAAATCATATTATTATTATATATTTTCCAAAATCTTAAAACCGATTTCAAAACACCAGAGTTCGATTCCTCGAAATTCAACATTCAAAACTTTTCAGATATAAATCATTTTATAAGTCAAATTCTTATAATTTTTCAAAATTTCAAATCCCTTCAAAACTTCAAATTTCTCGTTTTAAAAAGGTATATAATCCTTATCAAAACATTTCCCTTTTATATACAAAGTAGGTTCATCCTTATCAAAATAATAATTTCGATGCATGCACAAATTCAAAATAAATCAAACGGGATGCTATTCAAAACAAATAGAGATTCATATTTAGAGGACTCTAATTAAATAGAATTCTGGTTTGAAGGTAAGCTTGAACGAAGATGAGATACTTTTATTACCAAATAGAAGACGGATAAGCCTATATAAATCGTGGGCGACCTTAACCAGTCAACCATAACTTTAGTAATATAATCAATTCGGAAATCTAAGGCAAGTCGACATTCGATCGTCTGAGATAGAATCCGGGTAGAGCAGGAGATAGATAGCATTGTAAACCGAGGATATAGAAATCTCCGGTCAATCAATGCCAATTGTAAAGAAGTTTCACCCCTTTACAAATCATTCAAAGATTGGTGGAATCACCGATCTTGAGAGAGGTCATTCCAAATTGGAGTTATGGAATGCTTCAAAATGAAAATGGATAAAATAGGGAAGACAAGACTGGATTTCAGAACAAGTGAAAGCGTTCCAAAGTTCAAGGAATCCAAACTGATAAGAATCCGAACCAAAAATTTCTAACAAGGTGGATACATAAGGAATGAAGTTTAGAAAATCTTTGTTTCAAAAATAAGAAAAATTTTATACCAAAATAATCTTTGAAAATCTTTAAAAATCATTTGGAAATTATTATATACTTCAAAAATACATTCTCTCACAATGAAAGGATTTTAAGATTGATTTAACTCATTCTAGGGTATTTCTACCCTATCTCTAATGAGGTTTTTTTTTCTCCGCAGGCTAAGGTTTGCCTAAAACCAAAGCTCGGATACCAAATGTAACAACCTGATATTTTCAGTCATTCGCAGCCGCATATGTCAGTCTTGAATTGCTCAGAATACCGCATTGTAAATAAATTTGGAGCAAATAAAATACAAATCACAGAATCACAGACACATAACAAACAGAACACCTCGCAGCAAAATATAAAATACATAGTAGTTCATGAAGCTACCACAACAGAGTCTCAAACCAAATACATAATACAGTCTGAAAACAATATAATAGAAATCCCAAATACATAAAAGTTCACTAATAAATGAGATAAACTAGAACAGCTGAACAGAAAGTAGATATAAATGTAGATAACCAGAAACTCCAGCAAAGACCAGCTCCAGAAAGAGAATCCAAAGCTGTGAATACTCAGGCTGACCCAAGCGTAAAGTAAAACACAAAACACTCGAGTCAGGTCAATATATACTAAAATAATGTAAACCAACTCAAGTGAACTATAGTAGAAATGCACCATAACTTAAAGGATGCTTGGGATCGCCCATCCTTTAAGAATCAGTTAAACTATAAATTAAATACGTCACGTGGTTAAAATTTCAAAATGGTATTTTATACTTCAAAATCAAATATCATTTCAAAATTCATTATCATTCAAAATCCATTTCAAAATATCAAAATATCATATCTTCCAAACCACATTCGTTTTTATTTAATTTAAATACCATTACAAAACACATTTCAAAATAGTTTATATTTCGAAACAAATTACTTCATTTTAAATCATAAAATGAAGTTATTATATTTAATAATTAAATTATTACATTTCCAAAATTTTGGTCTTTCAAAATTCATTTATTCACTTAATTTCTTAAAACAAATGAAAATTCAACTATCGCAGCATTTAGAAATTGCTACAGAAAGTTACATTCAAAACAGTTCAATTTAACAAAAGATAGCATTTAAAAATGCTGTAACAGAGTTACATTAGTTTCAAATAAAACTTAGTTAAATTCAACAATTATAACATTTACAAAAATGCTATAATAGCCTTTAATTAAACCTATCCATTTGGTTCATTATTATCAACTACAGCATTTACAAATGTTGTATTATCATTTACATTAGAATTAATAGCATTTCAGAAATGCAGTTAATTAACTTCAAATATATAGGATAATTTCACAAAAAATTATATTTTTATTTAAACCATTTTAACTTACAAAATCACATAATTTCACTTTTAGAACAATCATTCAAATACCCTTATATTCATGATTTTATAAAGTTAAATCTCCATTTAAAAATCAAAATTTAATAATAATTCACTTATTAAATTCCAACATTAAATTTAAATTCATTAAATTAAATTTACTTAACACTTAAGTTTAAATTTTCAAATATAACTTAATTTCATTTTTATTTACTTAACTTAAAATTCACTTTTAAGCTAAATTCACAAATTTCCAATTTTAGTTATATTTCAAAATTTCAACTTAAATATTCATTCATTTCACATTTTAACTTTATTCAAAATCATTAATATAATATAAAAATCATTTGAATTCACTTTAATCCAAATTATCATGAATTTATCAAATTTCATACTTAATTCCAATCATCACCAAACTAAAATTTCCCAAAATAACTTACATTTCAAATTTTCTAACTTTACCATTGATTTATTTCACTTATAAATTTTAAGAAAAATCAACAATGATTTAAAAAAAATCATTTTTAATCAAATTTAAATCAAAATATTATAATATTTACATTTCTAAAATATTTTAAATTTTTTAGAAAAACATATTTTAACAACGGGTATGTATTTCATTTTCTAGCCTAGGTAAAGTGATACGGGCAATATATCATTTCAACCCGTAATTTACAAAGAAAACCCGGGTTTGATCATTTCAAACCCACAATACCAAGTAAATGAAAATAATTGAAAATCATTCAGGCCTATCATTTTAGCCCATAATGATTTTCTCCTATTCTAAAGTCCGTTCGGGTATGTATCATTTCAACCCATAGTGATTCTAATCTAAAGGGAACTTGCAGTGTGATAAACTGATAAAAATAACATAACAGCATAATATAACAGTAACAGATGTTATAACAGGTGTTTAAGCATGGATGGACATCATATAATCATAATATAGCAGGTGTAACATGATAATGCATTTTACAGATTCAAAAGGGGTCAATTTACTAGTTATATATGTACATATTGTCTGGTGAGAAGAACTCACATATTTAAGCTGGAGATGGCAAACAACTACACCCAACAGAGATCCATAAAAGCATGAGAGCATGATAATGATTTGAGTGTGAGAGAGACAAGATAAATGCCTTGAATACATGAGAAAAAACAATTCAAATAAAATGAATAACACTTCAGAAAAATTTCAACAACACATAAATTCATGCACAATACCTCTCCAAACCACTTGCACTTGCCTTCAACATCATATGCTTCATCAATGGGCTATAAAAGCACTATAATAGGATGGTTTTGGATCAGGTTTGGATCAGGTTTTGGGTTCAACAAGTCGGCCATACATAGGAAAAGATGATGCAAAGGTATGTGTGCATGGAACTACAACTACAAGGCAACACAAGTGGATTCAAGGCAACATAAGTCACGACCACAAGAAAATATAGGCTTGGCCAGGTCAGGTGGGGTCAGCTATAGGTGTGGCAGAGGTGTATGGGTCAACTTTGGCAAGTGGTGGTGGTTTATGGGTCAACTTTGGCAAGTGGTGGTGGTGTATGGGTCAGCTAAGGAGGAGTTTGAGGTGGTGAAGGCAAAGAAGCTAGGCTATGCGCATTTTCAAGGTGGATATTGCAATTTTTGTGGAGTTTGATCAACTAGTGGTGCACGACCATGGATGGCCGGTGGGCTGGAGGTGGTGCTAGTCTGATGTGGTGGTGGTGGAGGTGGCCATGGTGAAGGAGGAGTAAGGAGCCGAGCATAAAAGAGGAAGAAACAAGTGCAAATCAATATAAAACAATGAAAAATGCGAAATAGAAAAAACATTTAACAAAGTTTTTGAACAAGAAGAGGCCAAAAATTTTTCTCAGGAGAGAAGAAAAATGTTTTACGTGAAACGAAAAGTGATGGTCTGCTGAATAGAAGAGGTTAAAGCAGCCTATTGAATGAAAAGTTAAGTTAGAATGTGAATAGGTGGAATATAAAAGGCCTTAGGAAAATATAAAGCCACAAACCTTTTTAAATTTCTCATATATATTTATATACATTTAAATAACTGAAAATACTTATAATTTCGGTTAAAATTCAAAAATATAACAGATAAACAGAATATTAATAATTAAATATTAATTAGATATGATTAAAATAAGAAAATAGCACAGAAAATGAAAACTAGTCTAGAAAATTTGAAACTAAAAGTGGAACAAACTTTGAAAATTTTATATGTACATGAAAAATATTTAAAAATAAAGATAAGAACATAAATTAAAAATGCATTCACAAAAATGAATATGTAACGACCCAGAATTTTTAGAAATTAAAATTTGAATATTTAATTTATTTTAAATATTAATAAGTGAATTTATAAGTCAAATAAATTTTTATTTGAATTATTGGATTTAATTGAATAATTAAATCGATAATTTAATACGTTAAATTATGGAAATAATTGAAAATTGGGTTAAATATGATTAGAAATGATTTGTAAAATTTTATTATATCATATGGAAGTTAGAACGATATTTTAGAACTTTTAAAATCGAATTAAAAGTTAATTTGTGAAAATTGAATATTTTAATATTAAAATCGACTAGTGAAAATAGTCAATTTTTGAACAGTCTCAGAATTGAACGAAACCAGTTCCATTGGATCCGTAATAGTTAGTTATTACCGGATTTCAATTTTCGTGTCAATCGGAGTTATCGTTTGATCGTGGCAGCTCGAAACGCATCGATTTATTTTTTATTTAAATTTGACGAGCTAAAATAGCCATTTTTCAAAAAGTCTCGGATTTCGACGAAACCAGTTTCATCGGATCCGTAATGTGATATTATTGTAAGGTTTCAAGTTTCAAGTCAATTGGATTTACTGTTTGTCCGTTACAAATTAAAACGCCTAGAAATCGACTTAAATCGGTTTAATTTAAATTGAGCGTTTACAGCCATAACTCGCACAGATGTCCGAATTAGCTTCCGAAACCTGTTCCATTATGTCCGGAACGCGGGGTAAACCCTAGAAACGCTGGTTACGGCGCGTAAATCGGAGTTCGGAATTTCCGGGATGAATAGTGTTTCGATTTTCTTTATAAATAGACACCACCATCCTCATAAATTAAAAAAAAAAAATTAAACCCTAATAAACCCTAGCCGCCATATACAGAACCAAAGGCTGAGAATGCCTCTCCTTCCTCCCTCAATCACTCACAATCCGTCGACATTCACGCGAAGTGTTCAACAGCAAGATCGTAGAGCGTATCAAGAGCTTTAGATCCGTACGGTTGAGATGTAGTTTGGTCGACTCGAGGCGGAGCAAATGGAGGCCGTTCCCTACAGGTCGCGCACGCATTCCTAGGAGGAGGAGGGGGCCGAGCTTGCTGTCCTTCAGGCCGAACATGGTGGAGAGGTAGGGCTTCGACATGGTGGTGATGTGATCGAGTATAGGCGAGTGATCGAGGTGTAAATTAGAACCCTAATTTCTACTTGATGGGTTCAAGTTGCGGCCATCTACCTGTAGATGTGAACGTGGGGGAAGAAAAGGGATGGAGGGCTGTGATTTGCTTGGAGATGGATCCTAAGGCCAATAGTTGATGAAGGTTTAAATTAGTTTATTTAGTTGTAAATTATGAATATAAATCGTGTACAAACTTCAATAATTCATAACTTTTTCATACGAGGTCGAAAAAATGCAAAATCAGTTGCGTTGGAATCGTATGGACGAGCACTACGCGATGGAGTTGGTTTGGAGTCGTTTGGAGTTAGCGAGAATTTTGGGTAAAATTAAACGTCCGTTTAATTTTGTTCGAAATAAATCGCTAAAACGGAAATAAAATCAAGGTGAGAACTTCTCACTCAATCGAATCAGTTTCGATTTTATTTTAAATAGTTAGATTTAAAATATTTGAATGCATGTTTGAATGTTGATTGATATCTATTGATTGTTAAAATAGACATTATACGCCTTTAGTAAGCGGATGTTATTTATTAAAAACATATACCGCGAATATTTCATAAACAGTGAAATTGGTATTATATATAATATCAATATATATATATTGGCATATGTATATATTGCAGTTGTTGATTCCCCGCATTTTTTAGCGGATGAGACCCTATTGCGCCGTTATTAAGCGGATAATATTTAATAAGAACATATACCGCGATAATTTCGTACTGGAGCGAAATTGGTATTGTGCTAATGTTTTTGGATGCAGGAAACAGGTTGGAGGGATCCAACTGGATTCCTCAACAGTATTTATTAGATTTCAGATATTTTGATATTTGATGGATTTTCATATTAATATATGATATCGTTGTAGTCGTGATTGACTATTTGGTATGTAGCATCATTGGACCAAGTTTTGGAATTTTAAAATGATTTTTAAAGTGATTTTTGAAAAGTATACGTTTTATAAAATAATTTTTGAATTGACCCATTTTAAATAAATAAACGTTATAATTTTTAAAGTTATAAAAATTATGATTTTTGAGAAATATAGCTAAAAACTGATTTTTGAGAATATGATGCTAATGATTTTATAAAATAGTTAAATCGGAATTTTTGAATTTATTATGAAAAGTTGAAATATAGGATTTATAAAATTTAATTATTTTATGAATCAAAAGGAAGAAGTTTTTAAAGGAATTTAAAGACGTTTTAAAAGAATAATATAAATTGATTTATATTAAGAGATTTATAAATGGATATTTATAAATTGAGATATAGACATTATAAAACGAGTTTTTATAAGTGTTTGAATGAAGTGAAAATGAATTTCATTAAAGAATGAAATTTATAGAATTTAAATGGTGAAGTTATAAGAATGAAATTAATAGAATTATAAACGGTGAAGTTATAAATGGAATTTTATAAACAGTAGGTTTATAAAATTTGTAAAGTTATTAAAAAAAATAGACTTGGGTAAATAATTGAATCTCATAAGTTATAAGATTTATAATTATGAAATTCTAAGGAACGATTTTGTAAAATAATCGTTTTATAAGTAATTAACTTATAATATGAACTTTTAGTTTATAATTGAGTTATAAAATGGAATAGGTTAATATGGGAATTATTAAAAAAAGAAGTTTTTATAAATAAATAGAAATGGAATTTATAAACGTTGTTTTATAAATTCACAAACGACTTATTTTGATAAGTAAATTGTTATGATTTATTTATGGAGTTATATTCACGTTTTTGACTGTGAATAATACTTTAAAATAAAATGAATAAAAGGATGAAATTGTTAATGAAGTATATTCACGTTTTTGAATAGTGAATAACACGTTAAAGAAATTGTTTTAGATATGATGTTTTAAATAGAATTAAAACGATCTAACGATGTTTTTAAATGTGTTGAAATTCGAAACCATAGATTTCAACATTTATTGTTGAAATAAACGTTTTCGAGAAATAAAAGGAAATGGTGGACTATAACACTGTTGTTATAGTAAATGATTTCCGAAAGGAAATGTTTCGTATAGTATTGGGATTTATATATCTATTTAATTTTGAATCCCTATACTAGTGATTTTGGGACGTCGTAACGATGTTTTACGTAACATTCGTTTTGGCCCAAATAAATATGTCTAAGAGCATGATTTCCTTAAAGAATGAAATATATACTTAATCTCGATTTAAGTATATTGAATATTTTCCAAGTGTTGAAAATAAATGGAGTTGTGAATTACTTATTAAATAAGTATGGAAATGTTTTTCCAATATAAAGTGAATATTTTGAGAATTTATCTTTTTGAAGATAAATTGAAAAGAAAATTAAAATGAATAATTGAAATCGAATATTCATTGATATTTTGGAATTATAAATTCACTAAGGAATTTATAAAGGAAGTGGAATTTGTTTAAAAATAAATATTGATTTATTTCTGAAGTGTTGAAATAATATATCTAGTGAAGATATTTTTGGAAAAAATTAAATAATTTGGAAAATTATTTGGAATCTGGTGATGTGTGCATATCAATGATAGTTCAATAACCGACTATCAATATTTCCCTTTGAATGGGTATTTGATGTGATTTGTTTGAATTTGAATGCTACACTTATTTTTGAATAAGCGCTCACTATTCGGGTTAACCGGGAAAGGACCATGGGGTCGTATAACCCATTCCGAATATGTGATACGTCGTTATAATTGCATTTGAAGATCGGTGTTGAAGACCCGGTATTTGCAAGAGCGATAGGATGACCTGTCGATTTACTCTGCACCGAGTAGCTACGGTATAGAGTTCTCCATATGTGATGGTGAATCCGATCAGGATTGTGAATATCCGGATTGCAAGGACTTCTTTGTAAGTGCCTTCGGTTTTGTTCGAGCCCGGAACAGACTTGTATGGATTGTGTGTCGGACATTACAAGTTGAGATATAAAGCCGATTTCTTTCAAATATATTTCTGTTGGTGGCGAAGAATTTATTCTTTAGCTTAACACCCTTCTCTGAGACGTACGAGCTCAGAGGTTATATAGTTGAAGTTATCAGCGATATATTCCCAATTTGGTAATGTGATATGCTGAGTGATGCTGAAATGATCATTGTGTTGATTATTGTGATAGGATCGTTTATTTGATCGTCTATCTTGGTGATCATTGTGTTGATCATTTGTTGACCCAAAGCATGGCTTTTGTATAAAGTATGTTTTTGTGGACGTGACTTCGTCGAGCCTCACACCCCGGAAATGGTCAAAACAGGAAAGATGCGGCAAGGTTATGAGGGGTAGCACCCTTTAGGGTATGTACATTTCCTTCTGGATAGAGGTTGTATCATGGTATGGAGCCCAGATATTTAACCTATGTGGTTACTACGAATTTATTACTTTGTGGTTGTTGGTTTTCGGGATCCCGTGAGAAAGGTCGTTTACGATCGGGGAATGGCATGCTCGTGTCAGTAGTTACCCAGTTAGGGGTAACCCGGCCTTGTGTTGGCAGAGTTCCGGTTTGGTTCTCGGGGATGTCTTTCCAGAGGCATTCTCATGTGGCAATGGGAAGTTCCTTGGCCTGACCATTTGTTGGAAATCCAATTCCCAATACGAAACTTGTACGGTATTAGTTGTAGAACCTGCTATTCACTTATGGTGGTCACCACTGTTTGGATGGTAGCTATAGTAGGCATAGTTCGAAATGTCTATGTTGGCTAAGATTTATATTCTACTTTCAAAATGAATTTTTCTTACACTATGCACTAGTAATAATATCAAATGTTATTTTAAAATGCGTATCAAGCATCTTTGACTATCATAAGGAGAAATCTCCTCCGATTCTGCGTTTGCATTGTGTGTGTGTGCGGGAGGCCTTATGGTAGTCTCATTTTTAAAAGCATTGCGAATTGATTAAAAATATTCCTCTATTTTGTTTTCAAAGATAAATAAACTGTTTTGAGTTCTCACACCAGTCTCATGACTGACTTGGAGTTTATTGTTTTCCTTCCTAAACCCTGGGTGCCCACCAATTTCCACACGGGCAGTTAAGAGTTAAGGTTTATCAGGATATTCTGGAGTTGCTGGAGGCAAGCTGGATGGCATGGCATATTACTTATATAGTATTTCTTTTTCCGCTGCACTATTTGTTGTTGTTGTTGTACACTCTGATGATATGATGTAATGTAATGTATAAAATGTAATAACTGATAGTTCTTTATTTAAAGATTATTCATTTATTATTATATGTTGTTCCGCTGCGAATTGTGAGATTCTGATGTTGTTCTGTTTCTTTCTGTTCCGTTTTATTCTCTTTTCTTTCTATTTTAAAATTATGTTCTATTTTCTACTCTTCTCTATTCTCTTTTTCTTCTATTTTAAAATTTTTTCTATCTTCTGTTTTCTCTCCTCCCTATTTTCTCTCTTCTTCCCTCCTCTTCTTTTCTTAAATTCTTTTTCTTAAAAACCCTCAGTGTTCGGTTTTCCGTCGTTCGATTCCTCGGCAGTCGATAAAGTGAGTGTCGATGTCGAATTTTCGGAGGACGAAGAATCGTGTCCTGACAATGTGGTATCAGAGCTGATGGTTAAGCGACAACCATGGTTCTGTTGGGTATTATTCATTAGAGATAGAGTCAGCAGTACTCTAGAATGAGTTTGAGTGTAATAATAGCTATGAGAGCGTATTTGTTAGTGAATATAAAATTGTTTTATATTGTGATGATTGGTTTGTTGAGTGGCATATGAACCTTCGTCAGCACGGTATGTACAACTATGCCGAAGGGGTTTCTAAACACTTGAATAGAACAATTCGGCACAGTATTGTTTAAATTGGGTAAATGAAATAATTTTACCTTGATTATATTTTATATATAAAGAAAATAATTTTTCAGAATTATTAAAGTGTATATAAGTTGATTGTTAGGTTGTTTGAATAATCTAAATAAAAGAATAATTGTATAAGCAAAAGAATTATAAGAATTGAATTATAATTAAAGTGATTTACAATTGTGAAATAAACTTATATATGTAAGAAGTGAAACTAATGAATATATTTATGAATATGAGTTGTAAATAAAAGTGATGTTTATAAAATGAAATATAACTTAAGTGATATGGAATGAAGTTGATATTAGTATCAAAGAAAACTAATAAAGTTAAGTGATGGATATGAACTTGAGTTATATAAATGAATGGATTGAATAATAATCAATTGAATGTAAATTAAGTTGATATGAAATAATGATTATAAGTGTAATTCATTAAAATCTAATGTTATTAGAAAGTTGAATAATTGAATGCAAATCAATTTAATTAAACCAATTGATAAGCAAAAGAATTTGGTTGAAATTAATAAATATACATTGATTGATATATGGTTGTTAGTTGGTTGTATATAATTCATTAAGTATTAATGAAATTGAATTAATGAAATTGAAAGCTAAAATAATTGGAATTCAATTGGAAGTTAAGTGAATCTTAAATAGAATTGAATTTGATTTGGAAGTGAACCAACTTGAATATGAATTAGTGGATATAAACTAATTGAAAATAAATGTTAGTAAGAACATCCGCTGGTAATGAATCAAATGTGATTAAATTGAAAACCAATTCATTGAATATTAATGAGAATATAAATGAATATATTGATTATGAATTTGCTGGATGATAGTTGGTTGATGGTTGATGTTGGCATTTGTTGTTTGTTGCATTTGCTATGTTGACATATATAGTTATTATGTTACTACATGTTGTATATTGATACTATTGTCATATATGCATGTTCTCATGTTGTTTGTTGAGTGATTAGTAGGTGCGGATCGCGTATGCTTCGCATTTGGAGCTCGCTTTCGCGCTATATTAGCCGTATATGCTTGCTAATAAAATATAAGGTACATATCTCGGATTACATACCGTACTTTTACACCTTTTTCCCTTCGGGATGCCTCATTACTTGATGAGATGTATATTTGTGATATATATACTGTCATTTTTTTTTCAGATCGAGCCGCGCAAAGGAGACTACGGCGAATTTTTCCGAAAATTTAAGGCGTTAGAAAAATTTTGAGAAAATTGGAAAATTTTGAAAACTTTAAACTTTGATTTGAAGTTGAAAGTTAAACAATAGTAGTTGTTTTGAAAAAGATAACTAAGTATGATTTGAAAAAAATTAGTAAAGATTTATAAGAAGTTTAATTATGAATTTTGGAAAATTAATAAATTCTATAACTTTCTTACTTAATAATTTCGAGGACGAAATTCTTTTAAGTGGGGAAGATTGTAACGACCCAGAATTTTTAGAAATTAAAATTTGAATATTTATTTTATTTTAAATATTAATAAGTGAATTTATAAGTCAAATAAATTTTTATTTGAATTATTGGATTTAATTTAATAATTAAATCGATAATTTAATACGTTAAATTATGGAAATAATTGAAAATTGGGTTAAATATGATTAGAAATGATTTTTAAAATATTATTATATCATATGGAAGTTAGAACGATATTTTAGAACTTTTAAAATCGAATTAAAAATTAATTTGTGAAAATTGAATATTTTAATATTAAAATCGACTAGTGAAAATAGTCAATTTTTGAACAGTCTCAGAATTGAACGAAACTAGTTCCATTGGATCCGTAATAGTTAGTTATTACCGGATTACAATTTTCGTGTCAATCGGAGTTATCGTTTGATCGTGGCAGCTCGAAACGCATCGATTTATTTTTTATTTAAATTTGACGAGCTAAAATAGCCATTTTTCAAAAAGTCTCGGATTTCGACGAAACCAGTTTCATCGGATCCGTAATGTGATATTATTGTAAGGTTTCAAATTTCAAGTCAATTGGATTTACCGTTTGTCCGTTACAAATTAAAACGCCTAGAAATCGACTTAAATCGGTTTAATTTAAATTGAGCGTTTACAGCCATAACTCGCACAGATGTCCGAATTAGCTTTCGAAACCTGTTCCATTGTGTCCGGAACGCGGGGTAAACCCTAGAAACGCTGGTTACGGCGCGTAAATCGGAGTTCGGAATTTCCGGGATGAATAGTGTTTCGATTTTCTTTATAAAT
Source organism: Allium cepa (assembly GCA_030765085.1). NCBI lineage: Eukaryota > Viridiplantae > Streptophyta > Magnoliopsida > Asparagales > Amaryllidaceae > Allium > Allium cepa. The sequence goes on from CM060942.1 coordinate 363,579,372, forward strand.
AGACACCACCATCCTCATAAATTAAAAAAAAAAAAAAAAACTAAACCCTAATAAACCCTAGCAGCCATATACAGAACCAAAGGCTGAGAATGCTTCTCCTTCCTCCCTTGATCACTCACAATCCGTCGACATTCACGCGAAGTGTTCAACAGCAAGATCGTAGAGCGTATCAAGAGCTTTAGATCCGTACGGTTGAGATGTAGTTTGGTCGACTCGAGGCGGAGCAAATGGAGGCCGTTCCCTACAGGTCGCGCACGCATTCCTAGGAGGAGGAGGGGGCCGAGCTTGCTGTCCTTCAGGCCGAACATGGTGGAGAGGTAGGGCTTCGACATGGTGGTGATGTGATCGAGTATAGGCGAGTGATCGAGGTGTAAATTAGAACCCTAATTTCTACTTGATGGGTTCAAGTTGCGGCCATCTACCTGTAGATGTGAACGTGGGGGAAGAAAAGGGATGGAGGGCTGTGATTTGCTTGGAGATGGATCCTAAGGCCAATAGTTGATGAAGGTTTAAATTAGTTTATTTAGTTGTAAATTATGAATATAAATCGTGTACAAACTTCAATAATTCATAACTTTTTCATACGAGGTCGAAAAAATGCAAAATCAGTTGCGTTGGAATCGTATGGACGAGCACTACGCGATGGAGTTGGTTTGGAGTCGTTTGGAGTTAGCGAGAATTTTGGGTAAAATTAAACGTCCGTTTAATTTTGTTCGAAATAAATCGCTAAAACGGAAATAAAATCAAGGTGAGAACTTCTCACTCAATCGAATCAGTTTCGATTTTATTTTAAATAGTTAGATTTAAAATATTTGAATGCATGTTTGAATGTTGATTGATATCTATTGATTGTTAAAATAGACATTATACGCCTTTAGTAAGCGGATGTTATTTATTAAAAACATATACCGCGAATATTTCATAAACAGTGAAATTGGTATTATATATAATATCAATATATATATATTGGCATATGTATATATTGCAGTTGTTGATTCCCCGCATTTTTTAGCGGATGAGACCCTATTGCGCCGTTATTAAGCGGATAATATTTAATAAGAACATATACCGCGATAATTTCGTACTGGAGCGAAATTGGTATTGTGCTAATGTTTTTGGATGCAGGAAACAGGTTGGAGGGATCCAACTGGATTCCTCAACAGTATTTATTAGATTTCAGATATTTTGATATTTGATGGATTTTCATATTGATATATGATATCGTTGTAGTCGTGATTGACTATTTGGTATGTAGCATCATTGGACCAAGTTTTGGAATTTTAAAATGATTTTTAAAGTGATTTTTGAAAAGTATACGTTTTATAAAATAATTTTTGAATTGACCCATTTTAAATAAATAAACGTTATAATTTTTAAAGTTATAAAAATTATGATTTTTGAGAAATATAGCTAAAAACTGATTTTTGAGAATATGATGCTAATGATTTTATAAAATAGTTAAATCGGAATTTTTGAATTTATTATGAAAAGTTGAAATATAGGATTTATAAAATTTAATTATTTTATGAATCAAAAGGAAGAAGTTTTTAAAGGAATTTAAAGACGTTTTAAAAGAATAATATAAATTGATTTATATTAAGAGATTTATAAATGGATATTTATAAATTGAGATATAGACATTATAAAACGAGTTTTTATAAGTGTTTGAATGAAGTGAAAATGAATTTCATTAAAGAATGAAATTTATAGAATTTAAATGGTGAAGTTATATGAATGAAATTAATAGAATTATAAACGGTGAAGTTATAAATGGAATTTTATAAACAGTAGGTTTATAAAATTTGTAAAGTTATTAAAAAAAATAGACTTGGGTAAATAATTGAATCTCATAAGTTATAAGATTTATAATTATGAAATTCTAAGGAACGATTTTGTAAAATAATCGTTTTATAAGTAATTAACTTATAATATGAACTTTTAGTTTATAATTGAGTTATTAAATGGAATAGGTTAATATGGGAATTATTAAAAAAAGAAGTTTTTATAAATAAATAGAAATGGAATTTATAAACGTTGTTTTATAAATTCACAAACGACTTATTTTGATAAGTAAATTGTTATGATTTATTTATGGAGTTATATTCACGTTTTTGACTGTGAATAATACTTTAAAATAAAATGAATAAAAGGATGAAATTGTTAATGAAGTATATTCACGTTTTTGAATAGTGAATAACACGTTAAAGAAATTGTTTTAGATATGATGTTTTAAATAGAATTAAAACGATCTAACGATGTTTTAAATGTGTTGAAATTCGAAACCATAGATTTCAACATTTATTGTTGAAATAAACGTTTTCGAGAAATAAAAGGAAATGGTGGACTATAACACTGTTGTTATAGTAAATGATTTCCGAAAGGAAATGTTTCGTATAGTATTGGGATTTATATATCTATTTAATTTTGAATCCCTATACTAGTGATTTTGGGACGTCGTAACAATGTTTTACGTAACATTCGTTTTGGCCCAAATAAATATGTCTAAGAGCATGATTTCCTTAAAGAATGAAATATATACTTAATCTCGATTTAAGTATATTGAATATTTTCCAAGTGTTGAAAATAAATGGAGTTGTGAATTACTTATTAAATAAGTATGGAAATGTTTTTCCAATATAAAGTGAATATTTTGAGAATTTATCTTTTTGAAGATAAATTGAAAAGAAAATTAAAATGAATAATTGAAATCGAATATTCATTGATATTTTGGAATTATAAATTCACTAAGGAATTTATAAAGGAAGTGGAATTTGTTTAAAAATAAATATTGATTTATTTCTGAAGTGTTGAAATAATATATCTAGTGAAGATATTTTTGGAAAAAAATAAATAATTTGGAAAATTATTTGGAATCTGGTGATGTGTGCATATCAATGATAGTTCAATAACCGACTATCAATATTTCCCTTTGAATGGGTATTTGATGTGATTTGTTTGAATTTGAATGCTACACTTATTTTTGAATAAGCGCTCACTATTCGGGTTAACCGTGAAAGGACCATGGGGTCGTATAACCCATTCCGAATATGTGATACGTCGTTATAATTGCATTTGAAGATCGGTGTTGAAGACCCGGTATTTGCAAGAGCGATAGGATGACCTGTCGATTTACTCTGCACCGAGTAGCTACGGTATAGAGTTCTCCATATGTGATGGTGAATCCGATCAGGATTGTGAATATCCGGATTGCAAGGACTTCTTTGTAAGTGCCTTCGGTTTTGTTCGAGCCCGGAACAGACTTGTATGGATTGTGTGTCGGACATTACAAGTTGAGATATAAAGCCGATTTCTTTCAAATATATTTCTGTTGGTGGCGAAGAATTTATTCTTTAGCTTAACACCCTTCTCTGAGACGTACGAGCTCAGAGGTTATATAGTTGAAGTTATCAGCGATATATTCCCAATTTGGTAATGTGATATGCTGAGTGATGCTGAAATGATCATTGTGTTGATTATTGTGATAGGATCGTTTATTTGATCGTCTATCTTGGTGATCATTGTGTTGATCATTTGTTGACCCAAAGCATGGCTTTTGTATAAAGTATGTTTTTGTGGACGTGACTTCGTCGAGCCTCACACCCCGGAAATGGTCAAAACAGGAAAGATGCGGCAAGGTTATGAGGGGTAGCACCCTTTAGGGTATGTACATTTCCTTCTGGATAGAGGTTGTATCATGGTATGGAGCCCAGATATTTAACCTATGTGGTTACTACGAATTTATTACTTTGTGGTTGTTGGTTTTCGGGATCCCGTGAGAAAGGTCGTTTACGATCGGGGAATGGCGTGCTCGTGTCAGTAGTTACCCAGTTAGGGGTAACCCGGCCTTGTGTTGGCAGAGTTCCGGTTTGGTTCTCGGGGATGTCTTTCCAGAGGCATTCTCATGTGGCAATGGGAAGTTCCTTGGCCTGACCATTTGTTGGAAATCCAATTCCCAATACGAAACTTGTACGGTATTAGTTGTAGAACCTGCTATTCACTTATGGTGTTCACCACTGTTTGGATGGTAGCTATAGTAGGCATAGTTCGAAATGTCTATGTTGGCTAAGATTTATATTCTACTTTCAAAATGAATTTTTCTTACACTATGCACTAGTAATAATATCAAATGTTATTTTAAAATGCGTATCAAGCATCTTTGACTATCATAAGGAGAAATCTCCTCCGATTCTGCGTTTGCATTGTGTGTGTGTGCGGGAGGCCTTATGGTAGTCTCATTTTTAAAAGCATTGCGAATTGATTAAAAATATTCCTCTATTTTGTTTTCAAAGATAAATAAACTGTTTTGAGTTCTCACACCAGTCTCATGACTGACTTGGAGTTTATTGTTTTCCTTCCTAAACCCTGGGTGCCCACCAATTTCCACACGGGCAATTAAGAGTTAAGGTTTATCAGGATATTCTGGAGTTGCTGGAGGCAAGCTGGATGGCATGGCATATTACTTATATAGTATTTCTTTTTCCGCTGCACTATTTGTTGTTGTTGTTGTACACTCTGATGATATGATGTAATGTAATGTATAAAATGTAATAACTGATAGTTCTTTATTTAAAGATTATTCATTTATTATTATATGTTGTTCCGCTGCGAATTGTGAGATTCTGATGTTGTTCTGTTTCTTTCTGTTCCGTTTTATTCTCTTTTCTTTCTATTTTAAAATTATGTTCTATTTTCTACTCTTCTCTATTCTCTTTTTCTTCTATTTTAAAATTTTTTCTATCTTCTGTTTTCTCTCCTCCCTATTTTCTCTCTTCTTCCCTCCTCTTCTTTTCTTAAATTCTTTTTCTTCAAAACCCTCAGTGTTCGGTTTTCCATCGTTCGATTCCTCGGCAGTCGATAAAGTGAGTGTCGATGTCGAATTTTCGGAGGACGAAGAATCGTGTCCTGACAATGTGGTATCAGAGCTGATGGTTAAGCGACAACCATGGTTCTGTTGGGTATTATTCATTAGAGATAGAGTCAGCAGTACTCTAGAATGAGTTTGAGTGTAATAATAGCTATGAGAGCGTATTTGTTAGTGAATATAAAATTGTTTTATATTGTGATGATTGGTTTGTTGAGTGGCATATGAACCTTCGTCAGCACGGTATGTACAACTATGCCGAAGGGGTTTCTAAACACTTGAATAGAACAATTCGGCACAGTATTGTTTAAATTGGGTAAATGAAATAATTTTACCTTGATTATATTTTATATATAAAGAAAATAATTTTTCAGAATTATTAAAGTGTATATAAGTTGATTGTTAGGTTGTTTGAATAATCTAAATAAAAGAATAATTGTATAAGCAAAAGAATTATAAGAATTGAATTATAATTAAAGTGATTTACAATTGTGAAATAAACTTATATATGTAAGAAGTGAAACTAATGAATATATTTATGAATATGAGTTGTAAATAAAAGTGATGTTTATAAAATGAAATATAACTTAAGTGATATGGAATGAAGTTGATATTAGTATCAAAGAAAACTAATAAAGTTAAGTGATGGATATGAACTTGAGTTATATAAATGAATGGATTGAATAATAATCAATTGAATGTAAATTAAGTTGATATGAAATAATGATTATAAGTGTAATTCATTAAAATCTAATGTTATTAGAAAGTTGAATAATTGAATGCAAATCAATTTAATTAAACCAATTGATAAGCAAAAGAATTTGGTTGAAATTAATAAATATACATTGATTGATATATGGTTGTTAGTTGGTTGTATATAATTCATTAAGTATTAATGAAATTGAATTAATGAAATTGAAAGCTAAAATAATTGGAATTCAATTGGAAGTTAAGTGAATCTTAAATAGAATTGAATTTGATTTGGAAGTGAACCAACTTGAATATGAATTAGTGGATATAAACTAATTGAAAATAAATGTTAGTAAGAACATCCGCTGGTAATGAATCAAATGTGATTAAATTGAAAACCAATTCATTGAATATTAATGAGAATATAAATGAATATATTGATTATGAATTTGTTGGATGATAGTTGGTTGATGGTTGATGTTGGCATTTGTTGTTTGTTGCATTTGCTATGTTGACATATATAGTTATTATGTTACTACATGTTGTACATTGATACTATTGTCATATATGCATGTTCTCATGTTGTTTGTTGAGTGATTAGTAGGTGCGGATCGCGTATGCTTCGCATTTGGAGCTCGCTTTCGCGCTATATTAGCCGTATATGCTTGCTAATAAAATATAAGGTACATATCTCGGATTACATACCGTACTTTTACACCTTTTTCCCTTCGGGATGCCTCATTACTTGATGAGATGTATATTTGTGATATATATACTGTCATTTTTTTTTCAGATCGAGCCGCGCAAAGGAGACTATGGCGAATTTTTCCGAAAATTTAAGGCGTTAGAAAAATTTTGAGAAAATTGGAAAATTTTGAAAACTTTAAACTTTGATTTGAAGTTGAAAGTTAAACAATAGTAGTTGTTTTGAAAAAGATAACTAAGTATGATTTGAAAAAAATTAGTAAAGATTTATAAGAAGTTTAATTATGAATTTTGGAAAATTAATAAATTCTATAACTTTCTTACTTAATAATTTCGAGGACGAAATTCTTTTAAGTGGGGAAGATTGTAACGACCCAGAATTTTTAGAAATTAAAATTTGAATATTTAATTTATTTTAAATATTAATAAGTGAATTTATAAGTCAAATAAATTTTTATTTGAATTATTGGATTTAATTGAATAATTAAATCGATAATTTAATACGTTAAATTATGGAAATAATTGAAAATTGGGTTAAATATGATTAGAAATGATTTTTAAAATATTATTATATCATATGGAAGTTAGAACGATATTTTAGAACTTTTAAAATCGAATTAAAAGTTAATTTGTGAAAATTGAATATTTTAATATTAAAATCGACTAGTGAAAATAGTCAATTTTTGAACAGTCTCAGAATTGAACGAAACTAGTTCCATTGGATCCGTAATAGTTAGTTATTACCGGATTTCAATTTTCGTGTCAATCGGAGTTATCGTTTGATCGTGGCAGCTCGAAACGCATCGATTTATTTTTTATTTAAATTTGACGAGCTAAAATAGCCATTTTTCAAAAAGTCTCGGATTTCGACGAAACCAGTTTCATCGGATCCGTAATGTGATATTATTGTAAGGTTTCAAATTTCAAGTCAATTGGATTTACCGTTTGTCCGTTACAAATTAAAACGCCTAGAAATCGACTTAAATCGGTTTAATTTAAATTGAGCGTTTACAGCCATAACTCGCACAGATGTCCGAATTAGCTTTCGAAACCTGTTCCATTGTGTCCGGAACGCGGGGTAAACCCTAGAAACGCTGGTTACGGCGCGTAAATCGGAGTTCGGAATTTCCGGGATGAATAGTGTTTCGATTTTCTTTATAAATAGACACCACCATCCTCATAAATTAAAAAAAAAAAAAACTAAACCCTAATAAACCCTAGCAGCCATATACAGAACCAAAGGCTGAGAATGCTTCTCCTTCCTCCCTTGATCACTCACAATCCGTCGACATTCACGCGAAGTGTTCAACAGCAAGATCGTAGAGCGTATCAAGAGCTTTAGATCCGTACGGTTGAGATGTAGTTTGGTCGACTCGAGGCGGAGCAAATGGAGGCCGTTCCCTACAGGTCGCGCACGCATTCCTAGGAGGAGGAGGGGGCCGAGCTTGCTGTCCTTCAGGCCGAACATGGTGGAGAGGTAGGGCTTCGACATGGTGGTGATGTGATCGAGTATAGGCGAGTGATCGAGGTGTAAATTAGAACCCTAATTTCTACTTGATGGGTTCAAGTTGCGGCCATCTACCTGTAGATGTGAACGTGGGGGAAGAAAAGGGATGGAGGGCTGTGATTTGCTTGGAGATGGATCCTAAGGCCAATAGTTGATGAAGGTTTAAATTAGTTTATTTAGTTGTAAATTATGAATATAAATCGTGTACAAACTTCAATAATTCATAACTTTTTCATACGAGGTCGAAAAAATGCAAAATCAGTTGCGTTGGAATCGTATGGACGAGCAATACGTGATGGATTTGGTTTGGAGTCATTTGGAGTTAGTGAGAATTTTGGGTAAAATTAAACGTCCGTTTAATTTTATTCGAAATAAATCGCTAAAACGGAAATAAAATCAAGGTGAGAACTTCTCACTCAATCGAATCAGTTTCTATTTTATTTTAAATAGTTAGATTTAAAATATTTGAATGCATGTTTGAATGTTGATTGATATCTATTGATTGTTAAAATAGACATTATACGCCTTTAGTAAGCGGATGTTATTTATTAAAAACATATACCGCGAATATTTCATAAACAGTGAAATTGGTATTATATATAATATCAATATATATATATTGGCATATGTATATATTGCAGTTGTTGATTCCCCGCATTTTTTAGCGGATGAGACCCTATTGCGCCGTTATTAAGCGGATAATATTTAATAAGAACATATACCGCGATAATTTCGTACTGGAGCGAAATTGGTATTGTGCTAATGTTTTTGGATGCAGGAAACAGGTTGGAGGGATCCAACTGGATTCCTCAACAGTATTTATTAGATTTCAGATATTTTGATATTTGATGGATTTTCATATTGATATATGATATCGTTGTAGTCGTGATTGACTATTTGGTATGTAGCATCATTGGACCAAGTTTTGGAATTTTAAAATGATTTTTAAAGTGATTTTTGAAAAGTATACGTTTTATAAAATAATTTTTGAATTGACCCATTTTAAATAAATAAATGTTATAATTTTTAAAGTTATAAAAATTATGATTTTTGAGAAATATAGCTAAAAACTGATTTTTGAGAATATGATGCTAATGATTTTATAAAATAGTTAAATCGGAATTTTTGAATTTATTATGAAAAGTTGAAATATAGGATTTATAAAATTTAATTATTTTATGAATCAAAAGGAAGAAGTTTTTAAAGGAATTTAAAGACGTTTTAAAAGAATAATATAAATTGATTTATATTAAGAGATTTATAAATGGATATTTATAAATTGAGATATAGACATTATAAAACGAGTTTTTATAAGTGTTTGAATGAAGTGAAAATGAATTTCATTAAAGAATGAAATTTATAGAATTTAAATGGTGAAGTTATATGAATGAAATTAATAGAATTATAAACGGTGAAGTTATAAATGGAATTTTATAAACAGTAGGTTTATAAAATTTGTAAAGTTATTAAAAAAAATAGACTTGGGTAAATAATTGAATCTCATAAGTTATAAGATTTATAATTATGAAATTCTAAGGAACGATTTTGTAAAATAATCGTTTTATAAGTAATTAACTTATAATATGAACTTTTAGTTTATAATTGAGTTATAAAATGGAATAGGTTAATATGGGAATTATTAAAAAAAGAAGTTTTTATAAATAAATAGAAATGGAATTTATAAACGTTGTTTTATAAATTCACAAACGACTTATTTTGATAAGTAAATTGTTATGATTTATTTATGGAGTTATATTCACGTTTTTGACTGTGAATAATACTTTAAAATAAAATGAATAAAAGGATGAAATTGTTAATGAAGTATATTCACGTTTTTGAATAGTGAATAACACGTTAAAGAAATTGTTTTAGATATGATGTTTTAAATAGAATTAAAACGATCTAACGATGTTTTTAAATGTGTTGAAATTCGAAACCATAAATTTCAACATTTATTGTTGAAATAAACGTTTTTGAGAAATAAAAGGAAATGGTGGACTATAACACTGTTGTTATAGTAAATGATTTCCGAAAGGAAATGTTTCGTATAGTATTGGGATTTATATATCTATTTAATTTTGAATCCCTATACTAGTGATTTTGGGACGTCGTAACGATGTTTTACGTAACATTCGTTTTGGCCCAAATAAATATGTCTAAGAGCATGATTTCCTTAAAGAATGAAATATATACTTAATCTCGATTTAAGTATATTGAATATTTTCCAAGTGTTGAAAATAAATGGAGTTGTGAATTACTTATTAAATAAGTATGGAAATGTTTTTCCAATATAAAGTGAATATTTTGAGAATTTATCTTTTTGAAGATAAATTGAAAAGAAAATTAAAATGAATAATTGAAATCGAATATTCATTGATATTTTGGAATTATAAATTCACTAAGGAATTTATAAAGGAAGTGGAATTTGTTTAAAAATAAATATTGATTTATTTTTGAAGTGTTGAAATAATATATCTAGTGAAGATATTTTTGGAAAAAAATAAATAATTTGGAAAATTATTTGGAATCTGGTGATGTGTGCATATCAATGATAGTTCAATAACCGACTATCAATATTTCCCTTTGAATGGGTATTTGATGTGATTTGTTTGAATTTGAATGCTACACTTATTTTTGAATAAGCGCTCACTATTCGGGTTAACCGGGAAAGGACCATGGGGTCGTATAACCCATTCCGAATATGTGATACGTCGTTATAATTGCATTTGAAGATCGGTGTTGAAGACCCGCTATTTGCAAGAGCGATAGGATGACCTGTCGATTTACTCTGCACCGAGTAGCTACGGTATAGAGTTCTCCATATGTGATGGTGAATCCGATCAGGATTGTGAATATTCGGATTGCAAGGACTTCTTTGTAAGTGCCTTCGGTTTTGTTCGAGCCCGGAACAGACTTGTATGGATTGTGTGTCGGACATTACAAGTTGAGATATAAAGCCGATTTCTTTCAAATATATTTCTGTTGGTGGCGAAGAATTTATTCTTTAGCTTAACACCCTTCTCTGAGACGTACGAACTCAGAGGTTATATACTTGAAGTTATCAGCGATATATTCCCAATTTGGTAATGTGATATGCTGAGTGATGCTGAAATGATCATTGTGTCGATTATTGTGATAGGATCATTTATTTGATCGTCTATCTTGGTGATCATTGTGTTGATCATTTGTTGACCCAAAGCATGGCTTTTGTATAAAGTATGTTTTTGTGGACGTGACTTCGTCGAGCCTCACACCCCGGAAATGGTCAAAACAGGAAAGATGCGGCAAGGTTATGAGGGGTAGCACCCTTTAGGGTATGTACATTTCCTTCTGGATAGAGGTTGTATCATGGTATGGAGCCCAGATATTTAACCTATGTGGTTACTACGAATTTATTACTTTGTGGTTGTTGGTTTTCGGGATCCCGTGAGAAAGGTCGTTTACGATCGGGGAATGGCGTGCTCGTGTCAGTAGTTACCCAGTTAGGGGTAACCCGGCCTTGTGTTGGCAGAGTTCCGGTTTGGTTCTCGGGAATGACTTTCCAGAAGCATTCTCATGTGGCAATGGGAAGTTCCTTGGCCTGACCATTTGTTGGAAATCCAATTCCCAATACGAAACTTGTACGGTATTAGTTGTAGAACCTGCTATTCACTTATGGTGGTCACCACTGTTTGGATGGTAGCTATAGTAGGCATAGTTCGAAATGTCTATGTTGGCTAAGATTTATATTCTACTTTAAAAATGAATTTTTCTTACACTATGCACTAGTAATAATATCAAATGTTATTTTAAAATGCGTATCAAGCATCTTTGACTATCATAAGGAGAAATCTCCTCCGATTCTGCGTTTGCATTGTGTGTGTGTGCGGGTGGCCTTATGGTAGTCTCATTTTTAAAAGCATTGCGAATTGATTAAAAATATTCCTCTATTTTGTTTTCAAAGATAAATAAACTGTTTTGAGTTCTCACACCAGTCTCATGACTGACTTGGAGTTTATTGTTTTCCTTCCTAAACCCTGGGTGCCCACCAATTTCCACACGGGCAGTTAAGAGTTAAGGTTTATCAGGATATTCTGGAGTTGCTGGAGGCAAGCTGGATGGCATGGCATATTACTTATATAGTATTTCTTTTTCCGCTGCACTATTTGTTGTTGTTGTTGTACACTCTGATGATATGATGTAATGTAATGTATAAAATGTAATAACTGATAGTTCTTTATTTAAAGATTATTCATTTATTATTATATGTTGTTCCGCTGCGAATTGTGAGATTCTGATGTTGTTCTGTTTCTTTCTGTTCCGTTTTATTCTCTTTTCTTTCTATTTTAAAATTATGTTCTATTTTCTACTCTTCTCTATTCTCTTTTTCTTCTATTTTAAAATTTTTTCTATCTTCTGTTTTCTCTCCTCCCTATTTTCTCTCTTCTTCCCTCCTCTTCTTTTCTTAAATTCTTTTTCTTAAAAACCCTCAGTGTTCGGTTTTCCGTCGTTCGATTCCTCGGCAGTCGATAAAGTGAGTGTCGATGTCGAATTTTCGGAGGACGAAGAATCGTGTCCTGACAATGTGGTATCAGAGCTGATCGTTAAGCGACAACCATGGTTCTGTTGGGTATTATTCATTAGAGATAGAGTCAGCAGTACTCTAGAATGAGTTTGAGTGTAATAATAGCTATGAGAGCATATTTGTTAGTGAATATAAAATTGTTTTATATTGTGATGATTGGTTTGTTGAGTGGCATATGAACCTTCGTCAGCACGGTATGTACAACTATGCCGAAGGGGTTTCTAAACACTTGAATAGAACAATTCGGCACAGTATTGTTTAAATTGGGTAAATGAAATAATTTTACCTTGATTATATTTTATATATAAAGAAAATAATTTTTCAGAATTATTAAAGTGTATATAAGTTGATTGTTAGGTTGTTTGAATAATCTAAATAAAAGAATAATTGTATAAGCAAAAGAATTATAAGAATTGAATTATAATTAAAGTGATTTACAATTGTGAAATAAACTTATATATGTAAGAAGTGAAACTAATGAATATATTTATGAATATGAGTTGTAAATAAAAGTGATGTTTATAAAATGAAATATAACTTAAGTGATATGGAATGAAGTTGATATTAGTATCAAAGAAAACTAATAAAGTTAAGTTATGGATATGAACTTGAGTTATATAAATGAATGGATTGAATAATAATCAATTGAATGTAAATTAAGTTGATATGAAATAATGATTATAAGTGTAATTCATTAAAATCTAATGTTATTAGAAAGTTGAATAATTGAATGCAAATCAATTTAATTAAACCAATTGATAAGCAAAAGAATTTGGTTGAAATTAATAAATATACATTGATTGATATATGGTTGTTAGTTGGTTGTATATAATTCATTAAGTATTAGTGAAATTGAATTAATGAAATTGAAAGCTAAAATAATTGGAATTCAATTGGAAGTTAAGTGAATCTTAAATAGAATTGAATTTGATTTGGAAGTGAACCAACTTGAATATGAATTAGTGGATATAAACTAATTGAAAATAAATGTTAGTAAGAACATCCGCTGGTAATGAATCAAATGTGATTAAATTGAAAACCAATTCATTGAATATTAATGAGAATATAAATGAATATATTGATTATGAATTTTGTTGGATGATAGTTGGTTGATGGTTGATGTTGGCATTTGTTGTTTGTTGCATTTGCTATGTTGACATATATAGTTATTATGTTACTACATGTTGTATATTGATACTATTGTCATATATGCATGTTCTCATGTTGTTTGTTGAGTGATTAGTAGGTGCGGATCGCGTATGCTTCGCATTTGGAGCTCGCTTTCGCGCTATATTAGCCGTATATGCTTGCTAATAAAATATAAGGTACATATCTCGGATTACATACCGTACTTTTACACTTTTTTCCCTTCGGGATGCCTCATTACTTGATGAGATGTATATTTGTGATATATATACTGTCATATTTTTTTCGGATCGAGCCGCGCAAAGGAGACTATGGCGAATTTTTCCGAAAATTTAAGGCGTTAGAAAAATTTTGAGAAAATTGGAAAATTTTGAAAACTTTAAACTTTGATTTGAAGTTGAAAGTTAAACAATAGTAGTTGTTTTGAAAAAGATAACTAAGTATGATTTGAAAAAAATTAGTAAAGATTTATAAGAAGTTTAATTATGAATTTTGGAAAATTAATAAATTCTATAACTTTCTTACTTAATAATTTCGAGGACGAAATTCTTTTAAGTGGGGAAGATTGTAACGACCCAGAATTTTTAGAAATTAAAATTTGAATATTCATGATTTAAATCCAATTAAAATGAATGATTTGAATTTTTAGAAATTAAAATTTGTAAAGGGTATAACTTTCACAATTTAAATCCAATTTCAACGAAACGAAAAGCAATATTCATGACATTAAATCTATTTTCATAATAAAATATAAAGTTTAAGAATTCAAATATTTAAATATAGAGTTTAAAAGTCAAAGTTTGACTAGATTGACCAAAATCCACATTTTTGGAAAATATACAATTTATTCAGGTTTGGAATTATCATTCACACAAAATTAAAATTTATATTTAAAATAAAAATTTTATTCATTTTAATAAATATAAAGTTTTCAAATAAAATAATCAAAATAAACATTTAAAATAAATCAAAAAATTCAGGGTTGTTACACTCGTAGAAGGCGCGCTAGAGCATGTGAACACGACACAACTAGGCAATGCCAGGGCAGATATACCAATTACACTTTTGGGCTAGTGGTAACGCATAGCAACTACTACCGTCCACCTCGAAACACACTCCCAAATCAAAGTCAAGGGTGGCCACCAAACAAATTAAAAGTTCAGAATATAGCAACAAAGGAATGTGCCCGATCAGAGGAATGACCTCACTTGAACCGTCGAATGCTCCTGTTTTAGTCATATCTATGCTGACTCACGGGAGCTAGGGTCACGTTATACCTTATACAAAGAACGTTTATCGAACCATCCTACTTCATTTCTGGAATCTCCACAACGTAGACAGTTGTAAAAGTGGTTTTCGGTATTGGTAGAGATTATGACAATATCCGATGCCAGTCTTTTTAACAACCAAATGCTTATTACACACTGGATGGCTCTTTTAAATTTCCAAAATCAATTCATAGTTGATAACAAAATATCGTATTTAATTCAAACCATATCACTTTCGAAATCATATTCACTTTCGCAATTATATTTTCAAAGGATAAACCCTCATTTCAAAATCATCGTATCTACTCAAAATATGTTATATAAATCCCAACTTTGGTTATTACATCATTTCATCATATTTGCTTTTAAATCAATGAATTTGAATATAAACACTTCCCCTTTTCTTACTTTGAAACTTTAGGAAATAGTTTAAATGGTTATAAATAGTTAAAATAGTTAAATACTCTAAAGTGGTTTAATTATAGATTAAAGATACTGTTAAATTGATTTAAGATAGTTGAATAGGTTTAAATAGATTAAATATAATTAAAATAGATTAAGTAGCATTAAAATAGATTATTTAGATTAAAATAAGTTAAAATGGGTTAATTAGTTAAAAAATCAATTTAAATGGTTTAAAATAGGTTAAATTGATTTAATATAGTTAAAATAGGTTAAAATAGTTTAATCATTTGAAAATCTTAAAATTTAGGATCTTTACAATAATATTTTTTTATTAAACAGTTTACATGAAAAATATGAATTTGAATTTATTATCAGTTTAAACTATTCTTTTCCTTCCAACACATTTAGGCTATTTCAATTTCCAAAACCCAATTTCATATCTTTTAATTCAATTTCTCAATAAAATATTAAATTCAATATCGCTTCCAAAACCCAGTTTGAAATATCAATTTAAATTATTCCAAATTCAATATAATTCAAAGTTATATTTCGAACAATTTTAATAACTCAATTTTGAAAAAACTTACTTATACTCAAAATTCAACTTTTAAAATTTCAGTTTAATTTCTTTAAACAATTCCACTAAACCAATTCAAATTTTAACATAAACTTGATTTCAACAATAATTCAATTTATATAAATCAAATTCTTATTTTGAAATACCATTTAATTGAATTCAAAAATTAAAGACTTTAAAATTATTTAGTCTAACCAATCCAGTGTTTGTATATAATTATCTACCCTAGGGTCAAGTGATACGAATGTTTATCATTTCAATCCGCAATTTTAAATTGACTGTTACATATCATTTCAAACCGCAATCCCAAATTAAATAAATATCCATAAAATCGCTTGAGTCTATCAGTTCAACCCATAACGATTTTTCCCTAACCTATAGATAATTCGAGTATGTATCATTTCAACCCATAGTGAACTTGCGGTTTATAACGATATAAAATACAACATCCATTCATCTAATATCAACAATCAAACATCCATCACAATCATCATCCAAATCAATCAATAAACATCAATAGATAACAGGCTATTATTTACAGGTAATTAGCTGGTAATTTAAATTCAATAATAAATTAAATGACAATTTAATTCAAAATAAATTCAAATTAACTGGAATGATGATTTAACTATATCATACAACCATAATTAAATTTTTAATCACATCATAAATTAATTTAACTAACATAAGAAACTTTAGAAGTTGTGAGTGGGTCAAAACACTCACCTTAGAATTTAAATCCAATTTACGGCCAAATTCAAGCAGTCTCAGAATTCGTCCAAACTAGGGTCAAAATGTCCGGAATTTTGATACGATCCCAAAGCAACAGACCGTGCATAAAACGGACCTCATATGAGAAAGTTATATCGGTTAGAGGTTATACGATTAAATTTAAAACAAATAAAATAATAGTAAATAAATCTTTACATGTCACCAGCACATTCATTGCCGAGCATCTCATTGCCAAAACCCTTGTATAACAGCCGTCGACTTCAAGCAATTTCCGCCGCCTCCACACCGACTATCATCCTGATCAGCCTTCGTCGTTGGCTGGCCCACCCCAAGCCGCACCCAACGACCACCATCGCGGCAATTCTGGCGCTCACCAAGCCTCTTGCCATCGCCGTCCAAACCTTGTCAAAATCTGGCGATCACGACCACCCTAAGGCGAGTGACTCCATCCCCGTGACCCTCTCGACGAGCTCTACCATCCCACGTCTCCCGATCGTCGCTAGGACGTAGATCCACCGTCAATCCACAAATCCACGCATGAACGGCTGGAAATGAAAGGCTTATTATCGTCCAAACCATGACCCAAACCGAAAAACGAATCACAGATTTGACTTGCGCTCATCGAGAGCTTCAACTCGATATATAATTTGATATATTTTGAGGAGTTTAAATTTTTGGAAATTGAAATTGAAATTGAATTGAGGGTTTTGATTTTGGTTTGTCTGCCATTGAAATGAGGTGCTGAGAAAGAAATGTACGTACAGACAAATGGAAATAAGAAGTAGCTAGGTTTATAATAGGCTATTTATTGGCAGAGCTGAAAATGAAAAGAATGAATAATATCAATTGAACGATAAATGACACGAAAAGCCAGTTTTGCCTCCGGAACGAAAATGGGTCATCCCATACATCAAAACGGATGATCAAAACAGATCGAGGTCCGAGTCTCTCGAAGAGCACTGGATTAGGAAATTTCTTGGCATTGGTATTGGCAAGGAAGTTTTTAACTTCTGCATCAGCAGTGGAGTTCAGAAATTGCAGTGTGGTTCCGTTTCTTGGGTGAATTGGCTAATTAAGCGTAGGCTGATCTGTTTGGTAAAGAGAGAACAGTTTTTCTTTAGTAGTGGGCTAGATTGATCGCAAAGTGACTTGCGATTGTTTGAGTTTCTCTTGGGCTATATGATTTTTCTGGTTGTCTTCAGGAGGTTAGAATTTTGTCCGTGTTTAGAGATTGAGTTAGGTATCGAATGGATTCCAGGAGTGGTATCGATGGTTCAGTAAGGTGATTTTTGGAAAATGAGTTGGTGAAGCAGCTCGAGTTTTGGAGGAACTTCTGAATTTCTTGTATGGATCCGTTGAACCATAGGTCTTAGATGTGTTGTCCAGCTTGTCCTCGAGAGCATCATCAGCATTCTCACCTATTCTGATCAGAGTAGCGCAGTGGAAGCATGGTGGCAGCGGTTGGTGTGGGAATAACTAGAATTTGTACTATTTTGGAATTAGAGAGTTTCTACTGGAAATTTTTCAGGATCTTAAGACCAGACTGGAACGCGTCTGTATTATCTTCCCATATGAGAAGTAGTAAGATCAGTCTGCTGATTTTGGAATTGAAGTTGTGTTCTGATTTTTTTTAAAGTTAATCTTGGAAAGATCATTTTGGATTGTTTTTGGATCAGTTTGTTTCTGGGGATATCGGCAAGTGTAGAGCTGATCAGTATGGGTATATGCAGTCCAGGATCGTCAAAAGAGTATTTCGGATATCTGAGATTCGGAGTGTTTCACGTATCTCTGAGGGAGTACGTGTAAGAGTTATCTTTGATTGTAGAATCAGCAGTTCAGAGATTTTTGGTTGTTGAGTCAGACTTATCTGTAGTCTGATATTCTGTATTGTGGATCCAGATGAATAGAATCTCGGTAGCTTAGTAATACTGGTTGTTTGAATTTTTAGAAAGAATATCCCAATATTTATATTTGGGGAAACGCGAGAAAATTCTATTTAGGATTTTTATCTAGAAAATTAGATATGTTTGATTGGATAAATTGGTTGCTATGATTGCTAGCATATGATTGATATCTGTATGTGTTTCAGTATTAAATCTTTAATTAAATTATTAAATAACCTTTGTTTTAAATTTCGGGGACGAAATTCTTTTAAGGGGGGAAGAATGTGATATCCCGGAAATTTTGACAATAACAATTTAATAATTTATGTCAAAATTTAATTGAATTGACCATATTGTTAATAATAAATTTGAGATAAATGTGATAATCTTCTTCAAAATAAATATTTAAACTGATAATCTATTTTTAAAGGCAAATAAATTGTTTTATATTTGTAATGTATACATATCTGTATATATTATAACTAGATAAATCTTTGTTTTAAATTTAATATATATATATAGGCTTGTTTTCTTATTCTAACATTTTTGATAAATTAAAATAGGTTTCAAATTGATATTAAGCTACTAAATAAATAATCATATGATTTTAATCCCCAAACTAAAAACATAATTATTTAAAATTGATTTTAGTTTAAGTTTAAATTTAAATAGAAAGGTTTGTTTGTTCTTTTTAAATATAGCTTGGTAAAATAAGCAATTGATTAATAAAGAGATAATTTGTTTTGGAAATTATTTCTAAATTAATAATGAGTTATATTTGAATAATATTAATAATGTAATATTTTTACAAACGGATTTTTAATATGGATAGAAATTGCTATTTCAAAGTTTATTTAAATACATAAACATGAGAAGCTATGATATTATCATAAGTATAAAAAGAAGTAATAAGTAAATTAAGTGTTTAATAGTTTAAGTTTAAAATATAAGAAAAGTAAAAATAGGAAATAGAACTAAACACTTAAGTTAGAAAATTTATAACAAATTAACTAAACCAACTTTATATTGGTACATGAAGCATAAAAATAAACAAAGTGAAAAAGGGAATACTAAGTACATAAAATATGAAGCTGCCAGGCAAATAAAAATGATGCATGTAACCTGTAAATAGTATGCAAGGTAAAAAAAATAAACAAAGTATAATAGAATATCTATATATGTATCTACACAAAAGAAGATTAGTATTGAAATAAGACAAAAGAAAAGAAAATAAATCATAAACTGGCAATGTAATCTTGTATGTTGCCTGTAAGGATATATACAAGTACAAGTAAAAAGATACAAACCAGACTTTGAAATATTTGTTGCCTGTAAAATAACATACAAGGCAAGAACAAAGTAAGGAAAGATACAAACAAGGGAAGCAAAAGAAAGAAACATTTACATATGAAAATGTGGGTAAACATGAAACATAAAGTACTTAAGCATTTAATGCTTTCATCTCAGCAAACAATAAGGTCAATTCGAATTGTGTAAAAACTCATTTCAGCCTCCAAAATAAATATCTTGCCTGATAAAACAAAAGAAAAATTTCTGACCAATGTAATAATATAAGCAAATAAATCTGATCAAGGAGATAAGCTTGTTCCAGTAACACCTGCCCCTGTACAAACTCTTCTTTATATATATACAAAACCTGTCCTCTTTATATTGCAGTGCTAATTCATTCAACATAGCAAACCTGAAATACTATCTAAACTAAGCAAAGTTCAACTTAAACATCTACATAAAATTCAATACAAACCAGGGTCCATCTCTGGAAATCTGAGATTTTTAAAGTTTGAGTATCTTCTTTTCAAAATCTAAAGACAAGCCTGTGCATCTTTGAAACCAGAAGTCTGCATCTTTTCAAAACTAAAGCGTACATGCAGTTTATATATCTAGAACAAGGAAGCAAAAGCATTTTAGCATTCATGTTTTCAAGAAATTTCGAGCTAGCAAAATTTAAAAGCTTGCTTCAAAAATAAATAAAGCAGCTCTGTTTTGGAAAACTCAGGTGAGTAACATCACATCTGAAAATGTTTAAGTATATTTATTCTGCTATTTGTTCTCATTGAAATTTAGTTATTTGTGAGTACAGTTTTAAATATATCTCTGTGTTAAGGTATGAATATATGATAATCATTTCTGTGTATCCTTCTCTGTTTGATTCCAGGCTTAAGTTTACATAAAAATTCTTTTGTTCTTAATTCAAGCTTTAACAAGACATAAGTTTTGAATATAAAATGTTGTTATAACATAGACTTGAGTCTAAAAATTGGTTTAAAGGAAAAACAATCTGTATTATTTCTGGAAATACAGAACAACAGTGGAAAACTTAATTAAGTTAAAACCAAACTCTTACAACACATAGTTTCAGGCATATGAATCAAATGCTAAGACAAAAATTTGATTTTTAAAACCAGAATGACTATTTTTAGTTAAGTATTTAAGGTTTAGCTCGGGTTTGTATATGATATGTGAATCTGTGATTTTTGGGGTGATCTATGTGAATTTAGAATTCGAGTTTCTTTCTAGAGGAAGAAGTATGAATGGAGTTTTGTGTAAAAATGGTGGATGTTGATAAAATTCACCTGGGAGTTCACGGTAGGGAATTTTCTTATTGAACCCTAATTTTTGCTGCGCGTATAGAATCGATCACCGCAGCCTCTATAGTGGATCGAGTGTTGCGTGCTCTTGAGGGGAGGTAGAGGAGACATAGACGTGGTGATGGCCGGAATTGTGGCGTCTCTGGTGAACGAGGTGGGATTGACGGCGAACTTTCAGGTTTGGATGTGGGTTATCAGTGTTTCCAGGTGGGAGCTCGAACCTTCTTTTTCGATTTTGAGTTGGATTGGACTTGTTGATGGTTGCGAGGGGGTGTTGGGGTGGTAGATGGTGTGGAGAGATCGTCAACGATGGTTTGCGTCGACCATCGGCACCGTGCATATGCACGGTGCACTATGTCATACCTGGATTGTTTTTGTGAGATAGGGAGTACTCGAGTTTTTAAGTGTTTCAACTCGGGAAAATACATCGCGCGACTTGAAGCGAGCTCGTGATTGACTCGGAGTAATGTGGGAAGGGGAAACCTGGGTAAGTTGTTACAGGTATTCAAAACCTGTAAAAATTTAATATTCTTTAAACTGGGTTTAAAAATGAGAAATGAATGTTTAACATGAATATTTAAGTAAAGGATGAATCAGAATTCAAATGAAGTTTGAATTTCAGTTTAAAATAAAATCAAGTTTTCAAATTTTAAATTATTCATAACCATTTTAAAAAGGGGAAATGTTACTCGAGTTTCACTCGAGTGATTCGAGTGTCCGACTCGAAGAAAAGTGGGGTTTGGCTCGTAGAAATAATTGTTTGTCTCGGGTATTTTTAGCTACAGGGTCTTAAACATGTAAGTTTTATAAAAATTTTAAAACCGTGCTTTTAAATGAAAATATACGTATTTAAAACAAAATTTTAAAACAAGATAAGTTTGGATTCAAATGTAGTTTGAATCTCAGTCTTTAAATAACTAACGATTTTTAAATTTAAAATTTGTTTTAAACTAATTTGAATGATAAAGTGAATTTTTAAATTAGACTTGAATTCAAATTGAAACCGTGTGTAAATTCCTTTAATATACTATTTTAAGATAACTATTATTTCAGTTGTAAAATAAAAAGAAGTTTGGAATTGATAAGATTAATTTGATTTCATTTTAAATCTTATATTTAAAATGAATTTAAAAGTAAATTTAAATTAAGTTGATTAAATACCTTATGGATGATAAATTGATTATTAAATAGAAAAAGAGTTTTAAAAATTTAAGACTTGTAATTATCAAATTAACTAAATGGATAATGAATGACTAGAATTAATTAACTCAGAAATGAAGAGTTAAATTTATTTAAAAAAGATATAAATTATAGGTAAATTAATTGGTAATTAGGAAATCATTGGTTTAATATGAAATTAATGATTAGTAATAAATTAATAAAGAATTAATTAATGAATTATTAAGACTAACTTAAAATGTAAGTTAATTACTTTGGGAAAATAATTAAAGGATTTCAATTAGTTAATGAAGGTCATTAACTAAAATTATGAAACACACAATTAGTAGGATTATTTTTAATAATTAGTTAAATTATTTAGTTAAGATAAGCAATTGTGAATTATTAAGTATAATTACTTAACGAAAGTAATTAGGGGATTAATTACTCATTGTAATTAATTCTATTTAATATGAATTGTTTTAAGTTAATTGGTTAAGTTTAAATTGATTTAGACAACCATTTGAGGATGTGATGAGTATAATTACTTAGAGAAGTAATTGATGATAATTACTGGATGTAATTAACTGAGGGTGATTTAATAATGAAAGTAATTGGAATATAATTACTTTGTATAATTAATCAGGGGATTAATTAGAGAAATTAATTATGGAGTAATTAATTTAATTGATGAGTAATTAAAGATAGTTAATTACTGAATGGTATTATCAGAGGTGATTAATAAATGTGGTTTAATTGAAGATTAATTACTTAAAGTTAATTAATCTAAAACAAGGAATTAATTAAAATGTATTTAGAAATCATTAATTGATATAATTAATGATGGGGTGATAAATTTAGATTAATTAATCAAGAATAGGAAATTAAAGAGTAATTAATTGGTGTAATTAAGAAGTAATGTAATGTTTGTAATTTAAGGTAAATTTCTATATTTAGATAAGATAATTAATTTGTGAAAATAATTTAAAGAATGATTATTTGTGTATAATTAAATGTTAATTAATCAAGTATGATTGATTGAAAACGAGTAATTAGTGAATGATTTGTTAATTGATTGGGGATTGATTAATGAATTGTGTAAGCAAGTTTTAATTAATGAAGTAATTAATTTAATTTACTTTAAATTAATTAGAGATGATATAATTAATTTAATTCATTTTAAATTAATTATAGCTTATATGATTTGCTTATGTATGAATGGATGAAATTGTTTACCTGGAATGATTTAAGATCTCAGATATGAGAATTGATGTTATGTGATATTTATGCTATATGATAGGGATGCTTGATTTAAGTATGAATTATCTGTTATGATGATATGCATTATCTATTTGTAGTGATAATAATGATTATCTGTTTATGTTGATGTTGACTATCTATCTGTGTGGGTATTGAATTATTTTGAATTAAACTGTTAAGACTAAATAGACAACTTGGCCCTAAAAGACACGTTTTGGATTTCGATGAGACCAGGATCGGTTTTTCCGCATTAGGAACATCCGAAAACCACATCGATTCCAAATTAACGATAGATCGTGAATCTGAAGTGAAGATGAAGATTCAGAGTGCAAGGGTTATCGTCGTTAACTCTGAGGGTGATTCCAAAATGAGTGTAACGAGATAATGCCTTCGGTTTCGTTCGAACCCGCAACGAACTTGTATGGATTGAATGCTTTCAGCACATCGTCAGGCGGGCGATGAGCATTCTAAGAAATATGTTCTCTAAAGGTAATCGTAGCCTCAAGCCTCATCAACCGGGAATGGCTAAAACAGGGGAGGTGCAGCAAGGTTAGGTGGGTCATGCCCAAGCAGGACAAGATTTTCCCCTGTCTAGATGTCCCTTTTTATTCGGCTGTGTGGACAGTTGTGAGCTCCAACTGTCGGGGTTGTCTTGTTCGGGACTGTTCAGTAAGGAATGGTTCCGGCCTTGTGTTGCAGGGGATGAAGGGAGTAATCCTCGGTACGGTGATCTAGGCCCCGTACTGTGACGGGCGGTACCCCAGTAGCCCTGCCATTGTATGGAATCCAAAATCCAATAAGTGCCAATGGTTTTGATTGTATTACCCACTTTTGTGGCTAGTAGTTGGAATTTAATCATGTAACAATTTTGGCTATTTTCTATTTACTTGAAAACCCTAGACCTATTATAATATCACAGAATTTCCTATCAAATGTTTTGGTTAGCGTAAGATAAAAACTTACCCATGTTTATTTGTGGGGAGTCTACGTGATACCTTTTGTTTTCAAATGTTTTTCAAAGTTAAGCAACTTTAACCTGTTACTCATACCAGACCCATGTCTGACCCGGTGTTTATTTTTGTTTTTCATAAACTCTCGGGTACCCAAATTTTTACGGGTGGCCAAAGGATTCAGGTTAGATTTGACGAATTCTGGAGGAGCAATGGAGCAGGAGGCTTCTACGTCGTAGACTACATATAGTGTTCCGCTGTGTTGGTATCTTTGGGTTATTTGTTTAAGTTGTGTTGTATTAATTAGACAGGTATTTATAACTGTCTAGTATGTGATGTATTGATCTGTATAGCTCTGATATATGTAAAATTATGTAATATTTATGTGATCTATTATATTTTGTTCCATTCCGCTGTGAGATTCTGATGTCGTTGTTCTTCTTCTCTATTTTTTCTATTTTCTCATCCCTTTCTTTCTTCAAGACGATACGTCTTTCTGGGCGTAGAAAGGCGGGTCGTCAAAGTTGGTATCGGAGCGCTAGGTTGAGTGAATACCTAGGCTCTTGAGTGATTTCTATCTTGAGAGAGCGCATTTGTAATTTTAATATATATAAATATATATATAATTATTTCTACCTATTTGTTGGGTTACCTGTCCGGGTTATCTAATATAAGTTATAAAGTTAGATAGGGTAGTGGTGTGTGTATCACGACTACCAATGGTTGGAGTATGAATATTTGAGATTGGAAGTGTATCTGTCGAGACTGTAGACCTATTACCGTCTCGAGTGAGCTTTGGATGGAGTAAGGATTTCATTGGTCTCTGAAGGAAACCGGTTAAGGCTCGGAGTTCATTTGAGGTGTAAGTTTGGATGAGCTAGAGTTTGGACTCGTCAGTTTGGCTTGAGCAAGTCCGGATATCCTACCTCAGGATGTAGTAGCTGTGTGATGAGACACAGTGACTATGGAAGTCTTCGAAGATGTTTCTTTGGAATCAGTTAAGGAAGTGTAGCTGTTTCGATGTTGGGGCTGAGTTCAGTAGAATGTTTCTGTTTGGATCGAGGTCCGAGTCTCCGAAGAGCACTGGATTAGGAAATTTCTTGGCATTGGTATTGGCAAGGAAGTTTTTAACTTCTGCATCAGCAGTGGAGTTCAGAAATTGCATTGTGGTTCCGTTTCTTGGGTGAATTGGCTAATTAAGCGTAGGCTAATCTGTTTGGTAAAGAGAAAACAGTTTTTCTTTAGTAGTGGGCTAGATTGATCGCAAAGTGACTTGCGATTGTTTGAGTTTCTCTTGGGCTATATGATTTTTATGGTTATCTTCAGGAGGTTAGAATTTTTTCCGTGTTTAGAGATTGAGTTTGGTATCGACTGGATTCCAGGAGTGGTATCAATGGTTCAGTAAGGTGATTTTTGGAAAATGAGCTGGTGAAGCAGCTCGAGTTTTGGAGGAACTTCTGAATTTCTTGTATGGATCCGTTGAACCATAGTTCTTAGATGTTGTCCAGTTTGTCCTCGAGAGCATCATCAGCATTCTCACCTATTCTGATCAGAGTAGCGCAGTGGAAGCATGGTGGCAGCTGTTGGTGTGGGAATAACTAGAATTTGTAGTATTTTGGAATTAGAGAGTTTCTACTGGAAATTTTTCAGGATCTTAAGACCAGACTGGAACGCACCTGTATTATCTTCCCATATGAGAAGTAGTAAGATCAGTCTGCTGATTTTGGAATTGAAGTTGTGTTCTGATTTGTTTTAAAGTTAATCTTGGAAAGATCATTTTGGATTGTTTTTGGATCAGTTTGTTTCGGGGGATATCAGCAAGTGTAGAGCTGATCAGTATGGGTATATGCAGTCCAGGATCGTCAAAAGAGTATTTAGGATATCTGAGATTCGGAGTGTTTCACGTATCTCTGTGGGAGTACGTGTAAGAGTTATCTTTGATTGTAGAATCAGCAGTTCAGAGATTTTTGGTTGTTGAGTCAGACTTATCTGTAGTCTGATATTCTGTATTGTGGATCCAGATGAATAGAATCTCAGTAGCTTAGTAATATTGGTTGTTTGAATTTTTAGAAAGAATATCCTAATATTTATATTTGGGGAAACTCGAGAAAATTCTATTTAGGATTTTTATCTAGACAATTAGATTTGTTTGATTGGATAAATTGGTTGCTATGATTGCTAGCATATGATTGATATCTGTCTGTGTTTCAGTATTAAATCTTTAATTAAATTATTAAATAACCTTTGTTTTAAATTTTAGGGACGAAATTCTTTTAAGGGGGGAAGAATGTGATATCCCGGAAATTTTGACAATAACAATTTAATAATTTATGTCAAAATTTAATTGAATTGACCATATTGTTAATAATAAATTTGAGATAAATGTGATAATCTTCTTCAAAATAAATATTTAAACTGATAATCTATTTTTAAAGGCAAATAAATTGTTTTATATTTGTAATGTATACATATCTGTATATATTATAACTAGATAAATCTTTGTTTTAAATTTAATATATATATATATAGGCTTGTTTTCTTATTCTAACATTTTTGATAAATTAAAATAGGTTTCAAATTGATATTAAGCTACTAAATAAATAATCATATGATTTTAATTCCCAAACTAAAAACATAATTATTTAAAATTGATTTTAGTTTAAGTTTAAATTTAAATAGAAAGGTTTGTTTGTTCTTTTTAAATATAGCTTGGTAAAATAAGCAATTGATTAATAAAGAGATAATTTGTTTTGGAAATTATTTCTAAATTAATAATGAGTTATATTTGAATAATATTAATAATGTAATATTTTTACAAACGGATTTTTAATATGGATAGAAATTGCTATTTCAAAGTTTATTTAAATACATAAACATGAGAAGCTATGATATTATCATAAGTATTAAAAGAAGTAATAAGTAAATTAAATGTTTAATAGTTTAAGTTTAAAATATAAGAAAAGTAAAAATAGGAAATAGAACTAAACACTTAAGTTAGAAAATTTATAACAAATTAACTAAACCAACTTTATATTGGTACATGAAGCATTAAAATAAATAAAGTGAAAAAGGGAATATTAAGTACATCAAAAACGAAGCTGTCAGGCAAATAAAAATAATGCATATAACCTGTAAATAGTATGCAAGGTAAAAAAATAAACAAAGTATAATAGAATATCTATATATGTATCTACACAAAAGAAGATTAGTATTGAAATAAGACAAAAGAAAAGAAAATAAATCATAAACTGGCAATGTAATCTTGTATGTTGCCTGTAAGGATATATACAAGTACAAGTAAAAAGATACAAACCAGACTTTGAAATATTTGTTGCCTGTAAAATAACATACAAGGCAAGAACAAAGTAAGGAAAGATACAAACAAGGGAAGCAAAAGAAAGAAACATTTACATATGAAAATGTGGGTAAACATGAAACATAAAGTACTTAAGCATTTAATGCTTTCATCTCAGCAAACAATAAGGTCAATTCGAATTGTGTAAAAACTCATTTCAGCCTCCAAAATAAATATCTTGCCTGATAAAACAAAAGAAAAATTTCTGACCAATGTAATAATATAAGCAAATAAATCTGATCAAGGAGATAAGCTTGTTCCAGTAACACCTGCCCCTGTACAAACTCTTCTTTATATATATACGAAACCTGTCCTCTTTATATTGCAGTGCTAATTCATTCAACATAGCAAACCTGAAATACTATCTAAACTAAGCAAAGTTCAACTTAAACATCTACATAAAATTCAATACAAACCAGGGTCCATCTCTGGAAATCTGAGATTTTTAAAGTTTGAGTATCTTCTTTTCAAAATCTAAAGACAAGCCTGTGCATCTTTGAAACCAGAAGTCTGCATCTTTTCAAAACTAAAGCGTACATGCAGTTTATATATCTAGAACAAGGAAGCAAAAGCATTTTAGCATTCATGTTTTCAAGAAATTTCGAGCTAGCAAAATTTAAAAGCTTGCTTCAAAAATAAATAAAGCAGCTCTGTTTTGGAAAACTCAGGTGAGTAACATCACATCTGAAAATGTTTAAGTATATTTATTCTGCTATTTGTTCTCATTGAAATTTAGTTATTTGTGAGTACAGTTTTAAATATATCTCTGTGTTAAGGTATGAATATATGATAATCATTTCTGTGTATCCTTCTCTGTTTGATTCCAGGCTTAAGTTTACATAAAAATTCTTTTGTTCTTAATTCAAGCTTTAACAAGACATAAGTTTTGAATATAAAATGTTGTTATAACATAGACTTGAGTCTAAAAATTGGTTTAAAGGAAAAACAATCTGTATTATTTCTGGAAATACAGAACAACAGTGGAAAACTTAATTAAGTTAAAACCAAACTCTTACAACACATAGTTTCAGGCATATGAATCAAATGCTAAGACAAAAATTTGATTTTTAAAACCAGAATGACTATTTTTAGTTAAGTATTTAAGGTTTAGCTCGGGTTTGTATATGATATGTGAATCTGTGATTTTTGGGGTGATCTATGTGAATTTGGAATTCGAGTTTCTTTCTAGAGGAAGAAGTATGAATGGAGTTTTGTGTAAAAATGGTGGATGTTGATAAAATTCACCTGGGAATTCACGGTAGGGAATTTTCTTATTGAACCCTAATTTTTGCTGCGCGTATAGAATCGATCACCGCAGCCTCTATAGTGGATCGAGTGTTGCGTGCTCTTGAGGGGAGGTAGAGGAGACATAGACGTGGTGATGGCCGGAATTGTGGCGTCTCTGGTGAACGAGGTGGGATTGACGGCGAACTTTCAGGTTTGGATGTGGGTTATCAGTGTTTCCAGGTGGGAGCTCGAACCTTCTTTTTCGATTTCGAGTTGGATTGGACTTGTTGATGGTTGCGAGGGGGTGTTGGGGTGGTAGATGGTGTGGAGAGATCGTCAACGATGGTCTGCGTCGACCATCGGCACCGTGCATATGCACGGTGCACTATGTCATACCTGGATTGTTTTTGTGAGATAGGGAGTACTCGAGTTTTTAAGTGTTTCAACTCGGGAAAATACATCGCGCGACTTGAAGCGAGCTCGTGATTGACTCGGAGTAATGTGGGAAGGGGAAACCTGGGTAAGTTGTTACAGGTATTCAAAACCTGTAAAAATTTAATATTCTTTAAACTGGGTTTAAAAATGAGAAATGAATGTTTAACATGAATATTTAAGTAAAGGATGAATCAGAATTCAAATGAAGTTTGAATTTCAGTTTAAAATAAAATTAAGTTTTCAAATTTTAAATTATTCATAACCATTTTAAAAAGGGGAAATGTTACTCGAGTTTCACTCGAGTGATTCGAGTGTCCGACTCGAAGAAAAGTGGGGTTTGGCTCGTAGAAATAATTGTTTGTCTCGGGTATTTTTAGCTACAGGGTCTTAAACATGTAAGTTTTATAAAAATTTTAAAACCGTGCTTTTAAATGAAAATATACGTATTTAAAACAAAATTTTAAAACAAGATAAGTTTGGATTCAAATGTAGTTTGAATCTTAGTCTTTAAATAACTAACGATTTTTAAATTTAAAATTTGTTTTAAACTAATTTGAATGATAAAGTGAATTTTTAAATTAGACTTGAATTCAAATTGAAACCGTGTGTAAATTCCTTTAATATACTATTTTAAGATAACTATTATTTCAGTTGTAAAATAAAAAGAAGTTTGGAATTGATAAGATTAATTTGATTTCATTTTAAATCTTATATTTAAAATGAATTTAAAAGTAAATTTAAATTAAGTTGATTAAATACCTTATGGATGATAAATTGATTATTAAATAGAAAAAGAGTTTTAAAAATTTAAGACTTGTAATTATCAAATTAACTAAATGGATAATGAACGACTAGAATTAATTAACTCAGAAATGAAGAGTTAAATTTATTTAAAAAAGATATAAATTATAGGTAAATTAATTGGTAATTAGGAAATCATTGGTTTAATATGAAATTAATGATTAGTAATAAATTAATAAAGAATTAATTAATGAATTATTAAGACTAACTTAAAATGTAAGTTAATTACTTTGGGAAAATAATTAAAGGATTTCAATTAGTTAATGAAGGTCATTAATTGATGAGTAATTAAAGATAGTTAATTACTGAATGGTATTATCAGAGGTGATTAATAAATGTGGTTTAATTGAAGATTAATTACTTAAAGTTAATTAATCTAAAACAAGGAATTAATTAAAATGTATTTAGAAATCATTAATTGATATAATTAATGATTGGGTGATAAATTTAGATTAATTAATCAAGAATAGGAAATTAAAGAGTAATTAATTGGTGTAATTAAGAAGTAATGTAATGTTTGTAATTTAAGGTAAATTTCTATATTTAGATAAGATAATTAATTTGTGAAAATAATTTAAAGAATGATTATTTGTGTATAATTAAATGTTAATTAATCAAGTATGATTGATTGAAAACGAGTAATTAGTGAATGATTTATTAGTTGATTGGAGATAGATTAATAAATTGTGTAAGCAAGTTTTAATTGATGAAGTAATTAATTTAATTTACTTTAAATTAATTAGAGATGATATAATTAATTTAATTCATTTTAAATTAATTATAGCTTATATGATTTGCTTATGTATGAATGGATGAAATTGTTTGCTTGGAATGATTTAAGATCTTAGATATGAGAATTGATGTTATGTGATATTTATGCTATATGATAGGGATGTTTGATTTAAGTATGAATTATCTGTTATGATGATATGCATTATCTATTTGTAGTGATAATAATGATTATCTGTTTATGTTGATGTTGACTATCTATCTGTGTGGGTATTGAATTATTTTGAATTAAACTGTTAAGACTAAATAGACAACTTGCCCTAAAAGACACGTTTTGTATTTCGATGAGACCGGGATCGTTTTTTCCGCATTAGGAACATCGGAAAACCACATCGATTACAAATTAACGATAGGTCGTGAATCTGAAGTGAAGATGAAGATTCAGAGTGCAAGGGTTATCGTCGTTAACTCTTAGGGTGATTCAAAAATGAGTGTAACGAGATAATGCCTTCGGTTTCGTTCGAACCCGGAACGAACTTGTATGGATTGAATGCTTTCAACACATCGTCAGGCGGGCGATGAGCATTCTAAGAAATATGTTCTATAAAGGTAATCGTAGCCTCAAGCCTCATCAACCGGGAATGGCTAAAACAGGGGAGGTGTAGCAAGGTTAGGTTGGTCATGCCCAAGCAGGACAAGATTTTCCCCTGTCTAGATGTCCCTTTTTATTCGGCTGTGTGGACAGTTGTGAGCTCCAACTGTCGGGGTTGTCTTGTTCGGGACTGTTCAGTAAGGAATGGTTCCGGCCTTGTGTTGCAGGGGATGAAGGGAGTAATCCTCGGTACGGTGATCTAGGCCCCGTACTGTGACGGGCGGTACCCCAGTAGCCCTGCCATTGTATGGAATCCAAAATCCAATAAGTGCCAACGGTTTTGATTGTATTACCCACTTTTGTGGCTAGTAGTTGGAATTTAATCATGTAACAATTTCGGCTATTTTCTATTTACTTGAAAACCCTAGACCTATTATAATATCACAGAATTTCCTATCAAATGTTTTGGTTAGCGTAAGGTAAAAACTTACCCATGTTTATTTGTGGGGAGTCTTACGTGATACCTTTTGTTTTCAAATGTTTTTCAAAGTTAAGAAACTTTAACCTGTTACTCATACCAGACCCATGTCTGACCCGGTGTTTATTTTTGTTTTTCATAAACTCTCGGGTACCCAAATTTTTACGGGTAGCCAAGGGATTCAGGTTAGATTTGACGAATTCTGGAGGAGCAATGGAGCAGGAGGCTTCTACGTCATAGACTACATATAGTATTCCGCTGTATTGGTATCTTTGGGTTATTTGTTTGAGTTGTGTTGTATTAACTAGACAGGTATTTATAACTGTCTAGTATGTGATGTATTGATCTGTATAGCTCTGATATATGTAAAATTATGTAATATTTATGTGATCTATTATATTTTGTTCCATTCTGCTGTGAGATTCTGATGTTGTTGTTCTTCTTCTCTATTTTTTCTATTTTCTCATCCCTTTCTTTCTTCAAGACGATACGTCTTTCTTGGCGTAGAAAGGCGGGTCGTCACACTGGGACCGCTCATCCTCTAAGGATCCATTAAACTATTTTTTATGTAGTAATATTTCACTACTATAATAATGTCTACGGTAAAATAAACTTACTTTTAAATAGCGTTACGGGCTACCTATATCACCCTTCACACATAATAGTCCCAATAGTCCATCCAATATCATGATATCTCCAGATCGGGAAACTATCAAAAGATACCACAAGGGCTACGGGAGAAAACAAACTCAAAGTAAATGCTCGGTATGGTAGGTGACACGGCACACAAGGCAATGCCAGGGTACATATCCCAATTACGCACACTGGCTGGTGGTAACGCCGCAGCCACATATGGCCATCTAGGCACACACTCCCATATCAAAATCGGAGGATGGCCATCTAATCAATCACGAGTAAGAGTATAGTATCGAAGGAATGTGTCCGACCAGAGGAGCTACCCCTTTTGGCCCGAGATCGCTCCTGTTTTAGCCACCATAAGCCAACTCACAAGAGTCGGGTCCACGTAATATACCTCAAGAACATCGTCACCATCCTACTTCATTCTGGAATTTCCACCGCGTACACGGTTGTCAAAGTGGTTTTCGGTATCGACAGAGAGTATGCCAGATATTCGATCCCGGTCTCTTTAACAACCAATCGTTATTATAACCCGTGGTTATAATTTTAAAATATAATATTTTATACTTCAAAATAGAATATCATTTCAAATCCAAATCTTTATCAAAATAAAGATTAAATTAATTCCAAACCATTTCAAAAACATCATATCTTTCCAGAACTTCCTGTCAAATCATTTCAATATATCAAAATATCATATATTTACAAAACCACATTTCAAATCATTTTAATATATAAAAATGTTATATCTTTTCAAAATCACATTTCAAATCACTTTAATATATCAAAATATGATATCTTTTCAAAAACCACATTTCAAATCATTTTATTATATCAAAATATCATATCTTTTCAAAACCACATTTCAAATCATTTTAATATATCAAAATATCAAATCTTTTCAATATCACATTTCAAATCATTTTAATATATCAAAATATCATATCTTTTCAAAACCACATTTTAAATCATTTTCATATATCAAAATATCATGTCTTTTCATAACCACATTCATTTTATTGAAAATACCATTTCAACACACATTTCAAAATAGTTTATATTTCAAAACAAATTACTTCGTTTTAAATCATAAAAATGAATTAATTTATTATATTTAATAATTAAATTATTTAATTTTCAAAATTTTCAACTTTCAAAGTTCATTTATTCACTTAAGTTTATCAAAACAGTGAAAATTCACTTTTCGCAGCATCTAGAAAACGCTATGGAAAGTTACATTCAAAACAGTTCAATTTAACAAAAGACAGCATTTTAAAAATTCTTTAATGGGGTTTACTTATATTTTAAATAAACTTAGTGAAATTCAACAATTATAGCACTTACATAAAGTGCTATAATAGCCTTTAATTCAATTTAGCTTTTTAGTTCATTATCATCAACTACAACATTTACAAATGCTGTAATATCATTTACATTACAATTAATAGCATTTCAAAAATGCAGTTAATTAAATTCAAATATTCAATATAATTTCACAACCAATTATATTCTTATTTAAAACATTTTTAACATATAAAATCATACATTTTCACATTTAAAAACATCATTTAATTTTTCTTAAGTTCATGATTTTGTAAAGTTAAATTTCCATTCACAAAATCAAGAATTAATAATAATTTACTTATTAAATTTCAACATTCAGTTTTAAATTCATTGAATTAAATTTCAACTTAACACTTAAGTTTAAAATTTCAAAATATAACCTAATTTCAGTTTTATTTACTTATCTTAAAATTCACTTTTAAGCCAAATTCACAAATTCCCATTTTGGTTATATTTCAAAATTTCAACTTAAATAATCATTCATTTCTCGTTTTAACTTATATTCAAAAATCGTTAATATATTATAAAATCACTTTAAATTCATTTTAATTCAACTTAAATAATCATTCATTTCTCATTTTCTAACTTTTCCATAATTTATTTAACTTATAAATTTCCAGAAAATAATTAATACTTTACAGAAATTATTTTTAATTAAGTTTAAATCAAAATATAGTAATATTTACATTACTTAAATATTTTTAAATTTTTCAGAAAACACATTTTAACTACGGATCTGTATATAATTTTCTAGCCTAGGTAAAGTAATACAGGTAATATGTCATTTCAACCCGTAATTTACAAAGAAAATCCGAGTTTTATCATTTCAAACCCGCAGTCCCAAGTAAATGATATAAATTGAAAATCGCTCAGGCCTATCATTTCAGCCCATAACGATTTTCCCCTATTCTAAAGTCCATTCGAGTATATATCATTTCAACCCATAGTGATTCTAATCTAAAGGGAAATTGCCGTGTGTTAAACTGATAAAAATAACAGAACAACATAATATGACAGTAGCAGATGATATAATAGGTGTTTAAGCATGGGTGAACATCATATAATCATATCATAGCAGATGTGATATGGTTATGCATTTTTACAGATTCAAAAGGGGTCAATTTACTAGTTATATATGTACATATTGTCAGGTGAGAATAACTCACTTGTTTAAGCTGGAGATGACAACCAAAACACACAACACAGAATCTTTGAAGACACAACAACACAAATAAGAATTGAGTGGGAGAGCCAAAGATAAATCTCCTTGGATACATGAGACAAACAAATATATAAAACATAAGTTTCAAAACAAGATATACTTAAACAATGTTAGAAATGGATTGAATAAAACAAAACCAAAACTATTGCACTTGCTTTCTACCACCTATGCTTCAGCTCCATATCTGAAATGGCATGGCTAAAGGCATGGTTTGGATCTGGTTTGGGTTCCTAATGGTCGGCCTAGCATGGGAAAATGACGGAGCAAAATATGGTAGGGAGATATGAGCATGAACACAACAACTATAAGGCAACACACAATGTTTTCAAGGCACAAAAGGTCACGACCAAGGCACTCCAAGTCACAGCCAGTCTTCAGGTGGTCAACTAAAGGTGTGAAAGAGGTGTATGGGTCAGAAAAAGGCTAGTGGTGGTGGAATAAGTGGCGGCCAAGGGGTGGAAAATGATGGTGGAAGCAATAGGTGTTAGGCTATGGTGCATATAGGTGAAGTTTGTGTAGATTTAGGTGGAATTTGATCAACTATTGGGAACGGCCAGTGGCTTGGGGCTGGAGAGGAGGTGGTGTGTGGTTTAGGCGGTGGAGGAGGTGGCCATGGTGGCTGGAGTGGTGGGGCCGAACCTGAAATAGAAGAGAAGGCCACTAAAAATCAACATAAACAAGTAGAAAAACAAGAAGAAAAACAATGGAAAAAGAAAAAAAAATTACCAAACTCTTGGAGATGATAGAGGATGAAATTTTTTCAGATGAGAAGAAAAATGTTTTACGTGAATGAGAAAAAAAAAGGCGGCTGAAGAAATGAGGAGGTGTGGCCAATTGAATGAAAAGTAAGGTTGAATGTGAAATGGTGGAAGATAAAGAGCCATTGGAAACCAAAAGTCAAAACCTTTTCAAATTAACTTTAATTTATTTATATAAGTTTAAATTACCGAGAATAATAATAATTTCAGCAAAAATTCCGAATATGCAGCAAAATATAAAATATAAATAAATTATTATTAATTATATATGGTAAAAGTAAGAAAATAGCTCAGAAAATGCAAACTAGTGAAGCAAATTTGAAAATAAACAAAATAAATTTTGGAAAAATTATATGGACTTGGAAAATATTAAAAATAAATATAAGAATACATAATAAACATGCCTTCACAAAATAAATAAATAAATTTTAATTAAATATAATTTAAATGAAGAAAATAGTAAAGAAAATAGAAACTAGACTTTAAAATAGAAAATAAATCCAATAAGCTTTGAAAAAATTCAAATATCACTTTAAAAATATTTAAAAGTCAAAATATAAATATAAAATAAATATACAAATTGTAATAAGATATATCAAGTAAAAATATCATTTATATAAATTAAAACAAAGAATATTGTTAAATAACCCTATATACACACAATATTGTAAAGGGTATAACTTTCACAATTTAAATCCAATTTCAACGAAACGAAAAGCAGTATTCATGATATTAAATCCATTTTCATAATAAAAGATAAAATTGAAGAATTCAAATATTTAAATTTAAAATTTAAAAGTCAAAGTTTGACCAGTTTTGACCACAACTCCATTTTTCAGGAAAATATTCAATTTATACCAATTTGAAATTATAAGTCATATAATAATCAAAATTTAAATTTAAAAATGAAATGTTAAAATAAAACAGGTTTAAAATAATTTCAAAATAATATAAAGTCAAATTTAAATTATATGCAAAAAATCTAGGGTTGTTACACTCTCCCCCACTTGATACTTTTCGTCCCCGAATAGGAATGAGGTACGGGAAAGCACAGAAAAAGATAAAGTGAATTAAGATTAAGACAAGATGACAAGGAGATTGAAATTATACATGATAACTATTGTTATAGGTAAGTTTAACAAGGTGGAGATCATCAAAGATTATAGAAAGATTTCTAAATAGAAAATTATAGAAAAATGCCTACACCAGCCTGAATCAAGATAAGGAAAAATAAGGACAACCAAAAGATAGTATGAAAAACAAAATAAAATAATAAGTTAGAAACCATTTAAATTTCAACTTAAATAATTAATTAATTTTTACACAAGTTAAATAAATCTTAACTATCTCAAATTTTATTATCTTATCTTCTAATCATCTTAAATTAACAATTTCTAAGATCATGGATTTGAAAAATTATCATTCATTATACTCATAATGTACTTAATAAATTTAATTCTTCTTTATTCCTACTTAAAGTTAAATTTATTCCACTCAATATATTTTGTCATCTATGCCCTTTATACTTACTGTTATTATAACTGCTTTAATTTATTGTTAGTTCCATTAACATCATTTTATATTATAAATTATTCAATTAACCTTTTATTCTATTTACTCATGTTAATAATTTTATAACTAAAATTTAAGTGTATAACATTTATTTTAATCATTCAAATTTTATTTATAAAATCTTTTATATTGTATATTATCCAATTACATTGTTAACTTCTGTATAATTTGGGTAAGTTATATTTAAATGCAATTGAGTATTATACAAATAAAACTTTCTAACTCTCTCATCTCAAGTTTGAATCATTTATCTAAAATTTTGATTTTTTTATAATTGAAATGATTCTTTAA
The DNA here is from genome assembly GCA_030765085.1 of Allium cepa. Taxonomy (NCBI): domain Eukaryota; kingdom Viridiplantae; phylum Streptophyta; class Magnoliopsida; order Asparagales; family Amaryllidaceae; genus Allium; species Allium cepa. The sequence continues at coordinate 363,617,130 of CM060942.1, forward strand.
GATAAAGTTTAAGAATAAAATTTTCGATTCCTTCAAACCATTTAGAGATAATTAAATATATATACATAATATGTCAAATCAAATTTAAATCATATATCTATATATATATATATATATATATATTATAAATCCAGTCTTATTTTAGAAATTCAAATCAATTAATTTTCCCAAAACAAAGCTGAAGCAAGACTACAGAACGGTCTCTTCACTTCGAAACTCGAAAATGAACGTCGGTGATGTCGCGGTCATCACCGAAGTTATTTTACAGTGACAAAGAGAAGAGCACTAATTTTAAACTTTAAAATTTCTTGGAAACAAATTTCTATTAGAAAATATTTTAAATAATATACCTATTTTAAAACTTTAAACACAAGGTTTGAAACCATTAGAAATTAAATTCTCAATTTTTTTGTTTTAAACTCATTTCAGTTCCTAAATAAATTTATAAACAGCTATTTATAAATTCAGTTATAGAACAATAAATGATAAATCAAGTATTATCATTTCAAATGATTAATTTAAATCAACTTATTAAGTTCCATAAATTTACTTATAGAAAAATTTATTTCATTAACCAAATTTTTAAAATAATATTGTGTCAGTTTGTTCTATCAAAGTGTGTTAGAAATCCAATCGATAACATTGATTAGACGAATCAATCGGAAACCCAAATCAACATCAACAACTCAAATAACACAATATAAAACAAAACATTAATATCGATTTACAAGTACAATTCAAAATGTTTGGAAGGTAGATTGGAAACAAAAGAAAAGATGATTGAATAACAAAATAGGGAGGTGGATAAGCTTAAATAAATCACGGGCAACCTTAACCGGGTCAATCGTGAGTAGAAGAATAAGATCGATGTGGATTTTTTAGAGTAAATCTACATTCGATCTCAATATATACAGTTTCGAATAACAAAAGATATTAGCATCTAAACCAAGGATAGATATAAATCTCTGGTGAATCGATGCTAATTGTAAAGGAGTTTCCCCCTTTACAAATGAATTTTTTTTGAGATTGGCGGGACAGCAAATTCACTATAAAGCTCATACGAAGTGGAGTTATGGGATACTCCAGAATCAAAAGGAGATGAATAGTGAGGGACTCGAATGAATTTTGGAACCACAGGGAACGTTCCAAAGTTCAAATGGAATTTGAATCAAAGAGAAAGAGATTCAAGTTTGCATGAAAGTGATTCTGTAACCAAATTTTCCACACATTCTAAGTTTTGCCTCAAAGCCAAAGCTCTGATACCAACTGTAACAACCCGATATTTTCGACCATTCGCATCCATTATAAGTGTATATGTAGACACTCATGCCGGAATTGAATTTCTCAAAATACCGCGTTGTAAATAAAATTTGACAAATCTCAGAATATACAGTAAATAATAATCACAGATCACAGACACAAAGTAATAATAGTGCAGCGGAAGTAAAAGAAATAGTAGTTCATGAAGCTACTATATAAATATATCAGAGCGAAATAAGATACAACAGAATAAGTAAAGTACAACAGAAGTCTCAAGATGATAACCAAGTACAAGCTGGATAGAACAACCGAACTGGAATAGATAAAACAAGATAAGCAGATAATCTCCAGCGATTCCAATCTCCAGAAAGTGGAATCCAAATCTGTGAATAACTCAAGCTGACCCGAGCGTAAATAAAATATACAAACACTCGAGTCAGAACAATATATATTTATATAATGTAAACCAACTCAAGTGAACTGTAATAAGGTACAAGTAACTTAAAGGATGCCTGGGACCGCCCATCCTCTAAGGATCCATTAAACTATTTACTATGTAGTAATATTGCGCTATTATAATAATGTCTACAATAAAATAAACTTACTTTTAAATACCGTTCTGGGCTACCCATATCACCTTTCACACATAATAGTCCCAGCAGTCCATCCAATATCATGATAACTCCAGATCGGGAAACTATCAGAGGATACCACACGGGCTACGGGAGAAAAACAAACTCGCAGTAAAGGCTCGGTATGGTAGGTGACATGGCACACAAGGCAATGCCAGGGTAGATATACCAATTACGCACACGGGCTGGTGGTAACGCAGCAGCCACATACGCCCACCTCGGAGCACACTCCCATATCAAAATCGGAGGATGGCCATCTAATCAATCATGAGTAAGAGTATAGTACCGAAGGAATGTGTCCGACCAGAGGAGCTAACCCTTTTGGCCCGAGATCACTCCTGTTTTAGCCACCTTAAGCCAACTCACAGGAGTCGGGTCCATGTAATATACCTCAAGAACGTCGCCACCATCCTACTTCATTCTAGAATCTCCACCGCGTACATGGTTGTCAAAGTGGTTTTCGGTATCGACAGAGAGTATGTCAGATATTCGATCCCGGTCTCTTTAACAACCAATCGTTATTATAACCCGTGGTTATAATTTTAAAATATAATATTTTATACTTCAAAATAGAATATCATTTCAAATCCAAATCTTTATCAAAATAAAGATTAAATTAATTCCAAACCATTTCAAAAACATCATATCATTCCAAAACTTCCTGTCAAATCATTTCAATATATCAAAATATCATATATTTACAAAACCACATTTCAAATCATTTTAATACATCAAAATATCATATCTTTTCAAAATCACATTTCAAATCATTTTAATATATCAAAATATGATATCTTTTCAAAAACCACATTTCAAATCATTTTATTATATCAAAATATCATATCTTTTCAAAACCACATTTCAAATCATTTTAATATATCAAAATATCATATCTTTTCAAAAACCACATTTCAAATCATTTTAATATATCAAAATATCATATCTTTTCAACCACATTTCAAATCATTTTAATATATCAAAATATCATATCTTTTCAAAACCACATTTCAAATCATTTTAATATATCAAAATATCATATCTTTTCATAACCACATTCGTTTTATTTAAAAAACCATTTCAACACACATTTCAAAATAGTTTATATTTCGAAACAAATTACTTCATTTTAAATCATAAAAATGAAGTAATTTGTTATATCTAATAATTAAATTATTAAATTATCAAAAATTTCAACTTTCAAAGTTCATTTATTCACTTAAGTTTATCAAAACAGTGAAAATTCACTTTTCGCAGCATTTTGGAAAACGCTACGGAAAGTTACATTCAAAACAGTTCAATTTAACTAAAGACAGCATTTTAAAAATGTTGTAATAGAGTTTACTTAAATTTCAAATAAACTTAGTGAAATTCAATAGTTATAGCACTTACATAGAGTGCTATAATAGCCTTTAATTCAATTTAGCTTTTTAGTTTATTATCATCAACTACAACATTTACAAATGCTGTAATATCATTTACATTACAATTAATAGCATTTTAAAAATGCAGTTAATTAACTTCAGATATTCAATATAGTTTCACAACCAATTATATTTTTATTTAAAACATCTTTAACATATAAAATCATACATTTTCACATTTAAAAACATCATTTAATTTTCCTTAAGTTCATGATTTTATAAAGTTAGATTTCCATTCACAAAATCAAGAATTAACAGTAATTCACTTATTAAATGTCAACTTTCAATTTTAAATTCATTGAATTAAATTTCAACTTAACACTTAAGTTTAAAATTTCAAAATACAACTTAATTTCATCTTTATTTACTTATCTTAAAATTCACTTTTAAGTCAAATTCACAAATTCCCATTTTGGTTATATTTCACAATTTCAACTTAAATAATCATTCATTTCTCATTTTAACTTATATTCAAAAATCATTAATATATTATAAAATCGCTTTAAATTCATTTAGTTGAAATTATCATAAATTTATCATAGTTTCATATTTAATTTAATTTCCAGTTATAATTAAATCAAAATTTCCAAAATAACTTACATTCAAATTTTCTAACTTTTCCATAATTTTTTTAACTTATAAATTTCCAGAAAATCAATAATACTTTGCAGAAATTATTTTTAATTAAGTTTAAATCAAAATATAGTAATATTTACATTTCTTAAATATTTTTAATTTTTTTAGAAAACACATTTTAACTACGGGTCTGTATATAATTTTCCAGCCTAGGTAAAGTGATACGGGTAATATATTATTTCAACCCATAATTTACAAAGAAAATCCGGGTTTTATCATTTCAAAACCACAGTCCCAATTAAATGAAATAAATTGAAAATCGCTCAGGCCTATCATTCAGCCATAACGATTTTCCCCTATTCTAAAGTCATAGTGATTCTAATCTAAAGGGAACTTACAGTGTGATAAACTGATAAAAATAACAGAACAACATAATATGACAGTAGCAGATGATATAATAGGCGTTTAAGCATGGGTGAATATCATATAATCATAACATAGCAGATGTGATATGGTTATGCATTTTTACAGATTCAAAAGGGGTCAATTTACTAGTTATATATGTACATATTGTCAGGTGAGAATAACTCACTTGTTTAAGCTGGAGATGACAACCAAAACACACAACACAGAATCTTTGAAGGCACGAAAACACGAATAAGATTTGAGTCGGAGAGCCAAAGATAAATCTCCTTAGATATATGAGACAAACAAATATATAAAACATAAGTTTCAAAACAAGATATACCTAAACAATGTTAGAAATGGATTGAATAAAACAAAACCAAAACTATTGCACTTGCTTTCTACCACCTATGCTTCAATTCCAGATCTGAAATGGCATGGATAAAGGCATGGTTTGGATCTGGTTTGGGTTCCTAAAGGTCGGACTAGCATGGGAAAATGACGGAGCAAAGTATGGTAGGGAGATATGAGCATGAACACAACAACTATAAGGCAACACACAATGTTTTCAAGGCACTAAAGGTCACGGCCAAGTCACTCCAAGTCACAGCCAGTCTTCAGGTAGTCAACTAAAGGTGTGGCAGAGGTGTATGGGTCAGGAAAAGGCTGGTGGTGGTGGAGTAGGTGGTGGCCAATAGGTGGAAGATGATGGTGCAAGCAATAGGTGTTAGGCTATGGTGCATATAGGTGAAGTTTGTGTAGATTTAGGTGGAGTTTGATCAACTATTGGGAACGGCCAGTGGCTTGGGGCTGGAGAGGAGGTGGTGGGTGGTTTAGGTTGTGGAGGAGGCGGCCATGTTGGCTGGAGTGGTGGGGCCGAACTTGAAGTAGAAGAGAAGGCAAGTAAAAATCAACATAAACAAGTAGAAAAACAAGAAGAAAAACAATGGAAAAAGAAAAAAAAATTACCAAACTCTTGGAGATGATGGAGGCCGAAATTTTTTCAGATGGAAAGAATTTTTTTTACGTGAATGAGAAAAAAAAGGCGGCTGAAGAAATGAGGAGGTGTGGCCAATTGAATGAAAAGTAAGGTTAAATGTGAAAGGGTGGAAGATAAAGAGCCACTGGAAACCAAAAGTCAAAACCTTTTCAATTTACCTTTAATTTATTTATATAAGTTTTTATTACTGAGAATAATAATAATTTCAGTAACAATTTTGAAAATGCAACAAAATATAAATAAATAATTATTAATTATATATGGTAAAAATAAGAAAATAGCTCAGAAAATGCAAACTAGTCAAGTAAATTTGAAAATAAACAAAATAAATTTTGGAAAAATTATATGGACTTGAAAAATAATAAATAAAAAGATAAGAACACATAATAGACATGCCTTCATAAAATAAATAAATAAATTTTAATTAAATATAATTTAAATGAAGAAAATAACAAAGAAACTAGACTTTAAAATTGAAAATAAATTCAATAAGCTTTGAAAAAATTCAAACATCACTTTAAAAATATTTAAAAGTCAAAATATAAATATAACATAAATATACAAATTAGAATAAGATATATCAAGTAAAAGTATCATTTATATAAATTAAAACAAAGAGTATTGTTAAATAACCCTATATACACACAAATTTGTAAAGGGTATATCTTCCACAATTTAAATCCAATTTCAACGAAACGAAAAGCAATATTCATGATATTAAATCTATTTTCATAATAAAAGATAAAATTAAAGAATTCGAATATTTAAATTTAAAATTTAAAAGTCAAAGTTTGACCAGCTCTGACCACAATTCCATTTTTCAGGAAAATATTCAATTTATGCCAGTTTGAAATTATAATTCATATAATAATCAAAATTTAAATTTAAAAATGAAATGTTTGAAATAAATAAGTTTAAAATAATTTCAAAATAATATGAAGTCAAATTTAAATTATATGCAAAAAATCTAGGGTTGTTACAATTGCTATGAAACTTGAAATCCTATAATAATTCACCGTTATGGATCCGACGAAACTAGTTTCATCAAAATCCGAGTCAGTGGCCAAAATGGTTATTTCCACATTATTTAAATAAATTAATATTAAATTTATTAAATCACTTCTCCAATTCAAATTTAATAAATCACAATTTCTATCATTTTGGCTTACTTAGAAATTTATAATCCTTTATATAAATTTCTATATCAATTTATTATTGAATGTTGCATAATTTCTAGTGTTAAATTTCAATTTCAATAAGTTCAGTAGTTATAAATTAGATTTCCAATAAATTCATTTATTTGATTTTCAATCCGGTTATTAAATCAATTGTCATCTTATGGATATAATTACCACTGGTTTATGTCTTAGTACATTAATATTCTCCAATTACCAATTTAATCTACATTAACTGCACTAATTAAGTGAATTAATTGAAATTGATTTCAAATTAAATTTAATGAACTAAATAAATAGGTAACTTATAACAATTGTTACCATTAACTTCTAATTTCACATAAGTTTATCACTTACCAACCAATGTTACAATTACTTATATAATACTGGTTTTATTCAATCACCATTGATTGTGCTATTTCATACATTAATTCAATATTTACATTTGTTTTCCTATATTCCATTTATAACCAAGTATAACCTTTACAATAGTTTCAATTGGTTGAAATTTCATTCAAATTGTAAATGATTAACTTTAACTGACATTGTTATGTTTCATTTTAGTTATTATTTCACTATTTAATTACAAATTTTATATCTTTCAAAAGTAAATTACCAAAGTCTTGCTAAATTAATAATTTTTAATTATCGAAAAATAAGGGTTGTTACACTCTTCCCCACTCAAAACTTTTCATCCCCGACAAAGAAAAAGAATGGGAGAGAAGAAATTAAGAAATCAACATCTTATTCGAAATATTAAATTTATAAACAATTAATTTACATAATTAAATAATTTAAATAAAATATATCAATTTATAACGATTAAATCCTTTCATATTCAAGTTAACAAAAGTATGGAAACATTTCACAAAATTTTCCAAGTCTAAAATTGTCAAAAAATTTCGGTAGAGTCTCCTTTATACGGTGAGGTCTGGAAATAATAATAATATCAAAAATAACAATGTATATCATAATGTTCCAAAATAATATATCCCAACAGCGGGAAAACAATATAATATCGCTATGAAACCATAATCTGAGAACGTACCATTTGTCGGGCAAATAACACTTATTTTATGAAACCAAAAGCAGTAGCAATTGCTTCTATAACCTGCATTTCACTTATATAATCCAGAAGGGTTGATAATTATATAAGAGAAATATTTATATTGCTTCAACTTATAACAAACAAAACATAACAATATTCTATTGCAAAAACATACAACAAGCACTTGAAATAGAACCATAAACCCATCACATGAAATCAAAATAATCGACCATCCGTCCATAGCAATCAAACAAATGATTTTGTTCGGGTTTAGACACCTTAAATCATATAGAATGACAAATAAACTATTAAGTGTACCATTTACTCAACAGTCTTAGATAAAACTCAACATATTATTCATGCATCCAAACAATTTAAAGTATCCTTGCCTAAACAATCCATAAACCAAACAAACAACAATTTCCAAACATTATTTAAGTTTATTCTAATTAATTTCCTTTTTATATCATCTTTTTCACCATTTTCATTCATACCATGATTATTTATTTTTTATTTCTTACAAAGTTAAATTTCCATTCATTATTTATATATATGTTATTTACATTTCCTTACATATGTGAGTCATATACAATTGTTTAAGCATATGTAAATCAATTCTTAAAATACTATATAGGTTTCCTCGTAAATGAATTCAGATTCATTCATTCAGTGTTTATTTTCATTTATTTTCATTCATTTCTTACAAAAATTCATTTTTCTTACTTTTCGTTTATTTATATAATGTCAAAAAATTTCATTGCTATACATTCATTTCTTACATAAATTATGTCCATTCAATTGACTATAAAATCAATGAATTCAATGTTTAGGTTTTACATACATTTTATTACTGTTTAGTTCACATTTATGAACTTATACTTGGTTCCCATTAGATATTACTATTCCTTAATTTAGAAGTTCATATTTAAGTTCTTACTTTTTAATTTACATTCATCCTTTCTTGTATAATGTCAGTGAATATTAAATCCAATTTCTAAATCATTTCAACTTTCCGAAGTTATAGTCATTTAATTTAGTATAGTATTCATTTTATTCTTTACTTTAACTATAAATAGCTTCAAATAATAACTTAAGTTTATGATTATTTACTTACAGTACATCATTTTATTATTACCTTCTATTTAGTACAATTTCAATTATAACTTAAGTTTATAAAAAATTTCAATATCAAAGTTCTTATTTATAAAGTAATTCCATTAAATACTTTCACTACTTTGGTTTTACTTGTATAACATTCTATTACATATCCTATTCAACATTCCAACTTTTTAAATGTTTAGGTACATATGTTTTTAAGAATGAAATTGGAAGCCATAAGTTTATCTTATTTTTATTAATTAACTTAATGTTCAATAATTTTCATTTTCTTATTTTCATATCCTTAAGTTTACAAGTTACAAGTTTCAAATGTCTTGTATATTTCATTTAACTTAGCATTTACTTTCTTATGTTCATTTTAGAGGTTCCAATTATTAAATATATTTATAATTTCATTACATTACAATAATTGAAAGCTCTATTTTATTGAAATTTAAGAACTAGATGCCGGGTTCCATTCCAAATCATTTAAAAATAATAGATAGATGTATATACTTACAACATATATATCCAATTATATTTAAAACAATTTGGAATTTATATTTTTTTATCAAAATAAATCTGCAGCAAGACCACAGTGGTCTTCCCACTTTGAAATCGAAAATGAACGTCGTTGATGCGTGCACTCATCAACGAAATTATTTTCCAACGATGGAGAGGGGAGTACCGAACTTATTCCCTTTAAAAGTGCTTTTAAAACTTTCTTTCAAATCATTTTAAAATATTTATGCCGAAAAATACTTCCAAATAATATTAATATTGTATTCCAAAATCATTCAAAAGAAATTTTCAAAGTTTCAGAACTTAAGTTTTCTAATTTCAATTTATATTCATTTTATTTATAAGTCTTATCTTCAATCAATGTATATAAATTTCACTGCCCAACAAATAAATATATCACAACCTAATATATCGTTTATAATTATTTTATATACAAAAATATATAATAGGCAAAATTATTTCATTTATCTATATTTCAAAACAAATATTGTGTCATTCTGCCCTATTATGTGTTTAGAAATCCCAATCGGTATCATAGCATCCTATGCACCAACCGGAATTTATAAATACAAAATGGAACAAATTAACACAATATAAAAACCTTTTATAACACCAACAAATACGCTCTCTCATATATACACTCAGCGACTCATTCTAGGGTATTACTACCCTATTTAATATGAGTCAAACCCCACAAATCTAAGGTTATTGCTAAACCAAAGCTCTGATACCAACTGTTATGACCTGCCTTTTTGGATGTTTTAAGAAGACACACACGTCAAACTCAAACCATTCAAAAGGGCAGATTGTTATGGGGTAAATAAGAAAAAGAGAAGAAATAAAAGCAAATACAGAATCTCGCAGCGGAACGACAAAATATAATAATCAAAATAACAGTTCATGAAGCTATTTACAAACATTGATTATACTTATACAACACAAATCAGAGTTATACATATCAAAGATAAATAAATGACAATGCAGCGGAACAGTATGATGCCATGGAATAATATAGTAAATAATAATAAAATCTTCGTCTTTGTCCTCCAGAAACACTTCTTCAAATCCTGAAATGCTAAGGCTGACCCGAGCGAATTGAAAAGACAAAAACATTCGAGACATAACTAAAAGATCATATGTAAGTTAAATAAACGGTAAATATGCGTGTGACGGCGTCAGAGATGTTTACGCGGTTTGACATTTTCTATCCAGTGTTTGACATGAGTGGAGTAACTCAAGAGATGTTCGAGATTCACAAACCTAAGGATCCGTTAAACTATCTACTATGCAATACAATACGCTATTATAATATATTTATAGTAAAGTAAACTATTAAAATAACAATAAGGCTTTACCTATATCCACCTTAATACATTTTATATATTCCCATAGTTTACACAGTACCGTAACTTTCCATAAAATGGGCTTATCAGAGAGCACTCCATAGCTATGGTGCAAAACAAACATGTAGAAGGCACGCTAGGGCATGTGAATTTACGACAAAACTAGGCAATGCCATGGTAGATATACTAATTACACTTCCGGGTTGGTGGTAATGCATAGCAGCTACTACCACCCACCTCGAAATACACTCTCAAATAAAAGTCAAGGGAGGACACCAAATAAATCACAAAGTCAGAATATAGTATCGAAGGAATGTGCTCGATCGGAGGAATGACCTCACTTGGCCCGTCGATCGCTCTTGTTTTAGTCATATCTATGCCGACTCACGGAAGTCAAAGTCATGTCATACCTTATACGGAAATCGTTCATCAAACCATCCTACTTCATTTTTGGAATCTCCACCACGTACACAATTATTAAAGTGGTTTTTCGTATTGGCAGAGAGTACGACAATATCCGATCACAGTCTCTTCAACAACCAATTACTTATTACATACTGGATGGCTCTTTTAAATTTTCAAATCAATTCATAGTTGATATCAATATATCGTATTCAATTCAAATCATATCACTTTCGAAATCATATTCACTTTCGCAATCATATTTTCAAAATAGGTTAAACCCTCATTTCAATATCATCATATTTATTCAGAATATGTTATATAAATCCTAACTTAGGTTATTACATCATTTCGTCATATTTGCATTTAAATCAATGAATTTAAATATAAACACTTCCCCTTTTCATAGTCTAAAACTTTAGGAAATAATTTAAATGGTTATAAATAGTTAAAATAGTTATAAATAGTTAAATACTCTAAAGTGGTTTAATTATAGATTAAAGATACTGTTAAATTTATTTAAGATAGTTAAATAGATTTAAATAGATTAAATATAATTAAAATAGATTAAGAAGCTTTAAAATGGATTAATTAGTTTAAAAATCAATTTAAATGGTTTAATATAGGTTAAATATAGGTAAAATAGGTTAAAATAGTTTAATCATTTGAAAATCTTAAAATTTAGGATCTTTTCCATAATATTAATTTTTTATAAAACAGTTTATATGAAAAATATGAATTTGAATTTATTATAAGTTTAGACTATTCATTTTCTTCCAATACATTTGGGATATTTCAATTTCCAAAACCCAATTTCATGTCTTTCAATTCAATTTCTCAATAAAATATTAAATTCAGTATCGCTTCCAAAACCTTGTTTGAAATATCAATTTAAAGTATTCCAATTTCAATATATTTCAAAGTTATATTTCGAACAATTTTAATATCTCAATTTCGACAAACCTTACTTATACTCCAAATTCAACTTTTAAAATTTCAATTTAATTTCTTTAAACAATTCCTTTAAACCAATTCAAATTTCAACATAAACATGATTTCAACCATAATTCAATTTATATAAATCAAATTCTTATTTCAAAATATCATTTAACTAAATTCAAAAATTAAAGACTTTAGAATCATTTAATCTAACCAATCTAGTGTTCGTACCCTAGGGTCAAGTGATATGGATGTTTATCATTTCAATCCACAATTTAAAATTTATGGTTATATATCATTTCTAACCGAAATCCCGAATTAAATAAAAATCCATAAAATCGCTTGAGTCTATATCAACCCATAACGATTTTTCTCCGGTTGATAGATCATTCGGGCATGTCATTTCAACCTATAGTGAACTTGCAAATTATAACGATATAAAATACAACATCCACTCATCCAATATCAATAATCAAACACCCATCACAATCATCATCCAAATCAATCAATAAACATCAATAGATAACAAGTTATCATTTACAGGTAATTAGCTGGTAATTTAAATTCAATAATAAATTAAATGACAATTTAATTCAAAATAAATTCAAATTAACTGGAATGATGATTTAACTATGTCATATAGCCATAATTAAATTGCTAATCACATCATAAATTAATTTAACTTACATAAGAAATTTTATAAGTTTTGAGTGTGTCAAAACACTCACTTTTGAATTTGAATCGAATTTAAATCCAATTTAGGGCCAAAATTCAAGTAGTCTTAGAATTCGTCCAAACTAGGGTTTAAATGTTCGGAATTTTGATACGATCTCAATGGAACAAACCGCGCATAAAACGGACCTCGTATGAGAAAGTTATATAGGTTAGAAGTTATACAATTTAATTTAATACAAATAAAATAATAAATAAATCTTTACATGTCACCAGCACGTATAGTGCCGAGCATCTCAACGCCAAAACCCTCGTATAGCCGTCGTCGACTCAGTGAAATTTCGGCTGTCTCTACGCCGACTATCACCCCAACCAGCCTTCTCCGTTGGCCAGCCCACCCCAAGCCGCAACCAATGACCACCATCGCGGCAATTCCGGCGCTCCCCTAGCCTCTTGCCGCCGCCGTCCAAACCTTGCCAAAATCTGGCGTGCGACCACCCTGAGTCAAGCGACTCTATCCCCGTTACCTGCTCGACGAGCTCTACCATCCTACGTCTCCCGATCGTCGGCAGGATGTAAATCCACCGTCAATCCACAAATCCACGCATGAACGGCCGAAAATGAAAGGCTAGTCACCGGTCAAACCATGATCTAAACCGAAATTTGAATCATTGATTTGACTTGCGCTCATCGAGAGCTTCAAAATCGATGTTATTTGATATAGTTTAAAGAGTTTAAATTTTTGGAATTTGAATTTGAAATTGAATTGAGGGTTTTCATTTTGGTTTGTCTGCCACTGAAAAGAGGAGCTAAGAAGGAAATGTACGTACAGACAATTGGAAATAAGAAGTAGCTAGGGTTCATAACAGACTATTTGTAAAGACCCGAAAATCCGTACTCCTTTGAACTGGCAACGTTCCACCACAATCCAGCCAAAGAGGAACAAACTTACGAGTCTTTAGGGTTAAAGAAGAAGAAAAGGGTAGAAGAAGAAAGAAAGAAAAAGAAAACAATAGAAACAATGACAGAATCTCACAATCTCAGCGGAACAACATATAATAGATAAATGAATAATCTTTAGACAAAAGAACTATATTAGTTATTACATTACATCATATTACATTACATTATCAAAGTGTACAACAACAACAACAAACAGCGTAAAAGAAATACTATATACTAGTTGATACGCCATGCCATCCAGCTTGCCTCCAGCAACTCCTGAATTCCAGAATATCCTAATAACCTGACTCTAGACTGCCCGTGTAGAAATTGGTAGGCACCCAGAGTTTAGGAAGGAAAAAATAAACTCCAGGTCAGTCATGGGACTGGTGTGAGAACTTAAAACAGTTTATCTTTAAAACAAAGATAAGGATAAATTTAAAATAGATTCGCAATGCTTTTTAGAAAATGAGACTACCATAAGGCCTCACTCACACACACACACACACAATGCAAACACAGAATCAGAGGAGATTTCTCCTTATGATAGTAAAAGATGCTTGATACGCTTTAAAAAGAAACATTTGATATTATTGCTAGTGCATAGTGTAGGAAAAATCATTTCGAAAGTAAAGATATAAATCTTAGCCAACATACGACCGTTGTCGTATGCCTACTATAGCTACCACGTTCAATAGCAGGTTACCGCCACATTCCATGGCAGGTTATACAACTAAAACCGTACAGAGTTCGTATTGTTTCTTTGGATTTCCAACAAATGGTCAAGCCAAGGAACTTTCCATTGCCACATGGGTACGCCTCTGAAAAGACCACCCGAGAACCTAACGTTACGGTTAGATCTCTGCCAACACAAGGCCGGATTACCCTTCAAACTGGGTAACTACTGACACGAATATGTCATTCCCCAATCGTAACCGATCTATATCCGAGGATCCACGATTCCAACAACCACAAAGTAAAAAATTTGCAGCAACAACATAGGTTAAGTATCTGGGCTCCATACCATGATACCACCTCTATCGAGAAGGAATGACATACACTAAAGGGGCGCTATCCTTTAATAACCTTGCTGCATCCTTCCTGTTTTGACCATTTCCGGGGTGTGAGGTCAGACGAAGTCTCGTCCACAAAACCACGCTTTATACAAAAGTTGTGCTTTGATTCATCAAATGCTCAACAGCACTTCGTATGCCACATTACCAGTTTTGGGAATGTATCACTAGTAACCATCAACTACATAACCTCTGAGCTTGTACGTCTCAGAGAAGGGTATTAAGCTAAGAGAATAAATTCTCCGCCACCAACAGAAATATATTTGATAGAAACCAACTTTACATCTCAAATTGTAATGTCAGACACACATCCATACAAGTCCGTTTCGAGATCGAACGTAACCGAAAGCATTTTCAAAGAAGTCCTTGCAACCCGGATATTCACTAATCACGTCCGGATTTCCCATCACTAAGGGTGATAAAACCTCTATATCGGAGATCAGCCGATGTAGAGTCATTCGAAGGTAATCCTTTGTGTTTTCAAAAATATCCGGTCTTCAACACCGGTCATCAAATGCAATCCATAATGACGTATCACATATTCGAAATGGGTTATACGACCCTAAGGTCCTTTCCCGGCTTACCCGAATAGTGAGCGCTTATATTGAAAATAAGTGTGGCATTCAAATTCAAGCAAATCAAAACAAATGCCCATTCAACGGTAAATATTGATATTCGGTTATTTAACTATCAATAGGTACGCACAACATCACCAAGTTCCAAATAATTTTCCAAATTATTTATTTTCCAAAATATCTTTACAAGATATATATATATATATATTTTCCACACTTCAACATTTATAAACAAATTTAAATTCACTTTTCACCTTTACCACTTTTGGAAACCAATTTCAATCATTTTCCTTACGTGGAAATACTTTCATTTCAAAATGGTTCATTTAAACCAATTAAATAAATCCTTACCGATTTGCTTTATATTTACGTTCCAAATCCCTAAATTTATTCCCACGCTTCAAAATAAATCAACGTTTATTTTTAAACAAATTTCCATTTCTTTCATAAATTCCATGATGAATTTACAATTCCAAAATATCTATGAATATACGATTTCCAAATCGATTTCTAATATTCATTTTCAATTTATCTTTAAAAGATAAAATCTCAAAACATTCACTTCATATTGGAAAACATTTCCATACTTATTTAATAATAAGTAATTCAAAAATCCATTTATTTTCAACACTTGGAAAATATTCAATATACTTAAATCATAGTTAAGTATAGATTTCATTCTTTAAGGAAAACATTCTTTTAAACACATTTGTTTGAGTCAAAACGAATGTTGCGTAAAACATCGTTACGACGACCCAAAATCACTAGTATAGGGATTCGAACTTAAAATAGGTATATAAATCCCAATACTAAATAAAACATTTTCTCTCGAAAATCATTTACTATAACAATAGTGTTATAGTCCACCATTTCCTTACTTCTCGAAAACGTCTAATTCAACAATAAATGTTGAAATCTATGTATTCGATACTTAATACATTTTAAAACCACTTCAAATCGTTTTACTTCCATTTAAAAGATCACTCGTTAAACATTCCTTTAATAGATTATTCACTGTTCAAAATCGAGAATATAAATCATTAACAAAATACAACACTTTTACATATTCAATTTAAAAGTTATCCACTGTCCCAAAATCGTGAATATACTCCTTAAATAAGCTATAAAAATTAACTTATAAAATTTAATCAATCATGAATTTATAAATCAATGTTTATAAATTTACATTTATATATTATAAAAACTTCAAGTTATAAAAATCCCTTATTAACCAATTCCATTTAAATCTCATTTAAATGCCAAAAATCCAATTTTAAAGTTAATTATTTATAATTTTCTATTTTACAAAACCTATTCATTTTTTAACTTCACAATTTATAAATCCATAATTTCATTCACTTATGAAATCCATTTTTATTTCATTTTAACACTTATAAAAACTTGTTTTATAATTCCTATATTTTTAATTTATAAATATCAATATTATAAATCTTTTTTATAAATCGTTTATAATAATTCAAAAATCCCAATTTAAACCATTTTATAAATTAATTTACTATTTATTTCAAAAATACATTTCGGTTCTATTTCACAAAAATCATAATTTTTATAGCTTTAAATATTATAACGTTTATTTATTTAAAATAAAACAATTCCAAAAATTCAATAAAATGTATATTTTCAAAAAATCACTTTAAAACTCTTTTTAAGTTAAAAATCGTTACTTTAAAATCTTTAAAACTTCAAAATAGGGCCAATGATGCAACAACACCAAATAATCAATCACGACATCCAAACATCATATATCATCATATGATAATCAACAAATATCACAATGTCTGTAATCAAATAAATATTGATGAGGAATCCAATTGGATCCCGCCAACCTGTTTCACTGCATCCACAGATGTTAGCACAATACCAATTCCGTTCCAATACGGAATATCGCGGTATATGGGATTATAAAATATTACCCGCTATTATGCGGCGCAGTAGGGTATCATCCGCTATATAATGCGGGAAAATCAACTCCAAGTACATAAATAATACCAATTCCAATCAAGATGGAATTATCGCGGTATATGTTTTTAATAAATAATAATTTATCATTCAATCATACAATCAAGCAATTTTAAATCCAACTATTTAAAATTTAAATCGAAACAATTCGATTGAGTGAGAAGTTCTCACCTTGCTTCCAATTCTGTTTCAGCATTTTATTTCGAATAAAATTAAACACGCGTTTAATTTTACCCAAAATTCTCACTAGCTCCAAACGACTCCAATCCAGTTCCATAACGTAGTATTCGTCCATATGAACCCAACGCAATTCCTTTCGTGCATTTTTGACCTCGTATGAAAAAGTTACGAAGTTTTAAACATCGAACGAATTAAATATACTAATATTTACAATTCCTTTTTTTAATAACCTAATTGAATATCGGCCACACGTTTTCCCTTCATCAGATCAAGGCCGTCCCTTATCATCTTCTCCAAGTAGTAAAACACGCAACCCCTAACCCAACTAGACGCCCCCTTCCTCGAATTCTCACGGCCACTACAGGCGATTTGAAGACAATCAACGGCAAGGATTTCGAAGTTCATCGCGAGAGCTATCTTCGTCCACAACGGTGGCGAGCTCGGTCGAGCCCTCGTCTCGATTTTCGCGTGTGAAACGGTGATGAACGCGAGCTGATTTCTCTCTCGAACGACTTCGATTCGAGATTCGCACCGTTGGATGTATAGTTCTCAAAGAGCTCTACGTTTTTCTAGTTGAAGATTTCGTGTGAAAGTTGATGGATTTGAATATATTTGAGGAAGAGTGGAAATGAATTTCGGCCATTAACATATGAAAGTGGTGGCCGGCTATAGAAATTAGGGTCAGGGTTTTTGTTTTGCAAATTAGAATTGTTGTGGCCTTATATAGAAAATTCTACGAAACCCTATTCATCCAAAATTTTACGAACTCCAAACGAAGCGTGCCGGCTGGCGTTTCTAAGGTTTACCCCGCGTTTCGGACATAATGGAACATGTTTCGAAGGCCAATTCGATCATCTGTGCGAGTTACGGCAATAAACGATCGATTTTAAATTAAATCGATTTAAACTAATTTCTATGCGTTTTGGCTTGCCCCGGACAAACGGTAAATCCGATTGACACAAAATTTGAAATCTTACAATAAAATGACATTACGGATCGGATGAAATTGGTTTCGTCGAAATCCGAGACTGTTTGAAAAATGGCTATTTTAACTCGTCAATTAAATATTAAAATATTCAATTTTCACAAATTAACTTCAAATTCAATTTGAAAAGTCCTATAACATTGTTCTAACCCCAATATGATATAATAAAATTTGAAAATTCAATTTTAATCATATTAAACCCAATTTTCAATTATTTCTGTATTTTCAACTATTAAATTATCGATTTAATTATCCAATTAAATCCAATTATTCGAAATAAAATTTATTTGACTGTTTAATTTCACTTATTAATATTTAAAATCAATTAAATATACAAATTTTAATTGACAGAAATTCTGGATCGTTACAAACTTCTCACCTTAAAAGAATTTCGTCCCCGAAATTACCAAGTAAGAAAAAGAAAAAGTTACAGAATCCATTAACTTTCCAAAACAAACCGTTCAAATTAGATTTTACAAATCTCTTAAGTGTTTAACTTTCCCAAAATTCATAGTTAAACTTCTTACAAAATCTTTTCTAAGTTTCCAATTCAAAATTAGTTTTCAAAAATTTCCCAATTTTCTTAAAAATATTCTAACGCCTTAAATTTTCGGAAAATTCGCCATAGTCTACTTTGCGCGGCTCGATCCAAAAAAAATGATAGTATATATATCACAAATATACATCTCATCAAGTGATGAGGCATCCCGCAGGGAAAAAAGTGTAGAAGTACGATATTTAATCTGAGATATGTACCTCATATATTATTAGCTAGCGTATACCGCTAATACAGCGCGAAAGCGAGCTCCAAATGCGAAGCATAAGCCATCCGCACCTACTATACACTCAATCAAACAAATGAGAACATGTATATATGAAAATAATATCAATATACAACATATAGCAACATAACAACTACATGTGCCACATAGCAAATGCAACAAAAGAACAAATGCAACCATCAATAACTATCATCCAACAAATCCATATCAAATCAATATACATTCACTTCTCATTAATATTCAATGAATTGATTTTTCATTTAATCACATTTGATTCATTAACATTGGATGTTTTTACTAACATTCATTTATTCATAATCAATTTCAATTAGTTTGCATTCACTAATTTATATTCAAGTTAGTTCACTTCCAAATCAAATTCAATTCAATTCTATTCAAGTTCATTTTCTTCCAATTTGAATTCAAATACAAAGCTTTCAATTTGGTCAATTCAACTTCAATAACACTTAATGAAATATACACAATTAATTAACAATCAAATAACAACCAATGTATATTCAACATAACCAAATTATTCAATTTACATTCAATTTGGTCCAACATTTTTACTTTCAATTGGTTTATAATAAATTGATTTTCATTCAATTATTCAACTTCCAATAACATTAGCTTTTAATGAACTAACACTTATATTCCATATCCCACATCCACTTCAAATTTCATTTACTAATTTATTTCAGTAGCATAATTTGATTCATTCATTAATTCAATTGCTAATTCATTTTACAAATAAAGTTGAATCTCATTTATATAACTCAAGTTCATATTCGTCACTTCTCTTGATTAATTTACTTCGATACCAAAATCAACTTTATTCAACTTCACTTAAGTTATATTCCATTTAAACCTCATTTGTTTAACTTAACTTAAATTTCCATTTCAACAACATATCCATCCAGATAAAATCCAATTCAACTTCCAACTCCAAAGTAAATTCTATTTAACTTTGACCCAAAGTCAATTTTATCATTATTCAGATTCAAACCTCGTTTCATAAGATATACAACTTATATTCAACAATTACCACTTGGATTTTTTTTATTGATTCACTTATACTTTCTTTAACTTAACTCCGTCCTTTAAGTTAAATTTATTCTATCAAAATTCAAATTGTATAGGTTATCAACTCATTTATCATTCCCATTATTTTAAATAGGATTTCATAGTCATTTCAACCTTTCAAAATCATTTTTGAAATCAATTCAAATTATCTTTTGAATTTCCAAAACCAAATCCAAATTTTCCAAACAACTTTCATTTAAAATAATCTGGCAGCAATTCCTCTTTTGGAAACCCAAAAATGAACACCAATGATGTCGCGATCATCATCTGAATTATTTTCAAGCGACCAAAAACAGTTTAGAGCTTTAATTTCTCCAAAACAATTTTCCAAAATATCAAATCCTTTCCAAACACTTCTCTGGAATCTTGTTTTTAGATTATAAATCACATTTATAAACCTTTTACTTATATAATTTCACTTCTGATATATAATATTATTTCACAAGTGTAAATCATTTTAATTATAACTTTATATTTATAATTCTTTTGCTTATAAAATTTATTCCTTTACAGCCGTTGTTTTTATTTAACTTATTCAACAACCAAACAATCAATTCATATACACTTTAACAATTCTCAGAAATTATTCCTTTACATATATAATATAATCGAGGTAAAATTATTTCATTTACCCTATTGAAAATGATACTATGTCGCTTTATCTCCTTTAAGAGTTTAGAAACCCCTATCGATAATATGGCGTCCCATCTACCGACCAGAATTCACAAACAGCTTAACGGATAAGCAAACACAATATAAAACAATTTATATTCACTAACAAATACGCCCTCATAGCTATTATTACACTCACACTCAATCTAGAGTACTACTGACTCTATCTCTAATGAGTAATACCCAACAGAGCCATGGTTGTCGCTTAACCATATGCTCTGATACCAAATGTAAAGGCCCGAAAATCCGTACTCCTTTGAACTGGAAACATTCCACAACAATCTTTCCAAAGAGGAACAAACTTACGAGTCTTTAGGGTTAAAGAAGAAGAAAAGGGTAGAAGAAGAAAGAAAGAAAAAGAAAACAATAGAAACAACGACAGAATTTCACGTCGCAACGGAACAAAATATAATAGATAAATAGATAATCTTTAAACAAAAGAACTATAACAGTTATTACATTACATCATATTACATTACATTATCAGGGTGTAAACAACAACAACAAACAGCGGAAAATAAATACTATATATTAGTTGATACGCCATGCAATCCAGCTTGCCTCCAGCAACTCCTGAATTCCAGAATATCCTGATAACCTGACTCTAGACTGCCCTTGTGGAAATTGGTGGGCACCCAAAGTTTAGGAAGGAAACAATAAACTCCAGGTCAGTCACGGGACTGGTGTGAGAACTTAAAATAGTTTATCTTTAAAACAAATATCAGGATAATTTTAAAATCGATTCGCAATGCTTTTTAGAAAATGAGACTACCATAAGGCCTCCCGCACACACACACAATGCAAACGCAGAATCAGAGGAGATTTCTCCTTATGATAGTCAAAGACGCTTGATACGCGTTAAAAAGAAACATTTGATGTTATTACTAGTGGTGTAGGAAAAATCATTTCAAAAGTAAAGATATAAACCTTAGCCAACATACGACCATTATCGTATGCCTACTATAGATACCATGTTCAATAGCAGGTTACCGTCACATTCCATAGCAGGTTATACAACTAAAACCGTACAGGGTTCGTATTGTTTCTTTGGATTTCCAACAAATGGTTAGGCCAAGGAACTTCCCATTGCCACATGGGTACGCCTTTGGAAAGACGACCCGAGAACCTAACGTTATGGTTAGATCTCTACAAACACAAGGCCGGGTTACCCTTCAAACTGGTTAACTACTGACAGGAATATGTCATTCCCCGATCATAACCGATCTATATCCGAGTCTCCTCAATTACAACAACCACAAAGTAATAAATTTGCAGCAACAACTTAGGTTAAGTATCTGGGCTCCATACCATGATACCACCTCAATCCAGAAGGAATGACATACACCAAAGGGGCGCTATCCCTTAATAACCTTGCTGCATCCTTCCTGTTTTGACCATTTTCGGGGTGTGAGGTCTGACGTAGTCTCGTCCCCAAAGCCACGCTTTATACAAAAGCAGTGCTTTGATTCATCAAATGCTCAACAGCACTTCGTATGCCACGTTACCAGTTTTGGGAATGTATCACTAGTAACCATCAACTACATAACCTCTGAGCTCGTACGTATCAGAGAAGGGAGTTAAGCCAAGAGAATAAATTCTCCGCCACCAATAGAAATATATTTGATAGAAACCATCTTTGTTAACAATGAAAATAGCTTTAATGCTAACACTCGGTGTAGCTCATGATGAAGTGAAAGCACCACCCATTTGCACGGGAATCAAAGTAAGAAGAAAATAGCAAGAAAGTAAAAGAGACAGAGATTTTTATAGTGGTTCGGCTTCTAATAAGCCTACATCCACTTTACATCCTCCATTATGTTTTTCGAGCACATGATCTCTTGATTACAACACTTTTACAACACGATCTCTTGATTACAACACTTTTACAACACGATCCTACCATTACAACACGATCAGAGAAAGAAGTTTGAACTTTGATGATGGATTGATCTTTGGATTCATGTGGAATGAAGTAGATCTCTTGATGAAGATTCTTCGGTGTTTGTAGTGTTTGGGGAGTCGAGAAATCAGCAGAGTATAGGCTCCATGAAATCCGGGCCACCCCCCTTCCAGGTGGAGTAGATGGAGTATTTATAGTTGAAATCGGAGTTAGATCGGTAGGGACGAATTAAGGAGTTAGGTCGCAAGGAACGACTTAAGGAGATTGGGTCAGTGGGGACGACTTAAGGAGTTAGGTCGTAAGGAACGACTTAAGGAGTTAGGTCGTAAGGAACGACTTAAGGAGATAGGTCGTAAGGAACGACTTAAGGAGATTGGGTCGGTGGGGACGACTTAAGGAGATATGGTATAGGGATAAGCTTCGGTAGGTTTAGTTTGCAAAATAATTACGTCGCTAGGTCGAACATGTGGCTAAGCCGCTAGGTCGCGAACTTCTTTAGGTCGCTATGTCGTCTCATCTTTAGGTCGTGATATCTTCGTTGTAGCTTAAGTCGCCTGCCTGTTAGCTCATGAAGTCCTTAGGTTGGAGCTATCTTAGGTCGGAGTCTGCAGTTAAGTCGTGAGCTTACTGTAGCTCCTGGAGAAGTTAAGTCGCGGGGACCTAGAGAATGTTAGGTCGTTGTTTGTTCTGTAGGGGACTAGGTCGCTGGAAACCTTAACTCGATAGGTTGGGTACATGGCTAAGTCGCTGCATTCTTTAGGTTTTTGGACCCCTACGACCTGACCGGGAAGGTCAAACACCGTAGCGGTGGCGTTGCCCCCGCACCCCCACCTTGGAGGGTTGGCAACCCCCCTGGACCCCCCCTCCGTAGGGGATCTTAGATGAGAAATCATTCAAAACAACTTGCTTTGTTGAAATGCTGAGTTGACCAATCTTTGAGACGAGCTATCTTTGGCTTTCTCAGTCGATCTTTTGATATCACGGCCTTGCTGAAAAAGGCGGGATAACAAACTTTACATCTCAAATTGTAATGTCAGACACACATCCATACAAGTCCGTTCCGGGATCGAACGGAACCGAAGGCACTTCCAAAGAAGTCCTAGCAATCCGTATATTCACTAACCACGTCCGGATTTCCCGTCACTAACGGTGATTAAACCTCTATATCAGAGATCAGCCGATGCAGAGTCATTCGACGGTAATCCTTCCGTTTTCAAAAATATCCGGCCTTCAACACCGGTCATCAAATGCAATCCATAACGACGTATCACATATGCGGAATGGGTTATACGACCCCAAGGTCCTTTCCCGGCTAACCCGAATAGTGAGCTCTTATTTTGAAAATAAGTGTGGCGTTCAAATTCAAGCAAATCACAACAAATACCCATTCAAAGGTAAATATTGATAGTCAGTTATTTAATTATCAATAGGTATGCACAACATCATCAAGTTCCAAATAATTTTCCAAATTATTATTTTCCAAAACATCTTTACAAGATATATATGTATATTTTCCACACTTCAACATTTGAAAACAAATGTCAAATCACTTTTCACCTTTACCACTTTTGAAAACAAATTTCAATCGTTTTCGATACGCGGAAATACTTTCATTTCAAAATGGTTCGTTTAACCCAATTAAATAAATCCTTACCGATTTACTTTATATTTACGTTCCAAATCCGTAAATTTATTCCCACGCCTCAAAGTAAACCAAAGTTTATTTTTAAAGAAATTTCCCTTTCTTTTATAAATTCCATAGTGAGTTTACAATTCCAAAATATCTATGAATATACGACGTCCAAATCGATTTCTAATATTCATTTTCAATTTATCTTTAAAAGATAAAATCTCAAAACATTCACTTCATATTGGAAAACATTTCCATACTTATTTAATAATAAGTAACTCACAATCCATTTATTTTCAACACTTGAAAAATATTCAATATACTTAAATCATAGTTAAGTATAGATTTCATGTTTTAAGGAAAACATTCTTTTAAACAAATTTATTTGAGTCAAAACAAATGTTGCATAAAACATCGCTATGACGACCCAAAATCACTAGTATAGGGATTCGAAATTAAAATAGATATATAAATTCCAATACTAAATAAAAAAATTCTCTCGAAAATCATTTACTATAACAATAGTGTTATAGTCCACCATTTCCTTATTTCTCGAAAACGTCTATTTCAACAATGAATGTTGAAATCTATGTATTCGGTACTTAATACATTTTAAAACAACTTCAAATCGTTTTAATTCCATTTAAAAGATCACTCCTTAAACATTCCTTTAATAGATTATTCACTGTTCAAAATCGTGAATATAAATCATTAACCAAATTCAACACTTTTACATATTCAATTTAAAAGTTATCCACTGTCCCAAAATCGTGAATATACTCCTTAAATAAGATATAAAAATTAACTTATCAAATTTAATCAATCTTGAATTTATAAATCAATGTTTATGAATTTACATTTATATATTATAAAAACATCATGTTATAAAAATCCCTTATTAACCAATTCCATTTAAATCTTATTTAAATGCCAAAAATCCAATTTTAATGTTAATTATTCATAATTTTCAATTTTACAAAATCTGTTCATTTTATAACTTCACAATTTATAAATCCATGATTTCATTCACTTATGAAATCCATTTTTATTTCATTTTAACACTTATAAAAACTCGTTTTATAATTCCAATATTTTTAATTTATAAATATCAATATTATAAATCTTTTATATAAATCGTTTATAATAATTCAAAAATTCCAATTTAAACCATTTTATAAACTAATGTACTATTTATTTCAAAAACCACATTTCGGTTATATTTCACAAAAATCATAATTTTTATAACTTTAAATATTATAACGTTTATTTATTTAAAATAAAACAATTCCAAAAATTCAATAAAATGTATATTTTTAAAATATCACTTTAAAACCCTTTTTAAAATAAAAATCGTTACTTTAAAATCTTTAAAACTTCAAAATAGGGCCAATGATGCAACTACACCAAATAATCAATCACGACATCCAAACATCATATATCATCATATGATAATCAACAAATATCATAATATCTGTAATCAAATAAATATTGGTGAGGAATCCAGTTGGATCCCTCCAACCCGTTTCCCTGCATCCATAAATGTTAGCACAATACCAATTCCGTTCCAATACAGAATATCGCGGTATAAGGGATTATAAAATATTACCCGCTATTATGCGGCGCAGTAGGGTCTCATCCGCTATATAATGCGGGAAAATCAACTCCAAGTACATAAATAATACTAATTCTAATCAAGATGGAATTATCGCAGTATATGTTTTTAATAAATAGCACCCACTTAATATACGGCGTATAGGGTTTATTACTATACAATAGATCATAATTTATCATTCAATCATACAATGAAGCAATTTTAAATCCAACTATTTAAAATTTAAATCGAAACAATACGATTGAGTGAGAAGTTCTCACCTTGCTTCCAATTCAGTTTTAGAATTTTATTTCGAATAAAATTAAACATGCGTTTAATTTTACCCGAAATTCTCACTAGCTCCAAACGACTCCAATCCTATTCAATACCTAGTTTTCGTCCATACGAATCCAACGCAATTCGTTTCGTGTGTTTTCGCCTCATATGAAAAAGTTAAGAAGTTTTAAACATCGAACGAATTAAATATACTAATATTTACAATTCCTTTTTTATGACTTAATTGAATATCGGCCACACGTTTTCCCTTCATCAAATCAAGGTCGTCCCTTATCATCATCTCCAAGCAGTAAAACACGCGACCCCTTACCCAACTAGCCACCCCCTTCCTCGAATTTTCACGGCCACTACAAGCGATTTGAAGACAATCGACGACATGGGTTTCGAAGTTCATCGCGAGAGCTATCTTCGGCCACAACGGTATTGAGCTCTGTCGAGCCCTCGTCTCGATTTTCGCGTGTGAACCGGTGATGAACGCGAGCATTTTTCTCTCTCGAACGACTTCGATTCGAGATTCCCACCGTTGGATGTATAGTTCTCAAAGTGCTCTACGTTTTTCTAGTTGAAGATTTCGTGTGAAAGTTGATGGATTTGAAGATATTTGCGAAAGAGTGGAAATGAATTTCGGCCATTAACATATGAAAGTGGCGGCCGGCTATAGAAATTAGGGTTAGTGTTTTGTTTTGCAAATTAGTATTGTTGTGGCCTTATATAGAAAATTCTACGAAACATTATTCATCCAAAATTTTCCGAACTCCAAACGAAGCATGCCGGCTGGTGTTTCTAAGGTTTACCCCGTGTTCCGGACACAATGGAACATGTTTCGGAGGCCAATTCGATCATCTGTGCGAGTTACGGCAACAAACGATCGATTTTAAATTAAATCGATTTAAACTAATTTCTACGCGTTTTGGCTTGCCCCGGACAAACGGTAAATCTGATTGACATGAAATTTAAAATTTTACAATAATATGACATTACGGATCCGATGAAACTAGTTTCGTCGAAATCCGAGACTGTTTGAAAAATGGCTATTTTAACTCGTCAATTAAATATTAAAATATTCAATTTTCACAAATTAACTTCAAATTCAATTTTAGAAGTTCTGTAACATTGTTCTAACTCCAATATGATATAATAAAATTTTACTAATCAATTTTAGTCATATTAAACCAAATTTTCAATTATTTCTGTATTTTAAACTATTAAATTATCGATTTAATTATCCAATTAAATCCAATTATTCGAAATAAAATTTATTCGACTGTTTAATTTCACTTATTAATATTTATAACCAATTAAATATACAAGTTTTAATCGACAGAAATTCTGGGTCGTTACACTATTTATACGCAAGGTTGAAAGTAGAAAGAACGAACAAGATCGATTGTAACCAACCGGAATTTTGGATATTTGAAATTGGAATATTTAATTGATTTTAAATATTTAAAAGTTAATTTTTAAGTTGAATTTCAAATACGTCCATTTATTGGATAATTAAATTATTGAATTAAGTTAATGGATAATTGGGTAAAATATGAAATCTTGGTTTTTAAGCTCGTTGAAAATATTTTGAAGGGTTGTAAAATTTATATTGATAATACTAAAGATAATGAAAACGTTAAAAGTAAATTTCAAAGTGATTTGTTCAGTTTTAAAATACATCGTTTAAAATTGACATTTAAAAATAGCCTTTCAAGATACAGTCTCAGAATTTGACGAAACCTGTTCCATTGTGTCCGTAATGGATTGTTATTAACGGATTTAAATTTTCATAGCATTTGGAGTTGTCATGTGATCATATGGTATATAAACGCCCTGAAATTTATGTCAAAAATTTAATATATTAACTAGGTCCAAAAAGCTACATTCTCTATACGATCGAGTTAGGACTCGAAACATTTTCCGTTGTGTTCGAAATAGGGGTATGACAGTATAAACACCTGGCGGCACGCCTCGATAGGAGATCAAGATTTTGAGTTGCGAATTCAAGTTGATTTGAATTTAAATTTAAATTATAATTTATGCTTTGTTTGACATGTCAAATAAACTTCACGTCAATACTTTTTCACCTATTTTCGAAATCACTGTTCACCCACTCCTACAAGCAACCATCTCTTCGTGTTCCCCCTTCTCCTATTTAAAAATGCAAGCCGTTCAAAAAATTTCAAAAGCAAGAAAAAAATAATATAATAATGGCTGCTGTTAAAAATCGCCAGCCTACCTCTTCTCCTCCTTTTCGATTCTAAACGAAGTCGCAACCTTTTCCCTTTCCTCCTCTAATTGTCGTCGAATAAAAATCTATTTGAGGTAATAATGGCAACATTCTTCTTCGAGGATCGGTTCGTCCTTTGAAAAAAATAGAGATCGAAATCGGGCCGGTAGCCACGAACGCGAAGGAGGAGGGGGCAACGCGGCGAATTGCGGATTAGGGTCGCGCTCGCGCTCGCATGGAGATTGGTGTTCGGATTGTGGAATCTCGCAATCATGTGACGCACTATCGAGGTGGTGAGATCGAGCTGGATAATGGGCGGCGTTGACTTGGGGAGTCCCTGCGACGCTCATGAGTTGGGGCGTGGTTGAAGCCGGACCAACGATGGTGGAGGAAGGGGGTGCTCGAGTGGCGAACGGTGATGAGTCGTGGCGATGGGGTACGGTGCGGTTCGACGATAGTATGGCTTCTTTTTTTATATATGTATGTAGATTTTTTTTTCAATTTATATAAGTACACAGAAAAAATGTATTGCAAATAAGGAAATAATTTATAGTAAGATATATTTAATATCTATTTTTCAATTTACAGATTTATATTCACATAGGTATTTATATATATAGCAAAGGAAATTATAACATAAACATAAATACACACACATATATGTATATATATAAGAAAACATAATAATTATTATAGATTTTGGAAAATATAGGGATTTGTATAAAGATTAGATTTTTAAATCTATACATGTTATTTTTATAAGTATATGTGTTTTCAAACAGGAAAAAAAATAAAAAAAATATTAACGCACATTTTTAACTTACTGCTTTAATTTTTAAAGTAATGTATATTAGTAACTAACTTGCTTAATAAACCTATTTAATTATTTTAGTTACTAAAAGATTTTCAAAGGAAAATTATTAGTTTATATTAAAAGTTAATTAAGTAAATTTTGTTAAATGATATTGAATCGTTCGATTATTCCAAGTGTTAATAAACCCTATAATGTTATACAAGGTCGAAAATCTGGAAACTTAGGCAAGATTGAAGTGGATTGCAAACAAAAATAAAGGTGAGATTTTCTCACTCGTTTGGATGACCTTATTTAAATTTAAATGTTAAATTTAAATTATTGGAAGATTAGTTGGATCGATAAATTTCTAATTTATCTATTGGATATTACATATACAGTAGTATATATATTGGGGTGATCGATATTCCCACATTATATAGTGGATGAGACCCTATGCGACCCGCATAATAGCGGATGACCCTTTATGCTATGATATCCCCCTCGAAGTGGGATTGGTATTTTTATATTGTGCTAACATCCGTGGATGCAGGGAAATGGTTGGAGTGATCAGTAACATATCATTTTTAATAAAACCCAAATCGATATAATTTCATTTTTATTTCAAATATATCCTTTTCCCAAAATCATTGCATTTTCAAATCATAATACCTTGCAATCCATAACTTTGAAACATAACTTCCCATATTTAAATGGTTTAATATTAAATTACTGCATATAATAAATTAACTTCTTTAATTTCACAAATCAATTCCAAAATACCGATTTGAATCTCCAATTAAACCATTTCAATTTTCATATAATTCAAAGCTTTCAATATTCCACCATTTCAAAACTAATACTTTGATAATTCCATAATATCAAATTTAATTACTATTATATAGATTTGAAATGTCTACTTAATAAATCCAATATAATTTAGGTAAAACTTTTAACATCGCATAACTGGATATTCTTTCAATTTATTTAACTTGATATATTCATTTAAATCAACTTTATATTCATTTAAATCACTCTAAACCCAATCAAGCCATAAGAATCATACCCTTTAAAATCTCCATTTATTTTAAATTTCAAATCAAATTTATTCGAGTATAATTCTTAAATAATTCAATTCAAACAAATTTCATATTTATCTTCCAACTTAATTTTTATTTAAGTCGTTAAAAACTCTATATATACCATACCTTAAACAGGTACTTAACTATATGATATAAAACAATCAAATTCCATTATTAAACTTATTTTTTTTCCTCAAACTTACACATAGCTTGATTTCAAGAAATTTACTATATCTATGTACAAACTTAATATTTATATAATATCAAAAATTATTATTTATTAAACCGTATATTTCTTTCCAAACCATAGAAAATCATTTCAAAATATTTTTATATATAGACCACGGGGTATGTATTTAATTTTGTATCCTATGGTCAAGTGATACGGATATTTATCATTTCAATCCGCAATTAAAAATAAAAATACGGTTATATATCATTTCAAACCGCAATCCCGAATCAATAAAAATTTTGATAACAACTTGCAGTTTATAATAATATAAATAAAACATCCATTCATCCAATATCAATCATCAAACATTATCACAATCATCATCCAATTCAAACAATCAATATCAATATATAACCGATAATTTTAACAGGTAATTAACTGACAGTTATATTCAATAATCAATTAAATAACGATTTAATTTAAATAAATGTAATTGTAACGACCCGGAATTTCTATTAATTAGAATTTGAATATTTAATTAATTTTAATTATTAATAAGTGGAATTTATAAGTGGAATAATTTATTTTCGAATATTGGATTTAATTGGATAATCAAATCGATTATTTAATAGTTGAAATTTCTGAAATAATTGAAATTCGAGTTAAATATGATTGAAAATGATTTGTAAAATTTTATTTTATCATATTGGAGTTAGAACGATATTTTAGAACTTTTAAAATCGAATTAAAAGTTAATTTGTGAAAATTGAATATTTTAATATTTAAATCGACTAGTGAAATTAGTCAATTTTCGAACAGTCTCAGAATTAGACGAAACAAGTTCCATTGGATCCGTAATAGTTTGTTATTACCGGATTTCAATTTTCGTAGCAATCAGTGTTTTCTTTTGATCGTGGCAGCTCGAAACGCATCGAAATTGTTTTAATATTAATTTGACGAGTTAAAATAGCCATTTTTAAAATAGTCTCGGATTTCGACGAAACTAGTTTCATTGGATTCGAAATGTGATATTATTATATGGTTTCAAATTTCAAGTCAATCGGATTTACCGTTTGTCCGGTGCAAGCCAAAACGCTTAGAAATTCATTTAAATCGGTTTATTTTAAAATTGATCGTTTAGTGCCGTAACTCGCACAGATGATCGAATTGGCTCCCGAAACCTGTTCATTGTGTCCGGAACGCGGGTTAAACCCTAGAAAAGCCGGTCACCGCGCGTAAATTGGAGTTCGGAATATCCGGGTGAATAGTAAATTGTGAAATTTTCTATAAAAGGACCTCAAACATTCTCATTTGCAAACAAACTAAGTTAGGGTTTCAGCTCAAACCCTAGCCGCCATTTACTGATTCAATGGCCAGGAAATTCCCACATTCTTCCTTAATTTCCTCTCAATCCACTCACTATCATCAAATGTTTTCAACTACAAAATTGGAGAGGGGAGTGAGGCCTTCGTGATGACCGGTGGTGATCGTTTTTGGGTTGATGGATGGTCGGCAAAATTGCGATGAAGGCGTCACGAACGGGCACGTTTTTCTGTGCCATGGTGCAACCAAGCTTCAAGATTCTTCGGCCGTGGGTAGAGGCGATGTTGGCCTTCGTCGTGATGCTCCCTGATCAAGCTAAAAGTCAACGATGGAGTCGCGGCCGTTAGGGTTGAACGTGCGTGATGGGTTATGTGGTTTGCGTGAGATACTGGAGGAGAAGGCTACGTATGCGGCCGTGATTTCCCCTCTGGAACGAACGGTACAGATGCAAGTGGGTTTAAAAATATAAATAATGTTGTAAATTATTATATTAAAATTCGTGAATGTTTAAATTAACATATCTTTTTCATACGAGGTCGAAAACGCACAAAACCTGTTGCGTTGGGTTCGTATGGACGAGCACTACGCTATGGAATTGGATTGGAGTCATTTGGAGCTAGCAAAAATTTCAGGTAAAATTAAACGCGCGTTTAATTTTATTCGAAATAAAAGCTGAAAACGAAATTGAAACCAAGGTGAGAACTTCTCACTCAATCGAATCGGTTTCGATTTTTAATTTTAATTAGTTATATCTGAAATTCTTGAATGCATGTTTGAATGATGATTGTTATCTATTGATTGTTAAAATAGACATTATGCGCCGTTAGTAAGCGGATGTCATTTATTAAAAACATATACCGCGAATATTTCACAGTACAGTGAAATTGGTATTATTTATGTACTTGGAGTTGATTTCCCGCATTATATAGCGGATGAGACCCTATTGCACCGTTTATTAAGCGGATAATATTTTATAAATCACATATACCGCGATAATTCCGTACTGGAACGGAATTGGTATTGTGCTAATGTTTGTGGATGCAGGGAAACAGGTTGGAGGGTTCCAACTGGATTCCTCAACTGTATTGATTTATTTACAAATATTGTGATATTTATTGATTATCATATCGGTATATGATATTTGGATGTCGTGATTGACTATTTGGTGCTGTTGCATCATCGGATCCATTTTTGAAGTTTTAAAATAATGATTTTGGTTTTTTAAAAGAATTTTTAAAGTGATTTTTTGAAAGTATACGTTTTATTTAATTTTCAATTGTTAAAATAAATAAACATTTTAATTTTACGGTTATAAAAGTTATATCTTTGGAAAAATAATATTTAGTGAAATTTTGGAGTTATATAAGTTTTAAATAATGTTTTGTAAATTAATAAAGAGATTGGTTTATTTAAATTAAGATTTTTGAATTATTATAAACGGTTTATATAAAAGATTGATAAAATTTATATTTTATAAGTTAAAGATATTGGAATTATAAAACGAGCTTTTATAAGTGTTAAAATAAAGTTGTACTTAGTTTTATAAGTAAATAAGAAACAAACGATGATATAAAAGAATGGATTTGTGAATAAATGGATTATAAGTAATTTACTTATAAGTTAGATTCGGCATATAAACGAAATATAAATTGGATTAATAAAGGAGATTTATAAATCGAAGCTTATAAATAGAATGGAATTTATAGACATTGTTTATAAATTCGAAATGAATGGAATTTGATGAATTCAAAGTTGAAATTGGCTAAGGAAGTATATTCACAATTTTGGACAGTGAATATATTATCAAATAAAATGGATATGCTTGGGAAAATGAATATTATAAAATGAAGTTAATCGTTTTAACGATGTTTTAAAATGTATTATGAATCGAATACATAGATTTCAACATTTATTGTTGAAATAGACGTTTTCGAGAAATAGAAGGAAATGATGGACTATAACACTGTTGTTATAGTAAATGATTTTCGAAAGGAAATGTCTTTGTATAGTATTGGGATTTATATATCTATCTAAATTTCGAATCCCTATACTAGTGATTTTGGGTTGTCGTAACGATGTTTTACGCAACATTCGTTTTGGCCCAAATAAATATGTTTAAGAGAATGATTTCCTTAAAGAATGAAATATATACTTAATTTCGGTTTAAGTATATTGAATATTTTCCAAGTGTTGAAAATAAATGGATTTCTGAATTACTTATTAATAAATAAGTACAGAAATGTTTTTCCAATGTGAAATGAAACGTTTTGAGAATTTATCTTTTTGAAGAAAAATTGAAAATGAATATTAGAAATCGATTTAGGAATCATATATTCATAAATATTTTGGAATGTAAATTCACTATGGAATTTATAAATGAAAAGGGGAATTTGTTTAAAAATAAACGTTGATTTATTTTTTGAAGTGTGGGAATAAATTTACGGATTTGGAACGTAAAAATAAAGTAAATCGGTAAGGATTTATTTAATTGGTTTAAATGAACCATGTTGAAATGAAAGTATTTCGCATAAGCAAATTGATTGAAATTTGTTTTCAAAAGTGGTAAAGGTGAAAAGTGATTTGAAAATTAGTTTTCGAATGTTGAAGTGTGGGAGATATATATATCTTGTAAAGATATTTTGGAAAATAAACAGTTCGAAAAATTATTTGGAATCTGGTGATGTTGAGCATGCCTTTTGATAGTTAAATAATCCGACTATCAATATTTAACTTTAATGGCGTCGGAGATGCTTACGGGATTTGACATCTCCGATCCAGTGTCTAATGTGAGTGCAGTAACTTAAGAGATGCTCGAGATTCACATCTCCTAAGGATCCGTTAAACTATTCACTATGTAGTAATATTTCGCTATTATAATAATGTCTATAGTAAAATAAACTTACTTTTTAATAGCACTAAGGGGTTACCCATATAGCCCTTAACACGTAATAGTTCCAGTAGTCCATCCAATATCATGGTCCCTCCTGATCGGGAAGCCACCAGAGGATACCACACGGGCTTCGGGAGAAAAACAAACTCGTACAAGGCGCGATAGGGTAGGTGACATGGCACAACTAGGCAATGCCACGGTAGATATACCAATTACGCTTCCGGGCCGGTGGTAACGCGTAGCGTGCAGCTACTGCCCACCTCGAGCCACACCCCTAAAAAAAATCAAAAGTGGCCACCGAATCAATCCATAAGTCAGAGTATAGTATCGAAGGATGTGTCCGATTAAAGGAGCTACCTCAAGACCTCCAATTGCTCCTGCTTTAGCCACCTTATGCCAACTCACGGGAGTCGGATCCACGTATTTACCTCAAAGGAAATGCCGTCGCCGTCCTACTTCATTCTGGAATCTCCACCGCATACACGGTTGTTAAAGTGGTTTTCGGAGTTGGCAGAGAGTATGGCAACTTTCGATCCCAGTTTCTTCAACAACCAAACATTATTATAACACCGCGGTCATTTCAAAATAATTATACTTCAAAACTAGGATATAATATCACTTTCAAAACCATATAAATACGATACCATTTCCGTTTTAAAAACCCAAATCGATAAGATATCATTTTTATCAAAACCCAAATCAATATAATTTCATTTTTATTTAAAATATATCCTTTTCCCAAAATCATAGCATTTTCAAATCATAATACCCTGAAATCCATAACTTTGAAACATAACTTCCCATACTTAAATGGTTTAATATTAAATTACTTTATATAGCAAATTAGCTTCTTTAATTTCGCAAATAAATTCCAAAATACCGATTTAAATCTCAAATTAAAACATTTCAATTTTCATATAATTCAAAGCTTTAAATATTCCACCATTTCAAAACTAATTCTTTTATAATTCCATATATATCAAATTTAATTACTGTTATTAAGATTTGAAATGTCTGCATAATAAATCCAATATAATTTAAGTAAAACTTTTAACATCACATAACTGGATATTCTTTCAATGTATTTAACTTGATATATTCATTAAAATCAACTTTATATTCATTTAAATCACTCTAAACCCAATCAAGTTATAGGAATCATACCCTTTAAAATCTCCATTTATTTTAAATTTCAAATCAAATTTATTCAAGTATAATTCTTAAATAACTCAATTCAAACAAATTTCATATTTATCTTCCAACTTTATTTTTATTTAAGTCATTAAAAACTCTATATATACCATATCCTAAACAGGCACTTAACCATATGATATAAAACAATCAAATTCCATTATTAAACTTATTTTTTTGTTCAAACTTATACATAGCTTAAATTCAAGAATTTAACTATATATATATATATATAATTAATTAATATTTATGTAAGTTTAACGCTAAAATTGAACGATAACACCCCGGTGTAAGTAGAGAAAAAGTGAAAGCACCACCCGTCGATACGGGAATCAGAAAAAGCAGAAATTACAGAAAAACAGTAAAGGGACAACAGTTTTATAGTGGTTCGGCTTCAAGTTAAGCCTACGTCCACTTTAATCTTCCTTATTGCTAAATCGATTACAACTTCACAACAATCTTCGATTACAACACTACTAAGACAAATAGCTAGAATCCGATGTAGAAGAACTCTTTGTATCCATGTCGAATGTGTTGGATTTCTTCTTGAAGTTCGTTGAAGTGTCTTTCGTGTTTGAAGTGTCGGGTGGGTCGAGAAATCAGCAGAGTATAGGCATTCCAGAAATGAGCCAAAAGGTCCCCTCTTAGGTGGTGTAGGCATGGTATTTATAGGAGATTTCTAGAATAAGTCGTAGGTCATGGGCAACCTAGGGGTAGGTCGTAGGTCGTGAGCGACCTAGGGGTTTGGTTAGCTATGTTACAGGTCATGTGCGACCTAGGGGTTAGGTCGTAAGTCGTGAGCGACCTAAGGGAAGCGAGCTATGGCTCATCTTGGTTGCACTTGGTCTCTTTGAAAAAACTGATAGGTTGCAGCGACCTAGGAGAGAAGCGGTATAAGAAGTTGGTTTGGTGGACTTAGGTCGTGAGCGACCTACTGAAGAGGTAGTATGCACGCGACCTTACTCTATCTTTAGGTCGCTAACTCGCTGTTGGCCTTGCATCCATGTTAGCTCGCTTATTCTCCAGATTGTTAGGTCGTCGGTCCTTCTAACCCGTTAGGTCGCTGAGTTGCTTTATTCTTTAGGTGGTTTTGTCATTCTTCCTTTAGCTTGGTAGGTCGTTGCCTTCATGGAGTCACTAGGTCGTTAACTTGCAGATCTTTAACCCGTAGAATCCCTTGAGTCTTTAGATCGTTAAGCCGTTAGGTCGCTATATGCTTAGGTCGTTAGATTGCTTATCTCATTAGGTCGTTAGGTCGCTATATCACGCTAGGTCGCTAGTTCCCTTCGAGTGTTTGAGTCACTGTCCAGAATGATATTAACATTTGCCCCTCGAAGTATACGCCTATGTCATAGGCCGTGTGCTTCGATCTAAATTGCTCTAGGTCGTGAGCGACTCAACTGGCTCGTTAGCTCGTGTGCCGATACGTCTTCCTCTCTCTCCTATATAAGCCATTAGCTCGCTTCTTGTAATAACCCAGATTTTTAGGTATCAGATAATTGAATAATTATCTGAGTTTAACTATTGAAAAGTGATATCCTTGAAAATTTGAAGCAATTTTCAAGGTGATAATCTCCTTTATAAATTTAATCAAAATTGGCAAGTTTGTTATTTCAACAATAATAATATATATATGTGTGTGATTATAAATTTTAAGTAGAACATTACTTTTAAATTGAAAGGGGGGTTGTTTAAATACATATATCAAATTGATTTTAAAAAGTTATTTAAATGGTGTAAAAAAAGAATTGAATTTATATTTGAGATTTCAAAAGAGATAATATACATATATATATATATGTATGTATGTATGTATGTATACTTTGTCTTATTCTATTTTCTTTAAAAAAAATATAAATATTTAGATATTAGGAATTAATTAACAAAAGCTTTATTTACATTTATAAATTGATTTTGCATGTAAAGTTACAAATTTAAGATAATTAGCAAATTCAAATGACAAGTGTTGATAAATTATACAAGTGGCTTCTTTCTTTAATATCAAGAAGTTTTCCCTTTCTTCATTTTTTTTGGGAAAAAGGAAGGTAAATCTAAGAGAAATAATGACCTGTGTACTAAAACCAGAAATCAAAGGCTAGAAAAAAAAATGCAAACCAGATTTCATCTCCAATACAAACATCCTCAACAACCTGTTGCTAAAACAAAAGAGCATGTAAACATTTTCAAAATCAGAAAATAAAATTTATCAATGCTTGGATCTTCTCAGCTAGCAGAATAATCTCATCCCAGATTAAAGAAGGATTAATTCAACTAAACAACAATCAAGTTTTCAAAAGAATCAGTGATTCCAAAAATCAGAGCATCTCAGTTTTAAGTTGCTATTCTTCATATTGTAACAGGTGAGTAAACCACCCATTAACTTCCTAATCTTGTCTATTTTCTGATCTGCATATGATACTTGATGTGTGGTTGAATTTATAGAATGTTTGAGTACCTTTATTTATTTATTTTACAGAGTATTGCCTCTACTTAGTTTTCCAGGATGATCAACCCATCAAATTCAGTATCTTGACCTCTAGTTAAATTTAGGCCTTAATGTCTGAGAAGTTTTCTACATGCATATTTGAAAGTATGAGTGCATGCTTGTTTTATGCTGAATACATATACTTATATATGTATATAGTGAAGTGTGTGTGCATATTTATATTAAATTAATGTTCTATTTGGGTTCAGGCAGTAATCTGATTAAATTATAAGATCTTCCTTCCTGATTTTCTTAAGGGTTTAATTTGTAAATAAAAATTGTGTGTTTCATTAAGATATCGATAATAAAAACAATTTCAAGTTAAACTAGCAATTGGATGAAGCAGTAAGTAAAGAACAAGTAATTATGGAAATAGTACAAAATCCCAATCATAGTGATTATTTGCTTCAGGTTCATAAGTGTTTTTATTCTCGAATTCTAGGATTTTTAAAAATTAAAATCTTGAATTTTAATTAAGTGGTCCAAGAGATTTCGAGTTCTGAACGTAGGTTGGAATTTCGTCGATTACTGACGATCGCGGAAGCCTTCGATGTTAGGATTTAGGTCGAAGCAGGTTTGGAGGTCATGGAGTTCAAAAAAAATGGTGATGTATTTTTGAATTGACGGTGGTGGCTAGACGTGATGATTTTAGGGTTTAAGACCTGGAAGGGCTGTCATTGTTTTTTTTTGGACCGTCGCGATGGCTGGGGTACGTCGGACTCGGTCAGGAAGAAGGGAAAAGTAGTATTGATCGACGGCAAAGTTTGGGACAAGACGATTGGGGTTTCTGATGATCTAGCCCGACAAGGTAAAGGGGATTTCATCATTAGGTTTGGGTTCAAGGGAGGTTCGACAAGCTCGATTTTGTTTCCGGTCGATTTAGGTGAACGTGGTTGATTGGAAGGTTTGAGGGGATCATCGATGATGTTATGGTGGGTTCGTCGTCATTCTGCAGGTGTTAGCATGGTTGTGCACGTATACGTGCATCAGGAATATCAGGTAGTTTTTGTGTTTGGGGAGGAAGGTTGTAGGATCGAAGATGAACTCGAGATTCCTTGGGTGTTGCTCGAGTATATTGCTGTGTTGTTCGCCTGTTTAGTATGAGCAGTAGTTTTAAAGATAAAATGGAAACAGGATTAAAGAGAAGAAGGAAGGGAAATTCGAAGTGGTGGGAAAGATTTCTCGCGAAAGTTTAGTTTAGAACCCGAAGTTATTTTAGAGTTGGCTCGGGTAGCTTATGTTCTAGGTTTTAAGTAAAATAGAAAACTGTTTCTGTTTTTTTTTTAAAAAAAATTATCAAGTTTAAATGTAAACTGAGATTTAAAATAAGCTTAAAACCCAGGTTGAATATGAATTTAAGTTGTTTGAATCTGAGTATGAAATAAATTAAGATTTTAAATTTGAATGGTTAAATACTTTAAAAGTGTTAAAGTAGTTTGATTTTTTTAAAATAAAATTTTAAATTGTAAGAAGAGTTTTAAAATCTAAAGGGTTATCTAAATTCAAATTTAAATATGTATTCAAATTTTAGAAGTGAAGGAAAGTTTAAAATTTTAAAATGTTTAAATAATTTGAAATATTTAAAGTATAGTTCAAATTGATTTGAATTTAAATATGCATTTGATTTTTAAACCTTTTGAACGTCTGTATTAAATAAGTATTTCTTTAACTTGTAAAATAAAAGAGTTTTAGAAATATGTTTAAAACTTTTTTTAAAGATTATTTGCATTCATTTTAAACCCTTAAATTTAAAATGAAATTTTGAAGATAAATTTAGAATAAGTTGTTTTAAATACCTTGTAAATGATAACTTGATTATTAATGAGGACAAAGTTTTATCTTAAAGTAACTTTTAATATTTAATGATTTGTAGTTTCATTTAATTATTAGGGTAACTTAATGGATAATTAATTACTTAATTAATTAATGGAATGGATGATTAGTTAGGTAACTAAGAGTTTTTAAATTAATTACTTAATGATTGAGATTAATTAATTAAGGTTAATCAATCTGTAATTAGGGATTAATTAATTGGTAATTAAATATTAATTAATTAGTAATTAATGATGGTTAATCTGAGTTAATTGCTTAAGAAGGAATTAAAGAATATTTAATAATGGTCATTTAACAATTAATTAATGTGATTAATTTTAATAATTAATTAGATTAATTAATTGATAATAATCAATTGAGGAATTGTTTAAGTTTAAGTACTTAATAAAGGTAATAAAGAAATTGTTAAGTGGTAATTGATTGATTAATCAAGGTGATTAGGGATTAATCAAATAGTAATTAAGGATTGATTGTCTGTTAATCAATAATGGATTAATAGTTAATTAAGGATTATTAATTGATAAATAAAAGGGTAATTAATCTGGAATTGAGGATTGATTAATTGATTAAGTGAGTTAATCAAGGATGTAATTAATTAATTAAGGTAATTAATTAATTAATGATTGTATAAGCAATATTAAGTGATTAATCCTTAAGGAGTTAATTTAAGTAATTAGATTAATTATGATATAAATTGATAATACTTGCTTATGGATGATGAGTTGTTGAATGTCTGAATTTAGATGATATCTATTGAATTGATATCTATTAAAGATTAATTACTATAGTTGGTTAAGGATAATTAATTTGTGAAATTAATTAAGGGCAAATTACTTAAATGTAATTAAAGGATAAATAGAATGATATCGGAAGCCTTGATTAATGATATCCCTAATAGGTGGTTCGTGATGCTATGTGATATGTTTGATTCAAACTGTGAAGATGTGATTATCTATTGATGATGAATTACTATGACATCCAGTATCAAAAGTAGGGTTGTATTTCACTTGAATAATGTAAGTTAAGTAGACAATGGATTCGAAGAGAACAGAGTCGGGTATTAGTAAATACCTGAAACCACTTCGATTCTTATAATTTGATATGTAAAACACATAGGCTGAAGTGGAATGACTTAAGTAAATTGGATTAAATCTTAGTTTTGGCACTTAGGAATTGATATGTGAAATGGTTGATGTCTATAATAACTTGTGAAATTATAAATTGATATAAGTTACCCAGGCTTCCTCTTATGGTTTGAACTTAGTATTTCAAATTACATGGGATTACTCACGCTGGTTTCCAGCCTGACCCGGGTGTTACTTTGATGTAATGCTCGGGTCAGACCGAGTATTACAGATTTTCAGGTAAGGACGTTCTGGAGCTCCGGAGGCGAGCTGGATGGCAGGGACGTATGGAGAGTTTCCACTATGATATTGTATATATCTAAGACATGTTAAATTGTATCTATCCAATGTTGTATAAAAATTTTATAACTCTGATATATCGATGTAAATTGATAGATACAGTATTCTTTGGTATAACTACTACTGATATTATATTTTATCTGCTGCGAATGTGAGTTTGTGTGTTTCTTTTCTGTTCTTCTTCTATCTCTTTCTTCTTTTCTACAACTATCTGGAAATTTTGGGTTCGAAATTTCCGGGTCGTTTCATTTGGTATCAGAGCTGAAAAACAACCGAATTAAATTATCAGTGCTTAAGAAGGTAATCGGTTGTTAAATTATTGAAACTAAATTAAAGGCTAATAGAAATACAACCGAATTGAAATTAAATAAAGATAAGTTTGAAATGGATTTAAACTGAAATCAAAATCTTGAATTAGAGAAGGAGTTTTAGAATAAGATAATTATGAATTGGTTTCCAGATATGATAAGCATGGTTATTATCATAAATGGTTGTTGTATTTAATAATGAAATGTTTTAGGGAAAGTAACCATTTGAAGGGAGTAACTTGTAAATTTGAAAGGATGTAAATTAAAGTGGATTTCGAATTGTGAAGTTCTGAATTTTAAATTTAAACATTTGAATTTGTTTCAAAATGTTAAAGGAAATTATGTTATTCAAACTACTTTGAATAATGATCTTATTTTAAAAATAAGAAAATGTTTGAAAATTTTAAAGAAATTTGTTTTGAATTGAAACCAAAGGTGGTTTAAATTTTAAAATCTGGCTTGGTGAGTCAAGAAATAAATACGAGTATGTGTGGATATAATTAAATATTAAAGTTAGTTTAAAATAAACTCTAAATATTGAGTTTTAAATTTGGAATAAGATAAGATACCCAAGGTGATAAGTTTTTGAACTTATAAATGGGAAAATTATTAATGTGAAGTTTAAAATTTGAAATGGAAGTTCAAATTGGGTAAGGTTGACTGGATTAGGTGAATTGAGTTTAATTTGGAAAAAAAAATTAAATAAGTTGGAATGAACAACATGATTTGGAAATTTCAAGATGAAATTAAGTTTTAACTTGGAAAGTTAAATAATTGAGTATATTTGAGAGTTTGAGTAATCTCAAATTGGGTTTGAGATCCGAAAATTGGAAATGGATGGATGTTTTTAAAATAAAGGTTAATTTGATTTGTGTTATAATATGTTAGGTCTGTGAATTGTTTAAAAACTTTAAAGGTAAATTGATTTAAAGAAATTAAATCGACATTTAAAGTATTAACTCGAATTTATATAATTCGAGATAATTTAAATTTGAAATTGAAATTAGTTCAAATTGAATTTAATTTGAATTAATTGAAATTGTGATTGAAGATGTATGAGTATAGGATTCAAATGGAAAATTTGAATTGAAATTTGATTCAAATAACTTGGGATTGTAATTAAAGTTGAATATGTTTAAAATCAAATGGAATTTGATTTAAATTCGAAAAGAAATTGAGAATTAATTCAACTTGAAATGGGAATAAATCAATTCCAATGGAAATTGAAGTTATTGGAGTTAAGTCAATTTAAAAGGAAGTGGAAATTTAAATTGAATTAATGAAAATGGAGATTGGGAAGTGATCAGTTTTGACTCTAGACTATTTTTAGTATAAATTATTTTAATATAAACCTATTTTTCCAAGCTATTTATTATATATACAACCTTTCTTTTAAAAGCCAAACTATCTTATACTTGTTTTACAATTATTTTTGAAATTGTTTAGCAATTTTCCAACTGTTTTATAAACAAATTATTATCCTACTATTATTGTGCAATTATCTAAATTTCCTATAATTATTTTAACTATTTCCTACCCATTTTACACCTATTTTACAAACTAGTAATTATTTTCCAACTACTTATCTATTTTTAAATTTTCAAACTATTTTCTAAATAAACTGGTCGGAGTTCAAACTGTTAATGGTTAAATTCCCAATCGAGATAAGAATAGAGGTGATAATCCAAATGGATTGAAGCAATCAAGAGTAAGTGAATGAAAATCAAAGAGAATGTGAATAGAAATGGAATTGATTTGGCTAATAACCAATAAAGATAATACGTAGGGTGTGCGTATGTTATTCTATTCGCATAGTGATTTGATCCAGATTCGAGCATAAAATTTCGAGATAGATATATCGATTCGAGTGGGATTTTTCACTCGATTTTCGACGGCGAACCTGGATATGGATTGTTGATTGGTTCTGGATATTCTCTATCATAGTTATGACTATGCAAGGAGAATGACGGTTTCTGATCAAGAAACCAGATCTGTGTCCGCACTAGGAAGTCGGGTGGACGATACTAGTTCGGAAATGAAATTGTGTGATCGAGTGAGCGATCAGATTGGTATAACGTACGGATGATATGTGTACATCGTACGGATTTGAATGAAATTACTATTGAAAGGAGTAATCAAATTTGAATATCTGATTTTGAGTAAACAAAGTAAATATCTTTGTTTTATAAGATAAAACTCCCCTTGTTGAATCTATTGCCAGAAGAAAAGGATTTTTGAAGGTGTTTTGAAGTATAAAAGGATTTTATACGAGTTTAAAATGATCCAAAGATTTTTATCAAGGATTTTATATATATCTATATATATAAAGGATCATATGAGGATTTTGGAAAAAGGTTTTGGGAACCATTGGATTTGGAAAGGCTTTTGATTTTTGGGTAAAATCAATATTGAATTTAAGAAGCCTAGTTTGAGAATTATCGATTTTTGGAATAATCGATTTTGTGTAAAGAAGCTTTGTATGAGATCATACTAGGTGTATGATTTGAAGATACTATATGTGTATAGTATAAAATGTTTCGATGATGGCTCTGGGGAAAAAGGCGCTTCCTTAAAATGAACTTCTCAGAAATTGATATTAGTTACCCGGGTTTCCTCTTATGGTTTGAACTTAGTATTTCAAAT
The DNA here is from genome assembly GCA_030765085.1 of Allium cepa. Lineage (NCBI taxonomy): Eukaryota > Viridiplantae > Streptophyta > Magnoliopsida > Asparagales > Amaryllidaceae > Allium > Allium cepa. The sequence continues at coordinate 363,661,669 of CM060942.1, forward strand.
TACATGGGATTACTCACGCTGGTTTCCAGCCTGACCCGAGTGTTACTTTGATGTAATGCTCGGATCAGACCGAGTGTTACAGATTTTCAGGTAAGGACGTTCTGGAGCTCAGGAGGCGAGCTGGATGGCAGGGACGTATGGAGAGTTTCCACTATGATATTGTATATATCCGAAACATGTTAAACTGTATCTATCCAATGTTGTATAAAAAATTTATAACTCTGATATATCGATGTAAATTGATAGATACAGTATTCTTTGGTATAACTACTATTGATATTATATTTTATCCGCTACGAATGTGAGTTTGTGTGTTTCTTTTCTGTTCTTCTTCTATCTCTTTCTTCTTTTCTACAACTAAATTTCCGGGTCGTTTCATTTGGTATCAGAGCTGAAGGTTAAGCGAGAACCTTGGCTCTGGTGGGATTACTCATTAAGGATAGGGTAAGTGGTACCCGTGAATGAGTTGAGGATGTGTGTGTGTGTGTGTGTGTGTGTATGAGAGAGCGTACTTGTTATTTTCTTGTATAATGATTTTATATAAAATATATTTTGATATATAAAGCAATATTTCTTTCTAATAAATATTAAGGTAATCGGTTGTTAAATTATTGAAACTAAATTAAAGGCTAATAGAAATACAACCGAATTGAAATTAAATAAAGATAAGTTTGAAATGGATTCAAACTGAAATCAAAATCTTGAATTAGAGAAGGAGTTAAAGAATAAGAAAATTATGAATTGGTTTCCAGATATAATAAGCATGGTTATTATCATAAATGGTTGTTGTATTTAATAATGAAATGTTTTAAGGAAAGTAACCATTTGAAGGGAGTAACTTGTAAATTTGAAAGGATGTAAATTAAAGTGGATTTCGAATTGTGAAGTTCTGAATTTTAAATTTAAACATTTGAATTGGTTTCAAAATGTTAAAGGAAATTATGTTATTCAAACTACTTTGAATAATGATCTTATTTTAAAAATAAGAAAATGTTTGAAAATTTTAAAGAAATTTGTTTTGAATTGAAACCAAAGGCGGTTTAAATTTTAAAATCTGGCTTGGTGAGTCATGAAATAAATATGAGTATGCGTGGATATACTTAAATATTAAAGTTAGTTTGAAATAAACTCTAAATATTGAGTTTTAAATTTGGAATAAGATAAGATACCCAAGGTGATAAGTTTTTGAACTTATAAATGGGAAAATTATTAATGTGAAGTTTAAAATTTGAAATGGAAGTTCAAATTGGGTAAGGTTGACTGGATTAGGTGAATTGAGTTTAATTTGGAAAAAAAAATTAAATAAGTTGGAATGAACAACATGATTTGGAAATTTCAAGATGAAATTAAGTTTTAACTTGGAAAGTTAAATGATTGAGTATATTTGAGAGTTTGAGTAATCTCAAATTGGGTTTGAGATCAGAAAATTGGAAATGGATGGATGTTTTTAAAATAAAGGTTAATTTGATTTGTGTTATAGTATGTTAGGTCTGTGAATTGTTTAAAAACTTTAAAGGTAAATTGATTTAAAGAAATTAAATCGACATTTAAAGTATTAACTCGAATTTATATAATTCGAGATAATTTAAATTTGAAATTGAAATTAGTTCAAATTGAATTTAATTTGAATTAATTGAAATTGTGATTGAAGATGTATGAGTATAGGATTCAAATGGAAAATTTGAATTGAAATTTGATTCAAATAACTTGGGATTGTAATTAAAGTTGAATATGTTTAAAATCAAATGGAATTTGATTTAAATTCGAAAAGAAATTGAGAATTAATTCAACTTGAAATGGGAATAACTCAATTCCAATGGAAATTGAAGTTATTGGAGTTAAGTCAATTCAAAAGGAAGTGGAAATTTAAATTGAATTAATGAAAATGGAGATTGGGAAGTGATCAGTTTTGACTCTAGACTATTTTTAGTATAAATTATTTTAATATAAACCTATTTTTCCAAGCTATTTATTATATATACAACCTTTCTTTTAAAAGCCAAACTATCTTATACTTGTTTTACAATTATTTTTGAAATTGTTTAGCAATTTTCCAACTGTTTTATAAACAAATTATTATCCTACTATTATTGTGCAATTATCTAAATTTCCTATAATTATTTTAACTATTTCCTACCCATTTTACACCTATTTTACAAACTAGTAATTATTTTCCAACTACTTATCTATTTTTAAATTTTCAAACTATTTTCTAAATAAACTGGTCGGAGTTCAAACTGTTAATGGTTAAATTCCCAATCGAGATAAGAATAGAGGTGATAATCCAAATGGATTGAAGCAATCAAGAGTAAGTGAATGAAAATCAAAGAGAATGTGAATAGAAATGGAATTGATTTGGCTAATAACCAATAAAGATAATACGTAGGGTGTGCGTATGTTATTCTATTCGCATAGTGATTTGATCCAAATTCGAGCACAAAATTTCGAGATAGATATATCGATTCGAGTGGGATTTTTCACTCGATTTTCGACGGCGAACCTGGGTATGGATTGTTGATTGGTTCTGGATATTCTCTATCATAGTTATGACTATGCAAGGAGAATGACGGTTTCTGATCAAGAAACCAGATCTGTGTCCGCACTAGGAAGTCGGGTGGACGATACTAGTTCGGAAATGAAATTGTGTGATCGAGTGAGCGATCAGATTGGTATAACGTACGGATGATATGTGTACATCGTACGGATTTGAATGAAATTACTATTGAAAGGAGTAATCAAATTTGAATATCTGATTTTGAGTAAACAAAGTAAATATCTTTGTTTTATAAGATAAAACTCCCCTTGTTGAATCTATTGCCAGAAGAAAAGGATTTTTGAAGGTGTTTTGAAGTATAAAAGGATTTTATACGAGTTTAAAATGATCCAAAGATTTTTATTAAGGATTTTATATATATCTATATATATAAAGGATCATATGAGGATTTTGGAAAAAGGTTTTGGGAACCATTGGATTTGGAAAGGCTTTTGATTTTTGGGTAAAATCAATATTGAATTTAAGAAGCCTAGTTTGAGAATTATCGATTTTTGGAATAATCGATTTTGTGTGAAGAAGCTTTGTATGAGATCATACTAGGTGTATGATTTGAAGATACTATATGTGTATAGTATAAAATGTTTCGATGATGGCTCTGGGGAAAAAGGCGCTTCCTTAAAATGAACTTCTCAGAAATTGATATTAGTTACCCGGGTTTCCTCTTATGGTTTGAACTTAGTATTTCAAATTACATGGGATTACTCACGCTGGTTTCCAGCCTGACCCGAGTGTTACTTTGATGTAATGCTCGGATCAGACCGAGTGTTACAGATTTTCAGGTAAGGACGTTCTGGAGCTCAGGAGGCGAGCTGGATGGCAGGGACGTATGGAGAGTTTCCACTATGATATTGTATATATCCGAGACATGTTAAACTGTATCTATCCAATGTTGTATAAAAAATTTATAACTCTGATATATCGATGTAAATTGATAGATACAGTATTCTTTGGTATAACTACTATTGATATTATATTTTATCCGCTACGAATGTGAGTTTGTGTGTTTCTTTTCTGTTCTTCTTCTATCTCTTTCTTCTTTTCTACAACTAAATTTCCGGGTCGTTTCATTTGGTATCAGAGCTGAAGGTTAAGCGAGAACCTTGGCTCTGGTGGGATTACTCATTAAGGATAGGGTAAGTGGTACCCGTGAATGAGTTGAGGATGTGTGTGTGTGTGTGTGTGTGTATGAGAGAGCGTACTTGTTATTTTCTTGTATAATGATTTTATATAAAATATATTTTGATATATAAAGCAATATTTCTTTCTAATAAATATTAAGGTAATCGGTTGTTAAATTATTGAAACTAAATTAAAGGCTAATAGAAATACAACCGAATTGAAATTAAATAAAGATAAGTTTGAAATGGATTCAAACTGAAATCAAAATCTTGAATTAGAGAAGGAGTTAAAGAATAAGAAAATTATGAATTGGTTTCCAGATATAATAAGCATGGTTATTATCATAAATGGTTGTTGTATTTAATAATGAAATGTTTTAAGGAAAGTAACCATTTGAAGGGAGTAACTTGTAAATTTGAAAGGATGTAAATTAAAGTGGATTTCGAATTGTGAAGTTCTGAATTTTAAATTTAAACATTTGAATTGGTTTCAAAATGTTAAAGGAAATTATGTTATTCAAACTACTTTGAATAATGATCTTATTTTAAAAATAAGAAAATGTTTGAAAATTTTAAAGAAATTTGTTTTGAATTGAAACCAAAGGCGGTTTAAATTTTAAAATCTGGCTTGGTGAGTCATGAAATAAATATGAGTATGCGTGGATATACTTAAATATTAAAGTTAGTTTGAAATAAACTCTAAATATTGAGTTTTAAATTTGGAATAAGATAAGATACACAAGGTGATAAGTTTTTGAACTTATAAGTGGGAAAATTATTAATGTGAAGTTTAAAATTTGAAATGGAAGTTCAAATTGGGTAAGGTTGACTGGATTAGGTGAATTGAGTTTAATTTGGAAAAAAAAATTAAATAAGTTGGAATGAACAACATGATTTGGAATTTCAAGATGAAATTAAGTTTTAACTTGGAAAGTTAAATGATTGAGTATATTTGAGAGTTTGAGTAATCTCAAATTGGGTTTGAGATCCGAAAATTGCAAATGGATGGATGTTTTTAAAATAAAGGTTAATTTGATTTGTGTTATAATATGTTAGGTCTATGAATTGTTTAAAAACTTTAAAGGTAAATTGATTTAAAGAAATTAAATCAACATTTAAAGTATTAATTCGAATTTATATAATTCCAGATAATTTAAATTTGAAATTGAAATTAGTTCAAATTGAATTTAATTTGAATTAATTGAAATTGTGATTGAAGATGTATGCGTATAGGATTCAAATGGAAAATTTGAATTGAAATTTGATTCAATAACTTGGGATTGTAAGTAAAGTTGAATATGTTTAAAATCAAATGGAATCTGATTTAAATTTGAAAAGAAATTGAGAATCAATTCAACTTGAAATGGGAATAAATCAAGTCCAATGGAAATTGAAGTTATTGGGGTTAAGTCAATTTAAAAGGAAGTGGAAATTTAAATTGAATTAATGAAAATGGAGATTGGGAAGTGAGCAGTTTTGACTCTAGACTATTTTTTGTATAAATTATTTTAATATAAACCTAATTTTCCAAGCTATTTATTATATATACAACCTTTCTTTTAAAAGCCAAACTATCTTATACTTGTTTTACAATTATTTTTGAAACTGTTTAACAATTTTCCAACTTTTTTATAAACAAATTATTATCTTACTATTATTGTGCAATTATCTAAATTTCCTATAATTATTTTAACTATTTCCTACCCATTTTACACCTATTTTACAAACTAGTGATTATTTTCCAACTACTTATCTATTTTTAAATTTTCAAACTATTTTCTAAATAAACTGGTCGGAGTTCAAATCGTAAATGGTTAAATTCCCAATCGAGATAAGAATAGAGGAGATAATCCAAATGGATTGAAGAAATTGAGAGTAAGTGAATGAAAATCAAAGAGAATGTGAATAGAAATGGAATTGATTTGGCTAATAACCAATAAAGGTAATACGTAGGGTGTACGTATGTTATTCTATTCGCATAGTGATTTGATCCAGATTCGAGCATAGAATTTCGAGATAGATATATCGATCCGAGTGGGATTTTTCACTCGATTTTCGACGGCGAACCTGGATATGGATTGTTGATTGGTTCTGGATATTCTCTATCATAGTTATGACTATGCAAGGAGAATGACGGTTTCTGATCAAGAAACCAGATCTGTGTCTGCACCAGGAAGTCGGGTGGACGATACTAATTCGGAAATGAAATTGTGTGATCGAGTGAGCGATCAGATTGGTATAACGTACGGATGATATGTGTACATCGTACGGATTTGAATGAAATTGCTATTGAAAGGAGTAACCAAATTTGAATATCTGATAAACAAAGTAAATATCTTTGTTTTATAAGATAAAACTCCCCTTGTTGAACCTATTGCCAGAAGAAAAGGATTTTTGAAGGTGTTTTGAAGTATAAAAGGATTTTATACAAGTTTAAAATGATCCAAATATTTTTATCAAGGATTTTATATATATCTATATATATAAAGGATCATATGAGGATTTTGAAAAAAGGTTTTGGGAACCATTGGATTTGGAAATGCTTTTGATTTTGGGTAAAATCAATATTGAATTTAAGAAGCCTAGTTTGAGAATTATCGATTTTTGGAATAATAGATTTTGTGTAAAGAAGCTTTGTATGAGATCATACTTGGTGTATGATTTGAAGATACTATACGTGTATAGTATAAAATGTTTTGATGATGGCTCTGGGGAAAAAGGCGCTTCCTTGAAATGAACTTCTCACTTGTTCTTCCTTACTTAACTGCTTTGACAACCTACTCTGCCATTAACGAACCTTCAAGCTTCCAAGGGCAATTCGATCTAACCAGACATCAATTCATCTTTACCATCGTATTACGTAAGTGAATTCGATGATGAATTCGATCTTTATCCAACTATGTTCATCGTCGAATTGCGAATCCCCATTTTCTGACCTTGGTCCAACTCTGTACGTCGCGTTTCACTTTCGAGCCATGTTGCGATCGATTTTCGATCGCCATTAGCTATGTTGTTGCTGTGATTCATGAGAGCATGGCAGTTTGATGGATCTGCAATGACTTGAATCAATTTTGGGTGATTTGGTGGTATGGAGAGATAATGGATTTCATTGTGTAGGTGATAACGAGTTATCGGATCACAGGTTAGCGAGCTATTGAGTGGAGAGAAGTTATTGGGTTAAGGAAAGTAGGGCATAGCGATTTTGACCAGAGATAGCTCGAGATTGTTGAGTTACATCAGAAGCGATCTAGGGAATCTAAGCGACATAAAAACCTTTACGACCTAACAAACTTGGCCGACCTAACAAACCGACCGATTTAAGAATTCTTGCGACCTAAGGGAGGCTGAACGGCCTAACTTCTTGAATGACCTAACTTCCTGCGATATAACTCGTAGGTCGCGTATACATTCAAGTGACCTAGGACTTAGCCTGTTCTGCACTGCCTTGAACTCCTTGGCTCGAACATTGCGAACTAAGAGAGGCTGACTTATGTTAGGTCGTTGTATTTGATCTGGATGACCTAAATAATCCCTGAGCTAGCTTGAGTCGTTCCTGCGACTTAAGGACTTGAACACTTTTCAATTCGAATGAACATGACATCGTTGAATTGAATTCTCAACTTGAACTGCCGAGATAACATGCTTGAACTTGTTGCACTTCCTTACAGATTATATTAACTTTTAATGCTAATAACCTGTTAAACACAACATTCACAGAAAATGGGACGAATATACTGCCCCTGATCGCCCACATCGAATGACAGATTAGTCGATAAAGGTAAATAAATTATATGAAGTGCCATGAATCAACAAATTCAAGTGAAGTATTAAAGAAAAGCAATATTAATCAATTAAAGCTGATTTGTTTGCATCAACACTGCACTTGTATCCGGACTTAAAGCAACAAGCCCTGGAACTTTATAATTAACAAATGCCTATTAGTTTAATTTTAGTTATATTTGCTTGTCATTTTATTAGTTTTGCACAACACTTCACATATTTAGGAAACGTGAACCTTCACATTTGAATATCCAGTTCCTTGTGTAGAATGTCTTCTCAACAAGAAGAAGTAGTAGGACAAGCTGGAGAGGTCTTCCCGATAGCTGATCCACTGAATGATCCCCCGGAAAGGACTCCACCTACCCTGAATCAACGGGCGTTCAACCAACTACGCATTCAGTTTGGTATTGCTGAAGCGGATGCTTTATTTCCTGGGCCAAACGATACTGCTGACAGACCACCTCTCGGTTTTATCGCTGTCAATCGCCAGATGTTCTTGAATGGAGCTATTCCTCCTTTTAATGATTTTCTTCAACAACTCCTTCTCCGATTAACCATCTCTCCCTTTCAATTGCATCCCAACGGCTACGCTATCCTGATGGGACTGTGTGTATTATTCAGGAGGACACTTGATCATCTTCCGAACATTGAGGAGATTTGCTTCTTGTGCACATTTGCAAAAAACAAAGATCATCCCTCTGTCACACTCGTGAGAAGCGCCAGGAACCGTAGATTGGTCGTCGATCTTCCAGAAAGCGCCCACGGGTTCTTAAATCAATTCTTCTTCGTTCGCCGCCCTCCAAGATTTTACGCCATCTGGAGAGTAGGAAATAAGATTTCTTATCCCCGCTCTTTTCATTTGAGCTTTTCAAAGTCCGAGTTGCTAGGTGCTAACTTCATTCTTTACTTTTAAAGCACTTCCTCCTCCGTCTAAAGATCCCATCCACAAGTTGACTTTTGAAAGATTAAGTTTCGTGGAGGTTGAGGAGAGAAGTATTAAATTTTTACTGAAAGACGAGTTTCTTCACCAATTCGTACTTCTGCACTCTTTCCGTTCTACTCAGCCTCATGAAGTGCCTGATTCTCCAGCAGAGACACCAGATGCCCCAATGTCCGTCGAATAATTTATACCGAAAGAACCTACTGCTGAGGCTTCACTGGTGAATTGTTCTGCTTCTATCGATGTTGCAGGGTCATCCGGCAAATTTACAATTGCCCTTGTCATTGAGGAAGAGGAACCTCCTCACCAATCCGGAAAGACTGCTGATGAAGGAGCTGAGGGGAAGGGTCCCGCTGGGTGCGATGGTGACGACATTTTTGAGGGATTGAGCGACTTGATGATCACTTCACAAGAGCTCTTTAAACACGATACTACCACTACTAAAGTTATTTCTCCAGTAGTTGAAGCGACATCTGTCTTGCAACAAACTCCGTCAGCCCAAGAGATGGCACTTGCTGTAAAATCCGTCATCACCCCCCAACCGAGGAGAGGTTCGTAGTTTGACGTGCGTAGTTTGCACGTTACACACACTTAGGATTTTATCTTCACTTATATGCATTCAACTTCCTTGATTTGAAGATTTATGAACTTGTCTTTTCTTCATTTTCAGGTTCTCCAATGGGCGAAGTGGCTCTTACTATAATGATTTCTAGCGTTATGGGAGACGCGGCTCCTATGACCCCAAGAGGTATCTTCCTGCCTCCTGGGAGACCGACGAAGAAAGAGCTGCAAGAAAAGCTCGTGAGAGGCGTGCTTATGAAGAACGCTACGGGAGAAGGGACGAACGACATGATTCTTCCCAGAGAGAGGATGATTCTCATAAACGAAAATCTCGTGATGACAAAGGGAAAAGTCATGTCGCTGAAGATCCGAGTAAATGGGCCAAACTTAGCGAAAAGCCGGCATCTGAAATTTCTGAAAAGCCCGCTGCTCCCATCTCTTTGGAAATCCCTTCCAGCTCTCCTGCCCTTCAAAAAGCTGATATTCAAACAATCATCAGTAGGCCCCTGTATCAAGTTGGAAAGGGTCCGGCTACTCTTCAAAGCCAGTTTCCACAATGGTGCTTAGAAGGAGTGCGTTTCGATCTTGATTTGGTCCCAGTCGACAAGCAAGCTATGTTGCAAAATCTTGATGCTGTCAAACTCGATATTGAGAGAATGTCCGATTGGCAAAAACTTGTTGACGAGCTTCAAAGAGTGAACCGCGCAAATCTCGAGGCCATACTGACTATGGAAAATGATAAATCCGAGTGGCAGAAAACTCTCGATCAGCATGATGCAGAGATGAAGAGCATCGCCGCTTACAATGAGAAGCTTGAAGCAGAAATTGAGAAACTCAAAGAGGAGCTTGCCACTTCTTCAACTTCTTATTCTCAAAAAGAAGAAGTGCTTCAAAAACAGGTGAGAGATGCTCACGCCGGGCAAAGAGATGCTGAAGCTAAGTTTGAAGCACAACAGCAAGTTGTAGAAAGATACCGAACTGACGTTGCTCAGTTGCGAGAAAAAAACAGCTCCGAGGACTTGGAAATCGAAATGTTAAAAGCTCGACTTTCTGAAGTTGAAAAAGAGCGTGATGAAGCTATTACCTGTAAAGCAGCAGCCGAAGAATCTCATATGGCAACTAAAGCCGATATCAGCTCTACTTTATTCGAGTTTTATATTCATAGTGTTTTGGGGCGCGGTAGCCTTAGGTTTTTGGGACCGAAGTACGAAATCACTTTGGCCGAAGTGTGGGAAGCCGCACTTGATATGCTTGGAGGTGCTGGATATGCTGAAGCAGATTTGAAGGCGCACTATCTAGATGACGATGCACTTGCTGCTCTTGCCAAAGGAAAGGAGCAACTCGCTAAAGAGAGAGCCGAAATGGAAGAATGACAACATTTAGGGAAGGCAACCTCAACCGACATAGTTCAACCGTCGGTTTCGGCCGACATCGATATTGTTGGCTCCAATTCCCATTCTCCACCTCCTGCTAAAGCTATCATTTAAAGTGGAACTGCTCACACTGGAAATGAGACTCAAGAAAGCGCAGAAGCACAAGACTTTGAAGTTGACGTAATAAAACCTACTTCTCCAGGTAACCTCAATGCTGATCTTGCTCAAGTGGAATGCTTGTTTACTTCACATGACCTTGATGAACTTTTTGATTATTACTTAAATCTTGACGCGCCACTTTCTCCTCTCTTTATGAGAGATACTGATTTTAACTTCTCTTCTCTTGTAGTGAAAGCGCCAAGTGTTGTTCATACTTCCCCTCTTCCTGCTGTTCCTTCTCCGCCTCTTCAGATTACTACTCCTTCCATCTCTCAACCGGGTCACAAAAGGGGTAGATAGAAGCTCTTCAAGGTTTGGATGACCCGGTCGCTTCACAAGAATAGGCCGAGGAACCTGAAGAAGGCAAAAGAACTCCGGAGCAAACTATTTTTGATGACATAAAGTTGTTTGCGCATTTCACTCTGGGCAGTGAGTCTTCTTCAAGGAAGAATGGGAAGCGTGGAATCTCAAAGAAAATGATGGAAGTTTCTGCCAGCGAAGAAAATGCAGAAGAAGATCCAATTGCACCCATTTCTCCTTCTTTCCCTACTCTTACAACCCGACCCAAAAGTTAATCATCCGACCAAGTGAGAGCTCCGAAGGTGGCAGGAAGAAGAAGTGATGGGTTTGGTCCTATGCTTTTCATCTCGCTTTTTGCCTTCTGCTTGTATATATAACGGCTTGTGTTGACCGGAGATTATGCGGGTACCGGTCCCCGCCTTCTTTTATGTTGAAACCTGCACATGTATAAAATTTTCATAGTATGGAATAAAATGATTCTTTTACTTATACAAACTTCTGTCTATATTTGAGAATGCATTTATTCTTCTTTTTCATACAAATTTCTTTATTTTCTCTGTGTGATGTTGCAGTAAACCTGTGGTATGTTGCTTGAGCATTGCTTTTATGAATGTAACTATATTATATTACCCTCATACCACGGTTTATTGTAATCTCTTTCATATTGGCAAAATTTTAGAGAACAACTCTTCTGTCTCGAGAAGACTTGTACTCTTTCTTTGGAGAACAACTTTTCCATTTGAAGGAGGCTTGCATCTGTACTTTAGAGAATAATTTTTCCATTTTAAGGAAATATTTCTCTGATTTAATAGAATGTGCCTCATGTTGGAGAAGTCTTCTCTTTTTTTTATATACACTTCAACTTTTGGAGATGATCACTCTTTTTCTCTCTCTCTTTTTTAAAAAAAAAGAGAAGTAGTGAATTCTCCTGTGCGGCGAAGTGGGCTTCAAAAGAAGGCTTTGATTTGGTACTTCAGTCTTCGAAGAAAAAATATTCTCATTATGGAGAGATTGATCTTTTCTTGCAAGTAGAAGTACGCCTCCGAAGAGGGCTTTTAGCATTTCAACTCTGGTGAAATGGGCCTCCGAAGAGGGCTTTTCACATTTCAACTCTTGTGAAGCTTTATTTCAAATCTCAGCGAAATGTGTGCCTCCGGAGAGGGCTTTTAGCATTTCAACTCTGGTGAAATGGGCCTCCGAAGAGGGCTTTTCACATTTCAACTCTTGTGAAGCTTTATTTCAAATCTCGGTGAAATGTGTGCCTCCGGAGAGGGCTTTTAGCATTTCCACTCTGGTGAAATGGGCCTCCGAAGAGGGCTTTTCACATTTCAACTCTTGTGAAGTTTTAATTCAGAACTCGGTGAAATGTGTGCCTCCGAAGAGTTCTTTTAGCATTTCAAATTTGGTGAAATGGGCCTCTGAAGAGGGCTTTTCACATTTCAACTCTTGTGAAGTTTTATTTCAAATCTCGGTGAAATGTGTGCCTCCGGAGAGGTCTTTTGGCATTTCAACTTTGGTGAAATGGGCCTCCGAAGAGTGCTTTTCACATTTCAACTCTTGTGAAGTTTCATTTCAAATCTTGGTGAAATGTGTTCCTCCGAGTAGGGCTTTTGCCTGAAAGTTTCTTTCTCATGGTTGGATGGATTCATGGGGCGGACACAAGTTACTTGGGTGTTTGTTTGCACAAACGATCGCAACTAGTTAACAAGGGCCCTATGCCTTCCACTTGGGAAGGTGCCTTCAGTCATTCCACCAATCTTTTTTGGTTGAGAAAGAGAACTTTGTTTTTCTGGCATGCCTCGTCAGAGGTCTTTATCCTCCGAAGAGTTGTGCCTCCGAAGAGGGCTTGTGCCTCCGAAGAGGTCTTTGGCTGTTTCCTGCCTGCTCGCCCATGTCTTTTTGCCATTTGCTCATATCAGCAACCCCTTGTTATCATTTTCAAGCACACATTCCTTTCTTTTGCAAGTTGTTTGTTTTATCCAAAGAAGTGTACTTCATTGTTAAGTGAGTTCGCAAGGGCAGACACAGGCAACTTAATCAGATGTTCGTTTGCACAAATGATCACAATTAGTTAGCAAGGCCCCACCTCCGGCGGAATCGCTAACTGTTTGCTTGAAGCACTTCTTATATAGGATTTGAATCTGGAATTTTTGTGGCTTAACATTCGTTTGTTGAGTGATGTCAGGGATCGCTTGGTCTTGTGATGTAACAACCAGATATTTTCAACCATTCGCATCCATTATAAGTGTATAGGTAGACACTCATGCCAGAATTGAATTGCTCAAAATACCGCGTTGTAAATAAAATTTTGGCAAACCTCAGAATATACAGTAAATAAAAATCACAGATCACAGACACAGAGTATATAAAAAATGCAGCGGAAGAAAAAGAGATAGCATGAAGCTACTATATAAATATGAGATACATCAGAGTTAAATAAGATACAACAGAGGAGTAATAGGATACATCAGGTACAAATCAGATACATCACCGAACCACTGGATACTGAAACAAAATAGATGGCTGGATCTTCAAGGAAAGCTCCAACGCCGAAGGTGAATCTGGAATGCTAACTCACTCAATCTGACCCGAGCGTAAGGCAAAACACAAAACCCTCGAGTCAGGACATAAATACTTATAAACTGTAAATCAACTCAAGTGAACAGTAACAAAATGCATCAGTAACTTAAAGGATGCTTGGGACCGCCCATCCTCTAAGGATCCGTTAAACTATTTACTATATAGTAATATACGCTATATACGGTAGTGTCTAATCAGTAAAGTATAATCATATAGAAAATAGCGTTAAGGGGATGGTGAACCTTAACGCGGTCGGATCTTTAAAACCAAAATCGTAGTGGGCTCGATATAAGGATATGACACGGCACGCGAGGCAATGCCAGGGTGGATACACCGTTTGCACTCCCGGACCGGTGGTGACGTCAAGCCAGCAGCTTCCGCCCACCTCGAACAATAACCCCGAATCAAAGTGGCGCCACCGAATCGAATCACAACAGTAATAGAATGGTTTCCGATGGAGCATGCTCGATGAAAGGGTGCGACCCTTTGTGTAGCCCGGTATAGCTCCTGTTTTAGTCATATATGCTAACTCACGGGAGTTGGGTCCACGTAATATACCTCGAGAACGTCGCCACCATCCTACTTCATTCTAGAATCTCCACCGCGTACACAGTTGTTAAAGTTGTTTTCGGTATTGTCCGGCTATAAGACAATATCCGATCCCGGTCTCTTTAATAACTAATCGTTATTATAACCCATGGATATTTATTTCAAATAATTTATACTTTCAAGGCCAAAATATCATACTCATTTCAAAACAATATCACAATTGTATCATTTCCATTTCAATAATAATTCAATATTATATCATTCAAATAAAACCCAAATTTTCAAATCATTGAATATTTCTTTGAATTTATTAAACTTGAAATATTCCTTTAAATTATCATAGCATTTTGGAAATGTTAACTTAAGGAATCATAACATTTTTGGAATGTACTACTTTCCACTTTACATTGTATGTAATCAAAGTGTTGATAATCTTAAAATTTTAACATGTCAATTTATCATAGCCTTATAGTTAAATAAACTTTCTTACTGCAATATACAATTTAAACCGAAATTCTTATGTTAAGTTAAAAGCACCTTATTAACTTGCATTATTATTACAATAAGTAACATTTATCATTTTAATCAATTTAAAATACACCATTATGTTGATTAAAATCTACGTGTCAAAATGTACGTTTTAAATTTTATATTCCTATTACAATAATGAACATTTATTAATTAAATCAATACCACACTACTTAAAGCTTTACATGTTTCTTTCTTAATTATAACTTTACATGTTCTTGCATTAATTAAAACTTTCATGTTCTCTCATTAATTAGGACTTTACACGTTTCTTTCATTAATTAAAAACTTATACGTCGCTTTCATAAATTAAAACTTATACGTTTCTTTCATAAATTAAAACCTATACGTTTCTTTCATAAATTAAAACCTATACGTTTCTTTCATAAATTAAAACCTATACGTTTCTTTCATAAATTAAAACCTATACATTTCTTTCATAAATTAAAACGTATACGTTTCTTTCATAACTTAAAACCTATACTTTTCTTTCATAAATTAAAGCCTATACGTTCCTTTCATAAATTAAACCCTATACGTTTCTTTCATAAATTAAAACCTATACGTTCCTTTCATAAATTAAACCCTATACGTTTCTTTCATAAATTAAACCCTATACGTTGCTTTCATAAATTAAAACCTATACGTTTCTTTCATAAATTAAACCCTATACGTTTCTTTCATAAATTAAAACCTATACGTTTCTTTCATAAATTAAAACCTATACGTTTCTTTCATAAATTAAAACCTATACGTTTCAGATTTATATTACCATTTTACAAATTTAACTAAACTTCCAGTTTATTTGATTAATTTAACATCTTTAGTTAAAACTCAAATTTGACATTTTAAAGTCAAGTTATATTTTAAAATTTCATTTTCAACAGTCATTTATTCAACCACTTAAATTTATAGAAAATCAATAATTCTTTAATAAATCACTTAAATTCAAATATAAACAATTTATCATATTTACCATTTCCAAATAAAATTAAAGTCCATTTCATTCGTGTAACTTAAATATCATTTTTAGTCAAAATTCCAAATTTCAAACATAAGTTATATTTCAAAAATCCAGTTAATCCATTCATAAATTACATTTTTAACACATAGAAAAATCATAATTTATTTATTTTAAAACCTTTGAAAATCTATTTAAATCAAATTTCATAATTTTATATTTTTAAAATACTTAAAATATTCAAAGCACTTTATAGAATAACCACGGGTCTGTATATAATTTTCTAACCTAGGTCAAGTGATACGGATATGTATCATTTCAATCCACAGTTTAAAAGGTAAAAATCCGAGTTCTATCATTTCAAACCGCAATCCCAAGTTTAAATAAATAAATAAAATAACTCAAGCCTATCATTTCAGCCCATAATGATTTTTATCCTAACAGGGAACTTGCAGTGTGATCATATACAAAAATAATATAAATAATGTCAATATCACAATATACAGTCATGTATCAGATGTCAGGTGAAAATTAACAGTTTTAACATGGTAATAACATGGTAATAACACGGCATAGCATATAATATGATCATCATTAACTTGCATAAACATTTTACATTACTAAACACTTGTCATCAATCCACTTTTCATAAGTATATATGTCAGAGTGAGAAAGACTCACCTTTTTTAAAGCTAGAGACCAAAACAACATACAAGCACGACTCCAAAGGCACGACAATCACAATTTCACGACTTTTGATTTGAGTTGAAAGATAGCCAAGATATGATTTTTTATCATCAATCCAAAACAAAACAAACCAGACAATATATAAACATTCAACATAAAATAACATTGAAACAATTTTGAAATACAAAGCGAAATGAACAAGATAGATTGGACCTTGCTTCAACCACTTCAATGCTTGGCCTAAGGGACACTTATGCTTGGCTATGATGATGATTTGGCTCAGGTATGACATCATATAGGTCAGGTTTAACATCATATAGGTAAGGCAACAAGTGGAGATGAAGGGAATGAGGCAACAATGGTCAAAAACATTGTTTTTAGGCATGTAGGTTGCAATTTGAAGGGTTTGGCCACCATAGATGGCTCGGCCATGGTCAAGGTTGGTGGAGTAGATGATGTTGGAGGCATGAAAGAGATGTAGGAGTTTTTGGCTGCGGCTATGGAGAAGAGGCCGATCCAAACTTAGAAGAGAAACAAGGCAAAATTGCATAGAAAAGTAAGAAAAGTAGAAAGAAGAGAGGGATTTACCTAATTTTTTTTCTTCAAGGTGGAGGCCATGATTTTTAGGATTTTGAGGCTTCAAAAATTCGTGAATGACAAGAGGAAGTCAGCTGCAAAAGATGGGGAAAGGAATGGCTAAGATGAATTGATGTATTAATGACAGAAGAAACTGCAAAAGAAACGGATAAAACGTTTTTCCGTTTCTTAGCTCTTAACCCTTTCAAATTTCTCATATATATTTATATACATCCAAATAACTGAAAATTATTAAAATCTCAGTTAAAATTAGAAATTATAACAGATAAACAAAATATTAAAAATTAAATATTAATTAGATATGATTAAATAAGAAAAATAGCACAAAAAAATGAAAACTGGACTTAAGAATTAGAAATAACTTCAATACACTTTGGAAAAATTTACTTAAATTTAAATACATGCAAAATGAATAAAATAAAGTAAAACAAAGCAAATAAAAGTGAGTGCATAAAATAAATAAATAAATTTTAATTATATATAATTAAAAGAAGAAAATGGCTTAAAATTGTAGACTGGGCTTTAAAATTAGAAATAAATCCAAATGAACTTTAGAAAATCTTCATGGACTTGTAAAATATTTATAACAAAAAAAATAACAAAAAAAAATAAAAGTGCATTCACAAAAAAAAAATTATTAAATATAATTTTTTATGAAGAAAATGGTAGAAAATTAGAAAACAGCCTTTAAAAATAGGAAATAAATACAGTAAATTTTGGAAAAATTCTATTATCATTTAAAAATATTTAAAAGTCAAAATATAAATAATAAAACATATTTTCACATATTAAAATAAAATATAACCAAGAAGAAGTAATTTATACAATTTAAAATAGTCATTGTTAAATAACCATATATACGCACAATATTGTAAAGGGTATAACTTTCACAATTTACATCCAAATTCAACGAAACGAAAAGTGGTGTTCTTAGAATTTTATGTACTTTCATAATAGAAGAAAAAAAAATTAAATTTCAAACTTTTAAAATTTGAAGTTAAAAGTCACAATTTGACTGTTTTGACCAAAATCAGCACTTTAGGCAAATATTCAACTTACACAAGTTTGGAATTATAACTCATAAAAAATCAAGATTATATTTAAAAAATAAATTTAATCATTTCAAATAAGTAAAATAAGTTTTTAAATCAAAATCTTACGTTAAAAATAATTAAAATATACAATAAAATAATTACAAAATACAAGGTTGTTACACTCTCCCCCACTCAAAACTTTTCGTCCCCGAAAAGGAATGAGGTATGGAAGGGCACAGAAAAGATAGAGTGAAATAGGATTAAGATAAGATAACAAGAAGATTGAAGTTATACCTGATAACTGTTGTTATAGGTAAGTTTAACAAGGTAGAGGTGATCTTTCCCAGATTCTCCAAAATCAAGAACTCAAGCACGCAAAATAGATTCAAATGAGTACCAAAGATTATCAAAGATTATAGAAAGATGCCTATACCAGTCTATAGCAAGATAAGGATGATAAGGACAACCAAAAGATAGTTTGAAAACAAAATAAGGAAATAAATTTGAAAGCATGGAAATTTCAACTTAAACAGAAAATAAATCTTTACACAAGTTAAATAAATCTTAACTATCTCAAATTTCATTATCTTATTATCCAATCATCATAAATTAACAAATTTCAAAACCATGGGTTTGAAAAATAAACATTTATTACACTCACAATGTATTTAATAAATTTAATTCTTCTTTATTCCTAAATAAAACTAAATTTATTCCTCTCACTATATTTATCACTTATGTTAAACATACTTACACTTAATATAACTGCTTTCTTTTATTCTTAGTTCTTTTAATATTATTTTGTTATAAGTTATTCAATTACCCTTTATTATATTTACCTCTGTTAATCGTTTTATAATTAAAATTTAAGTGTATAACATTTATTATAACCACTCAAATTTTATTTATAAAATCTTTTTATATTGTATATTACCCAATTACATTGTTAACTTCTGAAATTAAGGTAAGTTATATTGGAATGAAATTGTCATACAAATAAAACTTTCCAATTCAATTATCTCAAGTTTAATCATTTATCCAAAAAATTTTTTTGATTTTCTTTTATAATTGAAATTATTGTTAAAAATAAAATTTAAGAATTAAATTTCCGATTTCTTCAAACCATTTAGAGATAAGTAATAATATATATATAATATGTCAAATCAAATTTCAATCATATATCTATATATATTATAAATTAAGTCATATTTTAGAAATTCAAATCAATTTAATTTCCCAAAACAAAGCTGTAGCAAGACTACAGAACAGTCTCTTCACTTCGAAACTCGAAAATGAACGTCGATGATGCTGCAGTCATCACCGAAGTTATTTTCCAGCGACAAAGAGAAAAGTACTAATTTTAAACTTAAAATTCTTTGGAAACAAATTTCTATTTTGAAAATATTTTAAATATTATATCCCTTTAAACTTTTAAACAAAAGGTTTGGAACCATCGGAAATTAAATTCTCAAATTTCTTTTTCTAAATTCATTTAAGTTCCCATATAAATTTATAAACAATTATTTATAAATTCATTTATAGAACAATAAATGATAAATCAAGTATTATCATTTCAAATTATCAATTTGAATCATTTTATTAAGTTCCATAAATATATATATCAAAATTTTATTTCATTAACCAAAACAAAATTTAAAATAATATCGTGTCAGTTTGTTCTGTCAAAGTGTTTTAGAAATCCTATCGATAGCGTTGATCAGACGAATCGATCGGAAACCCAAATCAACATCAACAACTCCAACAACACAATATAAAAAAAATATAGATTGACAAATATAATTCAAAATGTTTGAAAATATGTTGGAAACAAAAGGCAAGATGATTAAATACAGAGTAGGGAGGTGAATAAGCTAAAATAAATCACGGGCAACCTTAATCGGGTCAACCGTGACTTAAAGTATAAGATCGAAATGGATTTTCTGGGGTAAATCTACGTTTGATCTCAAGAGTTAGAGTTTGGGATAATAGGAGATACTAGCATCTAAACCGAGGATATAAAATCTTTGGTGAATCGATGCTGTTGTAATGGAGTTTCACCCCTCTTACAAGGAAATTTTTGAGATTGGCGGGACCGCCAATTCACTATAAAGATCATTCGAAGTGGAGCTGTGGGATACTCCAGAATCAAATGAAGATGAATAGCGGGGAATAATAATGGACTTTGGAACCCAGGGAACGTTCCAAAATTCAAAGGAATCGAGTCAAAAGGGAAGAGATTCAAACTCGAATGAAAGTGATTCTGTAAATACATTCACTCTATATGCTGATTTTTGCCTAGAGCTACCAAAGCTCTGATACCAACTGTAATGACCCGATATTTTCAACCATTCGCATCCATTATAAGTGTATAGGTAGACACTGTAACGATCCTGAATTTTGAACAATTTAAAAATGAAGATATTTAATTAATTTTAAAAATTTGAAATAATTTTAAATTGAATTCCAATAAAACTATGAAGTTGGCGATTAAATTTTTGAATTTAATCTATTTAAAGTTGAATAGAATTTGAATTTAACTTTGAAGTTTGAAATTGAATATGGGATTTGTATTGAAATTCAAACTAACGACTTAGAAGAAAAATAGTTTGGATTTACGAATTATTATTTATGAAAATTTATAAATGGATGGTTAGTTTAATAACATTTTTCTTTAACTTAAATAAATGAATAAAATTTTAATCAATATAAAATAAATTGAGAAACACGTTAATATAAATAGATGTGGATAGTTGAACTTCAAAACGTTTCTATGTTTATTAAAGAAAACAATTTACAAAACAAAATTGAATTTAAAATAAAAATAAAAATATAATTATATATATAATAAAATAAAATAAAATAATAATTATACACTACCTTACTTGCATCAGCTAAATCCACGCCGCTTTACACGCCTTTCATCATGCCGATAACCATTCCTCCATCCCCTTCTTAAAACACGAAGCCCCCCTCCCCAAATTTCATTTAAAAACCCTAATCAAACCGAAGAAAAAAATTAATGGCGTCTTCGAGTCTCGTCTTACTTCAATAGCTAGGGCTTCGACTTCAAATCTCTCGCGTGCTCCTCTACAAAGCTAAGGTGAGTACTTCGGTACTCACATCTAATTCAACGTTTTATTTGATTGCTTGCTTGTTAAATTTCACGACTTGGGATTGCTCGATTTATTGATCCTCACAATTTTGGAAGCTTGTGGACTTCGGTCCTTTGATTTGTTAAAATTTGCTGCTGTGATGAATTTTTCTGGGTTTATAGTTCGAATTTCTGGAAATTAAATTTTGTGATTTTGTTTGCTTTGACTTCGGTCTTGATTCTTTTTACTTGGAATTTCTTTGTGAATCCATGTGCTTGCTTAATAGCCCACG
Source organism: Allium cepa (assembly GCA_030765085.1). Classification (NCBI taxonomy): domain Eukaryota; kingdom Viridiplantae; phylum Streptophyta; class Magnoliopsida; order Asparagales; family Amaryllidaceae; genus Allium; species Allium cepa. The sequence goes on from CM060942.1 coordinate 363,682,774, forward strand.
GTTTTGCACCGCAATTGCTTTCGACAGTAAAACTTGATTTTTGATGATATGCTTATTCCAGTTTGTGTAGTTCTTTTTGATGGACGAGGATCTTGTCATTGGCAAGTGAGTTGAATTGTTTTGTTGGCATCGGCATTGACCTTTAACCGTTGAGTGCTGCGGTGCCATATCTATGGTGCCCTCACTCCCTATTGCCGGTTCTGTTACCTCTCAGGTTGCAATTGTGGTTTCTATGGAAGTAATTATGTGATTTCCTGAGTAATTGATGCATGTTTGTATAGATACATATATATATTCACCTCTGTTCTCTATTAAAACCCAAAACTGTGAGTAAACATCTAAATTTAAATCTTAAGTAGGTTAATCTGGTTGCTTGAGTAATTGATGTGATAATGATGCTTGTTGTGATATTTCTACATACATATATATGAATGAGTTAATATGTGTGCATGTTAGTTTCTTTCTAGTTTGAAACTAGGGGTATAAAATAGATTCAAAATCAGTTAGTTGCTTTCCTGGTTGGTTTAATGTTGAGATGTTTAATAAAATTTGTTTAAAAACAACAAGATTTAAATTGCTAGTAACTTCACTTTCTAAAAACTTAACATAAAAATTTGTTTGCTTGCCGGTATGTTAAAGTGAATAAATATTCACAGAGGCATATATGTGAAAATCAGGTGTGAATATTGAATGGATTTGTTGCAAACATGAACTGCATCACTGTTAAAAGTTTAGTTATATGATTATGTTGCATTGATCATTTTTTTTCCCTTGCACCATTTGATTGTTGGCTTCACTGTGGGGTTTGGTCAGTTTGCACATGAACTGTTTTGGTCTCACTTCCATGTAGGGAGCATTTGGGTTTTACTGACCACTCACGTACATATTGCATCCTCGAATGTTTGTTATAATGGTATTGTCCAGACTGGACTTGGGTTGTTTACTTTGGGGTACTGTTTTGATTTGAGACTGTTGTTTTATGGTTTTGAACTCGTGTTGATTCATTGACTTTGGTATACCTTAGTTGCATTGCAGCTATGTGTATTGATCTATCTGTGCAATTAGTTGTGTTGAGCACTTCATTGTAGCTGCCTTAACCAATGGGGCAGTCTGCACACTTATTTCACATAGTATTGTGCATATGTAAAGTTGCATCCCTGTATGTGCATTAGATTCAGATTCTTTTCGAAGGGTTTTTGTCCAGTTTCATATAGTTGGCACCAGTATCACTCTTTCTATTGGTGTTGGCGAGTATTTCAGTTTGGGTTGATGATAAATATAGCTTGGTGCAATTGGACTTGAAGTCGTGCTTTATACAATCAAGTCTGGTACCTTTTGTAGCTTTGGTGTTGCATCTGCATTAAGTTGTTTTCAAGTGCGATGTTTGTGGTGACTGCAGTATTAGTTGCAGCTTACCCTTGTGTCCAAGTATTTGACCTGCAGTTTCATTTTTATGAAAATTTTGCACTTATTGAAATGTGCAGTAATAAGTTTGGAAACTTGTTTTATTTCACAAGTTGTTGTGGCGAGGCAGCGCACGCGTGCGTGCAACTGCAGCCACGTAGTATCGACATTTTGAATCGATATTTGAACCTTCATTGATTTTGGTTCGTTGGCTTTTTTTGAGTACGTCATCACGATAGTGGCGAGGCAGTGCACGCAAGCGTGAACTGCAGCCACGGAGTTGACATTTTAAATGTGGCGAGGCCGTACGCGAGCGCGTGTACTGCAGCCCTACCAAATTTAATGTTTTAAATTGATGTTTTCTTTTTTTTTTGATGAAAATTATTTTATGTTGCCAATTCAATATATTTTGAATCGATTTTGATGATTTTGTTGTTAATTGCCGTTTAGGCAAATTTTGATTGTTTTCTAAATTATCTTCATCAATAATCCCTTCATCTATCTCATTGATAATCTGAATCTGTTGAATTGTTGTTTAACACTGTTAAGTGTTATATTTACCGTTATCCGATTACTTGTTAAAGGATCGGATATGTATATTTATATTGACTGTCGTCTAATTGTTGTTTGATTATTATTGCTTCTATGCACTAATAACTGAGTTTGAATTAGACTGACCTGTGTATTATCTTCTTTTGAATATAATACTCGGGTCAGACCGAGTATTTTTACAGCTTGAAGATTTTCAGGCCGCGAAGTTAGAGAGAGAGGGGAAAGCACTCCACTAAAGTTTTTTCTAGAAAATTTTCTTGTACTTAATGAAAATAAATTGTTCCGCTGTATAAAAATTTAATGCATTGTACAAACTCTGATATATGTATGTAAGAAAAATTCATTTTATGAATAATATTATGATTATTCTGTGATTCTGTGGCTGATTCTGTTTAAACTCTATAAACTGACTAACAATCCGTCATTTTGAACGTTTCTAGTTGGTTTAATTACCGACTAGAGGCGGTCAGAGCGGCGGGTCGTTACAAAAGTGGTATCAGAGCTTTGGTTTACTCAAAGCTCAGTTTATGATGTTTAATATGAATAGTTACTAGGACCACTTTAAAAGAAAGTGTTTTCAAATTTAAAGAAGTTTAAAATTGTTTTCTTTAAAATAAAAGGTATTTTGAAAATTAGAATTATTTTGAAAATTCTCCTCTCTAAATTTAAGTGCGGTAGTTCTCTTCGGTGAGGTCTTCTTAGATTTGAGTTTCGATCGTTCGGAAACTCATTATCGAATTATTGAGATTTATGAAAAAAATGAAATATGAGTTAAGTGAATTAATGAATTGGTTTAAATTGGTTTAAATCGAATAACTTGAATATTTCAAGTAATAATTGGGAAATAAAAGGATATGTTAATTTGGTTATAACCAAGAGAATTATTGAATTATTACTTGGGAATTTGATTCTGAATTCTTTTGAAATTGATTTCAAATGTTGTTAAGAACGAATTAGTAAATAAATGAATTATAAGTATTTAACTTATAATATGGATTTTGGGTATATAACTGAGTTATATAAATTGAATTGAATTGAATTAATAAAAAGATTTATAAATCGAAGTTTTATAAATAGAAAAGGAGTTTGTAAAAATTGTTTATAAGTTCGAAATCAATTGAATTTGATAAGTAAATTGTTGTAGCTTATTAAAGGAGATATATCCACGATTTTGGACAGTGGATAACCCTTTAAAAATAAAAAAATAGGTTGAAGAAATGATGAAATTGGTTGACAAAGTATATTCACGATTTTGGACAGTGAATACATTATTGAATAAAACAGATATGTTTTAGGTAAAATGATTGAATAATCCAACCTCTGCTAATAAGAATTGCAAATATTGATAGGAAACTTCGAAAACACCTTGTTTATTATAATGGCGAAAACCGAAGCACAAAAAGCAGCACGCCGTGGACGAAGAGCAATTGCTCGTAGAAAAGCAGAAGCGAGACGTGCGGAAATTGAAAGGAGATTCAGTGAAAGGCAAGCACCTGGTCCATATGATGAGGTTATTTGCTATCGATGTCATAAAAAGGGACATTATGCCATTAAGTGCCGAAAGAGGAGAAAGAAAAGGAATGTGGATGACCGGTTCGCTCGTCCTGAGATTGTGTGTTTTAAATATCGGGAGAAAGGGCATTTTCTTAGTCATTGCCCTAAAGTGAAAAGGAAAAAGTGCGTACTCAATTTACCCGTCGATAGATTGACAATCTTCTACCATTGTCGTCAGACTGGACATATAGCCAGAAACTGCACCGAAAGACAACAGGGTGAGCAAGCTATAGCCCGACCAGCTAGAGCGAAAAGTGCTAAGGTGATAGATAAGGATGGAAACATCTCATATTTTTGCAATAACTGTAAGGAGTGGGGACATGTGGATTTTGAATGTGTTAATTCTCCTTTAACACAACATGAAATAGTGTCATCCGAAGATGAAAGTTTGGCAAAGATGCATACTATCGGACAAGAAGTCGTTAGTCCTTAATTATTCTGAGTCTTAAACCAATCGATATATTTTGTAATACTATCCTTTGTAATCCACAATCTTTTGTGTATGTCTTTTAAAAGTATTAAGCTATGTAAAATTTTGTACGGAAGAAATATTTTAATGAAATAGCATCTTGAGAAGTAATATTATGGAAGGAAGTTTAATTGTTGATTTAACTGTATGAATCAAACTAGTTTTGATGTGAAGTTTATATTTCAAGTTTAAAACTATTGCCTAAAATAGTTAATATGGAAATATAGATCTAATGGAACAAATTCGATGAATAATTTACTAAAGAACTAGTTGATTATTTTTGAAATAGAAAGCAAATGTAAAGTTCAAATGAAATTTAGATTTCAAATTTGAAGTTGTCAACAGGATAATCCATTATAGGTTTAATAAATTCAATGATGAATTTGAATTTAAACGTGCGGAAAATTAAATTAAGTGAAAAACTTAATATTGAAAAGTTTGAAATCGATTTAAAACTAATACTATGAAAAGTATGAAGAATTCAAACTATGAATTAAGTTGAAGTTGAAAAAGTTAATGGTTTTAAAAATGTTTTAAAATGCATGAACTATCGAATACATAGATTTCAACATTCAATTGTTGAAATAGACGTTTTCGAGAAGAATAAGGAAATGGTAGACTATAACACTATTGTTATAGTAAATGGTTTCCGGAAGGAAATGTTGTTTATAGTATTGGGATTTATATATCTATCTTAAATCCGAATCCCTATACTAGTGATTTTGAGTTGTCGTAACGATGTTTTACGCAACATTCGTTTTAACTCAAATAAATGTGTTTAAAAGAATGATTTCCTTAAAGAATGAAATATATACTTAATTTTGATTCAAGTATATTGAATATCTTCAAAGTGTTGAAAATAAAAGAATTTGTGAATTACTTATTATTGAATAAGTATGGAAATATTTTCCATATGAAATGAAAGGTTTGAAATTTTATCTTTTAGAGATAAATTGAAAAATGAATATTTGAAATTGGTTTCAAATGGCTAAGTGTGAAAATTTTATATATTGTAAAGATATTATTTTGAGAAATTTGAACGATTAGTTCAACTTGGAAATTTTTCAAAGAATTGAATCTTGAGTTAAATTGAGTTTAACTTTGACACCAAAAACAATATAAGTTCAACTTTGAATTTTGGATAGTCGATTGGGATTGTATGTCTAACATTGTGAATTGATGACATATCATTTGATCTCTATTAAATATATATCTGTGGTGGCGGAGAATTTATTCTTTTAGCTTAACACCCTACTCTGAGACGTACGAGCTTAGAGGTTATATATCGATAGACATCAATTATGTGTTGAGAATTGACGATGTAACGTGAAATCCAAATCGAATGTGAAGTCGATAATGAATTGGATTATGAATGTGAATTAGGTTTGAGATAACCTTAAATTTTCAAATCGATTTAGAGGAAAATTTTAAACGTGATGGAAAATTTGGAATCCTCTATTTGTTGTGAATGTGAATTGAGTTTTCGTAACTTATATATGTGAATATAATCGAAAACCATCAGTTTAGAAAGTCATTATTATGAAAATCCTGTGTAGGTTTACATAGGTATGATATGTACGAAATGTGAAATGAAGTACTATATGTATATGACATATGTTTTCTAAAAAACTGAGGATATGGAAATGTACCTTCCATTTATTATGTGTGAAAGTGATTGGAACTCGGTGGAGTGTCCATTGAAAATCGTAGCTACGTAGAATTCCATTAGTGGAATGTCCATTGGGACTGATATGATATCCCCCACGATGGATCATCGTGTTTGGGATTATGTGATTGATGCTGGCGTAATTCGTGGGGCGTGATGCCTACAGTTACAAGCGATTCCACTGAGATAGTGGCGCAACCGCCGAGTAAACTGCGATCTGGAAACCGAAGCGAAATTCGAGGGGCGTGATGCCTAAGGCTACGAGCGATTCTACTGAGATAGTAGTGTAACCGCCGTGTGGACCGCGATCTAAGGCGACAACCATGGCGAAATTCGAGAGTGATGAGAAATCTAAGATTACAAGTGATTCTACTGAGATAGTAGCGTAACCGCCGGGTAAACTGTGATCCATTGGGGAACGTGCTTTCCATATCCATTTTTGAAAGAATTTTTAAAAAGTATTTTCACTGGGAGTTGAAGCAAGTATGTTTAGTACTTGGAGATTTTTAGTCTTGCGCCTGGCCAGCGTATGCCTAAAGTCTGTGAGAACGATGATGGACTTGTTAAACTTCGAGTTATCAAGTATTTTCAAAACTATGAATAGAAAATCAATAATCTGAAATTAGAATTACCTAATTCTAACTTAATGAATTAAGGAAGAAGATCTTTTTAAATATCTTGAAAGTCCACAGCTTTGGATAAGATATATTATGCAAATATTTAGCATGAAAGATTTCAAGTTTAAAAGTCTAAGTTTTTGTAAGTCAAAAATTTAGTAAAAGACTTTTGTGTCTTGATTATTGAAATTGATGAACAAAACTAGTGAAATGAAATAAATGGAATGAATCCTATAATTATTTGCGAGTTTGAAGCTTGGTAAAATTGTGTAGGATATAAATATCGGTGAGATTTTAGCAAACGTTTTTCCAAACTTATAATTTCGGGACGAAATTCTTTTAAGTAGGGGAGATTGTAACGATCCTGAATTTTGAACAATTTAAAAATGAAGATATTTAATTAATTTTAAAAATTTGAAATAATTTTAAATTGAATTCCAATAAAACTATGAAGTTGGCGATTAAATTTTTGAATTTAATCTATTTAAAGTTGAATAGAATTTGAATTTAACTTTGAAGTTTGAAATTGAATATGGGATTTGTATTGAAATTCAAACTAACGACTTAGAAGAAAAATAGTTTGGATTTACGAATTATTATTTATGAAAATTTATAAATGGATGGTTAGTTTAATAACATTTTTCTTTAACTTAAATAAATGAATAAAATTTTAATCAATATAAAATAAATTGAGAAACACGTTAATATAAATAGATGTGGATAGTTGAACTTCAAAACTTTCTATGTTTATTAAAGAAAACAATTTACAAAACAAAATTGAATTTAAAATAAAAATAAAAATATAATTATATATATAATAAAATAAAATAAAATAATAATTATACGCTACCTTACTTGCATCAGCTAAATCCACGCCGCTTTACACGCCTTTCATCATGCCGATACCCATTCCTCCATCCCCTTCTTAAAACACGAAGCCCCCCTCCCCAAATTTCATTTAAAAACCCTAATCAAACCGAAGAAAAAAATTAATGGCATCTTCGAGTCTCGTCTTCCTTCAATAGCTAGGGCTTCGGCTTCAAATCTCTCGCGTGCTCCTCTACAAAGCTAAGGTGAGTACTTCGGTACTCACATCTAATTCAACGTTTTATTTGATTGCTTGCTTGTTAAATTTCGCGACTTGGGATTGCTCGATTTATTGATCCTCACAATTTTGAAAGCTTGTGGACTTTGGTCCTTTGATTTGTTAAAATTTGCTGCTGTGATAAATTTTTCTGGGTTTATAGTTCGAATTTCTGGAAATTAAATTTTGTGATTTTGTTTGCTTTGACTTCGGTCTTGATTCTTTTTACTTGGAATTTCTTTGTGAATCCATGTGCTTGCTTAATAGCCCACGGTTTTTCACCGTAGTTGCTTTCGACAGTAAAACTTGATTTTTGATGATATGCTTATTCCAGTTTGTGTAGTTCTTTTTGATGGACGAGGATCTTGTCATTGGCAAGTGAGTTGAATTGTTTTGTTGGCATCGGCATTGACCTTTAACCGTTGAGTGCTGCGGTGCCATATCTATGGTGCCCTCACTCCCTATTGCCGGTTCTGTTACCTCTCAGGTTGCAATTGTGGTTTCTATGGAAGTAATTATGTGATTTCCTGAGTAATTGATGCATGTTTGTATAGATACATATATATATTCACCTCTGTTCTCTATTAAAACCCAAAACTGTGAGTAAACATCTAAATTTAAATCTTAAGTAGGTTAATCTGGTTGCTTGAGTAATTGATGTGATAATGATGCTTGTTGTGATATTTCTACATACATATATATGAATGAGTTAATATGTGTGCATGTTAGTTTCTTTCTAGTTTGAAACTAGGGGTATAAAATAGATTCAAAATCAGTTAGTTGCTTTCCTGGTTGGTTTAATGTTGAGATGTTTAATAAAATTTGTTTAAAAACAACAAGATTTAAATTGCTAGTAACTTCACTTTCTAAAAACTTAACATAAAAATTTGTTTGCTTGCCAGTATGTTAAAGTGAATAAATATTCACAGAGGCATATATGTGAAAATCAGGTGTGAATATTGAATGGATTTGTTGCAAACATGAACTGCATCACTGTTAAAAGTTTAGTTATATGATTATGTTGCATTGATCATTTTTTTTCCCTTGCACCATTTGATTGTTGGCTTCACTGTGGGGTTTGGTCAGTTTGCACATGAACTGTTTTGGTCTCACTTCCATGTAGGGAGCATTTGGGTTTTACTGACCACTCACGTACATATTGCATCCTCGAATGTTTGTTATAATGGTATTGTCCAGACTGGACTTGGGTTGTTTACTTTGGGGTACTGTTTTGATTTGAGACTGTTGTTTTATGGTTTTGAACTCGTGTTGATTCATTCACTTTGGTATACCTTAGTTGCATTGCAGCTATGTGTAATGATCTATCTGTGCAATTAGTTGTGTTGAGCACTTCATTGTAGCTGCCTTAACCAATGGGGCAGTCTGCACACTTATTTCACATAGTATTGGGCATACGTAAAGTTGCATCCCTGTATATGCATTAGATTCAGATTCTTTTCGAAGGGTTTTTGTCCAGTTTCATATAGTTGGCACCAGTATCACTCTTTCTATTGGTGTTGGCGAGTATTTCAGTTTGGGTTGATGATAAATATAGCTTGGTGCAATTGGACTTGAAGTCGTGCTTTATACAATCAAGTCTGGTACCTTTTGTAGCTTTGGTGTTGCATCTGCATTAAGTTGTTTTCAAGTGCGATGTTTGTGGTGACTGCAGTATTAGTTGCAGCTTACCCTTGTGTCCAAGTATTTGACCTGCAGTTTCATTTTTATGAAAATTTTGCACTTATTGAAATGTGCAGTAATAAGTTTGGAAACTTGTTTTATTTCACAAGTTGTTGTGGCGAGGCAGCGCACGCGTGCGTGCAACTGCAGCCACGTAGTATCGACATTTTGAATCGATATTTGAACCTTCATTGATTTTGGTTCGTTGACTTTTTTTGAGTACGTCATCACGATAGTGGCGAGGCAGTGCACGCAAGCGTGAACTGCAGCCACGGAGTTGACATTTTAAATGTGGCGAGGCCGTACGCGAGTGCGTGTACTGCAGCCCTACCAAATTTAATGTTTTAAATTGATGTTTTCTTTTTTTTTGATGAAAATTATTTTATGTTGCCAATTCAATATATTTTGAATCGATTTTGATGATTTTGTTGTTAATTGCCGTTTAGGCAAATTTTGATTGTTTTCTAAATTATCTTCATCAATAATCCCTTCATCTATCTCATTGATAATCTGAATCTGTTGAATTGTTATTTAACACTGTTAAGTGTTATATTTACCGTTATCCGATTACTTGTTAAAGGATCGGATATGTAAATTTATATTGACTGTCGTCTAATTGTTGTTTGATTATTATTGCTTCTATGCACTAATAACTGAGTTTGAATTAGACAGACCTGTGTATTATCTTCTTTTGAATATAATACTCGGGTCAGACCGAGTATTTTTACAGCTTGAAGATTTTCAGGCCGCGGAGTTAGAGAGAGAGGGGAAAGCACTCCACTAAAGTTTTTTCTAGAAAATTTTCTTGTACTTAATGAAAATAAATTGTTCCGCTGTATAAAAATTTAATGCATTGTACAAACTCTGATATATGTATGTAAGAAAAATTCATTTTGTGAATAATATTATGATTATTCTATGATTCTCTGGCTGATTCTGTTTAAACTCTATAAACTGACTAACAATCCGTCATTTTGAACGTTTCTAGTTGGTTTAATTACCGACTAGAGGCGGTCAGAGCGGCGGGTCGTTACAGACACTCATGCCAGAATTGAATTGCTCAAAATACCGCGTTGTAAATAAAATTTTGGCAAACCTCATAATATACAGTAAATAAAAATCACAGATCACAGACACAGAGTATATAAAAAATGCAGCGGAAGAAAAAGTGATAGTAGTTCATGAAGCTACTATATAAATATGAGATACATCAAAGTTAAATAAGATACAACAGAAGAGTAACAGGATCCATCAGGTACAAATCAGATACATCACTAAACGACTGGATATTGAAACAAAATAGATGGCTGGATCTTCAAGGAAAGCTCCAACGCCGAAGGTGAATCTGGAATGCTAACTCACTCAATCTGACCCGAGCGTAAAGCAAAACACAAAACCCTCGAGTCAGGACATAAATACTTATAAACTGTAAATCAACTCAAGTGAACGGTAACAAAATGCATCAGTAACTTAAAGGATGCTTGGGACCGCCCATCCTCCAAGGATCCGTTAAACTATTTACTTTGTCGTAATATACGCTATATACGGTAGTGTCTAATCAGTAAAGTATAATCATATAGAAAATAACGTTAAGGGGATGGTGAACCTTAACGCGGTCAGATCTTTAAAACCAAAATCGTAGTGGGCTCGATATAAGGATATGACACGGCACGCGAGGCAATGCTACGGTGGATACACCATTTGCGCTCCCGGACCGGTGGTGACGGCAAGCCAGCAGCTTCCGCCCACCTCGAACAATACCCCCGAATCAAAGATGCGCCACCGAATCGAATCACAACAGTAATAGAATGGTTTCCGATGGAGCATGCTCGATGAAAGGGTGCGACCCTTTGTGTAGCCCGGTATAGCTCCTGTTTTAGTCATATATGCCAACTCACGGGAGTTGGGTCCACGTAATATACCTCGAGAACTTCGCCACCATCCTACTTCATTCTAGAATCTCCACCGCGTACACAGTTGTTAAAGTGGTTTTCGATATTGTCCGACTATAAGGCAATATCCGATCGCGGTCTCTTTAACAACTAATCGTTATTATAACCCATGGATATTTATTTCAAATAATTTATACTTTCAAGACCAAAATATCATACTTATTTCAAAACAATATCACAATTGTATCATTTCCATTTCAAAAATAATTCAATATTATATCATTCAAATAAAACCCAAATTTTCAAATCATTGAATATTTCTTTGAATTTATTAAACTTGAAATATTCCTTTAAATTATCATAGCATTTTGGAAATGTTACCTTAAGGAATCATAGCATTTTTGGAATGTACTACTTTCCACTTTACATTGTATGTAATCAAAGTATTGATAAGCTTAAAATTTTAACATGTCAATTTATCATAGCCTTATAGTTAAATAAACTTTCTTACTGTAATATACAATTTAAACCGAAATTCTTACGTTAAGTTAAAAGCACCTTATTAACTTACATTATTATTACAATAAGTAACATTTATCATTTTAATCAATTTAAAATACACCATTACATTGATTAAAATCTACGTGTCAAATGTACGTTTTAAATTTTATATTCCCATTACAATAATGAAAATTTATTAATTAAATCAATACCACACTACTTAAAACTTTACATGCTTCTTTCTTAATTAAAACTTTACATGTTCTTGCATTAATTAAAACTTTCATGTTCTCTCGTTAGTTAGGACTTTACACGTTTCTTTCATTAATTAAAAACTTATACTTTGCTTTCATAAATTAAAACCTATACGTTTCTTTCATAAATTAAAACCTATACGTTTCTTTCATAAATTAAAAACGTTTCTTTCATAAATTAAAACCTATACGTTTCTTTCATAAATTAAACCTATACGTTTCTTTCATAAATTAAAACCTATACGTTTCTTTCATAAATTAAACCTATACGTTTCTTTCATAAATTAAAACCTATACGTTTCTTTCATAAATTAAAACCTATACGTTTCTTTCATAAATTAAAACCTATACGTTTCTTTCATAAATTAAACCTATACGTTTCTTTCATAAATTAAAACGTATACGTTTCTTTCATAAATTAAAACCTATACGTTTCTTTCATAAATTAAAACCTATACGTTCCTTTCATAAATTAAACCCTATACGTTTCTTTCATAAATTAAAACCTATACGTTCCTTTCATAAATTAAACCCTATACGTTTCTTTCATAAATTAAACCCTATACGTTGCTTTCATAAATTAAAACCTATACGTTTCTTTCATAAATTAAACCCTATACGTTTCTTTCATAAATTAAAACCTATACGTTTCTTTCATAAATTAAAACCTATACGTTTCTTTCATAAATTAAAACCTATACGTTTCAGATTTATATTACCATTTTACAAATTTAACTAAACTTCCAGTTTATTTGATTAATTTAACATCTTTAGTTAAAACTCAAATTTGACATTTTAAAGTCAAGTTATATTTTAAAATTTCATTTTCAACCGTCATTTATTCAACCACTTAAATTTATAGAAAATCAATAATTCTTTAATAAATCACTTAAATTCAAATATAAACAATTTATCATATTTACCATTTCCAAATAAAATTAAAGTCCATTTCATTCGTGTAACTTAAATATCATTTTTAGTCAAAATTCCAAATTTCAAACATAAGTTATATTTCAAAAATCCAGTTAATCCATTCATAAATTACATTTTTAACACATAGAAAAATCATAATTTATTTATTTTAAAACCTTTGAAAATCTATTTAAATCAAATTTCATAATTTTATATTTTTAAAATACTTAAAATATTCAAAGCACTTTATAGAATAACCACGGGTCTGTATATAATTTTCTAACCTAGGTCAAGTGATACGGATATGTATCATTTCAATCCGCAGTTTAAAAGGTAAAAATCCGGGTTCTATCATTTCAAACCCGCAATCTCAAGTTTAAATAAATAAATAGAATAACTCAAGCCTATCATTTTAGCCCATAATGATTTTTATCCTAACAGGGAACTTGCAGTGTGATCATATACAGAAATAATATAAATAATGTCAATATCACAATATACAGTCATGTATCAGATGTCAGGTGAAAATTAACAGTTTTAACATGGTAATAACATGGTAATAACACGGCATAGCATATCATATGATCATCATTAACTTGCATAAACATTTACATTACTAAACACTTGTCACCAATCCACTTGTCATAAGTATATATGTCAGAGTGAGAAAGACTCACCTTTTTTAAAGCTAGAGACCAAAACAACATACAAGCACGACTGCAAAGGCACGACAAGCACAATTTCACGACTTTTGATTTGAGTTGAAAGATAGCCAAGATATGATTTTGTATCATCAACCCAAAACAAAACAAACCAGACAATATATAAACATTCAACATAAAATAACATTGAAACAATTTTGAAATACAAAGCGAAATGAACAAGATAGACTGGACCTTTCTTCAACCACTTCAATGCTTGGCCTAAGGGACACTTATGCTTGGCTATGATGATGCTTTGGCTCAGGTATGACATCATATAGGTCAGGTTTAACATCATATAGGCAAGGCAACAAGTGGAGATGAAGGGAATGAGGCAACAATGGTCAAAAACATTGTTTTTTGGCATGTAGGTTGCAATTTGAAGGGTTTGGCCACCATAGATGGCTCGGCCATGGTCATGGTTGGTGGAGTAGATGGTGTTGGAGGCATGGAAGAGATGTAGGGGTTTGTGGCTGCGGCTATGGAGAAGAGGCCGATCCAAACTTAGAAGAGAAACAAGGCAAAATTGCATAGAAAAGTAAGAAAAGTAGAAAGAAGAGAGAGATTTACCTAATTTTTTTTCTTCAAGGTGGAGGCCATGGTTTTTAGGATTTTGGGGCTTCAAAAATTCGTGAATGACAAGAGGAAGTCGGCTGCAAAAGATGTCGAAAGGAATGGCTAAGATGAATTGATGTATTAATGACAGAAGAAACTGCAAAAGAAACGGATAAAACGTTTTTCCGTTTCTTAGCTCTTAACCCTTTCAAATTTCTCATATATATTTATATACATCCAAATAACTAAAATAATTAAAATCTCAGTTAAAATTCGAAATTATAACAGATAAACAAAATATTAAAAATTAAATATTAATTAGATATGATTAAATAAGAAAAATAGCACAGAAAAATGAAAACTAGACTTAAGAATTAGAAATAACTTCAATACACTTTGGAAAAATTTACTTAAATTTAAATACATGCAAAATGAATAAAATAAAGTAAAACATAGAAAATAAAAGTGAGTGCATAAAATAAATAAATAAATTTTAGTTATATATAATTAAAATAAGAAAATGGCTTAAAATTGTAGACTGGGCTTTAAAATTAGAAATAAATCCAAATGAACTTTAGAAAATCTTCATGGAATTGTAAAATATTTATAACAAAAAAATAACAAAAAAAAAATAAAAGTGCATTCACAAAAAAAATAATTATTAAATATAATTTTTTATGAAGAAAATGGTAGAAAAATTAGAAAACAACCTTTAAAAATAGGAAATAAATACAGTAAATTTTGGAAAAATTCTATTATCATTTAAAAATATCTAAAAGTCAAAATATACATAATAAAACATATTATCACATATTAAAATAAAATATAACCAAGAAGAAGTAATTTATACAATTTAAAATAGTCATTGTTAAATAACCATATATACGCACAATATTGTAAAGGGTATAACTTTCACAATTTACGTCCAAATTCAACGAAACGAAAAGTGGTGTTCTTAGAATTTTATGTACTTTCATAATAAAAGAAAAAAAAATTTCAAACTTTTAAAATTTGAAGTTAAAAGTCACAGTTTGACTGTTTTGACCAAAATCAGCATTTCAGGCAAATATTCAACTTACACAAGTTTAGAATTATAACTCATAAAAAATCAATATTATATTTAAATAATAAATTTAATCATTTCAAATAAGTAAAATAAGTTTTTAAATCAAAATCTTACATTAAAAATAATTAAAATATACAATAAAATAATTACAAAATACAGGGTTGTTACATGTGATGGGTAAGCTTTGTTTTAATGCCCTGCAATATTAAATCGACATTTTAGCAATACAATTAAAGTACTTTACATATCGAAATAAATAAGGCATTTTGTTGTAGTAGAGAACACAAGATTTATGCTGGTTCGGCCAAGAACTGGGCCTACATCCACTTTATAGTGCTTATTATTCATTCATACTGCTTTTACAATGGTCTACAATGCAAGAATGAAACATCCATAATCATTTTACAAAATTAAGCGAAGCTTTTAAGTAAAATATGGACGAAAGTGATTGCTGTTCCAAGCTCTTGGAATTGGATGTCCTTCGACAGTTGTCAGTTTGAAAGTGCCAATGCGTATGACATACGGCCCATCCCAGTTTGGCGCAAACACTCCTGTTGCTGTCATGATCCTTTTCAAGACTAGATCCCCAATCTCAAAGATGCGTTGGTGAACTTTGGAATTGAAGTGCCAGGCAATTCTTTGCTGATGAGCCGCGATTCTGAGCTGAGCCTCTTCCCTTTTTTCATCAAGGAAGTCAAGCGCTTCAAGTTGCAACTCTTGATTTTCGGTTTGGTTGAAATGAATACTTCTGTGTGAACGGACTTCTATTTCCACCGGAATCATTGCTTCTGATCCATATGCTAACGAGAACGGAGTGTGCCCAGTCGTGTTTTGTGGGTAGTTCTGTATGCCCATAGTGCTAGCGGTAGCTTATCGACCCAACCACCTTTTTCTTTTTCCAGCTGTTTTTTGATGGTTGATTTGATAATTTTGATTACTGCTTCCACTTGCCCGTTTGCCTGCGGATGAGCCACTGCTAAAAAGCTTTTTTGGATCTTGAATTGCTTGCAAAAATCTTGGAACTCTTCACTTTCGAATTGGGTTCCATGGTCTGTGATTATCTTTTGAGGCACACCATACCTGCAAATGATATTCTTAGTCACAAAGTTTATCATCTTTTTAGAGGTAATAGTAGTTAATGGTTCAGATTCAGCCCATTTAGTAAAATAATCAATAGCAACAATAGCATATCTAATTTCGGACTTGGCAGTTGGCAAAGGCCCAATGAGATCTATTCCCCAAATAGCAAATGGCCACGAACTGACCATCTGTGTTAGCTCGGTGGAAGGTGCTCTTGGGATTTTTGCAAATCTCTGGCATCGGTCACACTTTCGGGCGTAGCTAGCAGCATCACGATTAATGTCTGGCCAAAAATACCCGTAACGGCGAATTTTCTTTGCTAGAGTTTGACCACCTGAATGATCTCCATACTCTCCTCCGTGTACTTCAGCTAGAATTGTCTTAGCCTCTTCCTTGGTCACACATCAGAGTAATGGCATTGAGAATCCCCGTCTGTACAATCGGCCATCTTGAATTATATATCTAGAGGCTTTTGTTAGCAGCTTCTGTTGCTCCTTTGCATTTTCTGGAAGGGAGACGTTAAGCAGATATTCCTTGATTGGAGTCATGCATGACTCCTGCTCTTGATAAACAGTCATGATCAAATCAATTTCCATTTCATCAATACTTGGGGCTAATAAGACTTTTATAGGAACCGATCCCAGTAATTGAGCTTCGCTAGTGCTTGCGTACTTTGTGAGAGAATCTGCCTTCATGTTCTCTTCTCGGGGTATATGACTTATCATATAATGATCGAAATAATTGAGAAGTTCCCAGGCTCTTGACAAGTAAGCAGGCAGATTTCCTCCTTTAGTTTGAAACTCTTTCTTAATTTGGCATACAATAAGCTGTGAATCACTGAAGATCTGCAACACTTTGACATTCAGTTCTTTAGCAATCTTCAAGCCGGCAATAAGAGCTTCATATTCTGCTTCATTACTTGTCAAAGGAAATTCCAATCTCAATTCATAGCACAATGATCGCCCTTCGGGGGTTTCAAGCAAACCCCAGCCCCGGAACAGTAATCGTTTCTCGCACCATCAACATATAATTTCCATCGAATTGGGGTATTATCAGTCACCTCTTTCTCACTATCACGTTTATCTGTACATTCTGCGATGAAATCTGCTAAAGCTTGTCCATTGATTGCTCTCCGGGGATGATAAGTGATGTCGTATTAGCTGAGTTCAATATTCCACTTCAGAAGACGACCCGAAATCTCAGGGCGAAACAAGACTTTCTTCAGAGGTTGATCAGTGAGGACTTTGGTAGGATGAGCTTGGAAATATGGCCTCAATTTTCTTGATGCAATCAGTAGACAAAGGCGAGCTTTTCCAACATTGAATAATTCATCTCTGCCCCAGTGAATCTTTTGCTGTTATAATAGGTCGGGCGATGAATTTTTGCGTCTTCCCATACCAACGCTGCACTGAGAGCATGAGATGAGATTGCCAAATATACGAAAAGATCTTCACCATTGTCGGGCTTAGAAAGTATTGGAGGTGTTCCCATATGACGAATCATCTCACCGAAAGCTTTCTGGCATTCAGGAGTCTAGTCAAAGTTTTTCCTTCCTTTCTTCAGAGCTTCAAAGAACGGAATGCATTTATCAGTGGCTTTGGAAATGAACCGACTCAAGGCAGCGACTTTCCCATTGAGACTTTGCAATTCCTTCTCCGTTCTAGGAGCTTTGACTTCTCTTAAGGCAGCAATCTGAGCAGGATTAGCTTCAATGCCCCTAGCACTCACAATGAAACACAAGAACTTTCCGGACTCCACCCCAAATGAACATTTCAAAGGATTGAGCTTCATTCCGTACTTTCGAAGGACTGCAAACATTTCTGCCAAGTGATCCATATGGTCTACTGCCTTCTTTGATTTCACCAGCATATCGTCAACATAAACTTCCATAGTCTTGCCAATCTGCGGTTTGAACATAGCATTAACAAGTCTTTGGTAAGTTGCCCCTGCATTCTTAAGTCCGAAGGGCATGACTCTATAGCAGTAGAGACCAACATCGGTGATGAAGCTCGTGTCCTCCTGATCTGGCTCATGGATCATGATCTGGTTATATCCAGAGTAAGCATCCTTAAAAGATAACAATTCATGCTCCGCTGTTCCATCCACCAACTGATCTATCCTGGGTAACTGGAAGCAGTCTTTGGGGCAGGCTTTGTTTAAATCTGAAAAGTCGATGCATACTCTCCACTTTCCATTAGCTTTCTTAACCAGTACTGGGTTTGAAACCCAATTCGAATAAGTAGACTCCCTGATGAAACCATTCTCCATGAGCTGATCTACCTCTTCTTTTAATGCTGCTGACCTTTCAGGACCCTGGGTTCTTCTTTTCTGCTTTACAGGTGTAAACTTCGGATCAATATTCAGAGTATGTACTGCAACTTCTCTGGATATTCCACAATATCAGCATGAGTCCAAGCGAATATGTCCAGATTTGCTTTTAAGAATGATATCAAGGAATTTTGAACCGTCACACTAAGTTGCGAACCCACATTCACCACTTTGTTCGGTCTTTCAGTTCAACAGGTACTAGCACCGTTACTTCCACTGGCACCACTCTATTCTCCCCTGCACTGGCTTTTCTAGGATCCATTTCTCTTCGTGCCCCGCTGTGCTCGCTAGTGTAGGGCCCACCCTGTAATTGCTACAAGGTTGGTTCTTTGATGCGGACTGGGGTTGACGAATGGTCCACCCTGTAATTGCTACAAGGTTGGTTCATTGATGCGGACTGGGGCTGCCGCATCTTTTCCCATCTCTCTCTTCCTTGCTTCACGCAACTCTATCAGATAACATTATCGCCCATCATTCTGATCCCCTTTAATAACAACGACTCCATTATCCATGGGGAATTTCATAGTAAGGCACCACGGGGCGAGAATTGCCTTAAATGCCGCAAGAGTTGGTCGGCCTGGGAAGGCGTTGTAGGCATAAGATTCATCAACAATTACAAAAGTCTGTTTTCGAACCACCTTTTTCTGCCCCTCTCCAAGCTCCACAAACAAATCAATAGTTCCAATTGGTTGCTTGGGTTCCCTAGTAAACCCAACAATTTTCTGCGATGAAGCTTTAACATCAGCCATCAGAATTTTCATTTGATCGAATGTCTTTTTGAAAAGAATACTGCAAGAAGCGCCACAATCAACAAGCACTCTCCTTACAATAATCGGCCTAATGCCTGCAGAGATGACCAAGGGGTCCATGGTAGGAGCTTCAACGCCCATAGAGTCCCTAGCTCTGAACACAATACCATCATTAAAGTTTTATGCTGCTTCAAAGGTGCAGCATCTTCCAACACAAAAACATTTTCCTCTGTTGGTGCATACTTCAAGGAATAGGCATACCTTTCCATCTCACCCCAGCTTCTTCCTGCTGGTGAGGACCTCCTGTAATCATATTAATAACAGGCCTTTCTAATTCATGCGTAGTAGTCCTCTCACCCGAGCCAGATGGATGAGCAGGAAGTTGCTGGCCCTTAGTAGATGAAGTTGGTCTTTCCTATTTCTCTTAACGTATTGCTGCAGCTTGTTCTCTCTCAGCATTTCCTCAATCAAACTTTTCAAATGGCGACATTCGTTAGTATCATGACCAGGTTGATTATGAAACCGACAAAATCTCCCACTTTGAACAGCCTTTTTCCCAACTCTCAACTCAGGTGGTTTAGGATATTCTACCGCATCTTTGGTAGAAAAAAAGATACTCTTTGAGGTGTCAGTCAAAGGAGTGAAATTTGAAGGTTTTAAGAAGCGAGGTTTCTTCACATCCTTCTGCTTCTTCCCACCATTATTCTCCCTCTTCTGACTTCCGGATTCCTTTTTGGTAGGAGCAGCAGCATCATTCTTAACCTCTGTCAATGCCACTTTTGACGGTGCATGAAGGCTCTCCAAGCACATGAACTCATCAGCTTTCTTGTAGAATTTCTCAAGCGAGTTTGGTTCCTTCAACTTCAACCATTTCCCAAACTCACTCGATTTGTCGATAGCCCTCATTAAGTAGGTCAAGGCCATTCGTGGCTCTGCTTTGTCCACTTCAGCCAAGGCTATGTTGAAGCGGTTCAAGAAAGATCTAATATATTATCCGGGATCTGTTCCAGGATGGACAGTGAAATAATATCCTTTGCCTTTGAAGCATACAACCTGAATTGTTCTTTAAACTTCCGAGTTAAATCGGAGAACTGGTCTACAGATTGGACCGGTAGCTTTGTAAACCAGAGTAGAGCCACTCCTTCCAAGTATACCGGAAAGTACCGGCATTTGATCTCACCCAATGCTCTAGTACCAATCATGTGCCAGTCATACTTATATAGGAATTGGTTAGGGTCGCTTGTTTCCTTACAAGCGGGGATGGTAGGGGGAACAAACTTCCTTGGGAACTCTGCCTTTAGAATCCTTTCAGTGAACGGAGTTTTGTTCGGAGCGAATCCCCATTCCTTTTCATCTTCTTCCCTTTGCATACTTTCTTTCATAATCTGTCGAACCATGCCCGAAAGGTATTCCTCATCGTTTAAAGGCTCTGCGAGATAAACTTCAGCCATTTTCTCGGAAGTTTGCCTGGACAAACATTCGCGGAGAGTCGGTTGCGGTCTGGATCCTCCAGCTTGGGGAGGTGATTCCTTGGTGGGGCTAGCTGCTCTTTGAGGAACATTCCTCTCTTCAGGATTATGAACATCATCAGCAAGGTTTTCTTCATTATTCACTGGTTGACGGTTAGCACCGAGCAAAGCATTCAACCTATCAAGCATTAAAGCATTCTGAGCTTCCATCTGCTGATATAGCCCAGAAACTACAGCATCTAACTCTGCTCGTGTAACTCCAACACTTGGAGCTGTTTGACTTAACGGAGGAGAAGTGACTGTATTCTCATGAACATCACAGGATCTAACAGATCTGCGCTTTCTTCAAGGAGCCATTATCTCTGATAGACTTCTGGTTTTAAGAGAGTTTCTACAAACTTTTGCGAAGTAATGATGAAAACAGCCTGAGTTGGGTTCTCAGTGAAAGCATCAAAAATGTTAACGCTAAAATTGAACGCTAACACCCCGGTGTAAGTAGAGAAAAAGTGAAAGCACCACCCGTCGATACAGGAATCAGAAACAAGCAGAAATTATAGAAAACCAGTAAAGAGACAACAGTTTTATAGTGGTTCGGCTTTAAGTTAAGCCTACGTCCACTTTAATCTTCTTTATTGCTGAATCGATTACAACTTTACAACAATCTTCGATTACAACACTACTAAGACAAATAGCTAGAACTCCGATGTAGAAGAACTCTTTGAATCCACATCGAATGTGTTAGATTTCTTCTTGAAGTTCGTTGAAGTGTCTTTCGTGTTTGAAGTGTCGGGTGAGTCGAGAAATCAGCAGAGTATAGGCATTCCAGAAATGAGCCAAAAGGTCCCCTCTTCGATGGTGTAGGCATGGTATTTATAAGAGATTTTTGGAGTAAGTGGTAGGTCGTGGGCGACCTAGGGGTAGGTCGTAGGTCGTGAGCGACCTAGGGGTTTGGTTAGATATGTTACAGGTCGTGTGCGACCTAGGGGTTAGGTCTTAAGTCGCGAGCGACCTAAGGGATGCGAGCTATGGCTCATCTTGGTTGCACTTGGTCTCTTTGAACAAACTGATAGGTTGCAGCGACCTAGGAGAGAAGCGGTATAAGAAGTTGGTTTGGTGGACTTAGGTCGTGAGCGACCTAGTGCAGAGGTAGTATGCACGCGACCATACTCTATCTTTAGGTTGCTATATCGCTTTAGCAATTAGGTCGCTAACTCGCTGTTGGCCTTGCATCCATGTTAGCTCGCTTATTCTACAGATTGTTAGGTCGCTGGTCCTTCTTACCCGTTAGGTCGCTGAGTTGCTTTATTCTTAGGTGGTTAGGTCGTTCTTCCTTCAGCTTGGTAGGTCGTTGCCTTCATGGGGTCACTGGGTCGTTAACTCGCAGATCTTTAACCCGTAGAATCCCTTGAGTCTTTAGATCGTTAAGCCGTTAGGTCGCTATATGCTTAGGTCGTTAGATTGCTTATCTCATTAGGTCGTTAGGTTGCTATATCACGCTTGATCGCTAGTTCCCTTCGAGTGTTTGAGTCGCTGTCCAGAATGATATTAACATATAATATCAAAAATTAATATTTATTAAACCGCATAATTCTTTCCAAACCATAGAAAATCATTTCAAAACATTTTTATATATAGACTACGATTGTATGTATATAATTTTCTACCCTATGTTCAAGTGATTTAGATATTTATCATTTCAATCTGCAATTAAAAATAAAAATACAGTTATATATCATTTCAAACCACAATCTCGAATCAATAAAAATTTTGGAAACAACTTACAGTTTATAACAATATAAATAAAACATCCATTCATCCAATATCAATCATCAAACATTATCAAAATCATCATCCAATTCAAACAATCAATATCAATATATATCTGATAATATTTAATAGGTAATTAACTGGTAGTTATATTCAATAATAAATCAAATAACTATTTAATTTAAATAAATGCAATTAACTGAGGTGATGATTAAAATATACTAAATGGTCATAAATAAATTCATAATCACAACATAAATTAAATTTAACGAACATAAGAAATTTTAGAAGTTGTGAGTGGTTTAAACACTCACCTTTTGAATTTAAATTGAATATAAATCCAATTTAAACCCAAAATTTGAACAGCCTCCGAACTCGTCCAAACCAGTGTCAAAACGTCCGAAATTCAGATATGATCCTAACAAAAAAAACAGCGCACAAAACAAATATCGTATGTGAAAGTTATATCGATTAGAACTATAATATGAATTTAAATAAAGAAATTAAATAGCAAAAAGTCGAACCAACCAAACGAAGCCACTATGACGTCCCTTCTTCTCCACAAGCGCTACAGTAAGATGCACGACCGAACCCAAATACAGCCTTCAGCCGCCGATCTTCACGCGAAAAACGTCGCCGCCATAGAAGCTTCTACCCCAATCTGGCCCAATCACTCGAACGACCTGCCCTAGGCGCCTCTCCGCCCCCCACGCGCGGCCGTTCGACGCTCCAAACCCGCGCCTCCAATAAATCGACCCTAAATCAAATTTTTACAATGATCCGACCATCTAAACACCTTGCGAATACCATCGATGAACTCAGCTTGTCGATCTCTACAAAACTCAGAAATGGTTTGACGATCGGACTAGTTTGATTTCGACGTGATGGACGGCCGAAAATTGCTCTTCGATTTCTGTACAAACAATGCGTCGAATTGAAAAAAGAGTTGCAGATCTGAGTTACGCTCTTCGAGATCTTCGAATCCATATAAAATTTGATAATATTTTAGGAGATTGAATTTTCATTTGATTTTTTTGAATTGCAACTGAAATTAGGGTTTGCAGCCATTGGAAAGAGGAGGAGCTGACGGAATTTGTACGCACAGACAAATGAGAAATAGTGGTGGCTTGGATTTATAATAAATTATTTATAGACAAGGTTGAAAAAGAATAGATGGATCAGATTGGTATACGCGTTAAACGGTACAGTGGCCCGAAAAGCCCGTTCTGACTCCGGAACGAAATATTTTAAGCACAATGGAAAAGGTTTCAAGTCCAGATTCCATCGTTTGAAAAAGTTATGCTAAAATCAATATTTTTAAAATTGATTTTAATTGATTTCAATTTCAATGATTTCAAGGCGTTTCGTGTCCGTACGATCAAATGACAAGTCCGATTGCTACGAAACTTGAAATCCTATAATAATTCACCGTTACGGATCCGATGAACCTGGTTTCGTCGAAATCTGAGTGAGTTGTCAAAATGGCTATTTTTATATTAATTAAATAAATTAATAATTAATTTATTCAATCACCATTTAATTCAAATTCAAAAATTCATTAATTTTATCATCTTAGGTTACTTTAGTAATTTATAACCCTTTATAATCCATTCCCATATCAATTTAAAGTTAATAAATTCACAACTACAGTGTTTAACTTTCAACTTAAATAAATAAGTTCATTACTTATCAGTTGCAATTCCCCTAAATCCATCTATTTGATCTTTAGTCTTGTTATAAATCAATTATAACTTACCCTCTTAAAAATGATGTCAACATGGGTTTATATCTAATACACTAACATTCCAAATTTCATCTTAATTCACATAAACGAAATTTTTAATTTCAATTAATTGCAATAAACCCAATTACCATAGTTTTTAAATTCAAATAAATAAATAAATGTTGATTCCCATTCTCATTAATTCAAACAATCATTATCCTATAAACATATTTAACATTTGTTTACGTTTCATTGCACCAATACTTCCAATTTCACCTTTATTTGTATTAACTATTTTATTTCCACTTATTTGTAATAATCACTATAATTCAATCATATTGAAAATTTTCAATTTCACCCGTTAATTTAGATTTTAAATCCAATTAACTAATTTACCTTGCTTCCATCCTTTATTACATCAATTGTTAGTTTAATTTACCTTAACAAAACATTAAATTAAGATTTATTGTAATCGATTACCAAAGTTTATTTGACACGTTAAATAAACATCCTACAATAATTATCACCTATTTGCTTTTAATTGCATTTGTAAGGTTGTTACCTATCAACCAAGGTTATAATTCCATAGACAATGCTAATTTTATTTCATTCCATTAATATACGCCTATTTACATCTTAATTTGAATAAATATTACATTTCTAAATGTGTACTTCTATCAATTGAACACAATAACTAACGTTTTAAAACCAATAAATGAATTTACCTTAATTCCATTCTTATACCAGTTTATTACTTCACATACATACGTATTAATTCATCAATTTACATACTTTGAACTATTTTCCCCAATTCACCAATTACTACCTTAAAATAAGTATACGTTTCTATTAGATTTACATTCACACTTCCGTTACTACCTTTATTTTCATTAAAGTAATACCTTTATTTGTAATAACCATTTATCACAGGTATACTATTTATAATACTTGTATGGTTATTCTCTACAACAATTACCCTCTATCCTATTATTTCACACATTAATATAACAATTACATTTTTTTTTATTATGTTCCAATTATAACTAAGTCATAACTTTTTAAATTATTTATTTAAATTAGAATTTCATTCAAGTTCATTAATTAAAAACTTACATTAACATATTTCCTAAATTTGCATCAAATTACTATTAACAATGTGTTATTACATTAAGTAATTCAATACTTATCTTTATTCTCTCATATTCAATTTATATCCAGGTATACCCTTTCACTACTTCATTCATTAGAATTTTATTCAAATTACTAATAATGATTTTTAATTACCATTGTTATATTTCTTTCTTAACATTTACTTCAATATAAATGACAATTTTTTTATCTCTTTCTAAATTAAATTACAAAATCTAATTAAATTAACCAATTTATTTATTAAAATTTTCGGGTCGTTACAGTTTTTGTTTTAGAAGTGGGTAAATGAAATAATTTTACCCAAATTATTTTTATATATGAAAGAAATAATTTTTCAGAAATTATTATAAGTATATATGGTTGCTTGGTTGCTAGAAAATGATAATATTAGACAATCATTATTATTGTGGAAATTGAATAAGGAAATGAAAATTAGAGCCATAAGTTAAGGAAATAAATTCATAGAAACGGATGGAATTGGTAAATGTGAATTATAAATGTGATTTATAATTGAAATGGGATAAAAATTTCCAGAGTAATATTTGAATATAGATTGAAAGGTTTTGAAATTCGAAAATTTAGGAAATTTAATTCCCTTTTAGAATGGAAATGATTTTCAAGGGTTTTGGAGGAATAATGGTGATATTAATCACAAATATTTTTAAATTAAATATGAAATCTGGTGGGATTTGGAATTAAAAATATTTGAAAATGTTTTTAAATAGTAAAAGCAATGAACTCACTTCGGTCGTTGGAAAGTAATTCCGATGATGATCGCGACATTATTGGTGTTCATTTTCGAGTTTCCAAGAGAGGAAATTGCTGCCTGAAAGTTTTGAATTTAAATTTATATGCAAAACTGATTTGATTTGGAATTCAAAGAATAATTTGATATACCAAAGGATTTTGGATATAGTTGATTTCAAAGGTGATTTTGAAATATTGAGAAATTGTTTAAACTCTGGAATCTTATTTAAAAATGAATACGGAATGTAAATAAGTTTAGGAACTTATAAAATTTGAAACTCGTTGGAATAAAATTTAACTTAAAGAGAGTTAAATTAAATTAAGTGTGAAAACAAAATAAGTTAGAAAGGTAAGCCAATAAAATGAAGTATATTAATGGGATTAGTGAATGAAATGTAAATAGGTTGGAAAATTTAAGGTATAAAATTTGAATTCAAACAAAATTTAACTAAATCAAGTTAAATAAAAGTGAATTTTGAGGAAATGAATCTAAATAAGCTAAATGGAATGGTCATTGAAATTAAATTTATTAAGTAGGATATAAGTTTGTGAATGAACAACTAATTTAAATTGTAAGTAAATGGGATTAAAACTGAATACTGGAATTAATTTGAATTGTGTTCAGTAAAGTGAAGTTGAAGACTTAATTCGAAGCAGACTAAAAATAATAAAGTTTGGAAATTCAACTTGAATAAAAGGGGATATAAGGGCTTAAGTGATGAAGTGAGAATAAATATAAGAAGTTGTATAAAATATTTATATTGAACTTAAGAAAGTTAGTAGAGAAATTCTTAAGTAAAATTTGGTATGGGGGAATATACCAAGTTAATACCTGAATGAGGATTAAGTAAAGTTTTGAACTGGATAATAGTGAGTAGGTGTATGGAAATTGAAATAAATGCGAATAGAAAGAAAATTGATATAAATAATAATCAATTGGAAGTTTATACATAAGTGTACGTATATTATTTTATTCTCATAGCAATTTGATCTAGATTCGAGCACAGAATTTCGAGATAGCTATATCGATCCGAGTTGGAATTTTTCACTCGATTTTTGACGGTGAACCCTGGATATGGATTTTGATTGATTCTGGAAGTTCTCTATCATAGTTTATGGCTATGCAAGGAGAATGACGATTTCTGATCAAGAGACGAAATCTGAGTCCGCACTCGAGAGTCGGTTGAACAGTACTAGTTCGAAAGTGAAATTGTGTGATCGAGTGAACGATCAGAGTTATATTGCATACGGATGATATATGTATATCGTACGGCTTAAGTAAAGCAAACGTTGAAATTTTGTAAAGAAATAAATAAAATGATTTTGAATTCTGTGGTTGGATATTACTGCCAAGTAGGATACAGGTATTTAAAGGTAACGGATAAATTGAAGTATTGATTTCTGAAGATAAATTTGATTGCCCGACAAAAAGGTATGTGTTAAAATTTTCGTATGAAATTTGACGATTTTTTGATCTAGCCACTGGGCATTTTGTTTTCTTTTGAAAATCTGGGGCCCGTAGAGGCGTTTTGTAGTTGTTTCGATCTAGCGGCACAAAGGCGATGCTGGCGAAATTTTTCAAAAATTTTGGGTAAAATTTTGATGATTTGAATTTGGTTTTAAATTATAATTTGGATGGTTGAGTAAATATTATTGTTTGAAACCAATGGACGGGTTTAGAAAGTTAGTAAGAGTGATATCGTGCCTTTAAATAAAAAGATTGTTTTGGGAAGGTTTTAAAAACTATTTGGCTCTGGGAACTAGTTAACGGGTTGTGGACCATTCTTCTTAACTAGCGAATTCGAGGACGAATTCTTAAAAAGGAGGAGGAATGTAACAACCCAGAATTTTGGGCATTTGAAATTGGAATATTTAATTGATTTTAAATATTTAAAAGTTAATTTTTAACTTGAATTTTAAATACCTTCATTTATTGGATAATTAAATTATCGAATTTAATTATTGAAAAATTGGGTGAAATGTGAAATCTTAGTTTTTAAGCTGGTTAAAAATAATTTGAAGGGTTGTAAAATTTATATTGATAATACTGAAGAATATGAAAATGTTAAAAGTAAATTTGAAAGTGATTTGTTCAGTTTGAAAATATATCGTTTAAAATTAACATTTATAAATAGCCTTCCGAGACACAGTCTCAGAATTTGACGAAACCAGTTCCATTAGGTCCGTAATAGATTGTTATACTGGATTTCTATTTCCGTTGCATTTGGAGTTGTCGTGTGGTCGTACGGTATATAAACGCGCTGAAATTTATATCGAAAATTTAATATATTAACTGGGCCCACAAAGCTACCTTCTCCATACGATCGAGTTAGAACTCAAAATTTTTTCCATTATGTTCGAAATAGGGGTATAACATTATAAATGCCTGACGACACGCTTAGACAGGAGATCCAGATTTTGAGTTGCGAATTCAAGTTGATTTAAATTTAAATTATAATTTATACTCGGTTTGACTGGTCAAATAAACTTCACGTCAATACATTTTGACATCTTTTCGGAATCGCTGTTCGTCAACTCGTACACGTAACCATCTCTTCGTGTTCCCCTTCTCCTTTTTAAAAATGCAAGTCGTTCAAACAAATTTCAAATGCAGTCTAAAGGAAGTCGCAACCTTTTCTCTTTCCTCTTCTCGTCCTTTTCGATTCTAAACGAAGTCGCAACCTTTTCTCTTTCCTCCTCTAATTTCCATCGAATAAAAATATGCTAAAGGGAAAAATGGCAGCTGTGATGACCCGAAATTTTTGCCACATTATTTTAAATAAATATTTAATCCAATTAAATAACATGTGAACTGATCATTTTAAAGTGAATAGAATTTTCGAAAAATATTTGCCTTTTGTTTATATAGATTTGTATTTTTGAAAAGGGCAATTTGATTTGTAAATTTACGTTAAATCTCTTAATAATATTCATAATAAAATTTATCTTATATAATTGAATTTAAAATGCTTTATCTTGTTAGCATTTGGTAAAAATATATACAGATAATAATGTTTGAAATAGAATCATATTCTATCATTAATTATTTAAAATCCATTTAATTCCATCAATGTAAATATAAGTATAAGATATAAGTAAACTTATGAATATAAGATATAAATAGAAAATAAAACTAAGATGTTATGTTAATAATAACTATAATAACTTTACCCAAACATATAAGATAAGTTTAGGAAAGGTGTTGCTGTGTATTATACATATGTACAATAAAGGAAAAAGAAATGACAACAAGTTTGCTGTGAAAATTTTGTATGCAAAAGAAGACAAATATTTATAAACAAGATTGCTTCATATATAAGCTAAGTGTTTGCATGTAAGTGGATATTCTCAAACATAATATCTTCATATAGAAAATTGTAATAATAATTATGTAAACATATTAAGAAGCCAAGGCATTAAACGCCATCATCTCAGCCTACCATTTTGTCCATTCAAAAGTTTTACAAATCTTTATATTTCAGTACTAAAATCTGGTCACAACAAACAAAGATAAAAAGCAACTTAACCAGTTATAACCTCCCTTAGGTATTCTGTTCTCATCTATATATGTGGCCATCTTCTTTTTAATTCGTTCAAAAAAAAGAAGAAAGAAACTTAGTCAACCTGAGGAAAATAAAAACAAGAAAAAGGAATCAAGCTCAAGTTTAAATTTAAAACAGAAACTATACAGGCAGTTTCAACAACAGGTTTTCAAACCATCAAATGCTTTCTGTTCAAAGGGATTTTGCAGGTGAGTAACTTCATATTTTTAAAATATTCTAAAGTTTTAATTTAGTTGTATGATGAATATCAAAAGTTGTGTTGTGTGAAATATATGCAGTTCATTGGATTTTTGATAAGATGAAGCCTGCACATTTTTTTTCTCTTTTTTCTGGATGTTGCTCTGTTTATAAATTTTAGAAGACTGAGTTACTTCAAAAATCACTTTTACTCAATCTATTGATTGTTAGAACAAACCATATAAACAAATTATGTTTGGGTAAGTATGAAGTAAATTTTAAAATTAAATTCATGCTAAATTAAGTGATTTGCTCTAGGAAAACATAAGGACAGTTTAAAATTTCAATACAAGTGACAAATTCAAACATGATGAATTGTCGATTCAAGTTTACAAACTGATTGCTTAATCAAATTTAGGATTTTTAAAACTCGAATCATATTTTTTAGTGATAGAATGAGTGGGCATTGCGGTGTTGAATGGAAAATGGGTTTTGGTCAAGATAGGGTGGTCGGAAGCATTGGGTTGGCCGGGGTTTCTCGAGGAGGTAGAAGGGCTTACGGGGTAGCTAGGAAAAATATTGGATCAAAGAATTAAGCTATGTGTATTTTGGAATTTGGATTTAAAAATTTTAAACCTAGTTTTTAAGCAATGGTGGAAAATTGATCCCCTCGCCCTCAATGTTGATTCGAGTGTTCCGATGATTCGGGGGGTCGAAGTTTGGGTGATGTCGAAGTCGAGGCCGGAGGTGGAAGCGCGCAGATGGTCGGAGTGCCGTGGTGGAAGCGTTGATAGGTTTGAAGAGGGGAGGAGCCGTGTGTTCCCACGTTCGAGTAGGCTGCTCGATTTTCGTTTCGAGCTGCTGCGGTGGTTTTGGGGGTTGTGATGACACTGGCGGGTGGCCGGAGGTGGCTGGAGGCACGGCGCACGTGCACCGTGCATGTGGAAGGGCTGTCGATTTTTTTTTTGGGTTGTGCAGTTTTTCCTTGGGGGTTCACTCGGGTTTGTGGGTAGTTTTCTCGAAGTAGAGGCGGGGGAAAACTCGAAATAGCGGTGGAGTGCTTTTGTTTGCTATAGGTTTTGAAACCTGTCTTTTTTTATGTGTTCTGTTTTCCTCGGGGAAAACTCAGGTTATATTGGTGGTTTTCTCGAAGAAAGGTAAGGGGGAACTCGAAGGAGCTGGTGGTCAGGAATTGTTATTCCTGTTTTCTTTTTTTTTTGTTGCAAACCTGTTTGTTTCAGGTTTTAGAATTTAGTTCAATTCTTAGTAGTATGTAAACAATGTTTGAAATTTTAAATTCAAATTTGAACCAGGTTTTAAAATAGTATTTGAATTTAAAGTTTAAAATAAAATCGAGTTAAAGCTTTTGAAATAAAAAAATGAAATTTGGATTTTTATTAAGATTTAAAACCAAGGCTTAAACAAAGTGGAAATGAAAGTTTAAATAAATGGATACAAGTTTGTTTTAAAATCCAAATATGAAATTTTAATCAATTTTAAATTATGAATGTTTTAAAAATAGTTTAAATAAATAGTTTTTAAAAAAGTAAATTTTGTTTCAAGCAAATGTTAACTCGATTTTGAAGAATTCTTTTATAAATGTTTTTCAATGAAAATAAATGAATTTGCAAGTTAAAAATGTATTTTCAAAATTTGTTTTTACATAGTAATTTATTTTAAAAGCCTTTTCTCTATATAAACTTCATATGTAAAGTAATAAATGTTGTGTACATTTATTTAAAGGAGTTTATAAGTGAATTTAAATTGGATAAGTTTAAATCACTAATCAATTTTGAACCTTAAATTCAAAATGGAATTTGAAGCTCAAATTTAAAAATGTAATGTTCTAATGCATTTTAAATATTAAAGAAGTCATTAATAATGAAATTAATTATCTTAGAAGTAATTAAAATATTGAAGTGATTTAATTAATGAGATAATTAAAGAATAACTTATTTGTTTAAGTTAGAATTAATGATTTAGAATTAAAGTTTACAAAGGAAGTAAATAAAGGAATTGTTTAATTAATGAAAATAATTAATTAGGGATTATTAATTAAGAAATGTGATAAATTTTGATAATTAATTAGATGAATTAATTTAGATAATCCATTGAAAATTGTTAAATGTAATTACATAATAAAAGTAATTAAAGGATTTATTAGCTATTGAAATTAAGTTTGATGATATGATTAAATGAATGAATTAACTTAGTTTAATTAAATCAATAAATCATTTAATGATTCGATAAGCGAAAATACTTAGTGTATTTAATGGAGAAGAATTACTTAGGGAAGTAATTAGATGTTAATTACTGAGTGTAATTAATACTATATGATGTGTAGATGAAGTAATTTGGGAAATTACTTTTGTATTTAATCAGGGGATTAATTAATGAATGATTTAAGTTTAATAATTTGGAATATTAATTTGAAGGTTAATTACTGTAAATGGTTAAGGATAATTAATTTGGGTAATTAATTAAGAGTTAATTACTTAATGTAATTAATAATTTATTAATTTAAGTAATTAAGGAGTAGTTAAGTACTGAATGAGATTTAGTAAGGTTAATCAATGACTGAGATTTATTAAAAGACTACTTGATAAATGTAATTTAATCACTGAAAATGATTAGAGGATCATTAATGAATGTAAATAATTAATTAAGGAAATTAATTATAAGTTAACTAATGTAGATAGATAAAGCTAATTAATTTGTGTGGTAATCAAAGGTTAATTACTTAATATAATTAAAGAATAATTAATTCAAGAATGATTTAATAGGATGGATGATTAAAGAATAATTAATTGGGAAGTAATTAATTAATAATTTAGTGAGCAGGGTTTAAAGGTGGTTGAGGTAACTATTTAATCTAATTAGTAATGGTGAGTCTAATTAAATCTTGCTTATGGATGATGGGATTTTTGGAAAAATCCTTAAATTGGTTAATATTTCTGATTTGAAATGTTTGTGAAAGGATATGTTTGTCTCGAACAGAGATGATGTGGTTATCTATTGATGATGCATTGCTGGGTAGAAGTGACATCTTGTATTTTAAGGATAAAGTGTATTCACTTGAATAAAAAGTTAAGATGGTATGGATTTCGAAGAGACCGGAGTCGGGTATTAGTAGATAGCCGAAACCACTACGATTTTATATAAATTTGATACGTGGAGTAAATAGGTAGAAATGAAATGATTTAAGTAGATTGGACCATATAATCTAAGTTCTGGCACTTGGAAATTGATGTATGAAACAAGTGATGTCTATAACAACTTGTGAAGTGAAAATTGATATAAGTTACCCGGGTTTACATGAGTTGTGTACCTTTGTATCCTATGTTAGATGGGTTTACTCACGCTAGTTTTCAGCCTGACCCGGGTGTTACTTTGATGTAATGCTCGGGTCAGACCGGGTATTACAGATTTTCAGGTAAGGACGTACTGGAGCTCAGGAGTCGAGCTGGATGGCAAGAACGTACGGAGTATTTCTACTGTATTATATTGTTGTATATCTGTGACATGATAATTGTGTATATTCAATGTTTGTATAGGTATGTGTAACTCTAATGTATTAAAATATAATCGACAGATATAGTATTCTTTTGTGAATTGTTATTATTTATTATTATATTTTATCCGCTGCGAATGTGAGATGTTTAGTGTTTCTGTTCTTCTTCTTCTTCTTCTATCTCTTTCTTCCTTTCCATAACTATCTGGAATTTTCGGGTTCGAAAATTTCGGGTCGTTACAGTTGGTATCAGAGCTGAAGGTTAAGCGAGAACCTTGGCTCTGTTGGGGTTACTCATTAAGAATAGGGTCAATAGTACCCTAGGATGAGTTGAGTGTATATATATGAGAGAGCGTACCTGTTATTTTCTTATAAATGGATTTTAAATGATTTTATATAAGATTATATTTTGATATATAAAGCAATATTTCATTCTAATAAATATTAAGGAAATTGGCTGTTAAATTATTTGAATTAAATTAAATGGTAATAGAAATACAACCAAATTAAAATTAAATAAAGGTAAATTTGAAATGGATTCAATCTGAACTTTAATCTTGAATCTATAGAAGTAAGAATAATATAAAAAAAGAAATTGGTATCTAGATATGATTACCTTGGGTATTATCATAAATAACTATTGTGTTTAATAATGATATATTTGTTACTAAGTAAGCCAAATGAAGTAAATTTATAAGATGAGTATAACTTTTAAATTAAAGTGGGCTTTAAAATTGTGAAGTAAAAAAAAAGAAAAAAAAAGAAACCCTAAGTCTAGAAACAATCATGTAACGACCCAGAATTTTAATTAATTAAAATTCGAATATTTAATTAAATTTAAATATTAATAAGTGAAATTTATAAGTCGAATAAATTTTATTTCGAATAATTGTATTTAATTGGATAATTAAATCAATAATTTAATAGTGAAATTACAAAAATAATTGAAAATTGGGTTAAATATGATTGAAATTGATTTGTAAAATTTTATTTTATCATATTGGAGTTAGAACGATGTTATAGAACTTTTAAAATCGAATTAAGAGTTTATTTGTGAAAATTGAATATTTTAATATTTAATCGACTAGTGAAATTAGTCAATTTTTGAACAGTCTCAGAATTGGACGAAACTAGTTCCATTGGATCCGTAATAGTTTGTTATTATCGGATTTCAATTTTCGTAGCAATCGGAGTTATCGTTTGATCGTGCCAGCTCGAAACGCATCGAAATTGTTTTTAATATTAATTCGGCGAGTTAAAATAGCCATTTTTCAAACAGTGTCGGATTTTGACGAAACCAGTTTCATCGGATCCGTAATGTGATATTATTGTATGGTTTAAAATTTCGTGTCAATCGGATTTACCGTTTGTCCGGTGCAAGCTAAAACGCCTAGAAAATCGTTTAATCGGTTTAATTTTAAATTGAACGTTTATAGCCATAACTCGCACAGATGACCGAATTAGCTCCCGAAACACGTTCCATTATGTTCGGAACGCGGGGTAAACCTTAAAAACGCCAACCGGCACGCTTCGTTTGGAGTTCGAAAAATCCGGGATGAATAGTGTCGCGCGAATTTTCTATATAAGGACATATAGATTTCATTGTTGCAAAATATTCAAAACCCTAACCCTAAAAATGTCCAGCCGCCACTTTCCTATTTCTAAGGCCAGAAATTAATATCCTTCTCCCCTCAATCACTCTCAATCTATAAGGAATTACGCGAAGTGTTCGACATGAAACTTGTAGAGCATGAAGAGAGCTTCAAATCTATACGGAGTTGATCGAAATTGGAGCGACGTGGAGGGGGAAAAGGGGGGCCGACGCCTGCTAGTTGCGCACGCAATTCAAAGTGCCTAGGGTGGACAAGCTTCAGGTGTTCATAGGCGTGGGTAGATCTCACGTAGGCGGAGGGAATGACACTCTCTGATCAACTTATCGTTGCTTGTGGTGATTGCAAAATCAAAACCTAATTTGAAGCTAATGGGTTCTTGTGCGTGTTTGTTTACTGGAAGCATATGTGATGAGGAAGAAGGTGAAAATGCGACCAAATTTGCTTGGCCTTGGAATGCATGGCTAAGATTTGCAGATAGGTTTAAAAAAAAAATGTTGTAAATTATGAATATAAAATTCGTGAAACTTGTAAAAATCGTATCTTTTTCATACGAGGTCGAAAACGCGCGAAAATAGTTGCGTTGGAATCGTATCGACGAGCACTATGCTATGGAATTGGATTGGACTCATTTGGAGTTAGTGAAAATTTTGGGTAAAATTAAACGTCCGTTTAATTTTATTCGAAATAAATCGCTAAAACGAAATTGAAATCAAGGTGAGAACTTCTCACTCAATCGAATCGGTTTCGATTTTAAATTTTAAATAGTTAGATTTAAAATTATTGAATGCATGTTTGAATGATGATTGATATCTATTGATTGTTAAAATAGACATTATGCACCGTTAGTAAGCGGATGTTATTTATTAAAAACATATACCGCGAATATTTCATAAACAGTGAAATTGGTATTATTTATATACTTGGATTTGATTTCCCGCAGTATATAGCGGACGAGACCCTATTGCGCCGTCTATTAAGCGGATAATATTTTAAATCCCATATACCGCGATAATTTCGTACTGGATCGGAATTGGTATTGTGCTACGTCTTTGGATGCAGGAAAACAGGTTGGAGGGATCAAACTGGATTCCTCAACAGTATTTATTTGATTTCAGATATTTTGATATTTGATTGATTATCATATCGATATATGATGTCGTTGTAGTCGTGATTGACTATTTGGTGTGTAGCATCATTGGACCAAATTTTGGAATTTTAAAAGGATTTTATAAAATAGTTTAAATTAGGATTTTTGGATTTATTGTAAAAAGTTTAAAAATAGGATTTATAAAATTTAATTATTTTATAAATCAAAATGATGAAATTATAAAGGAGTTTAAAGACGTTTTAAAATGATAATATGAATTGATTTATATAAGGGATTTATAAATTGATATTTATAAATTAAAATATTTGAAGTATAAAACGAGTTTTTATAAGTATTAGGATGAATTGTAAATGAACTTCAAAAATGAATGAAATTTATAGGATTATAAATGGTGAAGTTATAAATGGAATTTTATAAGCAGTAGGTTTATAAAATTTGTAAAGTTATTAAAGGAATAGATTTGGGTAAATAGATGGATCTTATAAGTTATAAGATTTATAATTTGGGAAGTTTCAAAGAACGATTTTTAATTGTAGACTTTTGGTTTATAAATTGATTTATGAATTGAATAGGTTAATATAGGAGATTTATAAAGGAAGTAGTTATAAAATAAATAGAAATGGAATTTATAAACATTGTTTCATAAATTAGCAAACGACTTATTTTGATAAGTAAATTATTATAACTTATTTATGGAGTTATATTCACGTTTTAGACAGTGAACAATCCTTTAAAATAAAATGAATAGAAAGGATGAAATTGGTTAACAAGGTATATTCACGTTTTTGAATAGTGAATAATACGTTAAAGGAAATGTTTTGGATGTGATGTTTTAAATAGAATTAAAACGATCTAACGATGTTTTAAAAATATGTTAAGATTCGAAACCATAGATTTCAACATTCATTGTTCAAATAGACGTTTTCAGGAAATAGAAGGAAATGGTGGACTATAACACTGTTGTTATAGTAAATGATTTCCGAAAGGAAATGTTTTGTATAGTATTGGGATTTAGATATCTATTTTAATTTCGAATCCCTATACTAGTGATTTTGGGTTGTCGTAACGATGTTTTACGCAACATTCGTTTTGGCCCAAATAAATATGTTTAAGAGAATGATTTCCTTAAAGAATGAAATATATGCTTAATTTCGATTTAAATATATTGAATATTTTCCAAAGGTTGAAAATAAATAAAATTTGTGAATTGCTTATGAATAAATAAGTATGGAAATTTTTTCCAATGTGAAATGAAACGTTTTGAGAATTTATCTTTTTGAAGATAAATTGAAATGAATAATTGAAATCGTATATGAATGGATATTTTGGAATGAAAATTCACTGTGGAATTTATAAAAGAAAGGGGAATTTGTTTAAAAATAAATATTGATTTATTTTTGAAGTATTGAAATTATATATCTTGTAAAGATATTTTTGGGAAATAAATAATTTGGAAAATTATTTGGAATCTGGTGATGTTGTGCATATCCATTGATAGTTCAATAACCGACTATCAATATTTACCTTTGAATAGGTATTTGTTGTGATTTGTTTGAATTTGAATGCCACACTTATTTTTGAATAAGCGCTCACTATTCGGGTTATCCGGGAAAGGACCTTGGGGTCGTATAACTCATTCCGAGTATGTGATACGTCGTTATGGATTGCATTTGATGACCGGTGTTGAAGACCAGATATTTGCGAGAGCGATAGGATGACCTGTCGATTGACTCTGCACCGAGTTGCTTCGGTATAGAGTTCTCCATATGTGATGGGGAATTCGATCAGGATTTTGGATATCCGGATTGCAAGGACTTCTTTGTAAGTGCCTTCGGTTCTGTTCGAGCCCGGAACAGACTTGTATGGATTGTATGTCTGACATTACAAATTGAGATATAAAGCTGATTTCTTTCAAATATATTTTTGTTGGTGGCGGAGAATTTATTCTCTTAGCTTAACACCCTTCTCTGAGATGTACGAGCTCAGAGGTTATGTAGTTGATGGTAATCAGCAATATATTTCCAATTTGGTAATGTGACATGCTGAGTGTTGCTGTGAAATGATCATTGTGTTGATCATTTGTGATAGGATCAATTGTTTGATCGTTTATCTTTGTGATCATTTCTGTGATCATTTGTTGACCCAAAGCATGGCTTTTGTATAAAGCGTGGCTTTGTGGACGAGACTTCGTCGAGCCTCACACCCCGGAATGGTCAAAACAGGAAAGATGCAGCAAGATTATGAGGGGTAGCTCCCTTTAGGGTATGTGCATTTCCTTCTGGAAAAGGGTGGTATCATGGTATGGAGCCCAGATACTTACTCATGTTGAAACACTTTATTTATGATTGTGTGATGTTGATTACGAGCGCTCGGATAAAGGTCCCAAAGGACCGGGGGATGGCATACTCGTGTCAGTAGTTACCCAGTTAGGGGTAACCCGACCATGTGTTGGCAGAGATCCGGTTTGGTTCTCGGGGACGTCCTTCCAGAGGCGTTCTCATGTGGCAATGGAAAGTTCCTTGGCCTGACCATTCGTTGGAAATCCAATTCACAATATGAAACCCTGTACGGTTTTAGTTGTAGAACCTGCCATTTACTTATGGTGGTCACCACTGTTTAGATGGTAGCTATAGTAGACATAGTTCGAAATGTCTATGCTGGCTAAGATTTATATCTTTATTTTCGAAATGATTTTCTCTACACTATGCACTAGTAATAATATCAAATGTTCTTTTTAATGTGTATCAAGCATCTTTGACTATCATAAGGAGAAATCTCCTCCGATTCTGTGTTTGCATGTGTGTGTGTGCGGGAGGCCTTATGGTAGTCTCATTTTTTAAAAGCATTGCGAATTGACTTTAAAAATATTCCTCTATTTTGATTTTAAAGATAAATAAACTGTTTTGAGTTCTCACACCAGTCACATGACTGACTCGGAGTTTATTGTTTTCCATCCTAAACTCTGGGTGCCTACCAATTTCCACACGGGCATTCAAGAGTTAAGGTTTATCAGGATATTATAGAATTCAGGGTTG
The DNA here is from genome assembly GCA_030765085.1 of Allium cepa. Lineage (NCBI taxonomy): Eukaryota > Viridiplantae > Streptophyta > Magnoliopsida > Asparagales > Amaryllidaceae > Allium > Allium cepa. Next base: position 363,721,700 of record CM060942.1, read on the forward strand.
CTAGAGGCAAGCTGGATGGCATGGCGTATTATTAGTATATAGTATTTCTTTTCCACTGTTGTTGTTGTTTGTTGTTGTACACTCTGTTGTAATGAAATGTAATGTGATGTAATGTAATAACTGATATAGTTCTTTGTTTAAAGATTATTCATTTATCTATTATATGTTGTTCCGCTGCGAATTGTGAGATTCTGATATTGTTCTGTTGTTTTCTTTCTGTTTCGTTCTATTTTCTTTTCTCTCTATTTTCTATCTTTTTCTCTCTTCTTCTGTCTTTTTCTTTTTCTTTAACCATAATGGTACGGTTTTCCGGCCTTCAATTGCTCGACAGTTGATACAGTGGGCGTATTGATGTCGGCGTTCGTGGACGAAAAATCGTCGTACGTTACATTTGGTATCAGAGCATATGGTTAAGCGACAACCATGGTTCTGTTAGGTATTAGTCATTAGAGATAGAGTCAGTAGTACTTTAAAATGAGTTTGAGTGTAATAGTAGCTATGAGAGTGTATTTGTTAGTGAATATAAAATTGTTTTATATTATAATGATTGATTTATTGAGTGGCATATGAACTTTCATCAGCACGGTCTGCAAAACTATGCCGAAGGGGTTTATAAACACTTGAATAGAACAATTCGACATAATATTGTTTTAAATTGGGTAAATGAAATAATTTTACCTTGATTATATTTTATATATAAAGGAATAATTTTTCAGAATTATTAATGTGTATATAAGTGATTGTTTAGTTGTTTGAATAATCTAAATTGAAGAATAATTGTATAAGCAAAAGAATTATAAGAGTTGAATTATAATTAATGTGATTTACAATTGTGAGATAAACTTATATATATAAGAAGTGAAACTATATGAATATATTTGTGAATATGAGTTGTAAATAAAAATGAATTTAAAGTTAAATGGAAATTTACTTTAGAATTTAGAAGCTAAATTGGATTTATATGTGGGAAACTTAAGTTAAGTAAAACCAAGTGATGTTTATAAAATGGAATATAACTTAAGTGATGTTGAATGAAGTTGATTTTGGTATCAAAGTAAATTAATAAAGTTAAGTGATGGATATGAACTTAAGTTATGTAAATGAAATTCAACTTTAGAAATTGAATTGGATTAAAGGATTGAATGAAAATCAATTTAATTGAACAAATTGAAAGTAAAGGTGTTAAACCAAATTGAATGAATATAAGCAAAGGAATTTGGTTGTAATTAATATAAATTGGTTGTTATATGGTTGTTAGTTGATTGTATATAATTCATTAAGTGTTAATGAAATTAGAAGCTAAAGTAATTGAAATCCAATTGGAAGTTAAGTGAATCTTAAATAGAATTGAATTTGATTTGGAAGTGAACCAACTTGAATATGAATTAGTGAATATAAACTAATTGAAAATGAATGTTAGTAAAAAAAACATCCACTGTTAATAAATCAAATGTGATTAAATTGAAAATCCAATTCATTGAATATTAATTAGAATATGAATGAATATTTATTGGTTATGGATGTTAGTTGAATTGAATGCTAGTTGGTTGATGGTTGAATATATAGCTTTCGTTGCATTTGCTATGTTGGCATATATAGTTATTATGTTGCTATATGTTGTATATCAATACTATTGTTTATATACATGTTTCTCATGTTGTTTATTGAGTGTTTAGTAGGTGCGGATCGCGTTTGCTTCACATTTGGAGCTCGCTTTCGCGCTATATTAGTCGTATATGCTCGCTAAAAAAAATAAGGTACATATCTCGGATTACATACCGTACTTTTACACTTTTTCCCTACGGTATACCTCATTACTTGATGAGATGTATATTTGTGATATATATACTATCATTTTTTTTTTCGGATTGAGCCGCACAATAGAGACTCTGGCGAATTTTTCCGAAAATTTAAGGCGTCAGAAAAAATTTGAGACAATTGGAAAATTTTGAAAACTTTAACTTTGATTTTGGAATTGAAAGTCAAACAATAGTAGTTGTTTTTGAAAAGATAACTAAGTATGATTTGGAAACTTGGTAAAGTATTGTAAGAAATTTAACTATGGATTTTGGAAAAGTTAATGGATTCTGTAACTTTCTTACTTGGTAATTTCGAGGACGAAATTCTTTTAAGGGGGGAAGTATGTAACGACCCAGAATTTTAATTAATTAAAATTTTAATATTTCATTAAATTCAAATATTAATAAGTGAAATTTATAAGTCGAATAAATTTTATTTCGAATAATTGGATTTAATTGGATAATTAAATCAATAATTTAATAGTGAAATTACAGAAATAATTGAAAATTGGGTTAAATATGATTGAAATTGATTTGTAAAATTTTATTTTATCATATTGGAGTTAGAACGATGTTATAGAACTTTTAAAATCGAATTAAGAGTTTATTTGTGAAAATTGAATATTTTAATATTTAATCGACTAGTGAAATTAGTAAATTTTTGAACAGTCTCAGAATTGGACGAAACTAGTTCCATTGGATCCGTAATAGTTTGTTATTACCGGATTTCAATTTTCGTAGCAATCGGAGTTATCGTTTGATCGTGGAAGCTCGAAATGCATCGAAATTGTTTTTAATATTAATTTGGCGAGTTAAAATAGCCATTTTTCAAACAGTGTCGGATTTCAACGAAACTAGTTTCATCGGATCCATAATGTGATATTATTGTATGGTTTAAAATTTCGTGTCAATCGGATTTACCGTTTGTCCGGTGCAAGCTAAAACGCCGAGAAAATCGTTTAATCAGTTTAATTTTAAATTGAACGTTTATAGCCATAACTCACACAGATGACCGAATTAGCTCCCGAAACACGTTCCATTGTGTTCGGAACGCGGGGCTAAACCATAGAAACGCCAACCGGCACGCTTCGTTTGGAGTTCGAAAAATCCGGGATGAATAGTGTCGCTCGAATTTTCTACATAAGGACATATAGATTTCATTTTTGCAAAATATTCAAAACCCTAACCCTAAAAATGTCTAGCCGCCACTTTCCTATTTCTAAGGCCAGAAATTAATATCCTTCTCCCCTCAATCACTCTCAATCTAGAAGGAATTACACGAAGTGTTCAACATGAAACTTGTAGAGCATGAAAAGAGCTTCAAATCTATACGGAGTTGATCGAAATTGGAGCGACGTGGAGGGGGAAAAGGGGGGCCGACGCCTGCTAGTTGCACACGCAATTCAAGATGCCTGGGGTGGCCGAGCTTCAGGTGTTCATAGGCGTGGGTAGCTCTCACGTAGGCGGAGGGAATGGCACTCTCTGATCAACTTATTGTTGCTTGTGGTGATTGCAAAATCAAAACCTAATTTGAAGCTAATGGGTTCTTGTGTGTGTTTGTTTACTGGAAGCATACGTGATGAGGAAGAAGGTGAAAATGCGGCCAGATTTGCTTGGCCTTGGAATGCATGGCTGAGATTTGCAGATAGGTTTAAAAAAAAATGTTGTAAATTATGAATATAGAATTCGTTAAACTTGTAAAAATCATATCTTTTTCATACGAGGTCGAAAACGCGCGAAACCAGTTGCGTTGGAATCGCATCGATGAGCACTACGCTATGGAATTGGATTGGAGTCATTTGGAGTTAGTGAAAATTTCGGGTAAAATTAAACGTCCGTTTAATTTTATTCGAAATAAATCGCTAAAATGAAATTGAAATCAAGGTGAGAACTTCTCACTCAATCGAATCGGTTTCGATTTTAAATTTTAAATAGTTAGATTTAAAATTATTGAATGCATGTTCGAATGATGATTGATATCTATTGATTGTTAAAATAGACATTATGCGCCGTTAGTAAGCGGATGTTATTTATTAAAAACATATACCGCGAATATTTCATAAACAGTGAAATTGGTATTATTTATGTACTTGGATTTGATTTCCCGCAGTATATAGCGGATGAGACCCTATTGCGCCGTCTATTAAGCGTATAATATTTTAAAACCCATATACCGTGATAATTTCGTACTGGAACGGAATTGGTATTGTGCTAACGTCTTTGGATGCAGGAAAACAGGTTGGAGGGATCCAACTGGATTCCTCAACAGTATTTATTTGATTTCAGATATTTTGATATTTGATTGATTATCATATCGATATATGATGTCGTTGTAGACGTGATTGACTATTTGGTGTGTAGCATCATTGGACCAAATTTTGGAATTTTAAAAGGATTTTATAAAATAGTTTAAATTAGGATTTTTGGATTTATTGTAAAAAGTTTAAAAATAGGATTTATAAAATTTAATTATTTTAAAATCAAAATGATGAAATTATAAAGGAGTTTAAAGACGTTTTAAAATGATAATATGAATTGATTTATATAAGGGATTTATAAATTTATATTTATAAATTTAAATATTTGAAGTATAAAACGAGTTTTTATAAGTGTTAGGATGAATTGTAAATGAACTTCAAAAATGAATGGAATTTATAGGATTATAAACGGTGAAGTTATAAATGGAATTTTATAAGCAGTAGGTTTATAAAATTTGTAAAGTTATTAAAGGAATAGATTTGGGTAAATAGATGAATCTTATAAGTTATAAGATTTATAATTTGGGAAGTTTCAAAGAACGATTTTTAATTATAGGCTTTTGGTTTATAAATTGATTTATGAATTGAATAGGTTAATAAAGGAGATTTATAAAGGAAGTAGTTATAAAATAAATAGAAATGGAATTTATAAACATTGTTTTATAAATTCGCAAACGTCTTATTTTGATAAGTAAATTATTATAACTTATTTATGGAGTTATATCCACGTTTTAGACAGTGAAGAACCCTTTAAAATAAAATGAATAGAAAGGATGAAATTGGTTAACAAGGTATATTCACGTTTTTGAATAGTGAATAATACGTTAAAGGAAATGTTTTGGATGTGATGTTTTAAATAGAATTAAAACGATCTAACGATGTTTTAAAAATATGTTAAGATTCGAAACCATAGATTTCAACATTCATTGTTGAAATAGACGTTTTCGAGAAATAGAAGGAAATGGTGGACTATAACACTGTTGTTATAGTAAATGATTTCCGAAAGGAAATGTTTTGTATAGCATTGGGATTTATATATCTATTTTAATTTCGAATCCCTATACTAGTGATTTTGGGTTGTCGTAATGATGTTTTACGCAACATTCGTTTTGGCCCAAATAAATATGTTTAAGAGAATGATTTCCTTAAAGAATGAAATATATGCTTAATTTCGATTTAAGTATATTGAATATTTTCCAAAGGTTGAAAATAAATAAAATTTGTGAATTACTTATGAATAAATAAGTATGGAAATGTTTTTCCAATGTGAAATGAAACGTTTTGAGAATTTATCTTTTTGAAGATAAATTGAAATGAATAATTGAAATCGTATATGCATGGATATTTTGGAATGAAAATTCACTGTGGAATTTATAAAAGAAAGGGGAATTTGTTTAAAAATAAATATTGATTTATTTTTGAAGTATTGAAATTATATATCTTGTAAAGATATTTTTGGGAAATAAATAATTTGGAAAATTATTTGGAATCTGGTGATGTTGTGCATATCCATTGATAGTTCAATAACCGACTATCAATATTTACCTTTGAATAGGTATTTGTTGTGATTTGTTTGAATTTGAATGCCACACTTATTTTTGAATAAGCGCTCACTATTCGGGTTATCCGGGAAAGGACCTTGGGGTCGTATAACCCATTCCGAGTACGTGATACGTCGTTATGGATTGCATTTGATGACCGGTGTCGAAGACCGGATATTTGCGAGAGCGATAGGATGACCTGTCGATTGACTCTGCACCGAGTTGCTCCGGTATAGAGTTCTCCATATGTGATGGGGAATCCGATCAGGATTTTGGATATATGGATTGCAAGGACTTCTTTGTAAGTGCCTTCGGTTCTATTCGAGCCTGGAACAGACTTGTACGGATTGTATGTCTGACATTACAAATTGAGATATAAAGCTGATTTCTTTCAAATATATTTCTGTTGGTGGCGGAGAATTTATTCTCTTAGCTTAACACCCTTCTCTGAGACGTACGAGCTCAGAGGTTATGTAGTTGATGGTTATCAACAATATATTCCTAATTTGGTAATGTGAAATGCTGAGTGTTGCTGTGAAATGATCATTGTGTTGATCATTTATGATAGGATCATTTGTTTGATCTATTATCTTTGTGATCATTTCTATGATCATTTGTTGACCCAAAGCATGGCTTTTGTATAAAGCGTGGCTTTGTGGACGAGACGTCGTCGAGCCTCACACCCCGGAATGGTCAAAACAGGAAAGATGCAGCAAGGTTATGAGGGGTAGCTCCCTTTAGGGTATGTGCATTTCCTTCTGGAAAAGGGTGGTATCATGGTATGGAGCCCAGATACTTACTCATGTTGAAACACTTTAGTTATGATTGTGTGATGTTGATTACGAGCGCTCGGATAAAGGTACCAAAGGACCGAGGGATGGCATACTCGTGTTAGTAGTTACCTAGTTAGGGGTAACCCGGCCTTGTGTTGACGGAGATCCGGTTTGGTTCTCGGGGACGTCCTTCCAGAGGCGTTCTCATGTGGCAGTGGGAAGTTCCTTGGCCTGACCATTCGTTGGAAATCCAATTCCCAATACGAAACCCTGTACGGTTTTAGTTGTAGAACCTGCCATTTACTTATGGTGGTCACCACTGTTTAGATGGTAACTATAGTAGGCATATTTTGAAATGTCTATGCTGGCTAAGATTTATATCTTTATTTTCAAAATGATTTTCTATACACTATGCACTAGTAATAATATCAAATGTTCTTTTTAATGCGTATCAACCATCTTTGACTATCATAAGGAGAAATCTCCTCCGATTCTGCGTTTGCATGCGTGTGTGTGCATGAGGCCTTATGGTAGTCTCATTTTTTAAAACCATTGCGAATTGACTTTAAAAATATTCCTCTAGTTTGATTTTAAAGATAAATAAACTGTTTTGAGTTCTCACACCAGTCATATGACTGACTCGGAGTTTATTGTTTTCCATCCTAAACTCTGGGTGCCCACCAATTTCCACACGGGCAGTCAAGAGTTAAGGTTTATCAGGACATTATGGAATTCAGGAGTTGCTAGAGGCAAGCTGGATGGCATGGCGTATTATTAGTATATAGTATTTCTTTTCCGTTGTTGTTGTTGTTTGTTGTTGTACACTCTGTTGTAATGAAATGTAATGTGATGTAATGTAATAACTAATATAGTTCTTTGTTTAAAGATTATTCATTTATCTATTATATGTTGTTCCGCTGCGAATTGTGAGATTCTGATATTGTTCTGTTGTTTTCTTTCTGTTTCGTTCTATTTTCTTTTCTCTCTATTTTCTATCTTTTTATCTCTTCTTCTGTCTTTTTCTTTTTCTTAAAACCCTAACTATTCGGTTTTTCGGCAACGAAAAATCGCGTACGTTACAAATCAATTGTTTCAAAAAGTTAAAGAAATAACAAATAATATAATTCAGACTATTTTGATTATAGTCTTATTTTGAACAAGAATGTTTGGAAGATTTTTTTTAAGGGATTTGTTTTGAAATTAAAACCATGGGTGGTTTAAAATCTAAAACTAGCCTAGTGTGTAAAGGGAATAAAGATGAAATAAACTCTAAGGTTGAGTTTTAAATTTTCTTTGGAATGTGATGTGATACCCAAGGTGATAGTCTTTGAACTTATAAGATTAATAATGTGAAGTTTAAAATTTGAAATGAGAATTCAAATTGAGCAAGGTTGACTGGAATAAGTAAATTGAATTTAACTTGGGAGAAGTAAAATAAGTTTGAATGAACAACTTGAATTGCAAATTTCAAGATGAAATTGAGATTTAACTTGGAAAGTTAAATGGTTGATTTGAATTGGGAGTTTGTGTGATTTAAAAATGGGTTTGACATCTTGAAATTGAAAATGGATGGATGTTTTTAAAATAAATTGGATTGTATCATCCTATTGTTATTAATAATCTTTAAATCATAGATCAGATTTGTTTAAATGAATGAGAAATGAAGTGTGGTAATATATTCATTTTTTAAATAAAAGGGGAAATCAAACTTTAATTTGAAAGTAAGGGTGTGGAATTACTTTAAACTGAAAATTTGAATAATTGAATATGTAAATTAAACTTGTTTAAGAATTGGTTTCAAACTAGATGATAAAATTGAGTAATAAATTAAAATTTTAAGATAAAATTATTTCGAACTCTTATTTGAACTTGGAAAAAGTTAAGTAGAGATAATTTAAAATGGAATTTTGGGAATTTTGGGAATTTGACTCAGAGTTAAATTGTTTAAAGATTTAGGTTACTGATGTAAAAATAAAGGTTAATGTAACATTCCTGAAATTTATCAAGATTAATTTGGCAATTAAATTAATTTTTGTAAATAAATTGTGAATTAATTAAAGATTCCTAGAATAAATGAATAATTTTTGATTATAAATAGAAAATTTGATTAGAAATTTAAGTATAAGTAGCTTACAAATAAAGATTGGATTTAGAAAAATATAATATATCAAAAATAAAAATAGAAATTAAAAGCTTGAGATTAATATAAAAAGATAATGATAGTTGTTTTCTAAATTTTATTAATATTTGGAAGTGGTAATAAAAGGAAAAAAATTAGTGTTCTCATTTTCAAAAATGTTATTTTTATGTTAAATTTTCATACATGAACAAAGGTGATTGATTGTTAATATGAAATTTTTACATTCCACTTTTCTTTTAAAAGTTGTACAAAATAAATAGATAATCAAAAAAAATGTGTGGATGAAAATTGTAAAAATAAACAAGTATATAAACATTATGAACAAAAAATTAAATGTAAGAGAATAATTGAAATAAAATTTTGTTGTGTAAATATAAATATAAAAATTTATATAAAAAAAAAGAATCATTTGTCTTGTAAAATTGCAAATGATAAATATATACATAAGGGGTTGGAGTAAACAAATGTAAACATACATAAAAGTAGACAAGAAGGCAAATCAACATGTATATATTCCATAATCAATTCCTCTTTACAAATGGCATTCAAATTATTTAATTGAATAAAAAAATGGAATTTAAAATTATAAAATCTTTTCGGTTTCCCATGAGAAATCATTAAATATCTCAGGAAATCTGTTATACAGTAAACAAAGATTTGGGTATCTCAACACCCAAGAAAAGATTAAACTAGAAAGAAGAGAAAATAAAGAAAAATCAGAAAAGAAAAGAAAAAGACCATCATTCTCTTCTAAAAGAAAATCTGAAACAAATCTTTGTTTTTCAAAGCTTCAACCTGGAAGCAGATCAAGTTCAAGATCGAAGCAATTAAACTGAAGAGAAAGAAAAGAAAAAAAAGGGGTCAAAGAAACCAGATTGCAATGTTTTTCCAGAATCATTTCTTCCCAAGCTCTGTTTTTTTCATTTTACTATCAAGAGCAAAAATAACTAATCCAACTTCAAGCTTTTGCTTCCACTTCTTACGTAAGCTTTTAACTTCAAAGTTTAATAAATTTTTGTTTTCAAAATCAAGTTTTTAACATAAAAACAATTCAGAAAAACTGCAGGTTAGACAATGCTTTAGGTTTGGCCAAGAAAGCAGTGCAGTGATTTCTAAACAGTTAAAGGCAAGTGAAATTTCTTTTTTAAAATCTGAATTTTGATGTAGTAATCAGTAATAAAAACAAAGATTTAAACAACTTCATTGATCAGCTGCAGGAATGAACTAAAAGTCCAAGGCAGACGAATTTTTGTTTCAAAATGCAGAAAAGTTTCTTTGTTATATGTATATGAAATCAAAACTGTAAACGAATCTATTCTTTTGTTTGTTATAGATGAAGTAAACAAGTACAACAGGAGATTGAGCAAAATTTTGTATTCACAAACTTTTGCAGATAAAAATTACAAAAAATTTAAGTAGAAAGGAAAGAACAAAAAGTTTACAGGCCTTTATCCCTATCTTGAAAACTGTCAGGAGCCTCTATCTTCAGGCTAAGGTGAGCAAACATTCCCCTAAACTTTTCTATATCCATTGATGTTTGGATCTATATTTGATTTATGTTGTGAATTATGTTTGGATGATGGTAAATTGGGTTTGCATGTCCTTATAAATGTGAGGACAGTGTGTATATTGTGTGCAGGCAAGAATAACTTTCCTTTGTGTTTCCAGCCCCTGTTTCAAAACAAATTCAAAAGGCTTTTTCCTTGATTCTTTGTGGACTTAAGAATTTAAACAAATTATATTTATGAAATAAATATCCAAGTTTTGAAAATATTCTCAAATTAAATTATCAAATGGTTTTACTGTAAACCAGGAATAAACAGTGAATGTCTGTTGCACTTTTATATTTCTGTTTTTAGTTCAGGGAACAAAAATTTGATCAAAATTCAAAATCATCCTATCTGGACGATTTCAGGACTCAATTTCTAAACGCGAAACATTTATAACCAAGAAATGCTAATTTTAAAAATATTTTCAGAAAAAAATATCAAGTAAATACTGTGAAAATGTTTATTTACAGTGAAACCATCATAAATCAGAAAATTCAAGTATATCAATTTCAAGTTCCACTTACATATCCTGATTCGTGCCAGAGAGTAATGAATTTTAATGCTAAGGTTATAATTTTTAAGTTAAGGAATGTCGTGAATTTTTGAGTTGAACAAAATTGTTATTTTCGTCAATTCCTGGTTATTGGAGTAATGATTAATCTTGAAACTGGAGTTGGAGCATGGTTGGAGGTCAGTGATCATAGGAAAAATACTCGCGCATTTTTTCGTTGATTGTGGCAATGGCGAGATGACGTTTTAGGGTTTTTGAAGCTAGTTTACTCGCATGGGTTTGGGAAGGAACTGCGCCAACCTCGAGGCGTTTGGGCCGATCGCACGAATGGGGAATGGTGCGTTGGAGTTCGTCGAAGCTCCGACCAAAATTTCGTGGTCTCTGGTGTACTAGGTCGATGGGACGAGGAGTTTTTCCGATGGGTGGGTTAGTTCCAGTTAGCATGTGAATGCTCGATTTTGACTCAAAGGCAAATTTGAATTTCTGGGTGTTTGGGAAGCTTGGAGTTGTCAATGGCGACTTGGTCGTGGTCGAAGACTTGGTTGGAGATGGACGGAATAATGTGCACCTTGCACGTGCACGCGATTTGATCTGGGGGATGATGCTTGGGGGAGGATGGTAAATGGTCCTGAAGAAAATCTCGAAAAAAAAGAAGAAGAAGAAGAACAAACAAAACAGTTGTGGCTCGGGTAAATTTTAGGGGTTCAAGGTTAAGTATTTAGGGGATTTAAGTTTGAGGGATTGTAAAGCATGCGATAATGCTGGGTGGAAGATCGAAGTAGATAGCGAGCAGGCTCGAGTCTTTAACAGGTTGGGCTCGGGTAATATATCGTTAACAGATTTGAGAAGCCTGTTAGTTTAAATCAATGTTTTGAAGCTGATTTAAAGTATGAATTCAAAATGAATTTGAATCCAAATTTTGAAATAAAATAAAGTTTTCTAAAATTTAAATGTTTTAACAAGTTAAAAGGTGATTGATTTTAGATGTTTTGTTAATCACAAATTTAGTCATAATTAAGAATGTTTTTATCTTAAAATTAAATTAAGATTTAATGATTTAAAATTAATTAAATTAATAAGGTAATTAAGGAATAAGTAATTAAGATGTAATTAATTACAATTAAAGTGTTAATTAATTAAGATAATTAATTAAAGAAATGATTAATAAAGGAAGATGGTTAAGACTTAATTAATTGTAGTTAATGATAATTAATGTGACGACCCAGAATTTTCAAGCATTTAAAATCAGGATATTTAATTAATTTTAAATATTCCATAAAGTAATTTTAACTTAAATATGAATATCACAATTTATTTGACAATTCAATTATTGAATTAAATTATTTGTAATCGGGTAAAATATTGAATTTGGAATTTCTAAGTCTATTAAAAATAATTTGAAGGCTTGTAAAATTTATATTGATAGCATATAGTGATTGAATTCAATAAGCTCGTGTTACTTTCTTTTTACACTTCGTCGTTTGATAGAGGAGATTATTCGTTCGAGAAATATAAAAATAATAATAATAATAAAAATAAAGTAAAGAATAGCTTTGTTCGTAAGCTAATGGACCAAGGGTTATACGCGTGCCTTTTCTTGTTAAAATAATATAATGGCCATCTACAGTTAACTTCCCTCAACAATGAAAAGATGATCGCCTTTCATTTATTCTCTAATTCTCTTAATCTAAATCATAACCGTCGCGACCAATTCTTTTCTTCGCCCTAAATATTCATTCGATCGGAGAAAAAAAAAAAGGGATTGAATCTGAGTTCTTATACTCAATCGCAAATCATGTTCGTGCGAATTACTCGAGATCATAGGGCCGCGACAGCATTTGATTTGGGGAAGAGGCGCGTTAGGTTTAGGCGTAGGTTGCTCGAAGGGCGGCGGCACTCCGGAGTGAGGTCGACATCGTGGAGGCGAGTGTTTGCTTAATCACTCGCGTGCGACAGTGAGGAGGGCTTTGTGAGGATGGAGGGATTTGTGGTCGCTGTCATCAGGGTTTTGGCGACGGTTTCGAAGCCGTGCGATTGAAATCCGCGTTTGTAGCAAAGGGATTGAGGCAATCGAGTAACGGAATCTCGTGAGCAAGGCAGTAGGTATAAGTTTTTCCCAATTTGTTATTTAACTTAATTTATATATACATAAGTATAAATTTGCGATTGGGTATTCACGGTTTGCGTTTCAGTTAGATTTGTATAATCAGAAGTCAGGAATCAAAAGAGGAAAACATAATTACAGTAAATTATTTAAATACAATTTATATATATATATGTATCCTCATTTTTAAAATATGTAGATTACCAAAATATATTTCCAAGTAAAAGAATATTGAGCATAAACATGTTTGAAAACCTGTGTGAAGTTAGAAATTTTCAATGAGATTTCCGAAATAAGAGTTATAAAAAAAAAGAAAAAAAAAGAAATCCAGTTGTAAAACTAATTGTTAGTTAAATATAATTTATTAAAAGAAGTTGGGTTAAAATAAAATTATTGAAAACAAAAGAGATTTAATTAAAATTACCAAAAGAAAATTTGTTTCTTGTTTGATTCGAATATTAATAAAATTTTATAAATCGTTCATTTAAGGTTAAACATCAAAGAATCTGAGGCAATATTGAAATGGACGTGCAAATTTAAGAGGCAAAGGTGAGTTAATCTCACTCAGTATAAATTTAAATTTTAATGATTAAATTTAAATAATTGTTGAATGGTTGAGTTGATTGATATTCTATAGTATAATATATTTTGAGATTGGTGTATTATTGTGCTAACATCTGTGGATGCAGGGAAGACAGGTTGGAGGGATCCAACTGGATCCCTCAACATTTATTTAAATAATTTAATACCCTCAGTTGTGATTATATTGATATTCTATGATCAACTATGGTAGAATATTGAATGCTATGGTTTGATTGGATATAATTGGGTATAATGAATTACCATAAAAATATATAAATTGAATTGTGGAAAGAAAATAAAAGAAGTAAATTTGTAAGTAAGATAATTATAGAAAATTGAATAAATTTAAGAATCAATTGGAAAATAAATTAAGTGCCTTTTTAAAAGTTTAATAAATGAATCTTAAGTTTAGTAAGGGAAAATTTAATAATCAGAGGATCAATGAATTTTAAATTTTAGTGATTATGTTAAAAGAATAAAACATTTATTTTAAATTTAAGATTCAATCTATTGAAAATAAAATAAAGAAGAATTTGGAAGAAGTTGAAATTAGTATATTTCAGTTAAATGGTATAAACTCAAAAGGGAAAATAATAATAATAAAATAAAGTCCATAATAAATGAAATTTGAGATGAACCGATAAAGAAAGAAATTTATTTCAAATGGAATAAATTGGGAATCAATTTGGAAAATTGATTTAAGTGATTGAGATTGGGAATCTCTCCGAATAACCAAATACGTTTTCAAAGTAAATTTTTAAATATAAATTTAAAAGTTTAAAGTTGTTTTAAGAAGTATGTTTTGAAAAATTTGTTATTTCTACATATTTAAAATTTTTAAGTAAGTATTTCCTTTTAATTTATTATAACAATAATTATTTTAATCTAGTATAGCAATAACTATTTTAAGAGTGACTTAGTATTTTATTTTAAAAAAAATGAAATCTAGTTTTATATTTTATTTAGTAACATTATTTTCTAATATTCATATAGTATGTTTTTTTTAACAAATCATTGAAGTAGTTTTAACTTAAATGTTATAAAGTATATTTCAAAGTAAAGTGTTTTAAATTATTTAAAAGTATATTTTTTTGTGCTTGGTGATTTCAGAGGAGATAGAAAATATTTGGGAAAGTTTATTCTGAAAAGAAAGATGGTTTTTGAAACTGTTTTCAAAGGATTGAAAATTGAAATATATCTTGTGAAGATACTTTGAAGGTAATAAATAATTTGGGAAATTATTTATTGTTGGATGGATGTTTGTGAATATTAATTGATAGTTAAATAACCGACTATCAATATTGGACAATGCGTTGATCGTTTCGAAGAGACCGGGATCGAGATTCATTTCTCGAAAACCACTTCAATCCGGTTTGTACGTTTTCGTGTAAACGAATTTGGATTCGAAGATGAAGCAGTGAAGTGCAAGGGCTAGTCGCTACTAATCCTGAGGATATTTTCAAAATGGATGTAGTAGGAATAGTGCCTTCGGTTCCGTTCGAACCCGGGACGGACTTGTATGGATGAATGCTTGCGAAACATCGTCAGGTGGACGATGGGCATTCTAAGAGATATCGTTCTCAAAGGTAACGCTTAGCCTCAAGCCTCATCAAATGGGAATGGCTGAAAATCAGGGGATATGCAGCAAGGCTTCGTGGGTAGCCCCCACTGGAGGGTGAGGTCATCCCTGTCTAGATGTCCCTTTATTTCGGCTTAGTGGGCGGCTGCTGATCCCAACCGCGGGGTGATCTTGCTCGGGACTGTCCAGTAAGGGATGGTTCCGGTCTTGTGTTGCAGGGGAGTTAGGGTGGCTCCTCGGTACGCTGATCTAGACCAGGTACTGTGACAGGTGGTACCCCAGTGCCTAGCCATTAGTTGGAAATCCATTCTCCCTACGAGCCTTGTACGAGTTTTGTTTGTATTACCCACTCTGTGGCTAGTAGCTGGAATTTAATAGATGTAACAATTTCGGCTATTTTATAAGTATTTGTATATAGACCCTATTATAATATCAGAAGATTTCTATAAAAATTATTTTAGCTATCGTAAGGTAAAAACCCGACATGTTTATTTGTGGCGTGGTCTTACGAGATGCTTTTGTTTTCAAAGGATTTGTGAAACTTTAATAATCAATTGGGTGTGATTTTCTCACGCTGGTATACCAGACTGACTCGGGTGTTATTTAACTGTAATGCTCGGGTCAGACCGAGTATTATAGGATACAGGATATGATGCTGTGGAGCTCAGGAGACGAGCTGGATGGCGACACGTATTTACGTACTTGTTTATGTATATATTCCGCTGTGTTGAGTTATTGTGTATCCAGTTGTATGTGATTGATGTTGTGTGGACTCTGTTGATGTACTCTGATATTGTATATATATAAACAGATATAGTTTTGATTTATGTAAAGATCTGTTATTATATATTATATTTTATTCCGCTGCGATGGTTAGATTCTGTTATTGTTTTCTATTTTCTTCTTCTACCTCTTCTTCTTTAACCCAAATGGTTCGTATTTCTGTGCAACTTGAGTTGATTGTTGTAGAATAGGGTTAACTCAAGGGGTACGGATTTGCGGGCTGTTACACTTGGTATCAGAGCTTAGGTTGGTGATAACCTTGGCTCTGGTGGGAAATTACTCATTTAAAATAGAGTCCGAAGTACTCTATAATGAGTTTGAGCGTATAAATAGATATGAGCGCGTATTTGTTAGTGAATATAAATTGTTTTAATATTGTGTTGATTGGTTTATTGAGTGGCATATGAACCTTCGTCGGCACAGTCTGTACAACTGTATCGAAGGGGTTTCTAAACACTTGAATAGAACAATTGACATGATATTGTTTTAAATGTGGGTAAATGAAATAATTTTACCCAAAAACATATTTTGATATAAAGAATAGTTCTTGAAAAACTATTTAACTAATATATGGTTGCTTGGATGTTAGGAAGAATAATATTAAAGCATTATCATTGTTAAGTAAGAAATTTGACTAGGAATGGAAATGTAATTAAAAGTTAAGGAAATAAATACATTATAAATTATAAAATTCATGAATATGGATTATAAAATGAAATTTATAAGTATGAATTATAGATGTAGATTATAAATTGAAATATAATTAAATGGGAACTTGAATAAGCATAAGCAATGCAAATGAATTGTGGTTAAAATTTATTTAAGTAGGATTTGGAAATTTAAAATTCCGAAGATTTTCGAAGAATTTGTCGAAATGTTTTGAAGATAAATAATAATATTATTGTTTTGAAAGTATTTCTGAAAGGAAAATTTGTCTTGAATGGATTTTCGAAGTAATATAGCATTGAAATCACTTGGATTATTGGGAAATAATTCTGACGATGACGGCCGCATCATCAGTATTCATTTTCGAATTTCTAAGTGACGGATTGCTACCAAATTGATTTGTTCTGAAAGCTAGTGGTTTGTTTGAAAATCTCAAAGGAAATTTGTTGGAAATAAAACCAGGATTGGTTTGAATTTTTGAGAAATGAGATTTGAAATGTTGGGGATTTCAAAATGATTTGAAACAAAGCCGGAAGTTTAAAAAAAAAAAATCCTGATAAGATAAGTTGTAAGCTTATAAATGGAAATGATTTTTAAATCAGGAAGAAATTTAAGCCTTGGATAGTGGAATGTAAATCTAAAGTGAAGAGTTAAATGAAATTAACTTGGATTGATATGAAAATATAACTGGATTGCAATTAATTGGATAGGATGAAATTAATATCCTGTTGTATTCAAAGTAAGTTGAAATCGAATAGAGTTAAATAAATTTGAGTTAAAGTGAAATTGAATTGGGATGAGAATTCAATTGAATTAATGAATGGAAATAAATTCTTACCTGAATAAATAAGAAGTAAGTTAGATAAAAAAAAATAGGTTGGATAAGAATTGAATTGGAATAAATAAATTAGGATACCTTGTAAAAGAATTTAAAATCCACATGCTTGGGATATAAATGAGCACAAGGCTTGAGTTAAAATAAAAAGATAATATATTCAAGCCTATAATGGATGGAATTGTGTAAATAATAAGTTGTGACTTATTAAATTTGAAAAGTGAGATACAAAACTCCAAAATAAATATTATTGATGAATTGGAGAATAGAATAAAAATCAAAACTTGAATTACAAACTAAATTGAACTAGGAAAATTAAATGCAGTGATATTTGGGATTAAAAATTCAAGTGTTGGATTATAAATAAGGGAAAACTAATTAGATAATAAATTAATAAATGAAATTGAATTGTGAGTTAATAAATTGGATGGTAAATTAAAAGTGAATAATAGAATCAGAAATTGTGTTATTAATTAAAATTAGACTTGAAGTGAATAAAATAAATATAATTTGAAAAGTATAGAATAAAAATGAAATGGATTAAAATGATAATGGTATGAATTGCAAATAAAATTTAAATCAGTGGAAATAAGTTGGAAATGGCCTTGAGATAAATTGAATGAGTTGAATCTGGGAAGTCAAATTCTATAACAACCAATCAAATGAAATTGTAGATTTAAAACGAGATTTAATTGAGATGGCATCAAGTTGGATAAAAGAGAAAAATATTTATTTGTGAAATGGAAATGAGCTTAAGTATAGATTTGAATAAATTGACTTAAGCTGAATAAATCGAAGAGAGTTGAATTTAATTCAACTTAAACCAAGTTTAATGATATTGGATTAAATTTGAATCAAGTAAAAAAATAAAATAAAAATAAATATGGATTGAAATAAAACTTGGTGGGTTGTAATAATATTTAAGAAATGGGAAATCCGTAATGGATTGAGTGGATAAGTTAATTATATTGAATAAATAAATGATGGAATAAATAAGTATCAAATGAGGTGTTGGTTTAAATAAGTTGAGAAATGCTTACTAAATGAAATTAGTTTGGATTGTTTTTGAGCTAAATAAAATAGTTTGGAATAAACTAATATGGAATGAAATGTAAATAAATGAATTGTAAATGAAATTTAAATGGAATGTGTCGAGCTAAGTAAGTGATTGTGAATGGATTAAAATAAAAGGGAAGTTTAATTGGCAAATAAGATGAACCCAAATTGTTATTGGTTTTGAATAGAACTTGTTTGAATAATGGGATTAGTTGGGTTAATGAATGAAATACAAGTGAATGTATTCAAATTTGAAATGGAAGCGAGAATATATGGATTGTGTATAAATTTGAAAATGGAATAGAATTAAGTATAAATTGAGTTGAAATCAATTTAAATTGGTTATAAACATAAATACTTATTTATTCACATAAATCTCATCGAATTGCACATAATAAATTGTCATTTGATAATTAAACATTCTATGGATTGATTGAAGTAAAATAAATTGATTTTGAAAGCAATTGAATTAAATATGAGTTCAGTTTGCTTAAAAAATAAACCATTCGAATTGATGAAATTGTATACGAATGGATTGGAGACCATTCAAATTTGTATAAAAATGGTTTATAAATAAATTGGAACAGTTGAATTAGCATGGGAACGGTATAAATTGCTTACAGAAAAATGTTTGGAATGAGTTTCTTTTAGAATTCATATGTTTTAACTATTGTAAACAAGTGAAATGTAGTTAAACTTCATTTATATGGCACTTACATGTTTAAACTGAGTAAGTACAGGTACCTAGAAGCTGTGTGGCTGGATTTAGTTGAGCTATTTGCTAAAAATAATAAGCCGCTTGCTTAAAATGCTAAATAAGGTACGCCTACGCAATTAAAATAGGAAATATGAACTGTTTTTGGTTTTTCCGACCGAGTGGGTCGATGTATATATATTTATCTCTTTTGTCAAATTGCAAAAGCTCCTCCGTACAAGGGAGACTCTGCCAAAAATTTTCAGAAATTTTGGGAGTTAGAAAATTTTTGAAAATTTTGGAAAATTTTGTTAACGACAAACAAATTCAAATTGGAAACTAAAATAAGTTAGTATATGAAACTAACTTAAATAATGACATAAATTGGTTATAAATGAAAAATAAAATTTAAATATTCAGAGTTAAGTGTAAATTGAATTCATATGGGAATGAAAGAATCAATGTGAATAAAAATAGATATAACCGAAGTGGTAAGACGGAAATAAATAAAGAAAACATATAAAATTTCTTATCTTAACTTGAGTAAGAAATGATCAAATTCTTAATTGGAAATTGAATATTACATATACTTTCTAAGTTGATGTTTGGATTAATAAATATTGACATTGGTAAGGAAGTCGATATAATGTTTTGAGAATATTGTGATTGGATATTAGTGCTAAGCAGGATATGCAGGTATTATAAAAGGGAAAAGGAAATTGGATTTGATTTCAAAAGATAAATTTGAATTGGCCGACAAAAGGTACGTATTTAAATTTGGTATGAAATTTGATTGGGATTTGGATTGAGCCACTTGACTTTTTGTTTTCTTTTTGGATTTGGGAGGCCGTAGAGCCATTTTGTAGTTGTACCGAGTCAGCCGCGCAAAGGAAACGCTGGCAAAATTTTTCGGGAATTTAGGGAGTTAGAAAAATTTTGAGAAAAATTTTGATAATTCAAAATTTGGTTTTAAATTGAAACTTGAATGGTTAAACCAATAGTATGGTTAGAAACTATGGAGAAGTTTGGAAGGTTAATAAGAATAATAATGAGTCCTTTATAAGAAGATAGTTGGTGCGATGTTGAATTGTTAGAAACTGTTTGGTTTTGGGAAAGGTAAATGGATTTTGGACCATTCTTCCTAGCTAGTAATTTCGGGGACGAATTTCTTTTAAGGGGGGAGGAATGTGACAACCCAGAATTTTCAAGCATTTAAAATCAGGATATTTAATTAATTTTAAATATTCCATAAAGTAATTTTAACTTAAATATGAATATCACAATTTATTTGACAATTCAATTATTGAATTAAATTATTTGTAATCGGGTAAAATATTGAATTTGGAATTTCTAAGTCTATTAAAAATAATTTGAAGGCTTGTAAAATTTATATTGATAGCATATAGTGATTGAATTCAATAAGCCCGTGTTACTTTCTTTTTACACTTCGTCGTTTGATAGAGGAGATTATTCGTTCGAGAAATATAAAAATAATAATAATAATAAAAATAAAGTAAAGAATAGCTTTGTTCGTAAGCTAATGGACCAAGGGTTATACGCGTGCCTTTTTACTTCTGCTGGAAGCCGACCTTTCTTGTTAAAATAATATAATGGCCATCTACAGTTAACTTCCCTCAACAATGAAAAGATGATCGCCTTTCATTTATTCTCTAATTCTCTTAATCTAAATCATAACCGTCGCGACCAATTCTTTTCTTCGCCCTAAATATTCATTCGATCGGAGAAAAAAAAAAGGGATTGAATCTGAGTTCTTATACTCAATCGCAAATCATGTTCGTGCGAATTACTCGAGATCATAGGGCCGCGACAGCATTTGATTTGGGGAAGAGGCGCGTTAGGTTTAGGCGTAGGTTGCTCGAAGGGCGGCGGCACTCCGGAATGAGGTCGACATCGTGGAGGCGAGTGTTTGCTTAATCACTCGCGTGCGACAGTGAGGAGGGCTTTGTGAGGATGGAGGGATTTGTGGTCGCTGTCATCAGGGTTTTGGCGACGGTTTCGAAGCCGTGCGATTGAAATCCGCGTTTGTAGCAAAGGGATTGAGGCAATCGAGTAACGGAATCTCGTGAGCAAGGCAGTAGGTATAAGTTTTTCCCAATTTGTTATTTAACTTAATTTATATATACATAAGTATAAATTTGCGATTGGGCATTCACGGTTTGCGTTTCAGTTAGATTTGTATAATCAGAAGTCAGGAATCAAAAGAGGAAAACATAATTACAGTAAATTATTTAAATACAGTTTATATATATATGTATCCTCATTTTTAAAATATGTAGATTACCAAAATATATTTCCAAGTAAAAGAATATTGAGCATAAACATGTTTGAAAACCTGTGTGAAGTTAGAAATTTTCAATGAGATTTCCGAAATAAGAGTTATAAAAAAAAAAGAAAAAAAAAAGAAATCCAGTTGTAAAACTAATTGTTAGTTAAATATAATTTATTAAAAGAAGTTGGGTTAAAATAAAATTATTGAAAACAAAAGAGATTTAATTAAAATTACCAGAAGAAAATTTGTTTCTTGTTTGATTCGAATATTAATAAAATTTTATAAATCGTTCATTTAAGGTTAAACATCAGAGAATCTGAGGCAATGCTGAAATGGACGTGCAAATTTAAGAGGCAAAGGTGAGTTAATCTCACTCAGTATAAATTTAAATTTTAATGATTAAATTTAAATAATTGTTGAATGGTTGAGTTGATTGATATGCTATAGTATAATATATTTTGAGATTGGTGTATTATTGTGCTAACATCTGTGGATGCAGGGAAGACAGGTTGGAGGGATCCAACTGGATCCCTCAACATTTATTTAAATAATTTAATACGCTCAGTTGTGATTATATTGATATTCTATGATCAACTATGGTAGAATATTGAATGCTATGGTTTGATTGGATATAATTGGGTATAATGAATTACCATAAAAATATATAAATTGAATTGTGGAAAGAAAATAAAAGAAGTAAATTTGTAAGTAAAATAATTATAGAAAATTGAATAAATTTAAGAATCAATTGGAAAATAAATTAAGTGCCTTTTTAAAAGTTTAATAAATGAATCTTAAGTTTAGTAAGGGAAAATTTAATAATCAGAGGATCAATGAATTTTAAATTTTAGTGATTATGTTAAAAGAATAAAACATTTATTTTAAATTTAAGATTCAATCTATTGAAAATAAAATAAAGAAGAATTTGGAAGAAGTTGAAATTAGTATGTTTCAGTTAAATGGTATAAACTCAAAAGGGAAAATAATAATAATAAAATAAAGTCCATAATAAATGAACTTTGAGATGAACCGATAAAGAAAGAAATTTATTTCAAATGGAATAAATTGGGAATCAATTTGGAAAATTGATTTAAGTGATTGAGATTGGGAATCTCTCCGAATAACCAAATACGTTTTCAAAGTAAATTTTTAAATATAAATTTAAAAGTTTAAAGTTGTTTTAAGAAGTATGTTTTGAAAAATTTGTTATTTCTACATATTTAAAATTTTTAAGTAAGTATTTCCTTTTAATTTATTATAACAATAATTATTTTAATCTAGTATAGCAATAACTATTTTAAGAGTGACTTAGTATTTTATTTTAAAAAAAATGAAATCTAGTTTTATATTTTATTTAGTAACATTATTTTCTAATATTCATATAGTATGTTTTTTTTAACAAATCATTGAAGTAGTTTTAACTTAAATGTTATAAAGTATATTTCAAAGTAAAGTGTTTTAAATTATTTAAAAGTATATTTTTTTGTGCTTGGTGATTTCAGAGGAGATAGAAAATATTTGGGAAAGTTTATTCTGAAAAGAAAGATGGTTTTTGAAACTGTTTTCAAAGGATTGAAAATTGAAATATATCTTGTGAAGATACTTTGAAGGTAATAAATAATTTGGGAAATTATTTATTGTTGGATGGATGTTTGTGAATATTAATTGATAGTTAAATAACCGACTATCAATATTGGACAATGCGTTGATCGTTTCGAAGAGACCGGGATCGAGATTCATTTCTCGAAAACCACTTCGATCCGGTTTGTACGTTTTCGTGTAAACGAATTTGGATTCGAAGATGAAGCAGTGAAGTGCAAGGGCTAGTCGCTACTAATCCTGAGGATATTTTCAAAATGGATGTAGTAGGAATAGTGCCTTCGGTTCCGTTCGAACCCGGGACGGACTTGTATGGATGAATGCTTGCGAAACATCGTCAGGTGGATGATGGGCATTCTAAGAGATATCGTTCTCAAAGGTAACGCTTAGCCTCAAGCCTCATCAAATGGGAATGGCTGAAAATCAGGGGATATGCAGCAAGGCTTCGTGGGTAGCCCCCACTGGAGGGTGAGGTCATCCCTGTCTAGATGTCCCTTTATTTCGGCTTAGTGGGCGGTTGCTGATCCCAACCGCGGGGTGATCTTGCTCGGGACTGTCCAGTAAGGGATGTTTCCGGTCTTGTGTTGCAGGGGAGTTAGGGTGGCTCCTCGGTACGCTGATCTAGACCAGGTACTGTGACAGGTGGTACCCCAGTGCCTAGCCATTAGTTGGAAATCCATTCTCCCTACGAGCCTTGTACGAGTTTTGTTTGTATTACCCACTCTGTGGCTAGTAGCTGGAATTTAATAGATGTAACAATTTCGGCTATTTTATAAGTATTTGTATATAGACCCTATTATAATATCAGAAGATTTCTATAAAAATTGTTTTAGCTATCGTAAGGTAAAAACCCGACATGTTTATTTGTGGCGTGGTCTTATGAGATGCTTTTGTTTTCAAAGGATTTGTGAAACTTTAATAATCAATTGGGTGTGATTTTCTCACGCTGGTATACCAGACTGACTCGGGTGTTATTTAACTGTAATGCTCGGGTCAGACCGAGTATTATAGGATACAGGATATGATGCTGTGGAGCTCAGGAGACGAGCTGGATGGCGACACGTATTTACGTACTTGTTTATGTATATATTCCGCTGTGTTGAGTTATTGTGTATCCAGTTGTATGTGATTGATGTTGTGTGGACTCTGTTGATGTACTCTGATATTGTATATATATAAACAGATATAGTTTTGATTTATGTAAAGATCTGTTATTATATATTATATTTTATTCCGCTGCGATGGTTAGATTCTGTTATTGTTTTCTATTTTCTTCTTCTACCTCTTCTTCTTTAACCCAAATGGTTCGTATTTCTGTGCAACTTGAGTTGATTGTTGTAGAATAGGGTTAACTCAAGGGGTACGGATTTGCGGGCTGTTACAATTAACCATTGATTTAAAGATTACAAATAGAAGTAATTACGTGATTAGGGATAATCAATAAATAAAGGATAGTTAATTAAATGGTAATTAATTAAATGGTGATTAATTAGGTAATTATTTTAAGGGTAATTAATTAATTTAAAATTAAATTAGTTAATGGAGGATGATAATTAATTGAGGATAAATGGTAATTAATTAATCAAGGGTTAAATTAATTAATTTAAGATAATTAATTAGATGGTTAATTAAATAACCAAAGGTAAATCCTTTAATAATTAAAAGTTGATGAATTAAAACTAAAGGTTAATTAATTCATTACTAAAGGTTAATTAGACAAATGATTAAAGAGTAATTTATCAAAATGATTTGTAATTCATTAATATTAATTAACCAGAATTAGTAAGTCCTAAGTAATTAAACCTGATTTGAATTAATCCGACAATTAACTGATTTTACTTATGGATGTTTGGATTCTATCGGATTATTGTATTGTTTGATACCCCTGTTTGTGATGCTCTATTTTGATTTGAGCTATGCTTACTGTAATTTATTATCTGTAATATGTACCTGTGATATGTGAATGAAAGATAAGCGTTGCAATTGATTTGTACCGCTTGTCAAATATGAGCGTTATAGTTTATACCGCTTATTTAATATATTGCTGTATTTAAATCTGTGCTGATTTATGATGTTGCACTTTTATTGTGTAAAACACCTGGACCACACTCATACACACACAAATATGGATTGCACATGGTAACGGGTTAAGTCACAGATTTTGAAAAAGTTTTAAAGATTGAATTTTTGAATCCAAATTAGTTTTGGAATTAGAATTGAAAACTTTTGAAAATGAATTTCAAAAATAAAAGTTGTTTTGAATAACTTGATTGAGTTTTGAAATTTAAATAATCTGATTTAAATTTGAATTCAATATTTGAAATTGAATTCTATGATTTGGAAACTATGCTTAAAAAGGGTTATTCAACTTATAAATGGGCTTTTAAACCATTTTAAAAGTGTTGTTGGGAATTTAAATTTTAAACCCAAAGATTTTAACTTGTGTAAATATAATTGGATTTTTCTGAAACCGAAAACTTTATATTTTCAAATAATAAGAGCTTTTACATAAGAAATGAATTTCCAATGGGTGTTAAAAGGAATTCAAGTCTAAAATAAAAATGGTTCTCCAAGTTATAGATAAAACTTTGGAAATGGGTTGAAAGCTATAAATGAAATCTTTAATTTAAAGATTTAAATGAGTTAATCCAGTTGAAATGGAAATTGCTTTTGGAAATCTATAAATAGATCTTCGTGAATCTAGGTGAACTTTGTGAAATGAATCTTTTTATTTAAAGATTTAGAATGGTAATTTGTTTAACCATTTAAAAGGAAGGTTTTGGGTTTTATAAGTTGTGACTTAACTGAAATCCCATATCCATATGTTTTTAAATATCGCGCTCGCTATTCGGTTTAGCCGAGAGAGGACCTTGTGTCATATAACCCATTCCGAATAGTGATACGACGTTACGGATTGCAATTGAAGACCGGTGTTGAAGACCGGGTGTCTTCGAGAATGGTAGGATAACCTGTCGATTTGACTCTGCAATGAGTTGCTCCGGTATAGAGTTCTCCCTATGTGATGGGAAGTCCGATCGGGATTGTGGATACCCGGATTTGCAAGGGCTTCTTCGGAAGTGCCTTCCGTTCTGTTCGAACCCGGAACAGACTTGTATGGTTGTATGTCTGACACTACACTTTGAGATATTAAACCGATCTCTATCAAATACATTTCTGCTTGGTGGCGGAGAATTTATTCTCTTAGCTTAACACCCTTCTCTGAGACGTACGAGCTCAGAGGTTATGTAGTTGATATTTATCAGTGATATACTCCCAAATTTGGTAGTGTGGCATGCTAAGTGCTGCTCTGTGTTGATGATCATTTATTGATCATTTGTGATCAAAGCATGGCTTTTATATTAAGCGTAGCTTTGTGGACGAGACTGCATCAGGACCTCACACCCCGGAAATGGTCGAAACAGGAAAGATGCGGCAAGGTTATGAGGGTCGCGCCCTTTAGGGTTTGTCATTCCCTTCTGGTAAAGGGTGGTATCATGGTATGAAGCCCAGATACTTACTCATGTGGATACTGCAGATCGATTAATTTGTGATTGCTTTGTGGTTGTTGGATTAGAGGTACCTCGGATAAAGGTCCCAAAGGACCGGGGGATGGCACGCTCGTGTAGTAGTTACCTAGTTACAGAGGTAACCCGACCTTGTGTTGGCAGAGATCTAACCGTAATGTTAGTTTCTCAGGACGTCCCGCCAGAGGCGATCCCATGTGGCAGTAGGAAGTTCCTTAGCCTGACCATTTGTTGAAAATCCATTCTTCAATACACGCCTTGTACGGTTTTAGTTGTATTACCTGCCATCTACTTATGGTGGCGCCCCACTGTTTAGATGGTAGCTATAGCAGGCATACGATACTGGTCATATGTTGGCTAGGATTTATATTATACTTTCGAAAGGGTTTTTCTACACTATGCACTTATAATAATAATATCAAAGAAATTTCTCGTATCAAGCATATTTGACTATCATAAGGAGAAATCTCCTCCAATTCTGCGATTGCATTGTGTGTGTGGCGGGAGGCCTTATGGTAGTTTCATTTTCCAAAAAGCATTGCGAATTTCAAATTCAAATTCTTTGGTTTGTTTTAAAGACCAAATATTTTTGTTTGCTCATACCAGTCCCATGACTGACCTGGAGTTTATTGTTCCTTTCCTAAACTCTGGGTCCCACTATTTTCCCACACGAGCAGTCTAGAGTTGGGGTTTTCAGATAATCAATAGTAGGTGTAGATTCGATAGCTTTCAGCCTAGGATTTGGCAATCCTTTGCGGACGAGACTTGCTTATCTTTATGCATCGTGATTGGGAGTTCGAGCTATTGCAGGATTGGTGTTTTGAAGATGGAGTTCTTCCTTGAAGACTATATTGGAGATTTTTGTTCCGCTGTTAGTGTTGTCTTTATCTTTCCGCTGCTATCTTCTTGTATCTCTGATAGTATTGTTATCCATTGTACCATTCTATTGTATTCTGTTGTATCAGATATTGTATCAAATGTTATATATCAAATGTATATTCTGTTCTTCTGCTGCGTTGTACTTAATGTGTTATAAGCTCCGGCATGACTCGAATTTCAACGTTTGAATCTGCGGCATTCAAGTACAGTGGAGTACGGATGTCGATTCTCGAACGATGGAATTTGGATCGTGACATTTTGGTATCAGAGCTAAGGTAAAACTTTAGCTCAGGAGTATAACACATTAAGTGACTCATTCGAGATAGGGTGAAGTGTACCCTAGAATGAGTAATCCCTAAGATATCCGTTCGAATGCCTCAGTAAATTCTCTTACTATCCACTAATAGTAAGTATGAGTGCGAGAAGAGGACGAGATAGGGGACGGGGAAATACCAGTACAAATGGTCAATACCCTGCAATAGCGGAATAACTTTCTCTATCAATCTCCTTTGATTCGATTTCAAAATTCTTTTGATTGCTTTGTATCAACTCCAGGAAGAAGTTTCGGTGTGATGGTGGTACTACGAATTGTCGTAGAAGATTCTTACTTCGTATCTTCATCAGTTTCTTATCAGCTTTTCGTTTTAAGCTCTAATGAATTTGGAAATTGAAAGTTTTAAATAAATTGGAAGTTTAAATTAAGTTAAAATTGGTTAATAGAATATAAAGCTAAATTTGAATTGTATCAATAAAACGATATCGATTAAAACCAAATTTGAAATTCTATTGTAATTTCTTGTGTAAACTGAAGTCCAAAGAGAGGCAAGTTATACATACTTTGGGGTATTTCGATCCGAATTTGGAATCCATATCTAATGTTTGAGAAATTGTAGAAGATTAAATCCATCTATCAATATATCTATTCTATGGGATCCGATATATTCTACGAACGATTAGTTATCCATTCGAACTAATCAATGCCCTCGTATATTCGTAGACCGGTGGACCCAAATATCTTGTGTAATAATTGTATGAGTTTGTTCTCATATTATTTGATATTCTAGTTTGGTAAGCCGAACGCAGAATAAATATTTCGATCTGATTTGATCAATCGGTTCTTAATCTATCATCTATTCTTTCTCGTCTCTCTTGCAAATTTCGGGGACGAAATTTTTTTAAGGGGGGAATCTATAACATTCCTGAAATTTATCAAGATAAATTTGGCAATTAAATTAATTTTTGTAAATAAATTGTGAATTAATTAAAGATTCCTAGAATAAATGAATAATTTTTTATTATAAATAGAAAATTTGATTAGAAATTTAAGTATAAGTAGCTTACAAATAAAGATTGGATTTAGAAAAATATAATGTATCAAAAATAAAAATAGAAATTAAAAGCTTGAGATTAATATAAAAAGATAATGATAGTTGTTTTCTAAATTTTATTAATATTTGGAAGTTGTAATAAAAAGAAAAAAATTAGTGTACTCATTTTCAAAAATGTTATTTTTATGTTAAATTTTCATACATGAACAAAGGTGATTGATTGTTAATATGAAAGTTTTACATTCCTCTTTTCTTCTAAAAGTTGTACAAAATAAATAGATAATAAAAAAAATGTGTGGATGAAAATTTTAAAAATAAGCAAGTATATAAACATTATGAACAAAAAAATTAAATGTAAGAGAATAATTGAAATAAAATTTTGTTGTGTAAATATAAATATAAAAATTTATATATAAAAAAAAAGAATCATTTGTCCTGTAAAATTGCAAATGATAAATATATACATAAGGGGATGGAGTAAACAAATGTAAACATACATAAAAGTAGACAAGAAAGCAAATCAACATGCATATATTCCATAATCAATTCCTCTTTACAAATGGCATTCAAATTATTTAATTGAATAAAAAAATGGAATTTAAAATTATAAAATCTTTTCAGTTTCCCATGAGAAATCATTAAATATCTCAGGAAATCTTTTATACAGTAAACAAAGATTTGGGTATCTCAACACCCAAGAAAAGATTAAACTAGAAAGATGAGAAAGTAAAGAAAAATCAGAAAAGAAAAAAAAAGACCATCATTCTCTTCTAAAAGAAAATCTGAAACAAATCTTTGTTTTTCAAAGCTTCAACCTGGAAACAGATCAAGTTAGAGATCGAAGCAATTAAACTGAAGAGAAAGAAAAGAAAAAAAAGGGGTCAAAGACACCAGATTGCAATGTTTTTCCAGAATCATTTCTTTCCAAGCTCTGTTTTTTTCATTTTACTATCAAGAGCAAAAATAACTAATCCAACTTCAAGCTTTTGCTTCCACTTCTTAGGTAAGCTTTTAACTTCAAAGTTTAATAAATTTTTGTTTTCAAAATCAAGTTTTTAACATAAAAACAATTCAGAAAAACTGCAGGTTAGACAATGCTTTAGGTTTGGCCAAGAAAGCAGTGCAGTGATTTCTAAACAGTTAAAGGCAAGTGAAATTTCGTTTTTAAAATCTGAATTTTGATGTAGTAATCAGTAATAAAAACAAAGATTTAAACAACTTCATTGATCAGCTGCAGGAATGAAATAAAAGTTCAAGGCAGATGAATTTCTGTTTCCAAATGCAGAAAAGTTTCTTTGTTATATGTATAAGAAATCAAAACTGTAAGCGAATCTATTCTTTTGTTTGTTATAGATGAAGTAAACAAGTACAACAGGAGATTGAGCAAAATTTTGTCTTCACAAACTTTTGCAGATCTAAAACTTACAAAAAATTTAAGTAGAAAGGAAAGAACAAAAAGTTTACAGGCCTTCATCCCTATCTTGAAAACTGTCAGGAGCCTCTATCTTCAGGCTAAGGTGAGCAAACATTCCCCTAAACTTTTCTATATCCATTGATGTTTGGATCTATATTTGATTTATGTTGTGAATTATGTTTGGATGATGGTAAATTGGGTTTGCATGTCCTTATAAATGTGAGGACAGTGTGTATATTGTGTGCAGGCAAGAATAACTTGCCTCTGTGTTTTCAGCCCCTGTTTGAATGACCAACTCATCTTTCAACCATCCGTCAAGGGCTAATGGCAACCGCGGTTCTAGACATAACACCGCACGTCACCGTGACCCGTGCCAAGGTATAACGGATCTACCCAGAGTACTAGCACGTCATCATGACCCGCGCCTGGGTATAACGGATCTACCCAACGTACTCTTGCTTTGAGCTTGCTAGAACCTTCAATAACGATAAGATCTCAGCCTTCTAGTCATCCTCCTCGACGACTATTCCCATTATAGCTCAAGCACCTCTCGAGCCCACCATTATCCACCAACTCGAACCGCATCATCGAGTAATCAACATGCTTGGGATGATCCCGTCTGGATTAAACCAAGGCTTCCACATCATGCTTTGCTCCAACGCATCTTAGCAAAGTCCATCTCATCATCATACTTCGCCTCAACATATCATGGCAAAGTCCATTTCGTCATCATACTTCGCTTCCTCTAACTATAGCAAAGTCCTCGAACCCATCCATATGAGCGTCATCATCCGCTTCATATGCCACAGCAGCTTTCACCATTCAAGAGCCTTTCCACTTAGCTTTTGAATCATCTTCAACCATCTTGTCCCAAATCAACTACAAGCTAACTCGAGACAATCAAATCAATCATACATCCAGACAATCAAGCATTCAAACAAGATCTAATCAAGCAATATCAACTATAATGGCAATTTCGTAAATAAATGAGCATAAGTCTAACATATATGAAATCATGGATTTTAGCATAGATCTATCAAATATAAAACATGGGTTTTGTCTCTATAACTTGTTAATTGAACTTGCATAGGTAAACATCTTCAAAAGTAATGAATCTAGTCTTGGAACTAAGAAAAATGCATGAAATCTCTAAATTTAACACTCAAACAAGCCACCAATCCAATATACTCCTTTGGGTCCGCGTGAGAGATAAATACCACTCACCGAATCACCCAAACACTTCAAAAACTATCTACTTCAGATCTGGACAGCAAGGATTCAAGCTTGATTCATCGAAATCCCGCTTGAAACGATGAAATCTAGCTTTGTTGGATGAAGATCTTCAACTTTGGCTCTTCAATCTTCAATCTCGATCTTCGATCTTGGATTGATGTTGACAATAGATTGGATTAGAGAAAAGAAGTGAAAAGATGTAGTAGTCGAGCTCTCAAAATGGCAGCACTTCGTCGCTTCAAAATCCGGTGCCAAAAAGTGAGCCAAACTCCTCTATTTATAGGCTGATTTCACCCTTAGGTCGCCTGGCCCTTAACTCGTGTGCTCGGTTTTAGGTCGTTGCCGACCTAACATGCTACGACCTAACCCCATTACGACCTAAGACCACAGAATGCACGCGACTTAAAACACTGCCGTGACTTAACTAGGTCGTTTACGACCTAGCAACCTATGCCTCAACGACTCACGACTCATCAGGTGCCCGACCTAACACACAAGCCTTCGTACGACTTATCACTCATACGACCTAAAGACTTACCCAAGATACGACTGATCAGCTTACGACCTAACAACTTCACGAGTTAACTATGCCGCAACCTAACTACTCATAGCGGCCTACCTTAGGTCGTCTAACGACCTAACTAACCTACCGACCTAACAATCCAACGACCTAAAACAAACACAGGACTCAACGACCTAACTTAGATCGTCTAGCCCCTTAGGTCGCTACTACTAGGTTTCTCACAACCCTTAGGTCGTTAACTCCACTAACTCGCTCACGACCTAACTCCTCAAGGTGCTGCAACACTTTAGGTCGTAACCCAATAACTCGTAACTCATGCACCCTCCCTAAGTCGTCTACGACTTAACTATAGGTCGGTCACCACCTTAACTCGGTCACACAACCCAAGCTTCCCACGACTTAAACACTACACGAGCTAGCTACCACACGACTTAAGCTATGGATGACCTAAACAACACTAACGACCTAATAATTCTACGATATATCAATAGGTAAAATACGGGTCGTTACATTCTCTCCCCCTTAGGAGTTTCGCCCCCGAAATTCCAAGCAAACAAGAGCAACCAAAACTATTCTGCATGCCTACCATCCATAGCAATCAACAAACCATGCATCCAATTTCTAGCCTAGCATGCAGAATTCTAAGATTAGAACAAGTTACAAATTCATGAGATGCCACGACACCTTAGGTCCATACCTCGAAGAGTTCAGGATGAGCTGCCTTCATCCTCTCTTCCTCCTCCCATGTACAGTCGTTAACATCATCACTCCATTGTATCTTGAGCAACGTAATCGTCTTCCTCCTAAGCTGTTTCGTGTCGGTTTCAACAATACGAAGCGGCTTACGACGTCTCGTAACCACTGGATCAACTTCCAAGTCTTCACAGCTATCAGCAGGAACCACCGTCTTCGAGTCGTGCACATACTTCCGTAGATAAGATACATGAAAAGCATTGTGCACACCCGTCATCTTTTCCGGTAACTCCAATCTATAAGCGAGCTTCCCAATTCGCTCGATGATCGGGAATGGTCCAACAAACCTCGGAGTCAACTTTCCTTTCTTTCCGAATCTAATAACATTCTTCAACGGAGAAATCTTCACAAAAACCATATCACCTACGTCGAACTCCAAATCCTTTCGACGTTTATCTGCATAACTTTTCTGGCGATCCTGGGCTGCCTTCATTCGTTGCCGAATAATCTCTATACAATTCGTAGTCTGACAAATCATCTCTGGCCCAAGCATCAGCCCTTCTCCAGCTTCCAACCAACATGTCGGAGAATTACACGGTCTTCCATACAGGGCTTCATATGGTGCCATACCAATACTTGACTGGTAGCTGTTGTTATACGCAAACTCTACTAAATGAAGATGATCTTCCCATGATCCTCCGAAATCCAAGACACATGCTCTCAAGAGATCTTCCAAAACTCGGTTGACTCTCTCAGTCTGACCATCTGTTTGGGGATGATAAGCTGTACTCAAACACAACTCGGTTCCCAAAACTTCCTGAAAGCTCTTCCAAAATCCACTAGTGAACAATGGATCTCGATCGCTCACTATACTCTTCGGAATACCATGGAATCGAACTATCCACTTAACATACAATTCAGCCAACTTCGATGTAGTCCTAGTTGATCGAACAGGAATAAATTTTGCACTCTTAGTCAAACGATCTACAATGACCCAAATCCCTTCATTTCCCGTTCTGGTTCTAGGTAGACCATCGATAAAATCCATCGATATTTGCTCCCACTTCCATGTAGGAACTTCTAACGGCTGAAGCAATCCACTGGGCTTCTCCTGCTCTGCTTTAACCAACTGGCAATTCATGCACGTGGAAATAAAATTTCCAACATCCTTCTTCATACCTTCCCAGTAATAGGTTCTCTTCATGTCCCGATACATCTTATTTCCTCCTGGATGAATTGTCAACTTCGAGTGATGACTTTCCTTCAAAACTTCATCTCTCAACTCATCGATATCGGGAACAACCAGTCGTCCTTGCTTACGAAGCCAACCCTCTCGATCGACTTCGAATCTTTTATCCTTCTCTGGGTCCAATCCAGATTCCAAATCACGGATAATCTTGACAAGCTTATCGTCTCGCTTTTGGCTCTCGCCAATTCTTTCCACAAGAGTAGGCCTTATCGATAAGTTTGCTAACATTTCAGGTTCCAACTCACATCTGGGCCTGAAGTCAAATCTAGCTAAAAACTCGAGATTCTCCCATTCCAAAAACATGGCTCCCAATCCTGCATGTCTTCGACTTAACGCATCAGCTACCGCGTTACCTTTTCCCGGAGTATAGGCTATACCAACATCGTATGAGGCTAAAAACTCTAGCCATCGTTGCTGCCGAAGAATCAAATCCTTTTGGGAGAAAAGATACTTCAACGACTTATGATCTATAAACAACTCGAATCGAACTCCCAATAGATAATGTCTCCACATCTTCAGAGCAAAAACAATCGCCGCTAACTCCAAATCATGAGTCGGGTAATTCCTTTCATGCGGCTTCAGTTGTCGACTTGCATACGCAACAACTTTACCCTTCTGCATTAGCACTGCTCCAAGTCCAGTACCACATGCATCAGTGTAAACCACCATCTCATCATTTCCACTCGGAATAGTCAAAACAGGAGCACTCGTCAGTCGCTCTTTCAGGATTCCAAAGGCTTGTTCACACTTAGCATCCCAACTGAACACTTGGTTTTTCTTCGTCAATCCTGTTAACGGTGCAGCTATCTTGGAAAAGTCTTTGATAAACCGACGATAATAGCCTGCTAATCCAAGAAAACTTCTCACATCGGATGCATTCTTAGGTCTAACCCAATCCTGAATTGCTGCCACCTTAGCGGGATCAACCGCTATTCCATTTCCAGAAATAACATGGCCTAAGAATCTAACTTCACTCTTCCAGAAGTGACACTTCGAAAACTTAGCCTTCAGCTGATGTTTCCGCAAGATTTCCAAAACAATACGCAAGTGCGTCTTGTGCTCTTCCTCAGTTCTGGAATAAATCAGAATATCATCCGCGAACACAAGTACGAACTTGTTCAACTGATCTCTGAACACTCTATTCATAAGATCCACAAAATATGCTGGTGCATTAGTCAATCCAAACGGCATTACCAGCCACTCATAGAAACCGGATGGTGTCCTGAAAGCAGTCTTTGGCACGCTATCCTTCTCCACTCTCAACTGGTGAAATCCCATTGCCAAATCCATCTGAGAAAACACCTTAGCTTCGTGAAGCTGATCAAACAAGTCATCTATTCTCGGCAATGGATACTTGTTCTTCTTAGTCACCTTATTCAGCTCACGATAATCAACACACAACCTCAACGATCCATCCGCTTTGGTTGCGAACACAACTGGTGCACCCTATACGGACACGCTACGCCGAATGAATCCTTTCCGTAAAAGGTCATCAACCTGCACCCTCAACTCTTGCTGTTCTCTAGGCGCCATCCGCCTAAGAGGCATCACAACAGGTCTGGCTCCCTCAACTAGATCGATACGAAACTCGATCTCCCTATGCGGCGGTAACCCTTTGACCTCGTCAAAGACGTCCTCGAATCCACTCACGATTGGCATCGATGACAGTCCATCCCGTGGAACAACCAGCGAATACATGAAGCTCATGAAGACGCCTTCTTCATGCTTACATCGTATCACAACCTTTCGCCCCTCCACATTCTCGACTGTCACCTCCAATCTCTCACAATCAACCTTTGCCGCATACTTCCTAGGCCAGTCCATACCCAAAATAATTCCGAACCCCGCAAAGTTCAGAACAAAGCAATCACAAATAAAAGAGCAATCATGACTCGATATAACTAGACCATGGCATAGCATACACAAACAAGACGAACCCCCAACTGGATTAGTCACTACCAATGGTCTATCAACAATATCCGGTTCCAAACCCAACCGGTCTACCAACTCATTACAAACAAAAGAATGAGACGCTCCAGTATCAAATAACACTCTAACTGGAACACCACAAATGGAAAGAGTACCTTGAACCACCACACTCTTCCCTTTCTCTTCAGCAGTAGGAGCTTTCGAAGATGACGGGACAGCCCCCAAAGCATAAGCTTGCACAACCTGCCTGTCCTTTATCGGTTCCGGATAGTTCTTCTTAATGTGCCCCAGCTTATCACAGTTGTAGCACTTCAACAACACCTTCGGATTCTTGCAATCCTTTGAGAGATGGCCCTTCTGCCGACAATTATAGCAGGTCTCTTCCCCCTTCAGCTTCTTCTGACCATCCTTACCCTTCTGCTGTTGCTGCTTCCTCTTCTTGTTTCCACCCTGCTGTGGTTTAGATTCCTCCTTGGTCACAGCAACAACAGATACTTCCTTAGGAAACAAACTCTCGTGCCTGAGAGCTTTCTCCACTAGCTTCTCAAATGGATCGTCCAGATGATCCACCAACTGTCTTCCAAGATAACTGTCCAAGCCTGTCACAAACTTCTCATTCTTCTGATAAGAAGATTCAATATACGACCGAGCATACTTGGACAAAGCCTCAAACTCAGAAACATACTCAAGAACCGATCTCCCACCTTGCTTGAGCTCAACAAACTTCTTAAACAAGACAGACTTCTGAGCCGTAGAAATGAACTTAGCTTCAAATCTAGCTTGGAACTGCACCCAAGTAATTTCTTCCTCCGGAGTATCTATGGTGATAGAGTTCCACCAATCAGAAGCTCTCCCTTGAAGCTGTCTTGATGCAAGCTTCCTTTTAGTTGCATCCTCAATTCCCAAGTCACCAAAGATCCTTCTACAAGCATCTATCCATCTTTGGACTTCAATGGTTGACTCTGTCCCTAAGAAAGCCTTTCCTCCAAGAGCAGTATAATCCTTACAAAGCTTAGCAAAATCCACCGGTCTTGAAGCTTGAACTTGAACTCCAACATCTACAGATGGCCCTGGAGCTGGTATCCTTCTCATGATAGAAGTCATCATGGCTTCAAACATAGCTCCATAATCAGCAACTCCTTCAGCGGCACGGCCTTCCCTTGCAACTGGTCTCCCTCTTTGACTCATCCTTAGTATCTACAAAAAGGACTGATTAGAACGCCTTGAGGAACAACTACATAAGGAGTTCAAATCCATCTAAACTACTATTATATATAGTAATCATCCATCAAAATACAATTACGTCTCTCATACGTAGTTACGTCAGCGAGCGTTGGCTAAAATCGATTAACCAAAGCTCTGATACCAAATGTGACGACCGCCCATGACTCCCGCACGGAAACAAGGGAATGGTGCGCTGAAAGTGTGCCAGGCAGCCATGAGTGACCGTCAGGGGTAAAATAAACATCGCAGACTCTATCGTAAAACTCACAGCGCATGGATAAAATACAATAGAGAAATATAATATAGTGAAGCTCCCATAGAACAGAATATCATCATCTAATCATAATAGCTTTATACATGGTCTGAATCATGAATACAAGAAGCCTCACTACATAGCACTCATAGAAATCAACAATCAGCGGAATATCCAGTACATAGAATATGAAAATAATATGTAAAGCCTCCTGCTCGTCTTCGTCATCATCAGCGTGAGCCACTAAGATCAGCACCTGCCACCTGTCACCTAGTCTGCCCATCCTAAACATGGATGAACAGCCCAAGGTAATAAGAGGAGACATAAAACCTTGAGTCAGACAACAGCCTTAGTGAGCAGTAAATCAACTATCAAACATACCAAAGGAACATAAAGGATAAAAGGAATAGGAACCCAAATCATCCCACTCCACCTCTTTCTACAGTGATAGCCCCCAGATACACACTAAGGAGAAGCAAACATAGCAAAGCAAATAATTAAAGTAAAGCAATAATCATTCGAGTCAAGGTCGATGTTTTCCAAATACAAACCCCAAGGCCTAAACCAAGATCAGATAAGCATCCAGAAAACACCGCTCTTGGGACCGAATGATGATACAACCAAACATCCATGACTCTGGCTATCACTGTTATCATTGCCATGATTTTATCGTTAATTGAATGACCAACTCATCTTTCAACCATCCGTCAAGGGCTAATGGCAACCCCGGTTCTAGACATAACTCCGCACGTCACCGTGACCCGTGCCTAGGTATAACGGATCTACCCAGAGTACTAGCACGTCATCATGACCCACGCCTGGGTATAACGGATCTACCCAACGTACTCTTGCTTTGAGCTTGCTAGAACCTTCAATAACGATAAGGTCTCATCCTTCTAGTCATCCTCCTCGACGACTATTCCCATTATAGCTCAAGCACCTCTCGAGCCCACCATTATCCACCAACTCGAACCGCATCATCGAGTAATCAACATGCTTGGGATGATCCCGTCTGGATTAAACCAAGGCTTCCACATCATGCTTTGCTCCAACACATCTTAGCAAAGTCCATCTCATCATCATACTTCGCCTCAACATATCATGGCAAAGTCCATTTCGTCATCATACTTCGCTTCCTCTAACTATAGCAAAGTCCTCGAACCCATCCATATGAGCGTCATCATCCGCTTCATATGCCACAGCAGCTTTCACCATTCAAGAGCCTTTCCACTTAGCTTTTGAATCATCTTCAACCATCTTGTCCCAAATCAACTACAAGCTAACTCGAGACAATCAAATCAATCATACATCCAAACAATCAAGCATTCAAACAAGATCTAATCAAGCAATATCAACTATAATGGCAATTTCGTAAATAAATGAGCATAAGTCTAACATATATGAAATCATGGATTTTAGCATAGATCTATCAAATATAAAACATGGGTTTTGTCTCTATAACTTGTTAATTGAACTTGCATAGGTAAACATCTTCAAAAGTAATGAATCTAGTCTTGGAACTAAGAAAAATGCATGAAATCTCTAACTTTAACACTCAAACAAGCCACCAATCCAATATACTCCTTTGGGTCCGCGTGAGAGATAACTACCACTCACCGAATCACCCAAACACTTCAAAAACTATCTACTTCAGATCAGGACAGCAAGGATTCAAGCTTGATTCGTCGAAATGCCGCTTGAAACGATGAAATCTAGCTTTGTTGGATGAAGATCTTCAACTTTGGCTCTTCAACCTTCAATCTCGATCTTCGATCTTGGATGGATGTTGACACTAGATTGGATTAGAGAAAAGAAGTGAAAAGATGTAGTAGTCGAGCTCTCAAAATGGCAGCACTTCGTCGCTTCAAAATCCAGTGCCAAAAAGTGAGCCAAACTCCTCTATTTATAGGCTGATTTCACCCTTAGGTCGCCTGGCCCTTAACTCGTGTGCTCGGTTTTAGGTCGTTGCCGACCTAACATGCTACGACCTAACCCCATTACGACCTAAGACCACAGAATGCACGCGACTTAAAACACTGCCGCGACTTAACTAGGTCGTTTACGACCTAGCAACCTATGCCTCAACGACTCACGACTCATCAGGTGCCCGACCTAACACACAAGCCTTCGTACGACTTATCACTCATACGACCTAAAGACTTACCCAAGATACGACTCATCAGCTTACGACCTAACAACTTCACGAGTTAACTATGCCGCAACCTAACTACTCATAGCGGCCTACCTTAGGTCGTCTAACGACCTAACTAACCTACCGACCTAACTAACCTACCGACCTAACAATCCAACGACCTAAAACAAACACAGGACTCAACGACCTAACTTAGATCGTCTAGCCCCTTAGGTTGCTACTACTAGGTTTCTCACAACCCTTAGGTCGTTAACTCCACTAACTCGCTCACGACCTAACTCCTCAAGGTCGCTGCAACACTTTAGGTCGTAACCCAATAACTCGTAACTCATGCACCCTACCTAAGTCGTCTACGACTTAACTATAGGTTGGTCACCACCTTAACTCGGTCACACAACCCAAGCTTCCCACGACTTAAACACTACACGAGCTAGCTACCACACGACTTAAGCTATGGATGACCTAAACAACACTAACGACCTAATAATTCTACGATATATCATTACGTAAAATACGGGTCGTTACACGGCGAATCGCGAATTAGATTATGCTCGGGTGGAGATTGGTGTTCGGATTATGGAATCTCGCAATCGTGTGACGCACTGCCAAGGTGGTGAGATCGAGCTGGATAATGGCGTCAGCGACTTGGGGACTAGCGCAGGTGCTCACAAGTTGGGGCGTAGCCGAGGCCAGAGCTGCGATGGTGGAGGAAATGGGTGCCTCGAGTGGCGAACGGTGATGAGTCGTGGCGATGGGGTACGGTGTAGTTTGGCGATGGTATGGCTTCTCTTTTTTTTGTATATGTACGCAGATTTTTTTCAATTTATATAAGTATATAGAAAATGAATGAATTGCAGATAAGGAAATAATTTACAATAAGATATATTTAATATCTGTTTTTCAATTTACATATTTATATTCACATGGTTATTTATATTTACAGCAAAGGAAATTATAACATAAATATAAATACACACACACACACACATATATCTTTATATATATATGAAAACAGATTAATTATTATAGATTTTGGAAAACATGAGGATTTGTATAAAGATTGGATTTCTAAATCTATACAAGTTATTTTTATAAGTATTTGTACTTTCAATAATAAAAAAATAATAAAAATAAATATGCGTATACACATTTTTAACTTACTGGTTTAATTTTTAAAATAATGTATATTAGTAACGAACATGCTTAATAAACCTATTTAATTATTTTAGTTACTAAAAGATTTTCAAAGGAAAATTATTAGTTTAAATTAAAAAGTTAGTTAAGTAAATTTATTAAATGATAATGAATCATTCGATTATTCCAAGTGTTAATAAACCCTATAATGTTATACAAGTTCGAAAATCGAGAAACCAAGTCGAGGTTGAAGTGGATTGCAAACAAAAATAAAGGTGAGATTTTCTCACTCATATGGGTGACCTTATTTAAATTTAGATGTTAAATTTAAATTATTGGATGATTGGTTGGATTGATAAATTTATAATTTATCTGTTGGATATTATATATATAGTAGTAT
Source organism: Allium cepa (assembly GCA_030765085.1). Lineage (NCBI taxonomy): Eukaryota > Viridiplantae > Streptophyta > Magnoliopsida > Asparagales > Amaryllidaceae > Allium > Allium cepa. The sequence continues at coordinate 363,762,395 of CM060942.1, forward strand.
ATACATTAGAGTGATTGATATTCTCGCATTATATAGCGGATGAGACCCTATGCACCCCGCATAACAGCGGATGACCCTTTATACCACGATAGCACCCTCGAAGTGGGATTAGTATTTTTATATTATGCTAACATCTGTGGATGCAAGGAAACAGATTAGAGGGATCCAACTGGATTCCTCAAAACATTGAAATTTATTTGCAAATTCAATTATATGATTTATTTGATAATCTGTGATAGATAATATTGAAAATTTAATATAGTAAATGCTATGGTTTGGCTGAATATATTTTGGGTATCTTGAGATATCAAAAATATAAAGATTGGTTTTGGAAGGAAAACAAAAGAGAGAATTTTAAGTAAACTAATCATAGTGAAGTTGAATGACTAAAAAGAAAAAGTAAATAGTTGACTTTGAAATCCTATTTACTAAATTCTGGGAAATGGGTAAACAGAGAATTTTGAATAAACGTGAATAAAAGAGTTTTGAAGACATAAGAGATTGTTTAAGAATTAAAGGATTTATTTATAAATTCAAGATTTAAATGAATTGAGAAAAATAAAAGAAGGATTGTGAAGTAAAATGTAAAATTGATATTTTAGATTTAAATAAGGTTTTAAATCAGAATAACGAAGTGAATATGGAATTAATGGATTTTGCGATAAATTTGGATAAATAGAGAAATAAAATTTCAAGGGGAATTTAATTTAGAGAAGTGATTTGACAAATCGATTAAGTGTTTTGAAAAGGGGTGATTAAAAGAAGAATGAGGCTATGGATTTATAAATGGGGTTTTATAAATAAAGTGAAATAAATATCAGTGGGCATTTGAGATTTTAAATTCACAGTGGGAATTTATAAAGAGATGGTAATTTTTTAGAAATAAATAGTGGTTTTATTTTTAAAAGCGTGGGAAGAAAATTTACGGGTTTGGGACGTAAATTAAAATGGAAATAAATTGAGAAGGATTTATAAATGATTAGACGAGCTATATTGGAATGGCAAGTGTATTTTTCCTGAAAAGCTAAGTATATTTTCAAAGAAAGTTTTTTAAATATAAATAAGGAATTTTAAAAGTGTGTGAAAAGAATGTTTTAGAACAAGTTATTATTTAGCTGTTTAAAATTGTTAAAGTAAATATTTATTATAGTAGTAATTACTTTAAGTGTTAAATTAGTTGTAATGATCCCAGATTTTGAATAAGTTTAAATTAATTTAATTTTTGAATAAAAATTATGAAATTAATTGGTAAATTGATTGAGTTTCTCCACATTCGAATAAAAATATGTGTGTTTATTTTATTAAAGTATAAGTAAGTTTTAAAAATGATTTCTTTAAAAGTTAAATATCTATATATATAAGGATGCAAATGTAAAATAAGACAAAAGGAGAAAAAAATGTACTACAAAAATAATGAATATATATATATATATATATATATATATATATATATATAGACATACAAGGCAATAAGTATTGAAGTTAGAAATAGATATTTAAGTTAGAAATAGAAACAAATATATATATATATACGATAAATTATAAAATATAAAGTAAACACGTAGCTAAATTAAAACAACATGTAAAAAAAATAGAATTCAATTATATGACATAGCAAGAAGACAATATTATATACATTCAAGTATGGAAAATCAAATTGGATGAGAATCATTGTATGTACAAATAAAGTAAAAATATAAAAAGGTGAAACAAGACAACAAAAATATAAATATCTTTGAGCTTGCAAGAGAAGACAATAAAATATATATTCAAGTATGAACGAAAAAAAAAAGTGCAGACTAGGAAAAATTGATAAGCATAAGCTTATAAAACAAGTATATACTCATGAAAATAAGACAATGATAATTAATGCAAGCCTCCTTAGCACACAAAATAGGTTTATATCAGCTACCAAAGCAAGTAGGAAATCAGCATGGTCAAATGAAAGAAGAAAAAAAATATCTACAAAGCACAAACAAGAAATCATCTCAGCAAAAAGTTAGGTCATTCAAATTGTTTAAGACAAAATCACTTCAGCCCCCATTTTAGAAAAAATATATCTCTGATATTGTACAAAACAATATAATCACCTGTACAAATTTTTTATCATCCTGTAAGCTTCTTCCTATATATCAATCTTCTTTATCTCATTTTTGTTCCTTCAAAACTGAGTAGCACTTGAAGTAAATACCATTTCAAATTTAAACAAAAATTCAACTCGAACAACACTTTAGCTCAACTCAAACTAGAAATCAAAAGATTTCAGCTTGCAGTTCAAAAGCCTGTTTCAAATTGAAAAACCCTATCATTTCTGGAAACACGGTGAGTAAACATACTATTTTTCAAATTTAAACTTGTGTATTTATGAATGGTACGTGCTTGCAGTCTAGTTTTAAACAAGTAATTCTGCATAATTTCTGTGCATTGTAAATGTTTATATGGTCTGTTCTTCTACATTTTGGTTACAAAGCAAAGATAAGTAGAAAGAAAATTTAATAATTCTTGATATAAAACATTTTAAACTTAGGATTTTAAGCAAATTATGTTTGTTTCAAATTAAAATCATAGCCTGGAAATTGTTTGAAGCTTGATAGTGTAACATAGATACTGTATATTCAATTTTACAGTGAAAAGAAAATCATATGCTAAATTCAAATATTTGATTATAAATCTTGAATAAAAATGCAAAGGTAGGATTTTTAAAACAAAAATGATGATTTTTAGATAAGTATACAAGGCGAAGTTCACAAAAGAACCAAAAATGCTTTTTTGTAAATTTCTGATGATTCAACTAATCTGAGATGTTGTAATTTGTTGTGAAGCTAGTTTGATGATTCACAATTACAGGAAAAATGTTAGAAAAATTATCTAATGCATAAATTTTTAGGGCGAATCCAATTAAGGGTTTTAGACACGAAATTGATGGGGTTTGGAGACGAGGTGTTTTCACCTATGGTTAATCGAGATGCGCGGTGTTCAAGGAGATGGTAGAATATGGAGTTGACGTAGCATGGCCGAAGTTGTAGAGTTTACGGTGATCGGAGCTTCGAGGACGACACGTCGACAGGTTTGTTGGTGGTTCCAGTTCTTTTTTTCCAAGTTTGAGTGAATGGCTCGAATTCGAATTTGAGTCTAAATCGATGATCCGAAGTTTATGTTTGGGTTGAAGGGTGATTGCCGACTTAAAGTGATCATCGTTGATGATCGGAGTGGGAGAGGTCGTTGGTGTAGGTGCACAATTTTGTTGTGCCTAGAATGGTTAGGAGATACTTGAGTTTCTCAAGTTTCTCGCGCGTATTGCTCAAGTTATTTCATGATTTACTCGTAGTTAGGTAGGGTTTGACTCGAAGTCTATTTTGTCTGGCTTGAGTAAATTGTTTGGTTACAGGTTTTTGTTCCATACCTGATAGTGTTTAAGATTTTAAACTTAAACTAAAAGTTAAAAGTGTAAAGCAAGTTTAAAAGAAAGGTTTTGAAACAAGTTTAGAATCTGAATTTAAGATGAGTTTGAATTCCACTTTTTTTTAAAATAATTTTATAGCAAAAAAATGAAATGTCTGAACAACTTTAAATTGTTAAAGAATTTAATAAAGTGATTTTTAAATTCTAAAATTAAAGATTTAAACGGATTTTTAAATCTAAATTTAACTCGTGAAAATAGGAGAAGAACTCGGGTGTTTACTCGAGTAAACTAGGAGGCATACTCGGGTTGGGTTTTCAAAGGCTAAGTAGAAATTAAAATTTGAAGTTAATCATCTTGAACAAGTTGACCATTAATGAATTAATTAATGTCTGGAAGTTGAAGTGAAGAATTGATTCTAAGAAATCATTAATTTAAGTTAATACTTAACAATGTTTTCTAAAATTTTAATTAATATTTTAATTAAGTAGTTAATATAAGACGAGTTTTGAATTTAATTAACATTAAAGTTTTCAAATTGGTAATAATTTGTTTTCAAAGTTTAAGGAAGTTTTTAAAATGTTAATTAAGATAAATAATTATTATTAATTAATTGTTTTGGAAAGTAATTAAGAAGGGTTAATTAATTTATAATTGTAATTAATTTAGTAATTAAGGGTTTATCAATTTGTGATTAAAATTTGGTAAATCAATAACTAATTATCTAATTTATTTGTAATTAAGATTGTTAATGATAATTAATCACAAAGACAGTTAATTAAAGGTTTTAGACAAGTTAGTGATTAAATGAAAGGATAATTACTCATAGGTGTTTGGATAATTAAAGATAATCAATTTCATGAGTAAGGTTAATCAATTTCGTAATTAAGGTCAATCAAGTATTGATTAAAAAGTAATTAATTTATCAAAGTGGATTAAGTGATTAGGAATAATCACTTATTGTAATTAATTAAGAATAAATTAAATGGTAATTAGTTAAAGGTTGATAAATTTAATTAATAAATGATTAAAGGACAATTAATTAAATGATTTGAAATTGATTAATGTTAATTAACCATGATTGATGACGTATCTGATTTAAATTAATCAGATAATTAGTTAAGCTTACATATGGATGTTGAATTCTATTTCTGATATGTTATGTTTGTGCTATGAATTGTTTCAGTGTGATCTATGATGAATGTAATTTATTTATCTGTGAATGAAGATAAGTTATGTATTATACCGCTTATCGATATTGACATAACTGAATCTGTGATGATTGATGTTGTTGCACTATTGTGTAAAACCCCTGGACCATACTTATACACACACAAATATGGATTGCACGTGGAAAACGGTTAAGTCATAGATTTTTTTTAAATAATTTTGAATTTGAATTTTAAATTCAATTAGTTTTGGAAATGGAACTGAATTAACTATATAAAGCTTTTGAATAGGAATTCCAAAAATAAAAGTTATTCTCAATTACTTGGTTGAGTTTTGAAATTTGAATAATTTGATTTAAATTGGAATTCAACGTCTCAAATTGAATTCTATATTTGGTATTTATGATTTAAAACGGATTATACACGTTTATATGGGTTTTAAACCATTTTTAAAGCGTTGTTTTGGGAATTTTAATTAAGACCAAAGATTGAACTTGTATAAATGAGATCAAATTTTTCCGAAATAAAAACTATTTGTTTTCAAATAATAAAAGCTTTCACATGAGAAATTAATTTCCAATTTGTATTAAAGGGATTTCAAGTTTGAATTAAAAATGGTTTTCCAAGTCATGAGTGAATCTTAGAAAGCGAGTTTTGATAGCTATAAGTTAAATCTTGACTTAAAGATTTAAATGAATTAATCCAATTGAAATGGAAATTGTTTTGAAATCCGTTAATGGATCTTTGTGAAATTGGGTGAACATCGTGAAATAAATCTTTTTATTTAAAAAGATTTGAAATGGTAATTTGTTTAAACCATTTGAGAGAAAAGTTTGGATATTAAGTTGTGACTTAATTGAAATCCCATATCCATATGTTTTTAAATATTGCGCTCATTATTCGGTTTAGCCCGGAGAGGACTTTGTGTCGTATAAACCATTCCGAATAATGATACGTCGTTATGGATAGCATTTGAAGACCGGTGGTGAAGACCGGGTATTTGCAAGAACTTTGGTTGACCTATCGATTGTCTATGCACTGAGTAGCTACGGTATAGAGATTTCCTAAGTGATGGGATGTCCGATCGGGATTGTGAATGCCTGGATTGCAAGGGCTTCTTCAAAAGTGCCTTCGGTACTGTTCGAACCAGGGATAGACTTGTATGGTTGTATGTCTGACACTACACTTTGAGATATAAAGTAGATTTCTTTCAAATACATATCTGTTGGTGGAGGAGAATTTATTCTCTTAGCTTAACACCCTTCTCTGTGACGTACGAGCTCAGAGGTTATGTAGTTGAAGGTTATCAGCGATATACTCCCAATTTGGTTGTGTGGCATGCTAAGTGCTTATGTGTGTTGATGATCATTTGTTGATCATTTGTGATCAAATCATGACTTTGTGAATAGTGTAACTTTGTGGACGAGACCTCATCGAGCCTCACAAACCGGTAATGGTCAAAATAGGTAAGATGCGTCAAGGTTTTAGGTGTAGCTCCCCTAGGGTATGTCCATTCCTTCTGGAAAAGGGTGGTATCATGGTATGGAGCCCAGATACTTACTCATGTGGACACTGTAGTATATTTATTACTGTGTGATGTTGTTGGTGTTGAGAGCTCTCGTATAATGGTCCTAAAGGACCGGGGGTAGCATATCTTAGGTTTTACTTCCTGGGAAGGTGGTAACCGGCCTTGTGTTGGCAGAGAGCCGGATAGGTTCTCGGGGCGTCCCTTCAGAGGCTTTCCCATGTGGCAGTAGGATGTTCCTTAGCCTGACCATTTTTTGGAAAATCAAACAAAATAATACGAGCCTGGTACGGTTTTAGTTGTAGAACTTTCCATTTAAAATTGTAGCTATAGAAGGCATAATATAATGGTACCTATGCTGGTTAAGATTGATATTATACTTTCGAAATGTTTTGGCACTATGCACTAATAATAATATAAAAGAAGAATTTTGCGTAGTAAGCATATTTGACTATCATAAGGAGAAATCTCCCCTATGTGTGCGATTGAATTGCGTGTGTGCCGGGAGGCCTTATGGTAGTTTCATTTTCCAAAAGGCATTGTGGATTTCAATTTAAATTCCTTTGCTTGTTTTAAAAGATAAAAAAAACTGTTTTTGTTTGATCACACCAGTCGCATGACTGACTCGGAGTTTGTTGTTCCTTTCCTAAACTCTGGGTGCCTACTATTTTTCCACAAGGCCAGTCTAGAGTTGGGTTTTTCAGATAGTCGAATAGTAGGAATCGATTCGATAGCCTTCGAAGCCTTTTGGATTTGTGGATCGCATTTGCTACACTTCAGCATTCGCGACTGACCTTGCTTAGCCTGGTGCAACTTGATGGTTGTTCGAGCTATCCTTAGTTTCGAGATAGTATGAGTTATAATTTGGAGATGTATTCCATTGAAGATATTATCTTTTCGCTGCTATTCCTTGTATCTCTGATAGTATTGATATCTATTGTATCATTCTATTGTATCATCATTGTATTTGAATATTGTATCAAAATGTTGTACATCAAATGTATTATTCATTTTCTTCCACCGTGTTGTAATTAATGTGTTATAAGCTCCGACGCGAGTCAAATTTCGACGTCTGAATCTGCGCCATTCAAGTACAAGTGTGAGTACGGGTATCGTTTTTCGAACGCTGAAATTTGGACCGTGACATTTTGGTATCAGGGATGAAGGTTAAAACTTTAGCTCAGGAGTATAACACATTAAGCAGCTCATTAGAGATAGGGTAAAGTAAACCTTAGAATGAGTAATCCCTAAGATATCCATTCAAATGCCTCAGTAAATTCTCTTACTATTCACAGATAGTGAGTATGAGTGCAAGAAGAGAACGACATAGGGGACAGGGAAATAACAGTACGAATGGTCAATGCCCTGCGACATCAGAAATAATCTTTCTCTATAAATCTCCTTTGATTCGATTGCAATTCTTTGATTGGCTTTGTGGCAGCTCGAGGGAGAAGCTTTGGTCTGATGGTGGCTCTTACGAATCATGTAGACAAACTTCTATTTCATATTCTCTTCGTTAAATTTCTATCAGCTTTTCGTTTTTAACCCCAATGAATTTGAAATTCTATTTGAAATAAATTGGTAAATTAAATATAAAGTTAAATATGAAGATTTGTATTGATAAAATGATTTCGATTAAAACCAAATTTGAAATTCTATTGTAATTTCTTTTTAATATCAAAGTCGAAAGAGGGACAAATTATATATACTTTGGGGTATTCCGACTTGAGTTTGGAATCCATATCTAGTATTTGAGAATTTTGGAAGATTAAATCCATTTATTTATTGTTTGGGTCTCGATATATTTTACGAACGGTTATTAACTTTCGGACTAACCAGTGCTTTGCATATTCGTAGATTTGATGACCCGAGTATCCTGTGTAGTATTGAATGAGTTTGTTCTCATATTGGTGATATTCTGATTTGGTAAGCCAAATATAGAATAGATATCCAGTTTGACCAGAAAAGATGTTTCTCTATCTTTGTGTATCTATCTATGTTGTTTCCGTGCATGCAAATTTTGAGGACGAAATTTTTTTAAGGGGGGAATCTGTAACGATCCTAGATTTTGACTAAGTTTAAATTAATTTAATTTTTGAATAAAAACTGTGAAATTAATTGGTAAATTTATTGAGTTTATCCAGATTCGAATGAAAATATGTGTGTTTATTTTATTAAAGTATAAGTAAGCTTTAAAGACGATTTCTTTAAAAGTTAAATATCTATATATATAAGGATGCAAATGTAAATTAAGACAAAAGGAGAAAAAATGTACTACAAAAATAATAAAAATAAATATATATACAGACATATAAGGCAATAAGTATTGAAGTTAGAAATAAATATTTAAGTTAGAAATAGAAACAAACATATATATATATATATATATATATATACACACGATAAATTATAAAATATAAAGTAAACACATAGCTAAATTTAAACAACATGTAAAAAAATAGAATTCAATTATATCACATAGCAAGAAGACAATAATTTATATATTCAAGTATGTAAAATAAAATTGGATGAGAATGATAGTATATACAAATAAAGTATAAATATGAAAAGGTGAAACAAGACAACAAAAATATAAATATCTTTGAGCTTGCAAGAGAAGACAGTAAAATATATATTCAAGTATGAACGAAAAAAAAGTAGACTAGGAAAAAATGATAAGCATAAGCTTATAAAACAATTATGTACTCATGAAAATAAGACAATGATAATTAATGCTAGCCTTCTTAGCACACAAAATAGGTTTATATCAGCCACCAAAGCAAGTAGGAAATCTGCATAGTCAAATGAAAGAAAAATAAATTATCTACAAAGAGAAAACAAGAAATCATCTCAGCACAACGTTAGGTCATTCAAATTGTTTAAGACAAAATCATTCAGCCCCCATTTCAGAAAAAATATCTCTGATATTGTACAAAACAATATAATCACCTGTGCAAAAATTTTATCATCCTGTAAGCTTCTTCCTATATATCAATCTTCTTCATCTCAGTTTCGTTCCTTCAAAACTAAATAACATTTGAAGTAAATACCATTTCAAATTTAAACAAAAAATCAACTTGAATAACAATTTAGCTCAACTCAAACCAAAAATCAAAAGATTTCAGCTTGCAGTTCAAAAGACTGTGTCAAATTGAAAAACCTTATCATTTCTGGAAACACTGTGAGTAAACATATTGTTTTTCAAATTTAAACTTGTGTATTTATGAATGGTATGTGCTTTGCTGTCTAGTTTTAAACAAGTAATTCTGCATAATTTCTGTGCACTGTAAATGTTTATATGGTCTGTTCTTCTATATTTTGGTTACAGAGCAAAGATAAGTAGAAAGAAAGTTTAGTACTTCTTCATATAAAACATTTTAAACTTAGGATTTTAAACAAATTATGTTTGTTTAAACTTAAAATCATAGCCTAGAAATTGTTTCAAGCTTGACAGTGTAACATAGATACCGTATATTCAATTTTACAGTGAAAAGAAAATCATATGCTAAATTCAAATATTTTAATTTGTTAATTTGATTATATATCTTGAGTAAACATGAAAAGTTAGGATTTTCAAAAAAAAATGATGATTTTTAGATAAGTATACAAGGTGCAGTTCATAAATGAACCAAAAATGCTTTTTTGTAAATTTCTGATGATTCAACAAATCTTAGATGTTGTAACTTATTGTGAAGCTAGTTTGATGATTCACGATTATAGGTAAAATGTTAGAAAAATTATCTAATGTAGGAATTTTTGGGGCGAATCCAATTTAGGGTTTTAGACTCGAAATTGATGGAGTCTGGAAACAAGGTGTTTTCACCACCTTTGGTTGATCGAGCTGTGCGGTGTTCAAGGAGATGGTAGAATAGGGAGTTGACGTAGCATGGCCGAAGTCGTAGAGTTTACGGTGATTGGATCTTCGATGACCAGGCGTTGACAGGTTTGATGGTGGTTCATGTTCTTTGTTTCCAGGTTTGAGTGAAAGGCTCGAATTCGAATTTGAGTCTAAATCGATGATCTGAAGTTTGTGTTTGGGTTGAATGGTGATTGCCGACATGAAGAGATCATCGTGGATGATCAGAGTGGGCGAGGTCGCTGTTGCAGGTGCACAATTTTGTTGTGCCTGGAATGGAGAGGAGATACTTGAGTTTCTCAAGTTTCTCGCGTGTATTGCTCGAGTTATTTAGTGATTTGCTCGAAGTTGGGTAGGGTTTGACTTGAAGTCAATTTTGTCTGGCTTGAGTAAATTGTTTGGTTACAGGTTTTTATTCCATACCTGATAGTGTTTAAGATTTTAAACTTAAACTAAAAATTAAAAGTGTAAAGCAAGTTTAAAAAAAGGTTTTGAAACAAGTTTAAAATCTGAATTTAAGATGAGGTTGAATTCCAGTTTTTTTAAATAAGTTTTATAACAAAAAAATGAAATGTTTTAACAACTTTAAATTGTTAAAGAATTTTATAAAGTGATTTTTAAATTCTGAAATTAAAGATTTAAACGGAGTTTTAAATCTAAATTTAACTCGGGAAAATAGGAGAAGAACTCGGGTGTTTACTCGAGTAAACTAGGAGGCGTACTCGGGTTGGGTTTTCAAAGGCTAAGTAAAAATTAAAATTTGAAGTTAATCATCTTGAACAAGTTGAGCATTAATGGATTAATTAATGTGTGGAAGTTGAAGTGAAGAATTGATTCTAAGAAATCATTGATTAAGTTAATACTTAACAATGTTTTCTAAAATTTTAATTAATTTTTTAATTAAGTAGTTAATATAAGATGAGTTTTAAATTTAAGTAACATTAAAGTTTTCAAATTGGTAATAATTTGTTTTCAGAGTTTAAGGAAGTTTTTAAAATGTTAATTAAGATAAGTAATTATTATTAATTAATTGTTTTGGAAAGTAATTAAGAAGGGTTAGTTAATTTATAATTGTAATTAATTTAGTAATTAGGGGTTTATTAATTTCTGATTAAAATTTGGCAAATCAATAATTGATATCTAATTTTTTTGTAATTAAGCATTGTTAATGATGATTAATCACAAAGATGGTTAATTAAAGGATTTAGATAAGTTAGTGATTAAATGAAAGGATAATTACTCATACGTGTTTGGATAATTAAAGATAATCAATTTAATGATTAAGGTTAATCAATTTCATAATTAAGGTCAATCAAGCATTGATTAAAAAGTAATTAATTTATCAAAGTGGATTAAGTGATTAGGAATAATCACTTATTGTAATTAATTAAGAATAATTAATTAAATGGTAATTAATTGAAGGTTGATTAATTAAATTAATAAATGATTAAAGGACAATTAATTAAATGATTTAAAATTGATTAATGTTAATTAACCATGATTGATAACGTATCTGATTTAAATTAATCAGATAATTAATTGAGCTTACATATGGATGTTGAATTCTATTTCTGATATGTTATGCTTTGTGCTATGAATTGTTCCAGTGTGATCTGTGATGAATGTAATTTATTTATCTGTGATAAATTTATATTACTTATCTGTGAATGAAGATAAGCGTTATGTATTATACTGCTTATCGATATTGATATAATTGAATCTGTGACGATTGATGATGTTGCACTGTTGTGTAAAACCCCTTAACCACACTTATACACACACAAATATGGATTGCACATGGAAATCGGTTAAGTCACATATTTTTTTAAAATAGTATTGAATTTGAATTTTAAATTCAAATAGTTTTGGAAATGGAATTGAATTAAATATAAAAACCTTTTGAAAAGGAATTCCAAAAATAAAAGTTATTCTCAGTTACTTGGTTGAGTTTTGAAATTTGAATAATTTGATTTAAATTGGAATTCAATATCTGAAATTGAATTCTATATTTGGAAATTTATGATTTAAAAAGGATTATACAAGCTTATATGGGTTTTAAACCATTTTTAAAGTGTTGTTTTGGGAATTTGAATTAACCCCAAAGATTTATCTTGTATAAATGAGATCAAATTTTTCTGAAATAAAAATGTTTGTTTTCAAATAATAAAAGCTTTCACATGAGAAATGAATTTCCAATTTGTATTAAAGGGATTTCAAGTTTGAATTGAAAATGGTTTTCCAAGTTATGAGTGAATCTTAGAAATCGAGTTTTGATAGCTATAAGTTAAATCTTGACTTAAAGATTTAAATGAATTAATCCAATTGAAATGGAAATTGTTTTGAAATCCGTGAATGGAACTTTGTGAAACTGGGTGAACTTTGTGAAATAAATCTTTTTATTTAAAAAGATTTGAAATGGTATTTTGTTTAAACCATTTGAGAGAAAAGTTTTGATATTAAGTTGTGACTTAATTGAAATCCCATATCCATACATTTTTAAATGTTGCGCTCATTATTCCATTTAGCCGGGAGAGAACTTTGTGTCATATAACCCATTCCAAATAATTATACGTCGTTATGGATAGCATTTGAAGACCGATGGTGAAGACCGGGTATTTGCAAGAACGTTAGAATGACCTATCGATTGTCTCTGCACTGAGTAGCTACGGTATAGTGATTTCCTAAGTGATGGGAAGTCCGATCGGGATTGTGAATGCCCGGATTGCAAGGGCTTCTTCGGAAGTGCCTTTGGTTCTGTTTGAACCCGGGACAGACTTGTATGGTTGTATGTCTGACACTACACTTTGAGATATAAAGCAGATTTCTTTCAAATACATATCTGTTGGTGGCGGAGGATTTATTCTCTTAGCTTAACACCCTTCTCTGAGACGTACGAACTCAGAGGTTATGTAGTTGAAGGTTATCAGCGATATACTCCCAATTTGTTAGTGTGGCATGCTAAGTGCTATTGTGTGTTGATGATCATTTGTTGATCATTTGTGATCAAAGCATGACTTTGTGAAAAGTGCAGTGTTAATTCCTCTTCATTAGCGACCTAAAACCTAAAGACATGGAGCGACCTAACTACAGGAATGGCATAGCAACTTAACTCATCGAGCGACCTAAAAGTATCTGCGACCTAAGGGAAGCACCGACTTACAGAGCTCTGCGACCTAAGGGAAGCACCGACCTATAGAATTCTGCGACCTATAGCACTCAAACGACCTAACTGGGTGCTTAGACCTAAGGAAGGCCGCGACCTAAAGGATAATGTGACCTAGCGACTTAAAGTTTCAGCGACTTAGCGACCTATGAGCCAGAGCGACCTTACAACTCAAGGGATGGAACGGCCTAAATATGTTTCGCGACCTAAAGGAGGCCGAGATCTATCAAGCTTCGCGACCTAACAGAAAGCCGCGACCTAAGAAGTAGGGCGACCTAAGAGTGAATGCGACCTAAAAACGGTCTCGACCTATGAAACTCCGCGACCTAGGAATGCTTCGCGACCTAAGGAGAGTCGTGATCTAAAAGACTCCAGTTATAACTATGAGAAAAGTACACGCGACCTAGGATAGGTCGCTAACGACCTAAATGCCTGGGCAAAGAAGTGACCTATACTGTGCCGCAGGGGGATAGGTCGCTCACGACCTAGGACTTGTGCAAACCAGCATGCATGTTCTTGTGAAAGAGAAGCCAGTGCATCTTAGGTCAGTCACGACCTACGACCTAACTTAGGTCGGTCACGACCTACGACCTAACTCCGAGAAATGCCTATAAATGCAACCCTAGTTCCAACTAGAGGGGGACTTTTCTGCTCATTCATTTCAAGCGCCGTTACTCTGCCGCATTTTGAACTACTTCAACACCTTCAAGGAACTTCACGAAGAAATCAAACATGTCTAACCCGTGTTCAAAGATTCGTATCAACATTGAAGTTTAGACTACTTGTTCTAAGTCACTTGAAATTCAAAGTGTGTTGTAATCAAAGTGTAACTGCATTGATTTGTAATCGAATCGTCAATAAAGATATTCAAAGTGGACGTAGGCTCTCTCTTAAGCCGAACCACTATAAAATTGCTGTTGTTTACTACTTTTTCACTGTTATCTGCTTATAATCTGTTCCCGAGCTATCGGGTGGTGCTTTCACAATCTCACTTCATACACCGGGGTGTTAACGTTCGAATTTTAGCATTAACACTTTTGGTGCTTTCACTGAGAATTGAACTCAGGCGAGTTATCATCATTGCTTCACAGAGGTTTGTAGAGAGAATTTCCTTGAAAACCAGAAGTCTATCCGAGATTATGACTCCTGGAAGGAAAAGTAGACCTGTCAGATCTGGGAATATTCAAGAGGGAACCTCCGCTTCCCCTATATCGAATCAAGCCACTCCAGCTGTCGGAGTTACAAAGGCAGAGCTGGATGCTGCAATCTTAGGGCTGAACCAACAGATAAATGCCCAAAATGCACAATTCGAGGCTCAGAATGCCCAGAATGCCCTAATTCTGAATAGGTTGAACGATTTGCTTGGGGCAAACCGTCAACCAGCAGATAATGAAAGGAATTTTGCTGGCAACATTCGCGATGCTGAAGAAAGAAATGCTCCTGAAAGGGCTGCTAGCCCCTTTGAACGAACACTTTCATAAGTTGGTGGATCTAGAACTCGACATGATGAGGAGTATCTTTCTGGAATGGTCCGACAAATTATGAAAGAAAGTATGCAGAGGGTTGAAGACGAGAAAGAATGGGGTTTCGCCCCAAGTAAAACTCCTTTTACTGAGAAAATCTTAAAGGCTGAATTCCCAAGGAAGTTTGTCCCACCAACCATTCCAGCTTACAGGGGGACGAGTGATCCGAACGAATTCTTATACAAGTATGATTGGCACATGACTGGTGCCAGAGCCTCTGATGAAATAAAGTGCCGATATTTTCCTGTGTATCTCGAAGGTGTAGCTCTGCTTTGGTTCACCAAACTTCCAGTACGATCTATCGATCAGTTTTCTGACTTAACCCGGAAGTTCAAGGAGCAGTTCAGACTATACGCCTCAAAAGCCAAGGATATCATGTCACTGTCAAGTTTGGAGCGGAATCCAGGGGAGACCATCAGATCTTTCTTAAACCGCTTTAATATAGCGCTAGCTGAGGTGGACAATGCAGAACCGCGAATGATATTGACTTATCTGATGAAGGGTATTGACAAGTCAAGCGAGTTTGGGAAATGGCTAAACATGAAGGAACCAAATTCCCTTGAAAAGTTCTATAAAAAAGCAGATGAATTCATATGCTTAGAAAGCCGTCCCGTACCGGTAAAGGCAGTGTTGCAAAAAGATGAAGATAACACTGTTGTTCCACGCAAGAATGAATCTATAGGGCAAAAAAGGGAAAATAACAATGGGAAGAAGCAGAGTAATCTGAAGAAGCCCCGATCCTTCAAGCCATCAGAATATACTCCTTTATCAGATACGCCGGAGCATATCTACCTTGCTACTAAAGATTCTGTTGACTTTCCTAAACCTCCTCCTCTAAGGACCGGGAAAAATGCTATACAGAGTGGGAAGTTCTGCCGCTTCCATAATCAACCCGGTCACGAAACCGACGAATGCCGACAGTTGAAAAATCTGATTGAAGAGTTGCTAAGGAAAAACAAACTGCAGCAATTTGTGAAAAAGAATAGCAACAATCCTGCTTCATCTAATCAGGGGCAACAGGCTCCTACTCATCAGCCTAGGACGATTGAGAAGGCTTCAGGGCATGAATCTGGAAGGCCCATTATCAATGTCATAACAGGAGGACCTCACCCAGCGGGCAGAAGCTAGGGTGAGATGGAAAGGTATACCCGAGCTTTAAAGTATGTACCGACCGAGGAAGATGTATTTGTTCTGGAAGGTGCTACACCCTTGAAGCAACAAAGAACTTTCGATGATGACATCGTGTTCAAAGCTAGGGATTCCGCAGGTATTGAAGCTCCTACCTTGGATCCCTTAGTCATCTCGGCTGGTATCGGGTCAGCTATCGTCAGAAGAGTTCTCATTGATTGTGGCGCATCCTGCAATATC
Organism: Allium cepa; assembly: GCA_030765085.1. NCBI lineage: Eukaryota > Viridiplantae > Streptophyta > Magnoliopsida > Asparagales > Amaryllidaceae > Allium > Allium cepa. Next base: position 363,778,399 of record CM060942.1, read on the forward strand.
CTCTTCAAGAAAACATTCGACCAAATGAAGATCCCTATGGCTGATGTGCAAGCTTCATTGCATAAAATCGCTGGCTTCACTGGGGAGCCAAAACAGCCGGTAGGAACCATTGATTTGTTTGTGGAACTTGGAGAAGGAGAGAGAAAAATGGTCCGCAAGCAAACTTTTGTGATTGTCGACGAATTTTCTGCTTACAATGCTTTCCTTGGTCGTCCAACTCTGGCAGCGTTCAAAGCTGTTCTTGCCCCGTGGTGCCTCACTATTAAATTCCCTACAAACAATGGAGTAGGAGTAATAAAAGGGGATCAAAATGCTGGGCGAGAGTGTTATCTGACAGAGCTACGAGAAACCAGAAAAAGAGAAATGGGCAAGAATGCGGCAGCCCCAGTCCGCATCAAAGAACCAGCCTTGTAGCAATTACAGGCCGGACCCTGCACTGGCGAGCACAGCGGAGCAAGGAAAGAGATGGACCCTAGAAAAGTTGGTGCAGGGGAAAATAGAGTGGTACCAGTGGAAACGACAATACCAATACCTGTTGACCCAAAGGACCCAAACAAGGTGTTGAATGTGGGATCACAACTTAATGTGTCAATTCAGAGTATCTTGATATCTTTTTTAAAGGCAAATCTGGATGTTTTTGCTTGGACTCATGCCGATATGTGCGGAATATTCCCAGAAGTTGCAGTGCATGCTCTAAATATTGATCCAAAATTTACACCTGTGAGACAAAAGAGGAGAACTCAAGGTCCAGAAAGGTCAGCAGCGTTAAAAGAAGAAGTTGATCGACTCATGGAGAATAATTTTATCAAAGAATCTACCTATCGGAATTGGGTTTCAAATCCAGTGCTGGTTAAGAAAGCAAATGGAAAATGGAGAGTATGCATCGATTTTTCAGATCTAAACAAGGCCTGCCCCAAAGACTGCTTCCCATTACCCAGAATCGACCAATTGGTAGATGGAACAGCGGGATACGAATTGTTATCTTTTCTGGATGCTTACTCCGGATATAACCAGATCCTGATGCATGAGCCGGATCAGGAGGATACGAGCTTTATCACCGACACCGGTCTTTACTGCTACAGAGTTATGCCCTTCGGGTAGAAGAATGCAGGGGCAACATACCAAAGACTTGTTAATGCTATATTCAAACCGCAACTGGGCAAAACTATGGAAGTCTACGTCGATGACATGTTAGTAAAGTCTAAAAAAGCAGTGGATCACATTGAACACTTAGCAGACATGTTCGCAGTCCTCCGGAAATACAGAATGAAGCTCAATCCTTTAAAATGTTCATTTGGAGTGGAATCCGACAAGTTTTTAGGCTTCATCGTGAGCGCTAGGGGCATTGAGGCCAGTCCATCTCAAATTACTGCATTGAAAGAAGTCAAAGCTCCTAGAACAAAGAAGGAATTGCAAAGTCTCAATGGAAAAGTCGCCGCCTTAAGTCGGTTCATTTCCAAAGCCACAGATAAATGCATCCCATTCTTTGATGCCCTAAAGAAAGGAAAGAAAAACTTCGATTGGACTCCCGAATGCCAAAAAGCCTTTGATGAATTGATTCGCCATATGGAAACGCCTCCAATACTTTCTAGGCCTGGCGATGGCGAGGATCTTCTTATATACTTGGCAGTATCATCTCATGCTTTAAGTGCAGCGCTGATACGAGAAAACAAAGGGATTCAACATCCAGTTTACTATATCAGCAAAAGACTCACTAGGGCAGAGATAAATTACTCTAAGTTGGAAAAACTCGCCTATTGCCTACTAATTGCGTCTAGGAAGCTGAGGCAATACTTTCAAGCTCATCCTATCAGAGTCCTCACTGATCAACCTTTAAAGCAAGTCCTGTTTCGCCTTGAGACTTCGGATCGTCTTCTAAAGTGGAATATTGAACTCAGTCAGTATGACATCACTTATCATCCTCGAAAAGCAATCAATGGACAAGCTTTAGCAGATTTCATTGCAGAATTCACAGATAAGGGTAACAATGAGGAGGAAACAGTCGACGATTCCCCAATCCAATGGAAGTTATATGTCGATGGTGCGAGAAACGACTACTGTTCTGGAGCCGGAGTTGTACTTGAGACCCCTAAAGGTCGATCATTATGCTATGCACTAAGATTGGAATTTCCTTCAACAAACAATGAAGCAGAATACGAAGCCCTTATCGCTGGCTTAAGGATTGCTAAAGAATTAAACATCCGAGCTTTACAGATATTCAGTGATTCTCAACTTATTGTATGCCAAGTCAAAAAGGAATTCCAAGCAAAAGGGGGGAATCTGCCCGCCTACTTGTCAAAGGCTTGGGAACTCCTGGGTGATTTCGATCATTACATGATAAGTCACATTCCTCGAGAAGAAAACATGAAAGCAGATTCTCTCGCAAAGTATTCTAACACAGGCGAAGCTCAATTTCTGGGGCTAACTCCAGTGGAGGTCCTGTCGACTCCTAGCATTGATGAGATGGACATTAATTGGATCATGAGCATGTCTCAAGAGCAAGAATCATGGATGACTCCGATAACAGAATATCTGCTCAATGGATCTTTACCAGGGAACTCAAAAGAACGACAAAAGCTACTGAGAAAAGCCTCTCGCTATATAATCCAGGATGGCCGATTATACAGACGGGGATTCTCAATGCCATTACTTCGATGTGTATCCAGGGAAGAGTCCAAAGCAATCCTAGCGGAGGTGCATGGAGGAGAATGTGGTGATCATTCAGGTGGCCAAACATTAGCAAAGAAAATTCTCCAATATGGATACTTTTGTCCAGAAATTAATCGAGATGCAGCAGAGTATTCCCGAAAATGTGACAGATGTCAAAGATTCGCCAAAATTCCTAGAGCTCCGTCCACTGAACTCACACAGATGGTCAGTCCATGGCCGTTTGTAATATGGGGAATAGACCTTGTAGGACCGTTACCAACTGCCAAATCTGGAATTAAATATGCCATTGTTGCTGTAGATTATTTTACTAAGTGGGCAGAAGCTGAACCACTGGCTACTATCACCTCAAAGAAGATGATAAGTTTTGTGACTAAAAACATCATTTGCAGATACGGTGTGCCTCAAAAAATAATTACAGACAATGGTACTCAGTTTGAAAGTGAAGAATTCCAAGATTTTTGCAAGCAATTTAAAATCCGGAAAAGCTTTTCAGCAGTGGCCCATCCGCAGGCAAACGGGCAAGTGGAAGCCGTGAACAAAATTATTAAGTCAACCATCAAGAAGCAACTTGAAAAAGCAAAAGGTGGTTGGGTCGATAAGCTACCACTGGCACTATGGGCATACAGAACCACTTACAAAACTGCGACTGGGCACACCCCGTTTGCATTAGCATACGGGTCAGAAGCAATGATTCCGGTAGAAATAGAGGTCCCTTCACATAGAAGAATCCATTTCAATCAAGCAGAAAACGAAAAGCTACAGCTCGAGGCGCTAGATCTCCTTGATGAGAAAAGAGATGAGGCTAATCTCAGAATTGCAGCTCATCAGCAAAGGATAGCCAGACATTTCAATTCCAAAGTTCGCCAACGCAGCTTTGATATTGGAGACCTAGTCCTCAAGAGAATTATGACAGCGACAGGTGTGTTTGGGCCAAATTGGGAAGGACCATATGTCATAGGTCAGAAGCTTCTTGACGACACATTCAAACTCACTACTGTTGAAGGAGATCAAATTCCAAGGGCATGGAACAGCAACCATTTGCGTCCATACTTTACTTGAAAATTTTGTTAAAATATTGTAAAAAGAATTATGAATGTATGATTCTTGTAATTGAAGGCAATTGTAAAACTGATGCAAGTAAATAATGAAAGAATATAAAGTGGATGTAGGCCCAATTTCCTGGCCGAACCACTATAAATCTTGTGTTCCTTATTATTATTACATGTTTGCTTTATTTTCGATATAAAAAGTACATAGAATGTGTTGCTGGAATGTCGATTTAAATTTTTGCAGACAATGGAAGTGAAACTTGCACATAAAAAGACCAAGTGATCCTCGCCAAATTTCAACTCACAAAAGCCCCGAATTCAAATCCTAGATAGGAAGTACTTCAATTGAACGGCCTATGATTTCGACAGAAACGGGTCTTTGCTAATAAATTGAGATCGTTTGAGCAAACAAACATCCAATTAAGAAGCTAATGCTCGTTCTCACGAAATTGCCTGACAATGAAGCACACTTCCTTGGATTAAACAAGTTACTTGTGAGAAAAGGGAATGAAAGCTACAAAAAAAAAAGCAGAGGATCATTGAAAAGGCATAAGCAAGTGGACAGAGGAACAACCAAAGCCATCATCGGCAGCACAAGTCCTCTTCGGAGGATAAAGACCTCTAATGGGTCATACGCCACAAAAAAGAAAGTTCTCTACTCAACAAAAAAGATTGGAGGAGTCATGACCCTCCAACCATGAGAGAGTAACTTCCAGGCGATGAAAACCCTCTCTGAGGCACATTTCACCAGGAGTTGAAGTGTTACGACCGCTCTTCGGAATTTCACTTTACCAAAGTTGAAATGCAAACAAAATAAAAGACCTCTTCGGAGGCACATTTCACCAGGAGTTGAAGTGTTACGACCGCTCTTCGGAATTTCACTTCACCAAAGTTGAAATGCAAACAAAATAAAAGACCTCTTCGGAGGCACATTTCACCAGGAGTTGAAGTGTTACGACCGCTCTTCGGAATTTCACTTCACCAGAGTTGAAATGCAAAACAAAATAAAGACCTTCCTGGAAGCCCACGTTTCACCGAGATCGAAATAAAACTTCCAGGTGTTGAAACGTGAAAAGGCTTTCTTCGAAGGCACAACTCTTTGGAGGTACACGTTTCACCGAGATTGAAATAAAACTTCCAAGTGTTGAAACGTGAAAAATCCCTCCTCAGAGGTACAACCCCCTCCCGGGGACACAATTAAAAAGAAAGACCTCTTCAGAAGCCCACGTTTCACCGAGATCAAAATAAAACTTCCAAGTGTTGAAACGTGAACAGGCTTTCTTCAAAGGCACAACTCTTTGGAGGTACACGTTTCACCAAGATTGAGATAAAACTTCCAAGTGTTGAAACGTGAAAAAACCCCTCCTCAGAGGTACAAATTTCTATTTAAAAGAAAAATCCTCATCAAGAGCATACTTTAACTTTCAAAGGAAGAGTGATTTATCGGTTCTAAAAAAAAAGGAAGAAAGTTAAAGTACATTCAGAGGTCCGCTTTACCGCATAGAAGAATTCACTTGGCAAAATGTGTAGATAAGCAAAAGAAAAAAGTGATTTCTTCGAAGGACAAAGCGTAAAACTTATATGAAAGGAGTTGTACTCTATGAAAAATTTCTTCACGAATGAAATAGTCATTCTACAGAAAATAAGAGTGCAAGTCCCCTCAAAGTATAAAACATTGCAGCAAGCTTATGGTATGGGGGCAACACGGTATAGTTACATACAAAATGGTATAGCCACATCGGTAAAGTACGCTCGAACAACATACCACAAGCTCACCGCAATATCATATAAATAAACTTGTGCAAAAATGAATAATAAATGCATTCTCAAATTCAAACAAGAGTCTGTACGAATAAAGGATCATTTTATTCAATTGCAGATACAGGTTTCAAAATAAAAAAAGCAGGGGCCGGTGCCTGCACATCATCCGACCATTACACAAAAAAGGAGTCAAAAAGCCTGAAGTCCGACTCTTCACTTCTTCTTGCCACCTTTGGACCCTTTGCCTGGCCGAATGATTAATTTTTCAGGTCTACCTATAGGCATAAGGGAAGAAGGAGAGGGAGGTGCAACCGGTGCAACTTCCGGTTCCTCTTCAGTAGTGATGATTTTCTTCCCCCTCCTCTTCGATGTTCCATGTTTCTTTCTTCTCTTCGAAGAAGACTCACTCCCTGGAGTAACAAGAGCGGACAAAACTACGTCATCAGAGGGAGTCCGCTCCGGAGAGATCTCGCCTCCTTCAAGTCCCTCGTCCTTCTGCTCTTGCGAAGCGATAGGGTCATCCAAGCCGTGAAGAGCCTCAATCTGTTCTTCTTGTGACCCGGGTTTTGAAGCAGAAGGAGGAGTCACCTGAAGAGACGGAGGAGGGATAACCGGAGGAAGTGAAGTCTGCACAGCACTTGGTGTTTCAACTGCTGAAGAAGAGAAATTAAAAATATTAGTATCTCCCTGAAAGAAGGGAGATATGGGTTCGTCGAGATTTAAGAAGTAATCGAGAAGCTCATCAAACTTTTGAGGAGTAAGCAAGCGATCCACTTGAATCGGACCAATTTCAAAATTACCTGAAGATGTTTGCTTCGTTAGCTCAATCTCATAATTCTGAGCCCCGATATCCTCCAAAGCCTCATCATCAGTAGGGCTGATTACCCCGGTTCTTGTAGGAGGCAGCGAGTGAGCACTAGAGCCTGTAATGTCCACTTCGGAAGAAACTAAAGGACGTTCAGAAGTGGTAGGTGGTATTTCTTTCTCAGGACGTTCTCCTTCCGCCATTCTGGCCTGTACCTTGGCGAGTTGCTCTTTTCCCTTGGCAAGAGCGACGCGGGCATCATCATCGAGATAATGTTCTTCAAGAGCTGTCTCAGCGTAGCCAGCACCTTTACCACCTAGCATATCAAGTGCTGCCTCCCAGACTTCAGCTAATGTAATTTCGTATTTAGGGCCTAGAAAGGCAAGGCTGCCGCGCCCCAAAATGCTATGCAGGTAGAAATCAAATAATGTGGAGCTAATGTCAGCTTTGGTTGCTTGATGGGCCTCTTCGGCCGCATGTTTACCAGCAACAGCCTCGTCACGCTCCTTTTCGGCCATAGCAAGTCGAGCTTTAAGCATCTCTATCTCCAAGCTTTGAGAGCCGGCCTGCTCTCGCAGCTGTAAAGTTTCAGCGCGATATTCTTCTGTGACCTTCTCCTGGTGTGTAAGCTTATCTTCGACTGCCCTTTGACTGGCATGCGCATCTCGTACTTGTTGCTGAAGCATGCTCTCCTTTTGAGAATGGAAAGTAGATGAAGTAGCTAATTCTTCCTTAAGCTTTTCTACTTCCGCTTCCAGCTTTTCATTATAGGAAGCAATACTTCTCATTTCGGCGTCATGCTGTTCGAGAGTCTTCTGCCACTCAGCCTTATCGTTCTCCATTGTGAGCATGGCCTCGAGATTGGCTCGGTTAACCCTCTGAAGCTCGTCAACAAGTTTTTTCCAGTTCGACATTCTTTCAATATCGGTCCTGACAGAATCGAGATTTCGCAGCATAGCCGGTTTGTCGAGAGGAACCAAATCGAGATCAAATCGAACCCCTCTCAGGCACCACTGAGGGAATCGACTTTGAAGAGTGGGAGGACCTTGCCCAACTTGGTATGCGGGCCGGTTGATAATTGTTTGAATGTCGGAACGAACGGGGGCAGGAGATTCAGCAGGAACATTTTGAGAAACGGTTGGCATTGTTTCTTCAGTAAGTTTAGCCCGCTTGCTAGAAGAATCGTCCATGTGACCCTTACCTCTCTCATCGTGAGTCTTTCTTTTTTGGGTATCATCATCTCTGTGAGGAAGGTCATGTCTTTCTTGTTCTCTTCGGTGACGTTCTTCATATGCTCGTCTCTCGTCTGCTTTCCTGATGGCCCTCTCTTCATCGGATTCTCTGTAAGAAGGGAGGTAACGCCTATAATCATACTGGCTACGCCTCCCGTAGCGCTGGAAATCATCATAGTACGAGCCGCTACGCCCCATAGGAGAATCTGGAATAAAAATAATAAGCTTTAGAAATCTTTAAAGTACAAGAAGATAAGTGCATAGAAGTGATGAAAAATCCTAAGTGTTGTGTAACGTGTAAACTACACGCATCGAGTTACAAACCACTCTGTGGAGTAGAGGTAGTGATAACTTGAGTAGGAGGAGTTGACATTTGTTGTAGAGAAGATGTCGCCTCGATTACAGAAGAGATAGTTTTGGAAACATCATCTTTGAAAAGTTCTTGAGAAGTCACAATTAAATCACTCAACCCCTCGAAAACATCATCACCATCATGTTTTTTGGGACTTGCTTTCTTCACTCCTTCGTTAGTAGATTTTTCAGAAGATCGTGGAGGTTCTTCCTCTTCGATAACTGGGGCAAGTACAGACTTGTCAGATGGCCCCGCAACATCTTTCGGAATTGAACACTTTACCAGTGAAGTTTCTATAGAAGTTCCTCCCTGCATGTGTTCTTTAGTAGAGACCGGGGCATCAGGAATTTTCACCGGAGAATCGGGAACTTCAGTCGGAACTTCATGAAGTTGAGTAGAACGAGAAGAATGTAAAAGCCCAAATCGATGAAGGAGTTCATCTGTCAATAGAAATTTCGCGCTCCTCTCTTCAGCAGCCACAATGCATAGCCTTTCAAAGAGTGGTTTATGACTGGAATCTCTAGAAGGAGGAGGAAGTGCTGTAAAAATAAGGAATGGAATCAGCATCTAGCAATACGAACCATGAAAAACTTAGAATGGAATTGAAGAAAGAAAAAAAAATCTCACTTCCTGTTCTCCAGTCTGCGTAATATCCTGCGGGGCAACGAATATAGAAGAATTGATTCAAAAAACCATGTGCACTCTCCGGCAAATCCAAAATTAGTTTACGGTTCCTCGCACCTCTTACAAGTACAATCGAAGGGTGGTCCTTGTTCTTCGCAAAAGTGCACAGGTAACAAATTTCCTCAAAACTCGGAAGACGGTCAAGAGTTCTCCTGAACAGAACGCACAATCCCATCAAGATGGCATAGCCATTGGGATGCAGTTGGAAAGGAGAGATCGTCAGTCGAAGAAGGATTTGTTGAAGAAATTCATTAAAGGGAGGAATTGCTCCACTTAAGCACATTTGGCGATTAATGGCAACAAAACCGGAAGGTGGTCTATCAGCGAAATCATTTGGTCCAGGGAGTAAAACTTCTGCCTCGGCAATTCCAAATTGAATGCATAATTGATTAAGCACCCGCTGTTTCAGAAGGGTAGGAGTTCTTTCCGGGGGGTTCTCTAGTGGAATAGCAACCGGGAAAGCCCCTTCGACGTGTTCTATCATCTCTTCTTGTTGAGACGTCATTCTACATGAGTAACTGGATGTTCAGGTGTGAAGGTGCACGTTTCCTAAAAGTGTGAAGTGTTGTGCAAAACTAATAAAAGTAACAAGTGAAATAACTGAAATTAAACTAATTGACAACTGATCGATTGTGAGATTTCAGGACTTGTTAATTTAAAACTCAAGCGCGGTGTTAATTCAAACAAAATTTAGCTTTGCTTTAACACTTCATTTGAGTTGGTTGATTCATAGCATTTCACTCACACAGTTCATTTAAGTTGATTATTCTTTATCGACTATTCTGTCATTCGATGTGGGTGGTCAATGACAGTATTTCGTCCCATTTTTCTACAAATGTTATGTTTAAACAGGTTGTTAGCATTAGAGATAATCTGCAAAGAAATATGACAAAATTCAAGTCCATATAGTTCCAAACAGTTCAATCAAAGTTGTCTCAGGATTTCATAAGTCCTAGGTCGTCCAGCGACCTAGCATAGGTCGGAGCCTTCTTAGGTCGCGCTGTGCAAAGTAAAGGATAAGGCTTTACAAATTCATCCTAGTGTTAGCTCGGCCGCGACCTAAAGCCTATGTCACAAGGAAGTTAGGTCGTGCAGTTCTTAGCTCGAGTAACTCTTAACTCATGCAAAGTCTTAGGTCGCATGAATATTAGGTCGTTCAGCGACCTAGTATAGGTCGAAACTATTCCTTAGGTCGCAAGGGTCATTAGATTGCGAATTATTTTTTGTCACTCAAATTCGTTAGGTCGCCTAACTTCCACTCTGCACCAGACCCAATAACCCGCCATCAACTACCCGAAGAGATTCATCATCCTCTCCATGAAATTTACCATCTCTTCATACCACCAGATCATTCCAAAAACTAACCAAAAAATCCTCAATCCATCATAAATTCAACGCATTGCCATGACTTCCTAAATCAACCAGATAACGACCGAAAAATCGATCGCAACAATCACTCGAAATAAAGCGTGATACATGGAGTTGAGCTAAGGTCAGAAAGTGAGAATTCATGATTCAACGGCGATTATGATGGGATGAAGACCAGGTTTACTTACGAGACGTAATGATGAAAGTGAATCGGTGACTGGATGGGTCGAATTCGCCTTTGGAAGCTCAGAGAATCGTTAATGGCAGTAGAAGGTTAGAGCAATGGAATGAGGAAGAAGTGGCGACCTAACAGTTTTATATGAGGCAAATATGGGAAAACAAATAGGCACGCGTATTGGCACAAGTGTTAGGTCGCTCACGACCTAGCTAAGTCAGGTCGAAGCACGCGACCTACGACCTAGGCACGTACTTCGAGGGGCAAATGTTAATTCCTCTTCATTAGCGACCTAAAACCTAAAGACATGGAGCACCTAACTACAGGAATGGCATAGCAACTTAACTCATCGAGCGACCTAAAAGTATCTGCGACCTAAGGGAAGCACCGACTTACAGAGCTCTGCGACCTAAGGGAAGCACCGACCTATAGAATTCTGTGACCTATAGCACTCAAACGACCTAACTGGGTGCTTAGACCTAAGGAAGGCCGCGACCTAAAGGATAATGTGACCTAGCGACTTAAAGTTTCAGCGGCTTAGCGACCTATGAGCCAGAGCGACCTTACAACTCAAGGAATGGAACGGCCTAAATATGTTTCGCGACCTAAAGGAGGCCGCGACCTATCAAGCTTCGCGACCTAACAGAAAGCCGCGACCTAAGAAGTAGGGCGACCTAAGAGTGAATGCGACCTAAAAACGGTCTCGACCTATGAAACTCCGCGACCTAGGAATGCTTCGCAACCTAAGGAGAGTCGTGATCTAAAAGACTCCAGTTATAACTATGAGAAAAGTACACGCGACCTAGGATAGGTCGCTAACGACCTAAATGCCTGGGCAAAGAAGTGACCTATACTGTGCCGCAGGGGGATAGGTCGCTCACGACCTAGGACTTGTGCAAACCAGCATGCATGTTCTTGTGAAAGAGAAGCCAGTGCATCTTAGGTCAGTCACGACCTACGACCTAACTTAGGTCGGTCACGACCTACGACCTAACTCCGAGAAATGCCTATAAATGCAACCCTAGTTCCAACTAGAGGGGGACTTTTCTGCTCATTAATTTCAAGCGCCGTTACTCTGCCGCATTCTGAACTACTTCAACACCTTCAAGGAACTTCACGAAAAAATCAAACATGTCTAACCTGTGTTCAAAGATTCGGATCAACATTGAAGTTTAGACTACTTGTCCTAAGTCACTTGAAATTCAAAGTGTGTTGTAATCAAAGTGTAACTGCATTGATTTGTAATCGAATCGTCAATAGAGATATTCAAAGTGGACGTAGGCTCTCTCTTAAGCCGAACCACTATAAAATTGCTGTTGTTTACTACTTTTTCACTGTTATCTGCTTATAATCTGTTCCCGAGCTATCGGGTGGTGCTTTCACAATCTCACTTCATACACCGGGGTGTTAACGTTCAAATTTTAGCGTTAACATGTAGCTTTGTGGAGGAGACCTCATCGTGCCTCATAAACCGGTAATGGTCAAAACAGGAAAGATGGGGCAAGGTTTCAGGGGTAGCTCCCCTAGGGTATGTCCATTCCTTCTGGAAAATGGTGGTATCATGGTATGGAGCCCAGATACTTATTTATGTGGACACTGTAGTATATTTGTTGCTGTGTGATGTTGTTGGTGTTGAGGGCCGGGGGTGGCATATCTTAGGTTTTACTTCCCGGGAAGGGGGTAACCGGCCTTGTGTTGGCAGAGAGTCGGGTAGGTTCTTGGGGCCTCCCTCAAGAGGCGTTCCCATGTGGCAGTAGGAAGTTCCTTAGCCTGATCATTTGTTGGAAAATTCATACAAAACAATACGAGCCTTGTACGGTTTTTGTTGTAGTTCCTGCCATTTAAAATGGTAGCTATAGCTGGCATAATATAATGGTTCCTAAGCCGGTTAAGATTGATATTATACTTTCTAAATGTTTTCCACTATGCACTAATAATAATATAAAAGAAGAATTTTGCGTAGTAAGCATATTTGACTATCATATGGAGAAATCTCCCCCATGTGTGCGATTGCATTGTGTGTGTGCCGGGAGGCCTTATGGTAGTTTCATTTTCCAAAAGGCATTGCGGATTTCAATTTAAAATTCTTTTGTTTGTTTTAAAAGGAAAAAAAATGTTTTTGTTTGCTCACACCAGTCCCATGACTGACTCGGAGTTTATTGTTCCTTTCGTAAACTCTGGATGCCCACTATTTTTCCACACGGGCAGTTTAGAGTTGGGTTTTTCAAATAGTCGAATAGTAGGAATCGATTCGATGGCCTTTGAAGCCTTTTGGATTTGTGGATCGCATTTTCTATACTTCGGCATTCACGGCTGACCTTGTTTAGCCTGGTGCAAGTTGATGGTTGTTCGAGCTATCCTTAGTTTGGAGATAGCTTGTAGTTGTATTTTGGAGATGTATTCCATTGAAGACATTATCTTTCCGCTGCTATTCCTTGTATCTCTGATAGTATTGATATCTATTCTATCATTCTATTATATCATCATTGTATCTGAATATTGTATTAAAATGTTGTACATCAAATGTATTATTCATTTTCTTCCCCTATGTTGTACTTAATGTGTTATAAGCTCCGGCACAAGTCAAATTTCGACGTCTGGATCTGTGGCATTCAAGTACAAGTGGAGTACGGGCGTCGATTTTTCGAATGCTGAAATTTGGACCGTGACATTAGTACTACGATTTAAAGAATGATTATTAAATATTTAAACTTGATATAATAGCCTTATTTTTTAAAAGTTGTTTTTTGCCTAAGTTTTACTTAGGAAATTATTATAGAAATTCATAACTATTGTTTTGAATAAAGAAATTTAAGTAACTTTGTTTTAAATGTTTTCAGGGTGTATATTTTTGGGAAGGGCGATTCAATATATTTAAAGTCTAAATCTAATAGGACTCGATGTTTCGAGTGGAAATAAAATATTTGGTTGAAATGATTTTTTAATTGATAGTTAAATAACTGACTATGAAATCTGGACCCAAATATAAATTTGGAAACACCTAGGAGAAGTACGAGAATATATGGTATATGTTAACTCCGCCTCGGTTTTGACTCAGCGACTTGAAATAATACCGACCTAAGACTCAAAGAGATGCCGACCTAAGGCTTAACAAGGGTGCCGACCTAAGGCCTAAGGGGTATGCCGACCTAACACTTCAACAAGTATGCCGACCTAATACTTTAAAAAGGCTACCGACTCAACATAGATACCGACCTAACAGTCTAGGGAGATTGCCGACTTAACTGGTTGCCGACCTAACTGACTTAACAGGAATGCCGACCTAAGGCCGAAAAAGGATACCGACTTAAGAGAGGTGCCGACCCAATGCTCTAACAAGTGTACCAACTTAAGACTTAAAGAACGCCGACCCAAGATAGCTACCGACCTAAGTCGCGACCGACCTATGACCAATGTTAAGTCGGTCACGGCCTAAACAAAGGAAGGTAAGTTCAATGCAGCTACTTGGCATAGTGGCCTCTTAACTCGTACATGATCCAGGACTTACCAGTTGGACCGTGACTTGCGACTTACCAAGTTAACTCGTCCACGACCTAAAGCCACTGAATATAAGCCCGATGCCATATTACTGAGAAGAGGTGGTGTTGACTCGGAGGCGACCTAGGACTTGTACAAATGAACTCTTATGAAGCCATGGAGGGGCCAGATGAATCGGCCACGACCTACCTTAGACCGGCCACAATTCACCTTAGACCGGTCACGAATTACGACCTAATGGGGGATTTCCCCTATAAATACCAACCTACCTCAAGCGTGAAGGGGGACTTTTTGGCCGATCTCTTGAAGCGCCAATACTCTGTTGAATTCTCGACTCATTCAACACTTCAAGTACGAAAGACATCTCAACTAACTTCGAGAGGAAATCTAACACAATCTGCATGGATTTAAAGAATTCTTCTACATCAAAGTTCTAGTTGTTTGTCTCATCGGAATTGTAATTGAAGATTGTTGTAAAAGTTGTAACCAATTCAGTAATAAAGAGAGTTAAAGTGGACGTAGGCTTACCCTAAGCCGAACCACTATAAAAACTGTTGTTTTTTTCTGCTTTTTCTGTGATTTCTCTACTTGTTTGTAGTTCCCGTGTACACGGGTGTGCTTTCACTCAACTTCAATCTACACCGGGGTGTTAGCGTCTGATTTTTATGTTAACATTTTTGGTGCTTTCACTGAGAACCCAACTTATGAAACTTCCACTATTGCTCCGCGAAGGATTGTTGAAAGGATTTCTTTTAAAACTAGAAGTTTATTGGAAATAATGGCTCCTGGGAGAAAACGAAGTTCTGTAAGGTCCGACAACGTCCAACAGAATATTGCAACCTCTCCTCCTTCAAGTCAAGCAGCCCCAACTGTTGGAGTTACACGGGCAGAGTTGGACGCCGTAGTTTTGGGATTGAATCAACAATTGAATGCTCAGAATGCGCAGTTGGAAGCCCAGAATGCCCAGAATGCCCTGATCTTAAGTAAGTTGAATGATCTACTCGGGGCAAACCGTCAACCGGGAAATAATGATGGGAACCCTAATGTGGGAGTTCAGGATCTTGAAGGAAACATTTCTCAAAGAGCCGCAGACCCTATAGAAAGGACTCCTCCTCAAGCTGGAGGATCAGGACCGCAGCTGACCCTCCGTGAACGACTGTCAAGGCGGAATTCAGAGAGAGTGGCTGATGTGTGCCCTCCAGAGCCTCTAAATGATGAAGAGTATTTTTCAGGTATTGTTCGTCAAATCATGAAGGAAAGTATGCGAAGAGATGAAGATGAGAAAGAGTGGGGATTTGCTCCAAGCAAAACTCCGTTTACTGAAAAGATCTTGAAGGCAGAGTTCCCAAGGAAATTCTTTCCCCCTACTATTCCGGCTTACAAGGGGACGAGTGATCCAAACGAGTTTCTGCATAAGTACGACTGGCATATGACTGGTGCCAGGGCGTCAGATGAAATTAAATGTCGGTATTTCCCGGTATATCTCGAAGGTGTGGCTCTTTTGTGGTTTACAAAGCTGCCAGTCAGGTCCATTGATCAATTCTCCGTTTTGACCAGGAAATTCAAGGAGCAATTTCGATTGTATGCTTCTAAAGCAAAGGATATAATGTCACTGTCAAGTCTAGAGCAAAATTCGAGAGAATCCATCAGATCATTTTTGAATCGCTTTAACATAGCATTGGCCGAGGTAGATAATGCTGAGCCACGCATGGTCCTAACATACTTGATGAGGGCGATTGACAAATCAAGCGAATTTGGAAAGTGGTTGAAAATGAAAGAGCCAAACTCACTTGATAAATTCTACAAGAAAGCGGATGAATTCATGCGCTTGGAGAGCCTCCAAACACCGGCTAAGGTGGTATCAGCGGAAGCCGGGAACAATGGTGCTACTTCAAACAAGAAAGAACCTAACACTCAGAAAAGGGGAAATGATGGTGGAAAGAAACAGGGAGACGCTAAGAAAGGCCGTTCTTTCAATTTCACACCCTTGACCGATACCCCCGAAAACATCTTCTTTGCAACCAAAGATGATGTCAATTATCCGACACCGCCTAAAATGAGAGTTGCGATTAAGATGGAAAAAAGTGGAAGGTTCTGCCGGTTCCACAACCAACCCGGCCATGACACCAACGAATGTCGTCAGTTGAAAGAGGTAATTGAACAACTCTTGAAGGAAAACAAACTCCAGCAATATGTGAAAAGGAACAGAAATGCCCCAGCTTCGTTAACTCAAGGACAACAAGTCCCCGCTCACCGTCCCGCCTCAAGTGAGAAGGCCGTGGAACATGAATCAGAAAGGCCTGTCATCAATATAATAACTGGAGGACCTCACCCAGCAGGCAAAAGCTGGGGCGAGATGGAAAGGTATGCCCGGGCCTTGAGGCATGTACCAGCTGAAGAGAATGTTTTTGTCTTAGAGAATGATGCGCCTTTAAAGCAACAAAAGACTTCCACAGATGATATTGTGTTCACTGCCAGGGATTCATTGGGTATTGAGGCTCCGACCATAGATCCTTTGGTCATATCCGCTGGTATTGGGCCGGCAACTGTGAGAAGAGTTCTAGTTGATTGTGGAGCTTCATGCAACATCCTCTTCAAGAAAACCTTCGATCAAATGAAAATTCCAATGGCTGACGTTCAAGCTTCATCACTTAAGATTGTTGGGTTTGCTGGAGAACCCAAATAGCCGATTGGGACCATAGATTTGTTTGTAGAACTTGGAAAGGGACTGAGGAAGGTGGCTCGAAAGCAAACCTTTATAATTGTTGAAGAATTCTCTGCCTACAATGCCTTTTTAGGCCGACCAACTCTTGCTGCGTTTAAAGCTGTTCTTGCCCCATGGTGTCTGACTCTAAAATTCCCCACAGATAACGGAGTTGGTGTGATTAAGGGAGACCAAGATGCGGGGCGAGAATGTTACTTTGCAGACTTGCGAGAATCAAGGAAAAGAGAAATGGGAAAAGGTGCGGCAGCTCCAGTCCGCACCAAGAAACCAACCTTGTAGCAATTACAGGGTGGACCCTGCACTGGAGAATGTAGTGGCGCACGAAGAGAGATGGATCCAAGGAAAGCCAGTGCGGGGGAGAATAGGGTAGTACCGGCAGAGGTAACAGTGCCTGTGCCCGTTGACCCAAAGGACCCAAACAGAGTACTTAATGTGGGTTCGCAGCTCAAAACAACAGTTCAGAATGTTCTGATTTCATTTTTGAAGGCTAATTTGGATGTATTCGCTTGGACTCATGCTGACATGTTCGGAATATCCCCAGAGATTGCAGTACATACTCTGAACATTGATCCAAAGTTTACACCTATGAAACAGAAGAGAAGGACTCAGGGTCCTGAGAGAACGGCAGCGTTAAAAGAAGAAGTGGATCGGCTCATGGAGAACGGTTTCATCAGAGAATCTACTTATCCAAATTGGGTATCAAATCTAGTGCTGGTGAAAAAGGCTAATGGAAAGTGGAGAGTATGCATTGATTTTTCAGATCTGAACAAAGCCTGCCCCAAAGACTGTTTCCCGCTGCCCAGGATCGATCAGTTGGTGGATGGGACGGCAGGACACGAATTGTTATCTTTTATGGATGCATACTCCGGATATAACCAGATTATGATGCATGAGCCAGATCAAGAGGATACTAGTTTCATCACAGATGTTGGACTGTACTGCTACAAGGTCATGCCTTTCGGACTCAAGAATGCAAGGGCAACTTACCAAAGGCTTGTTAATTCCATGTTTAAACCACAGATTGGCAAGACAATGGAAGTTTATGTTGATGGTATGCTAGTAAAGTCTAAGAAAGCAGTGGACCATATGGGTCACTTGGCAGAGATGTTTGCAGTACTCCGCAAGTACAGAATGAAGCTTAATCCCCTGAAATGTTCATTTGGAGTAGAGTCCGGAAAGTTTTTGGGTTTCATTGTGAGCGCTAGGGGCATTGAAGCCAATCTAGCTAAGATCACTGCCCTGAGAGAGGTCAATGCTCCTAGAACGAAGAAGGAATTGCAAAGTCTCAATGGAAAGGTTGCTGCTTTGAGTCGGTTCATTTCCAAAGCCACTGACAAATGCATTCCATTCTTTGATGCTCTGAAGAAAGGATGGAAAAACTTTGAGTGGACTCCTGAATGCCAGAAAGCATTTGATGAGTTGGTTCGTTATATGGAAGTGCCTCCGATACTTTCAAAGTCTGACAGTGGTGAAGATCTCTTCGTATATTTGGCAATTTCGTCTCATGCTCTCAGTGCAGTGTTGGTACGGGAAGACGCAAGGACTCAACGCCCAGTCTATTATATCAGCAAAAGATTCACTGGGGCAGAGATGAACTATTCAAGATTAGAAAAGCTCGCCTACTGTTTGTTGATCGCATCAAGAAAATTGAGGCCGTATTTCCAAGCTCATCCCATCAAAGTCCTCACTGATCAGCCTCTAAAGCAAGTCCTATTCCGTCCAGAGACTTCGGGACGTCTTTTGAAATGGAATATTGAACTCAGTCAATATGACATCACTTACCATCCCCGAAAAGTAATCAATGGACAAGCTTTGGCAGATTTCATCGCAGAATGTATGGATAAGGGTGATAGTGAGGAGGAAGCTACTGATAGCATCCCAATCCAATGGAAATTGTACGTCGATGGCGCAAGGAATGATTACTGTTCCGGAGCAGGGGTTGTCCTTGAAACCCTATTGGGGCGATCGCTATGTTATGCGTTGAGACTAGAATTCCCTTCGACAAACAATGAAGCTGAATATGAAGCTCTCATCGCTGGTTTTAGGATCGCTAAAGAACTAAACATCAAGGCATTGCAGTTCTTCAGTGACTCTCAACTTATTGTTTTCCAAGTCAAGAAGGAATTTCAAGCTAAAGGAGGGAATCTACCCGCCTATTTATCAAAAGCCTGGGAGCTCCTTCAAGATTTCGACTATTACTCAATAAACCATATACCCCGCGAAGAGAACATGAAAGTGGACTCTCTTGCAAAGTATTCGAGTACTGGAGAAGCTCAACTATTGGGATTAGTTCCCGTCGAAGTCTTGTCAGCCCAAGCACATATGTAATGGATGTTGATTGGATTATGAATGTATCCCAAGATCAAGAATCATGGATGACTCCGATACTTGAATATTTACTCAACGGTTCTTTGCCAGAAAGTTCAAAAGAACGACAGAAGCTGATGAGGAAAGCCTCCAGATATATAGTTCAAGATGGTCGTTTGTACAGACGAGGATTTTCAATGCCATTACTCCGATGTGTGACAAAGGAAGAAGCTAAGACAATTCTGACTGAAGTACACGGAGGGGAATGTGGGGATCATACAGGTGGTCAAACTTTAGCAAAGAAAATCCTCCGTTATGGATACTTTTGGCCGGAAATTAATCAGGATGCTGCTGACTATTCCCGAAAGTGTGATAAATGCCAGAGATTCGCTAAAATTCCTAGAGCACCTTTTACTGAGCTAACACAAATGGTCAGTCCATGGTCGTTTGCTATCTGGGGAATAGATCTCATTGGGCCTTTGCCGACTGCCAAATCGGGGATTAAATATGTTATCATTGTTGTTGATTACTTCACTAAATGGGCCGAAGCCGAACCACGGCTACTATTACCTCTAAGAAAATGATAAGTTTTGTGACTAAAAATAACATTTGCATGGTGTGCCTCAGAAGATAATCACAAAAAATGGTACTCAGTTTGAAAGTGAGGAATTTCAAGATTTCTGCAAACGATTCAAGATCCGAAAAAGCTTCTCAGCAGTGGCTCATCCGCAGGCAAACGGGCAAGTGGAAGCAGTAAACAAAATCATCAAATCAACCATCAAAAAGCAGCTGGAAAAAGCAAAAGGTGGTTGGGTCGATAAGTTACCGCTTGCACTATGGGCATACAGGACCACTCATAAAACTGTGACTGGGCATACTCCATTTTCATTGGCATACGGATCAGAAGCAATGATTCCAGCAGAAACTGAAGTCCCCTCACACAGAAGGATCCATTTTGATCAAAATGAGAATTAAAAATTGCAATTGGAAGCACTTGACCTCCTCGATGAAAGAAGAGAAGAGGCAAGGCTCAGAATTGCAGCTCACCAGCAAAAATAGCCAGGCCCTTCAATTCCAAAGTTCGTCATCGCAGCTTTGAAATTGGGGACTTGGTCCTGAAGAGGATCATGACAGCCATAGGTGTGTTTGGACCAAACTGGGAAGGGCCGTATGTTATTGGCGCAAAACTTCTTGATGGCACATTCAAACTCATAACTGTCGAAGGAGAACCAATCCCAAGAGCTTGGAACAGCAATCATTTGCGTCCCTATTTTACTTAAAAGCATTGCTGAAATGTTGTAAAAAGAATTACGAATATATGATTCTTGTATTGGAGGCAATTGTAAAGCAAGTGAATAATGAAAAGCTATAAAGTGGATGTAGGCCCAGCTTTTGGCCGAACCACTATAAATCTTGTGTTCTCTACTATTATAAACTGCTTTTTTTTATTTCGACATATAAAATACATTAACTGTGTTACTAAAATGTCGATTTAATAATGCAGGCCACAAAGACAAAGCTTACCCATCGCAAGACCAAGCGATCTCCAACATCACTCAGCAAGCAAACATCAAACCATTCAAAATTTCCATACTCAAATCCTACAAAAGAAGTGCTTCGAACAAAAGTTGGCAATGTGGATGGAAGTTGACCATTTCTAACTAACTGCAAATGTTTGAACAAACAAACAACCAGTTAAATAGCCTGTGTCTACCACCACCAACTCGCTTAACTATGAAGTATATTCCTTTGGATAAGGGAAATTATTGGCAACTAAAAAGTGATGACACTTGCAAAGGACAACGGGGATCGCCAACATGAATAGATGGCAAAGAGACATGGGCGAGCAAGCGTCAATCAGCAAAAGACCTCTTCGGAGGCACAAGCCCTCTTCGGAGGCACAACTCTTCGGAGGATAAAGACCTCGAGCGGGCCTAGCCAGAAAAAGAGAGATCTTTCTCGATACAAAGTTGCGGAATGATCGGTCGATACACTCCCGTGAATCCGTCCAACCGAGAGAAAGAAACTCCAAACTTCCAGGCAAAAGCCCTACTCAGAGGCACACGTTTCACCGAGATTGAAATAAAACTTCCAGGTGTTGAAACGTGAAAAGCCCTCTTCGGAGGCCCATTTCACCATAGCTGAAATGCTAAAAGACCTCGAGCGGGCCAAACCAGAAAAAGAGAGATCTTTCTCGATACAAAGTTGCGGAGTGATCGGTCGATACACTCCCATGAATCCGTCTAACCGAGAGAAAGAAACTCCAAACTTCCAGGCAGTAACCCTACTCAGAGGCACACATTTCACCGTGATCGGTCGATACACTCCCATGAAATGAAATGTGAAAAGCCCTCTTCGGAGGCCCACTTCCCAACGAACAGGGAAAAATAAAAGCCTCTCCCAAGAGGCAGAAACAAAAAGACCTTTTCCCAGAGGCACAACCAAACAGAAAGACCTCTTCCCAAAGGCAGAAACAAAAAAGACCTCTTCCCAAAGGCAGAAATAAAAAGACCTCCTCCCAGAGGAACAATCGAACAAAAAGACCTCTTCGGGGGCACACGTTTCACCGAGATTGAAATAAAACTTCCAGGTGTTGAAACGTGGAAAGCCCTCCTCGGAGGCACAACTCTTCAGAGGCACACGTTTCACCAAGATTGAAATGAAACTTCCAAGTGTTGAAACGTGAAAAAGCTCTCCTTAGAGGTACAACTTTTCAAAGAAGTATTTCACCAGAAATGCAAAGCAAAGATCAGAAAGCCCTCCACCGAGGCGTAATAAAAAAAAACCCTCTTCCAAGGCACACTTTAGCTTTCAAAGGAAGATTGGTTCTTCTATTCTTGAAAATACTCTTCCTCAAAAAGAAGTTAAAGTGCCCTTTAGAGGCCCGCTTTACCACATAGGAGAATTCACTTGGCAAAAATGTGTGAAAGCACAAAAGAAAAAGTGATATCTTCGAAGGATGAAGCGTAGAAACTCATACGGAGTGAGCTGTACTCTATTTCGAGCAGAATAGTATTCCTCCAAGTATGGAATAGTTATTCTCCAGAAAATAAGAGTATAAATCCCCTCAGAGTATAAAATATTGCAACGAGCTTATGGTATAGGGGCAACATGGTATAGCTACAACAACATACCACAAGGTCACTGCAATATCATATAAAGAAATTTGTACGAAAATGAATAGTAAATGCATTCTCAGATACAGACAGAAGTTTGAATAAATAAAATGAATCATTTTATTCAACACTGTCAAAATTTTGTACAGGTGCAGGTTTCAAAATAAAAAGAAAAGAAAAGCGGAGGCCGGTACCCGCACAATCTCCGGCCAGTACATGCAAAAAGCAAAAAGTAAAGATAAATCAAAGCAGGACCCCTTACTTCTTCTTGCCACCACCCTTAGAGCCTTCGCCTGACCTAATAGGCAGCTTTTCAGGACGGCTTGGGAGAGTCGGGGATGAAGGAGAAAGGGTTACTACCAGATAAACCGTCGTTTCCTCTTTTGAAACAAGAATGCCTTTCCTTCTCTTCTTGGAAGTGGCACGCTTCCTCCTTTTCCTTGAAGAAGACTCACTTCCCGGAGTTACAAGAGCAGATAATTTTATGTTATCAGAAGTGGTTCGCTCCGGAGACTCATTGCCTTCTCCAAGCCCCTCTCCCCCATGTTCTTGAGAAGCAATAGGATCATCTAAGCCATGAAGAGCTTTTATTTGCTCCTCTTGCGACCCGGGTTGAGAGGCGGACGGAGGAGTGACCTGGAGAACCGAAGGAGGAATAATTGGAGGGGGGGTAAGCTTGAACAATGCTCGGTGCTTTCTCTACAGAAGAAATGAAGTTAAAGTCAGTAAAGAGAGGAGATAAAGGCTCATTGAGGTTCAGAAAGTAGTCGAGAAGCTCATCGAACTCATAAGAAGCAAATGAGCAGTCTACTTGGGCAAGATTAATAGTAGAGTTACCTGGAGAAGTCGGCTTCCTGATATCAACCTCATAAGCCTGTGCTTCGGCGCTCTCTTCGCCTTCATCTCCACCCTGTATACTTGTGATCTCAGTTGTAACTTTAGCCAGGGATGGAGAATGAGAACTGGAGCCGACGATGTCGATTTTGGCAGAAGGAGAAGGCTGGACTGGAGTAGTCGAAGTAGTTTTTCCTAAACGTTCCCCTTCGGCCATCTCGGCTCTTAATTTTGCAAGTTGTTCTTTCCCCTTGGCGAGAGCAGCGCGAGTGTCGTCATCTAAATAATGCTCCTCAAGAGCTGATTCGGCATAGCCAGCACCTTTACCGCCAAGCATGTCAAGTGCGGCCTCCCACACTTCAGCCAGAGTAATTTCATACTTGGGGCCTAGAAAGGCGAGACTACCACGCCCCAAGATGCTGCGCAGGTAGAAGTCAAATAGTGTCGAGCTGATGTTGGTCTTCGTTGCCTCATGAGATTCTTCAGCTGCAATTTTACCGGCAACGGCCTCATCACGCTCTCTTTCAGCTTTGGAGAGTTGAAGCTTTAGCATTTAAATTTCCGCCTCTTGAGAGTTGACTTTCTCCCATAACTCTGTTGCCTCAGCATGATACCTTCCCGCTGTTTTCTGCTCAGCTTCAAGTTGTGCCTCGGCATGTCGCTGAGCGGCGTGAGCATCGCGAACTTGCTTTTGAAGTACTTCTTCTTTTTGAGTATATGTGGTAGAAGAAATAGCAAGCTCTTGTTTAAGTTCCTCAACTATCGCTTCAAGCTCTTCATTGTAAGTAGTAATGCTCCTCATTTTGGTATCTTGCTGCTCAAGAACCTTCTGCCATTCGGCCTTATCATTCTCCATAGTAAGCATGGCCTCTATATTCGCACGGTTGACCCTTTGAAGCTCGTCAACAAGCTTTTGCCAGTTCGACATCCTTTCAATATCAAGCCTGACGGCATCGAGATTTCGTAGCATGGCAGGCTTGTCAAAAGGGACCAAGTCAAGATCGAACCGCACTCCCTTCAGGCAACAGTGCGGGAACCGGCTTTGCAGAGTAGCCGGGCCTGATCCAACTTGGAATTTAGGCCTGCTGATTATTGTCTGAATGTCTGTCTTCCCGAGAGAAGGGGAGCCAGAAGGAATGTCAAGTGAGACGGGGGCAGTGACCTTTTAAGGAGTTGTAGAAGCATGCTTTTCACCGTGCCGGGCAAGCTTGCTTGGGTCCTCAACTTTGTGGCTTTTTCCCCGATCATCATTGGACTTTCTCTTGTGAGAATCATCACCTCTCTAGGAAGAATCGAGGCGCTCCTCCCTTTCTTTCCTCTCATAACGCTCTTCTTGATCCCTCCTCTCCTGAGCCTTTCGGGCGGCTCTCTCTTCATCGGTTTCTCTGTGAACGGGAAGGTAGCGCCTATAATCAAATTGGCTACGCCTCCCGTAGAGCTGGAAGTTGTCATAGTAAGAGCCGCTGCGTGCCATCGGAGAATCTGAAATAAAAAAGAGAGACAAGTCTTCAGAGAAAAGAAGCATAACTTTAGAATCTTCAAAGTACAAAGAGTTAGGAGTATAAAAGTGCCGAAGGATTCTAAGTGTGTGTGATGTGCAAGCTACGCGCATCAAACTACGAACCACTCTTCGATTGCGGAGTAGTTGTGGGGGTGATAGTTAACGTCAACTCTTAGGTCGACGGAGCTTGTTGCAAGGTAGAAGTCGCTTCCACTACTGAAGAAGAAACCCTAGTAGTGACAGGGTCATCTTTAAAGATCTTCTGTGAGGTGGCGAAGAGGTCGCTCAACCCTTCGAAAGTGTCATCCCCGCTCTACCTAACAGGGCTTGTTTTCCTGGCTTCTTCGCCAGACTTCTGCGAACGTTGGATAGATCCCTGAGGCTCTTCTTCCTCAATAACTGGGGCAAGTGTGAATTTGCCAGATGACCCCACAACATCGATAGTAGTAGAGCATTTTACTAGAGAAGCTTCGGAAGCGGGATCTTTCGGTACGGGTGCGTCAGAAGAAACTGGGGCATCTGATGCTCTAGCCGGGGAGTCTGGGATCTCATGAGGATGTGTAGAGCGAGAGATGTGTAAAAGCCCGTACTGATGCAAAAATTCATCACTCAACAAAAACTTTGCACTTCTTTCTTCTGCAGCCACGACACTCAGTCTTTCAAAAACTTGCTTATGGATTGGATCTCTAGAAGGGAGAGGAAGTGCTGAAAAGAGCAAAGAATGAGATTAGCAATTGATAATTCGGATCTCGGAAAAGTTTGAAAATGGAGAAAATAGAAGTAGGTAATCTTTCTTCCTACTCTCCAGATGGCATAAAACACTGGGGGCAACGAGCGAAGAAAAACTGGTTCAAAAATCCATGAACGCTTTCTGTAAGATCAGAAATAAGCTTGCGATTTCTAGCACTTCTCACGATAATGAGGGAATGATGGTCTTTACTCTTTGCAAACGAGCATAAGTAGCGAATTTCTTCAAAACTCGGCAAGCGATCAAGAGTTCTCTTAAACAAAACACACAACCCCATCAAAATGGCGTAGCCATTAGGATGAAGTTGGAATGGGGAGATTGTCAAACGAAGGAGAAGGGTTTGGAGGAAGTCGTTGAAAGAAGGAATCGCCCCGCTTAAGCACATTTGATGATTGACTGCAACAAAACCATGAGGAGGACTGTCGGCAGTATCATTTGGCCCGGGAAGTATGGCATCATTTTCAGCAAAACCAAATTGAGTACGCAGCTGAATAAACGCTCTTGGGGTTAGGATAGTCGGAGTTCTCTCTAGAGGATTCTCTATGGGAATAGCTATCGGGAAGGTCTCTTCAGCTTGAGCTACCCCTTCTTCTTCTTGGTGGGAAGTCATTCTACACAAACAACTGGATATTCAAACATGAATGTGCACGTTTCCTAAAGTGTGTGGAGTGTTGTGTAAAATCAATCAAGCAATGAGCAAATGTAACTGGAGTAAAAATTAGCAAGCATTTGTCAATTATAAAGTCCAGGATACGTTGTTTTAATGTGCAAGTGTAATGTTGATGCAAACAAATCAGTTTAAGTTAGCAATGCTTTGCATTAATACTTCACTTTAGTTGATTGATTCATAACATTTCATAAAGTGTATTTAAGTTGATTACTTTATGTCGACTAATCTGTCATTTGATGTGGGCAGTCAATGGCAGTATATTCGCCTTGGTTTTTGCGATTGTTGTTTTCAGCAGGTTGTTAACCTATGAGACAATGTGGTCTGTGAAATAAAGCAACAAAGTTAAAACAATCCAGAATTTAAGCAGTTCAGTACAATAGATCAAGTTAAGAATTCAAATTGGAACTATGCTTTTAAGTGAGAATTCGAGTTGGGCATCCAAGTGCTAACTCGGCTGCGACCCAAGGAATCTCTCGCGAGTTAAGATTAGATTTCTGGTTCCTTGAAGCGGCAGTTCTTTAGGTCGTAAAGAATAGTAAGGAAGAAGGCTCTGGTTCAAAAGGTGGTGTGAAATTCTCCAAGGGTTAACTCGGCCACGGTTCAAGGGATAACTCGGCCACGGTTTAAGGGATAACTCGGCCACGGTTTAGGGTTTAACTCGGCCACGGTTCAAGGTTAAATCGGTGGAAGATTAGATCGGCAGATTTCCCCCAAGGGTTAATTCGGCTACGATTTAAGGGTAAGGTCGGCCAAAGGTTAGGTCACCCAAAATTACTGGGTCGCGTCCAGGTCAGTATCTCATTCCCCTCAACCTGTTAACCCGCTAACCGCTCCATCCACAAAAAACCCTCACTCCATTCACGCTGTCTCATTCATGATATCGGATCATCCACTAAGTCAGTTCAAAATCACCCAAATTCAATGCTTATCCATCCTAACGCAAATCAAAATCAACTAGCCAGAAGCAGTACACCATCTCCATCTTCTCGTCGATCATTTAGAGCCAAAACCAAGCAAACTCAAGCTCATAAACTGCTGGCGCAATGAGGTTCGCAGTAAAGCAGCGCGCAAGAGGTGGGTTCGGTTTGAATAGAATCGATGATAATAAGGGATCAAGGGAAGAGAATGTTTTACTTACGTGATGAACAACAAAGATTATCGGTGATTTTTTGGAATGGAATCGCCTTTTGGAGCTTGAGAAAGTCTTTAATGGCAGAAGCAAGAGAGTAAGTAATGAGAAGAAAGGAGAGAATATGCGACTTATAGTCGAGAGACCTGTAGCGGTGCGTGTGACCAAACTGTTAGGTCGTACACGACCTACCGACCTAAAGAGTGGACGAGTAAGAGGATATCGAAGCACACGACCAAACCAATAGGCGTATACTTCGAGGGGCAATTGTTAACTCCGCCTCGGTTTTGACTCAGTGACTTGAAATAATACCGACCTAAGACTCAAAGAGATGCCGACCTAAGGCTTAACAGCGGTGCCGACCTAAGGCCTAAGGGGTATGCCGACCTAACACTTCAACAAGTATGCCGACCTAATACTTTAAAAAGGCTACCGATTCAACATAGATACCGACCTAACAGTCTAGGGAGATTGCCGACTTAACTGGTTGCCGACCTAACTGACTTAACAGGAATGCCGACCTAAGGCCGAAAAAGGATACCGACTTAAGAGAGGTGCCGACCCAATGCTCTAACAAGTGTACCAACTTAAAACTTAAAGAACGCCGACCCAAGATAGCTACCGACCTAAGTCGCGGCCGACCTATGACCAATGTTAAGTCGGTCACGGCCTAAACAAAGGAAGGTAAGTTCAATGCAGCTACTTGACATAGTGGCCTCTTAACTCGTACACGGTCCAGGACTTACCAGTTGGACCGTGACTTGCGACTTACCAATTTAACTTGTCCATGACCTAAAGCCACTGAATATAAGCCCGATGCCATATTACTGAGAAGAGGTGGTGTTGACTCGGAGGCGACCTAGGACTTGTACAAATGAACTCTTGTGAAGCTATGGAGGGGCCAGATGAATCGACCACGACCTACCTTAGACCGGCCACAACTCACCTTAGACCGGTCATGACTTACGACCTAAGGGGGGGATTTTCCCTATAAATACCAACCTACCTCAAGCGTAAAGGGGGACTTTTTGGCCGATCTCTTGAAGCACCAATACTCTGTTGAATTCTCGACTCATTCAACACTTCAAGTACGAAAGACATCTCAACTAACTTCGAGAGGAAATCTAACACAATCTACATGGATTTAAAGAATTCTTCTACATCAAAGTTCTAGTTGTTTGTCTCATCGGAATTGTAATTGAAGATTGTTGTAAAAGTTCTAATCAATTCAGTAATAAAAAGAGTTAAAGTGGACGTAGGCTTACCCTAAGCCGAACCACTATAAAAACTGTTGTTTTTTTCTGCTTTTTCTGTGATTTCTCTACTTGTTTGTAGTTCCCGTGTACACGGGTGGTGCTTTCACTCAACTTCAATCTACACTGGGGTGTTAGCATCTGATTTTTACGTTAACAGTATAGTTACCGTTCGAGGTTCTATACTATACGTATAAACTCATTCGTTCTTCTAGGACGTATATAAGGAAATCCGTCAATAGAAATGGCTAGGAGGTGATCTCTGATCTTATTTTCATCTTTGTATTTCCTAAACAACCAGGGTTGAGTTTACCGAGAAATAGCGAACGATGTTTCAAAGAGAGCGGGATTGGGTTTGTGATCCAAAACCACTTCGATCCAATGAGTACATTTTCGAAAGGAAGACAAGAGCTTGGAGTCAAAGATGGAGCAGTGAAGTGCAAGGGCTAGTCACTACTAATACCGAGGATGATTCCAAAATGGATGTAGTAGGAGTAGTGCCTTCGGTTCCATTAGGACCGGGAACAGACTTGTATGGATGAATGCTATCAGTACATTGTCAATTAAGGACAATGAGCATTCTAAGTGAATATTTCTAAAAAGATAATGCTAGTCATCGAGCCTCATCAACTAGGAATGACTGAAAATCAGGGGATATGCAGCATGGCTAAGTCGGTAACACCCAATTAGCGTAAGATTTCCCCTCTCTAGATGTCCATTTTATTCGGCTGTATGGGCGGTTGTTGATCCCAACGGCGGGGTGATCTTATTTAGACTATCCAGTAAGGGGTAGCTCTAGTCTTGTGTTGCAAGGGATCAGGAGTGGCACTCGGTATGCTGACCTAGAATAGGTACCGTGACAGATGGTACCCCAGTGCCTAGTCATTAGTTGGAAATCCATTCTCCGTACGTGCCCTTTACGGTTTTGATTATAGAGCCTAGTATGCTGGAATTTAATAAATGTAACAATTTTGGCTATTTGAATAAGTATTTGTACTTAGACGCTATTATAATATCGAGGATTTTGATAAAAATGTTTTGGTTATCATAAGGTAAAAACCCGGCATGCTTATTTATGTCGTGGTCTTACGAGATACCTTTGATTTCAGAGGATTTTGAAAATTTTAATAATTCAATTGAGTGTGTTTTCTCACGCTTGTTTTCCAGACTGACTCGGGTGTTATTTTATTATAACTCTAGGGTCAGACTGAGTATTACAGATACACGATAGGATGTTGTGGAGCTTAGAAGACGAGCTGGATGGCGAGACGTATCACACGTACTTTACATATATTTCGCTGTGTATGGTGTATTGTGCATTCAGTTTTGTGGGGATAAGCTATCATAACTGTCTGGTATTATGCTATTGATTATGTACTCTGATGATTGTACGTATTAAATAGTTATAGTTCTTTTGTATAAAGATCAGTTGTTATCTATTATATGATGTTCCGCTGCGATTGTGAGATTGTGATGTTGTTTTCTATTTTCTTCTTCTACCTATTTCTTCTTTTCCCATAATGGTTTGTATTTCCGTCCAATTTGAGTTTAACTGATGTAGCATATTTTTGACTCAAAGGTACGGATTTGCGGCCGTTGCATCGATTGAACGTTAAACGACCCGAAAAGCCTGTTTCGCCTCCAGAACGAAAATGGATCATCCCATATATCAAAATAGACGATTTAAATATTTTTAAACTCAATGGAACAGGTTTCAAGTCCTAATTCCATCATATGAAGAAGTTATGTTAAAATCAACTTATTTCAAATTGGTTTCAATTAAATTGATTTATAGGCGTTTTGTGTCCATATGATCGAATGACAAGTCCGATTGTTGCGAAACTTGAAATCCTATAAAAATTCACCTTTACGGATCCGATGAAACTGGTTTCCTCAAAATCCGAGTCAGTGGCCAAAATGGTTATTCCACATTATTTAAATAAATTAATATTAAATTAATTAAATCACTTCTCCAATTCAAATTTAATAAATCAAAATTTATATCATTTTGGCTTGCTTAGAAAATTATAATCCTTTATGACAATTTCTATATCAATTTATTACTGAATGTTGCAAATACTCCGGTGTTAAGTTTCAATTTCAATAAGTTCAGTAATCATAAATTTGATTTCCAATAAATTCATTTAGTTGATTTTAAATCCGGTTATTAAATAAATTATCATCTTATGGATATAAGTATCATTGGTTTATGTCTTAGTACATTAATATTCTCTAATTACCAATTAACTTTACATTAACTGCACTCATTAAGTGAATTAATTGCAATTGATTACAAATTAAATTTAACGAATGAAATAAATAGGTAACTTATAACAATTGTCACCATTAACTTTAATTTTCACATAAGTTTATTAGTTACCAACCAATGTTACACTTACTTATATAATATTGGTTTTATTCAATCACCATTTATTATGTTATTTCATACATTAATTCAATATTTACATTTGTTTTCCTATAATCCATTTATAACCAAGTATAACCTTTTCAATAGTTTCAATTGACTGAAATTTCGTTCAAATTATAAATGATTAACTTTAATTGACATTGTTACGTTTCATTTTAGTTAATATTTCATTATTTAATTACAAATTTTATTTCTTTCAAAATTAAATTACCAAAGTCTTACAAAAGTAATAATTTTTAATTATCGAAAATTACGGGTCGCTACAATATCACTCAATACTAAATTCAATTTACGAATCATTTCATAAAAACATAACTTCAAGTTTGTCAACATTTTATAACTTTAAGTTCATACTCATATAATACTCCACTACATCCTAAGAGTATATATAGAACATCAAATTCATTTTACTTAACTTGAAAAAAATTCAAAATTTGTTTTAACTTGCTACCTTCACAATTCTAGAGTTACAAAAACTCAACTTTTTTATATCTTCACAAAAAACATTTGACTTCAAGTTCTACAATAATCCGAAAGTTTTCAAGATTTCAAAATCATAGAAAATCCTAATTTAGTTTAACAAATGAGAACTGTCGTACAACATATCATACAATGATGCCCAGAGCATACCGTTATAATGCATAGGTTGCATGTGTCCAATAAAATTACATAACAAAGTTTCACTTATTTATTAAACACACTTTACTCCAAAAGGGAAAACATGAAAAGGTATTATCATTGATTAGAGGCTATGCCACTACCACTTGGTCCCTCACTATAGTATACATATGAAACTTTTCTACACCAAAAAGTTCATATCAAATTTCTTTTAAAGCAAAACTTTAGTACTAAACACCGGGTTTTATTTCAAATCATTTGAAATAATACATACATATACCTTTTGCATATCAAATCATACTTTCAAAATTGAATCAAAATCTGTGTTACTAAAAAAACTATAGCATTTCCCACTTTGAAGCATAAAAATGACTGCTAATGATACTGCATTCATCATTAGAATTATTTTCAAGTGACAGAAGTGAGTTCAGTACATCTAGGTTATGCTTTAGACTTAACCAATTTGCATAATAGTACTAAGTATCATGATCTGATTCTCTTGAAACAATTTCCAAAGTATATACGTCCAAATAATGCAAAATTATTCTTCTAAAATCTTGAAAAACATTTGCAAAGTCACCACGATTTAAGTTGTCAAAATATCAATTTAAATCCTCTTCGTTTATAAACCATATTTTATAAACCATACTTACATAAAATCATTTTCTTACATAAAATCTTTTCACAATGTTTATTTTCAAAGCACCTTATCTTTTCTTTAGATTATAATAAATAACTTTTCCTAAACCTAACTTTTAATCCAGCATAGTCATCGAATGCCTTATAGTCAAACTGTGAAACTCAATTCATAAGGTGTTTCATTTTAATGCATATACAAATAATTTCTACCTAACCCATGAAGAAGAAAGGAAAAACTACTCACAAATTGATCGAATACAAGTCAAAAATCAAAAAATATTAGTCAATGCTCATAAACTGGTCGAGCATGACTAAACTAACTGATGATGGTTAATGAATGAATATTTTTGATCCCTATATTAAATTAACTACATTACTAGCTTATAATTTTATAAGTTACCATATATAAGATCTTTAACTTTAGTTGTTGGAATTCCCTTTAAGTCATACGTTTATAACAAATACAAATACACTCTTATATTTAATACATTGAACCCATGCTAGGGCATTCCATTACCCTATCTCTTAATGAGTCATACCCAACCAAAGCCATGGTTCTCGCTTAACCTTCAGCTCAAATACTAGCTGTAATCACTTGCCTTTTCGACCATCGAATGTCGACACTAATACATCCATGGTATCCACATGTCAAGCATTTAATAAGAAGGAAAAATTCTCAGGGTAAAATAAAAAGAAATAGAAACAAAACAAAAAGGAACAGAATTGAACAAGATGCCCTTTCTTTGAAATAACTCCATCCTTTCGTATTTTGAACAATTTTTCTATGTTTAGATAGTATCGAGGAACCAAAGGTGGATAGTATAGACAAGGTCGTGTAGGTGAGGCCTTAGTTGAGTTTTTCTTCACTCTTCCATGAATATGAGAGATTAGAGCGTAAGAGGTTTAGTGGCTTGGAGATGATCATAGTAGTCTAGACTTGGATCAAGCTGTGCGACCGTATATTCGAGGATATGGAGCTGGATGATGCATGATGCATCGATTAGCATCGCGACATCTAACAGATGCGGGCATGGATTAGTGGAGTTCTATCATAACTGATTCCTAAAGAATGACTTTTGTTGGGCCAATTTAAGGAGGAATTAAAGAGGAAGTTTTTCCTAGAAACTGGAAAGACTTTCTTTTTCAAAGCTTCCTCGATTTGAAGTTAAGGGTCATGACTATGAGGGAAGTTGATAACCAATTCACTAACTTGTCTCGGTTTAGGCCTGGTATGTTAGACATGTTGTTTAAGATAAATGAGATGTTCATCGTAGGTATGTGCCTGGAATTCAAGACTAATATCACTAATCACATCATAGGGTCTTATGTAAATTTGGTGAATATGGGATTGAGGTTTGAAAGTTTAGCTCCAAAGCCGTCTATTTTTGCACTAGTAGAGACAGCAAGCGAAAATTTCAACTATCGAGAGATATTTCTAGTATATTCTGCACTAAGTGGGATGAAGAAGCAAGTTGTTTGGAACTATCGATTGGTAGAGGATGACAGGTGGTAGAAGTGCCATTAGTTTTGAAAACTTCTGGTAAGGTACCGAAATTAGAGCCATAGAAGGCCTTGGCATAGTTTGCACCGAGGTGCTGCTACAACTACTATCAACCTAGTTAGATAGTTAAGGATTACCCAATGCTTAAGAAGGGGAAGAATCATGAGTTTTTGCTATTGTTTTGGCACCTTCCACTTCTACTGCTGTAAAGGGGAAGTAGGTTCTAGAAGGTATTCCATCTATTTTTGGTATTCCTATTCATGTGTTATTTGATACCGGTTCTTCTCTTAGTTTCATTATTCCTGTTGATAGATTGAAACTTGAGCTTATCTTGGCTTTAGATTCTATTTGTGTATTGAATCATGTTGGGGGCTCATCTAAGCATGGCATGATTTGTTTAGGAGTTATGATTACTTGTACTAATTGACTCGTTTCTTGCAATTTATATATTCTAGGCTCTATGGTTTTGATGTCCTACCTGGATGATTAGTTTCCATAGTACCATGCAGTCCTAGATTGTGTAAAGTGGACTATATCATTTAGAACAGGTGAAGGGAAGATTCTTGTAGTATCTTGTAAAGAGATAAGCTTACTTATAACTAGTTTTCTTTATTCTTTTGATGTGGCGGAGGAGGATTTGGTTCCAATCTTGGTTGTTCAGGAGTTTTTGGATATCTTTAAGGAGGTGTTGGGTTTACCACCTCACTGGGAGATTGAATTTATCATTGATTTAGTTAAAGATGCAAAACTTATAGTGTTGCCTATTCATAGGCTCGGACCAAAGGAGAGACTGGTGCATTCTAACTATTATAGTGATTTATTATAGAAGGGCTTGATCCAACCAAGTCATTCGAATTAAGGAGTACCCATCATCTTTACTACGAAGGCAGATAGTACCCAAAGACTTTGTGTAGATTATCACGAGCTCAATAAGCGGACCATTAGGAGCAAGTATCCTTTGTCGAGGATAGACGACTTGTTCTATCAACTTCATGGAGCATAAGTGTTTTCTTAACTTGTTCTTGCTTCGTGGTTCCATGAATCGACGGTGGCAAAGGAGAGTGTAGCTTTTAGATTCAATCAGTTTATAAGTGGTTAGTTTTTTCGTTCGATCTAACTACTGCTCTAGTATATTTCGTAGACCTAGTAAATATGGTTTTTCGAGATGTGTTGAATAAGTTTGTTCTTGTGTTTATTGAAGATATTCTGGTCTACTCCAAGACTTAGAAGAAACATTCGCACCGTCTAAGGACTATATTAGAAACATTAAGAGCATGTGTTAAAGGCAGTGTTCTTGAAGCTTTACTATTAGCATTCAAAAGCTTGGTTCTTGGGTCTTATTGTTTCGACAAAGTGTATTTCTGTTGATCCCGCTAAGGTTGTGGCGATTTAGGACTAGAAGAGGCCATAAAGCGCAACTGATATTAGGTGCTTTTTTGGGTCTAGCAGCTTATTATAGGAGATATTTATAGGATTTATATAGGATTCTCCACGACTTAGAAGGAACATTCGCACAATCAAAGGATTTTATTAGAAATATCAAGATAGCACATGTTAAAGGCAAAGTTCTTGAAGATTGACAAAGAAAGATGTCAAATTTGTGTGGACAGATAAATGCAAACAAGCGTTCTTAGAGTTAAAAGCAAAGTTGACCAGTGCTCCTTTTCTTTCTGTGCCAAACGGAGGTAAGGGTTTGACCGCTTACACTAATGCATGTGGTACAGGTATAGGTGATGTGTTGATGCAATATGAAGGGTTATCGTTTATGCGAGTTGGTAGCTCAAACTGCATTAAATGAGGTATGCAACTCATGACTTGGAGTTGTTAGCAGTGGTATTGCATTGAAGATTTGGAGGCATCTTTTACTAGGTGAGAGTTTCGAGTTGTATGCAGGCCATAAATCCATGACATATCTCTTCACATAGAAGGACTTGAACGTGAGGCAACAAAGGTGTAAAGAGTTTCTTACGGTATATGATCTAGATATTTTATATACTCTAGCGAAACTTAATGTTATAGCTGATGCATTAAGTAGGAGGTATGTAGTTATGGCAAAGATTAAGGCTCGTCCGACCT
The DNA here is from genome assembly GCA_030765085.1 of Allium cepa. Taxonomy (NCBI): domain Eukaryota; kingdom Viridiplantae; phylum Streptophyta; class Magnoliopsida; order Asparagales; family Amaryllidaceae; genus Allium; species Allium cepa. Next base: position 363,813,538 of record CM060942.1, read on the forward strand.
TGATCAACCATATTGAAGGAAATCAGCTTAAGGACCTTCATATTGCCATGATGGCTAAGGTTGTGAGCGAGAATGAGTTACTTGAGAGGTGGCCAGGATTTGAGGTGGATAGCCATAGAATTTTGAAAATAAATTGTAGGTTATATGTTCTGAATGTTGACTAAATTAGAAAGGAGGTTCTTGTGGAGAGTCATCATTTAGTGTTTACAATACGATGTATCAAGACATGAAGCAGACATTCTAGTAGGAGGGCCTGAAGATGGATGTTTCTATCTTTTTGAGCAGGTATACTAACTACCAACATGTAAATGGTAGTCACCAGATGGCGATAGGACTGCTTCAGCCGCTTACGGTTCCAGAGTGGAAGCTGTAGCAGATTTTTGTGGATTCATCTACGGTTTGCCTAGTTTTAGAAGAGATAACGAAGATGTGTGGGTTATTGTAGATGGATTGACCGTAAGTATGTATTTCTTACTAGTCATGACTATGAGGACGACTTCTAGTTGAATTAATTATACGTTAAGGAGATTGTCAGAGTACATGGTGTTCCTTGTGATATCGTGAGTAATAGGGATCCGATATTCACAAGCCAGTTCTATAAGGGTTTGCTGGAGGCATTAGGGACCGAGCTTAGTTTGTGTACCACTCATCATCTGCATACTGATGGGCAAACAAAAAGGGTGAAACAAGTGTTGGAGGACTTGCTTTGATCATCCATTTTAGATTTTGGAGGTTCGTTGAAAGAGCACTTAGTAGTTGTTGAGTTTCCATACAATAATAGTTTTCAATCCAGTATAAAAATGGTACCATTTGAGGAATTGTCTTGAAGGCTTTTCAAATCTTCATCATGTTGGGTATAACCTTGAGATCATCTAGTGCTTAGGCTAGATATGATTTGGAAGGCAACATATAAGATAATAGAGATTAGGAAGTAAATCAAGGAAGTGCAGAATCGATAGAAGAGATATGCAAATGAGAGGGTAGGGACTTTGTAACATCATAATTTTAGTGTAACATTTTCAAGAAATTTAATTGGACATATTAAATAGAATAATGTAGTGGAAGATGGAGATGAAATTTGAAAATTTATAAGGTTGAGCCATCATTAATTAATTAAGTAAGATTGCTTAGACTTAATCTAAGGAGGAATAAATGAGAAGGGCACATTAGGAATAGATCTACCTTTTATCTTCAAAACCCTCACCCTCTCATTCATTCTCATTTTACAACATCAAAACAATCTAGAACATAAGTGAATAGGCCAACCATTACTAGGGAAACTAGAAGAGGAAAATTAAGTCAAAATAAAGGGAAATAAAGGGAATTAAAGGCTTTATCAAATCTCAATTCCTACAACATATCTATGGTGAATAATAAGTGAACCATCTTTATTTTTTATTCTTAAAGTCGGCCGTGGGTAGTATTCGAATTTTTTTGATAGTTTTTGCCAAGATATGATTATATAATCATTCGATAAAATAATGATTTATGGAATTTTTATGAAACTATTTGAACGGTTTTAAGGGTAAAACCTAAGGTTCTAATCTTTAATTGCTTTTGTTTCTGATATATTTAGTAAAATGGTATTCTAGAAATGTTTTTTCAATTTTATAAATTTTCAAGTTAAAATGAATATATTATGAATTTCCTAAGGAGAAAATAGTGTTTATTCGGGTTTATATTAATATAAATAATTAAATAATGTTTAGATCTTTAAATTTTATAAAGGAAAGAATTTGATAATTCTGAATTTCTGTGAATTTTATGGATTTTTCCCAAGTTTTTATGAATTCTATAGATTTGTTATGCGAGAAAGGCATTTTTAAATTACTAATTAATTAAGGATATTAATTAATTGAGTTGATAAATGTTTTGGAAAAAAATTTGTTTCAGCAAATCAGAAAAGAAATTGGAAAGTTGTATTGTAAACCAATCATATTTTGACAAGAATTGAGAGCAGGTAAAAAGAATTTACTTTAGAAAGGAAGAAAACAATTTTTATGATCATTATAACTATGCCACTATTATGCTACATTCCCATGTTGTTTGGCGTCAATATGAAAGACGACATCGACATGTAATAATGAGTGGGATACTTATATCGTAAGTATGGGATGCATTTGTCCATGCATGCAACATCATCAGTATGGGGATAGCGCATCTCAGGGGTGTGGGAATCATTGATAGCGTAGTCATCAATGCTGATGTTATATGTTTTGCGGGATAATAGTCGAAATACCATGCTCTCCCTATTACTTCAACAATGTTGTAAGTAATTATTTTGACTTAAAGTAACAATTTCATCGTTCATCAATGTTTGTATCGTATAATTCTTTGTCTTTGGCAACCTTTTCAAGCGATATTGGTGCCGCATTTCTCCTATGTTGCCACTAAGGCTTTATAGGCCATATTGCCTTGTTTTTATGTTAACAAAAGTTTTGTTTTAAAAAGGTGGATAACTTATATTATATGTGTTAACGCTAAAATTGAACGCTAACACGCTGGTGTCAGTAGAGATTAGGTGAAAGCACCACCCGTCAATACGGGAATTAGAAGTAAGTAGAAAAGTCACAGAAAAAACAGTAAAGAGACAACAGTTTTATAGTGGTTTGGCTTCAAGTTAAGCCTACGTTCACTTTAATCTTCTTTATTGCTGAATCGATTACAACTTTAAAACAATCTTCGATTACAACACTACCAAGACAAATAGCTAAAACTCCGATGTAGAAGAACTCCTTGAATCCATGTCGAATGTGTTAGATTTCTTCTTGAAGTTTGTTGAAGAGTCTTTCGTGTTTGAAGTGTCGGATGAGTCGAGAAATCAGCAGAGTATAGGCTTTCCAGAAATGAGCCAAAGATCAGCTCTTCGGTGGTGTAGGCATGGTATTTATAGGAGATTCCTGGAGTAAGTCGTAGGTCGTGAGCGACCTAGGGGTAGGTCGTAGGTCGAGAGCGACCTAGGGGTGTGGTCAGCTATGTTGCAGGTCGTAGGCGACCTAGGGGTTAGGTCGCAGGTCGTGAGCGACCTAAGGAGTGTGGGTTACGGCTTAATAGGCTTGCACTTGGTTACTTGAACAAGTTGGTAGGTCGTAGCGACCTAGGAGAGAAGCCGCATAAGAAGTTGCGGCTTATGGATTACCTCGGTCCATTTAGGTCGTGAGGGACCTAATGAAGAAGTAGCATGCATGCGGCCTCACACTGTCTTAACCCGTTAGGTTGTTAGGGGTCTTTTAGGTCGCTGACTTGTTAAGTCGCTAACCCATTAGCTCGCTGACTCGCTTCATGCTTTAGGTCGCTAGCTCGCTGATATCTTTAGGTCGCTAGCTCGCTGATATCTTTAGGTCACTAAGTCGTTGATAACTTTAGGTCGCTAGGTCGTTCTTCCTTTAGCTTGGTAGATCGTTGCCTTCATGGAGTCACTAGGTCGTTAACTCGCAAATCTTTAACCCGTAGAATCTCTAGAGTCTTTAGATCGTTAAGTCGTTAGGTCGCTATATGCTTAGGTCGTTAGATTGCTTATCTCATTAGGTCGTTAGGTCGCTATATCACGCTAGGTCGCTAGTTCCCTTCGAGTGTTTAAGTCGCTGTCCAGAATGATATTAACATTTTCCCCTCAAAGTGTACGTCTATGTCATAGGCTGTGTGCTTCGATCTAAATTGCTCTAGGTCGTGAGCGAATCAACTGGCTCGTTAGCTCGTGTGCCGTTACGTCTTCCTCTCTCTCCTATATAAGCCATTAGCTCGCTTCTTCTTCCTTACTTAACTGCTTTGACAACCTGCTCTTCCATTAACGAACCTTCGAGCTTCCAAGGGCGAATTCAATCTAACCAGTCGTCAATTCATCTTTACCATCGTATTGCGTAAGTGGATTCGATGATGAATTCGATCTTTATCCAACTATGTTCATCACCGAATTGCGAATCCCCATTTTTTGACCTCAGTCCAACTCTATACGTCGCGTTTCACTTTCGAGCCATGTTGCGATCGTTTTTCGATCGCCATTAGCTATGTTGTTGCCGCTATTCATGAGAGCACGACAGTTTGATGGATCTGCGTTGACTTGAATCAATTTTGGGTGATTTGGTGGTATGGAGAGATGATGGTTTTAATTGTAGGTGATAACGGGTTATCGGATCATAGGTTAGCGAGCTATTGAGTGGAGAGGAGTTAGTGGGTTAAGGAAAGTATGGCATAGCGATTTTGACAAGAGATAGCTCGAGATTGTTGAGTTACATCAGAAGCGATCTAGGGAATCTGAGTGACATAAAAACCTTTACGTCTTGACAAACCAACCGATTTAAGAATTCTTACGACCTAAGGGAGGCTAAATGACCTAACTTCTCGAACGACCTAACTTCCCGCGATATAAATCGTAGGTCGCGTATTCATTCAAGCGACCTAGGACTTAGCCTGTTCTGCACTGCCTTGAACTCTTTGGCGCGAACAAGCGACCTAAGAGAGTTTGACTTATGTTAGGTCGTTGGATTTGATCTGGACGACCTAAATAGTCCCCGAGCTAGCTTGAGTCATTCCTGCGACTTTAGGACTTGAACACTTTTCAATTCGAATGAACATGACATTGTTGAATTGAATTCTCAACTTGAACTGCCGAGATAACATGCTTGAACTTGTTGCACTTCTTTACAGATTATATTAACTTTTAATGCTAATATCCTGTTAAACACAACATTTGCGGAAAAATGGGATGAATATACTGCCACTGATCGCCCACATTGAATGACAGATTACTCGATAAAGGATAATCAATTTAAATTATATGAAGTGCCATGAATCAACAAATTCAATTGGAGTATTAAAGCAAAGCAATATTAATCAATTAAAGCTGATTTGTTTGCATCAACACTGCACTTGCATTCGGACTTAAAGCAACAAGCCCTGAAACTTTATAATTGACAAATGCCTATTAGTTTAATTTCAGTTATATTTGCTTGTCGTTTTATTAGTTTTGCACAACACCTCACATATTTAGGAAACGTGCACCTTCACATTTGAATAACCAGTTCCTTGTGTAGAATGTCTTCTCAACAAGAGGAGGTAGTAGGGCAAGCTAGAGGGGCCTTCCCGATAGCCAATCCACTGGATGATCCCCTAGAAAGGATTACAACTACCCTGAATCAACGGATGTTCAACCAAATACGCATTCTGTTTGTTATTGCTGAAGCAGATGCTTTACTTCCTAGGCCAAACGATACTGCTGACAGGCCACCTCTCGGTTTCATCGTTCTCAATCGCCAGATGTGCTTGAGTGGAGCTATTCCTCCTTTCAATGATTTTCTTCAACAACTCCTTCTCCGATTGACTATCTCTCCTTTCCAATTGCATCCCAATGGCTACGCCATCTTGATGGGACAGTGTGTACTATTCAGGAGGACACTTGATCGTCTTCCGAGCTTTGAGGAGATTTTCTTATTATGCCCGTTTGCGAAAAACAAAGATCATCCCTCTATCACACTCGTGAGGAGCGCCAGGAACCGTAGACTGATCGTCGATCTTCCAAAAAGCGTCCACGGTTTCTTGAATCAATTCTTCTTCGTTCGCTGCCCCCTAGGATTTTAAGCCATCTGGAGAGTTGGAAGTAAGATTGCTTATCCCCGTTCTTTCCATTCGAGCTTTTCAAAGTCCGAGTTGCTAGGTGCTAACTTCATTCTTTACTTTTACAACACTTCCTCCTCCCTCTAAAGATCCCAGCCACAAGCCGACTTTTGAAAGATTAAGTGCCGTGACGGTTGAGGAAAGAAGTACTAAATTTTTGCTAAAAGAGAAGTTTCTGCACCAGTTCGGACTCCTGCACTCTTCCTGTTCTACTCAGCCTCATGAAGTCCCTGATTCTCCAGTAGAGACATCAGATGCCCTCGTTTCTATCGAAGAACTTACACCAAAAGAACTGCTGTCGAGGCTTCACTGGTGAAGTGTTCCGCTTCTATTGATATTGCGAGGTCATCTGGCAAATTTGCACTTGCCCCGGTCATTGAGGGAGAGGAATATCCTCAACTATCCGTGTAACGACCCTGAAATTTAGACCCAGTTTAAAAATTTTAAAATTGCTTATTTAGCGTAGAATTTTAAATTTTCACAAACAAATTCCGATGCTATTCAAACTTCATATTTGGAATGCGTCTAATTAAACAAAGCAACTGGTAAATTTTCGTTCGAAAATATGAAAGTTTACTTCGCGCGTAAACTTACTTGAATTTAAATCAGTTAGTAATTAATAAAAATAAGTCGTTTTCGAAACCTAAATATTTTTACATAGAAAAATTCTAAATCGTCTTCTGAGCAAGACGTCATTTTTCGTTTTTCCAAATTCGAACTTCTTTAGCTCCGTCGCTCTTATTTTTCGATGTTTTACTACATTTTCCTTCAGTAGAAAATTTTGAATTTTATAATTCAATCGTACCACTATTATCTGAATACCGTTTTGATCGTCTCGTCGTGTTGACCTCAACGGTATATTTATTTCTGTATTTTGGGGATCCGGTGTACAACAGAAGCTATAAATGGTTCGTTGTAACGGTACCCTAAATTGTGACTTAACTTTTCCTTTCAGCGTTTCAAAATTTAAAGGTGCTGTCCAACCAGGCAATAAATTGCTTTAATTATCTGTCCATCAATCTTGGGTCCTACTGTTGCTTTTGAAATAAATTCCAACCTTTATTTTCTCCTGTCCGTTAAATCTTTCCATCAGTTAAAACCAATCAATACTTTTCCTACTGTTAAATTTATAAATAAATTCCTTTAAACATTGTAGCCGAATCAAAGCGAGCCTGTTCCATTTCCTTTCCCTTTTGCTTTAATTGATTTCCTGGATTCACGGGCACGTTTGCTTTTTCTTCTGTTATAAAATAATTGGTGATTTATTTCTTCTTTCTGCCTTGTGAATCCACTTCCTCATCTTTCTTTTTCTTTACTTCTCCCTTTCCTATTTTCATGACAGATGCCATTTCTTTTCTAAAAAAATTTTGCACGTAAAGAGAACCAGCTCACATGCAAACAAAATCTACACTCCAATCCTACCGATCCAAACCTCCACGACCATAGCCCTTCAACATTCCCTGTTAGGCCTTGTCTTCAACAGCCCCCGGATCCGAGTCTCCCACTGCCACCCACGCCATGACCACAGCCCGCCACCAGCTCCGCCCCCTACGTCCTCCGTCCCATGTCGCCGGCACCCCGAACCCCACACGCAACTCCTCCCTTAGCCTACGGTTTCCATGCTCTGCCTCCGCATGCCGCCATCCGCTCCCACACTACCGGCCTCCGCGCCCACTGCCCTACCAGCTCCGCCTTCACCACTCGGCCACCCCACTACCAGCTCCATCCCTACCGGCTCCGCCTTGTTTCCTCAGCCACCTTCCACCTGCCAGAGACCCGCTGCCCACCTGACCTCCACCTCAGGGCGGCGAACGCCATGCTCCTCCTCCAAGCCTCTCGGCCACTCTCCACACTCGGCCGAAGGAGGGGAGCAAACCCATCACCGTGCCTCACCCATCAAGCTCCGTCGGCAATCGAGCAAAGCCCCGCAAGTCTCGCCGAACTCCTTCCCTCGGCCGAGAAAACCCATGCGCCTCCGCACTGCACCGTTCACTCATCGACCTACTATGGTTCCGGACTGCACACCCCTCGCCGCCTGGCCTCTCATTTCCTAGTCCTCCAATGTCGAGAACACATGTTATGAATGCATGTATTTCTAGGTAATACATTATTTTATTTAATATTTACTGTTTGCGTGAGTGTATAGATTTATGGATTCTTTTGTTTATATTTGTGCCTATAGTGTCTGTTTGAGCAAGTAGAAGTATATTTTAAATAAGCAAGTATAGTGAAAAATTAGTATTGATTTCTAAAAATTATACACTAGTTATATATCTTTATATTTTAGTTTATACCTGTAAGTTTATGATTACTGCTGCCTGTTGCCTGCTGCCTGCTGCAAGTAAGTGAGGGGTTAGTATATATTACTACTTATTTATAGTATAAGGTTTGGGTTTTGTTGTATATAAGATGTTAGTCTATGGACGATGTTACGATGGAAGTCGTACATTTGACTTGATATTTGGACGGTATATTTTTATGTAGGATTACTATATAGTTACAGTCTTCATTTATTCATATATAAAAGATTAGATGTTGGTTTCTGATATGGTTTAAGTATTGATACTTAAAGTATATCATATACTTTGTCTTCTATAAGTACTATTTTGTGATTTCATACGCGTGATTTGTTTCGACTATAATAGATAGGGATATTTAAAAAAAAATATTATGTAGTGTTCATGTAATAATTTGAGGAAATGATATTATTCTATATAAACTAAATACCGATTTGAAAATACATTTAACATTTTATATATAATATAATGAACCGGTACTATATGGTATATTCTATTTTAAACAAAGTACTAATATATATGTAAAGCTGTATAGTATGTTATACTTAAGTTTCCAAATTTCTTGATTTCTGTTTAAAGATATATAAATATAGTCAATAAAGGCTACTCTATATGTAGGTGTACAGACTTTCGATTTTGATGTATATGTGTTTCATATTGGTTTAATGTGTGTTTATATATATGTGTACTAAATATCAAATTTAAACTGATTCTGATTTAGTTCATCAAATTCTTGATTATCAACCAAGCTCGACCAATTCATTCCAATCCAGCTTTGCTTTGGAATTCGTGCTTGAATTCGTAACTCAATTTCAGTGTCCGTATCTGTGTTCGTATCCGTGCATCTCCTGTCCTCTCTAGCCTCGAAAGGTGAGCAATCACTCACGATTAATATTCTTTTATTTATTAAATTTCCTTTCAATTGGAACGACAATCGAAATATACCGTTGTTATTTATGGCACTGTTATTCATGTATCAGTTCACCTTTGACATCTGATACCGTTATCTATTATGTATGCAAAAATAATCCAGTTTGGTTGATAATTGATTGATTGTTGTTATATTGGATGTTAAGTTGTAATGTATAAAGTGATAAATATTATGCAATTGAGTTTGACGTAGGATTATTAAAATTTGAACCGACATGTATATTGAATTTGATTAGTTAAATTGACCCTTTTAATTATTAAATTAATTGACATATAGAATAGTGATAAATTACACTTTGAACCATTGAACGTATATTGGATTGATTGTTGTAGTATGAAATTGAAATTTAATGACAAGTGGAAAAACCGTATAAAATAATAGTGTAATAATCTTTAATCTACATGAAATGATAGTGTTAGTAATTTGCACAAATAACAATGTGAATTAATACGATTATTTCAGGATTATTCGAATTGATTATTGAATTGTTATTGATTGTTGTTATTGCTTGTTTATTTACTTTGACACCATCCCTGTTATCACACTGCAAGTTCCCTTTGCTATGCTTTGATTTTTGAATTGAAATGGAATCGGGTTGAAATGATAAATACCCAAATGAACTTGACTTAGGATAGAAAATTAAATAAAAACCCGATTGGTCAATAATTTGATTTAAAAGAATATAATGATTTTATTTGAGTAAAGAATAAGGTTTTGAAATAAAATTGGAATTTGAATTTAATGAAAGGAAAATGTCAATATTTAAAATCTGAAACGAATATTTACATAGTAGTGGTTGAAAGAGCATTGTTTTAAAATTAATTATTGACAGTAAAATTTGGAATTATTCATTTAATTAAGTTTGAAATGATGTAATAATTAAATTTAAATTTATAATTAACTTGAAATTATTAAGTTTTGAAATTATTAATAATTAAGTTGGAATTATTTAATAATTGAATAAGATTGAAGTATTTGATAGGTGAATAAAAATTGAATCCTATGATAAGAGATTTAACTTTTGAATAAGTGAATTTGAACTTCATTAATAAATGAAATTAGGTTTCTTTTAAGTTTGGATAGATTATTTAAGTAAGTTAAAGGGAAATTTGATTTCTCGAATACATGAAATTTAGTTTCTTTATTAATTGAGTTTTGGAATTTGTAACTATGTAAAGAATAAGTGAAATTATATTTCTTAACAAGAAACAAATGTGTTTTATTGAAATTAATGTAAGAATTGTAATTTAAGGAATTTGATTTGACAAATGTAATTTAATTAAATTTGTAAGTTTTGATATAATGAAGTTAACTTAAGTGATTGATTTAATGACTTGGAAATTAATAAGAATTGTTTTGGATGTTAAATTAACTTAACGAATCTTGAATAAAGTCGATAAATGGATTTAAATTGATTTGAATATTAAATTTAATTAATTTAAATAATTTCGGAATGAAACTCTTGTACGAACTTGAATCAATATTTGAATTGTTTAAATATAATTTGAAATTGAATTATAAGATTTTGAAATGGTAATTTGGAAGTTTTGAAATGTAAATTACGGAAATTGATATAGAAAGACAAATGGAATGTTATTACGAATTCTAATTGAAATTGAAATTGATTGTTTGAAATATATTAAACGACCAATCGGCGTAATAAATATGTAGTTATTAAAGAGACCGGGATCGGATATGGACATACTCTCTGTCGATACCGAAACCACTTTAATAACTATTATACGAGGAGAGTTGATCCAGAATGAAGTGGATGGTTTGGTGAACGCGTTGACTGAAGAAAGAGAACGATATTGGATGACCCCTGACATGACTAAAACAGGAGCCGCGCCGGGCCATTGAGGTTCGCCATCTCTAGCGGACAAACTTCTTCGATACCATATCTACTACTTTTGTGATTCGATTTGGGTGCACCCCTCGGTTTGGGAGTGTTGTTTCATGGTGTTGAGGTAGTTGCTGGCTATGCTCAACATCAGTCCGGATCACGCAACTACTAGTATCCTAGTTAGTATCGCCTCATGTACCTTGTCATACTGATTATCCTATTCGCGACCACTACGTTTTGTTTTGTGTTATACCTATGGGGTGCCCTCTGATAACCACTAGTTTACGTTGGGGTTTACGGTGCTGTATAGACTATGGCATTATAAAATGTGTTAAGGGGGATAATGGTAACGCCTTAACGCTATTTTAATACTTTATATTACTGATAGACATTATCTACTTAGCGTACGTTACTACCTAGTAGATAGTTTAACGGGTCCTTAAAGGATGGTTATTCCAACATCCTTTGATTTACTTGTATTTCGACTGCTATTTCATTTTAGTTGGATTTATTGATATAAGAATATTAATCCTGACTCGAGTGTCTTGTGTTTTGTTTTACGCTCGGGTCAGACTGAGTGATTCAGCTTTGAGACTCGCCTTTGGAGTTGGAGCTTTGCATGAAGATCCAGCCATCTATTCTGCTTTCAGTATTCGATGATTCCAGTGATGTATTCTGATTTGTACCTGATGTATCGTGTTACTCTTATGATGTATCTGGTTTAACTCTGATGTATCTTATATATTTATATAGTAGCTTCATGAACTACTATCTCTTTTACTTCCGCTGCATATTATTACTCTGTGTTTGTGATCTGTGACTATTTATTTATTGTATATCTTAGTTTTGCAAAATTTAAATTAACAATTCGGTATTTTGAATTATTCAAGTCCGACATGTGCGGATGTGAAAAGTCCAAAATAGCGGGCCGTTACAATCCGGGAGACTGCTGATGAAGGAGCTGAGGGAAAGGGTCCTGCTGGGCACGATGGTGACGACATTTTTGAGGGATTGGGCGACTTGATGATTACTTCACAGGAGCTCTTTAAAGACGATACCACTACTACAAAGTTATTTCTCCTGTAGTTGTAGCGACATCTGTCTTGCAACAAACTCCGTCAGCCCAAGAGTTGACACTTGCTGTAAAATCCGTCATCAGCCCGCAACCGAGGAGTGGTTCGTAATTTGACGTGCATAGTTTGCACGTTACACACGCTTAGGATTTTTTGGCACTTATATGCGTTCAAATTCCTTACTTGGAAGATTTCTGAACTTATCTTTTCTTCATTTTCAGGCTCTGCAATGGGACATAGCGGCTCTTACTATGATGATTTTCAGCGTTATGGGAGACGTGGCTCCTATGACCCCAAGACGTATCTTCCTGCCTCCTGGGAGACCGATGAATAAAGAGCCGCAAGAATAGCCCGTGAGAGGCGTGCTTATGAAGAACGCTACGGGAGAAGGGACGAATGACATGATTCTTCCCCGAGAGAGGATGATTCTCACAAATGAAAATCTCGTTATGACAAAGGGAAAAGCCATGTCGTTGAAGATCCGAGTAAACGGGCCAAACTTAGCGAAAAGTCGGCATCTTAAATTTCTGAATGCCCGCTGCTCCCATCTATTTGGAAATCCCTTCCAGCTCCCCTGCCCTTCAAAGAGCTGATATTCAAACAATCATCAGTAGGCCCCCGTATCAAGTTGGACAGGGTCCGGCTACTCATCAAAGCCGGTTTCCGCACTGGTGCTTAAAACGAGTGCGTTTCGATCTTGATTTGGTCCCAATCGACAAGCAAGCTATGTTGCGAAATCTTGATGCCGTCAAACACGATATTGAGAGAATGCCCGGTTGGCAAAAACTTGTTGACGAGCTTCAAATAGTAAACCACGCAAATCTCGAGCCCATGCTGACTATGGAAAATGATAAATCCGAGTGGCAGAAAACTCTCGATCAGCATGATGCAGAGATGAAGAGCATCGCCGCTTACAATGAGAAGCTTGAAGCGGAGATTGAGAAACTCAAAGAGGATCTTCCCACTTCTTCCACTTCTTATTCTCAAAAAGAAGAAGTGCTTCAAAAACAGGTGAGAGACGCTCACGCCGGGCAAAGAGATGCTGAAGCTAAATTTGAAGCACAATAGCAAGTTGTAGAAAGCTACCGAACTGACGTTGCTCAGTTGCGAGAAAAAACCAGCTCCCGGGACTTGGAAATCGAAATGTTAAAAGCTCGACTTTCTGGAGTTGAAAAAGAGCGTGATGAAGCTATTGCCGGCAAAGCAGCAGCCGAAGAATCTCATATGGCAACTAAAGCCGATATCAGCTCTACTTTATTCGTGTTTTACATTCATAGTGTTTTGGGGCGCGGTAGCCTTAGGTTTTTGGGACCAAAGTACAAAATCACTTTGGCCGATGTGTGGGAAGCCGCACTTGATATGCTTGGAGGCGCTGGATATGCTGAAGCAGATTTGGAGGCACACTATCAAGATGACGATGCACTTGCTGCTCTTGCCAGGGGAAAGGAAAAACTTGCTAAACAGCGAGCCGGAATGGCGGAAGGTGAACATTTAGGGAAGGCAACCATAACCGACCCAGTTCAACCTTCGATTTCGGCTGACATCGATATTGTGGGCTCCAGTTCCCATTCTCCACCTCCTGCTAAAGCTGTCGTTGAAAGTGCAACCGCTCGCACTGGAGATGAGACTAAGGAAAGCACTAAAGCACAGGACTTTGAAATTGACGTAGTAAAGCCTACTTCTCCAGGTAACCTCAATGCTGATCTTGCTCAAGTGGGCTGCTTGTTTACTTCACATGAGCATGATGAACTTTTTGATTATGACTTAAATCTTGACGTGCCACTTCTCCTCTCTTTATGAGAGATACTGATTTTAACTTCTCTTCTGCTGTAGTGAAAGCGCCAAGTGTTGTTCAGACTTCCCCTCCTCTAGCTGTCCCCTCTTCGCCTCTTCAGATTACTCCTCCTTCCGTTTCTCAACCGGGGTCATAAGAGGAGCAGATAGAAGCTCTTCAAGGCTTGGATGACCCGGTCTCTTCACAAGAACAGAAGGCTGAGGAACCAGAAGAAGGCGAAAGAACTCCGGAGCAAACAATTTCTGATGACATAAAGTTGTCTGCACTTTTCACTCCGGGCAGTGAGTCTTCTTCAAGGAAGAAGGGGAAGCGTGTAATCTCGAACAAAAAGAGGGAAGTTTCTGCCAGTGAAGGAAAAGCCGAAGAAGGTCCCATTTCACCCCTTTCTCCTTCTTTCCCTACTCTTACAAGCCGACCCAAAAAGTTAACCATCCGGCCAAGTGAGGGCTCCAAAGGTGGCAGGAAGAAGAAGTGATGGGTTTGGTCCTACGCTTTTCATCTTGCTTTTTGCTTCTTCTTTTTTGCTTGTATGTATAAAGGCTTGTGTTGACCGGAGACTGTGCGGGTACCGGTCCCCGCCTTCTTTTTATTTTGAAACATGCACATGTATAAAATCTTCATAGTATGGAATAAAATGATTCTTTTACTTGTACAAACTTCTGTCTGCATTTGAGAATGCATTTATTCTTTTTTTTCATACAAGTTTCTTTATTTTCCTTGTGTGATGTTGGAGTAAACCAGTGGTATGTTACTAGAGCATTGCTTTTATGAATGTAACTATGTTATGTTCCTCCCATACCACGGTTTATTGCAATCTCATTCACATTGGCAAGATTTTGGAGAACAACTCTTCTGTTTCGAGAAGACTTGTACTCTTTCTTTGGAGAACAAATTTTCCATTTTTGAGAAGGCTCGTATTCGTACTTTAGAGAATAATTTTTCCATTTTAAGGAAATATTTCTCTGATTCAGTAGAATGTGCCTTGTATTGGTGAAGTCTTCCCTTTTTTTATATACACTTCAGCTTTCTGAAACGACCCGACTTTCTTACCACAGAAAATCACACCATCTGTAAGAAAGAAAGAGATAGAAAAGAGAATAGAAAGAAGAGAAGAAAGAAAACAACATCAGAATCTAAACAGCGGAACGGATAAATTATATTAATAACATAAACATTACATAGTTTACAACCACTATCAGAGTACACAGATATACAGCACATACTAGACAGTTATAAACACCTGTCTAGTTATTACAACTCAATACAATGCAGAGACAACACAGATCACACAACGGAATACTAATATCTAACGCAGAAGCCTCCTGCTCCATTGCTCCTTCATAATTCGTCAAAGCAAACCTGAATCCTAACCTGAATCCCTTGGCTACTCGTAAAAATTTGAGTACCCAAGAGTTTAGGAAAAACAAAATAAACTCCGGGTCAGACATGGGTCTGGTGTGAGTAACAGGTTCAAGTTGCTTAATTTTCAAAAACCTTTTGAAAAGAAAAGTATCATGTAAGACTTTCCACACATAAACATGGAAAAGTTTTTACCTTACGCTAACCAAAACATTTGATAGGAAATTCGGTGATATTATAATAGTGTCTAGGGTTTTCAAATAAATAAGAAATAGCCGAAATTGTTAAATTTATTAAATTCCAGCTACTAGCCACAAAAGTGGGTAATACAATCAAAACTGTTGGCACTTATTGGATTTTGGATTCCATACAATGGCAGGGCTACTGGGGTACCGCCCATCACAGTACGTAGCCTAGATCAACCTACTGAGGAGTACGCCCGCTCCCCTGCAACATAAAGCCAGACCCATTCCTTACTGAATAGTTTCGAACAAGATAACCCCGACGGTTGGAGCTCAAAAACCGTCCACACAGCCGAAATAAAAAGGGACCTCTAGACAGGGGTAAATCTCACTCTCAAGTGGGTGCGACCCACGAAGCCTTGCTGCACCTCCCCTGTTTTACCCATTCCCGGTTGATGATGCTTGAGGCTACGATTACCTTTATAGGACGCATCACTTAGAATGCTCACCGTCCACCTGACGATGTTCTGAAAGCATTCAATCCATACAAGTTCGTTTCGGGTTCGAACGAAACCGAAGGCATTATCTTGTTACACTCATTTTGGATTCACCCTTAGAGTTAATGACGATAACCCTTGCACTCTGAATCACCATCTCGAACCTATAAGAACTAATTCCGTCAAAATCACTACGGAATCACCCACAGAGTTATACTGACTCATAGTCCTTACAACTTGAGTCTTCACAAAGCTCCATTTTGATTCATGACCTAACATTATTTGGAATCGATGTGGTTTTCGGATATCCAAATATGGAAACCCGATCCCGGTCTCATCAAAATCCAAAGCGTGTCTTTTAAGTCCAAGTTGTTTTAAAGGTTTTAAAACAATTCAATACAGTATCTATATACACACAGATAGATAATTCATGAATCATAACTGATTATCAACATTATCATATAACTGGTAACCCACATTATCAATATCAAATAGATATTCCATATATCACCATCACAATGGATAACCTATGTTATCATCACAATACAATCAAGACATTCATACCACACAATATCATTTATCTCATTACTGAGATTTCAAAGTATCCAAGACAATCAATGTCATCCATTCATATATAAGCAAAGATTTACTTATCATAATATAATTAATTTAAAATGAATTAAATTAACTATCTCTATCTCTAATTAATTTAAAGTGAATTAAATTAATTACTTTATCTATAACTAATTTAAAATAAATTAAATTAATTACTTCACCAATATAAATCTTGCTTTCTCAATCATTTAATTGATTATAATCGGTTAATTATTCAAAATAAATCATCCTAATTAATCACTCTTGATTAATAACTCTTAATTACATTCACGTAATTATCCTTAATTAATTACAAATTAATTATTCTCAACCAAACAGTAATTAATAATTACTTTAATTAATTAATCATAATTAATTACATTTATCCTTAATTAATTACATTAATTAATTACATTAATTAATTATCTTTAATTACTTATCATTAATTAATCATAATGAATCATCTTTTAATTACATCATTAAAATAATTAATGATCTTTAATTATTCCCTAAATAATTATCCTAAGTGATTAACTCATAATTATTAATCATCCCAGATTAATTACATTTAGTAATTAACTAACTTAATTACTTTATTAAACCAAATTAATTATCCTTAATTAATTTCTTAATTAATCCCTTGATTAATTAATAAGTAATTTAATCCAAATTACTTCATTCTTAACATCTTCATTTAATTACATTCTGTAATTATTAATCAATTACTTAACTAAGTAATTTTCAAGTCCTTAATTACATACAGTAATTATTTATAAAACCCAAGTGTTTAAAATAAATCAAACTTAATTAATTAAAATGAATAATCATATTTAAACTGGATTAATTGCATTAAGTAATTAATTCTTAATTACTTCATCAAGTAATTATTCTCAACAATTCACAATTGATTATTATTAAATTAATTAATCTAATTAATTATAAAAATTAATCACATTAATTAATTATTTAAATAATCTGGTTAATGACCTTCATTAACCCTTCTCTAATTATCTTTATTAAGTAATTAACTAAGATTAATTACAAATTTAATTATCTTTAATTATCTATAATTTAAAGTCTAATTTAAACAAATTAACCTTGATTATAACTTAGTTACTTAATTAATAATTTATTTATCATTAATTAATAACCTAATTAATGATTTAAATTTCAAATTGGTTAACCCCTAAGGTAATATGCATTAAACCTTAATAATTAATTAAATTAATCAATTAATTATTTCTTAATTACCTTTTTAATAATTTAATTTCAAAACATTAATTCTTAACTTAATTTTAAAATAAAACATTTCTAAATTATGTTTAAAACACAAATTTTGTTTTGAAACAAAGTACCTTTGAAATTACTTTCAAATTCAAATTTAAATATAAGTTTAAAATGAAAATAATTTAAACCAATCAAAGTTTAAACTATTTATAACTTTTAATCTTTCAATACCTTAATTTATATTTAGTTAAATTTTAGCCAAATTTAAACCTTCTTTAAAAAAATTTAAAAGCTGCAATTCATTTCCAGATTTTAAATTAAATTCCAAATCTTTCTCAAATTTTTAACAGAGTTACATTTTTAAAAGATTAAACTACTTCATCAGACTAAAGTAGTAACTTAGGCTAAATTTTCTTTTAAACTTCATTTTATTTAAACTGGGATTTTTAAATTAACTTGAATTCAAATAAATTCAAAACTTGAATTCAAATATGATTTAAATTTTCTTAACATTTAAAAGATTCTGGATTTACAAATTTTTAAACCCAGATGCAACAGGTTTATTAAAACCTGTAAAACAAAACACCTGAACCCCACAAAATTCTACTTCAAGTTCTCAATCCATCATCTCTGAGGAAATCACCCTATCACTTCGAGTCAAAACAAGGTTTTACCCGAGTCACCTTTCAGCTAACCAAACATCACCTGCACCCTTACTTCACCGTGCATATGCACGGTGACTCCGGCCATTGAAGATCGCCAACGATGATCGCATCTCATCAGAAACCGACCTAGCTACCCACCACAAACATCAATTCAAGATTCAACTCTCGAATTCAATTTCGAGATTCTTAAACCCCAAACCTGGAAACAAAAACAGTTTCCCCCCTTCAAAACCTGTCAACGATAAATACTCTTCCCTCCGACCACCTGTCGATGAACTACTCCGCCCACGTCTTCAACTACGGCCAATCCTTCAATCGTCAAAAGCTAGTAACACTCGGTCAATCATACAAGCCATACGACCGATTCCTTAAAACCCAGTAAAAATAGGGTTAAAAAGTAAAATCCCCAAATCTGCAATCACTCTGAAAATTTTATCAACATTCAAGATTTTTTTCCATCATCTCCTATCCCTACACCATCACCCGGAAGTAACTCAAGGTTTCCAAATTCAAAAATCATCGGATTTTGCTAAAAATTTAATAACAGTTGAAACCCCCACTGTAACTTCATCTATCACTTTAAAATCCTAATTCTTGATCTAAAAATCAAGTGATAGTTAATGCTTTATATTTGTGAAACTGCATTACAAGTTTAACCTAATTTAATTTTGGTTAAAATTATCTTATACTGATCTTCTTTGTGTTTTCCAGTGACAAACACTTATTATGTTTTTTCTTACTTAAATTTAAGTATTGACTTAAGAGAATCAAACAACACTTATTTATAAATTTCCTTTCATCAGGAATTAAATTAAAAGTTAAAGATTTGTCACAGTTTCTTGAAACAACAGAGACAACTGAAAATTACTGCATGCAAACAAATACATATCACAGCAACTTTATCATCACATGGGAAATGTTTATCTATGTTAAACATTTTAGCATGCAACCTTTTTATTTTTAAATTTTAAAAAGTTAAAAGTTACTCACCTGAAAAATTATGAGCAGAGCATTCATTGTTAATTGAAAAGCTTGATCCTGAAATGCATTGATTCAAATCTTCAAATTGCTTCAATACTTTTAAAAACTGCAGTTTGCTTCTTTTATTTTTATAAACTTTAAATTCTATTTGTATTTGCTCCCTACTTCTACATGTATGCTTCCAGATAAAAATTTGTAGTTTTGCTTCTGCTTCCAGATTTATAGTTGCATGCAGATTTTTGGAAGTGAGCTTTGCAATCTTTTGAATTTGCTTTGTTTACAGGTGGCATGCAAATCCAATTTCCAGATTGGAAAGAAAAAAAGCTTTTTGCTTGATTTTTAAAACTGTTTGTAGGTTTGGTTGAAGATGCAGATTACATATTTTCAAATTTGCTTTTGAAGATGGTTACATAATTTTGAAGAATGCTTGACAGATTTGAAAAGGTTGCAGGGATTTGATTTACTAGGATTGAAGGTGGTTACAGGATAAATGGTTTACATTTTTGTTTGAGGATTTGAATATGATAACTGATTTGCTTTTGAGATGTTTGATTACTGATTTTGGAATGAAGAGGATTTACTGATTTTGGTTTTAGAGAAAATGTTTTCAGATTTTGAATAGGTGTTTGAAGCTTTCTTTTGAATAAGCATGCTACAGATTTTGAAATAGTTTGCTGGGAGGTGGTTTTCTCTGGTTTGAGAACAGAACATGGGAAGTTTCTTTGAGTTAGAATTGAGATTAGAAAAAGGAATTAGAAAAGAAGATGCATACTTATATAATATAATTTATGAATTTACTAAATTAAGAAAATGAAAACACAATTTGACACTTGTATGAAATATTCAACATTTGTCACATTAATTTTTAATTTTAGAACACTTGTTTATATGTTGCTTAAATTCATGCACTTGTCCCTTTAAGGTAGTTAGTAAATTAATTTCAAATGCTAATATAATAGTTAATGTATGTATTAAGCCAAACTAATTTGTTAGTTAATATTTAAATATGTATATAAACTTATAAATGAAATAAAAACAAACCATGTTTTACAAATTGAAACTTATACATATTAAAGATTAAAACAATTAAGATTTTATACCTTTGAATTTTAAATTCAAAATAAATTCAAAATCTATTATTTTCAAATCAAGTTGTGAAATAAATTCAATTTGAAATAAAAATTATAGACTCTATTCAAAACGTATTTATAAAGATAATACAATATTAATATTGTTTTTTTATAAATATCTTATTATTACATTAAAAATCATTTTACAAGAAATTATATTTTTATCAATAAAATATCTATTTTATTAAGTCATAAAACCATTTTGCTTGTTTATTCTAAATTTGAAACTCAATACTAATTTAAAACAAAATTTCCAATTTATAATGTATATATTAGAAAACATGATTCATTTATAAAATTTTAAACCAAGATTTATTCATTAACTTTGAAAAGCTAATATTAAAAAAAAAATTCAATTTACTAAAAATATTAGAGTTAGAAGAATATGGTTTATTTATTAAAATTAAAACAATGCTAATCTAATTTAAATATAAACCATATATTTATAATATAAATAGAAATCAATTTATTATTTTTAAAAGATAAAATATCCAATTGAATATTTATTAAAGAAGATTTTTAAACCAATTTGAATTATTATCAACAAAATATCAATATCAATTTAATTTTTAATACAGATTATTAAATTGATATTGTTAAAAATTCCGGCATATTACAATCCTTCCCCTTTAAAATATTTTCGTCCTCGAAATTTGAAACAAAGGTAATTTAATAATCTCATTATAGATTTACCTTTGAATTTTAAATTCAAACTAAATTCAAAATCTATTATTTTCAAATCAAGTTTTGCATATAAATTCAATTTGAAATAAAAACTATAGATTCTATTCAAAACTTATTTGTAAAGATAATACAATATTAATATTGTTTTTTTATAAATATCTTACTATTACATTAAAAATCATTTTACAAGAAATTATATTTTTATCAATAAAATATCTATTTTATTAACTTATAAAACCATTTGGTTTGTTTATTCTAAATTTAAAACTCAATACTAATTTAAAACAAAATTTCCAATTTATAATGTATATGTTAGAAATTTAAAACATGATTCATTTATAAAATTTTAAACCAAGATTTATTCATTAACTTTGAAAAGCTAATATTAAAAAAAATCAAATTACTAAAAACATTTGAGTTAGAAGAATATGGTTTGTTTATTTATTAAAATTAAAACAATGCTAATCTAATTTAAATATAAACCATATATTTATAATATAAATAGAAATCAATTTATTATTTTTAAAAGATAAAATATCCAATTGAATATTTATTAAAGAAGATGTTTAAACCAATTTGACTTATTATCAACAAAATATCAATGTCAATTTAATTTTTAATATAGATTACTAAATTGATATTGTTAAAAATTCCAAGATATTACATTTTCGGAGATGATCACTCTTTTTTTCTCTTTTTTTTTAAAAAAAAAGTAGTGAATTCTCCTGTGCGGCGAAGTGGGCTTCGAAAGAAGGCTTTGATTTGGTACTTCAATCTTCGGAGAAAAATATTCTCATTGTGGAGAGATTGATCGTTTCTTAAAAGTAGAAGTACGCCTTCGAAGAGGGCTTTTCCACATTCTAACTCTTGTGAAGTGTGTCTCCGAAGAGAGCTGTTTGCACTTCAAATCCTGGTGAAACGTGTGCCTCCGAAGAGGTCTTTTAGCATTTCAACTCTGGTGAAATGGGCCTCCGAAGAGGGCTTTTCACATTTCAACTCTTGTGAAGTTTTATTTTAAATCTCAGTGAAATTTGTGCCTATGAAGAGGTCTTTTAGCATTTTAACTCTGGTGAAATGGGCCTCCGAAGAGGGCTTTTCACATTTCTACTCTTGCGAAGTTTTATTTCAAATCTCGGTGAAATGTGTGCCTCCGAAGAGGTCTTTTAGCATTTCAACGCTGGTGAAATGGGCCTCCGAAGAGAGCTTTTCACATTTCAACTCTTGTGAAGTTTTATTTCAAATCTCGGTGAAATGTGTGTCTTCGAAGAGGTCTTTTAGCATTTCAACTCTGGTGAAATGGGCCTCCGAAGAGGGCTTTTCACATTTCAACTCTTGTGAAGTTTTATCAAATCTCGGTGAAATGTGTGCCTCCGAAGAGGTGTTTTAGCATTTCAACTCTGGTGAAACGGGCCTCCGAAGAGGGCTTTTCACATTTCAACTCTTGTGAAGTTTTATTTCAAATCTCGGTGAAATGTGTGCCTCCGAAGAGGTCTTTTAGCATTTCAACTCTGGTGAAATGGTCCACCGAAGAGGGCTTTTCACATTTCAACTCTTGTGAAGTTTTATTTCAAATCTCGGTGAAATGTGTGCCTCCGAGTAGGGCTTTTGCCAGGAAGTTTCATTCTCATGGTTGGATGGATTCACGGGGCGGACACAATTTACTTGGATGTTTGTTTACACAAACGATCGCAACTAGTTAACAAGGGCCCTGTGCCTTCCACTTGGGAAGGTGCCTCCGGTCATTCCACCAATCTTTTTTGGTTGGGAAAGAGAACTTTCTTTTTCTGGAAAGCCCCGTTGGAGGTCTTTATCCTTCGAAGAGTTGTGCCTCCGAAGAGGGCTTGTGCCTCCGAAGAGGTCTTTGCTGTTTCCTGCCAGCTCTCCCATGTCTTTTCGCCATTTTCTTATATCAGCGACTCCTTGTTATCATTTTCAAGCACACATTCCTTTCTTTTGCAAGTAGTTTGTTTTGTCCAAAGAAGTGTACTTCATTGTTAAGCGAGTTCGTAGGGGTAGACACAGGCTACTTAATCGGATGTTCGTTTGCATAAACAATCATAATTTGTTAGCAAGGGCCCACCTCCGGTGGAATCACTAACTGTTTGCTTGAAGCACTTCTTATATAGGATTTGAATCTGGAATTTTTGTGGCTTAAAATTTGTTTGTTGAGTGATGTCAGGGATCGCTTGGTCTTGTGATGGGTAAGCTCTGTTTTAATGGCCTGCAATATTAAATTGACATTTTAGCAATACAATTAAAGTACTTTACATATCGAAATAAAACAGGCATTTTGTAACAGTAGAGAACACAAGATTTATTGTGGTTCGGCCAAGAACTGGGCCTACATCCACTTTATAGTTCTTATTATTCATTCATATTGCTTTTACAATGGTTTACAATGCAGGAATGAAACATCCATAATCATTTTACAAATTTAAGCAAAGCTTTTAAGTAAAATATGGACGCAAGTGATTGTTGTTCCAAGCTCTTGGAATTGGATCTCCTTCGACAGTTGTCAGTTTGAAAGTGCTATCAAGAAGTTTTTTTCCTATGACATACGGCCCTTCCCAGTTTGGCGCAAACACTCCCGTTGCTATCATGATCCTTTTCAAGACTAGATCCCCAATCTCAAAACTGTGTTGGCACACTTTGGAGTTGAAGTGCCTGGCAATTCTTTGCCGATGGGATGCAATTCTGAGCTGAGCCTCTTCCCTTTTTTCATAAAGGAAGTCAAGTGCTTCAAGTTGCAACTCTTTGTTTTCGATTTGGATGAAATGAATTCTCTTATGTGAAGGGACTTCTATTTCCACCGGAATCATTGCTTCTGATCCACATGCTAACGAGAACGGAGTATGCCCAGTCGCAGTTTTGTGGGTAGTTCGGTATGCCCATAGTGCTAGGGGTAGCTTACCGACCAACCACCTTTTGCTTTTTCCAGCTGTTTTTTGATGGTTGATTTGATAATTTTGTTTACTGCTTCCACTTGCCCGTTTGCCTGCGGATGAGCCACTGCTGAAAAGCTTTTTTGAATGTTGAATCGCTTGCAAAAATCATGGAACTCTTCACTTTCGAATTGGGTCCATTGTCTGTGATTATCTTTTGAGGCACACCATACCTGATTACGGACTTGGCAGTTGGCAAAGGCCCAATGAGATCTATTCCCCAAATAGCAAACGACCACGGACTGACCATCTGTGTTAGCTCGGTGGAAGGTTCTCTTGGGATTTTTGCAAATCTTTGGCATCCGTCACACTTTTGGACGTAGCTAGAAGCATCACGATTAATGTCTGGCCAAAAATACCTGTAATGGGGAATTTTCTTTACTAGAGTTTGACCACCTGAATGATCTCTACACTCTCCTCTGTGTAATTCAGCTAGAATTGTCTTAGCCTCTTCCTTGGTCACACATCGGAGTAATGGCATTGAGAATCCCCGTCTGTACAATCGGCCATCTTGAATTATATATCTAGAGGCTTTTCTTAACAGCTTCTGACGCTCCTTTGAATTTTCTTGAAGGGAGCCGTTAAGCAGATATTCCTTGATTGGAGTCATCCATGACTCCTGCTCTTGAGAAACAGTCATGATCCAATCAATCTCCATTTCATCAATACTTGGGGCTGACAAGACTTCAGTAGGAACCAATCCCAGTAATTGAGCTTCGCCAGTGCTTGTGTACTATGCGAGAGAATATGCCTTCATGTTCTCTTCCCGGGGTATATGACTTATCGTACAATGATCGAAATCATCGAGAAGTTCCCAGGCTCTTGACAAGTAAGAAGGCAGATTTCCTCCTTAAGTTTGAAACTCTTTCTTGATTTGGCATACAATAAGCTGTGAATCACTGAAGAGCTGCACCACTTTGACATTCAGTTCTTTAGCAATCTTCAAGCCGGCAATAAGAGCTTCATATTCTGCTTCATTATTTGTCGAAGGAAATTCCAATCTCAATGCGTAGCATTATGATCGCCCTTCGGGGGTTTCAAGCACTACCCCAGCGCCGGAACAGTAATCGTTTCTCGCACCATCAACATATAATTTCCATCGAATTGGGATATTATTAGTCACTTCTTCCTCCCTGTCACCTTTATTTGTACATTTTGAGATGAAATCTGCTAAAGCTTGTCCATTGATTGCTTTTCGGGGATGATAAGTGATGTCCTATTGGCTGAGATCAATATTCCACTTCAGAAGATGACCCGAAGTCTCAGGGCGAAACAGGACTTGCTTCAGAGGTTGATCAGTGAGGACTTTGATAGGATGAGCTTGGAAATATGGCCTCAATTTTCTTGATGCAATCAGTAGACAGTAGGCGAGCTTTTCCAACTTTGAATAATTCATCTCTGCCCCAGTGTGACGACCCAGAAATTTTAACAAGTTAAATTGGAATAATTAATCGATTTTAAAATATTTAAAAGTTAATTTTAACTTGAATTCCAGATATCAATATTTACTTGATAATTAAATCATTGAATTGTATAGTTTAAATATTTAATTTAATTATTGAAAATTGGGTAAATGGTTGAATCTGAAATTTCTAAGCCTGTTTAAATAATTTGAAGGCTTATAAAATTTATAATGATAATACTGGAGATAATAGTATGGTTGAAATTTAATTTAAAGATGATTTGTTCAGTTTTAATAATATACCGTTTAAATCGATATTTAAAAATAGCCTTCTGAGGTACGTTCTCGGAATTCGACGAAACCAGTTCCATTGGATCCGTAATAGTTAGTTATTATCGGACTTCAATTTTCGTAGCAATCTGAATTGTCGTTTGACCCTGGCAGCTCGAAACGCTTAGAATTATTTAATCAATTTAATTTAAAATCAATCGTTTATTTTCGCAACTCGCGCATACGATCAAATTAGCCTCCGAATCATGTTCCATTGGATTCAGAATGCGGGTAAGACCTTAAAAGCACCTGTCGGCATGTCCAATATGGAGTCCGGAGTTTCGCGTTATGCTTAACGAGACGTTTGGAAATTTTACAATATAATAAAATTAAAGGAACACTTGTCAGAGATATTTTTACTATCAAACCAGCGTACATTGGAAGCCTCCCCAAATCCATATCTTCACCCCGTCCCTCCCCCTATTTCCCAAATATAGATAAAAAAAATCAAACTTTTAAAAAAAAATATCCAATAAAATCAAATGGCCGCAGCCTTTGGTCCAAGGCCAAACAGAAATCGAAAGAGGGGGGGAGCTCAAAATCGACCGTGGCTTCCTCCTTCAAATGGAAGAGTCGAACGAACGAAGTCGTTCGTGTTCACTTCGATCCAAGCTATGCGGTATCTTCGCCTCTATAACCCTAAGTCGTGCGCTCCAGATTGAAGCAGGTCGCGACGCATTCGAGCAGAGTTTGAAGAGGGGTTTGAAGCACTCGGTGTTGGGTTTGAGAAGAGTCTGAAGCGGAGCTGGGTCGAAGTAGATTCGCGAATGGTGGTGGTGGCGATTTCTTGTAGAAGTGGAGCAGTGGCATCAGAGGTGTCGACTTTGTAATGGTGGTGCTTGGGTGAGTGACGAGAGGGGGGAGGGTCGTGAACCTAGGGCTCGGTATCGTGTGAGCAATAAGGTTCAAAATCAAGGGATCAAGCCAGTTTGGAATGGATTGGAAACAGTAATTCAAAGGTGAGTAAATCTCACCCAGCTGTGTTTTATTTAAATTTTAATGGTTAATTTAAATAATTGATGGAATGATTGAATTGATTTGATATGTACTGCGAACTAATGATCGGGTGACTTTGGTTTTGGATCATTCGTGAATTGATTGTTGTTTGACTGGAAATATTTGGGTTTTCAATAGTTTTAACTCTAATCATTGAATTTAGTAATCAAAGGGTTGAATTAATTAATTTACTAAATTTTAACTTAATTAATCAAGTGTAAGTAATTCAGAATAATTATTGATCAAGAGATTGATTAAGATGATTAATAAAGGAGTAATTGATTTATTTAATGGAAAAAAATAAATAAATAAAAGATAGTTCATTATAGTTTGGAATTAATCGAAAAGATTATACGGTGGTTTGAAGTAAGATAATTGGATTTGATTAGGATAAATTAAAATATAATTGGAAATCCTTAATTTATATAATCAATGATGTAATCAAAGATTTATTAATCAAGATGAATTAACCAATAATAAGGGACTTGTGGGAAAGTAATTAATACAAGTAATTAAGGATTCACGTAACTGATATGGTAAATTAAATGATGAATAACTAAGATTACTTATTGATTTTGGTTAAGGCTAATTAAGGTCGGTAAATTAATTAAAGATAATTACTTGAATGAAATTGAAAGGTAATTAATCCTGGGTGATTAATTAAAATGAATGAATATGGAAGAGTTGATTAATTTATTGGTTTGGAAATAAATTAATGAAGAAAACTAAGTAATTGAGGTTTGGAATTCAATTAAAATCAATTGAATTGATTTGTCTGTGATTAAGTTTGTTATGGATAATTGAATGGTATTGGATGTTTTGAATGTGTTGACATCTCTGATATGAAATGTTGTGTATTTCATTTGAATAACTTGGGTTAGCATAACATGAGTTTCGAAGAGCCCGGGGTCGGGTATTGGGAAATACCCGAAACCACTTCGAATTTTTGTAAATTGATTTGTGAAATCAATATGCCGGAGTGAAATGGTTTAAGTGAATTGGATTATTTTATCTAAGTTTAGTACTTAGAAATAAATATGTGAAATAAGCATTTTCTATATCAAATTGTGATTGGTTAAATTGATATAAGTTACCCTGGGTTTATATAAGTTGATTGGTTGGTATTCCATGTTAGTTGGGTTTACTCACGCTGGTTTCCAGCCTGATCCGGGTGTTACTTTGGTGTAATGTTCGGGTCAGACCGAGTATTACAGATTTTCAGGTAGGTACGTTCTGGAGTTCAGGAGGCGAGCTGGATGGCAACATCGTAGAGAGTATTCCGCTGTATTTATATTATTGTTAATCTGAGACTTGATAATAGTAAATAGTCAGTGATTGTATATAATGTGAAACTCTGATGTATATTAAATGTAATCGACATATATAGTATTCTTTTGTAAGCTATTATTATTTTACTATTATATTTTATCCGCTGCGAATATGAGTTGTTGATGTTTCTGTTCTTCTTTTTCTTCTATCTCTTCTTATTTTCCATAACTATCTGGAATTTTCGGGTTAGAAAATTTTGGGTCGTTACATTTGGTATCAGAGCTGAAAGGTTAAGCGAGAACCATGGCTCTGGTGGGGATTACTCATTTAATAGTCTGGAGTACTCTACAATGAGTTGAGTGTGTGTGTGTGTGTGTGTGTGTATATACATATATATATATATATATATGAGAGCGTACTTGTTATTTTCTTATATAAAGATTGAAATGATTTTATATAATATATATATATATATATATATTGATATATAAAAGCAATATTTCCTTCTAGTAAATATTAAGGTGATTGGTTGTTAAATTATTGGAATTAAAATTGAGAAGTAATATAATACAACCAAGTTGAAGTCTTGAATTAGAATTAAATGAAGTAAAAATGAAAATACAACCAAATCGAAATTTAAAACGAAATTCCAAAATTAGAATTTAGGAATAAAATTATTTAAAAGATTTAAATAAAGGTAAGTTTGAAATGGGATTCAAACTGAAATTTAATCTTGAATTTATAGAAATAAGAATAAAATAAGAGGGGAAATGGGACTTGATGCAAACAATGGGTTTTTTGGAAATTGATTTAAATTTAAAACCAAAGGTGGTTCAAAATTATAAAACATGGCTGGGAGGGCCAAGAAATAAATATGTATATATGTATGGATATACAAGATATTAAAGATAATTTGAAATAAACCCAAAGGGGTTGAGTTTGGTTTTTTTTCCTGATGTGTGATGTAAAAACCCAAAGTGATATAAGTTTTGAACTTAGGGAAAGGATTTTGTAGTTGAAGCGGGAATTCTCCTTGAGTAAGGTTGGTTTGATAAGTACATTGGAATTTAGCTTTGGGAATTTGTGTGATCTCAAAACGGGTTTGAGATTTAAAATAAAAATAAAAATGGAAGGACGTTTTAAAATAAATTGGATGATATCATCCCATTGTTAATAAAAATCTTTAAATTTGAATGGAAGTGTATAAATAAAATAAATTTAAATAATTGAATAAGTAAATTAAACTTGTTTAAGAACCGGCTTCAAACTGGAAGATAAAATTTAATAATAAATTAAAATTTTAAAATGGAATTGTGTTGAATTCTTAGTTGAACCTTGAAATACATAAGTAAAGATAATTTAAAATGGAATTTTGAGAATTGAACTCAGAAATTAAATTGATATAAAACTTGGGATAAAAGTAAATTGGTTTGAAAAGGTAAACCAACCTTTGAGAATTTAACGCGAATTTATATAACTCGAGATAGTTTAAATTCAAGATTGAATTGAATTAGTTCAAAATTTGAATTTGGTTTGAAGTAAATGGATTGGAATAAATTGAAGTGATTTGGATTTTGAAAATAAATTGATAATAAATCAGGATTGAGTCAACTTGAATTGGGGATTATCAAGTCCAATGGAATTTGGAGTTATTTGAATTGGAATTGGGTCAATTTAAATGGAGATTTAAATTGAATTGTTGGGAAGTGAACAGTTGACTTTTGACTATTTTTCAATATAAATTGTATGATATAAACTTATTTTTCTAAGCTATTAAATATATATATACAACTTTTCTTTCTTACAGCCAAATTACTTTATACTTGGTTTACAATTATTTTTGGAGCTATTTAACCATTTTTCAACGGTTTTCTAAACTAATTACTATTTTTCAACTATTTCACAAACTAATTTCTATTTTACAACTATTTGGCAATAATTTAAAATTTTCTGAAACTATTTAACTATTTTCCAACTATTTTATAACTAGTTAACTATTTTATAGCCATTTTGTAAACTAATAATTATTTTTCAACTACTTACCTATTTATAAAATTTTCAAGCTATTTTCTAAATATAAATTGGTCGGAGTTCAAATTGTTATGGATTTAATACCCAACTGAGATAGGAATTGAAGTGATAATCCAAATGAGGATTAATGTAAAGGTGGATAAGTGAATGGAAAAGAAATTGATATTGAAAAGAGTAATCAAATTGAGATATTTGGTTTTGAATAAACAAAGATGT
Organism: Allium cepa; assembly: GCA_030765085.1. Classification (NCBI taxonomy): domain Eukaryota; kingdom Viridiplantae; phylum Streptophyta; class Magnoliopsida; order Asparagales; family Amaryllidaceae; genus Allium; species Allium cepa. Next base: position 363,843,595 of record CM060942.1, read on the forward strand.
ATATCTTTGCTATATAAGATAAATCTTCCCTTGTTGAATTTATTGCTGGAAGAAAAATGCTTTGAAAGTATTTGAAGTATAAAAGGGAGTTTTATACGAAGGAATTTTATACGGGGTTGAAATGTTCCAAGTTTTTTAAATTTTATATATCTGAATATATATAAAGGTTCTTACGAGGATTTTATAAAGGTTGTGGAAACCTTTGGATTTGGAAAGGCTTTTGATTTTTGAGTAAAATCAATATTGAAATTGGAAAGCCTAGTTTGAGAATTATCGATTTTGGAATAATCGATTTTATGTAAAGGAGCTTTGTATGAGATCATACTAGGTGTATGATTTGAAAAATACTATATGTATTGTGATATCCCGGAAATTTTAGCAATATCAATTTAATAATCTGTATTTAAAATTAAATTGATTTGATAAAATTTTGTCGATAAAAATTAACTTGATTTAATAATCCAAATAAATAAATGTTTAATTGATGAATTTTGTCTTTTAAAAGCTAATAAATTGATCTCTATTTATAATGTATATGTATATACGTATATATATTATAGATAGATAAGTTTTGATTTTAGATAAATGAACAAATAGAATCTTGTTTTTAAATTCTAATATTCATTTTGATAATTTGAAGATTTTTATTTTATTTAATAAATAACTAATTGTTTAAAATACTTAAAGTATTTGTTTTAAATTGTATAATTGTATTTTAAATATAGTTTAAATTTTAATAAGATAGATAAAAGTTTATGTTATTTGTTTTAAATATAGCTTAATAATTATAATTTGGAATTATATGAAAATTTAAGATACTCTTATATATTAAACATTAATTCTTTTAATTAAGATAAATAAGACAAGTAATTTATGATTTCTTTTATAAATGATTTAAAATTGATAAATGAGCTATTTTCAAATAATAAATGTATAAATATAAATATAGATAAGATTTTTAAAAGACAATGTTATTATTTTAAAATAAAATAGGTTGATAAATTAGTTTTAAGTGGAATTTTAATGTATAAATAACATTTGAATTTGATTTAATTTTGAAATTCAAATTAATAAATATATGTAGATCTTGTAAATAAGTTTTCACTTTTATGTAGACTGTTTTACTTCATCTAAAAAGAAATACATATCATTTCATTTATATAAACTACTTTATATGTATTTAAATAAAGGAAGAGGATTTTATTTATCTTTAAATTAAAAATAATAAGTAACATAAGTATAAAACAAATGTTAACATTTTAATCAATTAATGAGACAAGCGTAAACAATTAAACTACTTAATTTGACAAGTGTTGAAGATTTTAACAAGTGTCTTTTATTTTTTTATTTTTATTTTTTATTTTTAATAAATCATTTATACACTTATAAACATGCTTTGTTTCTTCACACTCATTTTTTTCTAATGCTCATTTTTTTTCAAAAGTTAAGAAAAAATTTCTCAGCTAAACAAATCTGTAACTATATTCCTCAAAACAAAATCATATTCAAAATCTGGTTTTTCAAATGCAATGCAACCCTTCCTCAAATTCAAAAAAAATCTGGAAATTGTTTTTAAAAACCAAAAATCTGAAGTCCTTTTCATATTCATTAACTTGAAAATCATTCTGCAACCTAAAATTCATTTTCCTTGAATCTGAGAATCAAATGTAAAGCCTGAAACCGGCAATTTCATTTAAAAAAAGAAGGAAAAGCCTCTGCATTTCTTTGAATCTGGGAATCAAGTATTGTCTGCATGCAAATTTATGTGCAAAGCAATAGCAAACTTGCAAGTTAAATCAAGCAACTCTGGTTTTAAAATCTTAAGCTATTCAGCAATTCAAGTTTAGAGTTTTCAAGTAGTAAAAGTTTTTCCGGGAGGTCTGTGCTCTGTTCATGATATACCAGGTGAGTAACAATTTTTTTTAAAATAATAAGTATAAATTTGTTGCTTAAATAAGTATGCTCTAAATATGATTAGCTGATTGCATGTTGAGTAGTATGCTTGTGTATGATTTTTAATGTAGTGCTGTATATATGTAAATGAATGTTTGGATGTATGAATGGATTATGAATATTGATGACTGTTATGACTTACTGTTTTCTTCAGGTTCATAATTTAGTAAATGATTCAATTTCTATTGAATCAATCTGTAATAATACATGAGACCTAAACAATGTGTGCTTATATTGTATGTACAAATTATAATTAAGATTTGTTCATGAAGAAAAGAAAGAAAAAAAAAGAAGTAATGACTGCAGTTTTACTGGAAACTAATGTAATAGCAAGTAAACTGAAAATCTAACCAAAGCAAGATGATTTATTCTTAGTTTCTGGTGTTTGAATTGAAAGTTGAAACTAAATTGTGATTTTTAAAAACCAAAAGTTCAATTTTTAGTGTTGAAATTATGCGCATTGATGTTTTCTTCTGGGAAATGAAAAGGGGGGAAAGTTGTAAACCTAGGCACTGTTTCAATTGATCGATGAGGGGACTACAGGTGACCGAGTGTCTTGATTTTTGGGGTAATGGTAGTTTGGGAATTAGTGAAGGGTTGGACAGAGTTGCGAGGCCGCCAGTGACTGGTGGAGCGAGGACGTGTGGTTTTCAAGTTTTGGGGGTGGAGTTTGCTGTTGTTGCCAGGTTTGAATTGGGAGAACTCGAATCTGATTTCGAGTGGGTTGAGTGATTTTGATAATCGTGAGGCGATGTAAGGGAGGTCGGCGAATTGCTTGTTGCCTCGGTGGTGGCCGGAGGTGGCCAAGACCACCGTGCATGTGCATGGTGAGGTAATGGTGACAGGGAAGTCTTTGTGGATTATGTAGTGTAGTTGTCTCGGGTTAATACTCGAGTAATTGGAGTTTTTACTCGAAGTTGAGTAAGGATTTACCCGAAGTAATGTGAGAGGAAACTCGGGTTTACTTTCTGTAATCACAGGTTTTTGAAAACCTGTAGTTTTAATTTAAAGTTTTGTTTTAAAATCTAAATGCAGGGTTTTGAAAACAGAATTTAGATCAAATTTAAAATTGAATTTCAAATGAGATTTGAATCCAGGTTTGAAATTTTAAATTTAAACTTTGAAACAAAATGTTTAAACAACTTCAAAGAGTCTAAATATTTTAATTTAGGATAAAGCTTTAAATTTAAGTAGAGATTCAAACATGAGTTTAAATCTGAAATCAAATTCCAATTTGAAGCAAGGGTTTGAAAATAAAGGAAGTTTTTAAGGCAATTTAAATGTTTAAATAAATTTGGATGTTGAAACATATTTAAATATGATTTGTATTTTGAAATGGATTTGGGATTTTAAATTTCTTATAACTTCTTTTATAAAATAAGAAAATCTTTAGTATAAAGTTTTAAAAGATTTTAAAATGTTTTTACAACTTTGTTTAAGTTAAGTTTGATTTCTTTTTTAATTTTAAATTTAAAATGTAATTTGAAAACAATTTTGAGTTAAATTGTTTTAAGTTACTTTATAAATGATAAAGTAATCATGAATAAGAAATGTTTTATTTTTAAAGTAAATTTTAGATTTAATGATCTTTGTTTCATTAAAATTAATAATTTAAAAAAAATTAATTAATTTGTTTAATTAATTAAAGATTTGAAATTAATTAAGGTTAATTAAATTTGTAATTAATTTAAGTTAATTACTTAAGAAAGGTAATTAATAATTTGTTAATAAGTTAATGACGGTCATTAACTTGTGATTATTTATTAATTAATTAATGTAATTAATTTTGATAATTAATTGGATTAATTAATTTAGATAATCAATTATGAAACTTAATTAAGTATGATTACTTTATGGAAATAATTAAAGATATTAATTACTCATTGTAATTAATTTATTAATTGGATTAGTTTAAATTAATTAATTAAGTTTTATTAATTTAGAATAATCATTAAATGGGTTGATAAGTAATCAGTGAGGAATAATTACTTAGAGAAGTAATTAAGATAAGTAATTACTGGAGATAATTAATTGAAGTATGGTATTTTGGGATTAATTACTTTGTGTAAATAATAATGAGGATAATTACTTTGTGAAATTGATTAATAATTAATTACTTAGTGTAATTAATTTAAGCATTAGTTGATTAAGTCATTTTGAAATGATTAAGTGATGTAATTAATTAAGAGTAATTAATTACTAATGAGATTAATCAAGGATGATTTATTAATATAATTAATTATTAAATGTAATTAATTTAGAAGTAATTAAGGAAGTACTTAGGGATAGTTAATTACTAAATGTAATTAATCAAGAATGATTAATAATTGTGGTTTAATTAAGGTTAATTACTTAACGTAATTAGTTTAAAATAAAAAGTAATTAATTTAAATTTAATTAAGGATCATTAATTAATATGATTAATGATGTAATTGAGGATTAGTTAATTAGGATTAATTAATCAATGATAAGTGATTAAGGAAGAAATTAATTAATGTAATTAATTAAGCATTAATATAATTAATTATAATTAATTAAATTTATGAAGAAATTAAAGGTTAATTACTAATTTGGTTAAGGATAATTAATTTGTAAAATTAATTAAAGATAGTTACTTGAAAGTAATTAAGGTATAATTAATCAAGGGAGAATAATTAAGGTGATTAATTTGAGGATAACTATTTAGTTGATTGATAATCGATTAATGGTTAAGTAAGCAAGATTTAAAATGAGGAAGTAATTAATTTAATTCATTTTAAATTAATTAAAGAATAAGTAATTAATTTAATTCACTCTAAACTAATTTGAGATAGAAGTAATTAATTTAATTCATTTTAACTTAATTATAGATGGTGTGATTGTAGATTTTGCTTATGAATGGATGATATGGTTTGCCCTGAATGATTTGAATCTCAGACATGAGATAAATAGTGTTATGTGTTATGGATGCATTGGTTGCATTGTGATGATGATATGAGTTATCTATGGATGATGATAATGTAGATTATCAAGTTATGATGATAATATAGATTACTTGTTTATCATAATATTGTTGATTATCTATTATGATGATGTGAAGTATCTATCTGTGTGTATATAGAATTAGATTGAATTGTTTTAAACTTAAAACAACTTGGACCTAAAAGACATGCTTTGGATTTCGATGAGACAGGGATCGGGTTTCCATATTTGGAATCCAAAAACCACATCGATTCCAATTAAACGTTAGGTCGTTAATCCAAGTGAAGCAAGTGAAGACTCAAAGTGTAAGGGCTATACGTCAGTATAATTCCGTGGGTGATTCCGTAACGAGTTTGACGGAATAGTGCTTATAGATTCGAGATGGTGAATCAGAGTGCAAGGATTATCGTCGTTAACTCTGAGGGTGATTCCAAAATGAGTGTAACGAGATAATGCCTTCGGTTTCGTTCGAACCCGGAACGAACTTGTATGGATTGAATGCTTTCAGCACATCGTCAAGTGGACGATGAGCATTCTAAGTAATGTGTCCTATAAAGGTAATCGTAGCCTCAAGCCTCATCAACCGGGAATGGCTAAAACAGGGGAGGTGTAGCAGGGCTTCGTGGGTAGCCCCCACTTGAGAGCAAGATTTACTCCTGTCTAGAGGTCCCTTTTTATTTCGGCTGTGTGGGCGGTTGGTCGCGACAGCTGCCAGGGTTGTCTTGTTCGTAACTGTTCAGTAAGGAACGGGTCCGGCCTTGTGTTGCAGGGGAGTGGGAGTACTCCTCGGTACGGTGATCTAGGCCACGTACTGTGTCGGGCGGTACCTGTAACAACCCGCATATTTATCGATTTTATATTTAAATATTTTATCGTTAGTCGGATTTTAGTCCGAAAAGCTACTTTTTGCATACGGTCGAATTAGGGCTCGGGACCACTCCCATTGAGTTTAAAATGCCGTTTGCGACCTTTTTGAGTATAAGCTTCGATACGTTTGGAGAAAGTTGATTTCTGCTACTTTTTACTTTTGGTTTGGTTTTTTGGGCTCAGCCCTATGTTAACTTATACTCCAAAACTGAACCACTCTCCCCATTCTCCCTCACTTCTTTCTCTTTTCAGTTTTCTTAGCTTTAATGGTGGGAGAGATTGGAAATTAAAACTCCAAAACCCTAGCTTCTCTTGCAAATCAAATTCCAAGCTCCAAACTCAAGAAGAACCCATTAGTAAGCTTCTCTGCTTCTTCTCCAACTTGTTCTCTTACCAATTTCAGAAATTCCTAAACCTAATTTTGGGAATGTTCTTGTTTTTAGCATAAATTCAAGCTCATTTGGGTTGTGTTGAAGAGAGGTTGATTCTCCACTTGCTTTCAAGCTTCTTCTTGTTTGATTTTGAGAAAATGTGAGATTTTTATCTCACATCTATGACTATAATTATCTTTGGTTGTTGGGTATGAATTCCTAACACTTCTTCATGTGCATTTGCTCTTGATTTGGATTGGTTTTGTGAATACTCCAATTTTTGGGTTTTTAAGACAAATTTGTGTGAAATCCTTTTATGGATGTTTGATCATGCTTTTGGTGATGCATCGAGAAGCATATAGGACCGGGTTGCCGATTGGAATAAACCCTTAGAGCCAATGTTCGTCCGGTTGCATTTTGGAAGAGTTTGGTCTTCATTTGAATAAGGCTGAAAAACAGCCCAGGCACGATTCAGTCGACTGAAAACTCTGTTCAGTCGACTGAACCTGAAACCCGAGAGTTTCCAGGCATGATTCAGTCGACTGAAAAACTCTGCACAGTCGACTGAAACTGGAAACAGAAAGTTTCCTGAACCTGGAAAATTTCCAGGTACAGGGTCAGTCGACTGAAAACACTGTTCAGTCGACTGAACCTGCTGTTTGAGTCCAATTTGCCTTTTTGGATTGAAATTCCAATTTAAATCGATTCGTGATAATCCTATTTGTTGTTATCATCTATTATGACTTTGATGACTCTTTTTAGGGATTTTTGAATATCCATTTCGATGGATCCTTTATCGATTTCGTTGGATTTTATTCACGTCTTCGTATGTGAATTTTAGTGATTGATTGTTCTTACAATCTTCTTCGTGATTTGTCACTTTAAAAATATAAAGGTTTTCTATACTAGTAGTAAATATCAAAACTCTTTCCTCAAACGATTTCAATACTATTTTAATACCAAATTCGTTTATAAAACCGTTTTCCAATCTATTAGTATATACAAACCTTTAACTCACTCGTATGAGAAATCTAATTAAACGACTTAGTAAAACGGGTGGTATGAAACGCTTGCGTTTACTTCGTCGGTTAATTCTTGGACTTGTTCGATTGAATCTCTTGTGACATTCTTCTAGTGGAGATTTACAGTTTGTTCGTAAATGTTTAAGTTAAGCAAGTGGTTATGGGACATGAAGCTAAACTTTTATATTTACTAGCTTAGTGTAATTGACACTTCTCGATGATCATGATGAACATTTTTGTGATTTAGACTAGCAATGTGCGATGTCTCTTTTTCTGCGTGGGAGACTAAACCCTGTTCGTGTGTCAAATTTGTGGGGTAGCTACCCACGGTCTTCGGACCATTCGTGTGTCAGGTCTTCGGACCATTCGTGTGTCAAATTAATGGCTAGCTACCATGAGATAGCTTCTCGTTCATGTGTTACAGCTGTTGGTGAGTTTTCATGCTCCCGTTCATGTGATAGGCCTCCCCCCCTTATTTTGTGTGATTTCTGGATTTCGTGTGTCGAATTCTGGAATTTTCTTCTTCACCTATTTTTGTGATTTCTATTGATATGATTTATCAATTCTTGTGCATAGGTGAATTCGTGTGTCATCGACTGGATTTCTTGTGTTGATTTCTGAAATTTATGTTTCATCAACTTTGTGATTTCTATTGATATGGTTTATCAATTCTTGTGCATAGGTGATTTCGTGTGTCATTAACTTGTTGTGAATACAAGTTTTGGGTATGATACCCTTTTTGGATCTTTGAGAAGATTCTTTGATATTGATTAATCGTTTGTTGATTATCATTTACATACTTATAGTAGTATGCCATTATGAATATTATACGTCTTTGCCATATCTTATATGTCATTTATTGTGGCTTGGTGAATGAAACCAGGAGTATAACATCCCTTTTTATCTTGAGTAGATTATCGTGATATTGATATATATCCCTTGACGATTTTCAATTACTTATGTATATATCACAGCTTGGCATTGTGATTATAATGTGTTTAGTCATATCTCCTATTCTATATCATGTTATCTGATATTTATAGTTAGACTGATCCGTTTATTATTTTCTTTTTAAATAATACTCGGGTCAGACCGAGATGTTACAGGTGCTTCTGCTTGACTTCTCTCTTGGGATTGATTTCTCTTGCTTTTGGTTAACTACTTAGATTAGTAGTTTTTGTTGTATACATTTGAGATATAGACTCCATAATGTATACTTATTCTTTTGTGTAGCTCTTGTAACTATTCTTTTGTGATATTGTGGATCTTTTTAGACCACTACTCTGATGTACACTTCCAAGTGTAATATTCATATCTTTTTTTCCGCCTTTGTGACATGAATTGTCTGTGACTGATTTGTGTTATGCTTATTTCTATATTTGTTTTCCGAAGGATTTATATTGCCACCGTGTAGTAGCTTTGAGTTTGTGTCGGTATGTCGAACTTCCTCTTGAAATAGAATGCATGTTATATTATCTGACATATCGGTGCTCGCGCAAAGAAATTACACGGATGGTCGCTCCTCAACAGCCTTATTCTCCGTGCTAGTCGACAGCAATCACCGTAATGTTCTTGGCTAGCGTGGGTATAGAGGTGGGGCGTCACAGCTTGGTATCAGAGCCAAACTTCGAAACAATATGGAATATTATAACAAGGATCATCGTCCTAAGTTCATCTTAGGAGTCGTGCTTTAGGATTTTATTCGGGTCTACGTACCGTTCTATCCTATTTTCTTTTATGATTCCATGTTTTGTCTATGAAGATTGCTTGATATTCAATTTGGTGAATAACCTTTTCTTCTTCTTCTTTCTTTCTAAAGGAAGAGAAATGTCTAGACCAGGCCGCCCCAGAGCCGTGCCATCTAGCACTCCACCCCAAGATGGAGTTTTTATGACTGCTCAACAGCTTCTTGATTTGGTAACTAATGCTCAAGCAGCTGGAGCTAATCCGGAACCTACTCACCCAAAGTCGGGATTTGCACGCTTGTGTAGCGATTACACTAATTTGGGTGGGGAGCCATTCAAAGGTTCCGAAACTGTTATTGAAGTGCAGGCTTGGCTAAGAACATGCGATCGCATCTTTTCGCGCATGAATCTTATTGACCTTCACCGAGTTCAGGTGGCCTCTAGTATGCTCCGAGAAAGAGCATTGGATTGGTACGAGCTTCTTATTTCTGAGATTAATGAAGCGGATCTCACCTGGGAGAAATTCCGAGAACGCTTCGAGTTGAAATTTGTACCGGAAGCAGAGAAAGTGACATTGGCTCGACGGTTTATAGACCTTGTTCAAGGTGAGTCCTCCGTGACTGATTACGTCGCCTCCTTCGAGTCGCTTTCCAAATATGGGGTTGAATACATCAACACCCCTCTGAAGAAGAATCAGAGATTTGTTTATGGCTTAAACAAAAGTCTCAAGAAGCCATTACTCCTAAAATTAGAAGTTTCTTTCGACCAACTCGTTGATATCGCTCTTCGTCTTGAAGAGGCGGATAGGGAGAATGATGTTGAAGTGGTGGGTTCCAAACCAAACTTCAACAACAAGAAGAGGCCAAGCAAATTCAAAGGTCCTTATCCCAATAAGAAAGGGAGGCAAGCAACTCCTGCTGAAAAGACCTTTTCCTCTACTCAAGGGAAATGCTATAATTGTGGTTCGAAAGGCCATTTTGCGAACAAGTGTTCAAAGCCTCGTACTTGTTGCTATTGCAAAAGCCCGGACCATTTTATGCATGTGTGTCCCAAACTTCAAAATAAGAAGGAGGGAAAGTTAAATGTTGCTCAAGCCCCTGGCAACACATCTCGTGGCCAAGATATTTCTCATTCTATTCTAGATGGAATTATTTTGTTTCGTGATCATCCTATTCGAGTTCTTTTTGATACGGGTGCGTCCCATTCTTTTATATCAAAAGAACTTGTTGATACTTTTTCTTTGGATGTTTTGTGTTTAATGACTTCTTTGAGAATTGCGAATCCGGTTGGTGGATCCGCAACAATCAGTTTATTGTGTAAAGATGTCGAAATTATTTTGTGTGATTTTCCTTTCCTAGCCGATTTGCATGTCATGCGTTATTTAGGCTTTGGAATGATTTTGGGAATGGATTGGCTTAACCGTTATGAAGCTCATATCCTATGTCCTGAGCGGACTATTCATCTTTGACATCCTCAATCTGTTAAGCAGATTTATATTAATCTTAAAGATTCAGATTCCAGCTTGGCTGCATCTTTATATTCTTTAAATCCTCGTGATGACGATGATGATGATGAGGGTGATATTATTTCTCTTATTCACGTCGTTTGTGAATTTTCCGACATATTCGAGCCCGTTTTAGGATTAGCACCTAAGCGAGCAATTGAGTTCGGAATTAATCTTATTCCGGGAGCTCAACCTATCATTCGTCCTCCTTATCGTATGTCCAATAAAGAAAACGAGGAGATGCGTAAACAATTATCTGAATTGGAAACGAAGCAATTTATTCGCTCTAGTTCCTCGCCTTGGGGAGCTTCAGCTATTTTTGTGAAGAAATCCGATGGTACACTTAGGCTTTGCGTTGACTACCGCAAGCTTAATGATCTTACTATCAAAAATAAATATCCTTTACCTCGGATTGATGATCTATTCGATCAACTTAGTGGTGCTAGAGTCTTTTCACAATTGGACTTGGCTACCGGTTTTCATCAGCTTCGTATTGCAGAGGATAGCATTCCTTTGACATCGTTCCGTACTCGGTATGGATCTTATGAATGGCTTGTTATGCCATTTGGGTTAACTAATGCCCCGGCTTATTTCGTTGACTTAATGAATCGAGTTTTTAAAGACTTTCTCGACCGGTTTGTTCTCATCTTTATCGATGATATTCTTGTTTATTCTAAAATCGAGGAGGAGCATGAAAAACATCTTCAGATTGTGTTGGAAACTCTTAGGAGTAATCAATTAAAGGCAAAATTTTCTAAGTGCCACTTTTGGCAACCTCGTGTGAAGTTTCTCGGTCACATTATTTCCGAATCCGGAATTTCCGTGGATCCTTCAAAGATTGAAGCGATTCAAGATTGGAAGAGACCGGAGAGTGTGACAGAGATTCGTAGTTTTCTTGGATTGGCGGGCTATTACCGTCGTTTTATTAAAGACTTTTCTAAAATTGCCGTGCCTCTCACTAGCTTGTCGAAGAAAGGTGTTAAATACATTTGGTCGGACAAATGTGAAGCTTCTTTTCAAAAATTAAAAGAACTTCTTTCTGATGCTCCTATTCTTGTTATTCCCGATGGGAATCAAGATTTCGTTGTTTATACCGATGCTAGTCGCATTGGTTTGGGTGCCGTTCTTATGCAAAAGGAACGCGTTATTGCTTATGCTTCTAGGCAATTAAAGCCTGCTGAGACTAGATATGCCACTCATGATTTAGAGCTCGCGACTATTGTTTTTGCTCTTCGGATTTGGCGTCATTATCTCTTAGGAGAGAAATTTGTTCTTTACGCAGATCATAAGTCTTTGAAATATTTATTCTCTCAAAAGGAACTTAATTTGCGTCAACAGCGTTGGCTCGAATTTCTTGCACCATATGATCTTGATATTCTTTATACTCCCGGTAAGGGTAATCGTGTCGCCGATGCTCTTAGCCGTAAACAACAAGCTGTTGTTTCTATGATGATATCCGAATGCAACGATCTCGAGATCTTATCCACTTGCCAAATTCGAGACCGTGTTTCCGATTTATGCTCATCATTTGTTTTATGTAGCCTTGAGGCTCATCCATCTCTTTTAGACCGCATTCTTGAAGCTCAAAGGCTAGATACTGAATTGGTTCTTCTTGGCCAAATATTAAGGATAAAATTGATATTGAAGGTTTGAAAGACTTTAATATCGATTCTCGTGGCGGCATTCGGAAATTTGGTAGACTTATCGTGCCAAATGTTAGGATCTTTGTAAAGATATTTTAGAAGATTCTCATCACTCTAAATTTACCATTCATCCCGGTAGTAGTAAAATGTACGCGGATATGAAGCGACTTTATTATTGGGAGGGAATGAAACTTGACATCGCTAACTTCGTTAAACGTTGCATGACTTGCCAACTCGTTAAGGCCGAACATCAAAGTCCCGGAGGGTTATTGCAACCTTTAAAAATTCCAGTTTGGAAGTGGGATCAAATTTCCATGGATTTTATAGATGGCCCTCCCCGTTCTCGATCGGGTTACGATAGCTTATGGGTAATTGTTGATAGACTTACTAAATCCGCCCATTTTATTCCCGTTCGTTCTAACCGAACCGTTCCTCTTTTGGCCAAACTCTTTATTAAAGAGATTGTTAAATTGCATGGGGTTCCTACTTCAGTTGTTAGTGATCGTGATCCATTGTTTACTAGTGGATTTTGGAAGAGTCTTCAAAAAGCTTTGGGAACGAAGCTTAATTTTAGCACCGCTTATCATCCCCAGTCCGATGGACAAACCGAGCGAGTGAATCAAACTCTTGAAGATCTTCTTCGTGCTTGTGTTCTTGATTTTGGTGGAAGTTGGGAAGATCATATTTCACTTGTTGAATTTTCCTATAATAATAGCTTCCAATCTAGTATTGGTATGACACCTTTTGAGGCACTCTATGGAAGGCCATGCCGATCTCCTTCTTGTTGGCTTGAGGCCGGTGAGAAGCTGGTTTTAGGTCCAGATTTTATTCGGGATTCTACAGAAAAGATTGATCTTATTCGTCATAGGATGAAAGAAGCCCAGAGTAGAAAAAAATCCTATGCCGATAACAGGAGAAGGAAGTTAGAATTTTCTGTGGGAGATCTTGTGTTTATTCGTGTTTCACCAATGAAAGGTGTTGTACGTTTCAGTCGATCGGGAAAGTTAGCGCCTCGATATATTGGGCCATTTCCTATCACTGAACGTATTGGTTCCATGGCTTATCGCCTTTTATTACCGGCTCAATTTTCTGCTATTCATGACATGTTTCACATTTCTCAATTACGGAAATGCCTTCGAGGTTCCGATTCTATTCTTGAGCCCGGTGTTGTGGAAGGGATTGAAGTTTCGCCTAATTTAACTTATGAGCAACATCCTATTCGTATCATTGCTTCGGAAGTCAAACGACTTCGAAATAAAGATGTTCCGCTTGTTAAAGTTCAATGGACTTCAAATCCTAAGGATTGTTCTTGGGAATCTAGAGAGTACATCGAGCGTACACATCCGGACTTACTTTCTCGTGCTCTTTGAGGTGAACTTCTTATTTCAAACTTCTTTTGTGTTGAATATGCTTTTATGGTTGTTACTATATATCTTCTTCTTGTAATATTGCGAGGACGCAATTTCTTTAAGGAGGGGAGTCTGTAACAACCCGCATATTTATCGATTTTATGTTTAAATATTTTATTTAAATATTTTATCGTTAGTCGGATTTTAGTCCGAAAAGCTACTTTTTGCATACGGTCGAATTAGGGTTCGGGACCACTCCCATTTAGTTTAAAATGCCGTTTGCGACCTTTTTGAGTATAAGCTTCGATATGTTTGGAGAAAGTTGATTTCTGCTACTTTTTACTTTGGGTTTGGTTTTTGGGGCTCAGCCCTATGTTAACTTATACTCCAAAACTGAACCACTCTCCCCATTCTCCCTCACTTCTTTCTCTTTTCAGTTTTCTTAGCTTTAATGGTGGGAGAGATTGGAAATTAAAACTCCAAAACCCTAGTTTCTCTTGCAAATCAAATTCCTAGCTCCAAACTCAAGAAGAACCCATTGGTAAGCTTCTCTTCTTCTTCTCCAACTTGTTCTTTTACCAATTTCAGAAATTCCTAAACCTAATTTTGGGAATGTTCTTGTTTTTTAGCATAGATTCAAGCTCGTTTGGGTTGTGTTGAAGAGAGCTTGATTCTCCACTTGCTTTCAAGCTTCTTCTTGTTCGATTTTGAGAAAAGGTGAGATTTTTATCTCACATCTATGACTATAATTATCTTTGGTTGTTGGGTATGAATTCCTAACACTTCTTCATGTGCATTTGCTCTTGATTTGGATTGGTTTTGTGAATACTCCAATTTTTGGGTTTTTAGTCAAATTTGTGTGAAATCCTTTTATGGATGTTTGATCATGCTTTTGGTGATGCATCGAGAAGCATATAGGACCGGGTTGCCGATTGGCATAAACCCTTAGAGCCAATGTTCGTCCGGTTGCATTTTGGAAGAGTTTGCTCTTCATTTGAATAAGGCTGAAAAACAGCCCAGGCATGATTCAGTCGACTGAAAACTCTGTTCAGTCGACTGAACCTGAAACCCGAGAGTTTCCAGGCATGATTCAGTCGACTGAAAAACTCTGCACAGTCGACTGAAACTGGAAACAGAAAGTTTCCTGAACCTGGAAAATTTCCAGGTACAGGGTCAGTCGACTGAAAACTCTGTTCAGTCGACTGAACCTGCTGTTTGAGTCCAATTTGCCTTTTTGGATTGAAATTCCAATTTAAATCGATTCGTGATAATCCTATTTGTTGTTATCATCTATTATGACTTTGATGACTCTTTTTAGGGATTTTTGAATATCCATTTCGATGGATCCTTTATCGATTTCGTTGGATTTTATTCACGTCTTCGTTTGTGAATTTTTGTGATTGATTGTTCTTACAATCTTCTTCGTGATTTTTCACTTTAAAAATATAAAGCTTTTCTATACTAGTAGTAAATATCAAAACTCTTTCCTCAAACGATTTCAATACTATTTTAATACCAAATTCGTTTATAAAACCGTTTTCCAATCTATTAGTATATACAAACCTTTACCTCATTCGTATGAGAAATCTAATTAAACGACTTAGTAAAACGAGTGGTATGAAACGCTTGCGTTTACTTCGTCGGTTAATTCTTGGACTTGTTCGATTGAATCTCTTGTGGCATTCTTCTAGTGGAGATTTACAGTTTGTTCGTAAATGTTTAAGTTAAGCAAGTGGTTATGGGACATGAAGCTAAACTTTTATATTTACTAGCTTAGTGTAATTGACACTTCTCGATGATCATGACGATCATTTTTGTGATTTAGACTAGCAATGTGTGATGTCTCTTTGTCTGCGTGGGAGACTAAACCCCGTTCGTGTGTCAAATTTGTGGGGTAGCTACCCACGGTCTTTGGTCCATTTGTGTGTCAGGTCTTCGGACCATTCGTGTGTCAAATTAATGGCTAGCTACCATGAGATAGCTTCTCGTTCATGTGTTACAGCTGTTGGTGAGTTTTCATGCTCCCGTTCATGTGATAGGCCTCCCCCCCTTATTTTGTGTGATTTCTGGATTTCGTGTGTCGAATTCTGGAATTTTCTTCTTCACCTATTTTTGTGATTTCTATTGATATGATTTATCAATTCTTGTGCATAGGTGAATTCGTGTGTCATTGACTGGATTTCTTGTGTTGATTTCTGGAATTTATGTTTCACCAACTTTGTGATTTCTATTGATATGGTTTATCAATTCTTGTGCATAGGTGATTTCGTGTGTCATTAACTTGTTGTGAATACAAGTTTTGGGTATGATACCCTTTTTGGATCTTTGAGAAGATTCTTTGATATTGATTAATCGTTTGTTGATTATCATTTACATACTTATAGTAGTATGTCATTATGAATATTATACGTCTTTGCCATATCTTATATGTCATTTATTGTGGCTTGGTGAATGAAATCAGGAGTATAACATCCCTTTTTATCTTGAGTAGATTATCGTGATATTGATATATCCCTTGACGATTTTCAATTACTTATGTATATATCAGAGCTTGGCATTGTGATTATAATGTGTTTAGTCATATCTCCTATTCTATATCATGTTATCTGATATTTATAGTTAGACTGATCCGTTTATTATTTTCTTTTTAAATAATACTCGGGTCAGACCGAGATGTTACAGGTGCTTCTGATTGACTTCTCTCTTGGGATTGATTTCTCTTGCTTTTGGTTAACTACTTAGATTAGTAGTTTTTTTTGTATACATTTGAGATATAGACTCCATAATGTATACTTATTCTTTTGTGTAGCTCTTGTAACTATTCTTTTGTGATATTGTGGATCTTTTTAGACCACTACTCTGATGTACACTTCCAAGTGTAATATTCATATCTATTTTCCGCCTTTGTGATATGAATTGTCTGTGACTGATTTGTGTTATGCTTATTTCTATATTTGTTTTCCGAAGGATTTATATAGCCACCGTATAGTAGCTTTGATTTTGTGTCGGTATGTCGGACTTCCTCTTGAAATAGAATGCATGTTATATTATCTGACATATCGGTGCTCGTGCAAAGAAATTACACGGAAGGTCGCTCCTCAACAGCCTTATTCTCTGTGCTAGTCGACAACAATCACCGTAATGTTCTTGGCTAGCGTGGGTATAGAAGTGGGGCGTCACAGTACCCCAGTAGCCCTGCCATTGTATGGAATCCAAAATCCAATAAGTGTCGTACGTATTAGTTGTGCCCAACTATGTTGGAACATGAGATGTAAGCATTCCAGCTATTTCTGTATTTTACTTGAAAACCCTAGACACTATTATAATATCATCGGATTTCCTATCAAATGTTTTGGTTAGCGTAAGGTAAAAACTTTTCCATGTTTATGTGTGGGAAGTCTTACGTGATACCTTTCTTCAAAGGTTTTTCAAAGTTAAGCAACTTTAACCTGTTACTCACACCAGACCCATGTCTGACCCGAAGTTTATTTTTGTTTTTCATAAACTCTTGGGTACTCAAATTTTTACGAGTATCCAAGGATTCAGGTTAGGATTCGGGTTAGCTTTGACGAATTATGGAGGAGCAAATGGAGCAGGAGGCTTCTGCGTGTAGATATATATAGTTTTCCGTTGTGTGTTTTCTCTGAGTTGTTTCTTGTACTGATTGAGTTGTAATAATAGACAAGTGTTTATAACTGTCTAGTGTGTGTTGTATTATCTGTGTACTCTGATAGTGGTTGTAAACTATGTAAATATTTCATGTTATTAATATAATTTATTCGTTCCGCTGTTTAGATTCTGATGTGTTGTTTCTTCTTCTTCTTCTCTTTCTTTCTCTTTTCTATCCCTTTCTTTATTATTAGCGATGCGACTTCCTTGAGTTTGGAAGTTGGGTCGTTACAGTGGTATCAGAGCATTAGGTTGAGTGAATACCTAGGCTCTGGAGTGGTGTCTATTTTGAGAGAGCGTATTTGTAGTTTTGATATATATCTATATATATTTATTATTTCTACCTATCTGTTGGGTTACCTGTTCAGGTTTTTCCAAATATAAGTTATAAAGGTAGATAAGGTAGTGGTGTGTGTAACACGATTACTACCATTGGTTGGAGTTTGAATGTTTGAGGTTGGAAGTGTATTTATCGAGACTGTAGACCTAATACCGTCTCGAGTGAGTTGTGCAGAGTGTAGAGATTTCATCGATCTCTAAAGGAAACCTATAAAGGTTCAAAGTTCATCTTTGAAGATGGATGAGTTGAGTTTGGATCTGTCGGTTTGGCAAAAGTATGTGATGGTATTTTGATACCTCAGGAAGCGGTAGCTGCATGATGATATGCAGTGACTGTGTATTGTGTCCGAAGATGTTTCTTTGGAACAAGTTTTGGGAAGTGTGTCTGCTTCGGGGTTGTGGCTGGGTTCAGCAGGATGTGGTGGTTGGCTTTGAGGTCCGAGTTTCTCGAAGTACTTCAACTAAGGAAGTTTTGGCATTGGTGTCATCAGTGCAACTCGGAGTGTCTTTGTTGGCAGAATTTTTCTGGCTAAGTAGTTTCTGAAGGTGGAGTTCAGAAGCAGCAGAGTGGACCCAATACTTTATTGGATTGACTAATTAAGAGTAAGCTGTTCTGTTTGGTAAAGAGAGAACAGTTTTGTTTGGGAATTGGTCACTATTTATCGCAAAAGTGATTTGCGATAGTTTGAGTATTCTTTTGAGGTATTGAAGAATTTTTAGTTGTCTTCTGAGAAGCCGGAGGATTGTCCACTTCTGAAGATTGAGTTTTCTTATCGTTTGGATTCCAGGAGTGCTACCGGTGGATCAGCTAGTGGAAGAATGGTTTCTCGAGATAGGTTTGGTGAGGCAGCTCAGGATTGGTGAAACTTCTGAGTCTTCTTTGGATATGTCGAGCCATATTTCTTGGAAGTGATGTCCAGTTTGTGCTCATATTCTTCATCAGCGGTGTCTTCTGTGCCAGTTCAGAGTTGTGCAACGGAAGCAGTTTGGGAATGCTTCTGTTTTGTCTTTTCTAAATAGAAGAAGTGAGTTTGTTCTTCTGATGGTTGAAGAGTAGAATTGGTGGACTTAGTCTTGGTTGAACCTGAGAAGATCGTTGTGTTGGATTGTTTTTGGTCTAAATTGTTTCTAGAGGAATCAGCGAGAGTTGAAATGACCAGTTTGGATAAGAGACGAAGGAATTTGAATTCTGAAGTCGGAGATTTGTTTTGGATCTCTTCTGTGTTTTGGTTAGAGTGGTGTTTGGTTTTCAAGAGTTGAATTGCCAGTTTGGATAATTAGATGTATGAGTTTCACGTATCTTAGAGGGAGTACGTGTATGAGTTATCTCTGGAAATGGAACCGGCTGTTCAAGAAGGTTTAGTGGTTGAGTCAGACTCGTTTGTAGTCTGATATCTTGTCTAGTTCTGTAGATCTAGATGAGTCGAAGCTCTGTAGCTTCGTAGTTTAGATTGTTTGTATTTTGTAGGGCGAGTATCCCGGTATATATATATACTTGGGGAAACTCATGGGAATTCATCCAAAATTTTATCTGGATAATTAAATTTGTTTGATTTGATAAATTGGCTGCTATGATTATTAGCATATGATTGATATATGCTTGTGTTTAAATTTAAAATCTTAAATGAGATTATTAAATTACCTTTGCCTTTAAATTTTGGGGACGAAATTCTTTTAGTGGGGGAGGAATGTGATATCCCGGAAATTTTAGCAATATCAGTTTAATAATCTGTATTTAAAATTAAATTGATTTGATAAAATTTTGTTAATAAAAATTAACTTGATTTAATAATCCAAATAAATAAATGTTTAATTGATGAATTTTGTCTTTTAAAAGCTAATAAATTGATTTCTATTTATAATGTATATGTATATATGTATATATATATTATAGATAGATAAGTTTTGATTTTAGATAAATGAACAAATAAAATCTTGTTTTTAAATTCTAATATTCATTTTGATAATTTGAAGATTTTTATTTTATTTAATAAATAACTAATTGTTTAAAATACTTAAAGTAATTGTTTTAAATTGTATAATTGTATTTTAAATATAGTTTAAATTTTAATAAGATAAATAAAAGTTTATGTTATTTGTTTTAAATATAGCTTAATAATTATAATTTGGAATTATATGAAAATTTAATATATTGTTATATATTAAACATTAATTCTTTTAATTAAGATAAATAAGACAAGTAATTTATGATTTCTTTTATAAATGATTTAAAATCGATAAATGAGCTATTTTCAAATAATAAATGTATAAATATAAATATAGATAAGATTTTTAAAAGACAATGTTATTATTTTAAAATTAAAATAAGTTGATAAATTAGTTTTAAGTGAAATTTTAATGTATAAGTAACATTTGAATTTGATTTAATTTTGAAATTCAAATTAATAAATATATGTAGATCTTGTAAATAAGTTTTCACTTTTATGTAAACTATTTTACTTCATCTAAAAAGAAATACATATCATTTCATTTATATAAACTACTTTATACGTATTTAAATAAAGGAAGAGGATTTTATTTATCTTTAAATTAAAAATAATAAGTAACATAAGTATAAAACAAATGTTAACATTTTAATCAATTAATGAGACAAGTGTAAACAATTAAACTACTTAATTTGACATGTGTTGAAGATTTTAACAAGTGTCTTTTATTTTTTTATTTTTCTTTTATATTTTTAATAAATCATTTATACACTTATAAACATGCTTTGTTTCTTCACACTCATTTTTTTCTAATGCTCATTTTTTTTCAAAAGTAAAGAAAAAATTTCTCAGCTAAACAAATCTGTAACTATATTCCTCAAAACAAAATCATATTCAAAATCTGGTTTTTCAAATGCAATGCAACCCTTCCTCAAATTCAAAAAAAATTTGGAAATTGTTTTTAAAAACCAAAAATCTGAAGTCCTCTTCATATTCATCAACTTGAAAATCATTCTGCAACCTGAAATTCATTTTCCTTTAATCTGAGAATCAAATGTAAAGCCTGCAACCGGCAATTTCATTTAAAAAAAAAGGAAAAGCCTCTGCATTTCTTTGAATCTGGGAATCAAGTATTGTCTGCATGCAAATTTATGTGCAAAGCAACAGCAAACTTGCAAGTTAAATCAAGCAACTCTGGTTTCAAAATCTTTAGCCATTCAGCAATACAAGTTTAGAGTTTTCAAGAAGTAAAAGTTTTTCCAGGAGGTCTGTGCTCTGTTCATGATATACCAGGTGAGTAACAATTTTTTTTAAAATAATAAGTATAAATTTGTTGCTTAAATAAGTATGCTCTGAATATGATTAGCTAATTGCATGTTGAGTAGTATGCTTGTGTATGATTTTTAATGCAGTGCTGTATATATGTAAATGAATGTTTGGATGTATGAATGGATTATGAATATTGATGACTGTTATGACTTACTGTTTTCTTCAGGTTCATAATTTAGTAAATGATTCAATTTCTATTGAATCAATCTGTAATAATACATGAGACCTAAACAATGTGTGCTTATATTGTATGTACAAATTATAATTAATATTTGTTCATGAAGAAAAGAAAGAAAAAAAAGAAGAAGTTATGACTGCAGTTTTACTGGAAACTAATGTAATAGCAAGTAAACTGAAAATCTAACAAAAGCAAGATGATTTAATCTTAGTTTCAGGTGTTTGAATTGAAAGTTGAAAATAATTTGTGATTTTTAAAAACCAAAATTTCAATTTTTAGTGTTGAAATTATGTGCATTGATGTTTTCTTCTGGGAAATGAAAAGGGGGGAAAAGTTGTAAACCTAGGCAGTGTTTTAATTGATCGGTGAGGAGACTACAGGTGACCGAGTGTCTTGATTTTTGGGGTAATGGTAGTTTGGGAATTAGTGAAGGGTTGGACAGAGTTGCTAGGCCGCCGGTGACTGGTGGAGCGAGGACGTGGGGTTTTCAGGTTTTGGGGGTGGAGTTTGCTGTTGTTTCCAGGTATGAATTGGGGGAACTCGAATCTGATTTCGAGTGGGTTGAGTGATTTTGATGATCGTGAGGTGATGTAGGGGAGGTCGGCGATTTGCTTGTTGCCTGGGTGGTGGCCGGAGGTGGCCAAGACCACTGTGCATGTGCACGGTGAGGTAATGGTGACAGGGAAGTCTTTGTGGATTATGCAGTGTAGTTGTCTCGGGTTAATATTCGAGTAATTGGAGTTTTTACTCGAAGTTAAGTAAGGATTTACCCAATGTAATGTGAGAGGAAACTCGAGTTTACTTCCTGTAATCACATGTTTTTGAAAACCTGTAGTTTTAATTTAAAGTTTTTTTTTTAAATCTAAATGCAGGGTTTTGAAAACAGAATTTAGATCAAATTTAAAATTGAATTTCAAATGAGATTTGAATCCAGGTTTGAAATTTTAAATTTAAACTTTGAAACAAAATGTTTAAACAACTTCAAAGAGTTTAAATATTTTAATTTAGGATAAAGCTTTAAATTTAAGTAGAGATTCAAACATGAGTTTAAATCTGAAATCAAATTCTAATTTGAAACAAGGGTTTGAAAATAAAGGAAGTTTTTAAGGCAATTTAAATGTTTAAATAAATTTGGATGTTGAAACACATTTAAATATGATTTGTATTTTGAAGTGGATTTGGGATTTTAAATTTCTTATAACTTCTTTTATAAAATAAGAAAATCTTTAGTATAAAGTTTTAAAAGATTTTAAAATGTTTTTAAAACTTTGTATAAGTTAAGTTTGATTTCTTTTTAAATTTAAAATTTAAAATGTAATTTGAAAACAATTTTGAGTTAAATTGTTTTAAGTTACTTTATTAATGATAAAGTAATCATGAATAAGAAATGTTTTATTTTTAAAGTAAATTTTAGATTTAATGATCTTTGTTTCATTAAAATTAATAATTTTAAAAAAAATTAATTAATTAGTTTAATTAATTAAAGATTTGAAATTAATTAAGGTTAATTAAATTTGTAATTAATTTAAGTTAATTACTTAAGAAAGGTAATTAATAATTTGTTAATAAGTTAATGAAGGTCATTAACTTGTGATTATTTATTAATTAATTAATGTAATTAATTTTGATAATTAATTGGATTAATTAATTTAGATAATCAATTATGAAACTTAATTAAGTATGATTACTTTATGGAAATAATTAAAGATATTAATTACTCATTGTAATTAATTTATTAATTGGATTAGTTTAAATTAATTAATTAAGTTTAATTAGTTTAGAATAATCATTAAATGGGTTGATAAGTAATCAATGAGGAATAATTACTTAGAGAAGTAATTAAGATAAGTAAATTACTGGAGATAATTAATTGAAGTATGATATTTTGGGATTAATTACTTTGTGTAAATAATAATGAGGATAATTACTTTGTGAAAGTGATTAATAATTAATTACTTAGTGTAATTAATTTAAGCATTAATTGATTAAGTCATTTTGAAATGATTAAGTGATGTAATTAATTAAGAGTAATTAATTACTAATGAGATTAATCAAGGATGATTTATTAATATAATTAATTATTAAATGTAATTAATTTAGAAGTAATTAAGGAAGTACTTAGGGGTAGTTAATTACTAAATGTAATTAATCAAGAATGATTAATAATTGTGGTTTAATTAAGGTTAATTACTTAATGTAATTAGTTTAAAATAAAGTAATTAATTTAAATTTAATTAAGGATCATTAATTAATATGATTAATGATGTAATTGAGGATTAATTAATTAGGTGTTAACCCTAACTCGTTCACAAGTTAACAGGTCCACGAGTTAAGGCATGTACGACTCAAGGCATGTACGACTCAAGGCATGTACGAGTTAAAGGATACACGAGTCAGCAACTTCCTACGACTTAAAGACCTCTACGAGTTAGCAAGCTTACGAGATAAGCGGCCTACGAGTTAAGGAGTACCCGAGTTAAGCTACTTGCGAGATAAGCCTTTACGAGTTAGCAGATCTACAAATTAGCAAGTGTACGAGTTAAGATCTTCCACGAGTTAATCCTCCACGAGTTAAGCCTCTACGAGTTAATCCTCTGCGAGTTAAGATCTTCTACGAGTTAGCAGGCATACGAGTTAAGAAAAGCTAACGACTTAAGGTCTTTACGACTTAAGGAAATGGATGGCCTACGACTTAATGATAACTGCAGTTTGTACGACTTAAGACCCTTACGACTTAAGGAAGTTACAGCTTAACGGGTTAAAGCTTGAACGAGTTAACAAGAGTTACGACTTAAAGAGGATACGACCTAAAGACAACCTCTTAACTCGTCTACGAGTTAAGACTTGCTTTAAACCAGTTGCAATTAGTTAAGTCGACTACGACTTAAGACATAGAAAGAGTCGTATACGACTTAAGAAAGGAAATTAGCAATTGCAGCCAGATAACTCGTACACGACTTAGAACTTAGGGATGGGTTTAAAAAAGGGGAACTGCCATAGACTCGGCTCAGTGACTCGGGGACGACTTACCTTAAGTCGAACACGACTTATCTTAAGTCGGCCACGAGTTAGGACTTAGCACTTTTTTTCGCCCAGAACTCTCTATAAATATGCAACCATCTCCAACATGCGAGGGACTTTTGGCTCATTCTCTTCAAGCGCCATTGCTCTGCCGAATTCCAGACTACTTCAAAGCTTTTTAGATCCAACAAACTTCTAAAGGAACTCCATGAAGGAATCATCCACATTCACCATGGATTTGAAGATGATTGTCAACATCAAAGCTTGAGCTACTTGTTTTACATATCCTATCACTTGAAGTGTGTTGTAATTGAAAGATCTTGTAAAGGATTGTAATCAAACTAGTGATAAAAAGATTGAAGTGGACGTAGGCTGGATTATAAGCCGAACCACTATAAATACTGTGTCTCTTACTGTTTTTCTGCATACTTTCTGCTTATTTCTGTTTCCCGTACGAACGGGTGGTGCTTTCACAATCACATCCTATACACCGGGGTGTTAGCGTTTAAATTTGAGCGTTAACATTTTGGTGCTTTCACTGAGAATTGAACTCAGGTTGTTATCATCATTGCTCCACGGAAGTTTGTTGAAAGAATCTCTCTGAAAACTAGGAGTTTATCTGAAATAATGGCTCCAGGGAGAAGAAGTAGATCTCTGAGATCTGGAAATGCTCAAGAGGGAACCTTCGCTTCCCCAGTACCTACTCTGGCCACTCCAGCTGTTGGAGTTTCAAAAGCAGAGCTGGACGCTGCAATCTTTGGGTTGAATCAACAAATAAATGCTCAAAATGCTCAATTGGAAGCTCAGAATGCCCAGAATGCTCTGATTCTGAATAGGTTAAATGATTTGCTCGGGGCAAACCGTCAACCTGCGAATAATGAAAGGAACTTTGTCGGTAATGTCCATGATGCTGAAAATAGGAACATTCCTGAAAGGCCTGCCAGTCCTTTTGAGCAAACACTTCCCGAAGTTGGTGGATCTAGGGCCCGGAATGATGAAGAATATCTTTCTGGAATGGTTAGACAAATCATGAAAGAAAGTATGCAAAGGGTCGAAGATGAGAAAGAGTGGGGTTTCGCTCCGAGCAAGACTCCGTTTACTGAAAAGATCCTAAAAGCTGAATTCCCACGAAAATTTGCTCCTCCAACTATCCCAGCTTATAGGGGGACAAGTGATCCGAACGAATTTCTGTATAAGTATGATTGGCATATGACGGGTGCCCGAGCCTCAGATGAAGTAAAATGCAGATATTTCCCCGTATATTTGGAAGGCGTAGCTCTGCTTTGGTTCACAAAACTACCTGTCCGGTCCATCGATCAATTTTCAGACCTAACCAGGAAATTTAAAGAGCAATTTAGGCTATATGCTTCAAAGGCAAAAGACATCATGTCGTTATCCGGTTTGGAACAGAACCTGGGGGAAACTATCAAGTCTTTTTTAAATCGCTTTAATATAGCGTTAGCTGAGGTGGATAATGCAGAACCCCGCATGGTCTTGACCTATTTGATGAGGGCCATAGATAAATCAAGTGAGTTTGGAAGATGGTTGAATATGAAGGAACCAAGCTCTCTCGAAAAGTTCTACAAGAAAGCAGACGAGTTCATGCGTCTGGAGAGCCGCCCTGTATCGACAAAAGCAGCGTTGGAAAAGGCTGAAGCTAACACCAATGCTCCACGCAAAAATGAGTCTGTGGGACAGAAGAGGGAGAACAACAATGGAAAACAACAGAATAATCAGAAGAAGCATAGATCCTTCAAGCCATCAGAATACACACCTTTGTCAGATACTCCAGAACGAATCTACCTGGCTACCAAAGATTCTGTGAATTATCCTAAACCCCCTGTCTTGAGAACCGGGAAAAAAGCTGTGCAAAGTGGGAGGTTCTGTCGCTTCCACAATCAGCCCGGTCATGATACTGATGACTGCCGCCAATTGAAGAATCTAATTGAAGAATTGTTAAGGGAGAATAAGCTACAACAATTTGTGAAGAAGAATGATAATAATAATCCTGCTTCGTCGAATCAGGGGCAGCAAACTCCTGCACATCAATCCGGAACTAATGGCAAAGACGCAAGTTTTGAGTCTGGAAGGCCTGTTATCAATATCATCACAGGCGGACCTCACCCAGCGGGCAGAAGCTGGGGTGAGATGGAAAGGTATTCCCGGGCCCTGAAATATGCACCGGAGGAAGAAAATGTTTTAGTTCTAGAAGACACTACGCCTTTGAAGCAACGAAAGACATTCAATGATGACATTGTATTCAAAACCAGGGATTCCATCGGTATTGAAGCCCCAACCTTGGATCCTTTGGTCATCTCGGCTGGCATTGGGCCAGCCATCGTCAGAAGGATTCTTATCGACAGCGGCGCATCCTGTAATATCCTCTTTAAGAAAACCTTCGACCAGATGAAGATTCCTATGGTTGAAGTGCAGGCATCATTGCAAAAAATTGCTGGCTTCGCAGGGGAGCCAAAGCAACCAGTAGGAACCATTGACTTGCTTGTGGAACTCGGAGAAGGAGAAAGAAAAGTAGTTCGCAAGCAGACTTTTGTGATAGTAGATGAATTTTCTGCTTATAATGCTTTCTTTGGTCGACCTATTCTTGCTGCATTCAAAGCTGTCCTTGCCCCATGGTGTCTTACTATTAAATTCCCTACAGACAATGGGGTAGGAGTTATTAAAGGAGACCAGAACGCTGGGCGAGAATGTTATATGACAGAGCTGCGAGAAACAAGGAAGAGAGAAATGGGAAAAGATGCGGCAACCCCAATCCGCATCAAAACACCAACCCTATAGCAACTACAGGGCGGACCCTGCACTGGCGAGCATAGCGGGGCACGAAAAGTGATGGATCCTAGAAAGGCCAGTGCGGGGGAGAGTAGGGTGGTACCAGCAGAAACAACGATACCGGTGCCCGTTGATCTGAAGGACCCAAACAAGGTGCTGAATGTGGGTTCACAACTTAATGTGTCAGTTCAGAATGCCTTGATATCTTTTTTGAAAGCAAACCTGGATGTTTTCGCTTGGACCCATGCCGATATGTGCGGAATATCCCCAGAAGTTGCGGTACATGCTCTGAATATTGACCCAAAGTTCACGCCAGTAAAGCAGAAAAGAAGAATCCAAGGTCCAGAAAGGTCGACAGCATTGAAAGAGGAAGTTGACCGGCTCATGGAGAATAATTTCATCAGAGAATCTACCTATCCAAATTGGGTTTCAAATCCAGTGCTGGTTAAGAAAGCCAATGGTAAATGGAGAGTGTGCATCGACTTTTCAGATCTAAACAAGGCCTGTCCCAAAGACTGCTTCCCATTACCCAGGATCGATCAACTGGTAGATGGAACAGCGGGTCATGAATTGTTGTCTTTTATGGATGCCTACTCCGGATATAATCAGATCATGATGCATGAGCCAGATCAGGAGGACACAAGCTTTATCACCGATGTCGGTCTTTACTGTTACAGAGTTATGCCCTTTGGGTTGAAGAATGCGGGGGCAACATACCAAAGACTGGTCAATGCTATGTTCAAACCGCAGTTGGGAAAGACTATGGAAGTTTACGTTGATGACATGCTAGTAAAATCTAAGAAAGCAGTGGATCACATCGAACACTTAGCAGAAATGTTCGCAATCCTCCGAAGATACGGAATGAAGCTTAACCCTTTAAAATGTTCTTTCGGGGTAGAATCTGGAAAGTTCTTGGGTTTCATCGTGAGCGCTAGGGGCATTGAAGCTAGTCCAGCTCAAATCACTGCTTTAAAAGAAGTCAAAGCTCCTAAAACAAAGAGGGAATTGCAAAGTCTCAATGGAAAAATTGCCGCCTTAAGTCGGTTCATATCCAAAGCTACTGATAAATGCATTCCATTCTTCGACGCTCTAAAGAAAGGAAAGAAAAACTTTGACTGGACTCCCGAATGCCAGAAAGCCTTTGGAGAATTGATTCAACATATGGAAAAGCCTCCAATACTTTCTAGGCCCGGCGATGGCGAGGATCTTCTTATATACTTGGCAGTTTCATCTCATGCTTTAAGTGCAGCGCTGGTACGGGAAGACAAAAGGATTCAACATCCAGTTTACTATATCAGCAAAAGACTCACTGGGGCAGAAATGAATTACTCCAAGTTGGAAAAACTCGCCTATTGTCTATTGATTGCCTCAAGAAAGTTGAGGCAATATTTCCAGGCTCATCCTATCAAAGTCCTCACTGATCAACCTTTAAAGCAAGTCTTGTTTCGCCCCGAGACTTCGGGCCGCCTTTTAAAGTGGAATATTGAGTTGAGCCAATATGACATCACTTATCATCCTAGAAAAGCGATCAACGGACAAGCTTTGGCAGATTTTATTGCAGAATTTACAGACAAGGGTAACAGCGAGGAAGAAACAATCGAGAACTCCCCAATCCAATGGAAGTTATTTGTAGATGGCGCAAGAAATGATTACTGTTCAGGTGCTGGAATTGTTCTTGAAACTCCTGAAGGCCGGTCATTATGCTATGCGCTAAGATTAGAATTTCCTTCAACAAACAATGAAGCAGAATATGAAGCTCTGATTGCTGGTTTGAAAATTGCTAAAGAACTAAACATTCGAGCGTTACAGATCTTCAGTGATTCTCAGCTTATAGTATGCCAAGTCAAGAAGGAGTTTCAAACGAAAGGAGGAAATCTGCCCGCTTATGTGTCAAAGGCTTGGGAACTTTTATGTGAATTCGACCATTACACGATAAGTCATATTCCTCGAGAAGAAAACATGAAAGCAGATTCTCTCGCAAAATACTCAAGTTCTGGCGAAGCCCAATCCTTAGGGTTAGTTCCAGTGGAAGTTTTGTCAAATCCAAGCATTGATGAAATGGATATCGATTGGGTTATGAGTATGTCGCAAGAGCAAGAATCATGGATGACTCCAATAACAAAGTATCTACTCAATGGCTCTTTACCAGAAAACTCTAAAGAACGACAAAAGCTACTGAGAAAAGCTTCTCGATATATAATCCAGGATGGTCAATTATACAGACGAGGATTCTCAATGCCACTACTTCGATGTGTATCCAAAGAAGAAGCCAAAATAATCCTATCAGAGGTACATGGAGGAGAATGTGGGGATCATTCAGGTGGTCAAACTTTAGCAAAGAAAATTCTCCGATATGGATATTTTTGGCCAGAAATTAATCGGGATGCTGCAGATTACTCTCGAAAATGTGACAGATGTCAAAGATTTGCCAAAATTCCTAGAGCACCTTCTACCGAACTCACACAGATGGTCAGTCCATGGCCATTTGCAATTTGGGGAATGGATCTCATTGGACCTTTACCAACCGCCAAATCTGGAATCAAATATGCCATTGTTGCTGTAGATTATTTCACTAAATGGGCTGAAGCTGAACCATTGGCAACCATCACCTCCAAAAAGATGATAAATTTTGTGACTAAGATTATCATTTGCAGATACGGTGTGCCTCAAAAGATAATTACAGATAATGGTACTCAATTTGAAAGTGAAGAATTCCAAGATTTTTGTAAACGATTCAAAATCCTGAAAAGCTTCTCAGCAGTAGCTCATCCGCAGGCAAACGGGCAAGTGGAAGCAGTAAATAAAATTATCAAGTCAACCATCAAAAAGCAACTTGAAAGAGCTAAGGGTGGTTGGGTCGATAAGCTACCACTAGCACTATGGGCATATAGAACTACCCACAAAACTGCAACTGGGCATACTCCGTTTTCATTAGCATACGGGTCGGAAGCAATGATTCCGGTAGAAACAGAGATCCCTTCACATAGAAGAATCCACTTCAGTCAAATGGAAAATGAAAAGTTGCAATCTGAAGCACTAGATCTTCTTGATGAGAAAAGAGAAGAAGCAGAACTCAGAGTTGCAGCTCATCAACAAAGAATAGCCAGACATTTCAATTCTAAAGTTCGCCAACGCAGCTTTGAAATCGGAGATCTAGTCCTGAAAAGAATTATGACCGCGACAGGTGTGTTTGGGCCCAATTGGGAAGGACCGTATGTGATAGGTCAGAAGCTTCTTGACGGCACATTCAAACTCACTATTGTTGAAGGAGATCAAATTCCAAGGGCATGGAACAGCAATCATTTGCGTCCATATTTTACTTGAAATTCTTGTTGAAATATTGTAAAAAGAATTGTGAATGTATGATTCTTGTAATTGAAAGCAATTGTAAAACTGATGAAGGTGAATGATGAATGAATATAAAGTGGATGTAGGCCCAGATTTTTGGCCGAACCACTATAAATCTTGTGTTCCTTACTTTTATTACATGTTTGCTTTATTTTCGATATAAAAAGTACATAGAATGTATTGCTAAAATGTCGATTTAAATTTTTGCAGACAATGGAAGTAAAACTTGCACGTAATAAGACCGAGCAATTCACTCCATCATTCAACAAACAAATTTCAAGTCATAAAAAACCGAATTCAAATCCTAGATAGGAAATATTTCAATTGAACGGCTAATGATTTCGTAAAAACGAGCCCTTGCTAATAAATTGAGATTGTTTGAACAAACAAACATCCAATTAGGAAGCTAGTGCCCGTTCTCACGAACTTGCCTGTCAATGAAGTATACTTCCTTAGATTAAACCAGCTACTTGCAAAAAAGGGGAAATGACGACTTGGAAAGGAAAAATAGAGGAATTGAAAGGCATAAGCAAGAAGACGAGGAAACAACCAAAATCCATCATCAGCAACACAAGTCCTCTTCAGAGGCACAACTCTTCGGAGGATAAAAGACCTCTAATGGGTCATATGCCACAAAAAAGAAAGTTCTCTACTCAACAAAAAAGATTGGAGGAGTCATGACCCTCCAACCATGAGAGAGCAACTTCCAGGCAATGAAAACCCTCTCTGAGGCACATTTCACCAGGAGTCGAAGTAGTTACTCTTCAGAGTTTCACTTCACCAAAGTTGAAATGCAAATAAAATAAAGACCTCTTCGGAGGCATATTTCACCAGGAGTTGAAGTGTAACAGCCGCTCTTCGGAATTTCACTTCACCGGAGTTGAAAGACAAGCAAAATAAGGACCTCTTCGGAGGCACAAACAAGAAGAAAGACCTCTTCGGAAGCCCACGTTTCGCCAAGATTGAAATAAAACTTCCAAGTGTTGAAACGTGGAAAAGCTTTCTAAGGCAAAACTCTTTGGAGGTACACGTTTCGCCGAGATTGAAATAAAACTTCCAAGTGTTGAAACGTGAAAAAATCCCTCCGTAGAGGTACAACTTTCCATATATAAAAAAAAAAAAAAAAAAAAAAGGAAGAAGAGAAGAGAAAAGGAGTTAAAGTACCCTTCAGAGGTCCGCTTTGCTACATAAAAGAAATCACTCGGTAAAAAAGAAAATGCACTTAAGCAAAAAAGAAAGAAGTGATTTCTTCAAAGGACAAAGCGCGTAGAAACTCATATGAAGGGGGTTGCACTCTACAAGAATTCTTTTTAAAATAAAAATAAAATAATTATTCTTTAGCAAATAAGAGTGCAAGTCCCCTCGAGGTATAGAATATTGCAGCATACTTATGGAATGGGGGCAATATAGTATAATTACACACGATATGGTATAACTAAACCAGCAAAAGGTAACGCTCAAGTAACATACCATAAGCTCGCTGCAATATCAAATAAACTCATGCCAAAATAAACTCATGCCAAAACGAATAACAAATGTATTCTTTAATTCAAACAAAAGTTTGTACAAACGAGGAATCATTTTATTCAATTACAATGCAGGTACAGGTTTCAAAATAAAGAAAAGCGGGGGCCGGTACCCGCACAATTCTCGGCCAGTACATGCAAAACACAAAAAACTAGAAACTGAAGATCTTCACTTCTTTTTGCTGCCTTTAGACCCTTTACCCGGCCGAATGATCAGCTTATCAGGGCGGTCGGTGGGCATAAGGGAAGTGGGAGAGGAAGGCGCAACCGGTCCAGCTTTCAGCTCCTCTTCAGTGGTGGTGACTATCTTCCCCCTCCTCTTTGGTGTCCCACGCTTCTTTTTCCTTCTTTTTGAGGAAGACTCACTCCCGGGAGTGACAAGTTTAGATAGAACAATCTCGTCAGAGGGAGTTCGCTCTGAAGATGTGTCACCTCCCTCAGGCCTTTCATCTTTCTGCTCTTGTGAAGCAATGGGATCATCCAAGCCGTGAAGAGCCTCTATTTGTTCTTCTTGTGACCCAGGTTGCGAGGCAGAAGGAGGCGCCACTTGAAGAGATGGAGGAAGGATCACCGGGGGAGAAGAAGCTTGAGTTTGACTCGGTGCTTTCTCTACAAATGAGAAAAAACTTAAAATATCAGTATCTTTCGAAAAGAGAGGGGATGACGGCTCGTCAAAAGTCGGGAATTCATTGACATTTGAGGAATAATCAAAAGTCGGGAATTCATTGACATTTGAAAAATAATCAAGAAGATCGTCAAGTTCACAAGGAGCGAACGAGCAGTTCACCACTTGGGCTGGTCCGGTGTCAAGTTTACCTGGGGCAGTTGGATCTCTGAGGCTGATTTCATATCGCTGTGCTTCGTTGCTTTCACCACCTTCATCCCCGCCTTGTGCACTTGTAGTTTCAGTTACTGTCTTAGTTGCAGGCGGAGTATAGGAGCTAGAACCCGTGATGTCAACCACAGGAGAAACTGGAGGTTGGACAGAGGAAGTAAGCGTTAATTCCTTTCCAAAACGTTCCTCTTCCGCCATTCCAGTTCTCATCCTGGCAAGTTGTTCTCGCCCCTTCGCAAGAGCAGCGCGAGCTTCCTCATCCAGGTAACGCGCCTCAAAATCTTCATCGCCATACCCGGCGTCTTTAAACATGTTAAGAGCAGCTTCCCACACCTCGGCCAGGGTGATTTCATACTTAGGACCAAGAAAAGAGAGGCTGCCGCGTCCCAAGACACAGTGTACATAAAAATCGAATAAAGTCGAATTGATATCGGTTTCCATGGTCTGAGCAGTTTCTTCGGCTGCAATTTTGCCAGCCATGGCCTCATCTCGATCTTTTTCGGTCTGAGCAAGTTGGGCTTTTAGCGCTTCAATCTCCATGTCCCGGGCGCTCAGTTTATTCTGCAACTGGGCGACATCAGTGCGGTGGTTCTCTACAGCTTGTTCTAACCTCTCAGCTTTAGCTTCAGCGTCCCTCTGGCTGGCGTGCGCATCTCGCACTTGTTTTTGCAATACCTCTTCTCTTTGGGTGTAAGTATTAGTAGAAGAGGCAAGATCATCTTTGAGCTGCTTTACTTCAGTTTCGAGTTTTTCATTGTATTCGGCTATCTCCTTCATCTCAGCGTTGTGTTGATCAAGAATCTTCTGCCATTCTGATTTGTCATTTTCCATGGTCAGCATTGCTTCGATGTTAGCCCGATTAACTCTTTGAAGTTCATCAACCAGCTTTTGCCATCCAGACATTCTATCGATATCAAGCTTGACAGCATCGAGATTTCTGTACATAGCTTCTTTGTCAATGGGGACCAAATCAAGGTCGAAGCGTACCCCCCTCAAACACCAGTTCGGGAATCGGCTCTGCAAAGTCGGGGGGCCCCTTTCAACATGGTATGAAGGCCTGTTGAGAAGTGTTTGGATGGCACTTCCTTCAAGAGCAGGAGATTTGGAAGGGATGTCAATAGAAACTGAGGCGCCAGGTCTCTCAGATGTCACGGGCACGTGCTCCTCGCCAAGTTTGGTCCGCTTTCTCGAATCCTCAATATGGCTCTTCCCCCTATCATCGTGCGTTTTACGTTTATGGGAATCATCATCCCTTGGGAAGGATTCATGTCGCGTGCCCGCTCCCTCATGACGTTCTTCATACCTTCTCCTCTCTTCAGCTTTTCGCGCAGCTCTCTGCTCATTGGTCTCTCTGGGATCGGTATAGTATTGCTTGTAATCATAGCTGCCACGCCCTCCATAGCGTCGAAAGTCTTTGTAATAAGAACCGCTGCCGCTGCGCCCCATAGAGGAATCTGAAAAGGCAAAAATAGCAAGTCTTAGAAACTTCCGGAGAAAAGAAGTTAAATGTGAACAAATGCCAAAAAATCCTAAGTGTTGTGTGATGTGCAAGCTACGCGCATTAAGCTACAAACCACTCATTGGTGTAGAGGTGATGATAGCTTGGGTATGAGGAGTTGGTGTTTGTGTTGGTGTTAGTCGAAGAAGGGACGTCGCCTCAATTATAGGAGAGATAGTTTTAGACACGTCATCTCTAAAAAGCTCCTGTGAGGTCACTATTATGTCGCTCAACCCATCATAAACATCGTCACCACCATGCTCGGTGAGACTTGTTTTATCAGTTCCTACATCAGCTAATCCCCCGAGAGGCTGTGAAGGTTCTTCTTCTTCCTCAATCGGGGCAAGTGCCGTCTTACTAGAAGACCCCATAATGTCGGTAGGGGTGGAACATTTCACCAATGAAGCTTCGATGTTAGACTCTTTTGATGAGGGTTGTTCGATAGTAACGGGGGCATCCGATGCTTCAGTCGGGGAATCGGGAACTTCAGTCGGGACTTCACGAGGCTGAGTATAGCGAGAAGAGTGAAGAAGCCCGTATTGATGTAAAAAGTCATCTCTCAGCAAAAACTTTATACTCCTCTCTTCTACTGGCACAGCATTCAATCTTTCAAAAATTTGCTTATAGCCTGGGTCTCTAGAAGGAGGTGGAAGCGCTGAAAAGTAAAAAGGGAAATTAACATCTAACTACTCAGGCTATGAAAAGATTTTATAAGGAAAACATGTGTCAGGAATAAAGCTGAACGCCCTTACTTCCAACTCTCCACACACCATAAAACCCCGGAGGGCAACGAACATAGAAGAATTGGGTTAAAAACCCGTGAGCAGTATCAGGGAGGCCAACAATCAGTTTGCGGTTTCGGGCGCTCCTCACAACAGTAATGGAAGGATGATCCTTAGTCCGAGTAAAAGAGCATAGATAACAAACTTCACCAAAGCTTGGAAGTCGATCAAGTGTTCTCCTAAAAAGCACACACAACCCCATTAGAATGGCATAGCCATTGGGGTGTAGCTGGGATGGAGCAATGGCCAGTTGATGGAGAAGTTGTTGAAAAAAGTCGTTGAAAGGAGGAATGCCTCCACTTAGGCACATTTGCCGGTTAATTGTCACAAAGCCAGAAGGAGCTATATCGGCAGTGTTATTTCTTTCGGGAAGAATGGCATCTGATTCAACGATACCAAACTGAGCACACAACTGGCGAAAAACTTTGTATGATAGTGAAGTAGGAGCTCTTTCGGGAGGATTAACCAGTGGAGCCGGAAGAACAGTTACCTCTCCAGTCCGAACTGTTGCATCACCTTCCTGAGAAGTCATTCTACACAAACAACTGGATATTCAAATATGAAGGTGCACGTTTCCTAAAAAAGTGTGAAGTGTTGTGCAAAAAACTAATAAAAAATAACAAGTAAATATAACTGAAATAAGACTAGTCGACGATTGATCGATTACAAAAATTTCAGAACTTGTTAGTCTTTAGTTCAAGTATAATATTAATGCGAGCTGGTCAATTTTAATTGACTATTTCAGTATTGCTTTAGTATTTTACTTGAAGTTAATAAGTTGAGCACTTCATTCACACAATCTGTTTAAGTTTAATGACTGTTATTAGCTAATCTGTCATTCGAAGAGGGCGATCAATGGCAGTATATTCGCCCCGGCTTTCTGTAAATGTTGTGTTGGATAGGTTGTTAGCTTGCAGATTAAAGTAATTTGTAGAAGAAGGCATCAAAGTTCAACAGTTCAACATCACTGCAACAATTCAAAGTTTAGGCAGATCCTAAAAAACACAAGTGCTAAGTCGTATCGGACTCAAGTACTAAGTCAAAACCGACTCAAGTACTAAGTCGCAACCGACTCAAGGGATGAGTCGTTCCTATCCTCAGCCATCAAACACATCAAGCTGCTTATCCTCTAAGTCCTAAGTCGTAACTCGGGGAACAGGAGAAAGGCTCTGATCCAAAACAACTAGAAATCCTCCAAGTCTTAACCCGGCTACGGCTCATGGAAATCGCTAAGTCACATGGAAGAAGCTGAGTCATATATGAGATGATCCCTTGTTATTTTCAATCAACCTATTCGACCAACTCGCCTCCCTTTCAAATCTCTTAACCTGTTCATCCTTGGCTTCTTCAGCAGCGACAACCTTAACCCGTTACACTATGAATCGCCCCAAAGCGCGAATCACCATAGGCCAAATCAGATGAATTTTAGTTCATCGGTAATCAATTCGAATAGAATTCGCAGGGTTTGAATGGGGCAAACCAAAGATGAAGAACTGAATACATAAAATAACAATGGTTAACGGTCGAAGTTTGAAGCAAGATCTCTTACGATTGTTTGATGCTAGAAAGAATCGGAGATGAATCGGGTCGAAATCGCCTCGGAGAGCTTGAAGATGCGTTAATGGCAGAAAGCAGTTTAAAAGGTTAAGTGATGAGAAGAAGGACGACTCAGGCTTTTATATCTGGAAAGGTTGGGATTTGAAACGACATGACCGAGTTATGATAAGTCGAAGCACACGACTTACGATTTAAGCGTGTGCTTCGAGGGGCAAATGTTAACCCTAACTCGTTCACAAGTTAACAGGTCCACGAGTTAAGGCATGTACGACTCAAGGCATGTACGACTCAAGGCATGTACGAGTTAAAGGATACACGAGTCAGCAACTTCCTACGACTTAAAGACCTCTACGAGTTAGCAAGCTTACGAGATAAGCGGCCTACGAGTTAAGGAGTACCCGAGTTAAGCTACTTGCGAGATAAGCCTTTACGAGTTAGCAGATCTACAAATTAGCAAGTGTACGAGTTAAGATCTTCCACGAGTTAATCCTCCACGAGTTAAGCCTCTACGAGTTAATCCTCTGCGAGTTAAGATCTTCTACGAGTTAGCAGGCATACGAGTTAAGAAAAGCTAACGACTTAAGGTCTTTACGACTTAAGGAAATGGATGGCCTACGACTTAATGATAACTGCAGTTTGTACGACTTAAGACCCTTACGACTTAAGGAAGTTACAGCTTAACGGGTTAAAGCTTGAACGAGTTAACAAGAGTTACGACTTAAAGAGGATACGACCTAAAGACAACCTCTTAACTCGTCTACGAGTTAAGACTTGCTTTAAACCAGTTGCAATTAGTTAAGTCGACTACGACTTAAGACATAGAAAGAGTCGTATACGACTTAAGAAAGGAAATTAGCAATTGCAGCCAGATAACTCGTACACGACTTAGAACTTAGGGATGGGTTCAAAAAAGGGGAACTGCCATAGACTCGGCTCAGTGACTCGGGGACGACTTACCTTAAGTCGAACACGACTTATCTTAAGTCGGCCACGAGTTAGGACTTAGCACTTTTTTTCGCCCAGAACTCTCTATAAATATGCAACCATCTCCAACATGCGAGGGACTTTTGGCTCATTCTCTTCAAGCGCCATTGCTCTGCCGAATTCCAGACTACTTCAAAGCTTTTTAGATCCAACAAACTTCTAAAGGAACTCCATGAAGGAATCATCCACATTCACCATGGATTTGAAGATGATTGTCAACATCAAAGCTTGAGCTACTTGTTTTACATATCCTATCACTTGAAGTGTGTTGTAATTGAAAGATCTTGTAAAGGATTGTAATCAAACTAGTGATAAAAAGATTGAAGTGGACGTAGGCTGGATTATAAGCCGAACCACTATAAATACTGTGTCTCTTACTGTTTTTCTGCATACTTTCTGCTTATTTCTGTTTCCCGTACGAACGGGTGGTGCTTTCACAATCACATCCTATACACCGGGGTGTTAGCGTTTAAATTTGAGCGTTAACATTAGGATTAATTAATCAATGATAAGTGATTAAGGAAGAAATTAATTAATGTAATTAATTA
The DNA here is from genome assembly GCA_030765085.1 of Allium cepa. NCBI lineage: Eukaryota > Viridiplantae > Streptophyta > Magnoliopsida > Asparagales > Amaryllidaceae > Allium > Allium cepa. Next base: position 363,881,297 of record CM060942.1, read on the forward strand.
AGCATTAATATAATTAATTATAATTAATTAAATTTATGAAGAAATTAATGGTTAATTACTAATTTGGTTAAGGATAATTAATTTGTAAAATTAATTAAAGATAATTACTTGAAAGTAATTAAGGGATAATTAATCAAGGGAGATTAATTAAGGTGATTAATTTGAGGATAACTATTTAGTTGATTGATAATCAATTAATGGTTAAGTAAGCAAGATTTAAAATGAGGAAGTAATTAATTTAATTCATTTTAAATTAATTAAAGAATAAGTAATTAATTTAATTCACTTTAAATTAATTAGAGGTAGAAGTTATTAATTTAATTCATTTTAAATTAATTATAGATGGTGTGATTATAGATTTTTGCTTATGAATGGATGATATGGTTTGCCCTGAATGATTTGAATCTCAGACATGAGATAAATAGTGTTGTGTGTTATGGATGCATTGGTTGCATTGTGATGATGATATGAGTTATCTATGGATGATGATAATGTAGATTATCAAGTTATGATGATAATATAGATTACTTGTTTATGATAATATTGTTGATTATCTATTATGATGATGTGAAGTATCTATCTGTGTGTATATAGATAATTAGATTGAATTGTTTTAAACTTAAAACAACTTGGACCTAAAAGACACGCTTTGGATTTCGATGAGACCGGGATCGGGTTTCCATATTTGGAATCTGAAAACCACATCGATTCCAATTAAATGTTAGGTCGTTAATCCAAGTGGAGCAAGTGAAGACTCAAGGTGTAAGGGCTATACGTCAGTATAACTCTGTGGGTGATTCCGTAACGAGTTTGACCGAATAGTGCTTATAGATTCGAGATGGTGAATCAGAGTGCAAGGATTATCGTCGTTAACTCTGAGGGTGATTCCAAAATGAGTGTAACAAGATAATGCCTTCGGTTTCGTTCGAACCCGGAACGAACTTGTATGGATTGAATGCTTTCAGCACATCGTCAGGTGGACAATGAGCATTCTAAGTAATGTGTCCTATAAAGGTAATCGTAACCTCAAGCCTCATCAACCGGGAATGGCTCAAACAGGGGAGGTGCAGCAGGGCTTCGTGGGTAGCCCCCACTTGAGAGCAAGATTTACTCCTGTCTAGAGGTCCCTTTTTATTTCGGCTGTGTGGGCGGTTGGTCGCGACAGCTGCCAGGGTTGTCTTGTTCGTAACTGTTCAGTAAGGAATGGGTCCGGCCTTGTGTTGCAGGGGAGTGGGAGTACTCCTCGGTACGGTGATCTAGGCCACGTACTGTGACGGGCGGTACCCCAGTAGCCCTGCCATTGTATGGAATCCAAAATCCAATAAGTGTCGTACATATTAGTTGTGCCCAACTATGTTGGAACATGAGATGTAAGCATTCCAGCTATTTCTGTATTTTACTTGAAAACCCTAGACACTATTATAATATCATCGGATTTCCTATCAAATGTTTTGGTTAGCGTAAGGTAAAAACTTTTCCATGTTTATGTGTGGGAAGTCTTACGTGATTCCTTTCTTTTCAAAGGTTTTTCAAAGTTAAGCAACTTTAACCTGTTACTCACACCAGACCCATGTCTGACCCGGAGTTTATTTTTGTTTTTCATAAACTCTTGGGTACTCAAATTTTTACGAGTAGCCAAGGGATTCAGGTTAGGATTCAGGTTAGCTTTGACGAATTATGGAGGAGCAAATGGAGCAGGAGGCTTCTGCGTGTAGATATATATAATTTTCCGCTGTATGTTTTCTCTGATTTGTTTCTTGTATTGATTGAGTTGTAATAATAGACAAGTGTTTATAACTGTCTAGTGTGTGTTGTATTATCTGTGTACTCTGATAGTGGTTGTAAACTATGTAAATATTTCATGTTATTAATATAATTTAATCGTTCCGCTGTTTAGATTTTGATGTGTTGTTTCTTCTTCTTCTCTTTCTTTCTCTTTTCTATCCCTTTCTTTCTTATTAGCGATGCGACTTCCTGGAGTTTGGAAGTTGGGTCGTTACATGTATGGTATAAAGATTTTGATGATAGTTCTGGGGAAAGAGGCGCTCCCTTGAAATGAACTTCTCAGGAGTGCCACCGGGTGGTGCTGCCTTGAGCCCCAAGGGGGGTTCTAAAGTTGATCCTGTGAGGAGTCCGGACAAAACTAGTTCCTGAGGATTATGAGTAGTGTATACCATAGCGGAAGTCATGTGTGCCGCTGAGAGCCAACAATCTGCGTATGATTTTATATCGGTAGACTACAACCTATGGTATAACGTAGTGAAAGTCGTGTGTGCCGCTGAGAGCCAACAGTCTGCGTTTGATTTTATATCGGCAGACTGCGACCTATGCAGGAGTGGAGAGGTTTTATTTTGACAGCGAAAATCAAAGGCCGCGGAGAGCCTGCAGTTACATGGACCTTTGCTGTGACGACAGCGTAACCCTGGATGTAACTGTGATCTATTGTGTGGGATCCATGGCGTAATCGAGAGGCCGTGGAGAGCCTGCCGTTACATGGACTTTTGATGCGACGACAACGTAACCCTGGAATGTGACTGTGAAGATGGATGGGGGTGATGATTTCCAGAGAATTCTCACCAAATATATATATATATATATTCCCTCTATTTCAATTTCTTTCAATATTTTCAATAAATTATTTTCCAAATATTTTCACTGGGGGTTGAAAACGAGTGTACCAAGTACTTATAGATTTTCAGTCCTACGTCTGATCAATGTATGACTGAATTTCTGTGAGAACAAGGATGGACTGGTTGAAAACATCGAGTCATAAGAAGTATTTTTATAAAGGGCAATTTTGTTAAGTATGATGTGAATTTAAAAGCATTTCTAAATTTATTTTAAATAAAGATGTTGGAATTTTGTAAAATTGAGGGAAACTCAAACTGAAATTTTAAAATAAAATTGAAACTCGGGAATTTTAATGAAGTGATTTTGTAATTAAAATCGAATATTGATTTAGAAGTTGGAAATAAGCTAATTGGTTAAATAATTATTTGATTGGGTATATAAGTAAAATTTAACTTGGCTAAATAAAATGAATTGTAAATTAATAATGGAATTTGGGAATGAATTCGAATTTTAAATAGAATTCGACTTAGATTCGATAATGAATTAAATAAGAGGGGATGTTGTAAAATTAAAATAAAATAGAGTTGGATTGAAAAATGTGATGGTTTGAATTATAAATAAAATTCAATGGTGATTTGAATAATATTTAATGAAATTTGCAAGTAAATTGGATATAAGAGAAGAATTGTAATAGAAATGGCTTGAGTTGCAAACAAAAGAAACTAAAATTCTTTGGGTTGAGAGAGACTAAATAAATTGATTTTAAAATTAATTGAAGTAAATATGAGCTTGTTTGGATTAAAAGTAAATTGGATGTAAGAAATTGAGTTGCAAACCATTGAAACTGAATGAAACGGCTTATGAATTGATAGGAAGCAATTGAATAATCTTTAAAGTTATATAAATCGCTTATGGAAAGCGTTTTGGTGCTTGTTGCTTATGATATACATGTGTTTAGCTATTGAATATAAGTGAAATGCTAAGAAATTTTCTATATATGGCACTTACATATTTAAATTGAGTAAGTACAAGTACCTGAAGGCCGTTTGGCTGGATTTGGATTGCACAAATTGCTAAAAGAAATAAGCCGCATGCTTAAAATGCTAAATAAGGTACGCCTACGCAATAAAAGCAGGAAATATCAGACCGTGTGGGTCGATGTATACATATTTATATCTCTTGTCAAATTGCAAAAGCTCCTCAGTACAAAGGAGACTCTGCCAAAATTTTCCGAAAATTTTGGGAGTTAGAAAAATTTTGAAAATTTTTGAGTAATATTTTGTTAAACAATTAAACGATTTTAAATATGAAACTGAAATAGATTAGCAGATGGAACTAATAAGACTCAGTTATAAATGGAAAATAAAGACTTAATATTCAAAATTGAAAATAAATTTAGTCCATATTAAAACGGAAAAAACAAATTTCAATAGAAGTAAATATGGAAACCTATATAAAACAATGTATAAAATGATTTTTTAGTTACGATTGAATATTGTTGCTAAACAGGATATGCAGGTATTAAAAAGGGAAAAGAAAATTGGATGTGATTCCAAAAGATAAATTTGAATTGCCCGACAAAAGGTATGTATTTAAATTTTTGTATGAAATTGGTTTGGGTTTTTGAATATAGCCACTTGGCTTTTGTTTTCTTTTGGAATTTGGGAGCCTGTAGAGGCCTTTTGTAGTTGTACCGAGCTAGCCGCGCAAAGCAGACGCTGGCAAAATTTTCCTGAAATTTAGAGAGTTACAAAAATTTTGAGAAAATTTTGATAATTCAAAATTTGGTTTTAAATTGAAATTTAAACGATTGGGTAAAAAGGGATTGTTGGAAACCATGGAAGGTTTTGGAAGTTGGTTGAGATAATAGTGAATCTTTAATAAAAGTTGTTGTGGCAAGTTGATAAAACTGTTGGTTTTTGAGAAAAGGTAAACGAGTATTGGTCCATTCTTCCTAACTAGTAATTTCGGGGACGAAATTCTTTTAAGAGAGGAGGAATGTGACGATCCGGAAATTTTAACAAGTTAAATTGGAATAATTAATCGATTTTAAAATATTTAAAAGTTAATTTTAACTTGAATTCCAGATATCAATATTTACTTGATAATTAAATAGTATAGTTTAAATATTTAATTTAAGAATTGAAAATTGGGTAAATGGTTGAATCTGAAATTTCTAAGCCTGTTTAAATAATTTGAAGGCTTATAAAATTTATAATGATAATACTGGAGATAATAGTATGGTTGAAATTTAATTTAAAGGTGATTTGTTCAGTTTTAATAATATACCGTTTAAATCGATATTTAAAAATAGCCTTCCGAGGCACGGTCTCGGAATTTAACGAAACTAGTTCCATTGGATCCGTAATAGTTAGTTATTATCGGATTTCAATTTTTGTAGCAATCTGAATTGTCGTTTGACCCTGGCAGCTCGAAACGCTTAGAACTATTTAATCGATTTAATTTAAAATCAATCGTTTATTTTCGTAACTTGCGCATACGATCAAATTAGCCTCCGAATCATGTTCCATTGGATTCAGAATGCGGGTAAGACCTTAAAAGTACCTTTCGGCATGCCCGATACGGAGTCCGAAGTTTCGTGTTATGCTTATCGAGACGTTTGGATATTTTACAATATAATAAAATTAAAGGAACACTTGTCAGAGATATTTTTACTATCAAACCAGCGTACATTGGAAGCCTCCCCAAATCCATATCTTCTCCTCGTCCCTCCCCCTATTTCCCATATACAAATAATAAAATCAAACTTTAAATAAAAAATATACACAATAAAGTCAAATGGCCGCAGCCTTCGGTCCAAGGCCAAACAGAAATTGAAAGAGGGGGGAGCTCAAAATCGACAGTGGCTTCCTCCTTCAAATGGAAGAGTCGAACGAACGAATCCGTTCGTGTTCACTTCGATCCAAGCTATGCGGTATCTTCGCCTCTATAACCCTAAGTCGCGCGCTCCTGATTGAAGCAGGTCGCGACGCATTCGAGCAGAGTTTGAAGAGGGGTTTGAAGCACTCGGTGTTGGGTTTGAGCAGAGTCTGAAGCGGAGCTGGGTCGAGGTGGATTCACGAATGGTGGTGGTGGCGATTGCTTGTAGAAGTGGTGCAGTGGCTTCGGAGGTGTCGGCTTTGTAATGGTGGTGCTTGGCTGAGTGACGAGAGGGGGGGTCATGAACCTAGGGCTCGGTATCGTGTGAGCAGTAATGTTCAAAATCAAGGGATCAAGCCAGTTTGGAATTGATTGCAAACAGTAATTCAAAGGTGAGTAAATCTCACCCAACTGTGTTTTATTTAAATTTTAATGGTTAATTTAAATAATTGATGGAATGATTGAATTGATTTGATATGCACTGCGAATTAATGATCGGGTGACTTTGATTTTGGATGATTCGTGAATTGATTGTTGTTTGACTGGAAATATTTGGGTTTTAAATAGTTTTTACTCTAATCATTGAATTTAGTAATCAAAGGGTTGAATTAATTAATTTACTAAGTTTTAACTTAATTAATCAAGTGTAAGTAATTCAGAATAATTATTGATCAAGAGATTGATTAAGATGATTAATAAAGGAGTAATTGATTTATTTAATGGAAATAAATAAATAAATAAAAGATAGTTCATTATAGTTTGGAATTAATCGAAAAGATTATACGGTGGTTTGAAGTAAGATAATTGGATTTGATTAGGATAAATTAAAATATAATTGGAAATCCTTAATTTATATAATCAATGATGTAATCAAAGATGTATTAATCAAGATGAATTAACCAATAATAAGGGACTTGTGGGAAAGTAATTAATACAAGTAATTTAGGATTCACATAACTGATATGGTAAATTAAATTATGAATAACTAAGATTACTTATTGATTTTGGTTAAGGCTAATTAAGGTCGTGAAATTAATTAAAGATAATTACTTGAATGAAATTGAAAGGTAATTAATCCTGGGTGATTAATTAAAATGAATGAATATGGAAGAGTTGATTAATTTATTGGTTTGGAAATAAATTAATGAAGAAATCTAAGTAATTGAGGTTTGGAATTCAATTAAAATCAATTGAATTGATTTGTCTGTGATTAAATTTGTTATGGATAATTGAATGGTATTGGATGTTTTGAATGTGTTGACATCTCTGATATGAAATGTTGTGTATTTCATTTGAATAACTTGGGTTAGAATAACATGAGTTTCGAAGAGACCGGGGTCGAGTATTGGGAAATACCCGAAACCACTTCGAATTTTTGTAAATTGATTTGTGAAATCAATAGGCCGGAGTGAAATGGTTTAAGTGAATTGGATTATTTTATCTAAGTTTGGTACTTAGAAATAAATATGTGAAATAAGCATTTTCTATATCAAATTGTGATTGGTTAAATTGATATAAGTTACCCTGGGTTTATATAAGTTGATTGCTTGGTATTCCATGTTAGTTGGGTTTACTCACGCTGGTTTCCAGCCTGATCCGGGTGTTACTTTGGTGTAATGCTCGGGTCAGACCGAGTATTACAGATTTTCAGGTAGGTACGTTTTGGAGCTCAGGAGTCGAGCTGGATGGCAACAACGTAGAGAGTATTCCGCTGTATTTATATTATTGTTAATCTGAGACACGATAATTGTAAATAGTCAGTGACTGTATATAATGTGAAATTCTGATGTATATTAAATGTAATCGACATATATAGTATTCTTTTGTACGCTATTATTATTTTATTATTATATTTTATCCGCTGCGAATGTGAGTTGTTGATGTTTCTATTCTTCTTTTTCTTCTATCTCTTCTTCTTTTCCATAACTATCTGGAATTTTCGGGTTAGAAAATTTCGGGTCGTTACACACAGTGAATCTTTTGCTGATATAACAAACCAGGCGCTGAATTTTTGCGTCTTCCCGTACCAACGCTGCACTGAGAGAATGAGATAAGATTGCCAAATATACGAAAATATCTTCACCATTGTCGGGCTTAGAAAGTATTGGAGGCGTTTCCATATGAAGAATCAACTCATCGAAAGCTTTTTGGCATTCAGGAGTCCGATCAAATGTTTCCTTCCTTTCTTCAGAGCATCAAAGAACGGAATGCATTTATCAGTGGCTTTGGAAATGAACCGACTCAAGGCAACGACTTTTCCATTGAGACTTTGCAATTCCTTCTTCATTCTAGGCGCTTTGGCTTCTCTTAAGGTAGCAATCTGAGCAGGATTAGCTTAAATGCCCCTAGCACTCACAATGAAACCCAAGAACTTTCCGGACTCCACCCATAATGAACATTTCAAAGGATTAAGCTTCTTTCCGTACTTTCGGAGGACTGCAAACATTTCTGCCAAGTGATCCAAATGGTCTACTGCCTTCTTTGATTTCACCAGCATATCGTCAACATAAACTTCCATAGTCTTGCCAATCTGCGGTTTAAACATAGCATTAACAAGTCTTTGGTAAGTTGCCCCTGCATTCTTAAGTCCGAAGGGCATGACTCTATAGCAGTAGAGACCAACATCAGTGATGAAGCTCGTGTCCTCCTGACTTGGCTCATGCATCATGGTCTGGTTATATCCGGATTAAGCATCCATAAAAGACAACAATTCATGCCCCTCTGTTCCATCCACCAACTGATCTATCCTGGGTAACGAGAAGCAGTCTTTGGGGCAGCTTTGTTTAAATCTGAAAAGTCGATGCATACTCTCCACTTTCCATTAGCTTTCTTAACCAGTACTGGATTTGAAACCCAATTCGGATAAGTAGACTACCTAATGAAACCATTCTCCATGAGTCGATCTACCTCTTCTTTCAATGTTGCTGACCTTTCAGGACCCTGGGTTCTTCTTTTCTGCTTTACCGGTGTAAACTTCGGCCCAATATTCAGAGTATGTACTACAACTTCTGGGGATATTCCACACATATCTGCATGAGTCCAAGCAAATGTGTCCAGATTTGCTTTCAAGAATGATATCAAGGAATTTTGAACCGTCGCACTATGTTGCGAACCCACATTCACCACTTTGTTCGGATCTTTTGGGTCAACAGGTACTGGCACCGTTACTTCCACTGGCACCACTCTATTCTCCCATGCACTGGCTTTTCTAGGATCCATTTCTCTTCATGCCCCACTATGCTCGCCAGTGCAGGGTCCACCCTGTAATTGCTACAAGGTTGGTTCTTTGATGCGGACTGGGGCTGCCGCGTCTTTTCGCATCTCTCTCTTCCTTGCTTCATGCAACTCTATAAGATAACATTCTCGCCCAGCATTCAGATCCCCTTTAATAACACCGACTCCATTATGCGTGGGGAATTTCATAGTAAGGCACCACGGGGCGAGAATTGCCTTAAATGCCGCAAGAGTTGGTCGGCCTAGGATGGCGTTGTAGGCAGAAAATTCATCAACAATTACAAAAGTCTGTTTTCGAACCACCTTTTTCTACCCCTCTCCAAGCTCCACGAACAAGTCGATAGTTCCAATTGGCTGCTTCGGTTCCCCAGCAAACCCAACAATTTTTTCCGATGAAGCTTGAACATCAGCCATCGGAATTTTCATTTGATCGAATGTCTTTTTGAAGAGAACATTGCAAGAAGCTTCACAATCAACAAGCACTCTCCTTACAGTAGTCGGCCCAATGCCTGCATAGATGACCAAGGGATCCATGGTTGGAGCTTCAATGCCCATAGAGTCCTTGGCTCTAAACACAATATCATCATTAAAAAAATTCTGCTGCTTCAAAGGTGCAGCATCTTCCAACACAAAAACACATTTTTCTGTTGGTGCATACTTCAAGGCACGGGCATATCTTTCCATCTCACCCCAGCTTCTGCCTGCTGGGTGTGGACCTCTCTTAATCACATTAATAACCGGCCTTTCTGATTCATGCGCTACCGCCCTCTTACTCGAGCTGGGTTGATGGACAGGGACTTGTTGTCCCTGAGTTGAAGAAGTTGGGTCGTTCCTATTCCTCTTCACATACTGCTGCAGCTTGTTCTCTCTCAGAAGTTCTTTAATCAAACTTTTCAAATGGCGGCATTCGTTAGTATCATGACCGGGTTGATTATGAAACCGACAAAATCTCCCGCTTTGAACAGCTTTTATCCCAGCTCTCGACTCAGGTGGTTTAGGATATTCCACGGCATCTTTAGTAGCGAAAAAGATATTCTCCTGAGTATCAGTTAAAGGGGTGAAATCTGAAGGTTTTAAGAAGTGATGTTTCTTCACGTCCTTCTGCTTCTTCCCACCGTTATTCTCCCTCTTCTGACTTCCGGATTCATTTTTGGTAGGAGCAGCAGTGTTATTCTTAACCTCTGTCAATGCCACTTTCGCTGGTGCATGAAGACTCTCCAAGCGCATGAACACGTCAGCTTTCTTGTAGAATTTCTCAAGCGAATTTGGTTCTTTCATCTTCAGCCACTTCCCAAATTCACTTGATTTGTCGATTGCCCTCATCAAGTATCTCAAGACCATTCATGGCTCTGCATTATCCACTTCAGACAAAGCTATGTTGAAGCAGTTCAAGAAAGATCTAATAGGTTCCCCAGGATTTTGTTCCAGGCTTGATAGTGACATAATATCCTTTTCCTTTGAAGCATACAACTTGAATTGTTGTTTAAACTTCCGAGTCAAATCGGAGAACTGGTCTATGGATCGGACTGGTAGCTTTGTGAACCAGAGTAGAGTCACTCCTTCCAAGTATACCGAAAAGTACCGACATTTGATCTCATCCGATGCCCCAGCACCAGTCATGTGCCAGTCATACTTATACAGGAATTGCTTAGGGTCGCTTGTTCCCTTATAAGCCGGGATGGCAGGGGGAACAAACTTCCTTGGGAATTCCGCCTTTAGAATCCTTTCAGTGAACGGAGTTTTGCTCGGAGCGAATCCCCATTCCTTTTCATCTTCATCCCTATGCATGCTCTCTTTCATGATTTGTCGAACCATTCTAGAGAAGTATTCCTCATCATTTAGAGGTTCTACGGGACAGACATCAGCCATTTTCTCAGAAGTTTGTCTTGACCAGCGTTCGCGGAGGGTTGGCTGCGGCCCTGATTGTGACGACTCGTAAATCCGTACCCCTTGAATATACACTAATCTCGATAGATTAATTCAAGATGAACAGAAATACGAATTATCAATGTTTAAGAAAAAGAAAGAGAGAGAAGAAGAGAGGAAAGACAGAAAATAGAGAGGAAAGAAAATAGAAAATAGAACGGAACAGAACAGAAAACAACAGAACAATAACAGAATCTCACAATTCGCAGCGGAACAACATATAATAAATAAATGAATAATCTTTAAACAAAGAACTATATCAGTTATTACATTTTATACACTACATCATATCATCAGAGTGTACAACAATATACAACAACAAATAGTGCAGCGGAAAAAAAATACTATATACTAGTAATTACGCCATGCCATCCAGCTTGCCTCCAGCAACTCCAGAATATCCAGAATATCCTGATAAACCTTAACTCTTGACTGCCCGTGTGGAAATTGATTGGCACCCAGAGTTTAGGAAGGAAAACAATAAACTCCGAGTCAGTCATGTGACTGGTGTGGGAACTCAAAACAGTTTATTTATCTTTAAAATCAAAATAGAGGAATATTTTTAAAGTCAATTCGCAATGCTTTTAAAAATGAGACTACCATAAGACCTCCCGCCACACACACAATGCAAACGCAGACTTGGAGGAGATTTCTCCTTATGATGGTCAAAGATGCTTGATACGCATTAAAATCAAATCAATTTTGATATTATTATTAGTGCATAGTGTAGAAGATATTTCAAAAGTAGAATATAAATTTTAGCCAGCATAGGTACCATTATATTATGCCTACTATAGCTACCTCCTGAGGAAGCAGGTTCTACAACTAATACCGTACAAGTCTCGTATTGTTTCTTTGGATTTCCAACGAATGATCAGGCCAAGGAACTTCCCATTGCCACATGAGAATGCCTCTGGGTGGACATCCCCGAGAACCAGACCGAATCTCTACCAACACAAGGCCGGGTTACCCTAACTGAGTAACAACTGACCGAATATGCCATCCCTCGGTCCTTTGGGACCTTTCACCCAAGCGCTCGCAATCAATTCACACAATCATAAAGTGTTTTCAACATGAGTAAGTATCTGGGCTCCATACCATGATACCACCCTTTTCCAGAAGGAAATGCACATATCCTAAAGGGCGCTACCCCTCATAACCTTGCCGCATCTTTCCTGTTTTGACCATTCCCGAGGTGTGAGGCTCGACGAAGTCACGTCCACAAAAACATACTTTATACAAAAGCCATGCTTTGGGTCAACAAATGATCATAGAAATGATCACCAGGATAGACGATCAAATAAACGATCCTATCAAAAATAATCAACACAATGATCATTTACAGCAACACTCAGCATGTCACATTACCAAATTGGGAATATATCGCTGATAACCTTCAACTACATAACCTCTGAGCTCGTACGTCTCAGAGAAGGGTGTTAAGCTAAGAGAATAAATTCTCCGCCACCGACAGAAATATATTTGAAAGAAGTCGGCTTTATATCTCAATCTGTAATGTCAGACATACAATCCATACAAGTCTGTTTCGGGCTCGAACAAAACCGAAGGCACTTACAAATAAGTCCTTGCAATCCGGATAATCTCTAATCACGTCCAGACTTCCCATCACATAGGGAGTCTCTATACCGTAGCTACTCAGTGCAAAGACAATCGACGAGTTGTCCTTTCGCTTTCAAAAAGATCCGGTCTTCAACATCGGTCTTCAAATGCAATTTATAACGACGTATCACATATTCGGAATGGGTTATACGACCCCATGGTCCTTTCCCGGTTAACCCGAATAGTGAGCGCTTATTCAAAAATAAGTGTGGCATTCAAATTCAAACAAATCACATCAAATACCCATTCAAAGGGAAATATTGATAGTCGGTTATTGAACTATCAATGGATATGCACAACATCACCAGATTCCAAATAATTTTCCAAATTATTTATTTTCCAAAAATATCTTTACTAGATATATACTTTCACACTTCAAAAATAAATCAATATTTATTTTTAAACAAATTCTCCTTTTCATTCATAAATTCCATAGTGAATTTATATTTCACAATATCCATGCATATACGATTTCAATTATTCATTTCAATTTATCTTCAAAAAGATAAATTCTCATAATATTCACTTTATATTGGAAAACATTTCCATACTTATTTATTCATAAGTAATTCACAAATCTTTTATTTTCAACCTTTGGAAAATATTCAATATACTTCAATCGAAATTAAGTATATATCTCATTCTTTAAGGAAATCATTCTCTTAAACATATTTATTTGGGCCAAAACGAATGTTGCGTAAAACATCGTTACAACAACCCAAAATCACTAGTATAGGGATTTGAAATTAAAATAGATATATAAATCCCAATACTATACAAAACATTTCCTTTCGGAAATCATTTACTATAACAACAGTGTTATAGTCCACCATTTCCTTTTATTTCTCGAAAACGTCTATTTCAACAATAAATGTTGAAATCTATGGTTTCGAATCTCAACACATTTTAAAACATCGTTAGATCGTTTTAATTCAATTTAAAACATCGTTAGATCGTTTTAATTCTATTTAAAACATCACATTCAAAACAATTTCTTTAACATATTATTCACTATTCAAAAACGTGAATATACTACGTTAACAAATTTCATCCTTTTATTCATTTTATTTCAAAGGATTATTCACAGTCAAAACGTGAATATAACTCCATTAATAAGTTTCAACAATTTACTTATTGAAATAAGTCGTTTGCGAATTTATAAAACAATGTTTATAATTTCCTTTATTTACCTATTCAATTCATAACTCAATTATATATCAAACGTTCATATTATAAGTTAAATACTTATAAAACGATTATTTTACAAAATCGTTCTTTTAAAGACTTTCCAATTTATAAATCTTATAACTTATAAGATTCATTTATTTAACCCAATCTATTCTTTTAATAACTCCACAAAATTTATAAATCTTACTATTTAAAAATTTCATTTATAACTTCACCATTTATAATTTTATAAATTCCATTCACTTATGCAATCTATTTTCACTTCATTCAAACACTTATAAAAACTCGTTTTATAATGTCAATATTTCAATTTATAAATATCCATTTATAAATCCTTTAATATAAATCAATTTATATTACTATTTTAAAACGTCTTTAAACTCCTTTAAAAACTTCATCATTTTGATTTATAAAATAATCAAATTTTATAAATTCTATATTTCAACTCTTTATAATAATTTCAAAAATCCCGACTAAACTATTTTATAAAATCATTGGCCTTATATTTTCAAAAATCAACCTTCAACTATATTTCTCAAAAATATAATTTTTATAAATTTAAAATTATAACGTTTATTTATTTAAATGAATCAATTTCCAAACATATAGTATATTTTCAAAAATCACTTTAAAAATCATTTTAAAATTCCAAAACTTGGTCTAATGATGCTACATACCAAATAGTCAATCACGACAACAACGATATCATATATCGTATATGATAATCAACGAATATCAAAATATCCATAACCAAATAAATACTGTTGAGGAATCCAGTTGGATCCCTCCAACCTGTTTTCCTGCATCCAAAAACATTAGCACAATACCAATTCCGCTCCAGTACGAAATTATCGCGGTATATGGGATTTAAAATATTATCCGCTTAATAGACGGCGTAATAGGGTCTCATCCGCTAAACAAATGCGGGAAATCAATCAACTCCAATATATACATATGCCAATATATATATATATATTGCTATTATATATAATACCAATTTCACAGTTTATGAAATATTCGCGGTATATGTTTTTAATAAATAACATCCGCTTACTAACGGCGCATAATGTCTATTTTAACAATCAATAGATAACAATCATCATTCAAACATGCATTCATATATTTTAAATCTAACTATTTAAAATAAAATCGAAACTGATTCGATTGAGTGAGAAGTTCTCACCTTAATTTTATTTCCGTTTTAGCGATTTATTTCGAATAAAATTAAACGGACGTTTAATTTTACCCAAAATTCTCACTGACTCCAAACGACTCCAATCCAATTCCATCGCGTAGTGCTCGTCCATACGATTCCAACGCTTCTTGTTTCGCGCGTTTTCGACCTCGTATGAAAAAGTTATTATTTTTACAAGTTTTCACAAATTTATATTCATATTTTTACAACAATATTAAAAATTTTAAACCCACACAATCCATAGCCGTAGGATCCAAACCCAGCATCAAGACCGTCCCTTTTCTTTCTCCTTCCCCCTTATTCACGTTTCCAGTACGCACTTGAACCCATATAGGCCGAACTAGGGTTAGCTTTTGCTCCTCCAACACTCGACGAAACTTCATCAAACTACCGCCATCTCGAAGCCCTCCGCTTGCTCAAACTTCGGCCATAAGCTCATAGAGCTCGGTTGTCCCTATAGCACGCAGTTCGAGGCCGACCCTATGGCCTTTGAATGCAAATATCCGTTGATTCGTAGCTCCAATCTCGATCTCCACCGTTGAATATAAGGATCACAACGTGCTCTACATCTTTCTAGTTGTAAGTTTCTTGAATCGTTGAGTGGATGAAGAGATAAGAGGAGGAGAAGTTGGGACGTTTCTGGCCATCCATAGAATAGGAGGCGGCTGTATAAATTAGGTTTAGGTTTTTCTTTTTATTTTATTTTTAGAGTGAAGGGCTATTTATAGAGTTTTGAACGAACACTATTCATTTCGATTTTCCAAACTCCGATTTACGCGCCGAAACTGACGTTCCTAAGGTTTATCCCGCGTTCCGGACATAGTGGAACAGGTTTCGGAAGCTAATTCGGAAATCTGTGCGAGTTATGGCTATAAACGTCCAATTTGAATTAAACCGATTTAAACGATTATCTAGGCGTTTTAATTTGTATCGGACAAACGGTAAATCCAATTGAAACGAAATTTGAAACCTTACAATAATATCACATTACGGATCCGATGAAACTGGTTTCGTCGAAATCCGAGACCTTTTGAAAAATGACTATTTTAACTCGCCAAATTAATATTAAAAATAATTCGATGCGTTTCGAGCTGCCACGATCAAACGATAACTCCGATTGCTACGAAATTTGAAATCCTGTAATAACTAACTATTACGGATCCAATGGAACTGGTCTCGTCCAATTCTGAGACTGTTCAAAAATTGACTATTTTCACTAGTCGATTTAATATTAAAATATTCAATTTTCACAAATTAACTTTTAATTCGATTTTAAAAGTTCTAAAATATCGTTCTAACTTCAACATGATAAAATAAAATTTTACAAATCATTTTCAATCATATTTAACCCAATTTTCAATTATTTCCATAATTTAACATATTAAATTATCGATTTAATTTTTCAATTAAATCCAATTATTCAAATAAAAATTAATTTTACTTATAAATTCACTTATTAATATTTAAAATTAATTAAATATTCATATTTTAATTACTAAAAATTCTGGGTCGTTACAATCTTCCCCCCTTAAAAGAATTTCGTCCTCGAAATTAACAAGTAAGAAAAGTTACAGAATCTATTAACTTTCCAAAATTCATAATTAAACTTCTTACAATAACTTTACTAAGTTTTCAAATCATACCTAGTTATCTTTTCAAAAACAACTACTATTGTTTAACTTTCAATTCCAAATCAAAGTTAAAGTTTTCAAAATTTTCCAATTTTTTTCAAAATTTTCTAACGCCTTAAATTTCTGGAAAAATTCGCCATAGTCTCCTTTGCACGGCTCGATCCGAAAAAAAAATGACAGTATATATATCACAAATATACATCTCATCAAGTAATGAGGCATCCCGAAGGGAAAAAGTATAAAAGTACGGTATGTAATCCGAGATATGTACCTTATATTTTATTAGCGAGCATATATGGCTAATATAGCGCGAAAGCGAGCTCCAAATGCGAAGCAAACGCGATCCGCACCTACTAAACACTCAACAAACAACATGAGAACCATGCATATATAAAAATAGTATCGATATACAACATATAGTAACATAATAACTATATATGTTAACATAGCAAATGTAAACAAACAACAAATGCAATATATTCAACCATCAACCAACTAGCATTCATAACCAATAAATATTCATTCATATTCTCGTTAATATTCAATGAACTGGTTTTCAATTTAATCACATTTAATTCATTAACAGTGGATGTTCTTACTAACATTCATTTTCAATTAGTTTATATTCACTAATTCATATTCAAGTTGGTTCACTTCCAAATCAAATTCAATTCTATTTAAGATTCACTTAACTTCCAATTGGATCTCAATTACTTTAGCTTCCAATTTCATTAATACTTAATGAATTATATACAATCAACTAACAACCATATAACAACCAATGTTTATTCAACACAACCAAATTCCTTTGCTATATTCATTCAATTTGGTTTAACACCATCACTTTCAATTGGTTTAATTAAATTGATATTCATTCAATCATTCAACTTCCAATAACATTAGATTTTGGGTAAAATTAAATTATTTCATATCAACTTAATTTACATTCAATTGATTAACATTCAATCCATTAATTCAATTCAATTACAAAAGTTGAATTTCATTTCATAACTCAAGTTCACATTTATCACTTAACTTTATTAATTTACTTTGATACCAATATCAACTTCGTTCAACATCACTTAAGTTATACTTCCATTTTATAAACATCACTTGTTTTTTTTTACTTAACTTAAATTCCCACTTATAAATAAATTCAGATTCCAATTCTAAAGTAAATTTTCATTTAACTTTAAATTCATTTTTATTTATAACTCATATTCATAAATATATTCATTAGTTTCACTTCTCATATGTATAAGTTTATTTCACAATTGTAAATCACTTTAATTATAATTCAATTCTTATAATTCATTTGCTTATACAATTATTCTTTTTTTACTTAGATTATTCAAACAACTAAACAATCAACTTATATACACTTTCATAATTCTGAAAAATTATTTCTTCATATATAAAATACAATCAAGTAAAATTATTCCATTTACCCAATTTAAAACAATACTGTGCCGAATTGTTCTATTTAAGTGTTTAGAAACCCCTTCGGCATAGTTGTCGAGACCACGCTGACGAAAATTCATATGCCACTCAACAAACCAATCATCACAATATAAAACAATTTTGTATTCACTAACAAATACGCTCTCATAGCTATTATTACACTCAAACTCATTCTAGAGTACTACTGACTCTATCTCTAATGAGTAATACCTAACAGAACCATGGTTGTCGCTTAACCATATGCTCTGATACCAAATGTAAGGACCCGATTCTTCGTCTTCCGAAAATTCAACATCGATACTCACTTTATCGACTGCCGAGCAATCGAACGACGGAAAACCGAACACTTAGGGTTTTAAGAAAAAGAAAAAGGATAGAAGAAGAGAGAAGAAAAGGGAAAATAGAGGGAAAAGAAAATAGAAAATAGAGCGGAACAGAACAGAAAACAACAGAACAATAATAGAATCTCACATTTCGCAGCGGAACAACATATAATAAATAAATGAATAATCTTTAAACAAAGAACTATATCAGTTATTACATTTTATACATTACATCATATCATCAGAGTGTACAACAATATACAACAACAAATAGTGCAGCGGAAAAAAAATACTATATAATAGTAATTACGCCATGCCATCCAGCTTGCCTCCAGCAACTAGAGAATATCCAGAATATCCTGATAAACCTTAACTCTTGACTGCCCGTGTGGAAATTTGTGGGCACCCAGAGTTTAAGAAGGAAAACAATAAACTCCGAGTCAGTCATGTGACTGGTGTGGGAACTCAAAACAGTTTATTTATCTTTAAAATCAAAATAGAGGAATATTTTTAAAGTCAATTCGCAATGCTTTTAAAAATGAGACTACCATAAGACCTCCCGCCACACACACAATGCAAACGCAGACTTGGAGGAGATTTCTCCTTATGATAGTCAAAGATGCTTGATACGCATTAAAATCAAATTAAATTTGATATTATTATTAGTGCATAGTGTAGAAGATATTTCAAAAGTAGAATATAAATTTTAGCCAGCATAGGTACCATTATATTATGCCTACTATAGCTACCTCCTGAGGAAGCAGGTTCTACAACTAATACCGTACAAGTCTCGTATTGTTTCTTTGGATTTCCAACGAATGATCAGGCCAAGGAACTTCCCATTGCCACATGAGAATGCCTCTGGGTGGACATCCCCGAGAACCAGACCGAATCTCTACCAACACAAGGCCGGGTTACCCTAACTGAGTAACAACTAACCGAATATGCCATCCCTCGGTCCTTTGGGACCTTTCACCCAAGCGCTCGCAATCAATTCACACAATCATAAAGTGTTTTCAACATGAGTAAGTATCTGGGCTCCATACCATGATACCACCCTTTTCCAGAAGGAAATGCACATATCCTAAAGGGCGCTACCCCTCATAACCTTGCCGCATCTTTCCTGTTTTGACCATTCCCGAGGTGTGAGGCTCGACGAAGTCACGTCCACAAAAACATACTTTATACAAAAGCCATGCTTTGGGTCAACAAATGATCATAGAAATGATCACCAGGATAGACGATCAAATAAACGATCCTATCAAAAATAATCAACACAATGATCATTTACAGCAACACTCAGCATGTCACATTACCAAATTGGGAATATATCGCTGATAACCTTCAACTACATAACCTCTGAGCTCGTACGTCTCAGAGAAGGGTGTTAAGCTAAGAGAATAAATTCTCCGCCACCGACAGAAATATATTTGAAAGAAGTCGGCTTTATATCTCAATCTGTAATGTCAGACATACAATCCATACAAGTCTGTTTCGGGCTCGAACAAAACCGAAGGCACTTACAAATAAGTCCTTGCAATCCGGATAATCTCTAATCACGTCCAGACTTCCCATCACATAGGGAGTCTCTATACCGTAGCTACTCAGTGCAAAGACAATCGACGAGTTGTCCTTTCGCTTTCAAAAAGATCCGGTCTTCAACATCGGTCTTCAAATGCAATTTATAACGACGTATCACATATTCGGAATGGGTTATACGACCCCATGGTCCTTTCCCGGTTAACCCGAATAGTGAGCGCTTATTCAAAAATAAGTGTGGCATTCAAATTCAAACAAATCACATCAAATACCCATTCAAAGGGAAATATTGATAGTCGGTTATTGAACTATCAATGGATATGCACAACATCACCAGATTCCAAATAATTTTCCAAATTATTTATTTTCCAAAAATATCTTTACTAGATATATACTTTCACACTTCAAAAATAAATCAATATTTATTTTTAAACAAATTCTCCTTTTCATTCATAAATTCCATAGTGAATTTATATTTCACAATATCCATGCATATACGATTTCAATTATTCATTTCAATTTATCTTCAAAAAGATAAATTCTCATAATATTCACTTTATATTGGAAAACATTTCCATACTTATTTATTCATAAGTAATTCACAAATCTTTTATTTTCAACCTTTGGAAAATATTCAATATACTTCAATCGAAATTAAGTATATATCTCATTCTTTAAGGAAATCATTCTCTTAAACATATTTATTTGGGCCAAAACGAATGTTGCGTAAAACATCGTTACAACAACCCAAAATCACTAGTATAGGGATTTGAAATTAAAATAGATATATAAATCCCAATACTATACAAAACATTTCCTTTCGGAAATCATTTACTATAACAACAGTGTTATTGACGCAGCGGATTAATCGAAACAAACTTCAATCGATGGAATGTAGCAATCGGTGAGTTGAGAATACTGCAAGGCCCAAATCCGTTGATCCAAAGATACCGGATTCTAGCTATCTTCGTCTCGTTGATCGCGCACGATACCGAGAAAGAAGATCTACGATTCTTCGTACGTTGATCTAGCGCACTAGATACCGTGAATCGGCTTCTACGATCGTTGAATCGAGCGCACTCGATTAACCGAAAGAGGAGATAGGAGATCACACTCAACTACCAATTTGTATGAAAGCACAAAGCAATCAACAAGAAATTTTATTTCAAAAATCAACAACCAAATGTACAACACGCACCCCTATTTATAGTGTTTACAACCAAGCCCTAAGTCGTACACGGCCTACGACTCAATATAAGTCGGCGGCGACTCAATGCACACGGCTTATACTTACAACACAATGCCGACTCAATGACTCATGACTCCACAGACTCACGACTCACGACTTAGGACTCATGACTTAGCAGCAGTGCATCACATACGTGCTTCAGAACATAGCACACGACATACGACTCAAGGCACATACGACTCAACTTATTTACAACCTTATACAACACAAACGACTCAAAGAAAACGCGACTCAACTTAGGTCGCGACTCACGACCTAACACATTACAGACACATACGACTCAAAGATACAACGACTCATATATACACATCATCTTCCATCGACTCAACTTCATGCCGACTCACGACTCATAGCTTCACCGACTCAACATCCAACGACTCAAGCTTCCAAGTCCCCTGCAGCATAACCCTTCAAGCGAGTCAACTCTGAGCGACTCATCTATGTCGTAACCCGTCTCCGATTCAAAGCTTCTGATGACTGGAACTTGTCTTTGTTGCTTGATGAGTCGTGGACGACTCATAGTAGTTTTGTTAGGTCGGAAACCTTTTCCTTCAGACCCGTTAGGTCGCAGCCCCCTTCCACCTGATCTGTTAAGTCGCGGACGACTCATGTTGAGTCGTGGACGACTCAAGTTAAGTTGTGGATGACTTTTTCCTTTATCCTGGGCTACATCATCCTCCCCTGGTTGAGAAGAATCCGCCCTCGAATTTGTAAGTTCTTCTGTACTAGATTGTTCATCTCCATAATATGGCACCAGATGCTTAATATTGAATACGTCGGAATTGTATATATCCTCCGGCAGCTTCAACTTATAAACATTGTCATTAATTCGTTTCACAACTTCGACAGGACCAATTTTCCTGGCTTTCAACTTGTTATAAGCGCCCACTGGAAAACGATCCTTGGTTAATACAGCATAAACCAAATCACCTTCCTTAAATTCAACGCTTCGACATTTTAAATCTGCAGACTTCTTATACTTCTCATTCGATTTCTCCAATCGTTCCTGAACGATTTTATGACATTCAGTCAACTCATCAACAAAATCAACAGCCCGTTTAACTGTTCCCTTCGACTGTGGTACTACTGCCAAATCTAACGGTCCCCTGGGTAAATTTGAATAAACAATCTGAAATGGACTGAATCCCGTGCTACGATTCACTGCATGATTATGTGCAAACTCGGCTTGGCATAACTTCATGTCCCAGTTTTTCAAATTATCCTGTACAAGACATCGCAACAAATTTCCCAATGACCTGTTTACAACTTCTGTTTGTCCATCAGTTTGCGGATGATAAGCACTACTAAATTTCAGCTTCGTTCCCACCATCTTCCACAAACTTAACCAAAAGTGACTCAGAAAACGAGTATCCCTATCTGACACAATAGACTCTGGCAATCCATGAAGTCTATAGATTTCCTTGAAAAATAGTTGAGCAACACGAACAGCATCCATCGTCTTCTTGCAAGCAATAAAATGTGCCATTTTAGAAAATCTGTCAACTACAACAAATATCGAATCATTACCACGCCGTGTTCTCGGCAATCCCAATACAAAGTCCATACTCATATCAACCCATGGTCTAGCCGGTACAGGCAATGGCATATACAAACCAGCATTGGTCGCGGTTCCTTTCGAAACTTGGCAAATATGACATCGCTCCACAAACCTTCCCACTTCTTTCCTCATCGACGGCCAAAAGTAAGACTGTGAAATCAACTGCAAAGTACGATCACGGCCCACATGCCCTTCTTCATGCAACTCTTTTACAATCTTCATTCTCAAACTACAGTCTGGAATGCATAATTGATTTCCTTTGAACAAGAATCCATCAACCATTACAAATTCATCCGAACTTCCATCCTTAACTTTCTCAACAAACTTTGCAAAGTAAGGATCCTCCCCAAACAGTTCTGGCAACATTTCAAACCCCGTCACTTCAACCTTCATTGTCGTTAATAAATGACTCCTCCTACTCAAAGCATCAGCTACCCGATTCGTCACCCCTGATTTGTGCTTAACGACAAAAGTAAACTGCTGTAAATATGCAATCCATGATGCATGTCTCGCTGAAATCTTATCCTGCCCCTGTAAATGCTTCAATGCTTCATGATCAGTGTACAGAACAAATTCTTTCTGAAATAGATAATGTCTCCAATGTTTAATCGTTTGCACCACAGCATAGAATTCAACGTCATATGTGCTGTATCTCATCTTCGCCCCTGACAACTTTTCACTGAAATATGCAATAGGTCTCCCCTGCTGACTCAACACTCCTCCAATCCCCACCTTTGATGCATCAGTGTGTAGCTCAAACAACAACTGAAAATTAGGTAAAACAAGAATCGATGCTGTCGTTAATAGCTCCTTGATCTTCTCAAAAGCAACTCCCGCTTCCTCTGACCATACAAACTGTTTTCCTTTCATGCAATCAGTAACGGGAGCCATCATGCTACTGAAGTGTGGAATGAATCTTCGGTAGAATGACGGTAGCCCATGGAAACTTCTCACTTCCGTAATTGTCTTTGGTTGTGGCCAATTCCTGACTGCCTCAACTTTACTCTGATCAACTCGAACACCTTCTCCTGAAACAACATAACCCAGAAATAAAACACTGTGCGTCATAAACACACATTTCTTCGTAGCAGCATAAAATTGTTCCTCACGAAGAATAATCAATACTTCCCTCAAATGTTGAACATGCTCCTCTGTACTCCTGCTATAAATCAGAATATCATCGAAATAAACCACCACGAACTTCCCAATGAATGGTCTAAAGATTTGATTCATCACCCGCATGAATGTACTAGGTGCATTTGACAAACCAAATGGCATAACCAACCATTCGTATAACCCCTCTCTCGTCTTGAAAGCTGTCTTCCATTCGTCTCCAGGTCTAATCCGAATTTGATGATAACCACTCTTCAAGTCAATCTTCGAGAATATAGTTGCCCCACTCAACTGATCCAGCAAGTCATCCAACCTTGGCATAGGAAATCTATAACGAACAGTAATCTTGTTCAAAGCTCTACTATCTGTGCACATTCTCCATGTTCCATCCTTCTTTGGCACCAACAATGCTGGCACTGCACAAGGACTCAAGCTTTCCTGAACACGTCCCTGTTCCAACAACTCTTCCACCTGCCTTCGTAACTCTTCGTGTTCCTTCGGACTCATTCGGTAATGTGGTCTATGTGGTAACACTGCTCCCGGAACAAGATCAATTTGATGTTGAATGTCTCTCAATGGCGTAATTCCTTAGGCAACTCTTCTGGAAATACATCTTCAAATTCTTTCAAAACTGGCTTTGCTTCTTCAGGAATTTCAACCTCTTCACTGCTCTATCGCCCAATCAACAAATAGACTTCAGGCTCCTCTTCAACTTCCTTAACAAACTCCTTCAAAGTCAACAGAGTTTTCAATTCCTCAATCTCCTCAAGCTTGCTTTCTTTCTGTTGTTGTTTCTTGGGAACTAAAGTGATTTTAGTACCTTCGAACATGAAACTGTAGCTATTGGCACGACCATCATGTTGAACTGATCTATCAAACTGCCACGGTCTGCCCAACAACAGATGACATAAGTCCATGTCTACAACGTCACACCATATTTCATCTTTGTACTTCTTCCCAATAGAAAAATTCACACAAGCCCTTCGACACACCTTCACTTCACCACCCTTCCTTAACCATGCTAGCTTGTACGGTTTAGGATGTTTCTCAGTTTTCAAGTTCAACTTCTTCACAGCCTCGGTAGAAATAATATTATCGCAACTTCCAGCATCAATAACGAACTTGTAAACTTTTCCCAGAATAGTGCATGTCGACTGAAATATGTTACTTCTCAACCAACTTGTAACAGCCCAATTTTTTTTACAAGTATTTTTCACTTGTATTATTTTTTTTTTTTTTTTTTTTTTGAAAAAAAAAACTTTGGGGTTTATTTAAAGTGATTAAAACAAAATATGAAAAAAAAATTAGGACTAACTAATAAGATCTCTGAAAAAATCAAGTTTTAATTAAGAAAACATTTATAGCTTAGGTGGTTAAGACATCTGGGCTATTCACGACAGGTCACGAGTTCGAGTCTCAACACGGTCAGAATTTCGAATTTTTTTTATGTATAAATGAACTGGGTAATCACGCGTTAAAAAGGGCGCGTAAATCTAGGGAATAAGTACCGTGTATATATATATATATAAAATATGAAGAATGTAAACCAATTTAAATTTTAGTTAAGTATTATTTTTGAAGGATTTAGTGTATTTATAAACTGTTAAATATCGCGTTTAAAAGGACGCGTAAAATTTATGGTAAGTAATGTAATAAAACGTGTAAAATTTAAAACGTTATTTTATATATATATTTTTGATGTTTTGTATTACGTCAGTTTGACGTACTTTTAAAATCATATATAAACACCTTTATGTATTAAAACATCAGTTAGTGATTTTTAAGACGAACGTTACTTTTGGTTGTAACTGACAGTTTGGTTTTAAATAAAATGTGTATATACGTTTCCATTTCCAAAAGCTTTGAAAAATTCTTGCCGTCATTTAATTAAATCAAACTAAAAAAAAATAATATATCAATTCTCATATAATTGGAACGGTTCATATTTTGCCATTCCTCTGATCACGAAACCTTATCTGCCTAAATCTACAATCACGCATATATCATTTGAAAGAAAATCAATTTTGCCTTCCTTTGCGCGTGACACAAAATTTTATTCTTTTAACATTTTTGGCATTTGCCTCTTACCTTTTTGTTTCTTGAGCATGTCACTGTATTCATTTATTCACGCAACCTAAATGGACTAATATATTTGATTGCCTAAAAATCAACTCATGCATTCAATTTAACCTTGCCTATCTTTTCAAATTCTCACATTCCTATTTATATCTCTCTGTTTCCACTGCCTTTATTTTGCAAGATAAAAATTTTTTCGTTCCTATAATCACGCATATAAAGTAAAAAAATCGTATTTAAATATCTTTATGGAGAAAAATATCAGTCAGTGATTTTAAGACGGACGTTATTTTGTTTTAAAGGACCGTTTGATTTCTTTTAATAAATGGTATACGTTCTTTGCCTAAAGCTTACATAAATATTCACCTTTTCATTTATGGGTATCAAACTAAAATCAAGATTTTAGCTAAAATAAAATGGATCACACGTGAGCAACATTAGTGCATTTGTATATATGTAACGTTCGCATTTTTGCTTATTCCTCTTACCCTCTGTTGTCATCAGCTTTACCAAACATCACGCTTGCCCTTCCTTTGATCAATATTCCCCTTAAGTAACGTACAAACTTTATAAATCAAACCATGTATCACGCAAGTCATTTATTTCCCATAATCCAAGCTGCCATTTTCTCTGCCTTTTTGTTTACAAATTTTCGAATACTGATCAAACTTTATACGTTGGAAAAATTTTTTTTATCCTTTTGCAAAACTGAAATGAGTTAATCACGCCACATCCCTTGATCACTGCCTTGCCGTTTCACAAATTCGTGTATAAATATGCCAGAGATCCACATCTCAAAAAAAAAAAAAAGAAAAAAAAAACTCACCACTCTTCAAAGCATTGCAAATTTTCCTCTGGCAATTTCGTTCGAAGCATCAGGTAATTGTCTTATTGTTTTCTCTTTCTTTTCCTTCCAGTTTTTCCTTTCCTCAGTTTTTTTTGTTCTCATTTGATATGCTCGGCCACTCCAACCCATCTACTTCACCCGATCTAGTTGACAAACTTTGGAAATTTATGAGTCATCACATCTGTAGAAATCTAATATGTGTGTGCAAAGAGATGGTGTAGTTGACCCAGATTTAATTTAATGCTAGCTTAAAGTTTACGCGTACTATCACTACGGAAAAATGGGTTATTCATTGTATATATCATACTTAGTTTTGGGTCAAACAAAATAGAAAGTCAATAATGTTCATTGAAAAAAAAAAAGAAAAAAAAAAAGAAAAAAAAAAGAAGAAAGAAATATATATGTAAAACAGAGGAAGGAGAGGAAGGGAAGAGGGAGAGGAGAGATTTGAGGGTACCTGTACATGCGTGTATCAGTGAGAAGCTTTGCCTTTTTGCATATATTAGATAATTTACCTGTACTAAATGCATATCATATAGGAAGCAGTGCCTGCATATTTTTAACATAAATATAGTTCAGACCATATAGTGTGTGTGCAAGCATCTATTAAAAAAGATCCATGCATTTAGTCGAAAGATTGGGCGAATTGTGCATGTGATATATATATTTATAAAAAAAAAAAAAAAAAAACACACACACTGATTTCATTTGTAAATTAAATGCTTACAATTTATAAGCTTTCATTCCAAACAATATTTCAATTTGTACCGGACATTGATTTAATTTAATTTACTATTTAATATTATTAATTCATTAACTAAATTCACTACTTACCTTTGTTCTCTTATATGCAACTCTTAGCCTAATATAACAATTTACATCACTTCAATTTATTCGTCATTTTGTTTCAACTGTAAATACTTAGCCTTATATTCCCATGGTTTCATTTCCTTCTCAACGTTTGCTTCATTATTAATTTTAAAATCTTTATTTCTTCTAAAGTAAATTTGCGTAAATCTTATTAAAATGACAAATTTAATTAACGAAAATGACAGGTCGTTACACATATAAAAAAAAAAGAGAATATTTATAATTTAGAAATGATATAATAAAATTTTATAAAGGAAGTAACGTGCAGATCAAATAATGTACTATCCATGCATTAGTTTGTAGTATAGGCTGGGTGAAAACTTTTGCATGTGTACACGCAAATCTAGTAGGAAATAGGCAGTGTGTTTTTGCGTGAAGGGAAAAAATTAAGGGAGTGAAGTATTTGCATTTCTTTGGGTTACAGTGAGCGTACATTCTTAGTTGATATAGGCTTGGGCCGTGACCTTATGCATACTTCCAGTTGAAGTTTAGTAATGTGGTGGTTGTGCGTTTTGTTTAATTAAATAATAGAGTATATATATAAAAGGTAGAAAAAAAAAGATTTTATTTTGGGCCGAGTTGTTCGTCAAGTAGGGTGGTGTAGTGGTCGAGCGTATCGTGCCAAATTTCTTTGACTCTATTCGTTCCAATTGTTTCAAATATTTGCGTTGACCATAAATTTTAAAAGTCACGTATTCGGTATTTGGATCTTGTTATAGATTTGAATCTAGACGTGACATCCAGGGAAATTTGATCGCTACCCTCTGTGCGTTTCTTTTTTTTGGTGGATTTTTCATTTTCGCTTGAATCAAATTTTCTGCAGCTTTCAGGTGAGTATTTCTCACCAGACATATGTACATATATTTTGTGAATTATCGCAAGTGTATGTGTAAAATTTTTATTTAAATATTATCGGTCTGTAGTATAACGTAGAATGATGAATCCCATTTAAATTGACACCTCATCAGTTATTATCTGTTGTATTATTTCTGCAGTTATATTATATTATTGTTTATTTACTGCTTAAATCACCACTGCAAGTTCCCTGTTAAATTTAGATTGTTGTGGGCTGAAATGATAGGCCTAAATGATGATTACTGTGCTATTATTATGTTAACTGTTTAACTGTTAACTTGGGATTGCGGGTTTGAAATGATAGAACCCGGGGTTTTGTAAATTACGGGTTGAAATGATATAAATCCGTATCACTTGACCTAGGCTAGAGAACTATATACAGGCCCGTGGTCCTTATAATATTTTCTGAAATATTTAAAATTATTTTGGAAGTTAAATATTTGATTTAATATCTTTAAAGGATTTTATATTGATTTTGAATGAGTTATAAATGTTAATAAATAAATAAATAAATATTTGAATAAAATTTTGGAATATAACTTATTTTGGAAATTCTGGATTTTTTGAAAGGATAAGATTTCAGTTAAGAAATATATATATATAAGTTATATTTGGAAATATTTATTAAGTTAAACAATCTACTAAAGCATTTAAATGCTGTCTTTTGAAATTGGACTAGTTTTACCCGTAACTTTAGGTAGCATTTCCTAAGTGCTATAGAATCTGGAATTTGATTGTTTTGAAATTTAAGGAATTTGATAAATTATATTTATGTTTAAGTTTTGGAGACCTTTAAGATATGAGATTTATAACTGGATTTTTCTTAATAAATTTAAGATGAACATTCTAGTGTTAAGTAAATTTTGAAATTATTTAATGGCATAATTTTGGAGTTTTATCTATGGAATTTATGGGAATATTCAAGACGAAATAATAAACACTAATTTGTTGAAAGAAAAAATATCCAACCTTAGTTTTGAATATTAATACTCCAATTGGATATATATATAGGAATTGAAATGGTCTTGGGAACATGAAGTGATATTTAAATTATGGTTTAAAATAAAGAAATATATTTGTAAAGCTATGTAAATTATCTTCTTTACAAAGTAACCATAAAGTTAAACCATTTATATCCAAACCATTTGTGTTTTGGGAGTTATGTTTTTTTTTTTTAAAGAAAAATTTCCAATATATTATGGTTTAAAGGTATAATTCAAATATTTGGTTTCCAGATATTATAAATTTTAAGCAGTATGGTTTTGGAAAAGAATTATATTTGAATATAACGATATCATGTTGTTTTGGGTTTTAAATGATATCGTATTTATAGTTTTGAAATGGAAATGTTTATACTGGTTTTAAAGTATAAATTGTTTTTAAATGACCACGGGTTATAATAACGATGGGTTGGCAAAGAGACCGGGATCGGATATGGACATACTCTCTGTCGATACCGAAAACCACTTTGACCAACCGTGTACGCGGTGGAGATTCCAGAATGAAGTAGGTCGGTGGTGGCGTTTCCTGTAAGGTAAATACGTGGACCCGACTCCCGTGAGTTGGCATAAGGTGGCTAAAACAGGAGCAATTCCAGGCCAATGAGGTCATTCCTCTGATCGGACGCTCCTCTTCGATATTATACTATGATTTTGGATTGATTCGGTGGCCACCTCTATATTTTGATTTTGGGGAGTTAGTCCGAGGTGGGCGGTAACTGCGGCTACGCGTTTCCACCAGCCTGGATAGCAATTGGTATATCTACCCTGGCATTGCCTAGTTGTGCCGTGTCATCTACCATACCGAGCCTTGTACGAGTTTAGATTTCTCCCGTAGCCCGTGTGGTATCCTCTAGTTGCTTCCCGATCAGGAGGAGCTATGATATTGGATGGACTACTGGGACTATTACGTGTTAAGGTGGAAAATGTAAAGCCTTAATGCTATTTAAAAGTATGTTTATTTTATAAATAGACACTATTATAATAGCGCAATATACTACATAGTAAATAGTTTGACGGATCCTTAGAGGATGGGCGGTCCCAAGCATCCTTTAAGTTACTTGCTCTATATTACAGTACACTTGAATTAGCTTACATTATATGAGTATGTATGTCCTGACTCGAGTGTTATGTTTTATTTTTCGCTCGGGTCAGCCTGAGTTGCAGCTTCAATTTCTTCTCCGTAGCTAGGACACTCAGTAGATCATTCGCGCTGCTGGAAGTTGTTTCAGCCTTTATCTTTTCTGGAATTCAAGACTTTGAAGACTCTATCTCTATTTATGTCTTAAAATTTGTATTGAGGATTATAGACAATGTAAGTTCTGTTTCGTTGAAGTTATATCAGTGGCTTCATGAACCACTAAATTTTTAATTTCCGCTGCGAGATTCTGATATCTGTGTATGTGATTCTGTGATCTATTTATTGTATATTCTGAGTTTTGCCAAATTTATTCTACAACGCAGTATTTTGAACAATTCAAGTCCGACAATGTGCGGATGCGAATGGTTGAAAATATTGGGTCGTTACATTTGGTATCAGAGCTTTGGTTCTAGGCAAAACTTAGAATGTATGGTAAATTTGATTTACAGAATCACGTTCATTCGAGATTGAACCACTCTCTTTTCGAATTTTGGAACATTCCCTACGGTTCCAAAGCTCATTCATATCCCTCACTTTTTCATCTGCTTTAGATTCTGGAGTATCTCATAACTCCACTTCGGATGATCTTTATTGTAAATTGGCGGTCTCGCCATTATTCTAATAAAGGGGTGAAACTCCTTTTACCATTAGCATTGATTCACCGGAGATTTATATTTATCCTCGGTTTATATGCTAGTATCTTTGGTTATTCCAAATTCTATCTCTTCGGATCAAATGTAGATTTACCCCAACCACATCGATATGGCTCTTTAAGTCACGGATGACTAGGTCAAGGTTGTCCGCGACTTATATAGACTTACCCAGTTTCCTTATTCTGATCTTCTGATTTCAATTTATCTTGAATTCTATTTGATTTGAGTTCATCAAATTTGAGTCTCTATCCTGGTTTGAGAAGTTTATTCCTATATTTGAAATTAAAATCTAATATTATATATATGAGTATAATTTTCAAAATTTTATAATTAATTTAACTAGTTGTCAAGAGATAATAGTTTTGATTTTATTTATGGTGTTGTAAGCCATGTGTTTGTCTAATAAATAAGTGAATATAAAACAATGGTTATAAATTAATTTGGAAACAGAAATGAATTTAAAACTAAAACTTGAGAATTAAATTTCTGATGATTTCAAACCTTGTGTTTAAATTTTAAAAGGATGTAATAAGTATTTTTGTATAGAAATTTGTTTCCAAAGAAATTTTAAAATTAGTGCTTTTCTCTTTGTCACTGGAAAATAATTTCGGTGATGACTGCAGCATCATCGACATTCATTTTCGAGTTTCGAAGTGAAAAGACCATTCTGTAGTCTGGCTACAGTGTTTCCTTGAGATTTTAATTGATTTGAATTTCTAAAGTATGACTTAATATATATAGATATATAATTTAAATTTGATTTGACATATTAGGTATATATATTTAGTTATCTCTAAATGGTTTGAAGGGAATCAGGAATTTAATTCTTAAAGTTATCTTGAGGAAGGAAAATAAATATAATAACAAAAATTTGAATAAAAAGGTTCCAATTGGAGATAATTAAATTGAAAGTTTTATTTGTATAACACCCAATTTCATTTAATATAACTTACCTTGATTTTCAAAAGTTAACATGTAATTGGATAATATACAATATAAAAGGATTTTATGAGTGGTTATAATAAATATTATACACTTAAATTTTAGTTATAAAAGATTAATGGGGATAAATAAGGAAAAGGAATTTAAGGAATTTTATTCAAATGTCTTAATAATCAAATTAATTTAATATGGATCCGTAAATCTAACCAAGAGATTTTAATAAAAGGTTATTTCCTGAAATGAATATGTTTGTGTAATAAACAAGGTATCTTTGAATAAGGAAAATATATTTGAAAGGGATATTTTTGGAGTAAGGATTATATATCTTCAAATCATAGTTTAATTGATGTCT
This sequence comes from Allium cepa, assembly GCA_030765085.1. Taxonomy (NCBI): domain Eukaryota; kingdom Viridiplantae; phylum Streptophyta; class Magnoliopsida; order Asparagales; family Amaryllidaceae; genus Allium; species Allium cepa. Next base: position 363,913,519 of record CM060942.1, read on the forward strand.
AAATAAATAGTTAAGACGTATTCTAATATCACTAAATTTTGATAATTGAGAATTGGTTTTCAAATGGAAAATCAAGGGTAACTTATTGAAGGAATATCTTATTTATAAGATAAGTATTTTTAATAAAGTGTTAGGTTATTTGTTAAAATTCAGAGTTAAGTACATAATAAACTGATTAGGAATACTATTATATCTACTATAGCATATTATGAGTGCTGCTGTTTCTAAAAATAAAATGTTTTGGAAATTTTTTTTATAAATGAACTTAGGAATATTTCAACCTTGAAATGAATATTGTTTGGCATTGAATTTAAAAGGTATAAATGAAGATTATTTTAAAGGTATTATGATTTTAGTAGCATGATTTCCAAATGATAATATTTATAAATTTAATGATTTCAAAGCATTATGATTGCAAATTTATTATCTTATTTGTTTTCAAACTATCTTTAAGTGTCCTTGGTTTCCCTATCTGCTACAGAATGAGGAGGCTATTGCTTATACCAGTCTATTTAGAAATCTTTTCTATAATCTTTAAAAATCTTTGTTACTCATCGGGGCCTGAGCACCGCTTACCACCCATAGACCGACGGTCGAACTGAAAAGAGTAAAACCGATTCTAGAAGATCTTCTTCGTGCTTCAAATCCGGAACTATTCGTTTAAAGTTCTTGTTTATCTAGCTTATCTTCCTTTGTTTCTTTTCTTTTGTTCCTTTTCGAGGACGAAAAGTTCTTAAGTGGGGGAGAGTGTAACAGCCCAATTTTTTTTACAAGTATTTTTCACTTGTATTATTTTTTTTTTTTTTTTTTTTTTTTGAAAAAAAAAAACTTTGGGGTTTATTTAAAGTGATTAAAACAAAATATGAAAAAAAAATTAGGACAAACTAATAAGATCTCTGAAAAAATCAAGTTTTAATTAAGAAAACATTTATAGCTTAGGTGGTTAAGACATCTGGGCTATTCACAACAGGTCACGAGTTCGAGTCTCAACACGGTCAGAATTTCGAATTTTTTTTATGTATAAATGAACTGGGTAATCACGCGTTAAAAAGGGCGCGTAAATCTAGGGAATAAGTACCGTGTATATATATATATATAAAATATGAAGAATGTAAACCAATTTAAATTTTAGTTAAGTATTATTTTTGAAGGATTTAGTGTATTTATAAACTGTTAAATATCGCGTTTAAAAGGACGCGTAAAATTTATGGTAAGTAATGTAATAAAACGTGTAAAATTTAAAACGTTATTTTATATATATATTTTTGATGTTTTGTATTACGTCAGTTTGACGTACTTTTAAAATCATATATAAACACCTTTATGTATTAAAACATCAGTTAGTGATTTTTAAGACGAACGTTACTTTTGGTTGTAACTGACAGTTTGGTTTTAAATAAAATGTGTATATACGTTTCCATTTCCAAAAGCTTTGAAAAATTCTTGCCGTCATTTAATTAAATCAAACTAAAAAAAAATAATATATCAATTCTCATATAATTGGAACGGTTCATATTTTGCCATTCCTCTGATCACGAAACCTTATCTGCCTAAATCTACAATCACGCATATATCATTTGAAAGAAAATCAATTTTGCCTTCCTTTGCGCGTGACACAAAATTTTATTCTTTTAACATTTTTGGCATTTGCCTCTTACCTTTTTGTTTCTTGAGCATGTCACTGTATTCATTTATTCACGCAACCTAAATGGACTAATATATTTGATTGCCTAAAAATCAACTCATGCATTCAATTTAACCTTGCCTATCTTTTCAAATTCTCACATTTCTATTTATATCTCTCTGTTTCCACTGCCTTTATTTTGCAAGATAAAAATTTTTTCGTTCCTATAATCATGCATATAAAGTAAAAAAATCGTATTTAAATATCTTTATGGAGAAAAATATCAGTCAGTGATTTTAAGACGGACGTTATTTTGTTTTAAAGGACCGTTTGATTTCTTTTAATAAATGGTATACGTTCTTTGCCTAAAGCTTACATAAATATTCACCTTTTCATTTATGGGTATCAAACTAAAATCAAGATTTTAGCTAAAATAAAATGGATCACACGTGAGCAACATTAGTGCATTTGTATATATGTAACGTTCACATTTTTGCTTATTCCTCTTACCCTCTGTTGTCATCAGCTTTACCAAACATCACGCTTGCCCTTCCTTTGATCAATATTCCCCTTAAGTAACGTACAAACTTTATAAATCAAACCATGTATCACGCAAGTCATTTATTTCCCATAATCCAAGCTGCCATTTTCTCTGCCTTTTTGTTTACAAATTTTCGAATACTGATCAAACTTTATACGTTGGAAAATTTTTTTTTATCCTTTTGCAAAACTGAAATGAGTTAATCACGCCACATCCCTTGATCACTGCCTTGCCGTTTCACAAATTCGTGTATAAATATGCCAGAGATCCACATCTCGAAAAAAAAAAAAAGAAAAAAAAAACTCACCACTCTTCAAAGCATTGCAAATTTTCCTCTGGCAATTTCGTTCGAAGCATCAGGTAATTGTCTTATTGTTTTCTCTTTCTTTTCCTTCCAGTTTTTCCTTTCCTCAGTTTTTTTTGTTCTCATTTGATATGCTCGGCCACTCCAACCCATCTACTTCACCCGATCTAGTTGACAAACTTTGGAAATTTATGAGTCATCACATCTGTAGAAATCTAATATGTGTGTGCAAAGAGATGGTGTAGTTGACCCAGATTTAATTTAATGCTAGCTTAAAGTTTACGCGTACTATCACTACGGAAAAATGGGTTATTCATTGTATATATCATACTTAGTTTTGGGTCAAACAAAATAGAAAGTCAATAATGTTCATTGAAAAAAAAAAAAAGAAAAAAAAAAGAAAAAAAAAAGAAGAAAGAAATATATATGTAAAACAGAGGAAGGAGAGGAAGGGAAGAGGGAGAGGAGAGATTTGAGGGTACCTGTACATGCGTGTATCAGTGAGAAGCTTTGCCTTTTTGCATATATTAGATAATTTACCTGTACTAAATGCATATCATATAGGAAGCAGTGCCTGCATATTTTTAACATAAATATAGTTCAGACCATATAGTGTGTGTGCAAGCATCTATTAAAAAAGATCCATGCATTTAGTCGAAAGATTGGGCGAATTGTGCATGTGATATATATATTTATAAAAAAAAAAAAAAAAAAAACACACACACTGATTTCATTTGTAAATTAAATGCTTACAATTTATAAGCTTTCATTCCAAACAATATTTCAATTTGTACCGGACATTGATTTAATTTAATTTACTATTTAATATTATTAATTCATTAACTAAATTCACTACTTACCTTTGTTCTCTTATATGCAACTCTTAGCCTAATATAACAATTTACATCACTTCAATTTATTCGTCATTTTGTTTCAACTGTAAATACTTAGCCTTATATTCCCATGGTTTCATTTCCTTCTCAACGTTTGCTTCATTATTAATTTTAAAATCTTTATTTCTTCTAAAGTAAATTTGCGTAAATCTTATTAAAATGACAAATTTAATTAACGAAAATGACAGGTCGTTACACATATAAAAAAAAAAGAGAATATTTATAATTTAGAAATGATATAATAAAATTTTATAAAGGAAGTAACGTGCAGATCAAATAATGTACTATCCATGCATTAGTTTGTAGTATAGGCTGGGTGAAAACTTTTGCATGTGTACACGCAAATCTAGTAGGAAATAGGCAGTGTGTTTTTGCGTGAAGGGAAAAAATTAAGGGAGTGAAGTATTTGCATTTCTTTGGGTTACAGTGAGCGTACATTCTTAGTTGATATAGGCTTGGGCCGTGACCTTATGCATACTTCCAGTTGAAGTTTAGTAATGTGGTGGTTGTGCGTTTTGTTTAATTAAATAATAGAGTATATATATAAAAGGTAGAAAAAAAAAGATTTTATTTTGGGCCGAGTTGTTCGTCAAGTAGGGTGGTGTAGTGGTCGAGCGTATCGTGCCAAATTTCTTTGACTCTATTCGTTCCAATTGTTTCAAATATTTGCGTTGACCATAAATTTTAAAAGTCACGTATTCGGTATTTGGATCTTGTTATAGATTTGAATCTAGACGTGACATCCAGGGAAATTTGATCGCTACCCTCTGTGCGTTTCTTTTTTTTTGGTGGATTTTTCATTTTCGCTTGAATCAAATTTTCTGCAGCTTTCAGGTGAGTATTTCTCACCAGACATATGTACATATATTTTGTGAATTATCGCAAGTGTATGTGTAAAATTTTTATTTAAATATTATCGGTCTGTAGTATAACGTAGAATGATGAATCCCATTTAAATTGACACCTCATCAGTTATTATCTGTTGTATTATTTCTGCAGTTATATTATATTATTGTTTATTTACTGCTTAAATCACCACTGCAAGTTCCCTGTTAAATTTAGATTGTTGTGGGCTGAAATGATAGGCCTAAATGATGATTACTGTGCTATTATTATGTTAACTGTTTAACTGTTAACTTGGGATTGCGGGTTTGAAATGATAGAACCCGGGGTTTTGTAAATTACGGGTTGAAATGATATAAATCCGTATCACTTGACCTAGGCTAGAGAACTATATACAGGCCCGTGGTCCTTATAATATTTTCTGAAATATTTAAAATTATTTTGGAAGTTAAATATTTGATTTAATATCTTTAAAGGATTTTATATTGATTTTGAATGAGTTATAAATGTTAATAAATAAATAAATAAATATTTGAATAAAATTTTGGAATATAACTTATTTTGGAAATTCTGGATTTTTTGAAAGGATAAGATTTCAGTTAAGAAATATATATATATAAGTTATATTTGGAAATATTTATTAAGTTAAACAATCTACTAAAGCATTTAAATGCTGTCTTTTGAAATTGGACTAGTTTTACCCGTAACTTTAGGTAGCATTTCCTAAGTGCTATAGAATCTGGAATTTGATTGTTTTGAAATTTAAGGAATTTGATAAATTATATTTATGTTTAAGTTTTGGAGACCTTTAAGATATGAGATTTATAACTGGATTTTTCTTAATAAATTTAAGATGAACATTCTAGTGTTAAGTAAATTTTGAAATTATTTAATGGCATAATTTTGGAGTTTTATCTATGGAATTTATGGGAATATTCAAGACGAAATAATAAACACTAATTTGTTGAAAGAAAAAATATCCAACCTTAGTTTTGAATATTAATACTCCAATTGGATATATATATAGGAATTGAAATGGTCTTGGGAACATGAAGTGATATTTAAATTATGGTTTAAAATAAAGAAATATATTTGTAAAGCTATGTAAATTATCTTCTTTACAAAGTAACCATAAAGTTAAACCATTTATATCCAAACCATTTGTGTTTTGGGAGTTATGTTTTTTTTTTTTAAAGAAAAATTTCCAATATATTATGGTTTAAAGGTATAATTCAAATATTTGGTTTCCAGATATTATAAATTTTAAGCAGTATGGTTTTGGAAAAGAATTATATTTGAATATAACGATATCATGTTGTTTTGGGTTTTAAATGATATCGTATTTATAGTTTTGAAATGGAAATGTTTATACTGGTTTTAAAGTATAAATTGTTTTTAAATGACCACGGGTTATAATAACGATGGGTTGGCAAAGAGACCGGGATCGGATATGGACATACTCTCTGTCGATACCGAAAACCACTTTGACCAACCGTGTACGCGGTGGAGATTCCAGAATGAAGTAGGTCGGTGGTGGCGTTTCCTGTAAGGTAAATACGTGGACCCGACTCCCGTGAGTTGGCATAAGGTGGCTAAAACAGGAGCAATTCCAGGCCAATGAGGTCATTCCTCTGATCGGACGCTCCTCTTCGATATTATACTATGATTTTGGATTGATTCGGTGGCCACCTCTATATTTTGATTTTGGGGAGTTAGTCCGAGGTGGGCGGTAACTGCGGCTACGCGTTTCCACCAGCCTGGATAGCAATTGGTATATCTACCCTGGCATTGCCTAGTTGTGCCGTGTCATCTACCATACCGAGCCTTGTACGAGTTTAGATTTCTCCCGTAGCCCGTGTGGTATCCTCTAGTTGCTTCCCGATCAGGAGGAGCTATGATATTGGATGGACTACTGGGACTATTACGTGTTAAGGTGGAAAATGTAAAGCCTTAATGCTATTTAAAAGTATGTTTATTTTATAAATAGACACTATTATAATAGCGCAATATACTACATAGTAAATAGTTTGACGGATCCTTAGAGGATGGGCGGTCCCAAGCATCCTTTAAGTTACTTGCTCTATATTACAGTACACTTGAATTAGCTTACATTATATGAGTATGTATGTCCTGACTCGAGTGTTATGTTTTATTTTTCGCTCGGGTCAGCCTGAGTTGCAGCTTCAATTTCTTCTCCGTAGCTAGGACACTCAGTAGATCATTCGCGCTGCTGGAAGTTGTTTCAGCCTTTATCTTTTCTGGAATTCAAGACTTTGAAGACTCTATCTCTATTTATGTCTTAAAATTTGTATTGAGGATTATAGACAATGTAAGTTCTGTTTCGTTGAAGTTATATCAGTGGCTTCATGAACCACTAAATTTTTAATTTCCGCTGCGAGATTCTGATATCTGTGTATGTGATTCTGTGATCTATTTATTGTATATTCTGAGTTTTGCCAAATTTATTCTACAACGCAGTATTTTGAACAATTCAAGTCCGACAATGTGCGGATGCGAATGGTTGAAAATATTGGGTCGTTACACAACTACAATCCTCCTCTTGCTTTGGTGTAAGACATGACCTCCTCATCATAAGATTACAACCTTCATCTCCAGATAATTCTTCTTCCTCCTCAACATAAGGGGTATTTGAACATTCTGCCTTCTCATCATCATCCTCAATCTCAGCAACCATTGCTCTCTTCTTCGGCTTCGGACATTCATTGCTTTTGTGACCCAACTCCTGACAATTATAACATTTGAAAACACTGTTAACCTTCGCCTTCTCAGCCTCTTTCACCACTGGCTTATTGACAGGTTTAGGAACATTAGAACTTCCACTAACACCCCTCGCTTGATTATTGGAATTAGTAAACACACCACCTCCACGCCTTCCTTGCTTCTCCCAAGCCAACGCTTTCTGATGTGCCTCTGCCACTGATCTAGGATCAAACATATTAACCATATCCTGGATCTGCATTCTCAACCCCCCAATGAATCTAGCAGTTAGCTGTTCTTCCGTTTCCATAATATCATTCCTGGCAATGAGTTGGTAAAATTCGTCAGCATAATCACTAACAGACTTCGTCCCTTGCCTCAGATTCTGCAATCTCTGGTACATAAGTGATTGATAGTTGTATGGTAAGAAAGTAGATCTCATCAATTTCTTCATCTTATCCCACTCAACGACCTTCGACTTCCCCATCCGTTCTCGTGTAAGTTTAGTTTGCTGCCACCATGCCAATGCTCTTCCCCTCAATCTAGTAGCAACCAACTTCACTCGACGATTCTCCGGCACTTCCTTGAAATCAAAGATTTCTTCAACATTAGATAACCAATCAAGAAATTCTTCTGCTACCATCCCTCCTTTAAATTCTGGAATTTCCATCTTCATACCCGATTCCCAACGTCGATCATCTTCAACATCCCGATAAGAATTTCGAATTTGGTCTCGATCTCGATAATGAATACTAGTTCTATCACCCTCTTCAACAAAATCAAAGGTACGCCTACATCGATCTCGACCATTATCATCCCTTCGTTCATGCATGCTTCTTTGACTATGTCTCTCTTCATCTCTATAGGCTTCATTGTCAAATTCATGTTGACTTCTTCTCTCTTCATGTGCATAGTCACGAGGATCTCGTCGTGATGAAATTGATGTTTCTCTTCTATCTCTAAAAGAATGTGGTGATACCCTCCTCGCTTCCATAACCGATGGCGAAACTCGGTTTCCTCCATGGTTCGAGTTTGGTGATCTCCTCCTTTGATTCAAGTCATTCATCAATTTCTCCAATTTCCCAATGCCTTCATCGAACTTCTCATTAATACGTTGTTCCAAAAGCTCAGCTTCTTCTCTTCGATATAATGCTTCAATGTTTTGATGGCGATTAGCTCTCCTTGGTGGCATGATTGAATCAACACAACACTTCACAAAACAACAATAAGTCACGGCTCAACCTTCAACTTCAAACAACAATGCTCGGCTCAATCTTATCTCGGCTTGATCACCCTCTTATATACTTGGCGCGCAAAAATCTCCTCACAAATTCAAACACTCTCCAACACTTTGATTAAAAATGCTATAGATCAAATACTCCAAACTTGTTGCAACTTCAAGATGAACACAACGAACACAACTTCAACTTCAAATACTTGGCTCCAAGAATCAACTTAGCTATGATTGGCTAAGTATGGCTCCGATACCAAACTGACGCAGCGGATTAATCGAAACAAACTTCAATCGATGGAATGTAGCAATCGGTGAGTTGAGAATACTGCAAGGCCCAAATCCGTTGATCCAAAGATACCGGATTCTAGCTATCTTCGTCTCGTTGATCGCGCACGATACCGAGAAAGAAGATCTACGATTCTTCGTACGTTGATCTAGCGCACTAGATACCGTGAATCGGCTTCTACGATCGTTGAATCGAGCGCACTCGATTAACCGAAAGAGGAGATAGGAGATCACACTCAACTACCAATTTGTATGAAAGCACAAAGCAATCAACAAGAAATTTTATTTCAAAAATCAACAACAAAATGTACAACACGCACCCCTATTTATAGTGTTTACAACCAAGCCCTAAGTCGTACACGGCCTATGACTCAATATAAGTCGGCGGCGACTCAATGCACACGGCTTATACTTACAACACAATGCCGACTCAATGACTCATGACTCCACAGACTCACGACTCACGACTTAGGACTCATGACTTAGCAGCAGTGCATCACATACATGCTTCAGAACATAGCACACGACATACGACTCAAGGCACATACGACTCAACTTATTTACAACCTTATACAACACAAACGACTCAAAGAAAACGCGACTCAACTTAGGTCGCGACTCACGACCTAACACATTACAGACATATACGACTCAAAGATACAACGACTCATATATACACATCACCTTCCATCGACTCAACTTCATGTCGACTCACGACTCATAGCTTCACCGACTCAACATCCTTCCAACGACTCAAGCTTCCAAGTCCCCTGCGGCATAACCCTTCAAGCGAGTCAACTCTGAACGACTCATCTATGTCGTAACCCGTCTCCGATTCAAAGCTTCTGATGACTGGAACTTGTCTTTGTTGCTTGATGAGTCGTGGACGACTCATAGTAGTTTTGTTAGGTCGGAAACCTTTTCCTTCAGACCCGTTAGGTCGCAGCCCCCTTCCACCTGATCTGTTAAGTCGCGGACGACTCATGTTGAGTCGTGGACGACTCAAGTTAAGTTGTGGACGACTTTTTCCTTTATCCTGGGCTACATCAGTTATAGTCCACCATTTCCTTTTATTTCTCGAAAACGTCTATTTCAACAATAAATGTTGAAATCTATGGTTTCGAATCTCAACACATTTTAAAATATCGTTAGATCGTTTTAATTCAATTTAAAACATCGTTAGATCGTTTTAATTCTATTTAAAACATCACATTCAAAACAATTTCTTTAACATGTTATTCACTATTCAAAAACGTGAATATACTACGTTAACAAATTTCATCCTTTTATTCATTTTATTTCAAAGGATTATTCACAGTCAAAACGTGAATATAACTCCATTAATAAGTTTCAACAATTTACTTATTAAAATAAGTCGTTTGCGAATTTATAAAACAATGTTTATAATTTCCTTTATTTACCTATTCAATTCATAACTCAATTATATATCAAACGTTCATATTATAAGTTAAATACTTATAAAACGATTATTTTACAAAATCGTTCTTTTAAAGACTTTCCAATTTATAAATCTTATAACTTATAAGATTCATTTATTTAACCCAATCTATTCTTTTAATAACTCCACAAAATTTATAAATCTTACTATTTAAAAATTTCATTTATAACTTCACCATTTATAATTTTATAAATTCCATTCACTTATGCAATCTATTTTCACTTCATTCAAACACTTATAAAAACTCGTTTTATAATGTCAATATTTCAATTTATAAATATCCATTTATAAATGCTTTACTATGAATCAATTTATATTACTATTTTAAAACGTCTTTAAACTCCTTTAAAAACTTCATCATTTTGATTTATAAAATAATCAAATTTTATAAATTCTATATTTCAACTCTTTATAATAATTTCAAAAATCCCGACTAAACTATTTTATAAAATCATTGGCCTTATATTTTCAAAAATCAACCTTCAACTATATTTCTCAAAAATATAATTTTTATAAATTTAAAATTATAACGTTTATTTATTTAAATGAATCAATTTCCAAACATATAGTATATTTTCAAAAATCACTTTAAAAATCATTTTAAAATTCCAAAACTTGGTCTAATGATGCTACATACCAAATAGTCAATCACGACAACAACGATATCATATATCGTATATGATAATCAACGAATATCAAAATATCCATAACCAAATAAATACTGTTGAGGAATCCAGTTGGATCCCTCCAACCTGTTTTCCTGCATCCAAAAACATTAGCACAATACCAATTCCGCTCCAGTACGAAATTATCGCGGTATATGGGATTTAAAATATTATCCGCTTAATAGACGGCGTAATAGGGTCTCATCCGCTAAACAAATGCAGGAAATCAATCAACTCCAATATATACATATGCCAATATATATATATATTGCTATTATATATAATACCAATTTCACTGTTTATGAAATATTCGCAGTATATGTTTTTAATAAATAACATCCGCTTACTAACGGCGCATAATGTCTATTTTAACAATCAATAGATAACAATCATCATTCAAACATGCATTCAAATATTTTAAATCTAACTATTTAAAATAAAATCGAAACTGATTCGATTGAGTGAGAAGTTTTCACCTTAATTTTATTTCCGTTTTAGCGATTTAGTTCGAATTTAATTTTACCCAAAATTCTCACTGACTCCAAATGACTCCAATCCAATTCCATCGCGTAGTGCTCGTCCATACGATTCCAACGCTTCTTGTTTCGTGTGTTTTCGACCTCGTATGAAAAAGTTATTATTTTTACAAGTTTTCACAAATTTATATTCATATTTTTACAACAATATTAAAAATTTTAAACCCACACAATCCATAGCCGTAGGATCCAAACCCAGCATCAAGACCATCCCTTTTCTTTCTCCTTCCCCCTTATTCACGTTTCCAGTACGCACTTGAACCCATATAGGCCGAACTAGGGTTAGCTTTTGCTCCTCCAACACTCGACGAAACTTCATCAAACTACCGCCATCTCGAAGCCCTCCGCTTGCTCAAACTTCAGCCATAAGCTCATAGAGCTCGGTTGTCCCTGTAGCACGCAGTTCGAGGCCGACCCTATGGCCTTTGAACGCAAATATCCTTTGATTCGTAGCTCCAATCTCGATCTCCACCGTTGAATATAAGGATCTCAACGTGCTCTACATCTTTCTAGTTGTAAGTTTCTTGAATCGTTGAGTGGATGAAGAGATAATAGGAGGAGAAGTTGGGACGTTTCTGGCCATCCATAGAATAGGAGGCGGCTGTATAAATTAGGTTTAGGTTTTTATTTTTTTATTTTTTTTAGAGTGAAGGGCTATCTATAGAGTTTTGAACGAACACTATTCATTTCGATTTTCCAAACTCCGATTTACGCGCCGAAACTGACGTTCCTAAGGTTTATCCCGCGTTCCGGACACAATGGAACAAGATTCGGAAGCTAATTCGGACATCTGTGCGAGTTATGGCTATAAACGTCCAATTTGAATTAAACCGATTTAAACGATTATCTAGGCGTTTTAATTTGTATCGGACAAACGGTAAATCCAATTGACACGAAATTTGAAACCTTACAATAATATCACATTACGGATCCGATGAAACTGGTTTCGTCGAAATCCGAGACCTTTTGAAAAATGACAATTTTAACTCGCCAAATTAATATTAAAAATAATTCGATGCGTTTCGAGCTGCCACGATCAAACGATAACTCCGATTGCTACGGAATTTGAAATCCTGTAATAACTAACTATTACGGATCCAATGGAACTGGTCTCGTCCAATCTGAGACTGTTCAAAAATTGACTATTTTCACTAGTCGATTTAATATTAAAATATTCAATTTTCACAAATTAACTTTTAATTCGATTTTAAAAGTTCTAAAATATCGTTCTAACTTCAACATGATAAAATAAAATTTTACAAATCATTTTCAATCATATTTAACCCAATTTTCAATTATTTCCATAATTTAACATATTAAATTATCGATTTAATTTTTCAATTAAATCCAATTATTCAAATAAAAATTAATTTGACTTATAAATTCACTTATTAATATTTAAAATTAATTAAATATTCATATTTTAATTACTAAAAATTCTGGGTCGTTACACTGATCCTCCAGCTTGGGGAGGTGTCCCATCAACGGGGCCAGCTGCCCTTTGAGGAATATTTCTTGCTTCAACATTAGGAACATCATTGGTAAAGTTTTGTTCGTTATTCACCGGTTGATGGTTAGCTCCGAGCAAGGCATTCAACCTTTCCAACATTAAAATGTTTTGGGCTTCCATTTGCAGATATAGCCCAGAAACTACAGCATCTAACTCCGCTCGTGTAACTCCAACACTTGGAGCTGTTTGACTTAACGGAGGAGAAGTGGCTGTATTCTCAAAACATCACCAGATCTAATAGATCTGCGCTTTCTTCCAGGAGCCATTATCTCTGATAGACTTCTGGTTTTAAGAGAGATTCTTTCAACAAACTTTTGGGAAGTAATGATGAAAGTAGCCTGAGTTCATTTCTCAGTGAAAGCACCAAAAATGTTAACGTTAAATTTGAACGCTAACGCACCGGTGTAAGTAGAGATTAAGTGAAAGCACCACCCGTCAACACGGGAATTAGAAGTAAGTAGAAAAGTCAAAGAAAAAACAGTAAAGAGACAATAGTTTTATAGTGTTTCGGCTTCAAGTTAAGCCTACGTTCACTTTAATCTTCTTTATTGCTGAATCGATTACAGCTTTGCAACGATCTTCAATTACAACACTACCAAGACAAATAGCTAAAACTCCGATGTAGAAGAACTCCTTGAATCCATGTCGAATGTGTTAGATTTCTTCTTGAAGTTTGTTGAAGTGTCCTTCGTATTTGAAGTGTCAGATGAGTCGAGAAATCAGCAGAGTATAAGCGTTCCAGAAATGAGCAAGAGATCCCTTCTTCGGTGGTGCCTATTTATAGAAGATTCCTGGAGTAAGTCATAGGTCGTGAGCGACCTAGGAGTGGGTCGTAGGTCGTGAGCGACCTAGGGGTGTGGTCAGCTATGTTGCAGGTCGTGGGCGACCTAGGGTTTAAGTCGTAGGTCGTGAGCGACCTAAGGAGCGTGGGTTACGGCTTAACAGGCTTGCAATTGGTTACTTGAACAAGTTGGTTGGTCGTAGCGACCTAGGAGAGAAGCGGCATAAGAAGTTGTGGCTTATGGAGTTACCTCGGTCCATTTAGGTCGTGAGCGACCTAATGAAGAAGTAGCATGCATGCGGCCTCACACTGTCTTAACACGTTAGGTCGTTAGGGGTCTTTTAGGTCGTTGACTTGTTAAGTCGCTAACTCATTAGCTCGCTGACTCGCTTCATGCTTTAGGTCGCTAGCTCGCTGATATCTTTAGGTCGCTAGCTCGCTGATATCTTTAGGTCGCTAAGTCGTTGATAACTTTAGGTCGCTAGGTCGTTCTTCCTTTAGCTTGGTAGGTCGTTGCCTTCATGGAGTCACTAGGTCATCAACTCGCAGATCTTTAACCCGTAGAATCTCTAGAGTCTTGAGATCATCAAGTCGTTAGGTCGCTATATGCTTAGGCCGTTAGATTGCTTATCTCATTAGGTCGTTAAGTCACTATATCACGCTAGGTCGCTAGTTCCCTTTAAGTGTTTGAGTCGCTGTCCAGAATGATATTAACAATATGTATTTCGACAACCTCATTTTGAACATAAAGTTTTATATTTAAAGAAATTTAAATTTTTGTTCCTATTTTGGATGGACGTTCGACATTGTATACTGCGGCATCAATGCCACATATATTTTGTATAATCAACATGGTGCTATAAGTTTTATTTGGACATTCATTGAGGATAACAATGTAGATTAACTTCGACATGTTATATACTTTAAATATTCGACACTGTCCATTAGGGATGCCAATGTATTTCATTCTATAACTTCGATATAGATCACCGGGGATACCAATGTATATCATATTGACACTATTGTGTTATAATTTCAACATTAATCATGAGGATACCAATGTATTCTATTTTATAATTTTGGCATTAATCATTGAGGATACCAATTCTGATCATTGTGGGATGTTATAAGTTTAAAAGGGATACAACATAGTTAGGAGCATCAATAGACATAGGTTGAACATTTGGGTTAGACATGAATTAAATTGATAAGTGACAGGTTCATATTCATCCTTGAAAAACTATGGGATGTGTGATGGATAATCCACATCATGCCGAAGATGGATAGTCTCTATATGGTTATTGAAGGATTCATAGTCATCCTAGGAAATCTATAGGATGTTTTGTGGATAGTCCACATCATTTTAATTAAATGAAACATATGTGATTAGTAATCCATATGGAATGGGATAGTGAATCCACAGAAATGTTTATATATGAGATGGACAGTCCATATAATTTTAATAATAAAACCATGTGTGATGGGTAGTCCATGTAGTAGGGGATAAGAAATTCAAATAATTATATGTGAGATGGGTAGCCCATATAAATATAAGATGGATAGTCAGATGAGAATTAAGATGGATAGTCTAATAAATTGGGATGGGTAGTCCAATATATGTTGCATGAATGCAAATGCTTATTTTCTAGGCTCTAACCATTGTGGATGCAAGAGCAAAATATATAGTTAATGTGTTTTGGTTAAGATACCAGTGAATGGGAAACCCGTCCTGCTTAGTAGCATGGTATCTCTAGATATCTATTTTTGGTTTGATATTGCATGTTATTATTCACACCGGACTATTTGTGTGACATTAAGTTTTTGTTTTCCCCTTAAAGTCTCTAATACTCATTTGTGTAGGACGAAAGTAAGGGATTTCAGGTTTTTAGTAAGACAAATAAGATTTCGAGGCATGCATGAGGCAATCTACCTATTTAGGAGTTCTTATATAATCTGCTGTTTTATTTGATTTTCTCTGTATGAATATGTGCCAAGTGTCAGACTCTGATCCATCAAGGTGGCATCTTCATATGTCACTCTTTCAATATATTGTAATAATTATATTTTCTATGAACGTGGTTCGAGAATTAGATTATGTAATGAATATGGATTATTATTTATGAAATGGAATGTGTAAGTTTTCCATTAAATTGTGTTTAAAATTTTCCATATTCATGCGCTTATGATGTTACTGATATGATTACATAGCCACGTTTTATCATCATAAATTAATACTATGGATGACTACAGCATCCACAGCACTTAATTTTGAGCCTTAATACGGGAGATGTTACAGACTTGGAGTTCTCAGTTGGAGACTTTGTTTTTGTGAAATTTTCTTCGATGAGAAGTGTAGTGTGGTTTAAGAGTTTTGGAAGTTGTCTCTTTGTTATATGGGACTGCTCCCGATTTTAGAGAGGATTGGTATACTTGCTTATAGAGTCGAGTTACCGATTAGGCTATCAAGTATGCATAATATATTTCATGTACTGCATTTGTGCCAGTTTATGCATGATCCTTTGATGATAGTGAATGCATCGCAGTTGAAGGACTTAGATATTAAGCCGAATTTGATTATATTGTGACAGCCTATATTATCGTTGACAGAGGTACAAAGCGATTGATGACTAAGGTTGTAAAGTTAGTCAAGATATAATGGAGTACGGATGCTCGAGATTGTACATGGGAGGTAGAGGATAGTTTAAAGGAGTCTTATCCAGATTTGTTCTTAGACTAGAGAATTCTTATCTTAGTACCATATATCTTTTGTAGTCTTCTCACCGCTTGAGGTGTAGTCACTCAGTTTGTATTTAGTTTGTACTTTAGTTTATATATAGTTTCTAAAGTACTCTATTTACGTATCTTGTTCCTATATATTTTTTGATTATCGTACTTTTCTGAATTTTGAGGATGAAGTGTTCTAAGTGGAGGAGAATGCAACGATCTAGAAATTTGAGCACTTCGTCTTCGAATATCAAAACATATGAAATATCGTTAAGTATTATAAATGAGACTTTATAACCCCGTTAACATCTTTTAATTAATGAATAATGATATGAAACAAATTTTTGATATTTATTTACAAAAATATATTTTAGAAAAAATTGATAGTTTGGCCAAAAATTGGTTTATCAATAAACAAGTTTTTATTCAATATGAGTTGTTCAAACTTTTATGCATTTGTCTAATAATCAAATGAACATATTATCAACTAATTAACACACTTTTCTTCCTGGTAAGATTGGAATGTTCGAGATGTTTCTAAGTGGATAAGATATATTTATAATGTAAGGGGTATAAAGTTAATTGGCTAATGTAGGAGGCGAAAAGGAGAAGTGATTGGCATGTGAAGTGGTGAGCCTTCCTTGGCATGGGGTGGAGGTGGGCGAGGGGGTGAGTGAAAGCTTAAGCGACATCATTTGAAGCCTATAAAAGGAGGGGCATACCTCTTGAACCCATTTCACATTTTTACACAAGGTTATCACTCTCTTTCACTCTTTCTCTATATAATTTCCTTAAGAAAAATATTTTCAAATCAACTCCATTTCAAATTGAACTTGGAGCATAGGACATCATTATAACAAATCCTAGCTAGTTAGATCTCAAAGAACAAAAGAAAAACTCCTTCCATCTTCAAATCCATGAGCAATATTAAGAGAAAGGAGGGTAAAAAATCAAATTAAAAGTAAGGAATAAGGTATGAAGCTAGGCGTTGCAAGAAAGAGACTGGACTTAGTTTGCTTGGACTTACTTATTTATTTGCTTATGGGTGAGCTAACTCACAGCGTTGAATGAAAATATACCGTATATTTTTTTATGATTGAATGGATATTGATATTTGTTTGTAATAGTCGTTCGATTGCTGCTTTGAAAGCAAATGACATATGTAATCCATACTATGGAGTCTAATCGATTTGTGGACATGTAACATAGTCTTGGAACAAAGCACATAGGTTGCAGTTGAACTTTGGTTAGGTTGGACTTGGATTTGAAAGTGCTTTTATAGTGATAGTCACTATATGTGCATTTAAGAATCGGCTTGTTTTCGAAAATTACCATGGAACTTTATAAATAGGTCCTTAGGAGTTTATTACCATATTTTTAACATTTTAAATGTATGGCTTCCATCATAAAATGTTTGAATATTAAAAAATTGAGTAACATATTGAAAAATGACCAAACTAGCACTTGTGCAAAACTGCCCTGTTTTACCTTTATTTTGGACTTTAAAGGGTTGAAAAGATATTTAAGTTTAAGTATTTTTCTTCATTCTTTTTACAAGTTCTTGATATGTCTTATTAGAGCATTTTAAAAGTTGTTTGACATTCTTCTGTATTTTCAAGAATTAGTCTTGAATTTTTAAAGAAGTGGGTTTATTTATAAATATATAAAAAACATGGTTTTTCCAAGTTTCAAAGTGTTTCTTAAGTTTGTTACCTTAAGGTAATATAGTGGGAAAATGTTTTAAAAACTATTATAAGTAAATTAAAGGGGGTTTTTAGGCTAAAGGAAAAAGTTATAGAAAAATTTAGTTTCAGAGACAAGAAGTTTGTTCTTTAGGCTGAAGGACATTTTTTAGTGTAATTCACAGAATGATAGTTGTAACTATCATTTTCAGTTTACACTAAAAAGTGTCCTTCAGACTAAAAAATAAACTTGTCGTCCCTGAGACTAATTTTTTTTGCAACTTCTTCCTTATGCCTATTTACCTGTAAATTAAAGTATTTTAAAGAATTTTCTAAAGTATAAGAAAATAATTTCAAAAGGGGTTAGGAATTACTTAGTGGCTAAATTGTGTTTTGTTTACTTGTTTAAAAAGTGATTAACTATGCTTAACACTAAAAGCCGAGTGATTTAGACTTCTCTATTTGTGAGAATTAAAATTGATGTTCGAGTAGGTATAAAAGCAATAATGCTTTAGTTTATTGAGTTCCCTCTTGACCGAGGAATAGTTAAGTGGGAATGTCATAGACGTGTTGATTTCTTACTTGTTTATGGAAGCCATTAATACTATACTTATGACTAGCCAATGAGGTAGACTTGTTTATCTATGAGAGTCAAGAATAAATTGTCTAGGAAAGGCTATAATATGCAACCAATGCTCTAACTTACCTAGCTTCACTCTTGATCGAGGGATTGTATAAGTTGCAATGTTGGAAACATGTTAAGTATATGAATATCGATTTGTATAAGTGATTGTTTTTGCCTAGATAGTCGATTTTTTACTATCAAACTTGACTAAATGTAATTTAAGAAGAAGCTTTGTGGCTCCACACCCTTTGAGAACACCAAGAGAGGAGCATTGATATGAAACGTCTCTAGCTTTAAAAACTTATATATAGGAGATCCCTTAGGGAGGGCTCCTCATTATATAGTTGGTTTACTTTCGAAAGAACCGGAATTGAGTTTACCGGAAAATTCAACAAATTAGTCTTGAAGTGACCTATATTGGTAAGTATTCTATATACCAAATGACTCTTCCAAACTAGTACATGACTTCTATGCTTTGAAATAAATTGTGAAGAGGACTGCCACAGAGTTGAATTGTCTATCATAAGGTTAAGTCCAAGGGGGAGGTCAGTGTTTGCATTCATCGAATGACTTATATGGGAATCCATCAAGTGATTCCTATTCCGTTAGAGTGACGAAGACTCGTGTGAAAGAAGTCGAATGTGACCTCGACATTAGAAATGACAAAAAACACAACAGGATAGCTTGGGGTTTAGCTAACCTGCGACACGATATACCAACTCCATATCTAGAGTATGCTTATTTGTGTTGCTAGTGGGAGTTGATGATATTCAAGATCACATGTTTAGACGTGGACCAGTTATATCTACCTTATGGCATATTTTATCAAGAGATATACGATGCTTGAGGGAAGGTTCTGACCCTTATGCATGGAGATCCGCTTCGGTTTACTAGAGGCATCTTCATGGAAAATCCACTATGCAAACACACCTTAGCAATTTTGATTGTACTCTAAATATTGTTATGGTGTGATCAATGAAAGCAATATAGCTAATTGATATGATTTATATTCTACCCCTAGACATTATTTATTATATCACATATTAACATAATGAATGGTTGGTTTCTTTTGAGGAGAAAACTATTATGGAAATATATATGATCTCAATAGTTGATGTTACATGTTGCATGTATCTTGGGTGTCCTTATACCAGACTTATGTCTGACACTTGGATTTTGTTTTCCCCAAAGTACCTCGCCTACTCTTCGAGTAGGTTGAATAAAGCAGGTTTTACTTTGGACGATTTAGAATTCAAGAGAAGAGCCGAGGCTTCTTTTATCCATCTACTTTTATTTCTGTTGGATTATATTATGTATATATGTATTATCATTATGAGGACGTGTAGTTATAACTATCCTGGTTGATAATAGTACTTACTTTTGTAACTGAATTTCTATATTTGGGGTAATCCTTTGTACTATACTTTTTATATTATATATTATTGTTCCACAATGAGATTCTGATCTTGGGTTCTTTCTTTCTCGTTTTTTCCTTTTTCTTATCTTACCCTAACTATTTGTCTTTCCGGCACTTGGATGCTCGGCACACGAATACCGTGGGTGCACTTAGCATTGATATCGAGGGCTGAAAAGAGAGTCATTACATTATCGCACTCCGCGCGTCCTCTCCGCAACGACCATCATCACTCAAAGCTCAACACTTCAAATAAAACTGTGACTTGCACCTCCTTGAGCGATTGTGAATTGTCGCGATCTACCTGGATGATTGGACCTCCAATCATTGATGCCCTAAGTGCTTCTTCCTAAGAAAAATGCAATAACACTCACCTTGCTGCCAACTCCACTCAAATCTCCTCGAAACTGAAACACTAGCTTCAGCCTTTAAGAGGCTTCCACATCAACTACAACTGTATCCAACAAAGACCATACATATTTGAAGCCTATAACTCTAAAAGTTCAACAGATCCAACGACAAGCTCAATCTTCGCTCGAGCTTCGAAAATAATTAGGGGAAGGTGGCGGCTTTTATTTTCATTACCATTTTAAAAATAGAAGGAAAAGAGAGGAGAGGTGAATGATAAGGGTAGGGGTATAGGTTATTTATAATATAATAAATATTATATTTTAATTTTTCAAATAAATAGATACACGTTTCATGCCCATGAGATCACACGGGATGTCGGATCGTTATATAACTCGTTGGCATACATCACCATATTTTTCTGGTCCTAATGGCATAAGTTTCATTAAAATCCAAGGCAGTTCTTTAGGATGACAATTTTATGAGTTTCGAGACCGTTTATCGATAAAACGAATTTCGGTCACCTTATCGATATGTGATATCCCGGAAATTTTAGCAATATCAGTTTAATAATCTATGTTTAAAATTAAATTGATTTGATAAAATTTTGTTAATAAAATTAACTTGATTTAATAATCCAATTAAATAAATGTTTAGTTGGTAATTTTATCCTTTAGAGATTTGTAATTTCTTTCTATGTATGTATATATATTTATGTATATATTGTGAATAGATAAGTTTTGAATTGAAGTTAAATAAACAAATAAAATCTTGTTTTTAAATTCTAATATTCATTTTAATAATTTGAAGATTTTATTTTATTTAATAAATAACTAATTGGTTTAAAATATTTAAAGAAATTGTTTTAAATTGTATAATTGTATTTTAAACATAGTTTAAATTTTAAATAAGATAAACAAAAGTTTATTTTATATCTTTTTGAATATAGCTTAATAATTATAATTTGGAATTACGTAAAAATTTAAAATACCATTTAAACATTAAACATTAATGTATATACTTAACATAAATAAGATAAGAAATTTACAATTTCTTTTATAAATGATTTAAATTGATAAATATGTTATTTTCAAATAATGATAAATGCATAAATATAGATAGATTTTACAAAAAAAGGCAATATTATTATTTTAAAATTAAGAATATATTAATATAAACTAGTTTAAATTGGATTTTTAAAATGTATAAATAGAATTTGATTTGAATTTATTTTGAATTCAAATGAATAAACATAAATAAATCTTGTAAGTAAACTTTCATCTTTTATGTAAATTGTTTCATTTCATTTTTCCTTTAAAAAGAAATGTGTAAACATTTATATATGAAAATGATTTATATACATAAGTATTGATAAATAAAGAAAGAGTTTTATTTACTTTTATAATAAAATAAAAACAAATAAAATTCATTTATAAAACACATGTTATTATATTAAGAGGTATAATGACAAGTGTTAAGATTCTAATATCTTAAATACATGTGTTAGTATAAGTTTGAGACAAGTGTCCTTTTCATTTTTGTTTCTCTTTTTAATTTATAAATAAATCATTTTATTTAATAAAGCATGTTTCCTTCATTCTCATCTTTTTCTAATCTTCATTTTCCAAAGATAAATCTCAGCTGAAATTCTTCCTCAAAAAAAAAAAAAAATCAAAATCAAGCTTGCATATTAATCCTGTAATCCCTCTTTAAAACTAAATCTGTAATGCAAGTGTTAAAAACAAGCAAGTCCTCTGTAAAAATTTAGATCATGCAAACCTGAAATTCATTTCAAAAAGAAAATTTAAAAGCCTCTGCATTTCTTAAAAATCTGGGGATCTGCAATGCAAGTTTGAGAAAAATCAAAGTATAGTCCGCATGCAAATCTAAGTGCAAAGCAACAACAACCATGCAAGTTAAAGCAAATTTCAGCAACTCAAATGTGTGCTCTACTTCCAAAAATAGTTTTCAAAACATCAAGTGAGTAACTTCTTTTTCTTTAAATTTGAACTTAAGTATAATTTGTTGCTTGATTTATGATTGGAATGAGTATGCCTGGTGTTTATATACCTGATAGCATGATTTAATAGTGTGTTTGTGTGCAACTTTTGTTTACTTAAAAGTAAATTTGTTGCATGATTTATGACTGAAATAGGTATGTCTGTAAGTAACAATTACAGTTTTTAGGTTTAAATAAATTCTTATGTTGCCTGCTCATGTATAAAATTGGTATGTTTTAAATGAATCCATCAGTGAGCTTTGCCTGCTCATTCATAAAATTTGTACTTTCTCTGATTTTAGCTCCAGGTCCAGATTCTTTTAAAAACAAAAATAAAAAAATCCTCTTGTTCTTGTTCAAATTTTTTTAAGGATTAAGTCCTGAAGCAAATGCGTTAATTATACCATAGTTTAGTTTAGAAAACTTATTTAAGTAAAATCGAATTGGGTGATGTCTCTGTAAAAGTGTAAAACAACAAAGTATGATAAATAAAGGAAAAATTCATACAAAATAATTTATAAAATTCAGTATTTTAACTGAAAGCTTAAACAAAAAAATGATTTTTCAAAACCAAAATAACAGTTTTTAGTTTGAGATTAAGGCCGCAGTTCTTATATGAACAGAAATTGGGTTTTAAGCAAATACAGATGATCTCGGGTTTTTGGAAGGTTGGGTTTGTTTCTGGTGATGGTGGGATGATCCGAGAGTGGAAAAAAATAGAGGTGGAAGTGGAAGATCATCACAGTGACGATGGTGGACCATTTTGTTCTGTAAACCTAATTTTATCTGGTCTGGGTGTTTCAATCATCATGAAGACTAGAGACGATCGAGTGCAGCAATTTTTGGGAAGATAGGAGAGTGGTCACTGACGAGATGGTGACCGGAGTTTCTGCTATTCTAGTGGACTGAGGATAGTGATGTTGGCGATGACAGGTTTTGGAAGGGAAATGGCCTTTTGATTCCAGGTTTCCAATTTGCGTTCCAGTTTGGGGTTTAGGGCTCGATCTCGATATTGAGCTAGTTCTGGTGATCTGAGTGTTGGAAAGGAGGTGCGAGGTTGAACTACACTTGTGTGGATCATCAGGGATGGTCGGAGAGGCGTGGTTCACCGGTGGAGGTGCACGAGTGCACAGAGTATCAAGAGAAGTGGGTTTGGGAAGTTGTTGTTTTCTTCGGGTGATTTGATTATTAACTCGAAGTAGCAGATGGTTTTACTCGAAGTAATATAAGGGGGTTTCGGGTATGTAAGTGTTTACAGGATTCATAGGAAAACCTTTTTATTCCCAATCCAAATTTAGTTTAAATCTGAAGCAAGTTGTTTAACAGAAATAAAACTTAAATTTAAAGTCAGGATTTCAAACTGAGTTTGAATCCAGGTTTGAAAATTCAATTTAAACTTTATAAATTAAAAAGTTTAACAACTATAAAAGAGTTTAAATATTTGAAATTAAAGATAAAGCTTTTAAATTAGAATAGAAGATTTAATCCTAAGTTTAAATCTGGAAACAAGATTCAAATTGGAATCATGTTTTGAAAAGAAAAGAAGTTTTTAAATTTTGAAATATTTAAACAGCTTTTGATATTGAATCATATTTTAAATATGATTTGTACTATAAATATGGGTATAAATTTCCTTTAAACTTCTTTATAAATAAGAAATTATTTAGTAGAAATTTTAAAAAGGTTTTAAATTGTTTTTAAAACTTTGTTAAGGTTAAGTTTGATTTCTTTTTAAATTTAAATTTAAAAATGTAATTTGAAAACAAATTTTAAGTTAAATTGTTTTAAATTACTTTGTTAATGATAAAGTAATCATTAATAAGAAAAGTTTTATTTTAAATTAAAGATTTAATAATCTTTGTTTAATTAAAATTAGTGAGATAATTTAAATAATTTAATTAATTAATTTGTTTAATTATTTAAAGATTTAAAATAAATTAATTAAGGTTAATTAAATTTGTAATTAATATTAAATAATCTAAGTTAATTACTTAGAAGAGGTAATTAAGGAATTGATGATGAGTTAATAAAGGTTATTAACTTGTGATTATTTATTAATTAATTAATGTAATTAATTTTAATAATTAATTGAATTAATTTATTTAGATAATCAATTATGAACTTAATTAAGTACGATTACTTTATGAAAATAATTAAAGATATTAATTACTTATTGTAATTAATTTATCAATTGGATTGATTTAAATTAATTAATAAAGTTTAATTAATTTAGAATAATCATTAAATGAGTTGATAAGTAATCAATGAGGAATAATTACTTAGAGAAGTAATTAAGTTAAGTAAATTACTGGAGGTAATTAATTGAAGTATGGTGTTTTAGGATTAATTACTTTGTGTAATTAATAATGAGGATAATTACTTTGTGAAAATGATTAATAATTAATTACTTAGGGTAATTAATTTAAGCATTAATCGATTAAGTCATTTGGAAATAATTAAGTGATGTAATTAATTAAGAGTAATTAATTACAAATGAGGTTAATCAAGGATGACTAATAAATATAATTAATTATTAAATGTAATTAATTTAGAAGTAATTAAGGAAGTACTTAAGGGTAGTTAATTACTAAATCTAATTAATTAAGAATGATAAATAATTGTGATTTAATTAAGATTAATTACTTAATGTAATTAACTTAAATAAGTAATTAATTTAAATGTAATTAAGGATCGTTAATATAATTAATGATGTACTTAAGGATTAATTAATTAAGATTAATTGATCAATGATAAGTTATTAATGAAGTAATTAATTAATGTAATTAATTAAGGATTAATGTAATTAATTATAATTAATTAATGAAGTAATTAAAGGTTAATTACTGATTTTGGTTAAGGATAATTAATTTGTAAAAATTAATTAAAGGATAATTACTTGAATGTAATTGAAGGATAATTAATCAAGGGTGATTAATTAAGGTAATTAATTTGAGGATAATGGATTGATTGATTTGTAATCAATTAATGGTTAAGTAAGCAAGATTTAAAATGAGGAAGTAATTAATTTAATTCATTTTTAAATTAATTAAAGATAGGTAATTAATTTAATTCACTTTAAATTAATTAGAGATAGAAGTAATTAATTTAATTCATTTTAAATTAATTATAGATGGTGTGATTATAGATTCTTACTTATGAATGGATGATAGGGTTTATCTTAAATGGTTTGAATCTCAGATATGAGATTAGTATTGTGTGATATGGATGCATTGGTTGCATTGTGATGATGATATAGATTATCTATTGGTGATGATAATATAGATTATAAATTAGTGATGATTACCTATTTATGATAATAATGATGATTATCTATTATGATGATGTGAATTATCTATTTGTGTGTATACGGATGATTAGATTGAATTGTTTTAAACTTAAAACAACTTGGACCTAAAAGACACGCTATGGATTTCGATGAGACCGGGATCAGGTTTCCATATTTGGATATCCGAAAACCACATCGATTCCCATTAACGTTAGGTCGTGAATCTAAGTGGAGCAAGTGAAGACTCGAGGTGTAAGAACTATAAGTCAGTATAACTCTGTGGGTGATTCCATAATGAGTTTGACGGAATAGTACTTATAGGCTCGAGATGGTGATTCAGAGTGCAAGGGTTATCGTCGTTAACTCTGAGGGTGATTCCAAAATGAGTGTAACGAGATAATGCCTTCGGTTTCGTTCGAACCCGGAACGAACTTGTATGGATTTAATGCTTTCAGAACATCGTAAGGTGGACGATGAGCATTCTAAGATATGTGTTCTCTAAAGGTAATCGTAGCCTCAAGCCTCATCAACC
Organism: Allium cepa; assembly: GCA_030765085.1. NCBI lineage: Eukaryota > Viridiplantae > Streptophyta > Magnoliopsida > Asparagales > Amaryllidaceae > Allium > Allium cepa. The sequence goes on from CM060942.1 coordinate 363,939,522, forward strand.
GGGAATGGCTAAAACAGGGGAGGTGCAGCAAGGCTTCGTGGGTAGCTCCCACTGGAGAGCAAGATTGATCCTTGTCTAGAAGTCCCTTTATATTCGGCTGTGTGGGCGGTTGGTTCGCGACAACTGCCGGGGTTGTCTTGTTCGGAACTGTTCAGTAAGGAATGGGTCCGGCCTTGTGTTGCAGGTGAGCGGGCGTACTCCTCGGTGCGGTGATCTAGGCCACGTACTGTGACGGGCAGTACCCCAATAGCCCTGCCATTGTACGGAATCCGAAATCCAATAAGTGCCAACGGTTTTGATTGCATTACCCACTTTTGTGGCTAGTAGCTGGAATTTAATAAATGTAGCAATTTCGGCTATTTCTTATTTATTTGAAAACCCTTGACCTATTATAATATCATCGGATTTCCTATCAAATGTTTTCGTTAGCGTAAGGTAAAAACTTTTCCATGTTTATGTGTGGGAAATCTTACGTGATACCTTTCTTTTCAAAGGTTGTCAAAATTAAGCAACTTTAACCTGTTACTCACACAAGACCCATGTCTGACCCGTAGTTTATTTTTGTTTTTCATAAACTCTTGGGTACTCAAATTTTTACGAGTAGCCAAGGGATTCAGGCTAACTTTGACGAATTATGGAGGAGCAAATGGAGCAGGAGGCTTCTGCGTTGTAGTTATATAGTAGTCCGCTGTGTTTGGTATCACTGAGTTATTTCTGTTGTTGTACTGAGTTATAATAATTAGACAGGTGTTTATAACTGTCTAGTATGTGTTGTATTATTTGGGTAACTCTGATAGTTGTTGTATACTATGTAATACTTATATTATTAATATAATTTATTCGTTCCGCTGTTTAGATTCTGATGTGTTGTTTCTTCTTCTTCTCTTTCTTTCTATTTTCTATCCCTTTCTTTCTTATTAGCGATGCGTCTTCCTGGAGATAGGAAATCGGGTCGTTACAGTGGTATCAGAGCATTAGGTTGAGTGAATACCTAGGCTCTGTAGTGGTGTCTTTCTTGAGAGAGCGTATTTGTAATTTTGATATATATCTATATATATATTTATTATTTCTACCTATCTGTTGGGATACCTTTTCAGGTTTTACCAACATAAGTTATAAAGGTAGACGAGGTAGAAGTGTGTGTAACACGATTACTACCATTGGTTGTAGTTTGAATGTTTGAGGTTGGAAGTGTATTTGTCGAGACTGTAGACCTAATACTGTCTCGAGAGTTGTGCAGTGGGGTAGAAATTTCATCGACCTCTGAAGGAAACATGTAAAGGTTCAGAGTTCATCTTTGAGGATGGATGAGTTGAGTTTGAATCTTTCGGTTTGGCAGAAAAGTGTAATGGTATTTTGATACCTCAGGAAGTGGTAGCTGCGTGATGAGATGTAGTGATTATGGATGTCTTCGAATATGTTTTCTTTGGAACAAGGTTAAGGAAGTATGTCTACTTCAGTGTTGTGGCTGAGTTCAGCAGGATGTGGTGGTTGGCTTTGAGGGCCGAGTTTCTCGAAGAACTTCGGCTAAGGAAGTTTTGGGCTTTGGTGTCAGCAGTGCTGCTCGGAGTGTCTGTGTTGACAGAAGTTTTCTGGTTAGCAGTTTTTCTGAAGGTGAAATTCAGAGCAGCAGAGTAGATCCGTTTCTTCGGTGGATTGGCTAAGCTGTTCTGTTTGGTAAGGAAAGAACGGTTTTCTTTGGGAATTGGTCTGTATTGATCGCAAAAGTAACTTGCAATAGTTTGAGTGTTCTTTTGAGGTATTGAAGTATTTTCTGGTTGTCTTCTAAGAAGACAGAGGTTTTTCTGCATCTGGAGATCGTGTCTTCTTATCGTCTGGATTCTAGGAGTGCTACCGATAGAGCAGCTAGTAGAAGGATGGTTTCTCGAGATAGAGTTTGGTGAAGCAGCTCAGGATAGATCATATTTGTGCAGCGGAAGCAGTTTGGGAATGCTTCTGATTTATCTTTTCTATAGAAGAAGTGAATTTGTTCTTCTGAGGTTTGAAGAGTGAAGTTGTGTATCCGGATTTGGATTGATCTAGAGGAGATCGTTGTGTTGGATTGTTTTTGGTCCAGCTTGTTTCTAGAGGCATCAGCGAAGGTTGAGCTGATCAGTTTGGATGTAGGCTGCCCAGGATCATCCGAAGAGTTTTATGGATTAGAGACGAAGGAATTTGGATTCCGGAGTCGGAGTTTTGTTTTGGATCTCTTCTGTGTTTTGGTTGGATTGGAGTTTGGATTTAATGAGTTTCACCTATCTTTGAGGGAGTACGTGTATGAGTTATCTCTGGAAGTGGAACCAGCTGTTCAGAAGGTTTGGTTGTTAAGTCAGACTCGTTTGTAGTCTGATATCTTGTCTAGTTCTGTATATCTAAATGAGTAGAAGCTCTGTAGCTTAGTAGTTTTGATTGTATGGATTATGTAGGACAAGTATCCCGGTATATATATATACTTGGGGAAACTCGTGGAAATTTTATCCAGAATTTTATCTGGGTAATTAAATTTGTTTGATTAGATAAATCGGTTGCTTTGGTTGTTAGCATATGATTGGAGTATGCTTGTGATTTAAAATTAAATCTTAAATGAGATTATTAAATTACCTTTGCTTTTTAATTTCGGTGACGAAATTCTTTTAAGGGGGGAGGAATGTGATATCCCGGAAATTTTAGCAATATCAATTTAATAATCTATATTTAAAATTAAATTGATTTATTAAAATTTTGTTAATAAAATTAACTTGATTTAATAATCCAATTAAATAAATGTTTAATTGGTAATTTTATCCTTTAGCAATTTGTAATTTCTTTCTATGTATGTATATACATTTATATATATATATATATTGTGAATAGATAAGTTTTGAATTGAAGTTAAATAAACAAATAAAATCTTGTTTTTAAATTCTAATATTCATTTTAATAATTTGAAGATTTTATTTAATAAATAACTACATGGTTTAAAATATTTAAAGAAATTGTTTTAAATTGTATAATTGTATTTTAAACATAGTTTAAATTTTAAATAAGATAAACAAAAGTTTATTTTATATCGTTTTGAATATAGCTTAATAATTATAATTTGGAAATACTTAAAAATTTAAAATACCATTTAAACATTAAACATTAATGTATATAATTAACATAAATAAGATAAGAAATTTATAATTTCTTTTATAAATGATTTAAATTGATAAATATGTTATTTTCAAATAATGATAAATGTATAAATATAGATAGATTTTAAAAAAAGGCAATATTATTATTTTAAAATTAAGAATATGTTAATATAAACTAGTTTAAATTGGATTTTTAAAATGTATAAATAGAATTTAATTTGAATTTATTTTGAATTCAAATGAATAAACATATATAAATCTTGTAAGTAAACTTTCATCTTTTATATAAATTGTTTCATTTCATTTTGCCTTTAAAAAGAAATGTATAAACTTTCATATATGAAAATGATTTATATACATAAGTATTAATAAATAAAGAAAGAGTTTTATTTACTTTTATAATAAAATAAAAACAAATAAAATTCATATATAAAACACATGTTATTATATTAAGAGGTATAATGACAAGTGTTAAGATGGTAATATCTTAAATACATGTGTTAGTGTAAGCTTGAGACAAGTGTCCTTTTCATTTTTGTTTCTCTTTTTAATTTATAAATAAATCATTTTATTTTATAAAGCATGTTTCCTTCATTCCCATCTTTTTCTAATCTTCATTTTTCAAAGATAAATCTCAGCTGAAATTCTTCCTCAAAAAAAAAAATCAAAATCAAGCTTGCATGTTAATCCTGTAATCCCTCTTTAAAACTAAATCTGTAATGCAAGTGTTAAAAACAAGCAAGGCCTTTGTAAAAATTTAGATCATGCAAACCTGAAATTCATTTCAAAAAGAAAATTTAAAAGCCTCTGCATTTCTTAAAAATCTGGGGATCTGCAATGCAAGTTTAAGCAAAATCAAAGTATAGTCCGCATGCAAATCTAAGTGCAAAGCAACAGCAAACATGCAAGTTAAAGCAAATTTCAGCAACTCAAAAGTGTGCTCTACTTCCAAAAACAGTTTTCAAAACATCAAGTGAGTAACTTCTTTTTCTTTAAATTTGAACTTAAGTATAATTTGTTGCTTGATTTATGATTGGAATGAGTATGCCTGGTGTTTATATACCTGATAGCATGATTTAATAGTGTGTTTGTGAGCAACTTTTGTTTACCTAAAAATAAATTTGTTGCATGATTTATGACTAAAATAGGTATGTCTGTAAGTAACAATTACAGTATTTAGGTTTAAATAAATTCTTGTGTTGCCTGCTCATGTATAAAATTGGTATGTTATAAATGAATCCATCAGTGAGCTTTGCCTGCGCATTCATAAAATTTGTACTTTCTCTGATTTTAGCTCCAGGTCCAGATTCTTTTAAAAACAAAAATAAAAAAATCGTCTTGTTCTTGTTTAAATTTTGTTAAGGATTAAGTCCTGAAGCAAATGTGCTAATTATACCATAGTTTAGTTTAGAAAACTTATTTAAGTAAAATCGAATTGGGTGATGTCTCTGTAAAATTGTAAAACAACAAAGTATGATAAATAAAGGAAAAATTCATACAAAATAATTTATAAAATTCAGTATTTTAACTGAAAGCCTAAAAAAAATGATTTTTTAAAACCAAAATAATAGTTTTTAGTTTGAGATTAAGGCCGCAGTTCTTATGTGAACGGAAATTGGGTTTTAAGCAAATACAGATGATCTCGGGTTTTTGGAAGGTTAGGTTTGTTTCTGGTGATGGTGGGATGATCCGAGAGTCGAGAAAAAAATAGAGGTGGAAGTGGAAGATCATCGTAGTGACGATGGTGGACCATGTTGTTCTGTAAACCTAATTTTATTTGGTCTGGGTATTTCAATCATCATAAAGACTAGAGCGATCGAGTGCAACAATTTTTGGGAAGATAGGAGAGTGGCCACTGACGAGATGGTGACCGGAGTTTCTGCTATTCTGGTGGACTGAGGGTAGTGATGTTGGCGATGACAGGTTTTGGAAGGGAAATGGCCTTCTGATTCCAGGTTTCCAATTTGCGTTTCAGTTTGGGGTTTAGGGCTCGATCTCGATATTGAGCTACTTCTGGTGATCTGAGTGTTAGAAAGGAGGTGCGAGGTTGAACTACACTTGTGTGGATCATCAGGGATGGTCGGAGAGGCGTGGTTCGCCGGTGGAGGTGCACGAGTCCACAGAGTATCAAGAGAAGTGGGTTTGGGAAGTTGTTTTCTTCGGGTGATTTGATTATTAACTCGAAGTAGCAGAAGGTTTTACTTGAAGTAATATAAGGGGGTTTCGGGTATGTAAGTGTTTACAGGTTTCATAGGAAAACCTGTTTATTCCCAATCCAAATTTAGTTTAAATCTGAAGCAAGTTGTTTAACAGAAATAAAACTTAAATTTAAATTCAGGATTTCAAACTGAGTTTGAATCCAGGTTTGAAAACTTAATTTAAACTTTATAAATTAAAATGTTTAATAACTATAAAAGAGTTTAAATATTTGAAATTAAAGATAAAGCTTTAAAATTAGAATAGAAGATTTAATCCTAAGTTTAAATCTGGAAACAAGATTCAAATTAGAATCATGTTTTGAAAAGAAAAGAAGTTTTTAAATTTTGAAATATTTAAACAGCCTTTGATATTGAATCATATTTTAAATATGATTTGTATTATAAATATGGGTATAAATTTCCTTTAAACTTCTTTATAAATAAGAAATTATTTAGTAGAAATTTTAAAAAGGTTTTAAATTGTTTTTAAAACTTTGTTAAGGTTAAGTTTGATTTCTTTTTAAATTTTAAATTAAAAATGTAATTTGAAAACAAATTTTAACTTAAGTTGTTTAATATCACTTTGTTAATGATAAAGTAATCACTAATAAGAAAAGTTTTATTTTAAATTAAAGATTTAATAATCTTTGTTTCGTTAAAATTAGTGAGATAATTTAAATAATTTAATTAATTAATTTGTTTAATTAATAAAAGATTTGAAATAAATTAATTAAGGTTAATTAAATTTGTAATTAATATTAAATAATCTAAGTTAATTACTTAGAAAAGGTAATTAAGGAATTGATGATGAGTTAATAAAGGTTATTGACTTGTGATTATTTATTAATTAATTAATGTAATTAATTTCAATAATTAATTAAATTAATTAATTTAGATAATCAATTATGAACTTAACTAAGTATGATTACTTTATGAAAATAATTAAAGATATTAATTACTCATTGTAATTAATTTATCAATTAGATTGGTTTAAATTAATTAATTAAGTTTAATTAATTTAGAATAATCATTAAATTAGTTGATAAGTAATCAGTGAGGAATAATTACTTAGAGAAGTAATTAAGTTAAGTAAATTACCGGAGGCAATTAATTGAAGTATGGTGTTTTGGGATTAATTACTTTGTGTAATTAATAATGAGGATAATTACTTTGTCAAAATGATTAAAAATTAATTACTTAGGGTAATTAATTTAAGCATTAATTGATTAAGTCATCTGGAAATAATTAAGTGATGTAATTAATTAAGAGTAATTAATTACAAATGAGGTTAATCAAGGATGACTAATAAATATAATTAATTATTAAATATAATTAATTTAGAAGTAATTAAGGAAGTACTTAAGGGTAGTTAATTACTAAATGTAATTAATCAAGAATGATTAATAATTGTGGTTTAATTAAGATTAATTACTTAATGTAATTAATTTAAATAAGTAATTAATTTAAATGTAATTAAGGATCGTTAATATGATTAATGATGTACTTAACGATTAATTAATTAAGATTAATTGATCAATGATAAGTTATTAATGAAGTAATTAATTAATGTAATTAATTAAGGATTAATGTAATTAATTATAATTAATTAATGAAGTAATTAAAGGTTAATTACTCATTTTGGTTAAGGATAATTAATTTGTAAATATTAATTAAAGGATAATTACTTGAATGTAATTAAAGGATAATTAATCAAGGGTGATTAATTAAGGTAATTAATTTGAGGATAATGGATTGATTGATTTGTAATCAATTAATGGTTAAGTAAGCAAGATTTAAAATGAGGAAGTAATTAATTTAATTCATTTTTAAATTAGTTGAAGATAGGTAATTAATTTAATTCACTTTAAATTAATTAGAGATAGAAGTAATTAATTTAATTCAGTTTAAATTAATTATAGATGCTGTGATTATAGTTTCTTACTTATGAATGGATGATAGGGTTTATCTTAAATGGTTTGAATCTCAGATATGAGATTAGTATTGTGTGATATGGATGCATTGGTTGCATTGTGATGATGATATAGATTATCTATTGGTGATGATAATATAGATTATAAATTTGTGATGATTACCTGTTTATGATAATAATGATGATTATCTATTATGATGATGTGAATAATCTATCTGTGTGTATATGGATGATTAGATTGAATTGTTTTGAACTTAAAACAACTTGGACCTAAAAGACACGCTTTGGATTTCGATAAGACCGGGATTGGGTTTCCATATTTGGATATCCTAAAACCACATCGATTCTAATTAACGTTAGGTCGTGAATCTATGTGGAGCAAGTGAAGACTCGTGGTGTAAGAACTATAAGTCAGTATAACTCCGTGGGTGATTCTGTAATGAGTTTGACGGAATTGTACTTATAGGTTCGAGATGGTGATTCAGAGTGCAAGGGTTATCGTCGTTAACTCTGAGGGTGATTCCAAAATGAGTGTAACGAGATAATGCCTTCGGTTTTGTTCGAACCCGGAACGAACTTGTATGGATTGAATGCTATCAGAACATTGTCAGGTGGACGATGAGCATTCTAAGATATGTGTTCTCTAAAGGTAATCGTAGCCTCAAGGCTCATCAACCGGGAATGGCTAAAACAGGGGAGGTGCAACAAGGCTTCGTGGGTAGCTCCCACTGGAGAGCAAGATTGATCCCTGTCTAGAAGTCCCTTTATATTCGGTTGTGTGGGCAGTTGGTTCGCGACAACTGCCGGGGTTGTCTTGTTCGGAACTGTTCAGTAAGGAATGGGTCCGGCCTTGTGTTGCAGGGGAGCGGGCGTACTCCTCGGTACGGTGATCTAGGCCACGTACTGTGACGGGCGTTACCCCAGTAGCCCTGCCGTTGTATGGAATCCGAAATCCAATAAGTGCCAACGGTTTTGATTGTATTACCCACTTTTGTGGCTAGTAGCTGGAATTTAATAAATGTAACAATTTTGGCCATTTCTTATTTATTTGAAAACCCTAGACCTATTATAATATCATTGGATTTCCTATCAAATGTTTTGGTTAGCGTAAGGTAAAAACTTTTCCATGTTTATGTGTGGGAAGTCTTACGTGATACCTTTCTTTTCAAAGGTTTTCAAAATTAAGCAACTTTAACCTGTTACTCACACCAGACCCATGTCTGACCCGAAGTTTATTTTTGTTTTTCATAAACTCTTGGGTACTCAAATTTTTACGAGTAGCCAAGGGATTCAGGTTAGCTTTGACGAATTATGGAGGAGCAAATGTAGCAGGAGGCTTCTGCGTTGTAGTTATATAGTAGTCCGCTGTGTTTGGTATCTCTGAGTTATTTGTGATGTTGTACCGAGTTATAATAATTAGACACGTGTTTATAACTGCCTAGTATGTGTTGTATTATCTGGGTAACTCTGATAGTTGTTGTATACTATGTAATACTTGTATTATTAATATAATTTATTCGTTCCGCTATTTAGATTCTGATGTGTTGTTTCTTCTTCTTGTCTTTCTTTCTATTTTCTATCCCTTTCTTTCTTATTAGCAATGCGTCTTCCTGGAGATAGGAAGTCGGGTCGTTACACGATATTTATTAAAACAGTTTATTTTTGTAAATAAATTTCGAAAATAAATTTCCTACCATTAGTTATTATTTAAAAGTGTTTTAAAAAGGTTATCAAATAAATTTAATCACATTAAGTTAACAATTAAAATATTTAAATAAATATGAAGTGCTCGAAATTCCAGGTCACTAATATATATATATATGTGTGTGTGTGTGTGTGTGTGTGTTTTTGTGTGTGTGTTGTTCGACTAATTCGGTTATTTTTGTGAAACAATTTGTATTTGTAATTTGATTGTTTCAATAGAAGCTAAATAGATTTCATTTCACTAATTTTATTTTAATCACATAAAATATTCAAATAACTACATGTCATTTCTATTCAGTTAACAGAATGAGGTAGCATTGAACTGCTATGGAATATAAGTGAAAAAAGTTGCTTTGACGTCATGTTCTGGATTAATGAAACATTCGACCATTAACGGGTTACCCAGTTGTTCCAATTACTCTGTTGGTTTTAAAGCTATCGTTGAGAAGATTGGAATGCAAGTAGTTGCTACATCATTGCAGTGGTTGATGAAAGCGTGCTTTTCTAGTGATATGCTCCATATTCTCATGTAAAGTATCATAATCAGAACATGGTTTTAGGAGACTTTAGACTCTTATTTTTTCTTTATCACGTTAATGTATAAATTAGTAGATTTTATTCATATACTAATCAATAAAATTGTAAGATCAAATATAAAGGATAGTTTCATCCTATGTCTACCTTAGTCCAATTTAACACCCAACTCAACCTTGAACGAAATTTTCTATGCATAAGTCCATCGAACGTGCATGTGTACTGGTACACACACACGAATCAAAATAGAATTTGTCATTTCTATATTTTAAAATAAAAATAATTCTATTAACTTTATATGCTTATGCTTTCATGTTAATAAATTTGAATGATTTAAATTATCGAATTCATATCGTACAAATTGATGAACACAAATTCACTATATTTATAATTTATAAAAATTTATAAATATGCATATGTCAATTGGAAAATCGATCTAGGTGATCAACCATCCAACATTTATCAACATAACATCAACATTTAAATATGTATTTTTTTATTTGTCAACAAGCATTAGAAGTATTATTTTACAACCTATTTCCCATAGCACTATATAAATGCACAAAGATATATATATATATATATATATTCAATAGCAAATACACAATCATTACAGTATTTAAATGTTTTCTCATCCTAAACATATAATCTCATCAATAAAATAGTTCAATAAATCATATAAGTAAATCAAATAAAAAATAGAGTGATTCAACCCACTAAAATGGATGCATTTCGGCCTTAACAGATCACCAAAGCCATGTTCCCCACTTCTCTGAATGAGTTAGTGTTATCCCCTAGCGGCAAATATGAAATTTGTTACATATATCAAATTATGTAATCAATCTTGTTCATAATAATGATGTTTGACTTTTATTATATACTTCATTGTATTGTGATATAATTAATTAAGAAATTAATTTAAAGTATATTAATAAGAAAATCCTTATGTAAATTATTATGTGATTATAGTTGCAAATAGTTACAATCACGAGTAAACAATGATAAAACAAAGTAACATTTCGTTCAAAATATTCCTTGTTAAGATGTTTTGAAAAATGATGTCGATACATCCGTTGAGAGTAGATCACATAACGTTCTCTAAATATTGGTAGTTTATTGCTAGTGGTTTTTAATGGAATTAAGGAATTATGAACTCCTAGTTATTGGATTACTATGAAATGACTCATTTAGTGTTTCGCGTTAGTTGGTAATAGCTAGGTCAAACAAAAATTCTCAATGTGACAATGTTATACAGTTCCCTCGACTTGACAGTGCTGTCGAAATTTAATGTGAATATTCCACTTTGATTATATTTAAATCATGGAATGGCAATCCACCAATCGACTTTAGTCGGGTATGAGTTGAAGAACTGAAAGTGAAGCACTATTCAGTAGAGATTTCATCTCTACAGTTGTATATGGTTAGTATCATGGTTAACTGTAGTCAACTCAAAATATGGCCGATACTATTCAGTAGAGATTTCATCTCTACAGTTGAAGAACTGGAATTACGAACTGAGTTGAACCAAGGATTTTGTTTATGGATTTAGTTGATGGCGGATAATATTATAGTTTTGACCGATACTAAATTTCATACATCCTAAAGTGATATAATACTGGTGAAGAGAACATGTGTAAATTGTCGTCACTCTTAGTACAATTTAAAGCAATGCAGAATATGAGTTCACCAAAAAGTTCTATAAGCGATGAATTTGGCTAAACTGTCACACAATAAGAAAATCTAATGTGTCAAAGTTAATATTTGAAGTATTCAATATTAATTATCGACTAAATTCATACTTCTGAATCACAACAGTATTTTTGAATTCTCCAAAAGTCTACGTGATTTAACTGGTTTGAAAATTGTAATAAATTTATTAAATTGATTGACATTTAAGAAATATTAATTATTGGTGCATTTGATGTTTGATGTATCATTAGCAAACAGGTTTCTTCTCGAAATATTTTGTGAGTTATTAGTAAATATTTGGATGTGCGTATAAATTTTTTATATGCACATATTAGTATATGATATCTAAATTTATTTAAACGGGATTTCAATATAGTTTAATTTCTTAACATGCTTTGGAATCTTTGCCATATAGAGAGGAATATCTATGGCTAGCCGTGTTAGAAGATAAGGTGGCTTAGATTTAGATTTAAGCATAAATGGAATTAAAGAAATTTGGTTTTAAAGTAATGGAGATGAAAAGTGTGACACCCTGGAAATTTAATAAGAAAAGTAAACTTAATAAAAACAAGGATTAAAGACAAAATTTTCACAGACATTCGATTTTGTCTAAGATTGTTGCACCATTTCATTTGTAGCAATTTTATGAATGATTTTCATATATAACAATTCGAATTCGAATTTAATACTGAGAAGTTACGAGCGTTGGAAGAATCAAAAATAAAATAAACATTTACAATTCAACGTGGTGACCGGTCAACCCAGAGGGATTGAAGGTCGACCGGCAGCAGTCGACATAGGCTTGATTAGACTGGAGATTCTCTAAACTAAATCCGACTGCCTAAAGTATTTTGCAAACCCAGTAAATTATAGCCTAATCTAACCCTAAAATTCTTTTGACAGTTTACTGTTATCAAACTCTACCAAAATTCATCCTATTCCCTCACTCGGAAAATTATTAAAAAAGCAAATAAAATCAATCTAAAAGAAGATTAGCGTTAGAATCAAGGCGAAGCAAGCAGCGGTAGCACATAACACATGAAGCGACAATTCTCTGGCAAAAATTAGATAGGAAGAGCTTAAGCTTGAGTTGATTAGAAACAATTTTAGTAGGACGATTATTACATTTAAGTTTTACTTATTTTAATTGATTTAGGACATTACAAACTCGATTTGAAGCCCTAAATTAAAATCTATAATCCTAGATTAGGAATACATTAAATTGTTAAACTTGATATTGTCCAATTCGTAAAGTCAAAATAAGTAAACCCTAACTTCAATTGCAATTGAAATTTCAACTGGTCATCTAGCAATTAAGGTTCACTAATAATCGTTGAGGACATGGATTAAACACTAATTAAAAATCAGCAAAGAAAATTAATGGAACCATAATTTTAATATGCGATAGGTCGACCCTAGAACCCTTGGTAGTCGACCGTTCAAGATGAAAATTTAAGATTTTGAACCTCGGCCTAAGGCCAAAGTTAATAATAAATATTATATAATTTCAATTGAAAATTATACAAATGCTAATGCTTTTTTGAGCAAATTTTTGACCAGGTGCACATGCTAGAGATAGTAGGGATGTCGGTTCCCTATCAAAGGACAATAGGTCATCACTATTTGGGAGTAGTGATGGTTATTTGTGCCTATTTTGTATTTCGGATTCTCCCTCACTAGGAGTAGTGATGGTTACTTGTGTTTGTGGAGAGTAGTTCCCACAGTAGCCTATGGGCAATGTTCTGTTATTGGATAACTCTAGAAACATTGGCCGATCGTTAGTGTAAGGTTTGATTGCTAGTTCAACCTTTGTGTTAAATAAAAACCCTTAGGTAATGTACCTTAGGAATTCACAGACACTTGTAGCACACCCTATGTCAATTAGAATAGTTTTGAAGTTAACTACGCATGAGCATAACATATTAAACTTGTGCTCATTCACTAGACGTTTGTATGATCTATTCTTTTTTCTTCTTTTTCCTCACCACAGGTGGATGGGGCAATAGGTGATTGGTCCATTCTTGATACTTGGAGAGTCGATTTTATCTTTGGAGATTGCTCTTTATTATATTTTGTCTCCATTTATTATTCTATCTTATTAGTACACTTTATATTAGACCACATGCCGATTTTCTATGACCGTGATTTGGATATTTTCTAAGACGAATATTTTTTCTATGTTATATGTTTTATTCCTTCTGCTATGATTTCTGAAAGTTTAGTAGCATATTTTAGATTATATCTGCTTTTATTAGCCTTTGTGATGCTTACGTACCCCACAGCTCGCATTTCTCGGCAAGACACTAGGCAAAAGTCACATAGTGTAACGACCCAGAATTTCTGTCATTTGGAATTTGTATATTTAATTGATTTTTATATTAACAAGTAAAATTTCTAAGTCGAATAAATTATATTTCGAATATCTAAATTTAATTGGATAATTAAATCGATAACTTAATATTTGAAATTACAAAACTAATTGGAAATTGGGTTTAATGTGATTAAAATTGATTTGTAAAGTTGTATTAAATCATATTGGAGTTAGAATGATGTTATAGAACTTTTAAAATTAAATTAAAAGTTAATTTGTTGAAATTGAATATTTTAATATTTAATTGACGATTAAAAATAGCCATTTTTCAAATAGACTTGGATTTCGACGAAACCAGTTGCATCGGATCCATAATGTTAAATTATTGTAAGATTTCAAATTTCGTGCCAATCGGATTAAGTGAATTTTGAATTTAAATAGTTGATTTGAAAACGCACTTAAATCGGTTTAAGTGAATTTTGAATTTAAATAGTTGATTTGAAAACCTATCTTCTAAATACGATCGAATTGGCTCCCGATATATATTCCATTGCGTTCAGAATAGGGGTAAAACATTATAAACGCCAGGCGGCACACTTCGTTTGAAGTTTCATAGCCGTCGGCTTTGAATTTATGGCTCCCAATATATATTCCATTGCGTTCGGAATATGGGTAAAATATCATAAACGCCAGGCGGCACGCTTCGTTCGGAATAGGGGTAAAACATTATAAACGCTAGGCGGCACGCTTCGCTTCGGGTGAATAGTGCGCGATGATTTTCTATATAAGGCCCCTCATTTTTTCCATTTGCAAACAAAACCTTGGGTTTCATAGCCGCCGGCTTTGAATTTATGGCCGATATTTTTCGAAACTTCCTCCTTTATTTTATCTCAATCCATAAGCTTTTAGGAAATACTTTCAACTACAAACTTGAAGAGGATCATGAGTACTTCCAATCCATATGGATACTTCGTCGAATCGTCGACCATGGGGCAAGAAAAAGGCCTGCATTCGTGCTCGTTTCTTGCACGAAACTCGAGTATTTGGGGGCACCGAGGTCTGCCGCATTTGGCATGGGGGGCGTGGCCTAGTGGCCGTTCGTTTGAAGGCATTGGATCGACATCTCGTTGCACGTATAAGTAGCGAAAATTTGATGATATATGCGGTCGAGATGGGTTTCTTCGAACGCGAATACTGGGGGGAAGAAGACGATAACGTCCGGCCTTGATACAGGGGCTTGAAATCGAATGGCCGAGATTCAAAGGTTGAGAAAATAAAATAAATTTGTGATTAATTTATATATTTTAAATTCGTTCAAACTTTAAAAAGCTATGACTCTTTCATACGAGGTCCGTTTCGCACGAAACGAATTGCGTCGGGTTCGTGTTGACGAGTACTGCGCAATGGAGCTGGATTGGGACTGATTGGAACTAGTGTGAATTTTGGGTAAAATTAAACACACGTTTAATTTTATTCGAAATAAATCACTACAATTGTTATTGAAAGCAAGGTGAGAACTTCTCACTCAATCGAATTGTGTTCCGATTTAAATTTTAAATATTTAAATTTAAAATTGCTTGATTGTGTGATTGAATGATAAATTGCTATCTGTTGTATTGAAATAAACCCTATACGCGGCATACCATGACATTCCACCTTGAAGTGGAAATGGTATTATATGTGTACTTGGAGTTGATTTCCCGCATTATATAGCGGGTGAGACCCTATTGCGCCGCATAATAACGGATAATATTTTATATAAACCTATGTACCGCGATATCCCATCTTGAAACGGGATTGGTATTGTGCTAACATCTGTGGAAGCAGAGAAACATGTTGGAGGGATCCAACTGGATTCCTCAACAGTATTGATTTATTTGCAGATATTTGCGATATATTCTGTTATCATATTGATATATGATGTTTGTATGCCGTGGATGATGTATTGGTGCTGTTGCAGCATTGGGCCAGTTTTTGGAGTTTTAAAATGTTAAAGTAACGATTTTGAATTTAAAAGGGTTTTCAAGTGATTTTTGAAAGTATACATTTTACTGAATTTTGGAATTGATTCATTTTAAATAAATAAACGTTATAATTTTTATGTTATAAAAATTATGATTTTGGTGAAATATATCCGAAATGTGATTTTTGAAATAAGTAGTTGATTAATTTGTAAAATGATTTAAATTGGGATTTTCGAATTATTATAAACGGTTTATATAAAAGATTTATCAAATTGATATTTATAAATTAAAATATTGGAATTATAAAACGAGTTTTATAAGTGTTAAAATGAAGTATAAATGGATTTCATAAGTGAATGAAATTTATAGATTTATAAATTGTGAAGTTATAAAATGAATAGATTTTGTAAAATAAAAGATTTATAAGTAATTAACTTATAAATTGGATTTTGGCATTTAAATGAGATACAATAGAATTTGTTAATTAAGGGATTTTATAAGTTAAAGTTTTTATAATATATATATATATATATATATATGAATTTATAAACGTTGTTTTATAAATCCAAAACCAATTGAATTTGATAAGTAAATATGAAAGCTTATTAAAGGAGATATATCCACGATTTTGGACAGTGGATAATCCTTCAAATTAAATACGTCGAAGTGTTGAATTTGGTAAACGATTTATATTCACGATTTTGGACGGTGAATAATATATTAAAGAAATGTTTTAGGAAGTGATCTTTTAAATAGAATTAAAACGATTTGAAGTTGTTTTAAAATTTGTTAAGGATCGAAACCACAGATTTCAACATTCATTGTTGAAATAGATGTTTTCAAGAAATAAGGAAAAGATGGACTATAACACTGTTGTTATAGTAAATGATTTTCGAAAGGAAATGTTTTTGTATAGTATTGGGATTTATATATCTAAGGTATTTTCGAATCCCTGTGCTATTGATTTTGGGTTGTCGTAACGATGTTTTACGCAACATTCGTTTTGACCCAAATAAATGTGTTTAAAAGGAATGTTTTCCTTAAAAGAATAAAATATATACTTAATCATGTTTTAAGTATATTGAATATTTTCTAAGTATTGAAAATAAATAGATTTGTGAATTACTTATTGTTAAATAAGTATTTGGAAATGTTTTCCAATGTAGAAATTGAAATGGTTTAGAGAATATATATTTTTAAAGATAAATTGAAGTGAATATTTGGCAAGTTATTTAATTTATGAAAGATTAATAAAAGGGCTTAGTGATTGTTATGGTGCTGAATATTTGTTTATTTGCTTTGATAGCTAAATAACCGACTATCAATATTTACCTTTAAATGGGTATTTGTTGTGATTTGCTTGAATTTGAATGCTATACTTATTTTAAAATAAGCGCTCGTTATTCGGTTTAGCCGAGAGAGGACCTTTGGGTCATAAAACCCATTTTGAATAGTGATACGTCATAATGGATAGCTTTTGAAGACCGGTGTTGAAGACCAGATATTTTTGAAAACGGAAGGATTACCGTCGAATGTCTTTGGATCGGCTGATCCCCGATATAGAGATTTTATCACCCTTTGTGATGGGAATTCCGGACGTGATTAGTGAATATCCGGATTTGCAAGGGCTTCTTTGGATTTGCCTTCGGTTCCGTTCGATCCCGGAACAGACTTGTATGGATTGTACGTCTGACATTACATTTTGCGATGTAAAGCTGGTTTCTATCAAATACATTTCTATTGGTGGTGGAGAATTTATTCTCTTAGCTTAACACCCTTCTCTGAGATGTACGAGCTAAGAGGTTATGCAGTTGATGGTTACTAGTGATATATTCCCAATTTGGTAACGTGGCATGCTGAGTGCTGCTGATCATTTGTTGATCAAAGCGTGGCTTTTATGAAAAGCGTAGCTTTATGGACGAGCTTTATCGTACCTCACACCGTGGAAATGGTCAAAACAGGAATAATGCAGCAAGGTTATTTGGGGATAGTGCCCCCGTAGGGTATGTTCATTTCCTTCTAGATAGAGGTGGTATTATGGTATGGAGCCTAGATACCTAACCTATGTGGTTGCTGCAAATTTATTTCTTTTTGGTTGTTGGTGAATACCGGGATAAAGGTTGGTTACGACCGGGGGATGACATACTCGTGTCAGTAGTTACCTAGCTAGAGGTAACCCGGCCTTGTGTTGGCAGAGATCCGGCTAGGTTGTCGGGGCGTCCTTCCAGAGGCGTACCCATGTGGAAATGGAAATTTCCTTAGCCTGACCATTTGTTGGAAATCCAAACTCCAATACACACCTTGTATGGTTTTAGTTGTAGAACCTGCCATTTACTTATGGTGGTCACCACTGTTTAGATGGTAGCTATAGTAGGGATAGTGCAAAATGCCTATGCTGGCTAAGATTTATATTATACTTTCGAAATGTTTTCCTACACTTTGCACTTATAGTAATAATATCAAAGAAATTTGCATATCAAGCATGTTGGACTATCATAAGGAGAAATCTCCTCTAATTCTTCATTTGCATTGTGTGTGTGTGGCGGGAGGCCTTATGGTAGTTTCATTTTCCAAAAGCATTGCGGATCTATTTTAAAATATTTCTTTGTTTGTTTTTAAAGATATAACTGTTTTAAGTTCTCACACTAGTCGCATGACTAACCTGGAGTTTATTGTTCCCTTCCTAAACTCTGGGTGCCCATCATTTTTACACGGGCAGCCTAGAGTCAGGTTATTAGGTCATTCTGGAATTCAGGAGATGCTGTGGAGATCAAGAGCAAGCTGGATGGCGAAGCGTATCACTTGTATATGATATTATCTTTTCCGTTGTGTATTCAGTTGTGAGGACAGGTTCATATAACTGTCCATTATTGTGTTGTATTGTATATTGACTCTGATGATGTAATGTGTAAGATGTACAGTTCTTTTGATTTAATGATTATTCACTTATCTATTATATGTTATTCCGCTGCGATTGTGAGATTCTGATATTGTTTATGTTGCTTTTCTTTCTTTCTTACTTCTTCTATCTTTTTCTTCTTCTTAAACCCTAAGGGTTTGGTTTTCCCGCATTCAATTGCTCGGCAGTTGATATAGTGGACGTATTAATGTCGACTTTCGAGAGTCGAAGAATCCTAATCCTCACACATAGAGCATAGGATCGGTGTGTCTAGAGGTGCGGGTTGTTACATTTGATATTAGAACATGTAACGACCTAGAATTTCGGACACTTCGCATTTTAATATTCGAATTATTTAAATATTTAGATCTTGGATTAGATGTTATTAAAATGGTTTAATATGCTTTTTAACCCCCCTTCAAATCATATGTAATGATGGTAAACTTGTTTTAGGAAAATGTTTACAAAAATATATTATTGGAAAAGATATTGATAATGTGACTGTAAATCGTTTTATTGATAAACAGCTCTTTAACTATCGGTAGTGGTTCGGATTTTTTTACATACACTTATTTTCTTAGGAATAAATAAAATGAAATAAAAATATTTTGCCATTTATAGAAATAAACTTTATGGATGATGTCATGGGTGAGCTAAGGGGAGATATTTAAGAAATGAGCAAATAAGAAAAATCCTTAACCCTTAAGCAACTTTGACATAAAGGAGAAGTGATCTATGTATTTAATGTGTTAAGGTTCTGAGAGGTTTTTCGTCTTTTTCCATCACATTCCTAAAGCTATATAAGGAGGGATACACCTTTAGGAAATAAACACAGATAATTAGGAAGCCTGAGTTTTAAAATCAATGGCATGTTTATCTTCTTCCTCTCTTATGTTCCAAAAAGAAATAGTTGCAAATCAAGTCCAAATCACTTCAAACTTTGCCACAAGGCTTAGTACAATATTAGAAACCCATCCACAAGACCAAAACCTGAAGAATTGGAGCCAAACTCCGATGGGAAGCAATGGTGGTGAGCTTTATTGAGTATGAGAGGGAGGAAAAGTAAGATGAAGCAAAGGAAAGGAGGGAGGGAGGATGTGGTTGCAAGTGGGTTAGGCTTTGGTTCTTGGATCTTGGTTTTGGTTGGATTAAGGGTAAGTCAACACCTAACTTTAAATAGAAAATATAAAAAATATATGTTCTGTTTGATTGTGGTTTTGTTGTATGAATTGTTAATAGCTTATGTTAAAAACAATGGTTGAGCCTTCTGACTTTAAAAATAGGTGACATATGAGATCCATGTACATGGACTTGAACAAACTTGGAATGAATTAAATGGACTTATATGACATATGACTACACCTTGGAACAAACCACATTGGTTGTAGTTTAACATAGGTTGGAATATATCTCGGATTTAGAGGTGCACTTATAACGATAGTCGTTATAGATGCAATTGTGGATTGCCTTATTTTTTGACAATTGCTATTCAACTTTATAGAGAGATCCTCAAGGATGTTCACCCTATTTATATTGTTTAATATGTTTGTTTATTGCTATTAAAATATTGAATAGTAAAAAGTTAGTTAACATGAAATAGGCTAAAACATCACTAGTGCAAAACTGCCCCATTTATTCTTTAGTTTTGAACTTAAAAGGTTTGAAAAGATATTTTTGTTTTAAGTATTTTATTTCATTCTTTTTACAATGGTTACTAACTATTATTAGAGTATCCTAAAAGAGGTTTGAGGTATTTATGAATGTATAAGAATTAGTTGTAAATTTTAAAAGGAGAGATATTTTGTTAAAACATGTGGTTTTCAAGTTTCTATTGATTTTTCAAACTTGTTATTTTCAAGTGATATTTTAAAATATATTATAAGTAATTTGAATTATAAATATCTTGGAAAATAACACATATAAATATCTTGAAAAATATCTTATATAAATATCTCGTTTTAGATTATGAACAAAAGATTTAGAAAGGGGTTAGTAATTGCTTAATGGCTAAATGGTTAAATTGTTCAATTACTGATTAGGAAGAAATTAACTATGCTTGACACTAACAAGCCGACAAAGTAATCTTATTTATTTATGAGAGTTAAGATTGAAGTCGAGTAAGGAAGGAGAAATAGAGTTTTAACCTGCCAGGCTTTTCTCTTAACCGAGGAGTAGGTAACTGAAAAATGTCAAAAATGTTTTATTCGAGTTGATTGCTTATTTTTTATGGAAATTATTAATACTATACTTAAAACTAATGACCGACGAGGTGGACTTATCCATTTGTGAGATTTAAGAATGAATTGTCTAAGTAAGGCTTGGAGCAACCAGTGCCTAAACTTACCTGGCTTCATTCTTGAAAGAGGAATGGTTAAATTGAGAATGTCATAAACGAGTTAAGTATACGAATCGTGATTTGTATAAGCAATAGTTTTTGACTAGATAATCGATTAGTCGTTTATCAATCTTAACCAAATATGTACTAAAACTTTAAAATAAAGGTTTGTAAAGATAGCAATAAGTAGGAAAATGGTTTGAGTTTGTTGTGACAATGTGGTAATCACATTCGTCTTTAACAATTTTTGATCACACTTAGGGATGTAAATAGATCTTTAAAAAATGAATTAAGGATAAGTAAATGCAAAATTGTTTTAGGTTTGTAGTGGCAAATTTTTAAGTGACGTTAATTTTAAACCATTTGAATGGATTCACGAAGGTACTTAGGTACTTAAAATGGATATTTTGAAGGAAAATATAAGTATGGATTGGAAAAGGGTAGAAGTTTATTAGGTAAAAGGAGTTTACTAATAAAGGAGTTTTCAATTAATAAAAGAATTAATTAAATAAAACGAATCAGGAGATTCTTAAATAGCTTTACCAAACTTTGTATGTCATGATCATATTTATGTGATTTGATAGCGTCTCGTACGTTTATTTGTTTATGGAAAGTATGCTAGACTTGGTTCCCGTTTGTAAACAAAACATCTTGTACTAGATAATCGATTAGTCGATTATCGAACTTGACCTAATATTAATTTAGGAAGTGATCGTAAGGCTTCACGATTACATGCTAATATGAACCTCCGGGAAGAAGTATTGGTATGAGACGTCTCTAGCTTTCACTTACTTCTGAAAGAAGCAGAATTAAGTTAACCAAAAATTGATCGATTGGTTTTGAAGAGTTCGGTAAGTGGAAAGAGTGTATCTATATGAGATGACTCAAATCCGAAACCACTTCAAAACCATATATGTGATCTATTTTATAAATGCAATTGTGAAATAAAATCTTGCAGAATTGAACTATCAATCCTAAGTTTAAGTCTAAAGGAAGTTAATATTTCAAACGATGCTATTGCATGGGACTGTCTAACTTGAGGAGCATTCCAAGAGAGAGGACAACATTAGCATTCGTTGGAGGACTAGTACAGGGAATCTATGTGGTGGTTCGAGATCTATTATAGATGCTCGAATCCGTGTAGTGATTCATGATCTATTCATGATATGGGAATCCATTTAGTGTTCATGTGTTGTTCGAGTGATGAAGACTCGTATAAAAGATGCCGAATGTAGCATTAACATTCAGAAAATGGTAGAAAATAGAGAAGGGGCATGGCCTGGGGGGTTTAGCATTCTCAAGGGTATATCAACTCCATCTCTAAAGAAGCTTATCGATTGTTGCAAGTAGATTTGGTATGGCCCGGATCACACACCGAGGGTGGTCTAGTTATGTTTACCTAGAGTATATCCGATCTAGATATATACGTTGCTCGAAAGGTAGGTTTGATCCTTGTCATGGAGTTTGAATTCGGCTTCCTCGAAAAGATCTTCGTGGAAAATCCATATATGCGAACGCGCCTTAGCGATATTAATTGTATACCTATTGTTGTTGTGTCGTTCACATAGCAGCTATTTGATATGATTTATGTGCTACACCCTAGACATTATATATCATATCAATATATATTAAACCTAATGAATGGTTGGTTTCTGTGAGGGAATAACCATTACGGGAATCCCGTACGATCTCAGTGATTACTGTTACTTTCGCATATTTCTTAAATTTCTCATGCCGTTTTACTAGACTGATACTGGTATTATTTTCATATATTGCTTGGGTTAGCCCCATGTATGTTTCCATATTTAGCTTTGGATGCTTTGGTGCATCTATAGAAGAGTTGAAGTTTTGTCTTCCACAGTATTCTTATTTCCGCTGCCTTACTATTTGATATTAGCATTGTGAGGATAGGCGGTTATAACTATCCAAGATAATGAGAGTAATTAGATTTTTCTTACTTTGATATTTTTGTATTCAAAGAAACCTTTTGGCACTATTCCTTTGATATTATATACTATTGTTCCATTGTGAGATTCTGATATTGTGTTCCTTCTTTCTTGTTCTATTTTGTTTTCTTTTATTTAACAAAAACAATTCGTCTTTCCAGTAGTTGGATGCTCGATGTTAACATCATCCTGAACAGCGACTTAAGTACTTGAGGTGACCTAACTAGTTCAAAGGCAAGCGACCTAATGATCTTAGCATTCAACGATCTAGCATGAGAGCGGCTTTGCAAGTTATCACGACCTAAAACCCCAAGCGACCTAAAACCCCAAGCGACCTAACGACCTAACCTGTTAAAGGACTCAATGACCTTCAACTTAACGGCTAAAGGCTCTGGTGATTCCATGAGGGGTGCGACCTAGCGACCTAGCGACCTACCGACCCAACCGCTTAAGCGAGTTAGCGACCTAACTGCTTAAGTGACCTAGCGACCTAACTGCTTAAGCGAGTTAGCAACCTGAAGAACAAGCAAGTTAACATGGGTGCTTGACCTAACAAGTTAGCGACCTAAAGACCCCTAATGACCTAAGAACCTAGCGACCTAACGGGTTAAGACAGTATGAAGCGGCATGCATACTACTTCTTCATTAGGTCGCTCACGACCTAAATAGACCGAGGTAACTCCATAAGCCGCAACTTCTTATAACGCTTCTCTCCTAGATCGCCACGACCTTCCAACTTGTTCAAGTAACCAAGTGTAAGCCTGTTAAGCCATAACCCACGCTCCTTAGGTCGCTCACGACTTACGACCTAACCTTTAGGTCACCTACGACCTTTAACATAGCTAACCAAACCTCTAGGTCACTCATGACCTACGAATTACTCCAGAAATACCCTACAAATACCATGCCTACACCACCGAAGAGGGGACCTTTTGGCTCATTTCTGGAATGCCTATACTCTGCTGATTTCTTGACTCATCCGACACTTCAAACACGAAAGACACTTCAACGAACTTCAAGAAGAAATCTAACACATTCGATATGGATTCAAAGAGTTCTTCTACATCGAAGTTCTAACTATTTGTCTCAGTAGTGTTGTAATCGAAGATTGTTGTAAAATTGTAATTGATTCAGCAATAAAGAAGATTAAAGTGGACATAGGCTTAACTTGAAGCCGAACCACTAGAAAACTATCGTCTCTTTACTGTTTTTTCTATGAATTTTCGACTTACTTCTAATTCCGGTATTGACGGGTGGTGCTTTCACTTTTTCCCTACTTACACCAGGGTGTTAGCGTTCAATTTTAGCGTTAACATTTTTGGTGCTTTCATTGAGAACCCAACTCAGGCTACTTTCATCATTGCTTCGCAAAAGTTTGTTGAAAGAATCTCTTTAAAACCAGAAGTCTATCCTAGATAATGGATCCTGGAAGAAAGCGCAGATCTGCTAGATCCGGTGATGTCCAAGAGAATAACGCCACTTCTCCTTAGTTAAGTCAAACAACTCCAAGTGTTGGAATTACACTAGCGGAGTTAGATGCTGCGGTGTCCGGGTTATATCAGTAAATGAAACTCAAAAAACTTTAATGTTGGAAAGGTTGAACGCTTTGCTCGGAGCTAACTATTAACCGGTGAATAATGAACAAAACTTTGCCGATAATGTTCATAATGTTGAAGCAAGAAATACTCCTCAAAGGGCAGCTGACCCCATTGAAGGGACACCTCCCCAAGTTGGAGGATCAGGGCCGCAGCCAACCCTCCGCGAACGCCTGTCAAGACAAACTTCCGAGAAAATGGCTGAAGTCTGTCCTGCAGAGCTTCTAAATGATGAGGAATACTTCTTTGGAATGGTTCGACAAATCATGAAAGTGAGTATGCAGAGAGAAGAAGATGAAAAAGAATGGGGATTCGCTCCGAGCAAGACTCCGTTCACTGAAAGGATTTTGAAAGAAGAATTTGCAAGGAAGTTTGTTCCTCCTACCATCCCGGCTTATAAGGGAACAAGCGACCCTAATCAATTCTTGTACAAGTATGACTGGCACATGACTGGTGCCAGGGCATCGGATGAGATCAAATGCCGATACTTTCCAGTATACTTGGAGGGAGTGGCTCTACTCTGGTTCACAAAGCTACCGTTCCGATCCATATACCAGTTCTCAGATTTGACTTGGTAGTTTAAAGAATAATTCAGGTTGTATGTTTCAAAGGAAAAGGATATTATGCCACTGTCAAGCCTGGAACAGAATCCTGGGGAACCTATTAGATCTTTCTTGAACCGCTTCAACATAGCTTTGGCTGAAGTGGATAATGTAGAGCCACGAATGGTCTTGACATACTTGATGAGGGCAATCGACAAATCGAGTGAATTTGAGAAGTGGCTGAAGATGAAAGAACCAAATTCTCTTGAGAAATTCTATAAGAAAGCTGATGAATTCATGCGCTTGGAAAGCCTTCAAGCACCGGCCAAGATGGTATCGACAGAGGTTAGAAACAATAATGCTGCTTCGAATAAAAAAGAATCTGGTACTCAGAAGAGGGAGAATGATGGAGGAAAGAAGCAGGGAAATGCGAAGAAAAATCGTCCTTTTCACTTCACTCCCTTAACCGATACACAAGAAAAAAATTTCTTTGCAACCAAGGACACTGTCGAATACCCCACACCACCTAAATTGAGGCTTGGGAGAAATGCTGAGAAAACCGAAAGATTTTGCGGATTCCACAATCAACGCGGCCATGGTACTAATGAGTGCCGTCATCTCAAGAATTTGATTGAAGAACTATTGAAAGAAAATAAACTTCAGAAGTATGTGAAGAGGAATAGGAACGACCCAACTTCGTCAACTCATGGGCAGCAAGTTCTTGTTCATCAATCCAGCTCGAGTAAGAGGGCGACAGCACATGAATCAGAAAGGCTTGTTATTAATGTGATTACAGGAGGTCCTCATCCAGCTAGCAGAAGCTAGGGTGAGATGGAAAGATATGCCCATGCCCTGAAGTATTCACCAACAGAAGAGAGTGTTTTTGTGCTGGAAGATGCTGCACCTTTGAAGTAGCAGAGAACTTTTAATGGTGATATTGTGTTCAGGGCCAGGGACTCTATGGGTGTTGAAGCTCCTACCATGGATCCCTTGGTCGTCTCTACAGGCATTAAGCCGGCTATTGTAAGGAGAGTGCTTGTTGATTGCGGCGCTTCATGCAATATTCTCTTCAAAAAGACATTCGATCAAATGAAAATTCTGATGGCTGATGTTCAAGCTTCAACGCAGAAGATTGTTCGGTTTACTGGGGAACCGAAGCAGCCAATTGGAACTATTGACTTGTTCGTAGAGCTTGGAGAGGGGCAGAAAAAGGTGGTTCGAAAACAGACTTTTGTAATTGTTGATGAATTTTCTGCCTACAATGCCTTCCTAGGCCGACCAACTCTTGCGGCATTTAAGGCAATTCTCGCCCCATGGTGCCTTACTATAAAATTCCCCACGGATAACGGAGTTGGTGTCGTTAAAGGAGATCAAAATGCTGGGCGAGAATGTTGTCTAATAGAGTTGCGTGAAGCGAGGAAGAGAGAGATGGGAAAAGATGCGCCAGCCCCAGTCCACATCAAAGAACCAACCTTGTAGCAATTACAGAGTGGACCCTGCACTGGCGAGCATAGTGGGGCACGAAGAGAAATGGATCCTAGAAAAGCCAGTGCAGGGGAAAATAGAGTGGTGCCAGTGGAAGTAACGGTGCCAGTACCTGTTGACCCGAAAGATCCGAACAAAGTGGTGAATGTGGGTTCGCAACTTAGTGTGGCGGTACAAAATTCCTTCATATCATTCTTGAAAGCAAATATGGACGTATTCGCTTGGACTCATGCTGATATGTGTGGAATATCCCCAGAAGTTGCAGTACATACTCTGAATATTGATCCGAAGTTTACACCGATAAAACAGAAAAGAAGAACCCGCGGTCCTGAAAGGTCAGCAGCATTGAAAGAAGAGGTAGATCGACTCATGGAGAATGGCTTCATCAGGGAGTCTACTTATCCGAATTGGGTTTCAAATCCAGTACTGGTTAAGAAAGCTAATGGAAAGTGGAAAGTATGCATCGACTTTTAAGATTTAAACAAAGCCTGCCCCAAAGACTGCTTCCCATTACCCAGGATAGATCGGTTGGTGGATGGAACAGCGGGGCATGAATTGTTATCTTTTATGGATGCTTACTTCGGATATAACCAGATCGCAATGCATGAGCCAGATCAGGAGGACACGAGATTCATCACCGATGTGGGTCTGTACTGCTATAGAGTCATGCCCTTCGGACTTAAGAATGCAGGGGCAACTTACCAAAGACTTGTTAATGCTATGTTCAAACCGCAGATTGGCAGGACTATGGAAGTTTATGTTGACGATATGCTAGTGAAATAAAAGAAGGCAGTAGACCATATGGACCACTTGGCTGAAATGTTTGCAGTCCTCCGAAAGTACGGAATGAAACTTAATCCTTTGAAATGTTCATTTGTGGTGGAGTCCGAAAAGTTCTTAGGTTTCATTGTGAGTGCTAGGGGCATTGAAGCTAATCCTGCTCAGATTGCTGCCTTAAGAGAAGTCAAAGCTCCTAGAACGAAGAAGGAATTGCAAAGTCTCAATGGAAAAGTTGCTGCCTTGAGTCGGTTCATTTCCAAAGCCATTGATAAATGCATTCTGTTCTTTGATACTCTGAAAAAAGGAAGGAAAAACTTTGACCGGACTCCTAAATGCCAGAAAGATTTCGATGAGCTGATTCGTCGTATGGAAACGCCTCCAATACTTTCTAAGCCCGACAATGGTGAAGATCTTTTCGTATATCTGACAATCTCATCTTACGCTCTCAGTGCAGCGTTGGTACGGGAAGACGCAAAAATTCAGCGGTCGGTCTATTATATCAGCAAAAGATTCACTAGGGCAGAGTTGAATTATTCAAAGTTGGAAAAGCTCGCCTATTGTCTACTGATTGCATCAAGAAAATTGAGGCCATATTTCCAAGCTCATCCTATCAAGGTCCTCACCGATCAACCTCTGAAGCAAGTCCTGTTTCGCCCTGAGACTTCGGGTCGTCTTCTGAAGTGGAATATTGAACTCAGCCAATACGACATCACTTATCATCCCTGAGAGCAATCAATGGACAAGCTTTAGCAGATTTCATCGCAGAATGTAAAGATAAAGGTGATAGTGAGGAAGAGGTGACTGATAATACCCCAATTCAATGGAAATTATATGTTGACGGTGCGAGAAACGATTACTGTTCCGGGGCTGGGGTTGCGCTTGAAACCCCCGATGGGCGATCATTGTGCTACGCATTGGATTGGAATTTCTTCGACAAATAATGAAGCAGAATATGAAGCTCTTATTGCCGACTTGAAGATTGCTAAAGAACTGAATGTCAAAGTGTTGCAGATCTTCAGTGATTCACAACTTATTGTATGCCAAATCAAGAAAGAGTTTCAAACTAAAGGAGGAAATCTGCCTGCTTACTTGTCAATAGCCTGGGAACTTCTCGATGATTTCGATCATTATACGATAAGTCATATACCCCGGGATGAGAACATGAAGGCAGATTCTCTCGCAAAGTATGCAAGCACTGGCGAAGCTCAATTACTGGGACTGGTTCCTGTAGAAGTCTTGTCAGCCCCAAGTATTGATGAAACGGAGATTGATTGGATCATGACTGTTTCTCAAGAGCAGGAGTCGTGGATGAATCCAATCAAGGAATGTCTGCTTAACGGCTCCCTTCCAGAAAATTCAAAGGCACGTCAGAAGCTGTTAAGAAAAGCCTCTAGATATATGATTCAAGATGGCCGATTGTACAAACGGGGATTCTCAATGCCATTACTCCGATGTGTGACCAAGGAAGAGGCTAAGACAATTCTAGCTGAAGTACACGGAGGAGAGTGTGGAGATCATTCAGGTGGTCAAACTCTAGCAAAGAAAATTATCCGTTCCGAGTATTTTTGGCAAGACATTAATCGTGATGCTGCTAGCTACGCCCGAAAGTGTGACCGATGCTAGAGATTTGCAAAAATCCCAAGAGCACCTTCCACCGAGCTAACACAGATGCTCAGTCCGTGGCCATTTGCTATTTGGGGAATAGATCTCATTGGGCCTTTGCCAACTGCCAAGTCCGGAATCAGATATGCTATTGTTGTTGTTGATTATTTTACTACATGGGCTGAATTTGAACCATTAGCTACTATTACCTCCAAAAAGATGATAAACTTTGTGACTTAGAATATCATTTGCAGGTATGGTGTGCCTCAAAAGATAATCACAGACAATGGAACCCAATTCGAAAGTGAAGAGTTCCCAGATTTTTACAAGCGATTCATGATCCAAAAAAGCTTTTCAGCAGTGGCTCATCCGCAGGCAAACGGGCAAGTGGAAGCAGTAAACAAAATTGTCAAATCAACCATCAAAAAACAGCTGGAAAAAGCAAAAGGTGGTTGGGTCGATAAGCTACCGTTAGCACTATGGGCATACAGAACTACCCACAAAACTGTGACTGGGCACACTCCGTTCTCGTTAGCATATGGATCAGAAGCAATGATTCTGGTGGAAATAGAAGTCCCTTCACGCAGAAGAATTCATTTCAACCAAGCTGAAAACGAAGAGTTGCAACTTGAAGCACTTGACTTCCTTGATGAAAAAAGGGAAGAGGCTCAGCTCAGAATCGCAGCTAATCGCAAAGAATTGCCAGGCACTTCAATTCCAAAGTTCGCCAACGCAGATTTGAGATTGGGGATCTAGTCTTGAAAAGGATCATGACGGCAACAGGAGTGTTTGCGCCAAACTGGGAAGGGCTGTATGTCATAGGCAAAAAACTTCTTGATGGCACTTTCAAACTGACAACTGTCGATGGAGATCCAATTCCAAGAGCTTGGAACAGCAATCACTTGCGTCCATATATTACTTAAAAGCTTTGCTTAAATTTGTAAAATGATTATGGATGTTTCATTCTTGCATTGTAAACCAATGTTAAAGCAGTATGAATGAATAATAAGAACTATAAAGTGGATGTAGGCCCAGTTCTTGGCCGAACCACTATACATCTTGTGTTCTCTACTATTATAAAATGCCTGTTCTATTTCGATATGTAAAGTACTTTAATAGTATTGCTAAAATATCGATTTAATATTGCAGGCCATTAAAACAAAGCTTACCCATCATAAGACCAAGCGATCTCTGAATCGCTCAACAAACGAATGTTAAGCCACAAAAATTCCAGATTCAAATCCTATATAAGAAGTGCTTCAAGTAAACAGTTAGTGATTCCGCTGGAGGTGGGTCCTTGCTAACTAATTGTGATCGTTTGTGCAAACAAACATCCGATTAAGTAGCCTGTGTCTACCCCTGCGAACTCACTTAACAATGAAGTACACTTCTTTGGATAAAACAAACTACTTGCAAAAGAAAGGAATATGTGCTTGAAAATGAGAACAAGGAGTCGCTGATATGAGCAAATGGAGAAAAGACATGGGCAAGCTGGTAGGAAACATCCAAAGACCACTTCGGAGGCACAAGCCCTCTTCGGAGGCACAACTCTTCGGAGGATAAAGACCTCCAACGGGGCTTGCCAGAAAAAGAAAGTCTCTTTCTCAACCAAAAAAGATTTGTGGAATGACCGGAGGCACCTTCCCAAGTGGAAGGCACAGGGCCCTTGTTAACAAGTTGCGATCGTTTGTGTAAATAAACATCCAAGTAACTTGTGTCCGCCCCATAAATCCATCTGACCATGAGAAAGAAACTTCCAGGCAAAAGCCTTACTCGGAGGCACACATTTCACCGAGGTTTGAAATAAAACTTCACAAGATTTGAAATGTGAAAAGCCCTCTTCGGAGGCCCATTTCACCAGAGTTGAAATGCTAAAAGACCTCTTCGGAGGCACACATTTCACCGAGATTTGAAATAAAACTTCACAGGAGTTGAAATGTGAAAAGCCCTCTTCGGAGGCCCATTTCACCAGAGTTGAAATGCTAAAAGACCTCTTCGGAGGCACACATTTCACCGAGATTTGAAATAAAACTTCACAAGAGTTGAAATGTGAAAAGCCCTCTTCGGAGGCCCATTTCACCACAGTTGAAATGCTAAAAGACCTCTTCGGAGGCACACATTTCACCGAGATTTGAAATAAAACTTCACAAGAGTTGAAATGTGAAAAGCCCTCTTCGGAGGCCCACTTCACCAGAGTTGAAATCCTAAAAGACCTCTTCGGAGGCACACATTTCACCGAGATTTGAAATAAAACTTCACAAGAGTTGAAATATGAAAAGCCCTCTCCGGAGGCCCATTTCACCAGAGTTGAAATGCTAAGAGACCTCTTCGGAGGCACACATTTCACCGAGATTTGAAATAAATCTTCACAAGTGTTGAAATGTGAAAAGCCCTCTTCGGAGGCCCATTTCACCAGAGTTGAAATGCTAAAAGACCTCTTCGGAGGCACACATTTTTACTAGGATTTGAAGTGCAAACAGCTCTCTTCGGAGACACACTTCACAAGAGTTGGAATGTTAAAAGCCCTCTTTGGAGGCGTACTTCTACTTTCAAGAAAAGATCAATCTCTCCACAATGAGAATATTTTCCTCCGATGATTGAAGTACCAAATCAAAGCCTTCTTTTGAAGCCCACTTCACCGCACAGGAGAATTCACTACTTTTCCTTTTAAAAAAAAGAGGGGGAGGAAAAAAGTGATCATCTCCAAAAGTTGAAGTGTATACAAAAAAAGAGAGAAGACTTCTCCAATACCAGGCGCGTTCTACTAAATCAGAGAAATATTTCCTTAAAATGGAAAAATTATTCTCTAAAGTACAGATGCAAGCCTCCTTCAAATGGAAAAGTTGTTCTCCAAAGAAAGAGTACAAGTCTTCTCGAAACAAAAGAGTTGTTCTCTAATATTTTGCCAATGTGAAAGAGATTGCAATAAACCGTGGTATGGGGGCAATATAATATAGTTACATTCATAAAAGCAATGCTCAAGCAACGCACCACAGGTTTACTGCAACATCACACAGAGAAAATAAAGAAACTTTTATGAAAAAGAAGAATAAAGGCATTCTCAAATACAGACAGAAGTTTGTACAAGTAAAAGAATCATTTTATTCCATACTCTGAAAATTTTATACATGTGCAGGTTTCAAAATAAAAGAAGGCGGGGACCGGTACCCACACAATCTCCGGTCAACACAAGCCTTTATATATACAAGAAGAAGGCAAAAAGCGAGATGAAAAGCATAGGACCAAACCCATCACTTCTTCTTCCTGCCACCTTTGGAGCATTCATTAGGTCGGATTATTCACTTTTTGGGTTGGCTTGTAAAAGTAGGGAAAGAAGGAGAAATGGGTGCAATTGGATCTTCTTCTGCTTTTTCTTCGCTGGCAGAAACTTCCCTCCTTTTCTTTGAGATTCCACGCTTCCCCTTCTTCCTTAAAGAAGACTCACTGCCAGGAGTGAAAAGTGCAGACAACTTTATGTCATCAGAAATAGTTTTCTCCGGAGTTCTTTCGCCTTCTTCAGGTTCCTCGGCCTTCTGTTCTTGTGAAGCGACCGGGTCATCCAAACCTTGAAGAGCTTCTATCTGCTCCTCTTGTGAACCCGGTTGAGAGACGGAAGGAGGAGTAATCTGAAGAGGTGGAGAGGGAACAGCAGGAAGAGGGGAAGTCCGCTTTCACTACAGGAGAAGAGAAGTTAAAATTAGTGTCTCTCATAAAGAGAGGAGAATGTGGCGCGTCAAGATTTAAGTAATAATCAAAAAGTTCATCAAGCTCATGTGAAGTAAACAAGTAGTCCACTTGATCAAGATCAGTGTTGAGGTTACCTGGAGAAGTAGGCTTTATTACATCGACTTCAAAGTCTTGTGCTTCAGCGCTTTCTAGAGTCTCATTTCCAGTGTGAGCAGTTGCACTTTCAATGACATCTTTAGCAGGAGGTGGAGAATGGGAACTAGAACCAACAATATGGATGTCGGCCAAAACCGAAGGTTAAACTGGGTCAGTTGATGTTGCCTTTCCTAAATGTTCTCCTTCTGCCATTTCGGTTCTCTCTTTAGTGAGTTGCTCCTTTCCCCTGGCAAGAGCACCAAGTGCATCGTCATCTAGATAGTGCGCCTCCAAATCTGCTTCAGCATATACAATGCCTCCAAGCATATCAAGTGCGGCTTCCCACACTTTGGCCAAAGTGATTTCGTACTTCGGTCCCAAAATCCTAAGGCTACCGCGTCCCAAAAAACTATGAATGTAAAATTCGAATAAAGTAGAGCTGATGTCGGCTTTAGTTGCCATATGAGATTCATCGGCTGCTGCTTTGCCGACAATAGCTTCATCACACTCTTTTTCAACTTCAGAAAGTCGAGCTTTTAACATTTCGATTTCCAAGTCCTGGGAGTTGGTTTTTTCTCGCAATTGAGCAACGTCAGTTCGGTAGCTTTCTACAACTTGCTGGTGTGCTTCAAATTTAGCTTCAGCATCTCTTTGCCTGGCATGAGCATCTCTCACCTGTTTTTGAAGCACTACTTCTTTTTGATAATAAGAAGTGGAAGAAGTGGCAAGCTCTTCTTTAAGTTTTTCAACTTCCGCTTCAAATTTCTCATAGTAAGCGGCAATGCTCTTCATCTTTGCATCATGCTGATCGAGTGTTTTCTGCCACTCGGATTTATCATTTTCCAAAGTCAGCATGGCTTCGAGATTTGCGCGGTTTACTCTTTGAAGTTCGTCAACGAGCATCCGCCAACAAGACATTCTCTCGACATCGAGTTTGACGGCATCAAGATTTCGCAACGTAGCTTGCTTGTCACTTGGGACCAAATCAAGATCGAAACGCACTCCTTTTAAGAACCAGTGCGGAAACCGGCTTTGCAGAGTAGCCGGACCCTGTCCAACTTGATATGCGGGCCTACTGATGATTGTTTGAATATCAGCTCTTTGAAGGGCAGGAGAGCTGGAAGCGGTTTCCAAAGAGATGGGAGCAACGGGCTTTTCCGAAATTTCAGATGCCGGCTTTTTGCCAAGTTTGGCCCGTTTACTCGGATCTTCAACGACATGACTTTTCCCTTTGTCATCACGAGATATTCGTTCGTGAGAATCTTCCTCTCTCTGGGAAGAATCATGTCGTTCGTCCCTTCTCCCGTAGCGTTCTTCATAGAAACGCCTCTCACGAGTTTTTCTTGCAGCTCTTTCTTCGTCGGTCTCCCAGGACGCAGGAAGATACCTCTTGGTGTCATAGGAACCGCGTCTCCCATAATGCTGGAAATCATCATAGTAAGAGCCGCTTCATCCCATTGGAGAAACTGAAAATGAAGAAAAGGCAAGTTCAGAAATCTTCAAAGCAAGGAAGTTAAGTGCATATAAGTGCTAAATAATCCTAAGTGTGTGTAACGTGCATACTACGCGCTTCAAACTACGAACCACTCCTCGGTTGGGGGTGATGATGGATTTTACAGCAAGTTTCAACTCTTGAGCTGATGGAGTTTGTTGCAAGACAGATGTCGCTTCAACTACTGGAGAAATAACTTTAGTATTAGTGATGTCATGTTTAAAGAGCTCTGCGAAGTAATCATCAGGTCGCTCAATCCCTCAAAAAATGTCGTCACCGTCGCGCCCAGTGGGACCCTTCCCCTCAGCTCCTTCATCAGCAGTTTTCCTGGATTGGTGAGGAGGTTCCTCTTCCTCAATGACAAGGGCAAGTGCAAATTTTCCGGATGACCCCGCAACGTCAACAGAAGTAGAACACTTCACCAGTGAAGCCTCAGTAGTAGGTTCTTTCGGTATAAGTTCTTTGGCGGACACTGGGGCATGTGGTGTCTCTGCTGGAGAATCGGGGACTTCATGAGGCTGAGTAGAACGAGAAGAGTGCAGAAGTCCGAACTAGTGAAGAAACTCGTCTTTCAGCAAAAATTTAATACTTCTTTCCTCAACCGCCACGGCACTTAATCTTTCTAAAGTTGGCTTGTGGCTAGGATCTTTAGAGGGAGGAGGAAGCGCTGTAAAAGCAAAGAATGAAGTTAGCACCTAGCAACTCGGATTTTGAAAAGCTCAAAGGGAAAGAGTGGGGATAAGCAATCTTACTTCCTACTCTCGAGATGGCATAAAATCCTAGAGGGCGACGTACGAAGAAGAATTGATTTAAGAACCTGTAGGCGCTTTCCGGAAGATCGACGATCAATCTACGGTTCTTGGCGCTTCTCACGAGTGTGATAGAGGGATGATCTTTGTTTTTTGCAAATGTGCACAAGAAGCAAATCTCCTCAAAGCTCGGAAGACGATCAAGTTTCCTCCTGAATAGTACGTATAGTCCCATCAGGATGGCATAGCATTGGGATGCAATTGGAAGGGAGAGATAGTTAATCGGAGAAGGAGTTGTTGACGAAAATCATTAAAAGGAGGAATAGCTCCACTCAAGCACATCTGGCGATTGACAGCGATAAAACCAAGAGGTGGCCTGTCGGCAGTATCGTTTGGCCTGGAAGTAAAGCATCTGCTTCAGCAATACCAAACTGAATGCGTAATTGGTTGAAAGGCCGTTGATTCAGGGTAGTTGAAGTCCTTTCCGGGGGATCATTCAGTGGATCGGCTATCGAGAAGACCTCTTCACTTGTCCTACTACTTCTTCTTATTGAGAAGACATTCTACACAAGGAACTGGATATTCAAATATGAAGGTGCACGTTTCCTAAATGTGTGAAGTGTTGTGCAAAACTAATAAAAGGACAAGCAAATATAACTGAAATTAAACTAATATGCATTTGTCAATTGTAAAGTTTCAGGGCTTGTTGTTTTAGGTCCAAGTACAAGTGCAGTGTTGATGCATACAAATCAGCTTTAGTTGATTAGTTTTGCTTTGCTTCAATACTTCACTTGAATTTGGTGATTCATAGCATTTCATTCGTGTAATTTCATTAAGTTGATTGTTCTTTATCGACTAATCTGTCGTTCGATGTGGGCAGTCAGTGATAGTATATTCGCCCTAGTTTTCTGCAAATGTTGTGTTTAGCAAGTCGTTAGCGTTAAAATCTGTGAAGAAGTACAACGAGTTTAGGCAGTTTATCTCGGTAGTTCAAGTTGAGAATTCAGTTCAACAATGTCAACTTCATTCAAATTGAAAAGTGTTCAAGTCCTTAAGTCGCAGGAACGATCAAGCTAGCTCGGGGCTTATTTAGGTCGTCCAGGTCAAATCCAATGACCTAAGTTAAACTCTCCTAGGTCGCGTTGCTCGAGCCAAGGAGTTCAGGGTAGTCTAAAATTGTCTAAGAATTAGCTCGTCCGTGACCTAAAGGTTGTATGACAGAGAGTTAGCTCGCCCAAATCCTAGTGCGACCTAAAGATAGGTCGTTAAATATGTATCTTATCTGAAACAACATACCATACATCTTAGGTCGCCGTCTCTTATGTCGTTCAGAATTTAAAAGTTAGGTCGATAAGTCAGTTAGGTCGTGCAATTCACATCTAAACCGTTAATCCTTAGGTCGTTCGAAGCTCATAAGCCGTTCACTCCCTCACTCACCCTAACCCGCTAACTTTGCTTCACTCACAAACTCGATAACCCGTTAATTTGTGACCCGATAACCCTTTATCATCTCCACAGTAGAATTCATCATCTTTCAACACCACCAATTCACCCAAAAACCAATTCGAATCACCTCAGATCCACCATGGATCCAGTGCATTACCGCGTTCTCGTGAATTATAACATCATCGTGTCCAATGACGACCAAAGATCGATTGTAACATGATTCATGGTAAAACGCAGCACATGAAATCTGATTAAGGCTGGAAAAAGGGGGATTCGCGGTTCGATGATGGCCGTGGTTGGATATTAACTGAGATTACTTACGTAATATGATGATAAAGATGATTTTACGACTGGTTGGATTGAATTCGCCCTTGGAAGCTCGAAGGTTCATTAATGGTAGAGCAGGTTGTCAAAGGAATTGAATAAGGAAGAAGAAACGACCTAATGGATTATATAGGGGGAAAAGAAAGGAAGATATAGCGGCACGCGACCTAGCGAGCCTAATGAGTCGTCTACGACCTAAAGCAGTTAAGTCGAAGCACACGACCTATGACATAGGCGTGCACTTCATGGGGAAAATGTTAACATCATCCTGAACAGCGACGTAAGTACTTGAGGCGACCTAACTAGTTCAAAGGCAAGCGACCTAATGATCTTAGCATTCAGCGATCTAGCATGAGAGCGGCTTAGTAAGTTATCACGACCTAAAACCCCAAGCGACCTAAAACCCCAAGCGACCTAAAACCCTAAGCGACCTAACGACCTAACTTGTTAAAGGACTCAACGACCTACGACTTAACGGCTAAAGGCTCTGGTGATTCCATGAGGGGTGCGACCTAGCGAACTACCGACCCAACCGCTTAAGTGAGTTAGCGACCTAACTGCTTAAGCGACCTAGCGACCTAACTGCTTAAGCGAGTTAGCAAACTGAAGAATGTGCAAGTTAACATGGGTGCTCGACCTAACAAGTTAGCGACCTAAAGACCCTTAATGACCTAAGAACCTAGCGACCTAACGGGTTAAGAGATATAAAGCCGCATGCATGCTCCTTCTTCATTAGGTCGCTCACGACCTAAATAGACCAAGGTAACTCCATAAGCCGCAACTTCTTATACCGCTTCTCTCCTAGGTCGCCACGACCTACCAACTTGTTCAAGTAACCAAGTTCAAGCCCGTTAAGCCGTAACCCACGCTCCTTAGGTCGCTCATGACTTACGACCTAACCTCTAGGTCGCCCACGACCTGTAACATAGCTAACCAAACCCCTAGGTCGCTCACAACCTACGACCTACCCCTAGGTCGCTCACGACCTACGACTTACTCCAGAAATCTCCTAAAAATACCATGCCTACACCACCGAAGAGGAGACCTTTTGGCTCATTTCTGGAACGCCTATACTCTGCTGATTTCTCGACTCATCCGACACTTTAAACACGAAGGACACTTCAACGAACTTCAAGAAGAAATCTAACACATTCGACATGGATTCAAAGAGTTCTTCTACATCGGAGTTCTAGCTATTTGTCTCAGTAGTGTTGTAATCGAAGATTGTTGTAAAGTTGTAATCGATTCAGCAATAAAGAAGATTAAAGTGGACGTAGGCTTAACTTGAAGCCGAACAACTATAAAACTGTTGTCTCTTTACTACTTTTTCTGTGACTTTTCTACTTACTTCTAATTCCCGTATTTACAGGTGGTGCTTCAATTTTTCCCTACTTACACCGGGATGTTAGCGTTCAATTTAGCATTAACACTCGACACACAAGTATCGTGGATGGTTAAGAGTATTTAGTGGGTTGAGTAGTTTATAAATTATGGTTGATGCATCTGATTAACTTTAATTATATAAGGTTCTAAACACTTGAACAAAACAAGTCGACACGGTATCATTTTCCAAATTGGTAAATGAATCAATTTTAGCTAGGAATATGTTTTAAATAAAAATATATAATTTTCATAAATTGATATTATGACGGCGCTGACTCGACCTTCGAAAATCGACACCGAATACGACACTCATATTCAAATGTCACAGATCCAAATGTCGAATCTGGTTCGCCGGAGCTTATAACACATAAATAGAACACAGCGGAAGAAATGAATATCAATATACAACATTTAGATACAATAACTGATACAACTGAATGATACAATGAATATCTATATACATCAAAGATATGATACAAGACAATAGCAACGGATAACACCAGCAGCGGAACAATATCTCTAAGATGGTCTTCAAAAGAGAGAACTCGCGTATCGGTAATCTCCATTTCCAAGGCACCAATTCAAAAATAGCTCGAACTCCCAATAACGATGCATAAAGATAAGCAAGGTCAGTCGTCCAAAGACTGAACTAGCTCCAGATAATCTACTAGACCTGACTATTTGAAAAACCTAACCCTAGACAGCCCGTGTGGAAAACTTTTAGGCACCCAGAGTTTAGGAAGGGAACAATAAACTCTAGGTCAGTCATGGGACTGGTATGAGCAAACAAAACAGTTTATCTTTAAAACAAACAACAAGAGAAATTAAAATAAATCCGTAATGCTTTTTGGAAAATGAAACTACCATAAGGCCTCCCGCCACACAGACAATGAAAACGCAGAATTGGAAGAGATTTCTCCTTATGATAGTAAAATATGCTTGATATAGAAAATTTCTTTGATATTATTATTAGTGCATAGTGCAGAAAATATTTCGACAATATAATATTAATCTTAGCCAGCATAAAACCATTATTGTATGCCTACTATAGCCACCATCTAAACAGTGGAGCGCCACCATAAGTAAATGGCAGGTTATACAGCTGAAACCGTACAAGGCGCGTATTGAATGATTGGATTTCCAACAAATGGTCACGCTAAGGAACTTCCTACTGTCCATGGGTAAGCCTCTGGCGGGACGTCCTGAGAACTTACCCGGATCTCTACCAACACAAGGCCGGGTTACCTCCATAACTAGGTAACTACTACTCGAGCATGACATCCCCCGATCCTTCGGGACCTTTATCCGAGGCGCCTCTCAACCAACAACCACAAAGAAATCACAAAGTAATAGATTTGCAGTGACCACATGAGTTAAGTATTTGGGCTCCATACCATGATACCACCGTTTTTCAGAAGGAAATGACACACCCTAAAGGGCGCGACCCTCACAACCTTGCCGCATCTTTCCTGTTTCGACCATTTTCGGGGTGTGAGGTCCTGATGTAGTCTCGTCCACAATGCTATGCTTTTATACAAAAGCCATGCTTTGATCAACAAATGATCATCAACACACAGCAGCACTTAGCATGCCACAGTACCAAATTGGGAGTATATCACTGATAACCTTCAACTACATAACCTCTGAGCTCGTACGTCTCAGAGAAGGGCGTTAAGCTAAGAGAATAAATTCTCCGCCACCAAAAGATATGTATTTGAAAGAAATATGCTTTATATCTCAAAGTGTAGTGTCAGACATACAACCATACAAGTCTGTTCCAGGTTCGAACAGAACCGAAGGCACTTCGTAAGAAGCCCTTGTAAACGCAGGTATTCACAATCCCGATCGGACTTCCCATCACTAGGAAATCTCTATACCATAGCTACTCAGTGCAAAGACAATCGATAGGTTATCCTATCGTTCTCGAAAATACCCGGTCTTCAGCTCCGGTCTTCAAATGCAATCCATAACGCCGTATCACTATTCGGAATGGGTTATATGATACAAGGTCCTCTCGTGGCTAAACCGAATAATGAGCGCAAAATTTAAAACATATGGATATTGGATTTCAGTTAAGTCACAACTTCAAAAAAACCCAAAACCTTTCTTGAAATGGTTTAAACAAATTACCATTTCAAATCTTTAAAAAAAAAAGATTTATTTCACAAAGTTCACCCTGTTTCACAAAGATCCATTTATGGATTTCAAAACAATTTCCATTTCAATAAGGATTAACCCATCTAATCTCTAAATTAAAGACTTATAGCTTTCAAAACACGTTCCATTATTCATAACTTGAAAAACCATTTCCATTTTAGACTTGAAATCCATTAACACAAATTGGGGGTTTAATTCTTATATGCAAGCCTTTATTATTTGAAAACAATTAGTTTTCATTTATACAAGTTAAAATCTTTGGGTTAAATTTAAAGTCCCAAAATAATACTTTTAAAATGGTTGAAAACCCAAATAAACATATATAACCTTTTTAAATCATAAATAGAATTCAAATTTCAATTTTTGAGTTCAAAGTTAAATCAAAATTCAAAACTAAGTCAAGTTATTCAAAAATAACTTTTATCTTTGAAATCCTTTTTCAAAACTTTTTACTTTAATCCGAATCCATTTCCAAAACTATTTGGATTCAAAGATTCAATTTTAGAACAATTTCAAAAATCTATGACTTAATCTGTTTCCACGAGCAATCCATATTTGTGTGTGTATAAGTGTGGCCAGGGGTTTCACACAATAGTGCAACGTCATCAATCATCACAGATTCAATCATATCAATCTTGATAAGTGGTATAATCCATAACGCTTATCTTCATTCATAGATTCACAAATAAAGTAAATTTATCAATCACAAAAATTTAGCATTATGATTCGACGTGGGTTTCCGATAACTGACTGGAAATCGACTCCCTGTCGCATCGAAATTCAAATGTCGTTTTACGGGCAAAAAGGGTTTTCACATACACATAGAAACAAATCACAAATCACAGTTCAGCACAAAGTAATTCACATTACATAGCATCAAAATCGCATATCAGAAATATCAATCCAATACATAATGTTTGACAATTAACTTAAATTAATCAAATTAAACTCAATTAATTAATCCTAATTAGTTAATTAATTAAGTGTTAACTGTAACATAATTAGTTCTTAATTACAAATTAATTAATTCCTAATCATTAATTAACTTAAACCTTAATCAATTAATTTAAACCTTATATTTACAAATTAAATTGATACAAAACATTAATTATCCATTCTAATTAACTTAATAATTTATGAATTACAAATCAATAAGTTTCGTTAACTTTAAAGAAAGCTTATTCTTATTAATGATTTCATTTATCACTCACAAAATATGTTTGAAAACATTTATTTCAAATTTACTGCTTAAATTTCATTTTAATTTCAAGTTTCAAAATGAATACCAATTTATCTTATATAAAGTTAAGAACTAACTTTAAAACCTTTAAATTTCCATGTTTAAGTAACAATTTCATTATAAAAGAAATTTGAACAGTTTAAATCAAAATCCTTTTTAAATTCACATATTAAAAGAATATTTTTACATTTAAACTTATTTACACATTTAAAGTTATATAACGTTATTTAATTTCAAACTCCAGAATTCAAATTTAGATTTAAGATCCAGATTTCAAATTTAATTTGACTTTGTTTAAATTCTTTCTTTAAAATACATTTTAAATTCAAGTTCTTTTAATCATTTCAACAGTTTAAAGTTATTAAACAAGTTTGAATTTTTAAAAACTTTATTTATTCCTAAACTAAGTTTTCCAAACTGAACTGGAGTTTATAATTAATTTTTGATTTATAAACTCAGTTTAAAACTTTAATTTAATTAAAACTTTTCAAAGCAAAACAGCCTTCGTTTTAAAACCTGGACAAACATTCGACCTGAGCTATGACCACTCCTTGCTTCGAGTCCAGCACCCAAAAACTTCGAGTAAAACTCGAGTCAAACACGCGAGAGCAACCTGATACCACCCAAGCCATCAAAACTCCCAGATCACCAAACTCGTGAACCATGCACGTGCACGGTACCGCCGCCCATCACCAGCCGACACTACCTCGTCAAACAAGTCGAAGATCACCCATGCTTCATTTCCCGACCACCAAGACTTCGTCGACTTCTAAAATTCGAAAACGAGTCAAAAATTGAAACCTGGAGATAGCAATCTGGAACCACCTCCAAACCTGGGAAACTCATCGTTCTCGACATCGAGATCATCAGAATACTCGAAATTTCGGTCATCACTTCGCCAACGCCTCCTCTACCACCTCCCAAAAACACGCAGCACTCGATCCATCAAAGGTGACGAACGAATCGAAATACAAACCCACGTCAAAACTAGGTTTACGAGCTAGAACTCAACACCGCCGCTTCCACGTTCAACTGCTCACCACCATTGTATTTTTCCCTGACCAGCTGTTCATCCCTCCATCACCAGACAAAGCCCCGACCATCACGAGACAATAGATCGCCAGAAATTGCCAAAATTATGAAATCTCGACAATCCTAAACTGCTCCTCAGTCCTCAGACTAAAAATTATAATTCTTTCTTTAAAAATCATGTTAAGGTATAAGAATTCAAATTATATTAAAAAGATTAAATTTGGACTTATCTTAAGTTTGCTCAGTTATTTTGGGTTTCCAAGGGACAGTGCTAAGTTGTTTTAACTTGGATGAATTATTAAACATAGTTCATGATCAAACAAACAATCTTTGTTTATATTCCGAG
Organism: Allium cepa; assembly: GCA_030765085.1. NCBI lineage: Eukaryota > Viridiplantae > Streptophyta > Magnoliopsida > Asparagales > Amaryllidaceae > Allium > Allium cepa. The sequence continues at coordinate 363,982,143 of CM060942.1, forward strand.
TGCTAATAGTTATTAGATCAAGAGGAAAGAATTCATTTGCACATCTGGGTCTAAAAGAAAACAAGAACAGAGATATCAGGTATGCATACATTTACACATCCACATATATACACAGAAACAGATTTCTAACATACACATCTTCCATAGATTTACATGCAACTAATACTGATACTTAAATTTTCATAAGTGAATGTTACTCACCTTGATTTGAAAATGAACAGAGTACTTCTTTTGAACCAGGCTTTGAATTCCTAGCTGAATCCTTTCTCTTGATCTCTGGATTGTATGAATTTGTATTGTTGTTTAAAGTTGAATTTTGTTTAAATTTGAGATGATGCTTCCTTCAGATGCTACTCAGTCTTGATGGACGAATAGAAATGAGAAGTTGATATAAATAAAAGAGGTGTACATGTGATTATATTTTTGTTTGTACAATAGGGTGACATTATTTTGTTTTGTACAATATAAGATCAGAGATATTTCTTCGCTTGTTTGACTGAAAATCTTGCTTTAGTGGCTAAAGATACTTGTATTAATTTTCTTTGTCGTATTGTCCAAGCCTACATATTTATCTTTATATATTGTTCATACTTGAATATATACATTAGTGTCTTCTTTTGCAAGCTTCGTAGATATTTATATTTTCTTTATTTTCTTTTACTTTGTCTTATTACTTTATAATATATATAAATTTATATTTTAATATGCTTTTAGATTTTAGCTAACATGTTTCTTTATATTTCATAGTTTATCTTATATACATCTGTTCTATTTCTACATTAAATATTTATTTTTAACTTTAATACTTATTGTCTTATTTTACATTTTACATTCATTAATTATGTTTACACAACTTTTAAAATCCATTTCATACGATCAAATTCAAATATCTTTACATTGTTTATAAATCCCAATTCAAATACATTATTTAAATTTGCGGTATTCAGATATACCCAGAATTCTATTCTCAATCAACTTATAAAACACAATTTTTTATTGGAATTTGGAGAAACCCAAATCAATTTACCAATTAATTTCAAATTTTTTTATTCAAAAATTAGTAATTATCAATTTAAGCTTAGTAAAAATCCGGGATCGTTACAGATTCCCCCTTAAGAAGTTTCGTCCTCGAAATTTGCTAGGGAGATAATAAAGATAGATGAAAGCTAGAGAAATATCTTTCCAAATTATACCAGATATCAATTCTGCATTTGGCTCACCCAATCAGAATATCACCAATATGAGAACAAACTCATTCAATTTTTCACAAGATACACGGGTCACCAGATCTTCGAATTGCAGGGGCACTGGTTAGTTCGAAGGGATAACTAACCATTCTTAGAATATATCTAGACCCAACAGTAGAATAGACAAATGGATTTGATCTACCACAATTCTCAAACACTGGGTATGGATTCCTACTTAGGTCGGAACACCCTAAAGTATATACCAACTTGTCCCTCTTCGGACTTCGATCTACCTAAGAAATTACAATAGAATTTCAAATTTGGTTTTAAACGAAATCATTTTATCGATTCAATTCAAATTTAGCTTCATATTCTATTAATCATTTAACTCAATTTCCAATTTCCAATTTATTTAAAATTTCCAATTTATTTAAAATTTTCAATTTCAAATTTCAAATTTATTAAAGTTTCAATCAAAAACTGATAAAAACCAATGAAGATACGAAGTAAGGATTTTCTACAACGATTCATAGGGCCACCATCACACCGAAGCTTCTTCTTGTAGATGCTACGAAGCAATCAAAATAATTTGGAATCGAATCAAAGGAGATTGATAGAGAAAGTTGTTTTCACTGTCGCAGGGTATTGACCATTTGTTGTGGTATTCCCCTGTCCCCTATCTCGTCCTCTTCTTGCACTCATGCTTACTCAGTGGATAGTAAGAGAATTTACTGAGGCACTCGAACAGATATCTTAGGGATACTCATTCTTATTAGTGATTTTATTATCACTTATAAATATGTTGAAACATTTATATTCAATTCACTTTAGATTCAATTTAAATTTCAAGGTTTAAAGTGAATACCAATTTATCTTATATAAAGTTAAAAACTAATTTTAAAACCTTTAATCTTCCATGTTTAAGTAATAATTTCATTATAAAAGAAATTTGAAGATTTTATATGAAAATCCTTTTAAATCCACATATTAAAAGAATACTTTTACATTTAAACTTATTTAAACATAAAAGGTTATATAACTTTATTTAATTTCAAAATCTAGAATTCAAATTTAGATTTAAGATCCAGATTTCAAATTTAATTTGACTTTGTTTAAATTCTTTCTTTAAAATACATTTTAAATTCAAGTTCTTTAAATCATTTCAACACTTTAAAGTTATTAAACAAGTTTGAATTTTTAAAAGCTTTATTTATTCCTAAACTAAGTCTTCCAAACTGAACCGGAGTTTATAATTAATCTTTGATTTATAAACTTAGTTTAAAACTTGAATTTAATTAAAACTTTTAAAAAAAAAACAGGCTTTATTTTAAAACCTTGACAAACATTCAACCCGCGCAATGACCACACCCTTCTTCGAGTCCAGCACCCAAAAACTTCGAGTAAAACTCGAGTCAAACACGCGAGAGCAACCTGAAACCACCCAAGCCATCAAAACTCCCAGATCACCAAACTCGTGCACCATGCACGTGCACGGCACCGCCGCCCATCATCAACCGGCACCACCTCGTCAAACAAGTCAAAGATCACCCATGCTCCATTTCCCAACAACCAGAACTTCGTCGACTAAGGTGATCTCCTAAGGTGATCTCGTATATATATGTTCTTAAAAAAGGGACAGTTTATACGAATGAGTCCTCCTCAGAGGATCTGAAAGTATATCAATATGTGATGCTTTCTGTAACGACCTGAAATTTCGATCCCGAAAATCTGAGATAGTTAAAAAGAAGAAAGAGATGGAAGAAGAAGAACATCTCACATTCGCAGCGGATAAAATATAATAATAAATAAATACAGTTTACAAGAATACTATATCTGTCGATTACATTTTCATACATCAAGGTTTTACATATACACAGTCACTGAATATATACAGTAATCATGTCTCAGAAATACAATAATACTGCAGCGGAAATACTCTATACGTACTTGCCATCCAGCTCGCCGCTTGAGCTCCAGAACGTCCTAACCTGAAAATCTGTAATACTCGGTCTGACCCGAGCATTACACCAAAGTAACACCCGGGTCAGGCTAGAAACCAGCGTGAGTAAACCCATTTAACACAAAATACCAAAATAATTAACCGATATAAACACGGGTAACTTATATCAATTCAACAAATTCACAGTTTGTTATAAACAACGCTTATTTCACACGTCCATTTCTAAGTACCAAACTTAGATAAAACAATCCAATTCACTTAAATCATTTCATCCCAGCCTATTAATTTCACAAATCAATTTATAAAAATTCGAAGTGGTTTCGGGTATTTCCAAATACCCGACCCCGGCCTCTTGGAAACTCATGTTCTCATTCCAAATTATTCCAGTGAAATACACAACATTTCATATCAGAGATGTCAACTCATTCAAGCATTCAATACCAATTAGTCATCCATAAGCCATGCTTCATCACATACAAATTAATTCAATTGATTCAAATTGAATATCTAACCACATTCATTTAACATTGATTAACAAACATTCATAAGCAATTTCTTCATTTAACATTGATTAATTCCAAAACAATTAATCAATCACCCATTCCCTATTCATTCATCTTAATTAATCACCCTGAATTAATTATTCCCAACTAAAATCAAATGTCTATCTCTAATTCATTCCACGCTATTAATTATTCTTAATCCAAAATCGATAAGTAATCTTAGTTACCTCATAAATTAATTTAAACTTTCATCAATTACATTAATTCTTGATCTCTTATATTAACGAATTTACCATGAGTCATTTATTGTGATTAATCAATCAATCGTTGCTTACATCATTAATTATATAAATTAAGGGTTTCCAATTTTATTTTAATTTATCCTAATCATACTTTAATTATATTAATGAAACCACTTTATTAATCATTTTCGATTAATCCCAAACTGTAATTAACTATCTTTCATTTGCTTCACTTACAAATTAATTACTCATTATTTAACTATCTTAATTAATCTCTTGATTAACTTCAGAAAGTAATTATATTTTATTAATTTCATTAAGTAATTACTACTCGCACCATTAAATGATTTTTATGAATTACCTATACGTAGTTAATTAACTTACAACTTAATTTATTATCTATTTCAACCCTTAAATTACTAAGTTAAATAACCCAACCCATTAATTAATTGAATCAATTAATTATTCATTTAAATTATCCTACCTATTTAATGGATCACAATTCATTAAACCTTATTAATTTTAATGGAACCAATTTCTTATTTACGATTTAAGTTTAAAACTATTTAAACCCAAATGCTTCGAGTCAAACAACAATTTACTCGGAGACCATTCAATAAACCAAAATTACCAAATCAACAATTATCAACACACACATCAAATCAATTCGATCATTCAAACAATTATTTTAATTGACTATTGAAATTTAATAATATCTCAGCTGAATGAGATTTACTCACCTTTGATTCCTGTTAATTGCAATCCCATTCATCTTGACTTTGGTTACGTCATAATTTTGACCTTGTAAAAACATTTATAGTTTATCATCATTTGAACTAATCAATTTCCACTTATCATCGATTAATTAACCAATAATGTAAATTAAACTACCTCCCTGTTAAACAAATTATTATTATTAAAGACTAAGATAATTAAATAAGTTAATCTAATAAATAAATCTCCATTGTTTTAAAATTAAAATAATAAATGAAAAATAGGTATACACGTATTTTAAAATATATAGTAAAGAGCAAGCTATATACATTATAAAAATCCACTTTTATAAGCACTACAATACTTAATTTTTCCCAACTTTAACTATATAAAATAAATTTCTCAACAATTCAAAATAACAAATTTCTCTATTGTAATAACAAAATAATAATTGCTTTACTACAAGACAAGAATTGTACATCTTGTATTAATTTTAATTTTTTTTTCTTTTCATATATTAAATTTGAACAAAATAAAATCTGCAAATATGTACCTCACTGCCCAAACTCGTATGCTCGAGTACGAGCCTCCGATCATCTCTGCCGACATTGACGAAGACAGTCCCCATCGCCTCTGCCACTACCAAACCCTCAACCAAAGCACCTCGAAACCCACCTGGAACCGCCATGACCTCCTTCCTCCAGCCTCGCGACCGAAGCCTTCACCGCCGCAACCTCTAACCGGCCGACCACCCTTTCGACGCGGCCTCCCTATCTTCTTGCCGTCACGAGCGAATGCGAGTTCGCTTCATCTGCTGCCTCACCTCCCTATGCTCGCGACCCTACACAACCACCGAAAATCGCAAGCCCTAGATCGATGAACTCAAGCTCAAGTCGAACGTGAATCCACGAATTTGCGGGCTCCTCATCTCGAGTTGATGGCGATCGCGACTACGTTTGTAGAGAATATGAATTCGATCGAAACACGGCTGAACTGCTGCGGCCATTTCTTTGATTTTTAATCAGCGAGATTTTTTTTATATAGTTTGATCTATTCGAGAGGAAGACGGGAAGATACTTCCCTGAAGTGGCTTCTGTTGCAAACTATAGTGAAATCACGTGAGTAGGGTGATGCAATTTAGACTTTTAATTTATTTTATATAATCGAATATTGGAAATATATCATGTTCCATAACGCAAAATTCCAATGCCCGAATCAGACTAACCGACAGACGATTATAAGGTTTTACCCGTATCCCGAATGCAATGGAACGGTTATCGGAAGCTAATTCGAACATATCAACGAGTTACGGAAGTAAACGATCAATTTTAAATTAAATCGATCCAAAACGTTTTAAGCGTTTCGAGTTGCAAGGGTCAAACGGCAACTCCGATTGCTACGAAAATTGAAATCCAATAAAAATTAACTATTACGGATTCAATGAAACTGGTTTCGTCAAATTCCGAGACTGTGCCTCGGAAGGCTATTTTTAAATTCCAATTTAAACGATATATTATTAAAATTGAACAAATTACCTTTAAATTTAAATTTCAACTATTCTATTATCCTCAGTATCATCATTATAGATTTTATAAGCCTTCAAATTATTTAAACAGGCTTAGAAATTTCAGATTCAACAATTTACCCAATTTTCAATTATATAATTCAATATTGAACTATAAAATTCAATGATTTAATTATCAATTAGATATTGATATCTCGAATTCAAGTCAACATCAACTTGTAAATGTTTAAAAATCAATTTATTGTTCCAATTTAAATTGTTAGAAATTCCGGGTCTTCACATTCCTCCACCCTTAAAAGAATTTCGTCCTCGAAATTACTAGTTAGGAAGAATGGTCCAATACCCGTTCACCTTTTTCCCAAAAATTCCTAATTCAACATCCTACCAACAATCATTTATTAAAGACCCACTATCCTTAACCAACTTCCCAAAACCTTCTATAGTTTTCACGCAACACCCTTTTGCTCAATCCTTCAAATTTCAATTTAAATTCAAAATTTTGAATTATCAAAATTTCCTCAAAATTTTTCTAACTCGCTAAATTTCCGAAATTTTTTGCCAGTGTCTCCTTTGCGCGGCTAGCTCAGTACAACTACAAAAGGTGTAAAGACCCGCGTAAATTCGATGTTTGAAATGAATTAAATTAATAGGATTTTATTTTAAAATTTAGAAAGAAATAAAAATCTTATTAATTTATATGAAAGAAAATATTGAAATTTGATGTATCAAAGGTAATTAAAATTTGCAAATTAAATTATATATTGCAATTAATAGTATTGAATTTGTCAATGGAATAAAATATTGATTTACGAAAATTGAATATAAACGGAGGTAATAAAGTAATGCAAGAAAATAAATAATGTAATTAGTACAATCCCTTTTATTTGTAAACTATTGTAAGGTGTTAATTAATTGAAATATGAAAATTTGGAAATTGATTCAAAATTTATGTTAGATAAATGAATTGCAATAATTAAAGTTAGTAATTAATAGGTTAAAGGGAATACTAATTTATTCATAAATGAATATAAGTGAATGTAACAAAATAAATAGGAAGCGCTAATTATTCATAAGTGATGGTTGATGATATAAACGTTACTAACTATTAATGTAGTAACGTAAGATGTAAATGTATTTTCAACGGAAATGTAACCTTATTTCTGGGTAGAAATTGCAGGTAGATTTATGAAATGGAGTTTATGAGATAAATAGAATTGAATGTTTTGTTAGCATGAGTTTAAGGGAATATGGGGTAAATTGATTAAATCAATAAAAGACAATAAATGCAATGATGATGGGTTAGTAATAAAAGTGAATAGGGAAATGATTTTATAGTAAAAATGGAATTCCAACTTGTTGGAATGGAGTAAATACACTTAGTAATAAATTTAGGATAGGAAAACGAAATGGAAATATTGAATTAGTTAATTCGTATATATATATAGAACGGCGATTATTGGATTGTAAATAATAAACTTATTAATGGTGATCAAGAGTTGTGACCACAAGTTATTATCAGTGATACATATATATTTAATTCAATTCAATTGATTTGGAAATCATTGCATTAAATATAAATTAAATGTTACGTTGAATAAGTTAAGGTAATAAATGGATAATAACGTAAATGTTCTTCATAGATATGATAATTTGAATCTATTGAAATTTATAGAATCTGAATATAACATTTTTCGTTAATTGGAGATAAAGATGGAAATAGGTAATAATTGCATTAATTTGTAAGTAGAAATAAATAGTTAATGAGAACAAGTATTTAAGATTTACCACCTATTTAGTATATTAAGTTATAACAGAAAATCAATTGCAATAATTAACAATATATTTATTTCATTAATGATAATGACGTAATATTTGAAATATTAAATAGGATGGAATTCAAATGTATATAACGATAGAAATGTGAAATTTGGGGAATAGATTCAAAGTTATAAATGAGTTGTTAAAATAATACATAATAAGTGCAAATTGAATGAATCAATGGGAGCATAGATTTAAGTTTAGAAAACGATATTTTGGTTTAATTAAGTATTGCAAAATAAATGAAATTAACGTTTAAATATTTCGTTTATAGAGATTAAACTAAAATTCAAGGATATTAAAATAATAGATTTTGAACCCAACATGGAATCCTTCTACTTAAAATTTTTAGATGGAATAAACATTTGATTATTTAATTGAATAGAGAAAAAGATTTATTTAGTATGTAATTTAATGCTTGTTGAAAACTGTAATTTTATAAACATGTTTGCTTGACTATAAATAAGGATTACAATGTTCATGGATTTATTTAATTGATTTCATCAATTAGGGTCTGTTTTGAAGTGGAAGATTAAAATTAATTGGAAATAAATTTATTAAAATCTTTCAATTGAAAAAGGAAAAGAAACAAAGTGCAATTAATAAAATTTATGTAAGAATGTTTTCATTATGAATGTACATTATTTGGAAATATAAGAATTGATTTAATATTGTATAAGTTGATCATTTTAGAATATAAGAATGTTTACATTACGAATTGCAAGTAACAAATAAGCATTTTAAGGAAAATAAAAGAATGTTGAGGAAATAAAGTGAACGTTTCCATTTTAAATATAAGGAAGTGGAGAAATTAACACTGCAATGGGTAGACTTATCAGCTTTTAATTTACATCTAAATTTGTTTAGATCAATTTGGAAATTAATGAAATTGTGGATATATTTTGAAACGTAAACGAAACGTCTAGATTTACATTTGTAAATACGTTTAAAATAAAATGTAAATGATAAGGAATTTATTTATTTCCTAAATCCATAACGTGTGTAATTAATATTATTTATCTTTTGGGACCACCTCCGTTTGCACGTTAAAATTCATGCACACCTATTCTTTTGCGATCTATCTATAAATAGGCGGTGAAACCCTAGCCTCCATCTTCATTCCTCTGTATAGTCTCTTCTTCAACTTCTTCTCTTCTTCAATGGCAACAGACAATTTCTAGATCCAGTTTCAATCCAAATAAAAGTCAAAATTCAAACTCCACTAAAAATTCCAGAAAAATTATATGTTGGAGTTCTCAGAATACGCAATCTACTGGTGGTGTTTGTTTTCCGTTTTGGGTTCGGTCTGGAAACATATTCGCGTGCTCCTGTAGCCAAAGCGCGTGGAAGATGATAGTGACGTGGCGAGTATTTAATTAAGGTTTGTTTTGCTTTATAATTTATTTTGATTTTCAAATCGTTTAAATCGCATAACTTTTTCATACGACCTCGGATTAACGCGAAACTTTTTTTGTTAGGATCGTAATTAAATTCCGGACAGTTTGGAACTAGTTTGGACCAATTCGGAGACCATCGAATTTTTGGGTTTAAATCGGATTTAAATTCGATTTAAATTCAAAAGGTGAGTGTTTTAACCCACTCACAACTTCTAAAAGTTTTTATGTTTGTTAAATTTATTTTAAATATGAGTAGAAATTTATTTATGACTGTTGGCGTGTTTTATTCAACATATCTGTTAAATCGCATTTATTTAACTTAAATGTTAATTTAGTTTATTTATTGCATAAAATTTGACAGGTAGAATTTATTTTTGCACATAAACTGCTAGTTAACAGTCATTAAATTTATTATGGAATAGAAACTGTTAGTTAATAATCCGTTATTAATTCCTGTATAATTCATATGCTATGTATCAATGATTGTTTAAAATTGGATGATGATTTCAATTGATGATTGATGATTGATATTTGGATGAATGAATGCTATAATTATATTGTATAAACTGCAAATCATCATGCATTTTCATTTCATTCGGGGTTGTGGTTTGAAATGATATACAACCGCAAAATTTTATTTTTAAATTGCGGATTGAAATGATAAATATCTGTATCACTTGACCATAGGATAGAAAATTTTATACAGGCACCGTGGTCTATATATAAATTATTTTAAAGTGATTTCTATGGTTTGGATGGGATACGGTTTATAAAAATTTTTAATTTTGATATTTTATAAATGTTATTCATCTATATATACATATGAAGTTAATATTTTTTAATTTAAGCTGTGTATAAATCTATTAAATAAAAATGGGAAAATTGAGAAATGGAATTTGATAATTCATATTATATTTTTAAGTTTGGAAAATTTTAAGGTATGATATCTATAACTGGATTTTTCCTAGATAAATTTAAAATGAATATTCTAGTATAATTTAATTGAAGAAAATATTTAATTGCTAGAAATTGGAGTTTTATTTATGGATTTTTATGTAAATATTCAAGACTAAATAATAGAACATTTAATTTGGTTGAAGGAATAAATTCCAACTTTAGTTTTGAAATATTAATACTCCAAAAGGATATATATATATATATATATATATATATATATATATATAGAAATTGAAGTGGTTTTGGAACTTGAAAGTGGTATTTAAATTTTGGTTTAGACTTTAAATAAAGAAATATATTTGTAAAGCCATGGAAATTATTTTCTTTACAAAGTAACCTTAAAGTTAAACCATTTATTTCGTATACCGTTGAATATCCAAACCATTCAAGTTTTAGAAGTTATGGTTTTAAAATATATGAATTTCGAAATATTATGCTTTGAAAGTATAAGTCAAATATTTGGTTTCCAGATATTTTAAATTTTAGAGCAGTATGATTTTGGAAAAGAAATATGTTTGGATAAAATGATATCATATTGCTTTGGGTTTTAAGATGATATCGTATTCATAGTTTTGAAATGGAATTTTTATTTTGGTTTTAAAGTTTAAACTATTTTAAATGACCGCGGTGTTATAATAACGATTGGTTGGCAAAGAGACCGGGATCGGATATGGACATACTCTCTGTCGATACCGAAAACCACTTTGACTAACCGTGTACGCGGTGGAGATTCCAGAATGAAGTAGGTTGGTGGCGGCGTTTCTTGTAAGGTAAATACGTGGACTCGACTCCCGTGAGCTGGCATAAGGTGGCTAAAACAGGAGCGATTCTCGGGCCAATGAGGTCATTCCTCTGATCGGACATTCCTCTTCGATATTATATTTTGACTTTGGATTGATTCAGTGGCCACTTTTATTTTTGATTTTGGGGGAGTTTGTTCGAGGTGGGCGGCAGCTGCGCGCTGCGCGTTTCCACCAGCACGGATAGCAATTGGTATATCTACCCTGGCATTGCCTAGTTGTGCCGTGTCACCTACCATACTGAGCCTTTACTACGAGTTTTGTTTTGTACCATACCTATGGAGTGCCCTCTGACGACGCCCATTACGGGGGAGATTATGGTACTGTATAGACTATGGGAATATATTTTGTGTTAAGGGCTATATGGGCAAACCCTTAACGCTATTAAAAAGTAAGTTTATTTTATAAATAGACATTATTATAATAGCGCAATATACTACATAGTAAATAGTTTAACGGACCCTTAGGAGATGTAAATCCCGAGCATCTCTTGAGTTACTGTACTCATATTTATTTCTGTAAATTTTACTCACATAAGATCTTATAGTTCTGACTCGAGTGTTTTTGTCTTTTCAAATTCGCTCGGGTCAGTCCGAGCGTTTCTGGATTTGAGGATTTAGCTCTGGAGGACGAAGACAAAGATCTGTATTACTAGTATCTACTATATTATTTCACTACACCATTTAATTCCGCTGCATTGATAGTATTGGTATGGGTAACTCTGATATTCATTGTACAAGTAAAATAAAATATTTTGTAAAATAGTTTCATGAACTTTATATTTGATTATTATATTTTATCCTTCCGCTGTGAGATTCTGTTTTGTTTTATTTCTTCTCTGTTTTTCTTATTTACCCCATAACAATCCGCCCTTACGTATGGTTTGAATCGTCATGTGTGTCGGTTTAAAGTGTGCGAAAAGGCGGGATGTTACAGTTGGTATCAGAGCTTTGGTTTAGCGATAAATCTTGGCTTTGTGGGGTTTGACTCATTGTTAATAGGGTAGTAATACCCTATGGGAGTCGCTGAGTGTATATGTATGAGAGAGCGTACTTGTTAGTGTTATAAAAAGGTTTTAATATTGTGTTAATCTGTTCCATTTTGTATTTATAAATTCTGGTTGATGCATGGGACGCTGTGACATCAATATGGGTTTCTAAACACTAAATAGGACAGACCGACATAATATTTGTTTTAATATAGGTGAATGAAATAATTTTTCCTATTATATTTTCTATATATAAAATAAATTTTTCAATCTATATCTATATTTGGCTGCAATAGATTGGTTGTCAGGTGATAAAGTGTATAATTAATAATATAAGTTAGATTGGAAAATAAGATTGATGAAATTTGGAAATTTAGACCTTAAGTTCCGGGGTTTTGAAATTTCTTTCGAATAAATTTTGGAATATAATAATATTATTTATAAGTATTTTCTGATATAAATATTTCAATGTAATTTGGAAAAATTGTTTTAAAGAAGATTTCGGAAAAAATAAGTTTTGTACTTTCCTCCCTGTTGCTGGAAAATAATTTCGGTGATGAGTGCATGCATCATCGACTTTCATTTTCGAGTTTCGAAGTGGGACGGCCACTTTAGAAATTTAATGCAGAATTGTTTAAGAAATTTTTATCGTTTTAATTATAATTGGATATATATATATGTTAAGAATAGATATCTATCTATTATTTTAAATGATTTAAAAATTAAACCCGGTATTTGGTTCTTAAGTTCCAGTTAATTAATAGTTCAATTAAGTGTAGAAATTGGAACCTTTAATTAAAGTAAAAATTTAATACAATAGGAAGATAAGTAATGTAAATAAACGATTGTAAACATTATTAAATGAATTAATGAACTTCTTTATTTATAAGAATTGATGTATAAATTTGCAAATTTAGTATAGTTAAATTGTTACCATTATTAAATATAATAGAAATGTAAGCATTAAATAAATGAATGAAATTACAAGTAAGTTGAAATTGTAATTTATAAAACGAATATATATAATTATTAAACCATTAATTAATTAAAGGAATTGAGAAGAAACTTGTATAATTTTCACTTACATTCTTAAAGCATATATATAACTTACCATATAATAAAAGTTGCAATGTTAGTAAGAAAATGTAAGGGGAAATCTTATAAGTGAAGCTTGAGGTAATAAAGGTATTCAATGAATTTGCTGTTACAAAATGAGAATTAAATGTATAAACTTAAGTTAAAATGGAAATTTTAAGTATTATAAATAGATGATTATAAACTTAAGTAAATAAAACGGAATGCAAATATAATGAATATGGTAATAAATGAAAAATGAAAATTGTAAGTAATAAAGGAATCACTCAATAAATGAAAGAAAAGAAATTAAACAACTAAAGCATGAAATAAATGTATAATAAGTTAATTTGGTTGTTGGTTTGAATTATTATTGTTTGACTTATGGTTGGTTGGGCAAGAGAATTTGAAGTTGTTGGATGTATAAATAATCTATCGTTGTTCCATCTAAGACTGTTGAGTAAAGGATGCACTTGATAGTTATTTTCATTCCATACAATTTCAAGTTTTGAACCCAAACAACTATTTGTTTGTTGGATTAAATGGTTGCTTTGTCTTGTGTATGTATGCTGTTTGTAAAGTTGATGGTTGTTGTATTGATTGGTTGATTAATGGTTGAAACCGCTTAAATATTTCACTTTATATAAATTGTAACCCTTTGGATTATATAAGAAAATGCAGTATCTTGTAAATATTTTGGAAATGTTTTTCCAAACTTTAATAATTTAAATATAAAGGATTAAATAGTTATAAATAGGATATCTTATTTAAAGTGATCAATTTTGTAAATTTAATTGTTTATAAGTTAAATATTTTGGATAAGATGTATTGTATTTAATTTTTCCCTTCTTTTCCTTTTCGAGGACGAAAAGTTTTGAGTGGGGGAGAGTGCAACGACCCGCGTAAATTCGATGTTTGAAATGAATTAAATTAATAGGATTTTATTTTAAAATTTAGAAAGAAATAAAAATCTTATTAATTTATATGAAAGAAAATATTGAAATTTGATGTATCAAAGGTAATTAAAATTTGCAAATTAAATTATATATTGCAATTAATAGTGATAGTGGAAATTGTTGCAAGTATTGAATTTGTCTATGGAATAAAATATTGATTTACGGAAATTGAATATAAACGGAGGTAATTAAGTAATGCAAGAAAATAAATAATGTAATTAGTACAATCCCTTTTATTTGTAAACTATTGTAAGGTGTTAATTAATTGAAATATGAAAATTTGGAAATAGATTCAAAATTTATGTTAGATAAATGAATTGCAATATTAAAGTTAGTAATTAATAGGTTAAAGGGAATACCAATTTATTCATAAATGAATATAAGTGAATGTAACAAAATAAATAGGAAACGCTAATTATTCATAAGTGATGGTTGATGATATAAACGTTACTAACTACTAATGTAGCAACGTAAGATGTAAATGTATTTTCAACGGAAATGTAACCTTATTTCTGGGTAGAAATTGCAGGTAGATTTATGAAATGGAGTTTATGAGATAAATAGAATTGAATGTTTCGTTAGTATGAGTTTAAGGGAATATGGGGTAAATTGATTAAATCAATAAAAGACAATAAATGCAATGATGATGGGTTAGTAATAAAAGTGAATAGGGAAATGATTGTATAGTAAAAATGGAATTCCAACTTGTTGGAATGGAGTAAATACACTTAGTAATAAATTTAGGATAGGAAAACGAAATGGAAATATTGAATTAGTTAATTCATATATATATATAGAATGGCGATTATTGGATCGTAAATAATAAACTTATTAATGGTGATCAAGAGTTGTGACCACAAGTTATTATGAGTGGTACATATATATTTAATTCAATTCAATTGATTTGGAAATCATTGCATTAAATATAAATTAAATGTTACGTTGAATAAGTTAAGCTAATAAATGGATAATAACGTAAATGTTCTTCATAGATATGATAATTTGAATCTATTGAAATTTATGGAATCTGAATATAACATTCTACGTTAATTGGAGATAAAGATGGAAATAGGTAATAATTGCATTAATTTGTAAGTAGAAATAAATCGTTAATGAGAACAAGTATTTAAGATTTACCACCTATTTAGTATATTAAGTTATAACAGAAAATCAATTGCAATAATTAACAATATACTTATTTCATTAATGATAATGACGTAATATTTGAAATATTAAATAGGATGGAATTCAAATGTATATAACGATAGAAATGTGAAATTTGGGGAATAGATTCAAAGTTATAAATGAGTTATTAGAATAATACATAATAAGTGCAAATTGAATGAATCAATGGGAGCATAGATTTAAGTTTAGAATACGATATTTTGGTTTAATTAAGTATTGCAAAATAAATGAAATTAACGTTTAAATATTTCGTTTACAGAGATTAAACTAAAATTCAAGGATATTGAAATAATAGATTTTGAACCCAACATGGAATCCTTCTACTTAAAATTTTTAGATGGAATAAACATTTGATTATTTAATTGAATAGAGAAAAAGATTTATTTAGTATGTAATTTAATGCTTGTTGAAAACTGTAATTTTATAAACATGTTTGCTTGACTATAAATAAGGATTACAATGTTCACGGATTTATTTAATTGATTTCATCAATTAGGGTCTATTTTGAAGTGGAAGATTAAAATTAATTGGAAATAAATTTATTAAAATCTTTCAATTGAAAAAGGAAAAGAAACAAAGTGCAATTAATAAAATTTATGTAAGAATGTTTTCATTATGAATGTACATTATTTGGAAATATAAGAATTGATTTAGTATTGTATAAGTTGATCATTTTAGAATATAAGAATGTTTACATTATGAATTGCAAGTAACAAATAAGCATTTTAAGGAAAATAAAAGAATGTTGAGGAAATAAAGTGAACGTTTCCATTTTAAATATAAGGAAGTGGAGAAATTAACACTGCAATGGATAGACTTATCAGCTTTTAATTTACATCTAAATTTGTTTAGATCAATTTGGAAATTAATAAAATTGTCGATATATTTTGAAACGTAAACGAAACGTCTAGATTTACATTTGTAAATACATTTAAAATAAAATGTAAATGATAAGGAATTTATTTATTTCCTAAATCCATAACGTGTGTAATTAATATTATTTATCTTTTGGGACCACCTCCGTTTGCATGTTAAAATTCGTGCACACCTATTCTTTTGCGATCTATCTATAAATAGGCAGTGAAACCCTAGCCTCCATCTTCATTCCTCTGCATAGTCTCTTCTTCAACTTCTTCTCTTCTTCAATGGCAACAGACAATTTCTAGATCCAGTTCCAATCCAAATAAAAGTCAAAATTCAAACTCCTCTAAAAATTCCAGAAAAATTATATGTTGGATTTCTCAGAATACGCAATCTACTGGTGGTGTTCGTTTTCCGTTTTGGGTTTGGTCTGGAAACATATTCGCGTGCTCCTGTAGCCAAAGCGCGTGGAAGACGATAGTGACGTGGCGAGTATTTAATTAAGGTTTATTTTGTTTTATAATTTATTTTGATTTTCAAATCGTTTAAATCGCATAACTTTTTCATACGACCTCGGATTCACGCGAAACTTTTTTTGTTAGGATCGTAATTAAATTCCGGACAGTTTAGAACTAGTTTGGACCAATTCGGAGACCGTCGAATTTTTGGGTTTAAATCGGATTTATATTCGATTTAAATTCAAAAGGTGAGTGTTTTAACCCACTCACAACTTCTAAAAGTTTTATGCTTGTTAAATTTATTTTAAATATGAGTAGAAATTTATTTATGACTGTTGGCATGTTTTATTCAGCATATCTGTTAAATCGCATTTATTTAACTTAACTGTTAATTTAGTTTATTTATTGCATAAAATTTGACAGGTAGAATTTATTTTTGCACATAAACTGCTAGTTAACAGTCATTAAATTTATTATGGAATAAAAACTGTTAGTTAATAATCCGTTATTAATTCCTGTATAATTCATATGCTATGTATCAATGATTGTTTAAAATTGGATGATGATTTCAATTGATGATTGATGAGTGATATTTGGATGAATGAATGTTGTAATTATATTGTATAAACTGCAAGTCATCATGCATTTTCATTTCATTCGGGGTTGTCGTTTGAAATGATATACAACCGCAAAATTTTATTTTTAAATTGCGGATTGAAATGATAAATATCCGTATCACTTGACCATAGGATAGAAAATTTTATACAGGTACCGTGGTCTATATATAAATTATTTTAAAGTGATTTCTATGGTTTGGATGGGATACGTTTATAAAAATTTTTAATTTTGATATTTTGTAAATTTTATTCTTCTATATATATATACCTATGAAGTTTAAAATTTTGAATTTAAGCTGTGTATAAATCTATTAAATAAAAATGGGAAAATTGAGAAATGGAATTTGATAATTCATATTATATGTTTAAGTTTGGAAAATTTTATGGTATGATATTTTTAACTGGATTTTTCCAAGATAAATTTAAAATGAATATTGTAGTATAATTTAATTGAAGAAAATATTTAATTGCTAGAAATTGGAGTTTTATTTATGGATTTTTATGTAAATATTCAAGACTAAATAATAGAACATTTAATTTGGTTGAAGGAATAAATTCCAACTTTAGTTTTGAAATATTAATACTCCAAATGGATATATATATATATATATATATATATATATATAGAAATTGAAGTGGTTTTGGAACTTGAAAGTGGTATTTAAATTTTGGTTTAGACTTTAAATAAAGAAATATATTTGTAAAGCCATGGAAATTATTTTCTTTACAAAGTAACCTTAAAGTTAAACCATTTATTTTGTATACCGTTGAATATCCAAACCATTCAAGTTTTAGAAGTTATGGTTTTAAAATATATGAATTTCGAAATATTATGCTTTGAAAGTATAAGTCAAATATTTGGTTTCCAGATATTTTGAATTTTAAAGCAGTATGATTTTGGAAAAGAAATATATTTGGATAAAATGATATCATATTGTTTTGGGTTTTAAGATGATATCGTATTCATAGTTTTGAAATGGAATTTTTATTCTGGTTTTAAAGTATAAACTATTTTAAATGACCGCGGTGTTATAATAACGATTGGTTAGCAAAGAGACCAGGATCAGATATGGACATACTCTCTGTCGATAGCGAAAACCACTTTGACTAACCGTGTACGCGGTGGAGATTCCAGAATGAAGTAGGTTGGTGGCGGCGTTTCCTGTAAGGTAAATACGTGGACCCGACTCCCGTGAGTTGGCATAAGGTGGCTAAAACAGGAGCGATTCTCGGGCCAATGAGGTCATTCCTCTGATCGGACACTCCTCTTCGATATTATACTTTGACTTTGGGTTGATTCAGTGGCCACTTTTATTTTTGATTTTGGGGGAGTTTGTTCGAGGTGGGCGGCAGCTGCGCGCTGCGCGTTTCCACCAGCCCGGATAGCAATTGGTATATCTACCCTGGCATTGCCTAGTTGTGCCGTGTCACCTACCATACCGAGCCTTTACTACGAGTTTTGTTTTGTACCATACCTATGGAGTGCCCTCTGACGACGCCCATTACGGGGGAGATTACGGTACTGTATAGACTATGGGAATATATTCTGTGTTAAGGGCTATAAGGGTAAACCCTTAACGCTATTAAAAAGTAAGTTTATTTTATAAATAGACATTATTATAATAGCGCAATATACTACATAGTAAATAGTTTAACGGACCCTTAGGAGATGTAAATCCCGAGCATCTCTTGAGTTGCTGTACTCATATTTATTTCTGTAAATTTTACTCACATAAGATCTTATAGTTCTGACTCGAGTGTTTTTGTCTTTTCAAATTCGCTCGGGTCAGTCCGAGCGTTTCTGGATTTGAGGATTTAGCTCTGGAGGACGAAGACAAAGATCTGTATTACTAGTATCTACTATATTATTTCACTACACCATTTAATTCCGCTGCATTGATAGTATTGGTATGGGTAACTCTGATATTCATTGTACAAGTAAAATAAAATATTTTGTAAAATAGTTTCATGAACTGTATATTTGATTATTATATTTTATCCTTCCGCTGTGAGATTCTGTTTTGTTTTATTTCTTCTCTGTTTTTCTTAGTTACCCTATAACAATCCGCCCTTCCGTATGGTTTGAATCGTCATGTGTGTCGGTTTAAAGTGTGCGAAAAGGCGGGATGTTACAAAAGGCCTCTACGGGCTCCCAAAATCTCAAAAAGAAACAAAAGCTAAGTGGCTATATCAAAAACCCAATCCAATTCCATGCAAATATTTAAATACATACCTTTTTGACAGGCAATTCAAATTTATCTTTTGGAACAAATCCAATTACTTTTCCCTTTAATACCTGCATATCTTACTTAGCAACAATATCCAATCATAACCCTTCAAAACATTGTATACTGTTAACGTGAAAATCTGACGCTAACACCTCGGTGTGTGTAGAAACGATGTGAAAGCACCACCCGTGAATACGGGAATCAAGAAATAACAGTACGTAACCGAAAATGTAGTAAATGAGCACAGAGTTTATAGTGGTTTGCCTTACGATCAAGCCTACGTCCACTTCAATCCTTTTTATTGCTGATCAGATTACAACTTATTACAATCTCTTTCAATTACAATCCAATTCAATTCAAGAAACAAGTAGCTAAGGAAAACTTCGATGTGACAGAGTTCTTCGAATCCATGATTGAATGTGTTGAATTCTTGTGCGAAGTTGATCTAAGCGTCTTGCGTGTGCTTGAAGTGATGGAGTGTAGATTGCTTTGAAGATAGTGAAGTTTCAATGCCTTGAAGAAAAATCATCCAAAAGTCCTTTGAATGTTGGAGATGGTCACGTATTTATAGGCAAATCTGGATAAGAATTTTTCACCCAAGTCCTGAGTTGTGACCGACTTAGGCTAAGTCGCGGCCGACCTATAGAGGCAAATCCACGGTCCAAAGTCGTGAACGAGTCAATAGAATGCGACTCGAGTATCACGGCCTTGTATTTCTACTCAGCAGCTTTAGGTCGTGGACGACTCACGCCAGGTCATGAGTCGTGTACGAGTTAAGGGCCACGATGTAAAATGATGAGGTATCCGGTCCACTTGCTTAGGTTGTGAACGACCTATCATAAGCCTAAAGTCGGTCTGCCCCATGAGTCGTGAACTCCATGAGTCCGCCAACACCTTTGAGGCATTAAGGTTATAACCCGGTGAGTCGCTGTTCCTTCTGAGCCATTAAGTCGGCAATCAGTTGAGTCGTCATTCATTTTAGGTCGGCAACAAGCTAAGGCTGTTGAGTCGGTAATCATTGTGAGTCGTGAGCCTGGTTTGAGTCGCTTGAGCAGAGGAGTTTAACAATTGCCCCTCGAAGTACACGCTTAAATCGTGAGTCGTGTGCTGCGACTCAGTGCATGAGTCGTAAACGACTCAAAGAGGCTCATGACTCGTTAGTCTTTCCATCTTCTCCCATGTTTCGTATATAAGCCGTTGAGTCGGTCCTTCCTCCTCACTTTACTGCTTATCTGTTTTATTTGATCCTACCATTAATGATCCTTCAAGTTTCCAGAGACGAATCCAAGCTAAACAGTCGTCAACTCATCTTCACCTTTATATTGCGTAAGTGAATTCACCTTCTGTTCAATCCACGATCACCATTGACTCACAAATCTGGACTCCCCATTTTCTGACTCCAATTCATTTTTGTGCCGTGTTCCATTGCGAACCACGTTTCTGATTGATTGGCGACTGCCATCGATCATATTGTTGTTATCGTTCGTGATAACATAGTAGTGCATCAGATTTGTCGCAAACTTGAAGCGATTCGAATTGGTTTTTTGGATGATTTCTGACCATGTGAGGAGAAGATAATGGATTACAGTGTCTCAAATTCACTGGTCTGTGAGTTTGGAGGAGATGAGAAGGTCCTTAGCGGGCTAATGGGTTAGAAAGGAGTTAACTGGTTGAGGAGATGAACTAGAATTCTCACGACTTAGTTGGTTTTTTGGATCTACCGACTTAGGAAGGCCTTGCAATCTCATCCGTCCACGACCTAATTTTTGGGTCGTGTTGATTTCCTGACGATTTAGGACTTAGGTCGTACGAGTGACTCAGCCCTTTAGATCCTTACTACAACTTATCCTTTAGACCATGAACGTCTCAAGCCATAAGTCGTGAACGACTCAGCACTTGGGCTATTTTCCATACCGAGTTGCTCCTTGTGGCTTAACCCTAGACCGACTCAAGTGGATGAGACCTAGGCTTTGAGTCGCGGCCGAGACAGGACTTCGAGAAATTTGCTTTGTTCTGATTTGAGGCTTTTTCCTCCATGCACATTATGACTTACAGATCTTAACTTAACTCGCCGCATACCCCTTGGGTCGTGAACGAGTTTTCACTTAAAAGCATAATCCCAATTTGATTATTTAACTTGTATTACCGGACTGAATTGCCTAAACTCTGAATTGCCCAAACTTTAAATTGTTTGAACTTTGTTGCATTATTCCACAGATCCTGTTAACTTATAGGCTAACTACCTGCTGAAAATAACAACTACAGAAAACCAAGGCGAATATACTGCCATTGACCGCCCACATCAAATGACAGATTAGTTGACAGAAGGTAATTAACTTAAATAGATTGTGTGAACGAAGTGCTTTCAATTCAATGAATTCAAGTAGAGTATTAAAGCAACATTGAGACAGTCAATTGAAATCGACCGGTTTGCACCAATACTGCACTTGAACCTTTTTTTTAATTAACAAGTCCTGAAATTTAGTAATCGATCAATTATCAATTAGTTTAACTTCAGTTATATTTACTTGTCATTATTAGTTTTGCACAACACTTCACACTTTTTAGGAAACGTGCACCTTCACATTTGAATATCCAGTTGCTTGTGTAGAATGACTTCCCAACAAGAAGAGATAACAACACAGGCTGGAGTTGTCGCTCCTATTCCAGCTCCATTAATCAATCCTCCTGAAAGAGCCTCTTCTACTTTATCATACAAAGTTTTTCGCCAATTGTGTGCTCAGTTTGGTATTGCTGAATCAGATGCCATTCTTCCTGATAAAACCAACACTTCTTATGTGGCGCCTTCTGGCTTTGTAACGGTCAATCGACAAATGTGCCTGAGTGGGGGCATTCCTCCTTTCAATGACTTTTTCCAACAACTTCTTCGTCAATTGGCCATCGCCCCATCCCAATTACACCACAATGGCTATGCCATTTTAATGGGGTTGTGTGTACTGTTTAGGAGGACGCTTGATCGATTCCCAAGCTTTGACGAGATTTGCTTCCTATGCTCTTTCACCAGGACTAAAGATCACCCCTCTATTACTGTCGTGAGAAGTGCTCGAAATCGTAAATTGATCGTCGGTCTTCCTGACAGCGCTCATGGGTTTTTGACTCAATTTTTCTATGTTCGCTGTCCCCCGGGGTTTTACGCTGTATAGAGGGAAGGAAGTAAGATTAACCATTCTTACTTCGTTTGTTATCCGACTTTTGCAAGACTGAATTGCTAAGTGTTAACTCCGCTTCTTTTTTATTTTCAGCGCTCCCTCCTCCTTCTAGGGATCCCAGTCACAAGCCAACTTTCGAGAGGCTTAAGGCCGTGCCAGTTGAGGAGAGAGGCATTCAATTTCTGTTGAAAGACGAATTTTTGCATCAGTATGGGATTTTGCACGCTTCTCGCTCTACACACACTCATGAAATCCCAGACTCCCCAACTAGAACTCCAGATGCCCCACCTCCTGCTAAAGAGCCTGTGCAGGGAGAAACTACCATTGAGGCCTCGCTAGTGAAATGTTCGACTCCAAAAGACGCTGCGGGGCCCTCCGATAAGCCTGCACTTGCCCCAATCATTAGAGAAGAGGAACCTCTTCTTCAAACCGGGGAGAACGTTGAGAAAGGAGTTGATGGAGGGAGCTCCGCTAAGCATGGCGGTGATGACATCTTCGAAGATTTGAGTGACATAATGATCACCTCTCAAGAGCTCTTCAAAGATGACCTCGCTGTTACCAAAGTTATATCTTTGACAGTTGAAGCAACTTCTGCCCTTAAACAAACCCCCTCATCCGGAGAATTGCCGTTAGCTATAAAACCTGTTGTTACCCCTCGACTGACGAGCGGTTCGTGGTTCAGCACGTGTAGTTTACACATCACACATGACTAGGATTCTTTGACATCTTACACACTTAGCTTCTCACACTTTCAAAAAATTCTAAAGTTGTGCTTTTTCCAATTTCAGGTTCTTCAATGAAGCGAGGCGGCTCGTTATGATGACTTCCAGCGCTACGGGAGACACAGCCAGTATGACTATAAGCGCTATCTTCCTGTTCACAGAGAGACTGATGAAGAGAGGGCCGCTCGGAAGGCTCGGGAGAGACGTGCCCATGAAGAACGCTATGGAAGACCGGATGACCGATATGATTCTTTCCACAAAGAGGGTGACTCCCACAAACGCAAATCTCACGATGATAGAGGGAAGAGTCACATAACTGATGACCCGAGTAAACGGGCTAAAGTCAGTGAGGAACCAATGCCTGCAACTTCGAAAAAGATTACTGCTCCTACTTCTTCTCAGTCTCCTGCCCCTTCCCGTACTGATATCCAGGCGATCATTAACAGGCCTTCTTACCAAGTTGGACTAGGTCCAGCCACTCTCCAAAGTCGATTTCCAAATTGGTGCTTAAAAGGAGTTCGCTTTGACCTTGATCTGGTTCCCATAGATAAAAATGCCATGTTACGGAACCTTGATGCCGTTAAAGATGACATTGAGAGGATGTCAAATTGGCAAAAACTTGTTGATGAGCTTCAAAGGGTGAATCGGGCCAATCTCGAAGCTATGTTAACCATGGAGAATGACAAAACCGAATGGCAAAAGACCCTTGAGCAGCGTGATGCGGAAATGAATAGCATTGCCGCCTACAACGAAAAACTTGAAGCGGAAGTGGAAAAGATTAAAGAAGAACTTGTTACTTCTTCCGCTTCCTACTCTCAAAAATAAAATGTGCTTCAACAACAAGTGTGGGATGCTCATGCTGCGCAAAGGGATGCCGAGGCCAAGGCTGATGGACTGGAGAGAATTGTAGCGGGCTGCCGTACTGACGCTACTCAGTTGCAAGAGAAAACTAGCTTCCAGGTTGCGGAAATTGAAAAATTGAAAGCTCAACTATCTAAAGTCGAAAGGGAGCGAGATGAAGCGGTTCCTGGAAGAATTGCAGCTGAAGAAGCTCATGAAGCTACCAAAGCTGACATCGGCTCGACGTTATTTGGATTCTATTTGCAAAGTGTGTTAGGGCGTGGCATTCTTGCATTCCTGGGTCCCAAATATGAGGTTACCCTAGCTGAAGTATGGGAAGCCGCGCTTGATATGTTTAAAGGTGCCGGGTACACGGAAGAGAAGCTAGAGGCACACTATTTAGACATCGAAGCTCGTGCAGCCCTTGCTAGAGGGAAGGAGCGACTTGCTAGATCGCGAGCTGAAACGATGGGGAAAGAGCATCTACAAAAAGAAACAACTTTGACTGCCCCTGTCCCTCCTTCAACTTCAGTCGACGTCGACATTGGTGGTTCTAGCTCTCATACGCCGATTCCTACTAAAGCTGATACCGAAGCCGCAATTACACAAGCTGTAGGTGAGCCACAAGAGAGTGCTGAAGCTCTAGACTACAAAATTGATGTGATACCACCAACTTTCCCAGGTAACCCTAATAATGCTCAGGGGGATAACTTGCCAGTTTCTTACGGATTTGACGAGCTTCTTGATTATTTCTTGAATCTTGACGAGCCATTGTCTCCACTTTTTGCGGGAAATACTGACACTTTTAAATTTTCCTTTGTAGAGAAAGTGCCGAGCGTCATTCAAACTTCTCCACCTCCAGTTACTGTTCCTCTATCTTCCCCAATCACTCCTACTCCTCATCTGGGATCACAGGAAGAAATAATAGGTGCCCTTCGGGGCTTGGATGACCCAGCTGCTTCGCAAGAGCAAAAGACGAAGGACTTGAGGGAGGTGAGATATCTCCGGAGCGGACTCCTTCTGATGACATAATTTTGTCTAAACTTGTTACTCCAGGAAGTGAATCTTCTTCAAAGAGGAAAAACAAGCGTAGAATATCAAAGAAGAGGAGGAAGAGCATCATTACTACTAAAGAGGAACCGGAAGTTGAGCCAGTTGTACCTTCCT
Organism: Allium cepa; assembly: GCA_030765085.1. NCBI lineage: Eukaryota > Viridiplantae > Streptophyta > Magnoliopsida > Asparagales > Amaryllidaceae > Allium > Allium cepa. The sequence goes on from CM060942.1 coordinate 364,007,512, forward strand.
CTCCTTCTTCCCTCATGCCTAAAGAGCGACCCAAAAAGCTAACCATCCGGCCGGGTGAAGGGTCCAAAGGTGGCATGAAGAAATGAAGATTCCAGTTTTTGGCTTTTTGTTTTTTGCACGTACTGGTCGGGGATTGTGCGGGTACCGGCCCCCGCTTTCTTTATTTCGAAACTTGTATCTGTAAGAAATTGTAATAGAACTGAATAAAATGATCCTTTATTTGTACAAACTTCTTGTTTGTGTTTGAGAATACGTTTATTATTCATTTTTGTACAAGTTTCTTTGCACGATATTGCAGTGAGCTTGTGGTATATTGTTCGAGCGTAATTTTATACCGATGTAATTATACCATGTTGCCTCTATACCATAAGCTCGTTGCAATATTTTATATTTTGAGGGGACTTGTACTTTTATTTTCTAGAGAATAATTATTCCATACTTGGAGGAATATTATTTCGTTAAAAAACAGAGTACAACTCCCTCCAAATAAGTTTTTACGCTTCATCCTTCGAAGATATCACTTTTTTTTTCTTTTGTGCATATACACATTTTACCAAGTGAATTCTTCTATGTGGTAAAGCGGGTATCTGAAGGGTACTTTAACTTCTTTTGGAGGAAGAGAATTTTCCAGAATAGGTGGATCATTCTTCCTTTGAGAGTTAAAGTGTGCTTTTGAAGATGGCTTCTCCTTTTTTTTTTGGTGCCATAGTAAAGGGCTTTTTGATTTTTGCTTCTTTGAAAAGTTGCACCTATGAGGAGGGTTTTTCACGTTTCAACACTTGGAAGTTTTATTTCAATCTCGGTGAAACGTGTGCCTCCGAAGAGGTCTTTCTGCTTGCTTGTGCCTCCGGGAGGAGGTCTTTTCATTTTTGCCTCTGGGAAGAGGTCCTTCTGTTTTGTTGTGCCTCTGGGAAAAGGTCTTTTTGTTTGTGCCCCTTGGGAGAGGCTTTTATTTTTCCCTGTTCGCTGGGAAGCGGGCCTCCGAAGAGGGCTTTCCACATTTCGACACTTGGAAGTTTTATTTCAATCTCGGTGAAATGTGTGCCTCTGAGTAGGGTTACTGCCTGGAAGTTTGGAGTTTCTTTCTCTCGGTTGGACGGATTCACGGGAGTGTATCGACCGATCATTCCGCAACTTTGTAATGAGAAAGATCTCTCTTTTTCTGGTTGGCCCGCTCGAGGTCTTTTAGCATTTCAACTGTGGTGAAATGGGCCTCCGAAGAGGGCTTTTTTTTTTCACGTTTCAACACCTGGAAGTTTTACTTCAATCTTGGTGAAACGTGTGTCTCTGAGTAGGGCTTTTGCCTGGAAGTTTGGAGTTTCTTTCTCTCGGTTGGACGGATTCACGGGAGTGTATAAACCGATCATTCCGCAACTTTGTAACGAGAAAGATCTCTCTTTTTCTGGCTAGGTCCGCTCGAGATCTTTGTCCTCCGAAGAGTTGTGCCTCCGTAGAGGGCTTGTGCCTCCGAAGAGGTCTTTTGCTGATTGATGCTTGCTCGCCCATGTCTCTTTTGCCATCCATTCACATTGGCGATCACCGTTGTCTTTTGCAAGTGTCAACACTTTTTAGTTGCCAATGATTTCCCTTATCCAAAGAAATACACTTCATAGTTAAGCAAGTTGGTGGTGGTAGACACAAGCTATTTAACTGGTTGTTTGTTTGTTCAAACATTTGCAGTCAGTTAGAGATGGTCCACTTCCATCCTTATTGCCCACTTTTGTTTGAAGCACTTCTTTTGTAGGATTTGAGTATGGAAATTTTGCATGGTTTAGTGCTTGCTTGCTTAGTGGTGTTGGAGATCAATTGGTCTTACGACGGGTAAGCTTTATTTTTATAGCCTGCATTATTGAGTCGACATTTTAATGACACAATTAATGTATTTTATATGTCGAAATAAAACAAGGCAGTTTATAATAGTAGAGAACACAAGATTTATAGTGGTTCGGCCAAAAACTGGGCCTACATCCACTTTATAGCTTTTCATTATTTACTTGCTTTACAATTGTTTTCAATACAAGAATAATATATTTGCAATTCCTTTACAACATTTCAGCAAAGCTTTCAAGTAAAATAAGGACGCAAATGATTGCTGTTCCAAGCTCTTGGGATTGGTTCTCCTTCAACAGTTGTAAGTTTGAATGTGCCATCAAGAAGCTTCGTGCCTATAACATATGGCCCTTCCCAGTTTGGTCCAAACACACCTGCAGCTGTCATGATCCTTTTCAGAACTAGGTCCCCAACTTGAAAGTTGCGCTGACGAACTTTGGAATTGAAATGCCTGGCTATTCTTTGTTGATGAGCTACAACTCTAAGTCTAGCCTCTTCTCTTCTTTCATCAAGGAGGTCAAGTGCTTCTAGTTGCAGTTTTTCATTCTCATCTTGATCAAAGTGGATCCTTCTGTGTGAGGGGACTTCAGTTTCTACTGGAATCATTGCTTCTGATCCATATGCCAACGAAAATGGAGTATGCCCAGTCGCAGTTTTGTGGGTGGTTCTCTATGCCCATAGTGCAAGCGGTAACTTGTCAACCCAACCACTTTTCGCTTTTTCTAGCTGCTTTTAGATGGTTGATTTGATGATTTTGTTTACTGCTTCCACTTACTCGTTTGCCTGCGGATGAGCTAATGCTGAGAAACTTTTTCGGATTTTGAATCGTTTGCAAAAATCTTGGAATTCCTCGCTTTCAAACTGAGTACCATTGTCTGTGATTATCTTCTGAGGCACACCATACCTGCAAATGATATTCTTAGTTACAAAACTTATCATTTTCTTAGAGGTAATAGTTGCCAAGGGTTCGGCCTCGGCCCATTTAGTAAAATAATCAACAGCAACGATAGCATATTTAATCCCTGATTTGGCAGTCGGTAAAGGCCCAATGAGATCTATTCCCCAGATGGCAAACGACCATGGACTGACCATTTGCGTTAGCTCAGTGGAAGGTGCTCTAGGAATTTTAGCGAATCTCTGGCATTTATGACACTTTCGGGAATAGTCAGCAGCATCCTGATTAACTTCTGGCCAAAAGTATCCATAACGGATGATTTTCTTTGCTAAAGTTTGACCACCTGTATGATCCCCACATTCCCCTCCGTGTACGTCAGTTAGAATCGTCTTCGCTTCTTCCTTTGTCACACATCGGAGTAATGGCATTGAAAATCCTCGTCTGTACAAACGACCATCCTGAACTACATACCTGGAGGCTTTCCTCATCAGCTTCTGTCGTTCTTTTGAACTTCCTGGCAAAGAACCACTGAGTAAATATTCAAGTATCAGAGTCATCCATGATTCTTGCTCTTGGGATATGTTCATAATCAAATCAACATCCATTTCGTATGTGCTTGGAGCTGACAAGACTTCAACGGGAATTAACCCCAAGAGTTGAGCTTCACCAGTACTCGAATACTTTGCGAGGGAATCTGCCTTCATATTTTCTTCACGGGGAATATGGTTTATTGAATAACGGTCAAAATTTTGAAGGAGCTCCCAGGCCTTTGACAAATAGGCTGGTAAATTTCCTTCTTTAGCTTGAAATTCCTTCTTGACTTGACAAACAATAAGCTGAGAATCACTGAAGATATGCAATGCCTTGATGTTTAGTTCTTTAGCGATCCTTAAACCAGCGATGAGAGCTTCGTATTCAGCTTCATTATTTGTCGAAGGGAATTCCAGCTTCAACGCATAACATAGTGATCGACCTTCCGGGGTTTCAAGGACAACCCCTGCTCCGAAACAGTAATCATTCCTTGCGCCATCGACATACAATTTCCATTGGATTGGGATGTTATCAATGACTTTTTCCTCACTATCACCTTTATCCGTACATTCTGCGATGAAATCTGCTAAAGCTTGTCCATTGATTGCCTTCCGGGGATGATAAGTGACGTTGTACTGGCTGAGTTCGATATTCCATTTCAAAAGACGGTCGGAAGTCTCAGGACGGAATAGGACTTGCTTTAGAGGCTGATCGGTGAGGACTTTGATAGGATGAGCTTGGAAATATGGCCTCAATTTTCTTGATGCGATCAACAAACAATAGGCGAGCTTTTCTAATCTGGAATAGTTCATCTCTGCCCCAGTGAACCTTTTGCTGATATAATAGACAGGGCGTTGAATTCTTGCATCTTCCCGTACCAACACTGCACTGAGAGCATGGGACGAAATTGCTAAATATATGAAGAGATCTTCACCACTGTCAGGCTTTGAAAGTATCGGAGGCACTTCCATATGACGAATCAACTCATCAAATGCTTTCTGACAGTCTGGAGTCCACTCAAAGTTCTTCTTTCCTTTCTTCAGAGCATCAAAGAATGGAATGCATTTGTCAGTAGCTTTGGAAATGAGCCTACTTAAAGCAGCAACCTTTCCATTGAGACTTTGCAATTCCTTCTTCGTTCTAGGAGCTTTGACCTCTCTCAGGGCAGTGATTTGAGTTGGATTGGCTTCAATGCCCCTAGCGCTCACAATGAAACCCAAAAACTTTCCGGACTCCACTCCAAATGAACATTTCAGGGGATTACGCTTCATTCTATACTTTCGGAGTACCGCAAACATCTCTGCCAAGTGATCCATGTGGTCCACTGCTTTCTTAGACTTTACTAGCATATCATCAACATAAACTTCCATTGTCTTGCCAATCTGTGGTTTAAACATGGCACTAACAAGCCTCTGGTAAGTTGCCCCTGCATTCTTAAGTCTGAAAGGCATGACCTTGTAGAAGCAGAGTCCAACATCTGTGATGAAGCTTGTATCCTCTTGATCCGGCTCATGCATCATAATCTGGTTATATCCGGAGTGTGCATCCATGAAAGATAACAATTCATGTCCCGCTGTCCCATCCACCAACTGATCGATCCTGGGCAGCGGGAAACAGTCTTTGGGGCAGGCCTTGTTCAGATCAGAAAAATCAATGCACACTCTCCACTTTCCGTTAGCTTTCTTAACCAGCACTGGATTTGAGACCCAATTTGGATAAGTAGATTCTCTAATGAACCCGTTCTCCATTAGCCGATCAACTTCCTCTTTTAACGCTGCCGTTCTCTCAGGACCCTGAGTCCTTCTCTTCTGCTTCACAGGTGTAAATTTTGGATCGATGTTCAGGGTATGCACTGCAATCTCGGGGGATATTCCGCACATGTCCGCATGAGTCCAAGCGAATACATCCAAATTAGCCTTCAAAAATGAATTCAAAACATTCTGAACTGTCGGATTGAGTTGTGAACCCACATTAAGCACTTTGTTTGGGTCCTTTGGATCAACGGGCACTGGCACTGTCACCTCTACCGGCACTACCCTGTTTTCCCCTGCACTGGCTTTCCTTGGATCCATCTCTCTCCGTGCCCCACTGCATTCGCCAGTGCAGGGTCCACCCTGTAGTTGCTACAAGGTTGGTTCTTTGATGCGGACTGGAGTCACCGCACCTTTTCCCATCTCTCTCTTCCGGGATTCCCGCAATTCTGCAAAATTTCATTCTCGCCCCGCATCTTGGTCTCCCTTAACCACACTGTTAACCCCGTTCCAGCATACGAGCTAAAAGGCCTACGAGTTAGAGGCGTCAACGGGTTAAGACTTAAAACGACCTACGACTTAAGGTGCCTAACGACTTAGGAGACCTCACAACTTAAGGAAAGGACCGACTCAAAGAATCCCCGACTCAACTATTATGCGACTCATGGGAGTTTCTAAACTCAGCGACTCACGACTTAAGGAGCCTAATAAGTTAAAGCATTAGCGACTCATTGAAAGGACGACTTAGGGAAAGTACCGACTCATTTGACCTGGCTCCGACTCATCAAAGACCGACTCATCTGATCACGACTCATCCACTTAAGGTCTTACCGACTCATTGGAGCTACGACTCAGGAAAAGTCCACGACTCAACAAGCTAACGACTCAAGAAACCTACGACCTAAGGAACCTGGCGAGTTAAGGAGATTCTATGAGTTAAGGATGGCACGACTCAGGGAGGTTTACGACTCAAAAGATAAGTCGACGCACGACACAAGACTCAGAGGCAAGTTCAGAGTCATGCTGCAAAGGGGTGACTCGTAGATGACTCACGACTCATCATGAGTCGGTCACGACTCATCATGAGTCGGTCACGACTCATGACTTGACAGTTTCAGCCTAACATTTTGCCTATAAATACATGGCCATATTCAACATTTGGGGGACTTTTGGGGGGACTGACTTCCTAGGCGCCATTACTCTGCTGTTATCTCGACTTCAAGCAACACTCAAACAACACTTCCATCACTCCAATCACCAAAGACATTTCGACAAATCTCAAGAAGAAAAATAACTCATTCATCATGCATTCGAAGGATTCTTCTACATCGGGGTTTGAGATATTTGTCTAAGTGTGTTGTAATCAGAGTTGATTGTAAAGAATTGTAACTAAATCAGCAATAAAGAGCTTTAAAGTGGACGTAGGCTTGATCCTAAGCCGAACCACTATAAATACTGTCTCTTTTATAGCTTTCCTGTGATTTCTTTGCATATACTTTGTTCCCGTACCAACGGGTGGTGCTTTCACAATTTCCATCTATACACTGGGGTGTTAGCGTTTATTTTCTAGCGTTAACATTTTTGGTGCTTTCACTGAGAATTGAACTCAGGACAGCTGTCATCATTGCTTCGCAGAGATTAGAAGAAAGAATTTCTTTAAAAACCAGAAGTATATCTGAGATTATGGCTCCTGGAAGGAAGAGTAGATCTATCAGATCCGGGAATATTCAAGAGGGAACCTCCGCTTCCCCTGTGCCTAATCTACCCACTCCGTCTGTTGGAGTTACAAAAGCGGAATTGGATGCTGTGATTCTAGGGCTAAACCAGCAGATCAACGCCCAAAATGCACAACTAGAGGCTCAAAGTGCTCAGAATGCTCTGATTCTGAATAAATTGAACGACTTACTTGGGTCAAACAATCAACCGGCTGGTAATGAAGGGAACTATGCTGGCAACATTCATGATGTTAATGAAAGGAATGCTCATGAAAGGCCTACTAGTCCCTTTGAGCAGGCAGTACCTGACGCCGGTGGATCTAGAACTCGGCATGATGAGGAATATCTTTCGGGAATGGTCCGGCAAATCATGAAAGAAAGTATGCAAAGGGTTGAAGATGAGAAGGAATGGGGTTTCGCTCCAAGTAAAACTCCGTTTACTGAAAAAATCTTGAAGGCGGAATTTCCAAGGAAGTTTGTCCCTCCAACTATTCCAGCTTACAAAGGGACAAGTGATCCGAATGAGTTCTTGTATAAATATGATTGGCACATGACAGGTGCCAGGGCCTCCGACGAAATAAAGTGCCGATATTTCCCCGTATACCTGGAAGGCGTGGCTTTGCTGTGGTTCACCAAGTTGCCAGTTCGATCTATCGATCAGTTTTCAGACTTGACCAGAAAATTTAAGGAGCAGTTTAGGCTATATGCTTCGAAGGCCAAGGATATCATGTCATTGTCCAGTTTAGAGCAGAATCCTGGTGAGTCTATCAGATCTTTCTTGAACCGTTTCAATATAGCATTGGCTGAAGTGGACAATGCTGAACCACGAATGATATTGACTTATCTAATGAGGGCTATTGATAAGTCAAGCGAATTTGGGAAATGGTTAAATATGAAGGAGCCAACCTCTCTCGAGAAGTTCTACAAAAAAGCAGACGAATTCATTCGCTTGGAAAGTCGTCCTTTGCCAGTAAAGGCAGTGTTGGAAAAAGCTGAAGACAATACTGTCGCTCCACGCAAGAATGAATCGGTGGGGGAAAAAAGGGAGAATAGTAATGGGAAGAAACAGGGTAATCTGAAGAAGCCCCGGTCCTTCAAGCCATCAGAATATACTCCATTATCACATACACCGGAGCACATCTACCTTGCCACCAAAGATTCCGTCGATTTCCCTAAACCTATCCCTTTGAGAACTGGGAGAAAAGCCATACAAAGTGGGAAATTTTGCCGCTTCCACAATCAACCAGGTCATGAAACTGATGAATGCCGCCAGCTGAAGAATCTGATTGAAGAGTTGCTAAGAGAAAACAAGTTGCAGCAATTTGTGAAAAAGAATAGCAACAATCCTGCATCATCGAGTCAGGGGCAGCGGGCTCCTGTTCATCAGCCTGGGGCAGGTGAGAAAGCTACGGGGCATGAATCTGGAAGGCCCGTTATCAATGTCATTTCCGGAGGACCTCACCCAGCTGGCAAGAGTTGGGGTGAGATGGAGAGATATTCCAGGGCTTTGAAATATGCTCCAGCCGAAGAAAACGTCTTTGTTCTAGAAGACACTACACCCCTTAAACAACAAAAAACTTTCAGTGATGATATTATTTTCAGAGCCAGAGATTCTACAGGTATTGAAGCTCCTACTTTAGATCCCTTGGTCATCTCGGCTGGTATTGGACCAGCCATTGTCAGAAGAGTCCTCATTGACTGCGGAGCATCATGTAATATCCTCTTCAAAAAGACATTTGACCAGATGAAAATCCCTATGATCGATGTGCAAGCCTCATCACAGAAAATCGTGGGCTTCACAGGGGAGCCAAAGCAACCAGTAGGAACCATCGATTTGTTTGTAGAACTTGGGGAAGGAGAAAGGAAAGTGGTCCGAGAGCAAACATTTGTGATTGTCGATGAGTTTTCTGCCTATAATGCTTTTCTTGGCCGCCCAACACTCGCAGCATTCAAAGCTATCCTAGCCCCATGGTGCCTCACTATTAAATTCCCTACTGACAATGGAGTAGGAGTTATAAAAGGGGATCAGAATGCTGCGCGAGAGTGCTATTTGACAGAGCTGCGAGAGTCAAGAAAAAGAGAAATGGGAAAGGGTGTGGCAACCCCAGTCCGCATCAAGGAGCCAGCCTTGTAGCAATTACAGAGCGGACCCTGCACTGGCGAACACAGCGGGGCACGGAAAGAAATGGATCCCAGAAAAGCCAGTACAGGGGAGAATAGAGTAGTACCGGTGGAAACGACAGTTCCGGTACCTGTTGACCCAAAAGATCCAAATAAGGTATTAAATGTGGGTTCACAGCTTAATATGTCAATTCAGAACATCTTGATATCTTTCCTGAAGGCAAATCTGGATGTCTTTGCTTGGACTCATGCCGATATGTGTGGGATATCTCCAGAAGTTGCAGTACACGCTCTGAATATTGATCCAAAATTTACGCCAGTTAAACAGAAAAGGAGAACCCAAGGTCCAGAAAGGTCAGCAGCATTAAAAGAAGAAGTTGATCGACTCATGGAAAATAACTTCATCAGAGAATCTACATATCCGAATTGGGTTTCGAATCCTGTGTTGGTCAAGAAAGCTAATGGAAAATGGAGAGTGTGCATCGATTTTTCTGATCTAAACAAGGCTTGCCCCAAAGATTGCTTCCCATTACCCAGGATCGATCAACTGGTAGACGGAACTGCGGGACATGAATTGTTATCCTTCATGGATGCCTACTCCGGTTATAACCAAATCATGATGCATGAGACAGACCAGGAGGATACAAGCTTTATCACGGGCGTTGGACTTTATTGCTACAGAGTTATGCCATTCGGATTGAAAAACGCAGGGGCAACCTACCAAAGACTTGTTAATGCTATGTTCAAACCGCAATTGGGAAAAACTATGGAAGTCTACGTCGACGACATGTTAGTGAAGTCCAGGAAAGCAGTGGATCACATTGAACACTTAGCAGAAATGTTCGCAGTCCTCCGGAAATACAGAATGAAACTTAACCCTCTGAAATGTACGTTTGGGGTCGAATCCGGAAAGTTCTTAGGCTTTATCGTCAGTGCTAGGGGCATTGAGGCCAGTCCAGCTCAAATTACCGCCTTAAAAGAAGTTAAAGCTCCTAGAACGAAGAAGGAATTGCAAAGTCTCAACGGAAAGGTCGCCGCTTTGAGTCGGTTCATTTCCAAAGCTACTGATAAATGCATCCCATTCTTCGATGCCCTGAAAAAAGGAAAGAAGAACTTTGAATGGACTCCCGAATGCCAAGAAGCCTTTGAAGAGTTGATCCGTCATATGGAAACGCCTCCGATACTTTCTAGGCCAGGCAATGGTGAGGATCTTCTTATATACTTGGCAGTATCATCTCATGCTCTAAGTGCAGCGCTGATACGGGAAGACAAAAGGATTCAACATCCAGTTTACTATATCAGCAAAAGACTCACTGGGGCAGAGCTGAATTACTCCAAGTTGGAAAAACTCGCCTATTGCCTACTAGTTGCATCGAGGAAACTGAGGCAATATTTCCAAGCTCATCCTATCAAAGTACTCACTGATCAGCCTCTAAAGCAAGTCCTGTTTCGCCCTGAAACTTCGGGTCGTCTTCTAAAATGGAACATTGAACTTAGTCAATATGACATTACCTATCACCCCCGAAAAGCAATCAACGGACAAGCTTTAGCTGATTTCATTGCAGAATTCACAGTGAAAGATAATGGTAAGGAAAAAGCGATCAATGATTCTCCAATCCAGTGGAAGATGTATGTTGATGGCGCAAGAAATGACTACTGTTCTGGCGCCGGAGTGGTACTTGAAACTCCTGAAGGTCGATCATTATGTTATGCACTAAGACTGGAATTTCCTTCAACAAACAATGAAGCGGAATATGAAGCTCTTATTGCAGGTCTGAAAATCGCTAAAGAGCTAAACATTCGAGCATTACAAATTTTCAGTGATTCTCAGCTTATCGTATGTCAAGTCAAGAAGGAATTTCAAGCAAAAGGTGGAAATCTGCCTTCCTATTTGTTAAAGGCTTGGGAACTCCTATATGAACTCGATCACTATTCAATAAGCCACATTCCTCGTGAAGAGAATATGAAGGCGGATTCCCTCGCAAAGTATTCAAGTTCTGGTGAAGCTCAACTATTGGGATTGGTCCCTGTAGAAGTCCTTTCAGCGCCAAGTATAGACGAGATGGATATAGACTGGATTATGAATGTATCTCAAGAACAAGAGTCATGGATGACTCCAATACTGGATTACCTACTCAGGGGTTCTCTGCCAGAAAACTCGATAGAAAGACGAAAGCTTCTAAGGAAGGCCTCTCGCTATGTAATTCAGGATGGCCGATTGTACAGACGGGGATTCTCAATGCCATTGCTTCGATGTGTATCCCGGGAAGAGTCCAAAACAATCCTAGCTGAAGTGCATGGAGGAGAATGCGGTGATCATTCAGGTGGTCAAACACTAGCAAAGAAAATTCTCCGATACGGATATTTTTGGCCAGAAATTAATCGGGATGCCGCAGATTACTCCCGAAAATGTGACAAGTGCCAAAGATATGCCAAAATTCCTAGAGCACCTTCTACCGAACTCACACAGATGGTCAGTCCATGGCCATTTGCAATTTGGGGAATGGATCTCATTGGGCCGCTACCAACTGCTAAATCAGGGATTAAATATGCTATTGTTGCAGTTGATTATTTTACTAAGTGGGCTGAAGCTGAACCATTGGCTACTATCACTTCTAAGAAAATGATAAGCTTTGTGACCAAGAATATCATTTGCAGATACGGTGTGCCTCAGAAAATAATCACAGACAATGGTACTCAGTTTGAAAGTGAGGAATTCCAGGATTTTTGCAAACGATTCAAAATCCAGAAAAGCTTTTCGGCAGTAGCTCATCCGCAGGCAAACGGGCAAGTGGAAGCAGTGAACAAGATCATCAAATCAACCATCAAAAAGCAACTCGAAAGAGCAAAAGGTGGTTGGGTCGATAAACTACCACTCGCACTATGGGCATACAGAACTACTCACAAAACTGCAACTGGGCATACTCCTTTTTCGTTAGCATACGGATCGGAAGCAATGATCCCGGTTGAAACAGAGGTCCCTTCACACAGAAGAATCCATTTCAATCAAGCAGAAAATGAAAAGCTGCAACTTGAAGCGCTGGATCTCCTTGATGAAAAAAGAGATGAAGCTAACCTCAGAGTTGCAGCTCATCAGCAAAGGATAGCCAGACATTTCAATTCCAAAGTTCGTCAACGCAGCTTTGAAATTGGAGATCTAGTCCTGAAAAGAATTATGACCGCGACAGGTGTGTTTGGGCCAAATTGGGAAGGACCATATGTAGTAGGTCAGAAGCTTCTTGACGGCACATTCAAGCTCACCACTGTTGATGGAGAGCAAATTCCAAGGGCATGGAACAGCAACCACTTGCGTCCATACTTTACTTGAAAATTTTGTTGAAAAATTGTAAAAAGAATTATGGATGTATGATTCTTGTAATTGAAAGCAATTGTGAAACTGATGCAAGTAGATAATAAAAAATATAAAGTGGATGTAGGCCCAATTTCATGGCCGAACCACTATAAATCTTGTGTTCCTTATTATCATTAGATGCTTGCTTTGTTTTCGATATAAAAATACATAAGATGTATTGCTAAAATGTCAATTTAAATGTTTGCAGACCATGGAAATAAAACTTGCGCATAATAAGACTGAGCGATTCTCACCATCATTCAACAAACAAATTTCAAGTCACAAAGACCCCGAATTCAAATCCTAGATAGGAAATACTTCAATTGAACGGCTAATGATTTCGATAGAAATGAGCCCTTGCTGATAAATTGAGATCGTTTGAACAAACAAACATCCAATTAGGAAGCTAGTGCCCGTTCTCACGAACTTGCCTGGCAATGAAGTACACTTCCTTGGATTAAACAAGCCACTTGTGAGAGAAAGGGGAATGAAAACTTGAAAAGGAAAAAAAAAAAAAAGAGGATCGCTGAAAAGGCATAAGCAAGTGAACAGAGGAACAACCAAAGCTACCATCAGCGGCACAAGTCCTCTTCGGAGGCGCAACTCTTCGGAGGATAAAAGACCTCTAATGGGTCATACGCCACAAAAAAGAAAGTTCTCTACTCAACAAAAAAGATTGGAGGAGTCATGACCCTCCAACCATGAGAGAGTAACTTCCAGGCGATGAAATCCCTCTCTGAGGCACATTTCACCAGGAGTTGAAGTGTTATAACCGCTCTTCGGGATTTCACTTCACCAGAGTTGAAATGTAAACAAAATAAAAGCCCTCTTCGGAGGCCCATTTCACCAGGAGTTGAAGTGTTGTGACCGCTCTTCGGAATTTCACTTCACCAGAGTTGAAATGTAAACAAAATAAAAGCCCTCTTCGGAGGCCCATTTCGCCAGGAGTTGAAGTGTAACAACCGCTCTTCGGAATTTCACTTCACCAAAGTTGAAATGCAAAAACAAAGACCTTCTTGAAAGCACACGTTTCACCGAGATTGAAATAAAACTTCCAAGTGTTGAAACGTGAAAAGGCTTTCTTCGAAGGCACAACTCTTTGGAGGTACACGTTTCACCGAGATTGAAATAAAACTTCCAAGTGTTGAAACGTAAAAAAAATCCCTCCTTAGAGGTACAACCCCCTCCCGGGGACACAATTAAGAAGAAAGACCTCTTCGGAAACCCACGTTTCACCGAGATTGAAATAAAACTTCCAAGTGTTGAAACGTGAAAAGGATTTCTAAGGCATAACTCTTTGGAGGTACACGTTTCACCGAGATCGAAATAAAACTTCCAAGTGTTGAAACGTGAAAAAATCCCTCCTCAGAGGTACAACTTTCTATATATAAAAAAAAATCCTCATCAAAAGCGTACTTTAACTTTCAAAGGAAAAGTAATTTGCCTGCTATGGGAAATGATCGTAAAAAGAAAAGAAGTTAAAGTACCCTTCAGAGGTCCGCTTTACCACATAGAGGAATTCACTTGGTGAAATATGCACGTAAGCAAAAGAAAAAAGTGATTTCTTCGAACGACAAAGCGTAAAAATTTATACGAAGGGAGTTGTACTCTATAAAAATTTTCTTTAAAGAATAAAATAATTATTCTTTAGCAAATAAGAGTGCAAGTCCCCTCGAAGGGAGTAGTATTGCAGCAAGCTTAAGGTATGGGGGCAACACGGTATAGTAGTATAGATGCATCAGTAGAGTAATACTCAAGCAACATACCATAAGCCCGCTGCAACACTATATAAACAAACTTGTGCAAAAATAAATAGTAAATGCATTCTCAAATTCAAACAGAAATTTGTACAAACGAAGAATCATTTTATTCAACTATAATGCAGATACAGGTTTCAAAATAAAAGCGGGGGCCGGTACCCGCACAACTCTCGGCCAGTTCATACAAAAAAAAAAAAAAGCTAAAATCTTCACTTCTTCTTCCCTCCTTTGGACCCTTTACTCGGTCGAATAACCAGCTTTTCAGGTCGGCCAGTGGTTATAAGGGAAGTAGGAGAGGCAGGTGTAACCGGTTCAACTTCCGGCTCCTCTTTAGTGGCGGTGATTTTCTTCCCCCTCCTCTTTGATGTCCCACGCTTCTCTCTCCTTTGTGAGGAAGACTCACTCCCCGGAGTGACAAGTTTTGATAGAACAATGTCGTCAGAAGGAGTCCGTTCCGGGGAAATGTCACCTCCCTCAGGTCTCTCATCTTTCTGCTCTTGCGAAGCGATGGGATCATCCAAGCCGTGAAGAGCCTCTATTTGTTCTTCCTGTGATCCAGGTTGCGAGGCAGAAGGAGGCGCCACTTGAAGAGATGAAGGAAGGATAACCGGGGGAGAAGAAGCTTGAGTTTGGCTCGGTGCTTTCACTACAAAGGAGAAAAAACTTAAAATATCAGTATCTTTCGAAAAGAGAGGGGATGACGGCTCGTCGAAAGTCGGGAATTCATTGACATTTGAAGAATAATCAAAAGTCGGGAATTCATTGAAATTCGAAAAATAATCAAGAAGATCGTCAAGTTCACAAGGAGCAAACGAGCAGTTCACCACTTGGACTGGTCCGGTGTCAAGTTTACCTGGGGCAGTTGGATCTCCGATGCTGATTTCATATCGCTGCGCTTCGTTGCTTTCACCGCCTTCATCCCCGCCTTGTGCACTTGTAGTTTCAGTTACTATCTTAGTCGCAGGCGGAGTGTAGGAGCTAGAACCCGTGATGTCAACCACGGGAGAAACTGGAGGTTGGACAGAGGGAGTAAGTGGTAATTCCTTTCCAGAATGTTCCTCTTCCGCCATTCCAGCTCTCATCCTGGCAAGTTGTTCTTGCCCCTTCACAAGAGCAGCGCGAGCTTCCTCATCCAGGTAACGCGCCTCAAAATCTTCATCACCATACCCGGCGTCTTTAAACATGCTAAGAGCAGCTTCCCACACCTCGGCCAGGGTGATTTCATATTTAGGACCAAGAAAAGAGAGGCTGCCGCGTCCCAAGACACAGTGTACATAAAAATCGAATAAAGTCGAATTGATGTCGGTTTCCATGGTCTGAACAGTTTCTTCGGCTGCAATCTTACCAGCCATGGCCTCATCTCGATCTTTTTCGGTCTGAGCAAGTTGGGCTTTTAGCGCTTCAATCTCCATGTCCCGGGCGCTCAGTTTATTCTACAACTGGGTGACATCAGTGCGGTGGTTCTCTACAGCTTGCTCTAGCCTCTCAGCTTTAGCTTCGGCGTCCCTCTGGCTGGCGTGCGCATCTCGCACTTGTTTTTGCAATACCTCTTCTCTTTGGGTGTAAGTATTAGTAGAAGAGGCAAGATCATCTTTGAGCTGCTTTACTTCGGCTTCGAGTTTTTCATTGTATTCGGCTATCTCCTTCATCTCAACGTTGTGTTGATCAAGAATCTTCTGCCACTCTGATTTATCATTTTCCATGGTCAGCATTGCTTCGATGTTAGCCCGATTAACTCTTTGAAGTTCATCAACAAGCTTTTGCCATCCAGACATTCTGTCAATATCAAGCCTGACAGCATCGAGATTTCTGTACATGGCTTCCTTGTCGATGGGGACCAAATCAAGGTCGAAGCGTACCCCCCTCAAACACCAATTCGGGAATCGGCTCTGCAAAGTCGGGGGGCCCCTTTCAACATGGTATGAAGGCCTGTTGAGGAGTGTTTGAATGGCACTTCCTTCAAGAGCAGGAGATTTGGAAGGGATGTCAGTAGAAACTGAGGCGCCAAGTCTCTCAGATGTCACAGGCGCGTGTTCCTCGCCAAGTTTGGTCCGCTTTCTCGAATCCTCAATATGGCTCTTCCCCCTATCATCATGCGTTTTACGTTTATGGGAATCATCACCCCTTGGGAAGGATTCGTATCGCGTGCCTGCTCCCTCGTGGCGTTCTTCATACTTTCTCCTCTCCTCAGCTTTTCGCGCAGCTCTCTGCTCATTGGTCTCTCTGGAATCGGTATAGTATTGCTTGTAATCATAGCTGCCACGCCCTCCATAGCGTCGAAAGTCTTTGTAATAAGAACCGCTGCCGCTGCGCCCCATAGAGGAATCTGAAAGGCAAAAATAACAAGTCTTAAAAACTTCCAGAGAAAAGAAGTTAAATGTGAACAAATGCCAAAAAATCCTAAGTGTTGTGTGATGTGCAAGCTACACGCATTAAGCTACAAACCACTCTTTGGTGTAGAGGTGATGATAGCTTGGGTATGAGGAGTTGATGTTTGTGTTGGCGTTTGTCGAAGAAGAGACGTCGCCTCAATTACAGGAGAGATAGTTTTAGATACGTCATCTCTAAAAAGCTCCTGCGAAGTCACTATTATGTCGCTCAACCCCTCGTAAACATCGTCACCACCATGCTTGGTGGGACTTGTTTTCTCAATTCCTGCATCAGCTAATCCCCCGAGAGGCTGTGAAGGTTCTTCTTCTTCCTCGATCGGGGCAAGCACCGTCTTACTGGATGACCCCATAATGTCGGTAGAAGTGGAACACTTCACCAATGAAGCTTCAATATTAGACTCTTTTGATGCGAGTTGTTCGACAGTAACCGGGGCGTCAGGAGTTTTCGTCGGGGAATCGGGAACTTCTGTTGGAACTTCATGAGCATGCGTAGAACGAGAAGCATGTAGAAGCCCGTATTGGTGTAAAAATTCATCATTCAGCAGAAATTTTATGCTCCTTTCTTCCGCAGCCACGGCACTCAACCTCTCGAAAACTTGTTTATGAATCGGATCTCTAGCAGGGGGTGGTAGTGCTAAAAACAGGAAAAGAATGAAATTAGCAGCTGAGAGTTCAGATCTCGAGAAAGTTTCAAAACGGAAAAAGTAGAGACAGGAAATCTTACTTCCCACTCTCCAGATGGCATAAAACCCTGGAGGGCAGCGAACAAAGAAAAACTGATTCAAAAATCCGTGAGCGCTTTCGGAGAGATCAGTAATAAGTTTGCGATTTCGAGCGCTTCTTACAACCACGATGGAGGGATGGTCTTTAGTTTTCGTGAACGAGCAAAAATAGCAGATCTCCTCAAAGCTTGGTAACCGATCCAAAACTCTCCTGGATAGAACACATAACCCCATCAGAATGGCGTAGCCATTGGGGTGTAATTGGAATGGAGAGATAGACAACCGAAGCAGGAACTGTTGGAGAAAGTCGTTAAAAGGAGGAATCGCCCCACTTAAGCACATTTGGCGATTGACTGCAACAAAGCCATAGGGAGGATTGTCAGCAGTGTCATTTGGCCCCGGAAATAAGATGTCGGCATCATCAATGCCAAACTGGACGCGCAGTTGGTTAAATGCCCGCTGATTCAAAGTTGTGGATGTCCTCTCCGGAGGGTTGTCTATAGGGATGGCTACTGGAAAGACATCTTCAGCTTGGTCCATCGGCTCTTCTTGATGAGAGGTCATTCTACACAAGCAACTGGATGTTCAAATGCGAAGGTACACGTTTCCTAAAAGTGTGAAATGCTGTGCAGAACTAATGAAAATAAACAAGTAAATATAACTGAAGTTAAGCTAGTTGGCAGTTGGTTGACTACCAAATTTCAGGACTTATTAACTTAAAAGTTCAGGTGTGGTGTTAGTGCAAACCGGTTAATTTCAGTTGACTGTTTCAATATTGCATTAGCATTCTACTTGGATTTGTTGATTTAGAGCACTTCTTTCACATAATTTGTTTAAATTAATTATCTGCTATAAGCTAATCTGTCATTTGATGTGGGCAGTCAATGGCAGTATATTCGTCCCAATTTTCTGTAAATATTGTGTTGGACAGATTGTTAGCCTGCAAGTCAAGGTAATCCGTCAATGAACGCAATAAAATTCAACAGTCCAAAGTTAATGCAATGGTCCAGTGTTCAAACAGAGTTCACACAAGTCATAACCCATCAACGGTTCAAAGGTTCTGAGTTGGCAGTGTCCTAAGTCATGAGTCATGGAAATAAGGAGATTTTCTCCAAGTTTTGTCTCGGCAACGACTCAGGGCTTAGGCCGTGGAGTATGTTAAAAAAGCTCAGGTTCAATGGTTTCGTCTCGGCCACGACTCAAGAGTTTTGTCCCGGTCACGACCCATGGATTTTGTCGTAAAATTTGATAAGTCGGATTAAAGTCGATAGTAAAGGCTACTGGGTCGCATGGAAGCCACTGAGTCGTACACGGCTTATGGTTTAAGTCGTGCACGGTTTAAGGGATAAGTCACGGGAAAGTAGCAAGTACTGAGTCGTGCACGGCTTATGGCTTAAGTCGTTCACGACTTATAGCTTGAGTCGTTTGTGGTTTATGGCTAAAAGCATTAAGTCGTGTACGGTTGTGATTACAAGGTATTTCAGAATCAGTGGCCGAAAAGCAAAACCAACTAAGTCGTGAGATCCTAAGTCGTTTCCTCAACCAATCAACCCCTTTCTAACCCGTTAACCCGTTAAGAACTTCCTCATCTCCTCCGAACCCACGGGCCAGTCAAATCAAGACATTGTAATTCATCATCTTCTCCTCACATCATCAGAAAGCACCCAAAAAACCAATTCGAGTCGCTTCAAGTGTGCGGCGAATCAAACGCGATGCTATAATCTAGAGGATCACAACAACAACGTAGCCAACAATGATCAAAATCATTCACAACTCAAATCAAAGCCCAAGTGAGACATGCGGCGGTGATTTGGGAACCGGAAGCGAAAATTTGTGCCCTAGCAATGGACGTTGTTGGATTGAAGTTCGAAATCACTTACGCAATGTAGTGGAAAGGATGGATTGATGATCAATTAACTTGGATTCGCCTTCGAAAGGTTGAAAGGTCTCTAATGGCAGATGCGGCTCTGGGATAAGTAATAAGAAGTGAGAAAGAGGAGAAGCGACTCAAGCATTTTTATACCTGGAAATGTTGGGACTCGATTCGGCACGGGTCATGATGAGTCGAAGCACACGACTTACGACTTAAGCGTGTGCTTCGAGGGGCAAATGTTAACCCCGTTCCAGCATACGAGCTAAAAGGCCTACGAGTTAGAGGCGTCAACGGGTTAAGACTTAAAACGACCTACGACTTAAGGTGCCTAACGACTTAGGAGACCTCACAACTTAAGGAAAGGACCGACTCAAAGAATCCCCGACTCAACTATTATGCGACTCATGGGAGTTTCTAAACTCAGCGACTCACGACTTAAGGAGCCTAATAAGTTAAAGCATTAGCGACTCATTGAAAGGACGACTTAGGGAAAGTACCGACTCATTTGACCTGGCTCCGACTCATCAAAGACCGACTCATCTGATCACGACTCATCCACTTAAGGTCTTACCGACTCATTGGAGCTACGACTCAGGAAAAGTCCACGACTCAACAAGCTAACGACTCAAGAAACCTACGACCTAAGGAACCTGGCGAGTTAAGGAGATTCTATGAGTTAAGGATGGCACGACTCAGGGAGGTTTACGACTCAAAAGATAAGTCGACGCACGACACAAGACTCAGAGGCAAGTTCAGAGTCATGCTGCAAAGGGGTGACTCGTAGATGACTCACGACTCATCATGAGTCGGTCACGACTCATCATGAGTCGGTCACGACTCATGACTTGACAGTTTCAGCCTAACATTTTGCCTATAAATACATGGCCATATTCAACATTTGGGGGACTTTTGGGGGGACTGACTTCCTAGGCGCCATTACTCTGCTGTTATCTCGACTTCAAGCAACACTCAAACAACACTTCCATCACTCCAATCACCAAAGACATTTCGACAAATCTCAAGAAGAAAAATAACTCATTCATCATGCATTCGAAGGATTCTTCTACATCGGGGTTTGAGATATTTGTCTAAGTGTGTTGTAATCAGAGTTGATTGTAAAGAATTGTAACTAAATCAGCAATAAAGAGCTTTAAAGTGGACGTAGGCTTGATCCTAAGCCGAACCACTATAAATACTGTGTCTTTTATAGCTTTCCTGTGATTTCTTTGCATATACTTTGTTCCCGTACCAACGGGTGGTGCTTTCACAATTTCCATCTATACACTGGGGTGTTAGCGTTTATTTTCTAGCGTTAACACACACCAACTCCGTTATCTGTGGGGAATTTTAGAGTCAAACACCATGGAGCAAGAACAGCTTAGAATGCAGCTAGAGTTGGTCGGCCCAAAAAGGCGTTGTAAGCAGAAAATTCGTCAACAATTATAAAGGTTTGCTTTTGAGCCACTTTCCTCAATCCCTTTCCAAGCTCTACAAACAAATCAATGTTCCCAATCGGCTGTTTGGGTTCTCCAGTAAACCCAGCAATCTTAAGTGATGAAGCTTGAACATCAGCCATCAGAATTTTCATTTGATCGAAAGTCTTCTTAAAGAGGATGTTGCATGAAGCTCCACAATCAATCAGAACCCTTCTCACAGTTGCCGGCCCAATACCAGCGGATATGACCAAATGATCTATGGTCGGAGCCTCGATTCCCAAAGAATCCCTGGCACTGAACACAATATCATCTATGGAAGTCTTTTGTTGCTTCAAAGGCGCAGCATTCTCTAAAACAAAAACATTCTCTTCAACTGGAACATGCCTCAAGGCCCGGGCATACCTTTCCATCTCGCCCCAGCTTTTGCCTGCTGGGTGAGGTCCTCCACTTATTATATTGATGACAGGCCTTCTGATTCGTGTTCCATAGCCTTCTCACTTGAGCCAGGACGGTGAGCGGGACCTTGTTGTCCTTGAGTTGATGAAGCTGGGGCATTTTTGTTGCTTTTCACATACTGCTGGACTTTGTTTTCCTCTAAGAGTCGTTCAATTACCTCTTTCAATTGGCGGCATTCATTGGTATCATGCCCGGGCTGGTTGTGGAACCGACAGTACTTTCCACTTTTTTCCATCTTAACCGCAACTCTCATTTTAGGTGGGGCCGGATAATTGACATCATCTTTAGTTGCAAAGTAGATGTTTTCAGGGGTATCGGTCAAGGGTGTGAAATTGAAAGAACGACCTTTCTTAGCGTTTCCCTGTTTCTTTCCGCCGTCATTCCCCCTTTTCTGAGCATTGGATTCCTTTTTGTCTGGAGCGTTACTATCATTCTTAGTTTCTGCTGATGCCACCTTAGCCGGTGCTTGAAGGCTTTCCAGGCGCATGAACTCGTCGGCTTTTTTATAGAATTTATCGAGTGAATTTGGTTCTTTCATTTTCAACCATTCTCCAAACTTGCTCGATTTATCCATTGCCCTCATCAAGTATGTTAAGACCATGCGTGGCTCAGCATTATCAATCTCGGCCAAAGCTATGTTGAATCGATTTAGAAACGATTTGATGGATTCCCCCGGGTTTTGCTCCAGATTTGACAATGACATTATATCCTTTGCTTTAGAGGCGTACAACCGAAACTGCTCCTTGAACTTCTTAGTTAAGTGCGAGAACTGATCAATGGATCTAACTGCCAGCTTGGTAAACCATAATAAAGCTACTACTTCCAAATACACCGGGAAGTATCGGCACTTAATCCCATCGGATGCCCTGGCGCCAGTCATATGCCAGTCATACTTATACAGAAATTCGTTAGGATCACTTGTTCCTTTGTAAGCTGGAATAGTGGGCGGAACAAATTTTCTCGGGAATTCAGCTTTCAGAATCCTCTCGGTGAATGGAGTTTTGCTTGGAGCAAAGCCCCACTCTTTCTCATCCTCATCCTTTCGCATACTTTCTTTCATGATTTGGCGGACCATCCCTGAAAAATACTCTTCATCATCCACAGGCCCTGTGGGGAAAACGTCAGCCATTCTTTCAGAGTTCTGCCTTGACAGTCGTTCACGAAGGGTCGGTTGAGGTCCCGATCCTCCATCCTGAGGAAGTAGCCTTTCAACGGGGCTTACCGCCCTTTGAGAAGTATTCCCTCTAACATCCTGAGCTCTATCAGCAGAGTTTCCTTCTTTATTCGTTGGCTGACGATTAGCCTCGAGCAAATCATTTAGCTTATTTAATATCAATGTATTCTGAGCATTCTGAGCCTCTAATTGTGCATTCTGAGCATTTAACTGTTGATTCAATCCCAAAACCACAGCGTCCAATTCCGCTCGCGTAACTCCCACAGTTGGAGTTGTCTGACTCAGAGGAGGAGAAGTGGCGGTGTTCTCTTGAACATCATCAGATCTGGCAGATCTACGTTTCCTTCTGGGAGCCATAATTTCTGTTACACTTCTGGTCTTAACGGAGATTCTTTCCTCAATGTTTGGTGAAGCAATGATGTAAATACCCTGAGTTCGATCCTCTCAATGAAAGCACCAAAAATGTTAACGTGAAAATCTGACGCTAACACCTCGGTGTGTGTAGAAACGATGTGAAAGCACCACCCGTGAATACGGGAATCAAGAAATAACAGTACATAACTGAAAATGTAGTAAATGAGCACAGATTTTATAGTGGTTTGGCTTATGATCAAGCCTACGTCCACTTCAATCCTTTTTATTGTCTATCGGATTACAACTTATTACAATCTCTTTCAATTACAATCCAATTCAATTCAAGAAACAAGTAGCTAAGGAAAACATCGATATGACAGAGTTCTTTGAATCCATGATTGAATGTATTGAATTCCTGTGCGAAGTTGATCTAAGCGTCTTGCGTGTGCTTGAAGTGATGGAGTGTAGATTGCTTTGAAGATAGTGAAGTTTCAATGCCTTGAAGAAAAATCATCCAAAAGTCCTTTGAATGTTGGAGATGGTCACGTATTTATAGGCAAATCTGGATAAGAATTTTTCACCCAAGTCCTGAGTTGTGACCGACTTACGCTAAGTCGCGGCCGACCTATAGAGGCAAATCCATGGTCCAAAGTCATGAACGAGTCAATAGAATGCGACTTGAGTATCACGGCCTTGTATTTCTACTCAGCAGCTTTAGATCGTGGACGACTCACGCCAGGTCATGAGTCGTGTACGAGTTAAGGGGCCACGATGTAAAATGATGAGGTATCCGGTCCACTTGCTTATGTTGTGAACTACCTATCATAGGCCTAAAGTCGGTCTGCCCCATGAGTCGTGAACTCCATGAGTCGGCCAACACCTTTGAGGCATTAAGGTTATAACCCGGTGAGTCGCTGTTTCTTCTGAGCCGTTAAGTCGGCAATCAGTTGAGTCGTCATTCATTTTAGGTCGGCATCAAGCTAAGGCTATTGAGTCGGTAATCATTGTGAGTCGTGAGCTTGGTTTGAGTCGCTTGAGCAGAGGAGTTAACATATACCTTTCCTTACATAGGTTTTCATATTTACTTTTATTCAATTTATTTCCAAATTTGAATATTAAATTTTATCTTCCATTTATAACTGATTCATATCATTATTTACATTAGATTCATATCATTATTTACATTAGATTCATATCATTATTTACAGAGTCTCCTTTGTACGGAGGAGCTTTTACAATTTGACAAGAGATATAAATATATATACATCGACCCACACGGTCGGAAAAAGCAAAAACAGTTCATATTTCCTATTTTTTTATTGAGTAGGCGTACCTTATTTAGCATTTTAAGCGTGCAGCTTATTAATTTAAGCAATTAGCGCAATCCAAACCAGCCAAACGGCCTTCAGGTACCTGTACTTACTCAATTTAAATATGTAAGTTCCATATATAGAGAATTTACTAACATTCTACTTACTTTCAACTGTAACACTTCAATGCTAAAAGAAAGGCATTCAAAATAAATTCCACAAGCAATTTATATGTTTTCCAACCTAATTCAATTGCTTTCAACCAACTCATAAGCCATTTCATTCAATTTTATTGGGTTACAACTCAATTGCTTATATTCAATTTGTTTTTAATCTAATCAAGCTCATATTCAATTTAATTGATTCTAAAATCAATTTATTAAATCTCAATCAACTCACAGAAATTCAATTACTTTAGTTTACGCCAAACAACAATCACTTTTACGCAAATTGGTGATATCCACTTGAATAGATAATTACGTAAATTTTATAACCATTTTAAATTAATTTCTGACTCAATTTGTTTAATTCAATTCCACTTTAATTTATTCACAACCATTTATCATTTAGCTCGACACATTCCATTCTTGGATACTTCTAACCATTCCCAAATTAATTAAATCCAAGCTTTTATTTAATGGGCTTTCACTCTTATTCAAAATCAAACTTCCATAAATTTTAAACTTAAGTGAATTTACTTTAGTTTATTCCAACATCAAACTTAAGTTTACTTCTATTTGATTCTCATTTAAGCAACTTCCATTAAATTCAGTTAGCCCATTCATTTTAAATTTTAAAATTTTAAATTCACCTTCTCAATTCTCGAAATAATATCCAAGCACATATTCAACACATTTATACTTCAAATTAATGTGCCACCGAACATAAGTTCAGTCTGATAATCCAATTCCAATCACAACTTTGATTTAGTTTTTATTCAATCAGACGTCATCCATTTATTATTTAACTCAATTAACTCGTCTTAAATTTTTAATTTACCTACTTAATTCGTTATCGAATTTATTTTATTAATACAAGGCTATTCTCAATTTATTTCTATTCACTTGGATTCTGTTTTGCAACTCAAACCATTTCTATTATAATCACTTCTCTTATATCCAATTTACTTGCAAATTTAATTAAATATTATTCAAATCACCTTTGAATTTTATTTGTAAGTCAACCATCACATTCTCAATCCAACTCTATTTTATTTCCATTTTATAGCATCTTCACTTATGCAATTCATTATCAAATCCAAGTTGAATTCTATTTACAATTCTAATTCACTTTTCAAACTCTATTATTAATTTACAATCCATTTGTTTAACCACGTTAAATTTTCTTAACATACTTTATCAAATAATTTATTTAGCTGATTTTCTTACTTCCATTTTTAATTTAATAATCGATTTTTAATTACAAAGAATCACTTCATTAAATTTTCCCTAGTTTCAATTTTATTTTATAATTTCAGTTTGGGTTTCCCTTGATTTTCCAAAATTCCAACCTTTTACTTTAAAATCTTAGAAAAGCTTTTAAATTCACATAATACTATTAAAATAGCTCTTTATAGAAATGCTTTTTATAACTCGATGTCTCAACCAGTCCATCCTTGTTCTCATAGAAATTCAGTCATACGTTGATCAGGCGTAGGACTGAAAATCTATAAGTACTTGGTAAACCCGTTTCAACACCAAGTGAAAATACTTGAAAAATAATTTTATTGAAAATATAGAAAACAGTTTTGTTGAAAATAGAAGAAATATCTTTGGTGACAATGCTCTGAAAATCATCACCCCCATCCATGGTCACAGTTACATCCCAGGGTTACGTTGCCGTCGCAGCAAAAGTCCATGTAACTGCAGGCTCTCCGCGGCCTCTCAATTGCGCCATGGATCCCACACAACAGATCGCAGTTACATCCAGGGTTACGTTGCCGTCACAGCAAAAGTCCATGTAACTGCTGGCTCTCCACAGCCTCTGATTTTCGCTGTCAAAATGAAATCTCTCCACTCCTACATAGGTCGCAGTCTACCGATGAAAAATCAAACATAGACCGTTGGCTCTCAGCGGCTCACACGATTTTCGCTATGATACCATAGTATTGCAGTCTACCGATACAAAATCAAACATAGACTGTTGGCTCTCAGCGGCTCACACGACTTCCACTATGGTACACTACTCATAATCCCCAGGAACTAGTTTTGTCCGGACTCCTCCCAGGATCAACTTTAGAACCTCTCCCTTAGAGGCTCAAGGCAGTACCACCCAGTGGTACTCCTGAGAAGTTCATTTAAAGGGAGCGCCTTTTTTTCCCAGAGCCATCATCAAAACATTTTATACTATACACATATAGTATCTTCAAATCATACACCTAGTATGATATCATACAAAGCTCCTTTACACAAAATCGATTATCCCAAAATCGATAATTCTCAAACTAGGCTTTCAAATTCAATATTGATTTTACCCAAAATCAAAAGCCTTTCCAAATCCAAAGGTTCCGAAAACCTTTTCCTAAATTCCTTATAAGATCCTCTATATATATATATACAGATATATAAAATTTAAAAACTTTGGATCTTTTCAAACTTGTATAAAACTCTTTTTATACTTCAAATACCTTCAAAAATCCTTTTCTTCCGGCTATAGATCTAACAAGGAAAGATTTATCTTATATAACAAAGATATACATGACTTTGTTTATTCAAAATCAAATATTCAAATTTGATTACTCTTTCAATATCAATTTTATTCAAATCCGTACGATGTACACCTAACAACCGTACGCTATACTAATCTGATCGCTCACTCGATCACACAATTTCACTTTCGAACTAGTATCGTCCACCTGACTTCCTAGTGCGGACTCAGATCTGGTTTCTTGATTAGAAACCATCATTCTCCTTGCATAGCCACAACCATGATAGAGAACATCCAGAACCAATCAACAATCCATATCCAGGTTCGCCGTCGAAAATCGAGGGATAAATCCCGACTCGGATCGATATAACTATCTCGAAATTCTGTGCTCGAATCTAGATCAAATCACTATGCGAATAGAATAATATACGTACATCCCATGTATTTAACTTCATTGATCATTAGCCAAATCAATTTCCTTTCCATTCACATTCACTTAAATCTCCACTCACTCATTCACATTTGCTTTAATCCCCATTTGGACAATCACTTCAATTCTTATCTCAGTTGGGTATTTAAATCAATAACAGTTTAAACTCCGTCCAGTTTATATGTAGAAAATAGCTTGAAAATTTTAAAAATAGATAAGAAGTTGAAAAATAATCATTAGTTTGCAAAATAGCTATAAAATAGTTAACTAATTGTAAGTTAGTTGGAAAATAGTTAAATAATTTCATAAATTTTAGATAATTGCAAAATAGTTGTAAAATAAAAAGTAGTTTGTGAAATAGTTAAAAAAAATAGTAATTAGTTTAGAAAACAGTTGAAAAATGTTTAAATAGCTCCAAAAATAATGGTAAAACAAATATATAATATGTTAGTTTTAAAAAGAAAGGTTGCATATATTTAATAGCTTAGAAAAATAAGTTTATAATTTACATTAAAAACAATCAAGAGCCAACTGTTCACTTTCCCAACAATCCAATTTAAATTTCCATTTAAATCGACCCAATTCCAACTCCAATAACTCCAAATTCCATTAGACTTGATTAATCCCCAATTCAAGTTGAATCAATCTTGATTCCTTCCCAAATTTAAATCAAATTCTGGTTGATTTTAATCCTGTTCAATTTTAATTATATTTTTCTTATTATTCCAATCAATCGGAATTATTATCAATTTAATTTCAAAATCCAAATCACTTCAATTTAATCCAATCAGATTTCCCATTTAAATTTTTTAAACTTATACATCTTCAATCACCAATCCATTTACTTCAAACCAAATTCAATTTTGAACTAATTCAATTTCAATCTTGAATTCAAATTATCTCGAATTATATAAATTCGAGTTAAATTCTCAAAGGTTGATTTACCTTTTTAAATCAAATTAACTTTTATTCAAAGTTTTTAATTAATTTAATTTCTGAATCCAATTCTCAAAATTCCACTTTATATTATCTTCACTTATATATTTCAAGGTTCAAATAATAATTCAACACAATTTTATTTTAAAATTTTAATTTATTATTCAATTTTATCTTCCAGTTTGAAGCCAGTTCTTAAACAAGTTTAATTTACAATTCAATTACTCAAATTTATTTTATTTATACAATACCATTCTCAATTTAAAGATTTTTATTAACAATAGAATGGTATCATCCAGTTTATTTTTAAATGTCCATCCATTCCCAATTTTTAAATCTCAAACCCGTTTTGAGATCACACAAATTTCCAATTCAAATCACCATTTAACTTTCCAAGTTAAATTCCAATTTAAAATAATTTGATAGCAATTTCTCTTCTAGAAACTCGAAAATGAACATCGATGATGCTGCAGTCATCACCGATGTTATTTTCTAGTGACCAAAAGAGTTCAATGCTTTTATCTCTCTAAAAACACTTCCAAATATTTTTGATTTCAAATCTCCCAGAGTACAAATTCAATACAAAAATATTTTTGTAATGCTATTATTTTTCCGAAACCTTTGGAAACCACTTCAAAATCCAAAGGAATTTTAAATTTTCCCAAAAATTCCAAATTTTCAACTTACTTTATTTTCACATATTCTCTGGAATTCTATTTCAATTTATAAATTACATTCACAATCTATATTTCAAATTCCATTTTGTTATGTAAGTTTATTCTTCAACTTTGGTTATAAGTTTCAATTTGGTCATATTTTATATTACTTCTTAACTTAATTCCAATAGTTTAAAAGGAAATGTTGCTATATATATCAAAATATATTTTTATATAAAATCATTAAAAATCTTTATAAACAAACAACAAGTACACACTCGTATATTTATACTCAACTCTTTCTAGAGTACCATGGACTCTAACAGAGCCAAGGTTCTCGCTTAACCTTCGGCTCTGATACCAAATGTAACGACCCAAAATTTCGATCCCGAAAATCCCAGATAGTTATGAAAAAGAAGAAAGAGATAGAAGAAGAATAACATCTCACATTCGCAGCGGATAAAATATAATAATAAATAAATACAGTTTACAAGAATACTATATCTGTCAATTACATTTTCATACATCAAGGTTTTACATATACACAGTTACTGAATATATACAGTAATCATGTCTCAGAAATACAATAATACTGCAGCGGAAATACTCTATACGTACTTGCCATCCAGCTCGCCTCTTGAGTTCCAGAACGTCCTAACCTGAAAATCTGTAATACTCGGTCTGACCCGAGCATTACACCAAAGTAACACCCGGGTCAGGCTGGAAACTAGCGTGAATAAACCCATTTAACACGAAATACCAAAATAATTAACTGATATAAACTTGGGTAACTTATATCAATTCAACAAATTCACAGTTTGTTATAAACAACGCTTATTACACCCGTCCATTTCTAAGTACCAAACTTAGATAAAACAATCCAATTCACTTAAATCATTTCATCCCAGCCTATTGATTTCACAAATCAATTTATAAAAATACGAAGTGGTTTTGGGTATTTCCAAATACCCGACCCCGGCCTCTTCGAAACTCATGTTCTCATTCCAAATTATTCCAGTGAAATACACAACATTCATATCAGAGATGTCAACTCATTCAAGCATTCAATACCAATCAGTCATCCATAAGCCATGCTTCATCACATACGAATTAATTCAATTGATTCAAATTGAATATCTAACCACATTCATTTAACATTGATTAACCAACATTCATAAGAAATTTCTTCATTTAACATTGATTAATTCCAAAACAATTAATCAATCACCCATTCCCTATTCATTCATCTTAATTAATCACCCTGAATTAATTATTCCCAACTAAAATCAAATGACTATCTCTAATTCATTCCACGCTATTAATTATTCTTAACCCAAAATCGATAAGTAATCTTAATTACCTCATAAATTAATTTAAACTTTCATCAATTACATTAATTCTTGATCTCTTATTTTAACGAATTTCCCATGAGTCATTTATTGTGATTAATCAATCAATCGTTGCTTACATCATTAATTACATAAATTAAGGGTTTCCAATTTTATTTTAATTTGTCCTAATCAGACTTTAATTATATTAATGAAACCACTTTATTAATCATTTTCGATTAATCCCAAACTATAATTAACTATCTTTCATTTACTTCACTTACAAATTAATTACTCATTATTTAACTATCTTAATTAATCTCTTGATTAAGTTCACAAAGTAATTATATTTTATTAATTTCATTAAGTAATTACTACTCACACCATCAAATGATTTTTCTGAATTACCTGTACGTAGTTAATTAACTTACAACTTAATTTATTATCTATTCAACCCTTAAATTACTAAGTTAAATAACCCAACCCATTAATTAATTGAATTAATTAATTATTCATTTAAATTATCCTACCTATTTAATGGATTACAATTCATTAAACCTTATTAATTTTAATGGAACCAATTTCTTATTTACGATTTAAGTTTAAAACTATTTAAACCCAAATGCTTCGAGTCAAACAACAAATTACTCGGAGACCATTCAATAAACCAAAACTACCAAATCAACAATTCTCAACACACACATCAAATCAATTCAATCATTCAAACAATTATTTTAATTGACTATTCAAATTTAATAATATCTCAGTTGAGTGAGATGTACTCACCTTTGATTCCTGTTAATTGCAATCCCCTTCATCTTGACTTTGGTTACATCATAATTTTGACCTTGTAAAAACATTTACAGTTTATCATCATTAGAACTAATCAATTTCCACTTATCATCAATTAATTAACCAATAATGTAATTTAAACTACCTCCTTGTTAAACAAATTATTATTATTAGAGACTAAGATAATTAAATAAGTTAATCTAATAAATAAATCTCCATTGTTTTAAAATTAAAATAATAAATGAAAAATAGGCATACATGTATTTTAAACTATATAGTAAAGAGCAAGCTATATACATTTTAAAAATCCACTTTTATAAGCACTGCAGTACTTAATTTTTCCCAACTTTACCTATATAAAATAAATTTCTGAACAATTCGAAATAACAAATTTCTCTATTGTAATAACAAAATAATATTTGCTTTACTGCAAAACAAGAATTGAACATCTTGTATTAATTTTAATTTTTTTTCTTTTCATATATTAAATTTGAACAAAATAAAATCTACAAATATGTACCTCACTGCCCAAACTCGTATGCTCGAGTACGAGCCTCCGATCATCTCTGCCGACATTGACGAAGACAGTCCCCATCGCCTCCGCCACTACCAAACCCTCAACCAAAGCACCTCGATACCCACCTGGAACCGCCATGACCTCCTTCCTCCGGCCTCGCGACCTAAGCCTTCACCGCCGCAACCTCTAAACGGCCTACCCATCTTCTTTCCGTCACGAGCGAACGCGAGTTCGCTTCATCTGCCGCCTCACCTCCCCATGCTCACGACCCTACACAACCACCGAAAATCGCAAGCCCTAGATCGATGAACTCGGGCTCAAGTCGAACGCGAATCAATGAATTTTCAGGCTCCTCATCTCGAGTTGATGGCGATCACGACTGCGTTTGTAAAGAATATGAATTCGATCGAAACACGGCTGAACTGCTGCGGCCATTTCTTTGATTTTTAATCAGCGAGATTTTTTTTATATATATAGTTCGATCTATTAGAAAGGAAGACGGGAAGATATTTCCCTGAAGTGGCTTCTGTTGCAAACTATAGTGAAATCATGTGAGTAGGGTGATGTAATTTAGACTTTTAATTTATTTTATATAATCGAATATTGGAAATATCTCGTGTTCCATAACGCAAAATTCCAATGCCCGAATCAGACTAACCGACAGACGACTATAAGGTTTTACCCGTATCCCGAATGCAATGGAACGGTTATCGGAAGCTAATTCGAACATATCAACGAGTTACGGAAGTAAACGATCAATTTTAAATTAAATCGATCCAAACGTTTTAGGCATTTCGAGCTGCAAGGGTCAAACGACAACTCCGATTGCAATGAAAATTGAAATCCAATAAAAATTAACTATTATGGATTCAATGAAACTGGTTTCGTCAAATTCCGAGACTGTGCCTCGGAAGGCTATTTTTGAATTCCATTTTAAACGATATATTATTAAAATTGAACAAATCACCTTTAAATTTAAATTTCAACTATTCTATTATCCTTAGTATCATCATTATAGATTTTATAAGCTTTCAAATTATTTAAACAGGCTTAGAAAATTCAGATTCAACAATTTACGCAATTTTCAATTATATAATTCAATATTGAACTATAAAATTCAATGATTTAATTATCAATTAAATATTGATATCTCGAATTCAAGTCAACATCAACTTGTAAATGTTTAAAAATCAATTTATTATTCCAATTTAAATTGTTAGAAATTCTGGGTCGTCACACTTTCATATACTTCAAAAGTTAAATTGGTCAAATTCGTTAATCAACTAATCGACTATCCAGTACAAGACAAAAACGATCGCATATGGAAACCAAGCCTCGTATACTTTTCCAATTTTCGCCTTTCTTAACTTACTGTCTCACGGTGAAGAGTGGAGCCGATTGGTTAGAGCACTATTTTCTCAGAACCTCAAACTCTAACACACTGGTGTCACCCAAGCCGTAAATTATAGGGCTCAAAGGTTCATTGGACACAAGGACTTTAGTAGACCCGGAAGGAGGGCCACGAGGATCGACGTAGTTAGCAGAAATCAAAGGTTGATTCAAAAGAAATCAAGATACACAAAGTTAAATTAGAGAAAACATGTCACATAAAGAACAGTTTTACATAGAGAATCTAACAAATTCACATAAAAATAATAATAATACATAATCCTCACTCTGTATTAAGATTTCTAATCCTATGTCTCTAAGTGAGGACTAACGGGTGGAAAGAGATTGCTCTGTAAAGTATACCACTATCGACGTAGTACAAAATCAATAAGGGCTTTTTCTGCTTAAACTATATGGTCGATTTTGGAAAGTCCCTTAGGTTTCGTCTCTAAGTTGCATGAATGGCTCATCTAACTCTTTTTCATGCATACGAATGCCGCAATACTAAGACCAAGATGATCTATTATCAAGGTTTGGAGTTTGTCCGTGCTTTCCTTTAGGAGTTTAGTAAATATTACATCCTAAAAGACTATAAAGAAAAAAGGAATGATGATGATATGGTCATTCATAGTACATTAGCGAAACAAGACGACAATTAATGAAATTGATGATAAAAAAATTAAGCAATAAATTCATTTTATTACATGTTGAGAAATTTTAAAAAATAAAAGTAGCAAAAATCTTGCAAGGTAAAGTATGTACATGAGCTTGAGAGGATTAGCTTGAGAGGATGAGGTAGCCTCAGTCATCTTAAACCACACGATTTCATCATCCTGTTTGAAAGAGGTATCCTAGGAGGCAGAAAAAGAACCTTTCTCTATAGCTTGCTCCTTAACCCCTCAACCCGGCAACAAGCAAGAGCATCTTGATTTTTTTCAGGGTCTACTAGGAAACTAAGGTCAACCTCGACGGAAGTATCATCTAAGCGATCAACAAAAATTTGACGCTTAACCGCTCCGTATAACTTGTAATGCACCTTGTAGGTGATCTGTGAAAGCCTTTCTTCGATTCATCCAGCGCCTTCTCTTTCTCCCCACCTCTCGACCCTTCAACGCCAAGGCCTCTTCCGCCGTCTTCGTCGCCTCCACCGCCTTTTTTTCTCTCTCAACCCGGCAATAAGCAGATCATCTTTGATTTTTTCGAGGTCTAGCAGAAAACTAAGATCAACCTTAGCAGAAGTATCATCTAAGCGATCGGCAAAAATAGATGCTTAATCACAATTATAACTTGTAAGGCACCTGATAGGTGATGTAACGATCCATAAATTTTTAATAATTTTTTTTTGTTTTATTTATTTAATTATTAATTGAATTTTGTGTAATTCTAAATAATAAAATTTTGAAATAAAAATTAAATATTTAAAATACACATATTTAAACATAGCAACTGGTAAATTTTGATCAGATAATATTAAAGTTTAATTCATTGTGTAATTCTATTTTAATTTATATCAGTTAATATTTGATGATAATAAAATGTTTTCCAAACCTGAATATTTTTCTATAAAAAAATTATAAATCATCTTCTGAGCAAGACGTCATAGTTCGTTTCTCCAAATTTTGACAATTATTGCTCCTTTGATCTTAATTTCGGTGAAATAGAAGCATTTACATACCGATACAGATTTGTGATCGGATGATCGTACGATTGATATCTGCATACCGTTTTGATCGTCTTGTCATGTCGATCTAAGCGGTATATTCCTTTTTCTTTTTCGAACCTCGGTACGCCATGAAACCGGTAAGCGGGTGGTCGTTGCGGTTCGTTATTTGAGTCTTTTGGGTTTACACCATGTATGAAACCAACGGCCATTGGCAATTAATATTTTCTGGAAGTCAACAATTTAATTTCACTATTTCCTAGCCTCTGCACTCAATATTTTTAACTTTTGACTGTTATCATTCCCACTGTTCAAATTTTTTCCTTGTGGTTCCATGCCTTTTGTTTTGTGACCATTCATCTATCTGGCTATTGGAACCAGATGGCCACTATCTCTTTTTTATTCCCGAAGTCAGTTTTAGCTTCCATCTATTAGCCATTTTTGCCATACAAATCTCTTTTCTTTTGGTTTTCAGTTTTCATTTCCGAGAGAAAAATATATGTATACAAACTCATATGAATCTGTTCATTTCCAAACTTCGACCGAACGTGCTCCCAAGCGGACCACAGCCTCCTGCTACCTTCGGCAGCTCTTTAGCCGAAGCTACCCCACGTACGATAGCTCCGATCTAAGACAAGCACCGACCGCCCTAGCCACGCACGCCCATTATTCCTCCCTTTGGCTGAGCTAATGCCGCTACCATGCTTCCTCCCCTCTCTGTTTACTCGTGTGCCACCTTTTCTTTTGAAGCAGTAAGTAATGTGATATCTAGATTCTGGTGATTATTATTAAAACTAAAATGGGTTTTGTTTTGATTTCTATACGTGTTTGGTTCGTTCTGTTAAACTATTCTGAAAAAGTATATATGATAAAGGTAAAGTTTTATTTCTGATTTTTAAAAAAAAATATGTAGATGTTATAAGTAATTCAAATCTGTTGTTATATAAAAATTTGTATAAGCAATATATATATATATATATATATATAATCGGTTGGTATGTCAATTTGTTTGGTTGTATAGTGGTGTTTATATATATACGTTGGTTTACAAGTTTTATTCAAGATCAGAATTAAAATACATTTTGTTGTGAATTTTATAAACCGTGTCTCCATTATTTATTTAGTCTGCGTGCTATATCTATGTTTTGTTAGTTTTATAATATTAGTTTATATATATGTACTTTACAGTTTTAGCGTATGTGTTGTAAAATGTGTACCTTATATTCAAAATCTTTGGTTCACATTGTATATTGAAAGCATGTTACAATGTCTTGTTTAATTATTGGTTTATACAGTTAGTCTATATATATTTTGTTCAGATTTTAGAAATTTTGTAGCAAAGTATATATTTAATATATGGGTCTGCATGTATTTGAGTGTATATCGGTATGAGTATATGGTCTAGTGATTTCACATATCTGTACATACTGATTTTAGGTTCCAAATATTATTTTTATATATACAGATAATATATATATTTATTTATGTGTTAATGCTATTGATTTAGGTATTGGGTTCAAGATGCAAAAAAAAGTTATACAATATGCAGTTTTAAACTTATAGCATGCATTAAGGTACTTTTATAAATATTATATCTATTACATAACGGTTCATGAACTGTTAGTGATTTTGTATATGTACAAGCATGTAATTGTATTATATTATATGTTGTTACTTTTACTTGATATGTGTGTACAAACCATATTAGTATTGTATTTTCTGTTGTGTAAAAAGTTTTAATATTATATATATATGTCCACCACACATATGTACACTTAAGTTGATTTTAAATATACTATATATGTGTTTAATTTAAACCAATGAATTTGAAATGTATATATATATTTAATTTAAAATGTGTTTAAAATGTAAAGATTTGAAATTTTATATATATACATATATATATTTTATTAATAGTGTTTTAAATTAAACACTGTTTTAATTACAATAATGAGATATATATATTTGGTTATATTAAGTTGATTTGATTTGTTCTCATCGATTTCTATCTATCAGCTTCTCCTATCGAATCTGTGTCAGCTTATATAATGATCCCGACTTGACCTTCGAAAATCGGCATCGAATACGACACTCATATTCAAATGACGCAGATCCAAACGTCGAATCTGGTTCGCTGGAGCTTATAACACATCGAGTACAACACTGCGGAAGAAAATGAATAATATCATATACATCATTTGATACAATATCAGATACAATGATGATACAATTAAATGATACAGCTGAATATCAACACTATCAGAGATACAAGAAATAGCAGTGGAATGATAATGTCTTCAATGCCAAACTCCAAATATTCCATCTCCAAGCCAAAGCTAGCTCGAACAACCATCAAGTTTCACCAAGCTAAGCAAGGTCAGTCGTCCTAATCAAAGACTTCAATATCCAAAGTCTCCAAAGAATATGTGACGCCCCACCTCTATACCCACGCTAGCCAAGAACATTACGGTGAATGCTGTCGACTAGCACGGAGAATAAGGCTGTTGAGGAGCGACCATCCGTGTAATTTCTTTGCGCGAGCACCGGTATGTCAGATAATATAACATGCATTTCATTTCAAGAGGAAATCCGACGTGCCGACCCAAACTCAAAGCTACTACACGGTGGCTATATAAATCCTTCGGAAAACAAATATAGAAATAAACATAACATAAATCAGTCACAGACAGTTTCATATCACAAAGGCGGAAATAAATATGAATATTACACATGAAAGTGTACATCAGAGTAGTGGTCAAAAGATCCACGATAATACAAAAGAATAGCAATACGTGCTATACAAAAGAATACAACTATGAGTCTATATCTCAAGTGTATACAACAAAGTAAACTACAATCTAAGTAGTTATCCAAAAATCAGAGTAATGATCCTGAATGAGAAGTCAAGCAGAAGCACCTGCAAAATCTCGGTCTGACCCGAGTATTATTTAAGAAGAAAATAATAAACGGATCAGTCTAGCTATAAATATCAGATGAAGTGATATATAATAAGAGATATGACACAAACATATAATAATCACAATGCCAAGCTGTGATAAATAAGTAATTGAAAATCAACAAGAGATTAATCAATATCACAATAATCTACTCAAGATAAAAAGGAATGACATACTCCTAATTTCATTCACCAAGCCACAATAATTGACATATATATCGATGCCCATCGTAAAAGTTGGTGAAACATAAATTCCAGAAATCAACACACGAAATCCAGAAATCACAAAAAGGTATGTGTGAGTGGAATCACACAAGTGGTGTCTACGCTAACCGAAAAAGTATGTGTGAATGGAATCACACAAGTGGTGTCTAGCCTAACCAAACAGCAAAAAGGTATGTGTGAATGGAATCACACAAATGGTGTCTAGGCGAACCGAAAAGTATGTGTGAATGGAATCACACAAATGGTGTCTAGCCTGACCAAACAGCAAAAAGGTATGTGTGAATGGAATCACACAAGTGGTGTCTAGGCTAACCGAAAAAGTATGTGTGAATGGAATCACACAAGTGGCGTCTAGCCTAACCAAATAGCAAAAAGGTATGTGTGAATGGAATCACACAAGTGGTGTCTAGGCTAACCGAAAAAGTATGTGTGAATGGAATCACACAAGTGGTGTCTAGCCTAACCAAATAGCAAAAAGGTATGTGTGAATAGAATCACACAAGTGGTGTCTAGGCTAACCGAAAAAGTATGTGTGAACGGAATCACACAAGTGGTGTCTATCCTAACCAAACAGCAAAAAGGTATGTGTGAATGGAATCACACAAGTGGTGTCTAGACTAACCGAAAAAGTATGTGTGAACGGAATCACACAAGTGGTGTCTAGCCTAACCAAATCACAAACAAAGAGACATCGCGCATTGCTAGTCTAAACCATAAAGATGATCGTCATGATCAAAGAGAAGTGTCAATTACAATAAGATAGTAAATATATGAGCTTAGCTTCATGTCCCATAACCACTAGCTTAACTTAAATATTTACGAACAAATTGTAGATCTCCACTAGAAAATTGTCACAAGAGTTTCAATCGAACAAGTCCAAGAATTAACCGACGAAGTAAACGCAAGCGTTTCATACCACTCGTTTTACTAAGCCGTTTAATTAGATTTCTCATACGAGTAAGGTAAAGGCTTGTATATACTAGTAGATTGGAAAACGGTTTTATAAACGAATTTGGTATTAAAATAGTATTGAAATCGTTTGAGGAAAGAGTTTTGATATTTACTACTAGTATAGAAAAACTTTATATTTTTAAAGAGACAAAGCACAAGGGGGATTATCGAAACAATCAATCACAAAGATCACATTCGAAGATGTGAATAAAAATCCAATGAAATCGATAAAGGATCCATCGAAGTGGATATATCTAAAATTCCCAAAGAAAATAAGTCATCAAAGATGATAATAAATGATGACAATAAATAGAATCATCACGAATCGATTTAAATTGGAAATTCAATCCAAAAAGGCAAATTGGACTCAAACAGCAGGTTCAGTCAACTGAACAGAGTTTTCAGTCGACTGACCCTGTGCCTGGAAATTTTCCAGGTTCAGGAAACTTTCTGTTTCCAGTTTCAGTCGACTGTGCAAAGTTTTTCAGTCGACTGAATCATGCCTGGAAACTCTCGGGTTTCAGGTTCAGTCGACTGAACAGAGTTTTCAGTCGACTGAACCATGCCTGGGCTATTTTTCAGCCTTATTCAAATGAAGAGCAAACTCTTCCAAAATGCAACCGGGCGAACATTGGCTCTAAGGGTTTATGCCAATCGGCAACCCGGCCCTATATGCTCCTCGGTGCATCACTAAAAGCATGATCAAACGTCCATAAAAGGATTTCACACAAATTGACTTAAAAAATCAAAAATTGGAATATTCACAAAACCAATCCAAATCAAGAGCAAATGCACATGAAGAAGTGTTAGGAATTCATACCCAACAACCAAAGATAATTATAGTCATAGATGTGAGATAAAAATCTCACCTTTGCACCCAAATCAATGAAGGAGAAGCTATGAAGCAATGGGAAGAACAAGCACTCTTCAATTCCAACTCAACAAGCTTGAATCTAAGCTTAAAGGAGAAACATTTCCTAAATTAGGTTTAGAAAATTTCTGAAATTCAAAGAGAGAATGAGTTGGAGAAGAAGAAGAGGAAGCTTACCAATGGGTTCTCATGAACTTTGGAGCAAGGAGATGGATTTGCAAAGCAAGGTAGGGCTTAGGAATTTCTATTTCCCATTCTCTTCCTCCATTTTTGCTTGAGCTTGAGTGTTAGGAAAATAGAAGAGAAGTGAATGAAGAGGAGAGGGTTGGAACTGAGTTAAGTGGCTAATTGGCTCAGCCCAACCAAAGCCCTAAGAGGGAAAAAGTAGCAAAAATCAACTTTCTCCAAACATATCGAAGCTTATACTCAAAAAGGTCGCAAACGGCATTTTGAACTCAATGGAGGTGGTCACGAGTCCTAATTCGACCGTATGCAAAAAGTAGGTTTTCGGACCAAAATCCGACGAACGATAAAATATTTAAATAAAATATTTAAATAGAAAATCGATAAATATGCGGGTTGTTACAGACTCCCCTCCTTAAAGAAATTGCGTCCTCGCAATAAGTAAGAAGGAAATATATGAAGTAACAACCATAGAAGCATATTAACACAAAATAAAATTTGAGATAGGAAGTTCACCATAAAGTGCACAAAAGAGTTAGCAAGAAATCTGGTGAAACTTCAATTTCCACAACAACACCGGGCTCAAGAATGAAAACCGGAATCCCTAAGGCATTCCCGTAGATAAAAGACGTGGGGAACATCAAGAATAGCAGAAAATTGAGCCGGTGCAACGGCGTAGTACAAAAACGGTACGCCCAATGAACCTAAGCAAAGACATCGATGTAGTACAAACGGTACATCCGATTAATCAAAAGCAAAGACATCGATGTGACGACCCGACTTTCTACGCCCAGAAAGACGTGCCATCAATAAGAAAGAAAGGGATAGAAATAGAAAGAAAAGAAAGAAAGAACAACAACACTAGAGTCTCACAGCGGAATGGAATAAAATATAATACATCAACATAAATATTACATAGTTATCTGTGCATCAGAGTTATACAATATCATACAACATGATTATCATATATATATCAGTCAGGACATACATCTCAAATACATCAGGACTAACTAACACAGCGGAACTATAAAG
The DNA here is from genome assembly GCA_030765085.1 of Allium cepa. NCBI lineage: Eukaryota > Viridiplantae > Streptophyta > Magnoliopsida > Asparagales > Amaryllidaceae > Allium > Allium cepa. Next base: position 364,047,754 of record CM060942.1, read on the forward strand.
ATATATATATGTCAACGACGCTGAAGCCTCCTGCTCCATTGCTCCTCCAGAAGTCGTCAAAGCTAACCTGAATCCTTTGGCTACCCGTAAAAATTTAGGTACCCGAAAGTTTATGAAAAACAAAAATAAACTCCGGGTCAGACATGGGTCTGGTATGAGTAAACGGGTTAAAGTTGTTTAACTTCAAAAATCATTTAAAAGAAAGGTATCACGTAAGACTCCCCACAAATAAATACGGGCAAGTTTTTACCTTACGCTAACCAAAACATTTAATATGAAATCCAGTGATATTATAATAGTGTCTAGGGTTTTCAAGTAAAATACAGAAATAGCTGAAATGCTTACATCTCACATTTCAACATAGTTGGGCACAATCAAAACGTACGGCGCTTATTGGAAATTGGATCCCATACAATGGCAGGGCTACTGGGGTACCGCCCGTCACAGTACGTGGTCTAGATCACAGTACCGAGGAGCCACCCTAACTCCCCTGCAACACAAGGCCGGAACCATTCCTTACTGAACAGTCCCGAACAAGATAACCCCGCAGTTGGTGTACATCCAACCGCCCACACAGCCGAATAAAGGGACATCTAGACAGAGGTATATCTCGTCCTGCTTGGGCATGACCCACCTAACCTTGCTGCACCTCCCCTGTTTTAGCCATTCCCGGTTGATGAGGCTTGAGGCTGCGATTACCTTTATAGAACATATCACTTAGAATGCTCATCGTCCGCCTGACGATGTGCTGAAAGCATTCAATCCATACAAGTTCGTTCCGGGTTCGAACGAAACCGAAGGCATTATCTCGTTACACTCATTTTGGAATCACCCTCAGAGTCAACGACGATAACCCTTGCATTCTGAAAGCACCATCTCGGTTTTCACTTCAGAATTCACGACCTAACGTTTAATTTGGATCGATGTGGTTTTCGGAATATCAATTGGATACCCGATCCCGGTCTCATCGAAATCCAAACGCCATTTTAAAGTCCAAGTTGTCTAATTAACTTAACAGTTTAAATTTAACAATTGAATTCATATAGCAATTTAACACAGATAAATAACATCAGATAAATCATATAGCAATGGATAAATAACATCAGATAATTCATATAATGATTGAATACAGATAAATCATGCACAATCATCACAGATATATCATAGAACATCACAGATATAATAAACATCAGAGACAACCAAATAGAACCATCAATTCATAACAATATGTCATTTGATTTAATTTAAACTTAATTGCATACTCAAGAGCAAATTATATTTTATTCTTTATTTAATTAATTACGATTAATTAACTTATTCCAATTTATTAATTACTTATTAATTTTTTTCTTAATTAATGAATAAATTCTTAATTACTAATCAATAACCTTAAATATTGATTTATAAAAATTAATTACACAATTAATTATTGTTAATCAATCATTAATTATTAATTACTTAATCGTTCAATCATTAACTATTTATTCAATCAGTTAAATACATTTTGTTAATCAATCAACTTCAAATGATTAGTTGAATTTTTGATTACATATGATTTTATACAAGTTTACCGTTATATTCTTTAACTACAAATTCAATTAAGTTTTAGATTACTTATGAAATTGCCATCATAAATTTTATTACATACATAATTGACCTCTATTTTAAATTAATTACTCAATTTTGTTCCTGCAAAGTTTCAAAGTTCATCAACGTTCTAAACAGTTTGTTTAACACTTAATAACAAAGTTCACGAGTTAAAACACTTAATTCCATTATTATCATTAATTATTAATTAACTTTCACTTTAAATTAATTTCCAAATTTTGTTTTAGCAAAACTTGCAAGATCATCAGAGTTTAAACCAAATGGTCTAGTACTTAATAACATAGTTAGGCTTAACTTAATTACTTATACTATCACACTACAGTTAGCCCAATTCCTGCAAATTTAAACCGAAGATACCCACGTGCATGTCTCGAGTAGAACTCGAGACTTCCCTGCAATTTCACGCGATCCTCCCTGCCTCTCTTCTTCTTCCCTGCTTCTCAATTTAACTGTTTTTTTTTTTTAAAGCTTCAGTCTTTGTTTAAACTGCTAAAACTTATAACACACTCGCGTATAAACATTCGACTAAGCTACTAACTCGAAGCAAACAAGTGAACTCTCTCGCGTTCACCCCAGTTAAAAATATCCAGGCCCTTCCTCACCGCCGTGCACGTGCACGGCGGTCCACCACCGCACCCACTCCTTGCGACGCCACCAGCAAGTCGTAAAACCTCCCCTCACTCCATTACAAAACCCAGTTCCAGATAAAACTCACGAAATCGAAATTCGATAGAAAAGTCGAACTGTCACTCAACAAGGTAGACGAAATTCGCCTCGTCCACGTGACTGTGATCACCAGAAATTCCAAGACTTCGGCCATAGCTTGCCGACACCACCCTCCAACTTCTCCCAAACCCACGCGACACTCGGTTGCGTCGTGATGTCGCGAGAATCAAAATGCCGAACCCAATAATTTACAGCCCTTAAACCCTACTATTGAATTTCCCCAACAAAACTTGCATTCGAAAATTATTTCAACAATTTTCTGTTAATCTCCTATCCATATACTAGCTACGTGCAAAATTTCATCAATAATTATTGTAGGAATTAATAGAATTTCATGAAATTGCATATATAGTTTACTGATGAACTGTTGTGTACATAGTTAACTAAAAATTATAATTTGAAGCTTAAAAATCATAACTTAGTATGTTATACCCAGATATAAATTTGAATTTACAATTTATTCAATTCTAGTGTTGATCATTATTTACTTTGTACTGTAAATCAACTTTACAGTTACTATGATGTTAAGAATACAGCTTTCAAATGTTTAGCTTTGCTTATTCTACTAAATTTTTTATTCTAAACTAAATTGATTAAGTTAAATTACAAATTACAAGATGATTTCATATAAAAGTATGAAATATCTTTTAACTTCTTTGACTCAACAGAAGTATTGAAACCTGAAGAGCAACTATAAGAATATACAGTACAAAGCAAGCAATCTAGAACTTCCAACATACACATAACAAATTCTTCATAAACTTCAAAGTAAGAGTTAGATTAGAAATAGTTTACTCACCAAGAATGATTGCAGAAGAAACTTGAAACAGAGCATAGTAAGAAAACTGCAGTTGCCAAAAATTTGAATTCCAGTAACCTTTATGCTTTCTGAACTTTATTTTGAACTTGTATTTGATCTAGAAATATTAAGTTTGGTTTATATTCTTTTGTTTATTCTCCTTCTTATCTCAGGTTTGTTTCATAAGTTTTAAAACTGAACTAAGAATGAAATAAAATGATGAATACATATATATATACTTGTAGCAATGGAGTCTTCTTGCACAAGCTTTGGCATAATAAATATCTTGCTTATTTTATTATGTACTCAAGCCTGAGGCAATTCAAATTTCGGCTGGAGATATGTTATTTCAGAAGCAAAAGGTGGCTAATTAAATGTTTGCTGCAGATTTTAATTTGCGTTTGTACTAAAACCTAAGAGGTATTAAAAATTTCGGCTAGAATATAATTTTTTTCAGATATAAGGCAGCTAATTAATGTTTGTACTAATTGTATTCATTTATGCTAACACACAATAATATTTACTGACACAAAAGATATTTGCAGGCTTATTATGTACTATAAGACTTTGCTAATATACTTGCAGTTTCATTTGTTTGGACCTACTACTGTTAATATATACAAAAATGTTGGCTGCAGATAATTTGTTTCATTTGACTTCAAACTTAAGTTAACAATTAAATAACATGTTTGCTGCAGATTTGATTGCTTGTACTAATGTTTTCTTTTAAGTTAACACAGCATAAATGCTTGCTGACACAAAGCTTTATCCTATGCTTGTTAACTTCATACTTGCAGATTTCTTTTCTTCATATTTGGACAAACTCATGTGATCATATAAACAAAAATATGCGTTGCAGGTTTTCATTTGTGCTAACATCCTAATAATGTTTGCAGACATGGTTTGTATCAAATGTTTTGCTGGCACTTATCATATATATATAGATATTTGCATAAGAATTAGCTTGCAGGCTTTATTCATTTGACTTCATACTTAAGTTAACATATAATTGATGTTTGCAAGTCTTTAAAGTTTCTTCATTGTTGCTGAGCATGTTTAATTCCTTATGTTTATACATTTTATACTTACTATGTTTTAGTGACAAACTTGTTTTGTCTTATTTTAGCTGTAAATATCTATTTGCTTATGTATATTCAGTTTGCTTGCAACTTTTTGTCTTCATTACTGATGAAACATATTATTATTCTATACTTAAGTTCATATTGACTTATGCTTATAACTAACATATAAATGATGTTCTGCAATTTTAATTTGTGTTTGAGCTAAATGTTTTCATTTCTATTTATATCTTATAACTATTATATTGTACTTATGTTTGTAACCATATTGATAAATATTTATATTTATGTAGAAACTCATGTTAAATATTTACTAGCTTATGTTATTTTAGTTATAAAAGTTATTGTTAGAGAATATTGCTAAAATCTTATTTTTATTTAAAGTTTACTCTTTCAATATTTGATTTGTAATGTATACTTTATAGTACTTATATAAACTTATATTTAATTAAATTATACAACTGTTATGATAAACTCAGCTTAATCCTATTTTACATTAAAGTTAAATATTACAAATATTTGATTTGCAACTTATATGTGCATTAATGTATATATGAATATGATTATGTTCTTGAACTTGTTCTTATTATTAACTGCATACATTAAATAATTTAATTTATTCATACTTAACTTTTAATTTAAATAAATAAAACAGGTTTAATTTTTTGAATATTGTTAAAAGAGTCTATTTTCATTTTGAAATTATATTCCTTTATAACCTATATAAAACTAATAATATCCAAATTCTTATTTATTTATAAATGAAAATCTTATATTTTAATTAAATTTGATTAAAAACTTATTATAATCATAGGGTCAAAATTCCGGGATGTCACATCGATGTAGTACAAACGTACATCCGATGAATCAAAAGCAAAGACATCGATGTAGTACAAACGGTACATCCGATGAATCAAAAGCAAAGACATCGATGTAGTACAAATGGTACATCCAATGAATCAAAAGCAAAGACATCGATGTAGTACAAACGGTACATCCGATGAATCAAAAGCAAAGACATCGATGTAGTACAAAGGTACATCCGATGAATCAAAAGCAAAGACATCGATGTAGTACAAAGGTACATCCGATGAATCAAAAGCAAAGACATCGATGTAGTACAAACGGTACATCCGATGAATCAAAAGCAAAGTCATCGATGTAGTACAAACGGTACATCCGATGAATCAAAGCCCGAATGATTTCGGAACACCGACGTAGTACAAAAACGGTACGTCCAATGAACCGAACACAATAAAAGAACATCGGACGCAAGTTCATAAAAGAAATGAGATGAAACTCAATAAAACGAAGTACATCAAAACGCCCGATGAACTTGATAAAAGGATAATTTCAATCGGTCATCAACAAAGAAACAACCCCTTGTTGCTTACGACTAAACGCATTGGCAACACGATTTCCCCTTCGGGAATAAAAAGAATATCAAGATCATAGGAAGCTAGCAACTCGAGTCGACATGAAGTTCCTTATAAGAAAATAAATATTCCAAGGATTTATGATCGAGATGGAGAACAAATTCCTCCCCTAAAAATGATGATGCAAAACTCTAAAAGTAGAAACAATAACCGCGAGCACTAGATCATGAGTGGTATATCTAGTCTTGATAGGCTATAATGATTTAGAAGCACAAGTGATAGCACGTTCTCCTTTGCAAGAGAACGGCATACAAACCAATACGACTAGTATCGGTACAAATAGCAAAGTCTTGGTTCCCCTTCAGGAATCACAAGAATAAGAGTATCGAAAAGAAAGAATTTCTTTTAAATAATCTTCTTTCCTGAAAAGTTAAAACTTTCAAAATTACATTTTTATTTTTATGTAATAATCTTTCTACAAAAATTTTACATTTTTCAAGTTAATATACTGTGTCTGATTGTCACATCAAAGCGTTTAGGAAATTCCTATCGATAACGTTGATCAAGCGCATCGACCAAAATTCTTAAAGCACTCAACGGGCAATACAATCACAAAATCATCTTTTATAGGATAAATAAATCTCTTAAAAAGTTTCAAGAATATTCTTTGTTCGTTTCAAGAACAAAAATCCAATTTTACTTATAAATAAATCTTATGAAAAAGATTTGCAAAATTTTAAATTACTATTTTCATCCAAAATCAATAAACTCAAGAATGGTCTCATCGAAATATTCATAGAATATTCGATTTATAAAATGGATGAAATAAACTGGACAAATTGAATGACATAATAAGTCATTCGTAAGAATCATAACGAGTGCGGAATGCGGTAAGTGGAATGCTAACTTCCGCAACTCGTAGCAAATGAAAACCGGTGGCAAGGCCGAACTAGAAAGACCTTATCACCACACAAAATATTTCTTAGGTGATAATCTTAAGACAAACTCAAAAATACCGGAAAAGTTTCACAAATTATTTATATAAGAGAAGTAATACTTTCCTCAGCATAAGGGCTTAATGAATAAAATGATGCCTTCAAAAATTTGAAATCGGAATCACAAAGAAAAATAGAAATCTGCTTAACAGATAGAAAATGTCGAAGATGAATAGTCCACTCGAAAAATAGGATATGGGCTTCACAATGATCAAGCCGATCCCTTCAAAAAATCAATTCCGAAGCCAAAGCAAAAATATCGGCTCGGAAAGAAAAGTCACATAAAACAATCTCGACACCTAAACAAAAGCAAATTGAGTGTTGCGGATCTACCATCCGGATTCGCAATCCTCAGAGAAGACATCAAACCCAAAATATTTTCAAAGAAAAAAGAATCAACAAGTTCTTTTGATATAAAATAGTGAGATGGAACCCATATCAAAAAGAACTCAAATAGAAAGCTCACGAATTAAAACAATGCCATCAAGGATTGAATGAAAATACCTTGACCAAGAGAAGAGTTGCCAGGGGCCTGCAGCTTTCCTTCTCACTTGCTTGGAAGCTTAGGACACGAAGATAAAAGATGACCCGAACCTTTGCAATAACGACAAAAAAGGGGTTTCGGGCACTCCTTTACTTGGTGGTCTGTGGAACCACAATTGTAGCATCGTCCACGACTAGAGGTAGGAACTTTTGCTACCTGAGTTTGTTGCTTCCCTTTCTTATTAGAATCGAGGCCTTTGAATTTGATTGGCCTCTTCAAGCTATTGTCAAAGTTCCGTTGGGCACGCACAACTTCAACATCACCTTCATTATCGGCCTCTTCAAGACGAAGACCGATATCAATAAGCTGATCAAATGAAACCTCAAGTTTCAGGAGTAATGGCTTCTTAAGATTCTTATTCAAGCCATAGACAAATCTCTGATTTTTCTTCAATGGGGTATTAATGTACTCAACCCCGTATTTGGACAGAGATTCGAAGGATGCGACATAGTCTGTCATAGAAGATTCACCTTGAACAAGGTCTATGAAACGTCGGGCTAAAGTTACTTTTTCAGCCTCCAGCACAAATTTCAATTCGAATCTTTCCCGGAATTGCTCCCTAGTGAGATCCGCTTCAACAATTTCAGAAATTAAAAGCTCATACCAATATAACGCTCTTTCTTGGAGCATGCTAGAAGCCACTTGGACTCGATGTAGATCAATAAGGTTCATGCGAGAAAAGATGCGATCGCATGATTTGAGCCAAGCTTGAATTTCTATAACACTCTCGGATCCCGTGAATGGCCTTCCACCCAAATCGGTATAGTCTCGGCACAAGCGTGCAAAACCGGATCTAGGATGAGTAGGCTCCTGATTGGAACCCGCTGTTTGAGCGTTCTTGACAAGATCTAAAAGCTGCTGGGCAGACATAAAAACTCCATCCAGGGGAGTAGCACTAGATTGACCGGCGCTGGGGCGGCCAGGTCTAACCATTTCTCTTCTTTAAGAAAGAAAGAAGGAAGAAGAAGAAGGTTATTTACAAATGAATATCAAGCAATCTTGATAGATAAAACAAGGAATCATAAAGAAAATAGGATGAATCGGTACGAAGACTCGAATTAAATCCTAAAGCACGACTCCTGAAAGACTTAGGACGATGATCCTTGTTATAATATTCCATATTGTTCCGAAGTTTGGCTCCGATACCAAGCTGTGACGCCCCACCTCTATACCCACGCTAGCAAAGAACATTACGGTGAATGCTGTCGACTAGCACGGAGAATAAGGCTGTTGAGGAGCGACAATCCGTGTAATTTCTTTGCACGAGCACCGGTATGTCAGATAATATAACATGCATTTCATTTCAAGAGGAAATCCGACATGCCGACCCAAACTCAAAGCTACTACACGGTGGCTATATAAATCCTTCGGAAAACAAATATAGAAATAAACATAACATAAATCAGTCACAGACAGTTTCATATCACAAAGGCGGAAATAGATATGAATATTACACATGAAAGTGTACATCAGAGTAGTGGTCAAAAGATCCACGATAATACAAAAGAATAGCAATACGTGTTATACAAAAGAATACAACTATGAGTCTATATCTCAAGTGTATACAACAAAATAAACTACAATCTAAGTAGTTATCCAAAAATCAGAGTAATGATCCTGAATGAGAAGTCAAGCAGAAGCACCTGCAAAATCTCGGTCTGACCCGAGTATTATTTAAGAAGAAAATAATAAACGGATCATTCTAGCTATAAATATCAGATGAAGTGATATATAATAAGAGATATGACACAAACATATAATAATCACAATGCCAAGCTGTGATAAATAAGTAATTGAAAATCAACAAGAGATTAATCAATATCACAATAATCTACTCAAGATAAAAAGGAATGACATACTCCTACACCAAGCCACAATAATTGACATATATATCGATGCCCATCGTAAAAGTTGGCGAAACATAAATTCCAGAAATCAACACATGAAATCCAGAAATCACAAAAAGGTATGTGTGAGTGGAATCACACAAGTGGTGTCTAGGCTACCCGAAAAAGTATGTGTGAATGGAATCACACAAGTGGTGTGTAGCCTAACCAAACAGCAAAAAGGTATGTGTGAATGGAATCACACAAATGGTGTCTAGGCTAACCGAAAAAGTATGTGTGAAGGGAATCACATAAATGGTGTCTAGCCTAACCAAACAGCAAAAAGGTATGTGTGAATGGAATCACACAAGTGGTGTCTAGGCTAACCGAAAAAGTATGTGTGAATGGAATCACACAAGTGGTGTCTAGCATAACCAAACAGCAAAAAGGTATGTGTGAATGGAATCACACAAGTGGTGTCTAGGCTAACCGAAAAAGTATGTGTGAATGGAATCACACAAGTGGTGTCTAGCCTAACCAAATAGCAAAAAGGTATGTGTGAATGGAATCACACAAGTGGTGTCTAGGCTAACCGAAAAAGTATGTGTGAATGGAATCACACAAGTGGTGTCTAGCCTAACCAAAGAGCAAAAAGGTATGTGTGAATGGAATCACACAAGTGGTCTCTAGGCTAACCGAAAAAGTATGTGTGAACGGAATCACACAAGTGGTGTCTAGCCTAACCAAATCACAAACAAAGAGACATCGCGCATTGCTAGTCTAAACCATAAAGATGATCGTCATGATCAAAGAGAAGTGTCAATTACAATAAGATAGTAAATATATGAGCTTAGCTTCATGTCCCATAACCACTAGCTTAACTTAAATATTTACGAACAAATTGTAGATCTCCACTAGAAAATTGTCACAAGAGTTTCAATCGAACAAGTCCAAGAATTAACCGATGAAGTAAACGCAAGCGTTTCATACCACTCGTTTTACTAAGCCGTTTAATTAGATTTCTCATACGAGTAAGGTAAAGGCTTGTATATACTAATAGATTGGAAAACGGTTTTATAAACGAATTTGGTATTAAAATAGTATTGAAATCGTTTGAGGAAAGAGTTTTGATATTTACTACTAGTATAGAAAACCTTTATATTTTTAAAGTGACAAAGCACAAGGGGGATTGTAGAAACAATCAATCACAAAGATCACATTCGAAGATGCGAATAAAAATCCAATGAAATCGATAAAGGATCCATCGAAGTGGATATATCTAAAATTCCCAAAGAAAATAAGTCATCAAAGATGATAATAAATGATGACAATAAATAGAATCATCACGAATCGATTTAAATTGGAAATTCAATCCAAAAAGGCAAATTGGACTCAAACAGCAGGTTCAGTCGACTGAACAGAGTTTTCAGTCGACTGACCCTGTGCCTGAAAATTTTCCAGGTTCAGGAAACTTTCTGTTTCCAGTTTCAGTCGACTGTGCAGAGTTTTTCAATCGACTGAATCATGCTTGGAAACTCTCGGGTTTCAGGTTCAGTCGACTGAACAGAGTTTTCAGTCGACTGAACCATGCCTGGGCTATTTTTCAGCCTTATTCAAATGAAGAGCAAACTCTTCCAAAATGCAACCGGACGAACATTGGCTCTAAGGGTTTATGCCAATCGGCAACCCGGCCCTATATGCTCCTCGGTGCATCACTAAAAGCATGATCAAACATCCATAAAAGGATTTCACACAAATTGACTTAAAAACTCAAAAATTGGAATATTCACAAAACCAATCCAAATCAAGAGCAAATGCACATGAAGAAGTGTTAGGAATTCATACCCAACAACCAAAGATAATTATAGTCATAGATGTGAGATAAAAATCTCACCTTTGCACCCAAATCAATGAAGGAGAAGCTATGAAGCAATGGCAAGAACAAGCACTCTTCAATTCCAACTCAACAAGCTTGAATCTAAGCTTAAAGGAGAAACATTTCCTAAATTAGGTTTAGAAAATTTCTGAAATTCAAAGAGAGAATGAGTTGGAGAAGAAGAAGAGGAAGCTTACCAATGGGTTCTCATGAACTTTGGAGCAAGGAGATGGATTTGCAAAGCAAGGTAGGGCTTAGGAATTTCTATTTCCCATTCTCTTCCTCCATTTTTGCTTGAGCTTGAGTGTTAGGAAAATAGAAGAGAAGTGAATGAAGAGGAGAGGGTTGGAACTGAGTTAAGTGGCTAATTGGCTCAGCCCAACCAAAGCCCTAAGCGGGAAAAAGTAGAAAAAATCAACTTTCTCCAAACATATCGAAGCTTAGACTCAAAAAGGTCGCAAACGGCATTTTGAACTCAATGGAGGTGGTCACGAGTCCTAATTCGACCGTATGCAAAAAGTAGGTTTTCGGACAAAAATCCGACGAACGATAAAATATTTAAATAAAATATTTAAATAGAAAATCGATAAATATGTGGGTTGTTACAGAATACCAAAGAAAAAGCTGAAAACTACCGAATCTACTATCTGAAAAACCCATCTCTAGACCGCCCGTGTGAAAAATGGTGGGCATCCAGAGTTTAGGAAGGGAATAATAAACTCCGGGTCAGTCATGGGACTGGTATGAGCAAACAAAAAACAGCTTATCTTTAAAACAAACAACAAAAGAATTTAAAATTGAAATCCGCAATATTTTTTGGAAAATGAAACTACCATAAGGCCTCCCCCCGCACACACAATGCAAGCGCAAACTTGGAGGAGATTTCTCCTTATGACAGTCAAAAATGCTTGATACGCGAAAAACCATTTGATATTATTATTAGTGCATAGTGCAGAAAACCTTTCGAAAGTATAATATTTGTGACGACCCAAACTTTCTGAGCACAGAAAGTCGTATCATCTTGAAGAAAGAAAGGGGTGAGAAAATAGAAGAGATAGAGAAGAAAGAAGAAACAACATCAGAATCTCAACAGCGGAACGAATAAATTATATTATTCACATAAGAGAATACATAATATACAACATCATCAAAGTTACACAGATAATACAACACATACTAGACAGTTATAAACACCTGTCTAGCTAATATAACTCGATACAACTCAAACAGATAACACAAAGATACCAACACAGCGGAACTATATATATATCTACAACGCTGAAGCCTCCTCCTCCATTGCTCCTCCCGAATTCGTCAAAGCATAGCCGAATGCCTTGACTACTCATAAAAATTTGAGTACCCAAGAGTTTAGGAAAAACAGAAATTAACTTCGGGTCAGATATGGGTCTGGTGTGAGTAACAGGTTAAAGTTGTTTAATTTTGAAAACCTTTGAAACAAAAGGTATCACGTAAGACTTCCCACACATAAACATGGGTAAGTTTTTACCTTAAGCTGACCAAAACATTTTATATGAAATTCAGTGATATTACAATAGTGTCTAGGGTTTTCAAGTAAATAGAAAATAGCCGAAATTATTACATTCATTAAATTCCAGCCAGTAGCCACAAAATGGGTAATACAATCAAATCCGATGGCACTTATTGGATTTTGGATTCCATACTATGGCAGGGCTACTGGCGTACCGCCAGTCACAGTACGTGGCCTAGATCATCATACCGAGGATTACTCCCAATCCCCTACAACACAAGGCCGGAGCCATTCCTTACTGAACAGTCCCGAACATGACAACCCCGTAGTTGTTTGCAACCAACTGCCCACACAGCCGAATAAAAGGGAACTTCTAGGCAGGGGAAAATCTCGTCCTGCTTGGGTATGACCCACCTAGCCTTGCTGCACATCCCATGTTTTAGCCATTTCCGGTTGATGAGGCTTGAGGCTACGATTACCTTTAGAGAGTACATCTCTAAGAATGCTCATCGTCCACCTGACGATGTTCTGAAAGCATTCAACCCATACAAGTTCGTTCCGGGTTCGAACGAAACGAAGGCATTATCTCGTTACACTCATTTTGGAATCACCCTCGGAGTTAACGACAATAACCCTTGAACTCTGAATCTTCATCTTCACTTCAGATTCACGACCTATCGTTAATTTGGATCGATATGGTTTTCGGATATTCAAATATGGAAACCCGATCCTGGTCTCATCGAAATCCAAAACGTATCTTTTAAGGACAAGCTATTTAAAGTTAAAACAATTCAATTCAATATTATCTATATACACACAGATCGATAATTCACATCTCATAATAGATAATCACATTATCATCATAAACAGATAATTAATATTATCATACTTAAACCAAGCATCCATATCACATAGATATTACTCATCTCATATCTGAGATCATAATAAATAAATGAAATATCAATATCATCATCCAAAGCAATGATTCATTGTCCACAATCTATAATTAATTTAAAATATTCATTATTAATTAATTACTTCTATCTTTAATTAATTTAAAGTAAATTAAATTAATTATTACATCTATAAATCCTACTTATACAATCTAATTTATTTAAAAGTCAATTTATTAATTATTCTCTAAATATTCATTTTGATTAAACACCTATGATCAATGATTTTCTAATTACAATAAGTAATTAGTTTTTAATTAATTTCACAAAATTAATTATCCTAAATTATTTATAGTAATTAACATTTAAATTACTTCATTTATTAATTATTCCATAATTAAATAATTCTTAATTACATCATTAATTACATTAATTTATAATGTCTAACTTATATTTAAGTTAAATTACTTTATTTAAATTAATAACATTAAGTGATTAATCTTTAACTAAACCCAATTATTAATCACCTTGGAATTAATAACAAACCAGTAATTAACTATCCTTAATTACTTATTAACAAATTAATTATCCCATAATTAATTATCTCCATTAATTAATCCTTTGATTAATTACAAAAGTAATTATCCAAATTACTTCATCACAAATCATTTTCAATTAATTACACCGAGTAATTATCATCTAATTACTTTCCTAAGTAACTATGCTCTATTAATTACACTAAGTGATTACACTTATCAAATTATCAAATGATTTCTTGAATTAATTAAACAAATTAGTTAACTTAAATTAATCTTATTATCAAAATTTAATATAATAAGTAATAAATCCCTTAATTACTTTTATCAAGTAATTACTTAATAATTTTACAAATGATTATATTAATTAATTAATCTAATTAATTATTAAAATTAATCACATTAATTAATTACTTAATAATTCTTAGTTAATTATCTTCATTAACTAATAACATTTCTTTAATTATTTTCTAAAGAAATCCCTAATTCTAAATCATTAATTAGAAATGAAATGAATAAGTCATCCTTTAATTAACTTATTAATAAATTAATTCACTTTAATATCTTAACTACCTCTAAGATAATTTATTCCTTTATTTATGACTTCATTAATATTAAAGTGTATTAGAACATTACATTTTAAATTTTAAATTCAAATTCCATTTTGAATTTAAGATTTAAGATGATTATTTATTTAACATTAACTAAATTTAAATTCAATTTGACATCTTTTAAATAAATGCAAATAACATTTACTACTTACATATGAAGTTTGTATAAGGAAAAGACTTTTAAATTAAATTCTACGTAAAATCAATCCTTAAAATGCATTAATTATTTAACTTGCGAATTTATTGACTTTCCATTCAAAAACGCTTTTATAAAAGAATTTCTCAAAATCAAGTTAAACATTTGTTTGAAACAAATTTACTTTTTAAAACTATTTTATTTTTAAAACGTTCATATTTAAAATTGATTTAAATTTTCAGATTTGAATTCAAATTAAAGTTGAATCCATCCATTTATCTTTGATTTTAAAATTCTTGATTTAAACTTGCCTTTAGAGACTTGATTTTTAAATTTTGATTCAAAAATCCAATTTCATTTTAAAACCTTAAGATTCAAAGTTATTCAAAACTGAACTTAACCTTAGAATTTAAACCACTGTTTAAATTATATATTTCAGGATTTACAATCTAGGAAACTGTCAGGTTTTTAAATCTAAAACCCACTTTTAAACTTTTACTTCATTTCAAATTTGAATTCAGAAATATAAATTTGAATTCAAACTTCAAACTGGATTTAAACTTTGTTTGAATCTGGTATGCAAACTTAAATTCCATTTAAATTTGTCTTTTTTTAAAAAAAACAAATTTTTGTCTGGTTTACAAAAACCAGGAATAATACTGACACGAGGCAAACAAAATTTGCTTAGAGTAAAAACCTAAATTACTTCGAGTAAAAACTCGAATCACCTGAGAATTTCTTGTGAAAACAAAACCTGGAACCACTGCTATCTCGAGTGTACCCGGACTTGCTTCGAGTCTTCGCTCCCTCTGCTTCGAGTAACATACTCGAGTGACCCGAGAATTTCCCGAGTGAAAATACCCTACACCCAACAAAAATTCCTTAGCATTACAATGGGCACGGTGCACATGCACCGTGGCTCCGGCCACCTCTGGCCACCCACCAGAACTTCAACACGACGCCAACCATCACCATACATGATCGCGACCCCCCCCCCTCCGAAGCCACCCACTCGCTCGAATCAAAATCGAGCTCATCTTCTCAAACCTGAAAACTCGACATGGCCGATCACCCAAAACCTGGAACCACCTCGTTTTTGAGCTTCCAATCATCTGAACCTCCGCGATTCCGGCCACACCATCTCCTACCTCCCTACTTCCATCCCCTCGAGTTTGGTCACGCTCGATCAACCAGCGCCGACGCCATGATTCAAAGAGTACAACCTGCTCAAACTAGGTTTACATACTTCAAACAATTGCCACCATCGCCACCGTGCTCAGACCAACCACCAGACATTTTTCCCATCACCACCTTAGCCTCCTCGATCGCCACGAGCAAACCTGACCACCCAGTGATCACCCAAAAATTCCAAATTTGCTTTTTACTGTTCATTTCAAAACTGCACTATACCCTTATTTCTAAAAACCTTAATTTTTATTTTAAAATTAATGTTTTTAAATGTTGTTTCAGATCTGAGCTCAGAAACAAAAATTTATGAAGTTTACTTTTTTTCACAATTTCAAAGTTGATTCATCTGTTTAAAAAATTCAAGAGATATTTACATATTATTTCAACTCAATTATAAGTTAAAACTAAAGTTTATGATAAGCAGACCAGTTTCATATGAAACTTAGATTTAAACAGAGATAAGATAACAAGATTTAAATTTTTAAAACAAAACTTGAGTACTGGAAGGTATAAGCAGAGGATACTCTGAAGGAACAACAGACATACTATACAAAAATATATACACAGTAGATGTCATATGATTCACATTCATTTTAGATTAGTTAGTATGCAACCAAGTTCACCTGCTTAAGTATTTTAAAAGTGAAGTTACTCAAAATTACTCTGAGAATGAACAGAGCACTTCTTGTCTGAAATAGCTTGAACTTTAAAAACTGAGAATTGTTTGCTTTGATCTTCCTAACCTTGTTGCCTTTGTTGTTGCAAATATTATTTAAGTTTGTATAAATGGAAGTATTTTTTATTACTTCAGGTTTGCTAAGTTTTTTAAGCAGAAGAAAATAAGAGACAAATATAAAGAAGTTTACAGGGGTAGGTGATATCTTAGTTAAGCAATTTACAAGTACAAATAATCTCATTATTTGATCAGAGATCTTATTTTGGAGGCTGAGTAGTTTTTTGGAACAATTCAAATGAACTAGTTTGCTGCTAGAGACGAAAGCATTTATTGTTTAAGTACTATGTGTCTTACTTAGCTTATTTTATTTTTCATGTTAGATATTCTACTTTTACTTTACTTTGTTTTAATTGCCTGCATATTTATTTTTACCAGTTTTGTTTTTCTACATTTCATGTATATTATAAAGTTGTTTTAGTCTTTGCTTATATGCCAGCATATTAACTTACAGCATCAACATATTTTTACTTTGCTTTGTTTTTATACTTATCTCATTTTTGTTTTTATGTTCGTAGATATTTTTTCTTTTTACTTTGCTTTGCATTCTTTTCTTGCCTGCATCTTATTTTTACTTTGCTTTGTTGCTTAACTTTACATTTTAAAACCCTACAGGCTACATTTTTTTTTTACAAGCTACCTGCATTTTATTTTATTTTGTTCTTGCATTCAAAACCTTTACAGGTTACCTACAAATATTTTCACTTGCTTGGGTATGCTTTATATCCTATGTACATATATATACCCTTGTTTTAATTATTGTTATAAACTTTTAACTTATGTTTTTAGTTTTAATCCTATACATGTGCTTATTTTATTCCTCTTTTATTTTAAACTCAAACTATCAAATATTTAATTACTTATTTTTAACAAGCTATATTTTAAGACAATAAAACAAACTTTTGTTTAAATTTAGACTTAGGCTAGAATACTTTTAAACAAATAAACTTTTATCTTGAGTAATTAAAAATCATATGATTATTTATTTAATAGCTTAATATTAAATTAAATCAAATTTCCAAATTTACCAAAAATATTAGAATTAGAAAACATTACTTTATTTATTGAATTTAAAACAAAGATTAACTATTTACAATATATACAAATATATAGATATATATTGTAAATAGAAAACAATTAAATTAGCTTTTTAAAAGATGAATTATCAGTTAGATGTTTATATTAAAAGAAGATTATTAATCAATTCAAATCTTGTTAATAAATATTATCAAATCAATTTAATTTTTAAAGCAGATTATTAAATTATTATTGCCAAAATTTCCGGGATATCGCATTCCTCCCCCCTTCAAAGAATTTCGTCCCCGAAATTTAAAGCAAAGGTAATTTAATAATTCAATTAAAGATTTAATTTTAAAACACAAGCATATATCAACCAGATGCTAACAATCATAGCAACCAATTTATCCAATCAAACAAATCAAACTATCCACACAAAATTCTGGATAGAATTTTCTCGAGTTTCCCAAATATAAATACCGGGATACCCGCTCTATAGAATCCAAACAATCAATCTACTAAGCTACAGAGCTTCCACTCATCTAGATCTATAAAACAAGACAGGATATCAGACTACAGGCAAGTCTAAATCAACAACCAAAACTCCCAGAACTATTGGTTCTATAACCAGAGATAGACCGTACACGTACTCCCTTAGAGATACGTGAAACACAACGAATCTCAGTTATCCAAACTGGCAATTCAATTCTGAAGACCAAACACTTGTCCAAAATCAGATTCTCGATCCCAGAATTAAAATTTCTCCATCTCTTATCCACAAAACTCTTCCGACGATCCTGTGTTGCCTACATCTTTCCTGATCAGCTCAACCCTTGCTGATGTCCTTAGAAACAAACTGAACCAAAGACATTCCAACAAAATGATCTTTCCAATATCAACCAAACTCAGAACACAAACTCTATTCCAAATCAGAAAACGGAACTCACTTCTCTCATCCGAAAAAGATAAAACAGGTGCACTCCAATCTGGCCTTAGATCCTGAAAAATTTCCTGTAGAACTCTCTAATCCAAACATTGCAACATCCAATTGCTTCCAAACTAAAACAGCTGCCACCATGCTTCCACTGCACAACTCTGACTGAGCAGATGAAAATGCTAAATTCGAACATAGACTAGACAACACATTCCAACATTAGGGTCCCACAGATCAAAAAGAAAACTCAGAAGTTCCTCCAAAACCTGAGTTACTTCACCAAACTCAAAAACCATCCTATTACTAAGCTGATCCATTGGTACCACTTCTGAAATTCAGTCGATACCAAACTCAATCCTCAGATGTTACCAAAACTCTGACTTCTTGAGGACATCGAGAAAATTCTAAAACACAAGAGAACACTCAAACTATCGCAAGTCACTTTTGGGATCAATCCAGCCTAATTCCAAAGATACTACTTCCTCTTTACAAATCAGAACAGCTTATACTTGGCCAATCCATCGAGGAAATGGATCTACTCTACTGCTTTTGAAGTTACCCCAAGAAAAACTGCTAAGCCAGAAGACTTCCTAATCCAAGCTCTTTGAGAAACTCGGACCTCAAACCAAACAGAAACACCCAGCTGAACACAGCGACAACACCGAAGCAGACACTCTTCCTTAACTTGTTCTAAAGAAACATCTTCGGAGACATCCATAATCACTGTGTCTCATCACACAGCTACTACACCTTGATGTATCAAGATATCATGCCTGGCTTCTGTCCAACTAACAGATCCAAACTCTAGCTCATCCAAACTACATTTCATAGATGATCTCCGAACCTTAACAACTTTGCTTCAGAGATTAATGAAATCCTTACACCATCCAAAGCTCACTCGAGATGGTATTAGGTTTACAGTCTCAACAAATACACTTCCAACCTCAAGCATTTAAAATCCAACCATCGGTAGTCGTGTTACGCACACCACTACCCTATCTACCTTTATAGCTCATTGGAAAATCGGAACTGGTAATCCAACAAATAGGTAGAAATATATATATATATATATATATATATATATGTATGTATGTATGTATATGTATATGTATATATATATATATGTATATATAAATTACAAATACGCTCTCTCAGGAAAGAAATCACTCAAGAGCCTAGGTATTCACTCAACCTAGCGCTCTGATACCAACTGTGACGACCCGAACTTTCTGAGCACAGAAAGTCGTATCATCTTAAAGAAAGAAAGGTGTGGGAAAATAGAAGAGATAGAGAAGAAAGAAGAAAAAACATCAGAATCTGAACAGCGGAACGAATAAATTATATTAATCACATAAGAGAATACATAATATACAACATCATCAAAGTTACACAAATAATACAACACATACTAGACAGTTATAAACACCAGTCTAGCTAATACAACTCAATACAACTCAAACAAATAACTCAAAGATACCAACACAGCAGAACTATATATATATCTACAACGCTGAAGCCTCATGCTCCATTGTTCCTCCCGAATTCGTCAAGCAAACCTCAATCCCTTGACTACTCATAAAAATTTGAGTACCCAAGGGTTTAGGAAAAATAGAAATAAACTCCGGGTCAGACATGGGTCTGGTGTGAGTAACAGGTTAAGGTTGCTTAATTTTGAAAAGCTTTGAAACAAAAGGTATCACGTAAGACTTCCCACACATAAACATGGGTATGTTTTTACCTTACGCTAACGAAAACATTTTATATGAAATTCAGTAATATTACAATAGTGTCTTGGATTTTCAAGTAAATAGAAAATAGCCAAAATTATTACATTCATTAAATTCCAGCCACAAGACACAAAGTGTGTAATACAATCAAATCCGATGGAACTTATTGGATTTTCGATTCCATACAATGGAAGGGCTACTGGGGTACCGCCCATCACAGTACGTGGCCTAGATCATCGTACCAAGGATTACTCCCAATCCCCTACAACACAAGGCCGGAACCATTTCTTACTGAATAGTCCCGAACAAGACAACCCCGTAGTTTTTTGCAACCAACTGCCCACACAACCGAATAAAAAGGAACTTCTAGGCAGGGGAAAATCTCGTCCTGCATGGGTATGACCCACCTAGCCTTGATGCACATCCCCTTGTTTTAGCCATTTCCGGTTGATGAGGCTTGAGGATACGATTACCTTTAGTAAGTACATCTCTTAGAATGCTCATCGTCCACCTGACGATGTTTTGAAAGCATTCAATCCATACAAGTTCGTTCCGTAGTCGAATGAAACCGAAGGCATTATCTCGTTACAATCATTTTGGAATCACCCACAGAGTTAACGACAATAACCTTTGCACTCTGAATCTTCATCTTCATTTCAGATTCACGACCTATCGTTAATTTGGATCGATGTGGTTTTCGGATATTCAAATATGGAAATTCAATCCCGGTCTCATCGAAATCCAAAACGTATCTTTTAAGGCCAAGTTGTTTAAAGTAAAAACAATTCAATTCAATATTATCTATATACACACAGATAGATAATCACATCTCATAATAGATAATCACATTATCATCATAAACAGATAATTAATATTATCATACTTAAACCAAGCATCCATATCACATAGATATTACTCATCTCATATCTAAGATCACAATCAATCAATGAAATATCAATATCATCATCCAAAGCAATGATTTATTATCCACAATCTGTAATTAATTTAAAATGAATTAAATTAATTAGTTCTATCTTTAATTAATTTAAAGTAAATTAAATTAATTATTACATCTATAAATCCTGCTTATACAATCATTAATTTATTTATTTATAAGTCAATTTATTAATTATTCTCCAAATATTCATCTTGATTAAACACCTTTGATTAATCATTTTCTAATCACAATAAGTAATTAGTTTTTAATTAATTTCACAAAATTAATTATCCTAAATTATTCATAGTAATTAACATTTAAAGTACTTCATTTATTAATTATTCCATAATTAAACAATTCTTAATTACATCATTAATTATATTAATTTATGATGTCTAACTTATATTTAAATTAAATTACTTTATATAAATTAATAACATTAAGTGATTAATCTTTAACTAAACCCAATTATTAATCACCTTGGAACTAATAACAAACCAGTAATTAACTATCCTTAATTACTTATTAACAAATTAATTATCCCATAATTAATTATCTCCATTAATTAATCCTTTGATTAATTACAAAAGTAATTATCCAAATTACTTCATTACAAATCATTTTCAATTAATTACACCCAGTAATTATCATCTAATTACTTTCCTAAGTTACTATGCTCTATTAATCACACTAAGTAATTACACTTATGAAATTATCAAATGATTTCCTAAATTAATTAAACTAAATTAATCTTTTTATCAAAATTTATTACAATAAGTAATAAATCCCTTAATTACTTTTATCATGTAATTACTTAATAATTTTACAAATGATTATCTTAATTAATAAATCTAATTAATTATTAAAATTAATCACATTAATTAATTACTTAATAATTCTTAGTTAATGATTTTCATTAACTAATAACATTTCTTTAATTATTTTCTTAAGAAATCCCTAATTCTAAATCATTAATTAGAAATGAAATGAACAAGTCATCCTTTAATTGACTTATTAATAAATTAATTCACTTTAATATCTTAACTACCTCTAAGATAATTTATTCCTTTATTTATGACTACATTAATATTAAAGTGTATTATTAGAACATTACATTTTAAATTTTAAACTCAAATTCCATTTTGAATTTAAGATTCAAAATGATTATTTATTTAACATTAACCAAATTTAAACTCAACATAAAATCTTTAAATAAATGTAAATTACATTTATTACTTACATATGAAGTTTATATATGGAAAAGACTTTTAAATTAAATTCTATGTAAAATCAATCCTTAAAAGGCATTAATTATTTAACTTGCAAATTTATTGACTTTTCATTCAAAAACCCTTTTATAAAAGAATTTCTCAAAATCAAGTTAAACATTTGTTTGAAGCAAATTTACTTTTTAAAACATTCATATTTAAAATTGATTTAAATTTTTAGATTTAAGTCAAAGTAAAGTTGAATCCATCCATTTATCTTTGATTTTAAAATTCTTGAGTTAAACTTGCCTTTAGAGACTGGATTTTTAAATTTTGATTCAAAAATCAAAATTCATTTTAAAACCTTAAGATTCAAAGTTATTCAAAACTGAACTTAACCTTAGAATTTAAACCACTGTTTAAATTATATATTTCAGGTTTTACAATCTAGGAAACTGTCGGGTTTTTAAATCTGAAACCCACTTTTAAACTTTTTAACTTTTATTTCATTTCAAATTTGAATTCAGAAATATAAATTTGAATTCAAACTTCAAACTGGATTTAAACTTTGTTTGAATCGGTATGCAAACTTAAATTCCATTTAAATTTGTCTTTTGAAAAAAAACAAATTGTTGTCAGGTTTACAAAAACCAGGAACAGTACTGATTCGAGACAAACAAAATTTGCTTCGAGTAAAAACCTAATCTACTTCGAGTAAAAACTCGAATCACCTGAGAATTTCTCGAGAAAACAAAACCTGGAACCACTGCTGTCTCGAGTGTACCTAGACTTGCTTTGAGTCTTCGCTCCCTCTGCTTCGAGTCACATACTTGAGTGACCCGAGTATTTCCCGAGTCAAAATACCCTGCACCCAAAAAAAATTCCTCAACACTACAATGGGCACGGTGCACGTGCACCGTGGCTCCGGCCACCTACCAGAACTTCAACACGACGCCTACCATCACCATACATGATCACGACCCCCCCCCACGAAGCCACCCACTCGCTCGAATCAAAATCGAGCTCATCTTCTCAAACATGGAAACTCGACATGGCCTATCACCTAAAACCTGGAACCACCTCGTTTTTGAGCTTCCGACCATCTGAACCTCCACGATTCCGGCAACACCATCTCCTACCTCCCTACTTCCATCCCCTCGAGTTTGGTCACGCTCGATCAACCAGCGCCGATGCCATGATTCAAAGAGTACAACCTGCTCAAACTTGGTTTACATACTTCAAATGATTGCCACCATCGCCACCTTGCTCAGACCAACCACCAGACATTTTTCCCATCACCACCTTAGCCTCCTCGATCGCCACGAGCAAGCCCGACCACCCAGATAACAGTAATCACCCAAAAATCCCAAATTTGCTTTTACAGTTCATTTCAAAACTGCACTATACCCCTATTTCTAAAAATACTAATTTTTATTTTAAAATTCATGTTTTAAAATGTTGTTTTAGATCTTAACTCTGAAACAAAAATTTATGAAGTTTAAATTTTCACTATTTCAAAGTTGACTCGTCTGTTTAAAAAATTCCAGAGATATTTACATATTATTTCAACTCAAGTATAAGTTAAAACTAAAGTTTATGATAAGCAGACCAGTTTTATATGAAACTTAAATTTAAACAGAGACAAGATAACAAGATTTAAATTTTTAAACCAAAACTTGAGTACTGGAAGGTATAAGTAGAGGATACTCGGAAGGTACAACAAACATACTATACAAAAATATATGCACAGCAGATGTCATATGATTCACATTCATTTCAGATTAGTTAGTACGCAACCAAGTTCACTTGCTTAGTTTTTTAAAAGTGAAGTTACTTACAATAACTTTGAGAATGAACAGAGCACTTCTAGTCTGAAACAGCTTGAACTTTAAAAACTGAGAATTGTTTGCTTTGATCTTCCTAACCTTGTTGCCTTTGTTGTTGTAAATACTATTTAAGTTTGTATAAATGGAAGTATTTGTTATTACTTTAGGTTTGCTAAGTTTTTTGAACGGAAGAACATAACAAGACAAATATAAAGAAGTTCACAAGGGTAGGTGATATCTGGGTTAAGCAATTTGCATGTACAAATAATCTCACTATTTGCAGAGATCTTATTTTGGAGGCTGAGTAGATTTTTGGAACAATTCGAATGGACTTTTTTGCTGGTAGAGATGAAAGCATTTATTGTTTAAGTACTATGTGTCTTACTTAGCTTATTTTATTTTTCATGTTAGAAATTTTACTTTTACTTTACTTTGTTTTATTTGCCTGCATATTTATTTTTACCAGTTTTTTTTTCTACACTTCATGTATATTGTAAATGTGATGACCCGGAATTTTCGAGCATTTAAAATCAGAATTTTTAATTAATTTTCAGTATTCAATAGTGTAATTTTAACTTGAATAACGAATATTACAATTTATTTGATAATTAAATTATTGAATTATTGAATTTACTGTTTTATTATATGTCTATCTCAAGATCAAATGAAATTTGTTTTGTTTACGTTGGCTAGTGCCTAGTTCTAAAAATGGAATACAAGTAATGAATATAAACAATTTGAAGCTGAGTAAAATATTGAATCTGGAATTTTAAGCTAGTTAAAAATAATTTGAAGGTTCGTAAAATTTATATTGATAACATTGAAGATAATAGATGTGTTAAAATCAAATTTAATAATGATTTGTTCAGTTTTGAAAATATATCCTTTAAATTGAATTTAAAAATAGCCTTCCGAGGCACAGTCTCGGAATTCGATGAAATCAGTTCCATTGGATCCGTAATATTGTATTATTATCGGATTTAAAATTTCGTATTGATTGGAGTTAGTATGTGAGTGTACAACATATAAGCGCGTTGAGATTTGCATTTAATACTGTAGCTACCATCACGTATAGAACTAGAGTTACCTTCTCTTCTACGCTTCTTCGTTTAATAATAAAAAAATAGGAGATATTTTCTTCGTACGGTCGCGTAATATCTCTTCCTCTTCGTTCAGAAACAATTAGCCGATCTCTTAAAAAAATGCCCGAAGCCTTAAACTTCAAATCGAATACTCAGTTAAATTTTTTTTTCAAAAGAATATATGTATGAGCTTTGCATTGCAAACCCTTCCTAGTAGTGAACGCACGCAATCCGCTTCCTCTCCTCTTCTTTTTCATTCTTCTATTTCTAAAAAAAAGGGGCAAAAGAAAAATCAAAATCGAGTTTTGATTCGATCGAAGGGTTATTGGGGCAGGCACCTGGCGAATCGCGGTAGCTTCGAGTCGCGATAGGTTGGGGCGCGTGCGACAAGGCTCGGTAACGAGCACGGTTGATCGATGTTTGGGTCGCGTGTTGATGGAAGGGCGGTAGGCATGTGTTCGAACATATGGGGGTGGGTAGGCTGCATACGTGACCTGGAGATGACGTACGACATAATTGCTTGCAAAGTGAAGAGGTGGGCACATGGTATTGTTGGGTCTAGGTGTGCGCGACATGTAAGAAGTAGTGATGTCTGGTCGACGGCGAAGAGGTTGGAAGCTGGGATGTTATGCAGCAGTGACGTAGCTGGAAGGGGCGTTGAGGGGATGCTAGTGGGATTATAGGTGTAGCCGAGAGGTGATAGCAGTTTTGGTCATGTTGTTCAGCCCGAGAGGAAGGTCGAAGTATGGTAACGAATCGAGATTGGGAAGAATTGAACGCAATTAAAGAAAAGGTGAGTTAATCTCACTCAGTTTAAATTTAAATTTAAATTGATAAATTTAAATAATTGTTTGAATGATTGAATTGGTTGATGTACTATAGTATGGTATATTTTGGAATTGGAATATTATATTGTGCTAACATTTGTGGACGTAGGAAAAACAGGTTGGAGGGATCCAACTGGACCCCTCACATTTATTTAAATTATTCAATATTCTCTGTTGTGATTATTTGATATCCTATGATGAGTTATATTGGAATATTGAATGTTATGGTTTGATTGGATATTCGGTAATTACCAAAATATATGAATTGGCTTATTGAAAAGAAATTAAAAGAAAATAAATTTGTAAGCGAAATAATTATAGAAAGTTTGAATAAATTAAGAATGAATTGAAAAGAAATAGAAGTAATATGAAAATAACAATAAATAACTTCGAGTATGAAGAGAAAAAGAGTTTTGAATAAAATGAAATTGATGAATTGTAAACTTAAGTTATATCAATTAAAGAAATAAAGAATTATTTTAGAATTCAAAGTTTAAATTTATTTAAAAGGATAAAGAAGTAATTGAGAAATCTAAAAATTGGAACTTTTAGTTAAAGTATTTTTAAATCATAATTAAGAAATGAAATCTGAAATTAATAGATTCTGAATTAAAAGGGAATAAATAGGAAATCAATTTGGAAATTGATTCAAGTGTTTGAAATTGAAATTTAAAGAAGATTGTGAAGAGAAGTATATTTCTTTGCATAGCCAAATACGTTCAAAGTTAATTTTTAAATATAAGTAAAAGCTTTAATGTTGTTTTAAAAAGCATTTTTAGGAAATTTATTATTTCTAATCTTTTAAATTCTAAAGTAAATATTTTCAAATCTATTATCGTTGTAATCGTTTAAAATGGTAACTTAGTGTTTTGTTTTAAAGAGTGAGAACCTAGTTTATATTTCATAAAGTAACCTTATTTTTAACTATTCATATAGTATGTATTTTTAACCAATTATTGAAGTGGTCTTAACTTAAACGTTTTAAAGTAAATTCCAAAGTAAGAGTTTTGTTAAATCTATTATTGTAATAATTATTTAAAGAATGATTTGATATTGTGTTTAAAGAAAAAAATCTAGTTATATTTATAAAGTAAACTTATTTTAATTATTTTTAGGGTATTATTTAAAATTAAGTATTAAAGTTAAATTTCCTATATAAAATGTTAAATATATCCTACAATAAAGTGTTTTGAAATTATTTTAAAAATCTAAAATCTTGTGCTTGGTGGTTCCAGTGGAAATAGAAAATACTTGGAAATTTATTCTGAGAAAGGAAGACAGTTGATAACTGTTTTCAAAAAGAGGTTTGAAAAGTGAAAATATATCTTACAAAGCTATTTTGAGATAAGTAAATAATTTGGGACATTATTTGTTATGTGATGGATGTTGTGAATATCAATTGATAGTTAAATCACCGACGATCAATATTGGCCAAATACATTGATCGTTTCGAAGAGACCGGGATCGAGATTTATTTCTCGAAAACCACTTCGATCCGGTTTGTACGTTTCATGGAAACGAGTTTTGGAGTCGAAGATGGAGCGGTGAAGTGCAAGGGCTAGTCGCTACTAATCCTGAGGATATTTCCAAAATGGATGTAGTAGGAGTAGTGCCTTCGGTTCTGTTCGAACCCGGGACGGACTTGTATGGATGAATGCTTGCGGAAACATCGTCAGGTGGACGATGGGCATTCTAAGGGATATATTCTTAAAAAGGTAACGCTTAGCCTTAAGCCTCATCAAATGGGAATGACTGAAAATCAGGGGTTATGTAGCAAGGCTAGGTGGGTAGCACACAAGCAGGGTGAGGTCATCCCTGTCTAGATGTCCCTTTTTATTTCGGCTTAGTGGGCGGTTGCTGATCCCAACCGCGGGGTGATCTCACTCGGGATTATCTAGTAAGGGGTAGTCTCGGTCTTGTGTTGCAGGGGAGCGGGCGTACTCCTCGGTACGGTGATCTAGGCCCCGTACTGTGACAGGTGTTACCCAAGTGCCTAGTCATTAGTTGGAAATCCATTCTCCCTACGTTCCTTATACGAGTTTTGTTTGTATTACCCACTTTGTGGCTAGTAGCTGGAATTTAATAGATGTAACATTTTCGGCTATTTTATAAGTATTTGTATATAACCCTATTATAATATCAGAGGATTTCTATAAAAAGTGTTTTAGCTATCGTAAGGTAAAAACGCGACATGTTTATTTGTGGCGTGGTCTTACGAAATGCTTTTGTTTTCAAAGGATTTTCGAAACTTTAATAATCAATTGGGTGTGATTTTCTTACGCTGGTATTCCAGACCGACTCGGGTGTTATTTAACTATAATGCTCGGGTAAGACTGAGTATTATAGAATACAGGATATGATGCTGTGGAGCTCAGGAGACGAACTGGATAATGATACGTACTTTTGTACTTGTTTATATATATACATATTTCGCTGTGTTGTGTAGCTGTGTATCCAGTTGTATGTTATTGATGTGGAACGGTGATTGATGTACTCTGATGATGTAATATGTAAAGAAAGATATTTGATTTTTGAGTAAAGATTATTTATTACCTATTATATTTTATTCCGCTGCGATCGTTAGATTCTGATGTTGTTTCCTATTTTCTTTTTCTACCTCTTCTTCTTTAACCCAAATGGTTCGTATTTCTGTACAACTTGAGTTGATTTAGGTAGAATAGTGTCGACTCAAGGGGTACGGATTTGCGGGCCATTACATTTGGTATCAGAGCTTAGGTTGGTGATAACCTTGGCTCTGGTGGGAATTACTCATTTAAATTAGAGTCCGTAGTACTCTAGAATGAGTTTGAGCATATAAATAAATATGAGCACGTATTTGTTAGTGAATATAAGTTGTTTTAATATTATGTTGATTGGTTTATTTAGTGGCATATGAACCTTCGTCGGCACAGTCAGCACAACTGTATCGAAGGGATTTCTAAATACTTGAATAGAATAATCGACACGGTATTGTTTTAAATGTGGGTAAATGAAATAATTTTACCCAAAATATATTTTTGATATAACGAAAAGTTTTTGTAAACTATTTTAGCTAATATATGGTTGCTTGGATGTTAGGAAGATTAATATTAAAGTATTATCATTGTTGTATAAAAATTTAACTAGAAATTGAAAATATAACCCAAGTTTAAAGGAATAAATTCATTATAAAATGAAATTCACAAATATGAATTATAAATTTAAATTATAATTTGAAATATAATCAAATGGAAATTTGTATAAGCGTAAATTATACAAATGCATTATAGTTAAATTTGAATTAAAACAGAATTTGAAACTTTAAAACCCCGGAGATTTTGGAAGTATTTTCAAGATAAATAGTAGCATTGTTGTTTTTGGGGTATTTCTGAAAGAAAATTGTTCCAAATAATTTTTAGGGAGGGATATAGCATTGAATTCACTTTAGTCGCTGGAAAATAACTTCGTTGATGACTGCAACATCATCGATGTTCATTTTCGAGTTTCTAAGTGATGAATTGCTGCCAAATTGATTAGTTCAGGAAAACCTGTTTGTTTTTGAAAATTTCAAAGGAAATTTGTTGGGGAATAAATCTAGGACTGGTTTAAAATTTTTGAGAAATGTGATTTGTGATGTTGAAGATTTCAAAATGATTTGAAACCCAAGCCGGGTATTTAAAATCCTGATGAGATAGTTGCAAGCTTATAAATTGAGATGATTATTAAATCAGGAAGGAAATATAAGCTTTTAAAGTCGAAAATTTAAATTTAAAGTGAAAAGTTAAAAATGGAACTAACTTGGATTGGGGAATAAAATTTCACTGGATTGAAATTAATTAAATAGGCTGAAAAATAATATCCAGTTGTTTTTCGAATTAAGTTGAAATCGAATTGAGATTAAATAAATCTGAGCTTAAAATAAAATTGAATTGGAATAAAAATTCGATTGAGTTATTGAATGAAATGAATTTGAATAACTCATAAAAGAATAAAAAAATAAAATAAAATGCTTGGTTATAAATAAGCATAAGGCTTGAGTTAAAAATAAAGGAAGACTATATTCAAGCCTATAATGGAGGGAAATGTGTAAAATAATAAGTTGTGACTTATAAAATTTGAAAGTGAAATAGAAAACCCAAAATAAATATTGTTTGATGAATTGAAAAATATAACGAAAGGTCTAAACTTGAATTATAAAATAATTTGAACTAAGAAAATTAAATGAAGTGATATTTGAAATAAAAAAAATCAAGTATTGAACTATAAATAAGGAAGAACTAATTTGTTAATAAATTAGATAATGAAGTATGTAATGAGAACACAATGTAGTTACTGAATTGTGAGTTAATAATGAAGTTTGAAAATAAAACTCAAGTTATAAATCAAATTCGACCTGGATTGTTAGTGAAGTAAATGAAATTGAATTGTGAGCTTATGAAATTGGGTGGTAAATTGAAAATGGATAGTGGATTCAGAACTTGAGTTTTAAATCAAAATTTAACTTGAAGTGTTAACAAATTAAATATAATTGATGTGTATCGAATAAAAATGTAAATGGATTAAAATAGTAATGGTTTGAATGTGCAAATAAAATCCAAATAAGTGAAAATAAATTGGAGGTGGCCATGTAATCAATTGAATGAGTTGAGTATGAAAGTTAAATTTTATAATAACTAATCAAACGAAATTGTAGATTTAAAACGAGATTTAATTGAGATAGAATCAAGTTGAATAAAAGAGAAAAATATTTATTTGTGAAATGAAAATGAGCTTAAGTATAAAATTGAATAAACCAAAATAAATTGACTTAAGCTGAACATAAGGGGGAGAGTTGAATTGAATTCAACTTAAAACTAAGTTTAATGATATTGGATTGAATTTGAATCAAGTAAAAATAAATTTGGATCGACATAGAATTTGGTGGGTTGTAAATAATATTTAAGGAAATGAAAATTCATAATGGATTGAGTGGATAAACAAATTATATTGAATAAATAAATGGAAGGGAATTCTTAATTAAATAATTGTAAACCATTTAAAATGTTAAAGAATTGAAATAACTTGGAGACAATATTAACAATAGAATGTTTGCAAGTTAATAGAATGGTTTCAAATGAATACGGATAAGAAATGAATCGCAAATGAATAGATCGTGAATAAAATTGAAATGGTTATTGAGTGAAATAGCCTGGATTGTTGTCGAGCTAAATAAAATATTTTGGAATAAACAAATATGGAATGAAATGTAAATGAATGGATTGTGAATGGAATTTAAACAGAATATGTCGAGCTAGATCAAGTGGTTTTGAATGGAACCTGTTTGAATAATGAAACTAGTTTGGTTAGTAAAATGAAATGTAAGTAAATGGATTCAAATCTGAAATGCAATGAAAATGAGAATATATGGATCGTGAATAAATTTAAAAATGGAATAGAAGTAAGTACAAATTGAGTTGAAATCCATTTAAATTGGTTATAAAACATAAATACTTATTTATTCACATAAATCTCGTCGAATTGCATAGAATAAATTGTCATTTGATGTAAATGGAAGTAATTAAGTTGATATGAATTGATAGGAGTAAAATAAATTGATTTTGAGAACAATTGAATTAAATATGAGCTTGGTGCTTAAAAATAAATTGAAGGTAAGCGATTGAGTTTTAAACCATTCAAATTGATGAAGTTGTATACGAATGGACTGAAAACCATTCAAATTGAACGAAAATGGTTTGTAAATTAATTGGAATAGTGGAATTTGTATGAAAATTGTATAAGTCTCTTACGGAAAGATATTTGGTGTGTTTTCTTTTAGAATTCATGTGTTTAACTAGTGTAAATAAATGAAATGTTGTTAAACTTTATTTATATGGCACTTGCATGTTTAAATTGAGTAAGTACAGGTACCTGGGAGCCGTGTGGCTGGATTTGGTTGTGCTATTTGCTAAAAATAATAAGCCGCTTACTTCAAATGCTAAATAAGGTACGCCTACGCAATAAAAATAAGAAATATGAATTGTTTTTGGTTTTTCCGACCGTGTGGGTCGATGTATATATATTTATATCTATTATCAAATTGCAAAAGCTCCTCTGCATAAAGGAGACTCTGCCAAAAAATTTCAGAAATTTTGGGAGTTAGAAAATTTTTGGAAAATTTTGTTAACGACAAAACGATTTCAGACTGGAAAATTGAAATAAGTTAGTAAATGAAACTAATTAAAAAATGACATGAATTAGTAATAAATGACTAATAAAATTTATATATGCAGAGTTAAAGATAAATTGAATTCATATGGAAATGAAAGAATCGATTTGAATAGAAATAGATATAAACTGAAGTGGTAAAATGAAGATAAATATAGGAAGCATATAAAATGCTTATACTAACTTAAGAAGGGAATAGGGAATTTTGGATGGGAAATTGATATTATAAATATATTCTGAGTTAATATTTGAATGAATAGATATTGACATTTTGTAAGAAATTCGATAAAATGTTTTTGAAAGTTGTGATTGGATATTATTGCTAAGTAAAATATGCATGTAATATAAAGAGAAAAGAGAATTGATTTTGATTTCAGAAGATAAATTTAAAATGCTCGACAATAAGGTATGTGTTTAAATTTTGATATCAAATTTGATTGGGTTTTTGGATATAGCCACTTGGCGTTTTGTTTTCTTTTTGGATTCGGGAGGCCATAGAGCCATTTTGTAGTTGTACCGACCTAGCCGCGCAAAGGAGACGCTGGCGAAATTGTTCGAAAATTTAGAGAGTTAGAAAAATTTTGGGAAAATTTTGATAATTCAAAATTTTAGTTTTAAATTATAATTTGAATACCTGAACAAGTAAGTTATCTAAAAAATATAGAAGGTATTGGAAAAGTTTGGAAAGTTGATAAGAATAATAATGGAGTTTTTATAAAAAGATAGTTGGTACGATGTTGAATTGTTCGAAACCGTTTAGTTTCGAGGAAAAAGTAAACGGGTATTAGACCATTTTTCCTAACTAGTAATTTCGGGGACGAAATTCTTTTAAGGGCGGAGGAATGTGACGACCCGGAATTTTCGAGCATTTATAATCAGAATATTTAATTGATTTTCAATATTCAATAGAGTAATTTTAACTTGAATAACGAATATTACAATTTATTTGATAATTAAGTTATTGAATTATTGAATTAAACAATTTGAAGCTAAGTAAAATATTGAATCTGGAATTTTAAGATTGTTAAAAATAATTTGAAGGTTCGTAAAATTTATATTGATAACATTAAAGATAATAGAAGTGTTAAAATCAAATTTAACAATTATTTGTTCAGTTTTGAAAATATATCCTTTAAATTGAATTTAAAAATAGCCTTTCGAGGCACAGTCTTAGAATTCGACGAAATTAGTTCCATTGGATCCATAATATTGTATTATTATCGGATTTCAAATTTCGTATTGATAGGAGTTAGTATGTGAGTGTACGATATATAAACGCGTTGAGATTTGCATTTAGTACTGTAGCTACCATCACGTATAGAACTAGCGTTACCTTCTCTTCTACGCTTCTTCATTTAATAATAAAAAAAATAGGAGATATTTTCTTCGTACAGTCGCGTAATATCTCTTCCTCTTTGTTCAGAAACAATTAGCCGATCTCTAAAAAAATTGGCCGAAGCCTTAAACTTCAAATCAAATACTCAGTTAAATTTTTTTAAATATATATATATATATGAGCTTTGCATTGCAAACCTTTCCCAGTAGTGAACGCATGCAATCCGCTTCCTCTCCTCTCCTTTTTCGTTCTTCTATTTCTAAAAAAGGGGCAAAAGGGAAATCAAAATCGAGTTTTGATTTGATCGAAGGGTTATTGGGCAGGCACCTGGCGAATCGTGGTAGCTTCGAGTCGCGACAGGTTGGGGCGCATGCGACAAGGCTCGGTAACAAGCACGGTTGATCGACGTTTGGGTCGCGTGTTGATGGAAGGGCAGTAGGCATGTGTTCGAACATATGGGGGAGGGCAGGCTTCATACGTGACCTAGAGATGACATACGCCATTATTGCTTGCAAGGTGAAGAGGTGGGCACATGGTATTGTTGGGTCTTGGTATGCGCGACATGTAAGAAGTAGTGATGTCTGGTCGGCGGCGAAGAGGTTGGAAGCTGCGATGTTATGCAGTAGTGTCGTAGTTGGAAGGGGCGTTGAGGGGATGCTAGTGGGATTGTAGGTGTAGACGAGAGGTGATAGCAGTTTTGGTCACGTTGTTCAGCCCGAGAGGAAGGTCAAAGTATGGTAACGAGTCGAGATTGGGAAGAATTGAACGCAATTAAAGCAAAGGTGAGTTAATCTCACTTAGTTTAAATTTAAATTTAAATTGATAAATTTAAATAATTGTTTGAATGATTGAATTGGTTGATGTACTTTAGTATGTTATATTTTGGAATTGGCATATTATATTGTGCTAACATTTGTGGATGCAGGAAAAACAGGTTGGAGGGATCCAACTGGACCCCTCACATTTATTTAAATTATTCAATATTCTCTGTTGTGATTATTTGATATCCTATGATGAGTTATATTGGAATATTGAATGTTATGGTTTGATTAGATATTCGGGTATAATGAATTACCAAAATATATGAATTGGATTGTTGAAAAGAAATTAAAAGGAAGTAAATTTGTAAGCGAAATAATTATAGAAAGTTTGAATAAATTAAGACTGAATTGAAAAGAAATAGAAGTAATATGAAAATAATAATAAGTAACTTCGAGTGTGAAGAGAAAAAGAATTTTGAATACAATGAAATTGATGAATTGTAAACTTAAGTTATATCAATTAAACAAATAAAGAATTATTTTAAAATTCAAAGTTTAAATTTATTTAAAAGGATAAAGAAGTAATTGAGAAATCTAAAAATTTGAGCTTTTAGTTAAAGTATTTTTAAATCATAACTAAGAAATGAAATCTGAAATTAATAGATTCTGAATTAAAAGGGAAAAAATAGGAAATCAATTTGGAAATTGATTCAAGTGTTTGAAATTGAAATTTAAAGAAGATAGTGAAGAGAAGTATATTTCACTGGATAGCCAAATACGTTCAAGTTAATTTTTAAATATAAGTAAAAGCTTTAATGTTGTTTTAAAAAGCATGTTTTAGGAAATTTATTATTTCTAATCTTTTAAATTCTAAAGTAAATATTTTCAAATCTATTATCGTAGTAATTGTTTAAAATGGTCACTTAGTGTTTTGTTTTAAAGATTGAGAACCTTGTTTATATTTCATAAAGTAACCTTATTTTTAACTATTTATATAGTATGTATTTTTAACCAATTATTGAAGTGGTCTTAACTTAAATGTTTTAAAGTAAATTCCAAAGTAAGAGTTTTGTTAAATCTATTATTGTAATAATTATTTAAAGAATGATTTGATATTGTGTTTAAAGAAGATAATCTAGTTATATTTATAAAGTATTAAAGTAAAATTTCCTATATAAAATGTTAAATATATCTTACAATAAAGTGTTTTGAAATTATTTTAAAAATCTAAAATCTTGTGCT
Organism: Allium cepa; assembly: GCA_030765085.1. Lineage (NCBI taxonomy): Eukaryota > Viridiplantae > Streptophyta > Magnoliopsida > Asparagales > Amaryllidaceae > Allium > Allium cepa. The sequence continues at coordinate 364,083,249 of CM060942.1, forward strand.
TGGTGGTTCCAGTGGAAATAGAAAATACTTGGAAATTTATTCTGAGAAAGGAAGACAGTTGATAACTGTTTTCAAAAAGAGGTTTGAAAAGTGAAAATATATCTTGCAAAGCTATTTTGAGATAAATAAAAAATTTGGGACATTATTTATTGTGTGATGGATGTTGTGAATATTAATTGATAGTTAAATCACCGACTATCAATATTGGCCAAATACGTTGATTGTTTCGAAGAGACCGAGATCGAGATTTATTTCTCGAAAACCACTTCGATCCGGTTTGTACATTTCATGGAAACGAGTTTTGGAGTCGAAGATGGAGCGGTGAAGTGCAAGGGCTAGTCGCTACTAATCCTGAGGATATTTCCAAAATGGATGTAGTAGGAGTAGTGCCTTCGGTTCCGTTCCAACCCGTGTCGGACTTGTATGGATGAATGCTTGCGGAAACATCGTCAGATGGACGATGGGCATTCTAAGGGATATATTCTTAAAAAGGTAACGCTTAGCCTCAAGCCTCATCAAATGGGAATGACTGAAAATCAGGGGTTATGTAGCAAGGCTAGGTGGGTAGCACCCAAGAAAGGTGAGGTCATCCCTGTCTAGATGTCCCTTTTTATTTCGGCTTAGTGGGCGGTTGCTGATCCCAACCGCGGGGTGATCTCACTCGGGATTATCCAGTAAGGGGTAGTCCCGGTGTTGTGTTGCAGGGGAGCGGGCGTACTCCTCGGTACGGTGATCTAGGCCCCGTACTGTAAAAGGTGGTACCCCAGTGCCTAGTCATCAGTTGGAAATCCACTTTCCCTACGTGCCTTGTACGATTTTTTTTTGTATTACCCACTCTGTGGCTAGTAGCTCGAATTTAATAGATGTAACAATTTCGGCTATTTTATAAGTATTTGTATATAGACCCTATTATAATATCAGAGGATTTCTATAAAAAGTGTTTTAGCTATCGTAAGGTAAAAACCCGACATGTTTATTGGTGGCATGGTCTTACGAGATTCTTTTGTTTTCAAAGGATTTTCGAAACTTTAATAATCAATTGGGTGTGATTTTCTCACGCTGGTATTTCAGACTGACTCGGGTGTTATTTAAATAAAATGCTCGGGTCAGACCGAGTGTTATAGAATATAGGATATGATGCTGTGGAGCTCAGGAGACAAGATGGATAACGATACGTACTTTCGTACTTGTTTATATATATACATATTCCGTTGTGTTTTGTAGTTGTGTATCCAGTTGTATGTTATTGATGTTGAACGGTGATTGATGTACTCTGATGATGTAATATGTAAACAAATATATTTGATTTTTGAGTAAAGATTATTTATTACCTATTATATTTTATTCCGCTGCGATGATTAGATTCTGATGTTGTTTCCTATTTTCTTTTTCTACCTCTTCTTCATTAATCCAAATGGGTCGTATTTCTGTACAACTTGAGTTGATTTAGGTAGAATAGTTTCGACTCAAGGGGTACGGATTTGCGGGTCATTACAATAAAGTTGTTTTAGTCTTTGCTTATATGCCAGCCTATTAACTTACAACATCAACATGTTTTTACTTTGCTTTGTTTTTATACTTATCTCATTTTTTTTATGTTCATAGATATTTTTGCTTTTTACTTTGCTTTGCATTCTTTTCTTGCCTGCATCTTATTTTTACTTTGCTTTGTTTCTTAACTTTGCATTTTAAAACCCTACAGGCTACATATTTTTTTTTTACAAGCTACCTGCATTTTATTTTATTTTGTTCTTGCATTCAAAACCTTACAGGTTACATACAAGTATTTTCACTTGCTTGGGTATGCTTTATATCCTATGTACATATATATACACACCCTTGTTTATTTTATTGTTATAAACTTTTAACTTATGTTTTTACTTTTAATCCTATACATGTGCTTATTTTATTCCTCTTTTATTTTAAACTCAAACTATCAAATATTTAATTACTTATTTTTAACAAGCTTTATTTTAAGAGAACAAAATAAACTTTTCTTTAAATTTAGACTTAGGCTAGAATACTTTTAAACAAATAAACTTTTATCTTGAGTAATTAAAAATCATATGATTATTTATTTAATAGCTTAATATTAAATTAAATCAAATTTCCAAATTTACCAAAAATATTAGAATTGGAAAACATAACTTTATTTATTAAATTTAAAACAAAGATTAACTATTTACAATATATACAAATATATAGATATATATTATAAATAGAAAACAATTAAATTAGCTTTTTAAAAGATGAATTATCAGTTAGATATTTATATTAAAAGAAGATTATTAATCAATTTAAATCTTATTAATAAATATTATCAAATCAATTTAATTTTTAACGCTGGTTATTAAATTGATATTGCCAAAATTTCCGGGATATCAAAATATTAATCTTATCCATCATAAGTACCATCATATTATGCCAGCTATAGCTGCCATTTTAAATGGCAGGTTCTACAATTAAAACCGTACATGGTTCGTATTGTTTTATTTGGATTTCCAACAAATGGTCAGGCGAAGGAACTTCCCACATAAAATAAAACGCCTCTGGAGGGATGCCCCCGAGAACCTAACCGGATCTTTGCTACACAAGATGGGTTACCTCTGTAACTAGGTAACAACTGACACGAGTATGACATCCCCAGGTCGTTACCGACCTTTATCCGAGGGCCCCCAATCCAACAACCACACAGTAAAGTATCTGGGCTCCATACCATGATACCAACTTCAAAAAAATCAACATAGGTAAATATTTGGGCTCCATACCATGATATCACTTTTTATCCAGAAGGAAATGGTCATACCCTCAGGAGGAGCTACCCCCAAATAACCTTGCTGCCATGATTCCTGTTTCGACCATTACCGGGTTGTGAGGCTCGACGAAGTCACGTCCTCAAAGCTACACCTTTTCACAAAGCCATGCTTCGATCACAAATGATCAACAAATGATCATCAACACACAGTAGCACTCAGCATGCCACACTACCAAATTGGGAGTATATCATTAATAACTTTCAACTACATTCCCTCTGAGCTCGTACGTCTTAGAGAAGGGTGTTAAGCTAAGAGAATAAATTCTCCGCCACCAACAGATATGTACTCGAAAAAAATCAACTATATATCTCAAGGTGTAGTGTCAGAGATACAACCATACAATTCTGTTCCGGGTTTGAACAGAACCGAAGGCACTTCAGAAGAAGCCCTTGCGAATCCGGGTATTCACAATCCCGATCGGACTTCCCATCACTAAGGGAATCTCTATACCGTAGCTACTCAGTGTAGAGACAATCAATAGGTCATCCTATCATTCTTGCAAATACCCGATCTTCACCACAGGTCTTCAAGTGCTATCGGTAACGTCGTATCATTGTTCGGAATGGGATATATGACACAAAGGTCCTCTCCCGGCTAAACTGAATAATGAGCGTAAAATTTCAAAACATATGGATATGGGATTTCAGTTAAGTCACAACTTTAACGAAAACCAAAACCTTTCTTCAAATGGTTTGAACAAATTACCATTTCAATCTTTAAACAAAAAGATTTATTTCACAAAGTTTACCCAGTTTCACAAAGATCCATTTAAGGATTTCGAAACAATTCCCATTTCGATTGGATTAACTCATTAAATCTTTAAATCAAAGATTTAACTTATAGCTTTCAAACCATTTCCAAGATTTATTCATACCTTGGAAAACCATTTTCATTTTAGACTTGAAATCCTTTTAACACAACTTGGATTTTCATTTCTTATGTGAAAGCTTTTATTATTTGAAAACAAATAGTTCCCATTTCAGAAATGTTAACGCTTAAAATTGAACGATAACACCCCGGTGTATGTAGAGATTAAGTGAAAGCACCACCCGTAAATACGAGAATAAGAAACAAGTAGAAAAGTCACAGAAAAACAGTAAGAAGACAACATTTTTATAGTGGTTCGGCTTCAAGTTAAGCCTACGTTCACTTTAATCTTCTTTATTGCTGAATCAATTACAACTTTACAACAATCTTCGATTACAACACTGATTGGACAAATAGCTAGAACTTCGATGTAGAAGAATTCTTTGAATCCATGTCGATCGTGTTAGATTTCCTCTTGAAATTCGTTGAGACGTCTTCTGTGTTTGAGGTGTCGAGTGAGTCGAGAATTCAGCAGAGTATCGGCGTTCTAGAAATGAGCCAAAATATCCTCTTTCAGTTGGAGTAGACGGGGTATTTATAGGAGAGTTCGGAGTTAGGTCGTAGGTCGTGGGCGACTTAGGAATAGGTCATGGGTCGTGGGCGACTTAGGAATAGGTCGTGGGTCGTGGGCGACTTAGTAAACACGGTTTACGGCCTAAGAGGAGCGCCCTTGATCACTTGAACAAGTCATAGGTCGTGGGCGACCTAGGGAAGGAACGACATAAGAAAGACAAGTTGCCTCGGTTTTGTATAGCTCGCTAGGTCGTTAAGTCCTTAGGTTGCTAACTCGTTAGCTCATTAGGTCGTTAGGCTCTTTAATCCACTAGGTCGGTAAATCCACTTAGCTACTTGGACGCTTCTCAATTTAAGTCGTTGCACCCCATAGATGGCTAGGTCGCTGTATCCCATAGGTAGTTAGGTCGCTGCATTCCATAGGTAGTTAGGTTACTTCTGCCCATAGGTCGTTGGGTCGCTTTTCCTCATAGGTCGTTGGGTCGCTTAAAAAAGTGGAGTTAACACTTGCCCCTCGAAGTAAACACCTTGGTCGTAGGTCGTGTGCTTCGATCTATCCCCGCTAGGTCGTGAGCAACCCAAGAGTTAACTTAACCCGTATGCCCATCTGCTTTTGCCTTATATAACTGCTAGCTCGTTTCTTCTTCTCTACTTAATTGTTCTAACAACTTGCTCCGCCATTAACGAGTCTTCGAGCTTTATAGAGCGAATTTGATCTATCCAACCGTCAATCCATCTTCACCATTATATTGTGTAAGTGAATTTGATCCTTATCCAATCACGATCATCACCGAACTGTGAATCCCGATTCCCTAACCTCAGACCAACTCTGTGTGTCGCATTTCACTTTTCAAGTCAAGTTGCGATCAACCTTGATCGCCATTAACTATGTTGTTGTTGCGATTCACGAGTGCACAACAGCGCATTGGGTCCACGATGGATCTGAAACGATTCGAATCAGTGTGGATGATTTGATGGTATGGATAGGTAATGGATTTTATTGAGAGGATGAGGGATTTCGTTGCTTAGATGATAACAGGTTATTGGGTTGCAAGGTAACGAGATAGCGAGCTATTGGGTGGAGAAGAAGTTAGCGAGTCAAAGAAGGCAGGGCATAGTGGCTTTGACAGGAAATAGCTTGGAATTGTCAGAAGCGATTTAGTGCATTTGAGCGATTTAGTGAATTTTGCGACCTAAGAAACTTGGCCGACCTAACAAACTTGAGATTTAACTTGCTTGCGACCTATCACGCTCGCGACTTAACTTAGTGGAACAATACAAAGTTTAAAGCAGAATGACCTAAAAGACCAACGACCTAACTTTGAGCGTCATAGGTTTTAGGTCACGGCCGACCTAGAACTTGGACAATTTTTTGTTTAATTTTGACATGAAGCCTCATGCCTTGAATTCTTTAACTTGGACAATGCGACTTAAGATAATTCGACTTATGTTAGGCCATTGGGCTTGATTGATGAACCTTGACCTATGATGAGTCGCTTGAGCTTGTTTAAGATTATATTTACTTTAATGCTAATAACCTGTTAAACACAACATTTGCAGAAAACTCGGGCGAATATACTACCATTGATTGCCCATACCGAATGGCAGATTAGTCGATAAAGAATAATCAACTTAAAGAAATTATATGAAATGCTGTGAATCGACAAATTCTAGTGAAGTATTAAAGCAAAGCCATATTAATCAATTAAGACTGATTTGTTTGCATCAACACTGCGCTTGTATTTGGACTTAAAACAACAAGCCCTGAGACTCTAAAATTAGCAAATGCATATTAGTTTAATCTCAGTTATATTTGCTTGTTGTTTTGTTAGTTTTGCACAACACTTCACACATTTAGGAAACGTGCACCTTCATATTTGAATATCCAGTTCCTTGTGTAGAATGTCTTCTCAAGAATAGATAATAGAGCACGCCGAAGGGGTCTTCCCGATAGCCAATCCATTGGATAATCCTCCGGAAAGAACTCCAACTTCTCTGAGTCAGCGGGCATTCAACCAATTACGTATTCAATTTGGTATTGCCGAAGCGGATGCTATACTTCCTGGGCCAAATGATACTGCTGACAAGCCACCTCCCGGTTTTGGCACTGTTAATCGCCAGATGTGCCTGTGTGGTGCCAATCCTCCTTTCAATGAATTTCTTCAACAACTCCTTCTCCGACTAACCATCTCTCCCTTTCAACTGCATCCCAATGGCTACGCCATCCTGATGGGATTGTGCGTTCTATTCAGGAGGACACTTAACCGTCTTTTGAGCTTTGAATAAATTTGCTACTTATGCACATTCACAAAGAATAAAGACCACCCCTCCGTCATACTCGTGAGAAGTGCCAGAAATCGTAAACTTATCACCGATCTTTCCGAAAGTGCTCACGGTTTTCTGAATCAATTCTTCTTCATTCGCTGCCCCCCATGGTTTTATGCCATCTGGAGAATAGGAAGTAAGATTGCTCATCCCCGTTCTTTCTGTTTCTGAGTTTTCCGAGATCCAAATTGCTAAGCGCTAATTTCATTCTTTTCTTTTACAGCACTTCCTCCTCCCTCTAGAAATCTCAGCCACAAGCCGACTTTTGAAAGATTAAGTGCCGTGGCGATTGAGGAAAGAAGTATTAAATTTCTGCTGAAAGACGAATTTCTTCACCAATACGGACTTCTGCCCCCTTCTCGATCTACTCAGCCTCATGAAGTCCCTGATTCTCCAGTAGAGACATCGGACGCCCCAGTTTCCGTCGGAGAACTTACACCGAAAGAACATACTATTGAGGCTTCATTGGTAAAGTGTTATACTTCAATTGATGTTGCGGGGTCATCTGGCAAACGTGCACTTGCCCCGGTCATCGAAGAAGAGGAACCTCCCCAACAACCCGGGAAATCTGGTGACGAAGGAAATGAGAGAACAAGTCCCGCTAGGCACAGCGGTGATGATACTTTTGAGGGGTTGAGCGACCTGATGATTATTTCACAGGAGCTTTTTAAAGATGATCCTATCACTGCTAGAGTTACTTCTCCAGCAGTTGAAGCGACATCCGTCATGCAACAAACTCCATCAGCCCAAGAGTTGACACTGGCTGTAAAATCCATCATCACCCCCCAACCAAGGAGTCGTTCGTAGTTTCACGCGCGTAGTTTGCACGTTACACACACTTAGGACTTTTCAGCACTTATATGCATTCAACTTCCTTATTTTGAAGATTTCTGAGTTTATATTATTTTTTATTTTCAGATTCTCCAATGGAACGAAGTGGCTCCTATTACGATGATTTCCAGCGTTATGGGAGGCGCGGCTCTTATGACCCCAAGAGGTATCTTCCCGTCTCATGGGAAACGGACGAAGAAAGAGCGACGTGGAAGGCTCGTGAAAAGCGTGCTTATGAAGAATGCTACGCGAGACGGGATGAACGACATGATTCTTCCTAGAGAGGGGATGATTCCCACAAGCGAAAATCCCGTGATGACAAGGGAAAAAGCCATGTCACTGAGGACCCGAGTAAACGGGCCAAACTTGGTGAAAAACTGACATTCGAACTCTCTGAAAAGCCCACTGCTCCCGTTTCTTTGGAAATTCCTTCTAGCTCTCCCGCCCTTCAAAGATCCGATATTCAAACAATCATAAGTAGGCCCCCTTATCAAGTTGGACAGGGTCCGACCACTCTTCAATGTCGGTTTCCAAACTGGTGCTTAAAGGGAGAGCGCTTTGATCTCGACTTGGTTCCAATCGATAAACAAGCCATGTTGCGCAATCTTGATGCCGTCAAACTCGATATCGAGAGAATGTCTGGTTGGTAGAAACTTGTTGACGAGCTTCAAAGGGTAAATCGTGCATACCTCGAAGCCATGCTGACTATGGAAAATGACAAATCCGAGTGGCAAAAAACACTCGATCAACATGATGCTGAAATGAAGAGTATTGCCGCTTGTAATGAAAAGCTTGAAGCGGAAGTTGAAAAACTTAAGGAAGAGCTCGTCACTTCTTCCGCTTCCTATTCTCAGAGAGAAGAAGTGCTTCAAAAGCAAGTGAGAGATGCTCACACGGCACAGAGAGATGCTGAAGCTAAATTTGAAGCACAACAACAAGTTGTGGATAGCTACCGAGCCGATGTTGCTCATCTACGAGAAAAGACCAACTCCCAGAACTTGGAAATTGAACTGCTAAAAGATCGACTTTCTAAAGCTGAAAAAGAGCGTGATGATGCTATTGCTGGCAAAGCAGCAGCCGAGGAATCTCATATGGCAACTAAAGCCGAAGTCAGCTCTACTTTATTCGAGTTTTACATTCACAGTGTTCTGGGGCGCGGTAGCCTTAGATTTTTGGGACCGGAGTATGAAATCACTTTAACCAAAGTGTGGGAGACTGCACTTGGTATGCTTGGAGGAGCCGGATATGCTGAAGTAGATTTAATGGCGCACTATCTAGATGATGATGCATGTACCGCTCTTGCCAAGGGAAAGGAGCAACTCGCCAAAGAGAGAGCCGAAATGGAAGAAGGAGAACATTTAGGGAAGACAATCTCAACCGACCCAGTTCAACCTTCGGTTTCGGCCGATATCGATATTGTTGGTTCCACTTCCCATTCTCCACCTCCTGCTCAAGCTGTTATTGAAAGTGCCACCCCCGCACTGGAGATGAGGTCCAAGAAAGCACTGAAGCACAGGACTTTGAAGTTGACATAGTAAAGCCTACTTCTCCAGGTAACATCAATGTTGATCTCGCTCAAGTGGACTTCTTGTTTACTTCATATGAGCTTGATGAACTTTTTGATTATTGCTTAAATCTTGACGCACCACTTTCTCCTCTTTTTATGAGAGATACTGACTTTAACTTCTCTTCTCCTGTAGTGAAAGCGCCAAGTGTTCTCCAACCTTCCCCTCTTCCAGCTGTTTCCTCTCCGCCTCTTCAGATTACTCCCCCTTCCGTTTCACAACCGGGGTCACAAGAGGAGCAGATAGAAGCTCTTCAAGGCTTGGATGACCCGGTCGCTTCTCAAGAATAGAAGGCCGAGGAACTTGAAGAAGGCGAAAGAACCCCGGAGCAAACTATTTCTGATGACATAAAGTTGTCTATACTTTTCACTCCCGGCAGTAAGTCTTCTTCAAGGAAGAAGGGGAAGCTTGTAGTCTCAAAGAAAAGGAGAGAAGCTTCTGCCGGTGAAGAAAAACCAGAAGAAAGTCCAATTGCACCCCTTCCTCTTTCTTCCCCTACTCTCACAAGCCGGCCCAAAAAGTTAATCATCCGGCCAGACGAAGGATCGAAAGGTGGCAGGAAGAAGAAGTGATGGGTTTGGGACTTGTTGAATATGCGCTTATATGATTTTTGTTTGATGATAATAAACATATATACATTCGTTTAAATGTATTTGTTAATGTACAATTTTATTTTTCATAGATTAAAAAAAAATTGCTGAATAAAATTAAATAACACAGAATTTGAATTCAAACAGAAATTTTATTCAAACAAATATTTATTTCAATTTTTGAATAGTACAAATTTAAGCTCTCACTATTCACTATACAATTCTGATTTTAATTACATCACAATTCAATTTACATAAATTCCTCACTACATATCACTCACACTCGTAGTTCATCTTCAACTTCATTCCAGTTAGAATCCAGAATCTGAGCAATCTGCAAAAATATTCACTAACGCAGTAAAATTGAAAAAGAAATATTTTTGCAATATAATATAAAATATGGATTTTGAAAATATTATTTGCCTCAGTTATTTGGGTTGTTCGTCATCATTTAAATTAGAATTCATCATACACGAACAGCTTGTGACATACACAGTGTATCACTGTATATGCCACAAGGCCGTGCACATCGAAATATATACACATGATTAATTTACAGGGACAGGTGAGCACAGGTCAAACCCAAATAAAAAGTCGGGTTCAACTCAAATGCAATATAAATAAAATCTCGACACGCGCACAAGGTCAAACCCGAGCTATTAGCTGGATTCAACACATGGCAGTTGTACAGGCTACGACTTCAAGCATACAGGCAAGATGATCAGCCACCAGAATTTGAAATGAAGCAAATCCAAGTTTATATGCAAATAAACAGAGCAGTAATAAAAATGCAGTGATATGCAACAGGCCCAGTTACAACAGACTCAAGGCAACAGTGAATGGGAAATGCAATATGAATGAACTTGCATATGCATAACAACCAGGAATATGAAAAAGGGCAGGTGGACAGTACGACTTAGTCAATATGATCGGGGAAAACTAAAAACAATACCCAATACACATGAATGCACAAATGCACCAAGTAAGTGACACGGCAAATATGAAGACAGCAACTTGACACAGTGAAGTAGAAGTGTCGACCAGGTAGCAAGCTCAAATGACAACACAGCAACTACAAACTACTCACAACAGTGCACCACTGACCATGAAGAAAAACCAAGTTCAGATTAATTCAAGAAATATAACATGAAGTTTGCTGTGATACGAGCTCAAGACAGTACAACTACAAGCAGATGTAACTCGACTAACAGTAATAAGGTTGAATAGAGACTACAAGCAAGTGAACACTTGTATACATATACAAGCAACTCAAGCAAAGATACCAAATTTAACATGACTGAAAGTACAGTGGATAGAAGTCGATGCAAACATGTATGAATACCTCAAAACAGTGCACATAAACCAGAGAGCAAGCTACATGAAGACTACTTGAAGTATACACAATGAACCAACAGACCAATAGACCAAAATGACAATACTACAGAGTTCAAGAAGCAAATGCTTTGACCAAACATATATATATGATTGACCAGAATAAACAGAGTGCATATGCAAGGGTCAAGCAAGTGGTAAATGCAAACAACAAAAGTACAGTGCAACTCAATGATGCAACATTTTTAATATGTACCAATATGCTATGCAGTGAAGTCAAAGCAAACAGTGAAATCAATGTACAGGCAATAGAAAATCGATTTTATCCAGGCCAAGGTCAATGCAAAGCAAAACCAAAGTCATAGTAAAACACCACAGTCATCTCAAACGAACAAGTCAAATTCGAAACCGTGGTAGCAAAGGCAATTGACCGAGTTAAACATCAAAGTCGTGGGACGCAAGTGTCATAATATATGAATTTGAAAAAGTCAATCAAATCATCAACGTTCAACAGATATCGATCGGCCGAAAGCATACTATAGAAAAAATCAGACGAACGCAATTCTAGGGTTACAAACCCTATATAAACAAATCATCATCGGCAATTTCATCCATCGAGTTCAAACAAGCCAAAACCAGAAAAGCAAAAAGAATAAAGTACTTACTGAAATCATAGATGAACTCGATCAAATATAAGCGGCCAAGACGAACAAAATCATCACGCAATTAGATTGATCGAACAATCGGCAGCTTCATCAAACCCTAAATTTAATCGAAGGGACGAAGCCCTAATTTAGCTTCAAAGAGGAACGGCCACCATCTCCCAATAAACGAACGAAGAAACTAAAAGAGAACGGGCCGAATAATAAACAAAAGGGGCCGGCTATATTAATAAGGGCTTTTAACTGTTTAAATAGGGTTATTTTATTTTAAATTATTTTTAATTTGTAATTTAATTTTTAAACCATTGTATTTACTAGTCGTGTGACTAGGGGACAAGCTACGTGGCGTAGCTTGAGAATTCGCAACTCAGTGGCTGAGTTGTGGCAGGGTTTTGAGTGTATAGTAAGGTTTAGTCGATTGCAGGTGTCGCGAGTTTACGTGTGTAAGCGTCTGACTAACTAATTTCTAGTAGAAACCTTGGGGGCATCACGTAGGCAGGGTTTTACCGAAGCTGGGTAAATTATGTGTCGTTCTATTTCTGCTTATTATTCTGTGATTTGTGTTGGAATTAATTTTATAAGCTTCCGAAATTAATTTTTATAATTAATACCATCACCCTATTCACCCCCCTCCCTCTAGGGTGAAATCGATCCTACAAGTGGTATCAAAGATTGGAACAAAAGCCGTTTTTGTTTTAAAAATTTGATTTTACAAAAACAAATTTTTTTTTTAAAAAGTTGAATCTTTAAAATTGCTTCTTTTAATACTGCTTTTGCTGAGGGTCAATCCATAGTTAGACCACCAATGTTCAATGGTGAATATGCTTACTGGAAAACTTGGATGGAAATTTTTTTGAAAACCATTGACGCATGGAATATTGTTGAGACAGGTTATAGAATACCAACGATAACTGTAGATAATCAGGAAATAGAGAAACTAAAGGAACAATGGACAGAACTAGAAAATAAATTACAAAATACTAATGCTAAATCTATGAATTCTATTATCTGTTCATTGGATCAATATGAATTTAATCGTGTCTCACATTGTCTAACTGCACAGGAAATATGGCACACTCTAGAAGTGACTCATGAAGGAACATCTCAAGTCCAAGAATATCGCCTTGCCATGCTAAGCAGCGAATACGAGAACTTCACAATGGTGAAGGAAGAAAATGTTAAAGAGATGCATGAACGACTTTCCAATATCGTATATAAATCAAAACTCTTGGAAAATCATACACAGAGTTGGAGATAGTCCGAAAAATCCTTAGAGTCCTTCCACGAAGTTTTGAAGCCAAAGTGACTGCCATTCAAGAATCAAAAGATTTGAAACAAATGAAAGTCGAAGAACTTATCGGAAATCTCACCACTTATGAGCTAGAAATGAAATTCAAGGAAGAGCGTCAAGGAGGAGATACTCGAAAGAAATCAATAGCTCTCAAAGGAACAACTGCAAGTGATGATGATGACGATGATGATGCAGCCACGGAATTGGGGCTATTAATAAAGAAATTCAAAAAGTGCAAATACAAATATGGAAATTCAGCTCAAATTCAAAAAGGGAAAAGCAGAATAGCCAAAGCACTAGACTACTTGGAAGAACAGAAGATCATCTGTCACAAGTGCAACCAACCCGGACACATCAAGCCCAATAGTCCTCAAAATCGACGCGACTTTAAAAAGAAATCAAAAAGGAAAAGTTTTGCAGCTACGTGGAATACAAGTGATAAAGATAATCAAAGTTCTAGCACTAAGAGTGAGAAAGCAGACATGTGCCTTCACGAAATATAACCGATAGCGACGTTGACGAACCAAGCGAGGTATCAAAACTTACTCACTTTGAATTACTTATTTATTTCCATGAAGTAAATGACTGTTTTGAATGACTTAGGAAAAAATACGCTAAACTTGAATCACAAAAAGACACTTGGTAGAATTAAATGAACAACTTGACCAATTAGTTGAAAACTATCAAAGAAGGATCCCTAAGTGTGATAAGTGTCCAACATTCGAAGATGAAATTAAAAAATCAAAAATCAATATAAAATCACTTGAAAATGAAATTCTGATTTTAAAAGAGAGTGAATATACCAGGAGAGAGAATTCTATTAAAAAGTGCACACAATTGTTAAACGAAAATGAATCTCTCAAAACACAAGTCCAACAATTGTCAACGACATTTGATAAATTTTCAAAAAGTGAAAAACCGTTGAATATGCTATTAGGAAAGCAAACTGTTAATACGATTAGACAAGGACTTGGATATAATAAATCGAAAATTGTTGAAAGTAATATTAATCGAGTTAATTCTATGTGCACAATTTGTAGAAAATATGGACACAATCATAATAATTATTGGTATAGAACCAAACATGTGAAAATTATACGAATTTGGGTTCCAAAAGGCACAAATATAAAATCTCTCAAAGTTAAACAAATTTGGGTGCCGAAGGAAACAATTATAAATAGTTTTGGGTCTCCACAAAATTATTTTTCTAAATATTCTGCCACTAACAACCATGGACCTATAAAAACAAATAGGTCACATACATCTTTTCCCGTGTAGGTGTGGTGGCAGGCTAAGGAACAACAATAGTGCTACTTGGATTCTGGCTATTCTGAGAGCACACCGAGCAAAAAAGCAAAGTTTCTTAGCCTAGTATAAAGGTGACAGAATCACAATGGACAACGACGAAAAATATCGTAAAGGTAAAAACAGGTAAAGGTATATTTATTTGAACGATATACTAAATGTGATAATCTGCACCATATTCTGAATTAAAGTCAGCAAATATTGAGATGATGAAAAGATGATGATTTTGACTCTGACTTATTCAAAATAGTTGGCCAATTATATTCTTATGCCAAAAACACTATAAAATTCTCTAGATTCTTTAAATTACTTCATATACATCAGTTTGGATTAAAAATAGTGTTTTGTTGGATGATAATACATTTGGTTATAATACGGCTAACTCTTTATCCACGGTTTTTTGATTATTAACACGGGTACATTTCAAATTCAAGAGAATGTCATTTAAATTGCTGTTAAAATCGAGTTTGAAATTTTTGGTGCATACTTCATGGTTTGGTCAATCAAATTCAATTAATGATGATTTTGAGTGAAAGAGTAATTCAGATGCAGATTATACTGGTAATCTAGTTGATAAAAAAACTACTAGTTGAACGTTTTTTACTGAGACATTTAGTAACTGTGTCGTTTTTCAAAGAAAATATCTGCATATTTTTCATTTCAAATAAATCTCAAATAGCAGAAAATTTTCTTATAAAACCCCTTCGAGAAAATCATTTTTGACCATATTTTCAGATTAGTCATTTTTGAAAAATTGATTTTATAATTATTAATTTTTGAATTTGATTTTAAATGACTATTTTTGACTAATCTGACTCCCTATGATTATCAAAAGGATGAATAGTGATTGAAAGAGTGATGAGTGCTAATATTGATTATATATTATGACTCAAGATGGTATAATTAGTAAATTTCTTTAGAAATTTAAACAAGAGTTATAAAACTTTTTGTTGGTAAAAATTCCATGACCATCTCTATCTCTATCATATTTCTAACGACCATCACTCATCAAAATTCTATATAGTTTGTCGATATGTGGTACTTTAAACTGGAATCGTTCGTTTTTCATTTCTACATTTTTTTAAAAAAAAATTAATAATAAATAAAGACCAAAGTATTCACTCTCATTTAAAAGTCCTCACGGTTATGCATGGGTGTATTACTTGGAATTTGTTATGTGCTTCCATGCTCATTTAAAAGTCCTCACGGTTATGCATCTATGGAACGCATATCAAAAGTTGATTTTAAAAATAAACAAGTTAAATCTAATCCCATTTAAAAGTTCTCACGGTTATGCGTGGTTAGAAGATACTTGAATTCATTTTTTTTGAAATAAATTTGGAATACTACTAATATCATTTAAAAGTCCTAACGGTTATGCATGGTTAGTAGATATTCAAATTCCTGATATAAATATACCACAAATAGACACAACTGCATGGTTTTATGTGATGACATCATTCCCATCATTCTAAAAGTGGAATATGCTTCTAACAAAATATTTATGATTTTTGTTTGATTTTTTATTGAAATTTAATATTTATATCCAATTGAGTTTTAATGTTGAATTAATATCGATCACTTTATCTCTCTTTTCTCTAACACTATCATTCTTTTGTTGATAACAAAAAGGGGAGAGAAAAGTTAAGATTTGTCAAATAAAATCAAGCAAAGGTCAAATATTTTCCATTTGCATCTAGGCTCATTTGCATATTATTTAATGTATGCATATTTGTAGGGGGAGCTTTGTGTAGAGAGGAAGCATTTAAATAGGGGGAGCAATTAGGATATATCAATGATCAAATACATTTAACATGTTCAAAATCTTAAATATATGTTTGTTATCATCAAAAGGGGGAGATTGTTGAATATGCGCCTATAAGATTTTTGTTTGATGATAATAAACATATATACATTCATTTAAATGTATTTGTTAATGTACTATTTTATTTTTCATAGATTAAAAAAAATATTTGTTGAATAAAATTAAATAACACAGAATTTGAATTCAAACAGAAATTTTATTCAAACGAATATTTATTACAATTTTTGAATAGTATAAATTTAAGCTCTCACTATTCACTATACAATTCTGATTTTAATTACATCATAATTCAATTTACATAAATTCCTCACTACATATCACTCACACTCGTAGTTCATCTTCAACTTCATTCCAGTTAGAATCCAACATCTGAGCAATCTGCAAAAATATTCACTAACGCAGTAAAATTAAAAAAGAAATATTTTTGCAATATAAAATAAAATATGGATTTTGAAAATATTATTTGCCTCAGTTATTTGGGTTGTTCGTCATCATTTAAATTTGAATTCATCATACACAAACAACTTGTGACATACACAGTGTATCACTGTATATGCCACAAGGCCGTGCACATCGAAATATACACTTGATGATTTACAGGGACAGGTGAGCACAGGTCAAACCCAAATGAAAAGCCGGGTTCAACTCAAATGTAATATAAATAAAATCTCTACACGCGCACAAGGTCGAACCCGAGCTATTAGCTGGATTAACCACAGGGCAGTTGTACAGGCTACGACTTCAAGCATACAAGCAAGATGATCAGCCACCAGAATTTCAAATGAAGAAAATCCAAGTTTATATGCAAATAAACAGAGCAGTAATAAAAATGCAGTGATATGCAACAGGCCCATTTACAACAGACTCAAGGCAACAGTGAATGGGAAATGCAATATGAATGAACTTGCATATGCATAACAACCAGGAATATGAAAAAGGGCAGGTGGACAGTACGACTTAGTCAATATGATCAAGGAAAACTAAAAACAATACCCAATACGCATGAATGCACAAATGCACCAAGTAAGTGACACGGCGAATAAGAAGACAGCAACTTGACACAGTGAAGTAGAAGTGACGACCAAGTAGCAAGCTCAAATGACAACACAGCAACTACAAACTACACACAACAGTGCACCCCTGACCATGAAGCAAAACCAAGTTTAGATTAATCCAAGAAATAAAACATAAAGTTTGCTATGATACGAGCACAAGACAGTACAACTACAAGCAGATGCAACTCGACCAACAGTAATCAGGTTGAACCGAGACTACAAGCAAGTGAACAATTGTATATATATACAAGCAACTCAAGTGAAGATACCAAATTTAACATGATTGAAAGTACAGTGGATAGAAGTCGATGCAAACATGTATGAATACCTTAAAACAGTGCACATAAACAAGAGAGCAAGCTACATGAAGACTACTTGAAGTATACACAATGAACCAACAGACCAGTAGACCAAAATGACAATACTACAGAGTTCAAACAGCAAATGCTTTGACCAAACACACATATATATATGATTTACCAGAATAAACAGAGAGCATATGCAAGGGTCAAGCAAGTGGTAAATGCAAACAACAAAAGTACAGTGCAACTCAATGATGCAACATTTTTAATATGTACCAATATGCTATGCAGTGAAGTCAAAGCAAACAGTGAAATCAATGTACATGCAATAGCAAATCGATTTTATCAAGGCCAAGTCAATGCAAAGCAAAACCGAAGTCACAGTAAAACACCACAGTCATCTCAAACGAACAAGTCAAATTCGAAACCGTGGTAGCAAAGGCAATTGACCGAGTTAAACATCAAAGCCGTGGGAGGCAAGTGTCATAATATACTAATTTGAAAAAGTCAATCAAATCATCAACGTTCAACAAATATCGATCGGCCGAAAGCATAGTATAGAAAAAATCAGACGAACGCAATTCTAGGGTTACAAACTCTATATAAACAAATCATCATCGGCAATTTCATCCATCGAGTTCAAACAAGCCAAAACCAGAAAAGCAAAAGGAATAAAGTACTTACTGAAATCATAGATGAACTCGATCAAATATAAGCGGCCAAGATGAACAAAATCATCACGCAATTAGATTGATCGAACAATCGGCAGCTTCATCAAACCCTAAATTGGATCGAAGGTACGAAGCCCTAATTTAGCTTCAAAGAGGAACGACAGCCATCTCCAAATAAACGAACGAAGAAACTAAAAGAGAACGGGCCGAATAATAAACAAAAGGGGCCGACTATTTTAATAAGGGCTTTTAATTGTTTAAATAGGGTTATTTTATTTTAAATTGTTTTTAATTTGTAATTTTATTTTTAAACCGTTGTATTTACTAGTCGTGTGACTAGGGGACAAGCTACGTGGCATAGCTTGAGAATTCGCAACTCAGTGGCTGAGTTGTGGCAGGGTTTTGAGCATAGAGTTAGGTTTAATCGATAGCGGGTGTCGCGAGTTTACGTGTGTAAGCGTCTGACTAACTAATTTCTAGTAGAAACCTTGGGGGCAGCACGTAGGCAGAGTTTTGCCGAAGCTGGGTAAAATCTGTGTCGTTCTATTTCTGCTTATTATTCTGCTGTGCTGCTATTATTCTTTGATTTGTGTTGAAATTAATTTTATAAGCTTCCGAAATTAATTTTTATAATTAATACTATCACCCTATACACCCCCCTCTAGGGTGAAATCGATCCTACAGGACTTATGCTTTTCATCTTGCTTTTTTGCTTGTATATATAAAAACTTGTGTTGACCGGATATTGTGCGGGCACTGGTCCCCGCCTTCTTTAGTTTTGAAACCTGCACATGTATAAAAAATTTCATAGTATGGAATAAAATGATTCTTTTACTTGTACAGACTTCTGTTTTTATTTGAGAATGCATTTATTCTTCTTTTTCATACAAGTTTCTTTATTTTCTCTGTGTGATGTTGGAGTAAACCTATGGTATGTTGCTTGAGCATTTTTTATTTATTTTTGTAACTATATTATATTGCCCCCATACCAAGGTTTATTGCAACCTTTTTCTCATTGGCAAAATTTTGGAGAACAACTCCTCTATTTCGAGAAGACTTGTACCCTTTCTTTAGAGAACAACTTTTTCACTCGAAGGAGGTTTGCATCTGTACTTTATAGAATAATTTTTCCATTTTAAGGAAATATTTTTCTGATTTAGTAGAATGCGCCTCGTATTGGAGAAGTTTCTCTTTCTTTTTTTTTGGCGAAGTTTTTACACTTCACTTTTGGAGAAAGCCACTTTTATTTTTGGCAAGTGAATTTTCCTCCATGGTAAAGTGAGCCTCCGAAAAAGGGCTTTGACTTGTTTGTGCCTTCGAAGGAGGCTTTTGTTTGATTGTGCCTCTGGGAAGAGGGCTTTTTTGTTTGATTGTGCCTCTGGGAAGAGGTTTTTTTTTTTGTGTGTGCCTCTTGCGAGAGGGCATTTTGTTTCTACCTCTGGGAGAGGCTTTTATTTTTTCCCTGTTCGTTGGGAAGCGGGCCTTCGAAGAGGGCTTTTGGTTTCTGCCTCTGGGGAGAGGCTTTTATTTTTTCCCTGTTCGCTGGGAAGCGGGCCTTTAAAGAGGGCTTTTCAAATTTTGACTCGTGTGAAGTTTTATTTCAGATCACGGTGAAATGTGTGCCTCCGAAGAGGTCTTTTAGCATTTCAACTCTGGTGAAATGGGCCTCCGAAGTGGGCTTTTCACATTCCAACACTTATGAAGTTTTATTTCAGATCTCGGTGGAATGCGTGCCTCCGAAGAGGTCTTTTCACCTTTCAACTTGTGTGAAGTTTTATTTTAGATCATGGTGAAATGTGTGCCTCCGAGTAGGGCTTTTGCCTGGAAGTTTCCTTCTCATGGTTGGATGGATTCACGGGGCAGACACAAGTTACTTGGATTGTTTGTTTGCACAAACGTTCTCAGCTAGTTGACGAGTGTCCTGTGCCACCAGTCATTCCACCAATCTTTTTTGTTGAGAAAGAGAACTTTCTTTTTTTGGCAAGTCCCATTAGAGGTCTTTATCCTCCGGAGAGTTGTGCGTCCGAAGAGGGCTTGTGCCTCCGAAGAGGTCTTTTGCTGTTTGCTGTCTGCTCGCCCATGTCTTTTCGCCATTTGCTCATATCAGCGGTTCCCTGTTATCATTTTAAAGACACATTCATTTCTTTGCAAGTAGCTTATTTTATCAAAAGAAGTGTACTTCATTGTTAAATGAGTTCGCAGGGGCGGACACAAGCTAATTAATCGGATGTTCGTTTGCACAAACGATCACAATTAGTTAGGAAGGGTCCACTTCTGGCGGAACCACTAATTGTTTGCTTGAAGCACTTCTTATATAGGATTTGAGCCTGAAATTTTTGTGGCTGAATACTCATTTGTTGAGTGATGTCAGGGATCGCTTGGTCTTGTGATGTGTATGCTTTGTTTTAATGGCCTGCAATATTAAGTCGACATTTTAGCAATACAATTGAAGTACTTTATATATCGAAATAAAACAGGCAGTTTATAATAGTAGAGAACATAAGATTTATAGTGGTTCGGCCAAGAAATGGGCCTACATCCACTTTATAGTTCTTATTATTCACTTGCACTGGCTTTACAATGGCCTTTAATACAAGAATCATACATTCATAATTCTTTTACAGTATTTCAGTAAAGCTTTTAAGTAAAATATGGGCGCAAGTGATTGCTGTTCCATGCTCTTGGAATTGGATCTCCTTCGACAGTTGTCAGTTTGAAAGTGCCATCAAGAAGTTTTTTGCCTATGACATATGGCCCTTCCCAGTTTGGCACAAACACTCCTCTTGCTGTCATGACCCTCTTCAAGACTAGATCTCCAATCTCAAAGCTGCGTTGCCGAACTTTGGAATTGAAGTGCCTGGCAATTCTTTGCTGATGGGCTGCAATTTTGAGCTGAGCCTCTTTCCTTTTTTCATCAACGAAGTCAAGTGCTTCAAGTTGCAACTCTTCGTTTTCAGCTTGGTTGAAATGAATTCTTCTATGTGAAGGGACTTCTATTTCCACCGGAATCATTGCTTCTGATCCGTATGCCAATGAAAATGGAGTGTGCCCAGTCGCAGTTTTATGCACAGTTCTATATGCCCATAGTGCTAGTGGTAGCTTATCGACCCAACCACCTTTCGCTTTTTCCAGCTATTTTTTTATGGTTGATTTGGTAATTTTGTTTACTGCTTCCACTTGCCCGTTTGCCTGCGAATGAGCCACTGCTGAGAAGCTTTTTTGGATCTTGAATCGCTTGCAAAAATCTTGGAACTCTTCACTTTCGAATTGGGTTCCATTATCTGTGATTATCTTTTGAGGCACACCATACCTGCAAATGATATTCTTAGTTACAAAGTTTATCATCTTTTTAGAGGTAATAGTAGCTAATGGTTCAGATTCAGCCTGTTTAGTAAAATAATCAGCAGCAACAATAGCATATCTAATTCCGGATTTGGTGGTTGGCAAAGGCCCGATGAGATCTATTCTCTAAATAGCAAATGGCCACGGACTGACCATCTGTGTTATCTCGGTGGAAGGTGCTCTTCTGATTTTTGCAAATCTCTGGCATCGGTAACATTTTCGTGCATAGCTTGCAGCATCACGATTAATATCTTGCCAAAAGTACCCATAACAGAGAATTTTCTTTGCTAGAGTTTGACCACCTGAATGGTCTCCACACTCTCCTCCGTGTACTTCAGCTAGAATCGTCTTAGCTTCTTCCTTGGTCACACATCGGAGTAATGGCATTGAGAATCCCCGCCTATACAATCGTCCATCTTGAATTATATATCTGGAGGCTTTTCTTAGCAACTTCTGTTGTTCTTTTGGATTTTCTGGTAGAGAACCGTTGAGAAGATATTCCATTATCGGAGTCATCCATGATTCTTGCTCTTGAGATATGGTCATGATCCAGTCAATATCCATCTCATCGATGCTTGGAGCTGACAGGACTTCCATAGGAACTAATCCGAATAATTGAGCTTCACTAGAGCTTGCGTACTTTGCGAGAGAATCTGCCTTCATGTTCTCTTCCCCGGTATATGATTTATCGTATAATGGTCAAGATCATCGAGAAGTTCCCAGGCTCTTGACAAGTAAGCGGGCAGATTTCCTCCTTTAGTTTGAAACTCTTTCTTGACTTGACATACAATAAGCTGTAAATCACTAAAGATCTGCAACACTTTGACATTCAATTTTTTAGCAATTTTCAAGCCGGCAATAAGCTTCATATTCTGCTTCATTTTTTGTCGAAGGGAATTCCAATGTCAATGCATAACACAATGACCGCCCTTTAGGGGTTTCAAGTACAATGCCAGCTCCGTAACAGTAATCGTTTCTTGCACCATCAACATATAATTTCCATCGAATTGGGGTATTATCAGTCACTTCTTCCTCACTATCACCTTTATCTTTACATTCTGCGATGAAATCTGCTAAAGCTTGTCGATTAATTGCTCTCCGGGGATGATAAGTGATGTTGTATTGGCTGAGTTCAATATTCCACTTCAAAAGGCGACCCGAAGTCTCAGGGCGAAACAGGACTTGCTTCATAGGTCGATCAGTGAGGACTTTGATAGGATGAGCTTGGAAATATGGCCTCAATTTTCTTGATGCAATCAGTAGACAATAGGCAAGCTTTTCCAACTTTGAATAATTCATCTCTGCCCCAGTGAATCTCTTGCTGATATAATAGACCGGGCGTTGAATTTTTGCGTCCTCCCGTACCAACGCTGCACTGAGAGCATGAGATGGGATTGTCAAATATACGAAAAGATCTTCACCATTGTCTGGCTTAGAAAGTATTGGAGGCGTTTCCATATGACGAATCAACTAATCGAAAGCTTTCTTTCATTCAGGGGTCCAGTTAAAAAATTTCCTTCCTTTCTTTAGAGCATCAAAGAATGGAATGCATTTATCAGTAGCTTTGGAAATGAATCGACTCAAGGCAGCGACTTTTCCATTAAGACTTTGCAGTTCCTTCTTCGTTCTACGGGCTTTGACTTCTCTTAAGGCAGCAATTTGAGCAGGATTAGCTTCAATGCCCCTAGCACTCACAATAAAACCCAAAAACTTTCCGGACTCCACCCCAAACGAACATTTCAAAGGATTAAGTTTCATTCCGTACTTTCGGAGGATTACAAACATTTCTTCCAAGTGATCCATATGGTCTGTTGCTTTCTTTGATTTCACCAACATATCATCAACATAAACTTCCATAGTTTTGCCAATCTGCGGTTTGAACATAGCATTGACGAGTCCTTGGTAAGTTGCCCCTGCATTCTTTCATTCCGTACTTTCGGAGGATTACAAACATTTCTTCCAAGTGATCCATATGGTCTATTGCTTTCTTAGATTTCACCAACATATCATCAACATAAACTTCCATAGTTTTGCCAATCTGCGGTTTGAACATAGCATTGACGAGTCTTTGGTAAGTTGCCCCTTCATTCTTAAGTCCGAAGGACATGACTCTATAACAGTAGAGACCAACGTCAATGATGAAGCTCGTGTCCTCCTAGTCTGGCTCATGCATCATGATCTGGTTGTATCTGGAGTAAGCATCCATAAAAGATAACAATTCATCCCCCGCTGTTCCATCCACCAACTGATCTATTTTGGGTAATGGGAAGCAGTCTTTGGGGCAGGCTTTGTTTAAATGTGAGAAGTCGATGCATACTCTCCACTTCCCATTAGCTTTCTTAACCAGTACAGGATTTGAAACCCAATTCAGATAAGTAGACTCCCTGATGAAACTATTCTCCATGAGCCGATCTACCTCTTCTTTCAATGCTGCTGATCTTTCAGGAACCTGGGTTCTTCTCTTCTGCTTTATCGGTGTAAATTTCGGATCAATATTCAGAGAATGTACTGCAATTTCTGGGGATATTCAACACATATCAGCATGAGTCCAAGCGAATACGTCCAGATTTGCTTTCAAGAATGATATTAAGGAATTTTGAACCGTCACACTAAGTGGCGAACCCACATTCACCACTTTGTTCGGATCTTTCGGGTCACCAGGTACTGGCACCGTTACTTCCGCTGGCACCACTCTATTCTCCCCTGCACTAGCTTTTCTGAGATCCATTTCTCTTCGTGCCCCGCTATGCTCGCCAGTGCAGGGTCCACCCAGTAATTGCTACAAGGTTCTTTCTTTGATGCGGACTGGGGCTGCCGCATCATTTCCCATCTCTCTCTTCCTCGCTTCACACAACTCTATAAGATAACATTCTCGCCCAGCATTCTGATCCCCTTTAATAACACCAACTCCTTTATCCGTGGGGAATTTGATAGTGAGGCACCACGAGGCGAGAATTGCCTTAAAAGCCGCAAAACTTGGTCGGCCTAGGAAGGCATTGTAGGCAGAAGATTCATCAACAATTACAAAAGTCTGCTTTCGAACAACCTTTTTCTACCCCTCTCCAAGCTCAACGAACAAGTCAATAGTTCCAATTGGCTGCTTCAGTTCCCCAGCAAACCTAACGATCTTCTGAGATGAAGCTTGTACATCAGCCATCGGAATTTTCATTTGGTTGAACGTCTTTTTGAAGAGAATATTGAAAGAAGCGCCGCAATCTACAAGCACTCTTCTCACAATAGCCGGCCCAATGCTTGCAGAGATGACCAAGGGATCCATGGTTGGAGCTTCAATGCCCATAGAGTCCCTGGCTCTAAAGACAATATCATCATTAAAAGTTTTCTGCTGCTTCAAAGGTGCCGCATCTTCTAGCATAAAAACACCCTCTTCTGTTGGTGCATACTTCAAGGCACGGGCATATCTTTCCATCTCGCCCCAGCTTCTGCCTGCTGGGTGAGGACCTTCCGTAATCACATTAATAATAGGCCTTTTTGATTCATGCACAATATCCTCTCACCCGTGCCAGATGGATGAGCAGGAAGTTGCTGTCCCTTAGTAGATGAAGTTGGGTCATTTCTATTTCTCTTAACATATTGGTGCAACTTGTTCTCTCTCAGCAATTCTTCAATCAAACTTTTCAGATGGCGACATTCGTTGGTATCATGACCGGGTTGATTATGAAACCGACAGAATCTCCCACTTTGAGCAGCTTTTCTCCCAACTCTCATCTCAGGCGGTTTAGGATATTCTACCGCGTCTTTGGTAGCAAAAAAGATATTCTCCGGGGTGTCAGTCAGTGGAGTGAAATCTGAAGGTTTTGAGAAGCGGGGTTTCTTCATATCTTTCAGTTTCTTCCCACCATTATTCTCCCTTTTCTGATTTCCGGATCCCTTTTTGGTAGGAGCAGCAGTATTATCCTTAACCTCTATCAATGCCACTTTAGCCGGTGCTTGAAGGCTTTCCAAGCGCATGAATTCATCAGATTTCTTATAGAATTACTCAAGCGAATTCGGTTTTTCATCTTCAGCCACTTCCCAAATTCGCTTGACTTGTCGACTGGCCTCATCAAGTATGTCAAGACCATTCGTGGCTCTGCATTGTCCACTTCAGCCAAAGCTATGTTGAAGCGGTTCAAGAAAGATCTAATAGATTCCCCAGGATTCTGTTCCAGGCTTGACAATGACATATTATCCTTTGCCTTTGAAGCGTACAACCTGAATTGCTCTTTAAACCTCCGAGTCAAATCGGCAAACTGGTCTATGGATGGGACCAGAAGCTTTGTGAACCAGAGTAGAGCTACCCCTTCCAAGTATACCGGAAAGTACCAACATTTAATCTCATCAGATGCCCTAGCACCAGTCATGTGCCAATCATACTTATACAGGAATTGATTAGGGTCGCTTGATCCTTTATAAGCCGGGATGGTAGGAGGAACAAACTTCCTTGGGAATTCCGCCTTTAGAATCCTTTCACTGAACGGAGTTTTGCTCAGAGCGAATCCCCATTCCTTTTCATCTTCATCCGTCTGCATGCTTTCTTTCATGATTTGTCGCACCATGCCGGAAAGATATTCATCATCATTTAAAGGATCTACAGGATATACTTCAGCCATTTACTCGGAAGTTTGTCTGGACAAACGTTTGCGGAGAGTTGGCTGCGGTCTCGATCCTCCAGCTTGAGGAGGTGTTTCTTTGGCGGGACTAACTGCTCTTTGAGGAATATTCCTCTATTCAGGATTATGAACAATATCTGCAAGGTTTTCTTCATTATTCACCGGTTGACGGTTAACTCCGAGCAATGCATTTAACCTTTCAAGCATCAAAGCATTCTGGGTTTCCATCTGTTGGTATAACCCCGATACTGCAGCATCTAACTCCGCTCGTGTAATTTCGGCACTTGGTGCTGCTTGACTTGACGAAGGAGAAGTGGCAGTATTCTCATGGACATTACTGGGTCTTGTAGATCCACGCTTTCTTCCAGGAGCCATTATCTCTGATAGACTTCTGGTTTTGAAAGAGGTTTTTTCAACAAACTTTTGCTAAGCAATGATGAAAGTAGCTTGAGTTCAATTCTCAGTGAAAGCACCAAAAATGTCAACGCTTAAAATTGAACGCTAACACCACGGTGTATGTAGAGATTAAGTGAAAGCACCACCCGTAAATACGGGAATTAGAAACAAGTGGAAAAGTCAAAGAAAAACAGTAAGAAGACAATAGTTTTATAGTGGTTCGGCTTCAAGTTAAGCCTACGTCCACTTTAATCTTCTTTATTGCTGAATCAATTACAACTTTTCAACAATCTTCGATCACAACATTGATTGGACAAATAGCCAGAACTTCGATGTAGAAGAATTCTTTGAATCCATGTCGATTGTGTTAGATTTCCTCTTGAAGTTCGTTGAGATGTCTTTCGTGTTTGAGGTGTCGAGTGAGTCGAGAATTCAGCAGAGTATTGGCGTTCCAGAAATGAGCCAAAAGATCCTCTTTCAGTTGGAGTAGACGGGGTATTTATAGGAGAGTTCGGAGTTAGGTCATAGGTCGTGTGCGACTTAGGAATAGGTCGTGGGTCGTGGGCGACTTAGGAATAGGTCGTAGGTCGTGGGCGACTTAGTAGACACGGTTTACGGCCTAAGAGGAGCGCCCTTGATCACTTGAACAAGTCATAGGTTGTGGGCGACCGAGGGAAGGAACGACATAAGGAAGACAAGTTACCTCAGTTTTGTATAGCTCGCTTCGTTAAGTCCTTAGGTTGTTAAATCGTTAGCTCATTAGGTCGTTAACTCGTTAGCTCATTAGGTCGTTAGGTCTTTAATCCGCTAGGTCGGTAAATCCACTTAGCTACTAGGTCGCTTCTCACTTTAGGTCGCTGCACCTCATAGATAGTTAGGTCGCTGCATCCCAGAGTTAGTTAGGTCGCTGCATCCCATAGGTAGTTAGGTCGCTTCTCACCATAGGTCGTTGGGTCGCTTTTCCTCATAGGTCGTTGGGTCGCTTAGAAAAGAGGAGTTAACAATAAAAATCCAATTATATTTGCACGGGTTAAAGCCTTTGAATTTAAATTCAAATTCCCAAATCAATACCTTTAAAATGGTTTAACCCATATATAACTTGGATAACATCTTTAATCCTTAGTTTCAAATCATGGGATTCAGTTTCAAATTTTGAATTTAAATTTAAATAAAATTATTTAAACTTCAAGGCATAATCAAGTTATTCAAAAATAAATTTCATCTTTAAAATTCCTTTTTAAAACTTTTGATATTAAACCAAATCCATTTCCAAACTCATTTGGATTTAAAAATTCAAATTCAAAAACTATTTCAAAAATCTATGACTTAACCATTTCCACGTACAATCCATATTTGTGTGTGTATAAGGTGTGGTCCAGTGGTGCAACACAATAGGTGCACAACATCATCATCACAGATTCAACCATGTCGATAAGCGGTATAACCCATAACGCTTATCTTCATTCACAGATTCATAGATAAAATAAATTTATCAATCACAAAGATTTACCATTACAATTCGATGTGGGATCCGGATAACCAACTGGAATCCGACTCCCTGTCGCATCGAAAATCAAATGCCATTTTACGGGCAAAAAGGGTTTCACACACATAGAAACAAATAAAAAATCATAGTTCAGCACAAAGCAATTCACATTACATAGCATCATAATCACATATCAGAAAAATCAATCCAATACACAATATTTGACAATTAACTTAAATTAATCAAATTAAACTCGGTTATTTACAATGAGTAATTAATTTCATAATTACTTTCATAAAGTAAATACACTTGCACAATTCCACAAATGATTATCATTAATTAATTAATCTGATTAATTGCTAAAATTAATCACATTAATTAACTAGTCCATTTCAAATCATTTAATTAATTAATCATTTCTTAATCAATTTATTTAACCTTAATTACATAATTAATTATCCCTTAATTATTAATTAATAACCTAATTATTAATTAATAAAACTTAATTACCCATTTATTAACCACTTATTACTTGATAAATCAATTATTAACTCTTAATTAAATTACTTAATTACTTACCTACTAATCATACATTAATTAACTTTAAGTAGTTAATTACAAGTTATTTATTACTTAATCATTACTTAACCAATCTCTACTTACAATTATAATTTAATTATTCTTAATTGCTTTTCAAAAAAACTAATTTAATGTTAATTATTCATCTTAACTAACATTTAAATGAAATCTTGTTTAAAATTTGGAAATCAATTTATTATTAACTACAAACTTAAATGTTAATAAATTTTATACTTAACTTAAATTAATTACTTAAAATACTAATTAAGAGTTTAAAAACATTGTTAAGTATTAACTAAAATAATTAAAACTTGTATAAAGTCTTGATTCAAATTGTTAAACCTTTATTAAGTCAACCATGTTTAACTTGTTGAAAAATAAGTTGCTGAACTTTACTTTTTATAACATAGCAGTTGAAAAGAAAACCCACCCGAGTACTTTCCTTGTTTAACTCGAGTAATACTTCAAGTTTTCTCACCCATTCCCCCCGAGACACTCTCTCTTCCTCACGCACTCCATCTTCTTCTTCTTCTCTTTTCTTTTTCCAGTAAGTTACGTATAAATAAGTTATAGTATCAATAAAACACGTTTACTCACTCGATCTAAAACTCGAAAAAATCACCTGGATAGCTCGAGCAACGACTCGAAACACTCATCCATCAACAACGCTGACACCTAAACCACGCCGTACACGTGCACGGCGACGCGCCTTAGGTCTGGCGAACCCCACGACCATCAGCAAGTCACAAATCATCCATAAACTCGAAAACCAAATTCGATTCGCCTCCAAACATTTGAAATCAAAAAAAGACAGTTCGATCGAAAAACTGCAAACACCACCCACTAACTAAAGCACCTCGCCACCATCGCACAGACCACCGGAGACGCTCAGAATTCATCCACACCACGACAACACATTAAGCAACCATCCTCCAAATCTCGCAAAGCTCGATCACGTAGAGAAGATGAACTCGCCTCGATTCTTAACCCCAACAAAAACAAACCTTAAACCCTAAAATGATCTTGACCCATCAATATACGCAATGGAAAAATTATCTGATAATTTTCTCAAAATCAATGATGTTTATACTTGCTTCAATCCAAATTTCAACATTAAAAATTGAATCGACTGTCAGAAAATGGGAAAAATGCAAAAAAAATTCAACTACAAACTGCTCTTGGAATACTAATATGAAAATCTTCATTTTTGTTTTAAAATTCATGATTTGCAGTAAGAATTCAAACTATGAACTTGAATTAACTTTTTATAACAAATGAGTTTACCAAATTATTACTTGATTACCTGTAAACAAGGTTTCTAGTAGTAATATTTCACTAACATGTTTTAATCAGCTTTGAAAAATCTTTTTTAATGTTTAAACATCTTGTTTGATTGAAAACTGAAAGTTTTACAATGATTTGATGAGAATAAATTTGAGTTTGAAAAAAAACATTCGCCCTGTAACATTAAACAGATATGTATAGAGCAACACAGAATAATAATCAAGCTAAAGCATATGCAATACCATATAATCAATAAATCATCTTTATTGTTTTAATTTAAACTTAAAGCTTTTATGTTGATGTTTACTCACCTTGTTTCAGAAGAAAGAACAGAGCTTTTATGTTGAAAACTGCAGTTATTTTTTTTCTTTCTTCCTTTAATCTTTTTCCTGTTTTGTTGAATTGAATGGATTGTTTAAGTTTTTGAGATGATATTATTTCAGGCTTACTCAGTTTGGAATGGACGAACTGAAATCAAGATGGGCTGGTATGTATGAAGTTACAGGTTGATATTTTTTTTTGAACAGGGTGATTATATTGTCTGTACAATATAAGTCAGAGATTTTTTTATATTTGGAGGCTGATGAATCTAATTTGTGTGCTAAGCATTAATTACCGTTGTCTTATTTCCCAAGCCTTCATAGATATTCATATTATCTTCTTTTACAAGCCTATAGATATATATATATATATTGATTTTTAACTTTAATACTTATTGTCTTATTTTACATTTGCATTTCTATATGTATATATAGATATTTAGCTTTTAAAGAAATTGTTTTTAAAAATTAATTATACTTTAATAAAATAAAAACACATATGATATATTATAAAATATAGAATTTAACTTTAAACATCCTTTGAAAATTATTTTATATCAAGTTCAAAATATAATTTCCAAAAGATTCATTTGTATAAATAAAGGCACATCTAATTTAATCACATCCGAAATCCAAATACAAATTTATTTTCTAAGATATTTAAATTTACATCCCAATTTCAATTTCTGTTTTCAATCTATTTTATATACATATTTATTTTCAAATATCCAAATTAATTCTCAATTAATTCATTATTTAACTAGAATTTTATATTAATTACCAATTAATTTCACCATTTTTATTCAACAATTAAATTAATTATCAATTTAAACTTAGTTAAAATCTGGGATCATTACAGCTTAACTCGTTTGAGATTCGTTGTTTGGATCGATCGGTTGGCGAATTTGTGATTTATCCCATGTGTTGTCCTGTTCTCTTTAGCTTTGAAAGGTGAGCAATCAATCATGATTTACATTCTTATATATATTAAATTTGATTTCAACTGAAACGGCAATTGAAATATCTACTGCTAGTTATTTACATTGTTATATATATGCCATTATATGCTATTTGTTCACCTGTGACATCTGACACCTTAATCTGTTATTTACATTGATGATATATGCCCATTATATTATTATCATATCTATTATCAATATGCAAGTTTCATGTTAGTACAGAATTCATGTGACGACCCGGAATTTTTGAGCATTTAAAATCGGAAAGTATAATTGATTTTAAATATTTAAAAGTTAGTTTGTAACTTAAATTTCAAATATCACCATTATTTGGAAATTTAATTATTGAATTTAATTATTGGAAATAGGGTAAGATGTTGAATCTGGAATTTTAAGCCTGTATAAATATAACTTAAAGCCTTGAAAAATTAAATTGATAGTACTGAGGATAATAGAAGCTGTAAAATTGAAATTAACAGTGGTTTGTTCAGTTTTAAAATTTTATAGTTTAAACTAAATTTAAAAATAGCCTTTCGAGGGACAGTCTCAGAATTCGACGAAACCAGTTGCATTGGATCCGTAATATTATATTATTATCAGATCTCAATTTTCGCAGTGTTTGGGTTTACCGTTTGGTCGTACAATCCATAAATGCATAGAAGAATCTAATTAAATTCAATTAAAATAGTCAAGCCTTCTCTTATACGCCACCTTCCTGTCTTTTAATCACATACTTTCCAAATTCGAGTCGTTCGATCAACAACCTCTTCCTTTAACATAAAAAAATAAAAATGGCGAATGAAAAGGGGGGCCGACGATATCGATCGAGGTCGAGAAAGCATGGGAGGTCACGTTCGATTTTTGAGAGAAATTTCACGCGTGATAGGAGATGACGGCTGCGAGGATTCCTGCTCGAAGGGTTTTGGGTTTTGCCATGCTGTTCTAGAGCAGGGTGCTCGAGATTCTGGTGCTCGCGCACGTGGGAGGCAACGACTATTTGTGAAGGCAACAATAATCGCGATCTGGTTGGGATTTTCGCGAGCTTGAGCGGGCTGACGTCGAGATAGTTGGCGAGCTAAGGTTTCGGCAGCATGGGGTTCGTGGTCATAATGGCGGCGCGGAGCAAGGCTTGGGGTTACCGCGAGGTCGTGCTCGACCTGCAGTTATAGTCCCGTTCGAGGTATTCTCATTGTCTTACTTCATTTTCAATTTAACTTAATCTAAATTTACCTGGAATTAGAGAAATGTTGTAACAAGTATAAACAAACTGTTTTATTTTAATATCGAAGATTTGAAACATATATATAGCTCTACACTTATTTTTCAGTAGGATATAACTGTATTTTTGTTAATTGATTTTTTTATATATGTAGTTGTTTTTGTGCTTCAATTTAGATACAATAATAATGATAAATATTGTATGGTATACTGTAATAAGCTAATTTCATCATAATATATGTAAAAAGAAAATTGTGTTTATATTAGACTTTGTATAGATATATAAGATTCAAAACAGAAATATATATATGTATATATAAGATTTTGAAATATAAAGGTTATATTTTATTACATAAGCAATTTGAGAATATATATATATATATATATAATAAAATAGATATACATATACATTTCTAAATTTACCAGTTATTTTAAAATAGTGTATTATGAAGATGAATTTGTTTAACAAACTTCTTTCATTATTTCTAGTCGCTAAAAACATTTATGGAAAGGAAATTGGTAAAAACTAAATTATTAACTTAAAATTAAATAAATGAATAGGAATTAATTTTTCAATTAGCTAAAGTATTAGTAAATCGTATAATTATTTATTCAAGGTTTGAAATCTGAAAGAAATAAGCTAGTCTGGAGTGGATTGCAAATTTAACGTCAAAGGTGAGTTAATCTCACTCAGCTAAATTTTATTTTAAATTTAAATAGTTAAATTTAAAATATTTGGTTGATTGATTGATTAGATTGGATGTGTAATATTATATATAGTAGTATATAGTATATATTGGAATGTTTGATTTTCCGCATTAAATAGCGGATGATTTTATATTTAAAACACATATACCATGGTATTCCACCTCGAAGTGGAATTGGTATTTTATGTTGTGCTAACGTCTGTGGATGCAGGGAAACATGTTGGCGGGATCCAACTGGATTCCTGAACATTCATTTAAATTATTTAATATTCATTGTTGTGATTATTTTGATATGCTATGATGAATTATATTGGAATGTTGAGTGCTACGGTTCGCTGGAATTTATTTCGACAAGCTGAGTTATCCAAATATATAGAATTGGATTTTTGAAAATAAAAGGAAGAAAATTTTTAAGTGGAATAATTATAGAGAATTTAAATAAATTTAAATGAACTGGACAAGAATAAAGTGATTTTAAAATTCTAATAAATAAATTCCGTATATGAAAAGGGAATTTTGAATAAACAGAAAGTTAATGCATTTTAAACATCATTATTATTATTTAAAAGAACAAAGCTTTTATTTTGAATTTAATATTTAAATTTTGAAAAGAATAAAGAAGAAATTGGGAAAATCTGAAATTTGTATATTTCTGTTAAAAGATTTAAAATTAAACGGAAAATAATAATAATAAAAATAAAGTCCATAATTAACGAATTTTGAAATGAATTGAGTAAGTAAAGAAATTTATTTCAAATGGAATAAATTGGAAATCAATTTGGAAAATTGATTTAAGTAATTGAAATTGGAAATTCTCCCTGGATAACCAAGTACGTTTTCAAAGTAAATTTTTAAATATAAATTAAAAGTTTTAAAGTGGTTCAAAAAGCAAATTTTGGAAAAAAATTATTATTTCTAAATATTTAAATTTTGAATTAAGTATTTTCTTTTAATCTATTATAGTAGTAATTATTTAAAAGTGACTTAGTATTTGTTTTAAGGAGAAAATCTAGTTTTAAATTTTATAAAAGTAACCTCATTTTTAAATATTCCTAAGGTATATATTTTTAATAAAATATTGAAGTAATTTTTAATTTAAATATTTTAAAGTATATTCTCTAATAAAGTGTTTTTAAAATTGTTCTAAAATCTAAGTGTTTGTCCTTGGTGATTTCAGTGGAGATAGAAAATATTTGGGAAAGCTTATTCAGAAAATGAAATACGATTTGAAACTGTTTTCAAAGGGTTGAAAATGGAAAAATATCTTGCGAAGATAATTTGAGATAAATAAATAATTTGTAAAATTATTTATTGTTTGATGGTTGTTTGGGAATGTTAATTGATAGTTAAATAACCGACTATCAATATTGGACAAACGCGTCGATCATTTTGAAGACACCGGGATCAGATTAATTTCTCGAAAACCACTTCGATCCGGTTTGCACGTTCTCGTGGGAAAACGAGTTTGGATTCAAAGATGGAGCAGTGAAGTGCAAGGGCTAGTCGCTACTAATCCTGAGGATATTTCCAAAATGGATGTAGTAGGAGTAGTGCCTTCGGTTCCGTTCGAACCCGGGACGGACTTGTATGGATGAATGCTTTTCGAACATCATCAGCTGGATGATGAGCATTCTAAGTGAACGATCTAAAAGGTAACGCTTAGCAGCCTCAAGCCTCATCAACCGGGAATGACAAAAAATCAGGGGTTATGCAGCAAGGCTAGGTGGGTAGCACCCATTCAGGGTGAGGTCATCATGTCTAGATGTCCCTTTTATTTTGGCTTAGTGGTGCGGTTGCTGATCCCAACCGTAGGGTGATCTCACTTGGGATTATCCAGTAAGGGGTAGTCACGGTCTTGTGTTGCAGAAGAGTTAGGGTGGCTCCTCGGTACTGTGATCTAGGCCACGTACCGTGACAGGTGGTGCCCCAGTGCCTAGTCATTAGTTGGAAATCCATTCTACCTACGCGCCTTTTACGATTTTTTTTGTACTTCCCACTCTGTGACTAGTAGCTAGAATTTAATAATGTAACAATTTCGGTTATTTTATAAGTATTTGTATATAGACCCTATTATAATATTAGAGGATTTTAATAAAAAGTGTTTTTGCTATCGTAAGGTAAAAACCCAACATGTTTATTTGTGGCATGGTCTTACGAGATGCTTTTGTTTTCAAAAGGATTTTTGAAACTTTAATAATCTATTTGAGTGTGATTTATCACGCTGGTATTCCAGACTGACTCGGGTGTTATTTAACTATAATGCTCAGGTCAGACCGAGTATTATAGGATACAGGACATGATATTATTATTAGTCAAAAATGCTTGATACGTGAAAACCTGTCATCTGCTTATGGTGGCGCCCCACTATTTGGATGGTAGCTGTGGTAGGCATACAATAATGATTGTATGCTGGCTAAGATTAATATTATACTTTCGAAATGTTTTCCACTATTCACTAATAATAATATCAAAATGGTTTTCGCGTATCAAGAATTTTTTACTATCATAAGGACAAATCTCCTCCAATTCCGCGTTTACATGGTGTGTGTGGCGGGAGGCCTTATGGTAGTTTCATTTTCCAAAAAGCATGGCGGTTTTCAAATTTAAAATCTTTTGATTGTTTTTAAAAGACCAAATGGCTTTGTTTGCTCACACCAGTCCCATGACTGATTCGGAGTTTATTGTTCCTTTCCTAAACTCTGGGTGCCTACAATTTTCCACACGGGCAGTCTAGAGTTTGGTTTTTCAGATAGTCGGGTTTAGTAGATTATTTGGAGCTAGTTCGGTCCTCGAACGACTGACCTTGCTTGCTTAGATTTGTGCAACATTGTTGGTGGATCTAGTTTGAATTTTTGTATTGGAGTTGCAGTATTGGATTTTGTTAAAGACTCATCTCATATTGTATCGTGTTCCGCTGTATTTTGTGTTGTATATTCTCTGATATAGATTATTATCATTGTATCAAACTGATGTATTGGACATTGTATTCATGTTGTATCAGTGATATCATCTTTTATTTCTGCTGTGTTATTTATCATCTAATGTTGTTGCAAGCTCTGGCGATACAAACTTGATGTTGTTTGTCGGACATCGAGTTCGGGTCGTCACACAAATTAACTCAAATTAATTTCAGTTTAAATCTGAAATTCCCAAGTTTTCAAACTTATTGTTCCATAACTATTTTTATAAGATTCCAGAGTCTTTTCAACCTTTCAAAACCATTTTTGAAATCAATTCATATTATCTTTTGAATTTCCAAAACCAAACCCAGTTTTCCAAACAACTTTCATTTAAAATCATATGGCAGCAATTCCTCTTTTGGAAACTTGAAAATAAACACCGATGATGCTGCAGTCATCACCGAAATTATTTTCCAGCGACAGAAAAGAGTTTAGGGCTTTCATCCCCTCAAAACACTTTTCCAAAACCTTTGAAACCATCTTCAGAATAAAAAGGGATTTAAACTTCCCAAACCTCCAAAATTTTCAAATTCTTTTCAAAACATTTCTCTGGAATTCCATTTCAAATTATAAATCACATTTACAATTTACATTCTCAAATTCCATTTGTATGTGAATTTATTTCTTAATTTTGGAGTTACGATTTCAATTTCCTATTCAAATGATAATAATATTATAACTTCCTAACAATCAAGCAACCATATACTATAATAATTTACAAAGATTATTTCCTTTGTCTACGAAAATAGTTTGGGTAAAATTATTTCATTCACCCTATTTTAAAACAATATCGTGTCGAATTGTTCTGTACGAGTGTTTAGAGATCCCTATCGGTAGAGTTGTACAGACTATACCGACCAGAATCCATATACCACTCAACAAACCAATCATCATAATATAAAACAATTTATGTTCACTAACAAATACGCGCTTATATCTATTAATACACTCAAACTCATTTTGGAGTACTACTGACTCTATCTCTAATGAGTAACACCCAACAGAGCCAAGGTTGCCAAGGTTATCGCTTAACCAAATGCTCTGATACAAAATGTGAAGGCCCGCAATTCCATACCCCTTTTGAGCTGGCAAAATCCCACAAAGAAAATAAAAAGAAATCCACTCTTTTGGAAAATGAAACTACAATAAGGCCTCCCGCCACACACACAATGCAAACGCAGAATTAGAAGGGATTTCTCCTTATGATAGTCAAACATGCTTAATACGCAAAATCATTTCGATATTATTATTAGTGCATAGCGCAGAAAACATTTCGAAAGTATAATATTAATCTTAGCCAGCATAGACATTCCGAACTATGCCTACTATAGCTACCATCTAAACAGTGGTGACCACCATAAGTAAATGGCAGGTTATGCAACTAAAACCGTACAAGGCGCGTATTGGATTTTGGATTTCCAACAAATGGTTAGGCTAAGGAACTTCCTACTGCCACATGAGTACACCTCAGGAGGGACGTTCCGAGAACCTACCCGGATCTCTACCAACACAAGGCCGGGTTGCCTCTGTAACTAGGTAACTACTACTCGAGTATGCCATCCCCCAGTCGTTTGCGACCTTTATCCGAGAATCCTCAACCATAAAGCAACAACCACGAAGAGTAATAGATTTGAAGCAACCATATAGGTTAAGTATCTGGGCTCCATACTATGATACCACCCTTTTCCAAAAGGAAATGACATACCCTAAAGGGTGCGACCCTCATGACCTTGCCGTATTCTTTATGTTTCGACCATTTCCAGGGTGTGAGGTCCGATGAAGTCTCGTCCGCAAAGTTACACTTTTCACAAAGTCATGCTTTAATCAACAAATGATCAGCAACACTTCGTATGCTACATTACCAGTTTGGGAATATATCACTAGTAACCATCAACTACATAACCTCTGAGCTCGTACGTCTCAGAGAAGGGTGTTAAGCTAAGAGAATAAATTCTCCGCCACCAACAGAAATGTATTTGATAGAAATCGGCTTTACGTCTCAAAGTGTAACGTCGGACACACATCCATACAAGTCCGTTCCTAGATCGAACGGAACCGAAGGCACTTCAAAAGAAGCCCTTGCAAATCCGAATATTCACTAATCATGTCCAGAATCCCCATCACAAAGGGTGATCAAATCTCTATATCGGAGCAACTCCGTGTGGAGACATTCGACGGGTAATCCTTTCGTTTTCGAGAATACCCGGTCTTCAACGCCATCTTCAAATGCAATCTCATTTCGTCGTATCGTTATTCGGAATGGGTTTTAAGACACAAGGTCCTCTCCCGGCTAATCCGAATAATGAGCGCTTATTTTTAAAAATAAGTGTTTAATCAGATTCAAACAAATCACAACAAATTTCTACTTTGATCTTCTTA
Organism: Allium cepa; assembly: GCA_030765085.1. Lineage (NCBI taxonomy): Eukaryota > Viridiplantae > Streptophyta > Magnoliopsida > Asparagales > Amaryllidaceae > Allium > Allium cepa. The sequence goes on from CM060942.1 coordinate 364,121,439, forward strand.
AACAAAGGATCCATCACAATCACAAAGGTTCGATGTGGGTTTCAGATAAGCATTTGGAATCCGACCCCCGGTCGCATTGAAATTCAAATGTCGTTTAAAGGCAAATATTGAAAGTCGGTTATTTAACAATCAATAAATATCCATAACAATCACTAAGATATAAATAATTTCCCAATTACTATTTTCAAAATATATTCGCAAGATATATATTTTTAACACTTCAACCATTTGAAAACAAATTTCAAGTCACTTTTCACTCGCGGAATAAGATTCCCGGTATTATTTGTTTCCACTGAAAGTCTGTCGTGTTCAAATACTTTAGAATACTTTAAATCAGTTATCCAAAATATATATACTTGGAAACATTTAGATAAAACTATTTTAAAAGATTTACACTACACCAAAACAGTGATTTTGGAACATTTTATATTTGCTAATCTCTAACACTTATAAATGATACAGCCTACTGACAAAAAAAAGTGTTAGGATACCTGAAAAAGTGATGGGAAATATAAATAATGTTTTTATAGACTTTCCAACACATAATTATAATTTACAACACAAAAAAGTGTTAGAACAGTTGGTAAATTTGTAAATAACTCACTAAAAATTGGACCCTTATGTAATCTTCTGTATGTAGCATTTTCTAACGCTTTCCCCTTCCATCACCACTATCGGTCGCGTAATTTTTATTTAGATTAGGGTTCCCCTTCGTGCATTCCATCGCCATTTTCTAACGCTTTCCATTCGCATTCCATCACCAGCATCGATAGATCAAAACTTTGGCCATCTAACATCGAGCGGCTTAAGACTAGGGTTCCCCTGTAGCCGTCATCTCCAGTCGAGCCATCAAACATCGAGCGACTTAAGACTAGGGCTTCGAGTAGGAAACAATGATGTCAAGTGATTGCAGGAATCGATGATGTCAATGAAGCGATAACGAAATGAGCTTTTAATCTTTAGGTCAATATATCAAGTTAATGAAAATTGATAATTTATTGCAATAATATTTTTATTTGTTTATCAGGAAATTGCACAGTTTTTGGCATTGAGAGTGCAAGATGTAGGTCGGTCTGCATATGCTAGAATCCCTTTCGCTGATGCTGCTCGTATTGTTGGTTATCCATCTTTGATTGGCGGCAAGATTGATGATGTCACTATTATTGTTTCTATAGTCCAGAAATTGATGACATGATATACTCCACTTATGTAAGTATTATAGTCATCTTACCTAATAAGTTCGGTTTTATGTTTAATTAAATCTGCATTTTTTATGTAGGCTGTGGTGATATTTTCGAAAATAGAAGTGAAATAGTACAGAATCAGAGAGCAAGCATTATAGTTCTCGTTGAAATAAGTTAAATAAGTCAAGAAGGTAAAAAGAAGGATGTGATCCCTGGAGTTTGCAAGTTAGCATTATAATTCACTTATTCTCATGTTGAAAGGTGTAGGTATGTGAATTTAAACGACCTTATGATTCTTGTCTGTCTATTGAAAGTGTCAAGTACATAGGAAAGCAAGCTTCAGGTGAACTTGAGTTTTAATCTATAAGTCTATGATTTAAGAGAAATGAAACTTAAGGATTGACAAACTTCTCATTTGCAAAAATCTTTTGGGTAAATGCAGTTTCATGTATGCAAGTTCATGCTTATCCCTGTACATAAAATGAGTCTTAAAATGCATGCAATATAAGTCAGATTCTGGAGTCAAAATCTTGAATAATGTAGCCTTGACTACACAAGGTTCGAGTTCTGAGCAAATCTAAATTTCAAAAGTATGATTAGTTTCAATACAACTTTAATGTTTTAAAGTACAATTTTAGATATGTGCAACTTCAACTCGGATATATCTCAATATAATTTTGCTTATACTGATTTTGATATAAGCCGATTTTACACCTATTATGTATCAAATTTCTGCATAGAAAACAAGTTTCTTAATAAACTTCAGTTTTATACACTCATGCTTAGTCAGTTTGGGGTACATGAACTTTCAATTTCAAGATCTCAAGGCTCTTAGATGGTTATTGGTTTCATACGAGCATCTATTTTCTAAAATACTAAGACGATATATTTTAATTCATTATCAATTGCAAACGGTAAGTTTTAAAAGAATTTATTTTTTATAATTAGTTCCACGTCTACGAATCTTAAGTATATTTAGTTTTAATTTCAATTATAGATTCAGTTTAACCTCATGTACCAAGGTTTCAAATTGTTTCTTACACAGACCATTTCAGAACATCAAGTCCCCTGGTATTCTGATTTTATATGTAAATTTAAAGTATGTTTTGCTTTGTAAAAGTAGAAAATTTTAAGTATACTCATGAGTTCCATATTCCTAGGCTTATATAAAATGCGTACATCTTAATGTTAGATAAGTGAATATAAATCTTATCATCATAAGTTTGATCAGGTTCACTAGAATTTATAGTTTCCCGACTTTTGAATTTGCGGTAGTTAGATATACAGAACCCTAAATGCTTTTGATCTTAAAAAAAGTTAGATCCAAAAGAGAATATGAAGTTGCATGTATTTAAGTCTTAAGAATATTAGCTCTCAAATGTGAAAGTTTACTTGAAATTTTACAACAACGGAGTGTGCATATGAATTTGAAATATACCAGTTTCCTAGTATGTATCACATATTGAATCTCTCGATTTTTAATGTGTCCAAAGTAGGTTCTTAAAGAAGAATATCTTCATAATTTTAATCAGGTGGAGAGGAAGGCATATGGAGAACTAGACATATTGTTAAATCTTTAAAACGGTTATTGTATTATGTGTATAATCTATTTATTTATTTATTGTCTCCATTGTGCACTGGTTTTAAATGAACGTATATAATCAGGAAAGATTCTAATAATAGCAACGCAGGAAGCATCACTTGGACACGATTTCATTTGTTTAATTCATCTGAATGGCTTCAAAAGGTAACTGGTATCAAAAGAATGAGAATTTAGGCCACACTTGCGAATGCATGAGTATTATAATTGCGTTCTTTTAAACATTCATATGCATGGATTTGCACATGTATAATATTTATATTAAGCTTTCAAATGTGTATAACTTTCAAGCATATATGTGAGTGTAAGTAATGCAGTCTTCTGGCTATGACTGCAGTTTCTATAAAGTTATTTACTGAGAACATGCTCTAATTCATTTATTCTTAGAAAAACCCATTAACATGTACTATGTTTATACATAAAGATCTTCGATCAAAGATTCTTAGTACACCTGATGGGCATATAAATGCCTGAAGGCCTAAATTAATGCCTAAAGGCCTAAATTAAAGAAAAATCAAGTTATGCTTGGAAAACAAGGAGAAGTACATAATTGTTAGGCCAAGCATAACAAAACTTCATTTTGATGAGCACTGTTTTCATGACCTTAAACGGCAAGAACTTTCCTATCCAAAGTTCAGACCTATGTATAAATTTCAAACATACATACATACTTCAAACATATCCAAACTTCAGACACATACAAAGGCGAAACGCCTTATGCACTAAAGTATCACAAACAACATGAAATTTGTTACCATAATGCTTTATTGCATTCCTTGATTGGTTAGTTATTGTCCTCCTAATTGTTATATTTTCTTGTGAGTAATTTACTTGGTTTTATAGACATATATTTTTCAGGGGTTGAAAGTGAAACTTAAATTTCTTTTGTGGTGTTTTATAGTTACATCTTATAGAGCATTTAGAAGAGGCATGGATACATGGAAGAAAGAAACAATCACAATGATGGTAAAATACATTGTATCATCATTTTTGCTTTTGTTTTGATCAATGCCTTACTTACCAACTATTTGTTTCTATCTACAGGAGGCAGCTAATGAAAGAGATAACATAGGTGATCTATATGTTCCTTCTTCTTGAAACTTTTTTTAAATTTGCCTTTTGATTTACAAAGCATACATTAATTTCTTCATATATACAATCTATAGATGGTCAAAGTGCATTTGAATATAGTTCTATACCTCTTGGACCTCTTGGTCCTATTCATCATAAAGATCTGCAGTCAAACTTAGAAGCAGAGGTAATTCAAGTATAAATTCAATTCATTGTTAGTCTTCATCTACTAGCAACTTCTCTTATTATGATTATATACAGAATTACACAACAACTTGTTCGAGTTGGTACTGGTTGTTGAATGCACTATAGATAAATCGTCGAGTGTGGACGGTGAGGGGAGTTTTGGTGGTCAAGGGAGATTGTCGCGTTTAAGAAAAGTGATCGAGTTATGCCAAGATGAGGTTAAAGGCTGAAGTCGATTTGGTATATTGGTCATGAGTGTGAAATGATAAGAATAGAAATGTATGTCGCAGTGCGGTTATGGGTTGTTGCTGTGAAGTATGGTAGTGAGTTTGTTGAATTGAATGGTGCAGTAAGCAAGTACGGTTGTCAATGTTGTCAATGGGTGATAATTGATGACAGGTTGGTGTGTGTTTTGATGTAGGACTGTGGTTAGGCAGAAGTGATGGTGAGTGTAGATGTCAGTGAGTGGTAGTGGAATTTATGTGATAGCAGGTGACTGGTAGGTAAGTGATGATGGAATAGGTGAAAGGGATTGCAATTTGAACAGGTAAGTAATGATGAAACAGGTAAGTCGAAGTGTTGAACTGTTGAATGCTTGGGTTGTAATTTTAAGATGATGGTGATTCATAAATGTATATGCATTGTGTTGAAGTTTGAATGAATGGTAATGGTGGCTGCTTGTAAAGTGGTGATGGTTTGTGGGCAGAGGGTGTTGCTGTTGTCAAATGTAAGGCAGTGTGGTCAGTTGGAGTTGTTGTGTGGGGTGATGATCTGAACAGTATGTTATTCGTTTAAAGTTGTATTGGTGAGTGTGGCAATTCGAGTGAATGTGTATGTGGAGATGAGATGGAGGTAGCAGATGAAAGCTCACTCTATACGCAACAATGGTTGATGGTTCTTGAACTGTATAGGGGTGGTCTGATTCAAAAGTTAGTAAGCAAGTGGCTAGATGGTAGATGGTTTCAGGTGAACAGTTTGTCCGATGTAGTAGTGGACAAGAGCGAGGAAATGGGATGTAGATGATATATGCAGTGAGTAGTGATGATCAAGGCTGATATGCAGTTGTAGAAGGCAGTTTGACTGTGATTGATGTGCAGTTGTAGAAGGCAGATTGACTATAGTTGAAGGCAACTGGCGATGGTAGTGGGAATAGGGGTAATTGGTTCAGGCGATGCTTGATTTTGGAGACTGGTGAAGTTTCGGTTTCGATTGTTTATGTAACGAAAATTTTTTTGAAGCTTATGTTGTAATAATATCTAAATATATGACGTTGTGGTATTTGAAATATGTAAATAATTGTTTATGATATATTATACTACATTTGCAGAGTGTTTAAACTTTGCATTGAATATGTATGATGAATTATTTGTGATATGGAAACCATTATTTGAAGAGTGTTTATATTTAAAATTTGCGTTGAAGTTTTGGTGTGTGTGTATATATATATATATATATATATAAATATATATATATATATGTGTGTTACTAAAAATCATTTTCCAACACTTATAAGCGTTACCGTATATTTCTGTACCAACACTTATAAGTGTTACTGTATATTTCATTACCAACACTTATAAGCGTTACCGTATATTTCTGTACCAACACTTATAAGTGTTACCATATATTTCGTAACCAACACTTATAAGCGTTACCATATATTTAGGTACCAACACTTATAAGTGTTAGTAATACGTAAGTTTGTAACACTTATAAGTGTTACAAATTTAGCCGCTCCATTCCTCACAGTCCATTAGTAACACTTAAAAAGTGTTACTGAAATTATTTGTAACAGTTATAAATGTTAGAATTCGCCTGTTTTGGTGTACTGTTATTTAAATATTAGTTATGAAAATGTTATATAAATGTCTCATATAAAATTTCAAGTCCAAACTAATTTCAAAATAAAATTAATATATAGGATATAACTATTTAAATATCCAATTTCTAAAATAAATATCAATTTTAAACTTTAAATAATCACTTTTATAATAGTTTAAAATATATTTTACATTAGAGATTTTCAAAATAACCTATGTAAATAATTTTTATTTTCAAACATTCTATCTTTAAAACCATCCTTAGAACTTCAATCTATATTTATAAACTATTTTGAAAACGTTCTCGGCTTTCAGGGAAAAGTACATATTCCATTCTAAAATGGTTCATTCAAATCAACTTATAAATCCTTCTAGATTTACTTTAAATTTTAGTTCCAAATCCGTAAATTCCTTTCCACACTTTTCAAAAATAAAACAATATTTATTTTTAAAACAGATTTCTCTTTCTTTTATCAAATTCACATTCTGAATTTAAACTTCTAAATATCCATTGATATACGATTTTCAAATTGAATTCCAAATATTCATTTTCAGCACCGAATTAAATTCTAAATTGATGTCCAAATTTATTTTCAAATACCGAATTTATTTTCAAATACCAAATCAATTTCCAAAATTGATTTCTAAATTTATTTCAATAACAAATTTATTATCTTTTGAACAAATTTCTTATTTTATATTTATTGAATTTTCTAAAATTAATTTACTATAAATTTTCTACTAATTTCAAAAATCAAATTTATTTATTTCTGGTATCTTACGATACCAAAAATATATTTGGCTAAATTATAGCCTTTAACTGTTTCAATCACAAATAGTCACACACAGATTATAAATGATCAACACACAATATTGAGATAAATTCAATTATTTGAGGATTCCAGTTGGATCCCTCCAACTTGTTTCCTGCATCCACGGATGTTAGAACAACAATTAAATACAAATTCCATTTCGAGTAGAACATCGCGGTATATGAGATTTATAAATATCATCTGCTATTATGCAGCACATAGGGTCTAAAATAATATAACTGATAATAAATCAATCATCCAAGCACACCATGAACAAATTCTAAATTTAACTTACACAATTCAACAATCAATCAATAACTGAAAATTTTCAATTATTATTCTAAGTGAGAAGATCTTACCTTTGCTTTTATTTTGCAATCCATTTCCATCCCAGTTTTGTTTTCTTCACAGAATTAGACCTTCTATAAACAGTTATACAATTTATTAATATTCAAACGATCGAATAATCAATTTTCGTGTGGTAATTTTAATTATCCAATGATTTTATTTTAAACCAATTTCTTTTAATAAATTTATTTAACTAAAATTTCAATTTCAAACTAATGCTTTAATCTTTTAAACAGATTTTCCCTTTTTAAATAAAATTCTTTAGCAACAAAAATTAAATAGGTTAACTAAATAAATTAACCACTAATATTTTTTTAAAAAAACTACATATATATATTTTTAAAATATCTACATAGATTCAAAAATCAATTTTATATAAATCCTTCAATATTTACAATTTCTTTAAATAATCTCCTAGTGACTAAAATAATTTAATTTTTAAATCAGTCTCTTATGACAAATAAATTCCTAATAACAAAAATAATTAAACCGGTTACTTGAATTTGTTAAACACCCTAACTCATGTATAAAAATGTGTATATATATAAATATATAAATTGAAACAATATCAAAATACCTTATTGGAAAATCTCACCTTCCCACAACCGCACTCGAAAACTTCGCGGCATCATCACCTCGAATGAAGCAGTCGCACGTGCCATCAGTGACGCTCGCGAGTTCGAGCTATTCTCCTTGCAATGACCCAGAAATTCCGATCCCGAAATTTCCATATAGTTATGAAAAGAAGAAAGAGAAAGAAGAAGAAACAGAAAACTCGAACTCAGAATCTCACATTCGCAGTGGATAAAATATAATAACTAATAACATAACAGTTTACAAAGAAGAAACTGTATCAGTACATTTACATTTTTACATCAGAGTTGCAACAATTACATAACATTGGACAGTTTAAAACAACATGTCCAGATATACAACTATAATAAATATAGCGGGTACGCTCCATACGTTCCTGCTATCCAACTCGCCTCCTAAGCTCCAAAACGTCCTCACCTGGAAATCTGTAATACTCGGTCTGACCCGAGCATTACATCAAAGTAACACCCGAGTCAGGCTGGAAACTAGCGTGAGTAAACTCATCTAACATGAAATACAAAAATATACAACTTATATAAACCCGGGGTAACTCGGGAACTTGTATCAATTTACAACTTCACAAGTCATTATTGACATTACTTAAATCATATATCAATTTCTAAGTATCATAACTTAGATTAAATGGTCCAATCACTTTAATCACTCCATTTCATTCTATTGATTCCACACAACAAATTATAAAGAATCGAAGTGGTTTCGGGTATTAACTAATACCCGACCCCGGTCTCTTCGAATCTAATGTCAACTTAACTTAAATTATTCTAGTGAAATACAATTCTATTAAAATACAGAATGTCACAGTAATTTATCATCAATAGGTAACCACACCTTCACAGTTTAAATCAAACATATCATAGCACATAACATCACGAACCACCTATTAGGGATAATAACTAATCAAAGGCGTCCATATCATTCTATTTATCCCTTAAATTAATTTCACAAATTAATTTATTCTTAACCAAATACAGTAATTAACCTTTAATTATCTCATTCATTAATTATTAACCATAATTATTAATCACCCTTGATTAATAACATCCAGTAATTAACTACCCTTAATTACTTTCATTTCAAAAATTAATTACCCATAATTAATTATCTCATTTAATTCCCTGATTAATTCCATAGGAATATAACTCAAATTACTTCCATCACCAACATCACTAATTACATCCAGTAATTCCATTAGTTACTTCCTTAAGTAATTACACTTCCATTAATTACGAATTAATTAATACTTAATCACTGATTAATTAATCTTCAATTATTTAATTAATCAAGTGTTAACTGCAATCTTCATTAATCCTTAATCATATGATTAATCAATTCGTAATCATTAATTAAAATCTAATTAATAATCTTTAATTTATTCTCTAATTAATCCCTTAACAGATTAATCCTCTAATTAATCAATTTATAATTCTTAATTATTATTAACTAGTCAATAGTTAATCTTTAACTTCTTTTTTTTAATTAACTTTCATAATTAATCAATCAATTAATCAATTACTCCTTAATTATTTTAATCAATTAATCAATTATTAAATCACTCAAATCCTAATAATTTCTAAGATAACCCATTAATACAAAAATTCATTCAAATCTTCTTTTAATAAATCTTAGAATTAAAACATCATTAACCTACTAACTTAAAATCTTAGGTTATTTAAGTTAAATAGCTTTTAAGAGAATTGGTTTTCACCTTGATTTTTTTTTTTTGCTAAACTTCAGAGTTGAAGACATTTTCTTCCTTTGACCCGAGTCAAGACCCAAACAAAAAAAACTCAACATTTCAACTTGTCTTAATTTTACAGTAGTTACTAGACAAAACAAACAACCTAAAACCTGAGATAATCACCTAAACAACACGGGTCATTACTGAAGTAAATCAGCTTCCCTCCTACTTGGAGTCGATCATTGAAAAACACGAGAGCTTCTTCGGGTTTCTCTCGTCTTCCCCGACCCTATAACCCAAAGCACAACGAAACCACTAACATGCACATGTACGTGCACGAGAACTCCGGCCACTACCGACCAACGTCGCGACCATCCTCAAGTCACCGACCATCTCGCCAAACCTTACACGAACCCAGCTCGTCAAAATCAACATCACATCGAAATCGAGTCATCCGATCGAAACTGGAACGAAACTCAAGACAAAAAAACCACCTCGCCGTCGATGAACGCCTCCACCTGACGCCAAACTGCTGTAACCCAAGACACGCCACAAACCACCGAAGCTTTTCCCCCCTAAGCGGTTTGTTCCGATGCATTGACGTCATCAAACTGGCCAATGATTCCAACCCACACTAAAACAGAAATGCAACCCTACATCACCTCTTCACGATCACCACGGCCTTCGATAACAACCTCTACCATTTTTCCAAAGATCACTATACCCATGGCCATCTCTGACAACAATTTCGTGCTTCAATTCGATGCCGATCAACGACAATGTCCAAAATTCCCAAAAACGATTAACTTCGGATAACTCCTCGAACCAAAAACTAAAAATCAAAATCTTCACACCTAAATTCACAATTTCCTACCCTGAATTTATTTATGAAATCTAATTGTGAAATTATTTTCATAAAATTTTGGCCGATTTATGATTTTCCACGGTATTTCCTTATTTCTGAGTCCATGATTGAATTAAAATTCTTGGATTCATTTTTAATACTGATATCAGGTTGTTATACTCATTTTTTATTAAAGGATCTAAGTTAAAAATTTCTTTTATCTAGCGTTATGCATTTTATTTGATATAGAACCTAAGTTTCACTGAGATCTATATGCTAACAACACAAGCATGCTTTAATTTACAGCAGGGTTTAAAACCAGTTTTTCAGTTGAAAATAATCCTGCAAATTCATATCATTTATTCTACCATTTCAAATATTTTTCATATAAGTCAGCATGAAATCAGATTTTGAATTAAAAACTGTTTTAATTAAAGTGTTTACTCACATTTAAAAATGAACAGAGCTTGAAAAATACAGTATGGCAGAGACAAATATATTTATATATATACAGGTCTTACACTTAATACTCTTTAACATATGAGTTTATATATGCAAACCTATATTCATACTTTACTCAAAAGACCAAGCATCAGATCAAATATTAAAGGGTGAAATTTACTCACCTGAACTGGTTAAGTTGCAGAAGTTTGCATTTGAACTTAAGACTCAGTTGCATGTTTGATTTTAAAAACTTCCATCTTGTTTTCTGCATTGCTCCCTGATTTATAACTGGATGCAAGTTTCCAGAACAAAAATGCAGGCCTGGTTGATATTTCAGTTGCATGCAGGTTTGGTTGTTATAGGATGATGATCAGTTCTATTTCCAAATTTTAAGAAAAAGGGTTTCAGGTTTATACTCCAAGTTTTGAAGATGACTTCAGATGGTAGTAGCTTGATTTGGTTAGAGGAAGTATGAATTTTAGATTTGGTTTGAGAGGGGATTTGTAGGATTTGTTTTTGAACATAAATTTTTTCTGTTTGAATTTTGATTACAGATCTATGTTCTCAAATTTGTTTTGAGTTAATGTTTTCAGCATTGTTCTTAGCTTAAGATTTAGAGAAGAAAATGAATGAAGTAATTTTTTTTTTATTATAGGCTGAAATGTTGATTTAAATGAAAATAAAAACTAAATTAACAAATGCCACTTGTCCCATATGCTAACATTTGTCAATTTACTATGCTAACCACTTAACGCATGACCTTTAAGGTTAATTAGTTATAATTAAATGTTAATTGGTATTTATAATTAAAAGTTAATAAAAGCTTTTAACAAAAATTAATTAGTTTTTAATGCTTAATTATATATAGATAATTTTTAAAGAATAAAACCAAGTATAATTATAAAATAAAACAATACACATGTCTATTATTTGAAAATAACCTTTTAGATAATTTAAATAGGATTTATAAAAGAGGTTGTAAGTTACTTGTCGTTTAAATGAATGAATGTTTCATTTATAAATTGTATTTTAAACTTCATATCTAATTTACAAATCATATTTATTAATCAATGTAATTTTTTTACAAAGAAAATAAAGTAAACCTTATTATTAATCTTATTTTGACTTAAACTTATGCTAAAATCAATTTAAACAATTTATCTTAACAATTTTAAAACTATATAGTTATTTATTAAAGTAAGATTATTAAATTTATATTTCCAAAATTTTTGGGATATCACATTCCTCCCCCCTTAGAATCTTTTCGTCCTCGAAAAGGTACGAAGCCAGAATTTATTAAAATGCTTAAAACCCTATAAATTTTCTTTGAAACACTTTTAGAATCTGTATAATATTGTCAAAATATGTTTTATAAAAATACTTTTATAACTCGATGTCTTAACAAGTCCATCCTCGTTCTCATAGAAATTCGGTCATACGTTGATCAGGCGTAAGACTGAAAATCTATAAATACTTAGCAGACTCATTTTCAACATCCAGTGAAAATACTTGGAAAATAATTTTATTGAGAATATAGAAAATAGTTTTTGAAAATAGAGGATATATCTTTGGTGAGGATGCTCTGGAAATCATCACCCCCATCCATGGTCGCAGTTAACCCGATGGTTACGTTGCCGTCCCGACAAAATCCACAGATAACTGTAGGCCTCCGCGCCCCTCGATTACACCATGGAACCTGCTATAGATCGCAGCTACAATTGGGGTTAATTAGCTATCGCAGCAAAAACCCATATAACTGTAGGCATCAGCGCCCTCGAATTTCGCTGCCAAAAATGAAACTTCTCTACTCCACTCGACCATAGATAGCAGTCTACCGATGTTGCGTTGCCTTCCCGGCAAAATCAAGTGTAGACCGCTGACACTCATCCTCCACACGATTTTCTCTATGGTCCCCACAGTAGATCGCAGTGACATCGAGTAACACTGTCGTCACAGCATAACCCAAATGCCCCTGTAGGCATCATCGCCCTCGACTTTCGCTATCCAATAATCCTCAGGAACTAGTTTTGCCCGGACTCCTCACAGGATCAACTTTAGAACCCCCCTTGGAGCTCAAGGCAGCACCACCCAGTGGTACTCCTAAGAAGTCCATTTCAAGGGAGCGCCTTTTTCCCTAGAGCCATCATCAAAACATTTTATACTATACATATATAGTATCTTTAAATCATACACCTAGTATGATCTCATACAAAGCTTCTTTACTCAAAATCGATTATTCCAAAATCGATAATTCTCAAATTTGGCTTTCCAAATTCAACATTGATTTTACCCAAAAATCAAAAGCCTTTCCAAATCCATAGGTTCCCGAAACCTTTTTCCAAAATCCTCGTAAGATCCTTTATATATATATATATACACACACACATTCAGATATATAAAATCTTTTAAAACTTTGGATCATTTCAAACTTGTATAAACTCCTTTTATACTTCAAACATTTCCAAAAACCCTTTTCTTTTGGCAAAAGATTCAACAAGGGGAGAATCATTTTATAAAATAAAGATATTTAACTCTGTTTACTCAAAATCAAATATTCAAATTTGATTACTCTTTTCAATATCAATTTCATTCAAATCCGTACGATGTACACATATCATTCGTACGCTATACCAATCTGATCTCTTACTCGATCACACAATTTCATTTCTGTAACAACCCGCATATTTATCGATTTTATATTTAAATATTTTATTTAAATATTTTATCGTTAGTCGGATTTTAGTCCGAAAAGCTAATTTTTGCAAACAGCCGAATTAGGACTCGAGACCACTTCCATTGAGTTCAAAATGCCGTTTGCGACCTTTTTGAGTATAAGCTTCGATATGTTTGGAGATAGTTGATTTTTGCTACTTTTTCCCGCTTATGACTTTGGTTTGGACTGCACCCTTATTAGCTCAGCCCAACCCCCCCTTCTCTTCATAACTTCTCCTCTTTTCTTAAACACTCAAGCTTTAGCAACAATGGTGTAAGAGAATGGGAAATTAAAACTCCAAAACCCTAGTCTTCATTAGCAAATCCAACTTCTAGCTCCAAATTCAAGTGAACCCATTGGTAAGCATCTCCTTCTTCTTCTCCAACTCATTCTCTCTTTGATTTCAGAAAATTCCTAAACCTAATTTAGGAAATGTTTCTCTTTTATGCTTAGATTCAAGCTTCTAGTGTTGAGATTGAAGAGGGATTGATCTTAGCTTGTTCTTAAAGCTTCTCCTTCATTGATTTGGGTTCAAAGGTGAGATTTTTATCTCACATCTTTGTCTATAATTATCTTCGATTGTTAGGTATGAATTCCTAACGTTTAATCGTGTGCAATTGATTTTGGTTTGGATTGATTTCGTGTATATTCCAATTTTTGGTGTTTTGGTCTAATTTATGAAAATCCTATTATGGATATCTGGACATTGATATTTGAGGCGTATCGAAGAGCTGTTTAGGCTGGGTTGTCGTTCGACGTAATTCCCTAGTCATCGCCATTTGCTCGTTCGATCGTTTCCGATATTCGTTTGGCCATTTTTGTCCTAGGTTCAGGGAATGCCCTGAACCCTTCATTCAGACGTCTGAAACGTAATATTCAGACGTCTGAATATTGTTCTGGGAAGATTTCTATTCCCAGATTCAGACTTCTGAATATATGGTTTCAGACGTCTGAATTGGTTCATTTGGAACCAGAAAGGAAATAGGCTAAAAAGTGCCTATTTCAGACGTCTAGATCCAAGGATTCAGAAGTCTGAATTCTGTCTTTGGAAAATATTTATTTTCCAGATTCAGACGTCTGAATCCTTGATTTCAGACGTCTGAATCAGCACTATTTTGCCTATTTGCCTATTTGCTTGAGAATTCCAATTAAATCGATTCGTGATGATCCTATTTGTTGTTATCATTTATTATGACTTTGATGACTCCTTTTTAGGGATTTTTGAATATCCATTTCGATGGATTCTTTATCGGTTTCTTTGGATTTTATTCACATCTTCGAATGTGAATTTTACTTATTGATTGTTCTTACAATCTTCTTTGTGATTTGTCACTTTAAAAATATAAAGGTTTTCTATACTAGTAGTAAATATCAAAACTCTTTCTTCAAATGATTTCAACACTATTTTATTACAAAGCTCGTTTTCTCAAACCGACTTCTAATGTATTAGTATATACAAACCTTTACCTCGCTCATATGAGAAATCTAATTAAACGACTTAGTAAAACAAGTGGTATGAAACGCTTGCGTTTACTTCGTCGGTTAATTCTTGGACTTGTTCGATTGAATCTCCTTTGACAATTTTCTAGTAGAGGTCTACAACTTGTTCGTAAATATTTAAGTTAAGCTAGTGGTTATGGAACATGAAGCTAAGCTCATATATTTACTAGCTTATTGTAATTGACACTTCTCGGTGATCATGACGATCATTTTATGTTTTAGACTAGCATTGTGCGATGTCCTTTTGATTCGGTTCATCGGGCGTCACGCTGTACGACGTCGGTGCTCCGAATTATTTGATACATTGGATGTACCGTTTGCACTACATCAATGTCTTTGCTTTTGATACATTGGATGTACCGTTTGCACTACATCAATGTCTTTGGTTTTGATACATTGGATGTACCGTTTGCACTACATCAATGTCTTTGCTTTTGCTACATTGGATGTACCGTTTGCACTACATCAATGTCTTTGCTTTTGATACATTGGATGTACCGTTTGCACTACATCAATGTCTTTGCTTTTGATACATTGGATGTACCGTTTGCACTACATCAATGTCTTTTCTTTTGATACATTGGATGTACCGTTTGCACTACATCAATGTCTTTGCTTTTGATACATTGGATGTACCGTTTGCACTACATCAATGTCTTTGCTTTTGATACATTGGATGTACCGTTTGCACTACATCAATGTCTTTGCTTTTGATACATTGGATGTACCGTTTGCACTACATCAATGTCTTTGCTTTTGATTCATTGGATGTACCGTTTGCACTACATCAATGTCTTTGCTTTATGATTCATTGGATGTACTGTTTGCACTACATCAATGTCTTAGCCATCATTTTCTTGTGATTTCTGGATTTTGTGTGTTGAATTCTGGAATTTATGTTTCACCAACTTTTACGATTGGCATTGATCTATATGTCATTTATTGTGGCACGGTGAAGGAAATTAGGAGTATGACATTCATTTTTATCTTTGAGAAGATCTTTGTGATATTGATTAATCTCTTATTGATTTTTCAATTATTTATTTATCACCGCTTGGCATTCTGATTATTATACGTTTAGTCATATCTCTTATTCTATATCATTTCATCTAATATTTATAGCTAGACTGATCCGTTTATTATTTTCTTCTTAAATAATACTCGGGTCAGACTGAGATTTTACAGGTGCTTCTGCTTGACTCCTTATCGGACTATCATCCCGACTTTTGGTTAACTACTTAGATTAGCAGTTTTTGTTGTATACACTTGAGATATGGACTGATAGTTGTATTCTTTTGTATAGCACGTGTAGCTATCCTTTTGTATTATTATGGATCTTTTTGGCCACTATTCTGATGAACACTTTTATGTGTAATATTCATATCTTATTCCGCCTTTGTGATATGAATTATCTGCGACTGATTTGTGTTATGTTTATTTCTATATTTGTTTCTGAAGATATTACAGCCATTGTGTAGTAGCTTTGAGTTTGTGTCGGTATGTCGGATTGTTATACTATTTGACATATCAATGCTTGCGCAAAGCAATTACACGGATGGTCGCTCCTCAATAGCCTTATTCTCCGTGCTAGTTGACAGTATTCACCGTAATGTTCTTGGCTAGCGTGGGTATAGAGGTGGGGCGTCACAACTTGGTATCAGAGCCAAACTTCAGAACAATGTAGAATAAATTAACAAGGATCATCGTCTTAAGTCCATCTTAGGAGTCGTGCCTTAGGATTTAATTCGTGTCTTCGTACCGATTCATCTCATTTTCTTTATGATTCCTTGTTTTATCAATCAAGTTTGATTGAAATTTATTTTGAGAATAACTTTTTCCTCTTCTTTCTTTCTTTCTTAAAGAAGAGAAATGGTTAGACCTGGCCGTCCCAGCGCCGGTCAATCTAGTGCTACTCCCCAGGATGGAGTATTTATGTCTGCCCAGCAGCTTCTAGATCTTGTTAAGAATGCTCAAGCAGCCGGTCCCACTCCAGAGCCTACTCATCCTAGATCCGGTTTTGCACGCTTGTGCAGAGACTATACTGATTTGGGTGGAAGGCCATTCAGGGGATCCGAGAGTGTTATAGAAAGTCAAGCTTGGCTTAAATCATGCGATCGCATCTTTTCTCGCATGAACCTTATTGATCTACATCGAGTTCAAGTAGCTTCTAGCATGCTCCAAGAAAGAGCATTGGATTGGTATGAGCTTTTAATTTCTGAAATCGTTGAAGCGGATCTCACTTGGGAGCAATTTCGGGAAAGATTCGAATTGAAATTTGTGCCGGAGGCTGAGAAAGTAACGTTAGCCCGGCGTTTCATAGACCTTGTTCAAGGTGAATCTTCTGTGACAGACTATGTCGCATCTTTCGAATCTCTGTCCAAATACGGGGTTGAATACATCAACACCCCATTGAAGAAAAATTAGAGGTTTGTCTATGGCTTGAATAAGAATCTTAAGAAGCAATTACTCCTGAAACTTGAGGTTTCATTTGATCAGCTTATTGATATCACTCTTCGTCTTGAAGAGACCGATAGAGAAGGTGATGTTGAAGTTGTGCGTGCCCAACAAAACTTCAACAATAACATGAAGAGGCCTATCAAATTCAAAGGCCCAAATCCCAACAAGAAAGGGAGGCAAGAAACCCCGGTAGCAAAAGCACCTACCTCTAGTCGTAGACAATGCTACAATTATGGTTCCGTGAACCACTACGCAAGGGAGTGTCCGAGACCCCTCTTTTGTCGTTATTGCAAAGGTTCGGGTCATCTTTTATCTTCGTGTCCTAAGCTTCCAAGCAAGAGAGAAGGAAAGCTGCAAGCCCCTGGCAGCTCTTCTCTTGGTCAAGGTATTTTCATTCAATCCTTGATGGCATTGTTTTATTTCGTGAACTTTCTATTTGAGTTCATTTTGCTATGGGTTCATCTCATTGTTTTTATATCAAAAGAACTTGTAGATTCTTTTCTTTGAATATTTTGGGCTTGATAACTTCTTTGAGAGCAGCGAATCCGGATGGTTGATCTGCAACATTCAATTGGCTTTCTATTGATGTCGAAATTATTTTATGTGATTTATCTTTCCGAGCCGATATTTTTACTTAGGCTTGGGAATTGATTTTTGTAAGGATTGGCTTAATCGTTGTGAAGCCCATATCCTATTTTCTCGTGTGGACTATTCCTCTTCGACATTTTCAATCTGTTAAGCAGATTTCTATTTTTCCTTTATGATTTTGATTCCAACTTGATGGCATCATTTTATTCCTTAAGCCCACTTATAAGGAAAGTGTTATTTCTCTCATTCATGTAGTTAGAGAAATTATTCGTTATTTTTGAGCTTGTCTTAGGATTATCACCTAAGTAATCTTTTGTGTGGTGCTAAGGTCTTTTCAGTTTGACCTTGCCACCGATTTTCATTTGGCTACGAGTCGCGTGAGTTAGCATTCCACTTACGCACTCCGCACTCGTTATGATTCTAATGAATGACTTATTTTGTCATTCAATTTGTCCAGCTTATTTCATCCATTTTATATATCAAATATTCTATGAATATTTCGATGAGACCGTTCTTTTATTTATTGATTTTTGGATGAAAATAGCAATTTAAAATTTTGCAAAATCTTTTTCATAAGATTTATTTAGAAGTATAACCGGGTTTTTGTTCTTAAAATGAACAAAGAATATTCTAAGAAGTTTTTGAGAAACATGTTTATCATATAGAAGATGATTTTGTGATCGTATTGCCCGTTGAGTGCTTTAAGAATTTTGGTCGACGCGCTTGATCAACGTTATCGATAGGAATTTCCTAAACGCTTTGATGAGACAATCAGACATAGTATATTAACTTGAAAATAGTAAATTTTTCTACAATGATTATTACATAATGATAAATGTAATTTTGAAAGTTTTAACTTTTCAGAAAGAAGACTATTTAAAAGAAATTCTTTCTTTTCGATACTCTTGTTCTTGTGATTCCCGAGGGGGAACCAAGACTTTATCTTTTGTACCAATGCTTATCGTATTGGTTTGGATGCCGTTCTCTTACATAAGATAACGTGCTATCACTTGTGCTTCTAAACCATTAAAAGCCGATTGAGACTAGGTATGCCACTCATGATCTAGTGCTCGCGGCTATTGTTTTCGCTTTTAGAGTTTGGCATCATCATTTTTGGATGAGAAATCTGTTCTCTACCCTGATCATAAATCTTTGGAATAATTATTTTCTCATAAGGAACTTCATGTCGACTCGAGTTCCTGGCATTTTATGGTCTTGATATTCTTTTATTCCCGAAAGGGAAATCGCGTTGCCAACGCGTTTTGTCGTAAGCAACAAGTGGTTGTTTCTTTGATGATGGCCAAATGAAATTATCTTTTTACCAAGTTCATGGGACGTTTTGATGTACTTCGTTTTATTGAGTTTCATCTCGTTTCTTTTATGAACTTGCGTCCATTGTTCTTTTATAGTGTTCGGTTCATCGGATGTACCGTTTTTGAACTACATCGATGTCCTGACTTTTTTGTTCATTGGATGTACCGTTTTTGTACTACGTCGGTGTTCCAAATTATTCGAGTTTCTAGTTTCTCGGGCGTACCGTTTCTGTACTACGCCGTTACACTGGCTCAATTTTCTGCTATTCTTGAAGTTTTTACGTCTTTTAACTATGGAAATGGTTTAGGGTTTTCTATTTTATTCTTGAGCCCGGTGATATTGAGGAAATTGAAGTTTCACCATATTTGACTTATAAGCAACATTCTATTCGCATTATTGCTTCGGAGGTTGAGTGCCATCGAAATAAAGATGTTCTTTTTGTGAGAGTTCAATGGTTCTCAAATCCTAAGGATTGCTCTTGGGAATCCTGAGAATTCATCGAACGATCCCGTTCAGGCTAACTCTTTCATGCTCCTTATGGTGAACTTTCTATTTCAAATTTTCTTTTGTGTTGATATGCTTCTATGGTTGTTACCTTTTATTTTCTTCTTAAGTATTGCGAGGACGCAATTTCTTTAAGGAGGGGAGTCTGTAACAACCCGCATATTTATCGATTTTATATTTAAATATTTTATTTAAATATTTTATCGTTAGTCGGATTTTAGTCCGAAAAGCTAATTTTTGCAAACAGCCGAATTAGGACTCGAGACCACTTCCATTGAGTTCAAAATGTCGTTTGCGACCTTTATGAGTATAAGCTTCGATATGTTTGGAGATAGTTGATTTTTGCTACTTTTTCCCGCTTATGACTTTGGTTTGTACTGCACCCTTATTAGCTCAGCCCAACCCCCTTCTCTTCATAACTTCTCCTCTTTGCTTAAACACTCAAGCTTTAGCAACAATGGTGTAAGAGAATGGGAAATTAAAACTCCAAAACCCTAGTCTTCATTAGCAAATCCAACTTCTAGCTCCAAATTCAAGTGAACCCATTGGTAAGCATCTCCTTCTTCTTCTCCAACTCATTCTCTCTTTGATTTCAGAAAATTCCTAAACCTAATTTAGGAATTGTTTCTCTTTTAAGTTTAGATTCAAGCTTCTAGTGTTGAGATTGAAGAGGGATTGATCTTAGCTTGTTCTTAAAGCTTCTCCTTCATTGATTTGGGTTCAAAGGTGAGATTTTTATCTCACATCTTTGTCTATAATTATCTTCGATTGTTAGGTATGAATTCCTAACGTTTATTCGTGTGCAATTGATTTTGGTTTGGATTGATTTCGTGTATATTCCAATTTTTTGGTGTTTTGGTCTAATTTATGAAAATCCTATTATGGATATTTGGACATTGATATTTGAGGCGTATCGAAGAGCCGTTTAGGCTGGGTTGTCGTTCGACGTAATTCCTTAGTCATCGCTATTTGCTCGTTCGATCGTTTCCGATATTCGTTTGGCCATTTTTGGCCTAGGTTCAGGGAATGCCCTGAACCCTTCATTCAGACGTCTGAAACGTAGTATTCAGACGTCTGAATATTGTTCTGGGAAGATTTCTATTCCCAGATTCAGAAGTCTGAATATATGGTTTCAGACGTCTGAATTGGTTCATTTGGAACCAGAAAGGAAATAGGCTAAAAAGTGCCTATTTCAGACGTCTGGATCCAAGGATTCAGACGTCTGAATTCTGTCTTTGGAAAATATTTATTTTCCAGATTCAGACGTCTGAATCCTTGATTTCAGACGTCTGAATCAGCAATATTTTGCCTATTTGCCTATTTGCTTGAGAATTCCAATTTAAATCGATTCGTGATGATCATATTTGTTGTTATCATTTATTATGACTTTGATGACTCCGTTTTAGGGATTTTTGAATATCCATTTCGATGGATTCTTTATCGGTTTCTTTGGATTTTATTCACATCTTCGAATGTGAATTTTACTGATTGATTGTTCTTACAATCTTCTTTGTGATTTGTCACTTTAAAAATATAAAGTTTTTCTATACTAGTAGTAAATATCAAAACTCTTTCTTCAAATGATTTCAACACTATTTTATTACAAAGCTCGTTTTCTCAAACCGACTTCTAATCTATTAGTATATACAAACCTTTACCTCACTCGTATGAGAAATCTAATTAAACGACTTAGTAAAACAAGTGGTATGAAACGCTTGCGTTTACTTCGTCGGTTAATTCTTGGACTTGTTCGATTGAATCTCTTGTGACAATTTTCTAGTGGAGATCTACAATTTGCTCGTAAATATTTAAGTTAAGCTAGTGGTTATGGGACATGAAGCTAAGTTCATATATTTACTAGCTTATTGTAATTGACACTTCTCGGTGATCATGACGATCATTTAATGTTTTAGACTAGCATTGTACGATGTCCTTTTGATTCGGTTCATCGGGCGTCACGCTGTACGACGTCGATGCTCCGAATTATTTGATACATTGGATGTACCATTTTCACTACATCAATGTCTTTGGTTTTGCTACATTGGATGTACCGTTTGCACTACATCAATGTCTTTGGTTTTGATACATTGGATGTACCGTTTGCACTTCATCAATGTCTTTGCTTTTTATACATTGGATGTACCATTTGCACTACATCAATGTCTTTGCTTTTGCTACATTGGATGTACCGTTTGCACTACATCAATGTCTTTGCTTTTGATACATTGGATGTACAGTTTGCACTACATCAATGTCTTTGCTTTTGATACATTGGATGTACCGTTTGCACTACATCAATGTCTTTGCTTTTGAAACATTGGATGTACAGTTTGCACTACATCAATGTCTTTGCTTTTGATACATTGGATGTACCGTTTGCACTACATCAATGTCTTTGCTTTTGATACATTGGATGTACCGTTTGCACTACATCAATGTCTTTGCTTTTGCTACATTGGATGTACCGTTTGCACGACATCAATGTCTTTGCTTTTGATACATTGGATGTACCGTTTGCACTACATCAACGTCTTTGTTTTTGATACATTGGATGTACCGTTTGCACTACATCAATGTCTTTGCTTTTGATACATTGGATGTACCGTTTGCACTACATCAATGTCTTTGTTTTTGATACATTGGATGTACAGTTTGCACTACATCAATGTCTTTGCTTTTGAGACATTGGATGTACCGTTTGCACTACATCAATGTCTTTGCTTTTGATACATTGGATGTACCGTTTGCACTACATCAATGTCTATGCTTTTGATACATTGGATGTACCGTTTGCACTACATCAATGTCTTTGCTTTTGATACATTGGATGTACCGTTTGCACTACATCAATGTCTTTGCTTTTGATACATTGGATGTACAGTTTGCACTACATCAATGTCTTTGCTTTTGATACATTTGATGTACCGTTTGCACTACATCAATGTCTTTGGTTTTGCTACATTGGATGTACCGTTTGCACTACATCAATGTCTTTGCTTTTGATACATTGGATGTACCGTTTGCACTACATCAATGTCTTTGCTTTTGATACATTGGATGTACCGTTTGCACTACATCAATGTCTTTGTTTTTGATACATTGGATGTACAGTTTGCACTACATCAATGTCTTTGCTTTTGATACATTGGATGTACCGTTTGCACTACATCAATGTCTTTGCTTTTGATACATTGGATGTACCGTTTGCACTACATCAATGTCTTTGCTTTTGATACATTGGATGTACCGTTTTCACTACATCAATGTCTTTGCTTTTGATACATTGGATGTACCGTTTGCACTACATCAATGTCTTTGCTTTTGATACATTGGATGTACCGTTTGCAGTACATCAATGTCTTTGCTTTATGATTCATTGGATGTACCGTTTGCACTACATCAATGTCTTCGCCATCCTTTTCTTGTGATTTCTGGATTTCGTGTGTTGAATTCTGGAATTTATGTTTCATTAACTTTTACGATTGGCATTGATCTATATGTCATTTATTGTGGCACGGTGAAGGAAATTAGGAGTATGACATTCATTTTTATCTTTGAGAAGTTCTTTGTGATATTGATTAATCTCTTATTGATTTTTCAATTATTTATTTATCACAGCTTGGCATTGTGATTATTATACGTTTAGTCATATCTCTTATTCTATATCATTTCATCTGATATTTATAGCTAGACTGATCCGTTTATTATTTTCTTCTTAAATAATACTCGAGTCAGACTGAGATTTTACAGGTGCTTCTGCTTGACTCCTTATCGGACTATCATCCCGACTTTTGGTTAACTACTTAGATTAGCAGTTTTTGTTGTATACACTTGAGATATGGACTCATAGTTGTATTCTTTTGTATAGCACGTGTAGCTATCCTTTTGTATTATTTTGGATCTTTTTGACCACTACTCTGATGAACACTTTTATGTGTAATATTCATATCTTATTCCGCCTTTGTGACATGAATTATCTGCGACTGATTTTTGTTATGTTTATTTCATATTTGTTTCTGAAGATATTACAGCCACCGTGTAGTAGCTTTGAGTTTGTGTCGGTATGTCGGATTGTTATACTATTTGACATATCAATGCTTGCGCAAAGCAATTACACGGATGATCGCTCCTCAATAGCCTTATTCTCCATGCTAGTTGACAGCATTCACCGTAATGTTCTTGGCTAGCGTGGGTATAGAGGTGGGGCGTCACAGCTTGGTATCAGAGCCAAACTTCGGAACAATGTAGAATAAATTAACAAGGATCATCGTCCTAAGTCCATCTTAGGAGTCGTGCCTTAGGATTTAATTCGTGTCTTCGTACCGATTCATCCCATTTTCTTTATGATTCCTTGTTTTATCAAGCAGTTTGATTGAAATTTACTTTGAGAATAACTTTTTCCTCTTCTTTCTTTCTTTCTTAAAGAAGAGAAAGGTTAGACCTGGCCGTCCCAGCGCCGGTCAATCTAGTGCTACTCCCCAGGATGGAGTATTTATGTCTGCCCAGCAGCTTCTAGATCTTGTTAAGAATGCTCAAGCAGCCGGTCCCACTCCAGAGCCTACTCATCCTAGATCCAGTTTTGCACGCTTGTGCAGAGACTATACCGATTTGGGTGGAAGGCCATTCAGGGGATCCGAGAGTGTTATAGAAAGTCAAGCTTGGCTTAAATCATGCGATCGCATCTTTTCTCGCATGAACCTTATTGATCTACATCGAGTTCAAGTAGCTTCTAGCATGCTCCAAGAAAGAGCATTGGATTGGTATGAGCTTTTAATTTCTGAAATCGTTGAAGCGGATCTCACTTGGGAGCAATTTCGGGAAAGATTCGAATTGAAATTTGTGCCGGAGGCTGAGAAAGTAACGTTAGCCCAGCGTTTCATAGACCTTGTTCAAGGTGAATCTTTTGTGACAGACTATGTCACATCTTTCGAATCTCTGTCCAAATACGGGGTTGAATACATCAACACCCCATTGAAGAAAAATCAGAGGTTTGTCTATGGCTCGAATAAGAATCTTAAGAAGCCATTACTCCTGAAATTTGACGTTTCATTTGATCAGCTTATTGATATCACTCTTCGTCTTGAAGAGACCGATAGAGAAGGTGATGTTGAAGTTGTGCATGCCCAACAAAACTTCAACAATAAAATGAAGAGGCCTATCAAATTCAAAGGCCCAAATCCCAACAAGAAAGGGAGGCAAGAAACCCCGGTAGCAAAAGCACCTACCTCTAGTCGTGGACAATGCTACAATTGTGGTTACGCGAACCACTATGCAAGGGAGTGTCCGAGACCCCTCTTTTGTCGTTATTGCAAAGGTTCGGGTCATCTTTTATCTTCGTGTCCTAAGCTTCCAAGCAAGAGAGAAGGAAAGCTGCAAGCCCCTGGCAACTCTTCTCTTGGTCAAGGTATTTTCATTCAATCCTTGATGGCATTGTTTTATTTCCTGAACTTTTTATTTGAGTTCTTTTTGATATGGGTTCATCTCATTGTTTTTATATCAAAAGAACTTGTAGATTCTTTTCTTTGAATATTTTGGGCTTGATGACTTCTTTGAGAGCAGCGAATCCGGATGGTTGATCCGCAACATTCAATTTGCTTTCTATTGATGTCGAAATTATTTTATGTGATTTATCTTTCCGAGCCGATATTTTTACTTAGGCTTCGAAATTGATTTTTGTAAGGATTGGCTTAATCGTTGTAATGCCCATATCCTATTTTCTCGTGTGGACTATTCCTCTTCGACATTTTCAATCTGTTAAGCAGATTTCTATTTTTCCTTTATGATTTTGATTCCAACTTGATGGCAACATTTTATTCCTTAAGCCCACTTATAAGGAAAGTGTTATTTCTCTCATTCATGTAGTTAGAGAAATTTTCCGTTATTTTTGAGCTTGTCTTAGGATTATCACCTAAGTAATCTTTTGTGTGGTGCTAAGGTCTTTTCAGTTTGACCTTGCCACCGATTTTCATTTGGCTACGAGTCGCGTGAGTTAGCATTCCACTTACGCACTCCGCACTCGTTATGATTCTAATGAATGACTTATTTTGTCATTCAATTTGTCCATCTTATTTCATCCATTTTATATATCAATTATTCTTCGAATATTTCGATGAGACCGTTCTTTTATTTATTGATTTTTGGATGAAAATAGCAATTTAAAATTTTGCAAAATCTTTTTCATAAGATTTATTTAGAAGTATAACCGGATTTTTGTTCTTAAAATGAACAAAGAATATTCTTAGAAGTTTTTGAGAAACATGTTTATCATATAGAAGATGATTTTGTGATTGTATTGCCCGTTGAGTGCTTTAAGAATTCTGGTCGACGCGCTTGATCAACGTTATCGATGGGAATTTCCTAAACGCTTTGATGAGACAATCAGACATAGTATATTAACTTGAAAATAGTAAATTTTTCTAGAATGATTATTACATAATGATAAATGTAATTTTGAAAGTTTTAACTTTTCAGAAAGAAGACTATTTGAAAGAAATTCTTTCTTTTCGATACTCTTGTTCTTGTGATTCCCGAGGGGGAACCAAGACTTTATCTTTTGTACCAATGCTTATCGTATTGGTTTGGATGCCGTTCTCTTACATAAGATAACGTGCTATCACTTGTGCTTCTAAACCATTAAAAGCCGATTGAGACTAGGTATGCCACTCATGATCTAGTGCCCGCGGCTAGTGTTTTCGCTTTTAGAGTTTGGCATCATCATTTTTGGATGAGAAATCTGTTCTCTACCCTGATCATAAATCTTTGGAATAATTATTTTCTCATAAGGAACTTCATGTCGACTCGAGTTCCTGGCATTTTATGGTCTTGATATTCTTTTATTCCCGAAAGGGAAATCGCGTTGCCAACGCGTTTTGTCGTAAGCAACAAGTGGTTGTTTCTTTGATGATGGCCAAATGAAATTATCTTTTTACCAAGTTCATGGGGCGTTTTGATGTACTTCGTTTTATTGAGTTTCATCTCGTTTCTTTTATGGACTTGCGTCCGTTGTTCTTTTATGGTGTTCGGTTCATCGGATGTACCGTTTTTGAACTACATCGATGTCCTGACTTTTTGGTTCATTGGACGTACCGTTTTTGTACTACGTCGGTGTTCCAAATTATTCGAGTTTCTAGTTTCTCGGGCGTACCGTTTCTGTACTACGCCGTTACACTGGCTCAATTTTCTGCTATTCTTGACGTTTTTACGTCTTTTAACTATGGAAATGGTTTAGCGTTTTCTATTTTATTCTTGAGCCCGGTGATATTGAGGAAATTGAAGTTTCACCAGATTTGACTTATGAGCAACATTCTATTCGCATCATTGCTTCGGAGGTTGAGTGCCATCGAAATAAAGATGTTCTTTTTGTGAGAGTTCAATGGTTCTCAAATCCTAAGGATTGCTCTTGGGAATCCTGAGAATTCATCGAACGATCCCGTTCAGGCTAACTCTTTCATGCTCCTTATGGTGAACTTTCTTTTCAAATTTTCTTTTGTGTTGATATGCTTCTATGGTTGTTACTTTTTATTTTCTTCTTAAGTATTGCGAGGACGCAATTTCTTTAAGGAGGGGAGTCTGTAACAACCCGCATATTTATCGATTTTATATTTAAATATTTTATTTAAATATTTTATCGTTAGTCGGATTTTAGTCCGAAAAGCTAATTTTTGCAAACAGCCGAATTAGGACTCGAGACCACTTCCATTGAGTTCAAAATGTCGTTTGCGACCTTTTTGAGTATAAGCTTCGATATGTTTGGAGATAGCTGATTTTTGCTACTTTTTCCCGCTTATGACTTTGGTTTGTACTGCACCCTTATTAGCTCAGCCCAACCCCCCCTTCTCTTCATAACTTCTCCTCTTTGCTTAAAAACTCAAGCTTTAGCAACAATGGTGTAAGAGAATGGGAAATTAAAACTCCAAAACCCTAGTCTTCATTAGCAAATCCAACTTCTAGCTCCAAATTCAAGTGAACCCATTGGTAAGCATCTCCTTCTTCTTCTCCAACTCATTCTCTCTTTGATTTCAGAAAATTCCTAAACCTAATTTAGGAAATGTTTCTCTTTTAAGCTTAGATTCAAGCTTCTAGTGTTGAGATTGAAGAGGGATTGATCTTAGCTTGTTCTTAAAGCTTCTCCTTCATTGATTTGGGTTCAAAGGTGAGATTTTTATCTCACATCTTTATCTATAATTATCTTCGATTGTTAGGTATGAATTCCTAATGTTTATTCGTGTGCAATTGATTTTGGTTTGGATTGATTTCGTGTATATTCCAATTTTTTGGTGTTTTGGTCTAATTTATGAAAATCCTATTATGGATATTTGGACATTGATATTTGAGGCGTATCGAAGAGCCGTTTAGGCAGGGTTGTCGTTCGACGTAATTCCTTAGTCATCGCCATTTGCTCGTTCGATCGTTTCCGATATTCGTTTTGCTATTTTTGGCCTAGGTTCAGAGAATGCCCTGAACCCTTCATTCAGACATCTGAAACGTAGTATTCAGACGTCTGAATATTGTTCTGGGAAGATTTCTATTCCCAGATTCAGACGTCTGAATATATGGTTTCAGACATCTGAATTGGTTCATTTGGAACCAGAAAGGAAATAGGCTAAAAAGTGCCTATTTCAGACGTCTGGATCCAAGGATTCAGACGTCTGAATTCTGTCTTTGGAAAATATTTATTTTCCAGATTCAGACGTCTGAATCCTTGATTTCAGACGTCTGAATCAGCAATATTTTGCCTATTTGCCTATTTGCTTGAGAATTCCAATTTAAATCGATTCGTGATGATTTGTTGTTATCATTTATTATGACTTTGATGACTCCTTTTTAGGGATTTTTGAATATCCATTTCGATGGATTCTTTATCGGTTTCTTTGGATTTTATTCACATCTTCGAATGTGAATTTTACTGATTGATTGTTCTTACAATCTTCTTTGTGATTTGTCACTTTAAAAATATAAAGGTTTTCTATACTAGTAGTAAATATCAAAACTCTTTCTTCAAATGATTTCAACACTATTTTATTACAAAGCTCGTTTTCTCAAACCGATTTCTAATCTATTAGTATATACAAACCTTTACCTCACTCGTATGAGAAATCTAATTAAACGACTTAGTAAGACAAGTGGTATGAAACGCTTGCGTTTACTTCGTCGGTTAATTCTTGGACTTGTTCGATTGAATCTCTTGTGACAATTTTCTAGTGGAGATCTACAATTTGTTCGTAAATATTTAAGTTAAGCTAGTGGTTATGGGACATGAAGCTAAGCTCATATATTTACTAGCTTATTGTAATTGATACTTCTCGGTGATCATGACGATCATTTTATGTTTTAGACTAGCATTGTGCGATGTCCTTTTGATTCGGTTCATCGGGCGTCACGCTGTATGACGTCGATGCTCCGAATTATTTGATACATTGGATGTACCATTTGCACTACATCAATGTCTTTTTTTTTTAATACATTGGATGTACCGTTTGCACTACATCAGTGTCTTTGTTTTTGATACATTGGATGTATTATTTGCACTACATCAATGTCTTTGGTTTTGCTACATTGGATGTACCGTTTGCACTACATCAATGTCTTTGCTTTTGATACATTGGATGTACCGTTTGCACTACATCAATGTCTTTGCTTTTGATACATTGGATGTACCGTTTGCACTACATCAATGTCTTTGCTTTTGATACATTGGATGTACCGTTTGCACTACATCAATGTCTTTGGTTTTGCTACATTGGATGTACCGTTTGCACTACATCAATTTCTTTGCTTTTGATACATTGGATGTACCGTTTGCACTACATCAATGTCTTTGCTTTTGATACATTGGATGTACCGCTTGCACTACATCAATGTCTTTGCTTTTGATATATTGGATGTACCGTTTGCACTACATCAATGTCTTTGCTTTTGATACA
Organism: Allium cepa; assembly: GCA_030765085.1. NCBI lineage: Eukaryota > Viridiplantae > Streptophyta > Magnoliopsida > Asparagales > Amaryllidaceae > Allium > Allium cepa. Next base: position 364,151,040 of record CM060942.1, read on the forward strand.
TTGGATGTACCGTTTGCACTACATCAATGTCTTTGCTTTTGATACATTGGATGTACCGTTTGCACTACATCAATGTCTTTGCTTTATGATTCATTGGATGTTCCGTTTGCACTACATCAATGTCTTGGCCATCCTTTTCTTGTGATTTCTGGATTTCGTGTGTTGAATTCTGGAATTTATGTTTCACCAACTTTTACGATTGGCATTGATCTATATGTCATTTATTGTGGCACGGTGAAGGAAATTAGGAGTATGACATTCATTTTTATCTTTGAGAAGATCTTTGTGATATTGATTAATCTCTTATTGATTTTTCAATTATTTATTTATCACAGCTTGGCATTGTGATTATTATACGTTTAGTCATATCTCTTATTCTATATCATTTCATCTGATATTTATAGCTAGACTGATCCGTTTATTATTTTCTTCTTAAATAATACTCGGGTCAGACTGAGATTTTATAGGTGCTTCTGCTTGACTCCTTATCGGACTATCATCCCGACTTTTGGTTAACTACTTAGATTAGCAGTTTTTGTTGTATACACTTGAGATATGGACTCATAGTTGTATTCTTTTGTATAGCACGTTTTGCTATCCTTTTTTATTATTATGGATCTTTTTGACCACTACTCTTATGAACACTTTTATGTGTAATATTCATATCTTTTTCCGCCTTTGTGGTATGAATTATCTGCGACTGATTTGTGTTATGTTTATTTCTATATTTGTTTCTGAAGATATTACAGCCACTGTGTAGTAGCTTTGAGTTTGTGTCGGTATGTCGGATTGTTGTACTATCTGACATATCAATGCTCGCGCAAAGCAATTACACGGATGGTCGCTCCTCAACAGCCTTATTCTCTGTGCTAGTTGACAGCATTCACCGTAATGTTCTTGGCTAGCGTGGGTATAGAGGTGGGGCGTCACAATTTCCGAACTAGTATCGTCCACCCGACTTCCTAGTGCGAACATAGATCTGGTTTCTTGATCAGAAACCATCATTCTCCTTGCATAGCTTAACTATGATAGAGAATATCCAAAACCAATCAACAATCCATATCCAGGTTCGCCGTCGTAAATCGAGTGAAAAATCCAACCTCGGATCGACATACTATCTCGAAATTCTGTGCTCGAATCTGGATCAAATCACTATGCGAATAGAATAACATACGTACGCCCTACGTGTTTATCTTTATTGGTTATTAGCCAAATTAATTCTCTTTCTATTCACTTTTACTTTAATTTTCATTCACTTATTCACAACCGCTTCAATCCCATTTAGATTATCACCTTTATTTTGTCTCGATTGGGTATTTAACCAATAACAGTTTAAACTCTGTCCATTTTAAATTTAGAAAATAGCTTGAAAAGTTAAAAATAAATAAGTAGTTGGAAAATAATTACTAGTTTGTAAAATAGGTGTAAAATAGTTAGAAAATAGTTAAATAATTATAGAAATTTGAGATAATTGCAAAATAATAGTACGATAGTAATTAGTTTTGTAAAATAGTTAAAATATAGTAATTACTTTATAAAACAGTTGGAAAATTGTTAAACAGTTTCAAGAATATTTGTAAAACAAGTATAAGATAGTTTGGCTTTTAAAGGAAATGTTGTATATATAATGAATAGCTTGGAAAAATAGGTTTATATTAAAATAATTTATATATAAAATAATCCAGAGTCAAAACAGTTAAATTCCCAATCTCCATTCCAAATCATTTCAATTTAAATTCTACTTCCATTTAAATTGACCCAATTCCAATTTAAATAATTTCAGTTTCCATTGAAATTTATCCAACCCCAATTCAAGTAGAATTAATCTCAGTTTCTTTCCAAATTTAAATTTATTTAACCTTGATCTCAGTTTCTACTAATTCAAATAAAATTCAACTGAACTAGTTCCAATTCCAATTCATTTCAACTCCAGTTTGAATTAATCCCAATATCAAACCCCATTTCCAAAACAAGTTGAATTATTCTTGATTTCCTCCCAGATTTAATTCAAATTCCATTTGAATTTAAAATTATTCAACTTTAATTACAAATTCCAAATTATTCAAATAAATCTGGACTGATTTCAAATTGAATCCACTTCAATTCAAATTGATTCAAATTAATCCAATTCAAATTTTCCATTTGAATTTTATACTCATACCTCCTCAATCACAATTTCAATTACTTCAAATCAAATTCAATTTGAACTAATTTCAATTCAAATTCCAGATTTAAACCATCTCAAATTATATAAATTCGAGTTAAATTTACTAAGGTTGGTTTAACCTTTTAAACCAAGTTAACCTTTATTAAAAGCTTTTAAACAACTTAATTTTGAGTCACATTCTCAAAATTCCATTTTAAATTATCTCTATAATGGATATATTACCACACTTCACCTCTCATTCATTGAAACAAATCCAATTCACAATTTAAAGATTATTAATAACAATAGGATGATATCATCCAATTCATCTTAAAACATCCATCAATTTCCAATTTCCAGATCTCAAACCCATTTTGAGATCACACAAACTCCCAATTCAGATTAACCATTTGACTTCCCAAATTAAATTCCAATTCCATCTTGAAATTCCCAAATCATGTTGATCATTAGAACTTATTTAACTTTTTCCCAAGTTAAACTCAATTCACTTAATCCAGTCAACCTTACCCAATTTGAACTTCCTTTTCAAACTTTAAACTTCATATAAATAATCTTCCCACTTATTAAGTTCAAAAACTTATCACTTTGGGTATCATATCTTATCCTAAATTGAAAACTCAATATTTAGAGTTTATTTCAAATTATCCTTGATATCATGTATATCCATACATATATACATATTTATTTCTTTAAATTAATTACATCATTAATTAATCCCAATTAATCACATTCGGTAATTAACTTATTTTTTTTAATTACCTTCATTAAGTAATTGTCCTTTAAATTGCTTATCTCTAGTTACTTCATTAAGTAACTCCCTCTATAACTTACATTCTTTCTAATTCACAGGTTATTCTCCTTTATAAAAGGTTACTTCCTTAAAACATGTAATTGTTTATTGAAGAACAATCATTCCATTATTAAACACAATAACTATCTATTTATTTGGGTTGAAACCAATTCTAATTTCAATTTAATTTGAAATACTTCTCCAATTCAAGATTTCAATTTTAGTTTGAATCCATTTCAAACTTATGCTTATTTAATCTTAATTTGGTTGTATTATATTACATCTTAATTCTTACTATTACTTTTAGTTTAATTAATGCTACAATCAATTCCCTTAATATTTTATTAGAAAGAAATATTACTTTATATATCAAAATATATTTTCTTACATAAAATCATTTAAAATCTCTATATAAGAAAATAACAAGTACGCTCTCTCATATATACACTCAACTCATTCTTGGGTATCACTCACCCTATCCTTAATGAGAAATACCATTAGAGTCAAGGTTCTCGCTTAACCTTCAGCTTTGATACCAAATGTAATGACCCGGAAATTCCGACCCCGAAATTTCCAGTTAGTTATGAAAAGAAGAAAGAGAAAGAAGAAGAAACAGAAAACTCAAACTCAGAATCTCACATTCGCAGCGGATAAAATATAATAACAAATAAAATAACAGTTTACAAAGAAGAAACTATATCAGTACATTTACATTTTTACATCAGAGTTGCAACAATTACATAACATTGGACAGTTTAAAACAACATGTCCAGATATACAACTATAATAAATACAGCGGGTACGCTCCATACATTCCTGCTATCCAACTCGCCTCCTGAGCTCCAAAACGTCCTCACCTGAAAATCTGTAATACTCGGTCTGACCCGAGCATTACATCAAAGTAACACCCGGGTCAGGCTGGAAACCAGCGTGAGTAAACTCATCTAGCATGAAATACCAAAATATACAACTTATATAAACCCGGGGTAACTCGGGAACTTGTATCAATTTACAACTTCACAAGTCATTATTGACATTACTTAAATCACATATCAATTTCTAAGTATCATAACTTAGATTAAATGGTCCAATCACTTTAATCACTCCATTTCATTCTATTGATTCCACACAACAAATTATAAAGAATCGAAGTGGTTTCGGGTATTAACTAATACCCGACCCCGGTCTCTTCGAATCCAATGTCAACTTAACTTAAATTGTTCAAGTGAAATACAATTCTACTTAAAATACAGGATGTCACAATAATTTATCATCAATAGATACCACACCTTCACAGTTTAAATCAAACATATCATAGCACACAACATCACGAACCACCTATTACGGATAATAATTAATCAAAGGCTTCCATATCATTCAGTTTATCCCTTAAATTAATTACACAAATTAATTTATTCTTAACCAAATACAGTAATTAACCTTTAATTATCTCATTCATTAATTATTAACCATAATTATTAATCACCCTTGATTAATAACATCCAGTAATTAACTACCCTTAATTACTTTCATTTCAAAAATTAATTACCCATAATTAGTTATCTCATTTAATTCCCTAATTAATTCCATAGGAATATAACTCAAATTACTTCCATCATCAGCATCTCTAATTACATCCAGTAATTCCGTTAATTACTTCCTTAAGTAATTACACATCCATTAATTACGAATTAATTAATACTTAATCACTGATTAATTAATCTTCAATTATTTAATTAATCAAGTGTTAACTGCAATCTTCGTTAATCCTTAATCATATGATTAATCAATTCGTAATCATTAACTAAAATCTAATTAATAATCATTAATTATTCTCTAATTAATCCCTTAACAGATTAATCCTATAATTAATTAATTTATAATTCTTAATTATTATTAACTAGTCAATAGTTAATCTTTAACTTCTTTTTTTAATTAACTTTTATAATTAATCAATCAATTAATCAATTACTCCTTAATTACTTTAATCAATTAATCAATTATTAAATCACTCAAATCCTAATAATTTCTAAGATAACCCATTAATAAAAAAATTCATTCAAATCTTCATTTAATAAATCTTAGAATTAAAACATCATTAACCTACTAACTTAAAATCTTAGGTTATTTAAGTTAAATAGCTTTTAAGAGAATTGGTTTTCACCTTGATTTTTTTTTGCTAAACTTCAAACTTGAAGACATTCTCTTCCTTTGACCAGAGTCAAGCCCCAAACAAAAAAAACTCAACATTTCAACTTGTCTTAATTTTACAGTAGTTACTAGACAAAACAAACAACCTAAAACCTGAGATAATCACCTAAACAACACGGGTCATTACCGAAGTAAATCAGCTTCCCTCCTACTTGGAGTCGATCATTGAAAAACACGAGAGCTTCTTCGGGTTTCTCTCGTCTTCTCCGACCCTATAACCCAAAGCACAACGAAACCACAAACGTGCACATGTACGTGCACGAGAACTCCGGCCACTACCGACCAACGTCGCGACCATCTCGCCAAACCTTACACGAACCCATCTCGTCAAAATCAACATCACATCGAAATCGAGTCACTCGATCGAAACTGGAACGAAACTCAAGACAAAAAAACCACCTCACCGTCGATGAACGCCTCCACCTGACGCCAAACTGCTGTAACCCAAGACACGCCACAAACCACCGAAGCTTTTCCCCCCTAAGCGGTTTGTTCCGATGCATTGACGTCATCAAACTGGCCAATGATTCCAACCCACACTATAACAGAAACGCAACCCTACATCGCCTCTTCAAGACAACCACGGCCTTCGATAACAACCTACACCATTTTTCCAAAGATCACTATAACCATGGCCATCTCTGACAACAATTTCGTGCTTCAATTCGATGCCGATCAACGGCAATGTCCAAAATTCCCAAAAACGATTAACTTCGGATAACTCCTCGAACCAAAAACTAAAAATCAAAATCTTCACAACTAAATTCACAATTTCCTACCCTGAATTTATTTATGAAATCTAATTGTGAAATTATTTTCATAAAATTTTGGCCGATTTATGATTTTCCACAGTATTTCCTTATTTCTGAGTCCATTATTGAATTAAAATTCTTGGATTCATTTTTAATACTGATATCAGGTTGTTATACTCATTTTTCATTCAAGGATCAAAGTTAAAAATTTCATTTATCTAGCGTTATGCATTTTATTTGATATAGAACCTGAGTTTCACTGAGATCTATATGCTAACAACACAAGCATGCTTTAATTTACAGCAGGGTCTAAAACCAGTTTTTCAGTTGAAAATAATCCTGCAAATTCATATCATTTATTCTACCATTTCAAATATTTTTCATATAAGTCAGCATGAAATCAGATTTTGAATTAAAAACTGTTTTAATTAAAGTGTTTACTAACATTTAAAAATGAACAGAGCTTGAAAAATACAGTATGGCAGAGACAAATATATTTATATATATATATACAGGTCTTACACTTAATACTCTTTAACATATGAGTTTATACATGCAAACCTATATTCATACTTTACTCAAAAGACAAAGCCTCAGATCAAATATTAAAGGGTGAAATTTACTCACCTGAACTGGTTGAGTTGTAGAAGTTTGCATTTGAACTTAAGACTCAGTTGCATGTTTGATTTTAAAAACTCCATCTTGTTTTCTGCATTGCTCCCTCATTTATAACTGGATGCAAGTTTCCAGAACAAAAATGCAGGCCTAGTTGATATTTCAGTTGCATGCAGGTTTGGTTGTTATAGGATGATGATCAGTCCTATTTCCAGATTTTAAGAAAAAGGGTTTCAGGTTTATACTCCAAGTTTTGAAGATGATTTCAGATGGTAGTAGCTTGATTTGGTTAGAGGAAGTATGAATTTTAGATTTGGTTTAAGAGGGGATTTGCAGGATTTGTTTTTGAACATAAATTCTTTTTTGTTTGAATTTTGATTACAGATCTATGTTCTCAAATTTGTTTTGAGTTAATGTTTTCAGCATTGTTCTTAGCTTAAGATTTAGAGAAGTAAATGAATGAAGGAATTTTTTTTTATTATAGGCTGAAATGTTGATTTAAATGAAAATAAAAACTAAATTAACAAATGCCACTTGTCGCATATGCTAACATTTGTCAATTTACTATGCTAACCACTTAACACATGACCTTTAAGGTTAATTAGTTATAATTAAATGTTAATTGGTATTTATAATTAAAAGTTAATAAAAGCTTTTAACAAAAATTAATTAGTTTTTAATGCTTAATTATATATAGATAATTTTTAAAGAATAAAAGCAAGTATAATTATAAAATAAACAATACACATTTCTATTATTTGAAAATAACCTTTTAGATAATTTAAATAGGATTTATAAAAGAGGTTGTAAGTTACTTGTTGTTTAAATGAATAAATGATTCATTTATAAATTGTATTTTAAACTTCATATATAATTTACAAATCATATTTATTAATGAATATAATTTTTTTTACAAAGAAAATAAAATAAATCTTATTATTAATCTTATTTAGACTTAAACTTATGTTAAAATCAATTTAAACAAGTTATCTTAACAATTTTAAAACTATATAGTTATTTATTAAAGTAAGATTATTAAATTTATATTTCCAAAAATTTTGGGATATCACACTCCTCCCATCGATGCCGAGCTTCGCGGCATCGTGCGCGCGGTCGCGGGCGTAACTCCAATATCGCGACACCGCAAATTCCAAAACCAGATGGCTCGAGCGCCATTGAACGACGTAACGCGAAGTCCAACCCGAAACCCCAAACTCGAGCTTGATTTGGTTTCTCGTTTGAAATGGGAAGAGACTCGACTAATCAATCGGCATGATTCGAATTGTGGAGGAACTAGGAAAGAAGTTCGCGATCGAATATCGATCGCGCGAAGGAAATGCTTAAGAACGAAGAGATTACTGGCTTCGTTGTCTCCCCTTGTTTCTGCCATTTATAATTGATTTTCGAGCGAATTTTTTTTGTTTTTTTTGTTTGTGAATTAAAGAGGATAAGATACCTTGCATGTAGCCTGCTGGCTACGGTAATATGAAGGGAAAGGAAAAAGTTATGACGGTAAAAGAAGGTAGGCTGATGTGACTTATTTGACCAGTCAAAATTAGATTAAATTTAAATTAAATTTTCGACTTAACTTTCAGTGCGTTTACTTACCGTACGATCACACGACAACTCCGACCACTATGAAATTTGAAATCCTATAATAATACAATATTACAAATCCAATGGAACAGGTTTCGTTGAAATCCAAGACTGTGCCTCGGAAGGCTATTTTTAAATATCGATGTAAACGATATAAATGCAAAATCGAACAAACTGCATTTAAATTCACTTTTAGAAGTTTTATTACCTCCAATATTATCATTATAAATTTTCCAAGCCTTCAAATTATTTTTAGTCAGCATCAAATTGAGGATTTAAATTTTACCCAAATCTTCTACAATTAAATTTGATTATTAAATTGCTAAATTCATAGTTATATTTGAAATTCAAGCTAAACCATCATTCAAATATTTAAAATCAATTAAATATTCCATTTCAATTGTTAAAAATTTCCGGGTCGTCACATGTACTTGAGCAGTAAATGTGAAACGATAATAAAGACTTTCTAATTTTTGAAAAGACGTAACGACCTACATTTTTTTCGATAATTAAAATATTGAATTAAATAAGATTTTATAATTTAATTCTGGAAGAAAATAAAATTTATGATGTAGGAATGAGAAGACTAACTAGAATGAAGTTTAAAATGTAAATTAATGTAATAGATGGCTATTTGAATATAATCTCAAGTAAGTGTAATAATTGCAAGTAATAATTGGTTATAAATTTAAAATAAGGAAATAAATTTAAATGTTATATTAATTGATGAAATAATATGTAATAAATTGAAATTTGATCAAATTTGTGATGTGTTAGTAGTTATAACATTTGTATGTCGATAACTTATAAATGTGATTAAATTAAGCAAAGGTAACAAATGTTATTTGTTACCGATTTATTTAATATGTTGAATTAAGTTGGAAATCAATTGCAATTAAATGTAGTTAATATTACGTTAATATGAGTTAAGACTATAACTATAAAATGTGAAGGTAATAAAATGTAAAGAAGTGTCAATTATAGTCTTAAGGCAATAAGTTATTTAATACAAAGAGTGAAACTAAGATAAATGAATTTATTGGGACTTTATTAATTAATATGAAAATCGACAAAAATTCAATTTAATTGAAATATTGCAACTAATATAGTAAAAGATGATAATTGTATAATATTAATGCAATAAGATGTAAGCAAATGTTAACTATGTCCATAAAGTAATGTATGATTGAATTAAAAGATTGAAATCTAACTAAATCAATTTATTGGAATTAGAATATAATTAATTAGAATTAAATGTAATTAAATATTATGGTTAATGTAAGAAAAGGCGTCAATTGTAGAAAATGAGGATAAGAAGATAGAAACCTATGTAATAATTTCATAAAGTAATGGTTGATTTAATAGTAGGAGTGTAAATCAAAATAAAAAAATGAAAATGAAAAATTTAGTAAAGGAGTGAACATATGTTTATTTATTTAAAATGTTTGGTAGCTGAAAGATTGATTGTAGAGACGAGAAACTATTATTCAGTAAGAAATGTATAATTACTGTTTGTATCCAGTAGTGTATAAATATGTTTAAATTACTATTAGATAGAAAATAATCTACTTCTCATTACATTCACTTAGTCATTTTTGAAACTAAATCAACTGAAATTAATGTAATTGAAAATTTTCAATTAACAGGAGAGAGAATACAAAATTATAAATTAATATGTGTAATTAAAAGTAGCTTATGTTTTGTGAAAATATAAGGAAAGCTTGATTTAATGAAAAGAACATTTACATAAAATAAAATGAATGTTTCATTTGTCAATGTAGTTTTAATTTCATTGAAATAAAGAATAGAATGATTGATTTTAAAGGAGGAAATATATGTTTATTGGAACCGTGTTTTAGCTTTTAGATTGATTATAAGAATAGGAAAATAATCTAATTTAGTAAGTTATTTATTACTCTTGTGTATAAGCAACAATTTTATAAACATGTTTAAATAAAAGGAAAGAAAACGTTGATTGCAATTACTAGATTTAATAAAAGAAACGCATGTTTTGTGTTAAACAAAATGGGTGTTTAAATGGAAATAAAAGATCATTTTGGGAAAAACAAATTGAACATTTTCATTTTTAAGGTAAGTATAAATTTTTTATTATGCATAGATAAAAACCTAAATGCATACAAATTTAAATATTATTTGAGTTAATGAATTTAATTTGGTTATGTTTCAAAAAAAATTGATTTTCAAAAGGTTGTGCGTTGTACATTATCCCTTCATTTCTTTTGTTATTAATTGTTGAATGAACATTTTAAAATAGTTACTTATTATTAATACTTGATCTGTTCATTTATCCTTCTATTTAATACATGAGCCTAGACTTTTCGGTTGTATTTAATTCTTGTCACCTCATTTTCACTTATACAAAATTTTACTTTACTTTGGTTTGCAAACTTTTCCATTCCTACATACATTTCCTTAGGTGTTATTAATGCCAAGAGCTTTTAAAATAAAACGTGACATTTATTTTTTGTCCCTCCACCTTCATTTATTAATTATAAATAACCTGTAGCTTATTTCTTGATTTGTGTTTTGTTTCTGCTGATACCTTATATTCAAAAGGTCTTATTCTTGCAAATCAGAAAGCTTTCCCCTATGAAACTTGCTTTTTTTTTCATTTTTCATGCTCATCTCGTACTCATCTTAGTTGTTCTTCACTCTTTTCCTTATGCCTTATTGTAACAATTCGCATATTTATCGATTTTATATTTAAATATTTTATTTAAATATTTTGTCTTTAATCGGATATTGGTCTACTTTTTGCAAACAGTCAAATTAGGACTCGAGACCACTTCCATTGAGTTCGAAATGCCGTTTACAACTTTTTAAGTATAAACATTGATAGGTTTGTAGTTAGTGGAATTTCACTAACTTTTCCCGCTTTGGACTTTGGGTTAGCTTAGCCATTATAACTCAAGCCCAACCCCCTCCTTCTCTTCACTCTTCATAAATTACTACCAACTCAAGCTTTTGCATTAATGGTGAGTGGAAAGAAAAATTAAAACTCCAAAAGCTAAGTCTTCATTGCTAATCCAACATCAACTCCAAAACTCAAGTGAAGACATTGATTCAAGCTAGTGGTCGATCCTTGCATAGCATTTCAAGCTTCATCTTCATCCATTTTAGTGAAAAGGTGAGATTTTTATCTCACAAATCTAGCTTATAACTATCTTGGACTATTGGGAATGAATCCCTATCATGTTTGCATGTACATTTGCATTTGGTTTGGATTGGATTGGCGAAAAACCCCAAATTTTAGTGTTTTTGGTAAAAAAACTGCAGTTAGGTCGTTCTGCCTATGCTAGGTCGTTCGCGTGGAAAAGTCTCGGCCTCAAAATAGCTCGTTTCCGACCTTAAAATGGCCTACAACATTAGGTCGCTCGGCACTCGAAATTAGGTCGTAGGTCGTTTGGTTTTTGGTCGCTAGGTCGTTGGGCTTTAGGTCATATGGACCTTAGGTCGTAGGTCGTTCTGGCCATTTCTAACGTGTTCGGAGTTAGGTCGTATGGACCTTAAGTCGCTAGGTCATATGGCTTTAGGTCGCTAGGTCGTATGACCTTAGGTCGTTAGGTTGTATGGCTTTAGGTCGCTAGGTCGTATGACCTTAGGTCGTTAGGTCCTATGGCAATTTAGGTAGTGTAATCTTCTTATATAACGATCTCGAATTTTATTAAGTTTAAATTGATATTTGAATACGAATTTTGAATAAAAAAACATTGTGAAATAATTGGTAATTAATATAAAATGTTAATTAAATTTTGGATTTCTGGAAAAAATATATTTAAATTACATATGAATTGGGATTTACAAAATAATAAAAATAAATACATAAGTAAATTTAGTATGTGATAATTTAGGTTAAAATCATGAAAGAGAAATAGAAATAAGCATATACTAAATTCATAAGTTAAGATTTTATAACATAAAACTACTTTATATCTGTATTCATGAAGTACATAAACAAACTAAGTAAAGGAGTATGTAGGCTGTAAACAATCAAGTATGAACACAAATAAAATAAAAGAGATAAGTATGGAGCATGTAAAGAAAGTGCTTGCAAATGAAAACCTAAAGTAAAAACCAAACATATCATTTCAGCCGAGCTAAAAGATGTAGGCAAGCACAAAGCTAGAATCAAGCAATTATATATGATGTTGCCTGTAGGATAGTATGCAAGCAAGACAAAAATATGTACATAACAATTTTTCACTCAAGCATGAAGTATAAAACAAAACCAAATAGAATAAGCATGAAGATAAATTGGATAAGAGTGAAGCTTGCAAAAGAACACAATGATTCAAGCATGAACAAATAGAAACATATCTTCAGCCACCAAATCAATATCATCTCAGCTGAAATAAGAGTCATCTTAGCCGAAATAAGCTTTTGAAAAACAAGAAATAAGACAAAGAAAAGAGAAATAAAAAAATGATGATAAGTATAAGCTTCCAATACAAGCCAAAGCTAATAAATGTTAGCATATGCTAATATTCTATCAACCACCATTGGAAAACAAAAATCCCTGGAAACAAAAAAAAAATTTGATAAAACAATTTTAGTACAAAATATGTCACCCTATTGTACAAAATATATCATAACCTGTAGACTTAAAAGATGTATTCACCTGTAAGCTTTTATCTTATATATATTAATCAACTTCATCTCAGTTCGATCATTTAAACTAACTACATCTGAAATACATACCATTTACAACTTAAACAAAATTCAGTCAAACAACAAAACAAGAAGAAAAAAATAGTGAGAAGCTTATAAAGGAAGACATCAACCTTGATATCATGTACAGCCGAAATAAAATGAAAAAAATTATAAGTATATGGTACAATACAATTAATACTAGCATATCAAAAGCAAGATTATAGCCAACAAAATCTCTGACTAAATACGAACTAAAACACTTGAACAGCAAAGCAATTAATCCAATATCTTTAGCCACCGAGACAAGAATCATCTTAGCCTCCATTTGAAATTATATCTGATCCTATTGTACAAAACACTATAATCACTTGTACAAAATATTTATCACCTTGTAGTCTGTTAATTCAATTTATATACATCACACTTCTTCATTTTTTCATGCATCTAAGCTAAAAATATCTGAGTAAACCATATCTTTAAAACTCAAACAACAAAAAAACTTAAAAAAAATTCAACAACTCAATGTAAACAACAATCAACTTCAAGATTCAAACCAGAGGGGTTCCAGCTAAAAAATTTCAAACCTGTTCAACATATTGGAAGAGCTCTGTTTCATTTCTTCTCAAATTACAGTGAGTAACATCACCTTTCTAAAAACTTAAATATATGAATTGGTTGCTTATATATTTCTGAAAATGGGTAGGTGTTAATATAGAACAAATTTCCTATGTATGTATGTCAATGTTTAAATATATGCATGCCTGTATAAATTGAGTTACTTTTGTTTTTGTTTCTCCCAGCTCAGATTTGCAAACAAGTCCCCAGCTCTTGATCTAATTATTGATATAACTTGGGCTTTAATGAAATTGTTGGTTTTGTTAGAAAGTAAGTTTTAAAAACTTAATTAAGTCAAAAATAAACTTGAATAGGTTCTGGAAATCTGGTTTTACAGGCAACAAGAATAAAGTTGATAAAAATCAATTGTTATAAAATATTAATTCAAGTTGATAACTTGAATCTTTAATACAAAACAAGATTTTTAGAGCAGAAATGGGAATTTTTAGTTTCATATTGGAAGAGCGGTTTGCAACTGAACAAAGTTTGCATTTTCCCATTTTCGAATCAATGAATCAATTATAAATGTTGAAAATTGTGTAGAAGCTAGTGTGAACCTTGTTGATCGTAGGAAAATTATCAAATAATTTTTCAATTGTGTATATCGTTGTATCGAAGCAACTTTAGGGTTTGAACTCGCTTTTTGGTCACTGAGATTGGTGAAGCTGCCGCGACCTCTATAGGAGATCGAGCGGTGCGAAACTCGGGGAAAGGAAGCGTAAATGGCCAGGGAACGCGTGCTCGAAGTTGCGTGACTTCAGATGGTCGAAGCGCCGAGATTGGGACGATGACAGGTTGGGAGGAATTTGTTCGAGCGTTTCCAGGTTTTGAGTTTTATCTCGATCTCGATTTCGAGCTATGAGATGGAGATTTGATGCTTGCATTGGGTTGTCAGGGTCGATGCTAACTTGTTAGCGGCCGGAGGGAAGTTCGCCAGCGATCGGCGGTGCTGTGCACGTGCACGAGCACGTTGTTTTGAATTTGGGTGTTTTGTTTTGAGTTGGAGCTGATGTTTTCGTGTGTGTCTCGGGGAAGACTCGAAACATTCGAGTGACAATCCCGGGGAAACTTCATGTTAACTTCGATGTAAAACCGAGTAGGCTCGAGTAGTTTTAGTTTCAGGTTTTTGAACCTGACGGCATTCTGTTTTGTTTTGAAATTTAAAAATAAATTTTAAATTTTATAAACCAAGGTTTAAATTGAGTGTGGAAACAAAGCGCAAACACAAATCCAAGTTCAGTTTTGAAAATGAAATAAAGTTTTATAAATTTAAATGTTAAAGTATGTTTTTAGAAGATGTGAAAAGAAAAAAAAAATTGGTTTTAACTCTTGAGATTTCTTTATTACAAAAATATTTTAACATGAGAAATTAAAAGTCAAAAATTATTTGGATTTTAAACTTATTAAAGATAAATTGGTAATTGTTTTAAAACTTGAAATCAAATTTGAAATCTGAAAGAAAATTTGGAAACAATGTTTCCAAACACATTGTAAATAATAATTTATTCATAAGTATGAATGGGCTATACTAATAATAAAGATTTAATGATTAATAATTAAGTAAATTAAAATGAATAAATTATTCATTAAATTTGTTTTTGATTTAGATTTATTAGATAAGCAATTAAAGAGTTAAAATAATCAATGAAGGATTATAAGTATTGATAAAGGATTTTTAATTAATTAATGATTAAAGTTGGTTAATTAAGTGATTAAGCAATTATTAATTCAAGAATAATGTGATAAATCAGTTAAGGTAATTAATTTGAGATTAATTAATGTAGTTAAAGGCTAATTAACTAATGAAAATGATTAAAGATAAATTACTTAGTTAAAAAGAAATTAATTAACGGTTAGAGTTAATTAAGTAATTAGGGACAATTACTTATTATGATTAATTAAGGATAATTAATCAAAAGGAGATAAATTAAAGATTAATTGATAAATATGATTAATTAAGAATGATTTAAGTAATTAAGGTAACTGATTTAATTAATTTATATCAAATGATTTGAAATTAATTAGGATTGGATAACCAATTCATAAGTAATTAATTAAATTGGAAATAAATTGAATTAATTAGGATTAAACAATTAATTACTCCTACTTTCAATTGATTATTGAATGTTTGACCTTACTTATGAATGATTGTATTGTATGAGATACCTTGAATTGATTGTCCTGACTGATCTGTGATATTTTGTACGGTGGATTGAGCTGTGTATGATTTATTTATTTATTTATATTTGTATATTATCTGTGAATCTGTGAATGGACGATAAGCGTTATATTTTATATCGCTTATCAATTATAGTTCCGTGTTAATCTGTGATGATTGAATGATGTTGCACTATTGTGTTAAACCCCTGGACCACACTTATACACACACAAATATGGATTTCACGAGGAAATCAATTAAGTCACAGATTTTTCAAAATAGTTTTGAATTTGAATTTTTAAAATTCAAATGGTTTGAAATGGAATCGGGTTAAAATGAAAAGATTTTGAAATGAAATTTCAAAGATGAAATTTATTTTGAATAACTTGATTGAGTTTTAAAATTTAAATATTTTGATTTAAATTTGAATTCAATATTCAAAATTGAATTCTATGATTTGGAAACTAGCGTTTAAAAAGGGTATTCAACTTATAAATGAGTTTATATGAGTTAAACTATTTTAAAGGTATTGATTTGAAAATTTGAATTTGAATTCAAAGGCTTTAACTCGTGCAAATATAATTGGATCTTTCTGGGACGAAAACTATTTTTTTTCAAATAATAAAAGCTTTCAGATAAGAAGTGAACGTCCAATTGGGTTAAAAGGATTTTAAGTTAAAAATGAAAATGATTTTCCAAGTTATGGTAATGGTTTGAAAGCTATAAGTTAAATCTTTAATTTAAAGATATTAAACGAGTTAATCCAATTGAAATGGAGATTGATTTGAAATCCATAAATGGATCTTTAGGAATGGGGTGAACTTTGTGAATTAAATCTTTTGTTTAAAAGATTAAAGTGTGGAAATTATTTAAACCATTGAAGGTTTTTGAAATAAATCTTTTGTTTAAAAGATTTGGAAATGGTAATTGGTTTAAACCATTTGAAAGAAAGTTTTGAATTATTAAGTTGTGACTTAATTGAAATCCCATATCCATATGTTTTAAATGTTGCGCTCACTATTCGGTTTAGCCGGGAGAGGACCTTTATGTCGTATAACCCATTCCGAATATGTGATTCGACGTTATGGATAGCATTGAAGACCGGTGGTGAAGACCGGGTATTTGCGAAAACGATAGGATGACCTATCGATTGTGTCTGCACCGAGTAGCTACGGTATAGAGATTTCCTAAGTGATGGGAAGTCCGATCGGGATTGTGAATACCCGGATTGCAAGGGCTTCTTTGGAAGTGCCTTCGGTTCTGTTCAAACCCGGAAAAGACTTGTATGGTTACATGTCTGACACTACACTTTGATATATAAAGCAGATTTCTTTCAAATACATTTCTGTTGGTGGCGGAGAATTCATTCTTTTGGCTTAACACACTTCTCTGAGACGTACGAGCCCAGAGGTTATGTAGTTGAAGGTTATCAACGATATACTCCCAATTTGGTAGTGTGGCACAGGGAGTGCTGCTGTGTGTTGATGATCATTGGTTGATCATTTGTGATCAGATCATGGCTTTTGTATAAAGCGTAGCTATGTGGACGAGACTGCATCAGGACCTCACACCCCGGAAATGGTCGAAACAGGAAAAATGCGGCAAGGTTATGAGGGTCGTGCCCTTTAGGGTGTGTCATTCCCTTCTGGTAAAGGGTGATATTAGGTATGGAGCCCTGATATTTAACCTATGTGGTTGCTCCAATCTCATTTGATGTGTGGTTGTTGCTTAGAGGCGCCTCGGATAAAGGTTCCAAAGGACCGGGGAGTGGCATGCTCGAGTAGTAGTTACCTAGTTACAGAGGTAACCCGGCCTTATGTTAGCAGAGATGTGACGCCCCACCTCTATACCCACGCTAGCCAAGAACACTCCGGAGTAGTGCTGTCAACTAGCATGGAGAATAAGGCTGTTGAGGAGCGACCATCCATGTAATTGCTTATCACACGGTGGCTATAAATAATCTTCGGAAACAAACATAGAAATAATCATATCACACATCAGTCACAGATATCCATATCACAAAGGCGGAAGAAGATATGAATATATAACTAACACATGAAAGTGTACATCAGAGTAGTGGTCAATAAGATCCACGATAATACAAAAGAATAGCAACACGTGCTATACAAAAGAATACAACTATGAGTCTATATCTCAAGTGTATACAACAAAAACTGCTAATCTAAACAGTTAGCCAAAAGTCAGAGTGATGAATCCCTGGGAAGAAGTCAAGCAGAAGCACCTGTAACATCTCGGTCTGACCCGAGTATTATTTAAGAAAATAATAAACGGATCAGTCTAGCTATAAATATCAGATGACATGATATAACATAAAAGATATGGCATAAACATAAACATCCATAACGACATACCACTATAAGTATGTAAATAATGATCAACAGAAGATCAATCAATAAGAGATAATCAATATCACAAGAATCTTCTCAAAGATTCGAAGAGGGCATCATACCCTAAACTTGTACTCATAACAAGTCAACGACATAAATTCCAGAAATCAACACGAGAAATCCAGAAATCGTAAAAAGGGAAAGAGGCCTATCACATGACGGTCCGAAGACCAAGGGGAGCTACCCCGCACGTGTGAATGGAATCACACAGATTGAGGTCAAGACTAACCAAAAAGCAGAAAGGTATGTGTGAATGGAATCACACAAGTGGTGTCTAGTCTAACCTTGCAATGAAAGAGACATCGCGCAATTGCTAGTCTAATTCATAAAGCGATCATCAAGATCAACGAGAAGTGTCAATTACACTAAGCTAGTAAATATAGAAGTTTAGCTTCATGTCCCATAACCACTTGCTTAACTTAAATATTTACGAACAAACTGTAAATCTTCACTAATAAAATTGTCACAAGAGGTTCAATCGAACAAGTCCAAGAATTAACCGACGAAGTGAACGCAAGCGTTTCATACCACTTGTTTTACTAAGTCGTTTAATTAGATTTCTCATCCGAGTGAGGTAAAGGATTGTATATACTAATAGATTGGAAAACGGTTTAAGAAAAGAGCTTTGTTATTAAAAATAGAGTTGAAATTGTTTGTTAAAAGAGTTTTGATATTTACTACTAGTATTGAAACGTTTATATTATAAAGTGACAAAACACAGAAGCAATTGTAGAAACAATCAGTCACAAAGATCACATACGGAGATGTGAATAAAATCCAAGGAAATCAGCTCAATGTTTTTCAGATAAGATCCCCTACGGAGGGGGGATCCAGGGGGGTGGCAACCCCCCAAGGTGGGGGTGCGGGGGCAACGCCACCGCTTACGGGGTTCGACCTGCCCGGTCAGGTCGCGGGGGTCCGGGGGGCAGCGCCCCCGGCGGGGTGCGGGGCAGCGCCCCGACCAAAACGGTACGACCTAGTGAAGACAAAATGAGGTCTAACGACCTAAGGGGAATAGGGGTCGAGCGACCTAATGGTTGCGACCTAGGGGTCTAAGGAGTCAACCGACCTAACTGGAGCAACCCTGTGGTCATGCGACCTAACTGAAATGGCCAAGCGACCTAACAATAGAACAGGTCAAGCGACCTAACATTTTAAGGCCGAGCGACCTAATTAAACTCGCGACTTAATGGTGTGAAAGGCGTGCGACCTAACATGCTACGACCTAAGGGGGGTGCGCGACCTAAGAAGGTTCGCGGGCTAGGGATGAGCGACCTAACAAGGTTCACGACCTAACGGAGATGAGGTCATGCAACCTAAAGTGGTTCGTGACCTAAAGGTGTTCGCGACCTAATAGGGTTCGCGACCTAAAGGTGCATGACCTAAGGTCTTTCGACCTAGGGTATATAGGTAACACGACCTAAGGGTGTCGCGACCTAAGGGGCCAAGCGACCTAGTGGGTCATACGACCTAAAGGAAATAGGGTCCAACGACCTAAGGAAAACAAGGTCCAACGACCTAAAGGGATGGGAGTCATGCGACCTAAAGGAGTGCGCGAGCTAAATGAAGGCGGAACAACTCAAGGTCTAACGACCTAGGGGGGGCGACCTAAGGTCTAACGACCTAAGACCTAAGGTCCCACGACCTAATGAGGCAGGCAAGGCCGAACGACCTATACGCGAACGACCTAAAGTCCAACGACCTTCGACCTAAATCCGAGGCGACCTAAATCCAAGGCGAACAAAATATGCAGGCCTTGACTTTTCCACACGCGCGAGCTAATGATTCCGAGCGACCTATACCTGGGCAGAGCGACCTAAGGTCAGGAAGTTCACCAAACAACTAAAAATTGGAGTTTTTCGCCAATCCAATCCAAACCAAATGCAAATATACATGCTAAAGTGATGGGGAATCATTCCCAACAGTCCAATATAGTTATAGACTAGAATTGTGAGATAAAAATCTCACCTTTGCACTAAAGTTTATGAAGATGAAGCTTGAAAGCAAGGAGAAGCAATCCAAAGCTTGAATCCAATATCTTCTACTTGAATTTGGAGTTGAATGTTGGATTTGCAATTGAATTTGTGCTTGGAGTTTTAATTTCCCATTCCCTCCACCATTAATGCCAAAGCTTGATTAGTTAGGAAATTTATGAAGAGTGAGGAGAAGAGGGTTGGAACTTGGGCTTAATAGGCTAAACTAACCCAAAGTCCAAAGTGGGAAAAGTTAGTGAAATTTCACTAACTCCAAACCTATCGATGTTTATACTTAAAAAGTTGTAAACGACATTTCGAACTCAATGGAAGTGATCTCGAGCCCTAATTTGACCGTTTGCAAAAAGTAGCTTTTCGGGCCAAAATCCGATTAACGAGTTAATATTTAAATAAAATATTTAAATACAAACTCGATAAATATGCGGGTTGTTACAAGAGATCCGATTAGGTTCTCGGGACGTCCCGCTAGAGGCGATCCCACGTGGCAGTAGGAAGTTCCTTAGCCTGACCATTTGTTGGAAATCCATTCATCCAATACGAAACCCTGTACGGTTTTAGTTGTAGAACCTGCCATTCACTTATGGTGGTCACCACTGTTTGGATGGTAGCTATAGTAGGCATAGTTCGAAATGTCTATGCTGGCTAAGATTAATATTCTACTTTCGAAATGTTTTTTCTACACTTTGCACTTATAATAATAATATCAAAGAATTCACGTATCAAGCATGTTTGACTATCATAAGAAGAAATCTCCTCCAATTCTACGCTTGCATTGTGTGTGTGGCGGGAGATCTTATGGTAGTTTCATTTTCTAAAAGCATTGCGAATTTATTTTACAATTCTCTTGCTGTTTTTGTTTAAAGATAAACTGTTTTTGTTACTCACCCCAGTCCCATGACTGATCCGGATTTTATTGTTCCTTTCCTAAACTCTGGGTGCTCACTATTTTTGCACACGGGCAGTCTAGAGTTGGGTTTTTCAGATAGTTAGGTTCAGTGGATTATCTGGAGCTAGTTCAGTCATTGGAGGTGACTGACCTTGCTTAGCTTGGTGCATCGTTATTGGGAGTTCGAGCTATTTCTGGATTGATTCTTGGAGATGGAGTTGCAGTTTTGGAGTTCTTTCTTGAAAACTATCTTGAGTTATTTGTTTCGCTGCTAGTGTTATCTATTTTCTTTCCGCTGCTATTTTATTGTAGCATATCTCTGATGTGTTTCGATATCTATTGGATCACCTGTTGTATCAGATGTTGTATATTGATATTCTATTTCTTCCGCTGTGTTATTTACTTAATTGTGTTATAAGCTCCGGCGACTCGGATTTGAACGGTCAAATCTACGGCATTCAAGTACGATGTAAAGTGTGGATGTCAAGTACGGTCAAATCTTCGGCTTCGTTACATCTTACCTGTTAGGTCGTTGGACCTACATCCTGTTAGGTCCTTGAACCTTTAGCTCGTAGGTCGCTAGGCCTTATCTCCTTAGGTCGCGTGACCAATCTTCTTTAAACACTAGGTCGCTAGACCATGTTTCCAGTTAGGTCGCAAGTCCTTGTAAACCGTTAGGTCGCGTGACCTATATTCCGTAGGTCGTCGACCCACTTAAGTCGCTGTCCCTCATAGGTCGCGTTTCCTGCTTAGGTCGCTAGGTCACGTGCCTTTAGGTCGCATTCCTTTATTAGGTCGCGTGTCTCTGTTAGGTCGTTGACCTCCTTAACTCGCATGACCTAACCCGTAGGTCGTTGGACGTCAATTCTATTTAAGTCGCTGCTTCTTATAGGTCGCTCGGCCCCTTATTTTCTTTAGGTCGTTTGAGTGTTAGGTCGCGAACCCATTTTAGGTCACATGACCTTTACCCTTTAGGTCGCTGGACCACTAGGTCGTGCCCCTTTAATCACTAGGTCGTACCGTTTTTGGACGGGGCGCTGCCCCGCACCCCGCCGAGGGCGCTGCCCCCTGGACCCCCGCGACCTGACCGGGCAGGTCGAACCTCGTAGCAGGGGCGTTGCCCCCGCACCCCCACCTTGGGGGGTTGCCACCCCCCCCCGAACCCCTCCTCCGTAGGGGATCTTATCTGAAAAACATTCAACAGAACTTGCTTTGTTGAGATGCTGAGTTGACCATTCTTCGAGACAAACTATCTTGGGCTTCTCGGTCGATTTTATGGATTTTTGCATATCTATTTCGATGGATTCTTTATCGGTTTCTTTGGATTTTATTCACGTCTTCGAATGTGAATTTTTATGATTGATTGTTTCTACAATCACTTCTATGATTTGTCACTTCAAAATATAAAGGTTTTCAATACTAATAGTAAATATCAAAACTCTTTCATCAAAACAATTTTAACTCTATTCTACTACAAAGCTTTTTCCTTAAACCGTTTTCCAATCTATTAGTATATACAAACCTTTACCTCACTCGTATGAGAAATCTAATTAAACGACTTAGTAAAACAAGTGGTATGAAACGCTTGCGTTTACTTCGTTGTTAATTCTTGGACTTGTGCGATAGAATCTTTTGTGACAATTTTCTAGTGAAGATCTACAGTTTGTTCGTAAATATTTGAGTTAAGCAAGTGGTTATGGGACACGAAGCTAAACTTTTATATTTACTAACTTAGTGTAATTAACACTTCTTGATGATCATGACGATCATTTATGTGTTTTAGACTAGCAACTATGCGATGTCTCTTTGTCTGCGAGGGAGACTAGACCCTGCTCTTGTGATGTTTCACCATCGCATTTGTGTTATGTTTCGCCATCACATATGTGGGGTAGCGCCCCACGGTCTTCGGGCCATTCGTGTGTCAAAATTAATGGCTTTGCAACCATGAGATAGCGTCTCGCTTTGTGTTACACGTGTAGGTGAGTTTTCATACTCCCATTTTGTGAGTTTTCATGCTCCTATATTGTGATTTCGGGATTTCTTGTGTAGTCTTCTGGAATTTGTGCTTCACCTATTTTCATGACTTTCATTGTTATGATTTTCCAGTTTTTATGTTTAGGTGAATTTGGATCTTTTAGAAGATTCTTTTGATATTGTTTGATCTCTTGATGATCTTCATTTACATGCTTATCATAGTATGTCTTTATGGTTACTATATGTTCTTGCCATATCTGTTGTTTATGTCATGTTATCTGATATTCATAGCTAGACTGATCCATTTATTATTTTCTTATAAATAATACTCGGGTCAGACCGAGATGTTACAGGTGCTTCTGCTTGACTTCTCCCCCAGGGATTTACTACTCTGACTTTTGGATGACCATTTAGATTAGCGGTTTTTGTCGTTTACACTTGAGATATAGAATCATAGTTGTATTCTTTTGTATAGCACGTGTTGCTATTCTTTTGTATTATTGTGGATCTTTTTGACCACTACTCTGATGTACACTTTCATGTGTTAGTAATTTATTCATATCTTCTTCCGCCTTTGTGATATGGATGTCTGTGACTGATTTGTGTTATGCTTATTTGTATGTTTGTTTCCGAAGATTATTTATAGCCACCATGTGATAAGAAATCACATGGATGGTCGCTCCTCAACAGCCTTATTCTCCGCGCTAGTTGACAGCACTACACTGTAGTGTTCTTGGCTAGCGTGGGTATAGAGGTGGGGCGTCACACTTATATTGAGAAAAATGTAAGCATTAAAATTTGTTTATTTTTTTTATGCGTACTAATTTTTATTTTGATAATATTTCTTACAACATGGATATCTTTTGCATATAAACTTTGATTAATGTACGATTTCTTCTATTGGATTCATATAAATTCCGGACAACATGAAATCAATTTAGTTGAATTTGGAGACCATTGAGTTTTTGGGATTATGTTTGGATTTTTATGGGCCAAAATGAAAAATGAGTGTTTTAACCCACTCACAACTACTAAATTATCTTATGTTAAATTGAATTTACGATATGATTTGGAATTGATTGGTTGATGTTTGGTATATTTAAATTGTCATTCAAGTTAAATTTAACTTTCATGCACGTAATCATTGTAATGACCCAGAATTTTTAGAAATTAAAATATGAATATTTAATTAATTTTAAATATTAATAAGTGAATTTATAAGTCAAATAAATTTTAAATATTAATTAAATTCATGTTTCGATTTTATTTTAAATAGTTAGATTTAAAATATTTGAATGCATGTTTGAATGTTGATTGATATCTATTGATTGTTAAAATAGACATTATACGCCGTTAGTAAGCGGATGTTATTTATTAAAAACATATACCGCGAATATTTCATAAACAGTGAAATTGGTATTATAAATAATATCAATATATATATATTGGCATATGTATATATTGCAGTTGTTGATTTCCCGCATTTTTTGTTTAGCGGATGAGACCCTATTACGCCGTTATTAAGCGGATAATATTTAATAAGAACATATACCGCGATAATTTCGTACTGGAGCGAAATTGGTATTGTGCTAATGTTTTTGGATGCAGGAAACAGGTTGGAGGGATCCAACTGGATTCCTCAACAGTATTTATTTGATTCAGATATTTTGATATTTGATGGACTATCATATCGATATATGATATCGTTGTAGTCGTGATTGACTATTTGGTGTGTAGCATCATTGGACCAAGTTTTGGAATTTTAAAATGATTTTTAAAGTTGATTTTTGAGAATATACTATATTTTGGAAATGATCCATTTTAAATAAATAAACGTTATAATTTTTAATATTATAAAAATTATGATTTTTGAGAAATATAGTTAAAAACTGATTTTTGAGAATATGATGCTAATGATTTTATAAAATAGTTAAATCGGAATTTTTGAATTTATTATGACCAGTTTAAATATAGGATTTATAAAATTTAATTATTCTATGCTTATAAATTCACTTATTAATATTTAAAATTAATTAAATATTCATATTTTAATTTCTAAAAATTCTGGGTCGTTACAATCTTCATTTAATTCAACATTGAATTTAATTGTAAATTTAGTACCTGTAAATGATAATCAGTTATCTATTGATGTTTATTGGTTGATTTGGGTGATGATTGTGATGCATGTTTAATTGTTGATATTGGATGATTTGACACTACAAGTTCCCTTAGTTATTGTAAGAAAATCCGTATGGGCTGAAATGATACAATCCCAAACAATCATATATAATAGGAGAAAATCGTTATGGGTTGAAATTTTAAACCCAAGTGATTTTCATTAATTTGGAATTTGGGATTGCGGGTTGAAATAATATATACCCGTTGTAACGGCCCGATATTTTCAACCATTCGCATCCGCACATGTCGGACTTGAATTGTTCAAAATACCGCGTTGTAAATAAAATTTGACAAAGCTCAAAATATAGAGTAAATAAATAATCACAGAATCATAGACACAGAAATCAGAATACTCGCAGCGGAATTTAAAATTAACTTAGTGGTTCATGCTGCCACTATTAGAAGTCCCAAAACAATATAATTTACATAGTCTTTAAACCCAAATATAGATTGAAACAAGAATAGTAAATCTCAATATTCCATAGTCTTGATTACATAAATTAAGATAAGGAACTGAAAGGAAAATTTGCCAACAGCTTGAAAAGTGATCTATAGAAGTCCTAGCTTCGGAATGATGACTGAACTACAACTCAGGCTGACCCGAGCGTGAAATAAAACATAAACACTCGAGTCAGGACAAACGTACTTATATAGTGTAAGCTAATTCAAGTGAACTGTATTAAAGTACAAGTAACTTAAAGGATGCTTGGGACCGCCCATCCTCTAAGGATCCGTTAAACTATTTACTATGTAGTAATACTTCGATATTATAATAGTGTCTATTTGTAAAATAAAATTACTTTAAAATAGCGTTAAGGCTTTACATTTTCCACCTTAACGCATAAATAGTGTCAGTAGTCTATACAGTACCTGCATATCTCCTGATCGGGAGACTATGAGAAGATACTCCATAGGTACGACACAAATCAAACTCGCACAAGGCTCGCTATGGTAGGTGACACGGCACAACTAGGCAATGCCAGGGTAGATATAACAATTACGCTTCTGGACCGTTGGTAACGCGTGGCGCGCAGCTACCGCCCACCTCGAACAACACTCCCATATCAAAGGTGCGCACCAAAACAATCACAAAAGTAATAGAATAGCATACGAAGAAGTGCGTCCGATCAGAGGTGCTACCTCATTAATCCGTCGATCGATCATGTTTTAGCCACCATATGGCAACTCATGAGAGTCAGGTCCACGTATTTACCTCAAAGGAAATGTCACCACCATCCTACTTAATTCTGGAATCTCCACCGCGTATACGGTTGTCAAAGTGGTTTTCGGTATCGACAAAGAGTATGCCTATATCTGATCCCGGTCTCTTTAACAACCAACATTATTATTACCCGTGGTTATAAACTTTTAAAAATAGTTTATACTTCAATCAAAATACTTTATTTTAACTGTTTAAAGGTGAAGTTATTATTATTTCAAGCCAATATAAATTCCAAAGGTTTAGCCTTAGTTTAATAGCATCATCATTCAACACTTGGATAAATGCATAAATATCCTTTTAACAATTTAAGTAAATTAAACTTTAGGCTTCAATATAATTTCAATAAAATTTAAACCTTTATTTAAACAAATTTACTTATAAACTTTCCACCTTTATATAGTCATTTAATTCATTCCATATTTGATGGTCTTTATAAAGTAAAATTCGAAAATATATATCCTACTTCTTTATACTTTCTTATCAGGTGTAAAATTTTCTATGTATTTCCTTAACAATTTAGTATAGTTACCGTTTCAAAAAAAATAAACTAAATTTCAGTTAAAATCAAGTTATATTTTTAACTTCCATAATTCACAAATTTAACTATTAATTCATAGAAAACTTAACCTTTATAAATTCGCTTTATTTTATGTTATACCAAATTCTCATGTATATTTTTTTCTTAACTTAAATCCCATTTATTTTACAATCAAAATTTTCAAGATAAGTTTATATTTCAATTCTTAACATTTATTTATTTACATATTAAACTTGTAAAATATCACAATACTTACAATAATCATTTTAATCCACCTTTAAGCAAGTATTATTACACTTAAATTTTAAAATATTTAATATTTCCAATATATATATATATATATATATATATATATATATATATATATATAACCACGGGTCTGTGTAATATTCTCTAACTTAGATCAAGTGATACGGATAATATATCATTTCAATCCGTAATTTACAAAATAAATCATGGTTATATCATTTCGAACTCGCAATCCAAAGTTAAATAATAAACTAAATAAATAAATGAATAAATAAATATCGTACAGGCCTATCATTTCAGCCTGTAACGATTTCTATTCTACAGGGAACTCGCAGTGTGATTAAATAGTAAAAAAAATAAAAAAATTAAATAAATAAATAGTATAACAGCATAATTAAACATTATATAATAGAACTGATGATGTGTAGGTTTAATAACGGGATTTTTAACATCATCAATTTGTATCACAGTCAAATAAATGAAATAATAATTATTCTACCATCACACTTGTTATCAATTTACAGATATATAAGTACGTTGTCAGGTGAGAATACTCACATTTACGAAGCTGAATATTTTGATTCGAAACTACGGTAACCACAACAGAACAGCGTACAAAAGGCACGATCAATGATTGAAAGATGAGCCAATCCGATTCAGATCTCGAACACGATAAACGAATAACTAATTACGCGAAATTCAAAACGATCAAAATTTTAAATAACAACTGGAACGAGATTAAAATAAAAGGATGATTGCCACAATTTCTCTACCACTCCACCCAAAACTTGACCCCATTCTCATAGCTCGGCCCAAATTTCTATTTGAATTATATGAATGCTAAAGAGTGAACAGTGGGAAATTTAATTATAAAGTCTGTGATCAAAAAGTGGTGCACGCACACTTATTTTTTCCAACAATGCAAAAGGTGATGAAACTTATGTTTAAAATTTTGAACACGCAACTACTATTCTTGGCCATTTATGCACGTTATTTTTATTTTTCTTTCTTAAATTAAAACCAAATATTATAACGTGCTAGAAAAAAAAAAGAAATAATAAGCTAAACTTAGGTGGGCCATGCCTATATCCTAATCACATGCAACGTATTCACGTTGAAAATTTACGAAATCCAGCCTATATCCCACCTACATTTTTCACCGTGCTTATGCAAATTGATTTCCTTTTTTTAATTATTATTATATTTTTTATGCACGCGAGTTCACACAATAAGATACTGTTAGGCATAAAGTTTTTTAAAGGTGGAGAATTGAAATGGAATTTCAAAGCTTCAGGTGGAGCAGCCGAGTGAAGTAAAAGAAAACAAAGAAAAAAAAAGAAAAAAAAAGGATGAAGAAAGAAAGTAACTGCCATTACCTGAAGCTCCACACAAGCTAGGAGACGAAGTTCAAAAGATGAGGTAAAGAAAAAGTGTTCGTGACTGGTATTTATCAATGAGCTATGCGTTGAATTAGACAAGAAATAAAGTTTTGGGCAAGAAGAATATAAATATTTTAAAAAGAGCCATGAGTTGATTGAGCATAGATTTATTCCTTGTTATACACTGCCACTTGGTTCTATTCCTATTATAAGCAATAAGTATGAAATCTGTTGTGTGATGGAATTATGCCATGGGTTTCGTAATTAAGGAGAACATAAAACGGAAAGCAATCAATTTGCTTCAAAACGGAAATGGAAAATTGACCAAAAGAATAATTTGTGCGAACGTGCTTAATAATGAGAAGGAACTAGCGTTGATATCGGAGGAAACGACAATAATATTAGATTTGAACGTTGCTTTATTCAAAGATTTTATACTAAATAAAAATAGTTGTAGCAAAAAGGGAAGTGAGATATCTTTAAAAAGGTAAATGTTCGGTCACGATCAAAGGAAAAATTGAAACGGATATGCTTCTCTCCTACTCGAAAATGCATTTATTTAACCATTTTCAGGTAAGGTATAACCAACTCAAAAATTACGCTCATATTTATAACAAAAATAACGCATAAATTTTTATACCTTTTAAGAATATTTAACATAAATTCGTATCATTTATGCCAACCAAATTTTATCAAAACGGATATAAACATACAACTTAAAGGTGTAATTTGCGTTGATTTAATGTAAGAAGGAAATGGTAAGCAAATAAAATTTAAATAGTAGGGGAAATCAAATATTTCATACCAATTTTAGAAAGATTGACAATAAAGGAAAAGGTAACGTTTACATGCAAATTCAGGCAACTTTTAAACGAAATTAATAGGCTAGGAAATTTGTTCATTTACCACTTAGAATTGCACATCTACAAATTAATTAATTATTTATATCTACGGTACGAATTTTTTTAAGAATGCGTACTACAACCGCAATAATATACACCCAAATTTATACAAAAGAAATGCTTATACGTTATTTATTCCATCAAATAACGTACCTTTAAAACGCGTAATTGAACATTTCTTTATACATAAATTTTGAAATTTATTACTTAAAAAATATGATTTGTTTACATTGGGGTTTTTTTTCATTCATTTACCATTTACCAAGAAATCTATTACTAAAATGTATATAAGTAACAGTAAATTATTTAATTTTTTAAAAAAGTATATAATCCATTTATAGCTAAGGTAAAATTTTATTGTGTTGTTTTAACGTTACGGAAAAATGGAAAAATTGGCGAATGTTTTATAAAATTGAATAAAGAGAAGTGTTGATTCTTAGAGTAAAGAAACGGAAAAGAATAATTGATTTGAACATTATTGAAAAATCAATGGGTTTTATTTATTAATTATATGGAGCCAACGGAAAGAAAATTTATTACTTTCCCACTTAAAAATGCATGTCTACTGATTTATTTGATTATTTATATCCAAGGTAAAAAAATTAGACGCGTGAAGAACCGACGCAATAATTAAATCAAACACATGCCCAGTTTCATAATAAAAGTAAAGCTTTTAAATTTACGCGTTCTCTTATGTAGTAAATATACGTTAAAAATGTTCCATCAATAACGTGTATTTTAAACGCGCAATTAAACAGTTTATTTATACACTAATTTTTTTTTCAAATCTTATTTCTTAATTAAAACATGATTTTGCTAGAAATTAAGTTATTTACCATCTTCAACAACAACAAAAATCAATTAAAGTTAATTCTTAACCACGTCAAAATTTCAAAGATCTTATTATTTATTTAAAATTTTGGGCAATTGTTTTAATCAATTCAAAATTTAGATCTTTATGTAATAAACCCCTAAATTTTTATAATTAATAGAATGAAATATTTGTTAAGTTTTTGGCTGTTACACTCTCCCCCACTCAGAACTTTTCGTCCTCGAAAAGGAAAAAGGTAGGGGAATAGAAACGACCCGAAAGAAAACTAAATTGAAACTTAAATTAGAATCATTAATCTAAACCATACAAATTCAATTTTAAATTAATAATTGTTTTCATCTATTTAATTTCACTCAAGTTAAATTTTACTATTTCAAATTTCATACCTTCATCTTCTAGTTATCTTTAAATAAAAATTTCTAAAATCATAAGTTTGAAAATCGTTTGTTATACTCAAAAATGTGTTCGACAAATTAATATCTTTTTTTTATTCCTAATTAGAACTAAATTTATTTCTCTCAATATAATTTTCTCATCTATGTTAACTATGTTTACATTTATTACAACTGTTTAAATTTATTCTTAGTTCCTTTAACATCATTCTATATTGTAAATTATTCCATTACCCTTTGTTAATCTTTTTTTTATAACTAGAATTTAAGTGTATAACATTTATTATAACCACTCAAATTTTATTTATAAAATCTTTTTATATTGTATATTATCTAATTACATTGTTAACTTCTGAAAATAAAGGTAAGTTATATTGAAATGCAATTGAGTATTATACAAATAAAGCTTTCAAAGTCAATTATCTAAAGTTGGAATCATTTATTCAAAAATTTGATTTTCTTTTTATAATTGAAATTATTCCTCAAGATAAAATTTAAGAATTAAATTTCTGATTCCCTTCAAACCATTTAGAGATAAATAAATATATGTGCATAATATGTCAAATCAAATTTAAATCATAATCTATATATTATAAATCAAGACGTATTTTAGAGATTCAAATCAATTAAATTCTCAAGGTAACACTGTAGCCAAACTACAGAATGGTCTCTTCACTTCGAAACTCGAAAATGAATGTCGATGATGTTGCAGTCATCATCGAAATTATTTACCAGCGAAAAAGAGAAGAGCACTGATTTTTAAAAAAAAATTGGAAACAAATTTCTATTCGAAAATACTTTTAATAATATGTCCTTTTAAAACTTTAAACACAAGGTTTGAAACCATCGGAAATTGAATTCTCAAGTTCTTGTTTTAAATTCATTTCTGTTTCCAAATTAATTTATAACCATTGTTTATAGTTCAATTATTTATATGAGACAAGACCCTTGGTTTACAAAACGATAAATAAAATCAAAGACTATTATCTATTGACAACTAGTTAAATTAATTATAAAAATTCTGAAAATTTATAATTACACATATAATATTAGATTTTTTTCCCAACTATAGGAATAAATTTTTCAAAACAAGGATAAAGATTCAAATTTGATGGACCCAAATCAAAGAGAATTTTTGATTTAAAGATAAGTTGGAACAGAAGATCCGATGATTAAATAACAGAATAAGGAACTGGATAAGTTTATATAAATCACGGGCAACCTTACCCTAGTCAACCGTGACTTAAAGAGTAAGATCGATGTGGATTTTCTGGGGTAAATCTACATTCGATCTGAAGAGTTAGAGTTCGGATAACCAAAGATACTAGCATCTAACCGAGGATAAACTTAAATCTCTGGTGAATCAATGCTAATTGTAAAGGAGTTTCACCCCTTTATTAGAAGATCATCCGAAGTGGAGTTATGGGATACTCTAGAATCGAAAGAAGATGAATAGTGAGGGACACGAATGAACTTTGGAACTGCAGAGAACGTTCCAAAATTCAAAGGAAATCAAATCAAAAGGAAGAGATTGAATGAAAATGATTCTGTAAATCAAATTTACCATACATTCTAAGTTTTGCCTAGAGCCAAAGCTCTGATACCAAACTGTAACGACCCGATATGTTCAACCATTCGCATCCGCACATGTCGGACTTGAATTGTTCAAAATACCGCTTTGTAAAAAAAATTTGGCAAATCTCAAAATATAAAGTAAATAAATAATCACAGAATCAAAAACACAGAAATCAGAATACCCGCAGCGGAATTTAAAATTAACTTAGTGATTCATGAAGCCACTATTAATATTCTCAAAACAATATAATTTACATTGTCCTTAAACCGAAATTAAGTTTGAAACAACAATAGTAAATCTCAATATTCAATAGTCTTGATTACATAAATTAAGATAAGGAACTGAAAGGAAAATTTGCCAGCAGCTTGAAAAGTGATCTACATAAGTCCTAGCTTCGGAATGATGACTGAACTGCAACTCAGGCTGACCCGAGCGTGAAATAAAACATAAACACTTGAGTCAGGACATACATACTTTTATAGTGTAAGCTAATTCAAGTGAACTGTATTAAAGTACAAGTAACTTAAAGGATGCTTGGGACCGCCCATCCTCTAAGGATCCGTTAAACTATTTACTATGTAGTAATACTTCGCTATTATAATAGTGTCTATTTGTAAAATAAACTTACTTTAAAATAGCGTTAAGGCATTACGTTTTCCACCTTAACGCATAAATAGTGTCAGTAGTCTATACAGTACCTGCATATCTCCTGATCGGGAGACTATGAGAAGATACTCCATAGGTACGGCACAAATCAAACTCGTACAAGGCTCGCTATGTTAGGTGATACGGCACAACTAGGCAATGCCAGGGTAGATATACCAATTATGCTTCCGGACCGGTGCTAACGCGTAGCGCGCAACTACCGCCCACCTCGAACAACACTCCCATATCAAAGGTTCGCACCAAAACAATCACAAAAGTAATAGAATGACAAACGAAGAAGTGCGTCCGATCAGAGGTGCTACCTCATTAATCCGTCGATCGCTCTGTTTTAGCCACCTTATGCCAACTCACGGGAGTCGGGTCCACGTATTTACCTCAAAAGAAACGTCACCACCATCCTACTTCATTCTGGAATCTCCACCGCGTATATGGTTGTCAAAGTGGTTTTCGGTATCGACAGAGAGTATGCCCATATCTGATCCCGGTCTCTTTAACAACCAACGTTATTATTACCCGTGGTTATAAACTTTTAAAATAGTTTATACTTCAATCAAAATACTTTATTTTAACTATTTAAAGGTGAAGTTATTATTCTTTCAAGCCAATATAACTTCCAAAGGTTTAGCCTTAGTTTAATTGCATCATCATTCAGCACTTGGATAAATGCATAAATATCCTTTTAACAATCTAAGTAAATTAAACTTTAGGCTTTAATATATTTTCAATAAAATTTAAACCTTTATTTAAACAAATTTACTTATAAGGTATCCACTTTATATAGTCATTTAATTCATTCCATATTTGATGGTCTTTATAAAGTAAAATTTGAAAATATATATCCAACTTCTTTATACTTTCTTATCAAGTGTAAAATTTTCTATGTATTTCCTTAATAATTTAGTTTAGTTACCGTTTCTAAAAAAATAACCTAAATTTCTATTAAAATCAAGTTATATTTTTAACTTCCATAATTCACAAATTTAACTATTAATTCATAGAAAACTTAACCGTTATAAATTCGCTTTATTTCATGTTATACCAAATTCTCATGTATATTTTTTTCTTAACCTAAATCTCGTTTATTTTACAATTAAAATTTTCAAGATAAGTTTATATTTCAATTCTTAGCATTTATTTATTTACATATTAAACTTGTAAAATATCACAATACTTACAATAATCATATTAATCCACCTTTAAGCAAGTATTATAACACTTAAATTTTAAAATATTTAATATTTCCAGAAAATATATATATATATATAAAACCACGGGTCTGTATAATATTTTCTAACTTAGGTCAAGTGATACGGATAATATATCATTTCAATCCGTAATTTACAAAATAAATCCGGGTTCTGTCATTCGAACCCGCAATCCGAAATTAAATAATAAACTAAATAAATAAATGAATAAATAAATAAATATCGTACAGGCCTATCATTTCAGCCTGTAATGATTTCTATTGCACAGGGAACTTGCAGTGTGATTAAATAGTAAAAAATAATAAAATAATAAAAATAAATAAATAAATAGCGTAACAGCTTAATTAAACGGTATATAATAGAACTGATGATGTGTAGGTTTAATAACGGGATTTTTAACATCATCAAACTGTATCACAGTCAAATAAATGAAATAGTAGTTATTCTATAATCACACTTGTTATTAATTTGCAGATATATAAGTACGTTTTCAGGTGAGAATAGTCACATTTACGAAGCTGAATATTTTGATTCGAAACTGCAGTAACCGCAACAGAACAGCGTACAGAAGGCACGATCAATGATTGAAAGATGAGCCAATCCGATTCAGATCTTGAACAAGACAAACGAATAACTAATTACGCGAAATTGAAAACAATTTTAACTAACAACTGGAACGAGATTAAAATAAAAGGATGGTTGCCACAATTTCTCGACCACTCCACCAAAAACTTGACCCCATTCTCAAAGCTCGGCCCAAATTTTATTTGAATTATATGAATGCTAAAGAGTGAGCAGTGGGAAATTTAATTATAAAGTTTCTGATCAAAAAGTGGTGCACGCACACTTATTTTTTCTAATAATGCAAAAGGTGATGAAACAACACGCAAATACTATTCTCGGCCATTTATGCACGTTATTATTATTTTTCTTTCTTAAGTTAAAACCAAATATTAAAACGTGCTAGAAAAAAAAGAAACAATAAGCTAAACTTAGGTGGCTCATGCCTATATCCTATTCACATGCAACGTATTCACGTTGAAAATTTACGAAATCCAACCTATAACCCACCTACATTTTTCACCGTGCTTATGCAAATTGATTTCCTTTTTTATTATTATTATATATTTTTTATGCACGCGAGTTCACAGTAAGATACTGCTAGGCATAAAGTTTTTAAAAGATGGAGAATGAAAATGGAATTTCAAAGGTCAGGTGGAGCAGCCGAGTGAAGTAAAAGAAAACAAAGAAAAAGAAAATAAAAGGAAGAAGAAAGAAAGTAACTGTCATTACCTGAAGCTCCATACAAGCTAGGAGACAAAGTCCAAAAGATGAGGTAAAGAAAAAGTGTTCGCGACCGGTATTTATCAATGAGTTATGCATTGATTTAGGCAAGAAATATAGTTTTGGGCAAGAAGAATATAAATATTTTAAAAAGGGCCATGTGTTGATTGAGCACAGATTTATTCCTTGTTATACACTGCCACTTGGTTCTATTCTTCTTATAAGAAATAGGTAGGAAATCTGTTGTGTGATGGAATTATGCCATGGGTTTTTTAATTAAGGAGAAAATAAAATAGAAAGCAATCAATTTGCTTCAAAACGGAAATGAAAAATTGACCAAAAGAATAATTTGTGCGAACGTGCTTAATAATGAGAAGGAACTAGCGTTGATATCGAAGGAAACGACAATAATATTAGATTTAAACGTTACTTTATTCAAAGATTTTATACTAAATAAAAATAGTTGCAGCAAAAGGGGAAGTGGGATATCTTTAAAAAGGTAAATGTCCAGTCACGGTCAAAGGAAAAATTGAAACGGATATGCTTCTCTCCTACTCGAAAATGCACGTTTACCGGTTTATTTAACCATTTTCTGGTAATGTATATATATTTGGAATGCGCACTATAGACGCAATAACCAACTCAAAAATTTCGCTCATATTTATAACAAAATAACGCTTAAATTTTTATACCTTTTAAGAATATTTAATATAAATGCGTATCATTTATGTCAACCAAATTTTATCAAAACAGATATAAACATACAACTTAAAGGTGTAATTTGCGTTGATTTAATGGAAGAAGGAAACGGTAAGCAAATA
This sequence comes from Allium cepa, assembly GCA_030765085.1. Classification (NCBI taxonomy): domain Eukaryota; kingdom Viridiplantae; phylum Streptophyta; class Magnoliopsida; order Asparagales; family Amaryllidaceae; genus Allium; species Allium cepa. The sequence continues at coordinate 364,187,121 of CM060942.1, forward strand.
AAATTTAAATAGTAGGGAAAATCAAAGATTTCATACCAATTTTAGAACGTATGACAGTAAAGGAAAATGTAACGTTTACATGCGAATTTAGGCAACTTTTAAACGAAATTAATAGGCTAGGAAATTTGTTCATATACTACTTAGAATTGCACATCTACAAATTAATTAATTATTTATATCTGCAGTACGAATTTTTTTAAGAATGCGTACTACAACCGCAATAATATACACCCAAATTTATATAAAAGTAATGCTTGTACGTTATTTATTCCATCAAATAACGCGCCTTTAAAACGCGTAATTAAAGAGTTTATTTATACATAAATTTTGAAATTTATTACTTAAAAAATATGATTTGTTTACATTGGGGTTTTTTTATATTCATTTACCATTTACCAAGAAATTTATTACTAAAATGTATATAAGTAACAGTATAAATTATTTAATTTTTAAAAAAAAGTATATAATCCATTTATAGCTAAGGTAAAATTTTATTGTGTTGTTTTAACGGTACAGAAAAATGGAAAAATTTGCGAACGTTTTATAAAATTGAACAAAGAAAAGTGTTGCTTCTTAGAGTAAAGAAACGGAAAAGAATATTTGATTTGAACATTATTGAAAAATCAATGGGTTTTATTTATTAAATATGTGTAGTCAACGGAAAGAAAATTTATTCCTTTCCCACTTAAAAATGCATGTCTACTGATTTATTTGATTATTTATATCCAAGGTAAGAAATTTAGATGCGTGAAAAACCGACGCAAAAATTAAATCAAACGCATCCCAGTTTCATAATAAAAGCAACGCTTTTAAATTTACGTGTTCTCTTATGTAGTAAATATACGTTAAAAATGTTCCATCAATAACGCGTATTTTAAACGTGTAATTAAATAGTTTATTTGTACACTAAATTTTTTTCAAATCTTATTTCTTAATTAAAACATGATTTTGCTAGAAATTAAGTTATTTACCATCTTCAACAAAAGACCCAAATTTCCAATTAAAGTTAATTCTTAACCACGTCAACATTTCAGAGATCTTATTATTTATTTAAAAATTTGGGCAATTGTTTTAATCAATTCAAAATTTAGATTTTTATATAATAAACCCCCAAAGTTTTATAATTAAAAGAATGAAATATTTGTTAAATTTTGGGCTGTTACACCCGTAAATTTAAATTATTGCGAATTGAGATGTTATATATCCGTACCACTTGACCATAGGGTAGAAAATTATAAACGGACACCGGATTGGTTAATTAAATGATTTTAAAACCCTTAAAATTGGATTAAATGATATTTTGAAGGAAACTGATTTATATAAATTGAATTACTTTGATAACCCAAGTTCGAAGGTTGGAATTGGAAATTGGTTTAAATCGAAATTGTAAAGTATTTTAATCTATTTTAAATCTATAAAAAATTATTTTAACCCATTTTAACTTATTTTAAATCTGTTTAATCTATTTTAATCTATTTTAAACTATATTAAAATATTTTAATCTATTTTAAACTATATTAAACTATTTTAATCTATTTTAAATTATATTAATCTAAACTATATTAATCCATTTTAGTCTACTTTAAACTATATTAATCTGTTTTAATCCATTTTAAAATATCTTAAACTCTTTTTTAAAACTATTTTAAACTGTCTAAACTATTTTCTAAATTTTTGGTTTTGTAAAGTGGAAATTTTACATTTAAATCCTTTATTTTTAAGTAGAAATTGATTAAATGATGATATAACATAAGTAAGGATTTAAATGACATATTTGAGGAATATGATGAGTTTAAATGAGGATTTAATCTATTTTTGGAAAAATGAATTCGAAAGTGATATGATTTCAAATGTGACATAATTTTGGAAGTAAATATGATTTCGAAAATGATATGGTTTTGAGAATATGATATTTTGAAATAAATTATAAATTAGTTTTGGAAATGTAAAAGAATCATTCAGTGGGAAATAAGCGTTTGGTTATTAAAGACACCGGGATCAGATATTGTCATACTCTTTGCCAATACCGAAAACCACTTTAACGACTGTGCACGTAATGGAGATTCTAGAAATGAAGTAGGATCGTTTGGCGGACGATTCTGTATGAGGTATTTAGGTGATCCTGAATCCCGTGAGTCAGCTTAGATGTGACTAAAACAGAAGCCACGCCGGGCCAAGTGAGATCATTCCTCGGATCAGACACATTTCTTCGATATCTTATTTTGACTTTGTGATGATTTGGTGGCCACCCCTCGATTTTGATTATGGGAGTGTGTTCCAAGGTAGGCGGTAGTAGTTGCTATGTGTTACCACCAGTCCGGATCCGTAATCGGTATATCTACCGTGGCATTGCCTCGAGTGCCGTGTTCACATGCCCTGTCGTGCCTTCTACGAGTTTGCTTTGTACCATACCTATGGACTGCCCTTTGGGTAACTGTATAAACTATGGGAATATATAAAATGTGTTAAGGGGTATATTGGTAATGCCTTAATGCTATTTTAATATTTTACTGTAGACGCTATTATAATAGCGTATTGTACTACATAATAGATAGTTTAACGGATCTTTAGGAGATGGAAATCTCGAACATCTCTTAAGTTATTGCACTCATGTTAGACACTGGATAGGAGATGTCAAACCACGTAAACATCTCTAACACTGTTACACTCATATTTATTTACCGTTGATTTAACTTACATAAGATCTTTTAGTTCTGACTCGAGTGTTTTGTCTTTTCAATTCGCTCGGGTCAGCCTGTGCTTTTAGTTTTGTCGAAGACTGTTTTTTTTAGGATGAAGATGAAGATTTTATACTATTAATTATTTATTGTATTTATTCCACTACATAATGTTGCTCCACTGCATTTATTTATTTATTCTTGTTGTATGTAACTCTGATCTGTATTATAACGGTATAATCAATGTTATTTGTAAACAGCTTCATGAACTGTTTGTTTGATTATTACAATTTTTCATCTAGTTGCGAGATTCTGTATTTTTTCTTTCTTTCTCTACTTTGCTTATTTACCCCATAACAATCCTACATTTTGAATGGTTTGAATTTGACGTGTGTGGCTTACCGTCGACCTAAACCGTCCAAAAATGTGACGACTCGGAATTTCAAATATCACTATTTGAATTTGAAAATATTTAAGTAATACTAAATGTTTGGAAGTTATTTTAACTTGAATTTCAAATATCACTATCTATTGGGTAATTTAATTATTAAATTAAATTAATTTATTGAAGTTGGATAAAAATTTGAATCTTCGGTTTTAAGCTGATTAAAAATATTTCAAAGTCTTGTAAAATTCATATTCATAATACTGAAGATAATAGAAGCTTCAGAAATGGATTTGGGAGTGCTTTGTTCGGTTTGAAATTATATCGCTTTAATCGATATTTAAAAATAGCCTTCCGAAGCACAGTCTCGGAATTTGATGAAACCAGTTCCATTGGATCCCTAATATTAAATTTTTACTGGATTTCAAGTTTCGTAGCTTTCGAAGTTATCATATAATCGTACGAGATATAAACGCCTAGACAATAATTAATCGATTTAAATTACATATAGTTTGAATTGGTCAAATTTCGTCTCATATCAGTTTTTCCAAAGCACTGGCCACCTGTTCAGCACACAAGAAAATCACGTCAATACTTTCAAAACACTATAGCTAGGCAAAGCTTCTTATGCAAGGTATCTTCCTCCTTTTATTTCATATGCCGAGCTTTCTTTCCAAAATCGTTCGTTCCAAACAAATCAATGGCCGCGTCCCCTTTTCAAAAATCAAAATCATTCAAAATCAATGACCGATTGGATCTCTCGTTCAAAATAAAACAAATATCGGCCAAGCTAAAGAGGAGAAAAAATATCGATCGATCTTTGTTCGCGAGGAAGGTTTGGGAACTAAAGCGTCGAGCACGGCGATCGAGGCTGATTTCATTATCGATGGAGGTGGATCTTGCGTGTGGAAATCAAGGCCATCGAAGCATAGGGTGCTAGCGCGCGTTGATAGAAAATAGTGGAGTGCGGTTGCTTAGGGGTTTTGTCGACCTCTTGAATCGATGGCGGTGGCATCGTTTCAGATGTCGATTAGGGTTCACGTTCGAAGGAGGGCAGTCGCGATTGATTGTGAGGCCGTGGTAGTGATGGCTACGTGCGCGTGAAGGTAGGTCGAGGTGATGTTGCAGGCGGTGGCCAGAGGGGTTCAAGCATGGGTCGCGTTAGTTCGTCGATGGTGATTGGGTTTCTGCCACGACAAGGTATATTCGATGTTTAATTTAATTTTGTACTAGGTAATCGAGGAAAAAAATGTTGTAGCAAATAAAATCTATTGTTGGCATTTACTAAATATATAAATTAGAAAATTTATAAAACAGTAAAGAAAGTTTCTGTTTCTATTTTTACAGAAAAGAAAACCAACTTTTAAGTATATAGATAAAACCTGCTCGGTTGTTTAAAAATAAGGTATTTTGAAAATCATTTATTTATTTATTTTGTAAGTTGAAATTTATTTATTTAGGAAATTTAGTTTAAATAAAATAACTAGTTATTTTAAAAATGGTGTTATAGTGATTAAATGGATCAATAAAACTTATGTAAATTATTTTAGTTACAAAAAGGTTTCTAAAAGAAAATGTTGGTTAAAAAGTAAATTATTAATTTAAAAGAAATTGGTTTAAAACAAAATCATTGGATAATTAAAATTACCAAACGAAAATTTATTATTCGATTGTTTCGAATATTAATAAATTGTATAATTATTTATATAAGGTCTAAAATGGAGAAACAAGCCGGATTGGAAAATGGATTGCCAATTTAAAAGCAAAGGTGAAGTCTTCTCACTCAATCAACATTGTCCTGATTTAAATTTTAAACAATTAGATTTGAAATTGATCAACTGTGTGATTGGGTGATTGAAATATAATAATTATTCACTGAATGATATTATATATATAGTAGTACATAGTATATATTGGAGTTGTTGATTTCCCACGTTATTTAGCGGATACCCTATGCGCTGCATAATAGCGGGTGATATTATATATATTAAACCCTAATGGCTCGCTTTTCCGGCGTTCGATTGTTCGGCGTTTGATACAGTGGACGTATTAATGTCGACTTTCGAAAGTCGAAAAATCGGGTTGCTACAAAAAAGGTGGGTCATTACATTTGGTACCCGAGCTTTGGTTTAGTGATAACCTTAGCTTTGTGTGGTCTGACTCATATAGAATAGGGTAGCAATGCCCTAGAATGAGTCGGTGAGTGTGTATATATGAGAGAGCGTATTTGTATCTGTTATAAAAGGTTTTGTATTATGTTAATTTGTTTGGTTTAGTATTTATAATTTCTGGTCGGTACATAGGACGCTATGACATTGATAGGAATTGATAAACACTTAATAGGATAGACCGACACAATATTGTTTCGAAATATAGGTAAATGAAAAAAAAATTCCTATTATATATTTTGTATATAAAATACTAAATTTTATAAATGATATAACTGGATGTAATATGTTGTTTGCTAGGTAGAGAAATTTTATAAATATTGATTGAAAAATAGGATTTACAAATAAAGTAAATATAAATTGGAAGTTTAGAACTGAAGTTCCGAGATTTCTGAAAATTTCTTTCGATAGATTTTGGAATATAATATTACTAGTATTTACAATTATTTTATGATATAAATGTTTCAATATGATTTGAAAGTAATGTTTTAAAAGAAATTTTTTACAGAAAATAAGACCCCCCCCCTCTGTCGCTAGAAAAATAATTTAGGTGATGAGTGCATGTATCATCAACGTTCATTTTCAAGTTTCAAAGTGGGAAAACCGTTGTAGTAGTTTTACTGCGGATTTTTTTGATAAATAAATCTTGATTTTGAATCCCTTAATATGATTTTATCTATAAAGGATATAAATATATATATTATTTTCTAAATGACTTAAATGAATTCAGGATTTCGTTCTTAAAACTTTTTGATAATTAATAGATTTCAATTATTGCAATGAATGAAATCTTGACTATAATAATAATTAAAAACTTCTGAAATGAGGAAAATAAGAAATTGGAGGCTAATTAATTAATAAAATATATATGAGATGGGAAATTATGATATGTAAATCCAAGGATAGGGAAATTAAGAAATGTAACTAATGAACATTTTGTTAGCTTAAATAAATAAGAGAAACTTGTGTAACATTCAATTACATTCTAAAGACATAATGTATAACTTACCAAATACTAAAAGTTGAAATGTTTGATAAGAATATGTTATAGAATATTATACAAGTAAACTTAGGAAATGAAGTGTTCATCGGAATTGTGCTTACAAGTGAAGAGTTAAGGTGTATAAAAATGTTATGAACTTAAATTAATAATTTGAAAATGCTAGTAGTTATAATTTAATAAAAAGGAGGAATATTGTAAGTAAATGATTATAAACTTAGGTAATGTTTGAAGCCGATTATAATTAGAGTAAATCGTAATAGTGGATACTATATGTGAAAGAAATAAAAGTGAAAGGTGAAAATCTTTTATAAGTATGAGTTGTTTCACAAATGAATATTTATATAAAAAGGGCAATCAAACTAAATAGTAAATGTGAAGTAAACTGAAATAAAATGTAAACAATACTTCAATAATGAATTCATTTGTGATCCAAATAATTGAAATGGATATAACTTATTTTAGTAAAGAAAGCAAATTAATGAAATAAGCCTTATATGAATGAATGAGAATTAAAAAATTTGTTAGTAATGAACGTGAATTAAAGAAAAAACATTGTATGAAAAAAAGAGGAAAAATGAACAATAAATGTCATGAAAAAAAGATTAATAGAATATGTAACGACCCATAAATTTCGATAATTAAATTTGTCATTTTAATAAGACTTGTAATTAAATTTAGAAAGAAATAATTTTTTTATAATTTATAATGAAGTAAATGTTAAGAATGAAGTGTAGCAATGATTATTAAAACTAATTATTGAGAATCGAAGTGAAAGCACAATAATAATGAATAGTGTAAATTGTTGCACTTGGGTATAAAATGGAAAATAAGTAAATAAGAGTAAGCATTAAATTAGCCAATGACATATTATATTGATTAATATAGACTTAATAAAAGAGTTGAATTGAATCAATATATATATATATATATATATTTGAAACTAATTAATTGGTATTCAAATTTAAATAAACGGGTTTATGGTAAGAAATTAAAATTGATACTACGACGAATTGGAATTAAGATGAAAATGGAAAAATTGAAGTATGTAATTCAAGGGTACCATAAATAGTAATAGAATAAATTTAGTGTTATATATGGAATTATAAGTAACAAACTTATATATGCAATTAAAAGCAAATAGGGGACAATTAATATAGGTTGTTCCTTTATTTAATGTGTTAAATAAACTTTGGTAATCAATCGCAATAAATCTAAATTTAATGTTTTGTTAATGTGATTTAAAGTAATAATCGGAAATAATGTTAAGTTTATTCATAATATGACAATTGGTTGGATAAAAGGAATGGAAATTCAAGATTTATTAATTTATCGGAATTTAAATGTAATAACTGGATTAATTGCAATTAAATGAAATTTAATATTTAATTATCGCTTTAATTAAAATTAAAATGAAACTTAATATTACATTTATGAGTTTAAGACAATAATTGCAGGATATGAAGGTAATAGGATGAATTGAGATGTTAGTTTATTTGTAAAGTAATAAATGATGTAATAAAGTAATGGAATCAAGATAAATTAATTAATTGAGACTTTAATTACAAATAATGTGTGAAATGACCAACATATAGTAAATGGAAATATGATAGTCAATAAATAAAGGATGGAATGGGAGCACTGACGTAAAAAATGTAAAACAAATATTAACTATGTTTATGGAAAGGAATAATAGAGTGAAAAGTAAATTAATTGGAATTATTGAAAGTTTAATTTATAATTTCTGAATATAATGAAATTGAAAGTAACACTGAAATTGATAGATTTATTAACTCTAAATTGACATATAAATTTGTTTAAATTAGTGTAAATGATTAAGAAAAATTGAAAGAGGTAAAATTTGTCAATTATAGAATTGAAATTTAAGATTTGATTTAATTAATTAATTATAAATTTATTTTATTAATGTAAAAGTAGACATTTTGTCCACTGACTCGGATTTCGCCGAAACCAGTTTCGTTGGATCCGTAACGGTAAATTATTGTACGATTTCAAGATTTATAGCGATCGGGCTTATCGTTTGAACGTACGGGCTTGAAACGCCTAGAAATCAATTAATTAAAATCATTTGAAATTAATATGAAATAACTTGATTTTAGTATAACTTCTACATACGATCGAATTCGGAGTTGAAACATGTTCCATCGATTTTAAAATATTTTAAAACATCTATTTTGAGATATGGGTTGTCCCAATTTCGTTCCGGAGTTAGAACGGGCTTTTTCGGGACATTTTAATCGTTTAACGCGTATATCAACCTGGTCCATCTGTTCTATTCTCAGCCGTGTCTATAAGTACCATGTTATAAACCATAGCCTTTCTATTTCTCAATTGTCTGTACGTACAATTCAACTATTCCTCCTCCTTAATGGAAGACAATAAATTCTAGATCCAATTGCAATTCCAAATCAAATTCAAAGCCGAAAATTAAATCCCTTCAAACTATATCAAATTTTATATGGATCTGAAGCTCTGAGCGCAAGTCAAATCCGTGAGTTGTTTTTCGATTTGAGCTTTTGAGGGCTCGGAATTCGAGGGATTACTCACGGCCGTTCATCACGCGTTGATGAACTTCGTCCGATCGAAAATTGAAGGCACGGTTTTGTAGAGAGAACAGCGCGCTGTTCATCGGCGTGCCTTGTTCAGTGTTTCAACGGCTAGATTGTCATATTAAATTCAGTTAGTGTTTTCAGTCCATGGTGGCGGCTGCTCCTTTTCCGGTCAATCAAGGCTCTGGGCGAACGTGGGTGGTCTTGAGGCGTGATAGCAGTGGCGAGCGGCGCGAGATGCGGCGGTGGCCGAAGTGCCTGTGGCGGCCGGTTTCTCGTGTACATGCGTCATTCCAAATTTCCAGGCGGTGGCCCATTCGTGTGCGCGTAGCAGCTGTTTGCCCGGTGACGTGGTAAAATCATTTAATTTATTTTATTTTTTATACTTTTACTCGTATAACTTCTAATGCTAATAACTATTGCATACGAGGTCCGTTTCACGCGCGGTTTTCTCCACTAGGTTCGTATTGAAATTCCAGACATTTTGGCTCCTGTTTGGACGGATTCTGAGAATATTTGAATTTTGAGTTTAAATTGGATTTAAATTTGAAAGGTGACTGTTTTAACCCACTCACAACTTCTAAAATTTCTTAAGCTTGTTAAATTGATTTGCGATATGATTAGAAAGTTATTTATGACTGTTTGGCATATTTTTATCATCATTCCAGTTAAGTTGAATTTATTGAATTAAGTTGTTATTTAATTTATTATTGCATATAAACTGCCAGTTAAATTGTTATCTAAATTATTATTGAATATAAACTACCAGTAAATACCTATTATTTATTATTTGCTATATATTGATGTTATTGTTTGAATTGGATGATGATTGTGATAAATGGTTGATGATTGATATTGGATGGATGGATGTTGTATTTTATATTGTTATAAACTAAAAGTTGTTATGCACTTTTATTTCATTTGGGATTGCGGTTTGAAATGATATATAACCGTATTTATATTTTAAATTACGGATCAAAATGATAAATATCCGTATCACTTGACCATATGATAGAAAATTATATACAGACACCGCAGTCTATATATAAAAATATTTTAAAATGATTTCTATGGATTTGTAATAAATATATGATTTTATTAGATATTGCTTCGGAAATTTTATAAATGTTATTTTACACATAGTTAATTTCTTGGTTTTAAGCTATGACTAAAATTTGTTTATAGTATAAAATAATTTTAATTATAAAGTTTGATTTTATTGAAATATCGTATGGATAAGTATTTGCTTAAATTATATTTTAATATAGAATTTATATTGATTTTTATAAATCAAGGATGAGAAGATAGTTTTGAAATTGATTTGATATTTTATTTAATTAAGAATTATATTTAATAAGAATCCATTTGGAACTTATTCAAATCGAGATTTTAAAAGAATATGGTTTTATAACTTAATTTTGGTTTAAGGCGATTTAAGTGAAAATGTCAAGTCTAAATAAATTGAGGAATATTCAGTTATTGAAATTTGAAGTTTTATTTAAAGGATATTGGATTTATTAAGCAAATATTTCAAAACTTAATAATAGTAAAGTGAATTTGGTATATATATATGAATTATAAAATTTAGTTTTGAAATATTGAATATTTAAGCTTTGAAATATAATGAATTTGAAATGGTTTTTTTTAGTGGATCAAATCAATTTTGAAATCGATATAATTTGGAATGGTCTATTTGAAAACCAAACTGAATTGAAATTTACGATTTGGGAATTTGGTTAAATATAAAATTTAGAAATTCGGGTTGTTTTGGAATTGCTTCGTGAAATTTAAGAAGCTAGTTTATTTTATATATTATTTTAATATTTAAACCATGTAAGGGGTGGAAGTTATGTTTCAAAGTTATAAATTTAAAAGTATTACGTTTTGGAATTGTTATGGTTTTAAGTCTTTGGTTTCGAAATTTTATAACTTTGAAATACTATGATTTTAAAATGATACCATATTGGTTTGGTTTTGAAATGGAAATGTTATCGTATTTATATAGTTTCGAAATGGATATTATATTCTCGTTTTGAAGTATAAATTATTTTGGAATGACCGCGGTGTTATAATAACATTTGGTTGTAGAAGAGATCGGGATCGGAAGTTGTCATACTCTCTGCTAACTCCGAAAATCACTTTAACAACCGTGTACGCGGTGGAGATTCCAGAATAAAGTAGGACGGTGGTGGCATTTCCTTTGAGGTAAATACGTGGACCCGACTCCCGTGAGTTGGCATAAGGTGGCAAAAACAGGAGCGATTGATGGGCTAAGAAGGTAGCACCTTTTATCGGACACACTCCTTCGATACAATTCTATTACTTTGTGATTGTTTGGGGCCCCTTTTGATTTTGGATGTGCGGCTCGAGGTGGGCGGTAGTAGCTGCTACGCGCTACCACCGGTTCGGAAGCGTAATTGGTATATCCACCCTGGTATTGCCTAGTTGTGCTATGTCACCTACCCTAGCATGCCTTGTACGATTTTTGTAACGACCCGCCGTTCTGACCACCCCTAGTCGGTAATTAAACCAACTTGAGACGTTCAAAATGACAGATTGTTATTCAGTTTATAGAGTTTAAACAGAATCAACCACAGAATCACAGAATAATCATAATATTTTACATAAATGAATTTTTATACATATATCAGAGTTTGTACAATGCATTATATTTATATAGCAGAATATTTCTTTTAAGTACAAGAATCCCTGAAAAGCTAAAGTGAAGAAATTTCCCCAACTCTCTCTAACTTCGCGGCCTGAAAATCTTCAAGCTGTAAAATACTGGGTCTGACCCAAGTATTACATTCAAAAGAAAATAATACACAGGTCAGTCTAATTCAAACTCAGTTATTAGCGCATAGAGGCAATAATAATCAAACAACAATTAGACGACGGTCATATATAAATTTACCTATCCGATCCTTTCACAAGTAATCGGATAACGGTAAATATAACACTTAACAGTGTTAAACAATAACTCAGTAGATTCAAATTATCAATGAGGATAGATGAAGGGATTATTGATGAAGATAATTTAGAAAACAATCAAAATCTGCCTAAACGGCAATTAACAACAAAATCATCAAAATTGATTAAAAATATATTGAATTGGCAACATAAAACAATTTTCATCAAATAGAAAACATCAATTAAAACATTAGATTTGGTAGGGCTGCAGTACACACACGCGTATGCGGCCTCGCCACATTTTTAAAATGTTAACTTCGTGTGGCTGCTGTTCACGCTTGCATGCACTGCCTCGCCACTACCGTAATGAAATAGAAATCATCACAACAGTAAAAACTAACAGAAATCGAAACTGCAGAGGTCAAGTTAGTGCTATCGTGACTCAACGCAACTGCAAATAAAACTAAGTATAACGGGCTAGAAATTTAAGTGCAAATCTCCTATCAGAAATGTAGACTGCGATTAAATAGGCCCAAATCAACTTCAACCTAATGCAAAAGGTCAAGTCAGTGACTCAACGCGGCTGCAACACCAAAACCCGTGCAACATGGTAGGGTCGAAATGCAATTGTTTGCATATACTAAAGTAAAACTCAAGAAAACAAGTTCCAAACAACTTATTACTGCACATTTCAACAAGTGCAAAATTTTCATAAAAATGAAACTGCTGCCATTACTTGGACACAAGGGCGACTGCAACAATAACGCAGCCACCACGAGATCACAACGCAACAAACACTGTCTCGAGTCACAGTGTAGTATGAACCATAAAGTATACAACAAGTAGATGAACTATGCAACAGAGAGGTGTACACGTGACTCACGTATGCACCTAGAACACCAAGTGAAACAAGATCTCATGGCAAATATGATCTGTGTCTAATCAGTGGACATGCATTGGTAAATAAACAGTGAAACAACAATTGTTTCAAAGATAATGCTATAATGAAACTCACTTCATAAAATCACAAAATCACATATACATGAAATCAAATATACATTGGCTTTTACATACAGGCAGTGCAACAGGTCAAGGCAGCAATTATGAAATAACAATAACAAAATATATGCAACTGCACCAAGGAATGGCACATGTGTGCTATAGGTCTGAACCCCAAGGGCAGTGACAAAAAGGACCAGGCAGCATGAATATATACAGTGTAATCATACCACAAAAGCACAAACAAGTAAACTGGTCGAGACAGTAGCAAAACCAGACAATATCAAAGAAACAATCCCATGTGATATGCAGTAACACATTACCGCCGAAAATCAAGTATAGGCAAAAATGAAAACCAAATGAACCAGAGGCAATAACAAACATATACACACACACATAAATGCAAATGTATACATGATAATGGAAAGACACATATATGTACAAATGAAGACATATTACAGTGAAAATAGTGGCTCAACATCAAAGAATATGTTAAACAGGTCAGGGACGTGGTGGCAAAGAGACAAACAGTTCAGATTCCAAGCCATGGATAACAAGTGTCGAAAGGAACGAACCGAATAAGTCAGTAAATCATCGATGTCCAGAAATTCATCAAAGTACACAAATTCGATAAACCAGGGATTGAAGTACGAACAGTTCAATATCGGACAAGCATATTTCAGAATGAAATAAACAAGTCCAAATCAAGTTTTTTTTTGAAAATAGTCAAGGCCGAAGCCATAGCATAAAATGAGGTCGCAGGGATTACAAACCAGAAACCAAATCTAGTGATCAAAATCAAAGTAATTTCCCTTTTTCCAAAGACAACAGAAAAATGCTTGCAGCCGAAGCTATGGAAATCACCAAATTATATATATATATATATATATATATATCAAGTGACCGAATTCAATGCGAGCCATACGAAACCAATATGCCCATAGTTCATCAGAGAAAACAAGGCCGAAGCCAACAAAAAGGAATCGAACCAATCAAAAAAAATCAACAGAGAAATCATCAACATGATAAATAAATCAAACGACTGAGAATGAAAATAGATGTGAGGGTCACTCACCTTTGTCAAGCGAGGAGCACGCGAGCGAATTGAAGCCGAAGCAATGCCCTAATTTCGAAAAGCCCTAATTTGAAGACGAGTGAAAATTGGAGAGGCCGCCATTATTTTCTTCGTTTATTTTTTTTTCTGTCGTTTCGAATGATGGAAGAAGGAGGTAGGGTTTCGAATATAAGAGAGGGGAGACGTGATTTTGCAGAGGAGATCGTGTTTTTGGCGTGATGGAAGGCATAGATTTAGGCGTGTTTGTAGCTGATGAAGGTAAAGCAACGTACTCTTTTTATTTTATTATACTATTATTATTATTATTATTATTATTATTATTATTATTATTTTCTTATTTCTTTATTTTAAATCCAATTTGTTTTGTATAAATTATTTTCTTTACTTTGTTTTGTAAATTTTGTTGTTTGAATTTTTAACTATGTTTGTTTCTTTATTTATTTTATATTGATTAAAATTTTATTCCTTTTTATTTTAAAGAAAAGAAAAATGTTATTAAAACTAACCATCTTTTATTAATTTACATAAATAATTATTCTTGTATCCAAATTATTTTTTCTAAATCATTAGTTTGAATTTAAAATACAAATTCAATATTCAATTTCGAACTCCAAAGTCAATTCAAATTTTTATTCAACTTTCAATAGATCAAATTCTAAAATTTAATCGTCAATTTCATAGTTATATTAGGAATTCAAACTAAACCATCATTCAAATATTTAAAATTAATTAAATATTTTCAATTTAAATTGTTCAAAATTCAGGGTTGTTACAATCTTCCCTCCTTAAAAGAATTTCGTCCCGAAATTATAAGTTAGGAAAAATGATTGTTAAAATCTCACCGATATTTATACCCTACACAATTTTTACCTAGTTCGAATCTTATAAATAATTATAGGATTCATTTCTTTTATATTATCTCACTAGCTTTGTTCATTGATTTCTATAATCAAGACACAAAAGTCTTTTACCAAAATTTTCGACTTACAAAACTCAGATTTTTAAACTTGAAATTCTTCATGCTAAATATTTACATATTACATCTTTTCCAAAGCTGTGGGCTTTCAAGATATTTTAAAAATCTTCTTCCTTAGTTCATTAGGTTGAAATTATGTAATTCTAATTTCAGACTATTGATTTGCTATTCAAAGTTTTGAAAATACTTGCTAACTCGAAGTTTAAGAGGTCCATCGTCGTTCTCACAGACTTTAGGCATACGCTGGCCAGGCGCAAGACTAAAAATCTCCAAGTACTAAATATACTTGCTTCAACTCCCAATGAAAATACTTTTTAAAATTTTTTTAAAAATGGATATGGAAAGCACGTTCCCCCATGGATCACAGTTTAGCCGGCGGTTATGCTACTATCCCAGTAGAATCGCTTGTAACTGTAGATTTCACATCTCTCTTGAATTTCGCCATGGTTGTTGCCATAGATCGCGGTTCACACGGCGGTTACGCTACTATCCCAGTAGAATCGCTCGTGACCGTAGGCATCTCGCCCCTCAAATTACGCTTCGGCCTCTAGATCGCAGTTTACACGGCGGTTGCGCTACTATCCCAGTAGAATCGCTTGTAACTGTAGGCATCACGCCCCACGAATTACGCCAGCATCAATTCACATAATCCCAACACGATGATCCATCGTGGGGGATTCCAGTCCCAATGGACATTCCACTAATGGACATTCTACGTAGCTACGATTTCCAATGGACACTCACACCGAGTTCCAATCACCTTCACAAATAATAAATGGAAGGTACATTTCCATATCCTCGGTTTTAGAAAACATATGTCATATACATATTGTACTTCATTTCACATTTCGTACATATCATACCTATGTAAATTTGCATAGGATTTTCATAATAATGACTTTCCAAATTGATAGTTTTCGAATTATTACATTCACATATATAAGTTACGAAAACTCAATTCACATCCTAACAAATAGAGGATTTCTAAATTTTCCATCTCATTTTAAAATTTTCCTCTAAATCGATTTGAAAATTTAAGGTTATCTCAAACCCAATTCACATTCATAATCCAATTCATTATCGACTTCACATTCGATTTGGATTTCACGTTACATCGTCAATTCTCAACACATAATTGATGTCTATCGATATATAACCTCTAAGCTCATACGTCTCAGAGAAGGGTGTTAAGCTAAAAGAATAAATTCTCCGCCACCAACAGATATATATTTAATAGAGATCAATTGCTATGTCATCAATTCACAATGCTAGACATGCAATCCAAATTGACTATCCAAAATTCAAAACTCAACTTATATTGTTTTTGATGTCAAAGTTAAACTCAATTTAACTCAAGATTCAATCTTTTTGGAAAATATTCAAGTTGAACTGATCGTTCAAATTTCCCAAAAATATCTTTACAAGATATATATAATTTTCCAACTTAACCATTTGAAACAAATTTCAAATATTCATTTTTTTCAATTTATCTTTAAAAGATAAAATTTCAAACCTTTCATTTCATATTGGAAAACATTTCCATACTTATTTAATAATAAGTAATTCACAAGTTCATTCATTTTTCAACACGGAAAATATTCAATATACTTGAATCAAAATTAAGTATATATTCCATTCTTTAAGGAAGGCGTTCTTTTAAACACATTTATTTGAGTCAAAACGAATGTTGCGTAAAACATCGTTACGACAACTCAGATTCACTAGTATAGGGATTCGAATTTAAGATAGATATATAAATCCCAATACTATAAACAACATTTCCTTTCGGAAACCATTTACTATAACAACGGTGTTATAGTCTACCATTTCCTTTTATTTCTCTCGAAAACGTCTATTTCAACAATGAATGTTGAAATCTATGTATTCGATAGTTAATGCATTTTAAAACATCTTTTAAAACTATTAACTTTTTCAATTTCAACTTCAACTTAATTCATAGTTTGAATTCCTCATACTTTTCATAATATTAATTTTAAACCAATTTCAAACTTTTCAATATTAAGTTTTTCACTTAATTTAATTTTCCGCACGTTTAAATTCAAATTCATCACTGAATTTATATTTCCTATAATGGATTATCATGTTGAAAACTTCAAATTTGAAATTTAAATTCTATTTAAACTTTGCATTTGCCTTTCTATTTCCAAAAATAATCAATTAGTTCTTTAGTAAGTCATTCATCGACTTAGTTCCATTAAATTTATATTTCCACATTAACCATTTTAGGCATTAGTTTAAACTTGAAATATAAGCTTTTCATCAAAATTAGTTTGATTCCTACAGTTAAGTCAAAAAATAAACTTCCTTCCCAAGATGCTATTTCATTAAAATATTTCCTTCAGTACAAAATTATACATAGCTTAATACTTTTAAAAGACGTACACAGAAGATCGTGGATTACAAAAGATAGTATTACAGAATATATTGATTGGTTTAAGATTCAGAATTATTAAGGACTATCGACTTCTTGTCTGGTAGTACTCATCTTCGCCAAACTTTCATCTTCGGATGGCACTATTTCAGGTTGTATTAAAGGAGAATTAACACATTCAAAATCTACATGTCCCCACTCCCCACAGTTACTGCAAAAATATGAGATGTTTCCATCCTTATCTATCACCTTAACACTTTTCGCTCTAGCTGGTCGGGCAATAGCTTGCTTTCCATGCTGTCTTTCGGTGCAGTTTCTGGCTATATGTCCAGTCTGACGACAATGGTAGCAGATTGTCAATCTATCGACGGGTAAATCGAGTACGCACTTTTTCCTTTTCACTTTAGGGCAATGACTAAGAAAATGCCCTTTCCCCCGACATTTAAAACACACAATCTCAGGACGAGCGAAACGGTCATCCACATTCCTTTTCTTTCTCTTTTCTCGGCACTTAATGGCATAATGTCCCTTTTTATGACATCGATAGCAAATAACCTCATCATATGGACCAGGTGCTTGCCTTTCACTGAATCTCCTTTAATAATTCAATTCAATTTATATAACTCCATTATATACCAAAAGTCCATTTATAAGTTAAGTACTTATAATCCATTTATTTACTAAATCGTTCTTCAAAATATTTGAAATCAATTTTTCAAAAGAATTCAGAATCAAATTCCTAAGTTATAGTTTAATTATCCTCTTGGTTATACTAAATTGACACGTCATTTTATTTCACAATTTATTATTTTGGAGATATTCAAAATATTTGATTTAAACCAATTCATTAATTCACTTCACTTATATTTTATTTTTCATAAATCTCAATAATTCGATAATTGTTTTCGAATGAGAAACTATCGCAAACCTAAAATTAGAAGGGGGAATTTTCGATAAAATTTGAATTTTCAAAATACCTTTTATTTTTCAAAGAAAACAATTTCATACTTCTTTTAAATTTGAAAAACACTTTTCTTTAAAGTGGTCCTAGTAACTATTCATATTAAACATCACAAACTGAGCTTTGTGTAAACCAAAGCTCTGATACCACTTTTGTAACGACCCGCCGTTCTGACCACCCCCAGTCGGTAATTAAACCAACTTGAGACGTTCAAAATGACGGATTGTTATTCAGTTTATAGAGTTTAAACAGAATCAGCCACAGAATCACAGAATAATCATAATATTTTACATAAATGAATTTTTATACATATATCAGAGTTTGTACAATGCATTATATTTATACAGCGGAATATTTCTTTTAAGTATAAGAATCCCTGAAAAGCTAAAGTGAAGAAATTTCCCCAACTCTCTCTAACTTCGCGGCCTGAAAATCTTCAAGCTATAAAATACTAGGTCTGACCCGAGTATTACATTCAAAAGAAAATAATACACAGGTCAGTCTAATTCAAACTCAGTTATTAGCGCATAGAGGCAATAATAATCAAACAACAATTAGACGACGGTCAAATATAAATTTACCTATCCGATCCTTTAACAAGTAATCAGATAACGGTAAATATAACACTTAACAGTGTTAAACAATAACTCAGCAGATTCAAATTATCAATGAGGATAGATGAAGGGATTATTGATGAAGATAATTTAGAAAACAATCAAAATCTGCCTAAACGGCAATTAACAACAAAATCATCAAAATCGATTCAAAATATATTGAATTGGCAATATAAAACAATTTTCATCAAATAGAAAACATCAATTAAAACATTAGATTTGGTAGGGCTGCAGTACACACACGCGTATACAGCCTCGCCACATTTTTAAAATGTTAACTTCGTGTGGCTGCAGTTCACGCTTGCGTGCACTGCCTCGCCACTACCGTAATGAAATAGAAATCATCACAACAGTAAAAAGTAACAGAAATCGAAGCTGCAGAGGTCAAGTTAGTGCTATCGTGACTCAATGCAACTGCAAATAAAACTAAGTATAACGGGCTAGAAATTTAATTGCAAATCCCCTATCAGAAATGTAGACTGCGATTAAATAGGCCCAAATCAACTTCAACCAAATGCAAAAGGTCAAGTCAGTGACTCAACGCGGCTGCAACACCAAAACCCGTGCAACATGGTAGGGTCGATATGAAATTGTTTCCATATACTCAAGTAAAACTCAAGAAAAAAAGATCCAAACAACTTATTACTGCACTTTTCAACAAGTGCAAAATTTTCATAAAATGAAACTGCTGCCATTACTTGGACACAAGGGCAACTGCAACAATAACGCAGCCACCACGAGATCACAACGCAACAAACACTGTCTCGAGTCACAGTGTGGTATGAACCATAAAGTATACAACAAGTAGATGAACTATGCAACAGAGAGGTGTACACGTGACTCACGTATGCACCTAGAACACCAAGTGAAACAAGATCTCATGGCAAATATGATCTGTGCCTAATCAGTGGACATGCATTGGTAAATAAACAGTGAAACAACAATTGTTTCAAAGATAATGCTATAATGAAACTCACTTCATAAAATCACAAAATCACATATACATGAAATCACATATACATTGGCTTTTACATACAGGCAGTGCAACAGGTCAAGGCAGCAACTATGAAATAACAATAACAAAATATATGCAACTGCACCAAGGAATGGCACATGTGTGCTATAGGTCTGAACCCCAAGGGCAGTGACAAAAGGACCAGGCAGCATGAATATATACAGTGTAATCATACCACAAAAGCACAAACAAGTAAACTGGCCGAGACAGTAGCAAAACAAGACAATATCAAAGAAACAATCCCATGTGATATGCAGTAACACATTACCACCGAAAATCAAGTATAGGTAAAAATGAAAACCAAATGAACCAGAGGCAATAACAAACATATACACACAAACATAAATGCATATGTATACATGATAATGGAAAGACACATATATGTACAAATGAAGACATATTACAGTGAAAATAGTGGCTCAACATCAAAGAATATGTTGAACAGGTCAGGGACGTGGTGGCAAAGAGACAAACAGTTCAGATTCCAAGCAATGGAAAACAAGTGTCGAAAGGATCGAACGGAATAAGTCAGTAAATCATCGATGTCCAGAAATTCATCAAAGTACACAAATTCGATAAACCAGGGATTGAAGTACGAACAGTTCAATATCGGACAAGCATATTTCAGAACGAAATAAACAAGTCCAAATCAAGTTTTTTTTGTTTTAAATAGTCAAGGCCGAAGCCATAGCATAAAATGAGGTCGCAGGGATTACAAACCAGAAACCAAATCTAGTGATCAAAATCAAAGTAATTTCCCTTTTTCCAAAGACAACAAAAAAATGCTCAAAGCCGAAGCCATGGAAATCACCAAATTATATATATATATATATATATATGTATATATAAAGTGACCGAAGTCAATGCGAGCCATACGAAACCAACATGCCCATAGTTCATCAGAGAAAACAAGGCCGAAGCCAACAAAAAGGAATCGAACCAATCAAAAAAAAATCAACAGAGAAATCATCAACATGATAACTAAATCAAACGACTGAGAATGAAAATAGATGTGAGGGTCACTCACCTTTGTCGAACGTGGAGCACGCGAGCGAATTGAAGCCGAAGCAATGCCCTAATTTCGAAAAGCCCTAATTTGAAGACGAGCGAAAATTGGAGAGGCCGCCATTATTTTCTTCGTTTATTTCTTTTTCTGTCGTTTCGAATGATGGAAGAAGGAGGTAGGGTTTCGAATATAAGAGAGGGGAGACGTGATTTTGCAGAGGAGATCGTGTTTTTGGCGTGATGGAAGGCATAGATTTAGGCGTGTTTGTAGCTGACGAAGGTAAAGCAACGTACTCTTTTTATTTTATTATACTATTATTATTATTATTTTCTTATTTCTTTATTTTAAATCCAATTTGTTTTGTATAAATTATTTTCTTTACTTTGTTTTGTAAATTTTGTTGTTTGAATTTTTAACTATGTTTGTTTCTTTATTTATTTTATATTGATTAAAAATTTATTCCTTTTTATTTTAAAGAAAAGAAAAATGTTATTAAAACTAACCATCTTTTATTAATTTACATAAATAATAATTCTTGTATCCAAATTATTTTTTCTAAGTCATTAGTTTGAATTTAAAATACAAATTCAATATTCTATTTCAAACTCCAAAGTCAATTCATATTTTTATTCAACTTTCAATAGATCAAATTCTAAAATTTAATCGTCAATTTCATAGTTATATTGGGAATTCAAACTAAACCATCATTTAAGTATTTAAAATTAATTAAATATTTTCAATTTAAATTGTTCAAAATTCAGGGTTGTTACAATTTTGGTTTTCTCCCGTAACCCGTGTGGTATCCTCTGGTGGCTTCCCGATCAGGAGGGACCATGATAATGGATGGACTACTGGGACTATTGCGTGGTAAGGGCTATATGGGTAACCTCTTACGCTATTTAGAGGTTATTTTATTTTACTATATACATTATTATAATAGCGTGTATTACTACATAGTAAATAGTTTAATGGATCCTTAAGACATGTGAATCCCGAGCACCTCTTAAGTTACTGCACTTACGTTAGACACTGGATGGGAGATGCCAAATCCCCTAAACATATCTGATGCCGTTCCACTCATATTTATTTCTGTTGATTTAACTTACATAAGATCTTTTAGTTCCGACTCGAGTGTTTTTATTTTCAATTCGCTCGGGTCAGCCTAAGCATTTCAGGATTTGGAAGATCGTAGTCTAGAGGACGAAGACGATGATTTATTATTATTTATTAGAGTATTCCACTACATTCGTACTATTTCTGCTTCATTAATTATTATTCTATGGTATGTGTAACTCTAAAATGTGTTGTATAAATATAATAGAATATTTTGTAAACAGCTTCGTGAACTGTTTATTTGAATATTATATTTTATCGTTCCGTTGTAAGATTTTATTTTTTCCTTTCTCTGCTTTTTCTTATTTACCCCATAACAATCTGCCCTTCCGTACGGTTTAAGTCTGACGTGTGTGGTTTATCGTCGATTTAAAGCGTACAAAAAGGTAGGATGTTACATCTGGTATCAGAGCTTTGGTTTAGCGATAAACCTTAGCTTTGTGGGGTCTAACTCTTTATTAATAGGGTAGTAATACACTATGATGAGTCGCTGAGTGTATACATATGAGAGAGCGTATTTGTTAGTGTATAAAAAGGTTTAATATTGTGTTAATTTGTTCTTTTTGTGTTTACAAATTCTGGTTGGTGCAATGGACGCTATGACATGATAGGTATTTCTAAACACTTAATACGACAGACCGACACAATATTTGTTTTGAATATAGGTGAATGAAATAAACTTGTCTATTATATTTTCTATATATAAAATAAAATTTTATAAATAATACATATATTTGGTTGTAATTCATTTGTTGTTAGGTAATGAAAATTATAAATAATAGTTGAAATAAGACGAAAGTAAAATTAGTGAGAATAAACTGGGAATTTAGAACTTAAGTCCTAGGGTTTTGAAAATTCTTTCAATAAGTTTTAGGATATAATAATAATATTGTTAGAAGCATTTTCTAATATAAATATTTCAATATAATTTGAAAGAATTCTTTAAAGAAACTTTGAAAAGAAATAAGTTCTGTACTCCCTTCTCTATCACTGGGAAATAATTTCGATGATGAGTGCGCGCATCATCGACTTTCATTTTCGAGTTTCAAAGTGGAAAGGCCACTGTAATAGTTTTACTGCAGATTTATTTTGATAAACAAATATAAGTTGTAAATTGTTTTAATATAATTATATATATATAAGTTGTAAGTATGTACATTTATCTATTATTTTAAAATTATTTTAAATTTAACTCGGTATTTAGTTCTTAAGTTTCCATTAATTAATAGTTTCAATTATTGTTGTAAAATGGGTTGTAACTGATTTACGATTGGAACCTCTAATTAAAATAAGAGATTTAGTGCTAAGTTATAAATGGAGTTAAATGAAAGTTGAAATTATAACTTATAAAACTAAAGATATAATTATTGAACATTTAATTTATTAAAAGAAATAAGATAAACTTGTATGATTTTCAATTGCATTCTTTAAAACATATATGACTTACCAACTATAAATAGTTAAAATGTTAAAATAAAATGAAATTTTACAAGTAAAACTTGAGTAATGAAAAGTATTCATTGGAAGTCTTTAATAAATTAAATTTTATAGTTGTAGTTGTTATAAACTTAAGTATAATTGAAAGGCTGCTAATTAAATAAATGTAAAGGTAAGCATTATAAATAAATGAATAAATGAATTTAAGTAGTAAATAAATGTAAATGTGCAAGAAATAAATGAAAAAATTAAAAAGATAAATCATTATATTCATGAAAGGAAATCAACCAACAAATGTTACGAAATGAATTGATAAAAATGAACTTGATCTATTGGTTGAAATTGTTGTTTGTTTTGGTTTATGGTTGTTTGGGTAAGAATACTTTAAAATTGTTTGGATGTATCAATAATCTATTTAGTTTTATCTAAGACTATTGAGTAAATGGTGCACTTAGTAACTTATTTTTCGTTCTGTACAATTTGAAGTTTTGAACCTGAACAACTATTTGTTTTTTTGATATGAATGGGTAATTGATTATGTTGATTTTTGGGATGATTTTATATTGGTTACAAGTGATTGTTGTTTGTATTGATTTGTGTTGGAAGGTGAAACAATTTAAATATTTCATTTTATATAATTATTAACTCTTTTTAGATTATATACGTGAAATACAGATTATGGAAGAAATTGCTACTGCATTTGGTTTCATAAAATAAGCGTAAATTACCCGACAAATATGTACGTTCTCGGATTACGGTTTTATAGCGTCGTTATATTATTTCCCGTGTTGGGATAGGTTATTTTGGAAATTATATGTTATATATTTATATTTATATTTGATATTATATTTTCTTCCAAGCCTCCCCGTACAAAGGAGACTCTGTCGAAATTTTTCAAAAACTTTGGACTTAGAATTTTTTTTGAAAAATGTTTCCAAACCTTATGAATTTGAGTATAAAAAGATTTAATGGTTATAAATTGGTATATTTTATTTAAATTAATTAATTTTGTAAATTGATTTGTTTATAAATTTAATATTTTAAGTAAGATATATTGATTTCTTAATTCTTTCTTTTCCCTTCTTTTTCCTTTTCGGGGACGAAAATTTTTGAGTGGGGGAGAGTGTAACGACCCGTAAATTTCGATAATTAAATTTATCATTTTATTAAGATTTTTGTAATTAAATTTAGAAAGAAACAAAGAATTTATAATTTATAATGAAGTAAATGTTAAGAATGAAGTGTAGCAATGGTTATTAAAACTAATTATTGACAATTGAAGTGAAATCACAATAATAATGAAATAGTGTAAATTGTTGCACTTGGGTATAATGTAACGAACGCGATTTTTCGTCGCCGAAAAACCGTACCGTTGTGGTTAAAGTAGAAGAAAGAGGTAGAAGAAGATAGAAAAAAGATAAAATAGAACAGAAAGAAATAACAGAACAACATCAGAATCTCACAATTCGCAGCAGAACAACATATAATAGATAAATGAATAATCTTTAGACAAAGATCTATATCAGTTATTACATTTCATCATATTACATTACATTACATCATCAGAGTGTACAACAACAAAAAAACAGCGGAAAAGAAATACTATATACTAGTGAATACGTCGTGCCATCTAGCTTGCCTCCTGAAACTCCTGAATTCCAGAATATCCTGATATACCTTACTCCTGACTGCCCGTGTGGAAATTGGTGGGCGTCCAGAGTTTAGGAAGGAAAACAATAAACTCTGAGTAAGTCATGTGACTGGTGTGAGAACTCAAAACAGTTTATCTTTAAAACAAAATAGAGGAATATTTTTAAAGTCAATTTGCAATGCTTTTTAAAAATGAGACTACCATAAGGCCTCCCGCACACACACAATGCAAAGGCAGAATCGGAGGAGATTTCTCCTTATGATAGTCAAAGATGCTTGATACGCATTAAAAGAGACATTTGATATTATTACTAGTGCATAGTGTAGGAAAAAGTCATTTCGAAAATAAAGATATAAATCTTAGCCAAAATAGGCATTCCGCACTTATGCCTACTATAGCTACCATCCAAACAGTGGGGCGCCACCATAAGTGAATGATAGGTTCTACAACTAAAGCCGTACAAGATCGTATTGTTTCTTTGGATCTCCAACAAATGGTCAGGCCAAGGAACTTCCCATTGCCACATAGGTACGCCTTTGGAAAGATGACCCGAGAACCAAACCGGATCTCTGCCAACACAAGGCCGGGTTACCCCTAACTGGGTAACTACTGACACGAATATGTCATCCCCCGATCGTAACCGATCTATCCGAGGATCCTCGATTTCCAACAACCACAAAGCAATAAATTTGCAACAACAACAAGGTTAAGTATCTGGGCTCCATACCATGATACCACCTCTATCCAGAAGGAATGACATACACTAAAGGGGCGCTACCCCCTAATAACCTTGCTGCATCCTACCTGTTTTGACCATTTCCGGGGTGTGAGGTCCGACGAAGTATCGTCCACAAAGCCACGCTTTATACAAAAGTTGTGCTTTGGGTCAACAAATGATCAAAGAAATGATCACAAAGATAAATGATCAAACAAATGATCATATCACAAATGATCAAATAATGATCATTTCACAGCAACACTCAGCATGCCACACTACCAAATTGGGAGTATATCACTAATAACCTTCAACTACATAACCTCTGAACTCGTACGTCTCAGAGAAGGGTGTTAAGCTAAGAGAATAAATTCTTCGCCACCAACAGAAATATATTTGAAAG
Source organism: Allium cepa (assembly GCA_030765085.1). NCBI lineage: Eukaryota > Viridiplantae > Streptophyta > Magnoliopsida > Asparagales > Amaryllidaceae > Allium > Allium cepa. The sequence goes on from CM060942.1 coordinate 364,213,189, forward strand.
AAATCAGCTTTGTATCTTAATTTGTAATGTCAGACATACAATCCATACAAGTCTGTTCCGGGCTCGAACAGAACCGAAGGCACTTCCAAAGAAGTCCTTGCAATCCGGACATTCACTAATCACGACCGGACTTCCCGTCACTAAGGGTGATAAAACCTCTATATCGGAGATCAGCCGATGTAGAGTAACTCGATGGTAATCCTTCCGTTAAAACAAATACCCGGTCTTCAACACCGGTCATCAAATGCAATCCATTTCGACATATCACAAATTCTGAATGGGTTATACGATCCCAAGGTCCTTTCCCGGCTAACCCGAATAGTGAGCGCTATTAAAAATAAGTATGGCATTCAATTTCAAACAATCACAACAAATGCCTATTTAAAGGTAAATATTGATAGTCGGATTATTTAACTATCAATAGGCATGCTCAACATCACCAAATTCCAAATAATTTTTCAAATTATTTATTTTCCAAAATATCTTTACTAGATATATCTTTCCACACTTCAAAAATAAATCAACGTTTATTTTTAATCAAATTCCCCTTTCCATTTATAAATTCCATAGTGAATTTACATTCCAAAATGTTTATGAATATACGATTTCACTTATTCATTTTCAATTTATCTTCAAAAAGATAAATTCTCAAAACATTTCATTTCACATTGGAAAAACATTGCCATACTTATTTATTAATAAGTAATTCACAAATCCATTTATTTTCAATACTTAGAAAATATTCAATATACTTAATATCGAAATTAAGTATATATTTCATTCTTTAAGGAAAACATTCACTTAACAAATTTATTTGGGTCTAAACGAATGTTGCGTAAAACATCGTTACGACGACCCAAAATCACTAGTATAGGGATTCAAAATTAAAATAGATATATAAATCCCAATACTATATAATCATTTTCTTTCGGAAACCATTTGCTATAACAACAGTGTTATAGTCCATCATTTCCTTCTTTCTCGAAACGTCCATTTCAACAACAATGTTGAAATCTATGGTTTCGATTCTTAACACATTTTAAAACATCGTTAGATCGTTTTAATTCTATTTAAAACATCACCTCCAAAACAATTTCTTTAACATATTATTCACTATTCAAAAACGTGAATATACTTCTTTAATCAGTTTCATCATTTCTATACATTTTATTTTAAAGGATTATTCACTGTCTAAAATGTGAATATAACTCCATTAATAAGTTATAACAATTTACTTATCAGAATAAGTCGTTTGCGGATTTATAGAATAATGTTTATAATTTCCATTTCTATTTATTTTACAACAACTTCCTTTTATAAATCTCCTTTATTAACCTATTCAATTTATGTAACGACCCGGAATTTTTGAGCATTTTAAATTGGAATATTTAATAGATTTTAAATATTCAATAGAATAATTTTAATTCGAATTACGAATATCAGAATTTAGTTGATAATTTAATTATTGAATTTAATAAGTGAAGTTGAGAAAACTATTGAATCTAGAGTTATAAAGTCTGTTAAAAATAATTTGAAGGCTTATAGAATTTATATTGATAACACTGAAGATAGTAAAGGTGTTGGAATTAAATTTGGAAGTGTTTTGTTCAGTTTTGAAATTTTACTGTTTAAATCGAATTTAAAAATAGCCTTTCGGGGCGCAGTCTCAGAATTCGACGAAACCAGTTCCATTGGGTCCGTAATATTGAATTATTATCGGATTTCAAATTTCGTACTGATCGAAGTTAGTGTGTGAGTGCACGATATATAAACGCGTTGAAATTTAATTGATATTAATCAAAATAAAATATACCTATAAAAGAAAAATCCAATCTGAAGTCAAATATTCTGCCATACGCCTCCTTCCCATCTATTTCAAAGCCAAACATTTTTAGTTAATAAGAAAAAAAAATTCAAATCGAAGAAATGCTCAAATCATCAGATAGAAAAAGAAAAAGAGATAGTCGCGTGATTAAATCACGATGACCGAAGCACAGCTGTGCGTGAGCCCACTAGTGGAGGTACGTCGTCGTTCTAGGGTTTTGTAATTTGGGGATTCTCGGGTCAACCTCGAAAGCGCGAGTGTTTGGAGGCTAAGTGAGGCACTCGACAGCAATGGCAGTAGTTTCTTGCTCGTCTTCTTCTCTCGTTTCAAATCCTCAAGCTCAAATTTTCAAAGTTCAAGATCCCAGCATTCATTCCTGAGTTTGCAAAGTTGCGGTTTTCGAGTCTTTCGGCATGTCCAAGTCAACGCTGTCGACCTGCTTCTTTCGATGTACGTAATCAAGAGGAAATTCTATTTTTGGACGCAAAATCACTGATGGTGAAGGAGTATTTCGCTGAAGAAGAATTTTAGCTGGTGTTGGATTGAAAATTCGAACATTTTATGAGTTCATTGATTCATTTTTTTAAACGTCAAGTTCTCTTAGGATCATAAGAAAACAACTGACAGAGCGTGAATATGAAGGGTTGAAGATCGAGTCAATGGAATGAGGATTGAATTCAAAAGAATTACTTGTACAAACGACACAGTGTTGTTGTCATCTTCATTAATGTCTGTGCATGTACTGTGTTCTCCTTGTGAGCTCTCCGTGGATGGCAAAGACCGAGTAGGGGGATATTAGATCTTAACCAGCGCCTGACTTTGGCAGATGAATTAGCAGAGAAGCAAGGATTTGTGGGGTTAATCTAGGTCTGAAAATCGAGGAAAACAAGTTGAGATGGGATGGTTTGCAAAACGAAAAGCAAAGGTGAGTTAATCTCACTCAGTTAGTTTAAATTTAAATTTAAATTTAAATGATTAAATTTAAACCATTGGTTGAATAGATGAATTGATTGATTATATTATAGTATATACTACATCTTGGGATGTTTGATTTATATTGTGCTATAGTATGGTATACTTTGGAATTAGCATATTATATTGTGCTAATATATGTGGATGCAGGAAAAACAGGTTGGAGGGATCCAACTGGATCCCTCAATATTTATTTAAATTAATCAATACCTTCTGTTATTGTGATTATTTGATATTCCATGATGGATTATATTGAAATATTGAATGCTATGGTTCGATTGGATATAATTGGGTATAATGAATTACCAAAAATATATAAATTAGATTTTGGAAAGTAAATAAAAGGAGTGAATTTGAAAGTAAAATAATTATATAAAAAAAAGTTGAATATATTTAAGAATGAATTGGAATGGAAATTTTTGAATAAACAGAAAGTTAATGAATTTTAAACTTCAATATTTATATTTAAAAGAACAAAACATTTATTTAATATTTAAGATTTAATTTATTGAAAGAATAAAGAAGAGATTGGGAGAGCTAAAATTTGAATATTTCGGTTAAAAGATTTAAAAATCAAATGGAAAATAATAACAATAATAATTAAGGGCATCATTAATGAATTTTGAAATAAATTGAGAAATTAAAGAAACTTGTTCCAAATAAAATCAATTGGAAATCAATTTGGGGAAAATTGATTTAAGTGCTTGAAGTTGGAATTTTCTCTGGATGGCCAAGTACATGTTTTTAAAAGTAAAATTTAAATATAAATTAAGTGTTTTAAAAATTGTTTTTAAAAGAAAGCAAGTTTTGAAAAATTTGTTATTTCTAATATTTAAAGTCTGAAGTAAGTATTTTCTTTTAATCTATTTTAGCAGTAATTATTAAGAAGTAACTTAGTATTTTGTTTTTAAAAGTAGAAATCTAGTTTTATATTTTATTAAGTAACCCTATTTTCAAATATTCATACAGTATGTATTTTTAACAAATTATTAAAGGAATTTTTAACTTGAATGTTTTAAAGTATATTTTTTTTAAAAAGTAAAGTGTTTTAAATTAATTTAGAAAAAACTAGTTTTGTGCTTGGTGATTCCAGTGGAAATGGAAATACATGGAATTTATTCTGAGAAAGGCAGATAGTTTTGAAAACTGTTTTCGAAGGAATTTGAAAAGTGAAAATATATCTTGTGAAGATATTTTTGGAATAAATAAATAATTTGGGGAATTATTTATTGTTTGATTGATGTTTGTAAATATTAATTGATAGTTAAATCACCAACTATCAATATTGGCTAAATACGTTGATCGTTTCGAAGTACGTTTCGTGTAATGATTTTGGATTCGAAGATGGAGCAGTGAAGTGCAAGGGCTAGTCTCTACTAATCCTGAGGATATTTCCAAAATGGATGTAGTAGGACTGGTGCCTTCGGTTCCGTTCGAACCCGGGACGGACTTGTATGAATGAATGCTTGCGAAACATCGTCAGGTGGACGATGGGCATTCTAAGGGATATGTTCTATAAAAGGTAACGCTTAGCCTCAAGCCTCATCAAATGGGAATGACTGAAAATCAGGGGTTATGCAGCAAGTCTAGGTGGGTAGCACCCAAGCAGGGTGAGGTCATTCCAGTCTAGATGTCCCTTATTATTTCGGCTTAGTGGGTGGTTGCTGATCCCAACCGCGGGGTGATCTCACTCGGGATTATCCAGTATGGGGTAGTCCCGGCCTTGTGTTGCAGGGGAGCGGGCGTACTCCTCGGTACGGTGATCTAGGCCCCGTACTGTGACAGGTGGTACCCCAGTGCCTAGTCATTAGTTGGAAGTCCATTCTCCCTACGAGCCTTATACGAGTTTTGTTTGCATTACCCACTTTGTGGCTAGTAGCTGGAATTTAATAATGTAACAATTTCGGCTATTTTACAAGTATTTGTATATAGACCCTATTATAATATCAAAGGATTTCTATAAAAATTGTTTTAGCTATCGTAAGGTAAAAAACCGACATGTTTATTTGTTGCGTGGTCTTACGAAATGCTTTTGTTTTCAAAGGATTTTGAAACTTTAATAATCAATTGGGTGTGATTTTCTCATGCTGGTATTCCAGACTGACTCGGGTGTTATTTAACTGTAATGCCCGGGTCAGACCGAGTATTATAGGATACAGGATTTGATGCTGTGGAGCTTAGGAGACGAGTTGGATGACGATACGTATTCTCGTACTTGTATATATATATTATGCTGTTGTGATTGTGTGGTATGTCTGATTGGTAATGGTTGATGTATGAGACACTTTGATGTTGTGATGTATAAAACAGTTATAAACTTCATTTTGTATAAAGTTATATATTTACTATTATATTTTATTCGGCTGCGGGTGTGAGATTCTGATATTGTTTAGTTCCTTCTTCTTCTATCTCTTCTTCTTTAACCCAAATGGTTCGTATTTCTGTACCACTTGAGTTGATTGTTGCAAAATAGTGTTGACTCTAGGGGTACAAATTTGCGGGCTGTTATAGTGGTATCAGAGCTTAGGTTGGTGATAACCTTGGCTCTGGTGGGAATTACTCATTTAAAATAGAATACGTAGTACTCTATAATGAGTTCGAGCGTATTAATAAATATGAGCGCGTATTTGTTAGTGAATATAAATTGTTTTAGTATTGCATTGATTGATTTATTGAGTGGCATATGAACCTTCGTCGACACAGTCTGCGCAACTGTATTGAAGGGGTTTCCAAACACTTGAATAGAACAATCGACACGATATTGTTTTAAATGTGGGTAAATGAAATAATTTTACCCAAAAACATATTTTGATATAAAGAATAGCTTTTGAAAACTATTTAGCTAATATATGGTTGCTTGGATGTTAGAAACGATAATATTAAAGTATTATCATTGTTAAGTGGAAAATTTAACTAGAAATTGTAATATAATCAAAGATTGAGAAGATAAATCCAATTATGAAATGAAATTTATAAATATGAATTATAAATGTAATTTATGAATTGAATTATAACCAAATGGGAAACTATGCAAATGAATTATAGTTAACTTTGATTTAAGCAGGATTTGGAAATTTAAAATTCTGGAGATTTTGGAAGTGTTTGTTGAAGTATTTTGAAAATAAATGATAGCATTATTGTTTTGGAGGAATTTCTGAAAGGAAATTGTTTAAATGGACTTTTGAGGTGAAATAGCATTGAAATCACTTGGATTATTGGAAAATAATTCTGATGATGACGGTCGCATCATCAGTATTCATTTTCGGGTTTCTAAGTGACAGATTGCTACCAAATTGATTTGTTTAGGAAAACCTGTTTTGAAATTTCAAAGGAAATTTGTTAGAAATAAAAACCAGGATTGGTTTAAATTTTGAGAAGTATGATTTGAGATGTTGGAGATTTCAAAGTGATTTGAAAACCAAAGGTCGGGAGTTTAAAAATCCTGATGAAATAGGTTGTAAGCTTATAAATTGAGGTGATTTTTAAATCAGGAAGAATATAAGCTTTGAATGTTGGAATTTAAATTTAAAGGGAAAGGTTAAAAAATGAAATAAGCTTGGATTGAGGAAATAAAAATTTAACTGGATTGGCATTAACTGGACAGGCTGGAAATAATATCCAGTTGTATTCGAATTAAGTTAAAATCCAATTGATTCAAATAAATTTGAGTTTAAAATAGAATTGAACTGGAATAAAAATTCAATTGAATAAATTGAAGTTGAAATTGAATTCTTACCTGGATATTAAGAAGATAAGTTGGATAAGAAATAAATTGGATAAGAATTAGATTGAAATAAATAAACCAGAATAAATTATAAAAGAATTAAAATGCATGACTAAAATATGCTTGGGTTATAAAGAAGCATAAGGCTTAAGTTAAAATAAAAGAAGAATATATTCAAGCTTATGATGAATGGAATTGTATAAGACAATAAGTTGTGACTTATTAAATTGAAAATGGAATACAAAATCCAAAATAAATATTGATTGATGAATTGGGAAATAAAACAAAAATCCAAGCTTGAATTATAAAATAAAATGAACTTAAACAAATTGGATGGAGTGATATTTAAAATTAAAATTCAAGTATTGAATTAAAATTAAGGAAAAACTAAGTAGATAATAAATTAGATAACAAAATATATAATGATAACCAATTTAGCTAAGGAAAAGCTGAATTGGTAAGTTAATATTGAAGTTTGGAAATAAAACTCAAGTTATAAATCAAATTTGACCTGAACATTAGTAAAGAAATATAATTGATAGTGGCCTTGCAATTAATTAAATGAACTGAGAATGTGATTGAATTGTGAGTCCATGAAATTGGTGAAAAATGTAAATGGATTAAAATAGTAATGGTTTGAATTTGTAAATGAAATCCAATAAGTGGAAATAAATTGGATATGGCCTTGGAATCAATTGAGTTAAGTTGAGTATAAAAGAGTAAAATTTGCTGGTAAAATGAAAATGAGCTTAAGTATAAAATTTGAATAAATTGAAGTAAATTGACTTAAGCTGAATAGATGGAAGAGAGTTGAATTTAAATCAACTTGAATTAAGTTTAATAATATTGGATTGGTTTTAAATCAAGTAAAAATAAGTTTGAATCGAATTAAAATTCGGTGAGATATAGATAATATTTAATGGAATGAAATTCTAGAATAAATAATTGTAAACCATTTAAAATTATTAAGAAATTGAAATAACTTGAGACAATAAGAAAATAGAATGTTTCAAGTTTAATAGAATGGATTTAAATGAATGTGGATAAGAAATGAAGTATAAATGAGCGGACTATGAATAAAATTTAATAGGTAATGAAGATGAACCTAAATTGTTAATGGTTTTGAATGAACTGGTTTGGATAATAAAATGAAATGCAAATGAATGGATTCAAATTTAAAATGCAAGGGAAATGAGAATATATGGATTGTGAGTAAATTTAAAATGGAATAGAATTAAGTATGAATGGAGGTGAAATCAATTTAAATTGGTTATAAAACATAAGTACTTATTTATTCACATAGATCTCGTCAAATTGCGTAGAATAAATTGTCATTTGATGTAAATGGAAGTGATTAAAATTCTATGAATTGATAGGAGTAAAATAAATTGATCTTGAGAGAAATTGAATTAAATATGAGTTTGGTTTGCTTAAAAATAGAATTAAATGTAAGCGATTGAGTTTTAAACCATTCAAATTGATGAAGGGGTATACGAATGAATTGAAAACCATTCAAATTGAATAAAAATGGTTTATAAGTTAACTGAAACAGTTGAATTAGTATGAAAGTTGTAAAAATTGCTTACGGAAAATGTTGGATGTGCATTTCTTTAGGATTCATATGTTTTAACTATTGCAAATAAGTGATATGCTGCTAAACTTCATATATTTGGCACTTACATGTTTAAATTGAGTAAGTACGGGTACCTGGAAGCCATATGGCTGGATTTGGGTTGCATTAACTGCTAAATAAATAAGCTGCTTGCTTAAAATGCTAAATAAGGTACGCCTACGCAATAAAAATAGGAAATATGAACTGTTTTTGGTTTTTCCGACCGTGTGGGTCGATCGATATATATATATATATATATATATATATATATATATATATATATAGTTATCTCTTTTGTCAAATTGCAAAAGCTTCTCCGTACAAAGGAGACTATGCCAAAAAATTTCAGAAATTTTGGGAGTTAGAATATTTTTTGAAAATTTTCGGAAAATTTTTGTTAACGACAAAACGATTTCAAACTGGAAATTGAAATATAATTAGTAAATGAAACTAACATAAATAATGACATGAATTGATTATAAACGAAAAATAAAATTTAAATATTCAGAGTTAAAGATAAATTGAATTCGCATGGAAATGAAAGAATCAATGTGAATAGAAATAGATATAACCTAAAGTGGTAAGATGAAAATGAATATAAGAAGCGTATAGAATGCTTATACTAACTTAAGAAGGGAATGGTGAATTCTTGATTTGGAATTGATACTACAAATATAATCTAAGTTAATATTTGAATGAATAAATGCCGACGGTTTGTAAAAAAGTTGATATGACGATTTGAGAATATTGTGATTGGATATTAGTGCTAAGCAGGATATGCAGGTAATATAAAGGGAAAAGATAATTGATTTTGATTTCAGAAGATAAATTTGAAATGCTCGACAAAAAGGTATGTATTTTAATTTGGTGTGAAATTTGATTGGGATTTGGATTGAGCCACTTGGCTTTTTGTTTTCCTTTTGGGTTTGGGAGGTCGTAGAGCCATTTTGTAGTTGTACCGAGCTAGCCGCGTAAAGGAGATGCTGGCAAAAATTTTCGAAAATTTAGGGAGTTAGAAAAATTTTGAGAAAACTTTTGATAATTCAAAATTTGGTTTTAAATTGAAACTTGAATGGTTAAACCAATAGTATATTTTGGAACTATGGAGAAGTTTGGAAGGTTAATAAGAATAATAATGAGTCTTTTATAAGAAGATAGTTGGTGCGATGTTGAATTGTTAGAAACTGTTTGGTTTAGGGAAATAATAAACGGGTATTGGACCATTCTTCCTAATTAGTAATTTCGGGGACGAAATTCCTTTAAGGGGGTGGAATGTGACGACCCGGAATTTTTGAGCATTTAAAATTGGAATATTTAATTGATTTTAAATATTCAATAGAATAATTTTAATTTTAATTACGAATATCACAATTTATTTGATAATTTAATTATTGAATTTAATAAGTGAAGTTGAGAAAACTGTTGAATCTAGAGTTATAAAGTCTGTTAAAAATAATTTAAAGGCTTATAGAATTTATATTGATAACACCGAAGATAGTAAAGGTGTTGGAATTAAATTTGGAAGTGTTTTGTTTAGTTTTGAAATTTTACTGTTTAAATCGAATTTAAAAATAGCCTTTCGGGGCGCAGTCTCAGAATTCGACGAAACCAGTTCCATTGGGTCCGTAAAATTGAATTATTATCGGATTTCAAATTTCGTATTGATCGGAGTTAGTGTGTGAGTGCACGATATATAAACGCGTTGAAAATTTAATTGATATTAATCTAAATAAAATATACCTATAAAGGAAAAATCCAATCTAAAGTCAAATCTTCTGCCATACGCCTCCTTCCCATCTATTTCAAAGCCGAACATTTTTAGTTAATAAGAAAAAAAAATTCAAATCGAAGAAATGCTCAAATCATCAGATAGAAAAAGAAAAAGAGATAGTCGCGTGATTAAATCACGATGACCGAAGCACAGCTGTGCGTGAGCGCACTAGTGGAGGTACGTCGTCGTTCTAGGGTTTTGCAATTTGGGGATTCTCGGGTCAACCTCGAAAGCATGAGTGTTTGGAGGCTAAGTGCCGCACTCGACAGCGATGGCAGTAGTTTCCTGCTCGTCTTCTTCTCTCGTTTCAAATCCTCAAGCTCAAATATTCAAAGTTCAAGATCCAAGCGTTCATTCCTAAGATTGCAAAGTTGCGGTTTTCGAGTCTTTCGGCATGCCCAAGTCAACGCTGTTGTTAACTCCCCACTACTAGCGACCTAACTAATGAAGCGACCTAGAAGTAGTTGCGACCTAAGGAGGCCACGACCTAAAAAATAGCGGCGACCTAAAGGTTATAACGACCTAAGAAGACTCCACGACCTAAAAATGGCTTGACCTAAAAAGGAGAACGACCTAAAGATGCTTCGCGACCTAAAGGAGGCCGCGACCTATGAAGCTCCGCGACCTAACAGAGAGCTGCGACTTAAGGAAGGCTGCGACTTAGAAGATGTTTCGACCTATCAAGCTTCGCGACCTAACAGAGAGCTGCGACCTAAGAAGTAGGAATACTTCGCGACCTAAGGGAAGTCACGACCTAAAGACTCCAGTTATAACTATAAGAAAAGTACTCACGACCTAGGATAGGTCGCTAACGACCCAAATACCTGAGTAAAGAAGTTACCTATACTGTGCCGCAGGGGGATAGGTCGCTCGCGACCTAGGACTTGTACAAATCAGCATGCGTGTTCTTGTGAAAGAGAAAACAGTGCATCTTAGGCCAGCCACGACCTACGACCTAACTTAGGTCGGTCACGACCTACGACCTAACTCCGAAAAATGCCTATAAATACGACCCTAGTTCCAACTAGCAAAGGACTTTTTGGGCTCATTCATTTCAAGCGCCGTTACTCTGCTACATTCTGAACTACTTCAACACCTTCAAGGAACTTCACGAAGAAATCAAACATGTCTAACATGTGTTCAAAGATTTGGATCGACATTGAAGTTTAGGCTACTTGTCCTAAGTCACTTGAAACTCAAAGTGTGTTGTAATCAAAGTGTAACTGCATTGACTTGTAATAAAATCGTCAATAAAGATATTCAAAGTGGACGTAGGCTCTCTCTTAAGCCGAACCACTATAAAATTGCTGTTGTTTACTGTTTTTTCACTATTATCTGCTTATAATCTGTTCCCGAGCTATCGGGTGGTGCTTTCACAATCTCACTTCATACACCGGGGTGTTAACGTTCAAATTTTAGCGTTAACATTTTTGGTGCTTTCACTGAGAAACTAAACTCAGGGGAATTATCATCATTGCTTCACAGAGGTTTGTAGAGAGAATTTCCTTGAAAACCAGAAGTCTATCCGAGATTATGGCTCCTGGAAGGAAGAGTAGATATGTCAGATCTGGGAATATTCAAGAGGGAACCTCCGCTTCCCCTATATCAAATCAAGCCACTCCAGCTGTCGGAGTTACAAAGGAAGAGCTGGATGCTGCAATCTTAGGGCTGAACCAACAGATCAATGCCCAAAATGCACAATTCGATGCTCAGAATGCCCAGAATGCCCTAATTCTGAATAGGTTGAACGATTTGCTTGGGGCAAACCGTCAACCGGCAGGTAATGAAAGGAATTTTGCTTGCAACATTCATGAGGCTGAAGAAAAGAATGCTCCTGAAAGGGCTGCTAGCCCCTTTGAACAAACACTTCCTGAGGTTGGTGGATCTAGAACTCGACATGATGAGGAGTATCTGTCTGGAATGGTCCGACAAATCATGAAAGAGAGTATGCAGAGGGTTGAAGACGAGAAAGAATGGGGTTTCGCCCCAAGTAAAACTCCATTTACTGAGAAAATCTTAAAGGCTGAATTCCCAAGGAAGTGTGTCCCTCCAACCATTCCAGCTTACAAGGGGACAAGTGATCCGAACGAATTCTTATACAAGTATGAGTGGCACATGACAGGTACCAGAGCCTCTGATGAAATAAAGTGCCGATATTTTCCTGTGTATCTCGAAGGCGTAGCTCTGCTTTGGTTCACCAAGCTGCCAGTCCGATCTATCGATCAGTTTTCTGACTTAACCCGGAAGTTCAAGGAGCAGTTCAGACTATACGCTTCAAAAGCCAAAGATATTATGTCATTGTCAAGTTTAGAACAGAATCCGGGTGAAACTATCAGATCTTTCTTGAATCGCTTTAATATAGCGCTGGCTGAGGTAGACAATGCAGAACCACGGATGATCTTGACCTATCTAATGAGGGCCATCGACAAGTCAAGCGAATTTGGGAAATGGCTAAACATGAAGGAACCAAATTCCCTTGAAAAATTCTATAAAAAAGCAGATGAATTCATGCGCTTGGAAAGCCGTCCCGCACCGGTAAAGGCAGTGCTGGAAAAAGCTGAAGATAACACTGTTGCTCCACGCAAGAATGAATCTGTAGGGCAAAAAAGGGAAAATAACAATGGGAAGAAACAGAGTAATCTGAAGAAGCCCCGATCCTTCAAGCCATCAGAATATACTCCTTTATCAGATACGCCGGAGCGTATCTACCTTGCCACTAAAGATTCTATTGACTTTCCTAAACCTCCTCCGCTAAGGACCGGGAAAAAGGCTATACATTGTGGGAAGTTCTGCCGCTTCCATAATCAACCCGGTCACGAGACCGACGAATGCCGCCAGTTGAAAAATCTGATTGAAGAGTTGCTAAGGGAAAACAAACTGCAGCAATTTGTGAAAAAGAATAGCAACAATCCTGCTTCATCTAGTCGGGGGCAACAGACTCCTACTCATCAGCCTAGGACGAGTGAGAAGGCTGCAGAGCATGAATCTGGAAGGCCCATTATCAATGTCATTACAGGAGGACCTCACCCAACAGGCAGAAGCTGGGGTGAGATGGAAAGGTATACCCGAGCTTTAAAGTATGTACCGACCGAGGAAGATGTATTCGTTTTGGAAGGTGCTACGCCCTTGAAGCAACAAAGAACTTTTGATGATGATATTGTGTTCAAAGCTAGGGATTCCGCAGGTATTGAAGCTCCTACCTTGGATCCCCTAGTCATCTCGGCTGGTATCGGGTCAGCTATTGTCAGAAGAGTTCTCATTGATTGTGGCGCATCCTGCAATATCCTCTTCAAGAAAACATTCGACCAAATGAAGATTCCTATGGCTGATGTGCAAGCCTCATCGCAGAAAATTGCTGGTTTCACTGGGGAGCCAAAGCAGCCGGTAGGAACCATTGATTTGTTTGTGGAACTTGGAGAAGGAGAGAGAAAAGTGGTCCGCAAGCAGACTTTTGCGATTGTCGACGAATTTTCTACTTACAATGCTTTCCTTGGCCGTCCAACTCTCGCAGCATTCAAAATTGTTTTAGCCCCGTGGTGCCTCACCATTAAATTCCCCACAGATAATGGAGTGGGAGTTACAAAAGGGGATCAAAATGCGGGGCGAGAATGTTATCTAACAGAGCTACGAGAAACCAGAAAAAGAGAAATGGGAAAGAATGCGGCAGCCCCAGTCCGCATCGAAGAACCAGCCTTGTAGCAATTACAGTCCGCATCAAAATCAACATCACATCGAAATCGAGTCATCCGATCGAAACTGGAACGAAACTCAAGACAAAAAAACCACCTCGCCGCCGATGAATGCCTCCACCTGACGCCAAACTGCTGTAACCCAAGACAAGCCACAAACCACCGAAGCTTTTCCCCCCTAAGCGGTTTGTTCCGATGCATTGACGTCATCAAACTGGCCAATGATTCCAACCCACACTAAAACAGAAATGCAACCCTACATCGCCTCTTCACGACCACCACGGCCTTCGATAACAACCTCTACCATTTTTCCAAAGATCACTATACCCATGGCCATCTCTGACAACAATTTCGTGCTTCAATTCGATGCCGATCAACGGCAATGTCCAAAATTCCCAAAAACGATTAACTTCGGATAACTCCTCGAACCAAAAACTAAAAATCAAAATCTTCACACCTAAATTCACAATTTCCTACCCTGAATTTATTTATGAAATCTAATTGTGAAATTATTTTCATAAAATTTTGGCCGATTTATGATTTTCCACGGTATTTCCTTATTTCTGAGTCCATTATTGAATTAAAATTCTTGGATTCATTTTTAATACTGATATCAGGTTGTTATACTCATTTTTTATTCAAGGATCTAAGTTAAAAATTTCTTTTATCTAGCGTTATGCATTATATTTGATATAGAACCTGAGTTTCACTGAGATCTATATGCTAACAACACAAGCGTGCTTTAATTTACAGCAGGGTTTAAAACCAGTTTTTCAGTTGAAAATAATCCTGCAAATTCATATCATTTATTCTACCATTTCAAATATTTTTCATATAAGTCAGCATGAAATCAGATTTTGAATTAAAAACTGTTTTAATTAAAGTGTTTACTCACATTTAAAAATGAACAAAGCTTGAAAAATACAGTATGGCAGAGACAAATATATTTATATATATACAGGTCTTACACTTAATACTCTTTAACATATGAGTTTATACATGCAAACCTATATTCATACTTTACTCAAAAGACCAAGCATCAGATCAAATATTAAAGGGTGAAATTTACTCACCTGAACTGGTTGAGTTGCAGAAGTTTGCATTTGAACTTAAGACTCAGTTGCATGTTTGATTTTAAAAACTTCCATCTTGTTTTCTGCATTGCTCCCTGATTTATAACTGGATGCAAGTTTCCAGAACAAAAATGCAGGCCTGGTTGATATTTCAGTTGCATGTAGGTTTGGTTGTTATAGGATGATGATCAGTTCTATTTCCAAATTTTAAGAAAAAGGGTTTCAGGTTTATACTCCAAGTTTTGAAGATGACTTCAGATGGTAGTAGCTTGATTTGGTTAGATGAAGTATGAATTTTAGATTTGGTTTGAGAGGGGATTTGCAGGATTTGTTTTTGAACATAAATTTTTTCTGTTCGAATTTTGATTACAGATCTATGTTCTCAAATTTGTTTTGAGTTAATGTTTTCAGCATTGTTCTTAGCTTAAGATTTAGAGAAGAAAATGAATGAAGGAATTTTTTTTTATATTATAGGCTGAAATGTTGATTTAAATGAAAATAAAAACTAAATTAACAAATGCCACTTGTCCCATATGCTAACATTTGTCAATTTACTATGCTAACCACTTAACACATGACCTTTAAGGTTAATTAGTTATAATTAAATGTTAATTGGTATTTATAATTAAAAGTTAATAAAAGCTTTTAACAAAAATTAATTAGTTTTTAATGCTTAATTATATATAGATAATTTTTAAAGAATAAAACCAAGTATAATTATAAAATAAAACAATACACATGTCTATTATTTGAAAATAACCTTTTAGATAATTTAAATAGGATTTATAAAAGAGGTTGTAAGTTACTTGTCGTTTAAATGAATGAATGTTTCATTTATAAATTGTATTTTAAACTTCATATCTAATTTACAAATCATATTTATTAATCAATGTAATTTTTTTTTACAAAGAAAATAAAGTAAACCTTATTATTAATCTTATTTTGACTTAAACTTATGCTAAAATCAATTTAAACAATTTATCTTAACAATTTTAAAACTATATAGTTATTTATTAAAGTAAGATTATTAAATTTATATTTCCAAAAATTTTGGGATATCACATTCCTCCCCCCTTAGAATCTTTTCGTCCTCGAAAAGGTACGAAGCCAGAATTTATTAAAATGCTTAAAACCCTATAAATTTTCTTTGAAACACTTTTAAAATCTGTATAATATTGTCAAAATATGTTTTATAAAAATACTTTTATAACTCGATGTCTTAACAAGTCCATCCTCGTTCTCATAGAAATTCGGTCATACGTTGATCAGGCGTAAGACTGAAAATCTATAAATACTTAGCAGACTCATTTTCAATATCCAGTGAAAATACTTGGAAAATAATTTTATTGAGAATATAGAAAATAGTTTTTGAAAATAGAGGATATATCTTTGGTGAGGATGCTCTGGAAATCATCACCCCCATCCATGGTCGTAGTTAACCCGATGGTTACGTTGCCGTCCCGACAAAATCCACAGATAACTGTAGGCCTCCGCGCCCCACGATTACACCATGGAACCTGCTATAGATCGCAGCTACAATTGGGGTTAATTAGCAATCGCAGCAAAAACCCATATAACTGTAGGCATCAGCGCCCTCGAATTTCGCTGCCAAAAATGAAACTTCTCTACTCCACTCGACCATAGATCGCAGTCTACCGATGTTGCGTTGCCTTCCCGGCGAAATCAAGTGTAGACCGCTGACACTCATCCTCCACACGATTTTCGCTATGGTCCCCACAGTAGATCGCAGTGACATCGAGTAACACTGTCGTCACAGCATAACCCAAATGCCCCTGTAGGCATCATCGCCCTCGACTTTCGCTATCCAATAATCCTCAGGAACTAGTTTTGCCCGGACTCCTCACAGGATCAACTTTAGAACCCCCCTTGGAGCTCAAGGCAGCACCACCCAGTGGTACTCCTAAGAAGTCCATTTCAAGGGAGCGCCTTTTTCCCTAGAGCCATCATCAAAACATTTTATACTATACATATATAGTATCTTTAAATCATACACCTAGTATGATGTCATACAAAGCTTCTTTACTCAAAATCGATTATTCCAAAATCGATAATTCTCAAATTTGGCTTTCCAAATTCAACATTGATTTTACCCAAAAATCAAAAGCCTTTCCAAATCCATAGGTTCCCAAAACCTTTTTCCAAAATCCTCATAAGATCCTTTATATATATATATATATATATATATATATACACACACACACATTCAGATATATAAAATCTTTTAAAACTTTGGATCATTTCAAACTTGTATAAACTCCTTTTATACTTCAAACATTTCCAAAAACCCTTTTCTTCTGGCAAAAGATTCAACAAGGGGAGAATCATTTTATAAAATAAAGATATTTAACTCTGTTTACTCAAAATCAAATATTCAAATTTGATTACTCTTTTCAATATCAATTTCATTCAAATCCGTACGATGTACACATATCATTCGTACGCTATACCAATCTGATCTCTTACTCGATCACACAATTTCATTTCTGTAACAACCCGCATATTTATCGATTTTATATTTAAATAGTTTATTTAAATATTTTATCGTTAGTCGGATTTTAGTCCGAAAAGCTAATTTTTGCAAACAGCCGAATTAGGACTCGAGACCACTTCCATTGAGTTCAAAATGCCGTTTGCGACCTTTTTGAGTATAAGCTTCGATATGTTTCGAGATAGTTGATTTTTGCTACTTTTTCCCGCTTATGACTTTGGTTTGGACTGCACCCTTATTAGCTCAGCCCAACCCCCCCTTCTCTTCATAACTTCTCCTCTTTTCTTAAACACTCAAGCTTTAGCAACAATGGTGTAAGAGAATGGGAAATTAAAACTCCAAAACCCTAGTCTTCATTAGCAAATCCAACTTCTAGCTCCAAATTCAAGTGAACCCATTGGTAAGCATCTCCTTCTTCTTCTCCAACTCATTCTCTCTTTGATTTCAGAAAATTCCTAAAACTAATTTAGGAAATGTTTCTCTTTTAAGCTTAGATTCAAGCTTCTAGTGTTGAGATTGAAGAGGGATTGATCTTAGCTTGTTCTTAAAGCTTCTCCTTCATTGATTTGGGTTCAAAGTTGAGATTTTTATCTCACATCTTTGTCTATAATTATCTTCGATTGTTAGGTATGAATTCCTAATGTTTAGTCGTGTGCAATTGATTTTGGTTTGGATTGATTTCGTGTATATTCCAATTTTTGGTGTTTTGGTCTAATTTATGAAAATCCTATTATGGATATTTGGACATTGATATTTGAGGCGTATCGAAGAGCTGTTTAGGCTGGGTTGTTGTTCGACGTAATTCCCTAGTCATCGCCATTTGCTCGTTCGATCGTTTCCGATATTCGTTTGGCCATTTTTGGCCTAGGTTCAGTGAATGCCCTGAACCCTTCATTCAGACGTCTGAAACGTAATATTCAGACGTCTGAATATTGTTCTGGGAAGATTTCTATTCCCAGATTCAGACTTCTGAATATATGGTTTCAGACGTCTGAATTGGTTCATTTGGAACCAGAAAGAAAATAGGCTAAAAAGTGCCTATTTCAGACGTCTAGATCCAAGGATTCAGAAGTCTGAATTCTGTCTTTGGAAAATATTTATTTTCCATATTCAGACGTCTGAATCCTTGATTTCAGACGTCTGAATCAGCACTATTTTGCCTATTTGCCTATTTGCTTGAGAATTCCAATTAAATCGATTCGTGATGATCCTATTTGTTGTTATCATTTATTATGACTTTGATGACTCCTTTTTAGGGATTTTTGAATATCCATTTCGATGGATTCTTTATCGGTTTCTTTCGATTTTATTCACATCTTCGAATGTGAATTTTACTGATTGATTGTTCTTACAATCTTCTTTGTGATTTGTCACTTTAAAAATATAAAGGTTTTCTATACTAGTAGTAAATATCAAAACTCTTTCTTCAAATGATTTCAACACTATTTTATTACAAAGCTCATTTTCTCAAACCGACTTCTAATGTATTAGTATATACAAACCTTTACCTCGCTCATATGAGAAATCTAATTAAACGACTTAGTAAAACAAGTGGTATGAAACGCTTGCGTTTACTTCGTCGGTTAATTCTTGGACTTGTTCGATTGAATCTCTTTTGACAATTTTCTAGTAGAGGTCTACAACTTGTTCGTAAATATTTAAGTTAAGCTAGTGGTTATGGGACATGAAGCTAAGCTCATATATTTACTAGCTTATTGTAATTGACACTTCTCGGTGATCATGACGATCATTTTATGTTTTAGACTAGCATTGTGCGATGTCCTTTTGATTCGGTTCATCGGGCGTCACGCTGTACGACGTCGATGCTCCAAATTATTTGATACATTGGATGTACCGTTTGCACTACATCAATGTCTTTGCTTTTGATACATTGGATGTACCATTTGCACTACATCAATGTCTTTGTTTTTGATACATTGGATGTACCGTTTGCACTACATCAATGTCTTTGCTTTTGATACATTGGATGTACCGTTTGCACTACATCAATGTCTTTGGTTTTGCTACATTGGATGTACCGTTTGCACTACATCAATGTCTTTGCTTTTGATACATCGGATGTACCGTTTGCACTACATCAATGTCTTTGCTTTTGATACATCGGATGTACCGTTTGCACTACATCAATGTCTTTGCTTTATGATTCATTGGATGTACCGTTTGCACTACATCAATGTCTTCGCCATCCTTTTCTTGTGATTTCTGGATTTCGTGTGTTGAATTCTGGAATTTATTTTTCACCAACTTTTACGATTGGCATTGATCTATATGTCATTTATTGTGGCACGGTGAAGGAAATTAGGAGTATGACATTCATTTTTATCTTTGAGAAGATCTTTGTGATATTGATTAATCTCTTATTGATTTTTCAATTATTTATTTATCACCGCTTGGCATTGTGATTATTATACGTTTAGTCATATCTCTTATTCTATATCATTTCATCTGATATTTATAGCTAGACTGATCCGTTTATTATTTTCTTCTTAAATAATACTCGGGTCAGACTGAGATTTTACAGGTGCTTCTGCTTGACTCCTTATCGGACTATCATCCCGACTTTTGGTTAACTACTTAGATTAGCAGTTTTTGTTGTATACACTTGAGATATGGACTCATAGTTGTATTCTTTTGTATAGCACGTGTGGCTATCCTTTTGTATTATTATGGATCTTTTTGACCACTATTCTGATGAACACTTTTATGTGTAATATTCATATCTTATTCCGCCTTTGTGATATGAATTATCTGCGACTGATTTGTGTTATATTTATTTCTATATTTTTTTCTGAAGATATTACAGCCATTGTGTAGTAGCTTTGAGTTTGTGTCGGTATGTCGGATTGTTATACTATTTGACATACCAATGCTTACGCAAAGCAATTACACGGATGGTCGCTCCTCAATAGCCTTATTCTCCGTGCTACTTGACAGTATTCACCGTAATGTTCTTGGCTAGCGTGGGTATAGAGGTGGGGCGTCACAACTTGGTATCAGAGCCAAACTTCAGAACAATGTAGAATAAATTAACAAGGATCATCGTCCTAAGTCCATCTTAGGAGTCGTGCCTTAGGATTTAATTCGTGTCTTCGTACCGATTCATCTCATTTTCTTTATGATTCCTTGTTTTATCAATCAAGTTTGATTGAAATTTATTTTGAGAATAACTTTTTCCTCTTCTTTCTTTCTTTCTTAAAGAAGAGAAATGGTTAGACCTGGCCGTCCCAGCGCCGGTCAATCTAGTGCTACTCCCCAGGATGGAGTATTTATGTCTGCCCAGCAGCTTCTAGATCTTGTTAAGAATGCTCAAGCAGCCGGTCCCACTCCAGAGCCTACTCATCCTAGATCCGGTTTTGCACGCTTGTGCAGAGACTATACCGATTTGGGTGGAAGGCCATTCAGGGGGTCCGAGAGTGTTATAGAAAGTCAAGCTTGGCTTAAATCATGCGATCGCATCTTTTCTCGCATGAACCTTATTGATCTACATCGAGTTCAAGTAGCTTCTAGCATGCTCCAAGAAAGAGCATTGGATTGGTATGAGCTTTTAATTTCTGAAATCGTTGAAGCGGATCTCACTTGGGAGCAATTTCGGGAAAGATTCGAATTGAAATTTGTGCCGGAGGCTGAGAAAGTAACGTTAGCCCGGCGTTTCATAGACCTTGTTCAAGGTGAATCTTCTGTGACAGACTATGTCGCATCTTTCGAATCTCTGTCCAAATACGGGGTTGAATACATCAACACCCCATTGAAGAAAAATCAGAGGTTTGTCTATGGCTTGAATAAGAATCTTAAGAAGCAATTACTCCTGAAACTTGAGGTTTCATTTGATCAGCTTATATATATCACTCTTCGCCTTGAAGAGACCGATAGAGAAGGTGATGTTGAAGTTGGCGTGCCCAACAAAACTTCAACAATAACATGAAGAGGCCTATCAAATTCAAAGGCCCAAATCCCAACAAGAAAGGGAGGCAAGAAACCCCGGTAGCAAAAGCACCTACCTCTAGTCGTGGACAATGCTACAATTGTGGTTCCGTGAACCACTATGCAAGGGAGTGTCCGAGACCCCTCTTTTGTCGTTATTGCAAAGGTTCGGGTCATCTTTTATCTTCGTGTCCTAAGCATCCAAGCAAGAGAGAAGGAAAGCTGCAAGCCCCTGGCAACTCTTCTCTTGGTCAAGGTATTTTCATTTAATCCTTGATGGCATTGTTTTATTTCGTGAACTTTCTATTTGAGTTCTTTTTGATATGGGTTCATCTCATTGTTTTTATATCAAAAGAACTTGTAGATTCTTTTCTTTGAATATTTTGGGCTTGATAACTTCTTTGAGAGCAGCGAATCCGGATGGTTGATCTGCAAAATTCAATTTGCTTTCTATTGATGTCGAAATTATTTTATGTGATTTATCTTTCCGAGCCGATATTTTTACTTAGGCTTCGGAATTGATTTTTGTAAGGATTGGCTTAATCGTTGTGAAGCCCATATCCTATTTTCTCGTGTGGACTATTCCTCTTCGACATTTTCAATCTGTTAAGCAGATTTCTATTTTTCCTTTATGATTTTGATTCCAACTTGATGGCATCATTTTATTCCTTAAGCCCACTTATAAGGAAAGTGATATTTCTCTCATTCATGTAGTTAGAGAAATTATTCGTTATTTTTAAGCTTGTCTTAGGATTATCACCTAAGTAATCTTTTGTGTGGTGCTAAGGTCTTTTCAGTTTGACCTTGCCACCGATTTTCATTTGGCTACGAGTCGCGTGAGTTAGCATTCCACTTACGCACTCCGCACTAGTTACGATTCTAATGAATGACTTATTTTGTCATTCAATTTGTCCAGCTTATTTCATCCATTTTATATATCAAATATTCTACCAATATTTCGATGAGACCGTTCTTTTATTTATTGATTTTTGGATGAAAATAGCAATTTAAAATTTTGCAAAATCTTTTTCATAAGATTTATTTAGAAGTATAACCGGGTTTTTGTTCTTAAAATGAACAAAGAATATTCTTAGAAGTTTTTGAGAAACATGTTTATCATATAGAAGATGATTTTGTGATTATATTGCCCGTTGAGTGCTTTAAGAATTCTGGTCGACGCGCTTGATCAACGTTATCGATAGGAATTTCCTAAACGCTTTGATGAGACAATCATACATAGTATATTAACTTGAAAATAGTAAATTTTTCTAGAATGATTATTACATAATGATAAATGTAATTTTGAAAGTTTTAACTTTTCAGAAAGAAGACTATTTAAAAGAATTCTTTCTTTTCGATACTCTTGTTCTTGTGATTCCCGAGGGGGAACCAAGACTTTATCTTTTGTACCAATGCTTATCGTATTGGTTTGGATGCCGTTCTCTTACATAAGATAACGTGCTATCACTTGTGCTTCTAAACCATTAAAAGCCGATTGAGACTAGGTATGCCACTCATGATCTAGTGCTCGCGGCTATTGTTTTCGCTTTTGGAGTTTGGCATCATCATTTTTGGATGAGAAATCTGTTCTCTACCCTGATCATAAATCTTTGGAATAATTATTTTCTCATAAGGAACTTCATGTCGACTCGAGTTCCTGGCATTTTATGGTCTTGATATTCTTTTATTCCCGAAAGGGAAATCGCGTTGCCAACGCGTTTTGTCGTAAGCAACAAGTGGTTGTTTCTTTGATGATGGCCAAATGAAATTATCTTTTTACCAAGTTCATGGGGCGTTTTGATGTACTTCGTTTTATTGAGTTTCATCTCGTTTCTTTTATGAACTTGCGTCCGTTGTTCTTTTATGGTGTTCGGTTCATCGGATGTACCGTTTTTGAACTACATCGATGTCCTGACTTTTTGGTTCATTGGACGTACCGTTTTTGTACTACGTCGGTGTTCCAAATTATTCGAGTTTCTAGTTTCTCGGGCGTACCGTTTCTGTACTACGCCGTTACACTGGCTCAATTTTCTGCTATTCTTGAAGTTTTTACGTCTTTTAACTATGGAAATGGTTTAGGGTTTTCTATTTTTTTCTTGAGCCCGGTGATATTGAGGAAATTGAAGTTTCACCATATTTGACTTATGAGCAACATTCTATTCGCATCATTGCTTCGGAGGTTGAGTGTCATCGAAATAAAGATGTTCTTTTTGTGAGAGTTCAATGGTTGTCAAATCCTAAGGATTGCTCTTGGGAATCCTGAGAATTCATCGAACGATCCCGTTCAGGCTAACTCTTTCATGCTCCTTATGGTGAACTTTCTATTTCAAATTTTCTTTTGTGTTGATATGCTTCTATGGTTGTTACTTTTTATTTTCTTCTTAAGTATTGCGAGGACGCAATTTCTTTAAGGAGGGGAGTCTGTAACAACCCGCATATTTATCGATTTTATATTTAAATATTTTATTTAAATATTTTATCGTTAGTCGGATTTTAGTCCGAAAAGCTAATTTTTGCAAACAGCCGAATTAGGACTCGAGACCACTTCCACTGAGTTCAAAATGTCGTTTGCGACCTTTATGAGTATAAGCTTCGATATGTTTCGAGATAGTTGATTTTTGCTACTTTTTCCCGCTTATGACTTTGGTTTGTACTACACCCTTATTAGCTCAGCCCAACCCCCCTTCTCTTCATAACTTCTCCTCTTTGCTTAAACACTCAAGCTTTAGCAACAATGGTGTAAGAGAATGGGAAATTAAAACTCCAAAACCCTAGTCTTCATTAGCAAATCCAACTTCTAGCTCCAAATTCAAGTGAACCCATTGGTAAGCATCTCCTTCTTCTTCTCCAACTCATTCTCTCTTTGATTTCAGAAAATTCCTAAACCTAATTTAGGAAATGTTTCTCTTTTAAGCTTAGATTCAAGCTTCTAGTGTTGAGATTGAAGAGGGATTGATCTTAGCTTGTTCTTAAAGCTTCTCCTTCATTGATTTGGGTTCAAAGGTGAGATTTTTATCTCACATCTTTGTCTATAATTATCTTCGATTGTTAGGTATGAATTCCTAACATTTATTTGTGTGCAATTGATTTTGGTTTGGATTGATTTCGTGTATATTCCAATTTTTTGGTGTTTTGGTCTAATTTATGAAAATCCTATTATGGATATTTGGACATTGATATTTGAGGCGTATCGAAGAGCCGTTTAGGCTGGGTTGTCGTTCGACGTAATTCCTTTGTCATCGCTATTTGCTCGTTCGATCGTTTCCGATATTCGTTTGGCCATTTTTGGCCTAGGTTCAGGGAATGCCCTGAACCCTTCATTCAGACGTCTGAAACGTAGTATTCAGACGTCTGAATATTGTTCTGGGAAGATTTCTATTCCCAGATTCAGACGTCTGAATATATGGTTTCAGACGTCTGAATTGGTTCATTTGGAACCAGAAAGGAAATAGGCTAAAAAGTGCCTATTTCAGACGTCTGGATCCAAGGATTCAAACGTCTGAATTCTGTCTTTGGAAAATATTTATTTTCCAGATTCAGACGTCTGAATCCTTGATTTCAGACGTCTGAATTAGCAATATTTTGCCTATTTGCCTATTTGCTTGAGAATTCCAATTTAAATCGATTCGTGATGATCATATTTGTTGTTATCATTTATTATGACTTTGATGACTCCTTTTTAGGGATTTTTGAATATCCATTTCGATGGATTCATTATCGGTTTCTTTGGATTTTATTCACATCTTCGAATGTGAATTTTACTGATTGATTGTTCTTACAATCTTCTTTGTGATTTGTCACTTTAAAAATATAAAGTTTTTCTATACCAGTAGTAAATATCAAAACATTTTCTTCAAATGATTTCAACACTATTTTATTACAAAGCTCGTTTTCTCAAACCGACTTCTAATCTATTAGTATATACAAACCTTTACCTCACTCGTATGAGAAATCTAATTAAACGACTTAGTAAAACAAGTGGTATGAAACGCTTGCGTTTACTTCGTCGGTTAATTCTTGGACTTGTTCGATTGAATCTCTTGTGACAATTTTCTAGTGGAGATCTACAATTTGCTCGTAAATATTTAAGTTAAGCTAATGGTTATGGGACATGAAGCTAAGTTCATATATTTACTAGCTTATTGTAATTGACACTTCTCGGTGATCATGACGATCATTTAATGTTTTAGACTAGCATTGTGCGATGTCCTTTTGATTCGGTTCATCGGGCGTCACGCTGTACGACGTCGATGCTCCGAATTATTTAATACATTGGATGTACCATTTGCACTACATCAATGTCTTTGGTTTTGCTACATTGGATGTACCGTTTGCACTACATCAATGTCTTTGGTTTTGCTACATCGGATGTACCGTTTGCACTACATCAATGTCTTTGCTTTTGATACATTGGATGTACCGTTTGCACTACATCAATGTCTTTGTTTTTGATACATTGGATGTACCGTTTGCACTACATCAATGTCTTTGCTTTTGATACATTGGATGTACCGTTTGCACTACATCAATGTATTTGTTTTTGATACATTGGATGTACAGTTTGCACTATATCAATGTCTTTGCTTTTGATACATTGGATGTACCGTTTGCACTACATCAATGTCTTTTCTTTTGATACATTGGATGTACAGTTTGCACTACATCAATGTCTTTGCTTTTGATACATTGGATGTACCGTTTGCACTACATCAATGTCTTTGCTTTTGATACATTGGATGTACCGTTTGCACTACATCAATGTCTTTGCTTTTGATACATTGGATGTACCGTTTGCACTACATCAATGTCTTTGCTTTATGATTCATTGGATGTACCGTTTGCACTACATCAATGTCTTCGCCATCCTTTTCTTGTGATTTCTGGATTTCGTGTGTTGAATTCTGGAATTTATGTTTCACCAACTTTTACGATTGGCATTGATCTATATGTCATTTATTGTGGCACGGTGAAGGAAATTAGGAGTATGACATTCATTTTTATCTTTGAGAAGATCTTTGTGATATTGATTAATCTCTTATTGATTTTTCAATTATTTATTTATCACAGCTTGGCATTGTGATTATTATACGTTTAGTCATATCTCTTATTCTATATCATTTCATCTGATATTTATAGCTAGACTGATCCGTTTATTATTTTCTTCTTAAATAATACTCGGGTCAAACTGAAATTTTACAGGTGCTTCTGCTTGACTCCTTATCGGACTATCATCCCGACTTTTGGTTAACTACTTAGATTAGCAGTTTTTGTTGTATACACTTGAGATATGGACTCATAGTTGTATTCTTTTGTATAGCACGTGTAGCTATCCTTTTGTATTATTATGGATCTTTTTGACCACTACTCTGATGAACACTTTTATGTGTAATATTCATATCTTATTCCGCCTTTGTGATATGAATTATCTGCGACTGATTTGTGTTATGTTCATTTCTATATTTGTTTCTGAAGATATTACAGCCACCGTGTAGTAGCTTTGAGTTTGTGTCGGTATGTCGGATTGTTATACTATTTGACATATCAATGCTTGCGCAAAGCAATTACACGGATGGTCGCTCCTCAATAGCCTTATTCTCCGTGCTAGTTGACAGCATTCACCGTAATGTTCTTGGCTAGCGTGGGTATAGAGGTGGGGCGTCACAGCTTGGTATCAGAGCCAAACTTCGGAACAATGTAGAATAAATTAACAAGGATCATCGTCCTAAGTCCATCTTAGGAGTCGTGCCTTAGGATTTAATTCGTGTCTTCGTACCGATTCATCCCATTTTCTTTATGATTCCTTGTTTTATCAAGCAAGTTTGATTGAAATTTACTTTGAGAATAACTTTTTCCTCTTCTTTCTTTCTTTCTTAAAGAAGAGAAATGGTTAGACCTGGCCGTCCCAGCGCCGGTCAATCTAGTGCTACTCCCCAGGATGGAGTATTTATGTCTGCCCAGCAGCTTCTAGATCTTGTTAAGAATGCTCAAGCAGCCGGTCCCACTCCAGAGCCTACTCATCCAAGATCCGGTTTTGCACGCTTGTGCAGAGACTATACCGATTTGGGTGGACGGCCATTCAGGGGATCCGAGAGTGTTATAAAAAGTCAAGCTTGGCTTAAATCATGCGATCGCATCTTTTCTCGCATGAACCTTATTGATCTACATCGAGTTCAAGTAGCTTCTAGCATGCTCCAAGAAAGAGCATTGGATTGGTATGAGCTTTTAATTTCTGAAATCGTTGAAGCGGATCTCACTTGGGAGCAATTTCGGGAAAGATTCGAATTGAAATTTGTGCTGGAGGCTGAGAAAGTAACGTTAGCCCGGCGTTTCATAGACCTTGTTCAAGGTGAATCTTCTGTGACAGACTATGTCGCATCTTTCGAATCTCTGTCCAAATACGGGGTTGAATACATCAACACCCCATTGAAGAAAAATCAGAGGTTTGTCTATGGCTTGAATAAGAATCTTAAGAAGCCTTTACTCCTGAAATTTGAGGTTTCATTTGATCAGCCTATTGATATCACTCTTCGTCTTGAAAAGACCGATAGAGAAGGTGATGTTGAAGTTGTGCATGCCCAACAAAACTTCAACAATAAAATGAAGAGGCCTATCAAATTCAAAGGCCCAAATCCCAACAAGAAAGGGAGGCAAGAAACCCCGGTAGCAAAAGCACCTACCTCTAGTCGTGGACAATGCTACAATTGTGGTTCCGCGAACCACTATGCAAGGGAGTGTCCGAGACCCCTCTTTTGTCGTTATTGCAAAGGTTCGGGTCATCTTTTATCTTCGTGTCCTAAGCTTCCAAGCAAGATAGAAGGAAAGCTGCAAGCCCCTGGCAACTCTTCTCTTGGTCAAGGTATTTTCATTCAATCCTTGATGGCATTGTTTTATTTCGTGAACTTTCTATTTGAGTTCTTTTTGATATGGGTTCATCTCATTGTTTTTATATCAAAAGAACTTGTAGATTCTTTTCTTTGAATATTTTGGGCTTGATGACTTCTTTGAGAGCAGCGAATCCGGATGGTTGATCCGCAACATTCAATTTGCTTTCTATTGATGTCGAAATTATTTTATGTGATTTATCTTTCCGAGCCGATATTTGTACTTAGGCTTCGGAATTGATTTTTGTAAGGATTGGCTTAATCGTTGTGATGCCCATATCCTATTTTCTCGTGTGGACTATTCCTCTTCGACATTTTCAATCTGTTAAGCAGATTTCTATTTTTCCTTTATGATTTTGATTCCAACTTGATGGCATCATTTTATTCCTTAAGCCCACTTATAAGGAAAGTGTTATTTCTCTCATTCATGTAGTTAGAGAAATTTTCCGTTATTTTTGAGCTTGTCTTAGGATTGTCACCTAAGTAATCTTTTGTGTGGTGCTAACGTCTTTTCAGTTTGACCTTGCCACCGATTTTCATTTGGCTACGAGTCGCGTGAGTTAGCATTCCACTTACGCACTCCGCACTCGTTATGATTCTAATGAATGACTTATTTTGTCATTCAATTTGTCCAGCTTATTTCATCCATTTCATATATCAATTATTCTTCGAATATTTCGATGAGACCGTTCTTTTATTTATTGATTTTTGGATGAAAATAGCAATTTAAAATTTTGCAAAATCTTTTTCATAAGATTTATTTAGAAGTATAACCGGATTTTTGTTCTTAAAATGAAAAAAGAATATTCTTAGAAGTTTTTGAGAAACATGTTTATCATATAGAAGATGATTTTGTGATTGTATTGCCCGTTGAGTGCTTTAAGAATTCTGGTCGACGCGCTTGATCAACGTTATCGATGGGAATTTCCTAAACGCTTTGATGAGACAATCAGACATAGTATATTAACTTGAAAATAGTAAATTTTTCTAGAATGATTATTACATAATGATAAATGTAATTTTGAAAGTTTTAACTTTTCACAAAGAAGACTATTTAAAAGAAATTCTTTCTTTTCGATACTCTTGTTCTTGTGATTCCCGAGGGGGAACCAAGACTTTATCTTTTGTACCAATGCTTATCGTATTGGTTTGGATGCCGTTCTCTTACATAAGATAACGTGCTATCACTTGTGCTTCTAAACCATTAAAAGCCGATTAAGACTAGGTATGCCACTCATGATCTAGTGCTCGCGGCTATTGTTTTCGCTTTTAGAGTTTGGCATCATCATTTTTGGATGAGAAATCTGTTCTCTACCCTGATCATAAATTTTTGGAATAATTATTTTCTCATAAGGAACTTCATGTCGACTCGAGTTCCTGGCATTTTATGGTCTTGATATTCTTTTATTCCCCAAAGGGAAATCACGTTGCCAACGCGTTTTGTCATAAGCAACAAGTGGTTGTTTCTTTGATGATGGCCAAATGAAATTATCTTTTTACCAAGTTCATGGGGCGTTTTGATGTACTTCGTTTTATTGAGTTTCATCTCGTTTCTTTTATGGACTTGCGTCCGTTGTTCTTTTATGGTGTTCGGTTCATCGGATGTACCGTTTTTGAACTACATCGATGTCCTGACTTTTTGGTTCATTGGACGTACCGTTTTTGTACTACGTCGGTGTTCCAAATTATTCGAGTTTCTAGTTTCTCGGGCGTACCGTTTCTGTACTACGCCGTTACACTGGCTCAATTTTCTCTATTCTTGACGTTTTTACGTCTTTTAACTATGGAAATGGTTTAGGGTTTTCTATTTTATTCTTGAGCCCGGTGATATTGAGGAAATTGAAGTTTCACCATATTTGACTTATGAGCAACATTCTATTCGCATCATTGCTTCGGAGGTTGAGTGCCATCGAAATAAAGATGTTCTTTTTGTGAGAGTTCAATGGTTCTCAAATCCTAAGGATTGCTCTTGTGAATCCTGAGAATTCATCGAACGATCCCGTTCAGGCTAACTCTTTCATGCTCCTTATGGTGAACTTTCTATTTCAAATTTTCTTTTGTGTTGATATGCTTCTATGGTTGTTACTTTTTATTTTCTTCTTCAGTATTGCGAGGACGCAATTTCTTTAAGGAGGGGAGTCTGTAACAACCCGCATATTTATCGATTTTATATTTAAATATTTTATTTAAATATTTTATCGTTAGTCGGATTTTAGTCCGAAAAGCTAATTTTTGCAAACAGCCGAATTAGGACTCGAGACCACTTCCATTGAGTTCAAAATGTCGTTTGCGACCTTTTTGAGTATAAGCTTCGATATGTTTGGAGATAGCTGATTTTTGCTACTTTTTCCCGCTTATGACTTTGGTTTGTACTGCACCCTTATTAGCTCAGCCCAAACCCCCCTTCTCTTCATAACTTCTCCTCTTTGCTTAAACACTCAAGCTTTAGCAACAATGGTGTAAGAGAATGGGAAATTAAAACTCCAAAACCCTAGTCTTCATTAGCAAATCCAACTTCTAGCTCCAAATTCAAGTGAACCCATTGGTAAGCATCTCCTTCTTCTTCTCCAACTCATTCTGTCTTTGATTTCAGAAAATTCCTAAACCTAATTTAGGAAATGTTTCTCTTTTAAGCTTAGATTCAAGCTTCTAGTGTTGAGATTGAAGAGGGATTGATCTTAGCTTGTTCTTAAAGCTTCTCCTTCATTGATTTGGGTTCAAAGGTGAGATTTTTATCTCACATCTTTATCTATAATTATCTTCGATTGTTAGGTATGAATTCCTAATGTTTATTCGTGTGCAATTGATTTTGGTTTGGATTGATTTCGTGTATATTCCAATTTTTGGTGTTTTAGTCTAATTTATGAAAATCCTATTATGGATATTTGGACATTGATATTTGAGGCGTATCGAAGAGCCGTTTAGGCAGGGTTGTCATTCGACGTAATTCCTTAGTCATCGCAATTTGCTCGTTCGATCGTTTCCGATATTCGTTTGGCTATTTTTGGCCTAGGTTCAGGGAATGCCCTGAACCCTTCATTTAGACGTCTGAAACGTAGTATTCAGACGTCTGAATATTGTTCTGGGAAGATTTCTATTCCCAGATTCAGACGTCTGAATATATGGTTTCAGACGTCTGAATTGGTTCATTTGGAACCATAAAGGAAATAGGCTAAAAAGTGCCTATTTCAGACGTCTGGATCCAAGGATTCAGACGTCTGAATTCTGTCTTTGGAAAATATTTATTTTCCAGATTCAGACGTCCGAATCCTTGATTTCAGACGTCTGAATCAGCAATATTTTGCCTATTTGCTTGAGAATTCCAATTTAAATCGATTCGCGATGATCATATTTGTTGTTATCATTTATTATGACTTTGATGACTCCTTTTTAGGGATTTTTGAATATCCATTTCGATGGATTCTTTATCGGTTTCTTTGGATTTTATTCACATCTTCGAATGTGAATTTACTGATTTATTGTTCTTACAATCTTCTTTGTGATTTGTCACTTTAAAAATATAAAGGTTTTCTATACTAGTAGTAAATATCAAAACTCTTTCTTCAAATGATTTCAACACTATTTTATTACAAAGCTCGTTTTCTCAAACCGACTTCTAATCTATTAGTATATACAAACCTTTACCTCACTCGTATGAGAAATCTAATTAAACGACTTAGTAAAACAAGTGGTATGAAACGCTTGCGTTTACTTCGTCGGTTAATACTTGGACTTGTTCGATTGAATCTCTTGTGACAATTTTCTAGTGGAGATCTACAATTTGTTCGTAAATATTTAAGTTAAGCTAGTGGTTATGGGACATGAAGCTAAGCTCATATATTTACTAGCTTATTGTAATTGACACTTCTCGGTGATCATGACGATCATTTTATGTTTTAGACTAGCATTGTGCGATGTCCTTTTGATTCGGTTCATCGGGCGTCACGCTGTACGACGTCGATGCTCCGAATTATTTGATACATTGGATGTACCATTTGCACTACATCAATGTCTTTGTTTTTGATACATTGGATGTACCGTTTGCACTACATCAATGTCTTTGTTTTTGATACATTGGATGTATTATTTGCACTACATCAATGTCTTTGCTTTTGATACATTGGATGTACCGTTTGCACTACATCAATGTCTTTGCTTTTGATACATTGGATGTACCGTTTGCACTACATCAATGTCTTTGCTTTTGATGCATTGGATGTACCGTTTGCACTACATCATTGTCTTTTCTTTTGATACATTGGATGTACCGTTTGCACTACATCAATGTCTTTGGTTTTGCTACATTGGATGTACCGCTTGCACTACATCAATGTCTTTGCTTTTGATACATTGGATGTACCGTTTGCACTACATCAATGTCTTTGCTTTTGATACATTGGATGTACCGTTTGCACTACATCAATGTCTTTGCTTTTGATACATTGGATGCACCGTTTTCACTACATCAATGTCTTTGCTTTATGATTCATTGGATGTACCGTTTGCACTACATCAATGTCTTGGCCATCCTTTTCTTGTGATTTCTTGATTTCGTGTGTTGAATTCTGGAATTTATGTTTCACCAACTTTTACGATTGGCATTGATCTATATGTCATTTATTGTGGCACGGTGAAGGAAATTAGGAGTATGACATTCATTTTTATCTTTGAGAAGATCTTTGTGATATTGATTGATCTCTTATTGATTTTTCAATTATTTATTTATCACAGCTTGGCATTGTGATTATTATACGTTTAGTCATATCTCTTATTCTATATCATTTCATCTGATATTTATAGCTAGACTGATCCGTTTATTATTTTCTTCTTAAATAATACTCGGGTCAGACTGAGATTTTATAGGTGCTTCTGCTTGACTCCTTATCGGACTATCATCCCGACTTTTGGTTAACTACTTAGATTAGCAGTTTTTGTTGTATACACTTGAGATATGGACTCATAGTTGTATTCTTTTGTATAGCACGTGTTGCTATCCTTTTGTATTATTATGGATCTTTTTGACCACTACTCTGATGAACACTTTTATGTGTAATATTCATATCTTTTTCCACCTTTGTGGTATGAATTATCTGCGACTGATTTGTGTTATGTTTATTTCTATATTTGTTTCTGAAGATATTACAGCCACTATGTAGTAGCTTTGAGTTTGTGTCGGTATGTCGGATTGTTGTACTATCTGACATATCAATGCTCGTGCAAAGCAATTACACGGATGGTCGCTCCTCAATAGCCTTATTCTCTGTGCTAGTTGACAGCATTCACCGTAATGTTCTTGGCTAGCGTGGGTATAGAGGTGGGGCGTCACAATTTCTGAACTAGTATCGTCCACCCGACTTCCTAGTGCGAACATAGATCTGGTTTCTTGATCAGAAACCATCATTCTCCTTGCATAGCTTAACTATGATAGAGAATATCCAGAACCAATCAACAATCCATATCCAGGTTCGCCGTCGTAAATCGAGTGAAAAATCCCAACTCGGATCGACATACTATCTCGAAATTCTGTGCTCGAATCTGGATCAAATCACTATGCGAATAGAATAACATACGTACACCCTACGTATTTATCTTTATTGGTTATTAGCCAAATTAATTCTCTTTCTATTCACTTTTACTTTAATTTTCATTCACTTATTCACAACCGCTTCAATCCCATTTAGATTATCACCTTTATTTTATCTCGATTGGGTATTTAACCAATAACAGTTTAAACTCTGTCCATTTTAAATTTAGAAAATAGCTTGAAAAGTTAAAAATAAATAAGTAGTTGGAAAATAATTACTAGTTTTTAAAATAGGTGTAAAATAGTTAGAAAATAGTTAAATAATTATAGAAATTTGAGATAATTGCAAAATAATAGTACGATAGTAATTAGTTTTGTAAAATAGTTAAAATATAGTAATTACTTTATAAAACAGTTGGAAAATTGTTAAACAGTTTCAACAATATTTGTAAAACAAGTATAAGATAGTTTGGCTTTTAAAGGAAATGTTGTATATATAATGAATAGCTTGGAAAAATAGGTTTATATTAAAATAATTTATATATAAAATAATCCAGAGTCAAAACAGTTAAATTCCCAATCTCCATTCCAAATCATTTCAATTTAAATTCTACTTCCATTTAAATTGACCCAATTCCAATTTAAATAATTTCAATTTCCATTGAAATTTATCCAACCCCAATTCAAGTAGAATTAATCTCAGTTTCTTTCCAAATTTAAATTTATTTAACCTTGATCTCAGTTTCTACTAATTCAAATAAAATTCAACTGAACTAGTTCCAATTCCAATTCATTTCAACTCCAGTTTGAATTAATCCCAATATCAAACCCCATTTCCAAAACAAGTTGAATTATTCTTGATTTCCTCCCAGATTTAATTCAAATTCCATTTGAATTTAAAATTATTCAACTTTAATTACAAATTCCAAATTATTCAAATAAATCTGGACTGATTTCAAATTGAATCCACTTCAATTCAAATTGATTCAAATTAATCCAATTCAAATTTTCCATTTGAATTTTATACTCATACCTCCTCAATCACAATTTCAATTACTTCAAATCAAATTCAATTTGAACTAATTTCAATTCAAATTCCAGATTTAAACCATCTCAAATTATATAAATTCGAGTTAAATTTACTAAGGTTGGTTTAACCTTTTAAACCAAGTTAACCTTTATTAAAAGCTTTTAAACAACTTAATTTTGAGTCACATTCTCAAAATTCCATTTTAAATTATCTCTATAATGGATATATTACCACACTTCACCTCTCATTCATTGAAACAAATCCAATTCACAATTTAAAGATTATTAATAACAATAGGACGATATCATCCAATTCATCTTAAAACATCCATCAATTTCCAATTTCCAGATCTCAAACCCATTTTGAGATCACACAAACTCCCAATTCAGATTAACCATTTGACTTCCCAAATTAAATTCCAATTCCATCTTGAAATTCCCAAATCATGTTGATCATTAGAACTTATTTAACTTTTTCCCAAGTTAAACTCAATTCACTTAATCCAGTCAACCTTACCCAATTTGAACTTCCTTTTCAAATTTTAAACTTCACATAAATAATCTTCCCACTTATTAAGTTCAAAAACTTATCACTTTGGGTATCATATCTTATCCTAAATTGAAAACTTAATATTTAGAGTTTATTTCAAATTATCCTTGATATCATGTATATCCATACATATATACATATTTATTTCTTTAAATTAATTACATCATTAATTAATCCCAATTAATCACATTCGGTAATTAACTTATTTTTTTTAATTACCTTCATTAAGTAATTGTCCTTTAAATTGCTTATCTCTAGTTACTTCATTAAGTAACTCCCTCTATAACTTACATTCTTTCTAATTCACAGGTTATTCTCCTTTATAAAAGGTTACTTCCTTAAAACATGTAATTGTTTATTGAAGAACAATCATTCCATTATTAAACACAATAACTATCTATTTATTTGGGTTGAAACCAATTCTAATTTCAATTTAATTTGAAATACTTCTCCAATTCAAGATTTCAATTTTAGTTTGAATCCATTTCAAACTTATGCTTATTTAATCTTAATTTGGTTGTATTATATTACTTCTTAATTCTTACTATTACTTTTAGTTTAATTAATGCTACAATCAATTCCCTTAATATTTTATTAGAAAGAAATATTGCTTTATATATCAAAATATATATTCTTACATAAAATCATTTAAAATCTCTATATAAGAAAATAACAAGTACGCTCTCTCATATATACACTCAACTCATTCTAGGGTATCACTCACCCTATCCTTAATGAGCAATACCATTAGAGTCAAGGTTCTCGCTTAACCTTCAGCTTTGATACCAAATGTAATGACCCGGAAATTCCGACCCCGAAATTTCCAGTTAGTTATGAAAAGAAGAAAGAGAAAGAAGAAGAAACAGAAAACTCAAACTCAGAATCTCACATTCGCAGCGGATAAAATATAATAACAAATAAAATAACAGTTTACAAAGAAGAAACTATATCAGTACATTTACATTTTTACATCAGAGTTGCAACAATTACATAACATTGGACAGTTTAAAACAACATGTCCAGATATACAACTATAATAAATACAGCGGGTATGCTCCATACGTTCCTGCTATCCAACTCGCCTCCTGAGCTCCAAAACGTCCTCACCTGGAAATCTGTAATACTCGGTCTGACCCGAGCATTACATCGAAGTAACACCCGGGTCAGGCTGGAAACCAGCGTGAGTAAACTCATCTAGCATGAAATACCAAAATATACAACTTATATAAACCCGGGGTAACTCGGGAACTTGTATCAATTTACAACTTCACAAGTCATTATTGACATTACTTAAATCACATATCAATTTCTAAGTATCATAACTTAGATTAAATGGTCCAATCACTTTAATCACTCCATTTCATTCTATTGATTCCACACAACAAATTATAAAGAATCGAAGTGGTTTCGGGTATTAACTAATACCCGACCCCGGTCTCTTCGAATCCAATGTCAACTTAACTTAAATTGTTCAAGTGAAATACAATTCTACTTAAAATACAGGATGTCACAATAATTTATCATCAATAGATACCACACCTTCACAGTTTAAATCAAACATATCATAGCACACAACATCACGAACCACCTATTACGGATAATAATTAATCAAAGGCTTCCATATCATTCAGTTTATCCCTTAAATTAATTACACAAATTAATTTATTCTTAACCAAATACAGTAATTAACCTTTAATTATCTCATTCATTAATTATTAACCATAATTATTAATCACCCTTGATTAATAACATCCAGTAATTAACTACCCTTAATTACTTTCATTTCAAAAATTAATTACCCATAATTAGTTATCTCATTTAATTCCCTGATTAATTCCATAGGAATATAACTCAAATTACTTCCATCATCAGCATCTCTAATTACATCCAGTAATTCCGTTAATTACTTCCTTAAGTAATTACACATCCATTAATTACGAATTAATTAATACTTAATCACTGATTAATTAATCTTTAATTATTTAATTAATCAAGTGTTAACTGCAATCTTCGTTAATCCTTAATCATATGATTAATCAATTCGTAATCATTAATTAAAATCTAATTAATAATCATTAATTATTCTCTAATTAATCCCTTAACAGATTAATCCTATAATTAATTAATTTATAATTCTTAATTATTATTAACTAGTCAATAGTTAATCTTTAACTTCTTTTTTTAATTAACTTTTATAATTAATCAATCAATTAATCAATTACTCCTTAATTACTTTAATCAATTAATCAATTATTAAATCACTCAAATCCTAATAATTTCTAAGATAACCCATTAATAAAAAAATTCATTCAAATCTTCTTTTAATAAATCTTAGAATTAAAACATCATTAACCTACTAACTTAAAATCTTAGGTTATTTAAGTTAAATAGCTTTTAAGAGAATTGGTTTTCACCTTGATTTTTTTTTTGCTAAACTTCAAACTTGAAGACATTCTCTTCCTTTGACCCGAGTCAAGCCCCAAACAAAAAAAAACTCAACATTTCAACTTGTCTTAATTTTACAGTAGTTACTAGACAAAACAAACAACCTAAAACTTGAGATAATCACCTAAACAACACGGGTCATTACCGAAGTAAATCAGCTTCCCTCCTACTTGGAGTCGATCATTGAAAAACACGAGAGCTTCTTCGGGTTTCTCTCGTCTTCTCCGACCCTATAACCCAAAGCACAACGAAACCACAAACGTGCACATGTACGTGCACGAGAACTCCGGCCACTACCGACCAACGTTGCGACCATCTCGCCAAACCTTACACGAACCCAGCTCGTCAAAATCAACATCACAACGAAATCGAGTCACTCGATCGAAAATGGAGCGAAACTCAAGACAAAAAAACCACCGAAGCTTTTCCCCCCTAAGCGGTTTGTTCCGATGCATTGACGTCATCAAACTGGCCAATGATTCCAACCCACACTATAACAGAAACGCAACCCTACATCGCCTCTTCAAGACAACCACGACCTTCGATAACAACCTCCACCATTTTTCCAAAGATCACTATAACCATGGCCATCTCTGACAACAATTTCGTGCTTCAATTCGATGCCGATCAACGGCAATGTCCAAAATTCCCAAAAACGATTAACTTCGGATAACTCCTCGAACCAAAAACTAAAAATCAAAATCTTCACAACTAAATTCACAATTTCCTACCCTGAATTTATTTATGAAATCTAATTGTGAAATTATTTTCATAAAATTTGGCCGATTTATGATTTTCCACAGTATTTCCTTATTTCTGAGTCCATTATTGAATTAAAATTCTTGGATTCATTTTTAATACTGATATCAGGTTGTTATACTCATTTTTCATTCAAGGATCTAAGTTAAAAATTTCATTTATCTAGCGTTATGCATTTTATTTGATATAGAACCTGAGTTTCACTGAGATCTATATGCTAACAACACAAGCATGCTTTAATTTACAGCAGGGTTTAAAACCAGTTTTTCAGTTGAAAATAATCCTGCAAATTCATATCATTTATTCTACCATTTCAAATATTTTTCATATAAGTCAGCATGAAATCAGATTTTGAATTAAAAACTGTTTTAATTAAAGTGTTTACTAACATTTAAAAATGAACAGAGCTTGAAAAATACAGTATGGCAGAGACAAATATATTTATATATATACAGGTCTTACACTTAATACTCTTTAACATATGAGTTTATACATGCAAACCTATATTCATACTTTACTCAAAAGACAAAGCATCAGATCAAATATTAAAGGGTGAAATTTACTCACCTGAACTGGTTCAGTTGTAGAAGTTTGCATTTGAACTTAAGACTCAGTTGCATGTTTGATTTTAAAAACTCCATCTTGTTTTCTGCATTGCTCCCTCATTTACAACTGGATGCAAGTTTCCAGAACAAAAATGCAGGCCTAGTTGATATTTCAGTTACATGCAGGTTTGGTTGTTATAGGATGATGATCAGTCCTATTTCCAGATTTTAAGAAAAAGGGTTTCAGGTTTATACTCCAAGTTTTGAAGATGATTTCAGATGGTAGTAGCTTGATTTGGTTAGAGGAAGTATGAATTTTAGATTTGGTTTGAGAGGGGATTTGCAGGATTTGTTTTTGAACATAAATTCTTTTCTGTTTGAATTTTGATTACAGATCTATGTTCTCAAATTTGTTTTGAGTTAATGTTTTCAGCATTGTTCTTAGCTTAAGATTTAGAGAAGTAAATGAATGAAGGAATTTTTTTTTATTATAGGCTGAAATGTTGATTTAAATGAAAATAAAAACTAAATTAACAAATGCCACTTGTCGCATATGCTAACATTTGTCAATTTACTATGCTAGCCACTTAACACATGACCTTTAAGGTTAATTATTTATAATTAAATTTTAATTGGTATTTATAATTAAAAGTTAATAAAATCTTTTAACAAAAATTAATTAGTTTTTAATGCTTAATTATATATAGATAATTTTTAAAGAATAAAAGCAAGTATAATTATAAAATAAACAATACACATTTCTATTATTTGAAAATAACCTTTTAGATAATTTAAATAGGATTTATAAAAGAGGTTGTAAGTTACTTGTTGTTTAAATGAATAAATGTTTCATTTATAAATTGTATTTTAAACTTCATATCTAATTTACAAATCATATTTATTAATGAATATAATTTTTTTTTACAAAGAAAATAAAATAAATCTTATTATTAATCTTATTTAGACTTAAACTTATGTTAAAATCAATTTAAACAAGTTATCTTAACAATTTTAAAACTATATAGTTATTTATTAAAGTAAGATTATTAAATTTATATTTCCAAAAATTTTGGGATATCACACTCCTCCCATCGATGCCGAGCTTCGCGGCATCGTGCGCGCGGTCGCGGCCGTAACTCCAATATCGCGACACCACAAATTCCAAAACCAGATGGCTCGAGCGCCATTGAACGACGTAACGCGAAGTCCAACCTGAAATACCAAACTCGAGCTTGATTTGGTTTCTCGTTTGAAATGGGAAGAGACTCGACTAATCAATCGGCATGATTCGAATTGTGGAGGAACTAGGAAAGAAGTTCGCGATCGAATATCGATCGCGCGAAGGAAATGCTTAAGAACGAAGAGATTACTGGCTTCGTTGTCTCCCCTTGTTTCTGCCATTTATAATTGATTTTCGAGCGAATTTTTTTTGTTTTTTTTGTTTGTGAATTGAAGAGGATAAGATACCTTGCATGTAGCCTGCTGGCTACGGTAATATGAAGGGAAAGGAAAAAGTTATGACGGTAAAAGAAGGTAGGCTGATGTGACTTATTTGACCAGTCAAAATTAGATTAAATTTAAATTAAATTTTCGACTTAACTTTCAGTGCGTTTACTTACCGTACGATCACACGACAACTCCGACCACTATGAAATTTGAAATCCTATAATAATACAATATTACAAATCCAATGGAACAGGTTTCGTTGAAATCCAAGACCGTGCCTCGGAAGGCTATTTTTAAATATCGATGTAAACGATATAAATGCAAAATCGAACAAACTGCTTTTAAATTCACTTTTAGAAGTTTTATTACCTCCAATATTATCATTGTAAATTTTCCAAGCCTTCAAATTATTTTTAGTCAGCATCAAATTGAGGATTTAAATTTTACCCAAATCTTCTACAATTAAATTTGATTATTAAATTGCTAAATTCATAGTTATATTTGAAATTCAAGCTAAACCATCATTCAAATATTTAAAATCAATTAAATATTCCATTTCAATTGTTAAAAATTTCCGGGTCGTCACATGTACTTGAGCAGTAAATGTGAAACGATAATAAAGACTTTCTAATTTTTGAAAAGACGTAACGACCTACATTTTTTTCGATAATTAAAATATTGAATTAAATAAGATTTTATAATTTAATTCTGGAAGAAAATAAAATTTATGATGTAGGAATGAGAAGACTAACTAGAATGAAGTTTAAAATGTAAATTAATGTAATAGATGGCTATTTGAATATAATCTCAAGTAAGTGTAATAATTGCAAGTAATAATTGGTTATAAATTTAAAATAAGGAAATAAATTTAAATGTTATATTAATTGATGAAATAATATGTAATAAATTGAAATTTGATCAAATTTGTGTTGTGTTAGTAGTTATAACATTTGTATGTCGATAACTTATAAATGTGATTAAATTAAGCAAAGGTAACAAATGTTATTTGTTACCGATTTATTTAATATGTTGAATTAAATTGGAAATCAATTGCAATTAAATGTAGTTAATATTACGTTAATATGAGTTAAGACTATAACTATAAAATGTGAAGGTAATAAAATGTAAAGAAGTGTCAATTATAGTCTTAAGGCAATAAGTTATTTAATAAAAAGAGTGAAACTAAGATAAATGAATTTATTGGGACTTTATTAATTAATATGAAAATCGACAAAAATTCAATTTAATTGAAATATTGCAACTAATATAGTAAAAGATGATAATTGTATAATATCAATGCAATAAGATGTAAGCAAATGTTAACTATGTCCATAAAGTAATGTATGATTGAATTAAAAGATTGAAATCTAACTAAATCAATTTATTGGAATTAGAATATAATTAATTAGAATTAAATGTAATTAAATATTATGGTTAATGTAAGAAAAGGCGTCAATTGTAGAAAATGAGGATAAGAAGATAGAAACCTATGTAATAATTTCATAAAGTAATGGTTGATTTAATAGTAGGAGTGTAAATCAAAATAAAAAAATGAAAATGAAAAATTTAGTAAAGGAGTGAACATATGTTTATTTATTTAAAATGTTTGGTAGTTGAAAGATTGATTGTAGAGACGAGAAACTATTATTCAGTAAGAAATGTATAATTACTGTTTGTATCCAGTAGTGTATAAATATGTTTAAATTACTATTAGATAGAAAATAATCTACTTCTCATTACATTCACTTAGTCATTTTTGAAACTAAATCAACTGAAATTAATGTAATTGAAAATTTTCAATTAACAGGAGAGAGAATACAAAATTATAAATTAATATGTGTAATTAAAAGTAGCTTATGTTTTGTGAAAATATAAGGAAAGCTTGATTTAATGAAAAGAACATTTACATAAAATAAAATGAATGTTTCATTTGTCAATGTAGTTTTAATTTCATTGAAATAAAGAATAGAATGATTGATTTTAAAGGAGGAAATATATATTTATTGGAACCGTGTTTTAGCTTTTAGATTGATTATAAGAATAGGAAAATAATCTAATTTAGTAAGTTATTTATTACTCTTGTGTATAAGCAACAATTTTATAAACATGTTTAAATAAAAGGAAAGAAAACGTTGATTGCAATTACTAGATTTAATAAAAGAAACGCATGTTTTGTGTTAAACAAAATGGGTGTTTAAATGGAAATAAAAGATCATTTTGGGAAAAACAAATTGAACATTTTCATTTTTAAGGTAAGTATAAATTTTTTATTATGCATAGATAAAAACCTAAATGCATACAAATTTAAATATTATTTGAG
Organism: Allium cepa; assembly: GCA_030765085.1. NCBI lineage: Eukaryota > Viridiplantae > Streptophyta > Magnoliopsida > Asparagales > Amaryllidaceae > Allium > Allium cepa. The sequence goes on from CM060942.1 coordinate 364,255,805, forward strand.
TTAATGAATTTAATTTGGTTATGTTTCAAAAAAAATTGATTTTCAAAAGGTTGTGCGTTGTACATTATCCCTTCATTTCTTTTGTTATTAATTGTTGAATGAACGTTTTAAAATAGTTACTTATTATTAATACTTGATCTGTTCATTTCTCCTTCTATTTAATACATGAGCCTAGACTTTTAGGTTGTATTTAATTCTTGTCACCTCATTTTCACTTATACAAAATTTTACTTTACTTTGGTTTGCAAACTTTTCCATTCCTACATACATTTCCTTAGGTGTTATTAATGCCAAGAGCTTTTAAAATAAAACGTGACATTTATTTTTTGTCCCTCCACCTTCATTTATTAATTATAAATAACCTGTAGCTTATTTCTTGATTTGTGTTTTGTTTCTGCTGATACCTTATATTCATAAGGTCATATTCTTGCAAATCAGAAAGCTTTCCCCTATGAAAGTTGCTTTTTTTTCATTTTTCATGCACATCTCGTACTCATCTTAGTTGTTCTTCAATCTTTTCCTTATGCCTTATTGTAACAATTCGCATATTTATCGATTTTATATTTAAATATTTTGTCTTTAATCGGATATTGGTTCGAAAAGCAACTTTTTGCAAACGGTCAAATTAGGACTCGAGACCACTTCCATTGAGTTCGAAATGCCGTTTACAACTTTTTAAGTATAAACATTGATAGGTTTGTGGTTAGTGGAATTTCACTAACTTTTCCCGCTTTGGACTTTGGGTTAGCTTAGCCATTATAACTCAAGCCCAACCCCCTCCTTCTCTTCACTCTTCATAAATTACTACCAACTCAAGCTTTTGCATTAATGGTGAGTGGAAAGAAAAATTAAAACTCCAAAAGCTAAGTCTTCATTGCTAATCCAACATCAACTCCAAAACTCAAGTGAAGACATTGATTCAAGCTAGTGGTCGATCCTTGCATAGCATTTCAAGCTTCATCTTCATCCATTTTAGTGAAAAGGTGAGATTTTTATCTCACAAATCTAGCTTATAACTATCTTGGACTATTGGGAATGAATCCCTATCATGTTTGCATGTACATTTGCATTTGGTTTGGATTGGATTGGCGAAAAACCCCAAATTTTAGTGTTTTTGGTAAAAAAACTGCAGTTAGGTCGTTCTGCCTATGCTAGGTCGTTCGCGTGGAAAAGTCTCGGCCTCAAAATAGCTCGTTTCCGACCTTAAAATGGCCTACAACATTAGGTCGCTCGGCACTCGAAATTAGGTCGTAGGTCGTTTGGTTTTTGGTCGCTAGGTCGTTGGGCTTTAGGTCATATGGACCTTAGGTAGTAGGTCGTTCTGGCCATTTCTAACGTGTTCGGAGTTAGGTCGTATGGACCTTAAGTCGCTAGGTCATATGGCTTTAGGTCGCTAGGTCGTATGACCTTAGGTCGTTAGGTCGTATGGCTTTAGGTCGCTAGGTCGTATGACCTTAGGTCGTTAGGTCCTATGGCATTTTAGGTAGTGTAATCTTCTTATGTAACGATCTCGAATTTTATTAAGTTTAAATTGATATTTAAATACGAATTTTGAATAAAAAAACATTGTGAAATAATTGGTAATTAATATAAAATGTTAATTAAATTTTGGATTTCTGGAAAAAATATATTTAAATTACATATGAATTGGGATTTACAAAATAATAAAAATAAATACATAAGTAAATTTAGTATGTGATAATTTAGGTTAAAATCATGAAAGAGAAATAGAAATAAGCATATACTAAATTCATAAGTTAAGATTTTATAACATAAAACTACTTTATATCTGTATTCATGAAGTACATAAACAAACTAAGTAAAGGAAGTATGTAGGCTGTAAACAATCAAGTATGAACACAAATAAAATAAAAGAGATAAGTATGGAGCATGTAAAGAAAGTGCTTGCAAATGAAAACCTAAAGTACAAACCAAACATATCATTTCAGCCGAGCTAAAAGATGTAGGCAAGCACAAAGCAAGAATCAAGCAATTATATATGATGTTGCCTGTAGGATAGTATGCAAGCAAGACAAAAATATGTACATAACAATTTTTCACTCAAGCATGAAGTATAAAACAAATACAAATAGAATAAGCATGAAGATAAATTGGATAAGAGTGAAGCTTGCAAAAGAACACAATGATTCAAGCATGAACAAATAGAAACATATCTTTAGCCACCAAATCAATATCATCTCAGCTGAAATAAGAGTCATCTTAGCCGAAATAAGCTTTTGAAAAACAAGAAATAAGACAAAGAAAAGAGAAATAAAAAAATGATGATAAGTATAAGCTTCCAATACAAGCCAAAGCTAATAAATGTTAGCATATGCTAATATTCTATCAGCCACCATTGGAAAACAAAAATCCCTAGAAACAAAAAAAAAATTTGATAAAACAATTTTAGTACAAAATATGTCATCCTATTGTACAAAATATATCATAACCTGTAGACTTAAAAGATGTATTCACCTGTAAGCTTTTATCTTATATATATTAATCAACTTCATCTCAGTTCGATCATTTAAACTAACTACATCTGAAATACATACCATTTACAACTTAAACAAAATTCAGTCAAACAACAAAACAAGAAAAAAAAAATAGTGAGAAGCTTATAAAGGAAGACATCAACCTTGATATCATGTACAGCCGAAATAAAATGAAAAAAATTATAAGTATATGGTACAATACAATTAATACTAGCATATCAAAAGCAAGATTACAGCCAACAAAATCTCTGACTAAATACGAACTAAAACACTTGAACAGCAAAGCAATTAATCCAATATCTTTAGCCACCGAGACAAGAATCATCTTAGCCTCCATTTGAAATTATATCTGATCCTTTTGTACAAAACACTATAATCACTTGTACAAAATATTTATCACCCTGTAGTCTGTTAATTCAATTTATATACATCACACTTCTTCATTTTTTCGTGCATCTAAGCTAAAAATATCTGAGTAAACCATATCTTTAAAACTCAAACAACAAAAAAACTTAAAAAAAATTCAACAACTCAATGTAAACAACAATAAACTTCAAGATTCAAACCAGAGGGGTTCCAGCTAAAAAATTTCAAACCTGTTCAACATATCGGAAGAGCTCTGTTTCATTTCTTCTCAAATTACAGTGAGTAACATCACCTTTCTAAAAACTTAAATATATGAATTGGTTGCTTATATATTTCTGAAAATGGGTACGTGTTAATATAGAACAAATTTCCTATGTATGTATGTCAATGTTTAAATATATGCATGCCTGTATAAATTGAGTTACTCCTGTTTTTGTTTCTCCCAGCTCAGATTTGCAAATAAGTCCCCAGCTCTTGATCTAATTATTGATATAACTTGGGCTTTAATGAAATTGTTGGTTTTGTTAGAAAGTAAGTTTTAAAAACTTAATTAAGTCAAAAATAAACTTGAATAGGTTCTGGAAATCAGGTTTTACAGGCAACAAGAATAAAGTTGATAAAAATCAATTGTTATAAAATATTAATTCAAGTTGCTAACTTGAATCTTTAATACAAAACAAGATTTTTAGAGCAGAAATGGGAATTTTTAGTTTCATATTGGAAGAGCGGTTTGCAATTGAACAAAGTTTGCATTTTCCCATTTTCGAATCAATGAATCAATTATAAATGTTGAAAATTGTGTAGAAGCTAGTGTGAACCTTGTTGATCGTAGGAAAATTATCAAATAATTTTTCAATTGTGTATATCGTTGTATCGAAGCAACTTTAGGGTTTGAACTCGCTTTTTGGTCACTGAGATTGGTGAAGCTGCCGCGACCTCTATAGGAGATCGAGCGGTGTGAAACTCGGGGAAAGGAAGCGTAAATGGCCAGGGAACGCGTGCTCGAAGTTGCGTGACTTCAGATGGTCGAAGCGCCGAGATTGGGACGATGACAGGTTGGGAGGAAATGGTTCGAGCGTTTCCAGGTTTCGAGTTTTATCTCGATCTCGATTTCGAGCTATGAGATGGAGATTTGATGCTTGCGTTGGGTTGTCAGGGTCGATGCTGACTTGTTAGCGGCCGGAGGGAAGTTCGCCAGCGATCGGCGGTGCTGTGCACGTGCACGAGCACATTGTTTTGAATTTGGGCGTTTTGTTTTGAGTTGGAGCTGATGTTTTCGTGTGTGTCTCGGGGAAGACTCGAAACATTCGAGTGACAATCCCGGGGAAACTTCATGTTAACTTCGATGTAAAACCGAGTAGGCTCGAGTAGTTTTAGTTTCAGGTTTTTGAACCTGACGGCATTCTGTTTTGTTTTGAAATTTAAAATAAATTTTAAATTTTATAAACCAAGGTTTAAATTGAGTGTGGAAACAAAGTGCAAACACAAATCCAAGTTCAGTTTTGAAAATGAAATAAAGTTTTATAAATTTAAATGTTAAAGTATGTTTTTAGAAGATGTGAAAAGAAAAAAAAAATTGGTTTTAACTCTTGAGATTTCTTTATTACAAAAATATTTTAACATGAGAAATTAAAAGTCAGAAATTATTTGGATTTTAAACTTATTAAAGATAAATTGGTAATTATTTTAAAACTTGAAATCAAATTTGAAATCTAAAAGAAAATTTGGAAACAATGTGTCCAAACACATTGTAAATAATAATTTAATCATAAGTATGAATGGGCTATACTAATAATAAAGATTTAATGATTAATAATTAAGTAAATTAAAATGAATAAATTATTCATTAAATTTGTTTTTGATTTAGATTAATTAGAAAAGCAATTAAAGAGTTAAAATAATTAATGAAGGATTATAAAGTATTGATAAAGGATTTTTAATTAATTAATGATTAAAGGTGGTTAATTAAGTGATTAAGTAATAATTAATTCAAGAATAATGTGATAAATCAATTAAGGTGATTAATTTGAGATTAATTAATGTAGTTAAAGGCTAATTAACTAATGAAAATGATTAAAGATAAATTACTTAGTTAAAAAGAAATTAATTAATGGTTAGAGTTAATTAAGTAATTTGGGATAATTACTTATTATGATTAATTAAGCATAATTAATCAAAAGGAGATAAATTAAAGATTAATTGATAAATATGATTAATTAAGAATGATTTAAGTAATTAAGGTAAATGATTTAATTAATTTATATCAAATGATTTGAAATTAATCAGGATTGGATAACCAATTCATAAGTAATTAATTAAATTGGAAATGAATTGAATTAATTAGGATTAAACAATTAATTACTCCTACTTTCAATTGATTATTGAATGTTTGACCTTATTTATGAATGATTGTATTGTATAAGATACCTTGAATTGATTGTCCTGACTGATCTGTGATATTTTGTATTGTGGATTGAGCTGTGTATGATTCATTCATTTATTTATATTTGTATATTATCTGTGAATCTGTGAATGGACGATAAGCGTTATATTTTATATCGCTTATCAATTATAGTTCCATGTTAATCTGTGATGATTGAATGATGTTACATTATTATGTTAAACCCCTGGACCACACTTATACACACACAAATATGGATTTCACGTGGAAATCAATTAAGTCACAGATTTTTGAAAATAGTTTTGAATTTGAATTTTTAAAATTCAAATGGTTTGAAATGGAATCGGGTTAAATGTGAAAAGATTTTGAAATGAAATTTCAAAGATGAAATTTATTTTGAATAACTAGATTGAGTTTTAAAATTTAAATATTTTGATTTAAATTTGAATTCAATATTCAGAATTGAATTCTATGATTAGGAAACTAGCGTTTAAAACGGGTATTCAACGTATAAATGAGTTTATATGAGTTAAATTATTTTAAAGGTATTGATTTGGAAATTTGAATTTAAATTCAAAGGCTTTAACTCGTGCAAATATAATTGGATCTTTCTGGGACAAAAACTATTTGTTTTCAAATAATAAAAGCTTTCAGATAAGAAGTGAACGTCCAATTGTGTTAAAAGGATTTTAAGATAAAAATGAAAATGATTTTCCAAGTTATGAGAATGGTTTGAAAGCTATAAGTGAAATCTTTAATTTAAATATATTAAACGAGTTAATCCAATTGAAATGGAGATTGATTTGAAATCCATAAATGGATCTTTATGAATGGGGTGAACTTTGTGAATTAAATCTTTTGTTTAAAAGATTAAAGTGTGGAAATTATTTAAACAATTGAAGGTTTTTGAAATAAATCTTTTGTTTAAAAGATTTGGAAATGGTAATTGGTTTAAACCATTTGAAAGAAAGTTTTGAATTATTAAGTTGTGACTTAATTGAAATCCCATATCCATATGTTTTAAATGTTGCGCTCACTATTCGGTTTAGCCGGGAGAGGACCTTTATGTCGTATAACCCATTCCGAATATGTGATTCGACGTTATGGATAGCATTGAAGACCGGTGGTGAAGACCGGGTATTTGCGAAAATGATAGGATGACTTATCGATTGTCTCTACATCGAGCAGCTACGATATAGAGATTTCCTAAGTGATGGGAAGTCCGATCGGGATTGTGAATACCCGGATTGCAAGGGCTTCTTTGGAAGTGCTTTCGGTTCTGTTCGAACCCGGAACAGACTTGTATGGTTACATGTCTGACACTACACTTTGAGATATAAAGCAGATTTCTTTCAAATACATTTCTGTTGGTGGCGGAGAATTCATTCTTTTAGCTTAACACCCTTCTCTGAGACGTACGAGCCCAGAGGTTATGTAGTTGAAGGTTATCAGCGATATACTCCCAATTTGGTAGTGTGGCATGTTGAGTGCTGCTGTGTGTTGATGATCATTGGTTGATCATTTGTGATCAGAGCATGGCTTTTGTATAAAGCGTAGCTTTGTGGACGAGACTGCATCAGGACCTCACACCCCGGAAATGGTCGAAACAGGAAAGATGCGGCAAGGTTATGAGGGTCCGCCCTTTAGGGTGTGTCATTCCCTTCTGGTAAAGGGTGATATTAGGTATGGAGCCCTGATATTTAACCTATGTGGTTGTTCCAATCTCATTTACTGTGTGGTTGTTGCTTAGAGGCGCCTCGGATAAAGGTCCCAAAGGACCGAGGAGTGGCATGCTCGAGTAGTAGTTACCTAGTTACAGAGGTAACCCGGCCTTGTGTTGGCAGAGATCCGGTTAGGTTCTCGGGACGTCCCGCCAGAGGCGACCCCATGTGGCAGTAGGTTGTTCCTTAGCCTTAACATTTGTTGGAAATCCATTCATCCAATACGAAACCCTGTACGGTTTTAGTTGTAGAACCTGCCATTCACTTATGGTGATCACCACTGTTTGGATGATAGCTATTGTAGGCATAGTTCGAAATGTCTATGCTGGCTAAGATTAATATTCTACTTTTGAAATGTTTTTTCTGCACTTTGCACTTATAATAATAATATCAAAGAATTCACGTATCAAGCATGTTTGACTATCATAAGAAGAAATCTCCTCCAATTCTGCGTTTGCATTGTGTGTGTGGCGGGAGGTCTTATGGTAGTTTGATTTTCTAAAAGAATTGCGAATTATTTTTAAAATTCTCTTGTTGTTAGTGTTTAAAGATAAACTGTTTTTGTGACTCACACCAGTCCCATGACTGATCCGGAGTTTATTGTTCCTTTCCTAAACTCTAGGTGCTCACTATTTTCCACACGGGCAGTCTAGAGTTGGGTTTTTCAGATAGTTAGGTTCAGTGGATTATCTGGAGCTAGTTCAGTCTTTGGAGGTGACTGACCTTGCTTAGCTTGGTGCATCGTTATTGGGAGTTCGAGCTATTTCTGGATTGGTTCTTGGAGATGGAGTTGCAGTTTTGGAGTTCTTTCTTGAAAACTATCTTGAGTTATTTGTTTCGCTGCTAGTGTTATCTATTTTCTTTCCGCTACTATTTTATTGTATCATATCTCTGGTGTGTATCGATATCTATTGGATCATTTGTTGTATCAGATGTTGTATATTGATATTCTATTTCTTCCGCTGTGTTATTTACTTAATTGTGTTATAAGCTCCGGCGACTCGGATTTGAATGGTCGAATCTACTGCATTCGAGTAAGATGTAAAGTATGGATGTCGATTTTCGAACGGGCAAAATCCGCTTCGTTACAATTTGGTATCAGAGCTAAGGTTAAACTTTAGCTCAGGAGTATAACACATTAATTAACTCATTAGAGATAGGGTGAAGTATCCCTAGAATGAGTATATCCCTAAGATATCCGTTCGTATGCCTCAGTAAATTCTCTTTCTATCCACTGATAGTGAGTATGAGTGCAAGAAGAGAACGAGATAGGGGACAGGGAAGTACCACTATAATTGGTCAATGCTCTGCAACAGCGGAAACAATCTTTCTCTATCAATTTCTTTTAATTCGTCTTTCCAAATTCTTTTCATTTCTTCATGACAGCTTCAGAAGAAATTTCAGTGTGATGATGGCCCTACGAATCGTTGTAGGAAATCTTTACTTCGTATCTTCATCAGTTTCTCATCAGATTTGATTTAACCTTAATGAATATGAATTGGAAATTGGAAATTGGAAATTAAATTTAAATAAATTGCGAGTTTTAAATTTAGTTAACTTGATTAATAGAATATGAAGCTAAATTTGAATTGAATCGATAAAACTATTTCGTTTAAACCCAAATTTGAAATTCTATTGTAGTTTCTTGGGTTGATCGAAGTCCGAAGAGGGACAAATTGATATATATTTTGAGGTATTCCGACTTGAATTTGGAATCCATATCTTGTGTCTGAAAAACGGTAGAAGATTGAATCTATCTCTTTTATTCAACATCTCTTTTCAATTCTTCGATGATTCCTGGTAAATACAGGAAGAAAATTTGATATGTTTGTACGGGACATAAACTCCAATAGGCCAAAATTGTTTGTTTGGATGTATTGGTTGTTTTGTTTGCTTTGGTTGCTATGGTTGATAGACATACTTTGGTTTTTAAACTAGAAATTTTGAAATTATACCCAAGAGTAGACAGATATATGAATACAATTTGAGTTCGGATATATTCTACGAACGGTTGGTTATCCTTCGAACTAACCTGTGCCTTTGCATATTTCGTAGAATTTATGACCCGAGTATCCTGTGTAGTATTGTATGAGTTCGTTCTCATATTGTTGATATTCTGATTTGGTAAGCCAAATGCAGAATTTATCTATCTTTGTTGTTGTGCCTGTAAATTTCGGGGACGAAATTCATTTTAAGGAGGGAAGTCTGTAACGATCTCGAATTTTATTAAGTTTAAATTGATATTTAAATACGAATTTTGAATAAAAAAACATTGTGAAATAATTGGTAATTAATATAAAATGTTAATTAAATTTTGGATTTCTGGAAAAAATATATTTAAATTACATATGAATTGGGATTTACAAAATAATAAAAATAAATACATAAGTAAATTTAGTATGTGATAATTTAGGTTAAAATCATGAAAGAGAAATAGAAATAAGCATATACTAAATTCATAAGTTAAGATTTTATAACATAAAACTACTTTATATCTGTATTCATGAAGTACATAAACAAACTAAGTAAAGGAAGTATGTAGGCTGTAAACAATCAAGTATGAACACAAATAAAATAAAAGAGATAAGTATGGAGCATGTAAAGAAAGTGCTTGCAAATGAAAACCTAAAGTACAAACCAAACATATCATTTCAGCCGAGCTAAAAGATGTAGGCAAGCACAAAGCAAGAATCAAGTAATTATATATGATATTGCCTGTAGGATAGTATGCAAACAAGACAAAAATATGTACATAACAAATTTTAACTCAAGCATGAAGTATAAAACAAAACCAAATAGAATAGGCATGAAGATAAATTGGATAAGAGTGAAGCTTGCAAAAGAACACAATGATTCAAGCATGAACAAATAGAAACATATCTTTAGCCACCAAATCAATATCATCTCAGCTGAAATAAGAGTCATCTTAGCCGAAACAAGCTTTTGAAAAACAAGAAATAAGACAAAGAAAAGAGAAACAAAAAAATGATGATAAGTATAAGCTTCCAATACAAGCCAAAGCTAATAAATGTTAGCATATGCTAATATCCTATCAGCCACCATTGGAAAACAAAAATCTCTGGAAACAAAAAAAAAATTGAAAAAACAATTTTAGTACAAAATATGTCACCCTATTGTACAAAATATATTATAACCTGTAGACTTAAAAGATGTATTCACCTGTAAGCTTTTATCTTATATATATTAATCAACTTCATCTCAGTTCGATCATTTAAACTGACTACATCTGAAATACATACCATTTACAACTTAAAAAAAATTCAGTCAAACAACAAAACAAGAAAAAAATAGTGAGAAGCTTATAAAGGAAGACATCAACCTTGATATCATGTACAGCCGAAATAAAATTAAAAAATTATAAGTATATGGTACTATACAATTAATACTAGCATATCAAAAGCAAGATTACAGCCAACAAAATCTCTGACTAAATACGAACTAAAACACTTGAACAGCAAAGCAATTAATGCAATATCTTAGCCACCGAGACAAGAATCATCTTAGCCTCCATTTGAAATTATATCTGATCCTATTGTACAAAACTATAATCACTTGTATAAAATATTTATCACCCTGTAGTCTGTTAATTCAATTTATATACATCACAGTTCTTCATTTTTTCGTGCATCTAAGCTAAAAATATCTGAGTAAACCATATCTTTAAAAGTCAAACAACAAAAAAACTTAAAACAAATTCAACAACTCAATGTAAACAACAATCTACTTCAAGATTCAAACCAGAGGGGTTCCAACTAAAAAATTTCAAACCTGTTCAACATATTGGAAGAGCTCTGTTTCATTTCTTCTCAAATTACAGTGAGTAACTTCACCTTTCTAAAAACTTAAATATCTGAATTGGTTGCTTACATATTTCTGAAAATGGGTAGGTGTTAATATAGAACAAATTTCCTATGTATGTATGTCAATGTTTAAATATATGCATGCCTGTATAAATTGAGTTACTTCTGTTTTTGTTTCTCCCAGCTCAGATTTGCAAACAAGTCCCCAGCTCTTGATCTAATTATTGATATAACTTGGGCTTTAATGAAATTGTTTGTTTTGTTAGAAAGTAAGTTTTAAAAACTTAATTAAGTCAAAAATAAACTTGAATAGGTTCTGGAAATCAGGTTTTACAGGCAACAAGAATAAAGTTGATAAAAATCAATTGTTATAAAATATTAATTCAAGTTGATAACTTGAATCTTTAATACAAAACAAGATTTTTAGAGCAGAAATGGGAATTTTTAGTTTCATATTGGAAGAGCGGTTTGCAATTGAACAAATTTTGCACTTTTCCCATTTTTGAATCAATTATAAATGTTGAAAATTGTGTGGAAGCTAGTGTGAACCTTGTTGATCTTAGGAAAATTATCAAATAATTTTTCAATTGTGTATATCGTTGTATCGAAGCAACTTTAGGGTTTGAACTCGCTTTTTGGTCGCTGAGATTGGTGAAGCTGCCGCGACCTCTATAGGAGATCGAGCGGTATGAAACTCGGGGAAAGGAAGCGTAAATGGCCAGGGATCGCGTGCTCGAAGTTGCGTGACTTCAGATGGTCGAAGCGCCAAGATTGGGACGATGACAGGTTGGGAGGAAATGGTTCGAGCGTTTCCAGGTTTCGAGTTTTATCTCGACTTCGATTTCGAGCTGTGAGATGGAGATTTTAATGCTTGCGTTGGGTTGTCAAGGTGGATGTTGACTTGTCAGAGGCCGTAGGGAAGTTCGCCAACGATCGGCGGTGCTGTGCACGTGCACGAGCACGTTGTTTTGAATTTGGGCGTTTTGTTTTGAGTTGGAGCTGATGTTTTCGTGTGTGTCTCGGGGAAGACTCGAAACATTCGAGTGACAATCCCGGGGAAACTTCATGTTAACTTCGATGTAAAACCGAGTAGGCTCGAGTAGTTTTAGTTTCAGGTTTTTGAACCTGACGGCATTCTGTTTTGTTTTGAAATTTAAAACTAAATTTTAAATTTTATAAACCAAGGTTTAAATTGAGTGTTGAAACAAAGTGCAAACACAAATCCAAGTTCAGTTTTGAAAATGAAATAAAGTTTTTTAAATTTAAATGTTAAAGTATGTTTTTAGAAGATGTGAAAAAAAAGAATTTGGTTTTAACTCTTGAGATTTCTTTATTACAAAAATATTTTAACATGAGAAATTAAAAGTCAGAAATTATTTGGATTTTAAACTTATTAAAGATAAATTGGTAATTATTTTAAAACTTGAAATCAAATTTGAAATCTGAAAGAAAATTTGGAAACAATGTTTCCAAACACATTGTAAATAATAATTTATTCATAAGTATGAATGGGCTATACTAATAATAAAGATTTAATGATTAATGATTAAGTAAATTAAAATGAATAAATTATTCATTAAATTTGTTTTTGATTTAGATTTATTAGATAAGCAATTAAAGAGTTAAAATAATCAATGAAGGATTATAAGTATTGATAAAGGATTTTTAATTAATTAATGATTAAAGTTGGTTAATTAAGTGATTAAGCAATTATTAATTCAAGAATAATGTGATAAATCAGTTAAGGTAATTAATTTGAGATTAATTAATGTAGTTAAAGGCTAATTAACTAATGAAAATGATTAAAGATAAATTACTTAGTTAAAAAGAAATTAATTAATGGTTAGAGTTAATTAAGTAATTAGGGATAATTACTTATTATGATTAATTAAGGATAATTAATCAAAAGGAGATAAATTAAAGATTAATTGATAAATATGATTAATTAAGAATGATTTAAGTAATTAAGGTAAATGATTTAATTAATTTATATCAAATGATTTGAAATTAATCAGGATTGGATAACCAATTCATAAGTAATTAATTAAATTGGAAATAAATTGAATTAATTAGGATTAAACAATTAATTACTCCTACTTTCAATTGATTATTGAATGTTTGACCTTACTTATGAATGATTGTATTGTATGAGATACCTTGAATTGATTGTCCTGACTGATCTGTGATATTTTGTATGGTGGATTGAGCTGTGTATGATTCATTTATTTATTTATATTTGTATATTATCTGTGAATCTGTGAATGGACGATAAGCGTTATATTTTATATCGCTTATCAATTATAGTTCCGTGTTAATCTGTGATGATTGAATGATGTTGCACTATTGTGTTAAACCCCTGGACCACACTTATACACACACAAATATGGATTTCACGAGGAAATCAATTAAGTCACAGATTTTTCAAAATAGTTTTGAATTTGAATTTTTAAAATTCAAATGGTTTGAAATGGAATCGGGTTAAAATGAAAAGATTTTGAAATGAAATTTCAAAGATGAAATTTATTTTGAATAACTTGATTGAGTTTTAAAATTTAAATATTTTGATTTAAATTTGAATTCAATATTCAAAATTGAATTCTATGATTTGGAAACTAGCGTTTAAAAAGGGTATTCAACTTATAAATGAGTTTATATGAGTTAAACTATTTTAAAGGTATTGATTTGGAAATTTGAATTTGAATTCAATGGCTTTAACTCGTGCAAATATAATTGGATCTTTCTGGGACGAAAACTATTTTTTTTCAAATAATAAAAGCTTTCAGATAAGAAGTGAACGTCCAATTGGGTTAAAAGGATTTTAAGTTAAAAATGAAAATGATTTTCCAAGTTATGGGAATGGTTTGAAAGCTATAAGTTAAATCTTTAATTTAAAGATATTAAACGAGTTAATCCAATTGAAATGGAGATTGATTTGAAATCCATAAATGGATCTTTAGGAATGGGGTGAACTTTGTGAATTAAATCTTTTGTTTAAAAGATTAAAGTGTGGAAATTATTTAAACCATTGAAGGTTTTTGAAATAAATCTTTTGTTTAAAAGATTTGGAAATGGTAATTGGTTTAAACCATTTGAAAGAAAGTTTTGAATTATTAAGTTGTGACTTAATTGAAATCCCATATCCATATGTTTTAAATGTTGCGCTCACTATTCGGTTTAGCCGGAGAGGACCTTTATGTCGTATAACCCATTCCGAATATGTGATTCGACGTTATGGATAGCATTGAAGACCGGTGGTGAAGACCGGGTATTTGCGAAAACGATAGGATGACCTATCGATTGTGTCTGCACCGAGTAGCTACGGTATAGAGATTTCCTAAGTGATGGGAAGTCCGATCGGGATTGTGAATACCCGGATTGCAAGGGCTTCTTTGGAAGTGCCTTCGGTTCTGTTCGAACCCGGAAAAGACTTGTATGGTTACATGTCTGACACTACACTTTGATATATAAAGCAGATTTCTTTCAAATACATTTCTGTTGGTGGCGGAGAATTCATTCTTTTGGCTTAACACCCTTCTCTGAGACGTACGAGCCCAGAGGTTATGTAGTTGAAGGTTATCAACGATATACTCCCAATTTGGTAGTGTGGCATGTTGAGTGCTGCTGTGTGTTGATTGTAACGCCCCGAAAATTTTCGACTTTCGAAAATTCAACATCGACACTCACTTTATCGACTGCCGAGAAATCGAAGGTCAAAAACCGGAATGTTATGGGGTTTAAAAAGAATTTAAGAAAAGAAAAAGAAAGAAGAGAGAAGAGATAGGAAATAGAGAGAAAAGAAGATAGATAATTTTTTAGAAAACAGAGAATTTTAAAAATAGAAGATAGAAGAATTTTAAAATAGAACGGACAAAAGAAAACAACAGAACAACAACAGAATCTCACAATTCGCACCGGAACAACATATAATAATAAATGAATAATCTTTAAACAAAGAACCATATCAGTTATTACATTACATTTCATTACATCACATCATATCAGAGTGTACAACATCATACAACAACAAACAGTGCAGCGGAAAAGAAATACTATATAAACTAGTAATACGCCATGCCATCCAGCTTGCCTCCAGCAACTCCAGAATATCCAGAATATCCTGATAAACCTAACTCTTAACTGCCCGTGTGGAAATTTGTGGGCACCCAGAGTTTAGGAAGGAAAACAATAAACTCCGAGTCAGTCATGTGACTGGTGTGAGAACTCAAACAGTTTATTTATCTTAAAATCAAAATGGAGGAATATTTTTTTTATCAATTCGCAATGCTTTTAAAAATGAGACTACCATAAGGCCTCCCGCACACACACACATGCAAACGCAGAATCGGAGGAGATTTCTCCTTATGATAGTCAAAGATGCTTGATACGCATTTAAAATAACATTTGATATTATTACTAGTGCATAATGTATAACAAATCATTTCGAAAATAAAGATATAAATCTTAGCCGACATAGACATTTCGAACTATGCCTACTATAGCTACTATCCAAACAGTGGTGACCACCATAAGTGAATAGCAGGTTCTACAACTAATACCGTACAAGTTTCGTATTGGGAATTGGATTTCCAACAAATGGTCAGGCCAAGGAACTTCCCATTGCCACATGAGAATGCCTCTGGATGGACATCCCCGAGAACCAAACCGGATCTCTACCAACACAAGGCCGGGTTACTCCTAACTGAGTAACAACTGACCGAATATGCCATCCCCCGGTCCTTTGGGACCTTTATCCGAGAGCTCTCTAATCAATTCACACAATCATAAAAACAAAGTGTTTCAACATGAGTAAGTATCTGGGCTCCATACCATGATACCACCCTTTTCCAGAAGGAAATGCACATATCCTAAAGGGCGCTACCCCTCATAACCTTGCCGCATCTTTCCTGTTTTGACCATTTCCGGGATGTGAGGCTCGACGAATTCACGTCCACAAAAACATACTTTATACAAAAGCCATGCTTTGGGTCAACAAATGATCAACACAATGATCACCAAGATAGACGATCAAATAAATGATCCTATCACAATAATCAACACAATGATCATTTCAGCATCACTCAGCATATCACATTACCAAATTGGGAATATATCGCCGATAACTTCAACTATATAACCTTTGAGCACATACGTCTCAAAGAAGGGTGTTAAGCAAAGAATAAATTCTCCGCCACCAACAGAAATATATTTGAAAGAAATCGGCTTTATATCTCAACTTGTAATGTCAGACATACAATCCATACAAGTCTGTTCCGGGATCGAACAGAACCGAAGGCACTTACAAAGAAGTCCTTGCAATCCGGATATTCACAATCCTGATCGGATTCACCATCACATATGGAGAACTCAATACCGGAGCAACTCGGTGCAGAGTCAATCGATAGTTCATCCTATCGCTCTCGCAAATATCCGGTCTTCAACACCGATCTTCAAATGCGATTCACAACGACGTATCACATATTCGGAATGGGTTATACGACCCCATGGTCCTTTCCCGGTTAACCCGAATAGTGAGCGCTTATTCAAAAATAAGTGTGCATTCAAATTCAATCAATTTACATCAAATACCCATTAAAAAGGGAAATATTGATAGTCTGTTATTGAACTATCACTGGATATGCACACATCACCAGATTCCAAATAATTTTCCAAATTATTTATTTTCCAAAATATCTTTACAAGATATTTAATTTCAACACTTCAAAAATAGATCAATATTTATTTTTATACAAATTCCACTTTTCACATATAAATTCCATAATGAATTTATATTTCAAAATATCCATGCATATTCGATTTCAATAATTCATTTCAATTTATCTTCAAAAAG
Source organism: Allium cepa (assembly GCA_030765085.1). Classification (NCBI taxonomy): domain Eukaryota; kingdom Viridiplantae; phylum Streptophyta; class Magnoliopsida; order Asparagales; family Amaryllidaceae; genus Allium; species Allium cepa. The sequence goes on from CM060942.1 coordinate 364,272,457, forward strand.
ATAAATTCTAAATATTCACTTCATATTGGAAAATATTTCCATACTTATTTATTCATAAGTAATTCACAAATCTCTTTTATTTTCAACAGTTAGAAAATATTCAATATACTTAAATCGAATTAAGTATATATTTCATTCTTTAAGGAAATCATTCACTTATACATATTTATTTGGGCCAAAACGAATGTTGCGTAAAACATCGTTACAACGTCCCAAAATCACTAGTATAGGGATTTGAAATTAAAATAGATATATAAATTCCAATACTATACAAAAACATTTCCTTTCGGAAATCATTTACTATAACAACAGTGTTATAGTCCACATTTCCTTTTATTTCTCGAAAATGTCTATTTCAACAATAAATGTTGAAATCTATGGTTTCGAATCTCAACACATTTTAAAACATCGTTAGATCGTTTTAATTCTATTTAAAACATCATATCTAAAACAATTTCTTTAACGTATTATTCACTATTCAAAACCGTGAATATACTACCTTAACAAATTTCATCATTTCTATTCACTTTAACTTAAAGGATTATTCACTGTTCAAAATGTGAATATAACTCTATCTCTAAGTTATAACAATTAACTTATCAAAATAAGTCATTTGCGGATTTATAAAACAACGTTTATAAATTCCGTTTCTATTTATTTATAAAAACTTCCCTTTTTATAAATTCCTTTATTAACCTATTCCAGTTTATAACTCAATTATAAACTACAAGTTCATATTATAAGTTAATTACTTATAAAACGATTATTTTACAAAATCGTTCATTTAACTTCCCAAATTATTAATCTTAACTTATAAGACTGTTTATTTATCCAAAATTCATTCTTTCGATAACTTTATAAATTTTATAAACCTATTGCTTATAAAATTTCATTTATAACTTCACAGTTTATAATTTCATAAATTTCATTCATTTAGGAAATTCATTTTCACTACATTCAAACACTTATAAAAACTCGTTTTATAATGCCCATAATTCAATTTATAAATATCCATTTATAAATCTCTTAATATAAATTAATTTATATTATTCTTTTAAACGTCTTTAAATTCCTTTAAAATTTCACCGTTCTCTTGATTTATAAAATAATCAAATTTTATAAATCTTATATTCAAACTTTTAATAATAAACTCAAAAATCCAGTTTAAACTATTTTATAAAATCATTGGTTCATATTTCTCAAAAATCAGCTTTTAATAGCATTACACAAAAATCATAATTTTTATAACTTTAAAAATTATAACGTTTACTTACTTAATATGGATCAATTCCAAAAATAAAGTATATTTTCAAAATCACTTTAAAAATCATTTTAAAATCCCAAAATCTGGGTCCAATGATGCTACACACCAAATAGTCAATCACGACTAACAACGATATCATATATCGATATGATAATCCATCAAATATCTAAATATCTGAAATTAATTAAAAACTGTTGAGGAATCCAGTTGGATCCCTCCAACCTGTTTCCTGCATCCAAAAACATTAGCACAATACCAATTTCGCTCCAGTACGAAATTATCGCGGTATATGTTCTTAATAAATATTATCCGTTTAATAACGGCGTAATAGGGTCTCATCCGCTAAACAAAAAATGCGGGAAATCAACAACTGCAATATATACATATGCCAATATATATATATTGATATTATATATAATACCAATTTCACTGTTTATGAAATATTCGCGGTATATGTTTTTAATAAATAACATCCGCTTACTAACGGCGTATAATGTCTATTTCAACAATCAATAATTTACAGTCATCATTCAAACATGCATTCAAATATTTTAAATCTAACTATTTAAAATAAAATCGAAATCTATTCGATTGAGTGAGAAATTCTCACCTTGGTTTTAATTTCCGTTTTAGCGATTTATTTCGAATAAAATTAAACGCGCGTTTAATTTTACCCAAAATTCTCACTAACTCCAAACGACTCCAAACCAACTCCATCGCGTAGTGCTCGTCCATACGATCCCAACGCAACTGAGTTTGCATTTTTTCGACCTCGTATGAAAAAGATATGATTTTTACAAGATTGTACACGTTTTTAATAACTTAAATCACAACATAACTTATATATTTTAACCTCCACTCAAATCTGGCCGTTCCTTTGCAGATCCAACGTCTCCCCATCATCTTCCCAAAGCTCACGCATATCTCCAGTAAACAAATTCAAGGCCGAACCCAATATAGCAAATTAGGGTTAAATATTACTCCTCCAATTCTCAACGAAACTCGATCACACAACCACCATCGCGAAGAGCACGACGCTAGCTACCCACGCCTACCACCATGGCCCACTCGGCCTCCTAGATATGCGTGCGCACGTGATGAACAGCCCACGAACGGCCACGTTTTGCTCACTCCCTGTTGCTCCAACCAAGATCATATCCGTATGGATTTCAAGCTCTCTTCATGCTCTACCTTTTTCGTGTTGAACACTTCTTCTAATTCTTTGTAGATTGGGAGAGATTGAGGGTTGAATTTGGGAAATTTCTGGCCATTCATCATAAAGTGGCGGCTAGCAAGTATTAGGGTTAGGGTTTTGTTATTTTTTTTATTTTTTAGAGTGAGGTTGTATTTATAGGAAAAGCAAGCGTAAACACTATTCATCCCGGGAATTCCGAACTCCGATTTAGGCGCCGTAACCAGCGTACCTAGGGTTTATCCCGCGTTCCGGACACAATGGAACAGGTTTCGGAAGCTAATTCGGAAGTATGTGCGAGTTATGGCTGAAAACGTTCAATTTAAATTAAACCGATTTAAATCGATTTCTAGGCGTTTTAATTTGTACCGGACAAACGGTAAATCCAATTGACTTGAAATTTGAAACCTTACAATAATACCACATTACGGATCCGATGAAACTGGTTTCGTCGAAATCCGAGACTTTTTGAAAAATGGCTATTTTGACTCGCCAAATTTAAATTAAAAATAAATCGATGCGTTTCGAGCTGCCACGATCAAACGATAACTCCGATTGACACGAAAATTGAAATCCGGTAATAACTAACTATTACGGATCTAATGAAACTGGTTTCGTTCAATTCTGAGACTGTTCAAAAATTGGCTATTTTACAGTCGATTATTTAATATTAAAATATTCAATTTTCACAAATTAACTTTTAATTCGATTTTAAAAGTTCTAAAATATTTCTATAACTCCAGTATGATTAAATAAAATTTTCCAAATTATTTACAATCATTTTTAACTCAATTTTTCAATTATTTTCATAATTTAACATATTAAATTATCGATTTAATTATCCAATTAAATCCAATAATTCAAATAAAAATTTATTTGACTTATAAATTCAATTATAAATATTTAAAATTAATTAAATATTCAAATTTTAATTTATAAAAATTCTGGGTCGTTACAATCTTCCCCCCTTAAAAGAATTTCGTCCTCGAAATTACAAGTAAGAAAAGTTATACAATTTATTAACTTTCCCAAAATTCATAGTTAAATTCCTTACAATACTTTACTAAGTTTTCAAATCATACTTAGTTATCTTTTCAAAAACAATTACTATTGTTTAACTTTCAACTTCAAAATCAAAGTTAAAGTTTTCAAAATTTTCCAAATTTTCTCAAAATTTTTCTAACGCCTTAAATTTTCGGAAAAATTCGCCATAGTCTCCTTTGCGCGGCTCGATCCGAAAAAAAAATGACAGTATATATATCACAAATATACATCTCATCAAGTAATGAGGCATCCCGAAGGGAAAAAAATGTAAAAGTACGGTATGTAATCCGAGATATGTACCTTATATTTTATTAGCGAGCATATACGGCTAATATAGCGCTAAAGCGAACTCCAAATGCGAAGCAAACGCGATCCGCACCTACTAAACACTCAACAAACAACATGAGAATCATGCATATAGACAATAATCTCAATATACAACATATAGCAACATGATGACTATATATGTCACATAGCAAATGCAACAATAGCAATATATATTCAACCATCAACCAACTACATCCATAACCAATCAATATATATTCATTTATATTCTCATTAATATTAATGAATTGGTTTTCACTTTAAATCATATTTGATTTATTTACAATGGATTTACTAACATTCATTCTCAATTTTAATTAGTTTGCATTCACTAATTAAATCCAATTCACATTCAATTCCATTCAAATTTATTTGCTTTTAATTTGAATTCAATTGCATAGCTTTCCATTTCATTAACTACTTAATGAATTATATACAATCAACTAACAATCATATAACAACCAAAGTATATATAATACAACCAAATCCCTTTGTTTATATTCATTCTCTTTCAATTTATTCAACTTCTAATAACATTAGATTTTAATGAATTAACACTTATATTCATTATTCCTTATCAACTTTATTCTCATTCAATTGATTATCATTCAATCCATTTATTCAATTCAATTACAAAGTTGAATTTCATTTAATACCTCAAGTTCATATTCATTTAATCCACTTGATTATTTACTTCGATACCAAAATCAATTCCATCCAACAACACTTAAGTTATATTCCATTTAACTTTAAAATTCACTTTTATTTACAACTCATATTAATAAATGTATTCATATAGTTTCACTTTTTATATATATAAGTTTATTTCACAATTGTAAATCACTTTAATTATAATTCAATTCTTATAATTCTTTTACTTATACAATTATTCTTTAATTTAGATTATTCAAACAACCTAACAATCAACTTACATACAATTTAATAATTTTGAAAAATTATTCCTTTATATATAAAATATAATCAAGGTAAAATTATTTCATTCACCCAATTTAAAACAATACTATGTCGATTTATCTTGTTTAAGAGTTTAGAAACCCCTATCTACGATAGTTAGCTAGACTAAATCGACGGGAATCTATAAACAATCAACCGATAAGTCAACACAATATAAAACAATTTTATTCACTAACAAATACGCTCTCATAGCTATTATTACACTCAAATTCATTCTAGAGTACTGCTGACTCTATCTCTAATGAATAATACCCAACAGAACCATGGTTGTCGCTTAACCATCAGCTCTGATACCAAATGTAACGCCCCGAAAATTTTCGACTTTCGAAAATTCAACATCGACACTCACTTTATCGACTGCCGAGAAATCGAAGGTCAAAAACCGGAATGTTATGGGGTTTAAAAAGAATTTAAGAAAAGAAAAAGAAAGAAGAGAGAAGAGATAGGAAATAGAGAGAAAAGAAGATAGATAATTTTTTACAAAACAGAGAATTTTAAAAATAGAAGATAGAAGAATTTTAAAATAGAACGGACAAAAGAAAACAACAGAACAACAACAGAATCTCACAATTCGCAGCGGAACAACATATAATAATAAATGAATAATCTTTAAACAAAGAACCATATCAGTTATTACATTACATTTCATTACATCACATCATATCAGAGTGTACAACATCATACAACAACAAACAGTGCAGCGGAAAAGAAATACTATATAAACTAGTAATACGCCATGCCATCCAGCTTGCCTCCAGCAACTCCAGAATATCCAGAATATCCTGATAAACCTAACTCTTAACTGCCCGTGTGGAAATTTGTGGGCACCCAGAGTTTAGGAAGGAAAACAATAAACTCCGAGTCAGTCATGTGACTGGTGTGAGAACTCAAACAGTTTATTTATCTTAAAATCAAAATGGAGGAATATTTTTTTTATCAATTCGCAATGCTTTTAAAAATGAGACTACCATAAGGCCTCCCGCACACACACACATGCAAACGCAGAATCGGAGGAGATTTCTCCTTATGATAGTCAAAGATGCTTGATACGCATTTAAAATAACATTTGATATTATTACTAGTGCATAATGTATAACAAATCATTTCGAAAATAAAGATATAAATCTTAGCCGACATAGACATTTCGAACTATGCCTACTATAGCTACTATCCAAACAGTGGTGACCACCATAAGTGAATAGCAGGTTCTACAACTAATACCGTACAAGTTTCGTATTGGGAATTGGATTTCCAACAAATGGTCAGGCCAAGGAACTTCCCATTGCCACATGAGAATGCCTCTGGATGGACATCCCCGAGAACCAAACCGGATCTCTACCAACACAAGGCCGGGTTACTCCTAACTGAGTAACAACTGACCGAATATGCCATCCCCCGGTCCTTTGGGACCTTTATCCGAGAGCTCTCTAATCAATTCACACAATCATAAAAACAAAGTGTTTCAACATGAGTAAGTATCTGGGCTCCATACCATGATACCACCCTTTTCCAGAAGGAAATGCACATATCCTAAAGGGCGCTACCCCTCATAACCTTGCCGCATCTTTCCTGTTTTGACCATTTCCGGGATGTGAGGCTCGACGAATTCACGTCCACAAAAACATACTTTATACAAAAGCCATGCTTTGGGTCAACAAATGATCAACACAATGATCACCAAGATAGATGATCAAATAAATGATCCTATCACAATAATCAACACAATGATCATTTCAGCATCACTCAGCATATCACATTACCAAATTGGGAATATATCGCTGATAACTTCAACTATATAACCTTTGAGCACATACGTCTCAAAGAAGGGTGTTAAGCAAAGAATAAATTCTCCGCCACCAACAGAAATATATTTGAAAGAAATCGGCTTTATATCTCAACTTGTAATGTCAGACATACAATCCATACAAGTCTGTTCCGGGATCGAACAGAACCGAAGGCACTTACAAAGAAGTCCTTGCAATCCGGATATTCACAATCCTGATCGGATTCACCATCACATATGGAGAACTCAATACCGGAGCAACTCGGTGCAGAGTCAATCGATAGTTCATCCTATCGCTCTCGCAAATATCCGGTCTTCAACACCGATCTTCAAATGCGATTCACAACGACGTATCACATATTCGGAATGGGTTATACGACCCCATGGTCCTTTCCCGGTTAACCCGAATAGTGAGCGCTTATTCAAAAATAAGTGTGCATTCAAATTCAATCAATTTACATCAAATACCCATTAAAAAGGGAAATATTGATAGTCTGTTATTGAACTATCACTGGATATGCACACATCACCAGATTCCAAATAATTTTCCAAATTATTTATTTTCCAAAATATCTTTACAAGATATTTAATTTCAACACTTCAAAAATAGATCAATATTTATTTTTATACAAATTCCACTTTTCACATATAAATTCCATAATGAATTTATATTTCAAAATATCCATGCATATTCGATTTCAATAATTCATTTCAATTTATCTTCAAAAAGATAAATTCTAAATATTCACTTCATATTGGAAAATATTTCCATACTTATTTATTCATAAGTAATTCACAAATCTCTTTTATTTTCAACAGTTAGAAAATATTCAATATACTTAAATCGAATTAAGTATATATTTCATTCTTTAAGGAAATCATTCACTTATACATATTTATTTGGGCCAAAACGAATGTTGCGTAAAACATCGTTACAACGTCCCAAAATCACTAGTATAGGGATTTGAAATTAAAATAGATATATAAATTCCAATACTATACAAAAACATTTCCTTTCGGAAATCATTTACTATAACAACAGTGTTATAGTCCACATTTCCTTTTATTTCTCGAAAACGTCTATTTCAACAATAAATGTTGAAATCTATGGTTTCGAATCTCAACACATTTTAAAACATCGTTAGATCGTTTTAATTCTATTTAAAACATCATATCTAAAACAATTTCTTTAACGTATTATTCACTATTCAAAACCGTGAATATACTACCTTAACAAATTTCATCATTTCTATTCACTTTAACTTAAAGGATTATTCACTGTTCAAAATGTGAATATAACTCTATCTCTAAGTTATAACAATTAACTTATCAAAATAAGTCATTTGCGGATTTATAAAACAACGTTTATAAATTCCGTTTCTATTTATTTATAAAAACTTCCCTTTTTATAAATTCCTTTATTAACCTATTCCAGTTTATAACTCAATTATAAACTACCAGTTCATATTATAAGTTAATTACTTATAAAACGATTATTTTACAAAATCGTTCATTTAACTTCCCAAATTATTAATCTTAACTTATAAGATTGTTTATTTATCCAAAATTCATTCTTTCGATAACTTTATAAATTTTATAAACCTATTGCTTATAAAATTTCATTTATAACTTCACAGTTTATAATTTCATAAATTTCATTCATTTAGGAAATTCATTTTCACTACATTCAAACACTTATAAAAACTCGTTTTATAATGCCCATAATTCAATTTATAAATATCCATTTATAAATCTCTTAATATAAATTAATTTATATTATTCTTTTAAACGTCTTTAAATTCCTTTAAAATTTCACCGTTCTCTTGATTTATAAAATAATCAAATTTTATAAATCTTATATTCAAACTTTTAATAATAAACTCAAAAATCCAGTTTAAACTATTTTATAAAATCATTGGTTCATATTTCTCAAAAATCAGCTTTTAATAGCATTACACAAAAATCATAATTTTTATAACTTTAAAAATTATAACGTTTACTTACTTAATATGGATCAATTCCCAAAATAAAGTATATTTTCAAAACCACTTTAAAAATCATTTTAAAATCCCAAAATCTGGGTCCAATGATGCTACACACCAAATAGTCAATCACGACTAACAACGATATCATATATCGATATGATAATCCATCAAATATCTAAATATCTGAAATTAATTAAAAACTGTTGAGGAATCCAGTTGGATCCCTCCAACCTGTTTCCTGCATCCAAAAACATTAGCACAATACCAATTTCGCTCCAGTACGAAATTATCGCGGTATATGTTCTTAATAAATATTATCCGCTTAATAACGGCGTAATAGGGTCTCATCCGCTAAACAAAAAATGCGGGAAATCAACAACTGCAATATATACATATGCCAATATATATATATTGATATTATATATAATACCAATTTCACTGTTTATGAAATATTCGCGGTATATGTTTTTAATAAATAACATCCGCTTACTAACGGCGTATAATGTCTATTTCAACAATCAATAATTTACAGTCATCATTCAAACATGCATTCAAATATTTTAAATCTAACTATTTAAAATAAAATCGAAATCTATTCGATTGAGTGAGAAATTCTCACCTTGGTTTTAATTTCCGTTTTAGCGATTTATTTCGAATAAAATTAAACGCGCGTTTAATTTTACCCAAAATTCTCACTAACTCCAAACGACTCCAAACCAACTCCATCGCGTAGTGCTCGTCCATACGATCCCAACGCAACTGAGTTTGCATTTTTTCGACCTCGTATGAAAAAGATATGATTTTTACAAGATTGTACACGTTTTTAATAACTTAAATCACAACATAACTTATATATTTTAACCTCCACTCAAATCTGGCCGTTCCTTTGCAGATCCAACGTCTCCCCATCATCTTCCCAAAGCTCATGCATATCTCCAGTAAACAAATTCAAGGCCGAACCCAATATAGCAAATTAGGGTTAAATATTACTCCTCCAATTCTCAACGAAACTCGATCACACAACCACCATCGCGAAGAGCACGACGCTAGCTACCCACGCCTACCACCATGGCCCACTCGGCCTCCTAGATATGCGTGCGCACATGATGAACAGCCCACGAACGGCCACGTTTTGCTCACTCCCTGTTGCTCCAACCAAGATCATATCCGTATGGATTTCAAGCTCTCTTCATGCTCTACCTTTTTCGTGTTGAACACTTCTTCTAATTCTTTGTAGATTGGGAGAGATTGAGGGTTGAATTTGGGAAATTTCTGGCCATTCATCATAAAGTGGCGGCTAGCAAGTATTAGGGTTAGGGTTTTGTTATTTTTTTTATTTTTTAGAGTGAGGTTGTATTTATAGGAAAAGCAAGCGTAAACACTATTCATCCCGGGAATTCCGAACTCCGATTTAGGCGCCGTAACCAGCGTACCTAGGGTTTATCCCGCGTTCCGGACACAATGGAATAGGTTTCGGAAGCTAATTCGGAAGTATGTGCGAGTTATGGCTGAAAACGTTCAATTTAAATTAAACCGATTTAAATCGATTTCTAGGCGTTTTAATTTGTACCGGACAAACGGTAAATCCAATTGACTTGAAATTTGAAACCTTACAATAATATCACATTACGGATCCGATGAAACTAGTTTCGTCGAAATCCGAGACTTTTTGAAAAATGGCTATTTTGACTCGCCAAATTTAAATTAAAAATAAATCGATGCGTTTCGAGCTGCCACGATCAAACGATAACTCCGATTGACACGAAAATTGAAATCCGGTAATAACTAACTATTACGGATCCAATGAAACTGGTTTCGTTCAATTCTGAGACTGTTCAAAAATTGGCTATTTTACAGTCGATTATTTAATATTAAAATATTCAATTTTCACAAATTAACTTTTAATTCGATTTTAAAAGTTCTAAAATATTTCTATAACTCCAGTATGATTAAATAAAATTTTCCAAATTATTTACAATCATTTTTAACTCAATTTTTCAATTATTTTCATAATTTAACATATTAAATTATCGATTTAATTATCCAATTAAATCCAATAATTCAAATAAAAATTTATTTGACTTATAAATTCAATTATAAATATTTAAAATTAATTAAATATTCAAATTTTAATTTATAAAAATTCTGGGTCGTTACATTGATGATCATTGGTTGATCATTTGTGATCAGAGCATGGCTTTTGTATAAAGCGTAGCTATGTGGACGAGACTGCATCAGGACCTCACACCCCGGAAATGGTCGAAACAGGAAAGATGCGGCAAGGTCATGAGGGTCGCGCCCTTTAGGGTGTGTCATTCCCTTCTGGTAAAGGGTGATATTAGGTATGGAGCCCTGATATTTAACCTATGTGGTTGCTCCAATCTCATTTGATGTGTGGTTGTTGCTTAGAGGCGCCTCGGATAAAGGTTCCAAAGGACCGGGGAGTGGCATGCTCGAGTAGTAGTTACCTAGTTACAGAGGTAACCCGGCCTTATGTTAGCAGAGATCTGGTTAGGTTCTCGGGACGTCCCGCTAGAGGCGATCCCATGTGGCAGTAGGAAGTTCCTTAGCCTGACCATTTGTTGGAAATCCATTCATCCAATACGAAACCCTGTACGGTTTTAGTTGTAGAACCTGCCATTCACTTATGGTGGTCACCACTATTTGGATGGTAGCTATAGTAGGCATAGTTCGAAATGTCTATGCTGGCTAAGATTAATATTCTACTTTCGAAATGTTTTTTCTACACTTTGCACTTATAATAATAATATCAAAGAATTCACGTATCAAGCATGTTTGACTATCATAAGAAGAAATCTCCTCCAATTCTACGTTTGCATTGTGTGTGTGGCGGGAGATCTTATGGTAGTTTCATTTTCTAAAAGCATTGCGAATTTATTTTACAATTCTCTTGCTGTTTTTGTTTAAAGATAAACTGTTTTTGTTACTCACCCCAGTCCCATGACTGATCCGGAGTTTATTGTTCCTTTCCTAAACTCTGGGTGCTCACTATTTTCCACACGGGCAGTCTAGAGTTGGGTTTTTCATATAGTTAGGTTCAGTGGATTATCTGGAGCTAGTTCAGTCATTGGAGGTGACTGACCTTGCTTAGCTTGGTGCATCGTTATTGGGAGTTCGAGCTATTTCTGGATTGATTCTTGGAGATGGAGTTGCAGTTTTGGAGTTCTTTCTTGAAAACTATCTTGAGTTATTTGTTTCGCTGCTAGTGTTATCTATTTTCTTTCCGCTGCTATTTTATTGTATCATATCTCTGATGTGTTTCGATATCTATTGGATCATCTGTTGTATCAGATGTTGTATATTGATATTCTATTTCTTCCGCTGTGTTATTTACTTAATTGTGTTATAAGCTCCGGCGACTCGGATTTGAACGGTCAAATCTACGGCATTCAAGTACGATGTAAAGTATGGATGTCGATTTTCGAACGGGCAAAATCCGCTTCGTTACATCTTACCTGTTAGGTCGTTGGACCTACATCCTGTTAGGTCCTTGAACCTTTAGCTCGTAGGTCGCTAGGCCTTATCTCCTTAGGTCGCGTGACCAATCTTCTTTAAACACTAGGTCGCTAGACCATGTTTCCAGTTAGGTCGCAAGTCCTTGTAAACCGTTAGGTCGCGTGACCTATATTCCATAGGTCGTCGACCCACTTAAGTCGCTGTCCCTCATAGGTCGCTTTTCCTGCTTAGGTCGCTAGGTCACGTGCCTTTAGGTCGCATTCCTTTATTAGGTCGCGTGTCTCTGTTAGGTCGTTGACCTCCTTAACTCGCATGACCTAACCCGTAGGTCGTTGGACGTCAATTCTATTTAAGTCGCTGCTTCTTATAGGTCGCTCGGCCCCTTATTTTCTTTAGGTCGTTTGAGTGTTAGGTCGCGAACCCATTTTAGGTCGCATGACCTTTACCCTTTAGGTCGCTGGACCACTAGGTCGTGCCCCTTTAATCACTAGGTCGTACCATTTTTGGACGGGGCGCTGCCCCGCACCCCACCGGGGGCGCTGCCCCCTGGACCCCCGCGACCTGACCGGGCAGGTCGAACCTCGTTGCAGGGGCGTTGCCCCCGCACCCCCACCTTGGGGGGTTGCCACCCCCCCTGGACCCCTCCTCCGTAGGGGATCTTATCTGAAAAACATTCAACAGAACTTGCTTTGTTGAGATGCTGAGTTGACCATTCTTCGAGACAAACTATCTTGGGCTTCTCGGTCGATTTTATGGATTTTTGCATATCTATTTCGATGGATTCTTTATCGGTTTCTTTGGATTTTATTCACGTCTTCGAATGTGAATTTTTATGATTGATTGTTTCTACAATCACTTCTATGATTTGTCACTTCAAAATATAAAGGTTTTCAATACTAATAGTAAATATCAAAACTCTTTCATCAAAACAATTTTAACTCTATTCTACTACAAAGCTTTTTCCTTAAACCGTTTTCCAATCTATTAGTATATACAAACCTTTACCTCACTCGTATGAGAAATCTAATTAAACGACTTAGTAAAACAAGTGGTATGAAATGCTTGCGTTTACTTCGTTGTTAATTCTTGGACTTGTGCGATAGAATCTTTTGTGACAATTTTCTAGTGAAGATCTACAGTTTGTTCGTAAATATTTGAGTTAAGCAAGTGGTTATGGGACACGAAGCTAAACTTTTATATTTACTAACTTAGTGTAATTGACACTTCTTGATGATCATGACGATCATTTATGTGTTTTAGACTAGCAACTATGCGATGTCTCTTTGTCTGCGAGGGAGACTAGACCCTGCTCTTGTGATGTTTCGCCATCGCATTTGTGTTATGTTTCGCCATCACATATGTGGGGTAGCGCCCCACGGTCTTCGGGCCATTCGTGTGTCAAAATTAATGGCTTTGCAACCATGAGATAGCGTCTCGCTTTGTGTTACACGTGTAGGTGAGTTTTCATACTCCCATTTTGTGAGTTTTCATGCTCCTATATTGTGATTTCGGGATTTCTTGTGTAGTCTTATGGAATTTGTGCTTCACCTATTTTCATGACTTTCATTGTTATGATTTTCCAGTTTTTATGTTTAGGTGAATTTGGATCTTTTAGAAGATTCTTTTGATATTGTTTGATCTCTTGATGATCTTCATTTACATGCTTATCATAGTATGTCTTTATGGTTACTATATGTTCTTGCCATATCTGTTGTTTATATCATGTTATCTGATATTCATAGCTAGACTGATCCATTTATTATTTTCTTATAAATAATACTCGGGTCAGACCGAGATGTTACAGGTGCTTCTGCTTGACTTCTCCCCCAGGGATTTACTACTCTGACTTTTGGATGACTATTTAGATTAGCGGTTTTTGTCATTTACACTTGAGATATAGAATCATAGTTGTATTCTTTTGTATAGCACGTGTTGCTATTCTTTTGTATTATTGTGGATCTTTTTGACCACTACTCTGATGTACACTTTCATGTGTTAGTAATTTATTCATATCTTCTTCCGCCTTTGTGATATGGATGTCTGTGACTGATTTGTGTTATGCTTATTTGTATGTTTGTTTCCGAAGATTATTTATAGCCACCATGTGATAAGAAATCACATGGATGGTCGCTCCTCAACAGCCTTATTCTCCGCGCTAGTTGACAGCACTACACCGTAGTGTTCTTGGCTAGCGTGGGTATAGAGGTGGGACGTCACACTTATATTGAGAAAAATGTAAGCATTAAAATTTGTTTATTTTTTTTATGCGTACTAATTTTTATTTTGATAATATTCTTACAACATGGATATCTTTTGCATATAAACTTTGATTAATGTACGATTTCTTCTATTGGATTCATATAAATTCCGGACAACATGAAATCGATTTAGTTGAATTTGGAGACCATTGAGTTTTTGGGATTATGTTTGGATTTTTATGGGCCAAAATGAAAAATGAGTGTTTTAACCCACTTACAACTACTAAATTATCTTATGTTAAATTGAATTTACGATATGATTTGGAATTGATTTGTTGATGTTTGGTATATTTAAATTGTCATTCAAGTTAAATTTAACTTTTATTGCACTTAATCATCATTTAATTCAACATTGAATTTAATTGTAAATTTAGTACCTGTAAATGATAATCAGTTATCTATTGATGTTTATTGGTTGATTTGGGTGATGATTGTGATGCATGTTTAATTGTTGATATTGGATGATTTGACACTGCAAGTTCCCTTAGTTATTGTAAGAAAATCCGTATGGGCTGAAATGATACAATCCCAAACAATCATATATAATAGGAGAAAATCGTTATGGGTTGAAATTTTAAACCCAAGTGATTTTCATTAATTTGGAATTTGGGATTGCGGGTTGAAATAATATATACCCGTTGTAACGGCCCGATATTTTCAACCATTCGCATCCGCACATGTCGGACTTGAATTGTTCAAAATACCGCGTTGTAAATAAAATTTGACAAACCTCAAAATATAGAGTAAATAAATAATCACAGAATCATAGACACAGAAATCAGAATACTCGCAGCGGAATTTAAAATTAACTTAGTGGTTCATGCAGCCACTATTAGAAGTCCCAAAACAATATAATTTACATAGTCTTTAAACCCAAATATAGATTGAAACAAGAATAGTAAATCTCAATATTCCATAGTCTTGATTACATAAATTAAGATAAGGAACTGAAAGGAAAATTTGCCAACAGCTTGAAAAGTGATCTATAGAAGTCCTAGCTTCGGAATGATGACTGAACTACAACTCAGGCTGACCCGAGCGTGAAATAAAACATAAACACTCGAGTAAGGACAAACGTACTTATATAGTGTAAGCTAATTCAAGTGAACTGTATTAAAGTACAAGTAACTTAAAGGATGCTTGGGACCGCCCATCCTCTAAGGATCCGTTAAACTATTTACTATGTAGTAATACTTCGATATTATAATAGTGTCTATTTGTAAAATAAAATTACTTTTAAATAGCGTTAAGGCTTTACATTTTCCACCTTAACGCATAAATAGTGTCAGTAGTCTATACAGTACCTGCATATCTCCTGATCGGGAGACTATGAGAAGATACTCCATAGGTACGACACAAATCAAACTCGCACAAGGCTCGCTATGGTAGGTGACACGGCACAACTAGGCAATGCCAGGGTAGATATAACAATTACGCTTCTGGACCGTTGGTAACGCGTGGCGCGCAGCTACCGCCCACCTCGAACAACACTCCCATATCAAAGGTGCGCACCAAAACAATCACAAAAGTAATAGAATAGCATACGAAGAAGTGCGTCCGATCAGAGGTGCTACCTCATTAATCCGTCGATCGATCATGTTTTAGCCACCTTATGGCAACTCATGAGAGTCAGGTCCACGTATTTACCTCAAAGGAAATGTCACCACCATCCTACTTAATTCTGGAATCTCCACCGCATATACGGTTGTCAAAGTGGTTTTCAGTATCGACAGAAAGTATGCCTATATCTGATCCCGGTCTCTTTAACAACCAACATTATTATTACCCGTGGTTATAAACTTTTAAAAATAGTTTATACTTCAATCAAAATATTTTATTTTAACTGTTTAAAGGTGAAGTTATTATTATTTCAAGCCAATATAAATTCCAAAGGTTTAGCCTTAGTTTAATTGCATCATCATTCAACACTTGGATAAATGCATAAATATCCTTTTAATAATTTAAGTAAATTAAACTTTAGGCTTCAATATAATTTCAATAAAATTTAAACCTTTATTTAAACAAATTTACTTATAAACTTTCCACCTTTATATAGTCATTTAATTCATTCCATATTTGATGGTCTTTATAAAGTAAAATTTGAAAATATATATCCTACTTCTTTATACTTTCTTATCAGGTGTAAAATTTTCTATGTATTTCCTTAACAATTTAGTATAGTTACCGTTTCAAAAAAAATAAACTAAATTTCAATTAAAATCAAGTTATATTTTTAACTTCCATTATTCACAAATTTAACTATTAATTCATAGAAAACTTAACCTTTATAAATTCGCTTTATTTTATGTTATACCAAATTCTCATGTATATTTTTTTCTTAACTTAAATCCCATTTATTTTACAATCAAAATTTTCAAGATAAGTTTATATTTCAATTCTTAACATTTATTTATTTACATATTAAACTTGTAAAATATCACAATACTTACAATAATCATTTTAATCCACCTTTAAGCAAGTATTATTACACTTAAATTTTAAAATATTTAATATTTCCAATATATATATATATATATATATATATATAACCACGGGTCTGTGTAATATTCTCTAACTTAGGTCAAGTGATACGGATAATATATCATTTAAATCCGTAATTTACAAAATAAATCATGGTTATATCATTTCGAACTCGCAATCCAAAGTTAAATAATAAACTAAATAAATAAATGAATAAATAAATATCGTACAGGCCTATCATTTCAGCCTGTAACGATTTCTATTCTACAGGGAACTCGCAGTGTGATTAAATAGTAAAAAAAATAAAAAAATAAATAAATAAATAGTATAACAGCATAATTAAACAGTATATAATAGAACTGATGATGTGTAGGTTTAATAACGGGATTTTTAACATCATCAATTTGTATCACAGTCAAATAAATGAAATAATAATTATTCTACCATCACACTTGTTATCAATTTACAGATATATAAGTACGTTGTCAGGTGAGAATACTCACATTTACGAAGCTGAATATTTTGATTCGAAACTACGGTAACCACAACAGAACAGCGTACAAAAGGCACGATCAATGATTGAAAGATGAGCCAATCCGATTCAGATCTCGAACACGATAAACGAATAACTAATTACGCGAAATTCAAAACAATCAAAATTTTAAATAACAACTGGATCGAGATTAAAATAAAAGGATGATTGCCACAATTTCTCTACCACTCCACCCAAAACTTGACTCCATTCTCATAGCTCGGCCCAAATTTCTATTTGAATTATATGAATGCTAAAGAGTGAACAGTGGGAAATTTAATTATAAAGTCTGTGATCAAAAAGTGGTGCACGCACACTTATTTTTTCCAACAATGCAAAAGGTGATGAAACTTATGTTTAAAATTTTGAACACGCAACTACTATTCTTGGCTATTTATGCACGTTATTTTTATTTTTCTTTCTTAAATTAAAACCAAATATTATAACGTGCTAGAAAAAAAAAGAAATAATAAGCTAAACTTAGGTGGGCCATGCCTATATCCTAATCACATGCAACGTATTCACGTTGAAAATTTACGAAATCCAGCCTATATCCCACCTACATTTTTCACCGTGCTTATGCAAATTGATTTCCTTTTTTTAATTATTATTATATTTTTTATGCACGCGAGTTCACACAGTAAGATACTGTTAGGCATAAATTTTTTTAAAGGTGGAGAATTGAAATGGAATTTCAAAGCTTCAGGTGGAGCAGCCGAGTGAAGTAAAAGAAAACAAAGAAAGACAAAAAAAATGGAAGAAGAAAGAAAGTAACTGCCATTACCTGAAGCTCCACACAAGCTAGGAGACGAAGTTCAAAAGATGAGGTAAAGAAAAAGTGTTCGTGACTGGTATTTATCAATGAGCTATGCGTTGAATTAGACAAGAAATAAAGTTTTGGGCAAGAAGAATATAAATATTTTAAAAAGAGCCATGAGTTGATTGAGCATAGATTTATTCCTTGTTATACACTGCCACTTGGTTCTATTCCTATTATAAGCAATAAGTATGAAATCTGTTGTGTGATGGAATTATGCCATGGGTTTCGTAATTAAGGAGAACATAAAACGGAAAGCAATCAATTTGCTTCAAAACGGAAATGGAAAATTGACCAAAAGAATAATTTGTGCGAACGTGCTTAATAATGAGAAGGAACTAGCGTTGATATCGGAGGAAACGACAATAATATTAGATTTGAACGTTGCTTTATTCAAAGATTTTATACTAAATAAAAATAGTTGTAGCAAAAAGGGAAGTGAGATATCTTTAAAAAGGTAAATGTTCGGTCACGATCAAAGGAAAAATTGAAACGGATATGCTTCTCTCCTACTCGAAAATGCATTTATTTAACCATTTTCAGGTAAGGTATAACCAACTCAAAAATTACGCTCATATTTATAACAAAAATAACGCATAAATTTTTATACCTTTTAAGAATATTTAATATAAATTCGTATCATTTATGCCAACCAAATTTTATCAAAACGGATATAAACATACAACTTAAAGGTGTAATTTGCGTTGATTTAATGTAAGAAGGAAAGGGTAAGCAAATAAAATTTAAATAGTAGGGGAAATCAAATATTTCATACCAATTTTAGAACGATTGACAATAAAGGAAAAGGTAACGTTTACATGCAAATTCAGGCAACTTTTAAACGAAATTAATAGGCTTTTAAATTTGTTCATTTACCACTTAGAATTGCACATCTACAAATTATTAATTATTTATATCTACGGTACGAATTTTTTTTAAGAATGCGTACTACAACCGCAATAATATACACCCAAATTTATACAAAAGAAAAGCTTATACGTTATTTATTCCATCAAATAACGCGCCTTTAAAACATGTAATTAAACATTTATTTATACATAAATTTTGAAATTTATTACTTAAAAAATATGATTTGTTTACATTTGGGTTTTTTTTTCATTCATTTACCATTTACCAAGAAATCTATTACTAAAATGTATATAAGTAACAGTAAATTATTTAATTTTTTTAAAAAGTATATAATCCATTTATAGCTAAGGTAAAATTTTATTGTGTTGTTTTAACGTTACGGAAAAATGGAAAAATTGGCGAACGTTTTATAAAATTGAATAAAGAGAAGTGTTGATTCTTAGAGTAAAGAAACGGAAAAGAATACTTGATTTGAACATTATTGAAAAATCAATGGGTTTTATTTATTACTTATATGGAGCCAACGGAAAGAAAATTTATTACTTTCCCACTTAAAAATGCATGTCTACTGATTTATTTGATTATTTATATCCAAGGTAAAAAAATTAGACGCGTGAAGAACCGACGCAATAATTAAATCAAACACATGCCCAGTTTCATAATAAAAGTAAAGCTTTTAAATTTACGCGTTCTCTTATGTAGTAAATATACGTTAAAAATGTTCCATCAATAACGCGTATTTTAAACGCGTAATTAAACAGTTTATTTATACACTAATTTTTTTTTCAAATCTTATTTCTTAATTAAAACATGATTTTGCTAGAAATTAAGTTATTTACCATCTTCAACAACAACAAAAATCAATTAAAGTTAATTCTTAACCACGTCAAAATTTCAAAGATCTTATTATTTATTTAAAATTTTGGGCAATTGTTTTAATCAATTCAAAATTTAGATCTTTATGTAATAAACCCCTAAATTTTTATAATTAATAGAATGAAATATTTGTTAAGTTTTTGGCTGTTACACTCTCCCCCACTCAGAACTTTTCGTCCTCGAAAAGGAAAAAGGTAGGGGAATAGAAACGACCCGAAAGAAAACTAAATTGAAACTTAAATTAGAATCATTAATCTAAACCATACAAATTCAATTTTAAATTAATAATTGTTTTCATCTATTTAATTTCACTCAAGTTAAATTTTACTATTTCAAATTTCATACCTTCATCTTCTAGTTATCTTTAAATAAAAATTTCTAAAATCATAAGTTTGAAAATCGTTTGTTATACTCAAAAATGTGTTCGACAAATTAATATCTTTTTTTTATTCCTAATTTGAACTAAATTTATTTCTCTCAATATAATTTTCTCATCTATGTTAACTATGTTTACATTTATTACAACTGTTTAAATTTATTCTTAGTTCCTTTAACATCATTCTATATTGTAAATTATTCCATTACCCTTTGTTAATCTTTTTTTTATAACTAGAATTTAAGTGTATAACATTTATTATAACCACTCAAATTTTATTTATAAAATCTTTTTATATTCTATATTATGTAATTACATTATTAACTTCTGAAAATAAAGGTAAGTTATATTGAAATGCAATTGAGTATTATACAAATAAAGCTTTCAAAGTCAATTATCTAAAGTTGGAATCATTTATTCAAAAATTTGATTTTCTTTTTATAATTGAAATTATTCCTCAAGATAAAATTTAAGAATTAAATTTCTGATTCCCTTCAAACCATTTAGAGATAAATAAATATATGTACCTAATATGTCAAA
The DNA here is from genome assembly GCA_030765085.1 of Allium cepa. Classification (NCBI taxonomy): domain Eukaryota; kingdom Viridiplantae; phylum Streptophyta; class Magnoliopsida; order Asparagales; family Amaryllidaceae; genus Allium; species Allium cepa. The sequence goes on from CM060942.1 coordinate 364,293,251, forward strand.
TCAAATTTAAATCATAATCTATATATTATAAATCAAGACGTATTTTAGAGATTCAAATCAATTAAATTCTCAAGGTAACACTGTAGCCAAACTACAGAATGGTCTCTTCACTTCGAAACTCGAAAATGAATGTCGATGATGTTGCAGTCATCACCGAAATTATTTACCAGCGAAAAAGAGAAGAGCACTGATTTTTAAAAAAAAAATTGGAAACAAATTTCTATTCGAAAATAATTTTAATAATATGTCCTTTTAAAACTTTAAACACAAGGTTTGAAACCATCGGAAATTGAATTCTCAAGTTCTTGTTTTAAATTCATTTCTGTTTCCAAATTAATTTATAACCATTGTTTATAGTTCAATTATTTATATGAGACAAGACCCTTGGTTTACAAAACGATAAATAAAATCAAAGACTATTATCTCTTGACAACTAGTTAAATTAATTATAAAAATTCTGAAAATTTATACTTATACATATAATATTAGATTTTTTTCCCAACTATAGGAATAAATTTTTCAAAACAAGGATAAAGATTCAAATTTGATGGACCCAAATCAAAGAGAATTTTTGATTTAAAGATAAGTTGGAACAGAAGATCCGATGATTAAATAACAGAATAAGGAACTGGATAAGTTTATATAAATCACGGGCAACCTTACCCTAGTCAACCGTGACTTAAAGAGTAAGATCGATGTGGATTTTCTGGTGTAAATCTACATTCGATCTGAAGAGTTAGAGTTCGGATAACCAAAGATACTAGCATCTAACCGAGGATAAACTTAAATCTCTGGTGAATCAATGCTAATTGTAAAGGAGTTTCACCCCTTTATTAGAAGATCATCCGAAGTGGAGTTATGGGATACTCTAGAATCGAAAGAAGATGAATAGTGAGGGACACGAATGAACTTTGGAACTGCAGAGAACGTTCCAAAATTCAAAGGAAATCAAATCAAAAGGAAGAGATTGAATGAAAGTGATTCTGTAAATCAAATTTACCATACATTCTAAGTTTTTCCTAGAGCCAAAGCTCTGATACCAAACTGTAACGACCCGATATGTTCAACCATTCGCATCCGCACATGTCGGACTTGAATTTTTCAAAATACCGCTTTGTAAAAAAAATTTGGCAAATCTCAAAATATAAAGTAAATAAATAATCACAGAATCATAAACACAGAAATCAGAATACCCGCAGCGGAATTTAAAATTAACTTAGTGATTCATGAAGCCACTATTAATATTCTCAAAACAATATAATTTACATTGTCTTTAAACCGAAATATAGTTTGAAACAACAATAGTAAATCTCAATATTCAATAGTCTTGATTACATAAATTAAGATAAGGAACTGAAAGGAAAATTTGCCAGCAGCTTGAAAAGTGATCTACAGAAGTCCTAGCTTCGCAATGATGACTGAACTGCAACTCAGGCTGACCCGAGCGTGAAATAAAACATAAACACTTGAGTCAGGACATACATACTTTTATAGTGTAAGCTAATTCAAGTGAACTGTATTAAAGTACAAGTAACTTAAAGGATGCTTGGGACCGCCTATCCTCTAAGGATCCGTTAAACTATTTACTATGTAGTAATACTTCGCTATTATAATAGTGTCTATTTGTAAAATAAACTTACTTTAAAATAGCGTTAAGGCATTACGTTTTCCACCTTAACGCATAAATAGTGTCAGTAGTCTATACAGTACCTGCATATCTCCTGATCGGGAGACTATGAGAAGATACTCCATAGGTACGACACAAATCAAACTCGTACAAGGCGCGCTATGTTAGGTGATACGGCACAACTAGGCAATGCCAGGGTAGATATACCAATTATGCTTCCGGACCGGTGCTAACGCGTAGCGCGCAACTACCGCCCACCTCGAACAACACTCCCATATCAAAGGTTCGCACCAAAACAATCACAAAAGTAATAGAATGACAAACGAAGAAGTGCGTCCGATCAGAGGTGCTACCTCATTAATCCGTCGATCGCTCTGTTTTAGCCACCTTATGCCAACTCACGGGAGTCGGGTCCACGTATTTACCTCAAAAGAAACGTCACCACCATCCTACTTCATTCTGGAATCTCCACTACGTATATGGTTGTCAAAGTGGTTTTCGGTATCGACAGAGAGTATGCCCATATCCGATCCCGGTCTCTTTAACAACCAACGTTATTATTACCCGTGGTTATAAACTTTTAAAATAGTTTATACTTCAATCAAAATACTTTATTTTAGCTATTTAAAGGTGAAGTTATTATTCTTTCAAGCCAATATAAATTCCAAAGGTTTAGCCATAGTTTAATTGCATCATCATTCAGCACTTGGATAAATGCATAAATATCCTTTTAACAATCTAAGTAAATTAAACTTTAGGCTTTAATATATTTTCAATAAAATTTAAACCTTTATTTAAACAAATTTACTTATAAGGTATCCACTTTATATAGTCATTTAATTCATTCCATATTTGATGGTCTTTATAAAGTAAAATTTGAAAATATATATCCAACTTTTTATACTTTCTTATCAAGTGTAAAATTTTCTATGTATTTCCTTAATAATTTAGTTTAGTTACCGTTTCAAAAAAAATAAACTAAATTTCTATTAAAATCAAGTTATATTTTTAACTTCCATAATTCACAAATTTAACTATTAATTCATAGAAAACTTAACCGTTATAAATTCGCTTTATTTCATGTTATACCAAATTCTCATGTATATTTTTTTCTTAACCTAAATCTCGTTTATTTTACAATTAAAATTTTCAAGATAAGTTTATATTTCAATTCTTAGCATTTATTTATTTACATATTAAACTTGTAAAATATCACAATACTTACAATAATCATATTAATCCACCTTTAAGCAAGTATTATAACACTTAAATTTTAAAATATTTAATATTTCCAGAAAATATATATATATATATATATATATATATATATATATATATATATATATAACCACGGGTCTGTATAATATTTTCTAAGTTAGGTCAAGTGATACGGATAATATATCATTTCAATCCGTAATTTACAAAATAAATCCGGGTTCTATCATTCGAACCCGCAATCCGAAGTTAAATAATAAACTAAATAAATAAATAAATAAATATCGTACAGGCCTATCATTTCAGCCTGTAATGATTTCTATTGCACAGGGAACTTGCAGTGTGATTAAATAGTAAAAAATAATAAAATAATAAAAATAAATAAATAAATAGCGTAACAGCTTAATTAAACGGTATATAATAGAACCGATGATGTGTAGGTTTAATAACGGGATTTTTAACATCATCAAACTGTATCACAGTCAAATAAATGAAATAGTAGTTATTCTATAATCACACTTGTTATTAATTTGCAGATATATAAGTACGTTTTCAGGTGAGAATAGTCACATTTACGAAGCTGAATATTTTGATTCGAAACTACGGTAACCACAACAGAACAGCGTACAGAAGGCACGATCAATGATTGAAAGATGAGCCAATCCGATTCAGATCTTGAACAAGACAAACGAATAACTAATTACGCGAAATTGAAAACGATCATAATTTTAAATAACAACTGGAACGAGATTAAAATAAAAGGATGGTTGCCACAATTTCTCGACCACTCCACCAAAAACTTGACCCCATTCTCAAAGCTCGGCCCAAATTTTATTTGAATTATATGAATGCTAAAGAGTGAGCAGTGGGAAATTTAATTATAAAGTTTCTGATCAAAAAGTGGTGCACGCACACTTATTTTTTCCAACAATGCAAAAGGTGATGAAACAACACGCAACTACTATTCTCGGCCATTTATGCACGTTATTATTATTTTTCTTTCTTAAGTTAAAACCAAATATTATAACGTGCTAGAAAAAAAAGAAACAATAAGCTAAACTTAGGTGGCTCATGCCTATATCCTATTCACATGCAACGTATTCACGTTGAAAATTTACGAAATCCAACCTATAACCCACCTACATTTTTCACCGTGCTTATGCAAATTGATTTCCTTTTTTATTATTATTATATATTTTTTATGCACGCGAGTTCACAGTAAGATACTGTTAGGCATAAAGTTTTTAAAAGATGGAGAATGAAAATGGAATTTCAAAGGTCAGGTGGAGCAGCCGAGTGAAGTAAAAGAAAACAAAGAAAAAGAAAATAAAAGGAAGAAGAAAGAAAGTAACTGTCATTACCTGAAGCTCCATACAAGCTAGGAGACAAAGTCCAAAAGATGAGGTAAAGAAAAAGTGTTCGCGACCGGTATTTATCAATGAGCTATGCATTGATTTAGGCAAGAAATATAGTTTTGGGCAAGAAGAATATAAATATTTTAAAAAGGGCCATGTGTTGATTGAGCACAGATTTATTCCTTGTTATACACTGCCACTTGGTTCTATTCTTCTTATAAGAAATAGGTAGGAAATCTGTTGTGTGATGGAATTATGCCATGGGTTTTTTAATTAAGGAGAAAATAAAATAGAAAGCAATCAATTTGCTTCAAAACGGAAATGAAAAATTGACCAAAAGAATAATTTGTGCGAACGTGCTTAATAATGAGAAGGAACTAGCATTGATATCGAAGGAAATGACAATAATATTAGATTTAAACGTTACTTTATTCAAAGATTTTATACTAAATAAAAATAGTTGCAGCAAAAGGGGAAGTGGGATATCTTTAAAAAGGTAAATGTCCAGTCACGGTCAAAGGAAAAATTGAAACGAATATGCTTCTCTCCTACTCGAAAATGCACGTTTACCGGTTTATTTAACCATTTTCTGGTAATGTATATATATTTGGAATTCGCACTATAGACGCAATAACCAACTCAAAAATTACGCTCATATTTATAACAAAATAACGCTTAAATTTTAATACCTTTTAAGAATATTTAATATAAATGCGTATCATTTATGTCAACCAAATTTTATCAAAACAGATATAAACATACAACTTAAAGGTGTAATTTGCGTTGATTTAATGGAAGAAGGAAACGGTAAGCAAATAAAATTTAAATAGTAGGGAAAATCAAAGATTTCATACCAATTTTAGAACGTATGACAGTAAAGGAAAATGTAACGTTTACATGCGAATTTAGGCAACTTTTAAACGAAATTAATAGGCTAGGAAATTTATCCATATACCACTTAGAATTGCACATCTACAAATTAATTAATTATTTATATCTGCGGTACGAATTTTTTTAAGAATTCGTACTACAACCGCAATAATATACACCCAAATTTATATAAAAGTAATGCTTGTACGTTATTTATTCCATCAAATAACGCGCCTTTAAAACGCGTAATTAAACAGTTTATTTATACACAAATTTTGAAATTTATTACTTAAAAAATATGATTTGTTTACATTGGGATTTTTTTATATTCATTTACCATTTACCAAGAAATTTATTACTAAAATGTATATAAGTAACAGTATAAATTATTTAATTTTTAAAAAAAAGTATATAATCCAATTATAGCTAAGGTAAAATTTTATTGTGTTGTTTTAACGGTACAGAAAAATGGAAAAATTTACGAACGTTTTATAAAATTGAACAAAGAAAAGTGTTGCTTCTTAGAGTAAAGAAACGAAAAAGAATATTTGATTTGAACATTATTGAAAAATCAATGGTTTTTATTTATTAAATATGTGTAGTCAACGGAAAGAAAATTTATTCCTTTCCCACTTAAAAATGCATGTCTACTGATTTATTTGATTATTTATATCCAAGGTAAGAAATTTAGATGCGTGAAAAACCGACGCAAAAATTAAATCAAACACATCCCAGTTTCATAATAAAAGCAACGCTTTTAAATTTACGTGTTCTCTTATGTAGTAAATATACGTTAAAAATGTTCCATCAATAACGCGTATTTTAAACGTGTAATTAAATAGTTTATTTGTACACTAAATTTTTTTCAAATCTTATTTCTTAATTAAAACATGATTTTGCTAGAAATTAAGTTATTTACCATCTTCAACAAAAAACCCAAATTTCCAATTAAAGTTAATTCTTAACCACGTCAACATTTCAGAGATCTTATTATTTATTTAAAAATTTGGGCAATTGTTTTAATCAATTCAAAATTTAGATTTTTATATAATAAACCCCCAAAGTTTTATAATTAAAAGAATGAAATATTTTTTAAATTTTGGGCTGTTACACCCGTAAATTTAAATTATTGCGAATTGAGATGTTATATATCCGTACCACTTGACCATAGGGTAGAAAATTATAAACGGACACCGGATTGGTTAATTAAATGATTTTAAAACCCTTAAAATTGGATTAAATGATATTTTGAAGGAAACTGATTTATATAAATTGAATTACTTTGATAACCCAAGTTTGAAGGTTGGAATTGGAAATTGGTTTAAATCGAAATTGTAAAGTATTTTAATCTATTTTAAATCTATAAAAAATTATTTTAACCCATTTTAACTTATTTTAACTCTGTTTAATCTATTTTAATCTATTTTAAACTATATTAAAATATTTTAATCTATTTTAAACTATATTAAACTATTTTAATCTATTTTAAATTATATTAATCTAAACTATATTAATCCATTTTAGTCTACTTTAAACTATATTAATCTGTTTTAATCCATTTTAAAATATCTTAAACTCTTTTTTAAAACTATTTTAAACTGTCTAAACTATTTTCTAAATTTTCGGTTTTGTAAAGTGGAAATTTTACATTTAAATCCTTTATTTTTAAGTAGAAATTGATTAAATGATGATATAACATAAGTAAGGATTTAAATGACATATTTGAGGAATATGATGAGTTTAAATGAGGATTTAATCTATTTTTGGAAAAATGAATTCGAAAGTGATATGATTTCAAATGTGACATAATTTTGGAAGTAAATATGATTTCGAAAATGATATGGTTTTGAGAATATGATATTTTGAAATAAATTATAAATTAGTTTTGGAAATGTAAAAGAATCATTCGGTGGGAAATAAGCGTTTGGTTATTAAAGACACCGGGATCAGATATTGTCATACTCTTTGCCAATACCGAAAACCACTTTAACGACTGTGCACGTAATGGAGATTCTAGAAATGAAGTAGGATCGTTTGGCGGACGATTCTGTATGAGGTATTTAGGTGATCCTGAATCCCGTGAGTCAGCTTAGATGTGACTAAAACAGAAGCCACGCCGGGCCAAGTGAGATCATTCCTTGGATCAGACACATTTCTTCGATATCTTATTTTGACTTTGTGATGATTCGGTGGCCACCCCTCGATTTTGATTATGGGAGTGTGTTCCAAGGTAGGCGGTAGTAGTTGCTATGTGTTACCACCAGTCCAGATCCGTAATCGGTATATCTACCATGGCATTGCCTCGAGTGCCGTGTTCACATGCCATGTCGTGCCTTCTACGAGTTTGCTTTGTACCATACCTATGGACTGCCCTTTGGGTAACTGTATAAACTATGGGAATATATAAAATGTGTTAAGGGTTATATGGGTAATGCCTTAATGCTATTTTAATATTTTACTGTAGACGCTATTATAATAGCGTATTGTACTACATAATAGATAGTTTAACGGATCTTTAGGAGATGGAAATCTCGAACATCTCTTAAGTTATTGCACTCATGTTAGACACTGGGTAGGAGATGTCAAAGCACGTAAACATCTCTAACACTGTTACACTCATATTTATTTACTGTTGATTTAACTTACATAAGATCTTTTAGTTCTGACTCGAGTGTTTTGTCTTTTCAATTCGCTCGGGTCAGCCTGTGCTTTTAGTTTTGTCGAAGACTGTTTTTTTTAGGATGAAGATGAAGATTTTATACTATTAATTATTTATTGTATTTATTCCACTACATAATGTTGCTCCGCTGCATTTATTTATTTATTCTTGTTGTATGTAACTCTGATCTGTATTATAACGGTATAATCAATGTTATTTGTAAACAGCTTCATGAACTGTTTGTTTGATTATTACAATTTTTCATTTAGTTGCGAGATTCTGTATTTTTTCTTTCTTTCTCTACTTTGCTTATTTACCCCATAACAATCCTTCATTTTGAATGGTTTGAATTTGACGTGTGTGGCTTACCGTCGACCTAAACCGTCCAAAAATGTGACGACTCGGAATTTTTGGTATTTGAATTTGAAAATATTTAAGTAATTCTAAATGTTTGGAAGTTATTTTAACTTGAATTTCAAATATCACTATCTATTGGGTAATTTAATTATTAAATTAAATTAATTTATTGAAGTTGGATAAAAATTTGAATCTTCGGTTTTAAGCTGATTAAAAATATTTCAAAGTCTTGTAAAATTCATATTCATAATACTGAAGATAATAGAAGCTTCAGAATTGGATTTGGGAGTGCTTTGTTCGGTTTGAAATTATATCGCTTTAATCGATATTTAAAAATAGCCTTCCGAAGCACAGTCTCGGAATTTGATGAAACCAGTTCCATTGGATCCCTAATATTAAATTTTTACTGGATTTCAAGTTTCGTAGCTTTCGAAGTTATCATATAATCGTACGAGATATAAACGCCTAGACAATAATTAATCGATTTAAATTACATATAGTTTGAATTGGTCAAATTTCGTCTCATATCAGTTTTTCCAAAGCACTGGCCACCTGTTCAGCACACAAGAAAATCACGTCAATACTTTCAAAACACTATAGCTAGGCAAAACTTCTTATGCAAGGTATCTTCCTCCTTTTATTTCATATGCCGAGCTTTCTTTCCAAAATCGTTCGTTCCAAACAAATCAATGGCCGCGTCCCCTTTTCAAAAATCAAAATCATTCAAAATCAATGACCGATTGGATCTCTCGTTCAAAATAAAACAAATATCGGCCAAGCTAAAGAGGAGAAAAAATATCGATCGATCTTTGTTCGCGAGGAAGGTTTGGGAACTAAAGCGTCGAGCACGGCGATCGAGGCTGATTTCATTATCGATGGAGGTGGATCTTGCGTGTGGAAATCAAGGCCATCGCAGCATAGGGGGCTAGCGCGCGTTGATAGAAAATAGTGGAGTGCGGTTGCTTAGGGGTTTTGTCGACCTCTGGAATCGATGGTGGTGGCATCGTTTCAGATGTCGATTAGGGTTCACGTTCGAAGGAGGGCAGTCGCGATTGATTGTGAGGCCGTGGTAGTGATGGCTACGTGCGCGTGAAGGTAGGTCGAGGTGATGTTGCAGGCGGTGGCCAGAGGGGTTCAAGCATGGGTCGCGTTAGTTCGTCGATGGTGATTGGGTTTCTGCCACGACAAGGTATATTCGATGTTTAATTTAATTTTGTACTAGGTAATCGAGGAAAAAAATGTTGCAATAAATAAAATCTATTGTTGGCATTTACTAAATATATAAATTAGAAAATTTATAAAACAGTAAAGAAAGTTTCTGTTTCTATTTTTACAGAAAAGAAAACCAACTTTTAAGTATATAGATAAAACCTGCTCGGTTGTTTAAAAATAAGGTATTTTGAAAATCATTTATTTATTTATTTTGTAAGTTGAAATTTATTTATTTAGGAAATTTAGTTTAAATAAAATAACTAGTTATTTTAAAAATGGTGTTATAGTGATTAAATGGATCAATAAAACTTATGTAAATTATTTTAGTTACAAAAAGGTTTCTAAAAGAAAATGTTGGTTAAAACGTAAATTATTAATTTAAAAGAAATTGGTTTAAAACAAAATCATTGGATAATTAAAATTACCAAACGAAAATTTATTATTCGATTGTTTCGAATATTAATAAATTGTATAATTATTTATATAAGGTCTAAAATGGAGAAACAAGCCGGATTGGAAAATGGATTGCCAATTTAAAAGCAAAGGTGAGATCTTCTCACTCAATCAACATTGTCCTGATTTAAATTTTAAACAATTAGATTTGAAATTGATCAACTGTGTGATTGGGTGATTGAATTATAATAATTATTCACTGAATGATATTATATATATAGTAGTACATAGTATATATTGGAGTTGTTGATTTCCCACGTTATTTAGCGGATACCCTATGCGCTGCATAATAGCGGGTGATATTATATATATTAAACCCTAATGGCTTGCTTTTCCGGCGTTCGATTGTTCGGCGTTTGATACAGTGGACGTATTAATGTCGACTTTCGAAAGTCGAAAAATCGGGTTGCTACAAAAAAGGTGGGTCGTTACATTTGGTACCCGAGCTTTGGTTTAGTGATAACCTTAGCTTTGTGTGGTCTGACTCATATAGAATAGGGTAGCAATGCCCTAGAATGAGTCGGTGAGTGTGTATATATGAGAGAGCGTATTTGTATCTGTTATAAAAGGTTTTGTATTATGTTAATTTGTTTGGTTTAGTATTTATAATTTCTGGTCGGTACATAGGACGCTATGACATTGATAGGAATTGATAAACACTTAATAGGATAGACCGACACAATATTGTTTCGAAATATAGGTAAATGAAAAAAAAATTCTATTATATATTTTGTATATAAAATACTAAATTTTATAAATGATATAACTGGATGTAATATGTTGTTTGTTAGGTAGAGAAATTTTATAAATATTGATTGAAAAATAGGATTTACAAATAAAGTAAATATAAATTGGAAGTTTAGAACTGAAGTTCCGAGATTTCTGAAAATTTCTTTCGATAGATTTTGGAATATAATATTACTAGTATTTACAATTATTTTATGATATAAATGTTTCAATATGATTTGAAAGTAATGTTTTAAAAGAAATTTTTTACAGAAAATAAGACCCCCCCCTCTGTCGCTAGAAAAATAATTTAGGTGATGAGTGCATGTATCATCAACGTTCATTTTCAAGTTTCAAAGTGGGAAAACCGTTGTAGTAGTTTTACTGCGCATTTTTTTGATAAATAAATCTTGATTTTGAATCCCTTAATATGATTTTATCTATAAAGGATATAAATATATATATTATTTTCTAAATGACTTAAATGAATTCGGGATTTCGTTCTTAAAACTTTTTGATAATTAATAGATTTCAATTATTGCAATGAATGAAATCTTGACTATAATAATAATTAAAAACTTCTGAAATGAGGAAAATAAGAAATTGGAGGCTAAATAATTAATAAAATATATATGAGATAGGAAATTATGATATGTAAATCCAAGGATAGGGAAATTAAGAAATGTAACTAATGAACATTTTGTTAGCTTAAATAAATAAGAGAAACTTGTGTAACATTCAATTACATTCTAAAGACATAATGTATAACTTACCAAATACTAAAAGTTGAAATGTTTGATAAGAATATGTTATAGAATATTATACAAGTAAACTTAGGAAATGAAGTGTTCATCGGAATTGTGCTTACAAGTGAAGAGTTAAGGTGTATAAAAATGTTATGAACTTAAATTAATAATTTGAAAATGCTAGTAGTTATAATTTAATAAAAAGGAGGAATATTGTAAGTAAATGATTATAAACTTAGGTAATGTTTGAAGCCGATTATAATTAGAGTAAATCGTAATAGTGGATACTATATGTGAAAGAAATAAAAGTGAAAGGTGAAAATCTTTTATAAGTATGAGTTGTTTCACAAATGAATATTTATATAAAAAGGGCAATCAAACTAAATAGTAAATGTGAAGTAAACTGAAATAAAATGTAAACAATACTTCAATAATGAATTCATTTGTGATCCAAATAATTGAAATGGATATAACTTATTTTAGTAAAGAAAGCAAATTAATGAAATAAGCCTTATATGAATGAATGAGAATTAAAAAATTTGTTAGTAATGAACGTGAATTAAAGAAAAATCATTGTATGAAAAAAAGAGGAAAAATGAACAATAAATGTCATGAAAAAAAGATTAATAGAATATGTAACGACCCATAAATTTCGATAATTAAATTTGTCATTTTAATAAGACTTGTAATTAAATTTAGAAAGAGATAATTTTTTTATAATTTATAATGAAGTAAATGTTAAGAATGAAGTGTAGCAATGATTATTAAAACTAATTATTGAGAATCGAAGTGAAAGCACAATAATAATGAATAGTGTAAATTATTGCACTTGGGTATAAAATGGAAAATAAGTAAATAAGAGTAAGCATTAAATTAGCCAATGACATATTATATTGATTAATATAGACTTAATAAAAGAGTTGAATTGAATCAATATATATATTTGAAACTAATTAATTGGTATTCAAATTTAAATAAATGGGTTTATGGTAAGAAATTGAAATTGATACTACGACGAATTGGAATTAAGATGAAAATGGAAAAATTGAAGTATGTAATTCAAGGGTATCATAAATAGTAATAGAATAAATTTAGTGTTATATATGGAATTATAAGTAACAAACTTATATATGCAATTAAAAGCAAATAGGTGACAATTAATATAGGTTGTTCCTTTATTTAATGTGTTAAATAAACTTTGGTAATCAATCGAAATAAATCTAAATTTAATGTTTTGTTAATGTGATTTAAAGTAATAATCGGAAATAATGTTAAGTTTATTCATAATATGACAATTGGTTGGATAAAAGGAATGGAAATTCAAGATTTATTAATTTATCGGAATTTAAATGTAATAATTGGATTAATTGCAATTAAATGAAATTTAATATTTAATTATCGCTTTAATTAAAATTAAAATGAAACTTAATATTACATTTATGAGTTTAAGACAATAATTACAAGATATGAAGGTAATAGGATGAATTGAGATGTTAGTTTATTTGTAAAGTAATAAATGATGTAATAAAGTAATGGAATCAAGATAAATTAATTAATTGAGACTTTAATTACAAATAATGTGTGAAATGACCAACATATAGTAAATGGAAATATGATAGTCAATAAATAAATAAAGGATGGAATGGGAGCACTGACGTAAAAAATGTAAAACAAATATTAACTATGTTTATGGAAAGGAATAATAGAGTGAAAAGTAAATTAATTGGAATTATTGAAAGTTTAATTTATAATTTCTGAATATAATGAAATTGAAAGTAACACTGAAATTGATAGATTTATTAACTCTAAATTGACATATAAATTTGTTTAAATTAGTGTAAATGATTAAGAAAAATTGAAAGAGGTAAAATTTGTCAATTATAGAATTGAAATTTAAGATTTGATTTAATTAATTAATTATAAATTTATTTTATTAATGTAAAAGTAGACATTTTGTCCACTGACTCGGATTTCGCCGAAACCAGTTTCGTTGGATCCGTAACGGTAAATTATTGTAGGATTTCAAGATTTATAGCGATCGGGCTTATCGTTTGAACGTACGGGCTTGAAACGCCTAGAAATCAATTAATTAAAATCAATTGAAATTAATATGAAATAACTTGATTTTAGTATAACTTCTACATACGATCGAATTTGGAGTTGAAACATGTTCCATTGATTTTAAAATATTTTAAAACATCTATTTTGATATATGGGTTGTCCCAATTTCGTTCCAGAGTTAGAACGGGCTTTTTCGGGACATTTTAATCGTTTAACGCGTATATCAACCTGGTCCATCTGTTCTATTCTCAGCCGTGTCTATAAGTACCATGTTATAAACCATAGCCTTTCTATTTCTCAATTGTCTGTACGTACAATTCAACTATTCCTCCTCCTTAATGGAAGACAATAAATTCTAGATCCAATTGCAATTCCAAATCAAATTCAAAGCCGAAAATTAAATCTCTTCAAACTATATCAAATTTTATATGGATCTGAAGCTCTGAGCGCAAGTCAAATCCGTGAGTTGTTTTTCGATTTGAGCTTTTGAGGGCTCGGAATTCGAGGGATTACTCACGGCCGTTCATCACGCGTTGATGAACTTCGTCCGATCGAAAATTGAAGGCACGGTTTTGTAGAGAGAACAGCGCGCTGTTCATCGGCGTGCCTTGTTCAGTGTTTCAACGGCTAGATTGTCATATTAAATTCAGTTAGTGTTTTCAGTCCTTGGTGGCGGCTGCTCCTTTTCCGGTCAATCAAGGCTCTGGGCGAACGTGGGTGGTCTTGAGGCGTGATAGCAGTGGCGAGCGGCGCGAGATGCGGCGGTGGCTGAAGTGCCTGTGGCGGCCGGTTTCTCGTGTACATGCGTCATTCCGAATTTCCAGGCGGTGGCCCATTCGTGTGCGCGTAGCAGCTGTTTGCCCGGTGACGTGGTAAAATCATTTAATTTATTTTATTTTTTATACTTTTACTCGTATAACTTCTAATGCTAATAACTATTGCATACGAGGTCCGTTTCACGCGCGGTTTTCTCCACTAGGTTCGTATTGAAATTCCAGACATTTTGGCTCCTGTTTGGACGGATTCTGAGAATATTTGAATTTTGAGTTTAAATTGGATTTAAATTTGAAAGGTGACTGTTTTAACCCACTCACAACTTCTAAAATTTCTTATGCTTGTTAAATTGATTTGCGATATGATTAGAAAGTTATTTATGACTGTTTGGCATATTTTTATCATCATTCCAGTTAAGTTGAATTTATTGAATTAAGTTGTTATTTAATTTATTATCGCATATAAACTGCCAGTTAAATTGTTATTTAAATTATTATTGAATATAAACTACCAGTAAATACCTATTATTTATTATTTGCTATATATTGATGTTATTGTTTGAATTGGATGATGATTGTGATAAATGGTTGATGATTGATATTGGATGGATGGATGTTGTATTTTATATTGTTATAAACTAAAAGTTGTTATGCACTTTTATTTCATTTGGGATTGCGGTTTGAAATGATATATAACCGTATTTATATTTTAAATTACGGATCAAAATGATAAATATCCGTATCACTTGACCATATGATAGAAAATTATATACAGACACCGCAGTCTATATATAAAAATATTTTAAAACGATTTCTATGGATTTGTAATAAATATATGATTTTATTAGATATTGCTTCGGAAATTTTATAAATGTTATTTTACACATAGTTAATTTCTTGGTTTTAAGCTATGACTAAAATTTGTTTATAGTATAAAATAATTTTAATTATAAAGTTTGATTTTATTGAAATATCGTATGGATAAGTATTTGCTTAAATTATATTTTAATATAGAATTTATATTGATTTTTATAAATCAAGGATGAGAAGATAGTTTTGAAATTAATTTGATATTTTATTTAATTAAGAATTATATTTAATAAGAATCCATTTGGAACTTATTCAAATCGAGATTTTAAAAGAATATGGTTTTATAACTTAATTTTGGTTTAAGGTGATTTAAGTGAAAATGTCAAGTCTAAATAAATTGAGGAATATTCAGTTATTGAAATTTGAAGTTTTATTTAAAGGATATTGGATTTATTAAGCAAATATTTCAAAACTTAATAATAGTAAAGTGAATTTGGTATATATATATGAATTATAAAATTTAGTTTTGAAATATTGAATATTTAAGCTTTGAAATATAATGAATTTGAAATGGTTTTTTTTAGTGGATCAAATCAATTTTGAAATCGATATAATTTGGAATGGTCTATTTGAAAACCAAACTGAATTGAAATTTACGATTTGGGAATTTGGTTAAATATAAAATTTAGAAATTCGGGTTGTTTTGGAATTGCTTTGTGAAATTTAAGAAGCTAGTTTATTTTATATATTATTTTAATATTTAAACCATGTAAGGGGTGGAAATTATGTTTCAAAGTTATAAATTTAAAAGTATTACGTTTTGGAATTGTTATGGTTTTAAGTCTTTGGTTTCGAAATTTTATAACTTTGAAATACTATGATTTTAAAATGATATCATATTGGTTTGGTTTTGAAATGGAAATGTTATCGTATTTATATAGTTTTGAAATGGATATTATATTCTCGTTTTGAAGTATAAATTATTTTGGAATGACCGCGGTGTTATAATAAAATTTGGTTGTAGAAGAGATCGGGATCGGAAGTTGTCATACTCTCTGCCAACTCCGAAAATCACTTTAACAACCGTGTACGCGGTGGAGATTCCAGAATAAAGTAGGACGGTGGTGGCATTTCCTTTGAGGTAAATACGTGGACCCGACTCCCGTGAGTTGGCATAAGGTGGCAAAAACAGGAGCGATTGATGGGCTAAGAAGGTAGCACCTTTTATCGGACACACTCCTTCGATACAATTCTATTACTTTGTGATTGTTTGGGGCCCCTTTTGATTTTGGATGTGCGGCTCGAGGTGGGCGGTAGTAGCTGCTACGCGCTACCACCGGTTCGGAAGCGTAATTGGTATATCCACCATGGTATTGCCTAGTTGTGCTATGTCACCTACCCTAGCACGCGTTGTACGATTTTTGTAACGACCCGCCGTTCTGACCACCCCTAGTCGGTAATTAAACCAACTTGAGACGTTCAAAATGACATATTGTTTTTCAGTTTATAGAGTTTAAACAGAATCAGCCACAGAATCACAGAATAATCATAATATTTTATATAAATGAATTTTTATACATATATCAGAGTTTGTACAATGCATTATATTTATATAGCAGAATATTTCTTTTAAGTACAAGAATCCCTGAAAAGGTAAAGTGAAGAAATTTCCCCAACTCTCTCTAACTTCGCGGCCTGAAAATCTTCAAGCTGTAAAATACTGGGTCTGACCCAAGTATTACATTCAAAAGAAAATAATACACAGGTCAGTCTAATTCAAACTCAGTTATTAGCGCATAGAGGCAATAATAATCAAACAACAATTAGACGACAGTCATATATAAATTTACCTATCCGATCCTTTCACAAGTAATCGGATAACGGTAAATTTAACACTTAACAGTGTTAAACAATAACTCAGTAGATTCAAATTATCAATGAGGATAGATGAAGGGATTATTGATGAAGATAATTTAGAAAACAATCAAAATCTGCCTAAACGGCAATTAACAACAAAATCATCAAAATTGATTCAAAATATATTGAATTGGCAACATAAAACAATTTTCATCAAATAGAAAACATCAATTAAAACATTAGATTTGGTAGGGCTGCAGTACACACACGCGTATGCGGCCTCGCCACATTTTTAAAATGTTAACTTCGTGTGGCCGCTGTTCACGCTTGCGTGCACTGCCTCGCCACTACCGTAATGAAATAGAAATCATCACAACAGTAAAAACTAACAGAAATCGAAACTGCAGAGGTCAAGTTAGTGCTATCGTGACTCAACGCAACTGCAAATAAAACTAAGTATAACGGGCTAGAAATTTAAGTGCAAATCCCCTATCAGAAATGTAGACTGCGATTAATTAGGCCCAAATCAACTTCAACCTAATGCAAAAGGTCAAGTCAGTGACTCAACGCGGCTGCAACACCAAAACCCGTGCAACATGGTAGGGTCGAAATGCAATTGTTTGCATATACTAAAGTAAAACTCAAGAAAACAAGTTCCAAACAACTTATTACTGCACATTTCAACAAGTGCAAAATTTTCATAAAAATGAAACTGCTGCCATTACTTGGACACAAGGGCAACTGCAACAATAACGCAGCCACCACGAGATCACAACGCAACAAACACTGTCTCGAGTCACAGTGTAGTATGAACCATAAAGTATACAACAAGTAGATGAACTATGCAACAGAGAGGTGTACACGTGACTCACGTATGCACCTAGAACACCAAGTGAAACAAGATCTCATGGCAAATATGATCTGTGTCTAATCAGTGGACATGCAGTGGTAAATAAACAGTGAAACAACAATTGTTTCAAAGATAATGCTATAATGAAACTCACTTCATAAAATCACAAAATCACATATACATGAAATCACATATACATTGGCTTTTACATACAGGCAGTGCAACAGGTCAAGGCAGCAACTATGAAATAACAATAACAAAATATATGCAACTGCACCAAGGAATGGCATATGTGTGTTATAGGTCTGAACCCCAAGGGCAGTGACAAAAAGGACCAGGCAGCATGAATATATACAGTGTAATCATACCACAAAAGCACAAACAAGTAAACTGGCCGAGACAGTAGCAAAACCAGACAATATCAAAGAAACAATCCCATGTGATATGCAGTAACACATTACCGCCGAAAATCAAGTATAGGCAAAAACGAAAACCAAATGAACCAGAGGCAATAACAAACATATATACACACACATAAATGCATATGTAAACATGATAATGGAAAGACACATATATGTACAAATGAAGACATATTACAGTGAAAATAGTGGCTCAACATCAAAGAATATGTTGAACAGGTCAGGGACGTGGTGGCAAAGAGACAAACAGTTCAGATTCCAAGCCATGGAAAACAAGTGTCGAAAGGAACGAACCGAATAAGTCAGTAAATCATCGATGTCCAGAAATTCATCAAAGTACACAAATTCGATAAACCAAGGATTGAAGTACGAACAGTTCAATATCGGACAAGCATATTTCAGAATGAAATAAACAAGTCCAAATCAAGTTTTTTTTTTAAAATAGTCAAGGCCGAAGCCATAGCATAAAATGAGGTCGCAGGGATTACAAACCAGAAACCAAATCTAGTGATCAAAATCAAAGTAATTTCCCTTTTTCTAAAGACAACAGAAAAATGCTCGCAGCCGAAGCCATGGAAATCACCAAATTATATATATATATATATATATATATATATATATATATATATATATATATATATATATATATATCAAGTGACCGAATTCAATGCGAGCCATACGAAACCAATATGCCCACAGTTCATCAGAGAAAACAAGGCCGAAGCCAACAAAAAGGAATCGAACCAATCAAAAAAAAAATCAATAGAGAAATCATCAACATGATAAATAAATCAAACGACTGAGAATGAAAATAGATGTGAGGGTCACTCACCTTTGTCGAGCGAGGAGCACGCGAGCGAATTGAAGTCGAAGCAATGCCCTAATTTCGAAAAGCCCTAATTTGAAGACGAGCGAAAATTGGAGAGGCCGCCATTATTTTCTTCGTTTATTTTTTTTCTGTCTTTTCGAATGATGGAAGAAGGAGGTAGGGTTTCGAATATAAGAGAGGGGAGACGTGATTTTGCAGAGGAGATCGTGTTTTTGGCGTGATGGAAGGCATAGATTTAGGCGTGTTTGTAGCCGATGAAGGTAAAGCAACGTACTCTTTTTATTTTATTATACTATTATTATTATTATTATTATTATTATTATTATTATTATTATTTTCTTATTTCTTTATTTTAAATCCAATTTGTTTTTTATAAATTATTTTCTTTACTTTGTTTTGTAAATTTTGTTGTTTGAATTTTTAACTATGTTTGTTTCTTTATTTATTTTATATTGATTAAAATTTTATTCCTTTTTATTTTAAAGAAAAGAAAAATGTTATTAAAACTAACCATCTTTTATTAATTTACATAAATAATTATTCTTGTATCCAAATTATTTTTTCTAAATCATTAGTTTGAATTTAAAATACAAATTCAATATTCAATTTCGAACTCCAAAGTCAATTCAAATTTTTATTCAACTTTCAATAGATCAAATTCTAAAATTTAATCATCAATTTCATAGTTATATTAGGAATTCAAACTAAACCATCATTCAAATATTTAAAATTAATTAAATATTTTCAATTTAAATTGTTCAAAATTCAGGGTTGTTACAATCTTCCCTCCTTAAAAGAATTTCGTCCCGAAATTATAAGTTAGGAAAAATGATTGTTAAAATCTCACCGATATTTATACCCTACACAATTTTTACCAAGTTTGAATCTTATAAATAATTATAGGATTCATTTCTTTTATATTATCTCACTAGCTTTGTTCATTGATTTCTATAATCAAGACACAAAAGTCTTTTACCAAAATTTTCGACTTACAAAACTCAGATTTTTAAACTTGAAATTCTTCATGCTAAATATTTACATATTACATCTTTTCCAAAGCTGTGGGCTTTCAAGATATTTTAAAAATCTTCTTCCTTAGTTCATTAGGTTGAAATTATGTAATTCTAATTTCAGACTATTGATTTGCTATTCAAAGTTTTGAAAATACTTGCTAACTCGAAGTTTAACAAGTCCATCGTCGTTCTCACAGACTTTAGGCATACGCTGGCCAGGCGCAAGACTAAAAATCTCCAAGTACTAAATATACTTGCTTCAACTCCCAATGAAAATACTTTTTAAAAAAATTTTAAAAATGGATATGGAAAGCACGTTCCCCCATGGATCACAGTTTAGCCGGCGGTTACGCTACTATCCCAGTAGAATCGCTTGTAACTGTAGATTTCACATCTCTCTTGAATTTCGCCATGGTTGTTGCCATAAATCGCGGTTCACACGGCGGTTACGCTACTATCCCAGTAGAATCGCTCGTGACCGTAGGCATCTCGCCCCTCAAATTACGCTTCGGCCTCTAGATCGCAGTTTACACGGCGGTTGCGCTACTATCCCAGTAGAATCGCTTGTAACTGTAGGCATCACGCCCCACGAATTACGCCAGCATCAATTCACATAATCCCAACACGATGATCCATCGTGGGGGATTCCAGTCCCAATGGACATTCCACTAATGGACATTCTACGTAGCTACGATTTCCAATGGACACTCACACCGAGTTCCAATCACCTTTACAAATAATAAATGGAAGGTACATTTCCATATCCTCGGTTTTAGAAAACATATGTCATATACATATAGTACTTCATTTCACATTTCGTACATATCATACCTATGTAAACTTGCATAGGATTTTCATAATAATGACTTTCCAAACTGATAGTTTTCGAATTATTACATTCACATATATAAGTTACGAAAACTCAATTCACATCCTAACAAATAGAGGATTTCTAAATTTTCCATCTCATTTTAAATTTTTCCTCTAAATCGATTTGAAAATTTAAGGTTATCTCAAACCCAATTCACATTCATAATCCAATTCATTATCGACTTCACATTCGATTTGGATTTCACGTTACATCGTCAATTCTCAACACATAATTGATGTCTATCGATATATAACCTCTAAGCTCATACGTCTCAGAGAAGGGTGTTAAGCTAAAAGAATAAATTCTCCGCCACCAACAGATATATATTTAATAGAGATCAATTGCTATGTCATCAATTCACAATGCTAGACATGCAATCCAAATCGACTATCCAAAATTCAAAGCTCAACTTATATTGTTTTTGATGTCAAAGTTAAACTCAATTTAACTCAAGATTCAATCTTTTTGGAAAATATTCAAGTTAAACTGATCGTTCAAATTTCCCAAAAATATCTTTACAAGATATATATAATTTTCCAACTTAACCATTTGAAACAAATTTCAAATATTCATTTTTTTCAATTTATCTTTAAAAGATAAAATTTCAAACCTTTCATTTCATATTGGAAAACATTTCCATACTTATTTAATAATAAGTAATTCACAAGTTCATTCATTTTTCAACACGGAAAATATTCAATATACTTGAATCAAAATTAAGTATATATTCCATTCTTTAAGGAAGGCATTCTTTTAAACACATTTATTTGAGTCAAAACGAATATTGCGTAAAACATCGTTACGACAACTCAGATTCACTAGTATAGGGATTCGAATTTAAGATAGATATATAAATCCCAATACTATAAACAACATTTCCTTTCGGAAACCATTTACTATAACAACGGTGTTATAGTCTACCATTTCCTTTTATTTCTCTCGAAAACGTCTATTTCAACAATGAATGTTGAAATCTATGTATTCGATAGTTAATGCATTTTAAAACATCTTTTAAAACTATTAACTTTTTCAATTTCAACTTCAACTTAATTCATAGTTTGAATTCCTCATACTTTTCATAATATTAATTTTAAACCAATTTCAAACTTTTCAATATTAAGTTTTTCACTTAATTTAATTTTCCGCACGTTTAAATTCAAATTCATCACTGAATTTATATTTCCTATAATGGATTATCATGTTGAAAACTTCAAATTTGAAATTTAAATTCTATTTAAACTTTGCGTTTGCCTTTCTATTTCCAAAAATAATCAATTAGTTCTTTAGTAAGTCATTCATTGACTTAGTTCCATTAAATTTATATTTCCACATTAACCATTTTAGGCATTAGTTTAAACTTGAAATATAAGCTTTTCATCAAAATTAGTTTGATTCCTACAGTTAAGTCAACAAATAAACTTCCTTCCCAAGATGCTATTTCATTAAAATATTTCCTTCAGTACAAAATTATACATAGCTTAATACTTTTAAAAGACGTACACAGAAGATCGTGGATTACAAAAGATAGTATTACAGAATATATTGATTGGTTTAAGATTCAGAATTATTAAGGACTATCGACTTCTTGTCTGGTAGTACTCATCTTCGCCCAACTTTCATCTTCGGATGGCACTATTTCAGGTTGTATTAAAGGAGAATTAACACATTCAAAATCTACATGTCCCCACTCCCCACAGTTACTGCAAAAATATGAGATGTTTCCATCCTTATCTATCACCTTAACACTTTTCGCTCTAGCTGGTCGGGCAATAGCTTGCTTTCCATGCTGTCTTTCGGTGCAGTTTCTGGCTATATGTCCAGTATGACGACAATGGTAGCAGATTGTCAATCTATCGACGGGTAAATCGAGTACGCACTTTTTCCTTTTCACTTTAGGGCAATGACTAAGAAAATGCCCTTTCCCCCGACATTTAAAACACACAATCTCAGGACGAGCGAAACGGTCATCCACATTCCTTTTCTTTCTCCTTTCTCGACACTTAATGGCATAATGTCCCTTTTTATGACATCGATAGAAAATAACCTCATTATATGGACCAGGTGCTTGCCTTTCACTGAATCTCCTTTAATAATTCAATTCAATTTATATAACTCCATTATATACCAAAAGTCCATTTATAAGTTAAGTACTTATAATCCATTTATTTACTAAATCGTTCTTCAAAATATTTGAAATCAATTTTTCAAAAGAATTCAGAATCAAATTCCCAAGTTATATTTTAATTATCCTCTTGGTTATACTAAATTGACACGTCATTTTATTTCACAATTTATTATTTTGGAGATATTCAAAATATTTGATTTAAACCAATTCATTAATTCACTTCACTTATATTTTATTTTTCATAAATCTCAATAATTCGATAATTGTTTTCGAATGAGAAACTATCGCAAACCTAAAATTAGAGAGGGGAATTTTTGATAAAATTTGAATTTTCAAAATACCTTTTATTTTTCAAAGAAAACAATTTCATACTTCTTTTAAATTTGAAAAACACTTTTCTTTAAAGTGGTCCTAGTAACTATTCATATTAAACATCATAAACTGAGCTTTGTGTAAACCAAAGCTCCGATACAACTTTTGTAACGACCCGCCGTTCTGACCACCCCCAGTCGGTAATTAAACCAACTTGAGACGTTCAAAATGACGGATTGTTATTCAGTTTATAGAGTTTAAACAGAATCAGCCACAGAATCACAGAATAATCATAATATTTTACATAAATGAATTTTTATACATATATCAGAGTTTGTACAATGCATTATATTTATACAGCGGAATATTTCTTTTAAGTCCAAGAATCCCTGAAAAGCTAAAGTGAAGAAATTTCCCCAACTCTCTCTAACTTCGCGGCCTGAAAATCTTCAAGCTGTAAAATACTGGGTCTGACCCGAGTATTACATTCAAAAGAAAATAATACACAGGTCAGTCTAATTCAAACTCAGTTATTAGCGCATAGAGGCAATAACAATCAAACAACAATTAGACGACGGTCAAATATAAATTTACCTATCTGATCCTTTAACAAGTAATCGGATAACGGTAAATATAACACTTAACAGTGTTAAACAATAACTCAGCAGATTCAAATTATCAATGAGGATAGATGAAGGGATTATTGATGAAGATAATTTAGAAAACAATCAAAATCTGCCTAAACGGCAATTAACAACAAAATCATCAAAATCGATTCAAAATATATTGAATTGGCAATATAAAACAATTTTCATCAAATAGAAAACATCAATTAAAACATTAGATTTGGTAGGGCTGCAGTACACACGCGTATACAGCCTCGCCACATTTTTAAAATGTTAACTTCGTGCGGCTGCAGTTCACGCTTGCGTGCACTGCCTCGCCACTACCGTAATGAAATAGAAATCATCACAACAGTAAAAAGTAACAGAAATCGAAGCTGCAGAGGTCAAGTTAGTGCTATCGTGACTCAATTCAACTGCAAATAAAACTAAGTATAACGGGCTAGAAATTTAAGTGCAAATCCCTTATCAGAAATGTAGACTGCGATTAAATAGGCCCAAATCAACTTCAACCAAATGCAAAAGGTCAAGTCAGTGACTCAACGCGGCTGCAACACCAAAACCCGTGCAACATGGTAGGGTCGATATGAAATTGTTTCCATATACTCAAGTAAAACTCAAGAAAACAAGATCCAAACAACTTATTACTGCACATTTCAACAAGTGCAAAATTTTCATAAAAATGAAACTGCTGCCATTACTTGGACACAAGGGCAACTGCAACAATAACGCAGCCACCACGAGATCACAACGCAACAAACACTGTCTCGAGTCACAGTGTAGTATGAACCATAAAGTATACAACAAGTAGATGAACTATGCAACAGAGAGGTGTACACGTGACTCACGTATGCACCTAGAACACCAAGTGAAACAAGATCTCATGGCAAATATGATCTGTGTCTAATCAGTGGACATGCAGTGGTAAATAAACAGTGAAACAACAATTGTTTCAAAGATAATGCTATAATGAAACTCACTTCATAAAATCACAAAATCACATATACATGAAATCACATATACATTGGCTTTTACATACAGGCAGTGCAACAGGTCAAGGCAGCAACTATGAAATAACAATAACAAAATATATGCAACTGCACCAAGGAATGGCATATGTGTGTTATAGGTCTGAACCCCAAGGGCAGTGACAAAAAGGACCAGGCAGCATGAATATATACAGTGTAATCATACCACAAAAGCACAAACAAGTAAACTGGCCGAGACAGTAGCAAAACCAGACAATATCAAAGAAACAATCCCATGTGATATGCAGTAACACATTACCGCCGAAAATCAAGTATAGGCAAAAACGAAAACCAAATGAACCAGAGGCAATAACAAACATATATACACACACATAAATGCATATGTAAACATGATAATGGAAAGACACATATATGTACAAATGAAGACATATTACAGTGAAAATAGTGGCTCAACATCAAAGAATATGTTGAACAGGTCAGGGACGTGGTGGCAAAGAGGCAAACAGTTCAGATTCCAAGCCATGGAAAACAAGTGTCGAAAGGAACGAACCGAATAAGTCAGTAAATCATCGATGTCCAGAAATTCATCAAAGTACACAAATTCGATAAACCAGGGATTGAAGAACGAACAGTTCAATATCGGACAAGCATATTTCAGAATGAAATAAACAAGTCCAAATCAAGTTTTTTTTTTTAAAATAGTCAAGGCCGAAGCCATAGCATAAAATGAGGTCGCAGGGATTACAAACCAGAAACCAAATCTAGTGATCAAAATCAAAGTAATTTCCCTTTTTCCAAAGACAACAGAAAAATGCTCGCAGCCGAAGCCATGGAAATCACCAAATTATATATATATATATATATATATATATATATATATATATATATATATATCAAGTGACCGAATTCAATGCGAGCCATGCGAAACCAATATGCCCACAGTTCATCAGAGAAAACAAGGCCGAAGCCAACAAAAAGGAATCGAACCAATCAAAAAAAAAATCAACAGAGAAATCATCAACATGATAAATAAATCAAACGACTGAGAATGAAAATAGATGTGAGGGTCACTCACCTTTGTCGAGCGAGGAGCACGCGAGCGAATTGAAGTCGAAGCAATGCCCTAATTTCGAAAAGCCCTAATTTGAAGACGAGCGAAAATTGGAGAGGCCGCCATTATTTTCTTCGTTTATTTTTTTTTCTGTCGTTTCGAATGATGGAAGAAGGAGGTAGGGTTTCGAATATAAGAGAGGGGAGACGTGATTTTGCAGAGGAGATCGTGTTTTTGGCGTGATGGAAGGCATAGATTTAGGCGTGTTTGTAGCTGATGAAGGTAAAGCAACGTACTCTTTTTATTTTATTATACTATTATTATTATTATTATTATTATTATTATTATTATTATTATTTTCTTATTTCTTTATTTTAAATCCAATTTGTTTTTTATAAATTATTTTCTTTACTTTGTTTTGTAAATTTTGTTGTTTGAATTTTTAACTATGTTTGTTTCTTTATTTATTTTATATTGATTAAAATTTTATTCCTTTTTATTTTAAAGAAAAGAAAAATGTTATTAAAACTAACCATCTTTTATTAATTTACATAAATAATTATTCTTGTATCCAAATTATTTTTTCTAAATCATTAGTTTGAATTTAAAATACAAATTCAATATTCAATTTCGAACTCCAAAGTCAATTCAAATTTTTATTCAACTTTCAATAGATCAAATTCTAAAATTTAATCATCAATTTCGTAGTTATATTAGGAATTCAAACTAAACCATCATTCAAATATTTAAAATTAATTAAATATTTTCAATTTAAATTGTTCAAAATTCAGGGTTGTTACAATCTTCCCTCCTTAAAAGAATTTCGTCCCGAAATTATAAGTTAGGAAAAATGATTGTTAAAATCTCACCGATATTTATACCCTACACAATTTTTACCAAGTTCGAATCTTATAAATAATTATAGGATTCATTTCTTTTATATTATCTCACTAGCTTTGTTCATTGATTTCTATAATCAAGACACAAAAGTCTTTTACCAAAATTTTCGACTTACAAAACTCAGATTTTTAAACTTGAAATTCTTCATGCTAAATATTTACATATTACATCTTTTCCAAAGCTGTGGGCTTTCAAGATATTTTAAAAATCTTCTTCCTTAGTTCATTAGGTTGAAATTATGTAATTCTAATTTCAGACTATTGATTTGCTATTCAAAGTTTTGAAAATACTTGCTAACTCGAAGTTTAACAAGTCCATCGTCGTTCTCACAGACTTTAGGCATACGCTGGCCAGGCGCAAGACTAAAAATCTCCAAGTACTAAATATACTTGCTTCAACTCCCAATGAAAATACTTTTTAGAAAATTTTTAAAAATGGATATGGAAAGCACGTTCCCCCATGGATCACAGTTTAGCCGGCGGTTACGCTACTATCCCAGTAGAATCGCTCGTAACTGTAGATTTCACATCTCTCTTGAATTTCGCCATGGTTGTTGCCATAGATCGCGGTTCACACGGCGGTTACGCTACTATCCCAGTAGAATCGCTCGTGACCGTAGGCATCTCGCCCCTCAAATTACGCTTCGGCCTCTAGATCGCAGTTTACACGGCGGTTGCGCTACTATCCCAGTAGAATCGCTTGTAACTGTAGGCATCACGCCCCACGAATTACGCCAGCATCAATTCACATAATCCCAACACGATGATCCATCGTGGGGGATTCCAGTCCCAATAGACATTCCACTAATGGACATTCTACGTAGCTACGATTTCCAATGGACACTCACACCGAGTTCCAATCACCTTCACAAATAATAAATGGAAGGTACATTTCCATATCCTCGGTTTTAGAAAACATATGTCATATACATATAGTACTTCATTTCACATTTCGTACATATCATACCTATGTAAACTTGCATAGGATTTTCATAATAATGACTTTCCAAACTGATAGTTTTCGAATTATTACATTCACATATATAAGTTACGAAAACTCAATTCACATCCTAACAAATAGAGGATTTCTAAATTTTCCATCTCATTTTAAATTTTTCCTCTAAATCGATTTGAAAATTTAAGGTTATCTCAAACCCAATTCACATTCATAATCCAATTCATTATCGACTTCACATTCGATTTGGATTTCACGTTACATCGTCAATTCTCAACACATAATTGATGTCTATCGATATATAACCTCTAAGCTCATACGTCTCAGAGAAGGGTGTTAAGCTAAAAGAATAAATTCTCCGCCACCAACAGATATATATTTAATAGAGATCAATTGCTATGTCATCAATTCACAATGCTAGACATGCAATCCAAATCGACTATCCAAAATTCAAAACTCAACTTATATTGTTTTTGATGTCAAAGTTAAACTCAATTTAACTCAAGATTCAATCTTTTTGGAAAATATTCAAGTTGAACTGATCGTTCAAATTTCCCAAAAATATCTTTACAAGATATATATAATTTTCCAACTTAACCATTTGAAACAAATTTCAAATATTCATTTTTTTCAATTTATCTTTAAAAGATAAAATTTCAAACCTTTCATTTCATATTGGAAAACATTTCCATACTTATTTAATAATAAGTAATTCACAAGTTCATTCATTTTTCAACACGGAAAATATTCAATATACTTGAATCAAAATTAAGTATATATTCCATTCTTTAAGGAAGGCATTCTTTTAAACACATTTATTTGAGTCAAAACGAATGTTGCGTAAAACATCGTTACGACAACTCAGATTCACTAGTATAGGGATTCGAATTTAAGATAGATATATAAATCCCAATACTATAAACAACATTTCCTTTCGGAAACCATTTACTATAACAACGGTGTTATAGTCTACCATTTCCTTTTATTTCTCTCGAAAACATCTATTTCAACAATGAATGTTGAAATCTATGTATTCGATAGTTAATGCATTTTAAAACATCTTTTAAAACTATTAACTTTTTCAATTTCAACTTCAACTTAATTCATAGTTTGAATTCCTCATACTTTTCATAATATTAATTTTAAACCAATTTCAAACTTTTCAATATTAAGTTTTTCACTTAATTTAATTTTCCGCACGTTTAAATTCAAATTCATCACTGAATTTATATTTCCTATAATGGATTATCATGTTGAAAACTTCAAATTTGAAATTTAAATTCTATTTAAACTTTGCGTTTGCCTTTCTATTTCTAAAAATAATCAATTAGTTCTTTAGTAAGTCATTCATCGACTTAGTTCCATTAAATTTATATTTCCACATTAACCATTTTAGGCATTAATTTAAACTTGAAATATAAGATTTTCATCAAAATTAGTTTGATTCCTACAGTTAAGTCAACAAATAAACTTCCTTCCCAAGATGCTACTTCATTAAAATATTTCCTTCAGTACAAAATTATACATAGCTTAATACTTTTAAAAGACGTACACAGAAGATCGTGGATTACAAAAGATAGTATTACAGAATATATTGGTTGGTTTAAGATTCAGAATTATTAAGGACTATCGACTTCTTGTCTGGTAGTACTCATCTTCGCCCAACTTTCATCTTCGGATGGCACTATTTCAGGTTGTATTAAAGGAGAATTAACACATTCAAAATCTACATGTCCCAACTCCCCACAGTTACTGCAAAAATATGAGATGTTTCCATCCTTATCTATCACCTTAACAATTTTCGCTCTAGCTGGTCGGGCAATAGCTTGCTTTCCATGCTGTCTTTCGGTGCAGTTTCTGGCTATATGTCCAGTCTGACGACAATGGTAGCAGATTGTCAATCTATCAACGGGTAAATCGAGTACGCACTTTTTCCTTTTCACTTTAGGGCAATGACTAAGAAAATGCCCTTTCCCCCGACATTTAAAACACACAATCTCAGGACGAGCGAAACGGTCATCCACATTCCTTTTCTTTCTCCTTTC
This sequence comes from Allium cepa, assembly GCA_030765085.1. Classification (NCBI taxonomy): domain Eukaryota; kingdom Viridiplantae; phylum Streptophyta; class Magnoliopsida; order Asparagales; family Amaryllidaceae; genus Allium; species Allium cepa. The sequence continues at coordinate 364,322,953 of CM060942.1, forward strand.
TCGACATTTAATGGCATAATGTCCCTTTTTATGACATCGATAGAAAATAACCTCATTATATGGACCAGGTGCTTGCCTTTCACTGAATCTCCTTTAATAATTCAATTCAATTTATATAACTCCATTATATACCAAAAGTCCATTTATAAGTTAAGTACTTATAATCCATTTATTTACTAAATCGTTCTTCAAAATATTTGAAATCAATTTTTCAAAAGAATTCAGAATCAAATTCCCAAGTTATATTTTAATTATCCTCTTGGTTATACTAAATTGACACGTCATTTTATTTCACAATTTATTATTTTGGAGATATTCAAAATATTTGATTTAAACCAATTCATTAATTCACTTCACTTATATTTTATTTTTCATAAATCTCAATAATTCGATAATTGTTTTCGAATGAGAAACTATCGCAAACCTAAAATTAGAGAGGGGAATTTTCGATAAAATTTGAATTTTCAAAATACCTTTTATTTTTCAAAGAAAACAATTTCATACTTCTTTTAAATTTGAAAAACACTTTTCTTTAAAGTGGTCCTAGTAACTATTCATATTAAACATCATAAACTGAGCTTTGTGTAAACCAAAGCTCCGATACAACTTTTGTAACGACCCGCCGTTCTGACCACCCCCAGTCGGTAATTAAACCAACTTGAGACGTTCAAAATGACGGATTGTTATTCAGTTTATAGAGTTTAAACAGAATCAGCCACAGAATCACAGAATAATCATAATATTTTACATAAATGAATTTTTATACATATATCAGAGTTTGTACAATGCATTATATTTATACAGCGGAATATTTCTTTTAAGTACAAGAATCCCTGAAAAGCTAAAGTGAAGAAATTTCCCCAACTCTCTCTAACTTCGCGGCCTGAAAATCTTCAAGCTGTAAAATACTGGGTCTGACCCGAGTATTACATTCAAAAGAAAATAATACACAGGTCAGTCTAATTCAAACTCAGTTATTAGCGCATATAGGCAATAATAATCAAACAACAATTAGACGACGGTCAAATATAAATTTACCTATCCGATCCTTTAACAAGTAATCGGATAACGGTAAATATAACACTTAACAGTGTTAAACAATAACTCAGCAGATTCAAATTATCAATGAGGATAGATGAAGGGATTATTGATGAAGATAATTTAGAAAACAATCAAAATCTGCCTAAACGGCAATTAACAACAAAATCATCAAAATCGATTCAAAATATATTGAATTGGCAATATAAAACAATTTTCATCAAATAGAAAACATCAATTAAAACATTAGATTTGGTAGGGCTGCAGTACACACGCGTATACAGCCTCGCCACATTTTTAAAATGTTAACTTCGTGCGGCTGCAGTTCACGCTTGCGTGCACTGCCTCGCCACTACCGTAATGAAATAGAAATCATCACAACAGTAAAAAGTAACAGAAATCGATGCTGCAGAGGTCAAGTTAGTGCTATCGTGACTCAATGCAACTGCAAATAAAACTAAGTATAACGGGCTAGAAATTTAAGTGCAAATCCCCTATCAGAAATGTAGACTGCGATTAAATAGGCCCAAATCAACTTCAACCAAATGCAAAAGGTCAAGTCAGTGACTCAACGCGGCTGCAACACCAAAACCCGTGCAACATGGTAGGGTCGATATGAAATTGTTTCCATATACTCAAGTAAAACTCAAGAAAACAAGATCCAAACAACTTATTACTGCACATTTCAACAAGTGCAAAATTTTCATAAAAATGAAACTACTGCCATTACTTGGACACAAGGGCAACTGCAACAATAACGCAGCCACCACGAGATCACAACGCAACAAACACTGTCTCAAGTCACAGTGTAGTATGAACCATAAAGTATACAACAAGTAGATGAACTATGCAACAGAGAGGTGTACACGTGGCTCACGTATGCACCTAGAACACCAAGTGAAACAAGATCTCATGGCAAATATGATCTGTGTCTAATCAGTGGACATGCATTGGTAAATAAACAGTGAAACAACAATTGTTTCAAAGATAATGCTATAATGAAACTCACTTCATAAAATCACAAAATCACATATACATGAAATCACATATACATTGGCTTTTACATACAGGCAGTGCAACAGGTCAAGGCGGCAACTATGAAATAACAATAACAAAATATATGCAACTGCACCAAGGAATGGCACATGTGTGCTATAGGTCCGAACCCCAAGGGCAGTGACAAAAAGGACCAGGAAGCATGAATATATACAGTGTAATCATACCACAAAAGCACAAACAAGTAAACTGGCCGAGACAGTAGCAAAACAAGACAATATCAAAGAAACAATCCCATGTGATATGCAGTAACACATTACCACCGAAAATCAAGTATAGGTAAAAATGAAAACCAAATGAACCAGAGGCAATAACAAACATATACACACAAACATAAATGCATATGTATACATGGTAATGGAAAGACACATATATGTACAAATGAAGACATATTACAGTGAAAATAGTGGCTCAACATCAAAGAATATGTTGAACAGGTCAGGGACGTGGTGGCAAAGAGACAAACAGTTCAGATTCCAAGCCATGGGAAACAAGTGTCGAAAGGAACGAACCGAATAAGTCAGTAAATCATCGATGTCTAGAAATTCATCAAAGTACACAAATTCGATAAACCAGGGATTGAAGTACGAACAGTTCAATATCGGACAAGCATATTTCAGAACGAAATAAACAAGTCCAAATCAAGTTTTTTTTTTTAAAATAGTCAAGGCCGAAGCCATAGCATAAAATGAGGTAGCAGGGATTACAAACCAGAAACCAAATCTAGTGATCAAAATCAAAGTAATTTCCCTTTTTCCAAAGACAACAGAAAAATGCTCATAGCCGAAGCCATGGAAATCACCAAATTATATATATATATATATATATATATATAAAGTGACCGAAGTCAGTGCGAGCCATACGAAACCAACATGCCCACAGTTCATCAGAGAAAACAAGGCCGAAGCCAACAAAAAGGAATCGAACCAATCAAAAAAAAAATCAACAGAGAAATCATCAACATGATAACCAAATCAAACGACTGAGAATGAAAATAGATGTGAGGGTCACTCACCTTTGTCGAACGTGGAGCACGCGAGCGAATTGAAGCCGAAGCAATGCCCTAATTTCGAAAAGCCCTAATTTGAAGACGAGCGAAAATTGGAGAGGCCGCCATTATTTTCTTCGTTTATTTCTTTTTCTGTCGTTTCGAATGATGGAAGAAGGAGGTAGGGTTTCGAATATAAGAGAGGGGAAACGTGATTTTGCAGAGGAGATCGTGTTTTTGGCGTGATGGAAGGCATAGATTTAGGCGTGTTTGTAGCTGATGAAGGTAAAGCAACGTACTCTTTTTATTTTATTATACTATTATTATTATTATTTTCTTATTTCTTTATTTTAAATCCAATTTGTTTTGTATAAATTATTTTCTTTACTTTGTTTTGTAAATTTTGTTGTTTGAATTTTTAACTATGTTTGTTTCTTTATTTATTTTATATTGATTAAAATTTTATTCCTTTTTATTTTAAAGAAAAGAAAAATGTTATTAAAACTAACCATCTTTTATTAATTTACATAAATAATAATTCTTGTATCCAAATTATTTTTTCTAAGTCATTAGTTTGAATTTAAAATACAAATTCAATATTCAATTTCAAACTCCAAAGTCAATTCATATTTTTATTCAACTTTCAATAGATCAAATTCTAAAATTTAATCGTCAATTTCATAGTTATATTGGGAATTCAAACTAAACCATCATTTAAATATTTACAATTAATTAAATATTTTCAATTTAAATTGTTCAAAATTCAGGGTTGTTACAATTTTGGTTTTCTCCCGTAACCCGTGTGGTATCCTCTGGTGGCTTCCCGATCAGGAGGGACCATGATAATGGATGGACTACTGGGACTATTGCATGGTAAGGGCTATATGGGTAACCTCTTACGCTATTTAGAGGTAATTTTATTTTACTATATACATTATTATAATAGCGTGTATTACTACATAGTAAATAGTTTAATGGATCCTTAAGACATGTGAATCCCGAGCACCTCTTAAGTTACTGCACTTACGTTAGACACTGGATGGGAGATGCCAAATCCCCTAAACATATCTGATGCCGTTCCACTCATATTTATTTCTGTTGATTTAACTTACATAAGATCTTTTAGTTCCGACTCGAGTGTTTTGTATTTTCAATTCGCTCGGGTCAGCCTAAGCATTTCAGGATTTGGAAGATCGTAGTCTAGAGGACGAAGACGATGATTTATTATTATTTATTAGAGTATTCCACTACATTCGTACTATTTCTGCTTCATTAATTATTATTCTATGGTATGTGTAACTCTAAAATGTATTGTATAAATATAATAGAATATTTTGTAAACAGCTTCGTGAACTGTTTATTTGAATATTATATTTTATCGTTCCGTTGTAAGATTTTATTTTTTTCTTTCTCTGCTTTTTCTTATTTACCCCATAACAATCTGCCCTTCCGTACGGTTTAAGTCTGACGTGTGTGGTTTATCGTCGATTTAAAGCGTACAAAAAGGTAGGATGTTACATCTGGTATCAGAGCTTTGGTTTAGCGATAAACCTTAGCTTTGTGGGGTCTGACTCTTTACTAATAGGGTAGTAATACCCTATGATGAGTCGCTGAGTGTATACATATGAGAGAGCGTATTTGTTAGTGTATAAAAAGGTTTAATATTGTGTTAGTTTGTTCTTTTTGTGTTTACAAATTCTGGTTGGTGCATAGGACACTATGACATGATAGGTATTTCTAAACACTTAATACGACAGACCGACACAATATTTGTTTTGAATATAGGTGAATGAAATAAACTTGTCTATTATATTTTCTATATATAAAATAAAATTTTATAAATAATACATATATTTGGTTGTAATACATTTGTTGTTAGGTAATGAAGATTATAAATAATAGTTGAAATAAGACGAAAGTAAAATTAGTGAGAATAAACTGGGAATTTAGAACTTAAGTCCTAGGGTTTTGAAAATTCTTTCAATAAGTTTTAGGATATAATAATAATATTGTTAGAAGCATTTTCTAATATAAATATTTCAATATAATTTGAAAGAATTCTTTAAAGAAACTTTGAAAAGAAATAAGTTCTGTACTCCCTTCTCTGTCGCTGGGAAATAATTTCGATGATGAGTGCGCGCATCATCGACTTTCATTTTCGAGTTTCAAAGTGGAAAGGCCACTGTAATAGTTTTACTGCAGATTTATTTTGATAAACAAATATAAATTGTAAATTGTTTTAATATAATTAGATATATATAAGTTGTAAGTATGTACATTTATCTATTATTTTAAAATGATTTTAAATTTAACTCGGTATTTAGTTCTTAAGTTTCCATTAATTAATAGTTTCAATTATTGTAGTAAAATGGGTTGTAACTGATTCACGATTGGAACCTCTAATTAAAATAAGAGATTTAGTGCTAAGTTATAAATGGAGTTAAATGAAAGTTGAAATTGTAACTTGCAAAACTAAAGATATAATTATTGAACATTTAATTTATTAAAAGAAATAAGATAAACTTGTATGATTTTCAATTGCATTCTTTAAAACATATATGACTTACCAACTATAAATAGTTAAAATTTTAAAATAAAATGAAATTTTACAAGTAAAACTTGAGTAATGAAAAGTATTCATTGGAATTCTTTAATAAATTAAATTTTATAGTTGTAGTTGTTATAAACTTAAGTATAATTGAAAGGCTGCTAATTAAATAAATGTAAAGGTAAGCATTATAAATAAATGAATAAATGAATTTAAGTAATAAATAAATGTAAATTTGCAAGAAATAAATGAAAAAATTAAAAAGATAAATCATTATATGCATGAAAGGAAATCAACCAACAAATGTTACGAAATGAATTGATAAAAATGAACTTGATCTATTGGTTGAAATTGTTGTTTGTTTTGGTTTATGGCTGTTTGGGTAAGAATACTTTAAAATTGTTTGGATGTATCAATAATCTATTTAGTTTTATCTAAGACTATTGAGTAAATGGTGCACTTAGTAACTTATTTTTCGTTCTGTACAATTTGAAGTTTTGAACCTAAACAACTATTTGTTTTTTTGATATGAATGGGTAATTGATTATGTTGATTTTTGGGATGATTTTATATTGGTTACAAGTGATTGTTGTTTGTATTGATTTGTGTTGGAAGGTGAAACAATTTAAATATTTCATTTTATATAATTATTAACTCTTTTTAGATTATATACGTGAAATACAGATTATGGAAGAAATTGCTACTGCATTTGGTTTCATAAAATAAGCGTAAATTACCCGACAAATATGTACGTTCTCGGATTACGGTTTTATAGCGTCGTTATATTATTTCCCGTGTTGGGATAGGTTATTTTGGAAATTATATGTTATATATTTATATTTATATTTGATATTATATTTTCTTCCAAGCCTCCCCGTACAAAGGAGACTCTGTCGAAATTTTTCAAAAACTTTGGACTTAGAATTTTTTTTGAAAAATGTTTCCAAACCTTATGAATTTGAGTATAAAAAGATTTAATGGTTATAAATTGGTATATTTTATTTAAATTAATTAATTTTGTAAATTGATTTGTTTATAAATTTAATATTTTAAGTAAGATATATTGATTTCTTAATTCTTTCTTTTCCCTTCTTTTTCCTTTTCGGGGACGAAAATTTTTGAGTGGGGGAGAGTGTAACGACCCGTAAATTTCGATAATTAAATTTATCATTTTATTAAGATTTTTGTAATTAAATTTAGAAAGAAACAAAGAATTTATAATTTATAATGAAGTAAATGTTAAGAATGAAGTGTAGCAATGGTTATTAAAACTAATTATTGACAATTGAAGCGAAATCACAATAATAATGAAATAGTGTAAATTGTTGCACTTGGGTATAATGTAACGAACGCGATTTTTCGTCGCCGAAAAACCGTACCGTTGTGGTTAAAGAAGAAGAAAGAGGTAGAAGAAGAGAGAAAAAAAGATAGAATAGAACAGAAAGAAATAACAGAACAACATCAGAATCTCACAATTCGCAGCAGAACAACATATAATAGATAAATGAATAATCTTTAGACAAAGATCTATATCAGTTATTACATTTCATCATATTACATTACATTACATCATCAGAGTGTACAACAACAAAAAAACAGCGGAAAAGAAATACTATATACTAGTGAATACGTCGTGCCATCTAGCTTGCCTCCTGAAACTCCTGAATTCCAGAATATCCTGATATACCTTACTCCTGACTGCCCGTGTGGAAATTGGTGGGCGTCCAGAGTTTAGGAAGGAAAACAATAAACTCCAAGTAAGTCATGTGACTGGTGTGAGAACTCAAAACAGTTTATCTTTAAAACAAAATAGAGGAATATTTTTAAAGTCAATTCGCAATGCTTTTTAAAAATGAGACTACCATAAGGCCTCCCGCACACACACAATGCAAAGGCAGAATCGAAGGAGATTTCTCCTTATGATAGTCAAAGATGCTTGATACGCATTAAAAGAGACATTTGATATTATTACTAGTGCATAGTGTAGGAAAAAGTCATTTCGAAAATAAAGATATAAATCTTAGCCAAAATAGGCATTCCGCACTTATGCCTACTATAGCTACCATCCAAACAGTGGGGCGCCACCATAAGTGAATGATAGGTTCTACAACTAAAGCCGTACAAGATCGTATTGTTTCTTTGGATCTCCAACAAATGGTCAGGCCAAGGAACTTCTCATTGCTACATAGGTACGCCTTTGGAAAGACGACCCGAGAACCAAACCGGATCTCTGCCAACACAAGGCCGGGTTACCCCTAACTGGGTAACTACTGACACGAATATGTCATCCCCCGATCGTAACCGATCTATCCGAGGATCCTCGATTTCCAACAACCACAAAGCAATAAATTTGCAACAACAACAAGGTTAAGTATCTGGGCTCCATACCATGATACCACCTCTATCCAGAAGGAATGACATACACTAAAGGGGCGCTACCCCCTAATAACCTTGCTGCATCCTACCTGTTTTGACCATTTCCGGGGTGTGAGGTCCGACGAAGTATCGTCCACAAAGCCACGCTTTATACAAAAGTTGTGCTTTGGGTCAACAAATGATCAAAGAAATGATCACAAAGATAAATGATCAAACAAATGATCATATCACAAATGATCAAATAATGATCATTTCACAGCAACACTCAGCATGCCACACTACCAAATTGGGAGTATATCACTAATAACCTTCAACTACATAACCTCTGAACTCGTACGTCTCAGAGAAGGGTGTTAAGCTAAGAGAATAAATTCTTCGCCACCAACAGAAATATATTTGAAAGAAATCAGCTTTGTATCTTAATTTGTAATGTCAGACATACAATCCATACAAGTCTGTTCCGGGCTCGAACAGAACCGAAGGCACTTCCAAAGAAGTCCTTGCAATCCGGACATTCACTAATCACGACCGGACTTCCCGTCACTAAGGGTGATAAAACCTCTATATCGGAGATCAGCCGATGTAGAGTAACTCGACGGTAATCCTTCCGTTTTAACAAATACCCGGTCTTCAACACCGGTCATCAAATGCAATCCATTACGACATATCACAAATTCTGAATGGGTTATACGATCCCAAGGTCCTTTCCCGGCTAACCCGAATAGTGAGCGCTTATATTAAAAATAAGTGTGGCATTCAATTTCAAACAATCACAACAAATGCCTATTTAAAGGTAAATATTGATAGTCGGATTATTTAACTATCAATAGGCATGCTCAACATCACCAAATTCCAAATAATTTTTCAAATTATTTATTTTCCAAAATATCTTTACTAGATATATCTTTCCACACTTCAAAAATAAATCAACGTTTATTTTTAATCAAATTCCCCTTTCCATTTATAAATTCCATAGTGAATTTACATTCCAAAATGTTTATGAATATACGATTTCACTTATTCATTTTCAATTTATCTTCAAAAAGATAAATTCTCAAAACATTGCATTTCACATTGGAAAAACATTGCCATACTTATTTATTAATAAGTAATTCACAAATCCATTTATTTTCAATACTTAGAAAATATTCAATATACTTAATATCGAAATTAAGTATATATTTCATTCTTTAAGGAAAACATTCACTTAACAAATTTATTTGGGTCTAAACGAATGTTGCGTAAAACATCGTTACGACGACCCAAAATCACTAGTATAGGGATTCAAAATTAAAATAGATATATAAATCCCAATACTATATAATCATTTTCTTTCGGAAACCATTTGCTATAACAACAGTGTTATAGTCCATCATTTCCTACTTTCTCGAAACGTCCATTTCAACAACAATGTTGAAATCTATGGTTTCGATTCTTAACACATTTTAAAACATCGTTAGATCGTTTTAATTCTATTTAAAACATCACCTCCAAAACAATTTCTTTAACATATTATTCACTATTCAAAAACGTGAATATACTTCTTTAATCAGTTTCATCATTTCTATACATTTTATTTTAAAGGATTATTCACTGTCTAAAATGTGAATATAACTCCATTAATAAGTTATAACAATTTACTTATCAGAATAAGTCGTTTGCGGATTTATAGAATAATGTTTATAATTTCCATTTCTATTTATTTTATAACAACTTCCTTTTATAAATCTCCTTTATTAACCTATTCAATTTATGTAACGACCCGGAATTTTTGAGCATTTTAAATTGGAATATTTAATAGATTTTAAATATTCAATAGAATAATTTTAATTCGAATTACGAATATCAGAATTTAGTTGATAATTTAATTATTGAATTTAATAAGTGAAGTGGAGAAAACTATTGAATCTAGAGTTATAAAGTCTGTTAAAAATAATTTAAAGGCTTATAGAATTTATATTGATAACACTGAAGATAGTAAAGGTGTTGGAATTAAATTTGGAAGTGTTTTGTTCAGTTTTGAAATTTTACTGTTTAAATCGAATTTAAAAATAGCCTTTCGGGGCGCAGTCTCAGAATTCGACGAAACCAGTTCCATTGGGTCCGTAATATTGAATTATTATCGGATTTCAAATTTCGTACTGATCGGGGTTAGTGTGTGAGTGCACGATATATAAACGCGTTGAAATTTAATTGATATTAATTAAAATAAAATATACCTATAAAAGAAAAATCCAATCTAAAGTCAAATATTCTGCCATACGCCTCCTTCCCATCTATTTCAAAGCCAAACATTTTTAGTTAATAAGAAAAAAAAATTCAAATCGAAGAAATGCTCAAATCATCAGATAGAAAAAGAAAAAGAGATAGTCGCGTGATTAAATCATGATGACCGAAGCACAGCTGTGCGTGAGCGCACTAGTGGAGGTACGTCGTCGTTCTAGGGTTTTGCAATTCGGGGATTCTCGGGTCAACCTCGAAAGCGCGAGTGTTTGGAGGCTAAGTGCGGCACTCGACAGCAATGGCATTAGTTTCTTGCTCGTCTTCTTCTCTCGTTTCAAATCCTCAAGCTCAAATTTTCAAAGTTCAAGATCCCAGCATTCATTCCTGAGTTTGCAAAGTTGCGGTTTTCGAGTCTTTCGGCATGTCCAAGTCAACGCTGTCGACCTGCTTCTTTCGATGTACGTAATCAAGAGGAAATTCTATTTTTGGACGCAAAATCACTGATGGTGAAGGAGTATTTCGCTGAAGAAGAATTTTAGCTGCTGTTGGATTGAAAATTCGAACATTTTATGAGTTCATTGATTCATTTTTTTAAACGTCAAATTCTCTTAGGATCATAAGAAAACAACTGACAGAGCGTGAATATGAAGGGTTGAAGATCGAGTCAATGGAATGAGGATTGAATTCAAAAGAATTACTTGTATAAACGACACAGTGTTGTTGTCATCTTCATTAATGTCTGTGCATGTACTGTGTTCTCCTTGTGAGCTCTCCGTGGATGGCAAAGACCGAGTAGGGGGATATTAGATCTTAACCAGCGCCTGGCTTTGGCAGATGAATTAGCAGAGAAGCAAGGATTTGTGGGGTTAATCTAGGTCTGAAAATCGAGGAAAACAAGTTGAGATGGGATGGTTTGCAAAACGAAAAGCAAAGGTGAGTTAATCTCACTCAGTTAGTTTAAATTTAAATTTAAATTTAAATGATTAAATTTAAACCATTGGTTGAATAGATGAATTGATTGATTATATTATAGTATATACTACATCTTGGGATGTTTGATTTATATTGTGTTATAGTATGGTATACTTTGGAATTAGCATATTATATTGTGCTAATATATGTGGATGCAGGAAAAACAAGTTGGAGGGATCCAACTGGATCCCTCAATATTTATTTAAATTATTCAATACCTTCTGTTGTTGTGATTATTTGATATTCCATGATGGATTATATTGAAATATTGAATGCTATGGTTCGATTGGATATAATTGGGTATAATGAATTACCAAAAATATATAAATTGGATTTTGGAAAGTAAATAAAAGGAGTGAATTTGAAAGTAAAATAATTATATAAAAAAAAGTTGAATATATTTAAGAATGAATTGGAAAAGAAATTTTTGAATAAACAGAAAGTTAATGAATTTTAAACTTCAATATTTATATTTAAAAGAACAAAACATTTATTTAATATTTAAGATTTAATTTATTGAAAGAATAAAGAAGAGATTGGGAGAGCTGAAATTTGTATATTTCGGTTAAAAGATTTAAAAATCAAATGGAAAATAATAACAATAATAATTAAGGGCATAATTAATGAATTTTGAAATAAATTGAGAAATTAAAGAAACTTGTTCCAAATAAAATCAATTGGAAATCAATTTGGGGAAAATTGATTTAAGTGCTTGAAGTTGGAATTTTCTCTGGATGGCCAAGTACATGTTTTTAAAAGTAAAATTTAAATATAAATTAAGTGTTTTAAAAATTGTTTTTAAAAGAAAGCAAGTTTTGAAAAATTTGTTATTTCTAATATTTAAAGTCTGAAGTAAGTATTTTCTTTTAATCTATTTTAGCAGTAATTATTAAGAAGTAACTTAGTATTTTGTTTTTAAAAGTAGAAATCTAGTTTTATATTTTATTAAGTAACCCTATTTTCAAATATTCATACAGTATGTATTTTTAACAAATTATTAAAGGAATTTTTAACTTGAATGTTTTAAAGTATATTTTTTTTAAAAGTAAAGTGTTTTAAATTAATTTAGAAAAAACTAGTTTTGTGCTTGGTGATTCCAGTGGAAATGGAAATACATGGAATTTATTCTGAGAAAGGCAGATAGTTTTGAAAACTGTTTTCGAAGGAATTTGAAAAGTGAAAATATATCTTGTGAAGATATTTTTGGAATAAATAAATAATTTGGGGAATTATTTATTGTTTGATTGATGTTTGTAAATATTAATTGATAGTTAAATCACCAACTATCAATATTGGCCAAATACGTTGATCGTTTCGAAGTACGTTTCGTGTAATGATTTTGGATTCGAAGATGGAGCAGTGAAGTGCAAGGGCTAGTCGCTACTAATCCTGAGGATATTTCCAAAATGGATGTAGTAGGACTAGTGCCTTCGGTTCCGTTCGAACCCGGGACGGACTTGTATGGATGAATGCTTGCGAAACATCGTCAGGTCGACGATGGGCATTCTAAGGGATATGTTCTATAAAAGGTAACGCTTAGCCTCAAGCCTCATCAAATGGGAATGACTGAAAATCAGGGGTTATGCAGCAAGTCTAGGTGGGTAGCACCCAAGCAGGGTGAGGTCATTCCAGTCTAGATGTCTCCTTATTATTTCGGCTTAGTGGGCGGTTGCTGATCCCAACCGCGGGGTGATCTCACTCGGGATTATCCAGTATGGGGTAGTCCCGGCCTTGTGTTGCAGGGGAGCGGGCGTACTCCTCGGTACGGTGATCTAGGCCCTGTACGGTGACAGGTGGTACCCCAGTGCCTAGTCATTAGTTGGAAATCCATTCTCCCTACGAGCCTTATACGAGTTTTGTTTGTATTACCCACTTTGTGGCTAGTAGCTGGAATTTAATAATGTAACAATTTCGGCTATTTTATAAGTATTTGTATATAGACCCTATTATAATATCAAAGGATTTCTATAAAAATTGTTTTAGCTATCGTAAGGTAAAAAACCGACATGTTTATTTGTTGCGTGGTCTTACGAAATGCTTTTGTTTTCAAAGGATTTTGAAACTTTAATAATCAATTGGGTGTGATTTTCTCACGCTGGTATTCCAGACTGACTCGGGTGTTATTTAACTGTAATGCTCGGGTCAGACCGAGTATTATAGGATGCAGGATTTGATGCTGTGGAGCTTAGGAGACGAGTTGGATGACGATACGTATTCTCGTACTTGTATATATATATTATGCTGCTGTGATTGTGTGGTATGTCTGATTGGTAATGGTTGATGTATGAGACACTTTGATGTTGTGATGTATAAAACAGTTATAAACTTCATTTTGTATAAAGTTATATATTTACTATTATATTTTATTCGGCTGCGACTGTGAGATTCTGATATTGTTTAGTTCCTTCTTCTTCTATCTCTTCTTCTTTAACCCAAATGGTTCGTATTTCTGTACCACTTGAGTTGATTGTTGCAAAATAGTGTTGACTCTAGGGGTACGGATTTGCGGGCTGTTACAGTGGTATCAGAGCTTAGGTTGGTGATAACCTTGGCTCTGGTGGGAATTATTCATTTAAAATAGAATACGTAGTACTCTATAATGAGTTCGAGCGTATTAATAAATATGAGCGCGTATTTGTTAGTGAATATAAATTGTTTTAATATTGCATTGATTGATTTATTGAGTGGCATATGAACCTTCGTCGACACAGTCTGCGCAACTGTATTGAAGGGGTTTCCAAACACTTGAATAGAACAATCGACACGATATTGTTTTAAATGTGGGTAAATGAAATAATTTTACCCAAAAACATATTTTGATATAAAGAATAGCTTTTGAAAACTATTTAGCTAATATATGGTTGCTTGGATGTTAGAAACGATAATATTAAAGTATTATCATTGTTAAGTGGAAAATTTAACTAGAAATTGTAATATAATCAAAGATTGAGAAGATAAATCCAATTATGAAATGAAATTTATAAATATGAATTATAAATGTAATTTATGAATTGGATTATAACCAAATGGGAAACTATGCAAATGAATTATAGTTAACTTTGATTTAAGCAGGATTTGGAAATTTAAAATTCTGGAGATTTTGGAAGTGTTTGTTGAAGTATTTTGAAAATAAATGATAGCATTATTGTTTTGGAGGAATTTCTGAAAGGAAATTGTTTAAATGGACTTTTGAGGTGAAATAGCATTGAAATCACTTGGATTATTGGAAAATAATTCTGATGATGACGGTCGCATCATCAGTATTCATTTTCGGGTTTCTAAGTGACAGATTGCTACCAAATTGATTTGTTTAGGAAAACCTATTTTGAAATTTCAAAGGAAATTTGTTAGAAATAAAAACCAGGATTGGTTTAAATTTTGAGAAGTATGATTTGAGATGTTGGAGATTTCAAAGTGATTTGAAAACCAAAGGTCGGGAGTTTAAAAATCCTGATGAAATAGGTTGTAAGCTTATAAATTGAGGTGATTTTTAAATCAGGAAGAATATAAGCTTTGAATGTTGGAATTTAAATTTAAAGGGAAAGGTTAAAAAATGAAATAAGCTTGGATTGAGGAAATAAAAATTTAACTGGATTGGCATTAACTGGATAGGCTGGAAATAATATCCAGTTGTATTCGAATTAAGTTAAAATCCAATTGAGTCAAATAAATTTGAGTTTAAAATAGAATTGAACTGGAATAAAAATTCAATTGAATAAATTGAAGTTGAAATTGAATTCTTACCTGGATATTAAGAAGATAAGTTGGATAAGAAATAAATTGGATAAGAATTAGATTGAAATAAATAAACCAGGATAACTTATAAAAGAATTAAAATGCATGACTAAAATATGCTTGGGTTATAAAGAAGCATAAGGCTTAAGTTAAAATAAAAGAAGAATATATTCAAGCTTATGATGAATGGAATTGTATAAGACAATAAGTTGTGACTTATTAAATTGAAAATGGAATACAAAATCCAAAATAAATATTGATTGATGAATTGGGAAATAAAACAAAAATCCAAGCTTGAATTATAAAATAAATTGAACTTAAGCAAATTGGATGGAGTGATATTTGAAATTAAAATTCAAGTATTGAATTAAAATTAAGGAAAAACTAAGTAGATAATAAATTAGATAACGAAATATATAATGATAACCAATGTAGCTAAGGAAAAGCTGAATTGGTAAGTTAATATTGAAGTTTGGAAATAAAACTCAAGTTATAAATCAAATTTGACCTGAACATTAGTAAAGAAATATAATTGATAGTGGCCTTGCAATTAATTAAATGAACTGAGAATGTGATTGAATTGTGAGTCCATGAAATTGGTGAAAAATGTAAATGGATTAAAATAGTAATGGTTTGAATTTGTAAATGAAATCCAATAAGTGGAAATAAATTGGATATGGCCTTGGAATCAATTGAGTTAAGTTGAGTATAAAAGAGTAAAATTTGCTGGTAAAATGAAAATGAGCTTAAGTATAAAATTTGAATAAATTGAAGTAAATTGACTTAAGCTGAATAGATGGAAGAGAGTTGAATTTAAATCAACTTGAATTAAGTTTAATAATATTGGATTGGTTTTAAATCAAGTAAAAATAAGTTTGAATGGAATTAAAATTCGGTGAGATATAGATAATATTTAATGGAATGAAATTCTAGAATAAATAATTGTAAACCATTTAAAATTATTAAGAAATTGAAATAACTTGAGACAATAAGAAAATAGAATGTTTCAAGTTTAATAGAATGGATTTAAATGAATGTGGATAAGAAATGAAGTATAAATGAGCAGACTATGAATAAAATTTAATAGGTAATGAAGATGAACCTAAATTGTTAATGGTTTTGAATGAACTGGTTTGGATAATAAAATGAAATGCAAATGAATGGATTAAAATTTAAAATGCAAGGGAAATGAGAATATATGGATTGTGAGTAAATTTAAAATGGAATAGAATTAAGTATGAATGGAGTTGAAATCAATTTAAATTGGTTATAAAACATAAGTACTTATTTATTCACATAGATCTCGTCAAATTACGTAGAATAAATTGTCATTTGATGTAAATGGAAGTGATTAAAATTCTATGAATTGATAGGAGTAAAATAAATTGATCTTGAGAGAAATTGAATTAAATATGAGTTCGGTTTGCTTAAAAATAGAATTAAATGTAAGCGATTGAGTTTTAAACCATTCAAATTGATGAAGGGGTATACGAATGAATTGAAAACAATTCAAATTGAATAAAAATGGTTTATAAGTTAACTGAAATAGTTGAATTAGTATGAAAGTTGTAAAAATTGCTTACGGAAAATGTTGGATGTGCATTTCTTTAGGATTCATATGTTTTAACTATTGCAAATAAGTGATATGGTGCTAGACTTCATATATTTGGCACTTACATGTTTAAATTGAGTAAGTACAGGTACCTGGAAGCCATATGGCTGGATTTGGGTTGCATTAACTGCTAAATAAATAAGCTGCTTGCTTAAAATGCTAAATAAGGTACGCCTACGCAATAAAAATAGGAAATATGAACTGTTTTTGGTTTTTCCGACCGTGTGGGTTGATATATATGTATATATATTTATCTCTTTTGTCAAATTGCAAAAGCTTCTCCGTACAAAGGAGACTATGCCAAAAAATTTCAGAAATTTTGGGAGTTAGAATATTTTTTGAAAATTTTTGGAAAATTTTTGTTAACGACAAAACGATTTCAAACTGGAAATTGAAATATAATTAGTAAATGAAACTAACATAAATAATGACATGAATTGATTATAAATGAAAAATAAAATTTAAATATTCAGAGTTAAAGATAAATTGAATTCGCATGGAAATGAAAGAATCAATGTGAATAGAAATAGATATAACCTAAAGTGGTAAGATGAAAATGAATATAAGAAGCATATAGAATGCTTATACTAACTTAAGAAGGGAATGGTGAATTCTTGATTTGAAATTGATACTACAAATGTAATCTAAGTTAATATTTGAATGAATAAATGCCGACGGTTTGTAAAAAAGTTGATATGACGATTTGAGAATATTGTGATTGGATATTAGTGCTAAGCAGGATATGCAGGTAATATAAAGGGAAAAGATAATTGATTTTGATTTCAGAAGATAAATTTGAAATGCTCGACAAAAAGGTATGTATTTTAATTTGGTGTGAAATTTGATTGGGATTTGGATTGAGCCACTTGGCTTTTTGTTTTCCTTTTGGGTTTGGGAGGTCGTAGAGCCATTTTGTAGTTGTATCGAGCTAGCCGCGTAAAGGAGATGCTGGCAAAAATTTTCGAAAATTTAGGGAGTTAGAAAAATTTTGAGAAAACTTTTGATAATTCAAAATTTGGTTTTAAATTGAAACTTGAATGGTTAAACCAATAGTATATTTTGGAACTATGGAGAAGTTTGGAAGGTTAATAAGAATAATAATGAGTCTTTTATAAGAAGATAGTTGGTGCGATGTTGAATTGTTAGAAACTGTTTGGTTTAGGGAAATAATAAACGGGTATTGGACCATTCTTCCTAATTAGTAATTTTGGGGACGAAATTCTTTTAAGGGGGGTGGAATGTGACGACCCGGAATTTTTGAGCATTTAAAATTGGAATATTTAATTGATTTTAAATATTCAATAGAATAATTTTAATTTTAATTACGAATATCACAATTTATTTGATAATTTAATTATTGAATTTAATAAGTGAAGTTGAGAAAACTGTTGAATCTAGAGTTATAAAGTCTGTTAAAAATAATTTAAAGGCTTATAGAATTTATATTGATAACACTGAAGATAGTAAAGGTGTTGGAATTAAATTTGGAAGTGTTTTGTTCAGTTTTGAAATTTTACTGTTTAAATCGAATTTAAAAATAACCTTTCGGGGCGCAATCTCAGAATTCGACGAAACCAGTTCCATTGGATCCGTAAAATTGAATTATTATCGGATTTCAAATTTCGTATTGATCGGAGTTAGTGTGTGAGTGCACGATATATAAACGCGTTGAAAATTTAATTGATATTAATCGAAATAAAATATACCTATAAAGGAAAAATCCAATCTAAAGTCAAATCTTCTGCCATACGCCTCCTTCCCATCTATTTCAAAGCCGAACATTTTTAGTTAATAAGAAAAAAAAATTCAAATCGAAGAAATGCTCAAATCATCAGATAGAAAAAGAAAAAGAGATAGTAGCGTGATTAAATCACGATGACCGAAGCACAGCTGTGCGTAAGCGCACTAGTGGAGGTACGTCGTCGTTCTAGGGTTTTGCAATTTGGGGATTCTCGGGTCAACCTCGAAAGCATGAGTGTTTGGAGGCTAAGTGCCGCACTCGACTGCGATGGCAGTAGTTTCCTGCTCGTCTTCTTCTCTCGTTTCAAATCCTCAAGCTCAAATATTCAAAGTTCAAGATCCAAGCGTTCATTCCTAAGATTGCAAAGTTGCGGTTTTCGAGTCTTTCGGCATGTCCAAGTCAACGCTGTTGTTAACTCCCCACTGCTAGCGACCTAACTAATGAAGCGACCTAGAAGTAGTTGCGACCTAAGGAGGCCACGACCTAAAAAATAGCGGCGACCTAAAGGTTATAACAACCTAAGAAGACTCCACGACCTAAAAATGGCTTGACCTAAAAAGGAGAACGACCTAAAGATGCTTCGCGACCTAAAGGAGGCCGCGACCTATGAAGCTCCGCGACCTAACAGAGAGCTGCGACTTAAGGAAGGCTGCGACTCAGAAGATGTTTCGACCTATCAAGCTTCGCGACCTAACAGAGAGCTGCGACCTAAGAAGTAGGAATACTTCGCGACCTAAGGGAAGTCACGACCTAAAGACTCCAGTTATAACTATAAGAAAAGTACTCACGACCTAGGATAGGTCGCTAACGACCCAAATACCTGAGTAAAGAAGTTACCTATACTGTGCCGCAGGGGGATAGGTCGCTCGCGACCTAGGACTTGTACAAATCAGCATGCGTGTTCTTGTGAAAGAGAAAACAGTGCATCTTAGGCCAGCCACGACCTACGACCTAACTTAGGTCAGTCACGACCTACGACCTAACTCCGAAAAATGCCTATAAATACGACCCTAGTTCCAACTAGCAAAGGACTTTTTGGGCTCATTCATTTCAAGCGCCGTTACTCTGCTACATTCTGAACTACTTCAACACCTTCAAGGAACTTCACGAAGAAATCAAACATGTCTAACATGTGTTCAAAGATTTGGATCGACATTGAAGTTTAGGCTACTTGTCCTAAGTCACTTGAAACTCAAAGTGTGTTGTAATCAAAGTGTAACTGCATTGACTTGTAATCAAATCATCAATAAAGATATTCAAAGTGGACGTAGGCTCTCTCTTAAGCCGAACCACTATAAAATTGCTGTTGTTTACTGTTTTTTCACTATTATCTGCTTATAATCTGTTCCCGAGCTATCGGGTGGTGCTTTCACAATCTCACTTCATACACCGGGGTGTTAACGTTCAAATTTTAGCGTTAACATTTTTGGTGCTTTCACTGAGAAACTAAACTCAGGGGAATTATCATCATTGCTTCACAGAGGTTTGTAGAGAGAATTTCCTTGAAAACCAGAAGTCTATCCGAGATTATGGCTCCTGGAAGGAAGAGTAGATATGTCAGATCTGGGAATATTCAAGAGGGAACCTCCGCTTCCCCTATATCAAATCAAGCCACTCCAGCTGTCGGAGTTACAAAGGCAGAGCTGGATGCTGCAATCTTAGGGCTGAACCAACAGATCAATGCCCAAAATGCACAATTCGAGGCTCAGAATGTCCAGAATGCCCTAATTCTTAATAGGTTGAACGATTTGCTTGGGGCAAACCGTCAACCGGCAGGTAATGAAAGGAATTTTGCTTGCAACATTCATGAGGCTGAAGAAAGGAATGCTCCTGAAAGGGCTGCTAGCCCCTTTGAACAAACACTTCCTGAGGTTGGTGGATCTAGAACTCGACATGATGAGGAGTATCTGTCTGGAATGGTCCGACAAATCATGAAAGAGAGTATGCAGAGGGTTGAAGACGAGAAAGAATGGGGTTTCGCCCCAAGTAAAACTCCATTTACTGAGAAAATCTTAAAGGCTGAATTCCCAAGGAAGTTTGTCCCTCCAACCATTCCAGCTTACAAGGGGACAAGTGATCCGAACGAATTCTTATACAAGTATGAGTGGCACATGACAGGTGCCAGAGCCTCTGATGAAATAAAGTGCTGATATTTTCCTGTGTATCTCGAAGGCGTAGCTCTGCTTTGGTTCACCAAGCTGCCAGTCCGATCTATCGATCAGTTTTCTGACTTAACCCGGAAGTTCAAGGAGCAGTTCAGACTATACGCTTCAAAAGCCAAAGATATTATGTCATTGTCAAGTTTAGAACAGAATCCGGGTGAAACTATCAGATCTTTCTTGAATCGCTTTAATATAGCGCTGGCTGAGGTAGACAATGCAGAACCACGGATGATCTTGACCTATCTAATGAGGGCCATCGACAAGTCGAGCGAATTTGGGAAATGGCTAAACATGAAGGAACCAAATTCCCTTGAAAAATTCTATAAAAAAGTAGACGAATTCATGCGCTTGGAAAGCCGTCCCGTACCGGTAAAGGCAGTGCTGGAAAAAGCTGAAGATAACACTGTTGCTCCACGCAAGAATGAATCTGTAGGGCAAAAAAGGGAAAATAACAATGGGAAGAAACAGAGTAATCTGAAGAAGCCCCGATCCTTCAAGCCATCAGAATATACTCCTTTATTAGATACGTCGGAGCGTATCTACCTTGCCACTAAAGATTCTATTGACTTTCCTAAACCTCCTCCTCTAAGGACCGGGAAAAAGGCTATACAGAGTGGGAAGTTCTGCCGCTTCCATAATCAACCCGGTCACGAGACCGACGAATGCCGCCAGTTGAAAAATCTGATTGAAGAGTTGCTAAGGGAAAACAAACTGCAGCAATTTGTGAAAAAGAATAGCAACAATCCTGCTTCATCTAGTCGGGGGCAACAGACTCCTACTCATCAGCCTAGGACGAGTGAGAAGGCTGCAGAGCATGAATCTGGAAGGCCCATTATCAATGTCATTACAGGAGGACCTCACCCAGCAGGCAGAAGCTGGGGTGAGATGGAAAGGTATACCCGAGCTTTAAAGTATGTACCGACCGAGGAAGATGTATTCGTTTTGGAAGGTGCTACGCCCTTGAAGCAACAAAGAACTTTTGATGATGATATTCTGTTCAAAGCTAGGGATTCCGCAGGTATTGAAGCTCCTACCTTGGATCCCCTAGTCATCTCGGCTGGTATCGGGTCAGCTATTGTCAGAAGAGTTCTCATTGATTGTGGCGCATCCTGCAATATCCTCTTCAAGAAAACATTCGACCAAATGAAGATCCCTATGGCTGATGTGCAAGCCTCATCGCAGAAAATTGCTGGTTTCACTGGGGAGCCAAAGCAGCCGGTAGGAACCATTGATTTGTTTGTGGAACTTGGAGAAGGAGAGAGAAAAGTGGTCCGCAAGCAGACTTTTGTGATTGTCGACGAATTTTCTGCTTACAATGCTTTCCTTGGCCGTCCAACTCTCGCAGCATTCAAAATTGTTTTGGCCCCGTGGTGCCTCACCATTAAATTCCCCACGGATAATGGAGTGGGAGTTATAAAAGGGGATCAAAATGCGGGGCGAGAATGTTATCTAACAGAGCTACGAGAAACCAGAAAAAGAGAAATGGGAAAGAATGCGGCAGCCCCAGTCCGCATCAAAGAACCAGCCTTGTAGCAATTACAGGGCGGACCCTGCACTGGCGAGCACAGCGGAGCAAGGAAAGAGATGGACCCTAGAAAAGTCAGTGCAGGGGAAAATAGAGTGGTACCAGTGGAAACGACAATACCAATACCTGTTGACCCAAAGGACCCAAACAAGGTGTTGAATGTGGGTTCACAACTTAATGCGTCAATTCAGAATATCTTAATATCTTTTTTAAAGGCAAATCTGGATGTTTTTGCTTGGACTCATGCCGATATGTGCGGAATATCCCCAGAAGTTGCAGTACACGCTATAAATATTGATCCAAAATTTACACCTGTGAAACAGAAAAGGAGAACTCAAGGTCCAGAAAGGTCGGCGATATTAAAAGAAGAAGTTGATCGGCTCATGGAGAATAATTTTATCAAAGAATCTACCTATCCGAATTGGGTTTCAAATCCAGTGCTGGTTAAGAAAGCCAACGGAAAATGGAGAGTATGCATCGATTTTTCAGATCTAAACAAGGCCTGCCCCAAAGACTGCTTCCCATTACCCAGAATCGACCAACTGGTAGACGGAACAGCGGGACACGAATTGTTATCTTTTATGGATGCTTACTCCGGATATAACCAGATCATGATGCATGAGCCAGATCAGGAGGACACGAGCTTTATCACCGACACTGGTCTTTACTGCTACAGAGTTATGCCCTTCGGGTTGAAGAATGCAGGGGCAACATACCAAAGACTTGTTAATGCTATGTTCAAACCGCAACTGGGCAAGACTATGGAAGTCTACGTCGATGACATGTTAGTAAAGTATAAGAAAGCAGTGGATCACATAGAACACTTAGCAGACATGTTCGCAGTCCTCCGAAAATACAGAATGAAGCTCAATCCTTTAAAATGTTCATTTGGAGTGGAATCCGACAAGTTTTTAGGTTTCATCGTGAGCGCTAGGGGCATTGATGCCAGTCCAGCTCAAATTACTGCATTAAAAGAAGTCAAAGCCCCTAGAACAAAGAAGGAATTGCAAAGTCTCAATGGAAAAGTCGCCGCCTTGAGTCGGTTCATTTCCAAAGCCACAGATAAATGCATCCCATTCTTTGACGCCCTAAAGAAAGGAAAGAAAAACTTCGATTGGACTCCCGAATGCCAAAAAGCCTTTGATGAATTGATTCGCCATATGGAAACGCCTCCAATACTTTCTAGGCCTGGCGATGGCGAGGATCTTCTTATATACTTGGCAGTATCATCTCATGCTTTAAGTGCAGCGCTGATACGAGAAGCAAAAGGATTCAACATCCAGTTTACTATATCAGCAAAAGACTCACTGGGGCAGAGATGAATTACTCTAAGTTGGAAAAACTCGCCTATTGCCTACTAATTGCATCTAGGAAGTTGAGGCAATATTTTCAAGCTCATCCTATCAGAGTCCTCACTGATCAACCTTTAAAGCAAGTCCTGTTTCGCCCTGAGACTTCGGGTCGTCTTCTAAAGTGGAATATTGAACTCAGTCAGTATGACATCACTTATCATCCCCGAAAAGCAATCAATGGACAAGCTTTAGCGGATTTCATCGTAGAATTCACAGATAAGGGTAACAGTGAGGAGGAAACGGTCGACGATTCCCCAATCCAATGGAAGTTATATGTCGATGGTGCGAGAAACGACTACTGTTCTGGAGCCGGAGTTGTACTTGAGACCCCTGAAGGACGATCATTATGCTATGCACTAAGATTGGAATTTCCTTCAACAAACAATGAAGCAGAATACGAAGCCCTTATCGCTGGCTTAAGGATTG
The DNA here is from genome assembly GCA_030765085.1 of Allium cepa. Classification (NCBI taxonomy): domain Eukaryota; kingdom Viridiplantae; phylum Streptophyta; class Magnoliopsida; order Asparagales; family Amaryllidaceae; genus Allium; species Allium cepa. Next base: position 364,346,707 of record CM060942.1, read on the forward strand.
CTAAAGAATTAAACATCCGAGCGTTACAGATATTCAGTGATTCTCAGCTTATTGTATGCCAAGTCAAAAAGGAATTCCAAGCAAAAGGGGGGAATCTGCCCGCCTACTTGTCAAAGGCTTGGAAACTCCTGGGTGATTTTGATCATTACATGATAAGTCACATTCCTCGAGAAGAAAACATGAAAGCAGATTCTCTCGCAAAGTATTCTAGCACAGGCAAAGCTCAATTTCTGGGGTTAACTCCAGTGGAGGTCCTGTCGACTCCTAGCATTGATGAGATGGACATTGATTGGATCATGAGCAAGAATCATGGATGACTCCGATAACAGAATATCTGCTCAATGGATCCTTACCAGGGAACTCAAAAGAACGACAAAAGCTACTGAGAAAAGCCTCTCGATATATAATCAAGGATGGCCGATTATACAGGCGGGGATTCTCAATGCCATTACTTCGATGTGTGTCCAGGGAAGAGTCCAAAGCAACCCTAGCGGAGGTACACGGAGGAGAATGTGGTGATCATTCAGGTGGCCAAACATTAGCAAAGAAAATTCTCCGATACGGATATTTTTGGCCAGAAATTAATCGATATGCAGCAGAGTATTCCCGAAAATGTGACAGATGCCAAAGATTCGCCAAAATTCCTAGAGCTCCTTCCACTGAACTCACACAGATGGTCAGTCCGTGGCCGTTTGCAATATGGGGGATAGACCTTGTAGGACCGTTACCAACTGCCAAATCTGGAATTAAATATGCCATTGTTGCTGTAGATTATTTTACTAAGTGGGCAGAAGCTGAACCACTGGCTACTATCACCTCAAAGAAGACGATAAGTTTTGTGACCAAAAACATCATTTGCAGATACGGTGTGCCTCAAAAAATAATTACAGACAATGGTACTCGGTTTGAAAGTGAAGAATTCCAAGATTTTTGCAAGCGATTCAAAATCCAAAAAAGCTTCTCAGTAGTGGCTCATCCGCAGGCAAACAGGCAAGTGGAAGCCGTGAATAAAATTATTAAGTCAACCATCAAAAAGCAACTTGAAAGAGCAAAAGGTGGTTGGGTCGATAAGCTACCACAGGCACTATGGGCATACAGAACCACCCACAAAACTGCGGCTGGGCACACCCCGTTTTCATTAGCATACGGGTCAGAGGCAATGATTCCGGTAGAAATAGAGGTCTCTTCACATAGAAGAATCCATTTCAATCAAGCAGAAAACGAAAAAGCTACAGTTTGAAGCGCTAGATCTCCTTGATGAAAAAAGAGATGAGGCTAATCTCAGAATTGCAGCTCATCAGCAAAGGATAGCCAGACATTTCAATTCCAAAGTTCGCCAACGCAGCTTTGAGATTGGAGACCTAGTCCTGAAGAGAATTATGACAGCGACAGGTGTGTTTGGGCCAAATTGGGAAGGACCATATGTCATAGGTCAGAAACTTCTTGACGGCACATTCAAACTCACTACTGTTGAAGGAGATCAAATTCCAAGGGCATGGAACAGCAATCATTTGCGTCCATACTTTACTTGAAAATTTTGTTGAAATATTGTAAAAAGAATTATGAATGTATGATTCTTGTAATTGAAGGCAATTGTAAAACTGATGCAAGTAAATAATGAAAAAATATAAAGTGGATGTAGGCCCAATTTCCTGGCCGAACCACTATAAATCTTGTGTTCCTTATTATTATTACATGTTTGCTTTATTTTCGACATAAAAAGTACATAGAATGTATTGCTGAAATGTCGATTTAAATTTTTGCAGACAATGGAAGTGAAACTTGCACATAATAAGACCAAGTGATTCTCGCCAAATTTCAAGTCACAAAAGCTCCGAATTCAAATCCTAGATAGGAAGTACTTCAATTGAACGGCCTATGATTTCGACAGAAACGGGATTTGCTAATAAATTGAGATCGTTTGAACAAACAAACATCCAATTAAGAAGCTGATGCTCGTTCTCACGAACTTGCCTGACAATGAAGTACACTTCCTTGGATTAAACAAGTTACTTGTAAAAAAAAAAAAAAAGAGGATCGCTGAAAAGGCATAAGCAAGTGGACAAGGGAACAACCAAAGCCATCATCGGCAGCACAAGTCCTCTTCGGAGGCACAACTCTTCGGAGGATAAAGACCTCTAATGGGTCATACGCCACAAAAAAGAAAGTTCTCTACTCAACAAAAAAGATTGGAGGAGTCATGACCCTCCAACCATGAGAGAGTAACTTCCAGGCGATGAAAACCCTCTCTGAGGCACATTTCACCAGGAGTTGAAGTGTAACAACCGCTCTTCGGAATTTCACTTCACCAGAATTGAAATGCAAACAAAATAAAAGCCCTCTTCGGAGGCCCATTTCACCAGGAGTTGAAGTGTAACAACCGCTCTTCGGAATTTCACTTCACCAAAGTTGAAATGCAAAACAAAATAAAGACCTTTTTGGAAGTCCACGTTTCACCGAGATTGAAATAAAACTTCCAAGTGTTGAAACGTGAAAAGGCTTTCTTCGAAGGCACAACTCTTTGGAGGTACACGTTTCACCAAGATTGAAATAAAACTTCCAAGTGTTGAAACGTGAAAAATCCCTCCTCAGAGGTACAACCCCCTCCCGGGGACACAATCAAAAAGAAAGACCTCTTCGGAAGCCCACGTTTCACCGAGATTGAAATAAAACTTCCATGTGTTGAAACGTGAAAAGGCTTTCTTCAAAGGCACAACTCTTTGGAGGTACGCGTTTCACCAAGATTGAAATAAAACTTCCAAGTGTTGAAACGTGAAAAATCCCTCCTCAGAGGTACAAATTTCTATTTTAAAAAAAAAATCCTCATCAAGGGCATACTTTAACTTTCAAAGGAAGAGTGATTTACCTATTCTAGAAAATAACCTTCCTCAAAAAAAAACAAAAAAAAAGGGAAGAAAGTTAAAGTACCCTTCAGAGGCCCGCTTTACCACATAGAAGAATTCACTTGGCAAAATGCGTACATAAGCAAAAGAAAAAAAGTGATTTCTTCGAAGGACAAAGCGTAAAAACTTATATGAAGGAAGTTGTACTCTACGAAAAATTTCTTGAAGAATGAAGTAATTATTCTTCAGAAAATAAGAGTGCAAGTCCCCTCAAAGTATACAATATTGTAGCAAGCTTATGGTATGGGGGCAACATGGTATAGTTACATACAAAATGATATAGCTACATCGGTAAAGTATGCTCAAACAACATACCACAAGCTCAACGCAATATCATATAAATAAACTTGTGCAAAAATGAATAATAAATGCATTCTCAAATTCAAACAAGAGTCTGTACAAATAAAGGATCATTTTATTCAATTGCAGATACAGGTTTCAAAATAAAAAAGCAGGGGCCGGTGCCTGCACAACATCCGACCATTACACAAAAAAGGAATCAAAAAGCCCGAAGCCCGGATCTTCACTTCTTCTTACCACCTTTGGACCCTTTGCCCGGCCGAATGATTAGTTTTTCAGGTCTATCTATAAACATAAGGGAAGAAGGAGAGGGAGGTGCAACCGGTGCAACTTCCGGTTCCTCTTCAGTAGCAATGATTTTCTTCCCCCTCCTCTTCGATGTTCCGTGCTTCTTTCTTCTCTTCGAAGAAGACTCACTCCCTGGAGTAACAAGAGTGGACAAAACTACGTCATCAGAAGGAGTCCGCTCCGAAGAGATCTCGCCTCCTTCAAGTCCCTCGTCTTTCTTCTCTTGCGAAGCGATAGGGTCATCCAAGCCATGAAGAGCCTCAATTTGCTCCTCTTGTGACCCGGGCTGTGAAGCAGAAGGAGGAGTCACCTGAAGGGACGGAGGAGGGATAACCGGAGGAGGCGAAGTCTGCACAGCACTTGGTGTTTCAACTGCAGAAGAAGAGAAATTAAAAATATTAGTATCTCCCCAAAAGATGGGAGATATGGGTTCGTCGAGATTCAAGAAATAATCGAGAAGCTCATCAAACTTTTGAGGAGCAAGCAAGCGATCCACCTGAATCGGACCAATGTCAAAATTACCTGAAGATGTTTGCTTCGTTAGTTCAATCTCATAATTTTGAGCCCCGATATCCTCCAAAGCCTCATCATCAGTCGGGGTAACTACCCCGGTTCTTGTAGGAGGTAGCGAATGAGCACTGGAACCTGTGATGTCAACTTCAGAAGAAACTAAAGGACGTTCAGAGGTGGTAGGTGGTATTTCTTTTTCAGAACGTTCCCCTTCCGCCATTCCGGCCCGCACTCTGGCGAGTTGCTCTTTTCCCTTGGCAAGAGCGGCGCGGGCATCATCATCAAGATAATGCTCTTCAAGAGCTGACTCAGCGTAGCCAGCACCTTTACCACCGAGCATATCGAGTGCTGCCTCCCAAACTTCAGCTAGTGTAATTTCATACTTAGAGCCTAGAAAGGCAAGGCTGCCACGCCCCAAAATGCTGTGCAGATAAAAATCAAATAATGTGGAGCCAATGTCAGCTTTGGTTGCTTGATGTGCCTCTTCGGCCGCGAGTTTACCGGCAACAGCCTCGTCACGCTCCTTTTCGGCCATAGCAAGTCGAGCTTTTAACATCTCTATCTCCAAGCTTTGAGAGCCGGTCTGTTCTCGCAGCTGTAAAGTTTCAGCGCGATATTCTTCTATGACCTTCTCCTTGTGTGTAAGCTTATCTTCGACTGCCCTTTGACTGGCATGCGCATCTCGTACTTGTTGCTGAAGCATGCTCTCCTTTTGAGAATAGAAAGTAGATAAAGTAGCTAATTCTTCCTTAAGCTTTTCTACTTCCGCTTCCAGCTTTTCATTATAAGAAGCAATACTTCTCATTTCGGCGTCATGCTGTTCGAGAGTCTTCTGCCACTCAGCCTTATCATTCTCCATTGTGAGCATGGCCTCGAGATTGGCTCGGTTAACCCTCTGAAGCTCGTCGACAAGTTTTTGCCAGTTCGACATTCTTTCAACATCGGTCCTGACAGTATCAAGATTTCGCAGCATAGCCGATTTGTCGAGAGGAACCAAGTCGAGATCAAATCGAACCCCTCTCAGGCACCACTGAGGGAATCGACTTTGAAGAGTGGGAGGACCTTGCCCAACTTGGTATGCGGGCCGGTTGATGATTGTTTGAATGTCGGAACGAACGGGGGCAGGAGATTGAGCAGGAACATTTTCAGAAGCTGTCGGCATTGTTTCTTCAGTAAGTTTAGCCCGCTTGCTAGAAGAATCGTCCATGTGACCTTTACCTCTCTCATCGTGAGTCTTTCTTTTTTGGGTATCATCATCTCTGTGGGGAGGCTCATGTCTTTCTTGTTCTCTTCGATGACGTTCTTCATATGCTCGTCTCTCGTCTGCTTTCCTGATGGCCCTCTCTTCATCGGATTCTCTGCAAGAGGGGAGGTGACGCCTATAATCATATTGGCTACGCCTCCCGTAGCGCTGGAAATCATCATAGTATGAGCTGCTGCGCCCCATTGGAGAATCTGGAATAAAAATAATAAGCTTTAGAAATCTTTAAAGTATAAGAAGATGGATGCGTAGAAGTGCTGAAAAATCCTAAGTGTTGTGTAACGTGTAAGCTACATGCATCAAGTTACAGACCACTCTGTGGAGTAGAGGTAGTGATAACTTGAGTAGAAGGGGTTGACATTTGTTGTAGAGACGACGTCGCCTCAATTACAGAAGAGATAGTTTTGGAAACATCATCCCAAAAAAGTTCTTGAGAAGTGACCATTATGTCACTTAAACTCCCAAAAATATCAACTCCAAGATCAACGTTCTTATCAGTATGAGGAAGGGACTCCTCTTCTTCAGTTATGGGGGCAAGTTCAGGCTTTTCAGACGGCTCCGCATCATCCCTTGGAGTGGAACATTTTACTAGTGAAGTTTCTATAGAGGTTCCTCCCCGCATGTGCTCTTTAATAGAGACCGGGGCATCAGGAGTTTTCATCGGAGAATCGGGAACTTCAGTCGGAACTTCATGAAGTTGAGTAGAACGGGAAGAATGTAAAATCTCAAACCGATGAAGAAGTTCATCTGTCAATATAAATTTTGCGCTCCTCTCTTCAGCGGCCACAATGCTTAGCCTTTCAAAGACTGGTTTATGACTGAATCTCTAGAAGGAGGAGGAAGTGCTGTAAAAATAAGGAATGGAATCAGCATCTAGCAATACGAACCATGAAAATCTTAAAATGAAATTGAAGAGAGAAGGGAAAAAAGATCTCACTTCCTATTCTCCAGTCTGCGTAAAATCCTGCGGGGCAACGAATATAGAAGAATTGATTCAAAAAACCATGTGCACTCTCCGGCAAATCCAAAATTAGTTTACGGTTCCTCGCACCTCTTACAAGTACAATCGAAGGGTGGTCCTTGTTCTTCGCAAAAGTGCATAGGTAACAGATTTCCTCAAAACTCGGAAGACGGTCAAGAGTTCTCCTGAACAGAACGCACAATCCCATCAAAATGGCATAGCCGTTGGGATGCAGTTGGAAAGGAGAGATCGTCAGTCGAAGAAGGATTTGTTGAAGAAATTCATTAAAGGGAGGAATTACTCCACTTAAGCACATTTGGCGATTAATGGCAACAAAACCGGAAGGTGGTCTATCAGCAAAATCATTTGGTCCAGGGAGTAAAACTTCTGCCTCGGCAATGCCAAATTGAACACATAATTGATTAAGCACCCGCTGTTTCAGAAGGGTGGGAGTTCTTTCCGGAGGGTTCTCTAGTGGAATAGCAATCGGAGGAGCCCCTTCGACGTGTTCTATCATCTCTTCTTGTTGTGACGTCATTCTATACAAGCAACTGGATGTTCAGATGTGAAGGTGCACGTTTCCTAAAAGTGTGAAGTGTTGTGCAAAACTAATAAAAATAACAAGCAAAATAACTGAAATTAAACTAATTGACAACTGATTGATTGAGAGATTTCAGGACTTGTTAATTTAAAACTCGAGTGCAGTGTTAATTCAAACAAAATTTTAGCTTTGCTTTAACACTTCATTTGAGTCGGTTGATTCACAGCATTTCACTCACACAGTTAATTTAAGTTGATTATTCTTTATCGACTAATCTGTCATTCGATGTGGGCGGTCAGTGACAGTATATTCGTCCCATTTTTCTGCAAATGTTATGTTTAAATAAGTTGTTAAATTAAAAGTTAGAGCAATCTGCAAAGGAATGTAATGAATTTCAAATGATTCAAGTCCAAGCAGTTCAATCAAATTCTCTCAAATTTTACAAGTCATAGGTCATCCAGACTATCCCCTGCGACTTAGCATAGGTCAAGGCTATATTAGGTCGCACTGTGCAAGTTAAAGGGGTTCAAAGCAATGCAGATTTGTTCAAGTCCTAGCTCGGCCACGACCTAAAGCCTATGCCGCAAAAGAGTTAGGTCGTTAATTTGTTAAGTCGTGCTGCTTGGAATTCGTGTGCAAATTTGTCAAGTCCTATGTCGTCTGGTGACCTAACCTAGGTCGGGGTTAACTTAAGTCGCTCAATGCAAATCTGTTCATGTCCTAACTCGGTCGCGACCTAAAGCTTATGTCGCAAAAGATAGGTCGTTGATGTGTTAAGTCCCTATGCAGTCGTTCAAAGGTGATAAGTTGCTAAGCTGTTAGGTCGTTCGGTTCAAAGTTCATGTGCAAACCATCCAAGTACTAGGTCGGCAGCGACCTAACTTCTGTGCCACAGGAATTTAAGTCTAAGGTCGGCCGCGACCTAAAATCAATGCCGCAAGAACTTAGGTCATTACAAAGTTAGATCGCTAAGAAGTTAGGTCACATGGTTAGTATTCAAGCAGACAGCCCTAAGGTCGATCCTCCACTCACACGCTGCCACATCATCTCCTCCATTACCCGTGTAGCTGAGAATCCATTAACCCGTTAACCCATCGGAACCCTCCTCGTCTCTTCCAAATTTGCAAGCCAACTAGTTCGAAACACCATAATTCGCCATCTTCCTCCTACATTGTCACGAATTACCCAAGAATCCAACCCAAATCGTCTCAAATCCACCGTACATCTGATGTATTGCCATATTCACAAGAATCACCACAATAACTCAATCAAAAGGTTAATCGACTCGTGACTTATGGGAAAACGCGGCATACGGAAATGTATTAAGAACGACAAGTGGAATATTCGCGGTTTGATGATGGATGTGGTCGAATGTTGATAGAATTCACTTACGCAATCTGATGATGGAAAAGAATGAAGATTGAGCTGATCGGAATCGCCCTCGAGAAGTTCAAAAGCTTGTTAATGGTATAATGGATGCTGAAGCAAATGAAGAAGGGAAGGAGCGACCTACGGTATTTATATTCAGGGGTAGTGGAACACGAATCGACAGCGTGCGACCTAATCCTCTCTCTAAGTCGTCTACGACCTAACGACCCTCCAGAGCACGAGTTAATGAAATCGAAGCACGCGACCTATAGCTTGGTCACATACTTCGAGGGGCAAATGTTAACTCCCCACCGCTAGCGACCTAACTAATGAAGCGACCTAGAAGTAGTTGCGACCTAAGGAGGCCACGACCTAAAAAATAGCGGCGACATAAAGGTTATAACGACCTAAGAAGACTCCACGACCTAAAAATGGCTTGACCTAAAAAGGAGAACGACCTAAAGATGCTTCGCGACCTAAAGGAGGCCGCGACCTATGAAGCTCCGCGACCTAACAGAGAGCTGCGACTTAAGGAAGGCTGCGACTCAGAAGATGTTTCGACCTATCAAGCTTCGCGACCTAACAGAGAGCTGCGACCTAAGAAGTAGGAATAATTCACGACCTAAGGAAAGTCACGACCTAAAGACTCCAGTTATAACTATAAGAAAAGTACTCACGACCTAGGATAGGTCGCTAACGACCCAAATACCTGAGCAAAGAAGTTACCTATACTGTGCCGCAGGGGGATAGGTCGCTCGCGACCTAGGACTTGTACAAATCAGCATGCGTGTTCTTGTGAAAGAGAAAACAGTGCATCTTAGGCCAGCCACGACCTACGACCTAACTTAGGTCGGTCACGACCTACGACCTAACTTCGAAAAATGCCTATAAATACGACCCTAGTTCCAACTAGCAAAGGACTTTTTGGGCTCATTCATTTCAAGCGCCGTTACTCTGCTACATTCTGAACTACTTCAACACCTTCAAGGAACTTCACGAAGAAATCAAACATGTCTAACATGTGTTCAAAGATTTGGATCGACATTGAAGTTTAGGCTACTTGTCCTAAGTCACTTGAAACTCAAAGTGTGTTGTAATCAAAGTGTAACTGCATTGACTTGTAATCAAATCATCAATAAAGATATTCAAAGTGGACGTAGGCTCTCTCTTAAGCCGAACCACTATAAAATTGCTGTTGTTTACTGTTTTTTCACTATTATCTGCTTATAATCTGTTCCCGAGCTATCGGGTGGTGCTTTCACAATCTCACTTCATACACCGGGGTGTTAACGTTCAAATTTTAGCGTTAACAGCTGTCCGCCTGCTTCTTTTGATGTATGCAATCAAGAGGAAATTCTGTTTTTGGACGCAAAATCACTGATGGTGAAGGAATATTTCACTGAAGAAGAATTTTAGCTGCTGTTAGATTGAGAATTCGAACATTTTATGAGTTCATTGATTCATTTTTTTAAACGTCAAGTTCTCTTAGGATCATAAGAAAACAACTGACAGAGCGTGAATATGAAGGGTTGAAGATCGAGTCAATGGAATGAGGATTGAATTCAAAAGAGTTACTTGTATAAACGACACAGTGTTGTTATCATCTTCATTAATGTCTGTGCATGTACTATGTTCTCCTTGTGAGCTCTCCGTGGATGGCAAAGACCGAGTAGGGGGATATTAGATCTTAACCAGCGCCTGACTTTGGCAGATGAATTAGCAGAGAAGCAAGGATATGTGGGGTTAATCTTGGTCTGAAAATCGAGGAAAAAAAGTTGAGATGGGATGGTTTGCAAAACGAAAAGCAAAGGTGAGTTAATCTCACTCAATTAGATTTAAATTTAAATTTAAATTTAAATGATAAAATTTAAACCATTGGTTGAAAGGATGAATTGATTGATTATATTATAGTATATACTACATCTTGGGATGTTTGATTTATATTGTGCTATAGTATGATATACTTTGGAATTAGCATATTATATTGTGCTAATATCTATGGATGCAGGAAAAACAGGTTGGAGGGATCCAACTGGATCCCGAAATATTTATTTAAATTATTCAATACCTTCTGTTGTTGTGATTATTTGATATTCCATGATGGATTATATTGAAATATTGAATGCTATGGTTCAATTGGATATAATTGGGTATAATGAATTACCAAAAATATATAAATTGGATTTTGGAAAGGAAATAAAAGGAGTGAATTTGAAAGTAAAATAATTATATAAAAAAAAGTTGAATATATTTAAGAATGAATTGGAAAGGAATTTTTTGAATAAACAGAAAGTTAATGAATTTTAAACTTCAATATTTATATTTAAAAGAACAAAACATTTATTTAATATTTACGATTTAATTTATTGAAAGAATAAAGAAGAGATTGGGAGAGCTGAAATTTGTATATTTCGGTTAAAAGATTTAAAAATCAAATGGAAAATAATAGCAATAATAATTAAGGGCATAATTAATGAATTTTGAAATAAATTGAGAAATTAAAGAAACTTGTTCCAAATAAAATCAATTGGAAATCAATTTGGGGAAAATTGATTTAAGTGCTTGAAGTTGGAATTTTCTCTGGATGGCCAAGTACATGTTTTTAAAAGTAAAATTTAAATATAAATTAAGTGTTTTAAAAATTGTTTTTAAAAGAAAGCAAGTTTTGAAAAATTTGTTATTTCTAATATTTAAAGTCTGAAGTAAGTATTTTCTTTTAATCTATTTTAGCAGTAATTATTAAGAAGTAACTTAGTATTTTGTTTTTAAAAGTAGAAATCTAGTTTTATATTTTATTAAGTAACCCTTTTTTCAAATATTCATATAGTATGTATTTTTAACAAATTATTAAAGGAATTTTTAACTTGAATGTTTTAAAGTATATATTTTTTTAAAAAAAAGTAAAGTGTTTTAAATTAATTTAGAAAAATCTAGTTTTGTGCTTGGTGATTCCAGTGGAAATGGAAATACATGGAATTTATTCTGAGAAAGGCAGATAGTTTTGAAAACTGTTTTCAAAGGAATTTGAAAAGTGAAAATATATCTTGTGAAGATATTTTTGGAATAAATAAATAATTTGAGGAATTATTTATTGTTTGATGGATGTTTGTAAATATTAATTGATAGTTAAATCATCGACTATCAATATTGGCCAAATACGTTGTTTGTTTCAAAGAGACCGAGATCAAGATTTATTTCTCGAAAACCACTTCGATCCGGTTTGTACGTTTCGTGTAAACGATTTTGGGTTCGAAGATGGAGCAGTGAAGTGCAAGGGCTAGTCACTACTAATCCTGAGGATATTTCCAAAATGGATGTAGTAGGACTAGTGCCTTCGGTTCCGTTCGAACCATGGACGGACTTGTATGGATGAGTGCATGCGAAACATCGTTAGGTGGACGATGGGCATTCTAAGGGATATGTTCTATAAAAGGTAACGCTTAGCCTCAAGCCTCATCAAATGGGAATGACTGAAAATCAGGGGTTATGCAGCAAGGCTAGGTGGGTAGCACCCAAGCAGGGTGAGGTCATTCCAGTCTAGATGTCCCTTTTTATTTCGGCTTAGTGGGCGGTTGCTGATCCCAACCGCGGGGTGATCTCACTCGGGATTATCCAGTAAGGGGTAGTCCCGACCTTATGTTGCAGGGGAGCGGGCGTACTCCTCGGTACGGTGATCTAGGCCCCGTACTGTGACAGGTGGTACCCCAGTGCCTAGTCATTAGTTGGAAATCCATTCTCCCTACGAGCCTTGTACGAGTTTTGTTTGTATTACCCACTTTGTGGCTAGTAGCTGGAATTTAATAATGTAACACGGCTATTTTATAAGTATTTGTATATAGACCCTATTATAATATCAGAGGATTTCTATAAAAATTGTTTTAGCTATCGTAAGGTAAAAACTCGACATGTTTATTTGTGGCGTGGTCTTACGAGATGCTTTTGTTTTCAAAGGATTTTGAAACTTTAATAATCAATTGGGTGTGATTTTCTCACGCTGGTATTCCAGACTGACTCGAGTGTTATTTAACTGTAATGCTCGGGTCAGACCGAGTATTATAGGATACAGGATTTGATGTTGTGGAGCTTAGGAGACGAATTGGATGACGATAGGTATTCTCGTACTTGTATATATATATTCCGCTGTTGTGATTGTATGGTATGTTTGATTGGTAATGGTTGATGTATGAGACACTTTGATGTTGTGATGTATAAAACAGTTATAAACTTCATTTTGTATAAAGTTATATATTTACTATTATATTTTATTCCGCTGCGATTGTGAGATTCTGATATTGTTTAGTTCCTTCTTCTTCTACTTCTTTAACCCAAATGGTTCGTATTTCTGTACCACTTGAGATGATTGTTGCAAAATAGTGTTGACTCTATGGGTACGGATTTGCGGGCTGTTACAATTTATTACACAATTATAAACCAAAAGTTCATATTATAAGTTAGATATTTATAATTTATTTGGTCACAAAATCGTTCTTTTAAACTTCCCAAATTATAAATCTTATAACTTATAAGATTCATTTATTTACAAATATCTATTCTTCAAATACTTTACAAATTTTATAAACCTACAGCTTATAAAATTCCACTTATAACTTCACCGTTTATAATCCTATAAATTTCATTCATTTATGAAATTCATTTACAATTCATTCTAACACTTATAAAAACTCGTTTTATAATTCAAATATTTTAATTTATAAATATCCATCTTATAATTCTTTTATACAAATCAATTTGTATTATTATTTTAAAAACGTCTTTAAACTCCTTTATAATTTCACCATTTTTGATTTATAAATAATCAAATTTTATAAATCCTATATTTCAAACTTTTTACAATCAATTAAAAAATCTCGATTTAAACTATTTTATCCTTTTAATAATTTAAAAATCATTATTTAAAGCTTATATACTTCACAATCACACTTAAGTATTATTTTTCAAAAATCATAACTTTTATGAAAATAAAATTATAACGTTTATTTATTTTAACAATTCAAAATTTAATAAAACGTATACTTTCGAAAATCTCTTTAAAATCCCTTTTAAAACCAAAATCATTATTTTAAAACTTCAGAAATGGATCCGATGATGCAGCAGCACCAAATAGTCAATCATGACAACAAACATCATATATCGATATGATAATCAATCAAATATCACAATATCTGAAAATCAAATAAATACTGGTGAGGAATCTGTTTCCCTACATCCACAAATATTAGCACAATACCAATTTCGCTCCAGTATGGAATTATCGCGGTATATGGGATTTATAAAATATTATCCGCTTAATAGGTGGCGCAATAGGGTCTCATCCGCTATATAATGCGGGAAATCAACTCTAAGTACATATATAATACCAATTTCACTGTACTGTGAAATATTCGCGGTATATGTTTTTAATAAATAACCTCCGCTTACTAACGGCGCATAATGTCTATTTTAACAATCAATAGATAACAATCATCATTCAAACATACAATCAAGCAATTTTAAATATAACTATTTAAAATTAAAATCGAAACCGATTCGATTGAGTGAGAAGTTCTCACCTTGATTTCAATTTCGTTTTAGCGATTTATTTCGAATAAAATTAAACGGACGTTTAATTTTACCCGAAATTTTTGCTAGCTCCAAACGACTCCAATCTAATTCCATAGCGTAGTGCTCGTTCATATGATTCCAACGCAACTGGTTTCGCGCGTTTTCGACCTCGTATGTAAAAGATACGAATTTTTAAATTTACACGAATTTTTTATATAAATTTACAACATATTTTTATATTTTAAACCTACATCTAAATCACAGCCGTTGATTCCATCCTCTGCAAATCTTGGCCGCACCCGTCCTTCTTCCTTCTCACGTTCAATACCCAGTAATGAGCACGCGACCAAACCCATTTAGCTCCAAATTAGGGTTGGATTTTCGAGCCTCCACGACGAACATGAACACGATCAGAAGCTTCCATATGAACGAGCATCTTCTTCTCTACCTTCGGCTGCAAGGGCATGGAGCTCGGCCCCCTCCAGCTCCTCGAAATTCGTGTCGACCTGATGGTGAACGCGGGCACGTAGCCCCCACCTCGTCGCTCCAATTCCGATCATCAACGTATAGAATCAAAGCTCTCATCGAGCTCTTCAATTTTGCTGTTGAACACTTTCTCTAATTGCTTACGGATTTGGAGAGATTGAGGAGGAAAGAAGATGAATTTCTGGCCTTTGAAATGTAAGCGGCAGCCGGCCATGTTTTCTGAAACCCTAGGGTTATAATTTTTGCAAATTTATGAAGAGAGCAAGGGCTTTTATAGAAAATTTTCCAATTTACTATTCATCGAACATATTCCGAACTCCAAATCTCGCGCAGTGACTAGCGTTTCTAAGGTTTACCCCGCGTTCCGAATACAATGGAACGTGTTTCGGGAGCTAATTCGATCATCTGTGCGAGTTATGGCAATAAACGATCAATTTAAATTAAACCGATTAAACGAATTTTCTAGGCGTTTTGGCTTGCCCCAGAAAAACAATAAATCCGATCGACTTGAAATTTGAAACCTTACAATAATATCACATTGCGGATCCGTTGAAACTGGTTTCGTCGAAATCCGAGACTGTTTGAAAAATGGCTAATTTCACTGTCGATTAAATATTAAAATATTCAATTTTCACAAATAAAATTTTAATTTAATTTTAAAAGTTCTAAAACATCATTCTAACTTCAATATGATAAAATAAAATTTTACAAATCATTTTCAATCATATTTAACTCAATTTTCAATTATTTCCATAATTTAACATATTAAATTATCGATTTAATTATTCAATTAAATCCAATTATTCGAAATAAAATTTATTCGACTTATAAATTTCACTTATTAATATTTAAAATCAATTAAATATCAAATTTTAATTAATTAAAATTCTGGATCGTTACATACTTCCCTCCTTAAAAGAATTTCGTCCTCGAAATTATCAAGTAAGAAAAGTTACAGAATCCATTAATTTTTCATAAATCCATAGTTAAACTTCTTATAAAAACTTAACTAAGTTTTCAAATCATACTTAGTATTTTTTTCAAAACCAACTACATCGTTTAACTTCCAATTCCAAAATCAAAGTTATAGCTTTTCACAAAATTTCCCAATTTTCTCAAAAATTTTCTAACGCCTTAAATTTTCGAAAAACTTCGCCAGAGTCTCCTTTGCACGGCTCGATCTGAAAAAAAAAATGACAGTATATATATCACAAATATACATCACATCAAGTGATGAGGCATCCCGTAGGGAAAAAAGTGTAAAAGTACGGTATGTAATCCGAGATATGTGCCTTATTTATATTATTAGCGAGCGTATACGGCTAATATAGCGCGAAAGCGGGCTCCAAATGCGAAGCAACGCCATCCGCACCTACTAAACACTCAACAACAACATGAGAATCATGCATATATGAAAATAATATCAATATACAACATATAGCAACATAACAACCACATATGCCAACATAGCAAATGCAACAAAACAATAAATGCAAACATTAACCAACTATCATCCATAACCAAATCAATATTCATTCATATTCTCATTAATATTCGATGAATTGGTTTTCAATTTAAATCACATTTGATTTATTTACATTGGATTTACTAACATTTATTCATATCCAATTTCAATTAGTTTGCATTTACTAATTTTCATTCAAGTTGGTTCACTTCCAAATCAAATTCAATTCTATTTAAGTTCATTTTCTTCCAAGTTGGATTCAATTACTTTAGCTTCTAATTTCGCTAATTCAATTTCATTAACACTTAATGAATTATATACAATCAATCAACAATCAAATAACAACCAATGTTTATTCAATACAACCAAATTTATTCACTTTACATTCAATTTGGTTCATCACATTTAATTCCAATTGGATCATATTAAATTGACTTTCATTCAATTTATTCAATTTCTCAACTTCATTAGCTTTTAATGAATTTACACTTACATCCATTATTTCATATCAATTTTATTTACATTCAATTGATTTACATTCAATTCATTAGTTCAATTCAATTGCTAATTCCTTTAACAATATAATGTTGAATTTCATTTATATAACTCAAGTTCAAATTCTTAATGACTTCACTTCATTAATTCACTTATTAATCTATTTCGATACGAAAATTAACTTCATTCAACTTCACTTAAGTTATATTTCATTTCAAGCATCTTATCAAATCCAAATCAATTTATTTAACTTTCCTTTTGTTAAATTTCAAATCACATATCTTTGATCACAACTCAAATTTATTTCAACTTGGATTTTATTGATTTACTTATACTTCCTTTAGTTTAACTTCATCCTTTAAGTTAAATTTATGCTATCAAAATTCAATCTATATAAGTTATCAACTCATTTATCATTCCCATAAATATCTTAAATAGGATTCCAGAGTCCTTTCAAATCTTTCAAAACATTTTTGAAATCAATTCAATTATCTTTTTAATTTCCAAAACCAAATCCCTTATTTTCCAAACAACTTTCTTTTAAACAATTGGGCAGCAATCCCTCTTTTGGAAACCCGAAAATGAACATCGATGATGTCATGATCATCATCGGAATTATTTTCCAGCGACCGAAAAGAGTTTAGAGATTTTATTTCTCCAAAACAATTTTCCAAATTATCAAATCCTTTCAAAACACTTCTCTGGAATTTTATTTTCAGATTATAAATCACATTTGCAAACCCTTTTACTTATATAATTTCACTTCTTATATATAAGATTATTTCACAAGTGTAAATCACTTTAATTATAATTCTGTCTTATAATTCATTTGCTTATATAATTTTTTCTTTCAAAATTGGTGTTTTATTTAACTTATTCAACAACCAAACAATCAATTCATATACACTTAATAATCCTGAAAAATTATTCCTTTATATACAAAATATAATCAAGGTAAAATTATTTCATTTACCTAATTTAAAACGATACTATGTCAGCTTGCCTCGTTTAAGAGTTTAGAAATCCCTATCGATAATATTGCGTCCCATCTACCGATCAGAATCCACAAACAGCTCAATGGATAAGCAAACACAATATAAAACATTTTTTTTATATTCAGTAACAAATACGCGCTCATAGCTATTATTACACTCACACTCATTCTAGATTACTGCTGACTCTATCTCTAATGAGTTATATCCAACAGAGCTAAGGTGTCACTTAATCATAAGCTCTGATACCAAATGTAACGAACGCGACTTTTCGTCGCCGAAAAACCGTACCATTATGGTTAAAGAAGAAGAAAGAGGTAGAAGAAGAGAGAAAAAAGATAGAATAGAACAGAAAGAAATAACAGAACAACATCAGAATCTCACAATTCGTAGCGGAACAACATATAATAGATAAATGAATAATCTTTAAACAAAGAACTATATCTGTTATTACATTTCATCATATTACATTACATTACATCATCAGAGTGTACAACAACAAACAAACAGCGGAAAAGAAATACTATATACTAGTGAATACGTCGTGCCATCTGGCTTGTCTCCTGCAACTCCTGAATTCTAGAATATCCTGATAAACCTTACTCCTGACTGCCCGTATGGAAATTGGTGGGCACCCAGAGTTTAGGAAGGAAAACAATAAACTCCGAGTCAGTCATGTGACTAGTGTGAGAACTCAAAACATTTTATCTTTAAAACAAAATAGAGGAATATTTTTAAAGTCAATTCGCAATGCTTTTTAAAAATGAGACTACCATAAGGCCTCCCGCACACGCACACAATGCAAAGGCAGAATCGAAGGAGATTTCTCCTTATGATAGTCAAAGATGCTTGATACGCATTAAAAGAGACATTTGATATTATTACTAGTGCATAGTGTAGGAAAAGTCATTTCGAAAATAAAGATATAAATCTTAGCCAGCATAGGCATTCCGCACTTATGCCTACTATAGCTACCATCCAAACAGTGGGGCGCCACCATAAGTAAATGATAGGTTCTACAACTAAAACCTTACAAGATCGTATTGTTTCTTTGGATTTCCAACAAATGGTCAGGCCAAGGAGCTTTCCATTACCACATAGGTACGCCTCTGGAAAGACGACCTGAGAACCAAACCGGATCTCTGCCAACACAAGGCCGGGTTACCCCTAACTGGGTAACTACTGACACGAATATGTCATCCCGCGATCGTAACCGATCTATCCGAGGATCCTCGATTTCCAACAACCACAAAGCAATAAATTTGCAGCAACAACATAGGTTAAGTATCTGGGCTCCATACCATGATACCACCTCTATCCAGAAGGAATGACATACACTAAAGGGGCGCTACCCCCTAATAACCTTGTTGCATCCTTCCTGTTTTGACCATTTCCGGGGTGTGAGGTCCGACGAAGTCTCGTCCACAAAGCCACGCATTATACAAAAGTTGTGCTTTGGGTCAACAAATGATCAAAGAAATGATCACAAAGATAAATGATCATATCACAAATGATCAAACAATGATCATTTCACAGCAACACTCAGCATGCCACACTACCAAATTAGGAGTATATCACTAATAACCTTCAACTACATAACATCTGAACTCGTACGTCTCAGAGAAGGGTGTTAAGCTAAGAGAATAAATTCTCCGCCACCAACAGAAATATATTTGAAAGAAATCAGCTTTATATCCCAATTTGTAATGTCAGACATACAATCCATACAAGTCTGTTCCGGGATCGAACAGAACCGAAGGCACTTCCAAAGAAGTCCTTGCAATCCGGACATTCACTAATCACGACCGGACTTCCCGTCACTAAGGGTGATAAAACCTCTATATCGGAGATCAGCCGATGTAGAGTAACTCGATGGTAATCCTTCCGTTTTCACAAATACCCGGTCTTCAACACTGGTCATCAAATGCAATCCATTACGACGTATCACAAATTCGGAATGGGTTATACGACCCCAAGGTCCTTTCCCGGCTAACCCGAATAGTGAGCGCTTATATTAAAAATAAGTGTGGCATTCAATTTCAAACAATCACAACAAATACCTATTTAAAGGTAAATATTGATAGTCGGATTATTTAACTATCAATAGGCATGCTCAACATCACCAAATTCTAAATAATTTTTCAAATTATTTATTTTCCA
Organism: Allium cepa; assembly: GCA_030765085.1. Taxonomy (NCBI): domain Eukaryota; kingdom Viridiplantae; phylum Streptophyta; class Magnoliopsida; order Asparagales; family Amaryllidaceae; genus Allium; species Allium cepa. The sequence continues at coordinate 364,365,999 of CM060942.1, forward strand.
AAATATCTTTACTAGATATATCTTTCCACACTTCAAAAATAAATCAACGTTTATTTTTAATCAAATTCCCCTTTCCATTTATAAATTCCATAGTGAATTTACATTCCAAAATTTTTATGAATATACGATTTCAATTATTCATTTTCAATTTATCTTCAAAAAGATAAATTCTCAAAACGTTTCATTTCACATTGGAAAAACATTGCCATACTTATTTATTAATAAGTAATTCACAAATCCATTTATTTTCAATACTTAGAAAATATTCAATATACTAAATATCGAAATTAAGTATATATTTCATTCTTTAAGGAAAACATTCACTTAACACATTTATTTGGGTCAAAACGAATGTTGCGTAAAACATCGTTACGACGACCCAAAATCACTAGTATAGGGATTCAAAATTAAAATAGATATATAAATCCCAATACTATATAATCATTTTCTTTCGGAAACCATTTGCTATAACAACAGTGTTATAGTCCATCATTTCCTTCTTTCTCGAAACGTCCATTTCAACAACAATGTTGAAATCTATGGTTTCGATTCTTAACACATTTTAAAACATCGTTAGATCGTTTTAATTCTATTTAAAACATCACCTCCAAAACAATTTCTTTAACATATTATTCACTATTCAAAAACGTGAATATACTTCTTTAACCAGTTTCATCATTTCTATACATTTTATTTTAAAGGATTATTCACTGTCTAAAACGTGAATATAACTCCATTAGTAAGTTATCACAATTTACTTATCAAAATAAGTCGTTTGCGGATTTATAGAACAATGTTTATAATTTCCATTCCTATTTATTTTATAACAACTTCCTTTCATAAATCTCCTTTATTAACCTATTCAATTTATAACCCAATTATAAACCAAAAGTTCATATTATAAGTTAGATACTTATAATTTATTTGTTCACAAAATCGTTCTTTTAAACTTCCCAAATTATAAATCTTATAACTTATAAGATTCATTATTTACCCATATCTATTCTTTAAATACTTTACAAATTTTATAAACCTACTGCTTATAAAATTCCATTTATAACTTCACCATTTATAATCCTATAAATTTCATTCATTTATGATTCATTCTAACACTTCTAAAAACTCGTTTTATAATTCAAATATTTTAATTTATAAATATCCATCTTATAATTCTTTTATATAAATTAATTTGTATTATTATTTTAAAAACGTCTTTAAAATCCTTTATAATTTCACCATTTTTGATTTATAAAATAATCAAATTTTATAAATCCTATATTTTAAACTTTTTACAATCAATTCAAAAATCCCGATTTAAACTATTTTATCCTTTTAATAATTTAAAAATCTTTATTTAAAGCTTATATACTTCACAATCACACTTAAGTATTATTTTTCAAAAATCATAACTTTTATGAAAATAAAATTATAACGTTTATTTATTTTAACAATTCAAAATTTAATAAAACGTATAGTTTCGAAAATCTCTTTAAAATCCCTTTTAAAACCAAAATCATTATTTTAAAACTTCAGAAATGGATCCGATGATGCAGCAACAACAAATAGTCAATCACGACAACAAACATCATATATCGATATGATAATCAATCAAATATCACAATATCTGAAAATCAAATAAATACTGGTGTGGAATCCAGTTGGATCCCTCCAACCTGTTTCCCTGCATCCACAAATATTAGCACAATACCAATTCCTCTCTAGTACGGAATTATCGTGGTATATGGGATTTATAAAATATTATCCGCTTAATAGGCGGCGCAGTAGGGTCTCATCCGCTAGGAAATCAACTCTAAGTACATATATAATACCAATTTCACTGTACTACGAAATATTCGCGGTATATGTTTTTAATAAATAACCTTCGCTTACTAACGGCGCATAATGTCTATTTTAACAATCAATAGATAATAATCATCATTCAAACATACAATCAAGCAATTTTAAATATAACTATTTAAAATTAAAATCGAAACCGATTCGATTGAGTGAGAAGTTCTCACCTTGATTTCAATTTCGTTTTAGCGATTTATTTTGAATAAAATTAAACGGACATTTAATTTTACCCGAAATTTTCGCTAGCTCCAAACGACTGCAATCCTGAATGATTCCAACGCAACTGGTTTCGCGCGTTTTCGACCTCGTATGAAAAAGATACGAATTTTTAAAGTTACACGAACTTTTTATATAAATTTACAACATATTTTTATATTTTAAACCTACATCTAAATCACAGCCGTTGATTCCATCCTCTGCAAATCTTGGCCGCACCCTTCCTCCTTCCTTCTCACGTTCAATACCCAGTAATGAGCACGCGTCCAAACCCATTTAGCTCCAAATTAGGGTTGGATTTTCGAGCCTCCACGACGAACATGAACACGATCAGAAACTTCCATATGAACGAGCATCTTCTTCTCTACCTTCGGCTGCAAGGGCATGGAGCTCGGCCCCCTCCAGCTCCTCGAAATTCATGTCGACCTGATGGCGAACGCGGGCACGTAGCCGCTACCTCGTCGCTCCAATTCCGATCATCACCGTATAGAATCAAAGCTCTCATCGAGCTCTTCAATTTTGCTGTTGAACGCTTTCTCTAATTGCTTACGGATTTGGAGAGATTGAGGAGGAAAGAAGATGAATTTCTAGCCTTTGAAATGTAAGTGGCGGCTGGCCATGCTTTCTGAAACCCTAGGGTTATAATTTTTGCAAATTTATGAAGAGAGCAAGGGCTTTTATAGAAAATTTTCCAATTTACTATTCATCGAAAATTTTCTGAACTCCAAATCTCGCGCGGTGACTGGCGTTTCTAGGGTTTACCCCGCGTTATGAAAACAATGGAACGTGTTTCGGGAGCTAATTCGGTCATCCGTGCGAGTTATGGCAATAAACGATCATTTTAAATTAAGCCGATTAAACAAATTTTCTAGGCGTTTTGGCTTGCCCCGGACAAACGATAAATCCTATCGACTTGAAATTTGGAACCTTACAATAATATCACATTACAGATCCGATAAAACTGGTTTCGTCGAAATCCGAGACTGTTTGAAAAATATCTAATTTCACTAGTCGATTAAATATTAAAATATTCAATTTTCACAAATAAACTTTTAATTTGATTTTAAAAGTTCTAAAACATCATTCTAACTTCAATATGATAAAATAAAATTTTGCAAATCATTTTCAATCATATTTAACTCAATTTTCAATTATTTCCATAATTTAACATATTAAATTATCGATTTAATTATTCAATTAAATCCAATTATTCGAAATAAAATTTATTCGACTTATAAATTTCACTTATTAATATTTAAGATCAATTAAATATCAAATTTTAATTAATTAAAATTCTGGATCGTTACATATAAAATGGAAAATATGTAAATAAAAGTAAGCATTGAATTAACCAATGAAATATTATATTGATTAATATAGACTTAATTAAAGAGTTGGATTGAATTAATCTATTTATTTGAAACTAATTAATTAGTATTCAAATTTATAATAAATGGGTTTATGGTAGGAAATTGAAATTGGATACTTCAGTGAATTGGAATTAAGATGAAAATGGAAATATTGAAGTATGTAATGCAAGGGTATCATAAATAGTAATAGAATAAATTTAGTGTTATATATAGAATTATAACCTGGGTTGATACGTAACAAACTTATAAATGCAATTAAAAGCAAATAGGTGACAATTAATATAGGTTGCTCATTTATTTAATGTGTTAAATAAACTTTGGTAATCAATCGCAATAAATCTAAATTTAACGTTCTGTTAATGTAAATTAAAGTAATAATCGGAAATAATGTTAAGTTTATTCATAATATGACAATTGGTTGGATAAAAAGAATGGAAATTCAAGATTTATTAATTTTTTGGAATTTAAATTTAAAATTGGATTAATTGCAATTAAATGAAATTTAATATTTAATTATTACGTTAATTGAAATTAAAATGAAACTTAGTATTACATTTATGAGTTTAAGACAATAATTACAAGATATGAAGGTAATAGGATGTATTGAAATGTTAGTTTATTTGTAAAGTAATAAGTGATGTAATAAAGCAATGGAATCAAGATAAATAAATTAATTGAGACTTTAATTACAAATAATGCGTGAATTGACCAAAATATAGTAAATGGAAATATGATAGTCAATAAATAAAATATGGAATGGGAGCACTAATGTAATGAATGTAAAAAAAATATTAACTATGTTTATAGAAAGGAATAATAAAGTGAAAAGTAAATTAATTGGAATTATTGAAAATTTAATTTATAATTTCTAAATATAATGAAATTGAAAGTAACACTGGAATTGATAGATTTATCAACTCTAAATTGACATATAAATTTGTTTAAATTAGTGTAAGTGATTAAGAAAATTTGAAAGGTGTAAAATTTGTCAATTATAGAATTGAAATTTAAGATTTGACTTAATTAATTAATTATAAATTTATTTTATTAATGTAAAAATAGCCATTTTGACCACTGACTCGGATTTCGGCGAAACCAGTTTCATCAGATCCGTAACGGTGAATTATTGTAGGCTTTCAAGTTTCATAGTGATTGGGCTTATCGTTTGATCGTACGGGCTTAAAACGCCTAGAAATTAATTAATTTAAACCAATTGAAATCAATTTGAAATAACTTGATTTTAGTATAACTTCTTCATACGATGGAATTTAGAGTTGAAACTAGTTCTATTGATTTTAAATTATTTTAAAACATCTATTTTGATATATGGGTTGATCCAATTTCGTTCCGGAGTCAGAACGGGCTTTTTCGGGCCATTTTAGTCGTTCAACGCGTATATCAACCTGGTCCATGTATTCTATTCTCAGTCGTGTCTATAAATACCATGTTACAAACCCTAGCCTTTCTATTTATCCTTTGTCAGTACATACAATTCAGCTATTCTTCCTCCTCAATGGTAGGCAATCAAATTCTAGATCCAATTGCAATTCCAAATAAAATTCAAAGCCAAAAATTAAATCTCCTCAAACTATATCAAAATTTATATGTATTTGAAGCTCTCGACGAGCGCAAGTCAAATCCGTGATTCTTTTTTCGATTTGAGTTTCTCAGGGCTCGGAATTCGAGGGATTGTTCACGGCCGTTCATCATTCGTTTATGTACTTCTTCCGATCGAGAAATTGAAGGAACAGTTTTATAGAGAGAACCGCGCGCTGTTCATCGGCGTGCCTTGTTCAGTGTTTCAACGGCTAGATCACCATATTAAATCCAGTTAGGGTTTTCAATCCATGGTGGCGGTTGCTCCCTTTCCGGCCGATCAAGGCTCTGGGCGAACATGGGTGGTCTTGAGGCGTGATAGCAGTGGCGAGCGGCACGAGATGTGGCGTGGCCAAGTGCCTGGTGGCGGCCGGTTTCCCGTGTGCGTGCGTCGTTCAAAATTTCCAGGCGGTGGCCCATTTGTGTACGCGTTGCAGCTGTTTTCCTGGTGACGTGGTAAAATCATTTATTTTATTTTATTTTATTATACTTTTACTCGTATAACTTCTAATGCTAATAACTATTGCATACGGAGTCTGTTTCACGCGCAGTTTTCTCCGCTAGGTTTGTATTAAACTTCCGGACATTTTGGCTCTTGTTTGGACGGATTCTGAGACTGTTTTAATTTTGGGTTTGAAATGGATTTAAATTCAATTTAAATTCGAAAGGTGAGTGTTTTAACCTATTCACAACTTCTAAATTTATTTATGTTTGTTAAATTGATTTGCGATATGATTAGAAAGTTATTTATGACTGTTTGGCATATTTTTATCATCATTCCAGTTAAATTGAATTTATTGAATTAAGTTTTTATTTAATTTATTATTTCATATAAACTGCCAGTCAAATTGTCATTTAAATTATTATTGAATATAAACTGCCAGTAAATACCTATTATTTATTATCTACTATATATTGATGTTATTGTTTGAATTGGATGATGATTGTGATAAATGGTTGATGATTGATATTGGTAGAATGGATGTTGTATTTTATATTGTTTTAAACTGCAAGTTGTTATGCACTTTTATTTCATTCGGGGTTGCGGTTTGAAATGATATATAACCGTATTTATATTTTAAATTACAGATTGAAATGATAAATATCCGCATCACTTGACCATAGGCTAGAAAATTATATACAAACACCGCGGTCTATATAAAAATATTTTAAAATGATTTCTATCGTTTTGTAAAGAAATATATGATTTTATGAGATATTGCTTTGGATATTTTATAAATGTTATTTTACATATAGTTAAATTCTTGGTTTTAAGCTATGAATAAAATTTGTTTATAGCATAAAATAAGTTTAATAATAAAGTTAGATTTTACTGAAATATAATATGGATAAGTATTTACTTAAATTATATTTTAATATAGAGTTTATATTGATTTTTATAAATCAAGGTTGAGAAGCTAGTTTTGAAATTGATTTGAGATTTTATTTAATTAAGAATTATATTTAATAAGAATTCATTTGTAACTTGTTGAAATTAAGATTTTAAAAGAATACAGTTTTATAACTTAATTCGGGTTTAAGGTGATTTAAGTGAATTTGTCAAGTCTAAATAAATTGAGGAATATTCAGTTATTGAAATTTGAAGTTTTATTTAAAAGATATTGGATTTATAAAGCAAATATTTCAAAACTAAATAATAGTAAAGTGAATTTGGTGTATATATATGAATTATAAAATTTAGTTTTGAAATATTGAATATTTAAACTATGAAATATAATGAATTTGAAATGGTTTATTTCAGTGGATCAAATCGTTTTGAAATCAATATAATTTGGAATGGTCTATTTAAAAACCGAATTGAATTGAAATTTAAGAAGCTAGTTTATTTTATAAATTATTTTAATATTTAAACCATGTGAGGGGTGGAAGTTATGTTTCAAAGTTATAAATTTCAAAGTATTACGTTTTGGAAGTGTTATAACTTTAAGTCTTTGGTTTCGAAATTTTATAACTTTGAAATACTATGATTTTAAAATGATATCATATTGGTTTGGTTTTGAAATGGAAATGATATCATATTTGTATGGTTTCGAAATGGATGTTATATTCTGGTTTTGAAGTATAAATTATTTTGAAATGACCGCAGTGTTATAATAACGTTTTGTTGTTGAAGAGACAGGGATCAGAAGTTGTCATACTCTCTGCCAACTCTAGAAACCACTTTAACAACCATGTACGCGGTGGAGATTCCAGAATGAAGTTGGATGGTGGCGGCGTTTCCTTTGAGGTAAATACGTGTACCCGACTTTCATGAGTTGGCATAAGGTAGCTAAAACAGGAGCGATTGACGGCTAAGAAGGTAGCACCTTTTATCGGACGCACTCCTTTGATACCATTCTATTACTTTGTGATTGTTTGGGGCCCCTTTTGATTTTTGGGGTATGGCTTGAGGTGGGCGGTAGTAGCTGCTACGCCCTACCACCGATCTGGAATTGTAATTGGTATATCTACCCGGCATTGCCTAGTTGTGTTGTGTCACCTACCCTAGCGTGCCTTGTACGAGTTTGGTTTTCTCCTGTAGCCCGTGTGGTATCCTCTGCGGCTTCTCGATCAGAAGGGACCATGGTATTAGATGGACTACTGGGACTATTACGTGGTAAGGGCTATAAGGGTAACCCCTTAACGCTATTTAAAAGTAAGTTTATTTTACTATAGACATTAGTATAATAGCGTATATTACTACATAGCAAATAGTTTAACGGATCCTTAAGAGATGTGAATCCCGAGCACTTCTTAAGTTACTGCACTCACGTTAGACACTGGATAAGAGATGTAAACTCCCGTAAACATCTCTGATGCCGTTCCACTCATATTTATTTCTGCTGATTTAACTTACATAAGATCTTTTAGTTCTGACTCGAGTGTTTTGTCTTTTCAATTCGCCCGGGTCAGACTGAGCATTTCAGGATTCGGAAGACCGTATTTTGGAGGGCAAAGACGAAGACTTATTATTATTTATTATAGTATTTCACTACATTCATAATGTTTCCAGTGCATTAATTATTATTCTATGGTATGTGTAACTCTAATATGTATTTTATAAATATAATAGAATATTTTGTAAACAGCTTCTTGAATTATTATTTTCTTTCTCTGCCTTTTCTTATTTACCCCATAACAATCCATCCTTCTGTATGGTTTAAGTCTGAGGTGTGGGGCTTATCGTTGATTTAAACTGTACAAAAAGGCAGGATGTTACAGAATAAACTTAAAATATGTATTTGTTTATTATGGCTTATGTGACGTTGGGAAGTGATACTTTAAATTGTTTAAAATGTATAGTAATCTATTAAGTTATCTAAGACTGTTGACTGTATGGTATACTTAGTAGCTTATTATCATTCTATATGATTAAAAGTTCTAAACCCGAACAAACCATTAGTTTTGGTTGCTATGGATGGATGGTTGATTTCTTAAATTGGCATGTGACGATTATTATATCATGTTGATTTATTGTTATAAGTGGAAACAATGTAAATATTCTCTTTTACTTGATTATTAACCTCTTTGGATTATATAAGTAAAATACAGGTTTATGGGAGCAACAGCTACTGCTTTTAGTTTCATAAATAAGCGTTGTTTGCTCGACAAATAGGTACGTTTCCGGGTTACAGTTTTGTAGCGAATTGTATTGTTTTCCCATGGTCTGGAATATTTTATTTTGAAATATATGATATATATATATATATATTGTTATTATTGATATTATTATTTCTCCCAGACCTCTCCGTACAAAGAGACTCTACCGAAATTTTCTGTGAATTTTGGACTTAGAAATTTTCTGTGAAATAATTTCCAAGCTTTTGTTAACTTGAATATAAAAGGATTTAATTAACGTAAATTGATATATTTTATTTAAATTATTTAATTATGTAAATTGATTTTTTATAAATTTAATATTTTGACTAAGATTTACTAATTCCTTATCCCTTCTTTTCCCTTTTCGAGGACGAAACGTTTTGAGGGGGGAGAGTGTAACGACCTGCATTTTTTTCTGATAATTAAAATATTGAATTAAATAAGATTTTGTAATTTAATGTTGGAAGAAAATAAAATTTATGATGCAGTAATGAGAAAACTAACTAAAATGAAGTTTAATAATGTAAATTAATGTAATAGATGACTATATGAATGTAACCTCAAGTAAGTGTAATAATTGTAAGTAATAATTGGCTATAAATTTAAAATAAGGAATAAATTTAAATGTTATATTTATTAACGAAATAATATATAATTAATTGAAATTGGATAAAATTTCTATTGTGTTAATAGTTATAACATTTGTGTGTAGATAACAAGCTTATAAATGTGATTAAATTAAGAAAAGGTAACAAGTGCAATTTGTTACCAATTTATTTAATATGTTGAATTAAGTTGGAAATCAATTGTAATTAAATGTAGTAAAATATTACGTTAATAGTAGTTAAAACGATAACTATAAAATATGAAGGTAATAAAATGTACAGAAATGTCAATTATATTCTTAAGGCAGTAAGTTATTTAATAAAAAGAGTAAAACTAAGATAAATGGATTTATTGGGACTAAATTTTAAGGGAGAATTAATTTAAAGGACAAAAATTTGTATATATATTGCCTCAAGGACACGACCTCAATCTTTTTGCCACAAGGACAAACATTCTTCAAAAAATTATTCATAAGGGCAAACATTTCCCAAAATTATTCATAAGGGCAACGAAACTGATACCGACCTAAAAATTGATACCTAAAAACTGCTAACGATAACTACAAACTGATACCTAAAAACTACTATTAATAACTAAAAACTGATACCTACAGAAAGTTGTCCTTCAGGATAAAATATTGAAGGTCTGTCCTTGAGACTAAAAAACTGTGAAATTTTGTCCTTGACAATAATTTCCTGAAATTTTAACTAATGTGAAAATCGAAAAAAAATCAATATAATTGAAATATTGCAACTTGTAACATCCCGCTATTTTTGGACCATTCAAATCAACATTAAAACCATACATGTCGGACTTGAATAATTCAAAACAACAGATTGTTAATATATTTTGGGGCAAAAAATCAATCACAGGATCACGGACACAGAATATCATAATAACTCGCAGTGGAATAAAATAAAGACAATAGTTCATGAAGCTACTAGATATATAGTCTCAAAACAAATACATAATTCCAGAGTTTGAAAGCAAATACAACTGAAAAATCCAAATACATAAGTCCACTAATACATAAGCAAGGCTGAATGTAAATAACTGAAATACAAATAGATAGAAAGCTAAATCTCCAGTAGATCTCTAGCTCCAAAAGATGAATCCAAAGTTGTGATACTCAGGCTGACCCGAGCATAAAGCAAAACACAAACACCCGAGTCAGGACATATATGCCTATAAAATATAAATCAATGTGACGCCCTAGCACTATACTCACGCTAGCCAAAGGACACTACGAGGTAATGTCGTCAACTAGCACGAAGAATAAGGCTATTGAGGAGCGACCCTCCGTGTAACTGCTTTATGCGAGCGCCGATATGTCAGATAGTATAACATGCATTTCTTTTCAAGAGGAAATCCGACATACCGATACAAACTCAAAGCTACTACACAGTGGCTATATGATCTTCAGAAACAAACATAGAAATAAGCATAACACAAATCAATCGTAGATATCCATATCACAAAGGCGGGAAACATATATGAATATAACATATAGAAGTGTACCTTAGAGTAGTATTCAAATAAGATCCACAATATCCCAAAAGAATAGGTTCAAGTGCTAGGCAAAAGAATAAGTATACATCAAGGAGTCTCTAGCTCGAAAGTACAAAAACAAAAACTACTAATCTAAGTAGTAGCTTTAAATATCAGATAAAATGAGATAGATAAGAGATATGACAAAAATATATGATAACAATAATGCCATACTATGAAAAGTATACATTAAATAGCAACAAAATCATACAATATCTTAAGAAATCTCAAAACACATAAAAGAATGTCATGTTCTTTATTTTTTTCACCATACCACAAATATTGACTAACATATCAATGCCAATCACAAAATTAGAAATCACAAATTCTAGAAATCATTAACTAGAAATCCAGAAATCACAAAAGGGGGAGGCCTATCACAAAACGGGAGCATGAAAACTCATTAACACGTGTATCACGAAACGGAATGCTATTCCACTGTTGCTAACCACTAATTTTGAGTCGAGGATCCACAAAAACGGCCCGAAGACCATGGGTCGCTACCCCACCAATTTTGTGCCGAAGCTCCACAGAAACAGGATTTAGTCTCCCTCGCAGATAAAGAAACATTGCACATTGCTAGTCCAAACCAAAAAATGATCATCATCGATCATCAAGAAGTGTTAATTACACTAAGCTAGTAAATAAATGTGTTTATTTTCATGTCTCATAACCACTGGCTTAACTTAAATATTTACGAACAAATTGTAATTCTCCACTCGAAAATTATCACAAGAGTTTCAATCGAGCAAGTCTAAGAATTAACCGTCAAAGTAAACACAATCGTTTCATACCACTTATTTTGCTAAGTCGTTTAATTGGATTTCTCGAACGAATGAGGTAAAGGTTTGTGTATACAAGTAGATTGGAAAATGGTTTTATAAACGAGTTTGATATTGAAAATAGAGTTGAAATCATCTTTGTGAAAGAGCTTGAATATTTACTACTAGTATAGAAACCTTTCTTTTTTAAAGTGACAGATAACAAAAATGATTGTAAAAATAATCAATCATCAAAATTCACATTCGGAAAAGTGAATCGAATCCATTGAAATCGATCCTAAAAATCCCAAAGTAGAAGTCATCAAAGTCGATATTAAATGATAACAACCAATCGGATAATCACGAATCGATAAAAATTGGAATCTCAAGTAAAATAGGCAATTTGGGTTGAAGCAAGCCGATCGGTCGACTGAACCAGTTGGTCAGTCGACGGACACAAGGACACAAATTTTCTATCCCCTGGTTCAGTCGGCTAACCTCCTGGTCCAGTCGACTGAACTTGCTTCTAAAGCATTTTTTATCTTCTGCTTCAGTCGACTAACCTTCTGGCCCATTCGACTGAACCTGCTCTTGAAGCACATTCAGCCTAGCTCTCAAGTGATGCAAAAATCCAACAAATCATGATTGGACGAGCAATGGCACTAACGGTTTATGCCAATTGGCAACCTAGCCCTATAGGCTCTTCGATGCATCACCAAAAACATGTTCAAATATCAAAGCTAGGATTTTTAAAGATTTTGACTTCAAAACACCAAAAATTGGAATATTCATAAAACCAATTCAATACAAAGAAAAATGAACAAGAATAGATGTTAGGGATTCATACCTAACAACAAAGAAAGTTATAGACATAGATGTGAATTCAAAATCTCACCTTTTTCACAAATACAATGAAGGAGAAGCTTGAAAACAAAAGGAAGATCAACTACTCTACAATTTAAACTCTAAAAGCTCCAATCTAAGATCATAAGTAAATGTTTCCTAAGTTAGGTTATAGGAAATTTCTGAAATTGGAGAGAGATTGGCATGGAGAAGGAGAAGAGGATACTTACCTAAGTTTCTCTTTGATTTTGGAGCTAGAACTTGGATTTGCAAAAGAAACTAGGGCTTCAGATTTTAATTTTCAGTTTCTTCCTCCATTTTTACTAAATCTTGAAGTGTTAGGAAATGAGAATGAATGAAAAGCAGAGGGGTGGAGTTAGGATATAAGTTGAGTTGGGTTAGTGTGCTGAAACCCAAACCCAAACCCAATGCCCTATGTGAAAACGTAAAAATTCTAGCTAACTCCAAACATATCGATGTTTGTACTGAAAAAGGCCACAAAAGGCATTTTGAACTCAATGGAAGTGGTCTCCAGTTCCAATTCGACTGTTTGCAAAAAGTAGCTTTACGGACATAAATTCGACTAACGATGCTATAATTAAATAAAATATTTAAATATACAATCGTCAAATATGCGGGTTGTTACAGACTCCCCTCCTTTAAGAAATTGCTTCCTCGCAATACTTAAGGAGAAAAATAAAAAGTAACAACCACAAAAGCATATCAACACAAAAGAAAATTTGAAGTAAGAAGTTCACCTCTAAGGAGCACGAGAGAGTAAGTACGGATGTGTTCGCTCGATGAATTCTCTAGATTCCCAAGAGAAATCCTTAGGATTTGAGGACCAGTGAACTTTCATAAGTGGTACATTTTTATTTCAAAGGCGTTTAATCTTCGTAGCAATGATGCGAATAGGATGTTGCTCATATGTCAAATTAGGCAAAACTTCAATTTCTTCCACAACTCCAGGCTCAAGAATAGAATCGGAATCTCGAAGGTATTTTCGTAATCGAGAGATGTGAAATACGTCATGAATAGCAGAAAACTGAGCTGGTAGTAAAAGGCGATAAGCCACGGAACCAATGCATTCGGTGATGGAAAATGGACAAATATATCGAGGCGCTAACTTTCCCGATCGATAGAAACGCACAACACCCATCATAGGTGAAACACGAATAAACACCAAATCTTCCATAGAAAATTCTAATTCCCTTCTTCGATTATCGGCAAAGGACTTTTGTCTACTTTGATCTTCTTTCATCCTATGGCGAATAAGGTCAATCTTTTCTGTGGAATCACGAATAAAATCTGGACCTAAAACCAACTTCTCACCGGCCTCAAGCCAACAAGAAGGAGATCGGCATGGCCTTGCATAGAGTGCCTTGAAAGGTGCGATACAAATACTAGATTGGAAGCTATATTATAGGAAAAATCAACAAGAGAAATATGATCTTCCCAACTTCCACCAAAATCAAGAACGCATGCACGAAGAAGATCTTCAAGAGTTTAATTCACACGCTCAGTTTGTCCATCGGACTGAGGATGATAAGCGATCCTAAAATTAAGCTTCATTCCCAAAGATTTTTGAGAACTCTTCCAAAATCCAGTAGTAAACAATGGATCACGATCGCTAACAATAGAAGTAGGAATTCCATGCAATTTAACAATTTCTTTAACATAAAGTTTGGCCCAAAGAGGTACGGTCCGATTAGACCGGACGGGAATAAAATGGCCGGATTTTGTAAGTCTATCAAATATCACCCATAGGCCATCATTGCCCGAACGAGAATGGGGAAGTCCGTCCATAAAGTCCATAGAGACTTGATCCCACTTCCGAATTGTAATATCCAAAGGTTGCAATAACCCACGGGGCCTTTGATGCTCGGCCTTTATGAGTTGGCAAGTCATGCAGCTTAATGAAGTTTGCAATATTAGATTTCATTCCACCCCAATAATAAAGTCACTTCATATTCGCGTACATTTTACTACTGTCGGGATGAATGGTAAATTTAGAACGATGAGAATCTTCTAAAATGTCTTTACGAAGATCACTAATTTTTGGCATGATAAGTCTACCAAATTTTCGAATACCGCCACGAGCATCAATATCAAAGTCTCTCAAACCTTTAATATCAATTTTATCCCTAACACTTTAGCTAAAAAGAGCCAATTCGGGATCTAGCTTTTGAGCTTCAAGAATGCGGTCTAAAAGAGAAGGATGAGCCTCAAGGCTACATAAAACAAGAGATGAACAAAATCGGGTTTACGATCCCGAATCTCACAAGTGGATGAAGTCTCGAGATCATTCCATTCGGATAACATCATAGAAACCACTGCTTTTTGCTTATGGCTAAGGGCATCGGCAACTCGATTTCCCTTTCCGGGAGTATAAAAAATATCAAGATCATAAGATGCAAGAAATTCAAGCCAACGTTGCTGACGCAAATTAAGTTTCTTTTGAGAAAATAATTAATTCAAAGATTTATTGTCGGTATAGAGAATAAATTTATCTCCCAAAAGATAATGACGCCAAATTCTAAGGGCGAAAACAATAGCCGCGGGCTCTAAATCACGAGTGGCATATCTAGTCTCGGCAGGCTTTAATTGCCTAGAAGCATAAGCAATAACACATTCCCTTTGCATGAGAACGGCTCCTAAACCAACACGACTAGCATCGTTATAAAAAGTAAAGTCTTGGTCCCCTTTCGGGAATCACAAGAATAGGAGCATCGAAAAGGAGTTCTTTTAATATTTGAAAAGAAGCTTCACATTTATTAAACCAAATGTACTTAACTCCCTTCTTTGTCAAGCTAGTAAGAGGCATGGAAATTTTAGAAAAGTCTTTCATAAAATGACGGTAATAACCCGCCAATCCAAGAAAGCTATGAATTTCCGTTCACACTCTCCGGTCTCTTCCAATTTTGAATCGCTTCAATCTTTGAAGGATCCATGGAAATCCCGGATTCAGAAATATTATGACTGAGAAATTTCACACGAGATTGCCAAAAGTGGCACTAAGAAATTTTTTCTTTCAATTGATTACTCCTAAGAATTTCGAATACAATCCGAAGATGCTTTTCATGCTCTTCCTCTGTTTTAGAATAAACAAGAATATCATCTATAAAGATGAGAACAAATCGATCGAGGAAGTCTTTGAAAACTCGATTCATAAGGTCAATGAAATAAGCTGGTGCATTCGTTAAACAAAATGGAAAAACAAGCCATTCTTAAGATCCATAACGTGTACGGAATGATGTCAAAGGAATGTTATCCTTTGAAATACGAAGCTGATGAAAACCGGTAGCTAATTCTAGCTATGAAAAGACTCTAGCACCACTAAGTTGATCGAATAAATCATCAATCCAAGGTAGAGGATATTCATTCCTAATGGTACGATCATTAAGCTTGCGGTAGTCAACGCAAAGCCTAAGTGTACCATCGGATTTCTTCACAAAAATAGCTGAAGCTCCCCAAGGAGAGGAACTAAAAGGAATAAATTGCTTCTCTTCCAGTTCGGATAATTGTTTACGCATTTCCTCATTTTCCTTATTGGACATGCGATAAGGAGGGCGAGTGATAGGTAGAGCTCTAGGGATTAGATTAATTATGAACTCAATTGCTCACTTAGGTGGTAATCCATAAAGGGGGCTCAAATATGTCGGAAAATTCACGAACAACGTGAATGAGAGAACTAACATCTTCCTCATCATCGTTATTGTCATTATGAGGGTTTAGAGAATATAAGGATGCCGCCAAGTGGGGATCCGAATCTTTAAGAACAATAGAAATCTGCTTAACAGATTGAGAATGTCGAAGATGAATAGTCCGCTCAGGACATAGGATATGGGCTTCATAACGGTTAAGCCAATCCATTCCCAAAATCATTTCGAAGCCTAAGTAATGCATGACATGCAAATCGGCTTGGAAAGAAAAATCACATAAAATAATCTCGACACCTTTACAAAGCAAACTCAGTGCTGCGGTCCACCAAACGGATTCACAATTCTCAAAGAAGTCATCAAAGCCATAACACTTGAAGGAAAAGTATCAACAAGTTCATTTGATATAAAAGAATGAGATGCACCCGTATCAAAAATAACTCGAATAGGTTGGTTACGAAACATAATAATGCCATCAAGGATAGAATAAGAAATACCTTGACTATGAGAAGTGTTACTAGGGGCTTGCACACCATTTAGCTTTCCTTCCTTCTTGCTTTGAAATTCGGTACATGCAGATATATAATGACCTGAACTTTTGCAATAGCGACAAGCAAGGGGCTTTGAACACTTATTTGCATAATGGTCCTTAGAACCACAATTGTAGCATTGCCCACCGCTAAAGGTACAATTCTTTGCTAACGGAGTTGCTTGCTTCCCTTTTTTGTTGGGATAAGGACCTTTGAACTTATTAGGCCTCTTCTTGTTGTTGCTGAAGTTCGGTTTAGCACTCCCAACTTCAACATCACTTTCTTTATCCGCCTCTTCAAGTCGAAGAGCGATATCAATAAGCTGATCAAAAGAAACCTCAAGTTTCAGAAGTAAAGGCTTTTTGAGATTCTAATTCAAGCCATAGACAAACCTCTGATTTTCTTCAGTGAGGTATTTACATATTCGACCCTATATTTAGAGAGGGATTCAAGAGATGCGACGTAATCCGTCACAGAAGATTCACCTTGAACAAGGTCAATAAAACGACGGGCCAAAGTCAATTTTTCAGCTTCTGGTACAAATTTCGATTCAATCTTTCCTAGAAATGCTCCCAAGCAAGATCTGCTTCAATAATTTGAGAAATCAAAAGCTTATACCAATCTAATGCTCTTTCTTGGAGAATACTAGAAGCCACTTGGACTCGATGAAGATGAATAAGATTCATGCGAGAAAAGATGCGATCGCATGTTCTAAGCCAAGCCTGGACTTCTATAACACCCTCGGAACCCCTGAATGGCTTTCCACCCAAATTTGTATAATCATTACACAAGTGTGCAAGCCCAGATTTTGGGTGAGTAGGATCTGGAATGGGTCCAACAGCTTGAGAATTGTTTACAAGGTCTAGAAGCTGTTGGGCAGACATAAATACTCCATCCTGAGGAGTAGCACTAGATTGACCGGCACTGGGACGGCCAGGTCTAAGAATTTGTCTTCTTTAAGAAAGAAATAAAAAAGAAGAAAAAGGTTATTCTCAGAATGAATATCAAACAAATTTGATTGAAAAACAAGGCATCATAAAAGAAATTAGGATAGAACGGGTCAAATGACTCGATTTAAATTCTAAGGCACGACTCCTAAGAGGAACTTAGGACAATGATCTTTGCTAGATTATTCCACATTGTTCTGAAGTCTGGCTCTAATGCCAAGCTGTGACGCCCCACCTCTATACTCATGCTAGCCAAGGACACTACGAGGTAATGCCGCCAACTAGCACGAAGAATAACGCTGTTGAGGAGCGACCCTTCGTGTAATTGCTTTGTGCGAGCACTGATATGTCAGATAGTATAACATGCATTTTTTTTCAAGAGGAAATACGAACCAATACAAACTCAAAGCTACTACACAGTGGCTATATGATCTTCGAAAACAAATATAGAAATAAGCATAACACAAATCAGTCACAGATATCCATTTCACAAAGGCAGAAATAGATATGAATATAACACATAGAAGTGTACATCGGAGTAGTGGTCAAATAAGATCCATAATATCCCAAAAGAATAAGTTCAAGTGCTAGACAAAAGAATAAGTATACATCAACGAGTCTCTAACTCGAAAGTATAAAACCAAAAACAACTAATCTAAGTAGTTAGCCAAAAGTCAGATAATGTTCCCAAATAAGGAGTCAAGTAGAAGCACTTGTAACATTTCGGTCTGACCCGAATATTATTTAATAAGAAAATAATAAACGGATCGATCTAGCTATAAATATCAGATATAATGAGATAGAATAAGAAATATGACAAAAATGTATGATAACAATAATGTCGTACTATGAAAAGTATACATTAAATAACAACAAAATCATACAATGTCTCAAGAAATCTCAAAACACATAAAAGAATGTCATATTCTTAATTTTATTCACCATACCACAAATATTGACAAACATATCAATACCAATCACAAAATTAGCGAATCACAAATTCTAGAAATCATCAACTAGAAATCCAAAAATCACAAAAGTGGAAGGCCTATCACAAAAAGGGGGCATGAAAACTCACCAACACGTCTATCACAAAACGGAACGCTATTCCATGGTTGCTAACCATTAATTTTGAGCCGAGGCTCCACAAAAACGGCCCGAAGACCATGGGTCGCTACCCCACCTATTTTGAGCCGAAGCTCCACAGAAACGGGGTTTAGTCTCCCTCGCCGACAAAGGGACATCACATATTGCTAGTCTAAACCACAAAATGATCACCATCGATCATCAAGAAGTGTCAATTACAATAAGCTAGTGAATAAATGAGTTTAGCTTCATGTCCTATAAACACTGGCTTAACTTAAATATTTATGAACAAAGTGTAGGTTTCCACTCGAAAATTATCACAAGAGTTTCAATCGAACAAGTCTAAGAATTAACCGTCAAAGTAAACACAAGCGTTTCATACCACTTGTTTTGCTATGTCGTTTAATTGGATTTTTTGAACGAATGAGGTAAAGGTTTGTGTATACCTATAGACTGGAAAACGGTTTTATAAACGAGTTTGATATTGAAAATAGAGTTGAAATCATTTTTATGAAAGAGTTTGAATATTTACTACTAGTATAGAAACCTTTCTATTTTAAAGTGACAGATCATAGAAATGATTGTAAAAATAATCAATCACCAAAATTCACATTCGAGAATCGAATCCATAGGAATCGAAACCGGATCCGTCAAGATGGATATTCCTAAAAATCCCAAAGTAGAAGTCATCAAAGTCGAAATAAATGATAACAACCAATCGGATAATCATGAATCGATAAAAATTGGAATCTCAAGCAAAATAGGCAATTTGGGCTGAAGCAAGCAGGTCAGTCGACTGAACCAGGTGGTCAGTCGACTGACACATGGACACGAATTTTCTGTCCTCTAGTTTAGTCGACTGACCTCCTGGTCTAGTCGATTGAACCTGCTTCTAAAGCATTTTCTATCTTCTGGTTCAGCCGACTGACCTTCTAACCCAATCGACTGAACCTGCTCCTGAAGCTCATTTAGCCTAGCCACCAAGTGGGGCAAAAATCAATTAAATCACGATTGTATAAGCAATGGGCACTAGGGGTTGACGCCAATCGGCAAACCAGCCCTACAGGCTCTTCGGTGCATCACCAAAAACATGTTCAAACATCAAGCTAGGATTTTTAAAGATTTTGACTTCAAAACACCAAAAATTGGAATATTCGTAAAACCAATTCAATCCAAAGCAAAACGAACAAGAATAGATGTTCGGAATTCATACCTAACAACAAAGAAAGTTATAGACATAGATGTGAGTACAAAAACTCACCTTTTTGTCAAAAACAATAAAGGAGAAGCTTGTAAACAAAAGGAAGATCAACTACTCTTCAACTTCAACTCTAAAAACTTCAATCTAAGATCATAAGTAAATGTTTCCTAAGTTAGGTTATAGGAAATTTCTGAAATTGGAGAGAGATTGAGATATAGAAGGAGAAGAGGATACTTACCTAAGCTTCTCTTTGATTTTGGAGCTAGAACTTGGATTTGCAAAAGAAACTAGGGCTTAGGATTTTAATTTCCAATCTCTTCCCCCATTTTTACTAAAGCTTGAAGTGTTAGGAAATGAGAATGAATGAAGAGGAGAGGAGGTGGAGTTAGGATATAAGTTGAGTTGGGTTAGTGGGCTGTAACCCAAACACAATCCCAAATCCCTATGTGAAAACATCAAAATTCTAGCTAACTCCAAACATATCGATGTTTATACTTAAAAAGGTCCTAAACGACATTTTTAACTCAATGGAAGTGGTCTCGATTTCCAATTCGACTGTTTGCAAAAAGTAGCATTTCGGACATTAATCCGACTAATGATGCTATAATTAAATAAAATATTTAAATATACAATCATAAAATATGCGGGTTATTACAATCAACTCAAGTGAACTGTAAAGAAATGCATCAATAACTTAAAGGATTCTTAGGATCACCCATCCTTTAAGGATACGTTAAACTATCTACTATGTGGCACTACAAGAAATTTGATTTTTAGTGTCGCTCAAAAAACGCAACAAAAAGATTTGGTGGCGTTGTGATAAACGCCACTAGAAAACATGCGACTAAAAATCCATGATTTTTTGTTGCATTTATTTTAACGTTACTATATATGAATTTTTGGCAGCTTTTTTAGACGTTACTAAAGATCTTTTTTACAGCGTTTAAGAAACGCCACCGAAAAGGTGTCGTTTACTGTATTATTTTTTTGTTGCACTTATTATTATATTTTGCAGCGTTTTTTGAATGCCATGGTGATTATCTGAGTTACTATAATTGCTGATTCTGTAGCGCTTTTTAAAGGATACAAAAAATATATATATTTGGTGGCGTTTTTTCTCCACCACCGTATGTTTCGATTTTATTGCCTGCTGTTCCACGACTACATCTGATTTCTCCTCCAATTCAAGTACTTCAAAACTTATACAATAGCGTAATATATAAACACATACTAACACATTCAATGAACCACAATAACACAAACAAAAGCAATTACATAATCACCACTATATCATAACGTTAATGTCAAGACAAAAAGTTAACCATACGTTTACATAACAAACTGCCATAAACAGTTTCATAATAGTACATGCAGCTAAAGTAGTGCTGCTACCATACATACTAATTTCATATTAGTTTCATAATAGTTTTAATCAACCTATCTACATAGATGTGCTGCTACCATAACAAAAACCAGTGCTGCTGCTTGAATTCTTCACAAACGTTTATCTACCTGTAAACAATAATAATCATGTTGCTAAATATTTGTGAGGTGAAGGTATCAGAGAAAAAAATGGACAAATATGGAAGTCCTTAGACTATAATACTTCAAAAAAATATGCCTCTGCGTATTAACCACTGATGTTCGTCCACAACTTTTACATCATATTTGTGAAGTCAGTGCACTAGACTTGCCATACGACAACCATCCTCTTCAACCATGCCCTCCATTCAAATCTGAGTTCAATATGCCCTCCTTTCCCGTAGGCTTTTTATTAATTACCTTGATCTAATGCCCTCCTTTCCCATAGGCTTTTTATTAATTACCTTGATCTAATCTTTCATTCCTATTGTGTATTTGAGATAAACTCAATCAATACATCTGCAAAAATGAGGATGAATTCAATCATTACACCTGTTCCATATTCATCACCATTACAACTCTAAGTTCAATAAAAATAAACTAAGTTTACACCTGTCCCATTTACTATCATTTATATCAATTTGTATCGACGCCAATATTTTTCTAGCAAACTTAAACTTATCTTTCTCAACTAAATTTGTTTATATAGGACACTAGACCAACAATAAGAATAACCCGTAATATGAATTTGAGAAACCGGTTATTAATATCATTATCACTAAATGAAGCTCACCAAATAAGAAAAAACATGTAAATAATTCTCTTTATACCTTACAAAATTACTGAGCTTTATACGATGCTCTGACAAAAGAATAAAAATCGGTTCCATCTTCTTTTGCTCTGCCATAGCAGCAACATGTGCTCGTAAAGTCTGCAAATATTTAAATATAATTATAAATTTAAAGAATTCATAATAGTGGTTGTTAAAATGAACAGTAACATGGAGAATTACCAGATCACGATGATGTTTTTAAGTGAGTTGTTCGTGCTCTTATTGTCTAAGCCTTTCACTTTCTTACTTTGCCTTCTCTTCGGCCTTGGAATAAAAATATTCACTTGGTACACTATACTTCCTTAAAAGGAAATTTGCATTGCTATTAAATTGGACTACAAAGACATAATTCTATTGACCGAGGCCACAAGTTCACAAGTTTGATGACCCGAAATTTTAAAGCAATATCAATTTAATAATCTGAATTAAAAACTAATTTGAATCGATAATCTTTGTGATAAGATCTAAATTAATTTAATTAATCCAAATAAAATAAATAAACAATTGATAGATTTATCTTTTTAAATCTAATAATTGTTTTCTATTTACAATGTATATAAATATGTATATATTGTAAATAGATCTTGTTTTAATCTAATAAATAAATCCTGTTTTCTATAAATATATATATACATATTTAGTAAAAATTGGGAATTTTGATTTTATTTAAAAGTTAGACTTTTAAAAGGTTATGTAATAAATAAATATGGTTTTAAATTGATAAGATAAAAATTTAATTTGTTTAAAATAATTTATTCGATATTAAGTTTTTAAAGGTATATAATAAATAACAATATGATTTTAAACACCTAAGGTTAAATATTGAAATGATTTAAAATATGTTTAACTCAGGTTTAAATTTAAATAAATAAAAATAAGGTTTATATGGATATAACTGAATAAAAAAATTATTAATAGGTATACAATTTCTTTTATAAACTATTTATAGTTATTAAATGTTGTTATTTTGAAAAATATAATAATACATTGTTTTAACAAATAGATTTTTAATAAAAATAATTGTTTTTCAAAAATATAAATTGTGTAGTTATATTTGTAAATAAATTGGATTTCAAAATTTAATTTGAACTCGAATTCAAAGCTTTGAAATCTAAAGTATAAATGTTTTTAATTTGTTTTGATTTTGAATTATTTGTATAAACTTTATTTTATAAATTAAATTGGATTTATTCATTTTAAAATATATCTACATGTAAATAAATACATGTTAACTAATTAATTAAACATATCTTATATTAAACATCTTAGTAAAGTACAAGTTAACTTAATTATAGCTTATTAACATTAGAAAAACAAATGCAGGCATTTTACAAATTAAATTAACATGTGTTAAAATAATAAACAAGGTGCATGACAAATGTTAATGTAAAGGAAAAGTGTCAATACTTGTTTTATTTTCTTTAAATTTTAATTAAACAAAATTTTATCCATATAAAACACTTTCACATTTCTTATTCTTTTCTTTTCTCTTATACTTTGAATTCAAACTAGTAAGTAATGTTCAAAACCGAAAACTTCCTCATGCTAAATCAATAGTTCGTCAAACCAAAATCATGAAATCAACTTGCAAACCAGATCAATTCCTCTGTAAAATCTTGTTAAACCTATAACCTGCACATATTCTAACATGAAAGAAAACCTGCATATTTTTCAAGCACAAAAACATCTGCATTTCCTCCTTTCAACAATCTGGGAAGCAAACCTGTAGCATTCAAGGAAAACTGTTTTAAAACACTGCATCATTTCAATCTAGAGGCAAGCATGCATGCAACTGTATTGTGAAATCTGGAGCAAATGCAAAACAGGATTTAAAGTTTCAAAAATTTAAGAAACAAGCATCTCAGATTCATTTAGGCAATTCAAAATTGAAGCTTTCCAGTTTTAAAAAGCACCAGTTTTTTTCAAAAACTGCTCTGTCTTCCAATATAGCAGGTGAATAACATTTCTGTTCCTAAAAGATTTAACTTATAAACAAGGTTGCATGTTTAATCACTGTGAAAAAAATGTGTTGAATGCATATATGGATGAATTCTACTGTGACTATAATGGATTTATTATATGCTTGTGATTTCCAGGGTATTCTCTGTTGTATAGATCATAGGTTCAGCTTTTAGATTTAAATTCAAAATCTGTAGATTGTGCATCTATTTAAAACTTTAGATTTAATCAAACCTGTTTGTTTATGTTAGACTTTAGTTTAAGATTTTAGTTAAGTTAAGATAACTTGTAAACATCTCTGTAAACCAAAATTTGATTGATCAAGTTTTAAATATGTGAAAATTCATATTGAATAAATTATAAATTTAGTATTGAGAATTAAATACTATGATCAAAACTTGATTTTTAGAATAAAAATCTATATTTTTAGTTAAGAGTTTTGGGTACTGTTCTGTGTTTAACTATAGAGGGGAATTTTGGGTTTTTAGGTGATCTAGGCAATTTGAAGTGTCGGGGTTCATCTGGTAGGTGGAGGAGTAGTCACTGATGCCGGGAAAAGTATTTGGTGGCATTGCAGTTCATCGTGGTGGCTGTGGTGATGAGATTTTGTCCAGAACCCTAGTTTTAACAAGGTAGTTTTTTTGGTTAGTACTACCTGAAGAGATGATTGAGCTGAATGAGATTTTGGGGGATGTTAGTATGATGGTTGATAAACATGTGGCCGGAGTCATTGCCATTCCGGTGGTCAGATGGTTGAGGAGGAGGCATGTTACAGGTTTGGGTGAAACCTGTTTCCTTCTATTCCAGGTTTTGGAATGGAAGCTCGTATTCGATTTCGTGTTTTGGAAGGAGGATCTGAGGGTGATGGTTGGTCGTGGGGTTGGTCGTTGATGTTTGGAAATCACCGGAGGTGGGTGATGGTGACTAGAGGCACGGTGCACGTGCACCGTGCAATTTTTGAGTTCTGATAATACCGGGTATTGTAGTATTTTTGAACTCGAAGTATTACTCGAGTATTACTGTGCTTTGCTCGAAGGGATGGGTCTGATGACTCGAAGTATTATTAGGTTAGAATGGGAATCCGTAGTTAGTACAGTTTTTCTGTAAACTGTCTGTAGTTTTGAATTTAAATCAAAATTTAAATGAAATTTAAAGTTGTTATGGTAGGATTTAAACAAGTTTAAATCTGTAGTATGTATTATAGTTTCAAAGGGTTTTGAAATCTTAAAAGTTTTTTTTTAAAATTTGATAGTGGTTTTCAGTTTTTTAAAAAAGAAAAAGAAAGAAAACCCGACAGTTTTCTGGAAATTGAATTTCATTTTGAAAATCTGAAAACAAATTTAAAAATAGCAGTTTGAATTTAAATTTTAAGTTCTGGTTTTCTTAAGATATTTGAATCTTCAGGTTTTTAAAAATGAATTTGTATTTTAAATAAAAAGTTTAAAATCAAAGTTTAAATCAAAAGTTCAATTCATGTTTAAATCAAATGATTTAAATGGGTTCTAGTATCTTAAATTTAAAATCTGGATATTTGAATAAGTTTTAAAAATTGAATGCTTTCAAACAAGTTTAAATTTAAATTGTTTGTTAAAGCTAAATTTGTTTTCAAACAAATATTTAAACATGATTTCTTTTTTAATGAAGTCATTTGTAAAAGGTTTATAAAAGGAAGTTAAGTGATTGTTGACTTGAATCTATAAATTAAAATAGCAATGTACTTAAAGCTTAATTTTTAATTAAATTAAGTAAATTAGGGCTTATCTTGTATAAGTTTTAAATGAAAGTAATAAATGTTATTTACATTTATTTTGAAAGGAGAACAAATGGAATTTAAATTGGTTAATGCCTAAATAATTATCATTATGAATTTGAGATTCAAAATAAAATTTGAAATTAAATTTTAAAATGTAATGATCTAGTACACTTTAATATTTATAAAATCATTAACAAAAGTAAGGAATGTCTCATTTATTTAATGTATAAATTAATAATTTAGAATAGTTTATAATTAAGAAAAGTAACTAAAAGAATGATAAATAGTGAATGAAGATCATTAACTAAAGATTATTTAGTGATTAATTAATTAATTTTAAATAATTAATTAGATTAATTAATTAATGATAATCAATTGTGAAAATTATTTATGTTTAATTACTAATTGGAAGTAATTAAGACATTAATTACTTAACGTAATTAATGGAGTTTATTGAGATTGGTTTAAATTAATTAATTAAGTTTAATTAATTTTAATCATTGGATTTGATAATAATTACTTGATGTAATTCATGAAGTAAAATTACTCAGTGAAGTAATTAAGGATAACCACTGGATGTAATTAGTGGATGATGTTAGGTAATTTGAATTGAATCACTTCGTATAATCAATCAAAGGATTAATTAAAGAAATTAATTAAGGGGTAATTAATTTGATAAGTAATTAAGATAGTTAATTACTGAATGTGATTAATCAAACGTGATTAATAATTATGGTTTAAGTGAGATTAATTACTGAATGTAATTAATTTAATTGAGTAATTAATTAAATTTAATTAAGGATCATTAATTAATATAATTAATGATGTAATTAAGATTTATTAATTAGGATTAATTAATGAATAAGTGTAATTAATTAATTAAGGTTAAATGTAATTAATTATAGTTAATTAATTAACGAAGAATTAAAGGTTAATTATTGTATTTGGTTTCGGGTAATTAATTTTGTGAAATTAACTAAAGTATAATTAATTTGGGAATTAATTAAGATGACAAATTAGAGGTTAGTTAATTAATTAATTTGTAATTAATTAACGATGATGTAAGCAAGATTTTTATTGATGTAAGTAATTAATTTAATTCATTTTAAATTAATTAAAGATGATGTAATTATTTAATTCATTTTAAATTAATTATAGATGGTATGATTATAGATCATTGCTTATGAATGGATGATATAATTTGCCTTGAATGGTTTAAATCTCGGCCATGAGATTAGTAATGTTGAGTGATATGGATGCGTTGGTTGCACTGTGATGATGATATTGATTATCTTTGATAGTGATAATATGGATTATCTGTTGTTATGATAATGATAATTATCTATTGTGAATCTGTGCATTATCTATCTATGTGTATATAGATAATGTAATTGCATTGTTTTAAACTTTAAAACAACTTGGACCTAAAAGACACGCTTTGGATTTCGAATAGACCGGGATCGGGTTTCCATATTTGGATATCCGAAAACCACATCGATCCAAATTAACGATAGGTCGTGAATCTTATGTGAAGAGTGAAGACTAGAAGTGAAAGGACTATTAGTCAGTATAACTCTGGCGGTGATTCCGTGATGAGTTTGATGGAAATAGTATTTAAAGGCTCGAGATAGAGATTTAGAGTGCAAGGGTTATCGTCGTTAACTCTAAGGGTGATTCCAAAACGAGTGTAACGAGGTAATGCCTTCGGTTTCGTTCGAACCCGGAACGAACTTGTATGGATTGAATGCTTTCAGAACATCGTCAGGTGGACGATGAGCATTCTAAGAGATGTGTTCTCTAAAGGTAATCGTAGCCTCAAGCCTCATCAACCGAGAACGGCTAAAACAGGGGAGGTGCAACAATTCTAGGTAGGTCATGCCCATTTCAGGACAAGATTTTCCCCTGTCTGGACGTCCCTTTAATTTCGGCTGTGTGGGCGGTTGGAATTGCGCACCAACTGTGGGGTTGTCTTGATCGGAACTATTCAGTAAGGAATGGTTCCGGCTTTGTGTTGTAGGGGAGCTGGCGTACTCCTCGGTAAGTTGATCTAGGCCACATACTGTGACGGGCAGTACCCCAGTAACACAGCCATTGTATGGAATCCAAAATCCAATAAGTGCCAAAGGTTTGATTGTATTACCCACTTTCATGGCTAGTATCTGGAATTTAATGAATGTAACAATTTCGGCTATTTCATATTTACTTGAAAACCCTAGACCTGTTATAATATCACTGGATTTCCTATCAAATGTTTTGGTTAGCGTAAGGTAAAAACTTTTCCATGTTTATGTGTAGGAAGTCTTACGTGATACCTTTTCTTTCAAAAGGTTTTTGAAAGTTAAGGAACTTTAACCTGTTACTCACACCAGACCCATGTCTGACCCAGAGTTTATTCTTTGTTTTCTTAAACTCTTGGGTACTAAAATTTTTACGAGTAGCCAAGGGATTCAAGTTAGCTTTGATGAATATTGGAGGAGCAATGGAGCAGGAGGCTTCTGTGTTAGGTATATAGTATTCGTTGTGTGTTCTGTGTTGTCTCTGAGTTGTATTATGTTGTAAATACTAGACATGTGTTTATAACTGTCTAGTATGTGTTGTATTATCTATGTACTCTGATAGTGGTTGTAAACTATGTAATATTTTATGTCATTAATAAAATTTATTCGTTCCGCTGTTTAGATTCTGATGTGTTGTTTCTTCTTCTTCTTTGTTTCTATTTTCTATCCCTTTCTTTTTTATTAACGATACGTCATTCTGTGGAGACGGATGGCGGGTCGTTACAATGGTATCAGAGCATTAGGTTGAGTGAATGCCTAGGCTCTGTAGTGGTGTCTATCTTGAGAGAGCGTAATTGTAATTTTTAATATATATATATATATATATATATATATATTTCTACCTATCTGTTGGGTTTCCTGTTCAGGTTTTCCAATATAGGTTATAATGGTAGACAAGGTAGTGGTGTGTGTAACACGATTACAACCATTGTTTGGAGTTTGTATGTTGAGGTTGGAAGTGTATCTGTTGAGACTGTAGACCTAATACCGTCTCGAGTAAGCTTTGTTTTGTTGAAGTATTTCATTGGTCTCTGAAGGAAACCTGTTAAGGTTCGGAGATATCTTTGAAGTGTAGAGTTTGGTGAGTAGAGTTTGGATCTGTCGGTTGGGCTGGAGCAAGTGATAGTATTTTGAAACTTCAGGAAGTTGTAACTACGTGATGAAATGCAGTGACTATGGATGTGTCCTAAGATATTTCTTTGGAACAAGTTTTGGAAGTATTCTGCTTCGATGTTGTGGCTAGATTCAGCAGGATATTATGGTTAGCTTTGAAGTCCGAGTTTCTCGAAGGGCTTTGGATTAGGAAGTTTGGCATCGATGTCAACAATGCAGCTCAGAGTGTACTGTGTGCCGACAGAGAGGTCTTAGCTTAGTAGTTTTTCTGGAGGTGGAATTCAGAAGCAGCAGAGTGGATCAGTTTCTTCAATGGATTAGCTAGACCAGTGGAAGCTGTTCTGTTGGGTAAAGAGAGGACAATTTTCTTTGGAAAAATGGTCTGGGTTGATCGCAAAAGTGACTTGCGATAGTTAAGTGTTCTCTTGGATTGTCAGAGATTTTTTCTGGATGTCTTCTGGGAAGTCAGATGTTTGTCCGCATCTGGAGATTGAGTTTTTTTTATTGACTAGTATACCATGAAAGGAACCGGTGGTTCTGTATTGTGGAGAATGATTCCTAGAGTTAGAGGTTGGAGAAGCAACTCAGGTTTCGGAGGAATTTCTGAGTTTTCTTTATGGATCTCTTGAACCATATTTCTGGAAGGTGATGTCTAGTTGGTGCTTGTGTTTTTCATCAGCATTTTCTTACCTACATCGGATCATAGTTATGCAGCGGAAGCAGTTTGGAAGTGTTTTTGATTATCTTTTCCGGATTAGAAGAAGTTTATTGTCTTCTACTAGTTATGGAGTAGAGTTGTGTTTTTGGTTTTGATTTGTTAACGCTAAAATTTGAACGCTAACACCCCGGTGTATGAGTTATAGTTGTGAAAGCACCACCCGATAACTCGGGAACAGATTACAAGCAGATAATAGCGGAAAAGCAGTAAACAACAACAATTTTATAGTGGTTCGGCTTAAGGGTATAGCCTACGTCCACTTTAAGTACTTTTATTGATGATCTCGTTACAAGCTGATACAATTCTTTCCAAGTACAATACACTTTGAATTACAAGTCACTTAGAACAAGTAGCCTAAACTTCAATGGAGATTAGAGTCTTCAAATCCATGTTGGATGTGTCTGATCTTTTCTCGAAGTTGTTTGTAGTGTTCTTCGTGTCTTGAGAGCTTTAAGTGTTGGATTGGTTTGGAATGCAGCAGAGTAATGGCGCTTGAAGAGAATGAGCCCAAAAGTCCTTTGCTAGTTGGAGTTAGGGTCATATTTATAGGCATTTTTCAGAGTAAGGTCGTAGGTCGTGACCGACCTAAGTAAGGTCGTAGGTCGTGACCGATCTAAGTAAGGTTGTAGTCGACCTGAAGAGTATTGGCCCCTCCTTCCTCACGCATGCTGATTTGCACAAGTACTAGGTCGTGAGCGACCTATCCCCCTGTGGCATTGCATAGTCTTCTATATTCTGGTATTTAGGTCGTTAGCGACCTAACCTAGGTCGTAAGTACTTTCCTGCAGTCATAGTTAATCTTAAGTCGCTGAGTCCCTTAGGTCGCGACCTTCCTTAGGTCGCAGAGCTTCTTAGGTCGGGGGATAGTTAGG
This sequence comes from Allium cepa, assembly GCA_030765085.1. Lineage (NCBI taxonomy): Eukaryota > Viridiplantae > Streptophyta > Magnoliopsida > Asparagales > Amaryllidaceae > Allium > Allium cepa. Next base: position 364,396,482 of record CM060942.1, read on the forward strand.
TCGCGGAGTTCCATAGGTCGAGTCCATCTTCAGGTCGCACTCACTCTTAGGTCGCGGCCTCCTTTAGGTTGCAGCTTTCTGTTAGGTCGCAACAATCCTTAGATCGCCAGGTTACTTCTGCAGTTAAGTCGTGCCCTTTTTTAGGTTGCTTGTTCTTTTAGGTCGCGGCCTTTTTGGGTCGCTGCTGCCTTTAGGTCGAGACAATCTTAGGTTGCAACACTTTAGGTCGCAGCTACTCTTAGGTCGCTGGGTTCCGCTAGGTCGTAACCTTCTTCAGATCGCTAGGTCGCTTCACTAGTTAGGCCACTAAATCGTTTCATCTCTTGGGTCACTAGGTCGCGTCTTCAGTTAGGTTGCTTACTTTTAGGTCGCGGCAATAATAGGAGTTAACATCTGCCCCTCGAAGTATAGGCCTATTTCATAGGTCGCATGCTTCGACTTATCTTTGCTAGGTCGTGAGCGACCTAAAACATATGCTAACTCGCGTGTCTACCCGCCTTCTTCTTTCAGCTCCATATAAACTGCTAGGTTGCTTCTTCTTCATTATCTAACTGCTCCAATTTCTTGCTCTGCCATTAACAGAATTCCGCGATTTTAAAGACGAACTCAAGCAAATCATTCAGCAATTCATTCTTGCTATCAAATCACGTAAGCATCTTCGATCTTTATTCATTCCATAATCACCATCGAACCACGAATTCTAACCTCTGAACCCCAAATCGATTTTGTACGTCGTGCTTCACTCTGAGTTGCATTGTGATCGATTCCTGTTCGTCAATGGCTATTGTTGTTGTTGTGATTCCCGAACGCACAACAGTGAGTTAGGTCTATGACAGATCAGAGATATATGGAGTCGTTTTTCGAATGACTTGGTGGTATGAAAAGACGATGATCTTCACGAATAGAATGAGGGATTCTGCGCTGTTAATGTTAACGGTTTACTGGGTCTAATGTGCTTTAGCGTGGATAGGAAGTCAGCGACCTAGTAGATCTGAGCATTCTAAGATAACTTACGACCTAAGGGAAGCTCGAGGACTTTCAAATTCACGACTTAATTCTTAGGTCGCGTTGGGATTTGAACGACCTAGGACTTGGCAAATTTGCACATGCACTTTGAACAGAACGACTTAACAATTTAGCGACCTATCATTCTTGAACGACTGCATAGCGACTTAATATATCAACGACCTATACTTTGCGACATAGGCTTTAGGTCGCGGCCGAGTTAGGACTTGGAAAGTTTGTACTTCCTTGAACCTTTTAACTTGCATAGTGCGACCTAATGAAGCCCGACCTATGCTAGGTCGCTGGACGACCTAAGACTTGTGAAATTCTATGAAGACTTGGTTGAATTGTTTGAACTTGAATTCTGTTGCACTTTGTTGTAGGTTATCTCTAATGTTAATAGCCTGTTAAACATAATATTTGCAGAAAATTGGGACGAATATACTGCCATTGACTGCCCACATCGAATGATAGATTAGTCGATAAAGAGTAATTAACTTAAATGAACCGTGTGAACGAAATGCTGTGAACCAATGAATTCAAGTGAAGTGTTAAAGCAAAACCAAAATATCCAGTTAAAGCTGATTCGTTCGCATTAACACTACACTTGAGCTTTATATTAACAAGTCCTGAAATCTCATAGTCGACTAATTATCAACTAGTTTGATTTCAGTTATGTTTGCTTTCTCCTTTTTTTTTTTTAGTTCTGCACAACACTTCACACTTTTTAGGAAACGTGCACCTTCTCATCTGAACATCCAGTCGCTTATGTAGAATGACGTCTCAACAAGAAGAGATGATAGAACATGCCGAAGGGGTTTTCCCGATTGCTATTCCACTAGAGAATCCTCCGGAAAGAACTCCTACCCTTTTGAAACAGCGGGCGTTTAATCAATTATGCGTCCAATTTGGCATTGCCGAGGCAGAAGTTTTACTCCCTGGACCAAATGACTTTGCTGATAGACCACCTTACGGTTTTGTTGCCATTAATCGACAAATGTGCTTAAGTGGAGCAATTCCTCCTTTTAATGAATTTCTTCGACAAATCCTCCTTCGACTGACGATCTCTCCTTTCCAGCTGCACCCCAATGGCTATGCTATTTTGATGGGATTGTGCGTTCTGTTCAGGAGGACTCTTGACCGTCTTCCGAGTTTTGAGGAAATCTGTTACTTGTGCACTTTTGCGAAGAACAAGGACCACCCTTCAATTGTACTTGTAAGAGGTGCGAGGAACCGCAAACTTATTTTGGATTTGCCGGAGAGTGCACATGGTTTCCTGAATCAATACTTCTACATTCGTTGCCCCGTAGAATTTTACGCAGACTGGAGAGTAGGAAGTGAGATTTTTTCTCTCTTTTTTCTTTAATTTTATTCTAAGTTTTACCTGGTTCGTATTGCTAGATGCTGATTCCATTCCTTATTTTTACAGCACTTCCTCCTTCTTCTAGGGATTCCAGCCATAAGTCAATATTTGAAAGGCTAAGCACTGTGGCTGCTGAAGAAAGAAGCGCAAAATTTCTATTGACAGAAGAACTTCTTCATCAGTTCGAGCTTCTACATCCTTCTCGTTCCACTCAAATTCATGAAGTTCCGACTGAAATTCCTGATTCTCCGACAGAAACTCCTGATGCCCCGGTCTCTATTAAAGAGCACATGCAGGGAGGAACTTCTATAGAAACTTCACTGGTAAAGTGTTCAATTCCGAAGGATGTTGTGGGGCCGTCTGACAAGTCTGTACTTGCCCCAGTTACCGAAGAGGAAGAACCCCCACGATCCTCCGGAAAATCTACTAGCGAAGGAGTTAAGAAAGCAAGTTCCAAAAAACATGATGGCGATGATGTTTTTGAGGGGTTGAGCGATTTAATTGTGACTTCTCAAGAACTTTTCAAAGATGATGTTTCCAAAGCCATCTCTTCTGTAATCGAGGCGACATCTTCTCTACAACAAATGTCAACTCCTCCTACTCAAGTTATCACTACCTCTATTCCACAAAGTGGTCTGTAACTTGATGCGTGTAGTTTACACGTTACACAACACTTAGGATTCTTCATCACTTCTATGCATTTATCTTCTTATAATTTAAAGGTTTCTAAAGCTTATTATTTTTATTCCAGATTCTCCTATGGGGCGCAGCGGCTCGTACTATGATGATTTCCAGCGCTACGGGAGGCGTAGCCATTATGATTACAGGCGTTACCTCCCTTCTTACAGAGAATCGGATGAAGAGAGGGCCATCAGGAAAGCCGACGAGAGACGAGCATATGAAGAACGTCACCGAAGGGAACAAGAAAGGCATGACCCTCCCCACAGAGATGATGATACTCAAAAGAGAAAAGCTCACGATGAGAGAGGTAAAGGTCACATAGACGATTCTTCTAGCAAGCGGGCTAGACTTACCGAAGAAACAATGCGGACAGCTTCTGAACATGTTCCTGCTCAATCTCCTGCTCCCGTTCGCTCCGACATTCAAGCAATCATCAACCGGCCCGCATACCAAGTCGGGCAAGGTCCTCCCACTCTTCAAAGTCGATTTCCTCAGTGGTGCTTGAGAGGGGTTCGATTTGATCTCGACTTGGTTCCTCTCGACAAACCGGCTATGCTGCGAAATCTTGATACTGTCAGGACCGATATTGAAAGAATGTCGAACTGGCAAAAACTTGTCGACGAGCTTCAGAGGGTTAACCGAGCCAATCTCGAGGCCATGCTCACAATGGAGAACGACAAGGCTGAGTGGCAGAAGACTCTCGAACATCATGACGCCGAAATGAGAAGTATTGCTTCCTATAATGAAAAGCTGGAAGCGGAAGTAGAAAAGCTTAAGGAAGAATTAGCTACTTCATCTACTTTCCATTCTCAAAAGGAGAGCATGCTTCAGCAACAAGTACGATATGCGCATGCCAGTCAAAGGGCAGTCAAAGATAAGCTTACACACCAAGAGAAGGTCATAGAAGAATATCGTGCTGAAACTTTACAGCTGCGAGAACAGGCCGGCTCTCAAAGCTTGGAGATAGAGATGCTAAAAGCTCGACTTGCTATAGCCGAAACGGAGCGTGACGAGGCTGTTGCTGGTAAACTCGCGGCCGAAGAGGCCCATCAAGCAACCAAAGCTGATATTAGCTCCACATTATTTGATTTCTATCTGCATAGCATTTTGGGGCGTGGCAGCCTTGCCTTTCTAGGCCCTAAATACGAAATTACATTAGCTGAAGTCTGGGAGGCAGCACTTGATATGCTAGGTGGCAAAGGTGCTGGCTACGCCGAGACAGCTCTTGAAGAGCATTATCTCGATGATGATGCCCGCGCCGCTCTTGCCAAGGGAAAAGAGCAACTCGCCAAGGTACGGGCTGGAATGGCGGAAGGGGAACGTTCTGAGAAAGAAATACCGCCTACCACTTCTGAACGTCCTTTAGTTTCTCCCGAAGTGGACATTACAGGCTCTAGTGCTCATTCGCCGCCTCCTATAAGAACCGGGGTAATCACCCCTACTGATGATGAGGCTTTGGAGGATATCGGGGCTCAGAATTATGAGATTGAACTTACGAAGCAAACATCTTCAGGTAATTTTGATATTGGTCCGATTCAGGTGGATCGCTTGCTTACTCCTCAAAAGTTTGATGAGCTTCTCGATTACTTCTTGAATCTCGACGAACCCATATCTCCCTTCTTTCGGGGAGATACTAATATTTTTAATTTCTCTTCTTCTGCAGTTGAAATGCCAAGTGCTGTGCAGACTTCACTTCCTCCGGTTATCCCTCCTCCGTCTCTTCAGGTGACTCCTCCTTCTGCTTCACAACCCGGGTCACAAGAGGAACAGATTGAGGCTCTTCATGGCTTGGATGACCCTATCGCTTCGCAAGAGCAGAAGGACGAGGGACTTGAAGGAGGCGAGATCTCTCCGGAGCGGACTCCCTCTGATGACGTAGTTTTGTCCGCTCTTGTTACTCCAGGGAGTGAGTCTTCTTTGAAGAGAAGAAAGAAGCACGGAACATCGAAGAGGAGGGGGAAGAAAATCATCACCACTGAAGAGGAACCGGAAGTCGCACCGGTTGCACCTCCCTCTCCTTCTTCCCTTATGCCTATAGATAGACCTGAAAAACTATTCATTCGGCCAGGTAAAGGGTCCAAGGGTGGCAAGAAGAAATGAAGACTTCAGCTTTTAGCTTCTAGTCTTTTGCATGTATTGGTCGAGAATTGTGCGGGTATCGTCCCCCTGCTTTTCTTTTGTTGAAATTTGTACCTGCATATAAAGTAATGTTGAATAAAATGATTCCTCTTTCTTTGTATAAACTCCTGTTTGAATTTGAGAATGCATTTATTATTCATTTTTGCACAAGTTTATTTATATGACATTGCAGTGAGCTTATGGTATGTTGTTTGAGCGTACTTTACCGATGTAGCTATATCATATCGTATACAACTATACCATGCTGCCCCCATATCATAAGCTTACTGCAATTTTCTATACTTCGAGGGGACTTGCACTCTTATTTTCTGTAGAATGACTATTTCATTCGTGAAAAGATTTTTCATAGAGTACAACTCCTTTCATATAAGTTTTTACGCTTTGTCCTTCGAAGAAGTCACCTTTTCCTTTTGCGTATGTACACATTTTGCCAAGTGAATTCTTCTATGTGGTAAAGCGGACCTCTGAATGTACTTTAACTTTCTTTCCCCCCCTTTTTTTAGAATAGGTAAATCACTCTTCCTTCGAAAGTTAAAGTATGCTCTTGATGAGGATTTTTCTTTTAAATAGAAATTTGTACCTCTGAGGAGGGATTTTTTCACGTTTCAACACTTGGAAGTTTTATTTCAATCTTGGTGAAACGTGTACCTCCAAAGAGTTGTGCCTTTGAAGAAAGCCTTTTCACGTTTCAACACTTGGAATTTTTATTTCAATCTTGGTGAAACGTGGGCTTCCGAAGAGGTCTTTCTTCTTGATTATGCTTCCGGGGGGGGGGGGGGGGGGGTTGTACCTCTGAGGAGGGATTTTTCACGTTTCAACACTTGGAAGTTTTATTTCAATCTTGGTGAAACGTGTACCTCCAAAGAGTTGTGCCTTCGAAGAAAGCCTTTTCACGTTTCAACACTTGGAAGTTTTATTTCAATCTTGGTGAAACGTGAGCTTCCAGGAAGGTCTTTCTTTTGTTTTGCATTTCAACTTTGGTGAAGTGAAATTCCGAAGAGCGGTTGTTACACTTCAACTCCTGGTGAAATGTGCCTCCGAAGAGGTCTTTATTTTGTTTGCATTTCAACTCTGGTGAAGTGAAATTCCGAAGAGCGGTCGTAACACTTCAACTCCTGGTGAAATGTGCCTCAGAGAGGGTTTTCATCGCCTGGAAGTTACTCTCTCATGGTTGGAGGGTCATGACTCCTCCAATCTTTTTTGTTGAGTAGAGAACTTTCTTTTTTGTGGCGTATGACCCATTAGAGGTCTTTATCCTCCGAAGAGTTGTGCCTCCGGAGAGGACTTGTGCTGCCGATGATGGCTTTGGTTGTTCCTCTGTCCACTTGCTTATGCCTTTTCAATGATCCTCTGCTCTTATTTTTTTTTTACATGTAACTTGTTTAATCCAAGGAAGTGTGCTTCATTGTCAGGCAATTTCGTGAGAACGAGCAATAGCTTCTTAATTGGATGTTTGTTTGTTCAAACGATCTCAATTTATTAGAAAAGATCCGTTTCTGTCGAAATCATAGGCCGTTCAATTGAAGTACTTCCTATCTAGGATTTGAATTCGGGGCTTTTGTGACTTGAAATTTGGCGAGAATCACTTGGTCTTTTTATGTGCAAGTTTCACTTCCATTGTCTGCAAAAATTTAAATCGACATTTCAGCAATACATTCTATGTACTTTTTATATCGAAAATAAAGCAAACATGTAATAATAATAAGGAACACAAGATTTATAGAGGTTCGGCCAGGAAATTGGGCCTACATCCACTTTATATTCTTTCATTATTTACTTGCATTAGTTTTACAATTGACTTCAATTACAAGAATCATACATTCATAATTCTTTTTACAATATTTCAACAAAATTTTCAAGTATAGTATGGACGCAAATGGTTGTTGTTCCATGCCCTTGGAATTTGATCTCCTTCAACAGTGGTGAGTTTGAATGTGCCGTCAAGAAGCTTCTGACCTATGACATATGGTCCTTCCCAATTTGGCCCAAACACACCTGTCGCTGTCATAATTCTCTTCAGGACTAGGTTTCCAATCTCAAAGCTGCGTTGGCGAACTTTGGAATTGAAATGTCTGGCTATTCTTTGCTGATGAGCTGCAATTCTGAGATTAGCCTCATCTCTTTTTTCATCAAGGAGATCTAGCGCTTCAAGCTGTAGCTTTTCGTTTTCTGCTTGATTGAAATGGATTCTTCTGTGTGAAGGGACCTCTATTTCTACCGGAATCATTGCCTCTGACCCGTATGCCAATGAAAACGGGGTGTGCCCAGTCGCAGTTTTGTGAGTGGTTCTGTATGCCCATAGTGCCAGTGGTAGCTTATCGACCCAACCACCTTTTGCTCTTTCAAGTTGCTTCTTGATGGTTGACTTAATAATTTTGTTTACGGCTTCCACTTGCCCGTTTGCCTGCGGATGAGCCACTGCTGAGAAGCTTTTCTGGATTTTGAATCGCTTGCAAAAATCTTGGAATTCTTCACTTTCAAACTGAGTTCCGTTGTCTGTAATTATTTTTTGAGGCACACCGTATCTGCAAATGATGTTTTTAGTCACAAAACTTATCATCTTCTTTGAGGTGATAGTAGCCAGTGGTTCGGCTTCTGCCCACTTAGTAAAATAATCTACAGCAACAATGGCGTATTTAATTCTAGATTTGGCAGTTGGCAACGGTCCTACAAGGTCTATTCCCTATATTGCAAACGGCCATGGACTGACCATCTGTGTGAGTTCAGTGGAAGGAGCTCTAGGAATTTTGGCGAATCTTTGACATCTGTCACATTTTCGGGAATACTCTGCTGCATCTCGATTAATTTCTGGCCAAAAATATCCGTATCGGAGAATTTTCTTTGCTAATATTTGGCCACCTGAATGATCACCACATTCTCCTCCGTGTACCTCTGCTAGGATTGCTTTAGACTCTTCCCTGGATACACATCGATGTAATGGCATTGAGAATCCCCGTCTGTATAATCGGCCATCCTGGATTATGTATCGAGAGGCTTTTCTCAGTAGCTTTTGTCGTTCTTTTGAGTTCCCTGGTAAGGATCCATTGAGCAGATATTCTGTTATCGGAGCCATCCATGATTCTTGCCCTTGAGACATGCTCATGATCCAATCAATGTCCATCTCATCAATGCTAGGAGTCGACAGGACCTCCACTGGAGTTAGCCCCAGAAATTAAGCTTCACCTGTGCTAGAATACTTTGCGAGAGAATCTGCTTTCGTGTTTTCCTCTCGAGGAATGTGACTTATCATGTAATGATCGAAATCACCCAGGAGCTCCCAAGCCTTTGACAAGTAGGCGGGCAGATTCCCTCCTTTTGCTTGGAATTCCTTTTTGACTTGGCATACAATAAGCTGAGAATCACTGAATATCTGTAACGCTCGGATGTTTAATTCTTTAGCAATCCTTAAACCAGCGATAAGGGCTTCGTATTCTGCTTCGTTGTTTGTTGAAGGAAATTTCAATCTTAGTGCATAGCATAATGATTGGCCTTCTGGGGTCTCAAGTACAACTCCGGCTCCAGAACAGTAGTCGTTTCTCGCACCATCGACATATAACTTCCATTGGATTGGGGAATCGTCGACTGTTTCCTCCTCACTGTTACCCTTATCTGTGAATTCTGCAATGAAATCTGCTAAAGCTTGTCCATTGATTGCTTTTCGGGGATGATAAGTGATGTCATACTGACTGAGTTCAATATTCCACTTTAGAAGACGGCCCGAAGTCTCAGGGCGAAACAGGACTTGCTTTAAAGGTTGATCAGTGAGGACTCTGATAGGATGAGCTTGAAAATATTGCCTCAACTTCCTAGACGCAATTAGTTGGCAATAGGCGAGTTTTTCCAACTTAGAATAATTCATCTCTGCCCCAGTGAGTCTTTTGCTGATATAGTAAACTGGACGTTGAATCCTTTTGTCTTCTCGTATCAGCGCTGCACTTAAAGCATGAGATGATACTACCAAGTATATAAGAAGATCCTCGCCATCGCCAGGCCTAGAAAGTATTGGAGGCGTTTCCATATGGCGAATCAATTCATCAAAGGCTTTTTGGCATTCGGGAGTCCAATTGAAGTTTTTCTTTCCTTTCTTTAGGGCGTCAAAGAATGGGATGCATTTATCTGTGGCTTTGGAAATGAACTGACTCAAGGCGACGACTTTTCCATTGAGACTTTGCAATTCCTTCTTTGTTCTAGGAGCTTTGACTTCTTTCAATGCAGTAATTTGAGCTGGACTGGCCTCAATGCCCCTAGCGCTCACGATGAAGCCTAAAAACTTGCCGGATTCCACTCCAAATGAACATTTTAGAGGGTTAAGCTTCATTCTGTATTTCCGGAGGACTGTAAACATTTCTGCTAAGTGTTCAATGTGATCCGCTGCTTTCTTAGACTTTACTAACATGTCGTCAACGTAGACTTCCATAGTTTTGCCCAATTGCGGTTTGAACATAGCATTAACAAGTCTTTGGTAGGTTGCCCCTGCATTTTTCAATCCAAAGGGCATAACTCTGTAACAATAAAGACCAACATCGGTGATAAAGCTCGTGTCCTCCTGATCAGGTTCATGCATCATGATCTGGTTGTGTCCGGAGTAGGCGTCCATAAAAGACAACAACTCATGTCCCGCTGTTCCATCTACCAGTTGATCGATCCTGGGCAATGGGAAGCAATCTTTGGGGCAGGCCTTGTTTAGATCTGAAAAATCGATGCACACTCTCCATTTTCCATTAGCTTTTTTAACCAGCACTGGATTTGACACCCAATTCGGGTAAGAAGATTCTTTGATGAAGTTATTTTCCATGAGTCGATCAACTTCTTCTTTTAATGCTGCTGACCTTTCTGGACCTTGGGTTCTTCTTTTCTGTTTAACTGGCGTAAACTTTGGGTCAATATTCAGAGTGTGTACCGTAACTTCTGGGGATATTCCACACATATCGGCATGAGTCCAAGCGAAGACATCCAGATTTGCTTTTAGGAAAGATATCAAGATATTCTGAATTGACGCATTAAGCTGTGAACCCACATTTAACACCTTATTTGGGTCCTTCGGGTCAACAGGTACCGGTACTGTCGTTTCCACCGGTACTACTCTATTCTCCCCTGCACTGGCTTTTCTGGGATCCATCTCTTTTCGCGCCCCGCTATGCTCGCCAGTGCAGGGTCCGCCCCGTAATTGCTACAAGGCTGGTTCTTTGATGCGGACCGGGGTTGCCGCATCCTTTCCCATTTCCCTTTTTCTTGCCTCTCGCAGCTCTGTCAGATAACACTCCCACGCAGCATTTTGATCCCCTTTTATAACTCCTACTACATTGTCTGTAGGGAATTTAATGGTGAGGCACCATGGGGCTAAAACAGCTTTGAATGCTGCGAGCGTTGGACGGCCAAGGAAAGCATTATAAGCAGAAAATTCATCGACAATCATAAATGTTTGCTTGCGGACTACTTTCCTTTCTCCTTCTCCAAGTTCTACAAGCAGATCAATGGTTCCTATTGGTTGCTTTGGCTCCCCAGTGAAGCCAGCGATTTTCTGCGATGAGGCTTGTACATCGACCATAGGGATTTTCATTTGGTCGAATGTCTTCTTGAAGAGGATATTACATGATGCTCCGCAATCAATGAGAACTCTTCTGACAATGGCTGGTCCGATACCAGCTGAGATGACTAAGGGATCTAGGGTAGGAGCTTCGATACCTGTGGAATCTCTGGCTCTGAAAACAATATCATCACTGAAAGTTTTCTGTTGTTTCAGAGGCGTAGTGTCTTCTAAAACAAAGACATCTTCTTCGGCTGGAACATATTTCAAAGCCCTGGTATATCTCTCCATCTCACCCCAGCTCTTGCTAGCTGGGTGAGGTCCTCCTGTAATGACATTGATAATGGGTCTTCCAGATTCATGCCCTGCAGCCTTCTCACTTGTCCTAGGCTGATGAACAGGAGCTTGTTGCCCCTGACTTGACGATGCAGGATTGTTGCTATTCTTCTTCACAAATTGCTGCAGCTTGTTTTCTCTTAGCAACTCTTCAATCAGATTTTTCAACTGGCGGCATTCATCGGTCTCATGACCGGGTTGATTATGGAAGCGGCAGAACTTCCCACTCTGTATAGCCTTTTTTCCGGTCCTCAGAGGGATAGGTTTAGGAAAATCAACAGAATCTTTAGTGGCAAGGTAGATATGCTCCGTCGTATGCGATATTGGAGTATACTCTGATGGCTTGAAGGATCGAGGCTTCTTCAGATTACTCTGTTTTTTCCTATTATTATTCTCCCTTTTTTGCCCCACCGATTCATTCTTGCGTGGAGCGACAGTGTTATCTTCAGCTTTCTCCAACACTGCCTTTACCGGTACGGGACGGCTTTCCAGGCGTATGAATTCATCTGCTTTTTTATAAAAAAATTCAAGGGAAGTTGGTTCCTTCATGCTTAGCCATTTCCCAAATTCGCTCGACTTATCAATAGCCCTCATTAGATAAGTCAATATCATTCGCGGTTCTGCATTGTCCACCTCAGCCAGCGCTATATTGAAGCGATTCAAGAAATATCTAATAGATTCACCCGGATTCTGTTCTAAACTCGACAGCGACATGATGTCCTTGGCCTTTGAAGCATATAGTCCGAACTGCTCCTTGAATTTCCGGGTCAAGTCCGAAAACTGATCAATAGATCGGATTGGCAGCTTAGTGAACCACAGTAGAGCCACACCTTCAAGATATACAGGAAAATATCGGCACTTTATCTCATCAGAGGCTCTGGCACCTGTCATGTTCCAATCATATTTATACAAGAATTCATTCGGATCACTTGTCCCTTTGTAAGCTGGAATAGTTGGAGGGACAAACTTCCTTGGAAACTCCGCCTTTAAGATTTTCTCAGTAAATGGAGTTTTACTTGGGGCAAAACCCCATTCTTTTTCGTCTTCAACCCTCTGCATACTTTCATTCATGATTTGTCGGACCATTCCAGAAAGATACTCCTCATCATGTCGAGTTCTAGATCCATCAGCCTCAGGAAGCGTTTGCTCAAAGGGACTAGCAGCCCTCTCAGGAGCATTCCTTTCATTAGCATCATGAATGTTGCCAACGTAATTCCTTTCATTTCCAGCCGGTTGATTGTTTGCCCCAAGCAAATCGTTCAACTTATTCAGAATTAGAGCATTTTGGGCACTCTGAGCCTCTAATTGTGCATTCTGGGCGTTTATTTGCTGGTTCAGCCCTAATATTATAGCATCCAACTCCGCTTTCGTAACCCCAGCAGACGGAGTGGGTTGATTAGGTACAGGAGAAGCGGAGGTTCCCTCTTGAACATTTCCGGACCTGACAGATCTACTCTTCCTTCCAGGAGCCATAATCTCAGATAGACTTCTGGTTTTCAAGGAAATTCTCTCTACAAATCTTTGTGAAGCAATGATGATAATTTTCCTGAGTTCAATTCTCAGTAAAAGCACCAAAAATGTTAACGCTAAAATTTGAACGCTAACACCCCGGTGTATGAGTTATAGTTGTGAAAGCACCACCCGATAACTCGGGAACAGATTACAAGCAGATAATAGCGGAAAAGCAGTAAACAACAACAATTTTATAGTGGTTCGGCTTAAGGGTATAGCCTACGTCCACTTTAAGTACTTTTATTGATGATCTCCTTACAAGCTGATACAATTCTTTCCAAGTACAATACACTTTGAATTACAAGTCACTTAGAACAAGTAGCCTAAACTTCAATGGAGATTAGAGTCTTCAAATCCATGTTGGATGTGTATGATCTTTTCTCGAAGTTGTTTGTAGTGTTCTTCGTGTCTTGAGAGCTTTAAGTGTTGGATTGGTTTGGAATGCAGCAGAGTAATGGCGCTTGAAGAGAATGAGCCCAAAAGTCCTTTGCTAGTTGGAGTTAGGGTCATATTTATAGGCATTTTTCAGAGTAAGGTCGTAGGTCATGACCGACCTAAGTAAGGTCGTAGGTCGTGACCGATCTAAGTAAGGTTGTAGTCGACCTGAAGAGTATTGGCCCCTCCTTCCTCACGCATGCTGATTTGCACAAGTACTAGGTCGTGAGCGACCTATCCCCCTGTGGCATTGCATAGTCTTCTATATTCTGGTATTTAGGTCGTTAGCGACCTAACCTAGGTCGTAAGTACTTTCCTGCAGTCATAGTTAATCTTAAGTCGCTGAGTCCCTTAGGTCTCGACCTTCCTTAGGTCGCGGAGCTTCTTAGGTCGGTGGATAGTTAGGTCGCGGAGTTCCATAGGTCGAGTCCATCTTCAGGTCGCACTCACTCTTAGGTCGCGGCCTCCTTTAGGTTGCAGCTTTCTGTTAGGTCGCAACAATCCTTAGATCGCCAGGTTACTTCTACAGTTAAGTCGCGCCCTTTTTTAGGTTGCTTGTTCTTTTAGGTCGCGGCCTTTTTGGGTCGCTGCTGCCTTTAGGTCGAGACAATCTTAGGTCGCAACACTTTAGGTCGCAGCTACTCTTAGGTCGCTGGGTTCCGCTAGGTCGTAACCTTCTTCAGATCGCTAGGTCGCTTCACTAATTAGGCCACTAAATCGTTTCATCTCTTGGGTCACTAGGTCGCGTCTTCAGTTAGGTTGCTTACTTTTAGGTCGCGGCAATAATAGGAGTTAACATGATTGATCTTGAGGAGATCATTGTGTTGGGTTGTTTTTGGTTCTGATTGTTTCTAGAGAAATCAACAAGGGGTTGAGTTGATCAGCTTAGATGATGGCAACCCAGGATCGTCCGAAGACTTTTGTGGATATGGGACGGAGGAATTTGGAATTCGAAGTTGGAGACTTCGTTGTTGTTGGAGTTTTCTCTGATTCAGGAGCTATAAGTTTTGGTAAGGCTGGAAAGCTAGCTCCGTGATGTGTGGATCTTTTCTTTATTCTTGAGAAGATAAGTGTTTGGTTTTCAGGATTGAATTGATAGTTTGGATAACTGCGATTCAATATATTTCACGTATCTCTGAGGGAGTAGGTGTATGATCTATCTATGGTTTTGGAAGTTGCAGTTCTAGAGGGTTTGATTGTTAAATCAGACTCGTCTGTAGTCTGATATGCTATCTAGTTCTGTAGATCTAGATGAGTAGGAGCTCTGTAGCTTAATAGCATTGATTATTACGAATCTATAGAACGAGTATCCCGATATTTATGACGGGGAAACTCGTGGAAGTTCTATCAGAATTTTCTGTATAACTAAATTTGTTTGATTAAGTGAATTGGTTGGTATGGTTGTTAGCATATCATTGGTGTATGCTTGTGTTTTAAAATTAAATCTTTAAATAGATTATTAAATTACCTTTTTTTTAATTTTGGGGACGAAATTCTTTTAAGGGGGAAGGAATGTGATGACCCGGAATTTTAAAGCAATATCAATTTAATAATCTGAATAAAAAATTAAATTGAATTGATAATCTTTGTGATAAGATCTGCATTAGTTTAATTAATCCAAATAAAATAAATAAACAATTGATAGATTTATCTTTTTAAATCTAATAATTGTTTTCTATTTAGAATGTATATAGAATATGTATATATTATAAACAGATCTTGTTTTAATCTAAAAAATAAATCCTATTTTCTATAAATATATATATATATATATATATATATATATATATAGTAAAAATTGAGAATTTTGTTTTTATTTAAAAGTTAAACTTTTAAAAGGTTATTTAATAAATAAATATGGTTTTAAATCGATAAGATAAAAATTTAATTTGTTTAAAATAATTTATTTGATATTAAGTTTTTAAAGGTATATAATAAATAACAATATGATTTTAAATACCTAAGGTTAAATATTGAAATGATTTAAAATATGTTTAACTCGGGTTTAAATTTAAATAAAACAAAATAAGGTTTATTTGGATATAATTGAATGAAATAAATAATTTATTAATAGGAAGACAATTTCTTTTATAAATTATTTATAGTTATTAAATGTTGTTATTTTAAAAAATATAATAATACATTGTTTTAACAAATAGATTTTTAATAAAAATAATTATTTTCCAAAAATTTAAAATGTGTAGTTATATTTGTAAATAAATTGGATTTCACAATTTAATTTGAACTTGAATTCAAAGCTTTGAAATCTAAAGGATAAATGTTTTTAATTTGTTTTGATTTTGAAATATTTGTATAAACTTTATTTTATAAATTAAATTGGATTTATTCACTTTAAAATTTATCTACATGTAAATAAATACATGTTAACTAATTAATTAAACATATTTTGTATTAAACATCTAATTAAAATACAAGTTAACTTAATTATAGCTTATTAACATTAGAAAAACAAATGTTGGCATTTTACAAATTAAATTAACATGTGTTAAAATAATAAACAAGGTGCATGACAAATGTTAATGTAAAGGACAAGTGTCAATACTTGTTTTATTTTCTTTAAATTTTTTCCATATAAAACACTTTCACATTTCTCATTCTTTTCTTTTCTCATATACTTTGAATTCGAACTAGTAAGTAATGTTCAAAACTGAAAACTTCCTCGTGCTAAATCAATAGGTTCCTTAAACCAAAATCATGAAATCAATTTGCAAACCGGATCAATTCCTCTGTAAAATCTTTTTAAACCTATAACCTGGACATCTTCTAACATGCAAGCGAACCTGCATATTTTTCACGTACAAAAACATATGCATTTCCTCCTTTCAACAATCTAGGAAGCAAACCTATAGCATTCAAGGAAAACTGTTTAAAACACTGCATCATTTCATTCTGGAGGAAAGCATGCATGCAACTGTATTGTGAAATCTAGAGCAAATGCAAAACATGATTTAAAGTTTCAAAAATTTAAGAAACAAGCAGCTCGGATTCATTTAGGCAATTCAAAATTGAAGCTTTTCAGTTTTAAAAAGCACCAAAGTTTTTTTCAAAAACTGCTCTGTCTTCCAATATAGCAGGTGAGTAACATTTCTGTTCCTAAAAGATTTAACTTACAAAAAAGGTTGCATGTTTAATCCTTGTCATAAAAATGAGTTGAACGCATATATGGGTGAATTCTGCTGTGACTATAATGGATGCACTATATGCTTGTGATTTCCAGGGTATTCTTTGTTGTATAGATCATAGGTTCAGGTTTTAGATTTAAATTCAAAATCTATAGATTGTGCATCTGTTTAAAACTTTAGATTTAATCAAACGTGTTTGTTTCTGTTAAACTTTAGTTTAATATTTTAGTTAAGTTAAAATAATTTGTAAACATCTTTGTAAACCAAAATTTGATTGATCAAGTTTTAAATATGTGAAAATTCATATTGAATAAATTATAAATTCAGTATTAAGAATTAATACTATGATCAAAACTTGATTTTTAGAATAAAAATCTGTATTTTTAGTTAAGAGTGTTGGGTATTGTTCTGTGTTTAACTGTAGAGGCGAATTTTGGGTTTTTCGGTGATCTAGGCAATTTGAAGTGTCGGGGTTCATCTGGTAGGTGGAGGAGTAGTCACTAATGTCGGGAAAAATATTGGGTGGCGTTGCAGTTCATCGTGGTGGCTGCGGTGATGAGATTTTGTCCAGAACCCTAGTTTTAGCTAGGTAATTTGTTTTGGTTAGTACTACCTGAAGAGATGATCGAGTTGAATGAGATTTTGGGGGATGTTAGTATGATGGTTGATGAACATGTGGCCGAAGTCGCTGCCATTCCGGTGGTCAGATGGTTATGGAGGAGGCATGTTACAAGTTTGGGTGAAACATGTTTCCTTCTGTTCCAGGTTTTGGAATGGAAGCTCGTATTCGATTTCGTGTTTTGGAAGGAGGATCTATGGGTGGTGGTTGGTCGTGGGGTTGGTTGTTGATGTTTGGAAGCCACCGGAGGTGGGTGATGTTGACTGGAGGCACGGTGCACGTGCACCGTGCAATTTTTGAGTTCTGATAGCACTGGGTATTGTAGTTTTTTGAACTCGAAGTATTACTCGAGTATTGCTGTACTTTGCTCGAAGGGATGGGTCTGATGACTCGAAGTATTATTAGGTTAGCACGGGAATCTGTAGTTAGTACAGTTTTTCTGTAAACTGTCTGTAGTTTTGAATTTAAACAAAAATTTAAATGAAATTTAAAGTTGTTATGATAGGATTTAAACAAGTTTAAATCTGTAGTATGTGTTATAGTTTCAAAGGGTTTTGAAATCTTAAATGTTTTTAAAAAAAAAAATTAAAGTGGTTTTAGTTTTTTTTAGAAAAAGAAATAAAGATAACCTGACAGTTTTCTAGAATTTGAATTTCATTTTGAAAATCTGAAAACTAATTTAAAAACAGCGGTTTGAATTTAAATTTTAAGTTCAGTTTTTCTTAAGATGTTTGAATCTTCAGTTTTTTAAAAATGAATTTGTATTTTAAATAAAAAGTTTAAAATCAAGGTGTAAATCAAAAGTTCAATTCAAGTTTAAATCAAATGATTTAAATGGGTTCTATTATCTTGAATTTAAAATCTGGATATTTGAATAAGTTTTAAAAATTGAATGTTTTCAAACAAGTTTAATTTTAAATTGTTTGTTAAAGGTAAAAAAAATTTCAAACAAATATTTAAACATGATTTCTTTTTGAATGAAGTCATTTATAAAAGGTTTATAAAAGGAAGTTAAGTGATTGTTGACTTGAATCTGTAAATTAAAATAGTAATGTACTTAAAACTTAATTTTTAATTAAATTAAGTAAATTAAGGCTTATCTTGTATAAGTTTTAAATGGAAGTAATAAATGTTATTTACATTTATTTTGAAAGGAGAATAAATGGAATTTAAATTGGTTAATGCTTAAATAAATATCATTTTGAATTTGAGATTCAAAATGAAATTTGAATTTAAATTTTAAAATGCAATGATCTAGTACACTTTAATATTTATAAAATCATTAATAAGAAATGGATTTTTCTTAGAAATTATTGAAGTATTAAAATGATCATATGAATAAGATAAGTAAGGAATGTCTTATTTATCTAATGTATAAATTAATAATTTAGATTAGTTTATAATTAATAAAAGTAATTAAAAGAATGATGAATAGTTAATGAAGATCATTTACTAAGGATTATTTAGTGATTAATTAATATGATTAATTTTTAATAATTAATTAGATTAATTAATTAATGATGATCAATTGTGAAAATTATTTAAGTTTAATTACTAAATGAAAGTAATTAAGAAATTAATTACTTAATGTAATTAATGGAGTTTATTGAGATTGGTTTAAATTAATTAATTAAGTTTAATTAATTTTAATCATTGGATTTGATAATAATTGCTTGATGTAATTAATGAAGTAAAATTACTGATTGAAGTAATTAAGGATAATTACTGGATGTAATTAGTGGATGATGTTAGGTAACTTGAATTGCATCACTTTGTATAATTAATCAAAGGATTAATTAAAGAAATTAATTAAGGGGTAATTAATTTGATAAGTAATTAAGATAGTTAATTACTGAATGTGATTAATTAGAGGTGATTAATAATTATGGTTTAAGTGAGATTAATTACTGGAAGTAATTAATTTAATTGAGTAATTAATTAAATATAATTAAGGATCATTAATTAATCTAATTAATGATGTAATTAAGTTTGACTAATTAAGATTAATTAATGATTAAGTGAATTAATTAATTGTAATTAATTTAGGTTAAATGTAGTTAATTATAGTTAATTAATTAATGAAGAATTAAAGGTTAATTATTGTATTTGGTTTAGGGTAATTAATTTTGTGAAATTAATTAAAGTATAATTCATCAGGGAATTAATTAAGATGATAAATTATAGGTTAGTTAATTAATTAATTTGTAATTAATTAATAATGATGTAAGCAAGATTTTTATTGATGTAAGTAATTAATTTAATTCATTTTAAATTAATTAAAGATGATCTAATTAATTTAATTCATTTTAAATTAATTATAGATGGTATGATTATAGATCATTGCTTATGAATGGATGATATAGTTTGCCTTGAATGGTTTAAATCTCAGCTATGAGATTAGTAATGTTGAGTGATATGGATGCATTGGTTGCATTGTGATGATGACATTGATTATCTTTGATAGTGATAATATGGATTATCTGTTGTTATGATAATGATAATTATCTGTTGTGAATCTGTGAATTATCTATCTGTGTGTACATAGTTAATGTAATTGCATTGTTTTAAACTCTAAAACAACTTGGACCTAAAAGACACGCTTTGGATTTCGATGAGACCGGGATCTGGTTTCCATATTTGAATGTCCGAAAACCACATCGATCCAAATTAAAGATAGGTCGTGAATCTTATGTGGATAGTGAAGACTCGAGGTGTAAGGACTATTGGTCAGTATAACTCTGGGGGTGATTCCATGATGAGTTTGACGGAAATAGTACTCACAGGCTCGAGATAGACATTCAGAGTGCAAGAGTTATCGTCGTTAACTCTGAGGGTGATTCCAAAACGAGTGTAACGAGATAATGCCTTCGGTTTTGTTCGAACCTGGAACGAACTTGTATAGATTGAATGCTTTCAAAACATCGTCAGGTGGACGATGAGCATTCTAAGAGATGTGTTCTCTAAGGGTAATCGTAGCCTCAAGCCTCATCAACCGGGAAAGGCTAAAACAGTGGAGGTGCAGCAAGGCTAGGTGGGTCATGCCCATTTCAGGACAAGATTTTCCCCTGTCTAAAAGTCCCTTTTATTTCGGCTGTGTGGGCGGTTGGAATTGCACACCGACTGCAGGGTTGTCTTATTTGGAACTGTTCAGTAAGGAATGGTTCCGGCTTTGTGATGCAAGGGAGAAGGCGTACTCCTTGGTACGTTGATCTAGGCCACGTACTGTGACGGGCGGTACCCTAGTAGCCCATCCATTGTATGGAATCCAAAATCCAATATGTGCCAACGGTTTTGATTGTATTATCCACTTTTGTGGCTAGTAGCTGGAATTTAATGGATGTAATAATTTCGGCTATTTCATATTTACTTGAAAACCCTAAACCTATATCACTGGATTTCCTATCAAATGTTTTCGTTAGCGTAAGGTAAAAACTTTTCCATGTTTATGTGTGAGAAGTCTTACGTGATACCTTTTCTTTCAGAAGGTTTTTGAAAGTTAAGAAAATTTAACCTATTACTCACACCAGACCCATGTCTGACCCAAAGTTTATTCTTTGTTTTCTTAAACTCTTGGGTACTCACATTTTTACGAGTAGCCAAGAGATTCAGGTTTAGCTTTGACGACTATTAGAGGAGCAATGGAGCAGGAGGCTTCTGCGTTAGATATATAGTATTCCGCTATGTGTTCTGTGTTGTCTCTGAGTTGTATTATGTTGTAAATACTAGACAGATGTTTATAACTGTTTAGTATGTGTTGTATTATCTGCTTACTCTGATAGTGGTTGTAAACTATGTAATATTTTATGTTATTAATAAAATTTATTCGTTCCGCTGTTTAGATTCTGATGTGTTGTTTCTTCTTCTTCTTCTTTCTTTCTCTTTTCTATCCCATTATTTTTTATTAATGATACGTCATTCTGTGGAGACGGATGGTGAGTCGTTACAACAAGTCCACCATTGGACAAAATCACGTGTAATTCTCAACTGTGTTGTATTATGTCAGTATTACTTTTTGCACATAAAAATAATTTACATCAAAACACCTCTTTCTTTCTACTAAGTAGCCTATATTGTTTGACCTCAACTCACAAAGTTATGTCAGTCATCATCACGTAGTTTGATGACCCCATTGTGAAGCTTGATAAAAATGTTAAAATTCGAAATATGAAATGAAAGAAGTTACCACTTAAGTATACAGTATACAGTTCCTTACGCCTGATCATTTCAAAATGGATTTTAAGCTGAATTAAACGTGCCACTCAAAACTTTATGAGTAGAGTATTGTTTATTCAACATTAAGATAAACATAGTAAACATTATTTTACACTTGAGTATTTTTATCAAAGTATACATTATTCCTTTAACTGTAGATCACTGATATTTATCAAAGTGTAACTCCAACCACATTGGAATGATATCAACACATGATTATATATGTTTTGTGAAAAAACGAAGATGGCGATGTGTTAACTCCTCTATTCCATGGCTCAGCGACCTAAGGAAATAAGCGACCTGAAAGAATTAAAGTATGAACGACCTAACGACTTAAAGACCCCCAACGACCTAGCGACCTAAAGATATCACGACCTAGCGACCTAAGCTTATCAACGACCTAACCATCAACATAGGGTAACAACATGTCACAACAAAGAGGCTTCGCGACTTAACGTGTTAAAGGTACAAGAGATCTGCAACCTAACAATCTATGGGCTAAAGCGAGCTAGCGACCTAGTAGCTAAAGCGACCTAGCGACCTAGAAGATAAACAACCTAGCGACCTAACGAGTTATCACTGAATGAGGCCGCTTGTTTATAGGCCGCTCCTGACCTTAGGTCGCCAACCATTCTCCCCTAGGTCGCTTATGACCTAAACAATACCGAAGTAACTCCTTATGTCGCTTCCTCCCTAGGTCGGTCACGACCTATGACTTGCTAGATTGTTCGAGGTGATCAAGTACACCCTAGTTAAGCCGTAAACCGCTCCCACTAGGTCGCTCATGACCTACGACCTATCCAAGGCCGCTCACAACCTACGACCTAATTCAGCAAACTCTTTATAAATACCCCGCCTACTCCAAGTGGAAAAGGATCTTTTTGGCTCATTTCTGGAACACCGATACTCTGCTGAATTCTCGGGTCACTCGACACTTCAAACACGAAAGACATCTCGACGAACATCAAGAGGAAATCTGACACATTCAACATGGATTCAAAGAGTTCTTCTACATCGGGGTTCTAGCTATTTGTCCTAACAGTGTTGTAATCGAAGATTGTTGTAAAGTTGTAACTGATTCAGCAATAAAGAATATTAAAGTGGACGTAGGCTTAACTTGAAGCCGAACAACTATAAAATTGTTGTCTTTTCACTGCTTCTCTGTTACTTTTCTACTTACTTCTAATTCCCGTATTGACGGGTGGTGCTTTCACTTAATCTCTGCTTACACCGGGGTGTTAGCGTTCAATTTTAAGCGTTAACATTTTGGTGCTTTCACTGAGAGTTGAACTCAGGCTACTTTCGTCGTTGCTTCGCAAAAGTTTGTTGAAAAAACCTCTCTTAAAACCAGAAGTCTATCAGAGATAATGGCTCCTGGAAAAAGCATGGATCTACCAGACTCAGTGATGTACATGAGAATACTGCCACTTCTCCTTCATCAAGTCAAACAGCACCAAGTGCTGGAATTACACGAGCGGAGTTAGATGCTGTAGTATCTGGGTTATACCAACAGATGGAAACACAGAATGCTTTAATGCTTGATAGGTTAATTGCTTTGCTCGGAGCTAACCGTCAACCAGTGAATAATGAAGAGAACCTTGCAAATGATGTTCATAATCCTGAAGAGAGGAATATTCCTCAAAGAGCAGCTAGCCCTGCCAGAGAAACACCTCCCCAAGCTGAAGGATCGAGACCCCAGCCAACTCTCCGTGAACGTTTGTCCAGACAAACTTCCGAGAAAATGGCTGAAGTCTGTCCTGTAGAGCCTTTAAATGATGAGGAATACATTTCGGGCATGGTGCGACAAATCATGAAAGAGAGAATGCAGAGGGATGAAGATGAAAAAGAATGGGGATTCGCTCCGAACAAAACTCCGTTCACTGAAAAGATTTTGAAAGCTGAATTTCCCAGGAAGTTTGTTCCTCCTACCATCTCGGATTATAAGGGAACAAGTGACCATAATCAATTCCTGTATAAGTATGATTGGCACATGACTGGTGCTAGGGCATCTGATGAGATCAAATGCCGGTACTTTCCAGTACATTTGGAAGGAGTGGCTCTACTCTGGTTCACAAAGCTTCCAGTCCGATCCAAAGACCAGTTCGCCGATTTGACTCGGAAGTTTAAAGAGCAATTCAGGTTGTATGCTTCAAAGGCAAAGGGTATTATGTCACTGTCAAGCCTGGAATAGAATCCTGGGGAATCTATTAGATCTTTCTTGAACCGCTTCAATATATCTTTGGCTGAAGTGGACAATGCAGAGCCACGGATGGTCTTGACATACTTGATGAGGGCAATCGACAAGTCAAGCGAATTTGGGAAGTGCCTGAAGATGAAAGAACCGAATTCGCTTGAGAAATTCTATAAGAAAGCTGATGAATTCATGCGCTTGGAAAGCTTTCAAGCACCGGCTAAAGTTGCATTGACAGAGGTCAAGAATAACATTGCTTCTCCTACCAAAAAAGGGTCCGGGGGTCAGAAAAGGGAGAATAATGGCGAGAAGAAACAGAAGGATGTGAAGAAACCTCTCTTCCTGAAACCTTCAGATTTCACTCCTTTAACCGACACCCCGGAGAATATCTTTTTTGCTACCAAAGATGCGGTGGAATATCCTAAACCACCTGAGATGAGAGTTGGGAAAAGGCTCTTCAAAGTGGGAGATTTTGTCAGTTTCATAATCAACCCGGTCATGATACCAACGAATTTCGCCATCTGAAAAGCTTGATTGAAGAATTGCTGAGAGAGAACAAGTTGCAGCAATTTATGAAGAGGAATAGGAATGACCCAACTTCATCTACTAAGGGTCAGCAACTTCCTACTCATCCGTCTGGCTCGGGTGAGAGGACTACTGCGCATGAATCAGAAAGGCCGGTTATTAATGTGATTACGAGAGGTCCTCACGCAGTAGGCAGAAGCCGGGGCGAGATGGAAAGATATGCCCGTTCCTTGAAATACGCACCAGCAGAAGAGAAGGTTTTTGTGATAGAAGATGCTGCACCATTAAAGCAGCAGAAAACTTTTAATGATGATATTGTGTTCAGAGCCAGGAACTCTATGGTCATTGAAGCTCCAACCATGGATCCCTTGGTCATCCCTACAGGCATTGGGCCGGCTATTGTGAGAAGAGTGCTTGTAGATTGCGGCGCTTCTTGCAATATTCTCTTCAAAAAGACGTTCGATCAAATGAAAATTCGGATGGCTGATGTTCAAGCTTCATCTCAGAAGATCGTTGGGTTTACTAGGGAACCGAAGCAGCCAATTGGAACTATTGACTTGTTCGTCGAGCTTGGAGTGGGGCAGAAAAAGGTTATTCGAAAACAGACTTTTGTAATTGTTGATGAATCTTCTGCGTACAACGCCTTCCTAGGCCGACCAACTCTTGCGGCTTTTAAGGCAATTCTCGCCCCTTGGTGCCTCACTATGAAATTCCCTACGGATAATGGATTTGGTGTTATTAAAGGGGATCAGAATGCTGGGCGAGAATGTTATCTTATAGAGTTGCATGAAGCAAGGAAGAGAGAGATGGGAAAAGATGCCGCAGCCCTAGTCCACATCAAAGAACCAACCTTGTAGCAATTACAGGGTGGACCCTGCACTGGCGAGCATAGCGGGGCACGAAGAGAAATGGATCCTAGAAAAGCCAGTGCCGGGGAGAATAGAGTGGTGCCGGTGGAAGTAACGGTGCCAGTACCCGTTGACCCGAAAGATCCGAACAAAGTGGTGAATGTGGGTTCGCAACTTAGTGTGACGGTTCAAAATTCCTTGATATCATTCTTGAAAGAAAATCCGGACGTATTCGCATGGACCCATGCTGATATGTTGGAATATCCCCATAAATTGCAATACATACTCTGAATATTGATCCGAAGTTTACATCGGTAAAGTAGAAAAGAAGAACCCAGGGTCCTGAATGGTCAGCAGCGTTGAAAGAAGAGGTAGACCGGCTCATGGAGAATGGTTTCATTAGGGAGTCTACTTATCCGAATTGGGTTTCAAATCCAGTACTGGTTAAGAAAGCTAATGGGAAGTGGAGAGTATGCATCGAATTCTCAGATTTAAACAAAGCCTGCCCCAAAGACTGATTCCCGTTACCCAGGATAGATCAGTTGGTGGATGGAATAGCGGGGCATGAATTGTTATCTTTTTTGGATGCTTACGCCGGATACAACCAGATCATGATGCATGAGCCGGATCAGGAGGACATGAGCTTCATCACCGATGTTGGTCTCTACTGCTATAGAGTCATGCCCTTCGGACTTAAGAATGCAGGGGAAACTTACCAAAGACTCGTCGATGCTTTGTTCAAGCCACAGATTGGAAAAACTATGGAAGTTTATGTTGACGATATGCTGGTAAAATCAAAGAAGGCAGTAGACCATATGGATCACTTGGCAGAAATGTTTGCAGTCCTCCGAAAGTATGGAATGAAACTTAATCCTTTGAAATGTTCGTTTGGGGTGGAGTCCGGAAAGTTCTTGGGTTTCATTGTGAGTGCTAGGGGCATTGAAGCTAATCCTATTCAGATTGCTGCCATAAAAGAAGTCAAAGCTCCTAGAACGAAGAAGGAATTGCAAAGTCTTAATGGAAAAGTCGCTGCCTTGAGTCGATTCATTTCCAAAGCTACTGATAAATGCATTCTATTTTTTGATGCTCTGAAGAAAGGAAGGAAAATTTTTGACTGGACGCCTGAATGCCAGAAAGCTTTCGATGAGTTGATTCGTCAAATGGAAACGCCTCCAATACTTTCTAAGCCCGATGATGGTGAAGATCTTTTCGTATATTTGGCAATCTCATCTCATGCTCTTAGTGCAGCGTTGGTACGGGAAGACGCAAAAATTCAACGCCCGGTCTATTATACCAGCAAAAGATTCACTGTGGAAGAGTTGAATTATTCAAAATTGGAAAAGCTCGCCTATTGTCTACTAATTGCATCAAGAAAATTGAGGCATATTCCAAGCTCATCCTATCAAGGTCCTCACTGATCAACCTCTGAAGCAAGTCCTATTTCGCCCTGAGACTTCGGGTCGTCTCCTAAAGTGGAATATTGAACTCAGCTAATACGACATCACTTATCATCCTCGGAGAGCAATCAATGGACAAGCTTTAGCAGATTTCATCGCAGAATGTACATATAAAGGTGATATTGAGGAAGAGATGACCGATAATAGCCCAATTCGATGGAAATTATATGTTGATGGTGCAAGAAATGATTACTGTTCCGGAGCTGGGGTTGTGCTTGAAACCCCTGAAGGGCGGTCATTGTGCTATGCATTGAGATTGGAATTCCCTTCGACAAATAATGAAGCAGAATATGAAGCTCTTATTGTCGGCTTGAAAATTGCTAAAGAACTAAATGTCAAAGTGTTGTAAATCTTCAGTGATTCACAGCTTATTGTATGCCAAGTCAAGAAAGAATTTCAAACTAAAGGAGGAAATGTGCCTGCTTACTTGTCAAGAGCCTAGGAACTTCTCGATGATCTTGACCATTATACGATAAATCATATACCCCGGGAAGAGAACATGAAGGCAGATTCTCTCGCAAAGTACGCAAGCACTACTAGTGCTCAATTATTGGGATTAGTTCCTGTGGAAGTCCTGTCAGCTCCAAGCACTGATGAGATGGATATTGACTGGATCATGACTATATCTCAAGAGTAAGAATCATGGATGACTCCGATAATGGAATATATGCTCAACGGTTCTCTACCATAAAATTCAAAAGAACGACACAAGTTGCTAAGAAAAGCCTCTAGATATATAATTCAAGGCGGCCGAATGTACAGGTGGGGATTCTCAATGTCATTACTCCGATGTGTGACCAAGGAAGAGGCTAAGACAATTCTAGCTGAAGTACATGGAGGAGAGTGTGGAGATCATTCAGGTGGTCAAACTCTAGCAAAGAAAATTCTCCGTTATGGGTATTTTTGGCCAGATATTAATCGTGATGCTGCAAGCTATGCCCGAAAATGTGACCGATGCCAGAGATTTGCAAAAATCCCAAGAGCGCCGTCCACCGAGATAA
The DNA here is from genome assembly GCA_030765085.1 of Allium cepa. Taxonomy (NCBI): domain Eukaryota; kingdom Viridiplantae; phylum Streptophyta; class Magnoliopsida; order Asparagales; family Amaryllidaceae; genus Allium; species Allium cepa. The sequence continues at coordinate 364,423,476 of CM060942.1, forward strand.
CATAGATGGTCAGTCCGTGGCCATTTTCTATTTGGGGAATAGATCTCATTGGGCCTTTGCCAACCGCCAAGTCCGGAATCAGATATGCTATTGTTGCTGTTGATTATTTTACTAAACGAGCTGAATTTGAACCATTATCTACTATTGCCTCTAAAAAGATGATAAACTTTGCAACTAAGAATATCATTTGCAGGTATGGTGTGCCTCAAAAGATAATCACAGACAATGGAACCCAATTCGAAAGTAAAGAGTTCCAAGATTTTTGCAAGCGACTCAAGATCCAAAAAAGCTTCTCAACAGTGGCTCATCCCCAGGCAAAGGAGCAAGTGGAAGCAGTAAGCAAAATTGTCAAATCAACCATAAAAAACAGCTAGAAAAAGCGAAAGGTGGTTGGGTCGATAAGCTACCACTAGCACTATGGGCATACAGAACTACCCATAAAACTACGACTGGGCACACTCCATTTTCATTGGCATATGGATCAGAAGCAATAATTCCGGTGGAGACGGAAGTTCTTTCACACAGAAGGATCCATTTCAATCAAGTTGAAAACGAAGAGTTGCAACTTGAAGCACTTGACTTCCTTGATGGAAAAAGGGAAGAGGCACGCCTCAGAATTGCAGCCCATCAGTAAAGAATTGTCAGGCACTTCAATTCCAAAGTTCGCCAACGCAGCTTTGAGATTGGAGATCTAGTCTTGATAAGGGTCATGATGGCAACAGAAGTGTTTGCGCCAAACTGGGAAGGGCCATATGTCATAGGCAAAAAAACTTCTTGATGGCACTTTCAAACTGACAACCGTCGAAGGAGATCCAATTCGAAGGGCTTGGAACAACAATCACATGCGCCCATATTTTACTCAAAAGTTTTACTAAAATACTGTAAAAGAATTGTGGATTATGATTCTTGTATTGAAAGCCATTGTAAAGCCAGTGCAAGTGAATAATAAGAACTATAAAGTGGATATAGGCCCAGTTCTTGGCCGAACCACTATAAATCTTGTGTTCTCTACTATTATAAACTGCCTGTTTTATTTCGATATATAAAATACTTTAATTGTATTGCTAAGATGTCGATTTAATATTGCAGGCCATTAAAACAAAGCTTACCCGTCACAAGACCAAGCGATCCCTGACATCACTCAACAAATGAATGTTCAGCCACAAAAATTCCAGGCTCAAATCCTATAAAAGAAGTGCTTCAAGCAAACAGTTAGTAGTTCCGCCAGGGGTGGACCCTTCCTAACTAATTGTGATCGTTTGTGCAAACAAACATCCGATTAATTAGCATGTGCTTGCCCCTGCGAACTCATTTAATAATGAAGTACACTTCTTTGGATAAAATAAACTAATTGCAAAAGAAAGGAATGTGTGCTTGAAAATGATAACAGGGAACCGCTGACATGAGCAAATGGCCAAAAGACATGGGCGTGCAGGCAGGAAACATCAAAAGACCTCTTCGGAGGCACAACTCTTCGGAGGATAAAGACCTCTAATGGGACTTGCCAGAAAAAGAAAGTTCTCTTTCTCAACCAAAAAAGATTGGTGGAATGACCGGTGGCACAGGGCACTCGTTAACTAGCTGAGAACGTTTGTGCAAACAAACATCCAAGTAACTTGTGTCCGCCCCGTGAATCCATCCGACCATGAGAAAGAAACTTCCAGGCAAAAGCCCTACTCGGAGGCACACACTTCACCGTGATCTGAAATAAAACTTCACACGAGTTGAAATGTGAAAAGACCTCTTCGGAGGCACGCATTCCACCGAGATCTGAAATAAAACTTCACAAGTGTTGGAATGTGAAAAGCCCTCTTCGAAGGCCCATTTCACCAGGGTCGAAATGCTAGAAGACCTCTTTAGAGGCACACAATTCACCGTAATCTGAAATAAAACTTCACACGAGTCGAAATGTGAAAAGCCCTCTTCGGAGGCCCGCTTCCCAACGAACAGGGAAAAAATAAAAGCCTCTTCCCAAAGGAAGAAACAAAAAGCCCTCTTCGGAGGCCCGCTTCCCCGTGTACAGGGAAAAAACAAAAACCCTCTCCCTAGAGGCACACACAAAAAAGCATTCTTCCCAGAGGCACAATCAAACAAAATCCCTCTTCGGAGGCACAAACAGGTCAAAGCCCTTTTTCGGAGGCCCACTTTACCGCATAGGAAAGTTCACTTGTCAAAAATAAAAGTGACTTTATCCGAAAGTGAAGTGTAAAAACTTCTCCAAAAAAAACAAAAAAAAAAGAAAGAGAAGACTTCTCCAATACGAGGCGCATTCTACTAAATCAGAAAAATATTTCCTTAAAATGGAAAAATTATTCTCTAAAGTACAGATGCAAGCCTCCTTCCAATGGAAAAGTTGTTCTCTAAAGAAAAAGTACAAGTCTTCTCGAAACAGAAGAGTTGTTCTCCAAAATTTTGCCAATGTGAAAGAGATTTCAATAAACCATGGTATGGGGGCAATATAATATAGTTACAAAAATGAAAGCAATGCTCAAGCAACATACCATAGGTTTACTGCAACATCACACAGAGAAAATAAAGAAACTCGTATGAAAAGGAAGAATAAATGCATTCTCAAATACAGACAGAAGTTTGTACAAGTAAAAGAATCATTTTATTCCATATTATGAAAATTTTATACATGTGCACGTTTCAAAACAAAAGAAGGCGGGGACCGGTACCCACACAATCTCCGGTCAACACAAGTCTTTATACATACAAGCAAAAAAGCAAAAAGTATAGGAGAAGAGAATCACTTCTTCTTCCTGCCACCTTTCGAGCCCTCACCTGGCCAGATGACTAACTTTTTGGGTCGGCTTGTGAGAGTAGGGGAAGAAAGAGGAAGGGGTACAATTGAACTTTCTTCTGCTTTCTCTTCGCCGACAGAAGCTTCTCTCTTTTTCATTGAAACTCCATGCTTCCCCTTCTTCCTTGAAGAAGACTCACTGCCCGGGGAGAAAAGTGCAGACAACTTTATGTCATCAGAAATAGTTTGCTCCGGGGTTCTTTCGCCTTCTTCAGGTTCTTCGGCGTTCTGTTCTTGAGAAATGACCGGGTCATCCAAGCCTTGAAGAGCTTCTATCTGCTCCTCTTGTGACCCCGATTGAGAACCGGAAAGGGGAGTAATCTGAAGAGGCGGAGAGTAAACAGCTGGAAGTGGGGAAGGGTGAACAACACTAGGCGCTTTCACTATAGGAGAAGAGAAGTTAAAGTCAGTATCTCTCATAAAAAGAGGAGAAAGTGGCGCGTCAAGATTTAAGTAATAATCAAAAAGTTCATCAAGCTCATGTGAAGTAAACATGCACTCCACTTGAGCAAGGTCAGCATTGAGGTTACCTGGAGAAGTAGGCTTTACTATGTCGACTTCAAAGTCCTACGCCTCAGTGCTTTCTTGAGTCTCATCTCCGGTGCGGGCGGTTGCACTTTCAATAACAGCTTGAGCAGGAGGTGGAGAATGGGAACTGGAGCCAACAATATCGATGTCAGCCGAAACCGAAGGTTGAACTGGGTCGGTTGAAGTTGCCTTCCCTAAATGTTCTCCTTCTGCAATTTCGGCTCTCTCTTTGGCAAGTTGCTCCTTTCCCTTGGCAAAAGCGGCACATGCATCATCATCTAGATAGTGTGCCATTAAATCTACTTCAACATATCCAGCTCCTCAAGGCATATCAAGTGCGGCTTCCCACACTTTGGCCAAAGTGATTTCGTACTCTGGTCCCAAAAATTTAAGGCTACCGCGCCCTCGAACACTATGAATGTAAAACTCGAATAGAGTGGAGCTGACTTCGGCTTTAGTTACCATATGAGATTCTTCGGCTACTGCTTTGCTGGCAATAGCTTCATCACGCTCCTTTTCAGCTTCATAAAGTTGAGCTTTTAGCGGTTCAATTTCCAAGTTCTGGGAGCTGGTTTTTTCTCGCAGTTGAGCAACGTCAGCTCGGTAGTTTTCTACAGCTTGCTGCTGTGCTTCAAATTTAGCTTTAGCATCTCTCTGTGTAGCGTGAGCATCTCTCACCTATTTTTGAAGCGCCTCTTCTCTTTGGGAATAGGAAGTGGAAGAAGTGGCAAGCTCTTCTTTAAGTTTTTCAACTTCCGCTTCAAGATTCTCGTTGTAAGCGGTAATACTCTTCATCTCTGCATCATGCTGATCTAGTGTTTTCTGCCACTCGGATTTGTCATTTTCCACGGTCAGCATGGCTTCGAGATTTGCGCGGTTTACTCTTTGAAGCTCGTCAACAAGTTTCTGCCAAACAGACATTCTCTCGATATCGAGTTTGATAGCATCAAGATTGCGCAACATGGCTTGCTTATCGATTGGGACCAACTCAAGGTCGAAACGCACTCCCTTTAAGCACCAGTGCGGAACCGACTTTGAAGAGTAGCCGGACCCTGCCCAACTTGATACGGGGGCCTACCGATGATTGTTGTGATATCGGCTCTTTGATGGGCAGGAGAGCTGGAAGGAATTTCCAAAGAGACGGGAGCAGCAGGTTTTTCAGAAATTTCAGATGTCGGTTTCTCACCAAGTCTGGCCCGTTTGCTCGGATCTTCAACGACATGACTTTTCCCTTTATCATCACGGGATTTTCATTTGTGGGAATCATCCTCTCTCTGAGAAGAGTCATGTCGTTCGTCCCTTCTCCCGTAGCGTTCTTCATAAGCACGCTTATCATGAGCTTTTCTCGCACCTATTTCTTCGTCGGTTTCCCAAGAAGCAGGAAGATACTTGTTGGGGTCATAAGATCCGCGTCTCCCATAACGATGGAAATCATCCTAGTAGGAGGCACTTCGTCCAATTGGAGAACCTAAAAATGAAGAAAAGATAAATTCAGAAATCTTCAAGGCAAGGAAGTTGAATGCATAAAAGTGCTGAAAAATCCTAAGTGTGTGTAACGTGCAAACTACGCATGTCAAGCTACGAACCACTCCTCGGTTGGGGGTAATGACGGATTTTACAACAAGTATCGACTCTTGGGCTGACGGAGTTTGTTGCAAGACAGATGTCGCTTCAACTACTGGAGAAATAACTTTAGTAGCAACGGTATCATCTTTAAAAAGCTCCTGTGAAGTGATCATCAAGTCGCTCAACCCCTCGAAAATGTCGTCACCATTGTGCCCGGTGGGACCCTTGCCCTCAGCTCCTTCATCAACAGTCTTCCCGGACTGGTGAGGAGGTTCCTCTTCCTCAATGACCGGGGCAAGTGCAAGTTTGCCGGACGACCCCGCAACGTCAAAAGAAGTGGAGCACTTCACCAGTGAAGCCTCAACAATATGTTCTTTCGGTGTAAGTTCTCCGACGGAAACAGAGGCATCTGATGTCTCTACTGGAGAATCAGGAACTTCATGAGGCTGGGTAGAAAGGGAAGGGCACAGAAGTCCGTATTGGTGAAGAAATTCGTCTTTTAGAAAAAATTTAATACTTCTTCCTCAACCGCCGCAGCACTTAATCTTTCAAAAGTCGGCTTGTGGATGGGATCTCTAGAGGGAGGAGGAAGTGCTGTAAAAGAAAAGAACGAAGTTAGCACTTAGCAACTCGGATCTCGAAATGCTCAAATGGAAAAGGTGGGAGTGAGCAATCTTACGTCCTACTCTCCAGATGGCGTAAAATCCTGGAGGGCGACGAACGAAGAATAATTTATTTAAGAACCCGTGGGCGCTTTTCGGAAGATCGACGATCAATCTACAGTTCCTGGCGCTTCTCACGAGTGTGATAGAGGGATGATCTTTGTTATTTGCGAATGTGCACAAGTAACAGATTTCTTCAAAACTCAAAAGACGATCAAGTGTCCTCCTGAACAGCACACAAAGTCATATTAGGATGGCATGGCCGTTGGGATGCAGTTGGAAAGGAGAGATAGTTAATCGGAGAAGGAGTCGTTGAAGAAAGTCATTAAAAGAAGGAATGGCACCACATAGGCACATCTGACGATTGACAGCGATAAAACCGAGAGGTGGCCTATCAGCATTATCGTTTGGCCCGGGAAGTAAAGCATCTGCTTCAGCAATACCAAACTGAATACGTAATTGGTTGAATGCCCGCTGACTCAGGGAAGTTGGAGTTCTTTCCAGAGGATTATCCAATGGATTGGCTATCGGGAAGACCCCTTCAGCTTGCTCTATTATCCTTTCTTGAGAAGACATTCTACACAAGGAACTGGATATTCAAATATGAAGGTGCACGTTTCCTAAATGTGTGAAGTGTTGTGCAAAACTAATAAAACGACAAGAAAATATAACTGAAATTGAACTAATATGCATTTGTCAATTCTAAAGTTTCAGGGCTTGTTGTTTTAAGTCCAAATACAAGTGCAGGGTTGATGCAAACAAATCAGTTTTAATTGATTAATGTTGCTTTGCTTTAATACTTCACTTGAGTTTGTCGATTCACAGCATTTCATATAATTTCTTTAAGTTGATTATCTTTTATCGACTAATCTGTCATTCGATGTGGGCGATCAGTGACAGTATATTCGTCCCATTTTTCTACAAATATTGTATTTAACAGGTTATTAGCGTTAGAGTTAATGAAATATGTAAAGAAGTACAACAAGTTTAAGCATGTTATCTCGGCAGTTCAAGTTGGGAATTCAATTCAGCAATGTCATGTTCATTCAAGTTGAAAGGAGTTCAAGGCAATGCAAAACAGGCTAAGTCCTAGGTCGTTCAAATGCATACGCGACCTACGACCTATGCCGCAAGAATTTAAGTCATCAATCTCCTAGGTCGCTCTGCTTTAAAGTTTCATGTCATTCCAACAAGTTCAAGACATAGAGCTTCAGGAAGAGGCGGTGCGAATTAGGCAATGTATTGGGTCGCTCAAGTGTACACACGACCTAAAGTTTAAGTCACAAGTATTGTAGGTCGCAAGTATGATAGGTCGCAAGTATGATAGGTCGCAAGTATGATAGGTCGCAAAAAGTTAGGTCGTAAGCAAGACAGGTCGTATAATTCACGATTAAACCGATAGGCCCAGGGCCTGTCCTCCACTCGAATGCAGTCACTTGTGCATCACCTCACAATCACCAGGAGCGCAACAATTTGACCTGGAATCCAATAACCCATCAACCCATTAAGAATCATCTCACATTCTCCAAACTCACAAACCGGTTAACTCGAGGCACCATAATCCACCATCTCCTCCTCAAATCGTCAAGGATCATCCAAAATCGAATTGAGCCACCTCAATTCCATCAGAAATTGATTGTCGCATGGTTTGCGATGGAACATAAAAATATGAAATTGGACCAGAGGTTAGAGACGGGAATCCAGAACTCGTGGTTTAATGGTGGTCGTGAATGGAACAAAGAACGGATTTACTTACGTGATGAAATTGCAAGGATGATCGGTGACCGGTAAGTTCAGGTTGGAAATTTCTTCAGTGGCGTCTTTGAAGGCTGAAGCAAGTAAGGAGGAAGAAACGACTTAGCAGATTATATAGGGGGAAAGAGAAAGGCGAATGGACACGCGAACTAACTTATCTCTTAGGTCGCTCACGACCTAGCAAAATTAAGTCGAAGCACACGACCTATGGCATAGGCGTATACTTCGAGGGGCAAATGTTAACTCCTCTATTCCACGGCTCAGCGACCTAAGGAATTATGCGACCTGAAAGAATTAAAGTATGAACGACCTAACGACTTAAAGGCCCCCAACGACCTAACGACTTAAAGGCCCCCAACGACCTAACGACCTAAAGATATCGTGACCTAGCGACCTAAGCTTATCAACGACCTAACCATCAACACAGGGTAACAGCATGTCACAACAAAGAGGCTTCGCGACTTAACGGGTTAAAGGTACAAGAGATCTGCAACCTAACAACCTATGGACTAAAGAGAGCTAGCGACCTAGTAGCTAAAGCGACCTAGCGACCTAGAAGATAAATGACCTAGCGACCTAGCGAGTTATCACAGAATGAGGCCGATTGTTTATAGGCTGCTCCCGACCTTAGGTCGCCAACCATCCTCCCCTAGGTCGCTCATGACCTAAACAACACCGAAGTAACTCCATATGCCGCTTCCTCCCTAGGTCGGTCATGACCTATGACTTGCTAGATTGTTCGAGGTGATCAAGTACACCCTACTTAAGCCGTAAATCGCTCCCACTAGGTCGCTCACGACATACGACCTATCCAAGGTCGCTCGCAACCTACGACCTAATTCAGAAAACTCTCTATAAATACCCACCCACTACGACTAGAAAAGGATCTTTTTTGCTCATTTCTGGAACACCGATACTCTAATGAATTCTCGACTCACTCGACACTTCAAACACGAAAGACATCTCGACGAACTTCAAGGGGAAATCTGACACATTCGACATGGATTCAAAGAGTTCTTCTACATCGGGGTTCTAGCTATTTGTCCTAACAGTGTTGTAATCAAAGATCATTGTAAAGTTGTAACTGATTCAGCAATAAAGAAGATTAAAGTGGACGTAGGCTTAACTTGAAGCCGGACCACTATAAAACTGATGTCTTTTTACTGCTTTCTCTGTGACTTCTCTACTTACTTCTAATTCCCGTATTGACGGATGGTGCTTTCATATAATCTCTACTTACATCATGGTGTTAGCGTTCAATTTTAAGCGTTAACACGATGTGTAGCTAAAGATTATGGTAGGATACTTCACTACTGCTGCTATTTTTAAAAGATATGTAGTGTAATATGTAGTGATTACACTGATATATAGTGGGACATGTGGAATATCATCTTCTATCCTAGGTATTAGTCTACAACCACTCTTTGGTGTATTGTTCTAAGTGTGATATATAGTGGGACATGTAGTTATCATTTTTTTTGGTATGTAAACGTGCAAGTCTGAATTACCCCCAATACAAAAATGCATGAATGCTATAAAAAATTGAACCAACACAAGAAGAAAATAAATTATGTTGCCACAACTAGCACATGCACTTATGTGTTTCTGTATGGGCTCAATAGGCATTTGCACATATACTTTTTTCTACATTTTTTACTTTCAAAAACCAAAAGGAGAATTAAATGACTGAGACACAAAAAATTATCTTGTTTAATATATATTTTCAAATAGTTTGAATACTACTTATTTTTGCTAATAGTTATCAAAATTGTTACAAATAGAAGTTTTATCTCTAATAATCATTGGAAAGGTCCAAAAGCATAACAATGTTTATCATTATGGGGAAATATCAGCATTTAAGTAAGAAAGAATAGTGTCATGCTGAGTATGAGAGAAGTGTAGACAAAATTAATAGAAACGCCCGACCAAGCATCGCAGCTTCTATTTCAATTCTACGCACTCCCCAGCCAACTATGCCAAACCCGTAAATCATAGTTGAATGTGAGTCTGTACCAACCACACTATCAGGAAAAAGTAGCCCTTTCTTTTCTTTTCACCAATTTTATCATATTTTTGCTTTTTGGTTCCAACTCTCAACCCTGCCATGGCAGGCTGATCTAAAGATAACATAATAAATAAAAAACTTAAACAAAAAAGAGGCCTTAGAAATAATAACAATTTTTTTTCATGAAGTATACCTTCCTCTTAGGAAATACATGAATACATAACCAAGAGATTCCAAATCATCACTCCTGCTCTGCTCTTCATTAATTAAAAGCATCCACCAATTTCAAGATGAGTATTGACAGGAGTAGTTGAATTAATTAAGGAAAGCATTGCATGTCAAACATACCACTTCCGAGATAGGTATTAACATTTGCATACCGTGCTATTCTTGTGAGATTCTTATTCTTCCTATTAATAAGGGTGAGCTTAGATACTTCAAAAAATAACAAATATTGCATGAATATAAACTTCTCTTGAGGGGAGAGTATATTTGGTTAAAACATATGCTGATGTTATATTAGAAGCACACATTTATTGCACCTGGACAATAACATTATCTCCATCTTCTATATTTTTCTTTACCGTTATGGATGTTAAGCCAAAGTTTATTTGTTTCTCATGTCAAGCAGCGACGTGGATATCAAGGTCAAAAAATAGTATGGACCATTATGAAAAAAGATTAAGGTCAAAATGATTCATTTAATCTGAATGGTATAAGGCAACAAAATTTACTAGAATTTTTTTAATACTTAGAAATAGGATAAAAAGCTTGAAGTCACCTGTTTGGTATATGCTTATGAGTTTGTAGATCCCTATACTTCTTCGCAAGTCCATAATCGATTATGTTAACCTGTCAAGCGGAGCAAAGTGCATAATGGTCAAAAGAGCAAGGTGCAATTCTAAAATAACTTAGTTTAAATATCATATCATAATTTACTTCTATTTGAGCAATCTCTGATTAGGGAACAGTAACAAGAAAGGGGATCATTGATTTGTTGGTGACTCAAAATTCTCACCCACAAACACACATAAAAAATAATAAATGGAAGATTTTAAGAAAATTGCAAACTAGTAAATCGATTCTTAAGATATTATCCGTTTCATATTAACTTTTACAAGACATAAACTTGCTTCTAACAAAATAATTGTGTAAGTTAATTTAATAATATAATGGCGATTTAAGTCAATTTCATTTCATAGACTACTAAAATTGAAAATAAGAAGAAATGCCTAAGAACATAAATGATGGATTCAGTTGTCAATGGGTGATGGTTTGGGAAAAACTTATCTGCCTCTTTCTCCAACTATTGCTAATTGCTAAAATCGCTTTCAACAGCTAAAATGAGTCTTCTATTAAACTATATTATAAACACTGCTCCCCAACTCGTTGGAGAGACATGTGAGTCAAAATGGAAATAAAATGCTTGATAAAATTATAAAGCATCAACTTCATTGAACTAAGTAGGAACATTGAGTTTGCAAGAGAACTGTATAGTAAGCATTATATGAATAGAGATAAAGTTTTGAGATTTATATTTAATGCGTAAAAGCACATTTATTTAATCATATTTTAGATATGATTCCCTCCATATGCAAGAGAATTGTATATTAAGTATTATGTGAATCATGTGTTCATTTTCTTGAATTCTATGTTGGTACAATTTAAGTGCTCACAGTTTCCATTTTAGCTCAAAAGGTGAATTGTCGCTTAAGAGATCATACAAAATGCTCAAATACAAAGATTTAATAAATTAAATGATGAGTACATACCTTAGAAACCTGAATAATTTAGGATGTACCCTTTTTTAGACGAAACACGGTTATGTTCTAACATAAAAACTAAGTAGGAACATTTGTTTGGACCGTGGTTCCAAATTCTTGGTTTAAACCTCCCACAAATCAATTAGCACTTTATAAATACAGTAAAAACTTGAATGTTAGTTCTTACATTAGTAAGTGGCTTAGAATAATTTCACTGTCATGTAGGGTTAATGTTGCTCACATTATTGAGAATCATAAATGAATTCACTTCCGAGCAGGAACATAACATTGTCCAATAATACTTTATATCAAATTTGTGATATCAGATATGACCTGAAGGTTCACTAGTAATTTTGAGTAATTGAACATTGCAGCATATAAATCAAGTACATATTTAAAGCCCAACAATTCTTTATATCCCATTGACTAGTTCATTTAACATTTGTTACATGACATTTGGTGCTTATTCGACAATAAGATAGAGAAGGGATTAGAGTTTATTTTGTTTGCTTTTGAAAGTTAGCAGACTTTACGAAGAAAGTATTCTAACAGTAAGAGGAAAAATCATATATTTTGAAGTTTGATATTTTTATAAGATGAGAAGTTACATTACAAGCAGTAAAATATGATTTCTATACTTCATCATCACACTTAAATAATAAATGGTACAACATTCACTCTATAACATATAAAACTTATTTGCAAATGTGTTTGATATAAATTCATTTGCATCCACTTTTGATTTAGAAACTTAAAATTTTAGAACTAACTAGTTATATAGGATAAGCAAGGTTATCCCATAAAAATTTGAATCACACAAAATAATTATTCTATATATAACCAATAAATACATTGTTTAATAGTAATGGATGCCAGTTCTATCTAGCCTAATAGTGAGTTATGCCATATAAATAAAAATAATTATCCATACAAAACTAATTCTTAACTCACCATAATATCATGGTACTTGGCATCAAGGTACACAGAGCAGCAGGCCCTTCCAAGCCCTATCTAAAGACCCACCAAAGTCTAACGCTGCTCCAACTAGCGATGTGGTCTTCCAAGCTACATACTCCATCATTCGGTTAGACTGGTCGATTGCTGCAGTGATAATGACTTGTTGAGGGTGAGGCATGACACTTAGTTGAGGCAAGATATGAGGTTGAGGCACATCGGCGGTATGAGGTTAAGGTGCTATTTGATGTTGACTAGGAGCTAGGGTTTTGATTTTATCATTCAAGAATGAGAATCGCTATTTTAAATTTCAGATCCAAAAGGAAACTTTCAAACTTTTCCTTTATTCTTTAGGGAAGAGAAGCTTAATAAAATCTGTGAAGTAATAAGCGGGAGAAAAGAAAAAATGAGCGGCCAAAGAAAAATTTCATCAAAGTTTTAATAAGTTACTCATGGGAACGCTTAGTAGCATAGTAGCAGCGTTTCTTTCTTTAATTTTGTTTTTCTATATTACTAGTAGTTCAACTTAAGCTTAAACGCTGCTAACTAATGCAACTATTGGTTAATTTTGTTGTAGTGTAGTAACATGCGCTATTATAATAATGTCTAAAATAAGATAAACTATTGAAATAGCGTTAAGGCATTACCCATATCCCCCTTAACACATTTTATTTATTCCCATAGTCTATATAGTACCGTAATCTCCCCCATACTAGGCGTCGTCAGATGGCACTCCATAGGTATGGTACAAAACAAACTCGTAGTGGTCTCGATAAGGTAGGTGACACGACACAACCAGGCTATGCCAAGGTAGATATATGAATTACACTTCCGGGCTGGTGGTTAGGCATAGCCGCTGCTACCGCCCACCTCGATCCACACTCCCAAAATCAAAGGTGCGCACCAAATCAATCACAAAGTAATTAAATGGCAATCAAAGAAATGAGTCCGATCGGAGGAGCTACCTCACTTGGCCCGTCAATTGCTCCTGTTTTAGCCACTTTAAGCTAACTCATGGGAGTCAGGTCAACGTATATACCTCAAATAGAATGTCATCAACCACCTAGTTTATTCTGAAATATCCGACGCGTACACAGTTGTTAAAGTGGTTTTCGGTATTTGTAGAGCGTATGACAATTACCGATCCCGGTATTTTCAAATGGTTTATATTCATATCAAAACATATTCATTTCAAAACCATATAAATCCAATATCATTATTCTTTAAAATAATATTCTTTTCCAAAGTTGTAGCACTTTCAAATTTATAACTTAACTATAACACTTTGAAAACATAACATTTTAAAAACCGTAACACCCTAAAAATGTAACCTTTAAAACATAACATTTCGAAAATGTAATTTTTTTAGAAATCATAACATTTCGAAAATATAACTTTTTAGAAATAATAGCATTTTACAAATATAACCTTAAGAATCATAGCATTACGAATGTATAACCTTTTAGAAATCATAGCATTTTGGAAATGTAATACTTCATACTATAAAAGTTTATATAATCAAAATATTATATATACTTACAATTTTAATATGGTTATTTTATAATTTCTATTTTATTATACAAAATTATTTATTTGGACACTAAATAAACTATGATTCTAGTTAAATAAAATTACTACTATAATATCCAATTTTTAGCTAAAATTCCTTATATTAAGTTAAAAGTACGTTATTAACTTAAATTTTATTATTACAGTAAAGAATTTTTTTACTTATTATTCAAAATATACCATTACATTAATTAACACTTATATTACTAAGTTAGAAAAATTTATATTATTAAGTCAAATTAGATTATAAATTTAACTAACTTAGATTTTATATTATAAATTAAATCTCAAACTACATTTTAAACAATTATTGACTTATAAAATTTTAACACATAGAACATAAATATATAAATTTTCTAAATCACTAAATTAAATTTAAGTTAAAGTTCATATATTTAAAATCCAAAATACTTCATAACTTTTAGAAATTTATTTAAAACCAACCACGGAGTCTATATAAAATTTTCTAACATAGGGTCAAGTAAATACGGATATATATCATTTCAATCCGAATTTATTAAATTCCCAGGTTTATATCATTTCAAATCCGCAATCCCAAGTCAAATAGAAATCACTCAAGCCTATCATTTCAACCCATAACGATTTTTCCTTAATTTAAAAATCATTCGGGTATGTATCATTTCAATCCATAGTGAGGGAAGTTGTAATATGAGAACATAATATGAAATAAATAGAACAATATATAGCATATCATGACATGTGATCATAATAGGTAAAACATCATATTAGATAACATAATATAAGCATATGTGAAATCTCTATCTTGCATAAACATATCAATACAATCCAAATAACGTCGATTCACCAAAAATACAAGTATGCAGTCAAGAGTGATTACTCACCATCCTTAGATAAAGAAAATTATTCCAAACAAAACACAACAACTTTGAATAAGCACGACAATAACGAACCAGCTTGAGTGGGAGGAGAATCCAAATCCAAATCCAAAGCTTAGAAGAATAAATAAATAAAAATGTAAATAAATAAATTTACATAGATAAAATAAAAGTTTAATTCTTTTATAAAACACAAGAAAAGGGATAGCCTAAAAGGTAACAAGGCTTGGTCTAGATGGGGTTTGGCTTGGCCACTCTTGGCTTTGGGTTCAGCCTATAGCTTGGGAAGTGATTCGGCCATATTGATGTGTGAAGGCTCAGCTAGCCTAGACATAGGGAAATGGATACAAGGCTTGGCCTAAGGAAATACAAAGTCTAAAGGTCACGGCCATAGTGATATTTGGGTTCTACCATACAAGGTTTGGGCTAGATTTGGCTCGGCTCGGCCAGGCTCACTGTAATAACCTGTATATTTGTACCATTTAAATTGACAATAATCCACACATGTCAATTTAAATAGTCAAAACACGAATCACTAATGGAGTATATATAAATGAGAATCATCACTGAATCACGGAAATGTAACATCACAGAATAGTGCAGCGGAAATACAACATAGTCATAAGAGTAGTTCATGAAGCTACCCATAAATACAACAATGTCTCAAATAAAAAGAAGTAGAACAACACAGAATTCTAGTAGTCCAAATAGAAAGAGAAATACTGATAAGATAAAGATAATGATAGTCTTCGGTCTTCATCTCCAAGTAGAACAACAACAGCAATCCTCAGTCTGATCCGAGCATAAGCATAAACAACCACTCGAATCAGGACATATATTCTTATACAAATAGTATGGTTCAAAATTCAAAATAGCAATAACTCAAAGATGAATGGAATAACATCTTTCAGGCTCCGTTAAACTATTTATACATAGCAGTGTACGGCAAATAGATAATGTCTAACAGCAAAGTAAAATATCAAAATAGTGTTAAGGCATTACCATTGTCCCCCTTAACACATTTTATATAGCATTATACACTATGCAGCACTGTAAACTCCACCATAAACTAGTGGGATATCAGGGAGTACTCCATAGGTATAATACAAAACAAAATCGTAGTGGCCGCATATATGGGAATACAAGTATGACAAGGCACGTGAGACAATACCCAAGATAGTGAAACTATCGTTTTCCTGATCCGGACTGGTGAGAACGCAACGATCGCAACACCACGAAACAACACTCCAATTCAAGGGTGCACACCAATCAATATCAAGTATTGAGTAGTTTACGAAGAAGTGTGATCGCTCGAGGTAGCTAATCCTATTTGGCCCGGCACGGCTCCTATTTTAGTCATTTCCAATTTGACACAAGTGTCAAGCCTATCAATTATCGTTCTCTTTCTTCAGTCATCACGTACGTCATTCCAACCACTTTATTCTGAATCACACTCCGCGTATAGTTATCAAAGTGGTTTTCCGTTTAAACAGTGAGAATGTCCCTAACCGATTTCAGTCTCATTAATAACCTTCGAATTTATTTCGCCGATTGGTCGTTTAATAAATTTCAAAACCAAATCAAATTCAATTAAAATTTGTAAATCATTATTTCATTCGTCTTTCTAAACCAATTTCAAAAATTTGCGTTTCATAGCTTCCCAATTTCATTTCAAAATTCTTTAATTCAATTTAAAATTTTGGTTTAAAAAATTCAAGTATGCACTTAAGTTCATATAAATTTCATTCCATAATCAATAAAAATAAACTTAATTTAACGTTCAAATCGATTTAAAATCATTTATCAATTTCATTAGATATTCATTAAATTAATTTATCGTTTAAGAACAATTTCTATTAAATTTCCAATTCATTAAATTAATTCCTTAAGTTCAACTTTATTATATCAAGCTTACAAATTTAATTTAAATTAAATTTGTCAAATCCAATGCTTTAAATTACAAGTCTTTCATTTGTTTCAATAAAATGCTTTTTATTTCTTGTTTAAAGAAATTCAATTTCGTTTATTTATTACCTTAGTTACAATTTCAAAACTCAATTAATAAGCAACTTAGTTTCACTTATTCAAGAGGTTCAATTTCATTTAATAAAGAATTC
Organism: Allium cepa; assembly: GCA_030765085.1. NCBI lineage: Eukaryota > Viridiplantae > Streptophyta > Magnoliopsida > Asparagales > Amaryllidaceae > Allium > Allium cepa. Next base: position 364,440,055 of record CM060942.1, read on the forward strand.
GATTTAATTTAATTATTAAACAATTCAATCTCATTAAATTATCTAATAATCTCAAACATTAATCATTAACTAATTTCAAAAAATTATTAATAATTTCAAAACTTAATTATTAATAATTTCAAAACTTAATTACTAATAATTTCAAAACTTAATTATTAATAATTCCAAATTTAATTATTAAATAGGTAAATTTTAAACAATGTTCTTTCGTCAATTACTACGTTAATATTTTGTCCAGATTTCAAATACTCACATTTTCCTTTCATTTAAATTCAAATTCCCATTTATTTCAAAACCTTATTATTATTCAAATAAATCTTTATTTTATTTAAATAAAATAATTGACCAATCGGGTTTAATTTAATTTTCTATCCTAAGTCAAGTTATTTGGGTATTTATCATTTCCACCTGATTCCATTCCAATTCAAAAATCAAACATAGCAAAGGGAACTTCCGGTGTGATAACTGGGATGGTGTCAAAGTAAATAAATAAGCAATAGCATCCGTACATAACAATTCAACAATTTATTTAAATAATCCTGAAATAATCGTATTAATTTACATTTGTTATTTATGCAAATTAATATAATTATTTCTAGAAGCTACGCTACCATTTAATGTAGATTAATGATTATTCCACTAATTATTTATACGGTTTTCGTTTGTCATTCAATTTCAATTTTATACTACAACAATTAATCCAATATACATTCAATGGTTCAAAGTGTAATTAGCACTATCCTATATGTCAATTAATTTAACAATTAAAAAGGGTAATTTAACTCATTAAATTTAACATATAAATCAGTTTTAAAATTGTTAACTATCCTATATCAATTTCAATCTACTTTAACAATAAAAAATAACATCCAATTTCAACATCACATAGCAATCATTCATCAGCCAAAACTTGTATAAGAATATAAGTCGTGAAAATTTATTTTACCCTTCGTGGATAAAGAAATTGACGGCGAAGTAGAAAGAAGCACGAGTGAATTCGGAACAATACGAACAACGGACATTGCAAATATCGATAAAAGAGAGATGATATTAATTCAATGAATGTCATATATAATTTATAAATTATATAGATGCACTTACCGATGACGGAGAAAGAACGAAAGCTGAAAATCAATGCTGCCGCAAAAAGAAGCTCAATGGGTTGCTTCTGCACACAACAAGCAAAGAAAAAGTGGTTACTAATTTCGGCCACCAAAATAGATATTTGCGTAAATATTCTTCTACAATGTCTAAAAGCTATTTTCCAATCTCAGTTTCATTTTTTTTATATAAACAGCCAAGACTTCACAGAGACCAAAATGAATTGCCTTCCACAACTCAACTGTACACTTCCCTCACCCTCCCTTCAGTAAGACATACAACACACAGCTCTCTTCACGACACACGCAACATACACATTTATTTGTTCTTTTTTTTTTTTTTACAACCGAGAATTGTACACAACCGCCTACGCATGAACACCACCATGCACCCAACATGTACACGCATAGCATCACCCATTCTTTTTTTTTAAAACAAGTCCAAGAATCAAAAAAACATTCCAACTCTAGCTGCAATTGCAAAAGCAACTCTCCTTCATCACAGGCCATGTTGCGCCTTGCCCATCACACTCACACATCCTTCACCCACCCCTCTGCATGCTATAACATGCACACACTTTTCCCCTTTTTTTTTACAACAGCCCTGAACTTCCAAAAGAGTGCAGATTCCCATTATCATGCATGCACCCCCCTGCAGCACGCAACTCATATATGCAGATTCACTTCATATACGGCACACACCGCTTCTTTATTGACATACGCGCCAAAACATGCACACGGTGCACATACGTGCACGTGGAGTAGTTTAGGGAGGAGCGGTGCTGAGGTAGCTTCGGTGGAGGAAATGGAGAGGGAGAGTAAGTATGGGTGTGTGTTCAACTGGAAGGTGAGTTTACGGTTTTGAGTAGAAGTGAGGTGGAGGGGTGGTGAATGGAGAGGGTGTGTGGGAGTTCGGCCTTTACTCTCTTTTTACTTATTTTTATTCACAGAATGAAGTCTGAGAAGGAGAAAAAGGAAAGGGGTGTATTACCTTGAAAGATTTCGAGATGGGAAGAATGAAACAGTGAACGGTACGTCTCTTACTTTATATTTTATTAATTTAGTAGCAATCAATATTTTATTGAACTCCAAAACGTAATGTACATTCCCAAGCCAACTACTAGCTTCCAACCACCACCATAAATGCATCAGCTGAATTTCTTTTCAAATTTTCTTTTGTAAATGGGTTAATGAATTTGGGCTGAAATTTGTTAACCGGTCCATCCGGAACGGTTAAATTAACGCGGCTATTTTTACGTCGGCCTTCAATTTGCATGAATGAGTATACCGTTTTGATCATGCGACGATGTGCTTCCAATGGTACATAGATAATTGCGATACGACAGTTTTATAAAAACTCGAATTTACGCCGCTTAAATTGTACGATTTGCAAAACAATTTAAACGGAACAGGCGATGACAGTTTTTGATGAAACAAATTACATCATCTTGCCCAGAATAATTTTTACAACATAACTGTGTAAAAATATTAGGATTTGAAAGATAAATTTTACGCAGCTTTATATGCACTGATATACAGTAAAACGCGAACAAAATTTATTGTAATATTTTTCGATGAAACTTTTTCTATATTCATATCTAACTGGACGCATCTTATAATTAAAGTTTGGACATTATTTGAGATCGTTTATAAATTTCAAAATTTTATATTGAAACGATGGATTTTAAAATTTTAAATTGGGTCAGAAATTCAGGGTCGTTACAATCTCCCCTACTCAAAACTTTTCGTCCTCGAAAAGGAACAAGACGAGTGAAGTAGTAATAAAGTAAGAAGAAAAGTCAAGATAGACTTTAAGAAATTTGAATTATACCTGAAAATAGTAATTCGAGGTTTAAATCCCCAATAATATCCTCAGTTTCCCATGAGCAATCTCTCTCATCTGCACTCCATTGGACTTTGACGAGATTTACCGACTTCCTTCTAAGTTGCTTTGTCTCACGATCGACTATCCGAAGCGGCTTTCGCTCAATAGTCATGTCAGGCTCAAACTATCTCTTCCAACCGAGCAGTGGGAATGGGCATAGATGGATTGCGCACAAGTTTGCGAAGATGTGAGAATGGAACACGTTGTGCACACCGGCTAACTTCTCTTGTAATGCAACTCTATATGCCAATGTTCCTACACTTTCCATAATCTCAAACGGACCAACAAATCTCGGAGCTAGCTTTCCTTTCCTTCCAAATCAAACAATATTCTTCAAAGGCGACACTTTCAGAAATACTTTGCCTCCTACGCCGAATTCCAGATCTCTTCTCCTTCTGTCAACGTAGCTCTTCTATCTATCCTGCGCCGTCTTTATCTTCTACCTGATTTCTTCGACTTTTTAGAAGCTTCCATAACTATTTCTAGACCAAGCACTAATCAATCTTCGCACTCAATCCAAAAAGCTAGCGATTTGCACGGCCGTCCATATAAAGCTTCAAACGGTGCCATGCCAATGCTTGCCTAATTTATAAAGGATAATTAATTCAAATTTAAATATACTTATTCAAATTTGAAATTAGATTTCTTTACCTGGTAACTATTATTATAAGTGAATTCGACCAAATGAAGATGGTCTTCCCAGGATCCACCAAAGTCAATAATACAAGCTCGGAGAAGGTATTCCAAAATTTGATTCACCCTATCAGTTAGGCCATCTGTCTGAGGATGATAAGCTGTGCTCAGATTGTGACGACCGCCCATGACTCCTGCACCCAACAAGGAAATTATGCGCTGAAAAGTGTGCCAGGCCGCCATAGACGATCATCAGGGTAAGGTAAACACATAATAGTCTATCGTATTACTCACTACGCATGGATAAAATACGATAGAAAGTATACATAGTGAAGCTCTATAGAACAGAATCCATCATATAAACTCATAATAGTTTGGTACAACAATCTAAAAAGTCAATACATCAAGCCTCACTACATGACACTCAGAGAATCATACAAACAGCGGAACATCCAGTATATATAGTAAGAAAACAATATGCAAAAGCCTCCAGCTCGTCTTCGTCATCGACAGCGTTAGTCACTAAGAACAGCACCTGTCACCTGCTACCTAGTCTGCCCATCCCAACATGGATGAACATCCCAAGGTAATAAGAGTTAAACATAAAACCATGAGTCAGACAAAAGTCTTAGTGAGCAGTAAATCAACTATCAAACATACCAAAAGAGCATAAAGGGTAAAAAGGAATAGGAACTCAACCATCCCACTCCACCTCTTTCTACAGTGATAGCCTCCAGACACACAAAGCAGAAACAAACATAATAAACCATACATTTAAAATAAAGCTATTATCACTCGAGTCAAGGTCGGTATTTTTCGAGTACAGACCCCCAAGGCCTAAACCAAGATCAGGTAAGCACCCTGAAAACATCGCTCTTGGCCCAAGTGACGATACAACCAAAACATCCAAACATCCATGACTCTCGCTATCACTGTTATCATTGCTTCAATGTCACCGTTAATTGAATGACCGGCTCAATATTTCATCCGTCCGTCAAGGGCTAATGGTAACCCCGGTTCTAGACATTACTCCGCACGTCGTCGCAGCCCGTGCCTAGGACTATCGAATCTGCCCAGAGTACTAACACGTCATCGTGACCCATGCCTGGGACGTCGTCGTGACCCGTCCCAACGTACTCTTGCTTTGAGCATGCTAGAACCTTCAATAACGATGAAATCCAAGCCTTCTAGTCATCCTCCTCGATGACTATTCTCAAACTTGCCCAAGCTACTTCTCGAGCCCACCATTATCCACAAACTCGAACCATATCACCGAGTTGTCAACATGCTTGGGATGATCCCGTCTGGATTAAACCAAGGCTATCTCACATCATGCTGTGCTTCCTCGTATTATAGCAAAGTCCCATCTCAACATCATCATCAAATCTATCCATATGAGCTTTCTCATCCGCTTCATATGCCACAAGCAGCTTTCCTTATTCAGGAGCCTTTCCACTTAGCTTTTGAATCATCTTCGACCGACTTGTCCATCTTAAATCCATAAATAAACTAACTTCTATCAATCAATCATTAATCCAAACAATCAACCATTCAAACAAGATCTAAGTAAACAATTATAACAATAATGGCAATTTCGTAAATAAAGAGTCCAAATCTAACAAACATGAATTCTAAGTCATATCTTGTTGAATGAACTAGCATAGGTTAACATATAATAAAATGGATATCAAAACTTTATTAATGATAGATCTACATGCAGACTTAAGGAAAATGCATGAAATTACTATCTTTTAACACACAAACAAGCCACCGATCCAATATACTCCTTTGGGTCCGTGTGAGAGATAACTACCACTCACCGAATCACTTAAACACTTCAAAAGCTACCAACTCAAGATCTGGACAGCAAAGGATCTAGCTTGATCCAACAAGATTTCCCTTCAAACGATGAAATCTCTCTTCAATGGATGGAGATCTTCAACTTTGGCTCTTGAATCTTCGATTTGATCTTCAATTAAGATGGATGGAAGCACAAGATTAAAGTGGAGAAAAAGAAGTGAAGAAGTGTCGTAGTCGAGCTCTCAAAATAGCAGCACTTCGTCGCTCCAAAATCCAGTGCCAAAAAGTGAACCAAAGCCGTGTATTTATAGGCAGAAATTTAGGTCGCTCGAATTTAGGTCGGTCGCTCTTAGGTCGGTCACGACCTAACGACCTAACTATATTGCCGACCTAACGACCCAACAGTTTAGGCACTCACGCGACCTAACTCTAAGTCGTTTCGCGACCTAACAAAAGTCACGACCCAACACACACACACGGCTTAGTACGCACACGACCTAACACTCAACGCAACTGTGCAACCTAATGGCTTAACGACCTAACACAGGTGCCGACCTAACAAAACAGACCACCTACGACCTAACAAACCCAACGACCTACCTTAGGTCGTTCAATGACCTAACTATATTGCCGACCTAATGCATAGCCGACCTAACTAAACACACGGCCAAGCGATCACGACCTAGCTTCCTTAGGTCATTAACTCGCTTCGCCCTTTTAGGTTGCTTACTCCACTAAGTCGCTAACATCTATAGGTCGGTCAAACTCTATAGGTCGGTCAAGTCTATAAGTCGGTCAAGTCTATAGGTCGCTCAATACCCTAGGTCGCTAGCTTCCCCTAACTCGCTCACACAACCTAACTCTGGATGACTTAAACAATACTAACGACCTAATGACAATTATTCTACGATTTATCGACACGTAAAATGCGGGTCGTTACATTCTCTCCCCCTTAGGAGTTTCGCCCCCGAAATTCCAAACAATCAAGAGCAATCAAAGATTATTCTGCATGCCTACCATCCATAACAATCAACAAACCATGCATCCAATTACTAGCCTAGCATGCAGAATTCTAAGACTAGAACAAGTTACAAATTCATGAGATGTCACGACACCTTAGGGCCATACCTTGAAGAGTTCAGGATGAGCTGCCTTCATCCTCTCTTCCTCCTCCCATGTACAGTCGTTAACATCTTCACTCCATTGTACCTTGAGCAACTTGACTACCTTCCTCCTAAGCTGTTTCGTGTAGTTTCCATAACACGAAGCGGTTTACGAGGTCTTCTAACAACTGGATCAACTTCCAAATCTTCATAGCTATCAACCGAAACCACTGTACTTGGGTCGTGCACATACTTCCGTAGATATGATACATGAAAAACATTGTGCACACCCGACATCTTTTCTGGTAATTCCAACTTATAAGCGAGCTTTCCAATTCGCTCGACGATCAGGAATGGTCCAACAAATCTCGGAGTCAACTTTCCTTTCTTCCCGAATCGAATAACATTCTTCGGTGGAGAAATCTTCACAAAAACCATATCACCTACGTCGAAATCCAAATCCTTACGACGCTTATCGGCATAACTTTTCTGACGGTCTTGGGCTGCCTTCATTCGTCGCCGAATGGTCTCTATACAATCCGAAGTCTGTCGGATCATTTCTGGCCCAAGTATCAATTTTTCTCCAGTTTCCAACCAACATGTCGGAGAGTTACACGGTCTTCCATACAATGCTTCATACGGTGCTATACCAATACTTGACTGGTAACTGTTATTATATGCAAATTCCACCAAATGAAGATGATCTTCCCATGATCCTCCGAATTCTAAAACACATGCTCTAAGGAGATCTTCCAAAACTCTATCGACTCTCTCGGTCTGACCATCTGTTTGGGGGTGATAAGCTGTACTCAAACACAACTCGGTCCCCAAAACTTCTTGGAAGCTCTTCCAAAATCCACTAGTGAACAATGGGTCTCGATCGCTCACTATACTCTTCGAAATACCATGGAATCTAACAATCCACTTAACATACAACTCAGCCAATTTCGATGCAGTCCTAGTTGATCGAACAGGAATGAATCTTGCACTCTTAGTCAAACGATCTATGATGACCCAAATCCCTTCATTTCCTGCCCTGGTTCTAGGTAACCCATCGATAAAATCCATCGATATTTGCTCCCACTTCCATGTAGGAACTTCTAATGGCTGAAGCAATCCACTTGGCTTCTTCTGTTCAGCTTTTACCAACTGGCAGTTCATACATTTGGAAATAAAATTTCCAACATCCTTCTTCATACCTTCCCAGTAATAGGTTCTCTTCATATTCCGATACATCTTATTCCCTCCTGGATGAATTGTCAACTTCGAGTGATGACTTTCCTTAAGAACTTCATCTCTCAATCCATCTATATCGGGAACAACTAGTCTTCCTTGCTTCCGAAGCCAACCCTCTCGATCGACTACGAATCCTTTATCCTTCTCTGGGTCTGATCCAGATTCCAAATCTCGGATAATCCTGACAAGCTTATCGTCTCGCTTTTGGCTCTCACCAATTCTTTCCACAAGAGTAGGTCTTATCGATAAGTTTGCCAACATCTCAGGTTCTAATTCACATCTAGGCCTGAAGTCAAATCCAGCTAAATACTCGAGACTCTTCCATTCTAAAAACATGGCTCCCAATCCTGCATGTCTTCGACTTAACGCATCTGCCACTGCGTTACCTTTTCCTGGGGTATAGGCTATACCAAAATCATATGATGCTAAAAACTCTAGCCATCGTTGCTGTCGAAGATTCAAATCTTTTTGGAAGAAGATATACTTCAACGACTTATGATCTGTAAACAACTCAAATTGAACTCCCAATAGATAATGTCTCCACATCTTCAGAGCAAATACAATCGCCGCTAACTCCAAATCATGGGTAGGATAATTCCTTTCATGCGGCTTCAGTTGTCGTCTTGCATACGCAACAACTTTATCTTTTTGCATTAGCACTGCTCCAAGTCCAGTACCACATGCATCGGTGTAAACCACCATCTCATCATTCCCACTTGGAATAGTCAAAACAGGAGCACTTGTTAATAGCTCTTTCAGGATTCCGAAAGCTTGCTCACACTTAGCATCCCATCTGAATACTTGGTTCTTTTTCGTCAATCATGTTAATGGTGCAGCTATCTTGGAAAAGTCTTTGATAAACCGACGATAATATCCTGCTAATCCAAGGAAACTTCTCACATCAGATGCATTCTTAGGTCTAACCCAATCCTGGATTGCTGCCACCTTGGCGGGTTCAACCGCTATTCCACTTCCAGAGATAACATGGCCTAAGAATCTCACTTCGCTCTTCCAGAAGTGACACTTCGAAAACTTAGCCCTCAGCTGTTGTTTTCGCAAGATCTCCAAAACAATACGCAAGTGCGTCTTGTGCTCTTCCTCTGTTCTGGAATAAATCAGAATATCATCCACGAACACAAGTACGAACTTGTTCAACTGATCTCTGAACACTCTATTCATAAGGTCCACAAAATATGCTGGTGCATTGGTCAATCCAAACGGCATTACCAGCCACTCATAGAATCCGGATGGTGTCCTAAAAGCAGTCTTTGGAACACTATCCTTTGCCACTCTCAACTGGTGAAATCCCGTTGCCAGATCCATCTGAGAAAACATCTTAGCTTCGTGAAGCTGATCAAACAAGTCATCTATTCTCGGCAATGGATACTTGTTCTTTTTAGTCACTTTATTCAGCTCACGATAATCCACACACAGCCTCAACGATCCATCCGCTTTGGTTGCAAACACAACTGGTGCACCCCACTCGGACACACTACGCGGAATGAATCCTTTCTGTAAAAGTTCATCAACTTGCACCTTCAACTCTTGTTGTTTCCTCGGCGCCATCCGCCTAAGAGGCATCACAACGGGTCTGGCTCCTTCAACTAGATCGATACGAAACTCGATCTCCCTATGCGGCGTAACCCTTTGACCTCGTCAAAGACATCCTCAAATCCATTCACAATAGGCACCGATGACAGTCCATCCCGTGGAAGAACCAGCGAATACATGAAGCTCATGAGGACGCCTTCCTCATGCTTACATCGTATCACAACCTTTCGCCTCTCCACATTCTCGACTATCACCTCAAGCCACTCACAATCAACCTTTGCCGCATACTTCCTAAGCCAGTCCATACCCAAAATAATTCCGAACCCCGCAAAGTTCAGAACAAAACAATCACAAACAAAAGAGCAATCATGACTCAATACCACTAGACCACGGCATACCATACACAAACAAGACGAACCCCCAACTGGATTAGTCACAACCAATGGTCTATCAACAATATCCGATTCCAAACCCAACCGGTCTACAAGTTTATTACAAACAAAAGAATGCGACGCTCCAGTATCAAACAACACCCTAACTGGAACACCACAAATGGAAAGAATACCTTGAACCACCACACTCTTTCCTTTCTCTTCCGCCATAGGAGCTTTCGAAGACGATGGCACAGCCCCCAAAGCATAAGCTTGCACAATCTGCTTGTCCATCCTCGGTTCCGGACAATTCTTCTTGAAATGCCCCGGTTTGTCACAGTTGTGGCACTTCGCCGGCACTCTCGGTTTCTTACAATCTCTGGAGAGATGACCCTTCTGCTGACAGTTGTAGTAGGTCACTTCGCCCTTCGGCTTCTTTTGGCCATCCTTACCTTTCTGCTGCTGCTGCTTTCTCTTCTTGCTTCCACTTTGCTCCTTGGTCACAGCAACAACAGATCCTTCTTTAGGAAACAAATTCTCATGCCTGAGAGCCTTCTCCACAAGCTTCTCAAAAGGATCGTCCAGATGATCCACCAACTGCCTCCCAAGATAACTGTCCAAGCCTATCACAAACTTATCATTCTTCTGATAAGGAGAGTCAATATATGATCGAGCATACTTGGACAAAGCTTCAAACTCCGAAACATACTCAAGAACTGGTCTTCCACCTTGCTTGAGCTCCACAAACTTCTTAAACAGAACAGATTTCTGAGCTGTAGAAATGAACTTAGCTTTAAATCTAGCTTGGAATTGCACCCAAGTGATCTCTTCCTCTGGAATATCAATGGTGACAGAGTTCCACCAATCAGAAGCTCTTCCTTGAAGCTGTCTTGATGCAAGCTTCCTCTTAGTTGCATCCTCAACTCCCAAATCACCAAAGATCCTTCTACAAGCATCTATCCATCTCTGGACTTCTATGGTTGATTCTGTTCCCAAGAAAACCTTTCCTCCAAGAGCAGTATAGTCTTTACACAACTTAGCAAAATCCACTGGTTTTGGAGTTTGAACCTGAACTCCAACATCTACTGATGGCCCCGGAGCTGGCATTCTTCTTATGATCGAAGTCATCATGGCCTCAAACATAGCAGCATAATCAGCAACTCCCTCCGAAGCACGGCCTCCTCTAGCAGCTGGTCTCCCTCTTCGACTCATTCCTAATATCTATAAAAAGAATGATTAGAACACCTTGAGAAACAACTACATAAGGAGTTCAAATCCTTCTAAGCTACTATATTATATATAGTAATCATCCATCAAAATATAATTTCGTCTCTCATAAGTAGTTACGTCAACGAGCGTTGGCTAAAATTGATTAACCAAAGCTCTGATACCAAATGTGACGACCGCCCATGACTCCTGCACCCAACAAGGAAATTATGCGCTGAAAAGTGTGCCAGGCCCCCATGGACGATCATCAGGGTAAGGTAAACACAGAATAGTCTATCGTATTACTCGCAGCGCATGGATAAAATACGATAGAAAGTATACATAGTGAAGCTCTATAGAACAGAATCCATCATATAAACTCATAATAGTTCGGTACAACAATCTAAAAAGTCAATACATCAAGCCTCACTACATGACACTCAGAGAATCATACAAACAGCGGAACATCCAGTACATGTAGTAAGAAAACAATATGCAAAAGCCTCCAGCTCGTCTTCGTCATCGACAGCGTTAGTCACTAAGAACAGTACCTGTCACCTGCTACCTAGTCTGCCCATCCCAACATGGATGAACATCCCAAGGTAATAAGAGTTAAACATAAAACCTTGAGTCATACAAAAGTCTTAGTGAGCAGTAAATCAACTATCAAACATACCAAAAGAGCATAAAGGGTAAAAAGGAATAGGAACTCAACCATCCCACTCCACCTCTTTCTACAGTGATAGCCCCCAAACACACAAAGCAGAAACAAACATAATAAATCATACATTTAAAATAAAGCTATTATCACTCGAGTCAAGGTCGGTATTTTCCGAGTACAGACCCCCAAGGCCTAAACCAAGATCAGATAAGCACCCTGAAAACATCGCTCTTGGCCCAAGTGACGATACAACCAAAACATCCAAACATCCATGACTCTGGCTATCACTGTTATCATTGCTTCAATATCACCGTTAATTGAATGACCGGCTCATTATTTCATCCGTCCGTCAAGGGCTAATGGTAACCCCGGTTCTAGACATTACTCCGTACGTCGTCGCAGCCCGTGCCTAGGACTATCGAATCTGCCCAGAGTACTAACACGTCATCGTGACCCGTGCCTGGGACGTCGTCGTGACCCGTCCCAACGTACTCTTGCTTTAAGCATGCTAGACCCTTCAATAACGATGAAATCCAAGCCTTCTAGTCATCCTCCTCGATGACTATTCTCAAACTTGCCCAAGCTACTTCTCGAGCCCACCATTATCCACAAACTCGAACCATATCACCGAGTTATCAACATGCTTGGGATGATCCCGTCTGGATTAAACCAAGGCTATCTCACATCATGCTTTGCTTCCTCGTATTATAGCAAAGTCCCATCTCAACATCATCATCAAATCTATCCATATGAGCTTTCTCATCCGCTTCATATGCCACAAGAAGCTTTCCTTATTCAAGAGCCTTTCCACTTAGCTTTTGAATCATCTTCGACCAACTTGTCCATCTCAAATCCATAAATCAACTAACTTCTATCAATCAATCAAATCAATCATTAATCCAAACAATCAACCATTCAAACAAGATCTAAGTAAACAATTATAACAATAATGGCAATTTCGTAAATAAAGAGTCCAAATCTAACAAACATGAATTCTAAGTCATATCTTGTTGAATGAACTAGCATAGGTTAACATATAATAAAATAGATATCAAAACTTTATTAACGATAGATCTACATGCAGACTTAAGGAAAGTGCATGAAATTACTATCTTTTAACACACAAACAAGCTACCGATCCAATATACTCCTTTGGGTCCGTGTGAGAGATAACTACCACTCACCGAATCACCTAAACACTTCAAAAGCTACCAACTCCAGATCTGGACAGCAAAGGATCTAGCTTGATCCAACAAGATTTCCCTTCAAACGATGAAATCTCTTTAATGGATGGAGATCTTCAACTTTGGATCTTGAATCTTCGATTTGATCTTCAATTAAGATGGACGGAAGCACAAGATTAAAGTGGAGAAAAAGAAGTGAAGAAGTGTCGTAGTCGAGCTCTCAAAATAGCAGCACTTCGTCGCTCCAAAATCCAGTGCCAAAAAGTGAACCAAAGCCGTGTATTTATAGGAAGAAATTTAGGTCGCTCGAATTTAGGTCGGTCGCTCTTAGGTCAGTCACGACCTAACGACCTAACTATATTGCCTACCTAACGACCCAACAGCTTAGGCACTCACGCGACCTAACTCTAAGTCGTTCCGCGACCTAACAAAATTCACGACCCAACACACACACACGGCTTAGTACGCACACGACCTAACACTCAATGCAACTGCGCAACCTAATGGCTTAACGACCTAACACAGGTGCCGACCTAACGAAACAGACCACCTACGACCTAACAAACCCAACGACCTACCTTAGGTCGTTCAACGACCTAAATATATTGCCGACCTAACGCATAGCCGACCTAACTAAACACACGGCCAAGCGATCATTAACTCGCTTCCTTAGGTCATTAACTCGCTTCGCCCTCTTAGGTTGCTTACTCCACTAAGTCGCTAACATCTATAGGTCGGTCAAACTCTATAGGTCGGCTAAGTCTATAAGTCGGTCAAGTCTATAGGTCGCTCAATACCCTAGGTCGCTAGCTTCCCCTAACTCGCTCACACGACCTAACTCTGGATGACTTAAACAATACTAACAACCTAATGACAATTATTCTACGATTTATCGACACTTAAAATACGGGTCATTACACAGATTCAGTTTGGTGCCCAAAGTATCTTGAAATGCTTTCCAGAATTTGCTGGTGAAAATAGGATCTCGTTCGCATACGATACTGGACGGTACACCATGAAGTTTGACAACTTCTCTCATGTATATCTCGGCCAAACCCGAAGCAGTACGAGTGGACTTGATTGGAATAAAATGAGCGGATTTCGTCAGTCTATCGACAATCACCCAAATGCTTTCGTTACCCTTTCTAGTCCTTGGCAGTCCGTCAATAAAGTACATAGAAATCTGCTCCCACTTCCAACCTGGAATCTCTAGTGGTTGAAGCAAACCAGCTGTCTTTCTATGGTCCGCTTTAACTTGTTGGCAAGTTGTGCATCTGCTAATATAGGTAGAAATATCACACTTCATCCCACTCCACCAATATAACTTCTTCATATTCTGATACATTTTAGTGACAACGGGATGAAACGCAAGCGAAGATTGATGGTTTTCTTTCAGCACTTCCTGTCTTAGACCATAACATTAGGGACACAAATGCGATTATTAATTCTCAAGACTCCATTACTATCAACGTATGCTCCCAATTTATTGTCAGCATTTCCAACTCTTCCAAGAACTATTTATTTGATGCGATAAAGCAAAGTGTCCTCGTATTGTTTGGCTATAATACGATCCATAAGAGCTGGGGAGACGACTAGCTGGAATAACATCCCTTTAACCAGATTACAACATGCCATTGCTTGGTTTCTGCTCAAAGCATCAACTATGGCGTTTGCTTTCCCTGGAGTGTAATTAATATCAAGATCATATGCAGCTAAAAATTCGAGCCATCGGACTTGTCTCTGATTCAAATCCTTTTGTGAGAAAATATATCTCAAAATGACTTATGGTCAGTGAATAACTCGAATTTGGTTCCCAATAGATAGTGCCTCCATAGCTTAAGAGAAAATACAACCGCAAGAAGCTCCAAATCGTGAGTTGCGTAATTTGCTTCATATGTCTTTAACTAACGACCCGCATAGGCAATAACCTTTCCTTTTTGCATCAAAACTGATCCTAATCCATCGTGGCAGTCATCCGTATGACGGTCAATCCTTCACTACCATCAATAATTTTAAGAACTAGGGAAGATGTCAATCTTCGCTTCATCTCATTGAAAGCTGCTTAGCACTTTTCACTCCAAATAAATTTTATTTCTGGTCAGTGCGGTAAGTGGTGCGGCAATACAATCAAAGTTTTCTATAAATCTACGATAATAGCCAGCCAAACCTAAGAAACTGCGGATATCCGTAGGAGTTTTGAGAGTCTCCCAATCCTGCAAATTCCAAGAATTCAAATTTAGATATTGATAAGTTGTTTAGATAAAATTGACAAGTAAGAATAGAACTTACATTGATTACGGCGATTTTAGCTGGATCGACCGAAATCCCATTCTCCGAAACATTATGGCCAAGAAAGCGAACTTCATCTCTCCAAAAGTGGCATTTCGAAAACTTGGCTTTAAGCTGATGTTTGCGAAGAGTTTAAAGTACAAAAGCTAAATGTGGCCTATGCTCTTTCTCATCTTTAGAGAAGACGAGAATGTCATCGATGAAAACAAGAATGAACTTGTTAAGAACATCCCGGAAAACTCTATTCATTAAGTCGATGAAATAAGCTGGAGCATTTGTGAGGCCGAACGGCATAACTAGGCATTCATAGAAACCGTTTTCAGTGTGGAATGCTGTTTTAGGAATACTATCCTCAGCGGTTCTGAGTTGGTGAAAGAGGGTAGCATAATCAAGTTGGGAGAAAACTTTAGCTCCATGAGGCTGGTCGAAAAGATCGTTGATGCGGGGCATCGGATACCTGTTCTTGTGTGTGAGCTTGCTTAGCTCTCTATAGTCCACACACATTTTGAGAGAGCCATCGGATTTTGTGACAAATACAACTGCAGCACCACATTCTGAATGACTGCGTCGATTCAAGCCTTTAGAAAATAAATCTTCAATTTGAACATTCAATTCTACCTTTTCTTTAGGAGCCATTCTCCTAGAAGGGAGAACTACTGGTCGTGCACCAGGGATAAGATCAATGCGGAATTCGATTTCCTACGGAGGTGGTAGAGAATTGACTTCTCCAAACACATCAGAAAAGAATTGAACAACTGGAGTGGAGCTAAGTTCATTTGGATGAGAGTCAAGAGAAAATATAAAACTCCCAGCACATTCTTGAGGCGATTTGCCTTTAATAACTAAAGGCAAGATCTTGTCGTCGATAAGAGAGATGGTTCGAGCTTTGCATGAGATAACGGCTTCGAACTTCCATAGCCAATCAATACCTAATAGGGTATCGAATGCTTCGAATCCATGTACAAAGAAATCCCAAGTAAAACGATGCATGCCATACATAAGTGTGACATATTTGCAAACCATTTTGAGGTTAGTGGGCCCTCTAATAGGGTTAGATACACATAAGAAGGTAGATGCAAGAATAGGTTTCAATCCAAGTTTGTTACATAAATCAATAAATATGAAACTATGTGTTGCTCCGGTGTCAAATAGAACTCTAACAGGTGAAGAATGCAACATAAAAGTACTCCGTAAAGTACGTTGATTATCTGGAACTTCTGGGGCAAGTGTGGAAATAGAAAAAACTCCAGATGGGGTACCTCTCTTCTGTTTTGGGATGTCTTTCTTAAAGTGTCCTGGCTGTAAGCAAATGTGACAGACATCTCTCTTGGCCATCTGAGTCGGTGGCGGAATAGTTGCACCCTTTGGGGATGGGCAACTACTGGCATAGTGACCTTTCTGGTTGCAGTTGAAGCAGGTGATAGAGGAGATGTCTATGGGCTTCTTCTAAGAATAGCCAAGCCCGGATTTCTTCTGCCAGTTCTTCTTCTGTTGCTCAAAATTTGGCTTCCTCTTCCCATTCTGACTAGAGGATGGCTGAGTAACTGGAGCCTTAGTGACTGGTGTTCCCTTTGGCTTTCCCTCATATCGACGAGCAAAATCCCTCAACTCGGTGAAAGTTCCACGGACATGAACTGTAAGGAGTTCATAATACTCTAGACGTGCTCCATGTATGAATTTCTCATTCATCAGCAGAGGTGTGTCAATCAAGCCAGGTCCGAACTTAGAGAGTTCGTTAAACTTTCTTTCATACTCAAAGAAAGTCATATTGTCGTGCTTGAGGTCCATAAATGATTGACAAAGCTGGGCATTTCAGGCTGCTGGCATCCACTGAGCCGTAAAGGAATCCCTATTTACAAATGATGATAAGATGAGTCAAAATTTAACGAGATAAAAGGAATTTTATTTAGATTAAATTTAGATAGATTACTACCTAAACTGGGCCGAAGTGATGGTTTCCTCATCAGTACGAGAAGTGACTTACTCCCACCGATCCTGTGCAGCATCCTCAAGCTGCCAAGTGGCCAAGTTACGCTTCTGAGCCTCTATGGTCTCCAAGCCAGTAATGATCCTCTCCAAACTCTTTAACCATTGTTGTGCTTCGATGATACTCTCGGAGCCAGTAAATTTGACTCTGCCAAGCTGAGTGCACTCCTTGCTATGAGTGGAGAATTTAACCGCGGGAGCTGGGGCACGTGGTTTGGGAGCATTACCCCTACCCCTGCCTAGCATTTCTTCTGGTAGCCATCCAGGAATACCAAAAATGATTTTAGAATCAAAGATAGAGATTATGGAACTTAAAGAAATTCAAATCGAATGAATTCAATAAGAAAAATGGAACCAAAGGATATGGATTCCGACATGATTCTCCTCATTCTAGGGTATGGTTACCCTATATCTAATGAGCCTAAACTCCACAGACTAAGGTTTTCGGGAACCAATGCTCTGATACGAACTGTAACAACCCATATATTTGTACCATTTAAATTGACAATAATCCACACATGTCAATTTAAATAGTTCAAAACACGAATTATTAATGGAGTATATATATAAATGAGAATCATCACAGAATCACAGAAATATAACATCACAGAATAGTGCAGCGGAAATACAACATAGTCATAAGAATAGTTCATGAAGCTACCCATAAATACAACAATGTCTCAAATAAAAAGAAGTAGAACAACATAGAAGTCTAATAGTCCAAATAGAAAGAGCAATACTGATAAGATAAAGATAATGATAGTCTTCGGTCTTCAGCTCCAAGTAGAACACCAATAGCAATCCTCAGTCTGATCCGAGCATAAGCATAAACAAACACTCGAATCAGGACATATATTCTTATACAGATAATATGGTTCAAAATTCAAAATAATAATAACTCAAAGATGAATGGAATAACATCTTTCAGGATCCGTTAAACTATTTATACATAGTAGTGTACGGTAAATAAATAATGTCTAACAGTAAAGTAAAATATCAAAATATTGTTAAGGCCCTACCATTGTCCCCCTTAACACATTTTATATAGCATTATAGACAATACAGCACTATAAACTCCACCGTAAACTAGTGGGATATCAGGGAGTTCTCCATAGGTTTAATACAAAACAAAATCGTAGTGGTCGCGTATATGGGAATACAAGAATGAAAAGGCACATGAGGCAATACCCAAGATAGTGAACTACCGTTTGCCTGATCCGGACCGGTAAGATCGCATCGCCGCAACGATCGCAACACCGTGAAACAACACTCCAATTCATGGGAGCGCACCAATCAATACCAAGTAATGAGTACTTTATGAAGAAGTGTGTTCGCTCGAGGTAGCTAACCCCATTTGGCCCGGCACGGCTCCGGTTTTAGTCATTTCCAATTTGACACAAGTGTCAAGGCTATCCATTATCGTTCTCTTTCTTCAGTCATCACGTACGTCATTCCAACCACTTCATTCTGGATCACACTCCGCGTATAGTTATTAAAGTGGTTTTCGGTTTAGACAGTGAGTATGTCCCTAACCGATTCCGATCTCTTTAATAACCTTCGAATTTATTTCGCCAATTGGTCGTTTAATAAATTTCAAAACCAAATCAAATTCAATTAAAATCTGTAAACCATTATTTCAAATGTCTTTCTAAAATAATTTCCAAAATTTACGTTTCATAACTTCCTAATTTCATTTCAAAATTCTTTAATTCAATTTCAAATTTTGGTTTAAACAATTCAAGTATGCACTTAAGTTCATATATAAGTTTCATTCCATAATCGATAAAAATAAACTTAATTTAACGTTCAAATCGATTTAACCTCATTTATCAGTTTCATTAGATATTCATTAAATTAATTTATCATTCAAGAACAATTTCTATTAAATTTACAATTCATTAAATTAATTCCTTAAGTTCAACTTTATTATATCAAAGCTTAAAAAATTTAATTTAAATTTAATTTGTCAAATCCAATGCTTTAAATTACATGTCTTTCATTTGTTTCAATAAAACGCTTTTTATTTCTTGTTTAAAGAAATTGAATTTCATTTATTTATTACCTTATTTACAATTTCAAAACTCAACTAATAAGTAACTTTGTTTCACTTATTCAAGAGGTTCGATTTCATTTAATAAAGAATTCGATTTTATTTAGTTATTAAACAATTCAATCTCATTAAATTATCAAATAATCTCAAATCTTAATCATTGACTTATTTCAAAACTTAATTATTAATAATTTCAAAACTTAATTATTAATAATTCAAAAACTTAATTAATAATAATTTCAAAACTTAATTATTAATAATTACAAATTTAATTATTAAATAATTATATTTTAAATAATGTTCTTTCGTCAATTACTACGTTAATATTTTGTTCAGATTTCAAATATTCACATTTTCCTGTCATTTAAATTCAAATTCCCATTTATTTCAAAACCTTATTATTATTCGAATAAAATCTTTATTTTATTTAAATCAAATTATTGACCAATCGGGTTTAATTCAATTTTCTATCCTAAGTCAAGTTATTTGGGTATTTATCATTTCCACCCGATTCCATTTCGATTCAAAAATCAAACATAGCAAAGGGAACTTGCAGTGTGATAACTGGGATGGCGTCAAAGTAAATAAACAAGCAATAGCATCCATATATAACAATTCAACAATTTATTTAAATAATCCCGAAATAATCGTATTAATTTACATTTGTTATTTATGCAAATTAATATAATTATTTCTAGAATCTACACTATCATTTCATGTAGATTAAAGGTTATTCCGCTAATTATTTATACGGTTTTTCACTTGTCATTCAATTTCAATTTTATAGTACAACAATTAATCCAATATACGTTCAATGGTTCAAAGTATAATTAGAACTATCCTATATGTCAATTAATTTAACAATTAAAATGGGTAATTTAACTCATTAAATTTAACATATAAATCATTTTTAAAATTGTTAACTACCTATATCAATTTCAATCTACTTTAACAATAACAAATAACATCCAGTTTCAACATCACATAACAATCATTCATCAGCCAAAACTTGTATAAGAATATAAGTCGTGAAAATTTATTTCACCTTTCGTGGATAAAGAAATTGACGACGAAGCAAAAAGAAGCACGAATGAAGTCGGAACAATAAGAACAACAGACACTACAAATATCGATAAAAGAGAGACGATATTAATTCAGCGAACGTCATATATAATTTACAAATTATATAGATGCACTTACCGATGACGGAGAAAGAACGAAAGCTGAAAATCGATGCCGCCGCAAAAAGAAGCTCAATCGGTTGCTTCTGCACACAACAAGCAAAGAAAAAGTGGTTACTAATTTCGGGCACCAAAATAGATATTTGCGTGAATATTCTTCTGCAATATCTAAAAGCTATTTTCCAATCTCAGTTTCATTTTTTTATATAAACAGCCAAGACTTCACAAAGACCAAAATGAATTGTCATCCACAACTAAACTATACACTTCCCTCACCCTCCCTTCAGCAAGACATACAACATGCATCTCTCTTCACAACACACGCAACATACACATTTCTTTCTTCTTTTGCTTCTTTTTTTTTTACAATCGAGAATGGTACACAACCGCCCACGCATGAACACCACCACGCACCCACCATGTACACACACCGCATCACCCATTCTTTTTTTTAAACAAGGCCAAGACTCAAAAAAAACGTTCCAACTACAACTGCAATTGCAAACACAACTCTCCTTCATCACAGGCCATGCTGCACCTTGCCCATCACACTCATGCATCCTTCACTCTCCCCTCTGCATGCTATAACACGCACGCACTTTGCCCCTTTTTTTTTACAACAGCCGTGACCTTCCAAAAGAGTGCAGATTCCCATTATCATGCATGCAACCCCCCTCCCCTCCCGCAGCACGCAACTCATATATGCAGATTCACTTCATACACGGCACGCACCGCTTCTTTATTGACATACGCGCCAAAATATGCACATGGGTGCACGCATGTACGCGCGGAGGAGTTAAGGGAGGAGTGGTGCTGAGGTGGCTTCAGTAGAGGCAATGGAGAGGGAGAGTAAGTGTGGGTGCGTGTTCAACTGGAAGGTGAGTTTGCGGTTTTGAGTAGAAGTGAGGTGGAGGGGTGGTGAATGGAAAGGGTGTGCTAGAGTTTCGGCCTTTGCTCTCTTTTTACCTTTTTTTATTCATAGAATGAAGACTGAGAAGAAAAAAAAGGAAGAGGGGTGTATTACCTGGAAAGATTTCAAGATGGGAAGAATGAAATAGTGAGCGGTACGTCTCTTACTTTGTATTTTATAAATTTAGTAGCAATCAATATTTTATTGAACTCCCAAACGTCATGCACATTCCCAAGCCAACTACTAGCTTCCACCACCAGCTTAAATGCATCGGCTGAATTTCTTTTCAAGTTTTCTTTTTTAAACGGATTAATGAATTTGGGCTGAAATTTGTTTAACCGGTCCGTCCGGAACCGTTAAATTAACCGACTATTTTTACGTCGGACTCCAATTTGCACGAATGAGTATACTGTTTTGATCAGTGTGACGATGCGCTTTCAACGGTACACAGATAATTGCGATACGACAGTTTTATAAAAACTCGAATTTACGCCGCTTAAATTGCACGATTTGCAAAACTATTTAAACGGAACAGGCGATGACAGTTTTGGACGAAACGAATTACATCATCTTGACCAGAATAATTTTTACAACATAACTGTGTAAAAATATTAGGATTTGAAAGATAATTTTTTTGCAACTTTATATGCACTGATATGCAGTAAAACGCGAACGAAATTTAATGTAATATTTTTCGATGAAACTTTCTCTATATTCATATCTAATTGGACGCATATTATAAATATAGTTTGGACGTTAATTGAGATCGTTTATAAATTTCAAAATTTTATATTAAAACGATGGATTTTAAAATTTTAAATTGGGTCGGAAATTCAGGGTCGTTACATTCACGGTAAGAGGAAGGCAAAAGTTAGGGTTTAGCTTGGGCTAAGGATAATACAAGAGGGCAAAGGGTTTGGCTAGGGTTTTCAGAAGGGGAAGAGTGGATGGTGGCCGAAGCAATGAAAGAGAAAGGGGTGCAGGTGGTTCGGCCTAGGGTTTGAGAAGCGGTGGAGTTTGAGTTGTTTTGCCTAGGCTTCTGTCACGGCTATGGTTTGGCAATCACGACTAGGGTTTGGATGAGGAAGAGGTCGGTCAAAGGAGAGGTGAGAAGGAGGAGAAGGAGAAAGCAAGGGATGGCTGAAATTTAGGAGGATGAAGGAAGAAAAATTAGAAAAACTTTTGGAGAAAACAAAAATATGAGAAGGAGAAGGGGAACTCACAGTAAATTGTTTCTGAGTAGGAGATGAGAATGAGAAAGAGGAAGTCAAAAATAAAGTTTTGTATGTTCAATTTTTCAACTGATGACTTCTCATATCTAGTGACTATTCAGATGACTCGTTGCCTCCTAGCCCATTAGTCAAAGCCCAACAACAAAATAAACAAGCTAAATTCTAAATCAGTATAGCCCAAAATCCAAGCACAATTATGAAAATAAAATATGAAAATAATTGTGTGTAATACGTTGAAAACTTCAATTTTTGAGAAGTAAAAATAAGAATTTAACGAAATGAAAAGCGGAAAAAAGATTAGAATCAATTCCAGCTTCGTAAAGAAAAGAATAAAAATTACTCACACTTAAAATTTTCAACAGGAAGTCAAACTTTGACCATAGTTTACTAAAATTTAAAATTTTAGAAATATCGTTATTTTATTAAATTTGGAAAAATAATTTACATCAAATCCCAAAAGTATATCTTAAAATTCCAAATTTAACAATTTTAAAGTAATTAAAATCAATGTTTCATGTAAAAATTCCATTTAAAATATTTACTGAATTTACAGGTTGTTACACAACTAATATAGTAAAAGATGATAATT
This sequence comes from Allium cepa, assembly GCA_030765085.1. Lineage (NCBI taxonomy): Eukaryota > Viridiplantae > Streptophyta > Magnoliopsida > Asparagales > Amaryllidaceae > Allium > Allium cepa. The sequence goes on from CM060942.1 coordinate 364,463,022, forward strand.
GTAGAATATTAATGCAATAAGATGTAAACAAATGTTAACTATGTCCATAGAGTAATGTCTGATTAAATAATAAGATTGAAATCTAATTAAATCAATTTGTTAGAATTAGAATATAATTAATTGGAATTGAATGTAATTAAATATTGTGGTTAACGTAAGAAAAGACATCAATTGTAGAAAATTATGATAACAAGATAGAAACCTATGTTAATAATTTCATAAGGAAGTGGTTGGTTTAATAGTTGGAGTGTAAATCGAAATAAAAGAATAAAAATGAATAAGTTTAGTAAAGGAGTAAACATATGTTAATTTAACTGAAATATTTGGTAGCTGAAAGATTGGTTGTAGAGACGAGAAACTATTATTCAGTAAGAAATGTATAATTGCTGTTTGTATCCAATAGTGTATAAATATGTTTAAATTACTATTAGATAGGAAATAATTATTCTAATTCTCATTAAATTCATTTAGTCCATTTTGAAACATAATCAACTGAAATTGAGGTAATTGACAATTTTCAATTAATAAGAGAGAGAATACTAAATTGTAAATTAACAGGTGTGATTAAAAGTAGCTTATGTTTGTGAAAATATAAGGAAAGTTTGTTTAATGAAAAGAACATTTACATCAAATAAAATGAATGTTTCATTTGAGAATGTAGGTTTAATTTAATTAAAATAAAGAATAGAATGATTGGTTTTAAAGGAAGAAATATTTATTTGAACCGTGTTTTAGCTTATAGATTGATTACAAGAATAGGAAAATAATCCATTTCAGTAAGTTATTTATTACTCTTGTGTATAAACAACAATTTATAAATGTGTTTAAATAAACAATTGTTCTATTTTCATCCATTTTCTTTGTCTGTTATGAAATTTAACTTTGTAAGTAATTGCGTTTAATGTAATTCAAAATTTTCAATTAAAAGGAAAGAAAACGTTGACTGCAATTAATAGATTTAATCAAAGAAATGCACGTTTTGCGTTAAATAAAAAGGGTGTTTTAATGGAAATATAAGATCATTTTAGGAAAATCAAAGTGAACGTTTTCATTTTTAAGGTAAGTATAAATTTTTTATTATTCGTAGACAAAACCTAAATGCGTACAACTTTGAATATTATTTGAGTTAATGAAGTTAATTTGACTACGTTTCAAAAAAATTGAATTTCAAAAGGTTTTGCGATGTGCATGATCCCTTCTTTTCTTTTGTTATTAATTGTTGCATGAACGTTTTAAAATAGTTACCTTATTATTAATACATGTTCCGTCCATTTCTTCTTCTATTTAATAGCTGAGCCTAAACTTTTAGGTTGTATTTAATTCTTGCCACCTCATTTTCACGTATACAAAATTTTACTTTCCTTTGTTTTGCGAACTTTTCCATTCCTACATACATTTCCTTATGCATTATTAATGCCTAGAGCTTATAAAATAAAACGTGACATTTATTTTTGTCCCTCGACCCTTATTTCCTAATTATAAATACCTACTGCTTATTTCTTCATTAGCGTTTGAAGAAAAACAATGCTTTGTAATGCTTATTGTCTGGCTATGCACAAATGACTGACGGTTCAAGATGAAATAATTCACCAAATTGCCAAGTATATCCGATAAATTTTAACTAGGGAAAGTTCAAAGTGAAATATCTACTTATCCTCGATATAGCATTATTTCCATATGAATTGTGTGATATTACACTTTGCGTGGGGGGGACATATATCGTCATTCATGTGGGGGATTGTTAGAGACTTTTATAATATGAATGAGATATTGTTCCACATTGCTAAATATAAGTTAGCATTCATGTTTATATACTATTTCCCTCAAACCCATATTGTCCCTTAGGGTTAGGTAATTTTGTGCGAGGGGGAGAACTTGTATGACTGTGAACTAACGCGCGTGCCGCCGTCCGCCTGTACCGAAATAGGCCAAGTGTGAGTGCGGGTCCAATAAGAGTGGACTGTGTTATAGTTTTGCTACACCGAAGCAGATAGTTTTCTATGGTTTAAATTCAAATAGAAGCGACTAGTGGATTTGAATGAAAATGCTCGTTGCGGAGTGTCTGAACGGATGCGACTGTTGCAAACCGTGACAAATTTTGGCTGTTGCAAATGAAGAGACGCGACTGTTGCAAACCGCTACAGTTTTTGGCTCGTTGCAAATGAAGAGACGCGATTGTTGTAAATCACAACCGTTTTTGGCCTTTGCAGACGAAGAGATGTGGCTGTCCCCAATAGACATAACTGTTGGGAACTAGCCTATAAAAGGAGAAGGAAACTTGATAGGTTGTATACTCCGAATTTTCTCTTTTCCCTTCTCATTTCTGAATTTCTATAATCCTTGCGCTTCCGCATATCACACAAAATCACAATCTCAAGCAGATCATGTCCGTTGTATCTTGTGAGACTTGGAATAAAGTCTTAAGGAAAGTGTTACGGCAAGCCTCGGATGAAATTTTTTTTCGTCATCCGGTTAGATTTCGGTTTACTTATATATTTATATACATCGTTCTACAATCTTTCCGTTTCAACGTTGTGTTGTTTCCGCGAAGTAGTACAACGCTTGTTTATCGCAATAGTTTAACACAACAATTTGTTGTTGTTATTGCTGTAGTGTGTTGTTGTAAATTAATTACAACATAGTTATTGTTCAAAATTACTAATACAGATTTTTAAAGTAATGGAAATCTAATTTGTAAACTTGTGTGATGAGTTTATAACGTATTGATCCATGTTTTGGTATACTTGCGTAATAACAAGTGGTGGATGTGATATATTGTGAGCATTGCGATATCGTTGTTTGAATATTATATGTAAAGTGAATGTTATATTATTGTATGTAAAATATTATTGCTTGAATCGATGAATTTTATACATTTCACTTTTTGAAATTTCAATTCAATAATAGCATATAGGATAAAGAGGTAGGTTGAAATCAATTGAAATGTCTATTTAATTTTACGAAAAGGTCGTATATATTTTGCTACATTTAAGAAAAGTTGTAAAACACATTCCGTACAACCTAAAAACACTTGTCGTTGTAACTGTAACATTGTTTTTTGCAACATCTATAAAATGTTGTAAAAGATGCCAACCCTAATGCAATTTGGTCTGATACTAAGTTTGCAAAAACGTTGCGAAACTCATATAGTGATGTTTATTGATAATGTAATAGGGTATATTTATTGTAGTGTATTTTGATGATTTTTTCATTCAATATTTGCAGAAATAAGAGAGCTTTTAAAATGCCCCATGTAGACATGTTAATGCTAAGCCCTCAGAGAGAGTACAAACAGCAAATAACGGTGGCGACAAGACCGAACTAAAGAAAACAATATTGATTAATACTTTTTAATGAAGAATCAAAAGGCATCCTCCTAAAGCAAGTTTTCGTACGATTTTCAATACTATAATTAACCACATTTTCTGTATTTAAAACTAAGGATTATTTTCTATACTATGTTAATTCGTATATTATCAAAGTGTTGAAGTTAAATAAAAATATTGTAGTTATCTTTATGATTAGTCCAAAATATAAAGTGAGATTAGTCTAAGCAGATGTTAGCCAAGTGTCTTAGGTTGGTGACAAATAGTCTACATTACTTGCCAATGTTAAATGCTTATATATCTTATAGGCATGTCTATGTGATTATGTTTGGAATTTTATTTGTTTTCCTACCTAATTTGAGATGTACTAGATGGTTGGGGCTCGATTCATGCATCTACATTAAAAAATCATTACAACCACCCAGATCAACTAACAATAGTAGTTTCTGCCTTACTTTTCCTTACCATGCTCTGGACTAATCTAGCATCAGAATTAATGTTTAAAAACCATCCATTGATTATTTAAGGTGGGAAATATATTTAAAAAGAAGATATCGATCTTCAACTTGAATTTCTAGAATGCATAAAGGTGTAAGATTTTGTCAAAGTTACACATCACGGCCTAAATTTTTTGAAAACTTGACGGCAAAATCTTATAGCCAAAATGCTATGCAAATATTATCGTTGTGTATAAATATTTCTTGACATCACTAAAGAAGCAAGAAGGTTTCAAAACTGAATTTTGAGTCGAAATAAAAGAAAAACATATTTACTTCGAAATCTGATCAATATCATGACATCGCTTAGTTCAACGATCCCACTCAATGGCTTTAGTATCTTATAGTAATATATTTGTAAAAACTTCGGTAATGTTTGGTTTAAAATAAGTTTGTGTTTTCCGTTTTCAAATTTGTGTGCGTGAGGGAGTGAAGAAGTTGGAACATCCTAGTCAATTCAACAATGGGAATAAGTGACATGAGAAAATAGATGTTGATATTTTTCGAAAGGCGAAAAATAGAAAAAATCATTTTCAATTTTATATGTTAAAACCGTTTCTCAAATAGACTGTTTTCTAACCGCTTCCTTTCTTCCATGTATTTCGAAGTACACATTGAAAATGCAAAATACAAAATTCAATGTTCAAACCAAACACTACCTTTACTTCATCTTTAGAAATACCATTTATTACTTATAGCAATGTCCAAATCTATAGAGGAATAAAACACATATTGACTTGATTTTAGAGTAGTTAGTTTGAATTCATATATATATCATTGTGGTCTATTTAAAAATTTTGTTTTTTCTATCTCTATGGATTGTAAATATTTGTTGACAATGTATAGAATAATACACATGAGTTTATTATGATTATTTTTACTTAAGCTGAACTGAATACTTGAGTTGAGCTATTTACAAATTATGACAGATTATTCCTGTATTAATTAACATTTCATAGGACAAATTTCTGTTTAGATTCTCAGATTTGTACTTGTGCATTTATAATTAGAATTAAAACTTTTCTTTCGGTTAACTTATAATTATATCTCATATTTCTAATGGTAGCGTTATTTGATTTCCAAGTTAGCTTTTGCTACCGATACATGCCATCAGTTCTACTACTTATTGTTTAGGGACCTCGGATCATAGTCGAGATATTTATAAGAAACATAATAAAGAAAATGTTATTCGTAACATCAGAAAAGCGTCACGAAATTGTTATTTAGTAACGTCACAGAAGCGTTACTAAACCATATACACAAATTGCTAATAATAACATTACAAAAACATACGAAACTGTTACAGTTATGTTGCAAATTGAAACAACAACAAACCATCACCGGTACGTCACAAACATTGCTAAAAGTAGTACTTGTGTGGTTAACAAATAAGCAATAAAAAGCATACCGATTATATTTGTCTAAGTCCAGTGCAAACTGTTTCCTTGAAATAGAATTGCTCCCTTAATGGCGATGAATGGACGACGAGTAACTGTCTTCCAAGGTGAAATGGACTGATCTATGTAATGCTACGCTGACAGTTGTAGAGCAACGACGAACTCAAGAGATATTTTAAGAACAAAGGTTGGAGAAGAAAGGAAAAAATTCAGTGATCTGTTTCTGATTTCGTTCTATCTATATATAGGCACAGGAAGGTTCCTATTCGGTAACAAGCACCTGTTTGAATGGTTGAGACTGTTGGAATGGTTGAGACTGTTGGAAAGGTTGCGACCCTTTACCAATAACGTGACTGTTTGTATTATTACTGTTAGAAGCGAATATGAACAAAGAAAACAAAAATTGTCTATTCTGAAAACATCCAACCGCAAAGTACTAAGTGCCTCTAATATGCCTCAAACGCATATTCGCCCACGCCGTGGGTACGGATGCGGGCGCGGGTTTAGGCCGGGTCGTGGGCGCATTCCCATGCGGGACGGTGTGTTGCACCATCCACTAAGATTGTGATGCCCCACCTCTATACTCACAATAACAAAGGTTATTATAAGGAATAACATCTGCTATTGCGAAGAATAAGGATTGTTAGAAGCGACCATCCGTAAATTATGCCTTAGACCAAATCTAAAATGAAACCACGGTGGTTTAAGAAAAATTCAAAACAACTCATAATAGCAACAACACAGATAAGTATAATCACATATCATATATAGCGGAAGACAAGTCTGGATACATGTTACAACACTCGATGGTTCACATGAACCAAATGTACATATACATGCCATCAACGTACATGAGATGGGAATCAAACACCAAAAGTAGCACCTCGAAGCCTAAACAAAAGATGAGCTGAAATCCCAAAAGCTGAAGCAGCAACTAAATCAGAGATAGCGATTATCCTGAAATAAATCGGTTTGACCCGAGTATTATTTAAAAGAAAATAATAAACGGATCAGTCTAATTTAAACTTAGAAATGAGTTGCAACATAAAAAACACCAAAGCAAGATAATCATAACCTAGAATGAGACTATTCAGCATAAATAATCAACATTGTTTAAATGAAGAAATCTCATTAAACACCATCAAAATCAACTCTCAAATTCACAATTGAATTAAAACAGCAATACACAAAATTATAATCTCGGATGAGACTATACACAAAATTATAATCTCGAATGACACTATACACAAAATTGTAACCTCGAATGAGACTATTCAACATAATAATCAACATAGTTTAAATGAAAAAATCTCATTAAACTCCATCAAAATCAACTTTCAAATTCATAATTGAATTCAAAACAGAATACACAAAAATGTAGAAATCAAATAAGATAACTAGAAAATCAACATAAAAGTGGATCGATCCCAGCATATGGCGAGTCTAAGCTACGCCGCATGATGTGCACGTAATTGTGCATATATTTACATCCATATTTTATCTCTTTTTATTTAAATAATCATCATATTTGGGCATTTTAACATGTTTAAAACCAAAATTCAATTATTTCCAAACCATCGTATTTTCATCATCATTCAAGGGAAAACGGTCATTTTTGTGCATGTGTCAATGTAAGAATTTTTACTTGGACATTTTTTGATTATTTTTATAGGAATTTGGATGCATATGGAAGAGGCTTATATGAAGATACATGCATTCACAAGGAAATACAAAGGAATGACGAGGAAATAATTCAAGTTCAAGATCATGGAGGACCCCACCCACTTACCTAACTTCCAATTAGAAGCTAAGCACATGCTAAAAGGACTTAAAGCTTCATGTACATATTAAGTGGGGGATTAGTGAATGTTAATGATTACTTGGAGGCTACACCACCTCAAGGGTATTTTGGGAAGCTCCCTAAAAAGAGAATTAGGGTTTTATGCATGTATAAATAGCCCTCTTATGTACATGAAGATGATCATCTACTCTTTCATTTTACTTAGGAAATTAAGAAACCAAAGTGTAAGCTCAATGTTCTATGAAATAAAAATGGCTTCCAAGCCTCTTTCTTCTCTCTTTTCTACATGTTTTTCTTTGTTTTATTGTTAATGTTTATTTATATGCTCTCTTTCTCTTTATGTTCATAGCTTAGATTTACATTTATGCAAGTAGTTAGTAGCTAATCTCTTTTGCTTTCTTTGCTTATTTTCTATTTTCTTTTCTTTAATGTTGAAACTTACTTGTGATGCTTCAATGCCACAAATGAGTAGCTAAACCCCTTCAATTTAGGGGTGATGAAGCTCTCTAACTTTATGTAATTTCAACGTTTTTTATGATTTATGATCTCTTTGTTTATGCTTCATGAATGTGAATTTTGATGTAAGTTTATACAAGTGGGTTTGATAGCTTATATTGCTTATGCAAATGAGCTATTCTTACTCAACATAAACACAATTTACATCAACATTTGCTAATTAATTTTTGATTATGAAATGAAAGTAAAAATGAAATTTGATGATCTATGTTACTAGTTACAATAGTAAATAGATCATACTTAAAATAGTTTTTGCTTTGGCTTCTTTTTCATGAGAATTGTAAGTGGTATAATTGTTGTATTATAGTTTGATGGTTTGAGTTATGTTAACTAATAACATAAACAAACCATACTTATGATAAATGCAATGATTATTTCACTTAATATCAAAGTTAGAGATCATAAATTATGTGTTTGTTGATTTACAAAAATTTGAGAGTGGATTTGCCTCTAAATTGTTCTTTAGTCTAATAATTTTTGAATCGCATTTTCTTGTGTTAGCCTCATTTTATTTCTAGTTAACAAATCCTCTTCGACTTTGGTACAATTTGATTGAATAGATTTTTTTTAAATCATCAATTCCCTGCGGATCGATCCGTATTCGCCACGTACTTCAAGTGTACGCCGTGCGCTTGCGGTTATATTTTAATTTGAAATTTTTCGGCAAATTTCTAAATCAATAGAAATTTTGTCGACGAACAAGTTTTTGGCGCCGTTGCCGGGGAACTGCCTTGATTTTGATTTTCTATTCTTCGGATTATTTTTGTTTGATTTTTGTGTGTGTTTGCATTAAAAAAAAAATACTAATTGTGTGTTTGTTTGATTTTTGTGTGCATTTTATTGTGTGTTTGTCTACTGCTTTCTAGTTTTTCATTCTTGCATTGCTATATATTAAGAAAAAACATACAATTTCAAAACAAAAACAAAAAAAAATTATTTCCATTTCATTTACACTTTGCATTTCATTTTACAATCTCCGTTTTCATTTTACAATTACTGTCCATTGCCAATCTCTCTTATTTTTCAGTTGCTGTTTGTTACTCACTGTTGTGTGCCTCTCTGTTCATTACTGTTGCTCACTGACCTTCAACTCACTGGCCTTCAACTTCCCCTTCACCATAACCAGTCCACCACCCTGTTCCACAATCTCCCACTGGCCATAGTAACTGCAGCCAATTCAATACCCACCAAGTTGTCCTCCCCCTGACCATCACCTGCTCACTGTTGACACCACTCTTCAACACTACCACTTCTACAACTACCATTCTGCCACATCACAAACACCACTTGCCACCTGAAAACAACAGCTTCACCACTGTTAAACAATATCATTTCAAACCATTGCCTATAATCTTCAACAATCAACATACCATTTCACATCCACCATCATTCAAACTGCTCCTCTTCATCAACAGTGCCTCACCATCCCAAACCACATACTGACCACAACACAAATCAAACTTCAACCACACGTCTCCTTCAAATCCCGTTACTGCTTCCTTCTAGTGCACGACTGCAACAAACATTCCAAGCCATCACAAACAACTGGCCAAATTGCATCTTCTACCACCGTCACCTTAACAGTCGCCTTGCTATCAACACACAGACTTGCCCAACATCCATTGCCTCATCTTCACACAGTTTTCTTGCTGTCAACAACATTCCCATATACCACCGAAAGGCAGTCTTTGACTCATCTTCCATTCAAGTGCACATCACTTGCCTTACCACTTCACTCCTCTACATTTTTCACTTACAACCAGCCTCCTTCACTTCATCACCCATCACCAATACAACTTCCAAAGCAAACTGTTCCATCCTCTACATCCAAACATCACCCAGTGCCACAACAGTACAACTTGTATTGCGAACAAACAACACTGCTACCTCCTGCAGTCGCTAACTCAAATCGCGAACCAGAAACTTACCACAAAAAAAAAAACCGCCACTGCCTTGCCCATTTCAGAGTACAACGAACCATCTCCAACAAGCATTCCACAACTTCCATTATAAGAGCAGTAGCCACCCCTTCGTCCTCCATCAGCCGCTACCCCCTAAAACACTGAAACCCGAAGTCAAAACCAAGCGCGAAGCGAACTTTCTCCCTGCCACTTCGTCGCGACCACCCTCAACTAAAATTACGAACCACTACAGCCAACAAACCCCCTCTGCATCACGCGCGACCACCAAGCAGCAAAGCGACCATCATAAACGTCTCAGCCACACGCCTGAACCTGCTTCAACATCCCTCGTCCAATTCGACTTCGCAACCGACATCGCCTCGAAAAATAATAACCGCTACCTTCATCAAATTACCCAACTGCAACCCCACGCCCGTACTGCCTGCAGCACATTCACCCTAACACCAAAGTCGAATCAAATCCGAGTTTCTACTGCGAATTGGGATGCAAGCTTCTTAATGTGGAAATAAGTAGTTGGAATTTATATTTTTTTTCGTGAATTTGGGAGTAAGGGAGGTGTTTAATTTTGTATGTGAATTAGGTTTGTGAGTTTTTCTTGTTTTAAATTTGGGTCGTGAGTAAGCTTTTGGGCCGGGTTTGGTAATTGATGTGTTTATTTTTAATTTGGGTTTGAATAATTTCTTTTAAATTCTGGTTTGGGTAATTCTCTTTAAAAAAAAGGGACCGTCTTGGTTAGATTCTTCTATTTTAGTTCCTTACAGAATTTTTTTTTCCTTTTAGTTTGTTTATAGTCCAATCCTAAAAAAAAAAAAAAAGGTTTTTGCTTAATCTGTTGTGTTTACTTTGTTTTTTTCTAATTTTGTTTCATCCTCTTAATTATTTTTTTTTTTAAGTAAAACCCTACTTTTAAGTTTCCTTTCCAAAACAAAAAAAAAAACAAAAACTTGTATATATCTTGTTTTTATTTCAGGGTGCCAAAGCAGAATTGCAGAAGGAGGAGACTTGCTTGCTAAAATAAATTGTTGCCTTCGAGCTTGCCAAAAAAAAAAAACTCCTTGCTTATTTATAATTTTCTTTTTATTTTCCTTGCATTGTATATATCTATTGTTTCTGTTTGTCTTGCATTGTTAGTTGCTTGCATTAACCAAAAAAAAAAATTCAAAATCAAAAGCAAAAACAAAATTTCATTCTAGTTGCCTTACTAATACACGTTTTATTTCAGCTTTGCATTTCATCTTAGAATTTGATTAAATAATAACTCGCTTAATTGTATATTGACAGTTGTCTTCTTTGAACAATTTAATTTCTTGGTGTCTAGGCTACGGCAGAGTAATAACCATTTATAAATATTACGGTGATTCGTAAATATTATAGTGGTTGTTCCTCTGAAGGTACTTAAACCTTCGGCTGCATTGCTACGGTGATTCGTGGTGCACCGATAAATCCTGCCCGTTACCTGGCTAAGAACTATCTTGTTTATCTAAGACAACTTGTGAATATACAATTTTGGGTTAACTTAGGATAAATCATTTGTAATTAACCCTTGCATTCACTTAGTTGCATTAGTTCATGCATATTAAAAAAAAAAAAAAAAATTCAAAATCCAAAACTAAAAAAAATTGTTAATATTTCTTAACTTAGTTTTTTTTTCATTTTCTTTTGAAAATTTTCAAATCAAAAATGCCATGAAAAACTAAAAATAAAAATAAAAATGAGACTCCCCCCACACTTAATTTTGACTGTGTCCCCACAGTCGATGCATGATATAATGAGTGTAACGGGGAAAAATATGTACATATTTACAAAAGAGGGTTAACATTCTTACTAGACGTAGCTTGGCTCATGAAGGATCATGGGCTCCTCCTCTTGGTTACCGGGAAATTCCAAGAAGGGTTTTAAACGATGACCGTTGACTTTGAAAATCGATCCATCCTTTGGGTTTTCTATTTCTATGGCACCATGTGGAAAAACAGTTCGTACCACAAATGGTCCGGTCCACCTTGATTTAAGTTTCCCAGGGAATAAATGAAGTCTCGAGTCATATAAAAGAACTTTCTGATTAGGCGAAAACTTTTTCAAATGAAATATTTCTATTTGGACGATCCATACTTGTTCAAATATTGTCCTGACCAAATCATCCGACGTTGCATTTCGGATAATGAAATAAGGAGTGTTCTTTCGTTTTGCCACGATCAAGCGTGCGGTGGACATTTCGGTCCTCGAAAAACTGCGGAAAAAGTGCTTCAGTGTGGTTTCTATTGGCCTGCGCTTTTCAAAGACTCGTTTGAATTTTGTAAAACTTGTGATCGATGTCAAATGCTTGGACGAATTTCTCGACGAGATATGATGCCTTTAAACCCCATTCTTACGATCGAAATCTTTGATGTATGGGGTATCGACTTTATGGGACCTTTTCCCAATTCCTTTGGAAACTTGTATATCCTTCTCGCTGTCGATTACGTTTCAAAATGGGTCGAAGCCGTTCCTTGCAAAACCAATGACCACAGAATTGTTGTGAAATTTCTTAAAGAAAACATCTTTTCGAGGTTCGGCACACCTCGCACAATAATCAGTGATAACGGAACCCGTTTTTGCAACCGTTCTTTTGAAACTTTAATAAAAAAATACTCGATAACCCACAAGTTATCCACTCCATATCATCCTCAGACTTGTGGCCGAGTTGAAGTTTCAACTCGACAAATAAAACAAATCTTGGAGAAAACTGTCAATAAAAATCGAAAAGATTGGTCTCAGAAATTGACCGACACGCTTTGGGCTTACCGTACTTCTTTTAAAACTAACCTTGGGATGTCCCCTTTTCGTTTAGTTTATGGTAAAGCTTGCCATTTACCCGTTGAAATTGAACACAAAGCGTTGTGGGCAATAAAAAACTTAAACTTTGATCATGAAGAAGCTGGCGAAAATCGAAAATTACAACTCAACGAACTAGAAGAACTTATGAACGACGCGTATGAAAACGAGAAAATTTACAAACAAAGAACCAAAGTTTTTCATGACAAGTCAATCCTAAGGAAAAAGTTTTCGCCTAATCAGAAAGTTCTTTTATATGACTTGAGACTTCATTTATTCCCTGGGAAACTTAAATCAAGGTGGACCGGACCATTTGTGGTACAAACTGTTTTTCCACATGGTGCCATAGAAATAGAAAACCCAAAGGATGGATCGAGTTTCAAATTCAACGGTCATCGTTTAAAACCCTTCTTGGAATTTCCCCGTAACCAAGAGGAGGAGCTCATGATCCTTCATGAGCCAAGCTACGTCTAGTAAGAATGTTAACCCTCTTTTGTAAATATGTACATATTTTTCCCCGTTACACTCATTATATCATGCATCGACTGTGGGGACACAGTCAAAATTAAGTGTGGGGGGAGTCTCATTTTTATTTTTATTTTTAGTTTTTCATGGCATTTTTGAATTTTCATTTTGTTCAAAAAAAAAAAAAATTTCAAAACTCCTAAATCTCAGAAACATTTTCTTTCTACCATTTTGATTTATTTTTGAAGAAACACTATGGGATAAGTATAAGTTTTGGTTAATAAATTGAAATTTTTGAAAATTTATTTGTCTTAACAAAAATAAAAATGAAGTTTGATTACAAATAACAATGGTTTTACTAGTATATAGGAAGGTTCATTTATGTTAATTATGAAGTATGTTCTAATTGAAAATCGTTGTTTAAAAGGTGGTAAATTTAAAATAAAGGATATAACATTTTTGTCTTCTAAGTTAAATGGTGCTAAGATGATTTTGCAAAACTCTCTCTCTTAAAAAAATATATATATATAAAAAAAAAAACAAAATAATAACATCCAAAGTATTCACTCTCATTTAAAAGTCCTCACGGTTATGCATGGGTGAATTACTTGAAATCTTTGATTATGTGCTTTCATACTCATTTAAAAGTCCTCACGGTTATGCATGTATGGAACACATATATAAAAAAAAGAACAGACTTAATAAAAACCACCTACGGTCGATAGGTGTATGCACGAAAGTGTGTACACTCGCCATGCTCTGTACTTCCCTCACATAAGCCCGAAAGGCAGTGCATGGGTGGTATATCTGGCCTCAGTTTACCTGAGCTAGGTGTGTAATTTTTCTTGCAAATAATGAGAGAGCAAGCAATTGAAATCCTAGCACTATTTTAACTTGTTTGACCTAACTTGTTATTGAAAAGAAATGAAAATACCACTTTAATAAACTTTGATCATCAACTAAGGATCCATTTCATAATTACATTGTGTTATCAACCGAAACAACTAGCCAAACTATGGTCTATCTGTCATGACAACTTGATTTTTATTGGAAATTTTGACGAGTAAATGACTTAAATTTTCAAGACAATGACCAAAACTTGTATTTAACTTATTCGTGTCAATTTAAAAATAGATCCTTCATTTGTAAATATTTCCAAAAAATTCGCATTCATCTCTTTGTAAATAAATCTTGCAATTTGTAAATATTTTCATCTTGCATTTGGATTTGTGGGTAGTATCCGCTGAAAACCCTCACGAGACAACACTCGTCCTATTGGGGACACCCAGAGGTTTAACGGCTTGTTGCATACGCTCAATGCAATCGTGCTCCCTACGAAAACGGATTTATCTTAGTTTTCCTTTATTCGAGGACGAATAAAAAGATAAGTGTGGGGGTATTTGATGTGCACGTAATTGTGCATATATTTACATCCATATTTTATCTCTTTTAATTTAAATAATCATCATATTTGGGCATTTTAACATGTTTAAAACCAAAATTCAATTATTTCCAAACCATCGTATTTTCATCATCATTCAAGGGCAAAACGGTCATTTTTGTGCATGTGTCAATGTAAGAATTTTTACTTGGACATTTTTTGATTATTTTTATAGGAATTTGGATGCATATGGAAGAGGCTTATATGAAGATACATGCATTCACAAGGAAATACAAAGGAATGAAGAGGAAATAATTCAAGTTCAAGATCATGGAGGACCCCACCCACTTACCTAACTTCCAATTAGAAGCTAAGCACATGCTAAAAGGACTTAAAGCTTCATGTACATATTAAGTGGGGGATTAGTGAATGTTAATGATTACTTGGAGGCTACACCACCTCAAGGGTATTTTGGGAAGCTCCCTAAAAGGAGAATTAGGGTTTTATGCATGTATAAATAGCCCTCTTATGTACATGAAGATGATCATCTACTCTTTCATTTTACTTAGGAAATTAAGAAATCAAAGTGTAAGCTCAATGTTCTATGAAATAAAAATGGCTTCCAAGCCTCTTTCTTCTCTCTTTTCTACATGTTTTTCTTTGTTTTATTGTTAATGTTTATTTATATGCTCTCTTTCTCTTTATGTTCATAGCTTAGATTTACATTTATGCAAGTAGTTAGTAGCTAATCTCTTTTGCTTTCTTTGCTTATTTTCTATTTTCTTTTCTTTAATGTTGAAACTTACTTGTGATGCTTCAATGCCACAAATGAGTAGCTAAACCCCTTCAATTTAGGGGTGATGAAGCTCTCTAACTTTATGTAATTTCAACATTTTTTATGATTTATGATCTCTTTGTTTATGCTTCATGAATGTGAATTTTGATGTAAGTTTATACAAGTGGGTTTGATAGCTTATATTGCTTATGCAAATGAGCTATTCTTACTCAACATAAACACAATTTACATCAACATTTGCTAATTAATTTTTGATTATGAAATGAAAGTAAAAATGAAATTTGATGATCTATGTTACTAGTTACAATAGTAAATAGATCATACTTAAAATAGTTTTTGCTTTGGCTTCTTTTTCATGAGAATTGTAAGTGGTATAATTGTTGTATTATAGTTTGATGGTTTGAGTTATGTTAACTAATAACATAAACAAACCATACTTATGATAAATGCAATGATTATTTCACTTAATATCAAAGTTAGAGATCATAAATTATGTGTTTGTTGATTTACAAAAATTTGAGAGTGGATTTGCCTCTAAATTGTTCTTTAGTCTAATAATTTTTGAATCGCATTTTCTAGTGTTAGCCTCATTTTATTTCTAGTTAACAAATCCTCTTCGACTTTGGTATAATTTGATTGAATAGATTTTTTTTAAATCATCAATTCCCTGCGGATCGATCCGTATTCGCCACGTACTTCAAGTGTGCGCCGTGCGCTTGCGGATATATTTTAATTTGAAATTTTTCGGCAAATTTCTAAATCAATAGAAATTTTGTCGATGAACACCGCACGTGCATCTCATATGGCCGAAGCCTACCAAGTACTGTCATCATAATATTTGGTGCCCAACAAATGACCCGAAGGTCCATTAAATGACCCGAAGGTCTAGTAATGGTAATTGACCCGATGGTCCAACAAATGACTCGAAGGTCCAGCAGAGTGGCTCGAAAGCCAACCAAAAACATCAAAATCTTCAAACAGCAATTCCACGGCAAATATTTCAATTAACAAGTCTGGAATTAAATGAATTAGTAAAAGCATGATTTCATACTCCGCACTTTTGCTAAATCGTTCAAATCAGTTCATCGTTTCCTTGAAAGTGTAAAATTGTGTATTTTATATAAATAAAATTTACGTTCTCAAATGGAAAAGTCCAGAATTAATCGAATCGTTAAAAGTAAGGGTTCATAGTCCTTAATTTTGCTGAAGCGTTTAAATCGATTCCTCATTCATTTGAAAGCGTAAACTGTAAAATTATTGGAAATAATTTTATTTTAAAACAATTTTAAAAACACGTGATTAAAACAGCAACATCTATAGAAATTTTGACAAGGAAATTGCGCTCCACAAAACACCATAGAAACGGATATCAAATCAGCGTTGCATGTTTTCTTGGTTGCAAGATAGCCGCTTGAAAATTCACTTTAAATTGATGGTTACTGAAGTCAAAACAATAGTAATTTTTATTCGTCAAAATCTCATCAAAACAACACGCTTCAAATGTAAACACCGGGGTAAAAATCCCATTATAAAAATAACAGTGACAAAATTCGTTTCAAAACAAAACACCGGTTCAAAATAAATTTACCAGTAGATTGCACTACTATATATTCATCAAAATATTGCACTGTCTGGCAATATATACAATATGCATGCACATAATGTAATACAATAGATAAACTGACCCGGGAAATGCTAACGTGCAAACATTTTTGCGCACACGTGCATCTGGGCAATACTGCACTATACATGCCCGCAAGTAACAACTAAGTTACTTATCAACATTACACTACATGCTACCATGCATAATTTACACGCACCGAATGGTCTAGGCTAACAAAATTTTTATCACACACGAAATGAAAAATACGGTGCCTGGGCAATTCATTTTCAGGCACGCAACACACGAATTGAAGTAAAAATGTAAAGTTCGTGCACGCATGAATATAACCAATACAAAAATAATGTGACCTGGATATAGTTTTTGGTAGCAACCTGGGCCTATTCTAGTGTTATCCAACATGCGTGCAAAAGTGAAGTAGGAAAATAAAGTGATCTGGGCTTAGTTACATATAACATGCGCGTGACAGATATAGGCAAAATATAAAAATGCCTATACATCTTTCATGCATGCAGGAATTGAACTATAGATTTGGACACTATTTTTCTTTGCACGCAAAACGCATTAAAAAGAAACAGAACGACGTGGCCATAAATTTTTTACACACGCATACTACAAATGCACTCACGCAACCTACACTTACACACACGCACATTACCAATACACACATGTAAATGTGGCCTGGACATGCGTGCACAAAAATATGACATGGAACTTCAATTTGTTGAAATGCAACTTGGCTACATACGTATAAAAATGAAAAGGACGAAGGTGGCATCTTGACTCATTTGCACGCAAGTGATAACAATGGTATGAACTTGCAAAAATTTTTTTCACTCATACACACAAAAATGACGTCCTAGCTTTTGTGTGTTGCATAATGCTCGTAAATGAATTTCAAAATATAATAAGAAGCACGCCCAGTTCAACACACCATGTAAGGACGTGATAAACAAAATAAGTCATGGGAAAAAGAAATAAGATTCATTTTCTATGCATTGAATTATTAAAGGCGTGCGTCCTTGAGCATTCAAAGAAACAAGCTAAAATAGAAAGTTGATGAAACTAATAGCTTGAACTTGCTTTAAATGCTACAACTTTGCACAAAAATAAAATAAACAAAAAGTATCTGGGCAACCTAATTTGCACGCAGGGAATCATTTCTATGTAATGCAAACTTACCACTCACGCACGAAAATAAAAGTAATGAATAAATTAGAAATGTGAGTTTCGCACTCACCTTTAATTTGTTTCAAATCAGTTAGCACCAAAATCCAAAAGAGAGCATGTAAAGTCCCGCCTTTTCGCATACTTTAAATCGACACACGTGCCAATTCAAACCATATGGAAGGGCAGATTGTTATGGCTTAAATAAGAAAAACAGAGAAGGAATAAAATAAAACAGAATCTCACAGCGGAAGGATAAAATATAATAATCAATATATAGTTCATAAAACTGTTTACAAAACATTATATTCTTCTTTATACAATAAATATCAGAGTTCACATACCAATAAATATCAATGCAGCGGAATTAAATGGTGTGGTGGAATAATATAGTAGATAATAGTAATACAAATCTTCGTCTTCGTCCTCCAGAGCTAAATCTTCAAATCCTGAAACACTCGGACTGACCCGAGCGAATTGAAAAGACAAAACACTCGAGTCAGAACTAAAAGATCTTATGTAAGTTAAATCAACAGAGATAAATATGAGTGCAGTAACTTAAAAGATGCCCGGGATTCACATCTCTTAAGGATCCGTTAAACTATTACTATGTGGTATATTTCACTATTATAATAGTGTCTAATTGTAAAATAAACTTACTCTTAAATAGCGTTAAGGAGTTACCCAATCTCCCCCTTAACACAATAATATTCCCAGTAGTCCATCCAATATCATAGTCCCTTCTGATCGGGAAGCCACCAGAGGAAACCACACGGGATACGGGAGAAAACCAAATTCGTACAAGGCGCGATGGGGTAGGTGACACGGCACAACTAGGCAATGCCAGGGTAGATATACCAGTTACGCTTCCGGGTCGGTAGTAACGCGTAGCGCGCAGCTACTGCCCACCTCGAACAAACTCCCCCAAATCAAAGAAATGAAAAGTGAAGGTGGCCACCGAATCAATCCAAAGTCAGAGTATAGTATCGAAGGGGAGTGTCCGATCAAAGGTGCTACCTTATTAACCCGTCGATCGCTCCTGTTTTAGCCAACTTATGCGAACTCATGGGAGTTGGGTCCACGTGTTACCTCAGAGGAAACGCCGCTGCCATCCTACTTCATTCTGGAATCTCCACAGCGTACACGGTTTCTAAAGTAGTTTTCGGAGTTGGCAGAGAGTATGACAACTTTCGATATCGGTCTTTTTAACAACCAAACGTTATCATAACACCACGGTCTTTTCAAAATAGTTTATACTTTCAAAAACAGAATAAAATACCCATTTCAAAACTATAATTACGATATCTTTTCTTCTTTTAAAACAAAATAAATATGATATCATTTCTTCTTTTAAAACCAAATAAATATGATATCATTTCAATATATTCTTTTTTTAAGCTCATTTCAAGGTTATAATAATTTGAAACCAAATACTTGAAACATAGCCTTTCAAAACATAAAACTTTGGGTTTCATAACTTAAAACCATAACTTCCAAAACTTAAATGGTTTGGATATTCAAACGTATGTAAAATAGTTGATTTTAAATTACTTTAAAAAGTAAATAATTTCCACAACTTTACCATTTATTCACTTTAAATTAAGTCTAACCCATAAATTTAGATTCACTCTCAGTTTAAATAAAACACTTCGATTTTAATATATTTCAAACTTTGAGTATTTAAAAATTTCAAAACTCAGGTTGAAAATTTCTATTCAACAATTTATAGTCCTATTATTTAGTTTTGAAATCTTCACATAATAAATCCATAAAATAAAACTCAAATTACTAACAACTAAGAATTTCCTTTAATTTATTTATACTAGAAATATTCATTTGATTTATCTTGAATAAAAATCCAGTATAAATATCATACCTTTAAATTCCAATCTTAATAAGTTTACATCAACTTATGGAGTTAAATTTTTAAATAAGCTCAATTCCAAATAAATTTCCGATTTATCTTCCAATCTTAATTGATTTAAATCATTTAAAACTCTATATATATACAATATCTTAATCCTGTACTGAATCATATAATATAAATTATCAAACTCCATTATTCAACTTATTCATTTTTATTTAACAGATTTATACATAGCTTAAATTCAACAATTTAACTATATATGTATATATAAAATAATATTTATAAAATATCAAAATTTAATATTTATTAAACCGTATCCTATCCAAACTATAGAAATCATTTTCAAAATAATTATATACATTGACCGACGGTGTCTGTATAAAATTTTCTATCCTATGGTCAAGTGATACAAATATTTATCATTTCAATCCGCAATTTAAAAATAAAAATTACGGTTATATATCATTTCAAACCGCAATCCCGAATGAAATGAAATGCATAACAACTTGTAGTTAATATAAATAAACATCCATTCATCCATCAAAATCATACATCCATTTATCATAATCATCATCCAAATTCAAACAATATATCAATATATAAAAGGTGATAAATAACCGGTATCAACTATCAGTTTATATTCAAAACAAATTATAACTATTTAACTGGCAGTTTATATGCAATAAAAATAAACATAAATTTAACATATGCAATAAAAATAAATATAAATTTAACTGGCAGTTAATATGTAATAAATAAGTAACAATTTAATTAAATAAATGCAATTAACCGAGATGATGATTTAAAATTATGTCAAACAAACATAAACAAATTTCAAATCACATCATATATTAATTTAACAAACATAAGAAATTTTAAAAGTTGTGAGTGGGTTAAAACACTCACCTTTTGAATTTAAATCAAATTTAAAATCCGATTTAAACCCAAAAATTGAACAGTCTCCAAATTCATCCAAACCTGCGTCAAAGTGTCCGGAATTCCAATGCGAACCTAGCAGAGAAAACCGCACGTGAATCGGATAACATATGTGGGAGTTATTCACGTTAGATCATATGTGGGAGTTATTCACGTTAGATCATTAGAAAACAAAATTAAATTTAAAACAAATAAAATAAAGAAAAATACCAAATCTCTCTCACACGTCATCACCCTACAGAACGTATTCTTAAGCAACCCTAGCTGAAGCAATTCGACGCTCTTCCTATCAGCCGCCTCCATACTCGATTGAATCGCCGCCACCACCATACTCAATTTCAGGAAGCTCGGGGTAAGTCGCCGCCACCGCCTCCCTTGGTTTACCACGTCACCTCGGTACGCACGAAAATCGAAGCACACATCAACCGGCCGCCACAAAACCCCTAAACCCTAATCAATTTTAACTCCAAATCCAACCGTCAAAATCACAAACGAACCACACCGATCGACTCCCCTCGGTGCTCTCTACGATACCCTAAAGGGATTTTCCGATCAGACTCAGTAGATTTCGGCACGATGAACGGCCGTGACTTCTTTGATTTTTACCGGGCAAACGACAAATTGAATCGAAAAACGAACACCACCAGTTAATTACTCTAGTCGAGTGCTTCAACAAATTTTTTTTTTCAAATTTTTCCGAGGAATTTGAATTTTTTACTTTGATTTTGGATTGTAATTGGATCTAGGGTTTGCATCCATTAAAGAAGAAGAGAAGATGATGAAATTTTACGCGCAGATAAATGATAATAGGCGGAGGCTAGGGTTTAGTAAGGTATTTATAGATAAAGTTGAAAAATAGATGGATCAGGTTGATAGATATACGTGCTACCGCTAACGTGGCCCAAAAAGCCCGTTCTGACCACGGAACGAAATTGGGTAAACCCATATATCAAATTAGGTGTTTTAAAATATTTTAAATGCGATGGAAAAGGTTTCATTTCCAAATTCCATCGTATGAAGAAGTTATGCTGAAATCAATATTTTCAAATTGATTTCAATTGATTTCAATTAAATCGATTTCGAGGCATTTCTCATTCGTACGATCAAACGACAAGTCCGATCGCTGCGAAACATGAAACCCTACAATAATTTACCGATACGGATCCGGTGAAACTAGTTTCGTCGAAATCCGAGTCAGTGGCCAAAATGGCTATTTTTATATTAATTAAATAAATTTAAAATAAATTAGTTAAATCAAATTTCAAAATTTAAATTCTAAAATTTGCAATCTTAATCTCTTTATAATTCTCAAACATTTAAAATGATTTAACAAATTTTTTAATGTCAATTTATTAAATATAAATCTTCAATTTCTGTAACGACCCGATATTTTCAACATTTCGCATCCATTATAAGTGTATAGGTAGACACTCATGCCAGAATTGAATTGCTCAAAATACCGCATTATAAGTAAAAATTTGGAGAATCTCAGAATATACAGTAAATAATAGTCACATATCACGGACACAGAGTATTTAATAATGCAGCAGAAGTAAAAGAGATAGTAGTTCATGAAGCTACTACATAAATATATCAGAGTTAAACAAGATACAACAGAAGAAATAAAGTACAACAGAAGTTTCAATATGATAACCAAGTACAACCTGAACAGAACAACCGAACTGAAATAGATAAGACTACATAAGCAGATGATCTTCTGCGATTCCAATCTCCAGAAAGTGGAATCCAAATATGTGAATACTCAGGCTGACCCGAGCGTAAATAAAAATACAAACACTCGAGTCAGGACATACATACTTATACAACGTAAACCAACTCAAGTGAACTGTGGTAAAAGTACATATAACTTGGAAGATGCTTGGGATGTCCCATCCTCTAAGGGTCCGTTAAATTATTTACTGTGTGGTATATTGCGCTACATACAGTAGTGTCTAATCAGTAAAGTATAATCATATAGAAAATAGCGTTAAGGGGATGGTGAACCTTAACGCGGTCGGATCTTTAAACCAAAATCGTAGTGGGCTCAATATAAGGAACATATGACATGGCACGTGAGGCAATGTCAGGGCGGATACACTATTTGCACTCCTAGACCGGTGGTGACGGCAAGCCAGCAGCTTCCGCCCACCTCGAGACATACCCCGAATCAAAGTGACGCCACAATATCGAATCACAAAAGTAATAGAATGGTTTCTGAAGAAGCATGCTCGATGAAAGGGTGCGACCCTTTGTGTAGCCCGGTATAGCTCCTGTTTTAGTCATAATTAGGCCATCCATCAGCGTTCTCTTACTTCATTCCAGTAGCGTTCGCCAACAAACCTACTTCATTCAGGAATCTCCACCGTGTAGACGGTTGTCAAAGTGGTTTTCGGTATCGACGGAGAGTATGCCAGATATTCGATCCCAGTCTCTTTGCCAACCAATCATTATTATAACCCATGGTTATAACTTTAAAACAATATTTTATACTTCAAAATAAAATATCCTTTTCAATCCAAATCTTTATCAAAATAAAGATTAAATCATTTCCAAAACCATTTCAATATATCAACATACCATATCTTTCAAATTCAAATATTTATCAAAACAAATATCAAGTCATTTCTAACCATTTCAATATATTAAATTATCATATCCTTTCAAAAACGCCTTTCAAATCCATTTAATATATTAAAATATCATATCTTTTTAAAACTTCCTTTCAAATCATTTTATTATCAAAATATCATATCTTCCAAAAGTTCATTTCAAATCATTTTTAATATCAAAAATATCATATCTTTCAAAAAATCATTTCAAATCATTTTTAATATCAAAATATCATATCTTTCATAAATTCGTTTCAAATCATTTTAATATCTCAAAATATCAAAGTATTATTCAAAACATCATTCATTTTTAATTCATTTAAATACCATTTAAAACCATTCATTTTATTTAGAAATTAATCACCATTTCAAAAGTACATTTCAAAGGAGTTTATATTTAAAGATTAAATCTTTTCGAAAAAAATAAAATCAAATTTTAATCTTATTCCAAAGATTAATCTCATTAAAATTTAATAAAATAATAAAATTCTGTTTCCGTAGCACTTAAAAATGCTACGTAAAGTTATAGTTTAAAACGGTTCATTTAACAAAATACAACATTTAGTGATGTAATAGATTTTCTTTAAATTTCAAATAAACTTTAAGTGTTAAGTTTAACCACTATAGCACTTACAATGTGCTATAATAGGCTTTATTTCAAATTAACTTTTTAGTTCATTTAAAACAACCACAACATTTACAAAATGTTGTAATATCCTTTTCATTACACTTTAGAAACGCTGTTAATTCAAATTCAGGGTTTAAATACAAATTTCACCAACATTTAATTTTTAATTTAAATCATTTAACTTATAAGCATCATATAATTTCACATTTTAAAATCATCATTTCAATGCACTTATTTTCATGATTTTTATAAAGTTAAATCTCATCCAAAAATCAAATTTTAACATAATTTCTTATTTAAATTCAAGTATTAAATTCCATTTCTTTAATTAAATTATTAACTTAACAATTAGGATTAAATTTGCAAAATATTAACTTATTTCCATAAATTTTACTTAATTAAAATTTCACTTTTTAAAACAAAATTTAAAATTTCACATTTAAGTTATATTTCAAAATTTACATAAACATTCATTTGTTTAGCATTTTAACTTATTCAAAAATCACTATTATTTTTATAAAATCATTAAAAATACATTTTTTAAATCAAAATATTATACTTTTCTTGCTTTATATAATTTCCTTTTTAAAACAAAACATAAATTCCAAAATTAACTTATAGTTCAAATTCTACTTTAGCGTTTACTTAATTCATTATTTAATTTATAGAAGATCGCTAATATTTCTACAAAATCATTTTTTAATTAAATTTAAATCAAAATATTATAAATTATAAATTTTAAAGTATTTTAAAACATTTTCAAAAATATTACATAAACCACGGGTCTGTATATAGTTTTCTAGCCTAGGTCAAGCGATACGGATATATATCATTTCAATCCGCAGTTTACAAAAAAAAACCAGGTTCTATCATTTCAAGCCCGCAGTCCCAAGTAAAATGAATAATTTTGGAAACCACATAGGCCTATCATTTCAGCCCATAACGTTTTTCCCATATTCTAAAGTCCGTTCGGGTATATATCATTTCAACCCATAGTGATTCTAGTCTATAGGGAACTTGCAATGGTGATAATTATATAAATGACAGAATAGCATGAAATAGTAATAACATATGATATAAAAAAGTGTAGTAATAGGTGTGAACATCATATGATAATAATATAGCTGATATAGCATGATGATAAACAGTTACAGATTCAAATGGTGTCAGTTTATCAGTTATATAAGTACATATTAGTCTGGTGAGATTTACTCACCTTTTTGTGCTGGAGATATCAACTCAAATGACACAACGGATTTCAGAAGGCACGATGACACAAAAATAGGCTCAAGTGGGAAGAGATCCAAGTTTAGAACTTGTGTTACAACCCAAAACAAAACCAAATAAATTAACATTTCAACACAACATCAAATTGAAACAACTTTGAAATAAAAAGAGATACAAATACACAGTCTTTTGCCTTGCTTTCTACATTTGATTGCACGGCCTAGGGGTTGTTTTGGCTCAGGTTTGGACATACTTTGGTTCAGGTTTGGGTCCTATAAGTCATGGCTACAAGGTATTGAAGTGGTGGAGGAGTTACTACGCATGAATATGAAGAGGCTTATGCAAAATAGGTGGGTTTTTTGGTCAACAAAAGGCTCGACCATGTAAGGGTTTGGCTTGACCATTCAAGTTCAGATCTGGATAGATGTTGTAGTGGTGTGTGGTGGTCTAGTTAGGGGTGGTGGTGGCGGCTAGAGGTGGTGGTGGTGGTGGAAAAAGAGGTGGTGAAGCAACACGGCTCAAACTAGCATGTTTTCAAGGCATAGGTTGTATTTTTTTGGATTTTAGCATCATGGTGGGTTCGGCCATGTTTCAGATCTGAGGAGTAGGTGGTGATGATGATAGAGAAGAGGTGTAGCAGGTGGTGGCCATGGCTATGGAGTGGAGGCCGAGCAAAAGAGTGGAGAGAACAAGGCAAAATACATAAGAAAATAGGAAGAAAAGGAAGAAAATAAGAGGAAGACATTACCCAAAATGATTGAAGCCATGAATAAAATGAAAGAATGGTTTCTTTAGTGAGAAATAGGATGAAAGTCACAGCTAGAAACTGAAAATGGACAACCAAAATGAATAAATGAGATGGTTATGGCATTTGAAACGTTTTTGGACAATGAAACGTCTAGAAATGAAACGCATTTTCGTTTTCTAAAGATAAAATAAAAACAAAAGTGAATCAGCAAATACTTGTAAAATCCAAAACCAAGTGAAAATATAAGAAATTAAATAATTAATTTTGAAGAAAATATAAAAAGAATGAAAGAAATTGCTTAAAAATACAAAACAGTGTCTAGAAATTACAAATAAATCACTAGTAGTCTTGGAAAAATATCCATTTCCTTTTAAAAATATTATGAAGTGAAAATTTGAAATAAAATAATTTATTTATCATTTTAAAAATAAAATAATTAACTAAAGTGGAGAAAAATAGAAAAAGAACTGAAGAAAATGTATAAAAATTGAAAACAGGGCATGGAAATTACAAGAAAAATACTACTAACTCTAGAAAATTCCTACCTCACTTTAAATATTAAAAGACAAAAATATACATAAAATAACATATTAATACATATTAAAATAAAATATGACAACGAAAATATGTAAAGATCCCGGATTTATATAAGTTTAAATTGGTAATTAATTTAATTTTTGAATAAAATTTATTGATAAATTGGTGCGAGTTTCCCCGAGTTCAAATAAAAATGTGTTAATTCATTTGAATTTAAGTACCTCAATTATTTGTGAAATCATTAATTAATCTTAAAACAAATGGGTTAAAGATAAATATTAGAATTGATGATTTATGTCAGAAATAAACATAAATATATACATACAGAGAAATATCAAACAATAAGTATTAAAGTAAAATTAATAATAAATTTTTGAGTTAGAAATAGAAATAAATATATAATAAACTATAAAATATAAAATAGACATTAGCTAAAATTTTAGCTACATATAGAATACATAAATTCAGAATTAATGGGTTAAGTTAAAAATGGAAATGGATAAAAATACAAATACAAATGTATGTAATAAAATATATAAGATAAACTATATAGACTACAAATAATAAAGTAGCACTTAGATAAAATCTAAAAAAAACAAATTAAAATAGGAATTTGATTATAAAGTAATATTACCAAAGACAAAGCAAAAGATAATATAAGAAGAAAATACAAACCAGACAACACTTGTAAAAGAATGAAGCAAGTAAATATACACATGAATGAAGCTTTCAAAAGAAGGAACAAACTAAATATCTATGTGCAAATAAGTAGAAGTATGTAGGCTCAAACAAACAAGAAGAAAACACATATAACTATGTACAAGCAAATATAAATAATATATATGAAGCTTGCAACACAAGACAAAAGTAATCAATGTAATCACTTCAGCCACCAAAACATGAGATTTGCAGCTGCCAAAACAATTTTTAGCCAAAAATTTGAGATAAAAATCTCTGGTCAACAAAATAAACAAAACATTTCAAGTACAAATAAAAATCTCTTGCATCAATATCATATAACCCTGCACACTTCAACCTGTGCAACAATTCTTTTTATATCACCTTCATAATTCCAGTTCAATTCATTCAAGTCTGGAAAGAAAGAAAGAAAAAAAACTTAAACAAACATCAAAACGAATCAACAAAACCAGAGATCAAGGATGCTTCAGCTTGTAATTTCTCAGGCCTGTCTCAACATAAAAGCAAGCTCTATTCATTTTTTTTTCTGGAAAGCAAGTGAGTAACTTCACCTTAAAATTTAAAGTATAAATTAGTTTTTATGTTATTACTGTGATCAATATTATATCATGAAGTATGTTTGAGCATTCACATTATTGAATTTATGAAGTATGGTGCATACAGGGATCTGAACATTTGTAACTTCCCTGTTTCCAGCTTTTGTTCATGTTTGATTTAAATTCAAAAACTTTAAATTAACCTCTGTTTAGCCTTAAGATTTAAAGAAATTTGTTAGTTTCATTTCAAACCTTAGTTTAGGATCTTACTTAAGTCAAAATAGTATTTACATGACTTTGGAAACCAAGAAAAGCTGAGCAACACAATATAAGCAAAAATTCAAACACCATGATTTAATGTTTCAGGTTTTGGAACTGAAGTCTTACACAAAATTTTGATTTTTAAAACTAAAATCCCAATTTTAAGTGAAGGGGTTAAGAGCAGTTCGTGGATGATCGAAATTGGTATTTTAACCAATTTCCTGCGACGTGTTGATCTAGAGGTGTCGGGGTTGTTCGAGGTGGTGGAGGAACCTACGGGGCGTCGGAGAAAAATAGCAGGGTGTCGATCAGAGGTTGGTGATGGCGTTGGGAGGTCGTTGAAGTTTGAAAACCTAGTTTTGGGTTAAACTGTAAACGTGAGCACTACATCATTCCCAGGGGATCGAGTTGTACGAGCTTTGGAGGATAGGTTCGTGGATAATCGTAGGTGGTCTGACCGTGATGGTGCGTCGTCTGATGGTCGGAGGCGCGAAGTTCGTGAGGTCTGGCCATGACTGTTGGTTCCAGTTTTCAACTGGATAACTCGATTTGGGATCGTGGCTTGTGGTTGTGGGTCGATGATCGGGGTAGGTGGCTGGAGCAATCGTGGACATGTGGGAGGCAACAAAGTTGGTCTGAACGTTGGCGGTGACGTGTGCACGTGCACAGCCTCGATATGGTGTCATGAGTTTGGAGGGGGGTGAGTGGCTCGAGTTGATGCTCGAGCAAGTGAAGGGTGGTCTCGAGATGGAACGCGAGTTCTTGAGCCTGCAACCCTGTTTTTAAAGTTTAAAATAAAAAATAAAAAAAATATACGTGAGGAAGAAGAAGAGGGAAACTCGGAGAAATGGGGGAAATAACTCGGGTTGGACTCAAGTAAAACTGGGATTTTCTCGGGTTTCGTCTCAGGAAGGAAACGAAGTAGACTCGGGATTTTTGTTGTTAGCTATCTCTGTTATCAACTTTAAAGAAATAAGTTTTAAAATGTTAGAGTATTACTTTAGCATGTAAGTTTAAAAAGGTTTAAGAATTGGATTTAAACTTTATATAAGATAAATTGATTTTATTTTAAATCAACTAATAAAAATGAAATTTAAATATAAATTTGAGAATAAAAGTTTTCAACATAGTTGTGAGTGAAAAGTCGATCATTAATCAAAATGAGTTTTATCTCAAGTTAATGAAGACTTAATAATTATAATTCATTAATTATTACGTTAATTAGAATGGATAATTAATGCGTTGTATCAATTTAATTAGTAGTTGTAAGTTAAATTAATTAATTAAGGTTTAATGATTAATTAAGTAAAAAAAAAATTTTGTAAATTAAGGATTATTAATTAAATATTAATTAATGATTAACGTTGATAAATCAAGTGATTAAGCAAATTTTAATTTAAGAATAATGTAATAAATTAATTAAGGTAATTAATTTGAGAATAATTAATTTATCAAAGTTTAATAAATTTATGAAAGGGATTAAGAAATAATTATTAATTAAGGAGTAATTAATTAGTTATTATAATTAATTAATAATAATTAATTAAGAATTAATTATAAATTAAGGGTTAATTAATGATTGATTAAAGAATAATTGATTAAATGATTTGTAATTAATTGATTATTAATTTACCATAATTAGCAAATTTATTCATAGCAATTAATCTGATTTAAATTAATCTGATAATAAAAATTGATCTATTTATGGATGTTTGGATTATATTGAATGGTTGAATTGTTTGATATCCCTAATATTGATGCTTTGTGATATATCCTGATTTATGTTGTGATCTGTTAGCTGGGATGAATGTAACAAATTATTTGTGATGTAATTTATTATCTGTGGATGAAAGATAAGCGTTAAAGTTTATACCGCTTATAATATATATATTTTTGTATTTTAATCTGTGATGATTGAATGATGTTGCACTATTGTGTGTTAAATCCGTGGACCACACTTATACACACACCAATATGGATTTCACGAGGAAATCGATTAAGTCACAGATTTTTGAATAGTTTTAAATTTGAATTTTTAAATTCAAATGTTTTGGAAATGGATTGGATTTAAAGTGAAAAGCTTTTGAAATGGAATTTCAAAGATGAAATTTATTTTGAATAACTTAATTGAGTTTTGAAAGTTAAATATTCTGATTTAAATTTGAATTCAACAATTGAAATTGAATTCTATGATCTGGAAACTAGGGACTAAAGATGTTATGCTAGTTTATATGGGTTAAACTATTTTAAAGTTATTGGTTTGGGAATTTGAATTTAAATTCAAAGGCTTTAACTCGTATAAATATAATTGGATCTTTCTGACATGGAAACTATTTGTTTTCAAATAATAAAAGCTTTCACATAAGTAAAGAATCTCCAATTTGTGTTAAAAGGATTTCAAGGTTGAAATGATTTCCAAATTACGAATAAATCTTTGGAAATGTATTTTGAAGGCTATAAGCTAAATCTTTAATTTAAAGATTTAAATAAATTAATCCTATTGAAATGGAATTGTTTTGAAATCTAGGAATGGATTTTTGTGAAACTAGGTGAATTTTGTGAAATAAATCTTTTGTTTAAAAGATTTGAAATGGTAATTAGTTTAAACCATTCGAAAGAAAGTTTTGAATCATTAAGTTGTGACTTAATTGAAATCCCGTATCCATATGTTTTTAAATTATTGCGCTCATTATTCGGTTTAGCCGAGAGAGGACTTTGTGTCATATAACTCATTCTGAATAATGATACGTCGTATATGGATAGCATTGAAGACCGGTGGTGAAGATCGGGTATTTGCGAGAACGATAGGATAACCTATCGATTGTCCCTGCACTGAGTCGCACCGGTATAGAGATTTCCTAAGTGATGGGAAGTTTGATCGGGATTGTGAATACCCGGATTGCAAGGGCTTCTTCGGAAGTGCCTTTGGTTCTGTTCAAACCCAGGACAAACTTGTATGGTTGTATGTCTGACACTACACTTTGAGATATAAAGCAGATTTCTTTTAAATACGTATCTGTTGGTGGCGGAGAATTTATTCTCTTAGCTTAACACCCTTCTCCGAGACGTACGAGCTCAGAGGTTATGTAGTTGAAGGTTATCAGCGATATACTCCCAATTTGGTAGTGTGGCATGCTGAGTGCTGCTATGTGCTGATGATCATTTGTTGATCATTTATGATCAGAGCATGGCTTTTGTATAAAGCGTAGCTTTGTGGACGAGACTGCATCAGGACCTCACACCCCGGAAATGGTCGAAACAGGAAAGATACGGCAAGGTTATGATGGTCGCGCCCTTTAGGGTGTGTCATTCCCTTCTGGTAAAGGGTGGTATAAGGTATGGAGCCCTGATATTTAACCTATGTGGTTGCTCCAATCTCATTTACTGTGTGGTTGTTGCTTAGAGGAGCCTCGGATAAAGGTCCCAAAGGACCGGGGAGTGGCATGCTCGAGTAGTAGTTACCTAGTTATAGAGATAACCCGACCTTGTGTTGGCAGAGATCCGGTTAGGTTCTCGGGACGTCCCGCCAGAGGCTATCCCATATGGCAGTAGGAAGTTCCTTAGCCTGACCATTTGTTGGAAAATCCAAACAAAACAATACGAGCCTTGTACGGTTTTAGTTGTATAACCTGCCATGGAATGTGGCAGTAACCTGCTATTGAACATGGTAGTTATAGTAGGCATAGTTCGGAATGTCTATGCTGGCTAAGATTTATATTCTACTTTCGAAAATCTTTTCTGCACTGTGCACTTATAATAATAATATCCAAGAAATTTTCTGCCTATTAAGCATGTTTGATTATCATAAGAAGAAATCTCCTCCAATTCTGCGTTTGCATTGTGTGTGTGGCGGGAGGTCTTATGGTAGTTTCATTTTCAAAAAGCATTGCGAATTTACTTTAAAAATTCTCTTGTTGTTTGTGTTTAAAGATAAGCTATTTTTGTTGCTCACACCAGTCCCATGACTGACCCGGAGTTAATTGTTCCTTTCCTAAACTCTGGGTGGTCACTATTTTCACACGAGCAGTCTAGAGTTGGGTTTTTCAGATAGTTAGGTTCAGTATATTGTCTGGAGGTAGTTTCAGTCTTTGGATATGGACGAGACTTGCTTGTCGTAGTGTATGGTGATGTTGGTTCGAGCTGCTGCTGGAGTACTTCCTTGAAGACTATATTGGAGTTAAATGTTCCGCTGCTGGTGCTATCTATTTTTTTTCGCTGCTATTTTCTTGTATCTCTGATATATATCGATATCTATTGTATCATCTGTTGTATCAGGATGTTGTATCAGATGTTGTATACTGATATTCATTACTTCTTCCGCTGTGTTATTTACTTAATTGTGTTATAAGCTCCGGCGACTCGGATTTGAACGGTCGAATCTGCGGCATTCGAGTACGATGTAAAGTATGGACATCGATTTTCGAACGCGAAAAATTGGGTTCGTTACATTTGGTATCAGAGCTAAGGTTGAACTTTAGCTCAGGAGTATAACACATTAAGTAGTTCATTAGAGATAGGGTGAAGTATACCCTAGAATGAGTAATCCCTAAGATATCCGTCCGTACGCCTCAATAAATTCTCTTACTATCCACCGATAGTGATATGAAGGCAAGAAGAGGATGAGATAGGGGACAGGGAAATATGACTATAAATGGTCAATACTTTGTAACAACCAAGGGAGCAATCTTTTCTCTATCAATCTCTTTTTGTTCGTCATCTTTTCAATTCTTTGATGGTTCCTGGTAGATCCAGGAAGAAGATTTGATATATTATTATGGGACACAAACTCCGGATAGACAAAAATTGCTTGTTTGGATGTATTGGTTGTTTTATTTGCTTTGGTTGCTATGGTTGATAGGTATAAATTGGTTTTTAAACTCAACATTTTGATATTGTATCCATATATCTGTCAATATTTGGGTCCACATATATATTACGAATGGTTAATTATCCTTTCGAACTAACCAATGCCACTGCATATTTCGTACATCTGGATGACCCGAGTATCTTGTGGAAAATTAAATAGATTCGTTCTTATATCTATTATTGATATTCTGATTTGGTAAGCCAAATGCAGAATATGTGTTCAGTTTGATTTGATGAAATGTTGTTCATCTATCTTTTTGTCTCCTTGGCAAATTTCGGGGATGAAATTTCTTAAGGGGGGAAGTCTGTAACGATCCCGGATTTATATAAGTTTAAATTGGTAATTAATTTAATTTCTGAATAAAATTTGTGAAATTTATTAATAAATTGGTGCGAGTTTCCCCGAGTTCAAATAAAAATGTGTTAATTCATTTGAATTTAAGTACCTCAATTATTTGTGAAATCATTAATTAATCTTAAAACAAATGGGTTAAAGATAAAATATAATGATAAATATTAGAATTGATGATTTATGTCAGAAATAAACATAAATATATACATACAGAGAAATATCATACAATAAGTATTAAAGTAAAATTAATAATAAATTTTTGAGTTAGAAATAGAAATAAATATATAATAAACTATAAAATATAAAGTAGACGTTAGCTAAAAATTTAGATACATATAGAATACATAAATTCAGAATTAATGGGTTAAGTTTGAAATGGAAATGGATAAAAATAAAAATACAAATGTATGTAATAAAATACATAAGAAAAACTATATAGACTACAAATAATAAAGTAACACTTAGATAAAATCTAAAAAAAACAAATTAAAATAGGAATTTGATTATAAAGTAATATTACCAAAGACAAAGCAAAAGATAATATAAGAAGAAAATGCAAACCAGATAACACTTGCAAAAGAATGAAGCAAGTAAATATACACATGAATGAAGCTTGCAAAAGAAGGAACAAATTAAATATCTATGTACAAATAAGTAGAAGTATGTAGGCTGAAACAAACAAGAAGAAAACACATATAACTATGTACAAGCAAATATAAATAATATATATGAAGCTTGCAACACAAGACAAAAGTAATCAATATAATCACTTCAGCCACCAAAACATGAGATATGCAGCTGCCAAAACAATTTTTAGCCAACAATTTGAGATAAAAATCTCTGATCAACAAAATAAACAAAACATTTCAAGTACAAATAAAAATCTCTTGCATCAATATCATATAACCCTGTACACTTCAACCTGTGCAACAATTCTTTTTGTATCACCTTCATAATTTGTAAAGACCCGCAAATCCGTACTCCTTGAATAAACACTAATCTCCAGTGATTAACTTAAGATGAACGAAAAAATGAATTCCAAGGGTTTAAGAAGAAGAAATAGAAGAAAAAGAGAGAAGAAGAACAGAAAGTAACAACACAATATCAGAATCTCACAATCGCAGCGGAACAACATATAACAGATAAATGAATAATCTTTAAACAAAGAACTATATCAGTTATTACATTACATTATATCATCAGAGTTTACAACAACAAACAGCGGAAAAGAAATACTATATACACTAGATAATATGCTACGCCATCCAACTCGCCTCCAGATTTCTGTAGCAACCCTGAATCCAGAATGACCGGATAACCTAACTCTAGACTGCCCGTGTGGAAATGGGTGGGACCCAGAGTTTAGGAAGGAAACAGTAAACTTCAGGTCAGTCATGGGACTGGTGTGAGAACTTAAAACAGTTTATCTTTTAAAATAAAGAACAGGATAATTTTGAAATAGATTCGAATGCTTTTTGGAAAATGAGACTACCATAAGGCCTCCTGCACACATACACAATGCAAACGCAGAATCGGAGGAGATTTCTCCTCATGATAGTCAAAGATGCTTGATCATCAGAGAAGCCGTGAGCAAGAGCAACACAAACCAGAGAATCAAATTTCAGAAAAACCCTAATTTCTGTAGAAAGAGGATAGGCCGCCATTTTTTCTTCACAAGCCAAAAGAAAAAGGAACGGGCAAAACAAATGGGCCGGCCTTGTTTTTGAAAGAGGGCTTTAGTTTTTATTTCAAATAGGGTTTTAGTTTTTAAACTGTTTTTAAGTTTGTTTTAATTTTTCTTTTAAGGTTCAAATATTGGTAAATCACCACCTAGGTTGTAGGTAATGTCATATTGTTTAGTTAGAATTAGTTCAGTGAGCAGGGTGTGCGAGTTTGCAAAACTCTATAGGCGGTAGCAGGGTGTGCGAGTCTATTAGAGTGTTTGTTACCGGGAGACTGTTTAATTCTAATAGAAATCTGGGAATGCAGCAGTAGGAAGGGGTTG
The DNA here is from genome assembly GCA_030765085.1 of Allium cepa. Lineage (NCBI taxonomy): Eukaryota > Viridiplantae > Streptophyta > Magnoliopsida > Asparagales > Amaryllidaceae > Allium > Allium cepa. The sequence goes on from CM060942.1 coordinate 364,497,993, forward strand.
CCGAAGCTGGGTAAATTTTGTGTGTGATTTACTTTCAGCATATTTATTTCTCTGCAGTTTGTTTTTGTGTTTAACTCAAGAAAATTTGCTATAACCCTATTCAACCCCCCCCTCTAGGGTTAATCTAGATTCTACAGGTCAGTCCATGGACATTTGCCATTTAGGGAATAGATCTCATTGGGCCTTTGCCAACTGCCAAGTCCGGAATCATATTTGCTATTGTTGCTGTTGATTATTTCTCTAAATGGGCTGAATCTGAACCATTAGCTACTATTACCTCTAAAAAGATGATAAACTTTGTGACGAAGAATATCATTTGCAGGTATGGTGTGCCTCAAAAGATAATCACAGACAATGATATCCAATTCGAAAGCGAAGAGTTGCAGGATTTTTGCAAGCGATTCTTGATCCAAAAAAAGCTTCTCAGTAGTGTTTCATCCGCAGGCAAACGGGCCAGTGGAAGAAGTAAACAAAATCAACCATCAAAAAACAGCTGGAAAAGGCAAGAGGTGGTTGGGTCGATAAGCTGCCACTAGCACTATGGGCATACAGAACTACCCACAAAACTGCGACTGGGCACACTCCATTCTCATTAGCAAATGGATCAGAAGCAATGATTCCAGTGGAAATAGAGGTCCCCTCACACAGAAGAATTCATTTCAACCAAGCTGAAAATGAAAAACTAGCACACAAGTATACAGAAGCAACTTTGAGCTACAGACCAAGCAAGTACATATATACAAGCAAGTGAAGACTACATGAACACTATAGGCTGTGAACCAGACCATGGAAGTACGACATGAAGCATGTACATGTGAGAACAGTGAAAACAGTGAAGCCGAAGACAGGGATGAACATAAAGATGGCCGAAGCCGTGTCAAAGCAGATGTTAACCAAGTCAAAAATCAAGTGTGTGCAATTTTTGAAAAAGTCAAAACCAATAAAAGAGGAAAGTTCTTTGCCGTATGAACCAAGGGAAAATCGAATGCTACAGAATAGAAACCGTGTGCATCAAGTCATCAAATCATGAAATAGGAAAGTATGGAATCCATATAAATTCGCACCCAACTGTCATCATCGGCAAGGAGTGAACAAAGTCGAATTCAAGCAATCAATCCAGAAAGCAACAAATAACATACCAGAATTTGCAAATCAGTTTCGATCGTTTCGAAGCAACCAAGCCCTAATTTCACAAAACGATCAACAGAGGAGCAGCTGCGAACGAGCTCAAGCAAAAGCAACCAGAGAATTGATCATCAGAGAAGCCGCGAGCAAGAACAACACAAACCAGAGAATCAAATTTCAGAAAAACCCTAATTTCTGTAGAAAGAGGATAGGCCGCCATTTTTTCTTCACAAGCCAAAAGAAAAAGGATCGGGCAAAACAAATGGGCCGGCCTTGTTTTTGAAAGAGGGCTTTAGTTTTTATTTCAAATAGGGCTTTAGTTTTTAAACTGTTTTTAAGTTTGTTTTAATTTTTCTTTTAAGGTTCAAATATTGGTAAATCACCACCTAGGTTGTAGGTAGTGTCAGATTGTTTAGTTAGAATTAGTTCAGTGAGCAGGGTGTGCGAGCTTCCAAAACTCTATAGGCGGTAGCAAGGTGTGCGAGTCTGTTAGAGTGTTTGTTAGCGGGAGACTGTTTAATTCTAATAGAAATCTGGGAATGCAGCAGTAGGAAGGGGTTGCCGAAGCTGGGTAAATTTTGTGTGTGATTTACTTTCAGCAAATTTATTTCTCTGCAGTTTGTTTTTGCGTTTAACTCAAGAAAATTTGATACAACCCTATTCAACCCCCCCCCTCTAGGGTTAATCTAGATTCTACAGGTCAGTCCATGGCCATTTGCCATTTAGGGAATAGATCTCATCGGGCCTTTGCCAACTGCCAAGTCCGGAATCATATTTGCTATTGTTGCTGTTGATTATTTCACTAAATGGGATGAATCTGAACCATTAGCTACTATTACCTCTAAAAAGATGATAAACTTTGTGACGAAGAATATCATTTGCAGGCATGGTGTGCCTCAAAAGATAATCACAGACAATGATACCCAATTCGAAAGCGAAGAGTTGCAGGATTTTTGCAAGCGATTCAAGATCCAAAAAAAGCTTCTCAGTAGTGTTTCATCCGCAGGCAAACGGGCCAGTGGAAGCAGTAAACAAAATTATCAAATCAACCATCAAAAAACAGCTGGAAAATGCAAGAGGTGGTTGGGTCGATAAGCTGCCACTAGCACTATGGGCATACAGAACTACCCACAAAACTGCGACTGGGCACACTCCATTCTCATTAGCAAATGGATCGGAAGCAATGATTCCAGTGGAAATAGAGGTCCCCTCACACAGAAGAATTCATTTCAACCAAGCTGAAAATGAAAAACTACAACTTGAAGCACTTGACTTCCTTGATGAAAGAAGGGAAGAGGATCAAGTTAGAATTGCAGCCCACCAACAAAGGATTGCCAGGCACTTCAATTCCAAAGTTTGCAAACGAAGCTTTGAAATTGGGGATCTAGTCTTGAAAAGGATCATGACAGCAACAGGAGTGTTTGCGCCAAACTGGGAAGGGTCGTATGTCATAGGCAAAAAACTTCTTGATGGCACTTTCAAACTGACAACTGTCGAAGGAGATCCAATTCCAAGAGCTTGGAACAGCAATCACTTGTGTCCATATTTTACTTAAAAGCTTTGCTTAAATTTTTAAAATGATAACGGATGTATGATTCTTGTATTGTAAGCCATTGTAAAACTAGTGCAAACAAATAATAAGAACTATAAAGTGGATGTAGGCCCAGTTCTTGGCCGAACCACTATAAATCTTGCGTTCTCTACTATTGTAAAATGCCTATTTTATTTCGATGTGTAAATACCTTAAATGTATTGCTAAAATGTCGATTTAATATTGCAGGCCATTAAAACAAAGCTTACCTATCACAAGGCTAAGCGATCCCTAAAATCACTCAATAAACAAATGTCAAGCCACAAAAATTCCAGATTCAAATCCCAAGTAAGAAGTGCTTCATGCAAACAGTTAGTGATTCCGCCGGAGGGGCACCTCCCTAACGTGGAGGTTCCAGGCCCTTGCTAACTGATTGCGATAGTTTGTGCAAACGGACATCTGGTTAGATAGCTTGCGTCTGCCCCGTGGACTCGCTTAACAATGAAGTACACTTCTTTGGATAAAACAAACTACTTGTAAAGGAAAGGAACATGTGCTTGGAAATGATAACAGCGAATCGCTGATGAGCAAATGACAAACTGACAAGGGCGAGTAGACAGAAAACAGCCAAAAAGGAGTCTTGCCTCTAAAAAAAAGGTTGGTGGAACCACCGGAGGGGCACCTTCCCAAAGCGAAGGCCCCAGGCCCTTGCTAACTGATTGCGATCGTTTGTGCAAACAAACATCCAGTTGGATAGCTTGCATCTGCCCCGTGGATCCACTTAAATGTGAGATGCAACCTTCTCGGTGAGCCAACCATGCAAAGCCCTCTTCGGAGGCACAAGCCCTCTTCGGAGGCACAACTCTTCAGAGGAAAAAGCCCTCTAACGAGGCATGCCGAAAAATGAAAGTGCTCTTCTCAGCCAATAAGGTTGGTGGAATCACCAGAGGGGCACCTTCCCAAGTGGAAGGCACAGGGCCCTTGTTAAATGGTTGCGATCATTTGTGCAAACGAACATCCAATTAAGTAACTTGCGTCCGCCCCGTGAATCCATTTAACTGTGAGAAAGTAACTTCCAGGCAATCAAATAAAGACCTCTTCGGAGGCACAAGCCCTCTTCGGAGGCACATGACCTCTTTGGAGGCAAAAGCCCTCTCCCGAGGTACCACAAGCCCTCTTCAGAGGCACGAGCCTTCTCCAAAGGCACACCTGCCCTCTTCGGAGGCACAAGACCTCTCCCGAGGCACCACAAGACCTCTTCGGAGGCAGAAGACCTCTTCGGAGGCACGTCCCAAGAAGAGATGTTTTTGTCAACCAACATGGTTGATGGAACCACTGGAGGGGCACCCTCCCATGATAGAAGGAACAGGTCCCTTGTTAACTGGCTGCGATCGTTTGTGCAAATGGACATCCAACTATGTAACTTGCGTCCGCCCCGTGGATCTATTTAACTGTGAGAAAGCACTTTCAAGAGAACAAAACAAAAAAGCCCTCTTCGGAGGCACACTTCAGCTTTCAAGGGAAGATCAATTTCCCCATCTTGAAAATATTCTTCCCCAGAAGTTGGAGTGCCAAATCAAAGCCTTCTTTGGAAACCCACTTCACCGCGTAGGAGAATCCACTTGTAAAAAAGTAAAAGTGACTATCTCCGAAAGTGAAGTGTAAAAACTCTTTCAAACAAAAGAGAGAGAAGACTTCTCCAATACAAGGCACACTCTACTAAAGCAGAGTAATATTTCCTCAAAATGGAAAAGTTTTCTCTAAAGTAAGAGTGCAATCCTTCTCAAAATGGAAGAGTTGTTCTCCAACTTAAGAGTACAAGTCGTCTCGAAACAGAAGAATTGTTCTCTAAAGTCTTACCAAATGAAAGAAGTTGCAATAAGCTGTGGTTTGCGGGCAATACAATACAATATAGCTACATCAATAAAAGCAACGCTCAAGCAACATACCACAAACTTATTGCAATATCACACAAAGAAAATGAAGAAACTTGTGTGAAAATAAGGAATAAATGCATTCATAAATACAGTCAAAAGATTGTACAAGTAAAAGAATCATTTTGTTCCATACTATAAAAAATTTATACATGTGCAGGTTACAAAAGAGCAGGGACCGGTACCCGCACAATCTCCGGTCAATACAAGCCTTTATATACAAGCAAAAAGCAAAGCAAGAAGGGTAAAGCGAGACTTGTTATTTCGTCTTCCCTCCACCTTTAGAGCCCTCGCCTGGCCTAATGGTTAACTTTGGAAGCCGGCTTGAATGAGTCGGGGAAGAAGGAGAAAGAGGTACAACTGGGTCTACTTCCGTTTTCTTTTCACTAGCAGAAGTGAGTTTCTTTTTCTTCTTCGAAGTTGTGCACTTCCCCTTCTTCCTTGAAGAAGACTCGCTGCCCGGAGTGATAAGTTCAGACGTCTTTGTGTCATCATGAAATTTCTCTGGAGTCCTTTCACTTTCCTCAAGTTCCTCAGCCTTCTGCTCTTGTGAAGCAGCCGGGTCATCTAAGCCTTGAAGAGCTTCTATTAATTCTTCTTATGACCCCGGTTGAGAAGCAGAAGGAGGAGTAATTTGAAGAGATGGAGGTGGAACAGCTGGAAGAGGAGAAGTCTGTGCAGAACTTGGTGTTTTCACTATAGAAGAAGAGAAGTTAAAATCAGTATTCCTCGTAAAGAGAGGAGATAGTGGCGCGTCAAGGCTTAAGTAATAATCAAAAGGTTCATCAAGCTCATGTGAAGTGAACAAGTAGTCCACTTGAGCTAGATCATTGTTGAAGTTACCTGGAGAAGTGGGCTCTATCACGTCGATTTCGAAATCTTGGGCTTCAATGCCTTCCTGCTCCTCGGTGTGGGCAGTTGTGATTCCGATCTCGGTTTTGACTGGAGGCAGAGAATGAGAGCTAGAGCCATTAATATCAACGTCAACCGAAGCCGAAGGAAGAGTCGGGTCGGTCAAAAGTGCCTTCCTTGAATGCTCTCCTTCCGCCGCTTCGGCTCGTGCTTGGGCGAGTTGTTCTTTCCCTTTGGCAAGGGCAGCTCCACCCTCATCATCCAGATAATAGGCCTCAAGATCCGCCTCAGCATAGCCGACGCCTCCAAGCATTTCGATCGCCGCTTCCCACACCTCGGCCAGAGTAATCTCATACTTCGAGCCCAAAAATGAAAGGCTACCACGCCCTAGGACGCTGTGCAGATAAAACTCGAATAAGGTAGAGCTAATTTTGGCTTTAGATGCCTCATGAGATTCTTCGGCTGCTGCTTTGCCAGCAATGGCTTCATCGCGCTCTTTTCCAACTTTAGAAAGCCGAGCTTTTGGCATTTCAATCTCCATGTCCTGAGAGCTAGTTTTTTCCCGCAACTGAGCAATATCAGCGCGGTAGCTTTCTACAATTTTCTGGTGTGCCTCAAGTCTAGCCTCAGCATCTCTTTGACCGGCATGAGCATCTCTCACTTTCTTCTGAAGCACCTCTTCCTTTTGAGTATAAGAAGTGGAAGAGGCAGCAAGGTCATCTTTAAGCCGCTTGACTCAGCTTCGAGCTTCTCATTATATTCGGTAATATTTCCATCTCCGTGTCATGATGGTCAAGAACTTTTTTCCATTCATACTTGTCACTCTCCATGGTTAACATAGCTTCAAGATTTAGACGGTTTACTCGTTGAAGCTCATCGACAAGCTTTTGCCACCCGGACATTCTCTCAATGTCAAGCTTAACAGCGTCAAGATTCCTTAGCATGGCCTGCTTGTCAATGGGAACCAAGTCCAAGTCAAAGCATACTCCTTTAAAACACCAGTTTGGAAACCGGCTTAGGAGTGAAGGTAGGGCATTCTCAATTTGATACGGAGGCTAGTTGATGATCGTCTGAATGTCATCTCTTTCAAGGGCAGGAGATCGAGAAGCAATGTCTAGAGAGATAGAAGTAGCGGGCACTTTGGAAGTTTCAGATGTGGGCCTTTCGCTCAGGTTGGCCCGCTTACTTGGATCTTCAGTTACATGACTCTTCTCTTTATAATCGTGAGATTTTCTCTTGAGAATCGTCATCTCTCTGGGAAGAATCATGTCGGTCATCTTTTCTCCCATAGCGCTCCCCATAAGCCCGCCTCTCGCGAGCTTTTCTTGCAGCTCTTTCTACGTTGGTCTCCGTAGAGGCAGGAAGATACCGCTTGGGATCATAAGAGTTGCATCTTCCATAGCGCTGAAAGTCGTCGTAGTATTAACCGCTACGTCCCATTGGAGAACCTGAAAATGAAGAAGAGACAAAGTTTAGGAATCTTCGAAATAAAGAAGCTAAGTGCATATAATTGCCAAAAATCCTAAGTGTGTATGTGATGTGCGGACTGCACGTGTCAAGCTACAAACCACTCTTAAGCTTGGGAGTAATGTCGACTTTTGTAACTGGCGTCAACTCTTGGGTTGACAAAGTTGGTCGCAAGGTGGACGTCGCTTCGACTGCTGGAGAAACAAGTTTAGACGTAGTGGTATCATCTTTGAAGAGCTCATGTGAAGTCACCACTAGGTCGCTCAGCCCTTCGAAAATGTCATCACCATCATGCCTAGCGGAACTCTCTTTCTCAGCTCCCTCATCAGCAGCCTTCCCGGAATGTTGAGGAAGTTCCTCTTCTTCGATAACCGGGGGAACTGTAAGCTTGCCAGATGACCCCGCATCGTCAACAGGAGTAGAACATTTCACCAGTGAGGCCTCTGCAGCAGGTTCCTTCGGTGTAAGTTCCTTTGCGGAAACCGGGGCATCTGACGTCTCTACTTGAGAACCGGAGGCATCATGAAGCTGAGTGAATCGAGAAAAGTGCAGAAGTCCAAATTGATGCAAAAATTCATCCTTTAGTAAGAACTTAATGCTTCTCTACTCGACGGACAGGCACTTAGTCTTTCAAAAGTTGACTTATGGCTGGATCTTTAGAAAGAGGAGGAAGTGCTGTAAGAGTAAAGAATGAAGTGAACACTTGACAACTCGTATTTTGAAAATCTCAGAAATGAAAAGAACGGGGATAGGCAATCTTACTTCCTACTTGCCAAATACCGTAAAATCCCGGGGGCAACGGACGAAGAAAAATTGGTTCAAAAACCCGTAAGCGCTTTCAGGAAGATCAGTAATCAGTTTACGATTCCTTGCGCTTCTCACAAGTATGATCTTTGTTCTTTGCAAATGTGCACAGATAGCAAATCTCTTCAAAGCTCGAAAGACGGTCGAGTGTCCTCCTGAACAGTACACACAGTGCCATCAAGATGGTGTAGCCATTGGGGTGCAATTGGAAGGGAGAGATAGTTAATCGGAGAAGCAGCTGTCGAAGTAAATCGTTAAAGGGAGGAATAGCTCCACTCAAGCAAATCTGACGGTTAACTACGATAAAACCAAGAGGTGGCCTGTCAGCAGTATCGTTTACCCCAGGAAGCAAAGCGTCCGCTTCAGCAATACCGAACTAAATACATAATTGACTGAACACCCGTTGATTCAGAGTAGTTGAAGTTCTTTCCGAGGGATTATGCAAGGGATTAGCTATTGGCAAGACTTATTTAGCTTGCCCTACTATCTCTTCTTGTTGAGAAGTCATTTTACATAAGGAACTGGATATTCAAATATGAAGGTGCACGTTTCCTAAAAGTGTGTGAAGTGTTGTGTCAATTCAGGAAGTTTCGAGGCTTGTTATTAAACCAAAGTTAAGTGTAGTATCAATGCAGATGATATTTAGCAATAAGCAGTTATAATTGTGCGCATTTTGCGTTGATGCTTCATTTAAATCAGTTGATTCACAACAATTCATCTGTAATCAGAATCATACTATTTTACTTAAGTAAAATATCATTTCTTTGATCTAATCCATCACTCGATGTGGGCAGTCGATGATGACTATATTTGTCCCATTTTTCTGCAAATTATGTGTTTAACAGGTTGTTAGCATTAAAGTTAATATAATCTGTAAAGAAATGCAACAAGTTCAAGCAGTTTATCTCAATGGTTCAAGTCGAAAATTCAGTTAAGTACTGTCCAATTTTTACAAGTAGTCAAGCTCAAACGACTTAGCATAGGTCGAAGCTTCGTTAAGTTGCACTGTTCAAGTCAAAAAGTTCACCAGTATCATGTTCCTACGAGTTAAAAAGTTATGATGCGGATTAAGGCTTCAAGTCAAGGCGGTGCATATTTGTCTAAGTGTTAGGTTGTTCAAATATACTCGCGACCTAAAGCTTATGTCGCAAAAAGTTAGGTCGTTGGTTCGTTAAGTCGTTTGGCATTCCTTAGGTCGCAAGGGCTATTAGGTCGATCAAATTCATTAGGTCGCTCCTAAAGTAGCTCGGCAGCATAACACTATATCCCATCAACAAACCCTAAGGCCTACCCACCACTCACGTGCTGCCACGCGTCCACCACCTCGCATCACCAGGAACGCCACGGCTCAACCTAGAACCCACTAACCCGTTAACCAAAGATCTCCTCGTCTCCTCCAAACTCAAAACCAGTTAACCTGAGACCCAATAACCCATCATCATCTCCCCACATCGCCAAAATCACCTAAAACTGAATCAAATCACCTCAAGTCCATCATAAATCCGATGCACTACTATGCTCATTGCAATGGTAACGTAACCAATGGTGATCAGAAATCAATCGTAACGTGATTCATGGTGAAACACGGCATGTGAAATTGGGTTAGAGACGGAAATGGGGAATTTGTGATTCGATGATGATCGTCGATTGGATAATAAACGGATCCACTTACGTGATGAGATAATGAAGATGATCGGCGACCAGTTAGTTCGAATTCGTCTTTGAAAGTTCAGAGGTTCTTCGATGGCGGTTTTGAGAGTTGGAGCAAGTAAAGAGAAGAAGGAGTGTTATGCGACTTATATACAGGGACAGAGGAATCTGAATCGGTGCAGACGACCTAACTCCCTCATTAAGTCGCTCATGACCTAACGACTTAGCAAGGCACGAGTTAAGAAGTATCGAAGCACACGACCTAGTCTCTAGGTGTGTACTTCGAGGGGCAAGTGTTAACTACTCTTTTCCACGACTCAGGGACCTAACGAGTTAATAATGGCAGCGACCTAATGACCTAAAGAATGAGCGAGCCAACATAGATGCGACTTAGCGACCTAAAGCGTAGAGCAGTTCAATGCGGCAAAACATAACAACCTAACGAATTAAGGAGCCAAGGACCTAACGGGTCAACACACAAGCGACCTAACGAGGATGAAGTTCTACAGTGAGCTAACATGTGACGATCTAAGCGACCTAGCACTCAGCGACTAGCGACCTATTAACTAAATGACCTATGCAGCCTAGCGAGTCAACGACCTAGCGAGTCAACGACCTAGTGAGTCAACGACCTAGCGAGTCAACAACCTAGCGAGTCAACGACCTAGCGAGTTAACAACCTAGCGACTCACAAGCTTCATATCGTTATGTCGCTTGGTTATAGGTCGAACCAGCACTAGGTCGCTGGTACTCCTACGACCAGCCTAGGTCGCTCCACTAGACACCTAGACATGGTTAAGTCGCCAACCATTCTCTCCTAGGTCGCCCACGACCTACGACCTACCAGCATGTTCAAGTGATCAAGTGCAACCATGATGATCCTTAAACCGTATCCCTTAGGTCGCCCACGACCTACGACCTAACCCCTAGGTCGCCCACGACCTACGACCTAGCTCTAGAATTTCCCTATAAATACCTTGCCTACTCCACCGAGGAGGGGACTTTTGGATCATTTCCGGAACGTCGGTACTTTAATGTTTTCTCAACTCATCCAGCACTTCAAACACCGAAGACGCTTCAACGAACTTTGGGAAGAGATCTATCACTTTCAACATGAATTCAAAGAGCTCTTCTACATTGAAGTTCTAGCTACTCGTCTTAGTTGTGTTGTAATCAAAGATCATTGTAAAAGTCGTAATTGAATCAGCAATAAAGTGGATTAAAGTGGACGTAGGCTTGACATTAAGCCGAACCACAGTAAAAACTATTGTCTCTTTACTTGATTTTCTTTTATTTTCTGCTTATCTCTAATTCCCGTACCAACGGGTGGTGCTTTCACTTTTTCACTACTTACACCGGGGTGTTAGCGTACATTTTTAGTGTTAACAATTGATAATCTTAATATTATTTGAATGACATGAAATATTGAATAACCAGAACTTACAAAATAAGAGAATTGAGAAATCTAAGCTAAATGTTTAAAAAACTTTAGAGTTAAATAGAAAGTAAAGACATTTTAAACAAGTTAAAACAGTGAATATTCTAATTAAATAAAATGAATCTGATTAATCTGTATAATACCAAATTGCATTCTAATAACATATAATAAGACTTACCAAATGCTAAAAGTTAAAATGATGATTTGGATATGTAATGGGATATTATATAAGTAACCAAAACCTAAAAGTAATTAAAATGTATATAAATGGAAATTTAGTTGTAATAATATATGTTATACTTAATTAGTATATTATGAAATGATTAATGACTAAATGGAATAAGTAAGCGGAACTTAAGAAAGTAGACAGTTGAATCAAATAATATCTTTGTAAATTAGTTATATAAATAAATATAAATTTGCAAAGGAATTTTGAAATTGAATTTGTAACATTTAAGATAATTGTAAACTTAGATAAAGCCATATATAAGAAGTTGGACTATGATAGAGTGATTATAAACTAAAATGATGATTAATAAAATGTTCCACAAATAAATTTGTTACTAAATGAAATTACGAAAATGTAGTAAACGTAAAAAAGGCATATGGTGTAGCTAGAAATCTATTGAAAGTAAATATGTAAGTTGTACGTATATTATTTTATTCGCAGAACAGTTTGATCCAGATTCGAGCACAAAATTTCGAGATAATTTATATCGATGCGAGTTAGGATTTTTCACCCAATTTTCGACGGCGAACCCTGAATTTGGATTTTAGATTGATTCTGGAATTCTCTATCATAGTATAACGCTATGCTTGGAGAATGATGGTTTCTAGTCAAGGAACCAAAATTTGAGTCCACACTAGAGAGTCGTGAGAACGATACTAGTTCGGAAGTGAAATTATGTGATCGAGTGAGCGATCAGATTTGATATTGCGTACGAATGATATATGTACATCATACGGGCTTAAGTAAAGCTAACAGTGGAAATTGAAAATGCAAAATATAAAATGATTTTAAAATCTATGATTAGATATCATGGTTAAATAAGATGCAGGTATTTAAAATAAAGGAAAATTTAGATTGCCCGACAAAAAAGGTACGTGTTTATTTTATCATTTGGTTTGATGGTTTCATGATGGAGCCACTTGGCTTTTGTTTTCTTTTATTGGTTTGGGGCCCGTAGTGGCATTTTGTAGTTGTTCTGATCAAGCCGCGAAAAGGACATGTTGTCGAAATTTTTCATAGATCCGGATGTTAGAAAAATTTTGAAGTTTTAAAATTTTTATGACTTGTCTTGGTAACTAACTTGTATATTCTATAAGCCGATCGGAGTAGCGTAGTAAGAACATAGTAATAGTTTTATAAATGAGATTTAATGTTTTATAAGTTGATTATTTTGAATGAAATATATTGGATGTTAAATTCTATACTTGGTTTCTTTTCGAGGATGAAAAGTTTTAACTAGGGAAGATTATAACGACCTGTATTTTTAACTATTTTAAATTATTAAATTTAGTGAAATTATAAAATAAAAAATGAACAAAAATGTATTTTAATGAATTATAAGTGTAGTTATTGGATATGAACTCGAATAAAATTTTGAAATAAACTAAATTCGAAGATTTGGCGATAACGAGTATTGAAATGAAATCATATAGATTAATTGGGTTTATAATCGATAACTGAAGTTGAATAATAATTGTGAATTATTTAGATAGAAATAAAATGATATTGATAAATAAAATTTATTTGGAACTTAATGATTTCATGTTTAAAATTTAATAGTGGAAATTATTTGGATAGTTAAATTCTGAATTTAATGTGATTGAAAATGATATCAGAAGATGATGAATATTTTATTTAAACAACAATGAATATTGTTAACATTTAAAACTAGATTTAAAAGTGATTAATTAGAAATTGGAGAATTTATATTATAATAGAGACATTAAAATAGCGATCCGGGGCTGTAACAACCAAGAATTTTGGTTATTTGAAATTGGAATATTTAACTGATTTTAAATATTTAAAACTTAATTTTAACTTGAACTTCAAATATAACCATTTATTGGATAATTAAATTATTGAATTTAATAAATGGAAAATTGTTTAAAATAGTGAATTTTGAGTCATAAACTCGTTAAAAATCATTTAAAGGCTTATAAAATTTATATTGATAATAATGAAGATAATAAAAGTTTTAAAATTGAATTTGAAAGTGATTTGTTTTATTTTAAAAATATATCTTTAGAATTAGCATTTAAAAATAGCCTTCCGAGGCACGGTCTCGAAATTCGACAAAACCAGTCCATTGAATCCGTAATAGTGTATTACTATCAGATTTCAAATTTTGTAACGTTTGGAGTCATTGTTTGGCCGTGCAGAAGAGAAACACATTGGAATTTATATTGAAAATTCAATATAATATCTGGGTCCAAAAAACTATCTTCTCCATATGATCGAATTAGGACTCGAAACCTTTTCCATGGCATTCAAAATAGGAGTATAATATTATAAAAGCCTAGCGGTATGCCTTGATAGGAGGTCGAGATTTTAAGCTAAGAATTCGAGACGATTTAAATCTAAATAATGTAACGACCCCGAATTTATATTAATTAAAATTTGAATATTTAATTGAATTTAAATATTAATAAGTGAAATTTATAAGTCGAATAATTTATTTTCGAATATTGGATTTAATTGGTTTGTTGAGTGGTATATGGATTATGATCGGTATAGTCCTTACAACTCTATCGATAGGGATCTCTAAACACTTGTTCAGAACATTTCGGCACGATATCGTTTTAAATTGGGTAAATGAAATAATTTTTCCTCGATTATATTTTTGTGTAAAGGAAATATTTTTTTTCAGAATTATTAAAGTGTATATGAATTGATTGTTTGACTGTTGAATAAGTTAAATAAAACAACAGTTGTAAAAGAATGAATTGTATAAGCAAATGAATTATAAGTATGGAATTATAATTAAAATGATTTACAATTATGAAACAATCTTGTATAAGTAAAGGAAAATAATGAAATTTTATAAGGAAAGATTTATAAATGTAATTTATAAATAAAAGGAATATTTTTGAAAGAATTTAAAGCGTTGAATTCACTATTGTTGCTGGAAAATAATAAGGGTGATGACTGTAGCATCATCAGCATCATTTTCGAGTTTCTGTGTGATGGATATGCTACCGTAGTAAATTGAAAATTTGAGTTTTGTTGTGATAAACAAATTTGAAAATTAAAAATCCAAGTTGAAATTGATGAATATAAGTGAAATGAATTTTGAACTTATGGTATGAGATGATAAATTTAGCTTTGGATAGGTAAATGGATTTGGAAGTTTAAATATGTAAGTCGTATAACTTAGAAAATGAGAAAATGTAAGTGAAACAAATAGTTAAAATGGTTAAACAATTTTTTTTAAGTTAAATGAAATAGAATTTGAAATAAATTAGAAGTGAACTTAAGTTGTATAATGGAAGTAAATGTAAATGAAGTTGAGATGGAATATAACTTAAGTGATGTTGAAAGAAGTTGATTTTGATGTCAAAGTAAACTAATAAGTGAATTAATGAAATGAAGTCATTAAGGATATGAACTTGAGTTATATAAATGAAATTCAACTTGAAATGTTAAAATGAATTAGCTATTGAACAAATGAATGAATTGAATGTAAATCAACTGAATGTAAATAAGTTGATATGAAATAATGAATGAAGTGTTAATTCATTGAAAGCCAATGTAATTAGAAGTTGAATAATTTAATGAAAATCAATTAAATGTTAAACCAATTGAAATTATAAGTGTTGAACCAAATTGAATGTTGAAAGTAAATTGAATGAATTTGGTTATGTTGAATATATATTGGTTGTTATATGGATGTTAGTTGATTGTATATGAATTCATTAAGTGTTAATGAAATTGAATTAGCGAAATTGGAAGCAAATGTAATTGAAATCAAATTGGAAGTTAAGTGAACCTTAAATGGAATTGAAATTTGATATGGAAATGAACCAACTAGAATGTAAATTAGTGAATGCAAACTAATTGAAATTTGATATGAATAAATGTTAGCACATGCCAACGTTAATGAATCAAATGTGATTTAAATTGGAAAACAAATTCAATAAATATTAATGAGAATATGAATGAATATTGAGTTGGTTGATGGTTGCATTTGTTGCTTTTGTTGCATTTGCTATATTATGTAGTTGTTATGTTGCTATATGATGTATATTGATATTATTTTCATATATACATGTTCTCATGTTGTTGTTGAGTGTTTAGTAGGTGCGGATTGCGCTTGCTTCGATTTGGAGCTTGCTTTCGTGCTATATTAGTCGTTATATGCTCGCTAATAAAAAATAAGGTACATATCTCGGATTAAATATCGTACTTCTACACTTTTTTCCCTACAGGATGCCTCATCACTTGATGAGATGTATATTTGTGATATATATACTGTCATTTTTTTCTTCGGTTCGAGCCGCGCAAAGGAGACTATGGCGAATTTTTCCGAAAATTTAAGGCGTTGGAAAAAAAATGAGGAAATTGGGAAAATTTTGAAAACTAAGTTTGGATTTGGAAACTTAGTAAAGATTTTGTATGAAGTTTAACTATGAATTTTGGGAAAGTTAAACACTTAAAAGATTTGTAAATCAAACTTGAACGGTTTGTTTTGGAAAGTTAATGGATTTCAAAACTTTTTTTTTTACTTCGTAATTTCGAGGACGAAATTCTTTTAAGGGGGGAAGTCTGTAACGATCCAGAATTTATATTAATTAAAATTGGAATATTTAATTGAATTTAAATATTAATAAGTGAAATTTATAAGTCGAATAATTTATTTTCGAATATCGGATTTAATTGGATAATTAAATCAATAAATTAATATTTGAAATGCCAAAAATAACTGAAAATCGAGTTTAATATGATTGAAAATGATTTGTAAAATTTTATTTAATCATGTTGGAGTTAGAGTGATGTTATATAACTTTTAAAATTGAATTTGGAGTTAATTTGTGAAAATTGAATATTTTAATATTTAATTGACGAGTTAAAATAGCCATTTTTCAAACAGTCTCGCATTTCGACGAAACCAGTTTCATCGGATCCGTAATGTGATATTATTGTATGGTTTCAAATTTCGTGTAAATCAGATTTATCGTTTGTCCGGGGCAAGCTAAAACGCACAGAAAATCGTTTAATCGGTTTAATTAAAAATCGATCGTTTATTTCTGTAACTCACACATATGATGGAATTAGCCTCCGAAACACGTTCCATTGTGTTCGGTACGCGGGGTAAACCCTAGAAACGCCAGCCGGCATGCTTCGTTTGGAGTTCGAAAATTTGGAGATGAATAGTAATTCGCCAATTTTCTATATAAGCACCTCAACAATTCATTTTTGCAGAAATAAACGACCCTAGGGTTTCAAAATGCTCCAGCCGCCATTATCACGTTCAAAGGCCGAATTTTAATCACTTTTCTCCTCAAATTTCTTTCAATCCATCAGTTATTAGCCAAGGTTTTCAACTAGAAAAATGTAAAGGACATCAAGATCTATCCATCCAACGGTGGATTCGAGCAACCATCACCGTTTGGAGGCGAATTTGAGCCGAGAACGTGGTACGTTCGAACGTGATTTCCGTGATGATAAAGCAGCCGAGCTCAACCATGTTGTCGCCAATGGTAGTTCTGGGTGAGGCGCGCGTAATGGTGGTCATTGATTATCGTAGATGTCGTCGAAGGTCATGCGAAAATTCGTGAAGCACGTGTCGGCCGTGGGTTATCTTCATGCGTGAGAACCAAGAAGCAACGCGTGAAGATGGAAGAAGGCTAGTGCGGCCCAGATTCCTCAAGCAAGAAACGAACAGCAGATGTTAAATGTGGGTTTTGAAATAAAAATAAAAGTTGTAATTTATTTATATAAAATTTGTATTAACTTATAAATGTCATAACTTGTTCGTCGGAATCGAACGAAATGAACTACGTTGCAATCGTTTTGTCGAGCACTATGCTATGGAGCTGGTTTGGAATCGTTTGGAGCCAGTGAAAATTTCGGGTAAAATTAAACGTCCGTTTAATTTTATTCGAAATAAAACGCTGGAACAAAATTAAATTCAAGGTGAGAACTTCTCACTCAATCAAAATTGTTCGATGTTAATTTTAAATAGTTAGATTTAAAATTGTTGATTGTATGTGTTAACGCTTAAAATTGAACGGTAACACCCCGGTATGTGAAGTGTGAATGTGAAAGCACCACCCGATGGTTCGGGAACAGAATATCAGCTAAAATAATAGAAAATACAGTAAGAGACAGCGATTTTATAGTGGTTCGGCTTAAGGAGTAGCCTACGTCCACTTTAAGTATCTTTATTACTGATCTTGTTACGAAAGGATACAATGCTCTTCAAGTACAAATCTCTTTAGTTACAAAACACTTTGAACAAGTAGCTTAAACTTCGATATAGATGAAAGTCTTTGAATCCATGTCGGACGTGTGAAAATCTTTCAAAGTAGCTTGTAGTGTTCTTCGAAACTTAAGGTATAGAGTCAGTATAGAAACTGGAAGAGTATCGGCGCTTGAAGAGATTGTCCCAAAGTCCCATCAAAGTTGGAGATGGTCATGTATTTATAGAGAATTCTGGGCAGAAATTATTGTCAAGTCTTAAGTCGTGGCCGACTTAGGATAAGTCGTGGCCGACTTATCGAGCCAAGTCCATAATTTAATAGAGATCAGCTTGTCTTCCTGAATTCATGCCATAATTCCTAGGTCGTGTACGAGTTATCCGGATGCGGCTTCTTATTTGTCTGCTTAAGTCTTGTACGACTCATCATAAGTCGTAGGTCGTGACCGTCCTAACCTAAGTCTTGGCTTGCGGCTCAACTGGAGTAAGTTCGTTCACTTGGTCGTATCACAAGTCCTGAGTCGTCAACGAGTTATCGAATCACGTCATGGTACTGAACTTGCCTCTGTAGTCTTAAGTCGTAAACGACCTAGCAGAAGTCATAAGTCGGTTGCGAATTAAGTGTAGTTGTCTTAACCTTTTCGTGCCTTGAGTCGTTACTCCCTTAGGTCGTTAGGTCGTAACATCTTTAAGTCGCATACCTTTTAAGTCGTAGACTTTCTTAAGTCGTAGACCTCCTCAAGTCATAGACTTCCTTATGTCGTAGAATTTCTTAAGTCGTAGACTGTTTGGACCGTTATAATTCTTGAGTCGTGTAGTTCTTAACTCATTAAGTCGTGGAGTGCTTTGAGCTGCTAGATCGTGGTGACCTTAAGTCATAAGTCGTTCATGTCTTAACTTGTTAAGTCATCACACACCTTAAGTCGTGAGGTTTCCTTGAATCGTTAAGTCGCGCACTCTGCTTGAGTCGCATACCTTGCTTGAGTCATACAGTTCTTAAGTCGTAGAAAATTGAGGGTTAACATTTGCCCCTCGAAGTACACGCCTAAGTCGTAGGTCGTGTGCTTCGACTTATCTTAACTCGTGTGCCGATCCAAGTTCCACTGCCCCGAGTTATAAAAGGCTTAAGTCGTTCATCTTACTTCCTTCTTCTCATTACTTAATCCTTAAGCTGCTTCTGCCATTAACGCTTCTCCAAGCTTTCAAAGGCGATTTCGACTCGATTTATCTCCGATCATCTCTAGCATCACACTGCGTAAGCGACTTTGCTCCTCCTACAATCGTCGATTATCATCAACTTATGCGCCCCGTTTTTCGTCTTCGATTCGCCCCTTGAGCCGTGCGAGTTTTGTTATACTGGACATCGATGGACTTAAGGAGGTTTCATCTGACTCGCGACGATTCATAATTTGTGGCGATCTAGCGGTGTGATAGAACTAAGGTTGATGATTGTGAGGTTATTGGGTTAACGGGTTAGGAGTTAGATGGTATGTTGGCCAAATAGAATGGAATGTTACCCCGGGTGTGACTTAGCAATCTTTACGACTTAAGCCGTGAGTCGTGGCCGAGTTAGGACTTGAGATTTTCCCATTGCTTTGAATTGGAGTTTCTTCTATCTTCCACGACTTAACATAACCTGTAGGAAAAATCTCTTAAGTCGTCGGCGAGTTAGCTCCTAAGTCGTTGCCGAGTTAGCACTTGAGTTGTTTACGACTTAGCTCTTGAGTCGTCTACGACTTAGCACTAGATTCGTCTACAACTTAGCACTTGCAATTTTAAACTCTGCTTGAACCTTGAACTGCTACTTGAACCTTGAACCGCTGCTTGAACTTTGAACTGTTACTTGAACTTTGAACTGTTAAACTTTGCTGCATTCTTTCACAGATCACTTTTGACTTGCAAGCTAACAATCTGTTCAATACATCATTTACAGAAAATTGGGACGGATATACTGCCACTGACTGCCCACATCAAATGGCAGATTAGTTAACAACAGATAATCAACTTAAATAAATTGTGTGAACGAAGTGCTTTTAAATCATCAAATTCAAGTAAAGTATTAAAGCAACGTTGAAATAGTCAACTGAAACTGCCCAGTTTGCACTAATACTATACCTAAACTTTAAATTAGCAAGTCCTAAAATTTGGTAATCAATCAATTGTCGACTATTTTGATTCCAGTTATATTTACTTGTTATTTTATTAGTTTTACACAGCACTTCACATATTTAGGAAACGTGCACCTTCTCCTTTGAATGTCCAGTTGTTTATGTAGAATGGCCTCACATCAAGAAGAAGTAACAGAACAAACCGGAGAGGCCCTGCCAATAGCTGTTCCGCTGACCACTCCACCGGAAAGAGTCTCAACTTCCTTGAGTCAACGAGCGTTTAATCTATTACGCGCCCAATTTGGCATTGTTGAAACGGATGGTATATTGCCCGGGCCAAATGAATTTGCTGATAGACCTCCTCGCGGCTTCGTTGCTGTCAACCGCCAAATGTGCTTGTGCGGTGCTATTCCTCCCTTCAATGACTTTCTTCAACAGTTTCTACTTCGATTGACCATCTCTCCGTTCCAACTGCACCCCAATGGTTATGCCATTCTGATGGGGTTGTGTGTTTTATTTATGAGAACTCTGGATCGACCGCCGAGTTTCGAGGAAATTTGTTATTTACGTTCCTTCACAAAGACTAAAGATCATCTCTCCATTGTTGTTATAAGAAGCGCTAGGAATCGCAAACTCGTCACTGATCTTTCCGAAAGCGTTCATGGCTTCTTAAATCAGTTTTTCTTTGTTCACTGCCCCCCCTAGGGTTTTACGCCATCTGGAGAGTAGGAAGTAAGATCACCTGCTTCTATTTTCCATTCCTGAGCTTTTCGAGATCTGAGTCGCTAATTGCTAATTTCACTCTTTTCCTTTTTCAGCACTTCCTCCCCCCTCTAGAGATCCAGGTCATAAGCAAGTTTTTGAAAGATTGAATGCTGTGACCGCTGAAGGTAGAAGTATAAAGTTTTTGTTGAGGGACGAACTTTTGCATCAGTATGGACTTTTACACACTTCTCGCTCTACACACCCCCATGAGGTCCCAGACTCCCCAGCTAAAGCATTAGATGCCCCAGTTTCTACTGACGCACCCACACCAAAAGAACCTGCTTCTGAGGCTTCTCTAGTGAAGTGCTCTACTTCTATTGATGTTGCGGGGTTATCTGGAAAATTTGCACTTGCCCCGGTCCTTGAAGAAGAAGAGCCTCAGGGATCTCCCTAATATTCAAAGAAGTCTGGTGAAGAAGCCGGGAAAACAAGCCCTGTCAAGCAGAGCGGGGACGACACTTTTGAAGGGTTGAGCGACCTGTTTGTCACCTTACAGGAGCTCTTTAAAGACGACCCTGTCACTACTAGGGTTTCTTCTTCATTAGTTGAAGCGACTTCTACTTTGCAACAAACTCCATCGACCCAAGAGTTGACGTTAACTACTACCCCTACGATTCCTCCGCGATCGAAGAGTGGTTCGTAGTTTGACGTGCGTAGTTTGCACATTACACACACTTAGAACTTTTCGGCACTTTCATGCACCTAACTCTTTGTACTTTGAAGATTCTAAAGTTACGCTTCTTTTTCATTTTTAGGTTCTCCAATGAGGCGAGGTGGTTCATATTACGATGACTTCAAGCAATACGGAAAGCGTGGTCAGTATGACTATAGGCTCTATCTTCCCACTTATGGGGAAACTAATGAAGAGAGGGCTGCTCGAAAGGCTCAGGAGAGACGTTCTTATGAAGAACGCTATGGAAGAGGGGATGAGCGGTACGATTCTTCCCATAGAGAGGGTGATTCCCATAAACGTAAATCCCATGATGACAGAGGGAAGAGCCACATGGCTGATGACCCAAGAAAACGGGCTAAAGTTAGTGAGCAATCAGTGCCTGCAATTTCTGAGAACACCACTACTCCCATTCCTTCTCAATCTCCTGCCCCTTCCCGTACCGATATCCAGACAATCATCAACAGGCCTTCATATCAAGTTGGGCCAGGTCCAGCTACTCTCCAAAGCCGGTTTCCACAATGGTGCTTGGAGGGGGTTCGCTTTGATCTCGACTTAGTTCCAATTGACAAGCCCGCCATGTTGCGAAATCTTGATGCCGTCAGACTTGATATTGAGAGAATGTCGAGCTGGCAAAAAATTGTTGACGAACTCCAGAGAGTGAATCGTGCGAATCTTGAGGCTATGCTGACCATGGAGAACGATAAATCTGAATGGCAGAAAATTCTCAATGAACATGACGCAGAGATGAGGAGCATCACTGACTATAATGAAAATCTCGAAGCGGAAGTTGGAAAACTTAAAGAGGAGCTTGCTACTTCTTCTACTTCCTACTCCCAGAGGGAGAAAGTGCTTCAGGGACAAGTGCGGGACGCTCATGCTGCTCAGAGGGATGCCGAAGATAGGCTCGAGGTGCAAAACAGAATTAACGAGGGCCATACTACCGATATTGCAGAGCTTCGAAAGAAAACTAGCTCCCAGGAGATGGAGATCGAAATGTTCAAGCTTTAACTCTCCAAGATTGAAAGAGAGCGTAATGAGGCAGTGGCCGGCAAAATTGCAACTGAAGAAGCTCATCAAGCCACTAAAGCCGATATCAGTTCAACATTATTTGACTTCTATCTGCACAGCATCCTGGGGCGCGGTAGTCTCACCTTTCTCAGCACCAAATATGAAATTACTCTGGCTGAAATGTGGGAGGCCGCACTTGACATGCTTGGTGCTAAAGGTGCTGGCTACGTCGAATCAGCTCTTGAGGAGCATTACTTGGATGACAAAGCTCGCGCCGCTCTTGTCAGGGGAAAAGAACTACTTGCGAAATTAAGAGCCGAAATGGCAGAAGGGGAACATTTAGGAAAAACTACTTCAACTGATCCAGTTCAGCCTTCACCTTCGGCTGAAATCGACATTGTCGGCTCCAGTTCTCATTCTCCACCCCCTACCAAAGCTATCACAGAAGGTGCAACTGTCCATAACAGAGACGAAAGCCAAGCGAGCGGTGAAGCGCTGGGTTTTGAGATTGACGTAGCAAAGCCTACTTCGCCAGGTAATCCTAATGCCGATCTTGCTCAAATAGACTGCTCATTTGCTTCCTATGAGTTTGATGAGCTTCTTGACTCCTTCCTGAATCTCAGCGAGCCTTTATCTCCTCTCTTTACTGACTTTAACTTCTTTTCTTCTGTAGAGAAAGTGTCGAGCATTGTTCAGACTCCCCCTCCTTCAGTTATTCCTCCCCCGCCTCTCCAGGTCACCCCTCCATCCGCCTCTCAACCCGGGTCGCAAGAGGAGCAAATAGAGGCTCTTCGACACTTAGATGATCCTAATGCTTCACAGGAACACGGGGGAGAAGGGCTTGGAGAAGGCAATGAGTCCCTGGAGCGAACCATTTCCGATGATATAAAATTGTCTGCTCTTTTTACTCCGGGAAGCGAGTCTTCTTCAAAGAGGAGGAGGAAGAGTACTACTTCTAAGAAGAAAAGGAAAAGCATTTCCGTTACTGAAAAGGAAGCGGAGGTTGATCCGGAAGTAGCCCTCTCTCCTTCTTCCCCAACTCTCCCAAGCTGTCTTGAAAAACTACCTATTAGGTCAGGTGAAGGCTGCAAAGGTGGTGGTAAGAAGAAAAAGTGATGGGCCCTGCTTCCCCTTCCTTGTTTTTACTTTTTTCTTCTAGCCTTTTATTTGTACTGACCGGACGTTGTGCGGGTACCGGACCCCGCTTTTCTTTTATTTTGAAACCTGCATATGTACATAATTTTCGTAATGTTGAATAAATGTACATAATTTTCATAACGTTGAATAAAATGATTCTCTTGCTTGTACAGACTTCTGTCTGTGTTTGAGAATGCATCTATTCTTTTCTTCTTCTTTTTTTTATATATGCAAGTTTCTTTATATAATATTACAGTGAGCTTGTGGTATGTTGTTCGGGCATTGCTTTTACCAATGCAGCCATACCGTATTGCCCCCATACCATAAGCTCATCGTAATATTTCCAATCTCGAGGGGACTTGTACTCCTATTTTTGGAGAATAATTATTCCATATTGGTGGAAATATCATTTCGCCCTAAACAGAGTACACCTCGTTTCATATAGGTTTTTACGCTTCAACCTTCGGAGATATCACTTTTTCTTTTGTGCATATGTACATTTTTACAAAGCGAATTCTCCTATGTGGTAGAGTGGGCCTCTGAAGGGCACTTCAGTCTTTTGAGGAAGGGCCTTCTCAAAATAGATGAACCAATCTTCCATTGAGAGCTAAAGTGTACCTTTGAAGGGGACCCTTTTTTTTTATATTGACAAAGTTTCGGAGAACAATTCTTCTATTTCAAGAAGACTTGTACTCTTCCTTTTAGAGAACAACTCATCCGTTTGAAAGAAGTTTGCATTTATACTTTATAGGATAATATTTCCGTTTCAAGAAGTATTTTTCTAGCTTAGTAAAATGCACTTCATATTGGAGGAGTCTTCTCTTTCTTCTTCTTTTTTTTTATTGCAAAGTTTTTGCACTCCTCTTTTTCTTTTTTCGAAAAAAGTCACTTTTGCTTTGGCTAGTGAGTTTCACTTCATAGTGCAGTGGGCCTTTCGAAAAGAAAAAGGGGTTTCAACCGGCTTGAGCCTCTGATGAGAGTTTTTGATCGTGCCTTTGGGAAGAGGTCCTTTTGTTTGATTGTGCCTCTGGGAAGAGGTCTTTTTGTTTGATTGTGCCTCTGGGAAGAGGTCTTTTTGTTTCTGCCTCTTGGGAGAGGCTTTTATCTTTTCCCTGTTCGTTGGGAAGCGAGCCTCCGAAGAAGGCTTTTCACATTTCGACTCGTGTGAAGTTTTATTTCAGATCATGGTGAAATGTGTGCCTCTGAGTAGGGCTTTTGCCTGGAAGTTTGGAGCTTCTTTCTCTTAGTTGGATGGATTCACGGGGGTGTACCACCGATCAGTCCGCAACTTTATGTCGAGAAAGAACTCTCTTTTTCTGGCGAGGCTCGCTCGAGGTCTTTTAGCATCTCAACTATGATGAAATGGGCCTCCGAAGAGGGCTTTTCACATTCCATCACTTGTGAAGTTTTATTTCAGATCTCGGTGGAATGCGTGCCTTCGAGTCTACCTGGAAGTTTCTTCCTCATTGTTGGTTGGACTCACGGGGCGAGCGCAAGTTACTTAGACGTTTCTTTACATAGATCGTCTCAACTAGTGAACGAGCGCCTTGCCTTCCGCTTGGGAAGGTGCCTCCGGTCGCCTCATGGACTCACGGGGCGGACGCAAGTTACTTGGACGCTTGTCTACGCAAACTGTCTCAACTAGTAAACAAGCGCTTTGCCTTCCTGTTGGGAAGGTGCTTCCGATCATTCCATTCCCTGTTGAGAAAGTCTTCTGGAATGCCCCGTTTGAGGTCTTTGTCCTCCGAAGAGTTGTGCCTCCGAAGAGAGCTTGTGCCTCCGAAGAGGTCTTTTGCTGTTTGATGCTTGCTCGCCCATGTCTCTTTGCCATCTATTCATGTCGGCGATCCCCGTTATCTTTTCCAAATATCATCCCTTTTTAGTTGCCAATAATTTTCCTTATCCAAAGAAATATACTTCATAGTTAAGCGAGTTGGTGGTGGTAGACACAGGCTATTTAACTGGATGCTCGTTTCTACAAACATTCGCAGTTAGTTAGAAATGGTCCACTTCCAGCCACATCGCTAACTTTTGATCGAAGCACTTCTTTCGTAGGATTTGAGTATGGAAATTTTGAATGGTTTAGCGTTTGCTTGCTGGGTGATGTCGGAGATCGCTTGGTCTTGCGATGGGTAAGATTTTTTTTATGGCCTGCATTATTAAATCGACATTTTAGTAACACAATTAACGTATTTTATATGTCGAAATAAAACAAAGCAGTTTATAGCAGTAGAGAACACAAGATTTATAGTGGTTTGGCCAAAAGCTGGGCCTACATCCACTTTATAGCTTTTCATTATTCACTTGCTTTCAATACAAGAATCATATATTCGTAATGCTTTTACAACATTTCAGCAAAGCTTTTAAGTAAAATATGGACGCAAATGATTGCTGTTCCAAGCTCTTGGGATTGGTTCTCCTTCGACAGTTGTGAGTTTGAATGTGCCATCAAGAAGTTTCGTGCCTATGACATATGGCCCCTCCCAGTTTGGCCCAAAAACACACGTGGCTGTCATAATTCTCTTCAGAACTAGGTCCCCAACTTCAAAGCCGCGCCGACGAACTTTGGAATTGAAGTGCCTGGCTATCCTTTGCTGATGGGCTGCAATTCTAAGCTTAGCCTCTTCTCTTCTTTAATCAAGGAGGTCAAGCGCTTCCAATTGCAGTTTTTCATTCTCATCTTGATCAAAATGGATCCTTCTATGTGAGGGAACTTCCGTTTCCATTGGAATCATTGCTTCTGATCCGTATGCCAATGAAAATGGAGTATGCCCAGTCGCAGTTTTGTGGGTAGTTCTGTATGCCCATAGTGCAAGTGGTAACTTATCGACCCAACCATCTTTTGCTTTTTCTAGCTGCTATTTGATGGTTGATTTGATGATTTTGTTTACTGCTTCCACTTGTCCGTTTGCTTGTGGATGAGCCACTGCTGAGAAGCTTTTTCGGATCTTGAATCGTTTGCAGAAATCTTGGAATTCCTCACTTTCGAACTGTGTACCATTGTCTGTGATTATCTTCTAGGGCACACCATACCTGCAAATGATATTTTTAGTCACAAAACTTATCATTTTCTTAGAGGTAACGGTAGCCAATGGTTCAGCTTCAGCCCATTTAGTGAAATATTCAACAGCAACGATAGCATATTTAATCCCCGATTTGGCAGTCGGCAAAGGCCCAATGAGATCTATTCCCCAGATGGCAAATGACCATGGACTGACCATTTGTGTTAGCTCAGTGGAAGGTGCTCTAGGAATTTTGGCAAATCTCTGGCATTTATCACACTTTCGGGAATAGTCAGCAGCATCTCGATTAATCTCTAGCCAAAAATATCCATAACGGAGAATTTTCTTTGCTAAAGTTTGACCTCCTGTATGATCTCCACACCCCCCTCCGTGTACTTCAGTTAGAATTGTCTTGGCTTCTTCTTTAGTTACATAGCGGAGTAGTGGCATTCAAAATCCTCGTCTATACAATCGGCCATCCTGGATCATATATTTAGAGGCTTTCCTTAACAGCTTATGTTGTTCTTTTGAACTTTCTGGCAAAGAACCATTGAGCAAATATTCAAATATCGGAGTCATCCATGATTCTTGCTCTTGGGATACATTCATAATCCAATCAACATCCATTTCATCCGTGCTCGGAGCTGACAAGACTTCGACGGGAACTAATCCCAATAGTTGAGCTTCACCAGTACTTGAATACTTTGCAAGAGAATCCGCCTTCATGTTCTCTTCCCAGTGTATGTGACTTATTGAATAATGATCAAAATCATCAAGAAGTTCCCAGGCCTTTGACAAATAAGCGGGATGATTTCCCCCTTTAGCTTGAAATTCCCACTTGACTTGGCATACGATAAGTTGAGAATCACTGAAGATTTGTAATGCTCTGATATTTAGTTCTTTAGCAATCCTTAAGCCAGCGATAAGAGCTTCATATTCTGCTTCATTATTTTTCGAAGGAAATTCTAATCTCAGTGCATAACACAGTGATCGCCCTTCAGGAGTTTCAAGGATAACCCCTACTCCGGAACAATAATCATTCCTTGCACCATCAACATATAACGTCCATCGAATCGGGGCATTATCGGTCATCTCTTCCTCACTATCACCTTTGTCTGTACATTCTGTGATGAAATCTGCTAAAGCTTGTCCATTGATTGCTTTCCGGGGATGATAAGTGATGTCATATTGGTTGAGTTCAATATTCCATTTCAAAAGACGGCCCGAAGTCTCAGGACGGAATAGGACTTGCTTTAGAGGTTGATCAGTGAGGACTTTGATGGGATGAGCTTGGAAATACGGCCTCAATTTTCTTGATGCGATCAACAAACAATAGGCGAGCTTTTCCAGCTTTGAGTAGTTCATTTCTGCCCCAGTGAATCTTTTACTAATGTAGTAAACTGGACGCTGAATTCTTGCATCCTCGCGAACTAATGCTGCGCTGAGAGCATGAGACGAAATTGCCAAGTATATGAAAAGATCTTCACCATTGTCGGGCTTTGAAAGTATTGGAGGCACTTCCATATGACGAATCAACTCATCAAAAGCTTTCTGGCATTTAGGAATCCACACAAAGTTTTTTCTTCCTTTCTTCAGAGCATCAAAGAATGGAATGCATTTGTCAGTAGCTTTTGAAATGAACCGACTCAAGGCAGCAACCTTTCCATTGAGACTTTGCAATTCCTTCTTCGTTCTAGGAGCTTTGACCTCTCTCAGGGCAGTGATCTGAGAAGGATTAGCTTCAATGCCCCTAGCGCTCACAATGAAACCCAAAAACATTCCAGACTCCACTCCAAATGAACATTTCAAGGGATTAAGCTTCATTCTGTACTTTCGGAGTACTGCGAACATCTCTGCCAAGTGATCCATGTGGTCCACTGCTTTCTTAGACTTCACTAGCATATCACCAACATAAACTTCCATTGTCTTGCCAATCTGCGGTTTAAACATGGCATTAACAAGCCTTTGGTAAGTTGCCCCTGCATTCTTGAGTTTGAAAGGCATGACCTTGTAGCAGTAGAGTCCAACATCTGTGATGAAGCTTGTGTCCTCTTGATCTGGCTCATGCATCATAATCTGGTTATATCCGCTGTATGCATCCATAAAAGATAACAATTCATGCCCCGCCGTCCCATCCACCAACTGATCGATCCTGGGCAGCGGGAAGCAGTCTTTGGGGCAGGCTTTGTTTAAATCTGAAAAGTCAATGCATACTCTCCATTTTCCATGAGGTTTTTTAACCAGCACTGGATTTGATACCCAATTTGGATAAGTAGATTCCCTGATGAAGCCGTTCTCCATGAGCCGATCCACTTCTTCCTTCAACGCTGACGTCCTCTCAGGACCCTGAGTTCTTCTTTTCTGTTTCACGGGTGTAAACTTTGGATCAATGTTCAGAGTGTGTACTGCAATCTCTGGGGATATTCCACACATGTCAGCATGAGTCCAAGCAAATACATCCAAATTTGCCTTCAAAAATGAAATCAGAACATTCTGAACTGTTGTGTTGAGTTGTGAACCCACGTTCAGCACTTTGTTTGGTCCTTTGGGTCAACGGGTACCGGTACTGTTACCTCTACCGGTACTACCCTATTCTCCCCTGCACTGGCTTTCCTTGGATCCATCTCTCTTCATGCGCCACTATATTCACCAGTGCAGGGTCCACCCTGTAATTGCTACAAGGTTGGTTCTTTGATGCGGACTGGAGCCGCCACACCTTTTCCCGTTTCTCTTTTCCTTTATTCACGCAACTCTGTAAGATAACATTCTCGCCCCGCATCTTGGTCTCCTTTAATCACACCAACTCCATTATCTGTGGGGAATTTTATAGTCAGACACCATGGGGCAAGAACAGCTTTGAATGCAGCAAAAGTTGGTCGGCCTAAAAAGGCATTGTAGGTAGAGAATTCTTCAACAATTATAAAGGTTTGCTTTCGAGCCACCTTCCTCAGCCATTTTCCAAGCTCTACAAATAAATCTATGGTCCCAATCGGCTGTTTGGGTTCCCCAGCAAACCCAGCAATCTTAAGTGATGAAGCTTGAACGTCAGCCATTGGAATTTTCATCTGATCAAAAGTCTTCTTGAAGAGAATGTTGCATGAAGCTCCACAATCAACTAGAACTCTTCTCACAGTAGCCGGCCCAATACCAGCGGATATGACCAAAGGATCTATGGTAGGAGCCTCGATACCCAAAGAATCTCTGGCACTGAATACAATATCATCAGTGGAAGTCTTTTGTTGCTTTAAAGGTGCATCGTTTTCTAATACAAAAACATTCTATTCAGCCGGTACATGCCTTAAGGCCCGGGCATACCTTTCCATCTCGCCCCAGCTTTTGCTTGCTGGGTGAGGCCCTCCAGTTATTATATTGATGACAGGTCTTTTCGACTCATGTTCTACGGCCTTCTCACTTGAGCCACGATGGATTCTCCTCAGCCAATGCTATGTTAAAACGATTCAAAAATGATCTGATGGATTCTCCTGGATTTTGCTCTAGACTTGATAGAGACATTATATCCTTTGCTTTTGAAGCATACAATCGAAATTGCTCCTTGAATTTCCTGGTCAAATCGGAGGACTGATCAATGGACCTGACCGGCAGCTTTGTAAACCACAATAGAGCCACACCTTCCAGATATACCGCGAAATATCGACATTTGGTTTCATCAGACGCCCTGGCACCTGTCATATGCTAGTCATATTTATACAGAAACACATTAGGATCGCTTGTCCCTTTGTATGACAGAATAGTAGGAGGAACGAACTTTCTTGGGAATTCTGCCTTCAAGATTTTCTCAGTAAACGGAGTTTTGCTTGGAGCAAAACCCCATTCTTTCTCATCTTCATCCCTTCGCATACTTTCCTTCATGATCTGACGAACCATGCCTGAGAAATACTCTTCATCATCTAAAGGCTCTAGAGGGCAAACATCAGCCATTCTCTTTGAATTATGTCTTGACAATCGTTCAAGAAGGGTCGGCTGTGGCCCTGATCCTCCAACCTGGGGAGGTGTCTTCTCCACAGGGTTTGCGGCTCTTCGAGAGACGTTCCCTCCTTCAACATCCTGAACTCCCGCAGTAGGGTTTCCATCATTATTAACCAGTTGCTGGTTAGCCCCAAGCAAATATTCAACTTACTCAAGATCAAGGCGTTCTGGGCATTTTGAGCCTCCAACTGTGCATTCTGGGTATTCAATTGTTGATTCAACCTCAAAACTACGGTGTCCAATTCTGCTCGCGTAACTCCAACAGTTGGAGCTGCTTTACTTGAAGGAGGAGAGGTAGCGGTATTCTCTTGAACATTGTTGGATCTTACAAAACTTCGTTTTCTCCCAGGAGCCATTATTTCCAATAAACTTCTGGTTTTAAAATAAATCCTTTCAACAACTTTTTGAGAAGCAATGGTGAGAACAACCTGAGTTCAGCTCTCACTGAAAGCACCAAAAATGTTAACGCTAAAAATTGAACGCTAACACCCCGGTGTGTGAAGTGTGAATGTGAAAGCACCACCCGATGGTTCGGGAATAGAATATCAGCTAAAATAACAGAAAATACAGTAAGAGACAGCGATTTTATAGTGGTTTGGCTTAAGGAGTAGCCTACGTCCACTTTAAGTATCTTTATTACTGATCTTGTTACGAAACGATACAATGCTCTACAAGTACAAATCTCTTTAGTTACAAAACATTTTTAACAAGTAGCTTAAGCTTCGATGTTGTTGAAAGTCTTCGAATCCATGTCGGACGTGTGAAAGTCTTTCAAAGTAGCTTGTAGTGTTCTTTAAAACTTCAAGTATGGAGTCGGTTCAGAAACTGGCAGAGTATCGGCGCTTGAAGAGATTGTCCCAAAGTCCCCTCAAAGTTGGAGATGGTCATGTATTTATAGGGAATTCTGGGCAGAAATTATTGCCAAGTCTTAAGTCGTGGCCGACTTAAGATAAGTCGTGGCCGACTTAGGAGAAGTCGTGGCCGACTTAGGATAAGTCATGGCCGACTTATCGAGCCAAGTCTATAGTTTAATAGAGATCAGCTTGTCTTCCTGAATTCATGATATAAGTCCTAGGTCGTGTACGAGTTATCCGGATGCGGCTTCTTCTTTGTCTGCTTAAGTCGTGTACGACTCATCATAAGTCGTAGGTCGTGACTGTCCTAACCTAAGTCTTGGCTTGCGGCTCAACTGGAGTAAGTTCGTTCACTTGGTCGTATCACAAGTCCTGAGTCGTCAACGAGTTATCGAATCACGGCGTGGTACTGAACTTGCCTCTGTAGTCTTAGGTCGTAAACGACCTAGCAGAAGTCATAAGTCAGTTGCGACTTAAGTGTAGTTGTCTTAACCTTTTCATGCCTTGAGTCGTTACTCCCTTAGGTCGTTAGGTCGTAACATCTTTAAGTCGCATACCTTTTAAGTCGTAGACTTCCTTAAGTCGTAGACTTCCTCAAGTCGTAGACTTCCTTATGTCGTAGAATGTCTTAAGTCGTAGACTGTTTGGACCGTTATAATTCTTGAGTCGTGTAGTTCTTAACTCATTAAGTCGTGGAGTGCTTTGAGCTGCTAGATCGTGGTGACCTTAAGTCGTAAGTCGTTCATGTCTTAACTTGTTAAGTCGTCACACACCTTAAGTCGTGAGGTTTCCTTGACTCGTTAAGTTGCGCACTCTGCTTGAGTCGCATACCTTGCTTGAGTCGTACAGTTCTTAAGTCGTAGAAAATTGAGGGTTAACAGTATGCCTAGATGATAAATTTTGATTGAAATAGACATTATACGCCGTTATTAAGCGGAGGATATTTATTAAAAACATATACCGCGAATATTTCACCGTAAGTGAAATTGGTATTATTATTGTACTTGGAGTTGATTTCCCGCATTATATAGCGGATGAGACCCTATTGCACCGTCTATTAAGCGGATAATATTTTATAAATCCCATATACCACGATAATTTCGTATCGGAACGGAATTGGTATTGTGCTAACATCTTTGGATGCAAGGAAACAAGTTGGAGGGATCCAACTGGATTCCTCAACTGTATTGATTTATTTACAAATATTGTGATATTTGTTGATTATCATATTGATATATGATTTTTGAAAGTCGTGATTGACTATTTGGTGATGTTGCATCATCAGATCCATTTTTGAAGTTTTAAAATAATGATTTTTGATTTTTTAAAAAGAATTTTTAAAGTGATTTTTGAAAGTATATGTTTTATTAAAATTTTGAATTGATTTATTTTAAATAAATTAACGTTATAAATTTAATGTTATAAAAGTTATGATTTTTGAGAAATATATCCAAAAAGATTTTATAAATAAATAGTAAATTAATTTATAAAATAGTTTAAATTGGAATTTTCGAATTTTTATAAATGATTTGTATAAAAGGTTTATAATATTGATATTATAAATTAAAAATATAGGAATTATAAAACGAGTTTTTATAAGTGTTAAACTAAAGTATAAATGAATTTCACAACTGAATAAAATTTATAAATTGTGAAGTTATGAAATGAATAGATTTTGTAAAATAAAAGATTTATAAATAATTAACTTATAAATTGGATTTTGGGTATAAAGTTGAGTTATAAATTGACTTGATTTTAAAAAAAAAAGGGATTTTATAATTAAAGTTTTTATAAACAGAAATGGAATTTATAAACATTGTTTATAAATCTGAAATCAATTGAATTTGATAAATTGAATATAGAAGTTTATAAAAGGAAATATATTCGAAATTTTGGATAGCGAATTATCCTTGAAATGAAATGTGTAGAAAATATTAAATTTGGTTAGTGAAGTATATTCACGATTTTGAACAGTGAACAATTTATTAAAGGAATGTTTTAGGGAGTGATCTTTTAAATGGAATTAAAACGATTTGAAATTGTTTTAAAATGCATTAAGTGTCGAAACCATAGATTTCAACATTCGTTGTTGAAATAGATGTTTTCGAGAAATAGAAGGAAATGATGGACTATAACACTGTTGTTATAGTAAATGATTTCCGAAAGGAAATGTTTTGTATAGTATTGGGATTTATATATCTATTTTAATTTCGAATCCCTATACTAGTGATTTTGGGTCGTCGTAACGATGTTTTACGCAACATTCGTTTTGGCCCAAATAAATGTGTTTAAGTGAATGTTTTCCTTAAAGAATGAAAACTATACTTAACTGTGAAATAAGTATATTGAATATTTTCCAAGTGTTGAAAATAAATGGATTTGTGAATTACTTATTAATAAATAAGTATGGAAATGTTTTCCAATATGAAGTGAATATTTTGAGATTTTATCTTTTGAAGATAAATTGAAAATGAATATTGGAAATCGATTTGAAATCGTATATTCATAGATATTTTGGAATTGTAAATTCACTATGGAATTTATAAAAGAAAAGGGAAATTTGTTTAAAAAATAAACGTTGATTTATTTTTGAAGTGTGGGAATAAATTTACGGATTTGGAACGTAAATATAAAGTAAATCGGTAAGGATTTATTTAATTGGTTTAAATGAACCATTTTGAAACGTAAGTATATCCCGTGTAGGGAAACGATTTGAAATTTTTTTTCAAAAGTGGTAAAGGTGAAAAGTGATTTGAAAATTTGTTTTCAAAAGTTGAAGTGTGGAAAATATATATCTTTTAAAGATATTTTTGGAAAGTAAATAATTTGGGAAATTATTTGGAATGGTGATGTTGAACACGCCTATTGATAATTAGATAATCTGACTATCAATATTTACCTTTAAATAGGTATTTGTTGTGATTGCTTGAATTTGAATGCCACACTTATTTTTAAAATAAGCACTTACTATTCGAGTTAGCCGGGAAAGGACCTTGGGGTCGTATAACCTATTCCGAATATGTTATACGTCGTTATGAATTGCATTTGATGACCGGTGTTGAAGACCGGATATTTATGAAAATGGAAGGATTACCGTCGAATATTTCTGCATCGGCTGATCTCCGATATAGAAATTTATTACCCTTTGTGATGGGAAGTCCGGTCATGATTAGTGAATATCCGGATTGCAAGGACTTCTTTGTAAGTGCCTTCGGTTCCGTTCGATCCCGTAACGGACTTGTATGGATGTGTGTCTGACGTTACAGTTTGAGATGTAAAGTTGGTTTCTATCAAATATATTTCCATTGGTGGCGGAGAATTTATTCTCTTAGCTTAACACCCTTCTCCAGAGTATCAGTTAAAGGGGTGAAATCTGAAGGTTTTAAGAAGTGAGGTTTCTTCACGTCCTTCTGCTTCTTCCCACCGTTATTCTCCCTCTTCTGACTTCCGGAATCCTTTTTGGTAGGAGCAGCAGTGTTATTCTTAACCTCTGTCAATGCCACTTTCGCTGGTGCATGAAGACTCTCCAAGCGCATGAACATGTCAGCTTTCTTGTAGAATTTCTCAAGCGAGTTTGGTTCTTTCATCTTCAGCCACTTCCCAAATTCACTTGATTTGTCGATTGCCCTCATCAAGTATCTCAAGACCATTCATGGCTCTGCATTATCCACTACAGACAAAGCTATGTTGAAGCGGTTCAAGAAAGATCTAATAGGTTCCCCAGGATTTTGTTCCAGGCTTGATAGTGACATAATATCCTTTTCCTTTGAAGCATACAACCTGAATTGTTGTTTAAACTTCCGAGTCAAATCGGAGAACTGGTCTATGGATCGGACTGGTAGCTTTGTGAACCAGAGTAGAGTCACTCCTTCCAAGTATACCGAAAAGTACCAGCATTTGATCTCATCCGATGCTGCAGCACCAGTCATGGGCCAGTCATACTTATACAGGAATTGGTTAGGGTCGCTTGTTCCCTTATAAGCCGGGATGGTAGGGGGAACAAACTTCCTTGGGAATTCCGCCTTTAGAATCCTTTCAGTGAACGGAGTTTTGCTCGGAGCGAATCCCCATTCCTTTTCATCTTCATCCCTCTGCATGCTCTCTTTCATGATTTGTCGAACCATTCCAGAGAAGTATTCCTCATCATTTAGAGGCTCTACGGGACAGACATCAGCCATTTTCTCAGAAGTTTGTCTTGACCAACGTTTGCGGAGGGTTGGCTGCGGCCATGATCCTCCAGCTTGGGGAGGTGTCCCATCAACGGGGCCAGCTGCCCTTTGAGGAATATTTCTTACTTCAACATTATGAACATCATTGGTAAAGTTTTGTTCGTTATTCACCGGTTGATGGTTAGCTCCGAGCAAGGCGTTCAACCTTTCCAACATTAAAATGTTTTGGGCTTCCATTTGCTGATATAGCCCAGAAACTGCAGCATCTAACTCCGCTCGTGTAACTCCAACACTTGGAGCTGTTTGACTTAACGGAGGAGAAGTGGCTGTATTCTCATAAACATCATCAGATCTAATAGATCTGCGCTTTCTTCCAGGAGCCATTATCTCTGATAGACTTCTGGTTTTAAGAGAGATTCTTTCAACAAACTTTTGGGAAGTAATGATGAAAGTAGCCTGAGTTCATTTCTCAGTGAAAGCACCAAAAATGTTAACGCTAAAATTGAACGCTAACACACCGGTGTAAGTAGAGATTAAGTGAAAGCACCACCCGTCAATACGGGAATTAGAAGTAAGTAGAAAAGTCAAAGAAAAAACAGTAAAGAGACAACAGTTTTATAGTGTTTCGGCTTCAAGTTAAGCCTACGTTCACTTTAATCTTCTTTATTGCTGAATCGATTACAGCTTTACAACAATCTTGAATTACAACACTACCAAGACAAATAGCTAAAACTCCGATGTAGAAGAACTCCTTGAATCCATGTCGAATGTGTTAGATTTCTTCTTGAAGTTTGTTGAAGTGTCTTTCGTATTTGAAGTGTCAGATGATTCGAGAAATCAGCAGAGTATAGGCGTTCCAGAAATGAGCAAAAGATCCCCTCTTCGGTGGTGCCTATTTATAGAAGATTCCTGGAGTAAGTGGTAGGTCGTGAGCGACTTAGGGGTCGGTCGTAGGTCGTGAGCGACCTATGGGTGTGGTCAGCTATGTTGCAGGTCGTGGGCGACCTAGGGGTTAGGTCGTAGGTCGTGAGCGACCTAAGGAGCATGGGTTACGGCTTAACAGGCTTGCACTTGGTTACTTGAACAAGTTGGTTGGTCGTAGCGACCTAGGAGAGAAGCGGCATAAGAAGTTGTGGCTTATTGAGTTACCTCGGTCCATTTAGGTCGTGAGCGACCTAATGAAGAAGTAGCATGCATGCGGCCTCACACTGTCTTAACCCGTTAGGTCGTTAGGGGTCTTTTAGGTCGTTGACTTGTTAAGTCGCTAACTCATTAGCTCGCTGACTCGCTTCATGCTTTAGGTCGCTAGCTCGCTGATATCTTTAGGTCGCTAGCCCGCTGATATTTTTAGGTCGCTAAGTCGTTGATAACTTTAGGTCGCTAGGTCGTTCTTCCTTTAGCTTGGTAGGTCGTTGCCTTCATGGAGTCACTAGGTCATCAACTCGTAGATCTTTAACCCGTAGAATCTCTAGAGTCTTGAAATCATTAAGTCGTTAGGTCGCTATATGCTTAGGCCATTAGATTGCTTATCTCATTAGGTCGTTAGGTCGCTATATCACGCTAGGTCGCTAGTTCCCTTCAAGTGTTTGAGTCGCTGTCCAGAATGATATTAACAATATGTATTCCGACAACCTCATTTTGAACATAAAGTTTTATATTTAAAGAAATTTAAATTTTTGTTCCTATTTTGGATGGACGTTCGACATTGTATACTGCGGCATCAATGCCACATATCTTTTGTATAATCAATATGGTGCTATAAGTTTTATTTGGACATTCATTGAGGATAACAATGTAGATTAACTTCGACATGTTATATACTTTAAATATTCGACACTGTCCATTAGGGATGCCAATGATTTCATTCTATAACTTCGATATAGATCACCGGGGATACCAATGTATATCATATTGACACTATTGTGTTATAATTTCAACATTAATCATGAGGATACCAATGTATTCTATTTTATAATTTTGGCATTAATCATTGAGGATACCAATTCTGATCATTGTGGGATGTTATAAGTTTAAAAGGGATACAACATAGTTAGGAGCATCAATAGACATAGGTTGAACATTTGGGTTAGACATGAATTAAATTGATAAGTGACAGGTTCATATTCATCCTAGAAAAACTATGGGATGTGTAATGGATAATCCACATCATGCCGAAGATGGATAGTCTCTATATGGTTATTGAAGGATTCATAGTCATCCTAGGAAATCTATGGGATGTTTTGTGGATAGTCCACATCATTTTAATTAAATGAAACATATGTGATTAGTAATCCATATGGAATGGGATAGAGAATCCACAGAAATGTTTATATATGAGATGGACAATCCATATAATTTTAATAATAAAACCATGTGGGATGGGTAGTCCATGTAGTAGGGGATAAGAAATTCAAATAATTATATGTGAGATGGGTAGCCCATATAAATATAAGATGGATAGTCATTTGTAATAAGACAGATAGTCAGATGAGAATTAAGATGGATAGTCTAATAAATTGGGATGGGTAGTCCAATATATGTTGCATGAATGCAAATGCTTATTTTCTAGGCTCTAACCATTGTGGATGCAAGAGCAAAATATATAGTTAATGTGTTTTGGTTAAGATACCAGTGAGTGGGAAACCCATCCTGCTTAGTAGCATGGTATCTCTAGATATCTATTTTTGATTTGATATTGCATGTTATTATTCACACCGGACTATTTGTGGGACATGAAGTTTTTGTTTTCCCCTTAAACTCTCTAATACTCATTTGTGTAGGACGAAAGTAAGGGATTTCAGGTTTTCAGTAAGACAAATAAGATTTTGAGGCATGCATGAGGCAATCTAGCTATTTAGGAGTTCTTATATAATCTGCTGTTTTATTTGATTTTCTCTGTATGGATATGTGCCAAGTGTCAGACTCTGATCCATCAAGGTGGCATCTTCATATGTCACTCTTTTAATATATTGTAATAATTATATTTTCTCTGAATGTGGTTCGAGAATTAGATTATGTAATGAATATGGATTATTATTTATGAAATGGAATGTGAAAGTTTTCCATTAAATTGTGTTTAAAATTTTCCATATTCATGCGCTTATGATGTTACTGATATGATTACATAGCCACGTTTTATCATCATAAATTAATACTATGGATGACTACAGCATCCATAGCACTTAATTTTGAGCCTTAATACGGGAGATGTTACAGACTTGGAGTTCTCAGTTGGAGACTTTGTTTTTGTGAAATTTTCTTCGATGAGAAGTGTAGTGTGGTTTAGGAGTTTTGGAGGTTGGCTCTTTGTTATATGGGACTGCTCCCGATTTTAGAGAGGATTGGTATACTTGCTTATAGAGTCGAGTTACCGATTAGGCTATCAAGTATGCATAATATATTTCATGTACTGCATTTGTGCAAGTTTATGCATGATCCTTTGATGATAGTGAATGCATCGCAGTTGAAGGACTTAGATATTAAGCCGAATTTGATTATATTGTGACAGCCTATATTATCGTTGACCGAGGTACAAAGCGATTGATGACTAAGGTTGTAAACTTAGTCAAGATATAATGGAGTACGGATGCTCGAGATTGTACATGGGAGGTAGAGGATAGTTTAAAGGAGTCTTATCCAGATTTTTTCTTAGACTAGAGAATTCTTATCTTAGTACCATATATCTTTTGTAGTCTTCTCACCGCTTGAGGTGTAGTCACTCAGTTTGTATTTAGTTTGTACTTTAGTTTATATATAGTTTCTAAAGTACTCTATTTATGTATCTTGTTCCTATATCTTTTTTGATTATCGTACTTTTCTGAATTTTGAGGATGAAGTGTTCTAAGTGGAGGAGAATGCAACGATCTAGAAATTTGAGCACTTCGTCTTCGAATATCAAAACATATGAAATATCGTTAAGTGTTATAAATGAGACTTTATAACCTCGTTAACATCTTTTAATTAATGAATAATGATATGAAACAAGTTTTTGATATTTATTTACAAAAATATATTTTAAAAAAAATTGATAGTTTGGCCAAAAATTGGTTTATCAATAAACAAGTTTTTATTCAATATGAGTTGATCAAACTTTTATGCATTTGTCTAATGATCAAATGAACATATTATCAACTAATTAACACACTTTTCTTCCTGGTAAGATTGGAATGTTCGAGATGTTTCTAAGTGGATAAGATATATTTATAATGTAAGGGGTATAAAATTAATTAGCTAATGTAGGAGGTGAAAAGGAGAAGTGATGGGCATGTGAAGTGGTGAGCCTTCCTTGGCATGGGGTGGAGGTGGGCGAGGGGGTGAGTGAAAGCTTAAGCGACATCATTTGAAGCCTATAAAAGGTGGGGCATACCTCTTGAACCCATTTCACATTTTTACACATGGTTATCACTCTCTTTCACTCTTTCTCTATATAATTTCGTTAAGAAAAATATTTTCAAACAACTCCATTTCAAATTGAACTTGGAGCATAGGACATCATTATAACAAATCCTAGCTAGTTAGATCTCAAAGAACAAAAGAAAAGCTCCTTCCATCTTCAAATCCATGAGCAATATTAAGAGAAAGGAGGGTAAAAAATCAAATTAAAAGTAAGGAATAAGGTATGAAGCTAGGCGTTGCAAGAAAGAGACTGGACTTAGTTTTCTTGGACTTACTTATTTATTTGCTTATGGGTGAGCTAACTCACAGCCTTGAATGAAAACACACCGTATATTTTTTTATGATTGAATGGATATTGATATTTGTTTGTAATAGTCGTTCGATTGCTGCTTTGAAAGCAAATGACATATGTAATCCATACTATGGAGTCTAATTGATTTGTGGACATGTAACATAGTCTTGGAACAAAGCACATAGGTTGCAGTTGAACTTTGGTTAGGTTGGACTTGGATTTGAAAGTGCTTTTATAGCGATAGTCACTATATGTGCATTTAAGAATCGGCTTGTTTTCGAAAATTACTGTGGAACTTTATAAATAAGTCCTTAGGAGTTTATTACCATATTTTTAACGTTTTACATGTATGGCTTCGATCATAAAATGCTTGAATATTAAAAAATTGAGTAACATATTGAAAAATGACCAAACTAGCACTTGTGCAAAACTGCCCTGTTTTACCTTTATTTTGGACTTTAAAGGGTTGAAAAGATATTTAAGTTTAAGTATTTTTTTTCATTCTTTTTACAAGTTCTTGATATGTCTTATTAGAGCATTTTAAAAGTTGTTTGACATTCTTCTGTATTTTCAAGAATTAGTCTTGAATTTTTAAAGAAGTGGGTTTATTTATAAATATATAAAAAACATGGTTTTTCCAAGTTTCAAAGTGTTTCATAAGTTTGTTACCTTAAGGTAATATATTGAGAAAATGTTTTAAAAACTATTATAAGTAAATTAAAGGGGGTTTTTAGGCTAAAGGAAAAAGTTATAGAAAAATTTAGTTTCAGAGACAAGAAGTTTGTTCTTTAGGTTGAAAGACATTTTTTAGTGTAATTCACAGAATGATAGTTGTAACTATCATTTTCAGTTTACACTAAAAAGTGTCCTTCAGACTAAAAAACAAACTTGTTGTCCCTGAGACTAATTTTTTTTGCAACTTCTTCCTTATGCCTATTTACCTGTAAATTAAAGTATTTTAAAGAATTTTCTAAAGTATAAGAAAATGGTTTCAAAAGGGGTTAGGAATTACTTAGTGGCTAAATTGTGTTTTGTTTACTTGTTTGAAAAGTGATTAACTATGCTTAACACTAAAAGCCGAGTGATTTAGACTTCTCTATTTGTGAGAATTAAAATTGATGTTCGAGTAGGTATAAAAGCAATAATGCTTTAGTTTATTGAGTTCCCTCTTGACCGAGGAATAGTTAAGTGGGAATGTCATAGACGTGTTGATCGTGTTGATTTC
The DNA here is from genome assembly GCA_030765085.1 of Allium cepa. Classification (NCBI taxonomy): domain Eukaryota; kingdom Viridiplantae; phylum Streptophyta; class Magnoliopsida; order Asparagales; family Amaryllidaceae; genus Allium; species Allium cepa. The sequence goes on from CM060942.1 coordinate 364,538,834, forward strand.
TTACTTGTTTATGGAAGCCATTAATACTATACTTATGACTAGCCAATGAGGTAGACTTGTTTATCTATGAGAGTCAAGAATAAATTGTCTAGGAAAGGCTATAATATGCAACCAATGCTCTAACTTACCTAGCATCACTCTTGATCGAGGGATTGTATAAGTTGCAATGTTGGAAACATGTTAAGTATATGAATATCGATTTGTATAAGTGATTGTTTTTGCCTAGATAGTCGATTTTTTACTATCAAACTTGACCAAATGTAATTTAAGAAGAAGCTTTGTGGCTCCATACCCTTTGAGAACACCAAGAGAGGAGCATTGGTATGAAACGTCTCTAGCTTTAAAAACTTATATATAGGAGATCCCTTAGGGAGGGCTCCTCATTATATAGTTGGTTTACTTTCGAAAGAACCGGAATTGAGTTTACCGGAAAATTCAACAAATTAGTCTTGAAGTGACCTATATTGGTAAATATTCTATATACCAAATGACTCTTCCAAACTAGTACATGACTTCTATGCTTTGAAATAAATTGTGAAGAGGACTGCCACAGAGTTGAATTGCCTATCATAAGGTTAAGTCCAAGGGGGAGGTCAGTGTTTGCATTCATCGAATGACTTATATAGGAATCCATCAAGTGATTCCTATTCCGTTAGAGTGACGAAGACTCGTGTGAAAGAAGTCGAATGTGACCTCGACATTAGAAATGACAAAAAACACAGCAGGATAGCTTGGGGTTTAGCTAACCTGCGACACGATATACCAACTCCATATATAGAGTATGCTTATTTGTGTTGCTAGTGGGAGTCGATGATATTCAAGATCACATGTTTAGACGTGGACCAGTTATATCTACCTTACGGTATATTTTATCAAGAGATATACGATGCTTGAGGGAAGGTTCTGACCCTTATGCATAGAGATCCGCTTCGGTTTACTAGAGGCATCTTCATGGAAAATCCACTATGCGAACACACCTTAGCAATTTTGATTGTACTCTAAATATTGTTATGGTGTGATCAATGAAAGCATTATAGCTAATTGATATGATTTATATTCTACCCCTAGACATTATTTATTATATCACATATTAACATAATGAATGGTTGGTTTCTTTTGAGGAGAAAACTATTATGGAAATATATATGATCTCAATAGTTGATGTTACATGTTGCATGTATCTTGGGTGTCCTTATACCAGACTTATGTCTGACGCTTGGATTTTGTTTTCCCCAAAGTTCCTCGCCCACTCTTCGAGTAAGTTGAATAAAGCAGGTTTTACTTTGGACGATTTAGAATTCAAGAGAAGAGCCGAGGCTTCTTTTATCCATCTACTTTTATTTCTGTTGGATTATATTATGTATGTATGTATTAGCATTATGAGGACGTGTAGTTATAACTATCCAGGTTGATAATAGTACTTACTTTTGTAACTGAATTTCTATATTTGGGGTAATCCTTTGTACTATACTTTTTATATTATATATTATTGTTCCATAATGAGATTCTGATCTTGGGTTCTTTCTTTCTCGTTTTTTCCTTTTTCTTATCTTACCCTAACTATTTGTCTTTCCGGCACTTGGATGCTCGGCACACGAATACCATGGGTGCACTTAGCATTGATATCGAGGGCTGAAAAGAGAGTCATTACATTATCGCACTCCGTGCGTCCTCTCCGCAACGACCATCATCACTCAAAGCTCAACACTTCAAATAAAACTGTGACTTGCACCTCCTTGAGCGATTGTGAGTTGTCGCGATCTACCGGGATGATTGGACCTCCAATCATTGATGCCCTAAGTGCTTCTTCCTAAGAAAAATGCAATAACACTCACCTTGCTGCCAACTCCACTCAAATCTCCTCGAAACTGAAACACTAGCTTCAGCCTTTAAGAGGCTTCCACATCAACTACAACTGTATCCAAAAAAGACCATACATATTTGAAGCCTATAACTCTAAAAGTTCAACAGATCCAACGACAAGCTCAATCTTCGCTCGAGCTTCGAAAATAATTAGGGGAAGGTGGTGGCTTTTATTTTCATTACCATTTGAAAAAGAAGAAGGAAAAGAGAGGAGAGGTGAATGATAAGGGTAGGGGTATAGGTTATTTATAATAAAATAAATATTATATTTTAATTTTTCAAATAAATAGATACACGTTTCATGCCCATGAGATCACACGGGATGTCGGATCGTTATAAAACTCGTTGGCATACATCACCTTATTTTTCTGGTCCTAATGGCATAAGTTTCATTAAAATCCAAGGCAGTTCTTTAGGATGACAATTTTATGAGTTTCGAGATCGTTTATCGATAAAACGAATTTCGGTCACCTTATCGATATGTGATATCCCGGAAATTTTAGGAATATCAATTTAATAATCTATGTTTAAAATTAAATTGATTCGATAAAATTTTGTTAATAAAATTAACTTGATTTAATAATCTAATTAAATAAATGTTTAATTGGTAATTTTATCCTTTAGAGATTTGTAATTTCTTTCTATGTATGTATATATATTTATGTATATATTGTGAAAAGATAAGTTTTGAATTGAAGTTAAATAAACAAATAAAATCTTGTTTTTAAATTCTAATATTCATTTTAATAATTTGAAGATTTTATTTTATTTAATAAATAACTAATTGGTTTAAAATATTTAAAGAAATTGTTTTAAATTGTATAATTCTATTTTAAACATAGTCTAAATTTTAAATAAGATAAACAAAAGTTTATTTTGTATCTTTTTGAATATAGCTTAATAATTATAATGTGGAATTACTTAAAAAATTAAAATACCATTTAAACATTAAACATTAATGTATATAATTAACATAAATAAGATAAGAAATTTACAATTTCTTTTATAAATGATTTAAATTGATAAATATGTTATTTTCAAATAATGATAAATGCATAAATATAGATAGATTTTACAAACAAAGGCAATATTATTATTTTAAAATTAAGAATATGTTAATACAAACTAGTTTAAATTGGATTTTTAAAATGTATAAATAGAATTTGATTTGAATTTATTTTGAATTCAAATGAATAAACATATATAAATCTTGTAAGTAAACTTTCATCTTTTATATAAATTGTTTCATTTCATTTTTCCTTTAAAAAGAAATGTATAAACATTTATATATGAAAATGATTTATATACATAAGTATTAATAAATAAATAAAGAGTTTTATTTACTTTTACAATAAAATAAAAACAAATAAAATTCATTTATAAAACACATGTTATTATATTAAGAGGTATAATGAAAAGTGTTAAGATTCTAATATCTTAAATACATGTGTTAGTATAAGTTTGAGATAAGTGTCCTTTTCATTTTTGTTTCTCTTTTTAATTTATAAATAAATCATTTTATTTAATAAAGCATGTTTCCTTCATTCTCATCTTTTTCTAATCTTCATTTTCCAAAGATAAATCTCAGCTGAAATTCTTCCTCAAAAAAAAAAAAAAAATCAAAATCAAGCTTGCGTATTAATCCTATAATCCCTCTTTAAAACTAAATCTGTAATGCAAGTTTTAAAAACAAGCAAGGCCTCTGTAAAAATTTAGATCATGCAAACCTGAAATTCATTTCAAAAAGAAAATTTAAAAGCCTCTGCATTTCTTAAAAATCTGGGGATCTGCAATGCTAGTTTGAGCAAAATCAAAGTATAGTCCGCATGCAAATCTAAGTGCAAAGCAACAACAAACATGCAAGTTAAAGCAAATTTCAGCAACTCAAATGTGTGCTCTACTTCCAAAAACAGTTTTCAAAACATCAAGTGAGTAACTTCTTTTTCTTTAAATTTGAACTTAAGTATAATTTGTTGCTTGATTTATGATTGGAATGAGTATGCCTGGTGTTTATATACCTGATAGCATGATTTAATAGTGTGTTTGTGAGCAACTTCTGTTTACTTAAAAATAAATTTGTTGCATGATTTATGACTGAAATAGGTATGTCTGTAAGTAACAATTACAGTATTTAGGTTTAAATAAATTCTTGTGTTGCCTGCTAATGTATAAAATTGGTATGTTATAAATGAATCCATCAGTGAGCTTTGCCTTCTCATTCATAAAATTTGTACTTTCTCTGATTTTAGCTCCAGGTCCAGATTCTTTTAAAAACAAAAATAAAAAAATCCTCTTGTTCTTGTTCAAATTTTGTTAAGGATTAAGTCCTGAAGCAAATGCGTTAATTATACCATAGTTTAGTTTAGAAAACTTATTTAAGTAAAATCGAATTGGGTGATGTCTCTGTAAAATTGTAAAACAACAAAGTATGATAAATAAAGGAAAAATTCATACAAAATAATTTATAAAATTCAGTATTTTAACTGAAAGCTTAAACAAAAAAATGATTTTTCAAATCCAAAATAACAGTTTTTAGTTTGAGATTAAGGCCGCAGTTCTTATGTGAACAGAAATTGGGCTTTAAGCAAATACAGATGATCTCGGGTTTTTGGAAGGTTGGGTTTGTTTCTGGTGATGGTGGGATGATCCAAGAGTGGAAAAAAAATAGTGGTGGAAGTGGAAGATCATCACAGTGACGATAGTGGACCATCTTGTTCTGTAAACCTAATTTTATCTGGTCTGGGTGTTTCAATCATCATGAAGACTAGAGACAATCGAGTGCAACAATTTTTGGGAAGATAGGAGAATGGCCGCTGACGAGATGGTGACCGAAATTTTTGCTATTCTAGTGGACTGAGGATAGTGATGTTGGCGATGACAGGTTTTGGAAGGGAAATGGCCTTCTGATTCCAGGTTTCCAATTTGCGTTCCAGTTTGGGGTTTAGGGCTCGATCTCGATATTGAGCTAGTTCTGGTGATCTGAGTGTTGGAATGGAGGTGCGAGGTTGAACTACACTTGTGTGGATCATCAGGGATGGTCGGAGAGGCGTGGTTCACCGGTGGAGGTGCACGAGTGCATAGAGTATCAGGAGAAGTGGGTTTGGGAAGTTGTTGTTTTCTTCGGGTGATTTGATTATTAACTCGAAGTAGCAGATGGTTTTACTCGAAGTAATATAAGGGGGATTCGGGTATGTAAGTGTTTACAGGTTTCGTAGGAAAACCGTTTTATTCCCAATCCAAATTTAGTTTAAATCTGAAGCAAGTTGTTTAACAGAAATAAAACTTAAATTTAAAGTCAGGATTTCAAACTGAGTTTGAATCCAGGTTTGAAAATTTAATTTAAACTTTATAAATTAAAATGTTTAACAACTATAAAAGAGTTTAAATATTTGAAATTAAAGATAAAGCTTTAAAATTAGAATAGAAGATTTAATCCTAAGTTTAAATCTGGAAACAAGATTCAAATTAGAATCATGTTTTGAAAAGAAAAGAAGTTTTTAAGTTTTGAAATATTTAAACAGCTTTTGATGTTGAATCATATTTTAAATATGATTTGTATTATAAATATGGGTATAAATTTCCTTTAAACTTCTTTATAAATAAGAAATTATTTAGTAGAAATTTTAAAAAGGTTTTAAATTGTTTTTAAAACTTTGTTAAGTTAAGTTTGATTTCTTTTTAAATTTAAAATTAAAAATGTAATTTGAAAACAAATTTTAAGTTAAATTGTTTTAAATTAGTTTGTTAATGATAAAGTAATCATTAATAAGAAAAGTTTTATTTTAAATTAAAGATTTAATAATCTTTGTTTCGTTAAAATTAGTGAGATAATTTAAATAATTTAATTAATTAATTTGTTTAATTAATTAAAGATTTAAAATAAATTAATTAAGGTTAATTAAATTTGTAATTAGTATTAAATAATCTAAGTTAATTACTTAGAAAAGGTAATTAAGGAATTGATGATGAGTTAATAAAGGTTATTAACTTGTGATTATTTATTAATTAATTAATGTAAATAATTTTAATAATTAATTGAATTAATTCATTTAGATAATCAATTATGAACTTAATTAAGTATGATTACTTTATGAAAATAATTAAAGATACTAAATTACTCATTGTAATTAATTTATCAATTGGATTGATTTAAATTAATTAATTAAGTTTAATTAATTTAGAATAATCATTAAATGAGTTTATAAGTAATCAATGAGGAATAATTACTTAGAGAAGTAATTAAGTTAAGTAAATTACTGGAGGTGAGGTAATTAATTGAAGTATGGTGTTTTAGGATTAATTACTTTGTGTAATTAATAATGAGGATAATTACTTTGTGAAAATGATTAATAATTAATTACTTAGGGTAATTAATTTAAGCATTAATTGATTAAGTCATTTGGAAATAATTAAGTGATGTAATTAATTAAGAGTAATTAATTACAAATGAGGTTAATCAAGGATGACTAATAAATATAATTAATTATTAAATGTAATTTATTTAGAAGTAATTAAGGAAGTACTTAAGGGTAGTTAATTACTAAATGTAATTAATCAAGAATGATTAATAATTGTGGTTTAATTAAGATTAATTACTTAATGTAATTAATTTAAATAAGTAATTAATTTAAATGTAATTAAGGATCGTTAATATAATTAATGATGTACTTAAGGATTAATTAATTAAGATTAATTGATCAATGATAAGTTATTAATGAAGTAATTAATTAATGTAATTAATTAAGGATTAATATAATTAATTATAATTAATTAATGAAGTTATTAAAGGTTAATTATTGATTTTGGTTAAGGATAATTAATCTGTAAAAATTAATTAAAGGATAATTACTTGAATGTAATTAAAGGATAATTAATCAAGGGTGATTAATTAAGGTAATTAATTTGAGGATAATGGATTGATTGATTTGTAATCAATTAATGGTTAAGTAAGCAAGATTTAAAATGAGGAAGTAATTAATTTAATTCTTTTTTAAATTAATTAAAGATAGGTAATTAATTTAATTCATTTTAAATTAATTAGAGATAGAAGTAATTAATTTAATTCATTTTAAATTAATTATAGATGGTGTGATTATAGATTCTTACTTATGAATGGATGATAGGGTTTATCTTAAATGGTTTGAATCTCAGATATGAGATTAGTATTGTGTGATATGGATGCATTAGTTGCATTGTGATGATGATATAGATTATCTATTGGTGATGATAATATAGATTATATATTAGTGATGATTACCTGTTTATGATAATAATGATGATTATCTATTATGATGATGTGAATTATCTATTTGTGTGTATACGGATGATTAGATTGAATTGTTTTAAACTTAAAACAACTTGGACCTAAAAGACACGCTTTGGATTTCGATGAGACCGGGATCGGGTTTCCATATTTGGATATCCGAAAACCACATCGATTCCCATTAACGTTAGGTCGTGAATCTAAGTGGAGCAAGTGAAGACTCGAGGTGTAAGAACTATAAGTCAGTATAACTCTGTGGGTGATTCCGTAATGAGTTTGACGGAATAGTACTTATAGGCTCGAGATGGTGATTCAGAGTGCAAGGGTTATCGTCGTTAACTCTGAGGGTGATTCCAAAATGAGTGTAACGAGATAATGCCTTCGGTTTCGTTCGAACCCGGAACGAACTTGTATGGATTTAATACTTTCAGAACATCGTCAGGTGGACGATGAGCATTCTAAGATATGTGTTCTCTAAAGGTAATCGTAGCCTCAAGCCTCATCAATCGGGAATGGCTAAAACAGGGGAGGTGCAGCAAGGCTTCGTGGGTAGCTCCCACTGGAGAGCTAGATTGATCCTTGTTTAGAAGTCCCTTTATATTCGGCTGTGTGGGCGGTTGGTTCGCGACAACTGCCGTGGTTGTCTTGTTCGGAACTGTTCAGTAAGGAATGGGTCCGGCCTTGTGTTGCAGGGGAGCGGGCGTACTCCTCGTGCGGTGATCTAGGCCACGTACTGTGACGGGTGGTACCACAATAGCCCTACCATTGTATGGAATCCGAAATCCAATAAGTGCCAACAGTTTTGATTGTATTACCCACTTTTTTGGCTAGTAGCTGGAATTTAATAAATGTAACAATTTCGGCTATTTCTTATTTATTTGAAAACCCTAGATCTTTTATAATATCATCGGATTTCCTATCAAATGTTTTGGTTAGCGTAAGGTAAAAACTTTTCCATGTTTATGTGTAGGAAATCTTACGTTATACCTTTCTTTTCGAAGGTTTTCAAAATTAAGCAACTTTAACCTGTTACTCACACCAGACCCATGTCTGACCCATAGTTTATTTTTGTTTTTCATAAACTCTTGGGTTCTCAAATTTTTACGGGTAGCCAAGGGATTCAGGCTAGCTTTGACGAATTATGGAGGAGCAAATGGAGCAGGAGGCTTCTGCGTTGTAGTTATATAGTAGTCCGTTGTGTTTGGTATCACTGAGTTATTTCTGATGTTGTACTGAGTTATAATAATTAGACGGGTGTTTACAACTGTCTAGTATGTGTTGTATTATTTGGGTAACTCTGATAGTTGTTGTATACTATGTAATACTTATATTATTAATATAATTTATTCGTTCCGCTGTTTAGATTCTGATGTGTTGTTTCTTCTTCTTCTCTTTCTTTCTATTTTCTATCCCTTTCTTTCTTATTAGCGATGCGTCTTCCTGGAGATAGGAAGTCGGGTCGTTACAGTGGTATCAGAGCATTAGGTTGAGTGAATACCTAGGCTCTGTAGTGGTGTCTTTCTTAAGAGCGCGTATTTGTAATTTTGATATATATCTATATATATATTTATTATTTCTACCTATCTGTTGGGATACCTTTTCAGGTTTTACCAACATAAGTTATAAAGGTAGACGAGGTAGAAGTGTGTGTAACACGATTACTACCTTTGGTTGGAGTTTGAATGTTTGAGGTTGGAAGTGTATTTGTCGAGACTGTAGACCTAATACTGTCTCGAGAGAATTGTGCAGTGGTGTAGAAATTTCATCGACCTCTCAAGGAAACCTATAAAGGTTCAGAGTTCATCTTTGAGGATGGATGAGTTGAGTTTGAATCTTTCGGTTTGGCAGAAAAGTGTAATGGTATTTTGATACCTCAGGAAGTGGTAGCTGCGTGATGAGATGCAGTGATTATGGATGTCTCCGAATATGTTTTCTTTGGAACAAGGTTAAGGAATTATGTCTACTTCAGTGTTGTGGCTGAGTTCAGCAGGATGTGGTGGTTGGCTTTGAGGGCCGAGTTTCTCGAAGAACTTCAGCTAAGGAAGTTTTGGGCTTTGGTGTCAGCAGTGCAGCTCGGAGTGTCTGTGTTGGCAGAAGTTTTCTGGTTAGCAGTTTTTCTGAAGGTGAAATTCAGAGCAGCAGAGTAGATCCGTTTCTTCGATGGATTGGCTAAGCTGTTCTGTTTGGTAAGGAAAGAACGGTTTTCTTTGGGAATTGGTCTGTATTGATCGCAAAAGTAACTTGCGATATTTTGAGTGTTCTTTTGAGGTATTGAAGTATTTTCTGGTTGTCTTCTAAGAAAACAGAGGTTTTTCGGCATCTGGAGATCGTGTCTTCTTATCGTCTGGATTCCAGGAGTGCTACCGATAGAGCAGCTAGTAGAAGGATGGTTTCTCGAGATAGAGTTTGGTGAAGCAGCTCAGGATAGATCAGATTTGTGCAGCGGAAGCAGTTTGGGAATGTTTCTGATTTATCTTTTCTATAGAAGAAGTGAGTTTGTTCTTCTGAGGTTTGAAGAGTGAAGTTGTGTATCCGGATTTGGATTGATCTTGAGGAGATCGTTGTGTTGGATTGTTTTTGGTCCAGCTTATTTCTAGAGGCATCAGCGATGGATGAGCTGATCAGTTTGGATGTAGGCAGCCCAGGATCATCCGAAGAGTTTTATGGATTAGAGACGAAGGAATTTGGATTCCGGAGTCGGAGTTTGGTTTTGGATCTCTTCTGTGTTTTGGTTGGATTGGAGTTTGGATTTAATGAGTTTCACCTATCTTTGAGGGAGTACGTGTATGAGTTATCTCTGGAAGTGGAACCAGCTGTTCAGAAGGTTTGGTTGTTAAGTCAGACTCGTTTGTAGTCTGATATCTTGTCTAGTTCTGTATATCTAAATGAGTAGAAGCTCTGTAGCTTAGTAGTTTTGATTGTATGGATTATGTAGGACAAGTATCCCGGTATATATATATATACTTGGGGAAACTCGTGGAAATTTTATCCAGAATTTTATCTGGGTAATTAAATTTGTTTGATTAGATAAATTGGTTGCTTTGGTTGTTAGCATATGATTGGAGTATGCTTGTGATTTAAAATTAAATCTTAAATGAGATTATTAAATTACCTTTGCTTTTTAATTTCGGGGACGAAATTCTTTTAAGGGGGGAGGAATGTGATATCCCGGAAATTTTAGCAATATCAATTTAATAATCTATATTTAAAATTAAATTGATTTAATAAAATTTTGTTAATAAAATTAACTTGATTTAATAATCCAATTAAATAAATGTTTAATTGGTAATTTTATCCTTTAGCAATTTGTAATTTCTTTATATGTATGTATATACATTTATATATATATATATATATATATATATATATATATATATATATATATATTGTGAATAGATAAGTTTTGAATTGATGTTAAATAAACAAATAAAATCTTGTTTTTAAATTCTAATATTCATTTTAATAATTTGAAGATTTTATTTTATTTAATAAATAACTAATTGGTTTAAAATATTTAAAGAAATTGTTTTAAATTGTATAATTGTATTTTAAACATAGTTTAAATTTTAAATAAGATAAACAAAAGTTTATTTTATATCTTTTTGAATATAGCTTAATAATTATAATTTGGAATTACTTAAAAATTTAAAATACCATTTAAACATTAAACATTAATGTATATAATTAACATAAATAAGATAAGAAATTTATAATTTCTTTTATAAATGATTTAAATTGATAAATATGTTACTTTCAAATAATGATAAATGTATAAATATAGATAGATTTTAAAAAAAAGGCAATATTATTATTTTAAAATTAAGAATATGTTAATATAAACTAGTTTAAATTGGATTTTTAAAATGTATAAATAGAATTTGATTTGAATTTATTTTGAATTCAAATGAATAAACATATATAAATCTTGTAAGTAAACTTTCATCTTTTATATAAATTGTTTCATTTCATTTTGCCTTTAAAAAGAAATGTATAAACATTCATATATGAAAATGATTTATATACATAAGTATTAATAAATAAAGAAAGAGTTTTATTTACTTTTATAATAAAATGAAAACAAATAAAATTCATATATAAAACACATGTTATTATATTAAGAGGTATAATGACAAGTGTTAAGATTGTAATATCTTAAATACATGTGTTAGTGTAAGTCTGAGACAAGTGTCCTTTTCATTTTTGTTTCTCTTTTTAATTTATAAATAAATCATTTCATTTTATAAAGCATGTTTCCTTCATTCTCATCTTTTTCTAATCTTCATTTTCCAAAGATAAATCTCAGCTGAAATTCTTCCTCAAAAAAAAATCAAAATCAAGCTTGCATGTTAATCCTGTAATCCCTCTTTAAAACAAAATCTGTAATGCAAGTGTTAAAAACAAGCAAGGCCTCTGTAAAAATTTAGATCATGCAAACCTGAAATTCATTTCAAAAAGAAAATTTAAAAGCCTCTGCATTTCTTAAAAATCTGGGGATCTGCAATGCAAGTTTAAGCAAAATCAAAGTATAGTCTGCATGCAAATCTAAGTGCAAAGCAACAGCAAACATGCAAGTTAAAGCAAATTTCAGCAACTCAAATGTGTGCTCTACTTCCAAAAACAGTTTTCAAAACATCAAGTGAGTAACTTCTTTTTCTTTAAATTTGAACTTAAGTATAATTTGTTGCTTGATTTATGATTGGAATGAGTATGCCTGGTGTTTATATACCTGATAGCATGATTTAATAGTGTGTTTGTGAGCAACTTCTGTTTACTTAAAAATAAATTTGTTGCATGATTTATGACTGAAATAGGTATGTCTGTAAGTAACAATTACAGTATTTAGGTTTAAATAAATTCTTGTGTTGCCTGCTAATGTATAAAATTGGTATGTTATAAATGAATCCATCAGTGAGCTTTGCCTTCTCATTCATAAAATTTGTACTTTCTCTGATTTTAGCTCCAGGTCCAGATTCTTTTAAAAACAAAAATAAAAAAATCCTCTTGTTCTTGTTTAAATTTTGTTAAGGATTAAGTCCTGAAGCAAATGTGTTAATTATACCATAGTTTAGTTTAGAAAACTTATTTAAGTAAAATCGAATGGGTGATGTCTCTGTAAAATTGTAAAACAACAAAGTATGATAAATAAAGGAAAAATTCATACAAAATAATTTATAACATTCAGTATTTTAACTGAAAGCCTAAAAAAATGATTTTTTAAAACCAAAATAATAGTTTTTAGTTTGAGATTAAGGCCGCAATTCTTATGTGAACGGAAATTGGGTTTTAAGCAAATACAGATGATCTCGGGTTTTTGGAAGGTTGGGTTTGTTTCTGGTGATGGTGGGATGATCCGAGAGTCGAGAAAAAAATAGTGGTGGAAGTGGAAGATCATCACAGTGACGATGGTGGACCATGTTGTTCTGTAAACCTAATTTTATTTGGTCTGGGTATTTCAATCATCATAAAGACTAGAGCGGTCGAGTGCAACAATTTTTGGGAAGATAAGAGAGTGGCCACTGACGAGATGGTGACCGGAGTTTCTGCTATTCTGGTGGACTGAGGGTAGTGATGTTGGCGATGACAGGTTTTGGAAGGGAAATGGCCTTCTGATTCCAGGTTTCCAATTTGCGTTCCAGTTTGGGGTTTAGGGCTCGATCTCGATATTGAGCTACTTCTGGTGATCTGAGTGTTAGAAAGGAGGTGCGAGGTTGAACTACACTTGTGTGGATCATCAGGGATGGTCGGAGAGGCGTGGTTCGCCGGTGGAGGTGCACGAGTGCACAGAGTATCAAGAGAAGTGGGTTTGGGAAGTTGTTTTCTTCGGGTGATTTGATTATTAACTCGAAGTAGCAGATGGTTTTACTCGAAGTAATATAAGGGGGTTTCGGGTATGTAAGTGTTTACAGGTTTCACAGGAAAACCTGTTTATTCCCAATCCAAATTTAGTTTAAATCTGAAGCAAGTTGTTTAACAGAAATAAAACTTAAATTTAAAGTCAGGATTTCAAACTGAGTTTGAATCCAGGTTTGAAAACTTAATTTAAACTTTATAAATTAAAATGTTTAACAACTATAAAAGAGTTTAAATATTTGAAATTAAAGGTAAAGCTTTAAAATTAGAATAGAAGATTTAATCCTAAGTTTAAATCTGGAAACAAGATTCAAATTAGAATCATGTTTTGAAAAGAAAAGAAGTTTTTAAATTTTGAAATATTTAAACAGCCTTTGATATTGAATCATATTTTAAATATGATTTGTATTATAAATATGGGTATAAATTTCCTTTAAACTTCTTTATAAATAAGAAATTATTTAGTAGAAATTTTAAAAAGGTTTTAAATTGTTTTTAAAACTTTGTTAAGGTTAAGTTTGATTTCTTTTTAAATTTTAAATTAAAAATGTAATTTGAAAACAAATTTTAAGTTAAATTGTTTTAAATTACTTTGTTAATGATAAAGTAATCATTAATAAGAAAAGTTTTATTTTAAATTAAAGATTTAATAATCTTTGTTTCGTTAAAATTAGTGAGATAAATTAAATAATTTAATTAATTAATTTGTTTAATTAATAAAAGATTTGAAATAAATTAATTAAGGTTAATTAAATTTGTAATTAATATTAAATAATCTAAGTTAATTACTTAGAAATGGTAATTAAGGAACTGATGATGAGTTAATAAAGGTTATTAACTTGTGATTATTTATTAATTAATTAATGTAATTAATTTTAATAATTAATTAAATTAATTAATTTAGATAATCAATTATGAACTTAATTAAGTATGATTACTTTATGAAAATAATTAAAGATATTAATTACTCATTGTAATTAACTTATCAATTAGATTGGTTTAAATTAATTAATTAAGTTTAATTAATTTAGAATAATCATTAAATGAGTTGATAAGTAATCAATGAGGAATAATTACTTAGAGAAGTAATTAAGTTAAGTAAATTACCGGAGGCAATTAATTGAAGTATGGTGTTTTGGGATTAATTACTTTGTGTAATTAATAATGAGGATAATTACTTTGTGAAAATGATTAACAATTAATTACTTAGGGTAATTAATTTAAGCATTAATTGATTAAGTCATCTGGAAATAATTAAGTGAGGTAATTAATTAAGAGTAATTAATTACAAATGAGGTTAATCAAGGATGACTAATAAATATAATTAATTATTAAATATAATTAATTTAGAAGTAATTAAGGAAGTACTTAAGGGTAGTTAATTACTAAATGTAATTAATCAAGAATGATTAACAATTGTGGTTTAATTAAGATTAATTACTTAATGTAATTAATTTAAATAAATAATTAATTTAAATGTAATTAAGGATCGTTAATATAATTAATGATGTACTTAAGGATTAATTAATTAAGATTAATTGATCAATGATAAGTTATTAATGAAGTAATTAATTAATGTAATTAATTAAGGATTAATGTAATTACTTATAATTAATTAATGAAGTAATTAAAGGTTAATTACTGATTTTGGTTAAGGATAATTAATTTGTAAATATTAATTAGAGGATAATTACTTGAATGTAATTAAAGGATAATTAATCAAGGGTGATTAATTAAGGTAATTAATTTGAGGATAATGGATTGATTGATATGTAATCAATTAATGGTTAAGTAAGCAAGATTTAAAATAAGGAAGTAATTAATTAAATTCATTTTTAAATTAATTAAAGATAGGTAATTAATTTAATTCACTTTAAATTAATTAGAGATAGAAGTAATTAATTTAATTCAGTTTAAATTAATTATAGATGTTGTGATTATAGATTCTTACTTATGAATGGATGATAGGGTTTATCTTAAATGGTTTGAATCTCAGATATGAGATTAATATTGTGTGATATGGATGCATTGGTTGCATTGTGATGATGATATAGATTATCTGTTGGTGATGATAATATAGATTATAAATTTGTGATGATTACCTGTTTATGATAATAATGATGATTATCTATTATGATGATGTGAATTATCTATCTGTGTGTATATGGATGATTAGATTGAATTGTTTTAAACTTAAAACAACTTGGACCTAAAAGACATGCTTTGGATTTCGATGAGACCGGGATCGGGTTTCCATATTTGGATATCCGAAAACCACATCGATTCAAATTAACGTTAGGTCGTGAATCTATGTGGAGCAAGTGAAGACTCGCGGTGTAAGAACTATAAGTCAGTATAACTCTGTGGGTGATTCCGTAATGAGTTTGACGGAATTGTACTTATAGGTTCGAGATGGTGATTCAGAGTGCAAGGGTTATCGTCGTTAACTCTGAGGGTGATTCCAAAATGAGTGTAACGAGATAATGCCTTCGGTTTTGTTCGAACCCGGAACGAACTTGTATGGATTGAATGCTTTCAGAACATTGTCAGGTGGACGATGAGCATTCTAAGATATGTGTTCTCTAAAGGTAATCGTAGCCTCAAGGCTCATCAACCGGGAATGGCTAAAACAGGGGAGGTGCAGCAAGGCTTCGTGGGTAGCTCCCGCTGGAGAGCAAGATTGATCCCTGTCTAGAAGTCCCTTTATATTCGGTTGAGTGGGCAGTTGGTTCGCGACAACTGCCGGGGTTTTCTTGTTCGGAACTGTTCAGTAAGGAATGGGTCCGGCCTTGTGTTGCAGGGGAGCGGGCGTACTCCTCAGTACGGTGATCTAGGCCACGTACTGTGACGGGCGTTACCCCAGTAACCCTGCCATTGTATGGAATCCGAAATCCAATAAGTGCCAACGGTTTTGATTGTATTACCCACTTTTGTGGCTAGTAGCTGGAATTTAATAAATGTAACAATTTCGGCTATTTCTTATTTATTTGAAAACCCTAGACCTATTATAATATCATCGGATTTCCTATCAAATGTTTTGGTTAGCGTAAGGTAAAAACTTTTCCATGTTTATGTGTGGGAAGTCTTACGTGATACCTTTCTTTTCAAAAGTTTTCAAAATTAAGCAACTTTAATCTGTTACTCACACCAGACCCATGTCTAACCCGGAGTTTATTTTTGTTTTCATAAACTCTTGGGTACTCAAATTTTTACGAGTAGCCAAGGGATTCAGGTTAGCTTTGACGAATTATGTAGGAGCAAATGGAGCAGGAGGCTTCTGCGTTGTAGTTATATAGTAGTCCGCTGTGTTTGGTATCTCTGAGTTATTTGTGATGTTGTACCGAGTTATAATAATTAGACAGGTGTTTATAACTGCCTAGTATGTGTTGTATTATCTGGGTAACTCTGATAGTTGTTGTATACTATGTAATACTTATATTATTAATATAATTTATTCGTTCCGCTATTTAGATTCTGATGTGTTGTTTCTTCTTCTTCTCTTTCTTTCTATTTTCTATCCCTTTCTTTCTTATTAGCAATGCGTCTTCTTGGAGATAGGAAGTCGGGTCGTTACACGATATTTATTAGAACAATTTATTTTTGTAAATAAATTTCAAAAATAAATTTCCTACCATTAGTTATTATTTAAAAGTGGTTTATAAAGGTTATCAAATAAATTTAATCACATTAAGTTAACAATTAAAATATTTAAATAAATATGAAGTGCCCGAAATTCCAGGTCACTAATATATATATGTGTGTGTGTGTGTGTGTGTGTGTTGTTCGACTAATTAGGTTATTTTTGTAAAACATTTTGTATTTGTAATTTGATTGTTTCAATAGAAGCTAAATAGATTTCATTTCACTAATTTTATTTTAATCGCATAAAATATTCAAATAACTACATGTCATTTCTATTCAGTTAACAGAATGAGGTAGCATTGAACTGCTATCGAATATAAGTGAAAAAAGTTGCTTTGACGTCATGTTCTGGATTAATGAAACATTCGACCATTAACGGGTTACCCAGTTGTTCCAGTTACTCTGTTGGTTTTAAAGCTATCGTTGAGAAGATTGGAATGCAAGTAGTTGCTACATCATTGCAGTGGTTGATGAAAGCGTGCTTTTCTAGTGATATGCTCCATATTCTCATGTAAAGTATCATAATCAGAACATGGTTTTAGGAGACTTTAGACTCTTATTTTTTCTTTATCACGTTAATGTGTAAATTAGTAGATTTTATTCATATACTAATCAATAAAATTGTAAGATCAAATATAAAGGATAGTTTCATCCTATGTCTACCTTAGTCCAATTTAACACCCAACTCAACCTTGAACGAAATTTTCTATGCATAAGTCCATCGAACGTGTATGTGTACTGGTACACACACACGAATCAAAATAGAATTTGTCATTTCTATATTTTAAAATAAAAATAATTCTATTAACTTTATATGCTTATGCTTTCATGTTAATAAATTTGAATGATTTAAATTATCGAATTCATATCGTACAAATTGATGAACACAAATTCACTATATTTATAATTTATAAAAATTTATAAATATGTATATGTCAATTGGAAAATCGATCTAAGTGATCAACCATCCAACATTTATCAATATAACATCAACATTTAAATATGTATTTTTTTATTTGTCAACAAGCATTAGAAGTATTATGTTACAACCTATTTCCCATAGTACTATATAAATGCACAAAGATATATATATAAATAAATATATATATATATAATAGCAAATACACAATCATTACAGTATTTAAATGTTTTCTCATCCTAAACATATAATCTCATCAATAAAATAGTTCAATAAATCATATAAGTAAATCGAATAAAAAATAGAGCGATTCAACCCACTAAAATGGATGCATTTCGGCCTTAACAGATCACCAAAGCCATGTTCACCACTTCTCTTAATGAGTTAGTGTTATCCCCTAGCAGCAAATATGAAATTTGTTACATATATCAAATTATGTAATCAATCTTGTTCATAATAATGATGTTTGACTTTTATTATATACTTCATTGTATTGTGATATAATTAATTAAGAAATTAATTTAAAGTATATTAATAAGAAAATCCTTTTGTAAATTATTATGTGATTATAGTTGCAAATAGTTACAATCATGAGTAAACAATGATAAAACAAAGTAACATTTCGTTCAAAATATTCCTTGTTAAGATGTTTTGAAAAATGATGTCGATACATCCGTTGAGAGTAGATCACATAACGTTCTCTAAATATTGGTAGTTTATTGCTAGTGGTTTTTAGTGGCATTAAGGAATTATGAACTCCTAGTTATTGGATAATTATGAAATGACTCATTTAGTGTTTCGCGTTAGTTGGTAATAGCTAGGTCAAACAAAAATTCTCAATGTGACAATATTATACAGTTCCCTCGACTTGACAGTGCTGCCGAAATTTAATGTGAATATTCCACTTTGATTATATTTAAATCATGGAATGGCAATCCACCAATCGACTTTAGTCGGGTATGAGTTGAAGAACTAAAAGTGAAGCACTATTCAGTAGAGATTTCATCTCTACAGTTGTATATCGTTAGTATCATGGTTAACTGTAGTCAACTCAAAATATGACCGATACTACTCAGTAGAGATTTCATCTCTACAGTTGAAGAACTGGAATTACGAACTGAGTTGAACCAAGTATTTTGTTTATGGATTTAGTTGATGGCGGATAATATTATAGTTTTGACCGATACTAAATTTCATACATCCTAAAGTGATATAATACTGGTGAAGAGAACATGTGTAAATTGTTGTCACTCTTAGTACAATTTAAAGCAATGCAGAATATGAGTTCACCAAAAAGTTCTATAAGCGATGAATTTGGCTAAACTGTCACACAATAAGAAAATCTAATGTGTCAAAGTTAACATTTGAAGTATTCAATATTAATTATCGACTAAATTCATACTTCAAAATCACAACAGTATTTTTGAATTCTCCAAAAGTCTACGTGATTTAACTGGTTTGAAAATTGTAATAAATTTATTAAATTGATTGACATTTAAGAAATATTAATTATTGGTGTATTTGATGTTTGATGTATCATTAGCAAACAGGTTTCTTCTTGGAATATTTTGTGAGTTATTAGTAAATATTTGGATGTGCGTATAAATTTTTTATATGCACATATTAGTATATGATATCAAAATTTATTTAAACGGGCTTTCAATATAGTTTAATTTCTTAACATGCTTTGGAATCTTTGCCATATAGAGAAGAATATCTATGGCTAGCCGTGTTAGAAGATAAGGTGGCTTAGATTTAGATTTAAGCATAAATGGAATTAAAGAAATTTGGTTTTAAAGTAATGGAGATGAAAAGTGTGACACCCTGGAAATTTAATAAGAAAAGTAAACTTAATAAAAACAAGGATTAAAGAGAAAATTTTCACAGACATTCGATTTTGTCTACGATTGTTGCACCATTTCATTTGTAGCAATTTTATGAATGATTTTCATATATAACAATTCGAATTCGAAGTTAATACTGAGAAGTTACGAGCGTTGGAAGAATCGAAAATAAAATAAACATTTACAATTCAACGTGGTGACCGGTCAACCTAGAGGGATTGAAGGTCGACTGGCAGCAGTCGACATAGGCTTGATTAGACTGGAGATTCTCTAAACTAAATCCGACTGCCTAAAGTATTTTGCAAACGTAGTAAATTATAGCCTAATCTAACCCTAAAATTCTTTTGACAGTTTACTGTTATCAAACTCTACCAAAATTCATCCTATTCCCTCACTCGGAAAATTATTAAAAAAGCAAATAAAATCAATCTAAAAGAAGATTAGCGTTAGAATCAAGGCGAAGCAAGCAGCGATAGCACATAACACATGAAGCGACAATTCTCTGGCAAAAGTAGATAAGAAGAGCTTAAGCTTGAGTTGATTAGAAACAATTTTAGCAGGACGATTATTACATTTAATCTTTACTTATTTTAATTGATTTATGACATTACAAACTCGATTTGAAACCCTAAATTAAAATCTATAATCCTAGATTAGGAATACATTAAATTGTTAAACTTGATATTGTCCAATTCGTAAAGTCAAAATAAGTAAACCCTAACTTCAATTGCAATTGAAATTTCAACTGGTCATCTAGCAATTAAGGTTCACTAATAATCGTTGAGGACATGGATTGAACACTAATTAAAAATCAGCAAAGAAAATTAATGGAACCCTAATTTTAATATGCGACAGGTCGACCCTAGAACCCTTGGTAGTCGACCGTTCAAGATGAAAATTTAAGATTTTGAACCTCGGCCTATGGCCAAAGTTAATAATAAATATTATATAATTTGAATTGAAAATTATACAAATGCTAATGCTTTTTTGAGCAAATTTTTGACCAGGTGCACATGCTAGAGATAGTAGGGATGTCGGTTCCCTATCAAAGGACAATAGGTCATCACTATTTGGGAGTAGTGATGGTTATTTGTGCCTATTTTGTATTTCGGATTCTCCCTCACTAGGAGTAGTGATGGTTACTTTTGTTTGTGGAGAGTAGTTCCCACAGTAGCCTACGGGCAATGTTCTGTTATTGGTTAACTCTAGAAACATTAGCCGATCGTTAGTGTAAGGTTTGATCGGTAGTTCAACCTTTGTGTTAAATAAAAACCCTTAGGTAATGTACCTTAGGAATTCACAGACACTTGTAGCACACCCTATGTCAATTAGAATAGTTTTGAAGATAACTACGCATGAGCATAACATATTGAACTTGTGCTCATTCACTAGACGTTTGTATGATCTATTCTTTTTTCTTCTTTTTCCTCACCACAGGTGGATGGGGCAATAGGTGATTGGTCCATTCTTGATACTTGGAGAGTCGATTTTATCTTTGGAGATTGCTCTTTATTATATTTTGTCTCCATTTATGACGCAGCGGATTAATCAAAATAAACTTCAATCGGTGAAAGTAACAATCGGTGGATTGATGAATACCAAAATGCCCAAATTCGTTGATCCAAAGATACCGAATTCTAGCTATCTCAAACACGTTGATAGCGCACTATACCGTGTTCAAAGATCTACGATTCTCGTACGTTGATCTAGCGCACTAGATACCGTGAATCGGCTTCTACGATCGTTGAATCGAGCGCACTCGATTAACCGAAAGAGGAGATAGGAGATCACACTCAACTACCAATTTGTATGAAAGCACAAAGCTAACAAAAGAGAATTTTATTCAAATATCAACCACCTCAAAATGTACAACACGCTCCCTATTTATAGTGTTTTCACCATTCACCCTTAAGTCGTATACGACTTATGACCTTCCTAGGTCGTTGCCGACCTACCATCAGAACACACGACTCAGCATTTAAGTCGCACACGACTTAGTACAACGCTCACTTACAAACAACACATTACACGACTTATACTAGGTCGTGAATGACTTACGAACCAGAATACAACGACTCAAGACATGTACAGACTCAATGGTACAAACGACTCAACGTATTTCAACATAACACAACACTTAGGTCGTATACGACCTAGCGACTGACGGCATAAGAAGTAAACGACTCAAGAAAACAAACAGTTTACAACACCATGTCACGACTTACGACTCATCAATTTACACTCAGACACGACTTAAGAAAATACAACACGTACGAGTTAAACAGATAACGACCTCCGACTTAAGTATACCAACGACTCACCCCTTACCGACTTACGACTTATACATGATAC
Organism: Allium cepa; assembly: GCA_030765085.1. NCBI lineage: Eukaryota > Viridiplantae > Streptophyta > Magnoliopsida > Asparagales > Amaryllidaceae > Allium > Allium cepa. Next base: position 364,560,567 of record CM060942.1, read on the forward strand.
TGGCCATAAGTTGTAAACGACCTAGTCAAGATGTCCCGGAAACGACTTAGCGACTACTGGCTTCGGTATTGGTTCTTCTTTAAGCGACTTAACTGAGTCGTAAGTCGTACATCCTGACTCCTTTCTTGCATCCATGTTAAGTCGTAGACAATCTTCCTTTTCCTTAGGTCGTTGACTCGTGAACGACTCAAGCTCCTTCTCAGTAACTCGTATCTTCCCCTTAGGTCGTAGCTCTTTCCCATGTGATTCCTTAGGCTGAGTCGCGCACGACTTATGTGTTAAACCCGAAACTTCATTAGGCTGACTCGTGCACGACTTAAGAGTTAAAACCGAAACTTCCTTATCTCGTGAACAGCCTAATCTCTGACTTTCTGTAGATCGTGCTGCATCATCCTCCCCTGGTTGAGAAAAGTCGTCCTCGAATTTTTAAATTCTTCCCCATTAGATTGTTCATCTCCATAATATGGTACGAGATGTTTAACATTGAACACGTCAGAAGTGTAAACATCCTCCGGTAATTTCAACTTATAAGCATTTTCATTAATCCGTTTCACAACTTTGTCAGGACCAATTTTTCTGGCTTTCAACTTGTTATAAGCGCCTACTACAAAACAATCCTTCGTTAACACAGCGTAAACCAAATCACCCTCGTTAAATTCAACATTTCGTCGCTTCAAATCTGCAGTTCGCTTATACTTCTCAATCGTCTTTACCAATCGTTCCTGAACGATTTTGTGACATTCAGTTAATTCATCGACAAAATCAACAGCCCGTTTAACCATCACCTTTGGTTGTGGTACTACCGTCAAATCCAACGGTCCCCTTGGCAAACTTCAATATACAGTCTGAAACGGACTGAATCCCGTACTACGATTCACTGCATGATTATGAGCAAACTCTGTCTGGCATAACTTCATGTCCCAACTCTTCAGATTATCTTTCACCAAACATCGTAACAAATTTCCCAATGATCTGTTCACAACCTCGGTTTGACCATCTGTCTGCGGATGATACGCACTACTGAAATTCAACTTCGTTCCCACCATCTTCCACAAACTAAGCCAAAAATGACTCAAAAATCTGGTATCCCTGTCTGAAACAATAGACTCTGGTAAACCATGTAAGTGATAGATTTCCTTAAAGAACATCTGAGCAACACGAACAGCATCTACCGTCTTCTTGCAAGCAATAAAATGTGCCATTTTAGAAAATCTGTCAACCACTACATATATAAAATCATTACCACGCTGCGTTCTCGGCAATCCCAATACAAAGTCCATACTCACATCAACCCATGGCCTAGCCGGTACAGGCAACGGCATATACAACCCAGCATTGGTCGCGGTTCCTTTCGAAACTTGGCAAATATGACATCGCTCCACAAACCTTTCCACTTCTTTCCTCATTGACGACCAAAAGTAAGATTGTGAAATCAATTGCAAAGTACGATCACGGCCCACCTGCCCTTCCTCGTGTAATTCCTTGATAATTTTCAATCTCAAACTACAATCTGGAATACATAATTGATTCCCCTTGAACAAGAATCCATCAACCATCACAAATTCATCGGTATTTCCTTCCTTGACTTTCTCTACACATTTCACAAAGTAAGGATCTTCTTCAATCAGCTCTGGCAACATTTCAAACCCTGTCGCCTCAACCTTCAATGTCGTTAATAAACGACTCCTCCTGCTTAATGCATCTGCTACACGGTTCGTCACCCCTGACTTATGTTTCACGACAAAAGTAAACTGTTGTAAATAAGCAATCCATGATGCATGTCTCGCTGAAATCTTGTCTTGCCCCTGTAAATGCTTCAATGCCTCATGATCAGTGTACAGAACAAATTCTTTCTGAAATAGATAGTGCCTCCAATGTTTAACAGCTTGCACAACAACGTAAAACTCGACATCGTATGTACTATATCTCAGCTTTGCCCCTGATAACTTCTCACTGAAATAAGCAACTAGCCACCCACTCTGACTCAACACTCCTCCAATCCCAACCTTTGATGCATCAGTGTGTAGCTCAAACAATAACTGAAAATCTGGTAATACAAGAATTGGTGCTGTCGTCAAAAGTTCTTTGATTCGTTCAAAAGAAACTCCTGCTTCCTCCGACCAAGAAAACTGTTTCCCTTTCATACAATCAGTAACCGGTGCCATCACGCTACTGAAGTGTGGAATAAACCTTCGGTAGAATGATGCCAATCCATGAAAACTTCTAACTTCAGTGATAGTTCTCGGTTGTGGCCAATTTCTAATAGCTTCAACTTTACTCTGATCAACTTGAATTCCTTCCTCCGCCACAACATACCCCAAAAATAAAACACTTCTAGTCATAAACACACATTTCTTTGTAGCAGCATAAAATTGTTCCTCACGAAGAATAATCAACACTTCCCTCAAATGTAGAACATGCTCCTCCATACTCCTGCTATATATCAGAATATCATCGAAATAAACCACCACAAACTTCCCAATGAATGGTTTAAAGATTTGATTCATCACCCGCATGAATGTACTAGGTGCATTTGATAAACCAAATGGCATAACCAACCATTCGTATAACCCCTCTCTCGTCTTAAACGCTGTCTTCCACTCGTCTCCAGGTCTAATTCGAATTTGGTGATAACCACTCTTCAAATCAATCTTCGAAAAGATAATAGCCCCACTCAACTGATCTAGCAAGTCATCCAACCTTGGCATGGGAAATCTATATCTCACGGTAATCTTGTTCAATGCTCGACTGTCAGTGCACATCCTCCACGTCCCATCCTTCTTGGGTACCAATAAAGCTGGTACAGCACATGGACTCAAACTCTCCTGCATTCGCCCTTGTTCAAGCAACTCTTCCACCTGCCTCCTCAACTCTTCATGTTCCTTCGGACTCATTCGATAATGTGGTCTATGTGGTAATACTGCTCCCGGAACAAGATCGATCTGATGTTGAATGTCTCTCAGTGGCGGTAACTCCTTAGGCAACTCCTCTGGAAATACATCCTCAAATTCTTGCAAAACTGGCTTCGCTTCTTCTGGAATTTCAACCTCTTCACTGCTCTCACGCCCAAGCAACAAGTATACTTCAGGCTCCTCTTCAACCTCCTTAACAAACTCCTTCAAAGTCAACAGAGTTTTCAATTCCTCAATCTCCTCCAGCTTGCTCTCCTTCTGTTGTTGCTTCTTGGGAACCAAAGTGATTTTAGTACCCTCGAACATGAAACTATAGCTATTGGCTCGACCATCGTGTTGTACTGCTCGATCAAACTGCCATGGCCTGCCCAACAACAGATGACACACATCCATGTCCACTACATCACACCAGATTTCATCTTTGTATTTCTTCCCAATAGAAAATTTCACGCAAGCTCTTCTCCCAACTTTCACTTCACCACCCTTCCTTAACCAAGCTAACTTGTATGGTTTAGGATGCTTCTCGGTTTTCAACTCCAATTTCCTCACTGCGTCTGTAGAGATAATATTATCGCAACTCCCAGCATCAATGACAAATTTACAAACTTTCCCAAGAATAGTGCAAGTAGATTGAAATATGTTATTCCTCAACCAACTATCTTCCTCCTCTTGTTTTGGCGTCAAACAAGACCTCATCATCATCAGATTACAACCTTCGTCTACCGACACTTCTTCTTTCTCCTCAACATAAGGTGAATTAGAACATTCAGCTTCTTCCTCTTCATCCTCAGCTTCAACTATCATAGTTCTCTTCTTCGGCTTCGGACACTCGTTGCTTTTATGACCCATCTCCTGGCAATTGTAACATTTAAACCCACTGCTAACCTTCGCCTTCTCACCTTCCTTCACAACTGGTTTGGCAACAATCTTAGGAACATTAGAACTTCCACCGACTCCCTTCACTTGATTGTTAGAATTGGTAAACACACCTCCTCCACGCTTTCCTAGCTTTTAACAAGACAACGCCTTTTGATGTGCCTCCACCACAGATCTTGGATCGAACATATTAACCATATCCTGGATCTGCATTCTCAGCCCTCCAACAAATCTAGCAGTCAGTTGCTCTTCCGTCTCCATAATATCATTCCTTGCAATGAGTTGGTAAAATTCATCGGCATAATCATTGACTGACTTCGTCCCTTGCCTCAAGTTCTGCAACCTGTGGTACATAAGTGATTGATAGTTGTATGGCAAAAATGTAGCTCTCATCATTTTCTTCATCTTATCCCACTCTATAACCTTTGACTTCCCCATCCTTCTCTGGTAAGTTTAGTTTGCTGCCACCACGCCAAAGCTCTCCCCCTCAACCTAGTAGCAACTAACTTCACCCTTCGATTTTCCGGAACCTCCTTAACGTCAAAAATTTCCTCCACATTAGATAACCAATCCAAGAATTCTTCAGCTACCATCCCTCCTTTAAACTCCGGAATCTCCATCTTCATTCCCGATTCGCAATGTCGATCATCATCAATAACCCGATACTGACGTTGTCCCTGATCTCGGTCTCTGAAATGAATACTTCCCCTCTCACCATCAAACTCCTCATCAAAGTCTGATGCATATCGTTGTCTTTCACGCCCTCCAGCATCTCTACCACCACTCCTACTACCAACATCCCGTCTATCATGATCATCAACATTCCTCCTACTTCGATTATCAACACTCCTAGGCTCTTGACTTTCTCTCCTCTCCCGTTCTGAATGTGATGACACTCTACTACCCCCACGGATGGATTCAGGTGAATTTCTTCTTCTACTTTGATTCATATCAATCATAAGCTTCTCCAACCTACCAATGCCTTCATCAATCTTCTCGTGCATACGTTGTTCCATTTGATCGGCGTCTTCTCTCCGATATAAAGCTTCAACATTTTGATGGCGGTTAGCTCTCCTTGGCGGCATGATTGAAATTCACAAAATTTCAACAAATCGATACCAAAGTGATACTTCACAAGCAAATCACAGCTTCACAAGCTTCTACACAACTTCACAAGGCTCGGCCTTAACTCCTTAGCTCGAAACAAGCTTCCAATGATCCTCCCTAGGCTCGGCTACCTCACTAGTATACACGGCCTACTTCAGATTCAAACACTTTCAACACTTTGATCCAAAATGGAATGGATCGAAAGTTCTCCCTCTTGTTGCAACTTCAATATGAACACGATGAACAACTTCAAACTTCAACACTTGGATCCAAGACCCGATTTAGCCATGATTGGCTAAAACAAGCTCTGATACCAAAAATTGACGCAGCGGATTAATCAAAATAAACTTCAATCGGTGAAAGTAACAATCGGTGGATTGATGAATACCAAAATGCCCAAATTCGTTGATCCAAAGATACCGAATTCTAGCTATCTCAAACACGTTGATAGCGCACTATACCGTGTTCAAAGATCTACGATTCTCGTACGTTGATCTAGCGCACTAGATACCATGAATCGGCTTCTACGATCGTTGAATCGAGCGCACTCAATTAACCGAAAGAGGAGATAGGAGATCACACTCAATTACCAATTTGTATGAAAGCACAAAGCTAACAAAAGAGAATTTTATTCAAATATCAACCACCTCAAAATGTACAACACACTCCCTATTTATAGTGTTTTCACCATTCACCCTTAAGTCGTATACGACTTATGACCTTCCTAGGTCGTTGCCGACCTACCATCAGAACACACGACTCAGCATTTAAGTCGCACACGACTTAGTACAACACTCACTTACAAACAACACATTACACGACTTATACTAGGTCGTGAATGACTTACGACCCAGAATACAATGACTCAAGACATGTACAGACTCAATGGTACAAACGACTCAACGTATTTCAACATAACATAACACTTAGGTCGTATACGACCTACCGACTGACGACATAAGAAGTAAACGACTCAAGAAAACAAACAGTTTACAACACCATGTCACAACTTACGACTCATCAATTTACACTCAGACACGACTTAAGAAAATACAACATGTACGAGTTAAACAGATAACGACCTCCGACTTAAGTATACCAACGACTCACCCCTTACCGACTTACGACTTATACATGATACTGGCCATAAGTCGTAAACGACCTAGTCAAGATGTCCCGGAAACGACTTAGCGACTCCTGGCTTCGGTATTGGTTCTTCTTTAGGCGACTTAACTGAGTCGTAAGTCGTACATCCTGACTCCTTTCTTGCATCCATGTTAAGTCGTAGACAATCTTCCTTTTCCTTAGGTCGTTGACTCATGAACGACTCAATCTCCTTCTAAGTAACTCGTATCTTCCCCTTAGGTCGCAGCTCTTTCCCATGTGATTCCTTAGGCTGAGTCGCGCAAGACTTACGATTTAAACCCGAAACTTCATTAGGCTGACTCGTGCACGACTTAAGAGTTAAAACCGAAACTTCCTTATCTCGTGAACAGCCTAATCTCTGAATTTCTGTAGATCGTGCTGCATCAATTTATTATTCTATATTATTAGTACACTTTATATTAGACCACATGCCGATTTTCTATGACCGTGATTTGGATATTTTCTAAGACGAATATTTTTTCTATGTTATATGTTTTATTCCTTCTGCTATGATTTCTGAAAGTTTAGTAGCATATTTTAGATTATTTCTGCTTTTATTAGCCTTTGTGATGCTTACGTACCCCACAGCTCGCATTTCTCGGCGTGACACTAGGCCAAAAGTCACATAGTGTAACGACCCAGAATTTCTGTCATTTGGAATTTGTATATTTAATTGATTTTTATATTAACAAGTAAAATGTCTAAGTCGAATAAATTATATTTCGAATATCTAAATTTAATTGGATAATTAAATCGATAACTTAATATTTGAAATTACAAAACTAATTGGAAATTGGGTTTAATGTGATTAAAATTGATTTGTAAAGTTGTATTAAATCATATTGGAGTTAGAATGATGTTATAGAACTTTTAAAATTGAATTAAAAGTTAATTTGTTGAAATTGAATATTTTAATATTTAATTGACGATTAAAAATAGCCATTTTTCAAACAGTCTTGGATTTCGACGAAACCAGTTGCATCGGATCCATAATGTTAAATTATTGTAAGATTTCAAATTTCGTGCCAATCGGATTTACGGTTTGTCCGGGGCAAGCTAAAACGCACTTAAATCGGTTTAAGTGAATTTTGAATTTAAATAGTTGATTTGAAAACCTATCTTCTAAATACGATCGAATTAGCTCCCGATATATATTCCATTGCGTTCAGAATAGGGGTAAAACATTATAAACGCCAGGCGGCACACTTCGTTTGGAGTTTCATAGCCGTCGGCTTTGAATTTATGGCTCCCAATATATATTCCATTGCGTTCGGAATATGGGTAAAACATTATAAACGCCAGGCGGCACGCTTCGTTCGGAATAGGGGTAAAACATTATAAACGCTAGGCGGCACGCTTCGCTTCGGGTGAATAGTGCGCGATGATTTTCTATATAAGGCTCCTCATTTTTTCCATTTGCAAACAAAACCTTGGGTTTCATAGCCGCTGGCTTTGAACTTATGGCCGATATTTTTCGAAACTTCCTCCTTTATTTTATCTCAATCCATAAGCTTTTAGGAAATACTTTCAAATGCAAACTTGAAGAGGATCATGAGTACTTCCAATCCATATGGATACTTCGTCGAATCGTTGACCATGGGGCAAGAAAAAGGCCCGCATTCGTGCTCGTTTCTTGCACGAAACTCGAGTATTTGGGGGCACTGAGGTCTGCCGCATTTGGCATGGGGGGCGTGGCCTAGTGGCCGTTCGTTTGAAGGCATTGGATCGACATCTCGTTGCACGTATAAGTCGCGAAAATTTGATGATATATGCGGCCGAGATGGGTTTCTTCGAACGCGAATACTGGGGGAAGAAGACGATAACGTCCGTCCTTGATACAGGGGCTTGAAATCGAATGGCCGAGATTCAAAGGTTGAGAAAATAAAATAAATTTGTGATTAATTTATATATTTTAAATTCGTTCAAACTTTAAAAAGCTATGACTCTTTCATACGAGGTTCGTTTCGCACGAAACGAATTGCGTCGGGTTCGTGTTGATGAGCACTGCGCAATGGAGCTGGATTGGGATTGATTGGAACTAGTGTGAATTTTGGGTAAAATTAAACCCACGTTTAATTTTATTCGAAATAAAACACTGCAATTGTTATTGAAAGCAAGGTGATAACTTCTCACTCAATCGAATTGTGTTTCGATTTAAATCTAAAATATTTAAATTTAAAATTGCTTGATTGTGTGATTGAATGATAAATTGCTATCTGTTGTATTGAAATAAACCCTATACGCCGCATACCACGACATTCCACCTTGAAGTGGAAATGGTATTATATGTGTACTTGGAGTTGATTTCCCGCATTATATAGCGGATGAGACCCTATTGCGCCGCATAATAACGGATAATATGTTATATAAACCTATGTACCGCGATATCCCGTCTTGAAACGAGATTGGCATTGTGCTAACATCTGTGGATGCAGAGAAACATGTTGGAGGGATCCAACTGGATTCCTCAACAGTATTGATTTATTTTACGGATATTTGCGATATATTCTGTTATCATATTTATATATGATGTTTGGATGCCGTGGATGATGTATTGGTGCTGTTGCAGCATTGGGCCTGTTTTTGGAGTTTTAAAATGTTAAAGTAATGATTTTGAATTTAAAAGGATTTTCAAGTGATTTTTGAAAGTATACATTTTACTGAATTTTGGAATTGATTCATTTTAAATAAATAAACGTTATAATTTTTATGTTGTAAAAATTATGATTTTGGTGAAATATAACCGAAATGTGATTTTTGAAATAAGTAGTTGATTAATTTGTAAAATGATTTAAATTGGGATTTTTGAATTATTATAAACGGTTTATATAAAAGATTTATAAAATTGATATTTATAAATTAAAATATTGGAATTATAAAACGAGTTTTATAAGTGTTAAAATGAAGTATAAATGGATTTCATAAGTGAATGAAATTTATAGATTTATAAATTGTGAAGTTATAAAATGAATAGATTTTGTAAAATAAAAGATTTATAAGTAATTAACTTATAAATTGTATTTTGGCATTTAAATGAGATACAATAGAATTTGTTAATTAAGGGATTTTATAAGTTAAAGTTTTTATAATATATATATATATATATATATATATATATATATATATGAATTTATAAACGTTGTTTTATAAATCCAAAACCAATTGAATTTGATAAGTAAATATGAAAGCTTATTAAAGGAGATATATCCACGATTTTGGACAGTGGATAATCCTTTAAATTAAATACACGATTTTGGACGGTGAATAATATATTAAAGAAATGTTTTAGGAAGTGATCTTTTAAATAGAATTAAAACAATTTGAAGTTGTTTCAAAATTTGTTAAGGATCGAAACCACAGATTTCAACATTCATTGTTGAAATAGACGTTTTCAAGAAATAAGGAAAAGATGGACTATAACACTGTTGTTATAGTAAATGATTTTCGAAAGGAAATGTTTTTGTATAGTATTGGGATTTATATATCTAAGGTATTTTCGAATCCCTGTGCTATTGATTTTGGGTTGTCGTAACGATGTTTTACGCAACATTCGTTTTGACCCAAATAAATGTGTTTAAAAGGAATGTTTTCCTTAAAAGAATAAAATATATACTTAATCGTGTTTTAAGTATATTGAATATTTTCTAAGTATTGAAAATAAATAGATTTGTGAATTACTTATTGTTAAATAAGTATTTGGAAATGTTTTCCAATGTAGAAATTGAAATGGTTTAGTGAATATATATTTTTAAAGATAAATTGAAGTGAATATTTGGCAAGTTATTTAATTTATGAAAGATTAATAAAAGGGCTTAGTGATTGTTATGGTGCTGAATATTTGTTTATTTGCTTTGATAGCTAAATAACCGACTATCAATATTTACCTTTAAATGGGTATTTATTGTGATTTGCTTGAATTTGAATGCTATACTTATTTTAAAATAAGCGCTCGTTATTCGGTTTAGCCGAGAGAGGACCTTTGGGTCATAAAACCCATTTTGAATTGTGATACGTCATAATGGATAGCATTTGAAGACTGGTGTTGAAGACCGGATATTTTTGAAAACAGAAGGATTACCGTCGAATGTCTCTGCATCGGCTGATCCCCGATATAGAGATTTTATCACCCTTTGTGATGGGAATTCCGGACGTGATTAGTGAATATCCGGATTTGCAAGGGCTTCTTTGGATTTGCCTTCGGTTCCGTTCGATCCCGGAACATACTTGTATGGATTGTACGTATGACATTACATTTTGAGATGTAAAGATGGTTTCTATCAAATACATTTCTGTTGGTGGTGGAGAATTTATTCTCTTAGCTTAACACCCTTCTCTGAGACGTACGAGCTCAGAGGTTATGTAGTTGATGGTTACTAGTGATATATTCCCAATTTGGTAATGTGGCATGCTGAGTGCTGCTGATCATTTGTTGATCAAAGCGTGGCTTTTATGAAAAGCGTAGCTTTATGGACGAGCTTCATCGTACCTCACACCGTGGAAATGGTCAAAACAGGAAGAATGCAGAAAGGTTATTTGGGGATAGTGCCCCCATAGGGTATGTTCATTTCCTTCTAGATAGAGGTGGTATTATGGTATGGAGCCTAGATACTTAACCTATGTGGTTGCTGCAAATTTATTTCTTTTTAGTTGTTGGTGAATCCCGGGATAAAGGTTGGTTACGACCGGGGGATGACATACTCGTGTCAGTAGTTACCTAGCCAGAGGTAACCCGGCCTTGTGTTGGCAGAGATCCGGTTAGGTTGTCGGGGCGTCCTTCCAGAGGCGAACCCATGTGGAAATGGAAAGTTCCTTAGCCTGACCATTTGTTGGAAATCCAAACTCCAATACGCACCTTGTACGGTTTTAGTTGTAGAACCTGCCATTTACTTATGGTGGTCACCACTGTTTAGATGGTAGCTATAGTAGGCATAGTGCGAAATGCCTATGCTGGCTAAGATTTATATTATACTTTCGAAATGTTTTCCTACACTTTGCACTTATAGTAATAATATCAAAGAAATTTGCATATCAAGCATGTTGGACTATCATAAGGAGAAATCTCCTCTAATTCTTCATTTGCATTGTGTGTGTGTGGCGGGAGGCCTTATGGTAGTTTCATTTTCCAAAAGCATTGCGGATCTATTTTAAAATATTTCTTTGTTTGTTTTTAAAGATATAACTGTTTTAAGTTCTCACACTAGTCGCATGACTAACCTGGAGTTTATTGTTCCCTTCCTAAACTCTGGGTGCCCATCATTTTCTACAGGGGCTGCCTAGAGTCAGGTTATTAGGTCATTCTGGAATTCAGGAGATGCTGTGGAGATCAAGAGCAAGCTGGATGGCGAAGCGTATCACTTGTATATGATATTATCTTTTCCGTTGTGTATTAAGTTGTGAGGACAGGTTCATATAACTGTCCATTATTGTGTTGTATTGTATATTGACTCTGATGATGTAATGTGTAAGATGTACAGTTCTTTTGATTTAATGATTATTCACTTATCTATTATATGTTGTTCCGCTGCGATTGTGAGATTCTGATATTGTTTATGTTGCTTTTCTTTCTTTCTTACTTCTTCTATCTTTTTCTTCTTCTTAAACCCTAAGGGTTTGGTTTTCCGTCATTCAATTGCTCGGCAGTTGATATAGTGGACGTATTAATGTCGACTTTCGAGAGTCGAAGAATCCTAATCCTTACACATAGAGCATAGGATCGGTGTGTCTAGAGGTGCGGGTTGTTACAGTTGATATTAGAACATGTAACGACCTAGAATTTCGGACACCTCGCATTTTAATATTCGGATTATTTAAATATTTAGATCTTGGATTAGATGTTATTAAAATGATTTAATATGCTTTTTAACCCCCCTTCAAATCATATGTAATGATGGTAAACTTGTTTTAGGAAAATGTTTACAAAAATATATTATTGGAAAAGATATTGATAATGTGACTGTAAATCGTTTTATCGATAAACAGCTCTTTAACTATCGGTAGTGGTTCGGATTTTTTTACATACACTTGTTTTCTTAGGAATAAATAAAATGAAATAAAAATATTTTGCCATTTATAGAAATAAACTTTATGGATGATGTCATGGGTGAGCTAAGGGGAGATATTTAAGAAATGAGCAAATAAGAAAAATCCTTAACCCTTAAGCAACTTTGACATAAAGGAGAAGTGATCTATGTATTTAATATGTTAAGGTTCTGAGAGGTTTTTGGTCTTTTTCCATCACATTCCTAAAGCTATATAAGGAGGGATACACCTTTAGGAAATAAACACAAATAATTAGGAAGCCTAAGTTTTAAAATCAATGGCATGTTCATCTTCTTCCTCTCTTATGTTCCAAAAAGAAATAGTTGCAAATCAAGTCCAAATCACTTCAAACTTTGCCACAAGGCTTAGTACAATATTAGAAACCCATCCACAAGACCAAAACCTGAAGAATTGGAGCCAAACTCCGATGGGAAGCAATGGTGGTGAGCTTTATTGAGTATGAGAGGGAGGAAAAGTAAGATGAAGCAAAGGAAAAGAGGGAGGGAGGATGTGGTTGCAAGTGGGTTAGGCTTTGGTTCTTGGATCTTGGTTTTGGTTGGATTAAGGGTAAGTCAACACCTAACTTTAAATAGAAAATATAAAAAATATATGTTCTGTTTGATTGTGGTTTTGTTGTATGAATTGTTAATAGCTTATGTTAAAAACAATGGTTGAGCCTTCTGACTTTAAAAATAGGTGACATATGAGATCCATGTACATGGACTTGAACAAACTTGGAATGAATTAAATGGACTTATATGACATATGAATAGACCTTGGAACAAAGCACATTGGTTGTAGTTTAACATAGGTTGGAATATATCTCGGATTTAGAAGTGCACTTATAACGATAGTCGTTATAGATGCAATTGTGGATTGCCTTATTTTTTGACAATTGCTATGCAACTTTATAGAGAGATCCTCAAGGATGTTCACCCTATTTATATTGTTTAATATGTTTGTTTATTGCTATTAAAATATTGAATAGTAAAAAGTTAGTTAACATGAAATAGGCTAAAACATCACTAGTGCAAAACTACCCCATTTATTCTTTAGTTTTGAACTTAAAAGGTTTGAAAAGATATTTTTGTTTTAAGTATTTTATTTCATTCTTTTTACAATGGTTACTAACTATTATTAGAGTATCCTAAAAGAGGTTTGAGGTATTTATGAATGTATAAGAATTAGTTGTAAATTTTAAAAGGAGAGATATTTTGTTAAAACATGTGGTTTTCAAGTTTCTATTGATTTTTCAGACTTGTTATTTTCAAGTGATATTTTAAAATATATTATAAGTAATTTGAATTATAAATATCTTGCAAAATATCACATATAAATATCTTGGAAAATATCTTATATAAATATCTCGTTTTAGATTATGAACAAAAGATTTAGAAAGGGGTTAGTAATTGCTTAATGGCTAAATGGTTAAATTGTTCAATTACTGATTAGGAAGAAATTAACTATGCTTGACACTAACAAGCCGACAAAGTAATCTTATTTATTTATGAGAGTTAAGATTGAAGTCGAGTAAGGAAGGAGAAATAGAGTTTTAACCTCCCAGGCTTTTCTCTTAACCGAGGAGTAGGTAACTGAAAAATGTCAAAAATGTTTTATTCAAGTTGATTGCTTATTTTTTATGGAAATTATTAATACTACACTTAAAACTAATGGCCGATGAGGTGGACTTATCCATTTGTGAGATTTAAGAATGAATTGTCTAAGTAAGGCTTGGAGCCACCAGTGCCCAAACTTACCTGGCTTCATTCTTGAAAGAGGAATGGTTAAATTGAGAATGTCATAAACGAGTTAAGTATACGAATCGTGATTTGTATAAGCAATAGTTTTTGACTAGATAATCGATTAGTCGTTTATCAATCTTAACCAAATATGAACTAAAACTTTAAAATAAAGGTTTGTAAAGATAGCAATAAGTAGGAAAATGGTTTGAGTTTGTTGTGACAATGTGGTAATCACATTCGTCTTTAACAATTTTTGATCACACATAAGGATGTAAATAGATCTTTAAAAAATGAATTAAGGATAAGTAAATGCAAAATTGTTTTAGGTTTGTAGTGGCAAATTTTTAAGTGACGTTAATTTTAAACCATTTGAATGGATTCACGAAGGTACTTAGGTACTTAAAATGGATATTTTGAAGGAAAATATAAGTATGGATCGGAAAGAGATAGAAGTTTATTAGGTAAAAGGAGTTTACTAATAAAGGAGTTTTCAATTAATAAAAGAATTAATTAAATAAAACGAATCAGGAGATTCTTAAATAGCTTTACCAAACTTTGTATGTCATGATCATATTTATGTGATTTGATAGCGTCTCGTATGTTTATTTGTTTATGGAAAGTATGCTAGACTTGGTTTCCGTTTGTAAACAAAACATCTTGTACTAGATAATCGATTAGTCGATTATCGAACTTGACCTAATATTAATTTAGGAAGTGATCGTAAGGCTTCACGATTACATGCTAATATGAACCTCCGGGAAGAAGTATTGGTATGAGACATCTCTAGCTTTCACTTATTTCTGAAAGAAGCGGAATTAAGTTAACCAAAAATTGATCGATTGGTTTTGAAGAGTTGGGTAAGTGGAAAGAGTGTATTTATATGAGATGACTCAAATCCGAAACCACTTTAAAACCATATATGTGATCTATTTTATAAATGCAATTGTGAAATAAAATCTTGTAGAATTGAACTATCAATCCTAAGTTTAAGTCTAAGGGAGGTTAATATTTCAAACGATGCTATTGCATGGGACTGTCTAACTTGAGGAGCATTCCAAGAGAGAGGACAACATTATCATTCGTTGGAGGACTAGTACAGGAAATCTATGTGGTGGTTCGAGATCTATTATAGATGCTCGAATCCGTGTAGTGATTCATGATCTATTCATGATATGGGAATCCATTTAGTGTTCATGTGTTGTTCGAGTGATGAAGACTCGTATAAAAGATGCCGAATGTAGCATTAACATTCAGAAAATGGTAGAAAATAGAGAAGGGGCATGGCCTGGGGGGTTTAGCATTCTCAAGGGTATATCAACTCCATCTCTAAAGACGCTTATCGATTGTTGCAAGTAGATTTGGTATGGCCCGGATCACACACCGAGGGTGGTCTAGTTATGTTTACCTAGAGTATATCCGATCTAGATATATACGTTGCTCGAAAGGTAGGTTTGATCCTTGTCATGGAGTTTGAATTCAGCTTCCTCGAAAAGATCTTCGTGGAAAATCCATATATGCGAACGCGCCTTAGCGATATTAATTGTATACCTATTGTTGTTGTGTCGTTCACATAGCAGCTATTTGATATGATTTATGTGCTACACCCTAGACATTATCTATCATATCAATATATATTAAACCTAATGAATGGTTGGTTTCTGTGAGGGAATAACTATTACGGGAATCCCGTACGATCTCAGTGATTACTGTTACTTTCGCATATTTCTTAAATTTCTCATGCCGTTTTACTAGACTGATACTGGTATTATTTTCATATATTGCTTGGGTTAGCCCATGTATGTTTCCATATTTAGCTTTGGATGCTTTGGTGCATCTATAGAAGAGTTGAAGTTTTGTCTTCCACAATATTCTTATTTCCGCTGCCTTACTATTTGATATTAGCATTGTGAGGATAGGCGGTTATAACTATCCAAGATAATGAGAGTACTTAGATTTTTCTTACTTTGATATTTTTGTATTCAAAGAAACCTTTTGGCACTATTCCTTTTATATTATATACTATTGTTCCATTGTGAGATTCTGATATTGTGTTCCTTCTTTCTTGTTCTATTTTGTTTTCTTTTATTTAACAAAAACAATTCGTCTTTCCAGTAGTTGGATGCTCGATGTTAACATCATCCTGAACAGCGACTTAAGTACTTGAGGTGACCAAACTAGTTCAAAGGCAAGCGACCTAATGATCTTAGCATTCAGCGATCTAGCATGAGAGCGGATTAGCAAGTTATCACGACCTAAAACCCCAAGCGACCTAAAACCCCAAGCGACCTAACGACCTAACCTGTTAAAGGACTCAACGACCTTCAACTTAACGGCTAAAGGCTCTGGTGATTCCATGAGGGGTGTGACCTAGCGACCTAGCGACCTACCGACCTACCGACCCAACCGCTTAAGCGAGTTAGCGACCTAACTGCTTAAGTGACCTAGCGACCTAACTGCTTAAGCGAGTTAGCAACCTGAAGAACGAGCAAGTTAACATGGGTGCTTGACCTAACAAGTTAGCGACCTAAAGACCCCTAATGACCTAAGAACCTAGCGACCTAACGGGATAAGACAGTATGAAGCGGCATGCATACTACTTCTTCATTAGGTCGCTCACGACCTAAATAAATCGAGGTAACACCATAAGCCGCAAGTTCTTATAACGCTTCTCTCCTAGATCGCCACGACCTACCAACTTGTTCAAGTAACCAAGTGTAAGCCTGTTAAGCCATAACCCACGCTCCTTAGGTCGCTCACGACTTACGAGCTAACCTTTAGGTCACCTACGACCTTTAACATAGCTAACCAAACCTCTAGGTCACTCATGACCTACGACTTACTCCAGAAATACCCTACAAATACCATGCCTACACCACCGAAGAGGGGACCTTTTGGCTCATTTCTGGAATGTCTATACTCTGCTGATTTCTTGACTCATCCGACACTTCAAACAAGAAAGACACTTCAACGAACTTCAAGAAGAAATCTAACACATTCGATATGGATTCAAAGAGTTCTTCTACATCGAAGTTCTAACTATTTGTCTCAGTAGTGTTGTAATCGAAGATTGTTGTAAAGTTGTAATCGATTCAGCAATAAAGAAGATTAAAGTGGACATAGGCTTAACTTGAAGCCGAACCACTATAAAACTATCATCTCTTTACTGTTTTTTCTATGAATTTTCGAATTACTACTAATTCCCGTATTGACGGGTGGTGCTTTCATTTTTTCCCTACTTACACCAGGGTGTTAGCGTTCAATTTTAGCGTTAACATTTTTGGTGCTTTCATTGTGAACCCAACTTAGGCTACTTTCATCATTTCTCCGCAAAAGTTTGTTGAAAGAATCTCTCTTAAAACCAGAAGTCTATCCGAGATAATGGATCCTGGAAGAAAGCACAGATCTGTTAGATCCGGTGATGTCCAAGAGAATACCGCCACTTCTCCTCCGTTAAGTCAAACAGCTCCAAGTGTTGGAATTACACTAGCGGAGTTAGATGCTGCGGTGTCCGGGTTATATCAGTAAATGGAACTCAAAACACTTTAATGTTGGAAAGGTTGAACGCTTTGCTCGGAGCTAACTATTAACCGGTGAATAATGAACAAAACTTTGCCGATAATGTTCATAATGTTGAAGCAAGAAATACTCCTCAAAGGGCAGCTGACCCCATTGAAGGGACACCTCCCCAAGTTGGACGATCAGGGCCGCAGCCAACCCTCCGCGAATGCCTGTCAAGACAAACTTCCGAGAAAATGGCTGATGTCTGTCCTGTAGAGCTTCTAAATGATGAGGAATACTTCTTTGGAATGGTTCGACAAATCATGAAAGTGAGTATGCAGAGAGAAGAAGATGAAAAAGAATGGGGATTCGCTCCGAGCAAGACTTCGTTCACTGAAAGGATTTTGAAAGAAGAATTTGCAAGGAAGTTTGTTCCTCCTACCATCCCGGCTTATAAGGGAACGAGCGACCCTAATCAATTCTTGTACAAGTATGAATGGCACATGACTGGTGCCAGGGCATCGGATGAGATCAAATGCCGGTACTTTCCAGTATACTTGGAAGGAGTGGCTCTACTCTGGTTCACAAAGCTACCGTTCCGATCCATATACCAGTTCTCAGATTTGACTTGGTAGTTTAAAGAATAATTCAGGTTGTATGCTTCAAAGGCAAAGGATATTATGCCACTGTCAAGCCTGGAACAGAATCCTGGGGAACCTATTAGATCTTTCTTGAACCGCTTCAACATAGCTTTAGCTGAAGTGGATAATGCAGAGCCACGAATGGTCTTGACATACTTGATGAGGGCAATCGACAAATCGAGTGAATTTGAGAAGTGGCTGAAGATGAAAGAACCAAATTCGCTTGAGAAATTCTATAAGAAAGCTGATGAATTCATGCGCTTGGAAAGCCTTCAAGCACCGGCCAAGATGGTATCGATAGAGGTTAGAAACAATAATGCTGCTTCGAATAAAAAAGAATCTGGTACTCAGAAGAGGAAGAATGATGGAGGAAAGAAGCAGGGAAATGCGAAGAAAAATCGTCCTTTTCACTTCACTCCCTTAACCGATACACAAGAAAAAAATTTCTTTGCAACCAAGGACACTGTCGAATACCCCACACCACCTAAATTGAGGCTTGGAAGAAATGCTGAGAAAACCGGAAGATTTTGCGGATTCCACAATCAACGCGGCCATGGTACTAATGAGTGCCGTCACCTCAAGAATTTGATTGAAGAACTATTGAAAGAAAATAAACTTCAGCAGTATGTGAAGAGGAATAGGAACGACCCAACTTCGTCAACTCAGGGGCAACAAGTTCTTGCTCATCAATCCAGCTCGAGTAAGAGGGCGACAGCACATGAATCAGAAAGGCTTGTTATTAATGTGATTACAGGAGGTCCTCATCCAGCTAGCAGAAGCTAGGGTGAGATGGAAAGATATGCCCATGCCTTGAAGTATTCACCAACAGAAGAGAGTGTTTTTGTGCTGGAAGATGATGCACCTTTGAAGTAGCAGAGAACTTTTAATGGTGATATTGTGTTCAGGGCCAGGGACTCTATGGGTGTTGAAGCTCCTACCATGGATCCCTTGGTCATCTCTACAGGCATTAAGCCGGCTATTGTAAGGAGAGTGCTTGTTGATTGCGGCGCTTCATGCAATATTCTCTTCAAAAAGACATTCGATCAAATGAAAATTCTGATGGCTGATGTTCAAGCTTCAACGTAGAAGATTGTTCGGTTTACTAGGGAACCGAAGCAGCCAATTGGAACTATTGACTTGTTCGTAGAGCTTGGAGAGGGGCAGAAAAAGGTGGTTCGAAAACAGACTTTTGTAATTGTTGATGAATTTTCTGCCTACAATGCCTTCCTAGGCCGACCAACTCTTACGGCATTTAAGGCAATTCTCGCTCCATGGTGCCTTACTATAAAATTCCCCACGGATAACGGAGTTAGTGTCATTAAAGGAGATCCAAATGATGGGCGAGAATGTTGTCTAATAGAGTTGCGTGAAGCGAGGAAGAGAGAGATGGGAAAAGATGCGGCAGCCCCAGTCCACATCAAAGAACCAACCTTGTAGCAATTACAGAGTGGACCCTGCACTGGCGAGCATAGTGGGGCACGAAGAGAAATGGATCCTAGAAAAGCCAGTGCAGGGGAAAATAGAGTGGTGCCAGTGGAAGTAATGGTGCCAGTACCTGTTGACCCGAAAGATCCGAACAAAGTGGTGAATGTGGGTTCGCAACTTAGTGTGACGGTACAAAATTCCTTGATATCATTCTTGAAAGCAAATATGGACGTATTCGCTTGGACTCATGCTGATATGTGTGGAAAATCCCCAGAAGTTGCAGTACATACTCTGAATATTGATCCGAAGTTTACACCGATAAAACAGAAAAGAAGAACCCGCGGTCCTGAAAGGTCAGCAACATTGAAAGAAGAGGTAGATCGACTCATGGAGAATGGCTTCATCAGGGAGTCTACTTATCCGAATTGGGTTTCAAATCCAGTACTGGTTAAGAAAGCTAGTGGAAAGTGGAAAGTATGCATCGAATTTTAAGATTTAAACAAAGCCTGCCCCAAAGACTGCTTCCCATTACCCAGGATAGATCAGTTGGTGGATGGAACAGCGGGGCATGAATTGTTATCTTTTATGGATGCTTACTTCGGATATAACCAGATCGCGATGCATGAGCCAGATCAGGAGGACACGAGATTCATCACCGATGTTGGTCTGTACTGCTATAGAGTCATGCCCTTCGGACTTAAGAATGCAGGGGCAACTTACCAAAGACCTGTTAATGCTATGTTCAAACCGCAGATTGGCAGGACTATGGAAGTTTATGTTGACGATATGCTAGTGAAATAAAAGAAGACAGTAGACCATATGGACCACTTGGCTGAAATGTTTACAGTCCCCCGAAAGTACGGAATGAAACTTAATCCTTTGAAATGTTCATTTGTTGTGGAGTCCGAAAAGTTCTTAGGTTTCATTGTGAGTGCTAGGGGCATTGAAGCTAATCCTGCTCAGATTGCTGCCTTAAGAGAAGTCAAAGCTCCTAGAACGAAGAAGGAATTGCAAAGTCTCAATGGAAAAGTTGCTGCCTTGAGTCGGTTCATTTCCAAAGCCACTGATAAATGCATTCCGTTCTTTGATACTCTGAAAAAAGAAAGGAAAAACTTTGACTGCACTCCTAAATGGCAGAAAGATTTCGATGAGTTGATTCGTCGTATGGAAACGCCTCCAATACTTTCTAAGCCCGACAATGGTGAAGATCTTTTCGTATATTTGGCAATCTCATCTTATGCTCTCAGTGCAGCGTTGGTACGGGAAGACGCAAAAATTCAGCGCTCGGTCTATTATATCAGCAAAAGATTCACTAGGGCAGAGTTGAATTATTCAAAGTTGGAAAAGCTCGCCTATTGTCTACTGATTGCATCAAGAAAATTGAGGCCATATTTCCAAGCTCATCCTATCAAGGTCCTCACTGATCAACCTCTGAAGCAAGTCCTGTTTCGCCCTGAGACTTCGGGTCGTCTTCTGAAGTGGAATATTGAACTCAGCCAATACGACATCACTTATCATCCCCGAGAGCAATCAATGGACAAGCTTTAGCAGATTTCATTGCAGAATGTAAAGATAAATGTGATAGTGAGGAAGAGGTGACTGATAATACCCCAATTCAATGGAAATTATATGTTGACGGTGCGAGAAACGATTACTGTTCCGGGGCTGGGGTTAAGCTTGAAACCCCCGATGGGCGATCATTGTGCTACGCATTGGATTGGAATTTCTTCGACAAATAATGAAGCAGAATATGAAGCTCTTATTGCCGGCTTGAAGATTGCTAAAGAACTGAATGTCAAAGTGTTGCAGATCTTCAGTGATGCATAGCTTATTGTATGCCAAATCAAGAAAGAGTTTCAAACTAAAGGAGGAAATCTGCATGCTTACTTGTCAAGAGCCTGGGAACTTCTCGATGATTTCGATCATTATACGATAAGTCATATACCCCAGGATGAGAACATGAAGGAAGATTCTCTCGCAAATTATGCAAGCACTGGCGAAGCTCAATTACTGGGACTGGTTCCTTTAGAAGTCTTGTCAGCCCCAAGTATTGATGAAACAGAGATTGATTGGATCATGACTGTTTCTCAAGAGCAGGAGTCGTGGATGACTCCAATCAAGGAATGTCTGCTTAACGGCTCCCTTCCAGAAAATTCAAAGGCACGTCAGAAGCTGTTAAGAAAAGCCTCTAGATATATGATTCAAGATGGCCGATTGTACAAACGGGGATTCTCAATGCCATTACTCCGATGTGTGACCAAGGAAGAGGCTAAGACAATTCTAGCTGAAGTACACGGAGGAGAGTGTGGAGATCATTCAGGTGGTCAAACTCTAGCAAAGAAAATTATCCGTTCCGAGTATTTTTGGCCAGACATTAATCGTGATGCTGCTAGCTAGGCCCGAAAGTGTGACCGATGCTAGAGATTTGCAAAAATCCCAAGAGCACCTTCCACCGAGCTAACACAGATGCTCAGTCCTTGGCCATTTGCTATTTGGGGAATAGATCTCATTGGGCCTTTGCCAACTGCCAAGTCCGGAATCAGATATGCTATTGTTGTTGTTGATTATTTTACTAAATTGGCTGAATCTGAACCATTAGCTACTATTACCTCTAAAAAGATGATAAACTTTGTGACTTAGAATATCATTTGCAGGTATGGTGTGCCTCAAAAGATAATCACAGACAATGGAACCCAATTCGAAAGTGAAGAGTTCCAAGATTTTTACAAGCGATTCATGATCCAAAAAAGCTTTTCAGCAGTGGCTCATCCGCAGGCAAACGGGCAAGTGGAAGCGGTAAACAAAATTGTCAAATCAACCATCAAAAAGCAGCTGGAAAAAGCAAAAGGTGGTTGGGTCGATAAGCTACCGTTAGCACTACGGGCATACATAACTACCCACAAAACTGTGACTGGGCACACTCCGTTCTCGTTAGCATATGGATCAGAAGCAATGATTCCGGTGGAAATAGAAGTCCCTTCACACAGAAGAATTCATTTCAACCAAGCTGAAAACAAAGAGTTGCAACTTGAAGCACTTGACTTCCTTGATGAAAAAAGGGAAGAGGCTCAGCTTAGAATCGCAGCTTATCAGCAAAGAATTGCCAGGCACTTCAATTCCAAAGTTCGCCAACGCAGATTTGAGATTGGGGATCTAGTCTTGAAAAGGATCATGACAGCAACAGGAGTGTTTGCGCCAGACTGGGAAGGGTCGTATGTCATAGGCAAAAAACTTCTTGTTGGCACTTTCAAACTGACAACTGTCGAAGGAGATCCAATTCCAAGAGCTTGGAACAGCAATCACTTGCGTCCATATTTTACTTAAAAGCTTTGCTTAAATTTGTAAAATGATTATGGATGTTTCATTCTTGCATTGTAAACCAATGTAAAAGCAGTATGAATGAATAATAAGAACTATAAAGTGGATGTAGGCCCAGTTCTTGGCCGAACCACTATACATCTTGTGTTCTCTACTATTATAAAATGCCTGTTCTATTTCGATATGTGAAGTACTTCAATAGTATTGCTAAAATGTCGATTTAATATTGCAGGCCATTAAAACAAAGCTTACCCATCACAAGACCAAGCGATCTCTGAATCGCTCAACAAACGAATGTTAAGCCACAAAAATTCCAGATTCAAATCCTATATAAGAAGTGCTTCAAGTAAACAGTTAGTGATTCCGCTGGAGGTGGGCCCTTGCTAACTAATTGTGATCGTTTTTGCAAACAAACATCCGATTAAGTAGCCTGTGTCTACCCCTGCGAACTCACTTAACAATGAAGTACACTACTTTGGATAAAACAAACTATTTGCAAAAGAAAGGAATATGTGCTTGAAAATCAGAACAAGGAGTCGCTGATATGAGCAAATGGAGAAAAGACATGGGCAAGTAGGTAGGAAACATCCAAAGACCTCTTCGGAGGCACAAGCCCTCTTCGGAGGCACAACTCTTCGGAGGATAAAGACCTCCAACGGGGCTTGCCAGAAAAAGAAAGTTCTCTTTCTCAACCAAAAAAGATTGGTGGAATGACCGGAGGTACCTTCCCAAGTGGAAGGCAAAGGGCCCTTGTTAACAAGTTGCGATCGTTTGTGTAAATAAACATCCAAGTAACTTGTGTCCGCCCCATAAATCCATCTGACCATGAGAAAGAAACTTCCAGGAAAAAGCCTTACTCGGAGGCACACATTTCACCGAGATTTGAAATAAAACTTCACAAGATTTGAAATGTGAAAAGCCCTCTTCGGAGGCCCATTTCACCAGAGTTGAAATGCTAAAAGACCTCTTCGGAGGCACACATTTCACCGAGATTTGAAATAAAACTTCACAAGAGTTGAAATGTGAAAAGCCCTCTTCGGAGGCCCATTTCACCAGAGTTGAAATGCTAAAAGACCTCTTCGGAGGCACACATTTCACCGAGATTTGAAATAAAACTTCACAAGAGTTGAAATGTGAAAAGCCCTCTTCGGAGGCCCATTTCACCAGAGTTGAAATGCTAAAAGACCTCTTCGGAGGCACACATTTCACCGAGATTTGAAATAAAACTTCACAAGAGTTGAAATGTGAAAAGCCCTCTTCGGAGGCCCACTTCACCAGAGTTGAAATCCTAAAAGACTTCTTCGGAGGCACACATTTCACCGAGATTTGAAATAAAACTTCACAAGAGTTGAAATATGAAAAGCCCTCTCCGGAGGCCCATTTCACCAGAGTTGAAATGCTAAGAGACATCTTCGGAGGCACACATTTCACCGAGATTTGAAATAAATCTTCACAAGTGTTGAAATGTGAAAAGCCCTCTTCGGAGGCCCATTTCACCAGAGTTGAAATGCTAAAAGACCTCTTCGGAAGCACACATTTTTACCAGGATTTGAAGTGCAAACAGCTCTCTTCGGAGACACACTTCACAAGAGTTCGAATGTGAAAAGCCCTCTTTGGAGGCGTACTTCTACTTTCAAGAAAAGATCAATCTCTCCACAATGAGAATATTTTCCTACGAAGATTGAAGTACCAAATCAAAGCCTTCTTTTGAAGCCCACTTCACCGCACAGGAGAATTCACTGCTTTTCCTTTTAAAAAGAGAGGGGGAGGAAAAAAGTGATCATCTCCAAAAGTTAAAGTGTATACAAAAAAAGAGAGAAGACTTCTCCAATACCAGGCGCATTCTACTAAATCAGAGAAATATTTCCTTAAAATGGAAAAATTATTCTCTAAAGTACAGATGCGAGCCTCCTTCAAATGGAAAAGTTGTTCTCCAAAGAAAGAGTACAAGTCTTCTCGAAACAGAAGAGTTGTTCTCTAATATTTTGCCAATGTGAAAGAGATTGCAATAAACCGTGGTATGGGGGCAATATAATATAGTTACATTCATAAAAGCAATGCTCAAGCAACGTACCACAGGTTTACTGCAACATCACACAGAGAAAATAAAGAAACTTTTATGAAAAAGAAGAATAAATGCATTCTCAAATACAGACAGAAGTTTGTACAAGTAAAAGAATCATTTTATTCCATACTCTGAAAATTTTATACATGTGCAGGTTTCAAAATAAAAGATGGCGGGGACCGGTACCCGCACAATCTCCGGTCAACACAAGCCTTTATATATACAAGAAGAAGGGAAAAAGTGAGATGAAAAGCATAGGACCAAACCCATCACTTCTTCTTCCTGCCACCTTTGGAGCTCTCATTTGGTCGGATTATTAACTTTTTGGGTTGGCTTGTAAGAGTAGGGAAAGAAGGAGAAATGGGTGTAATTGGATCTTCTTCTGCTTTTTCTTCGTTGGCAGAAACTTCCCTCCTTTTCTTTGAGATTCCACGCTTCCTCTTCTTCCTTAAAGAAGACTCACTGTCAGGAGTGAAAAGTGCAGACAACTTTATGTCATCAGAAATAGTTTTCTCCGGAGTTCTTTTGCCTTCTTCAGGTTCCTCGGCCTTCTGTTCTTGTGAAGCGACCGGGTCATCCAAACCTTGAAGGGCTTCTATCTGCTCCTCTTGTGAACCCGGTTGAGAGACGGAAGGAGGAGTAATCTGAAGAGGTGGAGAGGGAACAGCAGGAAGAGGGGAAGTCCGCTTTCACTACAGGAGAAGAGAAGTTAAAATTAGTATCTCTCATAAAGAGAGGAGAAAGTGGCGCGTCAAGATTTAAGTAATAATCAAAAAGTTCATCAAGCTCATGTGAAGTAAACAAGCAGTCCACTTGATCAAGATCAGTGTTGAGGTTACCTGGAGAAGTAGGCTTTATTACGTCGACTTCAAAGTCTTGTGCTTCAGCGCTTTCTTGAGTCTCATTTCCAGTGTGAGCAGTTGCACTTTCAATGACAGCTTTAGCAGGAGGTGGAGAATGGGAACTAGAACCAACAATATGGATCTCGGCCGAAACCGAAGGTTAAACTGGGTCAGTTGATGTTGCCTTTCCTAAATGTTCTCCTTCTGCCATTTCGGTTCTCTCTTTAGCGAGTTGCTCCTTTCCCCTGGCAAGAGCAGCAAGTGCATCGTCATCTAGATAGTGCGCCTCCAAATCTGCTTCAGCATATACAATGCCTCCAAGCATATCAAGTGCGGCTTCCCACACTTTGGCCAAAGTGATTTCGTACTTCGGTCCCAAAATCCTAAGGCTACCGCGTCCCAAAAAACTATGAATGTAAAATTCGAATAAAGTAGAGCTGATGTCGGCTTTAGTTGCCATATGAGATTCATCGGCTGCTGCTTTGCTGGCAATAGCTTCATCACACTCTTTTTCAACTTCAGAAAGTCGAGCTTTTAACATTTCGATTTCCATGTCCTGGGAGTTGGTTTTTTCTCGCAATTGAGCAACGTCAGTTCGGTAGCTTTCTACAACTTGCTGGTGTGCTTCAAATTTAGCTTCAGCATCTCTTTGCGTGGCGTGAGCATCTCTCACCTATTTTTGAAGCACTACTTCTTTTTGAGAATAAGAAGTGGAAGAAGTGGCAAGATCTTCTTTAAGTTTTTCAACTTCCGCTTCAAACTTCTCATAGTAAGCGGCAATGCTCTTCATCTCTGCATCATGCTGATCGAGTGTTTTCTGCCACTCGAATTTATCATTTTCCAAAGTCATCATGGCTTCGAGATTTGCACGGTTTACTCTTTGAAGTTCGTCAACGAGCATCCGCCAACCAGACATTCTCTCGATATCGAGTTTGATGGCATCAAGATTTCGCAACGTAGCTTGCTTGTCACTTGGGACCAAATCAAGATCGAAACGCACTCCTTTTAAGAACCAGTGCGGAAACCGGCTTTGAAGAGTAGCCGGACCCTGTCCAACTTGATATGCGGGCCTACTGATGATTGTTTGAATATCAGCTCTTTGAAGGGCAGGAGAGCTGGAAGCGGTTTCCAAAGAGATGGGAGCAGCGGGATTTTCAGAAATTTCAGATGCCGGCTTTTCGCCAAGTTTGGCCCGTTTACTCGGATCTTCAACGACATGACTTTTCCTTTTGTCATCACGAGATATTCGTTCGTGAGAATCTTCCTCTCTCTGGGAAGAATCATGTCATTCGTCCCTTCTCCCGTAGCGTTCTTCATAGAAAAGCCTCTCACGAGTTTTTCTTGCAGCTCTTTCTTCATCGGTCTCCCAGGACGCAGGAAGATACCTCTTGGTGTCATAGGAACCGCGTCTCCCATATGGCTGGAAATCATCATAGTAAGAGCCGCTTCATCCCATTGGAGAAACTGAAAATGAAGAAAAGACAAGTTCAGAAATCTTCAAAGCAAGGAAGTTAAGTGCATATAAGTGCTAAAAAATCCTAAGTGTGTGTAACGTGCATACTACGCGCTTCAAACTACGAACCACTCCTCGGTTGGGGGGTGATGATGGATTTTACAGCAAGTGTCAACTCTTGCTGATGGAGTTTGTTGCAAGACAGATGTCACTTCAACTACTGGAGAAATAACTTTAGTATTAGTGGTGTCATGTTTAAAGAGCTCCTGCGAAGTAATCATCAGGTCGCTCAATCCCTCAAAAAATGTCGTCACCATCGCGCCCAGTGGGACCCTTCCCCTCAGCTCCTTCATCAGCAGTCTTCCTGGATTGGTGAGGAGGTTCCTCTTCCTCAATGACAAGGGCAAGTGCAAATTTGCCAGATGACCCCGCAATGTCAACAGAAGTAGAACACTTCACCAGTGAAGCCTCAGTAGTAGGTTCTTTCGGTATAAGTTCTTTGGCGGACACTGGGGCATGTGGTGTCTCTGCTGGAGAATCGGGGACTTCATGAGGCTGAGTAGAACGAGAAGAGTGCAGAAGTCCGAACTGGTGAAGAAACTCGTCTTTCAACAAAAATTTAATACTTCTTTCCTCAACCGCCACAGCACTTAATCTTTCTAAAGTCGGCTTGTGGCTAGGATCTTTAGAGGGAGGAGGAAGCGCTGTAAAAGTAAAGAATGAAGTTAGCACCTAGCAACTCGGATTTTGAAAAGCTCAAAGGAAAGAGTGGGGATAAGCAATCTTACTTCCTACTCTCCAGATGGCATAAAATCCTAGAAGGCGACGCACGAAGAAGAATTGATTTAAGAACCTGTAGGCGCTTTCCGGAAGATCGACGATCAATCTACGGTTCCTGGCGCTTCTCACGAGTGTGATAGAGGGATGATCTTTGTTTTTTGCAAATGTGCACAAGAAGCAAATCTCCTCAAAGCTCGGAAGACGATCAAGTTTTCTCCTGAATAGTACGTATAGTCCCATCAGGATGGCACAGCATTGGGATGCAATTGGAAGGGAGAGATAGTTAATCGGAGAAGGAGTTGTTGACGAAAATCATTAAAAGGAGGAATAGCTCCACTCAAGCACATCTGGCGATTGACAGCGATAAAACCGAGAGGTGGCTTGTCGGCAGTATCGTTTGGCCTGGGAAGTAAAGCATCTGCTTCAGCAATACCAAACTGAATGCGTAATTGGTTGAAAGGCCGTTGATTCAGGGTAGTTGAAGTCCTTTCCGGGGGATCATTCAGTGGATCGGCTATCGAGAAGACCTCTTCAGCTTGTCCTACTACTTCTTCTTGTTGAGAAGACATTCTACACAAGGAACTGGATATTCAAATATGAAGGTGCACGTTTCCTAAATGTGTGAAGTGTTGTGCAAAACTAATAAAAGGACAAGAAAATATAACTGAAATTAAACTAATATGCATTTGTCAATTATAAAGTTTCAGGGCTTGTTGTTTTGGGTCCAAGTACAAGTGCAGTGTTGATGCATACAAATCAGCTTTAGTTGATTAGTTTTGCTTTGCTTCAATACTTCACTTGAATTTGGTGATTCATAGCATTTCATTCGTGTAATTTCATTAAGTTGATTGTTCTTTATCGACTAATCTGTCGTTCGATGTGGGCAGTCAGTGACAGTATATTCGCCCTAGTTTTCTGCAAATGTTGTGTTTAGCAAGTCGTTAGCGTTAAAATCTGTGAAGAAGTACAATGAGTTCAGGCAGTTTATCTCGGTAGTTCAAGTTGAGAATTCAGTTCAATAATGTCAACTTCATTCAAATTGAAAAGTGTTCAAGTCCTTAAGTCGCAGGAACGACTCAAGCTAGCTCGGGGCTTATTTAGGTCATCCAGGTCAAATCCAACGACCTAAGTTAAACTCTCTTAGGTCCCGTTGCTCGAGCCAAGGAGTTCAGGGTAGTCTAAAATTGTATAAGAATTAGCTCGTACGTGACCTAAAGGTTGTATGACAAAGAGTTAGCTCGCCCAAATCCTAGTGCGACCTAAAGATAGGTCGTTAAATATGTATCTTATCTCAAACAGCATACCATACATCTTAGGTCGCCGTCTCTTATGTCATTCATAATTTAAAAGTTAGGTCGATAAGTCAGTTAGGTCATGCAATTCACATCTAAACCGTTAATCCTTAGGTCGTTCGAAGCTCATAAGCCGTTCACTCCCTCACTCACCCTAACCCGCTAACTTTGCTACACCCACAAACTCGATAACCCGTTAATTTGTGACCCGATAACCCTTTATCATCTCCACAGTAGAATTCATCATCTTTCGACACCACCAATTCACCCAAAAACCAATTCGAATCACCTCAGATCCACCATGGATCCAGTGCATTACCACGTTCTCGTGAATTATAACATCATCGTGTCCAATGACGACCAAAGATCGATTGTAACATGATTCATGGTAAAACGCAGCACATGAAATCTGATTAAGGCTGGAAAAAGGGGGATTCGCGTTTCGATGATGGCCGTGGTTGGATATTAACTGAGATTACTTACGTAATATGATGATAAAGATGATTTGACGACTGGTTGGATTGAATTCGCCCTTGGAAGCTCGAAGGTTCATTAATGGTAGAGCAGGTTGTCAAAGCAATTGAATAAGGAAGAAGAAATGACCTAATGGATTATATAGGGGGAAAAGAAAGGAAGATACAGCGGCACGCGACCTAGCGAGCCTAATGGGTCGTCTACGACCTAAAGCAGTTGAGTCGAAGCACACGACCTATGACATAGGCGTGCACTTCATGGGGAAAATGTTAACATCATCCTGAACAGCGACTTAAGTACTTGAGGCGACCTAACTAGTTCAAAGGCAAGCGACCTAGTGATCTTAGCATTCAGCGATCTAGCATGAGAGCGGCTTAGTAATTTATCACGACCTAAAACCCCAAGCGACCTAAAACCCCAAGCGACCTAAAACCCCAAGCGACCTAACGACCTAACCTGTTAAAGGAATCAACGACCTACGACTTAACGGCTAAAGGCTCTGGTGATTCCATGAGGGGTGCGACCTAGCGATCTACCGACCCAACCGCTTAGGCGAGTTAGCGACCTAGCGACCTAACTGCTTAAGCGAGTTAGCAAACTGAAGAATGTGCAAGTTAACATGGGTGCTCGACCTAACAAGTTAGCGACCTAAAGACCCTTAATGACCTAAGAACCTAGCGACCTAACGGGTTAAGAGAGTATGAAGCCGCATGCATGCTCCTTCTTCATTAGGTCGCTCACGACCTAAATAGACCAAGGTAACTCCATAAGCCACTACTTCTTATACCGCTTCTCTCCTAGGTCGCCACGACCTACCAACTTGTTCAAGTAACCAAGTTCAAGCCCGTTAAGCCGTAACCCACGCTCCTTAGGTCGCTCATGACTTACGACCTAACCTCTAGGTCGCCCACGACCTGTAACATAGCTAACCAAACCCCTAGGTCGCTCACGACCTACGACCTACCCCTAGGTCGCTCACGACCTACGACTTACTCCAAAAATCTCCTATAAATACCATGCCTACACCACCGAAGAGGAGACCTTTTGGCTCATTTCTGGAACGCCTATACTCTGCTGATTTCTCGACTCATCCGACACTTTAAACACGAAGGACACTTCAACGAACTTCAAGAAGAAATCTAACACATTCGACATGGATTCAAAGAGTTCTTCTACATCGGAGTTCTAGCTATTTGTCTCAGTAGTGTTGTAATTGAAGATTGTTGTAAAGTTGTAATCGATTCAGCAATAAAGAAGATTAAAGTGGACGTAGGCTTAACTTGAAGCCGAACCACTATAAAACTGTTGTCTCTTTACTACTTTTTCTGAGACTTTTCTACTTACTTCTAATTCCCGTATTGACGGGTGGTGCTTCAATTTTTCCCTACTTACACCGGGATGTTAGCTTTCAATTTTAGCATTA
This sequence comes from Allium cepa, assembly GCA_030765085.1. Classification (NCBI taxonomy): domain Eukaryota; kingdom Viridiplantae; phylum Streptophyta; class Magnoliopsida; order Asparagales; family Amaryllidaceae; genus Allium; species Allium cepa. The sequence goes on from CM060942.1 coordinate 364,591,600, forward strand.
ACACTCGACACACAAGTATCGTGGATGGTTAAGAGTATTTAGTGGGTTGAGTAGTTTATAAATTATGGTTGATGCATCTGATTAACTTTAATTATATGAGGTTCTAAACACTTGAACAAGGCAAGTCGACACAGTATCATTTTCGAAATTGGTAAATGAATCAATTTTAGCTAGGAATATATTTTAAATAAAAATATATAATTTTCATAAATTGATATTATGACGGCGCTGACTCGACCTTCGAAAATCGACACCGAATACGACACTCATATTCAAATGTCGCAGATCCAAATGTCGAATCTGGTTCGCCGGAGCTTATAACACATAAATAGAACACACCGGAAGAAAAGAATATCAATATACAACATTTAGGTACAATAACTGATACAACTGAATGATACAATGAATATCTATATACATCAAAGATATGATACAAGACAATAGCAGCGGATAACACCAGCAGCGGAACAATATCTCTAAGATGGTCTTCAAAAGAGAGAACTCGCGTATCGGTAATCTCCATTTCCAAGGCACCAATTCAAAAATAGCTCGAACTCCCAATAACGATGCATAAAGATAAGCAAGGTCAGTCGTCCAAAGACTGAACTAGCTCCAGATAATCTACTAGACCTGACTATTTGAAAAACCTAACCCTAGACTGCCCGTGTGGAAAAAATTTGGGCACCCAGAGTTTAGGAAGGGAACAATAACCTCCAGGTCAGTCATGGGACTAGTATGAGCAAACAAAACAGTTTATCTTTAAAACAAACAACAAGAGAATTTAAAATAAATCCGTAATGCTTTTTGGAAAATGAAACTACCATAAGGCCTCCCGCCACACAGACAATGAAAACGCAGAATTGGAAGAGATTTCTCCTTATGATAGTCAAATATGTTTGATATAGAAAATTTCTTTGATATTATTATTAGTGCATAGTGCAGAAAATATTTCGACAATATAATATTAATCTTAGCCAGCATAAAACCATTATTGTATGCCTACTATAGCCACCATCTAAACAGTGGAGCGCGACCATAAGTAAATGGCAGGTTATACAGCTGAAACCGTACAAGGCGCGTATTGAATGATTGGATTTCCAACAAATGGTCAGGCTAAGGAACTTCCTACTGTCCATGGGTAAGCCTCTGGCGGGACGTCCTGAGAACTTACCCGGATCTCTACCAACACAAGGCCGGGTTACCTCCATAACTAGGTAACTACTACTCGAGCATGACATCCCCCGATCCTTGGGGACCTTTATCCGAGGCGCCTCTCAACCAACAACCACAAACAAATCACAAAGTAATAGATTTGCAGTGACCACATGAGTTAAGTATCTGGGCTCCATACCAAGATACCACCGTTTTTCAGAAGGAAATGACACACCCTAAAGGGCGCGACCCTCACAACCTTGCCGCATCTTTCCTGTTTTGACCATTTCTGGGGTGTGAGGTCCTGATGTAGTCTCATCCACAATGCTATGCTTTTATACAAAAGCCATGCTTTGATCAACAAATGATCAACAAATGATCATCAACACACAGCAGCACTTAGCATGCCATAGTACCAAATTGGGAGTATATCACTGGTAACCTTCAACTACATAACCTCTGAGCTCGTACGTCTCAGAGAAGGGCGTTAAGCTAAGAGAATAAATTCTCCGCCACCAAAAGATATGTATTTGAAAGAAATCTGCTTTATATCTCAAAGTGTAGTGTCATACATACAACCATACAAGTCTGTTCCAGGTTCGAACAGAACCGAAGGCACTTCGTAAGAAACCCATGTAATCACTAGGAAATCTCTATACCGTAGCTACTCAGTGCAAAGACAATCGATAGGTTATCCTATCGTTCTCGGAAATACCCGGTCTTCAGCTCCGGTCTTCAAATGCAATCCATAACGTCGTATCACTATTTAGAATGGGTTATATGATACAAGGTCCTCTCGTGGCTAAACCGAATAATGAGCGCAAAATTTAAAACATATGGATATTGGATTCAGTTAAGTAACAACTTCAAAAAAACCCAAAACCTTTCTTGAAATGGTTTAAACAAATTACCATTTCAAATCTTTGAAAAAAAAGATTTATTTCACAAAGTTCACCCTGTTTCACAAAGATCCATTTATGGATTTCAAAACAATTTCCATTTCAATTAGGATTAACCCATCTAATCTCTAAATTAAAGACTTATAGCTTTCAAAACACGTTCCATTATTCATAACTTGAAAAACCATTTCCATTTTAGACTTGAAATCCATTTTAACACAAATTTGGGGTTTAATTCTTATATGCAAGCCTTAATTATTTGAAAACAATTAGTTTTCATTTGAGAAAAATTCGATTTCATTTATACAAGTTAAAATCTTTGGGTTAAATTTAAAGTCACAAAATAATACTTTTAAAATGGTTGAAAACCCAAATAAACATATATAACCTTTTTAAATCATAAATAGAATTCAAATTTCAATTTTTGAGTTCAAATTTAAATCAAAATTCAAAACTAAGTCAAGTTATTCAAAAATAACTTTTATCTTTGAAATCCTTTTTCAAAACTTTTTACTTTAATCCCGATCCATTTCCAAAACTATTTGGATTCAAAGATTCAATTTTAGAACAATTTCAAAAATCTGTGACTTAATCTGTTTCCACGAGAAATCCATATTTGTGTGTGTATAAGTGTGGCCAGGGGTTTCACACAATAGTGCAACGTCATCAATCATCACAGATTCAATCATATCAATCTTGATAAGTGGCATAATCCATAACGCTTATCTTCATTCATAGATTCACAAATAAAGTAAATTTATCAATCACAAAGATTTAGCATTATGATTCGATGTGGGTTTCAGATAACCGACTAGAAATCGACTCCCTGTCGCATCGAAATTCAAATGCCGTTTTACGGCCAAAAAGGGTTTTCACATACACATAGAAACAAATCACAAATCACAGTTCAGCACAAAGTAATTCACATTACATAGCATCAAAATCACATATCAGAAATATCAATCCAATACATAATGTTTGACAATTAACTTAAATTAATCAAATTAAACTCAATTAATTAATCCTAATTAGTTAATTAATTAAGTGTTAACTGTAACATAATTAGTTCTTAATTACAAATTAATTAATTCCTAATCGTTAATTAACTTAAACCTTAATCAATTAATTTAAACCTTATATTTACAAATTAAATTGATACAAAACATTAATTATCCATTCTAATTAACTTAATAATTTATGAATTACAAATCAATAAGTTTCGCTAACTTTAAAGAAAGCTTACTCTTATTAATGATTTCATTTATCACTCACAAAATATGTTTGAAAACATTTATTTCAATTTTACTGCTTAAATTTCATTTTAATTTCAAGTTTTAAAAGGAATACCAATTTATCTTATATAAAGTTAAGAACTAACTTTAAAACCTTTAAATTTCCATGTTTAAGTAACAATTTCATTATAAAAGATATTCGAACAGTTTAAATCAAAATCCTTTTTAAATTCACATATTAAAAGAATATTTTTACATTTAAACTTATTTACACATTTAAAGTTATATAACGTTATTTAATTTCAAAATCCAGAATTCAAATTTAGATTTAAGATCCAGATTTCAAATTTAATTTGACTTTGTTTAAATTCTTTCTTTAAAATACATTTTAAATTCAAGTTCTTTTAATCATTTCAACACTTTAAAGTTATTAAACAAGTTTGAATTTTTAAAAACTTTATTTATTCCTAAACTAAGTTTTCCAAACTGAACTGGAGTTTATAATTAATTTTTGATTTATAAACTCAGTTTAAAACTTTAATTTAATTAAAACTTTTCAAAGCAAAACAGGCTTCGTTTTAAAACCTGGACAAACATTCGACCTGAGCTATGACTACTCCCTGCTTCGAGTCCAGCACCCAAAAACTTCGAGTAAAACTCGAGTCAAACACGCGAGAGCAACCTGATACCACCCAAGCCATCAAAACTCCCAGATCACCAAACTCGTGAACCATGCACGTGCACGGTATCGTCGCCCATCACCAGCCGACACTACCTCGTCAAACAAGTCGAAGATCACCCATGCTTCATTTCCCGACCACCAAGACTTCGTCGACTTCTAAAATTCGAAAATGAGTCAAAAATTGAAACTTGGAGATAGCAATCTGGAACCACTTCCAAACCTGGGAAACTCATCGTTCTCGACATCGAGATCATCAGAATACTCGAAATTCCGGTCATCACTTTGTCAACGCCTCCTCTACCACCTCCCAAAAACACGCAGCACTCGATCCATCAAAGGTGACGAACGAATCGAAATACAAACCCACGTCAAAACTAGGTTTACGAGCTAGAACTCAACACCGCCGCTTCCACGTTCAACCGCTCACCACCATTGTATTTTTCCCTGACCAGCCGTTCGTTCCTCCATCACCAGACAAAGCCCCGACCATCACGAGGCAATAGATCGCCAGAAATTGCCAGAATTATGAAATCTCGACAATCCTAAACTGCTCCTCAGTCCTCAGTCTAAAAATTATAATTCTTTCCTTAAAAATCATGTTAAGGTATAAGAATTCAAATTATATACTTGAATTCGTGAATTAAAAAGTTTAAATTTGGACTTATCTTAAGTTTGCTCAGTTGTTTTGGGTTTCCAAGGGACAGTGCTAAGTTGTTTTAACTTGGATGAATTGTTAAAACTTAGTTCATGATCAAACAAACAATCTTTGTTTATATTCCGAGTGCTAATAGTTATTAGATCAAGAGGAAAGAATTCATTTGCACATCTGGGTCTAAAAGAAAACAAGAACAGAGATATCAGGTATGCATACATTTACACATCCACATATATACACAGAAACTGATTTCTAACATACACATCTTCCATAGATTTACATGTAACTAATACTGATACTTAAATTTTCAAAAGTGAATGTTACTCACCTTGATTTGAAAATGAACAGAGTACTTCTTTTGAACCAGGCTTTGAATTCCTAGCTGAATCCTTTCTCTTGATCTCTGGATTGTATGAATTTGTATTGTTGTTTAAAGTTGAATTTTGTTTAAATTTGAGATGATGCTTCCTTCAGATGCTACTCAGTCTTGATGGACGAATAGAAATGAGAAGTTGATATAAATAAAAGAGGTGTACAGGTGATTATATTTTTGTTTGTACATCAGGGTGACATTATTTTGTTTTGTACAATATAAGATCAGAGATATTTCTTTGCTTGTTTGACTAAGCCGATACTTCTCTTAACTTTGGTGGCTGAAAATCTTGCTTTAGTGGCTAAAGATACTTGTATTAATTTTCTTTGTCGTATTGTCCAAGCCTACATATTTATCTTTATATATTGTTCATACTTGAATATATACATTAGTGTCTTCTTTTGCAAGCTTCGTAGATATTTATATTTTCTTTCTTTTCTTTTACTTTGTCTTATTGCTTTATAATATATATAAATTTATATTTTAATATGCTTTTAGATTTTAGCTAACATGTTTCTTTATATTTCATAGTTTATCTTATATACATCTGTTCTATTTCTACCTTAAATATTTATTTTTAACTTTAATACTTATTGTCTTATTTTACATTTTACATTCATTCATTATGTTTACACAACTTTTAAAATCCATTTCATACGATCAAATTCAAATATCTTTACATTTTTTATAAATCCCAATTCAAATACATTATTTAAATTTGCGGTATTCAGATATACCCAGAATTCTATTCTCAATCAACTTATAAAACACAATTTTTTATTTGAATTTGGAGAAACCCAAATCAATTTACCAATTAATTTAACAATTTTTTATTCAAAAATTAGTAATTATCAATTTAAGCTTAGTAAAAATCCGGGATCGTTACAGATTCCCCCTTAAGAAGTTTCGTCCTCGAAATTTGCCAGGGAGATAATAAAGATAGATGAAAGCTAGAGAAATATCTTTCCAAATTATAACAGATATCAATTCTGCATTTGGCTCACCCAATCAGAATATCACCAATATGAGAACAAACTCATTCAATTTTTCACAAGATGCACGGGTCACCAGATCTTCGAATTGCAGGGGCACTGGTTAGTTCGAAGGGATAACTAACCATTCTTAGAATATATCTGGACCCAACAGAAGAATAGACAAATGGATTTGATCTACCACAATTCTCAAACACTAGGTATGGATTCCTACTTAGGTCGGAACACCCTAAAGTATATACCAACTTGTCCCTCTTCGGACTTCGATCTACCTAAGAAATTACAATAGAATTTCAAATTTGGTTTTAAACAAAATCATTTTATCGATTCAATTCAAATTTAGCTTCATATTCTATTAATCAATTTAACTCAATTTCCAATTTCCAATTTATTTAAAATTTCCAATTTATTTAAAATTTTCAATTTCAAATTTCAAATTTATTAAAGTTTCAATCGAAAACTGATAAAAACCAATGAAGATACGAAGTAAGGATTTTCTACAACGATTCATAGGGCCACCATCACACCGAAGCTTCTTCTTGTAGCTGTTACGAAGCAATCAAAATAATTTGGAATCGAATCAAAGGAGATTGATAGAGAAAGTTGTTTTCACTGTCGCAGGGTATTGACCATTTTTTGTGGTATTCCCCTGTCCCCTATCTCGTCCTCTTCTTGCACTCATGCTTACTCAGTGGATAGTAAGAGAATTTACTGAGGCACTCGAACAGATATCTTAGGGATACTCATTCTTATTAGTGATTTTATTATCACTTATAAATATGTTGAAACATTTATATTCAATTCACTTTAGATTCAATTTAAATTTCAAGGTTTAAAGTGAATACGAATTTATCTTATATAAAGTTAAAAACTAATTTTAAAACCTTTAATTTTCCATGTTTAAGTAATAATTTCATTATAAAAGAAATTTGATGCTTTTATATGAAAATCCTTTTAAATCCACATATTAAAAGAATACTTTTACATTTAAATTTATTTAAACATAAAAGGTTATATAACTTTATTTAATTTCAAAATCTAGAATTCAAATTTAGATTTAAGATCCAGATTTCAAATTTAATTTGACTTTGTTTAAATTCTTTCTTTAAAATACATTTTAAATTCAAGTTCTTTAAATCATTTCAACACTTTAAAGTTATTAAACAAGTTTGAATTTTTAAAAGCTTTTTTTATTCCTAAACTAAGTCTTCCAAACTGAACCGGAGTTTATAATTAATCTTTGATTTATAAACTTAGTTTAAAACTTGAATTTAATTAAAACTTTTCAAAAAAAAAACAGGCTTTATTTTAAAACCTGGACAAACATTCAACCCGCGATATGACCACACCCTGCTTCGAGTCTAGCACCCAAAAACTTCGAGTAAAACTCGAGTCAAACACGCGAGAGCAACCTGAAACCACCCAAGCCATCAAAACTCCCAGATCACCAAACTCGTGCACCATTCACGTGCACGGCACCGCCGCCCATCATCAACCGGCACCACCTCGTCAGACAAGTCAAAGATCACCCATGCTCCATTTCCCAACAACCAGAACTTCGTCGACTTGTCAAATTCGAAAACGAGTCAAAAATCGAAACCTAGAGATAGCAATCTGAAACCACCTCCAGACCTGGGAAACTCATCGTTCTCGACATCGAGATCATTAGAATACTTGAAACTCCAATAATCACTTCGCCAATGCCGCCTCTACCACCTCCCAAAAACAAGCAGCACTCGATCCATCATAGGTGACGAACGAATCGAAATGCAAACCCACATCAAAACTAGGTTTACGAGTTAGAACTCGTCACTGCCGCTTCCACGTTCAACTGCTCACCACCAAATATTTACCCCTAACCCGCCATTTGTCCCTCCATCACTGTGACGACCCGTCTTTCAATACCGGAAAGACGTATCATCAATAAGAAAAGAAAGAGATAGAAATAGAAAAGATAGAAAGAAAAGAACAACAATCATCAGAATCTCACAGCGGAAGCGAACAAAATATAATATTACACATATCCATTACATAGTTTTACATATCAGAGTACACAAAATAATACGACTTCATTACATCTGACATTCATAAGAGTCTTCCAAACCATACAACTCAAAACACAACATCAAAATGTCACTACAGCGGAAAGAGATCAATAGTACGCCTGGACTCCAGCTCCACCTTCCAAAACATTTGCCAATCCCAACCTAATCACTTGGCTACTCATAAAAATTTGAGTACCCAAGAGTTTATAAAAAATCAAAATAAACTCTAGGTCAGACATGGGTCTGGTGTGAGTAAATAAATTAGAGTTCTTTTAACTTTAAAATTATTTTGAAAACAAAAGGTATCACGTAAGACTTACCAAAAATAAATACGGATAAATTTTTACCTTACGCTAACCAAAACATTTGATAGGAAATCCAGTGATATTATAATAGGGTCTAGGGTTTTCAAAAAAATAGAAAATAGCCGAAATTGTCACATCTATTAAATTCCAGCTACTAGCCACAAAAGTGGGTAATACAATCAAAACCGTAGGGTCTCGTAGGGAAAATGGGTTTCCATCAACGGAAGGGATACTGGGGTACCGCCCGTCACAGTACGCTGGACAAATCCGAACAAGAAAACCCCGTAGTTGTGGCCAACAACTGCCCACACAGCCGAAATAATAAGGGACTTCTAGACAGGGGAAAATCTCGTCCTACCTGGGCATGACCCACTTAAACTTGTCGCTCATCCCCTGTTTTAGCCATTCCCGGTTGATGAGGCTTGAGGCTACGATTACCTTTAGAGAACACATCTCTTAGAATGCTCATCGTCCACCTGATGATGTTTTGAAAGCATTCAATCCATACAAGTTCATTCCGGGTTCGAAAGAATCTGAAGGCATTATTTCGTTACACTCATTTTGGAATCACCCTCAGAGTTAACGACAATAAACCTTGCACTCTAAAACTCCATCTCGATCCTCACTTGAGATCTCACGACCTAACGTTCAACTTGGATCGATTTGGTTTTTGGAAAATCAAATTTGATTCCCGATCCCAGTCTCATCGAAATCCAAACGTGTCTTAAAGGCCAAGTTGTTTAAATATTTAAACAATTCAATTCAATTTTCAAACATTGAATCCACATAGCATTATCCATAGATAATAACAATCATCCAACTCAGATATATACAAATCTCATCACAAAATATCTCTGACTATCATCCAATAGATATCAACCAATTCCTGATATTCAATTCAAACAATCATCCATAAGCAAGCACATCTCTAATGTATATTATAAATAATTTATTAATTTAAATTAAATCAATTACTTAAGAATTAATCACTTAATTTGCTCAACCAATCATTATTTAATTAATCACAATTAATTAATTAATTAATTACTTCTTAATTTAACCTTTTCAATTAATTAATCTTTAAATTAATTAATAACCCTTTAATTAATTATTAATTAATTACCCTAATTAATCATTATTAAAACTTGATTAAAAATTAATCATTCCTTAATTGATTACCAATTAACCCTTAATTTATAATTAATTAACATTAATTAATTTCTTAATTAATTACAAATTAATTTATCTTAATTACTTAATTAATTATAAACTAATTAACCTTAATTAATAAATTAAATCTTAACCACTAATTAATTAACTATTAATTAACGTTTAATTACTTCATTTATTAACCTTAATCAATCAATTAATTAATTCTTAATTACTAATTAATTAATTACTAATCACTTAATTAATTAATCTTTAATTATTTAATTAACTATCTATTACTTATTATTTAATTTAATCCTTAATTATCAAATTGTTAATTTATAATTAATTAATTAAACCTTAACAAATTAATTAATCTAAATTTATTTATTATTTTAACCTTAATTACTTTATTAATTAAAGTAAACTTAAATTCTAATTTCAAAACTAAATTAATTTTCAAAACAAATCAATTTAATTAATTACTAAAAATTATTACATAATTAAAACATTTTCAATTTGTTAAAAACTAATTACCTTTTTCAAAGTTAAATTTAGAAGAATTGTAAAATCATTTTAAACTTCAACTAAAAAAATAAGAAATACTTTGAATTAAAAATATTTAACATTTCATAAAGTAGTTGAAATAAATTTTTAAAGTTTAAGCTTAAAACAATTTGGAAATTTAAGTTTGAAAGCTTCAAACTTCACTTGTCCCTTTTTGTTTGACTCGACTAAACTCAAGATAAACACCAAAACCAAACCCCTCCTCTACCTTTCCTTCTCTTCTTAGTTTAAGCTAAAACTAACCCCAAAACAAAAAAACAAAAAAAAAAACAGGAAAGAACACTTTCCTCCCCAATCCCCTACACAAGCAACAACAGTAACATTCCCGAGCACATACACGAGCCACACCCAAAACAATTCGAACGATGCTTCGAGTCACCCTGACACCCAAACTCATTGACACGGTCGTTACCCCGTGCACATGCACGTTGCTTCGACGCCGCCGCCACCATCCACGATACCTCGCGCAAGCTCCACTTCGACCATTGGCACGACTTCCACCTTTGTCCCTCCCTAACACGAGCTAAAACAAAATCGAGACGACTCGAACCCATCGGCTAGTCCATCACCTCATCAGAAAATCCCCCTTCACCCCCAATACCGACCATCGATCGCCTTATAACTCCGGCAATAACATCGTAAGACCCTCACGCAACTTCACCTAAAACCAGACGCGACTCGATCCATCCAACAATTCACATTCGTGAATTTCTCGAGTTTGAACAATCACAGAAATAAAACCCTAAAATCCTAAATTCCAAATCCTCTGTTGATTGATTCCTACTTTAACTATTTTTCTCGTGTTTATCAACCATCAATACAACTTAAATCCGAAGCTCGAACCCTATAAATTTCCTAATCGCCCAATTTAGCCAAGAGATCAAGTTCTGGTCATCATCAGCTTACTGCCTCAGATCCACTTTTAAAATTCTGATTTTTATCTTAAAAATCATGTATTACGAAGTAGATTCAAGGTATGAATTTGATTCAACAAAAGGCAATGCATGATTTTAACATGATATTAATTTTTTTTACTGTATCATCCTGATTCAGCAGTTTTTAAAACAGTTTCTTTTTAAAAATCAATTTAATACTTAATTCATGTTTAAATAAAACTACTGTATTGAAGATTCTAACTTAACAATGATTTGTTAAGTAAAATTTGAAATTTCTAGTTTAAATTTACTCTGTATTTGAAGATACAGAGAAGCATCAGTAATATTTTTAAACATGCACCATTACATTATAACAAGTAAACAAAGATTATACAAAAATAGGTACATGCAAGCATCAACAGATCTAACATTCACATGCAAACATTTTTTTACTTAAATTTTCTGATTTTAAAATTTACTCACCTGTTTGTTTGTTAAGCATGGACCAAAAATTCTAGAAAAAGAAAGGACTGCAGTTCTTTAACTTGATGGTGTTGCTTCAATCCTTAAATCAATCAGCACTAAATGGAAGAACTTTGAATTTTCTTTCAGAAATTTGATTCTTCAGGAAACCTTGATTCACAGATTCCTAATGTATATTTGTATGCAGATTTTCTCTGTAATTTTCTTTGCAGATTGAAGTTTTAGAAATGAAGCTAGAATGTTTGATGAATTTTGGTTAAAGTGATGATTTGAAGAAATTTTCAAATTTGTTAATGGACGTGTGCTTCTTCTTCTTTTTTCTCTTTAGAAAATTAGAATGAGAAAATTTAGATGAAGCATAAGAAGTGGTTTTTATACAAATAGTTTTGTTTTATAAAAATTTAAAGAAAATAAATTAAATCTTTGACACTTGTCATGATATATAGTTAACTTCTTAACACATGTTATAAGTGTATTTTAAATTTTAACAAGTGTAAATTTCATGCAAAAAGAAATTTTAAAGTGTTTTTATTAATTGATTTCTTATTTTAAATCCATTTTTAATTCATATAGAATCAATTCTTCTTAAAGAAATAAATATAAACCAAATGTTATATCCTAAATATCATGAAAAGACCCTTTTAAAATCAAAGTAAAATTTAGAATATAATTAACCTATTTTGAATCTTTTAATTTAACAATTCAAATCCAAATTAAATTTTCAAATTCAAAAATCAAATTTTATATGAATACAATTTTAACACATCTATTTCCTTCTTTGTATATATTAATTTCAATTAAAATCAATGTACATTTACAGTTCATTTATTGTTATTGTTTGAAATAACAAATTTATCAGTTTAATTTAATTTATTACAAAGATTATCATATTTAAATTGGGTTTGAAATTCTAGAATATCACATTCCTCCCCCTTAAAAGAATTTCGTCCTCGAAATTTAAACAAAAGATAATCCAAAATTTCATTTTATTCAACACTTCAAGCATACACATCATCCATACATAAGAAATCAACAGACAAAACATCCAAACAACAATATATCCAATTCAGCACCACTAGCTATCAGGACACATATCCGGATAAGCCTTCCTAAAACTATCTAGAGTCTCCCAGGTACAATCTCTGGGATCCTCACTCCACTGGACTTTAACGAGCTTCACTATCTTGCTTCTGAGTTGCCTCTTATCTGGATCAACAATTTGAATAGAATGTCTGACAACTGATAAGTCCGGCTCAACCTCTAAGTCTTCCTGCACAGCTGGTTCCAAAATAAGAGATGGATCGTGCACATATTTCCGTAGATGAGATACGTGGAAAACATTGTGAATTCCAGCCATCCGGAATGGCAATTCAATTCTGTATGCTACGGCACCAATCCTTTCGAGTACTCGGAACGGACTAGTATATCTCGGAGCGAGTTTCCCTGTCTTTCAAAATCTTACTGCTCCTTTAATAGGGGAAACTTTGACAAAGACTAAATCACCAATCTCGAACTCCAATTGTCTTTGCCTTTATCTGCATATTCCCTTTGACGATCCTGAGCAGCTCTTATCCTTTTCTTGATAAGCTCGACTTTAGCAGATGCTTCACGGATCAGATCTGGTCCAAGCACAAGGCGGTCTTTTGACTCTATCCAACAAGCTGGGGATCTACACGGTCTTCCATATAGTGCTTCATAAGGAGCCATCTTGATACTTGATTGGTAACTGTTATGATAAGAGAATTCTAATAGATGTAGATGGTCCTCCCACGATCCTCTAAAATCCAATACATAGGCTCTAAGCATATCTTCTAAAATTTGATTTAACCTCTCCGTCTGCCCATTTGTTTAGGGATGATATGCTGTACTTATCTCAAACTTGTTCCCAAAGCTGATTGCAATGCCTAACAGAATTTGCCGGTGAAGATTGGATCTCGATCACTTACAATACTAATTGTAACACCATGCAATCTCACTATCTCTCTCAAGAAAATTTCTGCAAGAGAAGCTGCAGTACGGGTTTCCTTAACAGGTATAAAATGGGCGCTTTTGGTTAGAGATCAACAATTACCCATATTCCCTCATTCCCCTTCTTTGTTCAAGCCAAACCGTCGATGAAGTCCATCGAAATCATCTCGTACTTCAACATCGGGACCTCCAAAGGTTGTAACAAACCGGTTGGCTTCTGCTGATCTCCTTTTACTTGCTGGCAAATTGCACAACTATTAACGAATCTGGTTGTATCTTCCTTCGTGCCCTTCCACCAAAAGACTCTCTTCGTATCCTTATACATCTTCGAGATTCCTGGATGGCTATTTAATCTAGAGCGATGACTTTCAAATAAGACCTCCTACTTCAATTCCTTGAAATTCGGAACACGGATCCTTCCGTTGATCCTTAGTGTCCCTTGGTCATCAATCTCAAAACTAGGACACTGACCCTTTTTAACTCTTGTGATGATTCTTCATAATTTCCTATCAGATTCCTGCTTGCTGGAAATCCTTTCCAGAAGAGACGGAACCACCTCCAAAAGAGATAGAACTGCATTTCTGCTAAGAGCGTCTACTACAACGTTCTCCTTTCCCAGAGTATATAGAATATCCAAATCAAACGATGCCAAGAACTCGACTCATCGTTGCTGTCTTAGATTAAGATCTTTTTGAGAGAAAAGATATTTCAACGGTTTGTGATCCGTAAATAACTCAAATTTTTCTCCTAAAAGATAATGCCTTCAGATCTTTAAAGCAAAAAACAATGGCCAACAGCTCTAGATCGTGTGTAGCATAGTTCCTCTCATGTGGCTTTAATTGCTGACTCGCATATGCAATTACCGTACCATTTTGCATAAGCACAGCTCCCAATCCCACAATATAGGCATCAATATGCACTTCAAACTTGCCCTTCCCATCTGGAATAGCCAATACAGGAGCACTTGTCAACCTCGCCTTAAGATTCTGAAAAGCCTCCTCACATTCCGGTGTCCACTTGAATTTAGCTCCCTTCCTTGTCAGCTTTGTTATGTGAGAAGAGATCTTAGAATAATCCTTAATAAACTTCCTGCAGTAACCGGCCAATCCTAGAAAACTGCGAACCTCTGTTGGTGTCCGAGGCTGTTTCCACTCCAGAATAGTCTCAAATTTAGCTTGATCTACAGAGATTCCCTCACCAGAAACAATATGGCCCAAAAATTATACTTCTGATTTCCAAAAATGGCACTTAGAAAACTTCGCCTTCAGAACGTGCCTTCTCAGCGTTTCCAAAACTATTCTCAAGTGTTGCTGGTGTTCTTCTTTCGACTTAGAGTAAACCAAGATATTATCAATGAACACCAAAACAAACTTATTCAAAACATCTCTAATGACTCGGTTCATCAGATCAACAAAGTAGGCAGGAGCATTGGTTAACCCGAAAGGCATAACCAACCACTCATAGAAACAATTAGGTCCCCTAAATGCAGTTAAGGGAATACTATCCTCAGCTACCCTTAACTGATGGAAACCTGATGCTAAATCTAACTGAGAAAAGACTAACGCTCCATGAAGCTGGTTGAAGAGATCATCAATACGAGGAAGAGGATACTTATTTCGAATGATCAATTTGTTCAATTCACGGTAGTCTACACAGAACCTTAGCGACCCATCCGACTTGGTGACAAATACAACAGCCGAACCCCAGCAAGAAAAACTTGGTCTAATCAAACCCTTCTCCAACAGATATTGAGTTTGCTTTACTAGCTCTTCTCTTTCCCTTGGAGCCATCCTTCTACTAGGTTGAATTACGGGTACTGCTCCAGCAACCAAATCTATATAAAACTCTATTTCTCGGTGCGGAGACAAACACTTAACTTCCTCGAATACGTCAGAGAAATCCCGGACTACTTCAATATCTACAACTTCCTCTTGAGAAGTCTCAACTCCATGTAAAAGACTACTCAAGTGAATTCCAGAGTTATCACACATTACTCTGGCAATCCTACCCAGATCAGTTTCCAAAGAAACTGTTCTCTCACCATAATTAAGACAGCCTTATATTTGTGAAGCCAATCCATTCCCAATATAAGGTCAAAACCTTTAAAATCCAATACATAAAGGTCACAGGAAAAACTATGGGATAGATAGGAGATTCTCAAATCCCTACAGATCCTATCTAATTAGGTTACCCCTCCTATATGATTAGATACATATATGGGATTGTCTACGGTACTGGGGGTAAGAAAGAAATTCTCTACAGTTTCCAGGAAAATAAAACTTAGAGAAGAACCAAAATCAAACAAGACTTTAATATATTTTCCATCTAAAAGTAAGGTACCTTCTAAAACTCCTTTGCCCTTAGACAAGTTTGATGGTGCACCTTCTAAAGCAAATACTTTGTTCTGCTGGATTTTATGAAGGATTGGTCAATCTTTAATCATGTGTCCCAGTTAATGACAGTTAAAGCAAAGGGATTCTGTACTAAAGCTGACCCTGGTCCACTATAATGCTGTCGTTGTTGCTTTTGCTGAGACTCTCTTCTGGGACACTTATTTGCCAGGTGACCTTCTTGCTGACAAATATAACACTTGCGTGGTCCATTGTTGTTTCCAGACTTTTTCTTGTTTCAGATTCAAAAAATATTGATAAAGACGAGTTCTCCCTGCAGCAGGCATGAACTTCTCCTCAAACATCTCCTTAAAATCTTCCCAAGTCATATCATCTTCCGAGACATTTGAAGTCACTGAATTCCACCAGACCGCGGCTCCACCTTGTAATTGCCACGATGCCATTATTCTCTTTGGCTCATCTGATAATCTCATGCTCTTAAAGATCTTCTCACACGAGTGAAGACTTGCTTGGACCTCTGTTTAAGTTTCTGATCCTTGAAATGGTTTTCCTCCAAGATGAACAAAGTCCTTGCATAATGCAGCAAAACTGACTGGAGACGATATTGGATTAACATCCTCATTAACAGTCTGCTCTCTCCAATTATTGGTTGATGCACTTCCAACAACCCTTCCCCTTCGGCCTCTTGAACTCATACTGGCTGCCTGAACAGGTAACCGAACAAATTTTAGATAGGGATATAGTTATATAAGAAAATCACAAATACGCACTCTCAAGATAGATACTATTCCAGAGCCTAGGTGTTTCTCAACCATTGCTCTGATACCAACTGTGACAACCTGTCTTTCAATACCGGAAAGACGTATCATCAATAAGAAAAGAAAGAGATAGAAACAGAGAAGATAAAAAAGAAAAGAACAAAAATCATCAGAATTTCACAGCAGAAACGAATAAAATATATTATTACGTATATCCATTACATAGTTTTACATATTAGAGTACACAAAATAATACGACTTCATTGTGTTAACTCCACTCTGCTAGCGACCCAGGAGATAACAACATGAGTTAATGACTTAAAGAAATGACGACTTAGCTGCATAAAGAGTAGTACAACTTAACGGTTTAACGAGTTGAGAGTAGTACGACTTAACGGTTTAATGAGCTAAGAGTAGTACGACTTAACGGTTTAACGAGTTAAGGGAAGCCACGACTTAACGGCTCAAGGAATGGTACGACCTACCGACTTAAGGAAGCCATGACTTGGCGGGTTAAGAGAATGGACCGACTCAACGGCCTTGAAGGGTTACCGACTCAACGGCCTAGAAGGGTTACCGACCTAATTCCTTAAGAGGTTGCCGATCCAACGGCTCAAGGGGGACAGCGACTCAATGGTTTAACGGGGCAAACGACTCAAGAAATGGCCGACCTAATGACTCGAGACAAGAAAGGCTCAAAAGCAACTTCACTTAAGCCACGACCGACTCACGACCCATGCTAGGTCGCACACGACCTAAGCACGAAAGCAAATCCAATACCGCGTTACTTGAACCAGAGTCTGTTAACTCATTCGCGACTCAGGACTTGTACTCAGGAGAACATGCTTATCCCAGTTAAGCCGTGAGCCATGCTTAAAAGATAGAACGCGACCTACGACTTATCCTGAGTCGGTCACGATCCAAGACTTACCTTAAATCGGTCACCACTTACAACTTAGCACGGGAGCTCCTCTAGCTCCTCTATAAATACGGCACTAACTCCAACGTGGGGGGGACTTTTGGGGACAATCTCTTCAAGCACCGATACTCTGCCAGTTTCTAAAGCGACTCTATACTTGAAGTTTTGAAGAACACTGCAAGCTACTTTGAAAGACTTTCACACGTCCGACATGGATTGGAAGACTTTCATCTACATCGAAGCTTAAGCTACTTGCTCAAAGTGTTTTGTAACTAAAGAGATTTGTACTTGAAGAGCATTGTGTCGTTTTGTAACAAGATCAGTAATAAAGATACTTAAAGTGGACGTAGGCTACTCCTTAAGCCGAACCACTATAAAATCGCTGTCTCTTACTGTATTTTCTGCTATTTTAGCTGATATTCTGTTCCCGAACCGTCGGGTGGTGCTTTCACATTCACATTTCACACACCGGGGTGTTAGCGTTCGATTTTAAGCGTTAACATTTTTGGTGCTTTCACTGAGAATTGAAGTCAGGTTGCTCTCACCATTGCTTCTCAAAAAGTTGTTGAAAGGATTTCTTTTAAAACCAGAAGTTTATTTGAAATAATGGCTCCTGGGAGAAAACGAAGTTCTGTAAGATCCGACAATGTTCAAGAGAATACCGCTACCTCTCCTCCTTCAAGTCAAGCAGCTCCAACTGTTGGAGTTATGCGAGCAGAATTGGACGCCGTTGTTTTGGGGTTGAATCAGTAATTGAATGCCCATAATGCACAGTTGGAGGCTCAGAACACCCAGAACGCCCTGATCTTAAGTAAGTTGAATGATCTACTTGGGCTAACCGTCAACCGGTTAATAATGATGGAAACCCTACTGCGGGAGTTCAAGATGTTGAAGGAGGGAACGTTTCTCAAAGAGCCGCAGACCCTGTGGAAAAGACACCTCTCCAGGCTGGGGGATCAGGACCGCAGCCGACCCTCCGTGAGCGGTTGTCAAGACAGAATTCAGAGAGAATGGCTAATGTTTGCCCTCCAGAGCCTTTAGATGATGAAGAGTATTTCTCAGGCATGGTTCGTCAGATCATGAAGGAAAGTATGCGAAGGGATGAAGATGAGAAAGAATGGGGTTTTGCTCCAAGCAAAACTCCGTTTACTAAGAAAATCTTGAAGGCCGAATTCCCAAGAAAATTCGTTCCTCCTACTATTCCGGCATACAAAGGGACAAGCGATCCTAATGAGTTTCTGTATAAGTACGATTGGCATATGACGGGTGCTAGAGCGTCTGATGAAATCAAATGTCGATATTTCTCGTTATATCTGGAAGGTGTGGCTCTATTGTGGTTCACAAAGCTGCCGGTCAGGTCCATTGATCAGTTCTCCGATTTGACCAGGAAATTCAAGGAGCAATTTCGGTTGTATGCTTCAAAAGCAAAGGATATAATGTCGCTGTCAAGTCTAGAGCAAAATCCAGGAGAATCCATCATATCATTTTTGAATCGTTTTAACATAGCATTGGCTGAGGTAGATAATGCTGAGCTACGCATGGTCCTAACATACTTGATGAGGGTGATTGACAAATCAAGCGAATTTGGAAAATGGTTGAAAATGAAAGAACCAAACTCGCTTGACAAATTCTACAAGAAAGCAGATGAATTCATGCGCTTGGAGAGCCTCCAAACATCGGCTAAGGTGGTATCAGTAGAAGACGGGAACAATGGTGCTGCTTCGAACAAGAAAGAACCTAACACTCAGAAAAGGGGAAATGATGGTGGAAAGAAACAGGGAGATGCTAAGAAAGGCCGTCCTTTCAATTTCACACCCTTGACCGATACCCCTGAGAACATCTTCTTTGCGACCAAGGATGATGTCAATTATCCGGCACCACCTAAAATGAGAGTTGGAAGTAAGATGGAAAAAAGTGGAAGGTTCTGCCGGTTCCACTACCAACCCGGCCATGACACCAACAAATGTCGTCATTTGAAAGAGGTAATTGAACAACTCTTGAAAGAGAACAAGCTCCAACAGTATGTGAAAAGGAATAGAAATGCCTCAGCCTCGTCGACTCAAGGACAACAAGTTCCCGCTCACCGTCCTGGCTCAAGTGAGAAGGCCGTAGAACATGAATCGGAAAGACCTGTCATCAATATAATAACTGGAGGGCCTCACCCAGCAGGCAAAAGCTAGGGCGAGATGGAAAGGTATGCCCGGGCCTTGAGGCATGTACCAGTTGAAGAGAATGTTTTTGTATTAGAAAATGATGCACCTTTAAAGCAACAAAAGACTTCCACTGATGATATTGTATTCAGTGCCGGAGACTCTTTGGGTATCAAGGCTCCTACCATAGATCCTTTGGTCATATCCGCTGGTATTGAACTGGCTACTATGAGAAGAGTTCTAGTTGATTGTGGAGCTTCATGCAACATTCTCTTCAAGAAGACTTTTGATCAGATGAAAATTCCAATGGCTGACGTTCAAGCTTCATCACTTAAGATTGCTGGGTTTGCAGGGGAACCCAAATAGCCGATTGGGAACATAGATTTGTTTCTGGAACTTGGAAAAGGGCTGAGGAAGGTGGCTCGAAAGCAAACCTTTATCATTGTTGAAGAATTCTCTGCCTACAATGCCTTTTTAGGCCGACCAACTCTTGCTGCATTCAAAGCTGTTCTTGCCCCATGGTGTCTGACTATAAAATTCCCCACAGATAATGGAATTGGTGTGATTAAAGGAGACCAAGATGCGGAGCGAGAATGTTATCTTACAGAGTTGCATGAATCAAGGAAAAGAGAAACGGGAAAAGGTGCGGCGGCTCCAGTCCGCATCAACGAACCAACCTTGTAGCAATTACAGGGTGGACCCTGCACTGGTGAATATAGTGGCGCACGAAGAGAGATGGATCCAAGGAAAACCGGTGCAGGGGAGAATAGGGTAATACCGGTAGAGGTAATAGTGCCGGTACCCGTTGACCCAAAGGACCCAAACAAAGTGCTGAATGTGGGTTCACAACTCAACACAACAGTTCAGAATGTTCTGATTTCATTTTTGATGGCAAAATTGGATGTATTCGCTTGGACTCATGCTGACATGTGTGGAATATCCCCAGAGATTGCAGTACACACTCTGAACATTGATCCAAAGTTTACACCCGTGAAACAGAAAAGAAGAACTCAGGGTCTAGAATGGTCAGCAGCATTGAAAGAAGAAGTGGATCGGCTCATGGAGAACGGTTTCATCAGAGAATCTACTTATCCAAATTGGGTATCAAATCCAGTGCTGGTTAAAAAAGCTAATGGAAAATGGAGAGTATGCATTGACTTTTCAGATTTGAACAAAGCCTGCCCCAAAGACTGCTTCCCGCTGCCCAGGATCGATCAGTTGGTGGATGGGACGGCGGTGCATGAATTGTTATCTTTTATGGATGCATACTCCGGATATAACCAGATTATGATGCATGAGCCAGATCAAGAGGACACAAGCTTCATCACAGATGTTGGACTCTACTGCTACAAGGTCATGCCTTTCGGACTCAAGAATGTAGGGGCAACTTACCAAAGGCTTGTTAATGCCATGTTTAAATCGCAGATTGGTAAGACAATGGAAGTTTATGTTGATGATATGCTAGTGAAGTCTAAGAAAGCAGTGGACCACATGGATCACTTGGCAGAGATGTTCGCAGTACTCCGAAAGTACAGAATGAAGCTTAATCCCTTGAAATGTTCATTTGGAGTGGAGTCCGGAAAGTTTTTGGGTTTCACTGTGAGCGCTAGGGGCATTGAAGCTAATCCTGCTCAGATCACTGCCCTGAGAGAGGTCAACGCTCCTAGAACGAAGAAGGAATTGCAAAGTCTCAATGGAAAGGTTGCCGTCTCGAGTCGGTTCATTTCAAAAGCTACTGACAAATGCATTCCATTCTTTGATGCTCTGAAGAAAGGAAGAAAAACCTTTGAGTGGACTCCTGAATGTCAGAAAGCATTTGATGAGTTGGCTCATCATATGGAAGTGCCTCCGATACATTCAAAGCCTGACAATGGTGAAGATCTCTTCATATATTTGGCAATTTCATCTCATGCTCTCAGTGCAGCGTTAGTACGGGAAGACGCAAGGATTCAACGCCCGGCCTATTATATCAGCAAAAGATTCACTGGGGCAGAGATGAACTATTCAAGGTTGGAAAAGCTCGCCTATTGTTTGTTGATCGCATCAAGAAAATTGAGGCCGTATTTCCAAGCTCATCCTATCAAAGTCCTCACTGATCAACCTCTAAAGCAAGTGATATTCCATCCTGAGACTTCGGGTCGTCTTTTGAAATGAAATATTGTACTCAGCCAATATGCTATCACTCATCATCCTCGGAAAGCAACCAATGGACAAGCTTTAGCAGATTTCATCGCAGAATGTACGGATAAAGGTGATAGTGAGGAAGAAGCCACTGATAACATCCCAATTCAATGGAAATTGTATATCGATGGCGCAAGGAATGATTACTGTTCTGGAGCAGGGGTTGTCCTTGAAACCCCAGAAGGGCGATCGCTGTGTTATGCACTGAAATTAGAATTTCCTTCGACAAATAATGAAGCTGAATATGAAGCTCTTATCGCTGGCTTGAGGGTTGCTAAAGAACTAAATATCAGAGCATTACAAATCTTTAGCGATTCTCAACTTATCGTATGCCAAGTCAAGAGGGAATTTCAAGCTAAAGGAGGGAATCTACCCGCCTATTTATCAAAAGCCTGGGAGCTTCTTGAAGACTTTTCCCGTTATTCGATAAGCCATATACCCCGAGAAGAGAACATGAAGTCGGATTCTCTCGCAAAGTATTCAAGTACTGGTGAAGCTCAACTATTGGGATTAGTTCCCGTCGAAGTCTTGTCAGCTCCAAGCAAAGATGAAATGGATGTTGATTGGATTATGAATGTATCCCAAGAGCAAGAATCATGGATGACTCCGATATTTGAATATTTGCTCAATGGTACTTTGCCAGAAAGTTCAAAAGAACGACAGAAGCTGTTAAGGAAAGCCTCTAGATATATGATCCAGGATGGCCGATTGTACAGACAGTGATTTTCAATGTCACTACTCCACTGTGTAACTAAAGAAGAAGCCAAGACAATTCTAACTGAAGTACACAGAGGGGAGTGTGGAGATCATACAGGAGGTCAAACTTTAGCAAAGAAAATTCTCCTTTATGGATATTTTTTGCCAGAGAGTAATCGAGATGCTGCTGATTATTCCCGAATGTGTGATAAATGCCATAGATTTGCCAAAATTCCTAGAGCACCTTCCACTGAGCTAACACAAATGGTCAGTCCATGGCCGTTTGCCATCTGGGGAATAGATCTCATTGCGCCTTTGCCGACTGCCAAATCGGGGATTAAATATGCTATCGTTGCTGTTGATTATTTCACTAAATGGGCTGAAGCTGAACCATTGGCTACCGTTACCTCTAAGAAAATGATAAGTTTTGTGACTAAAAATATCATTTGCAGGTATGGTGTGCCTCAGAAGATAATCACAGACAATGGTGCGCAGTTCGAAAGTGAGGAATTCCAAGATTTCTGCAAACAATTCAAGATCCGAAAAAGCTTCTCAGTAGTGGCTCATCCGCAGGCAAACGGACAAGTGGAAGCACTAAACAAAATCATCAAATCAACCATCAAAAAGCAGCTAGAAAAAGCAAAAGGTGGTTGGGTCGATAAGTTACCACTTGCACTATGGGCATACAGAACTACCCACAAAACTGCGACTGGGCATACTCCATTTTCATTGGCATACGGATCAGAAGCAATGATTCCAGTGGAAACGGATGTTCCCTCACACAGAAGGGTCCATTTTGATCAAGATGAGAATGAAAAACTGCAATTGGAAGCTCTTGACCTCCTTGATGAAAGAAGAGAAGAGGCTAAGCTTAGAATTGCAGCCCATCAGCAAAGGATAGCCATGCACTTCAATTCCAAAGTTCGTCAGTGCAGCTTTGAAGTTGGGAACCTCGTCCTGAAGAGAATTATGACAGCCACAGGTGTGTTTGGGCCAAACTGGGAGGGGCTATATGTCATAGGCATGAAACTTCTTGATGGCACATTCAAACTCACAACTGTCGAAGGAGAACCAATCCCAAGAGCTTGGAACACCAATCATTTGCGTCCATATTTTACTTAAAAGCTTTGCTGAAATGTTTTAAAAGAATTACGAATATATGATTCTTGTATTGAAAGCAATTGTAAAGCAAG
The DNA here is from genome assembly GCA_030765085.1 of Allium cepa. Classification (NCBI taxonomy): domain Eukaryota; kingdom Viridiplantae; phylum Streptophyta; class Magnoliopsida; order Asparagales; family Amaryllidaceae; genus Allium; species Allium cepa. The sequence continues at coordinate 364,615,225 of CM060942.1, forward strand.
TGAATAATGAAAAGCTATAAAGTGAATGTAGGCCCAGCTTTTGGCCGAACCACTATAAATCTTGTGTTCTCTACTACTATAAACTGCTTTGTTTTATTTCGACATACAAAATACGTTAATCGTGTTACTAAAATGTCGATTTAATAATGCAGGCCATAAAAATAAAGCTTACCCATCGCAAGACCAAGCGATCTCCGACATCACCCAGCAAGAAAAAGCTAAACCATTCAAAATTTCCATACTCAAATCCTACGAAAGAAGTGCTTCGAACAAAAGTTAGCGATGTGGCTGGAAGTGGACCATTTCTAACTAACTGCGAATGTTTGTACAAATGAGCATCCAGTTAAATAGCCTGTGTCTACCACCACCAACTCGCTTAACTATGAACTATATTTCTTTGGATAAGGAAAATTATTGGCAACTAAAAAGGGATGATATTTGGAAAAGATAACGGGGATCGCCGACATTAATAGATGGCAAAGAGACATGGGCGAGCAAGCATCAAACAGCAAAAGACCTCTTCGGAGGCACAAGCCCTCTTCGGAGGCACAACTCTTCGGAGGATAAAGACCTCAAACGGGGCATGCCAGAAGACTTTCTCAACATGGTATGGAATGATCGGAAGCACCATCCCGACAGGAAGGCAAAGCGCTTGTTTACTAGTTGGGACAGTTTGCGTAAACAAGCGTCCAAGTAACTTGCGTCCGCCCCGTGAGTCCATGAGACGACCGGAGGCACCTTCCCAAGTGGAAGGAAAGGCGCTCGTTCACTAGTTGCGACAATCTACGTAAACAAACGGCCAAGTAACTTGCGCTCGCCCCGTGAATCCAACCAACAATGAGGAAGAAACTTCCAGGTAGACTCGGAGGCACGCATTCCACCGAGATCTGAAATAAAACTTCATAAGTGCTGGAATGTGAAAAGCCCTCTTCGGAGACCCATTTCACCATAGTTGAGATGCTAAAAGACCTCGAGCGGGCCTCGCCAGAAAAAGAGAGTTCTTTCTCGACATAAAGTTGCGGACTAATCGGTGGTACAACCCCGTGAATCCATCCAACTAAGAGAAAGAAGCTCCAAACTTCCAGGCAAAAGCCCTACTAATAGGCACACATTTCACCGTGATCTGAAATAAAACTTCACACGAGTCGAAATGTGAAAAGCCCTCTTCGGATGCCTGCTTCCCAGCGAACAGGGAAAAGATAAAAGCCTCTCCCAAGAGGCAGAAACAAAAAGACCTCTTCCCAGAGGCACAATCAAAAACTCTCATCAGAGGCTCAAGCAGGTTGAAACCCCTTTTTTCTTTTCGAAAGGCCCACTGCACTATGAAGTGAGACTCACTAGCCAAAGGAAAAGTGACTTTTTTCAAAAAAAGAAAAGAAAAAGAGGAGTGCAAAAACTTTGCAATAAAAACTCATATGAAACGAGGTGTACTCTGTTTAGGGCGAAATGATATTTCCACAAATATGGAATAATTATTCTCCAGAAAATAAGAGTACAAGTCCCCTCAAAGTTGAAAATATTGCAACGAGCTTATGGTATAGGGGCAACATGTTATAGCTACATTGGTAAAAATAACGCTCGAACAACATACCACAAGCTTACTGCAATATCATATAAAGAAACTTGTACAAAAACGAAGAGTAAATGCATTCTCAAATACAGACAGAAGTTTGTACAAACAAAAAGAATCATTTTATTCAATGCTGTCAAAATTTTGTACAGGTGCAGGTTTCAAAATAAAAGAAAAGCGGGGGCCGGTACCCGCGCAACGTCCGGTCAGTACAAACAAAAAGCTAAAAGCAAAAAGTAAAAACAAGGAAGGGGAAGAAGGGCTCATCACTTCTTCTTCTTACCACCACCTTTGGAGCCTTCACCTGACCTAATAGGTAGTTTTTTAGGACGGCTTGGGAGAGTTGGGAAAGAAGGAGAGAGGGATACTGCCGGGTCAACCTCCGCTTCCTTTTAGGTAACGGAAATGCTTTTTCTTTTCTTCTTAGAAGTAGTACTCTTCCTCCTCGCTTCCCAGAGTAAAAAGAGCAGACAATTTTATATCATCGGAAATGGTTCGCTCCGGGGACTCATTGCCTTCTCCAAGCCCTTCTCCCCCGTGTTCCTGTGAAGCATTAGGACCATCTAAGTCTCGGAGAGCTTCTATTTGCTCCTCTTGTGACCCTGGTTGAGAGACTGAAGGAGGAGTGACCTGGAGAGGCGGGGGAGGAATAACTGAAGGAGGGGGAGTCTGAACGATGCTCGGCACTTTCTCTACAGAAGAAAATAAGTTAAAGTCAGTAAAGAGAAGAGATAAATGCTCGGTGAGATTCAGGAAGTAGTCAAGAAGCTCATCAAACTCATAGGAAGCAAATGAGCAGTCTATTTGAGCAAGATCAGCATTAGGATTACCTGGCGAAGTAGGCTTTGTTACGTCAATCTCAAAACCCAGCACTTCACCGCTCTCTTGGCTTTCATCTCCATTATGGACAGTTGCACCTTCTGTGATAGCTTTGGTAAGGGGTGGAGAATGAGAACTGGAGCCGACAATGTCGATTTCGGCCGAAGGTGAAGGCTGAACTGGATCAGTTGAAGTTGTTTTTCCTAAATGTTCCCCTTCTGCCATTTCGGCTCTTAATTTCGCAGGTTGTTCTTTTCCCCTGACAAGAGCGGCGCGAGCTTTGTCATCCAAGTAATGCTCCTCAAGAGCTGATTCGGCATAGCCAGCACTTTTACCGCCAAGCATGTCAAGTGCGGCCTCCCACACTTCAGCCAGAGTAACTTCATATTTGGGGCCTAGAAAGGCGAGACTACCGCGCCCCAAGACGCTGTGTAGATAGAAGTCAAATAATGTCAAGCTGATGCTGGTCTTTGTTGCCTCATGAGATTCTTCAGCTGCAATTTTACCGACAATGACCTCATCACGCTCTCTTTCAGCTTTGGAGAGTTGAAGCTTTAGCATTTCGATCTCCGCCTCTTGAGAGTCGGTTTTCTTCTGAAGCTCTGCAATATTAGCGATATAGCCCTCATTGATTCTTTTTTGCATATCGAGCCTGTCTTCGGCATCTCTTTGGCCGGCATAAGCATCTCTCACTTGTTTCTGAAGCACTTCTTCTTTTTGAGTGTAGGAAGTGGAAGAAGTGGCGAGCTCTTCTTTTAGTTTCTCAACATCTGCTTTAAGTTTTTCGTTGGAGGCAGTGATGCTCCTCATCTCTGCGTCATGTTGATCGATAATTTTTTTCCATTCAGATTTGTCATTCTCCATGGTCAACATAGCTTCAAGATTCGCACGGTTCACTCTATGGAGTTCGTCAACAAGTTTTTGCCAGCTCGACATTCTCTCAATATCAAGCCTGACAGCATCAAGATTTCGCAACATGGCAGGCTTGTCAATTAGAACTAAGTCAAGATCAAAGCGAACCCCCTTCAAGCACCATTGCGGAAACCGGCTTTGGAGAGTAGCTGGACCTGGCCCAACTTGATATGAAGGCTTGTTGATGATTGTCTGGATATCGGTACGGGAAGGGGCAGGAGATTGAGAAGGAATGGGAGCAGTGTTCTTCTTAGAAATTGCGGGCACCGATTGCTCACTAACTTTAGCCCGTTTGCTTGGGTCATCAGCCATGTGGCTCTTCCCTATATCATCATGGAATTTAAGTTTATGGGAATCACCCTCTCTATGGGAAGAATCATACCGCTCATCTCCTCTTCCATAGCGTTCTTCATAAGAACGTCTCTCCTGAGCCTTTCGAGCAGCACTCTCTTCATCAGTTTCCCTATAAGTGGGAAGATAGTGCCTATAGTCATACTGACCACGCTTTCCGTATTGCTTGAAGTCGTCGTAATGTGAACCACTTCGCCTCATTGGAGAACCTGAAAATGAAAAAGAAGCGTAACTTTAGAATCTTCAAAGTACAAAGAGTTAGGTGCATGAAAGTGCCGAAAAGTTCCAAGTGTGTGTAATGTGCAAACTACGCGCGTCAAACTACGAACCACTCTTCGATCGCGGAGGAATCGTGGGGGTAGTAGTTAACGTCAACTCTTGGGTCGACGGAGTTTGTTGCAAAGTAGAAGTCGCTTCAACTACTGAAGAAGAAACCCTAATAGTGACAGGGTTGTCTTTAAAGAGCTCCTGTGAGGTGACAAACAGGTCGCTCAACCCTTCGAAAGTGTCGTCCCCGCTCTGCTTGATAGGGCTTGTTTTCCCGGCTTCTTCACCAGACTTCTATGAATGTTGGGGAGATCCCTGAGGCTCTTCTTCCTCAATGACTGGGGCAAGTACGAATTTGCCAGACGACCCCGCAACGTCGGCAGTAGTAGAGCACTTCACCAGAGAAGGCTCGGAGGCAGGTTCTTTTGGTATGGGTTCGTCAGTAGAAACTGGGGCATCTAATGATTTAGATGGGGAGTCTGGAACCTCATGGGGATGTGTAGAGCGAGAAGTGTGTAAAAGTCCATACTGATGCAAAAGTTCGTCCCTCAACAAGAACTTTATACTTCTCTCTTTAGCGGTCACAGCATTCAATCTTTCAAAAACATGCTTATGACCTGGATCTCTAGAGGGGGGAGGAAGTGCTGAAAAAGGAAAAGAGTGAAATTAGCAATTAGCAACTCAGATCTCGAAAAGTTCAGGAATGGAAAATAGAAGCAGGTAATCTTACTTCCTACTCTCCAGATGGCGTAAAACCCTGGGGGGCAGCGAACAAAGAAAAACTGATTTAAGAAGCCGTGAACGCTTTCGGAAAGATCAGTGATGAGTTTGTGATTCCTAGCGTTTCTTATAACAACAATGAAGGGATGATCTTTAGTCTTTGTGAAAGAACATAAATAACAAATTTCCTCGAAACTCGGCAGTCGATCCGGAGTTCTCATCAATAAAACACACAACCCCATCAAAATGGCATAACCATTGGGGTGCAGTTGGAACAGAGAGATGGTCAATCAAAGTAGAAACTGTTGAAGAAGGTCATTGAAAGGGGGAATGGCCCCGCTCAGGCATATTTGCCGATTAACCACTACAAAGCCAGGAGGTGCCACATTAGCAGTGTTAGTTTTCTCAGGAAGAATGGCATCTGCTTCAGCAATGCCAAACTGAGTGCATAAGTGACGAAAAACTTTGTATGATAAAGAAGTTGAAACTCTTTCTGGAGGATTGTTCAGTGGAACAACTATCGGCAGGGCCTCTCCAGTTTGTTCTGTAACTTCTTCTTGATGTGACGCCATTCTACATAAACAACTGGATATTCAAATGAAAAGGTGCACGTTTCCTAAATGTGTGAAGTGCTATGTAAAATTAACAAAGCAACAAGCAAATATAACTGGAATTAAGGCTAGCAAGCGTTCGTCGGTAATGAAGTTTCAGGGCTTGTTGTTTTAAGTCTAAATACGCAAGTGTAATGTTGATGCAAACAAATCAGTTCAAGTTAACGATGCTTTGTATTAATACTTCGCTTTAGTTGATTGGTTCACAGCATTTCATATAGTTTCTTTAAGTTGATTATGTTTTATCGACTAATCTGTCATTTGATGTGGGCAATCAGTGGCAGTATATTCGCCCTAGTTCTTTGCAAATGTTGTGTTTGACAGGTCATTAGCGTTAAAGTCAGCATAATCTGGAAACAAAGCATAATAAAATAATGAAAGTTATCTCGGCAATTCAAAGGTCAAAATAAAAATGCAATCAAATTCCATCAGAAATTTTGAAGTTCTCAAGATGTTCAAGTCATAAGTCGTTCGCAAGAGTTAAAGGCTAAGCTGCTCATGTAACCTAAGAGTTAAGTCGTTAACAGGACTCAGAGGTTAGGTCGTTCACATGATCTCAAGGGTAAGATTACATTATTCGAACCAAGGAGGTCAAGGCAGTCCAAATTTGCTTAAGTGATAAGTCGTTTACACGACCTAAAGGATAAGCCGCAAAGTTTCTAACCAAGGTAATAAGAATCTTGCTAAGTCCTAAGTCCTAAGTCGTCAGGAATTTAACATGGCCTAAAAATTAAGTCGCGCATAATTAACTCTGCAAGGGCTCCTAAGTCGGTTGATTCGAAAAACCATTAACTCCTATCCAACCCGATACCCGTTAACACCATCAACCTAGTATATGCCCATCTTCCCCAAATACCTAAAAACTCCATCATCTCCTCCAAATTTTCGAAAAACTCTGCTTCACCCACAAATTCGACAACCAGTTGATCTGTGACCCAATAACCCATCATCCTTCAACATCATTGAATCACCTAAAGTCGATTCAAACTATTCCAGATCCATCATGGATCCAACACATTACCACGTTCTCATGAATTAGGATGCCAGTGTATCTGATAACTCCTAAAGACTGGTTATGATGTGATTCACAGTTAGGCGCAACACTTTAAATTGGATTAGGATTGGAAAAAAGGGAGAAACGCGTTTTCGAGATGGTTGTGATTGAGTCTTGACTAAGATTACTTACGAAATTTGATGATAAGGATGGATTGACGAACTGATTGATTGAATTCACTCTTGGAGGCTTGAAAGATTGTTAATAGCGGCGAAAGAATGCAATAGGGTGAAGGAGGAAGAGACAACCTAACGGCTTATATAGGGGAGAGAAAGGAACATGGATCGGCACAAACGACTTAACTCTTCCATGAGTCGTCCATGACTTAACGATCTAAGCAAATACAGGTTAGGAGACATCGAAGCACACGACCTAATTCTTAGGCGTGCACTTCGAGGGGCAAATGTTAACTCCACTCTGCTAGCGACCCAGGAGATAACAACATGAGTTAACGACTTAAAGAAATGACGACTTAGCTGCATAAAGAGTAGTACGACTTAACGGTGTAACGAGTTAAGAGTAGTATGACTTAACGGTTTAACGAGTTAAGTGCAGTACGACTTAACGGTTTAACGAGTTAAGGGAAGCCACGACTTAACGGCTCAAGGAATGGTACGACCTACCGACTTAAGGAAGCCATGACTTGGCGGGTTAATAGAATGGACCGACTCAACGGCCTTGAAGGGTTACCGACTCAACGGCCTAGAAGGGTTACCGACCTAATTCTTTAAGAGGTTGCCGATCCAACGGCTCAAGGGGGACAACGACTCAATGGTTTAAGGGGGCAAACGACTCAAGAAATGGCCGACCTAACGACTCGAGACAAGAAAGGCTCAAAAGCAACTTCACTTAAGCCACGACCGACTCACGACCCATGCTAGGTCGCACACGACCTAAGAACGAAAGCAAATCCAATACCGCGTTACTTGAACCAGAGTCTGTTAACTCGTTTGGGACTCAGGACTTGTACTCAGGAGAACATGCTTATCCCAGTTAAGCCGTGAGCCATGCTTAAAAGATAGAACGTGGCCTACGACTTATCCTGAGTCGGTCACGATCCAAGACTTACCTTAAGTCGTTCACCACTTACAACTTAGCACGGGAGCTCCTCTAGCTCCTCTATAAATAAGGCACTAACTCCAACGTGGGGGGGGGGGGCTTTTGGGGAAAATCTCTTCAAGCGCCGATACTCTGCCAGTTTCTAAACCGACTCTATACTTGAAGTTTCGAAGAACACTACAAGCTACTTTGAAAGACTTTCACACGTCCGACATGGATTGTAAGACTTTCATCTACATCGAAGCTTAAGCTACTTGCTCAAAGTGTTTTGTAACTAAAGAGATTTGTACTTGAAGAGAATTGTATCGTTTTGTAACAAGATCAGTAATAAAGATACTTAAAGTGGACGTAGGCTACTCCTTAAGCCGAACCACTATAAAATCGTTGTCTCTTACTGTATTTTCTGTTATTTTAGCTGATATTATGTTCCCGAACCGTCGGGTGGTGCTTTCACATTCACATTTCGTACACCGTGGTGTTAGCGTTCGATTTCAAGCGTTAACACATTACATCTGACATTCATAAGAGTCTTCCAAACCATACAACTCAGAACACAACATCAAAATGTCACTACAGCGGAAAGATATAGATAGTATGTCTGGACTCCAGCTCCAGCTTCCAAAACATTTGCCAATCCCAACCTAATCACTTGGCTAATCATAAAAATTTGAGTACCTAAGAGTTTATAAAAAACAAAATAAACTCCGGGTCAGACATGGGTCTGGTGTGAGTAAATAAGTTAAAGTTGTTTAACTTTAAAATTATTCTGAAAACAAAAGGTATCACGTAAGACTTCACACAAATAAATACGGGTAAGTTTTTACCTTACGCTAACCATAACATTTGATAGGAAATCCAGTGATATTATAATAGGATCTAGGGTTCTCAAATAAATAGAAAATAGCCGAAATTATTACATCTATTAAATTCCAACTACTAGCCACAAAAGTGGGTGATACAATCAAAACCGTAAGGTCTCGTAGGGAAAATGGGTTTCCATCAATGGCAGGGCTACTGGGGTACCGTCCGTCACAGTACGAGGCCTAGATCACCGTACCGAGGAGCACTCCCGATCCCCTCAATACAAGGCCGGAACCATCCCTTACTGGACAGATCCGAACAAGACAACCCCGCAGTTGTGGCCAACAACTGCCCACACAGCCGAAATAATAAGGGACTTCTAGACGGGGAAAATCTCGTCCTACTTGGGCATGACCCACTTAACCTTGCTACACCTCCCCTGTTTTAGCCATTCCCGGTTTATGAGGCTTGAGGCTACGATTACCTTTAGAGAACACATCTCTTAGAATGCTCACCATCCACCTGACGATGTTCCGAAAGCATTCAATCCATACAAGTTCGTTCCGGGTTCGAACGAAACCGAAGGCATTATTTCGTTACACTCACTTTGGAATCACCCTCAGAGTTAACGACAATAACCCTTGCACTCCAAAACTCCATCTTGATCCTCACTTGAGATGTCATGACCTAACGTTTAACTTGGATCGATGTGGTTTTCGGAACATCAAATTTGATTCCCGATCCCGGTCTCATCGAAATCCAAACGTGTCTTAAAAGCCAAGTTGTTTAAATATTTAAACAATTCAATTCAATTTTAAAACATTGAATCCACACAACATTATCCACAGATAATAACAATTATCCAACTCAGATATATACAAATCTCATCACATAATATCTCTGACTATCATCGAATAGATATCAACCAATTCCAGATATTCAATTCAAACAATCATCCATAAGCAAGCACATCTCTAATTCATATTATAATTAATTTAATTAATTTAATTTAAATTAATTACTTAAGAATTAATCACTTAACTTGCTTAACCAATCATTAATTAATTAACCACAATTATTTAATTAATAAATTAGTTCTTAATTTAACCTCATTATACATTAATTAATCTTTAAATTAATTAATAATCCTTTAATTAATTATTAATTAATTACCCTAATTAATCATTATTAAAACTTGATTAAAAATTAATCATTCCTTAATTAATTACCAATTAACCCTTAATTTATACTTAATTAATTTCTTAATTAATTACAAATTAATTTATCTTAATTACTTAATTAATTATAAAATAATTAACCTTAATTAATTAAATCTTAACCAATAATTAATTAACTAATAATTATAAATTAATTAATGTTTAATTGCTTTATTTATTAACCTTAATCCATTAATTAATTAATTCTCAATTACTAATTAATTAATTACCAATCACTTAATTAATTAATCTTTAATTATTTAATTAACTATCTATTAGTTATTATTTAATTTAATCCTCAATTATCAAATTATTAATTCATAATTAATTAATTAAACCTTAGCAAATTAATTAATCTAAATTTATTAATTAATTTAACCTAATTACTTTATTAATTAAAGTAAACTTTAATTCTAATTTCAAAACTTAATTAATTTTCAAAACAAATCAATTTAATTTATTACTAAAAATTATTACATAATTAAAACATTTTCAATTTGTTAAAAACTAATTACCTTTTTAAAAGTTAAATTTAGAAGAATTGTAAAATCATTTTAAACTTCAACTAACAAAATAAGGAATACTTTGAATTATTAACATTTCATAAAGTAGTTGAAATAAATTTTTAAAGTTTAAACTTAAAACAATTTGAAAATTTAAGTTTGAAAGCTTAAAACTTCACTTGTCCCTTTTTGTTTGACTCGACTAAACTCAAGATAAACACCAAAACCAAACCCCTGCTCTACCTTTCCTTCTCTTCCTAGTTTAAGCTAAAACTAACCCCAAAACAAAAGAACAGGAAAGAACACTTTCCTTCCCTGATCCCCTACACAAGCAACAGCAGCAACATTCCCGAGCACACACACGAGCCACACCAAAAACAATTCGAATGATGTTTCGAGTCACCCTGACACCCAAACTCACTGACACGGTCGTTACCCCGTGCACGTCGCTCCAACGCCAACGCGACCGCCGCCATCCACGATACCTCTCGTAAGCTCCACTTCGACCATTGGCACGAATTCCACCTTCGTCCCTCCCTAACTCGAGCTAAAACAAAATCGAGACGACTCGAATCCATCAGCCAGTCCATCACCTCATCAGAAAATCCCCCTTCACCTCCAATGCCGACCATCGATCGCCTCGTAACTCCGGCCATAACATCGTAAGTCCCTGACGCAGCTTCACCAAAAACCACACGCGACTCGATCCATCCAACAATTCATATTCGCGAATTTCTCGAGTTCGAACAATCACAGAAATAAAACCTTAAAATCCTAAATTCCAAATCCTCTATTGATTGATTCCTACTTTAACTATTTTCTCGTGTTTATCAACCATCAATACAACTTAAATCCGAAGCTCGAACCCTATAAATTTCCAAATCGCCCAATTTAGCCCAGAGACCAATTTTTGGTCATCATCAGCTTACTGCCTTAGATCCACTTTTAAAATTCTGATTTTTATCTTAAAAATCATGTATTATGAAGTAGATTCAAGATGTGAATTTGATTGAACAAAATGCAATGCATGATTTTATCATGATATTAAACGTAATACCCCAAAATTTTGTGAAAAACCATTTTGATAAAATGATAAAATTTTGAAATATTACATTCAAATATGGTGAAATTCTTGGGATTAGATAGTGTGCAAGGATATGTGTGCACATGCACACTGGAAATGGCACAGGGGAAAATCCAAGAATTTGTGAAGAAAAAAATATATAGGGAAAAGAAAACATTTCGAATATAATTTTGAAATGTGAATTATTCTGTCCTCAGACCACATGTATTATTTTGAAAAAATAATAATAAATAAAGAGATAGAAATTTTTTATCTGAAATAAGAAAGTAAAATTCTTATTTAAAACATTGGAATTTAACTTAGGCCCAGCCAGGTTAAATACAGAAGATATGCCTATATACATTTTCTGTAAAGCAAGAAATAAAATATATGCACCTATGTACATGTATATTTTCTGTGAGCAGAAAGTGCTAAAGCAAAAAAAAGGGAGACATCAAAATGACATAAAATGTAAATGCAAGTCAATATGCTTGTGTAGGTAAAAATAGAAAAAGGAGATTTCCAGAGAAGAATAAAAGCATAGATAAAAAATGAGTCACACATTTAGCATGACTTGGGTAAGTAATTAAAGATAGACATTTTCTGGAAAAGTAAATAAAGAAAAAAAAGGTACAAACCATAATGGACTAAGGTGGCCGGGGTATTAAGGAGGAAAATGTGAAAATGCAAAAATGAAAAATGCATGAAGATGTCAGGTCAGAAACAGTATTTTGTCTTCCAAAACCCTAGTGGAAAAAGCATATAAATAAACAGCTTTGGCCAGGAAACCATTTTACCCCGAGATACTCAAAAATAAAATAAGAAAGAAAATATTTAAAAAGGGAAGAGAAACACACATACATAAGGATTTTCTGGATCAAGAGAAGGAAGAACTTAGGTGAGTAACCTCACTAGATTCATGGCATTAAGACCTGAGATGAGGCAGCCACCTTTTATATTGCCATTTACATATTGCTGGTTCTGATGTATATGATTTTATCAATGCTCTTTGGATGTTTCTTTTTGGATCTTATATGATTTTATTATGGATTTTTTTGGGTGAGTTTTGTCTTGTTGAGATGTTTGCCTTTGGATGTGCAACTTATTGTTTCATTTTGCTCTGAAATGTTAAGGCCCAGAATTTTAAATGTATGGAGAGGATATTCTCAACTGTTATAGATTTATGGCATGGGAAATCTTATCAAGGAAAATGTTATGAGCTGCATTATACTTTGTGTAAGTGCTGAGGCTTGAAAAAAAAAAGAAATTAAGGGTGCAATAGAAATTTTTTAGGTGCTGAGCCCTTAATCAAATAAAAAAAGAACTCATAAGCTAAAATTATGATTGAGCCAGATCATGAATCTGAATCAATCATAGAGGCTTGCAGATCAATATAACATGACATGCCTCTTTTACAGTTGAAAATATTCTTATATTTTACTGAGATCAAGACATAATGTCCACATTTTTGGAGATAACCATCTACTTAATTTCTGTGAAAATTATGCAAAAAAAGAAGTTATGGGTGTTTCCATGTTTGCAGTGACATGTTCACTTAGCTAATTGGTAATAGGATTTAAATCAATGCACTAGTATATAAACTAGGGAAGGGAAGGATAAGAAGGCTGCTAGAATGCATGTTATATTTGATGTATGCAAGTTGACATATGGCTTGTTTAAGCCCTGAGATCTTTGTGTAATGGTGTGAATTAGTTCATTACAATATGTCCCTGTAATTCCTTGATAGCAGATGAGGAAGGAATTTAAATTGAATTATACAACCTGTACATGAAGAGATACAAATATGAATATTTCTTAGGTGGATTGGTGTGGAACCATGATTGTTACAGTGAATGCACATGTTGCAGATTTATATGTATGATTGCAAGATTATGTATGCATGTGTGGGAATGATAGATGAAGTTATCATACCTAAGTCATTTTATCTACACAATGATAAAATAAGTGATTGCAGAAATTTGTTCAAATAAAAAGTCACTACACGTATATTCTCAGTTGTTTAATATCATGAATATATTGATGTTGCTCACACCAGATCATAGATCTGACCCTTATTTGCTCATGGCATATGGGGGTGTCTCATTTTAAAATGAGACAGCCACTAATGTTCTTGCAGCGAGTACCAAGCTTAATTAAGATGGAAAGGGGTATTGGCTAATGAGAATATGGATGTGCATGCTTGCAAATTTTAATAAGAGCCTAAGATGTTTTTATCTACATGTATTCATGAGACAGTTGTGTTTGAACTTGATGATATGTAATGAACTTGCTGTGTTTGATTGAACTAGTTGTTCATCTGTTGAATATTGCTATGCATTAAGGCTTTAAAATTAAAAGAAATATCTAGGTTGAAAACAGGAAAAAAATATATGCTAAGTATTAGATATAAAAGCTTGGAAAAGAAATATACATATATGGATGTGAGCAATTGTTTTGCATAACCTATATTATGTATTATTCAATTCTTGAGATATAGCAATAGCTCTGTGTTTATAGAATAAAATCTGGATTTAACTAGAGTTAAACTCATAAATATTTAAGTCCTTTCTACTGTAATCCTTTGTAAATAAGTTTCAGTCCTCTTTCTGAATCATTTGGAGAAAAGTAAATATTTTGCCAGGCTTCAGATATTATGTTATTGCTTTGAACAAGGGTCAGTTAGACACAAGACACATGGGTTAACCAGCTTCAAATGCGTGAAGTTTTGGTTGATTATATTTGATGGTATTCTAAATGTAAAATACATTTCAAAAAGCTTTTGTTTATTTAGCAATTGTTTCACCACAACCAACTTTTAAAAGCCATAACGGACATGTAATCTGGACAGGTTTGCACTATCAAACCTGGAAGCACACATTGTTCTTTTAAATATTTTTAAGTTCAAATTCTTGTCACAGCAAATCTTATGCAAATACACAACTCACAATGTGTCATATAGGCTAAGATTGAAATAAACAAGCCATATAGATTGAATCAAAATAAGAAGATTTCTAAAAAATACATAGGTGGAAAAATGATAAGTGAATATATCATTTTTTGGTTTTAGCCAAATATTAATATATTTGAACTATATAAAAACAACTAAGAATCTCAAGTACTTTGAGATTTATCTGCTAAGATAAATTAACAGCAAATTTATAAACTAGAATGACCAAATCCATATGAATTAAAATTAAATATGCACGGGATTTACTAATATATTACAAATTTTCAAAAGAGTAGGGTATTTAACTGTGGACAGATTCATTTAAATCCAAAAATAAAACATCATGCTCTTGTTTAACAAATGAAATTAAAAACATACTCTGACTTTTAACAAGAGGAACATATACATCCTCATATGTATGTGTATATCTTTTAGGAATAAACTGATATATTTATATTGGTAGAAAATTTTGAATCCTGGGTGAATTGTTTGAAAAAAATGACTCTGAGAGTTCAAAGGAAGTTTAAATTAAACTTAGAGGTGAGAATGAATATATATATATGGGAATACAAATTAAATGTGTATGTGTATGTAAAAAAAATCCTTGAGAAATTAAGGTAGAAATTGTGAGGGTCATTTCAGTTTGGTATCAGAGCAAATGTTAGCATAATTACATGGTTGCATTGATGGTTGAGTGCTATGGAAATGTGTTATGTCTGTTTATTTTGGATTAAATAAATTGGATAAGAAAATATTAATTATAGAAATACTCATAATATACTAATACCGTTTTCCCAGAATTTAGTTAGCAAATCATGGTAGGAAGGTTATCACATCAAGCAGGGACAAGTGCACCACAGATGCTTGTTATGCAAGAGTTTGTGAGAATTTTGACGGATGGAATTGGGCATAGGCCTAAGAATCCACATGAGGAACTTTCAAAACTATTAAAGGCTTATACAAATTTGGGAGGCAAAAGTTTTGAAGGGACAGAGAATGTGATGGAAATTCAAGCATGGTTGAGAACATTAGAAAGGATTTTCAATGACATGTAGCTGGATGATCAAAGGAAGAGGCAAGTGGCTTCAAGATAGCTGAAAGGAGTGGCTTTAAGCTGGTGGGAGGTAATCATAGCTAGAATAATTGAAAATGAAATTACATGGAATCAATTCAAGGAGATGTTAGAGGCAAGATTTGTACCAGCATCAGCCAAGACCACTTTACTTGAAGAATTTATTAGACTTAGGCAAGGAACTTTGGATATCACTGAGTACACTCAAAATTTTGAGGGGTTGTCTAAATATAGAGCAATGTTGGTGGTAGATAAAGCATCCAAGAATGATAGGTATATTAAAGGTTTGAATCCAGGACTTAGCAGGGCCATGTTACCATATGCTGACAGAACTTTTGATCAAGTAACAGACTTGGCTTTGAAATTTGAGTAGAATGACAAGGAAAGAGAGAAGTATAGGAATTTTAAGAGTAGCAACAACAAGAAGAAAAAGGGAAGATATCACCCTTATGATAAAAAGAAGGAAGAGACAGACAAAAAAAAGGCCAATGATGCCAAGGCTAATGATACTAAGAAGAAATTGGTCTACCATCAATGTGGAAAGGAAGGACACATCAAACCAAGGTGCCCGGAGTTGAAAGGAGGAGCCTTCAAATGCTACCTATGTAGGAAAGAGAGGCATATGAAGAGGAACTGCCCTGAGAACAAACAGCAAGGGAAAATAGCTAATTTCGAAGTCAAAGGAAAATCCATAATGGAGAGTAGAGCTGAAAATCATGGTCAAGCGGAAGGTACATTATTTATTTGTACCATACCTATAGCAGTAGTATATGACACTGGGGCAACTCACTCTTTGATTTCCTATGAATTAGTTAAAATGCTAAAATTAAATTGTATATTGGTTGAAACCCCACTTCTAATACATAGTCCACTGGGGAGTTCTAGTGTTTTGAACATGAATTGTGTGGATGTGGAGTTAAACATAGGAGGAAATATTTTTATATCCAATTTATATGTTTTGAATTACCCAAATATAGGTGTTATATTGGGGGTAGACTAGTTAAGGCAATTTAAAGTCATAATTAATTTAGACTCATCCGCCTTATCATTGCAAAATTCTAGAGGCCAGAGGATCACAGTTTTATGTGAAGTAGCTAAGGAAAGAAAATTATATCATTTAGTTGACTCGGAAAAAGACTTGACCTAACCATTGAAGAAATTCCCATAGTCAATGATTACCTGGATGTGTTTGGGGAAGTTAAGGGTGTTCCACACCATAGACCAGTTGAGTTTCAAATTAATCTCATTCCAGAAGAAAGTCCAATAATCAAGAAACCCACCAGAATGGGGCCAAGTGAATTGAAGGAATTGAAAAATCAGTTGGAAGAACTAGAAGGCAAAGGATTTATAAGGCCAAGTAATTAATGCTGGGGTGCTCCAGTAGTGTTTGTAAGAAAACATGATGGTACTTTGTGAATGTGCATAGATTACAGAGAACTAAATAAAGTAACCATCAAGAACAAATACCCATTGCCTAGAATAGATGATCTTTTTGATCCACTCGGTGAAGCTAAAATATTTTCTAGATTAGACTTAGCATCAAGATTTCATCAGATGAAGGTTGAAGACTCAAGTGTTAAGTATACTGCATTTAACACTAGATATGGCTTATATGAATTTATGGTTATGCCATTTGGATTGACAAATGCTCCTTCATATTTTGTAGATTTAATGAATAGAATATTAGAGATTATTTTGACAAGTTTGTACTGATTTTTAATGATGATATTTTGGTTTATTCCAAAACAGTGGAAGAGCATAAAAATCATTTGCATTTGGTTTTGTCAAGATTAAGGAAAAATGATTTAAAGGAAAAATTTTCAAAATGTGCATTTTGGAAGGAAGAAGTACATTTTCTTGGACATGTTATCTCTGCCAAAGGAATTTCAGTAAACCCCAATAAGGTAGTAGCTATTCGAATATGGAAAAGACAAGGTATAGTAAGCGAGGTTAGATCATTTATGGGGATGGCAGGATATTATATGAGATTTATAAAAGATTTTTCAAAAATATCATCACCCCTTACCAATTTAACTAGAAAGAACCAAGCCTTTGTATGGACAGGAAAATGTGAACAAGCTTTTATCAAAATAAAAGAAGCTTTAATTAATGCACCAGTATTGAGGGTGGCAGAAGGGAATGAGAACTTAATTGTGTATACTGATGCAAGTGGCTCTTGGCTAGAGGCTGTGTTGATGCAGCAAGACCAGGTGATAGCCTATGCATCTAGGCAATTAAAGCCACATGAAACAAGATATGCAACCCATGATCTTGAACTAGCAGCAGTAGTGTATGCCCTGAAACTCTGGAGACATTATCTGTTAGGTTCCAAATTTATTTTGTACACTGATCATAAGGCACTGAAATTGTAAAGACCCGTAAATCCGTACTCCTTGAATAGACACTAATCTCCATTGATTAATTCAAGATGAACGAAAATGCGAACCCTTAGGGGTTTAAGAAAAATTTAGGAAAAGAAAAAGGCAGAAGAAGAGAGAAAAAGAAAATAGAAAATAGAGAAAGAAAACAGAAAAATAGAACGGGACAGAAGAAACAAAACAGAAGAACATCAGAATCTCACAATTCGCAGTGGAACAACATATAATAATAAATGAATAATCTTTAAACAAAGAACTATATCAGTTATTACATTACATCACATTACATTTCATTACATCATATCATCAGAGTGTACAACAACAACAACAAACAGTGCAGCGGAAAAAGAAATACTATATAAACTAGTAATACGCCATGCCATCCATCTTGCCTCTAGCAACTCCAGAATATCCAGAATATCCTGATAAACCTAACTCTTAACTGCCCGTGTGGAAATTGGTGGGCACCCAGAGTTTAGGAAGGAAAACAATAAACTCTAAGTCAGTCATGTGACTGGTGTGAGAACTCAAAACAGTTTATTTATCTTTAAAATCAAAATAGGGGAATATTTTTAAAGTCAATTCGCAATGCTTTTAAAAATGAGACTACCATAAGGCCTCCCGCACACACACACATGCAAACGCAGAATCGGAGGAGATTTCTCCTTATGATAGTCAAAGATGCTTGATACGCATTTAAAAGAACATTTGATATTATTACTAGTGCATAGTGTAGAGAAAATCATTTCAAAAGTAAAGATATAAATCTTAGCCAGCATAGGCATTTCGCATTTATGCCTACTATAGCTACCATCCAAACAGTGTTGCGACACCATAAGTGAATGATAGGTTCTACAACTAATACCGTACAAGATCGTATTGTTTCTTTGGATTTCCAACGAATGATCAGGCCAAGGAACATCCCATTGCCACATGAGAATGCCTCTGGATGGACATCCCCGAGAACCAAACCAGATCTCTACCAACACAAGGCCGGGTTACCCCTAACTGAGTAACAACTGACCGAATATGCCATCCTGTAACGTTTGGCTTTTTCGTTGCCGAAAAACCGAATAGTTATGGGTTTAAGAAAAAGAAAAGAAGAAAAGAGAAGGAAAGAAGATAGAGAAGACGGAGAGGGAAGAGAATAGAACATAATTTTAAAATAAAACGGAAAGAGAATAGAGAACATTTTGAAAACATAGAACGGAACAGAGAACATAATATTTTAAAATAGAAGAAAAAGAGAATACAGAATGGAAAAAAAAATAGAAAACAACAGAACAGTGCAGCGGAAAAAGAAATACTATATAGCTAGTAATACGCCATGCCATCCAGCTTGCCTCCAGCAACTCCAGAATATCCTGATAAACCTTAACTCTTGACTGCCCGTGTGGAAATTGGTGGGCACCCAGAGTTTAGGAAGGAAACAATAAACTCCAAGTCAGTCATGTGACTGGTGTGAGAACTCAAAATAGTTTATTTAACTTTAAAATCAAAATAGAGGAATATTTTTAAATTCAATTAGCAATGCTTTTAAAAATGAGACTACCATAAGGCCTCCCGCACACACACACATGCAAACGCAGAATCGGAGGAGATTTCTCCTTATGATAGTCAAAGATGCTTGATACGCATTTAAAATAACATTTGATATTATTACTAGTGCATAGTGTAGGGGAAAAATTCATTTTGAAAGTAGAATATAAATCTTAGCCAACATACGACCATTATCGTATGCCTACTATAGCTACCATCCAAACAGTGTTGCGACACCATAAGTGAATGATAGGTTCTACAACTAAAACCGTACAAGTTTCGTATTGGGAATTGGATTTCCAACAAATGGTCAGGCCAAGGAACTTCCCATTGCCACATGAGAATGCCTCTGGAAAGACATCCCCGAGAACCAAACCGGAACTCTGCCAACACAAGGCCGGGTTACCCCTAACTGGGTAACTACTGACACGAGCACGCCATTCCCCGATCGTAAACGACCTTTCTCACGGGATCCCGAAAACCAACAACCACAAAGTAATAAATTCGTAGTAACTACATAGGTTAAATATCTGGGCTCCATACCATGATACCACCTCTATCCAGAAGGAAATGTACATACCCTAAAGGGTGCTACCCCTCATAACCTTGCCGCATCTTTCCTGTTTTGACCATTTCCGGGGTGTAAGGTTCGACGAAGTCACGTCCACAAAAACATACTTTATACAAAAGCCATGCTTTGGGTCAACAAACGATCAACACTATGATCACCAAGATAGACGATCAAATAAACGATCCTATCTCAATAATCAACACAATGATCATTTACAGCAACAATCAGCATGTCACATTACCAAATTGGGAATATATCGCTGATAACTTCAACTATATAACCTCTGAGCTCGTACGTCTCAGAGAAGGGTGTTAAGCTAAAAGAATAAATTCTCCGCGACCAACAGAAATATATTTGAAAGAAATCGGCTTTATATCTCAACTTGTAATGTCAGACATACAATCCATACAAGTCTGTTCCGGGCTCGAACAAAACCGAAGGCACTTACAAAGAAGTCCTTGCAATCCGGATATTCACAATCCTGATCGGATTCACCATCACATATGGAGAACTCTATACCGGAGCAACTCGGTGCAGAGTAAATCGACAGGTCATCCTATCGCTCTTGCAAATACCGGGTCTTCAACACCGATCTTCAAATGCAATTCATAACGACGTATCACATATTCGGAATGGGTTATACGACCCCATGGTCCTTTCCCGGTTAACCCGAATAGTGAGCGCTTATTCAAAAATAGTGTAGCATTCACATTCAAACAAATCACATCAATTACCCATTCAAAGGGAAATATTGATATTCGACTATTGAACTATCAATGGATATGCACACATCACCAGATTCCAAATAATTTTCCAAATTATTTATTTTCCAAAAATATCTTCACAAGATATATAATTTCACACTTCAAAAATAAATCAATATTTACTTTTAAACAAATTCTCCTTTCCATTCATAAATTCCATAGTGAATTTAAAAATCCAAAATATCCATGAATATTCGATTTCGATTATTCATTTCAATTTATCTTCAAAAAGATAAATTCTCTAAACGTTTCATTTCACATTGGAAAAACATTTCCATACTTATTTATTCATAAGTAATTCACAAATTTTATTTTCAACACTTGGAAAATATTCAATATACTTGAATCGAAATTAAGTATATATTTCATTCTTTAAGGAAGTCATTCTCTTAACATATTTATTTGGGCCAAAACGAATGTTGCGTAAAACATTGTTACGACAACCCAAAATCACTAGTATAGGGATTTGAAATTAAAATAGATATATAAATCCCAATACTATACAAAACATTTCCTTTCGGAAATCATTTACTATAACAACAGTGTTATAGTCCATCATCTCCTTTTATTTCTCGAAAACGTCTATTTCAACAATAAATGTTGAAATCTATGGTTTCAAATCTCAACACATTTTAAAACATCGTTAGATCGTTTTAATTCTATTTGAAATATCACATTCAAAACAATTTCTTTAACATCTTATTCACTATTCAAAAACGTGAATATACTTCATTAACAATTTCATCCTTTTATTCATTTTAATTCAAAGGATTATTCACTATTCAAAAATGTGAATATAACTCCATTTATAGGTTTCAACAAATTTTCTTGTCAAAATAAGTCATTTGCGAATTTATAAAACAACGTTTATAAACTCCATTTCTATTTATTTTATAACAACTTCCATTTATAAATTCTTTATTAACCTATTCAATTTATAACTCAATTATAAAACAAAGGTTCATATTATAAGTCAAATACTTATAATTTATTCGTTCACAAAAATTGTTCCTTTGAACTTCATAATTATAAATCTTATAACTTATAAGAATGTTTATTTATCCAAAATTCATTCTTTCAATAACTTTATAAATTTTATAAACCTACTGTTTATAAAATTTCATTTATAACTTCACTGTTTAAAATTCTATAAATTCCATTCAATTATGAAATTCATTTTCACTTCATTCAAACACTTATAAAAACTCGTTTTAAAATGTCAATATTTCAATTTATAAATATCCATTTATAAATCTCTTAATATAAATCAATTTATATTATTCTTTAAAAACGTCTTTAAACTCCTTTATAATTTCATCATTTTTATTTATAAAATAATCAAATTTTATAAATCCTATATTTAAACTTTTCACAATAATTCTAAAATATCTCGATTAAACTATTTTATAAAATCAATAGCATCATATTCTCAAAAATCAGTTTTTAACTGTATTTCACAAAAATCATAATTTTTATAACATTAAAAATTATAACGTTTATTTATTTAAAATGGATCAATTCCAAAATTATTTTATAAAATGGATACTTTCTAAAATCACTTTAAAATCATTTTAAAATCCCAAAATCTGGGTCCAATGATGCTACACACCAAGTAGTCAATCACGACAACAACGATATCATATATCGATATGATAATCCATCAAATATCAAAATATCTGAAATCAAATAAATACTGTTGAGGAATCCAGTTGGATCCCTCCAACCTGTTTTCCTGCATCCACAAACATTAGCACAATACCAATTTCGCTCCAGTACGAAATTATCGCGGTATATGTTCTTATTAAATATTATCCGCTTAATAACGGCGCAATAGGGTCTCATCCGCTAAACAAATAAATGCGGGAAATCAATAACTGCAATATATACATATGCCAATATATATATTGATATTATATATAATACCAATTTCACTGTTTATGAAATATTCGCGGTATATGTTTTTATTAAATAACATCCGCTTACTAACGGCGTATAATGTCTATTTTAACAATCAATAGATATCAATCATCATTCATACATGCATTCAAATATTTTAAATCTAACTATTTAAAATAAAATCGAAACTGATTCGATTGAGTGAGAAATTCTCACCTTGGTTTTAATTTCCGTTTTAGCGATTTATTTCGAATAAAATTAAACGGACGTTTAATTTTACCCAAAATTCTCACTAACTCCAAACGACTCCAAACCAACTCCATCGTGTAGTGCTCGTCCATACGATTCCAACGCAACTGGTTTCGCGCGTTTTCGACCTCGTATGAAAAAGATATTGATTTTTAAACTTACACGAATTTATAACTTAATTATTTACAACAAAATCTTTAATTTTCAACCCACACTTGATCTCAGCCGTCCATATCAAAACCCTAGAATCCTGGCCCTTGCTCCCATCTCCTCCTTCCTGTAACCGTGCACGATGGTTAGAACCCATAGCCGCCCCCAATTCGGCCATTAACGCGACCAAACCCTTCACCTTTACGTCGATCAAACTACTCCATGCGAATGCCCATCTCCTGCTCGACGCTCGGCCAGAGGGGCATGAAGCTCGGTCCCCAATATGCATGGGAAGTCGTGTCCATACGTGAGTCGAACGCGGCAATATTAGGGCCTCCACGCTTCACCATATCCCATCTCCACCGTTGGATGTGGAGATCTCACCACCCTCTACAACCTTCGTGTTGAACGTTTGTTGAATTAATTCACGGATGGGAAGATAATTGGAGGAGAAGCTTAGAGATTTCTAGCCATAGATTGCTTGAACTGGCGGCTGAGCAAATATTAGGGTTAGGTTTTTATTTTTCTAAAATTATGAAAGGTAGGGGCTATTTATAAGGAATTTTCAAACACTATTCATCCGGAAATTCCGAACTCTGATTTACGCGCCGAAACTGACGTTCCTAGGGTTTATCCCGCGTTCTGGACACAATGGAACAGGTTTCGAAAACTAATTCGGACATCTGTGCGAGTTATGGCTACAAACGCTCAATTTAAATTAAACCGATTTAAATCGATTTCTAGGCGTTTTAATTCGTACCGGACAAACGGTAAATCCAATCGACTTGAAATTTGAAACCTTAGAATAATATCACATTACGGATCCGATGAAACTGGTTTCGTCGAAATCCGAGACTTTTTGAAAAATGGCTATTTTACTCGCCAAATTTAAATTAAAAACGATTCGATGCGTTTCGAGCTGCCACGATCAAACGATAACTCCGTTTGACACGAAAATTGAAATCCGGTAATAACTAACTATTACGGATCCAATGGAACTGGTTTCGTTCAATTCTGAGACTGTTCAAAAATTGACTATTTTACAGTCGATTATTAAATATTAAAATATTCAATTTTCACAATTTAACTTTTAATCGATTTTAAAAGTTCTAAAATATCATTCTAACTTCCATATGATAAAATAAAATTTTACAAATCATTTTCAATCATATTTAACTCAATTTTTAATTATTTCCATAATTTAACATATTAAATTATCGATTTTAATAATCCAATTAAATTCAATAATTCAAATAAAAATTTATTTGGCTTGTAAATTCACTTATTAATATTTAAAATAAATTAAATATTCAAATTTTAATTAATAAAAATTCTAGGTCGTTACACATCCCCCGGTCCTTTGGGACCTTTTCACCGAGCGCTCGCAATCAATTCACACAATCATAACAAAGTGTTTTCAACATGAGTAAGTATCTGGGCTCCATACCATGATACCACCCTTTTCCATAAGGAAATGCACACATCCTAAAGGGCGCTACCCCTCATTACCTTGCCGCATCTTTCCTGTTTTGACCATTCACGGGGTGTGAGGCTCGACGAAGTCACGTCCACAAAAACATACTTTATACAAAAGCCATGCTTTGGGTCAACAAATGATCATAGAAATGATCACCAAGATAGACGATAAAATAAACGATCCTATCAAAAATAATCAACATAATGATCATTTACAGCAACACTCAACATGTCACATTACCAAGTTGGGAATGTATCGCTGATAACTTCAACTATATAACCTCTGAGCTCGTACGTCTCAGAGAAGGGTGTTAAGCTAAAAGAATAAATTCTTCGCCACCAACAGGAATATATTTGAAAGAAATCTGCTTTATATCTCAATTTGTAACGTCAGACACACAATCCATACAAGTCTGTTCCGGGCTCGAACAAAACCGAAGGCACTTCTTACGAAGCCCTTGCAATCCGGGTATTCACAATCCCGATCGAATTTCCCATCACTTAAGGAATCTCTATACCAGGAGCTACCCAGTGCAGAGACAATCGATAGGTCATCCTATCGCTTTCACAAATACTCGGTCTTCAACACCGATCTTCAATGCAATTCACAACGACGTATCACATATTCGGAATGGGTTATACGACCCCATGGTCCTTTCCCGGTTAACCCGAATAGTGAGCGCTTATTCAAAAATAAGTGTGGCATTCAAATTCAAACAAATCACATCAAATACCCATTCAAAGGGAAATATTGATAGTCGGTTATTGAACTATCAATAGATATGCACAACATCACCAGTTTCCAAATAATTTTCCGAATTATTTATTTTTCAAAAATATCTTTACTAGATATATAATTTCACACTTCAAAAATAAATCAATATTTATTTTTAAACAGATTCCACTTTCTTTTATAAATTCCATAGTGAATTTATATTTCACAATATCCATGCATATACGATTTCAATTATTCATTTCAATTTATCTTCAAAAAGATAAATTCTCAAAATATTCACTTTATATTGGAAAACATTTCCATACTTATTTAATAAGTAATTCTCAAATTTTATTTATTTTCAACACTTAGAAAATATTCAATATACTTAAATCGAGATTAAGTATATATTTCATTCTTTAAGGAAATCATTCTCTTAAACATATTTATTTGGGCCAAAACGAATATTGCGTAAAACATCGTTACGACGTCCCAAAATCACTAGTATAGGGATTCGAAATTAAAATAGATATATAAATCCCAATACTATACAAAACATTTCCTTTTGGAAATCATTTACTATAACAACAGTGTTATAGTCCAACATTTCCTTCTATTTCTCGAAAACGTCTATCTCAACAATAAATGTTGAAATCTATGGTTTCGAATCTCAACGCATTTTAAAACATCGTTAGATCGTTTTAATTCTGTTTAAAACATCACATTCAAAACAATTTCTTTAACATCTTATTCACTATTCAAAAACGTGAATATACTACGTTAATCAATTTCATCCTTTATTCATTTCATTTCAAAGGATTATTCACAGTTAAAAACGTGAATATAACTCCATTACTAAGTTTCAACAGTTTACTTATCAAAATAAGTCATTTGCGAATTTATAAAACAACGTTTATAAATTCCATTTCTATTTATTTTATAACTCCTTTTTATAAATCTCCTTTATTAATCTATTCGATTTATAACTCAATTATAAACCAAAAGTTCACATTATAAGTTAAATGCTTATAAAACGATTATTTTACAAAATCGTTCTTTTAAACATCCCAATTCATAAATCTTATAACTTATAAGATTCAATTATTCATCCAAATATATTCTTTAATAATTTCCTAAAATCTATAAATCTTACTATTTATAAATTTCATTTATAACTCTACCATTTATAATTTTATAAATTCCATTCATTTACAAAATTCATTTTCACTTCATTCAAACACTTATAAAAACTCGTTTTATAATGTCAATATTTCAATTTATAAATATCCATTTATAAATCTCTTAATATAAATCAATTTATATTATTCTTTAAAACGTCTTTAATCTCCTTTATTATTTCACCGTTCTCTTGATTTATAAAATAATTAAATTTTATAAATCCTATATTTAAACTTTTCACAATAAATTCAAATTTCCCAAATTAAACTATTTTATAAAATCATTAACATCGTATTCTCAAAAATCAGTTTTTTACTATATTTCTCAAAAATCATAATTTTTATAACATTAAAAATTATAACGTTTATTTATTTAAAATAAATCAATTTCCAAAAATATTTTATAAACGTATACTTTCAAAAATCACTTTGAAATCATTTTAAAATTCCAAATTTGGTCTAGTGATGCTACACACCAAATAATCAATCACGACAACAACGATATCATATACCGATATGATAATCCATCAAATATCAAAATATCTGAAATCAAATAAATACTGTTGAGGAATCCAGTTGGATCCCTCCAACCTGTTTTCCTGCATCCAAAAACATTAGCACAATATTAATTTCGTTCCAGTACGAAATTATCGCGGTATATGTTTTTATTAAATATTATCCGCTTAATAACAGCGCAATAGGGTCTCATCCGCTAAACAAATAAATGCGGGAAATCAATAACTCCAATATATACATATGCCAATATATATATATATATTGCTATTATATATAATACCAATTTCACTGTTTATGAAATATTCGCGGTATATGTTTTTAATAAATAACATCCGCTTACTAACGGCGTATAATGTCTATTTTAACAATCAATAGATATTAATCATCATTCAAACATGCATTCAAATATTTTAAATCTAACTATTTAAAATAAAATCGAAACTGATTCGATTGAGTGAGAAGTTCTCACCTTGATTTTATTTCCGTTTTAGCGATTTATTTCGAATAAAATTAAACGAACGTTTAATTTTACCCAAAATTCTCACTAACTCCAAACGACTCCATTCCAACTCCATCGCGTAGTGCTCGACGATACGATTCCAACGCAACTAGTTTCGCGCGTTTTCGACCTCGTATGAAAAAGTTATGAATTTTTAAAGTTTCACGACTTTTATACTTATATAAATTTACAACCTTTAATCAATTTTAAACCTACACAAATCCTTAGCCACTGGATCCAAGCCCAAGCCATCATAGCCGTGCCTTTCCTCTCCCCGTTCTCCTTCCTCTCACGCGCCCAGTAATACAACACGTAAAGGAATCCATCACCATTAATTTAGGGTTTAATTATACACCATCTACAAGCGACTTGAACTCGATCAACTACCATAGCATCGAAGCCCCATCCACCACCTACCTTCGGCCTAAACCATAGGAAGCTCGGCCACTCCCCTAAGCTCGAATTGCGTGCGCAAGTCAAGGCTGACGGCCTCATTTATCTCCCCCTCTGTTGCACCAAAATCCATCATCACCGTATAGATCTCTAGCTCTCTTCATGCTCTTCCATTCTCTAGTTGAAACCTAAGGCTAATTGTTGATGGATTGGAAGAGATTGAGGGAGAAGTGAGAGCAATTTCTGGCCATTCATATAAAAGAGGCGGCTAGGGTTTCATAACCAATTTTTTTTTTTTAATTTATGAAGGCAATGGTCTCCTTTTATAGAAAATCGAACGTAAACACTATTCATTTCGGAAATTCCGAACTCCGATTTACGCGCCGTAACCAGCGTTTCTAGGGTTTACCCCGCGTTCCGGACACAATGGAACAGGTTTCGAAAGCTAATTCGGACATCTGTGCGAGTTATGGCTACAAACGTTCGATTTAAATTAAACCGATTTAAATCGATTTCCAGGCGTTTTAATTTGTACCGGACAAACGGTAAATCCAATTGACACGAAATTTGAAACCTTACAATAATATCACATTACGGATCCGATGAAACTGGTTTCGTCGAAATCCGAGACAGTTTGAAAAATGGCTATTTTAACTCGCCAAATTAAAATTAAAAATAATTCGATGCGTTTCGAGCTGCCACGATCAAACGATAGCTCCGATTGACACAAAAATTGAAATCCGGTAATAACTAACTATTACGGATCCAATGGAACTAGTTTCGTTCAATTCTGAGACTGTTCAAAAATTGACTATTTTCACTAGTCGATTTGAATATTAAAATATTCAATTTTCACAAATTAACTTTTAATTCGATTTTAAAAGTTCTAAAGTATCATTCTAACTTCAACATGATAAAATAAAATTTTACAAATCATTTTCAATCAAATTTAACCCAATTTTTCAATTATTTCCATAATTTAACGTATTAAATTATCGATTTAATTATTCAATTAAATCCAATAATTCAAATAAAAATTTATTTGACTTATAAATTCACTTATTAATATTTAAAATTAATTAAATATTCAAATTTTAATAAATAAAAATCCTGGGTCGTTACAATCTTCCTCCCTTAAAAGAATTTCGTCCTCGAAATTACCAAGTAAGAAAGGTTATAGAATTTATTAATTTTCCAAAATCCATAGTTTAACTTCTTATAATCTTTACTAAGTTTTCAAATCTTACTTAGTTATCTTTTCTAAAACAACTACTATTGTTTAACTTTCAATTCCAAATCAAAGTTAAAGTTTTCAAAATTTCCAATTTTCTCAAATTTTTTTCTAACGCCTTAAATTTCCGGAAAAATTCGCCATAGTTTCCTTTGCGCGGCTCGATCCGAAAAAAAATGACATTATATGTATCACAAATATACATCTCATCAAGTAATGAGGCATCCCGAAGGGAAAAAATGTAAAAGTACGGTATGTAATCCGAGATATGTACCTTATATTTTATTAGCAAGCATATACGGCTAATATAGCGCGAAAGCGAGCTCCAAATGCGAAGCAAACGCGATCCGCACCTACTAATCACTCAACAAACAACATGAGAACATGTATATATGAAAATAGTATCAATATACTTCATATAGCAACATAATAACTATATATGTCAATATAGCAAATGCAAACAAACAACAAATGCAATATATATTCAACCATCAACCAACTATAATCCATAACCAATAAATATTCATTCATATTCTCATTAATATTCAGTGAAATGGTTTTTCAATTTAAATCACATTTGATTCATATACAGTGGATGTTTTTACTAACATTCATTTTCAATTTTAATTAGTTTGCATTCCCTAATTCATATTCAAGTTGGTTTACTTCCAAATCAAATTCAATTCTATTCAAGATTCACTTAACTTTCAATTGAATTTCAATTACTTTAGCTTCCCATTTCATTAACACTTAATGAATTTTATACAATCAACTAACAACCATATAACAACCAATGTATATTAATTACAACCAAATTCCTTTGCTTATATTCATTTTGGTTCAACTCCTTAAATTAAATTGATTTTCATTCAATTATTCAACTTTCAATAACATTAGATTTTAAATGAATTAACACTTACATTCATTATTTCATATCAATTTTATTCACATTTAATTGATTAATATTTAATCCATTCATTCAATTCAATTTCAAAGTTGAATTTCATTTACATTACTCAAGTTCATTTTTATTTAATCCACTTGATTATTTACTTCGATACCCAAATCAACTTAATTTATATTCATAAATATATTCAGATAGTTTCACTTCTTATATATATAAGTTTATTTCACAATTGTAAATCACATTAATTATAATTCAATCCTTATAATTCATTTGCTTATACAATTATTCTTTTATTTAGATTATTCAATTCAACTAAACAATCAACTTATATACACTTCAATAATTCTGAAAAATTATTTTCTTTATATATAAAATATAATCAAGGTAAAATTATTTCATTTACCCAATTTTAAAACAATACTGTGTCGAATTGTTCTATTCAAGTGTTTAGAAACCCCTTCGGCATAGTCTTGCGGACCACGCTGACGAAAGTTCATATACCACTCAATAAACCAATCATCACAATATAAAATAATTTTATATTCACTAACAAATACGCTCTCATAGCTATTATTACACTCAAACTCAATCTAGAGCACTCCTGACTCTATCTCTAATGAGTAATACCCAACAGAACCATGGTTGTCGCTTAACCATATGCTCCGATACCAACTGTAAAGACCCGTAAATCCGTACTCCTTGAATAGACACTAATCTCCATTGATTAATTCAAGATGAACGAAAATACGAACCCTTAGGGGTTTAAGAAAAATTTAGGAAAAGAAAAAGGCAGAAGAAGAGAGAAAAAGAAAATAGAAAATAGAGAAAGAAAACAGAAAAATAGAACGGGACAGAAGAAACAAAACAGAACAACATCAGAATCTCACAATTCGCAGCGGAACAACATATAATAATAAATGAATAATCTTTAAACAAAGAACTATATCAGTTATTACATTACATCACATTACATTTCATTACATCATATCATCAGAGTGTACAACAACAACAACAAACAGTGCAGCGGAAAAAGAAATACTATATAAACTAGTAATACGCCATGCCATCCATCTTGCCTCCAGCAACTCCAGAATATCCAGAATATCCTGATAAACCTAACTCTTAACTGCCCGTGTGGAAATTGGTGGGCACCCAGAGTTTAGGAAGGAAAACAATAAACTCCAAGTCAGTCATGTGACTGGTGTGAGAACTCAAAACAGTTTATTTATCTTTAAAATCAAAATAGAGGAATATTTTTAAAGTCAATTCGCAATGCTTTTAAAAATGAGACTACCATAAGGCCTCCCGCACACACACACATGCAAACGCAGAATCGGAGGAGATTTCTCCTTATGATAGTCAAAGATGCTTGATACGCATTTAAAAGAACATTTGATATTATTACTAGTGCATAGTGTAGAGAAAATCATTTCAAAAGTAAAGATATAAATCTTAGCCAGCATAGGCATTTCGCATTTATGCCTACTATAGCTACCATCCAAACAGTGTTGCGACACCATAAGTGAATGATAGGTTCTACAACTAATACCGTACAAGATCGTATTGTTTCTTTGGATTTCCAACGAATGATCAGGCCAAGGAACTTCCCATTGCCACATGAGAATGCCTCTGGATGGACATTCCCGAGAACCAAACCGGATCTCTACCAACACAAGGCCGGGTTACCCCTAACTGAGTAACAACTGACCGAATATGCCATCCCTCGGTCCTTTGGGACCTTTTCACCGAGCGCTCGCAATCAATTCACACAATCATAACAAAGTGTTTTCAACATGAGTAAGTATCTGGGTTCCATACCATGATACCACCCTTTTCCAGAAGGAAATGCACACATCCTAAAGGGCGCTACCCCTCATAACCTTGCCGCATCTTTCCTGTTTTGACCATTCACGGGGTGTGAGGCTCGACGAAGTCACGTCCATAAAAACATACTTTATACAAAAGCCATGCTTTGGGTCAACAAATGATCATAGAAATGATCACCAAGATAGACGATCAAATAAACGATCCTATCACAAATAATCAACACAATGATCATTTACAGCAACACTCAGCATGTCACATTACCAAATTGGGAATATATCGCTGATAACTTCAACTATATAACCTCTGAGCTCGTACGTCTCAGAGAAGGGTGTTAAGCTAAAAGAATAAATTCTTCGCCACCAACAGGAATATATTTGAAAGAAATCTGCTTTATATCTCAATTTGTAACGTCAGACACACAATCCATACAAGTCTGTTCCGGGCTCGAACAAAACCGGAGGCACTTCTTACGAAGCCCTTGCAATCTGGGTATTCACAATCCCGATCGAATTTCCCATCACTTAAGGAATCTCTATACCAGGAGCTACCCAGTGCAGAGACAATCGATAGGTCATCCTATCGCTTTCACAAATACTCGGTCTTCAACACCGATCTTCAATGCAATTCACAACGACGTATCACATATTCGGAATGGGTTATACGACCCCACGGTCCTTTCCCGGTTAACCCGAATAGTGAGCGCTTATTCAAAAATAAGTGTGGCATTCAAATTCAAACAAATCACATCAAATACCCATTCAAAGGGAAATATTGATAGTCGGTTATTGAACTATCAATAGATATGCACAACATCACCAGTTTCCAAATAATTTTCCGAATTATTTATTTTTCAAAAATATCTTTACTAGATATATAATTTCACACTTCAAAAATAAATCAATATTTATTTTTAAACAGATTCCACTTTCTTTTATAAATTCCATAGTGAATTTATATTTCACAATATCCATGCATATACGATTTCAATTATTCATTTCAATTTATCTTCAAAAAGATAAATTCTCAAAATATTCACTTTATATTGGAAAACATTTCCATACTTATTTAATAAGTAATTCTCAAATTTTATTTATTTTCAACACTTAGAAAATATTCAATATACTTAAATCGAGATTAAGTATATATTTCATTCTTTAAGGAAATCATTCTCTTAAACATATTTATTTGGGCCAAAACGAATATTGCGTAAAACATCGTTACGACGTCCCAAAATCACTAGTATAGGGATTCGAAATTAAAATAGATATATAAATCCCAATACTATACAAAACATTTCCTTTTGGAAATCATTTGCTATAACAACAGTGTTATAGTCCAACATTTCTTTCTATTTCTCGAAAACGTCTATCTCAACAATAAATGTTGAAATCTATGGTTTCGAATCTCAACGCATTTTAAAACATCGTTAGATCGTTTTAATTCTGTTTAAAACATCACATTCAAAACAATTTCTTTAACATCTTATTCACTATTCAAAAACGTGAATATACTACGTTAATCAATTTCATCCTTTATTCATTTCATTTCAAAGGATTATTCACAGTTAAAAACGTGAATATAACTCCATTACTAAGTTTCAACAGTTTACTTATCAAAATAAGTCATTTGCGAATTTATAAAACAACGTTTATAAATTCCATTTCTATTTATTTTAGAACTCCTTTTTATAAATCTCCTTTATTAATCTATTCGATTTATAACTCAATTATAAACCAAAAGTTCACATTATAAGTTAAATGCTTATAAAACGATTATTTTACAAAATCGTTCTTTTAAACATCCCAATTCATAAATCTTATAACTTATAAGATTCAATTATTCATCCAAATATATTCTTTAATAATTTCCTAAAATCTATAAATCTTACTATTTATAAATTTCATTTATAACTCTACCATTTATAATTTTATAAATTCCATTCATTTACAAAATTCATTTTCACTTCATTCAAACACTTATAAAAACTCGTTTTATAATGTCAATATTTCAATTTATAAATATCCATTTATAAATCTCTTAATATAAATCAATTTATATTATTCTTTAAAACGTCTTTAATCTCCTTTATTATTTCACCGTTCTCTTGATTTATAAAATAATTAAATTTTATAAATCCTATATTTAAACTTTTCACAATAAATTCAAATTTCCCAAATTAAACTATTTTATAAAATCATTAACATCATATTCTCAAAAATCAGTTTTTTACTATATTTCCCAAAAATCATAATTTTTATAACATTAAAGATTATAACATTTATTTATTTAAAATAAATCAATTTCAAAAAATATTTTATAAACGTATACTTTCAAAAATCACTTTGAAATCATCTTAAAATTCCAAATTTGGTCTAGTGATGCTACACACCAAATAGTCAATCACGACAACAACGATATCATATACCGATATGATAATCCATCAAATATCAAAATATCTGAAATCAAATAAATACTGTTGAGGAATCCAGTTGGATCCCTCCAACCTGTTTTCCTGCATCCAAAAACATTAGCACAATATCAATTTCGTTCCAGTACGAAATTATCGCGGTATATGTTTTTATTAAATATTATCCGCTTAATAACGACGCAATAGGGTCTCATCCGCTAAACAAATAAATGCGGGAAATCAATAACTCCAATATATACATATGCCAATATATATATATTGCTATTATATATAATACCAATTTCACTGTTTATGAAATATTCGCGGTATATGTTTTTAATAAATAACATCCTCTTACTAACGGCGTATAATGTCTATTTTAACAATCAATAGATATTAATCATCATTCAAACATGCATTCAAATATTTTAAATCTAACTATTTAAAATAAAATCGAAACTGATTCGATTGAGTGAGAAGTTCTCACCTTGATTTTATTTCCGTTTTAGCGATTTATTTCGAATAAAATTAAACGAACGTTTAATTTTACCCAAAATTCTCACTAACTCCAAACGACTCCAATCCATCTCCATCGCGTAGTGCTCGACGATACGATTCCAACGCAACTGGTTTCGCGCGTTTTTGACCTCGTATGAAAAAGTTATGAATTTTTAAAGTTTCACGACTTTTATACTTATATAAATTTACAACCTTTAATCAATTTTAAACCTACACAAATCCTTAGCCACTGGATCCAAGCCCAAGCCATCATAGCCGTGCCTTTCCTCTCCCCTTTCTCCTTCCTCTCACGCGCCCAGTAATACAACACGTAAAGGAACCCATCACCATCAATTTAGGGTTTAATTATACACCATCTACAAGCGACTTGAACTCGATCAACTACCATAGCATCGAAGCCCCATCCACCACCTACCTTCGGCCTAAACCATAGGAAGCTCAGCCACTCCCCTAAGCTCGAATTGCGTGCACAAGTCAAGGCTGACGGCCTCATTTATCTCCCCCTCCGTTGCACCAAAATCCATCATCACCGTATAGATCTCTAGCTCTCTTCATGCTCTTCCATTCTCTAGTTGAAACCTAAGGCTAATTGTTGATGGATTGGAAGAGATTGAGGGAGCAGTGAGAGCAATTTCTGGCCATTTATATAAAAGAGGCGGCTAGGGTTTCATAACCTAATTATTATTTTATTTTTTAATTTATGAAGGCAATGGTCTCCTTTTATAGAAAATCGAACGTAAACACTATTCATTTCGGAAATTCCGAACTCCGACTTACGCGCCGTAACCAGCGTTTCTAGGGTTTATCCCGCGTTCTGGACACAGTGGAACAGGTTTCGAAAGCTAATTCGGACATCTGTGCGAGTTATGGCTACAAACGTTCGATTTAAATTAAACCGATTTAAATCGATTTCTAGGCGTTTTAATTTGTACCGGACAAACGGTAAATCCAATTGACACGAAATTTGAAACCTTACAATAATATCACATTACGGATCCGATGAAACTGGTTTCGTCGAAATCCAAGACAGTTTGAAAAATGGCTACTTTGACTCGCCAAATTAAAATTAAAAATAATTCGATGCGTTTCGAGCTGCCACGATCAAACGATAGCTCCGATTGACACGAAAATTGAAATCCGGTAATAACTAACTATTATGGATCCAATGGAACTGGTTTCGTTCAATTCTGAGACTGTTCAAAAATTGACTATTTTCACTAGTCGATTTAAATATTAAAATATTCAATTTTCACAAATTAACTTTTAATTCGATTTTAAAAGTTCTAAAATATCATTCTAACTTCAAGATGATAAAATAAAATTTTACAAATCATTTTCAATCATATTTAACCCAATTTTTCAATTATTTCCATAATTTAACGTATTAAATTATCGATTTAATTATTCAATTAAATCCAATAATTCAAATAAAAATTTATTTGACTTATAAATTAACTTATTAATATTTAAAATTAATTAAATATTCAAATTTTAATAAATAAAAATCCTGGGTCGTTACAGAAATATTTATTCTCACGGAAAGATTTGAACATGAGGCAACATAGATGGGTGGAGTTCCTAGCTGCCTATGATCTAGATATACTCTATACACTAGGTAAGGCCAATAAAGTTGCAGATGCCTTGAGTAGACAACATGCTAAAGTAGCCATGTTGATGATGGAAGAGTTTAAGGATTTGTCTATACTTACTGATTTGGAAATTGAAGCAAACAGTGAGGTACAAGTGGTACCAATTAAAGAAGATGAAAGTAAAGGAAAATTGAGTATGGTATCTCTGAAATCAGATTTACTTCTGAAGGTTGGAAAAATGCAGGAACAAGACCTGAACCTATTGGAAAAGAAAATGCTCTTATCAAAAGGGGAAGAAGTAATAAATTATCAAATTGATAAAAATGGTTATTTAAGGAACAAGAACATAATATGTGTCCCAGAAAACATAGAGTTGAAGGAGGAGATATTGAATGAATACCATAGGAGTAAGTACTCCATACACCCGGGCAGTACAAAGATGTATCAACATTTGAAGAGAAATCTTTGGTGGAAGGGATTGAAGTCTAATGTGGCCAAACATGTTGCAAAATGTATGACTTCCCAACAAGTGAAGGCAGAGACACAAAGGCCGTGAGGACTGTTGCATCCTCTTTGCATACCACAGTGGAAGTGGGAGGATATATCTATGGATTTCATAGATGGTCTGCCTAGATCTAAGAGAGGAAACACTAGTATATGGGTAATAGTGGATAGGCTAACTAAAGTAGCACATTTCATCCCAGTAAAATCAGAAAGAAATGCCCCAAAATTGGCTCAAGTATTCATGAAAGAGGTGGTAAGATTGCATGGAATTCCCAAAACTATTGTGAGTTATAGGGATACCATCTTCACCTCAAGATTTTGGAAGAGTTTTCAAGAAGCCATGGGAAGTGAATTATGTTTGAGCACTGCCTACCATCCATAATCAGATGGACAAACTGGGGTGGTGAACAAAATTTTAGAGGACTTGTTGAAAGCATGTGTACTGGACTTTGGAGGCAACTGGGAAGACCATCTCCATTTAGCTGAGTTCACATAAAATAACAGTTATCAAAGCACCATAGGGATAGCACCATTTGAAGCCTTATATGGAAAACCATGTTTATCACCTGTGTGTTGGGTAGAAACAGGAGAAATAACTATTTTAGGACCTGAGTACATACAAGAAACTACAGAGAAAATTAAATTGGTAATGAAAAGAATTGCAGCAGCTCAAGACAGGCAAAAGAAGTTTGCAGACAAGAGGAGAAAGCAAGTCGAATATGAAGTGGATGACTTTGTTTTATCAAAGTTTCACCTATGAAAAAGGTATTGAGATTTGGAAGGCAAGGAAAACTCACACAAAGGTATGTTGGACCCTATAAGATTCTGGAAAGAATAGGTTCATTAGCATACAAATTGGAACTTCCTGAGGGTATGAAAGCAATGCATAATGTTTTTCATGTGTCACAACTTAGAAGATGGGTACATGATAAGGAGGAAATTCTAGTCAAGCCTACTCAAATTAAGATAAATCCTAACTTGGTGTATGAGAAAGAACCAGTGGGGATATTTGCTAAAGAAGAAAAGAAATTGAGAAATAAAACTTTAAAGCTGTTGAAGGTCCAATGGAGTCTTGATCCTAATGATTTTACATGGGAATTAGAAGATAAGATAAGGAGGGATTATCCTAAGCTTTTTGCAAATTAAAGGTAATTTTTAATTTCTGAAATATTTGATATGTATGGTTGTTGTGGTTGAATTTGCTTGCTTATGCATATGTTTGATAGATTTTCAGAAAATCAGATGATGCTTGTTATAAGTATTAGAAAATTGTGAGGACACAATTCCTAAAAGGAGGGGTGAATGTAATACCCCAAAATTTTGTGAAAAACCATTTTGATAAAATGATTTAATTTTGAAATATTTAGATTCAAATATTGTGAAATTCTTGGGATTAGATAGTGTGCAAGGATATGTGTGCACATGCACACTGGAAATGGCACAGGGGAAAATCCACGAATTTGTGAAAAAATATATACAGGGAAAAGAAAACATTTCAAATATAATTTTGAAATGTGAATTATTCTGTCCTCAGACCACATGTATTATTTTGAAAAAATAATAAAAATAAAGAGACAGAAAAATTTTGTCTAAAATAAGGAAGTAAAATTCTTATTTAAAACATTGGAATTTAACTTAGGCCCAGCCAGGTCAAATACAGAAGATATGCCTATGTACATTTTCTGTAAAGCAAGAAATAAAATATATGCACTTATGTACATGTATATTTTCTGTGAGCAGAAAGTGTTAAAGCAAAAAAAAGGGAGACATCAAAATGACATAAAATGTAAATCCAAGTTAGTATGCTTGTGTAGGTAAAAATAGAAAAAGGAGATTTCCAGAAAAGAATAAAAGCATAGATAAAAACTGAGTCACAAATTTAGCATGACTTGAGTAAGTAATTAAAGATAGCATTTTCTAGAAGAGTAAATAAAGAAGAAGAAAAAAGGTACTAACCATAATGGACTAAGGTGGCCGGGGTATTAAGGAGGAAAATGTGAAAATGCAAAAATGAAAAATGCATGAAGATGGTCAGGTTAGAAATGGAATTTTGTCTTGCCAAAACCCTAGTGGAAAAAGCATATAAATAAACAGCTTTGTCCTGGAGACCATTTTACCCCGAATTACTCAAAAATAATATAAGAAAGAAATATTTAAAAAGGGAAGAGAAACACACATACATAAGGAATTTCTGGATCAAGAGAAGGAAGAACTTAGGTGAGTAACCTCACTAGATTCATGGCATTAAGACCTGAGACGAGGCAGCCACTTTTTATATTGCCATTTACATATTGCTGGTTCCGATGTATATGATTTTATCAATGCTCTTTGGATGTTTCTTTTTGGATCTGATATGATTTTATTATGGATGTTTTTGGGTGATTTTTGTCTTGTTGAGATGTTTGCCTTTGGACGTGCAACATATTGTTTCATTTTTCTCAGAAATGTTAAGGCCCAGAATTTTAAATGTATGGAGAGGATATTCTCAACTGTTATAAATTTATGGCATGGGAAATCTTATCAAGAAAAATGTTATGAGCTGCATTATACTTTGTGTAAGTGCCTAGGCTTGAAAAAAAATTAAGGGTGCAATAGAAATTTTCTAGGTGCTGAGCCCTTAATCAAATAAAAAAAGAACTTACAAGCTAAAATTATGTTTAAGCCAGATCATGAATCTGATTCAATCATAGAGGCTTGCAGATCAATATAACATGACATGCCTCTTTTACAGTTGAAAATATTCTTATATTTTACTGAGATCAAGACATAATGTCCACATTTTTGGAGATAACCATCTACTTAATTTCTGTGAAAATTATGCAAAAAAAGAAGTTATGGGTGTTTCCATGTTTGCAGTGACATGTTCACTTAGCTAATTGGTAATAGGATTTAAATCAATGCACCAGTATATAAACTAGGGAAGGGAAGGCCAAGAAGGCTGCTGGAATGCTTGTTATATTTGATGTATGAAAGTTGACATATGGCTTGTTTAAGCCCTGAGATTTTTGTGTAATGATGTGAATTAGTTCATTACAATATGTCCCTGTGATTCCTTGATATCAGATAAGGCAGGAATTTAAATTGAATTATACAACCTGTACATGAAGAGATAGAAATATGAATATTTCTTAGGTAGGTTGGTGTGTAACCATGATTGTTCCAGTGAATGCACATGTTGCAGATTTATATTT
Organism: Allium cepa; assembly: GCA_030765085.1. Classification (NCBI taxonomy): domain Eukaryota; kingdom Viridiplantae; phylum Streptophyta; class Magnoliopsida; order Asparagales; family Amaryllidaceae; genus Allium; species Allium cepa. The sequence goes on from CM060942.1 coordinate 364,654,690, forward strand.
ATTATTGTAAGATTATGTATGCATGTATGGGAATGATAGATAAAGTTATCATACCTGAGTCATTTTATTTACACAATGATAAAATAAGTGATTGCAGAAATTTGTTCAAATAACAAGTCACTACACTTATATTCTCAGTTGTTTAATATCATGAATATATTGATGTTGCTCACACCACATCATAGATCTGTCCCTTATTTGCTGATGGCATATGGGGGTGTCTCATTTTAAAATGAAACGGCCACTAATGTTATTGCAGGGAGTACCAAGCTTAATTAAGATGGAAAGGGGTATTGGCTAATGAGAATATGGATGTGCATGCTTGCAAATTTTAATAAGAGCCTAAGATGTTATTATCTGCATGTATTCATGAGATAGTCATGTTTGAACTTGATGATATGTAATGAACTTGCTGTTGTTAACGCTAAAATGTCAACGCTAACACCCCGGTGTGTAAAGTGTAGTTGTGAAAGCACCACCCGATAGATCGGGAAAGAATTACAAGCAAGTAATAGCAGAAAAGCAGTAAACAACAACGATTTTATAGTGGTTCGGCTTAAGGGTATAGCCTACGTCCACACTAAGTACTTTTATTAATAATCCCGTTACAAACTGATACAATTCTTCTCAAGTACAATATACTTCAAGTTACAAGTGATTTGGAACAAGTCTTAAGCTTCAATGTCGATTAAAGTTCTTAGATTCATGTTGAAGATGTGTGGTTTCTTCGTGAATTTCTTTGATGTATTCCTCTAATCTTGGAAGCTCTAAGTGTTGATGAAGTTCTCAATGCAGCAAGGTAACGGTGTGTGAAGAGAATGTGCCAAAAGTCCTTTGAATGTTGGAGATGGGTGCCTATTTATAGAGAGTTCTGATTCTGAAATTTGCCAAGTCCTAAACCGCGGCCGACTCAAGTTAAGACGCAGCCGACTTAAGGTGAGTCGTGACCGGTCTAAGGTCGCCTTCGAGTCAACACCACCTCTTCTCAGTAACATGGCATCGGGCTTATATTAGGTCGTGGACGAGTTAACTTGGTAAGTCGCAAGTCACGGTCTGAACGAGATAACTGGGGAGCTGGATCGGTTGTGACTTGGGTCGGCAACTGTTCTAGGTCGCCAGCTTGGTAGGGCCTTAGATCGGTAACTCGGTCAAGTCACTGAGTCGGTATCTTCTGAGTCTTAAGCCAGTACCCACGTTAGGTCGGTAACTGTTTTAGCTTTGACTCGGTATTTCTCAAGTCGGTATGCCTCTCAATCCTACTAGGTCGGTAACCCTTTGAATCTTAAGTCGGCCTCCCTTGAGTCGCTGTCCCTTCTGAGTCATTAAGTCGGTAACCATTGAGTCACCATTCATCTTAGGTCGGCAATGAGCTAAGGCTGTTGGGTCGGTATTTATGTTGAGTCGGTAGCCTTGTTGAAGTGTTAAGTCGGCATAACCCTTAGGCCTTAGGTCGGCACCCCCTGTTGAGCCTTAGGTCGGCAAGCTTCTAACTGTTAGGTCGGAACCTCTTGATGCACTAGATCGGTGAGTCATGGTCAAGGCGGAGTTAACATTTGCCCCTCGAAGTATACGCCTAAATATTAGGTCGTGTGCTTCGATAGCCCTTGACCCGTCCCCTCTTAGGTCGGTAGGTCGTATGCGACCTAACAGTTAGACCGTACGTGTCGCTCCAAATTTTCCACTGCAGGGTATAAGACATCCATCTTCTTCTTCCTTTTCATTACTTACTCCCTTGCTCAATTCTGCCATTAAAATTTCCCAGAGCTCCTAAAGGCGATTTCACTCTAGTCAATCACTGATAACCTTTGCCATCCATCGTAAGTAAACTTGCTTCCTCCTCAATCCAAGATTACCGTTGATTCATGAATTTTACCAATCAAATTTAAACCGCCTCTTTGTACGATGCTTTATCACGAATCCCGTTATATCTATAGTTGATGATCCTTAGTTAGTTTGATCTGGCTTTAGGCTATCGATGAAATGATGCCGATGGGTTACTGCTTTAGGCGTGGCCAATTTTGATTCGCGTTAGGATTGTAAGGCGTTGGATTCGTGGTGGTTTTGAACCAGTTTATGGGATGATCCGGTAGTATGAACGAGATGAAGGTTTTTTGGTTGAGGGAGTGGCTAACGGGTTAACGGGTTGAGTGGGGCGAGGTATTGATTTAGATGCGACCCGGTGATTTGAAGTGACTTAGCTTTTGGCCGACCCAATCCTTAAATCATGGCCGTGTTAGCACTTGGGGGAAGTCTGCCAACCTATTCTTCTGCCGATTTATGCCTTATACCGTGGCCGAGTTAATCCTTGGGGGAACCTGCCGATTTAACCTTCTACTGATTTAACCTTGAACTGCAGCCAAGTTAACCCCTAAGTCGTGACCGAGCTAAGCCCTTAAACCGTGACCGAGCTAAGCCCTTAAACCGCCGCCGAGTTAACACTTAAGCTTTGGGCATGCTGACTTTTTGAGAGCATAGATCCACTTTGAGTTTCTAACTTGAACTGCCAAACTAAGTTGCCTAAATTTTGAACTGCCCCAACTTTAAATTTGCTTGAATTTCAGTGATTATTTCACAGATCGCATTAACTTATAAGCTGCTAACCTGCTGAAAATAACAAACAAAGAAAACCAAGGCGAAAATACTGCCATTGACTGCCCATGTCAGATGACAGATTAGTCAAGACAAGACAAGCAACTTAATTACACTGCATGAAATGTTTGTGAATCAATCAATTAAAGTTAAACATTAATGCAAAGTATCAATAATCTGAACTGATTTATCTGCATCAACATCTTACTTGCATATTTAGGCTTAAAACAATAGTCCCTGAATTTCATAACTAACGAATGCTTGCTAGTTTTCATTCCAGTTATATTTGTTCACTGCTTGATTGATTTTACACAACACTTCACACACTTTAGGAAACGTGCACCTTCATGTTTGAATACCCAGTTGTTTATGTAGAATGACTTCCCACCGAGAAGAAGAAGTGGTAACTCAAGAGGAAGAAACTTTTCCGATAGCTGTTCCCATAGAGAATCCTTCGGAGAGAACCCCGACTATTCTAACTTCGAGAGCGTTTGTCCAGCTGCGCACTCAATTTGGCTTTGCTGAAAGTGATGTCCTTCTCCCTGGGCCAAGTGATACTGCTGACAATCCTCCCTATGGCTTTGTTGCAGTCAATCGCCAAATGTGCTTAAGTGGGGCGATTCCTCCTTTTAACGACTTCCTTCGAACTCTTCTCCTTCGGTTGACAATCTCTCCGTTTCAACTTCATCCCAATGGCTATGCCATCTTGACGGGGTTATGTGTTTTGTTTAGAAGAACCCTTGATCGCCTACCGAGTTTTGAAGAAATTCGTTATCTGTGCTCGTTTGCAAAGAGTAAAGATCATCCTTCCCTTATTATTGTGAGAAGTGCCAGAAACCGCAAGCTCATTTCCGATCTTACTGAAAGCGTTCATGGATTTTTGAACCAGTTTTTCTTTGCCCGCTGTCCCTCAGGCTTTTATGCCATCTGGAGAGTAGGAAGTAAGATTAGTGTTTCTATTTCCTCCGTTTTGAAACTTTTTCGAGATCCGAACTTTCAGTTGCTAATTTCATTCTTTGTTCCTTTCAGCACTTCCTCTCCCCTCTAGAGACCCAATTCACAAGCAAGTTTTTGAGAGGTTGAGTGTCGTGGCCACAGAAGAGAGGAGCATAAAATTTCTGTTGAGGGATGAATTTTTACATCAACATGGGCTTCTACACACTTCTCGCTCTATGCATGCTCATGAAGTTCCAACGGAAGTCCCCGATTCTCCGACAAAGACTCCTGAATCTTCGCTGGTGAAGTGCTCCACTTCTGTTGATGTTGCGGGGCCATCTGGTAAACTTGCCCCGGTTATTGAGGAAGAAGAGCCTCAGGGATCCTCTCACCATTCACAAGAATCTGGTGAAAAGGCTAAGAAATCCAGTCCTGTCAAGCAAAGCAGGGACGATACCTTCGAAGGATTGAGCGACCTCTTCGCTACTTCACAAGAGATCTTCAAAGATGACCCTACTACTGCCGGGATTTCTTCTTCAGTAGTTGAAGCTACTTCTATTTTGCAACAGCCGTCGTCGACTCAAGAGTTGACGTTAACTATTACACCCACAACCACTCCCCAAATAAAGAGTGGTTCGTAGATTAATGCGCGTAGTTTGCACAACACACACACTTAGAATTTCTCATCACTTCTATGCACTTATCTTCCTGCACTTTAAAGATTTCTAAAGCTTATTATTTTAATTCCAGATTCTCCTATGGGGCACAGCGGCTCGTACTATGACGATTTCCAGCGCTACGGGAGGCGTAGCCAGTATGATTACAGGCGTTACCTTCCTTCTTACAGAGAGTCGGATGAAGAGAGGGCTGCCCGAAAGGCTCATGAAAGGAGGACTGAAGAAGAACATCGTGAAAGAAGGGAGAGAGAAGAGCGCCATGATTCTTGGCAAAAAGGCGATGACTCTCACAAGAGAAAATCTCATGACGATCGAGGAAAAGGTCACATGAGTGAAGACTTAAGCAAACGAGCCCGTCACAGTGAAAAGCAGGCCTCTACTACTCCTGAGAAAGTTACAATTCCTGCCTCACTCGACATTCCTTCTGACTCTCCCGCTCTTGGGAAATCAGATATTCAAACGATAATTAGCAGGCCCAAATTTCAAGTTGGACCGGGTCCAGCCACTCTGCAGAGCCGATTTCCTCAATGGTGCCTTAAGGGGGTGAGGTTCGACCTAGACTTGGTCCCCATCGACAAGTCTGCTATGTTGCGCAATCTTGATGCCGTCAAGCTCGATATCGAGAGGATGTCAAACTGGCAGAAGCTTGTCGATGAGCTTCAAAGAGTTAACCGTGCCAACATAGAGGCCATGCTTACTATGGAAAACGATAAGGCCGAATGGCAAAAGGTCGTTGAGCAACACGACACCGAGATGAGGAACATTGCTTCTTACAATGAGGAGCTTGAAGCAAAAGTCAAGGAATTGAAACATGAGCTTGCTGCTTCCTCTACTTCCTATTCTCAAAAAGAAGAAGTGCTCCTGAAACAAGTGAGAGACGCTCACGCTAGCCAAAGGGATGCCGAAGACAGGCTAGAAGTACAAAAAAGAATCAGCGAAGGCTATGCTACTGATATTGCTGAGCTCCGAAAGAAAAACAACTCCCAGGAGGCGGAGATACAAATGCTTAAGCTTCAGCTTGCCAAAACTGAAAGGGAGCGTGATGAGGCTGTCGCCGGCAGAATCGCAGCTGAAGAATCTCATAAGGCGACTAAAAACAGCATCAGCTCAACATTATTCGACTTCTACTTGCACAGCGTCTTGGGGCGTGGAAGCCTTGCCTTTCTAGGCCCCAAGTATGAAATCACACTGGCTGAAGTTTGGGAGACAGCACTTGATATGCTCGGTGGTAAAGGTGCTGGATATGCTGAGTCAGCCCTTGAAGAGCATTATCTTGATGACGAAGCCCGTGCCGCTCTTGCCAAGGGTAAGGAGCAGCTTGCCAGAGCGCGGGCCGGGATGGCGGAAGAAGAGCGTTCTGAAAAAGAAGTACCGCCTACCATCTCCGAACGTCCTCTAGTTTCTCCCGAGGTGGACATTACAGGCCCTAGTGCTCATTTGCCGCCTCCTACAAGAACTGGGGTAATCACCCCTACTGATGAAGAGGCTTTGGAGGACATTGGGGCTCAGAATTATGAGATTGAACTGACAAAGCCAATATCTTCAGGTAATTTCGACATTGGTCCGATTCAGGTGGACTGCCTGCTTATTCCTCAAAAATTTGATGAGCTTCTCGATTACCTCCTGAATCTCGATGAACCCATATCTCCCTTCTTTCGGGAAGATACTAACATTTTCAATTTTTCTTCTTCTGCAGTTGAAACAACAAGTGCCGTGCAGACTTCGCCTTCTCTGGTTATTCCTCGTCCATCTCTTCAGGTGACTCCTCCTTCTGCTTCACAACCTGGGTCACAAGAGGAGAAAATTGAGGCTCTTCATGGTTTGGATGACCCTGTTGCCTCGCAGGAGAAAAAAGATGAGGTACTCGAAGGAGGCGAGATCTCTCCGGAGCGGACTCCTTCTGACGACGTAGTTTTGTCCGCTCTCGTTACTCCGGGGAGTGAGTCTTCTTCGCAGAGAAGAAAGAAGCTTGGGACATCGAAGAGGGGGGGGAAGAAAATTATCACCACTGAAGAGGAACCGGAAATTGCGCCAGTTGCACCTCCCTCCCCTTCTTCCCTCATGCCTTCAGACCAACCTGGCAGACCCGAAAAGTTAACCACTCGGCCGGGTAAAGGGTCTAAAGGCGGCAAGAAGAAATGAAGAGTTGAGCTTTTTGATTCCTTTTTTGTGTAATGGTCGGATGTTGTGCAGGCACCGGCCCCTGCTTCTTATTTTGAAACCAGTATCTGCAATATCTGCAATTGAATAAAATGATTCTTTATTTGTACATACTTCTGTTTGAATTTGAGTATGCATTTATTATTCATTTTTGCACAAGTTTATTTATATGATATTGCAGCGGGCTTATGGTATGTTGTTTGAGTATTACTTTACTGATGCAGCTATACTATTATACCATGTTGCCCCCATACCTTAGGCTTGCTGCAATATTTTATACTTCGAGGGGACTTGCACTCTTATTTGCTAAAGAATAATTATTTTATTCTTTAAAGAAAATTTTTGTAGAGTACAACTCCCTTCGTATAAGTTTCTACGCTTTGTCGTTCGAAGAAATCACTTTTTTCTTTTGCTTATGTGCATATTTTACCAAGTGAATTCCTCAATGTGGTAAAGCGGACCTCTGAAGGGTACTTTAACTTCTTTTCTCTTTCTTTCTTTTTTTTTTTTGACGATCGTTTCCCATAGTAGGTGAATTACTCTTCCTTTGAAAGTTAAAGTACGCTTTTGATGAGGATTTTTTTATACAAAGTTGTACCTCTGAGGAGGGATTTTTCACGTTTCAACACTTGGAAGTTTTATTTCAATCTTGGTGAAACGTGTACCTCCAAAGAGTTGTGCCTTTGAAGAAAGCCTTTTCACGTTTCAACACTTGGAAGTTTTATTTCAATCTTGGTGAAACGTGGGCTTCCGAAGAGGTCTTTCTTCTGAATTGTGTCCCCGGGAGGGGGTTGTACCTCTAAGGAGGGATTTTTTCACGTTTCAACACTTGGAAGTTTTATTTCAATCTTGGTGAAACGTGTACCTCCAAAGAGTTGTGCCTTCGAAGAAAGCCTTTTCACGTTTCAACACTTGGAAGTTTTATTTCAATCTCGGTGAAACATGGGCTTTCAGGAAGGTCTTTATTTTGTTTTTGCATTTCAACTTTGGTGAAGTGAAATTCCGAAGAGCGGTTGTTACACTTCAACTCCTGGCGAAATGTGCCTCCGAAGAGGGCTTTTATTTTGTTTACATTTCAACTCTGGTGAAGTGAAATCCCGAAGAGCGGTCATAACACTTCAACTCCTGGTGAAATGGGCCTCCGAAGAGGGCTTTTATTTTTTTGGCATTTCAACTCTGGTGAAGTGAAATCCCGAAGAGCGGTCATAACACTTCAACTCCTGGTGAAATGTGCCTCAGAGAGGGTTTTCATCGCCTGGAAGTTACTCTCTCATGGTTGGAGGGTCATGACTCCTCCAATCTTTTTTGTTGAGTAGAGAACTTTCTTTTTTGTGGCGTATGACCCATTAGAGGTCTTTTATCCTCCGAAGAGTTGCGCCTCCGAAGAGGACTTGTGCTGCTGATGGTAGCTTTGGTTGTTCCTCTGTTCACTTGCTTATGCCTTTTCAGCGATCCTCCTCTTTTTTTTTTCTTTTCAAGTTTTCATTCCCCCTTTCTCGCAAGTGGCTTGTTTAATCCAAGGAAGCGTACTTCATTGTCAGGCAAGTTCGTGAGAACGGGCACTAGCTTCCTAATTGGATGTTTGTTCGTTCAAACAATCTCAATTTATTAGCAAGGGCTCGTTTCTATCGAAATCATAAGCCGTTTAATTGAAGTATTTCCTATCTAGGATTTGAATTCGGGGCCTTTATGACTTGAAATTTGTTTGTTGAATGATGGTGAGAATCACTCGGTCTTATTATGCGCAAGTTTTATTTCCATTGTCTGCAAAAATTTAAATCGACATTTCAGCAATACATTTTATGTATTTTTATATCGAAAACAAAGCAAACATATAATAATAATAAGGAACACAAGATTTATAGTGGTTCGGCCAGAAATTTGGGCCTACATCCACTTCATATTCTTTCATTATTTACTTGCATCAGTTTCACAATTGCTTTCAATTACAAGAATCATACATTCATAATTCTTTTTACAATGTTTCAACAAAATTTTCAAGTAAAGTATGGACGCAAATGGTTGCTGTTCCATGCCCTTGGAATTTGATCTCCATCAACAGTGGTGAGCTTGAATGTGCCGTCAAGAAGCTTCTGACCTATTACATACGGTCCTTCCCAATTTGGCCCAAACACACCTGTCGCGGTCATAATTCTTTTCAGGACTAGATCTCCAATTTCAAAGCTGCGTTGACGAACTTTGGAATTGAAATGTCTGGCTATCCTTTGCTGATGAGCTGCAACTCTGAGGTTAGCTTCATCTCTTTTTTCATCAAGGAGATCCAGCGCTTCGAGTTGTAGCTTCTCATTTTCTGCTTGATTGAAATGGATTCTTCTGTGTGAAGGGACCTCTGTTTCAACCGGGATCATTGCTTCCGATCCGTATGCTAACGAAAAAGGAGTATGCCCAGTTGCAGTTTTGTGAGTAGTTCTGTATGCCCATAGTGCAAGTGGTAGTTTATCGACCCAACCACCTTTTGCTCTTTCGAGTTGCTTTTTGATGGTTGATTTGATGATCTTGTTTACTGCTTCCACTTGCCTGTTTGCCTGCGGATGAGCCACTGCTGAAAAGCTTTTCTGAATTTTGAATCGCTTGCAAAAATCCTGGAATTCTTCGCTTTCAAACTGAGTACCATTGTCTGTGATTATTTTCTGAGGCACACCGTATCTGCAAATGATATTCTTGGTTACAAAGCTTATCATTTTCTTAGAAGTGATAATAGCCAATGGTTCAGCTTCAGCCCATTTAGTAAAGTAATCAACTGCAACAATAGCATATTTAATCCCTGATTTAGCAGTTGGTAGCGGCCCAATGAGATCCATTCCCCAAATTGCAAATGGCCATGGACTGACCATCTGTGTGAGTTCGGTAGAAGGCGCTCTAGGAATTTTGGCAAATCTTTGGCATTTGTCACATTTTCGGGAGTAATCTGCAGCATCTCGATTAATTTCTGGCCAAAAATATCCGTATCGGAGAATTTTCTTTGCTAATGTTTGACCACCTGAATGATCACCACATTCTCCTCCATGCACCTCAGCTAGGATTGTTTTGGACACTTCCCGGGATACACATCGAAGCAATGGCATTGAGAATCCCCGTCTGTACAATCGGCCATCCTGAATTACATAGCGAGAGGCTTTCCTTAGTAGCTTTCGTCTTTCTATCGGATTTTCTGGCAGAGAACCTCTGAGTAGGTAGTCCAGTATTGGAGTCATCCATGACTCTTGTTCTTGAGATACATTCATAATCCAGTCTATATCCATCTCGTCTATACTTGGTGCTGAAAGGACTTCTACAGGGACCAATCCCAATAGTTGAGCTTCACCAGAACTTGAATACTTTGCGAGGGAATCTGCCTTCATATTCTCTTCCCGAGGAATGTGGCTTATGGAATAGTGATCGAGTTCACATAGGAGCTCCCAAGCCTTTGACAAGTAGGAAGGCAGGTTTCCACCTTTTGTTTGAAATTCCTTCTTGACTTGGCATACAATAAGCTGAGAATCACTGAAGATTTGTAATGCTCGAATGTTTAGCTCTTTAGCGATTTTCAAACCTGCAATAAGAGCTTCATATTCTGCTTCATTGTTTGTTGAAGGAAATTCCAATCTTAATGCATAACATAATGATCGACCTTCAGGAGTTTCAAGTACCACTCCGACTCCAGAACAGTAGTCATTTCTTGCGCCATCAACATACATCTTCCACTGGATTGGGGAATCGTTGATCGTTTCGTCCTCACCATTATCTTTCTCTGTGAATTCTGCAATGAAATCAGCTAAAGCTTGTCCGTTGATTGCTTTTCGGGGGTGATAGGTGATGTCATATTGACTGAGTTCAATGTTCCATTTTAGAAGGCGACCCGAAGTTTCAGGGCGAAATAGGACTTGCTTTAGAGGTTGATCAGTGAGTACTTTGATAGGATGAGCTTGGAAATATTGCCTCAGTTTCCTTGATGCAACTAGTAGGCAATAGGCGAGTTTTTCCAACTTGGAGTAATTCAGCTCTGCCCCAGTGAGTCTTTTGCTGATATAGTAAACCGGATGTTGAATCCTTTTGTCTTCCCGTATCAGCGCTGCACTTAGAGCATGAGATGATACTGCCAAGTATATAAGAAGATCCTCACCATTGCCTGGCCTAGAAAGTATTGGAGGCGTTTCCATATGACGGATCAACTCATCGAAGGCTTTTTGGCATCCGGAAGTCCATTCAAAATTCTTCTTTCCTTTCTTCAGGGCGTCAAAGAATGGGATGCATTTATCAGTGGCTTTGGAAATGAACCGACTCAGGGCGGCGACCTTTCCGTTGAGACTCTGCAATTCCTTCTTCGTTCTAGGAGCTTTAACTTTTTTCAAGGCAGTAATTTGAGCTGGACTAGCCTCAATGCCCCTAGCACTGACGATGAAACCTAAGAACTTTCCGGACTCGACCCCAAATGTACATTTCAGAGGGTTAAGTTTCATTCTGTATTTCCGAAGGACTGCGAACATTTCTGCTAAGTGTTCAATGTGATCTGCTGCTTTCCTGGACTTCACTAACATGTCGTCGACGTAGACTTCCATAGTTTTGCCCAATTGCGGTTTGAACATAGCATTAACAAGTCTTTGGTAGGTTGCCCCTGCATTTTTCAATCCGAAGGGCATAACTCTGTAGCAATAAAGTCCAACATCTGTGATAAAGCTTGTATCCTCCTGATCCGGCTCGTGCATCATGATTTGGTTATAACCGGAGTAGGCATCCATGAAAGATAACAATTCATGTCCCGCAGTTCCGTCTACCAGTTGATCGATCCTGGGTAACGGGAAGCAATCTTTGGGGCAAGCCTTGTTTAGATCGGAAAAATCGATGCACACTCTCCATTTTCCATTAGCTTTCTTGACCAGCACAGGATTTGAAACCCAATTCGGATATGTAGATTCTTTGATGAAGTTATTTTCCATGAGTCGATCGACTTCTTCTTTTAATGCTGCTGACCTTTCTGGACCTTGGGTTCTTCTTTTCTGTTTAACTGGCGTAAACTTTGGGTCAATATTCAGAGCGTGTACTGCAACTTCTGGAGATATTCCACACATATCGGCGTGAGTCCAAGCAAAGACATCCAGATTTTCTTTCAGGAAAGATATCAAGACATTCTGAATTGACACATTAAGCTGTGAACCCACATTCAACACCTTATTTGGGTCCTTCGGGTCAACAGGTACCGGAACTGTCGTTTCCACCGGTACCACTCTATTCTCCCCTGCACTGGCTTTTCTGGGATCCATTTCTCTCCGTGCCCCGCTGTGTTCTCCAGTGCAGGGTCCGCCCCGTAATTGCTACAAGGCTGGTTCTTTGATGCGGACTGGGGTTGCCGCATCCTTCCCCATTTCTCTTTTTCTTGACTCTCGCAGCTCTGTCAAATAGCACTCTCGCGCAGCATTTAGATCCCCTTTTATAACTCCTACTCCATTGTCAGTAGGGAATTTAATAGTGAGGCACCACGGGGCTAGGATAGCTTTGAATGCTGCGAGTGTTGGACGGCCAAGAAAAGCATTATAAGCAGAAAACTCATCGACAATCACAAATGTTTGCTTGCGGACCACTTTCCTTTCTGCTTCCCCAAGTTCTACAAGCAGATCGATGGTCCCAATTGGTTGTTTTGGCTTCCCAATGAAGCCAGCGATCTTTTGTGATGAGGCTTGTACGTCGATCATAGGGATTTTCATCTGGTCAAATGTCTTCTTGAAGAGGATATTACATGATGCTCCACAGTCGATGAGGACTCTTCTGACAATGGCCGGCCCAATACCAGCCGAGATGACCAAGGGATCTAGGGTAGGAGCTTCTATACCTGTGGAATCTCTGGCTCTGAAAACAATATCATCGCTGAAAGTTTTCTGTTGTTTCAGGGGCGTAGTGTCTTCTAAAACAAAGACGTCTTCTTCGGCTGGAGTATATTTCAAAGCCCTGGAATATCTCTCCATCTCACCCCAGCTCTTGCCAGCTGGGTGAGGCCCTCCTGTAATGACATTGATAACGGGCCTTCCAGATTCATGTCCCGTAGCTTTCTCACCCGTCCTGGGCTGATGAACAGGAACCTGTTGCCCCTGACTTGACGATGCAGGATTGTTGCTATTCTTCTTCACAAATTGTTGCAGTTTGTTCTCTCTTAGCAACTCTTCAATCAGATTTTTCAACTGACGGCATTCATCAGTTTCATGACCGGGTTGATTGTGGAAGCGACAGAATTTCCCACTCTATATGGCTTTTTTCCCGGTCCTCAAAGGGATAGGTTTAGGGAAATCGACGGAATCTTTAGTGGCAAGGTAGATGTGCTCCGGCGTATGTGATAATGGAGTATACTCTGATGTCTTGAAGGATCGGGGCTTCTTCAGATTACCCTGTTTCTCCCCATTATTATTCTCCCTTTTTTGCCCCACCAATTCATTCTTGCGTGGAGCGACGGTGTTGTCTTCTGCTTTCTCCAACACTGTCTTTACTGGCAAAGGACGACTTTCCAAGCGAATGAATTCATCTGCTTTTTTGTAGAACTTTTCGAGGGAGGTTGGCTCTTTCATATTCAACCATTTCCCAAATTCGCTTGACTTATCAATAGCTCTCATCAGATAAGTCAATATCATTCGTGGTTCAGCATTGTCCACCTCGGCCAGCGCTATATTAAAGCGGTTCAAGAAAGATCTGACAGACTCACCAGGATTCTGCTCTAAACTCGATAGTGACATAATGTCCTTGGCCTTCGAAGCATATAGTCTAAACTGCTCCTTGAATTTTCTGGTCAAGTCTGAAAACTGATCGATAGATCGAACTGGCAACTTGGTGAACCATAGTAGAGCCACACCTTCCAGGTATACGGGGAAATATCGACACTTTATTTCGTCGAAGGCCCTGGCACCTGTCATGTGCCAATCATATTTATACAAGAACTCATTCGGATCACTTGTCCCTTTGTAAGCTGGAATAGTCGGAGGGACAAACTTCCTTGGAAATTCCGCCTTCAAGATTTTTTCAGTGAACGGAGTTTTACTTGGAGCGAAACCCCATTCCTTCTCATCTTCAACCCTTTGCATACTTTCTTTCATGATCTGCCGGACCATTCCAGAAAGATATTCCTCATCATGCCGAGTTCTAGATCCACCAGCCTCAGGAACTGCCTGCTCAAAGGGACTAGTAGCCCTTTCAGGAGCATTCCTCTCACTAACATCATGAATGTTGCCAACATAGTTCCTTTCATTACCAGCTGGTTGATTGTTTGCCCCAAGTAAATCGTTCAACTTATTCAGAATCAGAGCATTCTGGGCACTTTGAGCCTCTAATTGTGCATTTTGGGCGTTTATCTGCTGGTTTAGCCCTAGAATCACAGCATCCAACTCCGCTTTCGTAACTCCAACAGACGGAGTGGGTTGATTAGGTACAGGGGAAGCGGAGGTTCCCTCTTGAAGGTTTCCAGATCTGACAGATCTACTTTTCCTTCCAGGAGCCATAATCTCAGATATACTTCTGGTTTTTAAGGAAATTCTTTCTTCAAATCTCTGTGAAGCAATGATGACAGTTTTCCTGAGTTCAATTCTCAGTGAAAGCACCAAAAATGTTAACGCTAAAATGTGAATGCTAACACCCCGGTGTGTAAAGTGTAGTTGTGAAAGCACCACCCGATAGATCGGGAAAGAATTACAAGCAAGTAATAGCAGAAAAGCAGTAAACAACAACGATTTTATAGTGGTTCGGCTTAAGGGTATAGCCTACGTCCACTCTAAGTACTTTTATTAATAATCCCGTTACAAACTGATACAATTCTTCTCAAGTACAATATACTTCAAGTTACAAGTGATTTGGAACAAGTCTTAAGCTTCAATGTCGATTAAAGTTCTTAGATTCATGTTGAAGATGTGTGGTTTCTTCGTGAATTTCTTTGATGTATTCCTCTAATCTTGGAAGCTCTAAGTGTTGATGAAGTTCTCAATGCAGCAAGGTAACGGTGTGTGAAGAGAATGTGCCAAAAGTCCTTTGAATGTTGGAGATGGGTGCCTATTTATAGAGAGTTCTGATTCTGAAATTTGCCAAGTCCTAAACCGCGGCCGACTCAAGTTAAGAGCAGCCGACTTAAGGTGAGTCGTGACCGGTCTAAGGTCGCCTCCGAGTCAACACCACCTCTTCTCAGTAACATGGCATCGGGCTTATATTAGGTCGTGGACGAGTTAACTTGGTAAGTCGCAAGTCACGGTCTGAACGAGATAACTGGTGAGCTGGATCGGTTGTGACTTGGGTCGGCAACTGTTCTAGGTCGCCAGCTTGGTAGGGCCTTAGATCGGTAACTCGGTCAAGTCACTGAGTCGGTATCTTCTGAGTCTTAAGCCAGTACCCATGTTAGGTCGGTAACTGTTTTAGCTTTGACTCGGTATTTCTCAAGTCGGTATGTCTCTCAATCCTACTAGGTCGGTAACCCTTTGAATCTTAAGTCGGCCTCCCTTGAGTCGCTGTCCCTTCTGAGTCATTAAGTCGGTAACCATTGAGTCACCATTCATCTTAGGTCGGCAATGAGCTAAGGCTGTTGGGTCGGTATTTATGTTGAGTCGGTAGCCTTGTTGAAGTGTTAAGTCGGCATAACCCTTAGGCCTTAGGTCGGCACCCCCTATTGAGCCTTAGGTCGGCAAGCTTCTAACTGTTAGGTCGGAACCTCTTGATGCACTAGATCGGTGAGTCATGGTCAAGGCGGAGTTAACAGCTGTGTTTGATTGAACTAGTTATTCATCTGTTGAATATTGCTATGCATTAAGTCTTTAAAATTAAAAGAAATATCTGGGTTGAAAACAAGAGAAAAAAATATGCTAAGTATTAGATATAAAAGCCTGGAAAAGAAATATACATATATGTATGTGAGCAATTGTTTTGCATAACCTATATTATGTATTATTCAATTCTTGAGATATAGCAATAGCTCTGTGTTTATAGAATAAAATCTGGATTTAACTAGAGGTAAACTCATAAATATTTAAGTCCTTTCTACTATAATACTTTGTAAATAAGTTTAAGTCCTCTTTCTGAATCATCTTGAGAAAAGTAAATCTTTTGCCAGGCTTCAGATATAATGCTATTGCTTTGAACAAGGGTCTGTTAGACACAAGACACATGGGTTAACCAGCTTCAAATGAGTGAAGTTTTGGTTGATTATATTTGATGGTATTCTGAATGTAAAATACATTTCAAAAAGCTTTAGTTTATATTAGCAATTGTTTCACCACAACCAACTTTTAAAAGCCATAACAGACATGTAATCTGGACAGGTTTGCACTATCAAACCTGGAAGCACACATTGTTCTTTAAATATTTTTAAGTTCAAATTCTTCTCACAGCAAATCTTACGCAAATACACAGCTCACAATGTGTCATATAGGCTAAGATTGAAATAAACAAGCCATATAGATTGAATCAAAATAAGAAGATTCCTAAAAAATACATAAGTGGAAAATTGATAAGTGAATATATCATTTTCTAGTTTTAGCCAAATATTAATATATTTGAACTATATAAAAAAAATAAGAATCCCAAGTACTTTGAGGTTTATCTGCTAAGATAAATTGACGGCAAAATTATAAATTAGAATGACCAAATCCATATGAATTAAAATTAAATATGCACAGGATTTACTAATATATTACAAATGTTCAAAAGAGTATGGTATTTAACTGTGGACAGATTCATTTAAATCCAAAAATCAAACAGCATGCTCTTGTTTGACAAATGGAATTAAAAACATACTCCGACTTTAAACAAGAGGAACATATACATCGTCATATATATATGTGTATATCTTTTAGGAATAAACTGATATATTTATATTGGTAGAAAATTTGAATCGTAGGTGAATTGTTTGAAAAAAAATGACTCTGAGAGTTCAAAGGAAGTTTAAATTAAACATAGAGGTGAGAATGGATATTTATATATATGGGCATACAAATTAAACGTGTATGTGTATGTAAAAAAAAAATCCTTGAGAAATTAAGGTGGAAATTGTGAGGGTCATTTCATTAATTTTTTTTACTGTATTATCCTGATTCAGCAGTTTTTAAAACAGTTTCTTTTTAATCATCAATTTAATACTTAATTCATGTTTAAATAAAACTACTGTATTGAAGATTCTAACTTAACAATGATTTGTTAAGTAAAATTTGAAATTTCTAGCTTAAATTTACTCTTTATTTGAAGTTACAGAGAAGCATCAGTAATATTTTTAAACATGCACAGTTACATTATAACATGTAAACAAAGATTTTACAAAAATAGGTACATGCAAGCATCAACAGATCTAACATTCACATGCAAACATTTTTTTACTTAAATTTTCCGATTTTAAAATTTACTCACCTGTTTGTTAGTTAAGCAGAGACTAAAAATTCTGGAAAAAGAAAGGACTGCAGTTCTTTAACTTGATGGTGTTGCTTCAATCCTTAAATCAATCAGCACTTAATGGAAGAAATTTGAATTTTCTTTAAGAAATTTGAATCTTCAAGAAACCTTGATTTGCAGATTCCTAATGTATATTTGTATGCATATTTTCTCTATAATTTGCTTTACATATTGAAGTTTTAGAAATGAGGCTAGAATGTTTAATGAATTATGGTTAAAGTGAAGATTTGAAGAAATTTTCAAATTTGTTAATTGAGGCTTGCTTCTTTTTTTTTCTCTTTAGAAAATTAGAATGAGAAAATTTAGATGAAGCATAAGAAGTGGTTTTTATAAAAATAGTTCTGTTTTATAAAAATTTAAAGAAAATAAATTAAATCTTTGACGCTTGTCATGATACATAATTAACTTCTTAACACATGTTATAAGTGTGTTTTAAATTTTAACAAGTGTAAATTTCATGAAAAAGGAAATTTTAAAGTATTTTTATTAATTGATTTTCTTATTTTAAATCCATTTTTAATTCATATGAAATCAAATCTTCTTAAAGAAATAAATATAAATCAAATGTTATATCCTAAATAAAATCATGAAAATACCCTTTTAAAATCAAAGTAAAATTTAGAACATAATTAACCTATTTTGAATCTTTTAATTTAACAATTCAAATTCAAATTAAAATTTCAAATTCAAAAATCAAATTTTATATGAATACGATTTTAACGCATCTATTTCCCTTCTTTGTATATATTAATTTCAGTTAAAATCAACGTATATTTATAATTCATTTATTGTAATTGTTTAAAATAACAAATTTATCAATTTAATTTAATTATTACAAAGATTATCATATTTAAATTGGGTTTGAAACTCTGAAATATCACAATCACCAGCCAAAGCCCCGACCATTATGAGACAGTAGATCGCCAGAAATTGCCAAAATTATGAAATCTCGACAATCATAACCTGCTCCTCAATCCTCGGTCTAAAAATTATAATTCTTGCTTTAAATATCATGTTAAGGTATAAGAATTCAGATTATAAAATTGAATTCGTGAATTAAAAAGTTTAAATTTAGACTTATCTTAAGTTTGCTCGGTTATTTTTGGTTTCCAAGGGACAGTGCTAAGTTGTTTTGACTTGGATGAATTGTTAAAACTTGTTCATGATCAAACAAACAATCTTTGTTTATATTCCAAGTGCTAGTAGTTAATAGATCAAGAGAAAAGAATTTATTTGCACATTTGGGTCTAATAGAAAAAAAGAACAGAGATATCAGGTACGCATACATTTACACATCTACATATATACACAGAAACAGATTTCTAACATACACATCTTCCAGAGATTTATATGCAACTAATCCTGATACTTAAATTTTAAAAGGTGAATGTTACTCACTTTGATTATGAAATGAACAGAGTACTTCTTTTGAACCAGGATTTGAATTCCTAGCTGAATCCTTTCTCTTGATCTCTGGCTTATATGAATTTGTATTGTTGTTCAAAGCTGAATTTTTTTTAAATTAGAGATGATGCTTCCTTCAGATGGTACTCAGTCTTGATGGACGAATAGAAATGGGAAATTGATATAAATAAAAGAGCTGTACATGTGATTATATTTTTGTTTGTACAAAAGGGTGACATTATTTTGTTCTGTACAATATAAGATCAGAGATATTTCTTTGCTTGTTTGACTAAGCTGATACTTCTCTTAACTTTGGTGGCTGAAAATCTTGCTTTGGTGGCTAAAGATACTTGTATTAATTTTCTTTGTCTTATTGTCCAAGCCTACATGCTTATCTTTATATATTATTCATACTTGAATATATACATTAGTGTCTTCTTTTGCAAGCATCATAGATATTTATATTTCCTTTCTTTTCTTTTGCTTTGTCTTATTACTTTATAATATAAATAAATTTTTATTTTAATATGTTGTTAGATTTTAGCTAACGTGTTGTTTTATATTTCATAGTTTATCTTATATACATCTGTTTCTATTTCTAGCTTAAATATTTATTTTTAACTTTAATACTTATTGCCTTATTTTACATTTTACATTCAATCATTATATTTAAACAACTTTTAAAATCCATTTCATAAGATTAAATTCAAATATCTTTACATTATTTATAAATCCCAATTGAAATACATTATTAAATTTGCGGTACTAAGATATACTCAAAATTCTATTCTCAATCAACTTATAAAACACATTATTTTTGTTCGAATTTGGAGAAACCCAAATCAATTTTCCAATTAATTTCTCAATATATTTTATTCAAAAATTAAATTAACTATCAATTTAAGCTTAGTAAAAATTCGGGACCGTTATAGATACAGTTATTTATGGTATGGTTGTTTGTTAGAATTGATAATATTCTACTGTTATCGTTTATTGTTAGATTAGTTGTGCTTGGCCAGTTTATGAGCATTTACTGTATTTGTGTATTTATAAGAAAGCTAACTTATTACAACAAGGGTTGAGTAGATATTAATTTATAAAAACATTACATATGAACACCTTGTGAACTAAGTTTCCCATTTTGACTATAAGGCATTCAGTGGTAATGTTAGGTTAAAATTGAATTTAAACAAGTTCTTTATTATAGTGGAAACAAAGATATACAATTGTGAATTGATAAGAAATCAACTACATATAAACATTGTTTATAAATGAAGAGGATTTAAATAGAGAATTTGAAAATTTAAAGCCCGTTGTCTTTGAAAATGTTTTTTAAGATTTTTGGAGAAAATAGTAATAGTATTATTTGAAAGTTAGTATTTGGACAATTAGTTTATGAAAGTGAGATCGTTGTACTTAGTAACATTTAAAAACTATTTGATACCATTTGAAATGACTTTGGTTAAGTCCGAAAGGAATCAATTAGATGTACTGAACTCACTCGTACCGTTTGAAAATAATTCATTTTCGAGTTTCTAACCGTGGGATGCTACAAAATTATTTTGGTAAAATGGATTTTGATTAAGTCCCAAAGTTTGATTTGATATACTAAAAATATACGTATATATATAATTTCAAGAGATTTGAAATGAAAACTAGTGCTTAGCTCTAAAGTTTTCTTGCTAAGTTATTTCATGAACACATGCAACCTATGCATTTGGAAAGTAAAGATGCACATCATGATATGATAAGTGGGTTGGTAGTTTTCATTTGTTAAAATGAAATGGGATTTCGGACAATTTTGTATAGTCGAGAACTTTCGGATGGTTATAGCACTATAATTAAGTGTTTTTGAAATTATAAAGGTTATTCTATATATTAAACTTGCATTGAGAAGGTAGCAAATTAAAACAATTTTTAAACTATTGAACATACTTATTAAGTAAACAAATTTGATGTTTGTATATGCTCTTAGGATATAATGGAGTATTATATGTGTATGAACTTAAGTTATAAAATTTTTATAAACTTAAATTTGTGATTTACGAAATGACTCATAAATAATTCGATATTAAAAAGATATACTAATTGAATAAATGTGATCAAAAAGGAATTCGTGTATTTAAGGAAACACTAGGATAATATGTAAGTTGTACGTGGATCATTTTTTTCGCATGACCGTTCTTGATCAAGTATTCGAGTACATGTTTTCGAGGTGGTTTGACTTGATATAGATTCTTGATATGATCCTTAAGTATTCTATCAATGTAAAAGGCTATGTAAGGAAATGAAGGTTTCTAATCATGGAATCAGATCAAAGTGCACACTAAGAGATCCAGTGATCTATATTAGTTGGAAAGGGAAATCTATGTGATTGAGCAAGTGATCGAAATTGACATTGCATATGGATGGTTCATGTACATCGTACGGGCTTTTGTATATTGGTGTACTACGTTTGTTGACTTCGGTTAAAGTTTAAGGAATGGATCTTTAATTTTTTTTCTAGGGCGGCATGAATAATTGTTTAAGTAATAACCTAAGACTATTGAGCAGAAGGTATGCTTAGTGGATTGATTTTCATCCTTGTGCAATGAGAGGATTTAACTTGAGCAAACCTTGAGAATTATTTGATTAGGATTGTGACACCATTAAGTATTGATGTGTGGTTTTTTCTTTGATTGCTCGAGTTGGAATCTCGAGGGCGAAATATTCAAGTGGGAAGATTATAATGACCCAGAATTTCAAATACTTCATATTTAAATATCTGAACAATTTAAATATTTAAATCTTGGATTAAACTTTTTAATCGTTAGAAGATGTACGGATTTTTTTACATATACGTATTTGCTTAGGAATTAATAAAATGTAATTAAAATATTTTGTCATTTTTGAAATTAAACCTTATGGATGATGTCATGCACGATAAAGGGAGATATTTAGTAAATGAGCAAATAAAGAAAATCCTTAACCCTTAAGCAACTTTGACATAAAGGAGAAGTGATGTGTGTAATTAAGGATATTACGGTTTTGAGGGGCTTTTGATCTTTTTCCATCACATTCCTAAGGCTATATATGGAGGGATACACACTTAGGAAATAAACACAAATAAATACCTAGCCTGAGTTCTAAAATCAATGGCATCTTCATCATGTTTACCTCTTATGCTCTAAAAAGAAATAGTTGCAAATTAAGTCCAAATCACTTCAAACTTTTCATCAAGTCTTAGTAGATATTAGAAAACCATACCCAAGCCAAAAAATAAAGAAGTGGAGCCAAACTCCCATGGGAAGCTATGGCCGTAAACTTTATGGAGTATGGGAGGGAGGAAAAGTAAGGTGAAATAAAGGAAAGGAGGAAGGAAGGAGGTGGTTGCAAGTGGGATTAGGCTTTGGTTCTTGGATCTTGGTTTTGGTTGGATTAAAGGTGAGTTAACACCTCACTTTGAATGGAAAACATAACACATATATGTTATGTTTGATTGTGGTTATGTTGTATGACTTATTGTCAACCTATGTTAAAAACAATGGTTGTAACTTCTTACTTTAAAATTAAGTGGCATATGCGATCCATGTACATGGACTTCAAAAAACTTGGAATGAAATTTAATGGACTTATATGCCATATGACCAGACCTTGAAATAAAGAACACAGGTTGTAGTTGAACATAGGTTGGAATATTACTAGGATTTAGATATAGTGATAGTCACTATAGATGTAGTTGTGAATTGCCTTGTTTTTGGCAATTGCTGTGGAACTTTATAGAGAGATCCTCAGGGATTTCTTACCATGTTTACATAGTTTTTTATGTACGTTTATTGCTATTAAAAGGCTGAATGGTAAAATGTTACGTAATATTTCGAAAACGGGCAAAACATCACTAGTGCAAAACTGCCATGTTTAGACTTTATTTTTGGACTTAATAAGTTTGAAAGGATATTTAGATTTAAGTATTTTTTCATTATTTTTACAAGTGGTTACTAACTATTTTTACAATAATTTGAAAGTGGTTTGAGATATTAATGAACGTATAGTTGTGAATTTTCAAAGGAGAGATATTTGGTTAAAACATGTCATTTTGAAGTATCTAATGTTTTTCAGACTTGTTATTTCCAAGTGATATTTTAAAGTAATGTTTAATACATATTATATGTATTTTGAATTATAAATGTCTTACATAAATATCTTGAAAAATATCTCATATAATATCTTGGAAAATATCTTATGTAATATCCTATTTTAGATTATAAAACAAAAGGTTTAGGAAGGGGTTAGTAATTGCTTAATTGCCAAATGGTTAAATTGTTTAATTACTTATTAGGAAAGTAATTAACTATGCTTAGCACTAATACGTCGACGAAGTAATCTTATCAATCTGTTAGAGTTAAGAGTGATGTCGAGTAGGGATGTGGCAATAGAGCACTAGCCTACCGGGCTTCTCTCTTAACCATGAAATTGGTAAATGAAAATTGACTGAAACATGTTATCGAGCTTATTTCCTGTTGTTTATGGAAATTATTAATACTTTACTTAGCACTAAAAGCCGACGAGGTAGACTAACCATTTGTGAGATTTAAGAATGAAGTGTCTAAGCAAGGCTAGGAGCAACTAGTGCCCAAAATTAACTGGCTTCACTTTTGAACGAGGAATGGTTATGTTGAGAATGTCAGAAACAAGCTAAGCATATGAATCATGATTTATATAAGCAATGGTTTTTGACATAAAATCGATTAGTTGATTATTGATTTTAACCAAATATGACCTTAGATCTTTAAAACAAAATTTTGTAAAATAGTAACTAGTAGGAAAATGGTTTGGGTTTGTTGTGACAATGTGTTAATAATATTCTTCTTTAAACCTTTTTGATTACACTTAAGGATGTAAATAGATCTTTAAAAGAATGATTTAAAGATAAGTAAAAGAAAAATGGTTTTGGATTTGTAATTACAATGTTTTAGTTGATGTTAGTCTTAAACCTTTTGAATGGATTTGCAAAGGTACTTAGTTCCTTAAAATGGATATTTTGAAGGAAATTATAGGTATGGAATAATTTAGAGAATGATAGAAGTTTATTAGGTAAAAGGAGTTTACTAATAAAGGGATTTTAGTTAATAAAAGGATTAATTAAATAAAAGTGATAAAGGGTTACTTAAGTAGCTTAACCAAACTATATGTGGCTTGTTCATAGTTTTTATGATTTGATAGTGTTTTTTATGTTCATTTGTCTATAGAAAGTATGCTGGAATTGGTTTCCATTTATAAACAAAACATCTTGTACTAGATAATCGATTAGTCGATTATCGAACTTGACCTAATATTAACTTGGGGAGTAACTGAGGCTTCACGATTTCATACCAATAAAATCCCCAGGGGAGGATTATTGGCATGAAATGTCTCTTGCTTTCACTTACTTCTGAAAGAACCAGAATTGAGTTAACCAAAAATTCACTGATTGGTTTTGAAGAGTCCGTTATGTTGGAAGAGTGTACTTATGTAAGACGACTCGAACCCGAAAATACTTCAAAACAACATACGCGATCTATTTTTTGGAAGCTATTGTGAAGTGAAATATTGTAGAGTTGAACTGTCAATGCTAAGGTTAAGTCCAAGGGAGAGGTCAGTGTTAACATTTCAAACGATTGTATCGTGTGGGACTGTCTATCTTGATTAGTATTCCAGGAGATATGACAGCTTTAACGTTCATCTGAGGACTTATGTGAGGAACCTATATGGAGGTTCGAGATATGTTCTAGATGATTGAATCCATGTAGTGGTTCATGATCTGTTTGAGATATGGGAATCCATTTGAGGATTCATGTTCTATTCAAGTGATGAAGACTAGTATGAAAGATGCTGAATGTAGGCTCGACATTAGGAAAATGACAAAAAATAGATAAAGGGCATGACTAGGGGTGTTTAGCAACCTCAAGGGTATGTGAACTCCATCAATAGAGATGCATATCGATTGTTGCTAGCGGAAGTTGGTATGGCTCGGATCACACATCAAAGGTGGCCTCGTTATGTTTACCTTAAAGTATATTCCATCAAGAGATATACGGTTCTTGGACGGTAGTTTCTAATCCTTTCGTGGAATTCGAATTCGGCTTCCCTAAAGAGATCTCCGTGGAAAATTCATATATGTGAACGCGCCTTAGGGGCATTGATTGTATTGTTGTGGCATTCACATAGCAGCTATTCGACATGATTTATGTGTCGCACCAAAGATATTATCTATCATATCACTATATATTAAACCTGATGAATGGTTGGTTTCTGTGACGGAAAAAACCATGACTGAAACACGTACGGTCTCAATGGTTACTTTTACTTGTCGCATATATCCTAGGTTTCTCACGTTGGTTTACCAGACCATTTTGGTGTTGTTTTCTTATAATGCTTGGGTTAGTCCTGTGTATGTTTTTAGATTTAGATTTGGAAGCTTTATAGCTTCTAGAGAAGAGTTGGAGTTTTATCTTTCATAGTATTCTTATTTCCAATGTCTTATTATTTGATATTAAGATGGTAAGGAAAGGCAGTTATAGCTATCCAAAGTGATGATAGTACTAAGGGTTTAGTCACTCTGATACTTTTATATTTAGAGAAACCATTTGTACCGTTCCTCTAATATTATTTATTATCGTTTCAATGTGAGATTTTGAAATGTGGAAATTAGGGAGGCATCCTGATCATACTTTCATATTGTAAAGTAAGTCCCTGTCAAAGTTTCATTGTTAATCGAGTCCCTGTTTTCTAGAAACGAAGAATATTATTGCTTAAATGTCAGCAACTTTATAAATAAGTGCTAATATTTCAGTAACTTTCCATGTCAAAGTTTCATTGTAAATCGGGTCCCTGTTTTCTGGAAACGAAGAAAATTATTGTTGAAATGTCAGCAAATTTTATAAATAAGTGCTGATATTTCAGTAACTTTCATAAACTATGTTCACAGTGTACACAAATGTTACTGAAATGCAGCAATTTTTATAAATAAGTGCTGATATTTCAGTAATTTTCATACACTATGTTCACAGTGTATAGAAAAGTTGCGGAAATGTCAACAACTTTTATGAAAAGTTGCATCATGCTCTGTAATAACCGTGAATAGAAAAACAAGGACCTAATTTACACTGAAATTTAGTGAAGGACTTTTCGTGAATTATGAAACTTAATAAGGACCTATCCCAAAAGTACCCTTTTGAAATTGTGTTTCTTCTTTCCTGTTCTATTTCTTTTTCTTTTATTTAACCCTTACAATTCATCTTTCAAGCACTTGGATGCTCGGCACATGAACACAATGGATGTATTAGTGTTGACATTCAGTGGTCGAAAAGGCAAGTCATTACAGAGCGTAAGTTCAAAGTTTCTTAGAGATTAGGACTGTATCGAGAGAACATATTTGAAAAGTTTCTGAAAGGAAAGTGGTTTCAAAAATGATTTTTCACAATATTCTAATTTTTTTTTCAAAATGGAGTTTTTAAAATTAGAGATAACATATTTCAAAAAAAATTAAACTTTTTTTCATATATAAAAATCTTTCTTGTTTGTGCCCATGCTAATTGTCATTTGTGCTTATGTGATCCCCTATCTTTCAACCGTATTTAAGCAATCTATGGTAAGTTGCTAATGGAATTCTTAAAATTTACATATTTAAGATGGGTATCCTACAGGTTCAGGCACTATCAATGCATCCGATGTCCCAAGTGTGAACATCCCTATATGGTTTCGCCAGTACCTTTAGATGAGGGGACATGCCGAGCTAAATCCTACCAAAAAGCCAGCAGAGAGAGTGACATGTGTGGTTCCTGCCCATCCACCTACTGCTCTTGACTTTGCTAACCGGTGCAAAGATTTTTCTAGCCTTAGAGGAAGATATATATATGGGGATGGAGTCTTACGTGGATTCGAGGACATAGATTCGCACTTGTGAAAGGATTTTGGTTTAATGGGTTTGAATGATGAGATGAGGAGGCAGGTTAACTACATGGCAGTTACGGGGTGAGGTATTGAGCAGGTATGAGGTTGTTGACTCAATGACCGGTTGAGGGGATATTTCATGGGGGGAGTTCTATAGGTGTTTGAGATTAAGTTTCTGTTAAGGCATAAGATGGCTTTCAGCTAGAGAAGTTTATCCAATTGAAGTAAGGAGATCTACCTATTAAGGAATATGTCAATCGATTCAATAAGATAACTCGATTCGAGATAGGACTGATTGATACCGCGCATAATAAGGCTTTTAAATTTTCTAAGGGCCGAACCAACCTCTCCAAAGTTTAGCTTTGAGTCACATTCCTATAGACGCTACTTAAGAGAGTCTAATGAAGATGGATTTACTCAATATCGTCTCAATGGAGGAAGTAAAAGAGGAGGTTCAGAAGGTTGGAGAGAAAGGTCACTAGAAAAAAATAAGAAGGGATGATTCAAGCCAAAGTAAAAGCTCTCTATGGTCACTTAGACTTCTACTCATGTGGTTCCTGCTTATGCACTAAAGGCAGTCCCTAGCTCGACTACACAACCAGCAATGGTCAAGAGTAAGAAAATGGTGATCGATGGTGTGTTGAATCTTTCATTTTATTATTTTTGCATAGTATTTGACATTGTTGCTTCGCATTCTTTCATTTCTAGTAGGCTTGTTGATGACTTACACTTACACACTAGTATAGTCATGGACCTTATAGTTGTGCCAAATCCCATATGTCAAATCCCATAGGAGGATCAACCTATTTGTCTGTATTATGTAGGGGTTAGAAGTTATTTATTTTAGGGGTCGAGTTTGATTGCGGTGCCCTTGTATTGGGCTTCTATGGGTTTGGGTTGACATTAGGCACGGACTGGATGACTATGTATTGGGGTATTTTAGATTATGATAGGAAGGTCGTTAGATTGAGCATGTACAGTGGACATAGTTGGGAGGTTTATTGCCCTCGCTATATTATTTTGAGCTACCTATAATATTTGGCCCTATCACATAACGCGCTTAGTGCAGTTCCTATCATTAGTGATTTCCCGAATGTTTTTGCAGAGAATACCGATCTCCTGCTTTGGAGAGAGATCGCGTTAAGGATCTACCTAGTTGAGAATGATAGACCCGTCGCCTTGCCACTAAGTCATATGACTCAAAAGGAAAGACCCAAGCTGAACAAGCAAGTTAATGTGATGTTGGAAAAGGGTTTTATAAGGAGGAGAATTTCTAATTGGAGAGCACCAGTTGCCTTTACCACCAAGGCGGATAGTTCTTTGAGACTTTACGTTAATTATTGGGAGCTCAATAAACTGACAAAGAAGAACCGTTATCCACTGCCACGAATAGGTGTTCTCTTTGATCAGTTATTTGGAGCCAAGGTATGCTTAAAGCTGAATTTGGCTACAAGATTCCATCAGTTACATTTAACCGAGGACAGTATTCAAAAGACAGTACTCCATACACTCGACGGATTATATGAGTGATTAGCCACGCCCTTCAGACAGACTAATGCACCCAACTACTTCATTGATTTGATAACCCGAGTATTTAGGAGGTTTCTTAGCAAATTCATTGTAAAATTCGTGGATGGTATTCTTGTATACTCGAGGTGTTAGAAGGAGAAAGAGTCGCATTTGGAGAATGTGCTAAATACACTCCGTGTGCATAAGCTCAAGGTGAAGTTTTCACAGTGTCACTTTTGGTGAGAGGAGGTACGCTTTTTGGGACACATCATCTCAGAAAGTGGTTTGATGGTTGATCCTAGTAAAGTGGTAGAAATTCAAGATTGGCATGTGCAAAGAATGTCATGGAAGTGAGGAGTTTCCATAGTTTGTCGGGCTACCATCGAAAGTTCATTAAGGACTTCGCGTAGATCTCTGCCCTACAGACCCTTCTTTCCAAGAAGAATCTAGTTTTCTCATGGGATGCAAAGTGCAAATATGCTTCTATCAAGATGAAGAAGGCATTGACTAGTGCACCAATTTTGGTTTACAATTTATACGAATGACATGTTATGGGGTTAGGCGTGGTATTGATGCAAGACGGAAGAGTGTGAGATATGCGAGTAGGCAACTAAAGACCATAAGATAAAGTACCCGACCTTTGACCTTGAGTTGGTAGCAGTTGTCTTTGCACTCAATTCGTAGAGGTATTTCTTTTAGGAGACTAGTTTGAGATATATATGGATCACAAGCCTCTGAAGTACTTCTTCTCCCAAACAGACTTGAATTTGAGACAGCAAAGGTGGATGGTGTTCTTGGCATCATATGGCTTTAATATCTCTTATACCCGATGCAATGGTAGTGGTAGATGCATTAAGAAGACATCGTATAATGATGAGTCCCTTATTTTTAGAGTGGAGACATTTAGAGTACATTTCTACCTTTGGTTTTCGACCATCATCAAATATTACCCTGGGATAACCAGCAGCTTGAGATGTGTAGGCTATGTTGATGGATCGTGTTGGGTCTAGGTAGAAGGAGGACAAGGAGCTAGTGGACATTATAGAGAGGATCGGTAGAGGTGAATCATTGAGTCATTTTAGGGTAAGGCCATTAACTCGAGAGGATGGTTATGGAACGGTAATAGGCTTTGTGTCACCCGCATTATGGATTTGGTAGATGCGTTACTAACAGAGTCGCACTATTCTAGGAAGAACATTCACCCCAGTGGTGACTAGATGTATTGCGCATGAAGAGAGTCTTCTATTTGCACATTATGAAGAAGCAAGTAATGATGTTTGTAGCTAGACGTATGACTTGCCAAAGGGTAAAGGCGGAGCAGAAGAAGCTAGGCAGATTTTTGAAGCCATTGGATTTTCTCAATGAAAGTGAGAGTATTTCTATGGACTTTGTGGATTGTCTACTTAGGAATACGATTGGGAACGGGAGCATTTAGGTCACAGTCGATCATTTGACCAAGTGTGCTCATTTCAAACTAATAAGGAGTACAAAGATGGTGGACTTGTTGGTGGCCCTAACGTCAAAGAGGTCGTTAGGTTACATGGAGTTCCTATTAGTATTGTTGGTGATTGAAATCCGCTTTTCACTAGTAAATTCTAAAGGAGTCTACTTGAGGCTTTTGGAACTGTGTTAAGCTTAAGTACTACATATCATCCAAGACTGACCGGTAGATATAGAGAGTAAATCGGATTTTGAAGGATTGGTTACGGATGTGCATTATAGTCTTTGAAGGTTTTTGGGGGGATCACCTACCTTGGGGGAGTTTACCTACAACAGAAGTTATCAAGCTAGCCTTTGGATTGCACCTTTCGAGGCATTGTATGGTAGGCCTTATGGATCACCATCTTGTTATTAGGATATGACAAACGGATTATTCTTGGGTCGGATATGGTATAGGAGACATTGAAGCAGGTGGACTTGATACGTAGAAGAATGAAGACCACTCAAGATACATAGAAATCTAGTGCTTATAGGAGTGTACGGAGTTAGAGTTTGCAGTAGGCGACATGGTGTTCATGAAGATTTCACTCCTCACACATGTGATGGGATTTGGTAGGTCGAGGAAGTAAGCACAGAGATTTGTTGGACCATTCCCGATAGTGGCTTGAGTAGGGAAGTCGGCATATAGAGAAGAGTTTTGGGAAAGGTTGGCTGGGGTAACAAAGTTTTCCATATGTTGCACTTGTGAAAGTGCTCACACGATACAACTACCATAGTCATGCCGAGTTAACTAAAGGCGATGGAAGTTAAGTGAGAGTTAGTTATTCACCGTGCACCCACCCGTATTTTAGAGCCTGGCATGAAGAGATCTACAACAAGGAAATTAGACTTGTTAAATCCATGGGAGAGACGATCCAATGGAGGGTACATGGGAGCCCGATGAGAAGATCCAAGCTACCCACCCACAACTCTTTTCTACCATGCTTCCATTTTAGCTTGGTATAGACTACTTGTTTATAGGACTTAGCTTGGTATACCATTTAGGTAGAGACCATTGGATAGCAGGAATGGTTGTAAAACGTGTGAGTAAGAAATGTTGTGGATGATGGATGCTAATGGATGTATTTGGATGTATCATTTACTCTCTTTTTCTTATTTTGGATAGTATGTCCTCTTGGTATACACACTCACACTTGATAGCATGTTATCTCTTGGTTATTATTGTGCTAGTGGATGTTATGCATATGGATGTTTCACATGTGTTTTATGGTTGCATGTATATATAGAATCGCAAGTATATTTGTTTAAGATGTTATATACATTTGGGTGCATGACATGAGCATTTTCATGGCAGGAGGTAGACTGGATCTGTAGACCGCCTACTCTTTTGCATTAGAATAGGTCACATGAATTTCATGTTGCATACATAAGTACATATTGCATTAGAAAATTTCTAAGGACCATGATTTCTCGTGGATAATGGATGAGCAGAGGGTTGTAGCTAATGATTGCCATGTGTATCCTTCCTGTGAGGCCCCACCTCTATACCCACGCTAGCCAAGAACACTACGGAGTAGTGCTGTCAACTAGCACGGAGAATAAGGCTGTTGAGGAGCGACCATCCATGTAATTGCTTATCACACGGTGGCTATAAATAATCTTCGGAAACAAACGTAGAAATATACATAACGCAAATCAGTCACAGACATCCATATCACAAAGGCGGAAGAAGATATGAATACATAACTAACACATGAAAGTGTACATCAGAGTAGTGGTCAAAAGATCCACAATAATACAAAAGAATAGCAACACGTGCTATACAAAAGAATACAACTATGAGTCTATATCTCAAGTGTATACAACAAAAACTGCTAATCTAAACAGTTAGCCAAAAGTCAGAGTGATGAATCCCTGGGAAGAAGTCAAGCAGAAGCACCTGTAACATCTCGGTCTGACCCGAGTATTATTTAAGAAAAATAATAAACGGGTCAGTCTAGCTATAAATATCAGATGACAAGATATAACATAAAAGATATGGTATAAACATAAAATATCCATGATGACATACCACTATAAGTATGTAAATAATGATCAACAGAAGATCAATCAATAAGAGATAATCAATATCACAAGAATCTTCTCAAAGATTCGGAAAGGGCATCATACCCCAAACTTGTACTCATAACAAGTTGATGACATAAATTCTAGAAATTAATGCAAGAAGTCCAGAAATCATAGAAAAGAGAAAGAGGCCTATCACATGACGGTCCGAAGACCAAGGGGAGCTACCCCACATGTATGAATGGAATCACACAGATTAAGGTCCAGACTAACCAAAAAGCAAAAAGGTATGTGTGAGTGGAATCACACAAGTGGTGTCTAGTCTAACCTCGCAACAAGAGACATCGCACAGTTGCTAGTCTAAAGCATCAGAATGATCGTCATGATCAACGAGAAGTGTCAATTACACTAAGCTAGTAAATATAGAAGTTTAGCTTCATGTCCCACAACCACTTGCTTAACTTAAATATTTACGAACAAACTGTAAATCTTCACTAATAAAATTGTCACAAGAGGTTCAATCGAACAAGTCCAAGAATTAACCGACGAAGTGAACGCAAGCGTTTCATACCACTTGTTTTACTAAGTCGTTTAATTAGATTTCTCATCCGAGTGAGGTAAATGTTTGTATATACTAATAGATTGGAAAACGGTATAAGAAAAGAGCTTTGTTATTAAAAATAGAGTTGAAATTGTTTGTTAAAAGGGTTTTGATATTTACTACTAGTATTGAAACCTTTATATTATAAAATGACAAAACACAGAAGCAATTGTAGAAACAATCAATCACAAAGATCGCATACGGAGATGTGAATAAAATCCAAGGAAATCAGCTCAATGTTTTTCAGATAAGATCCCCTACGGAGGGGGGGTCCAGGGGGTGTGGCAACCCCCCAAGGTGGGGGTGCGGTGGCAACGCCACCGCTTACGGGGTTCGACGTGCCCGGTCAGGTCGCGGGGGTCCTGGGGGCAGCGCCCCGTCCAAAACGGTACGACCTAAGTGAAGACAAGCGGCCTACGACTTAAAGCAAAATGAGGTCTAACGACCTAAGGGTTCACGCGACCTAACACAATGGCCGACCGACCTAACTGGAGTTAAGGGAGGCAAGCGACTTAAGGTCCAACGACCTACGACTGAAGCAAGTCGAGCGACCTAGTGTGGAGGGGTCGAGCGACTTAAGGAAGGCGAACGACCTAAGGTCTAACGACCTACGACTTAACAGAGTCGAGCGACCTAAGGTAAATGGTCCAACGACCTAACTCGAACGACTTATCAGGAGCTTAGATCGGAGACGACCTACGAGATAAAACAGGCCGACTTAGTGGACGAGCTAGCTAAGGTAAATGGTCCAACGACCTAACTCGAACGACTTATCAGGAGCTTAGGTCGGAGACGACCTACGAGATAAACCAGGCCGACTTAGTGGACGAGCGACCTAAGGTAAATGGTCCAACGACCTAACTCGAACGACTTATCAGGAGCTTAGGTCGGAGACGACCTACGAGATAAACTAGGGCGAGCGACTTAACGTTTGCCTAGAGATTATAGGTCGGAAACGACCTAAGACTTAAGGCTTAACTCGCGAGCGACCTAACTCCGAAGTGCCAATACTTCCAGAATGACCTAAAGCCCTGCGACCTATGGTACTAACTCGCGAGCGACCTAAAGACTTAACTCGTGAGCGACCTAATTCCAAAGTGCCAATTCTTCCAGAACGACCTAAAGCCCTGCGACCTACGACCCAGTGACCTTGCGACCTATCACCGAACGAGTCAAGTGGCCAGAACGAGCTAAGTGCAGGAAATTTCCAAAAACGCTAAAAATTGGAGTTTTTCGCCAATCCAATCCAAACCAAAGGCAAATGTGCATGCAAAAGTGATAGAGAATCATTCCCAGCAGTCCAATATAGTTATAGACTAGATTTGTGAGATAAAAATCTCACCTTTGCACAAATTCAATGAAGAAGGAGCTTGAAACAATGGAGAAGCAACTACAAGCTAGAATCCAATGTCTTCACTTTGATTTTGGAGTTGAATGATGGATTTAAAGTTGAAACCTAAGCTTGGAGTTTTAATTTCCTCCTCCACTCCCCATTAATGCAAAAGCTTGGTTGTTAGGAAATTTATGAAGAGTGAGAAGAAGGAAGGGGGTTTGGGCTTGAGTTATAATGGCAATCTAACCCAAAGTCCAAAGCGGGAAAAGTTAGTGAAATTCTACTAACTCCAAACCTACCAATGTTTATACTTAAAAAAATTGTAAACGGCATTTCGAACTCAATGGAAGTGGTCTCGAGTCCTAATTTGACCGTTTGCAAAAAGTAGCTTTTAGGACCAATATCCGATTAACCACAAAATATTTAAATATAAAATCGATAAATATGCGGGTTGTTACAGTCTCCCCTCCTAAAAGAAATTGCGTCCTCGCAATATATAAGATGGAAATAACAAGTAACAACCATAAAAGCATATTAACACATAAGAAATTTGAAATAGGAAGTTCACCTCAAAGAGCAGGAGTAAGCAAGTCCGGATGCGTTCGCTCGCTCTGGATTCCCAAGAGCAATCCTTAGGATTTGAGGACCATTGAACCTTCACAAGCGGAACATCTTTATTTCGAAGTCGTTTAACCTCCAAAGCTATAATTCGAATAGGATGCTGCTCATAAGTTAAATTCGGCGAAACTTCAATTTCTTCCATAACAGCAGGCTCAAGAATAGAATCGGAATCCCGAAGGCATTTCCGTAATTGAGAAACGTGAAATACGTTATGCATAGCAGAAAACTGAGTCGGCAATGCAAGGCGATAAGCCATGGAACCAATACGTTCAGTGATAGGAAATGGCCCAATATATCGAGGCGCTAACTTCCCCGATCGACTGAAACGTACAACACCCTTCATAGGCGAAACACGAATAAAAACAGGATCCCCAACAGAAAATTCTAATTTCCTTCTTCGATTATCGGCATAGGATTTTTGTCTACTCTAGGCTTCTTTCATCCTATGTCGAATAAGTTCTACCTTTTCCGTGGAATCACGAATAAAGTCTGGACCTAAAACCAGCTTCTCACCGGCCTCAAGCCAACAAGAAGGAGATCGGCATGGCCTTCCATAGAGTGCCTCGAAAGGGGCCATACCAATACTAGATTGGAAGCTATTATTATAGGAAAATTCAACAAGTGAAATATGATCTTCCCAACTTCCACCAAAATCAAGCACACAAGCACGAAGAAGATCTTCAAGAGTTTGATTCACATGCTCGGTTTGTCTATCGGACTGTGGGTGATACGCGGTGCTAAAATTAAGCTTCGTTCCTAAAGCTTTTTGAAGACTCTTCCAAAATCCACTAGTAAACAATGGATCACGATCGCTAACAATAGAAGTAGGAACTCCATGAAATTTTACAATTTCCTTGACAAATAGTTTGGCCAAAAGAGGAACGGTTCGGTTAGACCGAACCGGAATAAAATGGGCAGATTTAGTAAGTCTATCAACAATCACCCATAAGCTATCATGACCCGAACGAGAACGGGGAAGGCCATCTATAAAGTCCATGGAAATTTGATCCCACTTCCAAATTGGAATTTCTAAAGGTTGCAATAACCCACCAGGCATTCGATGTTCGGCCTTGACAAGTTGGCAAGTCATGCAACACTTAACAAAGTTAGCAATATCAGATTTCATTCCCTCCCAATAATAAAGTCGCTTCATATCAGCGTACGTTTTACTACTACCGGGATGAATGGTGAATTTAGATCGATGGGAATCTTCTAAAATATCTTTACGAAGATCTCTAATATTTGGTACGATAAGTCTACCAAATTTTCGAATGCCGCCACGAGAATCAATATCAAAGTTTTTCAAACCTTCAATATCAATTTTATCCTTAACATTTTTGCCAAGAAGAGCCAATTCAGAATCTAGCCCTTGAGCTTCAAGAATGCGGTCTAAAAGAGAAGGATGAGCCTCAAGGCTACATAAAACAAGCGATGAGCATAAATCGGATACGCGCTCTCGAATCTCACAAATGGATAAAATCTCGAGATCGTTCCATTCGGATATCATCATAGAAACAACTGCTTGTTGTTTACGGCTAAGAGCATCGGCGACACGATTACCCTTACCGGGGGTATAAAGAATATCAAGATCATAAGGTGCAAGAAACTCGAGCCAACGCTGTTGACGTAAATTAAGTTCTTTTTAAGAAAATAAATATTTCAGAGACTTATGATCCGTATAAAGAATAAATTTCTCTCCCAATAGATAATGACGCCAAATCCGAAGGGCGAAAACAATAGCCGCGAGTTCTAAATCATGTGTGGCATATCTAGTCTCGGCCGGCTTTAATTGCCTAGAAGAATAAGCAATAACACGTTCTTTTTGCATAAGAACGGCACCCAAACCAACGTGACTAGCATCAGTATAAACAACAAAATCTTGATTCCCCACGGAAATAACAAGAATAGGAGCATCGGAAAGGAGTTCATTCAATTTCTGAAATGAGGCTTCACATTTGTCCGACCAAATGTATTTAACTCCCTTCTTAGTCAAGCTAGTAAGAGGCACGACAATCTTAGAAAAGTCCTTAATAAAACGACGGTAGTAGCCCGCCAAACCGAGAAAACTACGAATCTCTATCACACTCTCCGGTCTCTTCCAATCTTGAATCGCTTCAATCTTTGAAGGATCCACGGAAATCCCGGATTCGGAAATAATATGACCGAGAAACTTCACACGAGATTGCCAAAAGTGGCATTTAGAAAATTTCGCCTTTAATTGATTACTCCTAAGAGTTTCCAATACAATCCGAAGATGTTTCTCATGTTCCTCCTCGGTTTTTGAATACACAAGAATATCATCAATGAATATGAGAACAAACCGATCGAGGAAATCTTTGAAAACTCGATTCATGAGGTCAACGAAATAAGCTGGAGCATTCGTTAAACCAAATGGCATAACAAGCCATTCATAAGATCCATATCGAGTACGGAATGATGTCAAAGGAATGCTATCCTCAGCGATACGAAGCTGATGGAAACCGGTAGCCAAGTCCAATTGTGAAAAGACCTTAGCACCACTAAGCTGATCGAATAGATCATCAATCCGAGGTAAAGGATATTTATTTTTAATAGTCAGATCGTTAAGCTTGCGATAGTCAACGCAAAGCCTACGCGTACCGTCGGATTTCTTCACGAAAATAGCCGAAGCTCCCCAAGGTGAGGAACTAGAGCGAATAAATTGCTTCGTCTCCAATTCGGATAATTGTTTACGCATCTCCTCATTTTCCTTATTGGACATGCGATAAGGAGGACGAGTAATAGGTTGAGCTCCAGAAACAAGATTAATTCTGAACTCAATTGCTCGTTTAGGTGGTAAACCTAAAATGGGCTCAAATATGTCGGAAAATTCACGAACAACGTTAATACGAGAAATAATATCATCTTCATCATCATCATCGTCATCACGAGGATTTAAAGAATATAAAGATGCCACCAAACAGGATTCTGAATCTTTAAGATTAACGGAAATCTGTTTAACAGATAGTGGATGTCGGAGATGAATAGTCCGCTCAGGACATAGGATATGGGCTTGATAACAGTTAAGCCAATCCGTTCCCAAAATTATTCCAAAGCCTAAGTAAAGCATGACATGCAAATCGGCTAGGAAAGAAAAATCACATAAAATAATCTCCACATCTCTACAAAGCAAACTAAGAGTTGCGGATCCACTAACAGGATTCGCAATTTTTAAAGAAGTCATCAATGCAATAACACTTAAGGAAAAAGTGTCTACCAGTTCCTTTGATATAAAAGAATGGGATGCACCCATATCAAAGAGAACTCTAATAGGTTGATCATGAAATAAAATAATACCATCAAGAATGGAATGAGAAATACCTTGGCCACGAGATGTGTTGCCAGGGGCTTGAGCCACATTCAACTTTCCTTCCTTCTTGCCTTTACGCTTGAGGCATTGATGTATATAATGATCCGGGCTCTTACAATAGCGACAAGATTTGGGCTTAGAGCACTTATTCGCATAATGATCCCCAGACCCACAGTTGAAGCAACTCGCACCACTAGGAGAAGGATACTTTGCCGCAGGGGTTGCCTACTTACCCTTTTTGTTGGGATAAGGACCATTGAATTTGCTTGGCCTCTTCTTGTTGTTTAAGTTTGGTTTAGCGCCTTCCACTTCAGCATCACCCTCTCTATCAGCCTCTTCAAGACGAAGAGCGATATCGACGAGTTGATCAAATGCGACTTCTAGTTTCAGGAGTAGTGGCTTCTTAAGATTCTTATTTAAGCCATAAACGAACCTCTGGTTCTTCTTCAATGGGGTATTGATGTATTCAACCCCATATTTGGAAAGCGACTCGAAGGCTGCGACGTAATCAGTCACGGAGGATTGACCTTGAACAAGGTCTATAAAACGTCGAGCCAAGGTTACTTTCCCAGCTTCTGGTACAAACTTTAACTCGAAGCATCCCTGAAATTGCTCCCAGGTGAGATCCGCTTCATTAATTTTTGAAGTAAGGAGTTCGTACCAGTCCAATGCTCTCTCCTGGAGCATGCTGGAAGCCACCTGAACGCGGTGGAGATCGATAAGGTTCATGCGAGAAAAGATTCGATCGCATGATTTTAACCAAGCCTGGACCTCGATGATATTTTCCGAACCTTTGAAGGGCTTCCCACCCAAGTTAGTGTAATCGCTACACAAGCGTGCAAATCCCGACTTTGGGTGAGTAGGTTCCGGGTTAGCTCCAGCTGCTTGAGCATTAGTTACTAAATCAAGAAGCTGTTGAGCAGTCATAAAAACTCCTTCCGGGGGAGCAGCACCAGATGATCCAGTTCTGGGACGGCCTGGTCTAGAAATTCTCTTCCTTTAAGAAAGAAAGAAGAGAAGGAAGAAGGTTATTCACCAATGAACATCAAGCAATCTTGATAGATAAAACAAGGAATCATAAAGGAAATAGGATGAATCGGTACGAAGACTCGAATTAATCCTATGGTATGACTCCTAAGATAGACCTAGGACGATGATCCTTTGTAAGTTATTCTACATTGTTCCGAAGTTTGGCTCTGAGAACAAGCTGTGTGGCCCCACCTCTATACCCACGCTAGCCAAGAACACTACGGAGTAGTGCTGTCAACTAGCACGGAGAATAAGGCTGTTGAGGAGCGACCATCCATGTAATTGCTTATCACACGGTGGCTATAAATAATCTTCGGAAACAAACGTAGAAATAAGCATAACGCAAATCAGTCACAAACATCCATATCACAAAGGCGGAAGAAGATATGAATACATAACTAACACATGAAAGTGTACATCAGAGTAGTGGTCAAAAGATCCACAATAATACAAAAGAATAGCAACACGTGCTATACAAAAGAATACAACTATGAGTCTATATCTCAAGTGTATACAACAAAAACTGCTAATCTAAATAGTTAGCCAAAAGTCAGAGTGATGAATCCCTGGGAAGAAGTCAAGCAGAAGCACCTGTAACATCTCGGTCTGACCCGAGTATTATTTAAGAAAAATAATAAACGGGTCAGTCTAGCTATAAATATCAGATGACAAGATATAACATAAAAGATATGGTATAAACATAAAATATCCATGATGACATACCACTATAAGTATGTAAATAATGATCAACAGAAGATCAATCAATAAGAGATAATCAATATCACAAGAATATTCTCAATGATTCGGAAAGGGCATCATACCCCAAACTTGTACTCATAACAAGTTAATGACATAAATTCTAGAAATCAATGCAAGAAGTCCAGAAATCATAGAAAAGAGAAAGAGGCCTATCACATGACGATCCGAAGACCAAGGGGAGCTACCCCACATGTGTGAATGGAATCACACAGATTAAGGTCCAGACTAACCAAAAAGCAAAATGATATGGAATGATTCCTTGGTTGGATTCTTCTTGGATAAGCCTCTATCGTATACGGCAGTTATTCAGAAGCTAAAATCTATCTGGAAGCTTAAAGGCTCAGTAAAAGTAAAATCTGATGGTACAGTTTTCTTGTTTAACTTTACATGTGATGAAGATAGAAGTTCTATCCTTCAGAGTGACCCTGTATTTATAAAAAATAAAATGTTCATCATAAAACCCTATGATGCTGCTGTTAGTAATATCTCAGGCTCTGTCACCGCTGTTCCTGTTTGGGTTCACCTGTACAACCTCCCCTTATATGCGTGGTCTCCACTTGGAATCAACTGGCTGTGTAGTCATCTAGGCAAGTTACTGTGTATGGATGAAATGACAGAGAAGCAAAATAGACTGAGCTATGCTAAATGCCTAATAGAAGTAAAACCAAATAAGACACTACCAGATGATTTCTTGGTTAAACTTGTTGAAGGAGGCTTTCAGAAAATCTTTGTTCAGTACCAATGGAGACCAGATGTGTGTATGCTCTGTAAAAAATTTGGACACCCTACTGAATGCTGTGACGACAAAGAAAAAGGTGAAACCGTTAGAGAGACAGAGACAAAGAAGAATGAAAGGAGGATAAACAATGAGGATGCTGAAGTCACTGACCAGGGTAATAAAAAGTACACACCAATTCAAAAACAGAATGTCAGGAGGTGGCAACGAGTGAAAAATAAGAAAGTAGTTAATGTAATAAAGGAGACAAAGAAGCAAATAATCAGAGGTGACAAGGACATGGAAGAGAATGAAAAAGTAATAAATAAAGTTGGTGAAGATCATAAGAATGAAAAGGTTGATGAGATAGAGCAGGAAGGAGGGCAAAGTGAAATAAGAAAAGTGAATGAAGACTGCAGCAGAGAAAGTGAAGTAAACAATAGGCAGACATCAACAGTAGAGATGAGCATTGAAATAAGAACCAAGAAAAATGAAAAAACAGCAGTGGATGAGTTGATTGATGATGTCATTGTAACTAACAAATTCGATGCTTTACTTGGTTTAGAAGACACTGAAATTATGAGGGAAGAACAGAAAGAAGGTGTTACAATGAATGGAGGAACTGGCGAAGAAATGAGAATTTTTGAGGGTAAAACTGCTAGTGAAATGCAAAATTTGGAGGGTAAAACTACATGTATAGATCAAAAGGAAATTATGCAAGGGAGTCAAAGCAACAAAAGTTTGCAACAAGTTAAGACTCAAAACTCAGCATTATTACAGCACCAAGAACACATCACAGGAAAAACAACAGCTATCAGCAATGGAATAAATGATAGTGGAACACATAATGAAAAAGAAAATGAAGAAGGTACAAGCGTGACAAGTACAAAAAGCGAGAAGAGTAAAGGCAAGAACAACATTGTCATTGGAAAAAAGAACATGCACAAAGTTCAGGAAACATGCACAGCTGACTCAACCTTCCAACCTGTAACTGTTACATCACTCAAACATCCTTACTCCAATATCCAACCTCCTAAGGCCTATAAACCCCCTCCTATACTACATGACCACTCCTCCCCATCTCTTTCATCCCCAACCGAACCATTTCTGTCCCAACAGACCTCTTCCACTTTTGCTGGTTCAACAAGCAATGAAGTAACTCCACTTTCTACAACTATTCCTAATTACTTGACATCGAAGCATGCAGTAACTAGGAGAATGAAGACTGAAATGCTCAATGCACGTGTTCTTTAATGATGTCGACCATTGGAGCATGGAATATACGAGGGTGTCACTACACTTTCAAGCTTGATCAATCTGCATACGTAATACAGGAGTGGAAACTCATTCACTTTTGGGTGGTACTGAAGAGAGCTATATTAACTAAAGTGAAACTTGTGAGTATGGAAATGAATTTGAACTTACATTGCTTTTTCTGCTCTGTCCAACCTGAGGCTACTGTTCAGTTGTTTTTTGAATACTCTGCTATAAGACAAATCTGGACTAATGTGATGATAAGGATAAATAGTACGGTGCCTGCTCAAGACAAATCGAGAGAGTGGGAATGTATCCTTGCTAAGGCGAGGGGAAGGGAAAAACAAAAAATAATATTCACTGTGGTGCTGAAAAGCTACATCAATTCTGCTTGGAGGGAACGAAACACTAGAATTTTATATGCCAGCAATGTGAAAGTTACTGCAATGTTAAAGCTATGGATAATGCTTGAGATTAAAAGTTCCTTGGATCTGCACTTCACTTATGACCCTGGTATATTGATGCAATACAACCTGTGTATCTGAGTGTAACTGTTGTGATCCTTTTCCTTTGTCTTGTTGTTTTCCTTGTGTTTGTAGCACCTTGTTCCTCTGTTTTTCATTGAGCTTTTGCTCATATTGTTGCTAGTGTTTGTACTCTTTGGTGTTGCAATAAAATATGGTCGGGGTCCATTCAACCCCGTCGGCCTTGCCAAAAAAAAAGCAAAAAGGTATGTGTGAGTGGAATCACACAAGTGGTGTCTAGTCTAACCTCGCAACAAGAGACATCGCACAGTTGCTAGTCTAAAGCATCAGAATGATCGTCATGATCAACGAGAAGTGTCAATTACACTAAGCTAGTAAATATAGAAGTTTAGCTTCTTGTCCCGTAACCACTTGCTTAACTTAAATATTTACGAACAAACTGTAAATCTTCACTAATAAAATTGTCACAAGAGGTTCAATCGAACAAGTCCAAGAATTAACCGACGAAGTGAACGCAAGCGTTTCATACCACTTGTTTTACTAAGTCGTTTAATTAGATTTCTCATCCGAGTGAGGTAAAGGTTTGTATATACTAATAGATTGGAAAACGGTTTAAGAAAAGAGATTTGTTATTAAAAATAGAGTTGAAATTGTTTGTTAAAAGAGTTTTGATATTTACTACTAGTATTGAAACCTTTATATTATAAAATGACAAAACACAGAAGCAATTGTAGAAACAATCAATCACAAAGATCACATACGGAGATGTGAATAAAATCCAAGGAAATCAGCTCAATGTTTTTCACATAAGATCCCCTACGGAGGGGGGGTCAAGGGGGTGCGGCAACCCCCCAAGGTGGGGGTGCGGGGGCAACGCCACCGCTTACGGGGTTCGACCTGCCCGGTTAGGTCGCGGGGGTCCAGGGGGCAGCGCCTCCGGCGGGGTGCGGGGCAGCGCCCCGTCCAAAACGGTACGACCTAAGTGAAGACAAGCGGCCTACGACCTAAAGCAACATGAGGTCTAACGACCTAAGGGTTCATGCGACCTAACACAATGGCCGAGCGACCTAACTGGAGTTAAGGGAGGCAAGCGACTTAAGGTCCAACGACCTACGACTCAAGCAAGCTGAGCGACCTAGTGTGGAGGGGTCGAGCGACTTAAGGAAGGCGAACGACCTAAGGTCTAACGACCTACGACTTAACAGATTCGAGCGACCTAAGGTAAATGGTCCAACGACCTAACTCGAACGACTTATCAGGAGCTTAGGTCGGAGACGACCTACGAGATAAACCAGGCCGACTTAGTGGACGAGCGACCTAAGGTAAATGGTCCAAAGACCTAACTCGAACGACTTATCAGGAGCTTAGGTCGGAGACGACCTACGAGATAAACCAGGCCGACTTAGTGGACGAGCGACCTAAGGTAAATGGTCCAACGACCTAACTCGAACGACTTATCAGGAGCTTAGGTCGGAGACGACCTACGAGATAAACCAGGGCGAGTGACTTAACGTTTGCCTAGAGATTATAGGTCGGAAACGACCTAAGACTTAAGGCTTAACTCGCGAGCGACCTAACTCCGAAGTGCCAATACTTCCAGAATGACCTAAAGCCCTGCGACCTATGGTACTAACTCGCGAGCGACCTAACGACTTAACTCGTGAGCGACCTAATTCCAAAGTGCCAATTCTTCCAGAACGACCTAAAGCCCTGCGACCTACGACCCAGCGACCTTGCGACCTATCACCGAACGAGTCAAGTGGCCAGAACGAGCTAAGTGCAGGAAATTTCCAAAAACGCTAAAAATTAGAGTTTTTCGCCAATCCAATCCAAACCAAAGGCAAATGTGCATGCAAAAGTGATAGGGAATCATTCCCAACAGTCCAATATAGTTATAGACTAGATTTGTGAGATAAAAATCTCACCTTTGCACAAATTTAATGAAGAAGGAGCTTGAAACAATGGAGAAGCAACTACAAGCTAGAATCCAATGTCTTCACTTTGATTTTGGAGTTGAATGATGGATTTAAAGTTGAAACCTAAGCTTGGAGTTTTAATTTCCTCTTCCACTCGCCATTAATGCAAAAGCTTGGTTGTTAGGAAATTTATGAAGAGTGAGAAGAAGGAAGGGGGTTTGGGCTTGAGTTATAATGGCAATCTAACCCAAAGTCCAAAGCGGGAAAAGTTAGTGAAATTCTACTAACTCCAAACCTACCAATGTTTATACTTAAAAAAATTGTAATCGGCATTTCGAACTCAATGGAAGTGGTCTCGAGTCCTAATTTGACCGTTTGCAAAAAGTAGCTTTTTGGACCAA
The DNA here is from genome assembly GCA_030765085.1 of Allium cepa. NCBI lineage: Eukaryota > Viridiplantae > Streptophyta > Magnoliopsida > Asparagales > Amaryllidaceae > Allium > Allium cepa. Next base: position 364,698,223 of record CM060942.1, read on the forward strand.
TATCCGATTAACCACAAAATATTTAAATAAAATATTTAAATATAAAATCGATAAATATGCGGGTTGTTACACTTCCGTTCTTTGAAATTTCGTGGACTAAATCCTTTTGAGGAAGAAGAATTTGACGCCCCAAAAATTCAACGGGAGATTTAATGAAAAGTAAATTTAACTCAAACAAGGATTAAAAAGAATTTTTTTTACCAAAGTCCAAATTTGGCAAAGAAACTGCATTCGTAGTGATTTTCTAGACAATTTTCGTATATAACGCTTCAAAATCGAAATCAAAACGGAGAAGTTACGAGTGTTGAAAGAATCGAAAATAAAATAAGAATATAGAAATAAAATTTACAATTTAACACGGTGGTCGGTCGACCTAAAGGGGTCGAAGGTCGATTGGTAGCGGTCAACCTATGGTACTAGGCGGTCAACTATGCTTATGTAAAATCAAGCGATTTCTGATGCATGGTAACATGTTTGAACAATACGATCAATACATGGCTTCAAAGAAATAGATGTTCATCTTTGATCGGACTGGAGACTCTCTGTTTTGCAAACCCTATAATTCTAGCCTAATCTTACCCTAAAAGTCACTTAAAAGTTTACACTAACCAGAATCTATCAAATCTTATCCTCTTCCCTCGGTCTTGATATTCTTTAAAAAAAATCAACCTAGAAGAACACAACTGTTTGAATCAAGGCGGAGCAAGCAGAGATAACAAACGGAGGGACAATTCTCAAGCAAAAGATGATAGGAAGGCTTAGGCTTGAGGTGAGTGGGATCAATTTTAGTAAGACGATTATTACAATTAGGTTTAGTTTATCTTAACTGATCTAGGATGTTAGAAACTCAATTTGGAACCATAAATTGAAATGTATAATCTTAGATTACAAATTATGTTAAATTGTTATGCTTAATATTACGCAATTTGTAAACCTTAACTCAGTAAACCCAACTTGACTTGCAATTGTAATATCGACTGATCTTTTAGTAATTAGGGGTCATGAGCTAACATATGGAATAAGCATTAATTTAAAATCAACAAAGAAAATTAATGGAACCCTAATTTTAATACTCGACCAGTCGATCTTGAAACCCTAGCGGTCAAACGTACAAGTCTAGCGGTCGACCTTTTGTGACAAAAATTCCAAATTTTGAACCCCGGCCTAAGGCCCAAGTTGATAAAAACAATATATAATTTCAGTTAAAAATTATATAAATGCTAATGTTGGTTTGAGCATATTTTGGGCTAAGTACACATGCTAGAAATAGTAGGGAAGTTAGTTCCCTATCAAAGGAAAATAGGTCTCTGTTGTTTGGATAACAATTAAATACTCAAATATGAGTTAAGAGTTGACTAGGGCGATGTATTTCGCAAGCACTAAGTGGATGTTCCATAGTGGACGTGCGTCATTGATGTAGATACTAGGTGAGTGAGACCATTGCTAACGGGTAATTCTGAAGGGCAGTCGGGCCTGGCGCATCACGAAGCGGCTATAGAGTAGAAAGGAGTCTGATACTAATGTGAGTCCTTTTACGCATAGTTCCAGTGTGACGTAGTACAGGTGGATGTTGACACAGTACGATAAGATGAATTATGCCACTACGATCGAGAGATGAACTTGGGTGCTTACGATGAGTCACTTTGCAATTTGACATTTCGGGTTCTCTTTCTTTAGGCGCAGCGATGGTTATAGGTATTTATGGAGAGTAGTTACAACAGTAGCCTAAATGTGATGTTTTGTTATTGGATAACTCTAGAAATAGTGGCCGATCATTAATGTGAGGTTCAATCAGTAGTTCGACCCTTGTGTGAGGTAAGAATCTTAGGCAATGAACTTTAGGAATCAACTGACACTTATACCGCCCCCTATGCCAATAGAATAGATTTGAAGTTAACTGCATATGATCATCACATATTAAACTTGTACTCATTCACCAGGCTTTTGTCTAATCCTGTAACGACCAATAAAATTTTAGTAATTTTTAATTGATTTATAACGTATTGAATTGGATTTTTGAATAATAAAATTTTGAAAAAAAAAAGGAATTTTTTTATTTGGATTACGTATAATTAAATATGGCAAATGGTAAATTTTCAACTAATTATATAAAAGTTTATTTATTATGTAATACTATTAAACTCAAATCAGTTATTGTTGAAAATAAATTTGCATGAAATCAAGGGAATCGACTATTACCATAAATTTTATTTCATTCCCACCTATTCAAATTTTACATCAGTTACAAACCAATCAATACCTTACCTTTATTACTCCCTTTATTTGTGCTGTAGCTCTTTAATTTTCTATCCATTGCTATTTCATTTCGGGTTTGTTCCTTCCCTATTTGTTCCAATTCAAACATTTTCTCTTTTCTCTGGCAGAAACATAATATTTTACATCATTTATATATATATATATATATCTATAGCTTGCATTCATTCGTTTATTCACTTTTACGTTTCTCATACTTTCTACTTTATTGTCCTTAATTCCCGTGCTTAAACTTATCATTTCAGTTTCTTTCCATTGAATGTGGCACGTTTCATTGTTAACGTTTTATTCCATTTATATGTGTGGCTTTCCTTTTGCAACCTGTTCCATTTCTATTTCCTTCGTTTTCAAAATTTGAAACGTACAGGCTGGACCACAGTATTAATTGCTTTATTAATTTTTCTAGTTCACGTTCGAACGTTGCTATCCTAGCTACTAATAAATTTAGAAATCTGTGTCTGTTACTTAATTTTATAGCATACATTCAAAGCATTGGCTTTTATTATTCTGCTCAATTAAGGGTGACCGTTGCCATTACATAACCGGTAAAAGATTTGTATACGTTTTAATTGTTTATGTGGCAACGATTCACATTTACACTATTATTGCCTTTTTAACTTCATTTGTCTCATATTCGTTTATTTGTGTACATTTTTGTTTCAATTATTGTACACCTCATGGTTCCTTTTATAAATTCATCGCCCATAAATAGTTTATTTCTTTCCCCCTTCATCTATATTTGTCTCATATTCATTTATTTGTGTACGTTTTCGTTTCAATTATTGTACACATCATGGTTCCTTTTATAAATTCATCGCCCATAAATAGTTTATTTCTTTCCCCCTTCATCTTCATTTGTCCCATATTCATTTATTTGTGTATGCTTTTTTTTACATTGATTGGGCAAAGGCTCATATTTCAATTGAGTTTATAAATCAATTTCCACTTTTGCAACTTCACTTTGCTTTCACTTTCCACCTCATGCTTGCATCCGTCTTTGTCTCATCTGCTCACATTTTTCTCCTTCTATATAAATTGCTCTCTTCTCTTTTGAAACCCAGCAACAACAAAAAGAAAAGAAAAAAGAGAGAAATGAACACACTCTCCGCCTCTGGCTTGCACCCTTAGCCTCTCCACCTCAACTGCCGTACCTCCACCTAATCATCTCCGCCCTCCATCTCCTCCTCTTCCATGTGGACGTTGTTCGATGAGCTACTACCTTGCCGCGGTGAGTTTTGTTTTCCTCTTCCTTGATTCTTCTCTGTTTCTATATCTTGTCTGCATATATATATATATATATATATATATATATATATATTAAACTTAAGTTTGTATAAACTATAAAGAAACTTTGTAAAGGTGAAATATCATATGTTGTGTCCTATTTTTATCTAATATTATACAGTATAAACTTAGGTAAGGCTTAGTCTATGCATATAAGGCTATAAAGAAGAAATATATATATGTAGTGTTTGTTGTATGCGTTTTGTATAAGGCGTGTGTGCTTTTATTTTTTTTTTATTTTTTTTACTGTATATAATTGTTTTACGGTACTATGTATATTTTGTATAGTTGCAGTGCTAGCATGTTTAAAGTATTGTAAAGTATAGAAGGTGTTGAGTATATTTATGTAGTGGCTTTAACTGACATATATTACTGTTAGCATTATATATTGGTTTACTTTATATATAATCTGTTTTAGTAGCATATAGATTTTATAAAGTTTACATGGGTTTGTATTAGTTTACATATACCAGAGTTAGGTTTGGTATTGATATATAATATATGGACTTTATGTTATATGTTTTAATATTGATTTTAATATTTTATTTATAAAGGTTACTTTTATAAAGATTTAAATTTTAGATGGTGTTTGGATATTGGTCTGTATATGGGATTAAACATATACATTATTTCAAACTATACAACATATAGATATGTTTTGTTTAAACCAATGATTTTTGAAAATATATATTTAATTTAATATAGGTTTAAATTTAGAATACAGTTTTATTTATATATAATTATATATAAAACTATATATAGCTCACTTATCCTATTTATCTTCCTCGACCCAACTCTGATTTGATTTCGTCAATTCCTCTTTATCATCTTTGATCGTTAAAATTCTTGCCAATATTGCTTTGTTTCGAAATCTGTGCTCGTATTCGTATCTCTTCCCATTTTGTCCTCTCCTCTAGGCTCGAAAGGTGAGAAATCACTCACGTTTAACGTTCTTTTATTTATTAAATTTGACTTCAATTGAAATGATAATTGAAATATGTTGCTGTTATTAATTTTAAATTGTTATATGCTACTATATAAAATTGTTCACCTATGGGATATGACACCTATTAACGTTAGAAAGTGTACGGTAACACTGGGCTGTAAGTAGTAATCAAGTGAAAGCACGACCTGTTAGTACGGAACTGAAAATAAGAAGAAAATAGCAGAAATAATAAAGAGGTAATGGTTTTTATAGTGGTTCGGCTCAAAGTCAAGCCTATGTCCACTTATTCTTTTCTATCACCGATTTCATTACAAGTTTTACAATCATCCTTCATATTCAACACCAATAAAACAAACAGTGAGAATTTTGATGATGAATTGCTTTCTTGATTCATGTTGAATGTATTTGATCGCTTCTCTCGGCTCTTTGAAGTGTTGTTGGTAGTAGAAGTGTTGTTGAAGTCGTGAGAGCAGCAGAGTCTCCGAGCTTCAAAGTCCAGGAAAGTCCCCCTTTCAATGTGGAATAGCTGGGGTATTTATAGGAGAACGTTAGGTCGTTAGGTCTTAGTTCGTTATGTCTTCAGTCTTAGGTCGTTAGGTCTTAGGTCGTTAGGTCTTAGGTCTTAGGTATTAGGTCGTTAGGCCATAGGTCGTTAGGTCTTAGGTCGTAGGTCGTTAGGTCTTAGGTCTTAGGTCTTAGGTCGTTAGGTCTTAGGTCGTTAGGCCTTAGGTCTTAGGTCGTTAGGTCGTAGGTCGTTAGGTCATAGGTCTTAGGTCGTGCACTTTCTTCGAGCAGCTGGGTTGCTTTGAGATGAACTATCTTTGGTTTTTCGGTTGATCTTTTTGGTATCACGGCCTTGCAAAAAAAGCAGGATAACATTTGCCCCCCACTACATGCCTTGCGATAGGAAGGTGTGTTTTGTAATACCATACGCTGGATGTTCATATCCTGTTGATGTCCTGCAGAGAAATTAACAGTTTTATATGACCTCAAATGATGACCGTTCGGGATCGAGCCATTTGAGGTGAAACGTGATCGTTCGCGATCAAATGCCTTACCTCGAAAGACGACCGTTCGGGGTCGAGCCATTTGAGGCAAAGTTTGACCGTTCGCGATCAAGGGCCTGACCTCAAATGACGACCGTTCGGGATCGAGTCATTTGAGCTGAAGTGCGACCGTTCGCGATCAATTGTTGACCTCAAATGACGACTGTTCGAGATCGAGTCATTTGAGGTGAGATGTGACCGTTCGTGATCAGGGTGCCGTTCGAGGAGAATTGTGACCGTTCGAGGTCGGGTGCCGTTCGAGGCGAGTCATGACCACTCGAGGTCGGGTGCCGTTCGAGGCGAGTTGTGACCGTTCGAGGTCGGGTGCCGTTCGAGGCGAGTTGTGACCGTTCGAGGTCGGGTGCCGTTCGAGGCAAGTGGTGACCATTCGAGGTCGGGTGCCAGTTCGAGGCGAGTAAGTGTGCCCGGGGGACTTAGTATTATCGATGCCAGGTTCACGTTCGGGTGAGTTCCTGGATCGTTTGTGTGCCAAGGTAATTTACTGTCATTCCAGAGCATGCTTTAGGTCCGTTCGCGACCTCGTACATGTGTAAGTAGCTTAGCCATCTAAGAGCATGCCTAAGGACCGTTCGTGACACCGTACATGTGTAAGAAGCTTAGCCAACTCAGAGCATGCCTAAGGACCGTTCGTGACCCCGTACATGTGTAAGTGACTTAGCCTTTTTAGGTTTATCAAAATTCAATATTCATCCAACTGAAGAGTTTTAAGACAAAAATGTCTGACAGTCAAATCCAAACATCAGAAGTAAAACACAAAAGCAGAGTAGTTACGTCCGAGTGCAAATGCCTACATCGATACAATTTATAGTTGTATCAGAGCATGCCTTGGGATCGTTCGTGGTCCCATACATGTGTGAACAACCTAGTTGTGTCGATGTAGAGTTTTCCACTCATTCGTCATAAACTCAATCAACTGATAATAAGCTGACGCCTAGATCCTGAGCCGTCTTCAGTTGGTGCAGGTAGTGGTCGTTCTTGTTCCACCGTTGCGATCCTCCTTTTCAAATACTGTGATAACAAACCATCCCGGATGTGCCCCTCAACTTCGTCTTTCAAGTGTCTACAGTCATTTGTGCTATGACCATTCAACTCGTGGAATGAGCAATACTTGTCTGACTTTCTCTCGTTGTTAATTGGATCTCTCCTTATCGGCTTTCGATAAGGAACCTGTCCCTTGGTATCTCGGTAGATCCGCTCCAAAGTCTCATTCAACTCCGTGTATGAGGTCAATCTTGGTTCTCTTTGTGGTCGTACTGATCTATCGCTGTTATCCTAGGCCTTTCGTTTACCTTTGCTAGATTCTACACTTTTCTCAGGAGGATTTCCACCCTTGATTGTGTAAACATCGATTCCTTCATCCCTTTCTGCACTAGCATCTTCCAATCGTAAAAACTTTTCGGCCTCATGATAGAATTCTCCTAGACCCATAGGTGGATCCTTAGTTAATGAATTTTTGAACTCTATATCATCAGCTATTCCAGACACAGCTGCCATCATAACCATGGATGGATCTGGTCGATCCACTGATGCCGCTGCCGCATTGAATCGTGTTAAAATAGTCCTCAAAGACTCCCCATCTCTTTGCTTTAAAGTTGACAAACTCATCACATTCTTAGGTCTTGCGATGTGAACCCTAAATTGCCTCATGAACTTCTCGGCTAAACCAGCCCACGCTCCTATGGAATTTCTTTCAAGCTACCTAAACCATAGTGCTGCAATATCTGTCAGATACAATGGAAAGCACCGAGCCATGACTTCTTGTGATGCCCCCAGCACTTACATATGCCTCATATACCTTGTCGGATGGACCGCGGGGTCCGTCCTTCCATCGTACATCTCCATCGAAAAGGGACTTCTGTTTACATCGTACATCCCCAGCACTTACATATGCACTTGAACTCTGGTAGGTTCCTAACTGTCCTAATCGTAGAAGAAAAGGTACTTCTGTTTACATCTTCAAGATCTCTACTCACTAGACCACGCCTCATGGCTCGCCTGACCATTTCTGCCAATCTGTCATTGTCTCTAAGATATAGTTCTCGTTCATTGCCTTCCACCTGGCCCTCGAGCCCATTAGAACTTTTAGGAATCTGCCTCCCTGGTTGAGTGTTTATTCCTCTGCCAATGCCATGTTGCTCAAATACACCCGATGTTCTTCTCGGTAATGTGTCTGCGTGCTCTAGTTGAGTGCCCCCTAATCCTGGTGCTGCGTCAGATGGTCCTGCTCCACTCTGAACTCCAGTTGTTCCTTGATTTTGCGCTCCAAGTTGTCTAATTTGCTGAAACAAATTCTGGATCATCTCCTCCTGTCTCTTCATCATTTCCTCCATCTCATGCCTGGTGATAAAGACTGAAGCCTGGTTCTCTCCTGAGGAAGCCCCTTGACTCCCTTCGTGCTGACTTCTTTCTGGTCTCTGTCTTCTACTTGTTTTCCTTCCAGGAGCCATAATCTCGGATAGACTCCTGGTTCTTAAAGAGAGTCTTTTGACAAATCTTTGCGAAGCAATGATGAAAACGCTCCTGAGTTCAGCTCTCAATGAAAGCACCAAAAATGTTAACGTTGAAAAGTGTACGTTAACACCCTGGTGTAAGTAGTAATCAAGTGAAAGCACCACCCGTTAGTACGGGAACTGAAAATAAGAAGAAAATAGCAGGAAGTAATAAAGAGACAACGGTTTTTATAGTGGTTCGTCTCAAAGTCAAGCCTACGTCCACTTATTCTTTTCTATCACCGATTTCATTACAAGTTTTACAATCATCCTTCATATTCAACACCAATACAACAAACAGTTAGAATTTTGATGATGAATTGCTTTCTGGATTCATGTTGAATGTATTTGATCGCTTCTCTCGGCTCTTTGAAGTGTTGTTGGTAGTTGAAGTATTGTTGAAGTCGTGAGAGCAGCAGAGTCTCCGAGCTTCAAAATCCAGGAAAGTCCCCCTTTCAATGTGGAATAGCTGGGGTATTTATAGGAGAACGTTAGGTCGTTATGTCTTCGGTCTTAGGTCGTTAGGTCTTAGGTCTTTAGGTCTTAGGTCTTAGTTCTTAGGTCTTAGGTCGTTAGGTCTTAGGTCGTTAGGTCTTAGGTATTAGGTCGTTAGGTCTTAGGTCGTTAGGTCTTAGGTCTTAGGTCATAGGTCGTTAGGTCTTAGGTCTTAGGTCGTTAGGTCTTAGGTCGTTAGTTCTTAGGTCTTAGGTCGTTAGGTCGTTAGGTCTTAGGTCTTTAGGTCGTTAGGTCTTAGGTCGTTAGGTCTTAGGTCTTAGGTCGTTAGGTCGTAGGTCGTTAGGTCCTAGGTCTTAGGTCGTGCACTTTCTTCGAGCAGCTGGGTTGCTTTGAGATGAACTATCTTTGGTTTTTCGGTTGATCTTTTTGGTATCACGGCCTTGCAAAAAAAGCGGGATAACAACACCATATTCAGTAGTTTATATTATATTGTTATTGAGGATATATGCCTGTTATATTATTATCATATCTGTTATAACCTTGCAAGTTCCTTGTAATATAAAATTCATTATGGGTGGAAATGATACATATCCGAACAGACTTTAGAATAGGAGAATTTCCTTTTGGGTTGAAATGATAAACCCAAGCGATTTTCAATTAAATTGAATTTGGGATTGCGGGTCGAAGTGATATCTACCGATATATTTAAAATTAGAATTGAAATGATAAATATCTACATCCCTTGATCATAGGGTAAGAAATTATATACAGACACTGTTGGTCCACATATAGATATATAAATGTTTGAAAATAATTTCTATAGTTTAAAAGGAAATATATGGTTTTTAATAAATATTGGGTCTTAAAATATTATATATAAATGGAAATTTTATATATAGATTTAATAATAATATTTTTGAGATTGAATCAATCGATATAATATGTTTAAGTATTTATTTAAATTTATATTTCAAAAATTGATTGTTGTAATAATTTGAATAAGTTAAGGTTGAGAAGATAAAGTTGAATTTATTAGAAATGATATCTAGTTAAGAATTCTACTTAATTGGATTGATTTGAACTATTGAACTTGAAATTTTAGATTTGATTTATAACTTGATTTTGATTTAAATGATTAAATGGTCGTTTCAAGTTTAAACAAATCGAAAGGAATATTTTGTTTAAAGGTAAATTTAGGTTATTTAATAAATATTGAATTTATTAAGTGAACATTTCAAGACTAAATAATAAGGTAAATCGAGATCTATATGAAACTGTTAAATTGAACTTTGGAATGTTGAATATTAAAGCTTTGAAATATACTAGAATTTTAATGGTTAATTTGTGATTTAGATCTGTATTTGAAATATATATAATTTGAATTTTTTTGGTCAGAAACTGAATTGAATGGAAATTAATAAATTGAGATTGAATTTAATTTGAATAGGGAAGTCAGGTTGATTTTGAAGTGATTTGTTAAGTTTGAGGAAATCACAAATATTCTACTTTATAAAATACTTATAAATATTTTGGACATATATATATTTGAAATGAAATGATATTTTGTTTTGAAGTATAAATTAATTTGAAATGACCTCGGTGTTATAGTGTATATTTCTACCTCATAGATAGTTCCATGGACCCATAGAGGATGGTTATCCCAAACATCCTTAAGTTACTTGTATTTCAGTTGATATTTCACTTGAGTTGGATTTATTGATATAAGAATGTTAATCATGACTCGAGTGTTTTGTGTTTTTGCTTTACGCTCGGGTCAGACAGAGTGATACAACATTTGAGACTCACCTTTGGAGTTTGGAGCTTCGTTCGGAGGTCCAACTATTGATTTTGTTTTCAGCATTTACAGTTGATTGGTTCAGAGAAGTCATCTTTTGCATTGGAGACTTCACTGCATTTGAGCTATTCTATTGTATTTTATTTCTAACTCTGATATCTATATAGTAGCTTCATGAACTACTATTTATTGATTCCGCTGCGCATTATTATATTACTCTGTGTTTGTGATTCTGTGATTGATTTATTTACTATATATGCTGAGTTTGCAAAATATAAATTAACAGTTTGATATTTTGAGCAATTCAAGTCCGACATGTGCGGATGCGAATGGTTGAAATATCGAGCCGTTACAGTTGGTATCGGAGCTTTGGCTCTAGGCAAATTTAGCATGTATGGAAAATTTAATTACGGAATCACTTTCGTTCGGGCTTGAACTCCTTTCTCTTGTTTGGAAGTTCCTTTGAATTTTGAAATGTCCCTCGGATCCGAAATTTATTCTTGTCTCTCCCTATTTATATTCGTTTGATTTTGGAGTATCCCATAACTCCACTGAATGATTTGTAAAGGGGGTGAAAACTCCTTTACAATTGGCATTGATTCACCGAAGATTTATGTATCCTCGGTTTACGATGCTGTCATATCTTGATATGCCAAATTCTATCTCTGGCGATCGAATGTCGATTTGTTTTGGAATTCTGCATCGATCATATTCCTGAAGTCACGGTTGACCCGGTTAAGTTCGCCCGCGATTTATATCCATCTTCTGTTTTAAAATTTCAATTACCTCATCTTCGATCTAGCCTATCTTCGAATCAGGATTCTATTGATTGGAGTTCCTCTAATTTGTATCTCTATCTTTTTTTCGAAATCCATTCTTAAATCATCCTTTGAAAAATCGGTTTGTATTTTAGAAATGGTTTTATACCAAAATTATTATTTTAACTATGATTTTATTCTATATATAAAAGTGAAATATTTTCGATAAGGCTTATATATCTTTTATAAACGAAAGTCTGAAATTTTGAATGGATTTGAAATTTTGGAAATTTATAAGGAATTCGATTATATAAAGGATTTATAACTGAGGGATTTTGAATTTGAATTTCGAGGAATTGGACTCCGGTATTTTGAAATTTGGTTTTGAGATTTCAAAAATATATATAATAATACGATTTGAAAGTATTTTCTGAATAAGAAGTGTTCAAATGACTTTAAATGGGTTCCAATGATTTCAAAGAAATTTCAAAGAAGTTTCAAGAAAATAGGAATCGAGAACTCACTTTGTCGTTGGAAAATAAATTTTGGTGATGAGTGCACGCATCACTGACAACGATTTTTGAATTTCAGAGTGGGGGAGAGGCCACTCTAGTAGCTTTGCTATGCGAGTGATTTTGTGAAACCAATTTTTGATTTCAAATTCCGAAGTATGATTTGATATTCGAAAAATATATGCATATATATATATATGAAATAAAATAAAGTATGCGGTGTTCAATCCTCGAGTTTTCGATTTGATTTACTGATTTGTTACTGATTTCCAACTCTTGGATTTGAAATTTTATTTCACCGACTATTTTGAAGGTTCGAGCACTTCCAAATCAAGGTTTAAAATTTTAAAAACTAAGAAATTCCGAAGAGTATAAAATATTTGAAAAAGAATATAAGTTTAGTTTTGTATATTTAAAGTATGAAGAGTATGACTTAAGTAAATTTGAAACTTTTGTTAAATAAATAATTTGAAAAAGGAAAAATTGGATTTTTCATATAGAAATAAATAGTTTAAAGGTTTTAAGGGGATAGTTATAGATTTGGAAACCAATTTTGAGCATAATTGATTTTGAGAAAACATTTGGTTTTGAAAATAGATTGAAATGTAGAACCCAGTATTTATATGACAATTTTGGATTGTTTGATTTCAATTATGTTAATTTGGAAACTAGGATTGTTTTCTAAACCTATCATTTTGGAAACTTTGAAACTAAAGATATTTAGTTTGGAAGAAATGATTAGGTGAAATCATATATGATTTTGAAACTGAATTAATATTGAAATAGATTGAAATTTGAGAACACATGTTACTAAATACTTGATTTGGAAGTTATTGAACTTATATAAAATTGATTTGTATAAGTATGAAGTAGATTTGAAAACTATTGGTTTGGAAAGGTACTTAATTTGAAAAGTGAATATTATATTATCGAAGTCTATATAAGTGTGATTTGATATACTATTGATTTTGTAAAGTAATCAATTTTTGAAATAAAATCTTATATATATGGACTTTGAATAAGTACGATATTTGAAAGTGATTTGAAAAGGTACTATATGATAAATATTTTCAAAGTGAAGATATGGAAAGTGCATTCTGCTTGATATCCACTCTGTGGCCACATTGTGGATTCATTCTATCGATATTATTCTCTTTGATTTTTGGTTTTTCGGATGTGATACTCGAGTGTCCCACCGTGGCGTAACCCATGGTTTTTCTTACGAGCGCGACTGCATAGCGCAACTGCCTGGCTGAGCTGCCTGGGGGTACAAATTGTTTCCTGGGGTATCCAAGCGTAACTATTGTGTATCCTGCACTCAATGTAGGTTGCATAGTAGCGAAACCGCCTGCCTGAGACGGCCTAGGGGAACGGATTATTTCCTGGGGATTCAGACGTAACCATTGTGTATCCTGCACTCTACTAATCATCATGGCATAACTCACAGGGCTGAGAAAGCTTACGGATACAGATTGTTTCCTAGGGGATCCAGGCGTAACCATTGTGTATCTACGATCCATGGTTACACAACTGTTTTGGTTTGGTTGATTTGTTTGAATTCCATATCTATTTTTAAAAGTGTTTTTAAAGTATTTTCACTAAGTGTTGAAACGGGTCTACTAAGTGCTTGAAGAATTCTAGCTTTGCGCCTGATCAACGCATGGCCAGAGTCTGCAAGAGTGAGGATAAACATGTTGAAACATCGAGTTATAAAAGTATTTTCGAAAGGAAAATTGGTTTCGATATAAAAGTATTTTATTATAAAGGTATTTCCAACAAATAAAATTCTTAATTTAATACCATTTCAACTATTTATCATCCTAACCTCAATTTATCCAAATTATTTGAAATATAAATTTTGTATTAATATTTGAAATTGAATATTTTTTGGTTTCAAATTAACTATTCGAGCCCGGTACCATTCTTTTGAATCTACCTCATCTGCCCTGCTTTATTTATTCACCTATGTTCTCTTTTTCGAATATATCTTCTTTTCTTCTTACCTTCTTTTGAATATATCCTTTAAAATATTGTTTATTTATATACTACCTGGTTTAACAGTACTTTTTTTTAGTGTTTTATAAATAATTGATCACATAATTAATTGAATGGATTTAATAAAATGAGTAATCTATTAAATATTAATTAATTTAAATAATAATGAAAAAAAGTATATGGTTTTAAATAAATTGTTTAATTTGTTTTTCAAAGTCTAAATTTTTCATCTGGTTGTTTCTATTCTCCTACTTTGTTCCTTTTCGGGGACGAAAAGTTTTGAGTGGGGGAGAGTGTAACGACCCATAAGATTTTAGAAATTTTTAATTGGTTTATAACGTATTGAATTGGATTTTTGAGAAATTATTAAACATAAAATTTTGAAAAAAAAAGAATTTTTTCTATTTGGATTACGTATAATTAAATACAGCAAATGGTAAATTTTCAATTAATTATATGAAAGTTTATTTATTATGTAATTCTATTAAACTCAAATCAGTTAAGAATTGTTGAAAATAAATTTGCATGAAATCAAGCGAATCGACTATTACCATAAATTTTATTTCTTTCCTTACCTTTATTGCTCCCTGTATTCGTGTTGTAGCTCTTTAATTTTCTATCCGTTGCTATTTCATTTCGGGTTTGTTCCTTCCCTATTTGTTCCATTTCAAACACTTTCTCTTCTCTCTGGCAGAAACATAATATTTTACATCATTTTTATATATATATCTGTAGCTTGCATTCATTCGTTTATTCACTTTTACGTTTCTCATACTTTTTACTTTGTTGTCCTTAATTCCCGTGCTTGACGTTAACATTTCAGTTTCTTTCCATTGAATGTGGCACGTTTCATTGTTAACATTTTATTCCATTTATATGTGTGGCTTTCATTTTGCAACTTGTTCCATTTCTATCTCCTTCGTTTTCAAAATTTGAAAGGTACAGGCTGGACCACAATATTAATTGCTTTAATAATTTTTCCAATTCACGTTCAAACGTTGCTATTCCTAGCTACTAATAAATTTAGAAATCAGTGTCTGTTACTTAATTTTATGGCATACGTTCAAAGCATTGGCTTTCCTTATTCAGGTCAATTAAGGGCGATCGTTGCCATCACATAACCGGTAAAAGATTTGTATACGTTTTGTTTGTTTATGTGGCAACGATTCACATTTACACTATTATTGCCTTTTTAACTTCATTTGTCTCATATTCATTTGTTTGTGTACGTTTTCGTTTCAATTATTGTACACCTCATGGTTCCTTTTATAAATTCATCGCCTATAAATAGTTTATTTCTTTCCCCCTTCATCTTCATTTGTCTCCTATTCATTTATTTGTGTACGTTTTCGTTTCAATTATTGTACACATCATGGTTCCTTTTATAAATTCATCGCCCATAAATAGTTTATTTCTTTCCCCCTTCATCTTTATTTGTCCCATATTCATTTATTTGTGTACATCTTTTTTACATTGATTGGCAAAGGCTCATATTTCAATTGCATTTATAAATCAATTTCCACTTCATTTGAAGTGATTTGTTTAGTTTGAGGAAATTACAAATATTCTACTTTATAAAATATTTGTATATATTTTTCAAATATATATATTTGAAATGAAATGATATTTTGTTGTGAAGTATAAATTAATTTTAAATGACCTCAGCGTTATAGTGTATATTTCTGCCTTGTAGATAGTTTCATGGACCCATAGAGGATGGTTATCCCAAACATCCTTAAGTTACTTGTATTTCAGTTGATATTTCACTTGAGTTGGATTTATTGATATAAGAATGTTAATACTGACTCAAGTGTTTTGTGTTTTTGCTTTACGTTCGGGTCAGACTGAGTGATACAGCATTTGAGACTCACCTTTGGAGTTTGGAGCTTCGTTTGGAGGTCCAACTATCGACTCAGCTTTCAGCATTTCCAGTTGATTGGTTCAAAGAAGTCATCTGTTGCATTGGAGACTTCACTGCATTTGAGCTATTCTATTGTATTTTATTTCTAACTCTGATATCTATATAGTACTTCATGAACTACTATTTATTGATTCCGCTGCGTATTATTATATTACTCTATGTCTGTGATTCTGTGATTGATTTATTTACTATATATGCTGAGTTTGCAAAATATAAATTAACATTTCGATATTTTGAGCAATTCAAGTCCGACATGTGCGGATGCGAATGGTTGAAATATCGGGCCGTTACAAATCCTTTCTCTTTCCTTACTTTTCCCCACCACAGGTGGACGGGGCACCTAGTGTGGAGCCTATTCTGATACTTGGAAAGTCGGGTTTATCTTTAGAGACTGCTTTTTATTATATTTTCTCTCAATGTATTTTTCTATCTTATTTGTACATTTTATTTCTTTTATCAAACTTAGAGGATATTTTCTATATACTCTGTATTAGACCATGTACTAATTTTCTAAGACAGCGATTTGAATATTTTCCGATATGAATATTTTTTTCCCATGATATATGTTTTATTCCTCCCGATATGAGTTTCAAAAGTATAGTACAGTTTATCTTTGATTATATATGCTTTTACTAGTCTCTTGGATGTTAAGGTAAAATTCCGACAACTTGCATTTCTCAACACGGCACAAGATGGAAAGCCGCACTAAGCTTTGGATTAGTTTGTTGGGAGGTGCAGATTGTTACAAAAAGTCTCTCTTCTCAACTTAAATACCTATGATTTCGCATTAATTCTTATTTATCATCTTTTGTTAGCCACCACTTCCAAGCCTTACCTCCCCATGGCCTAAAAATTTACCAAAATATCGTCATATAGGTCAAAAAAGTGGTTCATTTGATTATTGCAATACTGAATGGTGATTCAAGGAATTTAGGATTCTATTCTCAAATTGACATGTTACAATGGTCAAGATCAAATTATGTACAGTTATTATTTTGTATTATATATTCATCTATGCTCAGCTATGACCCTTGGTTGTAACGTTTCAATTTTTTGTCAGGATCTGAAGGTCGGCATTCTTACGTCCACTGTATCAAATGCCGCATAATCGAATGCCGGAAAACCGAATTGTTAGGGTTAAAAAGAAGAGGTTGAAGAAAAAGATAGAAGAAGTAAGGAAAGAGAACAGAAACAATATCAGAATCTCACAGTCGCAATGGAACAACATATAATAGACAAATAAATAATCTTTAAAACAAAGAACTATATCAGTTATTACATTACATCTTTAGTGTACAACAACAATATACAACACAACAAAACAATGGACTGTTATACAAACATGTCCTTTCAAGTGAATTTACAGCGGAAAGATAAATTCATATACAAGTAATATGTCTCGCTATCCAGCTCGCCACTTGAGCTCCATAACACTTCTGAATCCAGAATGACCTGATAACCTGACTCTAGACTGCCCGTGTGGAAAATTATGGGCACCTAGAGTTTAGGAAGAGAACAATAAACTCCAGGTCAGTCATGGGACTGGTGTGAGAACTCAAAACAGTTATTTATCTTTTAAAACAACAACAACAAGGGAAGTGGAAAAAAAAATCCATAATGCTTTTGGAAAAATGAAACTACCATAAGGCCTCCCCGCACACACATAATGCAAACGCTGAATTGGAGGAGATTTCTCCTTATGATAGTCAAAGATGCTTATTACGCAAAACAAATCAATTTTGTTATTATTATTAGTGCATAGTGTAGAAAGCATTTCAAAAATAGAATATAAATCTTAGCCAGCATAGACATTTCGAACTATGCCTACTCTAGCTACCATCCAAACAGTGGGGCGCCACCATAAGTGAATGGCAGTTTCTACAACTAAAACCGTACAAGGCTCGTTTTGTTTCTTTGGATTTCCAACAAATGGTCACGCTAAGGAACTTCCTACTGCCACATGGGATCGCCTCTGGCGGGACGTCCCGAGAACTTAACCAGCTCTCTGCCAACACAAGGCCGGGTTACCTCTGTAACTAGGTAATTACTACACGAATATGCCACCCCCGGTCCTTTGGGACCTTTATCCGAGGGCCCTCGATCACCAAGCAACAACCACACAGAAAAATGAGATTGGAGCAACCACATAGGTTAAGCATCGGGGCTCCATACCTGACACCACCCTTTTCCAGAAGGAATTGACATACCCTAAAGGGAGCGACCCTCATAACCTTGCCGTATATTCCTGTTTTGACCATTTCCGGGGTGTGAGGTCAGACGAAGTCTCGTCCACAAAGATACGCTTTTTCACAAAGCCATGCTCTGATCAACAAATGATCAATAAATAACCATCACACAGCAAAACTCAGCATGCCACATTACCAAATTGGGAGTATATCGCTGATAACCTTAAACTACAAAACCTCTGAGCTCGTACGTCTCAGAGAAGGGTGTTAACTAAGAGAATAAATTCTCCGCCACCAAAAGAAATGTATTTGAAAGAAATTTGCTTTATATCTCAAAATGTAATGTCAGACACGTAACCATACAAATCTGTTCCGGGTTCGAACAGAAACGAAGGAACTTCCAAAAAAGCCCTTGCAATCTGGGTATTCACAATCCCGATCGAATTTCCCATGAAAAAAGGAAATCTCTATACCGTAGCTAACAGTGCAGAGACAATCGATAGGTCATCCTATCATTTTCACAAACACTCGGTCTTCACCGTCGGTCTTCAATGCTATCTATTACGTCGTATCACTATGCAGAATGGGTAATCCAAATAACGAGCGCAATAATTTAAAAATAAGTGTAGCATTCAATTTCAACCAATTCACAACAAATAGTCATTTAAGGGTCAATATTGATAGTCGATTATTTGATATTTAACTATCAATCAATATTCACAATATAACCCGATTCAAAATAATCTTCCCAAATTATTTATTTTCAAAAATATCTTGATAAGATATATTTTTTCGCACTTCAACCATTTGAAAACAAATTTCAAATCAATTTCATCTTTACAACTTTCATTTCAAAATGGTTCATTTAAACCAATTAAAAAATCCTTACCGATTTATTTAAATGTACGTTCCAAATCCGTAAATTTATTTCCACACTTCAAAATAAATCAATGTTTATTTTTAAACAAACTTCCCTTTCTTTTATAAATACCATAATGAATTTACCTTTCCAAATATCTATGAATATACTATTTCCATACCGATTTCGAATATTCATTTTCAATTTATCTTTAAAAGATAAGATCTCAAAACATTCACTTCATATTGGAAGACATTTCCATACTTATTAAATAATAACTAATTCACCAATCTATTTCTTTTCAATATTTGGAAAATATTCAATATACTTAAATCCAATTAAGTATATATTTTATTCTATAAGGAAAACATTCTCTTAAACACACTTATTTGGGTCAAAACGAATGTTACGTAAAACATCGTTATGACAACCCAAAATCACTACTATAGGGGTTCGAAATTAAGATAGATATATAAACCCCCATACTACATAAAACATTTCCTTTCGGAACTCATTTACCATAACAACAGTGTTATAGTCCACCATTTCCTTTTATTTCTCGAAAACGTCTATTTCAACAATGAATGTTGAAAACTATGGTTTCGATACTTAATACATTTTAAACCATCTTTGAATCGTTTCGAATTCTATTTAAAATATCGCTTTCCCAACACATCTCTTTAATATATTATTCACCATCCAAAATCGTGAATATACTTCATTTACCAAATTCATCATTTCCACATATTTTATTTAAATGATTATCCATTGTCCCAAATCGTGGATATATCTCCTTTAATAAGCTATAATAATTAAACTTATCAAAATAAGTCGATTTCGGATTTATAAAACAACGTTTATAAATTCCATTTATATTTTATAACAACTTCAACTTATAAAATCACTTTATTAACAAATTCTACCCATATTCCATTAACACGCCAAAATCCAGTTTATAAGTTATTTACTTATAAATCTTTTATTTTACAAAATCTATTCATTTTATAACTTTACAATTTATAAATCTATAGATTTCATCCACTTATGAAATCCATTTACTTCATTTTAACACTTATACAATTCGTTTTATAATTCCAACGTTTTACTTTATAAATATCAATTTTATAAATCTTTCATATAAACCGTTTATAATGATTTAAAAATCCCAATTTAAACCATTTTATAAATTAATCAACTACTTATTTCAAAAAAATCACATTTCTGTTACATTTCACAAAAATCAAAATTTTTATAACATAAAAATTTCAAATTTTATTTATTTAAAATGAATCAATTCCAAAATTAAATTTTATTATGAATTCTCAACTTAAATTTTCAAAAATCAAATTTTATTTATTTTCGGCATCTAACGATACCAAAATATATTCGGCTAAAATTTAGCCTTTAAAGATTTAAATCACAAAGATAATCACACGGATTATAAATAGATCAATAAATAGATCAACACACAACATTGAAACAAATTCAAATGTTTGAGGAATCCAGTTGGATCCCTCCAACCTGTTTCCCTACATCCAAAGATGTTAGCACAATACTAATTCCGCTTCGAGACGGAATATCGCGGTAAATGGGATTTATAAAATACTATCCGCTGTTATGCGGCTCAATAGGGTCTCATCCGCTATATAATGCGGGAAAATCAACTCCAAGTACATATATAATACCAATTACATATCAAGTTGGAATTATCGCGGTATATGTGTTTAATAAATAACATCCGCTTAATATACGGCGTATAGGGTCTATTTCAATACAACAGATAATATTTATCATCCAATCACACAATCAAGCAATTTTAAATCTAACTATTTAAAACTTAAATCGAAACAATTCGATTGAGTGAGAAGTTCTCACCATGAGTTTCCGATAACAGTTGTAGCGTTTTGTTTCGAATAAAATTAAACAAGCATTTAATTTTACCAGAAATTCTCACTAGCTCCAAACGACCCCAACCCAGATCCATCGCGTTGTGCTCGACAAAACGAAGCCAACGCAACTTGTTTCGTAATTTTTCGACCTCGTATGACAAAGTTATACACTTTTAAACATCGTACAATTTATAATATAAAATTTAATAACAAATTTATTATATTTTTTCAACCTAAATGATCAAGGCCGCACATTTTTTGAATTGCAAATCAGGCCACTCACGACTCTTTTCGTCCATCACGTTCGGCTACAGGTGATATACGAACCCGAGAACCCATAGCCGTCGTTTCTATGCAAGTTTTCGTGCTCCTTATACTTAACTTCACCAAGATCCAACACCTCCATTACGTGCGCCATCACGAACTTCACCCACAGCCGTGAGCACTTCGAGCTCGGCCCTCTGTGACGGGTGGCGATTTTTTTCGTCCACGAACGCCGACATCAATACGTCCACTGTATCAACTGTCGAGCAATCGAAGGCCGAAAAACCGTACCGTTATGGTTTAAGAAGAAGAAACGAAAAAGAAAAAAAACGTAGAAGAAGAGATAAGCAGATAGAAAATAGAACAGAACAGAAAACAGCAGAACAACATCAGAATCTCCCAATCGCAGTGGAACAACATATAATAGATAATGAATAATCTTTAAACAAAGAACTATATCAGTTATTACATTTCATTACAGCAGAGTGTACAACAACAAACAACATCAAACAACGGAAAAGAAATACTATATACTAGTAATACGCCATGCCATCCATCTTGCCTCCAGCAACTCCTGAACTCCAGAATATCCTGATAAACCTTTACCCTTGACTGCCCGTGTGGAAATTGGTGGGCACCCAGAGTTTAGGAAGGAAAACATTAAACTCCGAGTCAGTCATGTGACTGGTGTGAGAACTCAAAACAGTTTATTTATCTTTAAAATCAAAATAGAGGAATATTTTTAAAGTCAATTCGCAATGCTTTTAAAAATGAGACTACCATAAGGCCTCCCGCACACACACACATGCAAACGCAGAATCGGAGGAGATTTCTCCTTATGATAGCCAAAGATGTTCGATACGCATTAAAAAGAACATTTGATATTATTACTAGTGCATAGTGTAGGGAAAAATCATTTCGAAAATAAAGATATAAATCTTAGCCAGCATAGACATTTCGCACTTATGCCTACTATAGCTACCATGTTCAATAGCAGGTTACCGCCACATTCCATGGTAGGTTATACAAATAAAACCGTACAAGGTCGTATTGTTTCTTTGGATTTCCAACTAGTGGTCAGGCCAAGGAACTTCCCATTGCCACATGAGAATGCCTCTGGAAGGACGTCCCCAAGAACCAAATCGGATCTCTGCCAACACAAGGCCGGGTTACCCCTAACTGGGTAAATACTGACACGAGTATGCCATCCCCCGGTCCTTTGGGACCTTTAACTGAGCGCTCGTAATCAACATCACACAATCATAAATAAAGTGTTTCAACATGAGTAAGTATCTGGGGTCCATACCATGATACCACCCTTTTCCAGAAGGAAATGCACATACCCTAAAGGGAGCTACCCCTCATAACCTTGCTGCATCATTCCTGTTTTGACCATTCCGGGGTGTGAGGCTCGACGAAGTCTCGTCCACAAAGCCACGCTTTATACAAAGCTGTGCTTTGGGTCAACAAATGATCATAGAAATGATCACAAAGATAAACGATCAAATAAATGATCATATCACAAATGATCAAACAATGATCATTTCACAGCAACACTCAGCATGTCACATTACCAAATTGGGAATATATCGCTGATAACCATCAACTACATAACCTCTGAGCTCGTACGTCTCAGAGAAGGGTGTAAGCTAAAAGAATAAATTCTCCACCACCAACAGAAATATATTTGAAAGAAATCAGCTTTATATCTCAATTTGTAATGTCAGACATACTATCCATACAAGTCTGTTCCGGGATCGAACAGAACCGAAGGCACTTACAAAGAAGTCCTTGCAATCCGGATATTCACTAATCACGACCGGACTTCCCATCACATATGGAGTCTCTATACAGGGGACCAGTCGATGCAAAGACATTCGACGAGTTGTCCTTTCACTTTCAAAAATATCCGATCTTCAACACCGGTCATCAATGCTATCCATTATGTCGTATCACTATTCGGAATGGGTAATCCGAATAACGAGCGCAATAATTTAAAAATAAGTGTGACGTTCAAATTCAGCAAATCACAACAAATACCCATTCAAAGGTAAATATTGATAGTCGGTTATTGAACTATCAATGGATATGCACAACATCACTAGATTCCAAATAATTTTCCAAATTATTTATTTTCCCAAATTATACCTTTACAAGATAAATAATTTTCACACTTCAAAAATAAATCAATATTTATTTTTAAAAAAATTCCCCTTTTCTTTTATAAATTCCATAGTGAATTTATATTCCAAAATATCTATGAATATATGATTTCAATTATTCATTTTCAATTTATCTTCAAAAAGATAAATTCTCCAAACGTTTCATTTTGCACTTCAAAACATTTCCATACTTATTTAATAAGTAATTCACAAATCTTTTTATTTTCAACACTTGGAAAATATTCAATATACTTAAATCAAAATTAAGTATATACTTCATCCTTTAAGGGATCATTCTCTTAAACATATTTATTTGGGCCAAAACGAATGTTGCGTAAAACATCGTTACGACAACCCAAAATCACTAGTATAGGGATTCAAAATTAAAATAGATATATAAATCCCAATACTATACAAAACATTTCCTTTCGGAAATCATTTACTATAACAACAGTGTTATAGTCCACCATTTCCTTCTATTTCTCGAAAACGTCTATTTCAACAATGAATGTTGAAATCTATGGTTTTGAATATTAACACATTTTAAAACATCATTAGATCGTTTTAAATCTATTTAAAACATCACATCCAAACATTTTCTTTAACATATTATTCACAATTCAAAAACGTGAATATACTTTGCTAACCAATTTCATCATTTCTATACATTTTATTTCAAAGGATTATTCACAGTCTAAAACGTGAATATAACTCCATTAATAGGTTTCAACAATTTACTTATCAAAATAAGTATTTTGCGAATTTATAAAACAATGTTTATAAATTCTATTTCTATTTATTTTATAACAACTTCCTTTTATAAATCCCCTTCATTAACCTATTTCCAATTATAACTCAACTATATAACAAAAGTTCACATTATAAGTTAAAACTAAGAATTTATTTGTTTGCAAAATCGTTCCATTAAACTTCATAATTATAAATCTTATAACTTATAAGATTCAATTATTTACTCAAATCTATTCCTTTAAATAACCTTATAAATTTTTATAAACCTACTGCTTATAAAATTCAATTTATAACTTTACCGTTTATAATTCTATAAATTTCATTCATTTATGAAATTCATTTACAATTCATTCTAACACTTATCAAAACTCGTTTTATAATTCAAATATTTTAATTTATAATATCAATTTATAAATCTCTTATATAAATCAATTTATACAATTATTTTAAAACGTCTTTAAACTCCTTTATAATTTCATCATTTTGATTTATAAAATAATCAAATTTCATAAATCCTATATTTTCAACTTTTTATAATAAATTCAAAAATCCCAATTTAAATTATTTTATAAAATCATTTACCTCTTGTTTTCAAAAATCAACTTTTAACTATTTTTCTCAAAAACCATAATTTTTATAACATTAAATTTATACGTTTATTTGTTTAAAATGAATCGATTCCAAAAATATTTTATAAATATATACTTTCAAAAATCACTTTAAAATCCTTTTAAAATTCCAAAATTTGGCCCAATGATGCTACACACCAAATATTCAATCACGACAACAACGACATCATATATCGATATGATAATCCATCAAATATCAAAATATCTGAAATCAAATAAATACTGTTGAGGAATCCGGTTGGATCCCTCCAACCTGTTTTCCTGCATCCAAAGATGTTAGCACAATACCAATTCCGTTCCAGTACGAAATTATCGCGGTATATGGGATTTAAAATATTATCCGCTTAATAGACGGCGCAATAGGGTCTCATCCGCTATATACTGCGGGAAATTAATTCCAAGTACATAAATAATACCAATTTCACGGTTTATGAAATATTCGCGGTATATGTTTTTAATAAATAACATCCACCTACTAACGGCGCATAATGTCTATTTTAACAATCAATAGATAACTATCATCATTCAAATATACATTCAAGAATTTCTAATATAACTATTTAAAGTTAAAATCGAAACTGATTCGATTGAGTGAGAAGTTCACACCTTGATTTCAATTTCGTTTTAGCGATTTATTTCGAATAAAATTAAACGCGCGTTTAATTTTACCCGAAATTCTCACTAATTTCAAACGACTCCAATCCAATTCCATCGCGTAGTGCTCGTCCATGCGATTCCAACGCAACTGGTTTCGCGCGTTTTCGACCTCGTATGAAAAAGATATGAATTTTACAGGTTTACACAATTTTAAACTATATAAATTTACAATTTATTTTATAATTTTCAACCTAACTTCTTTCTGACCGTTGGATCTGGACTCCCCCCCCCCATCAGGCCGCACACCCCTTCTCCCTCATCTTCACGTTTGCGTACAGGAACAAAACGCAGGAGAACCCATAAATGCAAATCTAGGGTTAAATTATGCAACTCCCTCGCTCGATTATAATTCGATCAGGCACTTCCATTTTGAAGAGCATCTCTCCCCCTACCTTCGGCTTAAACCATGTTGAACTCGGCCACCTGTAGCAACTCGATGTGCGTGCGAAACCCTAGGCCATCGGCCCCCCCTAACTTCCCCTCTGACGCTCCGTTTTCGATCATCTCCGTGTGAAATTGAAGCTCTTGCTTAGCTCTTCGACTTTCGTGTTGAACACTTCGCGTAATTGTTGATGGATTGAGAGTTGAGGAGAGAAAAATATTTATTTCTGGCCATTCATATGAGTGGTGGCGGCTGCAGTTCAAAACCCTAGGGTTTTATTCATTTTGCAATTATGAAGACTTAAGGTCCTTTTATAGAAAATTCGCGCGACACTATTCATCCTGGATTTTCCGAACTCCAAACGAAGCGTGCCGGTTGGCGTTTCTAAGGTTTACCCTGCGTTTCGAACACAATGGAACGTGTTTTGGGAGCTACTTCGGTCATCTGTGCGGGTTATGGCAATAAACGTTCGATTTTAAATTAAACCGATTAAACGATTTTCTAGGCGTTTTAGCTTGCACCGGACAAACGATAAATCCGATTGACACGAAATTTGAAACCATACAATAATATCACATTACGGATCCGATGAAACTAGTTTCGTCGAAATCCGAGACTTTTTGAAAAATGGCTATTTTAACTCGCCAAATTAATATTAAAAACAATTTCGATGCATTTCGAGCTGCCACGATCAAACGAAAACTCCGATTGCTTCGAAAATTGAAATCCGATAATAACTAACTATTACGGATCCAATGGAACTAGTTTCGTCCAATTCTGAGACTGTTCGAAAAATGGCTAATTTCACTAGACGATTAAATATTAAAATGTTCAATTTTCACAAATAAACTCTTAATTCGATTTTAAAAGTTCTATAACATCATTCTAACTTCAATATGATAAAAAAAAATTTTATAAATCATTTTCAATCATATTTAACCCAATTTTCAATTATTTCTGTATTTCACATATTAAATTATCGATTTAATTATCCAATTAAATCCAATTATTCAAAATAAAATTTATTCGACTTATAAATTCACTTATTAATATTTAAAATCAATTAAATATTCAAATTTTAATTAATAAAAATTCTGGGTCGTTACATATTTCCCCCTTAAAAGAATTTCGTCCTCGAAATTACCAAGTAAGAAAAGTTACATAATCTATCAACTTTCCAAAATGCATAGTCAAACTTCTTATAATAACTTTACTAAGTTTTCAAATCATACTTAGTTATCTTTCCAAAAAAAACTACTATTGTTTAACTTTCAATTCCAAATCAAAGTTATAGTTTTCAAAACTTTCCAATTTTTGTCAAATTTTTTTCTAACGCCTTAAATTTTCGGAAAAATTCGCCAGTCTCCTTTGCGCGGCTCGATCCGAAAATAAAATGACAGTATATATATCAAAAATATACATCTCATCAAGTGATGAGGCATCCCGCAGGGAAAAAAGTGTAAAAGTATGATATGTAATCCGAGATATGTACCTTATATTTTATTAGCAAGCATTTACGGCTAATATAGCGCGAAAGCGAGCTCCAAATGCAAAGCAAACGCGATCCGCACCTACTAAACACTCAACAAACAAATGAGAAACTTGTATATAGACAATAGTATCGATATACAACATATAGCAACATAATAACTACATATGCCAACATAGCAAATGTAGCAAAAGCAATATATTCAACCATCAACCAACTAGCATCCAACTAATGTCCATAACCAATAAATATCCATTCATATTCTCATTAATATTTAATGAAATAGGTTTTCAATTTAATCACATTTGATTCATTAATAGTGGATGTTCTTACTAACATTCATTTTCAATTAGTTTATATTCACTAATCCATATTCAAGTTGGTTCACTCCCAAATCAAATTCACTTCTATTTAAGATTCACTTAAGTTCCAATTGGATTTTAATTACTTTAGCTTTCAATTTCATTAATACTTAATGAATTATATACAATCAACTAACAACCATATAACAACCAGTGTATATTAATTACAACCAAATTCCTTTGCTTATATTCATTCAATTTGGTTTAACACCTTCACTTTCAATTGGTTTAATTAAATTGATTTTCATTCAATTTTTCAACTTCCAATAACATTAGATTTTAATGAATTAACACCTACATTCATTATTTCATATCAACTTAATTTACATTCATTTGATTTACATTCAATCCACTAATTCAATTCAATTGCTAATTCATTTAACCATTTCAAGTTGAATTTCATTTACATGACTTAAGTTTATATTTATCACTTAACTTTATTATTTACTTTGATACCAAAATCAACTTCATTCAACATCACTTAAGTTATACTTCCATTTTACAAACATCACTAGATTCCAATTCTAAAGGAAAATTTCCATTTAACTTTAAATTCATTTTTATTACAACCCGTATTCATAAATATATTCATATAGTTTCACTTCTTATATATATATAAGTTTATTTCACAATTATAAATCACTTTAATTATGATTCAATTCTTATAATTCTTTTAATTCTTTTTACTTATACAATTATTCTTTTATTCAGATTATTCAAACAACTAAACAACCAACTTATATACACTTTAACAATTCTGAAAAATTATTCCTTTATGTATAAAATATAATCAAGGTAAAATTATTTCTTTTACCCAATTTTAAAACAATACTGTGTCGATTTATCTTGTTTAAGAGTTTAGAAACTCCTATCTACGATAGTTAGCTAGACTACATCGACCGGAATATATAAACAATCAACCGATAAGTCAACACAATACAAAACAATTTTATATTCACTAACAAATACGCTCTCATAGCTATTATTACACTCAACTCATTCTAGAGTACTACTGATTCTATCTCTAATGGGTTATACCCAACAGAGCCATGGTTGTCGCTTAACCATATGCTCTGATACCAAATGTGACGGGTGGCAATTTTTTTCGTCCACGAACGCCGACATCAATACGTCCACTGTATCAACTGTCGAGCAATCGAAGGCCGGAAAACCGTACCACTATGGTTTAAGAAGAAGAAACGAAAAAGAAAAAAAATGTAGAAGAAGAGATAAGAAGATAGAAAATAGAACAGAACAGAAAACAACAGAACAACATCAGAATCTCACAATCGCAGCGGAACAACATATAATAGATAAATGAATAATCTTTAAACAAAGAACTATATCAGTTATTACATTACATTACATTTCATTACATTTCATTACATCAGAGTGTACAAAAACAAACAACATCAAACAGCGGAGAAGAAATACTATATACTAGTAATACGCCATGCCATCCATCTTGCCTCCAGCAACTCCTGAATTCCAGAATATCCTGATAAACCTTAAGTCTTGACTGCCCGTGTGGAAATTGGTGGGCACCCAGAGTTTAGGAAGGAAAACAATGAACTCCGAGTCAGTCATGTGACTGGTGTGAGAACTCAAAACAGTTTACTTATCTTTAAAATAAAAATAGAGGAATATTTTTAAAGTCAATTCGCAATGCTTTTAAAAATGAGACTACCATAAGGCCTCCCCCACACACACATGCAAACGCAGAATCGGAGGAGATTTCTCCTTATGATAGTCAAAGATGCTTGATAAGCATTAAAAAGAACATTTGATATTATTACTAGTGTATAATGTAGGGAAAAATCATTTCGAAAATAAAGATATAAATCTTAGCCAGCATAGACATTTCGCACTTATGCCTACTATAGCTACCATGTTCAATAGCAGGTTACCGCCACATTCCATGGCAGGTTATACAACTAAAACTGTACAATATCGTATTGTTTCTTTGGATTTCCAACAAATGGTCAGGCCAAGGAACTTCCCATTGCCACATGAGAACGCCTCTGGAAGGACGTCCCCGAGAACCAAACCGGATCTCTGCCAACACAAGGCCGGGTTACCCCTAACTGGGCAACTACTGACACGAGTATGCCATCCCCCGGTCCTTTGGGACCTTTAACCGAGCGCTCGTAATCAACATCACACAATCATAAATAAAGTGTTTCAACATGAGTAAGTATCTGGGCTCCATACCATGATACCAACCTTTTCCAGAAGGAAATGCACATACCCTAAAGGGAGGTACCCCTCATAACCTTTCTGCATCTTTCCTGTTTTGACCATTCCGGGGTGTGAGGCTCGACGAAATCTCGTCCACAAAGCCACGCTTTATACAAAAGATGTGCTTTGGGTCAACAAATGATCATAGAAATGATCACAAAGATAAACGACCAAACAAATGATCATATCACAAATGATCAAACAATGATCATTTCACAGCAACACTCAGCATGTCACATTACCAAATTGGGAATATATCGCTGATAACCATCAACTACATAACCTCTGAGCTCGTACGTCTCGGAGAAGGGTGTTAAGCTAAAAGAATAAATTCTCCGCCACCAACAGAAATATATTTGAAAGAAATCAGCTTTATATCTCAATTTGTAATGTCAGACATACTATCCATACAAGTCTGTTCCGGGATCGAACAGAACCGAAGGCACTTACAAAGAAGTCCTTGCAATCTGGATATTCACTAATCACGACCGGACTTCCCATCACATATGGAGTCTCTATACCGTGGACCAGTCGATGCAAAGGCATTCGACGAGTTGTCCTTTCGCTTTCAAAAATATCTGGTCTTCAACACCGGTCATCAATGCTATCCATTACGTCGTATCACTATTCGAAATGGGTAATCCGAATAATGAGCGCAATAATTTAAAAATAAATGTGGCATTCATATTCAGCAAATCACAACAAATACTCATTCAAAGGTAAATATTGATAGTCGGTTATTGAACTATCAATGGATATGCACAACATCACTAGATTCCAAATAATTTTCCAAATTATTTATTTTCCCAAATTATATCTTTACAAGATAAATAATTTTCACACTTCAAAAATAAATCATTATTTATTTTTAAACAAATTCCCCTTTTATTTTATAAATTCCATAGTGAATTTATATTCCAAAATATCTATGAATATACGATTTCAATTATTCATTTTCAATTTATCTTCAAAAAGATAAATTCTCAAAACGTTTCATTTTGCATTGGAAAACATTTCCATACTTATTTAATAAGTAATTCACAAATCTTTTTATTTTCAACACTTGGAAAATATTCAATATACTTAAATCGAAATTAAGTATATATTTCATCCTTTAAGGAATCATTCTCTTAAACATATTTATTTGGGCCAAAACGAATGTTGCGTAAAACATCGTTACGACAACCCAAAATCACTAGTATAGGGATTCGAAATTAAAATAGATATATAAATCCAAATACTATACAAAACATTTCCTTTCGGAAATCATTTACTATAACAACAGTGTTATAGTCCACCATTTCCTTCTATTTCTCGAAAACGTCTATTTCAACAATGAATGTTGAAATCTATGGTTTCGAATCTTAACACATTTTAAAACAGCATTAGATCGTTTTAATTCTATTTAAAAAATCACATCCAAAACATTTTCTTTAACATATTATTCACTATTCAAAAACGTGAATATACTTTGTTAACCAATTTCATCATTTCTATACATTTTATTTCAAAGGATTATTCACAGTCTAAAACGTGAATATAACTCCATTAATAGGTTTCAACAATTTACTTATCAAAATAAGTCGTTTGCGAATTTATAAAACAATGTTTATAAATTCTATTTCTATTTATTTTATAACAACTTCCTTTTATAAATCTCCTTTATTAACATATTTCCAATTATAACTCAACTATATAACAAAAGTTCACATTATAAGTTAAATACTTAGAATTTATTTGTTTGCAAAATCGTTCCTTTAAACTTCATAATTATAAATCTTATAACTTATAAGATTCAACTATTTACTCAAATCTATTCCTTTAAATAACCTTATAAATTTTTATAAACCTACGGCTTATAAAATTCCATTTATAACTTCACCGTTTATAATTCTATAAATTTCATTCATTTATGAAATTCATTTACAATTCATTCTAACACTTATAAAAACTCGTTTTAGAATTCAAATATTTTAATTTATAAACATCAATTTATAAATCTCTTATATAAATCAATTTATACTATTATTTAAAACGTCATTAAACTCCTTTATAATTTCATCATTTTGATTTATAAAATAATCAAATTTCATAAATTCTATATTTTCAACTTTTTATAATAAATTCAAAAATCCCAATTTAAATTATTTTATAAAATCATTTACCTCTTATTTTCAAAAATCAACTTTTAACTATTTTTCTCAAAAACCATAATTTTTATAACATTAAATTTATACGTTTATTTATTTAAAATGAATCGATTCCAAAAATATTTTATAAACATATACTTTCAAAAATCACTTTAAAATCCTTTTAAAATTCCAAAATTTGGCCCAATGATGCTACACACCAAATAGTCAATCACGACAACAACGACATCATATATCGATATGATAATCCATCAAATATCAAAATATATGAAATCAAATAAATACTGTTGAGGAATCCCGTTGGATCCCTCCAACCTGTTTTCCTGCATCCAAAGATGTTAGCACAATACCAATTCCGTTCCCGTACGAAATTATCGCGGTATATGGGATTTAAAATATTATCCGCTTAATAGACGCCGCAATAGGGTCTCATCCGCTATATACTGCGGGAAATCAATTCCAAGTACATAAATAATACCAATTTCACTGTTTATGAAATATTCGCGGTATATGTTTTTAATAAATAACATCCGCTTACTAACGGCGCATAATGTCTATTTTAACAATCAGTAGATAACTATCATCATTCAAATATACATTCAAGAATTTTAAATATAACTATTTAAAATTAAAATCGAAACTGATTCGATTGAGTGAGAAGTTCTCACCTTGATTTCAATTTCATTTTAGTGATTTATTTCGAATAAAATTAAACGCGCGTTTAATTTTACCCGAAATTCTCACTAATTCCAAACGACTCCAATCCAATTCCATCGCGTAGTGCTCGTCCATACGATTCCAACGCAACTAGTTTCGCGCGTTTTCGACCTCGTATGAAAAAGCTATGAATTTTACAAGTTTACACGATTTTAAACTATATAAATTTACAATTTATTTTATAATTTTCAACCTAACTTCTTTCTGGCCGTTGGAGGCGACCTCCCCCCCTCAGGCCGCACACCCCTTCTCCCTCATCTTCACGTTTGCGTATAGGAACAAAACGCAAGAGAACCCATAAATGCAAATCTAGGGTTAAATTATGCAACTCCCTCGCTCGATTATAATTCGACCAGGCACTTCCATTTTGAAGAGCATCTCTCCCCCTACCTTCGGCTTAAACCATGTTGAACTCGGCCACCTGTAGCACCTCGATGTGCGTGCGCAACCCTAGGCCGTCGGCCCCCCTAACTTCCCCTCTGACGCTCCGTTTTCGATCATCTCCATATGAAAATGAAGCTCTTGCTTAGCTCTTCGACTTTCGTGTTGAACACTTCGCGTAATTGTTGATGGATTGAGAGTAATTGAGGAGAGAAAGATATTAATTTCCGGCCATTCATATGAGGGGTGGCGGCTGCAGTTCAAAACTCTAGGGTTTTATTCATGTTGCAAATATGAAGACTTAAGGTCCTTTTATAGAAAATTCGCGCGACACTATTCATCCTGGATTTTCCGAACTCCAAAGGAAGCGTGCCGGTTGGCGTTTCTAAGGTTTACCCCCGTTCCGAACACAATGGAACGTGTTTCGGGAGCTAATTCGGTCATCTGTGCGAGTTATGGCAATAAACGTTCGATTTTAAATTAAACCGATTAAACGATTTTCTAGCCGTTTTAGCTTGCACCGGACAAATGATAAATCTGATTGCCACGAAATTTGAAAACATACAATAATATCACATTACGGATCCGATGAAACTGGTTTCGTTGAAATCCGAGACTTTTTGAAAAATGGCTATTTTAACTCGCCAAATTAATATTAAAAACAATTTCGATGCGTTTCGAGCTGCCACGATCAAACGAAAACTCCGATTGCTATGAAAATTGAAATCCGATAATAACTAACTATTACGGATCCAATGGAACTAGTTTCGTCCAATTCTGAGACTGTTCGAAAAATGGCTAATTTCACTAGTCGATTAAATATTAAAATATTCAATTTTCACAAATAAACTCTTAATTCGATTTTAAAAGTTCTATAACATCATTCTAACTTCAATATGATAAAATAAAATTTTACAAATCATTTTCAATCATATTTAACCCAATTTTCAATTATTTCTGTATTTCACATATTAAATTATCGATTTAATTATCCAATTAAATCCAATTATTCGAAATAAAAATTTTTCGACTTATAAATTCACTTATTAACATTTAAAATCAATTAAATATTCAGATTTTAATTAATAAAAATTCTGGGTCGTTACACCCTCCCTGTTGCTCGAGAAACGTGAAAGAACGCACATGTTCAAATGATGATTGTCGTTGATTCGTTAAGCTATTTTCGATCAACTCCGTATGGATCTGAAGCTCTCGTGAACCTCTACACTTTATTAGTTGGAACTTTCTGAAAATATTGCATGGATTGGATGAAAAATTAAGAAGAAGATGGACAATTTCTGGCCTTAGAACGAAAAATGGCGGCTAGGTTTAAATTGGGGTTAGGGTTTGTCTCTTTGTTGCAAATGGAAATATTGACGGCCTTTTATAGAAAATTTCCAAATTACTATTCACTCGAAATTTTCCAAACTTCGAATCTCGCATGGTGACCGGCGTTTCTAGGGTTTACCCCGCGTTTCGGACACAATGGAATAAGTTTCGGAAGCTAATTCGGTTATATGTGCGAGTTACGGAAATAAACGATCAAATTTTAAATAAATCGATTTAAACTAATTTCTATGCGTTTTGGCTTGCCCCGGACAAACCGTGAATTTGATTGACATGAAATTTGAAATCTTACAATAATATAACATTATGGATCCGATGAAACTCGTTCCGCCGAAATCCGAGACTGTTTGAAAAATGGCTATTTTCACTAGTCGATTAAATATTAAAATATTCAATTTTCACAAATTAACTTTTAATTCAATTTTAAAAGTTCACAAACATTGTTCTAACTCCAATGTGATTTAGTATAACTTTACAAATTAGTTTTAATCACATTAAACCCAATTTCCAATTATTTACGCTATTTCAAATATTAAATTTACCGATTTAATTATCCAATTAAACCTGAATATTCGAAAAAATAAATTATTCGACTTTTAAATTTTACATATTGATATTTCAAATAAATTAAATATCTGAATTTCAAATGACAGAAATTCTGGATCGTTACAAACTTTCCCCCTTAAAAGAACTTCGTCCTCGAAATTGCCAAGTAAGGAAGAGTTTTGAAATCCATTAACTTTTCAAAACAAACCGTTCAGATTTGATTTACAAATTTCTTAAGTGTTTAACTTTTCCAAAAATTCAATAGTTAAACTTCTTACAAAATATTTACTAAGTTTTCAAATCCATATATAGTTATCTTTTCAACATCAACTACATCGTCTAACTTTTAATTTCAAATCAAAACTTAGTTTTCACAATTTTTTTTTCCAAAATTTCCCTAAAATTTTCTAACACCTTAATTTTTCAGAAAATTTCGCCATAACCTCCTTTGTACGAAGGAGATTTTACAATATCACAATAGAGATAAATATATATACATCGACCCACACGGTCGGAAAACAGAAAAACAGTTCATATTTCCTATTTTTATTCCGTAGGCGTACCTTTTTAGCATATTTAAGCAAAGCAGTTATTTACTTAGCATTTTGTGCAATCCAATCCCGCTAACGGTAGCCCCGGTACCTGTACTTACTCAATATAAACACGTAAGTGATATATATAAGAAGTTATTAACATTTTACTATTTTAAACAACTACAACACATGCATATTAAAAGAAATCATACTAACCAAGGTTTATAAGCAACTTATATGATTTCGACATTACTTGTAATTGTTTACAACCAATTCATATACAATGACATTCAATTATTCATTTTTAATTAGTTTACATTCACTAATTTACATTTAAATTGGTTCACTTTCAATTCAAATCAATTTCCATTCAATTTAGATTTACTTGACTTCAAATTTGAATTTAATTGCTTTAGCTTTCAATTTCTATTCATTCAATTGCATATGAATCACTATTCAATCAATTAATAATAATCTAATAACCAATGTATAACCATCACAACCAAATTTAATTTACTTCACATTCAACATTCATATTCACTTTGTTTACCTTCAATTTAGTTCAACATTCAATTAGCCTTAAATGAATTTACACTTATATCCATTATTCTATATCAATTTATCACATTCGACTGATTAATATTCAATTCATTAGTTCAATTACTAATCTATTTTACAAATAAATTTGGATCTTCTTTATATAACTTAAGTTCATATTCATTTAATGACTTCATTTCATTAATTCATTTTGATACCAAAATCAACTTCATTCAACATTACTTATTGTTTAGCTTAACTTAAATCTCCATTTCAACAACATATCTTATCCAGTTAAAATCCAATTCAAATTCCAACTCCAAAGTAAATTCTATTTAACTTTTGCCAAAGTCAATTTTTATCACTTATTCAGATTCATACCTCGTTTTGCTTAACAAAGTTGTTTAACCACTTTAATAATTGGTTTTACTTACATCTTCACATTTAATAAGTTATACAACTTATTATTCAACTTCAAATCTGATTTAATTTATTAACTTCCTTTAGTTAAATTTCACATCATATATTTATTATGCCAATTCAAATTTGTTTCAACTTTTCCAAAGTTACGTCTTTATTATCTCTTATTTTAAATTCAACACTTGATAACTTATATTCATCAATTTCAACTTGGATTTTAAATTCAAATTTGTTTATCACAACAAAATTCAATTTAATTTACTATGGTAGCAAATCCATCACACAGAAACTTGAAAATGACACTGATGATGCTGCAGTCATCACCCTTATTATTCCCCAGCAACAGTAGCGAATCCAATGCTTTAAATTCTTTCAAAATTTTCTTTTATTTATAAATCACATTTATAAATCTTGCTTATATAATTTCACTATTTCCCTTTACTTATACAAGGTTATTTCACAATTGCAAATCATTTCAATTAAAATTCTATACTTATACAATTGTTATTTTTATATAATTTATTCTTTCACAATTATTGTTTTTATTCACATTATTCAAACAACTTTGATTCACTAATATATTTTCTTACATTTTCAACAATCAAACAATTCAATTTTATATATACACTTTGATAATTCTGAAAAAATTATTCCTTTATATATAAAATATAATCGAGGTAAAATTATTTCATTTACCCAATTTAAAATGATACTATGTCGGTTTATCTTGTTTAAGAGTTTAGGAACCCCTATCGACGACAGTTAGTTAGACTGCACCCACCAGAATCTATAAACAATCAACTGATAAGTCAACACAATAGAAAACAATTTCATATTCACCAACAAATACGCTCTTATATCTATCATTACACTCAACTCGTACTAGAGTACTGCTGACTCTATCTCTAACGAGTAATCCCCAACAGAGCCAAGGTTGTCACTTAACCAAATGCTCTGATACCAAATGTAACGTTTCAATTTTTTGTCGGGATCCGAAGGTCGGCATTCTTACGTCCACTGTATCAAATGCTGCAAATCGAATGCCGGAAAACCGAATTGTTAGGGTTAAAAAGAAGAGGTAGAAGAAAAAGATAGAAGAAGTAAGGAAACAGAACAGAAACTATATCAGAATCTCACAGTCGCATCGGAACAACATATAATAGACAAAAAAATAATCTTTAAAACAAAGAACTATATCAGTTATTACATTACGTCATCAGAGTGTACAACAACAATATACAACACAACAAAACAATGGACTGTTATACAAGCATGTCCTTATAAGTGAATTTACTATGGAAAGATAAAATCATATACAAGTAATACGTCTCGCCATCCAGCTCGCCACTTGAGCTCCATAACACTTTTGAATCCAGATTGGCCCGATAACCTGACTCTAGACTGCCCGTGTGGAAAATTATGGGCACCCAGAGTTTAGGAAGAGAACAATAAACTCCAGGTCAGTCATGAGACTGTTGTGAGAACTCAAAAAAGTTATTTGTCTTTTAAAACAGCAACAACAAGGGAAGTGAAAAAAATATCCGCAATGGTTTTGGAGAAATAAAACTACCATAAGGCCTCCCCTCACACACATAATGCAAACGCAGAATTGGAGGAGATTTCTCCTTATGATAGTCAAAGATTCTTATTATGCAAAACAAATCATTTTTGATATTATTATTAGTGCATAGTGTAGAAAGCATTTCGAAAATAGAATATAAATCTTAGCTAGCATAGACATTTCGAACTATGCCTACTATAGCTACCATCCAAACAGTGGGGCGCCACCGTAAGTGAATGGCAGGTTCTACAACTAAAACTGTACATGGCTCGTATTGTTTCTTTGGATTTCCAACAAATGGTCAGGCTAAGGAACTTCCTACTACCACATGGGATCGCCTCTGCCGGGACGTCCCGAGAACTTAACCAGCTCTCTGCTAACATGAGGCTGGGTTATCTTTGTAACTAGGTAACTACTACACGAATATGCCACCCCTCGGTGCTTTCGGACCTTTATCCGAGGGCCCTCGATCACCAAGCAACAACCACACAGAAAAATGAGATTGGAGCAACCACATAGGTTAAGCATCAGGGCTCCATACCTGACGCCACTCTTTTCCAGAAGGAAATGACATACCATAAAGGAA
Source organism: Allium cepa (assembly GCA_030765085.1). Taxonomy (NCBI): domain Eukaryota; kingdom Viridiplantae; phylum Streptophyta; class Magnoliopsida; order Asparagales; family Amaryllidaceae; genus Allium; species Allium cepa. The sequence goes on from CM060942.1 coordinate 364,736,365, forward strand.
GCGACCCTCATAACCTTGCCACATATTCCTATTTTGACCATTTTCGGGGTGTGAGGTCTGACGAAGTATCGTCCACAAAGCTACGCTTTTTCACAAAGCCACACTTTGATCAACAAATGATCAATAAATAATCATCACACAGCAACACTCGACATGCCACATTACCAAATTGTGAGTATATGGCTGATAACCTTCAACTACAAAACCTCTGAGCTCGTACGTCTCAGAGAATGGTGTTAACTAAGAGAATAAATTCTCCGCCACTAACGGAAATGTATTTGAAAGAAATCTTCTTTATATCTCAAAATGTAAGGTCAGACACGTAACCATACAAGTCCGTTCCCGGTTCGAACAGAACCGAAGGCACTTCCAAAGAAGCCCTTGCAATCCGGGTATTCACAATCCCGATCGAATTTCCCATCACAAAGGAAATCTCTATACCGTAGCTAATGGTGCAGAGACAATCGATAGGTCATCCTATCGTTTTCACAAATACCCGGTCTTCAATGCTATCCATTACGTCGTATCGCTATTCGGAATGGGTAATCCAAATAACGAGTGCAATAATTTAAAAATAAGTGTAGCATTTAATTTCAACCAATTCACAACAAATAGCCATTGAAGGGTCAATATTGATGGTCAGTTATTTAACTATCAATCAATATTCACAACATAACCATATTCCAAATAATCTTCCCAAATTATTTATTTTCAAAAATATCTTTATAAGATATATTTTTCCACACTTCAACCATTTGAAAACAAATTTCAAATCAATTTCACCTTTACAACTTTCATTTCAAAATGGTTCATTGAAACCAATTAAATAAATCCTTACCGATTTATTTAAATTTACGTTCCAAATCCGTAAATTTATTTCCGCACTTCAAAATAAATCAATGTTTATTTTTAAACAAACTTCCCTTTCTTTTATAAATTCCATAGTGAATTTACCTTTCCAAATATCTATGAATATACGATTTCCAAATCGATTTCTAATATTCATTTTCAATTTATCTTTAAAAGATAAAATCTCAAAACATTCATTTCATATTGGAAGATATTTCCATACTTATTCAATAATAAGTAATTCACCAATCTGTTTCTTTTCAATATTTGGAAGATATTCAATATACTTAAATACAAATTAAGTATATATTTTATTCTATAAGGAAAACATTCTCTTAAACACATTTATTTTGGTCAAAACGAATGTTAAGTAAAACATCGTTACGTCAACCCAAAATCACTATTATAGGGATTCAAAATTAAGATAGATATATATACCCCCATACTACATAAAACATTTCCTTTCGGAAATCATTTACCATAACAACAGTGTTATAGTCCACCATTTCCTTCTATTTTTCGAAAACTTCTATTTCAACAATGAACGTTGAAATCTATGGTTTCGATACTTAATACATTTTAAAACATCTTTAAATCGTTTTAAATTCTATTTAAAATATCGCTTTCCCAAAACATCTCTTTAATATATTATTCACCATCCAAAATCGTGAATATGCTTCATTTACCAAATTCATCATTTCTACATTTATTTAAAGGATTATGCACTTCCCAAATCGTGGATATATCTCCTTTAATAAGCTATAATAATTAAACTTATCAAAATAAGTCGATTTTTGATTTATAAAACAACGTTTATAAATTCCATTTATACTTTATAACAACTTCAACTTATAAAATCACTTTATTAACAAATTCTACCTATATTCCATTTACACGCCAAAATCCAGTTTACAAGTTAATTACTTATAAATCTTTTATTTTACAAAATCTATTCATTTTATAACTTCACAATTCATAAATCTTTAGATTTCATCCACTTATGAAATCCATTTACTTCATTTTAACACTTATGAAAACTCGTTTTATAATTCCAACGTTTTAATTTATAAATATCAATTTTATAAATCTTTTATATAAACCGTTTATAATGATTTAAAAATCCCAATTTAAACCATTTTATAAATTAATCAACTACTTATTTCAAAAAAAAAATCACATTTCGGTTACATTTCACAAAAATCATAATTTTTATAACATAAAAATTTCAACGTTTATTTACTTAAAATGAATCAATTCCAAAATTAAATTTTATTATGAATTCTTAACTTAAATTTTCTAAAATCAATTTTTTTTATTTTCGGCATCTAACGATACTAAAATATATTCGGCTAAAATTTAGCCGTTAACGATTTAAATCACAAAGTTAATCACGCAGATTATAAATAGATCAACAAATAGATCAACACACAACATTGAAACAAATTCAAATGTTTGAGGAATCCAGTTGGATCCCTCCAACCTGTTTCCCTGCATCCAAAGATATTAGCACAATACCAATTCCGCTTCAAGACGGAATATCGCGGTATATGGGATCTATAAAATACTATCCGCTATTATGTGGCGTAATAGGGTCTCATCCGCTATATAATGAGAGAAAATCAACTCCAAGTACATATATAGTACCAATTCCATATTAAGTTGGAATTATCGCGGTATATGCGTTTAATAAATAACATCCCCTTATATACGACGTATAGGGTCTATTTCAATACAACAGATAATAATTATCGTCCAATCAAGCAATTTTAAATCTAACTATTCAAAATTTAAATCGATACAATTCAATTGAGTGAGAAGTTCTCACCATGAGTTTCCGATAACAGTTGTAGCGTTTTGTTTCGAATAAGATTAAACAAGCGTTTAATTTTACTCGAAATTCTCACTAGCTCCAAATGACCCCAAACAAGCTCCATTGCGTAGTGCTTGACAAAACGAAGCCAACGCAACTTGTTTCGTAATTTTTCGACCTCGTATGACAAAGTTATACACTTTTAAAAATCATATAATTTATGACATAAAATTTAATAACAAATTTATTATATTTTTTCAACCTAAACGATCAGGGCCGCACGTGTTTTTGAATTGCAAATCAGGCCGCTCACGACTCTTCTTCCATCATGTTCGGCTACAGGTGATACATGAACCCAAGTACCCATAGCCGCCATTTCTAAGCAAGTTTTCGTGCTCCTTATACTCTACTTCACCACGATCCAACACCTCCATTACGTGCGCCATCACGAACTTCACCCACGGCCCTGAGCACTTCGAGCTCGACCCTCCCCGTTGCTCGAGAAACATGAAAGAATGCACACATTCAAATGATGTTTGCCGTTGATTCGTTAAGCTATCTTCGATCAACTCCTTATGGATCTGAAGCTCTCGCGACCCTCTACACTTTGTTAGTTGGAACTTTCAGAAAATATTGCACGGATTGAATGAAAAATTAAGAAGAAGATGGAAAATTTCTTCCCTTAGAACGAAAAATGGCGGCTAGGTTTAAATTAGGGTTAGGGTTTGTCTCTTTGTTGCAAATGAACATAATGAAGGCCTTTATAGAAAATTTCCAAATTACCATTCACTCGAAATTTTTCGAACTTCAAATCTCGCACGGTGACTGGCATTTCTAGGGTTTACCCCGCGTTTCGGACACAATGGAATAAGTTTCGAAAGCTAATTCGGTCATATGTGCGAGTTACGGAAATAAACGATCAAATTTTAAATTAAATCGATTTAAACCAATTTCTATGCGTTTTGGCTTGCCCCGGACAAACCGTAAATCCGATTGACACGAAATTTGAAACCGTACAATAATATAACATTATAGATCCGATGAAACGAGTTTCGTCGAAATCCGAGACTGTTTGAAAAATAGCAATTTTCACTAGTCAATTAAATATTAAAATATTCAATTTTCACAAATTAACGTTTAATTCAATTTTAAAAGTTCACAAACATTGTTCTAACTCCAACGTGATTTATATAACTTTCTAAATCATTTTTAATCACATTAAACCCAATTTCCAATTATTTACGCTATTTCAAATATTAAAATACCAATTTAATTATCCAGTTAAACCTGAATATTCGAAAAAATAAATTATTCGACTTATAAATTTTACTTATTGATATTTAAAATCAATTAAATATCTGAATTTCAAATGACAGAAATTCTGGGTCGTTACAATGGTGATGTATGTGATGTATATTGATTGCTTGAGTTTGACATAATTTAAAGTTGTTATAACTTTTTTTATACATAATATTCAAGGTGAAATATATATATGTAATACCATTTGGTTTATGCAATATGTTAATCTATGTTAATGATGTAAATTAGGTTATACAAACCATGATTCATTTAATATCAAATTATACACACACATGCACATATATTAGTTTTCTATGATTTAAACTATGCAATTGCATATATCCAAAATTGTTTATATGTGTTGTTTTATAATGTAAAATGGATTAAACTGTACATGCTTAGTCTTCTAAATTATGTCAGGCTGAAATTGAATTTGGCATAATAATTTTATAAGTTTAATATGTTTAGTATAATCGACATTGAATTAGTCAATTTTAATTTTGGAAATATCTATATACCATTGCATATAGGAAGATGTTATTTGATCTGCGTAGTTGACCAAGTTAACCTTCAAAATTAAGATATTTTGAAGTTTACTTAGCAAAGAGATGATTTCAAAATTTATTCTATTTACTTTAAATTAATATATGCTTACATATATACATATGTTCACTTTGCAATGCACACCCCATATCCACATGCCCTTTCGCATAACCCCCATATCCACGTGCCGTTTCGCATATCCATAGAAGATTAAAAACATATTTATTACTCACATTTATGACTCTTTAATTTATATCCCATAGTAAAAATATGATTTTTCGCTACCTAATTAATAGAAAACAAAACATCCAATTAATTACACACACATAAATATATGTCAACATGTTAGGATATGAATATATAAGATATATTCAATGTAATCATTGACTAAAATTGATTAATGTTATTAATTAATCAAATATAAAATATTTTGAATAAAATATGTGTAGCGACCCTGACTCGACCTTCGAAAATCGGCACCGAATACAACACCCGTATTCAAATGCCGCAGATCCAAATGTCGAACCTGGTTCGCCGGAGCTTATAACACAATAAGTACAACACAGTGGAAGAAATATACATGATACATTTGATATACAACATTTAATACAATATCTGATACAACAGAATACAATAGAATGGAACAATGGATAACAATACTATCAGAGATACAAGGAAATAGCAGCGGAAAGATAGTGTCTTCAATGCCAAACTCCTAGAACTCCATCTTCAAAACACCAAGGCTAGCTCGAACCCCCATCACGCTCCACCGAGATGAGCAAGACTGGTGTGGTGCTGAAGTGTAGCAAACGCGATCCACAAATCCAAAGAGCTTCGAAGGCTAACGAATCTATACCTATTACAAGATTATCTGAAAACCCAACTCTAGACTGCCCGTGTGGAAAATAGTGGGCACCCAGAGTTTAGGAAAGGAACAATGAACTCCAGGTCAGTCATGAGACTGGTGTGAGCAAACAAAACAGTTTTATCTTTTAAACCAAACAACAAAGCTTTTAAGGTTTAAATCCGCAATGCTTTTTAGAAAATGAAACTACCATAAGGCCTCCCGCCACACACACAATGCAAAGGCAGAATTGGAGGAGATTTCTCCTTATGATAGTCAAATATGCTTGATACGAGAAAAATTCTTTGATATTATTACTACAAGTGCACAGTGGAAAACAATTTCGAAAGTATAATATTAATCCTAGCCAGCATACGACTCTTCGCCGTATGCCTACTATAGCTACCATGTTTACGAGCAGGTTACCGCCACATTCCATGGCAGGGTATACAACTAAAACCGTACAAGGCTCGTATTGGATTGAATGGATTTCCAACAAATGGTCAGGCTAAGGAACTTCCTATTGCCACATGGGAACGCCTCTGGCGGGACGCCCCGAGAACCAACCCGGATCTCTGCTAAACATGGCCGGCTACCCCCTTCCCGGGGAATAAAACCTGAGATATGCCACCCCCGGTCCTTTGGGACCTTTATCCGAGGGCCCTCCAACAACTACATCACACAGTAATAAATATAGTGTGTCCACATGAGTAAGTGTCTGGGCTCCATACCATGATACCACCCTTTTCCAGAAGGAATGGTCATACCCTAGGGGAGCTACCCCTGAAACCTTGCCGCATCTTTCCTGTTTCGATCATTACCGGTTTGTGAGGCTCGATGAGGTCTCGACCACAAAGCTACGCTTTTCACAAAGCCATGCTTTGATCAACCAATGATCAACAAATGATCATCAATCACACAGCAGCACTTAGCGTGCCACACTACCAAATTGGGAGTATATCGCTGATAACCTTCAACTATATAACCTCTGAGCTCGTACGTCTTAGAGAAGGGTGTTAAGCTAAGAGAATAAATTCTCCGCCACCAACAGATATGTATTTGAAAGAAATCGGCTTTACATCTCAAAGTGTAGTGTCAGACACACAACCATACAAGTCTGTTCCGGGCTCGAACAGAACCGAAGGCACTTCCGAAGAAGCCCTTGCAAATCCGGGTATTCACAATCCCGATCGGACTTCCCATCAGTTAGGAAATCTCTATACCGTAGCTACTCAGTGCAGAGACAATCGATAGGTCGTCCTATCATTCTCGCAAATACCCGGTCTTCACCACCGGTCTTCAAATGCTATCCATAACGACGTATCATTATTCGGAATGGGTTATATGACATAAGGTCATCTCCCGGCTAAACCGAATAACGAGCGCAATATTTAAAAACATATGGACATGGGATTTTCAGTTAAGTCACAACTTACTATTCAAAACTTTCATTTAAATGGTTTAAACCAAATTACCATTTCAAATCTTTAAACAAAAGATTTATTTCACAAAGTTTAACCAGTTTCACAAAGATCCATTTACGGTTTCCAAAACAATATCCATTTTAATCGGATTAATTCATTTAATCTTTAAATCCAAGATTTAACTCATAGCTTCCAAACCCGTTTTCAATTATTCGTTCACAACTTGGAAAACCATTTCAATTCAAACTTGAAATTCCTTTTATACACATTGGAAATTCATTTCTTATACGAAAGCTTTATCATTTGAAAACAAGCAGTTTTCATTTTGGAAAAAATCCAATTCCAATTATACAAGTTAAAGTTTTTCAAACTCGGGTTAAATTTAAATCCCATAACAACACTTAAAAAAAATGGTTTAAAAACCCATATAAGCTTCTATAACCTTTTTACATTTTAAATTCTCAAAATAGAATTCAATTTCAAATTTTTGAATTCAAATTTAAATCAGATTTCAAAACTAAATTAAGTTATTCAAAAATAACTTGTATCTTTGTAATTCTTTTTCGAAGATTTTTACTTTAAACCCCATCCATTTCAAAACCATTTGAAATTAAAAAAATTCAAATTTAAATATTTCAAAAGTCTATGACTTAACCGATTTCCACGTGCAATCCATATTTGTGTGTGTATAGTGTAGTCCAGGGGTATTACACGATAGTGCACAACATCAATCATCACAGACATATCGATAAGCGGTATAACCCATAACGCTTATCTTCATCAACAGATTCATAGATAAAGTAAATTTATCAATCACAAAGATTCACTAATATGATTCGATGTGGGTTTCGGATAACCAAATGGAATCCGACTCCCAGCCGCATCGAAGTTTAAATGCCATTTTACGGGCAAAAAGGGGTTTCACACACATATAGGAACAAACCACAAATCACAGTCCATCACAAAACAATCACAATATCACAACAAAATATAAATCCAATACAGAACAATTGATGAAAATCAATCATCTCTAATTAGGGTGAATATAAGTGTGTTAACCACACAATTATTTTTATAAATTTTAAATCAATGATTAATTATTCTTAACTATAAATTGATTCAATCCTAATTAACTTTATCAACTAGCTTTTCTAAATTTAATTATCTTAATTCATAAATCCTTAATTTATAATTAAGTAAATCTTAATTACTTTTACCATTTAATTAAATCAACTTTTAATTATAAAGCAATTACAAATTTTAATTGTTCAAAATCTTTACTTAATCATTATAAAGAATTTTGTCTTTAAGTTAAAATTTTGAATATTTGATTTATTCCTAAGTATTTTATCAAGTAAAAAAAAAATTTAAAACAATTTTATTTTTGAAACCAAAGTTTAAAATACTTCATTTATATAAATCAATTTGGGTTTTTAAATTAACATTTAAACATTTATTTTACTTTTTTAAAATTTTTGTTAAGTTAAACTTTAAAACAACTTTTATTTAAAATTATAAATTTGAAATACCATTTATTTCATATGCTACTTATCATCATCATAAATTTATTTCAGGAAATAAGTTTGCTGGTGTTTTCAAAAATTTGGTAAAGACAAACTGAGTTACTGTTTTAAATTCGCTCACCCGAGACGTGCTTCGGGTCGTCCCCGAGAAAACTCCCCCCTACTTCGAGTTTTAGCCAAATCTACCCGAGTAAGATTTTTTTTCAAAAATTTGCTAAGTTTTAAAAGGTGACTCGATACAACTCAAAACCACTCGAGCTCGTCTTCGAGTTTCCACGCAATCTCCCCGTGCCATGCTTCGAGCTTTCCCCTGTCCTTTTCAACCCATCACCCTGACACACCCCATAGCCACGTGCACGTGCACGGCTGGTTTCGCCGCCGCTGGTCGAAGCTGCGGCCACCAACATGACAACGTCCACCCCCTAAACCCATTCGAACACCCAGATTCCGACTTTATTTCGAAATCACCAATCGAGCAACTGGACCCCAAAAGTATCAGGCACGCCATCAGAAAAACGGTCCCGCGCCACCTCCCCTGGACATCAGAGGTCGCCAAATTTTACCTCTAGCATCCATGTCGTGCAACGCATCCATCTGACCCCCTGACACGCATCGCGATCACTCGTGGGTGGTGCGGCAATGTCATTTGGACCGTGAATAGGAAAATGGGTTTTAAACCCTACTTTGATTTCAAATCAAAATCTAGACGTTTATAAATTAATTCAGTATTTTTCTGATGATTGCGAACATGAAATCATGCTGCCACAACAATCTCAACGCCCAATATTCCATAGATCAGTAGAATTACTCAAAAATTCATTTTCAATCCAACCCCCATTTTCTCAGTGAAGAGTGAATAAAAAATTATGATTTTTGTTTTTAAAATCATCATTGTTATAGTAGATTCACCTGGTATTATTGAAACTGAAATGCATGAAGTTCGAATTTTTCTTGGAAAAATTGCATTGTGACAGTGCTCCATTGTTTCCAGAATTTAACAGGTTTTTTTTTTTTTAAAACCAAAGCTTACACTTACTATAATTCATTTTTGAAAATGTAAAACAGGTTTCCAACCAAAGTTTACTTGTTACAACCTTTTTCAAAAGTAAAGAGGAAGAGAAGGATTCTAAATTTGATGTGAGTTACCTTTTTCCAAACCTGTAACTCAGATGTAAATTTTTTTTTCTTCTTTAATTCCCAGTAAAATTACAACTCTGTTTCGATTTGTTTTCTGAAGCATGGTGCCAGTCCAAACATAAACTTCAACCTTTTGCAATTTTATTTCAGAAGAAACGAGAAAAGAAGGATTGGGTTGATTTTGATGTGCCTATTATTCTACCTATCTTTACAATTCGATTTCTTTTCAAAAGAACTGGGAAGAGGGTTTCTTTATTTTTTTGTTAAACATCATTCCCTGTAACTCAAATTGTATACAGAGAAAAACAAAAACATAAAAAAGAAAAACAGGAACAATGTTTCCAGAAAATCAAAACCAAGCGTATCATTCATTCAATTCAAAGCCAACACATTCATACAGGGATTCAAGCACACACAAAATTTGAACAAGTATGAATCTACCCAGCTTTAATTACTGAAGTTATTCTTAAACTCTAAAGCACTATGTAAGTTTTGAACTACACTTAAAACTTATTTTGCAGTCCATAATTTTAAAATTCTAATTTTCCCTATAGTTTTACAGTAACTAGTATTTTGAAAACATCAACATGCACAGTCAACTACAATCATATTCCAAAATCCTTGCGTGCAAACAAGTTTACTTTTCCTATATCACCCAAGCATACAAAGCAATCAAAAAGATTGAGAATCAAGGTTTACTCACATTCAAGCAAATCCATAACCTTACTTTAAGCATGCATCAAAACATAAATCAGATCAAGGTAAGGTTTGCTCACTTTTTTTTCCTGAAGACAGAAGGCTCTTGACAGTTTCAAAACAGGGATGAGCCTGGAATCTTCTTCTTCTCTACTTGATTTTGAATTTTTAAATCTGCAACTTGAAGATATAACATTTTGTTTGATCACTGTTGCATGCTCTTGTTTATTCAATTTTATTAATATCAAACAAGGATTTGAATTTACTTACAGATTTAAAAAAAAAAATATTACACAGAACTTTTTATCTTCTACAACTTGAACTAGAGATAGCTTAGGCCCTGAACTTGATTTCTTTTCTGCAAGTAATTTATTGTTATTGTACTTAATTCTTGCTTTATTACAGATCATAAGCTCAAACTCAATTTTTTTTTTAAAGAAAAAAAATTACTTGCCTTTAATTACTTCAGAAATCTACTGCCCTGCCTTTACAACTAATCTGCGGTTTTTAGTTTAAAATTGTTGTTAGAGTATGACTTCAAAATCATGATTTTATTAACTATAAATTTTTAAAAACTTACCTGGGAAACTGAAGACAGAGAACCAGGTTTTGAAAATCTTATCTTTCTGTTTTGATTTATTGATCTGAAGCTTTATTTTAATGAGTTTGAACTTTGATCTTGAAATGGTTGAGTTGCTTCAGAACTTTGAATTTCTTCCAGATTTGCTTTAGATTTATTTCAGATCTTAACCTCTGCTTGAATACTTGAGTGAACCATTTCAGGTTGAAGAATGCAGATGTTTTTAAAAAAAACAGATTTGCTTCAGATTTTGGTTTTGAATTGAAATGAAGAATGCAGTTTTTTTCTCTTTTCTTTTTTTTTATTCTTGAAAGTTGAAGTAAGGATTGCAAAATCTTTATGATTTCTGAACTTCAGATGTTTAGGAGATTTAAAAAATTCGAGTTTTAGAAGGTGAAAAGTTTTCTTAATTTTTTATTTAATTATTTTATTTAGGAAATGATGGTTTGTGCCATTTGTAAGAAAAGATCTTAAACCATAGATTTTGTTAATTATTCATTTTATTGTGAATGTAAGTTTTCAGCCCTTGATGTTACAAAGCAAAAGAACTTTATAGATTTTATTTCCTATATTATATACATACTTTTATAAACCAATATATATATATATTTATTCATTTGTATGTATATATGCATATGTACAATGTGTTTTAAGTCCTTATTTTATCAAATCTAATTATTAAGTATACAAGATGATTTAGCTTTTGTAAACTTTTGTTTATATCAATCTTACAATATCACTTTTTTAAACCAATATATTTAAGCTTACTTCATTATATATTTTTTTCTTTTGAATTAAGACCATTATATCTTTTAAATAAACAACTTATCTATATATATTATTAAACTTTTATTGCTCATTTTATACACATTTTGTTTTTATTAATTTTAAAGAAAGAAATGATTTTTAATGCTACTTAATTTTTTTTAAAACATTTATTTCAAATTTAAATTCAATTTTCAATCTCAATCTTGAAATATAAACTTTCATATCCATTTATACACTCACACTTTATTTTGAACAAATTTAAATTAAATTTTAAATATGCATTCAATTCACTCATATTTGTAATATACACATATATATAAGATTTTAAATCTATATGACTTTTTACAATATTTCTTATTTCAATATTTTAATCTCAAAATAAAATTGGGATTCAATTATATATTACTATCACTCATTTTTATTTGTTTAGGATTTTCTTCCAATTTAATTTGAAATTAAATTCCAAAAGTTTGAAACATATTATTTATTTAAATTGTTAACTTTGGGACGTTACTTTTTATCTATAAGATTTTAAATATAGAAATTCAAAACCTCAATTAAATTTTAAAATCAATACTCAAATAAACAATTATCCTATCTAATTTCAAAAATCCAAATAAATTTACAATTTTATTCCAAAATTATTTTCATCATTAATTTTAAATTTAATTAAAAATCGGGATCGTTACAGATTTCACCCCTTAAAAAATTTCGTCCTCGAAATTTGCAAGGAAGACGACAAGGAATAGATGAAAGATAGAGAAATATCTTTCCAAATCAAACTGGATAACAATTCTGTATTTGGCTTACCAAATCAGAATATCTATAATATGAGAATAAACTCATACAATTATTTTGCAAGATGCTCGGGTTCACTGGTCTACGAATATGCAAAGGCATTGATTAGTTCGAAGGGATAACTAATCGTTCGTAGAATATATCGGATCCCAGAGAATAGATAGATAGATAGATTCAATCTTCTACAATTTCTCAAACACAAGATATGGATTCCAACTTGGGTCGGAATATCCCAAAGTATACATCAACTTGTCCCTCTTCGGACTTCAATCAACGTAAGGAATTACAATAGAATTTCAAATTTGGTTTCAATCGAATCATTTTATAGATACAAATTATTTAACTTTATATTTTAGTTAACCAATTTATCAAATTTAAATTTTTTCTAAGGTTAAGAACGAAAAGCTGATAGAAATTTAACCAAGAGGATACGAAATTGAGACTTATCTAAGATTCGTAGGGCCACCATCAAACCGAAGCTTCTTTCTTGAGCTGCTACGAAGCAATCAAAGAAATGATAAGACGAATCAAAGGAGATTGATAAAGAAAGTTAATTCCGTTGCTGCAGGGCATTGACCACTTGTACTGGTATTTCCCTGTTCCCTATCTCGTTCTCTTCTTGCACTCATACTTACTATCAGTGAATAGTAAGAGAATTTACTGAGGCATTCGAACGGATATCTTAGAGATTACTCATTCTAGGGTATACTTCACCCTATCTCTAATGAGCTACTTAATGTGTTATACTCCTGAGCTAAAGTTTTAACCTTCAGCTCTGATACCAAATGTAGCGACCCTGACTCGGCCTTCGAAAATCGGCACCGAATACGACACCCGTATTCAAATGCCACATATCCAAATGTCGAACCTGGTTCGCCGGAGCTTATAACACAATAAGTACAACACAGCGGAAGAAATATACATGATACATTTGATATACAACATTTAATACAATATCTAATACAACAGAATACAATAGAATGGAACAATGGGTAACAATACTATCAGAGATACAAGGAAATAGCAGCGGAAAGATAGTGTCTTCAATGCCAAACTCCAAGAACTCCATCTTCAAAACACCAAGGCTAGCTCGAACCCCCATCACGCTCCACCGAGATGAGCAAGACTGGTGTGGTGCTGAAGTGTAGCAAATGCGATCCACAAATCCAAAGAGCTTCGAAGGCTAACGAATCTATACCTATTACAGGATTATCTGAAAACCCAACTCTAGACTGCCTGTGTGGAAAATAGTGGGCACCCAGAGTTTAGGAAAGGAACAATAAACTCCAGGTCAGTCATGAGACTGGTGTGAGCAAACAAAACAGTCTTATCTTTTAAACCAAACAACAAAGCTTTTAAAGTTTAAATCCGCAATGCTTTTTAGAAAATGAAACTACCATAAGGCCTCCCGCCACACACACAATGCAAACACAGAATTAGAGGAGATTTCTCCTCATGATAGTCAAATATGCTTGATACGAGATAAATTCTTTGATATTATTACTATAAGTGCACAGTGGAAAACAATTTCGAAAGTATAATATTAATCCTAGCCAGCATACGACTCTTCGCCGTATGCCTACTATAGCTACCATGTTCACGAGCAGGTTACCGCCACATTCCATGGCAGGTTATACAACTAAAACCGTACAAGGCTAGTATTGGATTGAATGGATTTCCAACAAATGGTCAGGCTAAGGAACTTCCTATTGCCACATGGGAACGCCTCTGGCGGGACGCCCCGAGAACCAACCCGGATCTCTGCTAAACAAGGCCGGCTACCCCCTTCCCGGGGAATAAAACCTGAGATATGCCACCCCCGGTCCTTTGGGACCTTTATCAAAGGGCCCTCCAACAACAACATCACACAGTAATAAATATAGTGTGTCCACACGAGTAAGTATCTGGGCTTCATACCATGATACCACCCTTTTCCAGAAGGAATGGTCATACCCTAGGGGAGCTACCCCTGAAACCTTGCCGCATCTTTCCTGTTTCGACCATTACCGGTTTGTGAGGCTCGATGAGGTCTCGACCACAAAGCTACGCTTTTCACAAAGCCATGCTTTGATCAACCAATGATCAACAAATGATCATCAATCACACAGCAGCACTTAGCGTGCCACACTACCAAATTGGGAGTATATCGCTGATAACCTTCAACTACATAACCTCTGGGCTCGTACGTCTCAGAGAAGGGTGTTAAGCTAAGAGAATAAATTCTCCGCCACCAACAGATATGTATTTGAAAGAAATCGGCTTTACATCTCAAAGTGTAGTGTCAGACACACAACCATACAAGTCTGTTCCGGGCTCGAACAGAACCGAAGGCACTTCCGAAGAAGCCCTTGCAAATCTGGGTATTCACAATCCCGATCGGACTTCCCATCACTTAGAAAATCTCTATACCGTAGCTACTCAGTGCAGAGACAATCGATAGGTCGTCCTATCATTCTCGCAAATACCCGGTCTTCACCACCGGTCTTCAAATGCTATCCATAACGACGTATCATTATTCGAAATGGGTTATATGACATAAGGTCCTCTCCCGGCTAAACCGAATAACGAGCGCAATATTTAAAAACATATGGACATGGGATTTTCAGTTAAGTCACAACTTATTATTCAAAACTTTCATTTAAATGGTTTAAACCAAATTACCATTTCAAATCTTTAAACAAAAGATTTATTTCACAAAGTTTAACCAGTTTCACAAAGATCCATTTACGGTTTCCAAAACAATATCCATTTTAATCGGATTAATTCATTTAATCTTTAAATCCAAGATTTAACTCATAGCTTCCAAACCCGTTTTCCATTATTCGTTCACAACTTGGAAAACCAATTCAATTCAAACTTGAAATTCCTTTTATACACATTGGAAATTCATTTCTTATACGAAAGCTTTATCATTTGACAACAAGCAGTTTTCATTTTGGAAAAAATCCAATTCCAATTATACAAGTTAAAGTTTTTCAAACTCGGGTTAAATTTAAATCCCATAACAACACTTAAAAAAAATGGTTTAAAAACCCATATAAGCTTCTATAACCTTTTTACGTTTTAAATTCTCAAAATAGAATTCAATTTCAAATTTTTGAATTCAAATTTAAATCAGATTTCAAAACTAAATTAAGTTATTCAAAAGTAACATTTATCTTTGAAATTCTTTTTCAAACCTTTTTACTTTAAACCCCATCCATTTCAAAAACCATTTGAATTTAAAAAAATTCAAATTTAAATATTTCAAAAGTCTACGACTTAACCGATTTCCATGTGCAATCCATAGTTGTGTGTGTTTAGTGTAGTCCAGGGGTATTACACGATAGTGCACAACATCAATCATCACAGATATATCGATAAGCGGTATAACCCATAACGCTTATCTTCATCAACAGATTCATAGATAAAGTAAATTTATCAATCACAAAGATTCACTAATATGATTCGATGTGGGTTTCGGATAACCAATTGGAATCCGACTCCCTGCCGTATCGAAGTTTAAATGCCGTTTTACGGGCAAAAAGGGGTTTCACACACATATAGGAACAAACCACAAATCACAGTCCATCACAAAACACTCACAATATCACAACAAAAATATCAATCCAATACAGAACAATTGATGAAAATCAATTATCTCTAATTAGGGTGAATATGATTATGTGTGTTAACCACACAATTATTTTTATAAATTTTAAATCAATGATTAATTATTCTTAACTATAAATTGATTCAATCCTAATTAACTTTATCAACTAGCTTTTCTAAATTTAATTATCTTAATTCATAAATCCTTAATTTATAATTAAGTAAATCTTAATTACTTTTACCCTTTAATAAAATCAATAATTATAAAGTAATTACAAATTTTAATTGTTCAAAATCTTTACTTAATCATTATAAAGAATTTTGTCTTTAAGTTAAAAATTTGAACATTTGATTTATTCCTAAGTATTTTATCAAGTAAAAAATTTTTTTAAAACAATTTTATTTTTGAAACCTAAGTTTAAAATACTTCATTTATATAAATCGATTTGGGTTTTTAAATTAACATTTAAACATTTATTTTACTTTTTTAAAATTTTTGTTAAGTTAAACTTTAAAACAACTTTTATTTAAAATTATAAATTTGAAATACCATTTATTTCATATGCTACTTATCATCATCATAAATTTATTTCAGGAAATAAGTTTGCTGGTGTTTTCAAAAATTTGGTAAAGACAAACTGAGTTACTGTTTTAAATTCGCTCACCCGAGACGTGCTTCGGGTCGTCCCCGAGAAAACTCCCCCCTACTTCGAGTTTTAGCCAAATCTACCCGAGTAAGATTTTTTTTCAAAAATTTGCTAAGTTTTAAAAGGTGACTCGATACAACTCAAAACCACTCGAGCTCGTCTTCGAGTTTCCACGCAATCTCCCCGTGCCATGCTTCGAGCTTTCCCCTGTCCTTTTCAACCCATCACCCTGACACACCCCATAGCCACGTGCACGTGCACGGCTGGTCTCCCCGCCGCTGGTCGAAGCTGCGACCACCAACATGACAACGTCCACCCCCTAAACCCATTCGAACACCCAGATTCCGACTTTATTTCGAAATCACCAATCGAGCAACTGGACCCCAAAAGTATCAGGCACGCCATCAGAAATACGGTCCCGTGCCACCTCCCCTGGCCATCAGAGGTCGCCAAATTTTACCTCTAGCATCCATGTCGTGCAACGCATCCATTTGACTCCCTGACACGCATCGCGATCACTCGTGGGTGGTGCGGCAATGTCATTTTGACCGTGAATGGGAAAATGGGTTTTAAACCCTACTTTGATTTCAAATCAAAATCTAAACGTTTATAAATTAATTCAGTATTTTTCTGATGATTGCGAACATGAAATCATGCTGCCACAACAATCTCAACGCCCAATATTCCATAGATCACTAGAATTACTCAAAAATTCATTTTTAATCCAACCCTCATTTTCTCAGTGAAGAGTGAATAAAAAATTATGATTTTTGATTCTAAAATCATCATTGTTATAGTAGATTCACCTGGTATTATTGAAACTGAAATGCATGAAGTTCGAATTTTTCTTGGAAAAATTGCATTGTGACAGTGCTCCATTATTTCTAGAATTTAACAGGTTTTTTTTTTTAAAACCAAAGCTTACACTTACTATAATTCATTTCTGAAAATGTAAAACAGGTTTCCAACCAAAGTTTACTTGTTACAACCTTTTTCAAAAGTAAAGAGGAAGAGAAGGATTCTAAATTTGATGTGAGTTACCTTTTTCCAAACCTGTAACTCAGATGTCAATTTTTTTTTCTTCTTTAATTCCCAGTAAAATTACAACTCTGTTTCGATTTGTTTTCTGAAGCATGGTGCCAGTCCAAACATAAACTTCCACTTGTTGCAATTTTATTTCAGAAGAAACGAGAAAAGAAGGATTGGGTTGATTTTGATGTGCCTATTATTCTACCTATCTTTACAATTCGATTTCTTTTCAAAAGAATTGGGAAGAGGGTTTCTTTATTTTTTTGTTAAACATCATTCCCTGTAACTCAAATTGTATATAGAGAAAAACAAAAACATAAAAAAGAAAAACAGGAACAATGTTTCCAGAAAATCAAAACCAAGCGTATCATTCATTCAATTCAAAGCCAACACATTCATACAGGGATTCAAGCACACACAAAATTTGAACAAGTATGAGTCTACTCAGCTTTAATTACTGAAGTTTTGCTTAAACTCTAAAGTACTATGTAAGTTTTGAACTACACTTAAAACTTATTTTGCAGTCCATAATTTTAAAATTCTAATTTTCCCTATAGTTTTACAGTAACTAGTATTTTGAAAACATCAACATGCACAGTCAACTACAATCATATTCCAAAATCCTTGCATGCAAACAATTTTAATTTTCCTATATCACCCAAGCATACAAAGCAATCAAAAAGATTGAGAATCAAGGTTTACTCACATTCAAGCAAATCCATAACCTTACTTTAAGCATGCATCAAAACATAAATCAGATCAAGGTATGGTTTGCTCACTTTTTTTTCCTGAAGACAGAAGGCTCTTGACAGTTTCAAAACAGGGATGAGCCTGGAATCTTCTTCTTCTCTACTTGATTTTGAATTTTTAAATCTGCAACTTGAAGATATAACATTTTGTTTGATCACTGTTGCATGCTCTTGTTTATTCAATTTTATTAATATCAAACAAGGATTTGAATTTACTTACAGCTTTAAAAAAAAAAAATTATTACACAGAACATTTTATCTTCTACAACTTGAACTAGAGATAGCTTAGGCCCTGAACTTGATTTCTTTTCTGCAAGTAATTTATTGTTATTGTACTTAATTCTTGCTTTATTACAGATCATAACCTCAAACTCAAATTTTTTTTTTAAAAAAAAAAAATTACTTGCCTTTAATTACTTCAGAAATCTACTGCCCTGCCTTTACAACTAATCTGCAGTTTTTAGTTTAAAATTGTTGTTAGAGTATGACTTCAAAATCATGATTTTATTAACTATAAATTTTTAAAAACTTACCTGAGAAACTGAAGACAGAGAACCAGGTTTTGAAAATCTTATCTTTCTCTTTTGATTTATTGATCTGAAGCTTTATTTTAATGAGTTTGAACTTTGATCTTGAAATGGTTGAGTTGCTTCAGAACTTTGAATTTCTTCGAGATTTGCTTTAGATTTGTTTCAGATCTTAACCTCTGCTTGAATACTTGAGTGAACCATTTCAGGTTGAAGAATGCAGATGTTTTTTTAAAAAACAGATTTGCTTCAGATTTTGGTTTTGAATTGAAATGAAGAATGCAGTTTTTTTCTCTTTTCTTTTTTTATTCTTGAAAGTTGAAGTAAGGATTGCAAAATCTTTATGATTTCTGAACTTCAGATGTTTAGGAGATTTAAAAAATTCGAGTTTTAGAAGGTGAAAAGTTTTCTGAATTTTTTATTTAATTATTTTATTTAGGAAATGATGGTTTGTGCCATTTGTAAGAAAAGATCTTAAACCATAGATTTTGTTAATTATTCATTTTATTGTGAATGTAAGTTTTCAGCCCTTGATGTTACAAAGCAAAAGAACTTTATAGATTTTATTTCCTATATTATATACATACTTTTATAAACCAATATATATATATATATTTTTATTCATCTGTATGTATATATGCATATGTACAATGTGTTTTAAGTCCTTATTTTATCAAATCTAATTATTAAGTATACAAGATGATTTAGCTTTTGTAAACTTTTGTTTATATCAATCTTACAATATCACTTTTTTAAACCAATATATTTAAGCTTACTTCATTATATATTTTTTTCTTCTGAATTAAGACTATTATATCTTTTAAATAAACAACTTATCTATATATATTATTAAACTTTTATTGCTCATTTTATACACATTTTGTTTTTATTAATTTTAAAGAAAGAAATGATTTTTAATGCTACTTAATTTTTTTTAAAACATTTATTTCAAATTTAAATTCAATTTTCAATCTCAATCTTGAAATATAAACTTTCATATCCATTTATACACTCACACTTTATTTTGAACAAATTTAAATTAAATTTTAAATATGCATTCAATTCACTCATATTTGTAATATACACATATATATAAGATTTTAAATCTATATGACTTTTTAGAATATTTCTTATTTCAATATTTTAATCTCAAAATAAAATTGGGATTCAATTATATATTACTATCACTCATTTTTATTTGTTTAGGATTTTTCTTCCAATTTAATTTGAAATTAAATTCCAAAAGTTTAAAACATATTATTTATTTAAATTGTTAACTTTGGGACGTTACTTTTTATCTATAAGATTTTAAATATAGAAATTCAAAACCTCAATTAAATTTTAAAATCAATACTCAAATAAACAAATATCCTATTTAATTTTAAAAATCCAAATAAATTTACAATTTTATTCCAAAATTATTTTCATCATTAATTTTAAATTTAATTAAAAATTGGGATCGTTACAATATGATTTTGTTTTAACAACCGGATCTATTAAAACACATTAAATTTCATAGGCCGACTATGATCTAAATTGGGAAACTTTTTTGAAATCACATTTCACTTATAGCGAAACAAACTGGGTTCCTTCAGTAACATCGATTTTTCATGCTATGATCGTCCGCTCATGTCATATCTAGCTTCGACCTCACCCCCTTGCGCTATGCATTCCACGATATGCACCCAAGTCGAAATCACTATAGAACTTCCATTGTGCCTTCACCGTGCATGCAATCAAACATGCATGCATTCCCTACTAGAACTATTCACATTTAAGTCTGTACACTAGAGCTAAGATGAGTGTAGCTCTCCCTATAACGAACCTTAAATTTGCACTTACCTATTAATGTTGTTAATTTGGTAATGAAACCGTCAATTAAATAACAAAGGGTAAAAATGAAATTTTTGAAAATTAAATATTTATGCCTAAAGATATAACCATTGGGTGGAGTAGACTTTTCTGCTCAAAATGTCTTATAGACTTACGATGTTTGGGCGTACCAAAAGAGATTTATGATTGAAATAAGAATTTAATAAAGCAAGATAAATATTAGACAATTAACTAATCCAGCCTAGCCACCATAAGCTAATTTCGACTAGTCTTTAACTTGCTATTGGAATCACTTTCCAAATCACTAGTTACATCTTTAAACTCCTCATCTCCATTAACGTAATTTGTCCACAAAGAAATCCATCTCTAAGCCAGGATAAAATCCTCAAAATCAAGATGAAATCATATTAATTTAAATCAAGTCAAGAGCAACCTATCTATACAAGAAAATCGTGTATTTAATGAAAATCTTTCAGAAGGATCAGATCTTGATCGAATATGGAAGTGTATGGGTGCTCTTATTGCTTGCAAGGTAGATCTTGATGATAAGGAGACGGTCTTAAATGGAATTATGGTCTATATTTGTGTATATGCTTATTTATATAAATCGACCATAGGGATATTATTAGATTCTTACAATGAACAAATGTAATGTTGATTATATGATTAGGCTATAATTGAATATCATATAAAAACCCAAATATGTGATCAGATCCAAAAATATGTGGTGTAGTGCAAACTGATATGTAAGGGCCTTGGGAATGTATATACGACACCTAGGCTCAACTTGAATGTTGCATTGGATATGTATGCTTAACAGTCTATATTGTTTCTTTTATTACATGCTTATTTTTATAATTTGAAGCTAGTGTTTATGCGATTTTTCTTAGGGAAATTACATACTTTAGATATCATCAAGAAGGCTTTGGACAAAATGTGTAAGAGTGATTGCATGTTTAAGAAATGTGATAAGATTAGACTTAGTTGTTGAATGGATACATGAGAAGATGCAAAAGCATTATTGGAAGAATGGATCGAATTGATGCAAAACCATGCAAGGGGAAAATGATTAAGAAAATAGATCGTTATTGATCCATAATAGATCGGTCCTGACTAATCCATGTTGCCTAGATGATCGAGACAAAGGTTTGGAAGTATGGTGCAAGGCTCAGTGGTGAGTAAACTTTAGGACAAGCATCAGATAGGCTCGAGGAATAGCCCATGGAGGCTAAAAGTAAACTCTATGGAGCAGTGGTGATGGATTGATGGTGACTTATTGGTAGTGCAAAGAAAAGATAAAAATGGAGAATTTAACTTAACTCATGTATATGTAACAATCAATGATGGATCAGTACCGATTCATTAAGCTTTAAGGGAAGCATAGGGAAACAGAAGGTGTGATTCGAAGTTGGCTACAAAAATCCCTTAGTTAGTTCAAGGGAAGACTAGATTGTATTCGATCGGTTATCTTTAAAGTGGCATATATGACTCATATGTAGTCCGCTTTCAATAAAACTTCAACGTTGGTCTTTGAGTAGTGTATTCTCCATTATGTGATGATTTTTGAAGAATCCGAACGCATTTTGAACCATGATTGGAAGATCCAGGCTTAGATAGCAAATCTTGAGTAAATGGGTGGATGAGTGATGTAATAATCAATCAAGACGTAAAAGTAAACGGAGTCGAGATGTGGGACTAGCAATTTCAAGTCTACATCCATGCAACTTTGTATTATTATGTAGTAACTATCGAAGGGACAAGGAGTTGGGTAATGAGTCCAATGATCCCTTTATTTTATGTAAGCATGTACCTTTGAGTCACAGGCATTAACTTAAGTGGTTGGCCACTAGATGAGTGGTGCTTATCCCCTACAAGACAGTGCAATTAAGATGCTTAACTAGAAACTCTTCTTACTCATGTGTGTGGTGTTAAGGGTGCCAAAGAAAGACACTAAAGGGCTCCTGAATGATGCGTTGATGACGCAGACCATAAAGTAGAAGTTAATTGGAAAAGCAAGAAACTTTGGATCCTTAGATAGGAATATCTAAAGGTAAACCATGCCTAGTTGAATATTGACGGTGAAAATATCTTGGGACACATTTCCCCTAGAGTGTAGGAATCCACTATACTAGGTATATGATGTAATCCATGAGGGTGATAAATGAGTGCATGAAATATATGGGTCTGGATAATATACTCTTAAAACATAACAAGCAGGATGGATAGGTAAAGGTGCAAGTTCCATACACCTTGATTAGAAGATGACCAAAATTTTCCCAATGACGTAGTAGTAGAGATGACATACTTTACTATGTCTTTATAGTTAGACATATTTTTATTTGTAAAGATCCACCTTTTAGATACCCAAATATCTACACTAAAACATCTACAGTAATCATGTGTCGAGCACCCAAGTGTCGGAAAGATAGATTGTTACAGTTATATAAAAAGAAAAGGAATAAGGAAGAAAAAACACAAAATCAGAATCTCACAAGGGAATGATAACATATAATGTCAAAAGACAGTACAAACTATCACTTTAAGAAACAAAAGATTTCAAAGTTATAATTCTAAATACTATCATCAACCCAAACAGTTATAATGGCATATCCTCACAAATGCTAATATATACATACTAGTAGCGCAGCGGTAATAAAAATACTAAAACATCTAGCTCGTCTACTTGAATTCCAAAGAATATACAACTAAAACCTACCTTTCTAAACTTTTTGAAATAGAACTTGAGGAAATACGAGAAATAAAAAACCACGAGTCCGATATATGTTTATCATGAGAAACTCATAAATACGTGGTTAGCATATAATAGTACTTTCGAGACGACTCGAATCACCAGAATGATTATCCCCTTAAAAGAACCAAACCCATCTATAAGTACATATGGCTATATAATAGATAATGTCTAGGGTGTAGAATATAAATCAGAAAATAGTCGTGCTGCTTGCATCTCACAGCACAACAATATTAGAAGTACAACTAAAGCAGCTAAAGCACGTTCCCATATGGGTTCCCTTGGTGTCTCATTAATGAACTAAATTTGGGTTCCTGCATAAAGGTCAAAATATACCTTCTGAAAACCCGCATAGCGAGATAAAATATGTCACAAAGGTAAGCATAGCTGGTCCATGTCCAAACATGTGATACCGAATTCCAATAACCCCCAATGCCTTAATTGAAATAATCTCTAGACCTTTGGAGTTGATGTAACCTCTGGGTTACCTAAACCTTCATGGCTATGCTCATACTCCATTTTATGTCATTATCCAATGGTGAAGTCACATCTAGCATCTCAATACATAAGCTTCATCACTTGAATAGATCTCGAATCTCTGTCTAGAATCTAGCATCTGGAACATTTCATGGATCTCAACATTAGTAGTTCGACGAATGCTAACACTGACCTCTCCCTTGAACGTAACCATAAGATAGATAGTTCAACTCTATCGCATTCCACTCCATAATCGTTTCCAAATGTAGAACTCATATACAAATTTAGAAGTGTTTTTAATGAGTAATACCGTTATTCGATCCTAGAACCGTAAAAACTAAATCAGCGAATTTCCAATTAAATCTATTTTAGTTCTTTAAGAAGTAAACGAACGATATAAAGGAGTCCTCCTAAGGTGATCTCGTATATATATGTTCTTAAAAAAGGGACAGTTTATACGAATGAGTCCTCCTCAGAGGATCTGAAAGTATATCAATATGTGATGCTTTCTGTAACGACCTGAAATTTTCGATCCCGAAAATCCCAGATAGTTATGAAAATGAAGAAAGAGATGGAAGAAGAAGAACATCTCACATTTGCAGCGGATAAAATATAATAATAAATAAATACAGTTTACAAGAATACTATATCTGTCGATTACATTTTCATACATCAAGGTTTTACATATACACAGTCACTAAATATATACAGTAATCATGTCTCAAAAATACAATAATACTGCAGCGGAAATACTCTATACGTACTTGCCATCCAGCTCGCCTCTTGAGCTCCAGAACGTCCTAACCTGAAAATATGTAATACTCGGTCTGACCCGAGCATTACACCAAAGTAACACCCGGGTCAGGCTAGAAACCAGCGCGAGTAAACCCATTTAACACGAAATACCAAAATAATTAACTGATATAAACACGGGTAACTTATATCAATTCAACAAATTCACAGTTTGTTATAAACAACGCTTATTTCACACGTCCATTTCTAAGTACCAAACTTAGATAAAACAATCCAATTCACTTAAATCATTTCATCCCAGCCTATTAATTTCACAAATCAATTTATAAAAATTCGAAGTGGTTTCGGGTATTTCCAAATACCCGACCCCAGCCTCTTCGAAACTCATGTTCTCATTCCAAATTATTCCAGTGAAATACACAACATTTCATATCAGAGATGTCAACTCATTCAAGCATTCAATACCAATCAGTCATCCATAAGCCATGCTTCATCACATACAAATTAATTCAATTGATTCAAATTGAATATCTAACCACATTCATTTAACATTGATTAACCAACATTCATAAGCAATTTCTTCATTTAACATTGATTAATTCCAAAACAATTAATCAATCACCCATTCCCTATTCATTCATCTTAATTAATCACCCTGAATTAATTATTCCCAACTAAAATCAAATGTCCATATCTAATTCATTCCACGCTATTAATTATTCTTAACCCAAAATCGATAAGTAATCTTAATTACCTCATAAATTATTTTAAACTTTCATCAATTACATTAATTCTTGATCTCTTATATTAACGAATTTCCCATGAGTCATTTATTGTGATTAATCAATCAATCATTTCTTACATCATTAATTATATAAATTAAGGGTTTCCAATTTTATTTTAATTTATCCTAATCAGACTTTAATTATATTAATGGAACCACTTTATTAATCATTTTCGATTAATCCCAAACTGTAATTAACTATCTTTCATTTACTTCACTTACAAATTAATTACTCATTATTTAACTATCTTAATTAATCTCTTGATTAACTTCAGAAAGTAATTATATTTTATTAATTTCATTAAGTAATTACTACTCACACCATTAAATGATTTTTCTGAATTACCTATATGTAGTTAATTAACTTACAACTTAATTTATTATCTATTTCAACCCTTAAACTACTAAGTTAAATAACCCAACCCATTAATTAATTGAATCAATTAATTATTCATTTAAATTATCCTACCTATTTAATGGATCACAACTCATTAAACCTTATTAATTTTAATGGAACCAATTTCTTATTTACGATTTAAGTTTAAAACTATTTAAACCCAAATGCTTCAAGTCAAACAACAATTTACTCGGAGACCATTCAATAAACAAAAATTACCAAATCAACAATTCTCAACACACACATCAAATCAATTCAATCATTCAAACAATTATTTTAATTGACTATTGAAATTTAATAATATCTCTGCTGAGTGAGATTTACTCACCTTTGATTCCTGTTAATTGCAATCCCCTTCATCTTGACTTTGGTTACATCATAATTTTGACCTTGTAAAAACATTTATAGTTTATCATCATTTGAACTAATCAATTTCCACTTATATCGATTAATTAACCAATAATGTAATTTAAACTACCTCCCTGTTAAACAAATTATTATTATTAGAGACTAAGATAATTAAATAAGTTAATCTAATAAATAAATCTCCATTGTTTTAAAATTAAAATAATAAATGAAAAATAGGTATACACGTATTTTAAAATATATAGTAAAGAGCAAGCTATATACATTTTAAAAATCCACTTTTATAAGCACTACAGTACTTAATTTTTCCCAACTTTACCTATATAAAATAAATTTCTGAACAATTCAAAATAACAAATTTCTCTATTGTAATAACAAAATAATAATTGCTTTACTGCAAGACAAGAATTGTACATCTTGTATTAATTTTAATATTTTTTCTCTTCATATATTAAATTTGAACAAAATAAAATCTGCAAATATGTACCTCACTGTCCAAACTCGTATGCTCGAGTACGAGCCTCCGATCACCTCTGCCGACATTAACGAAGACAGTCCCCATCGCCTCTGCCACTACCAAACCCTCAACCAAAGCACCTCGAAACCCACCTAGAATCGCCACGACCACCTTCCTCCGGCCTCGCGACCGAAGCCTTCACCGCCGCAACC
This sequence comes from Allium cepa, assembly GCA_030765085.1. Lineage (NCBI taxonomy): Eukaryota > Viridiplantae > Streptophyta > Magnoliopsida > Asparagales > Amaryllidaceae > Allium > Allium cepa. The sequence goes on from CM060942.1 coordinate 364,763,207, forward strand.
TCTAACCGGCCGACCACCCTTTCGACGCGGCCTCCCTATCTTCTTGCCGTCACGAGCGAACGCGAGTTCGCTTCATCTGCCGCCTCACCTCCCCATGCTCGTGACCCTACACAACCACCGGAAATCGTAAGCCCTAGATCGATGAACTCAGGCTCAAGTCGAACGCGAATCCACGAATTTGCAGGCTCCTCATCTCGAGTTGATGGCGATCGCGACTACATTTGTAGAGAATATGAATTCGATCGAAACACGGCTGAACTGCTGCGGCCATTTCTTTGATTTTTAATCAGCGAGATTTTTTTTATATAGTTTGATCTATTCGAGAGGAAGACGGGAAGATATTTCCCTGAAGTGGCTTCTGTTGCAAACTATAGTGAAATCACGTGAGTAGGGTGATGCAATTTGGACTTTAATTTATTTTATATAATCGAATATTGGAAATATATCATGTTCCATAACGCAAAATTCCAATGCCCGAATCAGACTAACCGACAGACGACTATAAGGTTTTACCCGTATCCCGAATGCAATGGAACGGTTATCGGAAGCTAATTCGAACATATCAACGAGTTACGGAAGTAAACGATCAATTTTAAATTAAATCGACCCAAAACGTTTTAAGCGTTTCGAGCTGCAAGGGTCAAACGGCAACTCCGATTGCTACGAAAATTGAAACCCAATAAAAATTAACTATTACGGATTCAATGAAACTGGTTTCGTCAAATTCCGAGACTGTGCCTCGGAAGGCTATTTTTAAATTCCAATTTAAACGATATATTATTAAAATTGAACAAATTACCTTTAAATTTAAATTTCAACTATTCTATTATCCTCAGTATCATCATTATAGATTTTATAAGCCTTTAAATTATTTAAACAGGCTTAGAAATTTCAGATTCAACAATTTACCCAATTTTCAATTATATAATTCAATATTGAACTATAAAATTCAATGATTTAATTATCAATTAAATATTGATATCTCGAATTCAAGTCAACATCAACTTGTAAATGTTTAAAAATCAATTTAATGTTCCAATTTAAATTGTTAGAAATTCCAGGTCTTCACATTCCTCCCCCCTTAAAAGAATTTCGTCCCCGAAATTACTAGTTAGGAAGAATGGTCCAATACCCGTTTACCTTTTTCCCCAAAATTCCCAATTCAACATCCTACCAACAATCATTTATTAAAGACCCACTATCCTTAACCAACTTCCCAAAACCTTCTATAGTTTTCACGCAAGACCCTTTTGCTCAATCCTTTAAATTTCAATTTAAATTCAAAATTTTGAATTATCAAAATTTCTCCAAAATTTTTCTAACTCCCTAAATTTTCGAAAATTTTTGCCAGCGTCTCCTTTGCGCGGCTAGCTCAGTACAACTACAAAAGGTGTAACGACCCGCGTAAATTCGATGTTTGAAATGAATTAAAATAATAGGATTTTATTTTAAAATTTAGAAAGAAATAAAAATCCTATTAATTTATATGAAAGAAAATATTGAAATTTGATGTATCAAAGGTAATTAAAATTTGCAAATTAAATTATATATTGCAATTAGTAGTAATAGTGGAAATTGTTGCAAGTATTGAATTTGTCAATGGAATAAAATATTGATTTACGGAAATTGAATATAAACGGAGGTAATAAAGTAATGCAAGAAAATAAATAATGTAATTAGTACAATCCCTTTTATTTGTAAACTATTGTAAGGTGTTAATTAATTGAAAATATGAAAATTTGGAAATAGATTCAAAATTTATGTTAGATAAATGAATTGCAATAATTAAAGTTAGTAATTAATAGGTTAAAGGGAATACCAATTTATTCATAAATGAATATAAGTGAATGTAACAAAATAAATAGGAAGCGCTAATTATTCATAAGTGATGGTTGATGATATAAACATTACTAACTATTAATGTAGTAACGTAAGATGTAAATGTATTTTCAACGGAAATGTAACCTTATTTCTAGGTAGAAATTGCAGGTAGATTTATGAAATGGAGTTTATGAGATAAATAGAATTGAATGTTTCGTTAGTATGAGTTTAAGGGAATATGGGGTAAATTGATTAAATCAATAAAAGACAATAAATGCAATGATGATGGATTAGTAATAAAAGTGAATAGGGAAATGATTGTATAGTAAAAATGGAATTCCAACTTGTTGGAATGGAGTAAATACAGTTAGTAATAAATTTAGGATAGGAAAACGAAATAGAAATATTGAATTAGTTAATTCGTATATATATATAGAATGGCGATTATTGGATTGTAAATAATAAACTTATTAATGGTGATCAAGAGTTGTGACCACAAGTTATTATGAGTGATACATATATATTTAATTCAATTCAGTTGATTTGGAAATCATTGCATTAAATATAAAGTAAATGTTACGTTGAATAAGTTAAGGTAATAAATGGATAATAACGTAAATGTTCTTCATAGATATGATAATTTGAATCTATTGAAATTTATAGAATCTGAATATAACATTTTACGTTAATTGGAGATAAAGATGGAAATAGGTAATAATTGCATTAATTTGTAAGTAGAAATAAATCGTTAATGAGAACAAGTATTTAAGATTTACCACCTATTTAGTATATTAAGTTATAACGGAAAATCAATTGCAATAATTAACAATATATTTATTTCATTAATGATAATGATGTAATATTTGAAATATTAAATAGGATGGAATTCAAATGTATATAACGATAGAAATGTGAAATTTGGGGAATAGATTCAAAGTTATAAATGAGTTGTTAAAATAATACATAATAAGTGCAAATTGAATGAATCAATGGGAGCATGGATTTAAGTTTAGAAAAGGATATTTTGGTTTAATTAAGTATTGCAAAATAAATGAAATTAACGTTTAAATATTTCGTTTATAGAGATTAAACTAAAATTCAAGGATATTAAAATAATAGATTTTGAACCCAACATGGAATCCTTCTACTTAAAATTTTTAGATGGAATAAACATTTGATTATTTAATTGAATAGAGAAAAAGATTTATTTAGCATGTAATTTAATGCTTGTTGAAAACTGTAATTTTATAAACATGTTTGCTTGACTATAAATAAGGATTACAATGTTCACGTATTTATTTAATTGATTTCATCAATTAGGGTCTGTTTTGAAGTGGAAGATTAAAATTAATTGGAAATAAATTTATTAAAATCTTTCAATTGTTAAAGGAAAAGAAACAAAATGCAATTAATAAAATTTATGTAAGAATGTTTTTATTATGAATGTACATTATTTGGAAATATAAGAATTGATTTAATATTGTATAAGTTGATCATTTTAGAATATAAGAATGTTTACATTATGAATTGCAAGTAACAAATAAGCATTTTAAGGAAAATAAAAGAATGTTGAGGAAATAAAGTGAACGTTTCCATTTTGAATATAAGGAAGTGGAGAAATTAACACTGCAATGGATAGACTTATCAGCTTTTAATTTACATCTAAATTTGTTTAGATCAATTTGGAAATTAATAAAATTGTGGATATATTTTGAAACGTAAACGAAACGTCTAGATTTACATTTGTAAATACGTTTAAAATAAAATGTAAATGATAAGGAATTTATTTATTTCCTAAATCCATAACGTGTGTAATTAATATTATTTATCTTTTGGGACCACCTCCGTTTGCACGTTAAAATTCGTGCACACCTATTCTTTTGCGATCTATCTATGAATAGGCGGTGAAACCCTAGCCTCCATCTTCATTCCTCTGTATAGTCTCTTCTTCAACTTCTTCTCTTCTTCAATGGCAATAGACAATTTCTAGATCCAGTTTCAATCCAAATAAAAGTCAAAATTCAAACCCCACTAAAAATTCCAGAAAAATTATATGTTGGAGTTCTCAGAATACGCAATCTACTGGTGGTGTTCGTTTTCCGTTTTGGGTTCGGTCTGGAAACATTTTCGCGTGCTCCTGTAGCCAAAGCGCGTGGAAGACGATAGTGATGTGGCGAGTATTTAATTAAGGTTTGTTTTGTTTTATAATTTATTTTGATTTTCAAATCGTTTAAATCACATAACTTTTTCATACGACCTCGGATTCACGCGAAACTTTTTTTGTTAGGATCGTAATTAAATTCCGGACAGTTTGGAACTAGTTTGGACCAATTCGGAGACCATCGAATTTTTGGGTTTAAATCGGATTTAAATTCGATTTAAATTCAAAAGGTGAGTGTTTTAACCCACTCACAACTTCTAAAAGTTTTTATGTTTGTTAAATTTATTTTAAATATGAGTAGAAATTTATTTATGACTATTGGCGTGTTTTATTCATCATATCTGTTAAATCGCATTTATTTAACTTAAATGTTAATTTAGTTTATTTATTGCATAAAATTTGACAGGTAGAATTTATTTTTGCACATAAACTGCTAGTTAACAGTCATTAAATTTATTATGGAATAGAAACTGTTAGTTAATAATCTGTTATTAATTCCTGTATAATTCATATGCTATGTATCAATGATTGTTTAAAATTGGATGATGATTTCAATTGATGATTGATGATTGATATTTGGATGAATGAATGCTATAATTATATTGTATAAACTGCAAGTCATCATGCATTTTCATTTCATTCGGGGTTGTGGTTTGAAATGATATACAACCGCAAAATTTTATTTTTAAATTGCGGATTGAAATGATAAATATCCGTATCACTTGACCATATGATAGAAAATTTTATACAGGCACCGTGGTCTATATATAAATTATTTTAAAGTGATTTCTATGGTTTGGATGGGATACAGTTTAAAAAATTTTTAATTTTGATATTTTATAAATGTTATTCTTCTATATATATACATATGAAGTTAAAAATTTTGAATTTAAGCTGTGTATAAATCTACTAAATAAAAATGGGAAAATTGAGAAATGGAATTTGATGATTCATATTATATGTTTAAGTTTGGAAAATTTTAAGGTATGATATTTATAACTGGATTTTTCCAAGATAAATTTAAAATGAATATTCTAGTATAATTTAATTGAAGAAAATATTTAATAGCTAGAAATTGGAGTTTTATTTATGGATTTTTATGTAAATATTCAAGACTAAATAATAGAACATTTAATTTGGTTGAAGGAATAAATTCCAACTTTAGTTTTGAAATATTAATACCCCAAATGGATATATATATATATATATATATATATATATATAGAAATTGAAGTGGTTTTGGAACTTGAAAGTGGTATTTAAATTTTGGTTTAGACTTTAAATAAAGAAATATATTTGTAAAGCCATGGAAATTATTTTCTTTACAAAGTAACCTTAAAGTTAAACCATTTATTTCGTATACCGTTGAATATCTAAATCATTCAAGTTTTAGAAGTTATGGTTTTGAAATATATGAATTTCGAAATATTATGCTTTGAAAGTATAAGTCAAATATTTGGTTTCCATATATTTTAAATTTTAGAGCAGTATGATTTTGGAAAAGAAATATATCTGGATAAAATGATATCATATTGTTTTGGGGTTTAAGATGATATCGTATTCATAGTTTTGAAATGGAATTTTTATTCTGGTTTTAAAGTTTAAACTATTTTAAATGACCGCGGTGTTGTAATAACGATTGGTTGGCAAAGAGACCGAGATCGGATATGGACATACTCTCTGTCGATACCGAAAACCACTTTGACTAATCGTGTACGCGGTGGAGATTCCAGAATGAAGTAGGTTGGTGGCGGCGTTTCCTGTAAGGTAAATACGTGGACCCGACTCCCGTGAGTTGGCATAAGGTGGCTAAAACAGGAGCGATTCTCGGGCCAATGAGGTCATTCCTCTGATCGGACACTCCTCTTCGATATTATACTTTGACTTTGGATTGATTCAGTGGCCACTTTTATTTTTGATTTTGGGGGAGTTTGTTCGAGGTGGGCGGCAGCTGCGCGCTGCGCGTTTCTACCAGCCCAGATAGCAATTGGTATATCTACCCTGGCATTGCCTAGTTGTGCCGTTTCACCTACCATACCGAGCCTTTACTACGAGTTTTTTTTTGTACCATACCTATGGAGTGCCCTCTGACGACGCCCATTACGGGGGAGATTACGGTACTGTATAGACTATGGGAATATATTCTGTGTTAAGGGCTATATAGGTAACCCCTTAACGCTATTAAAAAGTAAGTTTATTTTATAAATAGACATTTTTATAATAGCGCAATATACTACATAGTAAATAGTTTAACGGACCCTTAGGAGATGTAAACCCGAGCATCTCTTGAGTAACTGTACTCATATTTATTTCTGTAAATTTTACTCACATAAGATCTTTTAGTTCTGACTCGAGTGTTTTTGTCTTTAAAAATTCGCTCGGGTCAGTCCGAGCGTTTCAGGATTTGAGGATTTAGCTCTGGAGGACGAAGACAAAGATTTGTATTACTAGTATCTACTATATTATATCACTACACCAATTAGTTCCGCTGCATTGATAGTATTGGTATGGGTAACTCTGATATTCATTGTACAAGTAAAATAAAATATTTTGTAAAATAGTTTCATGAACTTTATATTTGATTATTATATTTTATCCTTCCGCTGTGAGATTCTGTTTTGTTTTATTTCTTCTCTGTTTTTCTTATTTACCCCATAACAATCAGCCCTTCCGTATGGTTTGAATCGTCATGTGTGTCGGTTTAAAGTGTGCGAAAAGGCGGGATGTTACAGTTGGTATCAGAGCTTTGGTTTAGCGATAAACCTTGGCTTTGTGGGGTTTGACTCTTTGTTAATAGGGTAGTAATACCCTATGGGAGTCGCTGAGTGTATATATATGAGTGAGCATACTTGTTAGTGTTATAAAAAGGTTTTAATATTGTGTTAATCTGTTCCATTTTGTATTTATAAATTCTGGTTGATGCATGGGACGCTGTGACATCAATATGGGTTTCTAAACACTAAATAGGACAGACCGACATAATATTTGTTTTAATATAGGTGAATAAAATAATTTTTCCTATTATGTTTTCTATATATAAAATAAATTTTTCAATCTATATCTATATTTGGCTGCAATAGATTGGTTGTTAGGTGATAAAGTGTATAATTAATAATATAAGTTAGATTGGAAAATAAGATTGATGAAATTTGGAAATTTAGAACTTAATTTCCGGGGTTTTGAAATTTCTTTTGAATAAATTTTGGAATATAATAATTTTATTTATAAGTATTTTCTGATATAAATATTTCAATGTAATTCGAAAAAATTGTTTTAAAGAAGATTTCGGAAAAAATAAGTTTTGTACTTTCCTCCCTGTTGCTGGAAAATAATTTCGGTGATGAGTGCACGCATCATCGACTTTCATTTTCGAGTTTCGAAGTGGGAAGGCCACTGTAGAAATTTACTGCAGAATTGTTTAAGAAATTTTTATCGTTTTAATTATAATTGGATATATATATATATATATGTTAAGAATAGATATCTATCTATTATTTTAAATGATTTAAAAATTAAACCCGGTATTTGGTTCTTAAGTTCCAGTTAATTAATAGTTCAATTAAGTGTAGAAATTGGAACCTTTAATTAAAGTAAAAATTTAATACAATAGGAACATAAGTAATGTAAATAAACGATTGTAAACATTATTAAATGAATTAATGAACTTCTTTATTTATAAGAATTGATGTATAAAGTTGCAAATTTAGTGTAGTTAAATTGTTACCATTATTAAATATAATAGAAATGTAAGCATTAAATAAATGAATGAAATTAAAAGTAAGTTGAAATTGTAATTTATAAAACGAATATATATAATTATTAAACCATTAATTAATTAAAGGAATTGAGAAGAAACTTGTATAATTTTCACTTACATTCTTAAAGCATATATATAACTTACCATATAATAAAAGTTGCAATGTTAGTAAGAAAATGTAAGGGGAAATCTTATAAGTGAAGCTTGAGGTAATAAAGGTATTCAATGAATTTGCTGTTACAAAATGAGAACTAAATGTATAAACTTAAGTTAAAATGGAAATTTTAAGTATTATAAATAGATGATTATAAACTTAAGTAAATAAAACGGAATGCAAATATAATGAATATGGTAATAAATGAAAAATGAAAATTGTAAGTAATGAAGGAATCACTCAATAAATGAAAGAAAAGAAATTAAACAACTAAAGCATGAAATAAATTTATAATAAGTTAATTTGGTTGTTGGTTTGAATTATTATTGTTCGACTTATGGTTGGTTGGGCAAGAGAATTTGAAGTTGTTGGATGTATAAATAATCTATCGTTGTTCCATCTAAGACTGTTGAGTAAAGGATGCACTTGATAGTTATTTTCATTCCATACAATTTCAAGTTTTGAACCCGAGCAACTATTTGTTTGTTGGATTAAATGGTTGCTTTGTCTTGTGTATGTATGTTGTTTGTAAAGTTGATGGTTGTTGTATTGATTGGTTGATTAATGGTTGAAACCGCTTAAATATTTCACTTTATATAAATTGTAACCCTTTCGATTATATAAGAAAATGCAGTATCTTGGAAATATTTTGGAAATGTTTTTCCAAACTTTAATAATTTAAATATAAAGGATTAAATAGTTATAAATAGGATATCTTATTTAAAGTGATCAATTTTGTAAATTTAATTGTTTATAAGTTAAATATTTTGGATAAGATGTATTGTATTTAATTTTTCCCTTCTTTTCCTTTTCGAGGACGAAAAGTTTTGAGTGGGGGAGAGTGTAACGACCCGCGTAAATTCGATGTTTGAAATGAATTAAATTAATAGGATTTTATTTTAAAATTTAGAAAGAAATAAAAATCTTATTAATTTATATGAAAGAAAATATTGAAATTTGATGTATCAAAGGTAATTAAAATTTGCAAATTAAATTATATATTGCAATTAATAGTAATAGTGGAAATTATTGCAAGTATTGAATTTGTCTATGGAATAAAATATTAATTTACGGAAATTGAATATAAACGGAGGTAATAAAGTAATGCAAGAAAATAAATAATGTAATTAGTACAATCCCTTTTATTTGTAAACTATTGTAAGGTGTTAATTAATTGAAATATGAAAATTTGGAAATCGATTCAAAATTTATGTTAGATAAATGAATTGCAATAATTAAAGTTAGTAATTAATAGGTTAAAGGGAATACCAATTTATTCATAAATGAATATAAGTGAATGTAACAAAATAAATAGGAAACGCTAATTATTCATAAGTGATGGTTGATGATATAAACGTTACTAACTATTAATGTAGTAACGTAAGATGTAAATGTATTTTCAACGGAAATGTAACCTTATTTCTGGGTAGAAATTGCAGGTAGATTTATGAAATGGAGTTTATGAGATAAATAGAATTGAATGTTTCGTTAGTATGAGTTTAAGGGAATATGGGGTAAATTGATTAAATCAATAAAAGACAATAAATGCAATGATGATGGGTTAGTAATAAAAGTTAATAGGGAAATGATTGTATAGTAAAAATGGAATTCCAACTTGTTGGAATGGAGTAAATACACTTAGTAATAAATTTAGGATAGGAAAACGAAATGGAAATATTGAATTAGTTAATTCGTATATATATATATATATAGAATGGCGATTATTGGATTGTAAATAATAAACTTATTAATGGTGATCAAGAGTTGTGACCACAAGTTATTATGAGTGATACATATATATTTAATTCAATTCAATTGATTTGGAAATCATTGCATTAAATATAAATTAAATGTTACGTTGAATAAGTTAAGGTAATAAATGGATAATAACGTAAATGTTCTTCATAGATATGATAATTTGAATCTATTGAAATTTATGGAATCTGAATATAACATTCTACGTTAATTGGAGATAAAGATGGAAATAGGTAATAATTGCATTAATTTGTAAGTAGAAATAAATCGTTAATGAGAACAAGTATTTAAGATTTTCCACCTATTTAGTATATTAAGTTATAACGGAAAATCAATTGCAATAATAAACAATATATTTATTTCATTAATGATAATGACGTAATATTTGAAATATTAAATAGGATAGAATTCAAATGTATATAACGATAGAAATGTGAAATTTGGGGAATAGATTCAAAGTTATAAATGAGTTGTTAAAATAATACATAATAAGTGCAAATTGAATGAATCAATGGGAGCATAGATTTAAGTTTAGAATACGATATTTTGGTTTAATTAAGTATTGCAAAATAAATGAAATTAACGTTTAAATATTTCGTTTACAGAGATTAAATAAAATTCAAGGATATTAAAATAATAGATTTTGAACCCAACAAGGAATCCTTCTACTTAAAATTTTTAGATGGAATAAACATTTGATTATTTAATTGAATAGAGAAAAAGATTTATTTAGTATGTAATATAATGCTTGTTGAAAACTGTAATTTTATAAACATGTTTGCTTGACTATAAATAAGGATTACAATGTTCACGTATTTATTTAATTGATTTCATCAATTAGGGTCTGTTTTGAAGTGGAAGATTAAAATTAATTGGAAATAAATTTATTAAAATCTTTCAATTGAAAAAGGAAAAGAAACAAAGTGCAATTAATAAAATTTATGTAAGAATGTTTTCATTATGAATGTACATTATTTGGAAATATAAGAATTGATTTAATATTGTATAAGTTGATCATTTTAGAATATAAGAATGTTTACATTATAAATTGCAAGTAACAAATAAGCATTTTAAGGAAAATAAAAGAATGTTGAGGAAATAAAGTGAACGTTTCCATTTTAAATATAAGGTAGTGGAGAAATTAACACTGCAATGGATAGACTTATCAGCTTTTAATTTACATCTAAATTTGTTTAGATCAATTTGGAAATTAATAAAATTGTGGATATATTTTGAAACGTAAACGAAACGTCTAGATTTACATTTGTAAATACGTTTAAAATAAAATGTAAATGATAAGGAATTTATTTATTTCCTAAATCCATAACGTGTGTAATTAATATTATTTATCTTTTGGGACCACCTCCGTTTGCACGTTAAAATTCGTGCACACCTATTCTTTTGCGATCTATCTATAAATAGGCGGTGAAACCCTAGCCTCCATCTTCATTCCTCTGTATAGTCTCTTCTTCAACTTCTTCTCTTCTTCAATGGCAACAGACAATTTCTAGATCCAGTTCCAATCCAAATAAAAGTAAAAATTCAAACTCCTCTAAAAATTCCAGAAAAATGATATGTTGGAGTTCTCAGAATACGCAATCTACTGGTGGTGTTCGTTTTCCGTTTTGGGTTCGGTCTGGAAACATATTTACGTGCTCCTGTAGCCAAAGCGCGTGGAAGACGATAGTGACGTGGCGAGTATTTAATTAAGGTTTGTTTTGTTTTATAATTTATTTTATTTTCAAATCGTTTAAATCGCATAACTTTTTCATACGACCTCGGATTCACGCGAAAGTTTTTTTGTTAGGATCGTAATTAAATTCCGGACAGTTTGGAACTAGTTTGGACCAATTCGGAGACCGTCAAATTTTTGGGTTTAAATCGGATTTAAATTCGATTTAAATTCAAAAGGTGAGTGTTTTAACCCACTCACAACTTCTAAAAGTTTTTATGTTTGTTAAATTTATTTTAAATATGAGTAGAAATTTATTTATGACTGTTGGCGTGTTTTATTCAGCATATCTGTTAAATCGCATTTATTTAACTTAACTGTTAATTTAGTTTATTTATTGCATAAAATTTGACAGGTAGAATTTATTTTTGCACATAAACTGCTAGTTAACAGTCATTAAATTTATTATGGAATAGAAACTGTTAGTTAATAATCCGTTATTAATTCCTGTATAATTCATATGCTATGTATCAATGATTGTTTTAAATTGGATGATGATTTCAATTGATGATTGATGATTGATATTTGGATGAATGAATGCTATAATTATATTGTATAAACTGCAAGTCATCATGCATTTTCATTTCATTCGGGGTTGTGGTTTGAAATGATATACAACCGCAAAATTTTATTTTTAAATTGCGGATTGAAATGATAAATATCCGTATCACTTGACCATAGGATAGAAAATTTTATACAGGCACTGTGGTCTATATATATATATTATTTTAAAGTGATTTCTATGGTTTGGATGGGATACGGTTTATAAAAAAATTTAATTTTGATATTTTATAAATGTTATTCTTCTATATATATATACATATGAAGTTAAAAATTTTGAATTTAAGCTGTGTATAAATCTATTAAATAAAAATGGGAAAATTGAGAAATAGAATTTGATAATTCATATTGTATGTTTAAGTTTGGAAAATTTTATGGTATGATATTTTTAACTGGATTATTCCAAGATAAATTTAAAATGAATATTCTAGTATAAATTAATTGAAGAAAATATTTAATTGCTAGAAATTGGAGTTTTATTTATGGATTTTAATGTAAATATTCAAGACTAATAATAGAACATTTAATTTGGTTGAAGGAATAAATTCCAACTTTAGTTTTGAAATATTAATACTCCAAATGGATATATATATATATATATATATATATATACATACATATATATAGAAATTGAAGTGGTTTTGGAACTTGAAAGTGGTATTTAAATTTTAGTTTAGACTTTAAATAAAGAAATATATTTGCAAAGCCATGGAAATTATTTTCTTTACAAAGTAACCTTAAAGTTAAACCATTTATTTCGTATACCGTTGAATATCCAAGCCATTCAAGTTTTAGAAGTTATGGTTTTAAAATATATGAATTTCAAAATATTATGCTTTGAAAGTATAAGTCAAATATTTGGTTTCCAGATATTTTAAATTTTAAAGCAATACGATTTTGGAAAAGAAATATATTTGGATAAAATGATATCATATTGTTTTGGGTTTTAAGATGATATCGTATTCATAGTTTTGAAATGGAATTTTTATTCTGGTTTTAAAGTATAAAATATTTTAAATGACCGCGGTGTTATAATAACGATTGGTTGGAAAAGAGACCGGGATCGGATATGGGCATACTCTCTGTCGATACCGAAAACCACTATGACTAACCATGTACGCGGTGGAGATTCCAGAATGAAGTAGGTTGGTGGCGGCGTTTCCTGTAAGGTAAATACGTGGACCCGACTCCCGTGAGTTGGCATAAGGTGGCTAAAACAGGAGCGATTCTCGGGCCAATGAGGTCATTCCTCTGATCGGACACTCCTCTTCGATATTATACTTTGACTTTGGATTGATTCAGTTGCCGCTTTTATTTTTGATTTTGGGGGAGTTTGTTCGAGGTGGGCGGCAGCTGCGCGCTGCGCGTTTCTACCAGCCCGGATAGCAATTGGTATATCTACCCTGGCATTGCCTAGTTGTGTCGTGTCACCTACCATACCGAGCCTTTACTACGAGTTTTGTTTTGTACCATACCTATGGAGTGCCCTCTGACGACGCCCATTATGGGGGAGATTACGGTACTGTATAGACTATGGGAATATATTCTGTGTTAAGGGCTATATAGGTAACCCTTTAACGCTATTAAAAAGTAAGTTTATTTTATAAATAGACATTATTATAATAGCCAAATATACTACATAGTAAATAGTTTAACGGACCCTTAGGAGATGTAAATCCCAAGCATCTCTTGAGTTACTGTACTCATATTTATTTCTGTAAATTTTACTCACATAAGATCTTTTAGTTTTGACTCGAGTGTTTTTGTCTTTTCAAATTCGCTCGGGTCAGTCCGAGCGTTTCAGGATTTGAGGATTTAGCTCTGGAAGACGAAGACAAAGATTTGTATTACTAGTATCTACTATATTATTTCACTACACCATTTAATTCCGCTGCATTGATAGTATTGGTATGGGTAACTCTGATATTCATTGTACAAGTAAAATAAAATATTTTGTAAAATAGTTTCATGAACTGTATATTTGATTATTATATTTTATCCTTCCGCTGTGAGATTCTGTTTTGTTTTATTTCTTCTCTGTTTTTCTTATTTACCCCATAACAATCCGCCCTTCCGTATGGTTTGAATCGTCATGTGTGTCGGTTTAAAGTGTGCGAAAAGGCGGGATGTTACAAAAGGCCTCTACGGGCTCCCAAAATCTCAAAAAGAAACAAAAGCTAAGTGGCTATATCAAAAACCCAATCCAATTCCATGCAAATATTTAAATACATACCTTTTTGACGGGCAATTCAAATTTATCTTTTGGAACAAATCCAATTACTTTTCCCTTTAATACCTGCATATCTTACTTAGCAACAATATCCAATCATAACCCTTCAAAACACTGTATACTGTTAACGTGAAAATCTGACGCAAACACCTCGGTGTGTGTAGAAATGATGTGAAAGCACCACCCGTGAATACAGGAATCAAGAAATAATAGTACGTAACCGAAAATGTAGTAAATGTGCACAGATTTTATAGTGGTTCGGCTTATGATCAAGCCTACGTCCACTTCAATCCTTTTTATTGCTGATCAGATTACAACTTATTACAATCTCTTTCAATTACAATCCAATTCAATTCAAGAAACAAGTAGCTAAGGAAAACTTCGATGTGACAGAGTTCTTCGAATCCATGATTGAATGTGTTGAATTCCTGTGCGAAGTTGGTCTAAGCGTCTTGCGTGTGCTTGAAGTGATGGAGTGTAGATTGCTTTGAAGATAGTGAAGTTTCAATGCCTTGAAGAAAAATCATCCAAAAGTCCTTTGAATGTTGGAGATGGTCAAGTATTTATAGGCAAATCTGGATAAGAATTTTTCACCCAAGTCCTGAGTTGTGACCGACTTAGGCTAAGTCGCGGCCGACCTATAGAGGCAAATCCACGGTCCAAAGTCGTGAACGAGTCAATAGAATGCGACTTGAGTATCACGGCCTTGTATTTCTACTCAGCAGCTTTAGGTCGTGGACGACTCACGCCAGGTCATGAGTCGTGTACGAGTTAAGGGGCCACGATGTAAAATGATCAGGTATCCGGTCCACTTGCTTAGGTTGTGAACGACCTATCATAGGCCTAAAGTCAGTCTACGCCATGAGTCATGAACTCCATGAGTCGGCCAACACCTTTGAGGCATTAAGGTTATAACCCGGTGAGTCGCTGTTCCTTCTGAGCCATTAAGTCGGCAATCAGTTGAGTCGTCATTCATTTTAGGTCGGCAACAAGCTAAGGCTGTTGAGTCGGTAATCATTGTGAGTCGTGAGCCTGGTTTGAGTCGCTTGAGCAGAGGAGTTAACAATTGCCCCTCGAAGTACACGCTTAAATCATGAGTCGTGTGCTTCGACTCAGTGCATGAGTCGTAAACGACTCAAAGAGGCTCATGACTCGTTAGTCTTTCCATCTTCTCCCCTGTTTCGTATATAAGCCGTTGAGTCGGTCCTTCCTCCTCACTTTACTGCTTATCTGATTTATTTGATCCTACCATTAACGATCCTTCAAGTTTCCAAAGACGAATCCAAGCTAAACAGTCGTCAACTCATCTTCACCTTTATATTGCGTAAGTGAATTCACCTTCTGTTCAATCCACGATCACCATTGACTCATAAATCTGGACTCCCCATTTTCTGACTCCAATTCATTTTTGTGCCGTGTTCCATCGCGAACCACGTTTCTGATTGATTGGCGACTACCATCGATCATATTGTTGTTATCGTTCGTGATAACATAGTAGTGCATCAGATTTGTCGCAAACTTGAAGCGATTCGAATTGGTTTTTTGGGTGATTTCTGACCATGTGAGAAGAAGATAATGGATTACAGTGTCTCGAATTAACTGGTCTGTGAGTTTGGAGGAGATGAGAAGGTCCTTAGAGGGTTAATGGGTTAGAAAGGAGTTAACTGGTTGAGGAGATGACTTAGAATTCTCGCGACTTAGTTGGTTTTTTGGATCTACCGACTTAGGAAGGCCTTCCAATCTCATCCGTCCACGACCTAATTTTTGGGTCGTGTTGATTTCCTGACGATTTAGGACTTAGGTCGTACGAGTGACTCAGCCCTTTAGATCCTTACTACAACTTATCCTTTAGACCATGAACGTCTCAAGCCATAAGTCGTGAACGACTCAGCACTTGGGCTATTTTCCATACCGAGTTGCTCCTTGTGGCTTAACCCTTGACCGACTCAAGTAGATGAGACCTAGGCTTTGAGTCGCGGCCGAGACAGGACTTTGAGAAATTTTCTTTGTTCTGATTTGAGGCTTTTTCCTCCATGCACATTACGACTTACAGATCTTAACTTAACTCGCCGCATACCCCTTAGGTCGTGAACGAGTTGTCACTTAAAAGCATAATCCCAATTTGATTATTTAACTTGTATTACCGGACTGAATTGCCTAAACTCTGAATTGCCCAAACTTTAAATTGTTTGAACTTTGTTGCATTATTCCACAGATCCTGTTAACTTATAAGCTAACTACCTGCTGAAAATAACAACTACAGAAAACCAAGGCGAATATACTGCCATTGACTGCCCACATCAAATGACAGATTAGTTGACAGAAGGTAATTAACTTAAATAGATTGTGTGAACGAAGTGCTTTCAATTCAACGAATTCAAGTAGAGTATTAAAGCAACATTGAGATAGTCAATTGAAATCGACCGGTTTGCACCAATACTGCACTTGAACCTTTTTTTTAAATTAACAAGTACTGAAATTTAGTAATCGATCAATTGTCAATTAGTTTAACTTCAGTTATATTTACTTGTCATTATTAGTTTTGCACAACACTTCACACTTTTTAGGAAACGTGCACCTTCACATTTTAATATCCAGTTGCTTGTGTAGAATGACTTCCCAACAAGAAGAGATAACAGCACAGGCTGGAGTTGTCACTCCTATTCCAGCTCCATTAATCAATCCTCCTGAAAGAGCCTCTTCTACTTTATCATACAAAGTTTTTCGCCAATTGTGTGCTCAGTTTGGTATTGTTGAATCAGATGCCATTCTTCCTGATAAAACCAACACTTCTGATGTGGCGCCTTCTGGCTTTGTAACGGTCAATCGACAAATGTGCCTGAGTGGGGGCATTCCTCCTTTCAATGACTTTTTCCAACAACTTCTTCGTCAATTGGCCATCTCCCCATCCCAATTACACCCCAATGGCTATGCCGTTTTAATGGGGTTGTGTGTACTGTTTAGGAGGACGCTTGATCGATTCCCAAGCTTTGACGAGATTTGCTTCCTATGCTCTTTCACCAGGACTAAAGATCACCCCTCTATTACTGTCGTGAGAAGTGCTCGAAATCGTAAATTGATCGTCGGTCTTCCTGACAGCGCTCATAGGTTTTTGACTCGATTTTTCTATGTTCGCTGTCCCCCGGGGTTTTACGCTGTATGGAGGGAAGGAAGTAAGCTTAACCATTCTTACTTCGTTTGTTATCCGACTTTTGCGTGACTGAATTGCTAAGTGTTAACTCCGCTTCTTTTTTATTTTCAGCGCTCCCTCCTCCTTCTAGGGATCCCAGTCACAAGCCAACTTTCGAGAGGCTTAAGGCCGTGCCAGTTGAGGAGAGAGGCATTCAATTTCTGTTGAAAGACGAATTTTTGCATCAGTATGGGCTTTTGCACGCTTCTCGCTCTACACACCCTCATGAAATCCCAGACTCCCCAGCTAGAACACCAGATGCCCCACCTCCTGCTAAAGAGCCTGTGCAGGGAGAAACTACCATTGAGGCCTCGCTAGTGAAATGTTCGACTCCAAAAGATGCTGCGGAGCCCTCCGATAAGCCTGCACTTGCCCCAATCATTGAAGAAGAGGAACCTCTTCTTCAAACCGGGGAGAACGTTGAGAAAGGAGTTGATGGAGGGAGCTCCGCTATGCATGGCGGTGATGACATCTTCGAAGATTTGAGCGACATAATGATCACCTCTCAAGAGCTCTTCAAAGATGACCTCGCTGTTACCAAAGTTATATCTCTAACAGTTGAAGCAACTTCTGCCCTTAAACAAACCCCCTCATCCGGAGAATTGCCGTTAGCTATAAAACCTGTTGTTACCCCTCGACTTGTTACCCCTCGACTGACGAGCGGTTCGTGGTTCAGCATGTGTAGTTTACACATCACACATGACTAGGATTCTTTGACATCTTACGCACTTAGCTTTTCACACTTTCAAAAAATTCTAAAGTTGTGCTTTTTCCAATTTTAGGTTCTTCAATGAAGCGAGGCGTCTCGTATTATGATGACTTCCAGCGATACGGGAGACGCGTCCAGTATGACTATAAGCGCTATCTTCCTGTTCACAGAGAGACTGATGAAGAGTGGGCCGCTCGGAAGGCTCGGGAGAGACGTGCCCATGAAGAACGCTATGGAAGACCGGATGACCAATACGATTCTTCCCACAAAGAGGGTGACTCCCACAAACGCAAATCTCACGATGATAGAGGGAAGAGTCACATAACTGATGACCCGAGTAAACGGGCTAAAGTCAGTGAGGAACCAATGCCTGCAACTTCGAAAAAGAATACTGCTCCTACTTCTTCTCAGTCTCCTGCCCCTTCCCGTGCTGATATCCAGGCGATCATTAACAGGCCTTCTTACCAAGTTGGACTAGGTCCAGCCACTCTCCAAAGTTGATTTCCAAATTGGTCCTTAAAAGGAGTTCGCTTTGACCTTGATCTGGTTCCCATAGATAAAAATGCCATGTTACGGAACCTAGATGCCGTTAAAGCTGACATTGAGAGGATGCCAAATTGGCAAAAACTTGTTGATGAGCTTCAAAGGGTGAATCGGGCCAATCTCGAAGCTATGTTAACCATGGAGAATGACAAAACCGAATGGCAAAAGACCCTTGAGCAGCGTGATGCGGAAATGAATAGCATTGCCGCCTACAACGAAAAACTTGAAGCGGAAGTGGAAAAGCTTAAAGAAGAACTTGTTACTTCTTCCGCTTCCTACTCTCAAAAATAAAATGTGCTTCAACAACAAGTGCGGGATGCTCATGCTGCGTAAAGGGATGCCGAGGCCAAGGCTGATGGACTGGAGAGAATTGTAGCGGGCTGCCGTACTGACATTACTCAGTTGCAAGAGCAAACTAGCTTCTAGGTTGCGGAAATTGAAAAATTGAAAGCTCAACTATCTAAAGTCGAAAGGGAGCGAGATGAAGCGGTTGCTGGAAGAATTGCAGTTGAAGAAGCTCATGAAGCTACCAAAGCTAACATCGGCTCGACATTATTTGAATTCTATTTGCAAAGTGTGTTAGTGTAACGACCCAGAATTGATGATAATTAAAATTTGAATATTTAATTAATTTTAGATATTAAGAAGTGAATTTATTAGTCGAATAAATTTTATTTTGAATAATTGGATTTAATTGGATAATTAAATAAATAATTTAATATGTGAAAATGCAGAAATAATTGAGAATTGGGTTAAATATGATTGAAAATGATTTGTAAAAATTTTATTATGTCATATGGGAGTTAGAATGATGTTTTATAACTTTTAAAATCGAATTAAAAGTTAATTTGTGAAAATTGAATATTTTAATATTTAATCGACTAGTGAAAATAGCCAATTTTTGAACAGTCTCAGAATTGAACGAAACCAGTTCCATTGGATCCGTAATAGTTAGTTATTACCGGATTTCAATTTTCGTGGCAATCGGAGTTATCGTTTGATCGTGGCAGCTCGAAACGCATCGAATTGTTTTTAATATTAATTTGGCGAGTTAAAATAGCCATTTTTCAAAAAGTCTCGGATTTCGACGAAACTAGTTTCATCGGATCCGTAATGCGATATTATTGTATGGTTTCAAATTTCGTGTCAATCGGATTTACCGTTTGTCCGGTACAAATTAAAACGCCTAGAAAATCGTTTAAATCGATTCAATTTAAATTGAACGTTTATTGCCATAACTCGCACAGATGTCCGAATTAGCTTTCGAAACCTGTTCCATTGTGTCCGGAACGCGGGGTAAACCCTAGGAACGTCGGTTTCGGCGCGTAAATCGGAGTTCGGAATTTCCGGGATGAATAGTGTCGTTCGAAATTCTATAAATAGACACCAACACCCTTCATAAATTAAAATATATATATATATATCAAAACCCTAAACCTAGCCGCCACTTCTTTAACCAAAGGCCAGAAATTGCTCTCATTTCTTCCTCAATCTCTCCCAATCTACAAACAATTAGAAGAAGTGATCAACTACAAACACGTAGAGCTCGACGAGAGCTTTCGATCTATACGGTGATGATGGGGTTTGGCGTCACGTGGAGGTGGGGAGATGGCTGCGTGCGTGGCCGTTCACTTGCGTGCGTGCGTATCAGGGGATGGCCGAGCTTGCTATGGTGGTGGGCGAATGTAGAGGGGGTTTGGAGCTTCGTGTTGCAAGTTGCTGATCGAATTTTCATCGAGTATTGGTGGTGCAATAATTAACCCTAAAATCAATAATGGGTTCGGCTATGAACTGTAACCGTGCGCGTGAAGAAGAGAAGGAGGGCACGGTCTTGATGAAAGGAGATGGATCTAAGGGTTGAGATGAGTTGTGGTTTAAAATATTATAAAAAGTTGTAAATTTTTATAGTTAAAATCGTGTGTAACTTCATAAATTCATAACTTTTTCATACGAGGTCGAAAACGCGCGAAACCAGTTGCGTTGGAATCGTATGGACGAGCACTACGCTATGCAATTGGATTGGAATCGTTTGGAGTTAGTGAGAATTTTGGGTAAAATTAAACGTCCGTTTAATTTTATTCGAAATAAATCGCTAAAACGAAATAAAATCAAGGTGAGAACTTCTCACTCAATCGAATCAGTTTCGATTTTATTTTAAATAGTTAGATTTAAAATATTTCAATGCATGTTTGAATGATGATTGTTATCTATTGATTGTTAAAATAGACATTATACGCCGTTAGTAAGCGGATGTTATTTATTAAAAACATATACCGCGAATATTTCATAAACAGTGAAATTGGTATTATATATAATAGCAATATATATATATATATATATATTGGCATATGTATATATTGGAGTTATTGATTTCCCGCATTTGTATAGCGGATGAGACCCTATTGCGCCGTCTATTAAGCGGATAATATTTTAAATCCCATATACCGCGATAATTCCGTACTGGAGCGGAATTGGTATTGTGCTAATGTTTGTGGATGTAGGAAACAGGTTGGAGGGATCCAACTGGATTCCTCAACAGTTTTTATTTGATTTCAGATATTTTGATATTTGATGGATTATCATATCGATATATGATATCGTTGTTGTCGTGATTGACTATTTGGTGTGTAGCATCATTGGACCAAAATTTGGAACTTTAAAAATGATTTTTAAAGTGATTTTCGAAAATATAAAATATTTTTGGAATTGATTCATTTTAAATAAATAAACGTTATATTTTTTATGTTATAAAAATTATGGTTTTTGAGAAATATAGTTAAAAACTGATTTTTGAGAATATGATGCTAATGATTTTATAAAATAGTTAAATCGGAATTTTTGAATTTATTATGAAAAGTTTAAATATAGGATTTATAAAATTTGATTATTTTATAAATCAAAATGGTGAAATTATAAAGGAGATTAAAGATGTTTTAAAATAATAGTATAAATTGATTTTATAAAGGATTTATAAATTGATATTTATAAATTAAAATATTTGAATTATAAAACGAGTTTTTATAAGTGTTAGAATGAATTGTGAATGAATTTCATAAATGAATGAAATTCATAGAATTATAAACGGTGAAGTTAGAAATGGAATTTTATAAGCAGTAGGTTTATAAAATTTATAAAGTTATTGAAAGAATATATTTGGGTAAACAATTGAATCTTATAAGTTATAAGATTTATAATTATGAAGTTTAAAAGAACGATTTTGTAAAATAATCGTTTTATAAGCATTTAACTTATAATATGAACTTTTAGTTTATAATTGAGTTATAAACTGGAATAGGTTAATAAAGGAATTTATAAAAGGAAGTTGTTATAAAATAAATTCATTATGGAATTTATAAACGTTGTTTTATAAATTCGCAACGACTTTTTTTTGATAAGTTAATTTTTATAACTTATTTATGGAGTTTTATTCACATTTTTGACTGTGAATAATCCTTTGAAATAAAATGAATAAAAGGATGAAATTTGTTAACATAGTATATTCACGTTTTTGAATAGTGAATAATATGTTAAAGAAAGTGTTTAGGTTTGATGTTTTAAATATAATTAAAACGATCTAACGATGTTTTAAAATGTGTTGAGATTCGAAACCATAGATTTCAACATTTATTGTTGAAATAGACGTTTTCGAGAAATAAAAGGAAATGGTGGACTATAACACTGTTGTTATAGTAAATGATTTCCGAAAGGAAATGTTTTGTATAGTATCGGGATTTATATATCTATTTTTAATTTCGAATCCCTATACTAGTGATTTTGGGTTGTCCTAACGAGGTTTTACGTAACATTCGTTTTGGCCCAAATAAATATGTTTAAGAGAATGATTTCCTTAAAGAATGAAATATATACTTAATTTCGATTGAAGTATATTGAATATTTTCCAAGTGTTGAAAATAAATAAGTTCATGAATTACTTATTAAATAAGTATGGAAATGTTTTCAAATATAAAGTGAATATTTGAGAATTTATCTTTTTAAAGATAAATTGGAATGAATAATTGAAATCAAATATCCGTAGATATTTTGGATTATAAATTCACTAAGGAATTTATAAAAGAAAGTGGAATTGGTTTAAAAATAAATATCGATTTATTTTTGAAGTATTGAAAATATCTAGTAAAGATATTTTGGAAAATAAATAATTTGGAAAATTATTTGGAATCTGGTGATGTTGTGCATATCCATTGATAGTCCAATAACCGACTATCAATATTTCCCTTTGAATGGGTATTTGATGTGATTTGCTTGAATTTGAATGCCACACTTATTTTTGAATAAGCGCTCACTATTCGGGTTAACCGAGAAAGGACCATGGGGTCGTATAACCCATTCCGAATATGTGATACGTCGTTGTGAATTGCATTTGAAGATCGGTGTTGAAGACCGGATCTTTTTGAAAGCGAAAGGACAACTCGTCAATTGTCTTTGCACCGAGTAGCTACGGTATAGAGACTCCCTATGTGATGGGAAGTCCAGACGTGATTAGAGATTATCCGGATTGCAAGGACTTCTTTGTAAGTGCCTTCGGTTCTGTTCGAGCCCGGAACAGACTTGTATGGATTGTATTTCTGACATTACAAATTGAGATATAAAGCATATTTCATTCAAATATATTTCTGTTGGTGGCGGAGAATTTATTCTTTTAGCTTAACACCCTTCTCTGAGACGTACGAGCTCAGAGGTTATGTAGTTGAAGGTTATCAGCGATATATTCCAAATTTGGTAATGTGACATGCAGAGTGTTGCTGTGAAATGATCATTGTGTTGATTATTTGTGATAGGATCATTTATTTGATCGTCTATCTTTGTTATCATTTCTACGATCATTTGTTGACCCAAAGCATGGCTTTTGTATAAAGTATGTTTTTGTGGACGTGACTTCGTCGAGCCTCACACCTCGGGAATGGACAAAACAGGAAAGATGCGGCAAGGTTATGAGGGGTAGCGCCCTTTAGGATATGTGCATTTCCTTCTGGAAAAGGGTGGTATCATGGTATGGAGCCCTGATACTTACTCATGTTGAAAACTCTTTATGATTGTGTGAATTGATTACGAGCGCTCGGTGAAAGGTCCCAAAGGACCGGGGGATGGCATATTTGGTCAGTTGTTACTCAGTTAGGGGTAACCCGACCTTGTGTTGGTAGGGATCCGGTTTGGTTCTCGGGGATGTCCATCCAGAGGCATTCTCATGTGGCAATGGGAAGTTCCTTGGCCTGATCATTCGTTCGAAATCCAAAGAAACAATACGAGACTTGTACGGTTTTAGTTGTATAACCTGCTATGGAATGTGGCGGTAACCTGCTATTGAACATAGTTAGCTATAGTAGGCATAGTTCGAAATGTCTATGCTGGCTAAGATTTATATTCTACTTTTGAAATAAATTTTTCCTACACTATGCACTAGTAATAATATCAAATGTTCTTTAAAATACGTATCAAGCATCTTTGACTATCATAAGGAGAAATCTCCTCCGATTCTGCGTTTTCATTGTGTGTGTGTGCGGGAGGCCTTGTGGTAGTCTCATTTTTAAAAGCATTGCGAATTGACTTTAAAAATAATTCCTCTATTTTTGATTTTAAAGATAAATAAACTGTTTTGAGTTCTCACACCAGTCACATGACTGACTCGGAGTTTATTGTTTTCCTTCCTAAACTCTGGGTGCCCACCAATTTCCACACGGGCAGTCAGGAGTTAAGGTTTATCAGGATATTCTGGAGTTGCTGGAGGCAAGCTGGATGGCATGGCGTATTGCTAGTTTATATAGTATTTCTTTTTCCGCTGCATTGTTTGTTGTTGTTGTACACTCTAATGATATGATGTAATGAAATGTAATGTATAAAATGTAATACTGATATAGTTCTTTGTTTAAAGATTATTCATTTATTATTATATGTTGTTCCGCTGTGAATTGTGAGATTCTGTTATTGTTCTGTTGTTTTCTGTTCCGTTCTATTTTCTATTTTCTTTTCTCTCCGTTTTCTATCTTTCTCTCTCTTCTTCTCTCTCTTTCCTTTTCTTAAACCATAACATTTCGGGTTTCCGGCCTTCGATTTCTCGGCAGTCGATAAAGTGAGTATCGATGTTGAATTTTCGAAAGTCGAAAATTTCCGGGACGTTACATTTGGTATCGGAGCATATGGTTAAGCGACAACCATGGTTCTGTTGGATATTACTCATTAGAGATAGAGTCAGTAGTACTCTAGAATCAGTTTCAGTGTAATAATAGATATGAGAGCGTATTTGTTAGTGAATATATATAATTGTTTTATATTGTGATGATTGGTTTGTTGAGTGGTATATAGATTCTGGTTAATACGAGTAATTAACGTTGTTGATAGGGATCTCTAAACACTTATACAGAACAATTCGACACAATATTGTTTTAAATTGGGTAAATGAAATAATTTTACCTTGATTATATTTTTATATATAAAGGAATAATTTTTCAAAATTATTAAAGTATATAAGTTGATTGTTTAGTTGTTTGAATAATCTAAATTGAAGAATAATTGTATAAGCAAATGAATTATAAGAATTGAATTATAATTAAAGTGATTTACAATTGTGAAATAAACTTATATATATAAGAAGTGAAACTATATGAATATATTTATGAATGCTAGTTGGTTGATGGTTGAATATATTGTTTTGTTTCAATTGCTATGTTGACATATATAGTTATTATGTTGCTATATGTTGTATATCGATACTATTATCTATATGCATGATTCTCATGTTGTTTGTTGAGTGATTAGTAGGTGCGGATCGCATTTGCTTTGCATTTGGAGCTTGCTTTCGCGCTATATTAGCCGTATATGCTTGCTAATAAAATATAAGGTACATATCTCGGATTAAATATCGTACTTTTATACTTTTTTCCCTTCGGGATGCCTCATTACTTGATGAGATGTATATTTGTGATATATATACTATCATTTTTTTTTTCGGATCGAGCCGCGCAAAGGAGACCATGGTGACTTTTTCCGAAAATTTAAGGCGTTAGAAAAAATTGGAAAATTTTGAAAACTTTAACTTTGATTTTGGAATTGAAAGTTAAACAATAGTAGTTGTTTTAGAAAAGATAACTAAGTATGATTTGAAAACTTAGTAAAGTATTATAAGAAGTTTAACTATGGATTATGGAAAATTAATAGATTCTGTAATTTTTCTTACTTGATAATTTCGAGGACGAAATTCTTTTAAGGGGGAAGATTGTAACGACCCAGAATTTATGATAATTACAATTTGAATATTTAATTAATTTTAGATATTAAGAAGTGAATTTATTAGTCGAATAAATTTTATTTTGAATAATTGGATTTAATTGGATAATTAATTCAATAATTTAATATGTGAAAATGCAGAAATAATTGAGAATTGGGTTAAATATGATTGAAAATGATTTGTAAAATTTTATTATGTCATATGGGAGTTAGAATGATGTTTTGGTACTTTTAAAATCGAATTAAAAGTTAATTTGTGAAAATTGAATATTTTAATATTTAATCGACTAGTGAAAATAGCCAATTTTTGAACAGTCTCAGAATTGAACGAAACCAGTTCCATTAGATCCGTAATAGTTAGTTATTACCGGATTTTAATTTTCGTGGCAATCAGAGTTATCGTTTGATCGTGGTAGCTCGAAACGCATCGAATTGTTTTTAATATTAATTTGGCGAGTTAAAATAGCCATTTTTCAAAAAGTCTCGGATTTCGACGAAACCAGTTTCATCGGATCTGTAATGTGATATTATTGTATGGTTTCAAATTTTGTGTCAATCGGATTTACCGTTTGTCCGGTACAAATTAAAACGCCTAGAAAATCGTTTAAATCGATTTAATTTAAATTGAACGTTTATTGCCATAACTCGCACAGATGTCCGAATTAGCTTTCGAAACCTGTTCCATTGTGTCCGGAACGCGGGGTAAACCCTAGGAACGTCAGTTTCGGCGCGTAAATCGGAGTTCGGAATTTCCGGGATGAATAGTGTCGTTCGAAATTCTATAAATAGACACCAACACCCTTCATAAATTAAAAAAAAAATATATATCAAAACCCTAAACCTAGCCGCCACTTCTTTAACCAAAGGCCAGAAATTGCTCTCATTTCTTCTTCAATCTCTCCCAATCTACAAACAATTAGAAGAAGTGATCAACTACAAACACGTAGAGCTCGACGAGAGCTTTCGATCTATACGGTGATGATGGGGTTTGGCGTCACGTGGAGGTGGGGAGATGGCTGCGTGCGTGGCCGTTCACTTGTGAGCGAGCGTATCAGGGGATGGCCGTGCTTGCTATGGTGGTGGGTGAAGGTAGAGGGGGTTTGGAGCTTCGTGTTGCAAGTTGCTGATCGAATTTTCATCGAGTATTGGTGGTGCAATAATTAACCCTAAAATCAATAATGGGTTCGGCTATGAACTGTAACCGTGCGCGTGAAGAAGAGAAGGAGGGCACGGTCTTGATGAAAGGAGATGGATATAAGGGTTGAGATGAGTTGTGGTTTAAAATATTATAAAAAGTTGTAAATTTTTATAGTTAAAATCGTGTGTAACTTCATAAATTCATAACTTTTTCATACGAGGTCGAAAACGCGCGAAACCAGTTGCGTTGGAATCGTATGGACGAGCACTACGCTATGCAATTGGATTGGAATCGTTTGGAGTTATTGAGAATTTTGGGTAAAATTAAACGTCCGTTTAATTTTATTCGAAATAAATCGCTAAAACGAAATAAAATCAAGGTGAGAACTTCTCACTCAATCGAATCAGTTTCGATTTTATTTTAAATAGTTAGATTTAAAATATTTGAATGCATGTTTGAATGATGATTGTTATCTATTGATTGTTAAAATAGACATTATACGCCGTTAGTAAGCGGATGTTATTTATTAAAAACATATACCGCGAATATTTCATAAACAGTGAAATTGATATTATATATAATAGCAATATATATATATTGGCATATGTATATATTGGATTTATTGAATTCCCGCATTTGTATAGCGGATGAGACCCTATTGCGCCGTCTATTAAGCGGATAATATTTTAAATCCCATATACCGCGATAATTCCGTACTGGAACGGAATTGGTATTGTGCTAATGTTTGTGGATGCAGGAAACAGGTTGGAGGGATCCAACTGGATTCCTCAACAGTTTTTATTTGATTTCAGATATTTTGATATTTGATGGATTATCATATCGATATATGATATCGTTGTTGTCGTGATTGACTATTTGGTGTGTAGCATCATTGGACCAAAATTTGGAACTTTAAAAATGATTTTTAAAGTGATTTTCGAAAATATAAAATATTTTTGGAATTGATTCATTTTAAATAAATAAACGTTATATTTTTATGTTATAAAAATTATGGTTTTTGAGAAATATAGTTAAAAACTGATTTTTGAGAATATGATGCTAATGATTTTATAAAATAGTTAAATCGGAATTTTTGAATTTATTATGAAAAGTTTAAATATAGGATTTATAAAATTTGATTATTTTATAAATCAAAATGGTGAAATTATAAAGGAGATTAAAGATGTTTTAAAATAATAGTATAAATTGATTTTATAAAGGATTTATAAATTGATATTTATAAATTAAAATATTTGAATTATAAAACGAGTTTTTATAAGTGTTAGAATGAATTGTGAATGAATTTCATAAATGAATGAAATTCATAGAATTATAAACGGTGAAGTTAGAAATGGAATTTTATAAGCAGTAGGTTTATAAAATTTATAAAGTTATTGAAAGAATATATTTGGGTAAATAATTGAATCTTATAAGTTATAAGATTTATAATTATGAAGTTTAAAAGAACGATTTTGTAAAATAATCGTTTTATAAGCATTTAACTTATAATATGAACTTTTAGTTTATAATTGAGTTATAAACTGGAATAGGTTAATAAAGGAATTTATAAAAGGAAGTTGTTATAAAATAAATTCACTATGGAATTTATAAATGTTGTTTTATAAATTCACAACAACTTTTTTTTTATAAGTTAATTTTTATAACTTATTTATGGAGTTTTATTCACATTTTTGACTGTGAATTATCCTTTGAAATAAAATGAATAAAAGGATGAAATTTGTTAACATAGTATATTCACGTTTTTGAATGGTGAATAATATGTTAAAGAAAGTGTTTAGGTTTGATGTTTTAAATATAATTAAAACGATCTAACGATGTTTAAAAATGTGTTGAGATTCGAAACCATAGATTTCAACATTTATTGTTGAAATAGACGTTTTCGAGAAATAAAAGGAAATGGTGGACTATAACACTGTTGTTATAGTAAATGATTTCCGAAAGGAAATGTTTTGTATAGTATTGGGATTTATATATCTATTTTTAATTTCGAATCCCTAAACTAGTGATTTTGGGTTGTCCTAACGAGGTTTTACATAACATTCGTTTTGGCCCAAATAAATATGTTTAAGAGAATGATTTCCTTAAAGAATGAAATATATACTTAATTTCGATTGAAGTATATTGAATATTTTCCAAGTGTTGAAAATAAATAAGTTCATGAATTACTTATTAAATAAGTATGGAAATGTTTTCCAATATAAAGTGAATATTTGAGAATTTATCTTTTTAAAGATAAATTGAAATGAATAATTGAAATCAAATATCCATAGATATTTTGGATTATAAATTCACTAAGGAATTTATAAAAGAAAGTGGAATTGGTTTAAAAATAAATATCGATTTATTTTTGAAGTATTGAAAATTATATATCTAGTAAAGATATTTTGGAAAATAAATAATTTGGAAAATTATTTGGAATCTGGTGATGTTGTGCATATCCATTGATAGTCCAATAACCGACTATCAATATTTCCCTTTGAATGGGTATTTGATGTGATTTGCTTGAATTTGAATGCCACACTTATTTTTGAATAAGCGCTCACTATTCGGGTTAACCGAGAAAGGACCATGGGGTCGTATAACCCATTCCGAATATGTGATACGTCGTTGTGAATTGCATTTGAAGATCGGTGTTGAAGACCGGATCTTTTTGAAAGCGAAAGGACAACTCGTCGATTGTCTTTGCACCGAGTAGCTACGGTATAGAGACTCCCTATGTGATGGGAAGTCCAGACGTGATTAGAGATTATCCGGATTGCAAGGACTTCTTTGTAAGTGCCTTTGGTTCTGTTCGAGCCCGGAACAGACTTGTATGGATTGTATGTCTGACATTACAAATTGAGATATAAAGCATATTTCATTCAAATATATTTCTGTTGGTGGCGGAGAATTTATTCTTTTAGCATAACACCCTTCTCTGAGACGTACGAGCTCAGAGGTTATGTAGTTGAAGGTTATCAGCGATATATTCCCAATTTGGTAATGTGACATGCTGAGTGTTGCTGTGAAATGATCATTGTGTTGATTATTTGTGATAGTATCATTTATTTGATCGTCTATCTTTGTGATCATTTCTATGATCATTTGTTGACCCAAAGCATGGCTTTTGTATAAAGTATGTTTTTGTGGACGTGACTTCGTCGAGCCTCACACCTCGGGAATGGTCAAAACAGGAAAGATGCGGCAAGGTTATGAGGGGTAGCGCCCTTTAGGATATGTGCATTTCCTTCTGGAAAAGGGTGGTATCATGGTATGGAGCCCAGATACTTACTCATGTTGAAAACACTTTATGATTGTGTGAATTGATTACGAGCGCTCGGTGAAAGGTCCCAAAGGACCGGGGGATGGCATATTCGGTCAGTTGTTACTCAGTTAGGGGTAACCCGACCTTGTGTTGGTAGAGATCCGGTTTGGTTCTCGGGGATGTCCATCCAGAGGCATTCTCATGTGGCAATGGGAAGTTCCTTGGCCTGATCATTCGTTGGAAATTCAAAGAAACAATACGAGACTTGTACGGTTTTAGTTGTATAACCTGCTATGGAATGTGGCGGTAACCTGCTATTGAACATAGTTAGCTATAGTAGGCATAGTTCGAAATGTCTATGCTGGCTAAGATTTATATTCTACTTTCGAAATAAATTTTTCCTACACTATGCACTAGTAATAATATCAAATGTTCTTTAAAATACGTATCAAGCATCTTTGACTATCATAAGGAGAAATCTCCTCTGATTCTGCGTTTGCATTGGTGTGTGTGCGGGAGGCCTTATGGTAGTCTCATTTTTAAAAGCATTGCGAATTGACTTTAAAAATAATTCCTCTATTTTTGATTTTAAAGATAAATAAACTGTTTTGAGTTCTCACACCAGTCACATGACTGACTCGGAGTTTATTGTTTTCCTTCCTAAACTCTGGGTGCCCACCAATTTCCACACGGGCAGTCAAGAGTTAAGGTTTATCAGGATATTCTGGATATTCTGGAGTTGCTGGAGGCAAGCTGGATGGCATGGCGTATTGCTAGTTTATATAGTATTTCTTTTTCCGCTGCATTGTTTGTTGTTGTTGTACACTCTGATGATATGATGTAATGAAATGTAATGTATAAAATGTAATAACTGATATAGTTCTTTGTTTAAAGATTATTCATTTATTATTATATGTTGTTCAACTGCGAATTGTGAGATTCTGTTATTGTTCTGTTGTTTTCTGTTCCGTTCTATTTTCTATTTTCTTTTCTCTCCGTTTTCTATCTTTCTCTCTGTTCTTCTCTCTCTTTCCTTTTCTTAAACCATAACATTTCGGGTTTCCGGCCTTCGATTTCTCGACAGTCGATAAAGTGAGTATCGATGTTGAATTTTCGAAAGTCGAAAATATCCGGGACGTTACAGTTAGGGCGTGGCATTCTTGCATTCCTGGGTCCCAAATATGAGGTTACCCTAGCTGAAGTATGGGAAGCCGCGCTTGATATGTTTAAAAGTGCCGGGTACACGGAAGAGGAGCTAGAGGCACACTATTTAGACAACGAAGCTCGCGCAGCCCTTGCTAGAGGGAAGGAGCAACTTGCTAGATCGTGAGCTGAAACGACGGGGAAAGAGCATCTAGAAAAAGAAACAACTTTGACTGCCCCTGTCCCTCATTCAACTTCAGTCGACGTCGACATTGCTGGTTCTAGCTCTCATACGCCGATTCCTACTAAAGCTGATACCGGAGCCGCAAGTACACAAGATGTAGGTGAGCCACAAGAGAGTGCTAAAGCTCTAGACTACGAAATTGATGTGATACCACCAACTTTCCCAGGTAACCCTAATAATGCTCAGGGGGATAACTTGCCAGTTTCTTACGGATTTGACGAGCTTCTTGATTATTTCTTGAATCTTGACGAGCCATTGTCTCCTCTTTTTGTGGGAAATACTGACACTTTTAACTTTTCCTTTGTAGAGAAAGCGCCGAGCGTCATTCAAACTTCTCCACCTCCAGTTACTGTTCCTCTGCCTTCCCCAATCACTCCTACTCCTCATCTGGGATCACAGGAAGAAATAATAGGTGCCCTTCGGGGCTTGGATGACCCAGCTGCTTCGTAAGAGCAAAAAGACGAAGGACTTGAGGGAGGTGAGATATCTCTGGAGCGGACTCCTTCTGATGACATAATTTTGTCTAAACTTGTTACTCCAGGAAGTGAATCTTCTTCAAAGAGGAAAAAGAAGCGCGGAATATCAAAGAAGAGGAGGAAGAGCATCATTACTACTGAAGAGGAACCGGAAGTTGAGCCAGTTGTACCTCCCTCTCCTTCTTCCTGCCTAAAGAGCAACCCAAAAAGCTAACCATCCGGTCGGGTGAAGGGTCCAAAGGTGGAAAGAAGAAATGAAGATTCCAGTTTTTAGCTTTTTGTTTTTTGCACGTACTGGTCAGGGATTGTGTGGGTACCGGCCCCCGTTTCTTTATTTCGAAACTTGTATCTGTAAGAAATTGTAATAGAACTGAATAAAATGATCCTTTATATGTACAAACTTCTTGTTTGTGTTTGAGAATACGTTTATTATTCATTTTTGTACAAGTTTCTTTGCACGATATTGCAGTGAGCTTGTGGTATATTGTTCGAGCGTAATTTTATACCGACGTAGTTATACCATGTTGCCCCTATACCATAAGCTCGTTGCAATATTTTATATTTTGAGGGGACTTGTACTTTTATTTTCTAGAGAATAATTATTCCATACTTGGAGGAATATTATTTCCTTAAAAAACAGAGTACAACTCCCTCCAAATAAGTTTTTACGCTTCATCCTTCGAAGATATCACTTTTTTTTTTCTTTTGTGCATATACACATTTTACCAAGTGAATTCTTCTATGTGGTAAAGCGGGTATCTGAAGGGTACTTTAACTTCTTTTGGAGGAAGAGAATTTTCCAGAATAGGTGGATCATTCTTCCTTTGAGAGTTAAAGTGTGCCTTTGAAGATGGCTTCTCCTTTTTTTTGTGCCACAGTAAAGGGCTTTTTGATTTTTGCTTCTTTGAAAAGTTGCACCTCTGAGGAGGGTTTTTCACGTTTCAACACTTGGAAGTTTTATTTCAATCTCGGTGAAACGTGTGCCTCCGAAGAGGTCTTTCTGCTTGCTTGTGCCTCCGGGAGGAGGTCTTTTCATTTTTGCCTCTGGGAAGAGGTCTTTCTGTTTTGTTGTGCCTCTGGGAAAAGGTCTTTTTGTTTGTGCCCCTTGGCAGAGGCTTTTATTTTTCCCTGTTCGTTGGGAAGCGGGCCTCCGAAGAGGGCTTTCCACATTTCGACACTTGGAAGTTTTATTTCAATCTCGGTGAAATGTGTGCCTCAGAGTAGGGTTACTGCCTGGAAGTTTGGAGTTTCTTTCTCTCGGTTGGACGGATTCACGGGAGTGCATCGACCGATCATTCCGCAACATTGTAACGAGAAAGATCTCTCTTTTTCTGGTTGGCCCGCTCGAGGTCTTTTAGCATTTCAACTGTGGTGAAATGGGCCTCCGAAGAGGGCTTTTTTTTTCACGTTTCAACACCTGGAAGTTTTATTTCAATCTTGGTGAAACGTGTGCCTCTGAGTAGGGCTTTTGCCTGGAAGTTTGGAGTTTCTTTCTCTCAGTTGGACGGATTCACGGGAGTGTATCAACCGATCATTCCGCAACTTTGTAACAAGAAAGATCTCTCTTTTTCTGGCTAGGCCCGCTCGAGGTCTTTGTCCTTCGAAGAGTTGTGCCTCCGTAGAGGGCTTGTGCCTCCGAAGAGGTCTTTTGCTGATTGATGCTTGCTCGCCCATGTCTCTTTTTCCATCCATTCATGTTGGAGATCCCCGTTGTCTTTTGCAAGTGTCAACACTTTTTAGTTGCCAATGATTTCCCTTATCCAAAGAAATACACTTCATAGTTAAGCAAGTTGGTGGTGGTAGACACAAGCTATTTAACTGGTTGTCTGTTTGTTCAAACATTTGCAGTCAGTTAGAGATGTTCCACTTCCATCCGCATTGCCCACTTTTGTTTGAAGCACTTCTTTTGTAGGATTTGAGTATGGAAATTTTGCACGGTTTAGTGCTTGCTTGATGAGTGGTGTTGGAGATCAATTGGTCTTACGACGGGTAAGCTTTATTTTTATAGCCTGCATTATTGAGTCGACATTTTAATGACACAATTAATGTATTTTATATGTCGAAATAAAACAAAGCAGTTTATAATAGTAGAGAACATAAGATTTATAGTGGTTCGGCCAAAAACTGGGCCTACATCCACTTTATAGCTTTTCATTATTTACTTGCTTTACAATTGTTTTCAATACAAGAATCATGTATTTGCAATTCCTTTACAACATTTCAGCAAAGCTTTCAAGTAAAATAAGGACGCAAATGATTGCTGTTCCAAGCTCTTGGGATTGGTTCTCCTTCAACAGTTGTAATTTTGAATGTGCCATCAAGAAGCTTCGTGCCTATAACATATGGCCCTTCCCAGTTTGGCCCAAACACACCTGTAGCTGTCATGATCCTTTTCAGAACTAGGTCCCCAACTTGAAAGTTGCGCTGACGAACTTTGGAATTGAAATGCCTGGCTATTCTTTGTTGATGAGCTACAACTCTAAGTCTAGCCTCTTCTCTTCTTTCATCAAGGAGGTCAAGTGCTTCTAGTTGCAGTTTTTCATTCTCATCTTGATCAAAGTGGATCCTTTTGTGTGAGGGGACTTCAGTTTCTACTGGAATCATTGCTTCTGATCCATATGCCAACGAAAATGGAGTATGCCCAGTCGTAGTTTTGTGGGTGGTTCTGTATGCCCATAGTGCAAGCGGTAACTTGTCAACCCAACCACTTTTCGCTTTTTCCAGCTGCTTTTTGATGGTTGATTTGATGATTTTGTTTACTGCTTCCACTTACTCGTTTGCCTGCGGATGAGCTACTGCTGAGAAACTTTTTCGGATTTTGAATCATTTGCAAAAATCTTGGAATTCCTCGCTTTCAAACTGAGTACCATTGTCTGTGATTATCTTCTGAGGCACACCATACCTGCAAATGATATTCTTAGTTACAAAACTTATCATTTTCTTAGAGGTAATAATGGCCAAGGGTTCGGCCTCAGCCCATTTAGTAAAATAATCAACAACAACGATAGCATATTTAATCCCTGATTTGGCAGTCGGTAAAGGCCCAATGAGATCTATTCCCCAGATGGCAAACGGCCATGGACTGACCATTTGCGTTAGCTCAGTGGAAGGTGCTCTAGGAATTTTAGCGAATCTCTGGCATTTATCACACTTTCGGGAATAGTCAACGGCATCCTGATTAATTTCTGGCCAAAAGTATCCATAACGGAGGATTTTCTTTGCTAAAGTTTGACCACCTGTATGATCCCCACATTCCCCTCCGTGTATGTCAGTTAGAATCGTCTTCGCTTCTTCCTTTGTCACACATCGGAGTAATGGCATTGAAAATCCTCGTCTGTACAAACGACCATCCTGAACTATATACCTGGAGGCTTTCCTCATCAGCTTTTGTCGTTCTTTTGAACTTCCTGGCAAAGAACCACTGAGTAAATATTCAAGTATCGGAGTCATCCATGATCCTTGCTCTTGGGATATGTTCATAATCAAATCAACATCCATTTCGTCTGTGCTTGGAGCTGACAAGACTTCAACGGGAATTAACCCCAAGAGTTGAGCTTCACCAGTACTCGAATACTTTGCGAGGGAATCTGCCTTCATATTTTCTTCACGGGGAATATGGTTTATTGAATAACGGTCAAAATTTTGAAGGAGCTCCCAGGCCTTTGACAAATAGGCTGGTAAATTTCCTCCTTTAGCTTGAAATTCCTTCTTGACTTGACAAACAATAAGCTGAGAATCACTGAAGATATGCAATGCCTTGATGTTTAGTTCTTTAGCGATCCTTAAACCAGCGATGAGAGCTTCGTATTCAGCTTCATTATTTGTCGAAGGGAATTCCAGCTTCAATGCATAACATAGTGATCGACCTTCCGGGGTTTCAAGGACAACCCCTGCTCCGGAACAGTAATCATTCCTTGCGCCATCGACATACAATTTCCATTGGATTGGGATGTTATCAATGACTTTTTCCTCACTATCACCTTTATCCGTACATTCTACGATGAAATCTGCTAAAGCCTGTCCATTGATTGCTTTCCGGGGATGATAGTGACGTCGTACTGGCTGAGTTCGATATTCCATTTCAAAAGACGGCCGGAAGTCTCAGGACGGAATAGGACTTGCTTTAGAGGCTGATCGGTGAGGACTTTGATAGGATGAGCTTGGAAATAAGGCCTTAATTTTCTTGATGCGATCAACAAACAATAGGCGAGCTTTTCTAATCTGGAATAGTTCATCTCTGCCACAGTGAACCTTTTGCTGGTATAATAGACTGGGCGTTGAATTCTTGCATCTTCCCGTACCAACACTGCACTGAGAGCATGGGACGAAATTGCCAAATATATGAAGAGATCTTCACCACTGTCAGGCTTTGAAAGTATCGGAGGCACTTCCATATGACGAATCAACTCATCAAATGCTTTCTGACAGTCTGGAGTCCACTCAAAGTTCTTCTTTCCTTTCTTCAGAGCATCAAAGAATGGAATGCATTTGTCAGTAGCTTTGGAAATGAACCTACTTAAAGCAGCAACCTTTCCATTGAGACTTTGCAATTCCTTCTTCGTTCTAGGAGCTCTGACCTCTCTCAGGGCAATGATTTGAGTTGGATTGGCTTCAATGCCCCTAGCGCTCACAATGAAACCCAAAAACTTTTCGGACTCCACTCCAAATGAACATTTCAGGGGATTAAGCTTCATTCTATACTTTCGGAGTACCGCAAACATCTCTGCCAAGTGATCCATGTGGTCCACTGCTTTCTTAGACTTTACTAGCATATCATCAACATAAACTTCCATTGTCTTGCCAATCTGTGGTTTAAACATGACATTAACAAGCCTCTGGTAAGTTGCCCCTGCATTCTTAAGTCCGAAAGGCAATGACCTTGTAGCAGTAGAGTCCAACATCTGTGATGAAGCTTGTATCCTCTTGATCCGGCTCATGCATCATAATCTGGTTATATCCGGAGTATGCATCCATGAAAGATAACAATTCATGTCCCGCTGTCCCATCCACCAACTGATCGATCCTGGGCAGCGGGAAACAGTCTTTGGGGCAGGCGTTGTTCAGATCAGAAAAATCAATGCACACTCTCCACTTTCCTTTAGCTTTCTTAACCAGCACTGAATTTGAGACCCAATTTGGATAAGTAGATTCTCTAATGAACCCGTTCTCCATGAGCCGATCAACTTCCTCTTTTAACGCTGCCGTTCTCTCAGGACCCTGAGTCCTTCTCTTCTGTTTCACTGGTGTAAATTTTGGATCGATGGTCAGGGTATGCACTGCAATCTCGGGGGATATTCTGCACATGTCCGCATGAGTCCAAGCGAATACATCCAAATTAGCCTTCAAAAATGAAATCAAAACATTATGAACTGTCGGATTGAGTTGTGAACCCACATTAAGCACTTTGTTTGGGTCCTTTGGATCAACGGGCACTGGCACTGTCACCTCTACCGGCACTACCCTGTTTTCCCCTGCACTGGCTTTCCTTGGATCCATCTCTCTCCGTGCCCCACTGCATTCGCCAGTGCAGGGTCCACCCTGTAGTTGCTACAAGGTTGGTTCTTTGATGCGGACTGGAGTCACCGCACCTTTTCCCATCTCTCTCTTCCGGGATTCCCGCAATTCTGCAAAATATCATTCTCGCCCCGCATCTTGGTCTCCCTTAACCACACCAACTCCGTTATCTGTGGGGAATTTTAGAGTCAAACACCATGGAGCAAGAACAGCTTAAAATACAGCTAGAGTTGGTCGGCCCAAAAAGGCGTTGTAAGCAGAAAATTCGTCAACAATTATAAACGTTTGCTTTTGAGCCACTTTCCTCAATCCCTTTCCAAGCTCTACAAACAAATCTATGGTCCCAATCGGCTATTTGGGTTCTCCAGTAAACCCAACAATCTTAAGTGATGAAGCTTGAACATCAGCCATCGGAAGAGGATGTTGCATGAAGCTCCACAATCAATCAGAACCCTTCTCACAGTTGCCGGACCAATACCAGCGGATATGACCAAAGGATCTATGGTCGGAGACTCGATTCCCAAAGAATCCCTGGCATTGAACACAATATCATCTATGGAAGTCTTTTGTCGCTTCAAAGGCGCAGCATTCTCTAAAACAAAAACATTCTCTTCAACTGGAACATGCCTCAAGGCCCGGGCATACCTTTCCATCTCGCCCCAGCTTTTGCCTGCTAGGTGAGGTCCTCCAGTTATTATATTAATGACAGGCCTTTCTGATTCGTGTTCCATAGCCTTCTCACTTGAGCCAGGACGGTGAGCGGGACCTTGCTGTCCTTGAGTTGATGAAGCCGGGGCATTTCTGTTGCTTTTCACATACTGCTGGAGTTTGTTTTCCTTTAAGAGTCGTTCAATTACCTCTTTCAATTGGCGGCATTCATTGGTATCATGCCCGGGCTGGTTGTGGAACCGGCAGTACTTTCCACTTTTTTCCATCTTAACCGCAACTCTCATTTTAGGTGGGGCCGGATAATTGACATCATCTTTAGTTGCAAAGTAGATGTTTTCAGGGGTATCAGTCAAGGGTGTGAAATTGAAAGAACGACCTTTCTTAGTGTTTCCCTGTTTCTTTCCGCCATCATTCCCCCTTTTCTGAGCATTGGATTCCTTTTTGTCTGGAGCGTTACTATCATTCTTAGTTTCTGCTGATGCCACCTTAGCCGGTGCTTGAAGGCTTTCCAGGCGCATGAACTCATCGGCTTTTTTATAGAATTTATCCAGTGAATTTGGTTCTTTCATTTTCAACCATTCTCCAAACTTGCTCGATTTATCAATTGCCCTCATCAAGTATGTTAAGACCATGCGTGGCTCAGCATTATCAATCTCGTCCAAAGCTATGTTGAATCGATTCAGAAACGATTTGATGGATTCCCCTGGGTTTTGCTCCAGATTTGACAATGACATTATATCCTTTGCTTTAGATCGTACAACCGAAACTGCTCCTTGAACTTCTTAGTTAAGTCCGAGAACTGATCAATGGTTCTAACTGCCAGCTTGGTAAACCATAATAAAGCTACTCCTTCCAAATACACCAGGAAGTATCGGCACTTAATCTCATCGGATGCCCTGGCGCCAGTCATATGCCAGTCATACTTATACAGAAATTCGTTAGGATCACTTGTTCCTTTGTAAGCTAGAATAGTGGGCGGAACAAATTTTCTCGGGAATTCAGCTTTCAGAATCCTCTTGGTGAATGGAGTTTTGCTTGGAGCAAAGCCCCACTCTTTCTCATCCTCGTCCTTTCGCATACTTTCTTTCATGATTTGACGGACCATCCCTGAAAAATACTCTTCATCATCCACAGGCCCTGCGGGGAAAACGTCAGCCATTCTTTCAGAGTTCTTCTTTGGCAGTCGTTCACGAAGGGTCGGTTGAGGTCCCGATCCTCCATCCTGAGGAAGTGGCCTTTCAACGGGGCTTACCGCCCTTTGATAAGTATTCCCTCTAGCATCCTGAGCTTTATCAGCAGAATTTCCTTCTTTATTCGTTGGCTGACGATTAGCCTCGAGCAAATAATTTAGCTTATTTAATATCAATGTATTCTGAGCATTTTGTGCCTCTAATTGTGCATTCTGAGCATTTAACTGTTGATTCAATCCCAAAACCACAGCATCCAATTCCGCTCGCGTAACTCCCACAGTTGGAGTTGTCTGACTCAAAGGAGGAGAAGTGGCAGTGTTCTCTTGAACATCATCAGATCTGGCAGATCTACGTTTCCTTCCGGGAGCCATAATTTCTGTTAAACTTCTGGTCTTAACGGAGATTCTTTCCTCAGTGTTTGGTGAAGCAATGATGTAAATACCCTGAGTTCGATCCTCTCAATGAAAGCACCAAAAATGTTAACGTGAAAATCTGACGCTAACACCTCGGTGTGTGTAGAAACGATGTGAAAGCACCACCCGTGAATACGGGAATCAAGAAATAACAGTACATAACCGAAAATGCAGTAAATGAGCACAGAGTTTATAGTGGTTCGGCATATGATCAAGCCTATGTCCACTTCAATCCTTTTTATTGCTGATCGGATTACAACTTATTACAATCTATTTCAATTACAATCCAATTCAATTCAAGAAACAAGTAGCTAAGGAAAACTTCGATGTGACAGAGTTCTTTGAATCCATGATTGAATGTGTTGAATTCCTGAGCGAAGTTGATCTAAGCGTCTTGCGTGTGCTTGAAGTGATGGAGTGTAGATTGCTTTGAAGATAGTGAAGTTTCAATGCCTTGAAGAAAAATCATCCATAAGTCCTTTGAATGTTGGAGATGGTCACGTATTTATAGGCAAATCTGGATAAGAATTTTTCACCCAAGTCCTGAGTTGTGACCGACTTAGGCTATGTCGCGGCCGACCTATAGAGGCAAATCCACGGTCCAAAGTCGTGAACGAGTCAATAGAATGCGACTTGAGTATCACAGTCTTGTATTTCTACTCAGCAGATTTAGATCGTGGACGACTCACGCCAGGTCATGAGTCGTGTACGAGTTAAGGGGGCACGATGTAAAATGATGAGGTATCCGGTCCACTTGCTTAGGTTGTGAACGACCTATCATAGGCCTAAAGTCGGTCTGCCCCATGAGTCGTGAACTCCATGAGTCGGCCAACACCTTTGAGGCATTAAGGTTATAACCCGGTGAGTCGCTGTTTCTTCTGAGCCGTTAAGTCGGCAATCAGTTGAGTCGTCATTCATTTTAGGTCGGCAACAAGCTAAGGCTGTTGAGTCGGTAATCATTGTGAGTCGTGAGCCTGGTTTGAGTCGCTTGAGCAGAGGAGTTAACATATACCTTTCCTTACATAGGTTTTCATATTTACTTTTATTCAATTTATTTCCAAATTTGAATATTAAATTTTATCTTCCATTTATAACTGATTCATATCATTATTTACATTAGATTCATTCACTAGTTCATTTTAGTTTCTAATTTGAAATCATTTTGTTGCTAACAAAAAAAATTTCAAAAATTTCAAAAAATTTCTAGCTCCCAAAATTTTCGGAAAATTTTGGCAGAGTCTCCTTTGTATGGAGGAGCTTTTGCAATTTGACAAGAGATATAAATATATATACATCGACCCACACGGTCGGAAAAAGCAAAAACAGTTCATATTTCCTATTTTTTTATTGAGTAGGCGTACCTTATTTAGCATTTTAAGCATGCAGCTTATTAATTTAAGCTATTAGCGCAATCCAAACCAGCCAAACGGCCTTCAGGTACCTGTACTTACTCAATTTAAATATGTAAGTTCCATATATAGAGAATTTACTAACATTCTACTTACTTTCAACTGTAACACTTCAATGCTAAAAGAAAGGCATTCAAAATAACTTCCACAAGCAATTTATATGTTTTCCAACCTAATTCAATTGCTTTCAACCAACTCATAAGCCATTTCATTCAATTTTATTGGGTTACAACTCAATTGCTTATATTCAATTTGTTTTTAATCTAATCAAGCTCATATTCAATTTAATTGATTCTAAAATCAATTTATTAAATCTCAATCAACTCACAGAAATTCAATTACTTTAGTTTACGCCAAACAACAATCACTTTTACGCAAATTGGTGATATCCACTTGAATAGATAATTACGTAAATTTTATAACCATTTTAAATTAATTTCTGACTCAATTTGTTTAATTCAATTCCACTTTAATTTATTCACAACCATTTATCATTTAGCTCGACACATTCCATTCTTGGATACTTCTAACCATTCCCAAATTAATTCAATCCAAGCTTTTATTTAATGGGCTTTCACTCTTATTCAAAATCAAACTTCCATAAATTTTAAACTTAAGTGAATTTACTTTAGTTTATTCCAACATCAAACTTAAGTTTACTTCTATTTGATTCTCATTTAAGCAACTTCCATTAAATTCAGTTAGCCCATTCATTTTAAATTTTAAAATTTTAAATTCACCTTCTCAATTTTCGAAATAATATCCAAGCACATATTCAACACATTTATACTTCAAATTAATGTGCCACCGAACTTAAGTTCAGTCTGATAATCCAATTCCAATCACAACTTTGATTTAGTTTTTATTCAATCAGACGTCATCCATTTATTATTT
Source organism: Allium cepa (assembly GCA_030765085.1). Taxonomy (NCBI): domain Eukaryota; kingdom Viridiplantae; phylum Streptophyta; class Magnoliopsida; order Asparagales; family Amaryllidaceae; genus Allium; species Allium cepa. Next base: position 364,805,417 of record CM060942.1, read on the forward strand.
AACTCAATTAACTCGTCTTAAATTTTTAATTTACCTACTTAATTCGTTATCGAATTTATTTTATTAATACAAGGCTATTCTCAATTTATTTCTATTCACTTGGATTCTGTTTTGCAACTCAAACCATTTCTATTATAATCACTTCTCTTATATCCAATTTACTTGCAAATTTAATTAAATATTATTCAAATCACCTTTGAATTTTATTTGTAAGTCAACCATCACATTCTCAATCCAACTCTATTTTATTTCCATTTTATAGCATCTTCACTTATGCAATTCATTATCAAATCCAAATTGAATTCTATTTACAATTCTAATTCACTTTTCAAACTCTATTATTAATTTACAATCCATTTATTTAACCACGTTAAATTTTCTTAACATACTTTATCAAATAATTTATTTAGCTGATTTGCTTACTTCCATTTTTAATTTAATAATCGATTTTTAATTACAAAAAATCACTTCATTAAATTTTCCCTAGTTTCAATTTTATTTTATAATTTCAGTTTGGGTTTCCCTTGATTTTCCAAAATTCTAACCTTTTACTTTAAAATCTTAGAAAAGCTTTTAAATTCACATAATACTATTAAAATAGCTCTTTATAGAAATGCTTTTTATAACTCGATGTCTCAACCAGTCCATCCTTATTCTCATAGAAATTCAGTCATACGTTGATCAGGCGTAGGACTGAAAATCTATAAGTACTTGGTAAACCCGTTTCAACACCTAGTGAAAATACTTGAGAAATAATTTTATTGAAAATATAGAAAACAGTTTTGTTGAAAATAGAAGAAATATCTTTGGTGACAATGCTCTGAAAATCATCACCCCCATCCTTGGTCACAGTTACATCCCAGGGTTACGTTGCCGTCGCAGCAAAAGTCCATGTAACTGCAGGCTCTCCGCGGCCTCTCAATTGCGCCATGGATCCCACACAACAGATCACTGTTACATCCAGGGTTACGTTGTCGTCACAGCAAAAGTCCATGTAACTGCAGGCTCTCCACGGCCTCTGATTTTCGCTGTCAAAATGAAATCTCTCCACTCCTACATAGGTCGCAGTCTACCGATGTAAAATCAAACATAGACTGTTGGCTTTCAGCGGCTCACACGATTTTCGCTATGATACATAGTATTGCAGTCTACCGATATAAAATCAAACATAGACTGTTGGCTCTCAGCGGCTCACACGACTTCCACTATGGTACACTACTCATAATCCCAACGAACTAGTTTTGTCCGGACTCCTCACAGGATTAACTTTAGAACCTCTCCCTTAGAGGCTCAAGGCAGTACCTCCCAGTGGTACTCCTGAGAAGTTCATTTAAAGGGAGCGCCTTTTTTTCCCAGATCCATCATCAAAACATTTTATACTATACACATATAGTATCTTCAAATCATACACCTAGTATGATATCATACAAAGCTCCTTTACACAAAATCGATTATCCCAAAATCGATAATTCTCAAACTAGGCTTTCAAATTCAATATTGATTTTACCCAAAATCAAAAGCCTTTCCAAATCCAAAGGTTCCGAAAACCTTTTCCTAAATTACTCATAAGATCCTTTATTTATATATATATATATATATATATATATATACAGATATATAAAATTTTAAAAACTTTGGATCTTTTCAAACTTGTATAAAACTTTTTTTATACTTCAAATACCTTCAAAAATCCTTTTCTTCCGGCTATAGATCTAACAAGGAAAGATTTATCTTATATAACAAAGATATACATGACTTTGTTTATTCAAAATCAAATATTCAAATTTGATTACTCTTTCAATATCAATTTTATTCAAATCCGTACGATGTACACCTAACAACCGTACGCTATACTAATCTGATCGCTCACTCGATCACACAATTTCACTTTCGAACTAGTATCGTCCACCCGACTTCCTAGTGCGGACTCAGATCTGGTTTCTTGATTAGAAACCGTCATTCTCCTTGCATAGCCATAATCATGATAGAGAACATCCAGTACCAATCAACAATCCATATCCAGGTTCGCCGTCGAAAATCGAGGGAAACATCCCGACTTGGATCGATATAACTATCTCGAAATTCTGTACTCGAATCTGGATCAAATCACTATGCGAATAGAATAATATACGTACATCCTACGTATTTAACTTCACTTAAATCTCCACTCACTCATTCACATTTGCCTTAATCCGCATTTGGACTATCACTTCAATTCTTATCTCGGTTGGGTATTTAAATCAATAACAGTTTGAACTCCGTCCAGTTTATATGTAGAAAATAGCTTGAAAATTTTAAAAATAGATAAGAAGTTGAAAAATAATCATTAGTTTGCAAAATAGCTATAAAATAGTTAACTAATTGTAAGTTAGTTTGAAAATAGTTAAATAATTTCATAAATTTTAGATAATTGCAAAATTGTTGTAAAATAAAACGTAGTTTGTGAAATAGTTTAAAAAAAATAGTAATTAGTTTAGAAAACAGTTGAAAAATGTTTAAATAGCTCCAAAAATAATGGTAAAACAAATATATAATATGTTAGTTTTAAAAAGAAAGGTTGTATATATTTAATAGCTTAGAAAAATAAGTTTATAATTTATATTAAAAACAGTCAAGAGCCAACTGTTCACTTTCCCAACAATCCAATTTAAATTTCCATTTAAATTGACCCAATTCCAACTCCAATAACTCCAAATTCCATTGGACTTGATTAATCCCCAATTCAAGTTGAATCAATCTTGATTCCTTCCCAAATTTAAATCAAATTTTGGTTGATTTTAATCCTATTCAATTTTAATTATATTTTTCTTATTATTCCAATCAATCTGAATTATTATCAATTTAATTTCAAAATCCAAATCACTTCAATTTAATCCAATCAGATTTCACATTTAAATTTTTTAAACTTATACATCTTCAATCACCAATCCATTTACTTCAAACCAAATTCAATTTTGAACTAATTCAATTTCAATCTTGAATTCAAATTATCTCGAATTATATAAATTCGAGTTAAATTCTCAAAGGTTGATTTACCTTTTTAAATCAAATTAAATTTTATTCAAAGTTTTTAATTAATTTAATTTCTGAATCCAATTCTCAAAATTCCACTTTATATTATCTTCACTTATATATTTCAAGGTTCAAATAATAATTCAACACAATTTTATTTTAAAATTTTAATTTATTATTCAATTTTATCTTCCAGTTTGAAGCCAGTTCTTAAACAAGTTTAATTTACAATTCAATTACTCAAATTTATTTTATTTATACAATACCATTCTCAATTTAAAGATTTTTATTAACAATAGAATGGTACCATCCAATTTATTTTTAAATGTCCATCCATTCCCAATTTTCAAATCTCAAACCCGTTTTGAGATCACACAAATTTCCAATTCAAATCACCATTTAACTTTTCAAGTTAAATTCCAATTTAAAATAATTTGACAGCAATTTCTCTTCTAGAAACTCGAAAATGAACATCGATGATGCTGCAGTCATCACCGATGTTATTTTCTAGTGACCAAAAGAGTTCAATGCTTTTATCTCTCTAAAAACACTTCCAAATATTTTTGATTTCAAATCTCCCAGATTACAAATTCAACACAAAAATATTTTTGAAATAATGCTATTATTTTTCTGAAACCTTTGGAAACAATTCCAAATCCAAAGGAATTTTAAATTTTCCCAAAAATTCCAAATTTTCAACTTACTTTATTTTCACATATTCTCTGGAATTCTATTTCAATTTATAAATTACATTCACAATCTATATTTCAAATTCCATTTTGTTATGTAAGTTTATTCTTCAACTTTGGTTATAAGTTTCAATTTGGTCGTATTTTATATTACTTCTTAACTTAATTCCAATAGTTTAAAAGGAAATGTTGCTATATATATCAAAATATATTTTTATATAAAATCATTAAAAATCTTTATAAACAAACAACAAGTACGCACTCGTATATTTATACTCAACTCTTTCTAGAGTACCATGGACTCTATTCAATGAGTAATCCCCAACAGAGCCAAGATTCTCGCTTAACCTTCGGCTCTGATACCAAATGTAACGACCCAAAATTTTCGATCCCGAAAATCCCAGATAGTTATGAAAAAGAAGAAAGAGATAGAAAAAGAATAACATCTCACATTCGCAGCGGATAAAATATATTAATAAATAAATACAGTTTACAAGAATACTATATCTATCAATTACATTTTCATACATCAAGGTTTTACATATACACAGTTACTAAATATATACAGTAATCATGTCTCAGAAATACAATAATACTGCAGCGGAAATACTCTATACGTACTTGCCATACAGCTCGCCTCTTGAGTTCCAGAACGTCCTAACCTGAAAATCTGTAATACTCGGTCTGACCCGAGCATTACACCAAAGTAACACCCGGGTCAGGCTGGAAACTAGCGTGAATAAACCCATTTAACACGAAATACCAAAATAATTAACTAATATAAACCCGGGTAACTTATATCAATTCAACAAATTCACAGTTTGTTATAAACAACGCTTATTACACCCGTCCATTTCTAAGTACCAAACTTAGATAAAACAATCCAATTCACTTAAATCATTTCATCCCAGCCTATTGATTTCAAAAATCAATTTATAAAAATACGAAGTGGTTTTGGGTATTTCCAAATACCCGACCCCGGCCTCTTCGAAACTCATGTTCTCATTCCAAATTATTCCAGTGAAATACACAACATTTCATATCAGAGATGTCAACTCATTCAAGCATTCAATACCAATCAGTCATCCATAAGCCATGCTTCATCACATATGAATTAATTCAATTGATTCAAATTGAATATCTAACCACATTCATTTAACATTGATTAACCAACATTCATAAGAAATTTCTTCATTTAACATTGATTAATTCCAAAACAATTAATCAATCACCCATTCCCTATTCATTCATCTTAATTAATCACCCTGAATTAATTATTCCCAACTAAAATCAAATGACTATCTCTAATTCATCCCACGCTATTAATTATTCTTAACCCAAAATCGATAAGTAATCTTAATTACCTCATAAATTAATTTAAACTTTCATCAATTACATTAATTCTTGATCTCTTATTTTAACGAATTTCCCATGAGTCATTTATTGTGATTAATCAATCAATCGTTGCTTACATCATTAATTACATAAATTAAGGGTTTCCAATTTTATTTTAATTTGTCCTAATCAGACTTTAATTATATTAATGAAACCACTTTATTAATCATTTTCGATTAATCCCAAACTATAATTAACTATCTTTCATTTACTTCACTTACAAACTAATTACTCATTATTTAACTATCTTAATTAATCTCTTGATTAACTTCACAAAGTAATTATGTTTTATTAATTTCATTAAGTAATTACTACTCACACCATCAAATGGTTTTTCTGAATTACCTATACGTAGTTAATTAACTTACAACTTAATTTATTATCTATTCAACCCTTAAATTACTAAGTTAAATAACCCAACCCATTAATTAATTGAATTAATTAATTATTCATTTAAATTATCCTACCTATTTAATGGATCACAATTCATTAAACCTTATTAATTTTAATGGAACCAATTTCTTATTTACGATTTAAGTTTAAAACTATTTAAACCCAAATGCTTCGAGTCAAACAACAATTTACTCGGAGACCATTCAATAAACCAAAATTACCAAATCAACAATTCTCAACACACACATCAAATCAATTCAATCATTCAAACAATTATTTTAATTGACTATTGAAATTTAATAATATCTTAGTTGAGTGAGATGTACTCACCTTTGATTCCTGTTAATTGCAATCCCCTTCATCTTGACTTTGGTTACATCATAATTTTGACCTTGTAAAAACATTTACAGTTTATCATCATTTGAACTAATCAATTTCCACTTATCATCAATTAATTAACCAATAATGTAATTTAAACTACCTCCCTGTTAAACAAATTATTATTATTAGAGACTAAGATAATTAAATAAGTTAATCTAATAAATAAATCTCCGTTGTTTTAAAATTAAAATAATAAATGAAAAAAAGGTATACATGTATTTTAAACTATATAGTAAAGAGCAAGTTATATACATTTTAAAAATCCACTTTTATAAGCACTGCAGTACTTAATTTTTCCCAACTTTACCTATATAAAATAAATTTCTGAACAATTCAATATAACAAATTTCTCTATTGTAATAACAAAATAATAATTGCTTTAATGCAAAACAAGAATTGTACATCTTGTATTAATTTTAATTTTTTTTTCTTTTCATATATTAAATTTGAACAAAATAAAATCTGCAAATATGTACCTCACTGCCCAAACTCGTATGTTCGAGTACGAGCCTCCGATCATCTCTGCCGACATTGACGAAGACAGTCCCCATCGCCTCTGCCACTACCAAACCCTCAACCAAAGCACCTCGATACCCACCTGGAACCGCCATGACCTCCTTCCTCCGGCCTCGCGACCGAAGCCTTCACCGCCGCAACCTCTAAACGGCCGACCCCCCCTTTCGACGCGGCCTACCCATCTTCTTTCCGTCACGAGCGAACGCGAGTTCGCTTCATCTGCCGCCTCACCTCCCCATGCTCGCGACCCTACACAACCACCGAAAATCGCAAGCCCTAGATCGATGAACTCGGGCTCAAGTCGAACGCGAATCAACGAATTTTCAGGCTCCTCATCTCAAGTTGATGGCGATCACGACTGCGTTTGTAAAGAATATGAATTCGATCGAAACACGGCTGAACTGCTGCGGCCATTTCTTTGATTTTTAATCAGCGAGATTTTTTCTATATATATAGTTCGATCTATTAGAGAGGAAGACGAGAAGATATTTCCCTGAAGTGGCTTCTGTTGCAAACTATAGTGAAATCACGTGAGTAGGGTGATGCAATTTAGAATTTTAATTTATTTTATATAATCGAATATTGGAAATATCTCGTGTTCCATAACGCAAAATTCCAATGCCCGAATCAGACTAACCGACAGACGACTACAAGGTTTTACCCGTATCCCGAATGCAATGGAACGGTTATCGGAAGCTAATTCGAACATATCAACGAGTTACGGAAGTGAACGATCAATTTTAAATTAAATCGATCCAAAACGTTTTAAGCATTTCGAGCTGCAAGGTCAAACGACAACTCCGATTGCTATGAAAATTGAAATACAATAAAAATTAACTATTATAGATTCAATGAAACTGGTTTCATCAAATTCCGAGACTGTGCCTCGGAAGGCTATTTTTGAATTCCAATTTAAACGATATATTATTAAAATTGAACAAATCACCTTTAAATTTAAATTTCAACTATTCTATTATCCTCGGTATCATCATTATAGATTTTATAAGCCTTCAAATTATTTAAACAGGCTTAGAAAATTCAGATTCAACAATTTACCCAATTTTCAATTATATAATTCAATATTGAACTATAAAATTCAATGATTTAATTATCAATTAAATATTGATATCTCGAATTCAAGTCAACATCAACTTGTAAATGTTTAAAAATCAATTTATTATTCCAATTTAAATTGTTAGAAATTCTGGGTCGTCACACTTTCATATACTTCAAAAGTTAAATTGGTCAAATTTGATAATCAACTAATCGACTATCCAGTACAAGACAAAAACAATCGCATATGGAAACCAAGTCTCGTATACTTTTCCAATTTTCGACTTTCTTAACTTACTGTCTCACGGTGAAGAGTGAAGCCGATTGGTTAGAGCACTATTTTCTCAGAACCTCAAACTCTAACACACTGGTGTCACCCAAGCAGTAAATTATAGGGCTCGAAGGTTCATTGGACACAAGGACTTTAGTAGACCCGGAAGGAGGGCCACGAGGATCGACGTAGTTAGCGGAAATCAAAGGTTGATTCAAAAGAAATCAAGATACACAAAGTTAAATTAGAGAAAACATGTCACATAAAGAACAGTTTTACATAGAGAATCTAACAAATTCACATAAAAATAATAATAATACATAACCCTCACTTTCTATTAAGTTTTCTAATCCTATGTCTCTAAGTGAGGACTAACGGGTGGAAAGAGATTGCTCTGTAAAGTATACCACTACCGACGTAGTACAAAATCAATAAGCGCTTTTTCTGCTTAAACTATATGGTCGATTTTGGAAAGTCCCTTAGGTTTCGTCTCTAAGTTGCATGAATGGCTCATCTAACTCTTTTTCATGCATACGAATGCCGCCATATTAAGACCAAGATGATCTATTATCAAGGTTTGGAGTTTGTCCGTTCTTTCCTTTAGGAGTTTAGTAAATATTACATCCTAAAAGACTATAAAGAAAAAAGGAATGATGATGATATGGTCATTCATAGTACATTAGCGAAACAAGACGACAATTAATGAAATTGTTGATAAAAAAATTAAGCAATAAATTCATTTTATTACATGTTGAGAAATTTAAAAAAATAAAAGTAGCAAAAATCTTGCAAGGTAAAGTATGTACATGAGCTTGAGAGGATTAGCTTGAGAGGCTGAGGTGGCCTCAGTCATCTTAAACCACACGATTTCATCATCCTGTTTGAAAGAGGTATCCTAGGAGGTAGAAAAAGAACCTTTCTCTATAGCTTGCTCCTTAACCCCTCAACCCGGCAACAAGAAAGAGCATCTTGATTTTTTTTTCAGGGTCTACTAGGAAACTAAGGTCAACCTCGACGGAAGTATCATCTAAGCGATCAGCAAAAATTTGACGCTTAACCGCTCCGTATAACTTGTAATGCACCTTGTAGGTGATCTGTGAAAGCATTTCTTCGATTCATCCAACGCCTTCTCTTTCTCCCCACCTCTCGACCCTTCAACGCCAAGGCCTCTTCCGCCGTCTTCGTCGCCTCCACCGCCTTTTTTTCTCTCTCAGCCCGGCAATAAGCAGATCATCTTTGATTTTTTCGAGGTCTAGCAGAAAACTAAGATCAACCTTAGCAGAAGTATCATCTAAGCGATCGGCAAAAATAGATGCTTAATCACAATTATAACTTGTAAGGCACCTGATAGGTGATGTAACGATCCATAAATTTTTAACAATTTTTTTTTTGTTTTATTTATTTAATTATTAATTGAATTTTGTGTAATTCTAAATAATAAAATTTTGAAATAAAAATTAAATATTTAAAATACACAAATTTAAACATAGCAACTGGTAAATTTTGATCAGATAATATTAAAGTTTAATTCATTGTGTAATTCTATTTTAATTTATATCAGTTAATATTTGATGATAATAAAATGTTTTCCAAACCTGAATATTTTTCTATTTAAAAATTGTAAATCATCTTCTGAGCAAGACGTCATAGTTCGTTTCTCCAAATTTTGACAATTATTGCTCCTTTGATCTTAATTTCGGCGAAATAGAAGCATTTACATACCGATACAGATTTGTGATCGGATGATCGTACGATTGATATCTGCATACCGTTTTGATCGTCTTGTCATGTCGATCTAAGCGGTGTATTCCTTTTTCTTTTTCGAACCTCGGTACGCCACGAAACCGGTAAGCGGGTGGTCGTTGCGGTTCGTTATTTGAGTCTTTTGGGTTTACACCATGTATGAAACCAACGGCCATTGGCAATTAATATTTTCTGGAAGTCAACAATTTAATTTCACTATTTCCTAGCCTCTGCAATCAATATTTTTAACTTTTGACTGTTATCATTCCCACTGTTCAAATTTTTTCCTTGTGGTTCCATGCCTTTTGTTTTGTGACCATTCATCTATCTGCCTATTCGAACCAGATGGCCACCATCTCTTTTTTATTCCCGAAGTCAGTTTCATCTTCCATCTATTAGCCATTTTTGCCATACAAATCTCTTTTCTTTTGGTTTTCAGTTTTCATTTCTGAGAGAAAAATATATGTATACAAACTCATATGAATCTGTTCATTTCCAAACTTCGACCAAACGTGCTCCCAAGCGGACCACAGCCTCCTGCTACCATCGGCAGCTCTTTAGCCGAAGCTACCCCACGTACGATAGCTCCGATCTAAGACAAGCACCGACCGCCCTAGCCACGCACACCCATTATTCCTCACTTTGGCTGAGCTAATGCCGCTACCATGCTTCCTCCCCTCTCCGTTTACTCGTGTGCCACCTTTTCTTTTGAAGCAGTAAGTAATGTGATATCTAGATTCCGGTGATTATTATTAAAACTAAAATGGGTTTTGTTTTGATTTCTATACGTGTTTGGTTCGTTCTGTTAAACTATTCTGAAAAAGTATATATGATAAAGGTAAAGTTTTATTTCTGATTTTTAAAAAAAAATATGTAGATGTTATAAGTAATTCAAATCTGTTGTTATATAAAAATTTGTATAAGCAATATATATATATATATATATATATATAATCGGTTGGTATGTCAATTTGTTTGGTTGTATATTGGTGTTTATATATATACGTTGGTTTACAAGTTTTATTCAAGATCAGAATTAAAATACATTTTGTTGTGAATTTTATAAACCGTGTCTCCATTATTTATTTAGTCTGCGTGCTATATCTATGTTGTGTTAGTTTTATAATATTAGTTTATATATATGTACTTTACAGTTTCAGTGTATGTGTTGTAAAATGTGTACCTTATATTCAAAATCTTTGGTTCACATTGTATATTGAAAGCATGTTACAATGTCTTGTTTAATTATTGGTTTGTACAGTTAGTCTATATATATTTTGTTCAGATTTTAGAAATTTTGTAGCAAAGTATATATTTAATATATGGGTCCGCATGTATTTGAATGTATATCGGTATGAGTATATGGTCTAGCGATTTCACATATCTGTACATACTGATTTTAGGTTCCAAATATTATTTATATATATACAGATAATATATATATATTTATTTATGTGTTAATGCTATTGATTTAGGTATTGGGTTCAAGATGCAAAAAAATGTTATACAGTATGCAGTTTTAAACTTATAGCATGCATTAAGGTACTTTTATAAATATTATATCTATTACATAACGGTTCATGAACTGTTAGTGATTTTGTATATGTACAAGCATGTAATTGTATTATATTATATGTTGTTACTTTTACTTGATATGTGTGTACAAACGATATTAGTATTGTATTTTCTGTTGTGTAAAAAGTTTTAATATTATATATATATGTCCACCACACATATGTACACTTAAGTTGATTTTAAATATACTATATATGTGTTTAATTTAAACCAATGAATTTGAAATGTATATATATATATTTAATTTAAAATGTGTTTAAAATGTAAAGATTTGAAATTTTATATATATATATATATATATATTTATTTCATTAATAGTGTTTTAAATTAAACACTGTTTTAATTACAATAATGAGATATATATATTCGGTTATATTAAGTTGATTTGATTTGTTCTCATCGATTTCTATCTATCAACTTCTCCTATCGAATCTGTGTCAGCTTATATAATGATCCCGACTTGACCTTCGAAAATCGGCACCGAATACAACACTCATATTCAAATGCCGCAAATCCAAACGTCGAATCTGGTTCGCTGGAGCTTATAACACATCGAGTACAACACTGCGGAAGAAAATGAATAATATCATATACATCATTTGATACAATATCAGATAAAATGATGATACAATTAAATGATACAACTGAATATCAACACTATCAGAGATATAACAAATAGCAGCAGAACGATAATGTCTTCAATGCCAAACTCCAAATATTCCATCTCCAAGCCAAAGCTAGCTCGAACAACCATCAAGTTTCACCAAGCTAAGCAAGGTCAGTCGTCCTAATCAAGGACTTCAATATCCAAAGTCTCCAAAGAATACCAAAGAAAAAGCTGAAAACTACCGAATCTACTATCTGAAAAACCCATCTCTAGACCGCCCGTGTGAAAAATGGTGGGCATCCAGAGTTTAGGAAGGGAATAATAAACTCCGGGTCAGTCATGGGACTGGTATGAGCAAACAAAAAACAGCTTATCTTTAAAACAAACAACAAAAGAATTTAAAATTGAAATCTGCAATATTTTTTGGAAAATGAAACTACCATAAGGCCTCCCCTCGCACACACAATGCAAGCGCAAACTTGGAGGAGATTTCTACTTATGACAGTCAAAAATGCTTGATACGCGAAAAACCATTTGATATTATTATTAGTGCATAGTGCAGAAAACCTTTCGAAAGTATAATATTTGTGACGACCCAAACTTTCTGAGCACAGAAAGTCGTATCATCTTGAAGAAAGAAAGGGGTGAGAAAATAGAAGAGATAGAGAAGAAAGAAGAAACAACATCAGAATCTCAACAGCGGAACGAATAAATTATATTATTCACATAAGAGAATACATAATATACAACATCATCAAAGTTAAACAGATAATACAACACATACTAGACAGTTATAAACACCTGTCTAGCTAATACAACTCGATACAACTCAAACAGATAACTCAAATATACCAACACAGCGGAACTATATATATATCTACAACGCTGAAGCCTCCTCCTCCATTGCTTCTCCCGAATTCGTCAAAGCATAGCTGAATCCCTTGACTACTCATAAAACTTTGAGTACCCAAGAGTTTAGGAAAAACAGAAATAAACTCCGGGTCAGATATGGGTCTGGTGTGAGTAACAGGTTAAAGTTGCTTAATTTTGAAAACCTTTGAAACAAAAGTATCACGTAATACTTTCCACACATAAACATGGGTAAGTTTTTACCTTAAGCTGACCAAAACATTTTATATGAAATTCAGTGATATTACAATAGTGTCTAGGGTTTTCAAGTAAATAGAAAATAGCCGAAATTATTACATTCATTAAATTCCAGCTACTAGCCACAAAATGGGTAATACAATCAAATCCGATGGCACTTATTGGATTTTGGATTCCATACTATGGCAGGGCTACTGGCGTACCGCCAGTCACAGTACGTGGCCTAGATCATCATACCGAGGATTACTCCCAATCCCCTATAACACAAGGCCAGAGCCATTCCTTACTGAACAGTCCCGAACATGACAACCCCGCAGTTGTTTGCAACCAACTGCCCACACAGCCGAATAAAAAGGAACTTCTAGGCAGGGGAAAATCTCGTCCTGCTTGGGTATGACCCACCTAGCCTTGCTGCACATCCCATGTATTAGCCATTTCCGGTTGATGAGGCTTGAGGCTACGATTACCTTTAGAGAGTACATCTCTAAGAATGCTCATCGTCCACTTGACGATGTTCTGAAAGCATTCAACCCATACAAGTTCGTTCCGGGTTCGAACGAAACCGAAGGCATTATCTCGTTACACTCATTTTGGAATCACCCTCAGAGTTAACGACAATAACCCTTGAACTCTGAATCTTCATCTTCACTTCAGATTCACGACCTATCGTTAATTTGGATCGATGTGGTTTTCGGATATTCGAATATGGAAACCCGATCCTGGTCTCATCGAAATCCAAAACGTATCTTTTAAGGACAAGCTATTTAAAGTTAAAACAATTCAATTCAATATTATCTATATACACACAGATTGATAATTCACATCTCATAATAGATAATCACATTATCATCATAAACAGATAATTAATATTATCATACTTAAACCAAGCATCCATATCACATAGATATTACTCATCTCATATCTGAGATCACAATAAATAAATGAAATATCAATATCATCATCCAAAGCAATGATTTACTATCCACAATCTATAATTAATTTCAAATATTCATTATTAATTAATTACTTCTATCTTTAATTAATTTAAAGTAAATTAAATTAATTATTACATCTATAAATCCTACTTACACAATCTAATTTATTTAAAAGTCAATTTATTAATTATTCTCTAAATATTCATTTTGATTAAACACCTATGATCAATGATTTTCTAATTACAATAAATAATTAGTTTTTAATTAATTTCATAAAATTAATTATCCTAAATTATTCATAGTAATTAACATTTAAATTACTTCATTTATTAATTATTCCATAATTAAACAATTCTTAATTACATCATTAATTACATTAATTTATAATGTCTAACTTATATTTAAATTAAATTACTTTATTTAAATTAATAACATTAATTGATTAATCTTTAACTAAAACCAATTATTAATCACCTTGGAATTAATAACAAACCAGTAATTAACTATCCTTAATTACTTATTAACAAATTAATTATCCCATAATTAATTATCTCCATTAATTAATCCTTTGATTAATTACAAAAGTAATTATCCAAATTACTTCATTACAAATCATTTTCAATTAATTACACCTAGTAATTATCATCTAATTACTTTCCTAAGTAACTATGCTCTATTAATTACACTAAGTGATTAAACTTATCAAATTATCAAATGATTTCTTGAATTAATTAAACTAAATTAGTTAACTTAAATTAATCTTATTATCAAAATTTAATATAATAAGTAATAAATCCCTTAATTACTTTTATCAAGTAATTACTTAATAATTTTACAAATGATTATCTTAATTAATTAATCTAATTAATTATTAAAATTAATCACATTAATTAATTACTTAATAATTCTTAGTTAATTATCTTCATTAACTAATAACATTTCTTTAATTATTTTCTAAAGAAATGCCTAATTCTAAATCATTAATTAGAAATGAAATGAATAAGTCATCCTTTAATTAACTTATTAATAAATTAATTCACTTTAATATCTTAACTACCTCTAAGATAATTTATTCCTTTATTTATGACTTCATTAATATTATAGTGTATTAGAACATTACATTTTAAATTTTAAATTCAAATTCCATTTTGAATTTAAGATTTAAAATGATTATTTATTTAACATTAACTAAATTTAAATTCAATTTGACATCTTTTAAATAAATGTAAATAACATTTACTACTTACATATGAAGTTTATATAAGGAAAAGACTTTTAAATTAAATTCTATGTAAAATCAATCCTTAAAATGCATTAATTATTTAACTTGCGAATTTATTGACTTTCCATTCAAAAACGCTTTTATAAAAGAATTTCTCAAAATCAAGTTAAACATTTGTTTGAAACAAATTTACTTTTTAAAATATTTTATTTTTAAAACGTTCATATTTAAAATTGATTTAAATTTTCAGATTTGAATTCAAATTAAAGTTGAATCCATCCATTTATCTTTGATTTTAAAATTCTTGATTTAAACTTGCCTTTAGAGACTTGATTTTTAAATTTTGATTCAAAAATCCAAATTCATTTTAAAACCTTAAGATTCAAAGTTATTCAAAACTGAACTTAACCTTAGAATTTAAACCACTGTTTAAATTATATATTTCAGGTTTTACAATCTAGGAAACTGTCAGGTTTTTAAATCTAAAACCCACTTTTAAACTTTTAAACTTTTATTTCATTTCAAATTTGAATTCAGAAATATAAATTTGAATTCAAACTTCAAACTGGATTTAAACTTTGTTTGAATCTGGTATGCAAACTTAAATTCCATTTAAATCTGTCCTTTTTTAAAAAAACAAATTTTTGTCTGGTTTACAAAAACCAGGAATAATACTGACACGAGGCAAACAAAATTTGCTTAGAGTAAAAACCTAATCTACTTCGAGTAAAAACTCGAATCACCTGAGAATTTCTCGAGAAAACAAAACCTGGAACCACTGCTATCTCGAGTGTACCCGGACTTGCTTCGAGTCTTCGCTCCCTCTGCTTCGAGTAACATACTCGAGTGACCCGAGTATTTCCCGAGTCAAAATACCCTACACCCAACAAAAATTCCTTAGCACTACAATGGGCACGGTGCACATGCACCGTGGCTCCGGCCACCTCTGGTCACCCACCAGAACTTCAACACGACGCCGACCATCACCAGACATGATCACGACCCCCCCCCCCCCCCCCCGAAGCCACCCACTCGCTCGAATCAAAATCGAGCTCATCTTCTCAAACCTGAAAACTCGACATGGCCGACCACCCAAAACCTGGAACCACCTCGTTTTTGAGCTTCCAATCATCTGAACCTCCGCGATTCCGGCCACACCATCTCCTACCTCCCTACTTCCATCCCCTCGAGTTCGGTCACGCTCGATCAACCAGCGCCGACGCCATGATTCAAAGAGTACAACCTTCTCAAACTAGGTTTACATACTTCAAACGATTGCCACCATCGCCACCGTGCTCAGACTAACCACCAGACATTTTTCCGATCACCACCTTAGCCTCCTCGATCGCCACGAGCAAGCCTGACCACCCAGTGATCACCCAAAAATTCCAAAAATTGCTTTTTACTGTTCATTTCAAAACTGCACTATACCCTTATTTCTAAAAATCTTAATTTTTATTTTAAAATTCATGTTTTTAAATGTTGTTTCAGATCTTAGCTCAGTAGCAAAAATTTATGAAGTTTACTTTTTTTCACAATTTCAAAGTTGATTCATCTGTTTAAAAAATTCCAGAGATATTTACATATTATTTCAACTCAAGTATAAGTTAAAACTAAAGTTTATGATAAGCAGACCAGTTTCATATGAAACTTAGATTTAAACAGAGATAAGATAACAAGATTTAAATTTTTAAAACAAAACTTGAGTACTGGAAGGTATAAGCAGAGGATACTCTGAAGGAACAACAGACATACTAGACAAAAATATATACACAGTAGATGTCATATGATTCACATTCATTTCAGATTAGTTAGTATGCAACCAAGTTCACCTGCTTAAGTATTTTAAAAGTGAAGTTACTCAAAATTACTCTGAGAATGAACAGAGCACTTCTTGTCTGAATAGCTTGAACTTTAAAAACTGAGAATTGTTTGCTTTGATCTTCCTAACCTTGTTGCCCTTGTTGTTGTAAATATTATTTAAGTTTGTATAAATGGAAGTATTTTTTATTACTTCAGGTTTGCTAAGTTTTTTAAGCAGAAGAAAATAAGAGACAAATATAAAGAAGTTTACAGAGGTAGGTGATATCTTAGTTAAGCAATTTACAGGTACAAATAATCTCATTATTTGATCAGAGATCTTATTTTGGAGGCTGAGTAGTTTTTTGGAACAATTCAAATGAACTAGTTTGCTGCTAGAGATGAAAGCATTTATTGTTTAAGTACTATGTGTCTTACTTAGCTTATTTTATTTTTCATGTTAGATATTTTACTTTTACTTTACTTTTTTTTAATTGCCTGCATATTTATTTTTACCAGTTTTGTTTTTCTACACTTCATGTATATTATAAAGTTGTTTTAGTCTTTGCTTATATGCCAGCCTATTAACTTACAGCATCAACATATTTTTACTTTGCTTTGTTTTTATCCTTATCTCATTTTTGTTTTTATGTTCGTAGATATTTTTGCCTTTTACTTTGCTTTGCTTTCTTTTCTTACCTGCATCTTATTTTTACTTTGCTTTGTTGCTTAACTTTGCATTTTAAAACCCTACAGGCTACATATTTTTTTTACAAGCTACCTGCATTTTATTTTATTTTGTTCTTGCATTCAAAACCTTTATAGGTTAGCTACAAATATTTTCACTTGCTTGGGTATGCTTTATATCCTATGTACATATATATACCTTTGTTTTAATTATTGTTATAAACTTTTAACTTATGTTTTTAGTTTTAATCCTATACATGTGCTTATTTTATTCCTCTTTTATTTTAAACTCAAACTATCAAATATTTAATTACTTATTTTTAACAAGCTATATTTTTAGACAACAAAACAAACTTTTGTTTAAATTTAGACTTAGGCTAGAATACTTCTAAACAAATAAACTTTTATCTTGAGTAATTAAAAATCATATGATTATTTATTTAATAGGTTAATATTAAATTAAATCAAATTTCCAAATTTACCAAAAATATTAGAATTAGAAAACATAAATTTATTTATTGAATTTAAAACAAAGATCAACTATTTACAATATATACAAATATATAGATATATATTGTAAATAGAAAACAATTAAATTAGCTTTTTAAAAGATGAATTATGAGTTAGATGTTTATATTAAAAGAAGATTATTAATCAATTCAAATCTTGTTAATAAATATTATCAAATCAATTTAATTTTTAAAGCAGATTATTAAATTATTATTGCCAAAATTTCCGGGATATCGCATTCCTCCCCCTTAAAAGAATTTCGTCCCCGAAATTTAAAGCAATGGTAATTTAATAATTCAATTAAAGATTTAATTTTAAAACACAAGCATATATCAACCAGATGCTAACAATCATAGCAACCAATTTATCCAATCAAACAAATCAAACTATCCACACAAAATTTTGGATAGAATTTTCTCGAGTTTCCCAAATATAAATACCAGGATACTCGCTCTACAGAATCCAAACAATCAATCTACTAAGCTACAGAGCTTCCACTCATCTAGATCTATAAAACAAGACAGGATATCAGACTACAGACAAGTCTAAATCAACAACCAAAACTCCCAGAACTGTTGGTTCTATAACCAGAGATAGACCGTACACGTACTCCCTTAGAGATACGTGAAACACAACGAATCTCAGTTATCCAAACTGGCAATTCAATTCCGAAGACCAAACACTTGTCCAAAATCAGATTCCCGATCCCAGAATTAAAATTTCTCCATCTCTTATCCACAAAACTCTTCGGACGATCCTGTGCTGCCTACATCTTTCCTGATCAGCTCAACCCTTGCTGATGTCCTTAGAAACAAACTGAACCAAAGACATTCCAACAAAATGATCTTTCCAATATCAACCAAACTCAGAACACAAACTCTATTCCAAATCAGAAAACAGAACTCACTTCTCTCATCCGAAAAAGATAAAATAGGTGCACTCCAATCTGGCCTTAGATCCTAAAAAATTTCCTGTAGAACTCTCTAATCCAAACATTGCAACATCCAATTGCTTCCAAACTAAAACAGCTGCCACCATGCTTCCACTGCGCAACTCTGATTGAGCAGATGAAAATGCTAAATTCGAACATAGACTGGACAACACATTCCAACATTAGGGTTCCACAGATCAAAAAGAAAACTCAGAAGTTCCTCCAAAACCTGAGTTACTTCACCAAACTCAAAAACCATCCTATTACTAAGCTGATCCATCGGTACCACTTCTGAAATTCAGTCGATACCAAACTCAATCCTCAGATGTTAGCAAAACTCTGACTTCTTGAAGACATCGAGAAAATTCTAAAACATAAGAGAACACTCAAACTATCGCAAGTCACTTTTGGGATCAATCCAGCCTAATTCCAAAGATACTACTTCCTCTTTACAAATCAGAACAACTTATACTTAGCCAATCCATCGAGGAAATGGATCTACTCTACTGCTTTTGAAGTTACCCCAAGAAAAACTGCTAAGCCAGAAGACTTCCCAATCCAAGCTCTTTGAGAAACTCGGACCTCAAACCAAACAGAAACACCCAGCTGAACACAGCGACAACAACGAAGCAAGCACTCTTCCTTAACTTGTTCTAAAGAAACATCTTCGGAGACATCCATAATCACTGTGTCTCATCACACAGCTACTACACCTTGACGTATCATGATATCATGCCTGGCTTCTGTCCAACTAACAGATCCAAACTCTAGCTCATCCAAACTACATTTCATAGATGATCTCCGAACCTTAACAGGTTTCCTTTAGAGATTAATGAAATCCTTACACCATCCAAAGCTCACTCAAGATGGTATTAGGTTTACAGTCTCAACAAATACACTTCCAACCTCAAGCATTTAAACTCCAACCATCGGCAGTCGTGTTACGCACACCACTACCCTATCTACCTTTATAGCTCATTGGAAAATCGGAAATGGTAATCCAACAAATAGGTAGAAATATATATATATATATATATATATATATAAATAAATTACAAATACGCTCTCTCAGGAAAGAAATCACTCAAGAGCCTAGGTATTCACTCAACCTAGCGCTCTGATACCAACTGTGACGACCCGAACTTTCTGAGCACAGAAAGTCGTATCATCTTGAAGAAAGAAAGGTGTGAGAAAATAGAAGAGATAGAGAAGAAAGAAGAAAAAACATCAGAATCTAAACAGCGGAACGAATAAATTATATTAATCACATAAGAGAATACATAATATACAACATCATCAAAGTTACACAAATAATACAACACATACTAGACAGTTATAAACACCTGTCTAGCTAATACAACTCGATACAACTCAAACAAATAACTCAAAGATACCAACACAGCAGAACTATATATATATCTACAACGCTGAAGCCTCATGCTCCATTGCTCCTCCCGAATTCGTCAAGCAAACCTGAATCCCTTGACTAATCATAAAAATTTGAGTACCCAAGGGTTTAGGAAAAACAGAAATAAACTCCGGGTCAGACATGGGTCTGGTGTGAGTAACAGGTTAAGGTTGCTTAATTTGGAAAAGCTTTGAAACAAAAGGTATCACGTAAGACTTCCCACACATAAACATGGGTATGTTTTTACCTTACGCTAACGAAAACATTTTATATGAAATTCAGTAATATTACAATAGTGTTTTGGATTTTCAAGTAAATAGAAAATAGCCGAAATTGTTACATTCATTAAATTCCAGCCACAAGACACAAAGTGTGTAATACAATCAAATCCGATGGAACTTATTGGATTTTCGATTCCATACAATTGCAGGGCTACTGGGGTACCGCCCATCACAGTACGTGGCCTAGATCATCGTACCAAGGATTACTCCCAATCCCCTACAACACAAGGCCGGAACCATTTCTTACTGAATAGTCCCGAACAAGACAACCCCGTAGTTTTTTGCAACCAACTGCCCACACAACCGAATAAAAAGGAACTTCTAGGCAGGGGAAAATCTCGTCCTGCAAGGGTATGACCCACCTAGCCTTGCTGCACATCCCCTTGTTTTAGCCATTTTCGGTTGATGAGGCTTGAGGCTACGATTACCTTTAGTAAGTACATCTCTTAGAATGCTCATCGTCCACCTGACGATGTTCTGAAAGCATTCAATCCATACAAATTCGTTCCATGGTCGAACGAAACCGAAGGCATTATCTCGTTACAATCATTTTGGAATCACCCTCAGAGTTAACGATAATAACCTTTGCACTCTTAATCTTCATCTTCATTTCAAATTCACGACCTATCGTTAATTTGGATCGATGTGTTTTTCGGATATTCAAATATGGAAATCCGATCCCGGTCTCATCGAAATCCAAAGCGTATCTTTTAAGGCCAAGTTGTTTAAAGTAAAAATAATTCAATTCAATATTATCTATATACACACAGATAGATAATCACATCTCATAATAGATAATCACATTATCATCATAAACAGATAATTAATATTATCATACTTAAACCAAGCATCCATATCACATAGATATTACTCATCTCATATCTGAGATCACAATCAATCAATGAAATATCAATATCATCATCCAAAGCAATGATTTATTTTCCACAATCTATAATTAATTTAAAATGAATTAAATTAATTACTTCTATCTTTAATTAATTTAAAGTAAATTAAATTAATTATTACATCTATAAATCCTGCTTATACAATCATTAATTTATTTATTTATAAGTCAATTTATTAATTATTCTCCAAATATTCATCTTGATCAAACACCTTTGATTAATCATTTTCTAATTACAATAAGTAATTAGTTTTTAATTAATTTCACAAAATTAATTATCCTAAATTATTCATAGTAATTAACATTTAAAGTACTTCATTTATTAATTATTCCATAATTAAACAATTCTTAATTACATCATTAATTATATTAATTTATGATGTCTAACTTATATTTAAATTAAATTACTTTATTTAAATTAATAGCATTAAGTGATTAATCTTTAACTAAACCCAATTATTAATCACCTTGGAATTAATAACAAACCAGTAATTAACTATCCTTAATTACTTATTAACAAATTAATTATCCCATAATTAATTATCTCCATTAATTAATCCTTTGATTAATTACAAAAGTAATTATCCAAATTACTTCATTACAAATCATTTTCAATTAATTACACCCAGTAATTATCATCTAATTACTTTCCTAAGTAACTATGCTCTATTAATTACACTAAGTAATTACACTTATGAAATTATCAAATGATTTCCTAAATTAATTAAACTAAATTAGTTAACTTAAATTAATCTTTTTATCAAAATTTATTACAATAAGTAATAAATCCCTTAATTACTTTTATCATGTAATTACTTAATAATTTTACAAATGATTATCTTAATTAATAAATCTAATTAATTATTAAAATTAATCACATTAATTAATTACTTAATAATTCTTAGTTAATGATTTTCATTAACTAATAACATTTCTTTAATTATTTTCTGAAGAAATCCCGAATTCTAAATCATTAATTAGAAATGAAATGAACAAGTCATCCTTTAATTGACTTATTAATAAATTAATTCACTTTAATATCTTAACTACCTCTAAGATAATTTATTCCTTTATTTATGACTACATTAATATTAAAGTGTATTAGAACATTACATTTTAAATTTTAAACTCAAATTCCATTTTGAATTTAAGATTCAAAATGATTATTTATTTAACATTAACCAAATTTAAATTCAACATAAAATCTTTTAAATAAATGTAAATAACATTTATTACTTACATATGAAGTTTATATATGGAAAAGACTTTTAAATTAAATTCTATGTAAAATCAATCCTTAAAATGCATTAGTTATTTAACTTGCAAATTTATTGACTTTCCATTCAAAAACCCTTTTATAAAAGAATTTCTCAAAATCAAGTTAAACATTTGTTTAAAACAAAATTACTTTTTAAAACATTCATATTTAAAATTGATTTAAATTTTTAGATTTAAGTCAAAGTAAAGTTGAATCCATCCATTTATCTTTGATTTTAAAATTCTTGAGTTAAACTTGCCTTTGGAGAATGGATTTTTAAATTTTGATTCAAAAATCAAAATTCATTTTAAAACCTTAAGATTCAAAGTTATTCAAAACTGAACTTAACCTTAGAATTTAAACCACTGTTTAAATTATATATTTCAGGTTTTACAATCTAGGAAACTGTCGGGTTTTTAAATCTGAAACCCACTTTTAAACTTTTTAACTTTTATTTCATTTCAAATTTGAATTCAGAAATATAAATTTAAATTCAAACTTCAAACTGGATTTAAACTTTGTTTGAATCAGTATGCAAACTTAAATTCCATTTAAATTTGTCTTTTAAAAAAAACAAATTATTGTCAGGTTTACAAAAACCAGGAACAATACTGATTCGAGACAAACAAAATTTGCTTCGAGTAAAAACCTAATCTACTTCGAGTAAAAACTCGAATCACCTGAGAATTTCTCGGGAAAACAAAACCTGGAACCACTGCTATCTCGAGTGTACCTAGACTTGCTTTGAGTCTTCGCTCCCTCTGCTTCGAGTCACATACTTGAGTGACCCGAGTATTTCCCGAGTCAAAATACCCTGCACCCAACAAAAATTCCTCAACACTACAATGGGCACGGTGCACGTGCACCGTGGCTCCGGCCACCCACCAGAACTTCAACACGACGCCGACCATCACCATGCATGATCACGACCCCCCCTCCCCCACGAAGCCACCCACTCGCTCGAATCAGAATCGAGCTCATCTTCTCAAACATGGAAACTCGACATGGCCTATCACCCAAAACCTGGAACCACCTCGTTTTTGAGCTTCCGACCATCTGAACCTCCACGATTCCGGCAACACCATCTCCTACCTCCCTACTTCCATCCCCTCGAGTTTGGTCACGCTCGATCAACCAGCGCCGATGCCATGATTCAAAGAGTACAACCTGCTCAAACTTGGTTTACATACTTCAAATGATTGCCACCATCGCCACCTTGCTCAGCCCAACCACCAGACATTTTTCCGATCACCACCTTAGCCTCCTCGATCGCCACGAGCAAGCCCGACCACCCAGATAACAGTAATCACCCAAAAATCCCAAATTGGCTTTTACAGTTCATTTCAAAACTGCACTATACCCCTATTTCTAAAAATACTAATTTTTATTTTAAAATTCATGTTTTTAAATGTTGTTTTAGATCTTAACTCTGAAACAAAAATTTATGAAGCTTAAATTTTCACTATTTCAAAGTTGACTCATCTGTTTAAAAAATTCCAGAGATATTTACATGTTATTTCAACTCAAGTATAAGTTAAAACTATAGTTTATGATAAGCAGACCAGTTTTATATGAAACTTAAATTTAAACAGAGACAAGATAACAAGATTTAAATTTTTAAACCAAAACTTGAGTACTGGAAGGTATAAGCAGAGGATACTCGGAAGGTACAACAGACATACTATACAAAAATATATGCACAGCAGATGTCATATGATTCACATTCATTTCAGATTAGTTAGTACGCAACCAAGTTCACCTGCTTAGTTTTTTAAAAGTGAAGTTACTTACAATAACTTTGAGAATGAACAGAGCACTTCTAGTCTGAAACAGCTTGAACTTTAAAAACTGAGAATTGTTTGCTTTGATCTTCCTAACCTTGTTGCCTTTGTTGTTGTAAATACTATTTAAGTTTGTATAAATGGAAGTATTTGTTATTACTTTAGGTTTGCTAAGTTTTTTGAACGGAAGAACATAACAAGACAAATATAAAGAAGTTCACAAGGGTAGGTGATATCTGGGTTAAGCAATTTGCATGTACAAATAATCTCATTATTTGCAGAGATCTTATTTTGGAGGCTGAGTAGATTTTTGGAACAATTCGAATGGACTTGTTTGCTGGTAGAGATGAAAGCATTTATTGTTTAAGTACTATGTGTCTTACTTAG
Organism: Allium cepa; assembly: GCA_030765085.1. Lineage (NCBI taxonomy): Eukaryota > Viridiplantae > Streptophyta > Magnoliopsida > Asparagales > Amaryllidaceae > Allium > Allium cepa. Next base: position 364,830,263 of record CM060942.1, read on the forward strand.
CCTATTTTATTTTTCATGTTAGAAATTTTACTTTTACTTTACTTTGTTTTATTTGCCTGCATATTTATTTTTACCAGTTTTTTTTCTACACTTCATGTATATTATAAATGTGATGACCCGGAATTTTCGAGCATTTAAAATCAGAATTTTTAATTAATTTTCTATATTCAATAGAGTAATTTTAACTTGAATAACGAATATTACAATTTATTTGATAATTAAATTATTGAATTATTGAATTTACTGTTTTATTATATGTCTATCTCAAGATCAAATGAAATTTGTTTTGTTTACGTTGGCTAGTGCCTAGTACTAAAAATGGAATACAAGTAATGAATATAAACAATTTGAAGTTGAGTAAAATATCGAATCTGGAATTTTAAGCTTGTTAAAAATAATTTGAAGGTTCGTAAAATTTATATTGATAACATTGAAGATAATAGATGTGTTAAAATCAAATTTAACAATGATTTGTTTAGTTTTGAAAATATATCCTTTGAATTGAATTTAAAAATAGCCTTCCGAGGCACAGTCTCGGAATTCGATGAAATCAGTTCCATTGGATCCGTAATATTGTATTATTATCGGATTTAAAATTTCGTATTGATTGGAGTTAATATGTGAGTGTACAACATATAAATGCGTTGAGAATTGCATTTAATACTGTAGCTACCATCACGTATAGAACTAGAGTTACCTTCTCTTCTACGCTTCTTCGTTTAATAATAAAAAAATAGGAGATACTTTCTTCGTACGGTCGCGTAATATCTCTTCCTCTTCGTTCAGAAACAATTAGCCGATCTCTTAAAAAAAGCCCGAAGCCTTAACTTCAAATCGAATACTCAGTTAAATTTTTTTTTTAAAAGAATATATGTATGAGCTTTGCATTGCAAACCCTTCCTAGTAGTGAACGCACACAATCCGCTTCCTCTCCTCTTCTTTTTCATTTTTCTATTTCTAAAAAAAAGGGGCAAAAGAAAAATCAAAATCGAATTTTGATTCGATCGAAGGGTTATTGGGGCAGGCACCTGGCAAATCGCGGTAGCTTCGAGTCGTGATAGGTTGGGGCACGTGCGACAAAGCTCGGTAACGAGCACGGTTGATCGACGTTTGGGTCGCGTGTTGATGGAAGGGCGGTAGGAATGTGTTCGAACATATGGGGGTGGGTAGGCTGCATACGTGACCTGGAGATGACGTACGACATTATTGCTTGCAAAGTGAAGAGGTGGGCACATGGTATTGTTGGGTCTAGGTGTGCGCGACATGTAAGAAGTAGTGATGTCTGGTCGACGGCGAAGAGGTTGGAAGCTGGGATGTTATGCAGCAGTGACGTAGTTGGAAGGGGCGTTGAGGGGATGCTAGTGGGATTATAGGTGTAGCCGAGAGGTGATAGCAGTTTTGGTCATGTTGTTCAGCTCGAGAGGAAGGTCGAAGTATGGTAACGAATCGAGATTGGGAAGAATTGAACGCAATTAAAGAAAAGGTGAGTTAATCTCACTAAGTTTAAATTTAAATTTAAATTGATAAATTTAAATAATTGTTTGAATGATTGAATTGGTTGATGTACTATAGTATGGTATATTTTGGAATTGGCATATTATATTGTGCTAACATTTGTGGACGTAGGAAAAATAGGTTGGAGGGATCCAACTGGACCCCTCACATTTATTTAAATTATTCAATATTCTCTGTTGTGATTATTTGATATCCTATGATGAGTTATATTGGAATATTGAATGTTATGGTTTGATTGGATATTCGGTAATTACCAAAATATATGAATTGGATTATTGAAAAGAAATTAAAAGAAAATAAATTTGTAAGCGAAATAATTATAGAAAGTTTGAATAAATTAAGAATGAATTGAAAAGAAATAGAAGTAGTATGAAAATACCAATAAATAACTTCGAGTATGAAGAGAAAAAGAGTTTTGAATAAAATGAAATTGATTAATTGTAAACTTAAGTTGTATCAATTAAAGAAATAAAGAATTATTTTAGAATTCAAAGTTTAAATTTATTTAAAAGGATAAAGAAGTAATTGAGAAATCTAAAAATTGGAACTTTTAGTTAAAGTATTTTTAAATCATAATTAAGAAATCAAATTTGAAATTAATAGATTCTGAATTAAAAGGGAATAAATGAAAATCAATTTGGAAATTGATTCAAGTGTTTGAAATTGAAATTTAAAGAAGATTGTGAAGAGAAGTATATTTCTCTGGATAGCCAAATACGTTCAAAGTTAATTTTTAAATATAAGTAAAAGCTTTAATGTTGTTTTAGAAAGCATTTTTAGGAAATTTATTATTTCTAATCTTTTAAATTCTAAAGTAAATATTTTCAAATCTATTATCGTAGTAATCGTTTAAAATGGTAACTTAGTGTTTTGTTTTAAAGAGTGAGAACCTAGTTTATATTTCATAAAGTAACCTTATTTTTAACTATTCATATAGTATGTATTTTTAACCAATTATTGAAGATGTATTAACTTAAACGTTTTAAAGTAAATTCCAAAGTAAGAGTTTTGTTAAATCTATTATTGTAATAATTATTTAAAGAATGATTTGATATTGTGTTTAAAGAAGAAAATCTAGTTATATTTATAAAGTAAACTTATTTTAATTATTTTTAGGGTATTATTTAAAATTAAGTATTAAAGTAAAATTTCCTGTATAAAATGTTAAATATATCCTACAATAAAGTGTTTTGAAATTATTTTAAAAATCTAAAATCTTGTGCTTGGTGGTTCCAGTGGAAATAGAAAATACTTGGAAATTTATTCTGAGAAAGGAAGACAGTTGATAACTGTTTTCAAAAAGAGGTTTGAAAAGTGAAAATATATCTTACAAAGCTATTTTGAGATAAGTAAATAATTTGGGACATTATTTGTTATGTGATGGATGTTGTGAATATCAATTGATAGTTAAATCACCGACTATCAATATTGGCCAAATACATTGATCGTTTCGAAGAGACCGGGATCGAGATATATTTCTCGAAAACCACTTCGATCCGGTTTGTACGTTTCATGGAAACGAGTTTTGGAGTCGAAGATGGAGCGGTGAAGTGCAAGGGCTAGTCGCTACTAATCCTGAGGATATTTCCAAAATGGATGTAGTAGGAGTAGTGCCTTCGGTTCCGTTCGAACCCGGGACGGACTTGTATGGATGAATGCTTGCGGAAACATCGTCAGTGGACGATGGGCATTCTAAGGGATATATTCTTAAAAAGGTAACGCTTAGCCTCAAGCCTCATCAAATGGGAATGACTGAAAATCAGGGGTTATGTAGCAAGGCTAGGTGAGTAGCACCCAAGCAGGGTGAGGTCATCCCTGTCTAGATGTCCCTTTTTATTTCGGCTTAGTGGGCGGTTGCTGATCCCAACCGCGGGGTGATCTCACTCGGGATTATCCTGTAAGGGGTAGTTCCTGTCTTGTGTTGCAGGGGAGCGGGCGTACTCCTCGGTACGGTGATCTAGGCCCCGTACTGTGACAGGTGTTACCCCAGTGCCTAGTCATTAGTTGGAAATCCATTCTCCCTACGTGCCTTATACGAGTTTTGTTTGTATTACCCACTTTGTGGCTATTAGCTGGAATTTAATAGATGTAACATTTTCGGCTATTTTATAAGTATTTGTATATAGACCCTATTATAATATCAGAGGATTTCTATAAAAAGTGTTTTAGCTATCGTAAGGTAAAAACCCGACATGTTTATTTGTGGCGTGGTCTTACGAAATGCTTTTGTTTTCAAAGGATTTTCAAAACTTTAATAATCAATTGGGTGTGATTTTCTTACGCTGGTATTCCAGACTGACTCGGGTGTTATTTAACTATAATGCTCGGGTAAGACTGAGTATTATAGAATACAGGATATGATGCTGTGGAGCTCAGGAGACGAGCTGGATAACGATACGTACTTTCGTACTTGTTTATATATATATACATATTCCGATGTGTTGTGTAGCTGTGTATCCAGTTGTATGTTATTGATGTTGAACGGTGATTGATGTACTCTGATGATGTAATATGTAAACAAAGATATTTGATTTTTGAGTAAAGATTATTTATTACCTATTATATTTTATTCCACTGCGATCGTTAGATTCTGATGTTGTTTCCTATTTTCTTTTTCTACCTCTTCTTCTTTAACCCAAATGGTTCGTATTTCTTTACAACTTGAGTTGACTTAGGTAGAATAGTGTCGACTCAAGGTGTACGGATTTGCGGGCCATTACATTTGGTATCAGAGCTTAGGTTGGTGATAACCTTGGCTCTGGTGGGAATTACTCATTTAAATTAGAGTCCGTAGTACTCTAGAATGAGTTTGAGCATATAAATGAGCACGTATTTGTTAGTGAATATAAATTGTTTTAATATTATGTTGATTGGTTTATTTAGTGGCATATGAACCTTCGTCGGCACAGTCAGCGCAACTGTATCGAAGGGATTTCTAAATACTTGAATAGAATAATCGACACTGTATTGTTTTAAATGTGGGTAAATGAAATAATTTTACCCAAAGTATATTTTTGATATAAGGAAAAGTTTTTGTAAACTATTTTAGCTAATATATGGTTGCTTGGATGTTAGGAAGATTAATATTAAAGTATTATCATTGTTGTATAAAAATTTAACTAGAAATTGAAAATATAACCCAAGTTTAAAGGAATAAATTCATTATAAAATGAAATTCACAAATATGAATTATAAATTTAAATTATAATTTGAAATATAATCAAATGGAAATTTGTATAAGCGTAAATTATACAAATGCATTATAGTTAAATTTGAATTAAAACAGAATTTGAAACTTTAAAACCCCGGAGATTTTGGAAGTATTTTGAAGATAAATAGTAGCATTGTTGTTTTTGGGGTATTTCTGAAAGAAAATTGTTCCAAATAAATTTTAGGGAGGGATATAGCATTGAATTCACTTCAGTCGCTGGAAAATAACTTCGTTGATGACTGCAACATCATCGATGTTCATTTTCGAGTTTCTAAGTGATGAATTGCTGCCAAATTGATTAGTTCAGGAAAACCTATTTGTTTTTGAAAATTTCAAAGGAAATTTGTTGGGGAATAAATCTAGGACTGGTTTAAAATTTTTGAGAAATGTGATTTGTGATGTTGAAGATTTCAAAATGATTTGAAACCCAAGCCGGGTATTTAAAATCCCGATGAGATAGTTGTAAGCTTATAAATTGAGATGATTATTAAATTGGGAAGGAAATATAAGCTTTGAAAGTCGAAAATTTAAATTTAAAGTGAAAAGTTAAAAATGGAACTAACTTGGATTGGGGAATAAATTTCACTGGATTGAAATTAATTAAATAGGCTGAAAAATAATATCCAGTTGTTTTTCGAATTAAGTTGAAATCGAATTGAGATTAAATAAATCTGAGCTTAAAATAAAATTGAATTGGAATAAAAATTCGATTGAGTTATTGAATGAAATGAATTTGAATAACTCATAAAAGAATAAAAAAATAAAATAAAATGCTTGGTTATAAATAAGCATAAGGCTTGAGTTAAAAATAAAGGAAGACTATATTCAAGCCTATAATGAATGGAAATGTGTAAAATAATAAGTTGTGACTTATAAAATTTGAAAGTGAAATAGAAAACCCAAAATAAATATTGTTTGATGAATTGAAAAATATAACGAAAGGTCTAAACTTGAATTATAAAATAATTTGAACTAAGAAAGTTAAATGAAGTGATATTTGAAATAAAAAAATCAAGTATTGAACTATAAATAAGGAAGAACTAATTTGTTAATAAATTAGATAATGAAGTATGTAATGAGAACACAATGTAGTTACTGAATTGTGAGTTAATAATGAAGTTTGAAAATAAAACTCAAGTTATAAATCAAATTCGACCTGGATTGTTAGTGAAGTAAATGAAATTGAATTGTGAGCTTATGAAATTGGGTGGTAAATTGAAAATGGATAGTGGATTAAGAACTTGAGTTTTAAATTAAAATTTAACTTGAAGTGTTAACAAATTAAATATAATTGATGTGTATCGAATAAAAATGTAAATGGATTAAAATAGTAATGGTTTGAATGTGCAAATAAAATCCAAATAAGTGAAAATAAATTGGAGATGGCCATGTAATCAATTGAATGAGTTGAGTATGAAAGTTAAATTTTATAATAACTAATCAAAGGAAATTGTAGATTTAAAACGAGATTTAATTGAGATAGAATCAAGTTGAATAAAAGAGAAAAATATTTATTTGTGAAATGAAAATGAGCTTAAGTATAAAATTGAATAAATCAAAATAAATTGACTTAAGCTGAACATAAGGGGGAGAGTTGAATTGAATTCAACTTAAAACTAAGTTTAATGATATTGGATTGAATTTGAATCAAGTAAAAATAAATTTGGATCGACATAGAATTTGGTGGGTTGTAAATAATATTTAAGGAAATGAAAATTCATAATGGATTGAGTGGATAAACAAATTATATTGAATAACTAAATGGAAGGGAATTCTTAATTAAATAATTGTAAACCATTTAAAATGTTAAAGAATTGAAATAACTTGGAGACAATACTAACAATAGAATGTTTGCAAGTTAATAGAATGGTTTTAAATGAATACGGATAAGAAATGAATCGAAATGAATAGATCGTGAATAAAATTGAAATGGTTATTGAGTGAAATAGCCTGGATTGTTGTCGAGCTAAATAAAATATTTTGGAATAAACAAATATGGAATGAAATGTAAATGAATGGATTGTGAATGGAATTTAAACAGAATATGTCGAGCTAGATCAAGTGGTTTTGAATGGAACCTGTTTGAATAATGAAACTAGTTTGGTTAATAAAATGAAATGTAAGTAAATGGATTCAAATCTGAAATGCAATGAAAATGAGAATATATGGATCGTGAATAAATTTAAAAATGGAATAGAAGTAAGTACAAATTGAGTTGAAATCCATTTAAATTGGTTATAAAACATAAATACTTATTTATTCACATAAATCTCGTCGAATTGCATAGAATAAATTGTCATTTGATGTAAATGGAAGTAATTAAGATGCTATGAAATGATAGGAGCAAAATAAATTGATTTTGAGAACAACTGAATTAAATATGAGCTCGGTGCTTAAAAATAAATTGAAGGTAAGCGATTGAGTTTAAAACCATTCAAATTGATGAAGTTGTATACGAATGGACTGAAAACCATTCAAATTGAATGAAAATGGTTTGTAAATTAATTGGAACAGTGGAATTTGTATGAAAATTGTATAAGTCTCTTACAGAAAGATATTTGGTGTGTTTTCTTTTAGAATTCATGTGTTTAACCAGTGTAAATAAATGAAATGTTGTTAAACTTTATTTATATGGCACTTACATGTTTAAATTGAGTAAGTACAGGTACCTGGGAGCCATGTGGCTGGATTTGGTTGTGCTATTTGCTAAAAATAATAAGCCGCTTGCTTCAAATGCTAAATAAGGTACGCCTACGCAATAAAAATAAGAAATATGAATTGTTTTTGGTTTTTCCGACCGTGTGGGTCGATGTATATATATTTATATCTATTGTCAAATTGCAAAAGCTCCTCTGCATAAAGGAGACTCTGCCAAAAATTTTCAGAAATTTTGGAAGTTAGAAAATTTTTGGAAAATTTTGTTAACGACAAAACGATTTCAGACTGGAAAATTGAAATAAGGTAGTAAATGAAACTAATTAAAAAAATGACATGAATTAGTAATAAATGACAAATAAAATTTATATATGCAGAGTTAAAGATAAATTGAATTCATATGGAAATGAAAGAATTGATTTGAATAGAAATAGATATAAACTGAAGTGGTAAAATGAAGATAAATATAAGAAGCATATAAAATGCTTATACTAACTTAAGAAGGGAATAGGGAATTTTGGATGGGAAATTGATATTATAAATATATTCTGAGTTAATATTTGAATGAATAGATATTGACATTTTTTAGGAAAATCGATAAAATATTTTTGAAAGTTGTGATTGGATATTATTGCTAAGTAAAATATGCATGTAATATAAAGAGAAAAGAGAATTGATTTTGATTTCAGAAGATAAATTTAAAATGTTTGACAATAAGGTATGTGTTTAAATTTTGGTATCAAATTAGATTGGGTTTTTGGATATAGCCACTTGGCGTTTTGTTTTCTTTTTGGATTTGGGAGGCCATAGAGCCATTTTGTAGTTGTACCGACCTAGCTGCGCAAAGGAGACGCTGGCGAAATTTTTCGAAAATTTAGAGAGTTAGAAAAATTTTGAGAAAATTTTGATAATTCAAAATTTTAGTTTTAAATTATAATTTGAATACCTGAACAAGTAAGTTATCTGAAAAATATAGAAGGTTTTGGAAAAGTTTGGAAAGTTGATAAGAATAATAATGGGGCTTTTATAAAAAGATAGTTGGTACGATGTTGAATTGTTAGAAACCGTTTAGTTTCGAGGAAAAAGTAAACGGGTATTAGACCATTCTTCCTAACTAGTAATTTCGGGGACGAAATTCTTTTAAGGGGGGAGGAATGTGACGACACGGCATTTTCGAGCATTTATAATCAGAATATTTAATTGATTTTTAATATTCAATAGAGTAATTTTGACTTGAATAACGAATATTACAATTTATTTGATAATTAAGTTATTGAATTATTGAATTAAACAATTTGAAGCTAAGTAAAATATTGAATCTGGAATTTTAAGATTGTTAAAATAATTTGAAAGTTCGTAAAATTTATATTGATAACATTAAAGATAATAGAAGTGTTAAAATCAAATTTAACAATTATTTGTTCAGTTTTGAAAATATATCCTTTAAATTGAATTTAAAAATAGCCTTTCGAGGCACAGTCTCAGAATTCGATGAAATCAGTTCCATTGGATCCACAATATTGTATTATTATCGGATTTCAAATTTTGTATTGATAGGAGTTAGTATGTGAGTGTACGATATATAAACGCGTTGAGATTTGCATTTAGTACTGTACCTACCATCACGTATAGAACTAGTGTTACCTTCTCTTCTACGCTTCTTCATTTAATAATAAAAAAATAGGAGATATTTTCTTCGTACAGTCGCGTAATATCTCTTCCTCTTTGTTCAGAAACAATTAGCCGATCTCTAAAAAAATTGGCCGAAGCCTTAAACTTCAAATCAAATACTCAGTTAAATTTTTTTTAAAAAATATATATATATATGAGCTTTGCGTTGCAAACCTTTCCCAGTAGGTAACGCACGCAATCCGCTTCCACTCCTCTCCTTTTTCATTCTTCTATTTCTAAAAAAGGGGCAAAAGGGAAATCAAAATCGAGTTTTGATTTGATCGAAGGGTTATTGGCCAGGCACCTGGCGAATCGTGGTAGCTTCGAGTCGCGACAGGTTAGGGCGCGTGCGACAAGGCTCGGTAACAAGCACGGTTGATCGACGTCTGGGTCGCGTGTTGATGGAAGGGCAGTAGGCATGTGTTCGAACATATGGGGGAGGGCAGGCTTCATACGTGACCTAGAGATGACATACGCCATTATTGCTTGCAAGGTGAAGAGGTGGGCACATGGTATTGTTGGGTTTGGGTATGCGCGGCATGTAAGAAGTAGTGATGTCTGGTCGGCGGCGAAGAGGTTGGAAGCTGCGATGTTATGCAGTAGTGTCGTAGTTGGAAGGGGCGTTGAGGGGATGCTAGTGGGATTGTAGGTGTAGACGAGAGGTGATAGCAGTTTTGGTCATGTTGTTCAGCCCGAGAGGAAGGTCAAAGTATGGTAACGAGTTGAGATTGGGAAGAATTGAACGCAATTAAAGCAAAGGTGGGTTAATCTCACTTAGTTTAAATTTAAATTTAAATTGATAAATTTAAATAATTGTTTGAATGATTGAATTGGTTGATGTACTATAGTATGGTATATTTTGGAATTGGCATATTATATTGTGCTAACATTTGTGGATGCAGGAAAAACAGGTTGGAGGGATCCAACTGGACCCCTCACATTTATTTAAATTATTCAATATTCTCTGTTGTGATTATTTGATATCCTATGATGAGTTATATTGGAATATTGAATGTTATGGTTTGATTAGATATTCGGGTATAATGAATTACCAAAATATATGAATTGGATTGTTGAAAAGAAATTAAAAGGAAGTAAATTTGTAAGTGAAATAATTATAGAAAGTTTGAATAAATTAAGAATGAATTGAAAAGAAATAGAAGTAATATGAAAATAATAATAAATAACTTCGAGTGTGAAGAGAAAAAGAATTTTGAATACAATGAAATTGATGAATTGTAAACTTAAGTTATATCAATTAAACAAATAAAGAATTATTTTAAAATTAAAAGTTTAAATTTATTTAAAAGGATAAAGAAGTAATTGAGAAATCTAAAAATTTGAGCTTTTAGTTAAAGTATTTTTAAATCATAATTAAGAAATGAAATTTGAAATTAATAGATTCTGAATTAAAAGGGAAAAAATAGGAAATCGATTTGGAAATTGATTCAAGTGTTCGAAATTGAAATTTAAAGAAGATAGTGAAGAGAAGTATATTTCACTGGATAGCCAAATACGTTCAAAGTTAATTTTTAAATATAAGTAAAAGCTTTAATGTTGTTTTAAAAAGCATGTTTTAGGAAATTTATTATTTCTAATCTTTTAAATTCTAAAGTAAATATTTTCAAATCTATTATCGTAGTAATTGTTTAAAATGGTCACTTAGTGTTTTGTTTTAAAGAGTGAGAACCTAGTTATATTTCATAAAGTAACCTTATTTTTAACTATTTATATAGTATGTATTTTTAACCAATTATTGAAGTGGTCTTAACTTAAATGTTTTAAAGTAAATTCCAAAGTAGAGTTTTGTTAAATCTATTATTGTAGTAATTATTTAAAGAATGATTTGATATTGTGTTTAAAGACGATAATCTAGTTATATTTATAAAGTATTAAAGTAAAATTTCCTATATAAAATGTTAAATATATCTTACAATAAAGTGTTTTGAAATTATTTTAAAAATCTAAAATCTTGTGCTTGGTGGTTCCAGTGGAAATAGAAAATACTTGGAAATTTATTCTGAGAAAGGAAGACAGTTGATAACTATTTTCAAAAAGAGGTTTGAAAAGTGAAAATATATCTTGCAAAGCTATTTTGAGATAAATAAAAAATTTGGGACATTATTTATTGTGTGATGGATGTTGTGAATATTAATTTATAGTTAAATCACCGACTATCAATATTGGCCAAATACGTTGATTGTTTCGAAGAGACCGGGATCGAGATTTATTTCTCGAAAACCACTTCGATCCGGTTTGTACATTTCATGGAAACGAGTTTTGGAGTCGAAGATGGAGCGGTGAAGTGCAAGGGCTAGTCACTACTAATCCTGAGGATATTTCCAAAATGGATGTAGTAGGAGTAGTGCCTTCGGTTCCGTTCGAACCCGTGTCGGACTTGTATGGATGAATGCTTGCGGAAACATCGTCTGATGGACGATGGGCATTCTAAGGGATATATTCTTAAAAAGGTAACGCTTAGCCTCAAGCCTCATCAAATGGGAATGACTGAAAATCAGGGGTTATGCAGCAAGGCTAGGTGGGTAGCACCCAGGAAAGGTGAGGTCATCCCTGTCTAGATGTCCCTTTTTATTTCGGCTTAGTGGGCGGTTGCTGATCCCAACCGCGGGGTGATCTCACTCGGGATTATCCTGTAAGGTGTAGTCCCTGTCTTGTGTTGCAGGGGAGCGGGCGTACTCCTCGGTACAGTGATCTAGGCCCCGTACTGTGACAGGTGTTACCCCAGTGCCTAGTCATTAGTTGGAAATCCATTCTCCCTACGTGCCTTATACGAGTTTTGTTTGTATTACCCACTCTGTGGCTTGTAGCTCGAATTTAATAGATGTTACAATTTCGGCTATTTTATAAGTATTTGTATATAGACCCTGTTATAATATCAGAGGATTTCTATAAAAAGTGTTTTAGCTATCGTAGGGTAAAAACCCGACATGTTTATTGGTGGCATGGTCTTACGAGATTCTTTTGTTTTCAAAGGATTTTCGAAACTTTAATAATCAATTGGGTGTGATTTTCTCACGCTGGTATTCCAGACTGACTCGGGTGTTATTTAAATAAAATGCTCGGGTCAGACCGAGAATTATAGAATATAGGATATGATGCTGTGGAGCTTAGGAGACAAGCTGGATAACGATACGTACTTTCGTACTTGTTTTTATATATACATATTCCGTTGTGTTTTGTAGCTGTGTATCCAGTTGTTTGTTATTGATGTTGAACTATGATTGATGTACTCTGATGATGTAATATGTAAACAAATATATTTGATTTTTGAGTAAAGATTATTTATTACCTATTATATTTTATTCCGCTGCGATGATTAGATTCTGATGTTGTTTCCTATTTTCTTTTTCTACCTCTTCTTCTTTAATCCAAATGGGTCGTATTTCTGTACAACTTGAGTTGATTTAGGTAGAATAGTTTCAACTCAAGGGGTACGGATTTGCGGATCATTACAATAAAGTTGTTTTAGTCTTTGCTTACATGCCATCCTATTAACTTACAACATCAACATGTTTTTACTTTGCTTTGTTTTTATACTTATCTCATTTTTTTTATGTTCATAGATATTTTTGCTTTTTACTTTGCTTTTCATTCTTTTCTTGCCTGCATCTTATTTTTACTTTGCTTTGTTTCTTAACTTTGCATTTTAAAACCCTACAGGCTACATTTTTTTTTACAAGCTACCTGCATTTTATTTTATTCTGTTCTTGCATTCAAAACCTTACAGGTTACATACAAATATTTTCACTTGCTTGGGTATGCTTTATATCCTATGTACATATATATACACACCCTTGTTTATTTTATTGTTATAAACTTTTAACTTATGTTTTTACTTTTAATCCTATACATGTGCTTATTTTATTCCTCTTTTATTTTAAACTCAAACTATCAAATATTTAATTACTTATTTTTAACAACTATATTTTAAGAGAACAAAATAAACTTTTCTTTAAATTTAGACTTAGGCTAGAATACTTTTAAACAAATAAACTTTTATCTTGAGTAATTAAAAATCATATGATTATTTATTTAATAGCTTAATATTAAATTAAATCAAATTTCCAAATTTACCAAAAATATTAGAATTGGAAAACATAACTTTATTTATTAAATTTAAAACAAAGATTAACTATTTACAATATATACAAATATATAGATATATATTGTAAATAGAAAACAATTAAATTAGCTTTTTAAAAGATGAATTATCAGTTAGATATTTATATTAAAAGAAGATTATTAATCAATTCAAATCTTATTAACAAATATTATCAAATCAATTTAATTTTTAACGTTGATTATTAAATTGATATTGCCAAAATTTTCGGGATATCACAATATTAGTCTTATCCATCATAAGTACCATCATATTATGCCAGCTATAGCTGCCATTTTAAATGGCAGGTTCTACAATTAAAACCGTACATTGTTCGTATTGTTTTATTTGGATTTTCAACAAATGGTCAGGCAAAGGAACTTCCCACATAAAATGAAACGCCTCTGGAGGGATGCCCGCGAGAACCTAACCGGATCTCTGCTACACAAGCTGGGTTACCTCTGTAACTAGGTAACAACTGACACGAGTATGACATCCCCAGGTCGTTACCGACCTTTATCCGAGGGCCCCCAATCCAACAACCACATAGTAAAGTATCTGGGCTCCATACCATGATACCAACTTCAAAAAAATCAACATAGGTAAATATTTGGGCTCCATACCATGATATCACTTTTTATCCAGAAGGAAATGGTCATACCCTCAGGAGGAGCTACCTCCAAATAACCTTGCTGCCATGATTCCTGTTTCAACCATTACCGGGTTGTGAGGCTCGACGAAGTCACGTCCTCAAAGCTACACCTTTTCACAAAGCCATGCTTCGATCACAAATGATCAACAAATGATCATCAACACACAACAGCACTCAGCATGCCACACTACCAAATTGGGAGTATATCATTAATAACTTTCAACTACATTCCCTCTGAGCTCGTACGTCTTAGAGAAGGGTGTTAAGCTAAGAGAATAAATTCTCCGCCGCCAACAGATATGTACTCGAAAGAAATCAACTATATATCTCAAGGTGTAGCGTCAGAGATACAACCATACAATTCTGTTCCGGGTTCGAACAGAACCGAAGGCACTTCAGAAGATGCCCTTGCAAATCCGGGTATTCACAATCCCGATCGGACTTCCCATCACTAAGGGAATCTCTATACTGTAGCTACTCAGTGTAGAGACAATCAATAGGTCATCCTATCATTCTTGCAAATACCCGATCTTCACCACAGGTCTTCAAGTGCTATCGGTAACGTCGTATCATTGTTCGGAATGGGTTATATGACACAAAGGTCCTCTCCCAGCTAAACCGAATAATGAGCGTAAAATTTCAAAACATATGGATATGGGATTTCAGTTAAGTCACAACTTTAACGAAAACCAAAACCTTTCTTCAAATGGTTTGAACAAATTACCATTTCAATCTTTAAACAAAAAGATTTATTTCACAAAGTTTACCCAGTTTCACAAAGATCCATTTAAGGATTTCAAAACAATTTCCATTTCGATCGGATTAACTCATTAAATCTTTAAATCAAAGATTTAACTTATAGCTTTCAAACCATTTCCAAAGATTTATTCATACCTTGGAAAACAATTTTCATTTTAGACTTGAAATCCTTTTAACACAACTTGGACTTTCATTTCTTATGTGAAAGCTTTTATTATTTGAAAACAAATAGTTCCCATTTCAGAAATGTTAATGCTTAAAATTGAACGCTAACACCCCGGTGTATGTAGAGATTAAGTGAAAGCACCACCCGTAAATACGAGAATAAGAAACAAGTAGAAAAGTCACAGAAAAACAGTAAGAAGACAACATTTTTATAGTGGTTCGGCTTCAAGTTAAGCCTACGTCCACTTTAATCTTCTTTATTGCTGAATCAATTACAACTTTACAACAATCTTCGATTACAACACTGATTGGACAAATAGCTAGAACTTTGATGTAGAAGAATTCTTTGAATCCATGTCGATTGTGTTAGATTTCCTCTTGAAATTCGTTGAGACGTCTTTTGTGTTTGAGGTGTCGAGTGAGTCGAGAATTCAGCAGAGTATCGGCGTTCTAGAAATGAGCCAAAAGATCCTCTTTCAGTTGGAGTAGGAGAGTTCGGAGTTAGGTCGTAGGTCGTGGGCGACTTAGGAATAGGTCGTGGGTCGTGGGCGACTTAGGAATAGGTCGTAGGTCGTGGGCGACTTAGTAAACACGGTTTACGGCCTAAGAGGAGCGCCCTTGATCACTTGAACAAGTCATAGGTTGTGGGCGACCTAGGGAAGGAACGACATAAGAAAGACAAGTTGCCTCGGTTTTGTATAGCTCGCTAGGTCCTTAAGTCCTTAGGTTGCTAACTCGTTAGCTCATTAGGTCGTTAGGCTCTTTAATCCGCTAGGTCGGTAAATCCACTTAGCTACTTGGTCGCTTCTCACTTTAAGTCGCTGCACCCCATAGATAGCTAGGTCGCTGTATCCCATAGGTAGTTAGGTCGCTGTATCCCATAGGTAGTTAGGTTGCTTCTCCCCATAGGTCGTTGGGTCGCTTTTCCTCATAGGTCGTTGGGTCGCTTAAAAAAGTTGAGTTAACACTTGCCCCTCGAAGTAAACACCTTGGTCATAGGTCGTGTGCTTCGATCTATCCCCGCTAGGTCGTGAGCGACCCAAGAGTTAACTTAACCCGTACGCCCATCTCCTTTTGCCTTATATAACTGCTAGCTCGTTTCTTCTTCTCTACTTAATTGTTCTAACAACTTTCTCCGCCATTAACGAGTCTTCGAGCATTCTAGAGCGAATTTGATCTATCCAACCGTCAATCCATCTTCACCATTATATTGTGTAAGTGAATTTGATCCTTATCCAATCACGATCATCACCGAACTGTGAATCCCGATTCCCTGACCTCAGACCAACTCTGTGTGTCGCATTTCACTTTTCAAGTCAAGTTGTGATCAACCTTGATCGCCATTAACTATGTTGTTGTTGCGATTCACGAGAGCACAACAGCGCATTGGGTCCACGATGGATCTGAAACGATTCGAATCAGTGTGGATGATTTGATGGTATGGATAGGTAATGGATTTTATTGAGAGGATGAGGGATTTCGTTGCTTAGATGATAACAGGTTATTGGGTTGCAAGGTAACGAGATAGCGAGCTATTGGGTGGAGAAGAAGTTAGCGAGTCAAAGAAGGCAGGGCATAGTGGCTTTGACAGGAAATAGCTTGGAATTGTCAGAAGCGATTTAGTGAATTTGAGCGACTTAGAAACCTTTGCGACCTAAGAAACTTGGCCGACCTAACAAACTTGAGATTTAACTTGCTTGCGACCTATCACGCTCGCGACTTAACTTAGTGGAACAATACAAAGTTTAAAGCAGAATGACCTAAAAGACCAACGACCTAACTTTGTGCGGCGTAGGTTTTAGGTCACGGCCGACCTAGAACTTAGACAATTTTTTGTTTAATTTTGACATGAAGCCTCATGCCTTGAATTCTTTAACTTGGACAATGCGACTTAAGATAATTCGACTTATGTTAGGTCATTGGGCTTGATTGATGAACCTTGACCTATGATGAGTCGCTTGAGCTTGTTTAAGATTATATTAACTTTAATGCTAATAACCTGTTAAACACAACATTTGCAGAAAACTCGGGCGAATATACTACCATTGATTGCCCATATCGAATGGCAGATTAGTCGATAAAGAATAATCAACTTAAAGAAATTATATGAAATGCTGTGAATCGACAAATTCAAGTAAAGTATTAAAGCAAAGCCATATTAATCAATTAAGACTGATTTGTTTGCATCAACACTGCGCTTGTATTTGGACTTAAAACAACAAGCCCTGAGACTCTAAAATTAGCAAATGCATATTAGTTTAATTTCAGTTATATTTGCTTGTTGTTTTGTTAGTTTTGCACAACACTTCACACATTTAGGAAACGTGCACCTTCCTATTTGAATATCCAGTTCCTTATGTAGAATGTCTTCACAAGAAGAGATAATAGAGCACGCCGAAGGGGTCTTCCCGATAGCCAATCCATTGGATAATCCTCCGGAAAGAACTCCAACTTCTCTGTGTCAGCGGGCATTCAACCAATTACGTATTCAATTTGGTATTTCCAAAGCGGATGCTATACTTCCTGGGCCAAATGATACTGCTGACAAGCCACCTCTCGGTTTTGTCACTGTTAATCGCCAGATGTGCCTGTGTGGTGCCATTCCTCCTTTCAATGAATTTCTTCAACAACTCCTTCTTCGACTAACCATCACTCCCTTTCAACTGCATCCCAATGGCTACGCCATCCTGATGGGATTGTGCGTTCTATTCAGGAGGACACTTAACCGTCTTTTGAGCTTTGAATAAATTTGCTACTTATGCACATTCTCAAAGAATAAAGACCACCCCTCCGTCATACTCGTGAGAAGTGCCAGAAACCGTAAACTTATCACCGATCTTTCCGAAAGTGCTCACGGTTTTCTGAATCAATTCTTCTTCATTCGCTGCCCCCCATGGTTTTATGCCATCTGGAGAATAGGAAGTAAGATTGCTCATCCCCGTTCTTTATGTTTCTGAGTTTTCCGAGATCCAAATTGCTAAGCGCTAATTTCATTCTTTTCTTTTACAGCACTTCCTCCTCCCTCTAGAAATCTCAGCCACAAGCCGACTTTTGAAAGATTAAGTGCCGTGGCGATTGAGGAAAGAAGTATTAAATTTCTGCTGAAAGACGAATTTCTTCACCAATACGGACTTCTGCCCCCTTCTCGATCTACTCAGCCTCATGAAGTCCCTGATTCTCCAGTAGAGACATCGGACGCCCCAGTTTCCGTCGGAGAACTTACACCGAAAGAATATACTGTTGAGGCTTCATTGGTAAAGTGTTATACTTCAATTGATGTTGCGGGGTCATCCGGCAAACGTGCACTTGCCTCGGTCATCAAAGAAGAGGAACCTCGCCAACAACCCGGGAAATCTGGTGACGAAGGAACTGAGAGAACAAGTCCCGCTAGGCACAGCGGTGATGATACTTTTGAGGGGTTGAGCGACCTGATGATTACTTCACAGGAGCTTTTTAAAGATGATCCTATCACTGCTAGAGTTACTTCTCCAGCAGTTGAAGCGACATCCGTCATGCAACAAACTCCATCAGCCCAAGAGTTGACACTGGCTGTAAAATCCATCATCACCCCCCAACCAAGTAGTCGTTCGTAGTTTCACGCGCGTAGTTTTCACGTTACACACACTTAGGACTTTTCAGCACTTATATTCATTCAACTTCCTTGTTTTGAATATTTCTGAATTTATATTTTTTATTTTCAGATTCTCCAATGGGACGAAGTGGCTCCTACTACGATGATTTCTAGCGTTATGGGAGGCGCGGCTCTTATGACCGCAAGAGGTATCTTCCCGCCTCATGGGAAACGGACGAAGAAAGAGCGACGTGGAAGGCTCGTGAAAAGCGTGCTTATGAAGAACGCTACGCGAGACGGGACGAACGACATGATTCTTCCCAGAGAGGGAATGATTCCCACAAGCGAAAATCCCGTGATGACAAGGGAAAAAGCCATGTCACTGAGGACCCGAGTAAACGGGCCAAACTTGGTTAAAAGCTGACATCCGAACTCTCTGAAAAGCCCACTGCTCCCATTTCTTTGGAAATTCCTTCCAGCTCTCCCGCCCTTCAAAGAGCCGATATTCAAATAATCATAAGTAGGCCCCCTTATCAAGTTGGGCAGGGTCCGGCCACTCTTCAATGTCGGTTTCCAAACTGGTGCTTAAAGGGAGAGCGCTTTGATCTCGACTTGGTTCCAATCGATAAACAAGCCATGTTGCGCAATCTTGATGCCGTCAAACTCGATATCGAGAGAATGTCTGGTTGGTAGAAACTTGTTGACGAGCTTCAAAGGGTAAATTGTGCATACCTCGAAGCCATGATGACTATGGAAAATGACAAATGCGAATGGCAGAAAACACTCGATCAACATGATGCTGAAATGAAGAGTATTGCCGCTTGTAATGAAAATCTTGAAGCGGAAGTTGAAAAACTTAAGGAAGGGCTCGTCACTTCTTCCGCTTCCTATTCTCAGAGAGAAGAAGTGCTTCAAAAGCAAGTGAGAGATGCTCACACGGCACAGAGAGATGCTGAAGCTAAATTTGAAGCACAGCAGCAAGTTGTGGATAGCTACCGAGCCGATGTTGCTCATCTACGAGAAAAGACCAACTCCCAGAACTTGGAAATTGAACTGCTAAAAGATCGACTTTCTAAAGCTGAAAAAGAGCGTGATGATGCTATTGCTAGCAAAGCAGCAACCGAGGAATCTCATATGGCAACTAAAGCCGAAGTCAGCTCTACTTTATTCGAGTTTTACATTCACAGTGTTCTGGGGCGCGGTAGCCTTAGATTTTTGGGACCTGAGTATGAAATCACTTTAACCAAAGTGTGGGAGACTGCACTTGGTATGCTTGGAGGACCCGGATATGCTGAAGTAGATTTAATGGCGCACTATCTAGATGATGATGCATGTGCCACTCTTGCCAAGGGAAAGGAGCAACTCGCCAAAGAGAGAGCCGAAATGGAAGAAGGAGAACATTTAGGGAAGACAATCTCAACCGACCCAGTTCAACCTTCGGTTTCGGCCGATATCGATATTGTTGGTTCCACTTCCCATTCTCCACCTCCTGCTCAAGCTGTTATTGAAAGTGCCACCGCCCGCACTGGAGATGAGGTCCAAGAAAGCACTGAAGCACAGGACTTTGAAGTTGACATAGTAAAGCCTACTTCTCCAGGTAACATCAATGTTGATCTTGCTCAAGTGGACTTCTTGTTTACTTCATATGAGCTTGATGAACTTTTTGATTATTGCTTAAATCTTGATGCACCACTTTCTCCTCTTTTTATGAGAGATACTGACTTTAACTTCTCTTCTCCTGTAGTCAAAGCGCCAAGTGTTGTCCAACCTTCCCCTCTTCCAGCTGTTTCCTCTCCGCCACTTCAGATTACTCCCCCTTCCGTTTCACAACCGGGGTCACAAGAGGAGCAGATAGAAGCTCTTCAAGGCATGGATGACCCGGTCGCTTCTCAAGAATAGAAGGCCGAGGAACTTGAAGAAGGCGAAAGAACCCCGGAGCAAACTATTTCTGATGACATAAAGTTGTCTGTACTTTTCACTCCCGGCAGTAAGTCTTCTTCAAGGAAGAAGGGGAAGCTTGTAGTCTCAAAGAAAAGGAGAGAAGCTTCTGCCGGTGAAGAAAAAGCAGAAGAAAGTCCAATTGCACCCCTTCCTCTTTCTTCCCCTACTCTCACAAGCCGACCCAAAAAGTTAATCAACCGGCCAGGAGAAGGCTCGAAAGGTGGCAGGAAGAAGAAGTGATGGTTTTGGGACTTGTTGAATATGCGCTTATATGATTTTTGTTTGATGATAATAAACATATATACATTCGTTTAAATGTATTTGTTAATGTACAATTTTATTTTTCAAAGATTAAAAAAAAAATTGCTGAATAAAATTAAATAACACAGAATTTGAATTCAAACAGAAATTTTATTCAAACAAATATTTATTACAATTTTTGAATAGTACAAATTTAAGCTCTCACTATTCATTATACAATTCTGATTTTAATTACATCACAATTCAATTTACATAAATTCCTCACTACATATCACTCACACTCGTAGTTCATCTTCAACTTCATTCCAGTTAGAATCCAGAATTTGAGCAATCTGCAAAAATATTCACTAACACAGTAAAATTGAAAAAGAAATATTTTTGCAATATAATATAAAATATGGATTTTGAAAATATTATTTGCCTCAGTTATTTGGGTTGTTCGTCATCATTTAAATTAGAATTCATCATACACGAACAGCTTGTGACATACACAGTGTATCACTGTATATGCCACAAGGCCGTGCACATCGAAATATATACACATGATTAATTTACAGGGACAGGTGAGCACAGGTCAAACCCAAATAAAAAGTCGGGTTCAACTCAAATGCAATATAAATAAAATCTCGACACGCGCACAAGGTCAAACCCGAGCTATTAGCTGGATTCAACACAGGGCAGTTGTACAGGCTACGACTTCAAGCATACAGGCAAGATGATCAGCCACCAGAATTTCAAATGAAGCAAATCCAAGTTTATATGCAAATAAACAGAGCAGTAATAAAAATGCAGTGATATGCAACAGGCCCAGTTACAACAGACTCAAGGCAACAGTGAATGGGAAATGCAATATGAATGAACTTGCATATGCATAACAACCAGGAATATGAAAAAGAGCATGTGGACAGTACGACTTAGTCAATATGATCGGGGAAAACTAAAAACAATACCCAATACACATGAATGCACAAATGCACCATGTAAGTGACACGGCAAATATGAAGACAACAACTTGACACAATGATGTAGAAGTGTCGACCAGGTAGCAAGCTCAAATGACAACACAGCAACTACAAACTACTCACAACAGTGCACCACTGACCATGAAGCAAAACCAAGTTCAGATTAATTCAAGAAATATAACATGAAGTTTGCTGTGATACGAGCTCAAGACAGTACAACTACAAGCAGATGCAACTCGACTAACAGTAATAAGGTTGAACAGAGACTACAAGCAAGTGAACACTTGTATACATATACAAGCAACTCAAGCAAAGATACCAAATTTAACATGACTGAAAGTACAGTGGATAGAAGTCGATGCAAACATGTATGAATACCTCATAACAGTGCACATAAACCAAAGAGCAAGCTACATGAAGACTACTTGAAGTATACATAATGAACCAACAGACCAGTAGACCAAAATGACAATACTACAGAGTTCAAGCAACAAATGCTTTGACCAAACATATATATATGATTGACCAGAATAAACAGAGTGCATATGCAAGGGTCAAGCAAGTGGTAAATGCAAACAACAAAAGTAAAGTGCAACTCAATGATGCAACATTTTTAATATGTACCAATATGTTATGCAGTGAAGTCAAAGCAAACAGTGAAATCAATGTACAGGCAATAGAAAATCGATTTTATCCAGGCCAAGGTCAATGCAAAGCAAAACCGAAGTCACAGTAAAACACCACAGTCATCTCAAACGAACAAGTCAAATTCGAAACCGTGGTAGCAAAGGCAATTGACCGAGTCAAACATCAAAGCCGTGGGACGCAAGTGTCATAATATATGAATTTGAAAAAGTCAATCAAATCATCAACGTTCAACAAATATCGATCGGCCGAAAGCATACTATAGAAAAAATCAGACGAACACAATTCTAGGGTTACAAAACCTATATAAACAAATCATTATCGGCAATTTCATCCATCGAGTTCAAACAAGCCAAAACCAGAAAAGAAAAAAGAATAAAGTACTTACTGAAATTATAGATGAACTCGATCAAATATAAGCGGCCAAGACGAACAAAATCATCGCGCAATTAGATTGATCGAACAATCGGCAGCTTCATCAAACCCTAAATTGGATCGAAGGGACGAAGCCCTAATTTAGCTTCAAAGAGGAACGGCCACCATCTCCAAATAAACGAACGAAGAAACTAAAAGAGAACGGGCCGAATAATAAACAAAAGGGGCCGGCTATATTAATAAGGGCTTTTAACTGTTTAAATAGGGTAATTTTATTTTAAATTGTTTTTAATTTGTAATTTTATTTTTAAACCGTTGTATTTACTAGTCGTGTGACTAGGGGACAAGCTACGTGGCGTAGCTTGAGAATTCGCAACTCAGTGGCTGAGTTGTGGCAGGGTTTTGAGTGTATAGTAAGGTTTAGTCGATAGCAGGTGTCGCGAGTTTACGTGTGTAAGCGTCTGACTAACTAATTTCTAGTAGAAACCTTGGGGGCATCACGTAGGCAGGGTTTTACCGAAGCTGGGTAAATTATGTGTCGTTCTATTTCTGCTTACTATTCTGTGATTTGTGTTGAAATTAATTTTATAAGCTTCCGAAATTAATTTTTATAATTAATACCATCACCCTATTCACCCCCCCTCTAGGGTGAAATCGATCCTACAAGTGGTATCAAAGATTGGAACAAAAGCCGTTTTTGTTTTAAAAATTTGATTTTACAAAAACCAATTTTTATTTTAAAAAGTTGAATTTTTAAAATTGCGTCTTTTAATACTGCTTTTGCTGAGAGTCAATCCATAGTTAGACCACCAATGTTCAATGGTGAATATGCTTACTGGAAAACTTGGATGCAATTTTTTTTGAAAACCATTGACGCATGGAATATTGTTGAGACAGGTTATAGAATACCAACGATAACTGTAGATAATCAGGAAATAGAGAAACCAAAGGAACAATGGACAGAACTAGAAAATAAATTACAAAATACTAATGCTAAAGCTATGAATTCTATTATTTGTTCATTGGATCAATATGAATTTAATCGTGTCTCACATTGTCTAACTGCACAGGAAATATGGCACAGTCTAGAAGTGACTCATGAAGGAACATCTCAAGTCCAAGAATCTCGCCTTGCCATGCTAAGCAGCGAATACGAGAACTTCACAATGGCGAAGGAAAAAAATGTTAAAGAGATGCATGAACGACTTTCCAATATCGTATATAAATCAAAACTCTTGGAAAATCATACACAGAGTTGGAGATAGTCCGAAAAATCCTTAGAGTCCTTCCACGAAGTTTTGAAGCCAAAGTGACTGCCATTCAAGAATCAAAAGATTTGAAACAATTGAAAGTCGAAGAACTTATCAGAAATCTCACCACTTATGAGCTAGAAATAAAATTCAAGGAAGAGCGTCAAGGAGGAGATACTCGAAAGAAATCAATAGCTCTCAAAGGAACAACTGCAAGTGATGATGATGATGATGATGACGCAGCCACGGAATTGGAGCTATTAATAAAGAAATTCAAAAAGTGCAAATACAAATATGGAAATTCAGCTCAAATTCAAAAAGGGAAAAGCAGAATAGCCAAAGCACTAGACTACTTGGAAGAACAGAAGATCATCTGTCACAAGTGCAACCAAACCGGACACATCAAGCCCAATTGTCCTCAAAATCAACGCGACTTTAAAAAGAAATCAAAAAGGAAAAGTTTTGCAGCTACGTGGAATACAAGTGATAAAGATAATCAAAGTTCTAGCACTGAGAGTGAGAAAGCAGACATGTGCCTTCACGAAATATAACCGATAGCGACGTTGACGAACCAAGCGAGGTATCAAAACTTACTCACTTTGAATTACTTATTTATTTCCATGAAGTAAATGACTGTTTTGAACGACTTAGGGAAAAATACGCTAAACTTGAATCACAAAAAGACACTTTGGTAGAATTAAATGAACAACTTGACCGATTAGTTGAAAACTATCAAAGAAGGATCCCTAAGTGTGATAAGTGTCCAACATTCGAAGATGAAATTAAAAAATCAGAAATCAATATAAAATCACTTGAAAATGAAATTCTGATTTTAAAAGAGAGTGAATATACCGGGAGAGAGAATTCTATTAAAAAGTGCACACAATTGTTAAACGAAAATGAATCTCTTAAAACACAAGTCCAACAATTGTCAACGACTTTAGATAAATTTTCAAAAAGTGAAAAACCGTTGAATATGCTATTAGGAAAGCAAACTGTTAATACGATTAGACAAGGACTTGGATATAATAAATCGAAAATTGTTGAAAGCAATATTAATCGAGTTAATTCTATGTGCACAATTTGTAGAAAATATGGACACAATCATAATAATTGTTGGTATAGAACCAAACATGTGAAAATTATACGAATTTGGGTTCCAAAAGGCACAAATATAAAATCTCTCAAAGTTAAACAAATTTGGGTGCCGAAGGAAACAATTATAAATAGTTTTGGGTCTCCACAAAATTATTTTTCTAAATCTTCTGCCACTAACAACCATGGATCTATAAAAACAAATAGGTCACATAGATCTTTTCCCGTGTAGGTGTGGTGGCAAGATAAAGAACAACAATAGTGCTACTTGGATTCTGGCTGTTATGAGAGCACACCGAGCAACAAAGCAAAGTTCTTTAGCCTAGTATAAAGGTGACAGAATCACAATGGACAACGACGAAAAATATCGTAAAGGTAAAAACAGGTAAAGGTATATTTATTTGAATGATATATTAAATGTGATAATCTGCACCATATTCTGAATTAAAGTCAGCAAATATTGAGATGATGAAAAGATGATGATTTTGACTCTGACTTATTCAAGATAGTTGGCCAATTATATTCTTATGCCAAAAACACTATAAAATTCTCTAGATTCTTTAAATTACTTCATATACATCAGTTTGGATTAAAAATAGTGTTTTGTTGGATGATAATACATTTGGTTATAATACGGCTAACTCTTTATCCACGGTTTTTTGATTATTAACACGGGTTCATTTCAAATTCAAGAGAATGTCATTTAAATTGTTGTTAAAATCGAGTTTGAAATTTTTGGTGCATACTTCATGGTTTGGTCAATCAAATTCAATTAATGATGATTTTGAGTGAAAGAGTAATTCAGATGCAGATTACACTGGTAATCAAGTTGATAGAAAAACTACTAGTTGAACGTTTTTTATTGAGACATTTAGTAACTGTGTCGTTTTTCAAAGAAAATATCTGCATATTTTTCATTTCAAATAATTCTCAAATAGCAGAAAATTTTCTTATAAAACCCCTTCGAGAAAATCATTTTGACCATATTTTCAGATTAGTCATTTTTGAAAAATTGATTTTATAATTATTATTTTTTGAATTTGATTTTAAATGACTATTTTTGACTAATCTGACTCCCTATGATTATCAAAAGGATGAATAGTGATTGAAAGAGTGATGAGTGCTAATATTGATTATATATTATGACTCAAGATGGTATAATTAGTAAATTTCTTTAGAAATTTAAACAAGAGTTATAAAACTTTTTGTTGGTAAAAATTCCATGACCATCTCTATCTCTATCATATTTCTAACGACCATCACTCATCAAAATTCTATATAGTTTGTCGATATGTGGTACTTTAAACAGGAATCGTTCGTTTTTCATTTCTACATTTTTTAAAAAAAAAAATTAATAATAAATAAAGACCAAAGTATTCACTCTCATTTAAAAGTCCTCACGGTTATGCATGGATGTATTACTTGGAATTTGTTATGTGCTTCCGTGCTCATTTAAAAGTCCTCACGGTTATGCATGTATGGAACGCATATCAAAAGTTGATTTTAAAAATAAACAAGTTGATTCTAATCCCATTTAAAAGTTCTCACGGTTATGCGTGGTTAGAAGATACTTGAATTCATTTGTTTTTGAAATAAATTTGGAATACTACTAATCTCATTTAAAAGTCCTAACGGTTATGCATGGTTAGTAGATATTCAAATTCTTGATATAAATATACCACAAATAGACACAACTGCATGGTTTTATGTGATGACATCATTCCCATCATTCTAAAAGTGGAATATGTGTCTAACAAAATATTTATGATTTTTGTTTGATTTTTTATTGAAATTTAATATTTATATCCAATTGAGTTTTAATGTTGAATTAATATCGATCACTTTATCTCTCTTTTTTCTAACACTATCATTCTTTTGTTGATAACAAAAGGGGGAGAGAAAAGTTAAGATTTGTCAAATAAAATCAAGCAAAGGCCAAATATTTTCCATTTGCATCTAGGCTCATTTGCATATTATTTAATTGTATGCATATTTGTAGGGGGAGCTTTGTGTAGAGAGGAAGCATTTAAATAGGGGGAGCAATTAGGATATATCAATGATCAAATACATTTAACATGTTCAAAATCTTAAATATATGTTTGTTATCATCAAAAGGGGGAGATTGTTGAATATGCGCTTATAAGATTTTTGTTTGATGATAATAAACATATATACATTCATTTAAATGTATTTGTTAATGTACTATTTTATTTTTCATAGATTAAAAAAATATTTGTTGAATAAAATTAAATAACACAGAATTTGAATTCAAACAGAAATTTTATTCAAATGAATATTTATTACAATTTTTGAATAGTATAAATTTAAGCTCTCACTATTCACTATACAATTCTGATTTTAATTACATCATAATTTAATTTACATAAATTACTCACTACATATCACTCACACTCGTAGTTCATCTTCAACTTCATTCCAGTTAGAATCCAACATCTGAGCAATCTGCAAAAATATTCACTAACGCAGTAAAATTAAAAAAGAAATATTTTTGCAATATAAAATAAAATATGGATTTTGAAAATATTATTTGCCTCAGTTATTTGGGTTGTTCGTCATCATTTAAATTTGAATTCATCATACACAAACAGATTGTGACATACACAGTGTATCATTGTATATGCCACAAGGCCGTGCACATCGAAATATACACTTGATTGATTTACAGGGACAGGTGAGCACAGGTCAAACCCAAATGAAAAGTCGGGTTCAACTCAAATGTAAAATAAATAAAATCTCGACACGCGCACAAGGTCGAACCCGAGCTATTAGCTGGATTAACCACAGGGCAGTTGTACAGGCTACGACTTCAAGCATACAAGCAAGATGATCAGCCACCAGAATTTCAAATGAAGCAAATCCAAGTTTATATGCAAATAAACAGAGCAGTAATAAAAATGCAGTGATATGCAACAGGCCCATTTATAACAGACTCAAGGCAACAGTAAATGGGAAATGCAATATGAATGAACTTGCATATGCATAACAACCAGGAATATGAAAAAGGGCAGGTGGACTGTACGACTTAGTCAATATGATCAAGGAAAACTAAAAACAATACCCAATACACATGAATGCACAAATGCACCAAGTAAGTGACACGGCGAATATGAAGACAACAACTTGACACAGTGAAGTAGAAGTGTCGACCAGGTAGCACGCTCAAATGACAACACAGCAACTACAAACTACTCACAACAGTGCACCCCTGACCATGAAGCAAAACCAAGTTTAGATTAATCCAAGAAATATAACATGAAGTTTGCTATGATACGAGCACAAGACAGTACAACTACAAGCAGATGCAACTCGACCAACAGTAATCAGGTTGAACCGAGACTACAAGCAAGTGAACAATTGTATATATATACAAGCAACTCAAGTGAAGATACCAAATTTAACATGATTGAAAGTACAGTGGATAGAAGTCGATGCAAACATGTATGAATACCTTAAAACAGTGCACATAAACCAGAGAGCAAGCTACATGAAGACTACTTGAAGTATACACAATGAACCAACATACCAGTAGACCAAAATAACAATACTACAGAGTTCAAACAGCAAATGCTTTGACCAAACATATATATATATATATACACGATTGACCAGAATAAACAGAGAGCATATGCAAGGGTCAAGCAAGTGATAAATGCAAACAACAAAAGTACAGTGCAACTCAATGATGCAACATTTTTAATATGTACCAATATGCTATGCAGTGAAGTCAATGCAAACAGTGAAATCAATGTACATGCAATAACAAATCGATTTTATCAAGGCCAAGTCAATGCAAAGCAAAACCGAAGTCACAGTAAAACACCACAGTCATCTCAAACGAACAAGTCAAATTCGAAACCGTGGTAGCAAAGGCAATTGACCGAGTAAACATCAAAGCCGTGGGACGCAAGTGTCATAATATACTAATTTGATAAAGTCAATCAAATCATCAACGTTCAACAAATATCGATCGGCCGAAAGCATAGTATAGAATAAATCAGACGAACGCAATTCTAGGGTTACAAACTCTATATAAACAAATCATCATCGGCAATTTCATCCATCGAGTTCAAACAAGCCAAAACCAGAAAAGCAAAAGGAATAAAGTACTTACTGAAATCATAGATGAACTCGATCAAATATAAGCGGCCAAGACGAACAAAATCATCACGCAATTAGATTGATCGAACAATCGGCAGCTTCATCAAACCCTAAATTGGATCGAAGGTACGAAGCCCTAATTTAGCTTCAAAGAGGAACGACAGCCATCTCCAAATAAACGAACGAAGAAGCTAAAAGAGAACGGGCCGAATAATAAACAAAAGGGGCCGGCTATTTTAATAAGGGCTTTTAATTGTTTAAATAGGGTTATTTTATTTTAAATTGTTCTTAATTTGTAATTTTATTTTTAAACCGTCGTATTTACTAGTCGTGTGACTAGGGGACAAGCTACGTGGCATAGCTTGAGAATTCGCAACTCAGTGGCTGAGTTGTGGCAGGGTTTTGAGCATAGAGTTAGGTTTAATCGATAGCGGGTGTCGCGAGTTTACGTGTGTAAGCGTCTGACTAACTAATTTCTAGTAGAAACCTTGGGGGCAGCACGTAGGCAGGGTTTTGCCGAAGCTGGGTAAAATCTGTGTCGTTCTATTTCTGCTTATTATTCTGCCGTGCTGCTATTATTCTTTGATTTGTGTTGAAATTAATTTTATAAGCTTCCGAAATTAATTTTTATAATTAATACTATCACCCTATTCACCCCCCTCTAGGGTGAAATCGATCCTATAGGACTTATGCTTTTCATCTTGCTTTTTTGCTTTTTTGCTTGTATATATAAAAACTTGTGTTGACTGAATATTGTGCGGGCACCGATCCCCGCCTTCTTTTGTTTTGAAACCTGCACATGTATAAAAAATTTCATAGTATGGAATAAAATGATTCTTTTACTTGTACAAACTTCTGTTTGTATTTGAGAATGCATTTATTCTTCTTTTTCATACAAGTTTCTTTATTTTCTCTGTGTGATGTTGGAGTAAACCTATGGTATGTTGCTTAAGCAATTTTTTTATTTTTGTAACTATATTATATTGCCCCCATACCATGGTTTATTGCAACCTTTTTCTCATTGGCAAAATTTTTGAGAACAACTCTTCTATTTCGAGAAGACTTGTACCCTTTCTTTAGAGAACAACTTTTTCACTCGAAGGAGGTTTGCATCTGTACTTTATAGAATAATTTTCCATTTTAAGGAAATATTTTTCTGATTTAGTAGAATGCGCCTCGTATTGGAGAAGTTTCTCTTTCTTTTTTTTTGGCGAAGTTTTTACACTTCACTTTTGGAGAAAGTCACTTTTATTTTTGGCTAGTGAATTTTCCTTCATGGTAAAGTGAGCCTCCGAAAAAGGGCTTTGACTTGTTTGTGCCTTCGAAGGAGGCTTTTGTTTGATTGTGCCTCTGGGAAGAGGGCTTTTTTGTTTGATTGTGCCTCTGGGAAGAGGGTTTTTTTTGTGTGTGCCTCTTGGGAGAGGGCTTTTTGTTTCTACCTCTAGGAGAGGCTTTTATTTTTTCCCTGTTCGCTGGGAAGCGGGCCTTCGAAGAGGGCTTTTGGTTTCTGCCTCTAGGGAGAGGCTTTTATTTTTTCCCTGTTCGCTGGGAAGCGGGCCTTTAAAGAGGGCTTTTCAAATTTTGACTTGTGTGAAGTTTTATTTCAGATCGCGGTGAAATGTGTGCCTCCGAAGAGGTCTTTTAGCATTTCAACTCTGGTGAAATGGGCCTCCGAAGTGGGCTTTTCACATTCCAACACTTATGAAGTTTTATTTCAGATCTCGGTGGAATGCGTGCCTCCGAAGAGGTCTTTTCACCTTTCAACTTGTGTGAAGTTTTATTTTAGATCACGGTGAAATGTGTGCCTCCGAGTAGGGCTTTTGCCTGGAAGTTTCCTTCTCATGGTTGGATGGATTCACGGGGCAGACACAAGTTACTTGGATTGTTTGTTTGCACAAACGTTCTCAGCTAGTTAACGAGTGTCCTGTTCCACCAGTCATTCCACCAATCTTTTTTGTTGAGAAAGAGAACTTTCTTTTTTTGGCAAGTCCCATTAGAGGTCTTTATCCTCCGGAGAGTTGTGCGTCTGAAGAGGGCTTGTGCCTCCGAAGAGGTCTTTTGCTGTTTGTTGTCTGCTCGCCCATGTCTTTTCGCCATTTGCTCATATCAGCGGTTCCCTGTTATCATTTTAAAGACACATTCATTTCTTTTGCAAGTAGCTTATTTTATCCAAAGAAGTGTACTTCATTGTTAAATGAGTTCGCAGGGGCGGACACAAGCTAATTAATCAGATATTCGTTTGCACAAACGATCACAATTAGTTAGGAAGGGTCCACTTCTGGCGGAACCACTAATTGTTTGCTTGAAGCACTTCTTATATAGGATTTGAGCCTGGAATTTTTGTGGCTGAATACTCATTTGTTGAGTGATGTCAGGGATCGCTTGGTCTTGTGATGGGTATGCTTTGTTTTAATGGCCTGCAATAATAAGTCGACATTTTAGCAATACAATTGAAGTACTTTATATATCGAAATAAAACAGGCAGTTTATAATAATAGAGAACACAAGATTTATAGTGGTTCGGCCAAGAAATGGGCCTACATCCACTTTATAGTTCTTATTATTCACTTGCACTGGCTTTACAATGGCCTTCAATACAAGAATCATACATTCATAATTCTTTTACAGTATTTCAGTAAAGATTTTAAGTAAAATATGGGCGCAAGTGATTGCTGTTCCATGCTCTTGGAATTGGATCTCCTTCGACAGTTGTCAGTTTGAAAGTGCCATCAAGAAGTTTTTTGCCTATGACATATGGCCCTTCCCAGTTTGGCACAAACACTCCTATTGCTGTCATGACCCTCTTCAAGACTAGATCTCCAATCTCAAAGCTGCGTTGGTGAACTTTGGAATTGAAGTGCCTGGCAATTCTTTGCTGATGGGATGCAATTTTGAGCTGAGCCTCTTTCCTTTTTTCATCAAGGAAGTCAAGTGCTTCAAGTTGCAACTCTTCGTTTTCAGCTTGGTTGAAATGAATTCTTCTATATGAAGGGACTTCTATTTCCACCGGAATCATTGCTTCTGATCCATATGCCAATGAAAATGGAGTGTGCCCAGTCGCAGTTTTATGCATAGTTCTATATGACCATAGTGCTAGTGGTAGCTTATCGACCCAACCACCTTTCGCTTTTTCCAGCTATTTTTTGATGGTTGATTTGGTAATTTTGTTTACTGCTTCCACTTGCCCGTTTGCCTGCGAATGAGCCACTGCTGAGAAGATTTTTTGGATCTTGAATCGCTTGCAAAAATCTTGGAACTCTTCACTTTCGAATTGGGTTCCATTATCTGTGATTATCTTTCGAGGCACACCATACCTGCAAATGATATTTTTAGTTACAAAGTTTATCATCTTTTTAGAGGTAATAGTGGCTAATGGTTCAGATTCAGCCCGTTTAGTAAAATAATCAACAGCAACAATAGCATATCTAATTCCGGATTTGGTGGTTGGCAAAGGCCCGATGAGATCTATTCTCTAAATAGCAAATGGCCACGGACTGACCATCTGTGTTATCTCGGTGGAAGGTGCTCTTCTGATTTTTGCAAATCTCTGGCATCGGTAACATTTTCGAGCATAGCTTCCAGCATCACGATTAATATCTTGCCAAAAGTACCCATAACAGAGAATTTTCTTTGCTAGAGTTTGACCACCTGAATGGTCTCCACACTCTCCTCCGTGTACTTCAGCTAGAATCGTCTTAGCTTCTTCCTTGGTCACACATCGGAGTAATGGCATTGAGAATCCCCGCCTATACAATCGTCCATCTTGAATTATATATGTGGAGGCTTTTCTTAGCAACTTCTGTTGTTCTTTTGGATTTTCTGGTAGAGAACCGTTGAGAAGATATTCCATTATCGGAGTCATCCATGATTCTTGCTCTTGAGATATGGTCATGATCCAGTCAATATCCATCTCATCGATGCTTGGAGCTGACAGGACTTCCACAGGAACTAATCCCAATAATTGAGCTTCACCAGTGCTTGCGTACTTTGCGAGAGAATCTGCCTTCATGTTCTCTTCCCCGGTATATGATTTATCGTATAATGGTCAAGATCATCGAGAAGTTCCCAGGCTCTTGACAAGTAAGCGGGCAGATTTCCTCCTTTAGGTTGAAACTCTTTCTTGACTTGACATACAATAAGCTGTAAATCACTAAAGATCTGCAACACTTTGACATTCAATTTTTTAGCAATTTTCAAGCCGGCAATAAGCTTCATATTCTGCTTCATTTTTTGTCGAAGGGAACTCCAATCTCAATGCATAGCACAATGACCGCCCTTTAGGGGTTTCAAGCACAATGCCAGCTCCGTAACAGTAATCGTTTCTTGCACCATCAACATATAATTTCCATCGAATTGGGGTATTATCATTCACTTCTTCCTCACTATCACCTTTATCTTTACATTCTGCGATGAAATCTACTAAAGCTTGTCCATTAATTGCTCTCCGGGGATGATAAGTGATGTTGTATTGGCTGAGTTCAATATTCCACTTCAAAAGGCGACCCGAAGTCTCAGGGCGAAACAGGACTTGCTTCATAGGTCGATCAGTGAGGACTTTGATAGGATGAGCTTGGAAATATGGCCTCAATTTTCTTGATGTAATCAGTAGACAATAGGCGAGCTTTTCCAACTTTGAATAATTCATCTCTGCCCCAGTGAATCTCTTGCTGACATAATAGACTGGGCGCTGAATTTTTGCGTCCTCCCGTACCAACGCTGCACTGAGAGTATGAGATGGGATTGCCAAATATACGAAAAGATCTTCACCATTGTCTGGCTTAGAAAGTATTGGAGGCGTTTCCATATGACGAATCAACTAATCGAAAGCTTTCTAGCATTCAGGGGTCCAGTTAAAAAATTTCCTTCCTTTCTTTAGAGTACCAAAGAATGGAATGCATTTATCAGTAGCTTTGGAAATGAATCGACTCAAGGCAGCGACTTTTCCATTAAGACTTTGCAGTTCCTTCTTCGTTCTAGGGGCTTTGACTTCTCTTAAGGCAGCAATTTGAGCAGGATTAGCTTCAATGCCCCTAGCACTCACAATAAAACCAAAAAACTTTCCGGACTCCACCCCAAACGAACATTTCAAAGGATTAAGTTTCATTCCGTACTTTCGGAGGATTACAAACATTTCTTCCAAGTGATCCATATGGTCTGTTGCTTTCTTTGATTTCACCAACATATCATCAACATAAACTTCCATAGTTTTGCCAATCTGCGGTTTGAACATAGCATTGACGAGTCTTTGGTAAGTTGCCCCTGCATTCTTTCATTCCGTACTTTCGGACGATTACAAACATTTCTTCCAAGTGATCCATATTGTCTATTGCTTTCTTTGATTTCACTAACATCTCATCAACATAAACTTCCATAGTTTTGCCAATCTGCGGTTTGAACATAGCATTGACGAGTCTTTGGTAAGTTGCCCCTGCATTCTTAAGTCCGAAGGACATGACTCTTTAACAGTAGAGACCAACGTCAATGATGAAGCTCGTGTCCTCCTGGTCTGGCTCATGCATCATGATCTGGTTGTATCTGGAGTAAGCATCCATAAAAGATAACAATTCATGCCCCGCTGTTCCATCCACCAACTGATCTATTTTGGGTAACGGGAAGCAGTCTTTGGGGCAGGCTTTGTTTAAATGTGAGAAGTCGATGCATACTCTCCACTTCCCATTAGCTTTCTTAACCAGTACAGGATTTGAAACCCAATTTAGATAAGTAGACTCCCTAATGAAACTATTCTCCATGAGCCGATCTACCTCTTCTTTCAATGCTGCTGATCTTTCAGGACCCTGGGTTCTTCTCTTCTGCTTTATCGGTGTAAACTTCGGATCAATATTCAGAGAATGTACTGCAATTTCTAGGGATATTCCTCACATATCAGCATGAGTCCAAGCGAATACGTCCAGATTTGCTTTCAAGAATGATATTAAGGAATTTTGAACCGTCACACTAAGTGGCGAACCCACATTCACCACTTTGTTCGGATCTTTCGGGTCAACAGGTACTGGCACCGTTACTTCCGGTGGCACCACTCTATTCTCCCCTACACTAGCTTTTCTGAGATCCATTTCTCTTCGTGCCCCGCTATGCTCGCCAGTGCAGGGTCCACCCAGTAATTGCTACAAGGTTCTTTCTTTGATGCGGACTGGGGCTGCCGCATCTTTTCCCATCTCTCTCTTCCTCGCTTCACACAACTCTATAAGATAACATTCTCGCCTAGCATTCTGATCCCCTTTAATAACACCAACTCTTTTATCCGTGGGGAATTTGATAGTGAGGCACCACGAGGCGAGAATTGCCTTAAAAGCCGCAACACTTGGTCGGCCTAGGAAGGCATTGTAGGCAGAAGATTCATCAACAATTACAAAAGTCTGCTTTCGAACAACCTTTTTCTGCCCCTCTCCAAGCTCAACGAACAAGTCAATAGTTCCAATTGGCTGCTTCAGTTCCCCAGCAAACCTAACTATCTTCTGAGATGAAGCTTGTACATCAGCCATATGAATTTTCATTTGGTTGAACGTCTTTTTGAAGAGAATATTGCAAGAAGCGCCGCAATCTACAAGCACTCTTCTCACAATAGCTAGCCCAATGCCCGCAGAGATGACCAAGGGATCCATGGTTGGAGCTTCAATGCCCATAGAGTCCCTGGCTCTAAAGACAATATCATCATTAAAAGTTTTCTGCTGCTTCAAAGGTGCCGCATCTTCTAGCACAAAAACACTCTCTTATGTTGGTGCATACTTCAAGGCACGGGCATATCTTTCCATCTCGCCCCAGCTTCTGCCTGCTAGGTGAGGACCTTCCGTAATCACATTAATAACAGGCCTTTTTGATTCATGCACAATATCCTCTCACCCGTGCCAGATGGATGAGCAGGAAGTTGCTGTCCCTTAGTAGATGAAGTTGGGTCATTTCTATTTCTCTTAACATATTGCTGCAACTTGTTCTCTCTCAGCAATTCTACAATCAAACTTTTCAGATGGCGACATTCGTTGGTATCATGACCGGGTTGATTATGAAACCGACAGAATCTCCCACTTTGAGCAGCTTTTCTCCCAACTCTCATCTCAGGCGGTTTAGGATATTCTACCGCGTCTTTGGTAGCAAAAAAGATATTCTCCGGGGTGTCAGTCAATGGAGTGAAATCTGAAGGTTTTGAGAAGCGGGGTTTTTTCATATCTTTCAGTTTCTTCCCACCATTGTTCTCCCTTTTCTGATTTCCGGATTCCTTTTTGGTAGGAGCAGCAGTATTATCCTTAAACTCTGTCAATGCCACTTTAACCGGTGCTTGAAGGCTTTCCAAGCGCATGAATTCATCAGCTTTCTAATAGAATTACTCAAGCGAATTCGGTTTTTCATCTTCAGCCACTTCCCAAATTCGCTTGACTTGTCAACTGGCCTCATCAAGTATGTCAAGATCATTCGTGGCTCTGCATTGTCCACTTCAGCCAAAGCTATGTTGAAGCGGTTCAAGAAAGATCCAATAGATTCCCCAGGATTTTGTTCCAGGCTTGACAATGATATATTATCCTTTGCCTTTGAAGCGTACAACCTGAATTGCTCTTTAAACCTCCGAGTCAAATCGACAAACTGGTCTATGGATCGGACCGGAAGCTTTGTGAACCAGAGTAGAGCTACCCCTTCCAAGTATACCGGAAAGTACCAACATTTAATCTCATCAGATGCCCTAGCTCCAGTCATGTGCCAATCATACTTATACAGGAATTGATTAGGGTCGCTTGATCCCTTATAAGTCGGGATGGTAGGAGGAACAAACTTCCTTGGGAATTCCGCCTTTAGAATCCTTTCACTGAACGAAGTTTTTCTCAGAGCGAATCCCCATTCCTTTTCATCTTCATCCGTCTGCATGCTTTCTTTCATGATTTGTCGCACCATGCCCGAAAGATATTCATCATCATTTAAAGGATCTGCAGGATACACTTCGGCCATGTACTCGGAAGTTTGTTTGGACAAACGTTCGCGGAGAGTTGGCTGCGGTCTCGATCCTCCAGCTTGAGGAGGTGTTACTTTGGCGGGACTAGCTGCTCTTTGAGGAATATTCCTCTATTCAGGATTATGAACAATATCTGCAAGGTTTTCTTCATTTTTCACCAGTTGACGGTTAGCTCCGAGCAATGCATTTAACCTTTCAAGCATCAAAGCATTCTGGGTTTCCATTTGTTGGTATAACCCCAATACTGCAGCATCTAACTCCGCTCGTGTAATTTCGGCACTTGGTGCTGCTTGACTTGACGAAGGAGAAGTGGCAGTATTCTCATGGACATTACTGGGTCTTGTAGATCCACGCTTTCTTCCAGGAGCCATTATCTCTGATAGACTTCTGGTTTTGAAAGAGGTTTTTTCAACAAACTTTTGCGAAGCAATGATGAAAGTAGCTTGAGTTCAATTCTCAGTGAAAGCACCAAAAATGTTAACGCTTAAAATTGAACGCTAACACCACGGTGTATGTAGAGATTAAGTGAAAGCACCACCCGTAAATACGGGAATTAGAAACAAGTGGAAAAGTCAAAGAAAAACAGTAAGAAGACAATAGTTTTATAGTGGTTCGGCTTTAAGTTAAGCCTACGTCCACTTTAATCTTCTTTATTGCTAAATCAATTACAACTTTACAACAATCTTCGATCACAACATTGATTGGACAAATAGCTAGAACTCCGATGTAGAAGAATTCTTTGAATCCATGTCGATTGTGTTAGATTTCCTCTTGAAGTTCGTTGAGATGTCTTTCGTGTTTGAGGTGTCGAGTGAGTCGAGAATTCAGCAGAGTATTGGCGTTCCAGAAATGAGCCAAAAGATCCTCTTTCAGTTGGAGTAGACGGGGTATTTATAGGAGAGTTCGGAGTTAGGTCATAAGTCGTGGGCGACTTAGGAATAGGTCGTGGGTCGTGGGCGACTTAGGAATAGGTCGTAGGTCGTGGGCGACTTAGTAGACACGGTTTACGGCCTAAGAGGAACGCCCTTGATCACTTGAACAAGTCATAGGTTGTGGGCGACCGAGGGAAGGAAAGACATAAGGAAGACAAGTTACCTCAGTTTTGTATAGCTCGCTTCGTTAAGTCCTTAGGTTGTTAACTCGTTAGCTCATTAGGTCGTTAGGTCTTTAATCCGCTAGGTCGGTAAATCCACTTAGCTACTAGGTCGCTTCTCACTTTAGGTCGCTGCACCTCATAGATAGTTAGGTCGCTGCATCTCAGAGTTAGTTAGGTCGCTGCATCCCATAGGTAGTTAGGTCGCTTCTCACCATAGGTCGTTGGGTCGCTTTTCCTCATAGGTCGTTGGGTCGCATAGAAAAGAGGAGTTAACAATAAAAATCCAATTATATTTGCACGGGTTAAAGCCTTTGAATTTAAATTCAAATTCTCAAATCAATATCTTTAAAATGGTTTAACCCATATATAACTTGGATAACATCTTTAATCCTTAGTTTCAAATCATGGGATTCAGTTTCAAATTTTGAATTTAAATTTAAATAAAATTATTTAAACTTCAAGGCTTAATCAAGTTATTCAAAAATAAATTTCATCTTTAAAATTCCTTTTTAAAACTTTTGATATTAAACCAAATCCATTTCCATACTCATTTGGATTTAAAAATTCAAATTCAAAAACTATTTCAAAAATCTATGACTTAACCATTTCCACGTACAATCCATATTTGTGTGTGTATAAGGTGTGGTCCAGTGGTTCAACACAATCGGTGCACAACATCATCATCACAGATTCAACTATGTCGATAAGCGGTATAACCCATAACGCTTATCTTCATACACAGATTCATAGATAAAATAAATTTATCAATCATAAAGATTTACCATTACAATTCGATGTGGGATCCGGATAACCAACTGGAATCCGACTCCCTGTCGCATCGAAAATCAAATGCCATTTTACGGGCAAAAAGGGTTTCACACACATAGAAACAAATAAAAAATCATAGTTCAGCATAAAGCAATTCACATTACATAGCATCATAATCACATATCAGAAAAATCAATCCAATACACAATATTTGACAATTAACTTAAATTAATCAAATTAAACTCAGTTATTTACAATGAGTAATTAATTTCATAATTACTTTCATAAAGTAATTACACTTGCACAATTCCACAAATGATTATCATTAATTAATTAATCTGATTAATTGTTAAAATTAATCACACTAATTAACTAGTCCATTTCAAATCATTTAATTAATTAATCATTTCTTAATCAATTTATTTAACCTTAATTACATAATTAATTATCCCTTAATTATTAATTAATAACCTAATTATTAATTAATAAAACTTAATTACCCATTTATTAACCACTTATTACTTGATAAATCAATTATTAACTCTTAATTAAATTACTTAATTAGTTACCTACTAATCATACATTAATTAACTTTAAGTAGTTAATTACAAGTTATTTATTACTTAATCATTACTTAACCAATCTCTACTTACAATTATAATTTAATTATTCTTAATTGCTTTTCAAAAAAATTAATTTAATATTAATTATTCATCTTAACTAACATTTAAATGAAATCTTGTTTAAAATTTGGAAATCAATTTATTATTAACTACAAACTTAAATGTTAATAAATTTTATACTTAAATTAATTACTTAAAATACTAATTAAGAATTTAAAAACATTGTTAAGTATTAACTAAAATAATTAAAACTTGTATAAAGTCTTGATTCAAATTGTTAAACCTTTATTAAGTCAACCATGTTTAACTTGTTGAAAAATAAGTTGCTGAACTTTACTTTTTATAACATAGCAGTTGAAAAGAAAACCCACCCGAGTACTTTCCTTGTTTAACTCGAGTAATACTTCAAGTTTTCTCACCCATTCCCCCCGAGACACTCTCTCTTCCTCACGCACTCCATCTTTTTCTTCTTCTCTTTTCTTTTTCCAGTAAGTTACGTATAAACAAGTTATAGTATCAATAAAACACGTTTACTCACTCGATCTAAAACTCGAAGCAATCACCTGGATAGCTCGAGCAACGACTCGAAACACTCATCCATCAACGACGCTGACACCTAAACCACGCCGTACACGTTCACGGCGACATGCCTTAGCTCTGGCGAACCCCACGACCATCAGCAAGTCACAAATCATCCATAAACTCGAAAACCAAATTCGATTCGCCTCCAAACATTTGAAATCAAAAAAAGACAGTTCGATCGAAAAACTGCAAACACCACCCACTAACTAAAGCACCTCGCCACCATCGCACAGACCACCGAAGATGCTCAGAATTCATCCACACCACG
Organism: Allium cepa; assembly: GCA_030765085.1. NCBI lineage: Eukaryota > Viridiplantae > Streptophyta > Magnoliopsida > Asparagales > Amaryllidaceae > Allium > Allium cepa. The sequence continues at coordinate 364,870,527 of CM060942.1, forward strand.
ACAACACATTAAACAACCATCCTCCAAATCTCGCAAAGCTCGATCACGTAGAGAAGACAAACTCGCCTCGATTCTTAACCCCAACAAAAACAAACCTTAACCCTAAAATGATCTCGACCCATCAATATATGCAATGGAAAAATTATCTGATAATTTTCTCAAAATCAATGATGTTTATACTTGCTTCAATCCAAATTTCAACATTAAAAATTGAATCGACTGTCAGAAAATGGGAAAAATGCAAAATTTGTTCAAATACAAACTGCTCTTGGAATACTAATATGAAAATCTTCATTTTTGTTTTAAAATTCATGATTTGCAGTAAGGATTCAAACTATGAACTTGAATTAACTTTTTATAACAAATGAGTTTACCAAATTATTACTTGATTACCTGTAAACAAGGTTTCTAGTAGTAATATTTCACTAACATGTTTTAATCAGCTTTGAAAAATCTTATTTAATGTTTAAACATCTTGTTTGATTGAAAACTGAAAGTTTTACAATGATTTGATGAGAATAAATTTGAGTTTGAAAAAAAATATTCACCCTGTAACATTAAACAGATATGTATAGAGCAACACAGAATAATAATCAAGCTAAAGCATATGCAATACCATATAATCAATAAATCATCTTTATTGTTTTAATTTAAACTTAAAGCTTTTATGTTGATGTTTACTCACCTTGTTTCAGAAGAAAGAACAGAGCTTTTATGTTGAAAACTGCAGTTATTTTTTTTCTTTCTTCCTTTAATCTTTTTCCTGTTTTGTTGAATTGAATGGATTGTTTAAGTTTATGAGATGATATTATTTCAGGCTTACTCAGTTTGGAATGGACGAACTGAAATCAAGATGGGCTGGTATGTATGAAGTTACAGGTTGATTTTTTTTTTTGAACAGGGTGATTATATTGTCTGTACAATATAAGTCAGAGATTTTTTTATATTTGGAGGCTGATGAATCTAATTTGTGTGCTAAGCATTAATTACCGTTTTCTTATTTCCCAAGCCTTCATAGATATTCATATTATCTTCTTTTACAAGCCTATAGATATATATATATATATATTGATTTTTAACTTTAATACTTACTGTCTTATTTTACATTTGCGTTTCTGTATGTATATATAGATATTTAGCTTTTAAAGAAATTGTTTTTAAAACTTAATTATACTTTAATAAAATAAAAACACATATGATATATTATAAAATATAGAATTTAACTTTAAACATCCTTTGAAAATTATTTTATATCAAGTTCAAAATATAATTTCAGAAAGGTTCATTTGTATAAATAAAGGCACATCTAATTTAATCACATCCAAAATCCAAATACAAATTTATTTTCTAAGATATTTAAATTCACATCCCGATTTCAATTTCTGTTTTCAATCTATTTTATATACATATTTATTTTCAAGTATCCAAATTAATTCTCAATTAATTCATAATTTAACTAGAATTTTATATTAATTACCAATTAATTTCACCATTTTTATTCAAAAATTAAATTAATTATCAATTTAAACTTAGTTAAAATCTGGGATCATTACAGCTTACCTCGTTTGAGATTCGTTGTTTGGATCGATCGGTTGGCGAATTTGTAATTTATCCCATGTGTTGTCCTGTTCTCTTTAGCTTTGAAAGGTGAGCAATCAATCATGATTTACATTCTTATATATATTAAATTTGATTTCAACTGAAACGGCAATTGAAATATCTGCTGCTAGTTATTTACATTGTTATATATATGCCATTATATGCTATTTGTTCACCTGTGACATCTGACACCTTAATCTGTTATTTACATTGATGATATATGCCCATTATATTATTATCATATCTATTATCAATATGCAAGTTTCATGTGAGTATAGAATTCATGTGACGACCCAGAATTTTTGAGCCTTTAAAATCGGAAAGTATAATTGATTTTAAATATTCAAAAGTTAGTTTGTAACTTAAATTTCAAATATCACCATTATTTGGAAATTTAATTATTGAATTTAATTATTGGAAATAGGGTAAGATGTTGAATCTGGAATTTCAAGCCTGTATAAATATAACTTAAAGGCTTGTAAAATTAAATTGATAGTACTGAGGATAATAGAAGCTGTAAAATTGAAATTAATAGTGGTTTGTTCAGTTTTAAAATTTTATAGTTTAAACTGAATTTAAAAATAGCCTTTCGAGGGACAGTCTCAGAATTCGACGAAACCAGTTCCATTGGATCCGTAATATTATATTATTATCAGATCTCAATTTTCGCAGTGTTTGGGTTTACCGTTTGGTCGTACAATCCGTAAATGCATAGAAGAATCTAATTTAATTCAATTAAAATAGTTAAGTCTTCTCTTGTACGCCACCTTCCTGTCTTTTAATCACATACTTTCCAAATTCGAGTCGTTCGATCAACAACCTCTTCCTTTAACATAAAAAAATAAAAAAATAAAAATGGCGAACGAAAAGGGGGGCCGACGATATCGATCGAGGTCGAGAAAGCATGGGAGGTCACGTTCGATTTTTGAGAGGAATTTCACGCGTGGTAGGAGATGACGGCTGCGAGGATTCCTGCTCGAAGGGTTTTGGGTTTTGCCATGCTGTTCTAGAGCTAGGTGCTCGAGATTCTGGTGCTCGAGCACGTGGGAGGCAGCGACTATTTGTGAAGGCAACAATAATCGCGATCTGGTTGGGATTTTCGCGAGCTTGAGCGGGCTGACGTCGAGATAGTTGGCGAGCTAGGGTTTCGGCAGCATGGGGTTCGTGGTCATAATGGCGGCGCGGAGCAAGGCTTGGGGTTACCACGAGGTCGTGCTCGTCCTGCAGTTATAGTCCCGTTCGAGGTATTCTCATTGTCTTACTTCATTTTCAATTTAACTTAATCTAAATTTACCTGGAATTAGAGAAATGTTGTAACAAGTATAAACAAACTGTTTTAGTTTAATATCGAAGATTTGAAACATATATATAGCTCTGCACTTATTTTTCAGTAGGGTATAACTGTATTTTTGTTAATTGATTTTTTTTTTATATGTAGTTGTTTTTGTGCATCAATTTAGATATAATAATAATGATAAATATTGTATGGTATACTGTAATAAGCTAATTTCATCATAATATATGTAAAAAGAAAATTGTGTTTATATTAGACTTTGTATAGATATATAAGATTCAAAACAGAAATATATATATGTATATATAAGATTTTGAAATATAAAGGTTATATTTTATTACATAAGCAATTTGAGAAAATATACATATATATATAATAAAATAGATATACATACACATTTCTAAATTTACCAGTTATTTTAAAATAGTGTATTATGAAGATGAATTTGTTTAACAAACTTCTTTAATTATTTCTAGTCGCTAAAAACATTTATAGAAAGGAAATTGGTAAAAACTAAATTATTAACTTAAAATTAAATAAATGAATAGGAATTAATTTTTCAATTAGCTAAAGTATTACTAAATCGTATAATTATTTATTCAAGGTTTGAAATCTGAAAGAAATAATCTAGTCTGGAGTGGATTGCAAATTTAACGTCAAAGGTGAGTTAATCTCACTCAGCTAAATTTAAATTTAAATTTAAATAGTTAAATTTAAAATATTTGGTTGATTGATTGATTAGATTGGATGTGCAATATTATATATAGTAGTATATAGTATATATTGGAATGTTTGATTTTCCGCATTAAATAGCGGATGATTTTATATTTAAAACACATATACCGTGGTATTCCACCTCGAAGTGGAATTGGTATTTTATGTTGTGCTAACGTCTGTGGATGCAGGGAAACATGTTGGAGGGATCCAACTGGATTCCTCAGCATTCATTTAAATTATTTAATATTCATTGTTGTGATTATTTTGATATGCTATGATGAATTATATTGGAATGTTGAGTGCTACGGTTTGCTGGAATTTATTTCGACAAGCTGAGTTATCCAAATATATAGAATTGGATTTTTGAAAATAAAAGGAAGAGAATTTTTAAGTGGAATAATAGAGAATTTAAATAAATTTAAATGAACTGGACAAGAATAAAGTGATTTTAAAATTCTAATAAATAAATTCCGTATATGAAAAGGGAATTTTGAATAAAAAGAAAGTTAATGAATTTTAAACTTCATTGTTATTATTTAAAAGAACAAAGCTTTTATTTTGAATTTAATATTTAAATTTTGAAAAGAATAAAGAAGAAATTGGGAAAATCTGAAATTTGTATATTTCTGTTAAAAGATTTAAAATTAAATGGAAAATAATAATAATAAAAATAAAGTCCATAATTAACGAATTTTGAAATGAATTGAGTAAGTAAAGAAATTTATTTCAAATGGAATAAATTGGAAATCAATTTGGAAAATTGATTTAAGTAATTGAAATTGGAAATTCTCCCTGGATAACCAAGTACGTTTTCAAAGTAAATTTTTAAATATAAATTAAAAGTTTTAAAGTGGTTCAAAAAGCAAGTTTTGGAAAAAAATTATTATTTCTAAATATTTAAATTCTGAAGTAAGTATTTTCTTTTAATCTATTATAGTAGTAATTATTTAAAAGTGACGTAGTATTTGTTTTAAGGAGAAAATCTAGTTTTATATTTTATAAAAGTAACCTCATTTTTAAATATTCCTAAGGTATATATTTTTAATAAAATATTGAAGTAATTTTTAACTTAAATATTTTAAAGTATATTCTCTAATAAAGTGTTTTTAAAACTATTCTAAAATCTAAGTGTTTGTCCTTGGTGATTTCAGTGGAGATAGAAAATATTTGGGAAAGCTTATTCAGAAAATGAAATACGATTTGAAATTGTTTTCAAAGGGTTGAAAATGGAAATATATCTTGCGAAGATAATTTGAGATAAATGAATAATTTGGAAAATTATTTATTGTTTGATGGTTGTTTAGGAATGTTAATTTATAGTTAAATAACCGACTATCAATATTAGATAAACGCGTCGATCATTTTGAAGACACCGGGATCAGATTAATTTCTCGAAAACCACTTCGATCCGGTTTGCACGTTCTCGTGGGAAAACGAGTTTGGATTCGAAGATGGAGCAGTGAAGTGCAAGGGCTAGTCCCTACTAATCCTGAGGATATTTCCAAAATGGATGTAGTAGGAGTAGTGCCTTCGGTTCCGTTCGAACCCGGGACGGACTTGTATGGATGAATGCTTTCCGAACATCATCAGGTGGATGATGAGCATTCTAAGTGAACGATCTAAAAGGTAACGCTTAGCAGTGTAACGACCCATATTTTACGTGTCGATATACCATAGAATTCTAGGTCGTCAGTGTTGATAAGTCGTCCATAACCTAAGTCGTAGGGAAAGATAACCCATATGTTGTTTGAGTCGCACGGAAGTTAGGTTGAAAAGTTAACTCGAGTTAGTATTAAAACGAGTTAATGAGTTAGTGTCTTTGCAAGTTACGGGTTAGTGTTTAGATAGCGACTTAGGGGATGGACGAGTTAGTGGTTATCGAGTTAGTGGGGTTGGCGACCTAGGGGGTTAGGTCGTTTGGAGGTTAGGTCGTGAGTAGGGGTAAGCGACCTAAGGGTTAGCAAGTTGTATGACCTTAGGAGCTAACGAGTTTAGGGTTACGAGTTAACTCGTATGGAACGACCTAACGAGTTAGTAAGAACAGTGGGTTAGCGACTTAGTGATAAGTCGCTCGAGCGACTTAGTGGTAGTAGCTGGTGTTTATAACTCGCAAGGTCTTGTGAGCTAGGTCGTATGAGTCGTAGCATGATAAGTCGGCAGCGACTTAAGTTAGGTCGGGGAAGATTTTAAGTCGGCACTAGGCTAAGCCGCGTGGGATGTTAAGGTGTTAGGTCGTGAAGGGGCTTAAGTCGCTAGGCCGCATGCAGTTAAGTCGGTAGGTCGCTAGGTTGTTGAGGCGGGTTGTTTTAGGTCGCAGGATGTTGATGAGTCGTGGACGACTCATGGATAGGTCGTGACCGACCTAAGGGGCGACGACCTAAGGGTGATTCAGCCTATAAATAGAGGGCTTTGGCACACTTTTTGGCACCGGTTTTTGAAGCGACGAAGTGCTGCCATTTTGGGAACTCGACTACAACATTTCTTCATCTTCTTTTCTCCATTCCAATCTAGTTCTAACATCCATCCAAGATCGAAGATCGAGATCGAAGATTCAAGGGCCAAAGTTGAAGATCTTCATCCAACGAAGCTAGATTTCATCGTTTCTAGGGGGATCTCGACGAATCAAGTTTGGATCTCCGCTGTCCAGATCTGAAGTGGGTTTCTTTTGGAGTGTTTGGGTGATTCGGTGAGTGGTAGTTATCTCTCACGCGGACCCAAAGGAGTGTATTGGATTGGTGGTTTGTTGGAGTGTTGTAGATAGTGATTTTATGCATATTTCTTAGATCCAAGTGTAGATCCATTACTTATGAAGATGTTTACTTTTGCAAGCTCATTCATCTAGTTGTAGAGACAAAACCCATAATTCATGTATGTTAGATCTATGCTCATTTATTTACGAAATTGCCATTTTAGTTATAAATGCCTATTTAGATCTTGATTGACTATTTATTTGTTTGGATTAATGTTTGCCTTGTTTGATTGATATAAATGAGTTATCTAGTTGATAGATTTGGACAAGTATGGTCAAAGACGATTCAAAAGCTACGGAAGAGGCTCTTGAATGGTGAAAGTTGCTTAAGACATATGTAGCGGATGTTGAAGCTCATATGTATGGATTGGATGATGTTGAGATGGAACTTTGCCATGATGCGATGAGGCAAACCATGTTGTTGAGTTGAGACTTTGCTATGGTGTGATAAAGCGAAGTATGATGTGATGAAGACTTGGCGTAATCCAGGCAGGGATCATTCCAAGCATGTTGATAACTCGAGGGATGGTTCGAGTTGGTTGATAATGGATTGTTCGAGAGGTAGCTTGAGCTAGTATGAGAATAGTCGTCGAGGAGGATGACTAGGAGGCTTAGATCTCATCGTTGTTGAAGGTTCTAGCATGCTCAAAAGCAAGAGTACATGGGGCGCCCATAACGACTACAGGTAGGTAGTCGGGACACCCAAAAGACTACAGGTAGGTAGTTGAGTACTCTGGGCAGAGTAGGTAAGTCCTAGGCACGGGTCACGATGATGTGCGGAGCTATGTCTAGAACCGGGGTTACCATTAGCCCTTGACAGGTGGTCATTCAACTAACGGTGAAATCAAAGCAATGATAACAGTGATAGCCAGAGTCATGGATGTTTGGACGTTTGGTTGTATCATCATTCGGCCTCAAGAGCGGTGTTTTCTGGGTGCTTATCTGATCTTGGTTTAGGCCTTGGGGGTTTGTATTTGGAAAACATCGTCCTTGACTCGAGTGGTTATTGCTTTACCTTAATTATCTGCTATGTTATGCTTGCTTCTCCTTAGTGTGTGTCTGGGGGCTATCACTGTAGAGAGAGGTGGAGTGGGATGGTTTGGTTCCTATTCCTTTTATCCCTTATGCTCTTTTGGTATGTTTGGTAGTTGATTTACTGCTCACTAAGACTTTGTCTGACTCAAGGTTTTATGTCTCCTCTTATTACCTTGGGCTGTTCATCCATGTTGGGATGGGCAGACTAGGTAGCAGGTGACAGGTGCTGTTCTTCAAGATCTACGCTGTTGGTGATGAAGACGAGCAGGAGGCTTTTGCATATTATCTCCTATATGTACTGGGTACCCGCTGCTGTATTTGATTGAGTGTTATGTAGTGAGGCTTTGATGTATGGATGATTCACATGTTTGTATAAAACTATTATGATGCTTATATGATGATTTTCTGTTATGAAGCTTCACTATATATTTCTCTATTGTATTTTATCCACGCGCTGTGAGTTATACGATGGAGCTTCTGTTTTATTTTACCCTGACTATCGTCCATGGCTGCCTGGCATACCTTTCAGCGCTCTTTTCTCTTGTTTTGGTGCTCGAGTCATGGGCGGTCATCACATTTGGTATCAGAGCCTTGGTTAATCGATTTTAGCCAACGCTCGCTGACGTAACTACGTATGAGAGACGTAATTGTATTTTGATGGATGATTACTATATATAATATAGTAGTTTAGAAGGATTTGAACTCCTTATGCAGTTATTTCTCAAAGGTGTTCTAATCATTTCTTTTTCTAGATACTAAAAATGAGTCGAAGAGGGAGACCAGCTGCAAGGGAAGGCCGTGCTACTGAAGGAGCTGTTGATTATGAAACTATGTTCGAAGCGATGATGACTTCGATCATGAGGAGGATACCAGCTTCAGGATCATCAGTAGATGTGGGAGTTCAAGTTCAAGCCCCAAGATCGGTGGATTTTGCTAAGCTTTGCAAGGACTATACTTCTCTCGGAGGAAAAGCTTTCTTGGGGATAGAGTCGACCATTGAAGTGCAAAGATGGATAGATGCATGTCGAAGGATCTTTGGTGACTTAGGAATTGAGGATGCAACTAAGAGGAAGCTTGCATCGAGACAGCTTTAGGGAAGAGCTGCTGATTTGTGGAATTCTATTACCATCGATACTCCAGAAGAAGAGATTACTTGGGAGCAATTCCAAGTTAGATTTGAAGCTAAGTTCATCTCTACGGCTCAGAAGTCTGTTTTGTTCAAGAGGTTTGTAGAGCTCAAGCAAGGTGGGAGGTCCGTTCTTGAGTATGTCTTTGAGTTTGAAGCTTTGTCTAAGTATGCCAGATCATATATTGATTCTCCCTATCAGAAGAATGAAAAGTTTGTGACTGGTCTGGATTCTTATCTCGGGAGGAAGTTAGTGGATCATTTGGATGATCCGTTTGAGAAGCTTGTGGAGAAAGCTCTCAGGCACGAGAGTTTGTTTCCTAAGGAAGTATCTGTTGTTGCTGTAACCAAGGAAGGATCTAAACCACAGCAGAATGGGAACAGGAAGAGGAAGCAGCAGCAGCAGCATCAGAGGGGTAAGGATGGTCCGAAGAGGCTAAAGGGCGAAGTGACCTGCTACAACTGCCAGCAGAAGGGCCATCTCTCTAGAGATTGTAAGAATCCCAAGGTGCCGGGAAAGTGTTATAACTGTGATAAGCTGGGACATATCAAGAAGGATTGCCCAGAACCAAGGAAAGACAAGCAGATTGTGAAAGCTTATGCTTTGGGGGCTATTCCATCGTCTTCGAAAGCTCCTACTGCTGAAGAGAAGGGGAAGAGTGTGGTGGTTCAAGGTACTCTTTCCATTTGTGGTGTTCCAGTTAGAGTGTTGTTTGATACTGGAGCGTCGCATTCTTTTGTTTGTGAGGATTTGGTAAGCCGGTTGGGTTTGAAACCGGATATTGTTGATAGGCCATTGGTTGTGACTAATCCAGTTGGGGGTTCGTCATGTTTGTGTATGATATGTCATGGTCTAGTTGTGTCGAGTCATGATTGCTCGTTTGTTTGTGATTGTTTTGTTCTGAACTTTGCGGGGTTCGGAATTATTTTGGGTATGGACTGGCTTAGGAAGTATGCGGCAAGGATTGATTGTGAGAGGCTGGAGGTGACAGTCGGGAATGTGGAAGGGCGAAAGGTTGTGATACAATGTAAGCATGAAGAAGGCGTCTTCATGAGCTTCATGTATTCGCTGGTTGTTCCACGGGATGGACTGTCATCGGTGCCTACTGTAAATGAATTTGAGGACGTCTTTGACGAAGTCAAAGGGTTACCGCCGCATAGGGAGATCGAGTTTCGTATCGATCTAGTTGAGGGAGCCAGACCTGTTGTGATGCCTCTTAGGCGGATGGCGCCTAGGGAGCAGCAAGAGTTGAAGGTGCAAGTTGATGACCTTTTGCAGAAAGGATTCATTCGGCGTAGTGTGTCCGAATGGGGTGCACCAGTTGTGTTCGCAACCAAAGCGGATGGATCGTTGAGGTTGTGTGTCGATTATCGTGAGCTGAATAAGGTGACTAAGAAGAACAAGTATCCATTGCCGAGAATAGATGACTTGTTTGATCAGCTTCACGAGGCTAAGGTGTTTTCTCAGATGGATTTGGCAACGGGATTTCACCAGTTGAGAGTGGCTAAGGATAGTGTTCCGAAGACTGCTTTTAGGACACCATCCGGTTTTTACGAGTGGCTGGTAATGCCGTTTGGATTGACTAACGCACCAGCATATTTTGTGGATCTTATGAATAGAGTGTTCAGAGATCGGTTGAACAAGTTTGTACTTGTGTTCGTGGATGATACTTTGGTTTACTCCAGAACTGAAGAAGAGCACAAGATGCACTTGAGGATTGTTTTGGAAATCCTGCGGAAACATCAGCTGAAGGCTAAATTTTCGAAGTGTCACTTCTGGAAGAGTGAAGTGAGGTTCTTAGGTCATGTTATTTCTGGAAATGGAATAGCGGTTGATCCCGCTAAGGTGGCAGCGATCCAGGATTGGGTTAGACCTAAGAATGCATCTGATGTGAGAAGTTTTCTTGGATTAGCAGGATATTATCGACGATTTATCAAAGACTTTTCCAAGATAGCTGCACCGTTGACAGGATTGACGAAAAAGAACCAGGTGTTCAGATGGGATGATAAGTGTGAGCAAGCTTTCGTAATCCTGAAAGAGCGACTGACGAGTGCTCCTGTTTTGACTATTCCAAGTGGGAATGATGAGATGGTGGTTTACACCGATGCATGTGGTACTGGACTTGGAGCAGTGCTGATGCAGAAGGATAAAGTTGTTGCGTATGCAAGTCGACAACTGAAGTCACATGAAAGGAATTATCCGACTCATGATTTGGAGTTAGCGGCGATTGTGTTTGCTTTGAAGATATGGAGACATTACCTATTGGGGGTTCGATTCGAGTTGTTTACGGATCATAAGTCGTTGAAGTATCTTTTCTCCCAAAAGGATTTGAATCTTCGACAGCAAAGGTGGTTAGAGTTTTTGGCATCGTATGACTTTGGTATAGCCTATACTCCGGGAAAAGGTAACGCAGTGGCAGATGCGTTAAGTCGAAGACATGCAGGTTTGGGAGCCATGTTTTCAGAATGGAAGAATCTTGAGTATTTGGCTGGATTTGACTTCAGGCCTAGATGTGAATTGGAACCTGAGATGTTGGCAAACTTATCGATAAGACCTACTCTTATGGAGAGAATTGGCGAGAGCCAAAAGCGAGATGATAAGCTTGTCAGGATTATCCGAGAATTGGAATCTGGATTGGAACCAGAGAAGGTTAAAGAATTTGAAGTCGATCGAGATGGTTGGCTTCGGAAACAAGGACGATTAGTTGTTCCCGATATTGATGGATTGAGAGATGAAGTTCTGAGGGAAAGTCATCACTCGAAGTTGACGATTCATCCAGGTGGAAATAAGATGTATCGGGATATGAAGAGAACTTACTACTGGGAAGGTATGAAGAAAGATGTTGGAAGTTTTATTTCCAAGTGTATGAACTGCCAGTTGGTGAAAGCTGAGCAGAGGAAGCCCAGTGGATTACTTCAGCCATTAGAGGTTCCTACATGGAAGTGGGAGCAAGTGTCGATGGATTTTATCGATGGTCTACCTAGAACCAGGGCAGGGAATGAAGGGATTTGGGTCATAGTAGATCGGTTGACCAAGAGTGCAAGGTTCATTCCTGTTCGATCGACTAGGACTGCATCGAAGTTGGATGAGCTTTATGTTAAGTGGATAGTTCGATTCCATGGTGTTCCGAAGAGTATAGTGAGCGATCGAGACCCATTGTTCACTAGTGGATTTTGGAAGAGCTTCCAGGAAGTTTTGGGAACCGAGTTGTGTTTGAGTACAGCTTATCACCCTTAAACAGATGGTCAGACCGAGAGAGTCAACCGAGTTTTGGAAGGTCTCTTGAGAGCATGTGTTTTGGACTTCGGAGGATCATGGGAAGATCACCTTCATTTGGTGGAATTTGCATATAACAACAGTTATCAGTCGAGTATTGGTATGGCACCATATGAGGCACTATATGGAAGACCGTGTAACTCTCCGACATGTTGGTTGGAAACTGGAGAAAAGTTGATACTTGGGCCAGAGATGATTCGACAGACTTCGGATTGTATAGAGATCGTTCGGCAACGAATGAAGGCAGCCCAAGATCGTCAGAAAAGTTATGCAGATAATCGTCGTAAGGATTTGGAGTTCGACGTAGGCGATATGGTTTTTGTAAAGATTTCTCCATTAAAGAATATTATAAGATTTGGGAAGAAAGGGAAGTTAACTCCGAGATTTGTTGGACCATTCCCGATTATCGAGCGAATTGGAAAGCTCGCGTATAGATTGGAGTTACCAGGGAAGATGGCGGGTGTGCACAATGTTTTTCACGTATCGTGTCTACGGAAGTGTGTGCATGACCCAAGTACTGTGGTTTCTGCTGATAGCTGTGAAGATTTGGAGGTTGATCCAGAGGTTAGAAGACCTCGTAAGCCGCTTCGTGTTATTGGAACTGACACGAAACAGCTTAGGAGAAAGACGATTACGTTGCTCAAGGTACAATGGAGTGATGATGTTAACGACTGTACGTGGGAGGAGGAAGAGAGGATGAAGGCAGCTCATCCTGGACTCTTCGAGGTATGGCCCTAAGGTGTCGTGGCATCTCATGAATTTGTAACTTGATTTCTTCTTAGAATTCTGCATGCTAGGCTAGAGTTGGATGCATGGTTTGTTGATTGCTATGGATGGTAGGCATGCAGATTATCTTTGATTGTTGTTGTCTGCTTGGAATTTCGGGAGCGAAATTCCTAAGGGGGAGAGAATGTAACGACACATATTTTACGTGTAGATATACCATAGAATTCTAGGTCGTCAGTGTTGATAAGTCGTCCATAACCTAAGTCGTAGGGAAAGATAACCCGTATGTTGTTTGAGTCGCAAGGAAGTTAGGTTGAAAAGTTAACTCGAGTTAGTATTAAAACGAGTTAACGAGTTAGTGTCTTTGCGAGTTACGGGTTAGTGTTTAGATAGCGACTTAGGGGATGGACGAGTTAGTGGTAATCGAGTTAGTGGGGTTGGCGACCTAGGGGGTTAGGTCGTTTGGAGGTTAGGTCGTGAGTAGGGGTAAGCGACCTAAGGGTTAGCAAGTTGTATGACCTTAGGAGCTAACGAGTTTAGGGTTACGAGTTAACTCGTATGGAACGACCTAACGAGTTAGTAAGAACAGTGGGTTAGCGACTTAGTGATAAGTCGCTCGAGCGACTTAGTGGTAGTAGCTGGTGTTTATAACTCGCAAGGTCTTGTGAGCTAGGTCGTATGAGCCGTAGCATGATAAGTCGGCAGCGACTTAAGTTAGGTCGGGGAAGATTTTAAGTCCGCACTAGGCTAGGCCGCGTGGGATGTTAAGGTGTTAGGTCGTGAAGGGGCTTAAGTCGCTAGGCCGCATGCAGTTAAGTCGGTAGGTCGCTAGGTTGTTGAGGCGGGTTGTTTTAGGTCGCAGGATGTTGATGAGTCGTGGACGACTCATGGATAGGTCGTGACCGACCTAAGGGGCGACGACCTAAGGGTGATTCACCCTATAAATAGAGGGCTTTGGCACACTTTTTGGCACCGGTTTTTGAAGCGACGAAGTGCTGCCATTTTGGGAACTCGACTACAACATTTCTTCATCTTCTTTTCTCCATTCCAATCTAGTTCTAACATCCATCCAAGATCGAAGATCGAGATCGAAGATTCAAGGGCCAAAGTTGAAGATCTTCATCCAACGAAGCTAGATTTCATCGTTTCTAGCGGGATCTCGACGAATCAAGTTTGGATCTCCGCTGTCCAGATCTGAAGTGGGTTTCTTTTGGAGTGTTTGGGTGATTCGGTGAGTGGTAGTTATCTCTCACGCGGACCCAAAGGAGTGTATTGGATTGGTGGTTTGTTGGAGTGTTGTAGATAGTGATTTTATGCATATTTCCTTAGATCCAAGTGTAGATCCATTACTTATGAAGATGTTTACTTTTGCAAGCTCATTCATCTAGTTGTAGAGACAAAACCCATAATTCATGTATGTTAGATCTATGCTCATTTATTTACGAAATTGCCATTTTAGTTATAAATGCCTATTTAGATCTTGATTGACTATTTATTTGTTTGGATTAATGTTTGCCTTGTTTGATTGATATAAATGAGTTATCTAGTTGATAGATTTGGACAAGTATGGTCAAAGACGATTCAAAAGCTACGGAAGAGGCTCTTGAATGGTGAAAGTTGCTTAAGACATATGTAGCGGATGTTGAAGCTCATATGTATGGATTGGATGATGTTGAGATGGAACTTTGCCATGATGCGATGAGGCAAACCATGTTGTTGAGTTGAGACTTTGCTATGGTGTGATAAAGCGAAGTATGATGTGATGAAGACTTGGCGTAATCCAGGCAGGGATCATTCCAAGCATGTTGATAACTCGAGGGATGGTTCGAGTTGGTTGATAATGGATTGTTCGAGAGGTAGCTTGAGCTAGTATGAGAATAGTCGTCGAGGAGGATGACTAGGAGGCTTAGATCTCATCGTTGTTGAAGGTTCTAGCATGCTCAAAAGCAAGAGTACATGGGGCGCCCATAACGACTACAGGTAGGTAGTCGGGACACCCAAAAGACTACAGGTAGGTAGTTGAGTACTCTGGGCAGAGTAGGTAAGTCCTAGGCACGGGTCACGATGGCGTGCGGAGCTATGTCTAGAACCGGGGTTACCATTAGCCCTTGACAGGTGGTCATTCAACTAACGGTGAAATCAAAGCAATGATAACAGTGATAGCCAGAGTCATGGATGTTTGGACGTTTGGTTGTATCATCATTCGGCCTCAAGAGCGGTGTTTTCTGGGTGCTTATCTGATCTTGGTTTAGGCCTTGGGGGTTTGTATTTGGAAAACATCGTCCTTGACTCGAGTGGTTATTGCTTTACCTTAATTATCTGCTATGTTATGCTTGCTTCTCCTTAGTGTGTGTCTGGGGGCTATCACTGTAGAGAGAGGTGGAGTGGGATGGTTTGGTTCCTATTCCTTTTATCCCTTATGCTCTTTTGGTATGTTTGATAGTTGATTTACTGCTCACTAAGACTTTGTCTGACTCAAGGTTTTATGTCTCCTCTTATTACCTTGGGCTGTTCATCCATGTTGGGATGGGCAGACTAGGTAGCAGGTGACAGGTGCTGTTCTTCGAGATCTACGCTGTTGGTGACGAAGACGAGCAGGAGGCTTTTGCATATTATCTCCTATATGTACTGGGTACCCGCTGCTGTATTTGATTGAGTGTTATGTAGTGAGGCTTTGATGTATGGATGATTCACATGTTTGTATAAAACTATTATGATGCTTATATGATGATTTTCTGTTATGAAGCTTCACTATATATTTCTCTATTGTATTTTATCCATGCGCTGTGAGTTATACGATGGAGCTTCTATTTTATTTTACCCTGACTATCGTCCATGGCTGCCTGGCATACCTTTCAGCGCTCCTTTCTCTTGTTTTGGTGCTGGAGTCATGGGCGGTCGTCACAAGCAGCCTCAAGCCTCATCAACCGGGAATGACTAAAAATCAGGGGTTATGCAGCAAGGCTAGGTGGGTAGCACCCATTCAGGGTGAGGTCATCCATGTCTAGATGTCCCTTTTATTTCGGCTTAGTGGTGCGGTTGTTGATCCCAACCGTAGGGTGATCTCACTTGGGATTATCCAGTAAGGGGTAGTCACGGTCTTATGTTGCAGAAGAGTTAGGGTGGCTCCTCGGTACTGTGATCTAGGCCACGTACTGTGACAGGTGGTACCCCAGTGCCTAGTCATTAGTTGGAAATCCATTCTCCCTACGCGCCTTTTACGAGTTTTTTTGTACTACCCACTCTGTGACTAGTAGCTAGAATTTAATAATGTAACAATTTCGGTTATTTTATAAGTATTTGTATATAGAACCTATTATAATATCAGGGGATTTTAATAAAAAGTGTTTTTGCTATCGTAAGGTAAAAACCCGACAAGTTTATTTGTGGCGTGGTCTTACGAGATGCTTTTGTTTTCAAAAGGATTTTTGAAACTTTAATAATCAATTTGAGTGTGATTTATCACGCTGGTATTCCAGACTGACTCGGGTGTTATTTAACTATAATGCTCAGGTCAGACCGAGTATTATAGGATACAGGACATGATATTATTATTAGTCAAAAATGCTTGATACGTGAAAACCTGTCATCTGCTTATGGTGGCGCCCCACTGTTTGGATGGTAGCTATAGTAGGCATACAATAATGGTTGTATGCTGGCTAAGATTATTATTATACTTTCGAAATGTTTTCCACTATTCACTAATAATAATATCAAAATGGTTTTCGCGTATCAAGAATTTTTTACTATCATAAGGACAAATCTCCTCCAATTCCGCGTTTACATGGTGTGTGTGGCGGGAGGCCTTGTGGTAGTTTCAATTTCCAAAAAGCATGGCGGTTTTCAAATTTAAATCTTTTGATTGTTTTTAAAAGACCAAATGGCTTTGTTTGCTCACACCAGTCCCATGACTGATTCGGAGTTTATTGTTCCTTTCCTAAACTCTGGGTGCCTACAATTTTCCACACGGGCAGTCTAGAGTTTGGTTTTTCAGATAGTCGGGTTTAGTAGATTATTTGGAGCTAGTTCGGTCCTCAAACGACTGACCTTGCTTGCTTAGATTTGTGCAACCTTGTTGGTGGATCTAGTTTGAATTTTTGTATTGGAGTTGCAGTATTGGATTTTGTTAAATACTCATCTCATATTGTATCGTGTTCCGCTTTATTTTGTGTTGTATATTCTCTGATATAGATGATTATCATTGTATCAAACTGATGTATTGGACATTGTATTCATGTTGTATCAGTGATATCATCTTTTATTTCTGCTGTGTTATTTATCATTTAATGTTATTGCAAGCTCCGGCGATACAAACTTGATGTTGTTTGTCGGACATCGAGTTCGGGTCGTCACACAAATTAACTCAAATTAATTTCAGTTTAAATCTGAAATTCCCAAGTTTTCAAACTTATTATTCCATAACTATTTTTATAAGATTCCAGAGTCTTTTCAACCTTTCAAAACCATTTTTGAAATCAATTCATATTATCTTTTGAATTTCCAAAACCAAACCCAGTTTTCCAAACAACTTTCATTTAAAATCATATGGCAGCAATTCCTCTTTTGGAAACTTGAAAATAAACACCGATGATGCTGCAGTCATCACCGAAATTATTTTCCAGCGACAGAAAAGAGTTTAGGGCTTTCATCCCCTCAAAACACTTTTCCAAAACCTTTGAAACCATCTTCAAAATAAAAAGGGATTTAAACTTCCCAAACCTCCAAAATTTTCAAATTCTTATCAAAACATTTCTCTGGAATTCCATTTCAAATTATAAATCACATTTACAATTTACATTCTCAAATTCCATTTGTATGTGAATTTATTTCTTAATTTTGGAGTTACGATTTCAATTTCCTATTCAAATGATAATAATATTATAACTTCCTAACAATCAAGCAACCATATACTATAATAATTTACAAAGATTATTTCCTTTATCTACGAAAATAGTTTGGGTAAAATTATTTCATTCACCCTATTTTAAAACAATATCGTGTCGAATTATTCTGTACGAGTGTTTAGAGATCCCTATCGGTAGAGTTGTACAGACTATATCGACCAGAATGCATATACCACTCAACAAACCAATCATCATAATATAAAACAATTTATGTACACTAACAAATACGCGCTCATATCTATTAATACACTCAAACTCATTTTGGAGTACTATTGACTCTATCTCTAATGAGTAACACTCAACAGAGCCAAGGTTATCGCTTAACCAAATGCTATGATACAAAATGTGAAGGCCCGCAAATCCGTACCCCTTTTGAGCTGGCAAAATCCCACAAAGAAAATAAAAAGAAATCCGCTCTTTTGGAAAATGAAACTACAATAAGGCCTCCCGCCGCACACACAATGCAAACGCAGAATTAGAAGAGATTTCTCCTTATGATAGTCAAACATGCTTAATAAGCAAAATCATTTCGATATTATTATTAGTGCATAGCGCAGAAAACATTTCGAAAGTATAATATTAAACTTAGCCAGCATAGACATTCCGAACTATGCCTACTATAGCTACCATCTAAACAGTGGTGACCACCATAAGTAAATGGCAGGTTATGCAACTAAAACCGTACAAGGTGCGTATTGGAGTTTGGATTTCCAACAAATGGTCAGGCTAAGGAACTTCCTACTGCCACATGAGTACACCTCAGGAGGGACGTCCCGAGAACCTACCCGGATCTCTACCAACACAAGGCCGGGTTGCCTCTGTAACTAGGTAACTACTACTCGGGTATGCCATCCCCCAGTCGTTTGCGACCTTTATCCGAGAATCCTCAACCACAAAGCAACAACCACGAAGAGTAATAGATTTGAAGCAACCATATAGGTTAAGTATCTGGGCTCCATACTATGATACCACCCTTTTCCAAAAGGAAATGACATACCCTAAAGGGTGCGACCCTCATGACCTTGCTGTATTCTTCATGTTTCGACCATTTCCAGGGTGTGAGGTCCGATGAAGTCTCGTCCGCAAAGTTACACTTTTCACAAAGTCATGCTTTAATCAACAAATGATCAGCAACACTTCGTATGCCATATTACCAGTTTGGGAATATATCACTAGTAACCATCAACTACATAACCTCTGAGCTCGTACGTCTCAGAGAAGGGTGTTAAGCTAAGAGAATAAATTCTCCGCCACCAACAGAAAAGTATTTGATAGAAATCGGCTTTACATCTCAAAGTGTAACGTCGGACACACATCCATACAAGTCCGTTCCTAGATCGAACGGAACCGAAGGCACTTAAACAGAAGCCCTTGCAAATCCGAATATTCACTAATCATGTCCAGAATCCCCATCACAAAGGGTGATCAAATCTCTATATCGGAGCAACTCCGTGTAGAGACATTTGACGGGTAATCCTTTCGTTTTCGAGAATACCCGGTCTTCAACGCCATCTTCAAATGCAATCTCATTTCGTCGTATCGTTATTCGGAATGGGTTTTAAGACATAAGGTCCTCTCCCGGCTAATCCGAATAATGAGCGCTTATTTTTAAAAATAAGTGTTCAATCAGATTCAAACAAATCACAACAAATTTC
Source organism: Allium cepa (assembly GCA_030765085.1). Taxonomy (NCBI): domain Eukaryota; kingdom Viridiplantae; phylum Streptophyta; class Magnoliopsida; order Asparagales; family Amaryllidaceae; genus Allium; species Allium cepa. The sequence continues at coordinate 364,889,609 of CM060942.1, forward strand.
TACTTTGATCTTCTTAAACAAAGGATCCATCACAATCACAAAGGTTCGATGTGGGTTTCAGTTAAGCGTTTGGAATCCGACCCCCGGTCGCATCGAAATTCAAATGTCGTTTAGAGGCAAATATTGATAGTCGGTTATTTAACAATCAATAAATATCCATAACAATCACTAAGATATAAATAATTTCCCAATTATTATTTTCAAAATATATTCGCAAGATATATATTTTTAACACTTCAACCATTTGAAAACAAATTTCAAGTCACTTTTCACTCGCGGAATAAGATTCCCGATATTATTTGTTTCCACTGAAAGTCTGCCGTGTTCAAATACTTTAAAATACTTTAAATCAGTTATCCAAAATATATATACTTGGAAACATTTAGATAAAACTATTTTAAAAGATTTACAATACACCAAAACAGTGATTTTGCAACATTTTATATTTGCTAATCTCTAACACTTATAAATGTTACAGCCTACTAACAAAAAAAAGTGTTAGGATACCTGAAAAAGTGATGGGAAATATAAATAATGTTTTTATAGACTTTCCGACACATAATTATAATTTACAACACAAAAAAGTGTTAGAACAGCTGGTAAATTTGTAAATAACTCACTAAAAATTGGACCCTTATGTAATCTTCTGTATGTAGCATTTTCTAGCGCTTTCGCCTTCCATCACCACTATCAGCCGCATAATTTTTATTTAGATTATGGTTCCCCTTCGTGCATTCCATCGCCATTTTCTAACGCTTTCCATTCGCATTCCATCACCAGCATCGATAGATCAAAATTTTGGCCATCTAACATCGAGCGGCTTAAGACTAGGGTTCCCCTGTAGCGCGTCATCTCCAGTCGAGCCATCAAACATCGAGCGACTTAAGACTAGGGCTTCGAGACGGAAACGATGATGTCAGGTGATTGCAGGAATCGATGATGTCAAGGAATCGATAACGAAATGAGCTTTTAATCTTTAGGTCAATATATCAAGTTAATGAAAATTGATAATTTATTGCAATAATATTTTTATTTGTTTATCAGGAAATTGCACAGTTTTTGGCATTGAGAGTGCAAGATGTAGGTCGGTCTGCATATGCTAGAATCCCTTTCGCTGATGCTGCTCGTATTGCTGGTTATCCATCTTTGATTGGCGGCAAGATTGATGATGTCACTATTATTGTTTCTATAGTCCAGAAATTGATGACATGATATACTCCACTTATGTAAGTATTATAGTCATCTTACCTAATAAGTTCGGTTTTATGTTTAATTAAATCTGCATTTTTTATGTAGGCTGTGGTGATATTTTCGAAAATAGAAGTGAAATAGTACGGAATCAGAGAGCAAGCATTATAGTCCTCGTTGAAATAAGTTAAATAAGGCAAGAAGGTAAAAGAGAAGGATGTGAGCCCTGGAGTTTGCAAGTTAGCATTATAATTCACTTATTCTCATGTTGAAAGGTGTAGGTATGTGAATTTAAACGACCTTATGATTCTTGTCTGTCTATTGAAAGTGTCAAGCACATAGGAAAGCAAGCTTCGGGTGAACTTGAGTTTTAATCTATAAGTCTATGATTTAAGAGAAATGAAACTTAAGGATTGACAAACTTCTCATTTGCAAAAATCTTTTGCGTAAATGCAGTTTCATGTATGCAAGTTCATGCTTATCCCTGTACATAAAATGAGTCTTAAAATGCATGCAATATAAGTCAGATTTTGGAGTCAAAATCTTGAGTAATGTAGCCTTGACTACACAAGGTTCAAGTTCTGAGCAAATCTAAATTTCAAAAGTATGATTAGTTTCAATACAACTTTAATGTTTTAAAGTATAATTTTAGATATATGCAACTTCAACTCGGATATATCTCAATATAATTTTGCTTATACTGATTTTGATATAAGCCGATTTTGCACCTATTATGTATCAAATTTCTGCATAGAAAACAAGTTTCTTAATAAACTTCAGTTTTATACACTCATGCTTAGTCAGTTTGGGTTACATGAACTTTCAATTTCAAGATCTCAGGGCTCTTACATGGTTATTGGTTTCATACGAGCATCTATTTTCTAAAATACTAAGACGATATATTTTAATTCATTATCAATTGCAAATGGTAAGTTTTAAAAGAATTTATTTTTTATAATTAGTTCCACGTCTACGAATCTTAAGTATATTTAGTTTTAATTTCAATTATAGATTCAGTTTAACCTCATGTACCAAGGTTTCAAATTGTTTCTTACACAGACCATTTCAGAACATCAAGTCCCCTGGTATTCTGATTTTATATGTAAATTTAAAGTATGTTTTGCTTTGTAAAAGTAGAAAATTTTAAGTATACTCATGAGTTCCATATACCTAGGCTTATATAAAATGCGTACATCTTAATGTTAGATAAGTGAATACAAATCTTATCATCATAAGTTTGATCAGGTTCACTAGAATTTATAGTTTCCCGACTTTTGAATTTGCGGTAGTTAGATATACAGAACCCTAAATGCTTTTGATCTTAAAAAAAGTTAGATCCAAAAGAGAATATGAAGTTGCATGTATTTAAGTCTTAAGAATATTAGCTCTCAAATGTGAAAGTTTACTTGAAATTTTACAACAACGGAGTGTGCATATGAATTTGAAATATACAGTTTCCTAGTATGCATCACATATTGAATCTCTCGATTTTTAATGAGTCCAAAGCAGGTTCTTAAAGAAGAATATCTTCATAATTTTAAGCAGGTGGAGAGGAAGGCATATGGAGAACTAGACATATTGTTAAATCTTTAAAACGGTTATTGTATTATGTGTATAATCTATTTATTTGTTTATTGTCTCCATTGTGCACTGGTTTTAAATGAACGTATATAATCAGGAAAGATTCTAATAATAGCAACGCAGGAAGCATCACTTGGACACGATTTCATTTGTTTAATTCATCTGAATGGCTTCAAAAGGTAACTGGGTATCAAAAGAATGAGAATTTAGGCCACACTTGCGAATGCATGAGTATTATAATTGCGTTCTTTTAAACATTCATATGCACGGATTTGCACATGTATAATATTTATATTAAGCGTTGAAATGTGTATAACTTTCAGGCATATATGTGAGCGTAAGTAATGCAGTCTTCCGGCTATGACTGCAGTTTCTATAAAGTTATTTACTGAGAACATGCTCTAATTCATTTATTCTTAGAAAAACCCATTAACATGTACTATGTTTATACATAAAGAGCTTCAATCAAAGATTCTTAGTACACCTGATGGGCATATAAATGCCTGAAGGCCTAAATTAATGCCTAAAGGCCTAAATTAAAGAAAAATCAAGTTATGCTTGGAAAACAAGGAGAAGTACGTAATTGTTAGGCCAAGCATAACATAACTTCATTTTGTTGACCACTGTTTTCATGACCATAAACGGCAAGAACATTCCTATCCAAAGTTCAGACCTATGTATAAATTTCAAACATACATACATACTTCAAACATATCCAAACTTCAGACACATACAAAGGCGAAACACCTTATGCACTAAAATATCACAAACAACATGAAATTTGTTACCATAATGCTTTATTGTATTCCGTGATTGGTTAGTTACTGTCCTCCTAATTGTTATATTTTCTTGTGAGTAATTTACTTGGTTTTATAGACATATATTTTTCAGGGGTTGAAAGTGAAACTTAAATTTCTTTTGTGGTGTTTTATAGTTACATCTTATAGAGCATTTAGAAGAGGCATGGATACATGGAAGAAAGAAACAATCACAATGATGGTAAAATACATTGTATCATCATTTTTGCTTTTGTTTTGATCAATGCCTTACTTACCAACTATTTGTTTCTATCTACAGGAGGCAGCTAATGAAAGAGATAACATAGGTGATCTATATGTTCCTTCTTCTTGAAACTTTTTTTTAATTTGCTTTTTGATTTACAAAGCATACATTAATTTCTTCATATATACAATCTATAGATGCTCAAAGTGGATTTGAATATAGTTCTATACCTCTTGGACCTCTTGGTCCTATTCATCATGAAGATCTGCAGTCAAACTTAGAAGCAGAGGTAATTCAAGTATAAATTCAATTCATTGTTAGTCTTCATCTACTAGCAACTTCTCTTATTATGATTATATACAGAATTACACAACAACTTGTTCGAGTTGGTACTGGTTGTTGAATGCACTATAGATAAATCGTCGAGTGTGGACGGTGAGGGGAGTTCTGGTGGTCAAGGGAGATTGTCGCATTTAAGAAAAGTGATCGAGTGATGCCAAGATGAGGTTAAAGGCTGAAGTCGATTTGGTATATTGGTCATGAGTGTGAAATGATAAGAATAGAAATGTATGTCGCAGTGCGGTTATGGGTTGTTGCAGTGAAGTATGGTAGTGAGTTTGTTGAATTGAATGGTGCAGTAAGCAAGTACGGTTGTCAATGTTGTCAATGGGTGATAATTGATGACAGGTTGGTGTGTGTTTTGATGTAGGACTGTGGTTAGGAAGAAGTGATGGTGAGTGTAGATGTCAGTGAGTGGTAGTGGAATTTATGTGATAGCAGGTGACTGGTAGGTAAGTGATGATGGAATAGGTGAAAGGGATTGCAATTTGAACAGGTAAGTAATGATGAAACAGGTAAGTCGAAGTGTTGAACTGTTGAATGCTTGGGTTGTAATTTTAAGATGATGGTGATTCATAAATGTATGTGCATTGTGTTGAAGTTTGAATGAATGGTAATGGTGGCTGCTTGTAAAGTGGTGATGGTTTGTGGGCAGAGGGTGTTGCTGTTGTCAAATGTAAGGCAGTGTGGTCAGTTGGAGTTGTTGTGTGGGGTGATGATCTGAACAGTATGTTATTCATTTAAAGTTGTATTGGTGAATGTGGCAATTCGTAGTGAATGTGTATGTGGAGATGAGATGGAGGTAGCAGATGAAAGCTCACTCTATACGCAACAATGGTTTATGGTTCTTGAACTGTATAGGGGTGGTCTGATTCAAAAGTTAGTAAGCAAGTGGCTAGATGGTAGATGGTTTCAGGTGAACAGTTTGTCCGATGTAGTAGTGGACAAGAGCGAGGAAATGGGATGTAGATGATATATGCAGTGTGTAGTGATGATCAAGGCTGATATGCAGTTGTAGAAGGCAGTTTGACTGTGATTGATGTGCAGTTGTAGAAGGCAGTTTGACTATAGTTGATGGCAACTGGCGATGGTAGTGGGAATAGTGGTAATTGGTTCAGGCGATGCTTGATTTTGGAGACTGGTGAAGTTTCGGTTTCGATTGTTTATGTAACGAAATTTTTTTTGAAGCTTATGTTGTAATAATATCTAAATATATGATGTTGTGGTATTTGAAATATGTAAATAATTGTTTATGATATATTATACTACATTTGTAGAGCGTTTAAACTTTGCATTGAATATGTATGATGAATTATTTGTCATATGGAAACCATTATTTGAAGAGTGTTTATATTTAAAATTTGCGTTGAAGTTTTGGTGTGTGTATATATATATATGTGTTACTAAAAATCATTTTCCAACACTTATAAGCGTTACCGTATATTTCTGTACCAACACTTATAAGTGTTACCGTATATTTCATTACCAACACTTATAAGCGTTACCATATATTTCTGTACCAACACTTATAAGTGTTACCATATATTTCATAACCAACACTTATAAGCGTTACCATATATTTTGGTACCAACACTTATAAGTGTTAGTAATACGTATGTTTGTAACACTTATAAGTGTTACAAATTTAGCCGCTCCATTCCTCACAGTCCATTAGTAACACTTAAAAAGTGTTACTGAAATTATTTGTAACAGTTATAAATGTTAGAATTCGCCTGTTTTGGTGTACTGTTATTTAAATATTAGTTATGAAAATGTTACATAAATGTCTCATATAAAATTTCAAGTCCAAACTAATTTTAAAATAAAATTAATATATAGGATATAACTATTTAAATATCCAATTTCTAAAATAAATATCAATTTTAAACTTTAAATAATCACTTTTATAATAGTTTAAAATATATTTTACATTAAAGATTTTCAAAATAACCTATGTAAATAATTTTTATTTTCAAACATTCTATCTTTAAAACCATCCTTAGAACTTCAATCTATATTTATAAACTATTTTGAAAACATTCTCGGCTTTCAGGGAAAAGTACATATTCCATTCTAAAATGGTTCATTCAAATCAATTTATAAATCCTTTTAGATTTACTTTAAATTTTAGTTCCAAATCCATAAATTCCTTTCCACACTTTTTAAAAATAAAATAATATTTATTTTTAAAACAGATTTCTCTTTCTTTTATCAAATTCACATTCTGAATTTAAACTTCTAAATATCCATTGATATACGATTTTCAAATCGAATTCCAAATATTCATTTTCAGCACCGAATTAAATTCTAAATTGATGTCCAAATTTATTTTCAAATACCGAATTTATTTTCAAATACCAAATCAATTTCCAAAATTGATTTCTAAATTTATTTCAACAACAAATTTATTATCTTTTGAACAAATTTCTTATTTTATATTTATTGAATTTTCTAAAATTAATTTACTATAAATTTTCTACTAATTTCAAAAATCAAATTTATTTATTTCTGGTATCTTACGATACCAAAAATATATTTGGCTAAATTATAGCCTTTAACTGTTTCAATCACAAATAGTCACACACAGATTATAAATGATCAACACACAATATTGAGATAAATTCAATTATTTGAGGATTCCAGTTGGATCCCTCCAACTTGTTTCCTGCATCCACGGATGTTAGAACAACAATTAAATACAAATTCCACTTCGAGGTAGAACATCGCGGTATATGAGATTTATAAATATCATCTGCTATTATGCAGCACATAGGGTCTAAAATAATATAACTAATAATAAATCAATCATCCAAGCACACCATGAACAAATTCTAAATTTAACTTACACAATTCAACAATCAATCAATAACTGAAAATTTTCAATTATTATTCTAAGTGAGAAGATCTCACCTTTGCTTTTATTTTGCAATCCATTTCCATCCCAGTTTTGTTTTCTTCACAGAATTAGACCTTCTATAAACAGTTATACAATTTATTAATATTCAAACGATCGAATAATCTTTTTTCGTGTGGTAATTTTAATTATCCAATGATTTTATTTTAAACCAATTTCTTTTAATAAATTTATTTAACTAAAATTTCAATTTCAAACTAATGCTTTAATCTTTTAAACAGATTTTCCCTATTTAAATAAAATTCTTTAGCAACAAAAATTAAATAGGTTAACTAAATAAATTAACCACTAATAATTTTTTTTAAAAACTACATATATATATTTTTAAAATATCTACATGGATTCAAAAATACATTTTGTATAAATCCTTCAATATTTACAATTTCTTTAAATAATCTCCTAGTGACTAAAATAATTTAATTTTTAAATCAGTCTCTTATGACAAATAAATTCCTAATAACAAAAATAATTAAACCGGTTACTTGAATTTGTTAAACACCCTAACTCACGTATAAAAATGTGTATATATATAAATATATAAATTGAAACAATATCAAAATACCTTATTGGAAAATCTCACCTTCCCATTACCGCACTCGAAAACTTCGCGACATCATCACCTCGAATGAAGCAGTCGCACGTGCCATCAGTGACGCTCGTGAGTTCGATCTATTCTCCTTGTAATGACCCAGAAATTCTGATCCCGAAATTTCCAGATAGTTATGAAAAGAAGAAAGAGAAAGAAGAAGAAACAGAAAACTAAAACTCAGAATCTCACATTCGCAGCGGATAAAATATAATAACAAATAACATAACAGTTTACAAAGAAGAAACTGTATCAGTACATTTACATTTTTACATCAGAGTTGCAACAATTACATAACATTGGACAGTTTAAAACAACATGTCCAGATATACAACTATAATAAATACAGCGGGTACGCTCTGTTAACGTTAAAATTGAACGCTAACACCCCGGTGTGTAGAAGAAGGTAATTGTGAAAGCACCACCCGTTGGTACGGGAACAAAATATAAGCAGAGAAATCACAGAGAAGCTATAAAAGACACAATATTTATAGTGGTTCGGCTTAAGATCTAGCCTACGTCCACTTTAAAGCTCTTTATTGCTGATTTGGTTACAATTCTTTACAACAATCTTCAATTACAACACACTTAGACAAATAGCTCAAACTCTGATGTAGAAGAATCCTTCAAATGCATGGCAAATGAGTTAGATTTCCTCTTGAGATTTGTTGAAATGTCTTTGGTGATTGGAGTGATAGAAGTGTTGCTTGAACGTTGCTTGAAGTCGAGACAGTGGCAGAGTAATGGCGTCCAGGAAGTCAGTTCAAAAGTCCCCTGAATGCTCGATGTGGTCATGTATTTATAGGCAATTTTCTAGGCTGAAATTGTTAAGTCATGAGTCGTGACCGACTCAAGATGAGTCGTAAGTCGTGACCGACTCAGGATGAGTCGTATGTCGTAGGCGACTCAACTGGTTGAGCCCTGACTTCATATCAGAGCGTCTCTGGTCCTCTGTATACGGCACAAGTCCTAACTCGTCTGCGAGTTAATAGGTCGTGGTTCAAGATGAGGCGGCGTTGGATTCCTACTTAGTAGCTTTATGTCGTGGACGACTCAAGCTAAGTCGTGAACGACCTACCATAGGTCGTAGGTCGTTTAGGTCATTTGACACCATAGGTCATTGAGTCGTTAGAGAATTCAAGTCGGTCTATCCCATACACCGTTAATCCCTTGAGTCGCTCCACTCCTCTAAGTCGCCTTAAGTTTTAACTCGTTAGCTTGTTGAGTCGGTAGCTTCCTGAGTCGGTAGCTTGTTGAGTCGGTAGCCTGTTGAGTCGGTAGCTTCCTGAGTCGGTAGCTTCTTGAGTCGGTAGCCTTATGAACCGTTAAGAACCTTAAGTCTTGAGTCGGCCCAGACCTTGACTCGTTGCCTAAACGGAGTTAACATTTGCCCTTCGAAGTTCACGCCTAAGTCGTAGGTCGTGTGCTTCGACTCATCATAACTCGTGTGCCTATTCAACTACCACTGCTCAAAGCTATAAAAGACTTGAGTCGTTCCCCTTACTTCCTTCTTCTCATTTCTTATCCTTTGAACCGTGTCTGCCATTAACGCATCTTCGAGCTCTCAAAAGCGAATCCAACCTGATTTATTTTCGATCATCTTTAGCATCACACCGTGTAAGAGATTTCGCATCTTTTTTCAATTGCTGATGATTGCCGATCTCCGCCTCTGTTTTTCCCCCTTGACCCTTGCGAATATAGTTACATCGGACATTGATGGATTAAAAGCAGGCGGTTTGATCTTACTTGTAACGATTCTAGATTTGAGGCGACCTAGTGGTGTGATGGAACTGGGGTTAACCATTGCGAGGTTATTGGGTTATCGGGTTATGGATTAGATGGTCAATGGGTTAGGAGTTAGATAGTTAATGGGTCAGGAGTTAGATGGTTAATGGGTCAGATTGATTTGAACGTTGCCGTAGGTTTGACTCGGCTACTTTTGTATGATCCAGCGACCCTTGTGATTTAACCATGATACGACTCATCATGCTCCTCGACCTAAGCCTTGAGTCGTGGCCGAGATAAAACCCTTGAGTCGTGACCGAGATAAAACCCCTGAGTCGTGACCGAGATAAGACCCCTGAGTCGTGACCGAGATAAGACCCCTGAGTCGTGGCCGAGATAAGACTTGTAGATAATCTCCTTATTTCTACGACTCAAGGCATAGGGTACTGCCGACTCAGGACTTTTGAACCGTTGACGAGTTATGACTCGTGTGAATTCTGTTTGAACTTTGGACCATTGCATTAACCTTGAACTGTTGAATTTTATTGCATTCATTCACAGGTTATTTTGACTTGCAGGCTAACAACCTGTTCAATACAACATTCACAGAAAACTGGGACGAATATACTGTCATTGATTGCCCATATCAAATGACAGATTAGTTAATAACAGATAATTAACTTAAACAAATCGTGTGAACGAAGTGCTATCGATTTCAAGTAGAATATTAAAGCAACACTGAAACAATCAATTGAAACTGACCAGCCTGCACTAATATTATGCTTGAACTCTAAATTAACAAGTTCTGAAATTACCATAGTCGATCAATCGTCAACCAGTTTAATTCCAGTTATATTTACTTGTTATTTTCATTAGTTTTGCACAACACTTCACACTTTTAGGAAACGTGCACCTTCGCATTTGAACACCCAGTTGCTTGTGTAGAATGACATCTCAACAAGAAGAACCGATGGGCCAGGCTGAAGATGTCTTCCCAGTAGCCAACTTGTTGGATAATCCTCCGAAAAGAACTCCCACCACTCTGAATCACCGGGTGTTTACTCAACTGCTCACCCAGTTTGGCATTGCCGAAGCTGATGCCTTACTGCCGGGGCCAAACGATACTGCAGATAGGCCCCCTTCTGGCTTTATTGCTGTCAACCGCCAAATGTGCTTGAGCGGTGCCATACCACCTTTTAATGACTTCCTTCGGCAGCTCTTGCTTCGATTGTCTATCTCTTCATTCCAATTGCACCCCAATGGCCATGCCATTCTGATGGGGTTATGTGTGCTTTTTAGTAGAGTTCTGGACCGATTACCGAGCTTTGAGGAAATCTGCTACCTCTACTCATTCACAAAGATCAAAGATCATCCCTCTATCGTAATCATAAGGAGTGCTCGAAATCGAAAACTCATCACCGATCTTTCTGATAGCGTTCACGGATTTCTAAATCAGTATTTCTTTGTTCGTTGCCCTCCAGGGTTTTATGCCATCTGGAGAGTAGGAAGTAAGATTTTCCTGTTTTTATTTCTCCATTCTTGGGCTTTTCAAAATCTGAGTTGCTAAATGCTAACTTTGTTTCTTTTCCTTGTTTTAGCACTTCCTCCTCCCTCTAGAGATCCATGCTATAAACAAATTTTTGAGAGATTGAACGCCGTGGCGGCAGAAGAGAGGAGTATAAAATTCTTGTTAAATGATGGATTTTTACATCAATATGGGCTTCTTCATCCTTCTCGCTTCACTCAGTCTCGTGAAGTCCCAACTGAAATTCCTGATTCTCCTACGGAAACTTCTGATGCCCCGGTCCCTATTAAAGAGCACATTCAGGGAGGAACCTCTATAGAAACTCCACTAGTGAGATGTTCAGTTCCGAAGGACGTTGCGGGGCCGTCTGATAAGTCTGCACTTGCCCCAGTTATCGAAGAGGAAGAAACTCCACGATCCTCCGGAAGATCTGCCGACGAAGGGGTTGAAAAAGCCAGTCCCAAAAAACATGAGGGTGATGATGTTTTCGTGGGGTTGAGCGATTTAATTGTGACTTCTCAAGAACTTTTCAAAGATGATGTTTCCAAAACTGTTTCTTCTGTAATTGAGGCGACATCTTCTCTACAACAAATGTCAACTCCTCCTACTCAAGTTATCACTACATCTATTTCACAGAGTGGTCTGTAACTTGATGCGCGTAGTTTACACGTTACACAACACTTAGGATTTTTCATCACTTCTACGCGTTTATCTTCTTGTACTTTAAAGATTTATAAAGCTTATTATTTCTATTCCAGATTCTCCTATGGGGCGCAGCGGCTCGTACTATGATGATTTCCAGCGCTACGGGAGGCATAGCCAGTATGATTACAGGCGCTACCTCCCTTCTTACAGAGAATCGGATGAAGAGAGGGCCATCAGGAAAGCCGACGAGAGACGAGCATATGAAGAACGTCGCCGAAGGGAACAAGAAAGACATGATCTTCCCCACAGAGATGATGATACCCAAAAGAGAAAAGCTCATGATGAGAGAGGAAAGAGTCACATAGACGATTCTTCTAGCAAGCGGGCTAGACTTACTGAAGAAACAACTCCTTCAGCTTCTGAACATGTCCCTGCTCAATCTCCTGCTCCCGTTCGCTCCGACATTCAAGCAATCATCAACCGGCCCGCATACCAAGTCGGGCAAGGTCCTCCCACTCTTCAAAGTCGATTTCCTCAGTGGTGCCTGAGAGGGGTTCGATTTGATCTCGACTTGGTTCCTCTCGACAAACCGGCTATGCTGCGAAATCTTGATACTGTCAGGACCGATATTGAAAGAATGTCGAACTGGTAAAAACTTGTCGACGAACTTCAGAGGGTTAACCGAGCCAATCTCGAGGCCATGCTAACAATGGAGAACGATAAGGCTGAGTGGCAGAAGACTCTCGAACAGCATGACGCCGAAATGAGAAGTATTGCTTCCTACAATGAAAAGCTGGAAGCGGAAGTAGAAAAATTTAAGGAAGAATTAGCTACTTCATCTACTTTCCATTCTCAAAAGGAGAGCATGCTTCAGCAACAAGTACGAGATGCGCATGCCAGTCAAAGAGCAGTTGAAGATAAGCTTGCACACAAGGAAAAGGTCATAGAAGAATATCGTGCTGAAACTGTACAACTGCGAGAACAGACCGGCTCTCAAAGCTTGGAGATAGAGTTGTTAAAAACTCGACTTGCTATGGCCGAAAAGGAGCGCGACGAGGCTGTTGCTGGTAAACTTGCGGCCGAAGAGGCTCATCAAGCAACCAAAGCTGACATTAGCTCCACATTATTCGATTTTTATCTGCACAGCATTTTGGGACGTGGCAGCCTTGCCTTTCTAGGCCCCAAGTATGAAATCACACTGGCTAAAGTTTGGGAGGCAGCACTTGATATGTTCGGTGCTAAAGGTGCTGGATATGCTGAGTCAGCCCTTGAAGAGCATTATCTTGACGATGAAGCCCGCGCCGCTCTTGCCAAGGGAAAAGAGCAGCTTGCCAGAGCGCGGGCCGGGGTGGCGGAAGAGGAGCGTTCTGAAAAAGAAGTACCGCCTACTACCTCTGAACGTCCTCTAGTTTCTCCCGAAGTGGACATTACAGGCTCTAGTGCTCATTCGCCGCCTCCTACAAGAACCGAGGTAATTACCCCTACTGATGAAGAGGCTTTGGAGGACATTGGGGCTCAGAATTATGAGATTGAACTGACAAAGCCAACATCTTCAGGTAATTTCGACATTGGTCCGATTCAGGTGGATTGCCTGCTTATTCCTCAAAAATTTGATGAGCTTCTCGATTACTTCTTGAATCTCGATCAACCTATATCTCCCTTCTTTTGGGAAGATACTAACATTTTCAATTTCTCTTCTTCTGCAGTTGAAACGACAAGTGCTGTGCAGACTTCGCCTTCTCTGGTTATTCCTCCTCCATCTCTTCAGGTGACTCCTCCTTCCGCTTCACAACCCGGGTCACAAGAGGAGAAAATCGAGGTTCTTCATGGCTTGGATGACCCTATTGCTTCGCAGGAGCAAAAAGATGAGGGACTTGAAGGAGGCGAGATCTCTCCGGAGCGGACTCTTTCTGACGACGTAATTTTGTCCGCTCTCGTTACTCCAGGGAGTGAGTCTTCTTCGAAGAGAAGAAAGAAGCATGGGACATCGAAGAGGAGGGGGAAGAAAATTATCACCACTGAAGAGGAACCGGAAATTGCACCAGTTGCACCTCCCTCCCCTTCTTCCCTTATGCCTTCAGACCGACCTGAAAGACTTGAAAAGCTAACCATTCGGCCGGGTAAAGGGTCTAAAGGCGGCAAGAAGAAATGAAGAGTTGGGCTTTTTGATTCCTTTTTTGTGTGCCGGGTAAAGGGTCTAAAGGCGGCAAGAAGAAATGAAGAGTTGGGCTTTTTGATTCCTTTTTTGTGTAATGGTCGGATGTTGTGCAGGCACCGGCCCCTGCTTTTTTATTTTAAAACCTGTATCTGCAATATTTGCAATTGAATAAAATGATCCTTTATCTGTACAGACTTTTGTTTGAATTTAAGAATGCATTTATTATTCATTTTTGCACAAGTTTATATATGATATTGCGGTGAGCTTGTGGTATGTTGTTTGAGCGTACTTTTACCGACGTAGCTATACCATTTTGAATGTAACTATACCATGTTGCCCCCATACCATGAGCTTACTGCAATATCGTATACTTTGAGGGGACTTGCACTCTCATTTTCTGAAGAATAATTACTTCATTTTCGAAGAGGATTTTTGTAGAGTGCAAATTCCTTCATATAAGTTTCTACGCTTTGTCCTTCGAAGAAATTACTTTTTCCTTTTGCGTATGTGTACATTTTGCCAAGTGAATTCTTCTATGTGGTAAAGCGGACCTCTGAATGTACTTTAACTTTCTTCCCCCTTCTTTTTTTTAGAATAGGTAAATCGCTCTTCCTTTGAAAGTTAAAGTACGCTCTTGATGAGGATTTTTTCTTCTTTCTTTTTTTTTTAAAAAATACAAATTTGTGCTTCTGAGGAGAGATTTTTTCACGTTTCAACACTTGGAAGTTTTATTTCAATCTTGGTGAAACGCGTTCCTCCAAAGAGTTGTGCCTTTGAAGAAAGCCTTTTACGTTTCAACACCTGGAAGTTTTATTTCAATCTCGGTGAAACGTGGGCTTCTGAAGAGGTCTTTCTTTTTAATTGTGTCCCCTGGAGGAGGTTGTACCTCTGAGGAGGGATTTCTCACGTTTAAACACTTGGAAGTTTTATTTCAATCTTGGTGAAACGTGTACCTCCAAAGAGTTGTGCCTTCGAAGAAAGCCTTTTCACGTTTCAACACTTGGAAGTTTTATTTCAATCTCGGTGAAACATGGGCTTCCAAGAAGGTCTTTATTTTGTTTTGCATTTCAACTTTGGTGAAGTGAAATCCCGAAGAGCGGTTATAACACTTCAACTCCGGGTGAAATGGGCCTCCGAAGAGGGCTTTTATTTTGTTTGCATTTCAACTCTGGTGAAGTGAAATTCCGAAGAGCGGTCACAACACTTCAACTCCTGGTGAAATGGGCCTCCGAAGAGGGCTTTTATTTTGTTTGCATTTCAACTCTGGTGAAGTGAAATTCCGAAGAGCGGTCATAACACTTCAACTCCTGGTGAAATGTGCCTCAGAGAGGGTTTTCATCGCCTGGAAGTTACTCTCTCATGGTTGGAGGGTCATGACTCCTCCAATCTTTTTTGTTGAGTAGAGAACTTTCTTTTTTGTGGCATATGACCCATTAGAGGTCTTTATCCTCCGAAGAGTTGTGCCTCCGAAGAGGACTTGTGCTGCCGATGATGGCTTTGGTTGTTCCTCTGTTCACTTGCTTATGCTTTTTCAATGATCCTCTGCCCCTCTCTTTTTCTTTTTCTTTTTAAAAGTAACTTGTTTAATCCAAGGAAGTGTGTTTCATTGTCAGGCAATTTCGTGAGAACGAGCACTAGCTTCTTAATTGGATGTTTGTTTGTTCAAACGATCTCAATTTATTAGCAAAGACCCGTTTCTGTCGAAATCATAGGCCGTTCAATTGAAGTACTTCCCATCTAGGATTTGAATTTGGGGCTCTTGTGACTTGAAATTTGGCGAGAATCACTTGGTCTTTTTTATGTGCAAGTTTCACTTCCATTGTCTGCAAAAATTCAAATCGACATTTCAGCAATACATTCTATGTACTTTTTATATCGAAAATAAAGCAAACATGTAATAATAATAAGGAACACAAGATTTATAGTGGTTCGGCCAAGAAATTGGGCCTACATCCACTTTATATCCTTTCATTATTTACTTGCATCAGTTTTACAATTGCCTTCAATTACAAGAATCATACATTCATAATTCTTTTTACAATATTTCAACAAAATTTTCAAGTAAAGTATGGACGCAAATGATTGCTGTTCCATGCCCTTGGAATTTGATCTCCTTCAACAGTGGTGAGTTTGAATGTGCCGTCAAGAAGCTTTTGACCTATGACATATGGTCCTTCCCAATTTGGCCCAAACACACCTGTCGCTGTCATGATTCTCTTCAGGACTAGGTCTCCAATCTCAAAGCTGCGTTGGCAAACTTTGGAATTGAAATGTCTGGCTATTCTTTGCTGATGAGCTGCAATTCTGAGATTAGCCTCATCTCTTTTTTCATCAAGGAGATCTAGCGCTTCAAGCTGTAGCTTTTCGTTTTCTGCTTGATTGAAATAGATTATTCTGTGTGAAGGGACTTCTATTTCTACCGGAATCATTGCCTCTGACCCGTATGCCAATGAAAACGGGGTGTGCCCAGTCGCAGTTTTGTGAGTGGTTCTGTATGCCCATAGTGCCAGTGGTAGCTTATCGACCCAACCACCTTTTGCTCTTTCAAGTTGCTTCTTGATGGTTGACTTAATAATTTTGTTCACGGCTTCCACTTGCCCGTTTGCCTGCGGATGAGCTACCGCTGAGAAGCTTTTCCGGATTTTGAATCGCTTGCAAAAATCTTGGAATTCTTCACTTTCAAACTGAGTTCCATTGTCTGTAATTATTTTTTGAGGCACACCGTATCTGCAAATGATGTTTTTAGTCACAAAACTTATCATCTTCTTTGAGGTGATAGTAGCCAGTGGTTCAGCTTCTGCCCACTTAGTAAAATAATCTACAGCAACAATGGCATATTTAATTCCAGATTTGGCAGTTGGTAACGGTCCTACAAGGTCTATTCCCCATATTGCAAACGGCCATGGACTGACCATCTGTGTGAGTTCAGTGGAAGGAGCTCTAGGAATTTTGGCGAATCTTTGACATTTGTCACATTTTCGGGAATACTCTGCTGCATCTCGATTAATTTCCGGCCAAAAATACCCGTATCGGAGAATTTTCTTTGCTAATGTTTGACCACCTGAATGATCACCACATTCTCCTCCGTGTACCTCTGCTAGGATTGCTTTGGACTCTTCCCTGGATACACATCGAAGTAATGGCATTGAGAATCCCCGTCTGTATAACTGGCCATCCTGGACTACGTATCGAGAGGCTTTTCTCAGTAGCTTTTGTCGTTCTGTTGAGTTCCCTGGTAAGGATCCATTGAGTAGATATTCTATTATCGGAGTCATCCATGATTCTTGTTCTTGAGACATGCTCATGATCCAATCAATGTCCATCTCATCAATGCTAGGAGTCGACAGGACCTCTACTGGAGTTATCCCCAGAAATTGAGCGTCGCCTGTGCTCGAATACTTTGCGAGAGAATCTGCTTTCATGTTTTCTTCTCGAGGAATGTGACTTATCATGTAATGGTCGAAATCACCCAGGAGTTCCCAAGCCTTTGACAAGTAGGCGGGCAGATTCCCCCCTTTTGCTTGGAATTCCTTTTTGACTTGGCATACGATAAGCTGAGAATCGCTGAATATCTGTAATGCTCGGATGTTTAATTCTTTAGCAATCCTTAAGCCAGCGATAAGGGCTTCTTATTCTGCTTCATTGTTTGTTGAAGGAAATTCCAATCTTAGTGCATAACATAATGATCGACCTTCAGGAGTCTCAAGTACAACTCCGGCTCCAGAACAGTAGTCGTTTCTCGCACCATCGACATATAACTTCCACTGGATCGGGGAATTGTCGACCGTTTCTTCCTCACTGTTACCCTTATCTGTAAATTCTGCAATGAAATCCGCTAAAGCTTGTCCATTGATTGCTTTCCGAGGATGATAAGTGATGTCATACTGACTGAGTTCAATATTCCACTTTAGAAGACGACCCGAAGTTTCAGGGCGAAACAGGACTTGCTTTAAAGGTTGATCAGTGAGGACTCTGATAGGATGAGCTTGAAAATATTGCCTCAACTTCCTAAACGCAATTAGTAAGCAATAGGCGAGTTTTTCCAACTTAGAGTAATTCATCTCTGCCCCAGTGAGTCTTTTGCTGATATAGTAAACTGGATGTTGAATCCTTTTGTCTTCCCGTATCAGCGCTGCACTTAAAGCATGAGATGATACTGCCAAGTATATAAGAAGATCCTCGCCATCGCCAGGCCTAGAAAGTATTGGAGGCGTCTCCATATGGCGAATCAATTCATCAGAGGCGTTTTGGCATTCGAGAGTCCAATCGAAGTTTTTCCTTCCTTTCTTTAGGGCGTCAAAGAATGGGATGCATTTATCTGTGGCTTTGGAAATGAACCGACTCAAGGCGGCAACTTTTCCATTGAGACTTTGCAATTCCTTCTTTGTTCTAGGAGCTTTGACTTCTTTCAATGCAGTAATTTGAGCTGGACTGGCCTCAATGCCCCTAGCGCTCACGATGAAACCTAAAAACTTGCCGGATTCCACTCCAAATGAACATTTTAAAGGATTGAGCTTCATTCCGTATTTTCGGAGGACAGCGAACATGTCTGCTAAGTGTTCTATGTGATCCAGTGCTTTCTTAGACTTTACTAACATGTCATCGACGTAAACTTCCATGGTTTTGCCCAGTTGCGGTTTGAACATAGCATTAACGAGTCTTTGGTATGTTGCCCCTGCATTCTTCAACCCGAAGGGCATAACTCTGTAGCAGTAAAGACCAGTGTCGGTGATAAAGCTCGTGTCCTCCTGATCTGGCTCATGCATCATGATCTGGTTATATCCGGAGTAAGCATCCATAAAAGATAACAATTCGTGTCCCGCTGTTCCGTCTACCAGTTGATCGATTCTGGGTAATGGGAAGCAGTCTTTGGGCAGGCCTTGTTTAGATCTGAAAAATCGATGCATACTCTCCATTTTCCGTTGGCTTTCTTAACCAGCACTGGATTTGAAACCCAATTCGGATATGTAGATTCTTTGATAAAATTATTCTCCATGAGCCGATCAACTTCTTCTTTTAATGCCGCTGACCTTTCCGGACCTTGAGTTCTCCTTTTCTGCTTTACAGGTGTAAATTTTGGATCAATATTTAGAGCATGCACTGCAACTTCTGGGGATATTCCGCACATATCGGCATGAGTCCAAGCAAAAACGTCCAGATTTGCCTTTAAAAAAGATATTAAGATATTCTGAATTGACGCATTAAGTTGTGAACCCACATTCAACACTTTGTTTGGGTCCTTTGGGTCTACAGGTATTGGTATTGTCGTTTCCACCAGTACCACTCTATTTTCCCCTGCACTGACTTTTCTAGGGTCCATCTCTTTCCTTGCTCCGCTGTGCTCGCCAGTGCAGGGTCCGCCCTGTAATTGCTACAAGGCTGTTTCTTTGATGCGGACTGGGGCTGCCGCTTTCTTTCCCATTTCTCTTTTTCTGGTTTCTCGTAGCTCTGTCAGATAGCACTCTCGCCCAGCATTTTGATCACCTTTTATAACTCCTACTCCATTGTCTATAGGGAATTTAATAGTGAGGCACCACGGGGCAAGAACAGCTTTGAACGCTGCCAGAGTTGGGCGACCAAGGAAAGCATTGTAAGCAGAAAATTCATCGACAATCACAAAAGTTTGCTTGCGGACTACTTTTCTCTCTCCTTCTCCAAGTTCCACAAACAAATCAATGGTCCATACCGGCTGCTTTGGCTCCCCAGTGAAACCAGCAATTTTCTGCGATGAGGCTTGCACATCAGCCATAGGGATCTTCATTTGGTCGAATGTTTTCTTAAAGAGAATATTGCAGGATGCGCCACAATCAATGAGAACTCTTCTGACAATAGCTGGTCCGATACCAGCCGAGATGACTAGAGGATCCAAAGTAGGAGCTTCAATACCTGCGGAATCCCTGGCTCTGAACACAATATCATCATCGAAAGTTCTTTGTTGCTTCAAAGGCGTAGCACCTTCCAAAACAAATACATCTTCCTCAGTCGGCGCATACTTTAAAGCTCTGGTATACCTTTCCATCTCACCCCAGCTTCTGCCTGCTGGGTGAGGTCCTCCTGTAATGACATTAATAATGGGCCTTCCAGATTCATGCCCTACAGCCTTCTCAATCGTCCTAGGCTGTTGAGTAGGAGCCTGTTGCCCCTGACTTGACGAAGCAGGATTGTTGTTATTCTTTTTCACAAATTGCTGCAGTTTGTTTTCCCTTAGCAACTCTTCAATCAGATTTTTCAACTGGCGGCATTCGTCGGTCTCGTGACCGGGTTGATTATGGAAGCGGCAGAACTTCCCACTCTGTATAGCTTTTTTCCCGGTCCTTAGAGGAGGAGGTTTAGGGAAATCAACAGAATCTTTAATGGCAAGGTAGATACGCTCCGGCGTATCTGATAAAGGAGTATACTCTGATGGCTTGAAGGATCGGGGCTTCTTCAGATTACTCTGTTTCTTCCCATTGTTATTTTCCCTTTTTTGCCCTACAGATTCATTCTTGCGTGGAGCAACAGTGTTATCTTCAGCTTTTTCCAACACTGCCTTTACCGGTACGGGACGGCTTTCTAAGCGTATGAATTCATCTGCTTTTTTATAGAATTTTTCAAGGGAATTTGGTTCTTTCATGTTTAGCCATTTCCCAAACTCGCTTGACTTGTCAATACCCTTCATCAGATAAGTCAATATCATTCGCGGTTCTGCATTGTCCACCTCAACTAACGCTATATTAAAGCGGTTTAAGAAAGATCTGATAGTCTCTCCTGGACTCTGCTCCAAACTTGACAGTGACATGATATCTTTGGCTTTTGAGGCATATAGTCTGAACTGCTCCTTGAACTTCCGGGTCAAGTCAGAAAACTGATCGATAGATCGGACGGGCAGCTTGGTGAACCAAAGCAGAGCTACGCCTTCGAGATACACAGGGAAATATCGGCACTTTATTTCATCAGAGGCTCTGGCACCTGTCATGTGCCAATCATATTCGTATAGGAATTCATTCGGATCACTTGTCCCCTTATAAGCTGGAATGGTTGGAGGGACAAACTTCCTTGGGAATTCAGCCTTTAAGATTTTCTCAATAAATGGAGTCTTACTTGGGGCGAAACCCCATTCTTTCTCGTCTTCGACCCTCTGCATACTCTCTTTCATAATTTGTCGGACCATTCCAGAAAGATACTCCTCATCATGTCGAGTTCTAGATCCACCAACCTCTGGAAGTGTTTGTTCAAAGGGGCTAGCAGCCCTTTCGGGAACATTTCTTTCTTCAGCATCATGAAGGTTGCCAGCAAAATTCCTCTCATTACCTGCTGGTTGACGGTTTGCCCCAAGCAAATCGTTCAACCTATTTAGAATTAGGGCATTCTGGGCATTTTGAGCCTCGAGTTGTGCATTTTGGGCATTGATCTGTTGGTTCAGCCCTAAAATTGCAGCATCCAGCTCTGCCTTTGTAACTCCGACAGCTGGAGTGGCTTGATTCGATATAGGGGAAGCGGAGGTTCCCTCTTGAATATTCCCAGATCTGACAGATCTACTCTTCCTTCCAGGAGCCATAATCTCGGATAGACTTCTGGTTTTCAAGGAAATTCTCTCTACAAACCTCTGTGAAGCAATGATGATAACTCGCCTGAGTTCAATTCTCAGTGAAAGAACCAAAAATGTTAACGCTAAAAATTGAACGCTAACACCCCGGTGTGTAGAAGAAGGTAATTGTGAAAGCACCACCCGTTGGTACGGGAACAAAATATAAGCAGAGAAATCACAGAGAAGCTATAAAAGACACAATATTTATAGTGGTTCGGCTTAAGATCTAGCCTACGTCCACTTTAAAGCTCTTTATTGCTGATTTGGTTACAATTCTTTACAACAATCTTCAATTACAACACACTTAGACAAATAGCTCAAACTCTGATGTAGAAGAATCCTTCAAATGCATGGCGAATGAGTTAGATTTCCTCTTGAGATTTGTTGAAATGTCTTTGGTGATTGGAGTGATAGAAGTGTTGCTTGAACGTTGCTTGAAGTCGAGACAGTGGCAGAGTAATGGCGTCCAGGAAGTCAGTTCAAAAGTCCCCTGAATGCTCGATGTGGTCATGTATTTATAGGCAATTTTCTTGGCTGAAATTGTTAAGTCATGAGTCGTGACCGACTCAAGATGAGTCGTAAGTCGTGACCGACTCAGGATGAGTCGTATGTCGTAGGCGACTCAACTGGTTGAGCCCTGACTTCATATCAGAGCGTCTCCGGTCCTCTGTATACGGCACAAGTCCTAACTCGTCTGCGAGTTAATAGGTCGTGGTTCAAGATGAGGCGGCGTTGGATTCCTACTTAGTAGCTTTATGTCGTGGACGACTCAAGCTAAGTCGTGAACGACCTACCATAGGTCGTAGGTCGGTTAGGTCATTTGACACCTTAGGTCATTGAGTCGTTAGAGAATTCAAGTCGGTCTATCCCATACACCGTTAATCCCTTGAGTCGCTCCACTCCTCTAAGTCGCCTTAAGTTTTAACTCGTTAGCTTGTTGAGTCGGTAGCTTCCTGAGTCGGTAGCTTGTTGAGTCGGTAGCCTGTTGAGTCGGTAGCTTCCTGAGTCGGTAGCTTCTTGAGTCGGTAGCCTTATGAACCGTTAAGAACCTTAAGTCGTGAGTCGGCCCAGACCTTGACTCGTTGCCTAAACGGAGTTAACACGCTCCATACGTTCCTGCTATCCAACTCGCCTCCTGAGCTCCAAAACGTCCTCACTAGGAAATCTGTAATACTCGGTCTGACCCGAGCATTACATCAAAGTAACACCCGGGTCAAGCTGGAAAGCAGCGCGAGTAAACTCATCTAACATGAAATACCAAAATATACAACTTATATAAACCCGGGGTAACTCGGGAACTTGTATCAATTTACAACTTCACAAGTCATTATTGACATTACTTAAATCACATATCAATTTCTAAGTATCATAACTTAGATTAAATGGTCCAATCACTTTAATCACTCCATTTCATTCTATTGATTCCACACAACAAATTATAAAGAATCGAAGTGGTTTCGGGTATTAACTAATACCCGACCCCGGTCTCTTCGAATCCAATGTCAATGTCAACTTAACTTAAATTATTCGAGTGAAATACAATTCTATTAAAATACAGAATGTCACAGTAATTTATTATCAATAGATAACCACACCTTCACAGTTTAAATCAAACATATCATAGCACATAACATCACGAACCACCTATTAGGGATAATAACTAATCAAAGGCGTCCATATCATTCTATTTATCCCTTAAATTAATTTAACAAATTAATTTATTCTTAACCAAATACAGTAATTAAACTTTAATTATCTCATTCATTAATTATTAACCATAATTATTAATCACCCTTGATTAATAACATCGAGTAATTAACTACCCTTAATTACTTTCATTTCAAAAATTAATTACCCATAATTAATTATCTCATTTAATTCCCTGATTAATTCCATAGGAATATAACTCAAATTACTTCCATCATCAACATCACTAATTACATCCAGTAATTCCATTAGTTACTTCCTTAAGTAATTACACTTCCATTAATTACGAATTAATTAATACTTAATCACTGATTAATTAATCTTCAATTATTTAATTAATCAAGTGTTAACTGCAATCTTCATTAATCCTTAATCATATGATTAATCAATTCGTAATCATTAATTAAAATCTAATTAATAATGTTTAATTTATTCTCTAATTAATCCCTTAACAGATTAACCTCTAATTAATTAATTTATAATTCTTAATTATTATTAACTAGTCAATAGTTAATCTTTAACTTCTTTTTTTTTTAATTAACTTTTATAATTAATCAATCAATTAATCAATTACTCCTTAATTATTTTAATCAATTAATCAATTATTAAATCACTCAAATCCTAATAATTTCTAAGATAACCCATTAATACAAAAATTCATTCAAATATTCTTTTAATAAATCTTAGAATTAAAACATCATTAACCTACTAACTTAAAATCTTAAGTTATTTAAGTTAAATAGCTTTTAAGAGAATTGGTTTTCACCTTGATTTTTTTTTGCTAAACTTCAGAGTTGAAGACATTCTCTTCCTTTGACCCGAGTCAAGCCCCAAACAAAAAAAACTCAACATTTCAACTTGTCTTAATTTTACAGTAGTTACTAGACAAAACAAACAACCTAAAACATGAGATAATCACCTAAACAACACGGGTCATTACCGAAGTAAATCAGCTTTCCTCCTACTTGGAGTCGATCATTGAAAAACACGAGAGCTTCTTCGGGTTTCTCTCGTCTTCCCCGACCCTATAACCCAAAGCACAACGAAACAACAAACGTGCACATGTACGTGCACGAGAACTCCGGCCACTACCGACCAACGTCGCGACCTTCCTCAAGTCACCGACCATCTCGCCAAACCTTACACGAACCCAGCTTGTCAAAATCAACATCACATCGAAATCGAGTCATCCGATCGAAACTGGAACGAAACTCAAGACAAAAAGACCACCTCGCCGCCGATGAACGCGTCCACCTGACGCCAAACTGCTGTAACCCAAGACACGCCACAAACCACCGAAGCTTTTCCCCCCTAAGCGGTTTGTTCCGATGCAATGACGTCATCAAACTAGCCAATGATTCCAACCCATACTAAAACAGAAATGCAACCCTACATCGCCTCTTCACGACCACCACGGCCTTCGATAACAACCTCTACCATTTTTCCAAAGATCACTATACCTATGGCCATCTCTGACAACAATTTCGTGCTTCAATTTGATGCCGATCAACGGCAATGTCCAAAATTCCCAAAAACGATTAACTTCGGATAACTCCTCGAACCAAAAACTAAAAATCAAAATCTTCACACCTAAATTCACAATTTCCTACCTTGAATTTATTTATGAAATCTAATTGTGAAATTATTTTCATAAAATTTTGGCCGATTTATGATTTTCCACGGTATTTCCTTATTTCTGAGTCCATTATTGAATTAAAATTCTTGGATTCATTTTTAATACTGATATCAGGTTGTTATACTCATTTTTCATTCAAGGATCTAAGTTAAAAAAAAAAATTATCTAGCGTTATGCATTTTATTTGATATAGAGCCTGAGTTTCACTGAGATCTATATGCTAACAACACAAGCATGCTTTAATTTACAGCAGGGTTTAAAAACAATTTTTCAGTTGAAAATAATCCTGCAAATTTATATCATTTATTCTACCATTTCAAATATTTTTCATATAAGTCAGCATGAAATCAGATTTTGAATTAAAAACTGTTTTAATTAAAGTGTTTACTCACATTTAAAAATGAACAGAGCTTGAAAAATACAGTATGGCAGAGACAAATATATTTATATATATACAGGTCTTACACTTAATACTCTTTAACATATGAGTTTATACATGCAAACCTATATTCATACTTTACTCAAAAGACCAAGCATCAGGTCAAATATTAAAGGGCGAAATTTACTCACCTGAACTGGTTGAGTTGCAGAAGTTTGCATTTGAACTTAAGACTCAGTTGCATGTTCGATTTTAAAAATTTTCATCATGTTTTCTGCATTGCTCCCTGATTTATAACTGGATGCAAGTTTCCAGAACAAAAATGCAGGCCTGGTTGATATTTCAGTTGCATGCAGGTTTGGTTGTTATAGGATGATGATCAGTTCTATTTCCAAATTTTAAGAAAAAGGGTTTCAGGTTTATACTCCATGTTTTGAAGATGACTTCAGATGGTAGTAGCTTGATTTGGTTAGAGGAAGTATGAATTTTAGATTTGGTTTGAGAGGGGATTTGCAGGATTTGTTTTTGAACATAAATTTTTTCTGTTTGAATTTTGCTTACAAATCTATGTTCTCAAATTTGTTTTGAGTTAATGTTTTCAGCATTGTTCTTAGCTTAAGATTTAGAGAAGAAAATGAATGAAGGAATTTTTTTTTATTATAGGCTGAAATGTTGATTTAAATGAAAATAAAAACTAAATTAACAAATGCCACTTGTCCCATATGCTAACATTTGTCAATTTACTATGCTAACCACTTAACACATGACCTTTAAGGTTAATTAGTTATAATTAAATTTTAATTGGTATTTATAATTAAAAGTTAATAAAATCTTTTAACAAAAATTAATTAGTTTTTAATGCTTAATTATATATAGATAATTTTTAAAGAATAAAACCAAGTATAATTATAAAATAAAACAATACACATGTCTATTATTTGAAAATAACCTTTTAGATAATTTAAATAGGATTTATAAAAGAGGTTGTAAGTTACTTGTCGTTTAAATGAATGAATGTTTCATTTATAAATTGTATTTTAAACTTCATATCTAATTTACAAATCATATTTATTAATCAATGTAATTTTTTTTACAAAGAAAATAAAGTAAACCTTATTATTAATCTTATTTAGACTTAAACTTATGCTAAAATCAATTTAAACAATTTATCTTAACAATTTTAAAACTGTATAGTTATTTATTAAAGTAAGATTATTGAATTTATATTTCCAAAATTTTTGGGATATCACATTCCTCCCCCCTTAGAATCTTTTCGTCCTCGAAAAGGTACGAAGCCAGAATTTATTAAAATGCTTAAAACCCTATAAATTTTCTTTGAAACACTTTTAAAATCTGTATAATATTGTCAAAATATGTTTTATAAAAATACTTTTATAACTCGATGTCTTAACAAGTCCATCCTCGTTCTCATAGAAATTCGGTCATACGTTGATTAGGCATAAGACTGAAAATCTATAAATACTTAGCAGACTCATTTTCAACATCCAGTGAAAATACTTGGAAAATAATTTTATTGAGAATATAGAAAATAGTTTTTGAAAATAGAGGATATATCTTTGGTGAGGATGCTCTGGAAATCATCACCCCCGTCCATGGTCGCAGTTAACCCGATGGTTACGTTGCCGTCCCGACAAAATCCACAGATAACTGTAGGCCTCCGCGCCCCTCGATTACACCATGGAACCTGCTACAGATCGCAGCTACAATTGGGGTTAATTAGCTACCGCAGCAAAAACCCATATAACTGTAGGCATCAGCGCCCTCGAATTTCGCTGCCAAAAATGAAACCTCTCTACTCCACTTGACCATAGATCGCAGTCTACCGATGTTGCGTTGCCTTCCCGGCAAAATCAAGTGTAGACCGTTGACACTCATCCTCCATACGATTTTCGCTATGGTCCCCACAGTAGATCGCAGTGACATCGAGTAACACTGTCGTCACAGCATAACCCAAATGCCCTTGTAGGCATCATCGCCCCCGACTTTCGCTACCCAATAATCCTCAGGAACTAGTTTTGTCCGGACTCCTCACAGGATCAACTTTAGAACCCCCCTTGGGGCTCAAGGCAGCACCACCCAGTGGTACTCCTAAGAAGTCCATTTCAAGGGAGCGCCTTTTTACCTAGAGCCATCATCAAAACATTTTATACTATACATATATAGTATCTTTAAATCATACACCTAGTATGATCTCATACAAAGCTTCTTTACTCAAAATCGATTATTCCAAAATCGATAATTCTCAAATTTGGCTTTCCAAATTCAACATTGATTTTACCCAAAAATCAAAAGCCTTTCCAAATCCATAGGTTCCCAAAACCTTTTTCCAAAATCCTCATAAGATCCTTTATATATATATATATATACACATTCAGATATATAAAATCTTTTAAAACTTTGGATCATTTCAAACATGTATAAACTCCTTTTATACTTCAAACATTTCCAAAAACCCTTTTCTTCTGGCAAAAGATTCAACAAGGGGAGAATCATTTTATAAAATAAAGATATTTAACTCTGTTTACTCAAAATCAAATATTCAAATTTGATTACTCTTTTCAATATCAATTTCATTCAAATCCGTACGATGTACACATATCATTCGTACGCTATACCAATCTGATCTCTTACTCGATCACACAATTTCATTTCTGTAACAACCCGCATATTTATCGATTTTATGTTTAAATATTTTATCGTTAGTCGGATTTTAGTCTGAAAAGCTACTTTTTGCAAACAGCCAAATTAGGACTCGAGACCACTTCCATTGAGTTCAAAATGTCGTTTGCGACCTTTTTGAGTATAAGCTTCGATATGTTTGGAGATAGTTGATTTTTGCTACTTTTTCCCGCTTATGACTTTGGTTTGGACTACACCCTTATTAGCTCAGCCCAACCCCCCCTTCTCTTCATAACTTCTCCTCTTTGCTTAAACACTCAAGCTTTAGCAACAATGGTGTAAGAGAATGGGAAATTAAAACTCCAGAACCCTAGTATTCATTAGCAAATCCAACTTCTAGCTCCAAATTCAAGTGAACCCATTGGTAAGCATCTCCTTCTTCTTCTCCAACTCATTCTCTCTTTGATTTCAGAAAATTCCTAAACCTAATTTAGGAAATGTTTCTCTTTTAAGCTTAGATTCAAGATTCTAGTGTTGAGATTGAAGAGGGATTGATCTTAGCTCGTTCTTAAAGCTTCTCCTTCATTGATTTGGGTTCAAAGGTGAGATTTTTATCTCACATCTTTGTCTATAATTATCTTCGATTGTTAGGTATGAATTCCTAACGTTTAATCGTGTGCAATTGATTTTGGTTTGGATTGATTTCGTGTATATTCCAATTTTTGGTGTTTTGGTCTAATTTATGAAAATCCTATTATGGATATTTGAACATTGATATTTGAGGCGTATCGAAGAGCTGTTTAGGCTGGGTTGTCGTTCGACGTAATTCCCTAGTCATCGCCATTTGCTCGTTCGATCGTTTCCGATATTCGTTTGGCCATTTTTGGCCTAGGTTCAGGGAATGCCCTGAACCCTTCATTCAGACGTCTGAAACGTAATATTCAGACGTCTGAATATTGTTCTGGGAAGATTTCTATTCCCAGATTCAGACGTCTGAATATATGGTTTCAGACGTCTGAATTGGTTCATTTGGAACCAGAAAGGAAATAGGCAAAAAAGTGCCTATTTCAGACGTCTGGATCCAAGGATTCAGAAGTCTGAATTCTGTCTTTGGAAAATATTTATTTTCCAGATTCAGACGTCTGAATCCTTGATTTCAGCCGTCTGAATCAGCACTATTTTGCCTATTTGCCTATTTGCTTGAGAATTCCAATTTAAATCGATTCGTGATGATCCTATTTGTTGTTATCATTTATTATGACTTTGATGACTCCTTTTTAGGGATTTTTGAATATCCATTTCGATGGATTCTTTATCAGTTTCTTTGGATTTTATTCACATCTTCGAATGTGAATTTTACTGATTGATTGTTCTTACAATCTTCTTTGTGATTTGTCACTTTAAAAATATAAAGGTTTTCTATACTAGTAGTAAATATCAAAACTCTTTCTTCAAATGATTTCAACACTATTTTATTACAAAGCTCGTTTTCTCAAACCGACTTCTAATCTATTAGTATATACAAACCTTGACCTCACTCATATGAGAAATCTAATTAAACGACTTAGTAAAACAAGTGGTATGAAACGCTTGCATTTACTTCGTCGGTTAATTCTTGGACTTGTTCGATTGAATCTCTTTTGACAATTTTCTAGTGGAGGTCTACAATTTGTTCGTAAATATTTAAGTTAAGATAGTGGTTATGGGACATGAAGCTAAGCTCATATATTTACTAGCTTATTGTAATTGACACTTCTCGGTGATCATGACGATCATTTTATGTTTTAGACTAGCATTGTGCGATGTCCTTTTGATTCGGTTCATCGGGCGTCACGCTGTACGACGTCGATGCTCCGAATTATTTGATACATTGGATGTACCGTTTGCACTACATCAATGTCTTTGCTTTTGATACATTGGATGTACCGTGTGCACTACATCAATGTCTTTGCTTTTGATACATTGGATGTACCGTGTGCACTACATCAATGTCTTTGCTTTTGATACATCGGATGTACCGTTTGCACTACATCAATGTCTTTGCTTTTGATACATCGGATGTACCGTTTGCACTACATCAATGTCTTTGCTTTATGATTCATTGGATGTACCGTTTGCACTACATCAATGTCTTGGCCATCCTTTTCTTGTGATTTCTGGATTTCGTGTGTTGAATTCTGGAATTTATGTTTCACCAACTTTTACGATTGGCATTGATCTATATGTCATTTATTGTGGCACGGCGAAGGAAATTAGGAGTATGACATTCATTTTTATCTTTGAGAAGATCTTTGTGATATTGATTAATCTCTTATTGATTTTTCAATTATTTATTTATCACAGCTTGGCATTGTGATTATTATACGTTTAGTCATATCTCTTATTCTATATCATTTCATCTGATATTTATAGCTAGAATGATCCGTTTATTATTTTCTTCTTAAATAATACTCGAGTCAGACTGATATTTTACAGGTGCTTCTGCTTGACTCCTTATCGGACTATCATCCCGACTTTTGGTTAACTACTTAGATTAGCAGTTTTTGTTGTATACACTTGAGATATGGACTCATAGTTGTATTCTTTTGTATAGCACGTGTAGCTATCCTTTTGTATTATTATGGATCTTTTTGACCACTACTCTGATGAACACTTTTATGTGTAATATTCATATCTTATTCCGCCTTTGTGATATGAATTATCTGCGACTGATTTGTGTTATGTTTATTTCTATATTTGTTTCTGAAGATATTACAGCCACTGTGTAGTAGCTTTGAGTTTGTGTTGGTATGTCGGATTGTTATACTATTTGACATATCAATGCTTGCGCAAAGCAATTACACGGATGGTCGCTCCTCAATAGCCTTATTCTCCGTGCTAGTTGACAGCATTCACCATAATGTTCTTGGCTAGCGTGGGTATAGAGGTGGAGCGTCACAACTTGGTATCAGAGCCAAACTTTGGAACAATGTAGAATAAATTAACAAGGATCATCGTCCTAAGTCCATCTTAGGAGTCGTGCCTTAGGATTTAATTCGTGTCTTCGTACCGATTCATCCCATTTTCTTTATGATTCCTTGTTTTATCAATCAAGTTTGATTGAAATTTATTTTGAGAGTAACTTTTTCCTCTTCTTTCTTTCTTTCTTAAAGAAGAGAAATGGTTAGACCTGGCCGTCCCAGCGCCGGTCAATCTAGTGCTACTCCCCAGGATGGAGTATTTATGTCTGCCCAGCAGCTTCTACATCTTGTTAAGAATGCTCAAGCAGCCGGTCCCACTCCAAAGCCTACTCATCCTAGATCCGGTTTTGCACGCTTGTGCAGAGACTATACCGATTTGGGTGGAAGGACATTCAGGGGATCCGAGAGTGTTATAGAAATTCAAGCTTGGCTTAAATCATGCGATCGCATCTTTTCTCGCATGAACCTTATTGATCTACATCGAGTTCAAGTAGCTTCTAGCATGCTCCAAGAAAGAGCATTGGATTTGTATGAGCTTTTAATTTCTGAAATCGTTGAAGCAGATCTCACTTGGGAGCAATTCCGGGAAAGATTCGAATTGAAATTTGTGTCGGAGGCTGAGAAAGTAACGTTAGCCCGGCGTTTCATAGACCTTGTTCAAGGTGAATCTTCTATGACAGACTATGTCGCATCTTTCGAATCTCTGTCCAAATACGGGGTTGAATACATCAACACCCCATTGAAGAAAAATCAGAGGTTTGTCTATGGCTTGAATAAGAATCTTAAGAAGCCATTACTCCTGAAACTTGAGGTTTCATTTGATCAGCTTATTGATATCGCTCTTCGTCTTGAAGAGGCCGATAGAGAAGGTGATGTTGAATTTGTGCGTGCCCAACAAAACTTCAACAATAACATGAAGAGGCCTATCAAATTCAAAGGCCCAAATCCCAACAAGAAAGGGAGGCAAGAAACCCCGGTAGCAAAAGCACCTACCTCTAGTCGTGGACAATGCTACAATTGTGGTTCCGCGAACCACTATGCAAGGGAGTGTCCGAGACCCCTCTTTTATCGTTATTGCAAAGGTTCGGGTCATCTTTTATCTTCGTGTCCTAAGCTTCCAAGCAAGAGAGAAGGAAAGCTGCAAGCCCCTGGCAACTCTTCTCTAGGTCAAGGTATTTTCATTCAATCCATGATGGCATTGTTTTATTTCGTGAACTTTCTATTTGAGTTCTTTTTGATATGGGTTCATCTCATTGTTTTTATATCAAAAGAACTTGTAGATTCTTTTCTTTGAATATTTTGGGCTTGATGACTTCTTTGAGAGTAGCGAATCCGGATGGTTGATCCGCAACATTCAATTTGCTTTCTATTGATGTCGAAATTATTTTATGTGATTTATCTTTCCGAGCCGATATTTTTACTTAGGCTTCGGAATTGATTTTTGTAAGGATTGGCTTAATCGTTGTGAAGCCCATATCCTATTTTCTCGTGTGGACTATTCCTCTTCGACATTTTCAATCTGTTAAGCAGATTTCTATTTTTCCTTTATGATTTTGATTCCAACTTGATGGCATCATTTTATTCCTTAAGCCCACTTATAAGGAAAGTGTTATTTCGCTCATTCATGTAGTTAGAGAAATTTTCCGTTATTTTTGAGCTTGTCTTAGGATTATCACCTAAGTAATCTTTTGTGTGGTGCTAAGGTCTTTTCAGTTTGACCTTGCCACCGATTTTCATTTGGCTACAAGTCGCGTGAGTTAGCATTCCATTTACGCACTCCGCACTCGTTATGATTCTAATGAATGACTTATTTTGTCATTCAATTTGTCCAGCTTATTTCATCCATTTTATATATCAAATATTCTACGAATATTTCGATGAGACCGTTCTTTTATTTATTGATTTTTGGATGAAAATAGCAATTTAAAATTTTGCAAAATCTTTTTCATAAGATTTATTTAGAAGTATAACCGGATTTTTGTTCTTAAAGTGAACAAAGAATATTCTTAGAAGTTTTTGAGAAACATGTTTATCATATAGAAGGTGATTTTGTGATTGTATTGCCCGTTGAGTGCTTTAAGAATTCTGGTCGACGCGCTTGATCAACGTTATCGATAGGAATTTCCTAAACGCTTTGATGAGACAATCAGACACAGTATATTATCTTGAAAATAGTAAATTTTTCTAGAATGATTATTACATAATGATAAATGTAATTTTGAAAGTTTTAACTTTTCAGGAAAGAAGACTATTTAAAAGAAATTCTTTCTTTTCGATACTCTTGTTCTTGTGATTCCCGAGGGGGAACCAAGAATTTATCTTTTGTACCAATGCTTATCGTATTGGTTTGGATGCCGTTCTCTTACATAAGATAACGTGCTATCACTTGTGCTTCTAAACCATTAAAAGCTGATTGAGACTAGGTATGCCACTCATGATCTAGTGTTCGCGGCTATTGTTTTCGCTTTTAGAGTTTGGCATCATCATTTTTGGATGAGAAATCTGTTCTCTACCCTGATCATAAATCTTTGGAATAATTATTTTCTCATAAGGAACTTCATGTCGACTCGAGTTCCTGGCATTTTATGGTCTTGATATTCTTTTATTCCCGAAAGGGAAATCGCGTTGCCAACGCGTTTTGTCGTAAGCAACAAGTGGTTGTTTCTTTGATGATGGCCAAATGAAATTATCTTTTTACCAAGTTCATGGGGCGTTTTGATGTACTTCGTTTTATTGAGTTTCATCTCGTTTCTTTTATGGACTTGCGTCCGTTGTTCTTTTATGGTGTTCGGTTCATCGGATGTACCGTTTTTGAACTACATCGATGTCCTGACTTTTTGGTTCATTGGACGTACTGCTTTTGTACTACGTCGGTGTTCCAAATTATTCGAGTTTCTAGTTTCTCGGGCGTACCGTTTCTGTACTACGCCGTTACATTGGCTCAATTTTCTGCTATTCTTGACGTTTTTACGTATTTTAACTATGGAAATGGTTTAGGGTTTTCTATTTTATTCTTGAGCCCGGTGATATTGAGGAAATTGAAGTTTCACCAGATTTGACTTATGAGCAACATTCTATTCGCATCATTGCTTCGGAGGTTGAGTGCCATCGAAATAAAGATGTTCTTTTTGTGAGAGTTCAATGGTTCTCAAATCCTAAGGATTGCTCTTGGGAATCCTGAGAATTCATCGAACGATCCCGTTCAGGCTAGCTCTTTCATGATCCTTATAGTGAACTTTCTATTTCAAAATTTCTTTTGTGTTGATATACTTCTATGGTTGTTACTTTTTATTTTCTTCTTAAGTATTGCGAGGACGCAATTTCTTTAAGGAGGGGAGTCTGTAACAACCCGCATATTTATCAATTTTATATTTAAATATTTTATTTAAATATTTTATCGTTAGTCGGA
This sequence comes from Allium cepa, assembly GCA_030765085.1. NCBI lineage: Eukaryota > Viridiplantae > Streptophyta > Magnoliopsida > Asparagales > Amaryllidaceae > Allium > Allium cepa. The sequence continues at coordinate 364,923,570 of CM060942.1, forward strand.
TTTTAGTCCGAAAAGCTAATTTTTGCAAACAGCCGAATTAGGACTCGAGACCACTTCCATTGAGTTCAAAATGTCGTTTGCAACCTTTTTGAGTATAAACTTCGATATGTTTGGAGATAGTTGATTTTTGCTACTTTTTCCCGCTTATGACTTTGGTTTGGACTGCACCCTTATTGGCTCAGCCCAACCCCCCCCCCCCCCTTCTCTTCATAACTTCTCCTCTTTGCTTAAACACTCAAGCTTTAGCAACAATGGTGTAAGAGAATGGGAAATTAAAACTCCAAAACCCTAGTCTTCATTAGCAAATCCAACTTCTAGCTCCAAATTCAAGTGAACCCATTGGTAAGCATCTCCTTCTTCTTCTCCAACTCATTCTCTCTTTGATTTCAGAAAATTCCTAAACCTAATTTAGGAAATGTTTCTCTTTTAAGCTTAGATTCAAGCTTCTAGTGTTGATATTGAAGAGGGATTGATCTTAGCTTGTTCTTAAAGCTTCTCCTTCATTCATTTGGGTTCAAAGGTGAGATTTTTATCTCACATCTTTATCTATAATTATCTTCGATTGTTAGGTATGAATTCCTAACGTTTATTCGTGTGCAATTGATTTTGGTTTGGATTGATTTCGTGTATATTCCAATTTTTTGGTGTTTTGGTCTAATTTATGAAAATCCTATTATGGATATTTGGACATTGATATTTGAGGCGTATCGAAGAGCCGTTTAGGCTGGGTTGTCGTTCGACGTAATTCCTTAGTCATCGCCATTTGCTCGTTCGATCGTTTCCGATATTCGTTTGGCCATTTTTGGCCTAGGTTCAGGGAATGCCCTGAACCCTTCATTCAGACGTCTGAAACGTAGTATTCAGACGTCTGAATATTGTTCTGAGAAGATTTCTATTCCCAGATTCAGACGTCTGAATATACGGTTTCAGACGTCTGAATTGGTTCATTTGGAACCAGAAAGGAAATAAGCTAAAAAGTGCCTATTTCAGACGTCTGGATCCAAGGATTCAGACGTCTGAATTCTGTCTTTGGAAAATATTTATTTTCCAGATTCAGACGTCTGAGTCCTTGATTTTAGACGTCTGAATCAGCAATATTTTGCCTATTTACCTATTTGCTTGAGAATTCCAATTTAAATCGATTCGTGATGATCATATTTGTTGTTATCATTTATTATGACTTTGATGACTCCTTTTTAGGGATTTTTGAATATCCATTTCGATGGATTCTTTATCGGTTTCTTTGGATTTTATTCACATCTTCGAATGTGAATTTTACTGATTGATTGTTCTTACAATCTTCTTTGTGATTTGTGTAACGACCCGTAAATTTAATTGGTTTTAGTAACGTGTTAATTGAAATTTTGTGGTAATTTAAACGATAAAATTTTGAAATATAAATTTGATATTTGGAATGCGTCTAGTTAAACATGGCAACTGGTAAATTTTCGTTCGAAAATATGAAAGTTTATTTCGCGCGTAAATTTACTTCAATTTAGTCAGTTAAAAAGCGATAAAAATAAAACGTTTTCAAAACCAAAATATTTTTACAAAGAAAAATTCTAAACCATCTTTTGAGCAAGTTGTCAGTTTGTCGTTTTTCCAAATTCGTACATCTTTGGCTCCGTCGATCTTAATTTTCTGCGATTTTTATGCATTTTTCCCCTAGTATAAAATTCGAATTTCTATAATTCAATCGTACAACTTATATCTGTATACCGTTTTGATCGTCTCATCATGCTGATCTCCATAGTACATTCAATTCCGTTTTTCAGAATCTGGTACGCCACGAAACCATTGAAACGTTAACTGTATCGGTATTGATTTTGTACCCTTTTTGTTCTTGTAAATTTTGGTTTTCACCTGACATCTGTTGCATTTATATCTCATATAATCGTGTGCTAGACTATATTTTTTTTCCGCTGGTTCCAATGTTTATATCGGTGGTTCGTTTTATTTTCGTTCTGACATTTCATTTTCTACCAATTGAAAACAACCTTCATTTCTTTTATTACTTTTAGGAAATTTAAGTTGTGACTGTTGTTTCCATTTAATATACTCGTTGAAATGTTAGCTCTCAACTTCCATCTTCCATTGGAAATTAAATTTGTCTCACATTACTTTTCACATTCCTTCCCTTCTCTGCTCATTTCTCATCTTCCTTCCCCTTTTCTATTTGTACCTACAAACTACAATTAGCCATGCAAATTAGTATATCCACATAATAAAGCTTACTACCTGAAGCTTCCATATTATTTTGGCATTAAAACCTTCCCTCTCCTTTCACCATTTAAACACCACACAACCCACTGCATATGCAAACAGACCTCCACCTTGCTCCTCCACCGTCCGCTCATGAGCCACCGATCACCACTCGGCAGCCATCTCTCAACTCAGCCTCCTCATATGCCGCACAACCGAGCTTGTAAGCCGATCTTTTTCCCGCCATTCATCTAGCAGCGCAGCAACAATCATGCGGCCGAGACCTCTCCTCTATGGCCCGTCGCCGTGCTTTCTACATCCCGTCACCCAGTGCTCCGCATCGAGCTTCACCACCGAACCGCCCCTTGCTTCCTTCATCCGTCATCTTCCGTGCATCCAGCGTGCTTTCCCGTGACAGCCTTGCCGACCACTCAACGCTACACCAACCCGACCACCATCATCAACCATTTGCCATTTCATTCCTCACAACTTCTACGTATAAAACAAGGTACAGCTATTTGAATTATTTACAGCGGTAATATATTATAGGATAAGTAAGTTATATGTATGTATGTCAAACTTAACCTGTAAGCGTGTATTTTTTTATGTGTTCGGGTTCCACAAACTCAACTGTAAGATATATATTTATATTAGTAAGTATATGTGCGTATAGGCTATGTAGACTTTGCAGGATGTATGAAATATTTATTTTATATTTACATTTTGGGTTGTGATGTAGTAAGATATATATGCTATGTTCTAGTAGTTTTAGGCATACATGTGTTTTGAGTTTCCTGTTGGTTTATGGAATGGAAGGTATACAAGTTATAAGTTTATGTTAGTTAGTGTAATCATATGGTTACAGGTTTATATAAATATTTCATGATAGTATTTTATATATTTTTCTTGTAGTAGAGTGAACGTATGTATATGTAATGTTTATAAAAAAAAATTGCATATCTGTACAATAATATTTTAACATGTTTACTCAAACTTATAATTATACTTTGCTAGTTTATGTATAATAGCTTACGTCTTGTTGGTTTATGCATTGTATATAATGGTTTACTGATAGTCTCGGTATATAGGCTATGTTATGAAGTCCAGTTCCAATCAGGTATATTGTATTTAGTGTATATATCTATAGAAGTTTAACGTGGTTCATATGTATAAAAAAAAGGCAAGTTTGTATAAATTTTGTTTTTTTTAACGTTTAAGATATAGCCGGTAGGTAAGCGTTTTGCACTTTATAGGGGATATACGTTTGATTTTAAATGTGGGTTTTAATTTAAAACAATGATTTTATTTACATGTGCATTTTATTGGATATCGGTCGTAAAAATAAAATATTGATTAAGTAAGAAAATAATAATGTTATATATATATATTTAGTTTATATCAAAAATTTATTCAAATTGTTTTCATCGGTCCAGTTCTAATTTGATCTCGTCAATTTTGATTTATCAGCCATATTCGCCACTTCGGGCCAATCTAGCTTGTTTGGAATTCGTACCCTCATCTCTTTCTCGTTCATCTCCAGCCTCGTAAGGTAAGCAATCACTCACGATTAATGTTCTTTTATTTATTAAATTTGATTTCAATTGAAACGTCAATTGAAATATATGCTGTTGTTTATTATGTACACTGTTATTACCTGTATCTGTTCATCTATGACATCTGACACCATTATCTGTTAATTATTTATGCGATGATAATACAGTTTGGTTGATAATTGATTGGTTGTTTGTTATTTATATTAGATGTTAAATTGAAATGTATAAAGTGATAATTATTATGCGATTGAATTTGACGGAGGATAGTTAAATTTTGAATCGACATATGTGTTGGACTTGATTAGTTAAATTTGTAAATTATGACCCCTTAAATGTTTAATTAATTGACCCGTAGAAGTAGTTAATCACCCTTGAAACATTTGAATTTATGTTGTATTAATTGATGAAATATGAAATTGAATAATTGATGTCAAGTGTAGAATTGCATATAATAATAAGTGAATAATCTTTAATCTACATGCAATGATAGTGTAGATTCTAGAAATAATTATATTAATTTGCACAAACAACAACGTGAATTAATACGATTATTTCGGGATTATTTGAATGAAGTATTGGATTGTTATTGATTGTTGTTATTGCTTGTTTATTTACTTTGACATCATCCCAGTTATCACACTGCAAGTTCCCTTTGTCATATTTTGATTTTTGAATTGGAATTGGAATCGGGTTGAAATGATATATACCCAAATGAACTTGACTTAGGATAGAGAATTAAATAAAATCCGATTGGTCAATAATTTGATTTTTAAAAAATAATAATGAATTTATTCGAATAAAGAATAAGTTTTGAAATAAAGTTGGAATTTGAATTTTATAAAAGGAAAATATAAAGATTGAAATCTGAAACAAATATTAACGTAGTGATTGATGAAAGAACGTTGTTTGAAATTTAATTATTTAATAAATTAAATTTGGAATTATTAATAAATAATTTGGAATTAGTAATAATTGAGTTTTGAAATTATTAAGTTAAATCATTTAATAATTAAATTTGAGATTATAAATAAGTTTGGAATTATAATTAAGTTTGAAATTATTAAGTTGAATTTATAATTAAGTTGAAATGATTTGATAATTAAGTTTGAATTCATAATTAAGTGGAAATGATTTAAAATTAATTTTGAATTTATGATCAAGATTGTAATTATTAAGTTTTGAAATTATTAATAATTAAGACTGAAATTATTTAATAAATGAACAAGATTTAATTATTTGATAATTGAATAAAAATTTAATTCTTTGATAAGAGAAATCGAACTTTTGAATAATGGATTTGAACTTCGTTAATAAATGAAATTGAGTTTCTTTATTTATTAAAATTTTGGAAAAATTGTTTAAGTAAGTTAATAAGTGAAACTGAAACTTCTCAATTATGTGAAATTTAGATCTTAAGGATATACTCATTCTAGGGTTTACTTCACCCTATCTCTAATGAGTTACTTAATGTTTATACTCCTGAGCTAAGGTTTTAACCATCAGCTCTGATACCACTTGTGACGACCCTGACCCGACCTTCGAAAATCGGCACCGAATATGACACTCGTATTCAAATGCCGCAGATCCAAACGTCGAACCTGGTTCGCCGGAGCTTATAACACATTAAGTAAATAACACAGCGGAAGAAAAAGAATATGCATAGAACATTCGACATATAACATTGATACAATATCTGATACAACAGAATACAATAGAATGGTACAACAGATAATACAATGAATATCAACATTATCAGAGATACAAAGAATAGCAGCGGAAATAAAAGATAACACAAGCAGCGGAACAAAATCTCCAATATAGTCTTCAAGAAAGAACTCCAGTAACAGTAATCTCCATCTCCAAAGCACCAATCCAGAAATAGCTCGAACTCCAAATCAAGATGAAGAGAAGCAACTCGATCCAAATGCGATTGCCAAATCCTAAGGCTGGAAGCTATCGAATCTACACCTACTATCGATTATCTGAAAATCCCAACTCTAGACTGCCCGTGTGGGAAATAGTGGGCACCCAGAGTTTAGGAAAAGAACAATAAACTCCAGGTCAGTCGTGGGACTGGTGTGAGCAAACAAAAACATTTGGTCTTTAAAACAACAAAAGAATTTAAATTTGAAATCCGCAATGCTTTTTGGAAAATGAAACTACCATAAGGCCTCCCGCCACACACACAATGCAAACGCAGAATTGGAGGAGATTTCTCCTTATGATAGTCAAATATGCTTAATACGAGAAAATTTCTTTGATATTATTACTATAAGTGCAAAGTGTGGAAAACCATTTCGAAAATATAATATAAATCCTAGCCAGCGTACGACATTTCGTCGTATGCCTACTATAGCTACCATGTTCAATAGCAGGTTACCGCCACATTCCATGGCAGGTTATACAACTAAAACCGTACAGGGCGCGTATTGTTTTGATTGGATTTCCAACAAATGGTCAGGCTAAGGAACTTCCTACTGTCAATGGGATCGCCTCTGGTGGGACGTCCCGAGAACTAACGTTACGGTTAGATCTCAGCCAACACAAGGCCGGGTTACCTCTGCAACTAGGTAACTACTATACGAATATGCCATCCCCCGGTCCTTTGGGACCTTTATCCGAGCGCTCGCAACAACAACCACAAAGTATCACAAAGTAATAGATCTGCAGTATCCACATAGGTAAGTATCTGGGCTCCATACCATGATACCACCCTTTACAGAAGGGAATGACATACCCTAAAGGGAGCGACCCTCATAACCTTGCCGCATCTTTCCTGTTTCGACCATTTCCGGGGAGTGAGGTCCTGATGCAATCTCGTCCACAAAGCTACGCTTTGGCACAAAGCCATGCTTTGGGTCAACAGATGACCAAAGCAATGATCACAAAGATAAATGATCAAACAAATGATCATATCACAAATGATCAACCAATGATCATCACACAGCAGCACTCAGCATGCCACATTACCAAATTGGGAATATCACTGATAAATATCAACTACATAACCTCTGAGCTCGTACGTCTCAGAGAAGGGTGTTAAGCTAAGAGAATAAATTCTCCGCCACCAAGCAGAAATGTATTTGATAGAAATCAGATAACATCTCAAAGTGTAATGTCGGACATACAACCACGCAAGTCTGTTCCGGGTTCGAACAGAACCGAAGGCACTTCCGAAGAAGCCCTTGCAAATCCGGGTATCCACAATCCCGATCGGACTTCCCATCACTTAGGGAGAACTCTATACCGGAGCAACTCAGTGCAGAGTCAATCGACAGGTTATCCTATCGCTCACAAATACCCGGTCTTCACCACCGGTCTTCAAAAGCTATCCATAACGTCGTATCACTATTCGGGATGGGCTATATGACACAAGGTCCTCTCCCGGCTAAACCGAATAATGAGCGCAATATTTTAAAAAATATGGATATGGGATTTTAGCTAAGTCACAACTTATAAAATCCAAAACTTTTCTTTCAAATGGTTATCAAATTACCATTTAAATCTTTAAACAAAAAGATTTATTTCATAAAGTTTCACCCAGTTTCACAAAGATCTATTCATAGATTTCAAAACAATTCTCATTCGATTTGGATTAACCAAATTTAATCTTTAAATTAAAGATTTATAGCTTTCAAAACACATTTCCAAAGATTTATCTAAAACTTGGAAAACTATTTTCATTTTTAGACTTGAAACCCTTTAACACAAATTGGAAATTCATTCTTATGTGAAAGCTTCAATCGTTTGAAAACAAATAGTTTTCTTTTTGGAAAAATCCGATTTCATTAATACAAGTTAAGATCTTCGGGTTAAATTTAAATTCCAAAACATCACTTTTAAAATGATTTTTAAAAACCCATATAAACCCATCTATAAGTTGAATAACTTTTATTTTCAAAAGCTTCAATTTTTAATTCTAAAACTATTTTGGGTTCAAAAATTAAATTTTAAACAATTTCAAATTCTGTGACTTAACCCATTACCTCGTGCAATCCATATTTGTGTGTGTATAGTGTGGTTGGGGGGTTCAACACAATAAGAGTGCCACATCATCAATCTGCACAGATTTAATCATTACAATTCGATGTGGGTTTCGGATAACCAAATGGAATCCGACTCCCTGTCGCATCAAAATTCAAATGTCGTTTATGGGTCAAAGGATTTGCATATTCATATAACAATATATTCATCACAAATAAAACATCTCATCACATATCAAATATATCAATCCATCACAGAACATCCAATAACAATCAAACATCTTTAATTAAGATGAATAAACCGTGTGGTTATAAATTTATTCCCCACATAAGTACCTCTATTTGAAACCTTTAAATGATTAATTATCATTAACTATAATTAATTAAGTCTTAACCATCTTCATTTATTAATCATTTATTTAATTAATTATCTTAATTAATTATCCTTTAATTGTAATTAGTTAATCTTACTTACTTATTTCTCAATTAACTACAATACTTAATTAATCCTTAATTGATAATGATTTCTTAATCATTTTAAGTTAATTAATCCTTATTTATTATCCTTGATTTCATTACCTTAATTAACCATATTAGTAAATTATACTTTGAAGTAATTAAGCCTCAATATTTGATTAAATCATCTTTAATTATCTACTATAATTGCTTTCACTAAGTAATTGTTATTTTATTTAATCATTTATTTATTACTTGATTTATTAACTTAATAATTTAATGAATCCAAATCATTAAATTCCATTTATTTATTTTTAAGATAAAACATCTCTTACTTAAATAAAGCCTTTTAAAAAAAAAAAACAAATTCAAACTCAAAATTTTCCTTAATTTCAAAACTGAAATACATATTGAATCTTTATTTCCAAATTTAAACTTGATTCATTAAAGCTTTACTTACATTTTCATATTCATTTTAAAACCTGCAAACAACTTTCAGGTCTAAACCCTGAAAACAGTTTTTTTAAATTTGATTTAAAACCAATCTTTAAACTTGTTTAAGATATTTCAGTTTTGAAAACTTTGAATTCCAAACTCTATTTGAATTCAGATTTAACTTGCATTTAAATCAAATTACAACTTAAAATATGAGTTTCATTAAAAACATTAAAAACTGCAAAACATCTTTCAGGTTTAAAACCTGAAACAGTTTTAATTTTGATTTAAACAGAAATTAAAACTTTGTTTAAATTTAAAAATTTCATCTTTAAAACTTTGAACTCAGAACTCCATTTGAATTTAGTTCAATTCATAGTTAAATCAACCCTACACTAGAATTGAATTCAATTCAAATTTCTTTAAATAAAAACTGCAACTCTCTCTGGATTAAAACCTGCAACTGTTTTGAACTTTTGATTTAAAACAGAAATTTAAATCTTGATTAAATTTAAGATTTTACTTCTAAAAACCTTTGAATTCAAAGCTACATTTGAATTCTGTTTCTACTTCCACCTAATATCAAATTCCCACTCTAAAATTTAAATTTCATTCAACTTGCAAACTCTCAGTTATAAAACTTGAAACAGTTTTGATTTTAATTTAAACAGAAATTAAAACTTTGTTTAAATTTAAAAATTTCATCATTTTTTTAAAAAAAAAAAAAAAAAACCTTAACTCAAAACTTCACTTAAATTCAGTATCAATTCATACTTGAATTAAGTTTCCAACCTAAAATATGAATTCCATTTAAAACTGCAAACTACAGGATTTAAGACCAGAAACTGTTTGTTTTAAATTTTGATTTAAAACAGAATTTAAACTTGTTTAAATTTAAAAGTTCCATTTTTAAAAACTTTGAACTTCAAACCTTATTTGAACTCAGTTTTAACATCCTAAGTTAAACTTTAGTTTGCATTTTATTTCAAACTTTAAAAATCTGGAAAACAGTTTCCTGTTTCCTGAATTCTGCATTTACATTATTTCAAAATAAGAATTCAAACTATTTGAATTCATCCTTAGATTCAAGTTAAATCTTAAGTTCAAATTGCCAGATTTAATTTTAGCTTTATTTTTTTAAAATTTTTAAAGTAAACAGAACAGGTTCTGTTGTAAAAACCTGAACACATACACCCTGCACTCCCCTATTTTACTTCGAGTTAATATCCCTTCTGCTTCGAGTTTCCACCACTTTTCCCCGAGACCAACCCGAGGCACAAACTCTGCAACCCAGAACGTCAACCCACCACCATCACAAACATGCACAGTCTAATTAACTAACCCCACAGAAGCTTTTAAACCTGATGCATGTTTCAAATATCCATGTTTTTAAACATGCGTTAAAGTTTTTAAACTTGTTTTGAATAATTTAAAGATGTTTACAATCTTACTTTTTTTTTGAACTATTGCCTGTTGTGATTTTATTTCAGCAGTAACAGGTTTTTATTTTTACTTTTCTAATTTAGAATATTTCAAACCTAAACTATATTGTACAAACACAATTTGTTCACACCATACTTCCTAACTAAGATTCAGACAAAAATAAGTGGATTTGTGTTTAAATCCAAGAAATAACAGAAACATGTCTGCAGAAATTCACATCTCACTCCTTTGCATACTCAAGCATAATCACATCCAAACATTCAATGCTAATTACATGCAACAACAAAAATGAAAATAAGAAATGGGTTTGAGAGTTTGCTCACAGTTTTGTTGCTCAGAGAAGAACAGAGACATAGGAGTGTTGACAGTTTCAAATGCCCGAACCCTCTCTTTTTTTTCTTTGATTGCTTGGCATTTCCCTTTTGATTTGTTTAAGTGCTTTGAACTGCTCCCTGATTAATTTCCAGATTTACTTTGTTTTGGTTATCCTCCCCTCAGATTGAAGATGATAAAGTTAGTTAAATCTTTTGTTTTGTTACTGATTACAACATTAACTCAAATTTTAAAAAGAAATTTTTCACTTGCCTTTATAATTTATTTCCAGAAAAATCTTGCATTATCTCTGGCCCAAACTGAAGCTCTTCTTTTCTTCTTTTTATAAAACAAATCTGCAGTTTAAATTGGTTTATTACAACTTGATTTTCTTAATTTATTCAAGACAAAAGAAAAATAAATAAATTACTTACTTACAGGTTACTGTTTTTTTTTTTAGCTTCAGATTTAAGGTTGTCTGATCTTCAAGTTTGCATTGTCTCCCAAATCTTCCTTTTGTCTTAAGTTCTCAGTTTTGAATTTCTTTAGCTCAGTCGAATCTGTGCTTGCTTCCTGGCTTTGTTTACTTAAATTATAATGAGCTACAGCTTTGAGATGATCTTGGAATTTGCTTCTATTTTCATTTGAAATTTGTTTTCTTTGTTTTGTTCGGGGCTTGAAGGCTTGAACACTTGATTTTGTTTGTTTTCTTTTCTGATTTTGAACAGCCCAAGATTTTGAAATGTGTGAGGCAAATCTCATTCTCAGATTTGCTAAGATATGGTATGATTCCAAAATGGAAAGATGTAAAGTTTCCTTGTTATTTTAAATTTGATTATTTTATTAAGTAATTGTGCCATTTGTAGTATATAGATATGTAAGATCTTAAAGTATGTTTGCATTTGTTTGTACATGTTTATTTTTAAATTTTTTTTATAAGACAAAAGGAATTTTTTTTTTAATATATTTTATGTCATATTTGCTTTGTAAATGAATACACCTCTTATTTCATTTGTATGTGTACATATACAATGTTGAAAATTCTTTTTTTTTTTAAAAAAAAAATATTTATTATTTCAAGGTTCAAAACTCAAAAGAAATTGGAGTTTATTTCATGTGTAGCTTGTTATTTATTTTTATTTGTTTGAGATTTTCTTTCAATTTTTTCCCAAATTTCTAATATAACTTTCTATATAAAATCAAAATTATTTATTTATTCTAGAAATTTTCTAATTAATTCATAATTTATTTCAAAAAATTAATTTAATTGCCAAATTAAACATGATGAATTTTCAGTAATGTTACAGATTTCCCCCTTAAAAGAATTTCGTCCTCGAAATTGCAAAGAAGACGAGAAAGAAAAGATGATAGATAAAGAAATGATTGATCAGATCAGATCGAAATATTTATTCTGCATTCGGTCTACCCAAATCAGAAATCGACAATATGAAAACGAACTTATACAATATTACACAAGATACTCGGCTCACCGGTCTACGAATATGCAAGGGTATTGATTGGTTCGAAGGAATAACTAATCGTTCGTAGAATATATCGGATCCCAAAAAAATAAATAAATAAATGGATTAAAAATTCAGGTTGGAATATCCCAAAGTATATACCAATTTGTACCCCTTCGACTTTGATATACACAAGAAATTACAATAGAATTTCGAATTTGTTTTTAACCGATATCGATTTATCGATTCAATTCAAATTTAGCTTCATATTTGTTAACCAATTTAACTTAATTTAAAATCTCCAACTCATTTAATTTAAATTTTCAATTTCAAATTCATTAGAGTTTAGAGCGAAAAGCTGATAAGAAACCGACGAAGATACGGGGTAAGAATTTTCTACAACGATTCGTAGGGCCACCATCGCATCGAAACTTCTTTCTGGAGCTGTCACGAAGCAATCAAAAGAATTTGTGAATCGAATCAAAGGAGATTGATAGAGAAAAGATATTTCCACTGTTGCAGGGTATTGACCATTTGTAGTGGTACTCCCCCGTCCCCTATCTCGTTCTCTTCTCGCACTCATACTTACTATCGGTGAATAGTAAGAGAATTCACTGAGGCATTCGAACGGATATCTTAAGGATATACTCATTCTAGGGTTTACTTCACCCTATCTCTAATGAGTTACTTAATGTTTATACTCCTGAGCTAAGGTTTTAACCATCAGCTCTGATACCACTTGTGACGACCCTGACCCGACCTTCGAAAATCGGCACCGAATATGACACTCGTATTCAAATGCCGCAGATCCAAACGTCGAACCTGGTTCGCCGGAGCTTATAACACATTAAGTAAATAACACAGCGGAAGAAAAAGAATATGCATAGAACATTCGACATATAACATTGATACAATATCTGATACAACAGAATACAATAAAATGGTACAACAGATAATACAATGAATATCAACATTATCAGAGATACAAAGAATAGCAGCGGAAATAAAAGATAACACAAGCAGCGGAACAAAATCTCCAATATAGTCTTCAAGAAAGAACTCCAGTAACAGTAATCTCCATCTCCAAAGCACCAATCCAGAAATAGCTCGAACTCCAAATCAAGATGAAGAGAAGCAACTCGATCCAAATGCGATTGCCAAATCCTAAGGCTGGAAGCTATCGAATCTACACCTACTATCGATTATCTGAAAATCCCAACTCTAGACTGCCCGTGTGGGAAATAGTGGGCACCCAGAGTTTAGGAAAAGAACAATAAACTCCAGGTCAGTCGTGGGACTGGTGTGAGCAAACAAAAACATTTGGTCTTTAAAACAACAAAAGAATTTAAATTTGAAATCCGCAATGCTTTTTGGAAAATGAAACTACCATAAGGCCTCCCGCCACACACACAATGCAAACGCAGAATTGGAGGAGATTTCTCCTTATGATAGTCAAATATGCTTAATACGAGAAAATTTCTTTGATATTATTACTATAAGTGCAAAGTGTGGAAAACCATTTCGAAAATATAATATAAATCCTAGCCAGCGTACGACATTTCGTCGTATGCCTACTATAGCTACCATGTTCAATAGCAGGTTACCGCCACATTCCATGGCAGGTTATACAACTAAAACCGTACAGGGCGCGTATTGTTTTGATTGGATTTCCAACAAATGGTCAGGCTAAGGAACTTCCTACTGTCAATGGGATCGCCTCTGGTGGGACGTCCCGAGAACTAACGTTACGGTTAGATCTCTGCCAACACAAGGCCGGGTTACCTCTGTAACTAGGTAACTACTACACGAATATGCCATCCCCCGGTCCTTTGGGACCTTTATCCGAGCGCTCGCAACAACAACCACAAAGTATCACAAAGTAATAGATCTGCAGTATCCACATAGGTAAGTATCTGGGCTCCATACCATGATACCACCCTTTACCAGAAGGGAATGACATACCCTAAAGGGAGCGACCCTCATAACCTTGCCGCATCTTTCCTGTTTCGACCATTTCCGGGGAGTGAGGTCCTGATGCAATCTCGTCCACAAAGCTACGCTTTGGCACAAAGCCATGCTTTGGGTCAACAGATGACCAAAGCAATGATCACAAAGATAAATGATCAAACAAATGATCATATCACAAATGATCAACCAATGATCATCACACAGCAGCACTCAGCATGCCACATTACCAAATTGGGAATATCACTGATAAATATCAACTACATAACCTCTGAGCTCGTACGTCTCAGAGAAGGGTGTTAAGCTAAGAGAATAAATTCTCCGCCACCAAGCAGAAATGTATTTGATAGAAATCAGATAACATCTCAAAGTGTAATGTCGGACATACAACCATACAAGTCTGTTCCGGGTTCGAACAGAACCGAAGGCACTTCCGAAGAAGCCCTTGCAAATCCGGGTATCCACAATCCCGATCGGACTTCCCATCACTTAGGGAGAACTCTATACCGGAGCAACTCAGTGCAGAGTCAATCGACAGGTTATCCTATCGTTCTCACAAATACCCGGTCTTCACCACCGGTCTTCAAAAGCTATCCATAACGTCGTATCACTATTCGGGATGGGCTATATGACACAAGGTCCTCTCCCGGCTAAACCGAATAATGAGCGCAATATTTTAAAAAATATGGATATGGGATTTTAGCTAAGTCACAACTTATAAAATCCAAAACTTTTCTTTCAAATGGTTATCAAATTACCATTTAAATCTTTAAACAAAAAGATTTATTTCACAAAGTTTCACCCAGTTTCACAAAGATCTATTCATAGATTTCAAAACAATTCTCATTCGATTTGGATTAACCAAATTTAATCTTTAAATTAAAGATTTATAGCTTTCAAAACACATTTCCAAAGATTTATCTAAAACTTGGAAAACTATTTTCATTTTTAGACTTGAAACCCTTTAACACAAATTGGAAATTCATTCTTATGTGAAAGCTTCAATCGTTTGAAAACAAATAGTTTTCTTTTTGGAAAAATCCGATTTCATTAATACAAGTTAAGATCTTCGGGTTAAATTTAAATTCCAAAACATCACTTTTAAAATGATTTTTAAAAACCCATATAAACCCATCTATAAGTTGAATAACTTTTATTTTCAAAAGCTTCAATTTTTAATTCTAAAACTATTTTGGGTTCAAAAATTAAATTTTAAACAATTTCAAATTCTGTGACTTAACCCATTACCTCGTGCAATCCATATTTGTGTGTGTATAGTGTGGTCGGGGGGTTCAACACAATAAGAGTGCCACATCATCAATCTGCACAGATTTAATCATTACAATTCGATGTGGGTTTCGGATAACCAAATGGAATCTGACTCCCTGTCGCATCAAAATTCAAATGTCGTTTATGGGTCAAAGGATTTGCATATTCATATAACAATATATTCATCACAAATAAAACATCTCATCACATATCAAATATATCAATCCATCACAGAACATCCAATAACAATCAAACATCTTTAATTAAGATGAATAAACCGTGTGGTTATAAATTTATTCCCCACATAAGTACCTCTATTTGAAACCTTTAAATGATTAATTATCATTAACTATAATTAATTAAGTCTTAACCATCTTCATTTATTAATCATTTATTTAATTAATTATCTTAATTAATTATCCTTTAATTGTAATTAGTTAATCTTACTTACTTATTTCTCAATTAACTACAATACTTAATTAATCCTTAATTGATAATGATTTCTTAATCATTTTAAGTTAATTAATCCTTATTTATTATCCTTGATTTCATTACCTTAATTAACCATATTAGTAAATTATACTTTGAAGTAATTAAGCCTCAATATTTGATTAAATCATCTTTAATTATCTACTATAATTGCTTTCACTAAGTAATTGTTATTTTATTTAATCATTTATTTATTACTTGATTTATTAACTTAATAATTTAATGAATCCAAATCATTAAATTCCATTTATTTATTTTTAAGATAAAACATCTCTTACTTAAATAAAGCCTTTTTAAAAAAAAACAAATTCAAACTCAAAATTTTCCTTAATTTCAAAACTGAAATACATATTGAATCTTTATTTCCAAATTTAAACTTGATTCATTAAAGCTTTACTTACATTTTCGTATTCATTTTAAAACCTGCAAACAACTTTCAGGTCTAAACCCTGAAAACAGTTTTTTTAAATTTGATTTAAAACCAATCTTTAAACTTGTTTAAGATATTTCATTTTTGAAAACTTTGAATTCCAAACTCTATTTGAATTCAGATTTAACTTGCATTTAAATCAAATTACAACTTAAAATATGAGTTTCATTAAAAACATTAAAAACTGCAAAACATCTTTCAGGTTTAAAACCTGAAACAGTTTTAATTTTGATTTAAACAGAAATTAAAACTTTGTTTAAATTTAAAAATTTCATCTTTAAAACTTTGAACTCAGAACTCCATTTGAATTTAGTTCAATTCATAGTTAAATCAACCCTACACTAGAATTGAATTCAATTCAAATTTCTTTAAATAAAAACTGCAACTCTCTCTGGATTAAAACCTGCAACTGTTTTGAACTTTTGATTTAAAACAGAAATTTAAATCTTGATTAAATTTAAGATTTTACTTCTAAAAACCTTTGAATTCAAAGCTACATTTGAATTCTGTTTCTACTTCCACCTAATATCAAATTCCCACTCTAAAATTTAAATTTCATTCAACTTGCAAACTCTCAGTTATAAAACCTGAAACAGTTTTGATTTTGATTTAAACAGAAATTAAAACTTTGTTTAAATTTAAAAATTTCATCATTTTTTTTAAAAAAAAAAAAAAAAACCTTAACTCAAAACTTCACTTAAATTCAGTATCAATTCATACTTGAATTAAGTTTCCAACCTAAAATATGAATTCCATTTAAAACTGCAAACTACAGGATTTAAGACCAGAAACTGTTTGTTTTAAATTTTGATTTAAAACAGAATTTAAACTTGTTTAAATTTAAAAGTTCCATTTTTAAAAACTTTGAACTTCAAACCTTATTTGAACTCAGTTTTAACATCCTAAGTTAAACTTTAGTTTGCATTTTATTTCAAACTTTAAAAATCTGGAAAACAGTTTCCTGTTTCCTGAATTCTGCATTTACATTATTTCAAAATAAGAATTCAAACTATTTGAATTCATCCTTAGATTCAAGTTAAATCTTAAGTTCAAATTGCCAGATTTAATTTTAGCTTTATTTTTTTAAAATTTTTAAAGTAAACAGAACAGGTTCTGTTGTAAAAACCTGAACACATACACCCTGCACTCCCCTATTTTACTTCGAGTTAATATCCCTTCTGCTTCGAGTTTCCACCACTTTTCCCCGAGACCAACCCGAGGCACAAACTCTGCAACCCAGAACGTCAACCCACCACCATCACAAACATGCACAGTCTAATTAACTAACCCCACAGAAGATTTTAAACCTGATGCATGTTTCAAATATCCATGTTTTTAAACATGCGTTAAAGTTTTTAAACTTGTTTTGAATAATTTAAAGATGTTTACAATCTTACTTTTTTTTTTGAACTATTGCCTGTTGTGATTTTATTTCAGCAGTAACAGGTTTTTATTTTTACTTTTCTAATTTAGAATATTTCAAACCTAAACTATATTGTACAAACACAATTTGTTCACACCATACTTCCTAACTAAGATTCAGACAAAAATAAGTGGATTTGTGTTTAAATCCAAGAAATAACAGAAACATGTCTGCAGAAATTCACATCTCACTCCTTTGCATATTCAAGCATAATCACATCCAAACATTCAATGCTAATTACATGCAACAACAAAAATGAAAATAAGAAATGGGTTTGAGAGTTTGCTCACAGTTTTGTTGCTCAGAGAAGAACAGAGACATAGGAGTGTTGACAGTTTCAAATGCCCGAACCCTCTCTTTTTTTTTCTTTGATTGCTTGGCATTTCCCTTTTGATTTGTTTAAGTGCTTTGAACTGCTCCCTGATTAATTTCCAGATTTACTTTGTTTTGGTTATCCTCCCCTCAGATTGAAGATGATAAAGTTAGTTAAATCTTTTGTTTTGTTACTGATTACAACATTAACTCAAATTTTAAAAAGAAATTTTTCACTTGCCTTTATAATTTATTTCCAGAAAAATCTTGCATTATCTCTGGCCCAAACTGAAGCTCTTCTTTTCTTCTTTTTATAAAACAAATCTGCAGTTTAAATTGGTTTATTACAACTTGATTTTCTTAATTTATTCAAGACAAAAGAAAAATAAATAAATTACTTACTTACAGGTTACTGTTTTTTTTTAGCTTCAGATTTAAGGTTGTCTGATCTTCAAGTTTGCATTGTCTCCCAAATCTTCTTTTTGTCTTAAGTTCTCAGTTTTGAATTTCTTTAGCTCAGTCGAATCTGTGCTTGCTTCCTGGCTTTGTTTACTTAAATTATAATGAGCTGCAGCTTTGAGATGATCTTGGAATTTGCTTCTGTTTTCATTTGAAATTTGTTTTCTTTGTTTTGTTCGGGGCTTGAAGGCTTGAACACTTGATTTTGTTTGTTTTCTTTTCTGATTTTGAACAGCCCAGGATTTTGAAATGTGTGAGGCAAATCTCATTCTCAGATTTGCTAAGATATGGTATGATTCCAACATGGAAAGATGTAAAGTTTCCTTGTTATTTTAAATTTGATTATTTTATTAAGTAATTGTGCCATTTGTAGTATATAGATATGTAAGATCTTAAAGTATGTTTGCATTTGTTTGTACATGTTTATTTTTAAATTTTTTTTATAAGACAAAAGGAATTTTTTTTTTAATATATTTTATGTCATATTTGCTTTGTAAATGAATACACCTCTTATTTCATTTGTATGTGTACATATACAATGTTGAAAATTCTTTTTTTTTTTAAAAAAAAATATTTATTATTTCAAGGTTTCTAAACTCAAAAGAAATTGGAGTTTATTTCATGTATAGCTTGTTATTTATTTTTATTTGTTTGAGATTTTCTTTCAATTTTTTCCCAAATTTCTAATATAACTTTCTATATAAAATCAAAATTATTTATTTATTCTAGAAATTTTCTAATTAATTCATAATTTATTTCAAAAAATTAATTTAATTGCCAAATTAAACTTGATGAATTTTCAGTAATGTTACAGAAAACCACTTTAATAACTATACGCGGAGTGATGATCCAGAATGAAGTGGTTGGAATGATGTACGTGATGACAGAAGAAAGAGAACGATAATGGATAGCCTTGACACTTGTGTCAAATTGGAAATGACTAAAATCAGGAGCCGTGCCGGGCCAAATGGGGTTAGCCACCTCGAGCGGACACACTTCTTCGTAACTACTACTCATTACTTGATATTGATTGGTGCACCCTCGTACTTTTCAGGAGTGTTGTTTCGCGGTGTTGCGATCGCTGCGGCGATGCGTTCTCACCAGTCCGGATCAAGCAAACGGTAGTTTCACTACCTTGGGTATTGCCTCGTGTGCCTTGTCATACTTGTATCCCTATATACGCGACCACTACGAATTTGTTTTGTGTTATACCTATGGAGTACTCCCTGATATCCCACTAGTTTACGGTGGTGTTTACAGTGCTGTATAGACTATGACGCTTGTATAAAATGTGTTAAGGGGGATAATGGTAGCGCCTTAACACTATTTTGATACTTTATATTACTGATAGACATTATCTATTTAGCGTACACTACTACATAGTAGATAGTTTAACGGATCCTTAGAGGATGGTGATTCCAACATCCTTTGAGTTACTTGTATTTCGATTGTTATTTCATTTGAGTTGGATTTATTGATATAAGAATATTAATCCTGACTCGAGTGTTCTGTGTTTTGCTTTACGCTTGGGTCAGACTGAGTGTACCAGTATTCGAGGCTCACCTTTGGAGTTGGAGCTTTGCTTGAAGATCCATCCATCTATTCTGCTTTCAGTATTCGATGATTCCAGTGATGTATTCTGATTTGTACTTGATATATCGTATTTCTCTTCTGTTGTAAACTCTGATGTATCTTATATATTTATATAGTAGCTTCATGAACTACTATCTCTTTTACTTCCGTTGCATATTATTACTCTGTGTCTGTGATTCTGTGTTTATTTGTTTACTGTATATCTGAGTTTTGCCAAATTTAAATTAACAATTCGGTATTTTGAATTATTCAAGTCCGACGTGTGCGGATGCGAATAGTCCAAAATATCGGGTCGTTACATTTGGTATCAGAGCTTTGGTAGCTCTAGGCAAAACTTAGCATATAGGGTAAATGTATTTACAGAATCACTCTCATTCGAGTTTCAATCTATTCCTTTTTGACTCAATTCCTTTGAACTTTGGAACGTTCCCTGCGGTTCCAAAATTCATTCATGTCCCTCACTATTCGTCTTCTTTCAATTTTGGAGTATCCCATAAACTCCACTTCGAATGATATCTATAATGAATCGGCGGTCTCGCCAATCTTCGAATTATTTGTAAATGGGTGAAATTCCTTTATAATAGACATCGATTTACCGAAGATTCCTGTATCCTCGGTTTATGATGCTATCTATTCCCTGCTATACCTAAATTCTATCTTTTTAGATCGAATGTCGATTTACCTTGAAAAATTCAGCATCGATCTTATTCTTGAAGTTACGCTCGACCAGGTTAAGGTTGCCCGTGAATTAAATACGCTTATCCATCTTCCGATTCGGTTAATTGAATCATCTTATCTTTTCTTCCGAACTTGAATTCGAATCTGAATTCTCTTTAATGTGAGTCCATCAAAATTTGAATCCTATCCTTATTTTGAAATCCATTCTTTTATCGTTGAGCGAGGAAGTGTATTTATAAATTAATGTAAAAAAAAAGTTTTATGTATTGTGTTGTTTGAGTTGTTGATGTTGATTTGGATTTTCGATCGATTCGTCTGATCAATGCTATCGATAAGATTTCTAAAACACTTTAACAGAGCAAACTGACACAATATTGTTTTCAAATGTGGTAAATAAAATAATTTTGAATGATTATATTATGTATAAGTATAATTTTTTCTGAAATTAAACTGTTAATGAATCTGTTGTTCGAAATGATAATATTAAATTTTCATTTATTGTATTATAAACCATTGACTATTGCATAATATAAATAAATGAATTTATAAAACTTGGATATAATTTGATTTGGAATTTAAATGAATGTAAAACAAGAATCTAGGAATTTAATTCCGATAGATTTCAAATCTTGTGTTTAAGGTTTTAAAAGATATATTATTTAAATTATTTTCGAATAGAAATCATTGAAGAAATTTAAATGTTTAAATCAGTGCTCTCCTATTTTGTCGCTGGAAAATAATTTCGGTGATGACGGCCGCATCATCGACATTCATTTTCGAGTTTTGTAGTGGAGAGACTATTCTGTAGCTTTGCTACGGTTTGTTTGAAAAATGAATTGATTTGAATTCCTTAAAGTATGATTTGATTTGTAATATATATTGATATACGATTTAAATCTGATTTGACATATTATATATATATATATTTATTTAACTCTAAATAAATTTGAAGTTACTCGAAATTTAAATTCTTAAATTTATGTTAAAGGACAATTTCAATTATAAAATGAAATCGAAATTTTGAATAAAAATTTAAGCCTGAATAATTAAATTTGAATGTACTTGTATAGTACTCAATTACATTCAATATAACTTACCTAAATTGCTCAAAAAGTTAACTATGTAATTGGATAGTATACAATATAAAATGTCTTTATAAATAAAAATGTGAGAGCGTATAATAAATATTATACACTTAATTTAACTATAAAATGATAATAGAGATAAACAGAATAATACACTAATTGAATAATAGATGTGGTTAATAAAATAAACTTTGTTTGAAAGTTAATAAATTGAAATAAAATCAACTTAACGAGATATCCTGATATTAATTGAATTTAAATTTAATTTTGTTTTAAAAGAAACCTTTTGTACCTAACATTAACAAACGTGAAATCAAATCAATTTAATGAAACCTTGAATTTAAAAAAACAAATTGTTGAATATAAATTTATTTAAGTTGAAATTTATATGGTTAGATTAATTGTTTATAATATAATTCAAGTTTATTTCTTTTGGTTGTTTCTATTCTCCTACTTCCTTCCTTTTCGGTGACGAAAAGTTTTGAGTGGGGGAGAATGTAACGATCCGTAAATTTAACCGGTTTTAGTAACGTGTTAATTGAAATTTTGTGGGAATTTAAACGACAAAATTTTGAAATATAAATTTGATATTTGGAATGCGTCTAGTTAAACATAGCAACTGGTAAATTTTCGTTCGAAAATATGAAAGTTTATTTCGCGCGTAAATTTACTTCAATTTAGTCAGTTAAAAAGCGATAAAAATAAAACGTTTTCAAAACCAAAATATTTTTACATAGAAAAATTCTAAACCATCTTTTGAGCAAGTTGTCAGTTTGTCGTTTTTCCAAATTCGGACATCTTTGGCTCCGTCGATCTTAATTTTCTGCGATTTTTATGCATTTTTCCCCTAGTATAAAATTCGAATTTCTATAATTCAACCGTACCACTTATATCTGTATACCGTTTTGATCGTCTCATCATGCTGATCTCCATAGTACATTCAATTCCATGTTTCGGAATCTGGTACGCCACGAAACCATTGAAACGTTAACTGTATCGGTATTGATTTTGTACCCTTTTTGTTCTTGTAAATTTTGGTTTTCACCTGACATCTGTTGCATTTATATCTCATATAATCGTGTGCTAGACTATATTTTTTTTCCGCTGGTTCCAATGTTTATATCGGTGGTTCGTTTTATTTTCTTTCTGACGTTTCATTTTCTACCAATTGAAAACAACCTTCATTTCTTTTATTACTTTTAGGAAATTTAAGTTGTGACTGTTGTTTCCATTTAATATATTCGTTGAAATGTTAGCTCTGAACTTCCATCTTCCATTGGAAATTAAATTTGCCTCACATTACTTTTCACATTCCTTCCCTTCACTGCTCATTTCTCATCTTCCTTCCCCTTTTCTATTTGTACCTGCAAACTACAATTAGCCATGCAAATTAGTATATCCACATAATAAAGCTTACTACCTGAAGCTTCCATATTATTTTGGCATTAAAACCTTCCCTCTCCTTTCACCATTTAAACACCACACAACCCACTGCATATGCAAACAGACCTCCACCTTGCTCCCCCACCGTCCGCTCATGAGCCACCGATCACCACTCGGCAGCCATCTCTCAACTCAGCCTCCTCATATGCCGCACAACCGAGCTTGTAAGCCGATCTTTTTCCCGCCATTCATCTAGCAGCGCAGCAACAATCATGTGGCCGAGACCTCTCCTCTATGGCCCGTCGCCGTGCTTTCTCCATCCCGTCACCCAGTGCTCCGCATCGAGCTTCACCATCGAACCGCCCCTTGCTTCCTTCATCCGTCATCTTCCGTGCATCCAGCGTGCTTTCCCGTGACAGCCTTGCCGACCACTCAACGCTTCACCAACCCGACCACCATCATCAACCATTTGCCATTTCATTCCTCACAATTTCTATGTTTAAAACAAGGTACAGCTATTTGAATTATTTACAGCGGTAATATATTATAGGATAAGTAAGTTATATGTATGTATATCAAACTTTACAAACCTGTAAGCGTGTATTTTTTTGTGTGTTCGGGTTCCACAAACTCAACTGTAAGATATATATTTATATTAGTAAGTATATGTGCGTATAGGCTATGTAGACTTTGCAGGATGTATGAAATATTTATTTTATATTTACATTTTGGGTTTTGATGTAGTAAGATATATAGGCTATGTTCTAGTAGTTTTAGGCATACATGTGTTTTGAGTTTCCTGTTGGTTTATGGAATGGAAGGTATACAAGTTATAAGTTTATGTTAGTTAGTGTAATCATACGGTTACAGGTTTATATAAATATTTCATGATAGTATTTTATATATTTTTCTTGTAGTAGAGTGAACGTATGTATATGTAATGTTTATAAAAAAAAAAATTGCATATCTGTACAATAATATTTTAACTTGTTTACTCAAACTTATAATTATACTTTGCTAGTTTATGTATAATAGCTTACGTCTTGTTGGTTTATGCATTGTATATAATGGTTTACTGATAGTCTCGGTATATAGGCTATGTTATGAAGTCCAGTTCCAATCAGGTATATTGTATTTAGTGTATATATCTATAGAAGTTTAACGTGGTTCATATGTATAAAAAAAAGGCAAGTTTGTATAAATTTTGTTTTTTTTAACGTTTAAGATATAGCCGGTAGGTAAGCGTTTTGCACTTTATAGGGGATATACGTTTGATTTTAAATGTGGGTTTTAATTTAAAACATTGATTTTATTTACATGTGCACTTTATTGGATATCGGTCTTAAAAATAAAATATTGATTAAGTAAGAAAATAATAATGTTATATACATATTTAGTTTATATCAAAAATTTATTCAAATTGTTTTCATCGGTCCAGTTCTAATTTGATCTCGTCAATTTTGATTTATCAGCCATATTCGCCACTTCGGGCCAATCTAGCTTGTTTGGAATTCGTACCTGGATTCGTAACTCATCTCTTTCTCGTTCATCTCTAGCCTCGTAAGGTGAGCAATCACTCACGATTAATGTTCTTTTATTTATTAAATTTGATTTCAATTGAAACGACAATTGAAATATATGCTGTTGTTTGTTATGTACACTGTTATTACCTGTATCTGTTCATCTATGACATCTGACACCATTATCTGTTAATTATTTATGCGATGATAATACAGTTTGGTTGATAATTGATTGGTTGTTTGTTATTTATATTAGATGTTAAATTGAAATGTATAAAGTGATAAATATTATGCGATTGAATTTGACGGAGGATAGTTAAATTTTGAATCGACATATGTGTTGGACTTGATTAGTTAAATTTGTAAATTATGACCCCTTAAATGTTTAATTAATTGACCCGTAGAAGTAGTTAATCACCCTTGAACCATTTGAATTTATGTTGTATTAATTGATGAAATATGAAATTGAATAATTGATGTCAAGTGTAGAATTGCATATAATAATAAGTGAATAATCTTTAATCTACATGCAATGATAGTGTAGATTCTAGAAATAATTATATTAATTTGCACAAACAACAATGTGAATTAATACGATTATTTCGGGATTATTTGAATGAAGTATTGGATTGTTATTGATTGTTGTTATTGCTTGTTTATTTACTTTGACACCATCCCAGTTATCACACTGCAAGTTCCCTTTGTCATATTTTGATTTTTGAATTGGAATTGGAATCGGGTTGAAATGCTATATACCCAAATGAACTTGACTTAGGATAGAGAATTAAATAAAATCCGATTGGTCAATAATTTGATTTTTAAAAAATAATAATGAATTTATTCGAATAAAGAATAAGTTTTGAAATAAAGTTGGAATTTGAATTTTATAAAAGGAAAATATAAAGATTGAAATCTGAAACAAATATTAACGTAGCGATTGATGAAAGAACGTTGTTTGAAATTTAATTATTTAATAAATTAAATTTGGAATTATTAATAAATAATTTGGAATTAGTAATAATTGAGTTTTGGAATTATAAAGTTAAATCATTTAATAATTAAATTTGAAATTATAATTAAGCTTTGAATTATAATTAAGTTTGAAATTATTAAGTTGAATTTATAATTAAGTTGAAATGATTTGATAATTAAGTTTGAATTCATAATTAAGTGGAAATGATTTAAAAATTAATTTTGAATTTATGATCAAGATTGTAATTATTAAGTTTTGAAATTATTAATAATTAAGACTGAAATTATTTAATAAATGAATAAGATTTAATTATTTGATAATTGAATAAAAATTTAATTCTTTGATAAGAGAAATCGAACTTTTGAATAATGGATTTGAACTTCGTTAATAAATGAAATTGAGTTTCTTTATTTATTAAAATTTTGGAAAAATTGTTTAAGTAAGTTAATAAGTGAAACTGAAACTTCTCAATTATGTGAAATTTAGATCTTTATTAATTGAGTTTGGAATTTGAAACGAAGTCAATAAATAAGTGAAAATCGAATTTCTTTAACAAAAATATTAAATGTGATTTATTGAAATGAACGGGATTTATTGAAATTAACGTAAGACTTGTAATTTAAAGAATTAAATTGACGAATTTAATTTATTTCGATTTGATGTTTTGATATAATGAAGTTGAACGTAAGTAATCGATTTAAATGAATTGGAATTTAAATAGAAGTTGTTTTGAATGACAAACTTACTTAATGAATATTGAATGAAATCGATAAATGAATTGAAATTGATTTGAATGAAAATTAAACCATTTTAAATGAGTTCGGAATGAAACTTATATTCGAACTTGAATCCATATGTGAATTGTTTAAATAAAATTTGAAATAGAATTGTAAGATTTTGAAATAGCAATTTGGAAGTTTTGAAACGTAAACTTTATAAATTGATTTAGAAAGACAAATGAAATGTTGATTTAGGAATTGAAATTGAAATTGAATTGATTTGGTTTTTTGAAATTTATTAAACGACCAATCGGTGTAATAATTACGGAAATTACTAAAGAGACCGGAATTGGTTATGGATATACTCTCTATCTAAACCGAAAACCACTTTAATAACTATACGCGGAGTGATGATCCAGAATGAAGTGGTTGGAATGATGTACATGATGACAGAAGAAAGAGAACAATAATGGATAGCCTTGACACTTGTGTCAAATTGGAAATGACTAAAATCAGGAGCCGTGCCGGGCCAAATGGGGTTAGCCACCTCGAGCGGACACACTTCTTCGTATCTACTACTCATTACTTGTTATTGATTGGTGCACCCTCGTACTTTTCAGGAGTGTTGTTTCGCGGTGTTGCGATCGCTTCGGCGATGCGTTCTCACCAGTCCGGATCAGGCAAACGGTAGTTTCACTACCTTGGGTATTGCCTCGTGTGCCTTGTCATACTTGTATCCCTATATACGCGACCACTACGAATTTGTTTTGTGTTATACCTATGGAGTACTCCCGGATATCCCACTAGTTTACGGTGGTGTTTACAGTGCTGTATAGACTATGACGCTTGTATAAAATGTGTTAAGGGGGATAATGGTAGCGCCTTAACACTATTTTGATACTTTATATTACTGATAGACATTATCTATTTAGCGTACACTACTACATAGTAGATAGTTTAACGGATCCTTAGAGGATGGTGATTCCAACATCCTTTGAGTTACTTGTATTTCGATTGTTATTTCATTTGAGTTGGATTTATTGATATAAGAATATTAATCCTGACTCGAGTGTTCTGTGTTTTGCTTTACGCTTGGGTCAGACTGAGTGTACCAGTATTCGAGGCTCACCTTTGGAGTTGGAGCTTTGCTTGATGATCCAGCCATCTATTCTGCTTTCAGTATTCGATGATTCCAGTGATGTATTCTGATTTGTACTTGATATATCGTATTTCTCTTCTGTTGTAAACTCTGATGTATCTTATATATTTATATAGTAGCTTCTTGAACTACTATCTCTTTTACTTCCGCTGCATATTATTACTCTGTGTCTGTGATTATGTGTTTATTTGTTTACTATATATCTGAGTTTTGCCAAATTTAAATTAACAATTCGGTATTTTGAAATTATTCAAGTCCGACGTGTGCGGATGCGAATAGTCCAAAATATCGGGTCGTTACAATTTGTCACTTTAAAAATATAAAGGTTTTCTATACTAGTAGTAAATATCAAAACTCTTTCTTTAAATGATTTCAACACTATTTTATTACAAAGCTCGTTTTCTCAAACCGACTTCTAATCTATTAGTATATACAAACCTTACCTCACTCGTATGAGAAATCTAATTAAACGACTTAGTAAAACAAGTGGTATGAAACGCTTGCGTTTACTTCGTCGGTTAATTCTTGGACTTGTTCGATTGAATCTCTTGTGACAATTTTCTAGTGGAGATCCACAATTTGTTCGTAAATATTTAAGTTAAGCTAGTGGTTATGGGACATGAAGCTAAGCTCATATATTTACTAGCTTATTGTAATTGACACTTCTCGGTGATCATGACGATCATTTTATGTTTTAGACTAGCATTGTGCGATGTCCTTTTGATTCGGTTCATCGGGCGTCATGCTGTACGACGTCGATGCTCCGAATTATTTGGTACATTGGATGTACCGTTTGCACTACATCAATGTCTTTGTTTTTGATACATTGGATGTACCGTTTGCACTACATCAATGTCTTTGTTTTTGAACATTGGATGTATTGTTTGCACTACATCAATGTCTTTGGTTTTGCTACATTTGATGTACCGTTTGCACTACATCAATGTCTTTGCTTTTGATACATTGGATGTACCGTTTGCACTGCATCAATGTCTTTTCTTTTGATACATTGGATGTACCATTTGCACTACATCAATGTCTTTGGTTTTGCTACATTGGATGTACCGTTTACACTACATCAATGTCTTTGCTTTTGATACATTGGATGTACCATTTGCACTACATCAATGTCTTTGCTTTTGATACATTGGATGTACCGTTTGCACTACATCAATGTCTTTCCTTTTGATACATTGGATGTACCGTTTGCACTACATCAATGTCTTTGCTTTATGATTCATTGGATGTACCGTTTGCACTACATCAATGTCTTGGCCATCCTTTTCTTGTGATTTCTGGATTTCGTGTGTTGAATTCTGGAATTTATGTTTCACCAACTTTTACGATTGGCATTGATCTATATGTCATTTATTGTGGCACGGTGAAGGAAATTAGGAGTATGACATTCATTTTTAACTTTGAGAAGATCTTTGTGATATCGATTAATCTCTTATTGATTTTTCAATTATTTATTTATCACAGCTTGGCATTGTGATTATTATACGTTTAGTCATATCTCTTATTCTATATCATTTCATCTGATATTTATAGCTAGACTGATCCGTTTATTATTTTCTTCTTAAATAATACTCGGGTCAGACTGAGATTTTACAGGTGCTTCTGCTTGACTCCTTATCGGACTATCATCCCGACTTTTGGTTAACTACTTAGATTAGCAGTTTTTGTTGTATACACTTGAGATATGGACGCATAGTTGTATTCTTTTGTATAGCACGTGTTGCTATCCTTTTGTATTATTATGGATTTTTTTGACCACTACTCTGATGAACACTTTTATGTGTAATATTCATATCTTATTCCGCCTTTGTGGTATGAATTATCTGCGACTGATTTGTGTTATGTTTATTTCTATATTTGTTTCTGAAGATATTACAGCCACTGTGTAGTAGCTTTGAGTTTGTGTCGGTTTGTCGGATTGTTATACTATCTAACATATCAATGCTTACGCAAAGCAATTACACGGATGGTCGCTCCTCAACAGCCTTATTCTCTGTGCTAGTTGATAGCATTCACCGTAATGTTCTTGGCTAGCGTGGGTATAGAGGTGAGGCGTCACAATTTCCGAACTAGTATCGTCCACCCGACTTCCTAGTGCGAACATAGATCTGGTTTCTTGATCAGAAACCATCATTCTCCTTGCATAGCTTAACTATGATAGAGAATATCCAGAACCAATCAACAATCCATATCCAGGTTCGCCGTCGAAAATCGAGTGAATAATCCCAACTCGGATCGACATACTATCTCGAAATTCTGTGCTCGAATCTGGATCAAATCACTATGCGAATAGAATAACATACGTACACCCTACGTATTTATCTTTATTGGTTATTAGCCAAATTAATTCTCTTTCTATTCACTTTTACTTTAATTTTCATTCACTTATTCACAACCGCTTCAATCCCATTTAGATTATCACCTTTATTTTATCTCGATTGGGTATTTAATCAATAACAGTTTAAACTCTGTCCATTTTAAATTTAGAAAATAGCTTGAAAAGTTAAAAATAAATAAGTAGTTGGAAAATAATTACTAGTTTGTAAAATAGGTGTAAAATAGTTAGAAAATAGTTAAATAATTATAGAAATTTGAGATAATTGCAAAATAATAGTACGATAGTAATTAGTTTTGTAAAATAGTTAAAATATAGTAATTACTTTATAAAACAGTTGGAAAATTGTTAAACAGTTTCAAGAATATTTGTAAAACAAGTATAAGATAGTTTGGCTTTTAAAGGAAAAGTTGTATATATAATGAATAGCTTGGAAAAATAGGTTTATATTAAAATAATTTATATATAAAATAATCCAGAGTCAAAACAGTTAAATTCCCAATCTCCATTCCAAATCATTTCAATTTAAATTCTACTTCCATTTAAATTGACCCAATTCCAATTTAAATAATTTCAATTTCCATTGAAATTTATCCAGCCCCAATTCAAGTAGAATTAATCTCAGTTTCTTTCCAAATTTAAATTTATTTAACCTTGATCTCAATTTCTACTAATTCAAATAAAATTCAACTGAACTAGTTCCAATTCCAATTCATTTCAACTCCAGTTTGAATTAATCCCAATATCAAACCCCATTTCCAAAACAAGTTGAATTATTCTTGATTTCCTCCCAGATTTAATTCAAATTCCATTTGAATTTAAAATTATTCAACTTTAATTACAAATTCCAAATTATTCAAATAAATCTGGACTGATTTCAAATTGAATCCACTTCAATTCAAATTGATTCAAATTAATCCAATTCAAATTTTCCATTTGAATTTTATACTCATACCTCCTCAATCACAATTTTAATTACTTCAAATCAAATTCAATTTGAACTAATTTCAATTCAAATTCCAGATTTAAACCATCTCAAATTATATAAATTCGAGTTAAATTTACTAAGGTTGGTTTAACCTTTTAAACCAAGTTAGCCTTTATTAAAAGCTTTTAAACAACTTAATTTTGAGTCACATTCTCAAAATTCCATTTTAAATTATCTCTATAATGGATATATTACTACACTTCACCTCTCATTCATTGAAACAAATCCAATTCACAATTTAAAGATTATTAATAACAATAGGATGATATCATCCAATTCATCTTAAAACATCCATCAATTTCCAATTTCCAGATCTCAAACCCATTTTGAGATCACACAAACTCCCAATTCAGATTAACCATTTAACTTCCCAAATTAAATTCCAATTCCATCTTGAAATTCCCAAATCATGTTGATCATTAGAACTTATTTAACTTTTTCCCAAGTTAAACTCAATTCACTTAATCCAGTCAACCTTACCCAATTTGAACTTCCTTTTCAAATTTTAAACTTCACATAAATAATCTTCCCACTTATTAAGTTCAAAAACTTATCACTTTGGGTATCATATCTTATCCTAAATTGAAAACTCAATATTTAGAGTATTTCAAATTATCCTTGATATCATGTATATCCATACATATATACATATTTATTTCTTTAAATTAATTACATCATTAATTAATCCCAATTAATCACATTCGGTAATTAACTTATTTTTTTTAATTACCTTCATTAAGTAATTGTCCTTTAAATTGCTTATCTCTAGTTACTTCATTAAGTAACTCCCTCTTTAACTTACATTCTTTCTAATTCACAGGTTATTCTCCTTTATAAAAGGTTACTTCCTTAAAACATGTAATTGTTTATTGAAGAACAATCATTCCATTATTAAACACAATAACCATCTATTTATTTGGGTTGAAACCAATTCTAAGTTCAATTTAATTTGAAATACTTCTCCAATTCAAGATTTCAATTTTAGTTTGAATCCATTTCAAACTTATGCTTATTTAATCTTAATTTGGTTGTATTATATTACTTCTTAATTCTTACTATTACTTTTAGTTTAATTGATGCTACAATCAATTCCCTTAATATTTTATTAGAAAGAAATATTGCTTTATATATCAAAATATATATTCTTACATAAAATCATTTAAAATCTCTATATAAGAAAATAACAAGTACGCTCTCTCATATATACACTCAACTCATTCTAGGGTATCACTCACCCTATCCTTAATGAGCAATACCATTAGAGTCAAGGTTCTCGCTTAACCTTCAGCTTTGATACCAAATGTAATGACCCGGAAATTCCGATCCCGAAATTTCCAGTTAGCTATAAAAAGAAGAAAGAGAAAGAAGAAGAAACAGAAAACTCAAACTCAGAATCTCACATTCGCAGCGGATAAAATATAATAACAAATAAAATAACAGTTTACAAAGAAGAAACTATATCAGTACATTTACATTTTTACATCAGAGTTGCAACAATTACATAACATTGGACAGTTTAAAATAACATGTCCAGATATACAACTATAATAAATACAGCGGGTACGCTCCATACGTTCCTGCTAGCCAACTCGCCTCCTGGGCTCCAAAACGTCCTCACCTGGAAATCTGTAATACTCGGTCTGACCCGAGCATTACATCAAAGTAACACCCGGGTCAGGCTGGAAACCAGCGTGAGTAAACTCATCTAACATGAAATACCAAAATATACAACTTATATAAACCCGGGGTAACTCGGGAACTTGTATCAATTTACAACTTCACAAGTCATTATTGACATTACTTAAATCACATATCAATTTCTAAGTATCATAACTTAGATTAAATGGTCCAATCACTTTAATAACTCCATTTCATTCTATTGATTCCACATAACAAATTATAAAGAATCGAAGTGGTTTCGGGTATTAACTAATACCCGACCCCGGTCTCTTCGAATCCAATGTCAACTTAACTTAAATTGTTCAAGTGAAATACAATTCTACTTAAAATACAGGATGTCACAATAATTTATCATCAATAGATAACCACACCTTCACAGTTCAAATCAAACATATCATAGCACACAACATCACGAACCACCTATTAGGGATAATAATTAATCAAAGGCTTCCATATCATTCAGTTTATCCCTTAAATTAATTACACAAATTAATTTATTCTTAACCAAATACAGTAATTAACCTTTAA
This sequence comes from Allium cepa, assembly GCA_030765085.1. Taxonomy (NCBI): domain Eukaryota; kingdom Viridiplantae; phylum Streptophyta; class Magnoliopsida; order Asparagales; family Amaryllidaceae; genus Allium; species Allium cepa. Next base: position 364,956,420 of record CM060942.1, read on the forward strand.
TTATCTCATTCATTAATTATTAACCATAATTACTAACCACCCTTGATTAATAACATCCAGTAATTAACTACCCTTAATTACTTTCATTTCAAAAATTAATTACCCATAATTAGTTATCTCATTTAATTCCCTGATTAATTCCATAGGAATATAACTCAAATTACTTCCATCATCAACATCTCTAATTACATCCAGTAATTCCATTAATTACTTCCTTAAGTAATTACACTTCCATTAATTACGAATTAATTAATACTTAATCACTGATTAATTAATCTTCAATTATTTAATTAATCAAGTGTTAACTGCAATCTTCGTTAATCCCTAATCATATGATTAATCAATTCGTAATCATTAATTAAAATCTAATTAATAATCTTTAATTATTCTCTAATTAATCCCTTAACAGATTAATCCTCTAATTAATTAATTTATAATTCTTAATTATTATTAACTAGTCAATAGTTAATCTTTAACTTCTTTTTTTAATTAACTTTTATAATTAATCAATCAATTAATCAATTACTCCTTAATTACTTTAATCAATTAATCAATTATTAAATCACTCAAATCCTAATAATTTCTAAGATAACCCATTAATAAAAAATTTCATTCAAATCTTCTTTTAATAAATCTTAGAATTAAAACATCATTAACCTACTAACTTAAAATCTTAGGTTATTTAAGTTAAATAGCTTTTAAGAGAATTGGTTTTCACCTTGATTTTTTTTTGCTAAACTTCAGACTTGAAGACATTCTCTTCCTTTGACCCGAGTCATGCCCCAAATAAAAAAAACTCAACATTTCAACTTGTCTTAATTTTACAGTAGTTACTAGACAAAACAAACAACCTAAAACCTGAGATAATCACCTAAACAACACGGGTCATTACCGAAGTAAATCAGCTTCCCTCTTACTTGGAGTCGATCATTGAAAAACACGAGAGCTTCTTCGGGTTTCTCTCGTCTTCTCCGACCCTATAACCCAAAGCACAACGAAATCACAAACGTGCACATGTACGTGCACGAGAACTCCGGCCACTACCGACCAACGTCGCGACCATCTCGCCAAACCTTACACGAACCCAGCTCGTCAAAATCAACATCACATCAAAATCGAGTCACTCGATCGAAACTGGAACGAAACTTAAGACAAAAAAACCACCTCGCCGCCGATGAACGCCTCCACCTGATGCCAAACTGCTGTAACCCAAGACACGCCACAAACCACCAAAGCTTTTCCCCCCTAAGCGGTTTGTTCCGATGCATTGACGTCATCAAACTGGCCAATGATTCCAACCCACACTAAAACAGAAACGCAACCCTACATCGCCTCTTCAAGACAACCACGGCCTTCGATAACAACCTCCACCATTTTTCCAAAGATCACTATACCCATGGCCATCTGTGACAACAATTTCGTGCTTCAATTCGATGCCGATCAACGGCAATGTCCAAAATTCCCAAAAACGATTAACTTCGGATAACTCATCGAACCAAAAACTAAAAATCAAAATCTTCGCAACTAAATTCACAATTTCCTACCCTGAATTTATTTATGAAATCTAGTTGTGAAATTATTTTCATAAATTTTGGCCGATTTATGATTTTCCACAGTATTTCCTTATTTCTGAGTCCATTATTGAATTAAAATTCTTGGATTCATTTTTAATACTGATATCAGGTTGTTATACTCATTTTTCATTCAAGGATCTAAGTTAAAAATTTCATTTATCTAGCATTATGCGTTTTATTTGATATAGAACCTGAGTTTCACTGAGATATATATGCTAACAACACAAGCATGCTTTAATTTACCTCAGGGTTTAAAACCAGTTTTTCAGTTGAAAATAATCCTGCAAATTCATATCATTTATTCTACCATTTCAAATATTTTTCATATAAGTCAGCATGAAATCAGATTTTGAATTAAAAACTGTTTTAATTAAAGTGTTTACTCACATTTAAAAATGAACAGAGCTTGAAAAATACAGTATGGCGGAGACAAATATATTTATATATATATATATACAGGTCTTACACTTAATACTCTTTAACATATGAGTTTATACATGCAAACCTATATTCATACTTTACTCAAAAGACCAAGCATCAGATCAAATATTAGAGGGTGAAATTTACTCTCCTGAACTGGTTGAGTTGTAGAAGTTTGCATTTGAACTTAAGACTCAGTTGCATGTTTGATTTTAAAAACTCCATCTTGTTCTTTGCATTGCTCCCTCATTTATAACTGGATGCAAGTTTCCAGAACAAAAATGCAGGCCTAGTTGATATTTCAGTTGCATGTAGGTTTGGTTGTTATAGGATGATGATCAGTCCTATTTCCAGATTTTAAGAAAAAGGGTTTCAGGTTTATACTCCAAGTTTTGAAGATGATTTCAGATGGTAGTGCTTGATTTGGTTAGAGGAAGTATGAATTTTAGATTTGGTTTGAGAGGGGATTTGCAGGACTTGTTTTTGAACATAAATTCTTTTCTGTTTGAATTTTGATTACAGATCTATGTTCTCAAATTTGTTTTGAGTTAATGTTTCCAGCATTGTTCTTAGCTTAAGATTTAGAGAAGAAAATGAATGAAGGAATTTTTTTTATTATAGGCTGAAATGTTGATTTAAATGAAAATAAAAACTAAATTAACAAATGCCACTTGTCCCATATGCTAACATTTGTCAATTTACTATGCTAACCACTTAACACATGACCTTTAAGGTTAATTAGTTATAATTAAATGTTAATTGGTATTTATAATTAAAAGTTGATAAAAGCTTTTAACAAAAATTAATTAGTTTTTAATGCTTAGTTATATATAGATAATTTTTAAAGAATAAAACCGAGTATAATTATAAAATAAACAATACACATGTCTATTATTTGAAAATAACCTTTTAGATAATTTAAATAGGATTTATAAAAGAGTTTGTAAGTTACTTGTTGTTTAAATGAATAAATGTTTCATTTATAAATTGTATTTTAAACTTCATATCTAATTTACAAATCATATTTATTAATCAATATAATTTTTTTTTAAAAAGAAAATAAAATAAATCTTATTATTAATCTTATTTAGACTTAAACTTATGTTAAAATCAATTTAAACAATTTATCTTAACAATTTTAAAACTATATAGTTATTTATTAAAGTAAGATTATTAAATTTATATTTCCAAAAATTTTGGGATATCACACTCCTCCCATCGATGCCGAGCTTCGCGGCATCGTGCGCGTGGTCGCGGCCGTAACTCCAATATCGCGACACCGCAAATTCCAAAACCAGATGGCTCGAGCGCCATTGAACGACGTAACGCGAAGTCCAACCCGAAACCCCAAACTCGAGCTCGATTTGGTTTCTCGTTTGAAATGGGAAGAGACTCGACTAATCAATCGGCTTGATTCGAATTGGGGAGGAACTAGGAAAGAAGTTCGCGATCGAATATCGATCGCGCGAAGGAAATGCTTAAGAACGAAGAGATTACTGGCTTCGTTGTCTCCCCTTGTTTCTACCATTTATAATTGATTTTCGAGCGAAATTTTTTTGTTTTTTTTTGTTTGTGAATTGAAGAGGATAAGATACCTTGCATGTAGCCTGCTGGCTACGGTAATATGAAGGGAAAGGAAAAAGTTATGACGGTAAAAGAAGGTAGACTGATGTGACTTATTTGACCAGTCAAAATTAGATTAAATTTAAATTAAATTTTTGACTTAACTTTCAGTGCGTTTACTTACCGTACGATCACACGACAACTCCGACCACTATGAAATTTGAAATCCTATAATAATACAATATTACAAATCCAATGGAACAGGTTTCGTTGAAATCTAAGACTGTGCCTCGGAAGGCTATTTTTAAATATCGATGTAAACGATATAAATGCAAAATCGAACAAACTGCTTTTAAATTCACTTTTAGAAGTTTTATTACCTCCAATATTATCATTACAAATTTTCCAAGCCTTCAAATTATTTTTAGTCAGCATCAAATTGAGGATTTAAATTTTACCCAAATCTTCTACAATTAAATTTGATTATTAAATTGCTAAATTCATAGTTATATTTGAAATTCAGGCTAAACCATCATTCAAATATTTAAAATCAATTAAATATTCCATTTCAATTGTTAAAAATTTCCGGGTCGTCACATGTACTTGAGCAGTAAATGTGAAACGGTAATAAAGACTTTCTAATTTTTGAAAAGACGTAACGACCTACATTTTTTTTCGATAATTAAAATATTGAATTAAATAAGATTTTATAATTTACTTCTGGAAGAAAATAAAATTTATGATGTAGGAATGAGAAGACTAACTAGAATGAAGTTTAAAATGTAAATTAATGTAATAGATGACTATTTGAATATAATCTCAAGTAAGTGTAATAATTGCAAGTAATAATTGGTTATAAATTTAAAATAAGGAAATAAATTTAAATGTTATATTAATTGATGAAATAATATGTAATAAATTGAAATTGGATCAAATTTGTGTTGTGTTAGTAGTTATAACATTTGTATGTCGATAACTTATAAATGTGATTAAATTAAGCAAAGGTAACAAATGTTATTTGTTACCGATTTATTTAATATGTTGAATTAAGTTGGAAATCAATTGCAATTAAATGTAGTTAATATTACGTTAATATGAGTTAAGACTATAACTATAAAATGTGAAGGTAATAAAATGTACAGAAGTGTCAATTATAGTCTTAAGGCAATAAGTTATTTAATAAAAAGAGTGAAACTAAGATAAATGAATTTATTGGGACTTTATTAATTAATATGAAAATCGACAAAAATTCAATTTAATTGAAATATTGCAACTAATATAGTAAAAGATGATAATTGTATAATATTAATGCAATAAGATGTAAGCAAATGTTAACTATGTCCATAAAGTAATGTATGATTGAATTAAAAGATTGAAATCTAACTAAATCAATTTATTGGAATTAGAATATAATTAATTAGAAGTAATGTAATTAAATATTATGGTTAATGTAAGAAAAGGCGTCAATTGTAGAAAATGAGGATAAGAAGATAGAAACCTATGTAATAATTTCATAAAGTAATGGTTGATTTAATAGTAGGAGTGTAAATCAAAATAAAAAAATGAAAATGAAAAATTTAGTAAAGGAGTGAACATATGTTTATTTATTTAAAATGTTCGGTAGCTGAAAGATTGATTGTAGAGACGAGAAACTATTATTCAGTACGAAATGTATAATTACTGTTTGTATCCAGTAGTGTATAAATATGTTTAAATTACTATTAGATAGAAAATAATCTACTTCTCATTACATTCACTTAGTCATTTTTGAAACTAAATCAACTGAAATTAATGTAATTGAAAATTTTCAATTAACAGGAGAGAGACTACTAAATTATAAATTAATATGTGTAATTAAAAGTAGCTTATGTTTTGTGAAAATATAAGGAAAGCTTGATTTAATGAAAAGAACATTTACATAAAATAAAATGAATGTTTCATTTGTCAATGTAGGTTTAATTTCATTGAAATATAGAATAGGATGATTGATTTTAAAGGAAGAAATATATGTTTATTGGAACTGTGTTTTAGCTTTTAGATTGATTATAAGAATAGGAAAATAATCTAATTTAGTAAGTTATTTATTACTCTTGTGTATAAGCAACAATTTTATAAACATGTTTAAATAAAAGGAAAGAAAACGTTGATTGCAATTACTAGATTTAATAAAAGAAACGCATGTTTTGTGTTAAACAAAATGGGTGTTTAAATGGAAATAAAAGATCATTTTGGGAAAAACAAATTGAACATTTTCATTTTTAAGGTAAGTATAAATTTTTTATTATGCATAGATAAAAACCTAAATGCATACAAATTTAAATATTGTTTGAGTTAATGAATTTAATTTGGTTATGTTTCAAAAAAAATTGATTTTCAAAAGGTTGTGTGTTGTACATTATCCCTTCATTTCTTTTGTTATTAATTGTTGAATGAACGTTTTAAAATAGTTACTTATTATTAATACTTGATCTGTTCATTTCTCCTTCTATTTAATACATGAGCCTAGACTTTTAGGTTGTATTTAATTCTTGTCACCTAATTTTCACTTATACAAAATTTTACTTTACTTTGGTTTGCAAACTTTTCCATTCCTACATACATTTCCTTAGGTATTATTAATGCCAAGAGCTTTTAAAATAAAACGTGACATTTATTTTTTGTCCCTCCACCTTCATTTATTAATTATAAATAACCTGTAGCTTATTTCTTGATTTGTGTTTTGTTTCTACTGATACCTTATATTCAAAAGGTCTTATTCTTGCAAATCAGAAAGCTTTCCCCTATGAAACTTGCTTTTTTTTTCATTTTTCATGCACATCTCGTACTCATCTTAGTTGTTCTTCAATCTTTTCCTTATGCCTTATTGTAACATTCCGCATATTTATCGATTTTATATTTAAATATTTTATTTAAATATTTTGTCTTTAATCGGATATTGGTTCGAAAAGCTACTTTTTGCAAACGGTCAAATTAGGACTCGAGACCACTTCCATTGAGTTCGAAATGCTGTTTACAACTTTTTAAGTATAAACATTGATAGGTTTGTGGTTAGTGGAATTTCACTAATTTTTCCCGCTTTGGACTTTGGGTTAGCTTAGCCGTTATAACTCAAGCCCAACCCCCTCCTTCTCTTCACTCTTCATAAATTACTACCAACTCAAGCTTTTGCATTAATGGTGAGTGGAAAGAGAAATAAAACTCCAAAAGCTAAGTCTTCATTGCTAATCCAACATCAACTCCAAAACTCAAGTGAAGACATTGATGCAAGCTAGTGGTCGATCCTTGCATAGCATTTCAAGCTTCATCTTCATCCATTTTAGTGAAAAGTTGAGTTTTTATCTCACAAATCTAGCTTATAACTATCTTGGACTATTGGGAATGAATCCCTATCATGTTTGCATGTACATTTGCATTTGGTTTGGATTGGATTGGCGAAAAACCCCAAATTTTAGTGTTTTTGGTAAAAAAACTACAGTTAGGTCGTTCTGCCTATGCTAGGTCGTTCGCGTGGAAAAGTCTCGGCCTCAAAATAGCTCGTTTCTGACCTTAAAATGGCCTACAACATTAGGTCGCTCGGCACTCGAAATTAGGTCGTAGGTCGTTTGGTTTTTGGTCGCTAGGTCGTTGGGCTTTAGGTCATATGGACCTTAGGTCGTAGGTCGTTCTGGCCATTTCTAACGTCTTCGGAGTTAGGTCGTATGGACCTTAAGTCGCTAGGTCATATGGCTTTAGGTCGCTAGGTCGTATGACCTTAGGTCGTTAGGTCTTATGGCTTTAGGTCGCTAGGTCGTATGACCTTAGGTCGTTAGGTCCTATGGCATTTTAGGTCGTGTAATCTTCTTATGTAACGATCTCGAATTTTATTAAGTTTAAATTGATATTTAAATACGAATTTTGAATAAAAAAACATTGTGAAATAATTGGTAATTAATATAAAATGTTAATTAAATTTTGGATTTCTGCAAAAAATATATTTAAATTACATTTGAATTGGGATTTACAAAATAATAAAAATAAATACATAAGTAAATTTAGTATGTGATAATTTAGGTTAAAATCATGAAAGAGAAATAGAAATAAGCATATACTAAATTCATAAGTTAAGATTTTATAACATAAAACTACTTTATATCTGTATTCATGAAGTACATAAACAAACTAAGTAAAGGAAGTATGTAGGCTGTAAACAATCAAGTATGAACACAAATAAAATAAAAGAGATAAGTATGGAGCATGTAAAGAAAGTGCTTGCAAATGAAAACCTAAAGTACAAACCAAACATATCATTTCAGCTGAGCTAAAAGATGTAGGCAAGCACAAAGCAAGAATCAAGCAATTATATATGATGTTGCCTGTAGGATAGTATGCAAGCAAGACAAAAATATGTACATAACAATTTTTCACTCAAGCATGAAGTATAAAACAAAACCAAATAGAATAAGCATGAAGATAAATTGGATAAGAGTGAAGCTTGCAAAAGAACACAATGATTCAAGCATGAACAAATAGAAACATATCTTTAGCCACCAAATCAATATCATCTCAGCTGAAATAAGAGTCATCTTAGCCGAAATAAGCTTTTGAAAAACAAGAAATAAGAAAAAGAAAAGAGAAATTAAAAAATGATGATAAGTATAAGCTTCCAATACAAGCCAAAGTTAATAAATGTTAGCATATGCTAATATTCTATCAGCCACCATTGGAAAACAAAAATCCCTGGAAACAAAAAAAAATTTGACAAAACAATTTTAGTACAAAATATGTCACCCTATTGTACAAAATATATCATAACCTGTGGACTTAAAAGATGTATTCACCTGTAAGCTTTTATCTTATATATATTAATCAACTTCATCTCAGTTCGATCATTTAAACTAACTACATCTGAAATACATACCATTTACAACTTAAACAAAATTCAGTCAAACAACAAAACAAGAAAAAAAATAGTGAGAAGCTTATAAAGGAAGACATCAACCTTGATATCATGTACAGCCGAAATAAAATGAAAAAAATTATAAGTATATGGTACAATACAATTAATACTAGCATATGAAAAGCAAGATTACAGCCAACAAAATCTCTGACTAAATACGAACTAAAACACTTGAATAGAAAAGCAATTAATGCAATATCTTTAGCCACCGAGACAAGAATCATCTTAGCCTCCATTTGAAATTATATCCGATCCTATTGTACAAAACACTATAATCACTTGTACAAAATATTTATCACCCTGTAGTCTGTTAATTCAATTTATATACATCACACTTCTTCATTTTTTCGTGCATCTAAGCTAAAAATATCTGAGTAAACCATATCTTTAAAACTCAAACAACAAAAAAACTTAAAACAAATTCAACAACTCAATGTAAACAACAATCTACTTCAAGATTCAAACCAGAGGGGTTCCAGCTAAAAAATTTCAAACCTGTTCAACATATTGGAAGAGCTCTGTTTCATTTCTTCTCAAATTACAGTGAGTAACATCACCTTTCTAAAAACTTAAATATCTGAATTGGTTGCTTACATATTTCTGAAAATGGGCAGGTGTTAATATAGAACAAATTTCCTATGTATGTATGTCAATGTTTAAATATATGCATGCCTGTATAAATTGAGTTACTTCTGTTTTTGTTTCTCCCAGCTCAGATTTGCAAACAAGTCCCCAGCTCTTGATCTAATTATTGATATAACTTGGGCTTTAATGAAATTGTTTGTTTTGTTAGAAAGTAAGTTTTAAAAACTTAATTAAGTCAAAAATAAACTTGAATAGGTTCTGGAAATCAGGTTTCACAGGCAACAAGAATAAAGTTGATAAAAATGAATTGTTATAAAATATTAATTCAAGTTGATAACTTGAATCTTTAATACAAAAAAAGATTTTTAGAGAAGAAATGGGAATTTTTAGTTTCATATTGGAAGAGCGGTTTGCAATTGAACAAAGTTTGCATTTTCCCATTTTCGAATCAATGAATCAATTATAAATGTTGAAAATTGTGAACCTTGTTGATCTTAGGAAAATTATCAAATAATTTTTCAATTGTGTATATCGTTGTATCGAAGCAACTTTAGGGTTTGAACTCGCTTTTTGGTCGCTGAGATTGGTGAAGCTGCCGCGACCTCTATAGGAGATCGAGCGGTGTGAAAATCGGGGAAAGGAAGCGTAAATGGCCAGGGAACGCGTGCTCGAAGTTGCTTGACTTCAGATGGTCGAAGCGCCGAGATTGGGACGATGACAGGTTGGGAGGAAATGGTTCGAGCGTTTCCAGGTTTCGAGTTTTATCTCGATCTCGATTTCGAGCTGTGAGATGGACATTTGATGCTTGCGTTGGGTTGTCAGGGTCGATGCTGACTTGACAGCGGCCGGAGGGATGTTCGCCAGCGATCGGCGGTGTTGTTCACGTTCACGAGCACGTTGTTTTGAAATTGGGCGTTTTGTTTTGAGTTGGAGCTGATGTTTTCGTGTGTGTCTCGGGGAAGACTAGAAACATTCGAGTGACAATCCCTGGGAAACTTCATGTTAACTTTGATGTAAAACCGAGTAGGCTCAAGTAGTTTTAGTTTCAGGTTTTTGAACCTGATGGCATTCTGTTTTGTTTTGAAATTTAAAAATAAATTTTAAATTTTATAAACCAAGGTTTAAATTGAGTGTGGAAACGAAGTGCAAACACAAATCCAAGTTCAGTTTTGAAAATGAAATAAAGTTTTATAAATTTAAATGTTAAAGTATGTTTTTAGAAGATGTGAAAAGAAGAAAAAAAATTTGGTTTTAACTCTTGAGATTTCTTTATTAAAAAAATATTTTAACATGAGAAATTAAAAGTCAGAAATTATTTGGATTTTAAACTTATTAAAGATAAATTGGTAATTATTTTAAAGCTTGAAATCAAATTTGAAATCTGAAAGAAAATTTGGAAACAATGTTTCCAAACACATTGTAAATAATAATTTAATCATAAGTATGAATAGGCTATACTAATAATAAAGATTTAATGATTAATAATTAAGTAAATTAAAATGAATAAATTATTTATTAAATTTGTTTTTGATTTAGATTAATTAGTAAAGCAATTAAAGAGTTAAAATAATTAATGAAGGATTATAAAGTATTGATAAAGGATTTTTAATTAATTAATGATTAAAGGTGGTTAATTAAGTGATTAAGCAATAATTAATTCAAGAATAATGTGATAAATCAATTAAGGTGATTAATTTGAGATTAATTAATGTAGTTAAAGGATAATTAACTAATGAAAATGATTAAAGATAAATTACTTAGTTAAAAAGAAATTAATTGATGGTTAGAGTTAACTAAGTAATTAGGGATAATTACTTATTATGATTAATTAAGGATAATTAATCAAAAGGAGATAAATTAAAGATTAATTGATAAATATGATTAATTAAGAATGATTTAAGTAATTAAGGTAAATGATTTAATTAATTTATATCAAATGATTTGAAATTAATCAGGATTGGATAACCAATTCATAAGTAATTAATTAAATTGGAAATAAATTGAATTAATTAGGATTAAACAATTAATTACTCCTACTTTCAATTGATTATTGAATGTTTGACCTTATTTATGAATGATTGTATTGTATGAGATACCTTGAATTGATTGTCCTGACTGATCTGTGATATTTTGTATTGTGGATTCAGCTGTGTATGATTCATTCATTTATTTATATTTGTATATTATCCGTTAATCTGTGAATGGACGATAAGCGTTATATTTTATATCGCTTATCAATTATAGTTCCTTGTTAATCTGTGATGATTGAATGATGTTGCACTATTATGTTAAACCCCTGGACCACACTTATACACACACAAATATGGATTTCACGAGGAAATCAATTAAGTCACAGATTTTTGAAAATAGTTTTGAATTTGAATTTTTAAAATTCAAATGGTTTGAAATGGAATCAGGTTAAATGTGAAAAGATTTTGAAATGAAATTTCAAAGATGAAATTTGTTTTGAATAAATAGATTGAGTTTTAAAATTTAAATATTTTGATTTAAATTTGAATTCAATATTCAGAATTGAATCTATGATTTGGAAACTAGCGTTTAAAAAGGGTATTCAACGTATAAATGAGTTTATATGAGTTAAACTATTTTAAAGGTATTGATTTGGAAATTTGAATTTAAATTCAAAGGCTTTAACTCGTGCAAATATAATTGGATCTTTCTGGGACGAAAACTATTTGTTTTCAAATAATAAAAGCTTTCAGATAAGAAGTGAACGTCCAATTGTGTTAAAAGGATTTCAAGTTAAAAATGAAAATGATTTTCCAAGTTATGAGAATGGTTTGAAAGCTATAAGTTAAATCTTTAATTTAAAGATATTAAACGAGTTAATCCAATTGAAATGGAGATTGATTTGAAATCCATAAACGGATCTTTAGGAATGGGGTGAACTTTGTGAATTAAATCTTTTGTTTAGAAGATTAAAGTGTGGAAATTTTTTAAACCATTGAAGGTTTTTGAAATAAATCTTTTGTTTAAAATATTTGGAAATGGTAATTGGTTTAAACCATTTGAAAGAAAGTTTTGAATTATTAAGTTGTGACTTAATTGAAATCCCATATCCATATGTTTTAAATGTTGCGCTCACTATTCGGTTTAGCCGGGAGAGGACCTTTATGTCGTATAACCCATTCCGAATATGTGATTCGACGTTATGGATAGCATTGAAGACCGGTGGTGAAGATCGGGTATTTGCGAAAATGATAGGATGACCTATCGATTGTCTCTGCATCGAGTAGCTACGATATAGAGATTTCCTAAGTGATGGGAAGTCCGATCGGGATTGTGAATACCCGGATTGCAAGGGATTCTTTGGAAGTGCCTGCGGTTCTGTTCGAACCCGGAACAGACTTGTATGGTTAAATGTCTGACACTACACTTTGAGATATAAAGCAGATTTCTTTCAAATACATTTCTGTTGGTGGCGGAGAATTCATTCTTTTAGCTTAACACCCTTCTCTGAGACGTACGGGCCCAGAGGTTATGTAGTTGAAGGTTATCAGCGATATACTTCCAATTTGGTAGTGTGGCATGTTGAGTGTCGCTGTGTGTTGATGATCATTTTTGATCAGAGCATGGCTTTTGTATAAAGCGTAGCTTTGTGGACGAGACTGCATCAGGACCTCACACCCCGGAAATGGTCGAAACAGGAAAGATGCGGCAAGGTTATGAGGGTCCGCCCTTTAGGGTGTGTCATTCCCTTCTGGTAAAGGGTGATATTAGGTATGGAGCCCTGATATTTAACCTATGTGGTTGCTCCAATCTCATTTACTGTGTGGTTGTTGCTTAGAGGCGCCTCGGATAAAGGTCCCAAAGGACCGGGGAGTGGCATGCTCGAGTAGTAGTTACCTAGTTACAGAGGTAACCCGGCCTTGTGTTGGCAGAGATCCGGTTAGGTTCTCGGGACGTCCCGCCAGAGGGGATCCCATGTGGCAGTAGGAAGTTCCTTAGCCTTAACATTTGTTGGAAATCCATTCATCCAATACGAAACCCTGTACGGTTTTAGTTGTAGAACCTGCCATTCACTTATGGTGGTCACCACTGTTTGGATGATAGCTATAGTAGGCATAGTTCGAAATGTCTATGCTGGCTAAGATTAATATTCTACTTTCGAAATGTTTTTTCTACACTTTGCACTTATAATAATAATATCAAAGAATTCACGTATCAAGCATGTTTGACTATCATAAGAAGAAATCTCATCCAATTCTGCGTTTGCATTGTGTGTGTGGCGGGAGGTCTTATGGTAGTTTGATTTTCTAAAAGCATTGCGAATTTATTTTAAAATTCTCTTGCTGTTAGTGTTTAAAGATAAACTGTTTTTGTTACTCACACCAGTCCCATGACTGATCCGGAGTTTATTGTTCCTTTCCTAAACTCTGGGTGCTCACTATTTTCCACACGGGCAGTCTAGAGTTGGGTTTTTCAGATAGTTAGGTTCAGTGGATTATCTGGAGCTAGTTCAGTCTTTGGAGGTGACTGACCTTGCTTAGCTTGGTGCATCGTTATTGGGAGTTCGAGCTATTTCTGGATTGGTTCTTGGAGATGGAGTTGCAGTTTCGGAGTTCTTTCTTGAAAACTATCTTGAGTTATTTGTTTCGCTGCTAGTGTTATCTATTTTCTTTCCGCTACTATTTTATTGTATCATATCTCTGGTGTGTATCGATATCTATTGGATCATTTGTTGTATCAGATGTTGTATATTGATATTCTATTTCTTCCGCTGTGTTATTTACTTAATTTTGTTATAAGCTCCGGCGACTCGGATTTGAACTGTCGAATCTACGGCATTCGAGTACGATGTAAAGTATGGATGTCGATTTTCGAACGGGCAAAATCCGCTTCGTTACAATTTGGTATCACAGCTAAGGTTAAACTTTAGCTCAGGAGTATAACACATTAATTAACTCATTAGAGATAGGGTGAAGTATCCCTAGAATGAGTATATCCCTAAGATATCCGTTCGTATGCCTCAGTAAATTCTCTTTCTATCCACCGATAGTGAGTATGAGCGCAAGAAGAGAACGAGATAGGGGACAGGGAAGTACCACTATAATTGGTCAATGCTCTGCAACAGCGGAAACAATCTTTCTCTATCAATTTCTTTTAATTCGTCTTTCCAAATTCTTTTGATTTCTTCATGACAGCTTCAGAAGAAATTTCAGTGTGATGATGGCCCTACGAATCGTTGTAGGAAATCTTTACTTCGTATCTTCATCAGTTTCTTATCAGATTTGATTTAACCTTAATGAATATGAATTGGAAATTGGAAATTGGAAATTAAATTTAAATAAATTAGGAGTTTTAAATTGAGTTAACTTGATTAATAGAATATGAAGCTAAATTTGAATTGAATCGATAAAACTATTTCGTTTAAACCCAAATTTGAAATTCTATTGTAGTTCCTTGGGTTGATCGAAGTCCGAAGAGGGACAAATTGATATATATTTTGAGGTATTTCGACTTGAATTTGGAATCCATATCTTGTGTCTGAAAAATGGTAGAAGATTGAATCTATCTCTTTTGTTCAACATCTCTTTTCAATTCTTCGATGATTCCTGGTAAATACAGGAAGAAAATTTGATATGTTTGTACGGGACATAAACTCCAATAGGCCAAAATTGTTTGTTTGGATGTATTGGTTGTTTTGTTTGCTTTGGTTGTTATGGTTGATAGACATACTTTGGTTTTTAAACTAGAAATTTTGAAATTATACCCAAGAGTAGACAGATATGTGAATACAATTTGAGTTCGGATATATTCTACGAACAGTTGGTTATCCTTCGAACTAACCTGTGCCTTTGCATATTTCGTAGAATTTATGACCCGAGTATCCTGTGTAGTATTGTATGAGTTCGTTCTCATATTGTTGATATTCTGATTTGGTAAGCCAAATGCAGAATTTATCTATCTTTGTTGTCGTGCCTGTATATTTCGGGGACAAAATTCATTTTAAGGAGGGAAGTCTGTAACGATCTCGAATTTTATTAAGTTTAAATTGATATTTAAATACGAATTTTGAATTAAAAAACATTGTGAAATAATTAGTAATTAATATAAAATGTTAATTAAATTTTGGATTTCTGGAAAAAAAAATATATTTAAATTACATATGAATTGGGATTTACAAAATAATAAAAATAAATACATAAGTAAATTTAGTATGTGATAATTTAGGTTAAAATCATGAAAGAGAAATAGAAATAAGCATATACTAAATTCATAAGTTAAGATTTTATAACATAAAACTACTTTATATCTGTATTCATGAAGTACATAAACAAACTAAGTAAAGGAAGTATGTAGGCTGTAAACAATCAAGTATGAACACAAATAAAATAAAAGAGATAAGTATGGAGCATGTAAAGAAAGTGCTTGCAAATGAAAACCTAAAGTACAAACCAAACATACCATTTCAGCCGAGCTAAAAGATGTAGGCAAGCACAAAGCAAGAATCAAGTAATTATATATGATATTGCCCGTAGGATAGTATGCAAACAAGACAAAAATATGTACATAACAAATTTTAACTCACGCATGAAGTATAAAACAAAACCAAATAGAATAGGCATGAAGATAAATTGGATAAGAGTGAAGCTTGCAAAAGAACACAATGATTCAAGCATGAACAAATAGAAACATATCTTTAGCCACCAAATCAATATCATCTAAGTTGAAATAAGAGTCATCTTAGCCGAAACAAGCTTTTGAAAAACAAGAAATAAGACAAAGAAAAGAGAAATAAAAAAATGATGATAAGTATAAGCTTCCAATACAAGCCAAAGCTAATAAATGTTAGCATATGCTAATATCCTATCAGCCACCATTGGAAAACAAAAATCTGTGGAAACAAAAAAAAAATTTGACAAAACAATTTTAGTACAAAATATGTCACCCTATTGTACAAAATATATTATAACCTGTAGACTTAAAAGATGTATTCACCTGTAAGCTTTTATCTTATATATATTAATCAACTTCATCTCAGTTCGATCATTTAAACTGACTACATCTGAAATACATACCATTTACAACTTAAACAAAATTCAGTCAAACAACAAAACAAGAAAAAAATAGTGAGAAGCTTATAAAGGAAGACATCAACCTTGATATCATGTACAGCCGAAATAAAATGAAAAAATTATAAGTATATGGTACAATACAATTAATACTAGCATATCAAAAGCAAGATTACAGCCAACAAAATCTCTGACTAAATACGAACTAAAACACTTGAACAGCAAAGCAATTAATGCAATATCTTTAGCCACCGAGACAAGAATCATCTTAGCCTCCATTTGAAATTATATCTGATCCTATTGTACAAAACTATAATCACTTGTACAAAATATTTATCACCCTGTAGTCTGTTAATTCAATTTATATACATCACAGTTCTTCATTTTTTCGTGCATCTAAGCTAAAAAAATCTGAGTAAACCATATCTTTAAAAGTTAAACAACAAAAAAACTTAAAACAAATTCAACAACTCAATGTAAACAACAATCTACTTCAAGATTCAAACCAGAGGGGTTCCAGCTAAAAAATTTCAAACCTGTTCAACATATTGGAAGAGCTCTGTTTCATTTCTTCTCAAATTACAGTGAGTAACATCACCTTTCTAAAAACTTAAATATCTGAATTGGTTGCTTACATATTTCTGAAAATGGGTAGGTGTTAATATAGAACAAATTTCCTATGTATGTATGTCAATGTTTAAATATATGCATGCCTGTATAAATTGAGTTACTTCTGTTTTTGTTTCTCCCAGCTCAGATTTGCAAACAAGTCCCCAGCTCTTGATCTAATTATTGATATAACTTGGGCTTTAATGAAATTGTTTGTTTTGTTAGAAAGTAAGTTTTAAAAACTTAATTAAGTCAAAAATAAACTTGAATAGGTTCTGGAAATCAGGTTTTACAGGCAACAAGAATAAAGTTGATAAAATCAATTGTTATAAAATATTAATTCAGGTTGATAACTTGAATCTTTAATACAAAACAAGATTTTTAGAGCAGAAATGGGAATTTTTAGTTTCATATTGGAAGAGCGGTTTGCAATTGAACAAAGTTTGCATTTTTCCTATTTTTGAATCAATGAATCAATTATAAATGTTGAAAATTGTGTGGAAGCTAATGTGAACCTTGTTGATCTTAGGAAAATTATCAAATAATTTTTCAATTGTGTATATCGTTATATCGAAGCAACTTTAGGGTTTGAACTCGCTTTTTGGTCGCTGAGATTGGTGAAGCTGCCGCGACCTCTATAGGAGATGGAGCGGTATGAAACTCAGGGAAAGGAAGCGTAAATGGCCAGGGAACGCGTGCTCGAAGTTGCGTGACTTCAGATGGTCGAAGCGCCAAGATTGGGACGATGACAGGTTGGGAGGAAATGGTTCGAGCGTTTCCAGGTTTCCAGTTTTATCTCGATTTCGATTTCGAGCTGTGAAATGGAGATTTTAATGCTTGCGTTGGGTTGTCAGGGTGGATGTTGACTTGTCAGAGGCCGGAGGGAAGTTCGCCAGCGATCGGCGGTGCTGTGCACATGCACGAGCACGTTGTTTTGAATTTGGGCGTTTTGTTTTGAGTTAGAGCTGATGTTTTCGTGTGTGTCTCGGGGAAGACTCGAAACATTCGAGTGACAATCCCGGGGAAAGTTCATGTTAACTTCGATGTAAAACCGAGTAGGCTCGAGTAGTTTTAGTTTCAGGTTTTTGAACCTGACGGCATTCTGTTTTGTTTTGAAATTTAAAACTAAATTTTAAATTTAATAAACCAAGGTTTAAATTGAGTGTTGAAACGAAGTGCAAACACAAATCCAAGTTCAGTTTTGAAAATGAAATAAAGTTTTTTAAATTTAAATGTTAAAGTATGTTTTTAGAAGATGTGAAAAAAAAAAGAATTTGGTTTTAACTCTTGAGATTTCTTTGTTACAAAAATATTTTAACATGAGAAATTAAAAGTCAGAAATTATTTGGATTTTAAACTTATTAAAGATAAATTGGTAATTATTTTAAAACTTGAAATCAAATTTGAAATCTGAAAGAAAATTTGGAAACAATGTTTCCAAACACATTGTAAATAATAATTTAATCATAAGTATGAATGGGCTATACTAATAATAAAGATTTAATGATTAATAATTAAGTAAATTAAAATGAATAAATTATTCATTAAATTTGTTTTTGATTTAGATTTATTAGATAAGCAATTAAAGAGTTAAAATAATTAATGAAGGATATAAGTATTGATAAAGGATTTTTAATTAATTAATGATTAAAGGTGGTTAATTAAGTGATTAAGCAATTATTAATTCAAGAATAATGTGATAAATCAGTTAAGGTAATTAATTTGAGATTAATTAATGTAGTTAAAGGCTAATTAACTAATGAAAATGATTAAAGATAAATTACTTAGTTAAAAAGAAATTAATTAATGGTTAGATTTAATTAAGTAATTAGGGATAATTACTAATTATGATTAATTAAGGATAATTAATCAAAAGGAGATAAATTAAAGATTAATTGATAAATATGATTAATTAAGAATGATTTAAGTAATTAAGGTAAATGATTTAATTAATTTATATCAAATGATTTGAAATTAATCAGGATTGGATAACCAATTCATAAGTAATTAATTAAATTGGAAATAAATTGAATTAATTAGGATTAAACAATTAATTACTCCTACTTTCAATTGATTATTGAATGTTTGACCTTACTTATGAATGATTGTATTGTATGAGATACCTTGAATTGATTGTCCTGACTGATCTGTGATATTTTGTACTGTGGATTGAGCTGTGTATGATTCATTTATTTATTTATATTTGTATATTGTCTGTGAATCTGTGAATGGACGATAAGCGTTATATTTTATATCGCTTATCAATTATAGTTCCGTGTTTATCTGTGATGATTGAATGATGTTGCACTATTGTGTTAAACCCCTGGACCACACTTATACACACACAAATATGGATTTCACGAGGAAATCAATTAAGTCACAGATTTTTCAAAATAGTTTTGAATTTGAATTTTTAAAATTCAAATGGTTTGAAATGGAATCGGGTTAAATATGAAAAGATTTTGAAATGAAATTTCAAAGATGAAATTTATTTTGAATAACTTGATTGAGTTTTAAAATTTAAATATTTTGATTTAAATTTGAATTCAATATTCAAAATTGAATTCTATGATTTGGAAACTAGAGTTTAAAAAGGGTATTCAACTTATAAATGAGTTTATATGAGTTAAACTATTTTAAAGGTATTGATTTGGAAATTTGAATTTGAATTCAAAGGCTTTAACTCGTGCAAATATAATTGGATCTTTCTGGGACGAAAACTATTTTTTTTCAAATAATAAAAGCTTTCAGATAAGAAGTGAACGTCCAATTGGGTTAAAAGGATTTTAAGTTAAAAATGAAAATGATTTTCCAAGTTATGGGAATGGTTTGAAAGCTATAAGTTAAATCTTTAATTTAAAGATATTAAACGAGTTAATCCAATTGAAATGGAGATTGATTTGAAATCCATAAATGGATCTTTAGGAATGTGGTGAACTTTGTGAATTAAATCTTTTGTTTAAAAGATTAAAGTGTGGAAATTATTTAAACCATTGAAGGCTTTTGAAATAAATCTTTTGTTTAAAAGATTTGGAAATGGTAATTGGTTTAAACCATTTGAAAGAAAGTTTTGAATTATTAAGTTGTGACTTAATTGAAATCCCATATCCATATGTTTTAAATGTTGCGTTCACTATTCGGTTTAGCCGAGAGAGGACCTTTATGTCGTATAACCCATTCCGAATATGTGATTCGACGTTATGGATAGCATTGAAGACCGGTGGTGAAGACCGGGTATTTGCGAAAACAATAGGATGACCTATCGATTGTGTCTGCACCGAGTAGCTACGGTATAGAGATTTCATAAGTGATGGGAAGTCCGATCGGGATTGTGAATACCCGGATTGCAAGGGCTTCTTTGGAAGTGCCTTCGGTTCTGTTCGAACCCGGAACAGACTTGTATGGTTACATGTCTGACACTACACTTTGAGATATAAAGCAGATTTCTTTCAAATACATTTCTGTTGGTGGCGGAGAATTCATTCTTTTAGCTTAACACCCTTCTCTGAGACGTACGAGCCCAGAGGTTATGTAGTTGAAGGTTATCAGCGATATACTCCCAATTTGGTAGTGTGGCATGTTGAGTGCTGCTGTGTGTTGATGATCATTGGTTGATCATTTGTGATCAGAGCATGGCTTTTGTATAAAGCGTAGCTACATGGACGAGACTGCATCAGGACCTCACACCTCGGAAATGGTCGAAACAGGAAAGATGCGGCAAGGTTATGAGGGTCGCGCCCTTTAGGGTGTGTCATTCCCTTCTGGTAAAGGGTGATATTAGGTATGGAGCCCTGATATTTAACCTATGTGGTTGCTCCAATCTCATTTGCTTTGTGGTTGTTGCTTAGAGGCACCTCGGATAAAGGTCACAAAGGACCGGGGAGTGGCATGCTCGAGTAGTAGTTACCTAGTTACAGAGGTAACCCGGCCTTATGTTAGCAGAGATCCGGTTAGGTTCTCGGGACGTCCCGCTAGAGGCGATCCCATGTGGCAGTAGGAAGTTCCTTAGCCTTAACATTTGTTGGAAATCCATTCATCCAATACAAAACCCTGTACGGTTTTAGTTGTAGAACCTGCCATTGACTTATGGTGGTCACCACTGTTTGGATGGTAGCTATAGTAGGCATAGTTCGAAATGTCTATGCTGGCTAAGATTAATATTCTACTTTCGAAATGTTTTTTCTGCACTTTGCACTTATAATAATAATATCAAAGAATTCATGTATCAAGCATGTTTGACTATCGTAAGAAGAAATCTCCTCCAATTAATGACTTAAAGAAATGACGACTTAGCTGCATAAAGAGTAGTACAACTTAACGGTTTAACGAGTTAAGAGTAGTACGACTTAACGGTTTAATGAGTTAAGAGTAGTACGACTTAACGGTTTAACGAGTTAAGGGAAGCCACGACTTAACGGCTCAAGGAATGGTACGACCTACCGACTTAAGGAAGCCATGACTTGGCGGGTTAAGAGAATGGACCGACTCAACGGCCTTGAAGGGTTACCGACTCAACGGCCTAGAAGGGTTACCGACCTAATTCCTTAAGAGGTTGCCGATCCAACGACTCAAGGGGGACAGCGACTCAATGGTTTAACGGGGCAAACGACTCAAGAAATGGCCGACCTAATGACTCAAGACAAGAAAGGCTCAAAAGCAACTTCACTTAAGCCACGACCGACTCACGACCCATGCTAGGTCGCACACGACCTAAGCACGAAAGCAAATCCAATACCGGGTTACTTGAACCAGAGTCTGTTAACTCGTTCGCGACTCAGGACTTGTACTCAGGAGAACATGCTTATCCCAGTTAAGCCGTGAGCCATGCTTAAAAGATAGAACGCGACCTACGACTTATCCTGAGTCGGTCACGATCCAAGACTTACCTTAAATCGGTCACCACTTACAACTTAGCACGGGAGCTCCTCTAGCTCCTCTATAAATACGGCACTAACTCCAACGTGGGGGGGACTTTTGGGGACAATCTCTTCAAGCACCGATACTCTGCCAGTTTCTAAACCGACTCTATACTTGAAGTTTCGAAGAACACTACAAGCTACTTTGAAAGACTTTCACACGTCCGACATGGATTGGAAGACTTTCATCTATATCGAAGCTTAAGCTACTTGCTCAAAGTGTTTTGTAACTAAAGAGATTTGTACTTGAAGAGCATTGTGTCGTTTTGTAACAAGATCAGTAATAAAGATACTTAAAGTGGACGTAGGCTACTCCTTAAGCCGAACCACTATAAAATCGCTGTCTCTTACTGTATTTTCCGTTATTTTAGCTGATATTCTGTTCCCGAACCGTCGGGTGGTGCTTTCACATTCACATTTCACACACCGGGGTGTTAGCGTTCGATTTTAAGCGTTAACATTTTTGGTGCTTTCACTGAGAATTGAACTCAGGTTGCTCTCACCATTGCTTCTCAAAAAGTTGTTGAAAGGATTTCTTTTAAAACCAGAAGTTTATTGGAAATAATGGCTCCTGGGAGAAAACGAAGTTCTGTAAGATCCGACAATGTTCAAGAGAATACCGCTACCTCTCCTCCTTCAAGTCAAGCAGCTCCAACTGTTGGAGTTATGCGAGCAGAATTGGACGCCGTAGTTTTGGGGTTGAATCAGCAATTGAATGCCCATAATGCACAGTTGGAGGCTCAGAACACCCAGAACGCCCTGATCTTTAAGTAAGTTGAATGATCTACTTGGGGCTAACCGTCAACCGGTTAATAATGATGGAAACCCTACTGCGGGAGTTCAAGATGTTGAAGGAGGGAACGTTTCTCAAAGAGCCGCAAACCCTGTGGAAAAGACACCTCTCCAGGCTGGGGGATCAGGACCGCAGCCGACCCTCCGTGAACGGTTGTCAAGACAGAATTCAGAGAGAATGGCTGATGTTTGCCCTCCAGAGCCTTTAGATGATAAAGAGTATTTCTCAGGCATGGTTCGTCAGATCATGAAGGAAAGTATGCGAAGGGATGAAGATGAGAAAGAATGGGGTTTTGCTCCAAGCAAAACTCCGTTTACTGAGAAAATCTTGAAGGCCGAATTCCCAAGAAAATTCGTTCCTCCTACTATTCCGGCATACAAAGGGACAAGCGATCCTAATGAGTTTCTGTATAAGTACGATTGGCATATGACGGGTGCTAGAGCGTCTGATGAAATCAAATGTCGATATTTCTCGGTATATCTGGAAGGTGTGGCTCTATTGTGGTTCACAAAGCTGCCGGTCAGGTCCATTGATCAGTTCTCCGATTTGACCAGGAAATTCAAGGAGCAATTTCGGTTGTATGCTTCAAAAGCAAAGGATATAATGTCGCTGTCAAGTCTAGAGCAAAATCTAGGAGAATCCATCAGATCATTTTTGAATCGTTTTAACATAGCATTGGCTGAGGTAGATAATGCTGAGCTACGCATGGTCCTAACATACTTGATGAGGGTGATTGACAAATCAAGCGAATTTGGAAAATGGTTGAAAATGAAAGAACCAAACTCGCTTGACAAATTCTACAAGAAAGCGGATGTATTCATGCGCTTGGAGAGCCTCCAAACACCGGCTAAGGTGGTATCAGTAGAAGACGGGAACAATGGTGCTGCTTCGAACAAGAAAGAACCTAACACTCGGAAAAGGGGAAATGATGATGGAAAGAAACAGGGAGATGCTAAGAAAGGCCGTCCTTTCAATTTCACACCCTTGACCGATACCCCTGAGAACATCTTCTTTGCGACCAAGGATGATGTCAATTATCCGGCACCACCTAAAATGAGAGTTGGAAGTAAGATGGAAAAAAGTGGAAGGTTCTGCCGGTTCCACAACCAACCCGGCCATGACAACAACGAATGTCGTCATTTGAAAGAGGTAATTGAACAACTCTTGAAAGAGAACAAGCTCCAACAGTATGTGAAAAGGAATAGAAATGCCTCAGCCTCGTCGACTCAAGGACAACAAGTTCCCGCTCACCGTCCTGGCTCAAGTGAGAAGGCCGTAGAACATGAATCAGAAAGACCTGTCATCAATATAATAACTGGAGGGCCTCACCCAGCAGGAAAAAGCTGGGGCGAGATGGAAAGGTATGCCCGGGCCTTGAGGCATGTACTAGTTGAAGAGAATGTTTTTGTATTAGAAAATGATGCACCTTTAAAGCAACAAAAGACTTCCACTGATGATATTGTATTCAGTGCCAGAGTCTCTTTGGGTATCAAGGCTCCTACCATAGATCCTTTGGTCATATCCGCTGGTATTGAACTGGCTACTATGAGAAGAGTTCTAGTTGATTGTGGAGCTTCATGCAACATTCTCTTCAAGAAGACTTTTGATCAGATGAAAATTCCAATGGCTGACTTTCAAGCTTCATCACTTAAGATTGCTGGGTTTGCAGGGGAACCCAAACAGCCGATTGGGACCATAGATTTGTTTCTGGAACTTGGAAAAGGGCTGAGGAAGGTGGCTCGAAAGCAAACCTTTATCATTGTTGAAGAATTCTCTGCCTACAATGCCTTTTTAGGCCGACCAACTCTTGCTGCATTCAAAGCTGTTCTTGCCCCATGGTGTCTGACTATAAAATTCCCCACAGATAATGGAATTGGTGTGATTAAAGGAGACCAAGATGCGGGGCGAGAATGTTATCTTACAGAGTTGCATGAATCAAGAAAAGAGAAACGGGAAAAGGTGCGGCGGCTCCAGTCCGCATCAACGAACCAACCTTGTAGCAATTATAGGGTGGACCCTGCACTGGTGAATATAGTGGCGCACGAAGAGAGATGGATCCAAGGAAAACTGGTGCAGGGGAGAATAGGGTAATACCGGTAGAGGTAATAGTGCCGGTACCCGTTGACCCAAAGGACCCAAACAAAGTGCTGAATGTGGGTTCACAACTCAACACAACAGTTCAGAATGTTCTGATTTCATTTCTGATGGCAAAATTGGATGTATTCGCTTGGACTCATGCTGACATGTGTGGAATATCCCCAGAGATTGCAGTACACACTCTGAACATTGATCCAAAGTTTACACCCGTGAAACAGAAAAGAAGAACTCAGGGTCTAGAAAGGTCAGCAGCATTGAAAGAAGAAGTGGATCGGCTCATGGAGAACGGTTTCATCAGAGAATCTACTTATCCAAATTGGGTATCAAATCCAGTGCTGGTTAAAAAAGCTAACAGAAAATGGAGAGTATGCATTGACTTTTCAGATTTGAACAAAGCCTGCCCCAAAGACTGCTTCCCGCTGCCCAGGATCGATCAGTTGGTGGATGGGACAGCGATGCATGAATTGTTATCTTTTATGGATGCATACTCCGGATATAACCAGATTATGATGCTTGAGCCAGATCAAGAGGACACAAGCTTCATCACAGATGTTGGACTCTACTGCTACAAGGTCATGCCTTTCGGACTCAAGAATGCAGGGGCAACTTACCAAAGGCTTGTTAATGCCATGTTTAAACCGCAGATTGGTAAGACAATGGAAGTTTATGTTGATGATATGCTAGTGAAGTCTAAGAAAGCAGTGGACCACATGGATCACTTGGCAGAGATGTTCGCAGTACTCCGAAAGTACAGAATGAAGCTTAATCCCTTGAAATGTTCATTTGGAGTGGAGTCCGGGAAGTTTTTGGGTTTCACCGTGAGTGCTAGGGGCATTGAAGCTAATCCTGTTCAGATCACTGCCCTGAGAGAGGTCAAAGCTCCTAGAACAAAGAAGGAATTGCAAAGTCTCAATGGAAAGGTTGCTGCCTTGAGTCGGTTCATTTCAAAAGCTACTGACAAATGCATTCCATTCTTTGATGCTCTGAAGAAAGGAAGAAAAAACTTTG
Source organism: Allium cepa (assembly GCA_030765085.1). Classification (NCBI taxonomy): domain Eukaryota; kingdom Viridiplantae; phylum Streptophyta; class Magnoliopsida; order Asparagales; family Amaryllidaceae; genus Allium; species Allium cepa. The sequence continues at coordinate 364,981,958 of CM060942.1, forward strand.
AGTGGACTCCTGAATGTCAGAAAGCATTTGATGAGTTGGTTCATCATATGGAAGTGCCTCCGATACTTTCAAAGCCTGACAATGGTGAAGATCTCTTCATATATTTGGCAATTTCATCTCATGCTCTAAGTGCAGCGTTAGTACGGGGAGACGCAAGGATTCAACGCCCAGTCTACTATATCAGCAAAAGATTCACTGGGGCAGAGATGGACTATTCAACGTTGGAAAAGCTCGCCTATTGTTTGTTGATCGCATCAAGAAAATTGAGGCCGTATTTCCAAGCTCATCCTATCAAAGTCCTCACTGATCAACCTCTAAAGCAAGTCCTATTCCATCCTGAGACTTCGGGTCGTCTTTTGAAATGAAATATTGAACTCAGCCAATATGACATCACTTATCATCCTCGGAAAGCAACCAATGGACAAGCTTTAGCAGATTTCATCGCAGAATGTACGGATAAAGGTGATAGTGAGGAAGAAGCCACTGATAACATCCCAATTCAATGGAAATCGTATATCGATGGCGCATGGAATGATTACTGTTCTGGAGCAGGGGTTGTCCTTAAAACCCCAGAAGGGCGATCGCTGTGTTATGCACTGAGATTAGAATTTTCTTCGACAAATAATGAAGCTGAATATGAAGCTCTTATCGCTGGCTTGAGGGTTGCTAAAGAACTAAACATCAGAGCATTACAAATCTTTAGCGATTCTCAACTTATCGTATGCCAAGTCAAGAGGTAATTTCAAGCTAAAGGAGGGAATCTACCCGCCTATTTATCAAAAGCCTGGGAGCTTCTTGAAGACTTTTCCCGTTATTCAATAAGCCATATACCCCGAGAAGAGAACTTGAAGGCGGATTCTCTCGCAAAGTATTAAAGTACTGGTGAAGCTCAACTATTGGGATTAGTTCCCGTCGAAGTCTTGTCAGCTCCAAGCAAAGATGAAATGGATGTTGATTGGAATATGAATGTATCCCAAGAGCAAGAATCATGGATGACTCCGATATTTGAATATTTGCTCAATGGTACTTTGCCAGAAAGTTCAAAAGAACGACAGAAGCTGTTAAGGAAAGCCTCTAGATATATGATCCAGGATGGCCGATTGTACAGACAGGGATTTTCAATGCCACTACTCCACTGTGTAACTAAAGAAGAAGCAAAGACAATTCTAACTGAAGTACACAGAGGGGAGTGTGGAGATCATACAGGAGGTCAAACTTTAGCAAAGAAAATTCTCCGTTATGGATATTTTTTGCCAGAGAGTAATCGAGATGCTGCTGATTATTCCCGAATGTGTGATAAATGCCAGAGATTTGCCAAAATTCCTAGAGCACCTTCCACTGAGCTAACACAAATGGTCAGTCCATGGCCGTTTGCCATCTGGGGAATAAATCTCATTGCGCCTTTGCCGACTACCAAATAGGGGATTAAATATGCTATCGTTGCTGTTGATTATTTCACTAAATGAGCTGAAGCTGAACCATTGGCTACCGTTACCTCTAAGAAAATGATAAGTTTTGTGACTAAAAATATCATTTGCAGGTATGGTGTGGCTCAGAAGATAATCACAGACAATAGTACGCAGTTCGAAAGTGAGGAATTCCAAGATTTCTGCAAACGATTCAAGATCCGAAAAAGCTTCTCAGTAGTGGCTCATCCGCAGGCAAACAGACAAGTGGAAGCAATAAACAAAATCATCAAATCAACCATCAAAAAGCAGCTAGAAAAAGCAAAAGGTGGTTGGGTCGATAAGTTACCACTTGCACTATGGGCATACAGAACTACCCACGAAATTGCGACTGGGCATACTCCATTTTCATTGGCATACGGATCAGAAGCAATGATTCCAGTGGAAACGGAAGTTCCCTCACACAGAAGGATCCATTTTGATCAAGATGAGAATGAAAAACTGCAATTGGTAGCTCTTGACCTCCTTGATGAAAGAAGAGAAGAGGCTAAGCTTAGAATTGCAGCCCATCAGCAAAGGATAGCCATGCACTTCAATTCCAAAGTTCGTCAGTGCAGCTTTGAAGTTGGGAACCTCGTCCTGAAGAGAATTATGACAGCCACAAGTGTGTTTGGGCCAAACTGGGAGGGGCTATATGTCATAGGCATGAAACTTCTTGATGGCACATTCAAACTCACAACTGCCGAAGGAGAACCAATCCCAAGAGCTTGGAACAGCAATCATTTGCGTCCATATTTTACTTAAAAGCTTTGCTGAAATGTTTTAAAAGAATTACGAATATATGATTCTTGTATTGAAAGCAATTATAAAGCAAGTGAATAATGAAAAGCTATAAAGTGAATGTAGGCCCAGCATTTGGCCGAACCACTATAAATCTTGTGTTCTCTACTACTATAAACTGCTTTGTTTTATTTCGACATACAAAATACGTTAATCGTGTTACTAAAATGTCGATTTAATAATGCAGGCCATAAAAATAAAGCTTACCCATCGCAAGACCAAGCGATCTCCGACATCACCCAGCAAGAAAAAGCTAAACCATTCAAAATTTCCATACTCAAATCCTACGAAAGAAGTGCTTCGAACAAAAGTTAGCGATGTGGCTGGAAGTGGACCATTTCTAACTAACTGCGAATGTTTGTACAAACGAGCATCCAGTTAAATAGCCTGTGTCTACCACCACCAACTCGCTTAACTATGAAGTATATTTCTTTGGATAAGGAAAATTATTGGCAACTAAAAAGGGATGATATTTGGAAAAGATAACGGGGATCGCCGACATGAATAGATGGCAAAGAGACATGGGCGAGCAAGCATCAAACAGCAAAAGACCTCTTCGGAGGCACAAGCCCTCTTCGGAGGCACAACTCTTCGGAGGATAAAGACCTCAAACGGGGCATGCCAGAAGACTTTCTCAACATGGTATGGAATGATCGGAAGCACCTTCCCGACAGGAAGGCAAAGCGCTTGTTTACTAGTTGGGACAGTTTGCGTAAACAAGCGCCCAAGTAACTTGCGTCCGTCCCGTGAGTCCATGAGACGACCGGAGGCACCTTCCCAAGTGGAAGGAAAGGCGCTCGTTCACTAGTTGCGACAATCTACGTAAACAAACGTCCAAGTAACTTGCGCTCGACCCGTGAATCCAACCAACAATGAGGAAGAAACTTCCAGGTAGACTCGGAGGCACGCATTCCACCGAGATCTGAAATAAAACTTCACAAGTGCTGGAATGTGAAAAGCCCTCTTCGGAGACCCATTTCACCATAGTTGAGATGCTAAAAGACCTCGAGCGGGACTCGCCAGAAAAAGAGAGTTCTTTCTCGACATAAAGTTGCGGACTAATCGGCGGTACAACCCCGTGAATCCATCCAACTAAGAGAAAGAAGCTCCAAACTTCCAAGAAAAAGCCCTACTAATAGGCACACATTTCACCGTGATCTGAAATAAAACTTCACACGAGTCGAAATGTGAAAAGCCCTCTTCGGATGCCTGCTTCCCAGCGAACAGGGAAAAGATAAAAGCCTCTCCCAAGAGGCAGAAACAAAAAGACCTCTTCCCAGAGGCACAATCAAAAACTCTCATCAGAGGCTCAAGCAGGTTGAAACCCCTTTTTTCTTTTCGAAAGGCCCACTGCACTATGAAGTGAGACTCACTAGCCAAAGGAAAAGTGACTTTTTTCAAAAAAAGAAAAGAAAAAGAGGAGTGCAAAAACTTTGCAATAAAAACTCATATGAAACGAGGTGTACTCTGTTTAGGGCGAAATGATATTTCCACAAATATGGAATAATTATTCTCCAGAAAATAAGAGTACAAGTCCCCTCAAAGTTGAAAATATTGCAACGAGCTTATGGTATAGGGGCAACATGTTATAGCTACATTGGTAAAAATAACGCTCGAACAACATACCACAAGCTTACTGCAATATCATATAAAGAAACTTGTACAAAAACGAAGAGTAAATGCATTCTCAAATACAGACAGAAGTTTGTACAAACAAAAAGAATCATTTTATTCAATGCTGTCAAAATTTTGTGCAGGTGCAGGTTTCAAAATAAAAGAAAAGCGGGGGCCGGTACCCGCGCAACGTCCGTTCAGTACAAACAAAAAGCTAAAAGCAAAAAGTAAAAACAAGGAAGGGGAAGAAGGGCTCATCAATTCTTCTTCTTACCACCACCTTTGGAGCCTTCACCTGACCTAATAGGTAGTTTTTCACGACGGCTTGGGAGAGTTTGGAAAGAAGGAGAGAGGGCTACTGCCGGGTCAACCTCCGCTTCCTTTTAAGTAACGGAAATGCTTTTTCTTTTCTTCTTAGAAGTAGTACTCTTCCTCCTCGCTTCCCAGAGTAAAAAGAGCAGACAATTTTACATCATCGGAAATGGTTCGCTCCGGGGACTCATTGCCTTCTCCAAGCCCTTCTCCCCCGTGTTCCTGTGAAGCATTAGGATCATCTAAGTCTCGGAGAGCTTCTATTTTCTCCTCTTGTGACCCTGGTTGAGAGACTGAAGGAGGAGTGACCTGGAGAGGCAGGGGAGGAATAACTGAAGGAGGGGGAGTCTGAACGATGCTCGGCACTTTCTCTAAAGAAGAAAATAAGTTAAAGTCAGTAAAGAGAGGAGATAAATGCTCGGTGAGATTCAGGAAGTAGTCAAAAAGCTCATCAAACTCATAGGAAGCAAATGAGCAGTCTATTTGAGCAAGATCAGCATTAGGATTACCTGGCGAAGTAGGCTTTGCTACGTCAATCTCAAAACCCAGCACTTCACCGCTCTCTTGGCTTTCATCTCCATTATGGACAGTTGCACCTTCTGTGATAGCTTTGGTAAGGGGTGGAGAATGAGAACTGGAGCCGACAATGTCGATTTCGGCCGAAGGTGAAGGCTGAACTGGATCAGTTGAAGTTGTTTTTCCTAAATGTACCCCTTCTGCCATTTCGGCTCTTAATTTCGCAGGTTGTTCTTTTCCCCTGACAAGAGCGGCGCAAGCTTCGTCATCCAAGTAATGCTCCTCAAGAGCTGATTCGGCATAGCCAGCACTTTTACCGCCAAGCATGTCAAGTGCGGCCTCCCACACTTCAGCCAGAGTAACTTCATATTTGGGGCCTAGAAAGGCGAGACTACCGCGCCCCAAGACACTGTGTAGATAGAAGTCAAATAATGTCAAGCTGATGCTGGTCTTTGTTGCCTCATGAGATTCTTCAGCTGCAATTTTGCCGACAACGACCTCATCACGCTCTCTTTCAGCTTTGGAGAGTTGAAACTTTAGCATTTCGATCTCCGCCTCTTGAGAGTCGGTTTTCTTCTGAAGCTCTGCAATATTAGCGATATAGCCCTCATTGATTCTTTTTTGCATATCGAGCCTGTCTTCGGCATCTCTTTGGCCGGCATAAGCATCTCTCACTTGTTTCTGAAGCACTTCTTCTTTTTGAGTGTAGGAAGTGGAAGAAGTGGCGAGCTCTTCTTTTAGTTTCTCAACATCTGCTTTAAGTTTTTCGTTGGAGGCAGTGATGCTCCTCATCTCTGCGTCATGTTGATCGATAATTTTTTTCCATTCAGATTTGTCATTCTCCATGGTCAACATAGCTTCAAGATTCACACGGTTCACTCTATGGAGTTCGTCAACAAGTTTTTGCCAGCTCGACATTCTCTCAATATCAAGCCTGACGGCATCAAGATTTCGCAACATGGCAGGCTTGTCAATTGGAACTAAGTCAAGATCAAAGCGAACCCCCTTCAAGCACCATTGCGGAAACCGGCTTTGGAGAGTAGCTGGACCTGGCCCAACTTGATATGAAGGCCTGTTGATGATTGTCTGGATATCGGTACGGGAAGGGGCAGGAGATTGAGAAGGAATGGGAGCAGTGTTCTTCTCAGAAATTGCAGGCACTGATTGCTCACTAACTTTAGCCCGTTTGCTTGGGTCATCAGCCATGTGGCTCTTCCCTCTATCATCATGGAATTTAAGTTTATGGGAATCACCCTCTCTATGGGAAGAATCATACCTCTCATCCCCTCTTCCATAGCGTTCTTCATAAGAACGTCTCTCCTGAGCCTTTCGAGCATCCCTCTCTTCATCAGTTTCCCTATAAGTGGGAAGATAGTGCCTATAGTCATACTGACCACGCTTTCCGTATTGCTTGAAGTCGTCGTAATATGAACCACTTCGCCTCATTGGAGAACCTGAAAATGAAAAAGAAGCGTAACTTTAGAATCTTCAAAGTACAAAGAGTTAGGTGCATGAAAGTGCCGAAAAGTTCCAAGTGTGTGTAATGTGAAAACTACGCGCGTCAAACTACGAACCACTCTTCGATCGCGGAGGAATCGTGGGGTTAGTAGTTAACGTCAACTCTTGGGTCGACGGAGTTTGTTGCAAAGTAGAAGTCGCTTCAACTACTGAAGAAGAAACCCTAGTAGTGACAGGGTTGTCTTTAAAGAGCTCTTGTGAGGTGACAAACAGGTCGCTCAACCCTTCGAAAGTGTCGTCCCCGCTCTGCTTGATAGGGCTTGTTTTCCTGGCTTCTTCACCAGACTTCTGTGAATGTTGGGGAGATCCCTGAGGCTCTTCTTCCTCAATGACTGGGGCAAGTACGAATTTGCCAGACGACCCCGCAACATCGGCAGTAGTAGAGCACTTCACCAGAGAAGCCTCGGAGGCAGGTTCTTTTGGTATGGGTTCGTCAGTAGAAACTGGGGCATCTAATGCTTTAGATGGGGAGTCTGGAACCTCATGGGGGTGTGTAGAGCGAGAAGTGTGTAAAAGTCCATACTGATGCAAAGTTCGTCCCTCAACAAAAACTTTATACTTCTCTCTTTAGCGGTCACAGCATTCAATCTTTCAAAAACTTGCTTATGACCTGGATCTCTAGAGGGGGGAGGAAGTGCTGAAAAAGGAAAAGAGTGAAATTAGCAATTAGCAACTCAGATCTCGAAAAGTTCAGGAATGGAAAATAGAAGCAGGTAATCTTACTTCCTACTCTCCAGATGGCGTAAAACCCTGAGGGCAGCGAACAAAGAAAAACTGATTTAAGAAGCCATGAACGCTTTCGGAAAGATCAGTGATGAGTTTGCGATTCCTAGCATTTCTTATAACAACAATGAAGGGATGATCTTTAGTCTTTGTGAAAGAACATAAATAACAAATTTCCTCGAAACTCGGCAGTCGATCCGGAGTTCTCATCAATAAAACACACAACCCCATCAGAATGGCATAACCATTGGGGTGCAGTTGGAACGGAGAGATGGTCAATCAAAGTAGAAACTGTTGAAGAAGGTCATTGAAAGGGGGAATGGCCCCGCTCAGGCATATTTGCCGATTAACCACTACAAAGCCAGGAGGCGCCACATTAGCAGTGTTAGTTTTCTCAGGAAGAATGACATCTGCTTCAGCAATGCCAAACTGAGTGCATAAGTGACGAAAAACTTTGTATGATAAAGAAGTTGAAACTCTTTCTGGAGGATTGTTCAGTGGAACAACTATCGGCAGGGCCTCTCCAGTTTGTTCTGTAACTTCTTCTTGATGTGAAGCCATTCTACATAAACAACTGGATATTCAAACGAAAAGGTGCACGTTTCCTAAATGTGTGAAGTGCTATGTAAAATTAACAAAGCAACAAGCAAATATAACTGGATTTAAGGCTAGCAAGCGTTCGTCAGTAATGAAGTTTCAGGGCTTGTTGTTTTAAGTCCAAATACGCAAGTGTAATGTTGATGCAAACAAATCAGTTCAAGTTAACGATGCTTTGTATTAATACTTCGCTTTAGTTGATTGGTTCACAGCATTTCATATAGTTTCTTTAAGTTGATTATGTTTTATCGACTAATCTGTCATTTGATGTGGGCAATCAGTGGCAGTATATTCGCCCTAGTTCTTTGCAAATGTTGTGTTTGACAGGTCATTAGCGTTAAAGTCAGCATAATCTGGAAACAAAGCATAATAAAATAATGAAAGTTATCTCGACAATTCAAAGGTCAAAATAAAAATGCAATCAAATTCCATCAGAAATTTTGAAGTTCTCAAGATGTTCAAGTCATAAGTCGTTCACAAGAGTTAAAGGCTAAGCTGCTCATGTAACCTAAGAGTTAAGTCGTTAACAGGACTCAGAGGTTAGGTCGTTCACATGATCTCAAGGGTAAGATTACATTATTCGAACCAAGGAGGTCAAGGCAGTCCAAATTTGCTAAAGTGATAAGTCGTTTACACGACCTAAAGGATAAGCCGTAAAGTTTCTAACCAAGGTAATAAGAATCTTGCTAAGTCCTAAGTCCTAAGTCGTCAGGAATTTAACATGGCCTAAAAATTAAGTCGCGCATAATTAACTCTGCAAGGGCTCCTAAGTCGGTTGATTTGAAAAACCATTAACTCCTATCCAACCCGATACCCGTTAACACCATCAACCTAGTATCTGCCCGTCTTCCCCAAATACCTAAAAACTTCGTCATCTCCTCCAAGTTTTCGAAAAACTCTGCTTCACCCACAAATTCGACAACCAGTTGATCTGTGACCCAATAACCCATCATCCTTCAACATCATTGAATCACCTAAAGTCGATTCAAACTATCCCAGATCCATCATGGATCCAACACATCACCACGTTCTCATGAATTAGGATGCCAGTGTATCTGATAACTCCTAAAGACTGGTTATGATGTGATTCACAGTTAGGCGTAACATTTTAAATTGGATTAGGATTGGAAAAAAGGGAGAAACGCGTTTCCGAGATGGTTGTGATTGAGTCTTGACTAAGATTACTTACGAAATTTGATGATAAGGATGGATTGACGAACTGATTGATTGAATTCACTCTTGGAGGCTTGAAAGATTGTTAATAGCGGCGACAGAATGCAATAGGGTGAAGGAGGAAGAGACAACCTAATGGCTTATATAGGGGAGAGAAAGGAACATGGAACGGCACAAACGACTTAACTCTTCCATGAGTCGTCCATGACTTAACGATCTAAGCAAATACAGGTTAGGAGACATCGAAGCACACGACCTAATTCTTAGGCGTGCACTTCGAGGGGCAAATGTTAACTCCACTCTGCTAGCGACCCAGGAGATAACAACATGAGTTAACGACTTAAAGAAATGACGACTTAGCTGCATAAAGAGTAGTACGACTTAACGGTTTAACGAGTTAAGAGTAGTATGACTTAACGGTTTAACGAGTTAAGTGTAGTACGACTTAACGGTTTAACGAGTTAAGGGAAGCCACGACTTAACGGCTCAAGGAATGGTACGACCTACCGACTTAAGGAAGCCATGACTTGGCGGGTTAATAGAATGGACCGACTCAACGGCCTTGAAGGGTTACCGACTCAACGGCCTAGAAGGGTTACCGACCTAATTCTTTAAGAGGTTGCCGATCCAACGGCTCAAGGGGGACAACGACTCAATGGTTTAAGGGGGCAAACGACTCAAGAAATGGCCGACCTAACGACTCGAGACAAGAAAGGCTCAAAAGCAACTTCACTTAAGCCACGACCGACTCACGACCCATGCTAGGTCGCACACGACCTAAGAACGAAAGCAAATCCAATACCGCGTTACTTGAACCAGAGTCTGTTAACTCGTTTGGGACTCAGGACTTGTACTCAGGAGAACATGCTTATCCCAGTTAAGCCGTGAGCCATGCTTAAAAGATAGAACGTGGCCTACGACTTATCCTGAGTCGGGCACGATCCAAGACTTACCTTAAGTCGGTCACCACTTACAACTTAGCACGGGAGCTCCTCTAGCTCCTCTATAAATAAGGCACTAACTCCAACGTGGGGGGGGGACTTTTGGGGAAAATCTCTTCAAGCGCCGATACTCTGCCAGTTTCTAAACCGACTCTATACTTGAAGTTTCGAAGAACACTACAAGCTACTTTGAAAGACTTTCACACGTCCGACATGGATTGTAAGACTTTCATCTACATCGAAGCTTAAGCTACTTGCTCAAAGTGTTTTGTAACTAAAGAGATTTGTACTTGAAGAGAATTGTATCGTTTTGTAACAAGATCAGTAATAAAGATACTTAAAGTGGACGTAGGCTACTCCTTAAGCCGAACCACTATAAAATCGTTGTCTCTTACTGTATTTTCTGTTATTTTAGCTGATATTATGTTCTCGAACTGTCGGGTGGTGCTTTCACATTAATATTTCGTACACCGTGGTGTTAGCGTTCGATTTCAAGCGTTAACACATTACATCTGACATTCATAAGAGTCTTCCAAACCATACAACTCAAAACACAACATCAAAATGTCACTACAGCGGAAAGATATAGATAGTATGTCTGGACTCCAGCTCCAGCTTCCAAAACATTTGCCAATCCCAACCTAATCACTTGGCTAATCATAAAAATTTGAGTACCTAAGAGTTTATAAAAAACAAAATAAACTCTTGGTCAGACATGGGTCTGGTGTGAGTAAATAAGTTAAAGTTGTTTAACTTTAAAATTATTCTGAAAACAAAAGGTATCACGTAAGACTTCACACAAATAAATACGGGTAAGTTTTTACCTTACGCTAACCATAACATTTGATAGGAAATCCAGTGATATTATAATAGGGTCTAGGGTTCTCAAATAAATAGAAAATAGCGGAAATTATTACATCTATTAAATTCCAACTACTAGCCACAAAAGTGGGTGATACAATCAAAACCGTAAGGTCTCGTAGGGAAAATGGGTTTCCATCAATGGCAGGGCTACTGGGGTACCGTCCGTCACAGCACGAGGCCTAGATCACCGTACCGAGGACCACTCCCGATCCCCTCAATACAAGGCCGGAACCATCCCTTTCTGGACAGATCCGAACAAGACAACCCCGCAGTTGTGGCCAACAACTGCCCACACAGCCGAAATAATAAGGGACTTCTAGACAGGGGAAAATCTCGTCCTACTTGGGCATGACCCACTTAACCTTGCTACACCTCCCCTGTTTTAGCCATTCTCGATTTATGAGGCTTGAGGCTACGATTACCTTTAGAGAACACATCTCTTAGAATGCTCACCATCCACCTGACGATGTTCTGAAAGCATTCAATCCATACAAGTTCGTTCCGGGTTCGAACAAAACCGAAGGCATTATTTCGTTACACTCACTTTGGAATCACCCTCAGAGTTAACGACAATAACCCTTGCACTCCAAAACTCCATCTTGATCCTCACTTGAGATGTCATGACCTAACGTTTAACTTGGATCGATGTGGTTTTCGGAACATCAAATTTGATTCCCGATCCCGGTCTCATCGAAATCCAAACGTGTCTTAAAGGCCAAGTTGTTTAAATATTTAAACAATTCAATTCAATTTTAAAACATTGAATCCACACAACATTATCCACAGATAATAAAAATTATCCAACTCAGATATATACAAATCTCATCACATAATATCTCTGACTATCATCGAATAGATATCAACCAATTCCAGATATTCAATTCAAACAATCATCCATAAGCAAGCACATCTCTAATTCATATTATAATTAATTTAATTAATTTAATTTAAATTAATTACTTAAGAATTAATCACTTAACTTGCTTAACCAATCATTAATTAATTAATCACAATTATTTAATTAATAAATTAGTTCTTAATTTAACCTCATTATACATTAATTAATCTTTAAATTAATTAATAATCCTTTAATTAATTATTAATTAGTTACCCTAATTAATCATTATTAAAACTTGATTAAAAATTAATCATTCCTTAATTGATTACCAATTAACCCTTAATTTATACTTAATTAATTTCTTAATTAATTACAAATTAATTTATCTTAATTACTTAATTAATTATAAAATAATTAACCTTAATTAATTAAATCTTAACCAATAATTAATTAACTAATAATTATAAATTAATTAATGTTTAATTACTTTATTTATTAACCTTAATCCATTAATTAATTAATTCTCAATTACTAATTAATTAATTACTAATCACTTAATTAATTAATCTTTAATTATTTAATTAACTATCTATTAGTTATTATTTAATTTAATCCTCAATTATCAAATTATTAATTCATAATTAATTAATTAAACCTTAGCAAATTAATTAATCTAAATTTATTAATTAATTTAACCTAATTACTTTATTAATTAAAGTAAACTTTAATTCTAATTTCAAAACTTAATTAATTTTCAAAACAAATCAATTTAATTAATTACTAAAAATTATTACATAATTAAAACATTTTCAATTTGTTAAAAACTAATTACCTTTTTAAAAGTTAAATTTAGAAGAATTGTAAAATCATTTTAAACTTCAACTAACAAAATAAGGAATACTTTGAATTATTAACATTTCATAAAGTAGTTGAAATAAATTTTTAAAGTTTAAACTTAAAACAATTTGAAAATTTAAGTTTGAAAGCTTAAAACTTCACTTGTCCCTTTTTGTTTGACTCGACTAAACTCAAGATAAACACCAAAACCAAACCCCTGCTCTACCTTTCCTTCTCTTCCTAGTTTAAGCTAAAACTAACCCCAAAACAAAAGAACAGGAAAGAACACTTTCCTTCCCTGATCCCCTACACAAGAAACAGCAGCAACATTCCCGAGCACACACACGAGCCACACCAAAAACAATTCGAATGATGTTTCGAGTCACCCTGACACCCAAACTCACTGACACGGTCGTTACCCCGTGCACGTCGCTCCAACGCCAACGCGACCGCCGCCATCCACGATACCTCTCGTAAGCTCCACTTCGACCATTGGCACGAATTCCACCTTCGTCCCTCCCTAACTCGAGCTAAAACAAAATCGAGACGACTCGAACCCATCAGCCAGTCCATCACCTCATCAGAAAATCCCCCTTCACCTCCAATGCCGACCATCGATCGCCTCGTAACTCCGGCCATAACATCGTAAGACCCTGATGCAGCTTCACCAAAAACCACACGTGACTCGATCCATCCAACAATTCACATTCGCGAATTTCTCGAGTTCGAACAATCACAAAAATAAAACCTTAAAATCCTAAATTCCAAATCCTCTATTGATTGATTCCTACTTTAACTATTTTCTCGTGTTTATCAACCATCAATACAACTTAAATCCGAAGCTCGAACCCTATAAATTTCCAAATCGCCCAATTTAGCCCAGAGACCAATGTTTGGTCATCATCAGCTTACTGCCTTAGATCCACTTTTAAAATTATGTTTTTTATCTTAAAAATCATGTATTACGAAGTAGATTCAAGATGTGAATTTGATTGAACAAAATGCAATGCATGATTTTATCATGATATTAAACGTAATACCCCAAAATTTTGTGAAAAACCATTTTGATAAAATGATAAAATTTTGAAATATTACATTCAAATATGGTGAAATTCTTGGGATTAGATAGTGTGCAAGGATATGTGTGCACATGCACACTGGAAATGGCACAGGGGAAAATCCAAGAATTTGTGAAGAAAAAAATATATAGGGAAAAGAAAACATTTCGAATATAATTTTGAAATGTGAATTATTCTGTCCTCAGACCACATGTATTATTTTGAAAAAATAATAATAAATAAAGAGATAGAAATTTTTTATCTGAAATAAGAAAGTAAAATTCTTATTTAAAACATTGGAATTTAACTTAGGCCCAGCCAGGTTAAATACAGAAGATATGCCTATATACATTTTCTGTAAAGCAAGAAATAAAATATATGCACCTATGTACATGTATATTTTCTGTGAGCAGAAAGTGCTAAAGCAAAAAAAAGGGAGACATCAAAATGACATAAAATGTAAATACAAGTCAGTATGCTTGTGTAGGTAAAAATAGAAAAAGGAGATTTCCAGAAAAGAATAAAAGCATAGATAAAAAATGAGTCACACATTTAGCATGACTTGGGTAAGTAATTAAAGATAGACATTTTCTGGAAAAGTAAATAAAGAAAAAAAAGGTACAAACCATAATGGACTAAGGTGGCCGGGGTATTAAGGAGGAAAATGTGAAAGTGCAAAAATGAAAAATGCATGAAGATGTCAGGTCAGAAACAGTATTTTGTCTTCCAAAACCCTAGTGGAAAAAGCATATAAATAAACAGCTTTGGCCAGGAAACCATTTTACCTCGAGTTACTCAAAAATAAAATAAGAAAGAAAATATTTAAAAAGGGAAGAGAAACATACATACATAAGGATTTTCTGGATCAAGAGAAGGAAGAACTTAGGTGAGTAACCTCACTAGATTCATGGCATTAAGACCTGAGATGAGTCAGCCACCTTTTATATTGCCATTTACATATTGCTGGTTCTGATGTATATGATTTTATCAATGCTCTTTGGATGTTTCTTTTTGGATCTTATATGATTTTATTATGGATTTTTTTGGGTGAGTTTTGTCTTGTTGAGATGTTTGCCTTTGGATGTGCAACTTATTGTTTCATTTTGCTCTGAAATGTTAAGGCCCAGAATTTTAAATGTATGGAGAGGATATTCTCAACTGTTATAGATTTATGGCATGGGAAATCTTATCAAGGAAAATGTTATGAGCTGCATTATACTTTGTGTAAGTGCCGAGGCTTGAAAAAAAAAAAGAAATCAAGGGTGCAATAGAAATTTTCTAGGTGCTGAGCCCTTAATCAAATAAAAAAAGAACTCACAAGCTAAAATTATGATTGAGCCAGATCATGAATCTGAATCAATCATAGAGGCTTGCAGATCAATATAACATGACATGCCTCTTTTACAGTTGAAAATATTCTTATATTTTACTGAGATCAAGACATAGTGTCCACATTTTTGGAGATAACCGTCTACTTAATTTCTGTGAAAATTATGCAAAAAAAGAAGTTATGGGTGTTTCCATGTTTGCAATGACATGTTCACTTAGCTAATTGGTAATAGGATTTAAATCAATGCACTAGTATATAAACTAGGGAAGGGAAGGATAAGAAGGCTGCTAGAATGCATGTTATATTTGATGTATGCAAGTTGACATATGGCTTGTTTAAGCCCTGAGATCTTTGTGTAATGGTGTGAATTAGTTCATTACAATATGTCCCTGTAATTCCTTGATAGCAGATGAGGAAGGAATTTAAATTGAATTATACAACCTGTACATGAAGAGATAGAAATATGAAAATTTCTTAGGTGGATTGGTGTGGAACCATGATTGTTACAGTGAATGCACATGTTGCAGATTTATATGTATGATTGCAAGATTATGTATGCATGTGTGGAATGATAGATGAAGTTATCATACCTAAGTCATTTTATCTACACAATGATAAAATAAGTGATTGCAGAAATTTGTTCAAATAAAAAGTCACTACACTTATATTCTCAGTTGTTTAATATCATGAATATATTGATGTTGCTCACACCAGATCATAGATCTGACCCTTATTTGCTCATGGCATATGGGGGTGTCTCATTTTAAAATGAGACAGCCACTAATGTTCTTGCAGGGAGTACCAAGCTTAATTAAGATGGAAAGGGGTATTGGCTAATGAGAATATGGATGTGCATGCTTGCAAATTTTAATAAGAGCCTAAGATGTTTTTATCTGCATGTATTCATGAGACAGTTGTGTTTGAACTTAATGATATGTAATGAACTTGCTGTGTTTGATTGAACTAGTTGTTCATCTGTTGAATATTGTTATGCATTAAGGCTTTAAAATTAAAAGAAATATCTAGGTTGAAAACAAGAAAAAAAAATATGCTAAGTATTAGATATAAAAGCCTGGAAAAGAAATATACATATATGGATGTGAGCAATTGTTTTGCATAACCTATATTATGTATTATTCAATTCTTGAGATATAGCAATAGACTGTGTTTATAGAATAAAATCTGGATTTAACTAGAGTTAAACTCATAAATATTTAAGTCCTTTCTACTGTAATCCTTTGTAAATAAGTTTCAGTCCTCTTTCTGAATCATCTGGAGAAAAGTAAATATTTTGCAAGGCTTTAGATATTATGTTATTGCTTTGAACAAGGGTCAGTTAGACAGAAGACACATGGGTTAACCAGCTTCAAATGCGTGAAGTTTTGGTTGATTATATTTGATGGTATTCTAAATGTAAAATACATTTCAAAAAGCTTTAGTTTATTTAGCAATTGTTTCACCACAACCAACTTTTAAAAGCCATAACGGACATGTAATCTGGACAGGTTTGCACTATCAAACCTGGAAGCACACATTGTTCTTTTAAATATTTTTAAGTTCAAATTCTTGTCACAGCAAATCTTATGCAAATACACAACTCACAATGTGTCATATAGGCTAAGATTGAAATAAACAAGCCATATAGATTGAATCAAAATAAGAAGATTTCTAAAAAATACATAAGTGGAAAAATGATAAGTGAATATATCATTTTTTGGTTTTAGCCAAATATTAATATATTTGAACTATATAAAAACAACTAAGAATCTCAAGTACTTTGAGATTTATCTGCTAAGATAAATTGACAGCAAATTTATAAACTAGAATGACCAAATCTATATGAATTAAAATTAAATATGCACAGGATTTACTAATATATTACAAATTTTCAAAAGAGTAGGGTATTTAACTGTGGACAGATTCATTTAAATCCAAAAATAAAACATCATGCTCTTGTTTAACAAATGAAATTAAAAACATACTCTGACTTTTAACAAGAGGAACATATACATCCTCATATGTATGTGTATATCTTTTAGGAATAAACTGATATATTTATATTGGTAGAAAATTTTGAATCCTGGGTGAATTGTTTGAAAAAAATGACTCTGAGAGTTCAAAGGAAGTTTAAATTAAACTTAGAGGTGAGAATGAATATATATATGGGAATACAAATTAAATGTGTATGTGTATGTAAAAAAAAATCCTTGAGAAATTAAGGTGGAAATTGTGAGGGCCATTTCAGTTTGGTATCAGAGCAAATGTTAGCATAATTACATGGTTGCATTGATGGTTGAGTGCTATGGAAATGTGTTATGTCTGTTTATTTTGGATTAAATAAATTGGATAAGAAAATATTAATTATAGAAATACTCATAATATACTAATACCGTTTTCCCAGAATTTAGTTAGCAAATCATGGTAGGAAGGTTATCACATCAAGCAGGGACAAGTGCACCACAGATGCTTGTTATGCAAGAGTTTGTGAGAATTTTAACGGATGGAATTGGGCATAGGCCTGAGAATCCACATGAGGAACTTTCAAAACTATTAAAGGCTTATACAAATTTGGGAGGCAAAAGTTTTGAAGGGACAGAGAATGTGATGGAAATTCAAGCATGGTTGAGAACATTAGAAAGGATTTTCAATGACATGTAGCTGGATGATCAAAGGAAGAGGCAAGTGGCTTCAAGACAGCTGAAAGGAGTGGCTTTAAGCTGGTGGGAGGTAATCATAGCTAGAATAATTGAAAATGAAATTACATGGAATCAATTCAAGGAGATGTTAGAGGCAAGATTTGTACCAGCATCAGCCAAGACCACTTTACTTGAAGAATTTATTAGACTTAGGCAAGGAACTTTGGATATCACTGAGTACACTCAAAATTTTGAGGGGTTGTCTAAATATAGAGCAATGTTGGTGGTAGATAAAGCATCCAAGAATGATAGGTATATTAAAGGTTTGAATCCAGGACTTAGCAGGGCCATGTTACCATATGCTGACAGAACTTTTGATCAAGTAACAGACTTGGCTTTGAAATTTGAGTAGCATGACAAGGAAAGAGAGAAGTATAGGAATTTTAAGAGTAGCAACAACAAGAAGAAAAAGGGAAGATATCACCCTTATGATAAAAAGAAGGAAGAGACAGACAAAAAAAAGGCCAATGATGCCAAGGCTAATGATACTAAGAAGAAATTGGTCTACCATCAATGTGGAAAGGAAGGACACATCAAACCAAGGTGCCTAGAGTTGAAAGGAGGAGCCTTCAAATGCTACCTATGTGGGAAAGAGAGGCATATGAAGAGGAACTGCCCTGAGAACAAACAGCAAGGGAAAATAGCTAATTTGGAAGTCAAAGGAAAATCCATAGTGGAGAGTGGAGCTGAAAATCATGGTCAAGCGGAAGGTACATTATTTATTTGTACCATACCTATAGCAGTAGTATATGACACTGGGGCAACTCACTCTTTGATTTCCTATGAATTAGTTAAAATGCTAAAATTAAATTGTATATTGGTTGAAACCCCACTTCTAATACATAGTCCACTGGGGAGTTCTAGTGTTTTGAACATGAATTGTGTGGATGTGGAGTTAAACATAGGAGGAAATATTTTTATATCCAATTTATATGTTTTGAATTACCCAAATATAGGTGTTATATTGGGGGTAGACTAGTTAAGGCAATTTAAAGTCATAATTAATTTAGACTCATCCGCCTTATCATTGCAAAATTCTAGAGGCCAGAGGATCACAGTTTTATGTGAAGTAGCTAAGGAAAGAAAATTATATCATTTAGTTGACTCGGAAAAAGACTTGACCTAACCATTGAAGAAATTCCCATAGTCAATGAATACCTGGATGTGTTTGGGGAAGTTAAGGGTGTTCCACACCATAGACCAGTTGAGTTTCAAATTAATCTCATTCTAGAAGCAAGTCCAATAATCAAGAAACCCACCAGAATGGGGCCAAGTGAATTGAAGGAATTGAAAAATCAGTTGGAAGAACTAGAAGGCAAAGGATTTATAAGGCCAAGTAATTCATGCTGGGGTGCTCCAGTAGTGTTTGTAAGAAAACATGATGGTACTTTGAGAATGTGCATAGATTACAGAGAACTAAATAAAGTAACCATCAAGAACAAATACCCATTGCGTAGAATAGATGATCTTTTTGATCCACTCGGTGAAGCTAAAATATTTTCTAGATTAGACTTAGCATCAAGATTTCATCAGATGAAGGTTGAAGACTCAAGTGTTAAGTATACTGCATTTAACACTAGATATGGCTTATATGAATTTATGGTTATGCCATTTGGATTGACAAATGCTCCTTCATATTTTGTAGATTTAATGAATAGAATATTTAGAGATTATTTTGACAAGTTTGTACTAATTTTTAATGATGATATTTTGGTTTATTCCAAAACAGTGGAAGAGCATAAAAATCATTTGCATTTGGTTTTGTCAAGATTAAGGAAAAATGATTTAAAGGCAAAATTTTCAAATTGTGCATTTTGGAAGGAAGAAGTACATTTTCTTGGACATGTTATCTCTGCCAAAGGAATTTCAGTAAACCCCAATAAGGTAGTAGCTATTCAAATATGGAAAAGACAAGGTATAGTAAGTGAGGTTAGATCATTTATGGGGATGGCAGGATATTATATGAGATTTATAAAAGATTTTTCAAAAATATCATCACCCCTTACCAATTTAACTAGAAAGAACCAAGCCTTTGTATGGACAGGAAAATGTGAACAAGCTTTTATCAAAATAAAAGAAGCTTTAATTAATGCACCAGTATTGAGGGTGGCAGAAGGGAATGAGAACTTAATTGTGTATACTGATGCAAGTGGCTCTTGGCTAGAGGCTGTGTTGATGCAGCAAGACCAGGTGATAGCCTATGCATCTAGGCAATTAAAGCCACATGAAACAAGATATGCAACCCATGATCTTGAACTAATAGCAGTAGTGTATGCCCTGAAACTCTTGAGACATTATCTGTTAGGTGCCAAATTTATTTTGTACACTGATCATAAGGCAGTGAAATATTTATTCTCATGGAAAGATTTGAACATGAGGCAACATAGATGGGTGGAGTTCCTAGCTGCCTATGATCTAGATATACTCTATACACTAGGTAAGGCCAATAAAGTTGCAGATGCCTTGAGTAGACAACATGCTAAAGTAGCCATGTTGATGATGGAAGAGTTTAAGGATTTGTCTATACTTACTGATTTGGAAATTGAAGCAAACAGTGAGGTACAAGTGGTACCAATTAAAGAAGATGAAAGTAAAGGAAAATTGAGTATGGTATCTCTGAAATCAGATTTACTTCTGAAGGTTGGAAAAATGCAGGAACAAGACCTGAACCTATTGGAAAAGAAAATGCTCTTATCAAAAGGGGAAGAAGTAATAAATTATCAAATTGATAAAAATGGTTATTTAAGGAACAAGAACATAATATGTGTCCCAGAAAACATAGAGTTGAAGGAGGAGATATTGAATGAATACCATAGGAGTAAGTACTCCATACACCCGGGCAGTACAAAGATGTATCAACATTTGAAGAGAAATCTTTGGTGGAAGGGATTGAAGTCTGATGTGGCCAAACATGTTGCAAAATGTATGACTTGCCAACAAGTCAAGGCAGAGACACAAAGGCCATGAGGACTGTTGCATCCTCTTTGCATACCACAGTGGAAGTGGGAGGATATATCTATGGATTTCATAGATGGTCTGCCTAGATCTAAGAGAGGAAACACTAGTATATGGGTAATAGTGGATAGGCTAACTAAAGTAGCACATTTCATCCCAGTAAAATCAGAAAGAAATGCCCCAAAATTGGCTCAAGTATTCATGAAAGAGGTGGTAAGATTGCATGGCATTCCCAAAACTATTGTGAGTGATAGGGATACCATCTTCACCTCAAGATTTTGGAGAAGTTTTCAAGAAGCCATGGGAAGTGAATTATGTTTGAGCACTGCCTACCATCCATAATCAGATGGACAAACTGGGGTGGTGAACAAAATTTTAGAGGACTTGTTGAGAGCATGTGTACTGGACTTTGGAGGGAACTGGGAAGACCATCTCCATTTACCTGAGTTCACATAAAATAACAGTTATCAAAGCACCATAGGGATAGCATCATTTGAAGCCTTATATGGAAAACCATGTTTATCACCTGTGTGTTGGGTAGAAACAGGAGAAATAACTATTTTAGGACCTGAGTACATACAAGAAACTACAGAGAAAATTAAATTGGTAATGAAAAGAATTGCAGCAGCTCAAGACAGGCAAAAGAAGTTTGCAGACAAGAGGAGAAAGCAAGTCGAATATGAAGTGGATGACTTTGTTTTATCAAAGTTTCAACTATGAAAAAGGTATTGAGATTTGGAAGGCAAGGAAAACTCACACAAAGGTATGTTGGACCCTATCAGATTCTGGAAAGAATAGGTTCATTAGCATACAAATTGGAACTTCCTGAGGGTATGAAAGCAATGCATAATGTTTTTTATGTGTCACAACTTAGAAGATGGGTACATGATAAGGAGGAAATTCTAGTCAAGCCTACTCAAATTAAGATAAATCCTAACTTGGTGTATGAGAAAGAACCAGTGGAGATATTTGCTAAAGAAGAAAAGAAATTGAGAAATAAAACTTTAAAACTGTTGAAGGTCCAATGGAGTCTTGATTCTAATGATTTTACATGGGAATTAGAAGATAAGATAAGGAGGGATTATCCTAAGCTTTTTGCAAATTAAAGGTAATTTTTAATTTCTGAAATATTTGATATGTATGGTTGCTGTGGTTGAATTTGCTTGCTTATGCATATGTTTGATAGATTTTCAGAAAATCAGATGATGCTTGTTATAAGTATTAGAAAATTGTGAGGACACAATTCCTAAAAGAAGGGGTGAATGTAATACCCCAAAATTTTGTGAAAAACCATTTTGATAAAATGATTTAATTTTGAAATATTTAGATTCAAATATTGTGAAATTCTTGGGATTAGATAGTGTGCAAGGATATGTGTGCACATGCACACTGGAAATGGCACAGGGGAAAATCCAAGAATTTGTGAAAAAATATATATAGGGAAAAGAAAACATTTCAAATATAATTTTGAAATGTGAATTATTCTGTCCTCAGACCACATGTATTATTTTGAAAAAATAATAAAAATAAAGAGACAGAAAAATTTTGTCTAAAATAAGGAAGTAAAATTCTTATTTAAAACATTGGAATTTAACTTAGGCCCAGCCAGGTCAAATACAGAAGATATGCCTATGTACATTTTCTGTAAAGCAAGAAATAAAATATATGCACCTATGTACATGTATATTTTCTGTGAGCAGAAAGTGTTAAAGCAAAAAAAAGGGAGACATCAAAATGACATAAAATGTAAATGCAAGTTAGTATGCTTATGTAGGTAAAAATAGAAAAAGGAGATTTCCAGAAAAGAATAAAAGCATAGATAAAAACTGAGTCACAAATTTAGCATGACTTGAGTAAGTAATTAAAGATAGCATTTTCTAGAAGAGTAAATAAAGAAGAAGAAAAAAGGTACTAACCATAATGGACTAAGGTGGCTGGGGTATTAAGGAGGAAAATGTGAAAATGCAAAAATGAAAAATGCATGAAGATGGTCAGGTTAGAAATGGAATTTTGTCTTGCCAAAACCCTAGTGGAAAAAGCATATAAATAAACAGCTTTGTCCTGGAAACCATTTTACCCCGAATTACTCAAAAATAATATAAGAAAGAAATATTTAAAAAGGGAAGAGAAACACACATACATAAGGAATTTCTGGATCAAGAGAAGGAAGAACTTAGGTGAGTAACCTCACTAGATTCATGGCATTAAGATCTGAGACGAGGCAACCACTTTTTATATTGCCATTTACATATTGCTGGTTCCGATGTATATGATTTTATCAATGCTCTTTGGATGTTTCTTTTTGGATCTGATATGATTTTATTATGGATGTTTTTGGGTGATTTTTGTCTTGTTGAGATGTTTGCCTTTGGACGTGCAACATATTGTTTCATTTTGCTCAGAAATGTTAAGGCCCAGAATTTTAAATGTATGGAGAGGATATTCTCAACTGTTATAAATTTATGGCATGGGAAATCTTATCAAGAAAAATGTTATGAGCTGCATTATACTTTGTGTAAGTGCCTAGGCTTGAAAAAAAATTAAGGGTGCAATAGAAATTTTCTAGGTGCTGAGCCCTTAATCAAATAAAAAAAGAACTTACAAGCTAAAATTATGATTAAGCCAGATCATGAATCTGATTCAATCATAGAGGCTTGCAGATCAATATAACATGACATGCCATGTCATGCCTCATTTACCGTTGAAAATATTCTTATATTTTACCGAGATCAAGACATAATGTCCATATTTTTGGAAATAACCGTCTACTTAATTTCTGTGAAAATTATGCAAAAAAAAGTTATGGGTGTTTCCATGTTTGCAGTGACATGTTCACTTAGCTAATTGGTAATAGGATTTAAATCAATGCACCAGTATATAAACTAGGGAAGGGAAGGCCAAGAAGGCTGCTGGAATGCTTGTTATATTTGATGTATGAAAGTTGACATATGGCTTGTTTAAGCCCTGAGATTTTTGTGTAATGATGTGAATTAGTTCATTACAATATGTCCCTGTGATTCCTTGATAGCAGATAAGGCAGGAATTTAAATTGATTTATACAACCTGTACATGAAGAGATAGAAATATGAATATTTCTTAGGTAGGTTGGTGTGTAACCATGATTGTTCCAGTGAATGCACATGTTGCAGATTTATATTTATTATTGCAAGATTATGTATGCATGTATGGGAATGATAGATAAAGTTATCATACCTGAGTCATTTTATTTACGCAATGATAAAATAAGTGATTGCAGAAATTTGTTCAAATAACAAGTCACTACACTTATATTCTCAGTTGTTTAATATCATGAATATATTGATGTTGCTCACACCACATCATAGATCTGTCCCTTATTTGCTCATGGCATATGGGGGTGTCTCATTTTAAAATGAAACGGCCACTAATGTTATTGCAGGGAGTACCAAGCTTAATTAAGATGGAAAGGGGTATTGGCTAATGAGAATATGGATGTGCATGCTTGCAAATTTTAATAAGAGCCTAAGATGTTATTATCTGCATGTATTCATGAGATAGTCATGTTTGAACTTGATGATATGTAATGAACTTGTTGTGTTTGATTGAACTAGTTATTCATCTGTTGAATATTGCTATGCATTAAGGCTTTAAAATTAAAAGAAATATCTGAGTTGAAAACAAGAGAAAAAAATATGCTAAGTATTAGATATAAAAGCCTGGAAAAGAAATATACATATATGTATGTGAGCAATTGTTTTGCATAACCTATATTATGTATTATTCAATTCTTGAGATATAGCAATAGCTCTGTGTTTATAGAATAAAATAAGGATTTAACTAGAGGTAAACTCATAAATATTTAAGTCCTTTCTACTATAATACTTTGTAAATAAGTTTAAGTCCTCTTTCTGAATCATCTTGAGAAAAGTAAATCTTTTGCCAGGCTTCAGATATAATGCTATTGCTTTGAACAAGGGTCTGTTAGACACAAGACACATGGGTTAACCAGCTTCAAATGAGCGAAGTTTTGGTTGATTATATTTGATGGTATTCTGAATGTAAAATACATTTCAAAAAGCTTTAGTTTATATTAGCAATTGTTTCACCACAACCAACTTTTAAAAGCCACAACAGACATGTAATCTGGACAGGTTTGCACTATCAAACCTGGAAGCACACATTGTTCTTTAAATATTTTTAAGTTCAAATTCTTCTCACAGCAAATCTTATGCAAATACACAGCTCACAATGTGTCATATAGGCTAAGATTGAAATAAACAAGCCATATAGATTGAATCAAAATAAGAAGATTCCTAAAAAATACATAAGTGGAAAATTGATAAGTGAATATATCATTTTCTAGTTTTAGCCAAATATTAATATATTTGAACTATATAAAAAAAATAAGAATCCCAAGTACTTTGAGGTTTATCTGCTAAGATAAATTGACAACAAATTTATAAATTAGAATGACCAAATCCATATGAATTAAAATTAAATATGCACAGGATTTACTAATATATTACAAATGTTCAAAAGAGTATGGTATTTAACTGTGGACAGATTCATTTAAATCCAAAAATCAAACAGCATGCTGTTGTTTGACAAATGGAATTAAAAACATACTCCGACTTTAAACAAGAGGAACATATACATCGTCATATATATGTGTATATCTTTTAGGAATAAACTGATATATTTATATTGGTAGAAAATTTGAATCGTGGGTGAATTGTTTGAAATAAAATGACTCTGAGAGTTCAAAGGAAGTTTAAATTAAACTTAGAGGTGAGAATGGATATTTATATATATGGGCATACAAATTAAACGTGTATGTGTATGTAAAAAAAAATCCTTGAGAAATTAAGGTGGAAATTGTGAGGGTCATTTCATTAATTGTTTTTACTGTATTATCCTGATTCAGCAGTTTTTAAAACAGTTTCTTTTTAATCATCAATTTAATACTTAATTCATGTTTAAATAAAACTACTGTATTGAAGATTCTAACTTAACAATGATTTGTTAAGTAAAATTTGAAATTTCTAGCTTAAATTTACTCTTTATTTGAAGTTACAGAGAAGCATCAGTAATATTTTTAAACATGCACAGTTACATTATAACATGTAAACAAAGATTTTACAAAAATAGGTACATGCAAGCATCAACAGATCTAACATTCACATGCAAACATTTTTTTACTTAAATTTTCCGATTTTAAAATTTACTCACCTGTTTGTTAGTTAAGCAGAGACTAAAAATTCTGGAAAAAGAAAGGACTGCAGTTCTTTAACTTGATGGTGTTGCTTCAATCCTTAAATCAATCAGCACTTAATGGAAGAAATTTGAATTTTCTTTAAGAAATTTGAATCTTCAAGAAACCTTGATTTGCAGATTCCTAATGTATATTTGTATGCATATTTTCTCTGTAATTTGCTTTACAGATTGTTTTAGAAATGAGGCTAGAATGTTTAATGAATTATGGTTAAAGTGAAGATTTGAAGAAATTTTCAAATTTGTTAATGGAGGCGTGCTTCTTTTTTTTTCTCTTTAGAAAATTCGAATGAGAAAATTTAGATGAAGCATAAGAAGTGGTTTTTATAAAAATAGTTCTGTTTTATAAAAATTTAAAGAAAATAAATTAAATCTTTGACGCTTGTCATTATACATAATTAACTTCTTAACACATGTTATAAGTGTGTTTTAAATTTTAACAAGTGTAAATTTCATGAAAAAAGAAATTTTAAAGTGTTTTTATTAATCAATTTTCTTATTTTAAATCCATTTTTAATTCATATGAAATCAAATCTTCTTAAAGAAATAAATATAAATCAAATGTTATATCCTAAATAAAATCATGAAAATACCCTTTTAAAATCAAAGTAAAATTTAGAACATAATTAACCTATTTTGAATCTTTTAATTTAACAATTCAAATTCAAATTAAAATTTCAAATTCAAAAATAAAATTTTATATGAATACGATTTTAACGCATCTATTTCCCTTCTTTGTATATATTAATTTCAGTTAAAATCAACGTATATTTATAATTCATTTATTGTAATTGTTTAAAATAACAAATTTATCAATTTAATTTAATTATTACAAAGATTATCATATTTAAATTGGGTTTGAAACTATGAAATATCACAATTACCAGCCAAAGCCCCGACCATTATGAGACAGTAGATCGCCAGAAATTGCCAAAATTATGAAATCTCGACAATCATCACCTGCTCCTTAATCCTCGGTCTAAAAATTATAATTCTTGCTTTAAATATCATGTTAAGGTATAAGAATTCATATTATATAATTGAATTCGTGAATTAAAAAGTTTAAATTTAGACTTATCTTAAGTTTGCTCGGTTATTTTTGGTTTCCAAGGGACAGTGCTAAGTTGTTTTGACTTGGATGAATTGTTAAAACTTGTTCATGATCAAACAAACAATCTTTGTTTATATTCAAAGTGCTAGTAGTTAATAGATCAAGAGAAAAGAATTTATTTGCACATTTGGGTCTAATAGAAAAAAAGAACAGAGATATCAGGTACGCATACATTTACACATCCACATATATACACAGAAACAGATTTCTAACATACACATCTTCCAGAGATTTATATGCAACTAATCCTGATACTTAAATTTTAAAAGGTGAATGTTACTCACTTTGATTATGAAATGAACAGAGTACTTCTTTTGAACCAGGATTTGAATTCCTAGCTGAATCCTTTCTCTTGATCTCTGGCTTATATGAATTTGTATTGTTGTTTAAAGTTGTTTTTTTTTTAAATTAGAGATGATGCTTCCTTCAGATGCTACTCAGTCTTGATGGACGAATAGAAATGAGAAATTGATATAAATAAAAGAGCTGTACATGTGATTATATTTTTGTTTGTACAAAAGGGTGACATTATTTTGTTCTGTACAATATAAGATCAGAGATATTTCTTTGCTTGTTTGACTAAGCTGATACTTCTCTTAACTTTGGTGGCTGAAAATCTTGCTTTGGTGGCTAAAGATACTTGTATTAATTTTCTTTGTCTTATTGTCCAAGCCTACATGCTTATCTTTATATATTATTCATACTTGAATGTATACATTAGTGTCTTCTTTTGCAAGCATCATAGATATTTATATTTCCTTTCTTTTCTTTTGCTTTGTCTTATTACTTTATAATATAAATAAATTTTTATTTTAATATGTTGTTAGATTTTAGCTAACGTGTTGTTTTATATTTCATAGTTTATCTTATATACATCTGTTTCTATTTCTAGCTTAAATATTTATTTTTAACTTTAATACTAATTGCCTTATTTTACATTTTACATTCAATCATTATATTTAAACAACTTTTAAAATCCATTTCATAAGATTAAATTCAAATATCTTTACATTATTTATAAATCCCAATTGAAATACATTATTAAATTTGCGGTACTAAGATATACTCAAAATTCTATTCTCAATCAACTTATAAAACACATTTTTTTGTTCGAATTTGGAGAAACCCAAATCAATTTACCAATTAATTTCACAATATTTTATTCAAAAATTAAATTAATTATCAATTTAAGCTTAGTAAAAATCCGAGACCGTTATAGATACAGTTATTTATGGTATGGTTGTTTGTTAGAATTGATAATATTCTATTGTTATCGTTTATTGTTAGATTAGTTGTGCTTGGCCAGTTTATGAGCATTTACTGTATTTATGTATTTATAAGAAAGCTAACTTATTACAACAAGGGTTGAGTAGATATTAATTTATAAAAACATTACATATGAACAACTTGTGAACTAAGTTTCCCATTTTGACTATAAGGCATTCAATGGTAATGTTAGGTTAAAATTGAATTTAAACAAGTTCTTTATTATAGTGGAAACAAAGATATACAATTGTGAATTGATAAGAAATCAACTACATATAAACATTGTTTATAAATGAAGAGGATTTAAATAGAGAATTTGAAAATTTAAAGCCCGTTGTCTTTGAAAATGTTTTTTAAGATTTTTGGAGAAAATAATAATAGTATTATTTGAAAATTAGTATTTGGACAATTAGTTTATGAAAGTGAGATCGTTGTACTTAGTAACATTTAAAAACTATTTGATACCATTTGAAATGATTTTGGTTAAGTCCGAAAGGAATCAATTAGATGTACTGAACTCACTCGTACCGTTTGAAAATAATTCATTTTCGGGTTTCTAACCGTGGGATGCTACAAAATTATTTTGGTAAAATGGATTTTGATTAAGTCCCAAAAGTTTGATTTGATATACTAAAAATATATGTATATATATAATTTCAAGAGATTTGAAATGAAAACTAGTGTTTAGCTCTAAAGTTTTCTTGCTAAGTTATTTCATGAACACATGCAACCTATGCATTTGGAAAGTAAAGATGCACATCATGATATGATAAGTGGGTTGGTAGTTTTCATTTGTTAAAATGAAATGGGATTTCGGACAATTTTGTATAGTCGAGAACTTTCGGATGGTTATAGCACTACAATTAAGTGTTTTTGAAATTATAAAGGTTATTCTATATATTAAACTTGCATTGAGAAGGTAGCAAATTAAAACAATTTTTAATCTATTGAACATACTTATTAAGTAAACAAATTTGATGTTTGTATATGCTCTTAGGATATAATGGAGTATTATATGTGTATGAACTTAAGTTATAAATTTTTTATAAACTTAAATTTGTGATTTACGAAATGACTCATAAATAATTCGATATTAAAAAGATATACTAATTGAATAAATGTGATCAAAAAGGAATTCGTGTATTTAAGGAAACACTAGGATAATATGTAAGTTGTACGTGGATCATTTTTTTCGCATGATCGTTCTTGATCAAGTATTCGAGTACATGTTTTCGAGGTGGTTTGACTTGATATAGATTCTTGATATGATCCTGAAGTTTTCTATCAATGTAAAAGGCTATGTAAGGAAACGAAGGTTTCTAATCATGGAATCAGATCAAAGTGCACACTAAGAGATCCAGTGATCTATATTAGTTGGAAAGGGAAATCTATGTGATTGAGCAAGTGATCGAAATTGACATTGCATATGGATGGTTCATGTACATCGTACGGGCTTTTGTATATTGTTGTACTACGTTTGTTGACTTAGGTTAAAGTTTAAGGAATGGATCTTTAATTTTTTTTCTAGGGCGGCATGAATAATTGTTTAAGTAATAACCTAAGACTATTGAGCAGAAGGTATGCTTAGTGGATTGATTTTCATCCTTGTGCAATGAGAGGATTTAACTTGAGCAAACCTTGAGAATTATTTGAATAGGATTGTGACACCATTAAGTATTGATGTGTGGTTTTTTCTTTGATTGCTCGAGTTGGAATCTCGAGGGAGAAATATTCAAGTGGGGAAGATTATAATGACCCAGAATTTCAAACACTTCATATTTAAATATCTAAACAATTTAAATATTTAAATCTTGGATTAAACTTTTTAATCGTTAGAAGATGTACGGATTTTTTTACATATACGTATTTTCTTAGGAATTAATAAAATGTAATTAAAATATTTTGTCATTTCTGAAATTAAACCTTATGGATGATGTCATGCACGATAAAGGGAGATATTTAGTAAATGAGCAAATAAAGAAAATCCTTAACCCTTAAGCAACTTTGACATAAAGGAGAAGTGATGTGTGTAATTAAGGATATTACGGTTTTGAGGGGCTTTTGATCTTTTTCCATCACATTCGTAAGGCTATATATGGAGGGATACACACTTAGGAAATAAACACAAATAAATACCTAGCTTGAGTTCTAAAATCAATGGCATCTTCATCATCTTTACCTCTTATGCTCTAAAAAGAAATAGTTGCAAATTAAGTCCAAATCACTTCAAACTTTTCATCAAGTCTTAGTAGATATTAGAAAACCATCCACCAAGCCAAAAAATAAAGAAGTGGAGCCAAACTCCCATGGGAAGCTATGGCCGTAAACTTTATGGAGTATGGGAGGGAGGAAAAGTAAGGTGAAATAAAGGAAAGGAGGAAGGAAGGAGGTGGTTGCAAGTGGGATCAGGCTTTGGTTCTTGGATCTTGGTTTTGGTTGGATTAAAGGTGAGTTAACACCTCACTTTGAATGGAAAACATAACACATATATGTTATGTTTGATTGTGGTTATGTTATATGACTTATTGTCAACTTATGTTAAAAACAATGGTTGTAACTTCTTACTTTAAAATTAAGTGGCATATGCGATCCATGTACATGGACTTCAAAAAGCTTGGAATGAAATTTAATGGACTTATATGCCATATGACCAGACCTTGAAATAAAGAACACAGGTTGTAGTTGAACATAGGTTGGAATATTACTAGGATCTAGATATAGTGATAGTCACTATAGATGTAGTTGTGAATTGCCTTGTTTTTGGCAATTGCTATGGAACTTTATAGAGAGATCCTCAGGGATTTCTTACCATGTTTACATAGTTTTTTATGTACGTTTATTGCTATTAAAAGGCTGAATGGTAAAATGTTATGTAATATTTCGAAAACGGGCAAAACATCACTAGTGCAAAATTGCCATGTTTAGACTTTATTTTTGGACTTAATAGGTTTGAAAGGATATTTAGATTTAAGTATTTTTTCATTCTTTTTACAAGTGGTTACTAACTATTTTTACAATAATTTGAAAGTGGTTTGAGATATTAATGAACGTATAGTTGTGAATTTTCAAAGGAGAGATATTTTGTTAAAACATGTCATTTTGAAGTATCTAATGTTTTTCAGACTTGTTATTTCCAAGTGATATTTTAAAGTAATGTTTAATACATATTATATGTATTTTGAATTATAAATGTCTTACATACATATCTTGAAAAATATCTCATATAATATCTTGGAAAATATCTTATGTAATATCCTATTTTAGATTATAAAACAAAAAGGTTTAGGAAGGAGTTAGTAATTGCTTAATTGCCAAATGGTTAAATTGTTTAATTACTTATTAGGAAAGTAATTAACTATGCTTAGCACTAATAAGTCGACGAAGTAATCTTATCAATCTGTTAGAGTTAAGAGTGATGTCGAGTAGGGATGTGGCAGTAGAGCACTAGCCTACCGGGCTTCTCTCTTAACCAAGAAATTGGTAAATGAAAATTGACTGAAACATGTTAATCGAGCTTATTTCCTATTGTTTATGGAAATTATTAATACTTTACTTAACACTAAAAGCCGACGAGGTAGACTAACCATTTGTGAGATTTAAGAATGAAGTGTCTAAGCAAGGCTAGGAGCAACTAGTGCCCAAAATTAACTGGCTTCACTTTTGAACGAGGAATGGTTATGTTGAGAATGTCAGAAACAAGCTAAGCATATGAATCATGATTTATATAAGCAATGGTTTTTGACATAAAATCGATTAGTTGATTATTGATTTTAACCAAATATGAACTTAGATCTTTAAAACAAAATTTTGTAAAATAGTAACTAGTAGGAAAATGGTTTGGGTTTGTTGTGACAATGTGTTAATAATATTCTTCTTTAAACCTTTTTGATTATACTTAAGGATGTAAATAGATCTTTAAAAGAATGATTTAAAGATAAGTAAAAGAAAAATGGTTTTGGATTAGTAATTACAATGTTTTAGTTGATGTTAGTCTTAAACCTTTTGAATGGATTTGCAAAGGTACTTAGTTCCTTAAAATGGATATTTTGAAGGAAATTATAGGTATGGAATAATTTAGAGAATGATAGAAGTTTATTAGGTAAAAGGAGTTTACAAATAAAGGGATTTTAGTTAATAAAAGGATTAATTAAATAAAAGTGATAAAGGGTTACTTAAGTAGCTTAACCAAACTATATGTGGATTGTTCATAGTTTTTATGACTTGATAGTGATTTTTATGTTCATTTGTCTATAGAAAGTATGCTGGAATTGGTTTCCATTTATAAACAAAACATCTTGTACTAGATAATCGATTAGTCGATTATCGAACTTGACCTAATATTAACTTGGGGAGTAACTGAGGCTTCACAATTTCATACCAATAAAATCCCCAGGGGAGGATTATTGGCATGAAATGTCTCTTGCTTTCACTTACTTCTGAAAGAACCAGAATTGAGTTAACCAAAAATTCACTGATTGGTTTTGAAGAGTCCGTTATGTTGGAAGAGTGTACTTATGTAAGACGACTCGAACCCGAAAATACTTCAAAACAACATACGCGATCTATTTTTTGGAAGCTATTGTGAAGTGAAATGTTATAGAGTTGAACTGTCAATGCTAAGGTTAAGTCCAAGGGAGAGGTCAGTGTTAACATTTCAAACGATTGTATCGTGTGGGACTGTCTATCTTGATTAGTATTCCAGGAGATATGACAGCTTTAACGTTCATCTGAGGACTTATGTGAGGAACCTATATGGAGGTTCGAGATATGTTCTAGATGCTTGAATCCATGTAGTGGTTCATGATCTGTTTGAGATATGGGAATCCATTTGAGGATTCATGTTCTATTCAAGTGATGAAGACTAGTATGAAAGATGCTGAATGTAGGCTCGACATTAGGAAAATGACAAAAAATAGATAAAGGGCATGACTAGGGGTGTTTAGCAACCTCAAGGGTATGTGAACTCCATCTATAGAGATGCATATCGATTGTTGCTAGCGGAAGTTGGTATGGCTCGGATCACGCATCAAAGGTGGCCTCGTTATGTTTACCTTAAAGTATATTCCATCAAGAGATATACGGTTCTTGGACGGTAGTTTCTATTCCTTTCGTGGAATTCGAATTCGGCTTCCCTAAAGAGATCTCCGTGGAAAATTCATATATGTGAACGCGCCTTAGGGGCATTGATTGTATTGTTGTGGCATTCACATAGCAGCTATTCGACATGATTTATGTGTCGCACCAAAGACATTATCTATCATATCACTATATATTAAACCTGATGAATGGTTGGTTTCTGTGACGGAAAAAACCATGACTGAAACACGTACGGTCTCAATGGTTACTTTTACTTGTCGCATATATCCTAGGTTTCTCACGTTGGTTTACCAGACCATTTTGGTGTTATTTTCTTATAATGCTTGGGTTAGTCCTGTGTATGTTTTTAGATTTAGATTTGGAAGCTTTATAGCTTCTAGAGAAGAGTTGGAGTTTTATCTTTCATAGTATTCTTATTTCCAGTGTCTTATTATTTGATATTAAGATGGTAAGGAATGGCAGTTATAGCTATCCAAAGTGATGATAGTACTAAGGGTTTAGTCACTCTGATACTTTTATATTTAGAGAAACCATTTGTACTGTTCCTCTGATATTATTTATTATCGTTTCAATGTGAGATTTTGAAATGTGGAAATTAGGGAGGCATCCTGATCACACTTTCATATTGTAAAGTAAGTCCCTGTCAAAGTTTCATTGTTAATCGAGTCCCAGTTTTCTAGAAACGAAGAATATTATTTCTTAAATGTCAGCAACTTTATAAATAAGTGCTAATATTTCAGTAACTTTCCCTGTCAAAGTTTCATTGTAAATCGGGTCCCTGTTTTCTGGAAACGAAGAAAATTATTGCTGAAATGTCAACAAATTTTATAAATAAGTGCTGGTATTTCAGCAACTTTCATAAACTATGTTCACAGTGTACACAAATGTTACTGAAATGCAGCAATTTTTATAAATAAGTGCTGATATTTCAGTAATTTTCATACACTATGTTCACAGTGTATAGAAAAGTTGCGGAAATGTCAACAATTTTTATGAAAAGTTGCATCATGCTCTGTAATAACCGTGAATAAAAAAATAGGGACCTAATTTACACTGAAATTTAGTGAAGGACTTTTCGTGAATTATGAACTTAATAAGGACCTGTCCCAAAAGTACCCTTTTGAAATTGTGTTTCTTCTTTCCTGTTCTATTTCTTTTTCTTTTATTTAACCCTTACAATTCATCTTTCAAGCACTTGGATGCTCGACACATGAACACAATGGATGTATTAGTGTTGACATTCAGTGGTCGAAAAGGCAAGTAATTACAGAGTGTAAGTTCAAAGTTTCTTAGAGATTAGGACTGTATCGAGAGAACATATTTGAAAAGTTTTTGAAAGGAAAGTGGTTTCGAAAATGATTTTTCACAATATTCTAATTTTTTTTTCAAAATGGAATTTTTAAAATTAGAGATAACATATTTCAAAAAAATTTAAACTTTTTTTCATATATAAAAATCTTTCTTGTATGTGCCCATGCTAATTGTCATTTGTGCTTATGTGATCCCCTATCTTTCAACCGTATTTAAGCAATCTATGGTAAGTTGCTAATGGAATTCTTAAAATTTACATATTTAAGATGGGTATCCCACAGGTTCAGGCACTATCAATGCATCCGATGTCCCAAGTGTGAACATCCCTATATGGTTTCGCCAGTACCTTTAGATGAGGGGACATGCCGAGCTAAATCCTACCAAAAAGCCAGCA
Organism: Allium cepa; assembly: GCA_030765085.1. NCBI lineage: Eukaryota > Viridiplantae > Streptophyta > Magnoliopsida > Asparagales > Amaryllidaceae > Allium > Allium cepa. The sequence goes on from CM060942.1 coordinate 365,016,605, forward strand.
GAGAGAGTGACATGTGTGGTTCCTGCCCATCCACCTACTGCTCTTGACTTTGCTAACCGGTGCAAAGATTTTTCTAGCCTTAGAGGAAGATATATATATATGGGGATGGAGTCTTACGTGGATTCGAGGAAATAGATTCGCACTTGTGAAAGGATTTTGGTTTAATGGGTTTGATTGATGAGATGAGGAGGCAGGTTAACTACATGGCAGTTACGGGGTGAGGTATTGAGCAGGTATGAGGTTGTTGACTCAATGACCGGTTGAGGGGATATTTCATGGGGGGAGTTCTATAGGTGTTTGAGATTAAGTTTCTGTTAAGATGGCTTTCAGCTAGAGAAGTTTATCCAATTGAAGTAAGGAGATCTACCTATTAAGGAATATGTCAATCGGTTCAATAAGATAACTCGATTCGGGATAGGACTGATTGATACCCCGCATAATAAGGCTTTTAAATTTTCTAAGGCCCGAACCAACCCCTCCAAAGTTTAGCTTTGAGTCACATTCCTATAGACGCTACTTAAGAGAGTCTAATGAAGATGGATTTACTCAATATCGTCTCAATAGAGGAAGTAAAAGAGGAGGTTCAGAAGGTTGGAGAGAAAGGTCACTAGAAAAAAATAAGAAGGGATGATTCAAGCCAAAGTAAAAGCTCTCTATGGTCACTTAGACTTCTACTCATGTGGTTCCTGCTTATGCACTAAAGGCAGTCCCTAGCTCGACTACACAACCAGCAATGGTCAAGAGTAAGAAAATGGTGATCGATGGTGTGTTGAATCTTTCATTTTATTATTTTTACATAGTATTTGACATTGTTGCTTCGCATTCTTTCATTTCTAGTAGGCTTGTTGATGACTTACACTTACACACTAGTATAGTCATGGACCTTATAGTTGTGCCAAATCCCATATGTCAAATCCCATAGGAGGATCAACCTATTTGTCTGTTTTATGTAGGGGTTAGAAGTTATTTATTTTAGGGGTCGAGTTTGATTGCGGTGCCCTTGTATTGGGCTTCTATGGGTTTGGGTTGACATTAGGCACGGACTGGATGACTATGTATTGGGGTATTTTAGATTATGATAGGAAGGTCGTTAGATTGAGCATGTACAGTGGACATAGTTGGGAGGTTTATTGCCCTCGCTATATTATTTTGAGCTACCTATAATATTTGGCCCTATCACATAATGCGCTTAGTGCAGTTCCTATCATTAGTGATTTCCCGAATGTTTTTGCAGAGAATACCGATCTCCTGCTTTGGAGAGAGATCGCGTTAAGGATCTACCTAGTTGAGAATGATAGACCCGTCGCCTTGCCACTAAGTCATATGGCTCAAAAGGAAAGACCCGAGCTGAACAAGCAAGTTAATGTGATGTTGGAAAAGGGTTTTATAAGGAGGAGAATTTCTAATTGGAGAGCACCAGTTGCCTTTACCACCAAGGCGGATAGTTCTTTGAGACTTTACGTTAATTATTGGGAGCTCAATAAACTGACAAAGAAGAACCGTTATCCACTGCCACGAATAGGTGATCTCTTTGATCAGTTATATGGAGCCAAGGTATACTTAAAGATGAATTTGGCTACAAGATTCCATCAGTTGCATGTAACCGAGGACAGTATTCAAAAGACAGTACTCCATACACTCGACGGATTATATGAGTGATTAGCCACGCCCTTCAGACAGACTAATGCACCCAACTACTTCATTGATTTGATAACCCGAATATTTAGGAGGTTTCTTAGCAAATTCATTGTAAAATTCGTGGATGGTATTCTTGTATACTCGAGGTGTTAGAAGGAGAAAGAGTCGCATTTGGAGAATGTGCTAAATACACTCCGTGTGCATAAGCTCAAGGTGAAGTTTTCATAGTGTCACTTTTGGTGAGAGGAGGTACTCTTTTTGGGACACATCATCTCAGAAAGTGGTTTGATGGTTGATCCTAGTAAAGTGGTAGCAATTCAAGATTGGCATGTGCAAAGAATGTCATGGAAGTGAGGAGTTTCCATAGTTTGTCGGGCTACCATCGAAAGTTCATTAAGGACTTCGCGTAGATCTCTGCCCTACAGACCCTTCTTTCCAAGAAGAATCTAGTTTTCTCATGGGATGCAAAGTGCAAATATGCTTCTATCAAGATGAAGAAGGCATTGACTAGTGCACCAATTTTGGTTTACAATTTATACGAATGACATGTTATGGGGTTAGGCGTGGTATTGATGCAAGACGGAAGAGTGTGAGATATGCGAGTAGGCAACTAAAGACCATAAGATAAAGTACCCGAACTTTGACCTTGAGTTGGTAGCAGTTGTCTTTGCACTCAATTCGTAGAGGTATTTCTTTTAGGAGACTAGTTTGAGATATATATGGATCACAAGCCTCTGAAGTACTTTTTCTCCCAAACGGACTTGAATTTGAGACAGCAAAGGTGGATGGTGTTCTTGGCATCATATGGCTTTAATATCTCTTATACCCGATGCAATGGTAGTGGTAGATGCATTAAGAAGACATCGTATAATGATGAGTCCCTTATTTTTAAAGTAGAGACAATTGGAGTACATTTCTACCTTTGGTTTTCGACCATCATCAAATATTACCCTGGGATAACCAGCAGCTTGAGATGTGTAAGCTATGTTGATGGATCGTGTTGGGTCTAGGTAGAAGGAGGACAAGGAGCTAGTGGACATTATAGAGAGGATCGGTAGAGGTGAATCATTGAGTCATTTTAGGGCAAGGCCATTAACTCGAGAGGATGGTTATGGAACGGTAATAGGCTTTGTGTCACCCGCATTATGGATTTGGTAGATGCGTTACTAACAGAGTCGCACTATTCTAGGAAGATCATTCACCCCAGTGGTGACTAGATGTATTGCGCATGAAGAGAGTCTTCTGTTTGCACATTATGAAGAAGCAAGTAATGATGTTTGTAGCTAGACGTATGACTTGCCAAAGGGTAAAGGCGGAGCAGAAGAAGCTAGGAAGATTTTTGAAGCCATTGGATTTTCTCAATGAAAGTGAGAGTATTTCTATGGACTTTGTGGATTGTCTACTTAGGAATATGATTGGGAACGGGAGCATTTAGGTCACAGTCGATCGTTTGACCAAGGGTGCTCATTTCAAACTAATAAGGAGTACAAAGATGGTGGACTTGTTGGTGGCCCTAACGTCAAAGAGGTCGTTAGGTTACATGGAGTTCCTATTAGTATTGTTGGTGATTGAAATCCGCTTTTCACTAGTAAATTCTAAAGGAGTCTACTTGAGGCTTTTGGAACTGTGTTAAGCTTAAGTACTACATATCATCCAAGACTGACCGGTAGATATAGAGAGTAAATCGGATTTTGAACGATTGGTTACGGATGTGCATTATAGTCTTTGAAGGTTTTTGGGGGGATCACCTACCTTGGGGGAGTTTACCTACAACAGAAGTTATCAAGCTAGCCTTGGGATTGCACCTTTCGAGGCATTGTATGGTAGGCCTTATGGATCACCATCTTGTTATTAGGATATGACAAACGGATTATTCTTGGGTCGGATATGGTATAGGAGACATTGAAGCAGGTGGACTTGATACGTAGAAGAATGAAGACCACTCAAGATACATAGAAATCTAGTGCTTATAGGAGTGTACGGAGTTAGAGTTTGTAGTAGGCGACATGGTGTTCATGAAGATTTCACTCCTCACACATGTGATGGGATTTGGTAGGTCGGGGAAGTAAGCACAGAGATTTGTTGGACCATTCCCGATAGTGGCTTGAGTAGGGAAGTCGGCATATAGAGAAGAGTTTTGGGAAAGGTTGGCTGGGGTAACAAAGTTTTCCATATGTTGCACTTGTGAAAGTGCTCACACGATACAACTACCATAGTCATGCCGAGTTAACTAAAGGAGATGGAAGTTAAGTGAGAGTTAGTTATTCACCATGCACCCACCCGTATTTTAGAGCCTGGCATGAAGAGATCTACAACAAGGAAATTAGACTTGTTAAATCCATGGGAGAGACGATCCAATGGAGGGTACATGGGAGCCCGATGAGAAGATCCAAGCTACCCACCCACAACTCTTTTCTACCATGCTTCCATTTTAGCTTGGTATAGACTACTTATTTATAGGACTTAGCTTGGTATACCCTTTAGGTAGAGACCATTGGATAGCAGGAATGGTTGTAAAACGTGTGAGTAAGAAATGTTGTGGATGATGGATGCTAATGGATGTATTTGGATGTATCGTTTACTCTCTTTTTCTTATTTTGGATGTTACGTCCTCTTGGTATACACACTCACACTTGATAGCATGTTATCTCTTGATTATTATTGTGCTTGTGGATGTTATTCATATGGATGTTTCACATGTGTTTTATGGTTGCACGTATATATAGAATTGCAAGTATATTTGTTTAAGATGTTATATACATTTGGGTGCATGACATGAGCATTTTCGTGGCAGGAGGTAGACTGGATCTGTAGACCGCCTACTCTTTTGCATTAGAATAGGTCACATGAATTTCATGTTGCATACATAAGTACATATTGCATTAGAAAATTTCTAAGGACCATGATTGCTCGTGGATAATGGATGAGCAGAGGGTTGTAGCTAATGATTTCCATGTGTATCCTTCCTGTGAGGCCCCACCTCTATACCCACGCTAGCCAAGAACACTACGGAGTAGTGCTGTCAACTAGCACGGAGAATAAGGCTGTTGAGGAGCGACCATCCATGTAATTGCTTATCACACGGTGGCTATAAATAATCTTCGGAAACAAACGTAGAAATAAGCATAACGCAAATCAGTCACAGACATCCATATCACAAAGGCGGAAGAAGATATGAATACATAAGTAACACATGAAAGTGTACATCAGAGTAGTGGTCAAAAGATCCACAATAATACAAAAGAATAGCAACACGTGCTATACAAAAGAATGCAACTATGAGTCTATATCTCAAGTGTATACAACAAAAGCTGCTAATCTAAACAGTTAGCCAAAAGTCAGAGTGATGAATCCCTGGGAAGAAGTCAAGCAGAAGCACCTGTAACATCTCGGTCTGACCCGAGTATTATTTAAGAAAAATAATAAACGGGTCAGTCTAGCTATAAATATCAGATGACAAGATATAACATAAAAGATATGGTATAAACATGAAATATCCATGATGATATACCACTAGAAGTATGTAAATAATGATCAACAGAAGATCAATCAATAAGAGATAATCAATATCACAAGAATCTTCTCAAAGATTCGGAAAGGGCATCATACCCCAAACTTGTACTCATAACAAGTTAATGACATAAATTCTAGAAATCAATGCAAGAAGTCCAGAAATCATAGAAAAGAGAAAGAGGCCTATCACATGACGGTCCGAAGACCAAGGGAAGCTACCCCACATGTGTGAATGGAATCACACAGATTAAGGTCCAGACTAACCAAAAAGCAAAAAGGTATGTGTGAGTGGAATCACACAAGTGGTGTCTAGTCTAACCTCGCAACAAGAGACATCGCACAGTTGCTAGTCTAAAGCATCAGAATGATCGTCATGATCAACGAGAAGTGTCAATTACACTAAGCTAGTAAATATAGAAGTTTAGCTTCATGTCCCATAACCACTTGCTTAACTTAAATATTTACGAACAAACTGTAAATCTTCACTAATAAAATTGTCACAAGTGGTTCAATCAAACAATTCCAAGAATTAACTGACGAAGTGAACGCAAGCGTTTCATACCACTTGTTTTACTAAGTCGTTTAATTAGATTTCTCATCCGAGTGAGGTAAAGGTTTGTATATACTAATAGATTGGAAAACGGTTTAAGAAAAGAGCTTTGTTATTAAAAATAGAGTTGAAATTGTTTGTTAAAAGAGTTTTGATATTTACTACTAGTATTGAAACCTTTATATTATAAAATGACAAAACACAGAAGCAATTGTAGAAACAATCAATCACAAAGATCGCATACGGAGATGTGAATAAAATCCAAGGAAATCGGCTCAATGTTTTTCAGATAAGATCCCCTACGGAGGGGGGGGTCCAGGGGGTGTGGCAACCCCCCAAGGTGGGGGTGCGGGGGCAACGCCACCGCTTACGGGGTTCGACCTGCCCGGTCAGGTCGCGGGGGTCCAGGGGGCAGCGCCCCCGGCGGGGTGCGGGGCAGCGCCCCGTCCAAAACGGTACGACCTAAGTGAAGACAAGCGGCCTACGACTTAAAGAAAAATGAGGTCTAACGACCTAAGGGTTCACGCGACCTAACACAATGGCCGAGCTACCTAACTGGAGTTAAGGGAGGCAAGCGACTTAAGGTCCAACGACCTACGACTCAAGCAAGTCGAGCGACCTAGTGTGGAGGGGTCGAGCGACTTAAGGAAGGCGAACGACCTAAGGTCTAACGACCTACGACTTAACAGAGTCGAGCGACCTAAGGTAAATGGTCCAACGACCTAACTCGAACGACTTATCAGGAGCTTAGGTCGGAGACGACCTACGAGATAAACCAGGCCGACTTAGTGGACAAGCGACCTAAGGTAAATGGTCCAACGACCTAACTCGAACGACTTATCAGGAGCTTAGGTCGGAGACGACCTACGAGATAAACTAGGCCGACTTAGTGGACGAGCGACCTAAGGTAAATGGTCCAACGACCTAACTCGAACGACTTATCAAGAGCTTAGGTCGGAGACGACCTACGAGATAAACCAGGGCGAGCGACTTAACGTTTGCCTTGAGATTATAGGTCGGAAACGACCTAAGACTTAAGGCTTAACGCGCGAGCGACCTAACTCCGAAGTGCCAATACTTCCAGAATGACCTAAAGCCCTGCGACCTATGGTACTAACTCGCGAGCGACCTAACGACTTAACTCGTGAGCGACCTAATTCCAAAGTGCCAATTCTTCCAGAACGACCTAAAGCCCTGCGACCTACGACCCAGTGACCTTGCGACCTATCACCGAACGAGTCAAGTGGCCAGAATGAGCTAAGTGCAGGAAATTTCCAAAAACGCTAAAAATTGGAGTTTTTGGCCAATCCAATCCAAACCAAAGGCAAATGTGCATGCAAAAGTGATAGGGAATCATTCCCAACAGTCCAATATAGTTATAGACTAGATTTGTGAGATAAAAATCTCACCTTTGCACAAATTCAATGAAGAAGGAGCTTGAAACAATGGAGAAGCAACTACAAGTTAGAATCCAATGTCTTCACTTTGATTTTGGAGTTGAATGATGGATTTAAAGTTGAAACCTAAGCTTGGAGTTTTAATTTCCTCTTCCACTCACCATTAATGCAAAAGCTTGGTTGTTAGGAAATTTATGAAGAGTGAGAAGAAGGAAGGGGGTTTGGGCTTGAGTTATAATGGCAATCTAACCCAAAGTCCAAAGCGGGTAAAGTTAGTGAAATTCTACTAACTCCAAACCAACCAATGTTTATACTTAAAAAAATTGTAAACGGCATTTCGAACTCAATGGAAGTGGTCTCGAGTCCTAATTTGACCGTTTGCAAAAAGTAGCTTTTCGGACCAATATCCGATTAACCACAAAATATTTAAATAAAATATTTAAATATAAAATCGATAAATATGCGGGTTGTTACAGTCTCCCCTTCTAAAAGAAATTGCGTCCTCGCAATATATAAGATGGAAATAACAAGTAACAACCATAAAAGCATATTAACACATAAGAAATTTGAAATAGGAAGTTCACCTCAAAGAGCAGGAGTAAGCTAGTCCGGATGCGTTCGCTCGCTCTGGATTCCCAAGAGCAATCCTTAGGATTTGAGGACCATTGAACCTTCACAAGCGGAACATCTTTATTTCGAAGTCGTTTAACCTCCGAAGCTATAATTTGAATAGGATGCTGCTCATAAGTTAAATTCGGCGAAACTTCAATTTCTTCCACAACAGCAGGCTCAAGAATAGAATCGGAATCCCGAAGGCATTTCCGTAATTAAGAAACGTGAAATACGTTATGCATAGCAGAAAACTGAGTCGGCAATGCAAGGCGATAAGCCATGGAACCAATACGTTCAGTGATAGGAAATGGCCCAATATATCGAGGCGCTAACTTCCCCGATTGACTGAAACGTACAACACCCTTCATAGGCGAAACACGAATAAAAACAGGATCCCCAACAGAAAATTCTAATTTCCTTCTTCGATTATCGGCATAGGATTTTTGTCTACTCTGGGCTTCTTTCATCCTATGTCGAATAAGTTCTATCTTTTCCGTGGAATCACGAATAAAGTCTGGACCTAAAACTAGCTTCTCACCGGCCTCAAGCCAACAAGAAGGAGATCGGCATGGCCTTCCATAGAGTGCCTCGAAAGGGGCCATACCAATACTAGATTGGAAGCTATTATTATAGGAAAATTCAACAAGTGAAATATGATCTTCCCAACTTCCACCAAAATCAAGCACACAAGCACGAAGAAGATCTTCAAGAGTTTGATTCACACGCTCGGTTTGTCCATCAGACTGGGGGTGATACGCGGTGCTAAAATTAAGCTTCGTTCCTAAAGCTTTTTGAAGACTCTTCCAAAATCCACTAGTAAACAATGGATCACGATCGCTAACAATAGAAGTAGGAACTCCATGAAATTTTACAATTTCCTTGACAAATAGTTTGGCCAAAAGAGGAACGGTTCGGTTAGACCGAACCGGAATAAAATTGGCGGATTTAGTAAGTCTACCAACAATCACCCATAAGCTATCATGACCCGAACGAGAACGGGGAAGGCCATCTATAAAGTCCATGGAAATTTGATCCCACTTCCAAATTGGAATTTCTAAAGGTTGCAATAACCCACCAGGCCTTCGATGTTCGGCCTTGACAAGTTGGCAAGTCATGCAACACTTAACAAAGTTAGCAATATCAGATTTCATTCCCTCCCAATAATAAAGTCGCTTCATATCAGCGTACGTTTTACTACTACCGGGATGAATGGTGAATTTAGATCGATGGGAATCTTCTAAAATATCTTTACGAAGATCTCTAATATTTGGTACGATAAGTCTACCAAATTTTCGAATGCCGCCACGAGAATCAATATCAAAGTTTTTCAAACCTTCAATATCAATTTTATCCTTAACATTTTTGCCAAGAAGAGCCAATTCAGAATCTAGCCCTTGAGCTTCAAGAATGCGGTCTAAAAGAGAAGGATGAGCCTCAAGGCTACATAAAACAAGCGATGAGCATAAATCGGATACGCGCTCTCGAATCTCACAAATGGATAAAATCTCGAGATCGTTCCATTCAGATATCATCATAGAAACAACTGCTTGTTGTTTACAGCTAAGAGCATCGGCGACACGATTACCCTTACCGGGGGTATAAAGAATATCAAGATCATAAGGTGCAAGAAACTCGAGCCAACGCTGTTGACGTAAATTAAGTTCTTTATGAGAAAATAAATATTTCAGAGACTTATGATCCATATAAAGAATAAATTTCTCTCCCAATAGATAATGACGCCAAATCCGAAGGGCGAAAACAATAGCCGCGAGTTCTAAATCATGTGTGGCATATCTAGTCTCGGCCGGCTTTAATTGCCTAGAAGAATAAGCAATAACACGTTCTTTTTGCATAAGAACGGCACCCAAACCAACGTGACTAGCATCAGTATAAACAACAAAATCTTGATTCCCCACGGGAATAACAAGAATAGGAGCATCGGAAAGGAGTTCTTTCAATTTCTGAAAAGAGGCTTCACATTTGTCCGACCAAATGTATTTAACTCCCTTTTTAGTCAAGCTAGTAAGAGGCACGGCAATCTTAGAAAAGTCCTTAATAAAACGACGGTAGTAGCCCGCCAAACCGAGAAAACTACGAATCTCTGTCACACTCTCCGGTCTCTTCCAATCTTGAATCGCTTCAATCTTTGAAGGATCCACGAAAATCCCGGATTCGGAAATAATATGACCGAGAAACTTCACACGAGATTGCCAAAAGTGGCATTTAGAAAATTTCGCCTTTAATTGATTACTCCTAAGAGTTTCCAATACAATCCGAAGATGTTTCTCATGTTCCTCCTCGGTTTTTGAATACACAAGAATATCATCAATGAATATGAGAACAAACCGATCGAGGAAATCTTTGAAAACTCGATTCGTGAGGTCAACGAAATAAGCTGGAGCATTCGTTAACCCAAATGGCATAACAAGCCATTCATAAGATCCATATCGAGTACGGAATGATGTCAAAGGAATGCTATTCTCAGCGATACGAAGCTGATGGAAACCGGTAGCCAAGTCCAATTGTGAAAAGACCTTAGCACCACTAAGCTGATCGAATAGATCATCAATCCGAGGTAAAGGATATTTATTTTTAATAGTCAGATCGTTAAGCTTGCGATAGTCAACGCAATGCCTAAGCGTACCGTCGGATTTCTTCACGAAAATAGCCGAAGCTCCCCAAGGTGAGGAACTAGAGCGAATAAATTGCTTCGTCTCCAATTTGGATAATTGTTTACGCATCTCCTCATTTTCCTTATTGGACATGCGATAAGGAGGACGAGTAATAGGTTGAGCTCCAGAAACAAGATTAATTCTGAACTCAATTGCTCGTTTAGGTGGTAAACCTAAAATGGGCTCAAATATGTCGGAAAATTCACGAACAACGTGAATACGAGAAATAATATCATCTTCATCATCATCATCGTCATCACGAGGATTTAAAGAATATAAAGATGCCACCAAACAGGATTCTGAATCTTTAAGATTAACAGAAATCTGTTTAACAGATAGTGGATGTCGGAGATGAATAGTCCGCTCAGGACATAGGATATGGGCTTGATAACAGTTAAGCCAATCCATTCCCAAAATTATTCCAAAGCCTAAGTAACGCATGACATGCAAATGGGCTAGGAAAGAAAAATCACATAAAATAATCTCCACATCTCTACAAAGCAAACTAAGAGTTGCGGATCCACTAACAGGATTCGCAATTTTTAAAGAAGTCATCAATGCAGTAACACTTAAGGAAAAAGTGTCTACCAGTTCCTTTGATATAAAAGAATGGGATGCACCCGTATCAAAGAGAACTCTAATAGGTTGATCATGAAATAAAATAATACCATCAAGAATGGAATGAGAAATACCTTGGCCACGAGATGTGTTGCCAGGGGCTTGAGCCACATTCAACTTTCCTTCCTTCTTGCCTTTACGCTTGAGGCATTGATGTATATAATGATCCGGGCTCTTACAATAGCGACAAGATTTGGGCTTAGAGCACTTATTCGCATAATGATCCCCAGACCCACAGTTGAAGCAACTCGCACCACTAGGAGAAGGATACTTTGCCGCAGGGGTTGCCTGCTTACCCTTTTTGTTGGGATAAGGACCCTTGAATTTGCTTGGCCTCTTCTTATTGTTTAAGTTTGGTTTAGCGCCTTCCACTTCAGCATCACTCTCTCTATCAGCCTCTTCAAGACGAAGAGCGATATCAACGAGTTGATCAAATGCGACTTCTAGTTTTAGGAGTAGTGGCTTCTTAAGATTCTTATTTAAGCCATAAACAAACCTCTGGTTCTTCTTCAATGGGGTATTGATGTATTCAACCCCATATTTGGAAAGCGACTCGAAGGCTGCGACGTAATCAGTCATGGAGGATTGACCTTGAACAAGGTCTATAAAACGTCGAGCCAAGGTTACTTTCCCAGCTTCTGGTACAAACTTTAACTCGAAGCGTCCCTGAAATTGCTCCCAGGTGAGATCCGCTTCATTAATTTCTGAAGTAAGGAGTTCGTACCAATCCAATGCTCTCTCCTGGAGCATGCTGGAAGCCATCTGAACGCGGTGGAGATCGATAAGGTTCATGCGAGAAAAGATTCGATCGCATGATTTTAACCAAGCCTGGACCTCGATGATATTTTCCGAACCTTTGAAGGGCTTCCAACCCAAGTTAGTGTAATCGCTACACAAGCGTGCAAGTCCCGACTTTGGGTGAGTAGGTTCCGGGTTAGCTCCAGCTGCTTGAGCATTAGTTACTAAATCAAGAAGCTGTTGAGCAGTCATAAAAACTCCTTCCGAGGGAGCAGCACCAAATGATCCAGTTCTGGGACGGCCTGGTCTAGACATTCTCTTCCTTTAAGAAAGAAAGAAGAGAAGGAAGAAGGTTATTCACCAATGAACATCAAGCAATCTTGATAGATAAAACAAGGAATCATAAAGGAAATAGGATGAATCGGTACGAAGACTCAAATTAATCCTATGGTATGACTCCTAAGATAGACCTAGGACGATGATCCTTTGTAAGTTATTCTACATTGTTTCGAAGTTTGGCTCTGAGACCAAGCTGTGAGGCCCCACCTCTATACCCACGCTAGCCAAGAACACTACGGAGTAGTGCTGTCAACTAGCACGGAGAATAAGGCTGTTGAGGAGCGACCATCCATGTAATTGCTTATCACACGGTGGCTATAAATAATCTTCGGAAACAAACGTAGAAATAAGCATAACGCAAATCAGTCACAGACATCCATATCACAAAGGCGGAAGAAGATATGAATACATAACTAACACATGAAAGTGTACATCAGAGTAGTGGTCAAAAGATCCACAATAATACAAAAGAATAGCAACACGTGCTATACAAAAGAATACAACTATGAGTCTATATCTCAAGTGTATACAACAAAAGCTGCTAATCTAAACAGTTAGCCAAAAGTCAGAGTGATGAATCCCTAGGAAGAAGTCAAGCAGAAGCACCTGTAACATCTCGGTCTGACCCGAGTATTATTTAAGAAAAATAATAAACGGGTCAGTCTAGCTATAAATATCAGATGACAAGATATAACATAAAAGATATGGTATAAACATGAAATATCCATGATGATATACCACTATAAGTATGTAAATAATGATCAACAGAAGATCAATCAATAAGTGATAATCAATATCACAAGAATCTTCTCAAAGATTCGGAAAGGGCATCATACCCCAAACTTGTACTCATAACAGTTAATGACATAAATTCTAGAAATCAATGCAAGAAGTCCAGAAATCATAGAAAAGAGAAAGAGGCCTATCACATGACGATCCGAAGACCAAGGGGAGCTACCCCACGTGTGTGAATGGAATCACACAGATTAAGGTCCAGACTAACCAAAAAGCAAAAAGGTATGTGTGAGTGGAATCACACAAGTGGTGTCTAGTCTAACCTCGCAACAAGAGCCATCGCACAGTTGCTAGTCTAAAGCATCAGAATGATCGTCATGATCAACGAGAAGTGTCAATTACACTAAGCTAGTAAATATAGAAGTTTAGCTTCTTGTCCCATAACCACTTGCTTAACTTAAATATTTACGAACAAACTGTAAATCTTCACTAATAAAATTGTCACAAGAGGTTCAATCGAACAAGTCCAAGAATTAACCGACGAAGTGAACGCAAGCGTTTCATACCACTTGTTTTACTAAGTCGTTTAATTAGATTTCTCATCCGAGTGAGGTAAAGGTTTGTATATACTAATAGATTGGAAAACGGTTTAAGAAAAGAGCTTTGTTATTAAAAATAGAGTTGAAATTGTTTGTTAAAAGAGTTTTGATATTTACTACTAGTATTGAAACCTTTATATTATAAAATGACAAAACACAGAAGCAATTGTAGAAACAATCAATCACAAAGATCGCATACGGAGATGTGAATAAAATCCAAGGAAATCAGCTCAATGTTTTTCACATAAGATCCCCTACGGAGGGGGGGTCCAGGGGGTGTGGCAACCCCCCAAGGTGGGGGTGCGGGGGCAACGCCACCGCTTATGGGGTTCGACCTGCCCGGTCAGGTCGCGGGGGTCCAGGGGGCAGCGCCCCCGGCGGGGTGCGGGGCAGCGCCCCGTCCAAAACGGTATGACCTAAGTGAAGACAAGCGGCCTACGACCTAAAGCAACATGAGGTCTAACGACCTAAGGGTTCACGCGACCTAACACAATGGCCGAGCGACCTAACTGGAGTTAAGGGAGGCAAGCGACTTAAGGTCCAACGGCCTACGACTCAAGCAAGCCGAGCGACCTAGTGTGGAGGGGTCGAGCGACTTAAGGAAGGCGAACGACCTAAGGTCTAACGACCTACGACTTAACAGAGTCGAGCGACCTAAGGTAAATGATCCAACGACCTAACTCGAACGACTTATCAGGAGCTTAGGTCGGAGACGACCTACGAGATAAACCAGGCCGACTTAGTGGACGAGCGACCTAAGGTAAAAGGTCCAACGACCTAACTCGAACGACTTATCAGGAGCTTAGGTCGGAGACGACCTACGAGATAAACCAGGCCGACTTAGTGGACGAGCGACCTAAGGTAAATGGTCCAACGACCTAACTCGAACGACTTATCAGGAGCCTAGGTCGGAGACGACCTACGAGATAAACCAGGGCGAGCGACTTAACGTTTGCCTAGAGATTATAGGTCGGAAACGACCTAAGACTTAAGGCTTAACTCGCGAGCGACCTAACTCCGAAGTGCCAATACTTCCAGAATGACCTAAAGCCCTGCGACCTATGGTACTAACTCGCGAGCGACCTAACGACTTAACTCGTAAGCGACCTAATTCCAAAGTGCCAATTCTTCCAGAACGACCTAAAGCCCTGCGACCTACGACCCAGTGACCTTGCGACCTATCACCGAACGAGTCAAGTGGCCAGAACGAGCTAAGTGCAGGAAATTTCCAAAAACGCTAAAAATTGGAGTTTTTCGCCAATCCAATCCAAACCAAAGGCAAATGTGCATGCAAAAGTGATAGGGAATCATTCCCAACAGTCCAATATAGTTATAGACTAGATTTGTGAGATAAAAATCTCACCTTTGCACAAATTCAATGAAGAAGGAGCTTGAAACAATGGAGAAGCAACTACAAGCTAGAATCCAATGTCTTCACTTTGATTTTGGAGTTGAATGATGGATTTAAAGTTGAAACCTAAGCTTGGAGTTTTAATTTCCTCTTCCACTCACCATTAATGCAAAAGCTTGGTTGTTAGGAAATTTATGAAGAGTGAGAAGAAGGAAGGGGGTTTGGGCTTGAGTTATAATGGCAATCTAACCCAAAGTCCAAAGCGGGAAAAGTTAGTGAAATTCTACTAACTCCAAACCTACCAATGTTTATACTTAAAAAAATTGTAAACGGCATTTCGAACTCAATGGAAGTGGTCTCGAGTCCTAATTTGACCGTTTGCAAAAAGTAGCTTTTTGGACCAATATCCGATTAACCACAAAATATTTAAATAAAATATTTAAATATAAAATCGATAAATATGCGGGTTGTTACACTTCCGTTCTTTGAAATTTCGTGGACTAAATCCTTTTGAGGAAGAAGAATTTGGCGCCCCAAAAATTCAACGGGAGATTTAATGAAAAGTAAATTTAACTCAAACAAGGATTAAAAAGAAATTTTTTTACCAACGTCCAGATTGGCAAAGAAACTGCATTCGTAGTGATTTTCTAGACAATTTTCGTATATAACGCTTCAAAATCGAAATCAAAACGGAGAAGTTACGAGTGTTGAAAGAATCGAAAATAAAATAAGAATATAGAAATAAAATTTACAATTTAACACGGTGGTCGGTCGACCTGAAGGGGACGAAGGTCGATTGGTAGCGGTCAACCTATGGTACTAGGCGGTCAACTATGATTATGTAAAATCAAGCGATTTCTGATGCATGGTAACATGTTTGAACAATACGATCAATACATGGCTTCAAAGAAATAGATGTTCATCTTTGATCGGACTGGAGACTCTCTGTTTTGCAAACCCTATAATTCTAGCCTAATCTTATCCTAAAACTCACTTAAAAGTTTACACTAACCAGAATCTATCAAATCTTATCCTCTTCCCTCAGTCTTGATATTCTTTAAAAAAAATCAACCTAGAAGAACACGAGTGCTTGAATCAAGGCAGAGCAAGCAGAGATAACAAACGGAGGGACAATTCTCAAGCAAAAGATGATAGGAAGGCTTAGGCTTGAGGTGAGTGGGATCAATTTTAGTAAGACGATTATTACAATTTGTTTAGTTTATCTTAACTGATCTAGGATGTTAGAAACTCAATTTGGAACCATAAATTGAAATGTATAATCTTAGATTACAAATTATGTTAAATTGTTAAACTTAATATTACGCAATTTGTAAACCTTAACTCAGTAAACCCAACTTGACTTGCAATTGTAATATCGACTGATCTTTTAGTAATTAGGGGTCATGAGCTAACATATGGAATAAGCATTAATTTAAAATCAACAAAGAAAATTAATGGAACCCTAATTTTAATACTCGACCAGTCGATCTTAAAACCCTAGCGGTCAAACGTACAAGTCTAGCGGTCGACCTTTTGTGACAAAAATTCCAAATTTTGAACCCCAGCCTAAGGCCCAAGTTGATAAAAACAATATATAATTTCAGTTAAAAATTATATAAATGCTAATGTTGGTTTGAGCATATTTTGGGCTAAGTACACATACTAGAAATAGTAGGGAAGTTAGTTCCCTATCAAAGGAAAATAGGTCTCTGTTGTTTGGATAACAATTAAATACTCAAATATGAGTTAAGAGTTGACTAGGGCGATGTATTTCGCAAGCAGTAAGTGGATGTTCCATAGTGGACGTGCGTCATTGATGTAGATACTAGGTGAGTGAGACCATTGCTAACGGGTAATTCTGAAGGGCAGTCGGGCCTGGCGCATCACGAAGCGGCTATAGAGTAGAAAGGAGTCTGATACTAATGTGAGTCCTTTTACGCATAGTTCCAGTGTGACGTAGTACAGGTGGATGTTGACACAGTACGATAAGATGAATTATGCCACTACGATCGAGAGATGAACTTGGGTGCTTACGATGAGTCACTTTGCAATTTGACATTTCGGGTTCTCTTTCTTTAGGCGCAGCGATGGTTATAGGTATTTATGGAGAGTAGTTACAACAGTAGCCTAAATGTGATGTTTTGTTATTGGATAACTCTAGAAATAGTGGCCGATCATTAATGTGAGGTTCAATCAGTAGTTCGACCCTTGTGTGAGGTAAGAATCTTAGGCAATGAACTTTAGGAATCAACTGACACTTATACCGCCCCCTACGCCAATAGAATAGATTTGAAGTTAACTGCATATGATCATCACATATTAAACTTGTACTCATTCACCAGGCTTTTGTCTAATCCTGTAACGACCAATAAAATTTTAGTAATTTTTAATTGGTTTATATTGGAATTTTGAATAATAAAATTTTGAAAAAAAAAGGAATTTTTTTATTTGGATTACGTATAATTGAATATAGCAAATGGTAAATTTTCAACTAATTATATGAAAGTTTATTTATTATGTAATACTATTAAACTCAAATCAGTTAAGAATTGTTGAAAATA
Organism: Allium cepa; assembly: GCA_030765085.1. Taxonomy (NCBI): domain Eukaryota; kingdom Viridiplantae; phylum Streptophyta; class Magnoliopsida; order Asparagales; family Amaryllidaceae; genus Allium; species Allium cepa. The sequence goes on from CM060942.1 coordinate 365,033,928, forward strand.
AATTTGCATGAAATCAAGGGAATCGACTATTACCATAAATTTTATTTCATTCCTACCTATTCAAATTTTACATCAGTTACAAACCAATCAATACCTTACCTTTATTACTCCCTTTATTTGTGCTGTAGCTCTTTAATTTTCTATCCATTGCTATTTCATTTCGGGTTTGTTCCTTCCCTATTTGTTCCAATTCAAACATTTTCTCTTCTCTCTGGCAGAAACATAATATTTTACATCATTTATATATATATATCTATAGCTTGCATTCATTCGTTTATTCACTTTTACGTTTCTCGTACTTTCTACTTTATTGTCCTTAATTCCCGTGCTTAACGTTGTCATTTCAGTTTCTTTCCATTGAATGTGGCACGTTTCATTGTTAACGTTTTATTCGATTTATATGTGTGGCTTTCCTTTTGCAACCTGTTCCATTTCTATTTCCTTCGTTTTCAAAATTTGAAACGTACAGGCTGGACCACAGTATTAATTGCTTTATTAATTTTTCTAGTTCACGTTCGAACGTTGCTATCCTAGCTACTAATAAATTTAGAAATCGGTGTATGTTACTTAATTTTATAGCATACATTCAAAGCATTGGCTTTTATTATTCTGCTCAATTAAGGGTGACCGTTGCCATTACATAACCGGTAAAAGATTTGTATACGTTTTAATTGTTTATGTGGCAACGATTCACATTTACATTATTATTGCCTTTTTAACTTCATTTGTCTCATATTCGTTTATTTGTGTACATTTTTGTTTCAATTATTGTACACCTCATGGTTCCTTTTATAAATTCATCGCCCATAAATAGTTTATTTCTTTCCCCCTTCATCTACATTTGTCTCATATTCATTTATTTGTGTACGTTTTCGTTTCAATTATTGTACACATCATGGTTCCTTTTATAAATTCATCGCCCATAAATAGTTTATTTCTGTCCCTCTTCATCTTCATTTGTGCCATATTCATTTATTTGTGTATGCTTTTTTTTACACTGATTGGGCAAAGGCTCATATTTCAATTGAGTTTATAAATCAATTTCCACTTTTGCAACTTCACTTTGCTTTCACTTTCCACCTCATGCTTGCATCCGTCTTTGTCTCATCTGTTCACATTTTTCTCCTTCTATATAAATTGCTCCCTTCTCTTTTGAAACCCAGCAACAACAAAAAAAAAACAGAGAGAGAAATGAACACACTCTCCGCCTCTGGCTTGCACCCTTAGCCTCTCCACCTCAACTGCCGTACCTCCACCTAATCATCTCCGCCCTCCATCTCCTCCTCTTCCATGCGGACGTTGTTCGATGAGCCACTACCTTGCCGCGGTGAGTTTTGTTTTCCTCTTCCTTGATTCTTCTCTGTTTCTATATCTTGTCTGCATATATATATATATATATATATATATATATATATATATATTAAACTTAAGTTTGTATAAACTATAAAGAAACTTTGTAAAGGAGAAATATCGTATGTTGTGTCCTATTTTTATCTAATATTATACAGTATAAACTTAGGTAAGGCTTAGTCTATGCATATAAGGCTATAAAGAAGAAATATATATATGTAGTGTTTGTTGTATGCGTTTTGTATAAGGTGTGTGTGCTTTTTTTTTTTTTTTTTTTTTTACTGTATATAATTGTTTTACGGTACTATGTATATTTTGTATAGTTGCAGTGCTAGCATGTTTAAAGTATTGTAAAGTATAGAAGGTGTTGAGTATATTTATGTACTGGCTTTAACTAACATATATTACTGTTAGCATTATATATTGGTTTATTTTATATATAATCTGTTTTAGTAGCATATAGATTTTATAAAGTTTACATGGGTTTGTATTAGTTTACATATACCAGAGTTAGATTTGGTATTGATATATAATATATGGACTTTGTGTTATATGTTTTAATATTGATTTTAATATTTTATTTATAAAGGTTACTTTTATAAAGATTTAAATTTTAGATGGTGTTTGGATATTGGTCTGTATATGGGTTTAAACATATACATTATTTCAAACTATACAACATATAGATATGTTTTGTTTAAACCAATGATTTTTGAAAATATATATTTAATTTAATATAGGTTTAAATTTAGAATACAGTTTTATTTATATATAATTATATATAAAACTATATATAGCTCACTTATCCTATTTATCTTCCTCGACCCAACTCTGATTCGATTTCGTCAATTCCTCTTTATCATCTTTGATCGTTAAAATTCTTGCCAATATTGCTTTGTTTCGAAATCTGTGCTCGGATTCGTATCTCTTCCCATTCTGTCCTCTCCTCTAGGCTCGAAAGGTGAGAAATCACTCACGTTTAACGTTCTTTTATTTATTAAATTTGACTTCAATTGAAATGATAATTGAAATATGTTGCTGTTATTAATTTTAAATTGTTATATGCTACTATATAAAATTGTTCACCTATGGGATATGACACCTGTTAACGTTAGAAAGTGTACGGTAACACCGGGCTGTAAGTAGTAATCAAGTGAAAGCACGACCTGTTAGTACGGGAACTGAAAATAAGAAGAAAATAGCAGGAAATAATAAAGAGGCAATGGTTTTTATAGTGGTTCGTCTCAAAGTCAAGCCTACGTCCACTTATTCTTTTCTATCATCGATTTCATTACAAGTTTTACAATCATCCTTCATATTCAACACCAATAAAACAAACAGTGAGAATTTTGATGATGAATTGCTTTCTTGATTCATGTTGAATTTATTTGATCGCTTCTCTCGGCTCTTTGAAGTGTTGTTGGTAGTAGAAGTGTTGTTGAATTCGTGAGAGCAGCAGAGTCTCCGAGCTTCAAAGTCCAGGAAAGTCCCCCTTTCAATGTGGAATAGCTGGGGTATTTATAGGAGAACGTTAGGTCGTTAGGTCTTAGTTCGTTATGTCTTCAGTCTTAGGTCGTTAGGTCTTAGGTCGTTAGGTCTTAGGTCTTAGGTTTTAGGTCGTTAGGCCTTAGGTCGTTAGGTCTTAGGTCGTAGGTCGTTAGGTCTTAGGCCTTAGGTCTTAGGTCGTTAGGTCTTAGGTCGTTAGGTCTTAGGTCGTTAGGCCTTAGGTCTTAGGTCGTTAGGTCGTAGGTCGTTAGGTCTTAGGTCTTAGGTCGTGCACTTTCTTCGAGCAGCTGGGTTGCTTTGAGATGAACTATCTTTGGTTTTTCGGTTGATCTTTTTGGTATCACGGCCTTGCAAAAAAAGCAGGATAACATTTGCCCCCCACTACATGCCTTGCGATAGGAAGGTGTGTTTTGTAATGTCATACGCTGGATGTTCATATCCTGTTGATGTCCTGCAGAGAAATTAACAGTTTTATATGACCTCAAATGATGACCGTTCGAGATCGAGCCATTTGAGGTGAAACGTGATCGTTCGCGACCAAATGCCTTACCTCGAATGACGACCGTTCGGGGTCGAGCCGTTTGAGGCAAAGTTTGACCGTTCGCGATCAAGGGCCTGACCTCAAATGACGACCGTTCGGGATCGAGTCATTTGAGCTGAAGTGCGACCGTTCGCGATCAATTGCTTGACCTCAAATGACGGCTGTTCGAGATCGAGTCATTTGAGGTGAGATGTGACCGTTCGTGATCAGGGTGCCGTTCGAGGCGAATTGTGACCGTTCGAGGTCGGATGCCGTTCGAGGCGAGTCGTGACCATTCGAGGTCGGGTGCCGTTCGAGGCGAGTTGTGACCGTTCGAGGTCGGGTGCCGTTCGAGGCGAGTTGTGACCGTTCGAGGTCGGGTGCCGTTCGAAGCGAGTTGTGACCGTTCGAGGTCGGGTGCCGTTCGAGGCGAGTTGTGACCGTTCGAGGTCGGGTGCCGTTCGAGGCGAGTTGTGACCGTTCGAGGTCGGGTGCCGTTCGAGGCGAGTTGTGACCGTTCGAGGTCGGGTGCCGTTCGAGGCGAGTTGTGACCTTTCGAGGTCGGGTGCCTGTTCGAGGCGAGTAAGTGTGCCCGGGGGACTTAGTATTATCGATGCCAGGTTCACGTTCGGGTGAGTTCCTAGATCGTTTGTGGGCCAAGGTAATTTACTGTCATTCCAGAGCATGCTTTAGGTCCGTTCGCGACTTCGTACATGTGTAAGTAGCTTAGCCATCTAAGAGCATGCCTAAGGACCATTCGTGACACCGTACATGTGTAAGAAGCTTAGCCAACTCAGAGCATGCCTAAGGACCGTTCGTGACCCCGTACATGTGTAAGTGACTTAGCCTTTTTAGATTTATCAAAATTCAATATTCATCCAACTGAAGAGTTTTAAGACAAAAATGTCTGACAAAGTCAAATCCAAACATCAGAAGTAAAACACAAAAGCAGAGTAGTTACGTCCGAGTGCAAATGCCTACATCGATACAATTTATAGTTGTATCAGAGCATGCCTTGGGATCGTTCGTGGTCCCATACATGTGTGAACAACCTAGTTGTGTCGATGTAGAGTTTTCCACTCATTCGTCATAAACTCAATCAACTGATAATAAGCTGACACCTAGATCCTGAGCCGTGTTCAGTTGGTGCAGGTAGTGGTCGTTCTTGTTCCGCCTTTGCGATCCTCCTTTTCAAATACTGTGATAACAAACCATCCCGGATGTGCCCCTCAACTTCATCTTTCAAGTGTCTACAGTCATTTGTGCTATGACCATTCAACTCGTGGAATGAGCAATACTTGTCTGACTTTCTCTCGTTGTTAATTGGATCTCTCCTTATCGGCTTTCGATAAGGAACCTGTCCCTTGGTATCTCGGTAGATCCGCTCCAAAGTCTCATTCAACTCCATGTATGAGGTGAATCTTGGTTCTCTTTGTGGTCGTACTGATCTATCGCTGTTATCCTAGGCCTTTCGTTTACCTTTGCTAGATTCTACACTTTTCTCAGGAGGATTTCCACCCTTGATTGTGTAAACATCGATTCCTTCATCCCTTTCTGCACTAGCATCTTCCAATCGTAAAAACTTTTCGGCCTCATGATAGAATTCTCCTAGACCCATAGGTGGATCCTTAGTTAATGAATTTTTGAACTCTGTATCATCAGCTATTCCAAACACAGCTGCCATCATAACCATGGATGGATCTGGTCGATCCACCGATGCCGCTGCCGCATTGAATCGTGTTAAAAAAGTCCTCAAAGACTCCCCATCTCTTTGCTTTAAAGTTGACAAACTCATCACATTCTTAGGTCTTGCGATGTGAACCCTAAATTGCCTCATGAACTTCTCGGCTAAATCAGCCCACGCTCCTATGGAATTTCTTTCAAGCTACCTAAACCATAGTGCTGCAATATCTGTCAGATACAATGGAAAGCACCGAGCCATGAGTTCTTGTGATGCCCCCAGCACTTACATATGCCTCATATACCTTGTCGGATGGACCGCGGGGTCCGTCCTTCCATCGTACATCTCCATCGAAAAGGGACTTCTGTTTACATCGTACATCCCCAGCACTTACATATGCACTTGAACTCTGGTAGGTTCCTAACTGTCCCAATCGTAGAAGAAAAGGTACTTCTGTTTACATCTTCAAGATCTCTACTCACTAGACCACCCCTCATGGCTCGCCTGACCATTTCTGCCAATCTGTCATTGTCTCTAAGATATAGTTCTTGTTCATTGCCTTCCACCTGGCCCTCGAGTCCATTAGAACTTTTAGGAATCTGCCTCCCTGGTTGAGTGTTTATTCCTCTGCCAATGCCATGTTGCTCAAATACACCCGATGTTCTTCTCGATAATGTGTCTGCGTGCTCTAGTTGAGTGCCCCCTAATCCTGGTGCTGCGTCAGATGGTCCTGCTCCACTCTGAACTCCAGTTGTTCCTTGATTTTGCGCTCCAAGTTGTCTAATTTGCTGAAACAAATTCTGGATCATCTCCTCCTGTCTCTTCATCATTTCCTCCATCTCATTCCTGGTGATAAAGACTGAAGCCTGGTTCTCTCCTGAGGAAGCCCCTTGACTCCCTTCGTGCTGACTTCTTTCTGGTCTCTGTCTTCTACTTGTTTTCCTTCCAGGAGCCATAATCTCGGATAGACTCCTGGTTCTTAAAGAGAGTCTTTTAACAAATCTTTGCGAAGCAATGATGAAAACGCTCCTAAGTTCAGCTCTCAATGAAAGCACCAAAAATGTTAACGTTAAAAAGTGTACGTTAACACCCCGGTGTAAGTAGTAATCAAGTGAAAGCACCACCCGTTAGTACGGGAACTGAAAATAAGAAGAAACTAGCAGGAAGTAATAAAGAGACAACGGTTTTTATAGTGGTTCATCTCAAAGTCAAGCCTACGTCCACTTATTCTTTTCTATCACCGATTTCATTACAAGTTTTACAATCATCCTTCATATTCAACACCAATACAACAAACAGTTAGAATTTTGATGATGAATTGCTTTCTGGATTCATGTTGAATGTATTTGATCGCTTCTCTCGGCTCTTTGAAGTGTTGTTGGTAGTTGAAGTATTGTTGAAGTCGTGAGAGCAGCAGAGTTTCCGAGCTTCAAAATCCAGGAAAGTCCCCCTTTCAATGTGGAATAGCTGGGGTATTTATAGGAGAACGTTAGGTCGTTATGTCTTCGGTCTTAGGTCGTTAGGTCTTAGGTCTTTAGGTCTTAGGTCTTAGTTCTTAGGTCTTAGGTCGTTAGGTCTTAGGTCATTAGGTCTTAGGTATTAGGTCGTTAGGTCTTAGGTCGTTAGGTCTTAGGTCATAGGTCGTTAGGTCTTAGGTCGTTAGGTCTTAGGTCGTTAGTTCTTAGGTCTTAGGTCGTTAGGTCGTTAGGTCTTAGGTCTTTAGGTCGTTAGGTCTTAGGTCGTTAGGTCTTAGGTCTTAGGTCGTTAGGTCGTAGGTCGTTAGGTCTTAGGTCTTAGGTCGTGCACTTTCTTCGAGCAGCTGGGTTGCTTTGAGATGAACTATCTTTGGTTTTTCGGTTGATCTTTTTGGTATCACGGCCTTGCAAAAAAAGAGGGATAACAACACCATATTCAGTAGTTTATATTATATTGTTATTGAGGATATATGCCTGTTATATTATTATCATATCTGTTATAACCTTGCAAGTTCCTTGTAATATAAAATTAATTATGAGTGGAAATGATACATATCCGAACAGACTTTAGAATAGGAGAATTTCTTTATGGGTTGAAATGATAAACCCAAGCGATTTTCAATTAAATTGAATTTGGGATTGCGGGTCGAAGTGATATCTACCGATATATTTAAAATTCGGATTGAAATGATAAATATCTACATCCCTTGATCATAGGGTAAGAAATTATATACAGACACCGTTGGTCCACATATAGATATATAAATGTTTGAAAATAATTTCTATAGTTTAAAAGGAAATATATGGTTTTTAATAAATATTGGGTCTTAAAATATTATATATAAATGGAAATTTTATATATAGATTTAATAATAATATTTTTGAGATTGAATCAATCGATATAATATGTTTAAGTATTTATTTAAATTTATATTTCAAAAATTGATTGTTGTAATAATTTGAATAAGTTAAGGTTGAGAAGATAAAGTTGAATTTATTAGAAATGATATCTAGTTAAGAATTCTACTTAATTGGATTGATTTGAACTATTGAACTTGAAATTTTAGATTTGATTTATAACTTGATTTTGATTTAAATGATTAAATGGTCTTTTCAAGTTTAAACAAATCGAAAGGAATATTTAGTTTAAAGGTAAATTTAGGTTATTTAATAAATATTGAATTTATTAAGTGAACATTTCAAGACTAAATAATAAGGTTAAATCGAGATCTGTATGAAACTGTTAAATTGAACTTTGGAATGTTGAATATTAAAGCTTTGAAATATACTAGAATTTTAATGGTTAATTTGTGATTTAGATCTGTATTTGAAATATATATAATTTGAATTTTTTTGGTCAGAAACTGAATTGAATGGAAATTAATAAATTGAGATTGAATTTAATTTGAATAGGGAAGTCAGGTTGATTTTGAAGTGATTTGTTAAGTTTGAGGAAATAACAAATATTCTACTTTATAAAATACTTATAAATATTTTGGAAATATATATATTTGAAATGAAATGATATTTTGTTTTGAAGTATAAATTAATTTGAAATGACCTCGGTGTTATAGTGTATATTTCTACCTCATAGATAGTTCCATGGACCCATAGAGGATGGTTATCCCAAACATCCTTAAGTTACTTGTATTTCAGTTGATATTTCACTTGAGTTGGATTTATTGATATAAGAATGTTAATCATGACTCGAGTGGTTTGTGTTTTTGCTTTACGCTCGGGTCAGACAGAGTGATACAGCATTTGAGACTCACCTTTGGAGTTTGGAGCTTCGTTCGGAGGTCCAACTATTGATTCAGTTTTCAGCATTTACAGTTGATTGGTTCAGAGAAGTCATCTTTTGCATTGGAGACTTCACTGCATTTGAGCTATTCTATTGTATTTTATTTCTAACTCTGATATCTATATAGTAGCTTCATGAACTACTATTTATTGATTCCGCTGTGTATTATTATATTACTCTGTGTTTGTGATTCTGTGATTGATTTATTTACTATATATGCTGAGTTTGCAAAATATAAATTAACAGTTTGATATTTTGAGCAATTCAAGTCCGACATGTGCGGATGCGAATGGTTGAAATATCGAGCTGTTACAGTTGGTATCGGAGCTTTGGCTCTAGGCAAATTTAGCATGTATGGAAAATTTAATTACGGAATCACTTTCGTTCGGGCTTGAACTCCTTTCTCTTGTTTGGAAGTTCCTTTGAATTTTGAAATGTCCCTCGGATCCGAAATTTATTCTTGTCTCTCCCTATTTATATTCGTTCGATTTTGGAGTATCCCATAACTCCACTGAATGATTTGTAAAGGGGGTGAAAACTCCTTTACAATTGGCATTGATTCACCGAAGATTTATGTATCCTCGGTTTACGATGCTGTTATATCTTGATATGCCAAATTCTATCTCTGGCGATCGAATGTCGATTTGTTTTGGAATTCTGCATCGATCATATTCCTGAAGTCACGGTTGACCCGGTTAAGTTCGCCCGCGATTTATATCCATCTTCTATTTTAAAATTTTAATTACCTCATCTTCGATCTAGCCTATCTTCGAATCAGGATTCTATTGATTGGAGTTCGTCTAATTTGTATCTCTATCTTTTTTTGGAAATCCATTCTTAAATCATCCTTTGAAAAATCGGTTTGTATTTTAGAAATGGTTTTATACCAAAATTATTATTTTAACTATGATTTTATTCTATATATAAAAGTGAAATATTTTCGATAAGGCTTATATATCTTTTATAAACGAAAGTCTGAAATTTTGAATGGATTTGAAATTTTGGAAATTTATAAGGAATTCGATTATATAAAGGATTTATAATTGAGGGATTTTGAATTTGAATTTCGAGGAATTGGACTCCGGTATTTTGAAATTTGGTTTTGAGATTACAAAAATATATATAATAATACGATTTGAAAGTATTTTCTGAATAAGAAGTGTTCAAATGACTTTAAATGGGTTCCAATGATTTCAAAGAAATTTCAAAGAAGTTTCAAGAAAATAGGAATCCAGAACTCACTTTGTCGTTGGAAAATAAATTTTGGTGATGAGTGCACGCATCACTGACAATGATTTTTGAATTTCAGAGTGGGGGAGAGGCCACTCTAGTAGCTTTGCTATGCGAGTGATTTTGTGAAACCAATTTTTGATTTCAAATTCCGAAGTATGATTTGATATTCGAAAAATATATGCATATATATATGAAATAAAATAAAGTATGCGGTGTTCAATCCTCGAGTTTTCGATTTGATTTACTGATTTGTTATTGATTTCCAACTCTTGGATTTGAAATTTTCTTTCACCGACTATTTTGAAGGTTCGAGCACTTCCAAATCAAGGTTTAAAATTTTAAAACTAAGAAATTCCGAAGAGTATAAAATATTTGAACAAGAATATAAGTTTAGTTTTGTATATTTAAAGTATGAAGAGTATGACTTAAGTAAATTTGAAACTTTTGTTAAATAAATAATTTGAAAAAGGAAAAATTGGATTTTCCATATAGAAATAAATAGTTTATAGGTTTTAAGGGGATAGTTATAGATTTGGAAACCAATTTTGAGCATAATTGATTTTGAGAAAACATTTGGTTTTGAAAATAGATTGAAATGTAGAACCCAGTATTTATATGACAATTTTGGATTGTTTGATTTCAATTATGTTAATTTGGAAACTAGGATTGTTTTCTAAACCTATCATTTTGGAAACTTTGAAACTGAAGATATTTAATTTGGAAGAAATGATTAGGTGAAATCATATATGATTTTGAAACGGAATTAATATTGAAATAGATTGAAATTTGAGAACACATGTTACTAAATACTTGATTTGGAAGTTATTGAACTTATATAAAATTGATTTGTATAAGTATGAAGTAGATTTGAAAACTATTGGTTTGGAAAGGTACTCAATTTGAAAAGTGAATATTATATTATCGAAGCCTATATAAGTGTGATTTGATATACTATTGATTTTGTAAAGTAATCAATTTTTGAAATAAAATCTTATATATATGGACTTTGTATAAGTACGATATTTGAAAGTGATTTGAAAAGGTACTATATGATAAATATTTTCAAAGTGAAGATATGGAAAGTGCCTTCTGCTTGATATCCACTCTGTGGCCACATTGTGGATTCATTCTATCGATATTATTCTCTTTGATTTTTGGTTTTTCGGATGTGATACTCGAGTGTCCCACCGTGGCGTAACCCATGGTTTTTCTTACGAGCGCGACTGCATAGCGCAACTGCCTGGCTGAGCTGCCTGGGGGTACAAATTGTTTCCTGGGGTATCCAAGCGTAACCATTGTGTATCCTACACTCAATGTAGGTTGCATAGTAGTGAAACCGCCTGGCTGAGACGGCCTAGGGGAACGGATTGTTTCCTGGGGATTCAGACGTAACCATTGTGTATCCTGCACTCTACTAATCATCATGGCATAACTCACAGGGCTGAGAAAGCTTACGGATACAGATTGTTTCCTAGCGGATCCAGGCGTAACCATTGTGTATCTACGATCCATGGTTACACAACTGTTTTGGTTTGGTTGATTTGTTTGAATTCCATATCTATTTTTAAAAGTGTTTTTAAAGTATTTTCACTAAGTGTTGAAACGGGTCTACTAAGTGCTTGAAGAATTCTAGCTTTGCACCTGATCAACGCATGGCCATAGTCTGCAAGAGTGAGGATAAACATGTTGAAACATCGAGTTATAAAAGTATTTTCGAAAGGAAAATTGGTTTCGATATAAAAGTATTTTATTATAAAGGTATTTCCAACAAATAAAATTCTTAATTTAATATCATTTCAACTAAATCCCAATTTATCTTCCTAACCTCAATTTATCCAAATTATTTGAAATATAAATTTTGTATTAATATTTGAAATTGAATATTTTTTGGTTTCAAATTAACTATTCGAGCCCGGTACCATTCTTTTGAATCTACCTCATCTGCCCTGCTTTATTTATTCACCTATATTCTCTTTTTCGAATATATCTTCTTTTCTTCTTACCTTCTTTTGAATATATCTTTTAAAATATTGTTTATTTATATACTACCGGGTTTAACAGTAATTTTTTTTAGTGTTTTATAAATAATTGATCACATAATTAATTGAATGGATTTAATAAAATGAGTAATCTATTAAATATTAATTAATTTAAATAATAATGAAAAAAAGTATGTGGTTTTAAATAAATTGTTTAATTTGTTTTTCAAAGTCTAAATTTTTCATCTGGTTGTTTCTATTCTCCTACTTTGTTCCTTTTCGGGGACGAAAAGTTTTGAGTGGGGGAGAGTGTAACGACCCATAAGATTTTAGAAATTTTTAATTGGTTTATAACGTATTGAATTGGATTTTTGAGAAATTATTAAACATAAAATTTTGAAAAAAAAAAGAATTTTTTCTATTTGGATTACGTATAATTAAATACAGCAAATGGTAAATTTTCAATTAATTATATGAAAGTTTATTTATTATGTAATTCTATTAAACTCAAATCAGTTAAGAATTGTTGAAAATAAATTTGCATGAAATCAAGGGAATCGACTGTTACCATAAATTTTATTTCTTTCCTTACCTTTATTGCTCCCTGTATTCGTGTTGTAGCTCTTTAATTTTCTATCCGTTGCTATTTCATTTCGGGTTTGTTGCTTCCCTATTTGTTCCATTTCAAACACTTTCTCTTCTCTCTGGCAGAAACATAATATTTTACATCATTTTTATATATATATCTGTAGCTTGCATTCATTCGTTTATTCACTTTTACGTTTCTCATGCTTTTTACTTTATTGTCCTTAATTCCCGTGCTTGACGTTAACATTTCAGTTTCTTTCCATTGAATGTGGCACGTTTCATTGTTAACATTTTATTCCATTTATATGTGTGGCTTTCATTTTGCAACCTGTTCCATTTCTATCTCCTTCGTTTTCAAAATTTGAAAGGTACAGGCTGGACCACAATATTAATTGCTTTAATAATTTTTCCAAATCACGTTCAAACGTTGCTATTCCTAGCTACTAATAAATTTAGAAATCGGTGTCTGTTACTTAATTTTATGGCATACGTTCAAAGCATTGGCTTTCCTTATTCAGATCAATTAAGGGCGATCGTTGCCATCACATAACCGGTAAAAGATTTGTATACGTTTTATTTGTTTATGTGGCAACGATTCACATTTACACTATTATTGCCTTTTTAACTTCATTTGTCTCATATTCATTTGTTTGTGTACGTTTTCGTTTCAATTATTGTACACCTCATGGGTCCTTTTATAAATTCATCGCCTATAAATAGTTTATTTCTTTCCCCCTTCATCTTCATTTGTCTCCTATTCATTTATTTGTGTACGTTTTCGTTTCAATTATTGTACACATCATGGTTCCTTTTATAAATTCATCGCCCATAAATAGTTTATTTCTTTCCCCCTTCATCTTTATTTGTCCCACATTGATTTATTTGTGTACATCTTTTTTACATTGATTGGCAAAGGCTCATATTTCAATTGCATTTATAAATCAATTTCCACTTCATTTGAAGTGATTTGTTTAGTTTGAGGAAATTACAAATATTCTACTTTATAAAATATTTGTATATATTTTTCAAATATATATATTTGAAATGAAATGATATTTTGTTGTGAAGTATAAATTAATTTTAAATGACCTCAGCGTTATAGTGTATATTTCTGCCTTGTAGATAGTTTCATGGACCCATAGAGGATGGTTATCCCAAACATCCTTAAGTTACTTGTATTTCAGTTGATATTTCGCTTGAGTTGGATTTATTGATATAAGAATGTTAATACTGACTCAAGTGTTTTGTGTTTTTGCTTTACGTTCGGGTCAGACTGAGTGATACAGCATTTGAGACTCACCTTTGGAGTTTGGAGCTTCGTTTGGAGGTCCAACTATCGACTCAGCTTTCAGCATTTCCAGTTGATTGGTTCAGAGAAGTCATCTGTTGCATTGGAGACTTCACTGCATTTGAGCTATTCTATTGTATTTTATTTCTAACTCTGATATCTATATAGTAGCTTCAGGAACTACTATTTATTGATTCCGCTGCGTATTATTATATTACTCCATGTCTGTGATTCTGTGATTGATTTATTTACTATATATGCTGAGTTTGCAAAATATAAATTAACATTTCGATATTTTGAGCAATTCAAGTCCGACATGTGCGGATGCGAATGGTTGAAATATCGGGCCGTTACAAATCCTTTCTCTTTCCTTACTTTTCCCCACCACAGGTGGACGAGGCACCTAGTGTGGAGCCTATTCTGATACTTGGAAAGTCGGATTTATCCTTAGAGAGTGCTTTTTATTATATTTTCTCTCAATGTATTTTTCTATCTTATTTGTACATTTTATTTCTTTTATCAAACTTAGAGGATATTTTCTATATACTCTGTATTAGACCATGTACTAATTTTCTAAGACAGCGATTTGAATATTTTCCGATATGAATATTTTTTTCCCATGTTATATGTTTTATTCCTCCCGATATGTGTTTCGAAAGTATAGTACAGTTTATCTTTGATTATATATGCTTTTACTAGTCTCTTGGATGTTAAGGTAAAATTCCGACAACTTGCATTTCTCAACACGGCACAAGATGGAAAGCCGCACTAAGCTTTGGATTAGTTTGTTGGGAGGTGCAGATTGTTACAAAAAGTCTCTCTTCTCAACTTAAATACCTATGATTTCGCATTAATTCTTATTTATCATCTTTTGTTAGCCACCACTTCCAAGCCTTACCTCCCCATGGCCTAAAAATTTACCAAAATATCGTCATATAGGTCAAAAAAGTGGTTCATTTGATTATTGTAATACTGAATGGTGATTCAAGGAATTTAGGATTCTATTCTCAAATTGACATGTTACGATGGTCAAGATCAAATTATGTACAGTTATTATTTTGTATTATATATTCATCTATGCTCAGCTATGACCCTTGGTTGTAACGTTTCAATTTTTTGTCAGGATCTGAAGGTCGGCATTCTTACGTCCACTGTATCAAATGCCGCATAATCGAATGCCGGAAAACCGAATTGTTAGGGTTAAAAAGAAGAGGTTGAAGAAAAAGATAGAAGAAGTAAGGAAACAGAACAGAAACAATATCAGAATCTCACAGTCGCAGCGGAACAACATATAATAGACAAATAAATAATCTTTAAAACAAAGAACTATATCAGTTATTACATTACATCTTTAGTGTACAACAACAATATACAACACAACAAAACAATGGACTGTTATACAAGCATGTCCTTTCAAGTGAATTTACAGCGGAAAGATAAATTCATATACAAGTAATATGTCTCGCTATCCAGCTTGCCACTTGAGCTCCATAACACTTCTGAATCCAGAATGACCTGATAATCTGACTCTAGACTGCCCGTGTGGAAAATTATGGGCACCTAGAGTTTAGGAAGAGAACAATAAACTCCAGGTCAGTCATGGGACTGGTGTGAGAACTCAAAATAGTTATTTATCTTTTAAAACAACAACAACAAGGGAAGTGGAAAAAAAAATCCATAATGCTTTTGGAAAAATGAAACTAACATAAGGCCTCCCCGCACACACATAATGCAAACGCTGAATTGGAGGAGATTTCTCCTTATGATAGTCAAAGATGCTTATTACGCAAAACAAATCAATTTTGTTATTATTATTAGTGCATAGTGTAGAAAGCATTTCAAAAATAGAATATAAATCTTAGCCAGCATAGACATTTCGAACTATGCCTACTCTAGCTACCATCCAAACAGTGGGGCGCCACCATAAGTGAATGGCAGGTTCTACAACTAAAACCGTACAAGGCTCGTTTTGTTTCTTTGGATTTCCAACAAATGGTCATGCTAAGGAACTTCCTACTGCCACATGGGATCGCCTCTGGCGGGACGTCTCGAGAACTTAACCAGCTCTCTGCCAACACAAGGCCGGGTTACCTCTGTAACTAGGTAATTACTACACGAATATGTCACCCCCGGTCCTTTGGGACCTTTATCCGAGGGCCCTCGATCACCAAGCAACAACCACACAGAAAAATCAGATTGGAGCAACCACATAGGTTAAGCATCGGGGCTCCATACCTGACACCACCCTTTTCCAGAAGGAATTGACATACCCTAAAGGAAGCGACCCTCATAACCTTGCCGCATATTCCTGTTTTGACCATTTCCGGGGTGTGAGGTCTGACGAAGTCTCGTCCACAAAGATACGCTTTTTCACAAAGCCATGCTCTGATCAACAAATGATCAATAAATAACCATCACACAGCAAAACTCAGCATGCCACATTACCAAATTGGGAGTATATCGCTGATAACCTTAAACTACAAAACCTCTAAGCTCGTACGTCTCAGAGAAGGGTGTTAACTAAGAGAATAAATTCTCCGCCACCAAAAGAAATGTATTTGAAAGAAATCTGCTTTATATCTCAAAATGTAATGTCAGACACGTGACCATACAAATCTGTTCCGGGTTCGAATAGAAACGAAGGCACTTCCAAAGAAGCCCTTGCAATCTGGGTATTCACAATCCCGATCGAATTTCCCATGAAAAAAGGAAATCTCTATACCGTAGCTAACAGTGCAGAGACAATCGATAGGTCATCCTATCGTTTTCACAAACACTCGGTCTTCACCGTCGGTCTTCAATGCTATCGATTACGTCGTATCACTATGCAGAATGGGTAATCCAAATAACGAGCGCAATAATTTAAAAATAAGTGTAGCATTCAATTTCAACCAATTCACAACAAATAGTCATTTAAGGGTCAATATTGATAGTCGATTATTTGATATTTAACTATCAATCAATATTCACAATATAACCCGATTCAAAATAATCTTCCCAAATTATTTATTTTCAAAAATATCTTTATAAGATATATTTTTTCGCACTTCAACCATTTGAAAACAAATTTCAAATCAATTTCATCTTTACAACTTTCATTTCAAAATGGTTCATTTAAACCAATTAAAAAATCCTTACCGATTTATTTAAATGTACGTTCCAAATCCGTAAATTTATTTCCACACTTCAAAATAAATTTATGTTTATTTTTAAACAAACTTCCCTTTCTTTTATAAATACCATAATGAATTTACCTTTCCAAATATCTATGAATATACGATTTCCATACCGATTTCGAATATTCATTTTCATTTTATCTTTAAAAGATAAGATCTCAAAACATTCACTTCATATTGGAAGACATTTCCATACTTATTAAATAATAACTAATTCACCAATCTATTTCTTTTCAATATTTGGAAAATATTCAATATACTTAAATCCAAATTAAGTATATATTTTATTCTATAAGGAAAACATTCTCTTAAACACACTTATTTGGGTCAAAACGAATGTTACGTAAAACATCGTTATGACAACCCAAAATCACTACTATAGGGGTTCGAAATTAAGATAGATATATAAACCCCCATACTACATAAAACATTTCCTTTCGGAACTCATTTACCATAACAACAGTGTTATAGTCCACCATTTCCTTCTATTTCTCGAAAACGTCTATTTCAACAATGAATGTTGAAAACTATGGTTTCGATACTTAATACATTTTAAACCATCTTTGAATCGTTTCGAATTCTATTTAAAATATCGCTTTCCCAACACATCTCTTTAATATATTATTCACCATCCAAAATCGTGAATATACTTCATTTACCAAATTCATCATTTCCACATATTTTATTTAAATGATTATCCACTGTCCCAAATCGTGGATATATCTCCTTTAATAAGCTATAATAATTAAACTTATCAAAATAAGTCGATTTCGGATTTATAAAACAACGTTTATAAATTCCATTTATACTTTATAACAACTTCAACTTATAAAATCACTTTATTAACAAATTCTACCCATATTCCATTTACACGCCAAAATCCAGTTTATAAGTTATTTACTTATAAATCTTTTATTTTACAAAATCTATTCATTTTATAACTTTACAATTTATAAATCTATAGATTTCATCCACTTATGAAATCCATTTACTTCATTTTAACACTTATACAATTCGTTTTATAATTCCAACGTTTTACTTTATAAATATCAATTTTATAAATCTTTCATATAAACCGTTTATAATGATTTAAAAATCCCAATTTAAACCATTTTATAAATTAAACAACTACTTATTTCAAAAAAATAACATTTCTGTTACATTTCACAAAAATCAAAATTTTTATAACATAAAAATTTCAAATTTTATTTATTTAAAATGAATCAATTCCAAAATTAAATTTTATTATGAATTCTCAACTTAAATTTTCAAAAATCAAATTTTATTTATTTTCGGCATCTAACGATACCAAAATATATTCGGCTAAAATTTAGCCTTTAACGATTTAAATCACAAAGATAATCACACGGATTATAAATAGATCAATAAATAGATCAACACACAACATTGAAACGAATTCAAATGTTTGAGGAATCCAGTTGGATCCCTCCAACCTGTTTCCCTACATCCAAAGATGTTAGCACAATACTAATTCCGCTTCGAGACGGAATATCATGGTAAATGGGATTTATAAAATACTATCCGCTGTTATGCGGCGCAATAGGGTCTCATCCGCTATATAATGCGGGAAAATCAACTCCAAGGACATATATAATACCAATTCCATATCAAGTTGGAATTATCGCGGTATATGTGTTTAATAAATAACATCCGCTTAATATACGGCGTATAGGGTCTATTTCAATACAACAGATAATAATTATCATCCAATCACACAATCAAGCAATTTTAAATCTAACTATTTAAAACTTAAATCGAAACAATTCGATTGAGTGAGAAGTTCTCACCATGAGTTTCCGATAACAGTTGTAGCGTTTTGTTTCGAATAAAATTAAACAAGCGTTTAATTTTACCTGAAATTCTCACTAGCTCCAAATGACCCCAACCCAGATCCATTGCGTTGTGCTCGACAAAACGAAGCCAACGCAACTTGTTTCGTAATTTTTCGACCTCGTATGACAAAGTTATACACTTTTAAACATCGTACAATTTATAATATAAAATTTAATAACAAATTTATTATATTTTTTCAACCTAAATGATCAAGGCTGCACATTTTTTGAATTGCAAATCAGGACACTCACGACTCTTTTCGTCCATCACGTTCGGCTACAGGTGATATACGAACCCGAGAACCCATAGCCGTCGTTTCTATGCAAGTTTTCGTGCTCCTTATACTTAACTTCACCACGATCCAACACCTCCATTACGTGCGCCATCACGAACTTCACCCACAGCCGTGAGCACTTCGAGCTCGGCCCTCTGTGACGGGTGGCGATTTTTTTCGTCCACGAATGCCGACATCAATACGTCCACTGTATCAACTGTCAAGCAATCGAAGGCCGAAAAACCGTACCGTTATGGTTTAAGAAGAAGAAACGAAAAAGAAAAAAAACGTAGAAGAAGAGATAAGCAGATAGAAAATAGAACAGAACAGAAAATAGCAGAACAACATCAGAATCTCCCAATCGCAGCGGAACAACATATAATAGATAATGAATAATCTTTAAACAAAGAACTATATCAGTTATTATATTTCATTACATCAGAGTGTACAACAACAAACAACATCAAACAACGGAAAAGAAATACTATATACTAGTAATACGCCATGCCATCCATCTTGCCTCCAGCAACTCCTGAATTCCAGAATATCCTGATAAACCTTTACTCTTGACTGCCCGTGTGGAAATTGGTGGGCACCCAGAGTTTAGGAAGGAAAACATTAAACTCCGAGTCAGTCATGTGACTGGTGTGAGAAATCAAAACAGTTTATTTATCTTTAAAATCAAAATAGAGGAATATTTTTAAAGTCAATTCGCAATGCTTTTAAAAATGAGACTACCATAAGGCCTCCCGCATACACACACATGCAAACGCAGAATCGGAGGAGATTTCTCCTTATGATAGTCAAAGATGTTTGATGCGCATTAAAAAGAACATTTGATATTATTACTAGTGCATAGTGTAGGGAAAAATCATTTCGAAAATAAAGATATAAATCTTAGCCAGCATAGACATTTCGCACTTATGCCTACTATAGCTACCATGTTCAATAGCAGGTTAACGCCACATTCCATGGTAGGTTATACAAATAAAACCGTACAAGGTCGTATTGTTTCTTTGGATTTCCAACTAGTGGTCAGGCCAAGGAACTTCCCATTGCCACATGAGAATGCCTCTGGAAGGACGTCCCCAAGAACCAAATCGGATCTCTGCCAACACAAGGCCGGGTTACCCCTAACGGGGTAACTACTGACACGAGTATGCCATCCCCCGGTCCTTTGGGACCTTTAACTGAGCGCTCGTAATCAACATCACACAATCATAAATAAAGTGTTTCAACATGAGTAAGTATCTGGGCTCCATACCATGATACCACCCTTTTCCAGAAGGGAATGCACATACCCTAAAGGGAGCTACCCCTCATAACCTTGCTGCATCTTTCCTGTTTTGACCATTCCGGGGTGTGAGGCTCGACGAAGTCTCGTCCACAAAGCCACGCTTTATACAAAAGCTGTGCTTTGGGTCAACAAATGATCATAGAAATGATCACAAAGATAAACGATCAAATAAATGATCATATCACAAATGATCAAACAATGATCATTTCACAGCAACACTCAGCATGTCACATTACCAAATTGGGAATATATCGCTGATAACCATCAACTACATAACCTCTGAGCTCGTACGTCTCAGAGAAGGGTGTAAGCTAAAAGAATAAATTCTCCGCCACAACAGAAATATATTTGAAAGAAATCAGCTTTATATCTCAATTTGTAATGTCAGACATACTATCCATACAAGTCTGTTCCGGGATCGAACAGAACCGAAGGCACTTACAAAGAAGTCCTTGCAATCCGGATATTCACTAATCACGACCGGACTTCCCATCACATATGGAGTCTCTATACAGGGGACCAGTCGATGCAAAGACATTTGACGAGTTGTCCTTTCACTTTCAAAAATTTCCGATCTTCAACACCGGTCATCAATGCTATCCATTATGTCGTATCACTATTCGAAATGGGTAATCCGAATAACGAGCGCAATAATTTATAAATAAGTGTGGCATTCAAATTCAGCAAATCACAACAAATACCCATTCAAAGGTAAATATTGATAGTCGGTTATTGAACTATCAATGGATATGCACAACATCACTAGATTCCAAATAATTTTCCAAATTATTTATTTTCCCAAATTATACCTTTACAAGATAAATAATTTTCACACTTCAAAAATAAATCAATATTTATTTTTAAACAAATTCCCCTTTTCTTTTATAAATTCCATAGTGAATTTATATTCCAAAATATCTATGAATATATGATTTCAATTATTCATTATCAATTTATCTTCAAAAAGATAAATTCTCAAAACGTTTCATTTTGCACTTGAAAACATTTCCATACTTATTTAATAAGTAATTCACAAATCTTTTTATTTTCAACACTTGGAAAATATTCAATATACTTAAATCAAAATTAAGTATATATTTCATCCTTTAAGGGATCATTCTCTTAAACATATTTATTTGGGCCAAAATGAATGTTGCGTAAAACATCGTTACGACAACCCAAAATCACTAGTATAGGGATTCAAAATTAAAATAGATATATAAATCCCAATACTATACAAAACATTTCCTTTCGGAAATCATTTACTATAACAACAGTGTTATAGTCCACCATTTCCTTCTATTTCTCGAAAACGTCTATTTGAACAATGAATGTTGAAATCTATGGTTTCGAATATTAACACATTTTAAAACATCATTAGATCGTTTTAAATCTATTTAAAACATCACATCCAAAACATTTTCTTTAACATATTATTCACAATTCAAAAACGTGAATATACTTTGTTAACCAATTTCATCATTTCTATACATTTTATTTCAAAGGATTATTCACAGTCTAAAACGTCAATATAACTCCACTAATAGGTTTCAACAATTTACTTATCAAAATAAGTCGTTTGCGAATTTATAAAACAATGTTTATAAATTCTATTTCTATTTATTTTATAACAACTTCCTTTTATAAATCTCCTTCATTAACCTATTTCCAATTATAACTCAACTATATAACAAAAGTTCACATTATAAGTTAAAACTTAGAATTTATTTGTTTGCAAAATCGTTCCGTTAAACTTCATAATTATAAATCTTATAACTTATAAGATTCAATTATTTACTCAAATCTATTCCTTTAAATAACCTTATAAATTTTTATAAACCTACTGCTTATAAAATTCCATTTATAACTTCACCGTTTATAATTCTATAAATTTCATTCATTTATGAAATTCATTTACAATTCATTCTAACACTTATCAAAACTCGTTTTATAATTCAAATATTTTAATTTATAAATATCAATTTATAAATCTCTTATATAAATCAATTTATACAATTATTTTAAAACGTCTTTAAACTCCTTTATAATTTCATCATTTTGATTTATAAAATAATCAAATTTCATAAATCCTATATTTTCAACTTTTTATAATAAATTCAAAAATCCCAATTTAAATTATTTTATAAAATCATTTACCTCTTGTTTTCAAAAATCAACTTTTAATTATTTTTCTCAAAAACCATAATTTTTATAACATTAAATTTATACGTTTATTTATTTAAAATGAATCGATTCCAAAAATATTTTATAAACATATACTTTCAAAAATCACTTTAAAATCCTTTTAAAATTCCAAAATTTGGCCCAATGATGCTACACACCAAATAGTCAATCACGACAACAACGACATCATATATCGATATGATAATCCATCAAATATCAAAATATCTGAAATCAAATAAATACTGTTGAGGAATCCGGTTGGATCCCTCCAACCTGTTTTCCTGCATCCAAAGATGTTAGCACAATACCAATTCCGTTCCAGTACGAAATTATCGCGGTATATGAGATTTAAAATATTATCCGCTTAATAGGTGGCGCAATAGGGTCTCATCCGCTGTATACTGCGGGAAATTAATTCCAAGTACATAAATAATACCAATTTCACTGTTTATGAAATATTCACAGTATATGTTTTTAATAAATAACATCCACTTACTAACGGCGCATAATGTCTATTTTAACAATCAATAGATAACTATCATCATTCAAATATACATTCAAGAATTTCAAATATAACTATTTAAAATTAAAATCGAAACTGATTCGATTGAGTGAGAAGTTCTCACCTTGATTTCAATTTCGTTTTAGCGATTTATTTCGAATAAAATTAAACGCGCGTTTAATTTTACCCGAAATTCTCACTATTTCCAAACGACTCCAATCCAATTCCATCGCGTAGTGCTCGTCCATACGATTCCAACGCAACTGGTTTCGCGCGTTTTTGACCTCGTATGAAAAAGATATGAATTTTACAAGTTTACACGATTTTAAACTATATAAATTTACAATTTATTTTATAATTTTCAACCTAACTTCTTTCTGACCGTTGGATCTGGACTCCCCCCCCCCCCCCCCATCAGGCCGCACACCCCTTCTCCCTCATCTTCACGTTTGCGTACAGGAACAAAACGCAGGAGAACCCATAAATGCAAATCTAGGGTTAAATTATGCAACTCCCTCGCTCGATTATAATTCGATCAGGCACTTCCATTTTGAAGAGCATCTCTCCCCCTACCTTCGGCTTAAACCATTTTGAACTCGGCCACCTGTAGCACCTCGATGTGTGTGCGAAACCCTAGGCCGTCGGCCCCCCTAACTTCCCCTCTGACGCTCCGTTTTCGATCATCTCCGTGTGAAATTGAAGCTCTTGCTTAGCTCTTCGACTTTCGTGTTGAACACTTCGCGTAATTGTTGATGGATTGAGAGTAATTGAGGAGAGAAAAATATTTATTTCTGGCCATTCATATGAGTGGTGGCGGCTGCAGTTCAAAACCCTAGGGTTTTATTCATGTTGCAAATATGAAGACTTAAGGTCCTTTTATAGAAAATTCGCGCGACACTATTCATCCTGGATTTTCCGAACTCCAAACGAAGCGTGCCGGTTGGCGTTTCTAAGGTTTACCCTGCGTTTCGAACACAATGGAACATGTTTTGGGAGCTACTTCAGTCATCTGTGCGAGTTATGGCAATAAACGTTCGATTTTAAATTAAACCGATTAAATGATTTTCTAGGCATTTTAGCTTGCACCGGACAAACGATAAATCCGATTGACACGAAATTTGAAACCATACAATAATATCACATTACGGATCCGATGAAACTAGTTTCGTCGAAATCCAAGACTTTTTGAAAAATGGCTATTTTAACTCGCCAAATTAATATTAAAAACAATTTCGATGCATTTCGAGCTGCCACGATCAAACGAAAACTCCGATTGCTTCGAAAATTGAAATCCGATAATAACTAACTATTACGGATCCAATGGAACTAGTTTCGTCCAATTCTGAGACTGTTCGAAAAATGGCTAATTTCACTAGTCGATTAAATATTAAAATGTTCAATTTTCACAAATAAACTCTTAATTCGATTTTAAAAGTTCTATAACATCATTCTAACTTCAATATGATAAAATAAAATTTTACAAATCATTTTCAATCATATTTAACCCAATTTTCAATTATTTCTGCATGTTAACGCTAAAATTTGAACGCTAACACCCCGGTGTATGAGTTATAGTTGTGAAAGCACCACCCGATAACTCGGGAACAGATTACAAGCAGATAATAGCAGAAAAGCAGTAAACAGCAACAATTTTATAGTGGTTCGGCTTAAGGGTATAGCCTACGTCCACTTTAAGTACTTTTATTGATGATCTCGTTACAAGTTGATACAATTCTTTCCAAATACAATACACTTTGGATTACAAGTCACTTAGAACAGGTAGCCTAAACTTCAATGGAGATTAGAGTCTTCAAATCCATGTTGGATGTGTGTGATCTTTTCTCGAAGTTGTTTGTAGCGTTCTTCGTGTCTTGAAAGCTTTAAGTGTTGGATTGGTTTGGAATGCAGCAGAGTAACGGTGCTTGAGGAGAATGAGCCAAAAGTCCCTTGAATGTTGGAGGTGGCCATGTATTTATAGGCAAATTTCTAGGCTGGAATTGCTTAAGTCATGAGTCGTGACCGACTCAGGATGAGTCGTAAGTCGTGACCGACTTAAATATCACGAGTCAGCAGGCAGCAGCATAAGGGAAGGGCATTGAGTTTTCTCCTTGTTGCTTAGGTCGTCAGCGACTTATAATAGGTCATTAGACATCTTAAGTCACTTAAGTCATTTGAAAACTTAGGTCAGTCTGCCACATGAGTTGTTAACTCCATGAGTCGTTAACCTGTTGAGTCGGCCGTTACTTTTAAGTCGCTAAGGCTATAACCCGGTGAGTCGCTGTCCCTCCTGAGTCGTTGAGTCGTAACCCTTCAAGATAGTTGAGTCGTAACCCTTCAAGGTCGTTGAGTCGTAACCCTTCAAGGCCGTTGAGTCGGTAACTCCTTAAGGACGTTGAGTCAGACCATTCTCTTAAGCTGCTAAGGTTACTAAGTCGTTTGCCTGTTGAGTCGTAACTAGACAGGTCGTTGAGTCGTAACCCTTCAAGGCCGTTGAGTCGGTAACTCCTTAAGGACGTTGAGTCGGACCATTCTCTTAAGCTGCTAAGGTTACTAAGTCGTTTGCCTGTTGAGTCGTAACTAGATAGGTCGTTGAGTCGTAACCCTTCAAGGCCGTTGAGTCGGTAACTCCTTAAGTCGTGGCACACCCCAGGCCTTAACTCGTTGATTTCTTTGACTCGTGAGCTGGAACGGGGTTAACATTTGCCCCTCGAAGCGCACGCTTAAGTCGTAAGTCGTGTGCTTCGACTTATCATAACTCGGGCGAGCCGATTCAAGTTCCAGCTCTTCCAGGTATAAAGCGCTTGACTCGTTCCTCCTATCTCCCACTTTTTATTTCTTATCCTTTGAACCGTGTCTGCCATTAACGCATCTTCGAGCTCTCAAAGGCGATTCCAACCTGATTTTTCTTCGATCATCTTTAGCATCACACCGTGTAAGAGATTTTGCATCTTTTTTCAATTGCTGATGATTGCCGATCTCCTCCTCTGTTTTTCCCCTTGATCCTTGCGAATATTATTACATCGGACATTGATGGATTAGAGGCAGGCGGTTTGATCTTACTTGTAACGATTCGAGATTTGAGGTGACCTAGTGGTGTGATGGAACTGGGGTTAACCATTGCGAGGTTATTGGGTTATCGGGTTATGGATTAGATGGTTAATGGGTTAGGAGTTAGATGGTTAATGGGTCAGATTGATTCGAACATTGCCGTAGGCATGACTCGGCTATTTTTGTATGATCCAGCGACCTTTGCGATTTAACCATGATACGACTCAACACGCTCCATGACCTAAGCCTTGAGTCGTGGCCGAGATAAAACCCTTGAGTCGTGGCCGAGATAAAACCCTTGAGTCGTGGCCGAGATAAGACTTGGAGATTTTCTTATTATTTTGAACCAGAGCTTCTTTAACATACTCCACGACCTAAACCTTGAGTCGTGGCCGAGATAAGACTTGGAGATAATCTCCTTATTTCTACGACTCATGACTTAGGGCACTGCCGACTCAGAATTTTTGAACCGCTGACGAGTTATGACTTGCGCGAATTCTGTTTGAACTTTGGACCATTGCATTAATTTTGAACTATTGAATTTTATTGCATTCATTCACAGGTTATTTTGACTTGCAGGCTAACAACCTGTTCAATACAACATTCACAGAAAACTGGGATGAATATACTGTCATCGATTGCCCATATCAAATGACAGATTAGTTAATAACAGATAATTAATTTAAACAAATTGCGTGAATGAAGTGCTATCGATTTCAAGTAAAATATTAAAGCAATACTGAAACAATCAATTGAAACTGACCAGCCTGCACTAATATTATGCTTGAACTCTAAATTAGCAAGTTCTAAAATTACCATAGTCGATCAATTGTCAACCAGTTTAATTCCAGTTATATTTACTTGTTATTTTCATTAGTTCTGCACAACACTTCACACTTTTAGGAAACGTGCACCTTCGCATTTGAACACCCAGTTGCTTGTGTAGAATGACATCTCAACAAGAAGCACCGATGGGCCAGGCTGAAGATGTCTTCCCAGTAGCCAACTTGTTGGATAATCCTCCGGAGAGAACTCCCACCACTCTGAATCAGCGGGTGTTTAATCAATTGCTCACCCAATTTGGCATTGCCGAAGCTGATGCCTTACTGCCGGGGCCAAATGATACTGCAGATAGGCCCCCTTCTGGCTTTATTGCTGTCAACCACCAAATGTGCTTGAGCGGTGCCATACCACCTTTCAATGACTTCCTTCAGCAGTTCTTGCTTCGATTATCTATCTCTCCATTCCAATTGCACCCCAATGGTCATGTCATTCTGATGGGGTTATGTGTACTATTTAATAGAGTTCTGCGTCGATTACCGAGCTTCGAGGAAGTCTGCTACTTTTGCTCATTCACAAAAATTAAAGATCATCCCTCTATCGTAGTTATAAGGAGTGCTCGAAACCGCAAGCTCATCACCGATCTTCCTGAAAGTGTTCATGGATTTCTAAACCAGTATTTCTTTGTTCGTTGCCCTCCAGGGTTTTATGCCATCTGGAGAGTAGGAAGTAAGATTTTCCCGTTTTTACTTCTCCATTCTTGGGCTTTTCGAAACCTGAGTTGCTAACTGCTAACTTGGCTTCTTTATTTTTCTCTGTTTTAGCGCTTCCTCCTCCCTCTAGAGATCCATGCTATAAACAAATTTTCGAGAGATTGAATGCCGTGACGGCAGAAGAGAGGAGCATCAAGTTTTTGTTAAATGATGAATTTCTACATCAATACGGGCTTCTTCATTCCTCTCGCTTTACTCAACTTCGTGAAGTTCCAACTGAAATTCCTGATTCTCCGGCGGAAACTCCTTATGCTCCGGTCTCTATTAAAGAGCACATGTAGGGAGGAACCTCTATAGAAACTCCACTAGTGAGATGTTCAATTCCGAAGGACGTTGCGGGGCCGTCTGATAAGTCAGCACTTGCCCCAGTTATCAAAGAGGAAGAAACTCCACGATCTTCCGGAAGATCTGCCGACGAAGGGGTTGAAAAAGCCAGTCCCAAAAAACATGACGGTGATGATGTTTTCGAGGGGTTGAGCGATTTAATTGTGACTTCTCAAGAACTTTTCAAAGATGAAGTTTCCAAACTGTTTCTTCTGTAATTGAGGCGACATCTTCTCTACAACAAATTCAACTCCTCCTACTCAAGTTATCACTACATCTCTTCCACAGAATGGTCTGTAACTTGATGCGCGTAGTTTACACGTTACACAACACTTAGGATTTTTCATCACTTCTACGCGTTTATGTTCTTGTACTTTAAAGATTTCTAAAGCTTATTATTTTTATTCCAGATTCTCCTATGGGGCGCAGCGGCTCGTATTATGATGATTTCCAGCGCTACGGGAGGCGTAGCCAGTATGATTACAGGCGTTACCTCCCTTCTTACAGAGAATCGGATGAAGAGAGGGCCATCAGGAAAGCCGACGAGAGACGAGCATATGAAGAACGTCACCGAAGGGAACAAGAAAGACATGACCTTCCCCACAGAGATGATGATACTCAAAAGAGAAAAGCTCACGATGAGAGAGGTAAAGGTCACATAGACGATTCTTCTAGCAAGCGGGCTAGACTTACCGAAGAAACAATGCCGACAGCTTCTGAACATGTTCCTGCTCAATCTCCTGCTCCCGTTCGCTCCGACATTCAAGCAATCATCAACCGGCCCGCATACCAAGTCGGGCAAGGTCCTCCCACTCTTCAAAGTCGATTTCCTCAGTGGTGCTTGAGAGGGGTTCGATTTGATCTCGACTTGGTTCCTCTCGACAAACCGGCTATGCTGCGAAATCTTGATACTGTCAGGACCGATATTGAAAGAATGTCGAACTGGCAAAAACTTGTCGATGAACTTCAGTGGGTTAACCGAGCCAATCTCGAGGCCATGCTCACAATGGAGAACGATAAGGCTGAGTGGCAGAAGACTCTCGAATAGCATGACGCCGAAATGAGAAGTATTGCTTCCTATAATGAAAAGCTGGAAGCGGAAGTAGAAAAGCTTAAGGAAGAATTAGCTACTTCATCTACTTTCCATTCTCAAAAGGAGAGCATGCTTCAGCAACAAGTACGAGATGCGCATGCCAGTCAAAGGGCAGTCGAAGATAAGCTTACACACCAAGAGAAGGTCATAGAAGAATATCGTGCTGAAACTTTACAGCTGCGAGAACAGGCCGGTTCTCAAAGCTTGGAGATAGAGATGCTAAAAGCTCGACTTGCTATAGCCGAAACGGAGCGTGATGAGGCTGTTGTTGGTAAACTCGCGGCCGAAGAGGCCCATCAAGCAACCAAAGCTGATATTAGCTCCACATTATTTGATTTCTATCTGCATAGCATTTTGGGGCGTGGCAGTCTTGCCTTTCTAGGCCCTAAATACGAAATTACATTAGCTGAAGTCTGGGAGGCAGCACTTGATATGCTAGGTGGTAAAGGTGCTGGCTACGCTGAGACAGCTCTTGAAGAGCATTATCTCGATGATGATGCCCGCGCCGCTCTTGCCAAGGGAAAAGAGCAACTCGCCAAGGTACGGGCCGGAATGGCGGAAGGGGAACGTTCTGAGAAAGAAATACCGCCTACCTCTTCTGAACGCCCTTTAGTTTCTCCCGAAGTGGACATTACAGGCTCTAGTGCTCATTCGCCGCCTCCTCTAAGAACCGGGGTAATCACCCCTACTGATGATGAGGCTTTGGAAGATATCGGGGCTCAAAATTATGAGATTGAACTTACGAAGCAAACATCTTCAGGTAATTTTGATATTGGTCCGATTCAGGTGGATCGCTTGCTAACTCCTCAAAAGTTTGATGAGCTTCTCAATTACTTCTTGAATCTCGACGAACCCATATCTCCCTTCTCTCGGGGAGATACTAATATTTTTAATTTCTTTTCTTCTGCAGTTAAAACGCCAAGTGTTGTGCAGACTTCACTTCCTCCGGTTATCCCTCCTCCGTCTCTTCAGGTGACTCCTCCTTCTGCTTCACAACCCGGGTCACAAGAGGAACAGATTGAGGCTCTTCATGGCTTGGATGACCCTATTGCTTCGCAAGAGAAGAAGGACGAGGGACTTGAAGGAGGCGAGATCTCTCCGGAGCGGACTCCCTCTGATGACGTAGTTTTGTCCGCTCTTGTTACTCCAGGGAGTGAGTCTTCTTCGAAGAGAAGAAAGAAGCACGGAACATCGAAGAGGAGGGGGAAGAAAATCATCACTACTGAAGAGGAACCGGAAGTTGCACCGGTTGCACCTCCCTCTCCTTCTTCTCTTATGCCTATAGGTAGACCTGAAAAATTAATCATTCGGCCAGGCAAAGGGTCCAAAGGTGGCAAGAAGAAGTGAACAGTCGGACTTCGGGCTTTTTGACTCCTTTTTTGTGTAATGGTCGGATGTTGTGCAGGCACCGGCCCCTGCTTTTTTTATTTTGAAACCTGTATCTGCAATTGAATAAAATGATCCTTTATTCGCACAGACTCTTGTTTGAATTTGAGAATGCATTTATTATTCATTTTTGCACAAGTTTATTTATATGATATTGCGGTGAGCTTGTGGTATTTTGAATGCATTTATTATTCATTTTTGCACAAGTTTATTTATATGATATTGCGGTGAGCTTGTGGTATTTTGTATGTAACTATACCGTGTTGCCCCCATACCATAAGCTTGCTGCAATATTTTATACTTTGAGGGGACTCGCACTCTTATTTTCTGTAGAATGACTATTTCATTCGTGAAGAAATTTTTCATAGAGTACAACTCCTTTCATATAAGTTTTTACGCTTTGTCCTTCGAAGAAATCACTTTTTCCTTTTGCGTATGTACACATTTTGCCAAGTGAATTCTTCTATGTGGTAAAGCGGACCTCTGAATGTACTTTAACTTTCTTCCCTCTCTTTTTTTTAGAATAGGCAAATCACTCTTCCTTTGAAAGTTAAAGTATACTTCTTGATGAGGATTTTTCTTTTAAATAGAAATTTGTACCTCTGAGGAGGGATTTTTTCACGTTTCAACACTTGGAAGTTTTATTTCAATCTTGGTGAAACGTGTACCTCCAAAGAGTTGTGCCTTTGAAGAAAGCCTTTTCACGTTTCAACACTTGGAAGTTTTATTTCGATCTCGGTGAAACGTGGGCTTCTGAAGAGGTCTTTCTTTTTAATTGTGTCCCCGGGAGGGGGTTGTACCTCTGAGGAGGGATTTTTCACGTTTCAACACTTGGAAGTTTTATTTCAATCTCGGTGAAACGTGGGCTTTTGAAGAGGTCTTTCTTTTTAATTGTGTCCCCGGGAGGGGGTTGTACCTCTGAGGAGGGATTTTTCACGTTTCAACACTTGGAAGTTTTATTTCAATCTCGGTGAAACGTGTACCTCCAAAGAGTTGTGCCTTCGAAGAAAGCCTTTTCACGTTTCAACACTTGGAAGTTTTATTTCGATCTCGGTGAAACGTGGGCTTCCAGGAAGGTCTTTATTTTGTTTTGCATTTCAACTTTGGTGAAGTGTAATTCCGAAGAGTGGTTGTTACACTTCAACTCCTGGTGAAATGTGCCTCTGAAGAGGTCTTTATTTTGTTTCCATTTCAACTCTGGTGAAGTGAAATTCCGAAGAGCGGTCGTAACACTTCAACTCCTGGTGAAATGTGCCTCCGAAGAGGTCTTTTATTTTGTTTGCATTTCAACTTTGGTGAAGTGAAATTCCGAAGAGCGGTCGTAACACTTCAACTCCTGGTGAAATGTGCCTCAGAGAGGGTTTTCATCGCCTGGAAGTTACTCTCTCATGGTTGGAGGGTCATGACTCCTCCAATCTTTTTTGTTGAGTAGAGAACTTTCTTTTTTGTGGCGTATGACCCATTAGAGGTCTTTATTTTCCGAAGAGTTGTGCCTCCGAAGAGGACTTGTGCTACCGATGATGGCTTTGGTTGTTCCTCTGTCCACTTGCTTATGCCTTTTTCAATGATCCTCTGCTTTTTTTTTTTAACTTTCATTCCCTTTTATCACAAGTAACTTGTTTAATCCAAGGAAGTGTGCTTCATTGTCAGCAATTTCGTGAGAACGAGCATTAGCTTCTTAATTGGATGTTTGTTTGTTCAAACGATCTCAATTTATAAGCAAAGACCCGTTTCTGTCGAAATCATAGGCCGTTCAATTGAAGTACTTCCTATCTAGGATTTGAATTCGGGGCTTTTTTGAAATTTGGCGAGGATCACTTGGTCTTTTTATATGCAAGTTTCACTTCCATTGTCTGCAAAAATTTAAATCGACATTTCAGTAATACATTCTATGTACTTTTTATATCAAAAATAAAGCAAACATGTAATAATAATAAGGAACACAAGATTTATAGTGGTTCAGCCAGGAAATTGGGCCTACATCCACTTTATATTCTTTCATTATTTACTTGCATCAGTTTTACAATTGCCTTCAATTACAAGAATCATACATTCATAATTCTTTTTACAATATTTCAACAAAATTTTCAAGTATAGTATGAACGCAAATGGTTGCTGTTCCATGCCCTTGGAATTTGATCCCCTTCAACAGTGGTGAGTTTGAATGTGCCGTCAAGAAGCTTCTGACCTATGACATATGGTCCTTCCCAATTTGGCCCAAACACACCTGTCGCTGTCATAATTCTCTTCAGGACTAGGTCTCCAGTCTCAAAGCTGCGTTGGCGAACTTTGGAATTGAAATGTCTGGCTATCCTTTGCTGATGAGCTGCAATTCTGAGATTAGCCTCATCTCTTTTTTCATCAAGGAGATCTTGCGCTTCAAGCTGTAGCTTTTCGTTTTCTGCTTGATTGAAATGGATTCTTCTGTGTGAAGGGACCTCTATTTCTACCGGAATCATTGCCTCTGACCCGTACGCCAATGAAAACGGGGTGTGCCCAGTCGCAGTTTTGTGAGTGGTTCTGTATGCCCATAGTGCCAGTGGTAGCTTATCGACCCAACCACCTTTTGGTCTTTCAAGTTGCTTCTTGATGGTTGACTTAATAATTTTGTTCACGGCTTCCACTTGCCCGTTTGCCTGCGGATGAGCCACTGCTGAGAAGCTTTTCCGGATTTTGAATCGCTTGCAAAAATCTTGGAATTCTTCACTTTCAAACTGAGTTCCGTTGTCTGTAATTATTTTTTGAGGCACACCGTATCTGCAAATGAGGTTTTTAGTCACAAAACTTATCATCTTTTTTGAGGCGATAGTAGCCAGTGGTTCAGCTTCTGCCCACTTAGTAAAATAATCTACAGCAACAATGGCGTATTTAATTCCAGATTTGGCAGTTGGAAACGGTCCTACAAGGTCTATTCCCCTTATTGCAAACGGCCATGGACTGACCATCTGTGTGAGTTCAATGGAAGGAGCTCTAGGAATTTTGGCGAATCTTTGACATCTGTCACATTTTCGGGAATACTCTGCTGCATCTCGATTAATTTCTTGGCCAAAATATCCGTATCGGAGAATTTTCTTTGCTAATGTTTGGCCACCTAAATGATCACCACATTCTCCTCCGTGTACCTCTACTAGGATTGCTTTAGACTCTTCCCTGGATACACATCGAAGTAATGGCATTGAGAATCCCCGTCTGTATAATCGGCCATCCTGGATTATGTATCGAGAGGCTTTTCTCAGTAACTTTTGTCGTTCTTTTGAGTTCCCTGGTAAGGATCCATTGAGCAGATATTCTGTTATCGGAGCCATCCATGATTCTTGCTCCTGAGACATGCTCATGATCCAATCAATGTCCATCTCATCAATGCTAGGAGTCGACAGGACCTCCACTGGAGTTAGCCCTAGAAATTGAGCTTCACCTGTGCTAGAATACTTTGCGAGAGAATCTGCTTTCGTGTTTTCCTCTCGAGGAATGTGACTTATCATGTAATGATCGAAATCACCCAGGAGCTCCCAAGCCTTTGACAAGTAGGCGGGCAGATTCCCCCCTTTTGCTTGGAATTCCTTTTTGACTTGGCATACAATAAGCTGAGAATCACTGAATATCTGTAACGCTCGGATGTTTAATTCTTTAGCAATCCTTAAACCAGCGATAAGGGCTTCGTACTCTGCTTCGTTGTTTGTTGAAGGAAATTCCAATCTTAGTGCATAGCACAATGATCGGCCTTCTGGGGTCTCAAGTACGACTCCGGCTCCAGAACAGTAGTCGTTTTTCGCACCATCGACATATAACTTCCATTGGATTGGGGAATCGTCGATTGTTTCCTCCTCACTGTTACCCTTATATGTGAATTCTGCAATGAAATCTGCTAAAGCTTGTCCATTGATTGCTTTTCGGGGATGATAAGTGATGTCATACTGACTGAGTTCAATATTCCATTTTAGAAGACGACCCGAAGTTTCAGGGCGAAACAGGACTTGCTTTAAAGGTTGATCAGTGAGGACTCTGATAGGATGAGCTTGAAAATATTGCCTCAACTTCCTAGACGCAATTAGTAAGCAATAGGCGAGTTTTTCCAACTTAGAGTAATTCATCTCTGCCCCAGTGAGTCTTTTGCTGATATAGTAAACTGGATGTTGAATCCTTTTGTCTTCCCGTATCAGCGCTGCACTTAAAGCATGAGATGATACTGCCAAGTATATAAGAAGATCCTCGCCATCGCCAGGCCTAGAAAGTATTGGAGGCGTCTCCATATGGCGAATCAATTCATCGAAGGCTTTTTGGCATTCGGGAGTCCAATCGAAGTTTTTCTTTCCTTTCTTTAGGGCGTTAAAGAATGGGATGCATTTATCTGTGGCTTTGGAAATGAACCGACTCAAGGCGGCGACTTTTCCATTGAGACTTTGCAATTCCTTCTTTGTTCTAGGGGCTTTGACTTCTTTCAATGCAGTAATTTGAGCTGGACTGGCCTCAATGCCCCTAGCGCTCACGATGAAACCTAAAAACTTGCCGGATTCCACTCCAAACGAACATTTTAAAGGATTGAGCTTCATTCCGTATCTTCGGAGGACTGCGAACATGTCTGCTAAGTGTTCTATGTGATCCACCGCTTTCTTAGATTTTACTAACATGTCATCGACGTAGACTTCCATGGTCTTGCCCAGTTGTGGTTTGAACATAGCATTAACGAGTCTTTGGTATGTCGCCCCTGCATTCTTCAACCCGAAGGGCATAACTCTGTAGCAGTAAAAGACCAGTGTCGGTGACAAAGCTCGTGTCCTCCTGATCTGGCTCATGCATCATGATCTGGTTATATCCGGAGTAAGCATCCATAAAAGATAACAATTCGTGTCCCGTTGTTCCGTCTACCAGTTGGTCGATTCTGGGTAATGGGAAGCAGTCTTTGGGGCAGGCCTTGTTTAGATCTAAAAAATCGATGCATACTCTCCATTTTCCGTTGGCTTTCTCAACCAGCACTGGATTTGAAACCCAATTCGGATAGGTAGATTCTTTGATAAAATTATTCTCCATGAGTCGATCAACTTCTTCTTTTAATGCCGCTGACCTTTCTGGACCTTGAGTTCTCCTTTTTTGCTTCACAGGTGTAAATTTTGGATCAATATTTAGAGCATGCACTGCAACTTCTGGGGATATTCCGCACATATCGGCATGAGTCCAAGCAAAAACATCCAGATTTGCCTTTAAAAAAGATATTAAGATATTCTGAATTGACGCATTAAGTTGTGAACCCACATTCAACACTTTGTTTGGGTCCTTTGGGTCAACAGGTATTGGAATTGTTGTTTCCACCGGTACCACTCTATTTTCCCCTGCACTGACTTTTCTGGGGTCCATCTCTTTCCTTGCTCCGCTGTGCTCGCCAGTGCAGGGTCCGCCCTGTAATTGCTACAAGGCTGGTTCTTTGATGCGGACTGGGGCTGCCGCATTCTTTCCCATCTCTCTTTTTCTGGTTTCTCGTAGCTCTGTCAGATAACACTCTCGCCCAGCATTTTGATCCCCTTTTATAACTCCTACTCCATTGTCTGCAGGGAATTTAATGGTGAGGCACCACGGGGCAAGAACAGCTTTGAACGCTGCCAGAGTTGGACGACCAAGGAAAGCATTGTAAGCAGAAAATTCGTCGACAATCACAAAAGTTTGCTTGCGGACCATTTTTCTCTCTCCTTCTCCAAGTTCCACAAACAAATCAATGGTTCCTACTGGCTGTTTTGGCTCCCCAGTGAAGCCAGCAATTTTATGCGATGAAGCTCGCACATCAGCCATAGGGATCTTCATTTGGTCGAATGTTTTCTTGAAGAGGATATTGCAGGATGCGCCACAATCAATGAGAACTCTTCTGACAATAGCTGGCCCGATACCAGCCGAGATGACTAAGGGATCCAAGGTAGGAGCTTCAATACCTGCGGAATCCCTAGCTTTGAATACAATATCATCATCAAGAGTTCTTCGTTGCTTCAAGGGCGTAGCACCTTCCAAAACAAATACATCTTCCTCGGTCGGTACATACTTTAAAGCTCGGGTATACCTTTCCATCTCACCCCAGCTTCTGCCCGCTGGGTGAGGTCCTCCTGTAATGACATTGATAATGGGCCTTCCAGATTCATGTCCTGAAGCCTTCTCAATCGTCCTAGGCTGATGAGTGGGAGCCTGCTGCCCCTGACTAGATGAAGCAGGATTGTTGCTATTCTTTTTCACAAATTGCTGCAGTTTGTTTTCCCTTAGCAACTCTTCAATCAGATTTTTCAACTGTCGGCACTCGTCGGTTTCGTGACCGGGTTGATTATGGAAGCGGAAGAACTTCCCACTCTGTATAGCCTTTTTCTCGGTCCTTAGAGGAGGAGGTTTAGGAAAGTCAACAGAATCTTTAGTGGCAAGGTAGATACGCTCCGGCGTATCTGATAAAGGAGTATATTCTGATGGCTTGAAGGATCGGGGCTTCTTCAGATTACTCTGCTTCTTCCCATTATTATTTTCCCTTTTTTGCCCTACAGATTCATTCTTGCGTGGAACAACAGTGTTATCTTCGGCTTTTTCCAACACTGCCTTTACCGGTACGGGACGGCTTTCTAAGCGTATGAATTCATCTGCTTTTTTATAGAACTTTTCAAGGGAATTTGGTTCTTTCATGTTTAGCCATTTCCCAAACTCGCTTGACTTGTCAATACCCTTCATCAGATAAGTCAATATCATTCGCGGTTCTGCATTGTCCACCTCAGCTAGCGCTATATTAAAGCGGTTTAAGAAAGATCTGATAGTTTCCCCTGGATTCTGTTCCAAACTTGACAGTGACATGATATCCTTAGCTTTTGAGGCGTATAGTCTGAACTGCTCCTTGAACTTCCGGGTTAAGTCAGAAAACTGATCGATAGATCGGACTGGAAGTTTGGTGAACCAAAGCAGAGCTACACCTTCAAGATACACAGGAAAATATCGGCACTTTATTTCATCAGAGGCTCTGGCACCAGTCATGTGCCAATCATACTTGTATAAGAATTCGTTCGGATCACTCGTCCCCCTGTAAGCTGGAATGGTTGGCGGGACAAACTTCCTTGGGAATTCAGCCTTTAAGATTTTCTCGGTAAAAGGAGTTTTACTTGGGGCGAAACCCCATTCTTTCTCGTCTTCAACCCTCTGCATACTTTCTTTCATAATTTGTCGGACCATTCCAGAAAGATACTCCTCATCATGTCGAGTTCTAGATCCACCAACCTCTGGAAGTGTTCGTTCAAAGGGGCTAGCAGCTCTTTCAGGAGCATTTCTTTCTTCAGCATCACGAATGTTGCCAGCCAAATTCCTTTCATTATTTGCCGGTTGGCGGTTTGCCCCAAGCAAATCGTTCAACCTACTCAGAATTAGGGCATTCTGGGCATTCTGAACCTCAAATTGTGCATTTTGGGCATTGATTTGTTGGTTCAGCCCTAAAATTGCAGCATCCAGCTCTGCCTTTGTAACTCCGACAGCTGGAGTGGCTTGATTCGATATAGGGAAAGCGGAGGTTCCCTCTTGAATATTCCCAGATCTGACAGATCTACTCTTCCTTCCAGGAGCCATAATCTCGGATAGACTTCTGGTTTTCAAGGAAATTCTCTCTACAAACCTCTGTGAAGCAATGATGATAACTCTCCTGAGTTCAATTCTCAGTGAAAGCACCAAAAATGTTAATGCTAAAATTTGAACGCTAACACCCCGGTGTATGAGTTATAGTTGTGAAAGCACCACCCGATAACTCGGGAACAGATTACAAGCAGATAATAGCAGAAAAGCAGTAAACAGCAACAATTTTATAGTGGTTCGGCTTAAGGGTATAGCCTACGTCCACTTTAAGTACTTTTATTGATGATCTCGTTACAAGCTGATACAATTCTTTCCAAATACAATACACTTTGGATTACAAGTCACTTAGAACAGGTAGCCTAAACTTCAATGGAGATTAGAGTCTTCAAATCCATGTTGGATGTGTGTGATCTTTTCTCGAAGTTGTTTGTAGCGTTCTTCGTGTCTTGAAAGCTTTAAGTGTTGGATTGGTTTGGAATGCAGCAGAGTAACGGTGCTTGAGGAGAATGAGCCAAAAGTCCCTTGAATGTTGGAGGTGGCCATGTATTTATAGGCAAATTTCTGGGCTAGAATTGCTTAAGTCATGAGTCGTGACCGACTCAGGATGAGTCGTAAGTCGTGACTGACTTAAATATCACGAGTCAATAGGCAGCAACATAAGGGAAGCGGCATTGAGTTTTCTCCTTGTTGCTTAGGTCGTTAGCGACTTATAATAGGTCATTAGACATCTTAAGTCACTTAAGTCGTTTGAAAACTTAGGTCAGTCTGCCATATGATTTGTTAACTCCATGAGTCGTTAACCTGTTGAGTCGGCCGTTACTTTTAAGTCGCTAAGGCTATAACCCGGTGAGTCGCTGTCCCTCCTGAGTCGCTGAGTCGTAACCCTTCAAGATCGTTGAGTCGTAACCCTTCTAGGTCGTTGAGTCGTAACCCTTCAAGGCCGTTGAGTCGGTAACTCCTTAAGGACGTTGAGTCGGACCATTCTCTTAAGCTGCTAAGGTTACTAAGTCGTTTGCCTGTTGAGTCGTAACTAGATAGGTCGTTGAGTCGTAACCCTTCAAGGCCGTTGAGTCGGTAACTCCTTAAGGACGTTGAGTCGGACCATTCTCTTAAGCTGTTAAGGTTACTAAGTCGTTTGCCTGTTGAGTCGTAACTAGATAGGTCGTTGAGTCATAACCCTTCAAGGCCGTTGAGTCGGTAACTCCTTAAGTCGTGGCTCACCCCAGGCCTTAACTCGTTGATTTCTTTGACTCGTGAGCTGGAACGGGGTTAACACTGTATTTCACGTATTAAATTATCGATTTAATTATCCAATTAAATCCAATTATTCAAAATAAAATTTATTCGACTTATAAATTCACTTATTAATATTTAAAATCAATTAAATATTCAAATTTTAATTAATAAAAATTCTGGGTCGTTACATATTTCCCCCCTTAAAAGAATTTCGTCCTCGAAATTACCAAGTAAGAAAAGTTACATAATCTATCAACTTTCCCAAATCCATAGTCAAACTTCTTATAATAACTTTACTAATTTTTCAAATCATACTTAGTTATCTTTCCAAAAACAACTACTATTGTTTAACTTTCAATTCCAAATCAAAGTTATAGTTTTCAAAACTTTCCAATTTTTGTCAAATTTTTTTCTAACGCCTTAAATTTTCGGAAAAATTCGCCAGTCTCCTTTGCGCGGCTCGATCCGAAAAAAAAATTGACAGTATATATATCAAAAATATACATCTCATCAAGTGATGAGGCATCCCGCAGGGGAAAAAGTGTAAAAGTACGATATGTAATCCGAGATATGTACCTTATATTTTATTAGCAAGCATTTACGGCTAATATAGCGCGAAAGCGAGCTCCAAATGCAAAGCAAATGCGATCCGCACCTACTAAACACTCAACAAACAAATGAGAAACTTGTATATAGACAATAGTATCGATATACAACATATAGCAACATAATAACTATATATGCCAACATAGCAAATGTAGCAAAAGCAATATATTCAACCATCAACCAACTAGCATCCAACTAATGTCCATAACCAATAAATATCCATTCATATTCTCATTAATATTTAATGAAATAGGTTTTCAATTTAATCACATTTGATTCATTAATAGTGGATGTTCTTACTAACATTCATTTTCAATTAGTTTATATTCACTAATCCATATTCAAGTTGGTTCACTCCCAAATCAAATTCACTTCTATTTAAGATTCACTTAAGTTCCAATTGGATTTTAATTACTTTAGCTTTCAATTTCATTAATACTTAATGAATTATATACAATCAACTAACAACCATATAACAACCAATGTATATTAATTACAACCAAATTCCTTTGCTTATATTCATTCAATTTGGTTTAACACCTTCACTTTCAATTGGTTTAATTAAATTGATTTTCATTCAATTTTTCAACTTCCAATAACATTAGATTTTAATGAATTAACACCTACATTCATTATTTCATATCAACTTAATTTACATTCATTTGATTTACATTCAATCCACTAATTCAATTCAATTGCTAATTCATTTAACCATTTCAAGTTGAATTTCGTTTACATAACTTAAGTTTATATTTATCACTTAAATTTATTATTTACTTTGATACCAAAATCAACTTCATTCAACATCACTTAAGTTATACTTCCATTTTACAAACATCACTAGATTCCAATTCTAAAGTAAAATTTCCATTTAACTTTAAATTCATTTTTATTACAACCCGTATTCATAAATATATTCATATAGTTTCACTTATTATATATATATAAGTTTATTTCAAAATTATAAATCACTTTAATTATGATTCAATTCTTATAATTCTTTTTACTTATACAATTATTCTTTTATTCAGATTATTCAAACAACTAAACAACCAACTTATATACACATTAACAATTCTGAAAAATTATTCCTTTATGTATAAAATATAATCAAGGTAAAATTATTTCTTTTACCCAATTTTAAAACAATACTGTGTCGATTTATCTTGTTTAAGAGTTTAGAAACCCCTATCTACGATAGTTAGCTAGACTACATCGACCGGAATATATAAACAATCAACCGATAAGTCAACACAATACAAAACAATTTTATATTCACTAACAAATACGCTCTCATAGCTATTATTAAACTCAACTCATTCTAGAGTACTACTGACTCTATCTCTAATGAGTTATACCCAACAGAGCCATGGTTGTCGCTTAACCATATGCTCTGATACCAAATGTGACGGGTGGCGATTTTTTTCGTCCACGAACACCGACATCAATACGTCCACTCTATCAACTGTCGAGCAATCGAAGGCCGGAAAACCGTACCACTATGGTTTAAGAAGAAGAAACGAAAAAGAAAAAAACGTAGAAGAAGAGATAAGAAGATAGAAAATAGAACAGAACAGAAAACAACAGAACAACATCAGAATCTCACAATCGCAGCGGAACAACATATAATAGATAAATGAATAATCTTTAAACAAAGAACTATATCAGTTATTACATTACATTACATTTCATTACATCAGAATGTACAACAACAAACAACATCAAACAGCGGAAAAGAAATACTATATACTAGTAATACGCCATACCATCCATCTTGCCTCCAGCAACTCCTGAATTCCAGAATATCCTGATAAACCTTAACTCTTGACTGCCCGTGTGGAAATTGGTGGGCACCCAGAGTTTAGGAAGGAAAACAATGAACTCCGAGTCAGTCATGTGACTGGTGTGAGAACTCAAAACAGTTTATTTATCTTTAAAATCAAAATAGAGGAATATTTTTAAAGTCAATTCGCAATGCTTTTAAAAATGAGACTACCATAAGGCCTCCCCCACACACACATGCAAACGCAGAATCGGAGGAGATTTCTCCTTATGATAGTCAAAGATGCTTGATAAGCATTAAAAAGAACATTTGATATTATTACTAGTGCATAGTGTAGGGAAAAATCATTTCGAAAATAAAGATATAAATCTTAGCCAGCATAGACATTTCGCACTTATGCCTACTATAGCTACCATGTTCAATAGCAGGTTACCGCCACATTCCATGGCAGGTTATACAACTAAAACCGTACAATATCGTATTGTTTCTTTGGATTTCCAACTAATGGTCAGGCCAAGGAACTTCCCATTGCCACATGAGAACGCCTCTGGAAGGACGTCCCCGAGAACCAAACCGGATCTCTGCCAACACAAGGCCGGGTTACCCCTAACTGGGCAACTACTGACACGAGTATGCCATCCCCCGGTCGTTTGGGACCTTTAACCGAGCGCTCGTAATCAACATCACACAATCATAAATAAAGTGTTTCAACATGAGTAAGTATCTGGGCTCCATACCATGATACCAACCTTTTCCAGAAGGAAATGCACATACCCTAAAGGGAGGTACCCCTCATAACCTTGCTGCATCTTTCCTGTTTTGACCATTCCGGGGTGTGAGGCTCGACGAAGTCTCGTCCACAAAGCCACGCTTTATACAAAAGCTGTGCTTTGGGTCAACAAATGATCATAGAAATGATCACAAAGATAAACGACCAAACAAATGATCATATCACAAATGATCAAACAATGATCATTTCACAGCAACACTCAGCATGTCACATTACCAAATTGGGAATATATCGCTGATAACC
Organism: Allium cepa; assembly: GCA_030765085.1. Classification (NCBI taxonomy): domain Eukaryota; kingdom Viridiplantae; phylum Streptophyta; class Magnoliopsida; order Asparagales; family Amaryllidaceae; genus Allium; species Allium cepa. Next base: position 365,076,270 of record CM060942.1, read on the forward strand.
ATCAACTACATAACCTCTGAGCTCGTACGTCTCAGAGAAGGGTGTTAAGCTAAAAGAATAAATTCTCCGCCACCAACAGAAATATATTTGAAAGAAATCAGCTTTATATCTCAATTTGTAATGTCAGACATACTATCCATACAAGTCTGTTCCGGGATCGAACAGAACCGAAGGCACTTACAAAGAAGTCCTTGCAATCCGGATATTCACTAATCACGACCGGACTTCCCATCATATATGGAGTCTCTATACCGGGGACCAGTCGATGCAAAGGCATTCGACGAGTTGTCCTTTCGCTTTCAAAATATCTGGTCTTCAACACCGGTCATCAATGCTATCCATTACGTCGTATCACTATTCGGAATGGGTAATCCGAATAATGAGCGTAATAATTTAAAAATAAATGTGGCATTCATATTCAGAAAATCACAACAAATACCCATTCAAAGGTAAATATTGATAGTCGGTTATTGAACTATCAATGGATATGCACAACATCACTAGATTCCAAATAATTTTCCAAATTATTTATTTTCCCAAATTATATCTTTACAAGATAAATAATTTTCACACTTCAAAAATAAATCATTATTTATTTTTAAACAAATTCCCCTTTTCTTTTACAAATTCCATAGTGAATTTATATTCCAAAATATCTATGAATATACGATTTCAATTATTCATTTTCAATTTATCTTCAAAAAGATAAATTCTCAAAACGTTTCATTTTGCATTGGAAAACATTTCCATACTTATTTAATAAGTAATTCACAAATCATTTTATTTTCAACACTTGGAAAATATTCAATATACTTAAATCGAAATTAAGTATATATTTCATCCTTTAAGGAATCATTCTCTTAAACATATTTATTTGGGCCAAAACGAATGTTGCGTAAAACATCGTTAAGACAACCCAAAATCACTAGTATAGGGATTCGAAATTAAAATAGATATATAAATCCCAATACTATACAAAGCATTTCCTTTCGGAAATCATTTACTATAACAACAGTGTTATAGTCCACGATTTCCTTCTATTTCTCGAAAACGTCTATTTCAACAATGAATGTTGAAATCTATGGTTTCGAATCTTAACACACTTTAAAACATCATTAGATCGTTTTAATTCTATTTAAAAAATCACATCCAAAACATTTTCTTTAACATATTATTCACTATTCAAAAACGTGAATATACTTTGTTGACCAATTTCATCATTTCTATACATTTTATTTCAAAGGATTATTCACAGTCTAAAACGTGAATATAACTCCATTAATAGGTTTCAACAATTTACTTATCAAAATAAGTCGTTTGCGAATTTATAAAACAATGTTTATAAATTCTATTTCTATTTATTTTGTAACAACTTCCTTTTATAAATCTCCTTTATTAACCTATTTCCAATTATAACTCAACTATATAACAGAAGTTCTCATTATAAGTTAAATACTTAGAATTTATTTGTTTGCAAAATCGTTCCTTTAAACTTCATAATTATAAATCTTATAACTTATAAGATTCAATTATTTACTCAAATCTATTCCTTTAAATAACCTTATAAATTTTTATAAACCTACTGCTTATAAAATTCCATTTATAACTTCACCGTTTATTATTCTATAAATTTCATTCATTTATGAAATTCATTTACAATTCATTCTAACACTTATAAAAACTCGTTTTATAATTCAAATATTTTAATTTATAAATATCAATTTATAAATCTCTTATATAAATCAATTTATACTATTATTTAAAACGTCATTAAACTCCTTTATAATTTCATCATTTTGATTTATAAAATAATCAAATTTCATAAATCCTATATTTTCAACTTTTTATAATAAATTCAACAATCCCAATTTAAATTATTTTATAAAATCATTTACCTCTTATTTTCAAAAATCAACTTTTAACTATTTTTCTCAAAAACCATAATTTTTATAACATTAAATTTATACGTTTATTTATTTAAAATGAATCGATTCCAAAAATATTTTATAAACATATACTTTCAAAAATCACTTTAAAATCCTTTTAAAATTCCAAAATTTGGCCCAATGATGCTACACACCAAATAGTCAATCACGACAACAACGACATCATATATCGATATGATAATCCATCAAATATCAAAATACCTGAAATCAAATAAATACTATTGAGGAATCCCGTTGGATCCCTCCAACCTGTTTTCCTGCATCCAAAGATGTTAGCACAATACCAATTCCGTTCCAGTACGAAATTATCGCGGTATATGGGATTTAAAATATTATCCGCTTAATAAACGCCGCAATAGGGTCTCATCCGCTATATACTGCGGGAAATCAATTCCAAGTACATAAATAATACCAATTTCACTGTTTATGAAATATTCGCGGTATATGTTTTTAATAAATAACATCCGCTTACTAATGGCGCATAATGTCTATTTTAACAATCAATAGATAACTATCATCATTCAAATATACATTCAAAATTTTTAAATATAACTATTTAAAATTAAAATCGAAACTGATTCGATTGAGTGAGAAGTTCTCACCTTGATTTCAATTTCGTTTTAGTGATTTATTTCGAATAAAATTAAACGCGCGTTTAATTTTACCCGAAATTCTCACTAATTCCAAACGACTCCAATCCAATTCCATCGCGTAGTGCTCGTCCATACGATTCCAACGCAACTAGTTTCGCGCGTTTTCGACCTCGTATGAAAAAGATATGAATTTTACAAGTTTACACGATTTTAAACTATATAAATTTACAATTTATTTTATAATTTTCAACCTAACTTCTTTCTGGCCGTTGGAGGCGACCTCCCCCCCTCAGGCCGCGCACCCCTTCTCCCTCATCTTCACGTTTGCGTATAGGAACAAAATGCAAGAGAACCCATAAATGTAAATCTAGGGTTAAATTATGCAACTCCCTCGCTCGATTATAATTCGATCAGGCACTTCCATTTTGAAGAGCATCTCTCCCCCTACCTTCGGCTTAAACCATGTTGAACTCGGCCACCTGTAGCACCTCGATGTGCGTGCGCAACCCTAGGCCGTCGACCCCCCTAACTTCCCCTCTGACGCTCCGTTTTCGATCATCTCCGTATGAAAATGAAGCTCTTGCTTAGCTCTTCGACTTTTGTGACGACCCGGAATTTTTAAGCCTTTTAAATCGGAATATTTAATCAATTTTAAATATTCAATAGTATAATTTTAACTTGAATAACGAGTATCACAACTTATTTGATAATTGAATTATTAAATTAAATAATTTGAAGTTGGATAAAATACTGAATCTGAAATTCTAAGATTGTTAAAAAGCAATTTGAAGGCTTATAAAATTCATATTGATAACATTGAAGGTAATAGAAGTTGTAAAATTGAAATTAACAGTGATTTATTCAGTTTTAAAATTATATAGTTTAAATTGAATTCAAAAATAGCCTTCCGAGACACAGTCTCGGAATTCGACGAAACCAGTTCCATTGAGTCCGTAATATTGAATTATTATCGGATTTCAAATTTGGTATTTATCGGAGTTATTGTGTGAGCGTACAATATATAAACGCACTGATAATTTAATTGATAATAAGCTAATGAAATTTAATTTAATCGATTGAGCTTCTCATGTACGCCATTCTTTATCCATTACTCTTCACGCTATTTTTTTTCGTTTCTTTTTTTTTTGAGAAATGGGGCCAAGCGTATTAGAGAAGGAATGATCCTGTCCTCAGTTTAATCACGTCTCCTCTAATTATAATAAGAATATAGAACCGAGCCCCCTCTTCTCAAAACTAAAAAAAAAAATTAATTAAAATTAGTCAATGCCTCATTCTTCAGTTCGAAACTCAAATAGGAGCCGAAACTTCCTCAAATTGAATCGAATAAATTTTGTTACAAATCCTAGGACCGTGCTTTTTCTTAGTTGTGATTCGAGAGTATGCGACGTCGTCGCAAGCAAGCGAACTTGGCTCGAATTCGTAGCAGTTCGTGGGTCGATGGTTGCAAAGTTTTGGGATTCGAGCAAGCTAGTAGATGCGACATCGTGTACTGGTGATCGACTTTCAGGGCAGCAACTAGGGTTTCGCTCAGAGCTTGATTTTGGGGTTAGAAGTATTGCGAGTTTGGATGTAAGTTCAGAGCGTTGAGGTGCGGCTCCATGCTAAGATTGGGAATACTCGATAGTGATTTAAGGAGAAGGGAAGGCCGTGGTTATCGCGAGGCGCGTGAAAGACGCTAGGGTCGTGACAGTACTGGCGCGGCAGTGAGGAGGAGCTCATCGTGTTTTTCTGTTCGTGTGAGGTAATCTGGATTTTTGGAATTTAAATTCACCTATTACTCTAGTACAGTTTAGTTTCTTTGGAAAAAAAAATTATAAAGAGAAATACGTATAAAGGTAAATTATCTATATATATATATATATATATATATATTTACATGTATTGGTTAGTTTTAACAATTATATATTAGGAAGGTTAATTTATTAAATAAGTATATTTAATTATTTCAGCCCCAAAATGTTTAGTAAACGGAAATTAATTTAAAATTTTAACTATTAGTTTAAAGGAACATTAGTTGTTTTAAATCAAATGAATAAATAATAATAATTGTTCGATTAATTTAAGTATTAATAAAGCATATAATATGATTATGCAAGGTCAAAAGTCGTGAAGGAAACAAGCGTTTGAAGTGGATTGCAAATTAAATGCAAAGGTGAGTTAATCTCACTCAGTTAATTTAAAATTTAAAATTAAAATGATTAAATTTATGTAAATGTTTTGAATGGTTGAATTGATTGGTGTGCGGTATAGTATAGCACAGATTTGAAATTGATGTTACTGTACTAACATCTGTGGATGCAGGGAAACAGGTTGGAGGGATCCAACTGGATTCCTCAAATTTATTTAGATCATTTAATATTCTGTGTTATGAATATTTGATATCCTGAGATGATGTTATTGATAATGAAAATATTGGATGGTATTGGTTGAATTAAATATCTCAATGAGTTATCAGAATCTATAGAATTGGATTTGTGAAACGGAATCAAAGAATAAAATTTTAAGTAAAATAAATTCTCGAGGATTTGAATAAAGTTAATAATGAATTGAGAATTAAAATAAAGTAAAAGCAATTTCAAAATTTTATTAAATATGGAAAAAGAGGGAATTTTGTATTAACAGGGGAATAAATTTTAAACTAAAGTGATACTAGTTTAAGGATTAAAGAAGTCATTTTTAAATTAAGGGTTAAATTTAATCAAAGGAAAAAGGGATTTTGGAATTTTGAAATTAGTATTTTGATAAGGTTTTAACTCATAATAAGTAAGTAAAAATCTTAAAGTTAATGGAATTTAAATAAATAAAGTAAGTGAAAGAATTTATTTCAACGTGAAGTAAATTAGAAGTTAATTGTAAATTCTATTTAAGTGTCTGAAATTGAAATTAAAGAAAAGTGAGATTTTGAACTTTATAATCTGGGTTTATAAAAGTGAAATGGGTTTGGAAGTATAAATTTTAGGTGTGAATTTATTAAAGAAACGATAAATTTGTTTAAAAATAAATGGAGATTTATTTTTTAGGAATGTGGAAGAGAAGGGTATTTCTCGGGATAGCCAAGTATAGTGTCCAAAGAAATTTTAAATAGAAGTGAAAGTTTTTTACAATGGTTTTAAAATGCATGTTTAGGAAATTTATTATCTCTAATGTTTAACTTTTAAGGCAAGTGTTTTAAAATCTATTAATGTAGCAATGATATAAAGGTGACTTGGTATTATGTTTCAAAAGAAAAATTAATTTACATTTTATAAAGTGGTTTTATTTAAAATATTCTTAAAGCATATATATTTTAATAAAGTATTAAGGTAGTTTTGAGTTTAAAGTTATAAGTATGTTTTATAATAAAGTGCTTTTAAAATTTATTTTAAAATCTAAAAGTATTTTGGTCTTGGTGTCCCAAAGGAAATAAATTTCAGGGTAATGTATACCGTGAGCGGAAACTGGGTCGGAACTGTTTAAAAAGGATTGGAAATAGAATTATATCTTGTGAAGATATTTTTAGAGATGAATAAAAAATTTGAGAAATTATTTATTGGTTGATGGTTGTTTTGTGAATATAATTGATAGTTAAATAACCGACTATCAATATTGGACAATGCGTTGATCGTTTCGAAGAGACCGGGATCGAGATTTAATTCTCGAAAACCACTTCGATCCGGTTTGTACGTTTCGTGAAAATGATTTTGGATTCGAAGATGGAGTAGTGAAGTGCAAGGGCTAATCGCTACTAATCCTGAGGATATTTCCAAAATGGATGTAGTAGGAATAGTGCCTTCGGTTCCGTTCGAACCCGGGACGGACTTGTATGGATGAATGCTTGCGAAACATCGTCAGGTGGACGATGGGCATTCTAAGGAATATGTTCTATAAAGGTAACGCTTAGCCTCAAGCCTCATCAAATGGGAATGGCTGAAAATCAGGGGATATGCAGCAAGGCTTCGTGGGTAGCCCCCACTGGAGGGTGAGGTCATCCCTGTCTAGATGTCCCTTTATTTCGGCTGTGTGGGCGGTTGCTGATCCCAACCGCGGGGTGATCTTGCTCGGGACTGTCCAGTAAGGGATGGTTCCGGTCTTGTGTTGCAGGGGAGTTAGGGTGGCTCCTCGGTACGCTGATCTAGACCAGGTACTGTGACAGGTGGTACCCCAGTGCCTAGCCATTAGTTGGAATCCATTTTCCCTACGAGCCCGTACGGTTTTGATTGTGCCCAACTATTGCTGAAACGTGAGATGCAAGCATTTCAGCTAGATTCTATTTACTTTCTATAGACACTATTATAATATCAGAGGATTTCTATAAAAAATGTTTTAGCTATCGTAAGGTAAAAACCCGACATGTTTATTTGTGGCGTGGTCTTACGAGATGCTTTTGTTTTCAAAGAATTTTGAAACTTTAATAATCAATTGGGTGTGATTTTCTCACGCTGGTATCCCAGACTGACTCGGGTGTTATTTAACTGTAATGCTCGGGTCAGACCGAGTATTATAGGATACAGGAAATGCTGTGGAGCTCGGGAGACGAGCTGGATGACGACACGTACTCTCGTACTTGTTTATATATATATTCCGCTGTATTGAGTTGCTATGTATTCATTTGTATGATATTGATGTGAGCTGTGATTGATGTACTCTGATGATGTAATATATAAACAGATATATTTGATTTTGAGTAAAGATCATTTATCATCTATTATATTTTATTCCGCTGCGATGGTTAGATTCTGATGTTGATTTTGTTTTCTCTTCTTCTACCTCTTCTTCTTAAACCCTAATGTTTCGTATTTCTGTGCAACTTGAGTTGATTGTTGTAGAATAGGATTGACTCAAGGGGTACGGATTTGCGGGTTGTTACACTTGGTATCAGAGCTTAGGTTGGCGATAACCTTGGCTCTGGTGGGAATTACTCATTTAAAATAGAGTCTGTAGTACTCTATAATGAGTTTGAGCGTATAAATAAATATGAGCGCGTATTTGTTAGTGAATATAAATTGTTTTAATATTGTGTTGATTGGTTTATTGAGTGGCATATGAACCTTCGTCGGCACAGTCTGGACAACTGTATCGAAAGGGTTTCTAAACACTTGAATAGAACAATCGACACGGTATTATTTTAAATGTGGGTGAATGAAATAATTTTACCCAAAATGTATTTTGATATAAATAAAAGTTTTGTAAATTATTTTAACTAATATATGGTTGTTTGGATGTTTGGATGAATAATATTTAAGTATTATCATTGTTAAGTGAAAATTTAACTAGAACTTGTAAATATAACCAAAGTTTAAGGGAATAAATTCATTATTATAAAATAAAATTTATAAATATGAATTATAGATGTAAATTATAAGTTGAAATATAATACATGAAAATTTGTATGAGCATAAGCTGTGCAAATGAATTTTAGTAAAGATTTATTCAAGCAGGATTGGAAAATTTAAAAACCTTGGAGATTTGGAAGTATTTTGAAGATAAATTGTAGCATTGTTGTTTTTGGGATATTTCTGAAAGGACATTGTTTTAAAGGGATTTTGAAGGTGATATGGCATTGAAATCACTTGGATTATTGGAAACTAATTCTGATGAAGACGGCCGCATCATCAGTATTCGTTTCCGAATTTCTAAGTGAAGAAATGCTACCAAATTGATTTTGTTTAGTACAGCAAGTTGTTTTTGAAATTCCAAAGGAAATTTGTTGGGAATAAAACCAGGTTTGGTTTAATTTTTGAGAAGTGTGATTTTGAAATGTTGGAGATTTCAAAATAATTTGAAATCAAAAGCCGGGTGTACAAAATTCTGATGAGATATGTTGTAAGCTTATAAATTGAGATGATTTTTAAATCAGAAATGGAATATAAGCTTTGAAGGTTGGAATTTAAATTTAAAGAGAAAAGATGAAAATGAAATTAACTTGGATTTGGAAATAAAAATTTGACTGGATTGAAATTAATTGAATAAGCTAAAATAATATCCAGTTGTATTCGAATTAAGTTGAAATCGAATTGAGTTAAATAAATCCGAGTAAAAGTAAAATTGAATTGGAATAAGAATTCAATTTAATTAATGAATGGAATTAAATTCTTACCTGGATAACTGGAAAATAAGTTGGATAAGAAATAAATTGGGTAAGAGTTAGATTGAGTTAAATAAATCAGAATAGCATATAGAAGAATAAAAAAATGCATGGAATAAAATAGGCTTGAGTTAAAAATAAAAGATGAATATATTCAAGCTTATGATGAAATAGAATTGTATAAAACGATAAGTTGTGACTTATTAAATTGAAAATGGGATACAAAGCCCAAATTTAATATTTTGATGAATTAAAAAATAAATAAAAATCCAAACTTGAATTATAAAACATATTGAACTTAAGAAGAACAAATGAAGTGATATTTGGAAATAAAATCAGGTATTGTGCTATAAAAAGGAGAGAACTAATTTGTTTATAAATTAGTTAATGAAATTGAATTGTGAGTTGATGATGAGGTTTGGAAATAAAAACTCAAATTATAATTAAATTTGACTTACATTGTCGATGAAGAAAATATAATTAAACGTGGCCTTGAAATTAATTAATTGATTTGTGAATGAAATTGCAATGTAAGATAATAAAAATTGGATGGTAATTTAAAAGTGAATGGCAATTTGAAAGTGAATAGTGGATTCAAAACTTGAGATATAAATTTAAAATTTAACTTGAAGTGTTAATAAATTAAAGATAATTGAAGTATATAGGATAAAAATGTAAATGGATTAAAATAGCAATGATTTGAGTGTGGAAATAAAATCCATGAGTGAAGATAATTTGGAAATAGCCAGGTAATAAATTAAAGGAGTTGAATCTGGAAAGTTAAAGTTTATAATAACCAATCAAATGAAATTTGCAGATTTGAAATGAGATTGGATTAAAATAGAATCAAGATAAATTGAAAGAGAATTTTGTTTGCAAAATCAGAATGAGCTTAAGTGTAAAATTTGAATAAATTAAAAGTAAGTTGACTTAAGCTGAATAGATGGAAGAGAGTTGAATTTATTTCAACTTAAACAAAGTTTAATAATATTGGATTGATTTTAAATCAAGTGAAAATAAATTTTTAATCAAAATAAAATTCGATGAGTTATAAATAATATTAATGGAATGGAATTCCAGAATAAATAATTGTAAACCATTTAAATTTATTAAGGAATTGAAATAATTTGAGACTATAAGGAAATAGAATGTTTCGAGTTTATTAGAATGGTTTAAGTAAATGTGGATAAATTAATTATATTGAATAAATAAATGGATAGAGTACATAAGTATCAGATGAAATGTGATTTAAATAAGATAAGAAATGATTATTGAATGAGATAGCTTGGATTGTTTTCGAGCTAAATAAAATAGTTCGGAATAAACAAATTTGGAATGAAAAGTAAATTAATGGATTGTAAATGAAATTTAAATAAAGTGAGTCGAGCTAAATAAACGCTTGTAAATGAATTAAAATAAAGGGAAATTTAAATTGGTAATGAAGACGAACCAAAGATGTTAATAGTTTTGCAATGAAGGATGGTTAATAGAAGGAAATGTAAGTGGATGTGTTCAAATCTGAAATGAAATGGAACTGAGAATATATGGATTGTGAATAAATCCGAAATGGAATAGAATTAAGTGTAAGTTGAGTGGAGTCAATTTAAATTGATTATAAAACTCAAGTGCTTAATTATTCACATAAATCTCGTCAAATTGCAGGGAATAAATTGTCGTTTTGATGTAAATGGAAGTAATTAAAATTCTATGAGTTGGTGGAAGTAAAATAAATTGATTTTGAAAGCAATTGAATTAAATATGAGTTCAATTTGCTTAAGAATAAATTAAAAGTAAGCAATTGAATTCTAAACCATTCAAATCGTTGGAATTGTATACGAATGAATCGAAAACCATCTGAACTGAGTGAAAATGGTTATAAATAAATTGGAACAGTTAAATTAGCATGGGACCTATATAAATTGCTTACAGAAAAATGTTTGGTATTTGTTTCTTTTAGAATTCATATGTTTTAACTATTACAAGTAAGTGAAATGTGTTAAACTTCTTATATTTGATACTTACATGTTTAAATTGAGTAAGTACAGGTACCTGGAAGCCGTGTGGCTGGATTTGGTTGTGCTATTTGCTAAAAATAATAAGCCGCGTGCTTAAAATGCTAAATAAGGTACGCCTACGCAATTAAAATAGGAAATATGAACTGTTTTTGGTTTTTCCGACCGTGTGGGTCGATGTATATATATTTATCTCTTTTGTCAAATTGCAAAAGCTCCTCCGTACAAAGGAGACTCTGCCAAAAAATTTCAGAAATTTTGGGAGTTAGAAATATTTTGAAAATTTTTGGAAAATTTATTAGCGACAAAACAATTTCAAACTAAGAATTGAAATAAGTTGGTAAATGGAGCTAATTAAAGTAATGACGTGAATTAGTTATAAATGAAAAATAAAATTTAAAGTTTAGAGTTGAAAATAAATTGAATTCGTATGGAAATGAAAGAATCAATGTGAATAAAAATAGATATAAACCGAAGTGGTAAGACGGAAATAAATAAAGAAAACATATAAAATTTCTTATCTTAACTTGAGTAAGAAATGATCAAATTCTTAATTGGAAATTGAATATTACATATACATTCTAAGTTGATGTTTGGATTAATAAATATTGACATTGGTAAGGAAGTTGATATGATGATTTGAGAATATTGTGATTGGATATTAGTGCTAAGCAGGATATGCAGGTAATATAAAGGGAAAAGAGAATTGGATTGATTTCAAAGGATATAAATTTGAAATGCTCGACAAAAGGTATGTATTCAATTTTGGTATGAAATTTGATTGGGATTTGGATTGAGCCGCTTGGCGTTTTGTTTTCTTTTTGGATTTGGAAGGCCGTAGAGCCATTTTGTAGTTGTACCAAGCTAGCCGCGCAAAGGAGACGCTGGCGAAATTTTTCGAAAATTTAGGGAGTTAGAAAAATTTTGCGAAAATTTTGATAATTCAAAATTGGTTTGAAGATTAAAACTTGGATGGTTGGGCAAATAGGATTGTATGCAAACTAGGGAAGGTTTGGAAAGTTAATAAGAATGATAATGAGTCTGTTATAAATAGGTAGTTGGTAAGATGTTGTATTGTTAAAAACTGTTTGATTTTAGGGGAATAATAAACAGGTATTGGACCATTCTTCCTAACTAGTAATTTCGGGGACGAAATTCTTTTAAGGGGGGAGGAATGTGACGACCCGGAATTTTTAAGCCTTTTAAATCGGAATATTTAATCGATTTTAAATATTCAATAGTATAATTTTAACTTGAATAACGAGTATCACAACTTATTTGATAATTGAATTATTAAATTAAATAATTTGAAGTTGGATAAAATACTGAATCTGAAATTCTAAGATTGTTAAAAAGCAATTTGAAGGCTTATAAAATTCATATTGATAACATTGAAGGTAATAGAAGTTGTAAAATTGAAATTAACAGTGATTTATTCAGTTTTAAAATTATATAGTTTAAATTGAATTCAAAAATAGCCTTCCGAGACACAGTCTCGGAATTCGACGAAACCAGTTCCATTGAGTCCGTAATATTGAATTATTATCGGATTTCAAATTTGGTATTTATCGGAGTTATTGTGTGAGCGTACAATATATAAACGCACTGATAATTTAATTGATAATAAGCTAATGAAATTTAATTTAATCGATTGAGCTTCTCATGTACGCCATTCTTTATCCATTACTCTTCACGCTATTTTTTTTTCGTTTCTTTTTTTTTGAGAAATGGGGCCAAGCGTATTAGAGAAGGAACGATCCTGTCCTCAGTTTAATCACGTCTCCTCTAATTATAATAAGAATATAGAACCGAGCCCCCTCTTCTCAAAACTAAAAAAAAAATTAATTAAAATTAGTCAATGCCTCATTCTTCAGTTCGAAACTCAAATAGGAGCCGAAACTTCCTCAAATTGAATCGAATAAATTTTGTTACAAATCCTAGGACCGTGCTTTTTCTTAGTTGTGATTCGAGAGTATGCGACGTCGTCGCAAGCAAGCGAACTTGGCTCGAATTCGTAGCAGTTCGTGGGTCGATGGTTGCAAAGTTTTGGGATTCGAGCAAGCTAGTAGATGCGACATCGTGTACTGGTGATCGACTTTCAGGGCAGCAACTAGGGTTTCGCTCAGAGCTTGATTTTGGGGTTAGAAGTATTGCGAGTTTGGATGTAAGTTCAGAGCGTTGAGGTGCGGCTCCATGCTAAGATTGGGAATACTCGATAGTGATTTAAGGAGAAGGGAAGGCCGTGGTTATCGCGAGGCGCGTGAAAGACGCTAGGGTCGTGACAGTACTGGCGCGGCAGTGAGGAGGAGCTCGTCGTGTTTTTCTGTTCGTGTGAGGTAATCTGGATTTTTGGAATTTAAATTCACCTATTACTCTAGTACAGTTTAGTTTCTTTGGAAAAAAAAATTATAAAGAGAAATACGTATAAAGGTAAATTATCTATATATATATATATATTTACATGTATTGGTTAGTTTTAACAATTATATATTAGGAAGGTTAATTTATTAAATAAGTATATTTAATTATTTCAGCCCCAAAATGTTTAGTAAACGGAAATTAATTTAAAATTTTAACTATTAGTTTAAAGGAACATTAGTTGTTTTAAATCAAATGAATAAATAATAATAATTGTTCGATTAATTTAAGTATTAATAAAGCATATAATATGATTATGCAAGGTCAAAAGTCGTGAAGGAAACAAGCGTTTGAAGTGGATTGCAAATTAAATGCAAAGGTGAGTTAATCTCACTCAGTTAATTTAAAATTTAAAATTAAAATGATTAAATTTATGTAAATGTTTTGAATGGTTGAATTGATTGGTGTGCGGTATAGTATAGCACAGATTTGAAATTGATGTTACTGTACTAACATCTGTGGATGCAGGGAAACAGGTTGGAGGGATCCAACTGGATTCCTCAAATTTATTTAGATCATTTAATATTCTGTGTTATGAATATTTGATATCCTGAGATGATGTTATTGATAATGAAAATATTGGATGGTATTGGTTGAATTAAATATCTCAATGTAATGAGTTATCAGAATCTATAGAATTGGATTTGTGAAACGGAATCAAAGAATAAAATTTTAAGTAAAATAAATTCTCGAGGATTTGAATAAAGTTAATAATGAATTGAGAATTAAAATAAAGTAAAAGCAATTTCAAAATTTTAATAAATATGGAAAAAGAGGGAATTTTGTATTAACAGGGGAATAAATTTTAAACTAAAGTGATACTAGTTTAAGGATTAAAGAAGTCATTTTTAAATTAAGGGTTAAATTTAATCAAAGGAAAAAGGGATTTTGGAATTTTGAAATTAGTATTTTGATAAGGTTTTAACTCATAATAAGTAAGTAAAAATCTTAAAGTTAATGGAATTTAAATAAATAAAGTAAGTGAAAGAATTTATTTCAACGTGAAGTAAATTAGAAGTTAATTGTAAATTCTATTTAAGTGTCTGAAATTGAAATTAAAGAAAAGTAAGATTTTTGAACTTTATAATCTGGGTTTATAAAAGTGAAATGGGTTTGGAAGTATAAATTCCAGGTGTGAATTTATTAAAGAAATGATAAATTTGTTTAAAAATAAATGGAGATTTATTTTTTAGGAATGTGGAAGAGAAGGGTATTTCTCGGGATAGCCAAGTATAGTGTCCAAAGAAATTTTAAATAGAAGTGAAAGTTTTTTACAATGGTTTTAAAATGCATGTTTAGGAAATTTATTATCTCTAATGTTTAACTTTTATGGCAAGTGTTTTAAAATCTATTAATGTAGCAATGATATAAAGGTGACTTGGTATTATGTTTCAAAAGAAAAATTAATTTACATTTTATAAAGTGGTTTTATTTAAAATATTCTTAAAGCATATATATTTTAATAAAGTATTAAGGTAGTTTTGAGTTTAAAGTTATAAGTATGTTTTATAATAAAGTGCTTTTAAAATTTATTTTAAAATCTAAAAGTATTTTGGTCTTGGTGTCCCAAAGGAAATAAATTTCAAGGTAATGTATACCGTGAGCGGAAACTGGGTCGGAACTGTTTAAAAAGGATTGGAAATAGAATTATATCTTGTGAAGATATTTTTGGAGATGAATAAAAAATTTGAGAAATTATTTATTGGTTGATGGTTGTTTTGTGAATATAATTGATAGTTAAATAACCGACTATCAATATTGGACAATGCGTTGATCGTTTCGAAGAGACCGGGATCGAGATTTAATTCTCGAAAACCACTTCGATCCGGTTTGTACGTTTCGTGAAAACGATTTTGAATTCGAAGATGGAGTAGTGAAGTGCAAGGGCTAATCGCTACTAATCCTGAGGATATTTCCAAAATGGATGTAGTAGGAATAGTGCCTTCGGTTCCGTTCGAACCCGGGACGGACTTGTATGGATGAATGCTTGCGAAACATCGTCAGGTGGACGATGGGCATTCTAAGGAATATGTTCTATAAAGGTAACGCTTAGCCTCAAGCCTCATCAAATGGGAATGGCTGAAAATCAGGGGATATGCAGCAAGGCTTCGTGGGTAGCCCCCACTGGAGGGTGAGGTCATCCCTGTCTAGATGTCCCTTTATTTCGGCTGTGTGGGCGGTTGCTGATCCTAACCGCGGGGTGATCTTGCTCGGGACTGTCCAGTAAGGGATGGTTCTGGTCTTGTGTTGCAGGGGAGTTAGGGTGGCTCCTCGGTACGCTGATCTAGACCAGGTACTGTGACAGGTGGTACCCCAGTGCCTAGCCATTAGTTGGAATCCATTTTCCCTACGAGCCCGTACGGTTTTGATTGTGCCCAACTATTGCTGAAACGTGAGATGCAAGCATTTCAGCTAGATTCTATTTACTTTCTATAGACACTATTATAATATCAGAGGATTTCTATAAAAATTGTTTTAGCTATCGTAATGTAAAAACCCGACATGTTTATTTGTGGCGTGGTCTTACGAGATGCTTTTGTTTTCAAAGAATTTTGAAACTTTAATAATCAATTGGGTGTGATTTTCTCACGCTGGTATCCCAGACTGACTCGGGTGTTATTTAACTGTAATGCTCGGGTCAGACCGAGTATTATAGGATACAGGAAATGCTGTGGAGCTCGAGAGATGAGCTGGATGATGACACGTACTCTCGTACTTGTTTATATATATATTCCGCTGTATTGAGTTGCTATGTATTCATTTGTATGATATTGATGTGAGCTGTGATTGATGTACTCTGATGATGTAATATATAAACAGATATATTTGATTTTGAGTAAAGATCATTTATCATCTATTATATTTTATTCCGCTGCGATGGTTAGATTCTGATGTTGATTTTGTTTTCTCTTCTTCTACCTCTTCTTCTTAAACCCTAATGTTTCATATTTCTGTGCAACTTGAGTTGATTGTTGTAGAATAGGGTTGACTCAAGGGGTACGGATTTGCGGGTTGTTACAACTTTCGTGTTGAACACTTCGCGTAATTGTTGATGGATTGAGAGTAATTGAGGAGAGAAAGATATTAATTTCCGGCCATTCATATGAGGGGTGGCGGCTGCAGTTCGAAACTCTAGGGTTTTATTCGTGTTGCAAATATGAAGACTTAAGGTCCTTTTATAGAAAATTCGCGCGACACTATTCATCCCGGGTTTTTCGAACTCCAAACGAAGCGTGCCGGTTGGCGTTTCTAAGGTTTACCCCCCGTTCCGAACACAATGCAACGTGTTTCGGGAGCTAATTCGGTCATCTGTGCGAGTTATGGCAATAAACGTTCGATTTTAAATTAAACCGATTAAACGATTTTCTAGGCGTTTTAGCTTGCACCGGACAAACGATAAATCCGATTGACACGAAATTTGAAAACATACAATAATATCACATTACGAATCCGATGAAACTGGTTTCGTCGAAATCCGAGACTTTTTGAAAAATGGCTATTTTAACTCGCCAAATTAATATTAAAAACAATTTCGATGCGTTTCGAGCTGCCACGATCAAACGAAAACTCCGATTGCTATGAAAATTGAAATCCGATAATAACTAACTATTACGGATCCAATGGAAGAAGTTTCGTCCAATTCTGAGACTGTTTGAAAAATGGCTAATTTCACTAGTCGATTAAATATTAGAATATTCAATTTTCACAAATAAACTCTTAATTCGATTTTAAAAGTTCTATAACATCATTCTAACTTCAATATGATAAAATAAAATTTTACAAATCATTTTCAATCATATTTAACCCAATTTTCAATTATTTCTGTATTTCACATATTAAATTATCGATTTAATTATCCAATTAAATCCAATTATTCGAAATAAAATTTATTCGACTTATAAATTCACTTATTAATATTTAAAATCAATTAAATATTCAAATTTTAATTAATAAAAATTATGGGTCGTTACACCCTCCCTGTTGCTCGAGAAACGTGAAAGAACGCACATGTTCAAATGATGATTGTCGTTGATTCGTTAAGCTATTTTCGATCAACTCCGTATGGATCTGAAGCTCTCGTGACCCTCTACACTTTATTAGTTGGAACTTTCTGAAAATATTGCATGGATTGGAAGAAAAATTAAGAAGAAGATGGACAATTTCTGGCCTTAGAACGAAAAATGGCGGCTAGGTTTAAATTAGGGTTAGGGTTTGTCTCTTTGTTGCAAATGAAAATATTGACGGCCTTTTATAGAAAATTTCCAAATTACTATTCACTCGAAATTTTCCGAACTTCGAATCTCGCATGGTGACCGGCGTTTCTAGGGTTTACCCCGCGTTTCGGACACAATGGAATAAGTTTCGGAAGCTAATTCGGTTATATGTGCGAGTTACGGAAATAAACGATCAAATTTTAAATAAATCGATTTAAACTAATTTCTATGCGTTTTGGCTTGCCCCGGACAAACCGTGAATTCGATTGACACGAAATTTGAAACCTTACAATAATATAACATTATGGATCCGATGAAACTCGTTCCACCGAAATCCAAGACTGTTTGAAAAATGGCTATTTTCACTAGTCGATTAAATATTAAAATATTCCATTTTCACAAATTAACTTTTAATTCAATTTTAAAAGTTCACAAACATTGTTCTACCTCCAATGTGATTTAATATAACTTTACAAATTAGTTTTAATCACATTAAACCCAATTTCCAATTATTTACGCTATTTCAAATATTAAATTTACCGATTTAATTATCCAATTAAACCTGAATATTCGAAAAAATAAATTATTCGACTTTTAAATTTTACATATTGATATTTCAAATAAATTAAATATCCGAATTTCAAATGACAGAAATTCTGGATCGTTACAAACTTTCCCCCTTAAAAGAACTTCGTCCTCGAAATTGCCAAGTAAGGAAGAGTTTTGAAATCCATTAACTTTTCAAAACAAACCGTTCAGATTTGATTTACAAATTTCTTAAGTGTTTAACTTTTCCAAAAATTCAATAGTTAAACTTCTTACAAAATATTTACTAAGTTTTCAAATCCATATATAGTTATCTTTTCAACATCAACTACATCGTCTAACTTTTAATTTCAAATCAAAACTTAGTTTTCACAATTTTTTTTTCCAAAATTTCCCTAAAATTTTCTAACGCCTTAATTTTTCATAAAATTTCGCCATAACCTCCTTTGTACGAAGGAGATTTTACAATATCACAATAGAGATAAATATATATACATCGACCCACACGGTCGGAAAACAGAAAAACAGTTCATATTTCCTATTTTTATTCCGTAGGCGTACCTTTTAAGCATATTTAAGCAAAGCAGTTATTTACTTAGCAATTTGTGCAATCCAATCCCGCTAACGGTAGCCCCGGTACCTGTACTTACTCAATATAAACACGTAAGTGATATATATAAGAAGTTATTAACATTTTAATCTTTTAAACAACTACAACACATGCATATTAAAAGAAATCATACTAACCAAGGTTTATAAGCAACTTATATGATTTCGACATTACTTGTAATTGTTTACAACCAATTCATATACAATTGTTGAGTCAAGATTTTTATAGAGTTTTGATTTCTGACAAAGGAATAAGCCGTGATCGATAAAAAGAAGTTATTCATTTAAGAAACACAAAGAGCTCCATATATTAGAGGTTGATTATTTGGTATGTTAGTAATTTATGTTAAAATCTATCCTCAAATAATCATATAACTTCAATCTTTCAATATATATACATATGCACATTAACTGTGCAAATTGGACTAAACCGGTCGACCGGTTGAAAATAAGGTGGTCGACCGTTTTTGCCCAGAATGCACACATAACATACACACATGCACATAACGTATATATATTTGAATTCCTGTCTACCGGTCCATTTTTGACCTGTCGACCGTTTTTAAACAGAAAGCAACTTTTCCAAAAGACACTTCTCTTCTCCAAAGGTTGCATCTCCTATCTTTCATCAATGATCATAACTCTTAATGGCAACTGTTCACAAAGAGTTACAACTATTTTTCTCTATATATACTCATCTAAATCATTGATTCAAACACAAGTTTTTACACGATCATATATGCTCTCTAATCTAATCTCTAACACTCCTGCATTCTAAAAATTAATTTAGCTTATTGAATCATTGAAATTATTTCATATCTTTTGATTCAATAAGTAAATACCTTCTTTAATCTTTACAAAACATCATTCACATTCTTTGAGGATAAGATTATAGGAAGGGTGTACTACTAGTGACAAATCCGTGTTTTCAAGAACACAAGTTGTCAACAACAATTGTATTTGTTTTTGTTGAAGTCCTCGTGTTGTAAGAGGCAAGTGTTGAAGTCCTCGGTGTTGTAAGAGGCAAGTGTTGAAGTCCTCAGTGTATTAGAGGCGTGAAATCCCGTTCGGCTGTTCGGGTATTGTAAACCTGTTCCTCCGGGTGAAGCGAGGTAGTTAATAGTGAAAATCCAGATAGGAGTCTGGGACTGGACGTAGGACGGTGCTCCGAACCAGTATAAAAATCTCTGGTGTGATTTTTCTATTTTCTATTTACAATGCTATTATCATTTATTTCCGCATTTGTATTGTAATCCTTATTACACGATCCGTGTATACTATATTAATACGTGCATTAGTATACTCACCACCACTTTCATTTGGTATCAGAGCCTGGTTTTCTAGAGATCGTAACAACATCCTAGAATAAATGGCTACAAAGAGATCTAGTCAAGGCAATAAGAAGAGGAAGAGCAATAAAGAACAATCAAAGGAGCAAACAAACAAATGCTTCATGGCAAAAGATAACGAGGTTAGTGATCTAACTTTTGATGATATGATAGAAATAAATTCAGAACTTCTAGACACTTTAAAAAGTCTCAAAAGAAAATATAAGGAAGCTCTAGAAAATCAGAAGAAAGCAGAATTCGAAAGAGATATGCTTAAAGACGAGAAGAGAATATTAGAAGAAGAACTTGAGAAAATTCAAGATTCAGACAATTCTCAACTCGCTCTATTAAGTCAAGAAATAGAAGCTCAAAAAGAAAAGAATAATGCTCTAGCTTCTGAAAATCATGAGTTAAAAACAAAAATTAAAATTGTTGAGTTAGATAACACTAGTCTCAAAACTAAGCTTGATGACATTACTAAAAATATTTCCAATTTTAATAAAGGGAGAGAAAATTTATCCAGGATTATTGAAAATTCTCAACCTGCTTCAAATAAGAAGGGAATAGGTTATGTTAAGAATTCAAAAGCTCACAATGATATAAGTGGTGTAGGCTATAAACAAGCTAAAAGTAAAAATAGTACTAGATATGCATTCATGTATACTAACTTTAGTGCTAGTACTAGTAATCAAGATAGTTTTAAAACCAGTTATAGTCATAATAGTAATTTGTTTAGAAATGATAGAAATTATTCTTCAAGTACTAAGCTAATGACTAATAGTATTAAGATATGGATTCCAGCTAATATGATTGATCATGATAAACAACTTTATATTAGCAACTATTATAAGAATGTAATTTGTAATGAAAATTATATTTATAAAGGTTCAACCACACCCAAATGGGTATGGTTTCCAAAGACCTAACCCCCCGGACCCTAACATAGTAAGTGGGTACCGAAAATTATTATTATTTTTTACAGGTACTTAGAGAAACAAAAGGAAAAGGATAGATTTTGGAATTTCAAAGAATGTTCCATATGTTTAATAGAATTACGTGCTTACAAATAAATATGGACTTCGGTAAATATGGTAAAATTTATTTTACTTTTCCTTCGTAATTAATAATGAGTTTATCTCGTTATATACAAGATATTTTATATAATTTTATATATTTCCTCATTCTTTTTGATAATGACAAAGGGGGAGAAATTCATATGCATATAAATAGAGGGAGATATTATACTTAGGAGGAGATGTTATACTTAGGTGGAGCTTTAAAGACATTATCTGGCACTTGTGTGAATGTTACTTTTGATCTGTGATAGTGGTTTTATGTTGCCTATGGTTTTATGTTGCCTATAATCTGTTTTACATCTTCCATTTAACAACTCCTTTTTGTCGATGACAAAGGGGGAGAAAGTGCTAACAATTATTTGCAGGAATATATATATATATATAAGACAAAATCTCAGGGGGAGATCACATATTCAGGGGGAGATTCAGAACTTCAGATATATGTTGTCATCAATCAAAAAGGGGGAGAATGTTGAGCCAAGATTTTTATAGAGTTTTGATTTCTGACAAAGAAATAAGCCGTGATCGACAAAAAGAAGTTATTCATTTAAGAAACACAAAGAGCTCCATATATTAGAGGTTGATTATTTGGTATGTTAGTAATTTATGTTAAAATCTATCCTCAAATAATCATATAACTTCAATCTTTCAATATATATACATATGCACATTAACTGTGCAAATTGGACTAAACCGGTCGACCGGTTGAAAATAAGGTGGTCGACCGTTTTTGCCCAGAATGCACAGATAACATACACACATGCACATAACGTATATATATTTGAATTCCTGTCTACCGGTCCATTTTTGACCTGTCGACCGTTTTTAAACAGAAAGCAACTTTTCCAAAAGACACTTCTCTTCTCCAAAGGTTGCATCTCCTATCTTTCATCAATGATCATAACTCTTAATGGCAACTGTTCACAAAGAGTTACAACTATTTTTCTCTATATATACTCATCTAAATCATTGATTCAAACACAAGTTTTTACACGATCATATATGCTCTCTAATCTAATCTCTAACACTCCTGCATTCTAAAAATTAATTTAGCTTATTGAATCATTGAAATTATTTCATATCTTTTGATTCAATAAGTAAATACCTTCTTTAATCTTTACAAAACATCATTCACATTCTTTGAGGATAAGATTATAGGAAGGGTGTACTACTAGTGACAAATCCGTGTTTTCAAGAACACAAGTTGTCAACAACAATTGTATTTGTTTTTGTTGAAGTCCTCGTGTTGTAAGAGGCAAGTGTTGAAGTCCTCGGTGTTGTAAGAGGCAAGTGTTGAAGTCCTCAGTGTATTAGAGGCGTGAAATCCCGTTCGGCTGTTCGGGTATTGTAAACCTGTTCCTCCGGGTGAAGCGAGGTAGTTAATAGTGAAAATCCAGATAGGAGTCTGGGACTGGACGTAGGACGGTGCTCCGAACCAGTATAAAAATCTCTGGTGTGATTTTTCTATTTTCTATTTACAATGCTATTATCATCTATTTCCGCATTTGTATTGTAATCCATATTACACGATCCGTGTATACTATATTAGCACATATAATTGTATACACACCGCACTTTCAACAATGACATTCAATTATTCATTTTCAATTAGTTTACATTCACTAATTTACATTTAAATTGGTTCACTTTCAGTTCAAATCAATTTCCATTCAATTTAGATTTATTTGACTTCAAATTTGAATTTAATTGCTTTAGCTTTCAATTCCTATTCATTCAATTGCATATGAATCACTATTCAATCAATTAACAATAATCTAATAACCAATGTATAACCAACACAACCAAATTTAATTTACTTCACATTCAACATTCATATTCACTTTGTTTACCTTCAATTTAGTTCAACATTCAATTAGCCTTAAATGAATTTACACTTATATCCATTATTCTATATCAATTTATCACATTCGATTGATTAATATTCAATTCATTAGTTCAATTACTAATCTATTTTACAAATAAATTTGGATCTTCTTTATATAACTTAAGTTCATATTCATTTAATGACTTCATTTCATTAATTCATTTTGATACCAAAATCAACTTCATTCAACATTACTTATTGTTTAGCTTAACTTAAATCTCCATTTCAACAACATATCTTATCCAGTTAAAATCCAATTCAAATTCCAACTCCAAAGTAAATTCTATTTAACTTTTGCCAAAGTCAATTTTTATCACTTATTCAGATTCATACCTCGTTTTGCTTAACAAAGTTGTTTAACCATTTTAATAATTGGTTTTACTTACATCTTCACATTTAATAAGTTATACAACTTATTATTCAACTTCAAATCTGATTTAATTTATTAACTTCCTTTAGTTAAATTTCACATCATATATTTATTATGCCAATTCAAATTTGTTTCAACTTTTCCAAAGTTACGTCTTTATTATCTCTTATTTTAAATTCAACACTTGATAACTTATATTCATCAATTTCAACTTGGATTTTAAATTCAAATTTGTTTATCACAACAAAATTCAATTTAATTTACTATGGTAGCAAATCCATCACACAGAAACTTGAAAATGACACTGATGATGCTGCAGTCATCACCCTTATTATTCCCCAGCAACAGTAGCGAATCTAATGCTTTAAATTCTTTCAAAATTTTCTTTTATTTATAAATCTTGCTTATATAATTTCACTATTTCCCTTTACTTATACAAGGTTATTTCACAATTGCAAATCATTTCAATTAAAATTCTATACTTATACAATTGTTATTTTTATATAATTTATTCTTTCACAATTATTGTTTTTATTCACATTATTCAAACAACTTTGATTCACCAATATATTTTCTTACATTTTCAACAATCAAACAATCCAATTTTATATATACACTTTGATAATTCTGAAAAAATTATTCCTTTATATATAAAATATAATCGAGGTAAAATTATTTCATTTACCCAATTTAAAATGATACTATGTCGGTTTATCTTGTTTAAGAGTTTAGGAACCCCTATCGACGACAGTTAGTTAGACTGCACCGACCAGAATCTATAAACAGTCAACTGATAAGTCAGCACAATACAAAACAATTTCATATTCACCAACAAATACGCTCTTATATCTATCATTACACTCAACTCATACTAGAGTACTGCTGACTCTATCTCTAATGAGTAATCCCCAACAGAGCCAAGGTTGTCACTTAACCAAATGCTCTGATACCAAATGTAACGTTTCAATTTTTTGTCGGGATCCGAAGGTCGGCATTCTTACGTCCACTGTATCAAATGCTGCAAATCGAATGCCGGAAAACCGAATTGTTAGGGTTAAAAAGAAGAGGTAGAAGAAAAAGATAGAAGAAGTAACGAAACAGAACAGAAACAATATCAGAATCTCACAGTCGCATCGGAACAACATATAATAGACAAAAAAATAATCTTTAAAACAAAGAACTATATCAGTTATTACATTACGTCATCAGAGTGTACAACAACAATATACAACACAACAAAACAATGGACTGTTATACAAGCATGTCCTTATAAGTGAATTTACAGTGGAAAGATAAAATCATATACAAGTAATACGTCTCGCCATCCAGCTCGCCACTTGAGCTCCATAACACTTTTGAATCTAGATTGACCTGATAACCTGACTCTAGACTGCCCGTGTGGAAAATTATGGGCACCCAGAGTTTAGGAAGAGAACAATAAACTCCAGGTCAGTCATGAGACTGTTGTGAGAACTCAAAACAGTTATTTGTCTTTTAAAACAGCAACAACAAGGGAAGTGAAAAAAATATCCGCAATGCTTTTGGAGAAATAAAACTACCATAAGGCCTCCCCGCACACACATAATGCAAACGCAGAATTGGAGGAGATTTCTCCTTATGATAGTCAAAGATTCTTATTATGCAAAACGAATCATTTTTGATATTATTATTAGTGCATAGTGTAGAAAGCATTTCGAAAATAGAATATAAATCTTAGCTAGCATAGACATTTCGAACTATGCCTACTATAGCTACCATCCAAACAGTGGGGCGCCACCATAAACGAATGGCAGGTTCTACAACTAAAACTGTACATGGCTCGTATTGTTTCTTTGGATTTCCAACAAATGGTCAGGCTAAGGAACTTCCTACTACCACATGGGATCGCCTCTGCCGGGACGTCCCAAGAACTTAACCAGCTCTCTGCCAACACAAGGCTGGGTTATCTTTGTAACTAGGTAACTACTACACGAATATGCCACCCCTCGGTGCTTTCGGACCTTTATCCGAGGGCCCTCGATCACCAAGCAACAATCACACAGAAAAATGAGATTGGAGCAACCACATAGGTTAAGCATCAGGGCTCCATACCTGACGCCACTCTTTTCCAGAAGGAAATGACATACCATAAAGGAAGCGACCCTCATAACCTTGCCACATATTCATATTTTGACCATTTTCGGGGTGTGAGGTCTGACGAAGTCTCGTCCACAAAGTTACGCTTTTTCACAAAGCCACGCTTTGATCAACAAATGATCAATAAATAATCATCACACAGTAACACTCGACATGCCACATTACCAAATTGTGAGTATATGGCTGATAACCTTCAACTACAAAACCTCTGAGCTCGTACGTCTCAGAGAATGGCGTTAACTAAGAGAATAAATTCTCCGCCACTAACGGAAATGTATTTGAAAGAAATCTTCTTTATATCTCAAAATGTAAGGTCAGACACGTAACCATACAAGTCCGTTCCCGGTTCAAACAGAATCGAAGGCACTTCCAAAGAAGCCCTTGCAATCCGGGTATTCACAATCCCGATCGAATTTCCCATCACAAAGGAAATCTCTATACCATAGCTAACGGTGCAGAGACAATCGATAGGTCATCCTATCGTTTTCACAAATACCCGGTCTTCAATGCTATCCATTACGTCGTATCGCTATTCGGAATGGGTAATCCAAATAACGAGTGCAATAATTTAAAAATAAGTGTAGCATTTAATTTCAACCAATTCACAACAAATAGGCATTGAAGGGTCAATATTGATGGTCGGTTATTTAACTATCAATCAATATTCACAACATAACCATATTCCAAATAATCTTCCCAAATTATTTATTTTCAAAAATATCTTTATAAGATATATTTTTCCACACTTCAACCATTTGAAAACAAATTTCAAATCAGTTTCACCTTTACAACTTTCATTTCAAAATGGTTCATTGAAACCAATTAAATAAATCCTTACCGATTTATTTAAATTTACGTTCCAAATCCGTAAATTTATTTCCACACTTCAAAATAAATCAATGTTTATTTTTAAACAAACTTCCCTTTCTTTTATAAATTCCATAGTGAATTTACCTTTCCAAATATCTATGAATATACGGTTTCCAAATTGATTTCTAATATTCATTTTCAATTTATCTTTAAAAGATAAAATCTCAAAACATTCATTTCATATTGGAAGATATTTCCATACTTATTCAATAATAAGTAATTCACCAATCTATTTCTTTTCAATATTTGGAAGATATTCAATATACTTAAATCCAAATTAAGTATATATTTTATTCTATAAGGAAAACATTCTCTTAAACACATTTATTTTGGTCAAAACGAATGTTAAGTAAAACATCGTTACGTCAACCCAAAATCACTATTATAGGGATTCAAAATTAAGATAGATATATATACCCCCATACTACATAAAACATTTCCTTTCGGAAATCATTTACCATAACAACAGTGTTATAGTCCACCATTTCCTTCTATTTCTCGAAAACTTCTATTTCAACAATGAACGTTGAAATCTATGGTTTCGATACTTAATACATTTTAAAACATCTTTAAATCGTTTTAAATTCTATTTAAAATATCGCTTTCCCAAAACATCTCTTTAATATATTATTCACCATCCAAAATCGTGAATATACTTCATTTACCAAATTCATCATTTCTACATTTATTTAAAGGATTATCCACTGTCCCAAATCGTGGATATATCTCCTTTAATAAGCTATAATAATTAAACTTATCAAAATAAGTCGATTTTTGATTTATAAAACAACGTTTATAAATTCCATTTATACTTTATAACAACTTCAACTTATAAAATCACTTTATTAACAAATTCTACCCATATTCCATTTACACGCCAAAATCCAGTTTACAAGTTAATTATTTATAAATCTTTTATTTTACAAAATCTATTCATTTTATAACTTCACAATTCATAAATCTTTAGATTTCATCCACTTATGAAATCCATTTACTTCATTTTAACACTTATGAAAACTCGTTTTATAATTCCAACGTTTTAATTTATAAATATCAATTTTATAAATCTTTTATATAAACCGTTTATAATGATTTAAAAATCCCAATTTAAACCATTTTATAAATTAATCAACTACTTATTTCAAAAAAATCACATTTCGGTTACATTTCAAAAAAATCATAATTTTTATAACATAAAAATTTCAACGTTTATTTACTTAAAATGAATCAATTCCAAAATTAAATTTTATTATGAATTCTTAACTTAAATTTTCTAAAATCAATTTTTTTTTATTTTCGGCATCTAAGGATACTAAAATATATTCGGCTAAAATAGCCTTTAACGATTTAAATCACAAAGTTAATCACGCAGATTATAAATAGATCAACAAATAGATCAACACACAACATTGAAACAAATTCAAATGTTTGAGGAATCCAGTTGGATCCCTCCAACCTGTTTCCCTGCATCCAAAGATGTTAGCACAATACCAATTCCGCTTCGAGACGGAATATCACGGTATATGGGATTTATAAAATACTATCCGCTATTATGTGGCGTAATAGGGTCTCATCCGCTATATAATGAGAGAAAATCAACTCCAAGTACATATATAGTACCAATTCCATATCAAGTTGGAATTATCGCGGTATATGCGTTTAATAAATAACATCCCCTTATATACGACGTATAGGGTCTATTTCAATACAACAGATAATAATTATCGTCTAATCAAGCAATTTTAAATCTAACTATTCAAAATTTAAATCGAAACAATTCAATTGAGTGAGAAGTTCTCACCATGAGTTTCCGATAACAGTTGTAGCGTTTTGTTTCGAATAAGATTAAACAAGCGTTTAATTTTACTCGAAATTCTCACTAGCTCCAAATGACCCCAAACAAGCTCCATTGCGTAGTGCTCGACAAAACGAAGCCAACGCAACTTGTTTCGTAATTTTTCGACCTCGTATGACAAAGTTATACACTTTTAAAAATCATATAATTTACAACATAAAATTTAATAACAAATTTATTATATTTTTTCAACCTAAACGATCAGGGCCGCACGTGTTTTTGAATTGCAAATCAGGCCGCTCACGACTCTTCTTCCATCATGTTCGGCTACAGGTGATACATGAACCCGAGTACCCATAGCCGCCATTTCTAAGCAAGTTTTCGTGCTCCTTATACTCTACTTCACCACGATCCAACACCTCCATTACGTGCGCCATCACGAACTTCACCCACGGCCCTGAGCACTTCGAGCTCGGCCCTCCCCGTTGCTCGAGAAACGTGAAAGAATGCACACATTCAAATGATGTTTGCCGTTGATTCGTTAAGCTATCTTCGATCAACTCCTTATGGATCTGAAGCTCTCGCGACCCTCTACACTTTGTTAGTTGGAACTTTCAGAAAATATTGCACGGATTGGATGAAAAATTAAGAAGAAGATGGAAAATTTCTTCCCTTAGAACGAAAAATGGCGGCTAGGTTTAAATTAGGGTTAGGGTTTGTCTCTTTGTTGCAAATGAACATAATGAAGGCCTTTATAGAAAATTTCCAAATTACCATTCACTCGAAATTTTTCGAACTTCAAATCTCGCACGGTGACTGGCATTTCTAGGGTTTACCCCGCGTTTCGGACACAATGGAATAAGTTTCGAAAGCTAATTCGGTCATATGTGCGAGTTACGGAAATAAACGATCAAATTTTAAATTAAATCGATTTAAACCAATTTCTATGCGTTTTGGCTTGCCCCGGACAAACCGTAAATCCGATTGACACGAAATTTGAAACCTTACAATAATATAACATTATAGATCTGATGAAACGAGTTTCTTCGAAATCCGAGACTGTTTGAAAAATAGCAATTTTCACTAGTCGATTAAATATTAAAATATTCAATTTTCACAAATTAACGTTTAATTCAATTTTAAAAGTTCACTAACATTGTTCTAACTCCAATGTGATTTATATAACTTTCTAAATCATTTTTAATCACATTAAACCCAATTTCCAATTATTTACGCTATTTCAAATATTAAAACACCAATTTAATTATCCAGTTAAACCTGAATATTCGAAAAAATAAATTATTCGACTTATAAATTTTATTTATTGATATTTAAAATCAATTAAATATCTGAATTTCAAATGACAGAAATTCTGGGTCGTTACAATGGTGATGTATGTGATGTATATTGATTGCTTGAGTTTGACATAATTTAAAGTTGTTATAACTTTTTTTATACATAATATTCAAGGTGAAATATATATATGTAATACCATTTGGTTTATACAATATGTTAATCTACGTTAATGATGTAAATTAGGTTATACAAACCATGATTCATTTAATATCAAATTATACACACACATGCACATATATTAGTTTTCTATGATTTAAACTATGCAATTGCATATATCCAAAATTGTTTATATGTGTTGTTTTATAATGTAAAATGGATTAAACTGTACATGCTTAGTCTTCTAAATTATGTCAGGCTGAAATTGAATTTGGCATAATAATTTTATAAGTTTAATATGTTTAGTATAATCGACATTGAATTAGTCAATTTTAATTTTGGAAAAATCTATATACCATTGCATATAGGAAGATGTTATTTGATCTGCGTAGTTGACCAAGTTAACCTTCAAAATTAAGATATTTTGAAGTTTACTTAGCAAAGAGATGATTTCAAAATTTATTCTATTTACTTTAAATTAATATATGCTTACATATATACATATGTTCACTTTGCAATGCACACCCCATATCCACGTGCCCTTTCGCATAACCCCCATATCCACGTGCCGTTTCGCATATCCATAGAAGATTAAAAACATATTTATTACTCACATTTATGACTCTTTAATTTATATCCCATAGTAAAAATATGATTTTTCGCTACTTAATTAATAGAAAACAAAACATCCAATTAATTACACACACATAAATATATGTCAACATGTTAGGATATGAATATATAAGATATATTCAATGTAATCATTGACTAAAATTGATTAATGTTATTAATTAATCAAATATAAAATATTTTGAATAAAATATGTGTAGCGACCCTGACTCGACCTTCGAAAATCGGCACCGAATACAACACCCGTATTCAAATGCCGCAGATCCAAATGTCGAACCTGGTTCGCCGGAGCTTATAACACAATAAGTACAACACAGCGGAAGAAATATACATGATACATTTGATATACAACATTTAATACAACATCTGATACAACAGAATACAATAGAATGGAACAATGGATAACAATACTATCAGAGATACAAGGAAATAACAGCGGAAAGATAGTGTCTTCAATGCCAAACTCCAAGAACTCCATCTTCAAAACACCAAGGCTAGCTCGAACCCCCATCACGCTCCACCGAGATGAGCAAGACTGGTGTGGTGCTGAAGTGTAGCAAACGCGATCCACAAATCCAAAGAGCTTCGAAGGCTAACGAATCTATACCTATTACAGGATTATCTGAAAACCCAACTCTAGACTGCCCGTGTGGAAAATAGTGGGCACCCAGAGTTTAGGAAAGGAACAATAAACTCCAGGTCAGTCATGAGACTGGTGTGAGCAAACAAAACAGTTTTGTCTTTTAAACCATACAACAAAGCTTTTAAGGTTTAAATCCGAAATGCTTTTTAGAAAATGAAACTACCATAAGGCCTCCCGCCACACACACAATGCAAAGGCAGAATTGGAGGAGATTTCTCCTTATGATAGTCAAATATGCTTGATACGAGAAAAATTCTTTGATATTATTACTATAAGTGCACAGTGGAAAACAATTTCGAAAGTATAATATTAATCCTAGCCAGCATACGACTCTTCGCCGTATGCCTACTATAGCTACCATGTTCACGAGCAGGTTACCGCCACATTCCATGGAAGGTTATACAACTAAAACCGTACAAGGCTCGTATTGGATTGAATGGATTTCCAACAAATGGTCAGGCTAAGGAACTTCCTATTGCCACATGGGAACGCCTCTGGTGGGACGCCCCGAGAACCAACCCGGATCTCTGCTAAACATGGCCGGCTACCCCCTTCCCGGGGAATAAAACCTGAGATATGCCACCCCCGGTCCTTTGGGACCTTTATCCGAGGGCCCTCCAACAACAACATCACACAATAATAAATATAGTGTGTCCACATGAGTAAGTATCTGGGCTCCATACCATGATACCACCCTTTTCTAGAAGGAATGGTCATACCCTAGGGGAGCTACCCCTGAAACCTTGCCGCATCTTTCCTATTTCGATCATTACCGGTTTGTGAGGCTCGATGAGGTCTCGACCATAAAGCTACGCTTTTCACAAAGCCATGCTTTGATCAACCAATGATCAACAAATGATCATCAATCACACAGCAGCACTTAGCGTGCCACACTACCAAATTGGGAGTATATCGCTGATAACCTTCAACTATATAACCTCTGAGCTCGTACGTCTTAGAGAAGGGTGTTAAGCTAAGAGAATAAATTCTCCGCCACCAACAGATATGTATTTGAAAGAAATCGGCTTTACATCTCAAAGTGTAGTGTCAGACACACAACCATACAAGTCTGTTCCAGGCTCGAACAGAACCGAAGGCACTTCCGAAGAAGCCCTTGCAAATCTGGGTATTCACAATCCCGATCGGACTTCCCATCAGTTAGGAAATCTCTATACCGTAGCTACTCAGTGCAGAGACAATCGATAGGTCGTCCTATCATTCTCGCAAATACCCGGTCTTCACCACCGGTCTTCAAATGCTATCCATAACGACGTATCATTATTCGGAATGGGTTATATGACATAAGGTCATCTCCCGGCTAAACCGAATAACGAGCGCAATATTTAAAAACATATGGACATGGGATTTTCAGTTAAGTCACAACTTATTATTCAAAACTTTCATTTAAATGGTTTAAACCAAATTACCATTTCAAATCTTTAAACAAAAGATTTATTTCACAAAGTTTAACCAGTTTCACAAAGATCCATTTACGGTTTCCAAAACAATATCCATTTTAATCGGATTAATTCATTTAATCTTTAAATCCAAGATTTAACTCATAGCTTCCAAACCCGTTTTCAATTATTCGTTCACAACTTGGAAAACCATTTCAATTCAAACTTGAAATTCCTTTTATACACATTGGAAATTCATTTCTTATACGAAAGCTTTATCATTTGAAAACAAGCAGTTTTCATTTTGGAAAAAATCCAATTCCAATTATACAAGTTAAAGTTTTTCAAACTCGGGTTAAATTTAAATCCCATAACAACACTTAAAAAAAAGGTTTAAAAACCCATATAAGCTTCTATAACCTTTTTACATTTTAAATTCTCAAAATCGAATTCAATTTCAAATTTTTGAATTCAAATTTAAATCAGATTTCAAAACTAAATTAAGTTATTCAAAAATAACTATTATCTTTGAAATTCTTTTTCAAAGATTTTTACTTTAAACCCCATCCATTTCAAAACCATTTGAATTTAAAAAAATTCAAATTTAAATATTTCAAAAGTCTATGACTTAACCGATTTCCACGTGCAATCCATATTTGTGTGTGTATAGTGTAGTCCAGGGGTATTACACGATAGTGCACAACATCAATCATCACAGACATATCGATAAGCGGTATAACCCATAACGCTTATCTTCATCAACAGATTCATAGATAAAGTAAATTTATCAATCACAAAGATTCACTAATATGATTCGATGTGGGTTTCGAATAACCAATTGGAATCCGACTCCCAGCCGCATCGAAGTTTAAATGCCGTTTTACGGGCAAAAAGGGGTTTCACACACATATAGGAACAAACCACAAATCACAGTCCATCACAAAACAATCACAATATCACAACAAAATATAAATCCAATACAGAACAATTGATGAAAATCAATCATCTCTAATTAGGGTGAATATGATTAAGTGTGTTAACCACACAATTATTTTTATAAATTTTAAATCAATGATTAATTATTCTTAACTATAAATTGATTCAATCCTAATTAACTTTATCAACTAGCTTTTCTAAATTTAATTATCTTAATTCATAAATCCTTAATTTATAATTAAGTAAATCTTAATTACTTTTACCCTTTAATTAAATCAACTTTTAATTATAAAGCAATTACAAATTTTAATTGTTCAAAATCTTTACTTAATCATTATAAAGAATTTTGTCTTTAAGTTAAAATTTTGAATATTTGATTTATTCCTAAGTATTTTATCAAGTAAAAAAAAAATTAAAACAATTTTATTATTGAAACCTAAGTTTAAAATACTTCATTTATATAAATAAATTTGGGTTTTTAAATTAACATTTAAACATTTATTTTACTTTTTTAAAATTTTTGTTAAGTTAAACTTTAAAACAATTTTATTTAAAATTATAAATTTGAAATACCATTTATTTCATATGCTACTTATCATCATCATAAATTTATTTCAGGAAATAAGTTTACAGGTGTTTTCAAAAATTTGGTAAAGACAAACTGAGTTACTGTTTTAAATTCACTCACCCGAGACGTGCTTCGGGTCGTCCCCGAGGAAAACTCCCCCCTACTTCGAGTTTTAGCCAAATCTACCCGAGTAAGGTTTTTTTTTCAAAAATTTGCTAAGTCTTAAAAGGTGACTCGATACAACTCAAAACCACTCGAGCTCGTCTTCGAGTTTCCACGCAATCTCCCCGTGCCATGCTTCGAGCTTTCCCCTGTCCTTTTCAACCCATCACCCTGACACACCCCATAGCCACGTGCACGTGCACGGCTGGTTTCGCCGTCGCTGGTCGAAGCTGCGGCCACCAACATGACAACGTCCACCCCCTAAACCCATTCGAACACCCAGATTCCGACTTTATTTCGAAATCACCAATCGAGCAACTGGACCCCAAAAGTATCAGGCACGCCATCAGAAAAACGGTCCCGCGCCACCTCCCCTGGCCATCAGAGGTCGCCAAATTTTACCTCTAGCATCCATGTCGTGCAACGCATCCATCGACCCACTGACACGCATCGCGATCACTCGTGGGTGGTGCGGCAATGTCATTTGGACCGTGAATAGGAAAATGGGTTTTAAACCCTACTTTGATTTCAAATCAAAATCTAGACGTTTATAAACTAATTCTGTATTTTTCTGATGATTGCGAACATGAAATCATGCTGCCACAACAATCTCAACGCCCAATATTCCATAGATCACTAGAATTACTCAAAAATTCATTTTAAATCCAACCCCCATTTTCTCAGTGAAGAGTGAATAAAAATTATGATTTTTGTTTTTAAAATCATCATTGTTATAGTAGATTCACCTGGTATTATTGAAACTGAAATGCATGAAGTTCGAATTTTTCTTGGAAAAATTGCATTGTGACAGTGCTCCATTGTTTCCAGAATTTAGCAGGTTTTTTTTTAAAACCAAAGCTTACACTTACTATAATTCATTTTTGAAAATGTAAAACAGGTTTCCAACCAAAGTTTACTTGTTAAAACCTTTTTCAAAAGTAAAGAGGAAGAGAAGGATTCTAAATTTGATGTGAGTTACCTTTTTCCAAACCTGTAACTCAGATGTAAATTTTTTTTTTCTTCTTTAATTCCCAGTAAAATTACAACTCTGTTTCGATTTGTTTTCTGAAGCATGGTGCCAGTCCAAACATAAACTTCAACTTTTTGCAATTTTATTTCAGAAGAAACGAGAAAAGAAGGATTGGGTTGATTTTGATGTGCCTATTATTCTACCTATCTTTACAATTCGATTTCTTTTCAAAAGAACTGGGGAGAGGGTTTCTTTATTTTTTTGTTAAACATCATTCCCTGTAACTCAAATTGTATACAGAGAAAAACAAAAAAAGAAAAAAGAAAAACAGGAACAATGTTTCCAGAAAATCAAAACCAAGCGTATCATTCATTCAATTCAAAGCCAACACATTCATACAGGGATTCAAGCACACACAAAATTTGAACAAGTATGAATCTACTCAGCTTTAATTACTGAAGTTATTCTTAAACTCTAAAGCGCTATGTAAGTTTTGAACTACACTTAAAACTTATTTTGCAGTCCATAATTTTAAAATTCTAATTTTCCCTATAGTTTTACAGTAACTAGTATTTTGAAAACATCAACATGCACAGTCAACTACAATCATATTCCAAAATCCTTGCGTGCAAACAAGTTTAATTTTCCTATATCGCCCAAGCATACAAAGCAATCAAAAAGATTGAGAATCAAGGTTTACTCACATTCAAGCAAATCCATAACCTTACTTTAAGCATGCATCAAAACATAAATAAGATCAAGGTAAGGTTTGCTCACTTTTTTTTCCTGAAGACAGAAGGCTCTTGACAGTTTCAAAACAGGGATGAGCCTGGAATCTTCTTCTTCTCTACTTGATTTTGAATTTTTAAATCTGCAACTTGAAGATATAACATTTTGTTTGATCACTGTTGCATGATCTTGTTTATTCAATTTTATTAATATCAAACAAGGATTTGAATTTACTTACAGCTTTAAAAAAAAAATTATTACACAGAACTTTTTATCTTCTACAACTTGAACAAGAGATAGCTTAGGCCCTGAACTTGATTTCTTTTCTGCAAGTAATTTATTGTTATTGTACTTAATTCTTGCTTTATTACAGATCATAAGCTCAAACTCAATTTTTTTTAAAAAAAAATTACTTGCCTTTAATTACTTCAGAAATCTACTGCCCTGCCTTTACGACTAATCTGCGGTTTTTAGTTTAAAATTGTTGTTAGAGTATGACTTCAAAATCATGATTTTATTAACTATAAATTTTTAAAAACTTGCCTGGGAAACTGAAGACAGAGAACCAGGTTTTGAAAATCTTATCTTTCTGTTTTAATTTATTGATCTGAAGCTTTATTTTAATGAGTTTGAACTTTGATCTTGAAATGGTTGAGTTGCTTCAGAACTTTGAATTTCTTCCAGATTTGCTTTAGATTTGTTTCAAATCTTAACCTCTGCTTGAATACTTGAGTGAACCATTTCAGGTTGAAGAATGCAGATGTTTTTTTAAAAAACAGATTTGCTTTAGATTTTGGTTTTGAATTGAAATGAAGAATGCAGTTTTTTTCTCTTTCCTTTTTTTTATTCTTGAAAGTTGAAGTAA
Source organism: Allium cepa (assembly GCA_030765085.1). Taxonomy (NCBI): domain Eukaryota; kingdom Viridiplantae; phylum Streptophyta; class Magnoliopsida; order Asparagales; family Amaryllidaceae; genus Allium; species Allium cepa. The sequence continues at coordinate 365,112,505 of CM060942.1, forward strand.
GGATTGCAAAATCTTTATGATTTCTGAACTTCAGATGTTTAGGAGATTTAAAAAATTCGAGTTTTAGAAGGTGAAAAGTTTTCTTAATTTTTTATTTAATTATTTTATTTACGAAATGATGGTTTGTGCCATTTGTAAGAAAAGATCTTAAACCATAGATTTTGTTAATTATTCATTTTATTGTGAATGTAAGTTTTCAGCCCTTGATGTTACAAAGCAAAAGAACTTTATAGATTTTATTTCCTATATTATATACATACTTTTATAAACCAATATATATATATATATATATTCATTTGTATGTATATATGCATATGTACAATGTGTTTTAAGTCCTTATTTTATCAAATATAATTATTAAGTATACAAGATGATTTAGCTTTTGTAAACTTTTGTTTATATCAATCTTACAATATCACTTTTTTAAACCAATATATTTAAGCTTACTTCATTATAGATTTTTTTCTTTTGAATTAAGACCATTATATCTTTTAAATAAACAACTTATCTATATATATCATTAAACTTTTATTGCTCATTTTATACACATTTTGTTTTTATTAATTTTAAAGAAAGAAATGATTTTTAATGCTACTTAATTTTTTTTAAAACATTTTTTTCAAATTTAAATTCAATTTTCAATCTCAATCTTGAAATATAAACTTTCATATCCATTTATACACTCACACTTTATTTTGAACAAATTTAAATTAAATTTTAAATATGCATTCAATTCACTCATATTTGTAATATACACATATATATAAGATTTTAAATCTATATGACTTTTTACAATATTTCTTATTTCAATATTTTAATCTCAAAATAAAATTGGGATTCAATTATATATTACTATCACTCATTTTTATTTGTTTAGGATTTTTCTTCCAATTTAATTTGAAATTAAATTCCAAAAGTTTGAAACATATTATTTATTTAAATTGTTAACTTTGGGACGTTACTTTTTATCTACAAGATTTTAAATATAGAAATTCAAAACCTCAATTAAATTTTAAAATCAATACTCAAATAAACAATTATCCTATTTAATTTGAAAAATCCAAATAAATTTACAATTTTATTCCAAAATTATTTTCATCATTAATTTTAAATTTAATTAAAAATTGGGATCGTTACAGATTTCACCCCTTAAAAAATTTCGTCCTCGAAATTTGCAAGGAAGACGACAATGAATAGATGAAAGATAGAGAAATATCTTTCCAAATCAAACTGGATAACAATTCTGTATTTGGCTTACCAAATCAGAATATCTATAATATGAGAATAAACTCATACAATTATTTTGCAAGATACTCCGGTTCACTGGTCTACGAATATGCAAAAGCATTGATTAGTTCGAAGGGATAACTAATCGTTCGTAGAATATATCGGATCCCAGAGAATAGATAGATAGATAGATTCAATCTTCTACAATTTCTCAAACACAAGATATGGATTCCAACTTGGGTCGGAATATCCCAAAGTATACATCAACTTGTCCCTCTTCGGACTTCAATCAACGTAAGGAATTACAATAGAATTTCATATTTGGTTTCAATCGAATCATTTTATAGATACAAATTATTTAACTTTATATTTTAGTTAACCAATTTATCAAATTTAAATTTTTGCTAAGGTTAAGAACGAAAAGCTGATAGAAATTTAACCAAGAGGATACGAAATTGAGACTTATCTAAGATTCGTAGGGCCACCATCAAACCGAAGCTTCTTTCTTGAGCTGCTACGAAGCAATCAAAGAAATGATAAGACGAATCAAAGGAGATTGATAAAGAAAGTTATTTCCGTTGCTGCAGGGCATTGACCACTTGTACTGGTATTTCCCTGTCCCCTATCTCGTTCTCTTCTTGCACTCATACTTACTATCAGTGAATAGTAAGAGAATTTACTGAGGCATTCGAACGGATATCTTAGAGATTACTCATTCTAGGGTATACTTCACCCTATCTCTAATGAGCTACTTAATGTGTTATACTCCTGAGCTAAAGTTTTAACCTTCAGCTCTGATACCAAATGTAGCGACCCTGACTCGGCCTTCGAAAATCGGCACCGAATACGACACCCGTATTCAAATGCCGCAGATCCAAATGTCGAACCTGGTTCGCCGGAGCTTATAACACAATAAGTACAACGCAGCTGAAGAAATATACATGATACATTTGATATACAACATTTAATACAATATCTAATACAACAGAATACAATAGAATGGAACAATGGATAACAATACTATCAGAGATACAAGGAAATAGCAGCGGAAAGATAGTGTCTTCAATGCAAAACTCCAAGAACTCCATCTTCAAAACACCAAGGCTAGCTCGAACCCCCATCACGCTCCACCGAGATGAGCAAGACTGGTGTGGTGCTGAAGTGTAGCAAACGCGATCCACAAATCCAAAGAGCTTCGAAGGCTAACGAATCTATACCTATTACAGGATTATCTGAAAACCCAACTCTAGTCTGCCTGTGTGGAAAATAGTGGGCACCCAGAGTTTAGGAAAGGAACAATAAACTCCAGGTCAGTCATGAGACTGGTGTGAGCAAACAAAACAGTCTTATCTTTTGAAACAAACAACAAAGCTTTTAAAGTTTAAATCCGCAATGCTTTTTAGAAAATGAAACTACCATAAGGCCTCCCGCCACACACACAATGCAAACACAGAATTAGAGGAGATTTCTCCTTATGATAGTCAAATATGCTTGATACGAGAAAAATTCTTTGATATTATTACTATAAGTGCGCAGTGGAAAACAATTTCGAAAGTATAATATTAATCCTAGCCAGCATACGACTCTTCGCCGTATGCCTACTATAGCTACCATGTTCACGAGCAGGTTACTGCCACATTCCATGGCAGGTTATACAACTAAAACCGTACAAGGCTCGTATTGGATTGAATGGATTTCCAACAAATGGTCAGGCTAAGGAACTTCCTATTGCCACATGGGAACGCCTCTGGCGGGACGCCCCGAGAACCAACTCGGATCTCTGTTAAACAAGGCCGGCTACCCCCTTCCCGGGGAATAAAACCTGAGATATGCCACCCCCGATCCTTTGGGACCTTTATCCAAGGGCCCTCCAACAACAACATCACACAGTAATAAATACAGTGTGTCCACATGAGTAAGTATCTGGGCTCCATACCATAATACCACCCTTTTCCAGAAGGAATGGTCATACCCTAGGGGAGCTACCCCTGAAACCTTGCCGCATCTTTCCTATTTCGACCATTACCGGTTTGTGAGGCTCGATGAGGTCTCGACCACAAAGCTACGCTTTTCACAAAGCCATGCTTTGATCAACCAATGATCAACAAATGATCATCAATCACACAGCAGCACTTAGCGTGCCACACTACCAAATTGGGAGTATATCGCTGATAACCTTTAACTACATAACCTCTGAGCTCGTACGTCTCAGAGAAGGGTGTTAAGCTAAGAGAATAAATTCTCCGCCACCAACAGATATGTATTTGAAAGAAATCGGCTTTACATCTCAAAGTGTAGTGTCAGACACACAACCATACAAGTCTGTTCCGGGATCGAACAGAACCGAAGGCACTTCCGAAGAAGCCCTTGCAAATCCGGGTATTCACAATCCCGATCGGACTTCCCATCACTTAGGAAATCTCTATACCGTAGCTACTCAGTGCAGAGACAATCGATAGGTCGTCCTATCATTCTCGCAAATACCCGGTCTTCACCACCGGTCTTCAAATGCTATCCATAACGACGTATCATTATTGGAAATGGGTTATATGACATAAGGTCCTCTCCCGGCTAAATCGAATAACGAGCGCAATATTTAAAAACATATGGACATGGGATTTTCAGTTAAGTCACAACTTATTATTCAAAAATTTCATTTAAATGGTTTAAACCAAATTACCATTTCAAATCTTTAAACAAAAGATTTATTTCACAAAGTTTAACCAGTTTCACAAAGATCCATTTACGGTTTCCAAAACAATATCCATTTTAATCGGATTAATTCATTTAATCTTTAAATCCAAGATTTAACTCATAGCTTCCAAACCCGTTTTCAATTATTCATTCACAACTTGGAAAACCATTTCAATTCAAACTTGAAATTCCTTTTATACACATTGGAAATTCATTTCTTATACGAAAGCTTTATCATTTGAAAACAAGCAGTTTTCATTTTGGAAAAAATCCAATTCCAATTATACAAGTTAAAGTTTTTCAAACTCGGGTTAAATTTAAATCCCATAACAACACTTAAAAAAAATGGTTTAAAAACCCATATAAGCTTCTATAAGCTTTTTACGTTTTAAATTCTCAAAATAGAATTCAATTTCAAATTTTTGAATTCAAATTTAAATCAGATTTCAAAACTAAATTAAGTTATTCAAAAATAACTTTTATCTTTGAAATTCTTTTTCAAAGCTTTTTACTTTAAACCCCATCCATTTCAAAAACCATTTGAATTTAAAAAAATTCAAATTTAAATATTTCAAAAGTCTATGACTTAATCGATTTCCATGTGCAATCCATATTTGTGTGTGTATAGTGTAGTCCAGGGGTATTACACGATAGTGCACAATATCAATCATCACAGATATATCGATAAGCGGTATAACCCATAACGCTTATCTTCATCAACAGATTCATAGATAAAGTAAATTTATCAATCACAAAGATTCACTAATATGATTCGATGTGGGTTTCGGATAACCAATTGGAATCCGACTCCCTGCCACATCGAAGTTTAAATGCCGTTTTACGGGCAAAAAGGGGTTTCACACACATATAGGAACAAACCACAAATCACAGTCCATCACAAAACAATCACAATATCACAACAAAAATATCAATCCAATACAGAACAATTGATGAAAATCAATCATCTCTAATTAGGGTGAATATGATTAAGTGTGTTAACCACACAATTATTTTTATAAATTTTAAATCAATGATTAATTATTCTTAATTATAAATTGATTCAATCCTAATTAACTTTATCAACTAGCTTTTCTAAATTTAATTATCTTAATTCATAAATCCTTAATTTATAATTAAGTAAATCTTAATTACTTTTACCCTTTAATAAAATCAATAATTATAAAGTAATTACAAATTTTAATTATTCAAAATCTTTACTTAATCATTATAAAGAATTTTGTCTTTAAGTTAAAAATTTGAACATTTGATTAATTCCTAAGTATTTTATCAAGTAAAAAAAAATTTTAAAACAATTTTATTTTTGAAACCTAAGTTCAAAATACTTCATTTATATAAATCGATTTGGGTTTTTAAATTAACATTTAAACATTTATTTTACTTTTTTAAAATTTTTGTTCAGTTAAACTTTAAAACAACTTTTATTTAAAATTATAAATTTGAAATACCATTTATTTCATATGCTACTTATCATCATCATAAATTTATTTCAGGAAATAAGTTTACTGGTGTTTTCAAAAATTTGGTAAAGACAAACTGAGTTACTGTTTTAAATTCGCTCACCCGAGACGTGCTTCGGGTCGTCCCCGAGAAAAACTCCCCCCTACTTCGAGTTTTAGCCAAATCTACCCGAGTAAGATTTTTTTTTTCAAAAATTTGCTAAGTTTTAAAAGGTGACTCGATACAACTCAAAACCACTCGAGCTCGTCTTCGAGTTTCCACGCAATCTCCCCGTGCCATGCTTCGAGCTTTCCCCTGTCCTTTTCAACCCATCACCCTGACACACCCCATAGCCACGTGCACGTGCACGGCTGGTTTCGCCGCCGCTGGTCGAAGCTGCGGCCACCAACATGACAACGTCCACCCCCTAAACCCATTCGAACACCCAGATTCCGACTTTATTTCGAAATCACCAATCGAGCAACTGTGACGCAGCGGATTAATCAAGCAAAACTTCAATCAATGAATTGTAGCAATTGGTGAGTTGAAAATACCAAAATTGCCCAAGTTCGTTGATCCAAAGATACCGAACTCTAGCTATCCCAAACACGTTGATAGCGCACTATACCGTGTTCAAAGATCTACGATTCTTCGCACGTTGATCTAGCGCACTAGATTCCGTGAATCGGCTTCTACGTTCGTTGAATCGAGCGCACTCGATTAACCGAAAGAGGAGATAGGAGATTACACTCAACTACCAATTGGTATGAAAGCACAAAGCTAACAAAAGGAAATTTTATTCAATATTCAACCTCCACAAAAATTACAACACACACGCTATTTATAGAGAATTACAACTCAACACAACAAACAACACCCATCTCTTAGGTCGGCACCGACTCACGACCCATTTTAAGTCGTGACCGACTTAACACTCGCGACTCAACGCTTTTACAACAGACCAAAATACAACCGACTCATCCAAGGTCGTTAACGACCTAACACATTACATCTATGACCGACTCAACTCTTGCCGACTCAACCCCCAAGTCGCACACGACTTAGTACCATACATCTCACACATCCATAGGTCGGTAACGACCTACAATACAACACACATAACCTCTAGGTCGGTAACGACCTAAATACAACACGACTCAACAAGCCCAGCGACTCACGACTCAACCGACTTAACACTGGACGACTCATCTAGGTCGTAGTCCCTCCACCGACTCAAGCCTCCATCAGTTGAACCCTTCTCCCTCTTGATGCTAACTCGGGCACGACTTATGGATAAGTTGTTGAGTCGTGTACGACTCATCAGGTACGAACACCCCACGATCCCCTTGAGTCGTAACCTTGTTTCCTTAACTCGTATGCGACTCAAGTATCTGTTATCTCGTGCCTCCTCTTCTCTCGCCCAATTAGGTCGGAAACGTTCCATGCTCTTGAGTCGTAGACGACTCAAGTCCGATGCCTCATCTCCCTTTTTGTTAAGCCGTAGCTCGTTCCTCCAAGCTTCGTTAGGTCGGAAACGACTCATGCATCTATTAACCCGTGAACGACTCATCAAACACGTATGACTTAAGCCGTTAAGAGATGCATCCCTCTCATATATCTCCTTCAATTGTCTCGTGTATGACTTACGAGTTAAATCCGAAGCTCCTTGACTCGTGCACGACTTAATATGGTCTAACTTCTGAATTCCCATAGGCCTTGCTGCATCATCCTCCCCTGGTTGAGAAAAATTCGACCTCGAATTTGTAAATTCTTCCTCAACAATCTCATTCCCATGATACGGAGTTAAGTGTTTGATGTTAAAAACATCAGAAGTATAAACATCATCTGGTAACTTTAATCGATAAGCATTCTCATTGATTTTCTTCAAAACTTCAACTGGACCAATTTTTCGCGCCTTCAACTTGTTATAAGCACCCACTGGAAAACGATCCTTTGTTAACACAGCATAAACCAAATCGCCTTCATTAAGTTCAACATTTCGACGTTTCAAATCTGCAAACTTCTTATATTTCTCGTTCGACTTTTCCAATCGTTCCTTAACGATTCTATGACATTCAGTCAGCTCGTCAACAAAATCAACAGCTCGTTTAACTGTTCCCTTCGACTGTGGTACTACTGCCAAATCTAGCGGTCCCCTGGGTAAAATTGAATAAACGATCTGAAATGGACTGAATCCTGTGCTACGATTCACTGCATGATTATGAGCAAACTCAGCTTGGCATAATTTCATGTCCCAACTTCTCAAATTATCCTGTACAAGACAACGCAACAAATTTCCCAATGACCTGTTAACAACTTCTGTCTGCCCATCAGTTTGTGGATGGTAAGCGCTACTAAAATTCAGCTTTGTTCCGACCATCTTCCACAAACTCAGCCAAAAGTGACTCAGGAAACGAGTATCTCGATCAGAAACAATAGATTCTGGTAAACCATGAAGTCGATAAATCTCCTTGAAAAATAACTGTGCCACTCGAACTGCATCTGCTGTCTTCTTGCAAGCAACAAAATGTGCCATCTTTGAAAACCTGTCCACCACAACAAATATCGAATCATTTCCCCTTTGAGTTCTTGGCAAACCCAAAACGAAATCCATGCTAATATCAACCCATGGCTTAGATGGTACTGGTAATGGCATATACAATCCTGCATTCGTTGCTGTTCCTTTTGAAACTTGGCAAATATGACATCGCTCCACGAATCTTTCAACCTCTTTCCTCATCGACGGCCAAAAGTAAGACTGCGAAATCAACTGTAAAGTACGATCACGGCCAACATGTCCTTCCTCGTGCAATTCCTTCACAATCTTCATCCTCAAACTACAGTCCGGAATACATAAACGATTTCCTTTAAACAGAAAACCATCAACCAACATGAATTCATCGGTACTCCCATCCTTCACTTTTTCAACATATTTCACAAAGTAAGGATCTTCTTCAATCATCTCTGGCAACATTTCAAACCCCGTCACTTCCACCTTCATTGTCGTTAGTAAATGACTCCTCCTACTCAAAGCATCTGCTACTCGATTCGTCACCCCTGATTTGTGCTTAACGACAAAAGTAAACTGCTGCAAATAAGCAATCCATGACGCATGTCTCGCAGAAATCTTATCTTGCCCCTGTAAATGTTTCAAAGCTTCGTGATCAGTGTACAGAACAAATTCCTTCTGAAATAAGTAATGTCTCCAATGCTTAACAGCCTGTACAACAGCATAAAACTCAACATCGTATGTACTGTATCTCGTCTTCGCCCCTGACAACTTTTCACTGAAATAAGCAACTGGCTTCCCATTCTGACTCAGAACTCCTCCAATACCAACCTTCGAAGCATCAGTGTGTAATTCAAACAACAACTGAAAATTTGGTAAAACAAGAATTGGTGCAGACGTCAACAATTCCTTGATCTTCTCAAAGGCAACCCCCGCTTCCTCTGACCACACAAACTGCTTCCCCTTCATGCAATCAGTAACTGGAGCCATCACGCTACTGAAGTGTGGTATGAACCTTCGGTAGAATGACGCTAGCCCATGAAAACTTCTCACTTCTGTAATTGTCTTTGGCTGTGGCCAATTCTTGACTGCTTCAACTTTACTCTGGTCAACTTGAATACCTTTCCCTGAAACAACATAACCCAGGAATAAAACACTAGGTGTCATAAACACACATTTCTTGGTAGCAGCATAAAATTGTTCTTCACGAAGAATAAGCAACACTTCCCTCAAATGTAGAACATGTTCCTCCGTACTCCTGCTATAAATCAAAATATCATCGAAATAAACCACGACGAACTTTCCAATGAGTGGTCTAAAAATTTGATTCATCACCCGCATGAATGTACTAGGTGCATTAGACAAACCAAATGGCATAACCAACCATTCGTACAACCCCTCTCTAGTTTTGAAAGCTGTCTTCCATTCGTCTCCAGGTCTGATACGAATTTGATGATAACCACTCTTCAAATCAATCTTTGAAAATATAGTTGCCCCACTCAACTGATCCAACAAATCATCCAACCTTGGCATAGGAAATCTGTAACGTACAGTGATCTTATTCAAAGCTCTACTATCAGTGCACATCCTCCAAGTTCCGTCCTTCTTGGGTACCAACAATGCTGGCACAGCACATGGACTCAAACTTTCCTGAATACGTCCCTGTTCAAGCAACTCTTCCACCTGCCTTCGTAATTCCTCATGTTCCTTTGGACTCATTCGGTAATGTGGTCGATGTGGTAACACTGCTCCTGGAACAAGATCAATCTGATGTTGAATGTCTCTAAGTGGCGGTAACTCCTTCGGTAATTCCTCTGGAAAAACATCTTCAAAATCTTTCAAAACAGGTTTTACTTCTTCTGGAATCTCTACTTCTTCACTGCTCTCTCTCCCAATCAACAAAAACACTTCCGGTTCTTCCTCCACTTCTTTGACAAACTCCTTCAAAGTCAACAGAGTTTTCAATTCTTCAATCTCTTCTAGCTTGCTCTCCTTCTGTTGCTGTCTCTTGGGAACCAAAGTGATTTTAGTACCCTCGAACATGAAACTGTAACTGTTGGCACGACCGTCATGCTGAACTGCTCTATCAAACTGCCATGGTCTGCCCAACAATAAGTGACAAACATCCATATCTACGACATCACACCAGATTTCATCTTTGTACTTTTTCCCAATAGAAAAATTCACACAAGCTCTTCGACACACTTTCACTTCACCTCCTTTCCTTAACCATGCTAGCTTATATGGTTTAGGATGCTTCTCGGTCTTCAAGTTCAACTTTCTCACTGCTTCTGTAGAAATAATATTATCACAACTTCCTGCATCAATAACAAACTTGCAGACCTTTCCCAGAATAGTACATGTCGATTGAAAAATATTGCTTCTCAGCCAACTACAATCCTCCTCTTGCTTTGGTGTCAAACAACTTCTCCTCATCATAAGATTACATCCTTCATCTCCCGACACTTCTTCTTCCTCCTCAACATAAGGTACATTTGAATACTCTGCCTCCTCACCATCATCTGCCTCAACCTCTGCAACCATGGTTCTCTTCTTCGGCTTCGGACATTCGTTGCTTTTGTGACCCAACTCCTGACAATTATAACATTTGAAAATACTACTAGCCTTCGCTTTCTCTGCCTCCTTCACCACTGGCTTTGTAACAGGTTTAGGAACACTAGAACTTCCGCCAACACCCCTTGCTTGATTATTGGAATTAGTAAACACACCACCTCCACGCCTTCCTTGTTTCTCCCAAGCTAACGCTTTCTGATGTGCCTCTGCTACTGATCTAGGATCAAACATATTAACCATATCTTGGATCTGCATTCTCAAGCCCCCAATGAATCTAGCAGTTAGCTGTTCTTCTGTTTCCATGATATCATTCCTGGCGATGAGTTGGTAAAATTCATCAGCATAATCACTAACAGATTTTGTCCCTTGCCTCAGATTCTGCAACCTCTGGTACATAAGTGATTGGTAGTTATAAGGCAAAAATGTAGATCTCATCAACTTTTTCATCTTCTCCCAAGATTCTATCTTTGACTTCCCCATTCGTTCTCGAGTAAGTTTAGTTTGCTGCCACCACGCCAAAGCTCTCCCCCTCAACCTAGTAGCAACCAACTTCACCCTTCGATTCTCCGGCACCTCCTTGAAATCAAAGATTTCCTCCACATTAGACAACCAATCTAAGAACTCCTCAGCAACCATCCCGCCTTTAAACTCCGGAATTTCCATCTTCATACCCGATTCCCAACGTCGATCATCATCAATAACCCGATACGAACGTTGTCCTTGATCTCTATCTCTGTAATGAACACTGCCTCTTTCACCGTCAAACTCATCCTCAAAGTCTGATGTATATCGTTGTCGTTCTCGTCCTCCAACATCTCTAACACCACTCCTACTACCAACATCCCTTCTATCATGATCATCAACATTCCTCCTACTTCGATTGTCAACACTTCTATGCTCTTGACTTCCTCTTCTCTCCCGTTCAGAATGTGATGAAACTCTGCTATTTCCACGGTTTGATTCAGGTGAAACTCTTCTTCGATTCTGACTCATATCAATCATCAATTTCTCCAGTTTACCAATGCCTTCATCGAATTTATCATTAATACGTTGTTCCATAAGTTCAGCTTCTTCTCTACGATACAAAGCTTCAACGTTTTGATGACGGTTAGCTCTCCTCGGTGGCATGGTTGAAAAACTTCCCAAACTCTTCAACAATCTAACACAAGTCTTTGAAAACTTTCAACACAATGAAGCAAGCTCGGCCCAACAACACGGCTCCTTTGTCTCACAATGCTTTATACGGCTCACCCTTAACTCGGCAACGAGTTACGACTTAAGTAAAGTCGGCCCCAACTTATCTCGGCTCACCCTTAGATCGGCCTTCAACTCAATCACTTGGCACGGCTCAAACTAGCTCGCACCAACCTATCTCGGTTCACCACTAAGTCGGCAAAGACTTAGCTCGGCAAGGTCCTACACTTCAAACCTTGGCGCGTAAAACTTCCACAAGTCCAATTCAAACACCTTTGTTCACCTTGATCCAAAAAACAATGGATCAAACACCCCCAACTTGATACAACTTCAATATGAACACGATGAACAACTTCCAACTTCAAAAACTTGGCTCCAAGAATCAACTTAGCTATGATTGGCTAAGTATGGCTCTGATACCAATAATGACGCAGCGGATTAATCAAGCAAAACTTCAATCAATGAATTGTAGCAATTGGTGAGTTGAAAATACCAAAATTGCCCAAGTTCGTTGATCCAAAGATACCGAACTCTAGCTATCCCAAACACGTTGATAGCGCACTATACCGTGTTCAAAGATCTACGATTCTTCGCACGTTGATCTAGCGCACTAGATTCCGTGAATCGGCTTCTACGTTCGTTGAATCGAGCGCACTCGATTAACCGAAAGAGGAGATAGGAGATTACACTCAACTACCAATTGGTATGAAAGCACAAAGCTAACAAAAGGAAATTTTATTCAATATTCAACCTCCACAAAAATTACAACACACACGCTATTTATAGAGAATTACAACTCAACACAACAAACAACACCCATCTCTTAGGTCGGCACCGACTCACGACCCATTTTAAGTCGTGACCGACTTAACACTCGCGACTCAACGCTTTTACAACAGACCAAAATACAACCGACTCATCCAAGGTCGTTAACGACCTAACACATTACATCTATGACCGACTCAACTCTTGCCGACTCAACCCCCAAGTCGCACACGACTTAGTACCATACATCTCACACATCCATAGGTCGGTAACGACCTACAATACAACACACATAACCTCTAGGTCGGTAACGACCTAAATACAACACGACTCAACAAGCCCAGCGACTCACGACTCAACCGACTTAACACTGGACGACTCATCTAGGTCGTAGTCCCTCCACCGACTCAAGCCTCCATCAGTTGAACCCTTCTCCCTCTTGATGCTAACTCGGGCACGACTTATGGATAAGTTGTTGAGTCGTGTACGACTCATCAGGTACGAACACCCCACGATCCCCTTGAGTCGTAACCTTGTTTCCTTAACTCGTATGCGACTCAAGTATCTGTTATCTCGTGCCTCCTCTTCTCTCGCCCAATTAGGTCGGAAACGTTCCATGCTCTTGAGTCGTAGACGACTCAAGTCCGATGCCTCATCTCCCTTTTTGTTAAGCCGTAGCTCGTTCCTCCAAGCTTCGTTAGGTCGGAAACGACTCATGCATCTATTAACCCGTGAACGACTCATCAAACACGTATGACTTAAGCCGTTAAGAGATGCATCCCTCTCATATATCTCCTTCAATTGTCTCGTGTACGACTTACGAGTTAAATCCGAAGCTCCTTGACTCGTGCACGACTTAATATGGTCTAACTTCTGAATTCCCATAGGCCTTGCTGCATCAAACTGGACCCCAAAAGTATCAGGCACGCCATCAGAAATACGGTCCCGCGCCACCTCCCCTGGCCATCAGTGGTCGCCAAATTTTACCTCTAGCATCCATGTCGTGCAACGCATCCATTTGACCCCCTGACACGCATCGCGATCACTCGTGGGTGGTGCGGCAATGTCATTTCAACCGTGAATAGGAAAATGGGTTTTAAACCCTACTTTGATTTCAAATCAAAATTTAAACGTTTATAAATTAATTCAGTATTTTTCTAATGATTGCGAACATGAAATCATGCTGCCACAACAATCTCAACGCCCAATATTCCATAGATCACTAGAATTACTCAAAAATTCATTTTTAATCCAACCCCCATTTTCTCAGTGAAGAGTGAATAAAAAATTATGATTTTTGTTTTTAAAATCATCATTGTTATAGTAGATTCACCTGGTATTATTGAAACTGAAATGCATGAAGTTCGAATTTTTCTTGGAAAAATTGCATTGTGACAGTGCTCCATTATTTCCATAATTTAACAGGTTTTTTTTTTAAAACCAAAGCTTACACTTACTATAATTCATTTCTGAAAATGTAAAACAGGTTTCCAACCAAAGTTTACTTGTTACAACCTTTTTCAAAAGTAAAGAGGAAGAGAAGGATTCTAAATTTGATGTGAGTTACCTTTTTCCAAACCTGTAACTCAGATGTAAATTTTTTTTTCTTCTTTAATTCCCAGTAAAATTACAACTCTGTTTTGATTTGTTTTCTGAAGCATGGTGCCAGTCCAAACATAAATTTCAACTTGTTGCAATTTTATTTCAGAAGAAACGAGAAAAGAAGGATTGGGTTGATTTTGATGTGCCTATTATTCTACCTATCTTTACAATTCGATTTCTTTTCAAAAGAATTGGGAAGAGGGTTTCTTTATTTTTTTGTTAAACATCATTCCCTGTAACTCAAATTGTATACAGAGAAAAACAAAAACATAAAAAAGAAAAACAGGAACAATGTTTCCATAAAATCAAAACGAAGCGTATCATTCATTCAATTCAAAGCCAACACATTCATACAGGGATTCAAGCACACACAAAATTTGAACAAGTATGAGTCTACTCAGCTTTAATTACTGAAGTTTTGCTTAAACTCTAAAGCACTTTGTAAGTTTTGAACTACACTTAAAACTTATTTTGCAGTCCATAATTTTAAAATTCTAATTTTCCCTATAGTTTTACAGTAACTAGTATTTTGAAAACATCAACATGCACAGTCAACTACAATCATATTCCAAAATCCTTGCATGCAAACAAGTTTAATTTTCCTATATCACCCAAGCATACAAAGCAATCAAAAAGATTGAGAATCAAGGTTTACTCACATTCAAGCAAATCCATAACCTTACTTTAAGCATGCATCAAAACATAAATCAGATCAAGGTAAGGTTTGCTCACTTTTTTTTCCTGAAGACAGAAGGCTCTTGACAGTTTCAAAACAGGGATGAGCCTGGAATCTTCTTCTTCTCTACTTGATTTTGAATTTTTAAATCTGCAACTTGAAGATAAAACATTTTGTTTGATCACTGTTGCATGCTCTTGTTTATTCAATTTTATTAATATCAAACAAGGATTTGAATTTACTTACAGCTTTTAAAAAAAATTATTACACAGAACATTTTATCTTCTACGACTTGAACTAGAGATAGCTTAGGCCCTGAACTTGATTTCTTTTCTGCAAGTAATTTATTGTTATTGTACTTAATTCTTGCTTTATTACAGATCATAACCTCAAACTCAAATTTTTTTTAAAAAAAAATTACTTGCCTTTAATTACTTCAGAAATCTACTGCCCTGCCTTTACAACTAATCTGCAAATTTTAGTTTAAAATTGTTGTTATAGTGACTTCAAAATCATGATTTTATTAACTATAAATTTTTAAAAACTTACCTGAGAAACTGAAGACAGAGAACCAGGTTTTGAAAATCTTATCTTTCTGTTTTGATTTATTGATCTGAAGCTTTATTTTAATGAGTTTGAACTTTGATCTTGAAATGGTTGAGTTGCTTCAGAACTTTGAATTTCTTCGAGATTTGCTTTAGATTTGTTTCAGATCTTAACCTCTGCTTGAATACTTGAGTGAACCATTTCAGGTTGAAGAATGCAGATGTTTTTTAAAAAAACAGATTTGCTTCAGATTTTGGTTTTGAATTGAAATGAAGAATGTAGTTTTTTTCTATTTTCTTTTTTTATTCTTGAAAGTTGAAGTAAGGATTGCAAAATCTTTATGATTTCTGAACTTCAGATGTTTAGGAGATTTAAAAAATTCGATTTTTAGAAGGTGAAAAGTTTTCTAAATTTTTTATTTAATTATTTTATTTAGGAAATGATGGTTTGTGCCATTTGTAAGAAAAGATCTTAAACCATAGATTTTGTTAATTATTCATTTTATTGTGAATGTAAGTTTTCAGCCCTTGATGTTACAAAGCAAAAGAACTTTATAGATTTTATTTCCTATATTATATACATACTTTTATAAACCAATATATATATATTTTTATTCATTTGTATGTATATATGCATATGTACAATGTGTTTTAAGTCCTTATTTTATCAAATCTAATTATTAAGTATACAAGATGATTTAGCTTTTGTAAACTTTTGTTTATATCAATCTTACAATATCACTTTTTTAAACCAATATATTTAAGCTTACTTCATTATATATTTTTTTCTTTTGAATTAAGACTATTATATCTTTTAAATAAACAACTTATCTATATATATTATTAAACTTTTATTGCTCATTTTATACACATTTTGTTTTTATTAATTTTAAAGAAAGAAATGATTTTTAATGCTACTTAATTTTTTTTAAAACATTTATTTCAAATTTAAATTCAATTTTCAATCTCAATCTTGAAATATAAACTTTCATATCCATTTATACACTCACACTTTATTTTGAACAAATTTAAATTAAATTTTAAATATGCATTCAATTCACTCATATTTGTAATATACACATATATATAAGATTTTAAATCTATATGACTTTTTACAATATTTCTTATTTCAATATTTTAATCTCAAAATAAAATTGGGATTCAATTATATATTACTATCACTCATTTTTATTTGTTTAGGATTTTTCTTCCAATTTAATTTGAAATTAAATTCCAAAAGTTTAAAACATATTATTTATTTAAATTGTTAACTTTGGGACATTACTTTTTATCTATAAGATTTTAAATATAGAAGTTCAAAACCTCAATTAAATTTTAAAATCAATACTCAAATAAACAAATATCCTATTTAATTTGAAAAATCCAAATAAATTTACAATTTTACTCCAAAATTATTTTCATCATTAATTTTAAATTTAATTAAAAATTGGGATCGTTACAATATGATTTTGTTTTAACAACCGGATCTATTAAAACACATTAAATTTCATAGGCCGACTATGATCTAAATAAGGAAACTTTTTTGAAATCACATTTCACTTATAGCGAAACAAACTGGGTTCCTTCAGTAACATCGATTTTTCATGCTATGATCGTCCGCTCATGTCATATCTAGCTTCGACCTCACCCCCTTGCGTTATGCATTCCACGATATGCACCCAAGTCGAAATTACTATAGAACTTCCATTGTGCCTTCACCGTGCATGCAATCAAACATGCATGCATTCCCTACTAGAACTATTCACATTTAAGTCTGTACACTAGAGCCAAGATGAGTGCAGCTCTCCCTATAACGAACCTTAAATTTTCACTTACCTATTAATGTTGTTAATTTGGTAATGAAACCGTCAATTAAATAACAAAGGGTAAAAATGAAATTTTTGAAAATTAAATATTTATGCCTAAAGATATAACCATTGGGTGGAAGAGACTTTTCTGCTCAAAATGTCTTATAGACTTACGATGTTTGGGCGTACCAAAAGAGATTTATGATCGAAATAAGAATTTAATAAAGCAAGATAAATATTAGACAATTAACTAATCCAGCCTAGCCGCCATAAGCTAATTTCGACTAGTCTTTAACTTGCTATTGGAATCACTTTCCAAATCACTAGTTACATCTCTAAACTCCTCATCTCCATTAACTTAATTTGTCCACAAAGAAATCCATCTCTAAGCCAGGATAAAATCCTCAAAATCAAGATGAAATCGTATTAATTTAAATCACGTCAAGAGCAACCTATCTATACAAGAAAATCGTGTATTTAATGAAAATCTTTCAGAAAGATCAGATCTTGATCGAATATGGAAGTGTATGGGTGCTCTTATTGCTTGCAAGGTAGATCTTGATGATAAGGAGACGGTCTTAAATGGAATTATGGTCTATATTTGTGTATATGCTTATTTATATAAATCGACCATAGGGATATTATTAGATTCTTACAATGAACAAATGTAATGTTGATTATATGATTAGGCTATAATTGAATATCATATAAAAACCCAAATATGTGATCGGATCCAAAAATATGTGGTGTAGTGCAAACTGATACGTAAGGGCCTTGGGAATGTATATATGACACCTAGGCTCAACTTGAATGTTGCATTGGATATGTATGCTTAACAGTCTATATTGTTTCTTTTATTACATGCTTATTTTTATAATTTGATGCTAGTGTTTATGCGATTTTTCTTAGGGAAATTACATACTTTAGATAGCATCAAGAAGGCTTTGGACAAAATGTGTAAGAGTGATTGCATGTTTAAGAAATGTGATAAGATTAGACTTAGTTGTTGAATGGATACATGAGAAGATGCAAAAGCATTATTGGAAGAATGGATCGAATTAATGCAAAACAATGCTGTAACAACCCGATATTCGCGTCAATTCATAATCGACGTTAAAACGATTTATATTTTCGTCAATTGCCATTTTGAAGTTTTTAAAATTTAAATTAAAATTTAAATTACAAATTTTCATATAAGAATTGAAGGGCTTTAAAATTTAAAATTTGTGGCCCACGTTTTTGTTTGACGCCGTGAAAAATTTACAAACATATTGCCGTTCTTCTTTTATTCGTTTGCGACCCGACCCCCCTTTCATTTTCATTCGCGTGCCCTAATCGATCGAGGGAAAATTAATGGCGGCGACGTTTTCTTCGTTCGTTCGAGATGAGGGTTTTGAATCGAGTTCACCTGCATGAGATTAGAAGGTCTTCGGTCAGATCTTCGTTTGCTCGCGGCTGCCCCAACCTTCGTTCAAGTTCTACTCGTGACTGCGGCCTTGACCCCTCCACTTCGATTCGACAACGAGGTGAGTAATTTGCATTACTCACATCTATTTTCAAACTGGTCGAATTCAATTGTTGTTCATTTCTTCGGCTTCGATTTGATTTGTTCGTTGTTGTTGTTTTTCCATTTTGAGTGATTTTGGGGTTTTATAGTGGAGCTTACTGCTATGTGAATTTCTACTACAACTTTGATTTGCCAGTTACTTTGGCTGTTGACGGGAATTTGTTCGATTTTTCTTCCTGCCTTCCTTACTGGCTTCGGCCTTATTTTAATTTTTGTTTAAGGACTTACTGGCTTGACACACTTGACATTGTTATTACTGTCAAATGTCTTGCTTATGTACTTGTTGCTGTAGCCATGAGTTACAGCCTTCACTGTTTGCTACATTGCACTCTCCGGCCCTTGTTTTAAGTACATGACTTCGATCCCGAGTGGGCATGCAGTACCATGACCTCGTTCATATTGCTAGTTGCATTTCATATTGCTAGTTGTGATTCTTGTTGCCAGTACATTTTGGTTCATGTTGCATATCTTCACATTCATCCTATAGTTTACTGTATCATATTTGAGGTAGTT
This sequence comes from Allium cepa, assembly GCA_030765085.1. Classification (NCBI taxonomy): domain Eukaryota; kingdom Viridiplantae; phylum Streptophyta; class Magnoliopsida; order Asparagales; family Amaryllidaceae; genus Allium; species Allium cepa. Next base: position 365,131,637 of record CM060942.1, read on the forward strand.
GCACTTCAGCGTTTCTACTGTCTTCATGTACATGTATACACTTGTTGTGTATTTGAATATTTGGGATGCGTTGGACTCGTGTGGTCTTCTTTTGTGTGCAGTCTACGTTTACATTGCCTCTGACCTGATGTACTTGAGTCTGGTTCATTCCAGTTCAATGTATTCAAATGTTGTCTGCACTTGTGACTTGAGTTTTCATTATGATATTGGTCTGGATTTGGTTGCTACTGCATATTTGTAGTTGTGTGCCCAGTTGAACTTTGAGCATGTTGCCAGGCTAGTTTATTCGTGTTTTGGTATCTTCACTTGAGTCATTTGAAGCTGTAGATTGCTGAACTGTTGGCTTCAATCTCGAACTGATCCATTTGTTTTAAATTCTTTGCACTGTGCTTGATGGACTGATTATTTTTAGTTGCATCGAGTACAGTCGAAATTGCACCCTGCCTCTGATTATTGTAATCAGGCTGTAGTCTTGTCTCTGGCCATTCTTTGGTCTCGTAGGATTGCTTGCACTACTTCTCTTTGGTCATGACTGATCTGTCGTTCAGTTTGCATTGTCACATCTTTGTCATGTTCCCTTCAGTAGCTTCACTGTTGCATCTTTCATTTAACTGCTGGCTTGTTCATGCATTGCTGTGCATACTCGTTGAACTGGTTTTCTTATGCACTGTGCTTTGACATTGTATTCGTCCCTGTAGTTGCTCATTTCGAATTGCATACTTCTTTCATTGGTTCGAGTTGAACTTGTCATCTTTTCTGTGTTGCACCTGTTCCACTTCTCTTGTGTCTGCACTTGTGAACTTTGTTGTTGGCATTGGCATTGTCTCTGTTGACATTTGGCATTGTCTTCTGTTGGCATTGCAGATGTACTTATTTGATGCATTTGTGTCCTGTATATACCTTGACCATTGTGATGATCATTGTGTTGCCTGGCCCTACTATTTGTGCAGCCTACTTATTTGCACTTTCTCATTTGAGTATACTTCTTCTCGTGCACCTCTGACTCTTTTTGTCATGTGCAGTTTGTTATGTACATTCATTGTGTACATCTTTTACATTCATTGGGAACATCGTCACTGTAGTGGCGCGGCAGTGCACGCAAGCGTGAACTGCAGCCACGCGGTATTTATTGGTTACATCATCACTGTTGTGGTGCGGCAGTGCACGCAAGCGTGAACTGCAGCCACACAGTATTTATTGGTTACATCATCACTGTTGTGGTGCGGCAGTGCACGCAAGCGTGAACTGCAGCCACACGGTATTTCTTTGATTAATATTCTATCTTCTTTTGATTTTAGGATATTTTTCGTATTATTACTGCTTCTATGCACTAATAACTGAGTTTGAATTAGACTGACCCGGGTATTATTTTCTTTTGAATTTAATACTCGGGTCAGACCGAGTATTTACAGGTTGTAGATTTTTAGCTTCGGGATGCTGCTTGAGCTATGAAGTTCTTTCATATCTTTTGGAGTAGTCGTCATGTATAGTAGTCGATGTGATTGTATAGGAAGATATGTATTCATGTATATTATATTGAAAATGTACTTGTTTGTATAACTTCCTGAGTCGACTGTTGTTGTTGTATCAAATGTACCATATCAAATGTATTGTAACTGCCATCAGTTATTATATATATATGAGACTTTTCTGTTCAATCTGTGTTCCGCATTTATTTATATTCTTCTGTGTTATTGTGGATCTTGTAAGACCACTACTCTGATAAACACTTTTAAGTGTGGTTTATTCATATCTATTTCCGCCTTTGCGATATGAATTATCTGTTACTGATTTATGTTATGCTTATTTCTATATTTGTTTCCGAGGATTATATATAGCCACTGCGTGATAGCTTTGAGTTTGCATCGGTATGTCGGATTTCCTCCTTAAATGAAATGCATGCTGTACTATCTGACATATCAATGCTCGCGCAAAGAAATTACACGGATGGTCGCTCCTCAACAGCCTTATTCTCCGCGCTAGTCGATAGCATTACACCGTAGTGTTCTTGGCTAGCGAGGGTTTAAAGGTGGGGCGTCACAGCTTGGTATCAGAGCCAAACTTCGGAACAATATGGAATATTATAACAAGGATCATCGTCCTAAGTCTATCTTAGGAGTCGTGCTTTAGGATTTAATTTGGGTCTTCGTACCGTTCTATCCTATTCTCTTTATGATTCCTTGTTTTATCAATCAAGTTTGATTGAAATTCATTTTTGTGAATATCATTTTCTTCTTCCTTCTTTCTTTTCTTAAAGAAGAAGATTTGGTTGAATCTGGCAATCTTAGTGCTATTTAATCCAGTAGTCCATCTCTGGATAGCATATTCATATCTGCCCAACAACTTTTGGATCTTGTAAAGAATCAAAAGTCTATCAGTGCTTAGTTGAGATAGAGTCGCTGACTTGATCGACTTTTGCCCTGCTATTTTCTGTCTCGAGTACCTTGCTCGTTTTGCTTTGATTTTTCCAATTGATAATCGATTCTTCCTTTCCGTTTAGTTGTTACCGCCTTTATCGACTTTGATAACTTCTATTTCTGGAATTTTTGGGTATTCCAACCTTGACGGATTTAGAATCGAATTCTTTGGATTTTATTCACGTCTTCGAATGTGAATTTTAGTGAATTGATTTGATTTCCAAATTTAATCGATTGTTGATTATTTTCCCGATTTGTTGCTATCATTTATTAGCAACTTTGATGACATTTTCTTCGGGATTTTTGTGAACATACTTTTTGAAGGATTCAATATTGATTCCTTCGGATTCTATTCACATCTTTGCATGTGAATTCTTGTGAATTGATTTGGTTTCCAAATTTTAATCGATTTCATTCGATTCTATTCACGTCTTCGAACGTGAATTCTTGTGATTGATTGTTTCTACAATCATTTTTGTGATTTGTCACTTTAAAAATATAAAGGTTTCAATACTAGTAGTAAATATCAAAACTATTTTATCAAAATGTTTTCAACTCTATTTTCAATACAAAACTCTTTTTCTTAAACCGTTTTCCAATCTACTAGTATATACAAATCTTTATTTCACTCGTATGAGAAATCTAATTAAACGGCTTAGTAAAACAAGTGGTATGAAACGCTTGCGTTTACTTCGTCGGTTAATTCTTGGACTTGTTCGATTGAACCTCTTGTGACAATTTTATTAGTGAAGATTTACAGTTTGTTCGTAAATATCTGAGTTAAGCAAGTGGTTATGGGACATGAAGCTAAACTTTTATATTTACTAGCTTAGTATAATTGACACTTCTCGTTGATTATGACGATCATTCTTATGATTTAGACTAGCAATTGTGCGATGTCTCTTTGTTTGCGAGGCTAGACTAGACACCACTTGTGTGATTCCATTCACACATGCCTTTTTGGTTGCTTGGTTAGACTAGACATCACTTGTGTGATTCCATTCACACATGCCTTTTTGGTCGCTTGGTTAGTCTAGACACCACTTGTGTGATTCCATTCACACATGCCTTTTTGGTCGCTTGGTTAGTTTAGACCTCATCTGTGTGATTCCACTCACACATACCTTTTTATCTGTGAGGTTAGGCTAGACACCACTTGTGTGATTCCATTCACACATACCTTTTTGCTTTTTGGTTAGCCTATACCTCAATCAGTGTGATTCCGACTCACACATCTGGGGTAGCGCCCCATGGTCTGCGGACCGTCATGTGATAGGCCTCTTTCTCTTTCCCTTTTTCTGTGATTTCTAGATTTCTTATGTTGATTTCTGGAAATTTTATGCTTCACCTATTTTTGTGCATTGGTGAATTCATATGTTAATGATTTGTCATGAGTACAAATTTGGGGTATGATACCTCTTTGGATCTCTGAGAAGATTCTTGTGATATTGATTATCTCTTATCGGTTGATCTCCTGTTGATCATTATTTACATACTTATAGTAGTATGTCATTATGGATATTTTATTTATGCCATATCTCTTATCGGTTGATCTCCTGTTGATCATTATTTACATACTTATAGTAGTATGTCATTATGGATATTTTATTTATGCCATATCTCTTATCGGTTGATCTCCTGTTGATCATTATTTGCATACTTATAGTAGTATGACATTATGGATATTTTATATTTATGTCATATCTCTTGTTCTATATCATGCCATTTGAGTTTCCATACTCCCATTTGAGTTTTCATACTCTCCTCTTGTGACTTCTGGATTTCTTGTATAGTCTTCTGGAATTTGTGCTTCACCAATTTTCGTGATCTCTATTGATATGTTTTATCGATTTTTGTGCATTGGTGAATTCTTGTGTCATTGACTTGTTATGAATACAAGTTTAGGATATGATACCTCTTTCTATCTTTGAGAAGATTCTTGTGACATTTTTGACGAATGAAAATTCGTTGGTATTATATTTTGATGCCAATTGCTATTGATGTTGCTGTTTTAATCACGTGTTTAAAAAAAAAAAAAATTTTTCTTATTTTCCAAATTGTTTCAAAATAAAAATTGTTTTCAAAATTTTTACAGTTTACGCTTTCAAAAGAATGAGGAAGCGATTTAAACATTTCAGCAAAATCGAGGACTATGACCCCTTTCTTTTACTGATTCGTTTAATTCCGGACTTGTCCGTTTGAGATTGAAAATTGTGAATTTCTTTTATGAAATTAAAAGATGATTTTGTGATTGCATTGCCCATTAAGTGCTTTAAGAATTCTGGTCGATGCGCTTGATCAACGTTATCGATAGGAATCTCCTAGACGCTTTGATGAGACAATCAGACACGATTTTTGAAAGATTTAGCTTTTCGGAAAAAAGAATATTATTCAAAACAACTCTTTTTCGATACTTCTATCCTTGCGATTCCCGAAGGGAACCAAGCCATTATCTTTGTACCAATGCTAATTGTATTGGTTTAGATGCCGTTCTCTTGCTAGAGAGAACATGCTATTTCTTGTACTTCTGAATTATTTATGCCTATTGAGACTAGATATGCCATTCATGATCTAGTGATTGTGGCTATTGGTTTCGCTTTTAAAACTTTGGCATCATTATTTTTGGGTGAGAAATTTGTTCTCTACCCTGATCATGAATCTTGGAAATATTTATTTTCTCATAAGGAACTTAATTTACGTCAACCACGTTGGCTCAAGTTCCTCGCATCTTGTGATCTTGATGTTCTTTGTATTCTCCCGGGAAGGGAAATCGTGTTGCCAATTGCACTTAGTCGTAGACAACAAGTGGTTGTTTCTTTTATGATGTCTGAATGGAATCATCCTTTTACCAAGTTCATCGGACGTTCTGATATATTTCGTTATATCGAGCTTCATCTCATCTCCTTTATGGAATAGCGATTGATGTTCTTTTATGGTTATCGGGTCATCGGGCGTACCGTTATTGCACTACGCTGTTGTTCCAAATTATTCGTGTTTCACCTATGAAAGGTGTTGTGCGTTTCAGTCGGTCGGGAAAGTTAGTGCCTCGATATATTGGGCCATTTCCTATCACTGAACGTATTGGTTTCTTGGCTTATCGCCTCTTATTACCGGCTCAATTTTCTGTTATTCATGACGTGTTTCACGCGCCTTTCTTTTACGGAAATGCCTTAGGGATTCCGATTTTTATTCTTGAGCCCGGTATTATTGAAGAAATTGAAGTTTCACCAGATTTGACTTTGAGCAACATTCTATTCACATCAATGCTTCGAGGGTTCAGCACCGTCGAATAAAGATGTTTTTCTCGTGAAAGTTTATTGGTTCTCAAATCCTATGGATTTCACTTAGGAATCCAGAGAATTCATCGAGCAAACACGTTCAGGCTCTCTCTCTCTCTCTCTCATGCTCTATACGGTGAACTTCCTATTTCAAATTTCTTCATCGTGTGTTGATATATTCTTATGGTTGTTACCTTTTGCCCATTTATTCCTTAAGATTGCGAGGACGCAATTTCTTTAAGGAGGGGAGTCTGTAACAACCCGATATTCGCGTCAATTCATAATCGACGTTAAAACGATTTATATTTTCGTCAATTGCCATTTTGAAGTTTTTAAAATTTAAATTAAAATTTAAATTACAAATTTTCATATAAGAATTGAAGGGCTTTAAAATTTAAAATTTGTGGCCCACGTTTTTGTTTGACGCCGTGAAAAATTTACAAACATATTGCCGTTCTTCTTTTATTCGTTTGCGACCCGACCCCCCTTTCATTTTCATTCGCGTGCCCTAATCGATCGAGGGAAAATTAATGGCGGCGACGTTTTCTTCGTTCGTTCGAGATGAGGGTTTTGAATCGAGTTCACCTGCATGAGATTAGAAGGTCTTCGGTCAGATCTTCGTTTGCTCGCGGCTGCCCTAACCTTCGTTCAAGTTCTACTCGTGACTGCGGCCTTGACCCCTCCACTTCGATTCGACAACGAGGTGAGTAATTTGCATTACTCACATCTATTTTCAAACTGGTCGAATTCAATTGTTGTTCATTTCTTCGGCTTCGATTTGATTTGTTCGTTGTTGCTGTTTTTCCATTTTGAGTGATTTTGGGGTTTTATAGTGGAGCTTACTGCTATGTGAATTTCTACTACAACTTTGATTTGCCAGTTACTTTGGCTGTTGACGGGAATTTGTTCGATTTTTCTTCCTGCCTTCCTTACTGGCTTCGGCCTTATTTTAATTTTTGTTTAAGGACTTACTGGCTTGACACACTTGACATTGTTATTACTGTCAAATGTCTTGCTTATGTACTTGTTGCTGTAGCCATGAGTTACAGCCTTCACTGTTTGCTACATTGCACTCTCCGGCCCTTGTTTTAAGTACATGACTTCGATCCCGAGTGGGCATGCAGTACCATGACCTCGTTCATATTGCTAGTTGCATTTCATATTGCTAGTTGTGATTCTTGTTGCCAGTACATTTTGGTTCATGTTGCATATCTTCACATTCATCCTATAGTTTACTGTATCATATTTGAGGTAGTTGCACTTCAGCGTTTCTACTGTCTTCATGTACATGTATACACTTGTTGTGTATTTGAATATTTGGGATGCGTTGGACTCGTGTGGTCTTCTTTTGTGTGCAGTCTACGTTTACATTGCCTCTGACCTGATGTACTTGAGTCTGGTTCATTCCAGTTCAATGTATTCAAATGTTGTCTGCACTTGTGACTTGAGTTTTCATTATGATATTGGTCTGGATTTGGTTGCTACTGCATATTTGTAGTTGTGTGCCCAGTTGAACTTTGAGCATGTTGCCAGGCTAGTTTATTCGTGTTGTATTTGGTATCTTCACTTGAGTCATTTGAAGCTGTAGATTGCTGAACTGTTGGCTTCAATCTCGAACTGATCCATTTGTTTTAAATTCTTTGCACTGTGCTTGATGGACTGATTATTTTTAGTTGCATCGAGTACAGTCGAAATTGCACCCTGCCTCTGATTATTGTAATCAGGCTGTAGTCTTGTCTCTGGCCATTCTTTGATCTCGTAGGATTGCTTGCACTACTTCTCTTTGGTCATGACTGATCTGTCGTTCAGTTTGCATTGTCACATCTTTGTCATGTTCCCTTCAGTAGCTTCACTGTTGCATCTTTCATTTAACTGCTGGCTTGTTCATGCATTGCTGTGCATACTCGTTGAACTGGTTTTCTTATGCACTGTGCTTTGGCATTGTATTCGTCCCTGTAGTTGCTCATTTCGAATTGCATACTTCTTTCATTGGTTCGAGTTGAACTTGTCATCTTTTCTGTGTTGCACCTGTTCCACTTCTCTTGTGTCTGCACTTGTGAACTTTGTTGTTGGCATTGGCATTGTCTCTGTTGACATTTGGCATTGTCTTCTGTTGGCATTGCAGATGTACTTATTTGATGCATTTGTGTCCTGTATATACCTTGACCATTGTGATGATCATTGTGTTGCCTGGCCCTACTATTTGTGCAGCCTACTTATTTGCACTTTCTCATTTGAGTATACTTCTTCTCGTGCACCTCTGACTCTTTTTGTCATGTGCAGTTTGTTATGTACATTCATTGTGTACATCTTTTACATTCATTGGGAACATCGTCACTGTAGTGGCGCGGCAGTGCACGCAAGCGTGAACTGCAGCCACGCGGTATTTATTGGTTACATCATCACTGTTGTGGTGCGGCAGTGCACGCAAGCGTGAACTGCAGCCACACAGTATTTATTGGTTACATCATCACTGTTGTGGTGCGGCAGTGCACGCAAGCGTGAACTGCAGCCACACGGTATTTCTTTGATTAATATTCTATCTTCTTTTGATTTTAGGATATTTTTCGTATTATTACTGCTTCTATGCACTAATAACTGAGTTTGAATTAGACTGACCCGGGTATTATTTTCTTTTGAATTTAATACTCGGGTCAGACCGAGTATTTACAGGTTGTAGATTTTTAGCTTCGGGATGCTGCTTGAGCTATGAAGTTCTTTCATATCTTTTGGAGTAGTCGTCATGTATAGTAGTCGATGTGATTGTATAGGAAGATATGTATTCATGTATATTATATTGAAAATGTACTTGTTTGTATAACTTCCTGAGTCGACTGTTGTTGTTGTATCAAATGTACCATATCAAATGTATTGTAACTGCCATCAGTTATTATATATATATGAGACTTTTCTGTTCAATCTGTGTTCCGCATTTATTTATATTCTTCTGTGTTATTGTGGATCTTGTAAGACCACTACTCTGATAAACACTTTTAAGTGTGGTTTATTCATATCTATTTCCGCCTTTGCGATATGAATTATCTGTTACTGATTTATGTTATGCTTATTTCTATATTTGTTTCCGAGGATTATATATAGCCACCGCGTGATAGCTTTGAGTTTGCATCGGTATGTCGGATTTCCTCCTTAAATGAAATGCATGCTGTACTATCTGACATATCAATGCTCGCGCAAAGAAATTACACGGATGGTCGCTCCTCAACAGCCTTATTCTCCGCGCTAGTCGATAGCATTACACCGTAGTGTTCTTGGCTAGCGAGGGTTTAAAGGTGGGGCGTCACAAATGCAAGGGGAAAATGATTAAGAAAATAGATCGTTATTGATCCATAATAGATCGGTCCTGACTAATCCATGTTGCCTAGATGATCGAGACAAAGGTTTGGAAGTATGGTGCAAGGCTCAGTGGTGAGTAAACTTTAGGACAAGCATCAGATAGGCTCGAGGAATAGCCCATGGAGGCTAAAAGTAAACTCTATGGAGCAGTGGTGATGGATTGATGGTGACTTATTGGTAGTGCAAAGAAAATATAAAAATGGAGAATTTAGCTTAAGTCATGTATATGTAACAATCAATGATGGATCAGTACCGATTCATTAAGCTTTAAGGGAAGCATAGGGAAACAGAAGGTGTGATTCGAAGTTGGCTACAAAAAGCCCTTAGTTAGTTCAAGGGAAGACTAGATTGTATTCGATCGGTTATCTTTAAAGTGGCATATATGACTCATATGTAGTCCGCTTTCAATAAAACTTCAACGTTGTTCTTTGAGTAGTGTATTCTCCATTATGTGATGATTTTGGAAGAATCCGAACGCATTTTGGACCATGATTGGAAGATCCAGGCTTAGATAGCAAATCTTGAGTAAATGGGTGGATGAGTGATATAATAATCAATCAAGACGTAAAAGTAAACAGAGTCGAGATGTGGGACTAGCAATTTCAAATCTACATCCATGCAACTTTGCATTATTATGTAGTAACTATCGAAGGGACAAGGAGTTGGGTCATGAGTCCAATGATCCCTTTATTTTATGTTAGCATGTATCTTTGAGTCACAGGCATTAACTTAAGTGGTTGGCCACTAGATGAGTGGTGCTTATCCCCTACAAGACAGTGCAATTAAGATGCTCAACTAGAAACTCTTCTTACTCATGTGTGTGGTGTTAAGGGTGCCAAAGAAAGACACTAAAGGGCTCCTGAATGATGCGTTGATGACGCAGACCATAAAGTAGAAGTTAATGGGAAAAGCGAGAATCTTTGGATCCTTAGATAGGAATATCTAAAGGTAAACCATGCCTAGTTGAATATTGACGGTGAAAATATCTTGGGACACATTTCCCCTAGAGTATAGGAATCCACTATACTAGGTATATGATGTAATCCATGAGGGTGATAAATGAGTGCATGAAATATGTGGGTCTGGATAATATACTCTTAAAACATAACAATCAGGATGGATACATAAAGGTGCAAGTTCCATACACCTTGATTAGAAGATGACCAAAATTTTCCCAATGACGTAGTAGTAGAGATGACATACTTTACTATGTCTTTATAGTTAGACATATTTTTATTTGTAAAGATCTACCTTTTAGATCCCCAAATATCTACACTAAAACATCTACAGTAATCATGTGTCGAGCGCCCAAGTGTCGGAAAGATAGATTGTTACAGTTATATAAAAAGAAAAGGAATAAGGAAGAAAAAACACAAAATCAGAATCTCACAAGGGAATGATAACATATAATGTCAAAAGACAGTACAAACTATCACTTTAAGAAACAAAAGATTTCAAAGTTATAATTCTAAATACTATCATCAACCCAAACAGTTATAATGGCATATCCTCACAAATGCTAATATATACATACTAGTAGCGCAGCGGTAATAAAAATACTAAAACATCTAGCTCGTCTACTTGAATTCCAAAGAATATAAAACTAAAACCTACCTTTCTAAACTTTTTGAAATAGAACTTGAGGAAATACGAGAAATAAAAAACCACAAGTCCGATATATGTTTATCATGAGAAACTCATAAATACGTGGTTAGCATATAATAGTACTTTCGAGACGACTCGAATCACCAGAATGATTATCCCCTCAAAAGAACCAAACCCATCTATAAGTACACATGGCTATATAATAGATAATGTCTAGGGTGTAGAATATAAATCAGAAAATAGTCGTGCTGCTTGCATCTCACAGCACAACAATATTAGAAGTACAACTAAAGCAGCTAAAGCACGTTCCCATATGGGTTCCCTTGGTGTCTCATTAATGAACTAAAGTTGGGTTCCTGCATAAAGGTCAAAATATACCTTCTGAAAACCCGCATAGCTAGATAAAATATGTCACAAAGGTAAGCATAGCTGGTCCATGTCCAAACATGTGATACCAAATTCCAATAACCCCCAATGCCTTAATTGAAATAATCTCTAGACCTTTGGAGTTGATGTAACCTCTGGGTTACCTAAACCTTCATGGCTATGCTCATACTCCATTTTATGTCATTATCCAATGGTGAAGTCACATCTAGCATCTCAATACATAAGCTTCATCACTTGAATAGATCTCGAATCTCTGTCTAGAATCTAGCATCTGGAACATTTCATGGATCTCAACATTAGTAGTTCGACGAATGCTAACACTGACCTCTCCCTTGAACGTAACCATAAGATAGATAGTTCAACTCTATCGCATTCCACTCCATAATCGTTTCCAAACGTAGAACTCATATACAAATTTAGAAGTGTTTTTAATGAGTAATACCGTTATTCGATCCTAGAATCGTAAAAACTAAATCAGCGAATTTCCAATTAAATCTATTTTAGTTCTTTAAGAAGTAAACGAACGATATAAAGGAGTCCTCCTAAGGTGATCTAGTATATATATGTTCTTAAAAAAGGGACAGTTTATACGAATGAGTCCTCCTCAGAGGATCTGAAAGTATATCAATATGTGATGCTTTCTGTAACGACCTGAAATTTTCGATCCCGAAAATCCCAGATAGTTATGAAAAAGAAGAAAGAGATGGAAGAAGAAGAACATCTCACATTCGCAGCGGATAAAATATAATAATAAATAAATACAGTTTACAAGAATACTATATCTGTCGATTACATTTTCATACATCAAGGTTTTACATATACACAGTCACTGAATATATACAGTAATCATGTCTCAGAAATACAATAATACTGCAGCGGAAATACTCTATACGTACTTGCCATCCAGCTCGCCTCTTGAGCTCCAGAACGTCCTAACCTGAAAATCTGTACTACTCGGTCTGACCCGAGCATTACACCAAAGTAACACCCGGGTCAGGCTAGAAACCAGCGTGAGTAAACCCATTTAACACGAAATACCAAAATAATTAACTAATATAAACACGGGTAACTTATATCAATTCAACAAATTCACAGTTTGTTATAAACAACGCTTATTTCACACGTCCATTTCTAAGTACCAAACTTAGATAAAACAATCCAATTCACTTAAATCATTTCATCCCAGCCTATTAATTTCACAAATCAATTTATAAAAATTCGAAGTGGTTTCGGGTATTTCCAAATACCCGACCCCGGCCTCTTCGAAACTCATGTTCTCATTCCAAATTATTCCAGTGAAATACACAACATTTCATATCAGAGATGTCAACTCATTCAAGCATTCAATACCAATCAGTCATCCATAAGCCATGCTTCATCACATACAAATTAATTCAATTGATTCAAATTGAATATCTAACCACATTCATTTAACATTGATTAACCAACATTCATAAGCAATTTCTTCATTTAACATTGATTAATTCCAAAACAATTAATCAATCACCCATTCCCTATTCATTCATCTTAATTAATCACCCTGAATTAATTATTCCCAACTAAAATGAAATGTCTATATCTAATTCATTCCACGCTATTAATTATTCTTAACCCAAAATCGATACGTAATCTTAATTACCTCATAAATTATTTTAAACTTTCATCAATTACATTAATTCTTGACCTCTTATATTAACGAATTTCCCATGAGTCATTTATTGTGATTAATCAATCAATCATTGCTTACATCATTAATTATATAAATTAAGGGTTTCCAATTTTATTTTAATTTATCCTAATCAGACTTTAATTATATTAATGAAACCACTTTATTAATCATTTTCGATTAATCCCAAACTGTAATTAACTATCTTTCATTTACTTCACTTACAAATTAATTACTCATTATTTAACTATCTTAATTAATCTCTTGATTAACTTCAGAAAGTAATTATATTTTATTAATTTCATTAAGTAATTACTACTCACACCATTAAATGATTTTTTTGAATTACCTATACGTAGTTAATTAACTTACAACTTAATTTATTATCTATTTCAACCCTTAAACTACTAAGTTAAATAACCCAACCCATTAATTAATTGAATCAATTAATTATTCATTTAAATTATCCTACCTATTTAATGGATCACAATTCATTAAACCTTATTAATTTTAATGGAACCAATTTCTTATTTACGATTTAAGTTTAAAACTATTTAAACCCAAATGCTTCAAGTCAAACAACAATTTACTCGGAGACCATTCAATAAACAAAAATTACCAAATCAACAATTCTCAACACACACATCAAATCAATTCAATCATTCAAACAATTATTTTAATTGACTATTGAAATTTAATAATATCTCAGCTGAGTGAGATTTACTCACCTTTGATTCCTGTTAATTGCAATCCCCTTCATCTTGACTTTGGTTACATCATAATTTTGACCTTGTAAAAACATTTATAGTTTATCATCATTTGAACTAATCAATTTCCACTTATCATCGATTAATTAACCAATAATGTAATTTGAACTACCTCCCTGTTAAACAAATTATTATTATTAGAGACTAAGATAATTAAATAAGTTAATCTAATAAATAAATCTCCATTGTTTTAAAATTAAAATAATAAATAAAAAATAGGTATACACGTATTTTAAAATATATAGTAAAGAGCAAGCTATATACATTTTAAAAATCCACTTTTATAAGCACTACAGTACATAATTTTTCCCAACTTTACCTATATAAAATAAATTTCTGAACAATTCAAAATAACAAATTTCTCTATTGTAATAACAAAATAATAATTGCTTTACTGCAAGACAAGAATTGTACATCTTGTATTAATTTTAATTTTTTTTCTTTTCATATATTAAATTTGAACAAAATAAAATCTGCAAATATGTACCTCACTGTCCAAACTCGTATGCTCGAGTACGAGCCTCCGATCATCTCTGCCGACATTAACGAAGACAGTCCCCATCGCCTCTGCCACTACCAAACCCTCAACCAAAGCACCTCGAAACCTACCTAGAATCGCCACGACCTCCTTCCTCCGGCCTCGCGACCGAAGCCTTCACCGCCGCAACCTCTAACCGGCCGACCACCCTTTCGACGCGGCCTCCCTATCTTCTTGCCGTCACGAGCGAACGCGAGTTCGCTTCATCTGCCGCCTCACCTCCCCATGCTCGCGACCCTACACAACCACCGGAAATCGTAAGCCCTAGATCGATGAACTCAGGCTCAAGTCGAACGCGAATCCACGAATTTGCAGGCTCCTCATCTCGAGTCGATGGCGATCGCGACTACGTTTGTAGAGAATATGAATTCGATCGAAACACGGCTGAACTGCTGCGGCCATTTCTTTGATTTTTAATCAGCGAGATTTTTTTTATATAGTTTGATCTATTCGAGAGTAAGACGGGAAGATATTTCCCTGAAGTGGCTTCTGTTGCAAACTATAGTGAAATCACGTGAGTAGGGTGATGCAATTTGGACTTTTAATTTATTTTATATAATCGAATATTGGAAATATATCATGTTCCATAACGCAAAATTCCAATGCCCGAATCAGACTAACCGACAGACGACTATAAGGTTTTACCCTTATCCCGAATGCAATGGAACGGTTATCGGAAGCTAATTCGAACATATCAACGAGTTACGGAAGTAACGATCAATTTTAAATTAAATCGACCCAAAACGTTTTAAGCGTTTCGAGCTGCAAGGGTCAAACGGCAACTCCGATTGCTACGAAAATTGAAACCCAATAAAAATTAACTATTACGGATTCAATGAAACTGGTTTCGTCAAATTCCGAGACTGTGCCTTGGAAGGCTATTTTTAAATTCCAATTTAAACGATATATTATTAAAATTGAACAAATTACCTTTAAATTTAAATTTCAACTATTCTATTATCCTTAGTATCATCATTATAGATTTTATAAGCCTTCAAATTATTTAAACAGGCTTAGAAATTTCAGATTCAACAATTTACCCAATTTTCAATTATATAATTCAATATTGAACTATAAAATTCAATGATTTAATTATCAATTAAATATTGATATCTCGAATTCAAGTCAACATCAACTTGTAAATGTTTAAAAATCAATTTAATGTTCCAATTTAAATTGTTAGAAATTCCGGGTCTTCACATTCCTCCACCCTTAAAAGAATTTCGTCCTCGAAA
Source organism: Allium cepa (assembly GCA_030765085.1). Classification (NCBI taxonomy): domain Eukaryota; kingdom Viridiplantae; phylum Streptophyta; class Magnoliopsida; order Asparagales; family Amaryllidaceae; genus Allium; species Allium cepa. The sequence goes on from CM060942.1 coordinate 365,146,884, forward strand.
TTACTAGTTAGGAAGAATGGTCCAATACCCATTTACCTTTTTCCCCAAAATTCCCAATTCAACATCCTACCAACAATCATTTATTAAAGACCCACTATCCTTAACCAACTTCCCAAAACCTTCTATAGTTTTTACGCAACACCCTTTTGCTCAATCCTTTAAATTTCAATTTAAATTCAAAATTTTGAATTATCAAAATTTCCCCAAAATTTTTCTAACTCCCTAAATTTTCGAAAAATTTTGCCAGCGACTCCTTTGCGCGGCTAGCTCGGTACAACTACAAAAGGTGTAACGACCCGCGTAAATTCGATGTTTGAAATGAATTAAATTAATAGGATTTTATTTTAAAATTTAGAAAGAAATAAAAATCCTATTAATTTATATGAAAGAAAATATTGAAATTTGATGTATCAAAGGTAATTAAAATTTGCAAATTAAATTATATATTGCAATTAATAGTAATAGTGGAAATTGCTGCAAGTATTGAATTTGTCAATGGAATAAAATATTGATTTACAGAAATTGAATATAAACGGAGGTAATAAAGTAATGCAAGAAAATAAATAATGTAATTAGTACAATCCCTTTTATTTGTAAACTATTGTAAGGTGTTAATTAATTGAAATATGAAAATTTGGAAATAGATTCAAAATTTATGTTAGATAAATGAATTGCAATAATTAAAGTTAGTAATTAATAGGTTAAAGGGAATACCAATTTATTCATAAATGAATATAAGTGAATGTAACAAAATAAATAGGAAGCGCTAATTATTCATAAGTGATGGTTGATGATATAAACGTTACTAACTATTAATGTAGTAACGTAAGATGTAAATGTATTTTCAACGGAAATGTAACCTTATTTCTAGGTAGAAATTGCAGGTAGATTTATGAAATGGAGTTTATGAGATAAATAGAATTGAATGTTTCATTAGTATGAGTTTAAGGGAATATGGGGTAAATTGATTAAATCAATAAAAGACAATAAATGCAATGATGATGGGTTAGTAATAAAAGTGAATAGGGAAATGATTGTATAGTAAAAATGGAATTCCAACTTGTTGGAATGGAGTAAATACAGTTAGTAATAAATTTAGGATAGGAAAACGAAATAGAAATATTGAATTAGTTAATTCGTATATATATATAGAATGGCGATTATTGGATTGTAAATAATAAACTTATTAATGGTGATCAAGAGTTGTGACCACAAGTTATTATGAGTGATACATATATATTTAATTCAATTCAATTGATTTGGAAATCATTGCATTAAATATAAAGTAAATGTTACGTTGAATAAGTTAAGGTAATAACTGGATAATAACGTAAATGTTCTTTATAGATATGATAATTTGAATCTATTGAAATTTATAGAATCTGAATATAACATTTTACGTTAATTGGAGATAAAGATGGAAATAGGTAATAATTGCATTAATTTGTAAGTAGAAATAAATCGTTAATGAGAACAAGTATTTAAGATTTACCACCTCCGTTTGCACGTTAAAATTCGTGCACACCTATTCTTTTGCGATCTATCTATAAATAGGCGGTGAAACCCTAGCCTCCATCTTCATTCCTCTGTATAGTCTCTTCTTCAACTTCTTCTCTTCTTCAATGGCAACAGACAATTTCTAGATCCAGTTTCAATCCAAATAAAAGTCAAAATTCAAACTCCACTAAAAATTCCAGAAAAATTATATGTTGGAGTTCTCAGAATACGCAATCTACTGGTGGTGTTCGTTTTCCGTTTTGGGTTCGGCCTGGAAACATATTTGCGTGCTCCTGTAGCCAAAGCGCGTGGAAGACGATAGTGACGTGGCGAGTATTTAATTAAGGTTTGTTTTGTTTTATAATTTATTTTATTTTCAAATCGTTTAAATCGCATAACTTTTTCATACGACCTCGGATTCACGCGAAACTTTTTTTGTTAGGATCGCAATTAAATTCCGGATAGTTTGGAACTAGTTTGGACCAATTCGGAGACCATTGAATTTTTGGGTTTAAATCGGATTTAAATTCGATTTAAATTCAAAAGGTGAGTGTTTTAACCCACTCACAACTTCTAAAAGTTTTTATGTTTGTTAAATTTATTTTAAATATGAGTAGAAATTTATTTATGACTGTTGGCGTGTTTTATTCAGCATATCTGTTAAATCGCATTTATTTAACTTAAATGTTAATTTAGTTTATTTATTGCATAAAATTTGACAGGTAGAATTTATTTTTGCACATAAACTGCTAGTTAACAGTCATTAAATTTATTATGGAATAGAAACTGTTACTTAATAATCTGTTATTAATTCCTGTATAATTCATATGCTATGTATCAATGATTGTTTAAAATTGGATGATGATTTCAATTGATGATTGATATTTGGATGAATGAATGCTATAATTATATTGTATAAACTGCAAGTCATCATGCATTTTCATTTCATTCGGGGTTGTGGTTTGAAATGATATACAACCGCAAAATTTTATTTTTAAATTGCCGATTGAAATGATAAATATCCGTATCACTTGATCATATGATAGAAAATTTTATACAGGCACCGTGGTCTATATATAAATTATTTTAAAGTGATTTCTATGGTTTGGATGGGATACAGTTTATAAAATTTTTTAATTTTGATATTTTATAAATGTTATTCTTCTATATATATACATATGAAGTTAAAAATTTTGAATTTAAGATATGTATAAATCTACTAAATAAAAATGGGAAAATTGAGAAATGGAATTTGATGATTCATATTATATGTTTAAGTTTGGAAAATTTTAAGGTATGATATTTATAACTGGATTTTTCCAAGATAAATTTAAAATGAATATTCTAGTATAATTTAATTGAAGAAAATATTTAATTGCTAGAAATTGGAGTTTTATTTATGGATTTTTATGTAAATATTCAAGACTAAATAATAGAACATTTAATTTGGTTGAAGGAATAAATTCCAACTTTAGTTTTGAAATATTAATACTCCAAATGGATATATATATATATATATATATATATATATATATATATATATATATATATAGAAATTGAAGTGGTTTTGGAACTTGAAAGTGGTATTTAAATTTTGGTTTAGACTTTAAATAAAGAAATATATTTGTAAAGCCATGGAAATTATTTTCTTTACAAAGTAACCTTAAAGTTAAACCATTTATTTCGTATACCGTCGAATATCCAAACCATTCAAGTTTTAGAAGTTATGGTTTTAAAATATATGAATTTCGAAATATTATGCTTTGAAAGTATAAGTCAAATATTTGGTTTCCATATATTTTAAATTTTAGAGCAGTATGATTTTGGAAAAGAAATATATTTGGATAAAATGATATCATATTGGTTTGGATTTTAAGATGATATCGTATTCATAGTTTTGAAATGGAATTTTTATTCTGGTTTTAAAGTTTAAACTATTTTAAATGACCGTGGTGTTATAATAACGATTGGTTGGCAAAGAGACTGGGATCGGATATGGACATACTCTCTGTCGATACCGAAAACCACTTTGACTAATCGTGTACGCGGTGGAGATTCCAGAATGAAGTAGGTTGGTGGCGGCGTTTCCTGTAAGGTAAATACGTGGACCCGACTCCCATGAGTTGGCATAAGGTGGCTAAAACAGGAGCGATTCTCGGGCCAATGAGGTCATTCCTCTGATCGGACACTCCTCTTCGATATTATACTTTGACTTTGGATTGATTCAGTGGCCACTTTTATTTCTGATTTTGGGGGAGTTTGTTCGAGGTGGGCGGCAGCTGCGCGCTGCGCGTTTCTACCAGCCCAGATAGCAATTGGTATATCTACCCTGGCATTGCCTAGTTGTGCCGTGTCACCTACCATACCGAGCCTTTACTACGAGTTTTTTTTTGTACCATACCTATGGAGTGCCCTCTGATGACGCCCATTACGGGGGAGATTACGGTACTGTATAGACTATGGGAATATATTCTGTGTTAAGGGCTATATAGGTAACCCCTTAACGCTATTAAAAAGTAAGTTTATTTTATAAATAGACATTATTATAATAGCGCAATATACTACATAGTAAATAGTTTAACGGACCCTTAGGAGATGTAAATCCCGAGCATCTCTTGATTTACTGTACTCATATTTATTTCTGTAAATTTTACTCACATAAGATCTTTTAGTTCTGACTCGAGTGTTTTTGTCTTTTCAAATTCGCTCGGGTCAGTCCGAGCGTTTCAGGATTTGAGGATTTAGCTCTGGAGGACGAAGACAAAGATTTGTATTACTAGTAACTACTATATTATTTCACTACACCAATTAGTTCCGCTGCATTGATAGTATTGGTATGGGTAACTCTGATATTCATTGTACAAGTAAAATAAAATATTTTGTAAAATAGTTTCATGAACTTTATATTTGATTATTATATTTTATCCTTCCGCTGTGAGATTCTGTTTTGTTTTATTTCTTCTCTGTTTTTCTTATTTACCCCATAACAATCCGCCCTTCCGTATGGTTTGAATCGTCATATATGTCGGTTTAAAGTGTGCGAAAAGGCGGGATGTTACAGTTGGTATCAGAGCTTTGGTTTAGCGATAAACCTTGGCTTTGTGGGGTTTGACTCATTGTTAATAGGGTAGTAATACCCTATGGGAGTCGCTGAGTGTATATATATGAGAGAGCGTACTTGTTAGTGTTATAAAAAGGTTTTAATATTGTGTTAATCTGTTCCATTTTGTATTTATAAATTCTGGTTGATGCATGGGACGCTGTGACATCAATATGGGTTTCTAAACACTAAATAGGACAGACCGACATAATATTTGTTTTAATATAGGTGAATGAAATAATTTTTCCTATTATATTTTCTATATATAAAATAAATTTTTCAATCTATATCTATATTTGGCTGCAATAGATTGGTTGTTAGGTGATAAAGTGTATAATTAATAATATAAGTTAGATTGGAAAATAAGATTGATGAAATTTGGAAATTTAGAACTTAAGTTCCGGGGTTTTGAAATTTCTTTCGAATAAATTTTGGAATATAATAATATTATTTATAAGTATTTTCTGATATAAATATTTCAATGTAATTTGAAAAAATTGTTTTAAAGAAGATTTCGGAAAAAATAAGTTTTGTACTTTCCTCCTTGTTGCTGGAAAATAATTTCGGTGATGAGTGCACGCATCATCGACTTTCATTTTCGAGTTTCGAAGTGGGAAGGCCACTGTAGAAATTTACTGCAGAATTGTTTAAGAAATTTTTATCGTTTTAATTATAATTGGATATATATATATATATATGTTAAGAATAGATATCTATCTATTATTTTAAATGATTTAAAAATTAAACCCGGTATTTGGTTCTTAAGTTCCAGTTAATTAATAGTTCAATTAAGTGTAGAAATTGGAACCTTTAATTAAAGTAAAAATTTAATACAATAGGAACATAAGTAATGTAAATAAACGATTGTAAACATTATTAAATGAATTAATGAACTTCTTTATTTATAAGAATTGATGTATAAAGTTGCAAATTTAGTGTAGTTAAATTGTTACCATTACTAAATATAATAGAAATGTAAGCATTAAATAAATGAATGAAATTAAAAGTAAGTTGAAATTGTAATTTATAAAACGAATATATATAATTATTAAACCATTAATTAATTAAAGGAATTGAGAAGAAACTTGTATAATTTTCACTTACATTCTTAAAGCATATATATAACTTACCATATAATAAAAGTTGCAATGTTAGTAAGAAAATGTAAGGGGAAATCTTATAAGTGAAGCTTGAGGTAATAAAGGTATTCAATGAATTTGCTGTTACAAAATGAGAACTAAATGTATAAACTTAAGTTAAAATGGAAATTTTAAGTATTATAAATAGATGATTATGAACTTAAATAAATAAAACGGAATGCAAATATAATGAATATGGTAATAAATGAAAAATGAAAATTGTAAGTAATGAAGGAATCACTCAATAAATGAAAGAAAAGAAATTAAACAACTAAAGCATGAAATAAATGTATAATAAGTTAGTTTGGTTGTTGGTTTGAATTATTATTGTTCGACTTATGGTTGGTTGGGCAAGAGAATTTGAAGTTGTTGGATGTATAAATAATCTATCGTTGTTCCATCTAAGACTGTTGAGTAAAGGATGCACTTGATAGTTATTTTCATTCCATACAATTTCAAGTTTTGAACCCGAACAACTATTTGTTTCTTGGATTAAATGGTTGCTTTGTCTTGTGTATGTATGTTGTTTGTAAAGTTGATGGTTGTTGTATTGATTGGTTGATTAATGGTTGAAACCGCTTAAATATTTCACTTTATATAAATTGTAACCCTCTCGATTATATAAGAAAATGCAGTATCTTGGAAATATTTTGGAAATGTTTTTCCAAACTTTAATAATTTAAATATAAAGGATTAAATAGTTATAAATAGGATATCTTATTTAAAGTGATCAATTTTGTAAATTTAACTGTTTATAAGTTAAATATTTTGGATAAGATGTATTGTATTTAATTTTTCCCTTCTTTTCCTTTTCGAGGACGAAAAGTTTTGAGTGGGGGAGAGTGTAACGACCCGCGTAAATTCGATGTTTGAAATGAATTAAATTAATAGGATTTTATTTTAAAATTTAGAAAGAAATAAAAATCCTATTAATTTATATGAAAGAAAATATTGAAATTTGATGTATCAAAGGTAATTAAAATTTGCAAATTAAATTATATATTGCAATTAATAGTAATAGTGGAAATTGTTGCAAGTATTGAATTTGTCTATGGAATAAAATATTAATTTACAGAAATTGAATATAAACGGAGGTAATAAAGTAATGCAAGAAAATAAATAATCTAATTAGTACAATCCCTTTTATTTGTAAACTATTGTAAGGTGTTAATTAATTGAAATATGAAAATTTGGAAATAGATTCAAAATTTATGTTAGATAAATGAATTGCAATAATTAAAGTTAGTAATTAATAGGTTAAAGGGAATACCAATTTATTCATAAATGAATATAAGTGAATGTAACAAAATAAATAGGAAACGCTAATTATTCATAAGTGATGGTTGATGATATAAACGTTACTAACTATTAATGTAGCAACGTAAGATGTAAATGTATTTTCAACGGAAATGTAACCTTATTTCTGGGTAGAAATTGCAGGTAGATTTATGAAATGGAGTTTATGAGATAAATAGAATTGAATGTTTCGTTAGTATGAGTTTAAGGGAATATGGGGTAAATTGATTAAATCAATAAAAGACAATAAATGCAATGATGATGGGTTAGTAATAAAAGTGAACAGGGAAATGATTGTATAGTAAAAATGGAATTCCAACTTGTTGGAATGGAGTAAATACACTTACTAATAAATTTAGGATAGGAAAACGAAATGGAAATATTGAATTAGTTAATTCGTATGTATATATAGAATGGCGATTGTTGGATTGTAAATAATAAACTTATTAATGGTGATCAAGAGTTGTGACCACAAGTTATTATGAGTGATACATATATATTTAATTCAATTCAATTGATTTAGAAATCATTGCATTAAATATAAATTAAATGTTACGTTGAATAAGTTAAGGTAATAAATGGATAATAACGTAAATGTTCTTCATAGATATGATAATTTGAATCTATTGAAATTTATTGAATCTGAATATAACATTCTACGTTAATTGGAGATAAAGATGGAAATAGGTAATAATTGCATTAATTTGTAAGTAGAAATAAATCGTTAATGAGAACAAGTATTTAAGATTTACCACCTATTTAGTATATTAAGTTATAACGGAAAATCAATTGCAATAATTAACAATATATTTATTTCATTAATGATAATGACGTAATATTTGAAATATTAAATAGGATGGAATTCAAATGTATATAACGATAGAAATGTGAAATTTGGGGAATAGATTCAAAGTTATAAATGAGTTGTTAAAATAATACATAATAATTGCAAATTGAATGAATCAATGGGAGCATAGATTTAAGTTTAGAATACGATATTTTGGTTTAATTAAGTATTGCAAAATAAATGAAATTAACGTTTAAATATTTCGTTTACAGAGATTAAACTAAAATTCAAGGATATTAAAATAATAGATTTTGAACCCAACAAGGAATCCTTCTACTTAAAATTTTTAGATGGAATAAACATTTGATTATTTAATTGAATAGAGAAAAAGATTTATTTAGTATGTAATATAATGCTTGTTGAAAACTGTAATTTTATAAACATGTTTGCTTGACTATAAATAAGGATTACAATGTTCACGTATTTATTTAATTGATTTCATCAATTAGGGTCTGTTTTGAAGTGGAAGGTTAAAATTAATTGGAAATAAATTTATTAAAATCTTTCAATTGGAAAAGGAAAAGAAACAAAGTGCAATTAATAAAATTTATGTAAGAATGTTTTCATTATGAATGTACATTATTTGGAAATATAAGAATTGATTTAATATTGTATAAGTTGATCATTTTAGAATATAAGAATGTTTACATTACGAATTGCAAGTAACAAATAAGCATTTTAAGGAAAATAAAAGAATGTTGAGGAAATAAAGTGAACGTTTCCATTTTAAATATAAGGAAGTGGAGAAATTAACACTGCAATGGATAGACTTATCAGCTTTTAATTTACATCTAAATTTGTTTAGATCAATTTGGAAATTAATAAAATTGTGGATATATTTTGAAACGTAAACGAAAGGTCCAGATTTACATTTGTAAATACGTTTAAAATAAAATGTAAATGATAAGGAATTTATTTATTTCCTAAATCCATAACGTGTGTAATTAATATTATTTATCTTTTGGGACCACCTCCGTTTGCACGTTAAAATTCGTGCACACCTATTCTTTTGCGATCTATCTATAAATAGGCGGTGAAACCCTAGCCTCCATCTTCATTCCTCTGTATAGTCTCTTCTTCAACTTCTTCTCTTCTTCAATGGCAACAGACAATTTCTAGATCCAGTTCCAATCCAAATAAAAGTCAAAATTCAAACTCCTCTAAAAATTACAGAAAAATTATATGTTGGAGTTCTCAGAATACGCAATCTACTGGTGGTGTTCGTTTTCCGTTTTGGGTTCGGCCTGGAAACATATTTGCGTGCTCCTGTAGCCAAAGCGCGTGGAAGACGATAGTGACGTGGCGAGTATTTAATTAAGGTTTGTTTTGTTTTATAATTTATTTTATTTTCAAATCGTTTAAATCGCATAACTTTTTCATACGACCTCGGATTCACGCGAAACTTTTTTTGTTAGGATCGTAATTAAATTCCGGACAGTTTGGAACTAGTTTGGACCAATTCGGAGACCGTCGAATTTTTGGGTTTAAATCGGATTTAAATTCGATTTAAATTCAAAAGGTGAGTGTTTTAACCCACTCACAACTTCTAAAAGTTTTTATATTTGTTAAATTTATTTTAAATATGAGTAGAAATTTATTTATGACTGTTGGCATGTTTTATTCAGCAAATCTGTTAAATCGCATTTATTTAACTTAACTGTTAATTTAGTTTATTTATTGCATAAAATTTGACAGGTAGAATTTATTTTTGCACATAAACTACTAGTTAACAGTCATTAAATTTATTATGGAATAGAAACTGTTAGTTAATAATACGTTATTAATTCCTGTATAATTCATATGCTATGTATCAATGATTGTTTAAAATTGGATGATGATTTCAATTGATGATTGATGATTGATATTTGGATGAATGAATGCTATAATTATATTGTATAAACTGCAAGTCATCATGCATTTTCATTTCATTCGGGGTTGTGGTTTGAAATGATATACAACCGCAAAAATTTTATTTTTAAATTGCGGATTGAAATGATAAATATCCGTATCACTTGACCATAGGATAGAAAATTTTATACAGGCACCGTGGTCTATATATATATTATTTTAAAGTGATTTCTATGGTTTGGATGGGATACGGTTTATAATAAAATTTAATTTTGATATTTTATAAATGTTATTCTTCTATATATATACACATATGAAGTTAAAATTTTTGAATTTAAGCTGTGTATAAATCTATTAAATAAAAATGGGAAAATTGAGAAATAGAATTTGATAATTCATATTATATGTTTAAGTTTGGAAAATTTTATGGTATGATATTTTTAACTGGAATATTCCAAGATAAATTTAAAATGAATATTCTAGTATAATTTAATTGAAGAAAATATTTAATTGCTAGAAATTGGAGTTTTATTTATGGATTTTTATGTAAATATTCAAGACTAATAATAGAACATTTAATTTGGTTGAAGGAATAAATTCCAACTTTAGTTTTGAAATATTAATACTCCAAATGGATATATATATATATATATATATATATATATATATATATATATATATATATATATATAGAAATTGAAGTGGTTTTGGAACTTGAAAGTGGTATTTAAATTTTGGTTTAGACTTTAAATAAAGAAATATATTTGTAAAGACATGGAAATTATTTTCTTTTCAAAGTAACCTTAAAGTTAAACCATTTATTTCGTATACCGTTGAATATCCAAACCATTCAAGTTTTAGAAGTTATGGTTTTAAAATATATGAATTTCAAAATATTATGCTTTGAAAGTATAAGTCAAATATTTGGTTTCCAGATATTTTAAATTTTAAAGCAATATGATTTTGGAAAAGAAATATATTTGGATAAAATGATATCATATTGTTTTGGGTTTTAAGATGATATCGTATTCATAGTTTTGAAATGGAATTTTTATTCTGGTTTTAAAGTATAAAATATTTTAAATGACCGCGGTGTTATAATAACGATTGGTTGGAAAAGAGACCAGGATCGGATATGGACATACTCTCTGTCGATACCGAAAACCACTTTGACTAACCGTGTACGCGGTGGAGATTCCAGAATGAAGTAGGTTGGTGGCGGCGTTTCCTGTAAGGTAAATACGTGGACCCGACTCCCGTGAGTTGGCATAAGGTGGCTAAAACAGGAGCAATTTTCGGGCCAATGAGGTCATTCCTCTGATCGGACACTCCTCTTCGATATTATACTTTGACTTTGGATTGATTCAGTGGCCACTTTTATTTTTGATTTTGGGGGAGTTTGTTCGAGGTGGGCGGCAGCTGCGCGCTGCGCGTTTCCACCAGCCCGGATAGCAATTGGTATATCTACCCTGGCATTGCCTAGTTGTGCCGTGTCACCTACCATACCGAGCCTTTACTACGAGTTTTGTTTTGTACCATACCTATGGAGTGCCCTCTGACGACGCCCATTATGGGGGAGATTACGGTACTGTATAGACTATGGGAATATATTCTGTGTTAAGGGCTATATGGGTAACCCCTTAACGCTATTAAAAAGTAAGTTTATTTTATAAATAGACATTATTATAATAGCGCAATATACTACATAGTAAATAGTTTAACGGACCCTTAGGAGATGTAAATCCCAAGCATCTCTTGAGTTACTGTACTCATATTTATTTCTGTAAATTTTACTCGCATAAGATCTTTTAGTTCTGACTCAAGTGTTTTTGTCTTTTCAAATTCGCTCGGGTCAGTCCGAGCGTTTCAGGATTTGAGGATTTAGCTCTGGAAGACGAAGACAAAGATTTGTATTACTAGTATCTACTATATTATTTCACTACACCATTTAATTCCGCTGCATTGATAGTATTGGTATGGGTAACTCTGATATTCATTGTACAAGTAAAATAAAATATTTTCTAAAATAGTTTCATGAACTGTATATTTGATTATTATATTTTATCCTTCCGCTGTGAGATTCTGTTTTGTTTTATTTCTTCTCTGTTTTTCTTATTTACCCCATAACAATCCGCCCTTCCGTATGCTTTGAATCGTCATGTGTGTCGGTTTAAAGTGTGCGAAAAGGCGGGATGTTACAAAAGGCCTCTACGGGCTCCCAAAATCTCAAAAAGAAACAAAAGCTAAGTGGCTATATCAAAAACCCAATCCAATTCCATGCAAATATTTAAATACATACCTTTTTGACGGGCAATTCAAATTTATCTTTTGGAACAAATCCAATTACTTTTCCCTTTAATACCTGCATATCTTACTTAGCAACAATATCCAATCATAACCCTTCAAAACATTGTATATTGTTAACGTGAAAATCTGACGCAAACACCTCGGTGTGTGTAGAAACGATGTGAAAGCACCACCCGTGAATACAGGAATCAAGAAATAATAGTACGTAACCGAAAATGTAGTAAATGTGCACAGAGTTTATAGTGGTTCGGCTTATGATCAAGCCTACGTCCACTTCAATCCTTTTTATTGCTGATCAGATTACAACTTATTACAATCTCTTTCAATTACAATCCAATTCAATTCAAGAAACAAGTAGCTAAGGAAAACTTCGATGTGACAGAGTTCTTCGAATCCATGATTGAATGTGTTGAATTCCTGTGCGAAGTTGGTCTAAGCGTCTTGCGTGTGCTTGAAGTGATGGAGTGTAGATTGCTTTGAAGATAGTGAAGTTTCAATGCCTTGAAGAAAAATCATCCAAAAGTCCTTTGAATGTTGGAGATGGTCACGTATTTATAGGCAAATCTGGATAAGAATTTTTCACCCAAGTCCTGAGTTGTGACCGACTTAGGCTAAGTCGCGGCCGACCTATAGAGGCAAATCCACGGTCCAAAGTCGTGAACGAGTCAATAGAATGCGACTTGAGTATCACGGCCTTGTATTTCTACTCAGCAGCTTTAGGTCGTGGACGACTCACGCCAGGTCATGAGTCGTGTACGAGTTAAGGGGCCACGATGTAAAATGATGAGGTATCCGGTCCACTTGCTTAGGTTGTGAACGACCTATCATAGGCCTAAAGTCGGTCTGCCCCATGAGTCGTGAACTGCATGAGTCGGCCAACACCTTTGAGGCATTAAGGTTATAACCCGGTGAGTCGCTGTTCCTTCTGAGCCATTAAGTCGGCAATCAGTTGAGTCGTCATTCATTTTAGGTCGGCAACAAGCTAAGGCTGTTGAGTCGGTAATCATTGTGAGTCGTGAGCCTGGTTTGAGTCGCTTGAGCAGAGGAGTTAACAATTGCCCCTCGAAGTACACGCTTAAATCGTGAGTCGTGTGCTTCGACTCAGTGCATGAGTCGTAAACGAGTCAAAGAGGCTCATGACTCGTTAGTCTTTCCATCTTCTCCCCTGTTTCGTATATAAGCCGTTGAGTCGGTCCTTCCTCCTCACTTTACTGCTTATCTATTTTATTTGATCCTACCATTAACGATCCTTCAAGTTTCCAAAGACGAATCCAAGCTAAACAGTCGTCAACTCATCTTCACCTTTATATTGCGTAAGTGAATTCGCCTTCTGTTCAATCCACGATCACCATTGACTCATAAATCTGGACTCCCCATTTTCTGACTCCAATTCATTTTTGTGCCGTGTTCCATCGCGAACCACGTTTCTGATTGATTGGCGACTACCATCGATCATATTGTTGTTATCGTTCGTGATAACATAGCAGTGCATCAGATTTGTCGCAAACTTGAAGCGATTCGAATTGGTTTTTTGGGTGATTTCTGACCATGTGAGGAGAAGATAATGGATTACAGTGTCTCGAATTAACTGGTCTGTGAGTTTGGAGGAGATGAGAAGGTCCTTAGCGGGTTAATGGGTTAGAAAGGAGTTAACTGGTTGAGGAGATGACCTAGAATTCTCAAGACTTAGTTGGTTTTTTGGATCTACCGACTTAGGAAGGCCTTGCAATCTCATCCGTCCATGACCTAATTTTTGGGTCGTGTTGATTTCCTGACGATTTAGGACTTAGGTCGTACGAGTGACTCAGCCCTTTAGATCCTTACTACAACTTATCCTTTAGACCATGAACGTCTCAAGCCATAAGTCGTGAATGACTCAGCACTTGGGCTATTTTCCATACCGAGTTGCTCCTTGTGGCTTAACCCTTGACCGACTCAAGTAGATGAGACCAAGGCTTTGAGTCGCGGCCGAGACAGGACTTTGAGAAATTTTCTTTGTTCTGATTTGAGTCTTTTTCCTCCATGCACATTACGACTTACAGATCTTAACTTAACTCGCCGCATACCCCTTAGGTCGTGAACGAGTTGTCACTTAAAAGCATAATCCCAATTTGATTATTTAACTTGTATTACCGGACTGAATTGCCTAAACTCTGAATTACCCAAACTTTAAATTGTTTGAACTTTGTTGCATTATTCCACAGATCCTGTTAACTTATAAGCTAACTAGCTGCTGAAAATAACAACTACAGAAAACCAAGGCGAATATACTGCCATTGACTGCCCACATCAAATGACAGATTAGTTGACAGAAGGTAATTAACTTAAATAGATTGTGTGAACGAAGTGCTTTCAATTCAACGAATTCAAGTAGAGTATTAAAGCAACATTGAGATAGTCAATTGAAATCGACCGGTTTGCACCAATACTGCACTTGAACCTTTTTTTTAAATTAACAAGTCCTGAAATTTAGTAATAGATCAATTGTCAATTAGTTTAACTTCAGTTATATTTACTTGTCATTATTAGTTTTGCACAACACTTCACACTTTTTAGGAAACGTGCACCTTCACATTTGAATATCCAGTTGCTTGTGTAGAATGACTTCCCAACAAGAAGAGATAACAGCACAGGCTGGAGTTGTCGCTCCTATTCCAGCTCCATTAATCAATCCTCCTGAAAGAGCCTCTTCTACTTTATCATACGAAGTTTTTCACCAATTGTGTGCTCAGTTTGGTATTGTTGATCAGATGCCATTCTTCCTGATAAAATCAACACTTCTGATGTGGCGCCTTCTGGCTTTGTAACGGTCAATCGACAAATGTGCCTGAGTGGGGGCATTCCTCCTTTCAATGACTTTTTCCAACAACTTCTTCGTCAATTGGCCATCTCCCCATCCCAATTACACCCCAATGGCGATGCCATTTTAATGGGGTTGTGTGTGCTGTTTAGGAGGACGCTTGATCGATTCCCAAGCTTTGATGAGATTTGCTTCCTATGCTCTATCACCAGGACTAAAGATCACCCCTCTATTACTGTCGTGAGAAGTGCTCGAAATCGTAAATTGATCGTCGGTCTTCCTGACAGCGCTAATGGGTTTTTGACTCAATTTTTCTATGCTCGCTGTCCCCCGGGGTTTTACGCTGTATGGAGGAAAGGAAGTAAGATTAACCATTCTTACTTCGTTTGTTATCCGACTTTTGCGAGACTGAATTGCTAAGTGTTAACTCCGCTTCTTTTTTATTTTCAGCGCTCCCTCCTCCTTCTAGGGATCCCAGTCACAAGCCAACTTTCGAGAGGCTTAAGGCCGTGCCAGTTGAGGAGAGAGGCATTCAATTTCTGTTGAAAGACGAATTTTTGCATCAGTATGGGCTTTTGCACGCTTCTCGCTCTACACACCCTCATGAAATCCCAGACTCCCCAGCTAGAACTCCAGATGCCCCACCTCCTGCTAAAGAGCCTATGCAGGGAGAAACTACCATTGAGGCCTCGCTAGTGAAATGTTCGACTCCAAAAGACGCTGCGGGGCCCTCCAATAAGCCTGCACTTGCCCCAATCATTGAAGAAGAGGAACCTCTTCTTCAAACCGGGGAGAACGTTGAGAAAGGAGTTGATGGAGGGAGCTCCGCTAAGCATGGCGGTGATGACATCTTCGAAGATTTGAGCGACATAATGATCACCTCTCAAGAGCTCTTCAAAGATGACCTCGCTGTTACCAAAGTTATATCTCTGACAGTTGAAGCAACTTCTGCCCTTAAACAAACCCCCTCATCCGGAGAATTGCCGTTAGCTATAAAACCTGTTGTTACCCCTCGACTGACGAGCGGTTCGTGGTTCAGCATGTGTAGTTTACACATCACACATGACTAGGATTCTTTGACATCTTACACACTTAGCTTTTCACCCTTTCAAAAAATTCTAAAGTTGTGCTTTTTCCAATTTCAGGTTCTTCAATGAAGCGAGGCGGCTCGTATTATGATGACTTCCAGCGATACGGGAGACGCGTCCAGTATGACTATAAGCGCTATCTTCCTGTTCACAGAGAGACTGATGAAGAGAGGTCCGCTCGGAAGGCTCGGGAGAGACGTGCCCATGAAGAACGCTATGGAAGACCGGATGACCGATACGATTCTTCCCATAAAGAGGGTGGCTCCCACAAACGCAAATCTCACGATGATAGAGGGAAGAGTCACATAACTGATGACCCGAGTAAACGGGCTAAAGTCAGTGAGGAACCCATGCCTGCAACTTCGAAAAAGAGTACTGCTCCTACTTCTTCTCAGTCTCCTGCCCCTTCCCGTGCTGATATCCAGGCGATCATTAACAGGCCTTCTTACCAAGTTGGACTAGGTCCAGCCACTCTCCAAAGTCGATTTCCAAATTGGTGCTTAAAAGGAGTTCGCTTTGACCTTGATCTGGTTCCCATAGATAAAAATGCCATGTTACGGAACCTTGATGCCGTTAAAGCTGACATTGAGAGAATGTCAAATTGGCAAAAACTTGTTGATGAGCTTCAAAGGGTCAATCGGGCCAATCTCGAAGCTATGTTAACCATGGAGAATGACAAAACCGAATGGCAAAAGACCCTTGAGCAGCGTGATGCGGAAATGAATAGCATTGCCGCCTACAACGAAAAACTTGAAGCGGAAGTGGAAAAGCTTAAAGAAGAACTTGTTACTTCTTTCGCTTCCTACTCTCAAAAATAAAATGTGCTTCAACAACAAGTGCGGGATGCTCATGCTGCGTAAAGGGATGCCGAGGCCAAGGCTGATGGACTGGAGAGAATTGTAGCGGGCTGCCGTACTGACATTACTCAGTTGCAAGAGCAAACTAGCTTCCAGGTTGCAGAAATTGAAAAATTGAAAGCTCAACTATCTAAAGTCGAAAGGGAGCGAGATGAAGCGGTTGCTGGAAGAATTGCAGCTGAAGAAGCTCATGAAGCTACCAAAGCTGACATCGGCTCGACATTATTTGAATTCTATTTGCAAAGTGTGTTAGTGTAATGACCCAGAATTTATGATAATTAAAATTTGAATATTTAATTAATTTTAGATATTAAGAAGTGAATTTATTAGTCGAATAAATTTTATTTTGAATAATTGGATTTAATTGGATAATTAACAGAAATAAATGAGAATTGGGTTAAATATGATTGAAAATGATTTGTAAAATTTTATTATGTCATATGGGAGTTAGAATGATGTTTTAGAACTTTTAAAATCGAATTAAAAGTTAATTTGTGAAAATTGAATATTTTAATATTTAATCGACTAGTGAAAATAGCCAATTTTTGAACAGTCTCAGAATTGAACGAAACCAGTTCCATTGGATCCGTAATAGTTAGTTATTACCGGATTTCGATTTTCATGGCAATCGGAGTTATCGTTTGATCGTGGCAGCTCGAAACGCATCGAATTGTTTTTAATATTAATTTGGCGAGTTAAAATAGCCATTTTTCAAAAAGTCTCGGATTTCGACGAAACCAGTTTCATCGGATCTGTAATGTGATATTATTGTATGGTTTCAAATTTCGTGTCAATCGGATTTACCGTTTGTCCGGTACAAATTAAAACGCCTAGAAAATCGTTTAAATCGATTTAATTTAAATTGAACGTTTATTGCCATAACTCGCACAGATGTCCGAATTAGCTTTCGAAACCTGTTCCATTGTGTCCGGAACGCGGGGTAAACCCTAGGAACGTCAGTTTCGGCGCATAAATCGGAGTTCGGAATTTCCGGGATGAATAGTGTCGTTCGAAATTCTATAAATAGACACCAACACCCTTCGTAAATTACAAAAAAAAAATATATATCAAAACCCTAAACCTAGCCGCCACTTCTTTAACCAAAGGCCAGAAATTGCTCTCATTTCTTCCTCAATCTCTCCCAATCTACAAACAATTAGAAGAAGTGATCAACTACAAACACGTAGAGCTCGACGAGAGCTTTCGATCTATACGGTGATGATGGGGTTTGGCGTCACGTGGAGGTGGGGAGATGGCTGCATGCGTGGCCGTTCACTTGCGTGCGCGCGTATCAGGGGATGGCCGAGCTTGCTATGGTGGTGGGCGAAGGTAGAGGGGGTTTGGAGCTTCGTGTTGCAAGTTGCTGATCGAATTTTCATCGAGTATTGGTGGTGCAATAATTAACCCTAAAATCAATAATGGGTTTGGCTATGAACTGTAACCGTGCACGTGAAGAAAAGAAGGAGGGTACGGTCTTGATGAAAGGAGATGGATCTAAGGGTTGAGATGAGTTGTGGTTTAAAATATTATAAAAAGTTGTAAGTTTTTATAGTTAAAATCGTGTGTAACTTCATAAATTCATAACTTTTTCATACGAGGTCGAAAACGCGCGAAACCAGTTGCGTTGGAATCGTATGGACGAGCACTACGCTATGCAATTGGATTGGAGTCGTTTGGAGTTAGTGATTATTTTGGGTAAAATTAAACGTCCGTTTAATTTTATTCGAAATAAATCGCTAAAACGAAATAAAATCAAGGTGAGAACTTCTCACTCAATCGAATCAGTTTCGATTTTATTTTAAATAGTTAGATTTAAAATATTTGAATGCATGTTTGAATGATGATTGTTATCTATTGATTGTTAAAATAGACATTATACGCCGTTAGTAAGCAGATGTTATTTATTAAAAACATATACCGCGAATATTTCATAAACAGTGAAATTGGTATTATATATAATAGCAATATATATATATTGGCATATGTATATATTGGAGTTATTGATTTCCCGCATTTGTATAGCGGATGAGACCCTATTGCGCCGTCTATTAAGCGGATAATATTTTAAATCCCATATACCGTGATAATTCCGTACTGGAGCGAAATTGGTATTGTGCTAATGTTTGTGGACGTAGGAAACAGGTTGGAGGGATCCAACTGGATTCCTCAACAGTTTTTATTTGATTTCAGATATTTTGATATTTGATGGATTATCATATCGATATATGATATCGTTGTTGTCGTGATTGACTATTTGGTGTGTAGCATCATTGGACCAAAATTTGGAACTTTAAAAATGATTTTTAAAGTGATTTTCGAAAATATAAAATATTTTTGGAATTGATTCATTTTAAATAAATAAACGCTATAATTTTTATGTTATAAAAATTATGGTTTTTGAGAAATATAGTTAAAAACTGATTTTTGAGAATATGATGCTAATGATTTTATAAAATAGTTAAATCGGAATTTTTGAATTTATTATGAAAAGTTAAAATATAGGATTTATAAAATTTGACTATTTTACAAATCAAAATGGTGAAATTATAAAGGAGATTAAAGATGTTTTAAAATAATAGTATAAATTGATTTTATAAAGGATTTATAAATTGATATTTATAAATTAAAATATTTGAATTATAAAACGAGTTTTTATAAGTGTTAGAATGAATTGTGAATGAATTTCATAAATGAATGAAATTCATAGAATTATAAACGGTGAAGTTAGAAATGGAATTTTATAAGCAGTAGGTTTATAAAATTTATAAAGTTATTGAAAGAATATATTTGGGTAAACAATTGAATCTTATAAGTTATAAGATTTATAATTATGAAGTTTAAAAGAACGATTTTGCAAAATAATCGTTTTATAAGCATTTAACTTATAATATGAACTTTTAGTTTATAATTGAGTTATAAACTGGAATAGGTTAATAAAGGAATTTATAAAAGGAAGTTGTTATAAAATAAATTCACTATGGAATTTATAAACGTTGTTTTATAAATTCGCAACGACTTTTTTTTTGATAAGTTAATTTTTATAACTTATTTATGGAGTTTTATTCACATTTTTGACTGTGAATAATCCTTTGAAATAAAATGAATAAAAGGATGAAATTTGTTAACATAGTATATTCACGTTTTTGAATAGTGAATAATATGTTAAAAAAGTGTTTAGGTTTGATGTTTTAAATAGAATTAAAACGATCTAACGATGTTTTAAAATGTGTTGAGATTCGAAACCATAGATTTCAACATTTATTGTTGAAATAGACGTTTTCGAGAAATAAAAGAAAATGGTGGACTATAACACTGTTGTTATAGTAAATGATTTCCGAAAGGAAATGTTTTGTATAGTATTGGGATTTATATATCTATTTTTAATTTCGAATCCCTATACTAGTGATTTTGGGTTGTCGTAACGAGGTTTTACGTAACATTCGTTTTGGCCCAAATAAATATGTTTAAGAGAATGATTTCCTTAAAGAATGAAATATATACTTAATTTCGATTGAAGTATATTGAATATTTTCCAAGTGTTGAAAATAAATAAGTTCATGAATTACTTATTAAATAAGTATGAAAATGTTTTCCAATATAAAGTGAATATTTGAGAATTTATCTTTTTAAAGATAAATTGAAATGAATAATTGAAATCAAATATCCATAGATATTTTGGATTATAAATTCACTAAGGAATTTATAAAAGAAAGTGGAATTGGTTTAAAAATAAATATCGATTTATTTTTGAAGTATTGAAAATTATATATCTAGTAAAGATATTTTGAAAAATAAATAATTTGGAAAATTATTTGGAATCTGGTGATGTTGTGCATATCCTTTGATAGTCCAATAACCGACTATCAATATTTCCCTTTGAATGGGTATTTGATGTGATTTGCTTGAATTTGAATGCCACGCTTATTTTTGAATAAGCGCTCACTATTCGGGTTAACCGGGAAAGGACCGTGGGGTCGTATAACCCATTCCGAATATGTGATACGTCGTTGTGAATTGCATTTTAAGATCGGTGTTGAAGACCGGATCTTTTTGAAAGCGAAATGACAACTCGTCGATTGTCTTTGCACCGAGTAGCTACGGTATAGAGACTCCCTATGTGATGGGAAATCCGGACGTGATTAGAGATTATCTGGATTGCAAGGACTTCTTTGTAAGTGCCTTCGGTTCTGTTCGAGCCCGGAACAGACTTGTATGGATTGTATGTCTGACATTACAAATTGAAATATAAAGCATATTTCATTCAAATATATTTCTGTTGGTGGCGGAGAATTTATTCTTTTAGCTTAACACCCTTCTCTGAGACGTACGAGCTCAGAGGTTATGTAGTTGAAGGTTATCAGCGATATATTCCCAATTTGGTAATGTGACATGCTGAGTGTTGCTGTGAAATGATCATTGTGTTGATTATTTGTGATAGGATCATTTATTTGATCGTCTATCTTTGTGATCATTTATATGATCATTTGTTGACCCAAAGCATGGCTTTTGTATAAAGTATGTTTTTGTGGACGTGACTTCGTCGAGCCTCACACCTCGGGAATGGTCAAAACAGGAAAGATGCGGCAAGGTTATGAGGGGTAGCGCCCTTTAGGATATGTGCATTTCCTTCTGGAAAAGGGTGGTATCATGGTATGGAGCCCAGATACTTACTCATGTTGAAAACACTTTATGATTGTGTGAATTGATTACGAGCGCTCGGTGAAAGGTCCCAAAGGACCGGGGGATGGCATATTTGGTCAGTTGTTACTCAGTTAGGGGTAACCCGACCTTGTGTTGGTAGAGATCCGGTTTGGTTCTCGGGGATGTCCATCCAGAGGCATTCTCATGTGGCAATGGGAAGTTCCTTGGCCTGATCATTCGTTGGAAATCCAAAGAAACAATACGAGACTTGTACGGTTTTAGTTGTATAACCTGCTATGGAATGTGGCGGTAACCTGCTATTGAACATAGTTAGCTATAGTAGGCATAGTTCGAAATGTCTATGCTGGCTAAGATTTATATTCTACTTTCGAAATAAATTTTTCCTACACTATGCACTAGTAATAATATCAAATGTTCTTTAAAATACGTATCAAGCATCTTTGACTATCATAAGGAGAAATCTCCTCCGATTCTGCGTTTGCATTGTGTGTGTGTGCGGGAGGCCTTATGGTAGTCTCATTTTTAAAAGCATTGCGAATTGACTTTAAAAATAATTCCTCTATTTTTGATTTTAAAGATAAATAAACTGTTTTGAGTTCTCACACCAGTCACATGACTGACTCGGAGTTTATTGTTTTCCTTCCTAAACTCTGGGTGCCCACCAATTTCCACACGGGCAGTCAAGAGTTAAGGTTTATCAGGATATTCTGGATATTCTGGAGTTGCTGGAGGCAAGCTGGATGGCATGGCGTATTGCTAGTTTATATAGTATTTCTTTTTCCGCTGCATTGTTTGTTGTTGTTGTACACTCTGATGATATGATGTAATGAAATGTAATGTATAAAATGTAATACCGATATAGTTCTTTGTTTAAAGATTATTCATTTATTATTATATGTTGTTCCGCTGCGAATTGTGAGACTCTGTTATTGTTCTGTTGTTTTCTGTTCCGTTCTATTTTCTATTTTCTTTTCTCTCCGTTTTCTATCTTTCTCTCTCTTCTTCTCTCTCTTTCCTTTTCTTAAACCATAACATTTCGGGTTTCCGGCCTTCGATTTCTCGGCAGTCGATAAAGTGAGTATCGATGTTGAATTTTCGAAAGTCGAAAATTTCCGGGACGTTACATTTGGTATCGGAGCATATGGTTAAGCGACAACCATGGTTCTGTTGGGTATTACTCATTAGAGATAGAGTCAGTAGTACTCTAGAATGAGTTTGAGTGTAATAATAGATATGAGAGCGTATTTGTTAGTGAATATATATAATTGTTTTATATTGTGATGATTGGTTTGTTGAGTGGTATATAGATTCTGGTTAATACGAGTAATTAACGTTGTTGATAGGGATCTCTAAACACTTGTACAGAACAATTCGACACAATATTGTTCTAAATTGGGTAAATGAAATAATTTTACCTTGATTATATTTTTATATATAAAGGAATAATTTTTCAAAATTATTAAAGTATATAAGTTGATTGTTTAGTTGTTTGAATAATCTAAATTGAAGAATAATTGTATAAGCAAATGAATTATAAGAATTGAATTATAATTAAAGTGATTACAATTGTGAAATAAACTTATATATATAAGAAGTGAAACTATATGAATATATTTATGAATGCTAGTTGGTTGATGGTTGAATATATTGTTTTGTTTCAATTGCTATGTTGACATATATAGTTATTATGTTGCTATATGTTGTATATCGATACTATTATCTATATGCATGATTCTCATGTTGTTTGTTGAGTGATTAGTAGGTGCGAATCGCGTTTGCTTTGCATTTGGAGCTCGCTTTCGCGCTATATTAGCCGTATATGCTTGCTAATAAAATATAAGGTACATATCTCGGATTAAATATCGTACTTTTATACTTTTTTCCCTTCGGGATGCCTCATTACTTGATGAGATGTATATTTGTGATATATATACTGTCATTTTTTTTTCGGATCGAGCCGCGCAAAGGAGACCATGGTGAATTTTTCCGAAAATTTAAGGCGTTAGAAAATTTTTGAGAAAATTGGAAAATTTTGAAAACTTTAACTTTGATTTTGGAATTGAAAGTTAAACAATAGTAGTTGTTTTAGAAAAGATAACTAAGTATGATTTGAAAACTTAGTAAAGTATTATAAGAAGTTTAACTATGGATTATGGAAAATTAATAGATTCTGTAATTTTTCTTACTTGATAATTTCGAGGACGAAATTCTTTTAAGGGGGGAAGATTGTAACGACCCAGAATTTATGATAATTACAATTTGAATATTTAATTAATTTTAGATATTAAGAAGTGAATTTATTAGTCGAATAAATTTTATTTTGAATAATTGGATTTAATTGGATAATTAAATCAATAATTTAATATGTGAAAATGCAGAAATAATTGAGAATTGGGTTAAATATGATTGAAAATGATTTGTAAAATTTTATTATGTTATATGGGAGTTAGAATGATGTTTTAGTACTTTTAAAATCGAATTAAAAGTTAATTTGTGAAAATTGAATATTTTAATATTTAATCGACTAGTGAAAATAGACAATTTTTGAACAGTCTCAGAATTGAACGAAACCAGTTCCATTAGATCCGTAATAGTTAGTTATTATCGGATTTTAATTTTCGTGGCAATCGGAGTTATCGTTTGATCGTGGCAGCTCGAAACGCATCGAATTGTTTTTAATATTAATTTGGCGAGTTAAAATAGCCATTTTTCAAAAAGTCTCGGATTTCGACGAAACAAGTTTCATCGGATCCGTAATGTGATATTATTGTATGGTTTCAAATTTCGTGTCAATCGGATTTACCGTTTGTCCGGTACAAATTAAAACGCCTAGAAAATCGTTTAAATCGATTTAATTTAAATTGAACGTTTATTGCCATAACTCGCACAGATGTCCGAATTAGCTTTCGAAACCTGTTCCATTGTGTCCGGAACGCGGGGTAAACCCTAGGAACGTCAGTTTCGGTGCGTAAATCGGAGTTCGGAATTTCCGGGATGAATAGTGTCGTTCGAAATTCTATAAATAGACACCAACACCCTTCATAAATTAAAAAAAATATATATATCAAAACCCTAAACCTAGCTGCCACTTCTATAAATAACATTTCGGGTTTACGGCCTTCGATTTCTCAGCAGTCGATAAAGTGAGTATCGATGTTGAATTTTCGAAAGTCGAAAATATCCGGGACGTTACAGTTAGGGCGTGGCATTCTTGCATTCCTGGGTCCCAAATATGAGGTTACCCTAGCTGAAGTATGGGAAGCCGTGCTTGATATGTTTAAAGGTGCCGGGTACACGGAAGAGGAGCTAGAGGCACACTATTTAGACATCGAAGCTCGCGCAGCCCTTGCTAGAGGGAAGGAGCAACTTGCTAGATCGTGAGCTGAAACGACGGGGAAAGAGCATCTAGAAAAAGAAACAACTTTGACTGCCCCTATCCCTCCTTCAACTTCAGTCGATGTCGACATTGCTGGTTCTAGCTCTCATACACCGATTCCTACTAAAGCTGATACCGGAGCCGCAAGTACACAAGCTGTAGGTGAGCCACAAGAGAGTGCTGAAGCTCTAGACTACGAAATTGATGTGATACCACCAACTTTCCCAGGTAACCCTAATAATGCTCAGGGGGATAACTTGCCAGTTTCTTACGGATTTGACGAGCTTCTTGAATCTTGACGAGCTATTGTCTCCTCTTTTTGCGGGAAATACTGTCACTTTTAACTTTTCCTTTGTAGAGAAAGCGCCGAGCGTCATTCAAACTTCTCCACCTCCAGTTACTGTTCCTCTACCTTCCCCAATCACTCCTACTCCTCATCTGGGATCACAGGAAGAAATAATAGGTGCCCTTCGGGGCATGGATGACCCAGCTGCTTCGCAAGAGCAAAAAGACGAAGGACTTGAGGGAGGTGAGATATCTCCGGAGCGGACTCCTTCTGATGACATAATTTTGTCTAAACTTGTTACTCCAGGAAGTGAATCTTCTTCAAAGAGGAAAAAGAAGCGCGGAATATCAAAGAAGAGGAGGAAGAGCATCATTACTACTGAAGAGGAACCGGAAGTTGAGCCAGTTGTACCTCCCTCTCCTTCTTCCCTCATGCCTAAAGAGCGACCCAAAAAGCTAACCATCCGGCCGGGTGAAGGGTCCAAAGGTGGAAAGAAGAAATGAAGATTCCAGTTTTTAGCTTTTTGTTTTTTGCACGTACTGGTCAGGGATTGTGCGGGTACCGGCCCCCGCTTTCTTTATTTCGAAACTTGTATCTGTAAGAAATTGTAATAGAACTGAATAAAATGATCCTTTATATGTACAAACTTCTTGTTTGTGTTTGAGAATACGTTTATTATTCATTTTTGTACAAGTTTCTTTGCACGATATTGCAGTGAGCTTGTGGTATATTGTTCGAGCGTAATTTTATACCAACGTAGTTATACCATGTTGCCCCTATACCATAAGCTCGTTGCAATATTTTATATTTTGAGGGGACTTGTACTTTTATTTTCTAGAGAATAATTATTCCATACTTGGAGGAATATTATTTCGTTAAAAACAGAGTACAACTCCCTCCAAATAAGTTTTTACGCTTCATCCTTCGAAGATATCACTTTTTTTTTCTTTTGTGCATATACACATTTTACCAAGTGAATTCTTCTATGTGGTAAAGCGGGTATCTGAAGGGTACTTTAACTTCTTTTGGAGGAAGAGAATTTTCCAGAATAGGTGGATCATTCTTCCTTTGAGAGTTAAAGTGTGCCTTTGAAGATGGCTTCTCCTTTTTTTTTGTGCCACAGTGAAGGGCTTTTTGATTTTTGCTTCTTTGAAAAGTTGCACCTCTGAGGAGGGTTTTTCACGTTTCAACACTTGGAAGTTTTATTTCAATCTCGGTGAAACGTGTGCCTCCGAAGAGGTCTTTCTGCTTGCTTGTGCCTCCGGGAGGAGGTTTTTTCATTTTTGCCTCTGGGAAGAGGTCTTTCTGTTTTGTTGTGCCTCTGGGAAAAGGTCTTTTTGTTTCTGCCCCTTGGGAGAGGCTTTTATTTTTCCCTGTTCGTTGGGAAGCGGGCCTCCGAAGAGGGCTTTCCACATTTCGACACTTGGAAGTTTTATTTCAATCTCGGTGAAATGTGTGCCTCTGAGTAGGGTTACTGCCTGGAAGTTTGGAGTTTCTTTCTCTCGGTTGGACAGATTCACGGGAGTGTATCGACCGATCATTCCGCAACATTGTAACGAGAAAGATCTCTCTTTTTCTGGTTGGCCCGCTCGAGGTCTTTTAGCATTTCAACTATGGTGAAATGGGCCTCCGAAGAGGGCTTTTTTTTTCACGTTTCAACACCTGGAAGTTTTATTTCAATCTTGGTGAAACGTGTGCCTCTGAGTAGGGCTTTTGCCTGGAAGTTTGGAGTTTCTTTCTCTCAGTTGGACGGATTCACGGGAGTGTATCAACCGATCATTCCGCAACTTTGTAACAAGAAAGATCTCTCTTTTTCTGGCTAGGCCCGCTCGAGGTCTTTGTCCTCCGAAGAGTTGTGCCTCCGTAGAGGGCTTGTGCCTCCGAAGAGGTCTTTTGCTGATTGATGCTTGCTCGCCCATGTCTCTTTTGCCATCCATTCATGTTGGAGATCCCCGTTGTCTTTTGCAAGTGTCAACACTTTTTAGTTGCCAATGATTTCCCTTATCCAAAGAAATACACTTCATAGTTAAGCAAGTTGGTGGTGGTAGACACAAGCTATTTAACTGGTTGTTTGTTTGTTCAAACATTTGCAGTCAGTTAGAGATGGTCCACTTCCATCCGCATTGCCCACTTTTGTTTGAAGCACTTCTTTTGTAGGATTTGAGTATGGAAATTTTGCATGGTTTAGTGCTTGCTTGATGAGTGGTGTTGGAGATCAATGGGTCTTACGACGGGTAAGCTTTATTTTTATAGCCTGCATTATTGAGTCGACATTTTAATGACACAATTAATGTATTTTATATGTCGAAATAAAACAAAGCAGTTTATAATAGTAGAGAACACAAGATTTATAGTGGTTCGTCCAAAAACTGGGCCTACATCCACTTTATAGCTTTTCATTATTTACTTGCTTTACAATTGTTTTCAATACAAGAATCATGTATTTGCAATTCCTTTACAACATTTCAGCAAAGCTTTCAAGTAAAATAAGGACGCAAATGATTGCTGTTCCAAGCTCTTGGGATTGGTTCTCCTTCAACAGTTGTAATTTTGAATGTGCCATCATCAAGCTTCGTGCCTATAACATATGGCCCTTCCCAGTTTGGCCCAAACACACCTGTAGCTGTCATGATCCTTTTCAGAACTAGGTCCCCAACTTGAAAGTTGCGCTGAGGAACTTTGGAATTGAAATGCCTGGCTATTCTTTGTTGATGAGCTACAACTCTAAGTCTAGCCTCTTCTCTTCTTTCATCAAGGAGGTCAAGTGCTTCTAGTTGCAGTTTTTCATTCTCATCTTGATCAAAGTGGATCCTTCTGTGTGAGGGGACTTCAGTTTCTACTGGAATCGTTGCTTCTGATCCATATGCCAACGAAAATGGAGTATGCCCAGTCGTAGTTTTGTGGGTGGTTCTGTATGCCCATAGTGCAAGCGGTAACTTGTCAACCCAACCACTTTTTGCTTTTTCCAGCTGCTTTTTGATGGTTGATTTGATGATTTTGTTTACTGCTTCCACTTACTCGTTTGCCTGCGGATGAGCTACTGCTGAGAAACTTTTTCGGATTTTGAATCGTTTGCAAAAATCTTGGAATTCCTCGCTTTCAAACTGAGTACCATTGTCTGTGATTATCTTCTGAGGCACACCATACCTGCAAATGATATTCTTAGTTACAAAACTTATCATTTTCTTAGAGGTAATAGTGGCCAAGGGTTCGGCCTCAGCCCATTTAGTAAAATAATCAACAGCAACGATAGCATATTTAATCCCTGATTTGGCAGTCGGTAAAGGCCCAATGAGATCTATTCCCCAGATGGAAAACGGCCATGGACTGACCATTTGCGTTAGCTCAGTGGAAGGTGCTCTAGGAATTTTAGCGAATCTCTGGCATTTATCACACTTTCGGGAATAGTCAACGGCATCCTGATTAATTTCTGGCCAAAAGTATCCATAACGGAGGATTTTCTTTGCTAAAGTTTGACCACCTGTATGATCCCCACATTCCCCTCCGTGTATGTCAGTTAGAATCGTCTTCGCTTCTTCCTTTGTCACACATCGGAGTAATGGCATTGAAAATCCTCGTCTGTACAAACGACCATCCTGAACTATATACCTGGAGGCTTTCCTCATCAGCTTCTGTCGTTCTTTTGAACTTCCTGGCAAAGAACCACTGAGTAAATATTCAAGTATCGGAGTCATCCATGATTCTTGCTCTTGGGATATGTTCATAATCAAATCAACATCCATTTCGTCTGTGCTTGGAGTTGACAAGACTTCAACGGGAATTAACCCCAAGAGTTGAGCTTCACCAGTACTCGAATACTTTGCGAGGGAATCTGCCTTCATATTTTCTTCACGGGGAATATGGTTTATTGAATAACGGTCAAAATTTTGAAGGAGCTCCCAGGCCTTTGACAAATAGGCTGGTAAATTTCCTCCTTTAGCTTGAAATTCCTTCTTGACTTGACAAACAATAAGCTGAGAATCACTGAAGATATGCAATGCCTTGATGTTTAGTTCTTTAGCGATCCTTAAACCAGCGATGAGAGCTTCGTATTCAGCTTCATTATTTGTCGAAGGGAATTCCAGCTTCAATGCATAACATAGTGATCGACCTTCCGGGGTTTCAAGGACAACCCCTGCTCCGGAACAGTAATCATTCCTTGCGCCATCGACATAGAATTTCCATTGGATTGGGATGTTATCAATGACTTTTTCCTCACTATCACCTTTATCCGTACATTCTGCGATGAAATCTGCTAAAGACTGTCCATTGATTGCTTTCTGGGGATGATAAGTGACGTCGTACTGGCTGAGTTCGATATTCCATTTCAAAAGACGGCCGGAAGTCTCAGGACGGAATAGGACTTGCTTTAGAGGCTGATCGGTGAGGACTTTGATAGGATGAGCTTGGAAATAAGGCCTTAATTTTCTTGATGCGATCAACAAACAATAGGCGAGCTTTTCTAATCTGGAATAGTTCATCTCTGCCCCAGTGAACCTTTTGCTGATATAATAGACTGGGCGTTGAATTCTTGCATCTTCCCGTACCAACACTGCACTGAGAGCATGGGATGAAATTGCCAAATATATGAAGAGATCTTCACCACTGTCAGGCTTTGAAAGTATCGGAGGCACTTCCATATGACGAATCAACTCATCAAATGCTTTCTGACAGTCTGGAGTCCACTCAAAGTTCTTCTTTCCTTTCTTCAGAGCATCAAAGAATGGAATGCATTTGTCAGTAGCTTTGGAAATGAACCTACTTAAAGCAGCAACCTTTCCATTGAGACTTTGCAATTCCTTCTTCGTTCTAGGAGCTTTGACCTCTCTCAGGGCAGTGATTTGAGTTGGATTGGCTTCAATGCCCCTAGCGCTCACAATGAAACCCAAAAACTTTTCGGACTCCACTCCAAATGAACATTTCAGCGGATTAAGCTTCATTCTATACTTTCGGAGTACCGTAAACATCTCTGCCAAGTGATCCATGTGGTCCACTGCTTTCTTAGACTTTATTAGCATATCATCAACATAAACTTCCATTGTCTTGCCAATCTGTGGTTTAAACATGACATTAACAAGCCTCTGGTAAGTTGCCCCTGCATTCCTAAGTCCGAAAGGCATGACCTTGTAGCAGTAGACTCCAACATCTGTGATGAAGCTTGTATCCTCTTGATCCGGCTTATGCATCATAATCTGGTTATATCCGGAGTATGCATCCATGAAAGATAACAATTCACGTCCCGCTGTCCCATCCACCAACTGATCGATCCTGGGCAGCGGGAAACAGTCTTTGGGGCAGGCGTTGTTCAGATCAGAAAAATCAATGCACACTCTCCACTTTCCGTTAGCTTTCTTAACCAGCACTGGATTTGAGACCCAATTTGGATAAGTACATTCTCTAATGAACCCGTTCTCCATGAGCCGATCAACTTCCTCTTTTAACGTTGTCGTTCTCTCAGGACCCTGAGTCCTTCTCTTCTGTTTCACAGGTGTAAATTTTGGATCGATGTTCAGGGTATGCACTGCAATCTCGGGGGATATTCCGCACATGTCCGCATGAGTCCAAGCGAATACATCCAAATTAGCCTTCAAAAATGAAATCAAAACATTCTGAACTATCGGATTGAGTTGTGAACCCACATTAAGCACTTTGTTTGGGTCCTTTGGATCAACGGGCACTGGCACTGTCACCTCTACCGGCACTACCCTGTTTTCCCCTGCACTGGCTTTCCTTGGATCCATCTCTCTCCGTGCCCCACTGCATTCGCCAGTGCAGGGTCCACCCTGTAGTTGCTACAAGGTTGGTTCTTTGATGCGGACTGGAGTCATCGCACCTTTTCCCATCTCTCTCTTCCGGGATTCCCACAATTCTGCAAAATATCATTCTCACCCCGCATCTTGGTCTCCCTTAACCACACCAACTCCGTTATCTGTGGGGAATTTTAGAGTCAAACACCATGGAGCAAGAACAGCTTAAAATGCAGCTAGAGTTGGTCGGCCCAAAAAGGCGTTGTAAGCAGTAAATTCGTCAACAATTATAAACGTTTGCTTTTGAGCCACTTTCCTCAATCCCTTTCCAAGCTCTACAAACAAATCTATGGTCCCAATCGGCTGTTTGGGTTCTCCAGTAAACCCAGCAATCTTATGCGATGAAGCTTGAACATCAGCCATCGGAATTTTCATTTGATCGAAAGTCTTCTTAAAGAGGATGTTGCATGAAGCTCCACAATCAATCAGAACCCTTCTCACAGTTGCCGGCCCAATACCAGCGGATATGACCAAAGGATCTATGGTCGGAGCCTCGATTCCCAAAGAATCCCTGGCATTGAACACAATATCATCTATGGAAGTCTTTTGTCGCTTCAAAGGCGCAGCATTCTCTAAAACAAAAACATTCTCTTCAACTGGAACATGCCTCAAGGCCCGGGCATACCCTTCCATCTCGCCCCAACTTTTGCCTGCTGGGTGAGGTCCTCCGGTTATTATATTAATGAAAGGCCTTTCTGATTCGTGTTCCATAGCCTTCTCACTTGAGCCAGGACGGTGAGCGGGACCTTGCTGTCCTTGAGTTGATGAAGCTGGGGCATTTCTGTTGCTTTTCACATACTGCTGGAGTTTGTTTTCCTTTAAGAGTCGTTCAATTACCTCTTTCAATTGGCGGCATTCATTGGTATCATGCCCGGGCAGGTTGTGGAACCGGCAGTACTTTCCACTTTTTTCCATCTTAACCGCAACTCTCATTTTAGGTGGGGCCGGATAATTGACATCATCTTTAGTTGCAAAGTAGATGTTTTCAGGGGTATCGGTCAAGGGTGTGAAATTGAAAGAACGACCTTTCTTAGCGTTTCCCTGTTTCTTTCCGCCATCATTCCCCCTTTTCTGAGCATTGGATTCCTTTTTGTCTGGAGCGTTACTATCATTCTTAGTTTCTGCTGATGCCACCTTAGCCGGTGCTTGAAGGCTTTCCAGGCGCATGAACTCATCGGCTTTTTTATAGAATTTATCGAGTGAATTTGGTTCTTTCATTTTCAACCATTCTCCAAACTTGCTCGATTTATCAATTGCCCTCATCAAGTATGTTAAGACCATGCGTGGCTCAGCATTATCAATCTCGTCCAAAGCTATGTTGAATCGATTCAGAAACGATTTGATGGATTCCCCTGGGTTTTGCTCCAGATTTGATAATGACATTATATCCTTTGCTTTAGAGGCGTACAAACGAAACTGCTCCTTGAACTTCTTAGTTAAGTCCGAGAACTGATCAATGGTTCTAACTGCCAGCTTGGTAAACCTTAATAAAGCTACACCTTCCAAATACACCGGGAAGTATCGACACTTAATCTCATCGGATGCCCTGGCGCCAGTCATATGCCAGTCATACTTATACAGAAATTCGTTAGGATCACTTGTTCCTTTGTAAGCTGGAATAGTGGGCGGAACAAATTTTCTCGGGAATTCAGCTTTCAGAATCCTCTCGGTGAATGGAGTTTTGCTTGGAGCAAAGCCCCACTCTTTCTTATCCTCGTCCTTTCGCATACTTTCTTTCATGATTTGACGGACCATCCCTGAAAAATACTCTTCAACATCCACAGGCCCTGCGGGGAAAACGTCAGCCATTCTTTCAGAGTTCTGCCTTGACAGTCGTTCACGAAGGGTCGGTTGAGGTCCCGATCCTCCATCCTGAGGAAGTGGCCTTTCAACGGGGCTTACCGCCCTTTGAGAAGTATTCCCTCTAACATCCTGAGCTCTATCAGCAGAATTTCCTTCTTTATTCGTTGGCTGACGATTAGCCTCGAGCAAATAATTTAGCTTATTTAATATCAATGTATTCTGAGCATTCTGTGCCTCTAATTGTGCATTCTGAGCATTTAACTGTTGATTCAATCCCAAAACCACAGCGTCCAATTCCGCTCGCGTAACTCCCACAGTTGGAGTTGTTTGACTCAAAGGAGGAGAAGTGGCGGTGTTCTCTTGAACATCATCAGATCTGGCAGATCTACGTTTCCTTCCGGGAGCCATAATTTCTGTTAAACTTCTGGTCTTAACGGAGATTCTTTCCTCAATGTTTGGTGAAGCAATGATGTAAATACCCTGAGTTCGATCCTCTCAATGAAAGCACCAAAAATGTTAACGTGAAAATCTGACGCTAACACCTCGGTGTGTGTAGAAACGATGTGAAAGCACCACCCGTGAATACGGGAATCAAGAAATAATAGTACATAACCGAAAATGTAGTAAATGAGCACAGAGTTTATAGTGGTTCGGCTTATGATCAAGCCTATGTCCACTTCAATCCTTTTTATTGCTGATCGGATTACAACTTATTACAATCTCTTTCAATTACAATCCAATTCAATTCAAGAAACAAGTAGCTAAGGAAAACTTCGATGTGAAAGAGTTCTTTGAATCCATGATTGAATGTGTTGAATTCCTGTGCGAAGTTGATCTAAGCGTCTTGCGTGTGCTTGAAGTGATGGAGTGTAGATTGCTTTGAAGATAGTGAAGTTTCAATGCCTTGAAGAAAAATCATCCATAAGTCCTTTGAATATTGGAGATGGTCACGTATTTATAGGCAAATCTGGATAAGAATTTTTCACCCAAGTCCTGAGTTGTGACCGACTTAGGCTATGTCGCGGCCGACCTATAGAGGCAAATCCACGGTCCAAAGTCGTGAACGAGTCAATAGAATACGACTTGAGTATCACGGCCTTGTATTTCTACTCAGCAGCTTTAGATCGTGGACGACTCACGCCAGGTCATGAGTGGTGTACGAGTTAAGGGGCCACGATGTAAAATGATGAGGTATCCGGTCCACTTGCTTAGGTTGTGAACGACCTATCATAGGCCTAAAGTCGGTCTACCCCATGAGTCCTGAACTCCATGAGTCGGCCAACACCTTTGAGGCATTAAGGTTATAACCCGGTGGGTCGCTGTTTCTTCTGAGCCGTTAAGTCGGCAATCAGTTGAGTCGTCATTCATTTTAGGTCGGCAACAAGCTAAGGCTGTTGAGTCGGTAATCATTGTGAGTCGTGAGCCTGGTTAGAGTCGCTTGAGCAGAGGAGTTAACATATACCTTTCCTTACATAGGTTTTCATATTTACTTTTATTCAATTTATTTCCAAATTTGAATATTAAATTTTATCTTCCATTTATAACTGATTCATATCATTATTTACATTAGATTCATTCACTAGTTCATTTTAGTTTCTAATTTGAAATCATTTTGTTGCTAACAAAAAAAATTTCAAAAATTTCAAAAAATTTCTAGCTCCCAAAATTTTCGAAAATTTTTGGCAGAGTCTCATTTGTACGGAGGAGCTTTTGCAATTTGAGAAGAGACATAAATATATATACATCGACCCACACGGTTGGAAAAAGCAAAAACAGTTCATATTTCCTATTTTTTTATTGAGTAGGCGTACCTTATTTAGCATTTTAAGCATGCAGCTTATTAATTTAAGCAATTAGCGCAATCCAAACCAGCCAAACGGCCTTCAGGTACCTGTACTTACTCAATTTAAATATGTAAGTTCCATATATAGAGAATTTACTAACATTCTACTTACTTTCAACTGTAACACTTCAATGCTAAAAGAAAGGCATTCAAAATAACTTCCACAAGCAATTTATATGTTTTCCAACCTAATTCAATTGCTTTCAACCAACTCATAAGCCATTTCATTCAATTTTATTGGGTTACAACTCAATTGCTTATATTCAATTTGTTTTTAATCTAATCAAGCTCATATTCAATTTAATTGATTCTAAAATCAATTTATTAAATCTCAATCAACTCACAGAAATTCAATTACTTTAGTTTACGCCAAACAACAATCACTTTTACGCAAATTGGTGATATCCACTTGAATAGATAATTACGTAAATTTTATAACCATTTTAAATTAGTTTCTGACTCAATTTGTTTAATTCAATTCCACTTTAATTTATTCACAATCGTTTATCATTTAGCTCGACACATTCCATTCTTGGATACTTCTAACCAATCCCAAATTAATTCAATCCAAGCTTTTATTTAATGGGCTTTCACTCTTATTCAAAATCAAACTTCCATAAATTTTAAACTTAAGTGAATTTACTTTAGTTTATTCCAACATCAAACTTAAGTTTACTTCTATTTGATTCTCATTTAAGCAACTTCCATTAAATTCAGTTAGCCCAATCATTTTAAATTTTAAAATTTTAAATTCACCTTCTCAATTTTCGAAATAATATCCAAGCACATATTCAACACATTTATACTTCAAATTAATGTGCCACCGAACTTAAGTTCAGTCTGATAATCCAATTCCAATCACAACTTTGATTTAGTTTTTATTCAATCAGACGTCATCCATTTATTATTTAACTCAATTAACTCGTCTTAAATTTTTAATTTACCTACTTAATTCGTTATCGAATTTATTTTATTAATACAAGGCTATTCTCAATTTATTTCTATTCACTTGGATTCTGTTTTGCAACTCAAACCATTTCTATTATAATCACTTCTCTTATATCCAATTTACTTGCAAATTTAATTAAATATTATTCAAATCACCTTTGAATTTTATTTGTAAGTCAACCATCACATTCTCAATCCAACTCTATTTTATTTCCATTTTATAGCATCTTCACTTATGCAATTCATTATCAAATCCAAATTGAATTCTATTTACAATTCTAATTCACTTTTCAAACTCTATTATTAATTTACAATCCATTTGTTTAACCACGTTAAATTTTCTTAACATACTTTATCAAATAATTTATTTAGCTGATTTGCTTACTTCCATTTTTAATTTAATAATCGATTTTTAATTACAAAGAATCACTTCATTAAATTTTCCCTAGTTTCAATTTTATTTTATAATTTCAGTTTGGGTTTCCCTTGATTTTCCAAAATTCTAACCTTTTACTTTAAAATCTTAGAAAAGCTTTTAAATTCACATGATACTATTAAAATAGCTCTTTATAGAAATGCTTTTTATAACTCGATGTCTCAACCAGTCCATCCTTTTTCTCATAGAAATTCAGTCATACGTTGATCAGGCGTAGGACTGAAAATCTATAAGTACTTGGTAAACCCGTTTCAACACCTAGTGAAAATGCTTGAAAAATAATTTTATTGAAAATATAGAAAACAGTTTTGTTGAAAATAGAAGAAATATCTTTGGTGACAATGCTCTGAAAATCATCACCCCCATCCTTGGTCACAGTTACATCCCAGGGTTACGTTGCCGTCGCAGCAAAAGTCCATGTAACTGCAGGCTCTCCGCGGCCTCTTAATTGCGCCATGGATCCCACACAACAGATCACAGTTACATCCAGGGTTACGTTGCCGTCACAGCAAAAGTCCGTGTAACTGCAGGCTCTCCACGGCCTCTGATTTTCGCTGTCAAAATGAAATCTCTCCACTCCTACATAGGTCGCAGTCTACCGATGTAAAATCAAACATAGACTGTTGGCTCCCAGCGGCTCACACGATTTCGCTATGATACCATAGTATTGCAGTCTACCGATATAAAATCAAACATAGACTATTGGCTCTCAGCGGCTCACACGACTTCCACTATGGTACACTACTCATAATCCCCAGGAACTAGTTTTGTCCGGACTCCTCACAGGATTAACTTTAGAACCTCTCCCTTAGAGGCTCAAGGCAGTACCACCCAGTGGTACTCCTGAGAAGTTCATTTAAAGGGAGCGCCTTTTTTTCCCAGAGCCATCATCAAAACATTTTATACTATACACATATAGTATCTTCAAATCATACACCTAGTATGATATCATACAAAGCTCCTTTACACAAAATCGATTATCCCAAAATCGATAATTCTCAAACTAGGCTTTCAAATTCAATATTGATTTTACCCAAAATCAAAAGCCTTTCCAAATCCAAAGGTTCCGAAAACCTTTTCCTAAATTCCTCATAATATCCTTTATATATATATATATATATATATATATATATATATATATATACAGATATATAAAATTTTAAAAACTTTGGATCTTTTCAAACTTGTATAAAACTTTTTTTATACTTCAAATACCTTCAAAAATCCTTTTCTTCCGGCTATAGATCTAACAAGGAAAGATTTATCTTATATAACAAAGATATAAATGACTTTGTTTATTCAAAATCAAATATTTAAATTTGATTACTCTTTCAATATCAATTTTATTCAAATCCGTACGATGTACACCTAACAACCGTACGCTATACTAATTTGATCGCTCACTCGATCACACAATTTCACTTTCGAACTAGTATCGTCCACCCGACTTCCTAGTGCGGACTCAGATCTGGTTTCTTGATTAGAAACCGTCATTCTCCTTGCATAGCCATAATCATGATAGAGAACATCCAGAACCAATCAACAATCCATATCCAGGTTCGCCGTCGAAAATCGAGGGAAAAATCCCGACTCGGATCGATATAACTATCTCGAAATTCTGTACTCGAATCTGGATCAAATCACTATGCGAATAGAATAATATACGTACATCCTACGTATTTAACTTCACTTAAATCTCCACTCACTCATTCACATTTGCCTTAATCCGCATTTGGACTATCACTTCAATTCTTATCTCAGTTGGGTATTTAAATCAATAACAGTTTGAACTCCGTCCAGTTTATATGTAGAAAATAGCTTGAAAATTTTAAAAATAGATAAGAAGTTGAAAAATAATCATTAGTTTGCAAAATAGCTATAAAATAGTTAACTAATTGTAAGTTAGTTGGAAAATAGTTAAATAATTTCATAAATTTTAGATAATTGCAAAATAATTGTAAAATAAAAAGTAGTTTGTGAAATAGTTAAAAAAATAGTAATTAGTTTAGAAAACAGTTGAAAAATGTTTAAATAGCTCCAAAAATAATGGTAAAACAAATATATAATATGTTAGTTTTAAAAAGAAAGGTTGTATATATTTAATAGCTTAGAAAAATAAGTTTATAATTTATATTAAAAACAGTCAAGAGCCAACTGTTCACTTTCCCAACAATCCAATTTAAATTTCCATTTAAATTGACCCAATTCCAACTCCAATAACTCCAAATTCCATTGGACTTGATTAATCCCCAATTCAAGTTGAATCAATCTTGATTCCTTCCCAAATTTAAATCAAATTCTGGTTGATTTTAATCCTGTTCAATTTTAATTATATTTTTCTTATTATTCCAATCAATCTGAATTATTATCAATTTAATTTCAAAATCCAAATCACTTCAATTTAATCCAATCAGATTTCACATTTAAATTTTTTAAACTTATACATCTTCAATCACCAATCCATTTACTTCAAACCAAATTCAATTTTGAACTAATTCAATTTCAATCTTGAATTCAAATTATCTCGAATTATATAAATTCGAGTTAAATTCTCAAAGGTTGATTTACCTTTTTAAATCAAATTAACTTTTATTCAAAGTTTTTAATTAATTTAATTTCTGAATCCAATTCTCAAAATTCCACTTTATATTATCTTCACTTATATATTTCAAGGTTCAAATAATAATTCAACACAATTTTATTTTAAAATTTTAATTTATTATTCAATTTTATCTTCCAGTTTGAAGCCAGTTCTTAAACAAGTTTAATTTACAATTCAATTACTCAAATTTATTTTATTTATACAATACCATTCTCAATTTAAAGATTTTTATTAACAATAGAATGGTATCATCCAATTTATTTTTAAATGTCCATCCATTCCCAATTTTTAAATCTCAAACCCGTTTTGAGATCACACAAATTTCTAATTCAAATCACCATTTAACTTTCCAAGTTAAATTCCAATTTAAAATAATTTGATAGCAATTTCTCTTCTAGAAACTCGAAAATGAACATCGATGATGCTGCAGTCATCACCGATGTTATTTTCTAGTGACCAAAAGAGTTCAATGCTTTTATCTCTCTAAAAACACTTCCAAATAATTTTGATTTCAAATCTCCCAGATTACAAATTCAACACAAAAATATTTTTGAAATAATGCTATTATTTTTCCGAAACCTTTGGAAACCACTTCCAAATCCAAAGGAATTTTAAATTTTCCCAAAAATTCCAAATTTTCAACTTACTTTATTTTCACATATTCTCTGGAATTCTATTTCAATTTATAAATTACATTCACAATCTATATTTCAAATTCCATTTTGTTATGTAAGTTTATTCTTCAACTTTGGTTATAAGTTTCAATTTGGTCGTATTTTATATTACTTCTTAACTTAATTCCAATAGTTTAAAAGGAAATGTTGCTATATATATCAAAATATATTTTTATATAAAATCATTAAAAATCTTTATAAACAAACAACAAGTACGCACTCGTATATTTATACTCAACTCTTTCTAGAGTACCATGGACTCTATTCAATGAGTAATCCCCAACAGAGCCAAGGTTCTCGCTTAACCTTCGGCTCTGATACCAAATGTAACGACCCAAAATTTTCGATCCCGAAAATCCCAGATAGTTATGAAAAAGAAGAAAGAGATAGAAGAAGAATAACATCTCACATTCGCAGCGGATAAAATATATTAATAAATAAATACAGTTTACAAGAATACTATATCTATCAATTACATTTTCATACAACAAGGTTTTACATATACACAGTTACTAAATATATACAGTAATCATGTCTCAGAAATACAATAATACTGCAGCGGAAATACTCTATACGTACTTGCCATCCAGCTCGCCTCCTGAGTTCCAGAACGTCCTAACCTGAAAATCTGTAATACTCGGTCTGACCCGAGCATTACACCAAACTAACACCCGGGTCAGGCTGGAAACTAGCGTGAATAAACCCATTTAACACGAAATACCAAAATAATTAACTAATATAAACCCGGGTAACTTATATCAATTCAACAAATTCACAGTTTGTTATAAACAACGCTTATTACACCCGTCCATTTCTAAGTACCAAACTTAGATAAAACAATCCAATTCACTTAAATCATTTCATCCCAGCCTATTGATTTCAAAAATCAATTTATAAAAATATGAAGTGGTTTTGGGTATTTCCAAATACCCGACCCCGGCCTCTTCGAAACTCATGTTCTCATTCCAAATTATTCCAGTGAAATACACAACATTTCATATCAGAGATGTCAACTCATTCAAGCATTCAATACCAATCAGTCATCCATAAGCCATGCTTCATCACATACGAATTAATTCAATTGATTCAAATTGAATATCTAACCACATTCATTTAACATTGATTAACCAACATTCATAAGAAATTTGTTCATTTAACATTGATTAATTCCAAAACAATTAATCAATCACCCATTCCCTATTCATTCATCTTAATTAATCACCCTGAATTAATTATTCCCAACTAAAATCAAATGACTATCTCTAATTCATTCCACGCTATTAATTATTCTTAACCCAAAATCGATAAGTAATCTTAATTACCTCATAAATTAATTTAAACTTTCATCAATTACATTAATTCTTGATCTCTTGTTTTAACGAATTTCCCATGAGTCATTTATTGTGATTAATCAATCAATCGTTGCTTACATTATTAATTACATAAATTAAGGTTTTCCAATTTTATTTTAATTTGTCCTAATCAGACTTTAATTATGTTAATGAAACCACTTTATTAATCATTTTCGATTAATCCCAAACTATAATTAACTATCTTTCATTTACTTCACTTACAAACTAATTACTCATTATTTTACTATCTTAATTAATCTCTTGATTAACTTCACAAAGTAACTATATTTTATTAATTTCATTAAGTAATTACTACTCACACCATCAAATGATTTTTCTGAATTACCTATACGTAGTTAATTAACTTACAACTTAATTTATTATCTATTCAACCCTTAAATTACTAAGTTAAATAACCCAACCCATTAATTAATTGAATTAATTAATTATTCATTTAAATTATCCTACCTATTTAATGGATCACAATTCATTAAACCTTATTAATTTTAATGGAACCAATTTCTTATTTACGATTTAAGTTTAAAACTATTTAAACCCAAATGCTTCGAGTCAAACAACAATTTACTCGAAGACCATTCAATAAACCAAAATTACCAAATCAACAATTCTCAACCAACACATCAAATCAATTCAATCATTCAAACAATTATTTTAATTGACTATTGAAATTTAATAATATCTCAGTTGAGTGAGATGTACTCACCTTTGATTCCTGTTAATTGCAATCCCCTTCATCTTGACTTTGGTTACATCATAATTTTGACCTTGTAAAAACATTTACAGTTTATCATCATTTGAACTAATCAATTTCCACTTATCATCAATTAATTAACCAATAATGTAATTTAAACTACCTCCCTGTTAAACAAATTATTATTATTAGAGACTAAGATAATTAAATAAGTTAATCTAATAAATAAATCTCCGTTGTTTTAAACTTAAAATAATAAATGAAAAATAGGTATACATGTATTTTAAACTATATAGTAAAGAGCAAGCTATATACATTTTAAAAATCCACTTTTATAAGCACTGCAGTACTTAATTTTTCCCAACTTTACCTATATAAAATAAATTTCTGAACAATTCAAAATAACAAATTTCTCTATTGTAATAACAAAATAAATATTGCTTTACTGCAAAACAAGAATTGTACATCTTGTATTAATTTTAATTTTTTTCTTTTCATATATTAAATTTGAACAAAATAAAATCTGCAAATATGTACCTCACTGCCCAAACTCGTATGATCGAGTACGAGCCTCCGATCATCTCTGTCGACATTGACGAAGACAGTCCCCATCGCCTCTGCCACTACCAAACCCTCAACCAAAGCACCTCGATACCCACCTGGAACCGCCATGACCTTCTTCCTCCGGCCTCGCGACCGAAGCCTTCACCGCCGCAACCTCTAAACGGCCGACCCCCCCTTTCGACGCGGCCTACCCATCTTCTTTCCGTCACGAGCGAACGCGAGTTCGCTTCATCTGCCGCCTCACCTCCCCATGCTCGCGACCCTACACAACCACCGAAAATCGCAAGCCCTATATCGATGAACTCGGGCTCAAGTCGAACGCGAATCAACGAATTTTCAGGCTCCTCATCTCAAGTTGATGGCGATCACGACTGCGTTTGTAAAGAATATGAATTCGATCGAAACACAGCTGAACTGCTGCGGCCATTTCTTTGATTTTTAATCAGCGAGATTTTTTTTATATATATAGTTCGATCTATTAGAGAGGAAGACGAGAAGATATTTCCCTGAAGTGGCTTCTGTTGCAAACTATAGTGAAATCACATGAGTAGGGTGATGCAATTTAGACTTTTAATTTATTTTATATAATCGAATATTGGAAATATCTCGTGTTCCATAACGCAAAATTCCAATGCCCGAATCAGACTAACCGACAGACGACTATAAGGGTTTACCCGTATCCCGAATGCAATGGAACGGTTATCGGAAGCTAATTCGAACATATCAACGAGTTACGGAAGTGAACGATCAATTTTAAATTAAATCGATCCAAAACGTTTTAAGCATTTCGAGCTGCAAGGGTCAAACGACAACTCCGATTGCTATGAAAATTGAAATCCAATAAAAATTAACTATTATGGATTCAATGAAACTGGTTTCATCAAATTCCGAGACTGTGCCTCGGAAGGCTATTTTTGAATTCCAATTTAAACGATATATTATTAAAATTGAACAAATCACCTTTAAATTTAAATTTCAACTATTCTATTATCCTCGGTATCATCATTATAGATTTTATAAGCCTTCAAATTATTTAAACAGGCTTAGAAAATTCAGATTCAACAATTTACCCAATTTTCAATTATATAATTCAATATTGAACTATAAAATTCAATGATTTAATTATCAATTAAATATTGATATCTCGAATTCAAGTCAACATCAACTTGTAAATGTTTAAAAATCAATTTATTATTCCAATTTAAATTGTTAGAAATTCTGGGTCGTCACACTTTCATATACTTCAAAAGTTAAATTGGTCAAATTCGATAATCAACTAATCGACTATCCAGTACAAGACAAAAACGATCGCATATGGAAACCAAGTCTCGTATACTTTTCCAATTTTCGACTTTCTTAACTTATTGTCTCACGGTGAAGAGTGAAGCCGATTGGTTAGAGCACTATTTTCTCAGAACCTCAAACTCTAACACACTGTTGTCACCCAAGTAGTAAATTATAGGGCTCGAAGGTTCATTGGACACAAGGACTTTAGTAGACCCGGAAGGAGGGCCACGAGGATCGACGTAGTTAGCAGAAATCAAAGGTTGATTCAAAAGAAATCAAGATACACAAAGTTAAATTAGAGAAAACATGTCACATAAAGAACAGTTTTACATAGAGAATCTAACAAATTCACATAAAAATAATAATAATACATAACCCTCACTCTCTATTAAGATTTCTAATCCTATGTCTCTAAGTGAGGACTAACGGGTGGAAAGAGATTGCTCTGTAAAGTATACCACTACCGACGTAGTACAAAATCAATAAGCGCTTTTTCTGCTTAAACTATATGTTCGATTTTGGAAAGTCCCTTAGGTTTCGTCTCTAAGTTGCATGAATGGCTCATCTAACTCTTTTTCATGCATACGAATGCCGCCAT
This sequence comes from Allium cepa, assembly GCA_030765085.1. Taxonomy (NCBI): domain Eukaryota; kingdom Viridiplantae; phylum Streptophyta; class Magnoliopsida; order Asparagales; family Amaryllidaceae; genus Allium; species Allium cepa. Next base: position 365,190,613 of record CM060942.1, read on the forward strand.
ACTAAGACCAAGATGATCTATTATCAAGGTTTGGAGTTTGTCCGTGCTTTCCTTTAGGAGTTTAGTAAATATTACATCCTAAAAGACTATAAAGAAAAAAGGAATGATGATGATATGGTCATTCATAGTACATTAGCGAAACAAGACGACAATTAATGAAATTGATGATAAAAAAATTAAGCAATAAATTCATTTTATTACATGTTGAGAAATTTAAAAAAATAAAAGTAGCAAAAATCTTGCAAGGTAAAGTATGTACATGAGCTTGAGAGGATTAGCTTGAGAGGCTGAGGTGGCCTCGGTCATCTTAAACCACACGATCTCATCATCCTGTTTGAAAGAGGTATCCTAGGAGGTAGAAAAAGAACCTTTCTCTATAGCTTGCTCCTTAACCCCTCAACCCGGCAACAAGAAAGAGCATCTTGATTTTTTTCAGGGTCTACTAGGAAACTAAGGTCAACCTCGACGGAAGTATCATCTAAGCGATCAGCAAAAATTTGACGCTTAACCGCTCCGTATAACTTGTAATGCACCTTGTAGGTGATCTGTGAAAGCCTTTCTTCGATTCATCCAACGCCTTCTCTTTCTCCCCACCTCTCGACCCTTCAACGCCAAGGCCTCTTCCGCCGTCTTCGTCGCCTCCACCGCCTTTTTTTCTCTCTCAGCCCGGCAATAAGCAGATCATCTTTGATTTTTTCGAGGTCTAGCAGAAAACTAAGATCAACCTTAGCAGAAGTATCATCTAAGCGATCGGCAAAAATAGATGCTTAATCACAATTATAACTTGTAAGGCACCTGATAGGTGATGTAACGATCCATAAATTTTTAATAATTTTATTTATTTTATTTATTTAATTATTAATTGAATTTTGTGTAATTCTAAATAATAAAATTTTGAAATAAAAATTAAATATTTAAAATACACATATTTAAACATAGCAACTGGTAAATTTTGATCAGATAATATTAAAGTTTAATTCATTGTGTAATTCTATTTTAATTTATATCAGTTAATATTTGATGATAATAAAATGTTTTCCAAACCTGAATATTTTTCTATTTAAAAATTGTAAATCATCTTCTGAGCAAGACGTCATAGTTCGTTTCTCCAAATTTTGACAATTATTGCTCCTTTGATCTTAATTTCGGCGAAATAGAAGCATTTACATACCGATACAGATTTGTGATCGGATGATCGTACGATTGATATCTGCATACCATTTTGATCGTCTTGTCATGTCGATCTAAGCGGTATATTCCTTTTTCTTTTTCGAACCTCGGTACGCCGCGAAACCGGTAAGCGGGTGGTCATTGCGGTTCGTTATTTGAGTCTTTTGGGTTTACACCATGTGTGAAACCAACGGCCATTGGCAATTAATATTTTCTGGAAGTCAACAATTTAATTTCACTATTTCCTAGCCTCTGCAATCAATATTTTTAACTTTTGACTGTTATCATTCCCACTGTTCAAATTTTTTCCTTGTGGTTCCATGCCTTTTGTTTTGTGACCATTCATCTATCTGGCTATTGGAACCAGATGGCCACCATCTCTTTTTTATTCCCAAAGTCAGTTTCAGCTTCCATCTATTAGCCATTTTTGCCATACAAATCTCTTTTCTTTTGGTTTTCAGTTTTCATTTCTGAGAGAAAAATATATGTATACAAACTCATATGAATCTGTTCATTTCCAAACTTCGACCGAATGTGCTCCCAAGCGGACCACAGCCTCCTGCTACCGTCGGCAGCTCTTTAGCCGAAGCTACCCCACGTACGATAGCTCCGATCTAAGACAAGCACCGACCGCCCTAGCCACGCACGCCCATTATTCCTCACTTTGGCTGAGCTAATGCCGCTACCATGCTTCCTCCCCTCTCCTTTACTCGTGTGCCACCTTTTCTTTTGAAGCAGTAAGTAATGTGATATCTAGATTCCGGTGATTATTATTAAAACTAAAATGGGTTTTGTTTTGATTTCTATACGTGTTTGGTTCGTTCTGTTAAACTATTCTGAAAAAGTATATATGATAAAGGTAAAGTTTTATTTTTGATTTTTTTAAAAAAAATATGTAGATGTTGTAAGTAATTCAAATCTGTTGTTATATAAAAATTTGTATAAGCAATATATATATATATCTATATATATATATATATATAATCGGTTGGTATGTTAATTTGTTTGGTTGTATATTGGTGTTTATATATATACGTTGGTTTACAAGTTTTATTCAAGATCAGAATTAAAATACATTTTGTTGTGAATTTTATATACCGTGTCTCCATTATTTATTTAGTCTGCGTGCTATATCTATGTTGTGTTAGTTTTATAATATTAGTTTATATATATGTACTTTACAGTTTCAGCGTATGTGTTGTAAAATGTGTACCTTATATTCAAAATCTTTGGTTCACATTGTATATTGAAAGCATGTTACAATGTCTTGTTTAATTATTGGTTTATACAGTTAGTCTATATATATTTTGTTCAGATTTTAGAAATTTTGTAGCAAAGTATATATTTAATATATGGGTCCGCATGTATTTGAATGTATATCGGTATGAGTATATGGTCTAGTGATTTCACATATCTGTACATACTGATTTTAGGTTCCAAATATTATTTATATATATACAGATAATATATATATATATTTATGTGTTAATGCTATTGATTTAGGTATTGGGTTCAAGATGCAAAAAAAAGTTATACAGTATGCAGTTTTAAACTTATAGCATGCATTAAGGTACTTTTATAAATATTATATCTATTACATAACGGTTCATGAACTGTTAGTGATTTTGTATATGTACAAGCACGTAATTGTATTATATTATATGTTGTTACTTTTACTTGATATGTGTGTACAAACCATATTAGTATTGTATTTTCTGTTGTGTAAAAAGTTTTAATATTATATATATATGTCCACCACACATATGTACACTTAAGTTGATTTTAAATATACTATATATGTGTTTAATTTAAACCAATGAATTTGAAATGTATACATATATATTTAATTTAAAATGTGTTTAAAATGTAAAGATTTCAAATTATATATATATATATATATATTTATTTATTTATTTCATTAATAGTGTTTTAAATTAAACACTGTTTTAATTACAATAATGAGATATATATATATATTCGGTTATATTAAGTTGATTTGATTTGTTCTCATCGATTTCTATCTATCAACTTCTCCTATCGAATCTGTGTCAGCTTATATAATGATCCCGACTTGACCTTCGAAAATCGGCACCGAATACGACACTCATATTCAAATGCCGCAGATCCAAACATCGAATCTGGTTCGCTGGAGCTTATAACACATCGAGTACAACACTGCGGAAGAAAATGAATAATATCATATACGTCATTTGATACAATATCAGATAAAATGATGATACAATTAAATGATACAACTGAATATCAACACTATCAGAGATATAACAAATAGCAGCAGAACGATAATGTCTTCAATGCCAAACTCCAAATATTCCATCTCCAAGCCAAAGCTAGCTCGAACAACCATCAAGTTTCACCAAGCTAAGCAAGGTCAGTCGTCCTAATCAAGGACTTCAATATCCAAAGTCTCCAAAGAATACCAAAGAAAAAGCTGAAAACTACCGAATCTACTATCTGAAAAACCCATCTCTAGACCGCCCGTGTGAAAAATGGTGGGCATCCAGAGTTTAGGAAGGGAATAATAAACTTCGGGTCAGTCATGGGACTGGTATGAGCAAACAAAAAATAGCTTATCTTTAAAACAAACAACAAAAGAATTTAAAATTGAAATCTGCAATATTTTTTGGAAAATGAAACTACCATAAGGCCTCCCATCGCACACACAATGCAAGCGCAAACTTGGAGGAGATTTCTCCTTATGACAGTCAAAAATGCTTGATACGCGAAAAACCATTTGATATTATTATTAGTGCATAGTGCAGAAAACCTTTCGAAAGTATAATATTTGTGACGACCCAAACTTTCTGAGCACAGAAAGTCGTATCATCTTGAAGAAAGAAAGGGGTGAGAAAATAGAAGAGATAGAGAAGAAAGAAGAAACAACATCAGAATCTCAACAGCGGAACGAATAAATTATATTATTCACATAAGAGAATACATAATATACAACATCATCAAAGTTACACAGATAATACAACACATACTAGACAGTTATAAACACCTGTCTAGCTAATACAACTCGATACAACTCAAACAGATAACTCAAATATACCAACACAGCGGAACTATATATATATCTACAACGCTGAAGCCTCCTCCTCCATTGCTCCTCCCGAATTCGTCAAAGCATAGATGAATCCCTTGACTACTCATAAAAATTTGAGTACCCAAGAGTTTAGGAAAAACAGAAATAAACTCCGGGTCAGATATGGGTCTGGTGTGAGTAACAGGTTAAAGTTGCTTAATTTTGAAAACCTTTGAAACAAAAGGTATCACGTAAGACTTCCCACACATAAACATGGGTAAGTTTTTACCTTAAGCTGACCAAAACATTTTATATGAAATTCAGTGATATTACAATAGTGTCTAGGGTTTTCAAGTAAATAGAAAATAGCCGAACTTATTACATTCATTAAATTCCAGCTACTAGCCACAAAATGGGTAATACAATCAAATCCGATGGCACTTATTGGATTTTGGATTCCATACTATGGCAGGGCTACTGGCGTACCGCCAGTCACAGTACGTGGCCTAGATCATCATACCGAGGATTACTCCCAATCCCCTACAACACAAGGCTAGAGCCATTCCTTACTGAACAGTCCCGAACATGACAACCCCGCAGTTGTTTGCAACCAACTGCCCACACAGCCGAATAAAAAGGAACTTCTAGGCAGGGGAAAATCTCGTCCTGCTTGGGTATGACCCACCTAGCCTTGTTGCATATCCCATGTATTAGCCATTTCCGGTTGATGAGGCTTGAGGCTACGATTACCTTTAGAGAGTACATCTCTAAGAATGCTCATCGTCCACCTGACGATGTTCTGAAAGCATTCAACCCATACAAGTTCGTTCCGGGTTCGAACGAAACCAAAGGAATTATCTCGTTACACTCATTTTGGAATCACCCTCAGAGTTAACGACAATAACCCTTGAACTCTGAATCTTCATCTTCACTTCAGATTCACGACCTATCGTTAATTTGGATCGATGTGGTTTTCGGATATTCAAATATGGAAACCCGATCATGGTCTCATCGAAATCCAAAACGTATCTTTTAAGGACAAGCTATTTAAAGTTAAAACAATTCAATTCAATATTATCTATATACACACAGATCGATAATTCACATCTCATAATAGATAATCACATTATCATCATAAACAGATAATTAATATTATCATACTTAAACCAAGCATCCATATCACATAGATATTACTCATCTCGTATCTGAGATCAGAATAAATAAATGAAATATCAATATCATCATCCAAAGCAATGATTTACTATCCACAATCTATAATTAATTTAAAATATTCATTATTAATTAATTACTTCTATCTTTAATTAATTTAAAGTAAATTAAATTAATTATTACATCTATAAATCCTACTTATACAATCTGATTTATTTAAAAGTCAATTTATTAATTATTCTCTAAATATTCATTTTGATTAAACACCTATGATCAATGATTTTCTAATTACAATAAATAATTAGTTTTTAATTAATTTCACAAAATTAATTATCCTAAATTATTCATAGTAATTAACATTTAAATTACTTCATTTATTAATTATTCCATAATTAAACAATTCTTAATTACATCATTAATTACATTAATTTATAATGTCTAACTTATATTTAAATTAAATTACTTTATTTAAATCAATAACATTAATTGATTAATCTTTAACTAAACCCAATTATTAATCACCTTGGAATTAATAACAAACCAGTAATTAACTATCCTTAATTACTTATTAACAAATTAATTATCCCATAATTAATTATCTCCATTAATTAATCCTTTGATTAATTACAAAAGTAATTATCCAAATTACTTCATTACAAATCATTTTCAATTAATTACACCTAGTAATTATCATCTAATTACTTTCCTAAGTAACTATGCTCTATTAATTACACTAAGTGATTACACTTATCAAATTATCAAATGATTTCTTGAATTAATTAAACTAAATTAGTTAACTTAAATTAATCTTATTATCAAAATTTAATATAATAAGTAATAAATCCCTTAATTACTTTTATCAAGTAATTACTTAATAATTTTACAAATGATTATCTTAATTAATTAATCTAATTAATTATTAAAATTAATCACATTAATTAATTACTTAATAATTCCTAGTTAATTATCTTCATTAACTAATAACATTTCTTTAATTATTTTCTAAAGAAATCCCTAATTCTAAATCATTAATTAGAAATGAAATGAATAAGTCAACCTTTAATTAACTTATTAATAAATTAATTCACTTTAATATCTTAACTACCTCTAAGATAATTTATTCCTTTATTTATGACTTCATTAATATTAAAGTGTATTAGAACATTACATTTTAAATTTTAAATTCAAATTCCATTTTGAATTTAAGATTTAAAATGATTATTTATTTAACATTAACTAAATTTAAATTCAATTTGACATCTTTTAAATAAATGTAAATAACATTTACTACTTACATATGAAGTTTATATAAGGAAAAGACTTTTAAATTAAATTCTATGTAAAATCAATCCTTAAAATGCATTAATTATTTAACTTGCGAATTTATTGACTTTCCATTCAAAAACGCTTTTATAAAAGAATTTCTCAAAATCAAGTTAAACATTTGTTTGAAACAAATTTACTTTTTAAAACTATTTTATTTTTAAAACGTTCATATTTAAAATTGATTTAAATTTTCAGATTTGAATTCAGATTAAAGTTGAATCCATCCATTTATCTTTGATTTTAAAATTCTTGATTTAAACTTGCCTTTAGAGACTTGATTTTTAAATTTTGATTCAAAAATCCAAATTCATTTTAAAACCTTAAGATTCAAAGTTATTCAAAACTGAACTTAACCTTAGAATTTAAACCACTGTTTAAATTATATATTTCAGGTTTTACAATCTAGGAAACTGTCAGGTTTTTAAATCTAAAACCCACTTTTAAACTTTTAAACTTTTATTTCATTTCAAATTTGAATTCAGAAATATAAATTTGAATTCAAACTTCAAACTGGATTTAAACTTTGTTTGAATCTGGTATGCAAACTTAAATTCCATTTAAATTTGTCTTTTTTTAAAAAAACAAATTTTTGTCTGGTTTACAAAAACCAGGAATAATACTGACACGAGGCAAACAAAATTTGCTTAGAGTAAAAACCTAATCTACTTCGAGTAAAAACTCGAATCACCTGAGAATTTCTCGAGAAAACAAAACCTGGAACCACTGCTATCTCGAGTGTACCCGGACTTGCTTCGAGTCTTCGCTCCCTCTGCTTCGAGTAACATACTCGAGTGACCCGAGTATTTCCCGAGTCAAAATACCCTACACCCAACAAAAATTCCTTAGCACTGCAATGGGCACGGTGCACATGCACCGTGGCTCCGGCCACCTCTGGCCACCCACCAGAACTTCAACACGACGCCGACCATCACCAGACATGATCACGACCCCCCCCGAAGCCACATACTCGCTCGAATCAAAATCGAGCTCATCTTCTCAAACCTGAAAACTCGACATGGCCGATCACCCAAAACATGGAACCACCTCGTTTTTGAGCTTCCAATCATCTGAACCTCCGCGATTCCGGCCACACCATCTCCTACCTCCCTACTTCCATCCCCTCGAGTTCGGTCACGCTCGATCAACCAGCGCCGACGCCATGATTCAAAGAGTACAACCTGCTCAAACTAGGTTTACATACTTCAAACGATTGCCACCATCGCCACCGTGCTCAGACCAACCACCATACATTTTTCCCATCACCACCTTTGCCTCCTCGATCGCCACGAGCAAGCCTGACCATCCAGTGATCACCCAAAAATTCCAAAATTTGCTTTTTACTGTTCATTTCAAAACTGCACTATACCCTTATTTCTAAAAATCTTAATTTTTATTTTAAAATTCATGTTTTTAAATGTTGTTTCAGATCTTAGCTCAGAAGCAAAAATTTATGAAATTTACTTTTTTTCACAATTTCAAAGTTGATTCATCTGTTTAAAAAATTCCAGAGATATTTACATATTATTTCAACTCAAGTATAAGTTAAAACTAAAGTTTATGATAAGCAGACTAGTTTCATATGAAACTTAGATTTAAACAGAGATAAGATAACAAGATTAAAATTTTTAAAACAAAACTTGAGTACTGGAAGGTATAAGCAGAGGATACTCTGAAGGAACAACAGACATACAATACAAAAATATATACACAGTAGATGTCATATGATTCACATTCATTTCAGATTAGTTAGTATGCAACCAAGTTCACCTGCTTAAGTATTTTAAAAGTGAAGTTACTCAAAATTACTCTGAGAATGAACAGAGCACTTCTTGTCTGAAATAGCTTGAACTTTAAAAACTGAGAATTGTTTGCTTTGATCTTCCTAACCTTGTTGCCTTTGTTGTTGTAAATATTATTTAAGTTTGTATAAATGGAAGTATTTTTTATTACTTCAGGTTTGCTAAGTTTTTTAAGCAGAAGAAAATAAGAGACAAATATAAAGAAGTTTACAGAGGTAGGTGATATCTTAGTTAAGCAATTTACAGGTACAAATAATCTCATTATTTGATCAGAGATCTTATTTTGGAGGCTGAGTAGTTTTTTGGAACAATTCAAATGAACTAGTTTGCTGCTAGAGATGAAAGCATTTATTGTTTAAGTACTATGTGTCTTACTTAGCTTATTTTATTTTTCATGTTAGATATTTTACTTTTACTTTACTTTGTTTTAATTGCCTGCATATTTATTTTTACCAGTTTTGTTTTTCTACACTTCATGTATATTATAAAGTTGTTTTAGTCTTTGCTTATATGCCAGCCTATTAACTTACAGCATCAACATATTTTTACTTTGCTTTGTTTTTATACTTATCTCATTTTTGTTTTTATGTTCGTAGATATTTTTGCTTTTTACTTTGCTTTGCTTTCTTTTCTTGCCTGCATCTTATTTTTACTTTGCTTTGTTGCTTAACTTTGCATTTTAAAACCCTACAGGCTACATATTTTTTTTACAAGCTACCTGCATTTTATTTTATTTTGTTCTTGCATTCAAAACCTTTACAGGTTACCTACAAATATTTTCACTTGCTTGGGTATGCTTTATATCCTATGTACATATATATACCCTTGTTTTAATTATTGTTATAAACTTTTAACTTATGCTTTTAGTTTTAATCCTATACATGTGCTTATTTTATTCCTCTTTTATTTTAAACTCAAACTATCAAATATTTAATTACTTATTTTTAACAAGCTATATTTTAAGACAACAAAACAAACTTTTGTTTAAATTTAGACTTAGGCTAGAATACTTTTAAACAAATAAACTTTTATCTTGAGTAATTAAAAATCATATGATTATTTATTTAATAGCTTAATATTAAATTAAATCAAATTTCCAAATTTACCAAAAATATTAGAATTAGAAAACATAAATTTATTTATTGAATTTAAAAGAAAGATTAACTATTTACAATATATACAAATATATAGATATATATTGTAAATAGAAAACAATTAAATTAGCTTTTTAAAAGATGAATTATTAGTTAGATGTTTATATTAAAAGAAGATTATTAATCAATTCAAATCTTGTTAATAAATATTATCAAATCAATTTAATTTTTAAAGCAGATTATTAAATTATTATTGCCAAAATTTCTGGGATATCACATTCCTCCCCCTTAAAAGAATTTCGTCCCCGAAATTTAAAGCGAAGGTAATTTAATAATTCAATTAAAGATTTAATTTTAAAACACAAGCATATATCAACCAGATGCTAACAATCATAGCAACCAATTTATCCAATCAAACAAATCAAACTATCCACACAAAATTTTGGATAGAATTTTCTCGAGTTTCCCAAATATAAATACCGGGATACTCGCTCTACAGAATCCAAACAATCAATCTACTAAGCTACAGAGCTTCCACTCATCTAGATCTATAAAACAAGACAGGATATCAGACTACAGACAAGTCTAAATCAACAACCAAAACTCCCAGAACTGTTGGTTCTATAACCAGAGATAGACCGTACACGTACTCCCTTAGAGATACGTGAAACACAACGAATCTCAGTTATCCAAACTGGCAATTCAATTCTGAAGACCAAACACTTGTCCAAAATCAGATTCCCGATCCCAGAATTAAAATTTCTCCATCTCTTATCCACAAAACTTTTCGGACGATCCTGTGCTGCCTACATCTTTCCTGATCAACTCAACCCTTGCTGATGTCCTTAGAAACAAACTGAACCAAAGACATTCCAACAAAATGATCTTTCCAATATCAACCAAACTCAGAACACAAACTCTATTCCAAATCAGAAAACAGAACTCACTTCTCTCATCCGAAAAAGATAAAACAGGTGCACTCCAATCTGGCCTTAGATCCTGAAAAATTTCCTGTAGAACTCTCTAATCCAAACATTGCAACATCCAATTGCTTCCAAACTAAAACAGCTGCCACCATGCTTCCACTGCGCAACTCTGACTGAGCAGATGAAAATGCTAAATTCGAACATAGACTGGACAACACATTCCAACATTAGGGTTCCACAGATCAAAAAGAAAACTCAGAAGTTCCTCCAAAACCTGAGTTACTTCACCAAACTCAAAAACCATCCTATTACTAAGCTGATCCATCGGTACCACTTCTGAAATTCAGTCGATACCAAACTCAATCCTCAGATGTTAGCAAAACTCTGACTTCTTGAAGACATCGAGAAAATTCTAAAACATAAGAGAACACTCAAACTATCGCAAGTCACTTTTGGGATCAATCCAGCCTAATTCCAAAGATACTACTTCCTCTTTACAAATCAGAATAGCTTATACTTAGCCAATCCATCGAGGAAATGGATCTACTCTACTGCTTTTGAAGTTACCCCAAGAAAAACTGCTAAGCCAGAAGACTTCCTAATCCAAGCTCTTTGAGAAACTCGGACCTCAAACCAAACAGAAACACCCAGCTGAACACAGCGACAACGACGAAGCAAACACTCTTCCTTAACTTGTTCTAAAGAAACATCTTCGGGGACATCCATAATCACTGTGTCTCATCACACAGCTACTACACCTTGATGTATCGTGACATCATGCCTGGCTTCTGTCCAACTAACAGATCCAAACTCTAGCTCATCCAAACTACATTTCATAGATGATCTCCGAACCTTAACAGGTTTCCTTTAGAGATTAATGAAATCCTTACACCATCCAAAGCTCACTCGAGATGGTATTAGGTTTACAGTCTCAACAAATACACTTCCAACCTCAAGCATTTAAACTCCAACCATCGGTAGTCGTGTTATGCACACCACTACCCTATCTACCTTTATAGCTCATTGGAAAATCGGAACTGGTAATCCAACAAATAGGTAGAAATATATATATATATATATATATATATATATATATATATATATATGTATGTATGTATGTATGTATGTATGTATGTATATATAAATTACAAATACGCTCTCTCAGGAAAGAAATCACTCAAGAGCCTAGGTATTCACTCAACCTAGCGCTTTGATACCAACTGTGACGACCCAAACTTTCTGAGCACAGAAAGTCGTATCATCTTGAAGAAAGAAAGGTGTGAGAAAATAGAAGAGATAGAGAAGAAAGAAGAAAAAACATCAGAATCTAAACAGCGGAACGAATAAATTATATTAATCACATAAGAGAATACATAATATACAACATCATCAAAGTTACACAAATAATACAACACATACTAGACAGTTATAAACACCTGTCTAGCTAATACAACTCGATACAACTTAAACAAATAACTCAAAGATACCAACACAGCAGAACTATATATATATCTACAACGCTGAAGCCTCATGCTCCATTGCTCCTCCCGAATTCGTCAAGCAAACCTGAATCCCTTGACTAATCATAAAAATTTGAGTACCCAAGGGTTTAGGAAAAACAGAAATAAACTCCGGGTCAGACATGGGTCTGGTGTGAGTAACAGGTTAAGGTTGCTTAATTTGGAAAAGCTTTGAAACAAAAGGTATCACGTAAGACTTCCCACACATAAACATGGGTATGTTTTTACCTTACGCTAACGAAAACATTTTATATGAAATTCAGTAATATTATAATAGTGTCTTGGATTTTCAAGTAAATAGAAAACAGCCGAAATTGTTACATTCATTAAATTCCAGCCACAAGACACAAAGTGTGTAATACAATCAAATCCGATGGAACTTATTGGATTTTCGATTCCATACAATGGTAGGGCTACTGGGGTACCGCCCATCACAGTACGTGGCCTAGATCATCGTACCAAGGATTACTCCCAATCCCCTACAACACAAGGCCAGAACCATTTCTTACTGAATAGTCCCGAACAAGACAACCCCGTAGTTTTTTGCAACCAACTGCCCACACAACCGAATAAAAAGGAACTTCTAGGCAGGGGAAAATCTCGTCCTGCAAGGGTATGACCCACCTAGCCTTGCTGCACATCCCCTTGTTTTAGCCATTTTCGGTTGATGAGGCTTGAGGCTACGATTACCTTTAGTAAGTACATCTCTTAGAATGCTCATCGTCCACCTGACGATGTTCTGAAAGCATTCAATCCATACAAGTTCGTTCCATGGTCGAACGAAACCGAAGGCATTATCTCATTACAATCATTTTGGAATCACCCTCAGAGTTAACGATAATAACCTTTGCACTCTTAATCTTCATCTTCATTTCAGATTCACGACCTATCGTTAATTTGGATCGATGTGGTTTTCGGATATTCAAATATGGAAATCCGATCCCGGTCTCATCCAAATCCAAAGCGTATCTTTTAAGACCAAGTTGTTTAAAGTAAAAACAATTCAATTCAATATTATCTATATACACACATATAGATAATCACATCACATAATAGATAATCACATTATCATCATAAACAGATAATTAATATTATCATACTTAAACCAAGCATCCATATCATATAGATATTACTCATCTCATATCTGAGATCACAATCAATCAATGAAATATCAATATCATCATCCAAAGCAGTGATTTATTTTCCACAATCTATAATTAATTTAAAATGAATTAAATTAATTACTTCTATCTTTAATTAATTTAAAGTAAATTAAATTAATTATTACATCTATAAATCCTGCTTATACAATCATCAATTTATTTATTTATAAGTTAATTTATTAATTATTCTCCAAATATTCATCTTGATTAAACACCTTTGATTAATCATTTTCTAATTACAATAAGTAATTAGTTTTTAATTAATTTCACAAAATTAATTATCCTAAATTATTCATAGTAATTAACATTTAAAGTACTTCATTTATTAATTATTCCATAATTAAACAATTCTTAATTACATCATTAATTATATTAATTTATGATGTCTAAATTATATTTAAATTAAATTACTTTATTTAAATTAATAACATTAAGTGATTAATCTTTAACTAAACCCAATTATTAATCACCTTGGAATTAATAACAAACCAGTAATTAACTATCCTTAATTACTTATTAACAAATTAATTATCCCATAATTAATTATCTCCATTAATTAATCCTTTGATTAATTACAAAAGTAATTATCCAAATTACTTCATTACAAATCATTTTCAATTAATTACACCCTGTAATTATCATCTAATTACTTTCCTAAGTAACTATGCTCTATTAATTACACTAAGTAATTACACTTATGAAATTATCAAATAATTTCCTAAATTAATTAAACTAAATTAGTTAACTTAAATTAATCTTTTTATCAAAATTTATTACAATAAGTAATAAATCCCTTAGTTACTTTTATCATGTAATTACTTAATAATTTTACAAATGATTATCTTAATTAATAAATCTAATTAATTATTAAAATTAATCACATTAATTAATTACTTAATAATTCTTAGTTAATGATTTTCATTAACTAATAACATTTCTTTAATTATTTTCTAAAGAAATCCCTAATTCTAAATCATTAATTAGAAATGAAATGAACAAGTCATCCTTTAATTGACTTATTAATAAATTAATTCACTTTAATATCTTAACTACCTCTAAGATAATTTATTCCTTTATTTATGACTACATTAATATTAAAGTGTATTAGAACATTACATTTTAAATTTTAAACTCAAATTCCATTTTGAATTTTAGATTCAAAATGATTATTTATTTAACATTAACCAAATTTAAATTCAACATAAAATCTTTTAAATAAATGTAAATAACATTTATTACTTACATATGAAGTTTATATATGGAAAAGACTTTTAAATTAAATTCTATGTAAAATCAATCCTTAAAATGCATTAGTTATTTAACTTGCAAATTTATTGACTTTCCATTTAAAAACCCTTTTATAAAAGAATTTCTCAAAATCAAGTTAAACATTTGTTTGAAACAAAATTACTTTTTAAAACACTCATATTTAAAATTGATTTAAATTTTTAGATTTAAGTCAAAGTAAAGTTGAATCCATCCATTTATCTTTGATTTTAAAATTCTTGAGTTAAACTTGCCTTTAGAGAATGGATTTTTAAATTTTGATTCAAAAATCAAAATTCATTTTAAAACCATAAGATTCAAAGTTATTCAAAACTGAACTTAACCTTAGAATTTAAACCACTGTTTAAATTATATATTTCAGGTTTACAATCTAGGAAACTGTCGGGTTTTTAAATCTGAAACCCACTTTTAAACTTTTTAACTTTTATTTCATTTCAAATTTGAATTCAGAAATATAAATTTGAATTCAAACTTCGAACTGGATTTAAACTTTGTTTGAATCGGTATGCAAACTTAAATTCCATTTAAATTTGTCTTTTAAAAAAAAACAAATTATTGTCAGGTTTACAAAAACCAGGAACAGTACTGATTCGAGACAAACAAAATTTGCTTCGAGTAAAAACCTAATCTACTTCGAGTAAAAACTCGAATCACCTGAGAATTTCTCGAGAAAACAAAACCTGGAACCACTGCTATCTCGAGTGTACCCAGACTTGCTTTGAGTCTTCGCTCCCTCTGCTTCGAGTCACATACTTGAGTGACCCGAGTATTTCTCGAGTCAAAATACCCTACACCCAACAAAAATTCCTCAACACTACAATGGGCACGGTGCACGTGCACCGTGGCTCCGGCCACCCACCAGAACTTCAACACGACGCCGACCATCACCATACATGATCACGACCCACCCCCCACGAAGCCACCCACTCGCTCGAATCAAAATCGAGCTCATCTTCTCAAACATGGAAACTCGACATGGCCTATCACCCAAAACCTGGAACCACCTCGTTTTTGAGCTTCCGACCATCTGAACCTCCACGATTCCGGCAACACCATCTCCTACCTCCCTACTTCCATCCCCTCGAGTTTGGTCACGCTCGATCAACCAGCGCCGATGCCATGATTCAAAGAGTACAACCTGCTCAAACTTGGTTTACATACTTCAAATGATTGCCACCATCGCCACCTTGCTCAGACCAACCACCAGACATTTTTCCGATCACCACCTTAGCCTCCTCGATCGCCACGAGCAAGCCCGACCACCCAGATAACAGTAATCACCCAAAAATCCCAAATTGGCTTTTACAGTTCATTTCAAAACTGCACTATACCCCTATTTCTAAAAATACTAATTTTTATTTTAAAATTCATGTTTTTAAATGTTGTTTTAGATCTTAACTCTGAAACAAAAATTTATGAAGTTTAAATTTTCACTATTTCAAAGTTGACTCATCTGTTTAAAAAATTCCAGAGATATTTACATGTTATTTCAACTCAAGTATAAGTTAAAACTATAGTTTATGATAAGCAGACCAGTTTTATATGAAACTTAAATTTAAACAGAGACAAGATAACAAGATTTAAATTTTTAAACCAAAACTTGAGTACTGGAAGGTATAAGTAGAGGATACTCGGAAGGTACAACAGACATACTATACAAAAATATATGCACAGCAGATGTCATATGATTCACATTCATTTCAGATTAGTTAGTACGCAACCAAGTTCACCTGCTTAGTTTTTTAAAAGTGAAGTTACTTACAATAACTTTGAGAATGAACAGAGCACTTCTAGTCTGAAACAGCTTGAACTTTAAAAACTGAGAATTGTTTGCTTTGATCTTCCTAACCTTGTTGCCTTTGTTGTTGTAAATACTATTTAAGTTTGTATAAATGGAAGTATTTGTTATTACTTTAGGTTTGCTAAGTTTTTTGAACGGAAGAACATAACAAGAAAAATATAAAGAAGTTCACAAGGGTAGGTGATATCTGGGTTAAGCAATTTGCATGTACAAATAATCTCATTATTTGCAGAGATCTTATTTTGGAGGCTGAGTAGATTTTTGGAACAATTCGAATGGACTTGTTTGCTGGTAGAGATGAAAGCATTTATTGTTTAAGTACTATGTGTCTTACTTAGCTTATTTTATTTTTCATGTTAGAAATTTTACTTTTACTTTACTTTGTTTTATTTGCCTGCATATTTATTTTTACTAGTTTTTTTTCTACACTTCATGTATATTATAAATGTGATGACCCGGAATTTTCGAGCATTTAAAATCAGAATTTTTAATTAATTTTCAATATTCAATAGAGTAATTTTAACTTGAATAACGAATATTACAATTTATTTGATAATTAAATTATTGAATTATTGAATTTACTGTTTTATTATATGTCTATCTCAAGATCAAATGAAATTTGTTTTGTTTACGTTGGCTAGTGCATAGTACTAAAAATGGAATACAAGTAATGAATATAAACAATTTGAAGCTGAGTAAAATATCGAATCTGGAATTTTATGCTTGTTAAAAATAATTTGAAGGTTCGTAAAATTTATATTGATAACATCGAAGATAATAGATGTGTTAAAATCAAATTTAACAATGATTTGTTCAGTTTTGAAAATATATCCTTTAAATCGAATTTAAAAATAGCCTTTCGAGGCACAGTCTCGGAATTCGATGAAATCAGTTCCATTGGATCCATAATATTGTATTATTATCGGATTTAAAATTTCGTATTGATTGGAGTTAGTATGTGAGTGTACAACATATAAACGCGTTGAGATTTGCATTTAATACTGTAGCTACCATCACGTATAGAACTAGAGTTACCTTCTCTTCTACGCTTCTTCGTTTAATAATAAAAAATAGGAGATATTTTCTTCGTACGGTCGCGTAATATCTCTTCCTCTTCGTTCAGAAACAATTAGCCGATCTCTTAAAAAAATGCCCGAAGCCTTAAACTTCAAATCGAATACTCAGTTAATTTTTTTTTTAAAAGAATATATGTATGAGCTTTGCATTGCAAACCCTTCCTAGTAGTGAACGCACGCAATCCGTTTCCTCTCCTCTTCTTTTTCATTCTTCTATTTCTAAAAAAAAGGGGCAAAAGAAAAATCAAAATCGAGTTTTGATTCGATCGAAGGGTTATTGGGGCAGGCACCTGGCGAATCGCGGTAGCTTCGAGTCGTGATAGGTTGGGGCACGTGCGACAAAGCTCGGTAACGAGCACGATTGATCGACGTTTGGGTCGCGTGTTGATGGAAGGGCGGTAGGCATGTGTTCGAACATATGGGGGTGGGTAGGCTGCATACGTGACCTGGAGATGACGTACGACATTATTGCTTGCAAAGTGAAGAGCTGGGCACATGGTATTGTTGGGTCTAGGTGTGCGCGACATGTAAGAAGTAGTGATGTCTGGTCGACGGCGAAGAGGTTGGAAACTGGGATGTTATGCAGCAGTGACGTAGTTGGAAGGGGCGTTGAGGGGATGCTAGTGGGATTATAGGTGTAGCCGAGAGGTGATAGCAGTTTTGGTCATGTTGTTCAGCCCGAGAGGAAGGTCGAAGTATGGTAACGAATCGAGATTGGGAAGAATTGAACGCAATTAAAGAAAAGGTGAGTTAATCTCACTCAGTTTAAATTTAAATTTAAATTGATAAATTTAAATAATTGTTTGAATGATTGAACTGGTTGATGTACTATAGTATGGTATATTTTGGAATTGGCATATTATATTGTGCTAACATTTGTGGACGTAGGAAAAACAGGTTGGAGGGATCCAACTAGACCCCTCACATTTATTTAAATTATTCAATATTCTCTGTTGTGATTATTTGATATCCTATGATGAGTTATATTGGAATATTGAATGTTATGGTTTGATTGGATATTCGGTAATTACCAAAATATATGAATTGGATTATTGAAAAGAAATTAAAAGAAAATAAATTTGTAAGCGAAATAATTATAGAAAGTTTGAATAAATTAAGAATGAATTGAAAAGAAATAGAAGTAGTATGAAAATAACAATAAATAACTTCGAGTATGAAGAGAAAAAGAGTTTTGAATAAAATGAAATTGATGAATTGTAAACTTAAGTTATATCAATTAAAGAAATAAAGAATTATTTTAGAATTCAAAGTTTAAATTTATTTAAAAGGATAAAGAAGTAATTGAGAAATCTAAAAATTGGAACTTTTAGTTAAAGTATTTTTAAATCATAATTAAGAAATGAAATCTGAAATTAATAGATTCTGAATTAAAAGGGAATAAATGAAAACCAATTTGGAAATTGATTCAAGTGTTTGAAATTGAAATTTAAAGAAGATTGTGAAGAGAAGTATATTTCTCTAGATAGCCAAATACGTTCAAAGTTAATTTTTAAATATAAGTAAAAGCTTTAATGTTGTTTTAAAAAGCATTTTTAGGAAATTTATTATTTCTAATCTTTTAAATTCTAAAGTAAATATTTTCAAATCTATTATCGTAGTAATCGTTTAAAATGGTAACTTAGTGTTTTGTTTTAAACAGTGAGAACCTAGTTTATATTTCATAAAGTAACCTTATTTTTATCTATTCATATAGTATGTATTTTTAACCAATTATTGAAGATGTCTTAACTTAAACGTTTTAAAGTAAATTCCAAAGTAAGAGTTTTGTTAAATCTATTATTGTAATAATTATTTAAAGAATGATTTGATATTGTGTTTAAAGAAGAAAATCTAGTTATATTTATAAAGTAAAGTTATTTTAATTATTTTTAGGGTATTATTTAAAATTAAGTATTAAAGTAAAATTTCCTGTATAAAATGTTAAATATATCCTAAAATAAAGTGTTTTGAAATTATTTTAAAAATCTAAAATCTTGTGCTTGGTGGTTCAAGTGGAAATAGAAAATACTTGGAAATTTATTCTGAGAAAGGAAGACAGTTGATAACTGTTTTCAAAAAGAGGTTTGAAAAGTGAAAATATATCTTACAAAGCTATTTTGAGATAAGTAAATAATTTGGGACATTATTTGTTATGTGATGGATGTTGTGAATATCAATTGATAGTTAAATCACCGACTATCAATATTGGCCAAATACATTGATCGTTTCGAAGAGACCGGGATCGAGATTTATTTCTCGAAAACCACTTCGATCCGGTTTGTACGTTTCATGGAAACGAGTTTTGGAGTCGAAGATGGAGCGGTGAAGTGCAAGGTCTAGTCGCTACTAATCCTGAGGATATTTCCAAAATGGATGTAGTAGGAGTAGTGCCTTCGGTTCCGTTCGAACCCTTGTCGGACTTGTATGGATGAATGCTTGCGGAAACATCGTCAGGTGGACGATGGGCATTCTAAGGGATATATTCTTAAAAAGGTAACGCTTAGCCTCAAGCCTCATCAAATGGGAATGACTGAAAATCAGGGGTTATGTAGCAAGGCTAGGTGAGTAGCACCCAAGCAGGGTGAGGTCATCCCTGTCTAGATGTCCCTTTTTATTTCGGCTTAGTGGGCGGTTGTTGATCCCAACCGCGGGGTGATCTCACTCGGGATTATCCTGTAAGGGGTAGTCCCGGTCTTGTGTTGCAGGGGAGCGGGCGTACTCCTCGGTACGGTGATCTAGGCCCCGTACTGTGACAGGTGTTACCCCAGTGCCTAGTCATTAGTTGGAAATCCATTCTCCCTACGTGCCTTATACGAGTTTTGTTTGTATTACCCACTTTGTGGCTATTAGCTGGAATTTAATAGATGTAACATTTTCGGCTATTTTATAAGTATTTGTATATAGACCCTATTATAATATCAGAGGATTTCTATAAAAAGTGTTTTAGCTATCGTAAGGTAAAAACCCGACATGTTTATTTGTGGCGTGGTCTTACGAAATGCTTTTGTTTTCAAAGGATTTTCGAAACTTTAATAATCAATTGGGTGTGATTTTCTTACGCTGGTATTCCAGACTGACTCGGGTGTTATTTAACTATAATGCTCGGGTAAGACTGAGTATTATAGAATACAGGATATGATGCTGTGGAGCTCAGGAGACGAGCTGGATAACGATACGTATTTTCGTACTTGTTTATATATATACATATTCTGATGTGTTGTGTAGCTGTGTATCCAGTTGTATGTTATTTATGTTGAACGGTGATTGATGTACTCTGATGATGTAATATGTAAACAAAGATATTTGATTTTTGAGTAAAGATTATTTATTACCTATTATATTTTATTCCACTGCGATCGTTAGATTCTGATGTTGTTTCCTATTTTCTTTTTCTACCTCTTCTTCTTTAACCCAAATGGTTCGTATTTCTGTACAACTTGAGTTGATTTAGGTAGAATAGTGTCGACTCAAGGGGTACGGATTTGCGGGCCATTACATTTGGTATCAGAGCTTAGGTTGGTGATAACCTTGGCTCTGGTGGGAATTACTCATTTAAATTAGAGTCCGTAGTACTCTAGAATGAGTTTGAGCATATAAATAAATATGAGCACGTATTTGTTAGTGAATATAAATTTTTTTAATATTATGTTGATTGGTTTATTTAGTGGCATATGAACCTTCGTCGGCACAGTCAGCGCAACTGTATCGAAGAGATTTCTAAATACTTTAATAGAATAATCGACACTGTATTGTTTTAAATGTGGGTAAATGAAATAATTTTACCCAAAATATATTTTTGATATAAGGAAAAGTTTTTGTAAACTATTTTAGCTAATATATGGTTGCTTGGATGTTAGGAAGATTAATATTAAAGTATTATCATTGTTGTATAAAAATTTAACTAGAAACTGAAAATATAACCCAAGTTTACGGGAATAAATTCATTATAAAATGAAATTCACAAATATGAATTATAAATTTAAATTATAATTTGAAATATAATCAAATGGAAATTTTTATAAGCGTAAATTATACAAATGCATTATAGTTAAATTTGAATTAAAACAGAATTTGAAACTTTAAAACCTCGGAGATTTTGGAAGTATTTTGAAGATAAATAGTAGCATTGTTGTTTTTGGGGTATTTCTGAAAGAAAATTGTTCCAAATAAATTTTAGGGAGGGATATAGCATTAAATTCACTTCAGTCGCTGGAAAATAACTTCGTTGATGACTGCAACATCATCGATGTTCATTTTCGAGTTTCTAAGTGATGAATTGCTGCCAAATTGATTAGTTCAGGAAAACCTATTTGTTTTTGAAAATTTCAAAGGAAATTTGTTGCGGAATAAATCTAGGACTGGTTTAAATTTTTTGAGAAATGTGATTTGTGATGTTGAAGATTTCAAAATGATTTGAAACCCAAGCCGGGTATTTAAAATCCTGATGAGATAGTTGTAAGCTTATAAATTGAGATGATTATTAAATCGGGAAGGAAATATAAGCTTTGAAAGTCGAAAATTTAAATTTAAAGTGAAAAGTTAAAAATGGAACTAACTTGGATTGGGGAATAAAATTTCACTGGATTGAAATTAATTAAATAGGCTGAAAAATAATATCCAGTTGTTTTTCGAATTAAGTTGAAATCGAATTGAGATTAAATAAATCTGAGCTTAAAATAAAATTGAATTGGAATAAAAATTCGATTGAGTTATTGAATGAAATGAATTTGAATAACTCATAAAAGAATAAAAAAATAAAATAAAATGCTTGGTTATAAATAAGCATAAGGCTTAAGTTAAAAATAAAGGAAGACTATATTCAAGCCTATAATGAATGGAAATGTGTAAAATAATAAGTTGTGACTTATAAAATTTGAAAGTGAAATAGAAAACCCAAAATAAATATTGTTTGATGAATTCAAAAATATAACGAAAGGTCTAAACTTGAATTATAAAATAATTTGAACTAAGAAAGTTAAATGAAGTGATATTTGAAATAAAAAAATCAAGTATTGAACTATAAATAAGGAAGAACTAATTTGTTAATAAATTAGATAATGAAGTATGTAATGAGAACACAATGTAGTTACTGAATTGTGAGTTAATAATGAAGTTTGAAAATAAAACTCAAGTTATAAATCAAATTCGACCTGGATTGTTAGTGAAGTAAATGAAATTGAACTGTGAGCTTATGAAATTGGGTGGTAAATTGAAAATGGATAGTGGATTAAGAACTTG
The DNA here is from genome assembly GCA_030765085.1 of Allium cepa. Classification (NCBI taxonomy): domain Eukaryota; kingdom Viridiplantae; phylum Streptophyta; class Magnoliopsida; order Asparagales; family Amaryllidaceae; genus Allium; species Allium cepa. The sequence goes on from CM060942.1 coordinate 365,213,226, forward strand.
AGTTTTAAATTAAAGTTTTACTTGAAGTGTTAACAAATTAAATATAATTGATGTGTATCGAATAAAAATGTAAATGGATTAAAATAGTAATGGTTTGAATGTGCAAATAAAATCCAAATAAGTGAAAATAAATTGGAGATGGCCATGTAATCAATTGAATGAGTTGAGTATGAAAGTTAAATTTTATAATAACTAATCAAAGGAAATTGTATATTTAAAACGAGATTTAATTGAGATAGAATCAAGTTGAATAAAAGAGAAAAATATTTATTTGTGAAATGAAAATGAGCTTAAGTATAAAATTGAATAAATCAAAATAAATTGACTTAAGCTGAACATAAGGGGGAGAGTTGAATTGAATTCAACTTAAAACTAAGTTTAATGATATTGGATTGAATTTGAATCAAGTAAAAATAAATTTGGATCGACATAGAATTTGGTGGGTTGTAAATAATATTTAAGGAAATGAAAATTCATAATGGATTGAGTGGATAAACAAATTATATTGAATAAATAAATGGAAGGGAATTCTTAATTAAATAATTGTAAACCATTTAAAATGTTAAAGAATTGAAATAACTTGGAGACAATACTAACAATAGAATGTTTGCAAGTTAATAGAATGGTTTTAAATGAATACAGATAAGAAATGAATCGCAAATGAATAGATCGTGAATAAAATTGAAATGGTTATTGAGTGAAATAGCGTGGATTGTTGTCGAGCTAAATAAAATATTTTGGAATAAACAAATATGGAATGAAATGTAAATGAATGGATTGTGAATGGAATTTAAACAGAATATGTCGAGCTAGATCAAGTGGTTTTGAATGGAACCTGTTTGAATAATGAAACTAGTTTGGTTAATAAAATGAAATGTAAGTAAATGGATTCAAATCTTAAATGCAATGAAAATGAGAATATATGGATCGTGAATAAATTTAATAATGGAATAGAAGTAAGTACAAATTGAGTTGAAATCCATTTAAATTGGTTATAGAACATAAATACTTATTTATTCACATAAATCTCGTCGAATTGCATAGAATAAATTGTCATTTGATGTAAATGGAAGTAATTAAGATGCTATGAAATGATAGGAGTAAAATAAATTGATTTTGAGAACACTTGAATTAAATATGAGCTCGGTGCTTACAAAAATAAATTGAAGGCAAGCGATTGAGTTTAAAACCATTCAAATTGATGATGTTGTATACGAATGGACTAAAAACCATTCAAATTGAATGAAAATGGTTTGTAAATTAATTGGAACAGTGGAATTTGTACGAAAATTGTATAAGTCTCTTACGGAAAGATATTTGGTGTGTTTTCTTTTAGAATTCATGTGTTTAACTAGTGTAAATAAATGAAATGTTGTTAAACTTTATTTATATGGCACTTACATGTTTAAATTGAGTAAGTACAGGTACCTGGGAGCCGTGTGGCTGGATTTGGTTGTGCTATTTGCTAAAAATAATAAGCCGCTTGCTTCAAATGCTAAATAAGGTACGCCTACGCAATAAAAATAAGAAATATGAATTGTTTTTGGTTTTTCCGACTGTGTGGGTCGATGTATATATATTTATATCTATTGTCAAATTGCAAAAGCTCCTCTGCATAAAGGAGACTCTGCCAAAAAATTTCAGAAATTTTGGGAGTTAGAAAATTTTTGGAAAATTTTGTTAACGACAAAACGATTTCAGACTGGAAAATTGAAATAAGTTAGTAAATGAAACTAATTAAAAAAATGACATGAATTAGTAATAAATGACAAATAAAATTTATATATGCAGAGTTAAAGATAAATTGAATTCATATGGAAATGAAAGAATTGATTTGAATAGAAATAGATATAAGCTGAAGTGGTAAAATGAAGATAAATATAAGAAGCATATAAAATGCTTATACTAACTTAAGAAGGGAATAGGGAATTTTGGATGGGAAATTGATATTATAAATATATTCTGAGTTAATATTTGAATGAATAAATATTGACATTTTGTAGGAAAATCGATAAAATGTTTTTGAAAGTTGTGATTGGATATTATTGCTAAGTAAAATATGCATGTAATATAAAGAGAAAAGAGAATTGATTTTGATTTCAGAAGATAAATTTAAAATTCTCGACAATAAGGTATGTGTTTAAATTTTGGTATCAAATTTGATTGGGTTTTTGGATATAGCCACTTGGCGTTTTGTTTTCTTTTTGGATTTGGGAGGCCATAGAGCCATTTTGTAGTTGTACCGACCTAGCCGCGCAAAGGAGACGCTGGCGAAATTTTTCGAAAATTTAGAGAGTTAGAAAAATTTTGAGAAAATTTTGATAATTCAAAATTTTAGTTTTAAATTATAATTTGAATACCTGAACAAGTAAGTTATCTGAAAAATATAGAAGGTTTTGGAAAAGTTTGGAAAGTTGATAAGAATAATAATGGGGCTTTTATAAAAAGATAGTTGGTACGATGTTGAATTTTTAGAAACCGTTTAGTTTCGAGGAAAAAGTAAACGGGTATTAGACCATTCTTCCTAACTAGTAATTTCGGGGACGAAATTCTTTTAAGGGGGGAGGAATGTGACGACACGACATTTTCGAGCATTTATAATCAGAATATTTAATTGATTTTCAATATTCAATAGAGTAATTTTGACTTGAATAACGAATATTACAATTTATTTGATAATTAAGTTATTGAATTATTGAATTAAACAATTTGAAGCTAAGTAAAATATTGAATCTGGAATTTTAAGATTGTTAAAATAATTTGAAGGTTCGTAAAATTTATATTGATAACATTAAAGATAATAGAAGTGTTAAAATCAAATTTAACAATTATTTGTTCAGTTTTGAAAATATATCCTTTAAATTGAATTTAAAAATATCCTTTCGAGGCACAGTCTCAGAATTCGACGAAATCAGTTCCATTGGATCCATAATATTGTATTATTATCGGATTTCAAATTTTGTATTGATAGAAGTTAGTATGTGAGTGTACGATATATAAACGCGTTGAGATTTGCATTTAGTACTGTAGCTACCATCACGTATAGAACTAGTGTTACCTTCTCTTCTACGCTTCTTCATTTAATAATAAAAAAATAGGAGATATTTTCTTCGTACAGTCGCGTAATATCTCTTCCTCTTTGTTCAGAAACAATTAGCCGATCTCTAAAAAAATTGGCCGAAGCCTTAAACTTCAAATCAAATACTCAGTTAATTTTTTTTAAAAATATATATATATATATGAGCTTTGCGTTGCAAACCTTTCCCAGTAGTGAATGCACGCAATCCGCTTCCTCTCCTCTCCTTTTTCATTCTTCTATTTCTAAAAAAGGGGCAAAAGGGAAATCAAAATCGAGTATTGATTTGATCGAAGGGTTATTGGGCAGGCACCTGGCGAATCGTGGTAGCTTCGAGTCGCGACAGGTTGGGGCGCATGCGACAAGGCTCGGTAACAAGCACGGTTGATCGACGTTTGGGTCGCGTGTTGATGGAAGGGCAGTAGGCATGTGTTCGAACATATGGGGGAGGGCAGGCTTCATACGTGACCTAGAGATGACATACGCCATTATTGCTTGCAAGGTGAAGAGGTGGGCACATGGTATTGTTGGGTCTGGGTATGTGCGACATGTAAGAAGTAGTGATGTCTGGTCGGCGGCGAAGAGGTTGGAAGCTGCGATGTTATGCAGCAGTGTCGTAGTTAGAAGGGGCGTTGAGGGGATGCTAGTGGGATTGTAGGTGTAGACGAGAGGTGATAGCAGTTTTGGTCATGTTGTTCAGCCCGAGAGGAAGGTCAAAGTATGGTAACGAGTTGAGATTGGGAAGAATTGAACGCAATTAAAGCAAAGGTGGGTTAATCTCACTTAGTTTAAATTTAAATTTAAATTGATAAATTTAAATAATTGTTTGAATGATTGAATTGGTTGATGTACTATAGTATGGTATATTTTGGAATTGGCATATTATATTGTGCTAACATTTGTGGATGCAGGAAAAACAGGTTGGAGGGATCCAACTGGACCCCTCACATTTATTTAAATTATTCAATATTCTCTGTTGTGATTATTTGATATCCTATGATGAGTTATATTGGAATATTGAATGTTATGGTTTGATTAGATATTCGGGTATAATGAATTACCAAAATATATGAATTGGATTGTTGAAAAGAAACTAAAAGGAAGTAAATTTGTAAGTGAAATAATTATAGAAAGTTTGAATAAATTAAGAATGAATTGAAAAGAAATAGAAGTAATATGAAAATAATAATAAATAACTTCGAGTGTGAAGAGAAAAAGAATTTTGAATACAATGAAATTGATGAATTGTAAACTTAAGTTATATCAATTAAACAAATAAAGAATTATTTTAAAATTAAAAGTTTAAATTTATTTAAAAGGATAAAGAAGTAATTGAGAAATCTAAAAATTTGAGCTTTTAGTTAAAGTATTTTTAAATCATAACTATGAAATGAAATTTGAAATTAATAGATTCTGAATTAAAAGGGAAAAAATAGGAAATCAATTTGGAAATTGATTCAAGTGTTTGAAATTGAAATTTAAAGAAGATAGTGAAGAGAAGTATATTTCACTGGATAGCCAAATACGTTCAAAGTTAATTTTTAAATATAAGTAAAAGCTTTAATGTTGTTTTAAAAAGCATGTTTTAGGAAATTTATTATTTCTAATCTTTTAAATTCTAAAGTAAATATTTTCAAATCTATTATCGTAGTAATTGTTTAAAATGGTCACTTAGTGTTTTGTTTTAAAGAGTGAGAACCTAGTTTATATTTCATAAAGTAACCTTATTTTTAACTATTTATATAGTATGTATTTTTAACCAATTATTGAAGTGGTCTTAACTTAAATGTTTTAAAGTAAATTCCAAAGTAAGAGTTTTGTTAAATCTATTATTGTAGTAATTATTTAAAGAATGATTTGATATTGTGTTTAAAGAAGATAATCTAGTTATATTTATAAAGTATTAAAGTAAAATTTCCTATATAAAATGTTAAATATATCTTACAATAAAGTGTTTTGAAATTATTTTAAAAATCTAAAATCTTGTGCTTGGTGGTTCCAGTGGAAATAGAAAATACTTGGAAATTTATTCTGAGAAAGGAAGACAGTTGATAACTATTTTCAAAAAGTGGTTTGAAAAGTGAAAATATATCTTGCAAAGCTATTTTGAGATAAATAAAAAATTTGGGACATTATTTATTGTGTGATGGATGTTGTGAATATTAATTTATAGTTAAATCACCGACTATCAATATTGGCCAAATACGTTGATTGTTTCGAAGAGACCGGGATCGAGATTTATTTCTCGAAAACCACTTCGATCCGGTTTGTACATTTCATGGAAACGAGTTTTGGAGTCGAAGATGGAGCGGTGAAGTGCAAGGGCTAGTCACTACTAATCCTGAGGATATTTCCAAAATGGATGTAGTAGGAGTAGTGCCTTCGGTTCCGTTCGAACCCTTGTCGGACTTGTATGGATGAATGCTTGCGGAAACATCGTCTGATGGACGATGGGCATTCTAAGGGATATATTCTTAAAAAGGTAACGCTTAGCCTCAAGCCTCATCAAATGGGAATGACTGAAAATCAGGGGTTATGCAGCAAGGCTAGGTGGGTAGCACCCAAGAAAGGTGAGGTCATCCCTGTCTAGATGTCCCTTTTTATTTCGTCTTAGTGGGCGGTTGCTGATCCCAACCGCGGGGTGATCTCACTCGGGATTATCCAGTAAGGGGTAGTCCCGGTGTTGTGTTGTAGGGGAGCGGGCGTACTCCTCGGTACGGTGATCTAGGCCCCATACTGTAACAGGTGGTACCCCAGTGCCTAGTCATTTGTTGGAAATCCATTTTCCCTACGTGCCTTATATGATTTTTGTTTGTATTACCCACTCTGTGGCTTGTAGCTCGAATTTAATAGATGTTACAATTTCGGCTATTTTATAAGTATTTGTATATAGACCCTATTATAATATCAGAGGATTTCTATAAAAAGTGTTTTAGCTATCGTAGGGTAAAAACCCGACATGTTTATTGTTGGCATGGTCTTACGAGATTCTTTTGTTTTCAAAGGATTTTCGAAACTTTAATAATCAATTGGGTGTGATTTTCTCACGCTGGTATTCCAGACTGACTCGGGTGTTATTTAAATAAAATGCTCGGGTCAGACCGAGTATTATAGAATATAGGATATGATGCTGTGGAGCTCAGGAGACAAGCTGGATAACGATACGTACTTTCGTACTTGTTTATATATATACATATTCCGTTGTGTTTTGTAGCTGTGTATCCAGTTGTATGTTATTGATGTTGAACTGTGATTGATGTACTCTGATGATGTAATATGTAAACAAATATATTTGATTTTTGAGTAAAGATTATTTATTACCTATTATATTTTATTCTGCTGCGATGATTAGATTCTGATGTTGTTTCCTATTTTCTTTTTCTACCTCTTCTTCTTTAATCCAAATGGGTCGTATTTCTGTACAACTTGAGTTGATTTAGGTAGAATAGTTTCGACTCAAGGGGTACGGATTTGCGGATCATTACAATAAAGTTGTTTTAGTCTTTGCTTATATGCCAGCCTATTAACTTACAACATCAACATGTTTTTACTTTGCTTTGTTTTTATACTTATCTCATTTTTTTATGTTCATAGATATTTTTGCTTTTTACTTTTCTTTGCATTCTTTTCTTGCCTGCATCTTATTTTTACTTTGCTTTGTTTCTTAACTTTGCATTTTAAAACCTTACAGGCTACATATTTTTTTTACAAGCTACCTGCATTTTATTTTATTCTGTTCTTGCATTCAAAACCCTACAGGTTACATACAAATATTTTCACTTGCTTGGGTATGCTTTATATCCTATGTACATATATATACACACCCTTGTTTATTTTATTGTTATAAACTTTTAACTTATGTTTTTACTTTTAATCCTATACATGTGCTTATTTTATTCCTCTTTTATTTTAAACTCAAACTATCAAATATTTAATTACTTATTTTTAACCAGCTATATTTTAAGAGAACAAAATAAACTTTTCTTTAAATTTAGACTTAGGCTAGAATACTTTTAAACAAATAAACTTTTATCTTGAGTAATTAAAAATCATATGATTATTTATTTAATAGCTTAATATTAAATTAAATCAAATTTCCAAATTTACCAAAAATATTAGAATTGGAAAACATAACTTTATTTATTAATTTTAAAACAAAGATTAACTATTTACAATATATACAAATATATAGATATATATTGTAAATAGAAAACAATTAAATTAGCTTTTTAAAAGATGAATTATCAGTTAGATATTTATATTAAAAGAAGATTATTAATCAATTCAAATCTTATTAACAAATATTATCAAATCAATTTGATTTTTAACGTTGATTATTAAATTGATATTGCCAAAATTTCCAGGATATCACAATATTAATCTTATCCATCATAAGTACCATCATATTATGCCAGCTATAGCTGCCATTTTAAATGGCAGGTTCTACAATTAAAACCGTACATTGTTCGTATTGTTTTATTTGGATTTCCAACAAATGGTCAGGCAAAGGAACTTCCCACATAAAATGAAACGCCTCTGGAGGGATGCCCGCGAGAACCTAACCGGATCTCTGCTACACAAGCTGGGTTACCTCTGTAACTAGGTAACAACTGACACGAGTATGACATCTCCAGGTCGTTACCGACCTTTATCCGAGGGCCCCCAATCCAACAACCACATAGTAAAGTATCCGGGCTCCATACCATGATACCAATTTCAAAAAAATCAACATAGGTAAATATTTGGGCTCCATACCATGATATCACTTTTTATCCAGAAGGAAATGGTCATACCCTCAGGAGGAGCTACCTCCAAATAACCTTGCTGCCATGATTCCTGTTTCAACCATTACCGGGTTGTGAGGCTCGACGAAGTCACGTCCTCAAAGCTACACCTTTTCACAAAGCCATGCTTCGATCACAAATGATCAACAAATGATCATCAACACGCAACAGCACCCAGCATGCCACACTACCAAATTGGGAGTATATCATTAATAACTTTCAACTACATTCCCTCTGAGCTCGTACGTCTTAGAGAAGGGTGTTAAGCTAAGAGAATAAATTCTCCGCCGCCAACAGATATGTACTCGAAAGAAATCAACTATATATCTCAAGGTGTAGCGTCAGAGATACAACCATACAATTCTGTTCCGGGTTCGAACAGAACCGAAGGCACTTCAGAAGAAGCCCTTGCAAATCCGGGTATTCACAATCCCGATCGGACTTCCCATCACTAAGGGAATCTCTATACTGTAGCTACTCAGTGTAGAGACAATCAATAGGTCATCCTATCATTCTTGCAAATACCCGATCTTCACCACAGGTCTTCAAGTGCTATCGGTAACGTCGTATCATTGTTCGGAATGGGTTATATGACACAAAGGTCCTCTCCCAGCTAAACCGAATAATGAGCGTAAAATTTCAAAACTTATGGATATGGGATTTCAGTTAAGTCACAACTTTAACGAAAACCAAAACCTTTCTTCAAATGGTTTGAACAAATTACCATTTCAATCTTTAAACAAAAAGATTTATTTCACAAAGTTTACCCAGTTTCACAAAGATCCATTTAAGGATTTCAAAACAATTCCCATTTCGATTGGATTAACTCATTAAATCTTTAAATCAAAGATTTAACTTATAGCTTTCAAACCATTTCCAAAGATTTATTCATACCTTGGAAAACCATTTTCAATTTAGACTTGAAATCCTTTTAACACAACTTGGACTTTCATTTCTTATGTGAAAGCTTTTATTATTTGAAAACAAATAGTTCCCATTTCAAAAATGTTAACGCTTAAAATTGAACGCTAACACCCCGGTGTATGTAGAGATTAAGTGAAAGCACCACCCGTAAATACGAGAATAAGAAACAAGTAGAAAAGTCACAGAAAAACAATAAGAAGACAACATTTTTATAGTGGTTCGGCTTCAAGTTAAGCCTACGTCCACTTTAATCTTCTTTATTGCTGAATCAATTACAACTTTACAACAATCTTCGATTACAACACTGATTGGACAAATAGCTAGAACTTTGATGTAGAAGAATTCTTTGAATCCATGTCGATTGCGTTAGATTTCCTCTTGAAATTCGTTGAGACGTCTTTTGTGTTCGAGGTGTCGAGTGAGTCGAGAATTCAGCAGAGTATCGGCGTTCTAGAAATGAGCCAAAAGATCCTCTTTCAGTTGGAGTAGGAGAGTTCGGAGTTAGGTCGTAGGTCGTGGGCGACTTAGGAATAGGTCGTGGGCGACTTAGGAATAGGTCGTAGGTCGTGGGCGACTTAGTAAACACGGTTTACGGCCTAAGAGGAGCGCCCTTGATCACTTGAACAAGTCATAGGTCGTGGGCGACCTAGGGAAGGAACGACATAAGAAAGACAAGTTGCCTCGGTTTTGTATAGCTCGCTAGATCGTTAAGTCCTTAGGTTGCTAACTCGTTAGCTCATTAGGTCGTTAGGCTCTTTAATCCGCTAGGTCGGTAAATCCACTTAGCTACTTGGTCGCTTCTCACTTTAAGTCGCTGCACCCCATAGATAGCTAGGTCGCTGTATCCCATAGGTAGTTAGGTCGCTGTATCCCATAGGTAGTTAGGTTGCTTCTCCCCATAGGTCGTTGGGTCGCTTTTCCTCATAGGTCGTTGGGTCGCTTAAAAAAGTGGAGTTAACACTTGCCCCTCGAAGTAAACACCTTGGTCGTAGGTCGTGTGCTTCGATCTATCCCCGCTAGGTCGTGTGCGACCCAAGAGTTAACTTAACCCGTACGCCCATCTCCTTTTGCCTTATATAACTGCTAGCTCGTTTCTTCTTCTCTACTTAATTGTTCAAACAACTTGCTCCGCCATTAACGAGTCTTCGAGCTTTCTAGAGCGACTTTGATCTATCCAACCGTCAATCCATCTTCACCATTATATTGTGTAAGTGAATTTGATCCTTATCCAATCACGATCATCACCGAACTGTGAATCCCGATTCCCTGACCTTAGACCAACTCTGTGTGTCGCATTTCACTTTTCAAGTCAAGTTGTGATCAACCTTGATCGCCATTAACTATGTTGTTGTCGCGATTCACGAGAGCACAACAGCGCATTGGGTCCACGATGGATCTGAAACGATTCGAATCAGTGTGGATGATTTGATGGTATGGATAGGTAATGGATTTTATTGAGAGGATGAGGGATTTCGTTGCTTAGATGATAACAGGTTATTGGGTTGCAAGGTAACGAGATAGCGAGCTATTGGGTGGAGAAGAAGTTAGCGAGTCAAAGAAGGCAGGGCATAGTGGCTTTGACAGGAAATAGCTTGGAATTGACAGAAGCGATTTAGTGAATTTGAGCGACTTAGAAACCTTTGCGACCTAAGAAACTTGGCCGACCTAACAAACTTGAGATTTAACTTGCTTGTGACCTATCACGCTCGCGACTTAACTTAGTGGAACAATACAAAGTTTAAAGCAGAATGACCTAAAAGACCAACGACCTAACTTTGTGCGGCGTAGGTTTTAGGTCACGGCCGACCTAGAACTTAGACAATTTTTTGTTTAATTTTGACATGAAGCCTCATGCCTTGAATTCTTTAACTTGGACAATGCGACTTAAGATAATTCGACTTATGTTAGGTCATTGGGCTTGATTGATGAACCTTGACCTATGATGAGTCGCTTGAGCTTGTTTAAGATTATATTAACTTTAATGCTAATAACCTGTTAAACACAACATTTGCAGAAAACTCGGGCGAATATACTACCATTGATTGCCCATATCGAATGGCAGATTAGTCGATAAAGAATAATCAACTTAAAGATATTATATGAAATGCTGTGAATCGACAAATTCAAGTAAAGTATTAAAGCAAAGCCATATTAATCAATTAAGACTGATTTGTTTGCATCAACACTGCGCTTGTATTTGGACTTAAAACAACAAGCCCTGAGACTCTAAAATTAGCAAATGCATATTAGTTTAATTTCAGTTATATTTGCTTGTTGTTTTGTTAGTTTTGCACAACACTTCACACATTTAGGAAATGTGCACCTTCATATTTGAATATCCAGTTCCTTATGTAGAATGTCTTCACAAGAAGAGATAATAGAGCACGCCGAAGGGGTCTTCCCGATAGCCAATCCATTGGATAATCCTCCGGAAAGAACTCCAACTTCTCTGAGTCAGCGGGCATTCAACCAATTACGTATTCAATTTGGTATTTCCAAAGCGGATGCTATACTTCCTGGGCCAAATGATACTGCTGACAAGCCACCTCTCGGTTTTGTCACTGTTAATCGCCAGATGTGCCTGTGTGGTGCCATTCCTCCTTTGAATGAATTTCTTCAACAACTCCTTCTCCGACTAACCATCTCTCCCTTTCAACTGCATCCCAATGGCTACGCCATCCTGATGGGATTGTGCGTTCTATTCAGAAGGACACTTAACCGTCTTTTGAGCTTTGAATAAATTTGCTACTTATGCACATTCTCAAAGAATAAAGACCACCCCTTCGTCATACTCGTGAGAAGTGCCAGAAACCGTAAACTTATCACCGATCTTTCCGAAAGTGCTCACGGTTTTCTGAATCAATTCTTCTTCATTCGCTGCCCCCATGGTTTTATGCCATCTGGAGAATAGGAAGTAAGATTGCTCATCCCCGTTCTTTCTGTTTCTGAGTTTTCCGAGATCCAAATTGCTAAGCGCTAATTTCATTCTTTTCTTTTACAGCACTTCCTCCTCCCTCTAGAAATCTCAGCCACAAGCCGACTTTTGAAAGATTAAGTGCCGTGGCGATTGAGGAAAGAAGTATTAAATTTCTGCTGAAAGACGAATTTCTTCACCAATACGGACTTCTGCCCCCTTCTCGATCTACTCAGCCTCATGAAGTCCCTGATTCTCCAGTAGAGACATCGGACGCCCCAGTTTCCGTCGGAGAACTTACACCGAAAGAACATACTGTTGAGGCTTCATTGGTAAAGTGTTATACTTCAATTGATGTTGCGGGGTCATCCGGCAAACGTGCACTTGTCCCGGTCATCGAAGAAGAGGAACCTCCCCAACAACCCGGGAAATCTGGTGACGAAGGAACTGAGAGAACAAGTCCCGCTAGGCACAGCGGTGATGATACTTTTGAGGGGTTGAGCGACCTGATGATTACTTCACAGGAGCTTTTTAAAGATGATCCTATCACTGCTAGAGTTACTTCTCCAGCAGTTGAAGCGACATCCGTCATGCAACAAACTCCATCATCCCAAGAGTTGACACTGGCTGTAAAATCCATCATCACCCCCCAACCAAGGAGTCGTTCGTAGTTTCACGCGCGTAGTTTGCACGTTACACACACTTAGGACTTTTCAGCACTTATATGCATTCAACTTCCTTGTTTTGAATATTTCTGAGTTTATATTTTTTATTTTCAGATTCTCCAATGGGACGAAGTGGCTCCTACTACGATGATTTCCAGCGTTATGGGAGGCGCGGCTCTTATGACCGCAAGAGGTATCTTCCCGCCTCATGGGAAACGGACGAAGAAAGAGCGACGTGGAAGGCTCGTGAAAAGCGTGCTTATGAAGAACGCTACGCGAGACGGGACGAACGACATGATTCTTCCCAAAGAGGGAATGGTTCCCACAAGCGAAAATCCCGTGATGACAAGGGAAAAAGCCATGTCACTGGGGACCCGAGTAAACGGGCCAAACTTGGTGAAAAATTGACATTCGAACTCTCTGAAAAGCCCACTGCTCCCGTTTCTTTGGAAATTCCTTCCAGCTCTCCCGCCCTTCAAAGAGCCGATATTCAAACAATCATAAGTAGGCCCCCTTATCAAGTTGGGCAGGGTCCGACCACTCTTCAATGTCGGTTTCCAAACTGGTGCTTAAAGGGAGAGCGCTTTGATCTCGACTTGGTTCCAATCGATAAACAAGCCATGTTGCGCAATCTTGATGCTGTCAAACTCGATATCGAGAGAATGTCTGGTTGGTAGAAACTTGTTGACGAGCTTCAAAGGGTAAATTGTGCATACCTCGAAGCCATGCTGACTATGGAAAATGACAAATCCGAGTGGCAGAAAACACTCGATCAACATGATGCTGAAATGAAGAGTATTGCCGCTTGTAATGAAAAGCTTGAAGCGGAAGTTGAAAAACTTAAGGAAGGGCTCGTCACTTCTTCCGCTTCCTATTCTCAGAGAGAAGAAGTGCTTCAAAAGCAAGTGAGAGATGCTCACACGGCACAGAGAGATGCTGAAGCTAAATTTGAAGCACAGCAACAAGTTGTGGATAGCTACCGAGCCGATGTTGCTCATCTACGAGAAAAGACCAACTCCCAGAACTTGGAAATTGAACTGCTAAAAGATCGACTTTCTAAAGCTGAAAAAGAGCGTGATGATGCTATTGCTGGCAAAGCAGCAGCCGAGGAATCTCATATGGCAACTAAAGCCGAAGTCAGCTCTACTTTATTCGAGTTTTACATTCACAGTGTTCTGGGGCGCGGTAGCCTTAGATTTTTGGGACCGGAGTATGAAATCACTTTAACCAAAGTGTGGGAGACTGCACTTGGTATGCTTGGAGGACCTGGATATGCTGAAGTAGATTTAATGGCGCACTACCTAGATGATGATGCATGTGCCGCTCTTGCCAAGGGAAAGGAGCAACTCGCCAAAGAGAGAGCCAAAATGGAAGAAGGAGAACATTTAGGGAAGACAATCTCAACTGACCCAGTTCAACCTTCGGTTTCGGCCGATATCGATATTGTTGGTTCCACTTCCCATTCTCCACCTCCTGCTCAAGCTGTTATTGAAAGTGCCACCGCCCGCACTGGAGATGAGGTCCAAGAAAGCACTGAAGCACAGGACTTTGAAGTTGACATAGTAAAGCCTACTTCTCCAGGTAACATCAATGTTGATCTCGCTCAAGTGGACTTCTTGTTTACTTCATATGAGCTTGATGAACTTTTTGATTATTGCTTAAATCTTGACGCACCACTTTCTCCTCTTTTTATGAGAGATACTGACTTTAACTTCTCTTCTCCTGTAGTGAAAGCGCCAAGTGTTGTCCAACCTTCCCCTCTTCCAGCTATTTCCTCTCCGCCACTTCAGATTACTCCCCCTTCCGTTTCACAACCGGGGTCACAAGAGGAGCAGATAGAAGCTCTTCAAGGCTTGGATGACCCGGTCGCTTCTCAAGAATAGAAGGCCGAGGAACTTGAAGAAGGCGAAAGAACCCCGGAGCAAACTATTTCTGATGACATAAAGTTGTCTGTACTTTTCACTCCCGGAAGTAAGTCTTCTTCAAGGAAGAAGGGGAAGCTTGTAGTCTCAAAGAAAAGGAGAGAAGCTTCTGCCGGTGAAGAAAAAGCAGAAGAAAGTCCAATTGTACCCCTTCATCTTTCTTCCCCTACTCTCACAAGCCGGCCCAAAAAGTTAATCATCCGGCCAGGAGAAGGCTCGAAAGGTGGCAGGAAGAAGAAGTGATGGTTTTGGGACTTGTTGAATATGCGCTTATATGATTTTTGTTTGATGATAATAAACATATATACATTCGTTTAAATGTATTTGTTAATGTACAATTTTATTTTTCATAGATTAAAAAAAATTGCTGAATAAAATTAAATAACACAGAATTTGAATTCAAACAGAAATTTTATTCAAACAAATATTTATTACAATTTTTGAATAGTACAAATTTAAGCTCTCACTATTCACTATACAATTCTGATTTTAATTACATTACAATTCAATTTACATAAATTCCTCACTACATATCACTCACACTCGTAGTTCATCTTCAACTTCATTCCAGTTAGAATCCAGAATTTGAGCAATCTGCAAAAATATTCACTAACACAGTAAAATTGAAAAAGAAATATTTTTGCAATATAATATAAAATATGGATTTTGAAAATATTATTTGCCTCAGTTATTTGGGTTGTTCGTCATCATTTAAATTAGAATTCATCATACACGAACAGCTTGTGACATACACAGTGTATCACTGTATATGCCACAAGGCCGTGCACATCGAAATATATACACATGATTAATTTACAGGGACAGGTGAGCACAGGTCAAACCCAAATAAAAAGTCGGGTTCAACTCAAATGCAATATAAATAAAATCCCGACACGCGCACAAGGTCAAACCCGAGCTATTAGCTGGATTCAACACAGGGCAGTTGTACAGGCTACGACTTCAAGCATACAGGCAAGATGATCAGCCACCAGAATTTCAAATGAAGCAAATCCAAGTTTATATGCAAATAAACAGAGCAGTAATAAAAATGCAGTGATATGCAACAGGCCCAGTTACAACAGACTCAAGGCAACAGTGAATGGGAAATGCAATATGAATGAACTTGCATATGCATAACAACCAGGAATATGAAAAAGGGCATGTGACGCCCCACCTCTATACCCACGCTAGCCAAGAACACTACGGTGTAGTGCTGTCAACTAGCACGGAGAATAAGGCTGTTGAGGAGCGACCATCCATGTAATTTCTTATCACACGGTGGCTATAAAATGATCTTCGGAAACAAATATAGAAGTAAGCATAACATGCGAATCAATCACAGATATCCATATCACAAAGGCGGAAAGAGATATGAATATATATCACATAAAAGTGTACATCAGAGTAGTGGTCTAGAAAGATCCACGATAATACAAAAGAATAGCAACGCGTGCTATACAAAAGAATACAACTATGAGTCTATATCTCAAGTGTAAACAACAAAAGCTGCTAATCTAAACAAGTAGCCAAAAGTCTGAGTAGTGAATCACTGGGGGAGGAGTCAAGCAGTAGCACCTGTAACATCTCGGCCTGACCCGAGTATTATTTATAAGAAAATAATAAACGGATCAGTCTAGCTATAAATATCAGATGACATGATATAAAATAAAAGATATGGCATAAACATAAAATATCCATACTGACATACTACTATAAGTATGCAAATAATGATCAACAGGAGATCAACCGATAAGAGATAAATCAATATCACAAGAATCTTCTCAAAGATCCAAAAAGGGCATCATACCCTAAACTTGTACTCATGACAAGTCAAAGAGATAAATTCCAGAAATCAACACAAGAAATCCAGAAATCATAAAAAGGGAAAGAGGCCTATCACATGACGGTCCGAAGACCATGGGGAGCTACCCCACATGTGTGAGTGGAATCACACAGATTGAGGTCAAGACTAACCAAAAAGTAGAAAGGTATGTGTGAATGGAATCACACAAGTGGTGTCTAGTCTAACCTTGCAATGAAAGAGACATCGCGCAATTGCTAGTCTAATTCATAAAGCGATCATCAAGATCAACGAGAAGTGTCAATTACACTAAGCTAGTAAATATAGAAGTTTAGCTTCATGTCCCATAACCACTTGCTTAACTTAAATACTTACGAACAAACTGTAAATCTTCACTAATAAAATTGTCACAAGAGGTTCAATCGAACAAGTCCAAGAATTAACCGACGAAGTGAACGCAAGCGTTTCATACCACTTGTTTTACTAAGTCGTTTAATTAGATTTCTCATCCGAGTGAGGTAAAGGCTTGTATATACTAATAGATTGGAAAACGGTTTAAGAAAAGAGCTTTGTTATTAAAAATAGAGTTTAAATTGTTTGTTAAAAGAGTTTTGATATTTACTACTAGTATTGAAACCTTTATATTATAAAGTGACAAAACACATAAGCAAGTGTAGAAACAATCAGTCACAAAGATCGCATACGGAGATGCGAATAAAATCCAAGGAAATCAGCTCAATGTTTTTCAGATAAGATCCCCTACGGAGGGGGGGTCCGGGGGGGTGGCAACCCCCCCAAGGTGGGGGTGCGGGGGCAACGCCACCGCTTAGGGGTTCGACCTGCCCGGTCAGGTCGCGGGGGTCCAGGGGACAGCGCCCCGACCAAAACGGTACGACCTAGTGAAGACAAAATGAGGTCTAACGACCTAAGGGGAATAGGGTCGAGCGACCTAATGGTTGCAACCTAGGGGTCTAAGGAGTCAACCGACCTAACTGGAGCAACCATGTGGTCATGCGACCTAACTGAAATGCCCAAGCGACCTAACAATAGAACAGGTCAAGCGACCTAACGTTTTAAGGCCGAGCGACCTAATTAAACTCGCGACTTAATGGTGTGAAAGGCGTGCGACCTAACATGTTACGACCTAAGGGTCGAGCAACTTAGTGGAACAAGGTCATGCGACCTAATACTTGTAGTAGGGTTGGGCGACCTAACGGAGTAAACAGTCGAGCGACCTAACTACTTAAGGGACAGGCGACCTAAAGAAGTTCGCGTCCTAATAGGGTTCGCGACCTAAAGGTGCACGACCTAAGGCCTTTCGACCTAGGGGTATATAGGTAACACGACCTAAAGATGTCGCGACCTAAAAATAGAAAGCATGGCCGAACGACCTATCGAAGTAGAAAGGCATGCGACCTAAAAGCCATACGACGTACAACCTAAAAGCCATACGACCTACGACCTAAAAGCCATATGACCTACGACCTAAAAGCCATACGATAAAAGCCATACGACCTACGACCTAAAAGCCATACGATAAAAGCCATACGACCTACGACCTAAAAGCCATACGACCTACGACCTAAAAGCCATACGACCTAACGTGAAACGACCTAACTCCGAAGTGAAGATTCAAGGCAGTGCGACTTAGCGCGATAACACGCGAACGACCTAAGGGTTAGGTCGCGAACAACCTAACTCCGAACACCAAAAATGGCCAGAACGACCTAAGTGCAGAAAATTCACCAAAACGCTAAAAAATGGAGTTTTTCGCCAATCCAATCCAAACCAAATGCTAATATGCATGCAAAAGTGATAGGGAATCATTCCCAACAGTCCAATATGGTTATAGACTAGATTTGTGAGATAAAAATCTCACCTTTGCACTAAAGTTTATGAAGATGAAGCTTGAAAGCAAGGAGAAGCAATCCAAAGCTTGAATCCAATATCTTCTACTTGAATTTGGAGTTGAATGTTGGATTTGCAATTGAATTTGTGCTTGGAATTTTAATTTCCCATTCTTTTCACCATTAATGCCCAAGCTTGAGTTAGTTAGGAAATTTATGAAGAGTGAGGAGAAGGGGGTTGGAACTTGGGCTTAATAGGCTAAACTAACCCAAAGTCCAAAGCGGGAAAAGTTAGTGAAATTTCTCTAACTCCAAACCTATCGATGTTTATACTTAAAAACTTGTAAACGGCATTTTGAACTCAATGGAAGTGGTCTCGAGTCCGAATTTGACCGTTTGCAAAAAGTAGCTTTTCGGACCAATATCTGATTAACGATAAAATATTTAAACAAAATATTTAAATGTAAAATCGATAAATATGCGGGTTGTTACAGACTCCCCTCCTTAAAGAAATTGCGTCCTCGCAATATATTAGATGGAAATAACAAGTAACAACCATAAAAGCATATTAACACAAAAGAAATTTGAAATAGGAAGTTCACCACAAAGAGCAGGAGTAAGCAAGTCCGGATGTGTACGCTCGATGAATTCTCTGGATTCCCAAGAACAATCCTTAGGATTGGAGGACCATTGAACCTTCACAAGCGGAACATCTTTATTTCGAAGTCGTTTAACCTCAGAAGCTATAATTCGAATAGGATGCTGCTCATAAGTTAAATTCGGCGAAAGTTCAATTTCTTCCACAACAGCAGGCTCAAGAATAGAATCGAAATCCCGAAGGCATTTCCGTAATTGAGAAACGTGAAATACATCATGCATAGCAGAAAACTGAGCCGGCAATGCAAGGCGATAAGCCATGGAACCAATACGTTCAGTGATAGGAAATGGCCCAATATATCGAGGCGCTAACTTTCACGGCCGACTGAAACGTACAACACCTTTCATAGGTGAAACATGAATAAATTCTGGAACTAAAACCAGCTTCTCACCGGCCTCAAGCCAACAAGAAGGAGATCGGCATGGCCTTCCCAACTTCCACCGACATCAAGCACACAAGCTCGAAGGAGATCTTCGAGAGTTTGATTCACACGCTCGGTTTGTCCATCGGACTGGGGTGATAAGCGGTGATAAAATCTCGAAGACTTTTCCAAAGTCCACTAGTGATTAATGGGTCCGATAGCTAACAATAGAAGTAGGAACTCCATGAATTTAACAACTCCTTTAACAAAGAGTTTGGCCCAAAGATGAACGGTTCGATTAGACCGAACATGAATAAATTGGGTGGATTTAGTAAGTCTATCTACTGTAACCCATAAGCTATCATGACCCGAACGGGAACGGGGAAAGACATCTATAAAATCCATGGGGATTGGGTCTTACTTCCAAATTGGAATTTCTAAAGGTTGCATTAACCCACCAGGCCTTTAGTGTAGGGCCTTGACAAGATGGCGAGTCATACAACACTTAACAAAGTTAGCGATATCAGATTTCATTCACTCCAAATAATAAAGTCGCTTCATATCTACGTACACTTTACTGCTTCTAGGATGAATGGTAATTTTGGAACGATGTGAATCTTCAAAAATATATTGATGAAGATCACAAATATTTGGTACGATAAGTCTACCAAACTTTTAAATGTCGCCATGAAAATCAATATCGAAGTCTTTCTAACTTTCAATAATAATTTTATCCCTACAACATTGGCTAAGAAGAGCCAATTCAGAATCTAGCCCTTTGAGCTACAAGAATGCAGTCTAAAAAGAATAAGGAACCTCTAGACTACATAAAACAAGGGATGCATATAAATCGGATTTCGCGATCTCGAATCTCTCAAGTGAATGGAGTCTCGAGATCGTTCCATTCGGATATCACCATAGAAAACGACTACTTGTTGCTTACGACTAGTGCATTGGCAACAAGATTTCCCCTTTCAGGGAGTATATATAGAATATCAAGATCATAAGATGCAAGAAATTCGAGCCAACATGGTTGACGCAACTTAATTATGAGAAATAGATATCCCAATGATTTATAATTGAGGTAGAGAACAAATTTCTCCACCAAAGACGATGATGCCAAATATTGAAAGCAAAATCAATAGCCGCGAGTACCAGATCATAAGTGGCATTCCTAGTCTCGATCGGCTTTAAAGATTTAGAAGCAAAAGTGATTGCACGTTCTCTTCGGGAATCACAAGAATAAGAATATTGAAAAGAAGGAATTTTGTCCTCTTTCCCAAAAAGCTAAAACTTTAAAAATCACAATTACCTTTATAGAAAAATTTATAATTTACAAGTCAATTTATTGTGTCTGATTGTCTCATCAAAGCGTTTAGGAAATCCCTATCGATAGCGTTGATCAAGTGCATCGACCAGAAATCTTAAAACACTAAATGGGCAATACAACACAAAATTATTTTCTTCTTAAAAAGATTTGCAAAATTTTAAATTTCTATTATCATTCAAAATTAATAAATATAAGATTGGAATTATTTGAGATATTCATAGAATACTCGATTTATAAAATGGATGAAATAGACTGGATAAATTGAATGACACAATATGTCATTCATATAAATCATAATGAGTGCGGAATGCGGTATGTGGAAGGCTAACTTCCGCAACTCGTAGTGATTGAAATTCGGTGGCAAGGTCAAACTAGAAAGACCTTAACACCACTTAAAAGGTTGCTTAGGTAATGATCCTAAGACAAACTCAAAAGTATCGGAGAATTCTCAACCGATATGAATGAGAGAGATATCTCTTTATTCAACATGTGAGCTTAAAGAATAAAATGATGCCATTGATTTGAAATCGAAATCACAAAGGAAAAATATGAATCTGCTTAACAGATTGAAAATATCGAAAATGAATAGTCCTTTCGGAAAAATTGGATATGGGCTATACAATAAGCTAATCCTTTCACGCAAATCAATTCCGAAACCAAAGCAATGCATAACATGCAAATTGGTTCGGAAAGAAAAATCACATGAAATAATTTTCGATATCAATAAAAAGCAAGTAGAGTGTTGCAGATCCACTAATCTGGATTCGCAATCCTCAAAGAAGTCATCAAGCCCAAAACATAAAAAGAAAGAAAATCATCAAGTTCTTTTGATATAAAAATAATGAGACGAACCTATATCAAAAAGAACTCGAATCGGATAATCGAAAACAAATGAAATCAAGGATTAAATAAGAATACCTTGACCCAGAGAAGTTTCGTTAGAAGCATTTAGTTTTCCTTCTCTCCTGCTAGGTCGCTTGGGACATGTAGACAAGTAATGGCCCGAGCCTTTACAATAGCGGCAATAGAGAGGTTCTGGGCAATTGATTACATAATGGTCTGTGGAACCACAATTGTAACATCGTTTACGACTAGAGGTAGGTGGCTTGGCTACTGAAGTTTCTGGTTCCACCCTCTTCTTTCTTAAAAGTATGGGGCAGACAGAAATATGATGACTGGCATCTTTGCAATAGCGACAAAAGAGTGGCTCAGGACATTCCTTTGCATAGTGGTCCTTAGAATTACAATTGTAGCATCCTCCACAATTAAGGATTGGAGTCTTTGCTCCAAAAATAGGTTGCTTCACCTTCTTATCGGGATGAGGGCTTTTGAATTTAATACGCCTCTTCTTGGAAATCCCAATATCACTATCAATCCCTCTATCAGCCTCTTTTTCTTGTAGCATGATATCTACAAGTTGGTCGAAAGGAACTTCTAGTTTCAGAGGTAAAACCATTTCGGGATCCTTATCCAAAGCACAGATAAACCTTTGATTCTGAGCAAGATCCAAAAGTTGTTGGGCAGACATGAATGCGCCATCCAGAGAAGGGCAACTGGATTGACCAGTGCTAGGACTGCTAGAACTAACCATTTCTCTTCCTTAAGAAAGAAAGAAGGAAGAAGAAGAAGGTTATTCACAAAATGAATATCAAGCAATCTTGATAGATAAAACAAGGAATCATAAAGAAAATAGGATGAATCGGTACGAAGACTCGAATTAAATCCTAAGGCACAACTCCTAAGAAAGACTTAGGACATGATCCTTGTTAAATTATTCTACAATGTTCCGAAGTTTGGCTCTGATACCAAGCTGTGACGCCCCACCTCTATACCCACGCTAGCCAAGAACACTACGGTGTAGTGCTGTCAACTAGCACGGAGAATAAGGTTGTTGAGGAGCGACCATCCATGTAATTTCTTATCACACGGTGGCTATAAAATGATCTTCGGAAACAAATATAGAAGTAAGCATAACATGCGAATCAATCACAGATATCCATATCATAAAGGCAGAAAGAGATATGAATATATATCACATAAAAGTGTACATCAGAGTAGTGGTCTAGAAAGATCCACGATAATACAAAAGAATAGAAACGCGTGCTATACAAAAGAATACAACTATGAGTCTATATCTCAAGTGTAAACAACAAAAGCTGCTAATCTAAACAAGTAGCCAAAAGTCTGAGTAGTGAATCACTGGGGGAGGAGTCAAGCAGTAGCACCTGTAACATCTCGGCCTGACCCGAGTATTATTTATAAGAAAATAATAAACGGATCAGTCTAGCTATAAATATCAGATGACATGATATAAAATAAAAGATATGGCATAAACATAAAATATCCATACTGACATACTACTATAAGTATGCAAATAATGATCAACAGGAGATCAACCGATAAGAGATAAATCAATATCACAAGAATCTTCTCAAAGATCCAAAAAGGGCATCATACCCTAAACTTGTACTCATGACAAGTCAAAGAGATAAATTCCAGAAATCAACACAAGAAATCCAGAAATCATAAAAAGGGAAAGAGGCCTATCACATGACGGTCCGAAGACCATGGGGAGCTACCCCACATGTGTGAGTGGAATCACACAGATTGAGGTCAAGACTAACCAAAAAGTAGAAAGGTATGTGTGAATGGAATCACACAAGTGGTGTCTAGTCTAACCTTGCAATGAAAGAGACATCGCGCAATTGCTAGTCTAATTCATAAAGCGATCATCAAGATCAACGAGAAGTGTCAATTACACTAAGCTAGTAAATATAGAAGTTTAGCTTCATGTCCCATAACCACTTGCTTAACTTAAATACTTACGAACAAACTGTAAATCTTCACTAATAAAATTGTCACAAGAGGTTCAATCGAACAAGTCCAAGAATTAACCGACGAAGTGAACGCAAGCGTTTCATACCACTTGTTTTACTAAGTCGTTTAATTAGATTTCTCATCCGAGTGAGGTAAAGGCTTGTATATACTAATAGATTGGAAAACGGTTTAAGAAAAGAGCTTTGTTATTAAAAATAGAGTTTAAATTGTTTGTTAAAAGAGTTTTGATATTTACTACTAGTATTGAAACCTTTATATTATAAAGTGACAAAACACATAAGCAAGTGTAGAAACAATCAGTCACAAAGATCGCATACGGAGATGCGAATAAAATCCAAGGAAATCAGCTCAATGTTTTTCAGATAAGATCCCCTACGGAGGGGGGGTCCAGGGGTGGTGGCAACCCCCCCCCAAGGTAGGGGTGCGGGGGCAACGCCATCGCTTACGGGTTCGACCTGCCCGGTCAGGTCGCGGGGGTCCAGGGGACAGCGCCCCCGGCGGGGTGCGGGGCAGCGCCCCGACCAAAACGGTACGACCTAGTGAAGACAAAATGAGGTCTAACGACCTAAGGGGAATAGGGTCGAGCGACCTAATGGTTGCGACCTAGGGGTTTAAGGAGTCAACCGACCTAACTGGAGCAACCCTGTGGTCATGCGACCTAACTGAAATGCCCAAGCGACCTAACAATAGAACAGGTCAAGCGACCTAACGTTTTAAGGCCGAGCGACCTAATTAAACTCGCGACTTAATGGTGTGAAAGGCGTGCGACCTAACATGTTACGACCTAAGGGTCGAGCGACTTAGTGGAACAAGGTCATGCGACCTAATACTTGTAGTAGGGTTGGGCGACCTAACGGAGTAAACGGTCGAGCGACCTAACTACTTAAGGGACAGGCGACCTAAAGAAGTTCGCGACCTAATAGGGTTCGCGACGTAAAGGTGCATGACCTAAGGCCTTTCGACCTAGGGGTATATAGGTAACACGACCTAAAGATGTCGTGACCTAAAAATAGAAAGCATGGCCGAACGACCTATCGAAGTAGAAAGGCATGCGACCTAAAAGCCATACGACGTACAACCTAAAAGCCATACGACCTACGACCTAAAAGCCATAGGACCTACGACCTAAAAGCCATACGATAAAAGCCATACGACCTACGACCTAAAAGCCATACGACCTACGACCTAAAAGCCATACGACCTAACGTGAAACGACCTAACTCCGAAGTGAAGATTCAAGGCAGTGCGACTTAGCGCGATAACACGCGAACGACCTAAGGGTTAGGTCGCGAACGACCTAAGGATTAGGTCGCGAACGACCTAACTCCGAACACCAAAAATGGCCAGAACGACCTAAGTGCAGAAAATTCACCAAAACACTAAAAAATGGAGTTTTTCGCCAATCCAATCCAAACCAAATGCTAATATGCATGCAAAAGTGATAGGGAATCATTCCCAACAGTCCAATATGGTTATAGACTAGATTTGTGAGATAAAAATCTCACCTTTGCACTAAAGTTTATGAAGATGAAGCTTGAAAGCAAGGAGAAGCAATCCAAAGCTTGAATCCAATATCTTCTACTTGAATTTGGAGTTGAATGTTGGATTTGCAATTGAATTTGTGCTTGGAATTTTAATTTCCCATTCTTTTCACCATTAATGCCCAAGCTTGAGTTAGTTAGGAAATTTATGAAGAGTGAGGAGAAGGGGGTTGGAACTTGGGCTTAATAGGCTAAACTAACCCAAAGTCCAAAGCGGGAAAAGTTAGTGAAATTTCGCTAACTCCAAACCTATCGATGTTTATACTTAAAAACTTGTAAACGGCATTTTGAACTCAATGGAAGTGGTCTCGAGTCCGAATTTGACCGTTTGCAAAAAGTAGCTTTTCGGACCAATATCTGATTAACGATAAAATATTTAAACAAAATATTTAAATGTAAAATCGATAAATATGCGGGTTGTTACAGGGCATGTGGACAGTACGACTTAGTCAATATGATCGGGGAAAACTAAAAACAATACCCAATACACATGAATGCACAAATGCACCAAGTAAGTAACACGGCAAATATGAAGACAACAACTTGACACAATGAAGTAGAAGTGTCGACCAGGTAGCAAGCTCAAATGACAACACAGCAACTACAAACTACTCACAACAGTGCACCACTGACCATGAAGCAAAACCAAGTTCAGATTAATTCAAGAAATATAACATGAAGTTTGCTGTGATACGAGCTCAAGACAGTACAACTACAAGCAGATGCAACTCGACTAACAGTAATAAGGTTGAACATTGACTACAAGCAAGTGAACACTTGTATACATATACAAGCAACTCAAGCAAAGATACCAAATTTAACATGACTGAAAGTACAGTGGATAGAAGTCGATGCAAACATGTATGAATACCTCAAAACAGTGCACATAAACCAAAGAGCAAGCTACATGAAGACTACTTGAAGTATACATAATGAACCAACAGACCAGTAGACCAAAATGACAATGCTACAGAGTTCAAGCAGCAAATGCTTTGACCAAACATATATATATGATTGACCAGAATAAACAGAGTGCATATGCAAGGGTCTAGCAAGTGGTAAATGCAAACAACAAAAGTACAGTGCAACTCAATGATGCAACATTTTTAATATGTACCAATATGCTATGCAGTGAAGTCAAAGCAAACAGTGAAATCAATGTACAGGCAATAGAAAATCGATTTTATCCAGGCCAAGGTCAATGCAAAGCAAAACCGAAGTCACAGTAAAACACCATAGTCATCTCAAACGAACAAGTCAAATTCGAAACCGTGGTAGCAAAGGCAATTGACCGAGTTAAACATCAAAGCCGTGGGACGCAAGTGTCATAATATATGAATTTGAAAAAGTCAATCAAATCATCAACGTTCAACAAATATCGATCGGCCGAAAGCATACTATAGAAAAAATCAGACGAACACAATTCTACGGTTACAAACCCTATATAAACAAATCATCATCGGCAATTTCATCCATCGAGTTCAAACAAGCCAAAACCAGAAAAGCAAAAAGAATAAAGTACTTACTGAAATCATAGATGAACTCGATCAAATATAAGCGGCCAAGACGAACAAAATCATAATGCAATTAGATTGATCGAACAATCGGCAGCTTCATCAAACCCTAAATTGGATCGAAGGGACGAAGCCCTAATTTAGCTTCAAAGAGGAACGACCACCATCTCCAAATAAACGAACGAAGAAACTAAAAGAGAACGGGCTGAATAATAAACAAAAGGGGCCGGCTATATTAATAAGGGAATTTAACTGTTTAAATAGGGTTATTTTATTTTAAATTGTTTTTAATTTGTAATTTTATTTTTAAACCGTTGTATTTACTAGTCGTGTGACTAGGGGACAAGCTACGTGGCGTAGCTTGAGAATTCGCAACTCAGTGGCTGAGTTGTGGCAGGGTTTTGAGTGTATAGTAAGGTTTAGTCGATAGCAGGTGTCGCGAGTTTACGTGTGTAAGCGTCTGACTAACTAATTTCTAGTAGAAACCTTGGGGGCATCACGTAGGCAGGGTTTTACCGAAGCTGGGTAAATTATGTGTCGTTCTATTTCTGCTTACTATTCTGTGATTTGTGTTGAAATTAATTTTATAAGCTTCCGAAATTAATTTTTATAATTAATACCATCACCCTATTCACCCCCCCCCCTCTAGGGTGAAATCGATCCTACAAGTGGTATCAAAGATTGGAACAAAAGCCGTTTTTGTTTTAAAAATTTGATTTTACAAAAACCAATTTTTATTTTAAAAAGTTGAATTTTTAAAATTGCGTCTTTTAATACTGCTTTTGCTGAGGGTCAATCCATAGTTAGACCACCAATGTTCAATGGTGAATATGCTTACTGGAAAACTTGGATGGAAATTGTTTTGAAAACCATTGACGCATGGAATATTGTTGAGACAGGTTATAGAATACCAACGATAACTGTAGATAATCAGGAAATAGAGAAACCAAAGGAACAATGGACAGAACTAGAAAATAAATTACAAAATACTAATGCTAAAGCTATGAATTCTATTATTTGTTCATTGGATCAATATGAATTTAATCGTGTCTCACATTGTCTAACTGCACAGGAAATATGGCACACTCTAGAAGTGACTCTTGAAGGAACATCTCAAGTCCAAGAATCTCGCCTTGCCATGCTAAGCAGCGAATACGAGTACTTCACGATGGCGAAGGAAAAAAATGTTAAAGAGATGCATGAACGACTTTCCAATATCGTATATAAATCAAAACTCTTGGAAAATCATACACAGAGTTGGAGATAGTCCGAAAAATCCTTAGAGTCCTTCCACGAAGTTTTGAAGCCAAAGTGACTGCCATTCAAGAATGAAAAGATTTGAAACAAATGAAAGTCGAAGAACTTATCGGAAATCTCACCACTTATGAGCTAGAAATGAAATTCAAGGAAGAGCGTCAAGGAGGAGATACTCGAAAGAAATCAATAGCTCTCAAAGGAACAACTGCAAGTGATGATGATGACGATGATGACGCAGCCACGGAATTGGAGCTATTAATAAAGAAATTTAAAAAGTGCAAATACAAATATGGAAATTCAGCTCAAATTCAAAAAGGAAAAAGCAGAATAGCCAAAGCACTAGACTACTTGGAAGAACAGAAGATCATCTGTCACAAGTGCAACCAACCCGGACACATCAATCCCAATTGTCCTCAAAATCAACGCGACTTTAAAAAGAAATCAAAAAGGAAAAGTTTTGCAGCTACGTGGAATACAAGTGATAAAGATAATCAAATTTCAAGCACTGAGAGTGAGAAAGCAGACATGTGCCTTCACGAAATATAACCGATAGCGACGTTGACGAACCAAGCGAGGTATCAAAACTTACTCACTTTGAATTACTTATTTATTTCCATGAAGTAAATGACTATTTTGAACGACTTAGGGAAAAATACGCTAAACTTGAATCACAAAAAGACACTTTGGTAGAATTAAATGAACAACTTGACCGATTAGTTGAAAACTATCAAAGAAGGATCCCTAAGTGTGATAAGTGTCCAACATTCGAAGATGAAATTAAAAAATCAGAAATCAATATAAAATCACTTGAAAATGAAATTCTGATTTTAAAAGAGAGTGAATATACCAGGAGAGAGAATTCTATTAAAAAGTGCACACAATTGTTAAACGAAAATGAATCTCTCAAAACACAAGTCCAACAATTGTCAACGACTTTAGATAAATTTTCAAAAAGTGAAAAACCGTTGAATATGCTATTAGGAAAGCAAACTGTTAATACGATTAGACAAGGACTTGGATATAATAAATCGAAAATTGTTGAAAGCAATATTAATCGAGTTAATTCTATGTGCACAATTTGTAGAAAATATGGACACAATCATAATAATTGTTGGTATAGAACCAAACATGTGAAAATTATACGAATTTGGGTTCCAAAAGGCACAAATATAAAATCTCTCAAAGTTAAACAAATTTGGGTGCCGAAGGAAACAATTATAAATAGTTTTGGGTCTCCACAAAATTATTTTTCTAAATCTTCTGCCACTAACAACCATGGATCTATAAAAACAAATAGGTCACATACATCTTTTCCCGTGTAGGTGTGGTGGCAAGCTAAGGAACAACAATAGTGCTACTTGGATTCTGGCTGTTATGAGAGCACACCGAGCAACAAAGCAAAGTTCCTTAGCCTAGTATAAAGGTGACAGAATCACAATGGACAACGACGAAAAATATCGTAAAGGTAAAAACAGGTAAAGGTATATTTATTTGAATGATATATTAAATGTGATAATCTGCACCATATTCTGAATTAAAGTCAGCAAATATTGAGATGATGAAAAGATGATGATTTTGACTCTCACTTATTCAAAATAGTTGGCCAATTATATTCTTATGCCAAAAACACTATAAAATTCTCTAGATTCTTTAAATTACTTCATATACATCAGTTTGGATTAAAAATAGTGTTTTGTTGGATGATAATACATTTGGTTATAATACGGCTAACTCTTTATCCACGGTTTTTTGATTATTAACACGGGTTCATTTCGAATTCAAGAGAATGTCATTTAAATTGCTGTTAAAATCGAGTTTGAAATTTTTGGTGCATACTTCATGGTTTGGTCAATCAAATTCAATTAATGATGATTTTGAGTGAAAGAGTAATTCAGATGCAGATTACACTGGTAATCTAGTTGATAGAAAAACTACTAGTTGAACGTTTTTTATTGAGACATTTAGTAACTGTGTCGTTTTTCAAAGAAAATATCTTCATATTTTTCATTTCAAATAATTCTCAAATAGCAGAAAATTTTCTTATAAAACACCTTCGAGAAAATCATTTTGACCATATTTTCAGATTAGTCATTTTTGAAAAATTGATATTATAATTATTATTTTTTGAATTTGCTTTTAAATGACTATTTTTGACTAATCTGACTCCCTATGATTATCAAAAGGATGAATAGTGATTGAAAGAGTGATGAGTGCTAATATTGATTATATATTATGACTCAAGATGGTATAATTAGTAAATTTCTTTAGAAATTTAAACAAGAGTTATAAAACTTTTTGTTGGTAAAAATTCCATGACCATCTCTATCTCTATCATATTTCTAACGACCATCACTCATCAAAATTCTATATAGTTTGTCGATATGTGGTACTTTAAACAGGAATCGTTCGTTTTTCATTTCTACATTTTTTTTAAAAAAAAATTAATAATAAATAACGACCAAAGTATTCACTCTCATTTAAAAGTCCTCACGGTTATGCATGGGTGTATTACTTGGAATTTGTTATGTGCTTCCATGCTCATTTAAAAGTCATCACGGTTATGCATGTATGGA
Organism: Allium cepa; assembly: GCA_030765085.1. NCBI lineage: Eukaryota > Viridiplantae > Streptophyta > Magnoliopsida > Asparagales > Amaryllidaceae > Allium > Allium cepa. The sequence continues at coordinate 365,243,231 of CM060942.1, forward strand.
ACGCATATCAAAAGTTGATTTTAAAAATAAACAAGTTGATTCTAATCCCATTTAAAAGTTCTCACGGTTATGCGTGGTTAGAAGATACTTGAATTCATTTTTTTTTGAAATAAATTTGGAATACTACTAATCTCATTTAAAAGTCCTAATGGTTATGCATGGTTAGTAGATATTCAAATTCTTGATATAAATATACCACAAATAGACACAACTGCATGGTTTTATGTGATGACATCATTCCCATCATTCTAAAAGTGGAATATGTGTCTAACAAAATATTTATGATTTTTGTTTGATTTTTTATTGAAATTTAATATTTATATCCAATTGAGTTTTAATGTTGAATTAATATCGATCACTTTATCTCTCTTTTTTCAAACACTATCATTCTTTTGTTGATAACAAAAGGGGGAGAGAAAAGTTAAGATTTGTCAAATAAAATCAAGCAAAGGTCAAATATTTTCCATTTGCATCTAGGCTCATTTGCATATTATTTAATTGTATGCATATTTGTAGGGGGAGCTTTGTGTAGAGAGGAAGCATTTAAATAGGGGGAGCAATTAGGATATATCAATGATCAAATACATTTAACATATTCAAAATCTTAAATATATGTTTGTTATCATCAAAAGGGGGAGATTGTTGAATATGCGCTTATAAGATTTTTGTTTGATGATAATAAACATATATACATTCATTTAAATGTATTTGTTAATGTGCTATTTTATTTTTCATAGATTAAAAAAATATTTGTTGAATAAAATTAAATAACACAGAATTTGAATTCAAACAGAAATTTTATTCAAACGAATATTTATTATAATTTTTGAATAGTATAAATTTAAGCTCTCACTATTCACTATACAATTCTGATTTTAATTACATCATAATTTAATTTACATAAATTACTCACTACATATCACTCACACTCGTAGTTCATCTTCAACTTCATTCCAGTTAGAATCCAACATCTGAGCAATCTGCAAAAATATTCACTAACGCAGTAAAATTAAAAAAGAAATATTTTTGCAATATAAAATAAAATATGGATTTTGAAAATATTATTTGCCTCAGTTATTTGGGTTGTTCATCATCATTTAAATTTGAATTCATCATACACAACAGCTTGTGACATACACAGTGTATCACTGTATATGCCACAAGGCCGTGCACATCGAAATATACACTTGATTGATTTACAGGGACAGGTGAGCACAGGTCAAACCCAAATGAAAATTCGGGTTCAACTCAAATGTAATATAAATAAAATCTCGACACGCGCACAAGGTCGAACCCGAGCTATTAGCTGGATTAACCATAGGGCAGTTGTACAGGCTACGACTTCAAGCATACAAGCAAGATGATCAGCCACCAGAATTTCAAATGAAGCAAATCCAAGTTTATATGCAAATAAACACAGCAGTAATAAAAATGCAGTGATATGCAACAGGCCCATTTATAACAGACTCAAGGCAACAGTGAATGGGAAATGCAATATGAATGAACTTGCATATGCATAACAACCAGGAATATGAAAAAGGGCAGGTGGACAGTACGACTTAGTCAATATGATCAAGGAAAACTAAAAACAATACCCAATACACATGAATGCACAAATGCACCAAGTAAGTGACACGGCGAATATGAAGACAGCAACTTGACACAGTGAAGTAGAAGTGTCGACCAGGTAGCAAGCTCAAATGACAACACAGCAACTACAAACTACTCACAACAGTGCACCCCTGACCATGAAGCAAAACCAAGTTTAGATTAATCCAAGAAATATAACATGAAGTTTGCTATGATACGAGCACAAGACAGTACAACTACAAGCAGATGCAACTCGACCAACAGTAATCAGGTTGAACCGAGACTACAAGCAAGTGAACAATTGTATATATATACAAGCAACTCAAGTGAAGATACCAAATTTAACATGATTGAAAGTACAGTGGATAGAAGTCGATGCAAACATGTATGAATACCTTAAAACAGTGCACATAAACCAGAGAGCAAGCTACATGAAGACTACTTGAAGTATACACAATGAACCAACATACCAGTAGACCAAAATGACAATACTACAGAGTTCAAACAGCAAATGCTTTGACCAAACATATATATATATATATATATATATATATATACGATTGACCAGAATAAACAGAGAGCATATGCAAGGGTCAAGCAAGTGGTAAATGCAAACAACAAAAGTACAGTGCAACTCAATGATGCAACATTTTTAATATGTACCAATATGCTATGCAGTGAAGTCAAAGCAAACAGTGAAATCAATGTACATGCAATAGCAAATCGATTTTATCAAGGCCAAGTCAATGCAAAGCAAAACCGAAGTCACAGTAAAACACCACAGTCATCTCAAACGAACAAGTCAAATTCAAAACCGTGGTAGCAAAGGCAATTGACCGAGTAAACATCAAAGCCGTGGGACGCAAGTGTCATAATATACTAATTTGAAAAAGTCAATCAAATCATCAACGTTCAACAAATATCGATCGGCCGAAAGCATAGTATAGAATAAATCAGACGAACGCAATTCTAGGGTTACAAACTCTATATAAACAAATCATCATCGGCAATTCCATCCATCGAGTTCAAACAAGCCAAAACCAGAAAAGCAAAAGGAATAAAGTACTCACTGAAATCATAGATGAACTCGATCAAATATAAGCGGCCAAGACGAACAAAATCATCACGCAATTAGATTGATCGAACAATCGGCAGCTTCATCAAACCCTAAATTGGATCGAAGGTACGAAGCCCTAATTTAGCTTCAAAGAGGAACGACAGCCATCTCCAAATAAACGAACGAAGAAACTAAAAGAGAACGGGCCGAATAATAAACAAAAGGGGCCGGCTATTTTAATAAGGGCTTTTAATTGTTTAAATAGGGTTATTTTATTTTAAATTGTTTTTAATTTGTAATTTTATTTTTAAACCATTGTATTTACTAGTCGTGTGACTAGGGGACAAGCTACGTGGCATAGCTTGAGAATTCGCAACTCAGTGGCTGAGTTGTGGCAGGGTTTTGAGCATAGAGTTAGGTTTAATCGATAGCGGGTGTCGCGAGTTTACGTGTGTAAGCGTCTGACTAACTAATTTCTAGTAGAAACCTTGGGGGCAGCACGTAGGCAGGGTTTTGCCGAAGCTGGGTAAAATCTGTGTCGTTCTATTTCTGCTTATTATTCTGCCGTGCTGCTATTATTCTTTGATTTGTGTTGAAATTAATTTTATAAGCTTCCGAAATTAATTTTTATAATTAATACTATCACCCTATTCACCCCCCTCTAGGGTGAAATCGATCCTACAGGACTTATGCTTTTCATCTTGCTTTTTTGCTTTTTTGCTTGTATATATAAAAACTTGTGTTGACCGGATATTGTGCGGGCACCGGTCCCCGCCTTCTTTTGTTTGAAACCTGCACATGTATAAAAAAATTCATAGTATGGAATAAAATGATTCTTTTACTTGTACAAACTTCTGTTTGTATTTGAGAATGCATTTATTCTTCTTTTTCATACAAGTTTCTTTATTTTCTCTGTGTGATGTTGGAGTAAACCTATGGTATGTTGCTTAAGCATTTTTTTTATTTTTGTAACTATATTATATTGCCCCCATACCATGGTTTATTGCAACCTTTTTCTCATTGGCAAAATTTTGGAGAACAACTCTTCTATTTCGAGAAGACTTGTACCCTTTCTTTAGAGAACAACTTTTTCACTCGAAGGAGGTTTGCATCTGTACTTTATAGAATAATTTTTCCATTTTAAGGAAATATTTTTCTGATTTAGTAGAATGCGCCTCGTATTGGAGAAGTTTCTCTTTCTTTTTTTTGGTGAAGTTTTTACACTTCACTTTTGGAGAAAGTCACTTTTATTTTTGGCAAGTGAATTTTCCTTCATGGTAAAGTGAGCCTCCGAAAAAGGGCTTTGACTTGTTTGTGCCTTCGAAGGAGGCTTTTGTTTGATTGTGCCTCTGGGAAGAGGGCTTTTTTGTTTGATTGTGCCTCTGGGAAGAGGGTTTTTTTTATGTGTGCCTCTTGGGAGAGGGCTTTTTGTTTCTACCTCTAGGAGAGGCTTTTATTTTTTCCCTGCTCGCTGGGAAGCGGGCCTTCGAAGAGGGCTTTTGGCTTCTGCCTCTGGGGAGAGGCTTTTATTTTTTCCCTGTTCGCTGGGAAGCGGGCCTTTAAAGAGGGATTTTCAAATTTTGACTTGTGTGAAGTTTTATTTCAGATCGCGGTGAAATGTGTGCCTCCAAAGAGGTCTTTTAGCATTTCAACTCTGGTGAAATGGGCCTCCGAAGTGGGCTTTTCACATTCCAACACTTATGAAGTTTTATTTCAGATCTCGGTGGAATGCGTGCCTCCGAAGAGGTCTTTTCACCTTTCAACTTGTGTGAAGTTTTATTTTAGATCACGGTGAAATGTGTGCCTCCGAGTAGGGTTTTTGCCTGGAAGTTTCCTTCTCATGGTTGGATGGATTCACGGGGCAGACACAAGTTACTTGGATTGTTTGTTTGCACAAACGTTCTCAGCTAGTTAACGAGTGTCCTGTGCCACCAGTCATTCCACCAATCTTTTTTGTTGAGAAAGAGAACTTTCTTTTTTTGGCAAGTCCCATTAGAGGTCTTTATCCTCCGGAGAGTTGTGCGTCCGAAGAGGGCTTGTGCCTCCGAAGAGGTCTTTTGTTGTTTGTTGTCTGCTCGCCCATGTCTTTTCGCCATTTGCTCATATTAGTGGTTCCCTGTTATCATTTTAAAGACACATTCATTTCTTTTGCAAGTAGCTTATTTTATCCAAAGAAGTGTACCTCATTGTTAAATGAGTTCGCAGGGGCGGACACAAGCTAATTAATCGGATGTTCGTTTGCACAAACGATCACAATTAGTTAGGAAGGGTCCACTTCTGGCGGAACTACTAATTGTTTGCTTGAAGCACTTCTTATATAGGATTTGAGCCTGGAATTTTTGTGGCTGAATACTCATTTGTTGAGTGATGTCAGGGATCGCTTGGTCTTGTGATGGGTATGCTTTGTTTTAATGGCCTGCAATATTAAGTCGACATTTTAGCAATACAATTGAAGTACTTTATATATCGAAATAAAACAGGCAGTTTATAATAGTAGAGAACACAAGATTTATAGTGGTTCGGCCAAGAAATGGGCCTACATCCACTTTATAGTTCTTATTATTCACTTGCACTGGCTTTACAATGGCCTTCAATACAAGAATCATACATTCATAATTCTTTTACAGTATTTCAGTAAAGCTTTTAAGTAAAATATGGGCGCAAGTGATTGCTGTTCCATGCTCTTGGAATTGGTTCTCCATCGACAGTTGTCAGTTTGAAAGTGCCATCAAGAAGTTTTTTGCCTATGACATATGGCCCTTCCCAGTTTGGCACAAACACTCCTGTTGCTGTCATGACCCTCTTCAAGACTAGATCTCCAATCTCAAAGCTGCGTTGGTGAACTTTGGAATTGAAGTGCCTGGCAATTCTTTGCTGATGGGATGCAATTTTGAGCTGAGCCTCTTTCCTTTTTTCATCAAGGAAGTCAAGTGCTTCAAGTTGCAACTCTTCGTTTTCAGCTTGGTTGAAATGAATTCTTCTATGTGAAGGGACTTCTATTTCCACCGGAATCATTGCTTCTGATCCATATGCCAATGAAAATGGAGTGTGCCCAGTCGCAGTTTTATGCATAGTTCTATATGACCATAGTGCTAGTGGTAGCTTATCGACCCAACCACCTTTCGCTTTTTCCAGCTATTTTTTTATGGTTGATTTGGTAATTTTGTTTACTGCTTCCACTTGCCCGTTTGCCTACGAATGAGCCACTGCTGAGAAGCTTTTTTGGATCTTGAATCGCTTGCAAAAATCTTGGAACTCTTCACTTTCGAATTGGGTTCCATTATCTGTGATTATCTTTCGAGGCACACCATACCTGCAAATGATATTCTTAGTTACAAAGTTTATCATCTTTTTAGAGGTAATAGTAGCTAATGGTTCAGATTCAGCCCGTTTAGTAAAATAATCAACAGCAACAATAGCATATCTAATTCCGGATTTGGTGGTTGGCAAAGGCCCTATGAGATCTATTCTCTAAATAGCAAATGGCCACGGACTGACCATCTGTGTTATCTCGGTGGAAGGTGCTCTTCTGATTTTTGCAAATCTCTGGCATCGGTAACATTTTCGGGCATAGCTTGCAGCATCACGATTAATATCTTGCCAAAAGTACCCATAACAGAGAATTTTCTTTGCTAGAGTTTGACCACCTGAATGGTCTCCACACTCTCCTCCGTGTACTTCAGCTAGAATCGTCTTAGCTTCTTCCTTGGTCACACATCGGAGTAATGGCATTGAGAATCCCCGCCAATACAATCGTCCATCTTGAATTATATATCTGGAGGCTTTTCTTAGCAACTTCTGTTGTTCTTTTGGATTTTCTGGTAGAGAACCGTTGAGAAGATATTCCATTATCGGAGTCATCCATGATTCTTGCTCTTGAGATATGGTCATGATCCAGTCAATATCCATCTCATCGATGCTTGGAGCTGACAGGACTTCCACAGGAACTAATCCCAATAATTGAGCTTCACCAGTGCTTGCGTACTTTGCGAGAGAATCTGCCTTCATGTTCTCTTCCCCGGTATATGATTTATCGTATAATGGTCAAGATCATCGAGAAGTTCCCAGGCTCTTGACAAGTAAGCGGGCAGATTTCCTCCTTTAGGTTGAAAATCTTTCTTGACTTGACATACAATAAGCTGTAAATCACTAAAGATCTGCAACACTTTGACATTCAATTTTTTAGCAATTTTCAAGCCGGCAATAAGCTTCATATTCTGCTTCATTTTTTGTCGAAGGGAATTCCAATCTCAATGCATAGCACAATGACCGCCCTTTAGGGGTTTCAAGCACAATGCCAGCTCCGTAACAGTAATCGTTTCTTACACCATCAACATATAATTTCCATCGAATTGGGGTATTATCAGTCACTTCTTCCTCACTATCACCTTTATCTTTACATTCTGCGATGAAATCTGCTAAAGCTTGTCCATTAATTGCTCTCCGGGGATGATAAGTGATGTTGTATTGGCTGAGTTCAATATTCCACTTCAAAAGGCGACCCGAAGTCTCAGGGCGAAACAGGACTTGCTTCATAGGTCGATCAGTGAGGACTTTGATAGGATGAGCTTGGAAATATGGCCTCAATTTTCTTGATGCAATCAGTAGACAATAGGCGAGCTTTTCCAACTTTGAATAATTCATCTCTGCCCCAGTGAATCTCTTGCTGATATAATAGACTGGGCGCTGAAATTTTGCGTCCTCCCGTACCAACGCTGCACTGAGAGTATGAGATGGGATTGCCAAATATAGAAAAGATCTTCACCATTGTCTGGCTTAGAAAGTATTGGAGGCGTTTCCATATGACGAATCAACTAATCGAAAGCTTTCTGGCATTCAGGGGTCCAGTTAAAATTTTTCCTTCCTTTCTTTAGAGCACCAAAGAATGGAATGCATTTATCATTAGCTTTGGAAATGAATCGACTCAAGGCAGCGATTTTTCCATTAAGACTTTGCAGTTCCTTCTTCGTTCTAGGGGCTTTGACTTCTCTTATGGAAGCAATTTGAGCAGGATTAGCTTCAATGCCCCTAGCACTCACAATAAAACCAAAAAACTTTCCGGACTCCACCCCAAACGAACATTTCAAAGGATTAAGTTTCATTCCGTACTTTCGGAGGATTACAAACATTTCTTCCAAGTGATCCATATGGTCTGTTGCTTTCTTTGATTTCACCAACATATCATCAACATAAACTTCCATAGTTTTGCCAATCTGCGGTTTGAACATAGCATTGACGAGTCTTTGGTAAGTTACCCCTGCATTCTTTCATTCCATACTTTCGGAGGATTACAAACATTTCTTCCAAGTGATCCATATGGTCTATTGCTTTCTTTGATTTCACCAACATATCATCAACATAAACTTCCATAGTTTTGCCAATCTGCGGTTTGAACATAGCATTGACGAGTCTTTGGTAAGTTGCCCCTGCATTCTTAAGTCCGAAGGACATGACTCTATAACAGTAGAGACCAACGTCAATGATGAAGCTCGTGTCCTCCTGGTCTGGCTCATGCATCATGATCTGGTTGTATCTGGAGTAAGCATCCATAAAAGATAACAATTCATGCCCCGCTGCTCCATCCACCAACTGATCTATTTTGGGTAACGGGAAGCAGTCTTTGGGGCAGGCTTTGTTTAAATGTGAGAAGTCTATGCATACTCTCCACTTCCCATTAGCTTTCTTAACCAGTACAGGATTTGAAATCCAATTTAGATAAGTAGACTCCCTAATGAAACTATTCTCCATGAGCCGATCTACCTCTTTTTTCAATGCTGCTGATCTTTCAGGACCCTGGGTTCTTCTCTTCTGCTTTATCGGTGTAAACTTCGGATCAATATTCAGAGAATGTACTGCAATTTCTGGGGATATTCCTCACATATCAGCATGAGTCCAAGCGAATACGTCCAGATTTGCTTTCAAGAATGATATTAAGGAATTTTGAACCGTCACACTAAGTGGCGAACCCACATTCACCACTTTGTTCGGATCTTTCGGGTCAACAGGTACTGGCACCGTTACTTCCGCTGGCACCACTCTATTCTCCCCTACACTAGCTTTTCTGAGATCCATTTCTCTTCGTGCCCCGCTATGCTCGCCAGTGCAGGGTCCACCCAGTAATTGCTACAAGGTTCTTTCTTTGATGCGGACTAGGGCTGCCGCATCTTTTCCCATCTCTCTCTTCCTCGCTTCACACAACTCTATAAGATAACATTCTCGCCCAGCATTCTGATCCCCTTTAATAACACCAACTCTTTTATCCGTGGGGAATTTGATAGTGAGGCACCACGAGGCGAGAATTGCCTTAAAAGCCGCAAAACTTGGTCGTCCTAGGAAGGCATTGTAGGCAGAAGATTCATCAACAATTACAAAAGTCTGCTTTCGAACAACCTTTTTCTGCCCCTCTCCAAGCTCAACGAACAAGTCAATAGTTCCAATTGGCTGCTTCGGTTCCCCAGCAAACCTAACGATCTTCTGAGATGAAGCTTGTACATCAGCCATATGAATTTTCATTTGGTTGAACGTCTTTTTGAAGAGAATATTGCAAGAAGCGCCGCAATCTACAAGCACTCTTCTCACAATAGCCGGCCCAATGCCTGCAGAGATGACCAAGGGATCCATGGTTGGAGCTTCAATGCCCATAGAGTCCCTGGCTCTGAAGACAATATCATCATTAAAAGTTTTCTGCTGCTTCAAAGGTGCCGCATCTTCTAGCACAAAAACACTCTCTTATGTTGGTGCATACTTCAAGGCACGGGCATATCTTTCCATCTCGCCCCAGCTTCTGCCTGCTGGGTGAGGACCTTCCGTAATCACATTAATAACAGGCCTTTTTGATTCATGCACAATATCCTCTCAACCGTGCCAGATGGATGAGCAGGAAGTTGCTGTCCCTTAGTAGATGAAGTTGGGTCATTTCTATTTCTTTTAACATATTGCTGCAACTTGTTCTCTCTCAGCAATTCTACAATCAAACTTTTCAGATGGCGACATTCGTTGGTATCATGACCAGGTTGATTATGAAACCGACAGAATCTCCCACTTTGAGCAGCTTTTCTCCCAACTCTCATCTCAGGCGGTTTAGGATATTCTACCGCGTCTTTGGTAGCAAAAAAGATATTCTCCGGGGTGTCAGTCAATGGAGTGAAATCTGAAGGTTTTGAGAAGCGGGGTTTCTTCATATCTTTCAGTTTCTTCCCACCATTATTCTCCCTTTTCTAATTTCCGGATCCCTTTTTGGTAGGAGCAGCAGTATTATCCTTAAACTCTGTCAATGCCACTTTCACCGGTGCTTGAAGGCTTTCCAAGCGCATGAATTCATCAGCTTTCTAATAGAATTACTCAAGCGAATTCGGTTTTTCATCTTCAGCCACTTCCCAAATTCGCTTGACTTGTCGACTGGCCTCATCAAGTATGTCAAGACCATTCGTGGCTCTGCATTGTCCACTTCAGCCAAAGCTATGTTGAAGCAGTTCAAGAAAGATCTAATAGATTCCCCAGGATTCTGTTCCAGGCTTGACAATGACATATTATCCTTTGCCTTTGAAGCGTACAACCTGAATTGCTCTTTAAACCTCCGAGTCAAGTTGACAAACTGGTCTATGGATCGGACCGAAAGCTTTGCGAACTAGAGTAGAGCTACCCCTTCCAAGTATACCGGAAAGTACCAACATTTAATCTCATCAGATGCCCTAGCATCAGTCATGTGCCAATCATACTTATACAGGAATTGATTAGGGTCGCTTGATCCCTTATAAGCCGGGATGGTAGGAGGAACAAACTTCCTTGGGAATTCCGCCTTTAGAATCCTTTCAGTGAACGGAGTTTTTCTCAGAGCGAATCCCCATTCCTTTTCATCTTCATCCGTCTGCATGCTTTCTTTCATGATTTGTCGCACCATGCCCGAAAGATATTCATCATCATTTAAAGGATCTGCAGGATACACTTCGGCCATGTACTCGGAAGTTTGTCTGGACAAACGTTCGCGGAGAGTTGGCTGTGGTCTCGATCCTCCAGCTTGAGGAGGTGTTTCTTTGGCGGGACTAGCTGCTCTTTGAGGAATATTCCTCTATTCAGGATTATGAACAATATCTGCAAGGTTTTCTTCATTTTTCACCGGTTGACGTTAGCTCCGAGCAATGCATTTAACCTTTCAAGCATCAAAGCATTCTGGGTTTCCATTTGTTGGTATAACCCCGATACTGCAGCATCTAACTCCGCTCGTGTAATTTCGGCACTTGGTGCTGCTTGACTTGACGAAGGAGAAGTGGCAGTATTCTCATGGACATTACTGGGTCTTGTAGATCCACGCTTTCTTGCAGGAGCCATTATCTCTGATAGACTTCTGGTTTTGAAAGAGGTTTTTTCAACAAACTTTTGCGAAGCAATGATGAAAGTAGCTTGAGTTCAATTCTCAGTGAAAGCACCAAAAATGTTAATGCTTAAAATTGAACGCTAACACCACGGTGTATGTAGAGATTAAGTGAAAGCACCACCCGTAAATACGGGAATTAGAAACAAGTGGAAAAGTCAAAGAAAAACAGTAAGAAGACAGTAGTTTTATAGTGGTTCGGCTTCAAGTTAAGCCTACGTCCACTTTAATCTTCTTTATTGCTGAATCAATTACAACTTTACAACAATCTTCGATCACAACATTGATTGGACAAATAGCTAGAACTCCGATGTAGAAGAATTCTTTGAATCCATGTCGATTGTGTTAGATTTCCTCTTGAAGTTCGTTGAGATGTCTTTCGTGTTTGAGGTGTCGAGTGAGTCGAGAATTCAGCAGAGTATTGGCGTTCCAGAAATGAGCCAAATGATCCTCTTTCAGTTGGAGTAGACGGGGTATTTATAGGAGAGTTCGGAGTTAGGTCATAGGTCGTGGGCGACTTAGGCATAGGTCGTGGGTCGTGGGCGACTTAGGAATAGGTCGTGGGTCGTGGGCAACTTAGTAGACACGGTTTACGGCCTAAGAGGAGTGCCCTTGATCACTTGAACAAGTCATAGGTTGTGGGCGACCGAGGGAAGGAAAGACATAAGGAAGACAAGTTACCTCAGTTTTGTATAGCTCGCTTCGTTAAGTCCTTAGGTTGTTAACTCGTTAGCTCATTAGGTCGTTAGGTCTTTAATCCGCTAGGTCGGTAAATCCACTTAGCTACTAGGTCGCTTCTCACTTTAGGTCGCTGCACCTCATAGATAGTTAGGTCGCTGCATCCCAGAGTTAGTTAGGTCGCTGCATCCCATAGGTAGTTAGGTCGCTTCTCACCATAGGTCGTTGGGTCGCTTTTCCTCATAGGTCGTTGGGTCACATAGAAAAGAGGAGTTAACAATAAAAATCCAATTATATTTGCACGGGTTAAAGCCTTTGAATTTAAATTCAAATTCCCAAATCAATACCTTTAAAATGGTTTAACCCATATATAACTTGGATAACATCTTTAATCCTTAGTTTCAAATCATGGGATTCAGTTTCAAATTTTGAATTTAAATTTAAATAAAATTATTTAAACTTCAAGGCTTAATCAAGTTATTCAAAAATAAATTTCATCTTTAAAATTCCTTTTTAAAACTTTTGATATTAAACCAAATCCATTTCCAAACTCATTTGGATTTAAAAATTCAAATTCAAAAACTATTTCAAAAATCTATGACTTAACCATTTCCACGTACAATCCATATTTGTGTGTGTATAAGGTGTGGTCCAGAGGTTCAACACAATAGGTGCACAACATCATCATCACAGATTCAACCATGTCGATAAGCGGTATAACCCATAACGCTTATCTTCATACACAGATTCATAGATAAAATAAATTTATCAATCACAAAGATTTACCATTACAATTCGATGTGGGATCCGGATAACCAACTGGAATCCGACTCCCTGTCGCATCGAAAATCAAATGCCATTTTACGGGCAAAAAGGATTTCACACACATAGAAACAAATAAAAAATCATAGTTCAGCACAAAGCAATTCACATTACATAGCATCATAATCACATATCAGAAAAATCAATCCAATACACAATATTTGACGATTAACTTAAATTAATCAAATTAAACTCAGTTATTTACAATGAGTAATTAATTTCATAATTACTTTCATAAAGTAATTACACTTGCACAATTCCACAAATGATTATCATTAATTAATTAATCTGATTAATTGTTAAAATTAATCACATTAATTAACTAGTCCATTTCAAATCATTTAATTAATTAATCATTTCTTAATCAATTTATTTAACCTTAATTACATAATTAATTATCCCTTAATTATTAATTAATAACCTAATTATTAATTAATAAAACTTAATTACCCATTTATTAACCACTTATTACTTGATAAATCAATTATTAACTCTTAATTAAATTACTTAATTAGTTACCTACTAATCATACATTAATTAACTTTAAGTAGTTAATTACAAGTTATTTATTACTTAATCATTACTTAACCAATCTCTACTTACAATTATAATTTAATTATTCTTAATTGCTTTTCAAAAAAATTAATTTAATATTAATTTTTCATCTTAACTAACATTTAAATGAAATCTTGTTTAAAATTTGGAAATCGATTTATTATTAACTATAAACTTAAATGTTAATAAATTTTATACTTAAATTAATTACTTAAAATACTAATTAAGAGTTTAAAAACATTGTTAAGTATTAACTAAAATAATTAAAACTTGTATAAAGTCTTGATTCAAATTGTTAAACCTTTATTAAGTCAACCATGTTTAACTTGTTGAAAAATAAGTTGTTGAACTTTACTTTTTATAACATAGCAGTTGAAAAGAAAACCCACCCGAGTACTTTCCTTGTTTAACTCGAGTAATACTTCAAGTTTTCTCACCCATTCCCCCCGAGACACTCCCTCTTCCTCACGCACTCCATCTTCTTCTTCTTCTCTTTTCTTTTTCCAGTAAGTTACGTATAAACAAGTTATAGTATCAATAAAACACGTTTACTCACTCGATCTAAAACTCGAAGCAATCACCTGGATAGCTCGAGCAACGACTCGAAACACTCATCCATCAACGACGCTGATACCTAAACCACGCCGTACACGTTCACGGCGACGCGCCTTAGCTCTGGCGAACCCCACGACCATCAGCAAGTCACAAATCATCCATAAACTCGAAAACCAAATTCGATTCGCCTCCAAACATTTGAAATCAAAAAAAGACAGTTCGATCGAAAAACTGCAAACACCACCCACTAACTAAAGCGCCTCGCCACCATCGCACAGACCACCGAAGACGCTCAGAATTCATCCACACCACGACAACACATTAAGCAACCATCCTCCAAATCTCGCAAAGCTCGATCACGTAGAGAAGACGAACTCGCCTCGATTCTTAACCCCAACAAAAACAAACCTTAAACCCTAAAATGATCTCGACCCATCAATATATGCAATGGAAAAATTATCTGATAATTTTCTCAAAATCAATGATGTTTATACTTGCTTCAATCCAAATTTCAACATTAAAAATTGAATCGACTGTCAGAAAATGGAAAAATGCAAAATTTGTTCAAATACAAACTGCTCTTGGAATACTAATATGAAAATCTTCATTTTTGTTTTAAAATTCATGATTTGCAGTAAGAATTCAAACTATGAACTTGAATTAACTTTTTATAACAAATGAGTTTACCAAATTATTACTTGATTACCTGTAAACAAGGTTTCTAGTAGTAATATTTCACTAACATGTTTTAATCAGCTTTGAAAAATCTTTTTTAATGTTTAAACATCTTGTTTGATTGAAAACTGAAAGTTTTACAATGATTTGATGAGAATAAATTTGAGTTTGAAAAAAAATATTCACCCTGTAACATTAAACAGATATGTATAGAGCAACACAGAATAATAATCAAGCTAAAGCATATGCAATACCATATAATCAATAAACATCTTTATTGTTTTAATTTAAACTTAAAGCTTTTATGTTGATGTTTACTCACCTTGTTTCAGAAGAAAGAACAGAGCTTTTATGTTGAAAACTGCAGTTATTTTTTTTCTTTCTTCCTTTAATCTTTTTCCTGTTTTTTTGAATTGAATGGATTGTTTAAGTTTATGAGATGATATTATTTCAGGCTTACTCAGTTTGGAATGGACGAACTGAAATCAAGATGGGCTGGTATGTATGAAGTTACAGGTTGATATTTTTTTTTGAACAGGGTGATTATATTGTCTGTACAATATAAGTCAGAGATTTTTTTATATTTGGAGGCTGATGAATCTAATTTGTGTGCTAAGCATTAATTACCATTTTCTTATTTCCCAAGCCTTCATAGATATTCATATTATCTTCTTTTACAAGCCTATAGATATATATATATATATTGATTTTTAACTTTAACACTTACTGTCTTATTTTACATTTGCATTTCTGTATGTATATATAGATATTTAGCTTTTAAAGAAATTGTTTTTAAAACTTAATTATACTTTAATAAAATAAAAACACATATGATATATTATAAAATATAGAATTTAACTTTAAACTTCCTTTGAAAATTATTTTATATCAAGTTCAAAATATAATTTCAGAAAGGTTCATTTGTATAAATAAAGGCACATCTAATTTAATCACATCCAAAATCCAAATACAAATTTATTTTCTAAGATATTTAAATTTACATCCCAATTTCAATTTCTGTTTTCAATCTATTTTATATACATATTTATTTTTAAGTATCCAAATTAATTCTCAATTAATTCATAATTTAACTAGAATTTTATATTAATTACCAATTAATTTCACCATTTTTATTCAAAAATTAAATTAATTATCAATTTAAACTTAGTTAAAATCTGGGATCATTACAGCTTACCTCGTTTGAGATTCGTTGTTTGGATCGATCGGTTGGCGAATTTGTGATTTATCCCATGTGTTGTCTTGTTCTCTTTAGCTTTGAAAGGTGAGCAATCAATCATGATTTACATTCTTATATATATTAAATTTGATTTCAACTGAAACGGCAATTGAAATATCTGCTGCTAGTTATTTACATTGTTATATATATGCCATTATATGCTATTTGTTCACCTGTGACATCTGACACCTTAATCTGTTATTTACATTGATGATATATGCCCATTATATTATTATCATATCTATTATCAATATGCAAGTTTCATGTGAGTATAGAATTCATGTGACGACCCGGAATTTTTGAGCATTTAAAATCGGAAAGTATAATTGATTTTAAATATTTAAAAGTTAGTTTGTAACTTAAATTTCAAATATCACCATTATTTGGAAATTTAATTATTGAATTTAATTATTGGAAATAGGGTAAGATGTTGAATCTGGAATTTCAAGCCTGTATAAATATAACTTAAAGGATTGTAAAATTAAATTGATAGTACTGAGGATAATAGAAGCTGTAAAATTGAAATTAACAGTGGTTTGTTCAGTTTTAAAATTTTATAGTTTAAACTGAATTTAAAAATAGCCTTTCGAGGGACAGTCTCAGACTTCGACGAAACCAGTTCCATTGGATCCGTAATATTATATTATTATCAGATCTCAATTTTCGCAGTGTTTGGGTTTACCGTTTGGTCGTACAATCCGTAAATGCATAGAAGAATCTAATTTAATTCAATTAAAATAGTCAAGTCTTCTCTTATACGCCACCTTCCTGTCTTTTAATCACATACTTTCCAAATTCGAGTCGTTCGATCAACAACCTCTTCCTTTAACATAAAAAAATAAAAAAATAAAAATGGCGAACGAAAAGGGGGGCCGACGATATCGATCGAGGTCGAGAAAGCATGGGAGGTCACGTTCGATTTTTGAGAGGAATTTCACGCATGGTAGGAGATGACGGCTGCGAGGATTCCTGCTCGAAGGGTTTTGGGTTTTGCCATGCTGTTCTAGAGCTAGGTGCTCGAGATTCTGGTGCTCGCGCACGTGGGAAGCAGCGACTATTTGTGAAGGCAACAATAATCGCGATCTGGTTGGGATTTTCGCGAGCTTGAGCGGGCTGACGTCGAGATAGTTGGCGAGCTAGGGTTTCGGCAGCATGGGGTTCGTGGTCATAATGGCGGCGTGGAGCAAGGCTTGGGGTTACCGCGAGGTCGTGCTCGTCCTGCAGTTATAGTCCCGTTTGAGGTATTCTCATTGTCTTACTTCATTTTCAATTTAACTTAATCTAAATTTACCTGGAATTAGATAAATGTTGTAACAAGTATAAACAAACTGTTTTAGTTTAGTATCGAAGATTTGAAACATATATATAGCTCTGCACTTATTTTTCAGTAGGGTATAACTGTATTTTTGTTAATTGATTTTTTTTATATATGTAATAATGATAAATATTGTATGGTATACTGTAATAAGCTAATTTCATCATAATATATGTAAAAAGAAAATTGTGTTTATATTAGACTTTGTATAGATATATAAGATTCAAAACAGAAATATATATATGTATATATAAGATTTTGAAATATAAAGGTTATATTTTATTACATAAGCAATTTGAGAAAATATATATATATATATATATATATATAATAAAATAGATATACATACACATTTCTAAATTTACCAGTTATTTTAAAATAGTGTATTATGAAGATGAATTTGTTTAACAAACTTCTTTAATTATTTCTAGTCGCTAAAAAAATTTATGGAAAGGAAATTGGTAAAAACTAAATTATTAACTTAAAATTAAATAAATGAATAGGAATTAATTTTTCAATTAGCTAAAGTATTACTAAATCGTATAATTATTTATTCAAGGTTTGAAATCTGAAAGAAATAAGCTAGTCTGGAGTGGATTGCAAATTTAACATCAAAGGTGAGTTAATCTCACTCAGCTAAATTTTAATTTTAATTTAAATAGTTAAATTTAAAATATTTGGTTGATTGATTGATTAGATTGGATGTGCAATATTATATATAGTAGTATATAGTATATATTGGAATGTTTGATTTTCCGCATTAAATAGCGGATGATTTTATATTTAAAACACATATACCGTGGTATTCCACCTCGAAGTGGAATTGGTATTTTATGTTGTGCTAACGTCTGTGGATGCAGGGAAACATGTTGGAGGGATCCAACTGGATTCCTCAACATTCATTTAAATTATTTAATATTCATTGTTGTGATTATTTTGATATGCTATGATGAATTATATTGGAATGTTGAGTGCTACGGTTTGCTGGAATTTATTTCGACAAGCTGAGTTATCCAAATATATAGAATTGAATTTTTGAAAATAAAAGGAAGAGAATTTTTAAGTGGAATAATTATAGAGAATTTAAATAAATTTAAATGAACTGGACAAGAATAAAGTGATTTTAAATTCTAATAAATAAATTCCGTATATGAAAAGGGAATTTTGAATAAACAGAAAGTTAATGAATTTTAAACTTCATTGTTATTATTTAAAAGAACAAAGCTTTTATTTTGAATTTAATATTTAAATTTTGAAAAGAATAAAGAAGAAATTGGGAAAATCTGAAATTTGTATATTTCTGTTAAAAGATTTAAAATTAAACGGAAAATATTAATAATAAAAATAAAGTCCATAATTAACGAATTTTGAAATGAATTGAGTAAGTAAAGAAATTTATTTCAAATGGAATAAATTGGAAATCAATTTGGAAAATTGATTTAAGTAATTGAAATTGGAAATTCACCCTGGATAACCAAGTACGTTTTCAAAGTAAATTTTTAAATATAAATTAAAAGTTTTAAAGTGGTTCAAAAAGCAAGTTTTGGAAAAAAATTATTATTTCTAAATATTTAAATTCTGAAGTAAGTATTTTCTTTTAATCTATTATAGTAGTAATTATTTAAAAGTGACTTAGTATTTGTTTTAAGGATAAAATCTAGTTTTATATTTTATAAAAGTAACCTCATTTTTAAATATTCCTAAGGTATATATTTTTAATAAAATATTGAAGTAATTTTTAGTTTAAATATTTTAAAGTATATTCTCTAATAAAGTGTTTTTAAAACTGTTCTAAAATCTAAGTGTTTGTCCTTGGTGATTTCAGTGGAGATAGAAAATATTTGGGAAAGCTTATTCAGAAAATGAAATACGATTTGAAACTGTTTTCAAAGGGTTGAAAATGGAAATATATCTTGCGAAGATAATTTGAGATAAATGAATAATTTGGAAAATTATTTATTGTTTGATGGTTGTTTGGGAATGTTAATTGATAGTTAAATAACCGACTATCAATATTAGACAAACGCGTCGATCATTTTGAAGACAGCGGGATCAGATTAATTTCTCGAAAACCACTTCGATCCGGTTTGCACGTTCTCGTGGGAAAACGAGTTTGGATTCGAAGATGGAGCAGTGAAGTGCAAGGGCTAGTCCCTACTAATCCTGAGGATATTTCCAAAATGGATGTAGTAGGAGTAGTGCCTTCGGTTCCGTTCGAACCCGGGACGGACTTGTATGGATGAATGCTTTCCGAACATCATCAGGTGGATGATGAGCATTCTAAGTGAACGATCTAAAAGGTAACGCTTAGCAGCCTCAAGCCTCATCAACCGGGAATGACTAAAAATCAGGGGTTATGCAGCAAGGCTAGGTGGGTAGCACCCATTCAGGGTGAGGTCATCCATGTCTAGATGTCCCTTTTATTTCGGCTTAGTGGTGCGGTTGCTGATCCCAACCGTAGGGTGATCTCACTTGGGATTATCCAGTAAGGGGTAGTCACGGTCTTGTGTTGCAGAAGAGTTAGGGTGGCTCCTCGATACTGTGATCTAGGCCACGTACCGTGACAGGTGGTACCCCAGTGCCTAGTCATTAGTTGGAAATCCATTCTCCCTACGCGCCTTTTACGAGTTTTTTTGTACTACCCACTCTGTGACTAGTAGCTAGAATTTAATAATGTAACAATTTCGGTTATTTTATAAGTATTTGTATATAGACCCTATTATAATATCAGAGGATTTTAATAAAAAGTGTTTTTGCTATCGTAAGGTAAAAACCCGACATGTTTATTTGTGGCGTGGTCTTACGAGATGCTTTTGTTTTCAAAAGGATTTTTGAAACTTTAATAATCAATTTGAGTGTGATTTATCACGCTGGTATTCCAGACTGACTCGGGTGTTATTTAACTATAATGCTCAGGTCAGACCGAGTATTATAGGATACAGGACATGATATTATTATTAGTCAAAAATGCTTGATACGTGAAAACCTGTCATCTGCTTATGGTGGCGCCCCACTGTTTGGATGGTAGCTATAGTAGGCATACAATAATGGTTGTATGCTGGCTAAGATTATTATTATACTTTCGAAATGTTTTCCACTATTCACTAATAATAATATCAAAATGGTTTTCGCGTATCAAGAATTTTTTACTATCATAAGGACAAATCTCCTCCAATTCCGCGTTTACATGGTGTGTGTGGCGGGAGGCCTTGTGGTAGTTTCATTTTCCAAAAAGCATGGCGGTTTTCAAATTTAAAATCTTTTGATTGTTTTTAAAAGACCAAATGGCTTTGTTTGCTCACACCAGTCCCATGACTGATTCGGAGTTTATTGTTCCTTTCCTAAACTCTGGGTGCCTACAATTTTCCACACGGGCAGTCTAGAGTTTGGTTTTTCAGATAGTCGGGTTTAGTAGATTATTTGGAGCTAGTTCGGTCCTCGAACGACTGACCTTGCTTTCTTAGATTTGTGCAACCTTGTTGGTGGATCTAGTTTGAATTTTTGTATTGGAGTTGCAGTATTGGATTTTGTTAAAGACTCATCTCATATTGTATCGTGTTCCGCTGTATTTTGTGTTGTATATTCTCTGATATAGATGATTATCATTGTATCAAACTGATGTATTGGACATTGTATTCATGTTGTATCAGTGATATCATCTTTTATTTCTGCTGTGTTATTTATCATCTAATGTTGTTGCAAGCTCCGGCGATACAAACTTGATGTTGTTTGTCGGACATCGAGTTCGGGTCGTCACACAAATTAACTCAAATTAATTTCAGTTTAAATCTGAAATTCCCAAGTTTTCAAACTTATTGTTCCATAACTATTTTTATAAGATTCCAGAGTCTTTTCAACCTTTCAAAACCATTTTTGAAATCAATTCATATTATCTTTTGAATTTCCAAAACCAAACCCAGTTTTCCAAACAACTTTCATTTAAAATCATATGGCAGCAATTCCTCTTTTGGAAACTTGAAAATAAACACCGATGATGCTGCAGTCATCACCGAAATTATTTTCCAGCGACAGAAAAGAGTTTAGGGCTTTCATCCCCTCAAAACACTTTTCCAAAACCTTTGAAACCATCTTCAAAATAAAAAGGGATTTAAACTTCCCAAACCTCCAAAATTTTCAAATTCTTTTCAAAACATTTCTCTTGAATTCCATTTCAAATTATAAATCACATTTACAATTTACATTCTCAAATTCCATTTGTATATGAATTTATTTCTTAATTTTGGAGTTACGATTTCAATTTCCTATTCAAATGATAATAATATTATAACTTCCTAACAATCAAGCAACCATATGCTATAATAATTTACAAAGATTATTTCCTTTATCTACGAAAATAGTTTGCGTAAAATTATTTCATTCACCCTATTTTAAAACAATATCGTGTCGAATTGTTCTGTACGAGTGTTTAGAGATCCCTATCGGTAGAGTTGTACAGAC
The DNA here is from genome assembly GCA_030765085.1 of Allium cepa. Taxonomy (NCBI): domain Eukaryota; kingdom Viridiplantae; phylum Streptophyta; class Magnoliopsida; order Asparagales; family Amaryllidaceae; genus Allium; species Allium cepa. The sequence goes on from CM060942.1 coordinate 365,264,544, forward strand.
TATATCGACCAGAATCCATATACCACTCAACAAACCAATCATCATAATATAAAACAATTTATGTTCACTAACAAATACGCGCTCATATCTATTAATACACTCAAACTCATTTTGGAGTACTATTGACTCTATCTCTAATGAGTAACACCCAACAGAGCCAAGGTTATCGCTTAACCAAATGCTCTGATACAAAATGTGAAGGCCCGCAAATCCGTACCCCTTTTGAGCTGGCAAAATCCCATAAAGAAAATAAAAAGAAATCCGCTCTTTTGGAAAATGAAACTACAATAAGGCCTCCCGCCACACACACAATGCAAACGCAGAATTAGAAGAGATTTCTCCTTATGATAGTCAAACATGCTTAATACGCAAAATCATTTCGATATTATTATTAGTGCATAGCGCAGAAAACATTTCGATAGTATAATATTAATCTTAGCCAGCATAGACATTCCGAACTATGCCTACTATAGCTACCATCTAAACAGTGGTGACCACCATAAGTAAATGGCAGGTTATGCAACTAAAACCGTACAAGGCGCGTATTGGAGTTTGGATTTCCAACAAATGGTCAGGCTAAGGAACTTCCTACTGCCACATGAGTACACCTCAGGAGGGACGTCCCGAGAACCTACCCGGATCTCTACCAACACAAGGCCGGGTTGCCTCTGTAACTAGGTAACTACTACTCGAGTATGCCATCCCCCAGTCGTTTGCGACCTTTATCCGAGAATCCTCAAACACAAAGCAACAACCACGAAGAGTAATAGATTTGAAGCAACCATATAGGTTAAGTATCTGGGCTCCATACTATGATACCACCCTTTTCCAAAAGGAAATGACATACCCTAAAGGGTGCGACCCTCATGACCTTGCCGTATTCTTCATGTTTCGACCATTTCCAGGGTGTGAGGTCCGATGAAGTCTCGTCCGCAAAGTTACACTTTTCACAAAGTCATGCTTTAATCAACAAATGATCAGCAACACTTCGTATGCCACATTACCAATTTGGGAATATATCACTAGTAACCATCAACTACATAACCTCTGAGCTCGTACGTCTCAGAGAAGGGTGTTAAGCTAAGAGAATAAATTCTCCGCCACCAACAGAAATGTATTTGATAGAAATCGGCTTTACATCTCAAAGTGTAACGTCGGACACACATCCATACAAGTCCGTTCCTAGATCGAACGGAACCGAAGGCACTTCAACAGAAGCCCTTGCAAATCCGAATATTCACTAATCATGTCCAGAATCCCCATCACAAAGGGTGATCAAATCTCTATATCGGAGCAACTCCGTGTAGAGACATTCGACGGATAATCCTTTCGTTTTCGAGAATACCTGGTCTTCAACGCCATCTTCAAATGCAATCTCATTTCGTCGTATCGTTATTCGGAATGGGTTTTAAGACACAAGGTCCTCTCCCGGCTAATCCGAATAATGAGCGCTTATTTTTAAAAATAAGTGTTCAATCAGATTCAAACAAATCACAACAAATTTCTACTTTGATGTTCTTAAACAAAGGATCCATCACAATCACAAAGGTTCGATGTGGGTTTCAGTAAGCGTTTGGAATCCGACCCCCGGTCGCATCGAAATTCAAATGTCGTTTAAAGGCAAATATTGATAGTCGGTTATTTAACAATCAATAAATATCCATAACAATCACTAAGATATAAATAATTTCCCAATTATTATTTTCAAAATATATTCGCAAGATATATATTTTTAACACTTCAACCATTTGAAAACAAATTTCAAGTCACTTTTCACTCGCGGAATAAGATTCCCGATATTATTTGTTTCCACTGAAAGTCTGCCGTGTTCAAATACTTTAAAATACTTTAAATCAGTTATCCAAAATATATATACTTGGAAACATTTAGATAAAACTATTTTAAAAGATTTACAATACACCAAAACAGTGATTTTGCAACATTTTATATTTGCTAATCTCTAACACTTATAAATGTTACAGCCTACTAACAAAAAAAAGTGTTAGGATACCTGAAAAAGTGATGGGAAATATAAATAATGTTTTTATAGACTTTCCAACACATAATTATAATTTACAACACAAAAAAGTGTTAGAACAGTTGGTAAATTTGTAAATAACTCACTAAAAATTGGACCCTTATGTAATCTTCTGTATGTAGCATTTTCTAGCGCTTTCCCCTTCCATCACCACTATCGGCCGCATAATTTTTATTTAGATTATGGTTCCCCTTCGTGCATTCCATCGCCATTTTCTAACGCTTTCCATTCGCATTCCATCACCAGCATCGATAGATCAAAACTTTGGCCATCTAACATCGAGCGGCTTAAGACTAGGGTTCCCCTGTAGCGCGTCATCTCCAGTCGAGCCATCAAACATCGAGCGACTTAAGACTAGGGCTTCGAGACGGAAACGATGATGTCAGGTGATTGCAGGAATCGATGATGTCAAGGAATCGATAAGGAAATGAGCTTTTAATCTTTAGGTCAATATATCAAGTTAATGAAAATTGATAATTTATTGCAATAATATTTTTATTTGTTTATCAGGAAATTGCACAGTTTTTGGCATTGAGAGTGCAAGATGTAGGTCGGTCTGCATATGCTAGAATCCCTTTCGCTGATGCTGCTCGTATTGCTGGTTATCCATCTTTGATTGGCGGCAAGATTGATGATGTCACTATTATTGTTTCTATAGTCCAGAAATTGATGACATGATATACTCCACTTATGTAAGTATTATAGTCATCTTACCTAATAAGTTCGGTTTTATGTTTAATTAAATCTGCATTTTTTATGTAGGCTGTGGTGATATTTTCGAAAATAGAAGTGAAATAGTACAGAATCAGAGAGCAAGCATTATAGTTCTCGTTGAAATAAGTTAAATAAGGCAAGAAGGTAAAAGAGAAGGATGTGAGCCCTGGAGTTTGCAAGTTAGCATTATAATTCACTTATTCTCATGTTGAAAGGTGTAGGTATGTGAATTTAAACGACCTTATGATTCTTGTCTGTCTATTGAAAGTGTCAAGCACATAGGAAAGCAAGCTTCAGGTGAACTTGAGTTTTAATCTATAAGTCTATGATTTAAGAGAAATGAAACTTAAGGATTGACAAACTTCTCATTTGCAAAAATCTTTTGCGTAAATGCAGTTTCATGTATGCAAGTTCATGCTTATCCCTGTACATAAAATGAGTCTTAAAATGCATGCAATATAAGTCAGATTTTGGAGTCAAAATCTTGAGTAATGTAGCGTTGACTACACAAGGTTCGAGTTCTGAGCAAATCTAAATTTCAAAAGTATGATTAGTTTCAATACAACTTTAATGTTTTAAAGTATAATTTTAGATATATGCAACTTCAACTTGGATATATCTCAATATAATTTTGCTTATACTGATTTTGATATAAGCCGATTTTGCACCTATTATGTATCAAATTTCTGCATAGAAAACAAGTTTCTTAATAAACTTCAGTTTTATACACTCATGCTTAGTCAGTTTGGGGTACATGAACTTTCAATTTCAAGATCTCAAGGCTCTTACATGGTTATTGGTTTCATACGAGCATCTATTTTCTAAAATACTAAGACGATATATTTTAATTCATTATCAAATGCAAATGGTAAGTTTTAAAAGAATTTATTTTTTATAATTAGTTCCACGTCTACGAATCTTAAGTATATTTAGTTTTAATTTCAATTATAGATTCAGTTTAACCTCATGTACCAAGGTTTCAAATTGTTTCTTACACAGACCATTTCAGAACATCAAGTCCCCTGGTATTCTGATTTTATATGTAAATTTAAAGTATGTTTTGCTTTGTAAAAGTAGAAAATTTTAAGTATACTCATGAGTTCCATATACCTAGGCTTATATAAAATGCGTACATCTTAATGTTAGATGAGTGAATATAAATCTTATCATCATAAGTTTGATCAGGTTCACTAGAATTTATAGTTTCCCGACTTTTGAATTTGTGGTAGTTAGATATACAGAACCCTAAATGCTTTTGATCTTAAAAAAAGTTAGATCCAAAAGAGAATATGAAGTTGCATGTATTTAAGTCTTAAGAATATTAGCTCTCAAATGTGAAAGTTTACTTGAAATTTTACAACAACGGAGTGTGCATATGAATTTGAAATATACAGTTTCCTAGTATGTATCACATATTGAATCTCTCGATTTTTAATGAGTCCAAAGTAGGTTCTTAAAGAAGAATATCTTCATAATTTTAAGCAGGTGGAGAGGAAGGCATATGGAGAACTAGACATATTGTTAAATCTTTAAAACGGTTATTGTATTATGTGTATAATCTATTTATTTGTTTATTGTCTCCATTGTGCACTGGTTTTAAATGAACGTATATAATCAGGAAAGATTCTAATAATAGCAACGCAGGAAGCATCACTTGGACACGATTTCATTTGTTTAATTCATCTGAATGGCTTCAAAAGGTAACTGGGTATCAAAAGAATGAGAATTTAGGCCACACTTGCGAATGCATGAGTATTATAATTGCGTTCTTTTAAACATTCATATGCACGGATTTGCACATGTATAATATTTATATTAAGCTTTGAAATGTGTATAACTTTCAGGCATATATGTGAGTGTAAGTAATGCAGTCTTCCGGCTATGACTGCAGTTTCTATAAAGTTTTTTACTGAGAACATGCTCTAATTCATTTATTCTTAGAAAAACCCATTAACATGTACTATGTTTATACATAAAGATCTTCAATCAAAGATTCTTAGTACACCTGATGGGCATATAAATGCCTGAAGGCCTAAATTAATGCCTAAAGGCCTAAATTAAAGAAAAATCAAGTTATGCTTGGAAAACAAGGAGAAGTACATAATTGTTAGGCCAAGCATAACATAACTTCATTTTGATGACCACTGTTTTCATGACCTTAAACGGCAAGAACTTTCCTATCCAAAGTTCAGACCTATGTATAAATTTCAAACATACATACATACTTCAAACATATCCAAACTTCAGACACATACAAAGGCGAAACGCCTTATGCACTAAAATATCACAAACAACATGAAATTTGTTATCATAATGCTTTATTGTATTCCTTGATTGGTTAGTTACTGTCCTCCTAATTGTTATATTTTCTTGTGAGTAATTTACTTGGTTTTATAGACATATATTTTTCAGGGGTTGAAAGTGAAACTTAAATTTCTTTTGTGGTGTTTTATAGTTACATCTTATAGAGCATTTAGAAGAGGCATGGATACATGGAAGAAAGAAACAATCACAATGATGGTAAAATACATTGTATCATCATTTTTGCTTTTGTTTTGATCAATGCCTTACTTACCAACTATTTGTTTCTATCTACAGGAGGCAGCTAATGAAAGAGATAACATAGGTGATCTATATGTTCCTTCTTCTTGAAACTTTTTTTTAATTTGCTTTTTGATTTACAAAGCATACATTAATTTCTTCATATATACAATCTATAGATGCTCAAAGTGGATTTGAATATAGTTCTATACCTCTTGGACCTCTTGGTCCTATTCATCATGAAGATCTGCAGTCAAACTTAGAAGCAGAGGTAATTCAAGTATAAATTCAATTCATTGTTAGTCTTCATCTACTAGCAACTTCTCTTATTATGATTATATACAGAATTACACAACAACTTGTTCGAGTTGGTACTGGTTGTTGAATGCACTATAGATAAATCGTCGAGTGTGGACGGTGAGGGGAGTTCTGGTGGTCAAGGGAGATTGTCGCATTTAAGAAAAGTGATCGAGTGATGCCAAGATGAGGTTAAAGGCTGAAGTCGATTTGGTATATTGGTCATGAGTGTGAAATGATAAGAATAGAAATGTATGTCGCAGTGCGGTTATGGGTTGTTGCAGTGAAGTATGGTAGTGAGTTTGTTGAATTGAATGGTGCAGTAAGAAAGTACGGTTGTCAATGTTGTCAATGGGTGATAATTGATGACAGGTTGGTGTGTGTTTTGATGTAGGACTGTGGTTAGGAAGAAGTGATGGTGAGTGTAGATGTCAGTGAGTGGTAGTGGAATTTATGTGATAGCAGGTGACTGGTAGGTAAGTGATGATGGAATAGGTGAAAGGGATTGCAATTTGAACAGGTAAGTAATGATGAAACAGGTAAGTCGAAGTGTTGAACTGTTGAATGCTTGGGTTGTAATTTTAAGATGATGGTGATTCATAAATGTATGTGCATTGTGTTGAAGTTTGAATGAATGGTAATGGTGGCTGCTTGTAAAGTGGTGATGGTTTGTGGGCAGAGGGTGTTGCTGTTGTCAAATGTAAGGCAGTGTGGTCAGTTGGAGTTGTTGTGTGGGGTGATGATCTGAACAGTATGTTATTTGTTTAAAGTTGTATTGGTGAATGTGGCAATTCGTAGTGAATGTGTATGTGGAGATGAGATGGAGGTAGCAGATGAAAGCTCACTCTATACGCAACAATGGTTTATGGTTCTTGAACTGTATAGGGGTGGTCTGATTCAAAAGTTAGTAAGCAAGTGGCTAGATGGTAGATGGTTTCAGGTGAACAGTTTGTCCGATGTAGTAGTGGACAAGAGCGAGGAAATGGGATGTAGATGATATATGCAGTGAGTAGTGATGATCAAGGCTGATATGCAGTTGTAGAAGGCAGTTTGACTGTGATTGATGTGCAGTTGTAGAAGGCAGTTTGACTATAGTTGAAGGCAACTGGCGATGGTAGTGGGAATAGTGGTAATTGGTTCAGGCGATGCTTGATTTTGGAGACTGGTGAAGTTTTGGTTTCGATTGTTTATGTAACGAAATTTTTTTTGAAGCTTATGTTGTAATAATATCTAAATATATGATGTTGTGGTATTTGAAATATGTAAATAATTGTTTATGATATATTATACTACATTTGCAGAGCGTTTAAACTTTGCATTGAATATGTATGATGAATTATTTGTGATATGGAAACCATTATTTGAAGAGTGTTTATATTTAAAATTTGCGTTGAAGTTTTGGTGTATATATATATATGTGTTACTAAAAATCATTTTCCAACACTTATAAGCGTTACCGTATATTTCTGTACCAACACTTATAAGTGTTACCGTATATTTCATTACCAACACTTATAAGCGTTACCATATATTTCTGTACCAACACTTATAAGTGTTACCATATATTTCATAACCAACACTTATAAGCGTTACCATATATTTAGGTACCAACACTTATAAGTGTTAGTAATACGTATGTTTGTAACACTTATAAGTGTTACAAATTTAGCCGCTCCATTCCTCACAGTCCATTAGTAACACTTAAAAAGTGTTACTGAAATTATTTGTAACAGTTATAAATGTTAGAATTCGCCTGTTTTGGTGTACTGTTATTTAAATATTAGTTATGAAAATGTTATATAAATGTCTCATATAAAATTTCAAGTCCAAACTAATTTTAAAATAAAATTAATATATAGGATATAACTATTTAAATATCCAATTTCTAAAATAAATATCAATTTTAAACTTTAAATAATCACTTTTATAATAGTTTAAATATATTTTACATTAAAGATTTTCAAAATAACCTATGTAAATAATTTTTATTTTCAAACATTCTATCTTTAAAACCATTCTTAGAACTTCAATCTATATTTATAAACTATTTTGAAAACATTCTCGGCTTTAAGGGAAAAGTACATATGATGCAGCAAGGCATATAGGAATTCAGAAGTTAGACCATATTAAGTCGTGCACGAGTCAAGGAGCTTCGGATTTAAGTCGTAAGTCGTACACGAGCTTAAGGCGTGCATGCTTGATGAGTCGGTCACGGGATAGTGGAAGCATGAGTCGGTGCCGATTTAACGAAGCTTGGAGGAGTTCGTACTTGATGAGTCGTCCACGACTCATCGGTCTATCCATAAGTCGTTTGCGACTTATTAAAGCAATGGGGAACAAGTTGCCGGGTCTAACTATGAGTCGTTCAGTATTGAGGGAACTTGAGTCGTCTACGACTCAACGTATAAGTCGTCAACGACTTAACGCGAAGCAAAGAAAAACCCAGCAAGAGAAGGCTTTGAGTCGGAGGGAGTTAAGGTGGCAAGGAGATGAGGCAGCATGCGCTTGAGTCGGTCGTGTTGAGTCGTTTGTTGTGATGAGTCGTGTACTGTTGTATGTTGTAAGTCGTATGTCGTGAGTTTTTAAGTCGGTATGTAGTTGGATCGTGTTGTATTTTAGGTCATTACCGACCTAGGGGTAATGTTAAGTCGGCCAGGGTTGAGTCGTTCTGGAGTTGAGCTGCCTTGTGTTGAGTCGGCCATGACCTAAGTTAGGTCGTAAGTCGTCGACGACCTAAGAGTCAGGTGAGGGTTTGTGTGTGTTGAGTTGTGAAAGCTATAAATAGCGCGGGTGTTGTACATTTTGAGGTTGTTGATTCTGGAATAAAATTCTCTTTTGTTAGCTTTGTGCTTTCATACCAATTGGTAGTTGAGTGTAATCTCCTATCTCCTCTTTCGGTTAATCGAGTGCGCTCGATTCAACGATCGTAGAAGCCGATTCACGGAATCTAGTGCGCTAGATCAACGTGCGAAGAATCGTAGATCTTTGAACACGGTATAGTGCGCTATCAACGTGTTTGAGATAGCTAGAGTTCGGTATCTTTGGATCAACGAACTTGGGCATTTTGGTATCTTCAACTCACCGATTGCTACATTCCATCGATTGAAGTTTTGTTTGATTAATCCGCTGCGTCAGTTTTTGGTATCGGAGCCATACTTAGCCAATCATAGCTAAGTTGATTCTTGGAGCCAAGTTTTGAAATTTGAGGGAGTTCATCGTGTTCATATTGAAGTTGCATCAAGTTTGGAGTGTTTGATCCATTTCATTTTGGATCGAGGAGTTGGACTTTGTTGGGATTTTTAATTGGTGTTTGCGCGCCAATTTTTGGAGGGTTTTGGAGTAAGTTTGAAGCCAAGCCGTGAAGTGTCAAGGCCGAGACAAGGGGGAGCCGACCTTACTTGAATTGTTAACTCGTTGCCGAGTTAGTGTGAACCGAGACAAGCATAGCCGTGTATTGTTGAGCTTAGATTGCTTTGTTGAGAGGAAAGTTTGAAGTCTTGTGTTGAATTTTTGAAGTCTTGAGAAGTTTACAACCATGCCACCAAGGAGAGCTAATCGTCATCAAAACGTTGAAGCTTTGTACCGTAGAGAAGAAGCCGAGCTTATGGAACAACGTATTAATGAGAAATTTGATGAAGGCATTGGTAAATTGGAGAGATTGATGAATGATTTGAATCAAAGGAGGAGATCACCAAACTCGAACCATGGAGGAAACCGAGTTTCGCCATCGGTTACGGAAGCGAGGAGGGTATCGCCACATTCTTGTAGAGATCAAAGAGAAACATCAATTTCATCACGAAGAGATCATCATGACTATGTACATGAAGAAAGAAGAAGTCAACGAGAATTTGACCACGAAGCATATAGAGAAGAAGAGAGACATAGTCAAAGAAGCATGCATGAACGAAGGGATGATAATGGTCGAAATCGATGTAGACGTACCTTTGATTTTGCTGAAGAGGGTGATAGAGCTAGTATACATTATCGAGATCGAGACCAAATTCGGAATTCTTACCGTGATATGGAAGATGATCGACGATGGGAATCGGGTATGAAGATGGAGATTCCGGAGTTTAAAGGCGGGATGGTTGCTGAGGAGTTTTTAGATTGGTTATCTAATGTGGAGGAAATCTTTGATTTCAAGGAGGTGCCGGAGAACCGAAGGGTGAAGTTAGTTGCTACTAGGTTGAGGGGGAGAGCTTTGGCGTGGTGGCAGCAAACTAAACTTACAAGGGAGAGAATGGGGAAGTCAAAGATAGAATCGTGGGATAAGATGAAGAAGTTGATGAGATCTACTTTCTTACCTTACAACTACCAATCACTTATGTACCAAAGGTTGCAGAATCTGAGGCAAGGGACAAAGTCTGTTAGTGATTATGCTGATGAATTTTACCAACTCATTGCCAGGAATGATATTATGGAGACAGAAGAACAGCTAACTGCTAGATTCATTGGGGGATTGAGAATGCAGATCCAGGATATGGTTAATATGTTCGATCCTAGATCAGTTGCAGAGGCACATCAGAAAGCGTTAGCTTGGGAGAAACAGGGAAGGCGTGGAGGTGGTGTGTTGACTAATTCTAATAATCCAGTGAAGGGTGCCGGTGGAAGTTCTAGTGTTCCTAGACCTGTTACAAAGCCAGTGGTGAAGGAGGCTGAGAAGGCGAAGGCTAGTAGTGTTTTCAAATGTTATAATTGTCAGGAGTTGGGTCACAAAAGCAATGAATGTCCGAAGCCGAAGAAGAGAACCATGGTTGGAGAAGTTGAAGAGGATGATGGTGAGGAGGTAGAATGTTCAAATGCACTTTATGTTGAGGAGGAAGAAGAATTGTTTGGAGATGAAGGTTGTAATCTTATGATGAGGAGGTCATGTCTTACACCAAAGCAAGAGGAGGATTGTAGTTGGTTGAGAAGCAATATTTTTCAGTCGACATGCACTATTCTGGGAAAAGTCTGCAAGTTCGTTATCGATGCCGGAAGCTGTGATAATATTATTTCTACAGAAGCAGTGAGAAAGTTGAACTTGAAGACCGAGAAGCATCCTAAACCATATAAGCTAGCATGGTTAAGGAAAGGAGGTGAAGTGAAAGTGTGTCGAAGAGCTTGTGTGAATTTTTCGATTGGAAAGAAGTACAAGGATGAAATTTGGTGTGATGTCGTAGATATGGATGTTTGTCACTTATTGTTGGGCAGGCCATGGCAGTTTGATAGAGCAGTACAACATGATGGTCGTGCCAATAGTTACAGTTTCATGTTCGAGGGTACTAAAATCACTTTGGTTCCTAAGAAACAACAGCAGAAGGAGAGCAAGCTAGAAGAGATTGAGGAATTGAAAACTCTGTTGACTTTGAAGGAGTTTGTTAAAGAAGTGGAGGAAGAACCGGAAGTGTTTTTGTTGATTGGGCGAGAGAGTAGTGAAGAAGTTAAAATTCCGGAAGAAGCAAAGCCAGTTTTGAAAGAATTTGAAGATGTCTTTCCAGAGGAGTTGCCAAAGGAGTTACCACCACTGAGAGACATTCAACATCAGATTGATCTTGTTCCAGGAGCAGTGTTACCACATCGACCACATTACCGTATGAGTCCGAAGGAACATGAGGAGTTACGAAGGCAAGTGGAAGAGTTGCTTGAGCAGGGGCGTATTCAGGAAAGTTTGAGTCCATGTGCTGTGCCAGCATTGTTGGTACCCAAGAAGGACGGAACTTGGAGAATGTGCACTGATAGTAGAGCTTTGAACAAGATCACTGTTCGTTACAGATTTCCTATGCCGAGGTTGGATGATTTGCTGGATCAGTTGAGTGGGGCAACTATATTCTCGAAGATTGATTTGAAAAGTGGTTACCATCAAATTCGAATCAGACCTGGAGATGAATGGAAGACAGCTTTCAAAACAAGAGAAGGGTTGTACGAATGGTTGGTTATGCCATTTGGTTTGTCAAATGCACCTAGTACATTCATGCGGGTGATGAATCAAATCTTTCGACCATTCATTGGAAAGTTCGTTGTGGTTTATTTCGATGATATTCTGATTTATAGCAGGAGTACGGAGGAGCATGTTCTTCATCTAAGGGAAGTGTTGCTTATTCTTCGTGAAGAACAATTTTATGCTGCTACAAAGAAATGTGTGTTTATGACACCTAGTGTTTTATTCCTGGGTTATGTTGTTTCAAAAAAAGGTATTCAAGTTGACCAGAGTAAAGTTGAGGCAGTCAGGAATTGGCCACAGCCAAAGACAATTACAGAAGTGCGAAGTTTTCATGGGCTAGCGTCATTCTACCGAAGATTCATTCCACACTTCAGTAGCGTGATGGCTCCAGTGACTGATTGCATGAAGGGTAAACAGTTTGTGTGGTCAGAGGAAGCGGGGATTGCTTTTGAGAAGATCAAGGAATTGTTGACGTCTGCACCAATTCTTGTTCTACCTAATTTTCAGTTATTGTTTGAATTGCATACTGATGCTTCGAAGGTTGGAATTGGAGGAGTTCTAAGTCAAAATGGGAAGCCAGTTGCTTATTTTAGTGAGAAGTTGTCAGGGGCGAAGATGAGATACAGCACATACGATGTTGAGTTTTATGCTGTTGTTCAGGCTGTCAAACATTGGAGGCATTATTTGTTTCAGAAGGAATTTGTTCTTTACACAGATCATGAAGCATTGAAGCATTTACAGGGACAGGATAAAATTTCAGCAAGACATGCATCGTGGATTGCCTATTTACAGCAGTTTACTTTTGTCGTTAAGCACAAATCTGGGGTGACAAATCGAGTAGCTGATGCTTTAAGTAGGAGGAGTCATTTGTTAACGACAATGAAGGTTGAAGTGACCGGGTTTGAAATGTTGCCAGAAATTATTGAAGGAGATCCTTACTTTGTGAAATATGTTGAGAAAGTGAAGGATGGGAGTACCGATGAATTCATATTGGTTGATGGTTTTCTGTTTAAAGGAAATCGTTTATGTATTCCGGATTGTAGTTTGAGGATGAAGATTGTAAAGGAGTTGCACGAGGAAGGGCATGTGGGCCGCGATCGTACTTTGCAGTTGATTTCGCAGTCTTACTTTTGGCCGTCGATGAGAAAAGAGGTTGAAAGGTTCGTGGAGCGATGTCATATTTGCCAAGTTTCAAAGGGGACAGCAACGAATGCAGGGTTGTATATGCCATTACAAGTACCATCTAAGCCATGGGTTGATATTAGCATGGATTTCGTTTTGGGTTTGCCGAGAACTCAAAGGGGAAATGATTCGATATTTGTTGTGGTGGACAGGTTTTCGAAGATGGCACATTTTGTTGCTTGCAAGAAGACAGCAGATGCAGTTCGAGTGGCACAGTTATTTTTCAAGGAGATTTATCGACTTCATGGTTTACCAGAGTTTATTGTTTCTGATCGAGATACTCGTTTTCTGAGTCACTTTTGGTTGAGTTTGTGGAAGATGGTGGGAACGAAACTGAAATTTAGCAGTGCTTATCATCCACAAACTGATGGGCAGACAGAAGTTGTTAACAGGTCATTGGGAAATTTGTTGCGTTGTCTTGTACAAGATAATTTGAGAAGTTGGGACATAAAGCTATGCCAGGCAGAATTTGCTCATAATCATGCAGTAAATCGGAGCACAGGATTCAGTCCGTTTCAGATTGTTTATTCAAATTTACCCAGGGGGCCGTTGGATTTAGCAGTTGTACCACAGTCAAAGAGAACAGTTAAACGAGCTGCTGATTTTGTTGATGAGCTGACTGAATGTCATAAAATCGTTCGGGAACGATTGGAGAAATCGAATGAGAAGTATAAGAAGTCTGCAGATTTGAAACGTCGAAATGTTGAATTTAAAGAAGGAGATTTGGTTTATGCTGTATTGACAAAGGATCGTTTTCCGGTGGGTGCTTATAACAAATTGAAGGCGCGGAAAATTGGTCCAGTTGAAATTTTAAAGAAAATCAATGAGAATGCTTATCGATTAAAGTTACCAGATGATGTTTATACTTCTGATGTTTTTAACGTCAAGCATTTAATTCCATATCATGGGGGTGAGATTGTTGAGGAAGAATTTACAAATTCGAGGTCGAATTTTTCTCAACCAGGGGAGGATGATGCAGCAAGGCATATAGGAATTCAGAAGTTAGACCATATTAAGTCGTGCACGAGTCAAGGAGCTTCGGATTTAAGTCGTAAGTCGTACACGAGCTTAAGGCGTGCATGCTTGATGAGTCGGTCACGGGATAGTGGAAGCATGAGTCGGTGCCGATTTAACGAAGCTTGGAGGAGTTCGTACTTGATGAGTCGTCCACGACTCATCGGTCTATCCATAAGTCGTTTGCGACTTATTAAAGCAATGGGGAACAAGTTGCCGGGTCTAACTATGAGTCATTCAGTATTGAGGGAACTTGAGTCGTCTACGACTCAACGTATAAGTCGTCAACGACTTAACGCGAAGCAAAGAAAAACCCAGCAAGAGAAGGCTTTGAGTCGGAGGGAGTTAAGGTGGCAAGGAGATGAGGCAGCATGCGCTTGAGTCGGTCGTGTTGAGTCGTTTGTTGTGATGAGTCGTGTACTGTTGTATGTTGTAAGTCGTATGTCGTGAGTTTTTAAGTCGGTATGTAGTTGGATCGTGTTGTATTTTAGGTCATTACCGACCTAGGGGTAATGTTAAGTCGGCCAGGGTTGAGTCGTTCTGGAGTTGAGCTGCCTTGTGTTGAGTCGGCCACGACCTAAGTTAGGTCGTAAGTCGTCGACGACCTAAGAGTCAGGTGAGGGTTTGTGTGTGTTGAGTTGTGAAAGCTATAAATAGCGCGGGTGTTGTACATTTTGAGGTTGTTGATTCTGGAATAAAATTCTCTTTTGTTAGCTTTGTGCTTTCATACCAATTGGTAGTTGAGTGTAATCTCCTATCTCCTCTTTCGGTTAATCGAGTGCGCTCGATTCAACGATCGTAGAAGCCGATTCACGGAATCTAGTGCGCTAGATCAACGTGCGAAGAATCGTAGATCTTTGAACACGGTATAGTGCGCTATCAACGTGTTTGAGATAGCTAGAGTTCGGTATCTTTGGATCAACGAACTTGGGCATTTTGGTATCTTCAACTCACCGATTGCTACATTCCATCGATTGAAGTTTTGTTTGATTAATCCGCTGCGTCAACATATTCCATTCTAAAATGGTTCATTCAAATCAATTTATAAATCCTTCTAGATTTACTTTAAATTTTAGTTCCAAATCCATAAATTCCTTTCCACACTTTTTAAAAATAAAAAAATATTTATTTTTAAAACAGATTTCTCTTTCTTTTATCAAATTCACATTCTGAATTTAAACTTCTAAATATCCATTGATATACGATTTTCAAATCGAATTCCAAATATTCATTTTCAGCACCGAATTAAATTCTAAATTGATGTCCAAATTTATTTTCAAATACCGAATTTATTTTCAAATACCAAATCAATTTCCAAAATTGATTTCTAAATTTATTTCAACAACAAATTTATTATCTTTTGAACAAATTTCTTATTTTATATTTATTGAATTTTCTAAAATTAATTTACTATAAATTTTCTACTAATTTCAAAAATCAAATTTATTTATTTCTGGTATCTTACGATACCAAAAATATATTTGGCTAAATTATAGCCTTTAACTGTTTCAATCACAAATAGTCACACACAGATTATAAATGATCAACACACAATATTGAGATAAATTCAATTATTTGAGGATTCCAGTTGGATCCCTCCAACTTGTTTCCTGCATCCACGGATGTTAGAACAACAATTAAATACAAATTCCACTTCGAGGTAGAACATCGCGGTATATGAGATTTATAAATATCATCTGCTATTATGCAGCACATAGGGTCTAAAATAATATAACTAATAATAAATCAATCATCCAAACACACCATGAACAAATTCTAAATTTAACTTACACAATTCAACAATCAATCAATAACTGAAAATTTTCAATTATTATTCTAAGTGAGAAGATCTCACCTTTGCTTTTATTTTGCAATCCATTTCCATCCCAGTTTTGTTTTCTTCACAGAATTAGACCTTCTATAAACAGTTATACAATTTATTAATATTCAAACGATCGAATAATCTTTTTTCGTGTGGTAATTTTAATTATCCAATGATTTTATTTTAAACCAATTTCTTTTAATAAATTTATTTAACTAAAATTTCAATTTCAAATTAATGCTTTAATCTTTTAAACAGATTTTCCCTTTTTAAATAAAATTCTTTAGCAACAAAAATTAAATAGGTTAACTAAATAAATTAACCACTAATAATTTTTTTTTAAAACTACATATATATATTTTTAAAATATCTACATAGATTCAAAAATCAATTTTGTATAAATCCTTCAATATTTACAATTTCTTTAAATAATCTCCTAGTGACTAAAATAATTTAATTTTTAAATCAGTCTCTTATGACAAATAAATTCCTAATAACAAAAACAATTAAACCGGTTACTTGAATTTGTTAAACACCCTAACTCATGTATAAAAATGTGTATATATATAAATATATAAATTGAAACAATATCAAAACACCTTATTGGAAAATCTCACCTTCCCATTACCGCACTCGAAAACTTCGCGACATCATCACCTCGAATGAAGCAGTCGCACGTGCCATCAGTGACGCTCGTGAGTTCGAGCTATTCTCCTTGTAATGACCCAGAAATTCTGATCCCGAAATTTCCAGATAGTTATGAAAAGAAGAAAGAGAAAGAAGAAGAAACAGAAAACTCAAACTCAGAATCTCACATTCGCAGCGGATAAAATATAATAACAAATAACATAACAGTTTACAAAGAAGAAACTATATCAGTACATTTACATTTTTACATCAGAGTTGCAACAATTACATAACATTGGACAGTTTAAAACAACATGTCCAGATATACAACTATAATAAATACAGCGGGTACGCTCCATACGTTCCTGCTATCCAACTCACCTCCTGAGCTCCAAAACGTCCTCACTTGGAAATCTGTAATACTCAGTCTGACCCGAGCATTACATCAAAGTAACACCCGGGTCAGGCTGGAAACCAGCGTGTGTAAACTCATCTAACATGAAATACCAAAATATACAACTTATATAAACCCGGGGTAACTCGGGAACTTGTATCAATTTACAACTTCACAAGTCATTATTGACATTACTTAAATCACATATCAATTTCTAAGTATCATAACTTAGATTAAATGGTCCAATCACTTTAATCACTCCATTTCACTCTATTGATTCCACACAACAAATTATAAAGAATCGAAGTGGTTTCGGGTATTAACTAATACCCGACCCCAGTCTCTTCGAATCCAATGTCAACTTAACTTAAATTATTCGAGTGAAATACAATTCTATTAAAATACAGAATGTCACAGTAATTTATTATCAATAGATAACCACACCTTCACAGTTTAAATCAAACATATCATAGCACATAACATCACGAACCACCGATTAGGGATAATAACTAATCAAAGGCGTCCATATCATTCTATTTATCCCTTAAATTAATTTCACAAATTGATTTATTCTTAACCAAATACAGTAATTAACCTTTAATTATCTCATTCATTAATTATTAACCATAATTATTAATCACCCTTGATTAATAACATCCCGTAATTAACTACCCTTAATTACTTTCATTTCAAAAATTAATTACCCATAATTAATTATCTCATTTAATTCCCTGATTAATTCCATAGGAATATAACTCAAATTACTTCCATAATCAACATCACTAATTACATCCAGTAATTCCATTAGTTACTTCCTTAAGTAATTACACTTCCATTAATTACGAATTAATTAATACTTAATCACTGATTAATTAATCTTCAATTATTTAATTAATCAAGTGTTAACTGCAATCTTCATTGATCCTTAATCATATGATTAATCAATTCGTAATCATTAATTAAAATCTAATTAATAATCTTTAATTTATTCTC
This sequence comes from Allium cepa, assembly GCA_030765085.1. Lineage (NCBI taxonomy): Eukaryota > Viridiplantae > Streptophyta > Magnoliopsida > Asparagales > Amaryllidaceae > Allium > Allium cepa. The sequence goes on from CM060942.1 coordinate 365,282,089, forward strand.
TAATTAATCCCTTAACAGATTAACCTCTAATTAATTAATTTATAATTCTTAATTATTATTAACTAGTCAATAGTTAATCTTTAACTTCTTTTTTTTAATTAACTTTTATAATTAATCAATCAATTAATCAATTACTCCTTAATTATTTTAATCAATTAATCAATTATTAAATCACTCAAATCCTAATAATTTCTAAGATAACCCATTAATACAAAAATTCATTCAAATCTTCTTTTAATAAATCTTAGAATTAAAACATCATTAACCTACTAACTTAAAATCTTAGGTTATTTAAGTTAAATAGCTTTTAAGAGAATTGGTTTTCACCTTGATTTTTTTTTGCTAAACTTCAGAGTTGAAGACATTCTCTTCCTTTGACCCGAGTCAAGCCCCAAACAAAAAAAACTCAACATTTCAACTTGTCTTAATTTTACAGTAGTTACTAGACAAAACAAACAACCTAAAACCTGAGATAATCACCTAAACAACACAGGTCATTACCGAAGTAAATCAGCTTCCCTCCTACTTGGAGTCGATCATTGAAAAACACGAGAGCTTCTTCGGGTTTCTCTCGTCTTCCCCGACCCTATAACCCAAAGCACAACGAAACCACAAACGTGCACATGTACGTGCACGAGAACTCCGGCCACTACCGACCAACGTCGCGACCTTCCTCAAGTCACCGACCATCTCGCCAAACCTTACACGAACCCAGCTCGTCAAAATCAACATCACATCGAAATCGAGTCATCCAATCGAAACTGGAACGAAACTCAAGACAAAAAGACCACCTCGCCGCCGATGAACGCGTCCACCTGACGCCAAACTGCTGTAACCCAAGACACGCCACAAACCACCGAAGCTTTTCCCCCCTAAGCGGTTTGTTCCGATGCATTGACGTCATCAAACTGGCCAATGATTCCAACCCATACTAAAACAGAAATGCAACCCTACATCGCCTCTTCACGACCACCACGGCCTTCGATAACAACCTCTACCATTTTTCCAAAGATCACTATACCTATGGCCATCTCTGACAACAATTTCGTGCTTCAATTCGATGCCGATCAACGGCGCTGTCCAAAATTCCCAAAAACGATTAACTTCGGATAACTCCTCGAACCAAAAACTAAAAATCAAAATCTTCACACCTAAATTCACAATTTCCTACCCTGAATTTATTTATGAAATCTAATTGTGAAATTATTTTCATAAAATTTTGGCCGATTTATGATTTTCCACGGTATTTCCTTATTTCTGAGTCCATTATTGAATTAAAATTCTTGGATTCATTTTTAATACTGATATCAGGTTGTTATACTCATTTTTCATTCAAGGATCTAAGTTAAAATTTTCTTTAATCTAGCGTTATGCATTTTATTTGATATAGAACCTGAGTTTCACTGAGATCTATATGCTAACAACACAAGCATGCTTTAATTTACAGCAGGGTTTAAAAACAATTTTTCAGTTGAAAATAATCCTGCAAATTCATATCATTTATTCTACCATTTCAAATATTTTTCATATAAGTCGGCATGAAATCAGATTTTGAATTAAAAACTGTTTTAATTAAAGTGTTTACTCACATTTAAAAATGAATAGAGCTTGAAAAATACAGTATGGCAGAGACAAATATATTTATATATATACAGGTCTTACACTTAATACTCTTTAACATATGAGTTTACACATGCAAACCTATATTCATACTTTACTCAAAAGACCAAGCATCAGGTCAAATATTAAAGGGCGAAATTTACTCACCTGAACTGGTTGAGTTGCAGAAGTTTGCATTTGAACTTAAGACTCAGTTGCATGTTCGATTTTAAAAAATTTCATCATGTTTTCTGCATTGCTCCCTGATTTATAACTGGATGCAAGTTTCCAGAACAAAAATGCAGGCCTGGTTGATATTTCAGTTGCATGCAGGTTTGGTTGTTATAGGATGATGATCAGTTCTATTTCCAAATTTTAAGAAAAAGGGTTTCAGGTTTATACTCCAAGTTTTGAAGATGACTTCAGATGGTAGTAGCTTGATTTGGTTAGAGGAAGTATGAATTTTAGATTTGGTTTGAGAGGGGATTTGCAGGATTTGTTTTTGAACATAAATTTTTTCTGTTTGAATTTTGATTACAGATCTATGTTCTCAAATTTGTTTTGAGTTAATGTTTTCAGCATTGTTCTTAGCTTAAGATTTAGAGAAGAAAATGAATGAAGGAATTTTTTTTATTATAGGCTGAAATGTTGATTTAAATGAAAATAAAAACTAAATTAACAAATGCCACTTGTCCCATATGCTAACATTTGTCAATTTACTATGCTAACCACTTAACACATGACCTTTAAGGTTAATTAGTTATAATTAAAAGTTAATTGGTATTTATAATTAAAAGTTAATAAAAGCTTTTAACAAAAATTAATTAGTTTTTAATGCTTAATTATATATAGATAATTTTTAAAGAATAAAACCAAGTATAATTATAAAATAAAACAATACACATGTCTATTATTTGAAAATAACCTTTTTGATAATTTAAATAGGATTTATAAAAGAGGTTGTAAGTTGCTTGTCGTTTAAATGAATTAATGTTTCATTTATAAATTGTATTTTAAACTTCATATCTAATTTACAAATCATATTTATTAATCAATGTAATTTTTTTTTACAAAGAAAATAAAGTAAACCTTATTATTAATCTTATTTAGACTTAAACTTATGCTAAAATCAATTTAAACAATTTATCTTAACAATTTTAAAACTGTATAGTTATTTATTAAAGTAAGATTATTGAATTTATATTTCCAAAATTTTTGGGATATCACATTCCTCCCCCCTTAGAATCTTTTCGTCCTCGAAAAGGTACGAAGCCAGAATTTATTAAAATGCTTAAAACCCTATAAATTTTCTTTAAAACACTTTTAAAATCTGTATAATATTGTCAAAATATGTTTTATAAAAATACTTTTATAACTCGTTGTCTTAACAAGTCCATCCTCGTTCTCATAGAAATTCGGTCATACGTTGATCAGGCGTAAGACTGAAAATCTATAAATACTTAGCAGACTCATTTTCAACATCCAGTGAAAATACTTGGAAAATAATTTTATTGAGAATATAGAAAATAGTTTTTGAAAATAGAAGATATATCTTTGGTGAGGATGCTCTGGAAATCATCACCCCCGTCCATGGTCCCAGTTAACCCGATGGTTACGTTGTCGTCCCGACAAAATCCACAGATAACTGTAGGCCTCCGTGCCCCTCGATTACACCATGGAACCTGCTACAGATCGCAGCTACAATTGGGGTTAATTAGCTATCGCAGAAAAAACCCATATAACTGTAGGCATCAGCGCCCTCGAATTTCGCTGCCAAAAATGAAACCTCTCTACTCCACTCGACCATAGATCGCAGTCTACCGATGTTGCGTTGCCTTCCCGGCAAAATCAAGTGTAGACCGTTGACACTCATCCTCCACACGATTTTCGCTATGGTCCCCACAGTAGATCGCAGTGACATCGAGTAACACTGTCGTCACAGCATAACCCAAATGCCCTTGTAGGCATCATCGCCCCCGACTTTCGCTACCCAATAATCCTCAGGAACTAGTTTTGTCCGGACTCCTCACAGGATCAACTTTAGAACCCCCCTTGGGGCTCAAGGCAGCACCACCCAGTGGTACTCCTAAGAAGTCCATTTCAAGGGAGCGCCTTTTTACCTAGAGCCATCATCAAAACATTTTATACTATACATATATAGTATCTTTAAATCATACACCTAGTATGATCTCATACAAAGCTTCTTTACTCAAAATCGATTATTCCAAAATCGATAATTCTCAAATTTGGCTTTCCAAATTCAACATTGATTTTACCCAAAAATCAAAAGCCTTTCCAAATCCATAGGTTCCCAAAACCTTTTTCCAAAATCCTCATAAGATCCTTTATATATATATACACATTCAGATATATAAAATCTTTTAAAACTTTGGATCATTTCAAACATATATAAACTCCTTTTATACTTCAAACATTTCCAAAAACCCTTTTCTTCTGGCAAAAGATTCAACAAGGGGAGAATCATTTTATAAAATAAAGATATTTAACTCTGTTTACTCAAAATCAAATATTCAAATTTGATTACTCTTTTCAATATCAATTTCATTCAAATCCGTACGATGTACACATATCATTCGTACGCTATACCAATCTGATCTCTTACTCGATCACACAATTTCATTTCTGTAACAACCCGCATATTTATCGATTTTATATTTAAATATTTTATTTAAATATTTTATCGTTAGTCAGAATTTAGTCTGAAAAGCTACTTTTTGCAAACAGCCAAATTAGGACTCGAGGCCACTTCCATTGAGTTCAAAATGCCGTTTGCGACCTTTTTGAGTATAAGCTTCGATATGTTTGGAGATAGTTGATTTTTGCTACTTTTTCCCGCTTATGACTTTGGTTTGGACTGCACCCTTATTAGCTCAGCCCAACCCCCCCTTCTCTTCATAACTTCTCCTCTTTGCTTAAACACTCAAGCTTTAGCAACAATGGTGTAAGAGAATGGGAAATTAAAACTCCAAAACCCTAGTATTCATTAGCAAATCCAACTTCTAGCTCCAAATTCAAGTGAACCCATTGGTAAGCATCTCCTTCTTCTTCTCCAACTCATTCTCTCTTTGATTTCAGAAAATTCCTAAACCTAATTTAGGAAATGTTTCTCTTTTAAGCTTAGATTCAAGATTCTAGTGTTGAGATTGAAGAGGGATTGATCTTAGCTCGTTCGTAAAGCTTCTCCTTCATTGATTTGGGTTCAAAGGTGAGATTTTTATCTCACATCTTTGTCTATAATTATCTTCGATTATTAGGTATGAATTCCTAACGTTTAATCGTGTGCAATTGATTTTGGTTTGGATTAATTTCGTGTATATTCCAATTTTTGGTGTTTTGGTCTAATTTATGAAAATCCTATTATGGATATTTGAACATTGATATTTGAGGCGTATCGAAGAGCTGTTTAGGCTGGGTTGTCGTTCGACGTAATTCCCTAGTCATCGCCATTTGCTCGTTCGATCGTTTCCGATATTCGTTTGGCCATTTTTGGCCTAGGTTCAGGGAATGCCCTGAACCCTTCATTCAGACGTCTGAAACGTAATATTCAGACGTCTGAATATTGTTCTGGGAAGATTTCTATTCCCAGATTCAGACGTCTGAATATATGGTTTCAGACGTCTGAATTGGTTCATTTGGAACCAGAAAGGAAATAGGCTAAAAAGTGCCTATTTCAGACGTCTGGATCTAATGATTCAGAAGTCTGAATTCTGTCTTTGGAAAATATTTATTTTCCAGATTCAGACGTCTGAATCCTTGATTTCAGACGTCTGAATCAGCACTATTTTGCCTATTTGCCTATTTTCTTGAGAATTCCAATTTAAATCGATTCGCGATGATCCTATTTGTTGTTATCATTTATTATGACTTTGATGACTCCTTTTTAGGGATTTTTGAATATCCATTTCGATGGATTCTTTATCGGTTTCTTTGGATTTTATTCACATCTTCGAATGTGAATTTTATTGATTGATTGTTCTTACAACCTTCTTTGTGATTTGTCACTTTAAAAATATAAAGGTTTTCTATACTAGTAGTAAATATCAAAACTCTTTCTTCAAATGATTTCAACACTATTTTATTACAAAGCTCGTTTTCTCAAACCGACTTCTAATCTATTAGTATATACAAACCTTTACCTCACTCATATGAGAAATCTAATTAAACGACTTAGTAAAACAAGTGGTATGAAACGCTTGCGTTTACTTCGTCGGTTAATTCTTGGACTTGTTCGATTGAATCTCTTTTGACAATTTTCTAGTGGAGGTCTACAATTTGTTCGTAAATATTTAAGTTAAGCTAGTGGTTATGGGACATGAAGCTAAGCTCATATATTTACTAGCTTATTGTAATTGACACTTCTCGGTGATCATGACGATCATTTTATGTTTTAGACTAGCATTGTGCGATGTCCTTTTGATTCGGTTCATCGGGCGTCACGCTATACGACGTCGATGCTCCGAATTATTTGATACATTGGATGTACCGTTTGCACTACATCAATGTCTTTGTTTTTGATACATTGGATGTACCGTTTGCACTACGTCAATGTCTTTGCTTTTGATACATTGGATGTACCGTTTGCACTACATCAATGTCTTTGGTTTTGCTACATTGGATGTACCGTTTGCACTACATCAATGTCTTTGCTTTTGATACATTGGATGTACCGTTTGCACTACATCAATGTCTTTGTTTTTGATACATTGGATGTACCGTTTGCACTACATCAATGTCTTTGCTTTTGATACATTGGATGTACCGTTTGCACTACATCAATGTCTTTGCTTTTGATACATTGGATGTACCGTTTGCACTACATCAATGTCTTTGCTTTTGATACATTGGATGTACCGTTTGCACTACATCAATGTCTTTGCTTTTGATACATTGGATGTACCGTTTGCACGACATCAATGTCTTTGCTTTTGATACATTGGATGTACCGTTTGCACTACATCAATGTCTTTGCTTTATGATTCATTGGATGTACCGTTTGCACTACATCAATGTCTTGGCCATCCTTTTCTTGTGATTTCTGGATTTCGTGTGTTGAATTCTGGAATTTATGTTTCACCAACTTTTACGATTGGCATTGATCTATATGTCATTTATTGTGGCACGGCGAAGGAAATTAGGAGTATGACATTCATTTTTATCTTTGAGAAGATCTTTGTGATATTGATTAATCTCTTATTGATTTTTCAATTATTTATTTATCACAGCTTGGCATTGTGATTATTATACGTTTAGTCATATCTCTTATTCTATATCATTTCATCTGATATTTATAGCTAGACTGATCCGTTTATTATTTTCTTCTTAAATAATACTCGGGTCAGACTGAGATTTTACAGGTGCTTCTGCTTGACTCCTTATCGGACTATCATCCCGACTTTTGTTTAACTACTTAGATTAGCAGTTTTTGTTGTATACACTTGAGATATGGACTCATAGTTGTATTCTTTTGTATAGCACGTGTAGCTATCCTTTTGTATTATTATGGATCTTTTTGACCACTACTCTGATGAACACTTTTATGTGTAATATTCATATCTTATTCCGCCTTTGTGATATGAATTATCTGCGACTGATTTGTGTTATGTTTATTTCTATATTTGTTTCTGAAGATATTACAGCCACTGTGTAGTAGCTTTGAGTTTGTGTTGGTATGTCGGATTGTTATACTATTTGACATATCAATGCTTGCGCAAAGCAATTACACGGATGGTCGCTCCTCAATAGCCTTATTCTCCGTGCTAGTTGACAGCATTCACCATAATGTTCTTGGCTAGCGTGGGGATAGAGGTGGGGCGTCACAGCTTGGTATCAGAGCCAAACTTCGGAACAATGTAGAATAAATTAACAAGGATCATCGTCCTAAGTCCATCTTAGGAGTCGTGCCTTAGGATTTAATTCGTGTCTTCGTACCGATTCATCCCATTTTCTTTATGATTCCTTGTTTTATCAATCAAGTTTGATTGAAATTTATTTTGAGAATAACTTTTTCCTCTTCTTTCTTTCTTTCTTAAAGAAGAGAAATGGTTAGACCTGGCCGTCCCAGCGCCGGTCAATCTAGTGCTACTCCCCAGGATGGAGTATTTATGTCTGCCCGGCAGCTTCTACATCTTGTTAAGAATGCTCAAGCAGCCGGTCCCACTCCAGAGCCTACTCATCCTAGATCCGGTTTTGCACGCTTGTGCAGAGACTATACCGATTTGGGTGGAAGGCCATTCAGGGGATCCGAGAGTGTTATAGAAATTCAAGCTTGGCTTAAATCTTGCGATCGCATCTTTTCTCGTATGAACCTTATTGATCTACATCGAGTTCAAGTAGCTTCTAGCATGCTCCAAGAAAGAGCATTGGATTTGTATGAGCTTTTAATTTCTGAAATCGTTGAAGCGGATCTCACTTGGGAGCAATTCCGGGAAAGATTCGAATTGAAATTTGTGCCGGAGGCTGAGAAAGTAACGTTAGCCCGGCGTTTCATAGACCTTGTTCAAGGTGAATCTTCTGTGACAGACTATGTCGCATCTTTTGAATCTCTGTCCAAATACGGGGTTGAATACATCAACACCCCATTGAAGAAAAATCAGAGGTTTGTCTATGGCTTGAATAAGAATCTTAAGAAGCCATTACTCCTGAAACTTGAGGTTTCATTTGATCAGCTTATTGATATCGCTCTTCGTCTTGAAGAGGCCGATAGAGAAGGTGATGTTGAAGTTGTGCGTGCCCAACAAAACTTCAACAATAACATGAAGAGGCCTATCAAATTCAATGGCCCAAATCCCAACAAGAAAGGGAGGCAAGAAACCCCGGTAGCAAAAGCACCTACCTCTAGTCGTGGACAATGCTACAATTGTGGTTCCGCGAACCACTATGCAAGGGAGTGTCCGAGACCCCTCTTTTATCGTTATTGCAAAGGTTCGGGTCATCTTTTATCTTCGTGTCCTAAGCTTCCAAGCAAGAGAGAAGGAAAGCTGCAAGCCCCTGGCAACTCTTCTCTAGGTCAAGGTATTTTCATTCAATCCTTGATGGCATTGTTTTATTTCGTGAACTTTCTATTTGAGTTCTTTTTGATATGGGTTCATCTCATTGTTTTTATATCAAAAGAACTTGTAGATTCTTTTCTTTGAATATTTTGGGCTTGATGACTTCTTTGAGAGCAGCGAATCCGGATGGTTGATCCGCAACATTCAATTTGCTTTCTATTGATGTCGAAATTATTTTATGTGATTTATCTTTCCGAGCCGATATTTTTACTTAGGCTTCGGAATTGATTTTTGTAAGGATTGGCTTAATCGTTGTGAAGCCCATATCCTATTTTCTCGTGTGGACTATTCCTCTTCGACATTTTCAATCTATTAAGCAGATTTCTATTTTTCCTTTATGATTTTGATTCCAACTTGATGGCATCTTTTTATTCCTTAAGCCCACTTATAAGGAAAGTGTTATTTCTCTCATTCATGTAGTTAGAGAAATTTTCCGTTATTTTTGAGCTTGTCTTAGGATTATCACCTAAGTAATCTTTTGTGTGGTGCTAAGGTCTTTTCAGTTTGACCTTGCCACCGATTTTCATTTGGCTACGAGTCGCGTGAGTTAGCATTCCACTTACGCACTCCGCACTCGTTATGATTCTAATGAATGACTTATTTTGTCATTCAATTTGTCCAGCTTATTTCATCCATTTTATATATCAAATATTCTACGAATATTTCGATGAGACCGTTCTTTTATTTATTGATTTTTGGATGAAAATAGCAATTTAAAATTTTGCAAAATCTTTTTCATAAGATTTATTTAGAAGTATAACAGGATTTTTGTTCTTAAAATGAACAAAGAATATTCTTAGAAGTTTTTGAGAAACATGTTTATCATATAGAAGATGATTTTGTGATTGTATTGCCCGTTGAGTGCTTTAAGAATTCTGGTCGACGCGCTTGATCAACGTTATCGATAGGAATTTCCTAAACGCTTTGATGAGACAATCAGACACAGTATATTATCTTGAAAATAGTAAATTTTTCTAGAATGATTATTACATAATGATAAATGTAATTTTGAAAGTTTTAACTTTTCAGGAATGAAGACTATTTAAAAGAAATTCTTTCTTTTCGATACTCTTGTTCTTGTGATTCCCGAGGGGGAACCAAGACTTTATCTTTTGTACCAATGCTTATCGTATTGGTTTGGATGCCGTTCTCTTACATAAGATAATGTGCTATCACTTGTGCTTCTAAACCATTAAAAGCTGATTGAGACTAGGTATGCCACTCATGATCTAGTGTTCGCGGCTATTGTTTTCACTTTTAGAGTTTGGCATCATCATTTTTGGATGAGAAATCTGTTCTCTACCCTGATCATAAATCTTTGGAATAATTATTTTCTCATAAGGAACTTCATGTCGACTCGAGTTCCTGGCATTTTATGGTCTTGATATTCTTTTATTCCCGAAAGGGAAATCGCGTTGCCAACGCGTTTTGTCGTAAGCAACAAGTGGTTGTTTCTTTGATGATGGCCAAATGAAATTATCTTTTTACCAAGTTCATGGGGCGTTTTGATGTACTTCGTTTTATTGAGTTTCATCTCGTTTCTTTTATGGACTTGCGTCCGTTGTTCTTTTATGGTGTTCGGTTCATCGGATGTACCGTTTTTGAACTACATCGATGTCCTGACTTTTTGGTTCATTGGACGTACCGTTTTTGTACTACGTCGGTGTTCCAAATTATTCGAGTTTCTAGTTTCTCGGGCGTACCGTTTCTGTACTACGCCGTTACATTGGCTCAATTTTCTGCTATTCTTGACGTTTTTACGTCTTTTAACTATGGAAATGGTTTAGGGTTTTCTATTTTATTCTTGAGCCCGGTGATATTGAGGAAATTGATGTTTCACCAGATTTGACTTATGAGCAACATTCTATTCGCATCATTGGTTCGGAGGTTGAGTGCCATCGAAATAAAGATGTTCTTTTTGTGAGAGTTCAATGGTTCTCAAATCCTAAGGATTGCTCTTGGGAATCCTGAGAATTCATCGAACGATCCCGTTCAGGCTAACTCTTTCATGCTCCTTATGGTGAACTTTCTATTTCAAAATTTCTTTTGTGTTGATATGCTTCTATGGTTGTTATTTTTTATTTTCTTCTTAAGTATTGCGAGGACGCAATTTCTTTAAGGAGGGGAGTCTGTAACAACCCGCATATTTATCGATTTTATATTTAAATATTTTATTTAAATATTTTATCGTTAGTCGGATTTTAGTCCGAAAAGCTAATTTTTGCAAATAGCCGAATTAGGACTCGAGACCACTTCCATTGAGTTCAAAATGTCGTTTGCAACCTTTTTGAGTATAAACTTCGACATGTTTGGAGATAGTTGATTTTTGCTACTTTTTCCCGCTTATGACTTTGGTTTGGACTGCACCCTTATTAGCTCAGCCCAACCCCCCCCCCCTTCTCTTCATAACTTCTCCTCTTTGCTTAAACACTCAAGCTTTAGCAACAATGGTGTAAGAGAATGGGAAATTAAAACTCCAAAACCCTAGTCTTCATTAGCGAATCCAACTTCTAGCTCTAAATTCAAGTGAACCCATTGGTAAGCATCTCCTTCTTCTTCTCCAACTCATTCTCTCTTTGATTTCAGAAAATTCCTAAACCTAATTTAGGAAATGTTTCTCTTTTAAGCTTAGATTCAAGCTTCTAGTGTTGAGATTGAAGAGGGATTGATCTTAGCTTGTTCTTAAAGCTTCTCCTTCATTGATTTGGTTTCAAAGGTGAGATTTTTATCTCACATCTTTGTCTATAATTATCTTCGATTGTTAGGTATGAATTCCTAACGTTTATTCGTGTGCAATTGATTTTGGTTTGGATTGATTTCGTGTATATTCCAATTTTTTGGTGTTTTGGTCTAATTTATGAAAATCCTATTATAGATATTTGGACGTTGATATTTGAGGCGTATTGAAGAGCCGTTTAGGCTGGGTTGTCGTTCGACGTAATTCCTTAGTCATCGCCATTTGCTCGTTCGATCGTTTCCGATATTCGTTTGGCCATTTTTGGCCGAGGTTCAGGGAATGCCCTGAACCCTTCATTCAGACGTCTGAAACGTAGTATTCAGACGTCTGAATATTGTTCTGAGAAGATTTCTATTCCCAGATTCAGACGTCTGAATATACGGTTTCAGACGTCTGAATTGGTTCATTTGGAACCAGAAAGGAAATAGGCTAAAAAGTGCCTATTTCAGACGTCTGGATCCAAGGATTCAGACGTCTGAATTCTGTCTTTGGAAAATATTTATTTTCCAGATTCAGACGTCTGAATCCTTGATTTCAGACGTCTGAATCAGCAATATTTTGCCTATTTGCCTATTTGCTTGAGAATTCCAATTTAAATCGATTCGTGATGATCATATTTGTTGTTATCATTTATTATGACTATGATGACTCCTTTTTAGGGATTTTTGAATATCCATTTCGATGGATTCTTTATCGGTTTCTTTGGATTTTATTCACATCTTCGAATGTGAATTTTACTGATTGATTGTTCTTACAATCTACTTTCTGATTTGTGTAACGACCCGTAAATTTAACCGGTTTTAGTAACGTGTTAATTGAAATTTTGTGGGAATTTAAACAATAAAATTTTGAAATATAAATTTGATATTTGGAATGCGTCTGTTAAACATGGCAACTGGTAAATTTTCGTTCGAAAATATGAAAGTTTATTTCGCGCGTAAATTTACTTCAATTTAGTCAGTTAAAAAGCGATAAAAATAAAACGTTTTCAAAACCAAAATATTTTTGCGTAGAAAAATTCTAAACCATCTTTTGAGCAAGTTGTCAGTTTGTTGTTTTTCCAAATTCGGACATCTTTGTCTCCGTCGATCTTAATTTTCTGCGATTTTTATGCATTTTTCCCCTAGTATAAAATTCGAATTTCTATAATTCAATCGTACCACTTATATCTGTATACCGTTTTGATCGTCTCATCATGCTGATCTCCATAGTACATTCAATTCCGTGTTTAAGAATCTGGTACGCCACGAAACCATTGAAACGTTAACTGTATCGGTATTGATTTTGTACCCTTTTTGTTCTTGTAAATTTTGGTTTTCACCTGACATCTGTTGCATTTATATCTCATATAATCGTGTGCTAGACTATATTTTTTTCCGCTGGTTCCAATGTTTATATCGGTGGTTAGTTTTATTTTCTTTCTGACGTTTCATTTTCTACCAATTGAAAACAACCTTCATTTCTTTTATTACTTTTAGGAAATTTAAGTTGTGACTGTTGTTTCCATTTAATATATTCGTTGAAATGTTAGCTCTGAACTTCCATCTTCCATTGGAAATTAAATTTGTCTCACATTACTTTTCACATTCCTTCCCTTCTCTGCTCATTTCTCATCTTCCTTCCCCTTTTCTATTTGTACCTACAAACTACAATTAGCCATTTAAATTAGTATATCCACATAATAAAGCTTACTACCTGAAGCTTCCATACTATTTTGGCATTAAAACCTTCCCTCTCCTTTCACCATTTAAACACCACACAACCCACTGCATATGCAAACAGACCTCCACCTTGCTCCTCCACCGTCCGCTCATGAGCCACCGATCACCACTCGGCAGCCATCTCTCAACTCAGCCTCCTCATATGCCGCACAACCGAGCTTGTAAGCCGATCTTTTTCCCGCCATTCATCTAGCAGTGCAGCAACAATCATGCGGCCGAGACCTCTCCTCTATGGCCCGTCGCCGTGCTTTCTCCATCCCGTCACCCAGTGCTCCGCATCGAGCTTCACCACCGAACCGCCCCTTGCTTCCTTCATCCGTCATCTTCCGTGCATCCAGCGTGCTTTCCCGTGACAGCCTTGCCGACCACTCAACGCTACACCAACCCGGCCACCATCATCAACCATTTGCCATTTCATTCCTCACAACTTCTATGTATAAAACAAGGTACAGCTATTTGAATTATTTACAGCGGTAATATATTATAGGATAAGTAAGTTATATGTATGTATATCAAACTTAACCTGTAAGCGTGTATTTTTTTGTGTGTTCGGGTTCCACAAACTCAACTGTAAGATATATATTTATATTAGTAAGTATATGTGCGTATAGGCTATGTAGACTTTGCAGGATGTATGAAATATTTATTTTATATTTACATTTTGGGTTTTGATGTAGTAAGATATATAGGCTATGTTCTAGTAGTTTTAGGCATACATGTGTTTTGAGTTTCCTGTTGGTTTATGGAATGGAAGGTATACAAGTTATAAGTTTATGTTAGTTAGTGTAATCATATGGTTACAGGTTTATATAAATATTTCATGATAGTATTTTATATATTTTTCTTGTAGTAGAGTGAACGTATGTATATGTAATGTTTATAAAAAAAAATTGCATATCTGTACAATAATATTTTAACATGTTTACTCAAACTTATAATTATACTTTGCTAGTTTATGTATAATAGCTTACGTCTTGTTGGTTTATGCATTGTATATAATGGTTTACTGATAGTCTCGGTATATAGGCTATGTTATGAAGTCTAGTTCCAATCAGGTATATTGTATTTAGTGTATATATCTATAGAAGTTTAACGTGGTTCATATGTATAAAAAAAAGGCAAGTTTGTATAAATTTTGTTTTTTTTAACGTTTAAGATATAGCCGGTAGGTAAGCGTTTTGCACTTTATAGGGGATATACGTTTGATTTTAAATGTGGGTTTTAATTTAAAACAATGATTTTATTTACATGTGCACTTTATTGGATATCGGTCTTAAAAATAAAATATTGATTAAGTAAGAAAATAATAATGTTATATATATATATTTAGTTTATATCAAAAATTTATTCAAATTGTTTTCATCGGTCCAGTTCTAATTTGATCTCGTAAAATTTGATTTATCAGCCATATTCGCCACTTCGGGCCAATCTAGCTTGTTTGGAATTCGTACCCGCATCTCTTTCTCGTTCATCTCTAGCCTCGTAAGGTGAGCAATCACTCACGATTAATGTTCTTTTATTTATTAAATTTGATTTCAATTGAAACGACAATTGAAATATATGCTGTTGTTTGTTATGTACACTGCTATTACCTGTATCTGTTCATCTATGACATCTGACACCATTATCTGTTAATTATTTATGCGATGATAATACAGTTTGGTTGATAATTGATTGGTTGTTTGTTATTTATATTAGATGTTAAATTGAAATGTATAAAGTGATAAATATTATGCGATTGAATTTGACGTTGGATAGTTAAATTTTGAATCGACATATGTGTTGGACTTGATTAGTTAAATTTGTAAATTATGACCCCTTAAATGTTTAATTAATTGACCCATAGAAGTAGTTAATCACCATTGAACCATTTGAATTTATGTTGTATTAATTGATGAAATATGAAATTGAATAATTGATGTCAAGTGTAGAATTGCATATAATAATAAGTGAATAATCTTTAATCTACATGCAATGATAGTGTAGATTCTAGAAATTATTATATTAATTTGCACAAACAACAATGTGAATTAATACGATTATTTCGGGATTATTTGAATGAAGTATTGGATTGTTATTGATTGTTGTTATTGCTTGTATATTTACTTTGACACCATCCCAGTTATCACACTGCAAGTTCCCTTTGTCATATTTTGATTTTTGAATTGGAATTGGAATCGGGTTGAAATGATATATACCCAAATGAACTTGACTTAGGATAGAGAATTAAATAAAATCCGATTGGTCAATAATTTGATTTTTAAAAAATAATAATGAATTTATTCGAATAAAGAATAAGTTTTGAAATAAAGTTGGAATTTGAATTTTATAAAAGGAAAATATAAAGATTGAAATCTGAAACAAATATTAACGTAGTGATTGATGAAAGAACGTTGTTTGAAATTTAATTATTTAATAAATTAAATTTGGAATTATTAATAAATAATTTGGAATTAGTAATAATTGAGTTTTGAAATTATTAAGTTAAATCATTTAATAATTAAATTTGAAATTATAATTAAGCTTTGAATTATAATTAAGTTTGAAATTATTAAGTTGAATTTATAATTAAGTTGAAATGATTTGATAATTAAGTTTGAATTCATAATTAAGTGGAAATGATTTAAAAATTAATTTTGAATTTATGACCAAGATTGTAATTATTAAGTTTTGAAATTATTAATAATTAAGACTGAAATTATTTAATAAATGAATAAGATTTAATTATTTGATAATTGAATAAAAATTTAATTCTTTGATAAGAGAAATCGAACTTTTGAATAATGGATTTGAACTTCGTTAATAAATGAAATTGAGTTTCTTTATTTATTAAAATTTTGGAAAAATTGTTTAAGTAAGTTAATAAGTGAAACTGAAACTTCTCAATTATGTGAAATTTAGATCTTTATTAATTGAGTTTGGAATTTGAAACGAAGTCAATAAATAAGTGAAAATCGAATTTCTTTAACAAAAAAATTAAATGTGATTTATTGAAATGAATGGGATTTATTGAAATTAACGTAAGACTTGTAATTTAAAGAATTAAATTGACGAATTTAATTTATTTCGATTTGATGTTTTGATATAATGAAGTTGAACGTAAGTAATCGATTTAAATGAATTGGAATTTAAATAGAAGTTGTTTTGAATGACAAACTTACTTAATGAATATTGAATGAAATCGATAAATGAATTGAAATTGATTTGAATGAAAATTAAACCATTTTAAATGAGTTCGGAATGAAACTTATATTCGAACTTGAATCCATATGTGAATTGTTTAAATAAAATTTGAAATAGAATTGTAAGATTTTGAAATAGTAATTTGGAAGTTTTGAAACGTAAACTTTGGAAATTGATTTAGAAAGACAAATGAAATGTTGATTTACGAATTGAAATTGAAATTGAATTGATTTGGTTTTTTTGAAATTTATTAAACGACCAATCGGTGTAATAATTACGGAAATTATTAAAAAGACCGGAATCGGTTATGGATGTACTCTCTATCTAAACCGAAAACCACTTTAATCACTATACGCGGAGTGATGATCCAGAATGAAGTGGTTGGAATGATGTACGTGATGACAGAAGAAAGAGAACGATAATGGATAGCCTTGACACTTGTGTCAAATTGGAAATGACTAAAATCAGGAGCCGTGCCGGTCCAAATGGGGTTAGCCACCTCGAGCGGACACACTTCTTCGTAACTACTACTCATTACTTGTTATTGATTGGTGCACCCTCGTACTTTTCAGGAGTGTTGTTTCGCGGTGTTGCGATCGCTGCGGCGATGCGTTCTCACCAGTCCGGATCAGGCAAACGGTAGTTTCACTACCTTGGGTATTGCCTCGTGTGCCTTGTCATACTAGTATCCCTATATACGCGACCACTACGAATTTGTTTTGTGTTATACCTATGGAGTACTCCCTGATATCCCACTAGTTTACGGTGGTGTTTACAGTGCTGTATAGACTATGACGCTTGTATAAATGTGTTAAGGGGGATAATGGTAGCGCCTTAACACTATTTTGATACTTTATATTACTGATAGACATTATCTATTTAGCGTACACTACTACATAGTAGATAGTTTAACGGATCCTTAGAGGATGGTGATTCCAACATCCTTTGAGTTACTTGTATTTCGATTGTTATTTCATTTGAGTTGGATTTATTGATATAAGAATATTAATCCTGACTCGAGTGTTCTGTGTTTTGCTTTACGCTTGGGTCAGACTGAGTGTACCAGTATTCGAGGCTCACCTTTGGAGTTGGAGCTTTGCTTGAAGATCCAGCCATCTATTCTGCTTTCAGTATTGGATGATTCCAGTGATGTATTCTGATTTGTACTTGATATATCGTATTTCTCTTCTGTTGTAAACTCTAATGTATCTTATATATTTATATAGTAGCTTCATGAACTACTATCTCTTTTACTTCCGCTGCATATTATTACTCTGTGTCTGTGATTTTGTGTTTATTTGTTTACTGTATATCTGAGTTTTGCCAAATTTAAATTAACAATTCGGTATTTTGAATTATTCAAGTCCGACGTGTGCGGATGCGAATAGTCCAAAATATCGGGTCGTTACAGTTGGTATCAGAGCTTTGGTAGCTCTAGGCAAAACTTAGCATATAGGGTAAATGTATTTACAGAATCACTCTCATTCGAGTTTCAATCTATTCCTTTTTGACTCAATTCCTTTGAACTTTGGAACGTTCCCTGCGGTTCCAAAATTCATTCATGTCCCTCACTATTCGTCTTCTTTCAATTTTGGAGTATCCCATAAACTCCACTTCGAATGATATCTATAATGAATCGGCGGTCTCGCCAATCTTCGAATTATTTGTAAATGGGTGAAATTCCTTTATAATAGACATCGATTTACCGGAGATTCCTGTATCCTCGGTTTATGATGCTATCTATTCCCTGCTATACCTAAATTCTATCTTTTGAGATCGAATGTCGATTTACCTTGAAAAATTCAGCATCGATCTTATTCTTGAAGTTACGCTCGACCAGGTTAAGGTTGCCCGTGAATTAAATAAGCTTATCCATCTCCCGATTCGGTTAATTGAATCATCTTATCTTTTCTTCCGAACTTGAATTCGAATCTGAATTCTCTTTAATGTGAGTCCATCAAAATTTGAATCCTATCCTTATTTTGAAATCCATTCTTTTATCGTTGAGCGAGGAAGTGTATTTATAAATTAATGTAAAAAAAAAGTTTTATATATTGTGTTGTTTGAGTTGTTGATGTTGATTTGGATTTTCGATCGATTCGTCTGATCAATGCTATCGATAAGATTTCTAAAACACTTTAACAGAGCAAACTGACACAATATTGTTTTCAAATGTGGTAAATAAAATAATTTTGAATGATTATATTATGTATAAGTATAAATTTTTCTGAAATTAAACTGTTAATGAATCTGTTGTCCGAAATGATAATATTAAATTTTCATTTATTGTATTATAAACCATTGACTATTGCATAATATAAATAAATGAATTTAGAAAACTTGGATATAATTTGATTTGGAATTTAAATGAATGTAAAACAAGAATCTAGGAATTTAATTCCGATAGATTTCAAATCTTGTGTTTAAGGTTTTAAAAGATATATTATTTAAATTATTTTCGAATAGAAATCATTGAAGAAATTTAAATGTTTAAATCAGTGCTCTCCTATTTTGTCGCTGGAAAATAATTTCGGTGATGACGGCCGCATCATCGACATTCATTTTCGAGTTTTGAAGTGGAGAGACTATTCTGTAGCTTTGCTACGGTTTGTTTGAAAAATGAATTGATTTGAATTCCTTAAAGTATGATTTGATTTGTAATATATATTGATATACGATTTAAATCTGATTTGATATATTATATATATATTTATTTAACTCTAAATAAATTTGAAGTTACTCAAAATTTAAATTCTTAAATTTATGTTAAAGGATAATTTCAATTATAAAATGAAATCGAAATTTTGAATAAAAATTTGAGCCTGAATAATTAAATTTGAATGTACTTGTATAGTACTCAATTACATTCAATATAACTTACCTAAATTGCTCAAAAAGTTAACTATGTAATTGGATAGTATACAATATAAAATGTCTTTATAAATAAAAATGTTAGAGCGTATAATAAATGTTATACACTTAATTTAACTATAAAATGATAATAGAGATAAACAGAATAATACACTAATTGAATAATAGATGTGGTTAATAAAATAAACTTTGTTTGAAAGTTAATAAATTGAAATAAATTCAACTTAAGGAGATATCCTGATATTAATTGAATTTAAATTTAATTTTGTTTTAAAAGAAACCTTTTGTACCTAACATTAACAAACGTGAAATCAAATCAATTTAATGAAACCTTGAATTTAAAAAAACAAATTGTTGAATATAAATTTATTTAAGTTGAAATTTATATGGTTAGATTAATTGTTTATAATATAATTCAAGTTTATTTCTTTTGGTTGTTTCTATTCTCCTACTTCCTTCCTTTTCGGGGACGAAAAGTTTTGAGTGGGGGAGAATGTAACGACCCGTAAATTTAACCGGTTTTAGTAACGTGTTAATTGAAATTTTGTGGAAATTTAAACGATAAAATTTTGAAACATAAATTTGATATTTGGAATGCGTCTAGTTAAACATAGCAACTGGTAAATTTTCGTTCGAAAATATGAAAGTTTATTTCGCGCGTAAATTTACTTCAATTTAGTCAGTTAAAAAGCGATAAAAATAAAACGTTTTCAAAACCAAAATATTTTTACGTAGAAAAATTCTAAACCATCTTTTGAGCAAGTTGTCAGTTTGTCGTTTTTCCAAATTCGGACATCTTTGGCTCCGTCGATCTTAATTTTCTGCGATTTTTATGCATTTTTCCCCTAGTATAAAATTTGAATTTCTATAATTCAATCGTACCACTTATATCTGTATACCTTTTTGATCGTCTCATTATGCTGATCTCCATAGTACATTCAATTCCGTGTTTGGAATCTGGTACGCCACGAAACCATTGAAACGTTAACTGTATCGGTATTGATTTTGTACCCTTTTTGTTCTTGTAAATTTTGGTTTTCACCTGACATCTGTTGCATTTATATCTCATATAATCGTGTGCTAGACTATATTTTTTTTCCGCTAGTTCCAATGTTTATATCGGTGGTTCGTTTTATTTTTTTCTGACGTTTCATTTTCTACCAATTGAAAACAACCTTCATTTCTTTTATTACTTTTAGGAAATTTAAGTTGTGACTGTTGTTTCCATTTAATATATTCGTTGAAATGTTAGCTCTGAACTTCCATCTTCCATTGGAAATTAAATTTGTCTCACATTACTTTTCACATTCCTTCCCTTCTCTGCTCATTTCTCATCTTCCTTCCCCTTTTCTATTTGTACCTGCAAACTACAATTAGCCATGCAAATTAGTATATCCACATAATAAAGCTTACTACCTGAAGCTTCCATATTATTTTGGCATTAAAACCTTCCCTCTCCTTTCACCATTTAAACACCACACAACCCACTGCATATGCAAACAGACCTCCACCTTGCTCCTCCACCGTCCGCTCATGAGCCACCGATCACCACTCGGCAGCCATCTCTCAACTCAGCCTCCTCATATGCCGCACAACCGAGCTTGTAAGCCGATCTTTTTCCCGCCATTCATCTAGCAGCGCAGCAACAATCATGCGGCCGAGACCTCTCCTCTATGGCCCGTCGCCGTGCTTTCTCCATCCCGTCACCCAGTGCTCCGCATCGAGCTTCACCACCGAACCGCCCCTTGCTTCCTTCATCCGTCATCTTCCGTGCATCCAGCGTGCTTTCCCGTGACAGCCTTGCCGACCACTCAACGCTACACCAACCCGACCACCATCATCAACCATTTGCCATTTCATTCCTCACAACTTCTATGTATAAAACAAGGTACAGCTATTTGAATTATTTACAGCGGTAATATATTATAGGATAAGTAAGTTATATGTATGTATATCAAACTTAACCTGTAAGCGTGTATTTTTTTGTGTGTTCGGGTTCCACAAACTCAACTGTAAGATATATATTTATATTAGTAAGTATATGTGCGTATAGGCTATGTAGACTTTGCAGGATGTATGAAATATTTATTTTATATTTACATTTTGGGTTTTGATGTAGTAAGATATATAGGCTATGTTCTAGTAGTTTTAGGCATACATGTGTTTTGAGTTTCCTGTTGGTTTATGGAATGGAAGGTATACAAGTTGTAAGTTTATGTTAGTTAGTGTAATCATATGGTTACAGGTTTATATAAATATTTCATGATAGTATTTTATATATTTTTCTTGTAGTAGAGTGAACGTATGTATATGTAATGTTTATAAAAAAAAAATTGCATGCCTGTACAATAATATTTTAACATGTTTACTCAAACTTATAATTATACTTTGCTAGTTTATGTATAATAGCTTACGTCTTGTTGGTTTATGCATTGTATATAATGGTTTACTGATAGTCTCGGTATATAGGCTATGTTATGAAGTCTAGTTCCAATCAGGTATATTGTATTTAGTGTATATATCTATAGAAGTTTAACGTAGTTCATATGTATAAAAAAAAGGCAAGTTTGTATAAATTTTGTTTTTTTTAACGTTTAAGATATAGCCGGTAGGTAAGCGTTTTGCACTTTATAGGGGATATACGTTTGATTTTAAATGTGGGTTTTAATTTAAAACAATGATTTTATTTACATGTGCACTTTATTGGATATCGGTCTTAAAAATAAAATATTGATTAAGTAAGAAAATAATAATGTTATATATATATTTAGTTTATATCAAAAATTTATTCAAATTGTTTTCATTGGTCTAGTTCTAATTTGATCTCGTCAATTTTGATTTATCAGCCATATTCGCCACTTCGGGCCAATCTAGCTTGTTTGGAATTCGTACCTGGATTCGTAACTCATCTCTTTCTCGTTCATCTCTAGCCTCGTAAGGTGAGCAATCACTCACGATTAATGTTCTTTTATTTATTAAATTTGATTTCAATTGAAACGACAATTGAAATATATGCTGTTGTTTGTTATGTACACTGTTATTACCTGTATCTGTTCCTCTATGACATCTGATACCATTATCTGTTAATTATTTATGCGATGATAATACAGTTTGGTTGATAATTGATTGGTTGTTTGTTATTTATATTAGATGTTAAATTGAAATGTATAAAGTGATAAATATTATGCGATTGAATTTGACGTTGGATAGTTAAATTTTGAATCGACATATGTGTTGGACTTGATTAGTTAAATTTGTAAATTATGTCCCCTTAAATGTTTAATTAATTGACCCGTAGAAGTAGTTAATCACCCTTGAACCATTTGAATTTATGTTGTATTAATTGATGAAATATGAAATTGAATAATTGATGTCAAGTGTAGAATTGCATATAATAATAAGTGAATAATCTTTAATCTACATGCAATGATAGTGTAGATTCTAGAAATAATTATATTAATTTGCACAAACAACAATGTGAATTAATACGATTATTTCGGGATTATTTGAATGAAGTATTGGATTGTTATTGATTGTTGTTATTGCTTATTTATTTACTTTGACACCATCCCAGTTATCACACTGCAAGTTCCCTTTTTCATATTTTGATTTTTGAATTGGAATTGGAATCGGGTTGAAATGATATATACCCAAATGAACTTGACTTAGGATAGAGAATTAAATAAAATCCGATTGGTCAATAATTTGATTTTTAAAAAATAATAATGAATTTATTCGAATAAAGAATAAGTTTTGAAATAAAGTTGGAATTTGAATTTTATAAAAGGAAAATATAAAGATTGAAATCTGAAACAAATATTAACGTAGTGATTGATGAAAGAACGTTGTTTGAAATTTAATTATTTAATAAATTAAATTTGGAATTATTAATAAATAATTTGGAATTAGTAATAATTGAGTTTTGAAATTATTAAGTTAAATCATTTAATAATTAAATTTGAAATTATAATTAAGCTTTGAATTATAATTAAGTTTGAAATTATTAAGTTGAATTTATAATTAAGTTGAAATGATTTGATAATTAAGTTTGAATTCATAATTAAGTGGAAATGATTTAAAAAATAATTTTGAATTTATGACCAAGATTGTAATTATTAAGTTTTGAAATTATTAATAATTAAGACTGAAATTATTTAATAAATGAATAAGATTTAATTATTTGATAATTGAATAAAAATTTAATTCTTTGATAAGAGAAATCGAACTTTTGAATAATGGATTTGAACTTCGTTAATAAATGAAATTGAGTTTCTTTATTTATTAAAATTTTGGAAAAATTGTTTAAGTAAGTTAATAAGTGAAACTGAAACTTCTCAATTATGTGAAATTTAGATCTTTATTAATTGAGTTTGGAATTTGAAACGAAGTCAATAAATAAGTGAAAATCGAATTTCTTTAACAAAAAAATTAAATGTGATTTATTGAAATGAATGGGATTTATTGAAATTAACGTAAGACTTGTAATTTAAAGAATTAAATTGACGAATTTAATTTATTTCGATTTGATGTTTTGATATAATGAAGTTGAACGTAAGTAATCGATTTAAATGAATTGGAATTTAAATAGTTGTTTTGAATGACAAACTTACTTAATGAATATTGAATGAAATCGATAAATGAATTGAAATTGATTTGAATGAAAATTAAACCATTTTAAATGAGTTCGGAATGAAACTTATATTCGAACTTGAATCCATATGTGAATTGTTTAAATAAAATTTGAAATAGAATTGTAAGATTCTGAAATAGTAATTTGGAAGTTTTGAAACGTAAACTTTGGAAATTGAGTTAGAAAGACAAATGAAATGTTGATTTACGAATTGAAATTGAAATTGACATTGAAATTGAATTGATTTGGTTTTTTGAAATTTATTAAACGACCAATCGGTGTAATAATTACGGAAATTATTAAAGAGACCGGAATCGGTTATGGATATACTCTCTATCTAAACCGAAAACCACTTTAATAACTATACGCGGAGTGATGATCCAGAATGAAGTGGTTGGAATGATGTACGTGATGACAGAAGAAAGAGAACGATAATGGATAGCCTTGACACTTGTGTCAAATTAGAAATGACTAAAATCAGGAGCCGTGCCGAGCCAAATGGGGTTAGCCACCTCGAGCGGACACACTTCTTCGTATCTACTACTCATTA
The DNA here is from genome assembly GCA_030765085.1 of Allium cepa. Classification (NCBI taxonomy): domain Eukaryota; kingdom Viridiplantae; phylum Streptophyta; class Magnoliopsida; order Asparagales; family Amaryllidaceae; genus Allium; species Allium cepa. Next base: position 365,306,450 of record CM060942.1, read on the forward strand.
CTTGTTATTGATTGGTGCACCCTCGTACTTTTCAGGAGTGTTGTTTCGCGGTGTTGTGATCGCTTCGGCGATGCGTTCTCACCAGTCCGGATCAGGCAAACGGTAGTTTCACTACCTTGGGTATTGCCTCGTGTGCCTTGTCATACTTGTATCCCTATATACGCGACCACTACGAATTTGTTTTGTGTTATACCTATGGAGTACTCCCTGATATCCCACTAGTTTACGGTGGTGTTTACAGTGCTGTATAGACTATGACGCTTGTATAAAATGTGTTAAAGGGGATAATGGTAGTGCCTTAACACTATTTTGATACTTTATATTACTGATAGACATTATCTATTTAGCGTACACTACTACATAGTAGATAGTTTAACGGATCCTTAGAGGATGGTGATTCCAACATCCTTTGAGTTACTTGTATTTCGATTGTTATTTCATTTGAGTTGGATTTATTGATATAAGAATATTAATCCTGACTCGAGTGTTCTGTGTTTTGCTTTACGCTTGGGTCAGACTGAGTGTACCAGTATTCGAGGCTCACCTTTGGAGTTGGAGCTGTGCTTGAAGATCCAGCCATCTATTCTGCTTTCAGTATTCGATGATTCCAGTGATGTATTCTGATTTGTACTTGATATATCGTATTTCTCTTCTGTTGTAAACTCTGATGTATCTTATATATTTATATAGTAGCTTCATGAACTACTATCTCTTTTACATCCGCTGCATATTATTACTCTGTGTCTGTGATTCTGTGTTTATTTGTTTACTGTATATCTGAGTTTTGCCAAATTTAAATTAACAATTCGGTATTTTGAATTATTCAAGTCCGACGTGTGCGGATGCGAATAGTCCAAAATATCGGGTCCTTACAATTTGCCACTTTAAAAATATAAAGGTTTTCTATACTAGTAGTAAATATCAAAACTCTTTCTTCAAATGATTTCAACACTATTTTATTACAAAGCTCGTTTTCTCAAACCGACTTCTAATCTATTAGTATATACAAACCTTTACATCACTCGTATGAGAAATCTAATTAAATGACTTAGTAAAACAAGTGGTATGAAACGCTTGCGTTTACTTCGCCGGTGAATTCTTGGACTTGTTCGATTGAATCTCTTGTGACAATTTTCTAGTGGAGATCTACAATTTGTTCGTAAATATTTAAGTTAAGCTAGTGGTTATGGGACATGAAGCTAAGCTCATATATTTACTAGCTTATTGTAATTGACACTTCTCGGTGATCATGACGATCATTTTATGTTTTAGACTAGCATTGTGCGATGTCCTTTTGATTCGGTTCATCGGGCGTCACGCTGTACGACGTCGATGCTCCGAATTATTTGATACATTGGATGTACCGTTTGCACTACATCAATGTCTTTGTTTTTGATACATTGGATGTACCGTTTGCACTATATCAATGTCTTTGGTTTTGCTACATTGGATGTACCGTTTGCACTACATCAATGTCTTTGCTTTTGATACATTGGATGTACCGTTTGCACTGCATCAATGTCTTTGCTTTTGATTCATTGGATGTACCATTTGCACTGCATCAATGTCTTTGGTTTTGCTACATTGGATGTACCGTTTGCACTGCATCAATGTCTTTGCATTTGATACATTGGATGTACCATTTGCACTGCATCAATGTCTTTGGTTTTGCTACATTGGATGTACCGTTTGCACTGCATCAATGTCTTTGCATTTGATACATTGGATGTACCATTTGCACTGCATCAATGTCTTTGGTTTTGCGACATTGGATGTACCGTTTGCACTACATCAATGTCTTTGCTTTTGATACATTGGATGTACCGTTTGCACTACATCAATGTCTTTGCTTTTGATACATTGGATGTACCGTTTGCACTACATCAATGTCTTTGCTTTTGATACATTGGATGTACCGTTTGCACTACATCAATGTCTTTTCTTTTGATACATTGGATGTACCGTTTGCACTACATCAATGTCTTTGCTTTATGATTCATTGGATGTACCGTTTGCACTACATCAATGTCTTGGCCATCCTTTTCTTGTGATTTCTGGATTTCGTGTGTTGAATTCTGGAATTTATGTTTCACCAACTTTTACGATTGGCATTGATCTATATGTCATTTATTGTGGCACGGTGAAGGAAATTAGGAGTATGACATTCATTTTTATCTTTGAGAAGATCTTTGTGATATCGATTAATCTCTTATTGATTTTTCAATTATTTATTTATCACAGCTTGGCATTGTGATTATTATACGTTTAGTCATATCTCTTATTCTATATCATTTCATCTGATATTTATAGCTAGACTGATCCGTTTATTATTTTCTTCTTAAATAATACTCGGGTCAGACTGAGATTTTACAGGTGCTTCTACTTGACTCCTTATCGGACTATCATCCCTACTTTTGGTTAACTACTTAGATTAGCAGTCTTTGTTGTATACACTTGAGATATGGATGCATAGATGTATTCTTTTGTATAGCACGTGTTGCTATCCTTTTGTATTATTATGGATTTTTTTGACCACTACTCTGATGAACACTTTTATGTGTAATATTCATATCTTATTCCGCCTTTGTGGTATGAATTATCTGCGACTGATTTGTGTTATGTTTATTTCTATATTTGTTTCTGAAGATATTACAGCCACTGTGTAGTAGCTTTGAGTTTGTGTCGGTTTGTCGGATTGTTATACTATCTGACATATCAATGCTTACGCAAAGCAATTACACGGATGGTCGCTCCTCAACAGCCTTATTCTCTGTGCTAGTTGACAGCATTCACCGTAATGTTCTTGGCTAGCGTGGGTATAGAGGTGGGGCGTCACAATTTCCGAACTAGTATCGTCCGCCCGACTTCCTAGTGCGAACATAGATCTGGTTTCTTGATCAGAAACCATCATTCTCCTTGCATAGCTTAACTATGATAGAGAATATCCAGAACCAATCAACAATCCATATCCAGGTTCGCCGTCGAAAATCGAGTGAATAATCCCAACTCGGATCGACATACTATCTCGAAATTCTGTGCTCGAATCTGGATCAAATCACTATGCGAATAGAATAACATACGTACACCCTACGTATTTATCTTTATTGGTTATTAGCCAAATTAATTCTCTTTCTATTCACTTTTACTTTAATTTTCATTCACTTATTCACAACCGCTTCAATCCTATTTAGATTATCACCTTTATTTTTTCTCGATTGGGTAACTCTGTCCATTTTAAATTTAGAAAATAGCTTGAAAAGTTAAAAATAAATAAGTAGTTGGAAAATAATTACTAGTTTGTAAAATAGGTGTAAAATAGTTAGAAAATAGTTAAATAATTATAGAAATTTGAGATAATTGCAAAATAATAGTACGATAGTAATTAGTTTTGTAAAATAGTTAAAATATAGTAATTACTTTATAAAACAGTTGGAAAATTGTTAAACAGTTTCAAGAATATTTGTAAAACAAGTATAAGATAGTTTGACTTTTAAAGGAAAAGTTGTATATATAATGAATAGCTTGGAAAAATAGGTTTATATTAAAATAATTTATATATAAAATAATCCAGAGTCAAAACAGTTAAATTCCCAATCTCCATTCCAAATCATTTCAATTTAAATTCTACTTCCAATTAAATTGACCCAATTCCAATTTAAATAATTTCAATTTCCATTGAAATTTATCCAACCCCAATTCAAGTAGAATTAATCTCAGTTTCCTTCCAAATTTAAATTTATTTAACCTTGATCTCAATTTCTACTAATTCAAATAAAATTCAACTGAACTAGTTCCAATTCCAATTCATTTCAACTCCAGCTTGAATTAATCCCAATATCAAACCCCATTTCCAAAACAAGTTGAATTATTCTTGATTTCCTCCCAGATTTAATTCAAATTCCATTTGAATTTAAAATTATTCAACTTTAATTACAAATTCCAAATTATTCAAATAAATCTGGACTGGTTTCAAATTGAATCCACTTCAATTCAAATTGATTCAAATTAATCCAATTCAAATTTTCCATTTGAATTTTATACTCATACCTCCTCAATCACAATTTTAATTACTTCAAATCAAATTCAATTTGAACTAATTTCAATTCAAATTCCAGATTTAAACCATCTCAAATTATATAAATTCGAGTTAAATTTACTAAGGTTGGTTTAACCTTTTAAACCAAGTTAACCTTTATTAAAAGCTTTTAAACAACTTAATTTTGAGTCACATTCTCAAAATTCCATTTTAAATTAGCTCTATAATGGATATATTACCACACTTCACCTCTCATTCATTGAAACAAATCCAATTCACAATTTAAAGATTATTAATAACAATAGGATGATATCATCCAATTCATCTTAAAACATCCATCAATTTCCAATTTCCAGATCTCAAACCCATTTTGAGATCACACAAACTCCCAATTCAGATTAACCATTTAACTTCCCAAATTAAATTCCAATTCCATCTTGAAATTCCCAAATCATGTTGATCATTAGAACTTATTTAACTTTTTCCCAAGTTAAATTCACTTAATCTAGTCAACCTTACCCAATTTGAACTTCCTTTTCAAATTTTAAACTTCACATAAATAATCTTCCCACTTATTAAGTTCAAAAACTTATCACTTTGGGTATCATATCTTATCCTAAATTGAAAACTCAATATTTAGAGTATTTCAAATTATCCTTGATATCATGTATATCCATACATATATACATATTTATTTCTTTAAATTAATTACATCATTAATTAATCCCAATTAATCACATTCGGTAATTAACTTATTTTTTTTAATTACCTTCATTAAGTAATTGTCCTTTAAATTGCTTATCTCTAGTTACTTCATTAAGTAACTCCCTCTTTAACTTACATTCTTTCTAATTCACAGGTTATTCTCCTTTATAAAAGGTTACTTCCTTAAAACATGTAATTGTTTATTGAAGAACAATCATTCCATTATTAAACACAATAACCATCTATTTATTTGGGTTGAAACCAATTCTAAGTTCAATTTAATTTGAAATACTTCTCCAATTCAAGATTTCAATTTTAGTTTGAATCCATTTCAAACTTATGCTTATTTAATCTTAATTTGATTGTATTATATTACTTCTTAATTCTTACTATTACTTTTAGTTTAATTAATGCTACAATCAATTCCCTTAATATTTTATTAGAAAGAAATATTGCTTTATATATCAAAATATATATTCTTACATAAAATCATTTAAAATCTCTATATAAGAAAATAACAAGTACGCTCTCTCATATATACACTCAACTCATTCTAGTGTATCACTCACCCTATCCTTAATGAGCAATACCATTAGAGTCAAGGTTCTCGCTTAACCTTCAGCTTTGATACCAAATGTAATGACCCGGAAATTCCGATCCCGAAATTTCCGGTTAGTTATGAAAAGAAGAAAGAGAAAGAAGAAGAAACAGAAAAATCAAACTCAGAATCTCACATTCGCAGCGGATAAAATATAATAACAAATAAAATAACAGTTTACAAAGAAGAAACTATATCAGTACATTTACATTTTTACATCAGAGTTGCAACAATTACATAACATTGGACAGTTTAAAACAACATGTCCAGATATACAACTATAATAAATACAGCGGGTACGCTCTATACGTTCCTGCTATCCAACTCGCCTCCTGAGCTCCAAAACGTCCTCACCTGGAAATCTGTAATACTCGGTCTGACCCGAGCATTACATCAAAGTAACACCCGGTTCAGGCTGGAAACCAGCGTGAGTAAACTCATCTAACATGAAATACCAAAATATACAACTTATATAAACCCGGGGTAACTCGGGAACTTGTATCAATTTACAACTTCACAAGTCATTATTGACATTACTTAAATCACATATCAATTTCTAAGTATCATAACTTAGATTAAATGGTCCAATCACTTTAATCACTCCATTTCATTCTATTGATTCCACACAACAAATTATAAAGAATCGAAGTGGTTTCGGGTATTAACTAATACCCGACCCCGGTCTCTTCGAATCCAATGTCAACTTAACTTAAATTGTTCAAGTGAAATACAATTCTACTTAAAATACAGGATGTCACAATAATTTATCATCAATAGATAACCACACCTTCACAGTTCAAATCAAACATATCATAGCACACAACATCACGAACCACCTATTAGGGATAATAATTAATCAAAGGCTTCCATATCATTCAGTTTATCCCTTAAATTAATTACACAAATTAATTTATTCTTAACCAAATACAGTAATTAACCTTTAATTATCTCATTCATTAATTATTAACCATAATTACTAATCACCCTTGATTAATAACATCCAGTAATTAACTACCCTTAATTACTTTCATTTCAAAAATTAATTACCCATAATTAGTTATCTCATTTAATTCCCTGATTAATTCCATAGGAATATAACTCAAATTACTTCCATCATCAACATCTCTAATTACATCCAGTAATTCCATTAATTACTTCCTTAAGTAATTACACTTCCATTAATTACGAATTAATTAATACTTAATCACTGATTAATTAATCTTCAATTATTTAATTAATCAAGTGTTAACTGCAATCTTCGTTAATCCCTAATCATATGATTAATCAATTCGTAATCATTAATTAAAATCTAATTAATAATCTTTAATTATTCTCTAATTAATCCCTTAACAGATTAATCCTCTAATTAATTAATTTATAATTCTTAATTATTATTAACTAGTCAATAGTTAATCTTTAACTTCTTTTTTAATTAACTTTTATAATTAATCAATCAATTAATCAATTACTCCTTAATTACTTTAATCAATTAATCAATTATTAAATCACTCAAATCCTAATAATTTCTAAGATAACCCATTAATAAAAAAAATCATTTAAATCTTCTTTTAATAAATCTTAGAATTAAAACATCATTAACCTACTAACTTAAAATCTTAGGTTATTTAAGTTAAATAGCTTTTAAGAGAATTGGTTTTCACCTTGATTTTTTTTTTGCTAAACTTCAGACTTGAAGACATTCTCTTCCTTTGACCCGAGTCAAGCCCCAAACAAAAAAAACTCAACATTTCAACTTGTCTTAATTTTACAGTAGTTACTAGACAAAACAAACAACCTAAAACCTGAGATAATCACCTAAACAACACGGGTCATTACCGAAGTAAATCAGCTTCCCTCCTACTTGGAGTCGATCATTGAAAAACACGAGAGCTTCTTCGGGTTTCTCTCGTCTTCTCCGACCCTATAACCCAAAGCACAACGAAATCACAAACGTGCACATGTACGTGCACGAGAACTCCGGCCACTACTGACCAACGTCGCGACCATCTCGCCAAACCTTACACGAACCCAGCTCGTCAAAATCAACATCACATCGAAATCGAGTCACTCGATCGAAACTGGAACGAAACTTAAGACAAAAAAAACCACCTCGCCGCCGATGAACGCCTCCACCTGACGCCAAACTGCTGTAACCCAAGACACGCCACAAACCACCGAAGCTTTTCCCCCGTAAGCGGTTTGTTCCGATGCATTGACGTTATCAAACTGGCCAATGATTCCAACCCACACTAAAACAGAAACGCAACCCTACATCGCCTCTTCAAGACAACCACGGCCTTCAATAACAACCTCCACCATTTTTCCAAAGATCACTATACCCATGGCCATCTGTGACAACAATTTCGTGCTTCAATTCGATGCCGATCAACGGCAATGTCCAAAATTCCCAAAAACGATTAACTTCGGATAACTCCTCGAACCAAAAACTAAAAATCAAAATCTTCGCAACTAAATTCACAATTTCCTACCCTGAATTTATTTATGAAATCTAATTGTGAAATTATTTTCATAAATTTTGGCCGATTTATGATTTTCCACAGTATTTCCTTATTTCTGAGTCCATTATTGAATTAAAATTCTTGGATTCATTTTTAATATTGATATCAGGTTGTTATACTCATTTTTCGTTCAAGGATCTAAGTTAAAAATTTTATTTATCTAGCGTTATGCATTTTATTTAATATAGAACCTGAGTTTCACTGAGATATATATGCTAACAACACAAGCATGCTTTAATTTACATCAGGGTTTAAAACCAGTTTTTCAGTTGAAAATAATCCTGCAAATTCATATCATTTATTCTACCATTTCAAATATTTTTCATATAAGTCAGCATGAAATAAGATTTTGAATTAAATACTGTTTAATTTAAAGTGTTTACTCACATTTAAAAATGAACAGAGCTTGAAAAATATAGTATGGCGGAGACAAATATATTTATATATATACAGGTCTTACACTTAATACTCTTTAACATATGAGTTTATACATGCAAACCTATATTCATACTTTACTCAAAAGACCAAGCATCAGATCAAATATTAAAGGGTGAAATTTACTCTCCTGAACTGGTTGAGTTGTAGAAGTTTGCATTTGAACTTAAGACTCAGTTGCATGTTTGATTTTAAAAACTCCATCTTGTTTTCTGCATTGCTCCCTCATATATAACTGGATGCAAGTTTCCAGAACAAAAATGCAGGCCTAGTTGATATTTCAGTTGCATGTTGGTTTGGTTGTTATAGGATGATGATCAGTCCTATTTCCAGATTTTAAGAAAAAGGGTTTCAGGTTTATACTCCAAGTTTTGAAGATGATTTCAGATGGTAGTAGCTTGATTTGGTTAGAGGAAGTATGAATTTTAGATTTGGTTTGAGAGGGGATTTGCAGGACTTGTTTTTGAACATAAATTCTTTTCTGTTTGAATTTTGATTACAGATCTATGTTCTCAAATTTGTTTTGAGTTAATGTTTTCAGCATTGTTCTTAGCTTAAGATTTAGAGAAGAAAATGAATGAAGGAATTTTTTTTTATTATAGGCTGAAATGTTGATTTAAATGAAAATAAAAACTAAATTAACAAATGCCACTTGTCCCATATGCTAACATTTGTCAATTTACTATGCTAACCACTTAACACATGACCTTTAAGGTTAATTAGTTATAATTAAATGTTAATTGGTATTTATAATTAAAAGTTAATAAAAGCTTTTAACAAAAATTAATTAGTTTTTAATGCTCAGTTATATATAGATAATTTTTAAAGAATAAAACCAAGTATAATTATAAAATAAACAATACACATGTCTATTATTTGAAAATAACCTTTTAGATAATTTAAATAGGATTTATAAAAGAGTTTGTAAGTTACTTGTTGTTTAAATGAATAAATGTTTCATTTATAAATTGTATTTTAAACTTCATATCTAATTTACAAATCATATTTATTAATCAATATAATTTTTTTTTTACAAAGAAAGTAAAATAAATCTTATTATTAATCTTATTTAGACTTAAACTTATGTTAAAATCAATTTAAACAATTTATCTTAACAATTTTAAAACTATATAGTTATTTATTAAAGTAAGATTATTAAATTTATATTTCCAAAAATTTTAGGATATCACACTCCTCCCATCGATGCCGAGCTTCGCGGCATCGTGCGCGTGGTCGCGGCCGTAACTCCAATATCGCGACACCGCAAATTCCAAAACCAGATGGCTCGAGCGCCATTGAACGACGTAACGCTAAGTCCAACCCGAAACCCCAAACTCGAGCTCGATTTGGTTTCTCGTTGAAATGGGAAGAGACTCGACTAATCAATCGGCTTGATTCGAATTAGGGAGGAACTAGGAAAGAAGTTCGCGATCGAATATCGATCGCGCGAAGGAAATGCTTAAGAACGAAGAGATTACTGGCTTCGTTGTCTCCCCTTGTTTCTGCCATTTATAATTGATTTTCGAGCGAAATTTTTTTGTTTTTTTTGTTTGTGAATTGAAGAGGATAAGATACCTTGCATGTAGCCTGCTGGCTACGGTAATATGAAGGGAAAGGAAAAAGTTATGACGGTAAAAGAAGGTAGGCTGATGTGACTTATTTGACCAGTCAAAATTAGATTAAATTTAAATTAAATTTTCGACTTAACTTTCAGTGCGTTTACTTACCGTACGATCACACGACAACTCCGACCACTATGAAATTTGAAATCCTATAATAATACAATATTACAAATCCAATGGAACAGGTTTCGTTGAAATCTAAAACTGTGCCTCGGAAGGCTATTTTTAAATATCGATGTAAACGATATAAATGCAAAATCGAACAAACTGCTTTTAAATTCACTTTTAGAAGTTTTATTACCTCTAATATTATCATTATAAATTTTCCAAGCCTTCAAATTATTTTTAGTCAGCATCAAATTGAGGATTTAAATTTTACCCAAATCTTCTACAATTAAATTTGATTATTAAATTGCTAAATTCATAGTTATATTTGAAATTCAAGCTAAACCATCATTCAAATATTTAAAATCAATTAAATATTCCATTTCAATTGTTAAAAATTTCCGGGTCGTCACATGTACTTGAGCAGTAAATGTGAAACGATAATAAAGACTTTCTAATTTTTGAAAAGACGTAACGACCTACATTTTTTTTCGATAATTAAAATATTGAATTAAATAAGATTTTATAATTTAATTCTGGAAGAAAATAAAATTTATGATGTAGGAATGAGAAGACTAACTAGAATGAAGTTTAAAATGTAAATTAATGTAATAGATGACTATTTGAATATAATCTCAAGTAAGTGTAATAATTGCAAGTAATAATTGGTTATAAATTTAAAATAAGGAAATAAATTTAAATGTTATATTAATTGATGAAATAATATGTAATAAATTGAAATTGGATCAAATTTGTGTTGTGTTAGTAGTTATAACATTTGTATGTCGATAACTTATAAATGTGATTAAATTAAGCAAAGGTAACAAATGTTATTTGTTACCGATTTATTTAATATGTTGAATTAAGTTGGAAATCAATTGCAATTAAATGTAGTTAATATTACGTTAATATGAGTTAAGACTATAACTATAAAATGTGAAGGTAATAAAATGTACAGAAGTGTCAATTATAGTCTTAAGGCAATAAGTTATTTAATAAAAAGAGTGAAACTAAGATAAATGAATTTATTGGGACTTTATTAATTAATATGAAAATCGACAAAAATTCAATTTAATTGAAATATTGTAACTAATATAGTAAAAGATGATAATTGTATAATAATAATGCAATAAGATGTAAGCAAATGTTAACTATGTCCATAAAGTAATGTATGATTGAATTAAAAGATTGAAATCTAACTAAATCAATTTATTGGAATTAGAATATAATTAATTAGAATTAAATGTAATTAAATATTATGGTTAATGTAAGAAAAGGCGTCAATTGTAGAAAATGAGGATAAGAAGATAGAAACCTATGTAATAATTTCATAAAGTAATGGTTGATTTAATAGTAGGAGTGTAAATCAAAATAAAAAAATGAAAATGAAAAATTTAGTAAAGGAGTGAACATATGTTTATTTATTTAAAATGTTTGGTAGCTGAAAGATTGATTGTAGAGACGAGAAACTATTATTCAGTACGAAATGTATAATTACTGTTTGTATCCAGTAGTGTATAAATATGTTTAAATTACTATTAGATAGAAAATAATCTACTTCTCATTACATTCACTTAGTCATTTTTGAAACTAAATCAACTGAAATTAATGTAATTGAAAATTTTCAATTAACAGGAGAGAGAATACTAAATTATAAATTAATATGTGTAATTAAAAGTAGCTTATGTTTTGTGAAAATATAAGGAAAGCTTGATTTAATGAAAATAACATTTACATAAAATAAAATGAATGTTTCATTTATCAATGTAGGTTTAATTTCATTGAAATAAAGAATAGGATGATTGATTTTAAAGGAAGAAATATATGTTTATTGGAACTGTGTTTTAGCTTTTAGATTGATTATAAGAATAGGAAAATAATCTAATTTAGTAAGTTATTTATTACTCTTGTGTATAAGCAACAATTTTATAAACATGTTTAAATAAAAGGAAAGAAAACGTTGATTGCAATTACTAGATTTAATAAAAGAAACGCATGTTTTGTGTTAAACAAAATGGGTGTTTAAATGGAAATAAAAGATCATTTTGGGAAAAACAAATTGAACATTTTCATTTTTAAGGTAAGTATAAATTTTTTATTATGCATAGATAAAAACCTAAATGCATACAAATTTAAATATTGTTTGAGTTAATGAATTTAATTTGGTTATGTTTCAAAAAAAATTGATTTTCAAAAGGTTGTGCGTTGTACATTATCCCTTCATTTCTTTTGTTATTAATTGTTGAATGAACGTTTTAAAATAGTTACTTATTATTAATACTTGATCTGTTCATTTCTCCTTCTATTTAATACATGAGCCTAGACTTTTAGGTTGTATTTAATTCTTGTCACCTCATTTTCACTTATACAAAATTTTACTTTACTTTGGTTTGCAAACTTTTCCATTCCTACATACATTTCCTTAGGTATTATTAATGCCAAGAGCTTTTAAAATAAAACGTGACATTTATTTTTTGTCCCTCCACCTTCATTTATTAATTATAAATAACCTGTAGCTTATTTCTTGATTTGTGTTTTGTTTCTACTGATACCTTATATTCAAAAGGTCTTATTCTTGCAAATCAGAAAGCTTTCCCCTATGAAACTTGCTTTTTTTTCATTTTTCATGCACATCTCGTACTCATCTTAGTTGTTCTTCAATCTTTTCCTTATGCCTTATTGTAACATTCCGCATATTTATCTATTTTATATTTAAATATTTTATTTAAATATTTTGTCTTTAATCGGATATTGGTTCGAAAAGCTACTTTTTGCAAACGGTCAAATTAGGACTCGAGACCACTTCCATTGAGTTCGAAATGTTGTTTACAACTTTTTAAGTATAAACATTGATAGGTTTGTGGTTAGTGGAATTTCACTAACTTTTCCCGCTTTGGACTTTGGGTTAGCTTAGCCGTTATAACTCAAGCCCAACCCCCTCCTTCTCTTCACTCTTCATAAATTACTACCAACTCAAGCTTTTGCATTAATGGTGAGTGGAAAGAGAAATTAAAACTCCAAAAGCTAAGTCTTCATTGCTAATCCAACATCAACTCCAAAACTCAAGTGAAGACATTGATTCAAGCTAGTGGTCGATCCTTGCATAGCATTTCAAGCTTCATCTTCATCCATTTTAGTGAAAAGTTGAGTTTTTATCTCACAAATCTAGCTTATAACTATCTTGGACTATTGGGAATGAATCCCTATCATGTTTGCATGTACATTTGCATTTGGTTTGGATTGGATTGGCAAAAAACCCCAAATTTTAGTGTTTTTGGTAAAAAACTGCAGTTAGGTCGTTCTGCCTATGCTAGGTCGTTCGCGTGGAAAAGTCTCGGCCTCAAAATAGCTCGTTTCTGACCTTAAAATGGCCTACAACATTAGGTCGCTCGACACTCGAAATTAGGTCGTAGGTCGTTTGGTTTTTGGTCGCTAGGTCGTTGGGCTTTAGGTCATATGGACCTTAGGTCGTAGGTCGTTCTGGCCATTTCTATCGTCTTCGGAGTTAGGTCGTATGGACCTTAAGTCGCTAGGTCATATGGCTTTAGGTCGCTAGGTCGTATGACCTTAGGTCGTTAGGTCGTATGGCTTTAGGTCGCTAGGTCGTATGACCTTAGGTCGTTAGGTCCTATAGCATTTTAGGTCGTGTAATCTTCTTATGTAACGATCTCGAATTTTATTAAGTTTAAATTGATATTTAAATACGAATTTTGAATAAAAAAACATTGTGAAATAATTGGTAATTAATATAAAATGTTAATTAAATTTTGGATTTCTGGAAAAAATATATTTAAATTACATATGAATTGGGATTTACAAAATAATAAAAATAAATACATAAGTAAATTTAGTATGTGATAATTTAGGTTAAAATCATGAAAGAGAAATAGAAATAAGCATATACTAAATTCATAAGTTAAGATTTTATAACATAAAACTACTTTATATCTGTATTCATGAAGTACATAAACAAACTAAGTAAAGGAAGTATGTAGGCTGTAAGCAATCAAGTATGAACACAAATAAAATAAAAGAGATAAGTATGGAGCATGTAAAGAAAGTGCTTGCAAATGAAAACCTAAAGTACAAACCAAACATATCATTTCAGCTGAGCTAAAAGATGTAGGCAAGCACAAAGCAAGAATCAAGCAATTATATATGATGTTGCATGTAGGATAGTATGCAAGCAAGACAAAAATATGTACATAACAATTTTTCACTCAAGCATGAAGTATAAAACAAAACCAAATAGAATAAGCATGAAGATAAATTGGATAAGAGTGAAGCTTGCAAAAGAACACAATGATTCAAGCATGAACAAATAGAAACATATCTTTAGCCACCAAATCAATATCATCTCAGCTGAAATAAGAGTCATCTTAGCCGAAATAAGCTTTTGAAAAGCAAGAAATAAGACAAAGAAAAGAGAAATAAAAAAATGATGATAAGTATAAGCTTCCAATACAAGCCAAAGCTAATAAATGTTAGCATATGCTAATATTCTATCAGCCACCATTGGAAATCAAAAATCCCTGGAAACAAAAAAAAATTTGACAAAACAATTTTAGTACAAAATATGTCACCCTATTGTACAAAATATATCATAACCTGTAGACTTAAAAGATGTATTCACCTGTAAGCTTTTATCTTATATATATTAATCAACTTCATCTCAGTTCGATCATTTAAACTAACTACATCTGAAATACATACCATTTACAACTTAAACAAAATTCAGTCAAACAACAAAACAAGAAAAAAAATAGTGAGAAGCTTATAAAGGAAGACATCAACCTTGATATCATGTATAGCCGAAATAAAATGAAAAAAATTATAAGTATATGGTACAATACAATTAATACTAGCATATCAAAAGCAAGATTACAGCCAACAAAATCTCTGACTAAATACGAACTAAAACACTTGAACAGCAAAGCAATTAATGCAATATCTTTAGCCACCGAGACAAGAATCATCTTAGCCTCCATTTGAAATTATATCTGATCCTATTGTACAAAACACTATAATCACTTGTACAAAATATTTATCACCCTGTAGTCTGTTAGTTCAATTTATATACATCACACTTCTTCATTTTTTCGTGCATCTAAGCTAAAAATATCTGAGTAAACCATATCTTTAAAACTCAAACAACAAAAAAACTTAAAACAAATTCAACAACTCAATGTAAACAACAATCTACTTCAAGATTCAAACCAGAGGAGTTCCAGCTAAAAAATTTCAAACCTGTTCAACATATTGGAAGAGCTCTGTTTCATTTCTTCGCAAATTACAGTTAGTAACATCACCTTTCTAAAAACTTAAATATCTGAATTGGTTGCTTACATATTTCTGAAAATGGGCAGGTGTTAATATAGAACAAATTTCCTATGTATGTATGTCAATGTTTAAATATATGCATGCCTGTATAAATTGAGTTACTTCTGTTTTTGTTTCTCCCAGCTCAGATTTGCAAACAAGTCCCCAGCTCTTGATCTAATTATTGATATAACTTGGGCTTTAATGAAATTGTTTGTTTTGTTAGAAAGTAAGTTTTAAAAACTTAATTAAGTCAAAAATAAACTTGAATAGGTTCTGGAAATCAGGTTTTACCGGCAACAAGAATAAAGTTGATAAAAATCAGTTGTTATAAAATATTAATTCAAGTTGATAACTTGAATCTTTAATACAAAACAAGATTTTTAGAGAAGAAATGGGAATTTTTAGTTTCATATTGGAAGAGCGGTTTGCAATTGAACAAAGTTTGCATTTTCCCATTTTCGAATCAATGAATCAATTATAAATGTTGAAAATTGTGTAGAAGCTAGTGTGAACCTTGTTGATCTTAGGAAAATTATCAAATAATTTTTCAATTGTGTATATCGTTGTATCGAAGCAACTTTAGGGTTTGAACTCGCTTTTTGGTCGCTGAGATTGGTGAAGCTGCCGCGACCTCTATAGGAGATCGAGCGGTGTGAAACTCGGGGAAAGGAAGCGTAAATGGCCAGGGAACGCGTGCTCGAAGTTGCTTGACTTCAGATGGTCGAAGCGCCGAGATTGGGACGATGACAGGTTGGGAGGAAATGGTTCGAGCGTTTCCAGGTTTCGAGTTTTATCTCGATCTCGATTTCGAGCTGTGAGATGGACATTTGATGCTTGCGTTGGGTTGTCAGGGTCGATGCTGACTTGACAGCGGCCGGAGGGAAGTTCGCCAGCGATCGGCGGTGCTGTTCACGTGCACGAGCACGTTATTTTGAATTTGGGCGTTTTGTTTTGAGTTGGAGCTGATGTTATCGTGTGTGTCTCGGGGAAGACTCGAAACATTCGAGTGACAATCCCGGGGAAACTTCATGTTAACTTTGATGTAAAACCGAGTAGGCTCGAGTAGTTTTAGTTTTAGGTTTTTGAACCTGAAAGCATTCTGTTTTGTTTTGAAATTTAAAAATAAATTTTAAATTTTATAAACCAAGGTTTAAATTGAGTGTGGAAACAAAGTGCAAACACAAATCCAAGTTCAGTTTTGAAAATGAAATAAAGTTTTATAAATTTAAATGTTAAAGTATGTTTTTAGAAGATGTGAAAAGAAGAAAAAAAATTTGGTTTTAACTCTTGAGATTTCTTTATTAAAAAAATATTTTAACATGAGAAATTAAAAGTCAGAAATTATTTGGATTTTAAACTTATTAAAGATAAATTGGTAATTATTTTAAAGCTTGAAATCAAATTTGAAATCTGAAAGAAAATTTGGAAACAATGTTTCCAAACACATTGTAAATAATAATTTAATCATAAGTATGAGTAGGCTATACTAATAATAAAGATTTAATGATTAATAATTAAGTAAATTAAAATGAATAAATTATTCATTAAATTTGTTTTTGATTTAGATTAATTAGAAAAGCAATTAAAGAGTTAAAATAATTAATGAAGGATTATAAAGTATTGATAAAGGATTTTTAATTAATTAATGATTAAAGGTGGTTAATTAAGTGATTAATCAATAATTAATTCAAGAATAATGTGATAAATCAATTAAGGAGATTAATTTGAGATTAATTAATGTAGTTAAAGGCTAATTAACTAATGAAAATGATTAAAGATAAATTACTTAGTTAAAAATAAATTAATTGATGGTTAGAGTTAATTAAGTAATTAGGGATAATTACTTATTATGATTAATTAAGGATAATTAATCAAAAGGAGATAAATTAAAGATTAATTGATAAATATGATTAATTAAGAATGATTTAAGTAATTAAGGTAAATGATTTAATTAATTTATATCAAATGATTTGAAATTAATCAGGATTGGATAACCAATTCATAAGTAACTAATTAAATTGGAAATAAATTGAATTAATTAGGATTAAACAATTAATTACTCCTACTTTCAATTGATTATTGAATGTTTGACCTTATTTATGAAAGATTGTATTGTATGAGATACCTTGAATTGATTGTCCTGACTGATCTGTGATATTTTGTATTGTGGATTGAGCTGTGTCTGATTCATTCATTTATTTATATTTGTATATTATCCGTGAATCTGTGAATGGACGATAAGCGTTATATTTTATATCGCTTATCAATTATAGTTCCGTGTTAATCTGTGATGATTGAATGATGTTGCACTATTATGTTAAACCCCTGGACCACACTTATACACACACAAATATGGATTTCACGAGGAAATCAATTAAGTCACAGATTTTTGAAAATAGTTTTGAATTTGAATTTTTAAAATTCAAATGGTTTGAAATGGAATCGGGTTAAATGTGAAAGGATTTTGAAATGAAATTTCAAAGATGAAATTTATTTTGAATAACTAGATTGAGTTTTAAAATTTAAATATTTTGATTTAAATTTGAATTCAATATTCAGAATTGAATTATATGATTTGGAAACTAGCGTTTAAAAAGGGTATTCAACGTATAAATGAGTTTATATGAGTTAAACTATTTTAAAGGTATTGATTTGGAAATTTGAATTTAAATTCAAAGGCTTTAACTCGTGCAAATATAATTGGATATTTCTGGGACGAAAACTATTTGTTTTCAAATAATAAAAGCTTTCAGATAAGAAGTGAACGTCCAATTGTGTTAAAAGGATTTTAAGTTAAAAATGAAAATGATTTTCCAAGTTATGAGAATGGTTTGAAAGCTATAAGTTAAATCTTTAATTTAAAGATATTAAACGAGTCAATTCAATTGAAATGGAGATTGATTTGAAATCCATAAATGGATCTTTAGGAATAGGGTGAACTTTGTGAATTAAATCTTTTGTTTAAAAGATTAAAGTGTGGAAATTTTTTAAACCATTGAAGGTTTTTGAAATAAATCTTTTGTTTAAAAGATTTGGAAATGGTAATTGGTTTAAACCATTTGAAAGAAAGTTTTGAATTATTAAGTTGTGACTTAATTGAAATCCCATATCCATATGTTTTAAATGTTGCGCTCACTATTCGGTTTAGCCGGGAGAGGACCTTTATGTCGTATAACCCATTCCTAATATGTGATTCGACGTTATGGATAGCATTGAAGACCGGTGGTGAAGATCGGGTATTTACGAAAATGATAGGATGACCTATCGATTGTCTCTGCATCGAGTAGCTACGATATAGAGATTTCCTAAGTGATGGGAAGTCCGATCGGGATTGTGAATACCCGGATTGCAAGGGATTCTTTGGAAGTGCCTTCGGTTCTGTTCGAACCCGGAACAGACTTGTATGGTTAAATGTCTGACACTACACTTTGAGATATAAAGCAGATTTCTTTCAAATACATTTCTGTTGGTGGCGGAGAATTCATTCTTTTAGCTTAACACCCTTCTCTGAGACGTACGGGCCCAAAGGTTATGTAGTTGAAGGTTATCAGCGATATACTCCCAATTTGGTAGTGTGGCATGTTGAGTGCCGCTGTGTGTTGATGATCATTGGTTGATCATTTGTGATCAGAGCATGGCTTTTGTATAAAGCGTAGCTTTGTGGACGAGACTGCATCAGGAACTCACACCCCGGAAATGGTCGAAACAGGAAAGATGCAGCAAGGTTATGAGGGTCCGCCCTTTAGGGTGTGTCATTCCCTTCCGGTAAAGGGTGATATTAGGTATGGAGCCCTGATATTTAACCTATGTGGTTTCTCCAATCTCATTTACTGTGTGGTTGTTGCTTAGAGGCGCCTCGGATAAAGGTCCCAAAGGACCGGGGAGTGGCATGCTCGAGTAGTAGTTACCTAGTTACAGAGGTAACCCGGCCTTGTGTTGGCAGAGATCCGGTTAGGTTCTCGGGACGTCCCGCCAGAGGCGATCCCATGTGGCAGTAGGAAGTTCCTTAGCCTTAACATTTGTTGGAAATCCATTCATCCAATACGAAACCCTGTACGGTTTTAGTTGTAGAACCTGCCATTCACTTATGGTGGTCACCACTGTTTGGATGATAGCTATAGTAGGCATAGTTCGAAATGTCTATGCTGGCTAAGATTAATATTCTACTTTCGAAATGTTTTTTCTGCACTTTGCACTTATAATAATAATATCAAAGAATTCACGTATCAAGCATGTTTGACTATCATAAGAAGAAATCTCCTCCAATTCTGCGTTTGCATTGTGTGTGTGGCGGGAGGTCTTATGGTAGTTTGATTTTCTAAAAGCATTGCGAATTTATTTTAAAATTCTCCTGCTGTTAGTGTTTAAAGATAAACTGTTTTTGTTACTCACACCAGTCCCATGACTGATCCGGAGTTTATTGTTCCTTTCCTAAACTCTGGGTGCTCACTATTTTCCACACGGGCAGTCTAGAGTTGGGTTTTTCAGATAGTTAGGTTCAGTGGATTATCTGGAGCTAGTTCAGTCTTTGGAGGTGACTGACCTTGCTTAGCTTGGTGCATCGTTATTGGGAGTTCGAGCTATTTCTGGATTGGTTCTTGGAGATGGAGTTGCAGTTTCGGAGTTCTTTCTTGAAAACTATCTTGAGTTATTTGTTTCGCTGCTAGTGTTATCTATTTTCTTTCCGCTACTATTTTATTGTATCATATCTCTGGTGTGTATCGATATCTATTGGATCATTTGTTGTATCAGATGTTGTATATTGATATTCTATTTCTTCCGCTGTGTTATTTACTTAATTGTGTTATAATCTCCGGCGACTTGGATTTGAACTGTCGAATCTACGACATTCGAGTACGATGTAAAGTATGGATGTCGATTTTCGAACGGGCAAAATCCGCTTCGTTACAATTTGGTATCACAGCTAAGGTTAAACTTTAGCTCAGGAGTATAACACATTAATTAACTCATTAGAGATAGGGTGAAGTATCCCTAGAATGAGTATATCCCTAAGATATCCGTTCGTATGCCTCAGTAAATTCTCTTTCTATCCACTGATAGTGAGTATGAGTGCAAGAAGAGAACGAGATAGGGGACAGGGAAGTACCACTATAATTGGTCAATGCTCTGCAACAGCGGAAACAATCTTTCTCTATCAATTTCTTTTAATTCGTCTTTCCAAATTCTTTTGATTTCTTCATGACAGCTTCAGAAGAAATTTCAGTGTGATGATGGCCCTACGAATCGTTGTAGGAAATCTTTACTTCGTATCTTCATCAGTTTCTTATCAGATTTGATTTAACTTTAATGAATATGAATTGGAAATTGGAAATTGGAAATTAAATTTAAATAAATTGGGAGTTTTAAATTGAGTTAACTTGATTAATAGAATATGAAGCTAAATTTGAATTGAATCGATAAAACTATTTCGTTTAAACCCAAATTTGAAATTCTATTGTAGTTTCTTGGGTTGATCGAAGTCCGAAGAGGGACAAATTGATATATATTTTGAGGTATTCCGACTTGAATTTGGAATCCATATCTTGTGTCTGAAAAATGGTAGAAGATTGAATCTATCTCTTTTGTTCAACATCTCTTTTCAATTCTTCGATGATTCCTGGTAAATACAGGAAGAAAATTTGATATGTTTGTACGGGACATAAACTCCAATAGGCCAAAATTGTTTGTTTGGATGTATTGGTTGTTTTGTTTGCTTTGGTTGCTATGGTTGATAGACATACTTTGGTTTTTAAACTAGAAATTTTGAAATTATACCCAAGAGTAGACAGATATGTGAATACAATTTGAGTTCGGATATATTCTACGAACGGTTGGTTATCCTTCGAACTAACCTGTGCCTTTGCATATTTCATAGAATTTATGACCCGAGTATCCTGTGTAGTATTGTATGAGTTCGTTCTCATATTGTTGATATTCTGATTTGGTAAGCCAAATGCAGAATTTATCTATCTTTGTTGTCGTGCCTGTATATTTCGGGGACAAAATTCATTTTAAGGAGGGAAGTCTGTAACAATCTCGAATTTTATTAAGTTTAAATTGATATTTAAATAAGAATTTTGAATAAAAAAACATTGTGAAATAATTGGTAATTAATATAAAATGTTAATTAAATTTTGGATTTCTGGAAAAAAATATATTTAAATTACATATGAATTGGGATTTACAAAATAATAAAAATAAATACATAAGTAAATTTAGTATGTGATAATTTAGGTTAAAATCATGAAAGAGAAATAGAAATAAGCATATACTAAATTCATAAGTTAAGATTTTATAACATAAAACTACTTTATATCTGTATTCATGAAGTACATAAACAAACTAAGTAAAGGAAGTATGTAGGCTGTAAACAATCAAGTATGAACACAAATAAAATAAAAGAGATAAGTATGGAGCATGTAAAGAAAGTGCTTGCAAATGAAAACCTAAAGTACAAACCAAACATATCATTTCAGCCGAGCTAAAAGATGTAGGCAAGCACAAAGCAAGAATCAAGTAACTATATATGATATTGCCTATAGGATAGTATGCAAACAAGACAAAAATATGTACATAACAAATTTTAACTCACGCATGAAGTATAAAACAAAACCAAATAGAATAGGCATGAAGATAAATTGGATAAGTGTGAAGCTTGCAAAAGAACACAATGATTCAAGCATGAACAAATAGAAACATATCTTTAGCCACCAAATCAATATCATCTCAGTTGAAATAAGAGTCATCTTAGCCGAAACAAGCTTTTGAAAAACAAGAAATAAGACAAAGAAAAGAGAAATTAAAAAATGATGATAAGTATAAGCTTCCAATACAAGCCAAAGCTAATAAATGTTAGCATATGCTAATATCCTATCAGCCACCATTGGAAAACAAAAATCTGTGGAAACAAAAAAAAAATTTGACAAAACAATTTTAGTACAAAATATGTCACCCTATTGTACAAAATATATTATAACCTGTAGACTTAAAAGATGTATTCACCTGTAAGCTTTTATCTTATATATATTAATCAACTTCATCTCAGTTCGATCATTTAAACTGACTACATCTGAAATACATACCATTTACAACTTAAACAAAATTCAGTCAAACAACAAAACAAGAAAAAAATAGTGAGAAGCTTATAAAGGAAGGCATCAACCTTGATATCATGTACAGCCGAAATAAAATGAAAAAATTATAAGTATATGGTACAATACAATTAATACTAGCATATCAAAAGCAAGATTACAGCCAACAAAATCTCTGACTAAATACGAACTAAAACACTTGAACAGCAAAGCAATTAATGCAATATCTTTAGCCACCGAGACAAGAATCATCTTAGCCTCCATTTGAAATTATATCTGATCCTATTGTACAAAACTATAATCACATGTACAAAATATTTATCACCCTGTAGTCTGTTAATTCAATTTATATACATCACAGTTCTTCATTTTTTCGTGCATCTAAGCTAAAAAAAATCTGAGTAAACCATATCTTTAAAAGTTAAACAACAAAAAAACTTTAAAAAAATTCAACAACTCAATGTAAACAACAATCTACTTCAAGATTCAAACCAGAGGGGTTCCAGCTAAAAAATTTCAAACCTGTTCAACATATTGGAAGAGCTCTGTTTCATTTCTTCTCAAATTACAGTGAGTAACATCACCTTTCTAAAAACTTAAATATCTGAATTGGTTGCTTACATATTTCTGAAAATGGGTAGGTGTTAATATAGAACAAATTTCCTATGTATGTATGTCAATGTTTAAATATATGCATGCCTGTATAAATTGAGTTACTTTTGTTTTTGTTTCTCCCAGCTCAGATTTGCAAACAAGTCCCCAGCTCTTGATCTAATTATTGATATAACTTGGGCTTTAATGAAATTGTTTGTTTTGTTAGAAAGTATGTTTTAAAAACTTAATTAAGTCAAAAATAAACTTGAATAGGTTCTGGAAATCAGGTTTTACAGGCAACAAGAATAAAGTTGATAAAAATCAATTGTTATAAAATATTAATTCAAGTTGATAACTTGAATCTTTAATACAAAACAAGATTTTTAGAGCAGAAATGGGAATTTTTAGTTTCATATTGGAAGAGCGGTTTGCAATTGAACAAAGTTTGCATTTTTCCCATTTTTGAATCAATGAATCAATTATAAATGTTGAAAATTGTGTGGAAGCTAGTGTGAACCTTGTTGATCTTAGGAAAATTATCAAATAATATTTCAATTGTGTATATCGTTATATCGAAGCAACTTTAGGGTTTGAACTCGCTTTTTGGTCGCTGAGATTGGTGAAGCTGCCGCGACCTCTATAGGAGATCGAGCGGTATGAAACTCGGGGAAAGGAAGCGTAAATGGCCAGGGAACGCGTGCTCGAAGTTGCGTGACTTCAGATGGTCGAAGCGCCAAGATTGGGACGATGACAGGTTGGGAGGAAATGGTTCGAGCGTTTCCAGGTTTCGAGTTTTATCTCGATTTCGATTTCGAGCTGTGAAATGAAGATTTTAATGCTTGCGTTGGGTTGTCAGGGTGGATGCTGACTTGTCAGAGGCCGGAGGGAAGTTCGCCGGCGATCGGCGGTGCTGTGCACATGCACGAGCACGTTGTTTTGAATTTGGGCGTTTTGTTTTGAGTTGGAGCTGATGTTTTCGTGTGTGTCTCGGGGAAGACTCGAAACATTTGAGTGACAATCCCGGGGAAACTTCATGTTAACTTCGATGTAAAACCGAGTAGGCTCGAGTAGTTTTAGTTTCAGGTTTTTGAACCTGACGGCATTCTGTTTTGTTTTGAAATTTAAAACTAAATTTTAAATTTAATAAACCAAGGTTTAAATTGAGTGTTGAAACAAAGTGCAAGCACAAATCCAAGTTCAGTTTTGAAAATGAAATAAAGTTTTTTAAATTTAAATGTTAAAGTATGTTTTTAGAAGATGTGAAAAAAAAAAGAATTTGGTTTTAACTCTTGAGATTTCTTTATTACAAAAATATTTTAACATGAGAAATTAAAAGTCAGAAATTATTTGGATTTTAAACTTATTAAAGATAAATTGGTATTTTTTTTAAAACTTGAAATCAAATTTGAAATCTGAAAGAAAATTTGGAAACAATGTTTCCAAACACATTGTAAATAATAATTTAATCATAAGTATGAATGGGCTATACTAATAATAAAGATTTAATGATTAATAATTAAGTAAATTAAAATGAATAAATTATTCATTTAATTTGTTTTTGATTTAGATTTATTAGATAAGCAATTAAAGAGTTAAAATAATTAATGAAGGATATAAGTATTGATAAAGGATTTTTAATTAATTAATGATTAAAGGTGGTTAATTAAGTGATTAAGCAATTATTAATTCAAGAATAATGTGATAAATCAGTTAAGGTAATTAATTTGAGATTAATTAATGTAGTTAAAGGCTAATTAACTAACGAAAATGATTAAAGATAAATTACTTAGTTAAAAAGAAATTAATTAATGGTTAGATTTAATTAAGTAATTAGGGATAATTACTTATTATGATTAATTAAGGATAATTAATCAAAAGGAGATAAATTAAAGATTAATTGATAAATATGATTAATTAAGAATGATTTAAGTAATTAAGGTAAATGATTTAATTAATTTATATCAAATGATTTGAAATTAATCAGGATTGGATAACCAATTCATAAGTAATTAATTAAATTGGAAATAAATTGAATTAATTAGGATTAGACAATTAATTACTCCTACTTTCAATTGATTATTGAATGTTTGACCTTACTTATGAATGATTGTATTGTATGAGATACCTTGAATTGATTGTCCTGACTGATCTATGATATTTTGTACTATGGATTGAGCTGTGTATGATTCATTTATTTATTTATATTTGTATATTGTCTGTGAATCTGTGAATGGACGATAAGCGTTATATTTTATATCGCTTATCAATTATAGTTCCGTGTTTATCTGTGATGATTGAATGATGTTGCACTATTGTGTTAAACCCCTGGACCACACTTATACACACACAAATATGGATTTCACGAGGAAATCAATTAAGTCACAGATTTTTCAAAATAGTTTTGAATTTGAATTTTTAAAATTCAAATGGTTTGAAATGGAATCGGGTTAAATATGAAAAGATTTTGAAATGAAATTTCAAAGATGAAATTTATTTTGAATAATTTGATTGAGTTTTAAAATTTAAATATTTTGATTTAAATTTGAATTCAATATTCAAAATTGAATTCTATGATTTGGAAACTAGCGTTTAAAAAGGGTATTCAACTTATAAATGAGTTTATATGAGTTAAACTATTTTAAAGGTATTGATTTGGAAATTTGAATTTGAATTCAAAGGCTTTAACTCGTGCAAATATAATTGGATCTTTCTGGGACGAAAACTATTTTTTTTCAAATAATAAAAGCTTTCAGATAAGAAGTGAACGTCCAATTGGGTTAAAAGGATTTTAAGTTAAAAATGAAAATGATTTTCCAAGTTTTGGGAATGGTTTGAAAGCTATAAGTTAAATCTTTAATTTAAAGATATTAAACGAGTTAATCCAATTGAAATGGAGATTGATTTGAAATCCATAAATGGATCTTTAGGAATGGGGTGAACTTTGTGAATTAAATCTTTTGTTTAAAAGATTAAAGTGTGGAAATTATTTAAACCATTGAAGGTTTTTGAAATAAATCTTTTGTTTAAAAGATTTGGAAATGGTAATTGGTTTAAACCATTTGAAAGAAAGTTTTGAATTATTAAGTTGTGACTTAATTGAAATCCCATATCCATATGTTTTAAATGTTGCGTTCACTATTCGGTTTAGCCGAGAGAGGACCTTTATGTCGTATAACCCATTCCGAATATGTGATTCGACATTATGGATAGCATTGAAGACCGGTGGTGAAGACCGGGTATTTGCGAAAACAATAGGATGACCTATCGATTGTGTCTGCACCGAGTAGCTACGGTATAGAGATTTCATAAGTGATGGGAAGTCCGATCGGGATTGTGAATACCCGGATTGCAAGGGCTTCTTTGGAAGTGCCTTCGGTTCTGTTCGAACCCGGAACAGACTTGTATGGTTACATGTCTGACACTACACTTTGAGATATAAAGCAGATTTCTTTCAAATACATTTCTGTTGGTGGCGGAGAATTCATTCTTTTAGCTTAACACCCTTCTCTGAGACGTACGAGTCCAGAGGTTATGTAGTTGAAGGTTATCAACGATATACTCCCAATTTGGTAGTGTGGCATGTTGAGTGCTGCTGTGTGTTGATGATCATTGGTTGATCATTTGTGATCAGAGCATGGCTTTTGTATAAAGCGTAGCTATGTGGACGAGACTGCATCAGGACCTCACACCCCGGAAATGGTCGAAACAGGAAAGATGCGGCAAGGTTATGAGGGTCGCGCCCTTTAGGGTGTGTCATTCCCTTCTGGTAAAGGGTGATATTAGGTATGGAGCCCTGATATTTAACCTATGTGGTTGCTCCAATCTCATTTGCTGTGTGGTTGTTGCTTAGAGGCACCTCGGATAAAGGTCCCAAAGGACCGGGGAGTGGCATGCTCGAGTAGTCGTTACCTAGTTACAGAGGTAACCCGGCCTTATGTTAGCAGAGATCCGGTTAGGTTCTCGGGGCGTCCCGCTAGAGGCGATCCCATGTGGCAGTAGGAAGTTCCTTAGCCTGACCATTTGTTGGAAATCCATTCATCCAATACGAAACCCTGTACGGTTTTAGTTGTAGAACCTGCCATTCATTTATGGTGGTCACCACTGTTTGGATGGTAGCTATAGTAGGCATAGTTCGAAATGTCTATGCTGGCTAAGATTAATATTCTACTTTTGAAATGTTTTTTCTGCACTTTGCACTTATAATAATAATATCAAAGAATTCACGTATCAAGCATGTTTGACTATCATAGGAAGAAATCTCCTCCAATTCCGCGTTTGCATTGTGTGTGTGGCGGGAGATCTTATGGTAGTTTCATTTTCTAAAAGCATTGGGAATTTATT
This sequence comes from Allium cepa, assembly GCA_030765085.1. Lineage (NCBI taxonomy): Eukaryota > Viridiplantae > Streptophyta > Magnoliopsida > Asparagales > Amaryllidaceae > Allium > Allium cepa. The sequence continues at coordinate 365,333,818 of CM060942.1, forward strand.
TTACAATTCTCTTGCTGTTTTTGTTTAAAGATAAACTGTTTTTGTTACTCACACCAGTCCCATGACTGATCCGGAGTTTATTGTCCCTTTCCTAAACTCTGGGTGCACACTATTTTCCACACGGGCAGTCTAGAGTTGGGTTTTTCAGATAGTTAGGTTCAGTGGATTATCTGGAGCTAGTTCAGTCATTGGAGGTGACTGACCTTGCTTAGCTTGGTGCATCGTTATTGGGAGTTCGAGCTATTTCTGGATTGGTTCTTGGAGATGGAGTTGCAGTTTTGGAGTTCTTTCTTGAAAACTATCTTGAGTTATTTGTTTCGCTGCTAGTGTTATCTATTTCTTTCCGCTGCTATTTTATTGTATCATATCTCTGATGTGTATCGATATCTATTGGATCATCTGTTGTATCAGATGTTGTATATTGATATTCTATTTCTTCCGCTGTGTTATTTACTTAATTGTGTTATAAGCTCCAGCGACTCGGAGTTGAACGGTCGAATCTACGGCATTCAAGTACGATGTAAAGTATGGATGTCGATTTTCGAACGGGCAAAATCCGCTTCGTTACATCTTACCTGTTAGGTCGTTGGACCTACATCCTGTTAGGTCCTTGAACCTTTAGCTCGTAGGTAGCTAGGCCTTATCTCCTTAGGTCGCGTGACCAATCTTCTTTAAACCACTAGGTCGCTAGACCATGTTTCCAGTTAGGTCGCAAGTCCTTGTAAACCGTTAGGTCGCGTGACCTATATTCCGTAGGTCGTCGACCCACTTAAGTTGCTGTCCCTCATAGGTCGCGTTTCTTGCTTAGGTCGCTAGGTCTCATGCCTTTAGGTCGCATTTCTTTATTAGGTCGCGTGTCTCTGTTAGGTCGTTGACCTCCTTAACTCGCATGACCTAACCCGTAGGTCGTTGGACCTCAATTCTATCTAAGTCGCTGCTTCTTATAGGTCGCTCGGCCCCTTATTTTCTTTAGGTCTGTTAACCCCGTTCCAGCATACGAGCTAAAAGGCCTACGAGTTAGAGGCGTCAACGGGTTAAGACTTGAAACGACCTACGACTTAAGGTGCCTAACGACTTAGGAGACCTCACGACTTAAGGAAAGGACCGACTCAAAGAATCCCCGACTCAACTAGTAGCGACTCAATGATACAGGCCGACTCATTAAGCTGCCGACTCAAGAAACCTCACGACTCATTGAATCACCGACTCATCTGACCTGGCTCCGACTCATCAAAGACCGACTCATTTGGTCGCGACTCATCCATTCGAGGCCCTTAAGTATTCCATTGGGTTTACGACTCAGGAGATGAACGGTTCATAAAACCTTACGACTCAAGTTCATTAACGACTCAACGACCCAAGGAGAGATCCGAATCATAAAACCTTACGGCTCAAAAGACTTACGACTTAAGGAGTCTATGACCTAAGGCAGCTACGACTCAAAAGATAGGTTAATTCACGACACACGACTCAGAGACAAGCTCAGAATCATGCTGCAAGGGGATGACTCGTTGATGACTTAAGACTTAAGATGAGTCGTACATGATGACTCGTTGATGACTCAACCTGAAGCTGCTGTGTAGAAGACCAGGGTCGCCTCATCTTAGACGGCAACTTTTAACTCGCAGACGACTCACGACTCATGATGAGTCGGTCACGACTCATGACTTGAAAGTTCCAGCCTAAAAATTTGCCTATAAATACATGGCCACATTCAATGTGGAAGGGACCCTTTTTTTTGGCTAATTCTCGAAGCACCGTTACTCTGCCATTTTCTCAACTCAAGCAACACTCCAAGCACTCCAAACTCCAAGGACGCTATTACACACTTCAAAGAAGAATCACAATCATTCAAGATGAATTCGAAAGATTATTCTTCATGGGAGTTTGAACCATTTGTCTGAAGTTGATTGTAATTGAAGAAAGTGATATAAATTGTACTCATATCAGCAATAAAGAGAATCTAAGTGGACGTAGGCCTGATTTTGGGCCGAACCACTATAAAACTTGTGTTTTTACTACTTTTCTGCAATCTCCTTACTTATAATTCTTTCCCGATCTATCGGGTGGTGCTTTCACAAATACACTTCACACACCGGGGTGTTAGCGTTCAAATTTAAGCGTTAACATTTTTGGTGCTTTCATTGAGAGTTGAACTCAGGAAAAATTATCATCATTGCTTCACAGAGATTTGTAGAGAGAATTTCCTTGAAAACCAGAAGTCTGTCTGAGATTATGGCTCCTGGAAGGAAGAGTAGATATGTCAGATCTGGGAACGTTCAAGAGGGAACATCCGCTTCCCCTGTACCTAATCAACCCACTCCGTCTGCTGGGGTTACGAAAGCGGAATTGGATGCTGTAATATTAGGGCTGAACCAGCAGATAAACGCCCAGAATGCACAATTAGAGGCTCAGAGTGCCCAAAATGCTCTAATTCTGAATAAGTTGAATGATTTGCTCGGGGCAAACAATCAACCGGCTGGTAATGGAAGGAATTATGCTGGCAACATTCATGATGCTAATGAAGGAATGCTCCTGAAAGGGCTGCCAGTCCCTTTGAGCAAACGCTTCCTGAGGTTGGTGGATCTGGAACTCGACATGATGAGGAGTATCTTTCTGGAATGGTCCGGCAAATCATGAAAGAAAGTATGCAAAGGGTTGAAGATGAGAAAGAATGGGGTTTCGCCCCAAGTAAAACTCCATTTACTGAGAAAATCTTAAAGGCGGAATTTCCGAGGAAGTTTGTCCCTCCAACTATCCCAGCTTACAAAGGGACAAGTGATCCGAATGAATTCTTGTGTAAATATGATTGGCACATGACAGGTGCCAGAGCCTCTGACGAGATAAAGTGCCGATATTTCCCCGTGTACCTTGAGGGTGAGGCTCTATTGTGGTTCACCAAGTTGCCAGTCCGATCTATTGATCAGTTTTCAGACTTGACCCGAAAATTCAAGGAGCAGTTCAGGCTATATGCTTCAAAGGCCAAGGACATCATGTCGTTGTCGAGTATAGAACAGAATCCTGGTGAATCTATCAGATCTTTCTTGAACCGCTTAATATAGCGCTGGCTGAGGTGGACAATGCTGAACCGCGAATGATATTGACTTATCTGATGAGGGCTATTGATAAGTCGAGCGAATTTGGGAAATGGCTAAACATGAAGGAGCCAACCTCCCTCGAAAAGTTCTACAAAAAGGCAAATGAATTCATACGCCTGGAAAGCCGTCCTTTACCAGTAAAGCCAGTGTTGGAGAAAGTTGAAGACAACACTGTCGCTCCACGCAAGAATGAATCGGTGGGGCAAAAAAGGGAGAATAATAATGGGAAGAAACAGGGTAATCTGAAGAAGCCCCGATCCTTCAAGCCATCAGAGTATACTCCATTATCACATACGCCAGAGCACATCTACCTTGCCACTAAAGATTCTGTTGATTTTCCTAAACCTATCCCTTTGAGGACCGGGAAAAAGGCTATACAGAGTGGGAAGTTCTGCCGCTTCCATAATCAACCCGGTCATGAGACCGATGAATGCCGCCAGTTGAAAAATCTGATTGAAGAGTTGCTAAGAGAAAACAAGCTGCAGCAATTTGTGAAAAAGAATAGCAACAATCCTGCATCGTCAAGTCAGGGGCAACAGGCTCCTGTTCATCAGCCTAGGATAGGTGAGAAAGCTACGGGGCACGAATCTGGAAGGCCCGTTATTAATGTCATTTCAGGAGGACCTCACCCAGCTGGTAAAAGTTGGGGTGAGATGGAGAGATATTCCAGGGCTTTGAAATATGCTCCAGCCGAAGAAAACGTCTTTGTTCTAGAAGACACTACGCCCCTTAAACAACAGAAAACTTTCAGTGACGATATTATTTTCAGAGCCAGAGATTCTACAGGTATTGAAGCTCCTACTTTAGATCCCTTGGTCATCTCGGCTGGTATTGGACCAGCCATTGTCAGAAGAGTCCTCATTGACTGCGGAGCATCATGCAATATTCTCTTCAAGAAGACATTTGACCAGATGAAAATCCCTATGATCGATGTGCAAGCCTCATCACAGAAAATCGTGGGCTTCACAGGGGAGCCAAAGCAACCAGTAGGAACCATCAATTTATTTGTAGAACTTGGGGGAGGAGAAAGGAAAGTGGCCCGAAAGCAAACATTTGTGATAGTCGATGAGTTTTCTGCCTATAATGCTTTTCTCGGCCGTCCAACACTCGCAGCATTCAAAGCTATCCTAGCCCCGTGGTGCCTCACTATTAAATTCCCTACTGACAATGGAGTAGGAGTTATAAAAGGGGATCAAAATGCTGCGCGAGAATGTTATTGGACAGAGCTGCGAGAGTCAAGAAAAAGAGAAATGGGAAAGGATGCGGCAACTCCAGTCCGCATCAAGGAACCAGCTTTGTAGCAATTACAGAGCGGACCCTGCACTGGCGAGCACAGCGGGGCACGGAAAGAAATGGATCCCAGAAAAGCCAGTACAGGGGAGAATAGAGTAGTACCGGTGGAAACGACAATTCCGGTACCTGTTGACCCGAAGGACCCAAATAAGGTGTTGAATGTGGGTTCGCAGCTTAATGTGTCAATTCAGAATGTCTTGATATCTTTCCTGAAAGCAAATCTGGATGTCTTTGCTTGGACTCATGCCGATATGTGTGGGATATCCCCAGAAGTTGCAGTACACGCTCTGAATATTGACCCAAAGTTTACGCCAGTTAAACAGAAAAGAAGAACCCAAGGTCCAGAAAGGTCAGCAGCATTAAAAGAAGAAGTTGATCGACTCATGGAAAATAACTTCATCAAAGAATCTACGTATCCGAATTGGGTTTCAAATCCTGTGTTGGTCAAGAAAGCTAATGGAAAATGGAGAGTATGCATCGACTTTTCTGATCTAAACAAGGCTTGCCCTAAAGATTGCTTCCCATTACCCAGGATCGATCAACTGGTAGACGGAACTGCGGGACATGAATTGTTATCCTTCATGGATGCCTACTCCGGTTATAACCAAATCATGATGCATGAGCCGGATCAAGAGGATACAAGCTTTATCACAGATGTTGGACTTTATTGCTACAGAGTTATGCCCTTCGGATTGAAAAACGCAGGGGCAACCTACCAAAGACTTGTTAATGCTATGTTCAAACCGCAATTGGGCAAAACTATGGAAGTCTACGTCGACGACATGTTAGTGAAGTCCAGGAAAGCAGTGGATCACATTGAACACTTAGCAGAAATGTTCGCAGTCCTCCGGAAATACAGAATGAAACTTAACCCTCTGAAATGTACATTTGGGGTCGAATCCGGAAAGTTCTTAGGTTTTATCGTCAGTGCTAGGGGCATTGAGGCCAGTCCAGCTCAAATTACCGCCTTAAAAGAAGTTAAAGCTCCTAGAACGAAGAAGGAATTGCAAAGTCTCAACGGAAAGGTCGCCGCTTTGAGTCGGTTCATTTCCAAAGCTACTGATAAATGCATCCCATTCTTCGATGCCCTGAAAAAAGGAAAGAAGAACTTTGAATGGACTCCCGAATGCCAAGAAGCCTTTGAAGAGTTGATCCGTCATATGGAAACGCCTCCGATACTTTCTAGGCCAGGCAATGGTGAGGATCTTCTTATATACTTGGCAGTATCATCTCATGCTCTAAGTGCAGCGCTGATACGGGAAGACAAAAGGATTCAACATCCGGTTTACTATATCAGCAAAAGACTCACTGGGGCAGAGCTGAATTACTCCAAGTTGGAAAAACTTGCCTATTGCCTACTAGTTGCATCGAGGAAACTGAGGCAATATTTCCAAGCTCATCCTATCAAAGTACTCACTGATCAGCCTCTAAAGCAAGTCCTGTTTCGCCCTGAAACTTCGGGTCGTCTTCTAAAATGGAACATTGAACTTAGTCAATATGACATTACCTATCACCCCCGAAAAGCAATCAACGGACAAGCTTTAGCTGATTTCATTGCAGAATTCACAGAGAAAGATAATGGTGAGGAAAAAGCGATCAATGATTCTCCAATCCAGTGGAAGATGTATGTTGATGGCGCAAGAAATGACTACTGTTCAGGAGCCGGAGTGATACTTGAAACTCCTGAAGGTCGATCATTATGTTATGCACTAAGACTGGAATTTCCTTCAACAAACAATGAAGCAGAATATGAAGCTCTTATTGCAGGTCTGAAAATTGCTAAAGAGCTAAACATTCGAGCATTACAAATTTTCAGTGATTCTCAGCTTATTGTATGCCAAGTCAAGAAAGAATTTCAAGCAAAAGGTGGAAATTTGCCTTCCTACTTGTCAAAGGCTTGGGAACTCCTATGTGAACTCGGTCACTATTCAATAAGCCACATTCCTCGGGAAGAGAATATGAAGGCAGATTCCCTCGCAAAGTATTCAAGTTCTGGTGAAGCTCAACTATTGGGATTGGTCCCTGTAGAAGTCCTTTCAGCGCCAAGTATAGACGAGATGGATATAGACTGGATTATGAATGTATCTCAAGAACAAGAGTCATGGATGACTCCAATACTGGATTACCTACTCAGGGGTTCTCTGCCAGAAAATTCGATAGAAAGACGAAAGCTTCTAAGGAAGGCCTCTCGCTATGTAATTCAGGACGGTCGATTGTACAGACGGGGATTCTCAATGCCATTGCTTCGATGTGTATCCCGGGAAGAGTCCAAAACAATCCTAGCTGAAGTGCATGGAGGAGAATGCGGTGATCATTCAGGTGGTCAAACACTAGCAAAGAAAATTCTCCGATACGGATATTTTTGGCCAGAAATTAATCGGGATGCTGCGGATTACTCCCGAAAATGTGACAAGTGCCAAAGATATGCCAAAATTCCTAGACCACCTTCTACCGAACTCACACAGATGGTCAGTCCATGGCCATTTGCAATTTGGGGAATGGATCTCATTGGGCCGCTACCAACTGCTAAATCAGGGATTAAATATGCTATTGTTGCAGTTGATTATTTTACTAAGTGGGCTGAAGCTGAACCATTGGCTACTATCACTTCTAAGAAAATGATAAGCTTTGTGACCAAGAATATCATTTGCAGATACGGTGTGCCTCAGAAAATAATCACAGACAATGGTACTCAGTTTGAAAGCGAGGAATTCCAGGATTTTTGTAAACGATTCAAAATCCAGAAAAGCTTTTCGGCAGTAGCTCATCCGCAGGCAAACGGGCAAGTGGAAGCAGTGAACAAGATCATCAAATCAACCATCAAAAAGCAACTCGAAAAAGCAAAAGGTGGTTGGGTCGATAAACTACCACTTGCACTATGGGCATACAGAACTACTCACAAAACTGCAACTGGGCATACTCCTTTTTCGTTAGCATACGGATCAGAAGCAATGATCCCGGTTGAAACAGAGGTCCCTTCACACAGAAGAATCCATTTCAATCAAGCGGAAAATGAAAAGCTGCAACTTGAAGCGCTGGATTTCCTTGATGAAAAAAGAGATGAAGCTAACCTCAGAGTTGCAGCTCATCAGCAAAGGATAGCCAGACATTTCAATTCCAAAGTTCGTCAACGCAGCTTTGAAATAGGAGATCTAGTCCTGAAAAGAATTATGACCGCGACAGGTGTGTTTGGGCCAAATTGGGAAGGACCATATGTAGTAGGTCAGAAGCTTCTTGACGGCACATTCAAGCTCACCACTGTTGATGGAGAGCAAATTCCAAGGGCATGGAACAGCAACCACTTGCGTCCATACTTTACTTGAAAATTTTGTTGAAAAATTGTAAAAAGAATTATGGATGTATGATTCTTGTAATTGAAAGCAATTGTGAAACTGATGCAAGTAAATAATGAAAAAAAATATAAAGTGGATGTAGGCCCAATTTCATGGCCGAACCACTATAAATCTTGTGTTCCTTATTATCATTATATGCTTGCTTTGTTTTCGATATAAAAATACATAAGATGTATTGCTAAAATGTCAATTTAAATTTTTGCAGACCATGGAAATAAAACTTGCGCATAATAAGACTGAGCGATTCTCACCATCATTCAACAAACAAATTTCAAGTCACAAAGACCCCGAATTCAAATCCTAGATAGGAAATACTTCAATTGAACGGCTAATGATTTCGATAAAAACGAGCCCTTGCTGATAAATTGAGATCGTTTGAACAAACAAACATCCAATTAGGAAGCTAGTGCCCGTTCTCACGAACTTGCCTGGCAATGAAGTACACTTCCTTGGATTAAACAAGCCACTTGTGAGAGAAAGGGGAATGAAAACTTGAAAAAAAAAAAAAAAAAAAAAAAAAGAGGATCGCTGAAAAGGCATAAGCAAGTGAACAGAGGAACAACCAAAGCTACCATCAGCGGGGCAAGTCCTCTTCGGAGGCGCAACTCTTCGGAGGATAAAAGACCTCTAATGGGTCATACGCCACAAAAAAGAAAGTTCTCTACTCAACAAAAAAGATTGGAGGAGTCATGACCCTCCAACCATGAGAGAGTAACTTCCAGGCGATGAAAACCCTCTCTGAGGCACATTTCACCAGGAGTTGAAGTGTTATAACCGCTCTTCGGGATTTCACTTCACCAGAGTTGAAATGTAAACAAAATAAAAGCCCTCTTCGGAGGCCCATTTCACCAGGAGTTGAAGTGTTATAACCGCTCTTCGGGATTTCACTTCACCAGAGTTGAAATGTAAACAAAATAAAAGCCCTCTTCGGAGGCACATTTCGCCAGGAGTTAAAGTGTAGCAACGCTCTTCGGAATTTCACTTCACCAAAGTTGAAATGCAAAAACAAAGACCTTCTTGAAAGCACACGTTTCACCGAGATTGAAATAAAACTTCCAAGTGTTGAAACGTGAAAAGGCTTTCTTCAAAGGCACAACTCTTTGGGGGTACACGTTTCACCAAGATTGAAATAAAACTTCCAAGTGTTGGAACGTGAGAAATCCCTCCTCAGAGGTACAACCCCCTCCCGGGAACACAATTAAGAAGAAAGACCTCTTTGGAAACCCACGTTTCACCGAGATTGAAATAAAACTTCCAAGTGTTGAAACGTGAAAAGGATTTCTAAAGCATAACTCTTTGGAGGTACACGTTTCACCGAGATTGAAATAAAACTTCCAAGTGTTGAAACGTGAAAAATCCCTCCTCAGAGGTACAACTTTCTATATATATATATAAAAAAAAATCCTCATCAAAAGCGTACTTTAACTTTCAAAGGAAAAGCAATTTGCCTACTATGGAAAATGATCGTAAAAAAAAAAAAAAAAAAAAAAAAGAGGAAGTTAAAGTACCCTTCAGAGGTCCGCTTTACCACATAGAGGAATTCACTTGGTAAAATATGCACATAAGCAAAAGAAAAAAGTGATTTCTTCGTACGACAAAGCGTAAAAACTTATACGAAGGGAGTTGTACTCTATAAAAATTTTCTTTAAAGAATAAAATAATTATTCTTTAACAAATAAGAGTGCAAGTCCCCTCGAAGTATAAAATATTGTAGCAAGCTTAAGGTATGGGGGCAACATGGTATAGTAGCATAGCTGCATCAGTAAAGTAATACTCAAACAACATACCATAAGCCCGCTGCAATATCGTGTAAATAAACTTGTGCAAGAAATAAAATAAATAGTAAATGCATTTTCAAATTCAAACAGAAGTTTGTACAAACGAAGAATCATTTTATTCAATTATAATGCAGATACAGGTTTTCAAAATAAAAGCGGGGGCCGGTACCCGCACAACTCTCGGCCAGTTCATACAAAAGGCAAAAGGCTAAAATCTTCACTTCTTCTTCCCTCCTTTGGACCCTTTACTCGGTCGAATAACCAGCTTTTCAGGACGGCCAGTGGGTATAAGGGAAGTGGGAGAGGCAGGTGTAACCGGTCCAACTTCCGGCTCCTCTTCAGTGGCGGTGATTTTCTTCCCCCTCCTCTTTGATGTCCCACGCTTCTCTCTCCTCTGTGAGGAAGACTCACTCCCTGGAGTGACAAGTTTTGATAGAACAATGTCGTCAGAAGGAGTCCGTTCCGGGGAAATGTCACCTCCCTCAGGTCTCTCATCTTTCTGCTCTTGCGAAGCGATGGGATCATCCAAGCCGTGAAGAGCCTCTATTTGTTCCTCCTGTGATCCAGGTTGCGAGGCAGAAGGAGGCACCGCCGGAAGAGACGAAGGAAGGATGACCGGAGGAGTAGAAGTTTGAGCAGTGCTTGGTACTCTCTCTACAGAAGAAAAAAGGTTAAAGTCAGTAAAAAGAGGAGATGAGGGTTCACCAATGAAGTCAGTAAAGAGAGGAGATGAAGGCTCGTCAAGGTTGAGAAAATAGCCAAGGAGCTCGTGAAACTCATGTGAAATAAACGAGTAACCAGCTTGAGCAGAATTGACGGTAGCGAGATTAACAGTGAAGTTACCTGGAGAAGCTGGTTTCCTGATATCGACTTCATAAGCTTGCGCATCAGCGCTCTCTTCACCCTCGTCTCCACCTTGTGTGCTTGTAATATCAGCGGTAACTTTGCTGGGAGAAGCGAGATGGGAACTGGAACCAATAATGTCGACTTCAGACGAAGAAGGTGGCTGGACTAGAGTAGTTGAAGTGGTTTTCCCCAGCTGGTCCCCTTCCGTCACTTCGGTTCTTAGTTTGGCAAGTTGTTCCTTTCCCCTGGCGAGAGCAGCGCGAGCGTCTTCATCAAAATAATGCCTTTCCAGGGCTGGCTCGTCATAACCAGCACCTTCAGCACCAAGCATATCGAGGGCGGCCTCCCACACTTCAGCTAAAGTGATCTCATACTTGGGACCAAGAAAGGCGAGGCTTCCACGCCCCAAGACGCTATGCAAATAGAAGTCGAATAATGTTGAGCCGAAGCTGTTTTTGGTCGCCTCATGAGATTCTTCGGCTGCGATTTTGCCGGCGACAGCCTCATCGCGCTCCCTTTCAGTTCTGGCAAGCTGAAGCTTGAGCATTTGTATCTCCGCCTCCTGGGAGTTGTTTTTCTTTCGAAGCTCGGCAATATCAGAGACATAGCCGTCACTGATTCTTTTTTGTACTTCAAGCCTGTCCTCAGCGTCTCTCTGACTGGCATGAGCATCTCTAACTTGTCTGAGAAGCACTTCTTCTTTTTGAGAGTATGAAGTAGAGGAAGCAGCAAGCTCATCTTTCAACTTCTCAACCTTTGCTTCGAGCTCCTCGTTATAGGAAGTAATACTTCTCATCTCGGTATCATGCTGCTCAAGGACCTTTTGCCACTCAGCCTTATCGTTTTCCATGGTGAGCATAGCCTCTAAGTTGGCGCGGTTAACTCGTTGAAGCTCATCAACAAGCTTCTGCCAGTTTGACATCCTCTCGATATCAAGTTTAACGGCATCAAGATTTCGTAGCATAGCAGGCTTGTCAATAGGGACTAGGTCGAGATCGAACCTCACACCCTTTAAACACCACTGCGGAAAACGACTTTGTAAAGTGGCTGGGCCCGGTCCCACTTGAAATTTAGGCCTACTTATTATTGTCTGGATGTCCTCCTTCCCAAGAGCAGGAGAGTCAGAAGTAATGTCAAGAGGGGCAGGGGCAGTAGGCTTTTCGGGAATAGCGGAAGCATGTCTCTCACCATGTCGAGCTCGTTTGCCTGAATCTTCAGCTACATGACCTTTTCCTCGGTCGTCGTGAGATTTCCTTTTGTGCGAGTCATCACTCCTCTGCAGAGAATCATGGTGCTCTTCCCTATCCCTTCTGTCATAACGCTCTTCTGCATCCCTCCTTTCACGAGCCTTTCGAGCAGCCCTCTCTTCGTCAGACTCTCTATAGGAGGGAAAGTAACGCCGATAATCATATTGACCACGCCCCCCGTAGCGTTGGAAATCCTGATAATATGATCCGCCGCGTGTCATTAAAGAATCTGAAATAAGAAAAGAGGAGCTTCAGAAATCTTTAAAGTATAAGAAGATAAGTGCATAAATGTGCTGGAAAATCCTAAGTGTCGTGTGATGTGCAAGCTACACGCATTAAGCTACAAACCACTCTTTGGTGCAGAGGTGATGAAAGCTTGGGTATGAGGAGTTGGTGTTTGTGTAGGTGTTTGTCGAAGAAGAGACGTCGCCTCAATTACAGGAGAGATAGTTTTAGATACGTCATCTCTAAAAAGCTCCTGCGAAGTCACTATTATGTCGCTCAACCCCTCGTAAACATCGTCACCATCACGCTTGGTGGGACTTGTTTTCTCAATTCCTACATCAGCTAACCCCCCGAGAGGCCGTGTAGGTTCTTCTTCTTCCTCGATCGGGGTAAGCACCGTCTTACTGGATGACCCCATAATGTCGGTAGAAGTGGAACACTTCACCGTAGAAGCTTCAATATTAGACTCTTTTGATGCGAGTTGTTCGACAGTAACCGGGGCGTCAAGAGTTTTCGTCGGAGAATCGGGAACTTCTGTTGGAACTTCATGAGCATGCGTAGAACGAGAAGCGTGTAGAAGCCCGTATTGGTGTAAAAATTCGTCCTTCAGCAGAAATTTTATGCTCCTTTCTTCCGCAGCCACGGCACTCAACCTCTCGAAAACTTGTTTATGAATCGGATCTCTAGAAGGGAGAGGAAGTGCTAAAAACAGGAAAAGAATGAAATTAGCAGCTGAGAGTTCAGATCTCGAGAAAGTTTCAAAACGGAAAAAGTAGAGACAGGAAATCTTACTTCCCACTCTCCAGATGGCATAAAACCCTGGAGGGCAGCGAACGAAGAAAAACTGATTCAAAAATCCGTGAGCGCTTTCGGAGAGATCAGTAATAAGTTTGCGATTTCGAGCGCTTCTTACAACCACGATGGAGGGATGGTCTTTAGTTTTCGTGAATGAGCAAAAATAGCAGATCTCCTCGAAGCTTGGTAACCGATCCAAAACTCTCCTGGATAGAACACATAACCCCATCAGAATGGCGTAGCCATTGGGGTGTAATTGGAATGGAGAGATAGACAACCGAAGCAGGAACTGTTGGAGAAAGTCGTTAAAAGGAGGAATCGCCCCACTTAAGCACATTTGGCGATTGACTGCAACAAAGCCGTAGGGAGGATTGTCAGCAATGTCATCTGGCCCCGGAAATAGGATGTCGGCATCATCAATGCCAAACTGGACGCGCAGTTGGTTAAATGCCCGCTGATTCAAAGTTGTGGATGTTCTCTCCGGAGGGTTGTCTATAGGGATGGCTACTGGAAAGACATCTTCAGCCTGGTCCATCGGCTCTTCTTGATGAGAGGTCATTCTACACAAGCAACTGGATGTTCAAATGCGAAGGTACACGTTTCCTAAAAGTGTGAAATGTTGTGCAGAACTAATGAAAATAAACAAGTAAATATAACTGAAGTTAAGCTAGTTGGCAGTTGGTTGACTACCAAATTTCAGGACTTATTAACTTAAAAGTTCAGGTGTGGTGTTAGTGCAAACCGGTCAATTTCAGTTGACTGTTTCAATATTGCTTTAGCATTCTACTTGGATTTGTTAATTTAGAGCACTTCTTTCACACAATTTGTTTAAATTGATTATCTGCTATAAGCTAATCTGTCATTTGATGTGGGCAGTCAATGGCAGTATATTCGTCCCAATTTTCTGTAAATATTGTGTTGGACAGATTGTTAGCCTGCAAGTCAAGGTAACCCGTCAATGAACGCAATAGGGTTCAACGGTTCAAAGACCATGTAATGGTTCAAAGTTCGAACAAAATCCATACAAGTCCTAACTCATCAACGACTCAAGAATCTTTCCTACGAGTTAAGAGCTTTGAGTCATAAGTCATAAAAACAGTGGGAAAATCTCCAAGTCCTATCTCGGGCACGACTTACGGCTTTAGTCATGGTGTACGTTAGGTCGGTTCATGGTTAAGTCGCAAGAAGCAGCTCAGAATGGAAAATAGCCAAGTGCTGAGTCGTTCACGACTCAAGGCTTAAGTCGTGCATGGATTAAAGAATAGGTCGTGCAACAAATTCAAAGGACTGGGTCGCTCGTACAACCGAAGCTGTAAGTCGTCAGACAACCAATACAACCTAAAATCTAAGCCGTGTGCAATTGAGATTGCGGAAAATCCTTAAGTCGGAAGATCCAAAAGACGATAAAGTCGTGAAGTAGGTCTGGAATGCAAACTCCTCAACTAAGCCTATTACTCATTTATCCCACCAGTTTATCAAACGCCGATCCAAAACTGTTATGAAGCTGCCACAAATCAAGGGCGATGCTATAATCTAGAGGATCACAACAACAACGTAGCCAACAATGATCAGAATCGTTCACAACTCAAATCAAAGCCCAAGTGAGACATGCGGCGATGATTTGGGAACAGGAAGCGAAAATTTGTGCCTTAGCAATGGACGTTGTTGGATTGAAGTTCGAAATCACTTACGCAATGTAGTGGAAAGGATGGATTGATGATCAGCTAACTTGGATTCGCCTTCGAAAGGTTGAAAGGTCTCTAATGGCAGATGCGGCTCTGGGATAAGTAATAAGAAATGAGAAAGAGGAGAAGCGACTCAAGCATTTTTATACCTGGAAATGTTGGGACTCGACTCGGCACGGGTCATGATGAGTCGAAGCACACGACTTACGACTTAAGCGTGTGCTTCGAGGGGCAAATGTTAACCCCGTTCCAGCATACGAGCTAAAAGGCCTACGAGTTAGAGGCGTCAACGGGTTAAGACTTGAAACGACCTACGACTTAAGGTGCCTAACGACTTAGGAGACCTCACGACTTAAGGAAAGGACCGACTCAAAGAATCCCCGACTCAACTAGTAGCGACTCAATGATACAGGCCGACTCATTAAGCTGCCGACTCAAGAAACCTCACGACTCATTGAATCACCGACTCATCTGACCTGGCTCCGACTCATCAAAGACCGACTCATTTGGTCGCGACTCATCCATTCGAGGCCCTTAAGTATTCCATTGGGTTTACGACTCAGGAGATGAACGGTTCATAAAACCTTACGACTCAAGTTCATTAACGACTCAACGACCCAAGGAGAGATCCGAATCATAAAACCTTACGGCTCAAAAGACTTACGACTTAAGGAGTCTATGACCTAAGGCAGCTACGACTCAAAAGATAGGTTAATTCACGACACACGACTCAGAGACAAGCTCAGAATCATGCTGCAAGGGGATGACTCGTTGATGACTTAAGACTTAAGATGAGTCGTACATGATGACTCGTTGATGACTCAACCTGAAGCTGCTGTGTAGAAGACCAGGGTCGCCTCATCTTAGACGGCAACTTTTAACTCGCAGACGACTCACGACTCATGATGAGTCGGTCACGACTCATGACTTGAAAGTTCCAGCCTAAAAATTTGCCTATAAATACATGGCCACATTCAATGTGGAAGGGACCCTTTTTTTTGGCTAATTCTCGAAGCACCGTTACTCTGCCATTTTCTCAACTCAAGCAACACTCCAAGCACTCCAAACTCCAAGGACGCTATTACACACTTCAAAGAAGAATCACAATCATTCAAGATGAATTCGAAAGATTATTCTTCATGGGAGTTTGAACCATTTGTCTGAAGTTGATTGTAATTGAAGAAAGTGATATAAATTGTACTCATATCAGCAATAAAGAGAATCTAAGTGGACGTAGGCCTGATTTTGGGCCGAACCACTATAAAACTTGTGTTTTTACTACTTTTCTGCAATCTCCTTACTTATAATTCTTTCCCGATCTATCGGGTGGTGCTTTCACAAATACACTTCACACACCGGGGTGTTAGCGTTCAAATTTAAGCGTTAACAAGGTCGTTTGAGTGTTAGGTCGCGAACCCATTTTAGGTCGCATGACCTTTACCCTTTAGGTCGCTAGACCACTAGGTCGTGCCCCTTTAATCACTAGGTCGTACCGTTTTTGGACGAGGCGCTGCCCCGCACCCCGCCGGGGGCGCTGCCCCATGGACCCCCGCGACCTGACCGGGCAGGTCGAACCCCGTAGCAGGGGCGTTGCCCCCGCACCCCCACCTTGGGGGGTTGCCACCCCCCTGGACCCCTCCTCCGTAGGGGATCTTATCTGAAAAATATTCAACAGAACTTGCTTTGTTGAGATGCTGAGTTGACCATTCTTCGAGACAAACTATCTTGGGCTTCTCGGTCGATTTTATGGATTTTTGCATATCTATTTCGATGGATTCTTTATCGGTTTCTTTGGATTTTATTCACGTCTTCGAATGTGAATTTTTGTGATTGATTGTTTCTACAATCACTTCTATGATTTGTCACTTCAAAATATAAAGGTTTTCAATACTAATAGTAAATATCAAAACTCTTTCATCAAAACAATTTTAACTCTATTCTACTACAAAGCTTTTTCCTTAAACCGTTTTACAATCTATTAGTATATACAAACCTTTACCTCACTCGTATGAGAAATCTAATTAAACGACTTAGTAAAACAAGTGGTATGAAACGCTTGCGTTTACTTCGTTGTTAATTCTTGGACTTGTGCGATAGAATCTTTTGTGACAATTTTCTAGTGAAGATCTACAGTTTGTTCATAAATATTTGAGTTAAGCATGTGGTTATGGGACACGAAGCTAAACTTTTATATTTACTAACTTAGTGTAATTGACACTTCTTGATGATCATGATGATCAATTATGTGTTTTAGACTAGCAACTATGCGATGTCTCTTTGTCTGCGAGGGAGACTAGACCCTGCTCTTGTGATGTTTCGCCATCGCATTTGTGTGATGTTTCACCATCACATATGTGGGGTAGCGCCCCACGGTCTTCGGGCCATTCGTGTGTCAAAATTAATGGCTTTGCAACCATGAGATAGCATCTCGCTTTTTGTTACACATGTAGGTGAGTTTTCATACTCCCATTTTGTGAGTTTTCATGCTCCTATATTGTGATTTCTGGATTTCTTGTGTAGTCTTCTGGAATTTGTGCTTCACCTATTTTCATGACTTTCATTGTTATGATTTTCCAGTTTTTATGTTTAGGTGAATTTGGATCTTTTAGAAGATTCTTTTGATATTGTTTGATCTCTTGATGATCTTCATTTACATGCTTATCATAGTATGTCTTTATGGTTACTATATGTTCTTGCCATATCTATTGTTTATATCATGTTATCTGATATTCATAGCTAGACTGATCCATTTATTATTTTCTT
Source organism: Allium cepa (assembly GCA_030765085.1). NCBI lineage: Eukaryota > Viridiplantae > Streptophyta > Magnoliopsida > Asparagales > Amaryllidaceae > Allium > Allium cepa. The sequence goes on from CM060942.1 coordinate 365,350,901, forward strand.
ATAAATAATACTCGGGTCAGACCGAGATGTTACACGTGCTTCTACTTGACTTCTCCCCCAGGGATTTACTACTCTGACTTTTGGCTGACCATTTAGATTAGCGGTTTTTGCCGTTTACACTTGAGATATAGACTCATAGTTGTATTCTTTTGTATAGCATGTGTTGCTATTCTTTTGTATTATTGTGGATCTTTTTGACCACTACTCTGATGTACACTTTCATGTGTTAGTAATATATTCATATCTTCTTCCGCCTTTTGTGATATGGATGTCTGTGACTGATTTGTGTTATGCTTATTTGTATGTTTGTTTCCGAAGATTATTTATAGCCACCATGTGATAAGAAATCACATGGATGGTCTCTCATCAACAGCCTTATTCTCCGTGCTAGTTCACAGCACTACACCGTAGTGTTCTTGGCTAGCGTGGGTATAGAGGTGGGGCGTCACACTTATATTGAGAAAAATGTAAGCATTAAAATTTGTTTATTTTTTTTATGCGTACTAATTTTTATTTTGATAATATTTCTTACAACATGGATATCTTTTGCATATAAACTTTGATTAATGTACGATTTCTTCTGTTGGATTCATATAAATTCCGGACAACATGAAATCGATTTAGTTGAATTTGGAGACCATTGAGTTTTTGGGATTATGTTTGGATTTTTATGGGCCAAAATGAAAAATGAGTGTTTTAACCCACTCACAACTACTAAATTATCTTATGTTAAATTGAATTTACAATATGATTTGGAATTGATTGGTTGATGTTTGATATATTTAAATTGTCATTCAAGTTAAATTTAACTTTTATTGCACTTAATCATCATTTAATTCAACATTGAATTTAATTGTGAATTTAGTACCTGTAAATGATAATCAGTTATCTATTGATATTTATTGGTTGATTTGGGTGATGATTGTGATGCATGTTTAATTATTGATATTGGATGATTTGACACTGTAAGTTCCCTTAGTTATTGTTAGAAAATCCGTATGGGCTGAAATGATACAATCCCAAACAATCATATATAATAGGAGAAAATCGTTATGGGTTGAAATTTTAAACCCAAGCGATTTTCATTAATCTGGAATTTGGGATTGCGGGTTGAAATAATATATACCCGTTGTAACAGCCCGATATTTTCAACCATTCGCATCCGCACATGTCGGACTTGAATTGTTCAAAATACCGCGTTGTAAATAAAATTTGACAAATCTCAAAATATAGAGTAAAAAAATAATCACAGAATCATAGACACAGAAATCAGAATACTCACAGCGGAATTTAAAATTAACTTAGTGGTTCATGCAGCCACTATTAGAAGTCCCAAAACAATATAATTTACATAGTCTTTAAACCCAAATATAGATTGAAACAAGAATAGTAATTCTTAATATTCCATAGTCTTGATTACATAAATTAAGATAAGGAACTGAAAGGAAAATTTGCCAACAGCTTGAAAAGTGATCTATAGAAGTCCTAGCTTCGGAATGATGACTGAACTACAACTCAGGCTGACCCGAGCGTGAAATAAAACATAAACACTCGAGTCAGGACAAACGTACTTATATAGTGTAAGCTAATTCAAGTGAACTGTATTAAAGTACAAGTAACTTAAAGGATGCTTGGGACCGCCCATCCTCTAAGAATCCGTTAAACTATTTACTATGTAGTAATACTTCGATATTATAATAGTGTATATTTGTAAAATAAAATTACTTTAAAATAGCGTTAAGGCTTTACATTTTCCACCTTAACGCATAAATAGTGTCAGTAGTCTATACAGTACCTGCATATCTCCTGATCGGGAGACTATGAGAAGATACTCCATACGTACGACACAAATCAAACTCGCACAAGGCTCGCTATGGTAGGTGACACGGCACAACTAGGCAATGCCAGGGCAGATATAACAATTACGCTTCTAGACCGTTGGTAACGCGTGGCACGCATCTACCGCCCACCTCGAACAACACTCCCATATCAAAGGTGCGCACCAAAACAATCACAAAAGTAATAGAATAGCATACGAAGAAGGGCGTCCGATCAGAGGTGCTACCTCATTAATCCGTCGATCGATCATGTTTTAGCCACCTTATGGCAACTCACGAGAGTCAGGTCCACGTATTTACCTCAAAGGAAATGTCACCACTATCCTACTTAATTCTGGAATCTCCACCGCGTATACGGTTGTCAAAGTGGTTTTCGGTATCGACAGAGAGTATGCCTATATCTGATCCCGGTCTCTTTAACAACCAATGTTATTATTACCCGTGGTTATAAACTTTTAAAAATAGTTTATACTTCAATCAAAATACTTTATTTTAACTATTTAAAGGTGAAGTTATTATTATTTCAAGCCAATATAAATTCCAAAGGTTTAGCCTTAGTTTAATTGCATCATCATTCAACACTTCGATAAATGCATAAATATCCTTTTAACAATTTAAGTAAATTAAACTTTAGGCTTCGGTATAATTTCAATAAAATTTAAACCTTTATTTAAACAAATTTACTTATAAACTTTCCACCTTTATATAGTCATTTAATTCATTCCATATTTGATGGTCTTTATAAAGTAAAATTTGAAAATATATATCCTACTTCTTTATACTTTCTTATCAGGTGTAAAATTTTCTATGTATTTCCTTAACAATTTAGTATAGTTACCGTTTCAAAAAAAATAAACTAAATTTCAATTAAAATCAAGTTATATTTTTAACTTCCATAATTCACAAATTTAACTATTAATTGATAGAAAACTTAACCTTTATAAATTCGCTTTATTTCATGTTATACCAAATTCTCATGTATATTTTTTTCTAAACTTAAATCCCATTTATTTTACAATCAAAATTTTCAAGATAAGTTTATATTTCAATTCTTAACATTTATTTATTTACATATTAAACTTGTAAAATATCACAATACTTACAATAATCATTTTAATCCACCTTTAAGCAAGTATTATTACACTTAAATTTTACAATAATCATTTTAATCCACCTTTAAGCAAGTATTATTACACTTAAATTTTAAAATATTTAATATTTCCAAAATATATATATATATATATATATATATATATATATATATATATATAACCACGGGTCTGTGTAATATTCTCTAACTTAGGTCAAGTGATACGGATAATATATCATTTCAATCCGTAATTTACAAAATAAATCATGGTTATATCATTTCGAACACGCAATCCCAAGTTAAATAATAAACTAAATAAATAAATGAATAAATAAATATCGTACAGGCCTATCATTTCAGCCTGTAACGATTTCTATTCTACAGGGAACTCGCAGTGTGATTAAATAGTAAAAAAATAAAAAAATTAAATAAATAAATAGTATAACAGCATAATTAAACAATATATAATAGAACTGATGATGTGTAGGTTTAATAACGGGATTTTTAACATCATCAATTTGTGTCACAGTCAAATAAATGAAATAATAATTATTCTACCATCACACTTGTTATCAATTTACAGATATATAAGTACGTTGTCAGGTGAGAATACTCACATTTACGAAGCTGAATATTTTGATTCGAAACTACGGTAACCACAACAGAACAGCGTACAAAAGGCACGATCAATGATTGAAAGATGAGCCAATCCGATTCAGATCTCGAACACGATAAACGAATAACTAATTATGTGAAATTCAAAACAATCAAAATTTTAAATAACAACTGGAATGAGATTAAAATAAAAGGATGATTGCCACAATTTCTCTACCACTCCACCCAAAACTTGACCCCATTCTCATAGCTCGGCCCAAATTTCTATTTGAATTATATGAATGCTAAAGAGTGAACAGTGGGAAATTTAATTATAAAGTCTATGATCAAAAAGTGGTGCACGCACACTTATTTTTTCCAACAACGCAAAAGGTGATGAAACTTATGTTTAAAATTTTTAACACGCAACTACTATTCTCGGCCATTTATGCACGTTATTTTTATTTTTCTTTCTTAAATTAAAACCAAATATTATAACGTGCTAGAAAAATAAAGAAATAATAAGCTAAACTTAGGTGGGCCATGCCTATATCCTATTCACATGCAACGTATTCACGTTGAAAATTTACGAAATCCAGCCTATATCCCACCTACATTTTTCACCGTGCTTATGCAAATTGATTTCCTTTTTTTAATTATTATTATATTTTTTATGCACGCGAGTTCACACAGTAAGATACTGTTAGGCATAAAGTTTTTTAAAGGTGGAGAATTGAAATGGAATTTCAAAGCTTCAGGTGGAGCAGCCGAGTGAAGTAAAAGAAAACAAAGAAAAAAAAAGAAGAAGAAAGGAAGAAGAAAGAAAGTAACTGCCATTACCTGAAGCTCCACACAAGCTAGGAGACGAAGTTCAAAAGATGAGGTAAAGAAAAAGTGTTCGTGACTGGTATTTATCAATGAGCTATGCGTTGAATTAGACAAGAAATAAAGTTTTGGGCAAGAAGAATATAAATATTTTAAAAAGAGCCATGAGTTGATTGAGCACAGATTTATTCCTTGTTATACACTGCCACTTGGTTCTATTCCTATTATAAGCAATAAGTATGAAATCTGTTGTGTGATGGAATTATGCCATGGGTTTCGTAATTAAGGAGAACATAAAACAGAAAGCAATCAATTTGCTTCAAAACGGAAATGGAAAATTGACCAAAAGAATAATTTGTGCGAACGTGCTTAATAATGAGAAGGAACTAGCGTTGATATCGGAGGAAACGACAATAATATTAGATTTGAACGTTGCTTTATGTAACGACCCAGAATTTTTAGAAATTAAAATTTGAATATTTAATTTATTTTAAATATTAATAAGTGAATTTATAAGTCAAATAAATTTTTATTTGAATTATTGAATTTAATTGAATAATTAAATCGATAATTTAATACGTTAAATTATGGAAATAATGGAAAATTGAGTTAAATATGATTGAAAATGATTTGTAAAATTTTATTTTATCATATGGAAGTTAGAATGATATTTTAGAACTTTTAAAATCGAATTAAAAGTTAATTTGTGAAAATTGAATATTTTAATATTAAAATCGACTAGTGAAAATAGTCAATTTTTGAACAGTCTCAGAATTGAACGAAACCAGTTCCATTGGATCCGTAATAGTTGGTTATTACCGTATTTCAAATTTCGTATCAATCGGAGTTATCGTTTGATCGTGGCAGCTCGAAACGCATCGATTTATTTTTAATTTTAATTTGGCGAGCTAAAATAGCCATTTTTCAAAAAGTCTCGGATTTCGACGAAACCAGTTTCATCGGATCCGTAATGTGATATTATTGTAAGGTTTCAAATTTCAAGTCGATTGGATTTACCGTTTGTCCGGTACAAATTAAAACGCCTAGAAAATCGCTTAAATCGGTTTAATTTAAATCGAGCGTTTTTAGCCATAACTCGCACAGATGTCCGAATTAGCTTCCGAAACCTGTTCCATTATGTCCGAAACGTGGGGTAAACCCTAGAAACGCTGGTTACGGCGCGTAAATCGGAGTTCGGAATTTTCGGATGAATAGTGTTCGATTTTTCTCTATAAATACACCCCACCCCTTCATTAAAAAAAATAAAAATAAAACTAAACCCTAATATTTGCTCAGCCGCCACCTCCTTTTCAACGGCCAGCAAGTTGTGTTGTTCTCCCCTTGAAATCTTCCAATCCATTCACTTTTAACAAAGGTCATCAACTACAAAAACGTCGAGCGCATCGAGTTCCACTAGATCAACGGTTGTGATTGAATATCGTTGTGTGGATGGTCGAGAATTTTGCCATGAAGGGGCCGCGTTCGAGTGCAGTTTTTGGGCAAGATTGGGCGTCGAGTTCAACAAGCCTTCGACCGAAGGTAGGGGGCGTGGAGGCGCATGTCACGGGGGTGATGGATCGTTGTCTAGGCGAGTTGTTTGGGTCGCGTTATTAGGGTTTTCAACGTGATCTATGGGTTGATGGGCACGGCTGTTTCGAACGATGGGGAAGATGAATATTGCGGCCCAGATCTGATGGCAAATGAAATCAAGGGCTCAGATTTATTCTAGGTTGAAAATTGAAAAGATTATTGTAAATTAATATATATTATATCGTACGAACTTTAAAAATTCATAACTTTTTCATACGAGGTCGAAACCGCGCGAAACCAGTTGCGTTGGAATCGTATGGACGAGCACTACGCGATGAAGTTGATTTGGAGTCGTTTGTAGTTAGTGAGAATTTTGGGTAAAATTAAACGTCCGTTTAATTTTATTCGAAATAAATCGCTAAAACGGAAATAAAATCAAGGTGAGAATTTCTCACTCAATCGAATCAGTTTCGATTTTATCTTAAATAGTTAGATTTAAAATATTTGAATGCATGTTTGAATGTTGATTGATATCTATTGATTGTTAAAATAGACATTATACGCCGTTAGTAAGCGGATGTTATTTATTAAAAACATATACCGCGAATATTTCATAAACAGTGAAATTGGTATTATATATAATATCAATATATATATATATTGGCATATGTATATATTGCAGTTGTTGATTTCCCGCATTTATTTGTTTAGCGGATGAGACCCTATTACGCCGTTATTAAGCGGATAATATTTAATAAAAACATATACCGCGATAATTTCGTACTGGAGCGAAATTGGTATTGTGCTAATGTTTGTGGATGCAGGAAAACAGGTTGGAGGGATCCAACTGGATTTCTCAACAGTTTTTATTTGATTTCAGATATTTTGATATTTGATTGATTATCATATCGATATATGATATCGTTGTTGTCGTGATTGACTATTTGGTATGTAGCATCATTGGACCAAATTTGGAACTTTAAAAATGATTTTTAAAGTTGATTTTTGAGAATATACTATGTTTTGGAATTGATCCATTATAAATAAATAAATGTTATAATTTTTTTTAAGTTATAAAAATTATGATTTTTAAGAAATATAGTTGAAAGCTGATTTTTTGAAAATAAGGAATTAGTGACTTTATAAAATAGTTAAATTGGGATTTCTGAAATTATTATGAAAAGTTGAAATATAGGATTTATAAAATTTAATTATTTTATGAATCAAAAGGAAGAAGTTTTTAAAGGAATTTAAAGACGTTTAAAAAGAATAATATAAATTGATTTATATTAAGAGATTTATAAATGGATATTTATAAATTGAAATATTGACATTATAAAACGAGTTTTTATAAGTGTTTGAATGAAGTGAAAACGAATTTCATTAAAGAATGAAATTTATAGAATTATAAATGGTGAAGTTATAAATGAAATTTATAAATAGTAAGATTTATAAATTTGTGAAGTTAATTGAAGAATAGATTTGGTTAAAGAAATGGATCTTATAAGTTATAAGATTTATAAATTGGAAAGTCTTTAAAAGAACGATTTTGTAAAATAATCGTTTTATAAGCATTTAACTTATAATGTGAATTTTTGGTCTATAATTGAGTTATAAAATGGAATAGGTGAATAAAAGAATTTATAAAAGGGAAGTTTTATTATAAATAAATAGAAATGGAATTTATAAACGTTGTTTTATAAATTCGAAAATGACTTATTTTGATAAGTAAATTGCTGAAACCTATTAATGGAGTTATATTCACATTTTTTGATTGTGAATGATCCTTTAAAATAAAATAAATAAAAGGATGAAATTTGTTAACGTAGTATATTCACGTTTTTGAATAATGAATAATATATTAAAGAAATTGTTTTGAATGTGATATTTGAAATAGAATTAAAACGATCTAACGATGTTTTAAAATGTGTTGAGATTCGAAACCATAGATTTCAACATTTATTGTTGAAATAGACGTTTTCGAGAAATAAAAGGAAATAGTGGACTATAACATTGTTATTATAGTAAATGATTTCCGAAAGGAAATGTTTTGTATAGTATTGGGATTTATATATCTATTTTAATTTCGAATCCCTATACTAGTGATTTTGGGACGTCGTAACGATGTTTTACGCAACATTCGTTTTGGCCCAAATAAATATGTTTAAGTGAATGATTTCCTTAAAGAATGAAATATATACTTAATTTCGATTTAAGTATATTGAATATTTTCCAAGTGTTGAAAATAAATAAAATTTGTGAATTACTTATTAAATAAGTATGGAATTGTTTTCCAATATGAAGTGATATTTAGAATTTATCTTTTTGAAGATAAATTGAAAATGAATAATTGAAATCGAATATTCATTGATATTTTGGAATTATAAATTCACTAAGGAATTTATAAAGGAAGTGGAATTTGTCTAAAAATAAATATTGATTTATTTTTGAAGTATTGAAATTATATATCTTGTAAAGATATTTTGTGAAATAAATAATTGGAAAATTATTTGGAATCTGGTGATGTGTGCATATCCATTGATAGTTCAATAACCGACTATCAATATTTCCCTTTGAATGGGTAATTGATGTGATTTGTTTGAATGTGAATGCTACACTTATTTTTAAATAAGCGCTCACTATTCGGGTTAACCGGGAAAGGACCTTGGGGTCGTATAACCCATTCCGAATATGTGATACGTCGTTATGATAGCATTGAAGATCGGTGTTGAAGACCCGGTATTTGCGAGAACGATAGGATGACCTGTCGATTGACTCTGCACCGAGTAGCTACGGTATTGAGTTCTCCATATGTGATGGTGAATCCGATCAGGATTGTGAATATCCGGATTACAAGGGCTTCGTAAGAAGTGCCTTCGGTTTTGTTCGAGCCCGGAACAAACTTGTATGGATTGTATGTCTGACATTACAAGTTGAGATATAAAGCCGATTTCTTTCAAATATATTTCTGTTGGTGGTGGAGAATTTATTCTTTTAGCTTAACACCCTTCTCTGAGATGTACGAGCTCAGAGGTTATATAGTTGAAGTTATCAGCGATATATTCCCAATTTGGTAATGTGATATGCTGAGTGTTGCTGTAAATGATCATTGTGTTGATTATTGTGATAGGATCATTTATTTGATCGTCTATCTTGGTGATCATTGTGTTGATCATTTGTTGACCCAAAGCATGGCTTTTGTATAAAGTATGTTTTTGTGGACGTGACTTCGTCGAGCCTCACACCCCGGAAATGGTCAAAACAGGAAAGATGTGGCAAGGTTATGAGGGGTAGCACCCTTTAGGGTATGTACATTTCCTTCTGGATAGAGGTGATATCATGGTATGGAGCCCAGATATTTAACCTATGTGGTTACTACGAATTTATTACTTTGTGGTTGTTGGTTTTCGGGATCCCGTGAGAAAGGTCGTTTACGATCGGGGAATGGCGTGCTCGTGTCAGTAGTTACCCAGTTAGGGGTAACCCGGCCTTGTGTTGGCAGAGTTCCGGTTTGGTTCTCGGGGATGTCTTTCCAGAGGCATTCTCATGTGGCAATGGGAAGTTCCTTGGCCTGACCATTTGTTGGAAATCCAAAGAAACAATACGTGACTTGTACGGTTTTAGTTGTATAACCTGCTATGGAATGTGGCGGTAACCTGCTATTGAACATAGTTAGCTATAGTAGGCATACGATAATGGTCGTATGTTGGCTAAGATTTATATTCTACTTTCGAAATAAATTTTTCCTACACTATGCACTAATAATAATATCAAATGTTATTTTAAATGCGTATCAAGCATCTTTGACTATCATAAGGAGAAATCTCCTCCGATTCTGCGTTTGCATTGTGTGTGTGCGCGGGAGGCCTTATGGTAGTCTCATTTTTAAAAGCATTGCGAATTGAATTTAAAAATATCTCTCTATTTTGATTTTAAAGATAAATAAACTGTTTTGAGTTCTCACACCAGTCACATGACTGACTTGGAGTTTATTGTTTTCCTTCCTAAACTCTGGGTGCCCACCAATTTCCACACGGGCAGTCGAGAGTTAAGGTTATCAGGATATTCTGGATATTCAGGAGTTGCTGGAGGCAAGATGGATGGCATGGCGTATTACTAGTTTATATAGTATTTCTTTTTCCGCTGTTTGTTTGATGTTGTATACTCTGATGATATGATATGATATGATGTAATGAAATGTATAAAATGTAATAACTGATATAGTTCTTTGTTTAAAGATTATTCATTTATTATTATATGTTGTTCCGCTGCGAATTGTGAGATTCTGATGTTGTTCTGTTGTTTTCTGTTCCGTCCTATTTTCTTCTGTTTCTCTTTTTCTTCTATTTTAAAATTTTCTATCTTCTTATCTTCTCTTTCTTCTTCCTTTTCTTCTTTTCTTTTTCTTAAACCCATAACTATTCGGTTTTTCTCTCTTTCTTTTTTTTCTTAAATTCTTTTTAAAAACCCTCAGTGTTCGGTTTTCCGTCGTTCGATTCCTCGGCAGTCGATAAAGTGAGTGTCGATGTTGAATTTTCGGAAGACGAAGAATCGTGTCCTGACAATGTGGTATCAGAGCTTATGGTTAAGCGACAACCATGGTTCTGTTGGGTATCACTCATTAGAGATAGAGTCAGCAGTACTCTAGATTGAGTTTGAGTGTAATAATAGATATGAGAGCGTATTTGTTAGTGAATATATAAAATTGTTTTATATTGTGATGATTGGTTTGTTGAGTGGTATATAGATTCTGGTTAATACGAGTAATTAACGTTGTTGATAGGGATCTCTAAACACTTGAATAGAACAATTCGACATAATATTGTTTTTAAAAATTGGGTAAATGAAATAATTTTACCTTGAGTATATTTTGTATATGAAGAAATAATTTTTCAGAATTATTAAAGTATATAAGTTGATTGTTTAGATGTTTGAATAACCTAAATAAAAGAATAATTGTATAAGTAAAGAATTATAAGAATTGAATTATAATTAAAGTGATTTACAATTGTGAAATAAACTTATATATATAAGAAGTGAAACTATATGAATATATTTATGAATATGAGTTGAAAGTAAAAGTGAATTTAAAGTTAAATGGAATATAACTTAAGTGATATGGAATGAGTTTGATATTAGTTTCAAAGAAAAATTAATAAAGTTAAGGATAATGTGAACTTGAGTTATATAAATGAAATTCAACTTTAGAAATTGAATTAAATTGAATTGAATGAATGAATTGAATATTAATCAATTAAATGTGAATTAAGTTGATATGAAATAATGAATATAAGTGTAATTCATTAAAATCTAATGTTAGTAGAAAGTTGAATAATTGAATGAATATAAGCAAAGGAATTTGGTTGTAATTAATATACATTGGTTGTTATATGATTGTTAGTTGAGTGATTGTATATAATTCATTAAGTGTTAATGAAATTGAATTAATGAAATTGAAAGCTAAAGTAATTGAAATTCAATTAGAAGTTAAGTGAATCTTAAATGAATTGAATTTGAATTGAAAGTGAACCAACTTGAATATGAATTAGTGAATATAAGCAAATTGAAAATGAATGTTAGTAAACCCAATGTAAATGAATCAAATGTGATTTGATATCGAAAACCAATTCATTGAATATTAATAAGAATATGAATGAATATTTATGATTATGAATGGTAGTTGGTTGATGGTTGAATACATATTGCTATTGAATGCATTGCTATGTTGGCATATATAGTTATCATGTTGCTATATGATGTATATTGAGATTATTTTCATATATGCATGTTCTCATGTTGTTTGTTGAGTGATTAGTAGGTGCGGATCGCGTTTGCTTCGCATTTGGAGCTCGCTTTAGCGCTATATTAGCCGTATATGCTTGCTAATAAAATATAAGGTACATATCTCGGATTACAGACCGTACTTTTACACTTTTTTCCCTTCGGGATGCCTCATTACTTGATGAGATGTATATTTGTGATATATATACTGTCATTTTTTTTTCGGATCGAGCCGCGCAAAGGAGACTATGGCGAATTTTTCCGAAAATTTAAGGCGTTAGAAAAAATTTGAGAAAATTGGAAAATTTTAAAAACTTTAACTTTGATTTTGGAATTGAAAGTTAAACAATAGTAGTTGTTTTTGAAAAGATAACTAAGTACGATTTGAAAACTTAGTAAGTTATTGTAAGAAGTTTAACTATGAATTTTGGGAAAATTAATAGATTCTGTAATTTTCTTACTTGTAATTTCGAGGACGAAATTCTTTTAAGGGGGAAAGATTGTAACGACCCAGAATTTTTAGAAATTAAAATTTGAATATTTAATTTATTTTAAATATTAATAAGTGAATTTATAAGTCAAATAAATTTTTATTTGAATTATTGAATTTAATTGAATAATTAAATCGATAATTTAATACGTTAAATTATGGAAATAATGGAAAATTGAGTTAAATATGATTGAAAATGATTTGTAAAATTTTATTTTATCATATGGAAGTTAGAATGATATTTTAGAACTTTTAAAATCGAATTAAAAGTTAATTTGTGAAAATTGAATATTTTAATATTAAAATCGACTAGTGAAAATAGTCAATTTTTGAACAGTCTCAGAATTGAACGAAACCAGTTCCATTGGATCCATAATAGTTAGTTATTACCGTATTTCAAATTTCGTGTCAATCGGAGTTATCGTTTGATCGTGGCAGCTCGAAACGCATCGATTTATTTTTAATTTTAATTTGGCGAGCTAAAATAGCCATTTTTCAAAAAGTCTCGGATTTCGACGAAACCAGTTTCATCGAATCCGTAATGTGATATTATTGTAAGGTTTCAAATTTCAAGTCGATTGGATTTACCGTATGTCCGGTACAAATTAAAACGCCTAGAAAATCGCTTAAATCGGTTTAATTTAAATCGAGCATTTTTAGCCATAACTCGCACAGATGTCCGAATTAGCTTCCGAAACCTATTCCATTGTGTCCGGAACGCGGGGTAAACCCTAGAAACGCTGGTTACGGCGCGTAAATCGGAGTTCGGAATTTCCGGATGAATAGTGTTCGATTTTTCTCTATAAATACACCCCACCCCTTCATTAAAAAAAATAAAAATAAAACTAAACCCTAATATTTGCTCAGCCGCCACCTCCTTTTCAACGGCCAGCAAGTTGTGTCGTTCTCCCCTTGAAATCTTCCAATCCATTCACTTTTAACAAAGGTCATCAACTACAAAAACGTCGAGCGCATCGAGTTCCACTAGATCAACGGTTGTGATTGAATATCGTTGTGTGGATGGTCGAGAATTTTGCCATGAAGGGGCCGCGTTCGAGTGCAGTTTTTGGGCAAGATTGGACGTCGAGTTCAACAAGCCTTCGACCGAAGGTAGGGGGCGTGGAGGCGCATGTCACGGGGGTGATGGATCGTTGTCTAGGCGAGTTGTTTGGGTCGCGTTATTAGGGTTTTCAACGTGATCTATGGGTTGATGGGCATGGCTGTTTCGAACGATAGGGAAGATGAATATTGCGGCCCAGATCTGATGGCAAATGAAATCAAGGGCTCAGATTTATTCTAGGTTGAAAATTGAAAAGATTATTGTAAATTAATATATATTATATCGTACGAACTTTAAAAATTCATAACTTTTTCATACGAGGTCGAAACCGCATGAAACCAGTTGCGTTGGAATCGTATGGACGAGCACTACGCGATGAAGTTGGTTTGGAGTCGTTTGGAGTTAGTGAGAATTTTGGGTAAAATTAAACGTCCGTTTAATTTTATTCGAAATAAATCGCTAAAACGGAAATAAAATCAAGGTGAGAATTTCTCACTCAATCGAATCAGTTTCGATTTTATTTTAAATAGTTAGATTTAAAATATTTGAATGCATGTTTGAATGTTGATTGATATCTATTGATTGTTAAAATAGACATTATACGCCGTTAGTAAGCGGATGTTATTTATTAAAAACATATACCGCGAATATTTCATAAACAGTGAAATTGGTATTATATATAATATCAATATATATATATTGGCATATGTATATATTGCAGTTGTTGATTTCCCGCATTTATTTGTTTAGCGGATGAGACCCTATTACGCCGTTAGTAAGCGGATAATATTTAATAAAAACATATACCGCGATAATTTCGTACTGGAGCGAAATTGGTATTGTGCTAATGTTTGTGGATGCAGGAAAACAGGTTGGAGGGATCCAACTGGATTCCTCAACAGTTTTTATTTGATTTCAGATATTTTGATATTTGATTGATTATCATATCGATATATGATATCGTTGTTGTCGTGATTGACTATTTGGTATGTAGCATCATTGGACCAAATTTGGAACTTTAAAAATGATTTTTAAAGTTGATTTTTGAGAATATACTATATTTTGGAATTGATCCATTATAAATAAATAAACGTTATAATTTTTTTAAGTTATAAAAATTATGATTTTTAAGAAATATAGTTGAAAGCTGATTTTTTGAAAATAAGGAATTAGTGACTTTATAAAATAGTTAAATTGGGATTTCTGAAATTATTATGAAAAGTTGAAATATAGGATTTATAAAATTTAATTATTTTATGAATCAAAAGGAAGAAGTTTTTAAAGGAATTTAAAGACGTTTAAAAAGAATAATATAAATTGATTTATATTAAGAGATTTATAAATGGATATTTATAAATTGAAATATTGACATTATAAAACGAGTTTTTATAAGTGTTTGAATGAAGTGAAAATGAATTTCATTAAAGAATGAAATTTATAGAATTATAAATGGTGAAGTTATAAATGAAATTTATAAATAGTAAGATTTATAAATTTGTGAAGTAAATTGAAGAATAGATTTGGTTAAAGAAATGGATCTTATAAGTTATAAGATTTATAAATTGGAAAGTCTTTAAAAGAACGATTTTGTAAAATAATCGTTTTATAAGTATTTAACTTATAATGTGAATTTTTGGTCTATAATTGAGTTATAAACTGGAATAGGTGAATAAAAGAATTTATAAAAAGGAAGTTTTTTTATAAATAAATAGAAATGGAATTTATAAACGTTGTTTTATAAATTCGAAAACGACTTATTTTGATAAGTAATTTGCTGAAACCTATTAATGGAGTTATATTCACATTTTTTGATTGTGAATGATCCTTTAAAATAAAATGAATAAAAGGATGAAATTTGTTAACGTAGTATATTCACGTTTTTGAATAATGAATAATATGTTAAAGAAATTATTTTGAATGTGATATTTGAAATAGAATTAAAACGATCTAACGATGTTTTAAAATGTGTTGAGATTCGAAACCATAGATTTCAACATTTATTGTTGAAATAGACGTTTTCGAGAAATAAAAGGAAATAGTGGACTATAACATTGTTGTTATAGTAAATGATTTCCGAAAGGAAATGTTTTGTATAGTATTGGGATTTATATATCTATTTTAATTTCGAATCCCTATACTAGTGATTTAGGGACGTCGTAACGATGTTTTACGCAACATTCGTTTTGGCCCAAATAAATATGTTTAAGTGAATGATTTCCTTAAAGAATGAAATATATACTTAATTTCGATTTAAGTATAGTGAATATTTTCCAAGTGTTGAAAATAAATAAAATTTGTGAATTACTTATTAAATAAGTATGGAATTGTTTTCCAATATGAAGTGATATTTAGAATTTATCTTTTTGAAGATAAATTGAAAATGAATAATTGAAATCGAATATTCATTGATATTTTGGAATTATAAATTCACTAAGGAATTTATAAAGGAAGTGGAATTTGTCTAAAAATAAATATTGATTTATTTTTGAAGTATTGAAATTATATATCTTGTAAAGATATTTTGTGAAATAAATAATTGGAAAATTATTTGGAATCTGGTGATGTGTGCATATCCATTGATAGTTCAATAACCGACTATCAAAATTTCCCTTTGAATGGGTAATTGATGTGATTTGTTTGAATGTGAATGCTACACTTATTTTTAAATAAGCGCTCACTATTCGGGTTAACCGGGAAAGGACCATGGGGTCGTATAACCCATTCCGAATATGTGATACGTCGTTATGATAGCATTGAAGATCGGTGTTGAAGACCCGGTATTTGCGAGAACGATAGGATGACCTGTCGATTGACTCTGCACCGAGTAGCTACGGTATTGAGTTCTCCATATGTGATGGTGAATCCGATCAGGATTGTGAATATCCGGATTACAAGGGCTTCGTAAGAAGTGCCTTCGGTTTTGTTCGAGCCCGGAACAAACTTGTATGGATTGTATGTCTGACATTACAAGTTGAGATATAAAGCCGATTTCTTTCAAATATATTTCTGTTGGTGGCGGAGAATTTATTCTTTTAGCTTAACACCCTTCTCTGAGACGTACGGGCTCAGAGGTTATATAGTTGAAGTTATCAGCGATATATTCCCAATTTGGTAATGTGATATGCTGAGTGTTGCTGTAAATGATCATTGTGTTGATTATTGTGATAGGATCATTTATTTGATCGTCTATCTTGGTGATCATTGTGTTGATCATTTGTTGACCCAAAGCATGGCTTTTGTATAAAGTATGTTTTTGTGGACGTGACTTCGTCGAGCCTCACACCCCGGAAATGGTCAAAACAGGAAAGATGCGGCAAGGTTATGAGGGGTAGCACCCTTTAGGGTATGTACATTTCCTTCTGGATAGAGGTGATATCATGGTATGGAGCCCAGATATTTAACCTATGTGGTTACTACGAATTTATTACTTTGTGGTTGTTGGTTTTCGGGATCCCGTGAGAAAGGTCGTTTACGATCGGGGAATGGCGTGCTCGTGTCAGTAGTTACCCAGTTAGGGGTAACCCGGCCTTGTGTTGGCAGAGTTCCGGTTTGGTTCTCGGGGATGTCTTTCCAGAGGCATTCTCATGTGGCAATGGGAAGTTCCTTGGCCTGACCATTTGTTGGAAATCCAAAGAAACAATACGTGACTTGTACGGTTTTAGTTGTATAACCTGCTATGGAATGTGGCGGTAACCTGCTATTGAACATAGTTAGCTATAGTAGGCATACGATAATGGTCGTATGTTGGCTAAGATTTATATTCTACTTTCGAAATAAATTTTTCCTACACTATGCACTAATAATAATATCAAATGTTATTTTAAATGCGTATCAAGCATCTTTGACTATCATAAGGAGAAATCTCCTCCGATTCTGCGTTTGCATTGTGTGTGTGTGCGGGAGGCCTTATGGTAGTCTCATTTTTAAAAGCATTGCGAATTGAATTTAAAAATATCTCTCTATTTTGATTTTAAAGATAAATAAACTGTTTTGAGTTCTCACACCAGTCACATGACTGACTTGGAGTTTATTGTTTTCCTTCCTAAACTCTGGGTGCCCACCAATTTCCACACGGGCAGTCGAGAGTTAAGGTTATCAGGATATTCTGGATATTCAGGAGTTGCTGGAGGCAAGATGGATGGCATGGCGTATTACTAGTTTATATAGTATTTCTTTTTCCGCTGTTTGTTTGATGTTGTATACTCTGATGATATGATATGATGCAATGAAATGTATAAAATGTAATAACTGATATAGTTCTTTGTTTAAAGATTATTCATTTATTATTATATGTTGTTCCGCTGCGAATTGTGAGATTCTGATGTTGTTCTGTTGTTTTCTGTTCCGTCCTATTTTCTTCTGTTTCTCTTTTTCTTCTATTTTAAAATTTTCTATCTTCTTATCTTCTCTTTCTTCTTCCTTTTCTTCTTTTCTTTTTCTTAAACCCATAACTATTCGGTTTTTCTCTCTTTCTTTTTTTTCTTAAATTCTTTTTAAAAACCCTCAGTGTTCGGTTTTCCGTCGTTCGATTCCTCGGCAGTCGATAAAGTGAGTGTCGATGTTGAATTTTCGAAAGACGAAGAATCGTGTCCTGACACTTTATTCAAAGATTTTATACTAAATAAAAATAGTTGCAACAAAAAGGGAAGTGAGATATCTTTAAAAAGGTAAATGTTCAGTCACGATCAAAGCAAAAATTGAAACGGATATGCTTCTCTCCTACTCGAAAATGCATTTATTTAACCATTTTCAGGTAAGGTATAACCAACTCAAAAATTACGCTCATATTTATAAAAAAAATAACGCATAAACTTTTATACCTTTTAAGAATATTTAATATAAATTCGTATCATTTATGCCAACCAAATTTTATCAAAATGGATATAAACATACAACTTAAAGGTGTAATTTGCGTTGATTTAATGTAAGAAGGAAATGGTAAGCAAATAAAATTTAAATAGTAGGGGAAATCAAATATTTCATACCAATTTTAGAACGATTGACAATAAAGGAAAAGGTAACGTTTACATGCAAATTCAGGCAACTTTTAAACGAAATTAATAGGCTAGGAAATTTGTTCATTTACCACTTAGAATTGCACATCTACAAATTAATTAATTATTTATATCTATGGTACGAATTTTTTTTAAGAATGCGTACTACAACCGCAATAATATACACCCAAATTTATACAGAAGAAATGCTTATACGTTATTTATTCCATCAAATAACGCGCCTTTAAAACACGTAATTAAACATTTATTTATACATAAATTTTGAAATTTATTACTTAAAAAATATGATTTGTTTACATTGGGGTTTTTTTTTTCATTCATTTACCATTTACCAAGAAATCTATTACTAAAATGTATATAAGTAACAGTATAAATTATTTAATTTTTTTAAAAAGTATATAATCCATTTATAGCTAAGGTAAAATTTTATTGTGTTGTTTTAATGTTACGGAAAAATGGAAAAATTGGCGAACGTTTTATAAAATTGAATAAAGAGAAGTGTTGATTCTTAGAGTAAAGAAACGGAAAAGAATACTTGATTTGAACATTATTGAAAAATCAATGGGTTTTATTTATTAATTATATGGAGCCAACGGAAAGAAAATTTATTACTTTCCCACTTAAAAATGCATGTCTACTGATTTATTTGATTATTTATATCCAAGGTAAAAAATTTAGACGCGTGAAGAACCGACGCAATAATTAAATCAAACACATGCCCAGTTTCATAATAAAAGTAAAGCTTTTAAATTTACGCGTTCTCTTATGTAGTAAATATACGTTAAAAATGTTCCATCAATAACGCGTATTTTAAACGCGTAATTAAACAGTTTTTTTATACACTAAATTTTTTTTCAATTCTTATTTCTTAATTAAAACATGATTTTGCTAGAAATTAAGTTATTTACCATCTTCAACAACAACAAAAAATCAATTAAAGTTAATTCTTAACCGCGTCAAAATTTCAAAGATCTTATTATTTATTTAAAAATTTAGGCAATTGTTTTAATCAATTCAAAATTTAGATCTTTATGTAATAAACCCCTAAAGTTTTATAATTAATAGAATGAAATATTTGTTAAGTTTTTGGCTGTTGCACTTTCCCCCACTCAGAACTTTTCGTCCTCGAAAAGGAAAAAGGTAGGGGAATAGAAACGACCCCAAAAAAAACTAAATTGAAACTTAAATTAGAATCATTAATCTAAACCACACAAATTCAATTTTAAATTAATAATTGTTTTCATCTATTTAATTTCACTCAAGTTAAATTTTACTATTTCAAATTTCATACCTTCATCTTCTAGTTATCTTAAAATAAAAATTTCTAAAATCATAAGTTTGAAAATCGTTTGTTATACTCAAAAATGTGTTCGACAAATTAATATCTTTTTTTTATTCCTAATTAGAACTAAATTTATTTCTCTCAATATAATTTTCTCATCTATGTTAACTATGTTTACATTTATTTCAACTGTTTAAATTTATTCTTAGTTCCTTTAACATCATTCTATATTGTAAATTATTCCATTACACTTTGTTAATCTTTTTTTTATAACTAGAATTTAAATGTATAACATTTATTATAACCACTCAAATTTTATTTATAAAATCTTTTTATATTGTATATTATCTAATTACATTGTTAACTTCTGAAAATAAAGGTAAGTTATATTGAAATGCAATTGAGTATTATACAAATAAAGCTTTCAAAGTCAATTATCTAAAGTTGGAATCATTTATTCAAAAATTTGATTTTCTTTTTATAATTGAAATTATTCCTCAAGATAAAATTTAAGAATTAAATTTCTGATTCCCTTCAAACCATTTAGAGATAAATAAATATATGTACATAATATGTCAACTCAAATTTAAATCATAATCTATATATTATAAATCAAGACGTATTTTAGAGATTTAAATCAATTAAATTCTCAAGGTAACACTGTAGCCAAACTACAGAATGGTCTCTTCACTTTGAAACTCGAAAATGAATGTCGATGATGTTGCAGTCATCACCGAAATTATTTCCCAGCGAAAAAGAGAAGAGCACTGATTTTTTAAAAAAAATTGGAAACAAATTTCTATTCGAAAATAATTTTAATAATATGTCCTTTTAAAACTTTAAACACAAGGTTTGAAACCATCGGAAATTGAATTCTCAAGTTCTTGTTTTAAATTCATTTCTGTTTCCAAATTAATTTATAACCATTGTTTATAGTTCAATTATTTATATGAGACAAGACCATTGGTTTACAAAACGATAAATAAAATCAAAGACTATTATCTCTTGACAACTAGTTAAATTAATTATAAAAATTCTGAAAATTTATACTTATACATATAATATTAGATTTTTTTCCCAAATATAGGAATAAATTTTTCAAAACAAGGATAAAGATTCAAATTTGATGGACTCAAATCAAAGAGAATTTTTGATTTAAAGATAAGTTGGAACAGAAGATCCGATGATTAAATAACAGAATAAGGAACTGGATAAGTTTATATAAATCACGGGCAACCTTACCCTAGTCAACCGTGACTTAAAGAGTAAGATCGATGTGGATTTTCTGGGGTAAATCTACATTCGATCTGAAGAGTTAGAGTTCGGATAACCAAAGATACTAGCATCTAACCGAGGATAAACTTAAATCTCTGGTGAATCAATGCTAATTGTAAAGGAGTTTCACCCCTTTATTAGAATATTGGCGAGACCGCCAATTCGCTATAAAGATCATCCGAAGTGGAGTTATGGGATACTCCAGAATCGAAAGAAGATGAATAGTAAGGGACACGAATGAACTTTGGAACTGCAGGGAACGTTCCAAAATTCAAAGGAAATCAAATCAAAAGGAAGAGATTGAATGAAAGTGATTCTGTAAATCAAATTTACCATACATTCTAAGTTTTGCCTAGAGCCAAAGCTCTGATACCAAACTGTAATGACCCGATATGTTCAACCATTCGCATCCGCACATGTCGGACTTGAATTGTTCAAAATACCGCTTTGTAAAAATTTTTTGGCAAATCTCAAAATATAAAGTAAATAAATAATCACAGAATCACAGACACAGAAATCAGAATACCCGCAGCGGAATTTAAAATTAACTTAGTGGTTCATGAAGCCACTATAAAATTCTCAAAACAATATAATTTGCATTGTCTTTAAACCTAAATATAGTTTGAAACAACGATAGTAAATCTCAATATTCAATAGTCTTGATTACATAAATTAAGATAAGGAACTGAAAGGAAAATTTGCCAGCAGCTTGAAAAGTGATCTACAGAAGTCCTAGCTTCGGAATGATGACTGAACTGCAACTCAGGCTGACCCGAGCGTGAAATAAAACATAAACACTTGAGTCAGGACATACATACTTTTATAGTTTAAGCTAATTCAAGTGAACTGTATTAAAGTACAAGTAACTTAAAGGATGCTTGGGACCGCCCATCCTCTAAGGATCCGTTAAACTATTTACTCTGTAGTAATACTTCGCTATTATAATAGTGTCTATTTGTAAAATAAACTTACTTTAAAATAGCGTTAAGGCATTACGTTTTCCACCTTAACGCATAAATAGTGTCAGTAGTCTATACAGTACCTGCATATCTCCTGATCGGGAGACTATGAGAAGATACTCCATAGGTATGACACAAATCAAACTCGTACAAGGCTCGCTATGTTAGGTGATACGGCACAACTAGGTAATGCCAGGGTAGATATTCCAATTATGCTTCCGGACCGGTGGTAACGCGTAGCGCGCAACTACCGCCCACCTCGAACAACACTCCCATATCAAAGGTTCGCACCAAAACAATCACAAAAGTAATAGAATGACAAACGAAGAAGTGCGTCCGATCAGAGGTGCTACCTCATTAATCCGTCGATCGCTCTGTTTTAGCCACCTTATGCCAACTCACGGGAGTCGGGTCCACGTATTTACCTCAAAAGAAACGTCACCACCATCCTACTTTATTCTGGAATCTCCACCGCGTATATGGTTGTCAAAGTGGTTTTCGGTATCGACAGAGAGTATGCCCATATCCTATCCCGGTCTCTTTAACAACCAACGTTATTATTACCCGTGGTTATAAACTTTTAAAATAGTTTATACTTCAATCAAAATACTTTATTTTAACTCTTTAAAGGTGAAGTTATTATTCTTTCAAGCCAATATAAATTCCAAAGGTTTAGCCTTAGTTTAATTGCATCATCATTCGGCACTTGGATAAATGCATAAATATCCTTTTAACAATCTAAGTAAATTAAACTTTACGCTTTAATATATTTTGAATAAAATTTAAACCTTTATTTAAACAAATTTACGTATAAGGTTTCCACTTTATATAGTCATTTAATTCATTCCATATTTGATGGTCTTTATAAAGTAAAATTTGAAAATATATATCCAACTTCTTTATACTTTCTTATCAAGTGTAAAATTTTCTATGTATTTCCTTAACAATTTAGTTTAGTTACCGTTTCAAAAAAAAATAAACTAAATTTCTATTAAAATCAAGTTATATTTTTAACTTCCATAATTCACAAATTTAACTATTAATTCATAGAAAACTTAACCGTTATAAATTCGCTTTATTTCATGTTATACCAAATTCTCATGTATATTTTTTTCTTAACCTAAATCTAGTTTATTTTACAATTAAAATTTTCAAGATAAGTTTATATTTCAATTCTTAGCATTTATTTATTTACATATTAAACTTGTAAAATATCACAATACTTACAATAATCATATTAATCCACCTTTAAGCAAGTATTATAACACTTAAATTTTAAAATATTTAATATTTCCAGAAAATATATATATATATATAACCACGGGTCTATATAATATTTTCTAACTTAGGTCAAGTGATACGGATAATATATCATTTCAATCCGTAATTTACAAAATAAATCCGGGTTCTATCATTCGAACCCGCAATCCGAAGTTAAATAATAAACTAAATAAATAAATGAATAAATAAATAAATATCGTACAGGCCTATCATTTCAGCCTGTAATGATTTCTATTGCACAGGGAACTTGCAGTGTGATTAAATAGTAAAAAATAATAAAATAATAAAAATAAATAAATAAACAGCGTAACAGCATAATTAAACGGTATATAATAGAACTGATGATGTGTAGGTTTAATAACGGGATTTTTAACATCATCAAACTGTATCACAGTCAAATAAATGAAATAGTAGTTATTCTACAATCACACTTGTTATTAATTTGCAGATATATAAGTACGTTTTCAGGTGAGAATAGTCACATTTACGAAGCTGAATATTTTGATTCGAAACTACGGTAACCACAACAGAGCAGCGTACAGAAGGCACGATCAATGATTGAAAGATGAGCCAATCCGATTCAGATCTTGAACAAGACAAACGAATAACTAATTACGCGAAATTGAAAACGATCATAATTTTAAATAACAACTGGAACGAGATTAAAATAAAAGGATGGTTGCCACAATTTCTCGACCACTCCACCAAAAACTTGACCCTATTCTCAAAGCTCGGCCCAAATTTTATTTGAATTATATGAATGCTAAAGAGTGAGCAGTGGGAAATTTAATTATAAAGTTTCTGATCAAAAAGTGGTGCACGCACACTTATTTTTTCTAACAATGCGAAAGGTGATGAAACAACACGCAACTACTATTCTCGGCCATTTATGCACGTTATTATTATTTTTCTTTCTTAAGTTAAAACCAAATATTATAACGTGCTAGAAAAAAAAAGAAACAATACGCTAAACTTAGGTGGCTCATGCCTATATCCTATTCACATGCAACGTATTCACGTTGAAAATTTACGAAATCCAGCCTATAACCCACCTACATTTTTCACCGTGCTTATGCAAATTGATTTCCTTTTTTATTATTATTATATATCTTTTATGCACGCAAGTTCACAGTAAGATACTGTTGGGCATAAAGTTTTTAAAAGGTGGAGAATGAAAATGGAATTTCAAAGGTCAGGTGGAGCAGCCGAGTGAAGTAAAAGAAAACAAAGAAAAAGAAAATAAAAGGAAGAAGAAAGAAAGTAACTGTCATTACCTGAAGCTCCATACAAGCTAGGAGACAAAGTCCAAAAGATGAGGTAAAGAAAAAGTGTTCGCGACCGGTATTTATCAATGAGCTATGCATTGATTTAGGCAAGAAATATAGTTTTGGGCAAGAAGAATATAAATATTTTAAAAAGGGCCATGTGTTGATTGAGCACAGATTTATTCCTTGTTATACACTGCCACTTGGTTCTATTCCTCTTATAAGAAATAGGTAGGAAATCTGTTGTGTGATGGAATTATGCCATGGGTTTTTTAATTAAGGAGAAAATAAAATAGAATGCAATCAATTTGCTTCAAAACGAAAATGAAAAATTGACCAAAAGAATAATTTGTGCGAACGTGCTTAATAATGAGAAGGAACTAGCGTTGATATCGAAGGAAACGACAATAATATTAGATTTGAACGTTACTTTATTCAAAGATTTTATACTAAATAAAAATAGTTGCAGCAAAAGGGGAAGTGGGATATCTTTAAAAAGGTAAATGTCCAGTCACGGTCAAAGGAAAAATTGAAACGGATATGCTTCTCTCCTACTCGAAAATGCACGTCTACCGGTTTATTTAACCATTTTCAGGTAATGTATATATATTTGGAATGCGCACTATAGACGCAATAACCAACTCAAAAATTACGCTCATATTTATAACAAAATAACGCTTAAATTTTTATACCTTTTAAGAATATTTAATATAAATGCGTATCATTTATGTCAACCAAATTTTATCAAAACAGATATAAACATACAACTTAAAGGTGTAATTTGCGTTGATTTAATGGAAGAAGGAAACGGTAAGCAAATAAAATTTAAATAGTAGGAGAAATCAAAGATTTCATACCAATTTTAGAACGTATGACAGTAAAGGAAAAAGTAACGTTTACATGCGAATTTAGGCAACTTTTAAACGAAATTAATAGGTTAGGAATTTTATTCATTTACCACTTAGAATTGCACATCTACAAATTAATTAATTATTTATATCTGCGGTACGAATTTTTTTAAGAATGCGTACTATAACCGCAATAATATACACCCAAATTTATATAAAAGTAATGCTTGTACGTTATTTATTCCATCAAATAACGCGCCTTTAAAACGCGTAATTAAACAGTTTATTTATACATAAATTTTGAAATTTATTACTTAAAAAATATGATTTGTTTACATTGGGGTTTTTTTTATATTCATTTACCATTTACCAAGAAATTTATTACTAAAATGTATATAAGTAACAGTATAAATTATTTGATTTTTAAAAAAAAGTATATAATCCATTTATAGCTAAGGTAAAATTTTATCGTGTTGTTTTAACGGTACAGAAAAGTGGAAAAATTTGCGAACGTTTTATAAAATTGAACAAAGAAAAGTGTTGCTTCTTAGAGTAAAGAAACAGAAAAGAATATTTGATTTGAACATTATTGAAAAATCAATAGGTTTTATTTATTAAATATGTGTAGTCAACGGAAAGAAAATTTATTCCTTTCCCACTTAAAAATGCATGTCTACTGATTTATTTGATTATTTATATCCAAGGTAAGAAATTTAGATGCGTGAAAAACCGACGCAAAAATTAAATCAAACACATCCCAGTTTCATAATAAAAGTAACGCTTTTAAATTTACGTGTTCTCTTATGTAGTAAATATACGTTAAAAATGTTCCATCAATAACGCGTATTTTAAACGTGTAATTAAATAGTTTATTTGTACACTAAATTTTTTTCAAATCTTATTTCTTAATTAAAACATGATTTTGCTAGAAATTAAGTTATTTACCATCTTCAACAAAAAACCCAAATTTCCAATTAAAGTTAATTCTTAACCACGTCAAAATTTCAGAGATCTTATTATTTATTTAAAAATTTGGGCAATTGTTTTAATCAATTCAAAATTTAGATTTTTATATAATAAACCCCCAAAGTTTTATAATTAAAAGAATGAAATATTTGTTAAATTTTGGGCTGTTACACCCGTAAATTTAAATTATTGCGAATTGAGATGTTATATATCCGTACCACTTGACCATAGGGTAGAAAATTATAAACGGACACCGGATTGGTTAATTAAATGATTTTAAAACCCTTAAAATTGGATTAAATGATATTTTGAAGGAAACTAATTTATATAAATTGAATTACTTTGATAACCCAAGTTTGAAGGTTGGAATTGGAAATTGGTTTAAATCGAAATTGTAAAGTATTTTAATCTATTTTAAATCTATAAAAAATTATTTTAACCCATTTTAACTTATTTTAAATCTGTTTAATCTATTTTAATCTATTTTAAACTATATTAAAATATTTTAATCTATTTTAAACTATATTAAACTATTTTAATCTATTTTAAATTATATTAATCTAAACTATATTAATCCATTTTAGTCTATTTTAAACTATATTAGTCTGTTTTAATCCATTTTAAAATATCTTAAACTCTTTTTTAAAACTATTTTAACTGTCTAAACTATTTTCTAAATTTTCGGTTTTGTAAAGTGGAAATTTTACATTTAAATCCTTTATTTTTAAGTAGAATTTGATTAAATGATGATATAACATAAGTAAGGATTTAAATGACATATTTGAGGAATATGATGAGTTTAAATGAGGATTTAATCTATTTTTGGAAAAATGAATTCGAAAGTGATATGATTTCAAATGTGACATAATTTCGGAAGTAAATATGATTTCGAAAATGATATGGTTTTGAGAATATGATATTTTGAAATAAATTATAAATTAGTTTTGGAAATGTAAAAGAATCATTCGGTGGGAAATAAGCGTTTGGTTATTAAAGACACCGGGATCAGATATTGCCATACTCTTTGCCAATACCGAAAACCACTTTAACGACTGTGCACGTACTGGAGATTCTAGAAATGAAGTAGGATCGTTTGGCGGACGATTCTGTATGAGGTATTTAGGTGATCCTGAATCCCGTGAGTCATCTTAAATGTGACTAAAACAGAAGCCACGCCGGGCCAAGTGAGATCATTCCTCGGATCAGACACATTTCTTCGATATCTTATTTTGACTTTGTGATGATTTGGTGGCCACCCCTCGATTTTTATTATGGGAGTGTGTTCCAAGGTAGGCGGTAGTAGTTGCTATGTGTTACCACCAGTCCGGATCCGTAATCGGTATATCTACCGTGGCATTGCCTCGAGTGTCGTGTTCACATGCCCTGTCGCGCCTTCTACGAGTTTGTTTTGTACCATACCTATGGACTGCCCTTTGGGTAACTGTATAAACTATGGGAATATATAAAATGTGTTAAGGGGTATATGGGTAACGCCTTAATGCTATTTTAATACTTTACTGTAGACGCTATTATAATAGCGTATTGTACTACATAATAGATAGTTTAACGGATCTTTAGGAGATGGAAATCTCGAACATCTCTTAAGTTATTGCACTCATGTTAGACACTGGATAGGAGATGTCAAACCACGTAAACATCTCTAACACTGTTACACTCATATTTATTTACCGTTGATTTAACTTACATAAGATCTTTTAGTTCTGACTCGAGTGTTTTGTCTTTTCAATTCGCTCGGGTCAGCCTGTGCTTTTAGTTTTATCGAAGACTGTTTTTTTTTAGGATGAAGATGAAGATTTTATACTATTAATTATTTATTGTATTTATTCCACTACATAATGTTGCTCCGCTGCATTTATTTATTCATTCTTGTTGTATGTAACTCTGATCTGTATTATAACGGTATAATCAATGTTACTTGTAAACAGCTTCATGAACTGTTTGTTTGATTATTATATTTTTTCATTTAGTTGCGAGATTCTGTATTTTTTCTTTCTCTACTTTACTTATTTACCCCATAACAATCCTCCATTTTGAATGGTTTGAATTTGACGTGTGTGGCTTACCGTCGACCTAAACCGTCCAAAAATGTGACGACTCGGAATTTTTGGTATTTGAATTTGAAAATATTTAAGTAATTCTAAATGTTTGGAAGTTATTTTAACTTGAATTTCAAATATCACTATTTATTGGGTAATTTAATTATTAAATTACATTAATTTATTGAAGTTGGATAAAAATTTGAATCTTCGGTTTTAAGCTGATTAAAAATATTTCAAAGTCTTGTAAAATTCATATTCATAATACTGAAGATAATAGAAGCTTCAGAATTGGATTTGGGAATGCTTTGTTCGGTTTGAAATTATATCGCTTTAATCGATATTTAAAAATAGCCTTCCGAAGCACAGTCTCGGAATTTGATGAAATTAGTTCCATTGGATCCCAAATATTAAATTTTTACTGGATTTCAAGTTTCGTAGCTTTCGAAGTTATCATATAATCGTACGAGATATAAACGCCTAGACAATAATTAATCGATTTAAATTACATATAGTTTGATTTGGTCAAATTTCGTCTCATATCAGTTTTTCCAAAGCACTGGCCACCTGTTCAGCACACAAGAAAATCACGTCAATACTTTCAAAACACTATAGCTAGGCAAAGCTTCTTATGCAAGGTATCTTCCTCCTTTTATTTCATATGCCGAGCTTTCTTTCCAAAATCGTTCGTTCCAAACAAATCAATGGCCGCATCCCCTTTTCAAAAATCAAAATCATTCAAAATCAATGACCGATTGGATCTCTCATTCAAAATAAAACAAATATCGGCAAGCTAAAGAGGAGAAAAAATATCGATCGATCTTCGTTCGCGAGGAAGGTTTGGGAACTAAAGCGTCGAGCACGGTGATCGAGGCTGATTTCATTATCGATGGAGGTGGATCTTGCGTGTGGAAATCAAGGCCATCGAAGCATAGGGTGCTAGCGCGCGTTGATAGAAAATAGTGGAGTGCAGTTGCTTAGGGGTTTCGTCGACCTCTGGAATCGATGGCGGTGGCATCGTTTCAGATGTCGATTAGGGTTCACGTTCGAAGGAGGGCAGTCGCGATTGATTGTGAGGCCGTGGTAGTGATGGCTACGTGCGCGTGAAGGTAGGTCGAGGTGATGTTGTAGGCGGTGGCCAGAGGGGTTCAAGCATGGGTCGCGTTAGTTCGTCGATGGTGATTGGGTTTCTGCCACGACAAGGTATATTCGATGTTTAATTTAATTTTGTACTAGGTAATCGAGGAAAAAAATGTTGCAGCAAATAAAATCTATTGTTGTCATTTACTAAATATATAAATTAGAAAATTTATAAAACAGTAAAGAAAGTTTCTGTTTCTATTTTACAGAAAAGAAAATCAACTTTTAAGTATATAGATAAAACCTGCTCGGTTGTTTAAAAATAAGGTATTTTGAAAATCTTTTATTTATTTATTTTGTAAGTTGAAATTTATTTATTTAGGAAATTTAGTTTAAATAAAATAACTAGTTATTTTAAAAATGGTGTTATAGTGATTAAATGGATTAATAAAACTTATGTAAATTATTTTAGTTACAAAAAGGTTTCTAAAAGAAAATGTTGGTTAAAAAGTAAATTATTAATTTAAAAGAAATTGGTTTAAAACAAAATCACTGGATAATTAAAATTACCAAACGAAAATTTATTATTCGATTGTTTCGAATATTAATAAATTGTATAATTATTTATATAAGGTCTAAAATGGAGAAACAAGCCGAATTGGAAAATGGATTGCCAATTTAAAAGCAAAGGTGAGATCTTCTCACTCAATCAACATTGTCCTGATTTAAATTTTAAACAGTTAGATTTGAAATTGATCAACTATGTGATTGGGTGATTGAATTATAATAATTATTCATTGAATGATATTATATATATAGTAGTATATAGTATATATTGGAGTTGTTGATTTCCCACGTTATTTAGCGGATACCCTATGCGTTGCATAATAGCGGGTGATATTATATATATTAAACCCTAATGGCTCGCTTTTCTGGCGTTCTATTGTTCGGCGTTTGATACAGTGGACATATTAATGTCGACTTTCGAAAGTCGAAAAATCGGGTTGCTACAAAAAAGGTGGGTCGTTACATTTGGTGTCTGAGCTTTGGTTTAGTGATAACCTTAGCTTTGTGTGGTCTGACTCATATAGAATAGGGTAGCAATGCCCTAGAATGAGTCGTTGAGTGTGTATATATGAGAGAGCGTATTTGTATCTGTTATAAAAGGTTTTGTATTATGTTAATTTGTTTGGTTTATTATTTATAATTTCTGGTCGGTACATAGGACGCTATGACATTGATAGGAATTGATAAATACTTAATAGGATAGACCGACACAATATTGTTTCGAAATATAGAAAAATGAAAAAAATATTCCTATTATATATTTTGTATATAAAATACTAAATTTTATAAATGATATAATTGGATGTAATATGTTGTTTGTTAGGTAGAGAAATTTTATAAATATTGATTGAAAAATAGGATTTACAAATAAAGTAAATATAAATTGGAAGTTTAGAACTGAAGTTCTGAGATTTCTGAAAATTTCTTTCGATAGATTTTGGAATATAATATTACTAGTATTTACAATTATTTTATGATATAAATGTTTCAATATGATTTGAAAGTAATGTTTTAAAAGAAATTTTTTAAAGAAAATAGGACCCCCCCCCCCTCTGTCGCTAGAAAAATAATTTAGGTGATGAGTGCATGTATCATCAACGTTCATTTTCAAGTTTCAAAGTGGGAAAACCGTTGTAGTAGTTTTACTGCGCATTTTTTTGATAAATAAATCTTGATTTTGAATCCCTTAATATGATTTTATCTATAAAGGATATAAATATATATATTATTTTCTAAATGACTTAAATGAATTCGGGATTTCTTTCTTAAAACTTTTTGATAATTAATAGATTTCAATTATTGCAATGAATGAAATCTTGACTATAATAATAATTAAAAACTTCTGAAATGAGGAAAATAAGAAATTGGAGGCTAAATAATTAATAAAATATATATGAGATGGGAAATTATGATACGTAAATCCAAGGATAGGGAAATTAAGAAATGTAACTAATGAACATTTTGTTAGCTTAAATAAATAAGAGAAACTTGTGTAACATTCAATTACATTCTAAAGACATAATGTATAACTTACCAAATACTAAAAGTTGAAATGTTTGATAAGAATATGTTATAGAATATTATACAAGTAAACTTAGGAAATGAAGTGTTCATTGGAATTGTGCTTACAAGTGAAGAGTTAAGGTGTATAAAAATGTTATGAACTTAAATGTAACGACCCCAGATTTTTATGAATTTAAATTGATAATTTAAATGGATTTTTGAATTAAAATTTGCAACAATTTATTCTAGATAGATAGATTGATGCGAGTTTCCCCGAATCAAATAAAAAGTATATTAAGTCATATGGGTTTGAAATTTTGTATATACAAGTATATATATGTATATATTGGATTTTAAATAAATTCTTAAATAAATGATTTTTAAATAATAAATAATATACTTTGGACACAAGTATAAAAATAAATAAATAAATTGATTTAAAAATTTATAAATGATAATTTGAGTTATATAAAAAATATACATAATAAATACAAGACGAAAGTAATAAGAGTAAAATAAAAATAGAAGTAAATTTAAAATGCAAGAATAAAGCAAATAAAATAAAAGAAATAAACAAAATAAAATAGAAGAAGCCACATCAAACTAACATCCTACAGCTGAAACTAAAGAGAATCAGTGACAATATCTCCAGGCATGTTTATAAAATAAAAAGTACAAACAAAAACACCTCTGCTAAAATCCAGCATCACTGCAGCCATACTGTTATACACCTCAACATGGAAAAAAGACCACTTCAGCATACTTTAGAATTGTACAAAAAAAGTATAAAGCAGTCTGTAATCTGCCACTATATATAAACCAATTTCTTCAATTCATTTCGATCATCTCAAACTTTAACAAGAAAAAAAAAACTGAAGCAACTTACATAAACCAAACATCTGAGAACAAAGAAGAAATTTAAGATAACAACTTTCACCCAGTTTTCAACTTTGCAAAGCTAAAAAGGATTTCAGTTTGAAGACTTCTGGACATCAAGAAGCAAAGGAGCTTCAGATCAAACAAACTCTAACCTGTAAACTCCTGGATTTAAGCAATGATTTGGAAGGTGAGTAAACATACTTTCTTCGATTTTAAGTATGACAATTAGCTTCTGATGTTTTGGGTTGTCATATATATATCGAAAATAAATGGAAATATATGGATCTGTATTGATTTATGCATTGAAAGTTTCTATTCCTGATTATTGGCAAGTTTTGAGTAAAAGAAGTAAAGGATATTAATACCTATACATTTAAATAAATTTTAAATCTAGAAATGTAAGTAGTACAGATTGTTTAACTGGAATTAGAGCTTGGGATTGAAATTGAAGCATTACAGTAAGGAATAAACACTGTCTATTTTAAGTTACAGGTGAAGAAATCAAATGATTAAAACTCGAATGTTTAAATTTGTAAGTTCAGTAATATAACTAGATTTCATACACATAATTGTGATTTTTACCATAAGAATTATAATTTTTACGCAAGAGTATTAAGAGCAGTTTTGAAATGAAACAAAAATGGGTTTTCGTCAAAATTGGATGATCAAGCTAATTTTAGATTCTGAAAATTGATATGAAGAAAGTGTGTAATCCATTTAACACCAGAAAAATGCTAAAAAAATTATTTAATGAAGGGATTGTGAGTTCGAATCAATAGTAGGGTTTTTGGTTCGATATTCTAGGCTCTGTTTTCTTTCGATGATCGCGCCGCCTATGGGTGACCGAGTGTGAAGCGGCGCTGGGTGATGGCAGAGGGGTAGTTGGCGATGGCGTGGCCGAGAGTGCGTGATGACTGGTGGTCAGAATCGCCTATACGAAGTGCTTTTAGGTGGCTGTGTTAGTTCCTGATGGTGATGGATGGTCTCGATTTTGACCTAGGGCGAAGCTAAGGGATTTGGGTGATCTGGCGAGGTGAGTGGATCATGGGTGACTGGTGGGGATCGGCGACAACGATCGAAGTCGCTCCGATCGCGTGTACACGTGCACGGCGGTGGTGATTTGTTGTCAGTGCAGTGGGGATTCAAATGGCTCGGGTTGTGCTCGTGTAAAGTGGAGTGTTGCTTCGAGTTTTGTCTTCAGGCCGTTGGGTGTGTGTGGCTACAGCAGTTTGATTAAATTTAAAGATGACGAGAATAATAAAAGTTACAGGAAAAAAAAAAAAAAAAAGAAACAGGGAAGAAAAGAACAGGGGAAGAAGAAGAGAGGAGATCCAGGGGAAATGAAAAAGTATCTCGAAGTTTAACGCGAGTAAGCAGAAGGATATTCTCGGGTTTTGTTTTCTAAGTTTAGCTGATAACATTTTTTTTTAAGTTAATAATGTTAAGCAAAATCTCTGTTTTAGGGAAGTAATTAATGTTTTGAAATTTAAGTAAGAATTAACTATGAGTTTTAATTATGAGAATATTTTGGAATGTTTTGAATCCTAATTAATATTTTAATTAAGTAATAAATTAAGGTAAATGTTAAATTTAATTAACATTAAAACTTTTTAAGTTAGAAGTAATTTGATTTCAAAGTTAATTAAGAAGATTTTTAAATGATAAATCAGAAGGTAATTTAGATAAATGATTTTCGTTAAATAAATCCATTTGTTTGGAAAGAAATTAAGAATGATTAATTAGTAATTATAACTAACTAAGTAATTAGAGGTCTATAAATTGGTAACTAAAGATTGGTTAATTTATTAATATTTATGTTTCTAATAAATTGGTAAATAAGAATTGCTAGTTAGATAATTAAAGTTAATTAATTATGTAATTGATTTAAAGGTTGATATAATTAATATGATTAATTTAGGATAATTTAATTAACTAAAGTATTTGATAAATAAATTAGTATCAAATGATTTGTAATTAATTAATCAAGATTGGATAATAAATTCATAAGTAATTAATTTAATTGGAGATAAATTAAATTACATAGGATTAAACGATAAATAAATCCTGTTTATAAATGATTATTGGATGCTTGAATTACTTATGAATGATCGTATTATATGTGATGTCTTAAATTGATTATCCTATCTGATTTGTGATATTTTGCTGTATGAGTTGTGCTATGTATAATTTATTCACTTATTGATGATACATCTGTATATTATCTGTGAATCTGTACATGAAAGATAAGCGTTATAGTTTATATCGCTTATCAACTATATTTCTGTGTTTTGAATCTATGATGATTGAATGTTGTTGCACTATTGTGTTAAACCCCTGGACCACACCATACACACACAAATATGGATTTCACGAGGAAATCGATTAAGTCGCAGATTTTTGAAACAGTTAAATTTGAATCTTTTAATTCAAATGTTTTGGAAATGGAATCGGAATAAATGTGAAAAGCTTTTGGAATGGAATTTCAAAATAAAATTTATTATTTTTAAATTACTTGATTAAGTTTTGGAATTTAAATAATTTAATTTAAATTTAAATTCAATACTTGAAATTGAATTCTATGATTTGAAATTAGGATTAAAGATGTTATATTGGTTATATAGGGATTAAACCACTTTTAAGTATTGTTTTTTGGGAATTTGAATTTAACCCAAGGATTTAAACTCGTATAAATGAATCAGGTTTCCAAAATGAAAATTGTTGTTTTCAAATGATAAACACTTTTAGATAAGAACTGAGATTCCAGTTAATTAGGGGGATTTCAAGATTGAATAGGGAAATGATTTTCCTAAGTTATGAATAAATTCTTTTTGAAAGCTATGAATTAAATCTGTTTATTTTTAACAGATTTAAATTGATGATTTGTTTAAAATCAAATTGAAATGAGATTGTTTTGAAAGCTATAAGTTAAATCTTTGATTTGAAGATTTAACGAGTTAAATTGAAATGGAAATTGATTTGGAAAATCTGTGAATGAATCTTTTGTTTAAAAGATTAAAATGTGAAAATTGTTTAAACCGTTAAAGGTTGTGAAAATGAATCTTTTTGTTTAAAGATTGAAATGGTAATTGGATTAAACCATTTGAAATAAAGTTTTGAATTATTAAGTTGTGACTTAATTGAAATCCCATTATCCATTTGTTTTTGAAATATCATGCTCACTATTCGGTTTAGCCGGGAAAGGACCGTTGTGTCGTATAACCCATTCCGAATATGTGATTCGACGTTATGGATAGCATTTGAAGACCGGTGATGAAGACCGGGTATTTGCGAAAGCGATAGGATGACCTATCGATTGTTTCTGCACCGAGTCGCGCCGGTATAGAAACTCCCTAAGTGATGGGAAATCCGATCGGGATTGTGAATATTCGGATTTCAAGGACTTCTTTGGAAGTGCCTTCGGTTCTGTTCGAGCCCAGAACAGACTTGTATGGATTGTATGTCTGACATTACAATTTGAGATATAAAGCCGATTTCTTTCAAATATATTTCTGTTGGTGGCGGAGAATTTATTCTTTGCTTAACACCCTTCTTTGAGACGTATGTGCTCAAAGGTTATATAGTTGGAGTTATCAGCGATATATTCCCAGTTTGGTAATGTGACATGCTGAGTGATGCTGAAATGATCATTGTGTTGATTATTTGTGATAGGATCATTTATTTGATCGTCTATCTTAGTGATCATTGTGTTGATCATTTGTTGACCCAAAGCATGGCTTTTGTATAAAGTATGTTTTGTGGACGTGAATTCGTCGAGCCTCACATCCCGGAAATGGTCAAAACAGGAAAGAAGCAGCAAGGTTATGAGGGGTAGCGCCCTTTAGGATATGTGCATTTCCTTCTGGAAAAGGGTGGTATCATGGTATGGAGCCCAGATACTTACTCATGTTGAAACACTTTGTTTTTATGATTGTGTGAATTGATTAGAGAGCGCTCTCGGATAAAGGTCCCAAAGGACCGGGGGATGGCATATTCGGTCAGTTGTTACTCAGTTAGGGGTAACCCGGCCTTGTGTTGGTAGAGATCCGGTTTGGTTCTCGGGGATGTCCATCCAGAGGCATTCTCATGTGGCAATGGGAAGTTCCTTGGCCTGACCATTTGTTGGAAATCCAATTCTCAATACGAAACTTGTACGGTATTAGTTGTAGAACCTTCTATTCACTTATGGTGGTCACCACTGTTTGGATAGTAGCTATAGTAGGCATACGATAATGGTCGTATGTTGGCTAAGATTTATATCTTTATTTTCGAAATGATTTTCCTCTACACTATGCACTAATAATAATATCAAATATGATTTTAAATGCGTATCAAGCATCTTTGACTATCATAAGGAGAAATCTCCTCCGATTCTGCGTTTGCATGTGTGTGTGTGCGGGAGGCCTTATGGTAGTCTCATTTTTAAAAAAAAGCATTGCGAATTGACTTTGAAAATCTTCTGTTGAATGTTTTAAAAGATAAACTGTTTTTGTTGCTCACACCAGTCCCACGACTGATCCGGAGTTTATTGTTTTCTTTCCTAAACTCTGGATGCTCATTATTTTCTACACGAGCAGTCTAGAGTTGGGTTTTTCAGATAGTCAGATTTAGTAGATTATCTGGAGTTAGTTCAGTCTTTGGATCGCACCAGTCTTGGTTATCTTGGTGCATCGTTATTGGGAGTTCAAGCTATTACTGGATTAGTTCTTGGAAATGGAGTTGCAGTTTCTGGAGTTCTTCCTTGAAGACTATCTTAGAGTTATATTGTTCCGCTGCTAGTGTTATCTATTTTCTTTTCCGCTGCTATTTATTGTATCATATCTCTGATGTATATTGATATCTATTGGATCATCTGTTGTATCAGATATTGTATCAAAGCTGTATATCAATGTATTATTCTTTTATTCCACTGTGTTATTTACTTAATGTTGTTATAAGCTCCGGCGAATCGGATTTGGACGGTTGAATCTACGGCATTCGAATACGAGTTGAAGTATGGATGTCGATTTTCGAGCGGGCAAAATCCGAGTCGTTACATGTGGTATCAGAGCTAAGGTGAAACTTTAGCTCAGGAGTGTAACACGTTAAGTAATTCATTATAGATAGGGTGAAGTATCCCTAGAATGAGTAATCCTTAAGATATCCGTTTGAATGCCTCAGTAAATTCTCTTACTATCTACCGATAGTAAGTATGAGTGCAAGAAGAGAACGAGATAGGGGACAGGGAAATACGACTATAATTGGTTGATACTCTGTAACAACAGTGGAAAAAAGAAGTTTTGGTATAATAAGATGCCTTAAGAATTGTTGTAGAAAATCTTTACTTCGTATTTCATCAATTTCTTATCATTTTTGGATTTAAACCGTAATAATAAGAATATGAGTTGAAATTTGAATAAATTGAAAATTTCAATTTGAGTTGAAATTGGTTAATGAAATATAATGATAGATTTGAATTATAACGATAGAACGATTTTGTTTAAAACCAAATTTTGGATTTCTGTTATAACTTCTTGGGTAGAATAAAATCTGAAATATAAACTTGTTGTATTTCTCAACTTATAAAATTCTAAACTTAAGATCTTAATATTTGGATTTTGATTTTAATTGTAGAGAACAAACAGCGTTAGCCGAGGAGGAAAGGTCAGGAGAGTGGGTGATTATGCTTCATCCAGTAGGGTACGAGATGATGAAGGTGAGTCATCAGTTCATAGGGAATTCCCAGTGGAGCCTGTAGTGCAGCCCCAACCACCAGTGGAAGAAGAAGAAGATGAAGAGGAGTTCGAAGAAGAAAATGAAGACGAATTCAAAGAAGAAGATGAAGAGGAGTTCGAAGAAGAAAATGAAGACGAATTCAAAAATGAATATGAAGGGGAATTCGAAGAAGAAAATGAAGAAGAAAATGAAGAAGAGGTTGAGGTAGAAGAACCTGAAATGGAAATAGGTTCCGATGGTGATGAAGAAATTCATTGGGATTTGAATAATGCCATAGAAGGCGAGGAGCTGAATGGTGAAGGTTTTATTCAGATAGACTCTGATCCAGAGTATGATTACGTGACTGACGATGACGTGGAAGTTAGAGATCTGTCAGGGCCCGAGAGAGAGAGCTCTGATGGTGATGATTTGTAGTTGGCTAGATTAACTTTTTTTTGGGTATGGTGTATCTATGTACGCATTTTGAGCCTAGAATCTTAGTGAATGTTATGTTTACTAGTAAGAATATTATAAGTAGCAGTTAATATGGAATATATTATGAATTACCTGAAGAACCCACTATGTTTACTAGTATCATTTAAATTGGCTTTAGTCTATTCTGTGTATGTATAATTCATGAAATGAGCTGTACAATTTCGAGGACGAAATTCATTTAAGGGGGGAAGATTGTAACGACCCCAGATTTTTATGAATTTAAATTGATAATTTAAATGGATTTTTGAATTAAAATTTGCAACAATTTATTCTAGATAGATAGATTGATGCGAGTTTCCCCGAATCAAATAAAAAGTATATTAAGTCATATGGGTTTGAAATTTTGTATATACAAGTATATATATGTATATATTGGATTTTAAATAAATTCTTAAATAAATGATTTTTAAATAATAAATAATATACTTTGGACACAAGTATAAAAATAAATAAATAAATTGATTTAAAAATTTATAAATGATAATTTGAGTTATATAAAAAATATATATAATAAATACAAGACGAAAGTAATAAGAGTAAAATAAAAATAGAAGTAAATTTAAAATGCAAGAATAAAGCAAATAAAATAAAAGAAATAAACAAAATAAAATAGAAGAAGCCACATCAAACTAACATCCTACAGCTGAAACTAAAGAGAATCAGTGACAATATCTCCAGGCATGTTTATAAAATAAAAAGTACAAACAAAAACACCTCTGCTAAAATCCAGCATCACTGCAGCCATACTGTTATACACCTCAACATGGAAAAAAGACCACTTCAGCATACTTTAGAATTGTACAAAAAAAGTATAAAGCAGTCTGTAATCTGCCACTATATATAAACCAATTTCTTCAATTCATTTCGATCATCTCAAACTTTAACAAGAAAAAAAAAACTGAAGCAACTTACATAAACCAAACATCTGAGAACAAAGAAGAAATTTAAGATAACAACTTTCACCCAGTTTTCAACTTTGCAAAGCTAAAAAGGATTTCAGTTTGAAGACTTCTGGACATCAAGAAGCAAAGGAGCTTCAGATCAAACAAACTCTAACCTGTAAACTCCTGGATTTAAGCAATGATTTGGAAGGTGAGTAAACATACTTTCTTCGATTTTAAGTATGACAATTAGCTTCTGATGTTTTGGGTTGTCATATATATATCGAAAATAAATGGAAATATATGGATCTGTATTGATTTATGCATTGAAAGTTTCTATTCCTGATTATTGGCAAGTTTTGAGTAAAAGAAGTAAAGGATATTAATACCTATACATTTAAATAAATTTTAAATCTAGAAATGTAAGTAGTACAGATTGTTTAACTGGAATTAGAGCTTGGGATTGAAATTGAAGCATTACAGTAAGGAATAAACATTGTCTATTTTAAGTTACAGGTGAAGAAATCAAATGATTAAAACTCGAATGTTTAAATTTGTAAGTTCAGTAATATAACTAGATTTCATACACATAATTGTGATTTTTAGCATAAGAATTATAATTTTTACGCAAGAGTATTAAGAGCAGTTTTGAAATGAAACAAAAATGGGTTTTCGTCAAAATTGGATGATCAAGCTAATTTTAGATTCTGAAAATTGATATGAAGAAAGTGTGTAATCCATTTAACACCAGAAAAATGCTAAAAAAATTATTTAATGAAGGGATTGTGAGTTCGAATCAATAGTAGGGTTTTTGGTTCGATATTCTAGGCTCTGTTTTCTTTCGATGATCGCGCCGCCTATGGGTGACCGAGTGTGAAGCGGCGCTGGGTGATGGCAGAGGGGTAGTTGGCGATGGCGTGGCCGAGAGTGCGTGATGACTGGTGGTCAGAATCGCCTATACGAAGTGCTTTTAGGTGGCTGTGTTAGTTCCTGATGGTGATGGATGGTCTCGATTTTGACCTAGGGCGAAGCTAAGGGATTTGGGTGATCTGGCGAGGTGAGTGGATCATGGGTGACTGGTGGGGATCGGCGACAACGATCGGAGTCGCTCCGATCGCGTGTACACGTGCACGGCGGTGGTGATTTGTTGTCAGTGCAGTGGGGATTCAAATGGCTCGGGTTGTGCTCGTGTAAAGTGGAGTGTTGCTTCGAGTTTTGTCTTCAGGCCGTTGGGTGTGTGTGGCTACAGCAGTTTGATTAAATTTAAAGATGACGAGAATAATAAAAGTTACAGGAAAAAAAAAAGAAACAGGGAAGAAAAGAACAGGGGAAGAAGAAGAGAGGAGATCCAGGGGAAATGAAAAAGTATCTCGAAGTTTAACGCGAGTAAGCAGAAGGATATTTTCGGGTTTTGTTTTCTAAGTTTAGCTGATAACATTTTTTTTTAAGTTAATAATGTTAAGCAAAATCTCTGTTTTAGGGAAGTAATTAATGTTTTGAAATTTAAGTAAGAATTAACTATGAGTTTTAATTATGAGAATATTTTGGAATGTTTTGAATCCTAATTAATATTTTAATTAAGTAATAAATTAAGGTAAATGTTAAATTTAATTAACATTAAAACTTTTTAAGTTAGAAGTAATTTGATTTCAAAGTTAATTAAGAAGATTTTTAAATGATAAATCAGAAGGTAATTTAGATAAATGATTTTCGTTAAATAAATCCATTTGTTTGGAAAGAAATTAAGAATGATTAATTAGTAATTATAACTAACTAAGTAATTAGAGGTCTATAAATTGGTAACTAAAGATTGGTTAATTTATTAATAATTATGTGTCTAATAAATTGGTAAATAAGAATTGCTAGTTAGATAATTAAAGTTAATTAATTATGTAATTGATTTAAAGGTTGATATAATTAATATGATTAATTTAGGATAATTTAATTAACTAAAGTATTTGATAAATAAATTAGTATCAAATGATTTGTAATTAATTAATCAAGATTGGATAATAAATTCATAAGTAATTAATTTAATTGGAGATAAATTAAATTACATAGGATTAAACGATAAATAAATCCTGTTTATAAATGATTATTGGATGCTTGAATTACTTATGAATGATCGTATTATATGTGATGTCTTAAATTGATTATCCTATCTGATTTGTGATATTTTGCTGTATGGGTTGTGCTATGTATAATTTATTCACTTATTGATGATACATCTGTATATTATCTGTGAATCTGTACATGAAAGATAAGCGTTATAGTTTATATCGCTTATCAACTATATTTCTGTGTTTCGAATCTATGATGATTGAATGTTGTTGCACTATTGTGTTAAACCCCTGGACCACACCATACACACACAAATATGGATTTCACGAGGAAATCGATTAAGTCGCAGATTTTTGAAACAGTTAAATTTGAATCTTTTAATTCAAATGTTTTGGAAATGGAATCGGAATAAATGTGAAAAGCTTTTGGAATGGAATTTCAAAATAAAATTTATTATTTTTAAATTACTTGATTAAGTTTTGGAATTTAAATAATTTAATTTAAATTTAAATTCAATACTTGAAATTGAATTCTATGATTTGAAATTAGGATTAAAGATGTTATATTGGTTATATAGGGATTAAACCACTTTTAAGTATTGTTTTTTGGGAATTTGAATTTAACCCAAGGATTTAAACTCGTATAAATGAATCAGGTTTCCAAAATGAAAATTGTTGTTTTCAAATGATAAACACTTTTAGATAAGAACTGAGATTTCAGTTAATTAGGGGTATTTCAAGATTGAATAGGGAAATGATTTTCCTAAGTTATGAATAAATTCTTTTTGAAAGCTATGAATTAAATCTGTTTATTTTTAACAGATTTAAATTGATGATTTGTTTAAAATCAAATTGAAATGAGATTGTTTTGAAAGCTATAAGTTAAATCTTTGATTTGAAGATTTAACGAGTTAAATTGAAATGGAAATTGATTTGGAAAATCTGTGAATGAATCTTTTGTTTAAAAGATTAAAATGTGAAAATTGTTTAAACCGTTAAAGGTTGTGAAAATGAATCTTTTTGTTTAAAGATTGAAATGGTAATTGGATTAAACCATTTGAAATAAAGTTTTGAATTATTAAGTTGTGACTTAATTGAAATCCCATTATCCATTTGTTTTTGAAATATCATGCTCACTATTCGGTTTAGCCGGGAAAGGACCGTTGTGTCGTATAACCCATTCCGAATATGTGATTCGACGTTATGGATAGCATTTGAAGACCGGTGATGAAGACCGGGTATTTGTGAAAGCGATAGGATGACCTATCGATTGTTTCTGCACCGAGTCGCGCCGGTATAGAAACTCCCTAAGTGATGGGAAATCCGATCGGGATTGTGAATATCCGGATTTCAAGGACTTCTTTGGAAGTGCCTTCGGTTCTGTTCGAGCCCAGAACAGACTTGTATGGATTGTATGTCTGACATTACAATTTGAGATATAAAGCCGATTTCTTTCAAATATATTTCTGTTGGTGGCGGAGAATTTATTCTTTGCTTAACACCCTTCTTTGAGACGTATGTGCTCAAAGGTTATATAGTTGGAGTTATCAGCGATATATTCCCAGTTTGGTAATGTGACATGCTGAGTGATGCTGAAATGATCATTGTGTTGATTATTTGTGATAGGATCATTTATTTGATCGTCTATCTTAGTGATCATTGTGTTGATCATTTGTTGACCCAAAGCATGGCTTTTGTATAAAGTATGTTTTGTGGACGTGAATTCGTCGAGCCTCACATCCCGGAAATGGTCAAAACAGGAAAGAAGCAGCAAGGTTATGAGGGGTAGCGCCCTTTAGGATATGTGCATTTCCTTCTGGAAAAGGGTGGTATCATGGTATGGAGCCCAGATACTTACTCATGTTGAAACACTTTGTTTTTATGATTGTGTGAATTGATTAGAGAGCGCTCTCGGATAAAGGTCCCAAAGGACCGGGGGATGGCATATTCGGTCAGTTGTTACTCAGTTAGGGGTAACCCGGCCTTGTGTTGG
Organism: Allium cepa; assembly: GCA_030765085.1. NCBI lineage: Eukaryota > Viridiplantae > Streptophyta > Magnoliopsida > Asparagales > Amaryllidaceae > Allium > Allium cepa. Next base: position 365,394,206 of record CM060942.1, read on the forward strand.
TAGAGATCCGGTTTGGTTCTCGGGGATGTCCATCCAGAGGCATTCTCATGTGGCAATGGGAAGTTCCTTGGCCTGACCATTTGTTGGAAATCCAATTCTCAATACGAAACTTGTACGGTATTAGTTGTAGAACCTTCTATTCACTTATGGTGGTCACCACTGTTTGGATAGTAGCTATAGTAGGCATACGATAATGGTCGTATGTTGGCTAAGATTTATATCTTTATTTTCGAAATGATTTTCCTCTACACTATGCACTAATAATAATATCAAATATGATTTTAAATGCGTATCAAGCATCTTTGACTATCATAAGGAGAAATCTCCTCCGATTCTGCGTTTGCATGTGTGTGTGTGCGGGAGGCCTTATGGTAGTCTCATTTTTAAAAAAAAGCATTGCGAATTGACTTTGAAAATCTTCTGTTGAATGTTTTAAAAGATAAACTGTTTTTGTTGCTCACACCAGTCCCACGACTGATCCGGAGTTTATTGTTTTCTTTCCTAAACTCTGGATGCTCATTATTTTCTACACGAGCAGTCTAGAGTTGGGTTTTTCAGATAGTCAGATTTAGTAGATTATCTGGAGTTAGTTCAGTCTTTGGATCGCACCAGTCTTGGTTATCTTGGTGCATCGTTATTGGGAGTTCAAGCTATTACTGGATTAGTTCTTGGAAATGGAGTTGCAGTTTCTGGAGTTCTTCCTTGAAGACTATCTTAGAGTTATATTGTTCCGCTGCTAGTGTTATCTATTTTCTTTTCCGCTGCTATTTATTGTATCATATCTCTGATGTATATTGATATCTATTGGATCATCTGTTGTATCAGATATTGTATCAAAGCTGTATATCAATGTATTATTCTTTTATTCCACTGTGTTATTTACTTAATGTTGTTATAAGCTCCGGCGAATCGGATTTGGACGGTTGAATCTACGGCATTCGAATACGAGTTGAAGTATGGATGTCGATTTTCGAGCGGGCAAAATCCGAGTCGTTACATTAAATTAATAATTTGAAAATGCTAGTAGTTATAATTTAATAAAAAGGAGGAATATTGTAAGTAAATGATTATAAACTTAGGTAATGTTTGAAGCCGATTATAATTAGAGTAAATCGTAAAAGTGGATACTATATGTGAAAGAAATAAAAGTGAAAGGTGAAAATCTTTTATAAGTATGAGTTGTTTCACAAATGAATATTTATATAAAAAGGGAAATCAAACTAAATAGTAAATGTGAAGTAAACTGAAATAAAATGTAAACAATACTTCAATAATGAATTCATTTGTGATCCAAATAATTGAAATGGATATACCTTATTTTAGTAAAGAAAGTAAATTAATGAAATAAGCCTTATATGAATGAATGAGAATTAAAAAATTTGTAAGTAATGAACGTGAATTAAAGAAAAATCATTGTATGAAAAAAAAGAGGAAAAATGAACAATAAATGTCGTGAAAAAAAGATTAATAGAATATGTAACGACCCATAAATTTCGATAATTAAATTTGTCATTTTAATAAGACTTGTAATTAAATTTAGAAAGAAATAATTTTTTTATAATTTATAATGAAGTAAATGTTAAGAATGAAGTGTAGCAATGATTATTAAAACTAATTATTGAGAATCGAAGTGAAAGCACAATAATAATGAATAGTGTAAATTGTTGCACTTGGGTATAAAATGGAAAATAAGTAAATAAGAGTAAGCATTAAATTAACCAATGACATATTATATTGATTAATATAGACTTAATAAAAGAGTTGAATTGAATCAATATATATATTTGAAACTAATTAATTGGTATTCAAATTTAAATAAATGGGTTTATGGTAAGAAATTGAAATTGATACTACGGCGAATTGGAATTAAGATGAAAATGGAAAAATTGAAGTATGTAATGCAAGGGTATCATAAATAGTAATAGAATAAATTTAGTGTTATATATGGAATTATAAGTAACAAACTTATATATGCAATTAAAAGCAAATAGGTGACAATTAATATAGGTTGTTCCTTTATTTAATGTGTTAAATAAACTTTGGTAATCAATCGCAATAAATCTAAATTTAATGTTTTGTTAATGTGATTTAAAGTAATAATCGGAAATAATGTTAAGTTTATTCATAATATGACAATTGGTTGGATAAAAGGAATGGAAATTCAAGAATTATTAATTTATTGGAATTTAAATTTAATAATTGGATTAATTGCAATTAAATGAAATTTAATATTTAATTATCACTTTAATTAAAATTAAAATGAATCTTAGTATTACATTTATGAGTTTAAGACAATAATTACAAGATATGAAGGTAATAGGATGAATTGAGATGTTAGTTTATTTGTAAAGTAATAAATGATGTAATAAAGTAATGGAATCAAGATAAATTAATTAATTGAGACTTTAATTACAAATAATATGTGAAATGACCAACATATAGTAAATGGAAATATGATAGTCAATAAATAAAGGATGGAATGGGAGCACAGACGTAAAAAATGTAAAACAAATATTAACTATGTTTATAGAAAGGAATAATAGAGTGAAAAGTAAATTAATTGGAATTATTGAAAGTTTAATTTATAATTTCTGAATATAATGAAATTGAAAGTAACACTGAAATTGATAGATTTATTAACTCTAAATTGACATATAAATTTGTTTAAATTAGTGTAAATGATTAAGAAAAATTGAAAGAGGTAAAATTTGTCAATTATAGAATTGAAATTTAAGATTTGATTTAATTAATTAATTATAAATTTATCTTATTAATGTAAAAGTAGGCATTTTGGCCACTGACTCGGATTTCGCCGAAACCAGTTTCGTTGGATCCGTAATGGTAAATTATTGTAGGATTTCAAGATTTATAGCGATCGGGCTTATCGTTTGAACGTACGGGCTTGAAACGCCTAGAAATCAATTAATTAAAATCAATTGAAATTAATTTGAAATAACTTGATTTTAGTATAACTTCTACATACGATCGAATTTGGAGTTGAAACATGTTCCATTGATTTTAAAATATTTAAAACATCTATTTTGATATATGGGTTGTCCCAATTTCGTTCCGGAGTTAGAACGAGCTTTTTCGGGCCATTTTAATCGTTTAACGCGTATATCAACCTAGTCCATCTGTTCTATTCTCAGCCGTGTCTATAAGTACCATGTTATAAACCATAGCCTTTCTATTTCTCAATCGTCTGTACGTACAATTCAACTATTCCTCCTTCTTAATGGCAGACAATAAATTCTAGATCCAATTGCAATTCCAAATCAAATTCAAAGCCAAAAATTAAATCTCTTCAAACTATATCAAATTTTGTATGGATCTGAAGCTCTGAGCGCAAGTCAAATCCGTGAGTTGTTTTTCGATTTGAGCTTTTGAGGGCTCGAAATTCGAGGGATTACTCACGGCCGTTCATCACCCGTTGATGAACTTTGTCCGATCGAAAATTGAAGGCACGGTTTTATAGAGAGAACAGCGCGCTGTTCATCGGCGTGCCTTGTTCAGTGTTTCAACGGCTAGATTGTCATATTAAATTCAATTAGTGTTTTTAGTCCATGGTGGCGGCTGCTCCTTTTCCGGTCAATCAAGGCTCTGGGCGAACGTGGGTGGTCTTGAGGCGTGATAGCAGTGGCGAGCGGCGCGAGATGCGGCGGTGGCCAAAGTGCCTGTGGCGGCCGGTTTCTCGTGTACATGCGTCATTCCAAATTTCCAGGCGGTGGCCCATTCGTGTACGCGTAGCAGCTGTTTGCCCGGTGACGTGGTAAAATCATTTAATTTATTTTATTTTTTATACTTTTACTCGTATAACTTCTAATGCTAATAACTATTGCATACGAGGTCCGTTTCACGCGCGGTTTTCTCCACTAGGTTCGTATTGAAATTCCAGACATTTTGGCTCCAGTTTGGACGGATTCTGAGAATATTTGAATTTTGAGTTTAAATTGGATTTAAATTTGAAAGGTGACTGTTTTAACCCACTCACAACTTCTAAAATTTCTTATGCTTGTTAAATTGATTTGCGATATGATTAGAAAGTTATTTATGACTGTTTGGCATATTTTTATCATCATTCCAGTTAAGTTGAATTTATTGAATTAAGTTGTTATTTAATTTATTATTGCATATAAACTGCCAGTTAAATTGTTATTTAAATTATTATTGAATATAAACTACCAGTAAATACCTATTATTTATTATTTGCTATATATTGATGTTATTGTTTGAATTGGATGATGATTGTGATAAATGGTTGATGATTGATATTGGATGGATGGATGTTGTATTTTATATTGTTATAAACTAAAAGTTGTTATGCACTTTTATTTCATTTGGGATTGCGGTTTGAAATGATATATAACCGTATTTATATTTTAAATTACGGATTAAAATGATAAATATCCGTATCACTTGACCATATGGTAGAAAATTATATACAGACACCGCAATCTATATATAAAAATATTTTAAAATGATTTCTATGGATTTGTAAATAAATATATTATTTTATTAGATATTGCTTCGGAAATTTTATAAATGTTATTTTACACATAGTTAATTTCTTGGCTTTAAGCTATGACTAAAATTTGTTTATAGTATAAAATAATTTTAATAATAAAGTTTGATTTTATAGAAATATCATATGGATAAGTATTTGCTTAAATTATATTTTAATATAGAATTTATATTGATTTTTATAAATCAAGGATGAGAAGATAGTTTTGAAATTGATTTGAGATTTTATTTAATTAAGAATTTATTTAATAAGAATCCATTTGGAACTTATTAAAATCGAGATTTTAAAAGAATATGGTTTTATAACTTAATTTTGGTTTAAGGTGATTTAAGTGAAAATGTCAAGTCTAAATAAGTTGAGGAATATTCAGTTATTGAAATTTGAAGTTTTATTTAAAGGATATTGGATTTATTAAGCAAATATTTCAAAACTTAATAACAGTAAAGTGAATTTGGTATATATATATGAATTATAAAATATAGTTTTGAAATATTGAATATTTAAGCTTTGAAATATAATGAATTTGAAATGGTTTTTTTTAGTGGATCAAATCAATTTTGAAATCGATATAATTTGGAATGGTCTATTTGAAAACCAAATTGAATTGAAATTTACAATTTGGGAATTTGGTTAAATATAAAATTTAGAAATTCGGGTTGTTTTGGAATTGCTCCGTGAAATTTAAGAAGCTAGTTTATTTTATATATTATTTTAATATTTAAACCATGTAAGGGGTGGAAGTTATGTTTCAAAGTTATAAATTTCAAAGTATTACGTTTTGGAATTGTTATGGTTTTAAGTCTTTGGTTTCGAAATTTTATAACTTTGAAATACTATGATTTTAAAATGATATCATATTGGTTTGGTTTTGAAATGGAAATGTTATCGTATTTATATAGTTTCGAAATGGATATTATATTCTCGTTTTGAAGTATAAATTATTTTGAAATGACCGCGGTGTTATAATAACGTTTGGTTGTAGAAGAGATCGGGATCGGAAGTTGTCATACTCTCTGCCAACTCCGAAAACCACTTTAACAACCGTGTACGCGGTGGAGATTCCAGAATGAAGTAGGACGGTGGTGGCATTTCCTTTGAGGTAAATACATGGACCCGACTCCCGTGAGTTGGCATAAGGTGGCAAAAACAGGAGCGATTGATGGGCTAAGAAGGTAGCACCTTTTATCGGACACACTCCTTCGATACCATTTTATTACTTTGTGATTGTTTGGGGCCCTTTTTGATTTTGGATGTGCGGCTCGAGGTGGGCGGTAGTAGCTGCTACGCGCTACCACCGGTTCGGAAGCGTAATTGGTATATCCACCCTGGTATTGCCTAGTTGTGCTATGTCACCTACCCTAGCACGCCTTGTACGATTTTTGTAACGACCCGCCGTTCTGACCACCCCTAGTTGGTAATTTAACCAACTTGAGACGTTCAAAATGACGGATTGTTATTCAGTTTATAGAGTTTAAACAGAATCAGCCACAGAATCACAGAATAATCATAATATTTTACATAAATGAATTTTTATACATATATCAGAGTTTGTACAATGCATTATATTTATAAAGCGGAATATTTCTTTTAAGTACAAGAATCCCTGAAAAGCTAAAGTGAAGAAATTTCCCCAACTCTCTCTAACTTCGCGGCCTGAAAATCTTCAAGCTGTAAAATACTGGGTCTGACCCGAGTACTACATTCAAAAGAAAATAATACACAGGTCAGTCTAATTCAAACTCAGTTATTAGCGCATAGAGGCAATAATAATCAAACAACAATTAGACGACGGTCATATATAAATTTACCTATCCGATCCTTTCACAAGTAATCGGATAACGGTAAATATAACACTTAACAGTGTTAAACAATAACTCAGTAGATTCAAATTATCAATGAGGATAGATGAAGGGATTATTGATGAAGATAATTTAGAAAACAATCAAAATCTGCCTAAACGACAATTAACAACAAAATCATCAAAATCGATTCAAAATATATTGAATTGGCAACATAAAACAATTTTCATCAAATAGAAAACATCAATTAAAACATTAGATTTGGTAGGGCTGCAGTACACACACGCATATACGGCCTCGCCACATTTTTAAAATGTTAACTTCATGTGGCTGCTGTTCACGCTTGCGTGCACTGCCTCGCCACTACCGTAATGAAATAGAAATCATCACAACAGTAAAAACTAACAGAAATCGAAGCTGCAGAGGTCAAGTTAGTGCTATCGTGACTCAACGCAACTGCAAATAAAACTAAGTATAACGGGCTCGAAATTTAAGTGCAAATCCCCTATCAGAAATGTAGACTGCGATTAAATAGGCCCAAATCAACTTCAACCAAATGCAAAAGGTCAAGTCAGTGACTCAACGCGGCTGCAACACCAAAACCCGTGCAACATGGTAGGGTCGAAATGCAATTGTTTGCATATACTCAAGTAAAACTCAAGAAAACAAGTTCCAAATAACTTATTACTGCACATTTCAGCAAGTGCAAAATTTTCATAAAAATGAAACTGCTGCCATTACTTGGACACAAGGGCAACTGCAACAATGACGCAGCCACCACGAGATCACAACGCAACAAACACTGTCTCGAGTCACAGTGTAGTATGAACCATAAAGTATACAACAAGTAGATGAACTATGCAACAGAGAGGTGTACACGTGACTCACGTATGCACCTAGAACACCAAGTGAAACAAGATCTCATGGAAAATATGATCTGTGTCTAATCAGTGGACATGCATTGGTAAATAAACAGTGAAACAACAATTGTTTCAAAGATAATGCTATAATGAAACTCACTTCATAAAATCACAAAATCACATATACATTGGCTTTTACATACAGGCAGTGCAACAGGTCAAGGCAGCAACTATGAAATAACAATAACAAAATATATGCAACTGCACCAAGGAATGGCACATGTGCGCTACAGGTCTGAACCCCAAGGGCAGTGACAAAAAGGACCAGGCAGCATGAATATATACAGTGTAATCATACCACAAAAGCACAAACAAGTAAACTGGCCGAGACAGTAGCAAAACCAGACAATATCAAAGAAACAATCCCATGTGATATGCAGTAACACGTTACCACCGAAAATCAAGTATAGGCAAAAATGAAAACCAAATGAACCAGAGGCAATAACAAACATATATGCATATGTATACATGATAATGGAAAGACACATATATGTACAAATGAAGACATATTACAGTGAAAATAGTGGCTCAACATCAAAGAATATGTTGAATAGGTCAGGGACGTGGTGGCAAAGAGATAAACAGTTCAGATTCCAAGCCATGGAAAACAAGTGTCGAAAGGAACGAACCGAATAAGTCAGTAAATCATCGATGTCCAGAAATTCATCAAAGTACACAAATTCGATAAACCAGGGATTGAAGTATGAACAGTTCAATATCGGACAAGCATATTTCAGAACGAAATAAACAAGTCCAAATCAAGTTTTTTTTTTTTTTTTAAATAGTCAAGGCCGAAGCCATAGCATAAAATGAGGTCGCAGGGATTACAAACCAGAAACCAAATCTAGTGATCAAAATCGAAGTAATTTCCCTTTTTCCAAAGACAACAGAAAAATGCTCGCAGCCGAAGCCATGGAAATCACCAAATTATATATATATATATATATATATATATATATATATATATATCAAGTGATCGAAGTCAATGCGAGCCATACGAAACCAACATGCCCACAGTTCATCAGAGAAAACAAGGTCGAATCCAACAAAAAGGAATCGAACCAATCAAAAAAAATCAACAGAGAAATCATCAACATGATAACTAAATCAAACGACTGAGAATGAAAATAGATGTGAGGGTCACTCACCTTTGTCGAACGAGGAGCACGCGAGAGAATTGAAGCCGAAGCAATGCCCTAATTTCGAAAAGCCCTAATTTGAAGACGAGCGAAAATTGGAGAGGCCGCCATTATTTTCTTCGTTTATTTTTTTTTTCTGTCGTTTCGAATGATGGAAGAAGGAGGTAGGGTTTCGAATATAAGAGAGGGGAGACGTGATTTTGCAGAGGAGATCGTGTTTTTGGCGTGATGGATGGCATAGATTTAGGCGTGTTTGTAACTGATGAAGGTAAAGCAACGTACTCTTTTTATTTTATTATACTATTATTATTATTATTTTCTTATTTCTTTATTTTAAATCCAATTTGTTTTGTATAAATTATTTTCTTTACTTTGTTTTGTAAATTTTGTTGTTTGAATTTTTAACTATGTTTGTTTCTTTATTTATTTTATATTGATTAAAATTTTATTCCTTTTTATTTTAAAGAAAAGAAAAATGTTATTAAAACTAACCATCTTTTATTAATTTACATAAATAATAATTCTTGTATCCAAATTATTTTTTCTAAGTCATTAGTTTGAATTTAAAATACAAATTCAATATTCAATTTCAAACTCCAAAGTCAATTCATAGTTTTATTCAACTTTCAATAGATCAAATCCTAAAATTTAATCGTCAATTTCATAGTTATATTGGGAATTCAAACTAAACCATCATTTAAATATTTAAAATTAATTAAATATTTTCAATTTAAATTGTTCAAAATTCAGGGTTGTTACAATTTTGGTTTTCTCCCGTAACCCGTGTGGTATCCTCTGGTGGCTTCCCGATCAGGAGGGACCATGATAATGGATGGACTACTGGGACTATTGCGTGGTAAGGGCTATATGGGTAACCTCTTACGCTATTTAGAGGTAATTTTATTTTACTATAGACATTATTATAATAGCGTGTATTACTACATAGTAAATAGTTTAATGGATCCTTAAGACATGTGAATCCCGAGCACCTCTTAAGTTACTGCACTTACGTTAGACACTGGATGGGAGATGCCAAATCCCCTAAACATATCTGACGCCGTTCCACTCATATTTGTTTCTGTTGATTTAACTTACATAAGATCTTTTAGTTCCGACTCGAGTGTTTTGTATTTTCAATTCGCTCGGGTCAGCCTAAGCATTTAAGGATTAGGAAGATCGTATTCTAGAGGACGAAGACGATGATTTATTATTATTTATTAGAGTATTCCACTACATTCGTACTATTTCTGCTTCATTAATTATTATTCTATGGTATGTGTAACTCTAAAATGTATTGTATAAATATAATAGAATATTTTGTAAACAGCTTCGTGAACTGTTTATTTGAATATTATATTTTATCGTTCCGTTGTAAGATTTTATTTTGTTCTTTCTCTGCTTTTTCTTATTTACCCCATAACAATCTGCCCTTCCGTACGGTTTAAGTCTGACGTCTGTGGTTTATCGTCGATTTAAAGCGTACAAAAAGGTAGGATGTTACATCTGGCATTAGAGCTTTGGTTTAGCGATAAACCTTAGCTTTGTGGGGTCTGACTCTTTATTAATAGGGTAGTTATACCCTATGATGAGTCGCTGAGTGTATACATATGAGAGAGCGTATTTGTTAGTGTATAAAAAGGTTTAATATTGTGTTAATTTGTTCCTTTTGTGTTTACAAATTCTGGTTGGTGCATAGGACGCTATGACATGATAGGTATTTCTAAACACTTAATAGGACAGACCGACACAATATTTGTTTTGAATATAGTTGAATGAAATAAACTTGTCTATTATTTTCTATATGTAAAATAAAATTTTATAAATAATACATATATTTGGTTGTAATACATTTGTTGTTAGGTAATGAAAATTATAAATAATAGTTGAAATAAGACGAAAGTAAAATTAGTGCGAATAAACTGGGAATTTAGAACTTAAGTCCCAGGGTTTTGAAAATTCTTTCAATAAGTTTTAGGATATAATAATAATATTGTTAGAAGCATTTTCTAATATAAATATTTCAATATAATTTGAAAGAATTCTTTAAAGAAACTTTGAAAAGAAATAAGTTCTATACTCCCTTCTCTGTCGCTGGGAAATAATTTCGATGATGAGTGCGCGCATCATCGACTTTCATTTTCGAGTTTCAAAGTGGAAAGGCCACTGTAATAGTTTTACTGCAGATTTATTTTGATAAACAAATATAAATTGTAAATTGTTTTAATATAATTAGATATATATAAGTTGTAAGTATGTACATTTATCTATTATTTTAAAATGATTTTAAATTTAACTCGGTATTTAGTTCTTAAGTTTCCATTAATTAATAGTTTCAATTATTGTAGTAAAATGGGTTGTAACTGATTTACGATTGGAACCTCTAATTAAAATAAGAGATTTAGTGCTAAGTTACAAATTGGGTTAAATGAAAGTTGAAATTGTAACTTATAAAACAAAAGATATAATTATTGAACATTTAATTTATTAAAAGAAATAAGATAAACTTGTATGATTTTCAATTGAATTCTTTAAAACATATATGACTTACCAACTATAAATAGTTAAAATGTTAAAATAAAATGTAATTTTACAAGTAAAACTTGAGTAATGAAAAGTATTCATTTGAATTCTTTAATAAATTAAATTTTATAGTTGTAGTTGTTATAAACTTAAGTATAATTGAAAGGCTACTAATTAAATAAATGTAAAGGTAAGCATTATAAATAAATGAATAAATGAATTTAAGTAATAAATAAATGTAAATTTGCAAGAAATAAATGAAAAAATTAAAAAGATAAATCATTATATGCATGAAAGGAAATCAACCAACAAATGTTACGAAATGAATTGATAAAAATGAACTTGATCTATTGGTTGAAATTGTTGTTTGTTTTGGTTTATGGTTGTTTGGGTAAGAATACTTTAAAATTGTTTGGATGTATCAATAATCTATTTAGTTTATCTAAGACTATTGAGTAAATGGTGCACTTAGTAACTTATTTTTCGTTCTGCACAATTTGAAGTTTTGAACCTGAACAACTATTTGTTTTTTTGATATAAATGGGTAATTGATTATGTTGATTTTTGGGATGATTGTATATTGGTTACAAGTGATTGTTGTTTGTATTGATTTGCGTTGGAAGGTGAAACAATTTAAATATTTCATTTTATATAATTATTAACTCTTTTTAGATTATATACGTGAAATACAGATTATGGAAGAAATTGCTACTGCATTTGGTTTCATAAAATAAGCGTAAATTACCCGACAAATATGTACGTTCTCGGATTACGGTTTTATAGCGTCGTTATATTATTTCCCGTGTTGGGATAGGTTATTTTGGAAATTATATGTTATATATTTATATTTATATTTGATATTATATTTTCTTCCAAGCCTCCCCGTACAAAGGAGACTCTGTCGAAATTTTTCAAAAACTTTGGACTTAGAATTTTTTTTGAAAAATGTTTCCAAACCTTATGAATTTGAGTATAAAAAGATTTAATGGTTATAAATTGGTATATTTTATTTAAATTAATTAATTTTGTAAATTGATTTGTTTATAAATTTAATATTTTAAGTAAGATATATTGATTTCTTAATTCTTTCTTTTCCCTTCTTTTTCCTTTTCGGGGACGAAAATTTTTGAGTGGGGGAGAGTGTAACGACCCGTAAATTTCGATAATTAAATTTATCATTTTATTAAGATTTTTGTAATTAAATTTAGAAAGAAACAAAGAATTTATAATTTATAATGAAGTAAATGTTAAGAATGAAGTGTAGCAATGATTATTAAAACTAATTATTGACAACTGAAGTGAAATCACAATAATAATGAAATAGTGTAAATTGTTGCACTTGGGTATAATGTAACGAACGTGATTTTTCGTCGCCGAAAAACCGTACCGTTGTGGTTAAAGAAGAAGAAAGAGGTAGAAGAAGAGAGAAAAAAGATAGAATAGAACAAAAAGAAATAACAGAACAACATCAGAATCTCACAATTCGCAGCAGAACAACATATAATAGATAAATGAATAATCTTTAGACAAAGAACTATATCAGTTATTACATTTCATCATATTACATTACATTACATCATCAGAGTGTACAACAACAAAAAAATAGCGAAAAAGAAATACTATATACTAGTGAATACGTCGTGCCATCTAGCTTGCCTCCTGAAACTCCTGAATTCCAGATATCCTGATATACCTTACTCCTGACTGCCCGTGTGGAAATTGGTGGGCGCCCAGAGTTTAGGAAGGAAAACAATAAACTCCGAGTCAGTCATGTGACTGGTGTGAGAACTCAAAACAGTTTATCATTAAAACAAAATAGAGGAATATTTCAATTCGTAATGCTTTTTAAAAATGAGACTACCATAAGGCCTTCCGCACACACACAATGCAAAGGCAGAATCGGAGGAGATTTCTCCTTATGATAGTCAAAGATGCTTGATACGCATTAAAAGAGACATTTGATATTATTACTAGTGCATAGTGTAGGAAAAGTCATTTCGAAAATAAAGATATAAATCTTAGCCAGCATAGGCATTCCGCACTTATGCCTACTATAGTTACCATCCAAACAGTGGGGCGCCACCATAAGTGAATGATAGGTTCTACAACTAAAGCCGTACAAGATCGTATTGTTTCTTTGGATCTCCAACAAATGGTCAGGCCAAGGAACTTCCCATTGCCACATAGGTACGCCTTTGGAAAGACGACCCGAGAACCAAACCGGATCTCTGCCAACACAAGGCCGGGTTACCCCTAACTGGGTAACTACTGACACGAATATGTCATCCCCCGATCGTAACCGATCTATCCGAGGATCCTCGATTTCCAACAACCACAAAGCAATAAATTTGCAACAACAACAAGGTTAAGTATCTGGGCTCCATACCATGATACCACCTCTATCCAGAAGGAATGACATACACTAAAGGGGCGCTACCCCCTAATAACCTTGCTGCATCCTTCCTGTTTTGACCATTTCCGGGGTGTGAGGTCCGACGAAGTATCGTCCACAAAGCCACGCTTTATACAAAAGTTGTGCTTTGGGTCAACAAATGATCAAAGAAATGATCACAAAGATAAATGATCAAACAAATGATCATATCACAAATGATCAAATAATGATCATTTCACAGCTACACTCAGCATACCACACTACCAAATTGGGAGTATATCTCTAATAACCATCAACTACATAACCTCTGAACTCGTACGTCTCAGAGAAGGGTGTTAAACTAAGAGAATAAATTCTCCGCCACCAACAGAAATATATTTGAAAGAAATCAGCTTTGTATCTCAATTTGTAATGTCAGACATACAATCCATACAAGTCTGTTCCGGGCTCGAACAGAACCGAAGGCACTTCCAAAGAAGTCCTTGCGATCCGAACATTCACTAATCACGACCAGACTTCCCGTCACTAAGGGTGATAAAACCTCTATATCGGAGATCAGCCGATGTAGAGTAACTCGACGGTAATCCTTCCGTTTTAACAAATACCCGGTCTTCAACACCGGTCATCAAATGCAATCCATTACGACGTATCACAAATTCTGAATGGGTTATACGATCCCAAGATCCTTTTCCGGCTAACCCGAATAGTGAGCGCTTATATTAAAAATAAGTGTGGCATTCAATTTCAAACAATCACAACAAATGCCTATTTAAAGGTAAATATTGATAGTCGGATTATTTAACTATCAATAGGCATGCTCAACATCACCAAATTCCAAATAAGTTTTCAAATTATTTATTTTCCAAAATATCTTTACTAGATATATCTTTCCACACTTCAAAAATAAATCAACGTTTATTTTTAATCAAATTCCCCTTTCCATTTATAAATTCCATAGTGAATTTACATTCCAAAATGTTTATGAATATACGATTTCAATTATTCATTTTCAATTTATCTTCAAAAAGATAAATTCTCAAAACGTTTCATTTCACATTGGAAAAACATTGCCATACTTATTTATTAATAAGTAATTCACAAATCCATTTATTTTCAATACTTAGAAAATATTCAATATACTTAATATCGAAATTAAGTATATATTTCATTCTTTAAGGAAAACATTCACTTAACAAATTTATTTGGGTCAAAACGAATGTTGCGTAAAACATCGTTACGACGACCCAAAATCACTAGTATAGGGATTCAAAATTAAAATAGATATATAAATCCCAATACTATATAATCATTTTCTTTCGGAAACCATTTACTATAACAACAGTGTTATAGTCCATCATTTCCTTCTTTCTCGAAAACGTCTATTTCAACAACAATGTTGAAATCTATGGTTTCGATTCTTAACACATTTTAAAACATCGTTAGATCGTTTTAATTCTATTTAAAACATCACCTCCAAAATAATTTCTTTAACATATTATTCACTATTCAAAAACGTGAATATACTTCTTTAACCAGTTTCATCATTTCTATACATTTTATTTTAAAGGATTATTCACTGTCTAAATGTGAATATAACTCCATTAATAAGTTATAACAATTTACTTATCAAAATAAGTCATTTGCGGATTTATAGAATAATGTTTATAATTTCCATTTCTATTTATTTTATAACAACTTCCTTTTATAAATCTCCTTTATTAAACTATTCAATTTATGTGACGACCCGGAATTTTTGAGCATTTCAAATTGGAATATTTAATTGATTTTAAATATTCAATAGAATAATTTTGATTTGAATTACGAATATCAGAATTTAGTTGATAATTTAATTATTGAATTTAATAAGTGAAGTTGAGAAAACTGTTGAATCTAGAGTTATAAAGTCTGTTAAAAATAATTTGAAGGCTTATAGAATTTATATTGATAACACTGAAGATAGTAAAGGTGTTGGAATTAAATTTGGAAGTGTTTTGTTCAGTTTTGAAATTTTACTGTTTAAATCGAATTTAAAAATAGCCTTTCGGGGCGCAGTCTCAGAATTCGACGAAACCAGTTCCATTGGGTCCGTAATATTGAATTATTATCGGATTTCAAATTTCGTACTGATCGGAGTTAGTGTGTGAGTGCCCGATATATAAACGAGTTGAAATTTAATTGATATTAATCAAAATAAAATATACCTATAAAAGAAAAATCCAATCTAAAGTCAAATCTTCTGCCATACGCCTCCTTTCCATCTATTTCAAAGCCAAACATTTTTAGTTAATAAGAAAAAAAAATTCAAATCGAAGAAATGCTCAAATCATCAGATAGAAAAAGAAAAAGAGATAGTCGCGTGATTAAATCACGATGACCGAAGCACAGCTGTGCGTGAGCGCACTAGTGGAGGTACGTCGTCGTTCTAGGGTTTTGCAATTTGGGGATTCTCGGGTCAACCTCGAAAGCGCGAGTGTTTGGAGGCTAAGTGCGGCACTCGACAGCAATGGCAGTAGTTTCTTGCTCGTCTTCTTCTCTCGTTTCAAATCCTCAAGCTTAAATTTTCAAAGTTCAAGATCCCAGCGTTCATTCCTGAGTTTGCAAAGTTGCGGTTTTCGAGTCTTCCGGCATGTCCAAGTCAACGCTGTCGACCTACTTCTTTCGATGTATGTAATCAAGAGGAAATTCTATTTTTGGATGCAGAATCACTGATGGTGAAGGAGTATTTCACTGAAGAAGAATTTTAGTTGCTGTTGGATTGAGAATTCGAACATTTTATGAGTTCATTGATTCATTTTTTTAAACGTCAAGTTCTCTTAGGATCATAAGAAAACAACTGACAGAGCGTGAATATGAAGGGTTGAAGATCGAGTCAATGGAATGAGGATTGAATTCAAAAGAATTACTTGTATAAACGACACAGTGTCGTTATCATCTTCATTAATGTCTGTGCATGTACTGTGTTCTCCTTGTGAGCTCTCCGTGGATGGCAAAGACCGAGTAGGGGGATATTAGATCTTAACCAGCGCCTGACTTTGGCAGATGAATTAGCAGAGAAGCAAGGATTTGTGGGGTTAATCTAGGTCTGAAAATCGAGGAAAACAAGTTGAGATGGGATGGTTTGCAAAACGAAAAGCAAAGGTGAGTTAATCTCACTCAGTTAGTTTAAATTTAAATTTAAATGATTAAATTTAAACCATTGGTTGAATGGATGAATTGATTGATTATATTATAGTATATACTACATCTTGGGATGTTTGATTTATATTGTGCTATAGTATGGTATACTTTGGAATTAGCATATTATATTGTGCTAATATATGTGGATGCAGGAAAAACAGGTTGGAGGGATCCTACTGGATCCCTCAATATTTATTTAAATTATTCAATACCTTCTGTTGTTGTGATTATTTTATATTCCATGATGGATTATATTGAAATATTGAATGCTATGGTTCGATTGGATATAATTGGGTATAATGAATTACCAAAATAAATTGGATTTTGGAAAGGAAATAAAAGGAGTTAATTTGGAAGTAAAATTATTATATAAAAAAAAGTTGAATATATTTAAGAATGAATTGGAAAGGAAATTTTTGAATAAACAGAAAGTTAATGAATTTTAAACTTCAATATTTATATTTAAAAGAACAAAACATTTATTTAATATTTAAGATTTAATTTATTGAAAGAATAAAGAAGAGATTGGGAGTGCTGAAATTTGTATATTTCGGTTAAAAGATTTAAAAATCAAATGGAAAATAATAACAATAATAATTAAGGGCATAATTAATGAATTTTGAAATAAATTGAGAAATTAAAGAAACTTGTTCCAAATAAAATAAATTGGAAATCAATTTGGGGAAAATTGATTTAAGTACTTGAAGTTGGAATTTTCTCTGGATGGCCAAGTACATGTTTTTAAAAGTAAATTTTAAATATAAATTAAATGTTTTAAAAATTGTTTTTAAAAGAAAGCAAGTTTTGAAAAATTTGTAATTTCTAATATTTAAAGTCTGAAGTAAGTATTTTCTTTTAATCTATTTTAGCAGTAATTATTAAGAAGTAACTTAGTATTTTGTTTTTAAAAGTAGAAATCTAGTTTTATATTTTATTAAGTAACCCTATTTTCAAATATTCATATAGTATGTATTTTTAACAAATTATTAAAGGAATTTTTAACTTGAATGTTTTAAAGTATATTTTTTTTTAAAAGTAAAGTGTTTTAAATTAATTTAGAAAAAATTAGTTTTGTGCTTGGTGATTCCAGTGGAAATGGAAATACATGGAATTTATTCTGAGAAAGGCAGATAGTTTTGAAAACTGTTTTCAAAGGAATTTGAAAAGTGAAAATATGTCTTGTGAAGATATTTTTGGAATAAATAAATAATTTGGGGAATTATTTATTGTTTGATGGATGTTTGTAAATATTAATTGATAGTTAAATCACCAACTATCAATATTGGCCAAATACGTTGATCGTTTCGAAGAGACCGGGATCGAGATTTATTTCTCGAAAACCACTTCGATCCGGTTTGTACGTTTCGTGTAAATGATTTTGGATTCGAAGATGGAGCAGTGAAGTGCAAGGGCTAGTCGCTATTAATCCCGAGGATATTTCCAAAATGGATGTAGTAGGACTAGTGCCTTCGGTTCCGTTCGAACCCGGGACGGACTTGTATGGATGAATGCTTGCGAAACATCGTCAGGTGGACGATGGGCATTCTAAGGGATATGTTCTATAATAGGTAACGCTTAGCCTCAAGCCTCATCAAATGGGAATGACTGAAAATCAGGGGTTATGCAGCAAGTCTAGGTGGGTAGCACCCAAGCAGGGTGAGGTCATTCCAGTCTAGATGTCCCTTTTTATTACGGCTTAGTGGGCGGTTGCTGATCCCAACCGCGGGGTGATCTCACTCGGCATTATCCAGTAAGGGGTAGTCCCGGCCTTGTGTTGCAAGGGAGCGGGCGTACTCATCGGTACGGTGATCTAGGCCCCGTACTGTGACAGGTGGTACCCCAGTGCCTAGTCATTAGTTGGAAATCCATTCTCCCTACGAGCCTTGTACGAGTTTTGTTTGTATTACCCACTTTGTGGCTAGTAGCTGGAATTTAATAATGTAACAATTTCGGCTATTTTATAAGTATTTGTATATAGACCCTATTATAATGTCAAAGGATTTCTATAAAAATTGTTTTAGCTATCATAAAGTAAAAACCCGACATGTTTATTTGTGGCGTGGTCTTACGAGATGCTTTTGTTTTCAAAGGATTTTGAAACTTTAATAATCAATTGGGTGTGATTTTCTCACGCTGGTATTCCAGACTGACTCGGGTGTTATTTAACTGTAATGCTCGGGTCAAACCGAGTATTATAGGATACAGGATTTGATGCTGTGGAGCTTAGGAGACGAGTTGGATGACGATATGTATTCTCGTACTTGTATATATATATTCTGCTGCTGTGATTGTATGGTATGTCCGATTGGTAATGGTTGATGTATGAGACACTTTGATGTTGTGATGTATAAAACAGTTATAAACTTCATTTTGTATAAAGTTATATATTTACTATTATATTTTATTCCGCTGCGACTGTGAGATTCTGATATTGTTTAGTTCCTTCTTCTTCTATCTCTTCTTCTTTAACCCAAATGGTTCGTGTTTCTGTACCACTTGAGTTGACTGTTGCAAAATAGTGTTGACTCTAGGGGTACGGATTTGCGGGCTGTTACAGTGGTATCAGAGCTTAGGTTGGTGAAAACCTTGGCTCTGGTGGGAATTACTCATTTAAAATAGAATACGTAGTACTCTATAATGAGTTTGAGCGTATTAATAAATATGAGCGCGTATTTGCTAGTGAATATAAATTGTTTTAATATTGCATTGATTGATTTATTGAGTGGCATATGAACCTTCGTCGACACAGTCTGCGCAACTGTATTGAAGGGGTTTCCAAACACTTGAATAGAACAATCGACACGATATTGTTTTAAATGTGGGTAAATGAAATAATTTTACCCAAAAACATATTTTGATATAAAGAATAGCTTTTGAAAACTATTTAGCTAATATATGGTTGCTTGGATGTTAGAAATGATAATATTAAAGTATTATCATTGTTAAGTGGAAAATTTAACTAGAAATTGTAATATAATCAAAGATTGAGAAGATAGATCCAATTATGAAATGAAATTTATAAATATGAATTATAAATGTAATTTATGAATTGAATTATAACCAAATAGGAAACTATGCAAATGAATTATAGTTATCTTTGATTTAAGCAGGATTTGGAAATTTAAAATTCTGGAGATTTTGGAAGTGTTTGTTGAAGTATTTTGAAAATAAATGATAGCACTATTGTTTTGGAGGAATTTCTGAAAGGAAATTGTTTAAATGGACTTTTGAGGTGAAATAACATTGAAATCACTTGGATTATTGGAAAATAATTCTGATGATGACGGCCGCATCATCAGTATTCATTTTCGGGTTTCTAAGTGACAGATTGCTACCAAATTGTTTTGTTTAGGAAAACCTGTTTTGAAATTTCAAAGGAAATTTGTTAGAAATAAAAACCAGGATTGGTTTAAATTTTGAGAAGTATGATTTGAGATGTTGGAGATTTCAAAGTGATTTGAAAACCAAAGGTCGGGAGTTTAAAAATCCTGATGAAATAGGTTGTAAGCTTATAAATTGAGGTGATTTTTAAATCAGGAAGAATATAAGCTTTGAATGTTGGAATTTAAATTTAAAGGGAAAGGTTAAAAAATGAAATAAGCTTGGATTGAGGAAATAAAAATTTAACTGGATTGGCATTAACTGGATAGGCTGGAAATAATATCCAGTTGTATTCGAATTAAGTTAAAATCGAATTGAGTCAAATAAATCTGAGTTTAAAATAGAATTGAACTGGAATAAAAATTCAATTGAATAAATTGAAGTTGAAATTGAATTCTTACCTGGATAATAAGAAGATAAGTTGGATAAGAAATAAATTGGATAAGAATTAGATTGAAATAAATAAACCAGAATAACTTATAAAAGAATTAAAATGCATGACTAAAATATGCTTGGGTTATAAAGAAGCATAAGGCTTAAGTTAAAATAAAAGAAGAATATATTCAAGCTTATGATGAATGGAATTGTATAAGACAATAAGTTGTGACTTATTAAATTGAAAATGGAATACAAAATCCAAAATAAATATTGATTGATGAATTGGGAAATAAAACAAAAATCCAAGCTTGAATTATAAAATAAATTGAACTTAAGCAAATTGGATGGAGTGATATTTGAAATTAAAATTCAAGTATTGAATTATAAATTAAGGAAAAACTAAGTAGATAATAAATTAGATAATGAAATATATAATGATAACCAATGTAGCTAAGGAAAAGCTGAATTGGTAAGTTAATATTGAAGTTTGGAAATAAAACTCAAGTTATAAATCAAATTTGACATGAACATTAGTAAAGAAATATAATTGATAGTGGCCTTGCAATTAATTAAATGAACTGAGAATGTGATTGAATTGTGAGTCCATGAAATTGGTGAAAAATGTAAATGGATTAAAATAGTAATGGTTTGAATGTGTAAATGAAATCCAATAAGTGGAAATAAATTGGATATGGCCTTGGAATCAATTGAGTTAAGTTGAGTATAAAAGAGTAAAATTTGCTGGTAAAATGAAAATGAGCTTAAGTATAAAATTTGAATAAATTGAAGTAAATTGACTTAAGCTGAATAGATGGAAGAGAGTTGAATTTAAATCAACTTGAATTAAGTTTAATAATATTGGATTGGTTTTAAATCAAGTAAAAATAAGTTTGAATCGAATTAAAATTCGGTGAGATATAGATAATATTTAATGGAATGAAATTCTAGAATAAATAATTGTAAACCATTTAAAATTATTAAGAAATTGAAATAACTTGAGACAATAAGAAAATAGAATGTTTCAAGTTTAATAGAATGGATTTAAATGAGTGTGGATAAGAAATGAAGTATAAATGAGTGGACTGTGAATAAAATTTAATAGGTAATGAAGATGAACCTAAATTGTTAATGGTTTTGAATGAACTTGTTTGGATAATAAAATGAAATGCAAATGAATGGATTCAAATTTAAAATGCAAGGGAAATGAGAATATATGGATTGTGAGTAAATTTAAAATGGAATAGAATTAAGTATTAATGGAGTTGAAATCAATTTAAATTGGTTATAAAACATAAGTACTTATTTATTCACATAGATCTCGTCAAATTGCGTAGAATAAATTGTCATTTGATGTAAATGGAAGTGATTAAAATTCTATGAATTGATAGGAGTAAAATAAATTGATCTTGAGAGAAATTGAATTAAATATGAGTTCGGTTTGCTTAAAAATAGAATTAAATGTAAGCGATTGAGTTTTAAACCATTCAAATTGATGAAGGGGTATACGAATGAATTGAAAACCATTCAAATTGAATAAAAATGGTTTATAAGTTAACTGAAATAGTTGAATTAGTATGAAAGTTGTAAAAATTGCTTACGGAAAATGTTGGATGTGCATTTCTTTAGGATTCATATGTTTTAACTATTGCAAATAAGTGATATGCTGCTAAACTTCATATATTTGGCACTTACATGTTTAAATTGAGTAAGTACAGGTACCTGGAAGCCATATGGCTGGATTTGGGTTGCATTAACTGCTAAATAAGTAAGCTGCTTGCTTAAAATGCTAAATAAGGTACGCCTACGCAATAATGTTTTTGGTTTTTCCGACCGTGTGGGTCGATATATATATATATTTATCTCTTTTGTCAAATCGCAAAAGCTTCTCCGTACAAAGGAGACTATGCCAAAAAAATTCAGAAATTTTGGGAGTTAGAATATTTTTTGAAAATTTTTGGAAAATTTTTGTTAACGACAAAACGATTTCAAAATGGAAATTGAAATATAATTAGTAAATGAAACTAACATAAATAATGACATGAATTGATTATAAATGAAAAATAAAATTTAAATATTCAGAGTTAAAGATAAATTGAATTCGTATGGAAATGAAAGAATCAATGTGAAGAGAAATAGATATAACCTAAAGTGGTAAGATGAAAATGAATATAAGAAGCATATATAATGCTTATACTAACTTAAGAAGGGAATGGTGAATTCTTGATTTGGAATTGATACTACAAATATAATCTAAGTTAATATTTGAATGAATAAATGCCGACGGTTTGTAAAAAAGTTGATATGACGATTTGAGAATATTGTGATTGGATATTAGTGCTAAGCAGGATATGCAGGTAATATAAAGGGAAAAGATAATTGATTTTGATTTCAGAAGATAAATTTGAAATGCTCGACAAAAAGGTATGTATTTTAATTTGGTGTGAAATTTGATTGGGATTTGGATTGAGCCACTTGGCCTTTTGTTTTCTTTTTGGGTTTGGGAGGTCGTAGAGCCATTTTGTAGTTGTACCGAGCTAGCCGCGTAAAGGAGATGCTGGCAAAAATTTTCGGAAATTTATGGAGTTAGAAAAATTTTGAGAAAACTTTTGATAATTCAAAATTTGGTTTTAAATTGAAACTTGAATGGTTAAACCAATAGTATATTTTGAAACTATGGAGAAGTTTGGAAGGTTAATAAGAATAATAATGAGTCTTTTATAAGAAGATAGTTGGTGCGATGTTGAATTGTTAGAAACTGTTTGGTTTAGGGAATAATAAACGGTATTGGACCATTCTTCCTAATTAGTAATTTCAGGGACGAAATTCTTTTAAGGGGGGTGGAATGTGACGACCCGGAATTTTTGAGCATTTAAAATTGGAATATTTAATTGATTTTAAATATTCAATAGAATAATTTTAATTTTAATTACGAATATCACAATTTATTTGATAATTTAATTATTGAATTTAATAAGTGAAGTTGAGAAAACTGTTGAATCTAGAGTTATAAAGTCTGTTAAAAATAATTTAAAGGCTTATAGAATTTATATTGATAACACTGAAGATAGTAAAGGTGTTGGAATTAAATTTGGAAGTGTTTTGTTCAGTTTTGAAATTTTACTGTTTAAATCGAATTTAAAAATAGCCTTTCGGGGCGCAGTCTCAGAATTCGACGAAACCAGTTCCATTGGGTCCGTAATATTGAATTATTATCGGATTTCAAATTTCGTATTGATCGGAGTTAGTGTGTGAGTGCACGATATATAAACGCGTTGAAAATTTAATTGATATTAATCGAAATAAAATATACCTATAAAGGAAAAATCCAATCTAAAGTCAAATCTTCTGCCATACGCCTCCTTCCCATCTATTTCAAAGCCGAACATTTTTAGTTAATAAGAAAAAAAAATTCAAATCGAAGAAATGCTCAAATCATCAGATAGAAAAAGAAAAAGAGATAGTCGCGTGATTAAATCACGATGACCGAAGCACAGCTGTGCTTGAGCGCACTAGTGGAGGTACCTCGTCGTTCTAGGGTTTTGCAATTTGGGGATTCTCGGGTCAACCTCGAAAGCATGAGTGTTTGGAGGCTAAGTGCCGCACTCGACAGCGATGGCAGTAGTTTCCTGCTCGTCTTCTTCTCTCGTTTCAAATCCTCAAGCTCAAATTTTCAAAGTCAAGATCCAAGCGTTCATTCCTAAGATTACAAAGTTGCGGTTTTCGAGTCTTCCGGCATGTCCAAGTCAACGCTGTCGACCTGCTTCTTTCGATGTATGTAATCAAGAGGAAATTCTATTTTTGGACGCAGAATCACTGATGGTGAAGGAGTATTTCACTGAAGAAGAATTTTAGTTGCTGTTGGATTGAGAATTCGAATATTTTATGAGTTCATTGATTCATTTTTTTAAACGTCAAGTTCTCTTAGGATCATAAGAAAACAACTGACAGAGCGTGAATATGAAGGGTTGAAGATCGAGTCAATGGAATGAGGATTGAATTCAAAAGAATTACTTGTATAAACGACACAGTGTCGTTATCATCTTCATTAATGTCTGTGCATGTACTGTGTTCTCCTTGTGAGCTCTCCGTGGATGGAAAAGACCGAGTAGGGGGATATTCGATCTTAACCAGCGCCTGACTTTGGCAGATGAATTAGCAGAGAAGCAAGGATTTGTGGGGTTAATCTTGGTCTGAAAATCGAGGAAAAAAAGTTGAGATGGGATGGTTTGCAAAACGAAAAGCAAAGGTGAGTTAATCTCACTCAATTAGATTTAAATTTAAATTTAAATTTAAATGATAAAATTTAAACCATTGGTTGAATGGATGAATTGATTGATTATATTATAGTATATACTACATCTTGGGATGTTTGATTTATATTGTGCTATAGTATGGTATACTTTGGAAATAGCATATTATATTGTGCTAATATCTATGGATGCAGGAAAAACAGGTTGGAGGGATCCAACTGGATCCCTCAATATTTATTTAAATTATTCAATACCTTCTGTTGTTGTGATTATTTGATATTCCATGATGGATTATATTGAAATATTGAATGCTATGGTTCGATTGGATATAATTGGGTATAATGAATTACCAAAAATATATAAATTGGATTTTGGAAAGGAAATAAAAGGAGTGAATTTGAAAGTAAAATAATTATATAAAAAAAAAGTTGAATATATTTAAGAATGAATTGGAAAGGAAATTTTTGAATAAACAGAAAGTTAATGAATTTTAAACTTCAATATTTATATTTAAAAGAACAAAACATTTATTTAATATTTAAGATTTAATTTATTGAAAGAATAAAGAAGAGATTGGGAGAGCTGAAATTTGTATATTTCGGTTAAAAGATTTAAAAATCAAATGGAAAATAATAACAATAATAATTAAGGGCATAATTAATGAATTTTGAAATAAATTGAGAAATTAAAGAAACTTGTTCCAAATAAAATAAATTAGAAATCAATTTGGGGAAAATTGATTTATGTGCTTGAAGTTGGAATTTTCTCTGGATGGCCAAGTACATGTTTTTAAAAGTAAATTTTAAATATAAATTAAGTGTTTTAAAAATTGCTTTTAAAACAAAGCAAGTTTTGAAAAATTTGTTATTTCTAATATTTAAAGTCTGAAGTAAGTATTTTCTTTTAATCTATTTTAGCAGTAATTATTAAGAAGTAACTTAGTATTTTGTTTTTAAAAGTAGAAATCTAGTTTTATATTTTATTAAGTAACCCTATTTTCAAATATTCATATAGTATGTATTTTTAACAAATTATTAAAGGAATTTTTAACTTGAATGTTTTAAAGTATATTTTTTTTTAGAAAAAAAAGTAAAGTGTTTTAAATTAATTTAGAAAAATCTAGTTTTGTGCTTGGTGATTCCAGTGGAAATGGAAATACATGGAATTTATACTGAGAAAGGCAGATAATTTTGAAAACTGTTTTCAAAGGAATTTGAAAAGTGAAAATATATCTTGTGAAGATATTTTTGGAATAAATAAATAATTTAGGGAATTATTTATTGTTTGATGGATGTTTGTAAATATTAATTGATAGTTAAATCATCGACTATCAATATTGGCCAAATACGTTGTTCGTTTCAAAGAGACCGGGATCGAGATTTATTTCTCGAAAACCACTTCGATCCGGTTTGTACGTTTCGTGTAAACGATTTTGGATTCGAAGATGGAGCAATGAAGTGCAAGGGCTAGTCGCTACTAATGCTGAGGATATTTCCAAAATGGGTGTAGTAGGACTAGTGCCTTCGGTTCCATTCGAACCCGGGACGGACTTGTATGGATGAATGCTTGCGAAACATCGTCAGGTGGACGATGGGCATTCTAAGGGATATGTTCTATAAAAGGTAACACTTAGCCTCAAGCCTCATCAAATGGGAATGAATGAAAATCAGGGGTTATGCAGCAAGGCTAGGTGGGTAGCACCCAAGCAGGGTGAGGTCATTCCAGTCTAGATGTCCCTTTTTATTTCGGCTTAGTGGGCGGTTGCTGATCCCAACCGCGGGGTGATCTCACTCGGGATTATCCAGTAAGGGGTAGTCCCGACCTTGTGTTGCAGGGGAGCGGGCGTACTCCTCAGTACGGTGATCTAGGCCCCGTACTGTGACAGGTGGTACCCCAGTGCCTAGTCATTAGTTGGAAATCCATTCTCCCTACGAGCCTTGTACGAGTTTTGTTTGTGTTACCCACTTTGTGGCTAGTTGCTGGAATTTAATAATGTAACACGGCTATTTTATAAGTATTTGTATATAGACCCTATTATAATACCAGAGGATTTCTATAAAAATTGTTTTAGCTATCGTAAGGTAAAAACTCGACATGTTTATTTGTGGCGTGGTCTTACGAGATGCTTTTGTTTTCAAAGGATTTTGAAACTTTAATAATCAATTGGGTGTGATTTTCTCACGCTGGTATTCCAGACTGACTCGGGTGTTATTTAATTGTAATGCTCGAGTTAGACCGAGTATTATATGATACAGGATTTGATGCTGTGGAGCTCAGGAGACGAATTGGATGACGATACGTATTCTCGTACTTGTATATATATATTCCGCTGCTGTGATTGTATGGTATGTTTAATTGGTAATGGTTGATGTATGAGACACTTTGATGTTGTGATGTATAAAACAGTTATAAACTTCATTTTATATAAAGTTATATATTTACTATGATATTTTATTCCGCTGCGACTGTGAGATTCTGATATTGTTTAGTTCCTTCTTCTTCTACTTCTTTAACCCAAATGGTTCGTATTTCTGTACCACTTGAGGTGATTGTTGCAAAATAGTGTTGACTCTAGGGGTACGAATTTGCGGGCTGTTACAATTTATTACCCAATTATAAACCAAAAGTTCATATTATAAGTTAGATACTTATAATTTATTTGGTCACAAAATCGTTCTTTTAAACTTCCCAAATTATAAATCTTATAACTTATAAGATTCATTTATTTACCCATATCTATTCTTCAAATAATTTACAAATTTTATAAACCTACTGCTTATAAAATTCCACTTATAACTTCACCGTTTATAATCCTATAAATTTCATTCATTTATGAAATTCATTTACAATTCATTCTAACACTTATAAAAACTCGTTTTATAATTCAAATATTTTAATTTATAAATATCCATCTTATAATTCTTTATACAAATCAATTTGTATTATTATTTTAAAAACGTCTTTAAACTCCTTTATAATTTCACCATTTTTGATTTATAAAATAATCAAATTTTATAAATCCTATATTTCAAACTTTTTACAATCAATTAAAAAACCCCGATTTAAACTATTTTATCCTTTTAATAATTTAAAAATCATTACTTAAAGCTTATATACTTCGCAATCACACTTAAGTATTATTTTTCAAAAATCATAACTTTTATGAAAATAAAATTATAACGTTTATTTATTTTAACAATTCAAAATTTAATAAAACGTATACTTTCGAAAATCTCTTTAAAATCCCTTTTAAAACCAAAATCATTATTTTAAAACTTCAGAAATGGATCCGATGATGCAGCAGCACCAAATAGTCAATCATGACAACAAACATCATATATCGATATGATAATCAATCAAATATCACAATATCTGATAATCAAATAAATACTGGTGAGGAATCCAGTTGGTTCCTCCAACCTGTTTCCCTGCATCCACAAATATTAGCACAATACCAATTTCGCTCCAGTATGGAATTATCGCGGTATATGGGATTTATAAAATATTATCTGCTTAATAGGCGGCGCAATAGGGTCTCATCCGCTATATAATGCGGGAAATCAACTCTAAGTACATAAATAATACCAATTTCACTGTACTGTGAAATATTCGCGGTATATGTTTTTAATAAATAACCTCCGCTTACTAACGGCGCATAATGTCTATTTTAACAATCAATAGATAACAATCATCATTCAAACATACAATCAAGCAATTTTAAATATAACTATTTAAAATTAAAATCGAAACCGATTCGATTGAGTGAGAAGTTCTCACCTTGACTTCAATTTCGTTTTAGCGATTTATTTCGAATAAAATTAAACGGACGTTTAATTTTACCCGGAATTTTCGCTAGCTCCAAACGACTCCAATCCAATTCCATAGCGTAGTGCTCGTCCATATGATTCCAACGCAACTGGTTTCGCGCATTTTCGACCTCGTATGAAAAAGATACGAATTTTTAAAGTTACGCGAATTTTTTATATAAATTTACAACATATTTTTATATTTTAAACCTACATCTAAATCACAGCCGTTGATTCCATCCTCTGCAAATCTTGGCCGCACCCTTCCTTCTTCCTTCTCACGTTCAATACCCAGTAATGAGCATGCGTCCAAACCCATTTAGCTCCAAATTAGGGTTGGATTTTCGAGCCTCCACGGCGAACATGAACACGATCAGAAGCTTCCATATGAACGAGCATCTTCTTCTCTACCTTCGGCTGCAAGGGCATGGAGCTCGGCCCCCTCCAGCTCCTCGAAATTCGTGTCGACCTGATGGTGAACGCGGGCACGTAGTCCCCACCTCGTCGCTCCAATTCCGACCATCACCGTATAGAATCAAAGCTCTCATCGAGCTCTTCAATTTTGCTGTTGAACACTTTCTCTAATTGCTTGCGGATTTAGAGAGATTGAGGAGGAAAGAAGATGAATTTCTGGCCTTTGAAATGTAAGTGGCAGCCGGCCATGTTTTCTGAAACCCTAGGGTTATAATTTTTGCAAATTTATGAAGAGAGCAAGGGCTTTTATAGAAAATTTTCCAATTTACTATTCATCGAAAATATTCCGAACTCCAAATCTCGCGCGGTGACTAGCGTTTCTAAGGTTTACCCCGCGTTCCGAATACAATGGAACGTGTTTCGGGAGCTAATTCGGTCATCTGTGCGAGTTATGGCAATAAACGATCAATTTAAATTAAACCGATTAAACGAATTTTCCAGGCGTTTTGGCTTGCCCCAGAAAAACAATAAATCCGATTGACTTGAAATTTGAAACCTTCCAATAATATCACATTGCGGATCCGATGAAACTGGTTTCTTCGAAATCCGAGACTGTTTGAAAAATGGCTAATTTCACTGTCGATTAAATATTAAAATATTCAATTTTCACAAATAAATTTTTAATTTGATTTTAAAAGTTCTAAAACATCATTCTAACTTCAATATGATAAAATAAAATTTTACAAATCATTTTCAATCATATTTAACTCAATTTTCAATTATTTCCATAATTTAACATATTAAATTATCGATTTAATTATTCAATTAAATCCAACTATTCGAAATAAAATTTATTCGACTTATAAATTTCACTTATTAATATTTAAAATCAATTAAATATCAAATTTTAATTAATTAAAATTCTGGATCGTTACATACTTCCCCCCTTAAAAGAATTTCGTCCTCGAAATTATCAAGAAAAGTTACAGAATCCATTAATTTTTCATAAATCCATAGTTAAACTTCTTATAATAACTTTACTAAGTTTTCAAATCATACTTAGTATTTTTTTCAAAACCAACTACATCGTTTAACTTCCAATTCCAAAATCAAAGTTATAGCTTTTCACAAAATTTCTCAATTTTCTCAAAAATTTTCTAACGCCTTAAATTTTCGAAAAACTTCGCCAGAGTCTCCTTTGCGCGGCTCAATCCGAAAAAAATGATAGTATATATATCACAAATATACATATCATCAAGTGATGAGGCATCCCGCAGGGAAAAAAGTGCAAAAGTATGGTATGTAATCCGAGATATGTGCCTTATTTATATTATTAGCGAGCGTATACGGCTAATATAGCGCGAAAGCGAGCTCCAAATGCGAAGCAACGCCATCCGCACCTACTAAACACTCAACAACAACATGAGAATCATGCATATATGAAAATAATATCAATATACAACATATAGCAACATAACAACCACATATGCCAACATTGCATATGCAACAAAACAACAAATGCAAACATTAACCAACTATCATCCATAACCAAATCAATATTCATTCATATTCTCATTAATATTCGATGAATTGGTTTTCAATTTAAATCACATTTGATTTGTTTACATTGGATTTACTAACATTTATTCACATCCAATTTCAATTAGTTTGCATTTACTAATTTTCATTCAAGTTGGTTCACTTCCAAATCAAATTCAATTCTATTTAAGTTCATTTTCTTCCAAGTTGGATTCAATTACTTTAGCTTCTAATTTCGCTAATTCAATTTCATTAACACTTAATGAATTATATACAATCAATCAACAATCAAATAACAACCAATGTTTATTCAATACAACCAAATTTATTCACTTTACATTCAATTTGGTTCAACACATTTAATTCCAATTGGATCATATTAAATTGACTTTCATTCAGTTTATTCAATTTCTCAACTTCATTAGCTTTTAATGAATTTACACTTACATCCATTATTTCATATCAATTTTATTTACATTCAATTGATTTACATTAAATTCATTAGTTCAATTCAATTGCTAATTCCTTTAACAATATAATGTTGAATTTCATTTATATAACTCAAGTTCAAATTCTTAATGACTTCACTTCATTAATTCACTTATTAATCTACTTCGATACCAAAATTAACTTCATTCAACTTCACTTAAGTTATATTTCATTTCAAGCATCTTATCAAATCCAAATCAATTTATTTAACTTTCCTTTTGTTAAATTTCAAATCACATATCTTTGATGACAACTCAAATTTATTTCAACTTGGATTTTATTGATTTACTTATACTTCCTTTAGTTTACTTCATCCTTTAAGTTAAATTTATGCTATCAAAATTCAATCTGTATAAGTTATCAACTCATTTATCATTCCCATAAATATCTTAAATAGGATTCCAGAGTCCTTTCAAATCTTTCAAAACATTTTTGAAATCAATTCAATTATCTTTTTAATTTCCAAAACCAAATCCCTTATTTTCCAAACAACTTTCTTTTAAACAATTTGGCAGCAATCCCTCTTTTGGAAACCCGAAAATGAACATCGATGATGTCATGATCATCATCGGAATTATTTTCCAAAGACCGAAAAGAGTTTAGAGCTTTAATTTCTCCAAAACAATTTTCCAAATTATCAAATCCTTTCAAAACACTTCTCTGGAATTTTATTTTCAGATTATAAATCACATTTGCAAACCCTTTTACTTATATAATTTCACTTCGTATATATAAGATTATTTCACAAGTGTAAATCACTTTAATTATAATTCTGTCTTATAATTCATTTGCTTATATAATTTTTTCTTTCAAAATTGGTGTTTTATTTAACTTATTCAACAACCAAACAATCAATTCATATACACTTAATAATCCTGAAAAATTATTCCTTTATATACAAAATATAATCGAGGTAAAATTATTTCATTTACCTAATTTAAAACGATACTATGTCAGCTTGCCTCGTTTAAGAGTTTAGAAATCCCTATCGATAATATGGTGTCCCATCTACCGATCAGAATCCACAAACAGTTCAACGGATAAGCAAACACAATATAAAACATTTTTTTTATATTCAGTAATAAATACGCGCTCATAGCTATTATTACACTCACACTCATTCTAGATTACTGCTGACTCTATCTCTAATGAGTTATACCCAACAGAGCTAAGGTTGTCACTTAACCATAAGCTCTGATACCAAATGTAACGAACGCGACTTTTCGTCGCCGAAAAACCGTACCGTTATGGTTAAAGAAGAAGAAAGAGGTAGAAGAAGAGAGAAAAAAGATAGAATAGAACAGAAAGAAATAACAGAACAACATCAGAATCTCACAATTCGCAGCGGAACAACATATAATAGATAAATGAATAATCTTTAAACAAAGAACTATATCAGTTATTACATTTCATCATATTACATTACATTACATCATCAGAGTGTACAACAACAAACAAACAGCGGAAAAGAAATACTATATACTAGCGAATACGTCGTGCCATCTAGCTTGCCTCCTGCAACTCCTGAATTCTAGAATATCCTGATAAACCTTACTCCTGACTGCCCGTGTGGAAATTGGTGGGCACCCAGAGTTTAGGAAGGAAAACAATAAACTCCGAGTCAGTCATGTGACTGGTGTGAGAACTCAAAACATTTTATCTTTAAAACAAAATAGAGGAATATTTTTAAAGTCAATTCGCAATGCTTTTTAAAAATGAGACCTCCATAAGGCCTCCCGCACACGCACACAATGCAAAGGCAGAATCGAAGGAGATTTCTCCTTATGATAGTCAAAGATGCTTGATACGCATTAAAAGAGACATTTGATATTATTGCTAGTGCATAGTGTAGGAAAAGTCATTTCGAAAATAAAGATATAAATCTTAGCAAGCATAGGCTTTCCGCACTTATGCCTACTATAGCTACCATCCAAACAGTGGGGCGCCACCATAAGTGAATGATAGGTTCTACAACTAAAACCGTACAAGATCGTATTGTTTCTTTGGATTTCCAACAAATGGTCAGGCCAAGGAACTTTCCATTTCCACATAGGTACGCCTCTGGAAAGACGACCTGAGAACCAAACCAGATCTCTGCCAACACTAGGCCGGGTTACCCCTAACTGGGTAACTACTGACACGAATATGTCATCCCGCGATCGTAACCGATCTATCCGAGGATCCTCGATTTCCAAAAACCACAAAGCAATAAATTTGCAGCAACAACATAGGTTAAGTATATGGGCTCCATACCATGATACCACCTCTATCCAGAAGGAATGACATACACTAAAGGGGCGCTACCCCCTAATAACCTTGTTGCATCCTTCCTGTTTTGACCATTTCCGGGGTGTGAGGTCCGACGAAGTCTCGTCCACAAAGCCACGTATTATACAAAAGCAGTGCTTTGGGTCAACAAATGATCAAAGAAATGATCACAAAGATAAATGATCAAACAAATGATCATATCACAAATGATCAAACAATGATCATTTCACAGCAACACTCAGCATGCCACACTACCAAATTGGGAGTATATCACTAATAACCTTCAACTACATAACCTCTGAACTCGTACGTCTCAGAGAAGGGTGTTAAGCTAAGAGAATAAATTCTCCGCCACCAACAAAAATATATTTGAAAGAAATCAGCTTTATATCCCAATTTGTAATGTCAGACATACAATCCATACAAGTCTGTTTCGAGCTCGAACAGAACCGACGGCACTTCCAAAGAAGTCCTTGCAATCCGGACATTCACTAATCACGACCGGACTTCCCGTCACTAAGGGTGATAAAACCTCTATATCGGAGATCGGCCGATGTAGAGTAACTCGATGGTAATCCTTCCGTTTTCACAAATACCCGGTCTTCAACACTGGTCATCAAATGCAATCCATTACGACGTATCACAAATTCGGAATGGGTTATACGACCCCAAGGTCCTTTCCCTGCTAACCCGAATAGTGAGCGCTTATATTAAAAATAAGTGTGGCATTCAATTCAAACAATCACAACAAATACCTATTCAAAGGTAAATATTGATAGTCGGATTATTTAACTATCAATAGGCATGCTCAATATCACCAAATTCTAAATAATTTTTCAAATTATTTATTTTCCAAAATATCTTTACTAGATATATCTTTCCACACTTCAAAAATAAATCAACATTTATTTTTAATCAAATTCCCCTTTCCATTTATAAATTCCATAGTGAATTTACATTCCAAAATTTTTATGAATATACGATTTCAATTATTCATTTTCAATTTATCTTCAAAAAGATAAATTCTCAAAACGTTTCATTTCACATTGGAAAAACATTGCCATACTTATTTATTAATAAGTAATTCACAAATCCATTTATTTTCAATACTTAGAAAATATTCAATATAATAAATATCGAAATTAAGTATATATTTCATTCTTTAAGGAAAACATTCACTTAACACATTTATTTGGGTCAAAAACGAATGTTGCGTAAAACATCGTTACGACGACCCAAAATCACTAGTATAGGGATTCAAAATTAAAATAGATATATAAATCCCAATACTATATAATCATTTTCTTTCGGAAACCATTTGCTATAACAACAGTGTTATAGTCCATCATTTCCTTCTTTCTCGAAACGTCCATTTCAACAACAATGTTGAAATCTATGGTTTCGATTCTTAACACATTTTAAAACATCGTTAGATCGTTTTAATTCTATTTAAAACATCACCTCCAAAACAATTTCTTTAACATATTATTCACTATTCAAAAACGTGAATATACTTCTTTAACCAGTTTCATCATTTCTATACATTTTATTTTAAAGGATTATTCACTGTCTAAAACGTGAATATAACTCCATTAGTAAGTTATCACAATTTACTTATCAAAATAAGTCGTTTGCGGATTTATAGAACAATGTTTATAATTTCCATTCCTATTTATTTTATAACAACTTCCTTTCATAAATCTCCTTTATTAACCTATTCAATTTATAACCCAATTATAAACCAAAAGTTCATATTATAAGTTAGATACTTATAATTTATTTGTTCACAAAATCGTTCTTTTAAACTTCCCAAATTATAAATCTTATAACTTATAAGATTCACTTATTTACCCATATCTATTCTTTAAATAAATTACAAATTTTATAAACCTACTGCTTATAAAATTCCATTTATGACTTCACCGTTTATAATCCTATAAATTTCATTCATTTATGAAATTCATTTACAATTCATTCTAACACTTATAAAAACTCGTTTTATAATTCAAATATTTTAATTTATAAATATCCATCTTATAATTCTTTTATACAAATTAATTTGTATTATTATTTTAAAAACGTCTTTAAAATCCTTTATAGTTTCACCATTTTTGATTTATAAAATAATCAAATTTTATAAATCCTATATTTTAAACTTTTTACAATCAATTCAAAAATCCCGATTTAAACTATTTTATCCTTTTAATAATTTAAAAATCGTTATTTAAAGCTTATATACTTCACAGTCACACTTAAGTATTATTTTTCAAAAATCATAACTTTTATGAAAATAAAATTATAACGTTTATTTATTTTAACAATTCAAAATTTAATAAAACGTATACTTTCGAAAATCTCTTTAAAATCCCTTTTAAAACCAAAATCATTATTTTAAAACTTCAGAAATGGATCCGATGATGCAGCAGCAAAAAATAGTCAATCACGACAACAAACATCATATATCGATATGATAATCAATCAAATATCACAATATCTGAAAATCAAATAAATACTGGTGAGGAATCCAGTTGGATCCCTCCAACCTGTTTCCCTGCATCCACAAATATTAGCACAATACCAATTCCGCTCCAGTACGGAATTATCGCGGTATATGGGATTTATAAAATATTATCCGCTTAATAGGCGGCGCAGTAGGGTCTCATCCGCTAGGAAATCAACTCTAAGTACATATATAATACCAATTTCACTCTACTATGAAATATTCGCGGTATATGATTTTAATAAATAACCTCCGCTTACTAATGGCGCATAATGTCTATTTTAACAATCAATAGATAACAATCATCATTCAAACATACAATCAAGCAATTTTAAATATAACTATTTAAAATTAAAATCGAAACCGATTCGATTGAGTGAGAAGTTCTCACCTTGATTTCAATTTCGTTTTAGCGATTTATTTTGAATAAAATTAAACGGACGTTTAATTTTACCCGAAATTTTCGCTAGCTCCAAACGACTCCAATCCTGAATGATTCCAACGCAACTGGTTTCGCGCGTTTTCGACCTCGTATGAAACAGATACGAATTTTTAAAGTTACACGAACTTTTTATATAAATTTACAACATATTTTTATATTTCAAACCTACATCTAAATCACAGCCGTTGATTCCATCCTCTGCAAATCTTGGCCGCACCCTTCCTCCTTCCTTCTCACGTTCAATACCCAGTAATGAGCACGCGTCCAAACCCATTTAGCTCCAAATTAGGGTTGGATTTTCGAGCCTCCACAGCGAACATGAACACGATCAGAAACTTCCTTATGAACGAGCATCTTCTTCTCTACCTTCGGCTGCAAGGGCATGGAGCTCGGCCCCCTCCAGCTCCTCGAAATTCATGTCGACCTGATGGTGAACGCGGGCACGTAGCCGCCACCTCGTCGCTCCAATTCCGATCATCACCGTATAGAATCAAAGCTCTCATCGAGCTCTTCAATTTTGCTGTTGAACGCTTTCTCTAATTGCTTACGGATTTGGAGAGATTGACGAGGAAAGAAGATGAATTTCTAGCCTTTGAAATGTAAGTGGCGGCCGGCCATGCTTTCTGAAACCCTAGGGTTATAATTTTTGCAAATTTATGAAGAGAGCAAGGGCTTTTATAGAAAATTTTCCAATTTACTATTCATCGAAAATTTTCCGAACTCCAAATCTCGCCCGGTGACTGGCGTTTCTAGGGTTTACCCCGCGTTCTGAAAACAATGGAACGTGTTTCGGGAGCTAATTTGGTCATCCGTGCGAGTTATGGCAATAAACGATCATTTTAAATTAAGCTGATTAAACGAATTTTCTAGGCGTTTTGGCTTGCCCCGGACAAACGATAAATCCGATCGACTTGAAATTTGGAACCTTACAATAATATCACATTGCAAATCCGATGAAACTGGTTCATCGAAAT
Organism: Allium cepa; assembly: GCA_030765085.1. Lineage (NCBI taxonomy): Eukaryota > Viridiplantae > Streptophyta > Magnoliopsida > Asparagales > Amaryllidaceae > Allium > Allium cepa. Next base: position 365,431,116 of record CM060942.1, read on the forward strand.
CCGAGACTGTTTGAAAAATATCTAATTTCACTAGTCGATTAAATATTAAAATATTCAATTTTCACAAATAAACTTTTAATTTGATTTTAAAAGTTCTAAAACATCATTCTAACTTCAACATGATAAAATAAAATTTTACAAATCATTTTCAATCATATTTAACTCAATTTTCAATTATTTCCATAATTTAACATATTAAATTATCGATTTAATTATTCAATTAAATCCAATTATTCGAAATAAAATTTATTCGACTTATAAATTTCACTTATTAATATTTAAAATCAATTAAATATCAAATTTTAATTAATTAAAATTCTGGATCGTTACATATAAAATGGAAAATATGTAAATAAAAGTAAGCATTGAATTAACCAATGAAGTATTATATTGATTAATATAGACTTAATTAAAGAGTTGAATTGAATTAATCTATTTATTTGAAACTAATTAATTAGTATTCAAATTTATAATAAATGGGTTTATGGTAGGAAATTGAAATTGGATACTTCAGTGAATTGGAATTAAGATGAAAATGGAAATATTGAAGTATGTAATGCAAGGGTATCATAAATAGTAATAGAATAAATTTAGTGTTATATATAGAATTATAACCTGTGTTGATACGTAACAAACTTATAAATGCAATTAAAAGCAAATAGGTGACAATTAATATAGGTTGCTCATTTATTTAATGTGTTAAATAAACTTTGGTAATCAATCGCAATAAATCTAAATTTAACGTTCTGTTAATGTAAATTAAAGTAATAATCGAAAATAATGTTAAGTTTATTCGTAATATGACAATTGGTTGGATAAAAAGAATGGAAATTCAAGATTTATTAATTTTTTGGAATTTAAATTTAAAATTGGATTAATTGCAATTAAATGAAATTTAATATTTAATTATTACGTTAATTGAAATTAAAATGAAACTTAGTATTACATTTATGAGTTTAAGACAATAATTACAAGATATGAAGGTAATAGGATGTATTGAAATGTTAGTTTATTTGTAAAGTAATAAGTGATGTAATAAAGCAATGGAATCAAGATAAATAAATTAATTGAGACTTTAATTACAAATAATGCGTGAATTGACCAAAATATAGTAAATGGAAATATGATAGTCAATATATAAAATATGGAATGGGAGCACTAATGTAATGAATGTAAAACAAATACTAACAATGTTTATAGAAAGGAATAATAAAGTGAAAAGTAAATTAATTGGAATTATTGAAAATTTAATTTATAATTTCTAAATATAATGAAATTGAAAGTAACACTGGAATTGATAGATTTATCAACTCTAAATTGACATATAAATTTGTTTAAATTAGTGTAAGTGATTAAGAAAATTTGAAAGGTGTAAAATTTGTCAATTATAGAATTGAAATTTAAGATTTGATTTAATTAATTAATTATAAATTTATTTTATTAATGTAAAAATAGCCATTTTGACCACTTACTCGGATTTCGGCGAAACCAGTTTCATCAGATCCGTAACGGTGAATTATTGTAGGATTTCAAGTTTCATAGTGATTGGGCTTATCGTTTCATCGTACGGGCTTAAAATGCCTAGAAATTAATTAATTTAAACCAATTGAAATCAATTTGAAATAACTTGATTTTAGTATAACTTCTTCATACAATGGAATTTAGAGTTGAAACTAGTTCTATTGATTTTAAAATATTTTAAAACATCTATTTTGATATATGGGTTGATCCAATTTCGTTCCGGAGTCAGAACGGGCTTTTTCGGCCCATTTTAGTCGTTCAACGCGTATATCAACCTGGCCCATGTATTCTATTCTCAGTCGTGTCTATAAATACCATGTTACAAACCCTAGCCTTTCTATTTATCCTTTGTCTGTACATACAATTCAGGTATTCTTCCTCCTCGATGGTAGGCAATCAAATTCTAGATCCAATTGCAATTCCAAACAAAATTCAAAGCCAAAAATTAAATCTCCTCAGACTATATCAAAATTTATATGTATTTGAAGCTCTCGACGAGCGCAGGTCAAATCCGTGATTCTTTTTTCGATTTGAGTTTCTCAGGGCTCGGAATTCGAGGGATTGTTCACGGCCGTCCATCATTCGTTGATGTACTTCTTCCGATCGAGAAATTGAAGGAACAGTTTTGTAGAGAGAACCGCGCGCTGTTCATCGGCATGCCTTGTTCAGTGTTTCAACGGCTAGATCGCCATATTAAATTCAGTTAGGGTTTTCAATCCATGGTGGTGGATGCTCCCTTTCCGGCCGATCAAGGCTCTGGGCGAACATGGGTGGTCTTGAGGCGTGATAGCAGTGGCGAGCGGCACGAGATGTGGCATGGCCAAATGCCTGGTGGCGGCCGGTTTCTCGTGTGCGTGCGTCGTTCAAAATTTCCAGGCGGTGGCCCATTCATGTACGCGTTGCAGCTGTTTTCCTGGTGACGTGGTAAAATCATTTATTTTATTATACTTTTACTCGTATAACTTCTAATGCTAATAACTGTTGCATACGGAGTCTGTTTCACGCGCAGTTTTCTCCGCTAGGTTTGTATTAAAGTTCCGGACATTTTGGCTCTTGTTTGGATGGATTCTGTGACTGTTTTAATTTTGGGTTTGAATTGGATTTAAATTCAATTTAAATTCGAAAGGTGAGTGTTTTAACCAACTCACAACTTCTAAATTTATTTATGTTTGTTAAATTGATTTGCGATATGATTAGAAAGTTATTTATGACTGTTTGGCATATTTTTATCATCATTCCGGTTAAATTGAATTTATTGAATTAAGTTTTTATTTAATTTATTATTTCATATAAACTGCCAGTCAAATTTTCATTTAAATTATTATTGAATATAAACTGCCAGTAAATACCTATTATTTATTATCTACTATATATTGATGTTATTGTTTGAATTAGATGATGATTGTGATAAATGGTTGATGATTGATATTGGTAGAATGGATGTTGTATTTTATATTGTTATAAACTGCAAGTTGTTATGCACTTTTATTTCATTCGGGATTGCGGTTTGAAATGATATATAACCGTATTTATATTTTAAATTACAGATTGAAATGATAAATATCCGTATCACTTGACCATAGGCTAGAAAATTATATACAAACACCGCGGTCTATATATAAAAATATTTTAAAATGATTTCTATCGTTTTGTAAAGAAATATATGATTTTATGAGATATTGCTTTGGATATTTTATAAATGTTATTTTACATATAGTTAAATTCTTGGTTTTAAGCTATGAATAAAATTTGTTTATAGTATAAAATAAGTTTAATAATAAAGTTTGATTTTATTGAAATATAATATGGATAAGTATTTACTTAAATTATATTTTAATATAGAGTTTATATTGATTTTTATAAATCAAGGTTGAGAAGCTAGTTTTGAAATTGATTTGAGATTTTATTTAATTAAGAATTATATTTAATAAGAATTCATTTGTAACTTGTTGAAATCAAGATTTTAAAAGAATACAGTTTTATAACTTAATTCGGGTTTAATGTGATTTAAGTGAATATGTCAAGTCTAAATAAATTGAGGAATATTCAGTTATTGAAATTTGAAGTTTTATTTAAAAGATATTGGATTTATAAAGCAAATATTTCAAAACTAAATAATAGTAAAGTGAATTTGGTGTATATATATGAATTATAAAATTTAGTTTTGAAATATTGAATATTTAAACTATGAAATATAATGAATTTGAAATGGTTTATTTCAGTGGATCAAATCTGTTTTGAAATCAATATAATTTGGAATGGTCTATTTAAAAACCGAATTGAATTGAAATTTAAGAAGCTAGTTTATTTTATAAATTATTTTAATATTTAAACCATGTGAGGGGTGGAAGTTATGTTTCAAAGTTATAAATTTCAAAGTATTACGTTTTGGAAGTGTTATAGATTTAAGTCTTTGGTTTCGAAATTTTATAACTTTGAAATACTATGATTTTAAAATGATATCATATTGGTTTGGTTTTGAAATGGAAATGATATCGTATTTATATGGTTTCGAAATGGATGTTATATTCTGGTTTTGAAGTATAAATTATTTTGAAATGACCGTAGTGTTATAATAACGTTTTGTTGTTGAAGAGACAAGGATCAGAAGTTGTCATACTCTCTGCCAACTCTAGAAACCACTTTAACAACCATGTACACGGTGGAGATTCCAGAATGAAGTTGGATGGTGGCGGCGTTTCCTTTGAGGTAAATACGTGTACCCGACTTCCATGAGTTGGCATAAGGTAGCTAAAACAGGAGCGATTGACGGCTGAGAAGGTAGCACCTTTTATCGGACGCACTCCTTTGATACCATTCTATTACTTTGTGATTGTTTGGGGCCCCTTTTGATTTTTGGGGTATGGCTTGAGGTGGGCGGTAGTAGCTGCTACGCCCTACCACCGATCCGGAATTGTAATTGGTATATCTACCCGGCATTGCCTAGTTGTGTTGTGTCACCTACCCTAGCGTGCCTTGTACGAGTTTGGTTTTCTCCTGTAGCCCGTGTGGTATCCTCTGTGGCTTCTCGATCAGGAGGGACCACGGTATTGGATGGACTACTGGGACTATTACGTGGTAAGGGCTATATGGGTAACCCCTTAACGCTATTTAAAAGTAAGTTTATTTTACTATAGACATTAGTATTACTACATAGCAAATAGTTTAACGGATCCTTAAGAGATGTGAATCCCGAGCACTTCTTAAGTTACTGCACTCACGTTAGACACTGGATAAGAGATGTAAAATCCCGTAAACATCTCTGATGCCGTTCCACTCATATTTATTTCTGCTGATTTAACTTACATAAGATCTTTTAGTTCTGACTCGAGTGTTTTGCCTTTTCAATTCGCCCGGGTCAGCCTGAGCATTTCAGGATTCGGAAGACCGTATTTTGGAGGGCGAAGACGAAGACTTATTATTATTTATTATAGTATTTCACTACATTCATAATGTTTCCAGTGCATTAATTATTATTCTATGGTATGTGTAACTCTAATATGTATTTTATAAATATAATAGAATATTTTGTAAACAGCTTCTTGAATTATTATTTTCTTTCTCTGCCTTTTCTTATTTACCCCATAACAATCCATCCTTCTGTATGGTTTAAGTCTGACATGTGTGGCTTATCGTTGATTTAAACCGTACAAAATGGCAGGATGTTACAGAATAAACTTAAAATATGTATTTGTTTATTATGGCTTATGTGACGTTGGGAAGTGATACTTTAAATTGTTTAAAATGTATAGTAATCTATTAAGTTATCTAAGACTGTTGACTGTATGGTATACTTAGTAGCTTATTATCATTCTATATGAATAAAAGTTCTAAACCCGAACAAACCATTAGTTTTGGTTGCTATGGATGGATGGTTGATTTCTTAAATTTGCATGTGACGATTATTATATCGTGTTGATTTATTGTTATAAGTGGAAACAATGTAAATATTCTCTTTTACTTGATTATTAACCTCTTTGAATTATATAAGTAAAATACAGGTTTATGGGAGCAACAGCTACTGCTTTTAGTTTCATAAATAAGCGTTGTTTGCTCGACAAATAGGTACGTTTCCGGGTTACAGTTTTGTAGCGAATTGTATTGTTTTCCCATAGTATGGAATATTTTATTTTGAAATCTATGATATATATATATATATATATTGTTATTATTGATATTATTATTTCTCGCAGACCTCTCCGTACAAAGAGACTCTACCGAAATTTTCTGTGAATTTTGGACTTAGAAATTTTCTGTGCAATAATTTCCAAGCTTTTGTTAACTTGAATATAAAAGGATTTAATTAACGTAAATTGATATATTTTATTTCAATTATTTAATTATGTAAATTGATTGTTTATAAATTTAATATTTTGACTAAGTTTTACTAATTCCTTATCCCTTCTTTTCCCTTTTCGAGGACGAAACGTTTTGAGGGGGGAGAGTGTAACGACCTGCATTTTTTTCTGATAATTAAAATATTGAATTAAATAAGATTTTGTAATTTAATGTTGGAAGAAAATAAAATTTATGATGCAGTACTGAGAAAACTAACTAAAATGAAGTTTAATAATGTAAATTAATGTAATAGATGACTATATGAATGTAACCTCAAGTAACTGTAATAATTGTAAGTAATAATTGGCTATAAATTTAAAATAAGGAATAAATTTAAATGTTATATTTATTAACGAAATAATATATAATTAATTGAAATTGGATAAAATTTCTGTTGCGTTAATAGTTATAACATTTGTGTGTAGATAACAAGCTTATAAATGTGATTAAATTAAGAAAAGGTAACAAGTGCAATTTGTTACCAATTTATTTAATATGTTGAATTAAGTTGGAAATCAATTGTAATTAAATGTAGTAAAATATTACGTTAATAGTAGTTAAAACGATAACTATAAAATATGAAGGTAATAAAATGTACAGAAATGTCAATTATATTCTTAAGGCAGTAAGTTATTTAATAAAAAGAGTAAAACTAAGATAAATGGATTTATTGGGACTAAATTTTAAGGGAGAATTAATTTAAAGGACAAAAATTTGTATATATTTTGCCTCAAGGACACGACCTCAATCTTTTTGCCACAAGGACAAAAATTCTTCAAAAAATTTTTCATAAGGACAAACATTTCCCAAAATTATTCATAAGGACAACAAAACTGATACCGACCTAAAAACTGATACCTAAAGACTGCTAACGATAACTACAAACTGATACTTAAAAACTGCTATCAATAACTAAAAACTGATACCTACAGAAAGTTGTCCTTCAGGATAAAATATTGAAGGTCTGTCCTTGAGACTAAAAAACTGTGAAATTTTGTCCTTGACAATAATTTCCTGAAATTTTAACTAATGTGAAAATCGAAAAAAATTCAATATAATTGAAATATTGCAACTTGTAGCATCCCGCTATTTTTGGACCATTCAAATCAACATTAAAACCATACATGTCGGACTTGAATAATTCAAAACAACAGATTGTTAATATATTTTGGGGCAAAAAATCAATCACAGGATCACGGACACAGAATATCATAATAACTCGTAGTGGAATAAAATAAAGACAATAGTTCATGAAGCTACTAGATACATAGTCTCAAAACAAATACATAATTCCAGAGTTTGAAAGAAAATACAACTGAAAAATCCAAATACATAAGTCCACTAATACATAAGCAAGGCTGAATGTAAATAACTGAAATACAAATAGATAGAAAGCTAAATCTCCAGTAGATCTCTAGCTCCAAAAAATGAATCCAAAGTTGTGATACTCAGGCTGACCCGAGCATAAAGCAAAACACAAACACCCGAGTCAGGACATATATGCCTATAAAATGTAAATCAATGTGACGCCCTAGCACTATACTCACGCTAGCCAAAGGACACTACGAGGTAATGTCGTCAACTAGCACGAAGAATAAGGCTATTGAGGAGCGACCCTTCGTGTAACTGCTTTATGCGAGCGCCGATATGTCAGATAGTATAACATGCATTTCTTTTCTAGAGGAAATCCGACATACCGATACAAACTCAAAGCTACTACACAGTGGCTATATGATCTTCAGAAACAAACATAGAAATAAGCATAACATAAATCAATCGCAGATATCCATATCACAAAGGCGGAAAACATATATGAATATAACATATAGAAGTGTACCTTAGAGTAGTATTCAAATAAAAACCACAATATCCCAAAAGAATAGGTTCAAGTGCTAGACAAAAGAATAAGTATACATCAAGGAGTCTCTAACTCGAAAGTATAAAAACAAAAACTACTAATCTAAGTAGTTAGCCAAAAGTCAAATAATGTTCCCAAATGAGGAGTCAAGCAAAAACCTGTAACATCTCGGTTTGACCCGAGTATTATTTAATAAGAAAATAATAAACGGATCAGTCTAGCTATAAATATCAAATAAAATGAGATAAATAAGAGATATGACAAAAATGTATGATAACAATAATGCCATACTATGAAAAGTATACATTAAATAACAACAAAATCATACAATATCTTAAGAAATCTCAAAACACATAAAAGAATGTCATGTTCTTTATTTTTTTCGCCATACCACAAATATTGACTAACATATCAATGCCAATCACAAAATTAGAAATCACAAATTCTAGAAATCATTAACTAGAAATCCAGAAATCACAAAAGGGGGAGGCCTATCACAAAACGGGAGCATGAAAACTCACTAACACGTGTATCACGAACGGAACGCTATTCCACTGTTGCTAACCACTAATTTTGAGTCGAGGATCCACAAAAATGGCCCGAAGACCATGGGTCGCTACCCCACCAATTTTGTGCCGAAGCTCCACAGAAATAGGATTTAGTCTCCCTCGCAGATAAAGAAACATTGCACATTGCTAGTCCAAACCAAAAAATGATCATCATCGATCATCAAGAAGTGTTAATTACACTAAGCTAGTAAATAAATGTGTTTAGTTTCATGTCTCATAACCACTGGCTTAACTTAAATATTTACGAACAAATTGTAATTCTCCACTCGAAAATTATCACAAGAGTTTCAATCGAGCAAGTCTAAGAATTAACCGTCAAAGTAAACACAATCGTTTCATACCACTTATTTTGCTAAGTCGTTTAATTGGATTTCTCGAACGAATGAGGTAAAGGTTTGTGTATACAAGTAGATTGGAAAATGGTTTTATGAACGAGTTTGATATTGAAAATAGAGTTGAAATCATCTTTGTGAAAGAGCTTGAATATTTACTACTAGTATAGAAACCTTTCTTTTTTAAAGTGACAGATAACAAAAATGATTGTAAAAATAATCAATCATCAAAATTCACATTCGGAAAAGTGAATCGAATCCATTGAAATCGATCCTAAAAATCCCAAAGTAGAAGTCATCAAAGTCGATATTAAATGATAACAACCAATCGGATAATCACGAATCGATAAAAATTGGAATCTCAAGTAAAATAGGCAATTTGGGTTGAAGCAAGCCGATCGGTCGATTGAACCAGTTGGTCAGTCGACGGACACAAGGACACAAATTTTCTATCCCCTGGTTCAGTCGGCTAACCTCCTGGTCCAGTCGACTGAACTTGCTTCTAAAGCATTTTTTATCTTCTGCTTCAGTCGACTAACCTTCTGGCCCAGTCGACTGAACCTGCTCTTGAAGCACATTCAGCCTAGCTCTCAAGTGAGGCAAAAATCCAACAAATCGCGATTGGACGAGCAATGGCACTAAGGGTTTATGCCAATTGGCAACCTAGCCCTATAGGCTCTTCGATGCATCACCAAAAACATGTTCAAATATCAAAGCTAGGATTTTTAAAGATTTTGACTTCAAAACACCAAAAATTGGAATATTCATAAAACCAATTCAATACAAAGAAAAATGAACAAGAATAGATGTTAGGAATTCATACCTAACAACAAAGAAAGTTATAGACATAGATGTGAATTCAAAATCTCACCTTTTTCACAAAAACAATGAAGGAGAAGCTTGAAAACAAAAGGAAGATCAACTACTCTACAATTTAAACTCTAAAAGCTCCAACCTAAGATCATAAGTAAATGTTTCCTAAGTTAGGTTATAGGAAATTTCTGAAATTGGAGAGAGATTGGCATGGAGAAGGAGAAGAGGATACTTACCTAAGTTTCTCTTTGATTTTGGAGCTAGAACTTGGATTTGCAAAAGAAACTAGGGCTTCGGATTTTAATTTTCAATTTCTTCCTCCATTTTTACTAAATCTTGAAGTGTTAGGAAATGAGAATGAATGAAAAGCAGAGGGGTGGAGTTAGGATATAAGTTGAGTTGGGTTAGTGTGCTGAAACCCAAACCCAAACCCAAACCCAATGCCCTATGTGAAAACGTAAAAATTCTAGCTAACTCCAAACATATCGATGTTTATACTTAAAAAGGCCACAAAAGGCATTTTGAACTCAATGGAAGTGGTCTCCAGTTCCAATTCGACTATTTGCAAAAAGTAGCTTTACGGAAATAAATTCGACTAACGATGCTATAATTAAATAAAATATTTAAATATACAATCGTCAAATATGCGGGTTGTTACAGTCTCCCCTCCTTTAAGAAATTGCTTCCTCGCAATACTTAAGGAGAAAAATAAAAAGTAACAACCACAAAAGCATATCAACACAAAAGAAATTTTGAAGTAAGAAGTTCACCTCTAAGGAGCACGAGAGAGTAAGTACGGATGTGTTCGCTCGATGAATTCTCTAGATTCCCAAGAGAAATCCTTAGGATTTGAGGACCAGTGAACTTTCATAAGTGGTACATTTTTATTTCAAAGGCGTTTAATCTTCGTAGCAATGATGCAAATAGGATGTTGCTCATATGTCAAATTAGGCAAAACTTCAATTTCTTCCACAACTCCAGGCTCAAGAATAGAATCGGAATCTCGAAGGTATTTTCGTAATTGAGAGATGTGAAATACGTCATGAATAGCAGAAAACTGAGCTGGTAGTAAAAGGCGATAAGCCACGGAACCAATGCATTCGGTGATGGAAAATGGACAAATATATCGAGGCGCTAACTTTCCCGATCGATAGAAACGCACAACACCCATCATAGGTGAAACACGAATAAACACCAAATCTTCCATAGAAAATTCTAATTCCTTTCTTCGATTATCGGCATAGGACGTTTGTCTACTTTGATCTTCTTTCATTCTATGGCGAATAAGGTCAATCTTTTCTGTGGAATCACGAATAAAATCTGGACCTAAAACCAACTTCTCACCGGCCTCAAGCCAACAAGAAGGAGATCGGCATGGCCTTGCATAGAGTGCCTTGAAAGGTGCGATACAAATACTAGATTGGAAGCTATATTATAGGAAAAATCAACAAGAGAAATATGATCTTCCCAACTTCCACCAAAATCAAGAACACATGCACGAAGAAGATCTTCAAGAGTTTAATTCACACGCTCAGTTTGTCCATCGGACTGAGGATGATAAGCGATGCTAAAATTAAGCTTCATTCCCAAAGCTTTTTGAGAACTCTTCCAAAATCCAGTAGTAAACAATGGATCACGATCGCTAACAATAGAAGTAGGAATTCCACGCAATTTAACAATTTCTTTAACATAAAGTTTGGCCAAAAGAGGTACGGTCCGATTAGACCGAACGGGAATAAAATGGCCGGATATTGTAAGTCTATCAAATATCACCCATAGGCCATCATTGCCCGAACGAGAATGGGGAAGTCCATGCATAAAGTCCATAAAGACTTGATCCCACTTCCGAATTGGAATATCCAAAGGTTGTAATAACCCACGGGGCCTTTGATGCTCGGCCTTTATGAGTTGGCAAGTCATGCAGTGCTTAATGAAGTTTGCAATATTAGATTTCATTCCACCCCAATAATAAAGTCACTTCATATTCGCGTACATTTTACTACTATCGGGATGAATGGTAAATTTAGAACGATGAGAATCTTCTAAAATGTCTTTACGAAGATCACTAATTTTTGGCATGATAAGTCTACCAAATTTTCGAATACCGCCACGAGCATCAATATCAAAGTCTCTCAAACCTTTAATATCAATTTTATCCCTAACACTTTAGCTAAAAAGAGCCAATTCGGGATCTAGCTTTTGAGCTTCAAGAATGCGGTCTAAAAGAGAAGGATGAGCCTCAAGGCTACATAAAACAAGAGATGAACAAAATCGGGTTTACGATCCCGAATCTCACAAGTGGACGAAGTCTCGAGATCATTCCATTCGGATAACATCATAGAAACCACTGCTTTTTGCTTATGGCTAAGGGCATCGGCAACTCGATTTCCCTTTCCGGGAGTATAAAAAATATCAAGATCATAAGATGCAAGAAATTCAAGCCAACGTTGCTGACGCAAATTAAGTTTCTTTTGAGAAAATAATTAATTCAAAGATTTATTGTCGGTATAGAGAATAAATTTCTCTCCCAAAAGATAATGACGCCAAATTCTAAGGGCGAAAACAATAGCCGCGGGCTCTAAATCACGAGTGGCATATCTAGTCTCGGCAGGCTTTGATTGCCTAGAAGCGTAAGCAATAACACATTCCCTTTGCATGAGAACGGCTCCTAAACCAACACAACTAGCATCGTTATAAAAAGTAAAGTCTTGGTCCCCTTTCGGGAATCACAAGAATAGGAGCATCGAAAAGGAGTTCTTTTAATATTTGAAAAGAAGCTTCACATTTATTAGACCCAATGTACTTAACTCCCTTCTTTGTCAAGCTAGTAAGAGGCATGGAAATTTTAGAAAAGTCTTTTATAAAATGACGGTAATAACCCGCCAATCCAAGAAAGCTATGAATTTCCGTTCACACTCTCCGGTCTCTTCCAATTTTGAATTGCTTCAATCTTTGAAGGATCCATGGAAATCCCAGATTCAGAAATATTATGACTGAGAAATTTCACACGAGATTGCCAAAAGTGGCACTAAGAAATTTTTTCTTTCAATTGATTGCTCCTAAGAATTTCCAATACAATCCGAAGATGCTTTTCATGCTCTTCCTCTGTTTTAGAATAGACAAGAATATCATCTATAAAGATGAGAACAAATCGATCGAGGAAGTCTTTGAAAACTCGATTCATAAGGTCAATGAAATAAGCTGGAGCATTCGTTAAACCAAATGGAAAAACAAGCCATTCTTAAGATCCATAACGTGTACGGAATGATGTCAAAGGAATGTTATCCTTTGAAATACGAAGCTGATGAAAACCGGTAGCTAATTCTAGCTAAGAAAAGACTCTAGCACCACTAAGTTGATCGAATAAATCATCAATCCAAGGTAGAGGATATTTATTCCTAATGGTATGATCATTAAGCTTGCGGTAGTCAACGCAAAGCCTAAGTGTACCATCGGATTTCTTCACAAAAATAGCTGAAGCTCCCCAAGGAGAGGAACTAAAAGGAATAAATTGCTTCTCTTCTAGTTCGGATAATTGTTTACGCATTTCCTCATTTTCCTTATTGGACATGCGATAAGGAGGGCGAGTGATAGGTAGAGCTCTAGGGAATAGATTAATTATGAACTCAATTGCTCACTTAGGTGGTAATCCTAAAACGGGCTCAAATATGTCGGAAAATTGACGAACAACGTGAATGAGAGAACTAACATCTTCCTCATCATCGTTATTGTCATTATGAGGGTTTAGAGAATATAAGGATGCCACCAAGTGGGGATCTGAATCTTTAAGAACAATAGAAATCTGCTTAACAGATTGAGAATGTCGAAGATGAATAGTCCGCTCAGGACATAGGATGTGGGCTTCATAATGGTTAAGCCAATCCATTCCCAAAATCATTTCGAAGCCTAAGTAATGCATGACATGCAAATCGGCTTGGAAAGAAAAATCACATAAAATAATCTCAACACCTTTACAAAGCAAACTCAGTGTTGCGGTCCACCAACCGGATTCACAATTCTCAAAGAAGTCATCAAAGCCATAACACTTCAAGGAAAAGTATCAACAAGTTCATTTGATATAAAAGAATGAAATGCACCCGTATCAAAAATAACTCGAATAGATTGGTTACGAAACATAATAATGCCATCAAGGATAGAATAAGAAATACCTTGACTATGAGAAGTGTTACTAGGGGCTTGCACACCATTTAGCTTTCCTTCCTTCTTGCTTTGAAATTCGGTACATGCAGATATATAATGACCTGAACTTTTGCAATAGCGACAAGCAAGGGGCTTTGAACACTTATTTGCATAATGGTCCTTAGAACCACAATTGTAGCATTGCCCACCACTAAAGGTACAATTCTTTGCTAACGGAGTTGCTTGCTTCCCTTTTTTGTTGGGATAAGGACCTTTGAACTTATTAGGCCTCTTCTTGTTGTTGCTGAAGTTCAGTTTAGCACTCCCAACTTCAACATCACTTTCTTTATCCGCCTCTTCAAGTCGAAGAGCGATATCAATAAGCTGATCAAAAGAAACCTCAAGTTTCAGAAGTAAAGGCTTTTTGAGATTCTAATTCAAGCCATAGACAAACCTCTTATTTTTCTTCAGTGAGGTATTTACATATTCGACCCTATATTTAGAGAGGGATTCAAGAGATGCGACGTAATCCGTCATAGAAGATTCACCTTGAACAAGGTCAATAAAACGATGGGCCAAAGTCACTTTTTCAGCTTCTGGTACAAATTTCGATTCAATCTTTCCTAGAAATGCTCCCAAGCAAGATCTGCTTTCAATAATTTTAGAAATCAAAAGCTTATACCAATCTAATGCTCTTTCTTGGAGAATACTAGAAGCCACTTGGACTCGATGAAGATGAATAAGATTCATGCGAGAAAAGATGCGATCGCATGTTCTAAGCCAAGCCTGGACTTCTATAACACCCTCGGAACCCCTGAATGGCTTTCCACCCAAATTTGTATAATCATTACACAAGCGTGCAAGCCCAGATTTTGGGTGAGTAGGATCTGGAATGGGTCCAACAGCTTGAGAATTGTTTACAAGGTCTAGAAGCTGTTGGGCAGACATAAATACTCCATCCTGAGGAGTAGCACTAGATTGACCGGCACTGGGACGGCCAGGTCTAAGAATTTGTCTTCTTTAAGAAAGAAATAAAAAAGAAGAAAAAGGTTATTCTCAGAATGAATATCAAACAAATTTGATTGAAAAACAAGGCATCATAAAAGAAATTAGGATAGAACGGGTCAAATGACTCGATTTAAATTCTAAGGCACGACTCCTAAGAGGGACTTAGGACAATGATCTTTGCTAGATTATTCCACATTGTTCTGAAGTCTGGCTCTAATACCAAGCTGTGATGCCCCACCTCTATACTCATGCTAGCCAAGGACACTACGAGGTAAGCCGCCAACTAGCATGAAGAATAACGCTGTTGAGGAGCGACCCTTCGTGTAATTGCTTTGTGCGAGCATTGATATGTCAGATAGTATAACATGCATTTATTTTCAAGAGGAAATCCGATCCAATACAAACTCAAAGCTACTACACAGTGGCTATATGATCTTCGAAAACAAATATAGAAATAAGCATAACACAAATCAGTCACAGATATCCATTTCACAAAGGCAGAAATAGATATGAATATAACACATAGAAGTGTACATCAGAGTAGTGGTCAAATAAGATCCATAATATCCCAAAAGAATAAGTTCAAGTGCTAGACAAAAGAATAAGTATACATCAACGAGTCTCTAACTCGAAAGTATAAAACCAAAAACAACTAATCTAAGTAGTTAGCCAAAAGTCAGATAATGTTCCCAAATAAGGAGTCAAGTAGAAGCACTTGTAACATTTCGGTCTGACCCGAATATTATTTAATAAGAAAATAATAAACGGATCGGTCTAGCTATAAATATCAGATAAAATGAGATAGAATAAGAAATATGACAAAAATGTATGATAACAATAATGTCGTACTATGAAAAGTATACATTAAATAACAACAAAATCATACAATGTCTCAAGAAATCTCAAAACACATAAAAGAATGTCATATTCTTAATTTTATTCACCATACCACAAATATTGACAAACATATCAATACCAATCACAAAATTAGTGAATCACAAATTCTAGAAATCATCAACTAGAAATCCAGAAATCACAAAAGTGGAAGGCCTATCACAAAACGGGGTCATGTAAACTCACCAACACGTCTATCACAAAACGGAACGCTATTCCATGGTTGCTAACCATTAATTTTGAGCCGAGGCTCTACCAAAACGGCCCGAAGACCATGGGTCGCTACCCCACCTATTTTGAGCCGAAGCTCCACAGAAACGGGGTTTAGTCTCCCTCGCCGACAAAGGGACATCACATATTGCTAGTCTAAACCACAAAATGACCACCATCGATCATCAAGAAGTGTCAATTACAATAAACTAGTGAATAAATGAGTTTAGCTTCATGTCCTATAAACACTGGCTTAACTTAAATATTTATGAACAAAGTGTAGGTTTCCACTCGAAAATTATCACAAGAGTTTCAATCGAACAAGTCTAAGAATTAACCGTCAAAGTAAACACAAGCGTTTCATACCACTTATTTTGCTAAGTCGTTTAATTGGATTTTTTGAACGAATGAGGTAAAGGTTTGTGTATACCTATAGACTGGAAAACGGTTTTATAAACGAGTTTGATATTGAAAATAGAGTTGAAATCATTTTTATGAAAGAGTTTGAATATTTACTACTAGTATAGAAACCTTTCTATTTTAAAGTGACAGATCATAGAAATGATTGTAAAAATAATCAATCACCAAAATTCACATTCGAGAATCGAATCCATAGGAATCGAAACCGGATCCGTCAAGATGGATATTCCTAAAAATCCCAAAGTAGAAGTCATCAAAGTCGAAATAAATGATAACAACCAATCGGATAATCATGAATCGATAAAAATTGGAATCTCAAGCAAAATAGGCAATTGTCGACTGACACATGGACACGAATTTTCTGTCCTCTGGTTTAGTCGACTGACCTCCTGGTCCAGTCGATTGAACCTGCTTCTAAAGCATTTTCTATCTTCTGGTTCAGCCGACTGACCTTCTAACCCAATCGACTGAACCTGCTCCTGAAGCTCATTTAGCCTAGCCACCAAGTGGGGCAAAAATCAATTAAATCACGATTGTACAAGCAATGGGCACTAGGGGTTGACGCCAATCGGCAACCCAGCCCTACAGGCTCTTCGGTGCATCACCAAAAACATGTTCAAACATCAAGCTAGGATTTTTAAAGATTTTGACTTCAAAACACCAAAAATTGGAATATTCGTAAAACCAATTCAATCCAAAGCAAAACGAACAAGAATAGATGTTCGGAATTCATACCTAACAACAAAGAAAGTTATAGACATAGACGTGAGTACAAAAACTCACCTTTTTGTCAAAAACAATAAAGGAGAAGCTTGTAAACAAAAGGAAGATCAACTACTCTTCAACTTCAACTCTAAAAACTTCAATCTAAGATCATAAGTAAATGTTTCCTAAGTTAGGTTATAGGAAATTTCTGAAATTGGACAGAGATTGAGATGGAGAAGGAGAAGAGGATACTTACCTAAGCTTCTCTTTGATTTTGGAGCTAGAACTTGGATTTGCAAAAGAAACTAGGGCTTAGGATTTTAATTTCCAATCTCTTTCCCCATTTTTACTAAAGCTTGAAGTGTTAGGAAATGAGAATGAATGAAGAGGAGAGGAGGTGGAGTTAGGATATAAGTTGAGTTGGGTTAGTGGGCTGTAACCCAAACACAATCCCAAAGCCCTATGTGAAAACATCAAAATTCTAGCTAACTCCAAACATATCGATGTTTATACTTAAAAAGGTCCTAAACGACATTTTTAACTCAATGGAAGTGGTCTCGATTTCCAGTTCGACTGTTTGCAAAAAGTAGCATTTTGGACATTAATCCGACTAATGATGCTATAATTAAATAAAATATTTAAATATACAATCATAAAATATGCGGGTTATTACAATCAACTCAAGTGAACTGTAAAGAAATGCATCTATAACTTAAAGGATTCTTAGGATCACCCATCTTAAGGATACGTTAAACTATCTACTATGTTGCACTACAAGAAATTTGATTTTTAGTGTCGCTCAAAAAACGCATCAAAAAGATTTGGTGGCGTTGTGATAAACGCCATTAGAAAGCATGCGACTAAAAATCCATGATTTTTTGTTGCATTTATTTTAACGATACTATAAATGAATTTTTTGCAGCTTTTTTAGACGTTACTAAAGATCTTTTTTACAGCGTTTAAGAAACGCCACCGAAAAGGTGTCGTTTACTGTCTTATTTTTTTGTTGCACTTATTATTATATTTTGCAGAGTTTTTGGAATGCCATGGTGATTATCTGAGTTACTATAATTGCTGATTCTGTAGCGCTTTTTAAAGGCTACAAAAAATATATATATTTGGTGGCGTTTTATCTCCACCACCGTATGTTTCGATTTTATTGCCTGCTGTTCCACGACTACATCTGATTTCTCCTCCAATTCAAGTACTTCAAAACTTATACAATAGCGTAATATATAAACACATACTAACACATTCAATGAACCACAATAACACAAACAAAAGCAATTACATAATCGCCACTATATCATAACGTTAGTGTCAAGACAAAAAGTTAACCATACGTTTACATAACAAACTGCCATAAACAGTTTCATAATAGTACATGCAGCTAAAGTAGTGCTGCTACCATACATACTAATTTCATATTAGTTTCATAGCAGTTTTAATCAACCTAACTACATAGATGTGCTGCTACCATAACAAAAACCAGTGCTGCTGCTTGAATTCTTCACAAACGTTTATCTACCTGTAAACAATAATAATCATGTTACTAAATATTTGTGAGGTGAAGGTATCAGAGAAAAAAATGGACAAATATAGAAGTCCTTAGACTATAATACTTCAAAAAAATATGCCTCTACGTATTAACCACTGATGTTCGTCCACAACTTTTACATCATATTTGTGAAGTCAGTGCACTAGACTTGCCATACGACAACCATCCTCTTCAACCATGCCCTCCATTCAAATCTGAGTTCAATATGCCCTCCTTTCCCGTAGGCTTTTTATTAATTACCTTGATCTAATGCCCTCCTTTCCCATAGGCTTTTTATTAATTACCTTGATCTAATCTTTCATTCCTATTGTGTATTTGAGATAAACTCAATCAATACATCTGCAAAAATGAGGATGAATTCAATCATTACACCTGTTCCATATTCATCACCATTACAACTCTAAGTTCAGTAAAAATAAACTAAGTTTACACCTGTCCCATTTACTATCATTTATATCAATTTGTATCGACGCCAATATTTTTCTAGCAAACTTAAACTTATCTTTCTCAACTAAATTTGTTTATATAGGACACTGGACCAACAATAAGAATAACCCGTAATATGAAATTGAGAAACCGGTTATTAATATCATTATCACTAAATGAAGATCACCAAATAAGCAAAAACATGTAAATAATTCTCTTTATACCTTACAAAATTACTGGGCTTTATACGATGCTCTGACTAAAGAATAAAAATCGGTTCCATCTTCTTTTGCTCTGCCATAGCAGCAACATGTGCTCGTAAAGTCTGCAAATATTTAAATATAATTATAAATTTAAAGAATTCATAATAGTGGTTGTTAAAATGAACAGTAACATGGAGAATTACCAGATCACGATGATGTTTTTAAGTGAGCTGTTCGTGCTTCTATTGTCTAAGCCTTTCACTTTCTTACTTTGCCTTCTCTTCGGCCTTGGAATAAAAATATTCACTTGGTACACTATACTTCCTTAAAAGGAAATTTGCATTGCTATTAAATTGGACTACAAAGACATAATTCTATTGACCGAGGCCACAAGTTCACAAGTGTGACGACCCGAAATTTTAAAGCAATATCAATTTAATAATCTGAATTAAAAATTAATTTGAATCGATAATCTTTGTGATAAGATCTAAATTAATTTAATTAATCCAAATAAAATAAATAAACAATTGATAGATTTATCTTTTTAAATCTAATAAATGTTTTCTATTTACAATGTATATAAATATGTATATATTGTAAATAGATCTTGTTTTAATCTAATAAATAAATCCTGTTTTCTATAAATATATATATATATATATACATATTTAGTAAAAATTGGGAATTTTGATTTTATTTAAAAGTTAGACTTTTAAAAGGTTATGTAATAAATAAATATGGTTTTAAATTGATAAGATAAAAATTTAATTTGTTTAAAATAATTTATTCGATATTAAGTTTTTAAAGGTATATAATAAATAACAATATGATTTTAAATACCTAAGGTTAAATATTGAAATGATTTAAAATATGTTTAACTCAGGTTTAAATTTAAATAAATAACAATAAGGTTTATATGGATATAACTGAATAAAAAAATTATTAATAGGTATACAATTTCTTTTATAAACTATTTATAGTTATTAAATGTTGTTATTTTTAAAAATATAATAATACATTGTTTTAACAATTAGATTTTTAATAAAAATAATTGTTTTTCAAAAATATAAATTGTGTAGTTATATTTGTAAATAAATTGGATTTCAAAATTTAATTTGAAATCGAATTCAAAGCTTTGAAATCTAAAGTATAAATGTTTTTAATTTGTTTTGATTTTGAATTATTTGTATAAACTTTATTTTATAAATTAAATTGGATTTATTCATTTTAAAATATATCTACATGTAAATAAATACATGTTAACTAATTAATTAAACATATCTTATATTAAACATCAAATTAAAGTACAAGTTAACTTAATTATAGCTTATTAACATTAGAAAAACAAATGTAGGCATTTTACAAATTAAATTAACATGTGTTAAAATAATAAACAAGGTGCATGACAAATGTTAATGTAAAGGAAAAGTGTCAATACTTGTTTTATTTTCTTTAAATTTTAATTAAACAAAAAATTTATCCATATAAAACACTTTCACATTTCTTATTCTTTTCTTTTCTCTTATACTTTGAATTCAAACTAGTAAGTAATGTTCAAAACTGAAAACTTCCTCATGCTAAATCAATAGTTCGTCAAACCAAAATCATGAAATCAACTTGCAAACCAGATCAATTCCTCTGTAAAATCTTGTTAAACCTATAACCTGCACATATTCTAACATGAAAGAAAACCTGCATATTTTTCAAGCAAAAAAACATCTGCATTTCCTCCTTTCAACAATCTGGGAAGCAAACCAGTAGCATTCAAGGAAAACTGTTTTAAAACACTGCATCATTTCAATCTAGAGGCAAGCATGCATGCAACTGTATTGTGAAATCTGGAGCAAATGCAAAACAGGATTTAAAGTTTCAAAAATTTAGGAAACAAGCAGCTCAGATTCATTTAGGCAATTCAAAATTGAAGCTTTCCAGTTTTAAAAAGCACCAGTTTTTTTCAAAAACTGCTCTGTCTTCCAATATAGCAGGTGAGTAACATTTCTGTTCCTAAAAGATTTAACTTATAAACAAGGTTGCATGTTTAATCACTGTGAAAATAATGTGTTGAATGCATATATGGATGAATTCTACTGTGACTGCAATGGATGCATTATATGCTTGTGATTTCTAGGGTATTCTCTGTTGTATAGATCATAGGTTCAGCTTTTAGATTTAAATTCAAAATCTGTAGATTGTGCATCTATTTAAAACTTTAGATTTAATCAAACCTGTTTGTTTATTTTAGACTTTAGTTTAAGATTTTAGTTAAGTTAAGATAACTTGTAAACATCTCTGTAAACCAAAATTTGATTGATCAAGTTTTAAATATGTGAAAATTCATATTGAATGAATTATAAATTCAGTATTGAGAATTAAATACTATGATCAAAACTTGATTTTTAGAATAAAAATCTATATTTTTAGTTAAGAGTTTTGGGTACTGTTCTGTGTTTAACTGTAGAGGGGAATTTTGGGTTTTTGGGTGATCTAGGCAATTTGAAGTGTCGGGGTTCATCTGGTAGGTGGAAGAGTAGTCACTGATGCCGGGAAAAGTATTGGGTGGCGTTGCAGTTCATCGTGGTGGATGTGGTGATGAGATTTTGTCCAGAACCCTAGTTTTAACAAGGTAGTTTTTTTTGGTTAGTACTACCTGAAGATATGATTGAGTTGAATGAGATTTTGGGGGATGTTAGTATGATGGTTGATAAACATGTGGCCGGAGTCATTGCCATTCCGGTGGTCAGATGGTTGGGGAGAAGGCATGTTACAGGTTTGGGTGAAACCTGTTTCCTTCTATTCCAGGTTTTGGAATGGAAGCTCGTATTCGATTTCGTGTTTTGGAAGGAGGATCTGAGGGTGATGGTTGGTCGTGGGGTTGGTCGTTGATGTTTGGAAATCACCGGAGGTGGGTGATGGTGACTGGAGGCATGGTGCACGTGCACCGTGCAATTTTTGAGTTCTGATAACACCGGGTGTTAACCCTGTTGTGATTCACGACTTAAGAGTTATGCGACTTAGTGGGCCAAGAGACCAAGCGACTCATCAACTTAAAGTTCCTAACGACTCAAGAAACCTCGCGACTTGAGGAATGGACCGACTCAACTGGTTACGACTCAATTAGCTCGCGAGTTAAGGTTAGAGGCGACTTAGAGGAATGGAACGACTCAACGACTCGGGGTTTGTAACAACTTGGTGGATCAACGACTTAACGGGTTAAGGCACTTAGCGAGTTAGTAAGCCAGCTAGCTAACGAGTTAGTGAGTTAGTAAGCAAGCTAACGAGTTAGCGAGTTAGCGAGTTAGCGAGTTAGTAAGCAAGCGGGCGGGTTAGCGAGTTAACAGGCTCACGTGTTAGGAAATGAACGACTTAACTAATGAGAGGTCCGAGCGGCTTAAATCAATCCGAAACAATCACCAAATGACTTACTGTTTTTAAGTCGTTCATGACCTGTTAAGTCGTAACCCGTGTCCCTATAACACGTTAACTCGCGAATGCTTACCCTAAGTTGCAAACGAGTCAAGCTAACCCGTGAGATCCTCTACCTCGTGAAGACTTACCTTAAGTCGCAGCCGAGTTATGCTAACCCGTGAAGTTCTATAAGTCGCACACGGCTTAGTCCAGGAAACTCTAAAAATATGGCATGTGCTCCAACATACAGGGGACTTGTGGCCAATCATTTCAAGCGCCAATACTCTGCTGAATTCTCAACTCACCCGACACTTCAAGTTCGAAAGACATTTCAACTAACTTCAAGGGAAAATCTAACGCAATCTACATGGATTCGAAGAATTCTTCTCTACCAAAGTTCTAGTTGTTTGTCTCGTCATAATTGTAATTGAGGATTGTTGTAAAGTTGTAATCGGTTTAGCAATAAAGAGAATTAAAGTGGACGTAGGCTTGCCTTGAGCCGAACCACTATAAAATCGTTGTTATTCACTGCTTTTTCTGTGATTTTCTGCTTATACTCTGCTCCCGAATCATCGGGTGGTGCTTTCACAACTACACTTCATACACCGGGGTGTTAGCATTCAAATTTTAGCGTTAACATTTTTGGTGCTTTCACTGAGAACTGAACTCAGGCAAACCGTCATCATTGCTCCACGAAAGTTTGTTGAAGTAACCTCTCTGAAGACTAGAAGTTTACCTGAAATCATGGCTCTGGGGAGAAAGAGTAGATCTGTTAGATCTGGAAATGTTCAAGAGGGAACCTCCGCTTCCCCAGTACCTAATCAAGCCACTCCACCTGTTGGGGTTACAAAAGCGGAGTTGGATGCTGTAATCTTAGGGCTGAACCAGAAGATAAATGCCCAAAGTGCACAATTGGAAGCTCAGAACGCCCAAAATGCCCTAATTTTGAATAAGTTGAATGACTTGCTTGGGGTAAACCGTCAACCAATGGGTAATGAAAGGAACTTTGCTGGCAACATTCATGAGGATGAAGAAAGAAACATTCCTGAGAGGGCTGCCTACCCCTTTGAGTGGACATTTCCTGAAATTGGTGGATCTAAAGCTCGAAATGATGAGGGATATCTTTCTGAAATGGTTCAACAAATCATGAAGGAAAGCATGCAAAGGAATGAAGATGAGAAGGAATGGGGTTTCGCTCCAAGTAAAACCCCGTTTACCGAAAGAATCTTAAAGGCTGAGTTCCCAAGGAAGTTTGTCCCTCCAACTATCCTAGCTTACAAAGGAACAAGTGATCCGAACGAATTCTTGTATAAGTATGATTGGCACAGGACATGTGCCAGAGCTTCTGATGAAATAAAGTGCCGATATTTTCCTGTATATCTGGAAGGTGTAGCTCTGCTTTGGTTCACCAAGCTGCCAGTCCGGTCTATAGATCAGTTTTCTGACTTAACCCGGAAATTCAAGGAGCAGTTCAGACTATATGCTTCAAAAGCCAAAGATATTATGTCATTGTCAAGTTTAGAGCAGAATCCAGGTGAAACTATCAGATCTTTCTTGAATCGCTTTAATATAGCGCTGGCCGAAGTAGACAATGCAGGACCACGGATGATCTTGACCTATCTGATGAGGGCCATCGACAAGTCGAGCGAATTCGAAAAATGGCTTAACATGAAGGAACCAAATTCCCTTGAAAAACTCTACAAGAAAGGAGATGAGTTCATACGCTTGGAAAGCCGTCCTGTACCGGTAAAGGCAGCATTGGAAAAAGATGAAGATAACGTTGTTGCCCCACGCAAGAATGAATCTGTAGGACAGAAAAGAGAAAATAGCGATGGGAAGAGACAGAAAAATCTAAAAAAGCCTCGTTCCTTCAAGCCATCGGAATATACCCCTTTATCAGATACGCCGGAGCGTATTTACCTTGCCACTAAAGATTCTGTTGATTATCCTAAACCTCCCGTTGTGAGAACCGGGAAAAAAGCTGTACAAAGCGGAAAGTTTTGCCGCTTCCATAATCAACCCGGTCATGATACCGATGAATGCCACCAATTGAAAATTTTGATTGAAGAATTGATAAGGGAAAACAAGCTGCAGCAATTTGTGGAAAAGAATAGCAGCAATCCCGCTTCGACTAGTCAGGGCAACGAGCTCCTGCTCATCAACCCAGGACAGGTGAAAAGACTGCAGGGCATGAATCCGGAAGGCCTGTTATTAATGTCATTACGGGAGGACCTCACCCAGCAGGCAGGAGCTGGGGTGAGATGGAAAGGTATACCCGAGCTTTGAAGTATGTACCGACAGAGGAAGATGTATTTGTTTTGGAAGGTGCTATGCCCCTGAAGCAACAAAGAACTTTCAACGATGATATTGTGTTCAGAGCCAGGGATTCTGCAAGTATTGAAGCTCCTACCTTGGATCCCTTAGTCATCTCGGCTGGTATCGGGCCAGGTATTGTCAGAAGAGTTCTCATTGATTGTGGCGCATCCTGCAATATCCTCTTCAAGAAAACATTCGACCAAATGAAGATCCCTATGGCTGATGTGCAAGCATCATCGCAGAAAATCGCTGGCTTCACTGGGGAGCCAAAACAGCCGATAGGAACCGTTGATTTGTTTGTGGAACTTGGAGAAGGAGAAAGAAAAGTGGTCCGCAAGGAAACTTTTGTGATTGTCGACGAATTTTCTGCTTATAATGCTTTCCTTGGCCGTCCAACTCTCACAGCATTCAAAGCTGTTCT
This sequence comes from Allium cepa, assembly GCA_030765085.1. Taxonomy (NCBI): domain Eukaryota; kingdom Viridiplantae; phylum Streptophyta; class Magnoliopsida; order Asparagales; family Amaryllidaceae; genus Allium; species Allium cepa. The sequence goes on from CM060942.1 coordinate 365,456,253, forward strand.
GGCCCCATGGTGCATCACCATTAAATTTCCCACAGATAATGGAGTGGGAGTTATAAAAGGGGATCAAAATGCTGCGCGGGAGTGTTATCTGACAGAGCTACGAGAAACAAGAAAAAGAGAAATGGGAAAGGATGCGGCAGCCCCAGTCCGCATCAAAGAGCCAGCCTTGTAGCAATTACAGGGCGGGCCCTGCACTGGCGAGCACAGCGGAGCACGGAAAGAGATGGATCCTAGAAAAGTCAGTGCAGGGGAGAATAGAGTGGTACCAGTGGAAACAACAATACCAGTACCTGTTGACCCAAAGGACCCAAACAAGGTGTTGAATGTGGGTTCACAACTTAATGTGTCAATTCAGAATATCTTAATATCTTTTTTAAAGGCAAATTTGGATGTTTTTTCTTGGACTCATGCCGATATGTGCGGAATATCCCCAGAAGTTGCAGTACACGCTCTAAATATTGATCCAAAATTTACACCTGTGAAGCAGAAAAGGAGAACTCAGGGTCCAGAAAGGTCGGCAGCGTTAAAAGAAGAAGTTGATCGGCTCATGGAGAATAATTTTATCAAAGAATCTACCTATCCGAATTGGGTTTCAAATCCAGTGCTGGTTAAGAAAGCCAACGGAAAATGGAGAGTATGCATCGATTTTTCAGATCTAAACAAAGCCTGCCTCAAAGACTGCTTCCCATTACCCAGGATCGATCAACTGGTAGACGGAACAGCAGGACACGAATTGTTATCTTTTATGGATGCCTACTCCGGATATAACCAGATCATGATGCATGAGCCAGATCAGGAGGAAACGAGCTTTATCACCGACGTTGGTCTTTAATGCTACAGAGTTATGCCCTTCGGGCTGAAGAATGCAGGGGCAACATACCAAAGACTTGTTAATGCTATGTTCAAACCTCAATTGGGCAAGACTATGGAAGTCTACGTCGATGATATGTTAGTAAAGTCTAAGAAAGCAGTGGATCACATAGAACACTTAGCAGACATGTTCGCATTCCTCCGAAAATACGGAATGAAGCTCAATCCTTCAAAATGTTCATTTGGAGTGGAATCCGGCAAGTTTTTAGGTTTCATCCTGAGCGCTAGGGGCATTGAGGCTAGTCCAGCTCAAATTACCGCCTTAAAGGAAGTCAAAGCTCCTAGAACAAAGAAGGAATTGCAAAGTCTCAATGGAAAAGTCGCCGCCTTGAGTCGGTTCATTTCCAAAGCCACAGATAAATGCATCCCATTCTTTGACGCCCTAAAGAAAGGAAAGAAAAACTTCGATTGGACTCCCGAATGCCAAAAAGCCTTTGATGAATTGATTCGCCATATGGAAACGCCTCCAATACTTTCTAGGCCTGGCGATGGCGAGGATCTTCTTATATACTTGGCAGTATCATCTCATGCTTTAAGTGCAGCGCTGATACGAGAAGACAAGAGGATTCAACATCCAGTTTACTATATCAGCAAAAGACTCACTGGGGCAGAGATGAATTACTCTAAGTTGGAAAAACTCGCCTATTGCCTACTAATTGCATCTAGGAAGTTGAGGCAATATTTCCAAGCTCATCCTATCAGAGTCCTCACTGATCAACCTTTAAAGCAAGTCCTGTTTCGCCCTGAGACTTCGGGTCGTCTTCTAAAGTGGAATATTGAACTCAGTCAATATGACATCACTTATCATCCCCGAAAAGCAATCAGTGGACAAGCTTTAGCGGATTTCATCGCAGAATTCACAGATAAGGGTAACGGTGAGGAGGAAACGATCGATGATTCCCCAATCCAATGGAAGTTATATGTCGATGGCGCGAGAAACGACTACTGTTCTGGGGCCGGAGTTGTACTCGAGACCCCTGAAGGTCGATCATTATGCTATGCACTAAGATTTGAATTTCCTTCAACAAACAATGAAGCAGAATACGAAGCCCTTATCGCTGGCCTAAGGATTGCTAAAGAACTAAACATCCGAGCATTACAGATCTTCAGTGATTCTCAACTTATTGTATGCCAAGTCAAGAAGGAATTCCAAGCGAAAGGGGGAAATCTGCCCGCCTACTTGTCAAAGGCTTGGGAACTCCTGGGTGATTTCGATCATTACATGATAAGTCATATTCCTCGAGAAGAAAACATGAAAGCAGATTCTCTCGCAAAGTAGTCTAGCACAGGCGAAGCTCAATTTCTGGGGTTAACTCCAGTGGAGGTCCTGTCGACTCCGAGCATTGATGAGATGGATATTGATTGGATCATGAGCGTGTCTCAAGAGCAAGAATCATGGATGACTCCAATAACAGAATATCTGCTCAATGGATCTTTACCGGAAAATTCAAAAGAACGAAAGAAGCTACTGAGGAAAGCCTCTCGCTATATAGTCCAGGATGGCCAGTTATACAGACGGGGATTCTCAATGTCGTTACTTCGATGTGTATCCAGGGAAGAGTCCAAAACAATCCTAGCTGAGGCGCATGGGGGAGAATGTGGTGATCATTTAGGTGGTCAAACTTTAGCGAAAAAGATTCTCCGATACGGATATTTTTGGCCAGAAATTAATCGAGATGCAGCAGACTATTCCCGAAAATGTGACAGATGCCAAAGATTCGCCAAAATTCCTAGAGCTCCTTCCACTGAACTCACACAGATGGTCAGTCCATGGCCGTTTGCGATATGGGGGATAGACCTTGTAGGACCGTTACCAACTGCCAAATCTGGAATTAAATATGCCATTGTTGCTGTAGATTATTTTACTAAGTGGGCAGAAGCTGAACCACTGGCTACTATCACTTCAAAAAAGATGATAAGTTTTGTGACTAAAAATATCATTTGCAGATATGGTGTGCCTCAAAAAATAATTACAGACAATGGTACTCAGTTTGAAAGTGAAGAATTCCAAGATTTTTGCAAACGATTCAAAATCCGAAAAAGCTTCTCAGCAGTAGCTCATCCGTAGGCAAACAGGCAGGTGGAAGCAGTAAATAAAATTATCAAGTCAACCATCAAGAAGCAAATTGAAAAAGCAAAAGGTGGTTGGGTCGATAAGCTACCGCTAGCACTATAGGCATACAGAACTACCCACAAAACTGTGACTGGGCATACTCCATTTTCATTGGCATATGGATCAGAGGCAATGATTCCGGTAGAAACAGAGGTCCCTTCACATAGAAGAATCCATTTCAATCAAGCGGAGAATGAAAAACTACAGCTTGAGGCACTAGATCTCCTTGATGAAAGAAGAGAAGAGGCTGAGCTCAGAATCGCATCTCATCAGCAAAGGATAGCCAGACATTTCAATTCCAAAGTTCGCCAACACAGCTTTGAAATTGGAGATCTAGTCCTAAAGAGAATTATGACAGCGACAGGTGTGTTTGGGCCAAATTGGGAAGGACCATATGTCATAGGTCAGAAGCTTCTTGACGGCACATTCAAACTCACTACTGTCGAAGGAGATCAAATTCCAAGAGCTTGGAACTGCAATCACTTGCGTCCATACTTTACTTGATAGCTTTGTTGAAATATTGTAAAAAGAATTATGAATGTATGATTCCTGTAATTGAAAGCGATTGTAAAACCGATGCAAGTGAATAATGAAAGACTATAAAGTGGATGTAGGCCCAAATTCTTGGCCGAACCACTATAAATCTTGTGTTCCTTATTATTATTACATGTTTGCTTTATTTTCGATATGAAAAGTACATTAAATGTATTACTGAAATGTCGATTTAAATTTTTGCAGGCAATGAAAACAAAACTTGCACATTACAAGACCAAGTGATTCTTGTTATCATTCAACAAACAAATTCCAAGTCACAAAATTCCCGAGCTTAAATCCTAGATAAGAAGTGCTTCAATTGAACGGTCAATGATTTCGCCGAAAACGGGCTTTAGCTAATAAATTGAGAAGTTTGAACAAACAAACATCCAATTAAGAAGCTTATGTCCGTTCTCGTGAACTGGCCTAGCAATGAAGTACACTTCTTTGGATTAAACAAGCTACTTGTAAGAGAAGGGAGTGCAAGCTTGAAAAGGAAAAAATAAATAGAGGATCACTGAAAAGGCATAAGCAAGTGGACAAGGAACAACTAAAGTCCTCTTCGGAGGCACAACTCTTCGGAGGATAAAGACCTCTAACGAAGCATATGCCGTAAAAAAGAAAGTTCTCTACTCAACCAAAAAAGATTGGAGGAGTCATGACCCTCCAACCATGAGAGAGTAACTTCCAGGCAATCTTCGGAGGCCCATTTCACCAGGAGTTGAAGTGTTACAACCGCTCTTCGGAATTTCACTTCACCAGAGTTGAAATGTAAAACAAAATAAAAGCCCTCTTCGGAGGCCCATTTCACCAGGAGTTGAAGTGTTACAACCGCTCTTCGGAATTTCACTTCACCAGAGTTGAAATGTAAAACAAAATAAAAGCCCTCTTCGGAGGCCCATTTCACCAGGAGTTGAAGTGTTACAACCGCTCTTCGGAATTTCACTTCACCAGAGTTGAAATGTAAAACAAAATAAAAGCCTTCTTCGGAGGCCCATTTCGCCAGGAGTTGAAGTGTAACAACCGCTCTTCGGAGTTTCACTTCACTGGAGATGAAATGCTAAAAAAAAAACAGAGAGCCTCTCCCAAGGGGCAGAAACAGAAAGACCTCTTCCCAGAGGCACAATAGACAGAAAGACCTCTTCCCAGAGGCAGAAATGAAAAGACCTCCTCCCGAAGGCACAATCAAGCAGAAAAGACCTCTTCGGAGGCACACGTTTCACCAAGATTGAAGTAAAACTTTCAAGTGTTGAAACGTGAAAAAGTCTTCCTCAGAGGTGCAACTTTTCAAAGAAACAAAAATCAAGAAGCCCTTTACTGTGGCAAGTAAAAAAAAAATCCTCATTAAGAGCACACTTTAACTTTCAAAGGAAGAGTGAATTACTTGTTCTAGAAAATTTTCTTCCTCAAAAAGAAGTTGAAGTGCTTTACAAATACCCGCTTTACCACATAGAAGATTTCATTCAATAAAATGTGTATATGCACAAAATAAAGAGTGATATCTTCGAAAGTTGAAGCATAGAAACTTATTTGTGCGCTATTTTTTAATGAAATCATATTCCTCCAAATGTGGAATAATTATTCTCTAAAAAATAAAAGCACAAGTTCTACATAAAATAAAGTATTACAATGGGCTTATGGTATAGGGGCAGCATGGCGTAACTACATTGGTAAAATTGCGCTCGAACAAGATATACCACAAGCTCACTGCAATATCGTACAAAGAAACTTGTACAAAAATGAATAGTAAATGCATTCTCAGATATAGACAGAAATTTATACAAAGAAAAAGAATCATTTTATTCAACACTATTCTATATACAGGTATAGGTTCCAACAAAAGAAAAGCGGGGGGCCGGTACCCGCATAATATCCGGTCATTACAAGCTTCAATACATGCAAAAGGCAAAAACTAAACAAGGAAGGAAAAGCAAGGTTCATCACTTCTTCTTTCTCCCACCACCTTTTGAGCCTTCGCCTGGTTTAATTGGTAGCTTCTCGCGCCGGCTTAAAAGAGTTGGGGAAGAAGGAGAAAGAGGAGCCTCCGGAGTAACTTCCAAATCTGTTTCTGTGATCAAAATACTCTTCCTCTTCTTCTTCGAAGATGTGCGCTTCGCTCTCCTCTTTGAAGACTCACTTTCCGGAGTAATGAATGCGGACAGTTTTGTATCGTCAGAAGTAGTTCGATCCGGAGAGACTTCGCCTGTCTCGAGTTCTTCTTCTTTTTGAGAAGTAGCAGGATCATCCAGACCCTGAAGAGCTCCTATCTTTTCTTCCTGTGATCCTGGTTGAGAAGTAGGAAGGGGAGTAACTTGAGAAGACGGAGGAATAATAGCTGCAGGAGGCGAAGTTTGCACAGCACTTGGTGTTTCAACTGCAGAAGAAGAGAAGTTAAAAATATTAGTATCTCCCGAAAAGAAGGGAGATATGGGTTTGTCAAGATTCAAGAAGTAATCGAGAAGCTCATCAAATTTTTGAGGAGCAAACAGGCAATCCACCTGAATCGGACCAATGTCAAAGTTACCTGAAGATATTTGCTTCGCTAGTTCAATCTCATAATTTTGAGCTCCAGTATCCTCCAAAGCCTCATCATCAGTAGGGGTAATTACCCCGGTTCTTGTAGGAGGTGGGAATGAGCACTAGAACCTGTGATGTCAACCCCAGGAGAAACTAAAGGACGAACAGAGGTAGTAGGTGGTAATTCTTTTCCAGAACGTTCCTCTTCCGCCATCCCAGTCCGCACTCTGGCAAGTTGCTCTTTTCCCTTCGCAAGAGCAGCACGAGTTTCCTCATCTAGATAGCGCGCCTCAAGCTCTTCCTCGGTATACCCGGCGCCTCTGAACATGTCGAGAGAGGCTTCCCACACTTCAGCCAAGGTGATTTCGTATTTAGGACCGAGAAAAGAGAGACTGCCGTGCCCTAAGATGCTGTGCAAGTAAAAGTCGAATAGATTTGAACTGACGTTGGCTTCCATGGCTTTAATAGATTCTTCCGCTGCGATTTTACCAGCCATGGCCTCATCTCGTTCTTTTTCAGTTTTAGCAAGTTGAGCTTTTAACGCTTCAATCTCCATGTCTTGGGCGCTCATTTTACTCCGCAACTGAGCGACATCAGTGCGGTAATTCTCTACGACCTCTTCTAGCCTCTCAACTTTAGCTTCGGCATCTCTTTGGCCAGCATGTGCATCCCGCACTTGTTTTTGTAGCACCTCTTCTCTTTGAGTGTAAGTGTTAGAAGAGGTGGTAAGATCATCTTTAAGCTGCTTGACTTCAGATTCAAGTTTCTCGTTATACTCGGTTATGTTTTTCATCTCGATGCTGTGCTGGTCAAGAATCTTCTGCCATTCCGACTTATCGTTCTCCATAGTTAGCATCGCCTCGATATTGGCCCGATTGACCCTTTGGAGTTCATCAACAAGCTTTTGCCATCCAGACATTCTTTCAATATCAAGTCTGACAGCATCAAGATTTTGGTACATGGCTTCTTTATCAATGGGGACTAAATCAAGATCGAAGCGCACCCCCTTCAAGCACCAATTCGGGAATCGGCTCTGTAGGGTCGGTGGGCCCCTTTCAACACGATATGAAGGCCTATTAAGAAGTGTTTGAATAGCGCTTCCTTCAAGAGCAGGGGATTTGGAAGGAATGTCGATAGAGATGGGAGCGTCAAACTTTTCAGATATTGCAGATGCGCGCCTCTCACTAGGTTTGGCCCGCTTGCTCGGGTCCTCAACAATGTGGCTCTTCCCCCGACCATCATGTGTTTTACGTTTGTGAGAGTCATCGCCTCTTGAAGGAGACTCATGTCGCACATCTATCCTCTCATGACGTTCTTCATATTCTCTCCTCTCTCTAGCTTTTCGAGCAGCTCTCTGCTTATCGGTTTCTCTGGGACCAGTAAGGTAGCGTCTATAATCATAGTTGCCACGCCCTCCATAGCGCTGAAAGTCTTTATAATAGGATCCGCTGCGTCCCATCAGAGAATCTGAAATAAAAAGATAAGCTTTAGAAATCTTTAAAGTATAAGAAGATAAGTGCATAGAAGTGCTGAAAAATCCTAAGGTGTGCGTGACGTGCAAACCATACGCGCCGAACGACGAACCGCTCGACAGTCGGGGGGTAGTGACAGGCTTTGTAACTAATGGCAGTTCTTGTGCTAAAGGAGTTTTCTTAAGAGCAAAGGTCGTTTCGGCCGCCGAAGATATAATTTTAGCAGTGGTAGAGTCATCCTTAAACAGTTCTTGAGAGGTGATTATTATGTCACTTAAATTCCTAAAGATGTCTTCACCATCACGCCCGGCAAGGCTCCTTCCATCAGCTCCTTCTTCGATGGTCTTTTCTGCCCGATGCGGAAGCTCTCCTTCTTCAATGACTGGGGCAAGTACAGACTTGTCAGACGGCCCTGCAGCATCCTTCGGAGTTGAACACTTCACTAGTGAAGCCTCGATAGCAGTTTCACTCCGCACAGGCTCTTCAATGGGAGCTGGGGCATCTAATGCTTCAGCCGGAGAATCAGGGACTTCGCAAGTATGGATAGATCGAGAAGGGTGTAGAAGCCCGAGTTGATGCAAATACTCATCCCTCAGTAAGAACCTAGCGCTCCTCTCTTCCACTGGCACAGCACTCAATCTTTCAAAAGTCGCCTTATGTCTTGAATCTCTTGAAAGAGGTGGAAATGCTGCAAAGGTAAAGGGCAAAAGTTAGCACTCGACAACTGGAATTTCGGAAAAGCCCAAATGGAAAGAACAAAACTTACTTCCAACTCTCCAGATGCTATAAAACCCAGGGGGCAACGAACAAAGAAGTACTGATTCAGAAACCCATGAGCACTTTCAGAGAGACCCATAATCAATTTACGGCCTCTCATGCTTCTCACGAGTGTAATAGAGGGATGGTCCTTAGATTTTATGAATGGGCATAAATAGCAAATCTCCTCAAAGCTGGGAAAGCGATTAAATGTCCTCATGAACAGTGCACATAGCCCTATTAAAATGGCATAACCATTTGGGTGTAATTGAAATGGAGAGATAGTTAAGAGAAGAAGAAGCTGTCGTAAGAAGTCATTGAAAGGAGGAATGGCTCCACTCAAGCACATTTGGCGATTAACAGCGATAAAGCCGAGAGGGGGCCTATCTGCAGTGTCATTTGGTCCCGGGAGTAAGGCGTCAGCTTCAGCAATACCAAACTAGATGCGCAGTTGGTTGAACACCCGCTGATTCAGGGTAGTAGGAGTTCTCTCCGGAGGGTCAACCAATGGATTAGCCATTGGGAAGACATCTTCAGCCTGGCCCATCGACTCTTCTTGTTGAGAAGACATTCTACATAAGGAACTGGATGTTCAAGTATGAAGGTGCACGTTTCCTAAAAGTGTGTGTGAAGTGTTGTGCAAAATTGATAAGAATGACAAGTAAAGATAATTGAAATCAAATTAGTCGGTACTTATCGATTATTAAATTTCAGAGCTTGTTGTTTCAAAGTTTGAATGCAGTATTGATGCAAACCAATCAGCTTTAGTTGATTGTTTTAATTTTGCCCTAATACGCCATTTAAAGTTTGAATGATTAATAACACTCCATTCACATAATTCATTTGAAATAATTATTCTTTATCGGCTAATCTGTCATTTGATGTAGGCAGTCAATGGTAGTATATTCGCCTTTGTTTTCTGTAGAAACTGTGTTTAGCAGGTTGTTAGTTGGTGCAATTTATAAACGAATTCAAGCTGTTCAGTTTGGAAACTCGTTCAAGTTTCGTCAAAATCTTGAAGTTACCAAGCCTAGTGCAAGTCCTAAAGTCGCATTATGAGTTAGGGGGTCAAAGTTCAATGCTTCAAACCAAATCAAAGCAAGATTGTTTAAGTTTTAGGATGTAAGAAACAGGGCCGTGCAGCAGCGAAAAATCTGGTCAAGTCCTAAGTCGAACGCGACTTAGCTCACTAAGTCGTTAGTAGCTTCTAAGCTGCTAAGTCGTTAGGAGGTTCTAAGCTGCTAAGTCGTTGGAAGGACCCAAACTATTCAAAGATCCTAACTCCTAAGTTGAGCACGGCATAACATGCTAAGTCGCTCAAGACTCCAAAACTGCTCAGATTTGCTAAGTCGTTCAAAGTCCCTGAGTCGTTCAGATCTGCTCACTCACGAGTTTCTCCTCCATATAACATTTCGCTATCTCAAACCATAACCCAATAACCCGTTAACAGCCGCATAAGGAAATTCACCATCCTCTCCATGAAATTCATCACTCCTGCACGCCAACGAATCATCTAGAAGTCAAGTCACCACTAATTTTTCATAAGCCTAGTACAATCTCACGAATCACAGTAGCAACGCGTCTACCAACAATTGAAAGCTATAATTCACAGCGAAAGGAAGCGGCGAGGTAAATAGAAGCCGCGGAGGTCATGGTTCAGTGGAATCGAGGTAGGAATAGAAATTAGAAGATTTACAATTCAGCGGAGGTCATTCTTCAGGGAGCTTGGGGATCTGCTAAGTGAGTTAAGATATGAATGTGAGTAAAATGGAAGGAGAAGGCATCTCACCAGCTTATATACACGAACAGGGGGACTCGAATCGACACGAACGACTCAAGCCTCTTATAAGTCGCTAACGACTCAACGACTCAGGGTAGCATGAGTTAAGATGAGTCGAAGCACACGACCTACGACGTAGGCGCGTACTTCGAGGGGCAAATGTTAACCCTGCTGTGATTCACGACTTAAGAGTTATGCGACTTAGTGGGCCAAGAGACCAAGCGACTCATCAACTTAAAGTTCCTAACGACTCAAGAAACCTCGCGACTTGAGGAATGGACCGACTCAACTGGTTACGACTCAATTAGCTCGCGAGTTAAGGTTAGAGGCGACTTAGAGGAATGGAACGACTCAACGACTCGGGGTTTGTAACAACTTGGTGGATCAACGACTTAACGGGTTAAGGCACTTAGCGAGTTGGTAAGCCAGCTAGCTAACGAGTTAGTGAGTTAGTAAGCAAGTTAACGAGTTAGCGAGTTAGCGAGTTAGTAAGCAAGCGGGCAGGTTAGCGAGTTAACAGGCTCACGTGTTAGGAAATGAACGACTTAACTAATGAGAGGTCTGAGCGGCTTAAATCAATCCGAAACAATCACCAAATGACTTACTGTTTTTAAGTCGTTCACGACCTGTTAAGTCGTAACCCGTGTCCCTATAACACGTTAACTCGCGAATGCTTACCCTAAGTTGCAAACGAGTCAAGCTAACCCGTGAGATCCTCTACCTCGTGAAGACTTACCTTAAGTCGCAGCCGAGTTATGCTAACCCGTGAAGTTCTATAAGTCGCACACGGCTTAGTCCAGGAAACTCTATAAATATGGCATGTGCTCCAACATACAGGGGACTTTTGGCCAATCATTTCAAGCGCCAATACTCTGCTGAATTCTCAACTCACCCGACACTTCATGTTCGAAAGACATTTCAACTAACTTCAAGGGAAAATCTAACGCAATCTACATGGATTCGAAGAATTCTTCTCTACCAAAGTTCTAGTTGTTTGTCTCGTCATAATTGTAATTGAGGATTGTTGTAAAGTTGTAATCGGTTTAGCAATAAAGAGAATTAAAGTGGACGTAGGCTTGCCTTGAGCCGAACCACTATAAATCGTTGTTATTCACTGCTTTTTCTGAGATTTTCTGCTTATACTCTGCTCCCGAATCATCGGGTGGTGCTTTCACAACTACACTTCATACACCGGGGTGTTAGCGTTCAAATTTTAGCGTTAACACCGGGTATTGTAGTATTTTTGAACTCGAAGTATTACTCGAGTATTGCTGTGCTTTGCTCGAAGGGATGGGTCTGATGACTCGAAGTATTATTAGGTTAGAATGGGAATCTGTAGTTAGTACAGTTTTTCTGTAAACTGTCTGTAGTTTTGAATTTAAATCAAAATTTAAATGAAATTTAAAGTTGTTATGATAGGATTTAAACAAGTTTAAATCTGTAGTATGTATTATAGTTTCAAAGGGTTTTGAAATCTTAAAAGTTTTTTTTAAAATTTGATAGTGGTTTTCAGTTTTTTAAAATAGAAAAAGAAAGAAAACCCGACAGTTTTCTGGAAATTGAATTTCATTTTGAAAATCTAAAAACAAATTTAAAAATAGCAGTTTGAATTTAAATTTTAAGTTCTGGTTTTCTTAAGACATTTGAATCTTCAGGATTTTAAAAATGAATTTGTATTTTAAATAAAAAGTTTAAAATCAAAGTTTAAATCAAAAGTTCAATTCATGTTTAAATCAAATGATTTAAATGGGTTCTAGTATCTTGAATTTAAAATCTGGATATTTGAATAAGTTTTAAAAATTGAATGCTTTCAAACAAGTTTAAATTTAAATTGTTTGTTAAAGCTAAATTTGTTTTCAAACAAATATTTAAACATGATTTCTTTTTTAATGAAGTCATCTGTAAAAGGTTTATAAAAGGAAGTTAAGTGATTGTTGACTTGAATCTATAAATTAAAATAGCAATGTACTTAAAGCTTAATTTTTAATTAAATTAAGTAAATTAAGGCTTATCTTGTATAAGTTTTAAATGAAAGTAATAAATGTTATTTACATTTATTTTGAAAGGAGAACAAATGGAATTTAAATTGGTTAATGCTTAAATAAATATCATTATGAATTTGAGATTCAAAATGAAATTTGAAATTAAATTTTAAAATGTAATGATCTAGTACACTTTAATATTTATAAAATCATTAACAAAAGTAAGGAATGTCTCATTTATTTAATGTATAAATTAATAATTTAGAATAGTTTATAATTAAGAAAAGTAACTAAAGAATGATAAATAGTGAATGAAGATCATTAACCAAAGATTATTTAGTGATTAATTAATTAATTTTAAATAATTAATTAGATTAATTAATTAATGATAATCAATTGTGAAAATTATTTAAGTTTAATTACTAATTGGAAGTAATTAAGACATTAATTACTTAATGTAATTAATGGAGTTTATTGAGATTGGTTCAAATTAATTAATTAAGTTTAATTAAATCATTGGATTTGATAATAATTACTTGATGTAATTAATGAAGTAAAATTACTCAGTGAAGTATTTAAGGATAACCACTGGATGTAATTAGCGGATGATGTTAGGTAATTTGAATTGAATCACTTCGTATAATCAATCAAAGGATTAATTAAAGAAATTAATTAAGGGGTAATTAATTTGATAAGTAATTAAGATAGTTAATTACTGAATGTGATTAATCAAACATGATTAATAATTATGGTTTAAGTGAGATTAATTGCTGAATGTAATTAAATTCATTGAGTAATTAATTAAATATAATTAAGGATCATTAATTAATATAATTAATGATGTAATTAAGATTTATTAATTAGGATTAATTAATGATTAAGTGTAATTAATTAATTAAGGTTAAATGTAATTAATTATAGTTAATTAATTAACGAAGAATTAAAGGTTAATTATTGTATTTGGTTTAGGGTAATTAATTTTGTGAAATTAACTAAAGTATAATTAATTTGGGAATTAATTAAGATGACAAATTAGAGGTTAGTTAATTAATTAATTTGTAATTAATTAACGATGATGTAAGCAAGATTTTTATTGATGTAAGTAATTAATTTAATTCATTTTAAATTAATTAAAGATGATGTAATTATTTAATTCATTTTAAATTAATTATATATGGTATGATTATAGATCATTGCTTATGAATGGATGATATAATTTGCCTTGAATGGTTTAAATCTCGGCTATGAGATTAGTAATGTTGAGTGATATGGATGCGTTGGTTGCACTGTGATGATGATATTGATTATCTTTGATAGTGATAATATGGATTATCTGTTGTTATGATAATGATAATTATCTGTTGTGAATCTGTGCATTATCTATCTATGTGTATATAGATAATGTAATTGCATTGTTTTAAACTTTAAAACAACTTGGACCTAAAAGACATGCTTTGGATTTCGAATAGACCGGGATCGGGTTTCCATATTTGGATATCCGAAAACCACATCGATCCAAATTAACGATAGGTCGTGAATTTTATGTGAAGAGTGAAGACTCGAGGTGTAAGGACTATTAGTCAGTATAACTCTGGGGGTGATTCCGTGATGAGTTTGATGGAAATAGTATTTAAAGGCTCGAGATAGAGATTTAGAGTGCCAGGGTTATCGTCGTTAACTCTAAGGGTGATTCCAAAACGAGTGTAACGAGGTAATGCCTTCGGTTTCGTTCGAACCCGGAACGAACTTGTATGGATTGAATGCTTTCAGAACATCGTCAGGTGGACGATGAGCATTCTAAGAGATGTGTTCTCTAAAGGTAATCGTAGCCTCAAGCCTCATCAACCGAGAACGGCTAAAACAGGGGAGATGCAACAATGCTACATAGGTCATGCCCATTTCAGGACAAGATTTTCCCCTGTCTGGACGTCCCTTTAATTTCGGCTGTGTGGGCGGTTGGAATTGCGCACCAACTGTGGGGTTGTCTTGTTCGAAACTATTCAGTAAGGAATGGTTCCGGCTTTGTGTTGTAGGGGAGCGGGCGTACTCCTCGGTAAGTTGATCTAGGCCACATACTGTGACGGGCGGTACCCCAGTAACACAGCCATTGTATGGAATCCAAAATCCAATAAGTGCCAAAGGTTTGATTGTATTACCCACTTTCGTGGCTAGTAGCTGGAATTTAATGAATGTAACAATTTCGGCTATTTCATATTTACTTGAAAACCCTAGACCTGTTATAATATCACTGGATTTCCTATCAAATGTTTTGGTTAGCGTAAGGTAAAAACTTTTCCATGTTTATGTGTAGGAAGTCTTACGTGATACCTTTTCTTTCAAAAGGTTTTTGAAAGTTAAGCAACTTTAACCTGTTACTCACACCAGACCCATGTCTGACCCAGAGTTTATTCTTTGTTTTCTTAAGCTCTTGGGTACTCAAATTTTTACGAGTAGCCAAGGGATTCAAGTTAGCTTTGATGAATATTGGAGGAGCAATGGAGCAGGAGGCTTCTGCGTTAGGTATATAGTATTCGCCGTGTGTTCTGTGTTGTCTCTGAGTTGTATTATGTTGTAAATACTAGACACGTGTTTATAACTGTCTAGTATGTGTTGTATTATCTGTGTACTCTGATAGTGGTTGTAAACTATGTAATATTTTATGTCATTAATAAAATTTATTCGTTCCGCTGTTTAGATTCTGATATGTTGTTTCTTCTTCTTCTTTGTTTCTATTTTCTATCCCTTTCTTTTTTATTAATGATACGTCATTCTGTGGAGACGGATGGCGGGTCGTTACAATGGTATCAGAGCATTAGGTTGAGTGAATGCCTAGGCTCTGTAGTGGTGTCTATCTTGAGAGAGCGTAATTGTAATTTTTAATATATATATATAAATATAAATATAAATATATATATATATATATATATATATATAAATATATATATATATATATATATATATATATATATATATTTCTACCTATCTGTTGGGTTTCCTGTTCAGGTTTTCCAATATAGGTTATAAAGGTAGACAAGGTAGTGGTGTGTGTAACACGATTACAACCATTGTTTGGAGTTTGTATGTTGAGGTTGGAAGTGTATCTGTTGAGACTGTAGACCTAATACCGTCTCGAGTAAGCTTTGTTTTGTTGAAGTATTTCATCGGTCTCTAAAGGAAACCGGTTAAGGTTCGGAGACATCTTTGAAGTGTAGAGTTCGATGAGTAGAGTTTGGATCTGTCGGTTGGGCTGGAGCAAGTGATAGTATTTTGATACTTCAGGAAGTTGTAACTACGTGATGAAATGCAGTGACTATGGATGTGTCCTAAGATATTTCTTTGGAACAAGTTTTGGAAGTATTCTGCTTCGATGTTGTGGCTAGATTCAGCAGGATATTATGGTTAGCTTTGAAGTACGAGTTTCTCGAAGGGCTTTGGATTAGGAAGTTTGGCATCGATGTCAACAATGCAGCTCGGAGTGTACTGTGTGCCGACAGAGAGGTCTTAGCTGAGTAGTTTTTCTGGAGGTAGAATTCAGAAGCAGCAGAGTGGATCAGTTTCTTCAATGGATTAGCTAGACCAGTGGAAGCTGTTCTGTTGGGTAAAGAGAGGACAATTTTCTTTGGAAAAATGGTCTGGGTTGATCGCAAAAGTGACTTGCGATAGTTAAGTGTTCTCTTGGATTGTCAGAGATTTTTTCTGGATGTCTTCTGGGAAGTCAGATGTTTGTCCACATATGGAGATTGAGTTTTTTTTTATTGACTAGTATACCATGAAAGGAACCGGTGGTTCTGTATTGTGGAGAATGATTCCTAGAGTTAGAGGTTGGAGAAGCAACTCAGGTTTCGGAGGAATTTCTGAGTTTTCTTTATGGATCTCTTGAACCATATTTCTGGAAGGTGATGTCCAGTTGGTGCTTGTGTTTTTCATCAGCATTTTCTTACCTACATCGGATTAGAGTTATGCAGTGGAAGCAGTTTGGAAGTGTTTTTGATTATCTTTTCCGGATTAGAAGAAGTTTATTGTCTTCTACTAGTTATGGAGTAGAGTTGTGTTTTTGGTTTTGATTGATCTTGAGGAGATCATTGTGTTGGGTTGTTTTTGGTTCTGATTGTTTCTAGAGAAATCAGCAAGGGGTTGAGCTGATCAGTTTAGATGATGGCAACCCAGGATCGTCCGAAGACTTTTGTGGATATGGGACGGAGGAATTTGGAATTCGAAGTTGGAGACTTCGTTGTTGTTGGAGTTTTCTCTGATTCAGGAGCTATAAGTTTTGGTAAGGTTGGAAATCTAGCTCCGTGATGTGTGGATCTTTTCTTTATTCTTGAGAAGATAAGTGTTTCATTTTCAGGATTGAATTGACAGTTTGGATAACTGCGATTCGATATATTTCACGTATCTCTGAGGGAGTAGGTGTATGATCTATCTATGGTTTTGGAACTTGTAGTTCTAGAGGGTTTGATTGTTAAATCAGACTCGTCTGTAGTCTGATATGCTGTCTAGCTCTGTAGATCTAGATGAGTAGGAGCTCTGTAGCTTAATAGCATTGATTACTACGAATCTATAGAACGAGTATCCCGATATTTATAACGGGGAAACTCGTGGAAGTTCTATCCAGAATTTTCTGTATAACTAAATTTGTTTGATTAAGTGAATTGGTTGCTATGGTTGTTAGCATATTATTGGTGTATGCTTGTGTTTTAAAATTAAATCTTTAAATAGATTATTAAATTACCTTTTTTTTAAATTTCGGGGACGAAATTCTTTTAAGGGGGAAGGAATGTGATGACCCGGAATTTTAAAGCAATATCAATTTAATAATCTGAATAAAAAATTAAATTGAATTGATAATCTTTGTGATAAGATCTACATTAGTTTAATTAATCCAAATAAACTAAATAAACAATTGATAGATTTATCTTTTTAAATCTAATAATTGTTTTCTATTTAGAATGTATATAGAATATGTATATATTATAAACAGATCTTGTTTTAATCTAAAAAATAAATCCTGTTTTCTATATATATATATATATAGTAAAAATTGGGAATTTTGATTTTATTTAAAAGTTAAACTTTTAAAAGGTTATTTAATAAATAAATATGGTTTTAAATCGATAAGATAAAAATTTAATTTGTTTAAAATAATTTATTTGATATTAAGTTTTTAAAGGTATATAATAAATAACAATATGATTTTAAATACCTAAGGTTAAATATTGAAATGATTTAAAATATGTTTAACTCGGGTTTAAATTTAAATAAATAAAAATAAGGTTTATTTGGATATAATTGAATAAAATAAATAATTTAGTAATAGGAAGACAATTTCTTTTATAAATTATTTATAGTTATTAAATGTTGTTATTTTAAAAAATATAATAATACTTTGTTTTAACAAATAGATTTTTAATAAAAATAATTGTTTCCAAAAATTTAAAATGTGTAGTTATATTTGTAAATAAATTGGATTTCAGAATTTAATTTGAACTTGAATTCAAAGCTTTGAAATCTAAAGGATAAATGTTTTTAATTTGTTTTGATTTTGAAATATTTGTATAAACTTTATTGTATAAATTAAATTGGATTTATTCATTTTAAAATTTATCTACATGTAAATAAATACATGTTAACTAATTAATTAAACATATTTTGTATTAAACATCTAATTAAAATACAAGTTAACTTAATTATAGCTTATTAACATTAGAAAAACAAATGTTGGCATTTTACAAATTAAATTAACATGTGTTAAAATAATAAACAAGGTGCATGACAAATGTTAATGTAAAGGACAAGTGTCAATACTTGTTTTATTTTCTTTAAATTTTATCCATATAAAACACTTTCACATTTCTCATTCTTTTCTTTTCTCATATACTTTGAATTCAAACTAGTAAGTAATGTTCAAAACTGAAAACTTCCTCATGCTAAATCAATTGGTTCCTTAAACCAAAATCATGAAATCAATTTGCAAACCGGATCAATTCCTCTGTAAAATCTTTTTAAACCTATAACCTGGACATCTTCTAACATGCAAGCGAACCTGTATATTTTTCACGTACAAAAACATATGCATTTCCTCCTTTCAACAATCTAGGAAGCAAACCTATAGCATTCAAGGAAAACTGTTTAAAACACTGCATCATTTCAATCTGGAGGAAAGCATGCATGCAACTGTATTGTGAAATCTAGAGCAAATGCAAAACAGGATTTAAAGTTTCAAAAATTTAAGAAAAAAGCAGCTCGGATTCATTTAGGCAATTCAAAATTGAAGCTTTTCAGTTTTAAAAAGCACCAAAGTTTTTTTCAAAAACTTCTCTGTCTTCCAATATAGCAGGTGAGTAACATTTCTGTTCCTAAAAGATTTAACTTACAAAAAAGGTTGCATGTTTAATCCTTGTGATAAAAATGAGTTGAACGCATATATGGGTGAATTCTGCTGTGACTATAATGGATGCACTATATGCTTGTGATTTCCAGGGTAATCTTTGTTGTATAGATCATAGGTTCAGGTTTTCGATTTAAATTCAAAATCTATAGATTGTGCGTCTGTTTAAAACTTTAGATTTAATCAAACCTGTTTGTTTCTGTTAAACTTTAGTTTAATATTTTAGTTAAGTTAAAATAATTTGTAAACATCTTTGTAAAGCAAAATTTGATTGATCAAGTTTTAAATATGTGAAAATTCATATTGAATAAATTATAAATTCAGTATTAAGAATTAATACTATGATCAAAACTTGATTTTTAGAATAAAAATCTGTATTTTTAGTTAAGAGTGTTGGGTATTGTTCTGTGTTTAACTGTAGAGGCGAATTTTGGGTTTTTCGGTGATCTAGGCAATTTGAAGTGTCGGGGTTCATTTGGTAGGTGGAGGAGTAGTCACTAATGTCGGGAAAAACATTGGGTGGCGTTGCAGTTCATCGTGGTGGCTGCGGTGATGAGATTTTGTCCAGAACCCTAGTTTTAGCTAGGTAATTTGTTTTGGTTAGTACTACCTGAAGAGATGATCGAGTTGAATGAGATTTTGGGGGATGTTAGTATGATGGTTGATGAACATGTGGCCGAAGTCGCTGCCATTCCGGTGGTCAGATGGTTGTGGAGGAGGCATGTTACAAGTTTGGGTGAAACATGTTTCCTTCTGTTCCAGGTTTTGGAATGGAATCTCGTATTCGATTTCGTGTTTTGGAAGGAGGATCTGTGGGTGGTGGTTGGTCGTGGGGTTGGTTGTTGATGTTTGGAAGCCACCGGAGGTGGGTGATGTTGACTGGAGGCACGGTGCACGTGCACCGTGCAATTTTTGAGTTCTGATAGCACTGGGTATTGTAGTTTTTTTAACTCGAAGTATTACTTGAGTATTGTTGTACTTTGCTCGAAGGGATGGGTCTGATGACTCGAAGTATTATTAGGTTAGCACGAGAATATGTAGTTAGTACAGTTTTTCTGTAAACTGTCTGTAGTTTTGAATTTAAATCAAAATTTAAATGAAATTTAAAGTTGTTATGATAGGATTTAAACAAGTTTAAATCTGTAGTATGTGTTATAGTTTCAAAGGGTTTTGAAATCTTATATGTTTTTTAAAAAAAAAATTAAAGTGGTTTTAGTTTTTTTTAGAAAAAGAAAGAAAGATAACCTGACAGTTTTCTGGAAATTGAATTTCATTTTGAAAATCTGAAAACTAATTTTAAAACAGCGGTTTGAATTTAAATTTTAAGTTCAGTTTTTCTTAAGATGTTTGAATCTTCAGGTTTTTAAAAATGAATTTGTATTTTAAATAAAAAGTTTAAAATCAAGGTGTAAATCAAAAGTTCAATTCAAGTTTAAATCAAATGATTTAAATGGGTTCTATTATCTTGAATTTAAAATCTGGATATTTGAATAAGTTTTAAAAATTGAATGTTTTCAAACAAGTTTAATTTTAAATTGTTTGTTAAAGGTAAAAAAAATTTCAAACAAATATTTAAACATGATTTCTTTTTGAATGAAGTCATTTATAAAAGGTTTGTAAAAGGAAGTTAAGTGATTGTTGACTTGAATCTGTAAATTAAAATAGTAATGTACTTAAAACTTAATTTTTTATTAAATTAAGTAAATTAAGGCTTATCTTGTATAAGTTTTAAATGGAAGTAATAAATGTTATTTACATTTATTTTGAAAAGAGAATAAATGGAATTTAAATTGGTTAATGCTTAAATAAATATCATTTTGAATTTGAGATTCAAAATGAAATTTAAATTTAAATTTTAAAATGCAATGATCTAGTACACTTTAATATTTATAAAATCATTAATAAGAAATGGATTTTTCTTAGAAATTATTGAAGTATTAAAATGATCATATGAATAAGATAAGTAAGGAATGTCTTATTTATTTAATGTATAAATTAATAATTTAGATTAGTTTATAATTAATAAAAGTAATTAAAAGAATGATGAACAGTTAATGAAGATCATTTACTAAGGATTATTTAGTGATTAATTAATATGATTAATTTTTAATAATTAATTAGATTAATTAATTAATGATAATCAATTGTGAAAATTATTTAAGTTTAATTACTAAATGAAAGTAATTAAGAAATTAATTACATAATGTAATTAATGGAGTTTATTGAGATTGGTTTAAATTAATTAATTAAGTTTAATTAATTTTAATCATTGGATTTGATAATAATTGCTTGATGTAATTAATGAAGTAAAATTACTGAGTGAAGTAATTAAGGATAATTACTGGATGTAATTAGTGGATGATGTTAGGTAATTTGAATTGCATCACTTTGTATAATTAATCAAGGGATTAATTAAAGAAATTAATTAAGGGGTAATTAATTTGATAAGTAATTAAGATAGTTAATTACTGAATGTGATTAATCAGAGGTGATTAATAATTATGGTTTAAGTGAGATTAATTACTGAAAGTAATTAATTTAATTGAGTAATTAATTAAATATAATTAAGGATCATTAATTAATATAATTAATGATGTAATTAAGTTTGACTAATTAAGATTAATTAATTAAGTGAATTAATTAATTGTAATTAATTTAGGTTAAATGTAGTTAATTATAGTTAATTAATTAATGAAGAATTAAAGGTTAATTATTGTATTTGGTTTAGGGTAATTAATTTTGTGAAATTAATTAAAGTATAATTCATCAGGGAATTAATTAAGATGATAAATTAGAGGTTAGTTAATTAATTAATTTGTAATTAATTAATAATGATGTAAGCAAGATTTTTATTGATGTAAGTAATTAATTTAATTCATTTTAAATTAATTAAAGATGATGTAATTAATTTAATTCATTTTAAATTAATTATAGATGGTATGATTATAGATCATTGCTTATGAATGGATGATATAATTTGCCTTGAACGGTTTAAATCTCAGCTATGAGATTAGTAATGTTGAGTGATATGGATGCATTGGTTGCATTGTGATGATGACATTGATTATCTTTGATAGTGATAATATGGATTATCTGTTGTTATGATAATGATAATTATCTGTTGTGAATCTGTGAATTATCTATCTGTGTGTACATAGTTAATGTAATTGCATTGTTTTAAACTCTAAAACAACTTGGACCTAAAAGACACGCTTTGGATTTCGATGAGACCGGGAACTGGTTTCCATATTTGAATGTCCGAAAACCACATCGATCCAAATTAAAGATAGGTCGTGAATCTTATGTGGATAGTGAAGACTCGAGATGTAAGGACTATTGGTCAGTATAACTCTGGGGGTGATTCCATGATGAGTTTGACGGAAATAGTACTCACAGGCTCGAGATAGACATTCAGAGTGCAAGAGTTATCGTCGTTAACTCTGAGGGTGATTCCAAAACGAGTGTAACGAGATAATGCCTTCGGTTTAGTTCGAACCTGGAACGAACTTGTATAGATTGAATGCTTTCAAAACATCGTCAGGTGGACGATGAGCATTCTAAGAGATGTGTTCTCTAAGGGTAATCGTAGCCTCAAGCCTCATCAACCGGGAAAGGCTAAAACAGTGGAGGTGCAGCAAGGCTAGGTGGGTCATGCCCATTTCAGGACAAGATTTTCCCCTGTCTAAAAGTCCCTTTTATTTCGGCTGTGTGGGCGGTTGGAATTGCACACCGATTGCGGGGTTGTCTTATTTGGAACTGTTCAGTAAGGAATGGTTCCGGCTTTGTGATGCAGGGGAGAAGGCGTACTCCTCGGTACGTTGATCTAGGCCACGTACTGTGACGGGCGGTACCCCAGTAGCCCATCCATTGTATGGAATCCAAAATCCAATATGTGCCAACGGTTTTGATTGTATTATCCACTTTTGTGGCTAGTAGCTGGAATTTAATGGATGTAATAATTTCGGCTATTTCATATTTAATTGAAAACCCTAGACCTATATCACTGGATTTCCTATCAAATGTTTTGGTTAGCGTAAGGTAAAAACTTTTCCATGTTTTTGTGTGGGAAGTCTTACGTGATACCTTTTCTTTCAAAAGGTTTTTGAAAGTTAAGCAAATTTAACCTATTACTCACACCAGACCCATGTCTGACCCAAAGTTTATTCTTTGTTTTCTTAAACTCTTGGGTACTCACATTTTTACGAGTAGCCAAGAGATTCAGGTTTAGCTTTGACGACTATTGGAGGAGCAATGGAGCAGGAGGCTTCTGCATTAGATATATAGTATTCCGCTATGTGTTCTGTGTTGTCTCTGAGTTGTATTATGTTGTAAATACTACACAGGTGTTTATAACTGTCTAGTATGTGTTGTATTATCTGTGTACTCTGATAGTGGTTGTAAACTATGTAATATTTTATGTTATTAATAAAATTTATTCGTTCCGCTGTTTAGATTCTGATGTGTTGTTTCTTCTTCTTCTTCTTCTTTCTTTCTCTTTTCTATCCCATTATTTTTTATTAATGATATGTCACTCTGTGGAGACGGATGGTGAGTCGTTACAACAAGTCCACCATTGGACAAAATCACGTGTAATTCTCAACTGTGTTGTATTATGTCAGTATTACTTTTTGCACATAAAAATAATTTACATCAAAACACCTCTTTATTTCTACTCAGTAGCCTATATTGTTTGACCTTAACTCACAAAATTATGTCAGTCATCATCAGGTAGTTTGATGACCCCATTGTGAAGCTTGATAAAAATGTTAAAATTCAAAATATGAAATGAAAGAAGTTACCACTTAAGTATACAGTATACAGTTCCTTACGCCTGATCATTTCAAAATGGATTTTAAACGGAATTAAATGTGCCACTCAAAACTTTATGAGTAGAGTATTGTTTATTCAACATTAAGATAAACATAGTAAACATTATTTTACACTTGAGTATTTTTATCAAAGTACACATTATTCCTTTAACTGTAGATCACTGATATTTATCAAAGTGTAACTCCAACCACATTGGAATGATATCAACACATGATTATATATGTTTTGTGAAAAAACGAAGATGGCGATGTGTTAACTCCTCTATTCCATGGCTCAGCGACCTAAGGAAATAAGCGACCTGAAAGAATTAAAGTATGAACGATCTAACGACTTAAAGACCCCCAACGACCTAGCGACCTAAAGATATCACGACCTAGCGACCTAAGCTTATCAACGACCTAACCATCAACATAGGGTAACAACATGTCACAACAAAGAGGCTTCGCGACTTAACGTGTTTTAGGTACAAGAAATCTGCAACCTAACAATCTATGGACTAAAGCGAGCTAGCGACCTAGTAGCTAAAGCGACCTAGCGACCTAGAAGATAAACAACCTAGCGACCTAGCGAGTTATCACTGAATGAGGCCGCTTGTTTATAGGCCGCTCCTGACCTTAGGTCGCCAACCATCCTCCCCTAGGTCGCTCATGACCTAAACAATACCGAAGTAACTCCTTATGTCGCTTCCTCCCTAGGTCGGTCACGACCTATGACTTGCTAGATTGTTCGAGGTGATCAAGTACACCCTAGTTAAGCCGTAAACCGCTCCCACTAGGTCGCTCATGACCTACGACCTATCCAAGGCCGCTCACAACCTACGACCTAATTCAGCAAACTCTCTATAAATACCCCGCCTACTCCAAGTGGAAAAGGATCTTTTTGGCTTATTTCTGGAACACCGATACTCTGCTGAATTCTCGGGTCACTCGACACTTCAAACACGAAAGACATCTCGACGAACTTCAAGAGAAAATCTGACACATTCGACATGGATTCAAAGAGTTCTTCTACATCGGGGTTCTAGCTATTTGTCCTAACAGTGTTGTAATCGAAGATCCTTGTAAAGTTGTAACTGATTCAGCAATAAAGAATATTAAAGTGGACGTAGGCTTAACTTGAAGCCGAACCACTATAAAATTGTTATCTTTTTACTGCTTTCTCTGTGACTTTTCTACTTACTTCTAATTCCCGTATTGACGGGTGGTGCTTTCACTTAATCTCTGCTTACATCGGGGTGTTAGCGTTCAATTTTAAGCGTTAACATTTTGGTGCTTTCACTGAGAGTTGAACTCAGGCTACTTTCGTCATTGCTTCGCAAAAGTTTGTTGAAAAAACCTCTCTCAAAACCAGAAGTCTATCAGAGATAATGGCTCCTGGAAAAAGCATGGATCTACCAGACTCAGTGATGTATATGAGAATACTGCCACTTCTCCTTCATCAAGTCAAGCAGCACCAAGTGCTGGAATTACACGAGCGGAGTTAGATGCTGTAGTATCTGGGTTATACCAGCAGATGGAAACTCAGAATGCTTTAATGCTTGATAGGTTAAATGCTTTGCTCGGAGCTAACCGTCAACCAGTGAATAATGAAGAGAACCTTGCAAATGATGTTCATAATCCTGAAGAGAGGAATATTCCTCAAAGAGCAGCTAGCCCTGCCAGAGAAACACCTCCTCAAGCTGGAGGATCGAGACCCCAGCCAACTCTCCGTGAACGTTTGTCCAGACAAACTTCCGAGAAAATGGCTGAAGTCTGTCCTGCAGAGCCTTTAAATGATGAGGAATACATTTCGGGCATGGTGCGACAAATCATGAAAGAGAGCATGCAGAGGGATGAAGATGAAAAAGAATGGGGATTCGCTCCGAGCAAAACTCCGTTCACTGAAAAGATTTTGAAAGCTGAATTTCCCAGGAAGTTTGTTCCTCCTACCATCCCGGATTATAAGGGAACAAGTAACCCTAATCAATTCCTGTATAAGTATGATTGGCACATGACTGGTGGTAGGGCATCTGATGAGATCAAATGCCGGTACTTTCCAGTACATTTGGAAGGAGTGGCTCTACTCTGGTTCACAAAGCTTCCAGTCTGATCCAAAGACCAGTTCGCCGATTTGACTCGGAAGTTTAAAGAGCAATTCAGGTTGTATGCTTCAAAGGCAAAGGATATTATGTCACTGTCAAGCCTGGAATACAATCCTGGGGAATCTATTAGATCTTTCTTGAACCGCTTCAATATAGCTTTGGCTGAAGTGGACAATGCAGAGCCACGGATGGTCTTGATATACTTGATGAGGGCAATCGACAAGTCAAGCGAATTTGGGAAGTGCCTGAAGATGAAAGAACCGAATTCGCTTGAGAAATTCTATAAGAAAGCTGATGAATTTATGCGCTTGGAAAGCCTTCAAGCACCGGCTAAAGTTGCATTGACAGAGGTCAAGAATAACATTGCTTCTCCTACCAAAAAAGGGTTCGGGGGTCAGAAAAGGGAGAATAATGGCGAGAAGAAACAGAAGGATGTGAAGAAACCTCTCTTCCTGAAACCTTTAGATTTCACTCCTTTAACCGACACCCCGGAGAATATCTTTTTTGCTACCAAAGATGCGGTGGAATATCCTAAACCACCTGAGATGAGAGTTGGGAAAAGGCTCTTCAAAGTGGGAGATTTTGTCGGTTTCATAATCAACCCGGTCATGATACCAACGAATTTCGCCATCTGAAAAGCTTGATTGAAGAATTGCTGAGAGAGAACAAGTTGCAGCAATTTGTGAAGAGGAATAGGAATGACCCAACTTCATCTACTAAGGGTCAGCAACTTCCTACTCATCCGTCTGGCTTGGGTGAGAGGACTACTGCGCATGAATCAGAAAGGCCGGTTATTAATGTGATTACGGAAGGTCCTCATCCAGCAGGCAGAAGCCGGGGCGAGATGGAAAGATATGCCCGTGCCTTGAAATACGCACCAGCAGAAGAGAAGGTTTTTGTGGTAGAAGATGCTGCACCATTAAAGCAGCAGAAAACTTTTAATGATGATATTGTGTTCAGAGCCAGGAACTCTATGGGCATTGAAGCTCCAACCATGGATCCCATGGTCATCTCTACAGGCATTAGGCCGGCTATTGTGAGAAGAGTGCTTGTAGATTGCGGCGCTTCTTGCAATATTCTCTTCAAAAAGACGTTCGATCAAATGAAAATTCGGATGGCTGATGTTCAAGCTTCATCTCAGAAGATCGTTGGGTTTACTGGGGAACCGAAGCAGCCAATTGAAACTATTGACTTGTTCGTCGAGCTTGGAGAGGGGAAGAAAAAGGTTATTCGAAAACAGACTTTTGTAATTGTTGATGAATCTTCTGCGTACAACGCCTTCCTAGGCCGACCAACTCTTGCGGCTTTTAAGGCAATTCTCGCCCCGTGGTGCCTCACTATGAAATTCCCTACGGATAATGGAGTTGGTGTTATTAAAGGGGATCAGAATTCTGGGCGGGAATGTTATCTTATAGAGTTGCATGAAGCAAGGAAGAGAGAGATGGGAAAAGATGCCGTAGCCCCAGTCCACATCAAAGAACCAACCTTGTAGCAATTACAGGGTGGACCCTGCACCGGCGAGCATAGCGGGGCACGAAGAGAAATGGATCCTAGAAAAGCCAGTGCCGGGGAGAATAGAGTGGTGCCGGTGGAAGTAACGGTGCCAATACCTGTTGACCCGAAAGATCCGAACAAAGTGGTGAATGTGGGTTCGCAACTTAGTGTGACGGTTCAAAATTCCTTGATATCATTCTTGAAAGCAAATCCGGACGTATTCGCATAGACCCATGCTGATATGTTGGAATATCCCCAGAAATTGCAATGCATACTCTGAATATTGATCCGAAGTTTACACCGGTAAAGCAGAAAAGAAGAACCCAGGGTCCTGAATGGTCAGCAGCGTTGAAAGAAGAGGTAGACCGGCTCATGGAGAATGGTTTCATTAGGGAGTCTACTTATCCGAATTGGGTTTCAAATCCAGTACTGGTTAAGAAAGCTAATGGGAAGTGGAGAATATGCATCGACTTCTCAGATTTAAACAAAGCCTGCCCCAAAGACTGATTCCCGTTACCCAGGATAGATAAGTTGGTGGATGGAACAGCGGGGCATGAATTGTTATCTTTTATGGATGCTTACTCCGGATAAAACCAGATCATGATGCATGAGCCGGATCAGGAGGACATGAGCTTCATCACCGATGTTGGTCTCTACTACTATAGAGTCATGCCCTTCGGACTTAAGAATGCAGGGGAAACTTACCAAAGACTCGTCGATGCTTTGTTCAAGCCACAGATTGGAAAAACTATGAAAGTTTATGTTGACGATATGCTGGTAAAATCAAAGAAGGCAGTAGACCATATGGATCACTTGGCAGAAATGTTTGCAGTCCTCCGAAAGTATGGAATGAAACTTAATCCTTTGAAATGTTCGTTTGGGGTGGAGTCCGGAAAGTTCTTGGGTTTCATTGTGAGTGCTAGGGGCATTGAAGCTAATCCTATTCAGATTGCTGCCTTAAAAGAAGTCAAAGCTCCTAGAACGAAGAAGGAATTGCAAAGTCTTAATGGAAAAGTCGCTGCCTTGAGTCAATTCATTTCCAAAGCTACTGATAAATGCATTCTATTTTTTGATGCTCTGAAGAAAGGAAGGAAAATTTTTGACTGGACGCCTGAATGCCAGAAAGCTTTCGATGAGATGATTCGTCAAATGGAAACGCCTCCAATACTTTCTAAGCCCGATGATGGTGAAGATCTTTTCGTATATTTGGCAATCTCATCTCATGCTCTTGGTGCAGCGTTGGTACGGGAAGACGCAAAAATTCAACGCCCGGTCTATTATATCAGCAAAAGATTCACTGTGGCAGAGATGAATTATTCAAAATTGGAAAAGCTCGCCTATTGTCTACTAATTGCATCAAGAAAATTGAGGCCATATTCCAAGCTCATCCTATCAAGGTCCTCACTGATCAACCTCTGAAGCAAGTCCTATTTCGTCCTGAGACTTCGGGTTGTCTCTTGAAGTGGAATATTGAACTCAGCTAATACGACATCACTTATCATCCTCGGAGAGCAATCAATGGACAAGCTTTAGCAGATTTCATCGCAGAATGTACATATAAAGGTGATATTGAGGAAGAGATGACCGATAATAGCCCAATTCGATGGAAATTATATGTTGTTGGTGCAAGAAATGATTACTGTTCCAGAGCTGGGGTTGTGCTTGAAACCCCTGAAGGGCGGTCATTGTGCTATGCATTGAGATTCGAATTCCCTTCGACAAATAATGAAGCAGAATATGAAGATCTTATTGTCGGCTTGAAAATTGCTAAAGTACTAAATGTCAAAGTGTTGTAAATCTTCAGTGATTCACAGCTTATTGTATGCCAAGTCAAGAAAGAATTTCGAACTAAAGGAGGAAATGTGCCTGCTTACTTGTCAAGAGCCTAGGAACTTCTCGATGATCTTGACCATTATACGATAAATCATATACCCCGGGAAGAGAACATGAAGGCAGATTCTCTCGCAAAGTACGCAAGCACTACTGGAGCTCAATTATTGGGATTAGTTCCTATGGAAGTCCTGTCAGCTCCAAGCACTGATGAGATGGATATTGACTGGATCATGACTATATCTCAAGAGTAAGAATCATGGATGACTCCGGTAATGGAATATATGCTCAACGGTTCTCTACCATAAAATTCAAAAGAACGACACAAGTTGCTAAGAAAAGCCTCTAGATATATAATTCAAGGCGGCCGATTGTACAGGTGGGGATTCTCAATGCCATTACTCCGATGTATGACCAAGGAAGAGGCTAAGACAATTCTAGCTGAAGTACATGGAGGAGAGTGTGGAGATCATTCAGGTGGTCAAACTCTAGCAAAGAAAATTCTCCGTTATGGGTATTTTTGGCCAGATATTAATCGTGATGCTGCAAACTATGCCCGAAAATGGACCGATGCCAGAGATTTGCAAAAATCCCAAGAGCGCCATCCACCGAGATAACATAGATGGTCAGTCCGTGGCCATTTGCTATTTGGGAAATAGATCTCATTGGGCCTTTGCCAACCGCCAAGTCCGGAATCAGATATGCTATTGTTGCTGTTGATTATTTTACTAAACGGGCTGAATTTGAACCATTAGCTACTATTGCCTCTAAAAAGATGATAAACTTTGCAACTAAGAATATCATTTGCAGGTATGGTGTGCCTCAAAAGATAATCACAGACAATGGAACCCAATTCGAAAGTGAAGAGTTCCAAGATTTTTGCAAGCGACTCAAGATCCAAAAAAGCTTCTCAGCAGTGGCTCATCCGCAGGCAAACGAGCAAGTGGAAGCAGTAAGCAAAATTGTCAAATCAACCATAAAAAACAGCTAGAAAAAGCGAAAGGTGGTTGGGTCGATAAGCTACCACTAGCACTATGGGCATGCAGAACTACCCATAAAACTACGACTGGGCACACTCCATTTTCATTGGCATATGGATCAGAAGCAATAATTCCAGTGGAGACAGAAGTTCTTTCACGCAGAAGGATCCATTTCTATCAAGCTGAAAACGAAGAGTTGCAACTTGAAGCACTAGACTTCCTTGATGGAAAAAGGGAAGAGGCGCGGCTCAGAATTGCAGCCCATCAGCAAAGAATTGTCAGGCACTTCAATTCCAAAGTTCGCCAACGCAGCTTTGAGATTGGAGATCTAGTCTTGATAAGGGTCATGACAGCAACAGGAGTGTTTGCGCCAAACTGGGAAGGGCCATATGTCATAGGCAAAAAAACTTCTTGATGGCACTTTCAAACTGACAACCGTCGAAGGAGATCCAATTCGAAGGCCTTGGAACAACAATCACTTGCTCCCATATTTTACTCAAAAGCTTTACTAAAATACTGTAAAAGAATTGTGGATTATGATTCTTGTATTGAAAGCCATTGTAAAGTCAGTGCAAGTGAATAATAAGAACTATAAAGTGGATATAGGCCCAGTTCTTTGCCGAACCACTATAAATCTTGTGTTCTCTACTATTATATGTTGAATATGCGCTTTGTGCTTATATGATTTTTGTTTGATGATAATAAACATATATACATTCGTTTAAATGTATTTGTTAATGTACTATTTTATTTTTCATAGAATAAATAAATATTTGCTGAATAAAATTAAATGACACAGAATTTGAATTCAAACAGAAATTTTATTCAAACAAATATTTATTACAATTTTGAATAGTACAATTTCAATCTCGCACTATAACTATACAACTTTGATTACAATCACATCACATTTCACATAAAATTACAGTTAACCTCACTACATATCACTCACACTCGTATTTTGTCTTCAACTGCATTCCAGTTTGAATCCAGCATCTGAGCAATCTGCAAAAATATTCACTAACGCAGTAAAATTGAAAAAAAAAAATTTGCAATATAAAATGAAATACGATTTTTGAAAATATGATTTGCCTCAGTTATTTGGGTTGTTCGTCATCATTCACACTTGATTTCATCACAAAGTCGTGCACATAGATATTACAGGGACAGGTAACCATAAGTGGCTGCAATACACACGTGTACATTCATACACGTGTGCACTGCCTCGCCAACTTGTGTGCGCAGCCAAAAATAGCAAGTGTGCAAGCACAACTTCAACAAACAAGGCAATGCACTATGCAATGTACAACAAGTCCAGCAGCCCAAATGAAGAACAAAGGGTCAAAGTTCAATGCACATGGCAACAGCAATGGCACAGCAACAGTGTACAACAGTGACATTCACATCATCCAAACAATAAGTAACTCATGCAACAAAATGTCACAGCAAGATCAGTGAAGAAACCAGAATGTAGCTGAGACTGCATGAATATGAATGCATCAATACACTGAGCATTGATCAAAACCAGAAACATTATCAACTCAACAAGAACAGTACAGTTATGAAGTAGGCAAAGAGCTCGAGCACAAGATATGACTACACTGAACAAAAGATCAGAGACCAGTTGATGTTCAAGTTTTACAAGACAGCTACAACACAAAAGTTCTCAAGTCTGCAAAGTAAACATGTAAATGCATAAAATAGTGCAATCATGAAGACCGCAAAAACATGAACATAGGATCAACACAGCCAAATGAAACACATCAAAGAAACTAGTCTCGACCAAATTCAGTAAGGCAATGCACCAATACAAACTCCAATGACTCAAGCAACATGTCCAGGTACAACATGACAATGCTCAAAGACACAGTACACATGTATGCAGTGACACAATAATACACATAAAGACCAACAATTATGCAATAGTGAAAAACACAAGTCAGTGGTGAAGCAACAACAATGAATCAGAACCGTGATATACAATGCATACATGAGTCAGAGCAGTAATATAGGGAATCACATGAACAAATAACCAAACAACATCATGAGTGAAATTCAAGTACCAGTGAAGAAGGTCGAAGACTACAAGATGAACGAAATTCAACAGTTCAGAGAAATTCACGAACCGAACAAAATACTAGCAAAACCGAAGTTGAACAAGTCAATCAAGTATTCACTGTGTTATACAGGTAAAATGAAAAAGTGCGTATCTTTGAAATGGTCATTACATAATCGAGCAAAGTCAAAATCGAAGCCGTGTCAACCAAGCATCAAAAATACGAAATTGACAAAGTCAGATTTTATCACAAGCATCCAAGTATAATCGAGTGGCCGAGATGAATAAATTGACAAATTCAAACACGAATATACGAACGCAAAAATAGGATTTCAAATCCTATATAAGCCCAATCATCATCGGCAAATTAATTATCGAGTTCAAGCATCAACCCAGTAAAGCAAAAAAGAAAAAGTACATACCGAAATCACAAACAACGAACTCGATCAAGCAGCTGCAAACGAGCGACAGTCGATCATCAGAAATCAAGCACAAGCCAGAGCCGAAAGTCTCAATTTGGATCGATAGCACAAAGCCCTAATTTGACAAAGGGATCGGCTGCAATGTTTCAGAAGGAAGAGAAAAGGACCGAAGCCCTAATTTGACAAAAAGGAACGGGCCAAGCAAAAGAAAAAGGAGAGGCCGCATTTTTTTCAAAAGGGATCGAGTTGAAAAATAAGGGGCCGGCCTTATTTATAAAAGGGGGATTATTTTTTAGTTTTATTTTGAGCAAAATTGTGGAGTCAAGTTTATACTTTAATTTTTGCTCCTGGTTTTATTTTTGAAATTGTTCTGTTTTTCTTTTCAAGTCAAAGGAGTTGTAAATCACCACCTAAGGTTTAGGTCGTGTCAGATTGTCTAGTTAGAATTAGTTCAGTGAGCAGGGTGTGCGAGTTGGCAAAGCTGTATAGGCGGGAGCAGAGTTTGCGAGTAAGCGAAGCTCTATAGGCGGGAAGCAAAGTTTGCGAGTAAGCGAAACTCTATAGGCGGAGCAGGGTGTGCGAGTCTAGTAGAGTGTTTATGAGCGGGAGCAAATGTTTGCGAGCAGGGTGTGCGAGTCTAGTAGAGTGTTTATGAGCGGGAGCAAATGTCTGCGAGTCTAGTAGAGTGTTTGTAAGCGTGATACTGTTTAATTCTAATAGAAATCTGTGAATGCAGCAGTAGGCAGGGGTTGCCGAAGCTGGGTAAATTTTGTGTGTGATTTACTTTTCAGCATATTTATTTCTGCAGTTTATTTCTGTGTTTAAATCGATAAAATTTGCTATAACCCTATTCACCCCCCCCCCTCTAGGGTTAATCTAGATCCTACAAGTGGTATTAGAGCCCGGTATTTTATTTTTTAACTCTAGAGTCATGAGTCTACAAAATAATGCTTTTTCTGAGGGGCAATCTATTGCTAGGCCACCCATGTTTAACGGGAACGATTGTGCTTATTGGAAAGTTAGGATGGGTATCTATCTTAGTTCTGTTGATTATGATGTTTGGGATATCATTGAAACTGGCTATAAACCTCCCACTATAATCGTTGGTGATACTGAGATTCCTAAACCTAAGGATAGGTGGGATGCTAACGATAAGAGATTGAAAACGATAAATGCTAAAGCCATGAATGCTTTGATATGTGCTCTTGATAAAAATGAGTTTAATAGAATTTCTCATTGTACAACAGCACAGGAAATATGGCACACTTTGGAGGTGACACACGAAGGAACTTCTCAAGTCAAGGAGTCTCGTCTAGCCCTATTCAGCAATGAATATGAGAACTTTGGATGGACAAAGGCGAGAGCATTAAAGACATGTTTGGACGCTTTTCAACCTTGGTATACAACGCTAGAGCGCTTGGGAAGGTCTTCACTGAGGTAGAGCTTGTGCGGAAGATACTACGAGTCTTACCGATGAACTTTGAGGCAAAAGTCATGGCAATCCAAGAATCGAAAGATCTGAGTAAGCTAAGCATGGAGGAGTTGATTGGCAACTTGATGACATATGAGCTTGAGCTAAAAGCAAAGGAAGAACGCAACAACTCCGAACCAAAGAAGAAGACGATTGCCTTAAAGAGCAAAGAAGAAAGCGATGAAGAAAATCCAATTGAAGAGCTTGCAATGGCTGTCAATAAACTTAGAAACTCATCAGGATTTAACCCACACAAGAAGAAAACAAAGGGTAATAGGACAAAAGACTCTGAAAATTCCGATAATGAACTGACATGTTATAACTGCAACAATCCTGGCCACATCAAACCAAAATGCCCACTTCTCAAAAACAACAAAGGACAGAAAAAGGCGAAGAAGGTATTTGCAGCGACTTGGGATGATGAAGAAGGAGAGGAAGCTTCGGATAGCAGCTCAGAGGAGGAGCTCAGAGGAGGCTAACTTGTGTTGCATGGCAAAATCAGAATCAGAAGCAACCTCCGAGGAATCTAGTGAGGCAGGTGAGTATTCCTATAGAGATCTAGTTTTTATGTGTCTTGATCTTACTAAGGTAGTGGATACTCTTGAATCTAAAATTGAAAAACTGAAATCTGATAGGAGAGAATTTGCTCGTGAAAATTTTAGGTTAAAAACTGAACTTGAAAATATTCAAAACCTAGAATGTAAAAAATGTAAGATTTTAGATTCAGAATTATCAAAACTTAGGAATAACTTTGAAAGTCTTGAAAATAAAAACTTGAATCTTAAGGAAACCATCGACACTAGGAGAAAGGATTTTATAAATCGATGCACCTCACTTGTCACTGAAAACTCAACATTAAAAACCAAAGTACAAAATCTTGAGAAATCCCTGAATAACTTTTCAAAAGGAGAAAAATCATTCAAAATGTTATTGGGAAATCAAATTTTTGCTAACAATAGAAAAGGACTAGGTTTTGGAAAATCACAAGATGATGATAAAGGTAAAAGTGTTGCTCGATCTGAAATAATTGGACATCATAGTCATAGGAACACAAAATTTAATCAAGTCAATTTAATGTGCTCGATTTGCAGAAAATTTGGACATGATCAAAATAATTGTTGGTATAGACCCAAACATGTAAAAACTATACCGATTTGGGTTCCAAAAGGCACAAATATAAAATCTTTGAAAGTCAAACAAATTTGGGTGCCAAAAGGAACATATATAAATAGTTTTGGGTCTCCAAAAAAATATTTTTCATATTCTGCCACTAACAGCAATGGACCTACAAAAACAAATAGGTCACATAAATCTTTTATCGTGTAGGTGTGGTGGCAGGCTAAGGAACAACAACAGTGTTCTCTGGATTTCGGCTGTTCCAGAAACACAACGGGCGACAAAGCAAAGTTCCTTAGCCTAGTACAAAGGTGACAGAATCACAATGGGCAATCACGAAAAATTTATCGTAAAGGTAAAACAGGTAAATTTGTTTTGAAGGATGTATTAAATATGATATCTGCACCATATTCTGAATTAAAATCAGCCAATATTGAGATGAATAAAAGATGATGATTTTGATTCTGATTTTTTCAAAATTGTTGGCCAATTATGCTTTTATGCCAAAAACACTACAATCCTTGAAATACTTTATATCGATTGATTTGGATTGTTGATGGTGCTTTTATTGATTGACGATAATATTTTTGGCTAAATCTATATTCACGGTTTCTTCTATTTACATGGCTTCAACTTAAAATCCTAATGAATTCTATTTAAAAAAATTGTAAAAAGGAATTTAAGAAATTTTTGACTTGTTCTTATTTATGACATTGATTTGTGCTTAAATGATGACCAATCAGATTTTCAACTTTGAACTAATCCATATAAATTTGTTCGGTCAAATGATGGTTACTCATGCTACACGTATATATATTTGTTTTGACATTTTGGTCACTGCTTATAAATTTGCACGATATCAAATTTCATGTAAAAGCTGTGAAAAAGAACTTTATGAAATTGTTGAAACTTCAAGAAATTTTTTGAAATAATAATGAAGTTTTAATGACTGTTGATAGTTGTCCATCCTATGGTTCTAAGTTTAGCACTATGATATTTGTTTGATTGTTAACACGACTTCAATTCAAATTCAAAAGAATGTCATTTAAATTGATGTTAAGTTTGAAATTCTTGGTGCACACTTCATGGTTTGGTCAATCAAATTCAACGAGTGAATATTAAGTGAAATTTAAATTCAGATGCAGATTACACTGGTACTATGGTTGATAGAAAAATTACTAGTGTAACGTGATTAATTTTTTGAAACATTCATTTGCTGCATCGTTTTTTCAAAGAAAATATCTGCATATTTTTCACTTGAAATAATTTTCAAATAGCAGAAAATTTTCTTATAAAATCCCCTCGAGAAAATCATGTTTGACCATATTTACAGATTAGTCATTTTTATTTGATTTTAAATTTTGACAAATCTAACTCCCTAATGATTATCGAAAAGATGAATAGTGATGGAAAAAGTGATGAGTGTTGATATTTATCATATATTATAACTCGAGAAAGTATAATTAGAAAATTTCTTTAGAATTTCATAACAAGAGTTATAAAAACTTTTTGTTGGGTAATAATTCCATGACCATTTCTATTTCTATCATCTTTCTATCGACCATCACTCATCAAGATCATATTTAGTATGTAAATTTGTGGTAGTTTACAAAGGAAATCATTTGTTCTTCAATATCTTTAAATTTGTGAAGGAAATTATTTGTGCTTCAATTTATTATATTTGGCAATAAAAATAAATACCCAAAGTATTCACTCTCATTTAAAAGTCCTCACGGTTATGCATGGGTGAATTACTTGGATTTTTGATTATGTGCTTCCATGCTCATTTAAAAGTCCTCACGGTTATGCATGTATGGAACGCATATCAAAAGTAATTGATTAAATAGACAAGTTGATTCTAATCCCATTTAAAAGTCCTCACGGTCATGCGTGGTTAGAAGATACTTGATTTCATTTTTTAAAATAAAAATTGTGAATACTACTAATCTCATTTAAAAGTCCTAACGGTTATGCATGGTTAGTAGATATTCAAATTTCCTGAAATAAATATACCACAAATAGACAGAATTGTATGATTTTTGATGATTTTATCCCCATCACTTCTGAAAGTGGAATATGCGCTTGACAAGGGTATTTATGATTTTTGTTTGAGTTTTATTGAAATTTAATATTTATATTTAATTGAGTTAAATATTTGATTCATGTCTATCACTTCATCCCTATTTTTATAACACTGTTATTCTTTTGCTGATAACAAAAGGGGGAGCGAAAAGTTAAGATTTTGTCAAATAGAATCAAGCAAAGGTCAAATAATTTTCAATTTGCATATAGGCTCATTTACATATTTTTATTTGTATGCATATATGTAGGGGGAGTATTGTGTAGAGAGGAGCATTCAAATAGGGGGAGCAAATTGAACGATCAAATACATTTAATACATTCAAAATCTTAAATATATGTTTGTTATCATCAAAAGGGGGAGATTGTTGAATATGCGCTTTGCGCTTATATGATTTTTGTTTGATGATAATAAACATATATACATTCGTTTAAATGTATTTGTTAATGTACTATTTTATTTTTCATAGAATAAATAAATATTTGCTGAATAAAATTAAATGACACAGAATTTGAATTCAAACAGAAATTTTATTCAAACAAATATTTATTACAATTTTGAATAGTACAATTTCAATCTCGCACTATAACTATACAACTTTGATTACAATCACATCACATTTCACATTTACAGTTAACCTCACTACATATCACTCACACTCGTATTTTGTCTTCAACTGCATTCCAGTTTGAATCCAGCATCTGAGCAATCTGCAAAAATATTCACTAACGCAGTAAAATTGAAAAAAAAATTTGCAATATAAAATGAAATACGATTTTTGAAAATATGATTTGCCTCAGTTATTTGGGTTGTTCGTCATCATTCACACTTGATTTCATCACAAAGTCGTGCACATAGATATTACAGGGACAGGTAACCATAAGTGGCTGCAATACACACGTGTACATTCATACACGTGTGCACTGCCTCGCCAACTCGTGTGCGCAGCCAAAAATAGCAAGTGTGCAAGCACAACTTCAACAAACAAGGCAATGCACTATGCAATGTACAACAAGTCCAGCAGCGCAAATGAAGAACAAAGGGTCAAAGTTCAATGCACATGGCAACAGCAATGGCACAGCAACAGTGTACAACAGTGACATTCACATCATCCAAACAATAAGTAACTCATGCAACAAAATGTCACAGCAAGATCAGTGAAGAAACCAGAATGTAGCTGAGACTGCATGAACATGAATGCATCAATAAACCGAGCATTGATCAAAACCAGAAACATTATCAACTCAACAAGAACAGTACAGTCATGAAGTAGGCAAAGAGCTCGAGCACAAGATATGACTACACTGAGCAAAAGATCAGAGACCAGTTGATGTTCAAGTTTTACAAGACAGCTACAACACAAAAGTTCTCAAGTCTGCAAAATAAAAATGTAAATGCATAAAACAGTGCAATCATGAAGACTGCAAGAACATGAACATAGGATCAACACAGCCAAATGAAACACATCAAAGAAACTAGTCTCGACCAAATTCAGTAAGGCAATGCACCAATACAAACTCCAATGACTCAAGCAACATGTCCAGGTACAACATGACAATGCTCAAAGACACAGTACACATGTATGCAGTGACACAATAATACACATAAAGACCAACAATTATGCAATAGTGAAAAACACAAGTCAGTGGTGAAGCAACAACAATGAATCAGAGCCGTAATATACAATGCATACATGAGTCAGAGCAGTAATATAGGGAATCACATGAACAAATAACCAAACAACATCATGAGTGAAATTCAAGTACCAGTGAAGAAGGTCGAAGACTACAAGATGAACGAAATTCAACAGTTCAGAGAAATTCACGAACCAAACAAAATACTAGCAAAACCGAAGTTGAACAAGTCAATCAAGTATTCACTGTGTTATACAGGTAAAATGAAAAAGTGCGTATCTTTGAAATGGTCATTACATAATCGAGCAAAGTCAAAATCGAAGCCGTGTCAACCAAGCATCAAAAATACGAAATTGACGAAGTCAGATTTTATCCCAAGCATCCAAGTATAATCGAGTGGCCAAGATGAATAAATTGACAAATTCAAACACGAATATACGAACGCAAAAATAGGATTTCAAATCCTATATAAGCCCAATCATCATCGGCAAATTAATTATCGAGTTCAAGCATCAACCCAGTAAAGCAAAAAGAAAAAGTACATACCGAAATCACAAACAACGAACTCGATCAAGCAGCTGCAAACGAGCGACAGTCGATCATCAGAAATCAAGCACAAGCCAGAGCCGAAAGTCTCAATTTGGATCGATAGCACAAAGCCCTAATTTGACAAAGGGATCGGCTGCAATGTTTCAGAAGGAAGAGAAAAGGACCGAAGCCCTAATTTGACAAAAAGGAACGGGCCAAGCAAAAGAAAAAGGAGAGGCCGCATTTTTTTCAAAAGGGATCGAGTTGAAAAATAAGGGGCCGGCCTTATTTATAAAAGGGGGATTATTTTTTAGTTTTATTTTGAGCAAAATTGTGGAGTCAAGTTTATACTTTAATTTTTGCTCCTGGTTTTATTTTTGAAATTGTTCTGTTTTTCTTTTCAAGTCAAAGGAGTTGTAAATCACCACCTAGGGTTTAGGTCGTGTCAGATTGTCTAGTTAGAATTAGTTCAGTGAGCAGGGTGTGCGAGTTTGCAAAGCTGTATAGGCGGGAGCAGAGTTTGCGAGTAAGCGAAGCTCTATAGGCGGGAAGCAAAGTTTGTGAGTAAGCGAAACTCTATAGGCGGAGCAGGGTGTGCGAGTCTAGTAGAGTGTTTATGAGCGGGAGCAAATGTTTGCGAGCAGGGTGTGCGAGTCTAGTAGAGTGTTTGTGAGCGGGAGCAAATGTCTGCGAGTCTAGTAGAGTGTTTGTAAGCGTGATACTGTTTAATTCTAATAGAAATCTGTGAATGCAGCAGTAGGCAGGGGTTGCCGAAGCTGGGTAAATTTTGTGTGTGATTTACTTTTCAGCATATTTATTTCTGCAGTTTATTTCTGTGTTTAAATCGATAAAATTTGCTATAACCCTATTCACCCCCCCCCCCCTCTAGGGTTAATCTAGATCCTACAAGTGGTATCAGAGCCCGGTATTTTATTTTTTAACTCTAGAGTCATGAGTCTACAAAATAATGCTTTTTCTGAGGGGCAATCTATTGCTAGGCCACCCATGTTTAACGGGAACGATTATGCTTATTGGAAAGTTAGGATGGGTATCTATCTTAGTTCTGTTGATTATGATGTTTGGGATATCATTGAAACTGGCTATAAACCTCCCACTATAATCGTTGGTGATACTGAGATTCCTAAACCTAAGGATAGGTGGGATGCTAACAATAAGAGATTGAAAACGATAAATGCTAAAGCCATGAATGCTTTGATATGTGCTCTTGATAAAAATGAATTTAATAGAATTTCTCATTGTACAACAGCACAGGAAATATGGCACACATTGGAGGTGACACACGAAGGAACTTCTCAAGTCAAGGAGTCTCGTCTAGCCCTATTCAGCAATGAATATGAGAACTTTGGATGGACAAAGGCGAGAGCATTAAGGACATGTTTGGACGCTTTTCAACCTTGGTATACAACGCTAGAGCGCTTGGGAAGGTCTTCACTGAGGTAGAGCTTGTGCGGAAGATACTACGAGTCTTACCGATGAACTTTGAGGCAAAAGTCATGGCAATCCAAGAATCGAAAGATCTGAGTAAGCTAAGCATGGAGGAGTTGATTGGCAACTTGATGACATATGAGCTTGAGCTAAAAGCAAAGGAAGAACGCAACAACTCCGAACCAAAGAAGAAGACGATTGCCTTAAAGAGCAAAGAAGAAAGCGATGAAGAAGATCCAATTGAAGAGCTTGCAATGGCTGTCAATAAACTTAGAAACTCATCAGGATTTAACCCACACAAGAAGAAAACAAAGGGCAATAGGACAAAAGACTCTGAAAATTCCGATAATGAACTGACATGTTATAACTGCAACAAGCCTGGCCACATCAAACCAAAATGCCCACTTATCAAAAACAACAAAGGAAAGAAAAAGGCGAAGACGGTATTTGCAGCGACTTGGGATGATGAAGAAGGAGAGGAAGCTTCGGATAGCAGCTCAGAGGAGGCTAACTTGTGTTGCATGGCAAAATCAGAATCAGAAGCAACCTCCGAGGAATCTAGTGAGGCAGGTGAGTATTCCTATAGAGATCTAGTTTTTATGTGTCTTGATCTTACTAAGGTAGTGGATACTCTTGAATCTAAAATTGAAAAACTGAAATCTGATAGGAGAGAATTTGCTCGTGAAAATTTTAGGTTAAAAACTAAACTTGAAAATATTCAAAACCTAGAATGTAAAAAATGTAAGATTTTAGATTCAGAATTATCAAAACTTAGGAATAACTTTGAAAGTCTTGAAAATAAAAACTTGAATCTTAAGGAAACCATCGACACTAGGAGAAAGGATTTTATAAATCGATGCACCTCACTTGTCACTGAAAACTCAACATTAAAAACCAAAGTACAAAATCTTGAGAAATCCCTGAATAACTTTTCAAAAGGAGAAAAATCATTCAAAATGTTATTGGGAAATCAAATTTTTGCTAACAATAGAAAAGGACTAGGTTTTGGAAAATCACAAGATGATGATAAAGGTAAAAGTGTTGCTCGATCTGAAATAATTGGACATCATAGTCATAGGAACACAAAATTTAATCAAGTCAATTTAATGTGCTCGATTTGCAGAAAATTTGGACATAATCAAATAATTGTTGGTATAGACCCAAACATGTAAAAACTATACCGATTTGGGTTCCAAAAGGCACAAATATAAAATCTTTGAAAGTCAAACAAATTTGGGTGCCAAAAGGAACATATATAAATAGTTTTGGGTCTCCAAAAACATATTTTTCATATTCTGCCACTAACAGCAATGGACCTATAAAAACAAATAGGTCACATAAATCTTTTATCGTGTAGGTGTGGTGGCAGGCTAAGGAACAACAACAGTGTTCTCTGGATTTCGGCTGTTCCAGAAACACAACGGGCGACAAAGCAAAGTTCCTTAGCCTAGTACAAAGGTGACAGAATCACAATGGGCAATCACGAAAAATTTATCGTAAAGGTAAAACAGGTAAATTTGTTTTGAACGATATATTAACTATGATATCTGCACCATATTCTGAATTAAAATCAGCCAATATTGAGATGAATAAAAGATGATGATTTTGATTCTGATTTTTTCAAAATTGTTGGCCAATTATGCTTTTATGCCAAAAACACTACAATCCTTGAAATACCTTATATCGATTAATTTGGATTGCTGATGGTGCTTTTATTGATTGACGATAATATTTTTGGCTAAATC
Organism: Allium cepa; assembly: GCA_030765085.1. Lineage (NCBI taxonomy): Eukaryota > Viridiplantae > Streptophyta > Magnoliopsida > Asparagales > Amaryllidaceae > Allium > Allium cepa. Next base: position 365,498,377 of record CM060942.1, read on the forward strand.
TATATTCACGGTTTCTTCTATTTACATGGCTTCAACTTAAAATCCTAATGAATTCTATTTAAAAAAAATTGTAAAAAGGAATTTAAGAAATTTTTGACTTGTTCTTATTTATGACATTGATTTGTGCTTAAATGATGACCAATCAGATTTTCAACTTTGAACTAATCCATATAAATTTGTTCGGTCAAATGATGGTTACTCATGCTACACGTATATATATTTGTTTTGACATTTTGGTCACTGCTTATAAATTTGCACGATATCAAATTTCATGTAAAAGCTGTGAAAAAGAACTTTATGAAATTGTTGAAACTTCAAGAAATTTTTTGAAATAATAATGAAGTTTTAATGACTGTTGATAGTTGTCCATCCTATGGTTTCTAAGTTTAGCACTATGATATTTGTTTGATTGTTAACACGACTTCAATTCAAATTCAAAAGAATGTCATTTAAATTGATGTTAAGTTTGAAATTCTTGGTGCACACTTCATGGTTTGGTCAATCAAATTCAACGAGTGAATATTAAGTGAAATTTAAATTCAGATGCAGATTACACTGGTAATATGGTTGATAGAAAAATTACTAGTGTAACGTGATTAATTTTTTGAAACATTCATTTGCTGCATCGTTTTTTCAAAGAAAATATCTGCATATTTTTCACTTGAAATAATTTTCAAATATCAGAAAATTTTCTTATAAAATCCCCTCGAGAAAATCATGTTTGACCATATTTACAGATTAGTCATTTTTATTTGATTTTAAATTTTGACTAATCTAACTCCCTAATGATTATCGAAAAGATGAATAGTGATTGAAAAAGTGATGAGTGTTGATATTTATCATATATTATAACTCGAGAAAGTATAATTAGAAAATTTCTTTAGAATTTCATAACAAGAGTTATAAAAACTTTTTGTTGGGTAATAATTCCATGACCATTTCTATTTCTATCATCTTTCTATCGACCATCACTCATCAAGATCATATTTAGTATGTAAATTTGTGGTAGTTTACAAAGGAAATCATTTGTTCTTCAATATCTTTAAATTTGTGAAGGAAATTATTTGTGCTTCAATTTATTATATTTGGCAATAAAAATAAATATCCAAAGTATTCACTCTCATTTAAAAGTCCTCACGGTTATGCATGGGTGAATTACTTGGATTTTTGATTATGTGCTTCCATGCTCATTTAAAAGTCCTCACGGTTATGCATGTATGGAACGCATATCAAAAGTAATTGATTAAATAGACAAGTTGATTCTAATCCCATTTAAAAGTCCTCATGGTCATGCGTGGTTAGAAGATACTTGATTTTATTTTTAAAAATAAAAATTGTGAATACTACTAATCTCATTTAAAAGTCCTAACGGTTATGCATGGTTAGTAGATATTCAAATTTCCTGAAATAAATATACCACAAATAGACAGAATTGTATGATTTTTGATGATTTTATCCCCATCACTTCTGAAAGTGGAATATGCGCTTGACAAGGGTATTTATGATTTTTGTTTGAGTTTTATTGAAATTTAATATTTATATTTAATTGAGTTAAATATTTGATTCATGTCTATCACTTCATCCCTATTTTTATAACACTGTTATTCTTTTGCTGATAACAAAAGGGGAGAGAAAAGTTAAGATTTTGTCAAATAGAATCAAGCAAAGGTCAAATAATTTTCAATTTGCGTATAGGCTCATTTACATATTTTTATTTGTATGTATATATGTAGGGGGAGTATTGTGTAGAGAGGAGCATTCAAATAGGGGGAGCAAATTGAACGATCAAATACATTTAATACATTCAAAATCTTAAATATATGTTTGTTATCATCAAAAGGGGGAGATTGTTGAATATGCGCTTTGCGCTTATATGATTTTGTTTGATGATAATAAACATATATACATTCGTTTAAATGTATTTGTTAATGTACTATTTTATTTTTCATAGAATAAATAAATATTTGCTGAATAGAATTAAATGACACAGAATTTGAATTCAAACAGAAATTTTATTCAAACAAATATTTATTACAATTTTGAATAGTACAATTTCAATCTCTCACTATAACTATACAACTTTGATTACAATCACATCACATTTCACATTTACAGTTAACCTCACTACATATCACTCACACTCGTATTTTGTCTTCAACTGCATTCCAGTTTGAATCCAGCATCTGAGCAATCTGCAAAAATATTCACTAATGCAGTAAAATTGAAAAAAAAATATTTTTGCAATATAAAATGAAATACGATTTTTGAAAATATGATTTGCCTCAGTTATTTGGGTTGTTCGTCATCATTCACACTTGATTTCATCACAAAGTCGTGCACATAGATATTACAGGGACAGGTAACCATAAGTGGCTGCAATACACACGTGTACATTCATACACGTGTGCACTGCCTCGCCAACTCGTGTGCGCAACCAAAAATAGCAAGTGTGCAAGCACAACTTCAACAAACAAGGCAATGCACTATGCAATGTACAACAAGTCCAGTAGCCCAAATGAACAACAAAGGGTCAAAGTTCAAGGCACATGGCAACAGCAATGGCACAGCAACAGTGTACAACAGTGACATTCACATCATCCAAACAATAAGTAACTCATGCAACAAAATGTCACAGCAAGATCAGTGAAGAAACCAGAATGTAGCTGAGACTGCATGAACATGAATGCATCAATAAACCGAGCATTGATCAAAACCAGAAACATTATCAACTCAACAAGAACAGTACAGTCATGAAGTAGGCAAAGAGCTCGAGCACAAGATATGACTACACTGAGCAAAAGATCAGAGACCAGTTGATGTTCAAGTTTTACAAGACAGCTACAACACAAAAGTTCTCAAGTCTGCAAAGTAAACATGTAAATGCATAAAACAGTGCAATCATGAAAACTGCAAGAACGTGAACATAGGATCAACACAGCCAAATGAAACACATCAAAGAAACTAGTCTCGACCAAATTCAGTAAGGCAATGCACCAATACAAACTCCAATGACTCAAGCAACATGTCCAGGTACAACATGACAATGCTCAAAGACACAGTACACATGTATGCAGTGACACAATAATACACATAAAGACCAACAATTATGCAATAGTGAAAAACACAAGTCAGTGGTGAAGCAACAACAATGAATCAGAGCCGTAATATACAATGCATACATGAGTCAGAGCAGTAATATAGGGAATCACATGAACAAATAACCAAACAACATCATGAGTGAAATTCAAGTACCAGGGAAGAAGGTCGAAGACTACAAGATGAACGAAATTCAACAGTTCAGAGAAATTCACGAAGCAAACAAAATACTAGCAAAACCGAAGTTGAACAAGTCAATCAAGTATTCACTGTGTTATACAGGTAAAATGAAAAAGTGCGTATCTTTGAAATGGTCATTACATAATCGAGCAAAGTCAAAATCGAAGCCGTGTCAACCAAGCATCAAAAATACGAAATTGACGAATTCAGATTTTATCACAAGCATCCAAGTATAATCGAGTGGCCAAGATGAATAAATTGACAAATTCAAACACGAATATACGAACGCAAAAATAGGATTTCAAATCCTATATAAGCCCAATCATCATCGGCAAATTAATTATCGAGTTCAAGCATCAACCCAGTAAAGCAAAAGGAAAACGTACATACCGAAATCACAAACAACGAACTCGATCAAGCAGCTGCAAACGAGCGACAGTCGATCATCAGAAATCAAGCACAAGCCAGAGCCGAAAGTCTCAATTTGGATCGATAGCACAAAGCCCTAATTTGACAAAGGGATCGGCTGCAATGTTTCAGAAGGAAGAGAAAAGGACCGAAGCCCTAATTTGACAAAAAGGAACGGGCCAAGCAAAAGAAAAAGGAGAGGCCGCATTTTTTTCAAAAGGGATCGAGTTGAAAAATAAGGGGCCGGCCTTATTTATAAAAGGGGGATTATTTTTTAGTTTTATTTTGAACAAAATATTGGAGTCAAGTTTATACTTTAATTTTTGCTCCTGGTTTTATTTTTGAAATTGTTCTGTTTTTCTTTTCAAGTCAAAGGAGTTGTAAATCACCACCTAGGGTTTAGGTCGTGTCAGATTGTCTAGTTAGAATTAGTTCAGTGAGCAGGGTGTGCGAGTTTGCAAAGCTGTATAGGCGGGAGCAGAGTTTGCGAGTAAGCGAAGCTCTAATGGCAGGAAGCAAAGTTTGCGAGTAAGCGAAACTCTATAGGCGGAGCAGGGTGTGCGAGTCTAGTAGAGTGTTTGTGAGCGGGAGCAAATATTTGCGAGCAGGGTGTGCGAGTCTAGTAGAGTGTTTGTGAGCGGGAGCAAATGTCTGCGAGTCTAGTAGAGTGTTTGTAAGCGTGATACTTTTAATTCTAATAGAAATCTTTGAATGCAGCAGTAGGCAGGGGTTGCCGAAGCTGGGTAAATTTTGTGTGTGATTTACTTTTCAGCATGTTTATTTCTGCAGTTTATTTCTGTGTTTAAATCGATAAAATTTGCTATAACCCTATTCACCCCCCCCCCTCTAGGGTTAATCTAGATCCTACATTATAAACTGCCTGTTTTATTTCGATATATGAAATACTTTAATTGTATTGCTAAGATGTCGATTTAATATTGCAGGCCATTAAAACAAAGCTTACCCATCACAAGACCAAGCGATCGCTGACATCACTCAACAAATGAATGTTCAGCCACAAAAATTCCAGGCTCAAATCCTATATAAGAAGCGCTTCAAGCAAACAGTTAGTGGTTCCGCTGGGGTGGACCCTTCATAACTAATTATGATCGTTTGTGCAAACGAACATCCGACTAATTAGCCTTTGCTTGCCCCTGCGAACTCATTTAACAATGAAGTACACTTCTTTGGATAAAATAAACTACTTGCAAAAGAAAGGAATGTGTGCTTGAAAATGATAACAGGGAACCGCTGACATGAGCAAATGGCCAAAAGACATGGGCGTGCAGGCAGGAAACATCAAAAGACCTCTTCGGAGGCACAACTCTTCGGAGGATAAAGACCTCTAATGGGACTTGCCAGAAAAAGAAAGTTCTCTTTCTCAACCAAAAAAGAATGGTGGAATGACCGGTGGCACAGGGCACTCGTTAACTAGCTGAGAACATTTGTGCAAACAAACATCCAAGTAACTTGTGTCCGTCCCGTGAATCCATCCAACCATGAGAAAGAAACTTCCAGGCAAAAGCCCTACTCGGAGGCACACACTTCACCGTGATCTGAAATAAAACTTCACACGAGTTGAAATGTGAAAAGACCTCTTCGGAGGCACGCATTCCACCGAGATCTGAAATAAAACTTCACAAGTGTTGGAATGTGAAAAGCCCTCTTCGAAGGCCCATTTCACCAGGGTTGAAATGCTAAAAGACCTCTTTGGAGGCACACAATTCACCGTAATCTGAAATAAAACTTCACACGAGTCGAAATGTGAAAAGCCCTCTTCGGAGGCCCGCTTCCCAGCGAACAGGGAAAAAATAAAAGCCTCTTCCCAAAGGAAGAAACAAAAAGCCCTCTTCGGAGGCCCGCTTCCCCGCGTACAGGGAAAAAACAAAAACCCTCTCCCTAGAGGCACACACAAAAAAGCATTCTTCCCAGAGGCACAATCAAACAAAATCCCTCTTCGGAGGCACAAACAGGTCAAAGCCCTTTTCCGGAGGCCCACTTTACAACATAGGAAAGTTCACTTGTCAAAAATAAAAGTGACTTTCTCCGAAAGTGAAGTGTAAAAACTTCTCCAAAAAAACAAAAAAGAAAGAAAGAGAAGACTTCTCCAATACGAGGCGCATTCTACTAAATCAGAAAAATATTTCCTTAAAATGGAAAAATTATTCTCTAAAGTACAGATGCAAGCCTCCTTCAAATGGAAAAGTTGTTCTCTAAAGAAAAAGTACAAGTCTTCTCGAAACAGAAGAGTTGTTCTCCAAAATTTTGCCAATGTGAAAGAGATTTCAATAAACCATGGTATGGGGGCAATATAATATAGTTACAAAAATGAAAGCAATGCTCAAGCAACATACCATAGGTTTACTGCAACATCACACAGAGAAAATAAAGAAACTCGTATGAAAAAGAAGAATAAATGCATTCTCAAATAGAGACAAAAGTTTGTACAAGTAAAAGAATCATTTTATTCCATATTATGAAAATTTTATACATGTGCACGTTTCAAAACAAAAGAAGGCGGGGACCGGTACCCACACAATCTCCGGTCAACACAAGTCTTTATACATACAAGCAAAAAAGCAAAAAGTATAGGAGAAGAGAATCACTTCTTCTTCCTGCCACCTTTCGAGCCCTCACCTGGCCGGATGACTAACTTTTTGGGTCGGCTTGTGAGAGTAGGGGAAGAAAGAGGAAGGGGTACAATTGGACTTTCTTCTTCTTTCTCTTCGCCGGCAGAAGCTTCTCTCTTTTTCTTTGAAACTCCATGCTTCCCCTTCTTCCTTGAAGAAGACTCACTGCCCGGGGAGAAAAGTGCAGACAACTTTATGTCATCAGAAATAGTTTGCTCCGGGGTTCTTTCGCCTTCTTCAGGTTCTTCGGCGTTCTGTTCTTAAGAAATGACCGGGTCATCCTAGCCTTGAAGAGCTTCTATCTGCTCCTCTTGTGACCCCGGTTGAGAACCGGAAAGGGGAGTAATCTGAAGAGGCGGAGAGTAAACAGCTGGAAGTGGGGAAGTCAGTATCTCTCATAAAAAGAGGAGAAAGTGGCACGTCAAGATTTAAGTAATAATCAAAAAGTTCATCAAGCTCATGTGAAGTAAACAAGCACTCCACTTGAGCAAGGTCAGCATTGAGGTTACCTGGAGAAGTAGGCTTTACTATGTCGACTTCAAAGTCCTACGCCTCAGTGCTTTCTTGAGTCTCATCTCCGGTGCGGGCGGTTGCACTTTCAATAACAGCTTGAGCAGGAGGTGGAGAATGGGAACTGGAGCCAACAATATCGATGTCAGCCGAAACCGAAGGTTGAACTGGGTCGGTTGAAGTTGCCTTCCCTAAATGTTCTCCTTCTGTAATTTCGTCTCTCTCTTTGGTAAGTTGCTCCTTTCCCTTGGCAAGAGCGGCACATGCATCATCATCTAGATAGTGTGCCATTAAATCTACTTCAGCATATCCAGCTCCTCAAGGCATATCAAGTGCGGCTTCCCACACTTTGGCCAAAGTGATTTCGTACTCTGGTCCCAAAAATTTAAGGCTACCGCGCCCTCGAACACTATGAATGTAAAACTCGAATAGAGTGGAGCTGACTTCGGCTTTAGTTGCCATATGAGATTCTTCGGCTACTGCTTTGCTGGCAATAGCTTCATCACGCTCCTTTTCAGCTTCAGAAAGTTGAGCTTTTAGCGGTTCAATTTCCAAGTTCTGGGAACTGGTTTTTTCTCGCAGTTGAGCAACGTCAGCTCGGTAGTTTTCTATAGCTTGCTGCTGTGCTTCAAATTTAGCTTTAGCATCTCTCTGTGTAGCGTGAGCATCTCTCACCTATTTTTGAAGCGCCTCTTCTCTTTGGGAATAGGAAGTGGAAGAAGTGGCAAGCTCTTCTTTAAGTTTTTCAACTTCCGCTTCAAGATTCTCGTTGTAAGCGGTAATACTCTTCATCTCTGCATCATGCTGATCTAATGTTTTCTGCCACTCGGATTTGTCATTTTCCATGGTCAGCATGGCTTCGAGATTTGCACGGTTTACTCTTTGAAGCTCGTCAACAAGTTTCTGCCAAACAGACATTCTCTCGATATCGAGTTTGATAGCATCAAGATTTCGCAACATGGCTTGCTTATCGATTGGGACCAACTCAAGGTCGAAACACACTCCCTTTAAGCACCAGTGCGGAACCAACTTTGAAGAGTAGCCGGACCCTGCCCAACTTGATACGGGGGCCTACCGATGATTGTTGTGATATCGGCTCTTTGATGGGCAGGAGAGCTGGAAGGAATTTCCAAAGAGACGGGAGCAGCAGGTTTTTCAGAAATTTCAGATGTCGGTTTCTCACCAAGTCTGGCCCGTTTGCTCGGATCTTCAACGACATGACTTTTCCCTTTATCATCATGGGATTTTCATTTGTGGGAATCATCCTCTCTATGAGAAGAGTCATGTCGTTCGTCCCTTCTCCCGTAGTGTTCTTCATAAGCACGCTTCTCACGAGCTTTTCTCGCAGCTCTTTCTTCGTCGGTTTCCCAGGAAGCAGGAAGATACCTCTTGGGGTCATAAGATCCGCGTATCCCATAACGATGGAAATCATCCTAGTAGGAGGCACTTCGTCCAATTGGAGAACCTAAAAATGAAGAAAAGATAAATTCAGAAATCTTCAAGGCAAGGAAGTTGAATGCATAAAAGTGCTGAAAAATCCTAAGTGTGTGTAACGTGCAAACTACGCATGTCAAGCTACGAACCACTCCTCGGTTGGGGGTAATGACGGATTTTACAGCAAGTATCGACTCTTGGGCTGACGGAGTCTGTTGCAAGACAGATGTCGCTTCAACTACTGGAGAAATAACTTTAGTAGCAACGGTGTCATCTTTAAAAAGCTCCTGTGAAGTGATCATCAAGTCGCTCAACCCCTCGAAAATGTCGTCACCATTGTGCCCGGTGGAACCCTTGCCCTCAGCTCCTTCATCAACAGTCTTCCCGGACTGGTGAGGAGGTTCCTCTTCCTCAATGACCGGGGCAAGTGCAAGTTTGCCGGACGACCCCGCAACGTCAAAAGAAGTGGAGCACTTCACCAGTGAAGCCTCAACAGTATGTTCTTTCGGTGTAAGTTCTCCGACGGAAACCGAGGCATCTGATGTCTCTACTGGAGAATCAGGAACTTCATGAGGCTGGGTAGAAAGGGAAGGGTGCAGAAGTCCGTATTGGTGAAGAAATTCGTCTTTCAGCAAAAATTTAATACTTCTTCCTCAACCGCCGCAGCACTTAATCTTTCAAAAGTCGGCCTTTGGCTGGGATCTCTAGAGGGAGGAGGAAGTGCTGTAAAAGAAAAGAACGAAGTTAGCACTTAGCAACTCGGATCTCGAAATGCTCAAATGGAAAAGGTGGGAGTGAGCAATCTTACATCCTACTCTCCAGATGGCGTAAAATCCTGGAGGGCGACGAACGAAGAATAATTTATTAAGAACCCGTGGGCGCTTTTCGGAAGATCGACGATCAATCTACGGTTCCTGGCGCTTCTCACGAGTGTGATAGAGGGATGATCTTTGTTATTTGCGAATGTGCACAAGTAACAGATTTCTTCAAAACTCGAAAGACAATCAAGTGTCCTCCTGAACAGCACACAAAGTCCTATTAGGATGGCATGGCCATTGGGATGCAGTTGGAAAGGAGAGATAGTTAATCGGAGAAGGAGTCGTTGAAGAAAGTCATTAAAAGAAGGAATGGCACCACATAGGCACATCTAACGATTGACAGCGATAAAACCGAGAGGTGGCCTATCAGCAGTATCGTTTGGCCCGGGAAGTAAAGCATCTGCTTCAGCAATACCAAGCTAAATACGTAATTGATTGAATGCCCGCTGACTCAGCGAAGTTGGAGTTCTTTCCGGAGGATTATCCAATGGATTGGCTATCGGGAAGACCCCTTCAGCTTGCTCTATTATCCTTTCTTGAGAAGACATTCTACACAAGGAACTGGATATTCCAATATGAAGGTGCACGTTTCCTAAATGTGTGAAGTGTTGTGCAAAACTAATAAAACGACAAGCAAATATAACTGAAATTGAACTAATATGCATTTGTCAATTCTAAAGTTTCAGGGCTTGTTGTTTTAAGTCCAAATACAAGTGCAGTGTTGATGCAAACAAATCAGTTTTAATTGATTAATGTTGCTTTGCTTTAATACTTCACTTGAGTTTGTCGATTCACAGCATTTCATATAATTTCTTTAAGTTGATTATCTTTTATCGACTAATCTGTCATTCGTTGTGGGCGATTTGTGACAGTATATTCGTCCCATTTTTCTACAAATATTGTATTTAACAGGTTATTAGCGTTAAAGTTAATGAAATATGTAAAGAAGTGCAACAAGTTTAAGCATGTTATCTCGGCAGTTCAAGTTGGGGATTCAATTCAGCAATGTCATGTTCATTCAAGTTGAAAGGAGTTCAAGGCAATGTAAAACAGGCTAAGTCCTAGGTCGTTCAAATGCATACGCGACCTACGACCTATGCCGCAAGAATTTAAGTCATCAATCTCCTAGGTCGCTCTGCTTTAAAGTTTCATGTCATTCCAACAAGTTCAAGACATAGAGCTTCAGGAAGAGGCGGTGCGAATTAGGCAATGTATTGGGTCGCTCAAACGTACACACGACCTAAAGTTTAAGTCACAAGTACTGTAGGTCACAAGTATGATAGGTCGCAAGTATGATAGGTCGCAAGTATGATAGGTCGCAAGTATGATAGGTCGCAAAAAGTTAGGTCGTAAGCAAGACAGGTCGTATGATTCACGATTAAACCGATAGGCCCAGGGCCTGTCCTCACTCGAATGCAGTCACTTGTGCATCACCTCACAATCACCAGGAGCGCAACAATTTGACCTGGAATCAATAACCCATCAACCTGTTAAGAATCATCTCACATTCTCCAAACTCACAAACCGGTTAACTCGAGGCACCATAATCCACCATCTCCTCCTCAAATCGTCAAGGATCATCCAAAATCGAATTGAGCCACCTCAATTCCATCAGAAATCGATTGTCGCATGGTTTGCGATGGAACATAAAAATATGAAATTGGACCAGAGGTTAGAGACGGGAATCCAGAACTCGTGGTTTAATGGTGGTCGTGAATGGAACAGAGAACGGATTCACTTACGTGATGAAATTGCAAGGATGATCGGTGACCGGTAAGTTCAGGTTGGAAATTTCTTCAATGGCGTCTTTGAAGGCTGAAGCAAGTAAGGAGGAAGAAATGACTTAGCGGATTATATAGGGGGAAAGAGAAAGGCGAATGGACACGCGATCTAACTTATCTCTTAGGTCGCTCACGACCTAGCAAAATTAAGTCGAAGCACACGACCTATGGCATAGGCGTATACTTCGAGGGGCAAATGTTAACTCCTCTATTCCACGGCTCAACGACCTAAGGAATTATGCGACCTGAAAGAATTAAAGTATGAACGACCTAACGACTTAAAGGCCCCCAACGACCTAACGACCTAAAGATATCGCGACCTAGCGACCTAAGCTTATCAACGACCTAACCATCAACACAGGGTAACAGCATGTCATAACAAAGAGGCTTCGCGACTTAACGGGCTAAAGGTACAAGAGATCTGCAACCTAACAACCTATGGACTAAAGAGAGTTAGTGACCTAGTAGCTAAAGCGACCTAGAGACCTAGAAGATAAATGACCTAGCAACCTAGTGAGTTATCACAGAATGAGGCCGATTGTTTATAGGCCGCTCCCGACCTTAGGTCGCCAACCATCCTCCCCTAGGTCGCTCATGACCTAAACAACACCGAAGTAACTCCATATGTCGCTTCCTCCCTAGGCCGGTCACGTCCTATGACTTGCTAGATTGTTCGAGGTGATCAAGTACACCCTACTTAAGCCGTAAATCGCTCCCACTAGGTCGCTCACGACATACGACCTATCCAAGGTCGCTCGCAACCTACGACCTAATTTAGAAAACTCTCTATAAATACCCAGCCACTACAACTGGAAAAGGATCTTTTTGGCTCATTTCTGGAACACCGATACTCTAATGAATTCTCGACTCACTCGACACTTCAAACACGAAAGACATCTCGACGAACTTCAAGAGGAAATCTGACACATTCGACATGGATTCAAAGAGTTCTTCTACATCGGGGTTCTAGCTATTTGTCCTAACAGTGTTGTAATCAAAGATCATTGTAAAGTTGTAACTGATTCAGCAATAAAGAAGATTAAGGTGGACGTAGGCTTAACTTGAAGCCGAACCACTATAAAACTGATGTCTTTTTACTGCTTTCTCTGTGACTTCTCTACTTACTTCTAATTTCCGTATTGACGGGTGGTGCTTTCATATAATCTCTACTTACATCGGGGTGTTAGCGTTCAATTTTAAGCGTTAACACGATGCGTAGCTAAAGATTATGGTAGGATACTTCACTACTGCTGCTATTTTTAAAAGATATGTAGTGTAATATGTAGTGATTACACTGATATATAGTGGGACATGTGGAATATCATCTTCTATCCTAGATATTAGTCTACAACCACTCTTTGGTGTATTGTTCTAAGTGTGATATATAGTGGGACATGTAGTTATCATTTTTTTTCGGTATGTAAATGTGCAAGTCTGAATTACCCCCAATACAAAAATGCATGAATGCTATAAACAATTGAACCAACACAAGAAGAAAATAAATTATGTTGCCACAACTAGCACATGCACTTATGTGTTTCTGTATGGGCTCAATAGGAATTTGCACATATACTTTTTTCTACATTTTTTACTTTCAAAAACCAAAAGGAGAATTAAATGACTGAGACATAAAAAATTATCCTGTTTAATATATATTTTCAAATAGTTTGAATACTACTTATTTTTGCTAATAGTTATCAAAATTGGTACAAATAGAAGTTTTAACTCTAATAAATCATTGGAAAGGTCCAAAAGCATAACAATGTTTATCATTATGGGGAAATATCAGCATTTAAGTAAGAAAGAATAGTGTCATGCTGAGTATGAGAGAAGTGTAGACAAAATTAATAGAAACGCCTGACCAAGCATCGCAGCTTCTATTTCAATTCTACGCACTCCCCAGCCAACTATGCCAAACCGGTGAATCATAGTTGAATGTGAGTCTGTACCAACCACACTATCAGGAAAAAGTAGCCCTTTCTTTTCTTTTCACCAATTTTATCATATTTTTGCTTTTTGGTTCCAACTCTCAACCCTGCCATGGCAGGCTGATATAAAGATAACATAGTAAATAAAAAACTTAAACAAAAAAGAGGCCTTAGAAATAATAATAATTTTTTTTCATGAAGTATACCTTCCTCTTAGGAAATACATGAATACATAACCAAGAGATTCCAAATCATCACTCCTGCTCTGCTCTACATTAATTAAAAGCATTCACCAATTTCAAGATGAGTATTGACATGAGTAGTTGAATTAATTAAGGAAAGCATTGCATGTCAAACATACCAATTCCGAGATAGGTATTAACATTTGCATACCGTGCTATTCTTGCGAGATTCTTATTCTCCCTATTAATAAGGGTGAGCTTAGATACTTCAAAAAATAACAAATATTGCATGAATATAAACTTCTCTTGAGGGAAGAGTATATTTGGTTAAAACATATGCTGATGTTATATTAGAAGCACACATTTATTGCACCTGGACAATAACATTATCTCCAGCTTCTATATTTTTCTTTACCGTTATGCATCTTAAGCCAAAGTTTATTTGTTTCTCATGTCAAGCAGCGACGTGGATATCAAGGTCAAAAAATAGTATGGACCATTATGAAAAAAGATTAAGGTCAAAATGATTCATTTAATCTGAATGGTATAAGGCAACAAAATTTACTAGAATTTTTTTAATACTTAGAAATAGGATAAAAAGCTTGAAGTCACCTGTTTGGTATATGCTTATGAGTTTGTAGATCCCTATACTTCTTTGCAAGTCCATAATCGATTATGTTAACCTGTCAAGCGGAGCAAAGTGCATAATGGTCAAAAGAGCAAGGTGCAATTCTAAAATAACTTAGTTTAAATATCATATCATAATTTACTTCTATTTGGGCAATCTCTAATTAGGGAACAGTAACAAGAAAGGGGATCATTGATTTGTTAGTGACTCAAAATTCTCACCCACAAACACACATAAAAAATAATAAATGGAAGATTTTAAGAAAATTGCAAACTAGTAAATCGATTCTTAAGATATTATCCGTTTCATATTAACTTTTACAAGACATAAACTTGCTTCTAACAAAATAATTGTGTAAGTTAATTTAATAATATAATGGCGATTTAAGTCAAATTCATTTCATAGACTACTAAAATTGAAAATAAGAAGAAATGCCTAAGAACATAAATGATGGATTCAGTTGTCAATGGGTGATGGTATGGGAAAAAACTTATCTGCCTCTTTCTCCAACTATTGCTAATTGCTAAAATCGCTTTCAACAGCTAAAATGAGTCTTCTATTAAACTATATTATAAACACTACTCCCCAACTCGTTGGAGAGACATGTGAGTCAAAATGGAAATAAAATGCTTGATAAAATTATAAAGCATCAACTTCATTGAACTAAGTAGGAACATTGAGTTTGCAAGAGAACAGTATAGTAAGCATTATATGAATAGAGATAAAGTTTTGAGATTTATATTTAATGCGTAAAAGCACATTTATTTAATCATATTTTAGATATGATTCCCTCCATATGCAAGAGAATTGTATATTAAGTATTATGTGAATCATGTGTTCATTTTCTTGAATTCTATGTTGGTACAATTTAAGTGCTCACAGTTTCCATTTTAGCTCAAAAGGTGAATTGTCGCTTAAGAGATCATACAAAATGCTCAAATACAAAGATTTAATAAATTAAATGATGAGTACATACCTTAGAAACCTGAATATTTTAGGATGTATCCTTTTTTAGCCGAAACACAATTATGTTCTGACATGAAAACTAAGTAGGAACATGTGTTTGGACCGTGGTTCCAAATTCTTGGTTTAAACCTCCCACAAATCAATTAGCACTTTATAAATACAGTAAAAACTTGAATGTTAGTTCTTACATTAGTAAGTGGCTTAGAATAATTTCACTGTCATGTGGGGTTAATGTTGCTCACATTATTGAGAATCATAAATGAATTCACTTCCGAGCAGGAACATAACATTGTCCAATAATACTTTATATCAAATTTGTGATATCAGATATGACCTGAAGGTTCACTAGTAATTTTGAGTAATTGAACATTGCAGCATATAAATCAAGTATATATTTAAAGCCCAACAATTCTTTATATCCCATTGACTAGTTCATTTCACATTTGTTACATGACATTTGGTGCTTATTCGACAATAAGATAGAGAAGGGATTAGAGTTTATTTTGTTTGCTTTTGAAAGTTAGCAGACTTTACGAAGAAAGTAATCTAACAGTAAGAGGAAAAATCATATATTTCGAAGTTTGATATTTTTATAAGATGAGCAGTTACATTACAAGCAGTAAAATATGATTTCTATTTCATCATCACACTTAAATAATAAATGGTACAACATTCGCTCTATAACATATAAAACTTATTTGCAAATGTGTTTGATATAAATTCATTTGCATCCACTTTTGATTTAGAAACTTAAAATTTTAGAACTAACCAGTTATATAGGATAAGCAAGGTTATCCCATAAAAATTTGAATCACACAAAATAATTATTCTATATATAACCAATAAATACATTGTTTAATAGTAATGGATGCCAGTTCTATCTAGCCTAATAGTGAGTTATGTCATATAAATAAAAATAATTATCCATACAAAACTAATTCTTAACTCACCATAATATCATGGTACTTGGCATCAAGGTACACAGAGCAGCAGGCCCTTCCAAGCCCTATCTAAAGACCCACCAAAGTCTAACGCTGCTCCAACTAGAGATGTAGTCTTCCAAGCTACATACTCCATCATTCGGTTAGACTGGTCGATTGCTGCAGTGATAATGACTTGTTGAGGGTGAGGCATGACACTTAGTTGAGGCAAGATATGAGGTTGAGGCACATCGGCGGTATGAGGTTAAGGTGCTATTTGATGTTGACTAGAAGCTAGGGTTTTGATTTTATCATTCAAGAATGAGAATCGCTATTTTAAATTTCAGATCCAAAAGGAAACTTTCAAACTTTTCCTTTATTCTTTAGGGAAGAGAAGCTTAATAAAATCTGTGAAGTAATAAGCGGGAGAAAAGAAAAAATGAGCGGCCAAAGAAAAATTTCATCAAAGTTTTAATAAGTTACTCATGGGAACGCTTAGTAGCATAGTAGCAGCGTTTCGTTCTTTAATTTTGTTTTTCTATATTACTAGTAGTTGCACTTAAGCTTAAACGCTGCTAACTAATGCAACTATTGGTTAATTTTGTTGTAGTGTAGTAACATACGCTATTATAATAATGTCTAAAATAAGATAAACTATTGAAATAGCGTTAAGGCACTACCCATATCCCCCTTAACACATTTTATTTATTCCCATAGTCTATATAGTACCGTAATCTCCCCCATACTAGGAGTCGTCAGATGGCACTCCATAGGTATGGTACAAAACAAACTCGTAGTGGTCTCGATAAGGTAGGTGACACGACACAACCAGGCTATGCCAAGGTAGATATATGAATTACACTTCCGGGCTGGTGGTTAGGCATAGCCGCTGCTACCGCCCATCTCGATCCACACTCCCAAAATCAAAGGTGCGCACCAAATCAATCACAAAGTAATTAAATGGCAATCAAAGAAATGAGTCCGATCGGAGGAGCTACCTCACTTGGCCCGTCAATTGCTCCTGTTTTAGCCACTTTAAGCTAACTCATGGGAGTCAGTTCAACGTATATACCTCAAATAGAATGTCATCAACCACCTAGTTTATTCTGAAATATCCGACGCGTACACAGTTGTTAAAGTGGTTTTCGGTATTGGTAGAGTGTATGACAATTACCGATCCCGGTATTTTCAAATGGTTTATATTCATATCAAAACATATTCATTTCAAAACCATATAAATCCAATATCATTATTCTTTAAAATAATATTCTTTTCCAAAGTTGTAGCACTTTCAAATTTATAACTTAACTATAACACTTTGAAAACATAACATTTTAAAAACCGTAACACCCTAAAAATGTAACCTTTAAATCATAACATTTCGAAAATGTAATTTTTTTAGAAATCATAACATTTCGAAAATATAAATTTTTAGAAATAATAGCATTTTACAAATATAACCTTAAGAATCATAGCATTACGAATGTATAACCTTTTAGAAATCATAGCATTTTGGAAATGTAATACTTCATACTATAAAAGTTTATATAATCAAAATATTATATATACTTACAATTTTAATATGGTTATTTTATAATTTCTATTTTATTATACAAAATTATTTATTTGGACATTAAATAAACTATGATTCTAGTTAAATAAAATTACTACTATAATATCCAATTTTTAGCTAAAATTCCTTATATTAAGTTAAAAGTACGTTATTAACTTAAATTTTATTATTACAGTAAAGAAATTTTTTATTTATTATTCAAAATATACCATTACATTAATTAACACTTATATTACTAAGTTAGAAAAATTTATATTATTAAGTCAAATTAGATTATAAATTTAACTAACTTAGATTTTATATTATAAATTAAATCTCAAACTACATTTTAAACATTTATTGACTTATAAAATTTTAACACATAGAAAATAAATATATAAATTTTCTGAATCATTAAATTAAATTTAAGTTAAAGTTCATATATTTAAAATCCAAAATACTTCATAACTTTTAGAAATTTATTTAAAACCAACCACGGAGTCTATATAAAATTTTCTAACATAGGGTCAAGTAAATACGGATATATATCATTTCAATCCGAATTTATTAAATTCCCATGTTTATATCATTTCAAACCCGCAATCCCAAGTCAAATAGAAATCACTCAAGCCTATCATTTCAACCCATAACGATTTTTCCTTAATTTAAAAATCGTTCGGGTATGCATCATTTCAATCCATAGTGAGGGAAGTTGTAATATGAGAACATAATATGAAATAAATAGAACAATATATAGCATATCATGACATGTGATCATAATAGGTAAAAGATCATATTAGATAACATAATATAAGCATATGTGAAATCTCTATCTTGCATATACATATCAATACAATCCAAATAACGTCGATTCACCAAAAATACAAGTATGCAGTCAAGAGTGATTACTCACCTTCCTTAGATAAAGAAAATTATTCCAAACAAAACACAACAACTTCGAATAAGCACGACAATAACGAACCAGCTTGAGTGGGAGGAGAATCCAAATCCAAATCCAATGCTTAGAAGAATAAATAAATAAAAATGTAAATAAATAAATTTACATAGATAAAATAAAAGTTTAATTTTTTTATAAAACACAAGAAAAGGGATAGCCTAAAAGGTAACAAGGCTTGGTCTAGATGGGGTTTGGCTTGGCCACTCTTGGCTTGGGGTTCAGCCTATGGCTTGGGAAGTGATTCGGCCATAGTGATGTGTGAAGGCTCGGCTAGCGTAGACATAGGGAAATGGATACAAGGCTTGGCCTAAGGAAATACAAAGTCTAAAGGTCACGGCCATAGTGATATTTGGGTTCTGCCATACAAGGTTTGGGCTAGATTTGGCTCGGCTCGGCCAGGCTCACTGTAATAACCCGTATATTTGTACCATTTAAATTGACAATAATCCACACATGTCAATTTAAATAGTCAAAACACGAATCACTAATGGAGTATATATAAATGAGAATCATCACTGAATCACGGAAATATAACATCACAGAATAGTGCAGTGGAAATACAACATAGTCATAAGAGTAGTTCATGAAGCTACCCATAAATACAACAATGTCTCAAATAAAAAGAAGTAGAACAACACAGAATTCTAATAGTCCAAATAGAAAGAGAAATACTGATAAGATAAAGATAATGATAGTCTTCGGTCTTCAGCTCCAAGTAGAACAACAACAGCAATCCTCAGTCTGATCCGAGCATAAGCATAAACAAACACTCGAATCAGGACATATATTCTTATACAAATATTATGGTTCAAAATTCAAAATAGCAATAACTCAAAGATGAATGGAATAACATCTTTCAGGCTCCGTTAAACTATTTATACATAGCAGTGTACGGCAAATAGATAATGTCTAACAGCAAAGTAAAATATCAAAATAGTGTTAAGGCGTTACCATTGTCCCCCTTAACACATTTTATATAGCATTATACACTATGCAGCACTGTAAACTCCACCATAAACTAGTGGGATATCAGGGAGTACTCCATAGGTATAATACAAAACAAAATCGTAGTGGCCGCATATATGGGAATACAAGTATGACAAGGCACGTGAGACAATACCCAAGATAGTGAAACTATCGTTTGCCTGATCCGGACTGGTGAGAACGCAGCGATCGCAACACCACGAAACAACACTCCAATTCAAGGGTGCACACCAATCAATACCAAGTAATGAGTAGTTTACGAAGAAGTGTGTTCGCTTGAGGTAGCTAACCCTATTTGGCCCGGCACTGCTCCTATTTTAGTTATTTCCAATTTGACACAAGTGTCGAGCCTATCAATTATCGTTCTCTTTCTTCAGTCATCACGTACGTCATTCCAACCACTTTATTCTGGATCACACTCCGCGTATAGTTATCAAAGTGGTTTTCCGTTTAAACAGTGAGTATGTCCCTAACCGATTTCAGTCTCATTAATAACCTTCGAATTTATTTCGCCGATTGGTCGTTTAATAAATTTCAAAACGAAATCAAATTCAATTAAAATTTGTAAACCATTATTTCATTCGTCTTTCTAAACCAATTTCAAAAATTTGCGTTTCATAGCTTCCCAATTTCATTTCAAAATTCTTTAATTCAATTTAAAATTTTGGTTTAAAAAATCAAGTATGCACTTAAGTTCATATAAATTTCATTCCATAATCAATAAAAATAAACTTAATTTAACGTTCAAATCGATTTAAAATCATTTATCAATTTCATTAGATATTCATTAAATTAATTTATCGTTTAAGAACAATTTCTATTAAATTTCCAATTCATTAAATTAATTCCTTAAGTTCAACTTTATTATATCAAGCTTACAAATTTAATTTAAATTAAATTTGTCAAATCCAATGCTTTAAATTACAAGTCTTTCATTTGTTTCAATAAAATGCTTTTTATTTCTTGTTTAAAGAAATTCAATTTCATTTATTTATTACCTTAGTTACAATTTCAAAACTCAATTAATAAGCAACTTAGTTTCACTTATTCAAGAGGTTCAATTTCATTTAATAAAGAATTCGATTTAATTTAATTATTAAACAATTCAATCTCATTAAATTATCTAATAATCTCAAATATTAATCATTAACTAATTTCAAAAAATTATTAATAATTTCAAAACTTAATTATTAATAATTTCAAAACTTAATTACTATTAATTTCAAAACTTAATTATTAATAATTCCAAATTTAATTATTAAATAGTTAAATTTTAAACAATGTTCTTTCGTCAATTACTACGTTAATATTTTGTTCAGATTTCAAATACTCGCATTTTCCTTTCATTTAAATTCAAATTCCCATTTATTTCAAAACCTTATTATTATTCAAATAAATCTTTATTTTATTTAAATAAAATAATTGACCAATCGGGTTTAATTTAATTTTCTATCCTAAGTCAAGTTATTTGGGTATTTATCATTTCCACCTGATTCCATTCCAATTCAAAAATCAAACATAGCAAAGGGAACTTCCGGTGTGATAACTGGGATGGTGTCAAAGTAAATAAATAAGCAATAGCATCCGTACATAACAATTCAATAATTTATTTAAATAATCCTGAAATAATCGTATTAATTTACATATTTTATTTATGCAAATTAATATAATTATTTCTAGAAGCTACGCTATCATTTAATGTAGATTAATGATTATTCCACTAATTATTTATACGGTTTTTCATTTGTCATTCAATTTCAATTTTATACTACAACAATTAATCCAATATACGTCCAATGGTTCAAAGTGTAATTAGCACTATCCTATATGTCAATTAATTTAACAATTAAAAAGGGTAATTTAACTCATTAAATTTAACATATAAATCAGTTTTAAAATTGTTAACTATCCTATATCAATTTCAATCTACTTTAACAATAAAAAATAACATCCAATTTCAACATCACATAGCAATCATTCATCAGCCAAAACTTGTATAAGAATATAAGTCGTGAAAATTTATTTTACCCTTCGTGGATAAAGAAATTGACGGCGAAGTAGAAAGAAGCACGAGTGAAATCGGAACATTACGAACAACGGACATTGCAAATATCGATAAAAGAGAGATGATATTAATTCAATGAATGTCATACATAATTTATAAATTATATAGATGCACTTACCGATGACGGAGAAAGAACGAAAGCTGAAAATCAATGTTGCCGCAAAAAGAAGCTCAATGGGTTGCTTCTGCACACAACAAGCAAAGAAAAAGTGGTTACTAATTTCGGCCACCAAAATAGATATTTGCGTAAATATTCTTCTACAATATCTAAAAGCTATTTTCCAATCTCAGTTTCATTTTTTTATATAAACAGCCAAGACTTCACAGAGACCAAAATGAATTGCCTTCCACAACTCAACTGTACACTTCCCTCACCCTCCCTTCAGTAAGACATACAACACACAGCTCTCTTCACGACACACGCAACATACACATTTATTTCTTCTTCTTCTTTTTTTTTTACAACCGAGAATTGTACACAACCGCCTACTCATGAACACCACCATGCACCCAACATGTACACGCATAGCATCACCCATTCTTTTTTTTTAAAACAAGTCCAAGAATCAAAAAAACATTCCAACTCTAGCTGCAATTGCAAAAGCAACTCTCCTTCATCACAGGCCATGTTGCGCCTTGCCCATCACACTCACACATCCTTCACCCACCCCTCTGCATGCTATAACACGCACACACTTTGCCCCTTTTTTTTACAACAGCCCTGAACTTCCAAAAGAGTGCAGATTCCCATTATCATGCATGCAACCCCCCCCCCCCCCCCCGCAGCACGCAACTCATATATGCAGATATGCAGATTCACTTCATATACGGCACACACCACTTCTTTATTGACATACGCGCCAAAACATGCACACGGGTGCACATACGTGCACGTGGAGTAGTTTAGGGAGGAGCGGTGCTGAGGTAGCTTCGGTGGAGGCAATGGAGAGGGAGAGTAAGTATGGGTGTGTGTTCAACTGGAAGGTGAGTTTACGGTTTTGAGTAGAAGTGAGGTGGAGGGGTGGTGAATGGAGAAGGTGTGTGGGAGTTCAGCCTTTACTCTCTTTTTACTTATTTTTATTCACAGAATGAAGACTGAGAAGGAAAAAAAGGAAAGGGGTGTATTACCTTGAAAGATTTCGAGATGGGAAGAATGAAACAGTGAACGGTACGTCTCTTACTTTATATTTTATTAATTTAGTAGCAATCAATATTTTATTGAACTCCAAAACGTAATGTACATTCCCAAGCCAACTACTAGCTTCCAACCACCACCATAAATGCATCAGCTGAATTTCTTTTCAAATTTTCTTTTGTAAACGGGTTAATGAATTTGGGCTGAAATTTGTTAACCGGTCCGTCCGGAACGGTTAAATTAACGCGGCTATTTTTACGTCGGACTTCAATTTGCATGAATGAGTATACCATTTTGATCATGCGACGATGTGCTTCCAATGGCACATAGATAATTGCGATACGACAGTTTTATAAAAACTCGAATTTACGCCGCTTAAATTGTACGATTTGCAAAACAATTTAAACGGAACAGGCGATGACAGTTTTTGATGAAACGAATTACATCATCTTGCCCAGAATAATTTTTACAACATAACTGTGTAAAAATATTAGGATTTGAAAGATAAATTTTACGCAGCTTTATATGCACTGATATACAGTAAAACGCGAACAAAATTTACTGTAATATTTTTCGATGAAACTTTTTCTATATTCATATCTAACTGGACGCATCTTATAATTAAAGTTTGGACATTATTTGAGATCGTTTATAAATTTCAAAATTTTATATTGAAACGATGGATTTTAAAATTTTAAATTGGGTCAGAAATTCAGGGTCGTTACAATCTCCCCTACTCAAAACTTTTCGTCCTCGAAAAGGAACAAGACGAGTGAAGTAGGAATAAAGTAAGAAGAAAAGTCAAGATAGACTTTAATAAATTTGAATTATACCTGAAAATAGCAATTCGGGGTTTAAATCCCCAATAATATCCTCAGTTTCCCATGAGCAATCTCTCTCATCTGCACTCCATTGGACTTTGACGAGATTTACCGACTTCCTTCTAAGTTGCGTTGTCTCACGATCGACTATCCGAAGCGGCTTTCGCTCAATAGTCATGTCAGGCTCAATAACTATCTCTTCCAACTGAGCAGTGGGAATGGTCATAGATGGATCGTGCACAAGTTTGCGAAGATGTGAGACATGGAACACGTTGTGCACACCGGCTAACTTCTCTCGTAATGCAACTCTATATGCCAATGCTCCTACACTTTCCATAATCTCAAACGGACCAACAAATCTCGGAGCTAGCTTTCCTTTCCTTCCAAATTAAACAATATTCTTCAAAGGCGACACTTTCAGAAATACTTTGTCTCCTACGCCGAATTCCAGATCTCTTCTCCTTATGTCAACGTAGCTCTTCTGTCTATCCTGCGCCGTCTTTATCTTCTACCTGATTTCTTCGACTTTTCAGAAGCTTCCATAACTATTTCTAGACCAAGCACTAATCAATCTTCGCACTCAATCCAAAAAGCTAGCGATTTGCACGGCCGTCCATATAAAGCTTCAAACGGTGCCATGCCATTGCTTGCCTAATTTATAAAGGATAATTAATTCAAATTCAAATATACTTATTCAAATTTGAAATTCGATTTCTTTATCTGGTAACTATTATTAAGTGAATTCGACCAAATGAAGATGGTCTTCCCAGGATCCACCAACGTCAATAATACAAGCTCGGAGAAGGTCTTCCAAAATTTGATTCACCCTATCAGTTAGGCCATCTGTCTGAGGATGATAAGCTTGCTCAGATTGTGACGACCGCCCATGACTCCTGCACCCAACAAGGAAATTATGCGCTGGAAAGTGTGCCAGGCCGCCATGGACGATCATCAGGGTAAGGTAAACACAGAATAGTCTATCGTATTACTGCAACGCATAGATAAAATACGATAGAAAGTATACATAGTGAAGCTCTATAGAACAGAATCCATCATATAAACTCATAATAGTTTGGTACAACAATCTATAAAGTCAATACATCAAGCCTCACTACATGGCACTCAGAGAATCATACAAACAGCGGAACATCCAGTACATATAGTAAGAAAACAATATGCAAAAGCCTCCAGCTCGTCTTCGTCATCGACAGCGTTAGTCACTAAGAACAGCACCTGTCACCTGCTACCTAGTCTGCCCATCCCAACATGGATGAACAGCCCAAGGTAATAAGAGTTAAACATAAAACCTTGAGTCAGACAAAAGTCTTAGTGAGCAGTAAATCAACTATCAAACATACCAAAAGAGCATAAAGGGTAAAAAGGAATAGGAACTCAACCATCCCACTTCACCTCTTTCTACAGTGATAGCCCCCAGACACACAAAGCAGAAACAAACATAATAAACCATACATTTAAAATAAAGCTATTATCACTCGAGTCAAGGTCGGTATTTTTCGAGTACAGACCCCCAAGGCCTAAACCAAGATCGGGTAAGCACCCTGAAAACATCGCTCTTGGCCCAAGTGACGATACAACCAAAACATCCAAACATCCATGACTCTGGCTATCACTGTTATCATTGCTTCAATATCACCGTTAATTGAATGACCGGCTCATTATTTCATCCTTCCGTCAAGGGCTAATGGTAACCCCGGTTCTAGACATTACTCTGCACGTCGTCGCAGCCCGTGCTTAGGACTATCGAATCTGCCCAGAGTACTAACACGTCATCGTGACCCGTGCCTGGGACGTCGTCGTGACCCGTCCCAACGTACTCTTGCTTTGAGCATGCTAGAACCTTCAATAACGATGAAATCCAAGCCTTCTAGTCATCCTCCTCGATGACTATTCTCAAACTTGCCCAAGCTACTTCTCGAGCCCACCATTATCCACAAACTCGAACCATATCACCGAGTTATCAACATGCTTGGGATGATCCCGTCTCGATTAAACCAAGGCTATCTCACATCATGCTTTGCTTCCTCGTATTATAGCAAAGTCCCATCTCAACATCATCATCAAATCTATCCATATGAGCTTTCTCATCCGCTTCATATGCCACAAGCAGCTTTCCTTATTCAAGAGCCTTTCCACTTAGCTTTTGAATCATCTTCGACCAACTTGTCCATCTCAAATCCATAAATCAACTAACTTCTATCAATCAATCAAATCAATCATTAATCCAAACAATCAACCATTCAAACAAGATCTAAGTAAACAATTATAACAATAATGGCAATTTCGTAAATAAAGAGTCCAAATCTAACAAACATGAATTCTAAGTCATATCTTGTTGAATGAACTAGCATAGGTTAACATATAATAAAATGGATATCAAAACTTTATTAACGATAGATCTACATGCACACTTAAGGAAAATGCATGAAATTACTATCTTTTAACACACAAACAAGCCACCGATCCAATATACTCCTTTGGGTCCGTGTGAGAGATAACTACCACTCACCGAATCACCTAAACACTTCAAAAGCTACCAACTCCAGATCTGGACAGCAAAGGATCTAGCTTGATCCAACAAGATTTCCCTTCAAACGATGAAATCTCTCTTCAATGGATGGAGATCTTCAACTTTGGCTCTTGAATCTTCGATTTGATCTTCAATTAAGATGGATGGAAGCACAAGATTAAAGTGGAGAAAAAGAAGTGAAGAAGTGTCGTAGTCGAGCTCTCAAAATAGCAGCACTTCGTCGCTCCAAAATCCAGTGCCAAAAAGTGAACCAAAGCCGTGTATTTATAGGCAGAAATTTAGGTCGCTCGAATTTAGGTCGGTCGCTCTTAGGTCGGTCACGACCTAACGACCTAACTATATTGCCGACCTAACGACCCAACAGCTTAGGCAAACTCTAAGTCGTTCCACGACCTAACAAAAGTCACGACCCAACACACACGCACGGCTTAGTACGCACACGACCTAACACTCAACGCAACTGCGCAACCTAATGGCTTAACGACCTAACACAGGTGCCGACCTAACGAAACAGACCACCTACGAACTAACAAACCCAACGACCTACCTTAGGTCGTTCAACGACCTAACTATATTGCCGACCTAACGCATAGCCGACCTAACTAAACACACGGCCAAGCGATCACAACCTAGCTTCCTTAGGTCATTAACTCGCTTCGCCCTCTTAGGTTGCTTGCTCCACTAAGTCGCTAACATCTATAGGTCGGTCAAACTCTATAGGTCGGTCAAGTCTATAAGTCGGTCAAGTCTATAGGTCGCTCAATACCCTAGGTCGCTAGCTTCCCCTAACTCGCTCACACGACCTAACTCTGGATGACTTAAACAATACTAACGACCTAATGACAATTATTCTACGATTTATCGACACGTAAAATACGGGTCGTTACACAAATTCAGTTTGGTGCCCAAAGTATCATGAAAAGCTTTCCAGAATTTACTGGTGAAAATAGGATCTCGTTCGCATACGATACTGGACGGTACACCATGAAGTTTAACAACTTCTCTCATGTATATCTCGGCCAAACCCGAAGCAGTACGAGTGGACTTGATTGGAATAAAATGAACGGATTACGTCAGTCTATCGACAATCACCCAAATGCTTTCGTTACCCTTTCTAGTCCTTGGCAGTCCGTCAATAAAGTACATAGAAATCTACTCCCACTTCCAACCTGGAATCTCTAGTGGTTGAAGCAAACCAGCTGTCTTTCTGTGGTCAGCTTTAACTTGTTGGCAAGTTGTGCATCTGCTAACATAGGTAGAAATATCACACTTCATCCCACTCCACCAATATAACTTCTTCATATTCTGATACATTTTAGTGACAACGGGATGAAACGAAAGCGAAGATTGATGGTTTTCTTTCAGCACTTCCTGTCTTAGACCATCAACATTAGGGACACAAATGCGATTATTAATTCTCAAGACTCCATTACTATCAACGTATGCTCCCAATTTATTGTCAGCATTTCCAACTCTTCCGAGAACTATTTCTTTGATGTGATAAAGCAAAGTGTCCTCGTATTGTTTGGCTATAATACGATCCATAAGAGTTGGGGAGACGACTAGCTGGAATAACATCCCTTTAACCAGATTACAACATGCCATTGCTTGGTTTCTGATCAAAGCATCAGCTATGGCGTTTGCTTTCCCTGGAGTGTAATTAATATCAAGATCATATGCAGCTAAAAATTCGAGCCATCGGACTTGTCTCTGATTCAAATCCTTTTGTGAGAAAATATATCTCAAAATGACTTATGGTCAGTGAATAACTCGAATTTGGTTCCCAATAGATAGTGCCTCCATAGCTTAAGAGAAAATACAACCGCAAGAAGCTCCAAATCGTGAGTTGCGTAATTTGCTTCATATGTCTTTAACTAACGACCTGCATAGGCAATAACCTTTCCTTTTTGCATCAAAACTGATCCTAATCCATCGTGGCAGGCATACGTATGACGGTCAATCCTTCACTACCATCAATAATTGTAAGAACTGGGGCAGATGTCAATCTTCGCTTCATCTCATTGAAAGCTGCTTCGCACTTTTCACTCCAAATAAATTTTATTTCTGGTCAGTGCGGTAAGTGGTGCGGCAATACAATCAAAGTTTTCTACAAATCTACGATAATAGCCAGCCAAACCTAAGAAACTGCGGATATCCGTAGGAGTTTTGAGAGTCTCCCAATCCTGCAAATTCCAAGAATTCAAATTTAGATATTGATAAGTTGTTTAGATAAAATTGACAAGTAAGAATAGAACTTGCATTGATTACGGCGATTTTAGCTGGATCGACCGAAATCCCATTCTCCGAAACATTATGGCCAAGAAAGCGAACTTCATCTCTCCAAAAGTGGCATTTCGAAAACTTGGCTTTAAGCTGATGTTTGCGAAGAGTTTAAAGTACAAAAGCTAAATGTGGCCTATGCTCTTTCTCATCTTTAGAGAAGACGAGAATGTCATCGATGAAAACAAGAATGAACTTGTTAAGAACATCCCGGAAAACTCTATTCATTAAGTCGATGAAATAAGCTGGAGCATTTGTGAGGCCGAACGGCATAACTGGGCATTCATAGAAACCGTTTTCAGTGTGGAATGCTGTTTTAGGAATACTATCCTCAGCGATTCTGAGTTGGTGAAAGCGGGTAGCATAATCAAGTTGGGACAAAACTTTAGCTCCATGAAGCTGGTCGAAAAGATCGTTGATGCGGGGCATCGAATACCTGTTCTTGTGTGTGAGCTTGCTTAGCTCTCTATAGTCCACACACATTTTGAGAGAGCCATCGGATTTTGTGACAAATACAACTGCAGCACCACATTCTGAATGACTGCGTCGAATCAAGCCTTTAGAAAATAAATCTTCAATTTGAACATTCAATTCTACCTTTTCTTTAGGAGCCATTCTCCTAGGAGGGAGAACTACTGGTCGTGCACCAGGGATAAGATCAATGCGGAATTCGATTTCCCACGGAGGTGGTAGAGAATTGACTTCTCCAAACACATCAGAAAAGAATTGAACAACTGGAGTGGAGCTAAGTTCACTTGGATGAGAGTCAAGAGAAAATATAAAACTCCCAGCACATTCTTGAGGCGATTTGCCTTTAATAACTAAAGGCAAGATCTTGTCGTCGATAAGAGAGATGGTTCGAGCTTTGCATGAGATAACGGCTTCAACTTCCATAGCCAGTCAATACCTAATAGGGTATCGAATGCTTCGAATCCATGTACAAAGAAATCCCAAGTAAAATGATGCATGCCATACATAAGTGTGACATATTTGCAAACCCTTTTGAGGTTAGTGGCCCTCTAATAGGGTTAGATACACATAAGAAGGTAGATGCAAGAATAGGTTCCAATCCAAGTTTGTTACATAAATCAATAAATATGAAACTATGTGTTGCTCCGGTGTTAAATAGAACTCTAACAGGTGAAGAATGCAACATAAAAGTACTCCGTAAAGTACCTTGATTATCTGGAACTTCTGGGGCAAGTGTGGAAATAGAAAAAACTCCAAATGGGGTACCTCTCTTCTGTTTTGGGATGTCTTTCTTAAAGTGTCCTGGCTGTAAGAAAATGTGACAGACATCTCTCTTGGCCATCTGAGTCGGTGGCGGAATAGTTGCACCCTTTGGGGATGGGCAACTACTGGCATAGTGACCTTTCTGGTTGCAGTTGAAGCAGGTGATAGAGGAGATGTCTATGGGCTTCTTCTAAGAATTGCCAAGCCCGGATTTCTTCTGCCAGTTCTTCTTCTGTTGCTCAAAATTTGGCTTCCTCTTCCCATTCTGACTAGAGGATGGCTGAGTAACTGGAGCCTTAGTGACTGGTGTTCCCTTTGGCTTTCCCTCATATCGAAGAGCAAAATCCCTCAACTCGGTGAAAGTTCCACAGACATGAACTGTAAGGAGTTCATAATACTCTAGACGTGCTCCATGTATGAATTTCTCATTCATCAGCAGAGGTGTGTCAATCAAGCCAGGTCCGAACTTAGAGAGTTCGTTAAACTTTCTTTCATACTCAAAGAAAGTCATATTGTCGTGCTTGAGGTCCATAAATTATCGACAAAGCTGGGCATTTCAGGCTGCTGGCATCCACTGAGCCGTAAAGGAATCCCTATTTATAAATGATGATAAGATGAGTCAAAATTTAACGAGATAAAAGGAATTTTATTTGGATTAAATTTAGATAGATTACTACCTAAACTGGGCCGAAGTGATGGTTTCCTCATCAGTACGAGAAGTGACTTACTCCCACCGATCCTGTGCAGCATCCTCAAGCTGCCAAGTGGCCAACTTACGCTTCTGAGCCTCTGTGGTCTCCAAGCCAGTAATGATCCTCTCCAAACTCTTTAACCATTGTTGTGCTTTGATGATACTCTCGGAGCCAGTAAATTTGACTCCGCCAAGCTGAGTGCACTCCTTGCTAAGAGTGGAGAATTTAACCGCGGGAGCTGGGGCACGTGGTTCGGGAGCATTACCCCTACCCCTGCCTAGCATTTCTTCTGGTAGCCATCCAGGAATACCAAAAGTGATTTTAGAATCAAAGATAGAGATTATGGAACTTAAAGAAATTCAAATCGAATGAATTCAATAATAAAAATGGAACCAAAGGATATGGATTCTGACATGATTCTCCTCATTCTAGGGTATGGTTACCCTATATCTAATGAGCCTAAACTCCACAGGCTAAGGTTTTCGGGAACCAATGCTCTGATACCAACTGTAACAACCCATATATTTGTACCATTTAAATTGACAATAATCCACACATGTCAATTTAAATAGTTCAAAACACGAATCATTAATGGAGTATATATATAAATGAGAATCATCACAGAATCACAGAAATATAACATCACAGAATAGTGCAGCGGAAATACAACATAGTCATAAGAGTAGTTCATGAAGCTACCCATAAATACAACAATGTCTCAAATAAAAAGAAGTAGAACAACATAGAAGTCTAATAGTCCAAATAGAAAGAGCAATACTGATAAGATAAAGACAATGATAGTCTTCGGTCTTCAGCTCCAAGTAGAACACCAACACCAATCCTCAGTATGATCCGAGCATAAGCATAAACAAACACTCGAATCAGGATATATATTCTTATACAGATAATATGGTTCAAAATTCAAAATAACAATAACTCAAAGATGAATGGAATAACATCTTTCAGGATCCGTTAAACTATTTATACATAGTAGTGTACGGTAAATAAATAATGTCTAACAGTAAAGTAAAATATCAAAATATTGTTAAGGCGCTACCATTGTCCCCCTTAACACATTTTATATAGCATTATAGACAATACAGCACTATAAACTCCACCGTAAACTAGTGGGATATCAGGGAGTTCTCCATAGGTTTAATACAAAACAAAATCGTAGTGGTCGCGTATATGGGAATACAAGAATGACAAGGCACATGAGGCAATACCCAAGATAGTGAACTACCGTTTGCCTGATCCGGACCGGTAAGATCGCATCGCCGCAACGATCGCAACACCGTGAAACAACACTCCAATTCATGGGAGCGCACCAATCTATACCAAGTAATGAGTACTTTATGAAGAAGTGTGTTCTCTCGAGGTAGCTAACCCCATTTGGCCCGGCACGGCTCCGGTTTTAGTCATTTCCAATTTGACACAAGTGTCAAGGCTATCCATTATCGTTCTCTTTCTTCAGTCATCACGTACGTCATTCCAACCACTTCATTCTGGATCACACTCCGCGTATAGTTATTAAAGTGGTTTTCGGTTTAAACAGTGAGTATATCCCTAACCGATTCTGATCTCTTTAATAACCTTCGAATTTATTTCGCCAATTGGTCGTTTAATAAATTTCAAAACCAAATCAAATTCAATTAAAATCTGTAAACCATTATTTGAAATGTCTTTCTAAAATAATTTCCAAAATTTACGTTTCATAACTTCCCAATTTCATTTCAAAATTCTTTAATTCAATTTCAAATTTTGGTTTAAACAATTCAAGTATGCACTTAAGTCATATATAAGTTTCATTCCATAATCGATAAAAATAAACTTAATTTAACGTTCAAATCGATTTAACCTCATTTATCAATTTCATTAGATATTCATTAAATTAATTTATCATTCAAGAACAATTTCAATTAAATTTCCAATTCATTAAATTAATTCCTTAAGTTCAACTTTATTATATCAAAGCTTAAAAAATTTAATTTAAATTTAATTTGTCAAATCCAATGCTTTAAATTACATGTCTTTCATTTGTTTCAATAAAACGCTTTTTATTTCTTGTTTAAAGAAATTGAATTTCATTTATTTATTACCTTAGTTACAATTTCAAAACTCAACTAATAAGCAACTTTGTTTCACTTATTCAAGAGGTTCAATTTCATTTAATAAAGAATTCGATTTAATTTAGTTATTAAACAATTCAATCTCATTAAATTATCAAATAATCTCAAATCTTAATCATTGACTTATTTCAAAACTTAATTATTAATGATTTCAAAACTTAATTATTCATAATTTCAAAACTTAATTAATAATAATTTCAAAACTTAATTATTAATAATTACAAATTTAATTATTAAATAATTATATTTTAAATAATGTTCTTTCGTCAATTACTACGTTAATATTTTGTTCAGATTTCAAATATTCACATTTTCCTGTCATTTAAATTCAAATTCCCATTTATTTCAAAACCTTATTATTATTCGAATAAAATCTTTATTTTATTTAAATCAAATTATTGACCAATCGGGTTTAATTCAATTTTCTATCCTAAGTCAAGTTATTTGGGTATTTATCATTTCCACCCGATTCCATTTCGATTCAAAAATCAAACATAGCAAAGGGAACTTGCAGTGTGATAACTGGGATGGCGTCAAAGTAAATAAACAAGCAATAGCATCCATACATAACAATTCAACAATTTATTTAAATAATCCTGAAATAATCGTATTAATTTACATTTGTTATTTATGCAAATTAATATAATTATTTCTAGAATCTACACTATCATTTCATGTAGATTAAAGATTATTCCACTAATTATTTATACGGTTTTTCACTTGTCATTCAATTTCAATTTTATAGTACAACAATTAATCCAATATACGTTCAATGGTTCAAAGTATAATTAGCACTATCCTATATGTCAATTAATTTAACAATTAAAATGGGTAATTTAACTCATTAAATTTAACATATAAATCATTTTTAAAATTGTTAACTACCTATATCAATTTCAATCTACTTTAACAATAACAAATAACATCCAATTTCAACATCACATAGCAATCATTCATCAGCCAAAACTTGTATAAGAATATAAGTCGTGAAAATTTATTTCACCTTTCGTGGATAAAGAAATTGACGGCGAAGCAAAAAGAAGCACGAATGAAGTCGGAACAATAAGAACAACAGACACTGCAAATATCGATAAAAGAGAGACGATATTAATTCAGCGAACGTCATATATAATTTACAAATTATATAGATGCACTTACCGATGACGGAGAAAGAACGAAAGCTGAAAATTGATGCTGCTGCAAAAAGAAGCTCAATCGGTTGCTTCTGCACACGACAAGCAAAGAAAAAGTGGTTACTAATTTCAGCCACCAAAATAGATATTTGCTTGAATATTCTTCTGCAATATCTAAAAGCTGTTTTCCAATCTCAGTTTCATTTTTTTATATAAACAGCCAAGACTTCACAAAGACCAAAATGAATTGTCATCCACAACTAAACTGTACACTTCCCTCACCCTCCCTTCAGCAAGACATACAACATGCATCTCCCTTCACAACACACGCAACATACACATTTCTTTCTTCTTTTGCTTCTTTTTTTTTACAATCGAGAATGGTACACAACCGCCCACGCATGAACACCACCACGCACCTACCATGTACACACACCGCATCACCCATTCTTTTTTTTAAACAAGGCCAAGACTCAAAAAAAACATTCCAACTACAACTGCAATTGCAAACACAACTCTCCTTCATCACAGGCCATGATGCACCTTTCCCATCATACTCATGCATCCTTCACTCTCCCCTCTGCATGCTATAACACGCACGCACTTTGCCCCTTTTTTGTACAACAGCCGTGACCTTCCAAAAGAGTGCAGATTCCCATTATCATGCATGCAACCCCCCTCCCCTCCCGCAGCACGCAACTCATATATGCAGATTCACTTCATACACGGCACGCACCGCTTCTTTATTGACATACGCGCCAAAATATGCACACGGGTGCACACACGTGCGCGCGGAGGAGTTCAGGGAGGAGTGGTGCTGAGGTGGCTTCAGTGGAGGCAATGGAGAGGGAGAGTAAGTGTGGGTGCGTGTTCAACTGGAAGGTGAGTTTGCGGTTTTGAGTAGAAGTGAGGTGGAGGGGTGGTGAATGGAAAGGGTGTGCTAGAGTTTTGGCCTTTGCTCTCTTTTTACCTTTTTTTATTCACAGAATGAAGACTGAGAAGAAAAAAAAGGAAGAGGGGTGTATTACCTGGAAAGATTTCAAGATGGGAAGAATGAAATAGTGAGTGGTACGTCTCTTACTTTATATTTTATAAATTTAGTAGCAATCAATATTTTATTGAACTCCCAAACGTCATGCACATTCCCAAGCCAACTACTAGCATCCACCACCACCTTAAATGCATCGGCTGAATTTCTTTTCAAATTTTCTTTTGTAAACGGGTTAATGAATTTGGGCTGAAATTTGTTTAACCGGTCCGTCCAGAACCGTTAAATTAACCGACTATTTTTACGTCGAACTCCAATTTGCACGAATGAGTATACTGTTTTGATCAGTGTGACGATGCGCTTTCAACGGTACACAGATAATTGCGATACGACAGTTTTATAAAAACTCGAATTTACGCCGCTTGAATTGCACGATTTGCAAAACAATTTAAACGGAACAGGCGATGATAGTTTTTGACGAAACGAATTACATCATCTTGACCAGAATAATTTTTACAACATAACTGTGTAAAAATATTAGGATTTGAAAGATAAATTTTTTGCAACTTTATATGCACTGATATACAGTAAAACGCGAACGAAATTTAATGTAATATTTTTCGACGAAACTTTCACTATATTCATATCTAATTGGACGCATCTTATAAATATAGTTTGGACGTTAATTGAGATCGTTTATAAATTTCAAAATTTTATATTAAAACTATGGATTTTAAAATTTTAAATTGGGTCGAAAATTCAGGGTCGTTACATTCACGGTAAGAGGAAGGCAAAAGTTAGGGTTTGGCTTGGGCTAAGGATAATACAAGAGGGCAAAGGGTTTGGCTAGGGTTTTCAGAAGGGGAAGAGTGGATGGTGGCCGAAGCAATGAAAGAGAAAGGGGTGCAGGTGGTTCGGCCTAGGGTTTGAGAAGCGGTGGAGTTTGAGTTGTTTTGCCTAGGCTTCTGTCACGGCTATGGTTTGGCAATCACGACTAGGGTTTTGATGAGGAAGAGGTCGGTCATAGGAGAGGTGAGAAGGAGGAGAAGGAGAAAGCAAGGGATGGCCAAAATTTAGGAGGATGAAGGAAGAAAAATTAGAAAAACTTTTGGAGAAAACAAAAATATGAGAAGGAGAAGGGGAACTCACAGTAAATTGTTTCTGAGTAGGAGATGAGAATGAGAAAGAGGAAGTCAAAAATAAAGTTTTGTATGTTCAATTTTTCAACTGATGACTTCTCATATCTATTGACTATTCAGATGACTCGTTGCCTCCTAGCCCATTAGTCAAAGCCCAACAACAAAATAAACAAGCTAAATTCTAAATCAGTATAGCCCAAAATCCAAGAACAATTATGAATATAAAATATGAAAATAATTGTGTGTAATACGTTGAAAACTTCAATTTTTGAGAAGTAAAAATAAGAATTTAACGAAATGAAAAGCGGAAAAAAGATTAGAATCAATTCCAGCTTCGTAAAGGAAAGAATAAAAATTACTCACACTTAAAATTTTCAACAGGAAGTCAAACTTTGACCATAGTTTACTAAAATTTAAAATTTTAGAAAAATCGTTATTTTATTAAATTTGGAAAAATAATTTACATCAAATCCCAAAAGTATATCTTAAAATTCCAAATTTAACAATTTTAAAGTAATTAAAATCAATGTTTCATGTAAAAATTCCATTTAAAATATTTACTGAATTTAGAGGTTGTTACACAACTAATATAGTAAAAGATGATAATTGTAGAATATTAATGCAATAAGATGTAAACAAATGTTAACTATGTCCATAGAGTAATGTCTGATTAAATAATAAGATTGAAATCTAATTAAATCAATTTGTTAGAATTGGAATATAATTAATTGGAATTGAATGTAATTAAATATTGTGGTTAACGTAAGAAAAGGCATCAATTGTAGAAAATTAGGATAACAAGATAGAAACCTATGTTAATAATTTCATAAGGAAGTGGTTGATTTAATAGTTGGAGTGTAAATCGAAATAAAAGAATAAAAATGAATAAGTTTAGTAAAGGAGTAAACATATGTTAATTTAACTGAAATATTTGGTAGCTGAAAGATTGGTTGTAGAGACGAGAAACTATTATTCAGTAAGAAATGTATAATTGTTGTTTGTATCCAATAGTGTATAAATATGTTTAAATTACTATTAGATAGGAAATAATTATTCTAATTCTCATTAAATTCATTTAGTCCATTTTGAAACATAATCAACTGAAATTGATGTAATTGACAATTTTCAATTAACAAGAGAGAGAATACTAAATTGTAAATTAACAGGTGTGATTAAAAGTAGCTTATGTTTGTGAAAATATAAGGAAAGTTTGTTAATGAAAAGAACATTTACATCAAATAAAATGAATGTTTCATTTGAGAATGTAGGTTTAATTTATTTAAAATAAAGAATAGAATGATTGGTTTTAAAGGAAGAAATATTTATTTGAACCGTGTTTTAGCTTATAGATTGATTACAAGAATAGGAAAATAATCTATTTCAGTAAGTTATTTATTACTCTTGTGTATAAACAACAATTTAGAAATGTGTTTAAATAAACAATTGTTCTATTTTCATCCATTTTCTTTGTCTGTTATGAAATTTAACTTTGTAAGTAATTGCGTTTAACGTAATTCAAAATTTTCAATTAAAAGGAAAGAAAACGTTGATTGCAATTAATAGATTTAATCAAAGAAACGCACGTTTTGCGTTAAATAAAAAGGGTGTTTTAATGGAAATATAAGATCATTTTAGGAAAATCAAAGTGAACGTTTTCATTTTTAAGGTAAGTATAAATTTTTTATTATGCGTAGACAAAACCTAAATGCGTACAACTTTGAATATTATTTGAGTAAATGAAGTTAATTTGACTACGTTTCAAAAAAATTGAATTTCAAAAGGTTTTGCGATGTGCATGATCCCTTCTTTTCTTTTGTTATTAATTGTTGCATGAACGTTTTAAAATAGTTACCTTATTATTAATACATGTTCCGTCCATTTCTTCTTCTATTTAATAGCTGAGCCTAAACTTTTAGGTTGTATTTAATTCTTGCCACCTCATTTTCACGTATACAAAATTTTACTTTCCTTTGTTTTGCGAACTTTCCATTCCTACATACATTTCCTTATGCATTATTAATGCCTAGAGCTTATAAAATAAAACGTGACATTTATTTTTGTCCCTTGACCCTTATTTCCTAATTATAAATACCTACTGCTTATTTCTTCATTAGCGTTTGAAGGAAAACAATGCTTTGTAATGCTTATTGTCTGGCTATGCACAAATAGCTGACGGTTCAAGATGAAATAATTCACCAAATTGCCAAGTATATCCGATAAGTTTTAACTAGGGAAAGTTCAAAGTGAAATATCTACTTATCCTCGATATAGCATTATTCCATATGAATTGTGTGATATTACACTTTGTGTGGGGGGGACATATATCGTCATTCATGTGGGGGATTGTTAGAGACTGTTATAATATGAATGAGATATTGTTCTACATTGCTAAATATAAGTTAGCATTCATGTTTATATACTATTTCCCTCAAACCCATATTGTCCCTTAGGGTTAGGTAATTTTGTGCGAGGGGGAGAACTTGTATGACTGTGAACTAACGCGCGTGCCACCATCCGCCTGTACCGAAATAGGCCAAGTGTGGGTGCGGGTCCAATAAGAGTGGACTGTGTTATAGTTTTGCTACACCGAAGCAGATAGTTTTCTACGGTTTAAATTCAAATAGAAGCGACTAGTGGATTTGAATGAAAATGCTCGTTGCGGAGTGTCTGAACGGATGCGACTGTTGCAAACCGTGACAAATTTTGGCCGTTGCAATTGAAGAGACGCGACTGTTGCAAACCGCTACAGTTTTTGGCTCGTTGCAAATGAAGAGACGCGATTGTTGTAAATCGCAACCGTTTTTGGCCTTTGCAGACGAAGAGATGTGGCCGTCCCCAATAAACATAACTGTTGGGAACTAGCCTATAAAAGGAGAAGGAAACTTGATCGGTTGTATACTCCGAATTTTCTCTTTTCCCTTCTCATTTCTGAATTTCTATAATCCTTGCGCTTCCGCATATCACACAAAATCACAATCTCAAGCAGATCATGTCCGTTGTATCTTGTGAGACTTGGAATAAAG
Source organism: Allium cepa (assembly GCA_030765085.1). Taxonomy (NCBI): domain Eukaryota; kingdom Viridiplantae; phylum Streptophyta; class Magnoliopsida; order Asparagales; family Amaryllidaceae; genus Allium; species Allium cepa. The sequence continues at coordinate 365,536,538 of CM060942.1, forward strand.
TCTTAAGGAAAGTGTTACGGCAAGCCTCGGATGAAATTTTTTTTCGTCATCCGGTTAGATTTCTGTTTACTTATATATTTATATACATCGTTCTACAATCTTTCCGTTTCAACGTTGTATTGTTTCCGCGAAGTAGTACAACGCTTGTTTATCGCAATAGTTTAACACAACAATTTGTTGTTGTTATTGCTGTAGTTTGTTGTTGTAAATTAATTACAACATAGTTATTGTTCAAAATTACTAATACAGATTTTTAAAGTAATGGAAATCTAATTTGTAAACTTGTGTGATGAGTTTATAACATATTGATCTCTGTTTTGGTATACTTGTGTAATAACAAGTGGTGGATGTGATATATTGTGAGCATTGCGATATCGTTGTTTGAATATTATATGTAAAGTGAATGCTATATTATTGTATGTAAAATATTATTGCTTGAATCGATGAATTTTATACATTTCACTTTTTGAAATTTTAATTCAATAATAGCATATAGGATAAAGAGGTAGGTTGAAACCAATTGAAATGTCTATTTAATTTACGAAAAGGTCGTATATATTTTGCTACATTTAAGAAAAGTTGTAAAACACATTCCGTACAATCTAAAAACACTTGTAGTTGTAACTGTAACAATGTTTTTTGCAACATCTATAAAATGTTGTAAAAGATGCCAACCCTAATGCAATTTGGTCTGATACTAAGTTTGCAAAAACGTTGCGAAACTCATATAGTGATGTTTATTGATAATGTAATAGTGTATATTTATTGTAGTGTATTTTGATGATTTTTTCATTCAATATTTGCAGAAATAAGAGAGCTTTTGAAATGCCCCATGTAGACATGTTAATGCTAAGCCCTCAGAGAGAGTACAAACAGCAAATAACGGTGGTGACAAGACCGAACTGAAGAAAACAATATTGATTAATACTTTTTAATGAAGAATCAAAAGGCATCCTCCTAAAGCAAGTTTTCGTACGATTTTCAATACTATAATTAACCACATTTTCTGTATTTAAAAGTAAGGATCATTTTCTATACTATGTTAATTCGTATATTATCAAAGTGTTGAAGTTAAATAAAAATATTGTAGTTATCTTTATGACTAGTCCAAAATATAAAGTGAGATTAGTCTAAGCAGATGTTAGCCAAGTGTCTTAGGTTGGTGACAAATAGTCTACATTACTTGCCAATGTTAAATGCTTATATATCTTATAGGCATGTCTATGTGATTATGTTTGGAATTTTATTTGTTTTCCTACCTAATTTGAGATGTACTAGATGGTTGGGGCTCGATTCATGCATCTACATTAAAAAATCATTACAACCACCCAGATCAACTTACAATAGTAGTTTCTGCCTTACTTTTCCTTACCATGCTCTGGACTAATCTAGCATCAGAATTAATGTTTAAAAACCATCCATTGATTATTTAAGGTGGGAAATATATTTAAAAAGAAGATATCGTTCTTCAACTTGAATTTCTAGAATGCATAAAGGTGTAAGAATTTGTCAAAGTTACAGATCACGGCCTAAATTTTTTGAAAACTTGACGGCAAAATCTTATAGCCAAAATGCTATGCAAATATTATCGTTGTGTATAAATATTTCTTGACATCACTAAAGAAGCAAGAAGGTTTCAAAACTGAATTTTGAGTCGAAATAAAAGAAAAACATATTTACTTCGAAATCTGATCAATATCTTGACATCGCTTAGTTCAACGATCCCACTCAATGGGTTTAGTATCTTATAGTAATATATTTGTAAAAACTTCGGTAGTGTTTGGTTTAAAATAAGTTTGTGTTTTGCGTTTTCAAATTTGTGTGCGTGAGGGAGTGAAGTAGTTGGAACATCCTAGTCAATTCAACAGTGGGAATAAGTGACATGAGAAAATAGATGTTGATATTTTTCGAAAGGCGAAAAATAAAAAAAATCATTTTCAATTTTATATGTTAAAACCGTTTCTCAAATAGACTGTTTTCTAACCGCTTCCTTTCTTCCATGTATTTCGAAGTACACATTGAAAATGCAAAATACAAAACTCAATGTTCAAACCAAACACTACCTTTACTTCATCTTTAGAAATACCATTTATTACTTATAGCAATGTCCAAATCTATAGAGGAATAAAACACATATTGACTTGATTTTAGAGTAGTTAGTTTGAATTCATATATATATCATTGTGGTCTATTTAAAAATTTTGTTTTTTCTATCTCTATGGATTGTAAATATTTGTTGACAATGTATAGAATAATACACATGAGTTTATTATGATTATTTTTACTTAAGCTGAACTGAATACTTGAGTTGAGCTATTTACAAATTATGACAGATTATTCCTGTATTAATTAACATTTCATAGGACAAATTTCTGTTTAGATTCTCAGATTTGTACTTGTGCATTTATAATTTGAATTAAAACTTTTCTTTCGGTTAACTTATAATTATATCTCATATTTCTAATGGTAGCGTTATTTGATTTCCAAGTTAGCTTTTGCTACCGATACATGCCATCAGTTCTACTACTTATTGTTTAGGGACCTCGGATCATAGTCGAGATATTTATAAGAAACATAATAAAGAAAATGTTATTCGTAACATCAGAAAAGCGTCACGAAATTGTTATTTAGTAACGTCACAGAAGCGTTACTAAACCATATACACAAATTGCTAATAATAACATTACAAAAACATACGAAACTGTTACAGTTATGTTGCAAATTGAAACAACAACAAACCATCACCGGTACGTCACAAACATTGCTAAAAGTAGTACTTGTGTGGTTAACAAATAAGCAATAAAAAGCATACCGATTATATTTGTCTAAGTCCAGTGCAAACTGTTTCCTTGAAACAGAATTGCTCCCTTAATGGCGATGAATGGACGACGAGTAACTGTCTTCCAAGGTGAAATGGACTGATCTATGTAATGCTACGCTGGCAGTTGTAGAGCAACGACGAACTCAAGAGATATTTTAAGAACAAAGGTTGGAGAAGAAAGGAAAAAATTCAGTGATCTGTTTCTGATTTCGTTCTATCTATATATAGGCACAGGAAGGTTCCTATTCGGTAACAAGCACCTGTTTGAATGGTTGAGACTGTTGGAATGGTTGAGACTGTTGGAAAGGTTGCGACCCTTTACCAACAACGTGACTGTTTGTATTATTACTGTTAGAAGCGAATATGAACAAAGAAAACAAAAATTGTCTATTCTGAAAACATCCAACCGCAAAGTACTAAGTGCCTCTAATATGCCTCAAACGCATATTAGCCCACACCGTGGGTACGGATGCGGGCGCAGGTTTAGGCCGGGTCGTGGGCGCATTCTCATGCGGGACGGTGTGTTGTACCATCCACTAAGATTGTGACGCCCCACCTCTATACTCACAATAACAAAGGTTATTATAAGGAATAACATCTGCTATTGCGAAGAATAAGGATTGTTAGAAGCGACCATCCGTAAATTATGCCTTAGACCAAATCTAAAAGGAAACCACGGTGGTTTAAGAAAAATTCAAAACAACTCATAATAGCAACAACACAGATAAGTATAATCACATATCATATATAGCGGAAGACAAGTCTGGATACATGCTACAACACTCGATGGTTCACATGAACCAAATGTACATATACATGCCATCAACGTACATGAGATGAGAATCAAACACCAAAAGTAACACCTCGAAGCCTAAACAAAAGATGAGGTGAAATCCCAAAAGCTGAAGCAGCAACTAAATCAGAGATAGCGATTATCCTGAAATAAATCGGTTTGACCCGAGTATTATTTAAAAGAAAATAATAAACGGATCAGTCTAATTTAAACTTAGAAATGAGTTGCAACATAAACAACACCAAAGCAAGATAATCATAACCTAGAATGAGACTATTCAGCATAAATAATCAACATTGTTTAAATGAAGAAATCTCATTAAACACCATCAAAATCAACTCTCAAATTCACAATTGAATTAAAACAGCAATACACAAAATTATAATCTCGGATGAGACTATACATAAAATTATAATCTCGAATGAGACTATACACAAAATTGTAATCTCGAATGAGACTATTCAACATAATAATCAACATAGTTTAAATGAAAAAATCTCATTAAACTCCATCAAAATCAACTTTCAAATTCATAATTGAATTCAAAACAGAATACACAAAAATGTAGAAATCAAATAAGATAACTAGAAAATCAACATAAAAGTGGATCGATCCCAGCATACGGCGAGTCTAAGCTACGCCGCACGTGCATCTCATATGGCCGAAGCCTACCAAGTACTGTCATCATAATATTTGGTGCCCAACAAATGACCCGAAGGTCCATTAAATGACCCGAAGGTCTAGTAATGGTAATTGACCCGATGGTCCAACAAATGACTCGAAGGTCCAGTAGAGTGGCTCGAAAGCCCAACAAAAACATCAAAATCTTCAAACGGCAATTCCACGGCAAATATTTCAATTAACAAGTCTGGAATTAACCGAATTAGTAAAAGCATGATTTCATACTTCGCACTTTTGCTAAATCGTCTAAATCAGTTCATCGTTTCCTTGAAAGTGTAAAATTGTGTATTTTATATAAATAAAATTTACGTTCTCAAATGGACAAGTCCAGAATTAATCGAATCGTTAAAAGTAAGGGTTCATAGTCCTTAATTTTGCTGAAGCGTTTAAATCGATTCCTCATTCATTTGAAAGCGTAAACTGTAAAATTATTGGAAATAATTTTATTTTAAAACAATTTTAAAAACACGTGATTAAAACAGCAACATCTATAGAAATTTTGACAAGGAAATTGCGCTCCACAAAACACCATAGAAACGGATATCAAATCAGCGTTGCGGGTTTTCTTGGTTGCAAGATAGCCGCTTGAAAATTCACTTTAAATTGATGGTTACTGAAGTCAAAACAACAGTAATTTTTATTCGTCAAAATCTCATCAAAACAACACGCTTCAAATGTAAACACCGGGGTAAAAATCCCATTATAAAAATAACAGTGACAAAATTCGTTTCAAAACAAAACACTGGTTCAAAATAAATTAACCAGTAGATTGCACTACTATATATTCATCAAAATATTGCACTGTCTGGCAATATATACAATATGCATGCACATAATGTAATACAATAGATAAACTGACCCGGGAAATGCTAACGTGCAAACATTTTTGCGCACACGTGCATCTAGGCAATACTGCACTATACATGCCCGCAAGTAACAACTAAGTTACTTATCAACATTGCACTACACGCTACCATGCATAATTTACACGCACCGAATGGTCTAGGCTAACAAAATTTTTATCACACACGAAATGGAAAATACGGTGCCTGGGCAATTCATTTTCAGGCACGCAACACACGAATTGAAGTAAAAATGTAAAGTACGTGCACGCATGAATATAACCAATACAAAAATATTGTGACCTGGATATAGTTTTTGGTAGCAACCTGGGCCTATTCTAGTGTTATCCAACATGCATGCAAAAGTGAAGTAGGAAAATAAAGTGATCTGGGCTTAGTTACATATAACATGCGCGTGACAGATATAGGCAAAATATAAAAATGCCTATACATCTTTCATGCATGCAGGAATTGAACTATAGATTTGGACACTATTTTTCTTTGCACGCAAAACGCATTAGAAAGAAACAGAACGACTTGGCCATAAAAATTTTACACACGCATACTACAAATGCACTCACGCAACCTACACTTACACACACACACATTACCAATGCACACATGTAAATGTGGCCTGGACATGTGTGCACAAAAATATAACCTGGAACTTCAATTTGTTGAAATGCAACTTGGCTACATACGTATAAAAATGAAAAGGACGAAGGTGGCATCTTGACTCATTTGCACGCAAGTGATAATAATGGTATGAACTTGCAAAAAAAAAATTTCACTCATACACACAAAAATGACGTCCTAGCTTTTGTGTGTTACATAATGCTCGTAAATGAATTTCAAAATATAATAAGAAGCACGCCCAGTTCAACACACCATGTAAGGACGTGATAAACAAAATAAGTCATGGGAAAAAGAAATAAGATTCATTTTCTATGCATTGAATTATTAAAGGCGTGCGTCCTTGAGCATTCAAAGAAACAAGCTAAAATAGAAAGTTGATGAAACTAATAGCTTGAACTTGCTTTCAATGCTACAACTTTGCACAAAAATAAAATAAACAAAAAGTATCTGGGCAACCTAATTTGCACGCACGGAATCATTTCTATGTAATGCAAACTTACCACTCACGCACGAAAATAAAAGTAATGAATAAATTAGAAATGTAAGTTTCGCACTCACCTTTAATTTATTTCAAATCAGTTAGCACCAAAATCCAAAAGAGAGCATGTAAAGTCCCGCCTTTTCGCATACTTTAAATCGACACACGTGCCAATTCAAACCATATGGAAGGGCGGATTGTTATGGGTTAAATAAGAAAAACAGAGAAGGAATAAAATAAAACAGAATCTCACAGCGGAAGGATAAAATATAATAATCAATATATAGTTCATAAAACTGTTTACAAAACATTATATTCTTCTTTATACAATAAATATCAGAGTTCACATACCAATAAATATCAATGCAGCGGAATTAAATGGTGCAGTGGAATAATATAGTAGATAATAGTAATACAAATCTTCGTCTTCGTCCTCCAGAGCTAAATCTTCAAATCCTGAAACGCTCGGACTGACCCGAGCGAATTGAAAAGACAAAACACTCGAGTCAGAACTAAAAGATCTTATGTAAGTTAAATCAACAGAGATAAATATGAGTGCAGTAACTTAAAAGATGCCCGGGATTCACATCTCTTAAGGATCCGTTAAACTATTACTATGTAGTATATTTCACTATTATAATAGTGTCTGATTGTAAAATAAACTTACTCTTAAATAGCGTTAAGGAGTTACCCAATCTCCCCCTTAACACAATAATATTCCCAGTAGTCCATCCAATATCATAGTCCCTTCTGATCGGGAAGCCACCAGAGGAAACCACACGGGATACGGGAGAAAACCAAATTCGTACAAGGCGCGATGGGGTAGGTGACACGGCACAACTAGGCAATGCCAGGGTAGATATACCAATTACGCTTCCGGGTCGGTAGTATCGCGTAGCGCGCAGCTACCGCCCATCTCGAACAAACTCCCCCAAATCAAAGAAATGAAAAGTGAAGGTGGCCACCGAATCAATCCAAAGTCAGAGTATAGTATCGAAGGGAAGTGTCCGATCAAAGGTGCTACCTTATTAACCCGTCGATCGCTCCTGTTTTAGCCAACTTATGCCAACTCATGGGAGTTGGGTCCACGTGTTTACCTCAGAGGAAACGTCGTCGCCATCCTACTTCATTCTGGAATCTCCACCACGTACACGGTTGCTAAAGTAGTTTTCGGAGTTGGCAGAGAGTATGACAACTTTCGATCTCGGTCTCTTTAACAACCAAACGTTATCATAACACCACGGTCTTTTCAAAATAGTTTATACTTTCAAAAACAAAATAAAATACCCATTTCAAAACTATAATTACGATATCTTTTCTTCTTTTAAAACAAAATAAATATGATATCATTTCTTCTTTTAAAACCAAATAAATATGATATCATTTCAATATATTCTTTTTTTAAGCTCATTTCAAGGTTATAATAATTTGAAACCAAATACTTGAAACATAGCCTTTCAAAACATAAAACTTTGGGTTTCATAACTTAAAACCATGACTTCCAAAACTTAAATGGTTTGGATATTCAAACGTATGTAAAATAGTTGATTTTAAATTACTTTAAAAAGTAAATAATTTCCACACCTTTACCATCTATTCACTTTAAATTAAGTCTAACCCATAAATTTAGATTCACTCTCAGTTTAAATAAAACACTTCAATTTTAATATATTTCAAACTTTGAGTATTTAAAAATTTCAAAACTCAGGTTGAAAATTTCTATTCAACAATTTATAGTCCTATTATTTAGTTTTGAAATCTTCACATAATAAATCCATAAAATAAAACTCAAATTACTAACAACTAAGAATTTCCTTTAATTTATTTATACTAGAAATATTCATTTGATTTATCTTGAATAAAAATCCATTATAAATATCATACCTTTAAATTCCAATCTTAATAAGTTTACATCAACTTATGGAGTTAAATTTTTAAATAAGCTCAATTCCAAATAAATTTCCGATTTATCTTCCAATCTTAATTGATTTGAATCATTTAAAACTCTATATATATACAATATCTTAATCCTGTACTGAATCATATAATATAAATTATCAAACTCCATTATTCAACTTATTCATTTTTATTTAACAGATTTATACATAGCTTAAATTCAACAATTTAACTATATATGTATATATAAAATAATATTTATAAAATATCAAAATTTAATATTTATTAAACCGTATCATATCCAAACTATAGAAATCATTTTCAAAATAATTATATATATTGACCGACGGTGTCTGTATAAAATTTTCTATTCTATGGTCAAGTGATACAAATATTTATCATTTCAATCCGTAATTTAAAAATAAAAATTACGGTTATATATCATTTCAAACCGCAATCCCGAATGAAATGAAATGCATAACAACTTGTAGTTAATATAAATAAACATCCATTCATCCATCAAAATCATACATCCATTTATCACAATCATCATCCGAATTCAAACAATATATCAATATATAAAAGGTGATAAATAACTGGTATCAACTATCAGTTTATATTCAAAACAAATTATAACTGTTTAACTGGCAGTTTATATGCAATAAAAATAAACATAAATTTAACATATGTAATAAAAATAAATATAAATTTAACTGGCAGTTAATATGTAATAAATAAGTAACAATTTAATTAAATAAATGCAATTAACCGAGATGATGATTTAAAATTATGTCAAACAAACATAAACAAATTTCAAATCACATCATATATTAATTTAACAAACATAATAAATTTTAGAAGTTGTGAGTGGGTTAAAACACTCACCTTTTGAATTTAAATCAAATTTAAAATCCGATTTAAACCCAAAAATTGAACAGTCTCCAAATTCATCCAAACCTGCGTCAAAGTGTCCGGAATTCCAATACGAACCTAGCAGAGAAAACCGCACGTGAATCGGATAACATATGTGGGAGTTATTCACGTTAGATCATTAGAAAACAAAATTAAATTTAAAACAAATAAAATAAAGAAAAATACCAAATCTCTCTCACACGTCATCACCCTACAGAACGTATTCTTAAGCAACCCTAGCTGAAGCAATTCGACGCTCTTCCTATCAGCCGCCTCCATACCCGATTGAATCGCCACCACCACCATACTCAATTTCAGGAAGCTCAGGGTAAGTCACCGCCACCGCCTCCCTTGGCCGACCACGTCACCTCGGTACGCACGAAAATCGAAGCACACATCAACCGGCCGCCACAAAACCCCTAAACCCTAATCAATTTTAACTCCAAATCCAACCGTCAAAATCACAAACGAACCACACCGATCGACTCCCCTCGGTGCTCTCTACGATACCCTGAAGGGATTTTCCGATCAGACTCAGTAGATTTCGGCACGATGAACGGCCGTGACTTCTTTGATTTTTACCGGGCAAACGACAAACTGAATCGAAAAATGAACACCACCAGTTAATTACTCTAGTCGAGTGCTTCAACATATATTTTTTTCAAATTTTTTCGAGGAATTTGAATTTTTTACTTTGATTTTGGATTGTAATTGGATCTAGGGTTTGCATCCATTAAAGAAGAAGAGAAGCTGATGAAATTTTACGCGCAGATAAATGATAATAGGCGGAGGCTAGGGTTTAGTAGGGTGTTTATAGATAAAGTTGAAAAATAGATGGATCGGGTTGATAGATATACGTGCTACCGCTAACGTGGCCCAAAAAGCCCGTTCTGACCACGGAACGAAATTGGGTAAACCCATATATCAAATTAGGTGTTTTAAAATATTTTAAATGTGATGGAAAAGGTTTCATTTCCAAATTCCATCGTATGAAGAAGTTATGCTAAAATCAATATTTTCAAATTGATTTCAATTGATTTCAATTAAATCGATTTCGAGGCGTTTCTCATTCGTACGATCAAACGACAAGTCCGATCGCTGCGAAACATGAAACCCTTCAATAATTTACCGATACGGATCCGATGAAACTAGCTTCGTCGAAATCCGAGTCAGTGGCCAAAATGGCTATTTTTATATTAATTAAATAAATTTAAAATAAATTAGTTAAATCAAATTTCAAAATTTAAATTCTAAAATTTGCAATCTTAATCTCTTTATAATTCTCAAACATTTAAAATGATTTAACAAATTTTTTAATGTCAATTTATTAAATATAAATCTTCAATTTCTGTAACGACCCGATATTTTCAACATTTCGCATCCATTATAAGTGTATAGGTAGACACTCATGCTGGAATTGAATTGCTCAAAATACCGCATTATAAGTAAAAATTTGGAGAATCTCAGAATGTACAGTAAATAATAATCACATATCACGGACACAGAGTATTTAATAATGCAGCAGAAGTAAAAGAGATAGTAGTTCATGAAACTACTACATAAATATATCAGAGTTAAACAAGATACAACAGAAGAAATAAAGTACAACAGAAGTTTCGATATGATAACCAAGTACAAGCTGAACAGAACAACCGAACTGAAATAGATAAGACTACATAAGCAGATGATCTTCTGCGATTCCAATCTCCAGAAAGTGGAATCCAAATATGTGAATAATCAGGCTGACCCGAGCGTAAATAATAATACAAACACTCGAGTCAGGACATACATACTTATACAACGTAAACCAACTCAAGTGAACAGTGGTAAAAGTACATATAACTTGGAAGATGCTTGGGACCTCCCATCCTCTAAGGGTCCGTTAAATTATTTACTGTGTGGTATATTGCGCTATATACAGTAGTGTCTAATCAGTAAAGTATAATCATATAAAAAATAGCGTTAAGGGGATGGTGAACCTTAACGCGGTCGGATCTTTAAACCAAAATCGTAGTGGGCTCGATATAAGGAACATATGACATGGCACGCGAGGCAATGTCAGGGCGGATACACTATTTGCACTCCTGGACCGGTGGTGACGGCAAGCCAGCAGCTTCCGCCCACCTCGAGACATACCCCGAATTAAAGTGACGCCACAATATCGAATCACAAAAGTAATAGAATGATTTCTGAAGAAGCATGCTCGATGAAAGGGTGCGACCCTTTGTGTAGCCCGGTATAGCTCTTGTTTTAGTCATAATTAGGCCATCCATCAGCGTTCTCTTACTTCATTCCAGTAGCGTTCGCCAACAAACCTACTTCGTTCAGGAATCTCCACCGCGTAGACGGTTGTCAAAGTGGTTTTCGGTATCGACGGAGAGTATGCCAGATATTCGATCCCAGTCTCTTTGCCAACCAATCATTATTATAACCCGTGGTTATAACTTTAAAACAATATTTTATACTTCAAAATAAAATATCCTTTTCAATCCAAATCTTTATCAAAATAAAGATTAAATCATTTCCAAAACCATTTCAATATATCAACATACCATATCTTTCAAATTCAAATATTTATCAAAACAAATATCAAGTCATTTCTAACCATTTCAATATATTAAATTATCATATCCTTTCAAAAACGCCTTTCAAATCCATTTAATATATTAAAATATCATATCTTTTCAAAACTTCCTTTCAAATCATTTTATTATCAAAATATCATATCTTCCTAAAGTTCATTTCAAATCATTTTTAATATCAAAAATATCATATCTTTCAAAAAATCATTTCAAATCATTTTTAATATCAAAATATCATATCTTTCATAAATTCGTTTCAAATCATTTTAATATCTCAAAATATCAAAGTATTATTCAAAACATCATTCATTTTTAATTCATTTAAATACCATTTAAAACCATTCATTTTATTTAGAAATTAATCACCATTTCAAAAGTACATTTCAAAGGAGTTTATATTTAAAGATTAAATCTTTTCGAAAAAAATAAAGTCAAATTTTAATCTTATTCCAATGATTAATCTCATTAAAATTTAATAAAATAATAAAATTCTGTTTCCGTAGCGCTTAAAAATGCTACGTAAAGTTATAGTTTAAAACGGTTCATTTAACAAAATACAACATTTAGTGATGTAATAGATTTTCTTTAAATTTCAAATAAACTTTAAGTGTTAAGTTTAACCACTATAGCACTTACAATGTGCTATAATAGGCTTTATTTCAAATTAACTTTTTAGTTCATTTAAAACAACTACAACATTTACAAAATGTTGTAATATCCTTTTCATTACACTTTAAAAATGCTGTTAAATCAAATTCAGGGCTTAAATACAAATTTCACCAACATTTAATTTTTAATTTAAATCATTTAACTTATAAGCATCATATAATTTCACATTTTAAAATCATCATTTCAATACACTTATTTTTATGATTTTTATAAAGTTAAATCTCATCCAAAAATCAAATTTTAACATAATTTCTTATTTAAATTCAAGTATTAAATTCCATTTCTTTAATTAAATTATTAACTTAACAATTAGGATTAAATTTGCAAAATATTAACTTATTTCCATAAATTTTACTTAATTAAAATTTCACTTTTTAAAACAAAATTTAAAATTTCACATTTAAGTTATATTTCAAAATTTACTTAAACATTCATTTGTTTAGCATTTTAACTTATTCAAAAATCACTATTATTTTTATAAAATCATTAAAAATACATTTTTTAAATCAAAATATTATACTTTTCTTACTTTACATAATTTCCTTTTTAAAACAAAACATAAATTCCAAAATTAACTTATAGTTCAAATTCTACTTTAGCGTTTACTTAATTCATTATTTAATTTATAGAAGATCGCTAATATTTCTACAAAATCATTTTTTAATTAAATTTAAATCAAAATATTATAAATTATAAATTTTAAAGTATTTTAAAACATTTTCAAAAATATTACATAAACCACGGGTCTGTATATAGTTTTCTAGCCTAGGTCAAGCGATACGGATATATATCATTTCAATCCGCAGTTTACAAAAAAAACCAGGATCTATCATTTCAAGCCCGCGGTCCCAAGTAAAATGAATAATTTTGGAAACCACATAGGCCTATCATTTCAGCCCATAACGTTTTTCCCATATTCTAAAGTCCGTTCGGGTATATATCATTTCAACCCATAGTGATTCTAGTCTATAGGGAACTTGCAATGGTGATAATTATATAAATGACAGAATAGCATGAAATAATAATAACATATGATATAAAAAGTGTAGTAATAGGTGTGAAGATCATATGATAATAATATAGCAGATATAGCATGATGATAAACAGTTACAGATTCAAACGGTGTCAGTTTATCAGTTATATAAGTACATATTAGTCTGGTGAGATTTACTCACCTTTTTATGCTGGAGATATCAACTCAAATGACACAACGGATTTCAGAAGGCACGATGACACAAAAATAGGCTCAAGTGGGAAGAGATCCGAGTTTAGAACTTGTGTTACAACCCAAAACAAAACCAAATAAATTAACATTTCAACACAACATTAAATTGAAACAACTTTGAAATAAAAAGAGATACGAATACACAGTCTTTTGCCTTGCTTTCTACATTTGATTGCATGGCCTAGGGGTTGTTTTGGCTCAGGTTTGGACATACTTTGGTTCAGGTTTGGGTCCTATAAGTCATGGCTACAAGGTATTGAAGTGGTGGAGGAGTTACTACGCATGAATATGAAGAGGCTTATGCAAAATAGGTGGGTTTTTTGGTCAACAAAAGGCTCGACCATGTAAGGGTTTGGCTTGACCATTCAAGTTCAGATCTGGATAGATTTTGTAGTGGTGTGTGGTGGTCTAGTCAGGGGTGGTGGTGGCGGCTAGAGGTGATGGTGGTGGTGGAAAAAGAGGTGGTGAAGCAACACGGCTCAAACTAGCATGTTTTCAAGGTATAGGTTGTATTTTTTTGGATTTTAGCATCATGGTGGGTTCGGCCATGTTTCAGATCTGAGGAGTAGGTGGTGATGATGACAGAGAAGAGGGGTAGGAGGTGGTGGCCATGGCTATGGAGTGGAGGCCGAGCAAAAGAGTGGAGAGAACAAGGCAAAATACATAAGAAAATAGGAAGAAAAGGAAGAAAATAAGAGGAAGACATTACCCAAAATGTTTGAAGCCATGAATAAAATGAAAGAATGGTTTCTTTAGTGAGAAATAGGATGAAAGTCACAGCTAGAAACTGAAAATGGGCAGCCAAAATGAATAAATGAGATGGTTATGGCATTTGAAACGTTTTTGGACAATGAAACGTCTAGAAATGAAACGCATTTCCGTTTTCTAAAGATAAAATAAAAACAAAAGTGAATCAGCAAATACTTGTAAAATCCGAAACCAAGTGAAAATATTAGAAACTAAATAATTAATTTTGAAGAAAATATAAAAAGAATGAAAGAAATTGCTTAAAAATACAAAACAGTGTCTAGAAATTACAAATAAATCACTAGTAGTCTTGGAAAAATATCCATTTCCTTTTAAAAATATTATGAAGTGAAAATTTGAAATAAAATAATTTATTTATCGTTTTAAAAATAAAATAATTAATTAAATTGGAGAAAAATAGAAAAAGAACTAAAGAAAATGTATAAAAATTGAAACAGGGCATGGAAATTACAAGAAAAATACTACTAACTCTAGAAAATTCCTACCACACTTTAAATATTAAAAGACAAAAATATACATAAAATAACATATTAATACATATTAAAATAAAATATGACAAAGAAAATATGTAAAGATCCCGGATTTATATAAGTTTAAATTGGTAATTAATTTAATTTTTGAATAAAATTTATTGATAAATTGGTGCGAGTTTCCCCGAGTTCAAATAAAAATGTGTTAATTCATTTGAATTTAAGTACCTCAATTATTTGTGAAATCATTAATTAATCTTAAAACAAATGGGTTAAGATAAAATATAAAGATAAATATTAGAATTGATGATTTATGTCAGAAATAAACATAAATATATACATACAGAGAAATATCAAACAATAAGTATTAAAGTAAAATTAATAATAAATTTTTGAGTTAGAAATAGAAATAAATATATAATAAACTATAAAATATAAAATAGACATTAGCTAAAATTTTAGCTACATATAGAATACATAAATTCAGAATTAATGGGTTAAGTTAGAAATGGAAATGGATAAAAATACAAATACAAATGTATGTAATAAAATATATAAGATAAACTATATAGACTACAAATAATAAAGTAACACTTAGATAAAATCTAAAAAAAAAACAAATTAAAATAGGAATTTGATTATAAAGTAATATTACCAAAGACAAAGCAAAAGATAATATAAGAAGAAAATACAAACCAGACAACACTTGTAAAAGAATGAAGCAAGTAAATATACACATGAATGAAGCTTTCAAAAGAAGGAACAAACTAAATATCTATGTGCAAATAAGTAGAAGTATGTAGGCTCAAACAAACAAGAAGAAAACACATATAACTATGTACAAGCAAATATAAATAATATATATGAAGCTTGCAACACAAGACAAAAGTAATCAATGTAATCACTTCAGCCACCAAAACATGAGATTTGCAGCTGCCAAAACAATTTTTAGCCAAAAATTTGAGATAAAAATCTCTAGTCAACAAAATAAACAAAACATTTCAAGTACAAATAAAAATCTCTTGCATCAATATCATATAACCCTTCACACTTCAACCTGTGCAACAATTCTTTTTATATCACCTTCATAATTCCAGTTCAATTCATTCAAGTCTGGAAAGAAAGAAAGAAAAAAAACTTAAACAAACATCAAAACGAATCAACAAAACCAGAGATCAAGGATGCTTCAGCTTGTAATTTCCCAGGCCTGTCTCAACATAAAAGCAAGCTCTATTCATTTTTTTTTCTGGAAAGCAAGTGAGTAACTTCACCTTAAAATTTAAAGTATAAATTAGTTTTTATGTTATTACTGTGATCAATATTATATCATGAAGTATGTTTGAGCATTCACATTATTGAATTTATGAAGTATGGTGCATACAGGGATCTGAACATTTGTAACTTCCCTGTTTCCAGCTTTTGTTCATGTTTGATTTAAATTCAAAAACTTTAAATTAACCTCTGTTTAGCCTTAAGATTTAAATGAAATTTGTTATTTTCATTTCAAACCTTAGTTTACGATCTTACTTAAGTCAAAATAGTATTTATATGACTTTGGAAACCAAGAAAAGCTGAGCAACACAATATAAGCAAAAATTCAAACATCATGATTTAATGTTTCAGGTTTTGGAACTGAAGTCTTACACAAAATTTTGATTTTTAAAACTAAAATCCCAATTTTTAAGTGAAGGGGTTAAGAGCAGTTCGTGGATGATCGAAATTGGTATTTTAATCAATTTCCGGCGACGTGTTGATCTAGAGGTGTCGGGGTTGTTCGAGGTGGTGGAGGAACCTACGGGGCGTCGGAGAAAAATAGCAGGGTGTCGATCAGAGGTTGGTGATGGCGATGGGAGGTCGTTGAAGTTTGAAAACCTAGTTTTGGGTTAAACTGTAAACGTGAGCACTACATCATTCCCAGGGGATCGAGTTGTACGAGCTTTGGAGGATAAGTTCATGGATAATCGTAGGTGGTCTGACCGTGATGGCGCGTCGTCTGATGGTCGGAGGAGCGAAGTTCGTGAGGTCTGGCCATGACTGTTGGTTCCATTTTTCAACTGGATAACTCGATTTGGGATCGTGGCTTGTGGTTGTGGGTCGATGATCGGGGTAGGTGGCTGGAGCAATCGTGGACATGTGGGAGGCAACGAAGTTGGTCTGAACGTTGGCGGTGACGTGCGCACGTGCACGACCTCGATATGGTGTCATGAGTTTGGAGGGGGGGTGAGTGGCTCGAGTTGATGCTCGAGAAAGTGAAGGGTGGTCTCGAGATGGAACGCGAGTTCTTCAGCCTGCAACCCTGTTTTTAAAGTTTAAAATAAAAAATAAAAAAATATATACGTAAGGAAGAAGAAGAGGGAAACTCGAGGGAATGGGGGAAATAACTCGGGTTGGACTCAAGTAAAACTGGGATTTTCTCGGGTTTCGTCTCAGGAAGGAAACGAAGTAGACTCGGGATTTTTGTTGTTAGCTATCTCTGTTATCAACTTTAAAGAAATAAGTTTTAAAATGTTAGAGTATTACTTTAGCATGTAAATTTAAAAAGATTTAAGAATTGGATTTAAACTTTATATAAGATAAATTGATTTTATTTTAAATCAACTAATAAAAATGAAATTTAAATATAAATTTGAGAATAAAAGTTTTCAACATAGTTGTGAGTGAAAAGTCGATCATTAATCAAAATGAGTTTTATCTCAAGTTAATGAAGACTTAATAATTATAATTCATTAATTATTACGTTAATTAGAATGGATAATTAATGCATTGTATCAATTTAATTAGTAGTTGTAAGTTAAATTAATTAATTAAGGTTTAATGATTAATTAAGTAAAAAAATTGTAAATTAAGGATTATTAATTAAATATTAATTAATGATTAACGTTGATAAATCAAGTGATTAAGCAAATTTTGATTTAAGAATAATGTAATAAATTAATTAAGGTAATTAATTTGAGAATAACTAATTTATCAAAGTTTAATAAATTTATGAAAGGGATTAAGAAATAATTATTAATTAAGGAGTAATTAATTAGTTATTGTAATTAATTAATAATAATTAATTAAGAATTAATTATAAATTAAGGGTTAATTAATGATTTATTAAAGAATAATTGATTAAATGATTTGTAATTAATTGATTATTAATTTACCATAATTAGAAAATTTATTCATAGCAATTAATCTGATTTAAATTAATCTGATAATAAAAATTGATCTATTTATGGATGTTTGGATTATATTGAATGGTTGAATTGTTAGATATCCCTAATATTGATGCTTTGTGATATATCCTGATTTATGTTGTGATCTGTTAGCTGGGATGAATGTAACAAATTATTTGTGATGTAATTTATTATCTAAGGATGAAGATAAGCGTTAAAGTTTATACCTCTTATAATATATATATTTTTGTATTTTAATCTGTGATGATTGAATGATGTTGCACTATTATGTGTTAAATCCGTGGACCACACTTATACACACACCAATATGGATTTCACGAGGAAATCGATTAAGTCAGAGATTTTTGAATAGTTTTAAATTTGAATTTTTAAATTCAAATGTTTTGGAAATGGATTGGATTTAAAGTGAAAAGCTTTTGAAATGGAATTTCAAAGATGAAATTTATTTTGAATAACTTAATTGAGTTTTGAAATTTAAATATTCTGATTTAAATTTGAATTCAACATTTGAAATTGAATTCTATGATCTGGAAACTAGGGACTAAAGATGTTATGCTAGTTTATATGGGTTAAACTATTTTAAAGGTATTGGTTTGGGAATTTGAATTTAAATTCAAAGGCTTTAACTCGTATAAATATAATTGGATCTTTCTGACATGGAAACTATTTGTTTTCAAATAATAAAAGCTTTCACATAAGTAATGAATCTCCAATTTGTGTTAAAAGGATTTCAAGGTTGAAATGATTTCCAAATTACGAATAAATCTTTGGAAATGTATTTTGAAGGCTATAAGCTAAATCTTTAATTTAAAGATTTAAATAAATTAATCCTATTGAAATGGAATTGTTTTGAAATCTAGGAATGGATCTTTGTGAAACTAGGTGAATTTTGTGAAATAATCTTTTGTTTAAAAGATTTGAAATGGTAATTAGTTTAAACCATTCGAAAGAAAGTTTTGAATCATTAAGTTGTGACTTAATTGAAATCCTGTATCCATATGTTTTTAAATTATTGCGCTCATTATTCGGTTTAGCCGAGAGAGGACATTGTGTCATATAACTCATTCTGAATAATGATACGTCGTATATGGATAGCATTGAAGACCGGTGGTGAAGAACGGGTATTTGTGAGAACGATAGGATAACCTATCGATTGTCTCTGCACTGAGTCGCGCCGGTATAGAGATTTCCTAAGTGATGGGAAGTTCGATCGGGATTGTGAATACCCGGATTGCAAGGGCTTCTTCGGAAGTGCCTTCGTTGCTGTTCAAACCCAGGACAGACTTGTATGGTTGTATGTCTGACACTACACTTTGAGATATAAAGCAGATTTCTTTTAAATACATATCTGTTGGTGGCGGAAAATTTATTCTCTTAGCTTAACACCCTTCTCTGAGACGTACGAGCTCAGAGGTTATGTAGTTGAAGGTTATCAACGATATACTCCCAATTTGGTAGTGTGGCATGCTGAGTGCTGCTATGTGCTGATGATCATTTGTTGATCATTTATGATCAGAGCATGGCTTTTGTATAAAGCGTAGCTTTGTGGACGAGACTGCATCAGGACATCACACCCCGGAAATGGTCGAAACAGGAAAGATGCGGCAAGGTTATGAGGGTCGCGCCCATTAGGGTGTGTCATTCCCTTCTGGTAAAGGGTGGTATTAGGTATGGAGCCCTGATATTTAACCTGTGTGGTTGCTCCAATCTCATTTACTGTGTGGTTGTTGCTTAGAGGCGCCTCGGATAAAGGTCCCAAAGGACCGGGGAGTGGCATGCTCGAGTAGTAGTTACCTAGTTACAAAGATAACCCGACCTTGTGTTGGCAGAGATCCGGTTAGGTTCTCGGGACGTCCCGCCAGAGGCTATCCCATATGGCAGTAGGAAGTTCCTTAGCCTGACCATTTGTTGGAAAATCCAAACAAAACAATACGAGCCTTGTACGGTTTTAGTTGTATAACCTGCCATGGAATGTGGCAGTAACCTGCTATTGAACATGGTAGTTATAGTAGGCATAGTTCGGAATGTCTATGCTGGCTAAGATTTATATTCTACTTTCGAAAAGCTTTTCTGCACTGTGCACTTATAATAATAATATCCAAGAAATTTTCTGCGTATTAAGCATGTTTGACTATCATAAGAAAAAATCTCCTCCAATTCTGCGTTTGCATTGTGTGTGTGGCGGGAGGTCTTATGGTAGTTTCATTTTCAAAAAGCATTGCGAATTTACTTTAAAAATTCTCTTGTTGTTTGTGTTTAAAGATAAGCTATTTTTGTTGCTCACACCAGTCCCATGACTGACCCGGAGTTTATTGTTCCTTTCCTAAACTCTGGGTGCTCACTATTTTCACACGAGCAGTCTAGAGTTGGGTTTTTCAGATAGTTAGGTTCAGTATATTGTCTGGAGCTAGTTTCAGTCTTTGGATATGGACGAGACTTGCTTGTCGTAGTGTATGGTGATGTTGGTTCGAGCTACTGCTGGAGTACTTCCTTGAAGACTATATTGGAGTTAAATGTTCCGCTGCTGGTGCTATCTATTTTTTTCACTGCTATTTTCTTGTATCTCTGATATATCGATATCTATTGTATCATCTGTTGTATCAGGATGTTGTATCAGATGTCGTATATTGATATTCATTACTTCTTCCACTGTGTTATTTACTTAATTGTGTTATAAGCTCCGGCGACTCGGATTTGAACGGTCGAATCTGCGGCATTCGAGTATGATGTAAAGTATGGATGTCGATTTTCGAACGCGAAAAATCGGGTTCGTTACATTTGGTATCAGAGCTAAGGTTGAACTTTAGCTCAGGAGTATAACACATTAAGTAGTTCATTAGAGATAGGGTGAAG
This sequence comes from Allium cepa, assembly GCA_030765085.1. Classification (NCBI taxonomy): domain Eukaryota; kingdom Viridiplantae; phylum Streptophyta; class Magnoliopsida; order Asparagales; family Amaryllidaceae; genus Allium; species Allium cepa. The sequence goes on from CM060942.1 coordinate 365,557,346, forward strand.
TATACCCTAGAATGAGTAATCCCTATGATATCCGTCTGTACGCCTCAATAAATTCTCTTACTATCCACCGATAGTGATATGAAGGCAAGAAGAGGATGAGATAGGGGACAGGGAAATATGACTATAAATGGTCAATACTTTGTAACAACCAATGGAGCAATCTTTTCTCTATCAATCTCTTTTTGTTCGTCATCTTTTCAATTCTTTGATGGTTCTTGGTAGATCCAGGAAGAAGATTTGATATATTATTATGGGACACAAACTCCAGATAGACAAAAATTGCTTGTTTGGATGTATTGGTTGTTTTATTTGCTTTGGTTGCTATGGTTGATAGGTATAAATTGGTTTTTAAACTCAACATTTTGATATTGTATCCATATATCTGTCAATATTTGGGTCCAGATATATATTACGAATGGTTAATTATCCTTTCGAACTAACCAATGCCACTGCATATTTCGTACATCTGGATGACCCGAGTATCTTGTGGAAAATTAAATAGATTCGTTCTTATATCTATTATTGATATTCTGATTTGGTAAGCCAAATGCAGAATATGTGTTCGGTTTGATTTGATGAAATGTTGTTCATCTATCTTTTTGTCTCCTTGGCAAATTTCGGGGATGAAATTTCTTAAGGGGGGAAGTCTGTAACGATCCCGGATTTATATAAGTTTAAATTGGTAATTAATTTAATTTCTGAATAAAATTTGTGAAATTTGTTAATAAATTGGTGCGAGTTTCCCCAAGTTCAAATAAAAATGTGTTAATTCATTTGAATTTAAGTACCTCAATTATTTGTGAAATCATTAATTAATCTTAAAACAAATGGGTTAAAGATAAAATATAATGATAAATATTAGAATTGATGATTTATGTCAGAAATAAACATAAATATATACATACAGAGAAATATCAAACAATAAGTATTAAAGTAAAATTAATAATAAATTTTTGAGTTAGAAATAGAAATAAATATATAATAAACTATAAAATATAAAGTAGACATTAGCTAAAAATTTAGATACATATAGAATACATAAATTCAGAATTAATGGGTTAAATTAGAAATGGAAATGGATAAAAATAAAAATACAAATGTATGTAATAAAATACATAAGATAAACTATATAGACTACAAATAATAAAGTAACACTTAGATAAAATCTAGAAAAAACAAATTAAAATAGGAATTTGATTATAAAGTAATATTACCAAAGACAAAGCAAAAGATAATATAAGAAGAAAATACAAACCAGATAACACTTGCAAAAGAATGAAGCAAGTAAATATACACATGAATGAAGCTTGCAAAAGAAGGAACAAATTAAATATCTATGTACAAATAAGTAGAAGTATGTAGGCTCAAACAAACAAGAAGAAAACACATATAACTATGTACAAGCAAATATAAATAATATATATGAAGCTTGCAACACAAGACAAAAGTAATCAATGTAATCACTTCAGCCACCAAAACATGAGATATGCAGCTGCCAAAACAATTTTTAGCCAACAATTTGAGATAAAAATCTCTGATCAACAAAATAAACAAAACATTTCAAGTACAAATAAAAATCTCTTGCATCAATATCATATAACCCTGTACACTTCAACCTGTGCAACAATTCTTTTTGTATCACCTTCATAATTTGTAAAGACCCGCAAATCCGTACTCCTTGAATAAACATTAATCTCCAGTGATTAACTTAAGATGAATGGAAAAACGAGTTCCTAGGGTTTAAGAAGAAGAAATAGAAGAAAAAGAGAGAAGAAGAACAGAAAGTAACAACACAATATCAAATCTCACAATCGCAGCGGAACAACATATAATAGATAAATGAATAATCTTTAAACAAAGAACTATATCAGTTATTACATTACATTATATCATCAGAGTTTACAACAACAAACAGCGGAAAAGAAATACTATATACACTAGATAATATGCTACGCCATCCAACTCGCCTCCAGATTTCTGTAGCAACCCTGAATCCAGAATGACCTGATAACCTAACTCTAGACTGCCCATGTGGAAATTGGTGGGACCCAGAGTTTAGGAAGGAAACAATAAACTTCAGGTCAGTCATGGGACTGGTGTTAGAACTTAAAACAATTTATCTTTTAAAATAAAGAACAGGATAATTTTGAAATAGATTCGCAATGCTTTTTGGAAAATGAGACTACCATAAGGCCTCCCGCACACACACACAATGCAAACGCAGAATCGGAGGAGATTTCTCCTCATGATAGTCAAAGATGCTTGATACGCATTTAAAAGAAGCTTTTGATATTATTACTAATGCATAGTGTAGAAAAACATTTCGAAAGTAAAGATATAAATCTTAGCCATCATAGGCATTCCGCACTTATGCCTACTACCGCTACCATCTAAACAGTGGGGTGGCACCATAAGTGAATGATAGGTTCTACAACTAAAACCGTACAAGGAACGTATTGTTTCTTTGGATTTCCAACAAATGGTCAGCCAAAGGAACTTCCCATTGCCACATAGGTACGCCTCTGGAAAGACGACCCGAGAACTAACGTTATGGTTAGAACTCTGCCAACACAAGGCCGGGTTACCCCTAACTAGGTAACTACTGACACGAATATGTCATTCCCCGATCGTAACCGATCTATCCGAGGATCCTCGATTTCACCAACAACCACAAAGTAATAAATTTGCAGCAACAACATAGGTTAAGTATCTGGGCTCCATACCATGATACCACCTCTATCCAGAAGGAATGACATACACTAAAGGGGTGCTACCCCCTAATAACCTTGCTGCATCCTTCCTGTTTTGACCATTTCCGGGGTGTGAGGCTCGACGAAGTCTCGTTCACAAAGCTACGCTTTATACAAAAGCTGTGCTTTAATTCACAAATGCTCAACAGCACTTCGTATGCCACATTACCAATTTGGGAATATATCACTAGTAACCATCAACTACATAACCTCAGAGCTCGTATGTCTCAGAGAAGGGTGTTAAGCTAAGAGAATAAATTCTCCGCCACCAACAGAAATATATTTGATAGAAACTAGCTTTACATCTCAAATTGTAACGTCAGACACACAATCCATACAAATCCGTTCCGGGATCGAACGGAACCGAAGGCACTTACAAAGAACTCCTTGCAATCCAAATATTCACCAATCACGTCCGGACTTCCCGTCGCTAAGGGTGATAAAACCTCTGTATCGGAGATCGGCCGATGCGGAGTAACTCGACGGTAATCCTTCCGTTTTCACAAATATCCGGTCTTCAACACCGGTCTTCAAATGTTATTCATTTCGAAGTTCCACTATTCGGAATGGGTTATACGACCCCAAGGTCCTTTCCCGGCTAACCCGAATAGTGAGCGCTTATTTTAAAAAATAAGCGTGGCATTCAAATTCAAGAAAATCACAACAAATACCTATTTAAAGGTAAATATTGATAGTCGGTTATTTAACTGTCAATAGAGATGCGCAACATTGTCAGATTCCAAATTATTTTCCAAATTATTTATTTTCCAAAAATATCTTTACAAGATATAAATTTCCACACTTCAAAAATAAATCAATATTTATTTTTAAACCAATTTTCCCTTTCTTTTATAAATTCCATAGTGAATTTACATTTCCAAAATATCTATGAATATACGATTTTTCAAATCGATTTCTAATATTCATTTTCAACTTGTCTTTAAAAGGATAATTCTCAAAACGTTTCATTTCATATTGGAAAAAAAATTTCCATACTTATTTAATAATAAGTATTTCGCAAAACTATATATTTTCAACATTTGAAAATATTCGATATACTTAAATCAAAAGTAAGTATATATTTCATTCTTTAAGAAATCATTCTCTTAAACACATTTGTTTTGGGTCAAAACGAATGTTATGTAAAATATTGTTACGACAACCCAAAATCACTAGTATAGGGATTCGGAATTAAGATAAATATATAAATATCAATACTATACAAAATATTTCCTTTTGGAAACCATTTACTATAACAACAGTGTTATAGTCCACCATTTCCTTATTTCTCGAAAACGTCTATTTCAACAATGAATGTTGAAATCTATGTATTCGATTTATAATACATTTTAAAACATCGTTAAAACGATGAACTTTATTTTATAATATTCATTTTTCCCAAGCATATCCATTTTATCTGATAATATATTCACTGTCCAAATCGGGAATATACTTCCTTAACCAATTTCAACTTTCAATTTATCAAATTCCACTGATTTCGAATTTATAAACAATGTCTATAAATTCCATTTCTATTTATAAGCTTCGATTTATAAATCTCCTTTAATAATCAATTCCATTTATATTTCGTTTATATGTCGAATCTAACTTATAAGTAAATTACTTATAATCCATTTATTCACAAATCCATTCTTTTATATCATCATTAATTTATAAATCTAAAATTCTTATTTACTTATAAAACTCATTTTATAATTCCAGTATTCTTAATTTACAAAATATCAATTTTATAAATCTTTTATACAAATTGTTTATAATAATTCAAAAATCCCAATTTAAATAAACCAATCCTTTTAATAATTTACAAATTGTTATTTGTAGTTTATATAACTCCAAAATCATACTTAAGTATATAACTCCAAAAATAATAACTTTTATAACAATAAAAATTATAACGTTTATTTACTTAAAATAAATCAAATTCAAAATTTTAATGAAACATATACTTTCAAAAATCACTTAAAAATCCTTTTATATTGGAAATCATTATCTTAACACTTTTAAAACTTTAAAATAGGTCCAGTGATGCAACATACCAAACAATCAATCACAACATTCAAACATCATATATCATCATATGATAAACAACAAATACCACAATATCTGTAAATAAATAAATACGGTTGAGGAATCCAGTTGGATCCCTCCAACTTGTTTCCCTGCATCCAAAGATGTTAGCACAATACCAATCCCGTTTCAAGACGGGATATCGCGGTATATGGGATTTATAAAATATATATCCGCTTAATAGGTGGCGCAATAAGGTCTCATCCGCTATACAATGCGGGAAATCAATTCCAATATATACATATGCCAATATATATATATTGCTATATATACTACTATATATATACTATCATAATCAAGAAAACAATCAATAATTGCAATTCAAACTTTAAATTTTTGAGTGAGAAGTTCTCACCTTAGCTTTTATTTGCAGTCCATTTCCATTCCAGACATGTTTTCCTCGATTTATGCCTTGTATAAAATTTATACAGTTGATAAATATTCGAAGTAAATCAAATAATCATTTTTTTCCTTTAATAATTTTATTTAACTAAAAATTAATTTAAACAATTAAATTCCCTTTTTAAATAATCTTTGGTAACCACAATAACCGATTAACTAGTTAAATAAATTATTTTATTTTTTTAGCAACCCAAAGATCAAACAAGTTAATTACAACTGCTTAATTATCAAACCCATTCCTTTATAAAAATTATTTTTAATGCCAAAAATTAAATGAACCATTTATACAAATTCCGCTAGTCGAAAAATTAATTTCCATTTCATAGTAACTATTTGATTTAGAAATAAATTCCCATTTTTGTCTATCCATATATACTTTCTTTAAACTGTATATATTTATTTACTTTAAATACTTCTGCCTAATAACAAAATTATCACAGTAACATTTTTTTTTCTCTTTATAAACTTCTGCATATATATATATTTCAAAACTTTATCTGTATATAAAATCTTCTCTTTTTCTATAAATCTGCATAACTATAAATTTTAATCAAAACAATTGTTAATAAATTTTCTTTTTCTGCTTACTGTATAAAATTTTTAACAACATAAATAAAGTAAAACTTACAGCTACTACCTCGCATACACGATACCATTCACGCGATTCGAATTGCCACTGAGACTTCCACGACATCGAAACCCTCGAGTACATCGCCGTCGCCCCATGTTCGAACCCCTAACCTTCTTCGCCAAGTTCCATCCCATCATCAGCCCACCGCCTTGCCCTCGACTTGAAGCTGCCGCCAATTATAGCCATCGCGACAAGGTCGCGAACAACGCCTCACCATCGCGGCCCCTCCTTACGCGAGCACCGGCTTCAATCCCCCAAACTCCACGCGCTCGAGAATCGACAAGCCTCCTCCGATGACGAGCTTGATTTGAACAGACTCGTTATTCGAGGTGGGGAGCGACGCCATTGTTTTTTTTATATAAACGAATGCGTTTTCGATTTTTGACTCAGAGCAGCAGCCATTTATGTTTATTTTTATTTGCCTTTTGAAAACTGAAGAGGATAGTTATTTTAAGACGTGAAGGAGGCAGGGTTTTTGCACGACCTTCTTCGTGATTCTCAGCATGATTTTAGGAGAGGCAATGTGATTTTAGGCAAAAATTTAGGAACGAAAAGTAACTCATGTGACCAAATTTAAATTTAAATTGAATTCAATTTGATTTCGACGCGTTTATACGTCGTATGCTCACATAACAACTCCAAATGCTACGAAATTTGAAATCCGGTAATAATTAAATATTACGGACCCAATGGAACTGGTTTCGTCGAATTCCGAGACTGTGCCTCGGAAGGCTATTTTTAAATTCAATTCAAACGATAAAATTCCAAAACTGAACAAATCACTTTCAAATTCAATTCCGAAGCTTCTACTACCTCCAGTATTATCAATATAAATTTTACAAGCCTTTGAAATATTTTTAATCAGCTTAAAATTGAAGGTTCAAATTTTTATTCAGCTTCAACAGATTAAATTTTATAATTCAATCGCCAAATTCATTCTGATAATTTGAAATTCAAGTCAAACCATCATTCAAATATTTAAAATTAATTAAATATTTTCAAATTAAATTGTTCAAAATTCTGGGTCGTTACATAACTCCAGTTCAATTCATTCAAGTCTGGAAAGAAAGAAAGAAAAAAAACTTAAACAAACATCAAAACGAATCAACAAAACCAGAGATCAAGGAAGCTTCAGCTTGTAATTTCTCAGGCCTGCCTCAACATAAAAGCAAACCCTGTTCATTTTTTTTGGAAAGCAAGTGAGTAACTTTAACTTACAATTTAAGGTATAAATTAGTTTTTATGTTATTACTGCGATCAATATTATATCGTGAAGTATGTTTGAGCATTCACATTATTGAATTTATGAAGTATGGTGCATACAGGGATCTGAACATTTGCAATTTGTAACAACCCTGTATTTCGTGTCGATTTATAATCGACATTAAACGATTAATATTTTCGCTTATTGCCAATTTAAGTTTAATATTTTAATTAAAATTCTTTTATAAATTATTAAAAGGAAATTTTGGGCTTTAAATTGAAATCGTGGCCCCGTGAAAATTTACAAGGCTTATACCGTTCTTTTTTTCCCCCTTTTTCATTTTTTTTTCATTCATTCTAAAAACCCATCTCTTTTATTTCCTTCGTTCGTAATGGCGGTCGTTCCTCTTGCGAAATTTAGGGCTTCGTCCTTGATCAAATTAGGGCTTTCGAAGTGCCGATAATATGTTGATTGATTCGATGATTATTCGCGTGTACCGTTGATCGATCGAAATGATTTCGTGTAGCTTCGCCGATCGTTCGTCTCATAGAGCTCCTCTCGGCTGCCTCGTGCTCGTCATAGCAAAGTGAGTAATTCTATTTACTCACTTCTAATTCATTCTTAGTATGGTGCTTCTTCAATTCTCGGCCATTTGTTTTTCGTTCGATGTTGGTAATTGATGTTGCTATGTGAACTGCTATTGTGACTTTGGTTTGTTTGTATTTTCGCTGCTGGCATGAATTTTGTTCGGCTGTTTCTCGTCTTTCTTGTTGGCTTCGGCACTGATTATTTTCCTGTTTATTTTGTCACACCCGGCTATGAATTATTTTTACTTTGTGATGAAGATTTACTCGTTCATAAATTGTGATGATTTTTGTTTCTTTGCATTTGTTTGATATTGAGCGTTGTTTCTGGCATTCAAATTTCATGTTGGCTTCAGCTCGTAATGTCGTTTACTGTTGATCTCCATTGTGCCACAAGGACTCGATTTCTGTTAACATTGGTCACTTGAGTGGATATTGGGAATTTTGGAATTAACCTGTCGAACTTGGAGTTGTTTTGGAATCTTTAGCACCTTTGTTCATCCCTGTAGCAGTTGGATGTACATGGCATTGACTTGAGATTTTACTTAACTATTCGGTGCTTCACTGTTGCACTTCTTTATGTTGTTACTAATGGTCCATATTATTTGTGAGGTTGCTGTCTTGATTCATTCCATTCCATCTATACTTTGTAGTTGATTCACTTAGTCTCCCTTTGCATTATTCACTATTGTACAGTTTGCATGTTCATGTAGCTCCACTGATCCATTTTGTTGCACATTACTCCTGTTTATTCAAGACTATATATGTGCATACATACATATGTATGTGCATATGCATATATTCTGGAATATATGCTAAGTCTCTAATGTTGATACCCTCTCTGGTTTCATTGTAGACTTTTGCTTTTTGATCATGGCAGTCTGGATCCTTTTGTTGCCTGCACTTTGTATAGTTTGCATTCATATACTTGTCTGTTTGTAACCTGGTCGCTTGGTACATTCCTGTAGCTCCATCTTGACTTGGGACTGTTGACCCATCTCTTTGCATTTTGTATATATGTTCATCTCCACTTGGAATTGCTTGCAAACTGTCTTGTAGTCCATTGTTTGATCTGTTGCATTCAATTGTTGTTTCCCAGTCTGCACTATATCTTTGAGTTGTATCTTGATTCATCTGGTTTGGGGCTGTTGCATTGTGTTGGTCTGGCCCTGTTGCTTGCTATTACTTGCTTGATGCATTTTGGTGAGTTGCTCTGGCTGGTGACTATAAGCTTCACATATGCCATTGGTCTGGATTCATGATGTATCTTTGCTTTGTTTTCAAAACTGTGTAGTTTTATTGTTGTGTCAATTGTTTTACTTGAGTCTTTTGTGCTTGTACATTGGATTTGTTTTCTAATTACACTTGAGTTGAATCCGGAATTTGGGTTTGACCTTGTGCTCGTTTGTGTACATCATCACTGTTGTGGCAAGGCAGTGCACGCAAGCGTGAACTGCAGCCACACGGTATTGAGTTTTTGGGTACGACATCACTATAGTGGCAAGGCAGTGCACGCAAGCGTGAACTGCAGCCACACGGTATGGCGTGTATGATATTCTATTTGTTTTGACTTATGGATCTTTTTTCTATTCCATATTCCGTAGTGGCGAGGCAGTGCACGCGTGCATGTACTGCAGTCCTACTTGAATTAATATTTTAATTGATATTTCAATGGTTTGAACTGTTCTATTTATTTCAATTCAATATTCTGAATTGCATTCTGATTGGGTTTAATTACTGTCGTCTATTCATTATTTGATTATTATTGCTTCTGTGCACTAATAACTGAGTTTGAATTAGACTGACCCAAGTATTATTTTCTTTTGAATCTAATACTCGGGTCAGACCTAGTATTTCAGGTTGTAGATATTCTGCTTTGGGATGCTGCTAGAGCTATGAAGTTCTTTCATATCTTTTGGAGTAGTCGTCGTCATTTGTAGTAGTCTGTATAATTGTATAGGAAGATATGTATTCATGTATATTATATACGTTAATGTACTTGTATATGTAACTTCCTGAGTCGACTGTGGTAGTTGTATCATATGTACCGTGTCAAATGTATTGTAACTGACATCAGTTGTTGTATATATGAGACTTTCTGTTTTATCTGTGTTCCGCATTTATATTATATGTGTAATATTTTATATTTACTGTTCTAAACTATTACGAACCATCGTAGTTCGTTTTATACTGGAATTGGGGTATGTCGATGGGAGGAAATAAACCAGAGATGAAAAATGAAAGAATATTTATATAAATATACCACTCCTATCAAGATAACCAATACTAGTGTAAGGCCTAACTACTGACGGCCGCTCCTCAACAGCCTTATTCTCCGCGCTAGTTGACAGCACTACACCGTAGTGTTCTTGGCTAGCATGGGTATAGAGGTGGGGCGTCACAGCTTGGTATCAAAGCCTGGGGTTTAGAACAAATATAAAACATAACTTAGATAGTACATGTGTTACAACTATTTGTCGATGTTTTATCTCTCATATTTGCATATGATTGTCTTTGATTGTTAGGTATGAATTCCTAACGCTTATTCATAAGCATTTGATTTTGATTCTTGTGTTTTCGGCTTTGATTAGATTTAGCCGATGATTGATTTTGTTCGAATCTCAATGATTCTGAACTTGATATTTTATGTTTTCCTCGGCTTGATTTCGATTCGACTTCGGTCACTTTGTTTTTGAGAAATAGCTAAATTCTTGATTTCCAAGACTCTGACTTTGTTTGCCGTTGAGTCCTTTGATTATGATGTTGAATCGTTTTGTACTCTATTATGGCCATTAATTGTTGACTTCGACATTGACTTGATTTTTATTTTTGTTGAAGTCATTTATGCATTTATGCTCGTTTTGCTTCGTTATCCCATTTGTTAATCGATTCTTCTTTTCGGATTAGTTGTTATCTCCTTTGTTGACTTTGATAACTTCTATTTTTGGAATTTTTGGATATTCCTACTTTGATGGATTTAGAATCGAATTCTTTGGATTTTATTTACGTCTTCGAATGTGAATTTTAGTGAACTGATTTGGTTTCCAAATTTAATCGATTCTTGTTAATTCCCCGATTTGTTGCTATCATTTATTAGCAACTTTGATAACATTTTCTTCGGGATTTTCGTGAACATACTTTTGGATGGATACAGTATCGATTTCTTTGGATTCTATTCACGTCTTTGTATGTGGATTCTTGTGATTGATTGTTCCTACAATCATTTTTGTGATTTGTCACTTTAAAAATATAAAGGTTTTCTATACTAGTAGTAAATATCAAAACCCTTTTCTCCAAACGATTTCAAAACTATTTTACTACAAAACTCTTTTTCTAAACCGTTTTCCAATCTACTAGTATATACAAACCTTTACCTCACTCGTATGAGAAATCTAATTAAACGACTTAGTAAAACGAGTGGTATATAACGCTTGCGTTTACTTCGCCGGTTAATTCTTGGACTTATTCGATTGAATCTCTTGTGACAATTTTCTAGTGAAGATTTACAGTTTGTTCGTAAATATTTAAGTTAAGAAAATGGTTATGGGACATGAAGTAAACTTTTATATTTACTAGCTTAGTGTAATTGACACTTCTTGTTGATCTTGACGATCATTTTATGAATTAGACTAGCAATTGCGCGATGTCTCTTTCATTGCAAGGTTAGGCTAGACACCACTTGTGTGATTCCATTCACACATACCTTTTTGCTTTTTGGTTAGCCTAGACACCATTTGTGTGATTCCATCACACATATCTTTTTGTTTGCGAGGTTAGGCTAGACACCACTTGTGTGATTCCATTCACACAAACCTTTATGCTTTTTGGTTAGCCTTGACCTCATCTGGGTGATTCAGATTCACTCATGCGGGGTAGCTCCCCATGGTCTTCGGACCGTCATGTGATAGGCCTCTTTCCCTTTTTCTGTGATATTGATTGATCTCTGGATGATTATGACGATCATCTTTGTGATTTAGACTAGCAATTGTGTGATGTCTCTTTCTTTGCTTTCTGGTTAGGCTAGACACCAATTGTGTGATTCCATTCACACATACCTTTATGCTTTTTGGTTAGCCTAGACTCCATTTGTGTGATTCCGTTCACACATATCTTTTTTCTTTTTGGATAGGCTAGACACCACTTGTGTGATTCCATTCACACATACCTTTTTGCTTTTTGGTTAGCCACCGGGAGATATCGTCTCGATTTGCGTTGCACGTGTTGGTGATTTTTCATTGTAACGATCTCGAATTTCAATTTATTTTAAATTGGTAATTAAATTAATTCTTGATTTAAAATTGTGAAATTAGTTGGTGATAAGTTTAAAAAAAACATAAGTAATATATTTATTCACAACATATATAAGCTAGAAGCAGCATAACCAAATAACAAAGCAACAAAACAAATAAACTAGATGTGTACAAAATGTATATACGAGGTCAAGACAAACACAAACAAATAAATAATATACAAGTTGTAAACTAACACACATTGGCAAGCAACTTAGTATTCAAGTTCGAATAGCATGGCTAACAAAACCAAAGTGTGCAGGCTGAAAGTTTTAAAGGGGAATTAAAATATACTAATAGTGTACAAACAATAGTTGATAAATATGAATGTGTAAATCTAGGCAAACATTTAATGCTAGCCACTTTTGTCTCTTATTTCAGCCTCCAAAATCAAAAAAAAAAAACAAACAAATCTGCCTCTTTGTAAATAAACAATGGGAAGAAAGTACATATAAGAAAAGAAAGGCTGTAAAAAAAAAGTGTACATGAGCAACATATCATCTCTCAGCCGAAGTTAACAAAGTTAAAGACGAAAATATATACATTCAAGTACAAACAAGATATCTTTAAGTATGGTATAGGTATAGATTTGTACAAAGGCATTAAATACTAGCACAATATATTTTCTGTCAGCCGAACCAAGAAGTAAAATAAATAAAGAAAGAAAGAAAACATCTTCAGCCTACAAACCTATTTTAATACCCTATACAAACATGATGATATGGGCCTGCAAACTTCACATATACACCAACCTCCTTCATCAGATTGTTCACTAACAAAAAAAAAAAAAGAGTAAAACTGAAATAAGCAACAACTTGAACAAAACCAAAGCAAATCTGGAATGATAACATCTCAAACTAAAGCAAACTTCAGTTTACAAATATCAAAACAAATCAATACAAACTCAACATCAAGTAGAAGGCTTTCATCAGCAAAATTCAAAGCCTCTGTTAACACAAAGAAGGCTCTGTTCTTCCTTTCTCTGGAAAAACAGGTTAGTAACTTCACTTTGAAATGAATTTTAAGAGCAGTTTAAAATCTTGGTTTCATCTTGTTCTTGTGAATATATCTGGGTGTTATCTAAATGCTTGAATTAAAATTTGGATGTATGTCTGGAATTGGGTATATTTAAATACTGGGTAGTTTAAAATTTAAACTCTGTGTGTTTATTACAGAGTGTATATCTGTTCAGAACCCCACATGATTTTCATTTGATCATCTCTAAGTTTAAGTTTTCAACTAAACCAAATTATTAAACTTATATCAAGATTTTAAAAGCTAATTTAAACCATGATGTGTAAAATATACACTGAAACTTTGGTTTACAAGCAAGGAGGTAGAAAAGTGATAAAATCAATTGTCATAAATTATAAATTCAAGATTATATATTGAATTCCTACAACAAGTCAGGATTTTTAAGACTAAAATCACATTTTTTAGTTAAGCATTGAATGAGCGAATTTAGGTTTTGAACGAAATATGAAATTGGGTTTCCCTGATGATCGTGGCAACTGGAGGGGCCGAGCTTTCTTCTGGTGATGGAGGTGCCATCGGAGGGTCGGGGAAAAATGGGGTCAGGTGGTCCGGTTGGTCGTGGTGGCGGCGGCGTGGGGTTTTATTTTTTTAACCTAGTTTTAGCCATGCGAGAGATTTGCGCACCGCCGTCTCGTGAAAGCACCGAGCTGCACGCGGTTTGGAGGGATGGTGGATGGGTCGTAGGTGAAGCCGCGGCTGGAGTTTGGTGGCAAACGGTGGTCGGAGCATTGAGCGCGACGTGTTGACAGGTTTGAAGTTGTGGTGGCTCTCGCGTTTACATGTTTCGATTTCGTATTCATTTTTCAAATTCGAACGGATGGCGACCTTCAGATGGTTGGGGGATGGTGTGTGGGTGATCGGCGACTTGCTCGACCTAGTGGCGATGGCCGGAGGGAGGCGGTGGAGCGGTGCACGTGCACGTGCACTTGTGAGAGATCTGGGAATTTTGATGGTGAGTGGTTTCAGGACATTCTCGAGTTTGACTCGAGTAAACGCGCGGGTTTGCTCGAAGCACGTTCGAGTTTGACTCGAAGCAGATGAGAATTGCTTTGTGTCAATGTTTGTTTCAGGTTCTTGTTTAAAACCTGGCAGGTTTCTGTAAAAAAAATTTGGATTTTAAATTTGTTTTAAACATGAATGTGTTTTAAACAAGTTTAAATTAAAATAGCTTTTTAAAAAGGTAAATTTGTTTCCAAACAAATATTTAAACTTGATTTTTGATAAAGTTATTTTATAAAAGAATTTCTAATGGAAGGTTAAATGTTTGGTTTTAAACTTGAAATTGCAAGTTAAAATGTAATGTGATTTAAAAGCTTAAAATTTAAGTAAATTAATTCAAAGGCTTTTCTTATATAGGTTTCCTATGTAAATAATAAATATTCTTTACATTTATTTTAAGGTTTATATATCAATATTTATATTGGTTAATGTTTAAATATATGTTCATTTTGAATCTTAAATTCAAAATGGAATTTAAATTTAAATTTAAAAGTGTAATGTTTAAATTACACTTAAATGATTAATGAAATCATTAATAAAGAAATTTGTTATCTTCGAGATAATTAAGGTAATAAAATGACTAAATTAATATGGTAATTAAAGAATGATTTATTTAATTTATAAATAAATAATTTAAATTAATTTATAACTAGAAATGATTAATAATGAATTAATCTAAGAAAATTTCTTAAGAAAGTGATTAAGAAATATTATTAGTTAATAAGGATAATTAACCAAGGATTATTAAGTAACTGATTTAAAGTGATTAATGTTAATGATTTATTGGATTAAATAAATTAGATAATCAATTATAAATGATTTAAATGTAATTATTTAATGAAAATAATTTAATCAGAATTGGATAATAAATTCATAAGTAATTAATTTAATTGGAGATAAATTGAATTACATAGGATTAAACGATAAATAAATCATGTTTATAAATGATTAGTGTATGCTTGAATTACTTATGAACGATCGTATTATATGTGATGCCTTGAATTGATTATCCTATCTGATTTGTGATATTTTGTTCTGTAGATTGAACTTTGTGTATTTATTTGCATCTGTATATTATCTGTGAATCTGTGAATGGGCGATGAGCGTTATAATTTATATCGCTTATCAATTACATTTCTGTGTTTTGATCTATGATGATTGAATGATGTTGCACTATTGTGTTAAACCCCTGGACCACACTATACACACACAAATATGGATTTCACGAGGAAATCGATTAAGTCACAGATTTTTGAAAATAGTTTTAAATTTGAATTTTTTAAATTCAAATGGTTTGAAAATAAGATTGGGTCTAAAGGGAAAAGCTTTTTAAATGGAATTTCAAAGATGAAATTATTTTGAATAACTTGATTAGGTTTGAAGTTTAAATAAAATCTATTTAAACTTAAGTACAAGATTTGAAATTAAATTCTATGATTTGAAACTAGGGACTAAAGATGTTATACTAGTTATATATGGGTTAAACCATTTTAAAATGTAGTAATTTGGAAATATGAACATAAATTGAGAACTTTAACTCGTGTAAATTAATTGGATTTTTCTGAAACGAAAACTGTTTGTTTTCACATAATAAAAGCTTTCACATAAGAAATGAACGTCCAATTTGTGTTAAAAAGAATTTCAAGTTTGAAAATGAAAATGATTTCCAAGTTATAGAAATGATTTGAAAGCTATAAGTTAAATCTTTGATTTAAAGATTTAATGAGTTAATACAATAGAAATGAAATTGTTTTGGAAATTTATGAATTGATCTTTGTGAAATAAATCTTTTTGTCTAAAGATTTGAAAGGGTAAATTGTTTAACCATTTGAAAGGAAGTTTTGAATTATTAAGTTGTGACTTAAATTGAAATCCCAATATCCATATGTTTTTGAAATATTGCGCTCACTATTCGGTTTAGCCGGGAGAGGACCATTGTGTCATATATCCCATTCCGAATTTGTGATACATCGTTATGGATAGCGATTGAAGACCGGTGATGAAGACCGGATATTTTCGAAAACGAAAGGGTTTCTTCTGGATTGTCTCTGCACTGGCTGATCCCCGTTATAGAGATCTCCATATGTGATGGGAAATCCGGACGTGATTAGGGATTATTCGAAATTGCAAGGGCTTTTTTGGAAGTGCCTTCGGTTCTGTTCGAACCCAGAACAGACTTGTATGGATTGTGTGTCTGACATTACAAATTGAGAGATAAAGCAGATTTCTTTCAAATACATTTCTGTTGGTGGCGAAGAATTTATTCTTTTAGCTTAACACCCTTCTCTGAGACATACGAGCTCAGAGGTTATGTAGTTGAAGGTTATCAGCAATATATTCCCAATTTGGTAATGTGACATGCTAAGTGTTGCTGTGAAATGATCATTGTTTGATCATTTGTGATATGATCATTTGTTTGATCATTTATCTTTGTGATCATTACTTTGATCGTTTGTTGACCCAAAGCATGGCTTTGTACCAAAGCGTGGCTTTGTGGACGTGACTTCGTTGAACCTCACACCCCGGAATGGTCAAAACAGGAAAGATGCGGCAAGGTTATTAGGGGGTAGCGCCCCTTTAGGGTATGTTCATTTTCTTCTGGAAAAGGGTGGTATCATGGTATGGAGCCCAGGTACTTACTCATGTGGAAAACACTCTATTTACTATAGTGTGATGTTGGTTATCGAGCGCTCGGATAAAGGTCCTAAAGGACCGGGGGATGGCATACTCGTGTCAGTTGTTACCCAGTTAGGGGTAACCCGGCCTTGTGTTGGCAGAGATCCGGTTAGGTTCTCGGGGACGTCCTTCCAGAGGCGTTCTCATGTGGCAATGGGAAGTTCCTTGGCCTGACCATTTGTTGGAAATCCAAAAAAAACAATACGAACCTTGTACGGTTTTAGTTGTATTACCTGCTATGGAATGTGGCGGTAACCTGCTATTGAACATAGTAGCTATAGTAGGCATACGATAATGGTCGTATGCTGGCTAAAATTAATCTTCTACTTTCGAAATGCTTTTCTGCACCGTGCACTTATAATAATAATATCAAAGAAATTTTCTACGTATTAAGCATGTTTGACTATCATAAGAAGAAATCTCCTCCAAGTCTGCGTTTGCATTGTGTGTGTGGTGGGAGGTCTTATGGTAGTTTCATTTTCAAAAAGCATTGCGAATTTACTTTAAAATCTTTTGTTGATTGAATTAAAAGATAAACTGTTTTTGTTGCTCACACCAGTCCCATGACTGATCCGGAGTTTATTGTTCCTTTCCTAAACTCGGGTTGCTCATTATTTTCTACACGAGCAGTCTAGAGTTTGGTTTTTCAGATAGTTAGGTCCAGTGGATTATCTGGAGTTAGTTCAGTCTTTGGTTCGCACCAGTCTTGCTTAGCTTGGTGCATTGTTATGGGAAGTTCGAGCTATTGCTGGATTGGTTCTTGGAGATGGAGTTTCAGATTTGGAGTTCTTCGTTGAAGACTATTTTTTGGTTATCTGTTCCGCTGCTATTTTGTTGTATCATATCTCTGATAATATTGACATTCATTGTATCATCTGTTGTATCAGATATTGTATGAAAACTGTATATCAATGTATTATTCTTGTTTTCCGCTGTGTTGTTTACTCAATGTTGTTATAAGCTCCGGCGAATCGGATTTGAACGGTCGAATCTACGGCATTCGAGTACGAATGAAGTATGGATGTCGATTTTCGAGCGGGCAAAACTCGTTTCGTTACATTTGGTATCAGAGCTAAGGTTGAACTTTAGCTCAGGAGTATAACACATTAAGTAGCTCATTAGAGATAGGGTGAAGTAAACCCTAGAATGAGTAATCCTTAAGATATCCGTTTGAGTGCCTCAGTAAATTCTCTTGCTATCCACTGATAGTAAGTATGAGTGTGAGAAGAGGACGCGATAGGGGACAGGGAAGTATCACTATAAATGGTCAATTTCCTACAACAGTGGAAACAATCTTTTCTCTATCAATCTCTTTTGTTCAGCGTCTCTTTCCAATTCTTTGATAGTTCCTGGTAGATCCAGGAAGGAAATTCGATATATTAATATGGGACATAAACTCCAATTTGGCCAAAATTGTTTGTTTGGATGAATTGGTTGCTTTGGTTGATATGGTTGATAGATATACTTTAGTTTTAAACTGAAAAAAATATTGAAATTGTTTCTCTATTTTTCATCTATCTTCGTTATCTCTCTCTGGCGAATTTCGAGGACGAAATTCTTTTTAAGGGGGGGAAGTCTGTAACGATCTCGAATTTCAATTTATTTTAAATTGCTAATTAAATTAATTCTTGAATTAAAATTGTGAAATTAGTTGGTGATAAGTTTAAAAAAAACATAAGTAATATATTTATTCACAACATTTATAAGCTAGAAGCAGCATAACCAAATAACAAAGCAACAAAACAAATAAACTAGATGTGTACAAAATGTATATACGAGGTCAAGACAAACACAAACAAATAAATAATATACAAGTTGTAAACTAACACACATAGGCAAGCAACTTAGTATTCAAGTTCGAATAGCATGGCTAACAAAACCAAAGTGTGCAGGCTGAAAGTTTTAAAGGGGAATTAAAATATACTAATAGTGTACAAACAATATTTGATAAATATGAATGTGTAAATCTAGGCAAACATTTAATGCTAGCCACTTTTGTCTCTTATTTCAGCCTCCAAAATCAAAAAAAAAAAAAAACAAATCTGCCTCTTTGTAAATAAACAATGGGAAGAAAGTACATATAAGAAAAGAAAGGTTGTAAAAAAAAAGTGTGCATGAGCAACATATCGTCTCTCAGCCGAAGTTAACAAAGTAAAAGAAGAAAATATATACATTCAAGTACAAACAAGATATCTTTAAGTATGGTATAGGTATAGATTTGTACAAAGGCATTAAATACTAGCACAATATATTTTCTGTCAGCCGAACCAAGAAGTAAAATAAATAAATAAAGAAAGAAAACATCTTCAGCCCACAAACCTATTTTAATACCCTGTACAAACATGATGATATGGCCCTGCAAACTTCACATATACACCAACCTCCTTCATCAGATTGTTCACTTACAAAAAAAAAAGAGTAAAACTGAAATGAGCAACAACTTGAACAAAACCAAAGCAAATCTGGAATGATAACATCTCAAACTAAAGCAAACTTCACTTTACAAATATCAAAACAAATCAATACAAACTCAACATCAAGTAGAAGGCTTTCATCAGCGAAATTCAAAGCCTCTGTTAACACAAAGAAGGCTCTGTTCTTCCTTTCTCTGGAAAAACAGGTGAGTAACTTCACATTGAAATGAATTTTAAGAGCAATTTAAAATCTTGGTTTCATCTTGTTCTTGTGAATATATCTGGGTGTTATCTGAATGCTTGAATTAAAATTTGGATGTATGTTTGGAATTGGGTATATTTAAATACTGGGTAGTTTAAAATATAAACTCTGTGTGTTTATTACAGAGTGTATATCTGTTCACAACCCCATATGATTTTCATTTGATCATCTCTAAGTTTAAGTTTTCAACTAAACCAAATTATTAAACTTATATCAAGATTTTAAAAGCTAATTTAAACCATGATGTGTAAAATATACACTGAAACTATGGTTTACAGGCAAGGAGGTAGAAAAGTGATAAAATCAATTGTCATAAATTATAAATTCAAGATTATATATTGAATTCCTACAACAAGTCAGGATTTTTAAGACTAAAATCACATTTTTTAGTTAAGCATTGAATGAGCGAATTTTGGTTTTGAACGAAATATGAAATTGGGTTTCCCTGATGATCGTGGCAACTGGAGGGGCCGAGCTTTCTTCTGGTGATGGAGGTGCGATCGGAGGGTCGGGGAAAAATGGGGTCAGGTGGTCCGGTTGGTCGTGGTGGCGGCGGCGTGGGGTTTTATTTTTTTTAACCTAGTTTTAGCCACGCGAGAGATTTGCGCACCGCTGTCTCGTGAAAGCACCAAGCTGCACGCGGTTTGGAGGGATGGGGGATGGGTCGTAGGTGAAGCCGCGGCTGGAGTTTGGTGGCGAACGGTGGTCGGAGCATTGAGCGCGACGTGTTGACAGGTTTGAAGTTGTGGTGGCTCTCGCGTTTACAGGTTTCGATTTCGTATTCATTTTTCAAATTCGAACAGATGGCGACCTTCAGATGGTTGGGGGATGGTGTGTGGGTGATCGGCGACTTGCTCGACCTAGTGGCGATGGCCTGAGGGAGGCGGTGGAGCGGTGCACGTGCACGTGCACTTGTGAGAGATCTGGGAATTTTGATGGTGAGTGGTTTCAGGACGTTCTCGAGTTTGACTCGAGTAAACGCGCGGGTTTGCTCGAAGCACGTTCGAGTTTGACTCGAAGCAGATGAGAATTGCTTTGGGTCAATGTTTGTTTCAGGTTCTTGTTTAAAACCTGGCAGTTTTCTGTAAAAAAAAAAATGGATTTTAAATTTGTTTTAAACATAAATGTGTTTTAAACAAGTTTAAATTAAAATAGCTTTTTAAAAAAGTAAATTTGTTTCCAAACAAATATTTAAACTTGATTTTTTGATAAAGTTATTTTATAAAAGAATTTCTAATGGAAGGTTAAATGTTTGGTTTTAAACTTGAAATTGCAAGTTAAAATGTAATGTGATTTAAAAGCTTAAAATTTAAGTAAATTAATTCAAAGGCTTTTCTTATATAGGTTTCCTATGTAAATAATAAATATTCTTTACATTTATTTTAAGGTTTATAAATCAATATTTATATTGGTTAACGTTTAAATATATGTTCATTTTGAATCTTAAATTCAAAATGGAATTTAAATTTAAATTTAAAAGTGTAATGTTTAAATTACACTTAAATGATTAATGAAATCATTAATAAAGAAATTTGTTATCTTAGAGATAATTAAGGTAATAAAATGACTAAATTAATTTGGTAATTAAAGAATGATTTATTTAATTTATAAATAAATAATTTAAATTAATTTATAACTAGAAATGATTAATAATGAAATAATCTAAGAAAATTTCTTAAGAAAGTGATTAAGAAATATTATTAGTTAATAAGGATAATTAACCAAGGATTATTAAGTAACTGATTTAAAGTGATTAATGTTAATGATTTATTGGATTAAATAAATTAGATAATCAATTATAAATGATTTAAATGTAATTATTTAATGAAAATAATTTAATCAGAATTGGATAATAAATTCATAAGTAATAATTTAATTGGAGATAAATTGAATTACATAGGATAAAACGATAAATAAATCCTGTTTATAAATGATTATTGTATGCTTGAATTACTTATGAATGATCGTATTATATGTGATGCCTTGAATTGATTATCCTATCTGATTTGTGATATTTTGTTCTGTAGATTGAACTGTGTGTATTTATTTGCATCTGTATATTATCTGTGAATCTGTGAATGGGCGATGAGCATTATAATTTATATCGCTTATCAATTACATTTCTGTGTTTTGATCTATGATGATTGAATGATGTTGCACTATTGTGTTAAACCCCTGGACCACACTATACACACACTAATATGGATTTCACGAGGAAATCGATTAAGTCACATATTTTTGAAAATAGTTTTAAATTTGAATTTTTTAAATTCAAATGGTTTGAAAATAAGATTGGGTCTAAAGGGAAAAGCTTTTTAAATGGAATTTCAAAGATGAAATTATTTTGAATAACTTGATTAGGTTTGAAGTTTAAATAAAATTGATTTAAACTTAAGTACAAGATTTGAAATTAAATTCTACAATTTGAAACTGGGGACTAAAGATGTTATACTAGTTATATATGGGTTAAACCATTTTAAAATGTACTAATTTGGAAATATGAACATAAATTGAGAACTTTAACTCGTGTAAATTAATTGGATTTTTCTGAAACGAAAACTGTTTGTTTCCACATAATAAAAGCTTTCACATAAGAAATGAACGTCCAATTTGTGTTAAAAAGAATTTCAAGTTTGAAAATGAAAATGATTTCCAAGTTATAGAAACGGTTTGAAAGCTATAAGTTAAATCTTTGATTTAAAGATTTAACGAGTTAATACAATAGAAATGAAATTGTTTTGGAAATCTATGAATTGATCTTTGTGAAATAAATCTTTTTGTCTAAAGATTTGAAAGGGTAAATTGTTTAACCATTTGAAAGGAAGTTTTGAATTATTAAGTTGTGACTTAAATTGAAATCCCAATATTCATATGTTTTTGAAATATTGCGCTCACTATTCGGTTTAGCCGGGAGAGGACCTTTGTGTCATATATCCCATTCCGAATATGTGATACGTCGTTATGGATAGCAATTGAAGACCGGTGATGAAGACCGAATATTTTCGAAAACGAAAGGGTTTCTTGTTGATTGTCTCTGCACTGGCTGATCCCCGGTATAGAGATCTCCATATGTGATGGGAAATCCGGACGTGATTAGGGATTATCCGGAATTGCAAGGGCTTCTTTGGAAGTGCCTTCGGTTCTGTTCGAACCCGGAACAGACTTGTATGGATTGTGTGTCTGACATTACAACTTGAGAGATAAAGCAGATTTCTTTCAAATACATTTCTGTTGGTGGCGAAGAATTTATTCTTTTAGCTTAACACCCTTCTCTGAGACATACGAGCTCAGAGGTTATATAGTTGAAGGTTATCAGCAATATATTCCCAATTTGGTAATGTGACATGCTAAGTGTTGCTGTGAAATGATGATTGTTTGATCATTTATGATATGATCATTTGTTTGATCATTTATCTTTGTGATCATTACTTTGATCATTAGTTGACCCAAAGCATGGCTTTTTACCAAAGCGTGGCTTTGTGGACGTGACTTCGTCGAACCTCACACCCCGGAATGGTCAAAACAGGAAAGATGCGGCAAGGTTATTAGGGGGTAGCGCCCCTTTAGGGTTTGTTCATTTCCTTCTGGAAAAGGGTGGTATCATGGTATGGAGCCCAGATACTTACTCATGTGGAAAACACTCTATTTACTATAGTGTGATGTTGGTTATCAAGCGCTCGGATAAAAGTCCTAAAGGACCGGGGGATGGCATACTCGTGTCAGTTGTTACCCAGTTAGGGGTAACCCGGCCTTGTGTTGGCAGAGATCCAGTTAGGTTCTCGGGGACGTCCTTCCAGAGGCGTTCTCATGTGGCAATGGGAAGTTCCTTGGCCTGACCATTTGTTGGAAATCCAAAAAAACAATACGAACCTTGTACGGTTTTAGTTGTATTACCTGCTATGGAATGTGGCGGTAACCTGCTATTGAACATAGTAGCTATAGTAGGCATACGATAATGGTCGTATGCTAGCTAAGATTAATCTTCTACTTTCGAAATGCTTTTCTGCACCGTGCACTTATAATAATAATATCAAAGAAATTTTCTGTGTATTAAGCATGTTTGACTATCATAAGAAGAAATCTCCTCCAAGTCTGCGTTTGCATTGTGTGTGTGGTGGGAGGTCTTATGGTAGTTTCATTTTCAAAAAGCATTGCGAATTTACTTTAAAATCTTTTGTTGATTGAATTAAAAATAAACTGTTTTTGTTGCTCACACCAGTCCCATGACTGATCCGGAGTTTATTGTTCCTTTCCTAAACTCTGGGTGCTCATTATTTTCTACACGAGTAGTCTAGAGTTTGGTTTTTCAGATAGTTAGGTCCAGTGGATTATCTGGAGTTAGTTCAGTCTTTGGTTCGTACCAGTCTTGCTTAGCTTGGTGCATTGTTATGGGAAGTTCGAGTTATTGCTGGATTGGTTCTTGGAGATGGAGTTTCAGATTTGGAGTTCTTCGTTGAAGACTATTTTTGGGTTATCTGTTCCGCTGCTATTTTGTTGTATCATATCTCTGATAATATTGACATTCATTGTATCATCTGTTGTATCAGATATTGTATCAAAGCTGTATATCAATGTATTATTCTTGTTTTCCGCTGTGTTGTTTACTTAATGTTGTTATAAGCTCCGGCGAATCGGATTTGAACGGTCGAATCTATGGCATTCGAGTACGAATGAAGTATGGATGTCGATTTTCGAGCGGGCAAAACTCATTTCGTTACATTCATGCTCACGTGTAGGTGAGTTTCCATGCTCCCGTTCTCGCTTTGTGTTGCACGTGTTGGTGATTTTTCATGCTCACGTGTAGGTGAGTTTCCATGCTCCCGTTCTCGCTTTGCGTTGCACGTGTTGGTGATTTTTCATGCTCACGTGTAGGTGAGTTTCCATGCTCCCTTTCTCGCTTTGTGTTGCACATATTGGTGATCTTTCATGCTCACGTATAGGTGAGTTTTCATACTCCCGTTTGAGTTTCCACACTCCCATTCGAGTTTTCATACTCTTATTCGAGTTTTCATACTCCCATTCGAATTTCCGTACTCCCATTTGAGTTTTCATACTCTCATTTTGTGTTTTCTGGATTTCTTGTGATGATTTCTAGAATTTGTGCTTCACCAATTTTCGTGATTTCTATTGATAAGTTTTATCAATTTTTGTGCATTGGTGAATTCGTGTGTTATTGACTTGTTATGAATACAAGTTTAGGGTATGATACCCTTTCCTATCTTTGAGAAGATTCTTGTGACATTTTTGATGAATGAAAATTCATTGTTATTATATTTTGATGCCAATTATTTCGATGAAATTTTGACGTATGTCGAAATTGCTACTGACGTTGCTATTTTATATCACGTGTTTTAAAAATTTGTTATTCTTCAAAATTGTTTCAAAATAAAAATAAAAATTGATTTCAAAATTTTTACAGTTTACGCTTTCAAAAGAATGAGGAAGCGATTTAAACGTTTCAGAAAAATCGAGGACTATGACCCCTTTCTTTTACTGATTCGCTTAATTCCGGACTTGTCCGTTTGAGAATGTGAAATGTTATTTTTAAAATACACCATTATGCACTTTCAAGAAAACGATGAAGTGAATTAAACGATTTAGTTAAACTCGTGGTTATGGGTCATGTGCGTTTGCTATTTCGGTTAATTCCGGACTCGTTAATTGAATAATTTGTGATTTCTGACTATCGTTTTGATAATCAGATATTTATTGTTTCTGATTATCGCTTGTGATAATTAGATATTTGAGATTTAATTATCGTTTGTGATAATTAAATATTTGTGATTTAAGATTTGATTATCGTTTTGATAATTGAATATTTGCTGATTTGAAATTTGATTACCGTTGTGGTAATTCCTGATTATCGTTTTTGATAGTTAGATATTTGTGTTTTCTAATTATCTTTGTTGATAATTAGATTTGCTGATTTTGCTGTTTTCTAATTATCGAATCGGTGATTAGATATTGCTGTTTTGTGATTTCTGTATTCTGATTATCTATTTGATAATTAAATTTTGTTGAGAATTTGGGAATTTCTTTTATGGAATTAAAAGATTTCTTTGGTGTTTATATAGTACTACGTCGGTGTACCGGCTCAATTTTTTTCTATTCATGACGTTTCCTACGTCTTCCAATTACGGAAATGCCTTAGGGATTTCCGATCCTTATTCTTGAGCAACCTTCTATTCACATCATTGCTTCGGAGGTTCAACACCCTCGAAATAAAGATGTTTTTCTCGTGAAAACTCAGTGGTTCTCAAATTCTATGGATTTCACATTGGAATCCAGCGAATTCATCGAGCAAACACGTTCAGGCTCTCTCTCTCTCTCTCTCGTGCTCTTTGTGGTGAACTTCCTATTTCAAATTTCTTCATCTTGTGATGATATGCTCTTATGGTTGTTACCTTTTATCCGATTGTTCATTATGATTGCGAGGACGCAATTTCTTTAAGGAGGGGAGTCTGTAACAACCATGTATTTCGTGTCGATTTATAATCGACATTAAACGATTAATATTTTCGCTCATTGCCAATTTAAGTTTAATATTTTAGTTAAAATTCTTTTATAAATTATTAAAAGGAAATTTTGGGCTTTAAATTAAAATCGTGGCCCCGTGAAAATTTACAAGGCTTATACCGTTCTTTTTTCCCCCTTTTTCATTTTTTTTCATTCATTCTAAAAACCCGTCTCTTTTATTTCCTTAGTTCGTAATGGCGGCCGTTCCTCTTGCGAAATTTAGGGCTTCGTCCTTGATCAAATTAGGGCTTTCGAAGTGCCGATAATATGTTGATTGATTTGATGATTATTCGCGTGTACTGTTAATAAATCGAAATGATTTCGTGTAGCTTCGCCGATCGTTCGTCTCATAGAGCTCCTCTCGGCTGCCTCGTGCTCGTCATAGCAAAGTGAGTAATTCTATTTACTCACTTCTAATTCATTCTTAGTATGGTGCTTCTTCAATTCTCGGCCATTTTTTTTTTCGTTCGATGTTGGTAATTGATGTTGCTATGTGAACTGCTATTGTGACTTTGGTTTGTTTGTCATTTTCGCTGCTGGCATGAATTTTGTTCGGCTGTTTCTTGTCTTTCTTGTTGGCTTCGGCACTGATTATTTTCTTGTTGATTTTGTCACACCCGGCTATGAATTATTTTTACTTCGTGATGAAGGTTTACTCGTTCATAAATTGTGATGATTTTTGTTTCTTTGCATTTGTTTGATATTGAGCGTTGTTTCTGGCATTCAAATTTCATGTTGGCTTCAGCTCGTAATGTCGTTTACTGTTGATCTCCGTTGTGCCACAAGGACTCGATTTCTGTTAACATTGGTCACTTGAGTGGGTATTGGGAATTTTGGAATTAAACTGTCTAATTTGGAGTTGTTTTGGAATCTTTAGCACCTTTGTTCATCCCTGTAGCAGTTGGATGTACACGGCATTGACTTGAGATTTTACTTAACTATTCAGTGCTTCACTGTTGCACTTCTTTATGTTGTTACTAATGGTCCATATTATTTGTGAGGTTGCTGTCTTGATTCATTCCATTCCATCTATACTCTGTAGTTGATTCACTTAGTCTCCCTTTGCATTATTCACTATTGTACAGTTTGCATGTTCATGTAGCTCCACTGATCCATTTTGTTGCACATTACTCCAGTTTATTCAAGACTATATATGTGCATACATACATATGTATGTGTGTATGCATATATTCTGGAATATATGCTAAGTCTCTAATGTTGATACCCTCTCTGGTTTCATTGTAGACTTTTGCTTTTTGATCATGGCAGTCTGGATCCTTTTGTTGCCTGCACTTTGTATTGTTTGCATTCATATACTTGTCTGTTTGTAACCTGGTCGCTTGATAGCTCCATCTTGACTTGGGACTGTTGACCCATCTCTCTGCATTTTGTATATATGTTTCGTCTCCACTTGGAATTGCTTGCAAACTGTCTTGTAGTCCATTGTTTGATCTGTTGCATTCAATTGTTGTTTCCCAGTCTGCACTATATCTTTGAGTTGTATCTTGATTCATCTGGTTTGGGGCTGTTGCATTGTGTTGGTCTGGCCCTGTTGCTTGTTGTTACTTGCTTGATGCATTTTGGTGAGTTGCTCTGGCCGGTGACTATAAGCTTCACATATGCCATTGGTCTGGATTCATGATGTATCTTTGCTTTGTTTTCAAAACTGTGTAGTTTTATTGTTGTGTCAATTGTTTTACTTGAGTCTTTTGTGCTTGTACATTGGATTTGTTTTCTAATTACACTTGAGTTGAATCCGGAATTTGGGTTTGACCTTGTGCCCGTTTGTGTACATCATCACTGTTGTGGCAAGGCAGTGCACGCAAGCGTGAACTGCAGCCACACGGTATTGAGTTTTTGGGTACGACATCACTATAGTGGCAAGGCAGTGCACGCAAGCGTGAACTGCAGCCACACGGTATGGCGTGTATGATATTCTATTTGTTTTGACTTATGGATTTTTTTGCGTATTCCATATTCCGTAGTGGAGAGGCAGTGCACGCGTGCGTGTACTGCAGCCCTACTTGAATTAGTATTTTAATTGATATTTCAATGGTTTGAACTGTTCTGTTTATTTCAATTCAATATTCTGAATTGCACTCAGATTTGGTTTAATTACTGTCGTCTATTCATTATTTGATTATTATTGCTTCTGTGCACTAATAACTGAGTTTGAATTAGACTGACCCGAGTATTATTTTCTTTTGAATCTAATACTCGGGTCAGACCGAGTATTTCAGGTTGTAGATATTCTGCTTTGGGATGCTGCTAGAGCTATGAAGTTCTTTCATATCTTTTGGAGTAGTCGTCGTCATTTGTAGTAGTCTGTATAATTGTATAGGAAGATATGTATTCATGTATATTATATACGTTAATGTACTTGTATATGTAACTTCCTGAGTCGACTGTGGTAGTTGTATCATATGTACCGCGTCAAATGTATTGTAACTAACATCAGTTGTTGTATATATGAGACTTTCTGTTTTATATGTGTTCCGCATTTATATTATCTGTGTAATATTTTATATTTACTGTTCTAAACTATTACGAACCATCGTAGTTCGTTTTATACTGGAATTGGGGTATGTCGATGGGAGGAAATAAATCAGAGATGAAAAATGAAAGAATATTTATATAAATATAACACTCCTATCGAGATAACCAATACTAGTGTAAGGCTTAACTACTGATGGCCGCTCTTGAACAGCCTTATTCTCCGCGCTAGTTGACAGCACTACACCGTAGTGTTCTTGGCTAGCGTGGGTATAGAGGTGGGGCGTCACATAACTTCCTTGTTTCCAGCTTTTGTTCATGTTTGATTTAAATTCAAAAACTTTAAATTAACCTATGTTTAGCCTTAAGATTTAAATGAAATTTGTTAGTTTCATTTCAAACCTTAGTTTGGGATCTTACTTAAGTCAAAATAGTATTTATATGACTCTGGAAATCAAGAAAAGCTGAGCAACACAATATAAGCAAAAATTCAAACATCATGATTTAATGTTTCAGGTTACGGAACTGAAGTCTTACACAAAATTTTGATTTTTAAAACTAAAATCCCAATTTTTAAGTGAAGGGGTTGAGAGCAGTTCGTGGATGATCGAAATTGGTATTTTAACCAATTTCCGGCGACGTGTTGATCTAGAGGTGTCGGGGTTGTTCGAGGTGGTGGAGGAACCTATGGGGCTTCGGAGAAAAATAGTAGGGTGTCGATCAGAGGTTGGCGATGGCGATGGGAGATCGTTGAAGTTTGAAAATCTAGTTTTGGGTTGAACTGTAAACGTGAGCACTGCATCATCCCCAGGGGATCGAGTTGTACGAGCTTTGGAGGATAGGTTCGTGGATAATCGTAGGTGGTGTGGCCGTGATGGCGCGTCGTCTGATGGTCGGAGGCGCGAAGTTCGTGAGTTCTGGCCATGACTGTTGGTTCAAGTTTTCAACTGGATAACTCGATTTGGGATCGTGGCTTGTTGTTGTGGGTCGATGATCGGGGTAGGTGGCTGGAGCAATCGTGGACATGTGGGAGGCAACGAAGTTGGTCTGAACGTTGGCGGTGACGTGAGCACGTGCACGGCCTCGATATGGTGTCATGAGTTTGGAGGGGGGGTGAGTGGCTCGAGTTAATGCTCGATAAAGTGAAGGGCGGTCTCGGGATGGAATGCGAGTTCTTGAGCCTGCAACCCTATTTTTAAGGTTTAAAATAAAAAAAAATACGTGAGGAAGAAGAAGAGGGAAACTCGGGGAAATGGAGGAAATAACTCGGGTTGGACTCAAGTAAAACTGGGATTTTCTCAGGTTTCGTCTCAGGGAGGAAACGAAGTAGACTCGGGATTTTTGTTGTTAGCTATCTCTGTTATCAACTTTAAAGAAATAAGTTTTAAAACGTTAGAGTATTACTTTAGCATGTAAATTTAAAAAGGTTTAAGAATTGGATTTAAACTTTATATAAGACAAATTGATTTTATTTTAAATCTGCTAATAAAAATGAAATTTAAATATAAATTTGAGAATAAAAGTTTTCAACATAGTTGTGAGTGAAAAGTCGATCATTAATCAAAATGAGTTTTATCTCAAGTTAATGAAGACCTAATAATTATAATTCATTAATTATTACTTTAATTAGAATGGATAATTAATGCGTTGTATCAATTTAATTAGTAGTTGTAAGTTAAATTAATTAATTAAGGTTTAAAGATTAATTAAGTAAAAAAAATTTGTAAATTAAGGATTATTAATTAAATATTAATTAATGATTAACGTTGATAAATCAAGTGATTAAGCGAATTTTAATTTGAGAATAATGTAATAAATTAATTAAGGTAATTAATTTGAGAATAATTAATTTATCAAAGTTTAATAAATTTATGAAAGGGATTAAGAAATAATTATTAATTAAGGAGTAATTAATTAGTTATTGTAATTAATTAATAATAATTAATTAAGAATTAATTATAAATTAAGGGTTAATTAATGATTGATTAAAGAATAATTGATTAAATGATTTGTAATTAATTGATTATTAATTTACCATAATTAGCAAATTTATTCATAGCAATTAATCTGATTTAAATTAATCTGATAATAAAAATTGATCTATTTATGGATGTTTGGATTATATTGAATGGTTGAATTGTTTGATATCCCTAATATTGATGCTTTGTGATATATCCTGATTTATGTTATGATCTGTTAGCTGGGATGAATGTAATAAATTATCTGTGATGTAATTTATTATCTGTGGATGAAAGATAAGCGTTAAAGTTTATACCGCTTATCATATATATATTTTTGTATTTTAATCTGTGATGATTGAATGATGTTGCACTATTATGTGTTAAATCCGTGGACCACACTTATACACGCACCAATATGGATTTCACGAGGAAATCGATTAAGTCCCAGATTTTTGAATAGTTTTAAATTTGAATTTTTAAATTCAAATGTTTTGGAAATGGATTGGATTTAAAGTGAAAAGCTTTTGAAATGGAATTTCAAAGATGAAATTTATTTTGAATAACTTAATTAAGTTTTGAAATTTAAATATTCTGATTTAAATTTGAATTCAACATTTGAAATTGAATTCTACGATCTGGAAAATAGGGACTAAAGATGTTATGCTAGTTTATATGGGTTAAACTATTTTAAAGGTATTGGTTTGGGAATTTGAATTTAAATTCAAAGGCTTTAACTCGTATAAATATAATTGGATCTTTCTGACATGGAAACTATTTGTTTTCAAATAATAAAAGCTTTCACATAAGTAATGAATCTCCAATTTGTGTTAAAAGGATTTCAAGGTTGAAATGATTTCCAAATTACGAATAAATCTTTGGAAATGTATTTTGAAGGCTATAAGCTAAATCTTTAATTTAAAGATTTAAATAAATTAATCCTATTGAAATGGAATTGTTTTGAAATCTAGGAATGGATCTTTGTGAAACAGGGTGAATTTTGTGAAATAAATCTTTTGTTTAAAAGATTTGAAATGGTAATTAGTTTAAACCATTCGAAAGAAAGTTTTGAATCATTAAGTTGTGACTTAATTGAAATCCCGTATCCATATGTTTTTAAATTATTGCGCTCATTATTCGGTTTAGCCGAGAGAGGACTTTGTGTCATATAACTCATTCTGAATAATGATACGTCGTATATGGATAACATTGAAGACCGGTGGTGAAGACCGGGTATTTGCGAGAACGATAGGATAACCTATCGATTGTCGCTACACTGAGTCGCGCCGGTATAGAGATTTCCTAAGTGATGGGAAGTTCGATCGGGATTGTGAATACCCGGATTGCAAGGGCTTCTTCGGAAGTGCCTTCGGTTCTGTTCAAACCGAGGACAGACTTATATGATTGTATGTCTGACACTGCACCTTGAGATATAAATCGGATTTCTTTCAAATACATATCTGGTGGTGGCGGAGAATTTATTCTCTTAGCTTAACACCCTTCTCTGAGACGTACGAGCTCAGAGGTTATGTAGTTGAAGGTTATCAGCGATATACTCCCAATTTGGTAGTGTGGCATGTTGAGTGCTGCTATGTGCTGATGATCATTTGTTGATCATTTGTGATCAGAGCATGGCTTTTGTATAAAGCGTAGCTTTTTGAACGAGACTGCATCAGGACCTCACACCCCGGAAATGGTCGAAACAGGAAAGATGCGGCAAGGTTATGAGGGTCGCGCCCTTTAGGGTGTGTCATTCCCTTCTGGTAAAGGGTGGTATTAGGTATGGAGCCCTGATATTTAACCTATGTGGTTGCTCCAATCTCATTTACTGTGTGGTTGTTGCTTAGAGGCGCCTCGGATAAAGGTCCCAAAGGACCGGGGAGTGGCATTCTCGAGTAGTAGTTACCTAGTTACAGAGATAACCCGGCCTTGTGTTGGCAGAGATCCGGTTAGGTTCTCGGGACGTCCCGCCAGAGGCGATCCCATATGGCAGTAGGAAGTTCCTTAGCCTGACCATTTGTTGGAAAATCCAAACAAAACAATACGAGCCTTGTACGGTTTTAGTTGTATAACCTATTATGGAATGTGGCAGTAACCTGCTATTGAACATGGTAGCTATAGTAGGCATAGTTCGGAATGTCTATGCTGGCTAAGATTTATATTCTACTTTCGAAAAGCTTTTCTGCACTGTGCACTTATAATAATAATATCCAAGAAATTTTCTGCGTATTAAGCATGTTTGACTATCGTAAGAAGAAATCTCCTCCAATTCTGCGTTTGCATTATGTGTGTGGCGGGAGGTCTTATGGTAGTTTCATTTTCAAAAAGCATTGCGAATTTACTTTAAAAATTCTCTTGTTGTTTGTGTTTAAAGATAAACTGTTTTTGTTGCTCACACCAGTCCCATGACTGACCCGGAGTTTATTGTTCCTTTCCTAAACTCTGGGTGCTCACTATTTTTCACACGAGCAGTCTAGAGTTGGGTTTTTCAGATAGTTAGGTTGAGTATATTGTCTGGAGCTAGTTTCAGTCTTTGGATATGGACGAGACTTGCTTGTCTTAGTGTATGGTGATGTTGGTTGGAGCTGCTGCTGGAGTTCTTCCTTGAAGACTATACTGGAGTTAAATGTTCCACTGCTGGTGCTATCTATTTTTTTTCGCTGCTATTTTCTTGTATCTCTGATATATATCGATATCTATTGTATCATCTGTTGAATCAAGATGTTGTATCAGATGTTGTATATTGATATTCATTATTTCTTCCGCTGTGTTATTTACTTAATTGTGTTATAAGCTCCGGCGACTCGGATTTGAACGGTCGAATCTGCGGCATTCGAGTATGATGTAAAGTATGGATGTCGATTTTCGAACGCGAAAAATCGGGTTCGTTACAAAATATAATTTATAAAATAACAAAATTGCAGAATAAACAAATTGCACTCAATATTGAAATATACATAACTTTTACTGTTTAACTCCGTTTTCAACGAAACGAAAAGCAGCGTTCAAGTTATTACATCTATTTTCATAATAAAAGATAAAATTTAAGATTTCAAAAAAATTAAATTTGAAGTTTAAAAGTCAAAGTTTGACCAGTTTGAACAGAAATTCACTTTTCAGTAAAATATTTAATTTATACAAGTTTGAAACTGTAATTCACATAAAAATCAACATTTATATTTAAAATAACATAACTTATTCATTTTAATAAATAAAATAAAATTCTTAAAACAAAATTTCAAATAAAATAATCAAAATAAACAATTAAATTAAATCACAAGGTGACCAGAAGATTGAGATTATACCTGATAACTATTGTTATAGGTAAGTTTAACAAGGCGGAGATGATCTTTCCAAGATTCTCCAAAATCAAGAACACAAGCACGCAAAATAGATTCAAAATGAGTACCAAAGATTATCAAAGATTATAGAAAGATTTCTAAACAGAAATATTATAGAAAGATGCCTATGCAAGTCTATAGCAAGATAAGGATGATAAGGACAACCAAAATATAGTTTGAAAAACAAAATAAGGAAATAAATTTGAAAGCATGGAAATTTCAACTTAAATAGAGAATAAATCTTTACACAAGTTAAATAAATCTTAACTGTCTCAAATTTCATTATCTTATTGTCCAATCATCTTAAATTAACCATTTTCAAAACCATGAGTTTGAGAAATAATCATTTATTACACTTACAATGTATTAATAAATTTTATTCTTCTTTATTCCAAATTAAAATTAAATTTATTCCTCTCAATATATTTATCACTTATGTTAAATATACTTACACCTATTATAACTGCTTTCTTTTATTCTTAGTTCTTTTAACATTATTTTATTATAAGTTATTCAATTACCTTTTATTATATTTATCTCTGTTAATCATTTTATAATTAAAATTTAAGCGTATAACATTTATTATAACCACTCAAATTTTTATTTATAAAATCTTTTTATATTGTATATTATCCAATTACATTGTTAACTTCTGAAATTAAGGTAAGTTATATTTGAAAGCAATTGTATTCTAAAAATAAAACATTCCAATTAAATCATTTCATCCTTGAATACTCGTCTAGGATTTTGATTTTTTTTATAATTGAATTTAAGAATTAAATTTCGGATTTCTTCAAACCATTTAGAGATAAATAAATGTATGTACATAACTTATCAAATCAAATTTAAATCATATGTCTATATATATTATAAATCAAGTCATATTTTAGAAATTTAAACCAATTTGATTTCCCAAAACAAATCTGTAGCAAGATTACAGGGCGGTCTCTTCATTTCGAAACTCGAAAATGAATGTCGATGATGCCGCGGTCATCACCGAAGTTATTTTCCAGCGACAAAGAGAAGAGCACTAATTTTTTAAACTTTTAAAATTCTTTGAAAACAAATTTCTATTCAAAAATACTTTAAATAATATGAACTTTTAAAACTTTAAACACAAGGTTTGAAACCATCGGAAATTAAATTCTCAAATTTCTTGTTCTAAATTCATTTTAGTTCCCAAATCAATTTATAAACAACTATTTATAAATTCATTTATAGAATTGTAAATGATAAATCAAGTGTTATCACTTCAAATAATCAATTTAAATCAGTTTATTAAGTTCCACAAATTTACATATATATCAATATTTATTTTATTAACCAAATTTTAAAATATTATTGTGTTAGTTTGTTCTGTTAAAGTGTTTTGGAAATCTTATCGATAGCGTTGATCAAAAGAATCGATCAGAAACCCAATTCAACATCAAAACTCAAACAACACAATATATAAACAAAACATAGATTTACAAGTACAATTCAAAATGTTTGAAGATAGGTTGGAAACAAAAGACAAGCTGATTAAATAACAAAATAGGGAGGTGGATAAGCTTAAATAAATCACGGGCAACCTTAACCGGGTCAACCGTGACTTAAAGAATAAGATCAATGTCGATTTTTCTGGGGTAAATCTACATTCGATCTCAAGAGTTAGAGTTTGGAATAACAAAAGATATTAGCATCTAAACCAAGGATAGATATAAATCTATGGTGAATCGATGCTAATTGTAAGGGAGTTTCCCCTTCTTTTTCAATTCAATTTGAAATTGGCATGACTGCCGACTCACTAAAAAGATCATTCGAAGCGGAGTTATGGACTACTCCAGAGTTAAAAGAAGATGAATAGTGAGGGATACGAATGGATTTTGGAACCGTAGGGACCGTTCCAAAATTCAAAGGAAACCGAATTGAAGAAGAAGGAATTCAAGCTCGAAAGAAAGTGATTTTGAAATTAAATTTAATCTATATACCGAGTTTTGCCTAAAACCAGAGCTCTGATACCAACTGTAACGACCCGATATTTTCAACCATTCGCATCCATTATAAGTGTATAGGTAGACACTCATGCCGGAATTGAATTTCTCAAAATACCGCGTTGTAAATAAAAATTTGAAAAATCTCAAAATATACAGTAAATAATAATCACAGACACAGAGTATTTAATAATGCAGCGGAAGTAAAAGAGATAGCAGTTCATGAAGCTACTACATAAATATATCAGATTTAAACAAGATACAACAGAAGAAATAAAGTACAACAGAAGTTTCAATATGATAACCAAGTACAAGCTGAGCAGAACAACCGAACTGAAATAGATAAGACTACATAAGCAGATAATCTTCAGCGATTCCAATCTTCAGAAAGTGGAATCCAAATCGGTGAATACTCAGGCTGACCCGAGCGTAAATAAAAATACAAACACTCGAGTCAGGACATACATACTTATACAATGTAAACCAACTCAAGTGAACTGTAGTAAAAGTGCATATAACTTAGAAGATGCTTGGGACCGCCCATCCTCTAAGGATCCGTTAAACTAATTACTATGTAGTATATTGCGCTATATACAGTAGTGTCTAATCAGCAAAGTATAATCATATAGAAAATAGCGTTAAGGGGATGGTGAACATTAACACGGTCGGATCTTTAAACCAAAATCGTAGTGGGCTCGATATAAGGAACTTATGACCAAGCACGCCAGGCAATGCCAGGGTGGTTACACCGTTTGCACTCCCGGACCGGTGATGACGGCAAGCCAGCAGCT
This sequence comes from Allium cepa, assembly GCA_030765085.1. Classification (NCBI taxonomy): domain Eukaryota; kingdom Viridiplantae; phylum Streptophyta; class Magnoliopsida; order Asparagales; family Amaryllidaceae; genus Allium; species Allium cepa. Next base: position 365,593,752 of record CM060942.1, read on the forward strand.
TCCGCCCACCTCGAGACATACCCCAAATCAAAGTGACGCCACTATATCGAATCACAAAAGTAATAGAATGGTTTCCGAAGAAGCATGCTCGACGAAAGGGTGCGACCCTTTGTGTAGCCTGGTGTACCTCCTGTTTTAGTCATAATTAGGCCATCCATCAGCGTTCTCTTACTTCATTCCAGTAGCATTCGCCAACCAACCTACTTAGTTCTGGAATCTCCACCGCGTACACGGTTGTCAAAGTGGTTTTCGGTATCGACAGAGAGTATGCCAGATATCCGGTCCCGGTCTCTTTGCCAACCAGTCGTTATTATAACCCGTGATTATAACTTTAAAACAATATTTTATACTTCAAAATAAAATATCCTTTTCAATCCAAATCTTTATCAAAATAAAGATTAAATCGTTTCCAAAACCATTTCAATATATCAACATACCATATCTTTCAAATTCAAATATTTATCAAAATAAATATCAAGTCATTTCTAACCATTTCAATATATTAAATTATCATATCCTTTCAAAAATTCCTTTCAAATCAATTTAATATATTAAAACATCATATCTTTTCAAAATTTCCTTTCAAATCATTTTATTATCAAAATATCATATCTTCCAAAAGTTCATGTCAAATCATTTTTAATATCAAAAATATCATATCTTTCAAAAATTCATTTCAAATCATTTTTAATATCAAAATATCGTATCTTTCAAAAATTAGTTTCAAATCATTTTAATATATCAAAATATCAAAGTATTATTCAAAACATCATTCATTTTTAATTTATTTAAATACCATTTAAAACCATTCATTTTATTTAGAAATTAATCACCATTTCAAACTTACATTTCAAAGGAGTTTATATTTAAAGATTAAATCTTTTCGAAAAAAATAAAGTCAATTCCTTATATTTAATAGTTAAATATTTAATTTCCAAAAATTTAAATCTTATTCCAAAGATTAATCTCATTAAAATTTCATAAAATAATAAAACTCAGTTTCCGTAGCACTTAAACATGCTACGTAAAGTTATAGTTTAAAACATTTCATTTAACAAAATACAGCATTTAGTACTGTAATAGATTTTCTTTAAATTTCAAATAAACTTTAAATGTTAAGTTTAACCACTATAGAACTTACAATGTGCTATAATAGGCTTTATTTCAAATTAACTTTTTTGTTCATTTAAAACGACTGCAGCATTTACAAAATGCTGTAATATCCTTTTCATTACACTTCAAAAATGCTGTTAAATCAAATTCAGAGTTTAAATACAAATTTCACCAACATTTAATTTTTAATTTAAATCATTTAACTTATAAACATCATATAATCTCACATTTTAAAATCATCATTTCAATACTCTTATTTTTATGATTTTTATAAAGTTAAATCTCATCCAAAAACATAAATTCCAAAATTTACTTATGCTTCAAATTCTACTTTACCGTTTATTTAATTCATTATTTAATTTATAGAAGATCGCTAATATTTCTACAAAATCATTTTTTAATTTAATATAAATCAAAATATTATCAAAATATTATAAATTTTAAATTTTAAAGTATTTTAAAACATTTTTAAAAATATTACATAAACCACGGGTCTGTATATAGTTTTCTAGCCTAGGTTAAGTGATACGGATATATATCATTTCAATCCGCAGTTTACAAAGAAAAACCGAGTTCTATCATTTCAAAACCGCAGTCCCAAGTAAAATGAATAATTTTGGAAACCGCTCAGGCTTATCATTTCAGCCCATAACGTTTTTCCCCTATTCTAAAGTCCGTTCGGGTATGTATCATTTCAACCCATAGTGATTCTAGTCTACAGGGAACTTGCAATGGTGATAACTGATATAAATGACAAAATAGCATCAAATAACAATAACATATGATATAAAAAGTGTAGTAATAGGTGCGAACATCATATGATATTAATATAGCAGATATTGCATGATGATAAACAGTTACAGATTCAAATGGTGTCAGTTTATCAGTTATATAAGTACATATTAGTCTGGTGAGATTTACTCACCTTTTTGTGCTGAAGATATCAACTCAAATGACACAAAGGATTCCAGAAGGCACGATGACATAAAAATAGGCTCAAGTGGGAAGAGATCCAAGCTTAGAACTTGTGTTACAATCCAAAACAAAACCAAATAAATTAACATTTCAACACAACATTAAATTGAAACAACTTTGAAATAAAAAGAGATACGAATACACAGTCTTTTGCCTTGCTTTCTACATTTGATGGCATGGCCTAGGGGATGTTTTGGCTCAGTTTTGGACATACTTTAGTTCAGGTTTGGGTCCTATAAGTGATGGCTACAAGGTATTTAAGTGGTTGAGGAGTTACTACGCATGAATATGAAGAGGCTTATGCAAAATAGGTGGGTTTTTTGGTCAACAAAAGGCTCAACCATGTAAGGGTTTGGCTTGACCATTCAAGTTCAGATCTGGATAGATGTTGTAGTGGTGTGTGGTGGTCTAGTTAGAGGTGGTGGTGGAGGCTAGAGGTAGTGATGGTGGTGGAAAAAGAGGTGGTGAAGCAACACGGCTTAAACTAGCATGTTTTCAAGGCATAGGTTGTATTTTTTTGGATTTTAGCATCATGGTGGGTTCGACCATGTTTCAGATCTGAGGAGTAGGTGGTGATGATGACAGAGAAGAGGTGTAGGAGGTGGTGGTCATGGCTATGGAGTGGAGGCCGAGAAAAAGAGTGGAGAGAACAAGGCAAAATACATAAGAAAATAGGAAGAAAAGGAAGAAAATAAGAGGAAGACATTACCCAAAATGTTTGAAGCCATGAATAAAATGAAAGAATGGTTTCTTGAGTGAGAAATAGGATGAAAGTCATGGCTAGAAACTGAAAATGGGCAGACAAAATGAATAAATGAGATGGTTATGGCATTTGAAACGTTTTTGGACAATGAAACGTCTAAAAATGAAACGTCTAGAAATGAAACGCGTTTCCGTTTTCTAAACATAAAATAAAAACAAAAGTGAATCAGCAAATACTTGCAAGAACCGAAACCAAGTGAAAATATAAGAAATTAAATAATTAATTTTAAAGAAAATATAAAAAGAATGAAAGAAATTGCTTAAAAATACAAAACATTGTCTAGAAATTACAAATAAATCACTACTAGTCTTGGAAAAATATCCACTTCCTTTTAAAAATATTATGAAGTGAAAATTTGAAAAAAATAATTTATTTATCATTTTAAAAATAAATAAATAATTAAATTGGAGAAAAATAGAAAAAGAACTAAAGAAAATGTATAAAAAAATTGAAAACATGGCATGGAAATTACAAGAAAAATATTACTAACTCTAGAAAATTCCTACCTCACTTTAAAATATTAAAAGACAAAAATATACATAAATAACATATTAATACATATTAAAATAAAATATGACAAAGAAAATATAATTTATAAAATTTTAAAATAACAAAATTGCAGAATAAACAAATTGCACTCAATATTGAAATATACATAACTTTTACTATTTAACTCCATTTTTAACGAAACGAAAAGCAGTGTTCAAGTTATTACATCTATTTTAATAATAAAAGATAAAATTTAAGATTTAAAAAAAAATTGAAGTTCAAAAGTCAAAGTTTGACCAGTTTGAACATAAATTCACTTTTAGTAAAATATTCAATTTGTACAAGTTTGAAGCTATAATTCACATAAAAATCAACATTTGTATTTAAATAACATAACTTATTCATTTTAATAAATAAAATAAAATTCTTAAATCAAAATTTCAAATAAAATAATCAAAATAAACAATTAAAATAAATCACAAAATTCAGGGTTGTTACAATTTCATAAAATTCAAAATTATAGATAAATTTCCAAAATTTCCATTAAATTTAATTAACACATAATTATTCCATTCATAATTTCAAATAGAATGGTTTACCATTGGATTAAAAATTATTACATAAATGTTTCCAAACTTCAACTTAATTTTTAAATTAACGTAATAGTTAAATATTTGATTTCATTCATTTGCAATAAATCCAATTTTTATAACTTAAATAAATTAACTTACTATTTAAAATTCAAATTCTATAATTCATTACGTACTATTACATCAATTTATATCACCTTTAATCCATTCTCAATTCTACCAATTCCAATAAAATAGAACTTCACAATTTGCTTACATTAATTTAGATTATACTACACTTATTATATTTTTGCCAAATAGATACATTAATTGCAATTAAATATTCTCCGTAACTTATTTCTTGGTTTCATTCTTTTTATTACATAAATTATCATATTATGAATGGAATTTTAACTTGGTTACATCTTATTGAATTCAAATTAAACTTATCAAAATAATAAAATAAGTAACGTACAATAATTATTGTCATTAACTCTTAATCACACGTTTATAGGTTCATTATTTACAAATCAGTATTATAATTACTGATTTTACTCAATTACCATTTATTTCAAACTATTTCAAAAATTTATTCAATGTTTATTAGTTCTGTTATATTCAATTTATAACCAAGTGTAACATTTTACTTGAATTGGTTGGAATCCCTTTCAAGTTATAAATAATTAACTTATATTAACATATTTTTTTAATTTACTCCATTTACCGTTAAATTCATACTAACTCATCAATTTGTACAATATATCTCTTGTTTCCTTAAAATAATTTATGTTTTTATGAAGTTTTCATTTACACTTTCGTTACTTTATTAATAATTATTAAAGTAACGTTTATACCAATAAAATATTATAATTACTTACCATTTAAATGAGTTTGATTTCTAATAAATTAATTGACCAATTAATTAGGTAATTTACCCAAATTTGTTATCATGCCCATAAATTTACACTTATAACCAAGTCCTACATTTGAATTCATTTATTAAATTGAAATGTTCATTCAAGTTTCTAAATTATTAACTTGCATTAACATAATCCCAAATTTGTTCCAATTACGGTAAAAAATCTTTTATTACATTGAATCAATTTAATACTTTCTTTAAATTTCTCATATTAAATTTATATCCAAGTAAGGATCTTTTCACTACTTAATTCATTTGAATTTATTCAAATTACTATAAATAGGTTTTAATTACCATTGCTATATTTTAATTTAGCGTTCATTCCAATATTAATTTATCACCTTAATTATTTCTACAAAAATTAAATTACAAAATCCTATTTAATTAACAAATTAAATTGTCGAAATTTACGGGTCGTTACACTCTCCCCGCTCAAAACTTTTTGTCCCCGAAAAGGAACAAGAATGGAAAAGAATAGTTAAGAAATCAATATATCTTATTCAAAACATAAATTTTATAAACAATTAAATTTACAAAATTTGCTACTTTAAACAAAATATACAAATTTACAATCATTTTATCTTTTTATACTTAAATCAATAAAGTTTGGAAAATATTTTTCAAAAATTTCTAAGTCCAAAATTTTACGGAAAATTTCGACAGAGTCTCCTTTGTACGAGGAGGCTCGGGAGAAAATATAATATCAAATATAACAAAATATCACATATATTATCCAAAATATAATATCCCAACACGGGAAAATATACAAAATAGCGCTATAAACCGTAATACGGAAACGTACCTATTTGTCGGGAAATTTAAAGCTTATTTTTATGGAACCAAAAGCAGTAGTAATTGCTTCCACAACCTGTATTTCACTTATACAATCTAAAAAGGTTAACAGCCATAAAATGAAATATTAAAGGTCGATTCAACCACAAACAAACGAATCAATACAATCCAACAACTACTAACAAAAAGGCATACAATCATCACATAAATTTTTACACAAAACATTCATTCATATCAACAAAACAAATAGTTGTTTGGGTTCAAAACTTCAAATTGTATAGAATGAAAAATAAACTGCTAAGCGCATTAATTACTCAACAGTCTTAGATGAAACTAATAAATTATTTATACATCCAAACAATCTTAAAGTATCCTCACCCAAACAACCATAAACCAAGCAAACAACAATTTCAAACAATAAATCAAGATTATTCTTATTATTTCCATTTAATAGCATTTATTGTTTTATTTCCTTTTTATTTATATAATGGTTTGTCTTTTTTATTTCCATTCATTGCATTACATTCATTTATTTCTATTATCAAATAAAATCAAAGTAGCGGGTAAATTTATTAACTTAAGTTTTTAATCCTCGTCATTTTTTCTTCTTTTTTTTCTTATTTTATACAGAAGTAAATTTAATCTTCTTACTTAGGTTTATGATTACTTGATTACAATACCTACTTTTCATATTTTTTTAGTTATCATCTCAATTATATTTAAGTCTTTAATTGACTTCTTACAATAATTACTTCCTATCACAATTTATTATAGAAATATTTCCATTATAACTTAAGTTTATGACAATTACAATGTCCAATTCTTATTTATTAAAGAATTAAATGAATACTTCCATTATCTCGAGTTTATTACTTGTATAATATCTACCACAATTCTTATTAACATTTCAACTTTTAATATTTGGTAAGTTATATATATGTTTATAAGGATGTAATTGAAGTTATACAAGTTTATCTTATTTCCTTTAATTAATTAATGGTTCAATAATTATATATTCGTTATATAAGATTTCCATTTTACTTTCTTTTAATTTCATTTATAACCGGGCGTTAAATTCCTTATTTTAATTAAAGACTCCAATTATTAATCGGTTACATCCCATTTCACTACAATAATGGAAACCATTAATAAATCGAAAACTTAAGAATTAAATACCGGGTTAAATTTCAATTTATTTTAAAATAATAGATAGATATACACTTACAAATTTATACATCTCAAATTATATTTAAACAATTTAAAATTTATATTTGTTCATCAAAACAGCTCTGCAGTAACATACTACAGTGGCCTTCCCACTTCGAAACTCGAAAATGAATGTCGATGATGTGTGCACTCATCACCGAAATTATTTTCCAACGACAAAGAGGGTAGTACGGAAATTTTTCTTTTCGAAATTCCTTTTTAAAACACATTCTTTCAATTTATATTGAATATTTATATCAGAAAATACTTCTAAAAATATTATTACTATATTCCAAACTATTCGTAAGAAAGTTCAAAATACCGGAACTTAAGTTCTAAATTTCCAATTTTCATTTATTTTATTTTCAATTTATTTCAACTATTATTTATATTTTCATTATCTAACAACTAATATATAGCAACCAAATATATATCTTATTTTAAAAAAAATTATTCTATATAGAGAAAATATAATAGGCAAAATTATTTCATCCGCCTATATTAAAAACAAATATTATGTCGGTTTATCCTATTAAATGTTTATGTAACGATGCGGATTTTTCGCGCTTGAAAATCGACATCCATACTTCACATCGTATTCGAATGCCATAGATTCGACCGTTCAAATCTGATTCGCCGGAGCTTAAAACACGGTTAAGTAAACAACATAGCGGAAGAAAAAGAATAATACCTTGATATACAGCATTGATATAATATCTGATACGACAGATGATACAATAGATATCAATATACATCAGAGATACAATAGAATAGCAGCGGAAAAGAAAATAGATAACACTAGCAGCGGAACAAATAACTCTAAGATAGCCTTCAAGGAAGAACTCCAACAGCAGCACGAACTCCCAATAACGATGCACAAAGATAAGCAAGTGCAGTCCATATACAAAGACTGAACTAGCCCCAGATAATCTACTAATCCAACTATCTGAAAAACCCAACTCTAGACTGCTCGTGTAGAAAAATTTTGAGCATCCAGAGTTTAGGAAAGAGCAATAAACTCCGAATCAGTCATGGGACTGGTGTGAGTAACAAAAATAGTTTATCTTTAAAAACAAACAAAGAAATATTTTAAATTAGATTCGCAATGTTTTTTTTGAAAATGAGACTACCATAAGGCCTCCCTCACACACACACAATGCAAACGCAGAATCGGAGGAGATTTCTCCTTATGATAGTCAAAGATGCTTGATACACATTAAAAAGAAAATTTTGGTATTATTACTAGTGCATAGTGCAGAAAACATTTCGAAAATAAAGATATAAATCTTAGCCAGCATAGGCATTTCGCACTTATGCCAACTATAGCTACCATGTTCAATAGAAGGTTACCGCCACATTCAATGGCAGGTTATACAACTAAAACCGTACAGGGTTCGTATTGTTTCTTTGGATTTCCAACAAATGGTCGGGCAAAGGAACTTTCCATGCCGAAATGGAATGCCTCTGGAAGGGAGCCCCATACATCCCAACTGGATCTCTGCCAACACAAAGCCGGTGTACTCCCTGCCCGGGAGCATCAACCTTAGATATTCCATCCCCGTTCGTAACCAACCTTTATCCGGGATCTCGATAACCAACAACACCACACGGTAATAGACATAGTGTATCCACATGAGTAAGTATCTGGGCTCCATTCCATGATACTACCCCTATCCAGAAGAAATGGACATACCCTAGGGACGCGATCCCTGAAAACCTTGCCGCATCTTTCCTGTTTCGACCATTTTTCGGGTTGTGAGGTTCGACGAAGTCTCGTCCCCAAAGCTATGCTTTTTACAAAAGCCACGCTTTGATCAACAAATGATTAGCAGCACTCAGCATGCCACATTACCAAGTTGGGAATATATTGCTGATAACCTTCAACTTCATAGCCTCTAAGGGTGTTAAGCTAAGAGAATAAATTCTCCGCCACCAACGGAAATGTATTTGAAAGAAATCTGCTTTATATCTCAAATTGTAATGCCACACATACAATCCACACTAGTCTGTTCTGGATTTAGAACAGAACCGAAGTCACTTCCAAAGAAGTCTTTGCAATCCGGGTATTCACAATTCTGATTGGACTTCCCATCACTTAGGGAATCTCTATACCGGAGCAACTTAGTGCAGAGACAATCGATAGGTCATCCTATCGTTCTCGCAAATACCCGGTCTTCACCACCGGTCTTCAAATGCTATCCATAACGACGTACCACATATTCGGAATGGGTTATACGACCCAAAGGTCCTTTCCCGGCTAACCCGAATAGCGAGCGCAACATTTAAAACATATGGATATGGGATTTCAATTAAGTCACAACTTAATAATTCAAAATCTTCTTTCAAATGATTAAAACTAATTACCATTTCCAATCTTTTAAACAAAAAGATTAATTTCACAAAATTCACCCGGTTTCTCAAAGGTTCATTCATAAGTTTCAAAACAATTCCATCTGAATTGGATTAATTCATTTAAATCTTTAGTTTAAACATTTGTTTCATAGCTTTCAAATCGTTTTCATAACTAGGATATTACTTTCATTTCAAACTAGAAATCATTTTAACAAAAATTGGAAGTTCATTTCTTACGTGAAAGCTTTTGTTATTTGAAAACAGATAGTTTTCGTTTTAGAAAAATCCAATTTTATTTGCTCGAGTTAAAGCTCTTGAATTATATTCACATTCCCAAATCAATACTTTTAAAAATGGTCTAATTCATATAAACTCATAAATAAGTTGAATAGCCTTTTTTTTTAAAACCTAGTTCCCAAATCATAGAATTCAATTTCAAATATTGAATTCGAATTTAAATCAAATTATTTAAATTTCAAAACTCAATCAAGTTACTCAAAATAATTTCATCTTTGAAATTCCATTTCAAAAGCTTTTCACTTTAAACCCAATCCATTTCCAAAACATTTGAATTCAAATTGTCTATTTAAAAATCACTTCAAAAATCTGTGACTTAATCGATTTCCTCGTGAAATCCATATTGGTGTGTGTACGGTGTGGTCCAGGGGTTTTACGCGATAGTGTAACATCATTCAATCATCATAGATTAAAACACAGAAATGTAGTTGATAAGCGATATAAACGATAACGCTTATCGTCCATTCACAGATTCATAGATAATAAATAACTGTACCACACATAAATGAATAATTTTCACACAGCTCAAGTCACAGAACAAAATATCTCAGATCAGATAGGACAATTAATTCAAGGCATCTCTTACCATACAATCATTCGTAAGTACGGTCAAGTATTCAATAGTCATTTATAAGCAGGTTTAATTAATTATTTAATCCTAATTAATTCAATTTATTTCCAATTAAATAAGTTACTTATGAATTAGTTAACCAATTCTGATTTATTAATTATTCGATATCAATTAATTTATCAAACGCTTTAATTAATTAAATTATCCTTAATTGATCATATTCATTAATTTAATCTTTAAACCAATTGCATAATTAATTAACCCTTTAATTAATTATTTTAAGAAATTAAACCTTTAATTACTTATCATAAAGTAATTATACTTAAACAATTTCATAGATGACTATCATTAGTTAATTAATCTAATTAATTGTTAAAATTAATCGCATTAATTAATTATTTTAAATAGTCTTAGTTGATGACCCTCATTAACAATAATAATTCTTCAAATACTTTCCGAATTAATATCTAATTATGAATTAATCCAAATTATTAATTTAAAATCAAATAAATAAGTCATTCCTTAATTCTCTTATAAATTAAATTCTTTTATTATTTCTAAGATAATTCATTTACTTTGTTAATGACTTCATTAACATTCAAGTGTATTTACACATTACACTTCTAAATTTAAATCCAAATTCTATTGTGAATTTAAGACTCAAAATGTTTAACCATTTAAACATTTATCCAAATTTAAATAAATTTATAAACCTAGAAATAAATGTAACGCATTTATTACTTATATGTGAAACATATATAAGAAAAGTTTTTAAACTAACTTACTTAACTATGTAAATTCAGATTTTTAAAATACATTAATTATTTAACTTGTAAATTCAAGTTTTAAACAATTCATATACTTTCCATTTAAAACCTATGTAAAAACTGATTTACATTCCAGATTTGGATTCAAAGTAACTTGAATCCATTAGTTTAAACATTTGATTTACAACTTTGTTTTAAAGCCTTGATTTTAAATCTTGATTTAAAAATCCAAATTTATTTTAAAACCTTAAGATCCAAAAGTTTATTTGAATCTAAACATTAACTTTGAATTTAACCCTTGTTTAAATGATGTTTTCAAATTTTAAATTTTAATTTTAAAACTCATGAAACTGTCTAGTTTTTATAAACCTGAAAACCAAACATTTAAATTATTTAAAACTTTATATTATTTCATATTAGAATTCAAAAGTGAATTTGAATCCACATTTCAAACTGGATTTAAAACTTTGTTTAAATCGAGTACACAAATTTAAATTTCACTTAAATTTGTTTTAAATCTCAAATTTGCTGTCAGGTTTTTTTTATACCCGAAACAAATAACTAACCCAAGGCAAATAAAAACTGCTTTGAGTCATCATCCCTTCTACTTCGAGTCAAGTACTCGAATTACCCGAGTCAACTCGAGACCAAACATCCTTAAGCAAAACACCATCCAAACCAGGAACACAACAGGCATCACCACACTCAAAACCTGGCAATTGCCCGTTTCCTCAATCCCGACCACCGGGCGATCGGAAACTCCGGCCATGCCTTCCTCTACATGCCTACTTCCATTTCCCCAACCCTTGTTGAACTCCATCAACTTGGGGAGCCGCACAGATCAAAACACAAGAACTATTTAAAACTAGGGTTAAGAACTGGAATCAGACACCACAGACACCACAAGGCTCTGATCACCAACCCAAAAAATTTCCCATCACCACTGATCATTCCACTACCATTATTGAAGAATACAGCATCCCAATCTACTGAGATCACCAGAGATTACCCAAATTCCCATCTTCTCATGAACTGGAACTACTCCTCCAAAACTTAACTAAAAAGTTTGAATTTTGTTTTAAAATCTTGGTTTTGCATAAGGTTTCAACTTACATTCCTGGATTCGTGGATTAAGAAACTTGTATTTTTGACAAATTTGAGGTTTTGCTTAGTTCCATTAGTTTCCAAAGCAATATACAAATGGTTTTAACTTAAGTAAATTTTTAAATCTTAGTTCATGATCAAACAAACATCTTTCGTTTATATTCTATGTTTTATCAGTAAGTAGATCAAGAGATAGAGATTTATTTTATAAATCTGGGTTTGGAAAAAAAATAAAAACAGAGGCAATTTAACAACTACAGGCATACATACATTTACACGTCAACATATATACATAGGAGATTGCAACAACATACTTTCCAAATAAACACTTGCAACCATCTCAGATGCTTAAGTAAAAAAAAAAAAAGTTACTCACCTGGAAGTATGAAGGCAAAGGAGCAGATTTTGATATTTGAAACTGGAAACTAGTTCTGTACTTCGAACTTTAAATTACTTGAAGTTTGATGATTTCAGAAAAGCTTCCAGGCTTTAAAATTCACAAGGGATTTGCTTTTGAGTTTGATTTTTGTTTTACTTCAACTTTCTTCTGTTTTTTAATTTTAGTTTTCTGGTTTGATTTTATATTTCCAGTTTTCCATTTTTCTTTTTTTTTCTTCTCAGGTTGATGATGCTCGAGCTAAAATGAGAGGAGAAGGCTTAGGCTGATATAAGGGAAATGATACATACAAAAGACAGTGGGCAGCCTTGCATTTCTTTGCTGGTACAAGTGATAGTATTTTTTAGTTATATGCATGGTTGATAGTTTCACTTCAGTATAGGCTGAGATGATTTGTCTGTGCAAAGAGATGATGGGTATTAAATGCATGTGTCTTGTTTTATTTTATAAGCTTGTACTTCTTTTATTTGTTTGCTTTGTTTATGTTTGATAGATATTTATTTTACTTTATGTACATATTATAAAGTTGTTTTAGTTATGTTTGTTTCTTAACTAATTTGTTAAATGTGTTTTATTCTATGTTTTATTGCTTTTGTTTCTTGTATTGTATTAATTTGTTAAATTTGTTAAATATAAACAAATTTCTATTTAATATTACTATAGATTATTTGAGATATTTAAATTTTTATTTAAAGACTTCATTTTTAATTTTCAAATCAATTTATCATTAAATTTCACCATTTTAAATCAAAATTTTAATTTAATTATCAATTTAAAATTTATAAAAATCCGGGATCGTTACAGATTCCCCCCTTAAGAAATTTCATCCCCGAAATTTGCAGGCACGAAAATAACACAGAGATAGATATATTCGATCTCCTATAATTCCTCTAACCCAAGATATGGATTCCAAATTCAAGTCGGAATACCTCAAAATATACACCAATTTTTCCCTCTTCGGACTTAGATATACCCAAGAAATTTCATAGAATTCGAATTTGATTTTAAACGAAATTGTTTTATTGATACAATTCAAATATATCCTCATATTCTATTAACCAATTTAACTCAATTTATAATTTCCTATTTATTTAAATTTTCAATTTCAAATTTCTAATTCATATTCATTAAGGTTTGAATCAAGAACTGATAAGAAACCGATGAAATACGAAGTAAGGATTTTCTACAACGATACGTAGGGCCATCACCGCACCGAAACTTCTTGTTGTAGCTGTCACAAAGCAATTAAAAGAAATTGGAATCGAATCAAAGGGAATCGATAGACAAAATTGTTTCCACTGTCATAGGGTATTGACCATTTATAGTCGTACTCCCCAGTCCCCTATCTCGTCCTCTTCTTGCACTCATACTTACTATTGGTGAATAGTGAGATAATCTACTGGGACGTTCAAACGGATACCTTAGGAATACACTCATTCTAGGGATACTTCACCCTATCTCTAATGAGCTACTTAATGTGTTATACTCCCCAGCTAAAGTTTCACCCTTAGCTCTGATACCAAATGTAATGACGAGGATTTCTCACGCTCGAAAATTGACATCCATACTTCACATCGTATTCGAATGCCGTAGAATCGACTGTTCAAATCTGATTCGCCGGAGCTTATAACACAGTTAAGTAAACAACATAGCGGAAGAAAAAGAATAATACCTTGATATACAGCATTGATACAATATCTGATCGACAGATGATACAATAGGTATCAATATACATCAGAGATACAATAGAATAGCAGCGGAAAATAAAATAGATAACACTAGCAGCGGAACAAATAACTCTAAGATAGCCTTCAAGCAAGAACTCCAGCAGCAGCACGAACTCCCAATAACGATGCACAAAGATAAGCAAGTGCAGTCCATATCCAAAGACTGAACTAGCTCCAGATAATCTACTAATCTGACTATCTGAAATACCCAACTCTAGACTGCTCGTGTAGAAAAATTTTGAGCACCCAGAGTTTAGGAAAGAATAATAAACTCCGAATCAGTCATGGGACTGGTGTGATTAACAAAAATAGTTTATCTTTAAAAACAAACAAAGAAATATTTTAAATTAGATTCGCAATGTTGTTTTTTGAAAATGAGACTACCATAAGACCTTCCGCACACACACACAATGCAAACGCAGAATCGGAGGAGATTTCTCCTTATGATAATCAAAGATGCTTGATACGCATTAAAAAGAAACATTTGGTATTATTACTAGTGCATAGTGCAGAAAACATTTCAAAAATAAAGATATAAATCTTAGCCAGCATAGGCATTTCGCACTTATGCCCACTATAGCTACCATGTTCAATAGCAGGTTACCGCCACATTCCATGGCAGGTTATACAACTAAAAACGTACAGGGTTCGTATTGTTTCTTTGGATTTCCAACAAATGGTCGGGCAAAGGAACTTCCAATACCGAAATAGAACGCCTCTGGAAGGACGTCCCCGAGCATCCCAACTAGATCTCTGCCAACACAAAGCCGGTGTACTCCCTGCCCGGGAGTATCAACCTTAGATATTCCATCCGCGGTCGTTACCAACCTTTATCCGAGATCCCGATAACCAACAACACCACACAGTAATAGACATAGTGTATCCGCATGAGTAAGTATCTGGGCTCCATTCCATGATACTACCCCTATCCAGAAGAAATGGACATACCCTAGGGACGCGATCCCTGAAAACCCTGCCGCATCTTTCCTGTTTCGACCATTTTTCGGGTTGTGAGGTTCGACGAAGTCTCGTCCACAAAGCTACGCTTTTTACAAAAGCCACGCTTTGATCAACAAATGATCAGCAGCACTCAGCATGCCACATTACCAAGTTGGGAATATATTGCTGATAACCTTCAACTACATAACCTCTAAGGGTGTTAAGCTAAGAGAATAAATTCTCCGCCACCAACGGAAATGTATTTGAAAGAAATCTGCTTTATATCTCAAATTGTAATGTCAGACATACAATCCACACAAGTCTGTTCTGGTTTTAGAATAGAACCAAAGGCACTTCCAAAGAAGTCCTTGCAATCCGGGTATTCACAATCCCGATTGGACTTCCCATCACTTAGGGAATCTCTATACCGGAGCAACTCAGTGTAGAGACAATCGATAGGTCATCCTATCGTTCTCGCAAATACCCAGTCTTCACCACTGGTCTTCAAATCTATCCATAACGACGTATCACATATTCGGAATGGGTTATACGACACAAAGGTCCTTTCCCCGCTAACCCGAATAGTGAGCGCAACATTTAAAACATATGGATATGGGATTTCAATTAAGTCACAACTTAATAATTCAAAATTTTCTTTCAAATGATTAAAACCAGTTACCATTTCCAATCTTTTAAACAAAAAGATTAATTTCACAAAATTCACCCTTTTTCTCAAAGGTTCATTCATAAGTTTCAAAACAATTCCGTCTCAATTGGATTAATTCATTTAAATCTTTAAATCAAAGATTTGTTTCATAGCTTTCAAATCGTTTTCATAAATAGGAAATTACCTTCATTTCAAACTAGAAATCA
Source organism: Allium cepa (assembly GCA_030765085.1). NCBI lineage: Eukaryota > Viridiplantae > Streptophyta > Magnoliopsida > Asparagales > Amaryllidaceae > Allium > Allium cepa. The sequence goes on from CM060942.1 coordinate 365,609,605, forward strand.
TTTTAACACAAATTGGAAGTTCATTTCTTATGTGAAAGCTTTTGTTATTTGAAAACAGATAGTTTTCGTTTTAGAAAAATTCAATTTTATTTGCTCGAGTTAAAGCTCTTGAATTATATTCACATTCCCAAATCAATACTTTTAAAAATGGTTTAATTCATATAAACTCATAAATAAGTTGAATAGCCTTTTTTTTAAAACCCTAGTTCCCAAATCATAGTATTCAATTTCAAATATTGAATTCAAATTTAAATCAAATTATTTAAATTTCAAAACTCAATCAAGTTACTCAAAATAATTTCATCTTTGAAATTCCATTTCAAAAGCTTTTCACTTTAAACCCAATCCATTTCCAAAACATTTGAATTCAAATTGTCTATTTAAAAATCACTTCAAAAATCTGTGACTTAATCGATTTCCTCGTGAAATCCATATTGGTGTGTGTACGGTGTGGTCCAGGGGTTTTACGCGATAGTGTAACATCATTCAATCATCATAGATTAAAACACAGAAATGTAGTTGATAAGCGATATAAACGATAACGCTTATCGTCCATTCACAGATTCATAGATAATAAATAAATGTACCACACATAAATGAATAATTTTCACATAGCTTAAATCACAGAACAAAATATCTCAGATCAGATAGGACAATCAATTCAAGGCATCTCTTACCATACAATCATACGTAAGTACGGTCAAGTATTCAATAGTCATTTATAAGCAGGATTAATTAATTATTTAATCCTAATTAATTCAATTTATTTCCAATTAAATAAATTACTTATGAATTAATTAACCAATTCTGATTTATTAATCATTCGATATCAATTAATTTATCAAACACTTTAATTAATTAAGTTATCCTTAATTGATCATATTCATTAATTTAATCTTTAAACCAATTGCATAATTAATTAACCCTTTAATTAATTATTTTAAGAAATTAAACCTTTAATTACTTATCATAAAGTAATTGTACTTACACAATTTCATAAATGACTATCATTAGTTAATTAATCTAATTAATTGTTTAAATTAATCACATTAATTAATTATTTTAAATAGTCTTAGTTAATGACCTTCATTAACAATAATAATTCTTCAATTACTTTCCGAATTAATATCTAATTATGAATTAATCCAAATTATAAATTTAAAATCAAATAAATAAGTCATTCCTTAATTCTCTTATAAATTAAATTCTTTTATTATTTCTAAGATAATTCATTTACTTTATTAATGACTTCATTAACATTCAAGTGTATTTACACATTACACTTCTAAATTTAAATCCAAATTCTATTGTGAATTTAAGATTCAAAATGTTTAACCATTTAAACATTTATCCAAATTTAAATAAATTTATAAACCTAAAAATAAATATAAAGCATTTATTACTTATATATGAAACTTATATAAGAAAAGTTTTTAAACTAACTTACTTAACTATGTAAATTCAGATTTTTAAAATACATTAATTATTTAACTTGTAAATTCAAGTTTTAAACAATTCATATACTTTCCATTTAAAACCTATGTAAAAACTGATTTACATTCTAGATTTGGATTCAAAGTAACTTGAATCCACTAGTTTAAACATTTGATTTACAACTTTTTTTTAAAGCCTTGATTTTAAATCTTGATTTAAAAATCCAAATTTATTTTAAAACCTTAAGATCCAAAAGTTTATTTGAATCTAAACATTAACTTTGAATTTAACCCTGTTTAAATGATGTTTTTAAATTTTAAATTTTAATTTTAAAACTCAGGAAACTGTCTCGTTTTTATAAACCTGAAAACCATACATTTAAATTATTTAAAAATTTATTTTATTTCATATTAGAATTCAAAAGTGAATTTGAATCCAAATTTCAAACAGGATTTAAAACTTTGCTTAACTCTAGTACACAAATTTAAATTTCACTTAAATTTGTTTTAAATCTCAAATTTGCTGTTAGGTTTTTTTTATACCTGAAACAAATAACTAACCCGGGGCAAATAAAAACTGCTTCGAGTCATCATCCCTTCTACTTTGAGTCAAGTACTCGAATTACCCGAGTCAACTTGAGACCAAACATCCTCAAGCAAAACACCATCCAAACTTGGAACACAACAGGCATCACCACACTCAAAACCTGGCAACTGCCCGTTTCCTCAATCCCGACCGCCGGGCGATCTGAAACTCCGGCCATGCCTTCCTCTACATGCCTACTTCCATTACCCCAACCCTTGTTGAACTCGATCAACTTGGGGAGCCGCACAGATCAAAACACAAGAACTAGTTAAAACTAGGGTTAAGAACTTGAATCAGACACCACAGACACCACAAGGCTCTGATCACCAACCCAAAAACTTTCCCATCACCAATGATCATTCCACTACCATTATTGAAGAATACAGCATCCCAGTCTACTGAGATCACCAGAGATTACCCAAATTCCCATCTTCTAATGAACTGGAACTACTCCTCCAAAACTTAACTAAAAAGTTTGAATTTTGTTTTCAAAATCTTGGTTTTGCATAAGGTTTCAACTTACATTCCTGGATTCGTGGATTAAGAAACTTGTATTTTTGACAAATTTGAGGTTTTGCTTAGTTCCTTTAGTTTCCAAAGAAATATACAAATGGTTTTAACTTAAGTAAAATTTTAAATCTTAGTTCATGATCAAACAAACATCTTTTGTTTATATTCTATGTTTTATCAGTGAGTAGATCAAGAGATAGAGATTTATTTTATAAATCTAGGTTTGGAAAAAATAAAAACAGAGGCAATTCAACAACTACAGGCATACATACATTTACACATCAACATATATACATAGGAGATTGCAATAACATACTTTCCAGATAAACACTTGCAACCATCTCAGATGCTTAAGTAAAAAAAAAAGTTACTCTCCTGGAAGTATGAAGGCAGAGGGGCAGATTTTGATATTTGAAACTGGAAACTAGTTCTGTACTTTGAACTTTAAATTACATGAAGTTTGATGATTTCAAAAAAGCTTCCAGGCTTTAAAATTCACAAGGGATTTGCTTTTGAGTTTGATCTCTGTTTTAATTCAACTTGCTTCTGTTTTTGAATTTTAGTTTTCTAGTTTGATTTATATTTCCAGTTTTCCATTTTTCTTTTTCTTTTCTTCTCAGATTGATGATGCTCGAAATAAAATGAGAGGAGAAGGCTTAGGCTGATATAAAGGAAATGAAACATATAAAAGACAGTTGGCAGGCTTGCATTTCTTTGCTGGTACAAGTGATAGTATTTTTTAGTTATAGGTATGGTTGATAGTTTCACTTCAGTATGGGCTGAGATGATTTGTTTGTGCAAAGAGAAGATGGGTATTAAATACATGTGTCTTGTTTTATTTTATAAGCTTGTACTTCTTTTATTTGTTTGCTTTGTTTATGTTTGATAGATATTTATTTTACTTTATGTACATATTATAAAAGTTGTTTTAGTTATGTTTGTTTCTTAACTAATTTGTTAAATGTGTTTTATTCTATGTTTTATTTCTTTTGTTTCTTGTATTGTATTAATTTGTTAAATTTGTTAAATATAAATAAATTTCTATTTTATATTACTATAGATTATTTGAGATATTTAAATTTTTATTTAAAGACTTCATTTTTAATTTTCAAATCAATTTATCAATAAATTTCACCATTTTAAATCAAAATTTTAATTTAATTATCAATTTAAAATTTATAAAAATCGGGGATCGTTGCAGTTTAGAAATTCCTATTGATGTCACAGCATTCCATGCACCAACCAGTATTTATAAATAAAAAACGGAACAAATTAACACAATATTAAAACCTTTATTATAACACTAACAAATACGCTCTCATATATATATATATATATATATATATATATATATATATATATATATATGCTTAGCGACTCCCATAGGATATTACTACCCTATTAATAAAGAGTCAAACCCCACAAAGCTAAGGTTTATCGCTAAACCAAATCTCAGATACCAGATGTAAGGTCCCGCCTTTTCGCACACTTTAAATCGACACACGTGCCAATTCAAACCACACGGAAGGGCGGATTGTTATGGGGTAAATAAGAAAAACAGAGAAGAAATAAAATAAAACAGAATCTCACAGCGGAAGGATAAAATATAATAATCAATATATAGTTCGTAAAACTGTTTACAAAACATTATATTCTTCTTTATACAATAAATATCAGAGTTCACATACCAATAAATATTAATGCAGCGGAATTAAATGGTGTGGTGGAATAATATAGTAGATAATAGTAATACAAATCTTCGTCTTCGTCCTCTAGAGCTAAATCTTCAAATCCTGAAACGCTCGAACTGACCCGAGCGAATTGAAAAGACAAAACACTCGAGTTAGAACTAAAAGATCTTATGTAAGTTAAATCAACAGAGATAAATATGAGTGCAGTAACTTAAAAGATGCTCGAAATTCACATCTCTTAAGGATCCGTTAAACTATTTATTATGTAGTATATTTCGCTATTATAATAGTGTCTATTTGTAAAATAAACTTACTTTTAAATAGCGTTAAGGAGTTACCCAATCTCCCCCTTAACACAGTTATAGTCCCAGTAGTCCATCCAATATCATAGTCCCTCCTGATCGGGAAGCCACAAGTGGATACCACACATGCTACGGGAGAAAACCAAACTCGTACAAGGCGCGATAGGGTAGGTGACACGGCACAACTAGGCAATGCCAGGGTAGATATACCTATTACGCTTCCGGGTTGGTGGTAACGCGTAGCGCGCAGCTACCGCCCACCTCGAACAAGCTCCCCCAAAACAAAGAAATCAAAAGTGAAGGTGGCAACCGAATCAATCCAAAGTCAGAGTAAAGTATCGAAGGGAAGTGTCCGATCAAAGGTGCTACCTTATTAACCCGTCGATCGCTCCTGTTTTAGCCACCTTATGCCAACTCACGGGAGTTTGGTCCACGTATTTACCTCAGAGGAAAGGCCGCCAACATCCTACTTCATTCTGGAATCTCCACCGCATACACGGTTGTTAAAATGGTTTAAGGAGTTGGTAGAGAGTATGACAACTTTCAATCCCGGTCTCTTTAACAACCAAACGTTATTATAACACCGCGGTCTTTTCAAAATAGTTTATACTTTCAGAACCAGAATAAAATACCCATTTCAAAACTATAATTACGATATCATTTCTTCTTTTAAAACCAAATAAATATGGTATCATTTCTTATTTTAAAACCAAATAAATATGATACCATTTCATTATATTCTTTTTTTTAAACTCATTTCAAAGTTATAATAATTTAAAACCAAATACTTGAAACATAGCCTTTCAAAACATAAAACTTTGGGTTTCATAACTTAAAACCATAACTTCCAAAACTTAAATGGTTTGGATATTCAACCGTATGTAAAATAGCTGATTTTAAATTACTTTAAAAAGTAAATAATTTCCACGCCTTTACCATTTATTCACTTTAAATTAAGTCTAACCATAAATTTAGATTCACTCTCAGTTTAAATAAAACACTTCGATTTTAATATATTTCAAACTTTGAGTACTTAAAAATTTCAAAACTCAGGTTGGAAATTTCTATTCAACAATTTATTGTCCTATTATTTAGTTTTGAAATCTTCACATAATAAATCCATAAAATAAAACTCAAATTACTAACAACTAAGAATTTCCTTCAATATATTTATACTAGAAATATTCATTTGATTTATCTTGAATAAAGATCCAGTTATAAATATCATACCTTTAAATTCCAATCTCAATAAGTTTACATCAACTTATGGAGTTAAATTTTTAAATAAGCTCAATTCCAAATAAATTTCCGATTTATCTTCCAATCTTAATTAATTTGAATTATTTAAAACTCTATCTATATACAATATCTTAAACCTGTACTGAATCATATAATATAAATTATCAAACTCCATTATTCAACTTATTCATTTGTATTTAACAGATTTATACATAGCTTAAATCTAACAATTTAACTATATATGTATATATAAAATAATATTTATAAAATATCAAAATTTAATATTTATTAAACCGTATCCTATCCAAACCATAGAAATCATTTTCAAAATAATTATATATATGGACCGACGGTGTCTGTATAAAATTTTCTATCCTATGGTCAAGTGATACGGATATTTATCATTTCAATCCGTAATTTAAAAATAAAAATTACGGTTGTATATCATTTCAAACCGCAATCCTGAATGAAATGAAATGCATAACAACTTGTAGTTAATATAAATTAACATCCATTCATCCATCAAAATCATACATCCATTTATCACAATCATCATCCAAATTCAAACAATATATCAATATATAACAGGTGATAAATAACTGGTATCAACTATCAGGTTTATTCAAAACAAATTATAACCGTTTAACTAGCAGTTTATATGCAATAAAAATAAACATAAATTTAACTGGCAGTTAATATGCAATAAAAATAAATATAAATTTAACTAGAAGTTAATATGCAATAAAAATAAATGTAAATTTAACTGGCAGTTAATATGCAATAAATAAATAATAATTTAATTAAATAAATGCAATTAACTGAGATGATGATTTAAAAATATGCCAAACAAACATAAACAAATTTCAAATCACATCATATATTAATTTAACAAACATAAGAAGTTTAGGAGTTGTGAGTGGGTTAAAACACTCACCTTTTGAATTTAAATTGAATTTAAAATCCGATTTAAACCCAAAAACTGAACAGTCTCCAAATTCGTCCAAACCAGTGTCAAAGTGTCCGGAATTCCAACATGAACCTAGTAGAGAAAATCGCACGTGAATCGGATAAAGTATGTGGAAGTTATTCACGCTAGATCATTAGAAAACAAAATTAAATTTAAAACAAATAAAATACATAAAAATACCAAATCTCTCTCACACGTCATCACCCTATATAATGTATTCTCAGGCAACCCTAGCTGAAGCAATTCGACGCCGTTCCTATCAGCCGCCTCCATACTCGATTGAATCGCCGCCGCCGCCATACTCGATTTCAGGAAGCTCGGGGTAGGTCGTCGCCACCGCCTCCCCTGGCCGACCACGTCACCTCGGTACGCACGAAAATCGAAGAACACATCAACCGGCCGCCACAAAACCCCTAAACCCTAATCAATTTTAACTCAAATCCAACCGTCAAAATCACAAACGAACCACACCGATCGACTCCCCTCGGTGCTCTCTACGATACCCAGAAGGGAATTTTCGATCAGACTCAGTTGATTTCGGCACGATGAACGGCCGTGACTTCTCTGATTTTTACCGGTCAAACGACAAACTGAATCAAAAAACGAATACCATCAGTTAATTTCTCTAGTCGAGAGCTTCAACATATATTTTTTTCAAATTTTTCTGAGGACTTTGAATATTTTACTTTGATTTTGGATTGTAATTGGATATAGGGTTTGCATCCATTGAAGAAGAAGAGGAGCTGATGAAATTTTACAGGAAGATAAATGAGAATAGGCGGAGGCTAGGGTTTAGTAGGGTATTTATAGATAAATTTGAAAAATAGATGGATCGGGTTGATAGATATACGTGCTACCGCTAACGTGGCCCAAAAAGCCCGTTCTGACCCCGGAACCAAATTGGGTAAACCCATATATCAAAATAGATGTTTTAAAATATTTTAAATGCGATGGAAAAAGTTTCATTTCCAAATTCCATCATATGAAGAAGTTATGCTGAAATCAATATTTTCAAATTGATTTCAATTAAATCGATTTCAAAGCGTTTCGCGTTCGTGCGATCAAACGACAAGTCTGATCGCTGTGAAACTTGAAACCCTACAATAATTTACCGATACGGATCCGCTGAAAATGGTTTCGTCAAAATCCGAGTCAGTGGCCAAAATGGCTATTTTTATACTAATTAAATAAATTAGTTAAATCAAATTTCAAAATTTAAATTTTGAAATTTGCAATCTTAATCACTTTATAATTCTCAAACATTTAAAATGATTTAACAAATTTTTAAATGTCAAATTATTAAATATAAATCTTCAATTTCATAAAATTCAAAATTATAGATAAATTTCCAAAATTTCCATTAAATTGAATTAACCCAAAATTATTCCATTCATAATTTCAAATAGAAGGGTTTACCATTGGATTAAAAATTATTACATAAATGTTTCCAATTTTCAACTTAATTTTTAAATTAACATAATAGTTAAATATTTGATTTCATTCATTTGCAATAAATCCAATTATTATAACTTAAATAAATAAACTTACTATTTAAAATTCAAATTCTATAATTCATTACGTATTATTACATCAAGTTATATCACCTTTAATCCATTCCCAATTCTACCAATTCCAATAAAATAGAACTTCACAATTTGCTTACATTAATTTGGATTGTACTACACTTATTATATTTTTGCCAAATAGATATATTAATTGTAATTAAATATTCTCTGTAACTTATTTCTTGGTTTCATTCTTTTTATTACATAAATTATCATATTATGAATGGAATTTTACCTTGGTTACATCTTATTGAATTCAAATTAAACTTATCAAACTAATAAAATAAGTAACGTACAATAATTATTGTCATTAACTCTTAATCACACGTTTATAGGTTCATTATTTACAAACCAGTATTATACTTACTAGTTTTACTCAATTACCATTTATTTCAAACTATTTCAAAAAATTATTCAATATTTACTAGTTCTGTTATATTCAATTCGTAACCAAGTGTAACATTTTACTTGAATTGGTTGGAATCCCTTTCAAGTTATAAATAATTAACTTATATTAACATATTTCCTTAATTTACTCCAATTACCGTTAATTTCATACTAACTCATCAATTTGTACAATATATCTCTTGTTTCCTTAAAATAATTTATGTTTTTATTAAGTTTTCATTTACACTTTCGTTACTTTATTAATAATTATTAAAGTAACGTTTATATCAATAACATATTATAATTACTTACCATTTAAATGAGTTTGATTTCTAATAAATTAATTGACCAATTAATTAGGTAATTTACCCAAATTTGTTATCATACCCATAAATTTACACTTATAACCAAGTCCTACATTTGAATTTATTTATTAAATTGAAATGTTCATTCAAGTTTATAAATTATTAACTTGCATTAACATAATTCCCAAATTTTCCAATTACGGTCAAAAATCTTTTACTACATTAAATCAATTTAGTACTTTCCTTAAATTTATCATATTAAATTTATATCCAGATAAGGATCTTTTCACTACTTAATTCATTTGAATTTATTCAAATTACTATAAACAGGTTTTAATTACCATTGCTATATTTTAATTTAGAGTTCATTCTAATATTAATTTATGACCTTAATTATTTCTACAAAAATTAAATTACAAAATCCTATTTAATTAACAAATTAAATTGTCGAAATTTACGGGTCGTTACAGAGCAAGAATTTGGAACCGCCATTAGTGCATTTCACTGAGCTACTGGAACCAAATGAAACAAACGAAAGATACAACTTATACTTTTCCTTTCTCAAATTTGTGTACAAGTCAAAAAGAAATGAGCTGGCTATAGTTTTTGGGTACAATAGCATTAAAGGTAGACGTGCTCAAGAGGAAGAAAGTACACGGCATGTACATAAAAATGATGATGGAAAAGTGCGTTAAACTTTTGCTTTACAAAATTGGTGACAGCAAGCAAAAGTGTTCACATTGTTTTTAAGTTGGACCTATTTCTCTTATGCACGTGAAGGTAAAATGCATTTCATTTTCAACATGCTGCTACTAAGATGAGTTCAATGACTTAGCAATTGAATTGCATTTTCAATTGACTTTGCAACATTTTTACATTGCATTTTTTTTCTAATTTCTATTTAAAAATTTTATTTCGATGGTAATAAAAACAGGGTTGTTACAAAGATGGTCATGCTCTCTTTCATTTCTTTGTCCCATATTAACTATAATAGGAACTACATCTTACTATATAAACACATGATGTTTATTATCTTTTAAGATGTGAGACTATTCATATCCCCAAGGCATTTAATGCCTCACACTTTCCAATGAAAGTGCTTATTCATTTCTAACAATTCCCCATATGAATGAGTAGTTGCTTAATCTGTTCTTGAAATTTTTGCGAAACATTTATCGTATTAGTTAAAGTAGCACACTGGCCTTGAACTTTTCCTAGTGTTTATCATTTTGACTTACTGGCTAATCAGTAGACTAGGTTGTCTTTAAACTGTAAGCCTTTTTTGTGTAAATCCAAAATAGACGACACACAATACGTGTTTCTTATCTTCTTTGATTCTTTGTTTATGCTCGTTTTTGCCATGAACACCAGTGTAACACCTCGCATTTTTATATAATTAAATAATCAAATAACTATGAAAATAGTGAAAAATGAATTTTTACTAATGTTGGATTTTGACCACGAAACTTATACCATTGTGTTCATGATAATTTTCTGATCAACTTCCATATGCAATGTTTTCTGAATGGACTTCAAATGGAGAAGTTATAGCCCTTTGGAGTTTTAGCGTCAGAAACAATTACTTATGCAAACATGGAAATTTTAGCAATTACAAATATTTGCAATTAATTCATAGGATATTTATAAAAGTAGTAACAAACTTATTATGTTTGCAATGAATATAAATTACTAAAAGAATTAGATGTAAGAGGGAAAAATATAAGAGGAATAATTAAGATTGCAAATAGAATCAGCTAAAAAGTGCAATTAATTAATATGTGAATTTATATTGGAGATTAATATATAACGTGTTATGTATATATATCAGATCCCTCAATCTAAAGAGTTTTACGTACAAATGTAATAAATAAATTGTTAGAATTTAAATCTGGAAAAAAGGAAATATATATACGCATATTAAATATGTATGTTAATTGAATGGTGGAATTAATTAACATGCCAATTAATGAAACTTTACAGTGTGTAAAATAATAATTAAAGGAGAGAAGTTATAGAATGGCGTAGTAATTTTTGAAGATCGAGATTTAAAGCGAATGGTGATAGGTGAGTGGATTTAATTATATATCTTTTATGTTTATGATATATTATCTTTAGATACCCGTTAATAATTTTATTCAGTATTTATTTCAGTAATTAATTCTGTTAATTAGTTATGGTGAGACTGTAGATTATATAAGAGAGCTTGTATTTAATTAATATTATGCTTGACAGTTAGAGAAAGGCATAAGCCTAAAAGTAAGAAAGTGACAGTTATTTACATCTATTTTAAAGTTGAAATTTAGCATGTAAATATTAGCTTCTTTTTATTCCTTTTTACGCGAATAAAATAGTAAAGAAAAGAATTCACAAATACGGACTAAAATTGAAGAACACTAGATTTACAGAAATTTGATGTAAAATAATAAAAGGTGAAATAAAAAGAGAAAGATATAAATTTGCAGTAAATAATGCTAAAACGGGAAAAAAATAAAATTAAAAAGGAAAATTTAATAATTTGATAGGGAAGTTAGTGATAGATTAATTGGTTAGCTTAGAAAAGAGAATACATTTATATAGTTTAATATTTAAAAGATAACGATAAACGTAATTGCAAGAATAAAAGAATGAAAAAGGGAATTAGTGTAAAATAGAGAAACAACTGTATTTTACAATATCCAAAATGTAAAGTAGCAATAAAAGAAATATCTTACAGTTACGGATTATTATTTATAGCATTATTTAGTATTAAAATATGAAAGTGTATTTTTTAGCACAGTTTTTGTAACCAACCAAATAGAATAGAAACTACTTCCTAGAATAAGAAGTTAAAGTAATTAAAGAATGAATAAATTTAATTATTAGACGCGACTAGAAGCTATAGACAGGAATGTAACCAAATCTGCATTTACTGCGCAGATAACAGAATAAAAGTGAAGCAGTTAATATGAAAAGTAAATTTACGACAATCGAACATAGTCCTAAGCTAAGATTGTCATATAACATAAGTGAATTAAAAAGAATTCATTATCATAATAAAAGAAGGCAGACTATAATAGAAGAGAGACACTTGTAATTGTATTTATAATATATAGATTATAAAAGAAAATAAAAGAGACAATTGCATGTAAAATTATAACATAGTGTATAATTAATTACAAAGAACAGAAAAGGCTTATTTAAGAATTAAAGACTTAAATTAAGTTAACAAGCAAATGAAGCTGAAACAATAGAAATGGCCTATTTTAATAAACTTAAGACTTAAATTGAGTCAATAAGAAAGATAATAGATGTGGCCCATACCAACAGCATTCTCTTTCAGTCAGGAACTGATGGTAGTTAGGTAAGGCCAGGACAAGGTTATGCTAATTAGGGTAAATCAGTAGCCAACATAATAAGAAAAGTAAACTAAACGCAATATAAAAGATTAGACTTAAGGTCTAATAAAAGAGTGAGATGCATTTGAAGCTGCCCAAAGGATGAAGAGCCAAACGAAGCAGTTCATCATAGATTTCAGCACAGAAGAAGCACGTCCAACTTAGTTATTTAGGGCTAGAAAGAAGTACGAGAATTCAACAGGACGTGAGGGTACTTTAGGATAGCCCTCTAGAGTAGGCGTAGTAGAGCAGTCCTCTAGAGGCAGGTCTGTAGGTATTCCATCAAAAGAATATGCCTTGACTGCTTTTTGCATGGCAGGACCATTGTAGGCAGTCAAAAGGGGTTGATGTTTGGAGTAGGATATTCGTATGTCCCAACACTTGCAAGTAAGGTTTAGTGGGCAGAAGCCATAAAGATAGTCGCATGCGGATATCGGGCCAGCATCAAAACCAAGAAGCGAGTTCGGGAAAGACTAAAGTTAAATCAACAGTCCAATGAACCTTTCACTATCGATACATTGGATGAGGGGCGCAGCCAATTGGATGTTTAGATTGTTTGCAATAGGGCACATCTACTTAGCTCTTTAGAGGTCTTTCGATTAGTTGAGGGGTGGCTGCTTAGGGCCATAGCCAAGATAAGAAAAGAGATAGACCAAATAGAATATCTATATTGTAGGTCTAATAAGGTAGTCCTTTACAGACATAGAAAATCCCCAACCGAGTTTCGTACAAAGTAAACGTTGTTAAGTGAGATTTAGGGAGTAGACAGAACGATTACATATAATCTTCAAGGTACGCACTGGGTGGTACAATATGGATGTCCGAGCATTAGTATAGACTTGTGCGGACGCAGTTTTACGTTTTCATAGTAGATGATGAAACATCTGTATTGTTGGTCTTATGAGGCAGTCCTTTATAGATGTAGTCTTATAATGCCATAGAAGCAAGACGATGGAGTCCTTTGCGAGGAGGATATGGAAGGCACTATGGGTAGTACCTAGGACCGGTGCGGTCATTAGGCATATAGCTACATATATATCAGTTATTAGTTTTTAATCTACTAAGCAGTAAATGGGCACGATTCATGCACAGAGGCGAGAGTATTATAAACCCAATGAACCTAATATAATAGTAAATGGAAATAAAATTTTATATGTAGTATTAAGCTTAGAAGTGTATAATTTGTCCATTCACCAATACTTAGTTCTGACCCCCTCCTCGTAACATCCTACAAGTTAGATTGATGGCATAGACTTTCCAACTTTGAGGCACTTGTTTAGAAAGTGTTATTATATTAGTGAGTATTTACTTACCATTATATTTTAGTTAGTTCTGTTGTGAGATGTTTATCCGAGCTCTCATATATTTGTCTTTGCCTATTTGCAGGATACCAAAAACCCAACTCGGGCTTAAGTGGACTTGGATTTTTGCATTTTTACGAAAAATCGGGACCCGCTAGAATTTTGGTTGTTACATTTGGTATCAGAGCCTAGTTATAGGATTCCTAGGTAGGTAGTGAGTGAACGTATTTATATTTTTGAATAAAATATAAATATATTACGTACTAAAATCCAAATAATCTCCAATTATAGATTCTAACATATGGAAAAATTTTAGAAGTATATTTTTGCATAGTTTGCTAGTTGAGTTTGGAATGATCCAAGGGTGTTGGCCCCTAAGTTATTGCCATTTTATAGTGTACAATAAGTGATGTGTTGAGAGAAGACTGGTATCCATATGTTATAGGAAGTAGGGAAATTCCCTGGGGATAGTAGGAGGAGCATTTTTATTTTGGAAGGAGTAAGAGGTTTTAGTAAGAAGAAATCCACTTTATGTCTAGCCCAATAAAATGAAACTTTTGGAATTGGAAAGTTGAAAAATATAATTGTTAGTATATTTGAGAAGTAAATATTGGGTTTTTGAAAAAAAATAAGTGGTATGAAATTTAAATTGATTTTACATGATGTAAATTTTGTTAAAACTGAAATTCTTTTTGAAGAATTATAGAGCATGTATAGCTCGCTAGTTTCCTTGTAGATAAACAAAGATTTTAAAAACCTAGAGTGTGTTAAGTATCAGAAGCATATATTATAACATTTAGTGTTGTAATAGATGTTTTCAGCAAAAATAAAGGAAGCATAGACTATGACACTATTGTTATAGTAGGTGACTCCCAAAGTAAATGTTTTTACATAGCATATGGGATTTATTAATATTTATTTTAATTTATTCCATGAACTAGTCTTTTTAAGTTGTAGTAATGGTGTTTTATGCCATATATATTTTGACCCAAATGAGTTTTGAAGATAATTTTTAAAGTGGTTTGCATGTACACTTATTATTTAAACAAGTATATGAAGTTTTTTCTATATGAAGGTATTGAAACAGTTTTGAAAATGAGTTCTTTTGAAAAAGAATGTATGTTAAATTAATAAATTTAGTATGAAATATCTATTGTAAGTGAATATAGATAAAGCATACTTTAATCTATTGGAATGAAACGAATAATCAAAAAAATTTATATGAATCATAAATAAATAAATATGTTTTGTGCAAGATATAGGGGGATACGTGAAAGAGATATATAAGGTATGGAAAGCACCAAATTTTGTGTAGCCTGTTTCGAAAATAAAATAAAATAAGTTCCTTGTAATTTCACATAAACATGAAATCCTCTTTTAAAAGATTCATATAAGGTTTTAGCGTTAATTGTTTCTCATAAGAGAAAGTAATTCCAATACATTAAGGTATAAAACAATTAAGTGCAGTAAGTTAGAAACTCCTTCGAGGTTAAGTAATTGGAAGAGTAGAAATGTTAAGTGATTTTAGATAAAATAATTGTTCTTATCTACTCCAGTTTTAGTAAATTTGAAAATCTATGAAAAGAAGATATTTTGAAAACATGTGAACATTTTTTTAGTTAAGAAAAAAAATGCTTTAAGAAAAAGCAAGACATGTTTTAAAGAAAAATGGTTTGGTGGAAAGGTAAATAAGTTTTTGAAAACATAAAATTTTTAAGTGACCAGGTACCTTTGAATTTAATAGAAAACTTCAAAATAACACTTTCAAAGGCAAGAATCTAGGGATTTGGTGTTTCAAAAATTTAGAAGCTTTAATTTTTGAAGTAAAATAATAACTACCAAACCAAACCGGAGTTCTAAATATGGAGTAGATAGGAATCATTTCCTACGTGTAATGGGAAAAGTGTAAGGCTATAGCAGTAATTACTCATAGTAGTATTAATAAAAGTTCTCGTAAGGTGTATAGGACACTAGTGAAAACCTAGAAATGTTGCTTCATGTGTGTAGACTATAGAAGATTAGTGAAGTGATATTAGTAAGATAGTAAGACACATGTGGTTGGAAAAAGTAGACCTTGGTTGGGGAAAAATGAAAGCTAAAGAGAGAATTTCTCCAAGCTTAGTTGCCTTTTTAGATAGAGACTACATAGATTGAAATCCTTATCCATTGCAGTAAATGAGACTTAGTTATTCCTTTTTGAGCATGGAATAAAAGAGATGAAGAGATCGTATTTATCATGAGTAACACAGATTTATCATGAGTAACACGGCGAAAGTTGATAATAAGTAATAGGCGGCAGAAGGAGCATATAAGTTACTTGGATTCTGTTAACGCTAAAAAATAAACGCTAACACCCCGGTGTATAGATGGAAATTGTGAAAGCACCACCCGTTGGTACGGGAACAAAGTATATGCAAAGAAATCACCGGAAAGCTATAAAGGACACAGTATTTATAGTGGTTCGGCTTAGGATCAAGCCTACGTCCACTTTAAAGCTCTTTATTGCTGATTTAGTTACAATTCTTTACAATCAACTCCGATTACAACACACTTAGACAAATATCTCAAACCCCGATGTAGAAGAATCCTTCGAATGCATGATAAATGAGTTATTTTTCTTCTTGAGATTTGTCGAAATGTCTTTGGTGATTGGAGTGATAGAAGTGTTGCTTGAGTGTTGCTTGAAGTCGAGACAATAGCAGAGTAATGGCGCCTAGGAAGTCAGTTCCCCCAAAGTCCCCTAAATGTTGAATATGGCCATGTATTTATAGGCAAAATGTTAGGCTGAAACTGTCAAGTCATGAGTCGTGACCGACTCATGATGAGTCGTGACCGACTCATGATGAGTCGTGAGTCATCTACGAGTCACCCCTTTGCAGCATGACTCTGAGCTTGTCTCTGAGTCTTGTGTCGTGCGTCGACTTATCTTTTGAGTCGTAAACCTCCCTGAGTCGTGCCATCCTTAACTCAGAATCTCCTTAACTCGCCAGGTTCCTTAGGTCGTAGGTTTCTTGAGTCGTTAGCCTGTTGAGTCGTGGACTTTTCCTGAGTCGTAGCTCCAATGAGTCGGTAAGACCTTAAGTGGATGAGTCGTGATCAGATGAGTCGGTCTTTGATGAGTCGGAGCCAGGTCAAATGAGTCGGTACTTTCCCTAAGTCGTCCTTTCAACGAGTCGCTAATGCTTTAACTTATTAGGCTCCCTAAGTCGTGAGTCGCTGAGTTTAGAAACTCCCATGAGTCGCATAATAGTTGAATCGGGGATTCTTTGAGTCGGTCCTTGATGAATCGGTGAGTCCCTTAAGTCGCGCAGTTGGGTCATTGAGTCGTACACGAGTTGACTGTTAGCTTATACACTTGAACCGCCAACGACTTATGGTAAGTCGTAAGCCTTCTGAGTCGCTAACTGCTTTGTCTGATGAGTCGGCTCAAGCTTCAGCAGGGTTAACATTTGCCCCTCGAAGCACACGCCTAAGTCGTAGGTCGCGTGCTTCGACTTATCTTAACTCGCGCATGCCGACTCATCTTCCACTACTCCGAGGTATAAATGGCTTAAGTCGTTTTCTTCTCATTACTTCTTTTACCATTTTCGTGAGTCGTGTTCCGCCATTAACACATCTCCAAGCTCCCAAAAGCAATTTCAACTCAAATCTCCTCCGATCATCTCTGAATTCATACCACGTAAGCAATTTCGCCTCCTTTCTGATTGTCGATCACTATTAACCTGTGCGCTCCGTCTTTATCTTCAATCCACCCTTCTGAGCTTTGCGAGTTTGATCGTCTTAATCATTGATGGGTTGAGGATTGTTTGATCCAACGATTTGTGATCCGAGGCGATCTACTGATGCCATGAAATTGGGGTTGTAGGTTGAGAGTTTCTTGGTTTAATGGGTTAGATGTTGGAAGATCAACGGGTTAGGGGTTAGGAGCGAGATGGTTTATGGGTTAGAAGGCCACCTGATTAGGAGTTAGGTGATTAGTTGGTCAGATTGATTCGAATATCGCCATAGGTTTGACTCGACTCAATCATGCCTCACGACCTAAACCCTTGAGTTGTGGCCGAGATAAGACCCTTGAGTCGTAGCCGGGACAAAACTCTTGAGTCGTGGCCGAGACGAACCCATTGAACCTGAGCTTTTTTAACATACTCCACGGCCTAAGCCCTGAGTCGTTGCCGAGGCAAAACTTGGAGAAAATCTCCTTATTTCCATGACTCATGACTTAGGACACTGCCAACTCAGAACCTTTGAACCGTTGATGGGTTATGACTTGTGTGAACTCTGTTTGAACACTGGACCATTGCATTAACTTTGAACTGTTGAATTTTATTGCGTTCATTGACGGGTTACCTTGACTTGCAGGCTAACAATCTGTCCAACACAATATTTACAGAAAATTGGGACGAATATACTGCCATTGACTGCCCACATCAAATGACAGATTAGCTTATAGCAGATAATTAATTTAAACAAATTATGTGAAAGAAGTGCTCTAAATCAACAAATCCAAGTAGAATGCTAATGCAATATTGAAACAGTCAACTGAAATTAACCGGTTTGCACTAACACCACACCTGAACTTTTAAGTTAATAAGTCCTGAAATTTGGTAGTCAACCAACTGCCAACTAGCTTAACTTCAGTTATATTTACTTGTTTATTTTCATTAGTTCTGCACAACATTTCACACTTTTAGGAAACGTGTACCTTCGCATTTGAACATCCAGTTGCTTGTGTAGAATGACCTCTCATCAAGAAGAGCCGATGGACCAAGCTGAAGATGTCTTTCCAGTAGCCATCCCTATAGACAACCCTCCGGAGAGGACATCCACAACTTTGAATCAGCGGGCATTTAACCAACTGCGCGTCCAGTTTGGCATTGATGATGCCGACATCTTATTTCCGGGGCCAAATGACACTGCTGACAATCCTCCCTACGGCTTTGTTGCAGTCAATCGCCAAATGTGTTTAAGTGGGGCGATTCCTCCTTTTAACGACTTTCTCCAACAGTTCCTGCTTCGGTTGTCTATCTCTCCATTCCAATTACACCCCAATGGCTACGCCATTCTGATGGGGTTATGTGTTCTATCCAGGAGAGTTTTGGATCGGTTACCAAGCTTCGAGGAGATCTGCTATTTTTGCTCGTTCACGAAAACTAAAGACCATCCCTCCATTGTGGTTGTAAGAAGCGCTCGAAATCGCAAACTTATTACTGATCTCTCCGAAAGCGCTCACGGATTTTTGAATCAGTTTTTCTTCGTTCGCTGCCCTCCAGGGTTTTATGCCATCTGGAGAGTGGGAAGTAAGATTTCCTGTCTCTACTTTTTCCGTTTTGAAACTTTCTCGAGATCTGAACTCTCAGCTGCTAATTTCATTCTTTTCCTGTTTTTAGCACTTCCTCTCCCTACTAGAGATCCGATTCATAAACAAGTTTTCGAGAGGTTGAGTGCCGTGGCTGCGGAAGAAAGGAGCATAAAATTTCTGCTGAATGATGAATTTCTACACCAATACGGGCTTCTACATGCTTCTCGTTCTACGCATGCTCATGAAGTTCCAACAGAAGTTCCCGATTCCCCGACGAAAACTCCTGACGCCCCGGTTACTGTCGAACAACTCGCATCAAAAGAGTCTAATATTGAAGCTTCATTGGTGAAGTGTTCCACTTCTACCGACATTATGGGGTCATCCAGTAAGACGGTGCTTGCCCCGATCGAGGAAGAAGAAGAACCTTCACAGCCTCTCGGGGGATTAGCTGATGCAGGAATTGAGAAAACAAGTCCCACCAAGCATGGTGGTGACAATGTTTATGAGGGGTTGAGCGACATAATAGTGACTTCGCAGGAGCTTTTTAGAGATGACGTATCTAAAACTATCTCTCCTGTAATTGAGGCGACGTCTCTTCTTCGACAAACGCCAACACAAACATCAACTCCTCATACCCAAGCTATCATCACCTCTACACCAAAGAGTGGTTTGTAGCTTAATGCGTGTAGCTTGCACATCACACAACACTTAGGATTTTTTGGCATTTGTTCACATTTAACTTCTTTTCTCTGGAAGTTTTTAAGACTTGTTATTTTTGCCTTTCAGATTCCTCTATGGGGCGCAGCGGCAGCGGTTCTTATTACAAAGACTTTCGACGCTATGGAGGGCGTGGCAGCTATGATTACAAGCAATACTATACCGATTCCAGAGAGACCAATGAGCAGAGAGCTGCGCGAAAAGCTGAAGAGAGGAGAAAGTATGAAGAACGCCACGAGGGAGCAGGCACGCGATACGAATCCTTCCCAAGGGGTGATGATTCCCATAAACGTAAAACGCATGATGATAGGGGGAAGAGCCATATTGAGGATTCGAGAAAGCGGACCAAACTTGGCGAGGAACACGCGCCTGTGACATCTGAGAGACTTGGCGCCTCAGTTTCTACTGACATCCCTTCCAAATCTCCTGCTCTTGAAGGAAGTGCCATTCAAACACTCCTCAACAGGCCTTCATACCATGTTGAAAGGGGCCCCCCGACTTTGCAGAGCCGATTCCCGAATTGGTGTTTGAGGGGGGTACGCTTCGACCTTGATTTGGTCCCCATCGACAAAGAAGCCATGTACAGAAATCTCGATGCTGTCAGGCTTGATATTGACAGAATGTCTGGATGGCAAAAGCTTGTTGATGAACTTCAAAGAGTTAATCGGGCTAACATCGAAGCAATGCTGACCATGGAAAATGATAAATCAGAGTGGCAGAAGATTCTTGATCAACACAACGTTGAGATGAAGGAGATAGCCGAATACAATGAAAAACTCGAAGCCGAAGTAAAGCAGCTCAAAGATGATCTTGCCTCTTCTACTAATACGTACACCCAAAGAGAAGAGGTATTGCAAAAACAAGTGCGAGATGCGCACGCCAGCCAGAGGGACGCCGAAGCTAAAGCTGAGAGGCTAGAGCAAGCTGTAGAGAACCACCGCACTGATGTCACCCAGTTGCAGAATAAACTGAGCGCCCGGGACATGGAGATTGAAGCGCTAAAAGCCCAACTTGCTCAGACCGAAAAAGATCGAGATGAGGCCATGGCTGGTAAGATTGCAGCCGAAGAAACTGTTCAGACCATGGAAACCGACATCAATTCGACTTTATTCGATTTTTATGTACACTGTGTCTTGGGACGCGGCAGCCTCTCTTTTCTTGGTCCTAAATATGAAATCACCCTGGCCGAGGTGTGGGAAGCTGCTCTTAGCATGTTTAAAGACGCCGGGTATGGCGATGAAGATTTTGAGGCGCGTTACCTGGATGAGGAAGCTCGCGCTGCTCTTGTGAAGGGGCAAGAACAACTTGCCAGGATGAGAGCTGGAATGGCGGAAGAGGAACATTCTGGAAAGGAATTACCACTTACTCCCTCTGTCCAACCTCCAGTTTCTCCCGTGGTTGACATCACGGGTTCTAGCTCCTACACTCCGCCTGCGACTAAGATAGTAACTGAAACTACAAGTGCACAAGGCGGGGATGAAGGCGGTGAAAGCAACGAAGCGCAGCGATATGAAATCAGCATCAGAGATCCAACTGTCCCAGGTAAACTTGACACCGGACCAGTCCAAGTGGTGAACTGCTCGTTTGCTCCTTGTGAACTTGACGATCTTCTTGATTATTTTTCGAATTTCAATGAATTCCCGACTTTTGATTATTCTTCAAATGTCAATGAATTCCCGACTTTCGACGAGCCGTCATCCCCTCTCTTTTCGAAAGATACTGATATTTTAAGTTTTTTCTCCTTTGTAGTGAAAGCACCGAGCCAAACTCAAGCTTCTTCTCCTCCGGTTATCCTTCCTTCATCTCTTCAAGTGGCGCCTCCTTCTGCCTCGCAACCTGGATCACAGGAGGAACAAATAGAGGCTCTTCACGGCTTGGATGATCCCATCGCTTCGCAAGAGCAGAAAGATGAGAGACCTGAGGGAGGTGACATTTCCCCGGAACGGACTCCTTCTGACGACATTGTTCTATCAAAACTTGTCACTCCGGGGAGTGAGTCTTCCTCACAAAGGAGAGAGAAGCGTGGGACATCAAAGAGGAGGGGGAAGAAAATCACCGCCACTAAAGAGGAGCCGGAAGTTGAACCGGTTACACCTGCCTCTCCTACTTCCCTTATAACCACTGGCCGACCTGAAAAGCTGGTTATTCGACCGAGTAAAGGGTCCAAAGGAGGGAAGAAGAAGTGAAGATTTTAGCTTTTTTTTTTTTGTATGAACTGGCCGAGAGTTGTGCGGGTACCGGCCCCCGCTTTTATTTTGAAACCTGTATCTGCATTATAGTTGAATAAAATGATTCTTCGTTTGTACAAATTTCTGTTTGAATTTGAGAATGCATTTACTATTTATTTTTGCACAAGTTTGTTTATATAGTGTTGCAGCGGGCTTATGGTATGTTGCTTGAGTATTACTCTACTGATGCATCTATACTACTATACCATGTTGCCCCCATACCTTAAGCTTGCTGCAATACTACTCCCTTCGAGGGGACTTGCACTCTTATTTGCTAAAGAATAATTATTTTATTCTTTAAAGAAAATTTTTATAGAGTACAACTCCCTTCGTATAAGTTTTTACGCTTTGTCGTTCGAAGAAATCACTTTTTTCTTTTGCTTACGTGCATATTTCACCAAGTGAATTCCTCTATGTGGTAAAGCGGACCTCTGAAGGGTACTTTAACTTCTTTTCTTTTTACGATCATTTCCCATAGCAGGCAAATTACTTTTCCTTTGAAAGTTAAAGTACGCTTTTGATGAGGATTTTTTTTATATATAGAAAGTTGTACCTCTGAGGAGGGATTTTTTCACGTTTCAACACTTGGAAGTTTTATTTCGATCTCGGTGAAACGTGTACCTCCAAAGAGTTATGCCTTAGAAATCCTTTTCACGTTTCAACACTTGGAAGTTTTATTTCAATCTCGGTGAAACGTGGGTTTCCGAAGAGGTCTTTCTTCTTAATTGTGTCCCCGGGAGGGGGTTGTACCTCTAAGGAGGGATTTTTTTACGTTTCAACACTTGGAAGTTTTATTTCAATCTCGGTGAAACGTGTACCCCCAAAGAGTTGTGCCTTCGAAGAAAGCCTTTTCGCGTTTCAACACTTGGAAGTTTTATTTCAATCTCGGTGAAACGTGTGCTTTCAAGAAGGTCTTTGTTTTTGCATTTCAACTTTGGTGAAGTGAAATTCCGAAGAGCGGTTGTTACACTTCAACTCCTGGCGAAATGTGCCTCCGAAGAGGGCTTTTATTTTGTTTACATTTCAACTCTGGTGAAGTGAAATTCCGAAGAGCGGTCACAACACTTCAACTCCTGGTGAAATGGGCCTCCGAAGAGGGCTTTTATTTTGTTTACATTTCAACTCTGGTGAAGTGAAATTCCGAAGAGCGGTCACAACACTTCAACTCCTGGTGAAATGGGCCTCCGAAGAGGGCTTTTATTTTGTTTACATTTCAACTCTGGTGAAGTGAAATTCCGAAGAGCGGTCACAACACTTCAACTCCTGGTGAAATGGGCCTCCGAAGAGGGCTTTTATTTTGTTTACATTTCAACTCTGGTGAAGTGAAATTCCGAAGAGCGGTCACAACACTTCAACTCCTGGTGAAATGTGCCTCAGAGAGGGTTTTCATCGCCTGGAAGTTACTCTCTCATGGTTGGAGGGTCATGACTCCTCCAATCTTTTTTGTTGAGTAGAGAACTTTCTTTTTTGTGGCGTATGACCCATTAGAGGTCTTTTATCCTCCGAAGAGTTGCGCCTCCGAAGAGGACTTGTGCTGCTGATGGTAGCTTTGGTTGTTCCTTTGTTCACTTGCTTATGCCTTTTCAGCGATCCCCTCCCTTTTTTTTTTTTTCTTTTTTTTTTCTTTTCAAGTTTTTCATCCCCCTCTTCTCGCAAGTGGCTTGTTTAATCCAAGAAAATGTACTTCATTGCCAGGCAAGTTCGTGAGAACGGGCACTAGCTTCCTAATTGGATGTTTGTTTGTTCAAACAACCTCAATTTATCAGCAAGGGCTCGTTTCTATCGAAATCATTAGCCGTTCAATTGAAGTATTTCCTATCTAGGATTTGAATTCGGGGTCTTTGAGACTTGAAATTTGTTTGTTGAATGATGGTGAGAATCGCTCGGTCTTATTATGCGCAAGTTTCATTTCCATTGTCTGCAAAAATTTAAATTGACATTTCAGCAATACATTTTATGTATTTTTATATCGAAAACAAAGCAAACATATAATGATAATAAGGAACACAAGATTTATAGTGGTTCGGCCATGAAATTGGGCCTACATCCACTTTATATTCTTTCATTATTTACTTGCATCAGTTTCACAATTGCTTTCAATTACAAGAATCATACTTTCATAATTCTTTTTACAATGTTTCAACAAAATTTTCAAGTAAAGTATGGACGCAAGTGGTTGCTGTTCCATGCCCTTGGAATTTGATCTCCATCAACAGTGGTGAGCTTGAATGTGCCGTCGAGAAGCTTCTGACCTATTACATATGGTCCTTCCCAATTTGGCCCAAACACACCTGTCGCGGTCATAATTCTTTTCAGGACTAGATCTCCAATTTCAAAGCTGCGTTGACGAACTTTGGAATTGAAATGTCTGGCTATCCTTTGCTGATGAGCTGCAACTCTGAGGTTAGCTTCATCTCTTTTTTCATCAAGGAGATCCAGCGCTTCAAGTTGCAGCTTTTCATTTTCTGCTTGATTGAAATGGATTCTTCTGTGTGAAGGGACCTCTGTTTCAACCGGGATCATTGCTTCCGATCCGTATGCTAACGAAAAAGGAGTATGCCCAGTTGCAGTTTTGTGAGTAGTTCTGTATGCCCATAGTGCAAGTGGTAGTTTATCGACCCATCCACCTTTTGCTCTTTCGAGTTGCTTTTTGATGGTTGATTTGATGATCTTGTTCACTGCTTCCACTTGCCCGTTTGCCTGCGGATGAGCTACTGCCGAAAAGCTTTTCTGGATTTTGAATCGTTTGCAAAAATCCTGGAATTCCTCACTTTCAAACTGAGTACCATTGTCTGTGATTATTTTCTGAGGCACACCGTATCTGCAAATGATATTCTTGGTCACAAAGCTTATCATTTTCTTAGAAGTGATAGTAGCCAATGGTTCAGCTTCAGCCCACTTAGTAAAATAATCAACTGCAACAATAGCATATTTAATCCCTGATTTAGCAGTTGGTAGCGGCCCAATGAGATCCATTCCCCAAATTGCAAATGGCCATGGACTGACCATCTGCGTGAGTTCGGTAGAAGGTGCTCTAGGAATTTTGGCATATCTTTGGCACTTGTCACATTTTCGGGAGTAATCTGCGGCATCCCGATTAATTTCTGGCCAAAAATATCCGTATCGGAGAATTTTCTTTGCTAGTGTTTGACCACCTGAATGATCACCGCATTCTCCTCCATGCACCTCAGCTAGGATTGTTTTGGACTCTTCCCGGGATACACATCGAAGCAATGGCATTGAGAATCCCCGTCTGTACAATCGGCCATCCTGAATTACATAGCGAGAGGCCTTCCTTAGAAGCTTTCGTCTTTCTATCGAGTTTTCTGGCAGAGAACCCCTGAGTAGGTAATCCAGTATTGGAGTCATCCATGACTCTTGTTCTTGAGATGCATTCATAATCCAGTCTATATCCATCTCGTCTATACTTGGCGCTGAAAGGACTTCTACAGGAACCAATCCCAATAGTTGAGCTTCACCAGAACTTGAATACTTTGCGAGGGAATCTGCCTTCATATTCTCTTCACGAGGAATGTGGCTTATTGAATAGTGATCGAGTTCATATAGGAGTTCCCAAGCCTTTAACAAGTAGGAAGGCAGATTTCCACCTTTTGCTTGAAATTCCTTCTTGACTTGGCATACGATAAGCTGAGAATCACTGAAAATTTGTAATGCTCGAATGTTTAGCTCTTTAGCGATTTTCAGACCTGCAATAAGAGCTTCATATTCCGCTTCATTGTTTGTTGAAGGAAATTCCAGTCTTAGTGCATAACATAATGATCGACCTTCAGGAGTTTCAAGTACCACTCCGGCTCCAGAACAGTAGTCATTTCTTGCGCCATCAACATACATCTTCCACTGGATTGGAGAATCATTGATCGCTTTTTCCTTGCCATTATCTTTCTCTGTGAATTCTGCAATGAAATCAGCTAAAGCTTGTCCGTTGATTGCTTTTCGGGGGTGATAGGTGATGTCATATTGACTAAGTTCAATGTTCCATTTTAGAAGACGACCCGAAGTTTCAGGGCGAAATAGGACTTGCTTTAGAGGCTGATCAGTGAGTACTTTGATAGGATGAGCTTGGAAATATTGCCTCAGTTTCCTCGATGCAACTAGTAGGCAATAGGCGAGTTTTTCCAACTTGGAGTAATTCAGCTCTGCCCCAGTGAGTCTTTTGCTGATATAGTAAACTGGATGTTGAATCCTTTTGTCTTCCCGTATCAGCGCTGCACTTAGAGCATGAGATGATACTGCCAAGTATATAAGAAGATCCTCGCCATCGCCTGGCCTAGAAAGTATCGGAGGCGTTTCCATATGACGGATCAACTCTTCAAAAGCTTTTTGGCATTCGGGAGTCCATTCAAAGTTCTTCTTTCCTTTTTTCAGGGCATCGAAGAACGGGATGCATTTATCAGTAGCTTTGGAAATGAACCGATTCAAAGCGGCGACCTTTCCGTTGAGACATTGCAATTCCTTCTTCGTTCTAGGGGCTTTAACTTCTTTTAAGGCGGTAATTTGAGCTGGGCTAGCTTCTATGCCCCTAGCACTGACAATAAAACCTAAGAACTTTCCGGATTCGACCCCAAATGTACATTTCAGAGGGTTAAGTTTCATTCTGTATTTCCGGATGACTGCGAACATTTCTGCTAAGTGTTCAATGTGATCCACTGCTTTCCTGGACTTCACTAACATGTCGTCGACGTAGACTTCCATAGTTTTGCCCAATTGCGGTTTGAACATAGCATTAACAAGTCTTTGGTAGGTTGCCCCTGCGTTTTTCAATCCGAAGGGCATAACTCTGTAGCAATAAAGTCCAACATCTGTGATAAAGCTTGTATCCTCTTGATCCGGCTCATGCATCATGATTTGGTTATAACCGGAGTAGGCATCCATGAAGGATAACAATTCATGTCCCGCAGTTCCGTCTACCAGTTGATCGATCCTGGGTAATGGGAAGCAATCTTTGGGGCAAGCCTTGTTTAGATCAGAAAAGTCGATGCATACTCTCCATTTTCCATTAGCTTTCTTGACCAGCACAGGATTTGAAACCCAATTCGGATACGTAGATTCTTTGATGAAGTTATTTTCCATGAGTCGATCAACTTCTTCTTTTAATGCTGCTGACCTTTCTGGACCTTGGGTTCTTCTTTTCTGTTTAACTGGCGTAAACTTTGGGTCAATATTCAGAGCGTGTACTGCAACTTCTGGGGATATCCCACACATATCGGCATGAGTCCAAGCAAAGACATCCAGATTTGCTTTCAGGAAAGATATCAAGACATTCTGAATTGACACATTAAGCTGCGAACCCACATTCAACACCTTATTTGGGTCCTTCGGGTCAACAGGTACCGGAATTGTCGCTTCCACCGGTACTACTCTATTCTCCCCTGTACTGGCTTTTCTGGGATCCATTTCTTTCCGTGCCCCGCTGTGCTCGCCAGTGCAGGGTCCGCTCTGTAATTGCTACAAAGCTGGTTCCTTGATGCGGACTGGAGTTGCCGCATCCTTTCCCATTTCTCTTTTTCTTGACTCTCGCAGCTCTGTCCAATAACATTCTCGCGCAGCATTTTGATCCCCTTTTATAACTCCTACTCCATTGTCAGTAGGGAATTTAATAGTGAGGCACCACGGGGCTAGGATAGCTTTGAATGCTGCGAGTGTTGGACGGCCAAGAAAAGCATTATAGGCAGAAAACTCATCGACAATCACAAATGTTTGCTTTCGGACCACTTTCCTTTCTCCTTCCCCAAGTTCTACAAACAAATCGATGGTTCCTACTGGTTGCTTTGGCTCCCCTGTGAAGCCCACGATTTTCTGTGATGAGGCTTGCACATCGATCATAGGGATTTTCATCTGGTCAAATGTCTTCTTGAAGAGAATATTGCATGATGCTCCGCAGTCAATGAGGACTCTTCTGACAATGGCTGGTCCAATACCAGCCGAGATGACCAAGGGATCTAGAGTAGGAGCTTCAATACCTGTAGAATCTCTGGCTCTGAAAATAATATCGTCACTGAAAGTTTTCTGTTGTTTAAGGGGCGTAGTGTCTTCTAGAACAAAGACGTTTTCTTCGGCTGGAGCATATTTCAAAGCCCTGGAATATCTCTCCATCTCACCCCAACTTTTACCAGCTGGGTGAGGTCCTCCTGAAATGACATTGATAACGGGCCTTCCAGATTCGTGCCCCGTAGCTTTCTCTCCTGCCCCAGGCTGATGAACAGGGGCCCGCTGCCCCTGACTCGACGATGCAGGATTGTTGCTATTCTTTTTTACGAATTGCTGCAACTTGTTTTCTCTTAGCAACTCTTCAATCAGATTTTTCAGCTGGCGGCATTCATCAGTTTCATGACCTGGTTGATTGTGGAAGCGGCAGAATTTCCCACTTTGTATGGCTTTTCTCCCAGTTCTCAACGGGATAGGTTTAGGGAAATCGACGGAATCTTTAGTGGCGAGGTAGATGTGCTCCGGTGTATGTGATAATGGAGTATATTCTGATGGCTTGAAGGACCGGGGCTTCTTCAGATTACCCTGTTTCTTCCCATTACTATTCTCCCTTTTTTCCCCCACCGATTCATTCTTGCGTGGAGCGACAGTGTTGTCTTCTGCTTTTTCTAACACTGTCTTTACTGGTAAAGGACGGCTTTCCAAGCGAATGAACTCGTCTGCTTTTTTGTAGAACTTTTCGAGAGAGGTTGGCTCCTTCATATTTAACCATTTCCCAAATTCGCTTGACTTATCGATAGCCCTCATCAGATAAGTCAATATCATTCGTGGTTCAGCATTGTCCACCTCAGCCAGTGCTATATTGAAGCGGTTCAAGAAGGATCTGATAGATTCACCAGGATTCTGCTCTAAACTCGATAGTGACATAATATCCTTGGCCTTCGAAGCATATAGTCTAAACTGCTCCTTGAATTTTCTGGTCAAGTCTGAAAACTGATCGATAGATCGGACTGGTAACTTGGTGAACCACAATAAAGCCACGCCTTCCATGTATACGGGGAAATATCGGCACTTTATTTCGTCGGAGGCCCTGGCACCTGTCATGTGCCAATCATATTTATACAAGAACTCATTCGGATCACTTGTCCCTTTGTAAGCTGGAATAGTTGGAGGGACAAACTTCCTTGGAAATTCCGCCTTCAAGATTTTTTCAGTAAACGGAGTTTTACTTGGAGCGAAACCCCATTCCTTCTCATCTTCAACCCTTTGCATACTTTCTTTCATGATTTGCCGGACCATTCCAGAAAGATATTCCTCATCGTGCCGAGTTCTAGATCCACCGGCGTCAGGTACTGCCTGCTCAAAGGGACTAGTAGGCCTTTCATGAGCATTCCTTTCATTAACATCATGAATGTTGCCAGCATAGTTCCCTTCATTACCAGCCGGTTGATTGTTTGCCCCAAGTAAGTCGTTCAATTTATTCAGAATCAGAGCATTCTGAGCACTTTGAGCCTCTAGTTGTGCATTTTGGGCGCTGATCTGCTGGTTTAGCCCTAGAATCACAGCATCCAATTCCGCTTTTGTAACTCCAACAGACGGAGTGGGTAGATTAGGCACAGGGGAAGCGGAGGTTCCCTCTTGAATATTCCCAGATCTGATAGATCTACTTTTCCTTCCAGGAGCCATAATCTCAGATATACTTCTGGTTCTTAAAGAAATTCTATCTTCTAATCTCTGCGAAGCAATGATGACAGCTGTCCTGAGTTCAATTCTCAGTGAAAGCACCAAAAATGTTAACGCTAAAAAATAAACGCTAACACCCCGGTGTATAGATGGAAATTGTGAAAGCACCACCCGTTGGTACGGGAACAAAGTATATGCAAAGAAATCACCGGAAAGCTATAAAGGACACAGTATTTATAGTGGTTCGGCTTAGGATCAAGCCTACGTCCACTTTAAAGCTCTTTATTGCTGATTTAGTTACAATTCTTTACAATCAACTCCGATTACAACACACTTAGACAAATATCTCAAACCCCGATGTAGAAGAATCCTTCGAATGCATGATAAATGAGTTATTTTTCTTCTTGAGATTTGTCGAAATGTCTTTGGTGATTGGAGTGATAGAAGTGTTGCTTGAGTGTTGCTTGAAGTCGAGACAATAGCAGAGTAATGGCGCCTAGGAAGTCAGTTCCCCCAAAGTCCCCTAAATGTTGAATATGGCCATGTATTTATAGGCAAAATGTTAGGCTGAAACTGTCAAGTCATGAGTCGTGACCGACTCATGATGAGTCGTGACCGACTCATGATGAGTCGTGAGTCATCTACGAGTCACCCCTTTGCAGCATGACTCTGAGCTTGTCTCTGAGTCTTGTGTCGTGCGTCGACTTATCTTTTGAGTCGTAAACCTCCCTGAGTCGTGCCATCCTTAACTCAGAATCTCCTTAACTCGCCAGGTTCCTTAGGTCGTAGGTTTCTTGAGTCGTTAGCCTGTTGAGTCGTGGACTTTTCCTGAGTCGTAGCTCCAATGAGTCGGTAAGACCTTAAGTGGATGAGTCGTGATCAGATGAGTCGGTCTTTGATGAGTCGGAGCCAGGTCAAATGAGTCGGTACTTTCCCTAAGTCGTCCTTTCAATGAGTCGCTAATGCTTTAACTTATTAGGCTCCCTAAGTCGTGAGTCGCTGAGTTTAGAAACTCCCATGAGTCGCATAATAGTTGAATCGGGGATTCTTTGAGTCGGTCCTTGATGAATCGGTGAGTCCCTTAAGTCGCGCAGTTGGGTCATTGAGTCGTACACGAGTTGACTGTTAGCTTATACACTTGAACCGCCAACGACTTATGGTAAGTCGTAAGCCTTCTGAGTCGCTAACTGCTTTGTCTGATGAGTCGGCTCAAGCTTCAGCAGGGTTAACAGATTCCTAAAGTAGGACCTTTTTGTGCCAGAGTGGACATGGTCCTAGACCTTCTAGCCCTAGATGATAGTTGTGTTTAGTTGTTGTATTAAAAGAAAAGTAAAAACAGACAGAAGGTAATTAAAGGAAAAGCACTAAGATCTAAAGAAAGTAGCAGAGATGTTAATAGAAATAAATGAGAATTACAAAAGAAAAATACATCTTTCTCATAAATTAAGCATGGGAAAAAGTTTGAAAAGAAAAATCTTTCTTATGTAAACCGTGCTTGGGGAAGAAAATAGAGATTTT
The DNA here is from genome assembly GCA_030765085.1 of Allium cepa. Classification (NCBI taxonomy): domain Eukaryota; kingdom Viridiplantae; phylum Streptophyta; class Magnoliopsida; order Asparagales; family Amaryllidaceae; genus Allium; species Allium cepa. The sequence goes on from CM060942.1 coordinate 365,640,656, forward strand.
ATAGGATAGCGGCATAAGTTCCAAGTTATGCAAAAGTAAAATGGAGAAATGTGAAGTTTTTCCGTTTTCTACCTTCTTTCCGACGTAAGAAATCGAGTTCGGAAATTATATTTTTTTTTGAAATTTGAATATTAAAGTTGCGTTATAGGATTTGGGTGAAAAATTTGTTGAAATACACCTCTATCATTGGTAGTGTGGGAAAAATTGGGTGAAAAATGTTATGAGTTTTCAAAAGATTGCATACATATAGAAATTGCAATTATATTTAGGATGTGTGCATCATATTTTAAATAAATTTTTAAAGAAGAAAAGCATTCATATAGGAGGTACCGCTTTGAAATTCATGTACATGCACATATTTTGTATTGATTAACACTTTTGCACAAGAACACGGATGGTCGCAAAAATTGGATGTACACAAAATGAATGTGATTGATGCGAGGCATAACGACCCGTATTTTTAACTATTTTAAATTATTAAATTTATTGAAATTATTAAATAAAAAATGGTCAAAAATATAACTTAATGAATTATTAATGTAGTTTTTGGATATGAACTTGAATAAAATTTTGAAATAAACTAAATTCGAAGATTTCGCGATAACGAGTATTGAAATGAAATTATATATATTAACTAGTTTATAATCAATAATTGAAGTTGAATAATAATTGTGAATTATTTAGATAGAAATAAAATGATATTGATAACTAAAAGTTATTGGAACTTAATGATTTATTTGTAGTGATTTGTTGGATGATTTAATTGTTTAAAATTTAATAGTGAAAATTATTTGAATAATTAAATTCTGAATTTAATGTGACTGAAAATGATATCGGAAGTTGATGTAAATTTTATTTAAACAACAATGAAGATTGTTAAGATATAAAATTGGATTTAAAAGTGAATAATTAGAAACTGGAAATTTTATATTATAAAAGAGACGTTAAAATAGCGATCCGGGGCACAGTCTTGGAATTCGACAAAACCTGTTTCATTGGATCTGCAATAGTGTATTATTATCGGATTTCAGATTTTATACCGTTTGGAGTTATCGTTTGGTCGTACGGAATAGAAACGCGTTGAAATTAATATCTAAAATTCAATATAATAATTGGGTCCGAAAGCTATCTTCTCCATACGATCGAAATACGGCTTGAAACCTATTCCATTGTATTTGGAATAGGGGTAAAACATTATAAATGTCGGACGACATGCTCCATTTAGACGCTATGGAGCTTAGGAGATGAGCTAAATGGCGAAGACATTTACAGGTATCATATTTATATTCCAATATGTATTGTAGGCTGTATATTCTGCTTTTGTAAGGACACGTTATTATAACTGTCCGGTGTTATGTTATTGATGTGTTGTACTCTGATGATGTAATGTATAAAAACAGTTATAGTCTTTTTATGTAAAGACCGGTTGTTATCTATTATATATTGTTCCGTTGTGATTGTGAGATTCTATGTTCGTATTTCTGTTTTCTTCTTACACCTCTTTCTTTTTTTCCCTAATGATTTGGTATTTTCGGTATTCGATTTGTTCGGCATGTAATATAGTGGACGTATTGATGTTGATTTTCGAAGATTGAAAATCCGGGCCGTCATAGGGGCACAGTCTCGGAATTCAACAAGACCAGTTCTATTGGATCCGTAATAGTGTATTATTATCAGATTTCAAATTTCGTAGCGTTGGAAGTTTTCGTTTGGTCATACGGAGTAGAAATGCGTTAAAACTAATATCGAAAATTCAATATAATAATTGGATTCAAAAGGCTATTGTAACGTCCCGCCTTTTTCGCACGATTTAAACAGACACACGTGCCAATTCAAACCATACGGAAGGGCGGATTGTTATGGGGTAAATAAGAAAACAGAGAAGAAATAAAACAAAATAAAATCTCACAGCGGAAGGATAAAATATAATAATAAAATATACAGTTTATAAAACTGTTTACAAACATTAGATTCTTCTTTATACAATTAAATATCAGAGTTCACATACCAATACTATCAATGCAGCGGAATATAGTGTGGTGGAATATTAGTAGATAATAGTAATACAAATCTTCGTCTTCGTCCTCCAGAGCTAAAAACTTCAAATCCTGAAACGCTCAGACTGACCCGAGCGAATTTGAAAAGACAAAAACACTCGAGTCAGAACTAAAAGATCTTATGTAAGTTAAATTTACAGAAATAAATATGAGTGCAGTAACTCAAGAGATGCTCGGGATTTACATCTCCTAAGGATCCGTTAAACTATTTACTATATAGTATATTGCGCTATTATAATAGTGTCTAATTGTAAAATAAACTTACTTTTAAATAGCGTTAAGGGGTTACCCATATAGCCCTTAACACAGAATATATTCTCATAGTCTATACAGTACCGTAATCTCCCCCGTACTGGGCGTCGTCAGAGGGCACTCCATAGAATGGTACAAAACCAAAATCGTATAAGGCGCGCTAGGGTAGGTGACACGGCACAACTAGGCAATGCCAGGGTAGATATACCAATTGCTATCCGGGCTGGTGGTAACGCATAGCCGCAGCTACCGCCCACCTCGAACTAACACCCCCAAATCAAAGAAATCAATAGTAGCCACCGAAACAATCCAAAGTCAGAGTATAGTATCGAAGGAGTGCGTTCGATCAGAAGAATGACCTCATTGGCCCGAGAATCGCTCCTGTTTTAGCCACCTTATGCCAACTCACGGGAGTTGGGTCCATGTATTTACCTTACAGGAAACGTCGCCACCAACCTACTTCATTCTGGAATCTCCACCGCGTGCACGGTTAGTCAAAGTGGTTTTCGGTATCGACAGAGAGTATGTCCATATCCGATCCCGGTCTCTTTGCCAACCCATCGTTATTATAACACCGCGGTCATTTAACAATAGTTTATACTTTAAAATCAGAATAAAATTTCCATTTCAAAACTATGAATACGATATCAAATTAAAACCCAAAAAAATATGATATCATTTTATCTCAAATATAATCCTTTTCAAAAATCATACTGGTTTAAAATTTAAAATATCTGGAAACCAAACATTTGAATTATACTTTCAAAACATAATATTTCGGAATTCATACTTTTAAAACCATAACTTCTAAAACTTGAATGGTTTGGATATTCAACGGTATATAAAATAAATGGTTTAACTTTAAGGTAACTTTGTAAAGAAAATAATTTCCATGGCTTTACAAATATATTTCTTTATTTAAAGTCTAAACCAAAATTTAAATATCACTTCCAAGTTCCAAAACCACCTTAATTTCTATATATATATCCATTTGGAGTATTAGTGTTTCAAAAAACTAAAGTTGGATTATATTCTTTCAACAATTTAATGTTCTATTATTTAGTCTTGAATATTCACATAAATTCCTTAAATAAAACTCCAATTTCTAGCAATTAAATCTTTTCTCAAATTTACTTTATACTAGAATATTCATTTTTAAATTTATCTTGGAAAATCCAGTTATAAATATCATACCTTAAAATTTTCCAAACTTAAACATATAAGATAAATTACAAAATTTCATTTTCTCAAATTTTTTCATTTTTATTCAACAGGTTTATACACAGCTTAAATTTAAAAAATTTAACTTCATATGTATATATATCGAAGAATAATATTTCATAAAATATCAAAATCAAAAATTCTTATAAACCGTATCCCATCCAAACCATCTAAATCACTTTAAAATAATTTATATATATACCACGGTGCCTGTATATAATTTTCTATCCTATGGTCAAGTGATATGGATATTTATCATTTCAATCCGCAATTTAAAAATAAAAATTGCGGTTGTATATCATTTCAAACCACAATCCCGAATGAAATGAAAAATGCATGATAACTTGTAGTTTAATGATATACCATAAAACATCCATTCACCCATCATCAATCATCAACCAAATTATCTCAAACATCATCAGTTTAAACAAACATCAAAATATGGCATATACAATATAATAGGAAATAATTGGCCGTTATTAATTAACATTTCATATTCAATTAAATTTATAACTGTTTAACTAGCTGTTTATATGCACCTAAATAAATTCTAACTGTCAATTTATATGCAATACATAAAAGAAATTAACTGTTAAATTAATAAATGCGATTTAACAGATATGCTGCATAAAACATGCCAAACAGTCATAAATAAATTTCTACTCATATCTAAATAAATTTAACAAACATAAAAACTTTTAGAAGTTGTGAGTGGGTTAAAACACTCACCGTTTGAATTTAAATCGAATTTAAATCTGATTTAAACCCAAAAATTCGACAGTCTCCAAATCAATCCAAACCAGCGTCAACAGATCCGAAATCTAATTACGATCCTAACGGAAAAAAATTCATGAGAAACGGATATCGTATGAAGAAATTACAGCGATAAACGGGATTAAGAATCAAATTTATTTAAACAAAAATAAACATCTCACACTAAAACAATTAGCCACGTCAGCCCACCTCTATCATCTTCATCACTGAACGCATCTGCCAGGAGAAAAACGCACGCACACGAGCAGTTGACCGCGACTTTGACCTCTGATTACATCCACCTCCGGCCACCGTTCACCAAGCTACCACCACCTTTCCCATGCCATCGCCGAGCCGCCTGCATCCCCCTAGGTCCGGCCCTCTCCAGTCACGGCCGGCCGCCACCTCTAAGCCTAGGGCCGAAACCCTAATTCAATTTTTGTCGCAAATCCCACCGTTGATTCGACCCAAAAACTATACTGATGCAAACCCATCAGTTATCTCCACAATACCCAGAAACAGTTTTCCGATCGGGCGAGTTTTGTTGCGACGATGATGAGTGGCAGAAAATGGTTTGAATTTTACTGGACGAACGATAGCTCCAATCGAAAAACAAACCACACCAGCAGATTACGAACACTGAGAACTATGACATATATTTTTATGAAAATTTTTCTAGAGAGTTTGAATTTTCATTGAAATTTGAAATGAAATAGATCTAGGTTTTGCAACCATTGAGGAAGAGAAGGAGATGAAGAAAAATGAACGTACAGCCAAAAGATAATAGAAAGGAGGGTAGGGTTTATCACCGCATATTTATAGGCAAATAGAAGAAGGCTAAGTGGGCACGAATTACGAACGTGCTAAGCGGTAGTTGGCCCATAAAGCCCGTTCTGACCCCGGAACGAAATTTATTAAACCCATATATCCAAATAGGTATTTTAAAATATTCTGAACGCGATGGAAAAAGTCTCACGTCCAAATTCGATCGTATGAAGAAGTTATGCTGAAAATAAATTTCCAAATTGATTTCAAATTGATTTTTTTTAATTAAATCGATTTCAAAGCTTTTCGCATCCGTACGATCAAACGACAGGTCCGATCGATACGAAACTTGAAACCCTACAATAATTCACCGATACGGTTCCGATGAAACTGGTTTCGTCGAAATCCGAGTCCGTGGCCAAAATGGCTATTTTTATATTCATTAAATAAATTAATAATTAAATAAATTAATTCGTTATTTGAATTTCAAATTCTACAATTCATAAATTTGTCACCTTGTATTACCAAATAAATTAAAAAAACCTTTAAACCAAATTCTAATACAAAGGTAAAGTAAATAAATTCACAATTTATAGTATTTAACATTAAATTCAAAAATCCAGTTATTTAATAATCATTCCTTTAAACCTGATTTAAATTCTCCTATTTATCTATTTAACCATTTCTAGAATCATAACTAATATTTGTCTTTCCTTCATTACCCAAATGTTCTTATTCCATCAAATTTTATTTACCGAAGGTTGCACTTATTCTAATTTATACATCTTGCCCCTTTTCTTTTTAAATCAATAAATCTTCATATAGTATATAGATTTATCATAAATTTTATCTATTCTTCCTTTTTAGGCAATGTTCTATATATTAGATTTCATTTAAATGCAATAAATCATACTATCGTAGTTATATCCAATTAAATAAATAAATGTTGATTCCTACTCTTTTTATCCAACAACTGTTTACGTTTTATTCCATTAATACTTCTACACACATCCTAGATTTTGTGTAAATGGTTGTAACGTTAAATCTTGTCTACTTCCCATTTTATATTTAAGGTTTCTAAAACCGATTAATATTATTTCCCTAGTCCAAACACCCTTTTGCCCAATTTATATTAACATATCCTTAAATTAGATTAATTCCTATTGATGTAATAGTTAAACATAAATTTCACTTATTTGAAATAAATCCACAATTTAATTTCAAATAAATCAATAAATTTTGGTTTATCACTTCTTAAATACCCAATCGTCATAATTTAATTAAAACTACATTTATCACATTTTATAGAATTTACCATCTTAAGTGACAAATCAAAACTACCCTAACTGCACAAATTTAGGGTAATTAATTTCAATTGCTTTCCCATTAAACTACATAAATTATCCAAATGAAACCTAAGTGAAACGTTTATTTATTTAAAAATCTTACTGTTTAAATGAATTTATCCTTTACGGTATAATTTACATTTGACTTGATTTCTCATTTATTTTGCAAAACGGTAAATTTCAATTGCTACCAACATTATTTTTAATATAAATTTGAATCCAAATCATTGGTATTGCACAACCTTATTGCGTACATTTACATATAGTTACAACTAAGTCAATACACTGATTTCATGAATTCATAAATTAATCCACACATTTCCATTGACTCTTTATTATAAACCCAAATCTGCAATTCATCACCTTATATTAATGTCATCAAATTTTTATTTATTATTATAACTTTACGTTAAATTACTATTCAATTTAAATTTATTCATCAATCAAATCCGATATTTACTTTCTATCCTTCTATTTGATAAAAAAATCCAGTATACCTTTACATACATTCATTTATGGGTATTGCATTGAAATTAAATTTTTTTAGCCAATACCACATTATTACCATTTATTACAATTGGATTCCTAATTTTATTCAATACCCTGAATAAATAACATAAATATCAATCATGTTCTTACTTTTGTTTCTCTCATATTTAAAAATAAAATTATAGCATTTAACTTATTTTATTAGATCGATATTTTATTCAAGTCATAAATTATTAACCTGCACAAATATGATACCTTGATTTATTTAAATTTCCATTTACAACTTTTATTGCACTAAATCAAATTAATACTTTCTTAAATTTCTCTTATTAGATCTTATATCCAGGTAAGAATCATTTTTCTACTTAATTCATTTGGATTTCATTCTACATTAAATTAGAAATCCTATTAAATTATCACATTTAAAATCATCGAATTTAACGGGTCGTTACACTCTCCCCCACTCAAAACTTTTCGTCCCCGAAAAGGAAAAAGAAGGGAGAAAAAGAATTTAAATAACAATACATCTTATTCAAAATATTAAATTTATAAACAATAATTTACTAAATTTATTACCTTAAATAAAATATACCCGTTTTATAATCATTATATCCTTTTATACTTAGATAAATAAAGTTTGGAAAGCATTTTCAAATAATCTCTAAGTGGTTTCAATCACTAACAATCAAATCAATCCAACAACCATCCATTTCAACAAACAGCATACCCAACACTTTACAAGGCAACCATACAATCAAACAACCAAATAGTTGGTTGGGTTCAAAACTTTTTAAATTGTACGGAATGAACAATAACTATCCAGTGTATCATTTACTCAACAGTCTTAGATGGGCTAAAATAGATTATTTATTCATCCAACAACTTCAAATTTCCTTACCCAACCAACCATAAAGCAAACAATATCGATTTAAACCAACAAATCAATTTAACTTTTATAAATTAATTACATACTTTCGTTGTTTGATTTCCTTTCTTTTATTCAGACCACATAAATTATCCTTTAATATTTACATCTATTTCTAACAGCTTTTAATTTTATTACTAATTAGTGGTTGTTTCCTTTATTTTTACTTATTACTCACAATTATCCAAAAAAAATATTTATCCAGGTCATGTAAGTTTCTTTTATTTGTATTATATTTAATGCACTTCTTCAAATTCAATCATTTATTTAATGCTTACATATCTATTATATTTAAATATAGTAATCATTTTTAATTTCACTTAAATTCTTAACCTTATAACATTCATTTTATAAGTAAAGGATTTTTATTTATTCATTAACTATGGTTTGCAATCATTTATTTATATTACCTACTTTCCATTTAAGTTTATAACCATTAAATTCTTATTTATAATAGCAATTCATTGAATACTTCATTTTCCCCAAAATTTTCTACTTGTATAATATTCTATTCAAATCTCTTATTTAACATTTCAACTTTTCATATTTGGTAAGTTATATATGTTAAAGAAAATGCAAAAGAACTTATACAAAATTTTATCTCATCTTTTAATTAAATTCATTGTTCAATAAATCTTCACCTTTTCTTATAAGTCACAATTTAAACTTCATTTATAACTTAGCATTTTAGTCTCTTATTTTATTTAGGATTTCAATTATTAATTTAATTCTGTTTTACTACCATAATTTAAACAATTTTATAAATGGAAATTTAAGAATTAAATACCGGGTTAAATTTCAATTTATTTTTAAAATAATAGATAAGTAATTTCTTACAACTTTTATGTCTCTAATTATATTTAAAACAATTAAGATTTTAAATAATTTCAAAATAAATTTGCAGTAGAATTTATTGCAGTGGCCTTTCCCCTTCGAAACTCGAAAATGAAAGTCGATGATGCGGCCGCCATCACCAAAATTATTTTCCAGCGACAGAGAGCAAAGTGCAATATTTATTTTCTCCAAAATTCTCTTTAAAACGATTTCTTCCGAATTAAAATGAAATATTTATATCGTAAAGTATTTATAACATATTATTATACTCCAAAATCCTTTGAAAGCAAATTTTCCAAAATCCCGGACTTAAGTCCTAAAATTTCCAAATTTTATTGATTTTATTCTCAATCTTATTTACCTATTTTAAATAAATTTTATTCCTAACAACCAATCTATTGCAACCAAATATAGATATTATTTGAAAATTTTATTTTATATATAGAAAATATAATAGGCAAAATTATTTCATTCACCTATATTAAAACAGAAATTATGTCGGTCTGTCCTATTTAGTGTTTAGAAATCCCTATTGATGTCATAGCGTCCCATACACCAACCAGAATTTATAAATACAAAACGGAACAGATTAACACAATATCAAAATCCTTTTATAACACTAACTAATACGCTCTCTCATATATATACACTCAGCGACTCCCATAGGGTATTCCTACCCTATTAACAAAGAGTCAAACCCCACAAAGCTAAGGTTTATCGCTAAACCAAAGCTCTGATACCAACTGTAACGTCCCGCCTTTTTCGCACGATTTAAACAGACACACGTGCCAATTCAAACCATACGGAAGGGCGGATTGTTATGGGGTAAATAAGAAAACAGAGAAGAAATAAAACAAAATAAAATCTCACAGCGGAAGGATAAAATATAATAATAAAATATACAGTTTATAAAACTGTTTACAAACATTAGATTCTTCTTTATACAATTAAATATCAGAGCTCACATACCAATACTATCAATGCAGCGGAATATAGTGTAGTGGAATAATAGTAGATAATAGTAATACAAATCTTCGTCTTCGTCCTCCAGAGCTAAAAACTTCAAATCTTGAAACGCTCGGACTGACCCGAGCGAATTTGAAAAGACAAAAACACTCGAGTCAGAACTAAAAGATCTTATGTAAGTTAAATTTACAGAAATAAATATGAGTGCAGTAACTCAAGAGATGCTCGGGATTTACATCTCCTAAGGATCCGTTAAACTATTTACTATATAGTATATTGCGCTATTATAATAGTGTCTAATTGTAAAATAAACTTACTTTTAAATAGCGTTAAGGGGTTACCCATATAGCCCTTAACAGAGAATATATTCCCATAGTCTATACAGTACCGTAATCTCCCCCGTACTGGGCGTCGTCAGAGGGTACTCCATAGGTATGGTACAAAACCAAAATCGTATAAGGCGCGCTAGGGTAGGTGACACGGCACAACTAGGCAATGCCAGGGTAGATATACTAATTGCTATCCGGGCTGGTGGTAACACATAGCCGCAGCTACCGCCCACCTCGAACTAACACCCCCAAATCAAAGAAATCAATAGTGGCCACCGAAACAATCCAAAGTCGGAGTATAGTATCGAAGGAGTGCGTTCGATCAGAGGAATGACCTCATTGGCCCGAGAATCGCTCCTGTTTTAGCCACCTTATGCCAACTCACGGGAGTTGGGTCCACGTATTTACCTTACAGGAAACGTCGCCACCAACCTACTTCATTCTGGAATCCCCACCGTGTACACGGTTAGTCAAAGTGGTTTTCGGTATCAACAGAGAGTATGTCCATATCCGATCCCGGTCTCTTTGCCAACCCATCGTTATTATAACACCGCGGTCATTTAACAATAGTTTATACTTTAAAATCAGAATAAAATTTCCATTTCAAAACTATGAATACGATATCAAATTAAAACCCAAAAAAATATGGTATCATTTTATCTCAAATATAATCCTTTTCCAAAATCATACTGGTTTAAATTTTAAAAATATCTGGAAACCAAACATTTGAATTATACTTTCAAAACATAATATTTCGGAATTCATACTTTTAAAACCATAACTTCTAAAACTTGAATGGTTTGGATATTCAACGGTATATAAAATAAATGGTTTAACTTTAAGGTAACTTTGTAAAGAAAATAATTTCCATGGCTTTACAAATATATTTCTTTATTTAAAGTCTAAACCAAAATTTAAATATCACTTCCAAGTTCCAAAACCACCTTAATTTCTATATATATATATATCCATTTGGAGTATTAGTGTTTCAAAACTAAAGTTGGATTGTATTCTTTCAACAATTTAATGTTCTATTATTTAGTCTTGAATATTCACATAAATTCCTTAAACAAAACTCCAATTTCTAGCAATTAAATCTTTTCTCAAATTTACTTTATACTAGAATATTCATTTTTAAATTTATCTTGGAAAATCTAGTTATAAATATCATACCTTAAAATTTTCCAAACTTAAACATATAAGATAAATTACAAAATTTCATTTTCTCAAATTTTTTCATTTTTATTCAACAGGTTTATACACAGCTTAAATTTAAAAAATTTAACTTCATATGTATATATATCGAAGAATAATATTTCATAAAATATCAAAATCAAAAATTCTTATAAACCGTATCCCATCCAAACCATCTAAATCACTTTAAAATAATTTATATATATACCACGGTGCCTATATATAATTTTCTATCCTATGGTCAAGTGATACGGATATTTATCATTTCAATCCGCAATTTAAAAATAAAAATTGCGGTTGTATATCATTTCAAACCACAATCCCGAATGAAATGAAAAATGCATGATAACTTGTAGTTTAATGATATACCATAAAACATCCATTCACCCATCATCAATCATCAACCAAATTATCTCAAACATCATCAGTTTAAACAAACATCAAAATATGACATATACAATATAACAGGAAATAATTGGCAGTTATTAATTAACATTTCATATTCAATTAAATTTATAACTATTTAACTAGCTGTTTATATGCATCTAAATAAATTCTAACTTTCAATTTATATGCAATACATAAAAGAAATTAACAGTTAAATTAAATAAATGCGATTTAACAGATATGCTGAATAAAACATGCCAAACAGTCATAAATAAATTTCTACTCATATCTAAAATAAATTTAACAAACATAAAAACTTTTAGAAGTTGTGAGTGGGTTAAAGCACTCACCATTTGAATTTAAATCGAATTTAAATCTGATTTAAACCCAAAAATTCGACGGTCTCCAAATCAGTCCAAACCAGCGTCAAGAGATCCGAAATCTAATTACGATCCTAACGAAAAAAAATTCATGAGAAACGGATATCGTATGAAGAAATTACAGCGATAAACGGGATTAAGAATCAAATTTATTTAAACAAAAATAAACATCTCACACTAAAACAATTAGCCACGTCAGCCCACCTCTATCATCTTCATCACTGAACGCATCTGCCAGGAGAAAAACGCACGCACGCGAGCAGTTGACCGTGACTTTGACCTCTGATTGCATCCACCTCCGGCCACCGTTCACCAAGCTACCACCACCTTTCCCATGCCATCGCCGAGCCTCCTACATCCCCCTATGTCCGGCCCTCTCCAGTCACGGCCGGCCGCCACCTCTAAGCCTAGGGCCGAAACCCTAATTCAATTTTTGCCGCAAATCCCACCGTTGATTCGACCCAAAAACTATACTGATGCAAACCCCTCGGTTATCTCCACAATACCCAGAAACAGTTTTCCGATCGGGCGAGTTTTGTTGCGACGATGATGAGTGGCCGAAAATGGTTTGAATTTTACTAGACGAACGATAGCTCCAATCGAAAAACAAACCACACCAGCAGATTACGAACACTGAGGACTATGACATATATTTTTATGAAAATTTTTCTGGAGAGTTTGAATTTTCATTGAAATTTGAAATGAAATAGATCTAGGTTTTGCAACCATTGAGGAAGAGAAGGAGATGAAGAAAAATGAACGTACAGCCAAAAGACAATAGAAAGGAGGCTAGGGTTTATCACCGCATATTTATAGGCAAATAGAAGAAGGCTAAGTGGGCACGAATTACGAACGTGCTAAGCGGTAGTTGGCCCATAAAGCCCGTTCTGACCCCGGAACGAAATTTATTAAACCCATATATCCAAATAGGTATTTTAAAATATTCTGAACGCGATAGAAAAAGTCTCACGTCCAAATTCGATCGTATGAAGAAGTTATGCTGAAAACAAATTTCCAAATTGATTTCAAATTGATTTTTTTTTTAATTAAATCGATTTCAAGGCGTTTCGCATCCGTACGATCAAACGACAGGTCCGATCGATACGAAACTTGAAACCCTACAATAATTCACCGATACGGTTCCGATGAAACTGGTTCCGTCGAAATCCGAGTCCGTGGACAAAATGGATATTTTTATATTCATTAAATAAATTAATAATTAAATAAATTAATTCGTTATTTGAATTTCAAATTCTACAATTCATAAATTTGTCACCTTGTATTACCAAATAAATTAAAAAACCTTTAAACCAAATTCTAATACAAAGGTAAAGTAAATAAATTCACAATTTATAGTATTTAACATTAAATTCAAAAATCCAGTTATTTAATAATCATTCCTTTAAACCTGATTTAAATTCTCCTATTTATCTATTTAACCCTTTCTAGAATCATAACTAATATTTGTCTTTCCTTCATTACCCAAATGTTCTTATTCCATCAAATTTTATTTACCGAAGGTTGCACTTAATCTAATTTATACATCTTGCCCCTTTTCTCTTTAAATCAATAAATCTTCATATAGTATATAGATTTATCATAAATTTTATCTATTCTTCCTTTTTAGGCAATGTTCTATATATTAGATTTCATTTAAATGCAATAAATCATACTATCGTAGTTATATCCAATTAAATAAATAAATGTTGATTCCTACTCTTTTTATCCAACAACTGTTTACGTTTTATTCCATTAATACTTCTACACACATCCTGGATTTTGTGTAAATGGTTGTAACGTTAAATCTTGTCTACTTCCCATTTTATATTTAAGGTTTCTAAAACCGATTAATATTATTTCCCTAGTCCAAACACCCTTTTGCCCAATTTATATTTACATATCCTTAAATTCGATTAATTCCTATTGATGTAATAGTTAAACACAAATTTCACTTATTTGAAATAAATCCACAATTTAATTGCAAATAAATCAATAAATTTTGGTTTATCACTTCTTAAATACCCAATCGTCATAATTTAATTAAAACTACATTTATCACATTTTATAGAATTTACCATCTTAAGTGACAAATCAAAACTACCCTAACTGCACAAATTTAGGGTAATTAATTTCAATTGCTTTCCCATTAAACTACATAAATTATCCAAATGAAACCTAAGTGAAACGTTTATTTATTTAAAAATCTTACTGTTTAAATGAATTTATCCTTTACGGTATAATTTACATTTGACTTGATTTCTCATTTATTTTGCAAAACGGTAAATTTCAATTGCTACCAACATTATTTTTAATATAAATTTGAATCCAAATCATTGGTATTGCACAACCTTATTGCGTACATTTACATATAGTTACAACTAAGTCAATACACTGATTTCATGAATTCATAAATTAATCCACACATTTCCATTGACTCTTTATTATAAACCCAAATTTGCAATTCATCACCTTATATTAATGTCATCAAATTTTTATTTATTATTATAACTTTACGTTAAATTACTATTCAATGTATATTTATTCATCAATCAAATCCGATATTTACTTTCTATCCTTCTATTTGATAAACAAATCCAGTATACCTTTACATACATTCATTTATGGGTATTGCATTGAAATTAAATTTTTTTAGCCAATACCACATTATTACCATTTATTACAATTGGATTCCTAATTTTATTCAATACCCTGAATAAATAACATAAATATCAATCATGTTCTTACTTTTGTTTCTCTCATATTTAAAAATCAAATTATAGCATTTAACTTATTTTATTGGATCGATATTTTATTCAAGTCATAAATTATTAACCTGCACAAATATGATACCTTAATTTATTTAAATTTCCATTTACAACTTTTATTGCACTAAATCAAATTAATACTTTCTTAAATTTCTCTTATTAGATCTTATATCCAGGTAAGAATCATTTTTCTACTTAATTCATTTGGATTTCATTCTACATTAAATTAGAAATCCTATTAAATTATCACATTTAAAATCATCGAATTTAACGGGTCGTTACAGCTATGTTATCCATACAATCGAATTAGGACTTGAAACCTATTCCACTATATTCAGAATAGGGGTAAAACATTATAAACGCCAGGCGACACGCTCCGTTTGGAGTTCGTCCGAAAAATCAAGTAAATTGTGAAAATAATATTAAAATAATAATTGTATATGGTAGTGTTTTGAAATTGGGTAAATGAAATAGTTTTACCCTGATTATATTTTATATATAAATAAATAATTTTTAAGACATTATTATGGTATATTTAGTGTGATTTGGTTGTAAGGATTGATAATATTGATTATTATCATTAATTGGTTGTTGTGCCTTAACAAAAGGTGTTTATTATGTAATAAACAATGATAAAGCATTGTGAAATGTTTTAATAAATTAAAACTTTGTAAGAATAATTTATAAATGTGACTTATAAATTAAAATGGATTAAAATTGAGAAGTTTTGAATTTAAGAACCGGGGATTTTGAAAATGGTTTTCAAAGCTTTGATGAAAAATATATAGTGATATTAGTTGAAAAATATTTATGGAAAATATTTTGAAAGGATTTTTAAAAGGGAATGAGTTCAGTACTTCCCTCTTCTGTAGTTGGAAATTGATTTCGGCGATGACTGCTTAACATCATCGACGTTCAATTTCGAGTCTCAAAGTGGTGGAGACTTCTGGGAAGCTTTGCTTCGAAATTGTTTTGATGAACGGATTTTGGTTTAAACTCCGAAGGTTTGATTTGATATATAAAAGAGATAAGTATATATACTTATTTCAAATGATTCGAAATGCACCCGGTGTTTAAATTTTTAAGTTCTGTTAATTGATGTTAACTCCTCTTTTCTACGACTCAGGGAACTAACGAGTTAATAATGGCAGCGACCTAACGACCTAAAGAATGAGCGAGCTAACATAGATGCGACTTAGCGACCTAAAGCGTAGAGCAGTTCAATGCGGCACAACCTAACGACCTAACGAATTAAGGAGCCAAGTGACCTAACGGGTCAACACACAAGCGACCTAACGAGGATGAAGTTCTATAGCGAGCTAACATGTGACGATCTAAGCGACTAGCACTCAACGACCTAGTGACCTAGTAACTAAAAGACCTATGCGGCCTAGCGAGTTAACGACCTAGCGAGTGAACGACCTAGCGAGTGAACGACCTAGCGAGTGAACGACCTAGCGAGTCAACGACCTAGCGAGTCAACGACCTAGCGAGTCAACGACCTAGCGAGTTAACGACCTATCGAGTCACAAGCTTCATATCGTTATGCCTCTTGGTTATAGGTCGAACCAGCACTAGGTCGCTGCTACTCCTACGACCAGCCTAGGTCGCTCCACTAGGAACCTCGACATGGTTAAGTCGCCAACCATTCTGCCCTAGGTCGCCTACGACCTACGACCTACCAGCCCGTTCGAGTGATCAAGTGCAACCGTGATGAGCCTTAAACCGTATCCCTTAGGTCGCCTACGACCTACGACCTAACCCCTAGGTCGCCCACGACCTACGACCTAACTCCAGAATTTCCCTATAAATACCTTGCCTACTACACCGAGGAGGGGACTTTTGGATCATTTCTAGAACGCCGATACTTTGCTGTTTTCTCAACTCATCCAACACTTTAAACATCGAAGACGCTTCAACGAACTTAGGGAAGAGATCTAGCACATTCAACACGAATTCGAAGAGCTCTTCTACATTGAAGTTCTAGCTACTCGTCTTAGTTGTGTTGTAATCAAAGATCATTGTAAAAAATTTAATCGAATCAGCAATAAAGAGGATTAAAGTGGACGTAGGCTTGACATTAAGCCGAACCACTATAAAAACTGTTGTCTTTTTACTTGATTTTCTGTTATTTTCTGCTTATCTCTAATTCCCATACCAACGGGTGGTGCTTTCACATTTTCACTACTTACACCGGGGTGTTAGCGTATATTTTTAGCGTTAACATTTTTGGTGCTTTCATTGAGAGTTGAACTCAGGACGCTTTCATCATTGCTTCGTAAAAGTTCGTTGAAAGAATCTCTCTCAAAACCAGAAGTCTATCAGAGATTATGGCTCGTGGAAGAAAACGAAGATCTACTAGACCCGGTGATGCCCATGAAAATACCGCCACTTCTCCTTCGTTAATTCAAGCAGCTCAAAGTGTTGGAATTACACGGGCAGAGTTAGATGCTGCAGTGTCTGGGTTATATCAGCAAATAGAAGCCCAAAACACTTTAATGCTTGACAGGTTGAATGCTTTGCTCGGAGCTAACCATCAACCAGTGAATAAAAAAGAAAACTTTGCTGATGATGTTCATAATCTTGAAGGAAGGAATATTCCTCAAAGGGCAGCTGGCCCCGCCGAAGGGGCACCTCCCCAAGCTGGAGGATCAAGGCCGCAGCCTACTCACCATGAACGTTTGCCCAGGCAAACTTCCGAGAAAATGGCTGACGTCTGTCCCGCCGAGCCTCTAAACGATGAGGAATACCTCTCGGGAATGGTTCGACAAATTATGAAAGAAAGTATGCAAAGGGAAGAAGATGAAAAAGAATGGTGTTCGCTCCAAGCAAGACTCCGTTCACCGAAAGAATTCTGAAGGAGGAATTTACCATTCCGGCTTATCGGGGAACAAGCAACCCTAACCAATTCTTATATAAGCATGACTGGCACATGACTGGTGCCAGAGCATCAGATGAGATCAAATGTCGGTACTTTCCGGTATACTTGGAAGGAGTGGCTCTACTCTGGTTTACAAAGCTACCAGTCCGATCTGTAGACTAGTTCTCCGATTTAACTTGGAAGTTTAAAGAACAATTCAGGTTGTATGCTTCAAAGGCGAAGGACATAATGTCACTGTCCAGCCTGGAATAGAATCCCGGAGTATCTATTAGATCTTACTTAAACCGCTTCAACATAGCCTTGGCCGAAGTAGACAATGCAGAGCCACGAATTATTTTGACCTACTTGATGAGGGCTATCGACAAATCGAGTGAGTTTGGGAAATGGCTGAAGATGAAGGAGCCAAATTTGCTTGAGAAATTCTACAAGAAAGCTGATGAGTTCATGCGTTTGGAAAGCCTTACTGTGCCGGCGAAAGTGGTATTGACGGAGGTTGAGAATAACACTGCTGCTCCAACCAAAAAGGAATCCGGAGGTCAAAAGAGGGAGAATAACGGTGGGAAGAAGCAGAAGGATGTGAAGAAACCTCGCTTCTTCAAACCTTCAGATTTGACTCCTTTGGCTGATACTCCGGAGAATATCTTTTTTGCTACCAAAGATGCCGTTGAATATCCTAAACCACCTGTTTTGAAGCTTGGGAAAAATGCTGTTCAAAATGGGAGATTTTGTCGGTTTCATAATCAACCCGGTCATGATACTAACGAATGTCGCCATTTGAAGTGTTTGATTGAAGAACTGTTGAGGCAGAATAAGCTGCAACAATATGTTAAGAGAAATAGGAATGACCGAGCTTCATCTACTGAGGGCCTACAACTTCCTGCTCATCCATCTGGCTCAGGTGAGATGACTACCGCGCATGAATCAGAAAGGCCTATTATTAATGTAATCACGAGAGGTCCTCACCCAGCAGGCAGAAGCTGGGGTGAGATGGAAAGATATGCTCGTGCTTTGAAATATGCCCCAGCGGAGGAAAATGTTTTTGTGTTGGAAGACGCTGCACCTTTGAAGCAGCAAAGAACTTTTAATGATGACATTGTGTTCAAGGCCAGGGACTCTATGGGTGTTGAAGCTCCCATCATGGATCCCTTCGTCACCTCTACAGGTATCGGGTCGGCTATTGTGAGAAGGGTGCTTGTTGACTGCGGCGCCTCTTGCAATATCCTCTTCAAAAAGACATTCGATCAAATGAAGATTCCTATGGCTGATGTTCAAGCTTCATCGCAGAAGATTGGTGGGTTTACTGGGGAATAAAAGCAGCCAATTGGAACTATTGACTTATTCGTGGAACTTAGAGAGGGGCAGAAAAAGGTGGTTCGAAAGCAGACCTTTGTGATTGTTGATGGATTTTCTGCTTATAATGCCTTCCTAGGCCGGCCAACTCTTGCAGCATTCAAGGCAATTCTCGCCCCGTGGTGCCTTACTATGAAGTCCCCAACGGATAATGGCGTCGATGTTATTAAAGAGGATCAGAATGATGAACGAGAATGTTACCCTATAGAGTTGCTGGAAGCAAGGAAGATAGAGATGGGAAAGGATGCGGCAGCCCAACTCTGCATCAAAGAACCAACCTTGTAGCAATTACAGGGTAGACCCTGCACTGGCGAGCATATTGGTGCATGAAAAGAAATGGATCCCAGAAAAGACAGTACAGGGGAGAATAGTGTGATGCCGATGGAAGTAACGGTGCCAGTACCTATTGACCTGAAAGATCCAAACAAGGTGTTGAATGTGGGTTCGCAACTTAGTGTGACGGTTCAAAATATTTTGATATCGTTCTTGAAAGCAAATCTGGATGTATTCGCTTGGAGTCATGCCGATATGTGTGGAATATCTCCAGAAATCGCAGTACATACTCCGAATATTGAACCGAAATTTACACCCCTTAAGCAGAAAAGAAGAGCCCAGGGTCTAGAAAGGTCAGCAGCATCAAAAGAAGAAGTAGCTCGGCTCATGGAGAATGGCTTCGTCAGAGAGTCCACTTATCCAAATTGGGTTTCTAATCCGGTGCTGGTTAAAAAATCAAATGGAAAGTGGAGAGTATGCATCGATTCTCAGATTTAAACAAAGCCTGCCCCAAAAACTGCTTCCCGTTACCCAGGATTGATCAGTTGGTGGATGGAACAGCCGGGCATGAATTGTTGTCCTTTATGGATGCTTACTCCAGATACAACCAAATCATGATGCATGAGCCAGATCAGGAGGATACGAGCTTCATCGCCGATGTTGGTCTTTACTGCTATAGAGTCATGCCCTTCGGACTGAAGAATGCGGGGGCAACTTACCAAAGACTTGTTAATGCTATGTTCAAACCACAGATTGGAAAGACTATGGAAGTTTATGTTGATGATATGTTGGTGAAATCAAAGAAGGCAGTGGACCATATGGATCACTTGGCAGAAATGTTAGCAGTCCTCCGAAAGTATGGAATGAAGCTTAATCCTTTGGAATGTTCATTCGGGGTAGAGTCCGGGAAATTCTTGGGTTTCATTGTGAGTGCTAGGGGCATCGTAGCTAATCCTTCTCAAATTACTGCTCTGAGAGAAGTCAAAACCCCTAGGACAAAGAAGGAATTGCAGAGCCTCAACAGGAAAGTCGCTACTTTGAGTCGGTTTATTTCCAAGGCCATAGATAAATGCATTCCATTCTTTGACGCTCTAAAGAAAGGAAAGATAAACTTTGAATTGACTCCGAAATGTCAGAAAGCTTTCGATGAACTGATTCGTCACATGGAAGCGCCTCCAATACTTTCTAAGCCCAGCAACGGCGAAGATCTTTTCATATATTTAGCAATTTCGTCTCATGCTCTCAGTGCAGCATTAGTACGGGAAGATGCAAAAGTTCAGCGCCCGGTCTATTACATCAGCAAAAGATTCACTGGGGCAGAGATGAATTATTCAAAGCTGAAAAAACTCGCCTATTGCCTACTGATAGCTTCCATAAAGTTGAGGCCATATTTTCAAGCTCATCCTATCAAAGTCCTCACTGATCAGCCTCTAAAGCAAGTCCTATTTCGCCCTGAGACTTTGGGTCGTCTTCTGAAGTGGAATATTGAACTTAGCCGATATAATATCACTTACCATCCCTGAAGAGCAGTCAATGGACAAGCTCTAGCAGATTTCATTGTAGAATACACAGAAAAAGGTGACAGCGAGGAAGAAGTTACCGATGACATCCCGACCCGATGGAAATTATATGTTGATGGCGCAAGAAATGACTATCGTTCTGAAGCTGGGGTCGTGCTTCAAACCCCTGAAGGGCGATCATTGTGCTGCGCATTGAGATTGGAATTTCCTTCGACAAATAATGAAGCAGAATATGAAGCTCTTATTACCGGCTTGAAGATTGCTAAAGAACTGAATATCAAATAAAGGCCTGCTTACTTGTCAAGGGCCTGGGAGCTTCTCGATGATTTCGATCATTATACGATAAGTCATATACCCCGGGAAGAGAACATGAAGGCAGATTCTCTTGCAAAGTATTCAAGCTTGGCGAAGCTCAATTATTTGGATTGGTACCTTTAGAAGTCTTGTCAGCCCCAAGTATTGATGAAATGGAGATTGACTGGATCATGACTGTTTCTCAAGAGAAGGAGTCGTGGACGACCCCGATCAAGGAATATCTACTTAACGGCTTCCTTCCAGAAAATTCAAAGGAGCGTCAGAAACTATTAAGGAAAGCCTCGAGATATGTAATTCAAGACGGCCAGCTATACAGACGGGGATTCTCGTTGCCATTACTCCGATGTGTAACCAAGGAAGAGGCTGAGACAATTTTCGCTGAAGTGCACGGAGGAGAGTGTGGGAATCATTCAGGTGGTCAAACTCTAGCAAAGAAAATTCTCCGCTATGGGTATTTTTGGCCAGGCATTAATCGAGATGCTGCTAGCTACTCCCGAAAGTGTGACAGATGCCATAGATTTGCAAAAATCCCAAGAGCACCTTCCACCGAGCTAACGCAGATGGTCATGTTGAATATGCGCTTATATGATTTTTGTTTGATGATAATAAACATATATATACATTCGTTTAAATGTATTTGTTAATGTACTATTTTATTTTCATAGATTAAATAAATATTTGCTGAATAAAATTAAATACACAGAGTTTGAATTCAAACAGAAATTTTATTCAAACAAATATTTATTGCATTTTTGAATAGTACAAATTCAAGCTCTCAATATACATATACAATTTTGTTTACAATACATAAATTTCTCACTACATATCACTCACACTCGTAGTTTATCTTCAACTTCATTCCAGTTAGAATCCAGCATCTGAGCAATCTGCAAAAATATTCACTAACGCAGTAAAATTGAAAAAGAAATATTTTTGCAATATAAAATAAAATATGGATTTTTGAAAATATTATTTGCCTCAGATATTTGGGTTGTTCGTCATCATTCACATTTGAATTCAATATACACGAACAATGTGACATGCATAGTGTATCACTGTACATGCCACAAGGCCGTGCACATCGATATACACTTGTATTCTCTACAGGGACAGGTGAGCACAGGTCAAACCCAAATGAAAAGCCCGGGTTCAACTCACGTGCAATATATTTAAAATCACGTCACAAGCACAAGGTCAAACCCGAGTTTTTGAAACTGGATTCAACTCAAGTGAAATTTCAAAAATCAACATGAAATGATCAAGAACCAAACAGCAATGCATGCAAGTGCAGACCAAATGCAAGACCAATGTGCAACAGAAAATCAGTGCAACCCGAAGTCAAGGCAACATGAAGCATGCAAGCTATTGCACAAGATATGGAAACGACAATAATGCAATAGTGTCACAATGTCACAGCAAACAAGGTGCACCAGACTAGGCTACATGATGATCAAAGTCAACAGTATCACTAACAAGTGCAGTAGCTACACAACTATATACATGGACACAAAAGAAAGCTATTGTATTCAAGTAACCAAAAATGCAGACCAACCAGAATGAAGAACCAGAAGTACAAGTCCAGTTTAAATGGTCGGGCAAGTGCACAACTAAACCAACAAACCCAAATATGAAAAACACAAAGGCAATGCACCAGTGCAACAACTCAAGCAATGACCAGAACACAAGGCAGTAGTGTACATGAATACAACTACATGTACAAGGCCAGCACAACAACATGAATGCAGTAACAACCAGAATGAATGTCAAAGACCAGACAATAGTGAAGAACACAAAGGCATAGCAACTGCCACAAGACCACAATGCAGTGACAATGAGTATTGCAGTAATGGATGCAGACGTAAACAACATCAAAGAATCAATCTCGACCAAAATCAGTTACTCAATGCATGCAACATGGTGAGCAACACAAGTGCAACAAGAATCAGACTCAAGTACATGGTAAACATGTACACAAATGCAAAGCTTATATATGCAGATGAGCAATAAAAGATCAGAGACAAAGTATGTACACAAGTATACAACTATAGGTCTCAATGTCAAAGAAACAACTCAGCATTGAATTGAATACATGGAGACAAGACCAAATACACAAGTTCATATGTATGCAGTGACACAGCAGTTTTGAACAAGAAGTCCAGTTATGCAAACAGTGAATAGCATGGCAATATCAAATGCATGAACAAGTGAAGCATTTGTGTTAAAGCAGAGAAAATGTCAACATGAAGTGAATCAAGTTCAGGTCAGATCAATCAGTAGTATGCAAATGAAGAAACAACATAAAAGCTTATGTATGCAGACCAAATGAGAGACCAAGTTCACATGTACAGTATGGAAATGCACCAACCAGAGACTCGGTGCAACACATCAATGAGCTACATACAGTGATGCAATGCAAATCAAAACAGAGAGTACAAACCATTGACCCCATTGAACAAATCAATAATGAAGCAACATGTACAAATAACTCAAGCAATGATCAAAAGTAAAGACAGAGCTTGAGGCCGAGATGCAAAGGCATCAGAATTTCAACTAGCACACAAGTATACATAAGCAACTTTGAGCTACAGACCAAGCAAGTACATATATACAAGCAACTGAAGACTACATGAACACTATAGGCCGAGAACCAGACCATGGAATTATGACATGAAGCATGTACATGTGAGAACAGTGAAAACAGTGAAGCCGAAGACAGGGATGAACATAAAGATGGCCGAAGACGTGTCAAAGAAGATGTTAACCAAGTTAAAAGTCAAGTGTGTGCAATTTTTGAAAAAGTCAAAACCAATAAAAGAGGAAAGTTCTTTGCCGTATGAACCAAGGGAAAATCGGACGCTACAGAATAGAAACCGTGTGCATCAAGTCATTAAATCATGAAATAGGAAAGTATGGAATCCATATAAATTCGCACCCAATTGTCATCATCGGCAAGGAGCGAACAAAGTCGAATTCAAGCAATCAATCCAGAAAGCAACAAATAACATACCAGAATTTGCAAATCAGTTTCGATCGTTTCGAAGCAACCAAGCCCTAATTTCACAAAACGATCAACAGAGGAGCAGCTGCGAACGAGCGCAAGCAAAAGCAACCAGAGAATTGATCATCAGAGAAGCCGCGAGCAAGAGCAACACAAACCAGAGAATCAAATTTCAGAAAAACCCTAATTTCTATAGAAAGAGGATCGGCCGCCATTTTTTCTTCACAAGCCAAAAGAAAAAGGAACGGGCAAAACAAATGGGCCGGCCTTGTTTTTAAAAGAGGGCTTTAGTTTTTATTTCAAGTAGGGTTTTAATTTTTAAACTGTTTTTAAGTTTGTTTTAATTTTTCTTTTAAGGTTCAAATCTTGGTAAATCACCACCTAGGTTGTAGGTAGTGTCAGATTGTCTAGTTATAATTAGTTCAGTGAGCAGGGTGTGCGAGTTTGCAAAACTCTATAGGCGGTAGCAGGGTGTGCGAGTCTGTTAGAGTGTTTGTAAGCGGGAGATAGTTTAATTCTAATAGAAATCTGGGAATGCAGTAGTAGGAAGGGGTTGCCGAAGCTGGGTATATTTTGTATGCGATTTACTTTCAGCATATTTATTTCTCTGCAGTTTGTTTTTGCGTTTAACTCGAGAAAATTTGCTATAACCCTATTCACCCCGCCCCCCCCCCCCCCCCCCTCTAGGGTTAATCTAAATCCTACAAGTGGTATCAAAGCGAGGAATTTTTCCTTTAACTCTAGAGTCATGAATTCACCAAATAATGCTTTTTCTGAGGGGCAATCTATTGCTAGGCCACCCATGTTCAATGGGAATGATTATGCTTATTGGAAAGTTAGGATGGGTATTTATCTTAGTTCTGTTGGTTACGATGTTTGGGACATTATTGAAACTGGCTATAAATCTCCCACTACAACTGTTGGTGATACTGAGATTCCTTAACCTAAGGATAGGTGGGATGCTAACGATAAGAAATTAAAAACTACAAATGCTAAAGCCATGAACGCTTTGATCTGTGCTCTTGATAAGAATGAATTTAATAGAATTTCTCATTGTAAAACTGCACAGGAAATTTGGCATACCTTGGAGGTGACACATGAAGGAACTTCTCAAGTCAAGGAGTCTCGTCTAGCCCTATTCAGCACTGAATACGAGAACTTTGTGATGGACAAAGGAGAGAGCATAAAAGACATGTTTGGACGCTTTCCAACTTTGGTGTACAACGCTAGAGCACTTGGGAAGGCATTCACTGAGGTAGAGCTTGTGAGCAAGGTGCTACGAGTCTTACCGATGAACTTTGAGGCAAAAGTCACGGCAATACAAGAATCGAAAGATCTAAGTAAACTAAGCATGGAGGAGTTGATCGGTAACTTGATGACATATGAGCTTGAGCTAAAAGCAAATGAGGAACGCAAAAACTCCGAATCAAAGAAGAAGATGATTGCCTTAAAGAGCAAAGAAGAGAGCGATGAAGAAGAAGAAGATCCAATTGAAGAGCTTGCAATGGCTGTCAATAATCTTAGAAAATGGTCAAGATTCAAGCCACGCAAGAAGAAAACAAATGGTAATAGGACAAAAGATTTTGACAATTCCTATAATGAATTGACGTGCTTTAACTGCAACAAGCCTGGCCACTTCAAACAACAATGCCCACTTCTCAAAAGCAACAAGGGAAAGAAAAAGAAGAAGAAGGCCTTTGCAGCGACTTGGGATGATGAAGAAGGAGAGGAAGTTTCGAATAGTAGCTCAGAGGAGGCTAACTTGTGTCTTATGGCAAAATCAGATTCAGAAGCAAATTCAGAGGAATCTAGTGAGGTAGGTGACTATTCTTATAAAGAACTTGATTTTATGTGTCTTGATCTTACTAAAGTAGTTGATACTCTTGAATCTAAAATTGAAAAACTGAAATCTGATAGGAGAGAACTTGCTCGTGAAAATTTTAGGTTAGAAACTGAACTTGAAAATATTCAAAACCTAGAATGTAAAAAATGTAAAATTTTAGATTCAGAATTATCAAGACTTAAGAATAGCTCTAAGAATCTTGAAAAAGAAAACTTGAGTCTTAAGGAAATCATTGACACTAGGAAAAATGATTTTATAAATAGATGTACCTCACTTGTAATTGAAAACACAACACTAAAAACCAAAGTCCAAAATCTTGAGAAATCTCTGAATAACTTTTCAAGAGGCGAAAAATCTTTCAACATGCTATTGGGAAATCAAATTTTTGCTTACAACAGAAAAGGACTAGGCTTTGGGAAAACACAAGATGAGGATAATGCAAAAGGTAAGAGTTTCTTTGATAGATGTGATGTCCCTTTTTATTTCGGCTTAGTCGTGCGGTTGCTGATCCCAACCGCGGGTTGATCTTATTCGAAACTGTTCAGTAAGGGATGGTTCTGGTCTTGTGTTGCAGGGGAGCGGGCGTACTCCTCGGTACTGTGATCTAGGCCACGTACTGTGACAGATGGTACCCCAATGCCTAGTCATTAGTTGGAATCCATTCTCCCTACGAGCCTTTTACGAGTTTTGTTTGTATTACCCACGACTGTGGCTAGTAGCTGGAATTTAATGAATATAACAATTTCGGCTATTTTATAAGTATTTGTATATAGACCCTATTATAATATCGGAGGATTTCTATAAAAAGTGTTTCATTATCGTAAGGTAAAAACCCGACATGTTTATTTGTGGCGTGGTCTTACGAGATGCTTTTGTTTTCAAAGGATTTTTGAAACTTTAATAATCAATTTGGATGCATTATTATCAGCTGGTATTCCAAACCGACTCGGGTGTTATTTCATTATAATGCTCGGTCAGGCCGAGTATTATATGTTCAGGATAGGTTGCTATGGAGCAGGAGAGGAGCTAGAACCCGAGATGTATTATCTGTACTAGTATAAATATCCGCTGCTATGATTGTATGATTGTCTGACTGGTAATATTGTTGTATGAGATACCCTAATGATATGATGTGTAAAACAGATATAGTTTCAATTTGTGTAAATATCTATTATTTACTATTATATTTTATCCGCTGCGACTGTGAGATTCTGATATTATTTAGTTTCTTCTTCTTCTATCTCTTCTTCTTTAACCATAATTGTTCGTATTTCTATTCCACTTGAGTTAATTGATGTAGAATAGTGTTGACTCAAGGGGTACAGATTTGCGGGCTGTCACACTTGGTATCAGAGCTTAGGTTGGCGACAACCTAGGCTTTGGTGGGAAAATTACTCATTAAAAAAAGTCAATAGTAATCTATGATGAGTTGAGTGTATTAATAGATATGAGAGCATACTTCTTAGTGAATATAAAATTGTTTTTATACTGTGTTGACTTATCGGTTGAGTGTTTATGAATTCAGGTCGGTACGTGAAGTACAACCGTATCTGTTAACTCCTCTTCGTTGGAAACTGGAAAATGTGGAGCGACCTAACTAGACCAACGACCTAACTAGACCAACGACCTAACTAGACCAACGTCCTAAGAGACCTAGCGACCTAAAGTCTTAATGCGACCTAGCGATCTAAAGTCTTTATGCGACCTAGTACCTTTAGTCCTTAGCGACCTAAGAGATGGAGCGGCCTAGCGACTTAACTTATCAAGTAACC
The DNA here is from genome assembly GCA_030765085.1 of Allium cepa. Classification (NCBI taxonomy): domain Eukaryota; kingdom Viridiplantae; phylum Streptophyta; class Magnoliopsida; order Asparagales; family Amaryllidaceae; genus Allium; species Allium cepa. The sequence continues at coordinate 365,668,271 of CM060942.1, forward strand.
TAAAAGTAGCTGCGACCTAAGGGAAGCTGCGACCTACAGAACGCTGCGACCTAAGGGAAGCTGCGACCTACAGAACTCTGCGACCTAAAGGAAGCTGCGACCTATGGAACTCTGCGACCTAAGGGAAGCTGCGACCTACAGAACTCTGCGACCTAAAGGAAGCTGCGACCTATGGAATTCTGCGACCTATAGAACTCTCGCGACCTAAGATAGGTCGCTCACGACCTAAGGACATTGCATTAGAAGACTGCCTTTTCTATGCCGCTACTAGTAAGGTCGCTCACGACCTAGAACTTGTGTAAATCAGCATGCGTGTTCTTGTGAGAGAGAGGACAGTGTATCTTAGGTCAGTCACGACCTACGACCTAGCTTAGGTCGGTCACGACCTACGACCTAACTCCGAGAAATGCCCATAAATACGACCCTAGTTCCAACTAGCAAAGGACCTTTGGGCTCATTCATTTCAAGCGCCGTCACTCTGCTGCATTCTGAACTATTTCAACACCTTCAAGGAACTTCACGAAGAAATCAAACATGTCAAACATGTGTTTAAAGATTTGGATCGACGTTGAAGTTTAGGCTACTTGTTCTAAGTCACTTGAAACTCAAAGTGTGTTGTAATCAAAGTGTAACTGCATTGACTTGTAATCAAATCATCAATAAAGATATTCAAAGTGGACGTAGGCCATCTCTTAAGCCGAACCACTATAAAATTGCTGTTGTTTACTGTTTTCTACTACTATCTGCTTATAATCTGTTCCCCAGCTATCGGGTGGTGCTTTCACGATCTCACTTCATACACCGGGGTGTTAGCATTCAAATTTTAGCGTTAACATTTTTGGTGCTTTCACTGAGAACTGAACTCAGGCGAGTTATCATCATTGCTTCACAGAGGTTTGTAGAGAGAATTTCCTTGAAAACCAGAAGTCTATCCGAGATTATGGCTCCTGGAAGGAAAAGTAGATCTGTCAGATCTGGGAATATTCAAGAGGGAACCTCCGCTTCCCCTATATCGCATCAAGCCACTCCAGCTGTCGGAGTTACAAAGGCAGAGCTGGATGCTGCAATCTTAGGGTTGAACCAACAGATAAATGCCCAAAATGCACAATTTGAGGCTCAGAATGCCCTAATTCTGAATAGGTTGAACGATTTGCTTGGGGCAAACCGCCAACCGGCAGATATTGAAAGGAATTTGGCTGGCAACATTCGTGATGCCGAAGAAAGAAATGCTCCTGAAAGGGCTGCTAGCCCCTTTGAACAAACACTTCCAGAGGTTGGTGGATCTAGAACTCGACATGATGAGGAGTATCTTTCTGGAATGGTCCGACAAATTATGAAAGAGAGTATGCAGAGGGTTGAAGACGAGAAAGAATGGGGTTTCGCCCCAAGTAAAACTCCTTTTACTGAGAAAATCTTAAAGGCTGAATTCCCAAGGAAGTTTGTCCCACCAACCATTCCAGCTTACAGGGGGACGAGTGATCCAAACGGATTCTTATACAAGTATGATTGGCACATGACAGGTGCCAGAGCCTCTGATGAAATAAAGTGCCGATATTTTCCTGTGTATCTCGAAGGTGTAGCTCTGCTTTGGTTCACCAAACTTCCAGTCCGATCTATCGATCAGTTTTCTGACTTAACCCGGAAGTTCAAGGAGCAGTTCAGACTATACGCCTCAAAAGCCAAGGATATCATGTCACTGTCAAGTTTGGAGCAGAATCCAGGGGAGACTATCAGATCTTTCTTAAACCGCTTTAATATAGCGCTAGCTGAGGGGGACAATGCAGAACCGCGAATGATATTGACTTATCTGATGAAGGGTATTGACAAGTCGAGCGAGTTTGGGAAATGGCTAAACATGAAGGAACCAAATTCCCTTGAAAAGTTCTATAAAAAAGCAGATGAATTCATACGCTTAGAAAGCCGTCCCGTACCGGTAAAGGCAGTGTTGCAAAAAGATGAAGATAACACTGTTATTCCACGCAAGAATGAATCTGTAGGGCAAAAAAGGGAAAATAACAATGGGAAGAAGCAGAGTAATCTGAAGAAGCCCCGATCCTTCAAGCCATCAGGATATACTCCTTTATCAGATACGCCGGAGCATATCTACCTTGCTACTAAAGATTCTGTTGACTTCCCTAAACCCCCTCCTCTAAGGACCGGGAAAAAGGCTATACAGAGTGGGAAGTTCTGCCGCTTCCATAATCAACCCGGTCACGAGACCGACGAATGCCGCCAGTTGAAAAATCTGATTGAAGAGTTGCTAAGGGAAAACAAACTGCAGCAATTTGTGAAAAAGAATAGCAACAATCCTGCTTCATCTAGTCAGGGGCAACAGGCTCCTACTCATCAGCCTAGGACGATTGAGAAGGCTGCAGGGCATGAATCTGGAAGGCCCATTATCAATGTCATTACAGGAGGACCTCACCCAGCAGGCAGAAGCTGGGGTGAAATGGAAAGATATACCCGAGCTTTAAAGTATGTACCGACCGAGGAAGATGTATTCGTTTTGGAAGGTGCTACGCCCTTGAAGCAACAAAGAACTTTCGATGATGATATCGTGTTCAAAGCTAGGGATTCCGCAGGTATTGAAGCTCCTACCTTGGATCCCTTAGTCATCTCGGCTGGTATCGGGCCAGCTATCGTCAGAAGAGTTCTCATTGATTGTGGCGCATCCTGCAATATCCTTTTCAAGAAAACATTCGACCAAATGAAGATCCCTATGGCTGATGTGCAAGCCTCATCGCAGAAAATTGCTGGCTTCACTGGGGAGCCAAAGCAGCCGGTAGGAACCATTGATTTGTTTGTGGAACTTGGAGAAGGAGAGAGAAAAGTGGTCCGCAAGCAAACTTTTGTGATTGTCGACGAATTTTCTGCTTACAATGCTTTCCTTGGTCGTCCAACTCTGGCAGCGTTTAAAGCTGTTCTTGCCCCGTGGTGCCTCACTATTAAATTCCCTACAAACAATGGAGTAGGAGTTATAAAAGGGGATCAAAATGCTGGGCGAGAGTGTTATCTGACAGAGCTACGAGAAACCAGAAAAAGAGAAATGGGAAAAAATGCGGCAGCCCCAGTCCACATCAAAGAACCAGCCTTGTAGCAATTACAGGGCGGACCCTGCACTGGCAAGAACAGCGGAGAAAGGAAAGAGATGGACCCTAGAAAAGTCAGTGCAGGGGAAAATAGAGTGGTACCAGTGGAAACGACAATACCAATACCTGTTGACCCAAAGGACCCAAACAAGGTGTTGAATGTGGGTTCACAACTTAATGTGTCAATTCAGAATATCTTAATATCTTTTTTAAAGGCAAATCTAGATGTTTTTGCTTGGACTCATGCCGATATGTGTGGAATATCCCCAGAAGTTGCAGTGCATGCTCTAAATATTGATCCAAAATTTACACCTGTGAAACAAAAGAGGAGAACTCATGGTCCAGAAAGGTCGGCAGCATTAAAAGAAGAAGTTGATCGACTAATGGAGAATAATTTTATCAAGGAATCTACCTATCTGAATTGGGTTTCAAATCCAGTGCTGGTTAAGAAAGCCAACGGAAAATGGAGAGTATGCATCGATTTTTCAGATCTAAACAAGGCCTGCCCCAAAGACTGCTTCCCATTACCCAGAATCGACCAATTGGTAGACGGAACAGCGGGACACGAATTGTTATCTTTTATGGATGCTTACTCCGGATATAACCAGATCATGATGCATGAGCCGGATCAGGAGGATACGAGCTTTATCACCGACACTGGTTTTTACTGCTACAGAGTAATGCCCTTCGGGTTGAAGAATGCAGAGGCAACATACCAAAGACTCGTTAATGCTATGTTCAAACCGCAACTGGGCAAGACTATGGAAGTCTACGTCGATGACATGTTAGTAAAGTCTAAGAAAGCAGTGGATCACATAAAACACTTAGCAGACATGTTTGCAGTCCTTCGGAAATACAGAATGAAGCTCAATCCTTTAAAATGTTCATTTGGAGTGGAATCCGGCAAGTTTTTAGGCTTCATCGTGAGCACTAGGGGCATTGAGGCCAGTCCAGCTCAAATTACTGCATTGAAAGAAGTCAAAGCTCCTAGAACAAAGAAGGAATTGCAAAGTCTCAATGGAAAGGTCGCCGCCTTGAGTCGGTTCATTTCCAAAGCCACAGATAAATGCATCCCATTCTTTGACGCCCTAAAGAAAGGAAAGAAAAACTTCGATTGGACTCCCGAATGCCAAAAAGCCTTTGATGAATTGATTCGCCATATGGAAACGCCTCCAATACTTTCTAGGCCTGGCGATGGCGAGGATCTTCTTATATACTTGGCAGTATCATCTCATGCTTTAAGTGCAGCGCTGATACGGGAAGACAAAAGGATTCAACATCCAGTTTACTATATTAGCAAAAGACTCACTGGGGCAGAGATGAATTACTCTAAGTTGGAAAAACTCGCCTATTGCCTACTAATTGCATATAGGAAGTTGAGGCAATATTTTCAAGCTCATCCTATCAGAGTCCTCACTGATCAACCTTTAAAGCAAGTCCTGTTTCGCCCTGAGACTTCGGGTCGTCTTTTAAAGTGGAATATTGAACTCAGTCAGTATGACATTACTTATCATCCCCGAAAAGCAATCAATGGACAAGCTTTAGCAGATTTCATTGCAGAATTCACAGATAAGGGTAACAGTGAGGAGGAAACAGTTGACGATTCCCCAATCCAATGGAAGTTATATGTCGATGGTGCGAGAAACGACTACTGTTCTGGAGCCGGAGTTGTACTTGAGACCCCTGAAGGCCGATCATTATGCTATGCACTAAGATTGGAATTTCCTTCAACAAACAATGAAGCAGAATACGAAGACCTTATCGCTGGCTTAAGGATTGCTAAAGAATTAAACATCCGAGCGTTACAGATATTTAGCGATTCTCAGCTTATTGTATGCCAAGTCAAAAGGGAATTCCAAGCAAAAGGGGGGAATCTGCCCGCCTACTTATCAAAGGCTTGGGAGCTCCTGGGTGATTTCGATCATTACACGATAAGTCACATTCCTCGAGAAGAAAACATGAAAGCAGATTCTCTCGCAAAGTATTCTAGCACAGGCGAAGCCCAATTTCTGGGATTAACTCCAGTGGAGGTCCTGTCGACTCCTAGCATTGATAAGATGGATATTGATTGGATCATGAGCATGTCTCAAGAGCAAGAATCATGGATGACTCCGATAACAGAATATCTGCTCAATGGATCTTTACCAGGGAACTCAAAAGAACGACAAAAGCTACTGAGAAAAGCCTCTCGATATATAATCCAGGATGGCCGATTGTACAGACGGGGATTCTCAATGCCATTACTTCGATGTGTATCCAGGGAAGAGTCCAAAGCAATCCTAGCGGAGGTACACGGAGGAGAATGTGGTGATCATTCAGGTGGCCAAACATTAGCAAAGAAAATTCTCCGATACAGATATTTTTGGCCAGAAATTAATCGAGATGCAGCAGAGTATTCCCGAAAATGTGACAGATGTCAAAGATTCGTCAAAATTCCTAGAGCTCCTTCCACTGAACTCACACAGATGGTCAGTCCATGGCCGTTTGCAATATGGGGAATAGACCTTGTAGGACCGTTACCAACTGCCAAATCTGGAATTAAATATGCTATTGTTGCTGTAGATTATTTTACTAAGTGGGCAGAAGCTGAACCACTGGCTACTATCACCTCAAAGAAGATGATAAGTTTTGTGACTAAAAACATCATTTGCAGATACGGTGTGCCTCAAAAAATAATTACAGACAACGGTACTCAGTTTGAAAGTGAAGAATTCCAAGATTTTTGCAAGCAATTCAAAATCCGGAAAAGCTTTTCAGCAGTGGCTCATCCGCAGGCAAACGGGCAAGTGGAAGCCGTGAACAAAATTATTAAGTCAACCATCAAGAAGCAACTTGAAAGAGCAAAAGGTGGTTGGGTTGATAAGCTACCACTGGCACTATGGGCATACAGAACCACTCACAAAACTGCGACTGGGCACACCCCGTTTTCATTGGCATACGGGTCAGAGGCAATGATTCCGGTAGAAATAGAGGTTCCTTCACACAGAAGAATCCATTTCAATCAAGCAGAAAACGAAAAGCTACAGCTTGAAGCGCTAGATCTCCTTGATGAAAAAAGAGATGAGGCTAATCTCAGAATTGCAGCTCATCAGCAAAGGATAGCCAGACATTTCAATTCCAAAGTTCGCCAACGCAGCTTTGAGATTGGAGACCTAGTCCTGAAGAGAATTATGACAGCGACAGGTGTGTTTGGGCCAAATTGGGAAGGACCATATGTCATAGGTCAGAAGCTTCTTGACGGCACATTCAAACTCACTACTGTTGAAGGAGATCAAATTCCAAGGGCATGGAACAGCAATCATTTGCGTCCATACTTTACTTGAAAATTTTGTCGAAACATTGTAAAAAGAATTGTGAATGTATGATTTTTGTAATTGAAGGCAATTGTAAAACTGATGCAAGTAAATAATGAAAAAATATAAAGTGGATGTAGGCCCAGTTTCCTGACCGAACCACTATAAATCTTGTGTTCCTTATTATTATTACATGTTTGCTTTATTTTCGATATAAAAAGTACATAGAATGTATTGCCGAAATGTCGGTTCAAATTTTTGCAGACAATGGAAGTGAAACTTGCACATAATAAGACCCAGTGATTCTCCCCAAATTTCAAGTCACAAAAGCTCCAAATTCAAATCCTAGATAGGAAGTACTTCAATTGAAAGGCCTGTGATTTCGACAGAAACGAGCCTTTGCTAATAAATTGAGATCGTTTGAACAAACAAACATCCAATTAAGAAGCTGATGCTCGTTCTCACGAACTTGCCTGACAACGAAGTACATTTCCTTGGATTAAACAAGTCACTTGTAAAAAAAAAGGGATCACTGAAAAGGCATAAGCAAGTGGACAAGGGAACAACCAAAGCCATCATCGGCAGCACAAATCCTCTTCGGAAGCACAACTATTCGGAGAATAAAGACCTCTAATGGGTCATACGCCACAAAAAAGAAAGTTCTCTACTCAACAAAAAAGATTGGAGGAGTCATGACCCTCCAACCATGAGAGAGTAACTTCCAGGCGATGAAAACCCTCTCTGAGGCACATTTCACCAGGAGTTGAAGTGTAACAACCGCTCTTCGGAACTTCACTTCACCAGAGTTGAAATGTAAACAAAATAAAAGCCCTCTTCGGAGGCCCATTTCACCAGGAGTTGAAGTGTTACGACCGCTCTTCGGAATTTCACTTCACCAAAGTTGAAATGCAAAACAAAATAAAGACCTTTCTGGAAGCCCACGTTTCACCGAGATTGAAATAAAACTTCCAAGTGTTGAAACGTGAAAAGGCTTTTTTTTTCAAAGGCACAACTCTTTGGAGGTACACGTTTCGCCAAGATTGAAATAAAACTTCCAAGTGTGGAAACGTGGAAAATCCCTCCTCAGAGGTACAACCCCTCCCGGGGACACAATCAAAAAGAAAGACTTCTTCGGAAGCCCACGTTTCACCGAGATTGAAATAAAACTTCCAAGTGTTGAAACGTGAAAAGGCTTTCTTCGAAGGCACAATTCTTTGGAGGTACACGTTTCACCAAGATTGAAATAAAACTTCCAAGTGTTGAAACGTGAAAAATCCCTCCTCAGAAGTACAAATTTCTATTTCAAAAAATATATATATATATATATATATATATCCTCATCAAGGGTATACTTTAACTTTCAAAGGAAGAGTGATTTACCTATTCTAGAAAATAACCTTCCTCAAAAAAAAAAGAGGAAGAAAGTTAAAGTACTCTTCAGAGGCCTGCTTTACCACATAGAAGAATTCACTTGGCAAAATGCGTACTTAAGCAAAAGAAAAAAGTGATTTCTTCGAGGGACAAAGCATAAAAACTTATATGAAGGAAGTTGTACTCTACGAAAAATTTCTTCAAGAATAAAGTAATTATTCTTCAAAAAATAAGAGTGCGAGTCCCCTCAAAGTATAAAATATTGCAGCAAACTTATGGTATGGGGGCAACATGGTATAGTTACATACAAAATGGTATAGCTACATCGGTAAAGTACGCTCAAACAACATACCACAAGTTCACCGCAATATCATATAAATAAACTTGTGCAAAAATGAATAATAAATGCATTCTCAAATTCAAACAAGAGTCTGTACAAATAAAGGATCATTTTATTCAATTGCAGATACAGGTTTCAAAATAAAAAAAAAGCAGGGGCCGGTACCTGCACAACATCCGACCATTACACAAAAAAGGAGTCAAAAAGCCCGAAGTCCGACTCTTCACTTCTTCTTGCTACCTTTGGACCCTTTGTCTAGCCGAATGATTAGTTTTTCAGGTCTATCTATAGGCATAAGGGAAGAAGGAGAGGGAGGAGCAACCGGTGCAACTTCCGGTTCCTCTTCAGTAGTGATGATTTTCTTCCCCCTCCTCTTCGATGTTCCGTGCTTCTTTCTTCTCTTCGAAGAAGACTCGCTCCCTGGAGTAACAAGAGCGGACAAAACTACGTTATCAGAGGGAGTCCGCTCCGGAGAGATCTCGCCTCCTTCAAGTCCCTCGTCCTTCTGCTCTTGCGAAGCGATAGGGTCATCCAAGCCGTGAAGAGCCTCAATCTGTTCCTCTTGTGACCCGGGTTGTGAAGCAGAAGGAGGAGTCACCTGAAGAGACGGAGGAGGGATAACCGGAGGTTGTGAAGTCTGCACAGCACTTGGTGTTTCAACTGCAGAAGAAGAGAAATTAAAAATATTAGTATCTCCCCGAAAGAAGGGAGATATGGGTTCGTCGAGATTCAAGAAGTAATCGAGAAGCTCATCAAACTTTTGAGGAGTAAGCAAGCGATCCACTTGAATCGGACCAATATCAAAATTACCTGAAGATGTTTGCTTCGTTAGCTCAATCTCATAATTCTGAGCCCCATATCCTCCAAAGCCTCATCATCAGTAGGGGTGGTTACCCCGGTTCTTGTAGGAGGCAGCGAATGAGCACTAGAGCCTGTAATGTCCACTTCGGAAGAAACTAAAGGACGTTCAGAAGTGGTAGGTGGTATTTCTTTCTCAGAACGTTCTCCTTCTGCCATTCCGGCCCGTACCTTGGCGAGTTGCTCTTTTCCCTTGGCAAGAGCGGCGCGGGCATCATCATCGAGATAATGCTCTTCAAGAGCTGTCTCAGCGTAGCCAGCACCTTTACCACCTAGCATATCAAGTGCTGCCTCCCAGACTTCAGCTAATGTAATTTCGTATTTAGGGCCTAGAAAGGCAAGGCTGCCACGCCCCAAAATGCTATGCAGATAGAAATCAAATAATGTGGAGCTAATGTCAGCTTTGGTTGCTTGATGGGCCTCTTCGGCCGCGAGTTTACCAGCAACAGCCTCGTCACGCTCCTTTTCGGCCATAGCAAGTCGAGCTTTTAGCATCTCTATCTCCAAGCTTTGAGAGCCGGACTGTTCTCGCAGCTGTAAAGTTTCAGCGCGATATTCTTCTATGACCTTCTCCTGGTGTGTTAGCTTATCTTCGACTGCCCTTTGACTGGCATGCGCATCTCGTACTTGTTGCTGAAGCATGCTCTCCTTTTGAGAATGGAAAGTAGATGAAGTAGCTAATTCTTCCTTAAGCTTTTCTACTTCCGCTTCCAGCTTTTCATTATAGGAAGCAATACTTCTCATTTCGGCGTCATGCTGTTCGAGAGTCTTCTGCCACTCAGCCTTATCGTTCTCCATTGTGAGCATGGCCTCGAGATTGGCTCGGTTAACCCTCTGAAGCTCGTCGACAAGTTTTTGCCAGTTCGACATTCTTTCAATATCGGTCCTGACAGAATCAAGATTTCGCAGCATAGCCGGTTTGTCGAGAGGAACCAAGTCGAGATCAAATCGAACCCCTCTCAGGCACCACTAAGGGAATCGACTTTGAAGAGTGGGAGGACCTTGCCCAACTTGGTATGCGGGCCGGTTGATGATTGTTTGAATGTCGGAACGAACGGGGGCAGGAGATTGAGCAAGAACGTTTTGAGAAACTGTCGGCATTGTTTCTTCAGTAAGTTTAGCCCGCTTGCTAGAAGAATCTTCCATGTGTCCTTTACCTCTCTCATCGTGAGTCTTTCTTTTTTGGGTATCATCATCTCTGTGGGGAGGGTCATGTCTTTCTTGTTCTCTTCGGTGACGTTCTTCATATGCTCGTCTCTCGTCTGCTTTTCTGATGGCCCTCTCTTCATCGGATTCTCTGTAAGAAGGGAGGTAACGCCTATAATCATACTGGCTACACCTCCCGTAGCGCTGGAAATCATCATAGTACGAGCCACTGCGCCCCATAGGAGAATCTGGAATAAAAATAATAAGCTTTAGAAATCTTTAAAGTACAAGAAGATAAGTGCGTAGAAGTGATGAAAAATCCGAAGTGTCGTGTAACGTGTAAACTACACGCATCGAGTTACAAACCACTCTGTGGAATAGAAGTAGTGATAACTTGAGTAGGAGGAGTTGACATTTGTTGTAAAGAAGATGTCGCCTCGATTACAGAAGAGATAGTTTTGGAAACATCATCCTTGAAAAGTTCTTGAGAAGTCAAAATTAAATCACTCAACCCCTCGAAAACATCATCACCATCATGTTTTTTGGGACTTGCTTTCTTGACTCCTTCGTTAGTAGATTTTTCGAAAGATCGTGGAGGTTCTTCCTCTTCGATAACTGGGGCAAGTACAGACTTGTCAGATGGCCCCGCAACATCTTTCGGAATTGAACACTTTACTAGTGAAGTTTCTATAGAGGTTCCTCCCTGCACGTGCTCTTTAGTAGGGACCGGGGCATCAGGAATTTTCATCGGAGAATCGGGAACTTCAGTCGGAACTTCATGAAGTTGAGTAGAACGAGAAGAATGTAAAAGCTCAAATCGATGAAGGAGTTCATCTGTCAATAAAAATTTTGCACTCCTCTCTTCAGCAGCCACAATGCTTAGCCTTTCAAAGACTGGTTTATGACTGGAATCTCTAGAAGGAGGAGGAATTGCTGTAAAAATAAGGAATGGAATCAGCATCTAGCAATACGAACCATGAAAAACTTAGAATGGAATTGAAGAAAGAAGGGAGAAAAGATCTCACTTCCTATTCTCCAGTCTACGTAAAATCCTGCGGGGCAACGAATATAGAAGAATTGATTCAAGAAACCATGTGCACTCTCCGGCAAATCCAAAATTAGTTTACGGTTCCTCGCACCTCTTACAAGTACAATCGAAGGGTGGTCCTTGTTCTTCGCAAAAGTGCACAGGTAACAGATTTCCTCAAAACTCGAAAGACGGTCAAGAGTTCTCCTCAACAGAACGCACAATCCCATCAAGATGGCATAGCCATTGGGATGCAGTTGGAAAGGAGAGATCATCAGTCGAAGAAGGATTTGTTGAAGAAATTCATTAAAGGGAGGAATTGCTCCACTTAAGCACATTTGGCGATTAATGGCAACAAAACCGGAAGGTGGTCTATCAGCGAAATCATTTGGTCCAGGGAGTAAAACTTCTGCCTCGGCAATGCCAAATTGAATGCATAATTGATTAAGCACCCGCTGTTTCAGAAGGGTAGGAGTTCTTTCCGGAGGGTTCTCTAGTGGAATAGCAACCGGGAAAGCCCCTTCGACGTGTTCTATCATCTCTTCTTGTTGAGACGTCATTCTACATGAGTAACTGGATGTTCAGGTGTGAAGGTGCACGTTTCCTAAAAGTGTGAAGTGTTGTGCGAAACTAATAAAAATAACAAGCGAAATAACTGAAATTAACTAATTGACAACTGATCGATTGTGAGATTTCAGGACTTGTTAATTTAAAACTCAAGCGCAGTGTTAATTCAAACAAAATTTTAGCTTTGCTTTAACACTTCATTTGAGTCGGTTGATTCACAGCATTTCACTCACACAGTTCATTTAAGTTGATTATTCTTTATCGACTAATCTGTCATTCGATGTGGGCGGTCAATGACAGTATATTCGTCCCATTTTTCTGCAAATGTTATGTTTAAACAGGTTGTTAGCATTAGAGATAATCTGCAAAGAAATACGACAAAATTCAAGTCCATATAGTTCAAAGTTCAAACAGTTCAATCAAAGTTGTCTCAGGATTTCACAAGTCCTAGGTCGTCCAGCGACCTAGCATAGGTCGGAGCCTTCTTAGGTCGCGTTGTGCAAAGTAAAGGATAAGGCTTTACAAATTCGTCCTAGCGTTAGCTCGGCCGCGACCTAAAGCCTATGTCGCAAGGAAGTTAGGTCGTGCAGTTCTTAGCTCGAGTAACTCTTAACTCATGCAAAGTCTTAGGTCGCATGAATATTAGGTCGTTCAGTGACCTAGTGTAGGTCGAAACTATTCCTTAGGTCGCAAGGGTCATTAGATCGTGAATTATCTTAAGTCGCTCAAATCCGCTAGGTCACTAACTTCCTCTCCACGCAATGCTTCAACAGACCCGATAACCCGCTAACAACTACACAGAAATCCATCATCCTCTTCGTGAAGTCCATCATCTCCACACATCACCGAATCACTTGAAAAGCGATTCAAAGAATCTCCCATCCATCGTACATTCAATACATTTTCGTGCCTACTCAAGCGGCGATCCAAAATCGATTGCAACGATTCAAAATATAGCACGATGCAAGGGATTGGGTCAAGGTCAGAAAATGGGGATTCGTAATTCAACAGTGATTATGGTGGGATGGAGATCGAATTCACTTACGTATTATGTTGGTGAAGATAAATTGACAGCTAAATGGGTTGAATTTGCCTTCGAAAACTTGAGAGCTTGATAATGGCTGAATAGGAAGTTCAGAGCAGATGAAGTGAAGGAGGAACGACCTATGTCATTTATACCCCAGGGAAGTGAGATGTGAATCGACACACACGACCTAATTTTCTCGATAGGTCGCTCGCGACCTAACAACTCATCAGAGCTCGAGTTAAGAGAATCGAAGCACACAACCTATGACCTAGGCACGTACTTCGAGGGGCAAATGTTAACTCCTCTTCGTTGGAAACTGGAAAATGTGGAGCGACCTAACTAGACCAACGACCTAACTAGACCAACGACCTAACTAGACCAACGACCTAAGAGACCTAGCGACCTAAAGTCTTAATGCGACCTAGCGATCTAAAGTCTTTATGTGACCTAGTACCTTTAGTCCTTAGCGACCTAAGAGATGGAGCGGCCTAGCGACTTAACTTATCAAGTAACCTAAAAGTAGCTGCGACCTAAGGGAAGCTGCGACCTACAGAACGCTGCGACCTAAGGGAAGCTGCGACCTACAGAACTCTGCGACCTAAAGGAAGCTGCAACCTATGGAACTCTTCGACCTAAGGGAAGCTGCGACCTACAGAACTCTGCGACCTAAAGGAAGCTGCGACCTATGGAATTCTGCGACCTATAGAACTCTCGCGACCTAAGATAGGTCGCTCACGACCTAAGGACATTGCATTAGAAGACCGCCTTTTCTATGCCGCTACTAGTAAGGTCGCTCACGACCTAGAACTTGTGTAAATCAGCATGCGTGTTCTTGTGAGAGAGAGGACAGTGTATCTTAGGTCAGTCACGACCTACGACCTAGCTTAGGTCGGTCACGACCTACGACCTAACTCCGAGAAATGCCTATAAATACGACCCTAGTTCCAACTAGCAAAGGACCTTTGGGCTCATTCATTTCAAGCGCCGTCACTCTGCTGCATTCTGAACTATTTCAACACCTTCAAGGAACTTCACGAAGAAATCAAACATGTCAAACATGTGTTCAAAGATTTGGATCGACGTTGAAGTTTAGGCTACTTGTTCTAAGTCACTTGAAACTCAAAGCGTGTTGTAATCAAAGTGTAACTGCATTGACTTGTAATCAAATCATCAATAAAGATATTCAAAGTGGACGTAGGCTATCTCTTAAGCCGAACCACTATAAAATTGCTGTTGTTTACTGTTTTCTACTACTATCTGCTTATAATCTGTTCCCGAGCTATCGGGTGGTGCTTTCACGATCTCACTTCATACACCGGGGTGTTAGCATTCAAATTTTACCGTTAACAGTATCGATAGGGGTTTCTAAACTCTTAAACAAGATAAACCGACATAGTATTGTTTTTAAAGGGGGTAAATGAAATAATTTTACCTAAAATTATATTTTGATATTAAAGGAATAATTTTCTGAATTATTATATATATTTATATATTTGATTTCTTGGATGTGGATATCTTAATCAAATAACAATCTAAAAATTAATCTAAAATTTAATCTAAATATTAAATTGATTATAACCAAATAAATTCCATGAGTATAAATTATACAAAAGAGAATAACTAAATTTAAACTAAACCAGAATTTAAATCCTGAAAGTTTTGGAAAGGATTTTAAATGTAATGAAAATAAAAGTTTGGAAATTTAAAATCTTGGGAATGTTGGAATGTTTTCCAAAGTGTTTGAAGGCAATAGTGGAATATTATTTTGGGAAGTATTTTTGAACGGAAAATGTTTTGAAATGAATGTGGGAAAGTAGGGAAGCACTGAACTCACTTCAGTCGCTGGAAAATAATCCCGATGACGCTGGCCACATCATTAGAATTCATTTCCGAGTTTCTAAAGTGATGGATTGCTACCAAAATGGTTGGTTATGATATTGTTTGGACTGGTTGGGTATAAAAGTTGTTTTGGAAATTTCAAAATGGGGAAATTGTTTCGGTACAACCAAGTTGTTTTAAAAATCCGGAGATTTGATTTGGTACACCAAGTAAACATGAGTAGATTATTATTTCAAGATGGTTTTGAAATAAAACTGGGTAATATAATTCTAGAAAATTCTATTTAAATAATGTGAAGCTAAAATGGATCAACTATTGAGCTTATTAAGTAAAGTTGATATTAATAAGGAAGGAATGAAAGTTTTAATCTTGGAATTAAAATTTAACTTCGGTAAATGGAAGTAAATGAAATATATTGAAGTGAATAGAAAATTTGAACTTAATTTGGATAAGTTAAATAAATTGAACTTAGAATTAAATTGATTTGGGTTAAATTGAAATGTAAAATGACTTTGTAATTGTGAGTCATTATGTAATGAGTTATACCCACAAGCTATTAAGTGTTATACTTATAATCTAAAATTGTGAATTTAAAATGGTGCAAAGAATTAAACTGAAGAAAATTTGTATCCTTAAGAATTTAGTGATACACATATATATAAAATTTGAAATTGATGATTATAAGATGTAAATGAATTAAAATGAGCAATACAAACTTTGAAGTAAATAATTTGGTGAATTTATAAATAGGAAATGGAATTATAATCACAAATGGGAAATAGTTAAATGGTATGGGGGATTCAAATGTAATCTCAAATGAAGTGTAAATTGAAATAAGGTGAAGAAAATTATAAAAGATAAAAGGTGAATGAATTTAATTTAGTAAATAAATTTTGAACTTGTATATGGAAAATTGAAATTGGATTTAACTTCGATTAAATGAAATTGAGCTGAATTTGGAATAAATTAAAATTAAAATTCAGTTCCGTTATGAATAAAAAAAATGAATGTAATTAAATTCTTATTTAAGATAGTAAAAGAAATGGTATAAATTCAAGATGGCTAAAAAAATTTGGTTGAACTTGAATTAGAATTGAAAACGAATTAAATTGAAAGGAAATTTAATTTAAAGTAGTAAGAATGATGTTGTGTGAATAAAAATTTAACTCAACTAAATTCAGAGGAATTGATTGAGAATGAATTTAGCGTAAGCTAAATTAAATAAAATAAAAAAAGCTTGATGATGTATTTAGTGTAAACAAAATTAAATGTAATTTGTATTGGCATGGATGAAATTTTGTTGGTTTGTTAAGAAAATTTTGAAAAGAAAAATAATTAAAAACCCTGTTCTAGTATGGAATTTAAATTTTGGCAATAAAAAGTTGAGAGTGTGAATGAATAATGGAATTAGATTATAATAGTCATGGTTTGAATTGTAAATAAATTCCAATGAGTGAAATAATTTAAAATGGTCTCTTTGTTAATAAAATAAATCTAAAAATGGATTGAATAAATAAACAAAGTGCATTAAAATTTGTAAATGGATTGGAATTGATTTGGATGAGAATCAAATGAAAATAAAATAAAAATCGATATACGAAGATAATGAAAATATTGTGGGAGAACTTAAGCAAATTGAATAATAATTGGGGTCGAGCTTTATAATGTTGTCTTGGATAAATTTGTTTAGATAATAAGCATTGAAATGCAAGTGAAGAGAATTTTAATTAATTATTGTGATAAAATAAGGTTGTATGAGTTGTAAATAATCCAGAGTGGAATGATATTAATATAAACTTGAATTGGTTAATGAAATTGAATAATTGTAATGCGATAAGAATGCTTGGATTGTGAACCATGCAGAATTGAATAAAATTAATATGAATCTAAGTTGGAAATTAATTTTAACTGGTTATAAGCTTATGAATTGGTTATTTGTTTGAATAACCATAACCTGCATAGAAATTAGTCCTTAAACTTAAGTAAATGAAATTGATATTTGAATAATGGGAAATGGAATAGAATCTATTTAGTGGGTTTGTATGTAAATGCAGGTTAATTAAAAATAAAAGTAAATGAATCAAAAGCTTATATTACTCTTATTGAAGTGAATGTGAATCTAACATTTGCAACTCGGATATAAGTCATTCGAGTGGAATATAATGAAGTTTGAATTTGGAAAAGAAATGCAAATAAATCAAATTGGAAGCACATTAGATTGTGAATCAATTTGAATTTAAATTGAAGTAAATTGAAAATAGTGAAGCATATGTTCATACTATTGAAGTGAATATGAATTGGTGGTAATAAATATGAATTGTATATAGTGAACTTGAATGTAAATCATTCAAGTGAAATAAAATGAAGTTTGGACTTGAATAAGAAATTAAAAGGTGATTGAAATCTTTCAATTGTTGATAAAATATGGTTAACATTGTTAAATTATGAAGTAGCTTGGTTAGGCTATGAAATGGATATGTTTGGGTTACATTTATATTGGAAATGTTGTTAAAATGTTCATATCTTTGAAAATTGATGAGTTTGTTGAGTAAGTACAGGTATGGGAGGTGATCGATAGAGTTGGAGCGCGTATATGCATTATATATTAGCCGCTTGCTTTTAAAATTTGCTAAAAAGGTACGGCTACGCTAATATAATTGGGAAATGATATATTTGTTGTGATATATTTTGGTTTTCGACCGTGCGGGTCGATGTATATATATTTATCTGTATTGCGATATCGCAAAAGCTCCTCCGTAGGGGAGGCTCTGCTAAAAAATTTCGAAAATTTTAGGAGTTAGAAAATTTTTGGAAAATTTGAAATGTTTCATTAATGACAAAGTTGATTTCAAATAACAATTGAAAATAAAAAGGATTTTGGGATAGGAATTGAAACTAGCAGTTTCGATTTGAAACATGAAAGTAGGCAAAGCGAAATTGAGATTTTCACTAAGTTTTGCTATTGGGTTTGGAACATTCTTCTACCTTAGCAAATTTCGAGGACGAAATTTTTATAAGGAGGGAGGAAAGTAACGACCCAGAATTTTAGGTCGCCTGATTTGAACATTTAATTCATTTAAATGTTGAATATGTATTATAATTTGAATTTTGAAATAAAAGACTTTGGTTAAATGAACAAAATTGGTTAAAACTTTATTACGGGAATTTAATTGAAATTTGAATAATAATAATAATAATAATTTAATATTAGAATTGGGGTAATTGGTAATTTTGAGTGTAAATAGATGTAAAATTAGATTCTAAAGTTTATTTTAAGTTTAATCGGATTTGAATTTTAATATTGGACTTCGGATGAAATTAAAAGTCGATAGATTAAATTTGGAATTTTGTATTAATTTAATAATGGGATTTAATAATATAATAATGCAAATAATCATATTTTGATTTAAATTGAACCAGAATGATTTCTTATGTGATTATAAATTCTATATGAGTTATAATTAAGTTAGTAAAAATTTTAAAGGCGAAATTTTAGATGATTTCGAAAATTTCGGAATCGCTTGATTTAATCGCCGAGACAAAAATAGCCTTCCAGGGCACAGTCTCGGAATTCGACGAAACCAGTTCCATTGGATCCGTAATAGTTAGTTATTATCGTATTTCAATTTTCATAGAAATCGGAGTTGTCGTTTAACCGTGGCAGCTTAAAAAGCATAAAGAATACATTAATCGATGTAAATTAAAATTGATCGTTTATTTTCGTAACTCGCGCATATGATCGAATTAGTTTTCGAAACATGTTCCATTGTGTTTGGAACATGGGTAAAACCTTAGGAACGCCAGGCGGCACGTGAGATTTGGAGTTCGTTTGTAAAAGTTCGATAAATGTGAGAATAATGTTAAAATAACATTAATTAACGTTTATAAGAACACGTTTTAGCCCTTACCCTAGCAATTTGTTACGGCCACCGCTTCAAGCATTTCCATGGCCGAAAAGCAATCTCCTTCCTCCTCATTTTTCTTGAAATCCTTCAACTTTCTTCAAAAATCACCAACTAGAGAAACGTAGAGATTGGCGAGCTCTACATATTGACCGGTCGTGATCGTATTCGAAGGCGTGTGGAAGCCAAAATCTCACCGCGTGCGTTGCCGTTTCAGTCAAGTTTTGCTCGACCTAGGGCTCACCGAGTTTATCCATCTTTGGGCCGAGAGTGGAGGAAGTGATGACTTACGGCGTGGTGACTCCTGATCGATCTATCGGCGAGCGATTTGGGAGTGGTTTGGAACCCTAATTGGCCGATGTTGGGATTCGTTCGTCATGGGAAGTGCGTGTTTGAGGAAGATGGATATGCGGCCTTCATTTTGTTATCACGTGGCCGTTAATTGTTTTGGTAATTATAATAAGAAGAAATTGTTTTATAAATTATATATATACAACCTTTTAAAAATCCATATCTTCGCATACTTTACCAGATTCAAACGAAACAAGAAGCGCAGGAATCGCAGCGACGCGCTCTACACTGCAGCGCAGATCAGAAAGCAATTGGGACTAGCGAGAATTTTAGGTTAAATCGAACGCGGTTTGATTTAATTTAAAATTCAAACGCTCGCCGAAAACCCAAGGTGAGTTTAACTCGCTCACATCTGGAATATTAGTTAATTTAAATAGTCATTAATTGGATGATTGCTTGATTGGTTGAATATAATAATTATTATCAATTGAATTGATATATGTTGTTGTGCTAATATTTGTGGATGCAGGGAAAACTGGTTGGAGGGATCCAACTTGATTCCTCACAAATAGAAATTAGTTTATATTTTGTGATAATCTATTTCGATTTTGTTATGTTGCATTTTAGTTATATGCTGTGGTGAATTAAATTGAAATTTTAATTGTGTTGTGCTATGATTGGGAGAATACAACCTGAAAATTTTAAATATAAATAGATGAATTGGGTTTAAAGAATATAAAAGAAATTCCTAAGTAAAGGATTTTTAAAAGAGATTAAATCCAAGGAATGGGTTGGAAATTTCAAGTGTTTGAAAATTTGATTTCAAGGGAAATTAATAGCGAGATTTATTTTAAAGAATGAGAAGTGTGCTTTCTCCTGGAAATTTTGTTTTGTTTTTAAGAAAGTTTTCAAATCTATAAATTTGCAGTTTAAAAATGTGGGAATATTTTTAGAAAGAAATACTGTTTTAAAATGTTTATAAGTGAAATCAAATATTTGATTAAGTAATTATGGTATTTAATTATTTTAAAAGAAGTATAGTAGTATTAAGTTTTCAAAAGAAAATTTTAATATGAATATTTGATTTAATAACCTTATTTTAAAAGTTAAATTTTATTTTAAAATACTTAGGAAACCCTTATATATTTCCTTAAGTATTAATTTCAATTAAAATAATTTCTAGAGCTTATTTTAAATATTTTAAATGTATGTTTGAAAGTGATTTCCAGGAAATAGCAATGTGTTTAAAATAAAGGAGCTATTTTTAAAGTATGGAAAAGATTTTACGGGATGAATGTAAAATTGAATTGGGATAAAACGTGTTGGAGATAAAAAGAATTCTTTGGTTATTCTAAGATGGAAGTGTATTTCCCTGAGATGCCAAGTACGTTTTTAAAACTGATTTTTGAAAAGTTAAAAGTTTTGAAGTTTTATTAAAGTATGGTTTCAAGAAAGATTATTTAAGTTGTAAGAATTTTAAAAGTAAATATATATCAAAGTAGTTATAAAAGTAATTATTTTTAAAGGATAATTAGAATTATGTCTTAAAAATATCATTATTATTTATACTTTATAAAATGGTTCTATTTTAAAGATAATCAATCAAAGTATTATTTTGAAATTGTATAGAGTTTCATAACTTTATTTTAAAATTAGTATGACTTTACTTTATTTTAAAGATATTAGTCTATATTTTATTAAGCAGTTTTATTTGAGATTTTTAAAAGTATGTGTATATATATATAAATCAATATGTAAAAAGCTTTAATATGAATGTTTTAATGTATTTTCAAAAAAATAAAGTGTTTAAATTATTTTAAACCTTAAGTATTGGTACTTGGATGTTTTCAAGGGAAGTATAAATTTGGGAATCTATTCCATGAAAGAATTGGATTTAAAAGTGTTTTCAAAGGGATTTGAAAAATGAAAATATATCTTGTAAGAGATATTTGAGGAAATAAATAATTGGGAAATTATTTATCGTGTGATGTATGTTTGTGAATATTAATTAAAAGTTAAATCACCGGCTATCAATATTGGCCAAATGCGTTGATCGTTTCGAAGAGACCGGGATCGAGATTTATTTCTCGAAAACCACTTCGATTCGGTTTGTACGTTTCATGGGAAAACGAGTTCGGAGTCGAAGATGGAGCAGTGAAGTGCAAGGGCTGGTCGCTATTAATCCTGAGGATATTTCAAAAATGGATGTAGTAGGAGTAGTGCCCTCGGTTCCCTTCGAACCCGGGACGAACTTGTATGGACGAATGCGTTCGGAACATCGTCAGGTGGACGATGGGCATTCTAAGTGAAACGTTCTAAAATGTAACACTTAGCCTCAAGCCTCATCAACCAGGAATGACTGAAAATCAGGGAATATGCAGCAAGGCTTCGTGGGTAGCCCCCACTTGAGAGTAAGGTCATCCCTGTCTAGATGTTCCTTTTTATTTCGGCTTAGTGGTGCGGTTGTTGATCCCAACCACTGGGTGATCTTATTCGAAACTGTCCAGTAAGGGATGGTTCCGGTCTTGTGTTGCAGGGGAGCGGACGTACTCCTAGGCACTGTGATCTAGGTCACGTACTGTGACAGGTGGTACCCCAGTGCCTAGTCATTAGTTGGAATCCATTCTCCCTACGAGCCTTTTACGAGTTTTGTTTGTATTACCCACGACTGTGGCTAGTAGATGGAATTCAATGAATGTAACAATTTCGGCTATTTTATAAGTATTTGTATATAGACCCTATTATAATATCAGAGGATTTCTATCAAAAGTGTTTTAGCTATCGTAAGGTAAAAACCCGACATGTTTATTTGTAGCGTGGGCTTACGAGGTGCTTTTGTTTTCAAAGGATTTTTGAAACTTTAATAATCAATTTGGGTGCATTATTATCAGCTGGTATTCTAGAGTGACTCGGGTGTTATTTCATTATAATGCTCGGGTCAGGCCGAGTATTATATGTTCAGGATAGGTTGCTACGGAGCAGGAGAGGAGCTGGAGCCCGAGAAGTATTATCCATACTAGTATAAATATCCGCTACTATGATTGTATGATTGTCTGACTGGTAATATTGTTGTATGAGATACTCTGATGATATGATGTGTAAAACATATATAGTTTCAATTTTTGTAAAGATCTATTATTTACTATTATATTTTATCCGCCGCGACTATGAGATTGTGATATTGTTTAGTTTATTCTTCTTCTATCTCTTCTTCTTTAACCATAATGGTTCGTATTTCTGTTCCACTTGAGTTAATTGATGTAGAATAGTATTGACTCAAGGGGTACGAATTTGCGGGCCGTCACGGTGTTTAATTACAGGATATACATATACATACATATATATATATATATATATATTATAGTTATATAAATTTTTATTAAAATAATATCATTAACTTATAAATATCATAATTTATTTATACGAGGTTGAAAATTACAAAATGGTGGCGTTGGACGTAATGAAGTAGGCTTCGAAAAATAAAATTGGTTGGAGATTTTTGAAGCCAGTCGCGATTTTGGTTTTTCGAAATCTGGATGTTCGAAAAGAAAACAAATCAATGTGGGTCAATCTCACTCAATTATGGATTTCCGTGATTAATTTTAAATAGTTAAAATTAATTATTGATTGATTGATTGAATTGATAAATTATTATCAGTTGGATGTAATATTATATAAAGCAGTATATACATTGGAGTGATTGATATTCCCGCATATATATAGCGGATGATACCCTACATGCCCCCGCATAATAGCGGATGACCATATATACCATGATATCCCCCTTAAAGTGGGATTGGTAATTTTACAATTATATTAACATCTATGGATGTATGGAAAACAGGTTGGAGGGATCCGACTAGATTCCTTAAAAATGTTGAAATTAGCTTCATATTTAGTGATATGATTTGTTTGAATAATCCATGATAGATTATAGTGGAATTTGAATTTATTGGTGCTATGTGATTATTGGTTAGATTTTGGTATTTTAATATACTGTAAATATGAATATTGAATTTTGAAATGGAAATAAAAAAGGAAATTTGAAGTAAAAATATTTATAGTGAAATTTGGATTTATTAAAGGAAATGAATTTAGGAAAAATAAATAGCTTGAGTTTGAAATTTGTACTTGGTATTGTCAAAATATGGAAAAAATAGAGATTTTGAATAATTAAATAAAAAGGATTATTAAATAATAGAATTTAAGTGATATTGTTAAAGTATAAAAGGATTTACCTTTAATTCAAGATTTAAGTAGTTGGAAGAATAAAAAGGGAATTTTGAAAATAAAATATAGGATTGTCGTACTAGATTTTAAATAAGGTTTTAAATTATAAAAAGAAGTGGAATCGGAATGTAGTTGTTTTTGGATTACAGTTGGGTTATTTTGGAGGAATTGATTTAAAAATGATATTTGAATTAGAAATTGATTTGAAATCGATTAAGTGTTGTGAAACTGTTTTAAACGGGAAAATGAGACTATGAAATTTATAAATGAAGTTGATAAATAAAGTGAAGTAATTAACAGTGGATAAATTGAAATTATAAATTCACGGTGAGGATTTATAAGGAGATAGGAAAATCAATTTAAAAATAAACGGTAGATTTATTTCAGAAATGTGGAAAGGGAATTTACGGAATTGGGACGTAAATCAAATTTGGAATAAATCGAGAGGGATTTTTAAATGTTAGCTGGCTATATTGAAATTGAAAAGTATAATTTATTGAGAAGTAAGTTGGTTTTAAAAAAGAAAGGATTTTTAAAGTATTAACTAGGTAATTTTAAAAAGTGTTCCAAGAGTATTTCATAATTTTTTTAATTATTTAGTTGTTTAAAAATTGTTTAAAGTGCAGCTAAATATTAAATAAGTTAATTTACAGTGAGTTAATTTTTATTTGAAGATTAATCGGTATTATTATTTTAAAGGGATAAATTATTCAACATTTAATATTATTTATAATAACTTTTATTTAAAAGAGTATTTGCCTAACGTTTAACTTGGAAAATTATTACAGAATTTCATAAGAATTATTTTGAAAATTTAAAAATAAAGTTTTCGTAAGTAATGGTATACTCGCATGGTGAAATTGGAGGCAGTGAGTGCCTGCAGTTAAGTCTTGGATTTCTCTAGGATAGAGAAGTAACCGTTGAGCTATGAATCCATTGTTTGATAACGCAGTGGTAGATTCGTTGTGACGACCCGGAATTTTTGATGTTTGAAATTGGAATATTTAATTGATTTTAAATATTTAAAAGTTAATTTTAAACTTAGATTTAAAAATTATTATTATTTAGCAATTAAGTTATTGGATTTAATAAACTGAAATTGGGTAAATTATTGAATTTTCAGTTTTAAGCCTGTTAAAAATAATTTGAAGGCTTGTAATATTTATAATGATAATACTGAAGATAGTAAAAGTGTTAAAATTGAATTTAAAGGTGCAAGTTTTGAGAATATATCGTTTAAATTGACGTTTAAAAAAAGCCTTCCGAGGCACAGTCTCGGATTTCAACGAAACTAGTTTCATTGGATCTGTAATATTGAATTATTGTCGAATTTAAATTTCGTAGCATTTGGAGTTGTTGTGTGAGCATACAATATATAAACTCGCTAAAATCTATATCGAAAATTTAATCTAAATATAACCTAATTTTGACTGGTCAAATTTCATCTCACATCAGTTGCTTTCCTTTCATTTCGAAATCACTATAGCCTTTTTTCTTCCCTATGTTACCCACTATCCTGAAATCGTGCTTCCTGTTTCCCTCTGTTCTTTTTAATATCCACGCAAACTTTCACCTCAAATCAAGTTAAAGAAAAACATAATGGCGATGAATAAATCGCACTACCAATCTGTTAGAGCCAAAGTTGCCTAAGTCCTCCTTTCTTCCTTCATTCGAATTAAAGATAGTTCGAACGAAATCGAATACCTATTTCCACGCCTCCCTCAGGTAAAATAAATGGCCGAAACCAAATCGAAAATCGATTTACATAAAAAAAATCTACCCAATATGAAATGGGCAGAATGTCGCGATCGCTCGGGGAACGACTTGGTCTGGAGGCGCGAGCATGAAGCAAGGTCGAGCGGCGGCATGAAAAAGGAAAGATGAGCTGGGCCTTGGCGTAAGCATTTGTGGTCACGAGATCGATGGGAATGCGACAGTGATGTCGATCGGCACGTGAAGCTAGGGTTCGCACATTGGAAGCTCATGCGCGCTGATCAAGGTCGCGTGGAATAGGATGGCGGCGCGACTGTGAGGGGGAAGCTCGAGTTTGGGTTCTGGAAGAGTTTGCGGTGAGGTTTACATGTTACTTCTTTTAATTTTGATTTATTAAAATAATACATATATGAAAATATAAGTGAAAGAAGAAAGAATTTGTAGTAAAATGTAAAACCCATCCTAGTTTTAATTTTATATATATATATATATATATATGCATTTGTAGGCCGAAGAAAATATAATGAATAAACAAGTTTAAATAGGAAACACTTTTTAAGCAGAGAAATATTTTTATACAGAAATATTTGAAAAAAAAGAGAAAGAAAATATAGAAATTTTGAATGTTGAGTATATATAAAATCAGAGTTGGGTATCTCTATAGATTTTTCATGGTGTATATTTGCAATTTGAAATGGAAAGTAAAAATCAAAAATACATATACGTATTTTCAAACCTACTGATTATTTTAGAATAATGTTTTATAGCGGTCAGCTTGTTTGAAATTAACTTATTTAATCATTTTAGTTACTAAAAGAGTTTTAAAGGAAAATGGTTTAATTAAATTCTTAGTTAACTAAATCTATTAAAAGGGAATTTAGTTTTAAATTAAATGATTTGTTAGTTAAATCCATGAGAATTAATGTGTCCACTCAGTTCGAATATTTTTAAAGTGTTTAATATTTATACAAGGTCAAAATTGAGAAGAAAGCAGGCAAGATTGGAAATGGGATGCTAATAATATAAAGGTGAGTTAATCTCACTCATCTGGGTTTTATTTAAATTTAAATGGTTAAATTTAAACAATTGGTTGAATGATTGAATTGATTTGATGTGCTATATTATATATAGTAGTATATAGTATATATTGGAGTGATGATTTCCCGCATCATATAGCGGATGAGACCCTATCGCAGCATAATAGCGGATGATATTATATTAATCCCATATACCGCGATATTCCACCTCGTAGTGGAATAGGTATTGTGCTAACATCTGTGGATGCAGGGAAATAGGTTGGAGGGATCCAACTGGATTTCACAAAATTATTTAGCTTGTTTAATATTCTGTGTCATAATATTTGATATTCTGTGATGAATTATATTGATAATTGGAATATTGAATGCTATGGTTTGCCTGAATATATTTCGGTACATTGAGTTATCAAAATATATAGAATTAAATTTTTAAAAAGAAAATAAAAGAGTGAATTTTTAAGTAAAATAATCATAGAGAATTTGAATAAATTTAAGAATGAACTGGAAAAGAATAAAAATGATTTTAAAATTTTAATAAATAAAATCCGAGTATGGGAAGGGAGATTTTGAATAAAAGGGTAAATATTGAATTTTAAACCCAAGTGATATTATTTAAAGGAATAAAGAATTTATTTTAAAAGGATAAAGTTTATTTTAAAGGATAAAGGACTTTGGTATGTATGAAATTGGTATTTTCGGTTAAAGATTTTAAATCATAATGAAGAAATAAAATCCGAAGTTAATGGATTTTGGAATAAATGGAGTAAGTAAGGAAATTTATTTAGTGAAGTAAATTGGAAACCAATTTGGGGATTGATTTAAGTGTGTAAAACCGGGATTTTTAAAAAAGAAGCGAGACTAAAAATTTATAAACTGGGTTTATAAAAGCGAAGTGATATATCAGTAGATATTTGGAAGGATAAATTCACGGTGGGAATTTATTAAGGGAAAGGGTATATTTGTTTAAAAATAAATAGTGATTTACTTTTAAAAGATGTGAAAGTGTGACGATCGCGATTTTTTCGTCCACGAATGCCGACATCAATACGTCCACTGTATCAACTGTCGAGCAATCGAAGGCCGAAAAATCGTACCGTTAGGGTTAAGAAGAAGAAAAAGGTAGAAGAAGACAGAAAAAAATAGAATAGAACAGAAAGAAATAACAGAACAACATCAGAATCTCACAATCGCAGCGGAACAATATATAATAGATAAATGAATAATCTTTAAACAAAGAACTATAACAGTTATTACATCACATTACATTTCATTACATCATCAGAGTGTACAACAACAACAACATTGACAGCGGAAAAGAAATACTATATACTAGTACTACGCCATGCCATCCAGCTTGCCTCCTACAACTCCTGAATTCCAGAATATCCTGATAAACCTAACTCCTGACTGCCCGTGTGGAAATTGGTGGGCACCCAGAGTTTAGGAAGGAAAACAATAAACTTCGAGTCAGTCATGTGACTGGTGTGAGAACTCAAAACAGTTTATTTTTAAAACAAAATAGAGGAATATTTTTAAAGTCAATTCGCAATGATTTTAAAAATGAGACTACCATAAGGCCTCCCGCACACACACACACAATGCAAACGCAGAATCGGAGGAGATAACCTTCAGCATGCCACAACATGTTTGGATGGTGGTAAATTGTGTTTGCATGCCCTTATAAAAAATAAAACAAAATGAATGACTGTGTATATTAATGTGCAGGCAAAACAACATGCCTCTGTTCCAGGTTTCAAACCTTACTTGAAAATTTAAAATCATCACAATACAAAACATATGGGGTTTGGATTGCTAAATGAATGATATTTGTATGGGTATAACATTGTTTATAAAGTTGTAATTAAGCCAAATGGATAGATAGTTCATTGGGAATTAAGGAATACACAGTAATGCCTTCTTAAATGATAAAAATCAAGTGATTTAGTTTATGTTTGTGATTATACAATCTGATTAGTGTTAAGGAGTATTGAATTTTAAAAATAAAATTTTGATTTTTAGTTTCTAATTTAAGTGGGAATATGGGTTTGAATGGAAAACACCTATTGGCCAAATTCCAGCGATTTGAATCGAATTGAGCGCCGAGATCAATGGTGAGGGAAGCTTTCATGTTAATGATCACTAGAAAAATATTCGAAACATTTATAACAGGGCGTGGTGGCGTCACGAGGGATTGGTAGGGTTTAAGGGGTGTATCGGTTCGATTCGAGGTTTGAGGTTTGTGTGTCGTCAGGGGATCATCGGAGGGGATCGCGAGTGGGGGAATGGGTTCTGGAAGGTGTCTCGCTGCTTCGGTGAAGGTGGCCGGTGGTTTCGAGAACGAAGGCGATGGGGAGGGGCAAAGTTATGGCCATGGCTATGCTGTTTGGTCGAGATTTTATCTCAATTTCGACTCAGTTTGTTTTCGTGAAAACTGGGTATGATTTCGTGTTCGAGGGAGATCATGGGGTCGTGGAGCATCGTCGCGATGATCACCGGTGGTCGGCGGCGCTCGTGCACGTGAACGTGTATCACACGAATACATAGATTTCAACATTCATTGTTGAAATAGACGTTTTCGAGAAATAAGGAAATAGTGGACTATAACACTGTTGTTATAGTAAATGGTTTCCGAAAGGAAATGATTTACATACTAGTGATGTTGGGTCGTCGTAACGGTGCTTTACGCAACATTCGTTTTGGCCCAAATAAATGTGTTTAAGAAAATGATTTCTTAAAGAATGAAATATACACTTAATTTCGATTT
Source organism: Allium cepa (assembly GCA_030765085.1). NCBI lineage: Eukaryota > Viridiplantae > Streptophyta > Magnoliopsida > Asparagales > Amaryllidaceae > Allium > Allium cepa. The sequence continues at coordinate 365,696,765 of CM060942.1, forward strand.
AATTATATTGGATATTTTCCAAGTGTTGAAAATAAATGGGTTTGTAAATTACTTATTATTAAATAAGTATGGAAATGTTTTCCAATATGAAGTGAATGTTTTGGGATTTTATCTTTAAAAGATAAATTGAAAATGAATATTAGAAGTCAATTAGAAAATTGTATATTCATAGATATTTTGGAAATGTAAATTCACTATGGAATTTATAAATGAAAAGAACAATTTGTTTAAAAATAAACGTTGATTTATTTTTGAAGTGTGGGAATTAATTTACGGATTTGGAACGTAAATATAAAGTAAATCGTTAAGGATTTATTTAATTGGTTTAAATGAACCATGTTGAAATGAAAGAAATTCCGCGTAAGGAAAATGATTAAAATTTGTTTTCAAAAGTGATAAAGGTGAAAAGTGATTTGAAAATTTGTTTTCAAATGGTTGAAGTGTGGAAAATATATATCTAGTAAAGATATTTTGGAAAATAAATAATTTGGAAAATTATTTGGAATCCGGTGATGTTGAACACGCCTATTGATAGTTAAATAATCCGACTATCAATATTTACCTTTAAATAGGTATTTGTTGTGATTTTGCTTGAATTTGAATGCCACACTTATTTTTAAAATAAGCGCTCACTATTCGGGTTAGCCGGGAAAGGACCTTGGGGTCGTATAACCCATTCCGAATATGTGATATGGATTGCATTTGATGACTGGTGTTGAAGACTGGATATTTTTGAAAACGGAAGGATTACCATTGAGTTACTCTGCATCGGCTGATCTCCGATATAGAGGTTTTATCACCCTTAGTGACGGGAAGTCCGGACGTGATTAGAAATTATCCAGAATGCAAGGACTTCTTTGGAAGTGCCTTCGGTTCTGTTCGATCCCGGAACAGACTTGTATGGATTGTATGTCTGACATTACAAATTGAGATATAAAGCTGATTTCTTTCAAATATATTTCTGTTGGTGGCGGAGAATTTATTCTCTTAGCTTAACACCCTTCTATGAGACATACGAGCTCAGAGGTTACATAGTTGAAGGTTATTAGTGATATACACCCAATTTGGTAGTGTGGCATGCTGAGTGTTGCTGTGAAATGATCTTTGTTTGATCATTTGTGATATGATCATTTGTTTGATCATTTATCTTGGTGATCATTTCTATGATCATTTGATTGACCCAAAGCACGGCTTTTGTATAAAGCGTGGCTTTGTGGACGAGACTTCATCGGACCTCACACCCCGGAAATGGTCAAAACAGGAAGGATGCGGCAAGGTTATTAGGGGGTAGCGCCCCTTTAGTGTATGTCATTCCTTCTGGATAGAGGTGGTGTCATGGTATGGAGCCCAGATACTTAACCTATGTTGTTGCTGCAAATTTTGTGCTTGTTGGAAATCGAGGATCCTCGGATAGATCGGTTACGATCGGGGGATGACATATTCGTGTCAGTAGTTACCTAGTTTGAAAGGTAACCCGGCCTTGTGTTGGCAGAGATCCGGTTAGGTTCTCGAGGCGTCTTTCCAGAGGCGTTTCCATCTGGCAATGGAAAGTTCCTTGGCCTGACCATTTGTTGGAAATCCAAAGAAACAATACGAGACTTGTACGGTTTTAGTTGTAGAACCTGCCATGGAATGTGGCGGTAACCTGCTATTGAACATGGTAGCTATAGTAGGCATACGATAATGGTCGTATGTTGGCTAAGATTTATATCTTCACTTTCGAAATAATTTTTCTACACTATGCACTAGTAATAATATCAAATGTTTCTTTTTAATGCGTATCAAGCATCTTTGACTATCATAAGGAGAAATCTCCTCTGATTCTACGTTTGCATTGTGTGTGTGTGCGGGAGGCCTTATGGTAGTCTCATTTTTAAAAGCATTGCGAATTGACTTTAAAAATATTCCTCTATTTTGTTTTAAAATAAACTGTTTTGAGTTCTCACACCAGTCAGATGACTGACTCGGAGTTTATTGTTTTCCTTACTAAACTCTAGGTGCCCACCAATTTCCATACGGGCAGTCAAGAGTTAGGTTTATCAGGATATTCTGGAATTCAGGAGTTGCAGGAGGCAAGCTGGATGGCATGGCGTAGTACTAGTATATAGTATTTCTTTTCCGCTGTCAATGTTGTTGTTGTTGTACACTCTGATGATGTAATGAAATGTAATGTGATGTAATAACTGTTATAATTCTTTGTTTAAATATTATTCATTTATCTATTATATATTGTTCCGCTGCGATTGTGAGATTTTGATGTTGTTCTGTTATTTCTTTCTGTTCTATTCTTTTTTTTGTCTTCTTCTACCTTTTTCTTCTTCTTAACCCTAACGGTACGGTTTTCCGGCCTTCGATTGCTCGACAGTTGATACAGTGGACATATTGATGTCGGCATTCATGGACGAAAAATTCGCGATCGTCACATTTGGAAAGAGAAGCATATTTCCCTAGATAGCCAAATACGTTTTCAAAGCAAATTCTTTTAAATATAAGTTAAAAGTTTTAATGTTGATTTAAAAAGCTTGTTTTTGAAAATTTATTGTTTATCAATGTTTAAATTTAAAGTAAGTAATTTTTTTTCTAGTCTATTATCGTAGTAATTATTTAAAGGTGACTTGGTATTTTGTTTTAATGGAGAAAAACTAGTTTTATATTTTATAAATAACCTCATTTTAAATATTCCTAAAGTATATATCTTTGAATAAAGTATTAAAGTAGTTTTCAACTTAAATGTTAAAGTATATTTTATAATAAAGTGTTTTTAAACTATTTTAAAAACCTGAAGTATTTATACTTGGTGTTTTCAGTGGAAATAAATATTTGGGAATTCATTCAATGAGAAGAGTATGGGTTGAAGACTATTTTCAAAAGGGTTGAAAATGGAAATATATCTTGCAATGATATTTTAAGATTAATAAATAATTTGGTGAAATTATTTATTATTTAATGGTTGTTTGTGAATGTTAATTGATAGTTAAATAACCGACTATCAATATTGGCCAGTGCGCTGATCGTTTCAAAGAGACCGGGATCGGGATTTATTTCCTGAAAACCACTTCGATCTGGTTTGAACGTTTTCGTGTGGAAAACAAGAGTTTGGATTCAAAGATGGAGCAGTGAAGTCCAAGGGCTAGTCGCTACTAATCCTGAGGGTAATTCCAAAATGGATGTAGTAGGAGTAGTGCCTTCTGTTCCGTTCGAACCCGAGACGGACTTGCATGGATGAATGCATTCAGAACATCGTTAGGTGGCAACGAGCATTCTAAGGGATATGTTCTAAAAAGGTAACGCTTAGCCTCGAGCCTCATCAACCGGGAATGACTGAAAATCAGGGGTTATGCATCAAGGCTAAGTGGTTAGCGCCCATTAGAGGGAGGTCATCCCTGTCTAGATGTCCCTTTTATTCGGCTTAGTGGTGCGGTTGCTGATCCCAACCGTGGGGTGATCTTACACGAGATTATAATGTATGGGGTAGTCCCGATCTTGTGTTGCAGGGGATTGGGAGTAATCCTCGTTATGGTGATCTAGGCTACGTAATGTGATAGGTGGTACCCCAGTGCTTAGTCATTAGTAGGAAATCCATTCTCCCTACGTGCCTTTTACGGTTTTGTTTGTATTACCCACGATTGTGGCTAGTATGCTAGAATTTAATAAATGTAGCAATTTTGGCTATTTGAATAAGTATTTGTATATTGACCCTATTATAATATCAGAGGATTTTATAAGAAATGTTTTGGCTATCGTAAGGTAAAATCCCGACATGTTTATTTGTGGCGTGATCTTACGAGATGCTTTTGTTTTCGAAGGATTTTGAAACTTTAATAATCAATTTGAGTGTGGTTTTCTCACGCTGGTATTCCAGACTGACTCGGGTGTTATTTGACTATAATTCTCAGGACAGACCGAGTATTATAGAATATTGGATATGATGCTGTGAAGCTCAGGAGAAGAGCTGGATGGCGATACATACTTCCGTGCTTGATTATTATTCTGCTGCGTATTAAGTTTTGAGGACAAGTTTATATAAGTGTCCAGCTGTATGTTATTGATGTTGTTGAACTCTGATGATGTATTCTGGTGATGTATGTATAAACAAATATAGTTTTCTTTTGTGTAAAGATCTGTTATTATCTATTATATTTCATTCCGCTGCGATGGTAAGATTCTGATGTTATTTTGTTTTCTCTTCTTCTATCTCTTTCTTCTTTAACCCTAATGGTTCGTATTTCCGTTCACCTTGAGCTGATGTGTTGGATAATAGTGTTGACTTAAGGGGTACGGATTTGCGGGTCATTACACTTGGTATCAGTGCTGAAAGGTTAGGCGAAAACCTTGGCTCAGGTAGGAATTACTCATTGAAAATAGAGTCCGTAGTACTCTAGAATGAGTTTGAGCGTATTAATATTTATGAGCACGTATTTGTTAGTGGATATAAAAATGGTTTTATATTATGTTGATTGACTTATTGAGTGGCATATGAACCTTCGTTGGCACAGTCGAGACAACTATATCGAAGGGGTTTCTAAACACTTGAATAGAACAATTCGACACAATATTGTTTTCGAAAGCAAGTAAATGAAATATTTTTACCCAAAAATATATTTTGATATAAAAGAAATATTTCCTTAAATTGTTATATAACTTGGATGTTTGGATGATAATATTTTAAACAAATAAGATTATAAAAAATTGAAATAACTTGTATAACCAAATGGAAATTTGTATGAGCATAAATTATACAAATGAATTATAGTTAAAATTTGATTTAAATCAAATCTCTAAATTTAAATTCCCGGAGAATTTGGAAGTGTTTTTCGAAGTATTTTGAAGGTAAACAATAGCATTATTATTTAGGGGGTATTTCTGAAAGGAAATTTTTCAAATAAATTTTGGAAAGGGATATAGCATTGCGCTCACTTCAGTCGCTGGAAAATAATCCTGGTGATGACTGCGCAGCATCATCAGTATTCATTTTCGAGTTAATAAGTGACAGATTGCTACCAAAATTTGATTTGTTCAGAAGAACAAGTTTTTTTTTTTGAAATTTCAAAAGAAATTTGTTGGTGAGGCAAACCAGGATTGGTTTAAAAATTCAAGAAATGTTATTTTGCAATAATGGTGGTTGTAAATTGATTTGAACCAAAAGTCGCATGTTTGAAATCCTTAATCCTTATTTGAATTGAAAATCCTGATGATGAAAGTTATAGACTTGTAAAGTTCAGATGATTTTTAATTAAGGAAGGAAAATATGAGCTTTGAATGTTGGAATTAAAATTTTAAGTGTCACGACCCGGAATTCCACGTTCGAAAATTGACATCAAATACCTCACTGGTATTCGACTGTCAATGATTCAAACATCGAACTCCAGTCGGATGGAGCTTATAACAACATTAGATGAATATATAACAGCGGAAAATAAAATGAATATCATGCATCATATCACAGATACAACGTCATAATAATATCTGTTACAACATCAGAGTACATAATACATGAATAACATCTCCAAATAGAATGACATAATAGAACAACTACATATCATGCCAAAAGTCTTCAATGAGATAGAGAATGATAGTGAACACCAAACTAAGCACCTCGAGATCCAAAAGCTTCCAAAATGTCTCTAAGGTATGAGCCTCCAAAAACCAAAATACTCCAAACCGTAGCTAGAGCCAAAATATAGAAACCTGCTACTAGGTTGCCCGTGTAGAAATGGTGGGCACCCAGAGTTTAGAAAGGAAACAAGAAACTCCGGATCAGTCATGGGACTGGTATGAGTAAACAAAGATAATTGCTTTCAAATAAACAGATTCATACAATAAAAACCGGTATGCTTTTGGAAAATGAAACTACCATAAGACCTCCCGCCACACACACAATGCAATCGCAGAATTGGAGGAGATTTCTTCTTATGATAGTCAAATATGCTTGATACGGGAAATTTTTTGATATTATTACTAGTGCATAGTGTAGAAAGCCATTTCAAAAGTAGAATATTAATCGTAGCCGACATAGGTACCATGATACTATGCCTACTATAGCTACCATGTTAAACGGCAGGTTCTACAACTAAAACCGTACTGGGTTCGTATTGGGAATTGGATTTCCAACAAATGGTCAGGCTAAGGAACTTCCTATGCCACATGGGTACGCCTCTGGCGGGACATCCCGAGAACCTACCCGGCTCTCTGCCAACGCAAGGCCGGGTTACCTCTGTAACTAGGTAACTACTACTCGAGTATGCCACTCCCCGGTCCTTTGGGACCTTTATCCGAGGGCCCTCCATCACAAAGCAACAACCACACAGAATAATGAGATTGAAGCAACCACATAGGTAAGCATCTGGGCTCCATACCATGACACTACCTTTTTCTAGAAGGAAATGACATACCCTAAAGGGCGCGACCCTCATAACCTTGCCGCATCTTTCCTGTTTCGACCATTTCCGGGTGTGAGGTCCGATGAGGTCTCGTCCATAAAGCTACACTTTACACGAAATCCATTCTTTGATCACAAATGATCAACAAATGATCATCACTATACAGCAGCACTTAGTATGCCACACTACCAAATTGGGAGTATATTGCTGATAACCTTCAACTACATAACCTCTGAGCTCGTACGTCTCAGAGAAGGGTGTTAAGCTAAGAGAATAAATTCTCCGCCACCAACAGATATGTATTTGAAAGAAATCGGCTTTATATCTCAAAGTGTAGTGTCAGACACACGACCATACAAGTCTGTTCCAGGTTCGAACAGAACCGAAGGCACTTCGTCCAATAAAGGAAGAAGCCCTTGCAAATCCGGGCGTCCACAATCCCGATCGGACTTCCCATCACTTAGGGAATCCCTATACCGGAGCAACTCGGTGCAGAGACAATCGATAGGTTATCCTATCGTTTTCGAAGACACCCGGTCTTCATCGCCCGTCTTCAAATGCAATCCATTCGCCGAATCACTATTCGGAATGGGTTATATGACACAAAGGTCCTCTCCCGGCTAATCCGAATAGTGAGCGCTCAAATTTAAAACATGTGGGTGTATCAATCACAAGGGTTCATGTTCAAGGTTCGATGTGGGTTTCGGATAACAAACCGAAATCCGACTCCCTGTCGCATCGAAGTTTGAATGCCGTTTTACGGGCAAAGGGGTTTCACAAACATATAGGAACAAATCATAAATCACAGTCCATCACAAAGCAATCACAACATCACAACAAAAATGTCAATCCAGTATAGAGTATTTGATGATGGTCAATCATCGTTGATTCAAGTGAAGTGATTAAAGTGAATTAGCCATATAATTGTCTTGTTAATTACTCTTTAGTTTTACTTAATTTTAATTGGCTAAGTTAATTATTCTTTAGTTTATTATTTTTCTTAATTGTTAATTTATTAAGTTTAATTAATTTTGTAAATTTCCTATTCTTTAATTTATTATTATTTTTTAATTTTAAAAATCGTTACAAAACATCAATTGTTAATTACTACTTCATCATTATAAACTTGATTTGAAATTTGTATTTGAATATTTAGTTTATATAAAAATATAAAAAAAATTAAGTTAAACTTTTTAGAACAAACTTTTATTAATTTAAAATATTTTGAACTTCATAAAATTTTAAATACTATTAGTTTCACATTCTATTAACAACTATCATTACTTCATTCAGAAAATAAATTTAATTGTGTTTCAAAAGTTTAGTTTAAAACTGGGTTTACTGTTTCATTTTCAGACCCGAGGCTTGCTTCGAGTCGTACCCGAGAAACATGCTTTCCTGCTTCGAGCCCCTCCCTAAAACGACCCGTGCCTTATTTTTTTTCTTTGAAAATTTGTTAAGGTTTAAAACGACACGATAACGATGAAACTCCCCCGAGTGAAACTTCGAGCTTTCCCTCAACTTCCCCGTGCTGTGCTTCGAGTCGCTCCTCGACCTCCCCAACCTAGCACACTGACACGCCACCCATCAACGTGCACGTGCATGGCTATCTTCGCCGCCGATGGACGGTGCTGCGGCCACCAACATGACAACGTCCACCCCACTAAATCAATTCAATCACCCAGATTTCGAATTTATTTCGAAATCACCAATCGACCAAAAGAACCCAAAAAAAAACAAAGAACATCAGGCCGACACGTTCTCGCCTCGCGCCGCCTCCCCAGTCAACTATCGGCCACCAAGTTTGGACCATAGCATCGCCATCACGCGACGCATCGATCTGCACCCTCGCCACAGAGTCCGGTCGCGTATGGATGGTGCAGCAACTCCATTTCGACCATGAACAGAAAATGGGTTTTAAACCCTATTTTTAAATTCGAATTGAAAATTCAAGGATTTATAAATTATTCTAGTATTTTTCCAATGATCATGAACAACCCATCAAGCTATACTGACGAACTCGAGGCCGACAATCACCTTGATCACTGGGAATTGGCCAAGGTTCATTTCCTAGATCAATTCGAATGCCTGGGTGAAGAGTAAATGAAAAATCCACATTTTTGTTTCTAAAATCCTTATTTTCGAAGGGGATTCACATGGTATTATTGAAATCACGATTTATGAAACTCGAAATTCTTGACATTGTTGAATGGTACTGCATTTCATAACTTCCAGGAAAACTATATATATGTAATTTGCTTTAAATTCCTTACTGAAGTAAAATACAGGTTTAAACCAAAAATTTTAACTCGTTTACTTTTCTTTTCTGAAATAAATAGGGAGAGAGATCTAGAAATTTTTTTGATGTGGGTTATTTTATAACCCTGTAACCCTGTTTTTCAAAAAAAAGGAAATTACAAAAAAAAACTACTTTGATTTATTTCTGAAACATGGTACAGGTTCAAAACATGGTACAGGTTCAAAAAAAAATTCCAACTTGTTTTCGCTTTTTTTTTATTTCAGAAGAAGTAAAGGAGAGAAGATGGGCTTTTGAAATGGTAATCCCTGATACTTAAAAATGCTTCAGTTTCCAGCAAAGCAATTTACAAAAAGGTTGTTTAGATTTGTTACTAGAACAAAGTGTAAGTTCAAACAAAAGATCCCCAACTTGTTAACTGACACAAAGTGTAAGTTCAACCATAGTTTAACATGCAGATCAAATAGGGGAGAGGGAAAAGAGGGGTATGACAGGGTTTTTTTGTTATTCTGAAGCTAGAACAGTAATTAGCTCTTTGTAAAATCAGCATGCATAGCCAACATTCAATCATATATTCAAAATTCTTACATGAAAAACCAAAGATTATCTTTACTATATCATCCAGCATACGACAACAAAAGATTAATAGGAAAACAGGAGTTTACTCACTTGTTTTTCCAAAGATTACTGACAGTTTCAAATAGAGAGATGAGGCCTGCAACTTCTCTTCTTTTCTACTTCAATTCTCTTGGGGTTTTAGATCTGAAATTGATGGGTACAGTTCTATGATTATTTGTAGTTGTATCCATGCATCTAAATTGTCAAAAACAGGGGTTTACATTGCACTTACATTTGAGATTTATAGCAGAGAAGACCCTTTTTTTTCTGAAACTTGAAACCCAAAAAAAAGAAAAATTAAACCTTGATTTTCCTGCAATACAATTAGATATGGTTGTATTAATCCCATGTTATTTTTATTCATCTTAATCATTAAAAATAACAAAAAAAATTCCAGATTACTTACAGCTTGAATTAACAGAGAAGCTTTCTTTTCTCGGCAGTTTTGAAAACAGAAACTTAGAAAACAAAACAGCCTTTAATTCTTGATCCCTCCTGTAAATAATTGGATGTCATTGTATTGATTTTTTTGCTTCATTATAGATTATAACTTCAAATTCAAACTTTAAAAAGAAAAGTTACTTGCCTTTTAAATTTATTCCCAGAAAAACAACTGCACTGTCTTGAAACCTGGAACGTTGTTTCAATTCAAATCTGCAGTTTAACTTTGCTTGTGTTAAAACTTGATTCAAAAATCATAATTTTTATAAACTATAAAGTTAGAACAAAACTTACCTGAATGTCTAATACTACAATTGATGCTTAAGTAAACACTTCAGATTTTTCTTTGAATTGAAGAAGATAGTTTTTTTTTTCTTCTGAATTTTTTTTCTTTGAATGTTGAAGTAAAATTGCAAAGATCTTTTGATTACTGAGTATCAGGTGTTAGGGGATTTAAAAATTCGAATTTTAGAAGGTGAAGAGTTTCCTGAATTTTTTATTTGAATTTTTTATTAAGAGTTGATGGTTTGTGCCATTTGTAAAGAAATATCTTAAGCACTAGATTTTGTTAATCATTCAACTTTATTGTGAATGTATGTTTCAGCCTTTGATGTTTACAAAGCAATGAAAACTTTATAAATTTTATTTCCTATACTATATATATACTTTTATAAACCAATACATATATATATTTATTCATTTGTATATATATGTATATGTACAATGTCAAAAGAAAGGTTATTTTGACCATTGTATACTTATTCCTCAATGATTTTAAATGCTACTTAAATTTTTTTTTTAAAACATTTATTCCAAATTTAAATTCAAACTTAAATTTAAACTTGAAATATAACCACTTATCTTTTAACAATTTTAAAATTAAATTCCAATGTGTATTAAATTTACTAATGTATGAAAATGTTCATATGTATAAGATTTTAAATTTATATAACCTTTAAAAACATTTATTATCTCAATATCTTAAACCCAAAAATAAATTTGGAATTTATTTCATATATTATTTTCACTTATTTTATTTGTTTTAGATTTTTTTCAAATTTATTCTCAAATTAAACCCCAAGAGTTTAAATATATTATTTATTTTAACTGAAAATTTTGGGATGTTACAAATACCCCCTCCTTAAGAAAATTTCGTCCTCGAAATTAAAAGAGAGAGAAAAACAGACAAAGAATATATGATTCAAAAAGAATAAGGAAATGGCTTAACGGCTAAGCCGAGATATCCAATCTGCATTTGGGATAAGATTTCTGCATATTATCTTCAGTTTCCCAAGTGCAGTCCTTTGGATCGCCACTCCACTGAACTTTTACTAGCTTTACAACCTTGTTCCTTAATTGCTTCTCCTCACGATCCATAATCTTTATCGGTTCTCTTTTAACGGTTAGATTGGGAGTGATGTCAAGATCTTGTTGGGCAGCTTCTTCAATAATACTGTCTGGATCGTGCACATACTTCCGAAGGCTAGAAATGTGGAATACATCATGCATACCCGATAACCAGCTAGGCAACTGCACACGGTAGGCTAGAAAACCAATCCTCTCCAGAATAGGAAAAGGACCAATATATCGTGGTGCTAGTTTACCGGTCTTCCCAAATCTCAGTACACCTCTCATAGGAGATACTTTAAGAAAAACAGAGTCCCCAACCTGGAATTCCAAATCCCGTCTTCTACGATCGTAATAGCTCTTTTGACGACTCTGAGCTGTCTTCAATTTCTTCCAAATAAAATCAACTTTCTCGGTGGCTTCTTTAATCACGTCCGGTCCAAGAATGAGTCTACCACCTGCCTCGATCCAGCATGCCGGTGATCGACACGGTCGACCATATAAAGCCTCAAAAGGAGCCATCTCAATACTGGCCTGATAGCTGTTGTTATAAGAGAATTCGACCAGATGCAAATGGTCCTCCCAAGAACCACCAAAATCAAGTATACAAGCTCGCAGTAGGTCCTCCAAGATTCGATTGATCCTCTCTGTCTGCCCATCAGACTGTGGGTGATAAGCAGTACTGAAATGCAGCTTGGTTCCCAATGCGTCTTGAAACGCTTCCCAAAATCTACTAGTGAAGATCGGATCACGATCACTCACTATGCTGCTAGGAATGCCATGGATACTGACACAACAATGGCATGAGACTACAGACAAGACTAGAGAGTGGAGAGCCAAAGCTATATCCCTTGAAAACAATTACACAAGCAATACAATGCATACATAAGTTACAACACACATTTATCATCAAACAACATATAATTCAACACCCAAAACCATAAACATTTGAATTGCACTTGCTCTCTACCTCAGGTACTTCAGTTATGCAGTGACTAAGCTCAGCTAACATAGGGAAATGGGTCTAGTTTGGGTGTGCAAAGGTCGGCCTACACATGGGTTTGAAGGTGGTTGTGATCTAGGTGCATAACTAGGTGTATAAGGCTAATAATCATCACATCTAGGCTATATTATGGTTCGGCCAGAGGTCATTTGGGCTCGGCCTGATGCTCAGGTGGTGGTGGGTGGTGTGGAAGAGGGTGGAGGTCAGGTCAGAGGTGGTAGTGGTGGAGGTTGTGGTGGCAAAAGGTGGAGGAAGAAGGAGATGGCAATCCTAGACAAGGTTTGGTACAAGTGATGGCTAGTGCTAGTTTAGATGAATTTTTGTGATGATCTTCACCATGGCTTGTCTTGGCCTGAGGAGGAGAGGTGTTAGGATGTGTGATGGTCAGAAAAAAGTGGTGGTGGTGGTCGGCCACAGCTTGGAGGAGGGGAAATACAGCTATGAAGGTGGAGAGCATGTGCAAATTCAAGTAGAAAATCAATAAAAGACAAGAAGAAGATAGAATTTTTTACCAAAGCTTCACAAGGAGAATAGCCGTGATTATTATTTTTTTTGAGAGAAAGCGAAATGATTTTCGTGAAAGTGAAAAAAAATGCAGCTGAAATGAGTAGATTACAAGGCCAAAACAATTAAGAGAAGAGTTGGGAAAATGGAAGGTCGGGAGATGAAAAGACTTAGGAATTCCAAAAGTTTTAAACCTTTCAAATTCCTTAAATTTGTTTATATAACTTGATATTTCTGGAAATAATAATAATCCCAGATAAAATTTCGAAAATTTATCAAAATATAAAAATATATATAATATTTATTAATTATATAAAGCTAAACTAAGGAAAATAGCTAAAAATAGTAAACTAGTGTAGAAAATTTGAAATTAAATGAAATAAATTTTAGAAAATTCATATGAGCTTGTAATATATTTTTAAACCTAAATAATAATATAAAATAAAAGTACATTCCCAAAATAAATATAAAAAAAAATTTAAATTTAAATATAATTTTAATGAAGAAAATAGCAGAAAATAAGAAAACAGCCTTTAAAAAAAGAGAAATCAACATAGTAAACTTTGGAAAATTTATAACATCACTTTAAAAATATTAAAAGACAAAATATACTTAAAATAAAATATTAACACATAAAAAAATTAAATTTAAAGAAAATAGAAAAAGATTTAAAGAAATTTCTTAAAAAATCCAAAACGGTGTTCAGAAATTTCAAATAAATCACCATTGACTTTGGAAAATTGTTTACTTTATTTTAAAATTATTATAATACAAAATTATACATACAATAACATATTGACCCAGATTAAAATGAAATATGACAATAAAATATGATTTATACAATTTAAAAATAACAAAATTGCACAATATTGAAATATACATAACTTTCACAGTTTAACTCCGTTTTCAACGAAACGAAAAGCAGTGTTCAAGTTATTACATCTATTTTCATAATAAAAGATAAAATTTAAGATTTAAAATGATTTTAATTTTAATTTTAAAAGTCAAAGTTTAAATAGTTTGAGTAGAAATTCACTTTTTAGTAAAATGTCCAATTTATACTATTTTGAACTATAGATCACTTAATAGTCAGGATTTATATTTAAAATGAAATATTTAAAATAAAAATAAATTTTAAAAAATTAAAATAGAAATAAAGTCAAATTTAAAATATATAGGCAAAAATCTAGGGTTGTTACACTCTCCCCCACTCAAAACTTTTCGTCCTCGAAAAGGAATGAGGTAAGGAAAAGCACAGACAAAGATAGAGTGAAATAGGATTAAGATAAGATGACAAGAAGATTAAAATTTATACCTGATAACTGTTGTTATAGGTAAGTTTCGCAAGGTGGAGATGATCTTTCAAAGATTCTCTAAAATCAAGAAAACAAGAACGAAAAAGGTGGATTCAAAATGATTACCAAAGATTATCAAAGATTATAGAAAGATTTCAAAACGGAAAGATTATAGAAAGATGCATATACCAGTTTGTAGGAAGATAAGGATAATAAGGACAACAAAAAGATAGTTTGAAAAACAAAATAAGGAAATAAATTTGAAAGCCTGGAAATTTCAACTTAAATAGAGAATAAATCTTTACACAAGTTAAATAAATCTTAACTATCCCAAATTTCATTATCTATTATCCAATCATCTTAAATTAACAATTTTTAAAACCATGGGTTTGAAAAATAATCATTTATTACACTCATAATGTGCTTAATAAATTTTATTCTTCTTTATTCCTAATTAAATTAAATTTATTCCGCTTAATATATTTATCACTTATGTTAAATATACTTACACTTATTATAACTGCTTTCTTTTATTCTTAGTTCTTTTAACATTATTTTATTGTAAGTTATTCAATTACCCTTTATTATGTTTACCTCTGGTAATCATTTTATAAAATCTTTTTATATTGTATATTATCCAATTACATTGTTAACTTCTAAATTAAGGTAAGTTATATTGGAATGCAATTGAGTATTATACAAATAAAACTTTCCGATTCAATCATTTCAAGCTTAAATCATTTATTCAAAAAATTTGATTTTTTTTTATAATTGAAATTATTCTTTATAAAAAAAAATTAAGAATTAAATTTCCGATTTCTTCAACTCATTTAGAGATAAATGAATGTATGTACATAATTTATCGAATCAAATTTAAATCATATGTCTATATATATTATAGATCAAGTCATATTTTAGAAATTCAAATCAAATTGATTTCCAAAACGAAGCTGTAGCAAGACTACAGAGCGTTCTCTTCACTTCGAAACTCGAAAATGAATGTCGATGATGCTGCAGTCATCAACGAAAATACTTCCCAGCGACAAAGAGAAGAGCACTAATTTTTAAACTTTAAAAATCCTTTGGAAACATATTCATATTCGAAAATACTTTAAATAATATACTTTAAAACTTAAACACAAGGTTTGAAACCAGCGGAAATTAAATTCTCAAATTTCTTGTTCTAAATTCATTTCAGTTCCCAAATCAATTAATAAACATCTATTTATAAATTCATTTATAGAACAATAAATGATAAATTAAGTATTATCACTTCAAACAATCAATTTAAATCAGTTTATTAAGTTCCATAAATTTACTTATATATCAAAATTTATTTCATTAACCAAGTTTTAAAATAATATTGTGTCAGTTTGTTCTGTCAAAGTGTTTTAGAAATCCTATCGATAGCGTTGATCAGACGAATCAATCGGAAACCCAAATCAACATCAACAACTCAAACAACACAATATATAAAACATAGATTTACGAGTGCAATTCAAAATGTTTGAAAATAGGTTGGAAACAAAAGACAATATGATTAAATAACAAAATAGGGAGGTGGATAAGCTTAAATAAATCACGGGCAACATTTACCGGGTCAACCGTGGCTTAAAGAATAAGATCAATGTGGATTTTTCTGGGGTAAATCTACATTCGATCTCAAGAGTTAGAGTTGAGGATAACAAAAGATATTAGCATCTAAACCAAGGATAGACATAAATCTCTGGTGAATCGATGCTAATTGTAAGAGAGTTTCCCCTTTTTTTCAATTCAATTTGAAATTGGCGTGACAGCCGACTTACTAGAAAGATCATTCGAAGCGGAGTTATGGAATACTCCAGAGTCAAAAGAACATGAATAGTGAAGGACATGAATGGATTTGGAACCGTAGGGAACGTTCCAAAATTCAAAGGAATCGAGTCAAAAGGGAGAGATTCAAACTCGAATGAAAGTGATTCTGTAAATACATTCACTCCATATGCTGAGTTTTGCCTAGAGCTACCAAAGCTCTGATACCAACTGTAACGACCCGATATTTTCAACCATTCGCATCCATTATAAGTGTATAGGTAGACACTCATGCAGGAATTGAATTGCTCAAAATACCGCGTTGTAAATAAAATTTGGCAAACCTCAGAACATACAGTAAATAAAAATCACAGATCACAGACACAGAGTAAATATAATGCAGCGGAAGTAAAAGAGATAGTAGTTCATGAAGCTACTATATAAATATATCAGAGTTACAAAAGATACAACAGAAGAAATAAAGTACAAAAGAAGTCTCAATACATAGAAATCTACTAATACAATAGCTGGAAAGGACCAACAGACAGAAGAGATAAAACTAGACAAGCAGACAATCTCCAACGATTCCAAATCTCCAGAAAGTGGAAATCCAAATCTGTGAGTACTCAGGCTGACCCGAGCGTAAATAAAAATACAACACTCGAGTAAGGACATACATACTTATACAATGTAAACCAACTCAAGTGAACTGTAGCAAAGGTACAAGTAACTTAGAAGATGCTTGGGACCACCCATCCTCTAAGGACCCGTTAAACTATTTACTATGTAGTAATATACGCTATATACAGTAGTGTCTAATCAGTAAAGTATAATCATATAGAAAATAGCGTTAAGGGGATGGTGAACCTTAACGCGGTCGGATCTTTAAAACCAAAATCGTAGTGGGCTCGATATAAGGATATGACACGGCACGCGAGGCAATGCCAGGGTGGATACACCGTTTGCACTCCTGGACCGGTGGTGACGGCAAGCCAGCAGCTTCCGCCCACCTCGAACAATACCCTCGAATCAAAGTGGCGCCACATATCGAATCACAAAAGTAATGGAATGGTTTCCGATGGAGCATGCTCGATGAAAGGGTGCGACCCTTTGTGTAGCCCGGTATAGCTCCTGTTTTAGTCATATATGCCAACTCATGGGAGTTGGGTCCACGTAATATACCTCGAGAACGTCGCCACCATCCTACTTCATTCTGGAATCTCCACCGCATACACAGTTGTTAAAGTGGTTTTCGGTATTGGCCGGCTATAAGACAATATCCTATCCCGGTCTCTTTAACAACCAATCGTTATTATAACCCATAGTTATAACTTTGAAACAATATTTTATACTTCAAAAATAAAATATCATTTCAACCCAAATCTTTATCAAAATAAAGATTAAATCATTTCCAAACCATTTCAATATATCATCATACCATATCTTTCAATTCAAATATTTATCAAAATAAATATCAAGTCATTTCTAACCAGTTTAATATATTAAATTATCATATCCTTTAAAAACTTCCTTTAAATCAATTTAATATATTTAAAATATCATATCCTTCAAAACATCCTTTTAAATCATTTTATTATCAAAATATCATATCTTTCAAAACTTCATTTCAAAACATTTTAATATATCAAAATATCATATTTTTTCAAAACCACATTTCAATCATTTTAATATATCAAATAGTTATATTTTTCAAAACCACATTTCAAATAATTTTAATATATCAAAATATCATATCTTTTCGAAACCACATTTCAATCATTTTAATATATCAAATAGTTATATTTCAAAACAAATTACTTCTTTTTAAATCATAAAAATGAAGTTATTACATTTAATAATTAAATTATTAAATTCCAAAAATTTAAACTTTTCAATGTTCATTTATGCACTTAAATTTATTAAAACAATGAAAATTCAAGTTTCGCAACATTTGGAAAATGCTACAGAAAGTTATATTCAAAACAATTCAATTTAACAAAAGACAACGTTTAAAAATGCTGTTAATTAACTTCAAATATTCAATAGAATTTCACAAACACTTATTTTTTTATTTAAATCATTTTTAACTTATAAAATCATACATTTTCACATTCATAAGCATCATTTAATTTTCCTTAAATTCATGATTTTATAAAGTTAAGTTTCCTTTCAAAAATCAATATTTATTAATAATTCACTTATTAAATTTCAACGTTCAAATTTAAATTCATTACATTAAATTTCAACTTAACACTTAAGTTCAAATTCTCAAATATAACTCAATTTTATTCTTATTTACTTAACTAAAAATTCACTTTTAAGTCAATTTCATAAATTTCCAATTTTAGTTATATTTCAAATTTTCAACTTAAATATTCATTCATTTCACATTTCAACTTTATTCAAAATCATTAATATGATATAAAATCACTTTAAATTCATTTAAATTCAAATTATCATAAATTTATCATAATTTCATATTCAATTTAATTTCCAATTATAATTAAATCAAATTTTCCAAAATAACTTACATTCAAAATTTTCTAACTTTTTCATTAATTCATTTCACTTACGATTATTCAGAAAATCAATAATATTTTACAAAAATCCTTTTTAACTAGATTTAAATCAAAATATTTTAATATTTACATTTCTAAAATAATTATAAAAAAATTAGAAAAACATATATTAACTACGGGTCTGTATATAATTTTCTACACTAGGAAAAGTGATACGGGTAATATATCATTTCAACCTGTAATTTACAAAGAAAATCCGGGTTTTATCATTTCAAACCCGCAGTCCCAAGTAAATGAAATAAATTGAAAATCATTCAGGCCTATCATTTCAGCCCATAACAATTCTCCCTTATTCTAAAGTCCGTTCGGGTATGTATCATTTTAACCCATAGTGATTCTAATCCAAAGGGAACTTGCAGTGTGATGAACAGATAAAATAAACAGAATAGCATGAAATGACAGTAACACATAATATAATAGGTGTAATAATAGGTGTGAACATCATATGATATTAATATAAGCAGTTATAACATGATCATATAGTTCTATAGATTCACAGGGTGTCAATTTACTACTTATATAAGTACATAATGTCTGGTGAGAAATACTCACATGTTCAAAGCTGGAGATCGACACCAAAGCACGGATACTGACACAAAAAAGGCACGAAACTACGGACAAGACTAGAGAGTAGAGATCCAAAGCTATATCCCTTGAAAACAATTACACAAACAATACAATGCATACATAAGTTACAACACACATTTATCATCAAACAACATATAATTCAACACCCAAAACCATAAACATTTGAATTGCACTTGCTCTCTACCTCAGGTACTTCAGTTATGCAGTGACTAAGCTCAGCTAACACGGGGAATTGGGTCTGGTTTGGGTGTGCATAGGTCGGCCTACACATGGGTTTGAAGGTGGTTGTGATCTAGGTGCATAACTAGGTGTATAAGGCTAATAATCATCACATCTAGACATATTATGGTTCGGCCAGAGATCATTTGGGCTCGGCCTGATGCTCAGGTGGTGGTGGGTGGTGTGGAAGAGGGTGGAGGTCAGGTCAGAGGTGGTGGTGGTGGAGGTTGTGGCGGCAAAAGGTGGAGGAAGAAGGAGATGGCAATCCTAGACAAGGTTTGGTACAAGTGATGGCTAGTGCTAGTTTAGATGGATTTTTGTGATGATCTTCACCATGGGTTGTCTTGGCCTGAGGAGGAGAGGTGTTAGGATGTGTGATGGTCAGAAAAAAGTGGTGGTGGTGGTCGGCCACAGCTTGGAGAAGGGGGAATACAGCTATGAAGGTGGAGAGTATGTGCAAATTCAAGTAGAAAATCAATAAAAGACAAGAAGAAGATAGAATTTTTTACCAAAGCTTCACAAGGAGAATAGCCGTGATTTTTTTTTTGAGAGAAAGAGAAATGATTTTTGTGAAAGTGAAAAAAAAATGCAGCTGAAATGAGTAAATTACAAGGCCAAAACAATTAAGAGAAGAGTTGGGAAAATGAAAGGTCGGGAGATGAAAAGACTTAGAAATTCGAAAAGTTTTAAACCTTTCAAATTCCTTAAATTTGTTTATATAACTTGATATTTCTGGAAATAATAATCCCAGATAAAATTTAGAAAATTTATCAAAATATAAAAATATATATAATATTTATTAATTATATAAAGCTAAATTAAGGAAAATAGCTAAAAATAGTAAACTAGTCTAGAAAATTTAAAATTAAATGAAATAAATTTTAGAAAATTTATATGAGCTTGTAATATTTTGTTAAAATAAATAATAATATAAAATAAAAGTAAATTCACAAAATAAATATAAAAAATTAAATTTAAATATAATTTTAATGAAGAAAATAGCAGAAAATAAGAAAACAGCCTTTAAAAAAAGAGAAATCAACACAGTAAACTTTGAAAAAAATTATAACATCACTTTAAAAATACTAAAAGACAAAATATACTTAAAATAAAATATTAACACATAAATAAATTAAATTTAAATAAAATAGAAAAAGATTTAAAGAAATTGCTTAAAAAAGTCCTAAACGGTGTCCAGAAATTTCAAATAAATCACCATTGACTTTGGAAAATTGTTTACTTTATTTTAAAATTATTATAATACAAAATTATACATACAATAACATATTGACCCAGATTAAAATGAAATATGACAATAAAATATTATTTATATAATTTAAAAATAACAATATTGCACAATATTGAAATATACATAACTTTCACAGTTTAACTCCGTTTTCAACGAAACGAAAAGCAGTGTTCAAGTTATTACATCTATTTTCATAATAAAAGATAAAATTTAAGATTTAAAATGATTTTAATTTTAATTTTAAAGTCAAAGTTTAAACAGTTTGAGTAGAAATTCACTTTTTAGTAAAATGTCCAATTTATATTATTTTGAACTATAGATCACTTAATAGTCAGCATTTATATTTAAAATGAAATATTTGAAATAAAAATAAATTAAAAAAATTAAAATAGAAATAAAGTCAAATTTAAAATATATAGGCAAAAATCTAGGGTTGTTACATTTATAGATAATTATGGATTAGAGGTTTACTTATCTATAATGTTTATAGAAAAAAATTGAAAGGATCATATCAAAATTATATCTCCAGATAAAATGAATTGCTTGCTTTTAGTTTATCTAATTTGAATTTAGACTACTAAGATAGTTAATAATAGTTAATTCTTTCTGATAGAATTTAATGAGAGGATCAACTACTTATTAATTCTTTTTAATGCTTAAATTAGATCCCACTTTTATTTAAATATACATTTGATTTTGTAGTGGGTCAAAATTACTTTTAGGTTTACATAATTATATATTTTCCCAGTAATGATTTTATTAGATCATTTTATGTAGTTTGTATTAATAACATCTGCACATATTCTAGAAAAATAGATTTATGCTCAAGTAGTTGAGATTAGTAGAGTTGGAAGATGCATAGTTGAGAAGTCGGTTTTCTTTTGGAATTTAACGCAGTGAAAGTGATACAACAATTATTTATGTATACAAAATTACCAGTTCACGGTTTATTGTGCTACTAAATACACTTTCCACTTAATTATATATTTAAATCTCTAATTCATTTCCAATTTGAATTAGAATAACATGAAATGATATTACCGCGCAGTCAATAAAAAGGAATTAATTGTTAACAATTCCATTTAGTAAATTGACATTCTTAGTAGTGTTATGCTTCCAGCTTAGGAATAAAATATATTTGATGATAGTTTCTTTTATATAACGCCATTGTCTTCAAAAATATTAGTTATATTTTGTGTGAGTTGAAATTATTGAAATATATTTATCATTCAAGATTTGCAAGTATCGTTTTCAGAAAAAAGCTAATCTGAAAAATTACATTCCAAAAGCTTATATTCAACTTCATATAACTAAAAAGGCTCAAAAATGTTTGGTTAAAATATTATGTGAACTTCGTGTGTGCATAGCACTGATTCACACTAGTAAATATTAATGTATGCATTTTTTTAATATGTTAGAGCATAACGTGTAATGGTTTGCTCGGTTAAAAAACCGAAGTAGCCACAACACTACTATGAATGGCTTGTTCATTTGTCCGTCGTTGGTTCAATTCGATTATGTAGCTAGTAAACTGAAAATTAGACTGATGGATAAAACAACAAAGTGTTGGTAATATTATTGCAAAAATGGATTAAGCTGACAAAACCTTACAACTTTATTAAAACGGTCAAAAATTCGCCGTTTTAACTCACTTTCGAATAAAATAGCAAAATCTTTGTTGTTTTATCACAAACTGAACAAAACGATGAAGATTTTGCCATGTTATTCAATTTTTACAATAAAAAACACAAAGTGTGTTGTTTATTTGCTTGTGAGTTTTGATTTTTTTGAAAAATTGATTCGATGGTTGGTTTATTTTATTTTTTTATTTTGTTGTAGAGCTCGTTTGTTCAATGAAAAGTAAGAGAAAATGGGTAAGTGAATAGATTTGTTGTTGGTAATGGAGTTATGCTTTTACAAAAGTAATGCCAAGTCGGCATCCTATGTAATCAAATGATTGGGAATTATCTATATGATAATAGACAACACAATAATAAAGATATGAATTTTTAGAATATTGTTTTTCTCCTTGCTCACTCTACCCTACTTCTCTCCTCTACTTAATATTCTTCACCTGCAACTGAACTGTGGGTGAACTTTGTACCTAACAACTGTATTCTGATGATTTGTCCCTAACATGGCTAACATAACATAAAGATGTAATAAAAAACATATAGAACATAGTCAAATACAATATTTCATCATAGACATAAAACATTTTCCACGAAGTTGCATTGAAAAAGGAAAAAAGGAAAAAGAAGAAGGAACGTACCAAGAGCACGTTTGACAACTTATTTTGAAGTTGCTTTAAAGGAGATTTAAATAGTAACTTCTAACTAGTTTTAAATAATGGTTTATAAGTAGAAATGTTTGGATGAAATTTGACTTTTAAGTTAAAATATGTAAAATAATTTGTCGAAATTATGTATAAAATATGATCATAAGTTATAAGCAACATATTGTTGCTTTTCATATTTTGACTTATTAGTCACCTTTTTAAGTTTCTTGAAAGAAGTTGTCAAACAGTGGTTGCCAAACCTGCTCTTAATAACACCGAATTGTATAACAATAATTATAAGAAGTAGAAATTTTGAAGAATTGGCAAAACTCAGCTTGAATTATTATTAATCACCATCATCCATATTTATAATACATACATAAAACTCTATCTTATGTTAACTCTAGAATTGCGGAAACAGAAGGAAATCTTCCGAAGATATATCCACTACCACATACCACTCATGACATATAATCATATATTGCGGAAACAGCATGAAATCTTTCGAAGATATATCCCCTATCACATACCACTCATGACATCTAATCATATATTCTAAATATATCATAATATCTTAATCATATATTCTAAATATATCATAATATCTTAATAATATATTTTAAATATCTCATAATATCTAATCATATATTCCAAATATATCTCAATACCCCCCCCCCCTCAAGTTGGAGCATGAGATCCAAAAATGCCCAACTTGAAGAGAAGAAAATCAAATTGTGCCTTGCCGAGAGCCTTTGTAAATATGTCCGCCAACTGTGACGATGTCGAGACATGAGTAGGAGATATCAAACCTTTATTGATCGCATCACGAACAAAGTGACAATCAATCTCGACGTGTTTCGCCCGCTCATGAAAGACAGGATTATTTGCTATATGTAAAGCTGATTCACTATGACAAAATAATTTAATAGCTTTAAGATGATGCACACCCAAACTCAACAACAACCCTTTTAGCCACTTCAATTCGTAGGTAATTACAGCCATAGATCTATATTCGGCTTCCGTAAAAGACCAAGATACCGTATGTTGTTTCTTTGTCTTCCAAGAAATAAGAGATTGACCAAGGAACGCAAGCCAACCTGTCAACGAGCGACGAGTAAGAGGACAAGCCGTCCAATCCGAATCACACCATCCTTCTAAGGTCAACTCACTGTTAGCACGGAGCAAAATACCCTTACCCGGAGTCCCTTTCAAATAACACACAACCCGAAGAGCAGCTTTCCAATATTCAATTCGAGGTGCTTGCATAAATTGAGACAAAATATGGGCTGAATAAGTCAGGTCCGGTCGAGTCAAGATAAATTAAACGACCCACAAGTCGTCGGTATGATTCAGGATCAGCTAGAAGCTCTTCAGTTGCAAGACCTAGCTTATGATTTTGTTCTATATGGAACCCAATCGGTTTTGCCCCTAACAAACCTGCTTCAGAAATAATATCCAAAGTATATTTGCGCTGACATAAAAACAAGCCTAATGAACTACGGGCAACCTCAATCCCCTTTAAGATTTCCAAGATCTTTCATTTTAAAACAGTCACTAAGATAAGCTTTGAATATGGTAAGCGCAGCGGAATCATTTTCAGAAATAATAGGATCATCAACATAAACTAAGACATTATCTGAACCTTTACTAAATGTAAAAAGAGAATAATCTGAGTAAGACTGAAGAAAGCCATACCCTTTCAAAGCCGACACCAATTTTGCAAACCAACATCTTGGAGCTTGCTTCAAGCCATACAATGACTTATGCAACCGCCATACCAAAGTTGGATCCGAACTCTCAAACCCGGGAGGTAATTTCATGTATACCTCCTCGTCAAGGTCACCATGTAGGAACGCATTATGAACATCCATTTGATGTAGTTCCCAATTCTTGGATGCCGCTATGGCTAGAAAAGCACGAACTGTAGTCTTCTTGGCAATAGGAGCAAAAGTTTCGTTGTAGTCAATTCCTTCTTATTAGTGATTACCTAACACTACTAATCTGGATTTGAGGCGCTCAACATCTCCATTTGACAAATATTTGGTCTTGTACACCCGTTGACTACCAAGAGCACGTTTCCCCGGAGGAAGATGCTCTAAGGTCCATGTGACGTTGTCTTCTAGAGCCCGTATCTCATCCTTCATGGAACGGCGCTACTCATCGGATTTCATGGCTTCTTTAAATGATTTAGGGTCCTTACCCTTAATTATAGCTGCTAGAAATCTCTGATAATTTATAGAAAAATTGTCACAATTTATATAATGTGCTAGATGATAAGAAGTACCTGAGGAGTGATTGGAAGGAGGAGAGTCAGAAGACGGACCATTAGCAAAAACCGTATGTGTCACAAAATCTCACTATAGAACAATTGGGAACTTTTCCCGAAGACCACGACCCATTTCCTGTGGACTAGTAGGCTGATTCGAAGAAGAACTATGCGCAGACCCAGCAGACCCATCTAAAGGCTGATCATCAATATGCATAGTGGGCGCTGGTTCTGGAACAATGGCATGTGCGTCAATTTGAACTTTGTCCATGTGATTTTGAGCATTATACCCATTATCATTAATCAAAAAATCAACGTCCTCATCTTCATAAATTATTTCAGCAAAATCTTGATGAATATCATGATCATTATTCTCACTAGATATTATATTGAAATCTCCAAACGGGAACACCTCTACAATTTTCACATCTCTAGACACGAAAAATTCCTTTTTATTAAGATCAAATAATTTCCACCCCTTCTTACTGAACGGGTAACCCAAAAAAATACACTTTCGACTCCGACTTGCAAATTTATCTCCATTAATCTTTTGATTATGAGCAAAGCACAAGCACCCAAAGGTTCGAATAGCACCAAAAGAGGGTGGTTTACCAAAAAGTATCTCAAAAGGGGTTTTATTTTGTAACTTCGCAGAGGGTGTACGATTAATTAAATGAGCGTCGGTAAGAACACATTCACCCTAAAAATAAATAGACAATTTTTCTTAAAAACGTAATGCCCTACCCACATTCAAAATATGTTTATGTTTCCTCTCAACTCTCCCGTTTTGTTGTGGAGTACCCACATATGAAGTTTGAAACAAAATGCCAGTTGCATTAAAATAATTAATCAAACAATTAAACTCAGTTACATTATCACTTTGAACGACCTTAATTGTTTGAGAAAATTGCCTATCGACCATAGTAACAAAGGACATAAACATTTGAAACACCTCTAATTTGTCAACCAACAAATAAATTCAAACTGCTCTCGAAAAATCATCAACTATTGTCAAAAAATAACGGACCCCACATGACGAAACGTGTCGATATGGACCCCACAAATCACAATGTATTTTCTCAAAAATTCTAGAAGCTTTATTGTCTCTTAAAGGAAACTTGTCTCTAGGATGTTTAGCACGCATACATACTTCACACCCTTTATCTAAACTATCTTTACTATTTTTGACATGAGAAATTAACTTAACTACTTTTTCAGAAGGATGCCCGAGCCAACGATGCCACAACTCCAAATTTAATGTTGCTTCAACGTTGACACAAAAATTTCGATTTGCTAAAGTAGTACAGTCCATCTCTCCTAACTCCTGTTCCAATCAGCTCCTTCGTATGGTCCTGTATAGCACAACTATGAGAATCAAATTGGACAATAGTTCGTAAATCATCATTAAGCTGAGAAACAGAAATTAAATTGCAACTCAAATTTGGAACATAAAGTACTCCGCTGAAAGTAATTTCGTCCGACAGACATACGGATCCCACCAAAGTAGCAATCACTTTTTCACCATTCGGCAAACCAACATGACATTCAATGTTTTGTGTGTCAAATAACCATGAACGTTGCCCTGTAACATGATAGATTGCTCTGGTATCGATAATCCATGAAGTAACATCAAACTTACCATTTAGTCCATTTTCGAGAATTTTACTACTACCAATCACGCCCGAAATAGCAGGAAGATCTTGACCGCCAGCCATGGCAAATTATTGTTGAAGAAAAAAAATAGTTCTTTGCTCTGATACCATGAAGAATTGGCAAAACTCAGCTTGAATTATTATTAATCACCAGCATCCATATTTATAATACATACTCAAGACTCTAACTTATGGTAACTCTAGAATTGCGAAAACAACAGAAAATCTTCCGAAGATATATCCCCTATCACATACCACTCATGACATCTAATCATATATTGCGAAAACAGCAAGAAATCTTCCAAAGATATATCCCCCATCACATACCACTCATGATATCTAATCATATATTCTAAATATATCATAATGTCTTAATCATATATTCTAAATATATCATAATATCTTAATCATATATTCCAAATATATCTCAATATGTGATTCTCTAACATGGTATCAAAGCGGGTTTAATTGTGTCACAATTCACCCTCAATGAATGTCCACGTGTTTGGCTGATGATACGCCACACGTGCGGGGGCGTGTTGAGATTAGTCCCCCAACGGACAATTTACAATATAAATCATGCATAAATACTAAGAGACCTTCCTTCACTATATGGTTCTCTAACAAATTTACATACATGTCGTAGCCCAAGCATTTATTTATCATATCTTCATCAGTACGGTTAGAACTTATATATACAATCTAAAGTTGTGAGGTGATCCAAATTCCTAACGAGACAATACCAACGGTGGCAAATGCTTGACTCATTTCATAAAAGAAGTTGGGACTATGAATAGGCAAGCTCTGCCAATCTTTCCGCCTACACAGAACATAAACAAGAAAGTATAAGAATTTAACATTATAATATGCATTATCCAACTAACACAGGTTACAGGTACTTGTTAAATACAGGTCAGATATAGCAATCGTTTCAAAGAATACTAGCTTTCAGAAATGAATGCAGTGATCAGATATGCAAGTCCAAAGATTGGTTTCCTTCACTACATTTCTTATGCGGCTAGCTATTTTGTGTATTGGGTAAGAACTTTTTACCTATTTAAACCATTTTTCAAAACAAATTTCAAACTCAAACCATTTCCAAAACAAGTAAAAATAAACTATATTTAGTTTACGTGGGATAAAGAGGAGTTTGGTACAAACTATATCAAATACTGACAATGCAACTTTCTGAAGCTATTTGAAGTAGCAGCACCAAAGTTTTGGAAATTAAAAAAAAAATGGTGCTGTTTCCAAGAGCACTAGTAATTTTTTTAACTGGTGCTGCTAGAAAAAGTTACTGCCCACCTTGGGTACAACTTCATAATAAAATTTTAAATCAGTTGAAATTTGTAACTAATTTTGAAACGTGAAATAAATAGGTACAAGAAATCTTTAAGTAATGTATTTTGCTTGCCTTGAAAACAAGTTTTATGTGTTTTCGATACGTATTTCTAAAGATGTGGAAAAGTATGAGAGGATGGAAAATCCTAGCTATCATAACAAATGGAAGAATGTCAAAAGAGAGTATATGTTTTTATATTTCACAAAAAGCGAAAAGAAAAAGAATTAAAAAACCATTTTCAATTCTATATGTCAAAATCAATTTCGATATTGAGCATTTTCCACTACCTCGTGCTTTTTGGAACACAAACTGAAGTACAAAACTCAAATTTCAAACCAAACAAGCCCATAGTAAGAAAAAATTATTTATTATTTATATTTATTACTATTATTATTACTTTTTTGCGAACATCTAAACAGCCGAACTTTTGTTGTAAACTCTAAAGAAGTATACGTAACCATCAAATACTGCGGATGGTATTTGATGCATATTCCTTGTTTACAATATATGTTTTAAACAAGTACAGAATAAAGCAACAAAGACAGTACCCTAGGTCGGCTATCACTATGCTGATATTGTCTTGTGACTTCCTATCCTGCATGAGGAAAAAACACATAGATATCCTTATTAGCCATATTAATAGAAAACACCGTTTTATAACAACTTATAAGAATATGGGAAGTGATAATAAATACACTTTCCTTTTATTTCCACTCTTCTCTGTGTCAGCTCCTAGTCCACAACAAAGTATATCAAGATTTTTTTTTTTTTATTATTATTATTATTATTATTATTATTATTTCATTATCATCATCGTTATTATTGTTTCTGCTGTGGTTGA
The DNA here is from genome assembly GCA_030765085.1 of Allium cepa. Classification (NCBI taxonomy): domain Eukaryota; kingdom Viridiplantae; phylum Streptophyta; class Magnoliopsida; order Asparagales; family Amaryllidaceae; genus Allium; species Allium cepa. The sequence continues at coordinate 365,725,415 of CM060942.1, forward strand.
TGACATCATTATTTCAATTTAGCTCGCTTTTCAAATTTTATAACAAAATAAGATCCCTATCATAACATATTACAAATACATGATTGTTTATAAGTTGTGCGATTTTGTACTGTAGTAACTTGAAACCGCACCAATACAATTTCATCTTCTTCTTTTTTAAAATAAGTTGTGGGATCTAAAATTGCGCCAGTGAAATTCTTCTAAAAAGCATACTTGAGCAAGTTGTGTGATTTGAAATTGCATCAATGTAAAAACTTGAATTAGCGTCAGCTTAACAAAATTGGATCTATATTTGGAATAAATTTTAAAAGGGATCTAGCTGCGTTAAAAGCTTTGGAAAGTGGACTAAATTGAAAGAAAGAAAAATCCTGTACTGAATCATTGAATGATAAGAAAAACCAAGAAGAGCGTACTCATTATCACTGTCCAAAATATATTAGAAAAAAGTAGCAATCGAATAGCCCAAAAAGATGAAGTGATCTGATAATTGAATTAAAGAAGTACCAGTGCCGCCTGAGCAAGAGCTTCACAAGCAAGCTGAAAATTAGCAATAAACATTTTCATATTGCTAACGAATATAAAAATGAAAAAAAAAAAAAAAATCCTTTACTCATTGTAAAGGAGATACTTCATAATCTGCATACTACATTAGCACTAAACTATTTAAATTCAATTTTCAACAGTTAAAAACTTTGTCAATATTGGAAGCAGCTAAGAGATTTGCTCAAGATATCTATGAAACCATGTTCTTGGAAATACTACAAGAAAGTTCCAAAGGTTTCTTTCTCATAACTTGAACAGATTTACATTGGGGTTACATGACATTGAAATAGTAGGTTAGAAATATCTGTATATTATGGAAGATAATATCTTAAGTTTACAATTAATGCAAAATTGTTACTTGGAAAATTTGTAACCTGAGTGTCTCCATGTTTTCGAAGTTGGTTCCTAACAAGGGTTACTGCTTCAGAGCTGAAAATTACAAACTTTCCAACCATGATATTTTATCATTACAGAAACTTCGGATAAAAATGTATATTACAGAATAAATGGGTGAACCTCTTAATATAGTCCCATAAACCATCAGATGCAAGCAATACAAATTCCACATCAGATCCCAATTCAAGTTGAAAGACATCAGGGGAAGAAGTTACCAAGTCACCTTTGAATCGTATTCTGTCAAAACAACATCAAAAAATAAAATAAAAATAACAATATTAGGAAATATACATTACGTGAACAATTACATGTAAACCTGAGAATCATGGATTGGTGTAGGAAATCCTTTGAATAAGAGATCATAATGTATGCATACAGATAGAAGCTTCTTTTTTATGCTTGTATAAGATGAGTGTTTGATTTGTGTATATGGTATTTGAGATCTACCAATAAATAAAATCACTACAGTGATACATATGTTTTGCATTCAACCATGGGGATATTTCATTTTAATACTTCTCACATATTGCAAAAAATTAATAAAATGTAACTTAAAATTATAATAGTATACCTGGAGACAAATTTTTCTGTCCATCTCCCCTCTTCAACTCCTTTTCTTAGCATTCTACAAAGAAAAAAGAACACAAAGAAACTGAATATACGGATGTTAATATTCCATTTACAGATGGAAAAAAAGTATAAAAGTAACCAACTCATTCTTCTTTGCCTTGAATCGTATATCCCCGAAAGCACGGGACACAGAGATATCACCACAAATTCTTCCATCAATGATCTAAAAAGGATACAAGGTACTATCATTACAGCATTGAACTTGGTAGAAATAAGCGAAAACTTCATCACTAGGATATTCATGCGAGCATATACGTTACAGCATTAACATGGAAGCAATCTATTTATAGGTTGATAAACAATAAACATAATTTATTCGTAGTACCATGTGTGATTGTGTGTTTACACCAACGGTCACTAGTGAACATGCATTGTGTTTACCGTGGACAAGAATCATGAAGTCTAGTTTATAAGTAATATATCCACATAAGCCGTTTTACTTTATGCTATATCTAAAATAAATAAATATATGTTTACAACTCTTTAAACACTTAAATGCAAGATTGTAAAAATCGCCAAGTGGATGCGACCAAGGATTTATTTCTAGTAGGGGTATAGCCTTTTTTGATAAATCAATGCATAATTGGTAAAAGTTTAGCTATTGTTATAATAATAACCGATCCAAATTGGAAATTGAAGGATTGGATGGTTTGGCAGCAGTCAAGGAGGCAAGACCGTCTAGAACTAGCCATAAATGGTTATACGAGGCATCAAACCTTAACTAGTGCCTAAGAAGTGCATAGATATTCATTTAGACGCTTAGATAAGGCAAGCCTTGCCTAGGCGGTTTAAAGCGGATAGATAGGCGTTAAGCCTCACCTAGCACCCAGGCAGTGATCTAAAAGGATTTTTATACCAGAGGTTAAATGTCCCATAAACTAATCTTAAGCCAAAGTTCATGTGGCAACACTAATAATTATGATACAAATTTAAATGTATATGCACAATTTCCATGAGTGTTTAAAACCCCGATGAAAATCTTAGTGACCAATTCACCTCTAATGATCATAGTACTCTTTCGATGCAAACAAAACATACAAGTTGGTAAACCATATTAAAGAACTACTATTATCGCAAAACCCCTAAACAATATAAAGAGTATTTATTTAATATTAGTATACATTTCACTCAAAAAATAATAATAATAATAATAATAACCTAGTTATTTGGATATTGCTTTTTTTTTCAAATATATTTTATGCAGATATGCATCGTATGAGCCAAAATACTCGTAGTGTCATTTACTGAACTATCTCTGTGTGCGTGCACGTGCAGGCAAGTTCAACATATAAAAACCATTCCACATTGAACAAACTTGGAGTGGACATAAAAAATTAACTATTTTCAATCATCTTTAAGCAGCACAACCCTTCAAAATAAATGAACAATTTTAAGACAGTGAAAAAGAAAGAGAGACACACCCATCCACCAGCTGCTCTTATCCGCTTGACTTCTTCAAGAGAAACTTTGTTGTTGCCATATGGTCTATGTGGACCTGTTAAGATTTCAGCTTTCCCATTTCTTGATATGACCTATGTCGGGAATCAAAAAAAGAAAACAAAATCATTCGTTAGCAAATGAAAATTAATTCACATAAGTTTGCAGAATATCATAATATAATGCACGATAGATATACCACACTCGAATCACCAACATGTGAAATTATCAATACATCCTTTCCCAGGAACATGGCTGTAGCTGTCGCACCAGAGTCAGCGTCCTTTCCCACTTGTTCAAGCCTTCACATTGAACAACAATTGTTTACTTAAGCTCGTCATAACTCATAAGAGATAACGAGATTGCGAACTTCATTGTGAAGATATCGTATGTATTAGTGTATACATAGATACATGTGTGTATTCTTTTCCCAAATTTTATACATTTGAAACTTGGGCGTTTATCTTTTGTTGCTATATAAGTTACAAAGACATCGTATCGTGTTAATTACCTTTCCTAATTACAACTTCTTAAGATATAAGAACATTCTGATATGATGCTCACCAAGATGACAGTTTAATATCAACTGTTCGAAAAGCCTTTGCAATTCCATCTTTTATAGCATTAAAGTTCTTACTAGTCAGCAATGAACCACCTTGCAATGCAGCTACGCACTCTTTGTATAACTCGTCCCTTTATAAACGAAAGTTGAAATTAGATAACCGATTTGAATTCACTCCTTTGTTTTTGCACATTTACTAATAATAATAACAGTCATTTTTGACTTATTCCAATGTTTATAATTCATATAGAGATCAGATAGAATCATGTAAATAATAATTATAATACCAAGGTACCAACCATATACAAGATTCCAGTAAGAATTTTCTTTTACTGTTTGGAAGTAAATCAAACAAAATCAAATTTCTCTATCTAGAATAACTAGCAATTACTTAGAAATATTTCAGCCATCGATCGATGTGGTGATGTTTATCAGAGTGTTCAATTACAGATCTGGTAGAAATTCATTGTTTTAAATCTTGATGTTACTTCATTTTAATATTTGTTGTCAATAAAATGATGCAAGTGTTGTATAACGCGTAATATAGACTGATATAGAAAAGTTTATCAGTTTATGTGATGCGAATTTTATTCAAATCCACAACTGATACTGCAGCACGCGACTACACACTTTCATGCACTAGGGTTACCTTAGTGGTCCTATGTAGCTCATGGCTACTTTGTGGGAGCATTAAATGCATTGTTTATTCATTGAATGTTGGAATAGAAAACAAAGAAGAACTAGAAGAGAGAGGTTGTGTCATGGACGGATCGCTATCTTGATAGCGATGTTCGGCACGACTATGGTGCAATCGTCGACTCTAAATCACTCGTCGAGGTTAACACGATATTTTTCAAACTTGTGCGCTTAAGATTGAAGAATTGAAGTACATAAAACCTGTGCTCGGTAGTTTTAAAAATTTAGAAGATGAAGATTTAATTAATTTATTTATTTGTATTTCTTTTCTGCCAATAAATAGGCGTAAGTAGCCTATAATTGAAAGAGATAATAAACATTAAATAGTTAGACCTAGGAGAAGACGATGCTTCAATGTAAATATAATTGCAATTAATCACAGTGATAACAGTCAGCTAAAGGAGGACTTGACTTTTCAATTTAGATTTTTGTTTTTCGGATTAGATATAATCTAAATTGATCAAATTAAAAAAGAAAGACAACAGTGGCCCAGTGAATCTCTTCCTATCACAGTGCACGGTGCACGGTACCAAGTGTCAAGTGCGCTGTTAAAGAGTCCCATACAACCATTTGTCCATGCTGTGTATGCAAGCATGCATGTGTGAACTTGTATAACCATACTCCCATACACTTAACTAACAGTAGTGGAACTAATAATATATAAAGAGAAGAATATCGAAATAATAGGCACTATGAGACAAAATGTTTTACTGTAGTTATCCCGTAACATCCCAGAATTTTGATCATTTGATTTTAAAATTTTAATTAATTTTAAATATTTAAATAATTTGATTTTAGAATTCAAATATAAGGAATGATTTAATATATGAACGGTGAAATTGAATGTTGATTAAATGGAATTAATAATTTTATTCAACTCCTTTTAATTAATAAAGTATATTGATGAATTCAATTTGGAAATTTTATTTACAAAATAGATCGGATAAATATTGATAATTGGATGAAAAATATAAAGCGATATTTAATCTATGAAATTGTCATTCTAGGACAGTCTCGGATTTCGACGAAATCAATTTCATTGGATCCATCATAATAAATTATTATATGCCTTTGAATTTCATGGCGATCAGACGTATCGTTTGGTCGTGCGAGATCGAAACACGTAAAAATTAATTTCAGAAATCTATACAATAATTGCGTTTGAAAAGTTATCTTCTGCTTATGATCGAATCAGGCTTCGAGACTAGTTCATGTGTATTTGGAATAGGGGTATAAAATATAAAACATCTGCTGGCACGCCTCGTTTGGAGCTTGAGATTTTTGGGTATGTTTTGTTGAATATTTTAAAATTAATACACACACACGTTCACCATAATTTAGGCCACACCCCCACATTTCAAACCATAGCTGCGCCCATACCCTTGTGTGCAGGCCCATACCCTCATCTCCCTTTATATTCTTCACTGTAAACAAAACAGAGGCTCCTCTTTAGAAACCAAGAATTCAAAAATCAAATTATGGTAATATACTTATTTAAAAATCATGAAAAAATATATTTGAACTCGTTTGGAGTTATGCTTTGATTTGGTGATGCGCGGCTCACGTTTGAGGACCACGTCGTCATGGCAGCAACGAGGTGATGGGTACAGGTCGCGATTCGAGGGGGAGCCTTTGGGCGTAGATGGATGGTCGATCAAGTCGAGTTTAGCGAGAGAAGTTCATCGGTGAAGGCGGATTGTCAAACGGAGCGTCGTAGTTCCGTGTCGGTGTGTACATGTGCACGGCTATTGTGATTTTTAGTGTGCACGGTTTTATGTTGAGGAGGAAGATGGAGTTAGTTTGGATGAGGGGCAATTTTGTAATTATAGAGTAGACTGTTATATATAAATTTAAATTAATTGACAACTTACAAATTTTATATCTCACTCATGCGAGGTTGGATTTGAACGCCATTTTTTGCATTGGACTCGTATCTTCGAGATATTCGCGATGAAGTTGGTTTGGTTGGATTTGGAGCTTGTTGGAATTTATGTTAAAATCGAGTAGCCATTCGGTTTTAGTCCAAATTGGAACGTTTCGGCGAAAACAAAATCAATGTGAGTAACTCACATTAAATTGTACTATATCATAAATTGAGTAATTTTGGAAAGAGATTTAAGTGAACTTTAACCAGTGTGATGTATGTATGTGGAGTGTGTGTTACAAACTTTAACCAGTAAGTCGTATATGTCTGCGTCTATGAGCAAATGTACTATGGTGTGAACATCTTGCTAAGGCGCTAACAAAATTTTAAATGCTCCATGAATGGCTGCTGCAAGACAAGATGTTGCAGGAGAGGATTGTTGCAGTCTTGATCTACTGCATAAGGCCTGTAAGAGGAATACATGCGCCGCTAGGATGGAAGAATGCATCAGAAGCAGCTGCTAGAGTAATAGCCAAGTATGAATGCAAGTTGTTAACTTTGAAGATTATATGGTGAACTAAATGTGAGTTTCTAAATTGGATGACATGAAGCACGAAGGTCGCAAAGCTCGGTTTGCAGGTTGCAATAGTGAAATGAGTGACAGAAAGCAATTTGGGTGTACGCTAGTAATTTACATATAGTATTCATTTGATATTTTTGAAACCATGGAGCTTCTTCTAAAGGACAATTTTTGGTTACCTACCTTTATTACGAGACCTGTACAGTAAGTTATTGAAATGTTGATGCAGCGCATTCTACCAACTCACGACCTAGTGAAGGTCGCTCAAGGACCTTAGGTCGCAAACGACCTAACGAGTCACGGCCTAGCTCCCAACACATCATGAAAACAGATTCTGTCTCTAGGTCGTTTCACTTAGGCCGCTTATTCTTTAGGTCGCTTCAATATAGGTCGTGAACGACCTAACTCACAACGCAGAATGAAGCCGCTTGTTCTTAAGCCGCCTTGAAGCTTGAGTCGCTCATCTTCTTAGGTCGCAAGGTCGTATGTCGCTGAATCCTACCAGAGTTTAGGTCGCTCAAGCCCTAGGTCGCGTGAAGATGCCTATGTTGTTGTGTTGCTTTGGTCGTAACTCGTGTTGTAAATATTGGGTCGAATGTATAAATTGTTAAGTCGTTGTTGTTGGGTAGCATGATGTTGTATTGTACATATTAGGTCGTATGTCGTTTGTATCTTCATATGTTGTTAGGTCGTTTACTGGTAGGTCGCGAGTTGTTGTTTGTTTTAGGTCGTGAATGTTAGGTCGTGAAGGATTTGTGATGTAAGTGTTGTGTTGTAACCCTATAAATAGGGATGTCGGGTCATTGTAAAACTTGGTTGATTTTGAAATAAACTTTATTTGAGTGCTTTGTGCCTCTTGAAATTGGAAGTTGAGTGTGAGCTCCTTTCTCCATTTGCGGTATTCGAGTGCGCTCGAATCAACAGATTTGAAGCCGATTCACGAAATCTCGTGCGCGAGATCAACGTAGAAGAATCGTAGATCTTTTAACACGGTATCGTGCACGATCAACGTGTTGGAGATAGCTAGAATTCGGTATCTTTTGGAGATCAACGAATTTGGGCATTCGGTATCTTTCAATCCATCGATTTATATTGCTTCATCTAATCGTTCTTCGATTAGTTTGACACGAAATCCACATTTCGTCGTCATCGTTATAATCCGCTGCGTCAGTTTGGTATCAGAGCTAGACTTAGCCAATCATAGCTAAGCCGAGTCCTTGGAGCCAAAGAGAAGAGTTTGAAGAGTAAAGTCGAGCTTGTTCAAGTTTGTGGGAGATTTGTTCAAGCCGAGAGCAAGTAGAGAAGGTAGATCCGAGCTATAAGTGGAGGCGTGTATCACTTGTGTAGATCAAGGCCGAAAGTCAGTTTGGTATCAGTTCAGTTGAAGAAATTAAAGCCGAGTTTGTTGAAGATTGCTGTTAGAGATCATACAGCCAAGAAAAGCTAATCGTCATCAAAATGTTGAAGTGTTGTATAGAAGAGAAGAAGCTGAGCAAATGGAACAACGCATCAACGAAAAGTTTGATGAAGGTATTGGGAAGTTAGAGAAATTGATGATTGACATGAATCAAAGTCAAAGGAGAAGGTCGCCAGTCTCGAACCATGGAGGAAACAGAGTTTCGTCATCGGTTGCGGAAGCGAGAAGGGTGTCACCACAATCTTGTAGATAAAGAAGAGAATCATCAGTTTCAATGAGACGAGATTACCATGAATACAGAAATGAATAAAGAAGAACTCCACGTGAGTTTGGAGAAGAGCCGTATCGTGATGTTGAAAGACATAGTAGAAGAGATATGCGTGATCATAGAGATGTTGATGGTCGAGATCGATATCGAAGTACATTTGACTATGATGAAGATGGTGATAGATATAGTGTTCATTATCGAGATCGAGACCAAATATGAAATCCATATCGGGAGGTAGAAGGTGATCGTAAATGGGAGTCAGGGATGAAGACTGAAATTTCAGAATTCAAAGGTGGAATGGTAGCTGAAGAATTTTTGGATTGGTTATCTAATGTTGAAGAGATTTTTGATTTTAAGGAAGTTCCCGAGCATCGCAGAGTTAAGTTGGTTGCTACACGTTTGAGAGGGAGAGCTATGGCATGGTGGCAACAAACTAAACTTACACGGGAAAGGATGGGAAAGTCGAAGATTACTTCCTGAGAGAAGATGAAGAAGTTAATGAAAGATACTTTCTTGCCGTATAATTATCAGTCTCTTATGTATCAGCGATTGCAGAACTTGAGACAGGGAACAAAGTCTGTGAATGATTATGCGGATGAATTTTATCAACTGATTGCCAGGAATGATATCATGGAGACAGAGGAACAGTTGACTGCTAGGTTTGTTGGAGGGTTGAGAATGCAGATTCAAGATATGGTGAATATGTTTGATCCGAGATCTGTCGCTGAAGCACATCAAAAGGCTCTAGCTTGGGAGAAGCAAGGCAGAAGAGGTGGTGGTGTGTTTACAAATTCCAACAATCAAGTGAAAGGGGCAGTAGCAATGCAAATGTTTCCAAGGCTGTTGCGAAACCAGTTGTCAATAAAGTTGCTAAGACTAAGGTCAATAATGGTATCAAATGCTTTAATTGTCAAGAGTTTGGTCACAAGAGCAACGAATGTCCGAAGCCAAAGAAGCGAGCGATGGTTGCTGAGGTTGAGGATGAGGATGCAGAAGTAGAATGTTCCAATTCACCACAAGCTGAGGAGGAAGAATTATTGTCGGAAGACGAGAGATGTAATTTGATGATGAGGAGATCTTGTTTGACACCAAAGCAAGAGGAGGCTAGTTGGTTGAGGAGTAATATCTTTCAGTCGACATGCACTATACTGGGGAAGGTTTGTAAATTTGTGATTGATGCGGGAAGTTATGACAATATCATTTCTACAGAGGCTGTAAAGAAGTTGGAATTAAAGACTGAGAAGCAACTTAAACCTTACAAATTAGCTTGGTTGAGGAAAGGTGGAGAAGTGAAGGTTAGTCGAAGAGCTCGTGTAATTTTTTCGATTGGGAAGAAATATAAAGATGAAATTTGGTGTGATGTTGTGGATATGGATGTATGTCATCTATTGTTGGGGAGACCGTGGCAGTATGATAGAGCTGTGCAACATGATGGTCGAACCAACAGCTACAGTTTCATGTTCGAGGGCACTAAAATCACTTTGGTTCCTAAGAAACGACAACAAGACGAAAGCAAGTTGGAGGAGATTGAAGAGCTGAAAACTTTGCTATCTTTGAAGGAGTTTGTTAAGGAAGTGGAAGATGAGCCTGAAGTGTTTTTATTGATCGGACGTGAAAGTAGTAGGAAGGTTGAAGTTCCAGAGGAAGTCAAACCAGTGTTGGAGGAATTTGAAGATGTATTTCCTGAAGAATTGCCAAAGGAGTTACCACCATTGAGGGACATACAACACCAAATAGATCTTGTTCCAGGAGCTGTGTTACCACATAGACCACATTACAAGATGAGTCCAAAGGAATACGAGGAGTTGAGAAGGCAGGTGGAAGAGTTGCTTGAACAAGGGCGTGTGCAGGAAAGTTTAAGTCCTTGTACTGTACCAGCATTGTTAGTACCCAAGAAGGATGGAACTTGGAAAATGTGTACTGACAGTCGGGCACTGAACAAGATTACTGTGAGGTACAGATTTCCAATGCCTAAATTGGATGATTTATTAGACCAGTTGAATGGAGCCACTATATTTTCCAAGATTGATCTGAAGAGCGGATACCATCAAATTCGAATTCGACCAGGGGATGAATGGAAAACAACGTTCAAGACTCGGGAAGGGTTGTATGAATGGCTGGTTGTGTCGTTTGGTCTATCGAATGCACCAAATACATTTATGAGGGTGATGAACCAAATTTTCAGGCCGTACATTGAAAATTTTGTGGTAGTTTACTTTGATGATATTTTGATTTATAGTGCTAGTACAGAGGAGCATATTCAGCATTTACGAAAGGTGCTAATTATTCTTTGTCGAGAACAATTCTATGCAGCGACGAAGAAATGTGTGTTCGTGGCACGGAGTGTTTTATTTTTGGGATATGTTGTGTCCGAGGAAGGTTTACAGGTGGACCAGAGTAAAGTAGCAGCAATCAGAGATTGGCCACAGCCCAAAACTATTACAGAAGTCCAAAGTTTTCATGGGTTGGCTTCATTTTACCGAAGATTTATACCACACTTTAGTAGTGTGATGGCACATGTAACCGATTGTATGAAAGGAAAGCAATTTTCATGGTCAGAGGAAGCAGGGTTTGCTTTTGAGCGAATCAAGGAACTTCTGACGACAGCACCAATTCTAGTTTTGCCGGATTTTCAGTTGTTGTTTGAGTTACATACTGATGCATCGAAGGTTGGGATTGGAAGGGTGTTGAGGCAGAAGGGACGTCCTATTGCTTATTTCAGTGAGAAGCTTTCGGGAGCAAAGATGAGATATAATACATATGATGTCGAATTTTATGCTATTGTGCAAACTGTGAAACACTGGAGACATTATTTGTTCCATAAAAAATTTGTTTTATATACCGATCATGAAGCGTTGAAGCATTTGCAAGGGCAGGACAAGATAGCAGCTAGGCATGCATCGTGGATTGCATACTTGCAGCAATTTACATTTGTGGTGAAACATAAGTCGGAAATTACGAATCGCATGGCAGATGCATTGAGCAGAAGAAATCATTTATTGACTACAATGAAAGTTGAAGTGACCGGATTTGATGTGTTGCCAGAATTGCTTGTGGATGATCCTTATTTTGCTAAGGTTATGGATGAAATCACAAAGGGAAGATGGATGAGTATATTTTGGTAGATGGGTTTCTATTCAAGGGGAATCGATTGTGCATACCAGAGTGTAGCTTGCGAATGAAGATTGTGAAGGAGTTACATGAAGAAGGACATGTGGGTAGAGATCGTACATTGTAGTTGATTTCTCAATCTTATTTTTGGCCTTCCATGAGAAAAGAGGTTGAAAGATTTGTGGAGAGATGTCACATATGTCAAGTTTCTAAGGGAACAGCTACAAATGCGGGATTATATATGCCATTATCTGTGCCTACTAAACCATGGGTTGATATCAGCATGGATTTTGTTTTGGGTTTGCCAAGAACTCAGCGAGGGAATGATTCTATATATGTTGTGGTGGATAGATTTTCAAAAATGGCACATTTCATAGCTTGTAAGAAGACAGCTGATGTCGTCCGTGTGGCTCAATTATTCTTTAAAGAGGTGTATCGACTACATGGGCTACCTGAATCTATTGTTTCTGATCGGGATACTAGATTCTTAAGTCATTTTTGGATGAGTTTGTGGAAGATGGTTGGAACGAAGCTGAATTTTAGTAGCGCCTATCATTCGCAAACAAATGGGCAAACGGAAGTGGTGAATAGATCATTGGGAAACTTGTTGAGATGTCTTGTGAAAGACAACTTGAAGATCTGGATATGAAGTTATTTCAGGCGGAATTTGCACATAACCACGTTGTTAATCGAAGCACTGGATTCAGTCCGTTTCAAGTTGTATATTCAGCAATTCCGAAGGGACCGTTGGATTTAACGACCGTGTCATATCAGAAGGGAGTTGTTAAGCGAGCTTGTGATTTTGTGAATGGGCCGCAGGAGTGTCACAGAACTGTTCATGTACGATTGCTTGCATCAAACGAGAAGTATAAACAAATGGCGAATAAAAAGCGAAGGAGTGTAGACTTCAAAGAAGGTGATTTGGTTTATGCAGTGTTGACAAAAGATCGTTTTCCAGTTGAAACTTACAACAAGTTGAAGGCTCGAAAAATTGGTCCAGTGGAAATCTTGAAGAAGATCAATGATAATGCTTATCAGTTGAGAATGCCGGATCATATCCATACTTCTAATGCTTTCAATGTTAAACATTTGATTCCACATCATGGGAATGAGTCTGTCGAGGAAGATGCAAATTCGAGATCCAATTCTTGTCAACCGGGGAAGGACGGTGCAGCGCAATCTATCAACTCACGACCTAGTGAAGGTCGCTCAAGGACCTTAGGTCGCAAACGACCTAACGAGTCACGGCCTAGCTCCCAACACATAATGAAAACAGATTCTGTCTCTAGGTCGTTCCACTTAGGCCGCTTATTCTTTAGGTCGCTTGAATATAGGTCGCGAACGACCTAACTCACAACGCAGAATGAAGCCGCTTGTTCTTAAGCCGCCTTGAAGCTTGAGTCGCCCATCTTCTTAGGCCGCAAGGTCGTATGTCGCTGAAGCCTACCAGAGTTTAGGTCGCGTGAAGATGTGATGCAGCTCAGACCAGGGTCGAAGAATTGCAAGCTATCATTTTCCAAGGCTTAAGTCGTTCACGACCTAAGCAAGGTGAAGACTTAGGTCGTCCACGACCTAAGGAGGAAAGTTTAGGTCGTTCCCGACCTAACTGGAGACCAGAGGGGGAAGTTGCACCGAGTTCACGACCTAACTCAAACGGGTTACGACCTAAGGATGTTAAAGTCGTTCGAACGACCTAACGGGCTACGTTCTAACGAGCTACGATCTAATAGTCTACGACCTAAAGAGTTGAGTCGCTGCTTGGTTATGCCGCACTGAAAGTAAAGCCGCTCTGGAAGTTAACTCGTTACCGACCTAAGAGCTTAAGTCGCTGGGAGTTTTAAGTCGTAAGTCGGGATGTTTGTATTTTCTTAAGTCGTAAGTCGTTAGGTCGTATACGACCTAGGTGTTGTAAATATATGTGTGTTGTAACTTGAATCTTGTACCGTTGGGTCGTAAGTCGTCACTTTCATGTGTTTTTAGATCGTGTACGACCTAAGTTGAGTCGGCATTGTGTTGTAACTGATAAGCCGTGTACGTTGAGTCGCTACCGACATATGATGAGTCGTAAGTTGTGAACGACTTAAGGCACCGATTGTGAAATGCTATAAATAGGGAGTGTGTTGTACATTTTGGGGGTAGATTGTTGAATAAAAAATTTGTTTGATTGCTGTGTGCTTTCATCTAAATGGATAGTTGAGTGTGATCTCCTATCTCCACTTTCGGTTATTCGAGTGCGCTCGAATCAACGATCGTTGAAGCCAATTCACGGTATCAAGTGCGCTTGATTAACATTTGAAGAATTGTAGATCTTCTTTCACGGTATCGTGTGCGATCAACGTGTCGAAGATAACTAGAATTCGGTATCTTTGTGATCAACGAATTTGGGCATTTCAGTATCTTCAATCCACCGTCTGCTACTTTCATCGATCTATATCGTTTTGTTATTATCCGCTGCGTCAGTTTGGTATCGGAGCTAGATTTCGCCAATCATAGCTAAGCCGAGACTTGGAGCCAAGGAGTTTGAAGTTTGGTGTTCATCGTGTTCATCGTTTGTCGCAACAAGTTGAGAGTTTGCGATCCATATCATTTTGGATCAAAAGTGTGGAAATTGTTTGAATCTTGGCCGTGAAAGTTTGCGCGCCAAAGTGTTTGAAATTGAAGTGTTTGAGCCGTGCTTTGTTTGAGTCGAGCCGACCTAAGCCTTAGGTCGTTGCATCTTGTTCGAGCTAAGTATAGGTCGTGCACCACTTGTGTAGAAGTGTTGAAGTTTGAATTTGATTTGTTGAAAATTTGTGAAGTTTTGAAGTGTTTGTGTTGATTTAATCATGCCACCAAGGAGAGCTAATCGTCATCAACATGTTGAAGCGTTGTATAGAAGAGAAGAAACCGAGCAAATGGAACAACGCATAAATGAGAAATTTGATGAAGGTATTGGAAAATTAGAGAAATTGATGAATGACTTGAATCAAAGTCAAAGGAGGAGATCGTCAATCTCGAACCATAGAGAAAACAGAGTTTCGCCATCGGTTACGGAAGCGAGGAGGGTGTCACCACAATCTTTTAGAGAAAGAAGAGAAACATCAATTTCATCGAGAAGAGATCACCATGACTATAGACATGAAGAGAGAACTCCACGAGAGTTTGAAAATGAGCCATATCGAGATGAAGAGAGACATAATAGAAGAGACATGCGTGATCGAAGGAATGTTGATGGTCGAGATCGATATAGGCATACAGTTGAGTTGGATGAAGAGGGTGATAGAGCTAGCATTCATTATCAAGATCGAGACCAAGTTCGAAATTCATACCGGGATGTAGATGATGATCGTCGATGGGAATCGGGTATGAAGATGGAAATTCCAAAGTTCAAGGGTGGAATGGTAGCTGAAGAATTTCTTGATTGGTTGTCTAATATTGAAGAGATCTTTGATTTCAAGGAGGTTCTTGAGCATAGAAGAGTGAAGTTGGTTGCTACTAGGTTGAGGGGTAGAGCTATGGCATGGTGGCAGCAAACTAAACTTACACGGAAGAGAATGGGGAAGTCGAAGATTGAATCATGGGAGAAAATGAAGAAGATGATGAAAGCTACCTTCTTACCTTACAATTATCAGTCACTCATGTATCAGAGGTTGCAGAACCTGAGGCAAGGGACGAATACTGTTAATGATTATGCTGATAAATTTTATCAACTGATTGCTCGAAATGACATTATGGAGACAGGAACAGCTGACTGCGAGATTTGTTGGAGGGATGTAGATTCAAGATATGGTGAATATGTTTGATCCTAGATCTGTAGCAGAAGCACATCAGAAAGCGTTGGCTTGGGAGAAGCAGGGAAGACGAGGTGGTGGTGTGTTTACAAGTTCCAATATTCAGAACAAGGGTGCTTATGGGAGTTCCAATGTTTCTAAATCTGTCAGTAAACCAGTTGTGAATGAAGTTGCGAAGGCGAAGGTCAACAACAGTTTCAAATGTTATAATTGGCAGGAAGTGGGTCACAAGAGTAATGAATGTCTGAAGCCGAAGAAGCGAACTATGATTGTTGAAGTTGAAGGTGAGGATGTTGGGGAAGGTTATCCTAGTCCAGTTGAGGAGGATGAACAGGATGTTGCGTCAGGAGATGAAGGATGTAATCTAATGATGATGAGGACTTGTTTAATACCGAAGCAGGAAGAAGAAACTAGTTGGTTGAGGAGTAACATCTTTCAGTCAACATGCACTATTCTGGGAAAGGTTTGTAAGTTTGTGATTGATGCAGGAAGTTGTGACAATATTCTTTCTACTGAAGCCGTGAGAAAGTTGAAGCTGAAAACGGAGAAGCATCCAAATCTTTACAAGTTAGCGTGGTTGAGAAAAGGAGGAGAGGTGAAGGTGGACAGACGAGTTCGAGTTCCATTCTCCATTGGAAAGAAGTATAAAGACGAGATTTGGTATGATGTTGTGGAGATGGATGTTTGTCACTTACTTTTGGGAAGACCATGGCAGTATGATCGAGCAGTGCAACATGACGGTCGGACCAATAGTTACAGCTTTATGTTTGAAGGTGTTAAGATCATTTTGGTTCCAAAGAAGAGACAGCAAGGAGAGAGCAAATCAGAGGAGATTGAGGAGCTGAAGACTCTGTTGACTTTGAAAGAATTCATCGAAGAAGTAGAGGAGAGTCCAGAGGTATTTTTGTTGATTGGACGTGAAACGACTGAATCTGTTGAAATCCCAGAGGAAATAAAACCGATATTGGAAGAATTCAAATATGTGTTTCCTGAAGAGTTGTCAACGGAGTTACCACCGTTGAGGAATATTCTACATCAGATTGATCTTGGGCCAGGGGCAGTATTACCACACAGGCCACATTACAGGATGAGTCCTAAAGAGCATGAGGAACTGAGAATGCAGATGGAGGAGTTGTTAGAACAGGGGCGTGTTCAGGAGAGCTTGAGTCCTTATGCAGTGCCAGTCTTATTGGTGCCAAAGAAGGATGGTTTGTGGAGAATGTGTACGGACAGTCGGGCTTTAAACAAGATCACTGCGAGATACAGATTTTCCATGCCGAGGTTCGATGATTTGATTGATCAATTGAGTGGGGCTGTTGTGTTTTCAAAGATTGGCTTGAAAAGTGGATACCATCAGATTCGTATTAGACCAGGTGATGAATGGAAGACTGCTTTTAAAACCAGGGAAGGTCTATACGAATGGTTGGTTATGCCGTTTGGTTTATCGAATGCGCCGAGTACTTTTATGAGAGTGGTGAACCAGATTTTCAGACCATTCATTGGGAAGTTCGTGGTTGTTTATTTTGATGATATTTTGATCTACAGTGGGAGTATGGAAAAGCATGTCCAACATTTGCCTGAAGTACTGTTGATTCTACGTCAAGAGCAGTTCTATGCAGCAGCAAAGAAGTGCGTGTTTATGACGGACAGTGTTTTATTTCTGAGATATGTTCTATCGAAGGAAGGAATTCAAGTGGATAAAAGTAAAGTAGAAGCTGTCAGGAGTTGGCCACAGCCAAAGACAATTACTGAAGTGAGGAGTTTTCATGGATTGGTATCTTTCTATCGAATATTCATTCCACATTTTAGTAGTGTGATGGCACCTATAACCGATTGCATGAAAGGAAATAAGTTTGAGTGGTCAGAGGAAGCAGGGGTTGCTTTTGAGAAGATCAAGATCCTATTGACGACAGCACCAATTCTAGTTTTACCGGATTTTCAGTTGTTGTTTGAATTACATACTGATGCATCGAAGGTTGAGGTTGGTGGAGTTTTGAGTCAGAAGGGAAGACCAGTTGCTTATTTCAGTGAGAAGTTATCTGAAGCTAAGTTGAGATATAGCACTTATGACGTGGAATTTTGCACGATTGTTCAAGCAGTGAAGCACTGGAGACATTACCTGTTTCAGAAGGAGTTTGTTCTTTATACGGATCATGAAGCTATGAAGCATTTGCAAGGGCAGGACAAGATTTCAGCTAGGCATGCTTCATGGGTCGCGTATTTACAACAGTTTACTTTTGTTGTTAAGCACAAATCAGGGGTGACAAATCGTGTAGCAGATGCATTGAGCAGGAGGAATCATTTGTTGACGACAATGAAAGTTGAAGTGACAGGGTTTGAACTATTGCCAAAGTTGATTGAAGAAGACCCTTACTTTAAGAAATTTGTTGAGAAAGTCAAGGAGGGGAGTGCTAATGAATTTGTGTTGATGGATGGTTTTCTGTTTAAGGGAAATCGATTATGTATACCAAATAGCAGCTTGAGAATGAAGATTATCAAGGAGTTACATGAGGAAGGACATGTAGGACGGGATCGTACGTTGCATTTGATTTCTCAATCTTACTTTTGGTCGTCAATGAGGAAAGAGGTTGAACGGTTTGTGGAGAGATGTCATATCTGTCAGGTTTCGAAGGTACAGCAACAAATGCAGGATTATATATGTCGTTACCTGTACCGACTAAGTCGTGGGTTGATGTGAGTATGGACTTCGTGTTGGGATTGCCAAGAACGCAGCGTGGTAATGATTCTATCTATGTGGTGGTTGACCGATTTTCGAAATTGGCACATTTTATTGCTTGTAAGAAGACGGCGGATGCTGTTCATGTTGCTCAGTTATATTTCAAAGAGATCTATAGACTTCATGGGTTACCGGAATCTATCGTTTCGAACAGGGATACCAAATTTTTAAGTCATTTTTGGCTAAGTTTGTGGAAGATGGTGGGAACGAAGTTAAACTTTAGCAGCGCTTATCATCCGCAGACAGATGGACAGACCGAAATTGTTAACAGATCGTTGGGAAATTTGTTGCGATGTCTTGTGAAGGACAATCTGAAGAGTTGGGACATGAAGTTATGCCAAGCAGAGTTTGCTCATAATCATGCAGTGAATCGTAGTACGGGATTCAGTTCATTTCAGATTGTATATTCAAATTTACCAAGGAGACCGTTGGACCTAACGGTAGTGCCACAACCGAAGGGGACAGTTAAACGAGCTGTAGATTTTGTTGATGGGTTGACCGAATGTCATAAGATCGTTCAGGAACGATCGGAGAAGGCAAATGAGAAGTATAAAAGATCCGCAGATCTGAAGCGAAGAAATGTTGAGTTTAATGAAGGGGATATGGTGTATGTTGTGGTAACAAAGGACCGTTTTCCAGTGGACGCTTATAACAAGTTGAAAGCCAGAAAAATTGGTCCTGTAGAAGTTGTGAAACGGATTAATGAAAATGCTTATAAATTGAAGCTGCCGGAGGATGTGTACACTTCTGACGTGTTCAATGTTAAGCATCTCGTACATATTATGGAGATGAACGAGGCGATGTGGAAGAATTTACAAATTCGAGGACGAATTTTTCTCAACCTGGGAAGGATGATGCAGCTCAGACCAGGGTCGAAGAATTGCAAGCTATCATTTTCCAAGGCTTAAGTCGTTCACGACCTAAGCAAGGTGAAGACTTAGGTCATCCACGACCTAAGGAGGAAAGTTTAGGTCGTTCCCGACCTAACTGGAGACCAGAGGGAGAAGTTGCACCGAGTTCACGACCTAACTCAAACGGGTTACGACCTAAGGATGTTAAAGTCGTTCGAACGACCTAACGGGCTACGTTCTAACGAGCTACGATCTAATAGTCTACGACCTAAAGAGTTGAGTCGCTGCTTGGTTATGCCGCACTGGAAGTAAAGCCGCTCTGGAAGTTAACTCGTTACCGACCTAAGAGCTTAAATCGCTGGGAGTTTTAAGTCGTAAATCGGGATGTTTGTATTTTCTTAAGTCGTAAGTCGTTAGGTCGTATACGACCTAGGTGTTGTAAATATATGTGTGTTGTAACTTGAATCTTGTACCGTTGGGTCGTAAGTCGTCACTTTCGTGTGTTTTTAGATCATGTACGACCTAAGTTGAGTCGGCATTGTGTTGTAACTGATAAGCCGTGTACGTTGAGTCGCTACCAACATATGATGAGTCGTAAGTCGTGAACGACTTAAGGCACCGGTTGTGAAATGTTATAAATAGGGAGTGTGTTGTACATTTTGGGGGTAGATTGTTGAATAAAAACTTTGTTTGATTGCTGTGTCCTTTCATCTAAATTGGTAGTTGAGTGTGATCTCCTATCTCCACTTTCGGTTATTCGAGTGCGCTCGAATCAACGATCGTTGAAGCCAATTCACGGTATCAAGTGCGCTTGATCAACGTTTGAAGAATTGTAGATCTTCTTTCACAGTATCGTGCGCGATCAACGTGTCGAAGATAGCTAGAATTCGGTATCTTTGTGATCAACGAATTTGGGCATTTCAGTATCTTCAATCCACCGTTTGCTACTTTCATCGATCTATATCGTTTTGTTATTATCCGCTGCGTCAAGATGCCTATGTTGCTGTGTTGCTTTGGTCGTAACTCGTGTTGTAAATATTGGGTCGAATGTATAAATTGTTAAGTCGTCGTTGTTGGGTAGCATGATGTTGTATTGTACATATTAGGTCGTATGTCGTTTGTATCTTCATATGTTGTTAGGTCATTTACTGGTAGGTCGTGAGTCGCTGTTTGTTTTAGGTCGTGAAGGCTTTGTGATGTAAGTGTTGTGTTGTAACCATATAAATAGGGATGTCGGGTCATTGTAAAACTTGGTTGATTTTGAAATAAACTTTGTTTGAGTGCTTTGTACATCTTGAAATTGGAAGTTGGGTGTGAACTCCTTTCTCCATTTGCGGTATTCGAGTGCACTTGAATCAACGAATTTGAAGCCGATTCACGGAATCTCGTGCGCGAGATCAACGTAGAAGAATCGTAGAACTTTTAACACGGCATCGTGCGCGATCAACGTGCTGGAGATATGTAGAATTCAGTATCTTTTGGAGATCAACGAATTTGGGCATTCGGTATCTTTCAATCCATCGATTTATATTGCTTCATCTAATCGTTCTTCGATTAGTTTGACACGAAATCCACATTTCGTCGTCATCGTTATAATCCGCTGCGTCAAATGTAGTCCCTTGAGTTCTGATAACACAAATTGCAGCGTATTATGTGGAGATTTCTTTTTCTATTATTTAGAATAACAAGTAAGCAAAGCAAAACAAAATAGGAAAATAGACATAAGGAAGAAGTTGCAAAAAAAAAATTAGTCTCAGAGACAACAAGTTTACTTTTTAGCGTGAAGGACATTTTCTAGTGTAAACAAAAAATGATAGTTACAACTATCATTCTATTATTTACAGTAGAAAGTGTCCTATGGCCTAAAAAGTAAATTTCTTGTCCCAAAAACTAAATTTTTCTTGAACTTTTTCCTTGATCCTGAAAACCCCCAAAACAAAAACTGTCTTTGCCGATAGAGAATTATTATTATACACCTTCCAATTCATATTATACTCTTGCTTGCTTTAGCTACAACCGTGGTGCTAGAAGAAGAAAAACCAGCCAATTATTATATTACGTACTTTAAAATTCTTTGATCTTTTATTCAATATTCATTATATGAGTAGATAGCGTTAATTGTTATTGCTTTTTTGCAATACTAAATCTATAATTTAATTTTATATAATTTCAATTCTAAAATTTGTGAAATTAGTTGATAATGAATGGTTGGTTAGGAAATGAACATGACACATGCAAATTGCAATTCATAAAACTAATACTAAGATTACTTAGATGCATCTATCATTGTTCAATTAAATGAATTTATACACACCAAATATTAATTCATTCATCCATAAAAGTACCTTTTGTTTATTTTGCACATCTCTAGATTTCTTCTAAATAAATTTACAGCAACTCATATGAGTAAGATGTCATATTTTTGGTATTTATTTATTAAAAAAATAGTTTTTTAATCTAAATTTTCTACTCTACATGTAAATATGTGCTTATGCGTTATATATGATTCAACTTTCAGGTGAGGGACTACTATAGGATAAATAAATCACCACAGCCATGTTGATGCAATGATGAAGATTAACGACTTACATATCAGAAATAAGACATTGATGTTCATCCTTTAGTGCATTCAAAAGTTACTGCATGATATTGATACATCGAAATTTGTAATTATGTTTGCTTAAAGATTCATACTTTTATTTGAATATTTCAGTAACATGGGTATACTAACAATGTAGAAAACGATTGATTTGTACATGTACAAGCGTAATATTGCAACATTACGTATACGTCAAGATCATTTTGTAAAATTCAAAAAATCTTCAAACAGCGTTTTTCATGTCAATCCCCTATGCACACGTGCCAAAGTACTCGTATATATAAAAGGATAATTTTCAAAAATTAATATAGTTTTAGAGTGAGTTTGTTTGAATGTGATAATATTTATTTATTATCACTATCGTTTGTTCGGTTAAGCTTAATTGAATTAGAAGCATTGACTGTTGTTTGTTAGTTGTTAGGTTGTGCTCGGTTTATTTAGAAGCATTTATCGCTTTGATTTAAAACGAACTCTTTGTGAATTAATTTTCACGATTTGACTATAAGGTGTTCTAAGTTAAGAATTCACCTTTTAATAATGGTGGGTTCAGGATTAAACTTCAATAACAAGTTGTGAATATAATCTAAATGGTGGATAAGATATTTAAAGGATAAATATTCGAGAAAATTCTATTATAATAAAGAAGAGTTGGAAATTTTTTGAGATTTTTCGAAAATTTTGATAACTAAAATTTGATTTTTGAGTTATATCTTGGAATGAATAAATGAAAGAAAATCTAAGTTACATATTTTATTATGATTACAGCATTTGAATTTAATATTGCATGTAGTATCATTATTACAGACTTAAGATTCAGTATCACGATTCTATATTCCACTTTCTATTTAACATTGCACGTAGTATTATTGTTACATTGTTAAGATTCAACACCACCGTTCTATATTCCACTTTCCATTAGTTATAATTACAGTGTTAAGATCGTATTCAATTCTGTTAACATTCCGTGTCACTGCTTTACATTGCGATTTTTGTTCATACATGAGTTCGATGCGAATTCTACATTTAAAAGATTTCTTGTCGAAAAAAGGGATTCCATGTTTTCTTCCATTTTTGGGTTTCTGTCCGATGGAATATCAAGGTTAGCGGTAAGGAATACGAATACGTAGTATCATTTCGCCGATGGCTGGAAGAAATGGAAAATGTTTCTGTTGTTCGTTTCTCTCTCAAGTATAGAATGGGTCGGTCTGTATAGTCCTATCGGCTCGGTTATATCAAATCGCCAGCATCTTGGTCCGCGTCTTGGCTCGCATCTTGGTCCGTGCATTTCCAGAAGCTAGTATTTTAGCTTGCCCATTTCACGATCCGCACAGCATTAGCGCTCACACATACCAAGCAAAGACGATAGTGGTAATCGATGGTCCCCAGCAACAGATAGTGGCTCGATAGCCAAAATGACTCGGCAATCGAACGACCCAGCCAATGACCGACTCTCCAACAAGTCCCCCCACTCGCATTCCATCTCAACCACCCGCACCTTCTGAAGCCTTCTTATTTTTGACCCAGCAGGATTTGGCAACAGGCACTTAAGTGCCCCTGCAAGAAATGAAGTTTTGCATGCACGATTTCTAAAAGAGTGGTGCATAAGACGTTGTTTATTTGACAAAAGCGACATCGCCCAGTAACCACTCAATTTATTTTGCTGCCACCATGGCAAAACACCCCTGCATAACCCGCTTCATGATCTCATGTTGCATGCCCCTGACTAAGGCATGCTCTAGTATGGACCACCAGTTGGCATCATCTGCACCACACAGTCCACATGGCATCCTAGCTAGTGCATATCAGCTAAGCCCCTTAATCAAAAGCCCAGAGTGATTTATGAACCTTGGTGGCGCAGCTCCGTTATTCAACATAAATTCCAACAACTATAAATACATCCCAAATTAGATCAAACCACTTCAAACCGTGTATTCTCCACCTTTTTACGCATTTTACTCACTGATTTTATATTTTAAATTATTTAGTATTGTATAACCTTTGTTAATATCATATCTCAATTATAATCTATAATTTCGAGATCGGCGAAATTTTTAGTCAACGGTCTCGGTTGGTATGGAAATTTTCCATTTCCACCCTTAGGGATAAGTCTAATATTATAGGTTACAATCAATATAGAAAAAAATACTAGACCTCAAAAATTAGCTTTTAAGGAAGGAAGGCCAAACACAAATCACTCTCATCTTTTGCCAGTGTGGGAAGTTGAAAATGAGTTTCTTATACGACATAAAACATTTATGGTGAAGAGTAAACTAGAAACAAGCCTACACAAACAGATTTAGATCAAAAGAAGGTTAAGCTCTTAATGGAAAAACAGTATCGGATAGTATTAAAAATGTCATACAAAAGGAAAAGTCTAATTAATAAAATGCTTAAGCATTAGAATGCTTAAGCATTCTAATATTAGTGTGATAAAATGTGTGCATGCATTCTAATTTACTAACAAAAGGTGCAGTCATAAAAAAATGTGTGTAGACATTCTAAAAAATGTGAATGTACATGCGTTCACTCACAAATAATGCTCATGCCATTCACTTGCAAAATGCGTAGACCATTCACTTGCAAAATGTACAGGCAAGATGTGCTTGCTAGATGGGTTCAATTTTTTTGTTTGAAAAAAAACAATAAATCGGCCGATATCTTGGAATATCGTCTCGGTCTAAATATCGGCCAATATATGTAAATATCGGCCGATATATTAGAAACGAGAAATCAACCGACATCTTATGTTTCGTTTCGTGGAAGCCTTCAACCGAGATCTCGGCCGAGATCTCGACCGAGATCTCGGCCGAGATATCCGAGATTTGAAACATTGCATCATATGACTCAGTAGCATGTTTTGCCTACCCATCATTCATCCAAAAATCAATTTTTTTTTTTGAATACAGCATACACATATTAAACTTTTTGCTAACCAACCTATTTGTTATTGTATGCCACAATTACGGTTGTAAAAATACTTCAGTAAAATATATGCTCTGTATAAATATCTGTTAAAAAGGTACATCTTGCTATAGACTTGCAGTTGGGTGGACTATTATTTCCTTCAATACCTAAACCTATACCTTTTTCTGAACTAACATTCAAAATGGAACTGCAATTCGATTGCAACTCAAACCAACAAGTGTCACTTAAACAGTCTATAGTGTAAAAAGTACTTAGCACCTGCTGTAAATCTATAACCACATAGTTTATAATTCCTAATGAATGCACTGTCCTATATAAATTATGCTAGCTTCCTTGTATGCTATGTAAAGCAATGACGATGTGAGGGAGAGCTGAAATTCACGAGCAAGACGGCCAACTTTCGGCAACAGCAATATAATGCCGGCAGTTTTATTCACCACTGCATTTATCTATGTTAGAAGTAGTTCCCATTGGTTAAAAAAAATTACACATGCAATAGTCAAAAATTTACTGAAACGTTTTGGATGGCCGCTAAATTGAGTAATTTTGGAAAGAGATTTAAGTGAACTTTAACCAGTGTGATGTACGTATGTGGAGTGTGTGTTACAAACTTTAACCAGTAAGTCGTATATGTCTGCGTCTATGGGCAAATGTACTATGGTGTGAACATCTTGCTAAGGCGCTAACAAAATTTTAAATGCTCCGTGAATGGCTGCTGCAAGACAAGATGTTGCAGGAGAGGATTGTTGCAGTCTTGATCTACTGCATAAGGCCTGTAAGAGGAATACATGCGCTGCTAGGATGGAAGAATGCATCAGAAGCAGCTGCTAGAGTAATAGCCAAGTATGTATGCAAATTGTTAACTTTGAAGGTTATATGGCGAACTAAATGTGAGTTTCTAAATTGGGTGACATGAAGCACGAAGGTCGCAAAGCTCAGTTTGCAGGTTGCAGTAGTGAATTGAGTGACAGAAAGCAATTTTGGTGTGCGCTAGTAATTTACATAAAGTATTCATTTGATATTTTTGAAACCATGGAGCTTCTTCTAAAGGACAATTTTTGGTTACCTGCCTTTTTTACGAGACCTGTACAGTCAAGTTATTGAAATGTAGTCCCTTGAGTTCTGATAACACAAATTGCAGCCTATGATGTTGAGATTTCTTTTTCTATTATTTAGAATAACAAGTAAGCAAAGCAAAACAAAATAGGAAAATAGACATAGGGAAGAAGTTGCAAAAAAAATTAGTCTCAGATACAACAAGTTTACTATTTAGCGTGACGGACATTTTCTTGTGTAAACAACAAATGATAGTTACAACTATCATTCTGTGATTTACAGTAGAAAGTGTCCTTCAACCTAAAAAGTAAATTTCTTGTCACTAAAACTAAATTTTTCTTGAACATTTTCCTTGATCCTGAAAACCCCCAAAACAAAAACTGCCTTTGCCGATAGAGAATTATTATTATACACCTTCCAATTCATATTATACTCTTGCTCGCTTTAGCTACAACCGTGGTGCTAGAAGAAGAAAAACTAGCCAATTATTATATTACGTACTTTAAAATTCTTTATATAATCATTGATGCAAGATCTTTTATTCAATATTCATTATATGAGTAGATAGCGTTAATTGTTATTGCTTTTTTGCAATACTAAATCTATAATTTAATTTTATATAATTTCAATTCTAAAATTTGTGAAATTAGATGATAATGAATGGTTGGTTAGGAAATGAACATGACACATGCAAATTGCAATTCATAAACCTAATACTAAGATTACTTAGATGCATCTATCATTGTTCAATTAAATGAATTTATACACACCAAATATTAATTCATTCATCCATAAAAGTACCTTTTGTTTATTTTGCACATCTCTAGATTTCTTCTAAATAAATTTACAGCAACTCATATGAGTAAGATGTCATATTTTTGGTATTTATTTATTAAAAAATAGTTTTTTAATCTAAATTTTCTACTCTGCATGTAAATATGTGCTTATGCGTTATATATGATTCAACTTTCAGGTGAGGGACTACTATAGGATAAATAAATCACCACAGCCATGTTGATGCAATGATGAAGATTAACGACTTACATATCAGAAATAAGACATTGATGTTCATCCTTTAGTGCATTCAGAAGTTACTGCATGATATTGATACATCGAAATTTGCAATTATATTTGCTTAAAGATTCATACTTTTATTTGAATATTTCAGTAACATGGGTATACTAACAATGTAGAAAACGATTGATTTGTACATGTACAAGCGTAATATTGCAACATTACCTATACGTCAAGATCATTTTGTAAAATTCAAAAAATCTTCAAACGGTGTTTTTCATGTCAATCCCCTATGCACACGTGCCAAAGTACTCGTATGTATAAAAGGATAATTTTCAAAAATTTATATAGTTTTAGAGTGAGTTTGTTTGAATGTGATAATATTTATTTATTATCACTATTGTTTGTTCGGTTATGCTTAATTGAATTAGAAGCATTGATTGTTGTTTGTTAGTTGTTAGGTTGTGCTCGGTTTATTTAGAAGCATTTATCGCTTTGATTTAAAACGAACTCTTTGAGAATTAATTTTCACAATTTGACTATAAGGTGGTCTAAGCTAAGAATTCACCTTTTAATAATGGTGGATTCAGGATTAAACTTCAATAACAAGTTGTGAATATAATCTAAATGGTGGATAAGATATTTAAAGGATAAATATTCGAGAAAATTCTATTATAAAAAAGAAGAGTTGGAAATTTTTTGAGATTTTTCGAAAATTTTGATAACTGATTTTTGAGTTATATCTTGGAATGAATAAATGAAAGAAAATCTAAGTTATATATTTTATTATGATTACAGTATTTGAATTTAATATTGCATGTAGTATCATTATTACAGTCTTAAGATTCAGTATCACTGTTCTATATTCCACTTTCTATTTAACATTGCACGTAGTATTATTGTTACATTGTTAAGATTCAACACCACTGTTCTATATTCCACTTTCCATTAGTTATAATTAGTGTTAAGATCGTATATTATTCTGTTAACATTCTGTGTCACTGCTTTACATTGCGATTTTTGTTCATACATGAGTTCGATGCAAATTCTACATTTAAAAGATTTCTTGTCGAAAAAAGGGATTCCATGTTTTCTTCCATTTCCGGGTTTCTGTCTGATGGAATATCAAGGTTAGCGGTAAGGAATACGAAATATGTAGTATCATTTCGCCGATGGCTGGAAGAAATGGAAAATGTTTCTGTTGCTCGTTTCTCTCTCAAGTATAGAATGGGTCGGTCTGTATAGTCCTGTCGGCTCGGTTATATCAAATCGCCAGCATCTTGGTCCGCGTCTTGGCTCGCATCTTGGTCCGTGCATTTCCAGAAGCTAGTATTTTAGCTTGCCCATTTCATGATCTGCACAGCATTAGCGCTCACACATACCAAGCAAAGACGATAGTGGTAATCGATGGTCCCCAGCAACAGATAGTGGCTCGATAGCCAAAATGACTCGGCAATCGAACGACCCAGCCAATGATCGGCTCTCCAACAAGTCCCCCCACTCGCATTCCATCTCAACCACCCGCACCTTCTGAAGCCTTCTTATTTTTGACCCAGCAGGCTTTGGCAACAGGCACTTAAGTGCCCCTGCAAGAAAGGAAGTTTTGCATGCACGATTTCTAAAAGAGTGGTGCATAAGACGTTGTTTATCTGACAAAAGCGACATCGCCCAGTAACCACTCAATTTATTTTGCTGCCACCATGGCAAAACACCCCTGCATAACCCGCTTCATGATCTCATGTTGCATGCCCCTGACTAAGGCATGCTCTAGTATGGACCACCAGTTGGCGTCATCAGCACCACACAGTCCACATGGCATCCTAGCTAGTGCACATCAGCTAAGCTCCTTAATCAAAAGCCCAGAGTGATTTATGAACCTTGGTGGCGCAGCTCAGTTATTCAACATAAACTCCAACAACTATAAATACATCCCAAATTAGATCAAACCACTTCAAACCGTGTATTCTCCACCTTTTTACGCATTTTACTCACTGATTTTATATTTTAAATAATTTAGTATTGTATAACCTTTGTTAATATCATATCTCAATTATAATCTATAGTTTCGAGATCGGCGAAATTTTTAGTCAACGGTCACGGTTGGTATGGAAATTTTCCATTTCCACCCTTAGGGATAAGTCTAATATTACAGGTTACAACCAATATAGAAAAAAAAAATACTAGACCTCAAAATTTAGCTTTTAAGGAAGGAAGGCCAAACACAGATCACTCTCATCTTTTGCCAGTGTGGGAAGTTGAAAATGAGTTTCTTACACGACATAAAACATGTATGGTGAAGAGTAAACTAGAAACAAGCCTACACAAACAGATTTAGATCAAAAGAAGGTTAAGCTCTTAATGGAAAAAACAGTATCGGATAGTTTTAAAAATGTCATACAAAAGGAAAAGTCTAATTAATAGGCATTTGTGTTTATAGGCTATAAAATTGGAGCTAAAAACCTGAGAAATTCAACAGAAGAGAACCCAGCATGGCCATCAAAAACGGCTGCAAAGGCAAATCCATCAAGCCCGTCAAGTCTCATTACAACATCATCTTCCATCTCTGACCTCGGCCCTTGAACTTTACTTGAACCCCATCTGACAGAAGAAATTCCACTTGCTAAAGGAGATTTAGCGTCTACGGCAATTACGGAGCAGTTAATCTTGGCTTTGGTTCTACAGGGATTTATGTGCGTGTTTCTGAGAAGGAACTGCTGCAGCCGCAAGCTCAACAGCGCCATTAGTGTTTGCGGTGTTGAATGTGAAGTATTTTCGCTGCATCCAGCAGAAAGAGAGGGATAAGAGATTAGATGAACGGTTGAAATTAAATGCACCGGTTGGTTTGGATCTAGCGGAAACAAATTGTTATTTTAGCAAGGTGTTTTTAAAACTTGCCCTGTTTTGGAAAATAAGATAGAAGGCAAATTTAGAGATTTTGTTAAGTATTAAGGACAATCAACTAATAATTTTGTTTGAAGGATAAAAATGTTCGAGCCTAAGCCGCGCTCTTCATTCTTTT
This sequence comes from Allium cepa, assembly GCA_030765085.1. Lineage (NCBI taxonomy): Eukaryota > Viridiplantae > Streptophyta > Magnoliopsida > Asparagales > Amaryllidaceae > Allium > Allium cepa. The sequence continues at coordinate 365,754,890 of CM060942.1, forward strand.
TCTCCTGAATGACCATAAAAGATTATTCTCGTCGTTCAATTTCCGACCCCAAAGCTCTCTTCTTTTCATAATATCGTAACCGCGAGCACGAGATATTCTCTTCGAAACCCAAATAATCTCGCTTCAATTCACAGAGTAAGAAGAGAGCTTCTAAGGTGGTGACGGATGTACGAATCGCCAGTCACTTGATTCGATACTTCATCAATTTTGGGTTTCAGTTGATAGAGCAAATGAAGAAACCGTGGAAATTCTATTAGCTTTTTTGGACTTTGAACTGAAAAGGGGGAAAAAGACGGAGTTCAAGTTGAGAATTTGAGAACTGTATTCATTACTTTGAGGATTAGTTTTTAGGTATCGTTTTTGTTTTTTCTTCATATCATCTTTCTTAATGTCTTGCTTGTTTGAATACATAAAAAATGAAATTATGATAGAGTAAATATGATGATATACACCAAATAAATGTAACGATACAGAATTTTAGTCATTTGAATTTGAAATATTTAATTCATTTTAAATATTGGAAAGTTAATTTTATAAGTTAAATAATTTGAGTTTCAAATATAGTGATTTATTTGATAATTAAATTGTTGAATTTAATATTTTGAATTTTTTAAATAATTGAATCTTGGATTTTAATTTGGATAAAGGTGATTTCAAAGCTTATTTAAATTCTATTGGATAAGAATGGTAATAAAAAAAACGTTTAATTTAGATTTAAAGTTGATTAATTTGGTTTTTAAAAATAACTCGTTTTAATTAACGTGTAAAAATAGCCTTCCGGTACACTGTCTCGGATTTCGACGAAACTAGTTTCATTGGATTCATAATAGTATATTGTTGTATAATAACGAATTTCATGACGATTGGATGTATCATTTGGATGTGCGAGATCGAAACGCGTAGAAATTAATTTCAAAAATTGTGTAATACTTGGGTTTGAAAAACTATCTTCTGCATATGATCGAATTAGACATCTAAATAAGTTTCACCGTGGTAGTATAATGCCTCAGTGTCAAAAGGGGATGGGGCAATCTGGTTTGTTATGTTAAGGGGCAGTCGGCTCTGTGTAGCAGGCGTACGAGAAGTTCTTGGCAAACTCTGGTGCATTTTCTAGGGGTGTACCATTGGAAGGTGGTCCCTTACCTTACCATGGTATGGAATCCATTTTCCAATGCGAGCCTTTACAGATTTAGTTGTATACCTATTATGCTGTAATTTAATTAATGTAACAATTTCGGCTATGATTAATAAGTATCTGTATCTTAGACAATATTATAATATCAAAGATTTCATATGAAATGGTTTGGTTATTGTAAGGTAAAAACCCTTCCGTGTTTATATGCGGCGTGATCTTACAAGATACTTTTTATTTTGAAGATTTTTCTTATAACTTTAAATCCAATTGGATGTGTATTTTTTACGCTGGTTTTCCAAACTGATTCGGGTGTTATTTTATTATAATGCTCGGGTCAGATCGAACATATTACAGATTAGTTCGAATGCTTTGGAGTTTCAAGAGACGAGTTGGAGGCCCAGAGACGTATTCACGTAGATGGTTATTTTTCGTTGTATTCATTGTTGTATCTATCAACAATTGTAAAGACAGACTGTTATAACTGTTCTAGTTGAAATAGATCAATATACTCTGATTGATTTCTGTATATAAACATATTACAGTTTTGCTTTTATGTAAAGATTTGTTGTATATTATAAATATTCGCTCCGCTGTGAGATTCTATATTGTATAGTTTTCTTCCTATCTTCTTTCCTTCTTCTTTTTCCCTAACTTTTGGGTTTTCCGACATTCGATTGCTCGGCATGCAATACAGTGGACGTATCAGTGTCGATTTTCGAGGGTCGAAAATCCCTGTCGTTGCATAATGAGTTGAATTGGTGTTTTGTTTATATCAAACATTTAATGACATCTACTTGAGTATCAATTTGCTACAAATTAGTGTGTAACCTGCGCGTTTCACACGGTAATATTGTTAAAAATAATATTTATATTTTAATTATTGCTAAAAATATATTTTATTATGTAATATATGATATGATAAATTTATTATGATATATTAATCATAAACTAAAATGACTTGCGACGCTCAGATATAAGGTTGAGGTTCAACACTCGCTAACTACATATATCTTTAAAAATTAATGCCCTAGCTCAAAAAATTATAAATTATATTGTTAATATATGTAAATAATTTATGTTATGTGACATATATTTTCTATATGTATGAATGAATAAGTGAGTTCACCACTTTGTTAATATGATTGCTGTATATATATTAAATTATCGTCTTTTTTAAACGATTTTTAAATAAATATTGAACATTAAATTATTGAATTTATTTGAATTAATGATTAGAATAACTAATTAAATATAAGAAGTTAAATGTAAAAAAGGTTAAAATGGAGAAGTGTTTTGTACAAATTTTTAATTGAGGAAAGCATAGATCTTATGGTTGGCTTATTTGTATGTGAACTTTTTTTTGAATCAGACATGTGAACTTTTGTTTACTATTAAGTTTTCATTTTTAAACGATTTTATCTTTGTAGTTAACCATAGATTTCATGTTTTTATAGGAGGGTCGTGCTTACAACTTTGATAATTGCAAAATAATGCTATGTAGTATTTAGTTGAGTTATGAGTTGTTTATAGTTCAATACACGTTCAAAGTGAGAATGTTTATATTATTTAATTTTTATCGGTGTAATCTATGTGTTCCATTATAGCTATGCAGTTAAAGCACTCGGCAGATTCTGTTAGTCCGTAAGATTATGATTTTGATGACAACAGCTTTAGAATAGATTATAAAATATAAATACTAACATTATAAGTTTAGATATATATGTATATGCAGGATTTAACCATGTAGGTACTAAGAATAAAGACTGTACAGTATAGAGATTCAAGATATCAAGATAGAAGACTCATGAGTATCGAGACTATCAAGAGTTCAAGATTTCAAGGATAAGTATTTTTTATTATTAGGAATTTCTGTTAAAACTCGTAGAAAAGCACTGACATCTTAAAATCCAATTTATTCGTGGAATGGAATCCACTTCGAGCCCATTAAAGAGATGGAACCCTAAGTAGGATGGAACCTACGAAAAATCTAGTGGAACATTGTTTTGTATCCGCTAACTTTTATTCAAAATGATTTTTCAAAATTATATCATGTTTTCAAAATGTTTTCAAAACTTTCCTTTTAAAAGTTCAAAACCCTCGATCCTAATTTTAAATAATTTTAGCCTCAAAAACATCTTTATTTTCAAAGTCAAATTACTCCTGATTTTAAACTATCTTTTTAAATAATATTTAACTTTTAAATATTTATATTTAGATTTAAATATAAAATTATAGTTAAAATCTATATATTATTCTTTATATTTACTTATGAATTTTAACTATAGTCAAGTATATTTATAAAGTTTAAAATAGTTTTTATATAATATAAATGTTATTTTCAAAGAAAATCAAAAACACCAAAAAATCTTTGGGATGTCGACATGCCTAGCATGATCATGTTGACAGTTTGATTCAAAAATTCAAATTTCAAAAGAAGTGTCTATTCGCCATAACTCTTCATGAATGGTCATGACTGTTGTTCTTCTATAAATAGGGGTCAGTTTCAATGAATTTTTAATCACTTTTTTCTAGATTTCACTCCTCTTCTTCCTCATTTCTTAATACATATTCTTATCATTACTCTGTCGAAATCAACATTGAATCATACTCGATTACTTCTAGCTTGACTCACTATCATTATCTCTACAAGAATCTCAGTGCTATTCAGAGTTACAGACTTCTTTGTAATCTATTAAGCGAAAAAAGATGTGATTGTAGCCTTGAAAATCAATCAAAAGGGAAAAGGTGTGATTGTAGCCTTGGTAAATCAATTGGGTAAACTTGTGGCCTGGAAATCAAGTATCTCTACCCAAAGGATCAAAATTCTGGAGGGTGTACCTCGTAGCCTTGAAACCGAGGGTGTAATTGTACGATTGCTTTTGAAAGGAAATACGTACTTGTGTTGCGGGACTAGATGTAGGGTAACTCCGAACCAGTATAAAATCCGATGTATTTTTTCCTTTACTGCTTTTATTTTATTTCTACATATGTGATTCTTTCTGTGATCATATCTGTATCTATATGTTGCATCCTTTTGTAACTAAATTAACATAAACTCAAAAAGATTTAGTAATTCTTTATTAACATTATTCACCCCCTCTAGTGTTAATCTTAGCCTTAAGATCCGTAATCCGCATTTCTCACAATTGGTATCAGAGCAAGGTTTTCAAAGTTTCATAATCTGATTTTTGAAAAGTTTTCAAAATGGCTACCAACACTGGTATTGTTGTTAACACTAGTATCCATGTCACTAGTTCATTTGTAGAGGGTCAGTCTACTGTCAGACCAACACTTTTTAATGGCAGTAACTATGCATATTGGGCATGTAGGATGAAAATATATTTACAATCTATAGGATTAGACACTTGGAATATCACACAAACTGAATATTCTGAACCCACAATTGATTTTGCATAGTGGACTGCTGAGCAAAAGACTGTTGCACAAAATAATTCTAAGGCAATGAATATTCTGTTTTGTTCACTAGATAGAAATGAATTCAATAGCGTGTCAGTTTGTAAGTCTGCATATGAAATCTGGAAAACTTTGCAAGTTACTCACGAAGGAACAAGCAAAGTTAAACAGACCAAAATTTCCGTGCTCACAAATCAGTTTCAATTATTTAAAATGAATGCTAATGAGTCTATTTCAGATATGTATAGTAGATTTTAAGATATTGTGCATTCTCTAATATCTTTGGGAAAGGAATTTTCTGAAGAAGATCAAGTCAGAAAATTTTTAAATTCTCTAACTCCAGAATGGGATCAAAAGACACTTGCGATTGAAGAGGCAAATGACATCAGTATTTTGAAGATAGAAGAATTAATTGAAAATCTAATGTCGTATGAAGTTCAAATGATCGGGAGAAGAGAAAGTAAAGCATATGAAAAGAAATCATTGGCATTCGATGCATTGACCGATGGATCAGACTCAAGCAGCAATAATGATGAAGAGATAGCCTTTATGACCAGAAATTTTAGGAGATTCCTGAAATACACAACGATGAATAATCTCAAGAGAAACAACTCTAAGAATTCTGGAAATCAGAATATAGTGCCAAATAATGACAAGTGTTACAACTATGATAAATCAGGCCACTTCAAAAGAGACTGTCTGTATCCAGAAAGGCAGAATCCTCTTATGAACAATGAACCAGCAAAGAAACAGAATCGTGCATTTACTGCTACTCTAGATGACTCAGACTTGTCCTAAAGTGATGATGATCAAAAGACGGATAATTCAAATTTGTGTTTCACAGCTGTTCACGACTCCGACGAATTCAGAAAAACAGACTCAAAAAAAGGTACACGTTTACAATACAATTGGTTGAAATTGATTGCTTAGAATTAGTTGTTTGATTGTTTGATTGATTGTATTTTGATTTGGTGTGTTGTTTGAATTTTAAAATTTATTTTCTATTTTTTATTATTTTTAATACTTTCTGAAATATATTATAAGTATAGTAATATTTCAGAAATATATAATAGACATTTATAATAATAATATATACATTAGAAATCTTAAGAAAAATCAATTCATGAAAATTCAAAAGCACATGTCGACATGGTCCCTACCATGATGTCGACATGGCTACCTGAATTTGAATTTCAAAATTTGAATTCAAATGTTTGAACTTCACTCCACCTTTTCACCTCATTCAATTCTCTAAAAAGATACATTTTGACCAGAGAATATGTCCTTTAAGAATCTATTTATTCATTATCTTTTATCATATCTTTTCACTCTCATTTTCAAATTCAAACTCCTTCTTCATAACTTCAAGCTCTCTACTCTATACTCTAATGGCTTCTTCAAGCAACCCCTTAACCATGAGAATTTCCAGAAAATTCAAAGAGCAATTATTCAATGATCCGGAGGCAATTAAAGCATACATCAATTATGCTAACTATGCCAAAGTCCATACCGAAAAATTTGCTATTTTTCAAGTTTTTTCTTCTTATGAAATTGATTCTCTTTTTGCAAACAATGGTGTTCTTAGTCTTATTAATCCTTCTCAAAATGATTTTGTTTGCTATCCTAACTTGTCAAAATTTTCTATGCGAATTTAAATCGCGGATTTTATGTTGGAAATGAAGATGAAATTTGGAGTAGTGTCAAAGGCACTCAAATTGTTTTGAATTGTGATCTTTTAGTTACCATCTCAATTGCAAAAGTTTGGGAATGGATCTTTCTAACTTTAAAATCGATGAACATGATCGTGAGACATTTCATCACATTTTCGAAAGAGATGATGATTTTGATTTTAAAAATAGAAATTTTTGACCAAAAGCAAGAACTGTTAATCTTCTTTTGTAACATACTTTGACCCTAAGATCGGGAAATTTTAAAAATCCTACTTCAAAAGTTTGCAAAGCTCTTTTTTCTATTTTCGGAAACTATGACATAAATTGGGCGCAAGTTATTTTGGATGAACTTCGTGAGTAAAAATCTTGAAATGGGTGAGATTACTTTATATGGAATTTATCTCACTCGGATTTTTAACTATTTTGGAGTGGATTTCAAAGGTGAAGAATTTGTTTCTAGAAAAATTTTCAATCATTCCAACATTTCGCTTATGAAAATTCCATTTGTTTTTTAACCTTGTGAGACACTTACCGAAAAGGAAGAGCATTTGGCTCATGAGGAAATGGAAGAAGAGGAAGTTGAAGAAGAAGAAGAAAGGGATGAGATGGAAATTGAAGAAGAAGAAGGTGAAACATCTTTGGAAAGCATTGAATATCCTTCCAATTCATCGAACAAAACCCTTCTAAAAAACCAAAAGATATTTGTGGAGAATCAACGGATTCTAAAACGATCCGTTAGTAAAAAGTTGGATAACATTTCTTCGAAGATGAACAAGTTCTTTTCAAAAGTCAGCAAGAAACTTGGACTATATTCATCATCTTCATCCTCTAACTAGATTTGTCTTTTCTTATCTTGTTGTATTTGTTTTATTTTGCTTTATTTCAAACGTTCATGTAGTTTGTTGTGTGCATAATCATTGTATTATCGTAGTATGCAATGAAATGAAATTTTCTTTCTGTTATATACCTTATCATATCTCTAGAATAAATGTTAGTATATTATATATACACACACAATTATTCACAAAATCAAAATTAGTCATAACATTTCACTAACACATGTCGACATCTCCTATGTGACCATGTCGACATGCACTGGTCAGAAATGGAAATTGATTTTGAATTTGAAATTTGAATAATTACCACATGTCTATTCAATTCAAACAAATTTCTACACCTATATATACCTATTTCTTCTAGAATTCTTCACTGAAATTTATTTCTTATCATCTATATCCTCTATTTCTTTCACAAATTCAACTATGGCTAATCATATTCACAATTTATCCGAAAATCTTGAAGAAACTCTTCATTCGTTCAAGAATATTCTCTCATTTATTCTATGAAATTAGCGTCATTTAGAATTAAGTGAAATACAGATGATAAAGGAACAAGAAAGGCACTTCGATGCGATACGATAGATGATCTCCTCTCTGCACAAGGATGATAACGAAGCACATCCTCCTGTCTCTCTCACTAATGATAATGATAACTGGGATGCTATTAAGGCAGACCCAATCTTTGGAGAAGAAGGATGGGTGGAAGTTCCACGTAACGTTTGATTTTTTATTTACTTTGTTTGATTTGTTTGAATTGATTTGTTTTGAATTGATACTTTGTGTGGATTGATTTCTTATTGATTTGAAGATTGGTGTGTAAAACACACACACACACGCACACACACACACACATATATATAATTAGTTATCATGCTTAGAAATATAATTATTTCCTACTCTATATATTCCATTGTATAGTTTATCAATGCAGGTACTGAAGTCCAAGAATGAGGGGGAGTAAGTTTTTATTGATGACAAAGGGGGAAAATATAAAATAGGGTCGTTAGGTATAGGTTAAGAGGGAGTTGTTAGCTTTAGGGGGAGTTATTAGGATAGAAATAATATTTTATAAACAAAGGTTGTCATCATCAAAAAGGGGGAGATTGTTAGTCCATAAGATGATGGTTTTGATGACAACAACGTTAGAATAGATTATAAAATATAAATACTAACATTATAAGTTTAGATATATATGTATATGTAGGATTTAACCATGCAGGTACTAAGAATAAAGACGGTACAGTATAGACATTTAAGATATCAAGATAAAATATCAAGATAGAAGGCTCATGAGTATCAAGACTATCAAGAGTTCAAGATTTCAAGGATAATTATTTTTTATTATTAGGAATTTTTGTTAAAACTCATAGAAAAGCACTGGCATCTTAAAATCCAATTTATTCGTGAAATGTAATCCACTTCGAGCCCGTTAAAGGGATGGAACCCTAAGTAGGATGGAACCTAGGAAAAATCTAGTGGAACATTGTTTTGTATCCGCTAACTTTTATTCAAAATGATTTTTCAAAATTATCATGTTTTCAAAATGTTTTCAAAACATTCCTTTTAAAAGATTCAAAACCCTCGATCTTGATTTTAAATAATTTTAGCCTCAAAAACATCTTTATTTTCAAAGTCAAATTACTCCTGATTTTAAACTATCTTTTTAAATAATATATTTAACTTTTAAATATTTATATTTAGATTTAAATATAGAATTATAGTTAATATATATATATATATATTATTCTTTATATTTACTTATGAATTTTAACTATAGTCAAGTATATTTATGAAGTTTAAAATAGTTTTTATATAAGATAAAGGTTATTTTCAGAGAAAATCAAAAACACCAAAAAAATCCTTTAGGATGTCGACATGCCTAGCATGACCATGTCGACATGGTGACAGTTTGATTCAAAAATTCAAATTTCAAAAGAAGTGTCTATTCGCCATAACTCTTCATGAATGGTCATGGTTGTTGTTCTTCTATAAATAGGGGTCAGTTTCAACGAATTTTTAATCACTTTTTCTGGTTTTCACTCCTCTTCTTCTTCCTCATTTCTTAATACATATTCTTATCATTACTCTGCCGAAATCAACATTGAATCATACTCGATTACTTCTTGTTTGATTCTCTATCGCTATCTCTACAAGATTCTCAGTGCTATTCAGAGTTATAGACTTCTTTGTAATCTATTAAGCGAGAAAAGGTGTGATTGTAGCCTTGGAAATCAATCAAAAGGGAAAAGGTGTGATTGTAGCCTTGGTAAATCAATTGGGTAAACTTGTGGCTCGGAAATCAAATATCTCTACCCAGAGGATCGAAATTCTGGAGGGTGTATCTCGTAGCCTTGAAACCGAGGGTGTAATTGTACGATTGCTTTTGAAAAGAAATCCGTACTTGTGTTGCGGGGCTGGATGTAGGGTAAATCCGAACTGGTATAAAATTCGGTGTGTTCTTTCCTTTACTTCTTTTATTTTATTTCTGCATCTATGATTGTTTCTGTGATCATATCTGTGTCTGTATATTGCATCCTTTTGTGTCTAAATTAACATAAACTCAAAAACATTTAGTAATTCTTTACTAACACTGTTCACCACCACTCTAGTGTTAATCTTAGCCTTAAGATCCGTAATCCGCATTTCTCATAGATTCAATGCAGTAGAGGTGCAAAAAGTCATAGCCGGGATACAGCGATGATACAGCTGGATACAGCGGATGATTTTAAAATACAATACAAAAATCATACTTAATATTTAAAAAAAATATAAATGGTAATTAAATGAAAAATTAACATCCAATTGAATAATAAGTAATACATAAATAATTTTAAATAAAAACATGTCGAATATGCTATAAATAAACGCAAAACTATTATATAATGTAACTGAATTTAGTAGAACATTATAAAATTTTCATTTTTTTGAAAATATATTAAAAAGTTGAATTAAATAAATTAATTTCATAATTTTCATAATTTGTAAATGTCATTTTTCAATTTATTTTTTTAAAGGAAGATATAGTGGAAATAGCAGAATATATTGAGAATAACGGGATATAGCGGAAAAAACGGGGTTTTAAAGTGGAAAGGCTGTATTTGTGACAATATGGAAAAATCGTAGCGGTAGAAATCCGCTATGAGATATAGCAGGGTTATAGTGGGGTAATAGCGGGGCATTAACTACACAACATCATAGTGTTATAAAATATAAATTTATCTTTTAAAAGTTGTTAAAAATGAAATTATGTTATGTAATGCATGATAACTTTTTTGAGATAATTATGAATTAGAAATTAAAAGAGTTAGTATTATTTATCTATACATTTTATGTTATGTGATTTAAATATCTTCATATATCTATATAAGAAATAAATAATTTTATTGTTTTTCTCATATATATGAATATTGTGTATATTGAAATCCTCGTATTTTAGGATTTATTAGATGGATTAATAAATATTTGTTAATCATGTTTATTTAAATAGTTTAAATTTAATATTACATTATTAATTTAATACATGGACATGAATATAAAATATTAGAAGATAATCGAGAGGGTTTGTAAGTAATTGTAAAAAAATTAAAATTTTAGGTATTTAAAGTTAACAAAATTTTATAGTGCAATGTTGATAATTCATTTAGTAAATAAATTACAAAATAAACTTGTTATTGTTATTAATGTATATAATTTATGTTATGTGATTAATATATATTAATATATATTTCACAAGGGGGTTCCTTTGTCGATGAACCAAGCTAAAGTGCTGACTTTCTAAGCAACAAACATACGATCATGTCCATCACAACATATACATCTCACAATCCAAAAATAAGCAAACACATATTCATGTATACATAACCAATACTTTATACTTCAAATCAAAGCCTAACTTTTCAAACACATAATAACATCATTCAAACATATTTAACTACATCAAAATCTAACATATCAAGCCACATATCGTACACAATTTTTAAGTAGTATTTAGAAATAAAACTTAAACTTTTAAATCAACAAAAGTTTACTCACCAAAAAACTTTGAAAACTTGAAATGCTTTAGAATTTGAAAATTTTGGAAAACCACAAAACTCACTCAAAAATATGTCATCTTCTCCTTGATTTTTGGCATTTTACTCTCGTAATTTTGGATAAGTTTTAAAAAGAAAATTTTAGGAAATTATTTTATCTATTATTTAAGAAAAAGAGTCACTGAATTTGGATTTGTTTTGAGGGAGATACGGTCAAAAGGAGTGGTATTTTCGGGCTTGAAAATATAGGTCCAAAAATAAGTCAGAATAAAATGCAAATTTGTCCCAAAAATATTAGAAATTTGAAAAAGTCATTCAAATGAAAGTTGTAACCATTGAAATTATATATGGTTTGATAAAAATAAAATCTTGATTTGGGGTAGTATAGAAGATGTTATGGACGAATGAATTGGTAGGAAAATAGAGAAAGTGGAGACGAAAACAAGTGATTTAAAACTAAGTTTTTAAAGGTTTTAAAGTAAGAATTTGATTTTAAAAGCTTAGGGTTTTATATGAAGGGCTTAGGAATTTTTCAAATGGAAAAGGAAATGAGAAAAAAAGAAAAGAAATTAGAATTTTTTTTTATAATATGTTAACATGTAAATTTACCAAAATGACATTGTACTTTACTCTCCATAACTTGTTGCCATCTCACCACCATTGTTCCCCCTCTTCCCTACATATTTCCACACGAAATTTACTTGGCACCCCCTCTTCTTTTCATGCTCAAACATCTTTTTACTACAAGATGTAAGCATGCTCCCTTATGTTGCCATTATGTCACATCTTTATCCCCTTATGTTTCCTTAAGCATCTTGTTCTTTTTAAACTTTATATACATAGGTATAAATATATTTACATATAATAATACACACATATATATACACATATTATCTTATTTACAAATGTATGTATTCACACTAAAAAGTTCACAACGTTTCCGATAACTTTTAGTCGGCGAAAAATCGAAAATTCGAAAAACAAATTTCGGTCACAGTTTCGATTTTTCTTCGAACTATATATTTTTGTAAACAAACTTGAAAAATATTTTCATCGTCTTTATTTGTTATTTAAAAGGGTTATTTTAATTATAAAATCTATAGTTTGAATATATAAAATTATTTAAACATTCGCGAATCAAACCGATGAAATTCTGGGTTGTTACACAGTCCCCCTTAAAAGAATTTCGACCCCGAAATTTTAGCACAACCTAAACTAGAACACATAACAACCAGGAATACTATACATTAGTCCATATGATGTATATAGATCATCACTATTCAAAATCTAATTTGATCCCTCACTCGAATTCATAGCTTTACTTCCGAACTAGTATCGCTCACCCGACTTCCTAGTGCGGATTTCGCTCAGGCTTCTAAATCAGAAACCTCTGTTCTCCTTACATAGCCATATACTATGATAGAAAACTTTGGTTCTAGATTAGGAACCCTCACCAAGTGTTTGTTGTAAAAAATCGAGTGATATGTCCTTATTTGGAATGGTGTGAAACTCCTCCAGACATGTACTCAAATCTTGGATCGAGAATTATGTGAAAAAGAAAAATGATCTGCGTACAACCTAGTACTTATCTTATTTGTTCTTACTACCCAACTACTTTCTACCCTCCCTAAAATATTTATGAAAACATTTCATAGCAATTCCAACTTAGGTTCAAATCTTTTAAAATGATACCATTATTATGAAACCGTTTCAAAAAAATCATTTTAATTTATTACTTTGTTAACACAAAAAATATACGCTAACACCCCACTGTGAGTTATGATATAGTGAAGCACCACCTGTTGGTACGGAAACTAAAAGTAAGTAGAGAATAGCAGAAAATAGTAAAGAGACGACAATTTTTATAGTGGTTCGGCTCAAAGTCAAGCCTACGTCCACTTTATATTTTTTATTATGATCTTTGAGTACACTTTGTTAAAATTAGACTTCAAGTACAACAAACTTCAAAGACTTGATCTTCCAAAGTAGAATCGAGTCGGTGAAGAAGTTTGATCCATTCTCGAATTGATCTCTGAAGTTGTTATGATGTTGTAGGACTTGGAGAATGAGTTGCTTGAATTCCAAAGTGGCAGACTGTCGACTTTTTCCCTGAAAAAATCCCCACTTAAGTGTGGAGCAGGTGAGGTATTTATAGGAGAGGTTGGGTTTAGGTCGGGCTGGTCATAGGTCGTGAGCGACCTAAGGAGTTGCAACATAAGGAGTTGCGACATAAGAGTTGCGACATAAGAGTTATCCTGAGGCAGCATAAGTCGTTAACGACTTAATGGAGTCATCCTTGACGAGATATACGCTTTGAACGACTTAGTATGTGTAATGCAGGGGTTATCTCAGCTAGCTTTGGTCGCAAGCGACCTAATGGAAGAGGCAGTCTGCATGCGGCTTTACCCTGGATCTCGCTAGGTCGTTAAGTCGGTTTCCTTTTAACTTGTTATTTCGTTAGGTCGCTTCCCTTCTAACTCGTTAGGTCGTTAACCCGGTTGAGCCACACTTTGCTTTAAGTCGTTAGGTCGTGCCCTGCTGTAGGTCATTAAGTTGCATGTACCTTTAGATCATTAGGTCGCAAGCCTTCTTTTAGGTTGTTGAGTCCTTTAGGTCGTTGAGTCGCTAAGTCATAAAAAAGTGGTGTTAACACTTGCCCCTCGAAGTACACGCCTAGGGGCTAGGTCGTGTGCTTCGATTTAACCCTGCTAAGTCGTGGGCGACTCAAGGACCTTACTAACTCGCGTGCCTATTCATCTTCCCCATTTTCTTCTACATAAGCCGCTAAGCTGTGTAACCCTCTTCACTTTACTGTTATCATCTTGCCGCCATTGTTGATTTCAAGCTCAAAAACTTAAAGCGAAATTCCCCTCCTCGTTATTTTCGATCATCATTTCCAACATCCAACCTAGGTAAATCCGATCATCTGCTCGTCGTACTCACCATCGATTTTCCCATAACCTATTTCATGCAATTTTCATCACCATATCGAATGATTATGTCCTGACCCGCCTTTCGATCACCGTTGAAATGTGGCAATTGAGTTATTCTCGAGAATCTTATCGGCTTAGGGTTTCATGAAGTTATTGGGCGAATGTGGTGTTTTTGGAGGAGACGAGGAGGTTTCAGGTTAAGGGATTTTAGGTTATGCTGTGGCGTTTCTGGTGAGGTAAGGGTGATGAACACCTGGCAACGTGTGAGTGGAGAGCAGGACCTAGGTTGAACGGCCTAAGGGTTTTGATGACTTAAGAGGCCTGAGCGACTTAGGGAGCTTGCGACTTAACTTGGGTCGTTGGAGCTTAGTGGAATAACTTCAGAACTCAAGTAACTCAGGACTTAGCGGTTTGGACATGAGGGACTGCAACTCATATGACCAGCAACTTATATGACTTGCGACTTAACTGTTTCGCGACTTAACTTGCCAGAATAGCACACGAATTTCAAATAGAACGACTTAGGGAAGCCCGAGCTATGTTAAGTCGTTTGGGCATGATTTGGACGACTTGAAGAGTCCCGAGCTAACTTAAATTGTTCTTGCAACTTAAGGAATGAATAGGACTTGAACACTTGTAGAATTTGACAGAACTTGATTAAACTTCCAACTTGAACTGCCAGAATGAACTGCTTAAACTTGTCACACTCTTTCACAGATTATATTAACTTTTAAGTTAACAACCTGTTAAATACAACATTTGCAGAAAACTAGGGCGAATATACGGCCATTGACTACCCACATTGGATGACAGATTAGTCGATAAAGAATAATCAACTTAAAGGAATTATGTGAACAAAGTGCTGTGAATTAACAAGTTCAAGTGAAGTATTAAAGCAAAGCTAAATTAATCAACTAAAGCTGATCTGTTTGCATTAACACTGTACTTGAACTTAAAATAACAAGCCCTGACACTTTATAATTGACAAATGTCAACTAATTTAATTCCAGTTATATTTGCTTGTCATTTTATTAGTTTTGCACAACACTTCACACATTTAGGAAACGTGCACCTTCATATTTGAATATCCAGTTCCTTGTGTATAATGACTTCTCAACAAATGCAAGAAGAGATACCAGAGTGAGCCGATGAGGTCTTCCCAATAGCTGACCCTTTAGAGAATCCTCCGGAGAGAGTTACAACTTCATTGAGCCAACGGGCTTTCAGCCAGCTATGTGCTCAATTCGGCATTGCTGAAGCGGATGCTCTGCTTCCAGGGGTAAATGACACTGCCGATAGGCCACCTCCTGGCTTCGTTGTAGTCAACCGTCAAATGTGTTTGAATGGAGCTATTCCTCCCTTCAATGATTTTCTCAGAGCACTTCTCCTTCGTCTAACTATTTCTCCATTCCAGTTGCACCCTGACGGCTACGCCATTTTGATGGGGTTTTGTGTACTGTTTAGGAGGACGCTTAACCGCCTCCCAAGCATCGAGGAGATCTGTTACTTGTGTTCATTCGGGAGGAACAAAGATCACCCTTCCATCACTCTTGTAAGGAGTGCAAGAAACTGTAAACTGATTACAGATCTTCCCTAGAGCGCTCACGGGTTTTTAAATCAGTTCTTCTTTGTCCGTTTCCCCCCGGGATTTTACGGCATCTGGAGAGTAGGAAGTAAGACTACTTATCCCCATTCACTTCATTTTTGAGCCTTTCAAAATTCAAGTCATCAAGTGCTAATTTCATTCTTTACTTTTGCAGCACTTCCTCCTCCCTCTAAAGATTCTAGCCATAAACCGACTTTCGAAAGATTGAATGTCGTAGCTGTTGATGAGAGAAGTATTAAGTTCCTGTTGAAGGACGAGTTTTTGCACCAATTCGGACTTTTGCATTCTTCTCAATCCACTCAATCCCGTGATGCCCCCAGTTATCAAGTAGAAGCGTCAGATGCCCCAGCCTCCGTAAAGGATTTCACACCGGAGGAACCTATTGTAGAGGCTTCATTAGTGAAGTGCTCTAGTTCCGTTGGCGGTGAGGGATTATCTGGCAAATCTAAACTTCCCCCAGTTGTTGAAGAAGAAGAATTTCCTCAACATTCCGGGAAGGCTACTGGAGAAGCCAATGAGGGAGTTGGGAAAGAGAGTTCCGTTGGGCACGATGGTGATGATGTCTTTGGGGGACTGAGCGACCTTATGGTGACTTCCTAAGAGCTTTTTAAAGATGACACCATCACCTCTAAGCTTGTCTCCCCAACAATCGAAGCGACGTCTGTTTTGCGGTCAATTTCATCACTCCAGGAGTTGACTCCCGCCGCAAAAGCCGACATCACTCCTAAGCCGAAGAGCGGTTTGTAGCCTAACGGGCGTAGTTCGCACGCCACACACACTTAGGATTTTCGACAATTATGTGCACTTAGCCTCTTTATTTTGAAGACTTCTAAATTTTGTCTCTTCTTCAATTTCAGGTACTCCCATGGGACGCAGCGACTCATATTATGATGACTTTCAGCGCTATGCGAGGCATGACTCTTACGACCCCAGGCGCTATCTTCCTGCCTCTAGGGAAACTGATGAGGAAAGAGCAGCTAGGAAAGCTCGTGAGAGGCAGGCTCATGAGGGGCGCTATGGATGGAGAGATGACCGATATGACGATGACTCCCATAAGAGAAAGTCTCATGACGACAAAGGGAAGAGTCATATAGCCGAAGATCCAAGTAAGCGAGCCAAGCTAAGCGAAAAGCCTTCATCTGATGTTTCCAAAGTGTCCGCTGCTCCTATCTCTACAGACATCTCCTCTAGCTCCCCTGCCCTTCAAAGAGTTGACATTCAATCAATCATTAATAGGCCTCCTTATCAAGTTGAGAGACCGCCGCCTGCACTCTAAAGCCGATTTCCACATTGGTGTTTGAAAGGAGTACGCTTTGATTTGGACTTGGTTCTCGTTGACAAATAGGCCATGCTGAGAAATCTTGACGCCGTCAAGCTTGATATCGAAAGAATGTCTGGCTGGCAAAAATTAGTTGATGAGCTTCAGAGGGTAAATTGCTTAAATCTTAAGGCTATGCTGACCATGGAAAGTGATAAATCCGAGTGCCAGAAGGTTCTTGATCAGCATGATACAGAGATGAAAAACATCACCGCCTACAACGAGAAACTTGAAGCTGAAGTTAAGAAGCTTAAAGAAGATCTTGCCACCTCTTCCACTTCTTATACTCAAAAGGAAGAGGTTCTTCAAAAGCAAGTAAGGGACGCCCACGTTGCTCAACGGGATGCTGAGGCTAAACTTGGGGCGCAACAGAAAATTGTGGAAAATTACCGCAATGATGTTGCTCAGTTGCGGGAGAAGATTAACTCCCAAGATTTGGAGATTGAAATGCTAAAGGCCCAGCTTTCCAAGGCTGAAAAGGAGCGTGACAAGGCCATTGCTGGAAAAGTAGCAGCTGAACAATCTCATGAGGAAACTAAGGCCAATGTCAGTTCCACTTTATTCGAGTTTTATCTTCATGGCACTTGGGATGTGGCAGTCTTTCATTCTTAGGCCCGAAGTATAAGATAACCCTAGCTGAAGTGTGGGAGGCAGCAGTTGATATGCTTAGGGGCGCTGGCTACGCCGAGGAGGATCTTGAGGCTTATTATCTGGATGATGAGAGTCGTGTCGCCCTTGCCAAAGGGAATGAGAAACTTGCCAAGGAACAAGCCGAAGCGGCGGAAGGAGAGCATTTGGGGAAGGCACCTTTGACCGACCCAACTTGTCCTTCGGCTTCAATTAACATCGACATTATTGGCTCCATTTCTCACTCCCCTCCTCCTGCCAAAGCCGAAACTGAAATTACAACTGCTCGAAGGGAAGGCCCAAGAAGAGACTGAAGCCCAAGATTTTGAAATCGACGTGATAACGCCAACCTCTCTAGGTAACTTCAATACTGATCCAGCTCAAGTGGACTACTCGTTTGCTTCACATGAGCTCGATGAACTCCTTGCTTATTACTTAAACCCCGACGTGCCACTATCTCCTCTCTTTGCGAGAAATACTGATGTTAACTTTTCTTCTTCTATAGTGAAAACAACAAGTATTGCACAAGCTTCGCCTCCTCCAGCTATTGCCCCTCCATCTCTTCAAGTTACTCCTTCTCTTGCTTCTCAACCGAGGTCGCAAGAAGAACAAATAGAAGCTCTTCAAGGCTTGGATGACCCGACTGCTTCACAAGAGCAGAAAGCTGAAGAGCTTGAGGAGGGTGAGAGGATCCCGGAGGAATTCACTGCCGATGACACAAAGCTGATTGATCTTATCGCTCTGGGCAGCGAATCTTCTTCAAAGAAGAGGGGAAAGCATGGAATTTCAAAGAAGAAGAAGGGCACTTCTGCTGGTGATGAGAAAGCAGAAGAGGACCCAATTGCACCCCTCTTTCCTTCTTCCCCGACTCGTTCAGGCCGACTCAAGAAGTTAACCATTAGGCCAGGCGAGGGCTCCAAAGGCGGCAGGAAGAAGAAGTAATGGGCCTGAATTTATCCTCCTTGTTTTGCTTTTTTGCTATTATTTGAAGACTTGTATTGACCAGAGATTGTGCAGGTACCGGCCTCCGCTTTTTGAAACCTGCACATGTATACAGATTTTTACAGTATGGAATAAAATGATTCTTTATACTTGTACAAACTTTTGTCTGCATTTATAAATGCATTTATTCCTTTTTATCACACAAGTTTCTTTATTTCCCTTGTATGATATTGCAGTGAGCTCGTGGTATGTTGCTTGAGCGTTGCTTTTATTTATGTAGCCATATTATATTGCCCCCATATCACGGCTCATTGCAATCTTCTCCATTCTGAGGAGACTTGTACTCTTACTTTTGTGGTTTGACATTTTTTGTTGAGTGATTTGTAGGAATCGCTTGGCCTTGTGATGTGTTGAATAGGTAAGCTTTGCTTTGTTAGCCTGCATTATTAAATCGACATTTTAGCAATATATTTAAAATACATGCACATCGAAATGAGACAGTCTTTTTATAGTAATAAATAACATAAGATTTATAGTGGTTCGGCCAAGAATTGGGCCTACATCCACTTTATAGTTCTTATTATTGATTTGCATTGATTTTACAATGGCTCATAATACAAGAATGGTACATCCATAATCATTTTACAAATTTAAGTATAGCTTCTAAGTAAAATATGGACGCAAGTGATTGCTGTTCCAGGCTCTCGGAATTGGATCTCCTTCGACAATTGTGAGCTTGAAAGTGCCATCAAGAAGTTTTTGGCCTACGACGTATGTCCCTTCCCAGTTTGGCCCAAACACTCCTGTTGCTGTCATGACCCTTTTCAAGACTAGATCTCTAATTTCAAAGCTGCGTTGACGAACTTTAGAATTGAAGTGCCTAGCTATCCTTCGCTGATGGGCCGCAACTTTGAGCTCAGCCTCTTTCCTTCTTTCATCAAGCAAGTCAAGTACTTCAAGTTGCGATTTTTCATTTTCAGCTTGGTTGAAATGAATTCTCCTGTGTGAGGGGACCTCTATTTCCACTGGAATCATGGCTTCTGATCCATATGCTAATGAGAATAGAGTGTGCCCAGTCGCAGTCTTGTGGGTAGTTCTATATGCCCATAGTGCTAGTGGCAGCTTATCGACCCAACCACCTTTTGCTTTTTCCAGCTGTTTTTTGATGGTTGATTTGGTAATTTTATTCACTACTTCCACTTGCCCGTTTGCCTGTGGATGAGCCACTGCTGAGAACCTTTTTTGGATCTTGAATCGCTTGCAAAAGTCCTGGAATTCTTCGCTTTCGAATTGGGTACAATTATCTGTGATTATCTTATGAGGCACACCATAGCTGCAAATGATATATTTAGTCACAGAGTTTATCATCTTTTTAGAGGTAATAGTAGCCAAAGGTTCAACTTCAGCCCATTTAGTGAAATAATCAACAGCAACAATAGCATATTTGATTCCGGACTTGGCAATTGGCAAAGGCCTAATGAGATCTATCCCCCAAATGGCGAATGGCCATGGACTGACCATCTTTGTTATCTCGGTGGAAGGTGCTCTTGGGATTTTTGCAAATCTCTGGCATCTGTCGTACTTTCGGGAGTAGCTAGCAGCGTCTCGATTAATATCTGCCCAAAAATACCCATAGCGGAGAATTTTCTTTGCTAGAGTTTGACCACCTGAATGATCCCCGCACTCTCCTCCGTGCACTTCAGATAAAATTGTCTTAGCCTCTTCCTTGGTTACACATCGGAGCAATGGCATCGAGAATCCTCGTCTGTACAACCAGCCGTCTTGAATTACATATCTCGAGGCTATTCTTAACAGCTTCTGGCGCTCTTTTGAGTTTTCTTCCAGAGAGCCGTTGAGTAGATATTCCTTGATCGGGGTCATCCATGACTCCTGCTCTTGAGATATCGCCATGATCCGGTCAATATCCATCTCATCAGTACTTGGAGCCGACAAGACTTCCACAGGGACCAATCCCAATAATTGAGCTTCGCCAGAGCTTGAATATTTTGCGAGAGAATCTGCCTTCATGTTCTCTTCTCGGGGGATATGGCTTATTGTATAATGATCAAAATCATCGAGAAGCTCCCAGGTCTTTGACAAGTATGCAGGCAGATTTCCTCCTTTAGTTTGAAACTCTTTTTTGACTTGGCATACAATAAGCTGGGAATCACTGAAGATCTGCAATACTTTAATGTTCAGTTCTTTAGCAATCTTCAAGTCAACAACAAGAGCTTCATATTCTGCTTCATTATTTGTCGAAGGAAATTCTAATCTCAAAGCATAGCACAAGGACCGCCCTTCGGGGGTTTCAAGCACAACCCCAGTTCCAGAACAATAGTCATTTCTTGCACTATCAACATATAATTTCCATCGGATCGGGATGTCATTAGTTACCTCTTCCTAACTATCACCTTTATCTGTGTATTCTGCAATGAAATCCGCTAAAGCTTGTCCATTGATTGCTCTTCGGGGATGGTAGGTGATATCATATTGGATGAGTTCACTATTCCACTTCAGAAGACGACCCGAAGTTTCAGGGCGAAATAGGATTTGCTTTAGAGGTTGATCAGTGAGGACTTTGATAGGATGAGCTTGGAAATATGGCCTCAACTTTTTGGATACAATCAACAGACAATAGGCGAGCTTTTCCAGCTTTGAATAATTCATCTCTGCCTTAGTGAATCTTTTGCTGATGTAATAAACCGGGCGCTGAACTTTTGCGTCTTCTCGTACCAACGCCGCACTGAGAGCATGAGACGAAACTGCTAAATATATGAAAAAATCTTCACCACTGCTGGGCTTAGAAAGTACTGGAGGCGTTTCCATGTGACGAATCAATTCAAAAGCTTTCTGACATTCAGGAGTCCATTCAAAGTTCTTCTTTCCTTTCTTCAGAGCATCAAAGAAGGGAATGCATTTATCAGTGGCTGTGGAAATAAACCAACTCAAAGCAGCGACTTTCCCGTTGAGGCTTTGCAATTCCTTCTTTGTCCTAAGGGCTTTGACTTCTCTTAAGGCAGTAATTTGAGCAGGATTAGCTTCGATGCCCCCTAGCACTCACAATGAAAACCAAGAATTTTCCGGACTCTACCCCAAATGAACATTTCAAAGGATTTAGCTTCATTCCATACTTTCGGAGGATCGCGAACATTTCCTCCAAATGATCCATGTGGTCTACTGCCTTCTTCGATTTCACTAACATATCATCAACATATACTTCCATAGTCTTGCTAATCTGGGGTTTGAACATGGCATTAACAAGTCTTTGATAAGTTGCCCCCGCATTCTTTAGTCCAAAGGGCATGACTTTATAGCAGTAAAGACCAACATCAGTGATGAAGCTCGTGTCCTCCTGGTCTGGCTTATGCATCATGATTTGATTATATCCTGAATAAGCATCCATAAAAGACAATA
This sequence comes from Allium cepa, assembly GCA_030765085.1. Lineage (NCBI taxonomy): Eukaryota > Viridiplantae > Streptophyta > Magnoliopsida > Asparagales > Amaryllidaceae > Allium > Allium cepa. The sequence continues at coordinate 365,776,819 of CM060942.1, forward strand.
ATTCATGCCCGGCTGTTCCATCCACCAACTGATCAATCCTGGGTAACGGGAAACAGTCCTTTGGGCATGCTTTGTTCAAGTCTAAAAAGTTGATGCATACTCTCCACTTTCCATTTGCTTTTTTAACCAACGCCGGATTAGAAACCCAATTTGGATAAGTGGATTCTCTGATGAAGCCATTTTCCATGAGCCGATCTACTTCTTCTTTTAATGCTCCCGACCTTTCAGGACCCTGGGTTCTTCTTTTCTGCTTTACGGGTGTGAATTTCGGATCAATATTCAAAGCATGCACTGCGATTTCTGGAGATATTCCACACATGTCGGCATGACCCCAAGCGAATACATCCAAGTTTGCTTTCAAGAACGATATCAACGTATCTAAACCGACACACCGAGTTGTGAACCCACATTCAGCACCTTGTTCGGATCATTCGGGTCAACAGGTATTGGCACCGTTACTTCCATAGGTACCACTCTACTCTCCCCTGCACTGGTTTGTCTGGGATCAATCTCTTTTCATGCACCACTATGCTCCCCAGTGCAGGGTCCACTCCATAATTTCTATAAGGTGTGCTCTTTGATGCGGAGCGGAGCTACCGCACCCTTTCCCATTTCTCTCTTCTTTGCCTCCCGTAACTCTATGAGATAACATTCTCGCCCGACATTTTGGTCCCCCTTCACAACACCGACGCCATTATCAGTGGGGAACTTCATAGTCAGGCACCATGGGGCGAGAATGGCCTTGAATGCAGCAAGAGTCGGTCGACCCAAGAAGGCATTGTAAGCAGAGAATTCGTCAACAATCACGAAAGTTTGCTTTTGGACCATCTTCTTCTCCCCTTCTCCAAGTTCTACAAATAGATCAATAGTCCTAACAGGCTGTTTTGGTTCTCCGGTGAACCCAACAATTTTCTATGAGGAAGCTTGGACATCAGCCATGGGAATTTTCATCTGATCAAATGTCTTTTTGAAGAGGACATTGCAAGAGGCGCCGCAGTCCACAAGCACCCTTCTTACAATGGCTGGTCTGATGCCTGCAGATATCACCAAGGGATCTATGGTGGGAGCCTCAACACCGGCAGAGTCTCTAGCCCAGAATATGATGTCATCATTAAAAGTTCTTTGCTGTTTTAAGGGTGTAGCAACTTCCAAGACAAAAACACTTTCTTCTGCCGGGGCATATCTCAAAGCATGAGCATATCTTTCCATCTCACCCCAACTTCTGCCCGCTGGGCGAGGACCCCCTGTGATAACATTAATGACGGGCCTCTCAGATTCATGCACTGTAGTCCTCTCACCTAAGCCGGATTGCCGAGCAGGAACTTTTTGCCCTTGAGTAGATGAGCTCGGATCACTTCTGTTCCTCTTCACATATTGTTGCAATTTATTCTGTCTCAGCAACTCTTCAATCAAATTCTTTAAATGGCGACATTCATTAGTGTCATGGCCAGGTTGATTGTGGAACCGACAGAATCTCCCATTATGCACAACATTTTTTCCAAGCTTCATCTTAGGTGGTTTGAGGTATTCAACAACATCCTTGGTTGCAAAGAAGATATTCTCCGGAGTATCAGTTAAGGGAGTAAAATCTGAAGATCTAAAGCAGCGAGCTTTCTTCGCATTTTTCTGTTTTTTTCCACCGTCATTCTCCCTCTTCTGACCTCCAGATTCCTTTTTGTTAGAAGCAACATTGTTATTCTCAACTTCAATCACAGCTACTTTTGCCGGCATAGGAAGGCTTTCTAGGCGCATAAATTCATCGGCCTTCTTGTAGAATTTCTCATGTGAATTTGGCTCTTTCATCTTTAGTCACTTTTCGAATTCACTTGATTTGTCAATAGCTCGCATCAAGTAAGTCAGAATCATCCGAGGCTCTGCATTATTAACTTCAGCCAAGGCTCTATTAAAGCGGTTCAAGAAAGATCTGATAGACTCTCCGGGGCTTTGTTCGAGGCTAGATAGTGACATTATATCCTTAGCCTTCGAAGCATATAACTTGAACTGATCTTTGAACTTCCGAGTCAGGTCGGAGAACTGATCGATGGATCGAACTGGCAGCTTTGTGAACCAAAGCAGGGCCACGCTCTCCAAGTACACCGGAAAGTATATGCACTTGATCTCATCCGTTGCTCTGGCACCTGTCATATGCCAGTCATATTTGTATAAGAATTGATTAGGATCGCTTGTCCCCCGATAAGATGGAATAGTGGGGGGAACAAATTTCTTTGGAAATTCAGCCTTTAGAATTTTTTAAGTAAAAGGAGTCTTGCTTGGAGCAAACCCCCAATCACTTTCATCTTCCTTCCTTTGCACGCTCTCTTTCATAATTTGTCGAATCATTCCCGAGAGGTACTCCTCATCGTTTAAAGGCCCCGCGGGACAGACGTCGGCTACTTTTTCGGAAGTTTGCCTGGACAAACGTTCACGAAGAGTTGGCTGCGGCCTTGAACCTCCGGCTTGGGGAGGTGCCCCTTCGACGGTGCCAGCTGCCCTTTGAGGAATACTTTTTCTTTGGGAATCATGAACATCTTCGGCAAAGGTTTCTTCATTGTTCTCTGGTTGATGGTTAACTCCAAGCAAAGCATTTAACCTGTCCAACATCAAAGTGTTATGGGCTTCCATTTGTTGATACAACCCAGACACTACAGCATCCAACTCCACCCTTATGACTCCAACACTAGGAGCCGCTTGATTTGACGCGGGAGAAGTGGCAGGGTTGTCATAAGCATTTTCGGATCTATTAGACCTACTTTTCCTTCCAGGAGCCATAATCTCGGATAGACTTCTGGTTCTTAAAGAGAGTCTTTCAACAAATCTTTGTGGAGCAATGATGGGAGCACCTGTTTGGTAAGCAGGAGGTCCTGAGTTCAATTCTCAGTGAAAGCACCAAAAATGTTAATGCAAAAAATATACGCTAACACCCCGGTGTGAGTTATGATATAGTGAAAGCACCACCCGTTGGTACGGGAATTGAAAGTAAGTAGAGAATAGCAGAAAATAGTAAAGAGACGACAATTTTTATAGTGGTTCGGCTCAAAGTCAAGCCTACGTCCACTTTATATCTTTTATTATGATCTTTGAGTACACTTTGTTACAACTAGACTTCAAGTACAACAAACTTCAAAGACTTGAGCTTCTAAAGTAGAATCGAGTCGGTGAAGAAGTTTGATCCATTCTCGAATTGATCTTTGAAGTTGTTATGATGTTGTAGGACTTGGAGAATGAGTTGCTTGAATTTCAAAGTGGCAGAGTGTCGGCTTTTTCCCGGAAAAAATCCCCTTTTAAGTGTGGAGCAGGTGAGGTATTATAGGAGAGGTTGGGTTTAGGTTGGGCTGGTCATAGGTCGTGAGCGACCTAAGGAGTTGCGACATAAGAGTTGCGACGTAAGAGTTATCCTGAGGCAGCATGAGTCGTTAACAACTTAGTGGAGTCATCCTTGACGAGATATACGCTTTGAACAACTTAGTATGTGTAATGCAGGAGTTATCTCGGTAGCTTAGGTCGCAAGCGACCTAATGGAAGAGGCAGTGTGCATGCGGCTTTACCCTGTATCTCGCTAGGTCGTTAGGTCGCTTTCCTTTTAACTTGTTAGGTCGTTAGGTCGTTTCCCTTCTAACTCGTTAGGTCGTTAACCCGGTTGAGCCACACTTTTCTTTAAGTCGTTAGGTCATGCCCTACTGCAGGTCGTTAAGTTGCCTGTGCCTTTAGGTCGTTAGGTCGCAAGCCTTCTTTTAGGTCATTGAGTCCTTTAGGTCGTTGAGTCGCTAAGTCATAAAAATTGGTGTTAACATACTTTGTATAATACCCTTCTACATCCTAAGAGTATAAACAAAACATTTGATTTTTAGTTCTATTCAGTTTTTATCTATTCAGACTTAGATCCAAAATAATTTGGGTCTTAAAACTGATTCGACCAATCTAAGCTTTTTACTCAATTAATCTGGTAAGTAGATAAGATGAGTAAGGTGATGGTATCCAAACTCCGTTCTAGAGTCTACTTTTTCTTCGACGCCTCTAAGGTAAAGATGTTAGCCGGCCTAATAACATCAAATTATTTTTCACTTCCCAGATGTTAAAATCAAAAGACACATTTTAATAAAACCAAGTTTATTAAACCTTTTTATTAAATTAATTCAATTTCAAAACTTCATTTATTCACCCATTCTTTAATCAAAATATTTGAAAACTTAGGAGCCAAACACCCGGTTTTTATTTTAAAAATCTTTTTGAAATGATACTTTTTTAACCCTTGAAAGATGTACGTATAGTCCAAGTAACTTCAAGGAACTGGGTACTACATAATAGTATCATAAATCCCTTTACCAAGAAGGGTAATACTCAAGGACGTGTTTATCATCCAAACACATTTCCTGCTCATTTTTAGTCACTTTCGAGTCACTCGAACTAGTTAATTATAAATATACTTCTTTCCTTTCAAATCTTTTTCTTGAAACAGTACTATATACAAATGTATTTCAGCTAAATCTTTTTAACAAAATATTTATCATCCACTTACTTTGGATTCATACGATGATAAAGAGAATAATTTACTAAGTGCACTGTCACATCTGCCTAAGCAAACATCCGATTGTCACTTAGAAGATTATTCTAATCATCACAAAATAGATTGAGACTCATTCCTCGAACTGTCCAAAGAAAAATCTTACACTCAAATTTCCTTTCAAAATATTTACACCTTAAAGTATTTTTAAGTAAAATTACTACTACTTTTCCAAGAATCGTTTGAAAACTTTATCAATGCCATCAGGATTTGAATTTTCTAAAAATTCATCTTATTTCCAAAACATATTTTATAATACCGATTTATAAAAATCAACTTTTATAAAATCATCTAAAATATTTCTTTTAATAAGCTTCTTTTATTAAAAACAATTTTTTAACCCAACATTATCATCGAACGCCTTATAGTCAAACTATGAAACTTAATTCATAAGATGTTCGATTCAATGTTCCCACAACTCTATCTACTTAACCTATACTTAAAATGAAAAACTACCAATAGGTTAGAAAATTGTCAATGCTAAAAAACGGACGAACATGACTAATCAAATCCTGTTTGACAATAATTAAATACTATCAACTCCTAACAACAATCACATTATCTATAACTATATTTTATTTTTGAAAATTATCAATTTACATATAAAATATAATTTAGATAAAATTATTCATTTACCCATTTAAAATGATACTATGTTGATTTGCCTAGTTTAAGTGTTTTAAAACCCATGTCGATACAGTTGTTCCTTGTGCATCGACCAGAATTCATAACCGCTCAACCGATGAATCAACACAATATAAAATATTTTTATAGCACTGACAAATACGCGCTCTTATATATACACTCAAACTCATCCTAGGTCTTGCTTACCCTATCTTAAATGAGTTTACCCCGCCAACACCTAGGTGTTCACTCAACCTAAGCTCTGACACCACGTTGTAACGATCTTCCTTTTCGACCATCAAAAGTTGACTCTAATACATCCATGGGAATCTCATGCCGAACATCGAGTGGCGAAAAGATAGATTGTTTGGGAATAAAGAAAGAAATGAAAAAACAGAATCTCACAAAACGTGACGAGTAATATATAATACGAACAAGTCTTTACAAAAAGAAATCATCTTTATTATACACATCATTAGAGTATATTAACATGTATCAACCTAGAAGTTATAACAACCCGTCCTTATAATTACTGATCTATACCGACATGAACAAAACAAACAAAACAGAACAGCAGAAGGATATAAGGTACATGAATACGTCTTAGAGAATCTTGCTCATCACTTGAAAGCTCCAAAGTGTCCAGCTAAATCTAGAAAATATGCACTGGTTGACTCGAGCATATGAGAAAAATAATGCCTGGATCAGTCTGGTAAAACCAGCATGAGAAACTCAAATCACAAGGAATTAATTTATTATAACTTGTTAAATCTTTTAAAATCAAAGGGATCTCGTAAGAACACGCCGCACATAAACACGGACGGGTTTTTACCTTACGATAACAAAAACATTTTCTATAGAAACTCTTGTGATTTTATAATAATATCTAGAATACAAATACATATTAATCATAGCCAAAATTGTTATATTATTAATTTCCATCATAATAAGTATACAATCAAGTCCGAAGGCACTTATTGAAGAATGGATTCCAACTATGAAAGGGTAAGAGTCTACCCATCAAATCTGTACATCTCTAGATAAAATGTACGGGAGGTCAAAACGCATTGCACCTCTGCTACTTAGGACTTGTCCTACCCTTTACTAGATAGCACCAAATATGATCACCCCTTGGTTGTAATAGAACAACCATAATGGGCCCTGAAGCACACATAGAAATATCGACACTAGATCTTGTGATGATCATACCCTAATGGGAGAGATCCACATATACCTGCTTCACATCTCTACTTTAGTCATTTTCTCGATTGATGAGGCTTAAGGCTACGATTACCTTTTTATATAGCAACCATCTTGGAATGCTAACACTGCCCTCCTGGAAGAAATGCATGCTAGCATTCATCCATACAAGTTCATTCTAGGCCTGGACAAAACTAAAGGCACTACCTCTATTACATCCATTTTGGAATTACCCTCAGGATTAGTAGCAAGTAGCCTTTGCACTTCAAAAGCTTCATCATCAATCATCTTCAGATATCTTCAACTCGAAATGCTTGAGTTGGATCGAAGTGGTATTCGAATAATTTATACTTATCTGATCCATGTCTCTTCGAAACAACTTTCGATAGTTTTGGTAAACTCAACTCCGGTTCTTTTCGAAATAGTCAGACAATACATAGGAGCAGGGATCACCCCTTCACCATCTAAGTGGACGGATCACCCTATCATTTGTCCTACATCATCAAAGATGATTGTGCCATATAACCTACGTGTTTCTCCTAGATATTTCTGGAGTTATATTTTGGTCCAGATTTGATAGCCGGTTTTTTACCATTAAGTAAACAAACAACAACAAATTCAAAAATTTAATTACCCATAGCAACCACTAAGCCTCGAACTAAATCTCTCATTTATTAAAACTCTTTCCAAAAGTATTTATTAAAAAATTCGTATACTTATCTCGTTGACATAAGTATATTCATAAAGTAATTATGCGAGATTTCTCATTTCCAAAGCATATCAAAGGATCAAAACCAAAATGTTATTTAAATTATAGATAAAGACAACCTCAAACAATATTCCTTCGGTGTTAAGTGTAGAACGAATGTCCATACCACCGGAATTAAGAGGGTCAGTTAAAGGAAATCCAATCTCAAATCCTTTTATAAATTTCCTTCTATAAATTCTCTTAATAAATCTCTTTTATTAATGAATCTTCTTTACTTAAATTCCAAACCCATTTACAAACCTCTTTATAAGTCACCAAGTTTACAAAAGTCTTTTACAAATATCAAAACCACTTATGCATCTCTTTATAATTCTTCAAAATTATTTATAAACTTCCTTTGTAAATATCCAAATTTTTTTATAAAAATTTCTTATAAATATTCCTTATTTAAAACAAAACTTCTTTAATAAACTTATTTAACAAAGTCCATTTGATAAGCGAACGATTATTTAAAGGGTAAGTTCGTCTCACATCCCTAATAAGTTTCAAAATAGAGAAAACACCCTTCCCAAACTAAACTTACGTTCCCGGTCCCTATATTCAATTTCGCGCATGTAAAAAGACCCAAATACCCTTTATGTTTTTAACATTTCAAACGCGTATAACTTTATGTAAAAAGATCGGATCAACATACCGTTTTCACCAAAAAATCACAAATTTTATGATCTTTAAAATAAGATCCATTGTTGATACCAAAAATTCATATTTGTGCTAAAGGTGCAATTATTTCATATATTTGCAGACAATTCAGCAAATTTTAAACACTTTAGATTTTTTTTTCAAATTTACAACATTTGTAACTAATTGCAGAAATTTCTACAACTATATGGTATAGTTGCAGGAATGTCTGCAACTATTGCATATAGTTGGTATAGTTGTAGAAATGTCTGCAATTATTGCATATAGTTGCACACATTTCTGCAACTATTGCATATTTGCAGAAATGCAACTATTGCATATACTTGAAGAAATGTCTGCAACTATTGCATATAGTTGCAGAAATTTCTGCAACTATATGGTATAGTTGCAGAAATGTATGCAACTATTGCATATAGTTGCAGACATTTCTGCAACTATATGGTATAGTTGCAGAAATGTCTACAAGTATTGCACATAGTTGCAGACATTTCTGCAACTATTGCATATTTGCAGAAATGCAACTATTGCATATATTTGCATAAATGTCTGCAACTATTGCATATAGTTGCAGAAATTTCTACAACTATATGGTATAGTTGCAGAAATGTCTGCAACTATTGCATATAATTGCAGACATTTCTGCAACTATTGTGTATAATTGTAGTTTTCCATTGAAATCGAGAAAGCTGAGCTCACCATTGAAGAAGAAGATGAAATCAAGAAAGATAAACTCATTATTAAAATCAATGGTCCAAGAAGCGGAGGGGTATTTAAGGGAAAAAACAGCCGAAATGAAAAACAGGGACCTGTAAACTTTGTTTTCTTGCGGGAGGAGTTTTAGTGAATTAAGTTTGCTTTTAGGGATGCATGCATAATATTCACTTGTTTAAAACACCTTTAAACGACTAAAAAAATCCTCCATTAAATTTTCTTTAAAGTATATTAATAATACAGTGATCTTAAACAATCATTTTAAAAGTATTCTATTAACTTCAAAAATACCTCTAATAAAATCATAACTTAACCATTATCAAAATGATAAAATGAAATATTTGATTTTACAAAACAAGAAAGAACCTTAGAGACCACAAGGGCTCATTTAATTGAGTTCAATCTATCCAAGTTATAATATGGGTATTTACATAACAACAGATATGTATAAGGGAATCGACCAATAACAATTAATCATATAAGTAAATGTCCAAGTTACCAAAATAGCAGACGGGAATTTGCTCTATTAAACACATGTCTAAGTTAATATAATGGCAGAATGAGTTTTTATTCCGCCTAATAGATAACAACATAATCTACTTGGTGAACTATGGTAGAACGGTGATTTATTCTATCAAACAGATGTCCGATATAACTTAATTTGCAGAACAATGTTTTATTTTGTTAAACATATGTCATTGGGTTTCACATTCAATTAGGGTTACTTAAGGGTGATCGATAGAGAAATCACTTGGACTAAAAGCATTCTTTTAAAAGAAAGTTACTTTAAAACAAACCAGTCTAAGAAATTAAAGCGGTTTAAAACTTTTAAACAAAAATTAAATGACAATTAAACTCTTTACTTAATAATAATTAAACCTTTAATTTATAATTAAATAATAATTAACTATTAAATAAATAACTAAACAATAATTATCCTTTTAAAATAAATAAGTAAACCATAATTAATTTTTAATTAGTTATTAAATAATAATTTAAACCGTTAATTATTAATTAATTATTAAGTAATCTCAATTAATTAAATATTCCTTAATTAAAAATTTAATAAATAAATTAAATTTTTATTTAAAATAATTAAATCATAATTATGTTTTAATTACATCATAACTTAAATTTAACTTGATTAGTAATTAATTAATAATTAAACCCTTTCTTAAATCAATAAATAACCGAATTAATCTTAATTAAATAATATTAATTCTTAAATAATTAATTAAATAATAATTAACCTTTTATTAATTAACAAATTATAATTACTTATTTAAAAATAATTAAGTACTAATTACATTAACTTAATTAATGATTAAGTACTAATCCAGACTTCATTAGAATTTACAAACCTTGTTTAATTTTTAATTAATTATTAGTTATGAAAACTTAATTAATTAAAAGTTAGACATTAAACTCTTAATCAACTTTTTAAAACATCAGTGTTATTTTTACAAAAAAATTCAAAGTTTGAAATTTAATTTTGAAAAATTCAAATTTTGTCGAAGTTGCGTCCATAGCGACTATCGCTATGGATGCCGTTTCCCAAAAATGTTTTCCTACTTTCTTCTTTGTTAACTAATTACTTAAAAGCTTTCTAACGTTTTGAAATACAAAGTAGGTATTTTAAAAACAAAGCAAGGTTTCCTAACTTTAAAAATGATTTTTGATTTCTAAATCGAAGCTCATAATTTCACAAAAGGATTCCTTGGTCGATAAACCAAGCCAAAGTGCTAACTTTTTAAGCAACAAACATATAATCATGTCCATCACAACATATACTGAAGGAATGGGCCAGTCTGTAGTGAAAAAAGGGTTGAATTTCGAAAATTTTATCCATTTTGGATCTTTAATGGGTCTGTGAAGTCTAAACATACTTAGAAATTTTCTAAGTTTTCTTTTAAATAAAATCTTTATTTTATTTAGTTTTAGAAATAAAGTTTAAAATTTAATTTAATGTGTATGTAAACTAGAGTATATCAAATATACTCTTATGTACATGTTTGTGTGTAAGGTAACTTATTAAATTTATTTAGGGAAGGAAACTTTTCATTTCCTATCTGTTAAGTTATTGAATTAATAAGGGGCTATAAATTTATTTAGAGAAGAAATTTTTTTCTTCCTTCTCTTAACTTATTTAATTAATGAAGGGTAAATTATTTATATGGAGAGTGAAACCGTTCATTTATCTCTTTTTAATTAAATTGATTAATTATATAAATGTGATTAATTAGCACTATATATATGGCATGAATGTGAGTATAAACAAATATATAGTTTTTAGTGTAAATTGTGTAAGAGCAGTATATGATAGGTGCTATTAATTGACGATAATGTTAGACATATAACTATAAATAAATGGATAGTTAAACACATAAAGGAAATGAATAAATAAAGAGTAACAAAGATGATTGATTTAATTTCCCATTTGGTAAACTTAATTAATGCAGCATATAAATGATAATCAATTGGCATCATGATATGAGAATATAAACACTCGACGACAAAAGTATGTATGTATTATTAACTAATTATGTGTGTGTATGTATTTCTAAATATGTTTATATATGTATTGTTTAATGAATCCTCCAAATATAATAAATTAATACAGCCAAGTCAATTATTATCCATTCAAGATTTATTACCAAACATGTAGTGATCTGATTTAGTAAATTAATTTGAAAATAAATCTTAATTAATAAATCAAAATGCAACCGATATGTATATGTTAATAGTTTGATGTAGAATCAAATATAGATATTTATTATATAAATTTTTTTTCCAAAGTATATTTTGTAGTATAATAATATTATGTTGATTCATGTTTATTTATACATAAATACAATGTGTATATATGTATGTGTGTGCATGTATACATAAATATATAGATATATTTAATAATATTTTTATATGTATTGTTAATGAATCCTTTAACTTTAATAAATCAATTCAACCAAATCAATTATAATCAATTTAAGATCTATTACCAAACACGTAGTAATCTAATTTAGTAAAACAGTCTGGTAACATATCTTAATCAACAAACCTAAATATAATTTATATATATATATATATGTTAATAAAAAAATTCTTTAAACCTTTTAAAATATTTCAAAATTATTTTAACATACACATACATATACATACACATTTATGTCATGTATGAATCTTAAAGTAGAAAATAAAATTGGAATCAATGTAAACTATCATTAGCAATAAAATAAAATAAAGTTAATTAGAACAACAAGTTAATTGCCAGATCTATATTTAGATCAAAACCAAAAGAAATTAACATCGAAAATCATGAATATAAGCTATCAATTTCAAATGAAAACCAATTCTAATGATAGCAAGTTGTACTACTTTAAGATCTATAATTGTATGTTTATGAGGGACAACAAATGCATATATAAAATTTTCAAAATGAATTAACTACTAGATCTATAATATCATGGAATAAAAAATAATTAATTTAATTAACCTTGTTTGATGTTGCCTATGATTCGTACCTTGAATGATAAATGTTTATAAATTTGATTGAATCACCTCCAAAAATTGCAACAATCTTAAGCACCACTTGTAGTGACCCATAGTTCCATACCTTTTGAGTTGATAATAATTCTCTCTTGTTCAACCCAAATTGTGCGAAAGAGCGAATAACTAGGGTAAAGAAGAAGAAAAAGAGAGAAGAGAATAGAACAACAACAATGAATCTCACAAACGCAGCAGAACAAAATATAACATATAATAACAGATTTTTTTACAAAAGAATCTGTAGCTGTTTATATACTTACAATCATCAGAGTACAACAATCAATACATCAACTGGAAGTTATAATAACCCGTCCTTACTGTTGAATATGCGCTTTGCGCTATATGATTTTTGTTTGATGATAATAAACATATATACATTCACTTAAATGTATTTGTTAACGTACTATTTTATTTTTCACAGAATAAATAAATATTTGCTGAATAAAAATAAATAACACAGTTTTTGAATTCAAACGAATATTTTATTCAAACAAATATTTATTACATTTTTGATAGTACAATTTCAAGCTCTCACTATACATATACAATTTTGACTACAATTACATTTCACATTTACATATTCACCTCACTACATATCACTCACACTCGTATTTATCTTCAACTGCATTCCAATTTGAATCCAGCATCTGAGCAATCTGCAAAAATATTCACTAACGCAGTAAAATTGAAAAGAAAATATTTTTGCAATATAAATTAAAAGATGATTTTAAAAATATGATTTGCCTCAGTTATTTGGGTTGTTCGTCATAATTTAAATTTGAATTCATCATACACGAACAACTTGTGACATACACAGTGTATCACTGTATATGCCACAAGGCCGTGCACACCGATATATACACTTGATTGATTTACAGGGACAGGTGAGCACAGGTCAAATCCAAATAAAAAGCAGGATTCAACTCAGGTGCAACATGCAATATATCACGACTTCAGCACAAGGTCAAATCCAAATAAAACTGGATTCAACACAGGTGCAGTTCGAATATACAACAGTGCAGATAAACAAATTCATGTCACAGCAAATGTCAAAGAAAACTACAAGACTGCAACAAGAAGTATGCAGTCCAAAACGTCTACGACAGCAAGTAAGTAAGTGCAACAAGCAATGCATCAAGACACTAAGCACTGAAAGAAAGATAGCCAAAGACAGAAGCACACTAACATGCAACACAAATGAAGACCAAGTGCACATGTCAATAGTCTTAAGGCAACAATAATATAAACCAGAAGGCAAGCCCAAACTGTTGCAAAATGGTTACAGTATCAAAGTGGTCAAGGCCAAAACCATCAATGCAATGCACAGCAAGGTTCAAATTACACAAGCTCAAGATGAAAGTGTCGAAGTTACACGAAGCCCACAACATAAACATGTATCAGAGAACATATACAATAATCATGAAGATGGCATCCAAAAATATTCAAACAACAAGCAGTATGCAAATGCATACATAATAGAGGCAGCAAAGAAACAAAAGCATGACCAAGCTGTTGCATAACAAAGTGCAGACTCGAGCACACTTCAATGATCAAACAGAGACTTAAAGCCATCAGAACTTCAAGTGTACAATCAATATGAAACAGCTACAATACAAGTGCAAGCTCGAACCAGCAAATGCACATACATGAAGACTAAACAGCATGTACTCAAGCATCTAAAGCAAGGAAGTAATGTCAATGCAACATGAAGCAGTGAATTGACATGCAAACTGCCACAAGACCAAAGTGTATGAACACAGTAAAGACCAAGGCTACAACCTCAAATAAAGTACAAGGCAGCAACAATATGAACCACCAGTACAGAGAGCAAATGCAAGTATGCAATGTAGACCACACACACATATATACACACATGTATGTATGTATATACATGAACTAGATTGAAGCACACTGGAATACAACTGCAAATATCAAGACCAGAAAAACAAGACCACAAGTACTCAACAACAGCCAGCACCAACAGTGATGCAAGGTACAGCATGCCAGAGCTACAAATAAGCAAAGGCACAACTCAAATTCAAATACCAACTGCAAATATCCAATATGCAACATGGCCGTGGATGGTACAACAACAAAGAACACAAGTACAACACAGTAGCAAGCTACAATGAATGCAACATGATCAAGTCAGGTGATGCTTAAACAAAATCAAAGTCTTTTCTTTAATCAAAGCCAGAAATTCTCAAAAATAAAGTTCAAGGCCGAAGCAATCTGACCGAGTCAAAATTCAAAACCGTGTGCATTAAGCAACAATAATACGCAATTGACAAAGTCAGAATCAATCATCATCATTCAACAAATATCAGAGGGTCGATAGCATAAAATTGAAGAAATCAAACGAACGCAAAAATAGGAATTCAACTCCTTATAAAACCCTACATCATCATCGGCAATAGTGGTGAAGTTCGAATACGAAAATCAAACAGCAACAAAGCATAAATCACATACCAAATCAAAGTCGAACTTCATCAACTCGAAGTCGCCAGAGGTAGCAACGTGAATCAATCGAGGAAGGGAACACCAACCAGAGATTCAATAAAATCTAATAGGCGCTTCGAAAGCCCTAATTTGAATCACGAACGAAAGCCCTAAATTGGATTAAAGGGACGAAGCCCTAAAATTGAAAAAGGAACAGCCGCCATCACGAACAAGGAAGAGACGGGCTAGAATATAAAAGAGGCCGGCCTATTGTTTTAAAAGGGAGAAATTTTTTATTTAAGGGTTTTAAATTTAATTAGGGTTATTTTTATTTTAAATTGTTTTTTAATTTGTATTTATTTTTAAACAGTTTATTTTCTAGTCGTGTGACTAGGGTGCAAACTACGGTGTGTAGTTTGGGAATTTGCAACTCGGTAGTTGAGTTGTGGTCAAGGTTTTGAGCGTAGAGTTAGATTAGTCAATAGCGGTGTATAGCGAGTTTACGTGTGTAAGCGAGGGACTATCTAATTTCTAGTAGAAACCTTGGGGGCAGCACGTAGGCAGGGTTTTGCCGAAGCTGGGTAAATTCTGTGTTGTTCTGTTTTATTCTGTTATTTATACTCTGCGATATCTGTGCTGCTATTCTGTAATCTGAATTGAAATTAATTTATAAGCTTCCGCGATTAATTTTTTAAATAATTTACACTATCACCCTATTCACCCCCCCCCTCTAGGGTGAAATCGATCCTACAAGTGGTATCGGAGCTAGGATTAGAAGCCAATTTATTTTGAAAAAATTCGATTTTTCAAAAATCAGTTTTGTTTTAAAAAAAAAATTCAATTTTTCAAAAATCAGTTTTGTTTTAAAAAAAAAATTCAATTTTTCAAAAGTCAGTTTTTGTTTTAAAAATTTGATTTTTCAAAAACCAGTTTTTGTTTAAAAATTTGAATTTTTAAAATGGCTTCTTTTAATAACGCTTTTGCAGAGGGGCAGTCGATAGTTAGACCACCAATGTTCAATGGTGAATATGCTTATTGGAAAAATAGGATGGAAATTTTTCTGAAAACCATTGACGCATGGAATATTGTTGAGACAGGTTATAGAATACCAACTATAACTGTAGATAATCAGGAAATAGAGAAACCAAAGGATCAATGGACAGAACTAGAAAATAGATTACAAAATACTAATGCTAGAGCTATGAATTCTATTATCTGTTCATTAGATCAATTTGAATTTAATCGTGTCTCACATTGTCTAACTGCGCAGGAAATATGGCACACGCTCGAAGTGACTCACGAAGGAACATCTCAAGTTAAAGAATCTCGCCTTGCAATGCTAAGCAGCGAATACGAGAACTTCAAAATGGCGAAGGAAGAAAATGTCAAAGAGATATACGGACGACTCTCCAATATCGTATACAAATCAAAAGCTCTCGGAAAAACATATACCGAATTGGAAATAGTCCGAAAAATACTCAGAGTCCTTCCACGAAACTTTGAAGCAAAAGTAACTGCCATACAAGAATCGAAAGATTTAAAACAACTCAAAGTTGAAGAACTCATCGGAAATCTCACCACATATGAGCTAGAGATGAAATTCAAAGAAGAGCGTGAAGAAGGAGATACTCGAAAGAAATCGATAGCTCTCAAAGGAACAACTAAAAGTGATGACGATGACGATGATGATGGTGCAGAAGAACTAGAGTTGTTAATAAAGAAATTCAAAAAATGGCATCGTAAACACGGAAATCCAGCTCGAAATCAGGAATTGAAAAGCAGAATATGCAAAGCATTTGACCACTCAGAAGAACAGAAGATCATCTGTTACAAATGCAACAAACCCGGCCATATCAAGCCCGATTGTCCACAAATTAAACTCAGCCATGGAAAGAAACAGAAAAAGAAAAGTTTTGCAGCCACTTGGGATGAAATAGACGAGAATAATCAAAGCACTGGCAGTGAAAGCGAAAAAGCAGAATTGTGTCTTCAAGGTGATACAACTGACAGTGACGATGACGAGCCAAGTGAGGTATCAAAACTTACCCATTCTGAGTTGCTTATATATTTTCATGAAATAAACGGCTGTTATGAACGACTTAGGGAAAAATACGCCAAACTTGAATCTCAAAAGGATACTTTGATAGAATGTAATGAACAACTTGACCAATTAGTTAAAACCTATCAGAGTAGGATCCCTAAGTGTGATAAGTGTCCAACATTCGAAGAGGAAATTAGAAAATCAGAAATCAATATAAAATCACTTGAAAATGAAATTCTGATTTTAAAAGAAAATGAAAATACTAGGAGAGAAAATTCTATCAAAAAGTGCACTCAATTGTTGAACGAAAATAATTCTCTCAAAACACAAGTCCAACAATTATCAACGACTTTAGATAAATTTTCAAAAAGTGAAAAATCGTTGAATATGCTATTAGGAAAGCAAACTGTTAATACGGTTAGACAAGGACTTGGATATAATAATTCGAAAACTGTTGAAAGCAATATTAATCAAGTTAATTCTATGTGCACAATTTGTAGAAAATATGGACACAATCACAATAATTGTTGGTATAGACCCAAACATGAGAAAACTATACCAATTTGGGTTCCAAAAGGCACAAATATAAAAACTCTCAAAGTTAAACAAATTTGGGTACCGAAGGGAACGATTATAAATAGTTTTGGGTCTCCACAAAATTATTGTTATAATTATTCTGCCACTAACAACCATGGACCTATAAAAACAAATAGGTCACATAAAACTTCTCTCATGTAGGTGTGGTGGCAGGCTAAGGAACAACAACGGTGTTATCTGGTTTTTGGCTGTTCCAGAAACACAAGGGGCGACAAAGCAAAGTTCCTTAGCCTAGTATAAAGGTGACAGAATCACAATGAACAACACGAGAAATATCGTAAAGGTAAAGACAGGTAAAGGTATATTTATTTAAACGATATATTAAATGTGATAATCTGCACCATATTCTGAATTAAAATCAGCCAATTATATGATGATGATGATTTCATGATGTTTTTGATTCTGACTTTATTCAACATTGTTAGCCAATTATATTCTTATGCCAAAACACTATAAAATTCTCTAGAATTACTTGATATATAAGTTTGGGATAAAAATAGTGTTTTTTTTTTGGATGATAATACTTTTGGTTATAATATTTTTGGCTAAATCTATATTCACGGTTTCTTTTATTTACATGGCTTCATCTTAAAATCCTAATGAATTCTATTTAAATATTGTGAAAAGGATTTTAAGAAACTTTATGAAATTGTTGAAACTTCAAGAAACTGTTTTGAAATGATTGTTGAATTACTCATGAATATAACTGTTTATTCTCGGCTTCTAAAACTGACAATGATATTTGTTTGATTGACACGATTTCAAATTCAAAACCAAGAGAATTTCATTTAAAATTTGTTGGAAATAATTCTGAGATAGTTTGTTGAAATTTCACAATCTGGTCTTTGAAATCCATCGAGTGAATATTGAGTGAAAATTTCTGATGCAGATTACACTGGTAATATAGTTGATAGAAAAATTACTAGTGGAATGTGATTATTTCCTGACACATTCATTTGCTGCATCGTTTTTTCAAAGAGAATGTCTGCATATTTTTCATTTGAAATAATTTTTTTTAATAGCAGAAAATTTTCTTATAAAACCCCTTCTAGAAAAACATTTTTGACCTTGTATCGGATTAGTTATTTAAGAAAACTTGATTTTATAACTATTTTTGAAATCGATTTTAAATAACTATATTAACTAATCTGACCCCCTAATAATTATCTGAAAAGATATATAGTGATTGAAAATAAGATGAGTATTGATATTAATCATATATTATGACTCGAGACAATATAATTAGTAAATTTCTTTAGAAATTTAGACAAGAGTTATAAAACTTTTTATTGATAAAAATTCCATGACCATCTCTATATCTTTCATATTTCTAACGACCATCACTCATCAAAAATTCTATATAGTATGTCAATATGTGGTATTTTAAACGGGAAATCATTTGTGCTTCAATTTACTATACTTTTAGCAATAAAATAAATATCCAAAGTTTTCACTCTCATTTAAAAGTCCTCACGGTTATGCATGGGTGAATTACTTGGATTTTTGATTATGTGCTTCCATGCTCATTTAAAAGTCCTCACGGTTATGCATGTATGGAACGCATATCAAAATTAATTGGTTAAATAGACAAGTTGATTCTAATCCCATTTAAAAGTCCTCACGGTTATGCGTGGTTAGAAGATACTTGAATTCATTTTTAAAATAAAAATAAAAAATTGTGAATACTACTAATCTCATTTAAAAGTCCTAACGGTTATGCATGGTTAGTAGATATTCAAATATCCTGAAATAAATATACCACAAATAGACATGACTATATGGTTTTATTTGTTGAAATCATTCATATCATTCTAAAGTGGAATATGCGTCAATTAAAGGATTTATGATTTTTGTTTGATTTTTTATCGAAATTTAATTTTTATATTCAATTGAGTTTTAATGTTGAATTAATATCGATCACTATATCTCTATTTTTCTATTACTATTATACTTTTGCTGATAACAAAAGGGGGAGAGAAAAGTTAAGATTTTGTAAAAAGGGAGAGAAAAGGTCAAAGAAGTTTTCAATATGCATATAGACTCATTTGCACATTTTTATTTGTATGCATATACGTAGGGGGAGTCATATATGTAGGGGGAGTATCATATAGAAAGGAAGCATTCAAATAGGGGGAGCAAATGAAATTATCAAATACATTTAAATATTCAAAATCTTAAATATATGTTTGTTATCATCAAAAGGGGGAGATTGTTGAATATGCGCTTTGCGCTATATGATTTTTGTTTGATGATAATAAACATATATACATTCACTTAAATGTATTTGTTAACGTACTATTTTATTTTTCACAGAATAAATAAATATTTGCTGAATAAAAATAAATAACACAGTTTTTGAATTCAAACGAATATTTTATTCAAACAAATATTTATTACATTTTTGATAGTACAATTTCAAGCTCTCACTATACATATACAATTTTGACTACAATTACATTTCACATTTACATATTCACCTCACTACATATCACTCACACTCGTATTTATCTTCAACTGCATTCCAATTTGAATCCAGCATCTGAGCAATCTGCAAAAATATTCACTAACGCAGTAAAATTGAAAAGAAAATATTTTTGCAATATAAATTAAAAGATGATTTTAAAAATATGATTTGCCTCAGTTATTTGGGTTGTTCGTCATAATTTAAATTTGAATTCATCATACACGAACAACTTGTGACATACACAGTGTATCACTGTATATGCCACAAGGCCGTGCACACCGATATATACACTTGATTGATTTACAGGGACAGGTGAGCACAGGTCAAATCCAAATAAAAAGCAGGATTCAACTCAGGTGCAACATGCAATATATCACGACTTCAGCACAAGGTCAAATCCAAATAAAACTGGATTCAACACAGGTGCAGTTCGAATATACAACAGTGCAGATAAACAAATTCATGTCACAGCAAATGTCAAAGAAAACTACAAGACTGCAACAAGAAGTATGCAGTCCAAAACGTCTACGACAGCAAGTAAGTAAGTGCAACAAGCAATGCATCAAGACACTAAGCACTGAAAGAAAGATAGCCAAAGACAGAAGCACACTAACATGCAACACAAATGAAGACCAAGTGCACATGTCAATAGTCTTAAGGCAACAATAATATAAACCAGAAGGCAAGCCCAAACTGTTGCAAAATGGTTACAGTATCAAAGTGGTCAAGGCCAAAACCATCAATGCAATGCACAGCAAGGTTCAAATTACACAAGCTCAAGATGAAAGTGTCGAAGTTACACGAAGCCCACAACATAAACATGTATCAGAGAACATATACAATAATCATGAAGATGGCATCCAAAAATATTCAAACAACAAGCAGTATGCAAATGCATACATAATAGAGGCAGCAAAGAAACAAAAGCATGACCAAGCTGTTGCATAACAAAGTGCAGACTCGAGCACACTTCAATGATCAAACAGAGACTTAAAGCCATCAGAACTTCAAGTGTACAATCAATATGAAACAGCTACAATACAAGTGCAAGCTCGAACCAGCAAATGCACATACATGAAGACTAAACAGCATGTACTCAAGCATCTAAAGCAAGGAAGTAATGTCAATGCAACATGAAGCAGTGAATTGACATGCAAACTGCCACAAGACCAAAGTGTATGAACACAGTAAAGACCAAGGCTACAACCTCAAATAAAGTACAAGGCAGCAACAATATGAACCACCAGTACAGAGAGCAAATGCAAGTATGCAATGTAGACCACACACACATATATACACACATGTATGTATGTATATACATGAACTAGATTGAAGCACACTGGAATACAACTGCAAATATCAAGACCAGAAAAACAAGACCACAAGTACTCAACAACAGCCAGCACCAACAGTGATGCAAGGTACAGCATGCCAGAGCTACAAATAAGCAAAGGCACAACTCAAATTCAAATACCAACTGCAAATATCCAATATGCAACATGGCCGTGGATGGTACAACAACAAAGAACACAAGTACAACACAGTAGCAAGCTACAATGAATGCAACATGATCAAGTCAGGTGATGCTTAAACAAAATCAAAGTCTTTTCTTTAATCAAAGCCAGAAATTCTCAAAAATAAAGTTCAAGGCCGAAGCAATCTGACCGAGTCAAAATTCAAAACCGTGTGCATTAAGCAACAATAATACGCAATTGACAAAGTCAGAATCAATCATCATCATTCAACAAATATCAGAGGGTCGATAGCATAAAATTGAAGAAATCAAACGAACGCAAAAATAGGAATTCAACTCCTTATAAAACCCTACATCATCATCGGCAATAGTGGTGAAGTTCGAATACGAAAATCAAACAGCAACAAAGCATAAATCACATACCAAATCAAAGTCGAACTTCATCAACTCGAAGTCGCCAGAGGTAGCAACGTGAATCAATCGAGGAAGGGAACACCAACCAGAGATTCAATAAAATCTAATAGGCGCTTCGAAAGCCCTAATTTGAATCACGAACGAAAGCCCTAAATTGGATTAAAGGGACGAAGCCCTAAAATTGAAAAAGGAACAGCCGCCATCACGAACAAGGAAGAGACGGGCTAGAATATAAAAGAGGCCGGCCTATTGTTTTAAAAGGGAGAAATTTTTTATTTAAGGGTTTTAAATTTAATTAGGGTTATTTTTATTTTAAATTGTTTTTTAATTTGTATTTATTTTTAAACAGTTTATTTTCTAGTCGTGTGACTAGGGTGCAAACTACGGTGTGTAGTTTGGGAATTTGCAACTCGGTAGTTGAGTTGTGGTCAAGGTTTTGAGCGTAGAGTTAGATTAGTCAATAGCGGTGTATAGCGAGTTTACGTGTGTAAGCGAGGGACTATCTAATTTCTAGTAGAAACCTTGGGGGCAGCACGTAGGCAGGGTTTTGCCGAAGCTGGGTAAATTCTGTGTTGTTCTGTTTTATTCTGTTATTTATACTCTGCGATATCTGTGCTGCTATTCTGTAATCTGAATTGAAATTAATTTATAAGCTTCCGCGATTAATTTTTTAAATAATTTACACTATCACCCTATTCACCCCCCCCTCTAGGGTGAAATCGATCCTACACTTACATGGCGGAAATATAATCCAAGTATGGAGATATGTCTCTGTCATCCAGCTTGTCTCTTGAGGCCCATAACATCCTATCTGAACCGTAATACTCGGTCTAACTCGAGCATTATAATAAAATAACACCAGAGTCAGTCTGGAAAACCAGCTTGAGAAAACACACTCAAATTGAATTATTTAAAGTTATCAAAATCCTTTGAAAAACAAAGGTATCTTGTAAGACCACGTCACAAATAAACACGACAGGTTTTTCCCTTACCATAAAAAAAACATTTTTATCAAAATCGTCTGATATTATAATAGTGTCTAAATAAAGTAAATAGAAAATAGATGAAATGCTTGCATCTCACGTTTCAACATATTTGGGCACAATCAAAACCGTACAGCGCTTATTGGAGATGCATTCCATACAATGACTAGGCACTAGGGTACCATGTATCATAGTACACATCTAGAAATATGTACCCAAGACCTCGCCGAGATCCCTTACAACACAAGACCAGCCCTATCCCTAACCTGGATAGAACTGAATATGTTATCACCTCGGGTGTTACCACCCTTATCGAGAGCTCTTTTGCATGCACCACTGTTAACATAATTTATAATATATCTGAGGTTATCTAGAAAGGTGATAACATACCCTAATTGGGTGTGACCCACTTAGCTTTGCTGCATCTCCCCTGATTTTCAGTCATTCCGGTTGATGAGGCTTCATGCTACGATTACCTTTCAAGAACAATTTCACTTAGAATTCTCATCGTCCTCTAATAACGATGTACTGATAGCATTCGTCCATAGAAATTGTCTTGCGTCTGGCCAAATCGAATCACCTCTTCATCATCTTCATGGTATCCATTCGTAACACTCAAATCGGATCGAAGCGGTTTTCGGATAATTAAATCCGATCCCGGTCTCTTCGAAATGATCAGCGAATTTGCCAGATTTGATAGCCGGATATTTTGCTATCAAATTACATACATAAGCAATCATTAGGCCCATTTTAAATTCTTCAAAAACATTTATTTCCAAAATATCTTAATACACACACATATATATCCAATCTGTTCAATATTTCAATATTTCAAACCATTTTAAATTTTTATATCTATAACATGGTATTACATACCATATCATTCTTTAGAAATATTTCCAATTATAATTTATGACCCATTACTTAGAAAAGTATTTCTATATATACCTTTTCGTAGTTAGAATAATTCTAAAACCATTTAATTCCAATACATAGGAATATTTCTTCTTATCTCACCAATCTTTGGAATTTTACTAATTCCTTTTACAATTCCCAAGAATTTTCGATTATACTTATTTATGATTGATCTATCCATTTATAGTTCCTTTAATGAATTTTGTGACGATACTAGATTTTCTCGTTCGAAAATCGACATCCATACTTTACATCGTACTCGAATGTCGTAGATTCGACCGTTCAAATCTGAGTCGCTGGAGTTTATAACACAATTAAATAAACAACACAGCGGAAGAAAAACAATAATACATTATATACAGCGTTGATACAATATCCGATACAACAGATGATACAATAGATATCAATATACATCAGAGATATGATACAATAAAATAGCAGCAGAAAAGAAAATAGATAACATCAGCAGCGGGACACATAACTCTAAGATAGTCCTCTAGAGAGAACTCCAGCAGCAGCTCGAACCAACATCACGATACAAAAAGACAAGCAAGTCTCCTCCACATCCAAAGATTGAACTAGCTCCATATAATCTACTAAGCCTAGCTATCTGGAAAACCCAACTCTAGACTGCCCGTGTGGAAAAATTTTGGGCACCCAGAGTTTAGGAAAGAAACAATAAACTCCAGGTCAGTCATGGGACTGGTATGAGTAACAAAAACAGTTTATCTTTAAAAACATACAAAGAAATATTAAATTAGATTCCGCAATGCTTTTAGAAAATGGGACTACCATAAGGCCTCCCGCACACACACACAATGCAAACGCAGAATCAGAGGAGATTTCTCCTTATGATAGTCAAACATGCTTGATACGCAAATTTCTTTGATATTATTACTATAAGTGCAAAGTGCAGAAAGCATTTCGAAAGTATAATATAAATCTTAGCCAGCATAGGCATTTCACACTATGCCTACTATAGCTACCATCTAAAAAGTGGGGTACCACCATAAGTAAATGGCAGGTTCTACAACTAAAACCGTAAAGAGCTCGTATTGGATGAATGGATTTCCAACAAATGGTCGGGCAAAGGAACTTCCCATACCGAAATGGAACACCTCTGGAAAGACGTCCCCGGTTCCTAACCGGATCTCTACCAACACAAGGCCGGTGTACCCCCTGCCCGGGAATATCACCTCAGATATTCCATCCCCGGTCGTAGCCAACCTTTATCCGGGATCCCGATAACCAACAACCACAAAGCAATAAGTCTGCAGCAACCACAAAGTAAGTATTTGGGCTCCATACCATGACACCACTCATAATCCAGAAGGAATGGACATACCCTAGGGGCGCAATCCCTAAACCTTGCTGCCACGATTCCTGTTTCGACCATAACCGGGTTGTGAGGTTCGACGAAATCTCGTCCACAAAGCTACGCTTTTCACAAAAGCCACGCTTTGATCAACAAATGATCAGCGGCACTCACATGCCACATTACCAAGTTGGGAGTATATCACCGATAACCTTCAACTACATAACCTCCAAGCTCGTACGTCTCAGAGAAGGGTGTTAAGCTAAAAGAATAAATTCTCCGCCACCAACAGAAATGTATTTGAAAGAAATCTGCTTTATATGTAACGAACCCGATTTTCCGCGTTCGAAAATCAACATCCATACTTTACATCGTACTCGAATGCCGCAGATTCGACCGTTCAAATCCGAGTCGCCGGGGCTTATAACGCAATTAAGTAAATAACACAGCGGAAGAAATAATGAATATCAATATACAACATCTGATACAACATCCGGATACAACAGATGATACAATAGATATCGATATATATCATAGATACAAGAAAATAGCAGCGAAAAAAAATAGATAGCACCAGCAGCGGAACATTTAACTCCAATATAGTCTTCAAGGAAGAACTCCAGCAGCAACTCAAACCAACATCACCATACACTAAGACAAGCAAGTCTCATCCATATCCAAATACTGAAACTAGCTCCAGACAATATAATGAACCTAACTACCTGAAAAACCCAACTCTAGACTGCTCGTGTGAAAAATAGTGAGCACCCAGAGTTTAGGAAAGGAACAATAAACTCTGGGTCAGTCATGGGACTGGTGTGAGCAACAAAAACAGTTTATCTTTAAACACAAACAGCAAGAGAATTTGTAAAGTAAATTCGCAATGCTTTTTGAAAATGAAACTACCATAAGACCTCCCGCCACACACACAATGCAAACGCAGAATTGGAGGAGATTTCTTCTTATGATAGTCAAACATGCTTAATATGCAGAAAATTTCTTGGATATTATTATTATAAGTGCACAGTGCAGAAAAGCTTTTCGAAAGTAGAATATAAATCTTAGCCAGCATAGACATTCCGAACTATGCCTACTATAGCTACCATGTTCAATAGCAGGTTACTGCCACATTCCATGGTAGGTTATACAATTAAAACCATACAAGGCTCGTATTGTTTTGTTTGGATTTTCCAACAAATGGTCAGGCTAAGGAACTTCCTACTGCCATATGGGATCGCCTCTGGCGGGACGTCCCGAGAACCTAACCGGATCTCTGCCAACACAAGGCTGGGTTACCTCTGTAACTAGGTAACTACTACTCGAGCATGCCACTCCCCGGTCCTTTGGGACCTTTATCCGAGGCGCCTCTAAGCAACAACCACACAGTAAATGAGATTGGAGCAACCACATAGGTTAAATATCAGGGCTCCATACCTAATACCACCCTTTACTAGAAGGGAATGACACACCCTAAAGGGCGCGACCCTCATAACCTTGCCGCATCTTTCCTGTTTCGACCATTTCCGGGGTGTGAGGTCCTGATGCAGTCTCGTCCATAAAGCTAAGCTACGCTTTATACAAAAGCCATGCTCTGATCATAAATGATCAACAAATGATCATCAGCACATAGCAGCACTCAGCATGCCACACTACTAAATTGGGAGTATATCGCTGATAACCTTCAACTACATAACCTCTGAGCTCGTACGTCTCAGAGAAGGGTGTTAAGCTAAGAGAATAAATTCTCCGCCACCAACAGATATGTATTTGAAAGAAATCTGCTTTATATCTCAAAGTGTAGTGTCAAACATACAACCATACAAGTCTGTCCTGGGTTTGAACAGAACCGAAGGCACTTCCGAAGAATCCCTTGCAATCCAGATATTCACAATCCCGATCGAACTTCCCATCACTTAGGAAATCTCTATACTGGCGCGACTCAGTGCAGAGACAATCGATAGGTTATCCTATCGTTCTCGCAAATACCCGGTCTTCACCACCGGTCTTCAATGCTATCCATATACGACGTATCATTATTCGGAATGAGTTATATGACACAAAGTCCTCTCTCGGCTAAACCGAATAATGAGCGCAATAATTTAAAAACATATGGATACGGGATTTCAATTAAGTCACAACTTAATATCCAAAACCTTTCTTTCAAATGGTTTAAACCAATTACCATTTCAAATCTTTAGACAAAAAGATTTATCCCATAAAGTTCACCCAGTTTCACAAAGATCCGTTTACGGATTTCAAAACAATTTCATTTTAATTTGATTAACTCATTAAATCTTTAAATTAAGATTTAATTTATAGCTTTCAAAACCGTTTTCAAAGATTTATTCATAACTTGGAAAATCATTTCAACCTTGAAATCCTTTTAACACACATTGGAGATTCATTCCTTATATGAAAGCTTTTATTATTTGAAAACAAATAGTTTTCGTTTTGGAAAACACTGATTACAATTTACACAAGTTAAAGCCATTCAAGTATAAAACTTGGATTTAAATTTAAACTTCCCAAAACCATACTTTTTATGTGGTTAATAACCCATATGAACACCTTTATAACCTGTATAATCTTTTAGACCATAATTCCCAAATTATTGAATTTAGTTCCAAATATTGAATTCAAATTTAACTCCAATTATTTAAATTTCAAGTTTTAACAAGTTATTTAAAATAACTTTCATTTTTGAAACTCATTTCAAAGGCTATCAATTTCAATCCCAAAACTATTTTGGATTCAAGAATTCAATCTTAAAAATTGTTAAGAAATCTGTGACTTAATCAATTTCCACTTGAAATCCATGTTTGTGTGTGTATAAGTGTAGTCCAGGGGTTTAACACAATAGTGCAACATCATAAATCATCACATCACATATTCAAGCACATCGATATCGATAAGCGGTATAATTTATAACGCTTATTGTTTATTCACTGATCATAGATGAATAATATAAATGCATCACATATGAATGATTCACAGATCACAGCTTAAACATATAATTCATATCACATAATAGCACATATCAGAGATATTAAACAATACAAGCATTTTATGCAATTCAAACATCCATAAGAAATACAAGCATTCAATAATTATTTATAAACAAGATTAACTAACTGTTTAATCCTAAATTTATTTAATTTAATTTTCAATTAAATTAAATACTTAGGAATTAATTTCTCAATCTGATTAATTAATTACAAATCATTTGGTATTTATTTATTAATAAATTAATCCTTAATTATTCATCTTAATTAATTATCCTTAATTTATTAGTTAGTCCTTAATTAATCACATTAATTAAATCAATTTTTAAGCTAATCACATACTTAATTAACCCTTAATTAAGTAAATATTCTTTTCTTTTTCTCTTAATTAATTAACTTTTAATCATCAATTAATTCACCTTTTATCATTAGTTAATCTTTAATCATTAAATAATTATTCTTAATTTATTATTCCTTAATTGCTTATAATAACAAATCATAAATTTCTTAATTAAATTAAAAGATAACCCTTTTTATCCTTAAATTAATTACCCAAATTAATTTCCCTTTGATTAATTAATCACTTTGATTACATTCAATGATTGTCCATTAATAAATCACCTTACTTAATCACACAAAGTGATTAACCCCTAATTATTAAATGATTATATAAATCGCCTTGTTTAATTAATCACCTTGATAAATCATCCATTTAATTAACTATCTTTTAATACATTAAGTAATTAATATTTCATTTAATTATGTTTGATAATTGACTTAATACAAAATTATATAAACCAAACAAATAAAGTTTATTACTCATTAAAGCATTCTAATATTATTAAGTTAAAATAACTTTCCAAAATAAAGGTTATATTTATTTTAAATCATTTCAAAACTTGGTAATTTAAAACAAATTAACTAGTTCAAAACTGGGTTAACATTCAATCTTTACCAAAACTAAAAAATGTTTTAATAAAATTGTTTCAAAATGAGCTTGATTTCGCCTTTAAAATCAGAGACTGCTTCTGCCCCAAAACCAATGACCCGAACTTGCTTCATCTTTTCCCGAAACCAGGCTTCGTTTCCCCGAGAAAGCAACCTGAGTTATTTTTTTCCTTCCAAAAACAGTTAAATGTTGTTTTTTTGTTTTTTTTTAATTTTGAGACCTGTTACCTATTTCAAACGCTCGCGAACACTTCAGTAACCTACCCAGGCCCATAACCAAATCCCCCGATTCCTTCTTCTCCTCCCTTATTTCTTTTCTGATACTCCTACCTTTTTCTTTCCACTGTGCACACAGAGACATGGTGCACATGCACACCCTCTACCGGACGACGACTCTGCCTCCGACCATCGCTACTTATCACCTCCGAGCTCTGCTAGTCCCTTGACCACCCAGTCCAACGAATCAAACTCGAAATCAAATTTTCGAGCTACCTCACGTCTACCCGAAACAACCCAGTTAACCTAATCGCCTTGCCTCCGCCACCAAAGACCACCAGAGGTCACGAATTCTCGTCAGAAGCTTCGCCTTGATTACGCGCCGCTATCCCCACCTGACCGATTTCTTGAAACACTCCAAGGTCGACGCAGTCCCTTCTCAAACCCAGACGAGTAAACTCGCTCTAAAACCCTAAATCCGAGTCATACCATCGCCCTGATCAACTGGAAGTTATGCGAGCATTTTTCCATGAATCTACATAACTCCACCTTCAGTATTGATCACGGCGATCATTATCACGTCGACGATCGAAAATTGATGGTTTTCACAATTCTGTTTAACTTTAAAATTCAAACAATCTCCAAATCTTAAAAATCATGATATTATCATTAAAATTCATAAATTTGTATCTCAAATCAGGCTATGAATTCAAAACAAGAATTCTCGAACATTAAATTTTAAGTCTTTGATTAGTTTTACTGACAGTTATCAATTTATAAGTAAATACTTAATAAACACAATCGAATTTTTTTTAAAATGTGATGTTATATTCATATAAACATTTTTCATTTAGCAAGCAAGGTCTAAAATGACTTGATTTGGGGTGATTTAAATTTTCTAACTGGTTTAAAAATCTGGAAGGTATATACAGAGGCAAAGTTTTGCCTATTTCCAGACAAGCATCACATATATGTAAGAAGATTTGTATTTCAACATATCAAATATCAAAGAAGACAAATCAATTCAAGCACGCCTCAAGACACATAGCAGATTCAAGGCTAGTTTGCTCACATTGAGTTGAAGAACAGAGTTGCTTTACTGTTGACACATGCTTTAAATTATTAACTGAAATTCATCTTCTTTAATCTCTGGCTATTATTGAAGTTGGATGTTCAAGTTGTAGTTTATGTTTGAGATGATATTACTTTAGGGGTTTGCTCAGCTTGAAATATGGGAAGATATGTATATATATGCACACATTTCACAACTATAGATACCACATATTTATTCTTTAAATTGTTTTAATGAAATGTTACTCACCTTGGTTCCCAAAAAAAATGAACAGAGCCTGTTGTTGAGATTCCAGGCCTTCTTTTAAGTTACAGGATCTTGATTTGCTTGTTTAAAGTCTGAATCTTTGTTTTAAGTTTTTTTTTCTTCCTTTTTGAATGACATTACTTTGGATTTCTTTAACTCAGTTTTAATAGTGAACGAAAACTGAAGTGGTATGGTTGATATATGCAGAGAGAAGTTCACAGTGTAAATATATTTGTTCAAGTTGATGAAAAAAACTTGTCTGTACAATGTGTAGCAGGATATTTTTCTTCGCTTGCTGGCTGATATGGTCATTTTGGTGTGCTTGCATTAATTATATTGTACCATATACTTATAAATTTTTTTCCATTTTGTTTTGGCTGTACATGATATGAAGATAGTTGTTGTCTTCCTTTATAAGCTTGCATACTTACTTTTTTTATATTTGTTTTATTCTTGCCTGCCTACATTTTTTGACCAAGCAAGAGGCTAATAATCATATTGTTTTCGGCTATAGTGGCTGCATTTATTAGCTTTTACAATAGATATTTAATTTGTTCCTTCTTTTGCAAGCTTCATTCATGTGTATATTTACTTGCTTCATTCTTTTACGAGTGTTGTCTGGTTTGTATTTTCTTCTTATATTATCTTTTGCTTTGTCTTTGGTAATATTACTTTATAATCAAATTCCTATTTTAATTTGTTTTTAGATTTTATCTAAGTGTTACGTTATTATTTGTAGTCTATATAGTTTATCTTATATAAGTTAATATATACATTGTATTTTTATTTTTATCCATTTCCATTTCTAACTTAACCCATTAATTCTAAATTTATGTATTCTATATGTAGCTAAAATTTTAGTTAATGTCTACTTTATATTTTATAGTTTATTATACATTTATTTCTATTTCTAACTCAAAAATTTATTATTAATTTTTTTTACTTTGATACTTATTGTTTGATATGTCTCTGTATAAATATATATTTATGTTTATTTCTGACATAAATCATCAATTCAAATATTTATCATTATAATTTATCTTTAACCCATTTGTTTTAAGATTAATTAATGATTTCACAAATAATTTAGTTACTTAAATTCAAATGATTTGACACATTTTTATTTGAACTTGGGGAAACTCGCACCAATTTATCAATTAATTTCACAAATTTTATTCAAAAATTAAATTAATTACTAATTTAAACTTATAAAAATCCGAGATTGTTACATTATATCTCAAATTAATGTCAAACATACAATCCATACAAGTCTGTTCTAGGTTCGAACAGAACCGAAGGCACTTCCAAAGAAGTCCTTGCAATCCGGGTATTCACGATCCCGATCGGACTTCCCATCACTTAGGGAATCTCTATACCGTAGCTACTCGGTGCAGAGACAATCGATAGGTCATACTAATGTTCTCGCAAATACCTGGTCTTCACCACGAGTCTTCAAATGCTATCCATAACGTCGAATCACATATCCAGAATGGGCTATATGACACAAAGGTCCTTTCCCGGCTAAACCGAATAGTGAGCACAATATTTACAAGAAACATATGGAAATTGGGATCTCAGTCAAGTCACAACTTATTACCCAAAACTTATCTTTCAAATGGTTTAAACAAATTACCATTTTCAAATCTTTAAAACAAAATGATTTATTCCATAAAGTTCACCCAGTTTCACAAAGATCCATTTACGGATTTCAAAACAATTCCCATTTCAGTTGGATTAACTCGTTTAAAATCTTTAAACTAAAGATTTAACTTATAGCTTTCAAACCGTTTCCATAACTTGGAAAATCATTTTCATTTTTGAATTGAAATCCTTTTTAACACAAATCGGAAGTTTATTACTTATGTGAAAGCTTTTATTATTTGAAAAAAAATAGTTTTTGTTTCATAAAAAAAATCCGATTATATTAGCACGAGTTAAAGTCTTTGAATATACATTCAAATTTCCAGATCAATACATTTAAAAAATGGTTTAACTCATATGAACTCATTTATAGCCTTTATATAAACCTAGTTTCCAAATCATAGAATTCAATTTCAAATCTTGAATTTAAGTTTAAATCAAATTATTTAAATTTCAAAACTTAATCAAGTTATGCAAAATATATTTCATCTTTGAAACTCCATTTCAAAAGCTTTTCACTTTAAACCCAGTTCATTTCCAAAACCATGTGGATTTAAATATTCAATTTTTAAACTGTTTCAAAATCTGTGACTTAATCGATTTCCTCGTGAAATCCATATTTGTGTGTGTATAAGTGTGGTCCAGGGTTTTAACACAATAGTGCAACATCATTCAATCATCATAGATTAAAATACAGAAATATAATTGATAAGTGATACAAACTATAACGCTTATCTTACAGATCATAGATAATATACAAATGTAGATAAATGAATAAATTATACACAGGTCAATCCACAGAACAAAATATCACAGATCAGATAGGACAATCAATTCAAGGCATCTTATACAATAAAATCATTCATAAGTAAGGTCAAGTATTCAGTAGTCATTTATAAGTAGGATTAACTAATTATTTATCCTAATTAACTCCATTTATTTCCAATTAAATTGATTACTTATGAATTAATTATCCAAATCCTGATTAATTATTTTCAAATCATTTGATATAAATTAATTTATAAATCACCTTACTTAATTACATTATTCTTAATTAATCATATTAATTAAATCAACTTTTAAACTAATTACGTAATTAATTAGCCCTTTAATTTTTTTAAGACATTAAATCTTTAATTACTTTGTTAAAGAAATTACTTATATTAATCATTAAAATTGATTTACCATTAATAATCCATTATTGAACAAATTAAGTGTTACTTGTAACTTAATGAATTCTCCATTACAATGAAATTATTCCTTAATTAAATTAACTTAACTTTAATTAATAAATTTTTAAGCTTATGACTATTGATTAAATCCATATAAACAATAATTACTCATTCTTAATGAAATTATAAATCATTAACTCTTCATTATTTAAAGTAAAACTCATTCATATTTATGATTTAGTTATTATTCACAATATGTTTGAAAACAGTCATTTCAAATACTTTGGTTTTAGAAGAAATTTTAAAGAATTGAAATCAAATCCTAAAATATTTAAACTTATTTAAAATATTTACATTTATCACTTTCTTTCATTTCAAAATCTGAAATTCAAAGATATATTCAAGTCCAGGTTTTAGATTTGTTTTCAACTTTGTTTAAAATTTTCCTCTACAAATCAAATTCAAATTTTAAATTCAATTCCTTTTTAAATATACTTAATTGTTTAAACGCTTTTTAGTTATTAAACAATTTGAATTTTAAAAAAACTTATTTCCAAACTAAGTTTCAAAACTGAACTTAAGTTATGTTAAACTTTGATTTTAACTCAGTTAAACTTTGCTTTACAATTTAAACTTCATTTTAAAAACAGAATAGTACAGGTTACTTTTAAAAACCTGTAACCCATTCTACCCGAGCCATTACCCTATTTACTTCGAGTCCAAACCCAGATATCTTCAGACAATCATCTCACTGCTTCGGGAAATGCTCGAGACCAAAATTTCCCAAAACCAAAACCTAGAAACCTCACCATATTTTTAGAATGCTCGGTGCACATGCACAGTGTTGATGATCGCCTTCGGTCGTCTCTATGTCGTCGAGCAACTCCACAACCCCCCACGTACCAATTCCAGATCGCCAGAATCCCCATCATCCTCTCGAAACAAAATTGAGCTTGAAAACGAAACCTGGAACACTCATCATAACCACCTCGCCAAACCTGGAAGTTCGCCGACCTCGCAACCTCGTCCACCAGAAATCCTGAATTTCTGGCCATCACTTCGTCAACATCTCCCCTACCACCTCTCAAGATCATGTAACACTCGATCGAACGAAGGGGACGAACGAAGCGAAATTCCAACCTTCAACAAAACTAGGTTTAGAAATTTCAAAAGCTCGCCGACGCCACCCCGTTGAACTATCCACCATTCCACTATTTTTCCTACAACCACCGTTCATCCCTCCATCACCAGCCCAAGCCTCAACCATCACGAGACAATGGGTCGTCAGAGAATGCTAAAATTTTGATTCTTGCTTTAAAAATCACGTTTTAGTATAAGGATTCAACTTACATACCTGAATTCGTGAATTAAGAAACTTGTATTTTGATCAATTTAAGGTTTTGCTCAGTTCTTTTGGTTTCCAGAGCAATCAACAAATTATTTTGACTGGAATAAATTTTTAATCTTGAGTATTTGCTATAACAAACCATTTCTGTTTTAACACTAGGTCCTATCAATCAATAGATTAAGCAGAGATGATTTTTTGAATCAATCCAGAGTTAGAAATCTATAAACAGAGGTGATTACAGGATATCAACACACATACATGCAGTAACACATATACGTAGGAATGCCTTAAGATATATACACATTGTTAACGTGAAAATCAGACGCTAACACCCAGGTGTGAAATAAAGTTGGATGAAAGCACCACCCGTGTATACGGGAACTACAAGCAAGTAGAGAATATACAGAAGAAAGCAGAAAAGACAACAATTTTTATAGTGGTTCGGCTCAGAGTAAGCCTACGTCCACTTTAAATCTCTTTATTATTGAATTTGATTACAACTTAACAACAATCTTCAATTACAACACACTTTAGACCAGTAGATCAAACTTTGATGGAGAATAATCTTCCGAATTCATGTTGAAATGATGTAGATTTCCTCTTCGAGATCGATGTAGTGTCTTTGGTGTTTGGAGTACTTGAAGTGCTGAATGAGTAGAGAATTCTGCAGAGTATCGGTGCTTGGAATAGTCGGCCAAAAGTCCCCCTCTAGTTGGAGTTAGGGCTGTATTTATAGGAGTGATTCTGAGCATGATTTTCTTTTCAAGTCTTAGGTTGTAGACGACCTAAGTTAGGTCGTAGGTCGCAGGTTGGCGATGACCTAAGGAATCTCTC
This sequence comes from Allium cepa, assembly GCA_030765085.1. Taxonomy (NCBI): domain Eukaryota; kingdom Viridiplantae; phylum Streptophyta; class Magnoliopsida; order Asparagales; family Amaryllidaceae; genus Allium; species Allium cepa. Next base: position 365,811,987 of record CM060942.1, read on the forward strand.
GTATCTGTTGCTTCTTGAACTTGTCTTCACCTGCTTAGGTCGTGTGCGACTTATCATAGGTCGTAGGTCGTGAGCAGTTTTAAGTTGTGGTGGGGCAAGTTCGTACTTAACTCTGGAACGGGTTACGGGTTAAGTTGTAGGTCGTAGACGACTTATGAGTAGTGGGCGATCTTAGAACGCTGAGGCATTCAATGTAGCGACCTAGGCTAAGTCGTTAACTCGTTAGGTTGCTAAGTCTTCTTGGCAAGTTAGGTCCCTGCTACCCATAGGTCGTAGGTCGTGACAATGCTTAAGTCTTTAGGTCGCAGAGCTGCTTTGTGGAGTTAGGTCGTTGAGACAATTATGCCGTTAGGTCCTCAGGTACTCTTAGGTCGTTGAGACTATTAGGTCGTCAGGTACTCTTAGGTCGTTGGGCTGCTGAGTTATAGGTCGCGGAGTGTTAGGTAACTAGGTCACAAAGTAATGATAGGTCGCTAGGTCGCATTACATTTTAGGTCGCTTCAAAGTGGGAGTTAACACTTGCCCCTCGAAGTACCGGCCTAAAGCATAGGTCGTGTGCTTCGATCTATCTCTGCTAGGTCGTGAGCGACCTAAAATATATGCTAACTCGCGTGCCTATCTGAATTCTCCTTTTTGCCCTATATAAACTGTTTGGTCATTTCTTCTTCTCTACCTTACTGTTCCGATTTTTCATTCTCATTGACGAATTTTTTTTCAAACTTCCAAAGGCGAATTCAACCCAGCTAATCACTGATTCACCTTTTCCAACATATTACGTAAGTGAATTCGATCTCCATCTCATCATAATCACTGTTGAATTACAAATCCCTATTTTCCGACCTTAACCCAATTCCCTGCATCGTGCTATATTTTGAATCGTTTCAATCGATTTTCGATCGCCGCTTGAGTAGGCATGAAAAGGTATTGAATGTACGATGGATTGGAGATGCTTTGAATCGCCTTTCAAGTGATTCGGTGATGTGTGGAGATGATGGACTTCACGAAGAGGATGATGGATTTCTATGTAGTTGATAGCGGGTTATCGGGTCTGGTGAAGCATTGCGTGGAGAGGAAGTTAGTGACCTAGTGAATTTGAGCGACTTAAGATAATTCGCGATCTAAGGACCCTTGCGACCTAAGGAATAGTTTCGACCTACACTAGGTCGCTGAACGACCTAATATTCATGCGACCTAAGACTTTGCATGAGTTAAGAGTTACTCGAGCTAAGAACTGCATGACCTAACTTCCTTGCGACATAGGCTTTAGGTTGCGGTCGAGCTAACACTAGGACGAATTTGTAATGCCTTATCCTTTACTTTGCACCGCGCGACCTAAGAAGGCTCCGACCTATGCTAGGTCGCTGGACGACCTAGGACTTGTGAAATCCTGAGACAACTCTGATTGAACTTTGAACTATTTGGACTTGAATTTTGTTGTATTTCTTTGCAGATTATCTCTAATTCTAACAACCTGTTAAACACAATATTTGCAGAAAAATGGGACGAATATACTGCCATTGACTGCCCATATCGAATGACAGATTTAGTCGACAAAGAATAATCAACTTAAATGAACCGTGTGAACGAAATGCTGCGAACTAAAGAATTCAAGTAAAGTATTAAAGCAAAACTAAAATATCCAGTTAAAGCCGTTTCATTTGCATTAACACTACACTTGAGTTTTGTATTAATAAGTTCTGAAACTACATAGTTAACTAATTGTCAACTAGTTTAATTTCAGTTATGTTTGCTTTCTGTTTTTGTTAGTTCTGCACAACACTTCACACTTTTTAGGAAACATGCACCTTCTTATTTGAACGTCTAGTTCCTTGTATAGAATGACTTCTCAACAAGAAGAAACAGAATCAGCTGAAGAGACTTTCCCAATCACTACTCCATTGGTTAATCCTCCAGAGAGAATTTCCACCATGCTGACATACAAAGTTTTTCGCCCACTATGCACTCTGTTCGGCATTGCTGAAGCAGATGCCATTCTTCCTGAGAGAAGAGACACTGCCAACATACCACCTTCTGGTTTTATAGCAGTTAATCGTCAAATGTGCATGAGTGGAGCTATCCCTCCTTTTAACGACTTTCTCCAATAGCTTCTTCTCCGACTAGCTATCTCCCCCTTCCAGCTGCACCCCAATGGCTATGCTATTCTGATGGGGTTATGTGTGCTATTCGGAAGGACGCTGGATCGCCTTCCGAGTTTTGATGAAATTTGCTATTTGTGCACATTTGCCAAAAATAAAGATCACCCTTCCATCATTCTGGTGAGAAGCGCTAGGAACCGTAAATTAATAATTGGCCTTCCTGAAAGTGCTCACGGTTTCCTAAGCCAATTTTTCTTCGTTCGTTGTCCTCCGGGATTCTATGCTACTTGGAGAGTAGGAAGTAAGAGCATTTATCTTTGTTTCTGGTGTTTTTCTCTGAACTTTTCATAGCCTGAGTTGTCAAATGTTAACTTCGCCTTTTACTTTTCAGCGCTTCCTCCTCCTTCTAGGGATTTCGGTCATAAGCAAGTTTTTGAGAGACTGAGTGCCGTGGCCGCGGAAGAGAGAAGTGCAAAATTCCTGATGAGGGATGAATTTTTGCACCGATACGGGCTTTTGCATACCTCTCGCTCTACACACCCCTATGAAGTCCCAGACTCTCCGGCTAGAGCGTCGGATATCCCTGTTTCTACCGACACATCCATACCAAAAGAACCTGCTTATGAGGCTTCTCTAGTGAAGTGCTCCACTTCTGTTGACGTCGCGGGGTCATCTGGCAAACTTGCCCCAGTCACTGAAGAAGAAGAGCCTTGGGAATCTCCTCCGCATTCAAAGAAGTCTGGTGACGAGGAAGCCGAGAAGACCAGCCCTGTCAAGCAGAGCAGGGACGACACTTTCGAAGGACTGAGCGACCTCTTCGCCACCTCGCAAGAGATCTTTAAAGATGATCCTATCACTACCGGGGTTTCTTATTCAGTAGTCGAGGCGACTTCTATTCTGCAACAGACTCCGTCAACTCAAGAGTTGATGCTAACTTCTGCACTCACAACTACTCCACAATTAAAGAGTGGTTCGTAGTCCGATGCGTGTAGTTTGCACATTACACACACTTAGAATCTTTCGGCACTTTTATGCTTCTGACTTTTTGTACTTTGAAGAATTCTAAAATTTATCTCTTTTTATTTCAGATCCTCCGATGGGGCGCAGCGGATCCTACTATGATGACTTCCAGCGCTACGGGAGGCGTAGCCAATATGATTATAGGCGCTACCTCCCCTCTTACAGAGAATCCGATGAAGAAAGAGCCGCCCGAAAGGCTCAAGAGAAGAGGGCTCAAGAGGAGCGTTATGAAAGAAGAGAGAGGGAGGAGCGCCACGATTCTTCGCAGAGAGGCGACGATTCCCACAAAAGAAAATCCCATGATGACTGAGGAAAAAGTCATATGGTTGAGGATTCAAGCAAGCGAGCCCGACATGGTGAGAAGCATACCTCTACAACCCCTGAAAAGGTTACTGTCCCCGTCTCGCTTGACATTCCTTCCGGCTCTCCCGCTCTCGGGAAGACAGACATCCAAACAATAATTAGCAGGCCTAAATTCCAAGTTGGACCGTGCCCAGCCACTTTGCAAAGCCGGTTTCCACAGTGGTGTCTGAAGGGAGTGCGGTTCGACCTTGACTTGGTCCCTATTGACAAGTCTGCCATGCTACGAAATCTCGATGCCGTCAAGCTTGATATTGAAAGGATGTCGAACTGGCAAAAACTTGTTGACGAGCTCCAAAGGGTTAATCGTGCAAATATAGAGGCCATGCTTACTATGGAAAATGATAAAGCCGAATGGCAAAAGTTTCTTGAGCAACACGATACTGAAATGAGGAGCATCGCTACTTACAATGAAGAGCTTGAAGCAAAAGTTGAGGAACTTAAACAAGAGCTTGCTACTTCCTCTACTTCCTATACTCAAAAAGAAGAAGTGCTCCTAAAACAAGTGAGAGATGCTCATGCCAGCCAAAGAGATGCCGAAGACAGGCTTGAAGTGCAAAAAAGAATTAGTGAGGGCTATGTTGTTGATATTTAAGAGCTTCAGAAGAAAAAAAACACCCAAGAGGCGGAGATTCAAATGCTTAAGCTTCAACTTTCCAAAGCTGAAAGGGAACGTGATGAGGCCGTTGCTGGTAAAATTGCAGCTGAAGAATCTCACGAGGCAACGAGGACCAACATCAGCTCAACATTATTTGACTTCTACCTGCATAGCGTCTTGGGGCGCGATAGCCTCGCCTTTCTAGGCCCCAAGTATGAAATTACTCTGGCTGAAGTTTGGGAGGCTGCACTCGATATGCTTGGCGGTGAAGGCGCTGGCTATGCTGAGTCAGCTCTTGAGCAGCATTATCTTGATGATGATGCTTGCGCCGCTCTCGCCAGGGGGAGAGAACAGCTTGCAAAATTAAGGGCTGAAACAGTGGCAGGAGAATATTCGGGAAAAACTATCTCAACTGTTCCAATTCAGCCTTCTCCTTCGGCCGAAATTGACATTATCGGTTCTAGTTCTCATTCTCTATCTCCTACCAAAGTTACCACCGAGATCACAAGCATACAAGGTGGAGATGAAGGTGACGAGAGTGCCGAGGCACAGGCTTACGAAGTTGATGTCAGGAAACCGACTTCTGCAGGTAACCCTACTATTAATCTTGCCCAAGTATACTGCTCATCTGCTTCTTACGAGCTTGATGAGCTTCTTGACTACTTCTTGAACCTCAGCGAAGCTTTATCTCCGCTTTTTACTGACTTGAACTTTTTTCCTTCTGTAGAGAAAACGTCGAGCATCGTTCAAACTTCCCCACCTCCAATTATTCCTCCTCCATCTATTCAGGTGACTCCTCCTTCTGCCTCGCAACCGGGATCACAAGAGGAGCAAATAGAAGCTCTTCAAGACTTGGACGATCCCATTGCTTCACAAGAACACAAGGGAGAAGAAACTGAAGGGAGTGAGAAGACTCCAGAAGCAACTGGTTCCGATGATGAACCACTAGCTAAACTTCTTTCTCCAGGGAGTGGGTCTTCCTCCAAGAAGAGAGGAAAGCATGGAGTTTTCAAGAAGAAGAAGAAGGGATCCTCAACTGGCGAAGAAAAAACGGAAGAAAGTTCGACTGAGCCCCTTTCTCCTTCATCCCCTACTCTTACAAGCCGGCCTAAGAAGTTGGTTATCCGGCCAGGTGCGGGCTCAAAAGGTGGACGGAAGAAGAAATGATGGGGCATTCATATCGCTTTTTGCCTTTTTTGCATGTACTGACCGGAAATTGTGCGGGTACCGGCCCCCATTTTCTTTATTTCGAAACTTGTATCTGTAAGAAATTGTAACAGAATTAAATAAAATGATTCTTCATTTGTACAAACTTCTTGTTTGAATTTGAGAATGCATTTATTATTCACTTTTGTACAAGTTTCTTTGCACGATATTGCAGTGAGCTTGTGGTATACTGTTCGAGCGCAATTTTACCGATGTAGTTATACCATGTTGCCCCTATACCATAAGCTCATTGCAATATTTTATTTTATGAGGAACTTGTACTTTTATTTTTTAGAGAATAATTATTCCATACTTGGAGGAATATTATTTCGTTAAAAAACAGAGTATAAATACGTTTTTACGCTTCATCCTTCGAAGATATCACTTTTTCTTTTGTGCATATACACATTATACTGAATGAATTCTTCTATGTGGTAAAGCGGGTATCTGAAGGGTACTTTAACTTCTTTTTAAGGAAGAGAATTTTCCAGAATAGGTGGATCATTCTTCCTTTGAGAGTTAAAGTGTGCCTTTGAAAAATTACACCTCTGAGGGGGGGCTTTCTCACGTTTCAACACTTGGAAGTTTTATTTCAATCTTGGTGAAACGTGTGCCTCCGAAGAGGTTTTTCTGCTTGCTTGTGCCTCCGGGAGGAGATCTTTTCATTTCTGCCTCTGGGAAGAGGTCTTTTTGTTTTTGTTGTGCCTCTGGGAAGAGGTCTTTTTAGTTTCTGCCCCATGAGAGAGGCTTTTATTTTTCCCTGTTCGCTGGGAAGCGGGCCTCCGAAGAGGGCTTTTCACATTTCATTTTACGGGAGTGTATCGACCGATGATGAAATGTGTGCCTCTGAGCTGGGTTACTGCCTGGAAGTTTGGAGTTTCTTTCTCTCGGTTGGACGGATTACGGGAGTGTATCGACCGTCTCTCTTTTTCTGGTTGGCCCGCCCGAGGTCTTTTAGCATTTCAACTGTGGTGAAATGGGCCTCCCAAGAGGGCTTTTTTCACGTTTCAACACCTAGAAGTTTTATTTCAATCTTGGTGAAACGTGTGCCTCTGAGTAGGACTTTTGCCTGGAAGTTTGGAGTTTCTTCCTCTCGGTTGGACGGATTCACGGGAGTGTATCGACCGATCATTCCGCAACTTTGTAACGAGAAAGATCTCTCTTTTTCTGGCTAGGACCACTCGAGGTCTTTCTCCTCCGAAGAGTTGTGCCTCCGTAGAGGTCTTGCGCCTCCGAAGAGGTCTTTTGTTGATCGATGCTTGCTCGCCCATGTCTCTTTCGCCATCCATTCATGTTGAAGATCCTCCTTGTCTTTTGCAAGTGTCAACACTTTTTAGTTGCCAATAATTTCCCTTATCCAAAGAAATATACTTCACAGTTAGGTGAGTTGGTGGTGGTGGACACATTTTGCTTAACTGGCTATTTGTTCAAACATTTATAGTTAGTTAGAGATGGTCCAATTCCACCCACATTGCTCACTCTTGTTTGAAGCACTTATTTTGTAGGATTTGAGTGTGGAAATTTTTGATGGTTTAGTTTGTGTTTGCTCGGTCTTGAGATGGGTAAGCTTTACTTTCATGACCTGCATTATTAAATTGACATTTTAATGACACAATTAATGTATTTTATATGTCGAAATAAAACAAAGCAGTTTATAATAGTAGGGAACACAAGATTTATAGTGGTTCGGCCAAAAACTGGGCCTACATCCACTTTATATCTTTTCATTATTCGCTTGCTTTACAATTGCTTTCAATACAAGAATCATATTTTTGCAATTCTTTTTACAATACTTCAGTAAAGCTTTCAAGTAAAATAAGGACGCAAATGATTGCTGTTCCAAGCTCTTGGAATTGGTTCTCCTTCGACAGTTGTGAGTTTGAATGTGCCGTCAAGAAGCTTCGTGCCTATAACATATGGCCCTTCCCAGTTTGGCCCAAACACACCTATGGCTGTCATGATTCTTTTCAGAATTAGGTCCCCAACTTCAAAGTTGCGCTGACGAACTTTGGAATTGAAGTGCCTGGCTATTCTTTGTTGATGAGCCGCAATTCTAAGTCTAGCCTCTTCTCTTCTTTCATCAAGGAGGTCAAGTGCTTCCAATTGCAGTTTTTCATTCTCATCTTTATCAAAATGGATTCTTCTATGTGAGGGGACTTCAGTTTCCACTGGAATCATTGCTTCTGATCCATATGCCAACGAAAATGGAGTATGCCCAGTCGCAGTTTTGTGGGTGGTTTTGTATGCCCATAGTGCAAGCGGTAACTTGTCAACCCAGCCACTTTTTGCTTTTTCCAGCTGCTTTTTGATGGTTGATTTGATGATTTTGTTTACTGCTTCCACTTGCCCGTTTGCCTGCGGATGGGCCACTGCTGAGAAACTCTTCTGGATTTTGAATCGTTTGCAGAAGTCCTGGAATTCCTCACTTTCAAATTGAGTACCATTGTCTGTGATTATTTTCTACGGCACACCATACCTGCAAATGATATTTTTAGTCACAAAATTTATCATTTTCTTAGAGGTAATAGTAGCCAAAGGTTCAGCTTCAGCCCATTTATTAAAATAATCAACTGCAACAATAGCATATTTAATCCCTGATTTGGCAGTTGGTAATGGCCCAATGAGATCCATTCCCCAAATGGCAAATGGCCACGGACTGACCATCTGTGTTAGCTCATTGGAAGGTGCTCTAGGAATTTTGGCGAATCTCTGGCACTTGTCACATTTCCGAGAATATACAGCGGCGTCTTGATTAATTTCCGGCCAAAAATACCCATAACGGAGAATTTTCTTTGCTAATGTCTGACCACCCGTGTGATCTCCACATTCCCCTCCGTGTACTTCAGCTAGAATTGTCTTGGCTTCATTTTTAGTTACACATCGGAGTAATGGCATTGAAAAACCCCGCCTGTACAATTGGCCGTCTTGGACTATATATCTGGAGGCTTTCCTTAGAAGCTTCTGTCTTTCTCTCGAATTTTCTGGCAAAGAACCTCTGAGTAGATAGTCCAGTATTGGAGTCATCCATGATTCTTGTTCCTGAGATACATTCATAATCCAGTCAACATCCATCTCGTCTGTACTTGGTGCTGACAGGACTTCTACGGGGACTAATCCCAATAGTTGAGCTTCACCAGTACTTGAATACTTCGCGAGGGAATCTGCCTTCATATTCTCTTCCCGGGGAATATGGTTTATTGAATAATGATCAAAATCTTCAAGAAGCTCCCAGTCCTTTGACAAATAAGCGGGTAAATTTCCTCCTTTAGCTTGGAATTCCTTCTTGACTTGGCATACGATAAGCTGTGAGTCACTGAAGATCTGTAATGTTCTGATATTTAGCTCTTTAGCGATTCTCAAACCTGCAATGAGAGCTTCATATTCTGCTTCATTATTAGTCGAAGGAAATTCCAGTCTCAGTGCATAACACAATGATCGTCCTTCAGGGGTCTCAAGGACAACCCCTGCCCCAGAACAGTAGTCATTCCTTGCGCCGTCAACGTATAATTTCCATTTCACCGGGACGTCATTAGTTTCCTCTTCCTCACTATCACCTTTATCTGTGCATTCAGCAATGAAGTCTGCTAAAGCTTGTCCGTTGATAGCTCTTCGGGGATGGTAAGTGATGTCATATTGACTGAGTTCAATATTCCACTTTAAAAGACGGCCCGAAGTTTTAGGGCGAAACAGGACTTGCTTCAGAGGTTGATCAGTGAGGACTTTGATGGGATGAGCTTGAAAATACGTCCTCAATTTCCGTGATGCAATCAATAGGCAATAGGCAAGTTTCTCCAGCTTTGAGTAATTCATCTCTGCCCCAGTGAATCTTTTACTAATGTAATAGACTGGTCGCTAGATCCTTGTATCTTCTCGAACCAATGCTGCACTCAGAGCGTGAGATGATATTGCCTGATAGATGTAGAGATCTTCACCATTGTCGGGCTTTGAGAGTATTGGAGGCACTTCCATATGACGAACCAGCTCATCAAATGCATTCTGACACTCGGGAGTCCAATCAAAGTTTTTTCTTCCTTTCTTTAGAGCGTCAAAGAATGGAATGCATTTATCAGTAGCTTTAGAAATGAATCGGCTCAAAGCAACAACTTTTCCGTTAAGACTCTGCAGTTCCTTCTTTGTTCTAGGAGCTTTGACCTCCTTCAAGGCAGTGATTTGAGCAGGATTAGCCTCAATGCCCCTAGCGCTCACAATAAATCCCAAAAACCTTCCGGACTCCACTCCGAATGAACATTTTAACGGGTTAAGCTTCATTCCGTATCTCCGGAGGACCGCGAACATTTCCGCCAAGTGATCCATGTGGTCCACTGCTTTCTTTGACTTTACCAACATATCATCGACATAGACTTCCATTGTCTTTCCGATCTGTGGTTTAAACATGGTGTTAACAAGCCTTTGGTAAGTTGCCCCCGCATTCTTGAGTCCGAAGGGCATGACTTTGTAGCAGTAAAGACCAACATCTGTTATGAAGCTCGTGTCCTCCTGATTTGGCTCATGCATCATGATCTGATTGTACCCGGAGTAAGCATCCATAAAAGACAACAATTCATGTCCCGTCGTTCCGTCCACCACCTGATCAATTCTAGGCAGCGGGAAACAGTCTTTGGGGCAAGCCTTATTCAGATCTGAGAAGTCAATGCATACTCTCCACTTCCCATTAGCCTTTTTAACCAGGATAGGATTTGAGACCCAATCCGGGTAAACAGATTCTCTGATGAAACCATTCTCCATGAGTCGATCGACTTCTTCTTTCAGCGCTGCTGACCTCTCTGGACCTTGAGTTCTTCTTTTCTGTTTTACTGGCGTGAACTTTGGATCGATGTTCAGAGCGTGTACCGCAATCTCTGGTGATATTCCGCACATGTCGGCATGAGTCCATGCGAATACATCTAAATTTGCCTTCAAGAACGAGACCAGAATATTCTGAGCTGTAGTGTTGAGTTGTGAACCCACATTCAGCACCTTGTTTGGGTCCTTTAAGTCAACAGGTACCGACACTGTCACCTCTATCGGCACTACTCTATTCTCCCCTGCACTAGCTTTTCTTGGATCCATCTCTCTTCGGGCACCGCTATGTTCGCCAGTGCAGGGACCAACCTGTAGTTGCTACAAGGTTCGTTCTTTGATGCGGACTGAAGGCGCCGCATCTTTTCCCATTTCTCCCCTCTTTGTTTCACGTAGCTCTGCAAGATAGCATTCCCGTCCCACGTTCTGATCTCCTTTAATTATCCCAATTCCGTTATCAGTGGGAAATTTTATAGTTAGACACCATAGGGCGAGAACAGCTTTGAATGCAGCCAGAGTCGGTCGGCCCAAGAAAGCATTATAAGCAGAAAATTCTTCAACAATTATAAAGGTCTGCCTTCAAGCTACCTTTCTCAGCCCCTCTCCGAGCTCTACAATCAAGTCTATAGTCCGAATCGGCTGCTTTGGCTCCCCAATAAAGCCAGCAATTTTCAACGACGAAGCCTGAACGTCAGCCATTGGTATCTTCATCTGGTCAAAAGTTTTCTTGAAGAGAATATTACACGAAGCCCCGCAATCGACCAGAATTCTTCTCACAGTGGCTGGGCCAATACCGGCAGAAATGACCAGAGGATCTATCGTAGGGGCTTCAATACCCATAGAGTCCCTGGTGCTAAATATGATGTCATCAGGGAAAGTTTTCTGTTGTTTCAATGGCGCAGCATCCTCTAACACAAAAACACTCTCTTCTGCGGGTGCATGCTTCAGTGCTCGAGCATACCTTTCCATCTCACCCCAGCTCCTGCCTGCTGGGTGAGGACCTCCCGTTATCACATTAATGCAGGCCTGTTTGACTCATGTTCTACGGCCTTCTCACTCGAGCTTGGATGGTGAGCGGGGACTTGTTGCCTTTGGACCGATGAGGTTATTGTGTCCCTACCCTTTCTAACATACTGTTGGAGCTTGTTCTCTTTCAACAGTCGCTCAATTACTTCTTTCAAGTGTCGGCATTCGTTAGTGTCATGACCAGGCTGATTGTGAAATTGACAGAATCTTCCACTTTTCTCCATTTTACCTCCAACCCTCATCTTAGGTGGCGTAGGATAACTGATATTATCTTTGGTTGCGAAGAAGATATTTTCAGGGGTATCAGTCAAAGGTGTGAAGTTGAAAGCTCGACCCTTCTTTGCATCCCCTTGTTTCTTTCTGCCGTCGTTCCCCCTTTTCTGAGCATTGGATTCCTTTTTGTCTGGAGCATTACTATCGTTCTTAATTTCCGCTGATGCCACCTTAGCTGGTGCTTGAAGGCTTTCCAGGCGCATGAACTCATCGGCTTTTTTGTAGAATTTATCGAGTGAATTTGGTTCTTTCATTTTCAACCATTCTCCAAACTTGCTCGATTTATCAATTGCCCTCATCAGGTATGTTAAAACCATGCGTGGCTCAGCGTTATCAACCTCAGCCAAAGCTATGTTGAATCGATTCAGGAACGACTTGATGGATTCCCCTGGGTTTTGCTCCAGATTTGACAATGACATTATGTCCTTTGCTTTAGAGGCGTACAACCGAAACTGCTCCTTGAACTTCTTAGTTAAGTCCGAGAACTGATCAATGGATCTAACTGCCAGCTTGGTAAACCATAATAAAGCTACTCCTTCCAAATACACCGGGAAGTATCGGCATTTAATCTCATCGGATGCCCTAGCGCCAGTCATATGCCAGTCATATTTATACATAAATTCGTTAGGATCACTTGTTCCTTTGTAAGCTGGAATAGTGGGTGGAACAAATTTTCTTGGGAATTCAGCTTTCAGAATCCTCTTAGTGAATGGAGTTTTGCTTGGAGCAAAGCCCCACTCTTTCTCATCCTCGTCCTTTCGCATATTTTCTTTCATAATTTGACGGACCATTCCTGAAAAATACTCTTCATCATCCACAGGCCCTGCGGGGAAAACGCCAGCCATTCTTTTAGAGTTCTGCCTTGACAGTCGTTCACGAAGGGTCGTTTGAGGTCCCGATCCTCCGTCCTGAGGAAGTGGCCTTTCGACAGGGCTTACCGCCCTTTGAGAAGTATTCCCTCTAACCCCCTGAGCTCCATCAGCAGAGTTTCCTTCTTTATTTGTTGGCTGACGATTAGCCTCGAGCAAATCATTTAGCTTATTCAATATCAAGGTATTCTGAGCATTCTGAGCCTCTAGTTGTGCATTTTGAGCATTTAACTGTTGATTCAATCCCAAAACCACAGCGTCTAATTCCGCTCGCGTAACTCCCACAGTTGGAGTTGTCTGACTTAAAGGAGGAAAAGTGGCGGTGTTCTCTTGAACATCATCAGATCTGGCAGATCTACGTTTCCTTCCGGGAGCCATAATTTCTGTTAAACTTCTGGTCTTAACGGAGACTCTTTCCTCATAGTTTGGTGAAGCAATGATGTCAATATCCTGAGTTCGATCCTTCTCAGTGAAAGCACCAAAAATGTTAACGTGAAAATCAGACGCTAACACCCCGGTGTGAAATAAAGTTGGATGAAAGCACCACCCGTGTATATGGGAACTACAAGCAAGTAGAGAATATACAGAAGAAAGCAGAAAAGACAACAATTTTTATAGTGGTTCGGCTCAGAGTAAGCCTACGTCCACTTTAAATCTCTTTATTATTGAATTTGATTACAACTTAACAACAATCTTCAATTACAACACACTTTAGACCAGTAGATCAAACTTTGATGGAGAATAATCTTCCGAATTCATGTTGAAATGATGTAGATTTCCTCTTCGAGATCGATGTAGTGTCTTTTGTGTTTGGAGTACTTGAAGTGTTGAATGAGTAGAGAATTCTGCAGGGTATCGGTGCTTGGAATGGTCGGCCAAAAGTCCCCCTCTAGTTGGAGTTAGGGCTGTATTTATAGGAGTGATTCTGAGCATGATTTTCTTTTCAAGTCTTAGGTTGTAGACGACCTAAGTTAGGTCGTAGGTCGCAGGTTGGCGATAACCTAAGGAATCTCTCGTATCTGTTGCTTCTTGAACTTGTCTTCACCTGCTTAGGTCGTGTGCGACTTATCATAGGTCGTAGGTCATGAGCAGTTTTAAGTTGTGGTGGGGCAAGTTCGTACTTAACTCTGGAACGGGTTACGGGTTAAGTTGTAGTTCGTAGACGACTTATGAGTAGTGGGCGATCTTAGAACGCTGAGGCATTCAATGTAGGGACCTAGGCTAAGTCGTTAACTCGTTAGGTCGCTAAGACTTCTTGGCAAGTTAGGTCGCTGCTACCCATAGGTCGTAGGTCGTGACAATGCTTAAGTCTTTAGGTCGCAGAGCTGCTTTGTGGAGTTAGGTCGTTGAGACTATTATGCCGTTAGGTCCTCAGGTACTCTTAGGTCGTTGAGACTATTAGGTCGTCAGGTACTCTTAGGTCGTTGGGCTGCTGAGTTATAGGTCGCGGAGTGTTAGGTAACTAGGTCATAAAGTAATGATAGGTCGCTAGGTCGCATTACATTTTAGGTCGCTTCAAAGTGGGGGTTAACACACATCTAAGACAATAATTAAGCAACATATATATTTAAGTATTTAAAATTTAAGTTACTCACCTTGCAGTTTGAACAGAGAGAAGATTTATGCCTGGAAAAATTAATTTTTTCCTTTCAGGTTGAATATTGGTTTCTGGTTCAATTTCTTGGATTCCAGATCATCATCCCCAAGCCGAAGACTTTGCATTTGATGATCATTTAGTTGAGATTGAACTTAAAAACAACAGGTTGCTTTTCGAATTTGTTTGTATTGTTGGATTGTTATTTAAGTTGTAGTTTGTTTAAAAATGAGGTGGTATTTCTTCAACTGAGAATGAAGTTTTATATATAAAAGAAGTTACAGGGTGATATATATTTGTACAGGTGATGTTATTTGTACAACAAGATCTTTTTTTATTATTAATAGGGTGGCTGATATCTTGTGTACTAAAGATAATGGCACTAAATGCCAAGTGCTTTATGTCTTCATTTGCCATACTTGTTGACTTCGGCTGATATATAAAAAGAAATGCACAGGGATATACATATAAATAGGATAGTTGTACAGGGTGTGATCTTGTTTGTACTAAGGCATGGCTGAAGATGATATCAATTCGTGCTGAGGAGATGGGGTATTAAATGCATGCCCTATTTTATTTACAAGCTTATACTATTTGGATTATGTATGTACAGTTTTTGCTTTATTTTTTTTCTTTTGTCTTATTTCTATTCATACTTTGTTTTTGCCTACTAAACTTTACAGGTAACATATATACAAAGAAGAGAAGTTTACAGGGGGATCATATTTTATGTTTGTACAATATCAGGTACAAGTATATTGTCTTTTCTTTGCCTGGTTTTCCTTACTTGGTGGCTGAATTTATGTTTAAAGCAATTCGAATTGACTTTGTTTGCTGCCAAGATGATGGCATTTAATGCATAAGTACTTTATCTCAGCTGAAATGATGTAAATGTGTTGTGTATTTGTTCATACATATATATTTTGTGCAAAGATTATACTATTCTTATTATATTTTTATTTTATACTTTGTTTAGGTTGTTACTTCTTATTGACTTTTTATTTTACATTTTGCATTTCAATTTCAAGAATCCAATTTATAGTCAATTTGTATTCGTAAGTAAATAAACAAATGAATATCTCACTTAAATTAGAAAAAATCAAATTAATTCACAATTAAATTTTCAAAATTAAATAAATTACTAATTTAAATTTAGCTTAAAAATTCAGGATCGTTACAAATTTAGATTCATTTTTGAAGTTCCCGAGTCTGTTTATTTTGGAAATTCACCTAAATTCCAGATATCCCACTATAATTCTTCCCTTATACCCTCACATTCATTAACAAAGCTTGATTTACCATCTCGAGAGTATTTATCAAAAAATTCCAATTTCTCTTTTAAATTATATGTATAATGGTAATAATTAATTTCAAAGATAAGGTTAAATAATTATAAAAAAACCAAAGTACTTTAAAAATAATATCATCCAATTCTAATCTATATATAGAATTTCTAATCAATTTACAAAGCTTGTTTTAACTTAAAATTTATTTCAACAAGGTTTAATTATTTAAATAACTAATTTTTTTTAAAGAAAATATTTCAATGTTAAAACAGTTTAAACTACATAGTTTAAAAATTAAAATCCTCTTTTGAAAACAAACTGAGCTTCTGGAGAAAAACATATCTTTAATTCCAATATAACCAATCCAATTTACCAATCTCTCTCTCGATTTATAGCACATCGACCACATCCTAAATTTTTCATAACCTTTCACATTCTAGAGAATAGAATCTACTGTTTCTTTTTACCCGATTACTTTATCTCCAATTTATCAACTAATAATTATTCCACTTTATTTGTAAACATTGTTTATAAATTATTTAATCCCATTTCCAGTTTACACTGATTCCCTTATCACTTAATCCTTTTTTAAATCAATTTCTAATTAAAATTCCACCTACAATTTTATTCCTTAAATAACTCAAATTTATATTCCAAACCCATCAATCTCGAATTCCAACTCCCATTTCATATTTTGCAGAATCCTATTTAAAATCCATAATAACCAATTTTATATTTTATTTCCAAATCCCCATTTTCTTCTCAAATCTATTATACATCTTGATTCTTAAAACCCTTTATCATTTAATAAATATCGCTTAAATTTATTGTTTGAAAATCTTTTATATACATCATTTAAATCTCTATTAAATTATTTCACAAAAAAGTTAAGTATAAATTTAAAATCAAATCATTTATTTTACTCCAACCAATCCCTCCAAAATTAAATAAAATATCCCACTTTCAAAATTTCCTTTTTATTTTCTTTTCGAATTTAAAATAATATTTATGGTATTTTAAAATACCAAAATTTAGGCCAGTGCGACTATAACATCCAATAAATCAACCAATACCATAATCTATCACAGATTATTCAAAATAGCATATATCATGGTATATAAAAATTAAATTCAACATTTTGAGGAATCCAGTTTGATCCCTCCAACCTGTTTCCCTGCATCCGCAGATGTTAATACAACATAAAAATATCAATCCCACTTCAAGGGGGATATCGTGGTATATAGGGTCATCCGCTATTTTGTGGGGCGCATAGGGTCTCATCCGCTAACATATGCGGGAATGTCAATCCAACTACTAATATATATGCTACTGTATACATAACATCCAACATGTAATAATTTATAAACTCATCCAGCATTCAATAATTTATTTTAACTATTTAAAATAAATTCTAGTAATCCAAATGAGTGAGGATTTCTCACTATGGTTTCTAATTGCGACCCGTTCCAATTTTTAATTAATAGCTACTCTAAAAATCTCCAATTAATCATAAATTAAAATTCGTGATTTTTGTACCTTGTACGAATATGTTATCATATTATAAGCATTTGATTGTTAATAACAAAATTAACTGCAACATTAATTACAAATGTTAAACGGTTAATTACCTCACCGCCTTCTTCGCGTACAAGCAAGCTCTAGCAAGTTTCCGGCTCAACTTGCGAACAAGCCTCCTACCAGATCACCTTCCTCCACGTGCCTCAATAGCGAATGTGACGACCCAGATTTTTTAACAATTTAAACCGGAATAATTAATTGATTTTAAATATTTAAAAGTTAATTTTAACTTGAATTCCAAATATTAATATTTACTTGATAATTAAATTATTGAATTATATAATTCGAAATTGGATAAGATGTTGAATGTGGAATTTTAAGCCGGTTAAAATTTTTTTGAAGGCTTATAAAATTATTATTGATAATACTGGAGATAGTAAAAGCATTAAACTTGAATTTGGAAGCGTTTTGTTAAGTTTTTAAATTATATCATTTAACTCGATGTTCAAAAATAGCCTTCCGAGGCACAGTCTCGGAATTTGACGAAACCGGTTCAGTTGGATCTGTAATAGTTAGTTATTATCGGATTTAAATTTTCGTAGCGTTTGGATTTACCGTTTGCTCGTACGGGTGAGAAACGCGTTGAAATTAAAATCGATAATTTAATATTTTAAATCGATTTATAAAGCTAACTTCCACATACGATTAAATTAGCTTTCGAAACAAGTTTCATTGTGTTCGAAATATGGGTAAAGCCTTATAAACGCCGGGCGGCATGTCTGATTAGGAGTTCGAAATTGCACGGTATGCAACATGAAGCCATCCCCAAAATATCTATTTTATCTCCGTCTTCCTCTCTCTAATCCACCATCAAAAATCAAAATTGAACTCTTATAAAAAAATAAAAAAAATAAAAAAAAATAAAATCAAGTTCGAATTGTAATGGCCGATTCTTCAGCAGAGAAAATGGGAGAGAGGGGTCACGTGCGAACGCGAGGGTGAACTCGTACGCGAAGAGGGAACTCGAACAAGTTGCGGCGACGAAGTCGCGACCTATAACAACCCGGGGTTTCACATTAATTGATTATCATCAAATGACGATCAAATTAGTTAGCTAATTGCTGTTGAGAGATTTGAATCCGGTTTAAATTCTTTTAAAAATTTGTTAAAAGAGTTTTGTGGGCTTTATCTTGAATTTTGGCCCATGTTTTATTTTGGTGTTGGGTTGTATTAGAGTGGATAACTGTTCCCCCTTCAATCATTTTTTTCACAAGCCCTAACAAAACATACGAAAGAAAAATAATGGTGGCTCTCGTTCGTTGTTCGTTCCTCTTCTTAAAAAAAAAATAGGGTTTTCGTGTAATTGGTGGTAGCCGACTTTTGTTCGATCGTTGCCTCTTGATATGCTTTCGGCTTCAACTCTGGACTGATCGATTTTCGATCGTTATGGTTGTGAAATTTCTGGCATCGCTTGTGCTTTTCGATGATAAGGTGAGTGTTTTTATCACTCACATCTTTAATTCAAGCTTAAGTTTATTTATAGTTTGAACTCTTTGATTTTGTTCGTTCTTGTTGTCTTCGGCACTGATTTATTTTGAAATCTGCAAACTTAATTTTGGGAAAATATTTTAGTTGAGAATTTACTTTCGCTTTGCAATTGCTTTCAGTGTTGACTTCGGCCTTTATTTGGGTTTGAAACTGTTGATCTATGATTTGTTGTAATTCGTCTGTGTATTTTGTTTCGGCCATAGTATTGCAGTCTTCCACTTGATTTTCAGCTTTGAATATTTCAAACTGGCTATTGATTTTCTAGCACCTGAATTTGTGATCTTTGATGTACTTCGAACTTTTAGTTGAATATCTCAACACACGTACGTATTTTCTTTGATTTTCCATAACTGTTTACAATCAAGTCTAACTTTGAGCATTTTTTCTTGATGTGTCTTTTCATGTATTTGCATTGCTATTAACCCTATGCACTATGTCATCGAGTCTGATGCATGCTGCTGCAGTATTTTCTATTCACTTATGCATCCTTCTGTGATGCATTGATGTGTTGCCATACTCGAGCTTGCCTGTGTGTTCTGTGCACTTGCTATTGGGTTTGATGCATTTGTGTGTGTTGTTGCTGCACCATTGTGTGTTGATGTACTTGTTGTTATACACCTTGTGTTGCACCTGTCTTTGTATATTCCTGTACTTTGCTCTTTTTTTTGATCTAGTTGCACCTATGTTTGTTTTCTATGCACTACATTATCTTGTGTACTTGACCATGTGCAATATTGACTTGATTTGGCTATGTACCAGTTGTGTACTTTCTTCTGTGCACTTGTGTACTTCTGTTGTAGTGTACCAAGCTGCTGCTTTGTTTTATGATTCTTGCACATATTTGCACTGTGTGCTTGATTTTGTTTTGCTGCATGTACAGGCCTATGTTGCTTTTGTGATCTACTTGTTTAAGTTTCTCCTTGCTACCTTATGTTATATGCATGAACCGATTTTGTGCGCGTGTGAGCGCACCATTTTGTTGTTTGATGACCTTGGTCTTGACTTTTGGTGTTGTGATTGCCTTTCTGTTTTCACTTGCTCTGGACTAATTTGGGCACTATGTACTTTTGTGTCCAGACCTGAATGTGCAGTCTTGTATATGCTTGAGTCATGGTAACCGTGACTTGAACTGTTAGCCTTTGGGGTATAATTTCTGATTCATCGGTGACTTTATTGATTTTTGGATTAGCTTGTGGCTTGTGCATTCTTGCCATGCCGTATTGCCATTCCTTTGGTGCAGTTTCATTTTGTTTGCAGTTGTGTTGAGTCATGACAGCCGTGACTTGATCTCTGTAGTTTCGACTTGCTGTTAATATTTGGAGTTGTGATGACATCATATACTGTAGTGGCGAGGTAGTGCACGCGAGCGTGTACTGCAGCCACACAGTATTGATTTTATTTGTAACAACCCGGATTTTGTGAAAATTTATTATCGTCAAATGACGATTAATTTAGTGGTTAATTGTTGTTAAGTGTTTTAATCACTTGTAAATTCATTCATAAAAATTGGTTAAGTGAATATGTGATTTTTACAAATTTAAATGTTGGCCCATTCTCTATTATTTTGTTGGGCCACGATATTATCAAAAAGGCAATGACCGTTCCCCTTTTTGATTCACTCTCGAACCCTAATCGAAAAAAAAATGGCGACTCGTCATTCGTTCCTCTTTCTTCAGTAACTAGGGTTTTTCTCCGATCGTCTTCGTGGCCGCCGCAACTTGATTTGGTATGGCCATAATTTCTGGTTACCACTGCTACGAAATTGAGGCTGTGGAGCGTCGATTCGAGCTAAGGGAAGCATAGGTGAGTAAATCTCTTTACTCACATCTGGTTCCTTCTTAGTATGGTGCTTCTGCAATTCAATTTTGCTTCGATGTTGTTTTATCTCGGCCAGTGATTGAATTTGTTTCTTATTACTTGTTCTTACCTGTCATTGATTTAAATGACATTGATTGGAGTTGCGATTTCTAGATGCTTTCTCAATTGCTTTTCTGACAGTTTTAAAACTTACTTTGGTATAAAAAGTAATTGTCTTTGACTTTGTTGAATTTGAATTACTTGACTAAAACTATCCTCGGCTTTACAAATGCTGTGCGTATTGACTTCGGCCATTATGCGTTTGTGTTACTTGTGGTTTTGACTTGAGTCTTCTGCATATTGAATTTTCGTTTGATTGACTATGGTTTTAAATTCCTCGTTTGTTTCCAGTGGAACAGCTGCGACCGGGCTTCAGTTACTTGTCCCTTGGTTCGTTTTTACTGCTGTACATGACTCGTGTGTTTTGGGTGTACTCGTTCACTTTGCTTGCATTTTGTCGAGTTTATGTGACTGGTGATGCCTGATTGTACCCTGTATGCCTGAGTTTCATTTGGTTGCATTTTTGCCACACTGAGTCTAACTGCTCGAGTCTGGTTCATGTAGTATTGCTTCTATAATATTATGGTATTTGTATTGCTAGCTGTCTCAGTTTTGGATTGTTCGAACTTGATATTTTTTGAAGTTTGTATATGTTGAGTTCATTTCTTTATATGTTGATGTTGTTCTTTGCTTCCTTTGACTCTGGTCAGTAGCTCACTGCCTATTCATGTGCCTTGATTACTGATAGCGCTGGCTTTGACAATTTGAGTTGCTTCGACTTGATATTGTTACTGCTTTGCTTTATGATAGTGTTTTACGATGTTTTAAGAAAAACAAACCTTGTTGTAGCCGTCATGCCTCTTGTACACCACTGAACTACTTGTTCAGGTACAATCTGCTGTTAATTGGTTTTTTTAGCGATCTTTTCATGTAGTTGTTTTTCCTCGGTTGTTCTTGTATCATCACTGTTGAATATTTTGATAGTGCCATTGCATGTCATTCGTGTCTTTGATGCATTGCCCTAGTTCATCTTGATTACCTGTATATTAATGGTGATCTTGATTCACTGTGTTTTTGAGGTGCTAGTATATTACTGGTGCACTGCCTGGGTGGTTTCATCGAGTTGATCCTCATGTCGTTGTCTGCACTTATAAATTTAATAGTGGTTGTTTCCACCGCCTGTTTCAATTTGCATGCCGTTTCACTATGTAGCCTTACTCATTGATCCAATGTCGCTTTGGCATTTCTTTGCTCTATTCGAACATTTGCTCTGTTCCAACATGTATGGGTGCTGTTGCTTGAGACAGCCATCCACTTTATCTCACTGTTGTACTGTTGCCTTTATGTTCACATACATTAGTTTCGGCTTTATGTTATCCAGTTTCATGTAGTATATGGGTGCCTCGCCAGTATGCCTCGTCGCTATCCCTTTATATTTTGAGCTAGTTTATACCTATAGCTCGAGTTTCACATGTTCACTGCCTATATGTGTGCTAATATAAGTTTGGCCTATATGTCTGCATCTCCATGTTGCACCTCTGTTTCATTTTGTTCATCAAGTCTGCACTTCCACATTGCTATGATGTATTGTGGTGCACCAGTCTTTGGAGATGCTTGACTTGATATTGTACTTGAGCATACTTGATGTTGCTTCTCGTTTTGAACCTGCTGCTTCGATTTTTCTCTGATCTTGTTTATTGTCTAATTCATATTGCAGTTGATGTTGAGTCATGATATTAGTGACTTGACCTCTGCGTTTCATTTTTGTTGCATTTTTGCCATGCCGAGCCATTTTGTTCTGGTTCATGTATGTGCATGTATTGACCTTTGTACCTTGTTGCTATTTCTGTATATGCTGTTGTAGCGAGGCAGTGTACGTGTGCGTGCACTGCAGCCACACAGTATCGACATTTTGAATTGATATTTGAACCTTTATTGATTTTGGTTCGTTGATCTTTTGTGTGCATCATCACTGTAGTGGCAAGGCAGTGCACGCAAGCGTGAACTGCAGCCACACGGTATGGCTTTTATGATTTTCTATTTTGGGTTGATTATTGATCTTTTGGTACTCTGTATGCTGTAGTGGCGAGGCAGTGCACGCGTGCATGTACTGCAGCCCTACTCGAATTAATATTTTAATTGATATTTCAATGGTTTGAACTATTTTTTTTATTCAATTCAATATTCTGAATTGTATTCTGATTTGGTTTAATTTGCTGATTTGTTATATTACACTGTTACGTGTTATATTTATCGTTATCTGATTTCTTTATTTAAGGATCGGATAAACGGGATTTATTGTGACCGTCGTCTATTTGTTACTTAATTATTATTGCTTCTGTGCACTAATAACTGAGTTTGAATTAGACTGACCCGTGTATTATTTTCTTTTGAATTTACTCGGGTCAGACCGAGTAATTACAGGTTGTAGATATCTTGCTTTGGGTTGCTGTTAGAGCTATGAAGTCTCTTCCTATCTTTTGGAGTAATAGTTGTCATTTTAGTAGTTAGTGTATTTGTATAGGATGTTATGTATTCATGTATATTAATCACGATAATGTACTTGTGTATATAACTTCCTGAGTCGACAGTTTTAGTTGTATCATATGTATTGTATCACATGTATTGTAACTGACATCAGTTATTATATATATATGAGACATTTTTGTTTTATCTGTGTTCCGCATTTATATTATCTATGGTATTATTATATCTATTGTCCTAAACTATTATGAACCATCGTAGTTCGTTTTATACTGGAATTGGTTATGTTGATGGGAGTAAATAAATAAGAGATGAAAATAAAAATAAAAATAAAAATATATACCACTCCTATCGAGATAACCAATACTAATGTAAGGCCTAACTACGGATGACCGCTCCTATCCAGCCTTATTCTTCGTAATAACAGACAGTATTTCTTTTAATACCCTTTGTTATTATGAGCATAGAGGTGGGGCGTCATAGTTGGTATCAGAGCTTGGGGTTTATGGACATAATATAAAACATAACTTAGATGGAACACGTGTTACAACTATTAGTCGATGTTCTATTTGTGCTTTGAGTCAAAACTAAAGTTTTGAAAGTATGATGAATTTTTTTATCTTTATTTAAAAATAAAAAGTGAAACTGTATTTTGATGATTGGTTGATTCGTGTTTTGTTTATCAGAGTGCGCAGCGAAAACAGTGAGACTATGTTCGCTGAACACAGCTGACAACCTTTTTGATTTAAGAATCAAAATGTGAAATTGAAATAAATTTCATTTGTTATTTACATAGCTGTATTTGTTTGTTTTCTTTGAAAATTTTGAGTCCGATTTGAGGATTCGAAGCGATTGCAGTTATGTGAATTTGTTGAGATTTTGCTGTTTTGAATTATCTTCATTGAAGATATATTCTAATGATTTCTTTGTTCATTTTGCGATATACGTGCAAATTTATGTTGCACGTTACTGCATTATTTTTGTTACGTTGAACCGATGTTTGGTTTTAACGTATTTTGTTGCTGTTATTTTATAACGGGATTTTTACACCGGTGCTAGATTTTTGAATCACGGTGTTTGTTGACATTTTGATGAATGAAAATTCACTGATATTATATTCTGATGCAAATTATTTTGATGAGATTTTGACATTTAAAAATTACTGTCGCATTGACTTCAGTAACCGTCAAATTTTAAAGTGGATTTTCAAGCGGTTATCTCGCAATGCTGATTTTGTTGTCCGTTTTTATGGTATTTTGAGAAGTGCAATTTCCTTGTCGAAATTGTCACTAATGTTGCTGCTTCATCACGGATTTACGAATCGTTTTAAAAATAAAATTGTTTTCCAAATTTTTATAGTTTGCACTTTCAAAAGAATGAGGAAGCGATTTAAATGATTCAGCAAAATCGAGGACTATGAACCCTTTCTTTTACTGATTCGCTTAATTCCGGACTTGTTCGTTTGAGAATGTAAATTATCACTTTTATAAAATAAATGAAATTGTTTTCAGAAGTTTTGCATTTTGCGCTTTCATAGGAATGAGGAAGCGATTTAAACGTTTTAGAAAAATCGAGGATTATGACCCCTTTCTTTTACTGATTCGCTTAATTCCGGACTTGTCCGTTTGAGGATGTGAAATGTTATTTTTGAAATACACAATTTTGCACTTTCAAGGAAATGATGAAGAGAATTAAACGATTTAGTAAAACTCGTGGTTATGGGACATGTGCGTTTGCTATTTTGGTTAATTCCAGACTCGTTAATTGAAATATTTGCTGTTTTGATGATTTTGATGATTTTCGTGTGCTTTCGAGCAACTATGATGGACCTTCGGGTCATATGATAGACCTTTGGGTCAAATACCAGTACCAGACCTTTGGGTCATATGTTGGACCTTCGGGTCATATGATGGGCGCCAAAATTATGATGACGGTACTTGGTAGTCTTCGTCCATATGAGATGCACGTGCGGCGTAGCTAAAACTCGCCATATGATGGGATCGATCCAACCTTTTATGTTGATTTTCTAGAGTATCTTAATTGATTTCTAGATATTTGTTGAATCTAATTATCTGCGGGTAATTAGATATTTGATGTTTCTGATTATCGTTTTTGATAATTAGATATTTGATGTTTCTGATTATCGTTTTGATAATTAGATATTTGATGTTTCTGATTATCGTTTTTGATAATTAGATATTTGATGTTTCTGATTATCGTTTTGATAAATAGACATTTGATGTTTCTGATTATCGTTTTTGATAATTAGTTATTTGATGTTTCTGATTATCGTTTTTGATAATTAGTTATTTGATGTTTCTGATTATCGTTTTTGCTAATTAGATATTTAAAGTTTCTGATTATCATTTTTGGTAATTAGATATTTGATGTTTCTGATTATCGTTTTTGGTAATTAGATATTTGATGTTTCTGATTATCTTTTTGATAATTAGATATTTGATGTTTCTGATTATCGTTTTTGATAATTAGGTATTTGATGTTTCTGATTATCGTTTTTGATAATTAGATATTTGATGTTTCTGATTATCGTTTTTGATAATTAGATATTTGATGTTTCTGATTATCGTTTTTGATAATCGAATATTTGTTGATTTGATTATCGTTTTTGATAATCGAATATTTGTTGATTTGATTATCGTTTTTGATAATCGAATATTTGTTGATTTGATTATCGTTTTTGATAATCGAATATTTGTTGATTTGAGATTTGATTATCGTTTTTGATAATCGAATATTTGTTGATTTGATTATCGTTTTTGATAATCGAATATTTGTTGATTTGATTATCGTTTTTGATAATCGAATATTTGTTGATTTGATATTTGATTATCGTTTTTGATAATTGAATATTTGTTGATTTGATTATCGTTTTTGATAATCGAATATTTGTTGATTTGATTATCGTTTTTGATAATCGAATATTTGTTGATTTGAGATTTGATTATCGTTTTTGATAATCAAATATTTGTTGATTTGATTATCGTTTTTGATAATCAAATATTTGTTGATTTGATTATCGTTTTTGATAATCGAATATTTGTTGATTTGAGATTTGATTATCATTTTTGATAATCGAATATTTGTTGAATTAAGATTTCTAATTGCCGTTTTGATAGTTGGACCTTTGTTGTTTTCTGATTATCTACTTGATAGTTAGATTTTGTTAAGAATTTGTGAATTTCTTTTATGAAATTAAAGGATTTCTTTGACATTTGAATTCTCTACCTTTATTTTCCAGCTTAACTAGTTTATGTTAGAAAATTATTGTTATTGACGACCTTAATTATGAAATTGCGGGGACGCAATTTTTATAAGGAGGGGAGTCTGTAACAACCCGGATTTTGTGAAAATTTATTATCGTCAAATGACGATTAACTTAGTGGTTAATTGTTGTTAAGTGTTTTAATCACTTGTAAAATCGTTCATAAAAATTGGTTAAGTGAATATGTGATTTTTACAAATTTAAATCTTGGCCCATTCTCTTTTATTTTGTTGGGCCGTGATATTATCAAAAAAGCAATGACCGTTCCGCTTTTTGATTCACTCTCGAACCCTAATCAAAAAAAAATGGTGACTCGTCATTCGTTCCTCTTTCTTCAATAACTAGAGTTTTTCTTCGATCGTCTTCGTGGCCGCCGCAACTTGATTTGGTATGGCCATAATTTCTGGTTACCACTGCTTCGAAATTGAGGCTGTGGAGCATCGATTCGAGCTAAGGGAAGCATAGGTGAGTAAATCTCTTTACTCACATCTAGTTCCTTCTTAGTATGGTGCTTCTGCAATTCAATTTTGCTTCGATGTTGTTTTATCTCGGCCAGTGACTGAATTTGTTTCTTATTACTTGTTCTTAACTGTCATTGATTTAAATGACATTGATTGGAGTTGCGATTTCTAGATGCTTTCTCAATTGCATTTCTGACAGTTTTAAAACTTACTTTGGTATAAAAAGTAATTGTCTTTGACTTTGTTGAATTAATTTGAATTACTTGACTAAAACTATCCTCGGCTTTGCAAATGCTGTGCGTATTGACTTCGGCCATTATGCGTTTGTGTTACTTGGGGTTTTGACTTGAGTCTTCTGCATATTGAATTTTCGTTTGATTGACTATGGTTTTAAATTCCTCATTTGTTTCCAGTGGAACAGTTGCGACCGGGCTTCAGTTACTTGTCCCTTGGTTCGTTTTTACTGCTGTACATGACTCGTGTGTTTTGGGTGTACTCGTTCACTTTGCTTGCATTTTGTCGAGTTTATGTGACTGGTGATGCCTGATTGTACCCTGTATGCCTGAGTTTCATTTGGTTGCATTTTTGCCACACTGAGTCTAACCGCTCGAGTCTGGTTCATGTAGTATTGCTTTTATAATATTATGGTATTTGTATTGCTAGCTATCTCAGTTTTGGATTGTTCGAACTTGATACTTTTTGAAGTTTGTATATGTTGAGTTCATTTCTTTATATGTTGATGTTGTTCTTTGCTTCCTTTGACTTCGGTCAGTAGCTCACTGCCTATTCATGTGCCTTGATTCCTGATAGCACTGGCTTTGACAATTTGAGTTGCTTCGACTTGATATTGTTACTGCTTTGCTTATATGATAGTGTTTTACGATGTTTTAAAAAAAACAAACCTTGTTGTAGTTGTCATGGCTCCTGTACACCACTGAACTACTTGTTCAGGTACAATCTGCTGTTAATTGGTTTTTTTAGCGATCTTTTCATGTAGTTGTTTTTCCTCGGTTGTTCTTGTATCATCACCGTTGAATATTTTGATAGTGCCATTGCATGTCATTCGTGTCTTTGATGCATTGCCCTAGTTCATCTTGATTACCTGTATATTAATGGTGATCTTGATTCACTGTGTTTTTGAAGTGCTAGTATATTACTGGTGCACTGCCTGGGTGGTTTCATCGAGTTGATCCTCATGTCGTTGTCTGCACTTATAAATTTAATAGTGGTTGTTGCCACCGCTTGTTTCAATTTGCATGCCGTTTCACTGTGTAGCCTTACTCATTGATCCAATGTCGCTTTGGCATTTCTTTGCTCTATTCGAACATTTGCTCTGTTCGAACATGTATGGGTGCTGTTGCTTGAGACAACCATCCACTTTATCTCACTGTTGTACTGTTGCCTTTATGTTCACATACATTAGTTTCGGCTTTATGTTATCCAGTTTCATGTAGTATACGGGTGCCTCGCCAGTATGCCTCGTCGCTATCCCTTTATATTTTGAGCTGGTTTATACCTGTAGCTCGAGTTTCACATGCTCACTGCCTATATCTGTGCTAATATAAGTTTGGCCTATATGTCTGCAGCTCCATGTTGCACCTCTGTTTCATTTGGTTCATCAAGTCTGCACTTCCACATTGCTATGATGTATTGTGGTGCACCAGTCTTTGGAGATGCTTGACTTGATATTGTACTTGAGCATACTTAATGTTGCTTCTCGTTTTGAACCTGCTGCTTCGATTTTTCTCTGATCTTGTTTATTGTCTAGTTCATATTGCAGTTGATGTTGAGTCATGATATTAGTGACTTGACCTCTGCAGTTTCATTTTTGTTGCATTTTTGCCATGCCAAGCCGTTTTGTTCTGGTTCATTTATGTGCATGTATTGACCTTTGTATGTAACATCTCGCCTTTTCGCACGCTTTAAACCGACACACATGCCAATTCAAACCATACGGAAGGGAGGATTGTTATGGGATAAATAAGAAAACAGAGAAAGAAACAGAATCTCACAGCGGAAGGATAAAATATAATAATCAAATTTACAGTTCATAAATCTGTTTAAAAAAACCTTTGATTTATTTATACAATACATATCAGAGTACACATACCATATAACAATGCAGCGGAACAATATGAGTGTAGCGAAACCATATTATCTATAGTAATAATAATAAAATCTTCGTCTTCTTCCTCCGGAAATAAAATCTTCAATCCTGAAACGCTCGGACTGACCCGAGCGAATTGAAAAGACAAAACACTCGAGTCAGAACTAAAAGATCTTATGTGAGTTAAATTAACAGAAATAAATATGAGTGCAGTAACTCAAGAGATGCTCAGGATTTACATCTCCTAAGGATCCGTTAAACTATTTACTATGTAGTATATTGCGCTATTATAATAGTGTCTATTTGTAAAATAAACTTACTTTTAAATAGCGTTAAGGCTTTACATTTTCCACCTTAACACAGTTATATATTCCCATAGTCTATACAGTACCGTAATCTCCCCCGTACTGGACGTCGTCAGAGGGCACTCCATAGGTATGGTACAAAACAAAATCGTATAAGGCGCGCTAGGGTAGGTGACACGGCACAACTAGGCAATGCCAGGGTAGATATACCAATTACGCTTCCGGGCCGATGGAAACGTGCAGCGCGCAGCTGCCGTCCACCTCGAACAAACTCCCCACATCAAAGAAATCAAAAGTGAAGGTGGCCACTGAAAAATCCAAAGTCAGAGTATATATCGAAGGGAAGTGTCCAATCAGAGGTGCTACCTCATTAACCCGTCAATCGCTCCTGTTTTAGCCACCTTATGCCAACTCACGGGAGTTGGGTCCACGTATTTACCTTACAGTAAACGCCTCCACCAACCTACTTCATTCTGGAATCTCCACCGCGTACACGGTTAGTCAAAGTGGTTTTCAGTATCGACAGAGAGTATGTCCATATCCGATCCCGGTCTCTTTGCCAACCAATCGTTATTATAACACCGCGGTCATTTAAAATAATTATACTTTAAAACCAGAATAAAATATCCATTTCAAAACCATATAAATAAGATATCATTTCCTTTTAAAACTCGAATTAATACGATATCATTTTATTCCAATATATATACTTTCCAAAATCATAGGGTTTTCAAAGTAAATATTTAGAGGTCAAAACTCTTGAATATGAAATTTCAAATTATACTACCTTGAAAATAATAACTTTGAAACAAGTTTCCATCTCTTAAATGGTCAAATATTAGATTACTTTTATAAAACAAAATAGCTTCTTTACATTTCACAAATCAATTCCAAATATCCATTTAAACTTCCAAATACCATTTTAATTCTTATGTTTCAAAGCTTTAAATATTTCACCATTTCAAAAAAAAAACAAACTCATTTAAAAATCCCATATATATTAAATTCAATTACTTATTATTTAGACTTGAAATCTTTACTTAATGAACTCAATATAATTTAAGAAAAACCTTTAACTTCACATAATTGGAAAATCTTTCAATATATTTTATATTCATTTAAATCAACCTGATATTCATTTAGATCACTCTGCACAAAAATCAAGTTATAAAATCATATCCTTTAAAAATTCTAACTTTTATTAAATTTCAATTTAACTTAATATTCATCTTCCAAATCTTATTCTCATTTAAGTCATAAAACTCCAGAAATTAGATTTTAAATAAATGCTTAATCGTATTTGATTCTTAAAAATCAAACTTTATTTTATACTTCAAATCAAATTTATACAAAGCTTAAACCCGAAAATTACTATATATATATATATATATATATATATATATATATAAATAACTAATTCAATATCCCATAAACCATATATATAGCTTTACAAAACCATAAAAACATTCCAAAATATATTATATATATATACCGTGGTGCCTGTATAAATTTTTCTACCCTATGGTCAAGTGATGCAGAAGTTTATCATTTCAATCCGCAATTTAAAATAAAATGCGGTTGTATATCATTTCAAACCGCAATCCCGAATGAATGAAATGCATAGCAACTTGCAATTAATAAAATAAATCATCCATTCATCCATCAAATCATACATCCATTTATCACAGTCATCATCCAATTTCAAACAATCATCAATCTATAACAGGTGATAAATAATGGTATCAATTATCGGTTTATACTCAAAATAAATTTAATAACCGTTAATTGGCAGTTTATATGCAAAATAAAAGTAAACTTAACTGGCTGTTAATATGAAATAAAATTTAACATAACTATGCCTGGCAGTTAATATGCAATAAATAAATTCTAACTGTCAAATTTATATGCAATAAATAAATAAATTTACAGTTATATTAAATAAATGCGTTTAAACAGAAATAGTGAATAAAACATGCCAAACAGTCATAAATAAATTTCTACCCATATCTAAAGTCGAATTAACAAACATAAGAAATTTTAGAAGTTGTGAGTGGGTTAAAACACTCACCTTTTGAATTTAAATCGAATTTAAATTCAATTTAAACTCAAAAATTCGACAGTCTCCGAATTGGTCCAAACCAGCGTCAACAGATCTGGAATATAATTACGATCCTAACAAAAAAAATCTCGCGTGAATCGGACTACGTATGAGAAAGTTATTCGAAAATTTCAATTGAAACAAAAATTAAATAAAAAAAATAAACAAATATACCCCATCACCATGCCACGTCACAGGCCACGTCCTTCTTCTCAAATTCGAGCACGCTACAGCACCAATAAAAAAAAACGGACAGTACCAACAGATTACGCTCTTCAAGAATTATGACATAATTTTTCTGGAATTTTTAGAGGAGTTTGAAATAATTTTTTTATTTTTATTTTTTTATTTTTATTTTGGACTGTAATTGGATCTAGAAATTTTGCAGCCATTGGAAGAGAAGAAGTTGAAGAAAAGAACACACAGAGAGAAATGAAGATAGATGGAGGCTAGGGTTTACACAGCCTATAAATAGACAAAGTGAAATAGGATAGGTGGGCACGAATCATAAACGCGCAAAACGGTTGTTGGCCCACCAGAATATTTTATATTAATTGGATACGTTACGGATTAGTAAATAAATTAATTTCTTCCTCAGACATTTACATTGAATTTTAAACGTATTTACAAATGTAAATTTAGATGCTTCATTTATAAGTTTCAATATAAATTCACAATTTCATTAAATTCCAAATTCATAGACAAGTTTCCATTTTCAACTAAATTTCTAAATTACCGTAATAATTATCTTAGATTATTATTCATTCTCAATAGATTTAGCTATTGTAAATTGACTAAGTTTTCATACTATAAAAATCCATATTTCTATGTATATATACATTTGAATTCCCTACTAAAATATTTTATTTATATTTCGCAATTACTTCCAATCCATTTTTTTTAGCATCGCACTGTTACTTAAATAAATAGCCTATACCAACACTAATTATCATTAATTTGAAAACGGGTTACCAAATTTTGGATTTTATTAATAATTATTATTTATTACTTCATTGTTTATTCAAATTTAGACAATTTAAGATGTTTCTTAAATGGTGAGTACATTATTAACTTCAGCGTAAAACTTCAATTTTATTTTATCTACAAATTATAAATTAACTTTGCAGAAATCCTTTAGTTGACCTTTCATTTAATTATCCTATCTATTGGTATCCCATAGATGGGAATTCCTAAAACATCTTCGAATTCCAACTTTAATTTCATTCACATAAAATGTTCTATTCAGTTTCCAATAAATCCAATAAATTCAAATTATCATGTTCTAAATCCAAATGAATCCATATATCCTGCCTTCCATTCTTTTAATCTAACTAATTATCATATTCTGAATAAAATTTACGTTATTTCCACCTATAAGCTACAAATAACAACGAATGTTGCATTTGATTTAGATTCTAAATAAATTGATGGATAATAATTAATAATTCTCACTATTGCCCGATTTATTCCCATTCATGCTTAAATTACCACCAAACAATCATTAAATTTACCTATCTTTTATTGATTCCATAAAATCTATTTGCCCTGAGTTAGTTACTGCATTTATCAAATTCCAATTTCGCAATCACCTTAAATACATAAATTGGTATTGCATTAACATTTAAATTTATTAGCTTATGTCAACACTATTAACATTAATTGCAATGTATTACCAATTTTAGTCACTACCCTAACTACTAACTCATATTAACCTACATTATTTCCAAGAATTTCATTGGTTTTTCTTATATTAAATTTATCAACCATATTAATTAAGGTTTTTTAAAAACAATTAATAAAATTCCCTTTAATATATACAACTTAGCAATCTATTAAGGATGGTATTATATTTCACGTAAATGTAATTTAATTACATTTATTACAATGTTATCCAAATAAATTGAATGATCTAAGTATATAACTCCTAATATCCACCCATCTTGCCTTGATCCCAAATAACATACAAATTAAACTACCCTTAATTTCAATTAACCCTATCATTACTTTTTATATTCCA
This sequence comes from Allium cepa, assembly GCA_030765085.1. NCBI lineage: Eukaryota > Viridiplantae > Streptophyta > Magnoliopsida > Asparagales > Amaryllidaceae > Allium > Allium cepa. The sequence goes on from CM060942.1 coordinate 365,844,793, forward strand.
AACAAATAAATTAATAATAGGTTAATTGAATCAGATTTACAATCCAACTTTAATTATTTGCAAATTTTGTCAGTTTGGACCACTTGGTAAATTCAGAATCCTTTAACAACTTCCTACATTAATTTATTTTTGAATAATCTCAAAATTTTCAATATTAAAGTACAAATCCAATTTATCAAAAATTAAAACTTAAATTTCAAGGAATTTATTTATTTAGGTTTAGATCTCGTTATTCACTAAAATTGGTTGGTATTTATTTCATTCGCCTCTTTAATTGTACGTAAATTTCTCATAAATACACCTAAAATTTCATTTAATTCCAACTGCTTCCTAATTTCCATTTCTACGTCTTAACACACTCTATATTAAATTTCTAGACATTGTATTACTTATCATATTAATGTAACCTTTATTTAGTGTATTAACATTTATTTCAATTCAAATTCTATCAACCAATTAAACATGTAACCTATTACTATTGCTTACAAATCAAAATATTGCACCCATTGTCATCTTCTGAATGGAATTAGTCTTTATTTCAAAACTTATCTAAATTTACATTGAGACCATATTTAATCCTCTTCGATAATATTAATCCTCAATTTATTAAATAGAATCAATATATCTTACATAACATGTTTTACGCATAAATTTTTAATTAATATTATTTCTACTTATTCCCCATATTCTCAATAATTACCTAACATAAATCTACGCTTATTTTATTCTACGTTCACACTTCCGTTACTCTCAAATCAATAAATAACGTTAATATAAATAAATGTTATGCCAGTTTCCTATTTATTGCGAAATTATTATTTATTTATTACTGCATAACTTTACTTATTTTCTTCCCATCACTTTAAAATTAATCGTTAAAGTAACGCTTATCAATACGCATCAAATTATTTACCAAATTAAAAGGTTTTGATTTTTTTAACAAATTAATTGACAGATTAATTAGGTAATGTATACGAATTGTTATTATACCCGTAAATTTACACTTAACTAATTAAATGCCTTACCTATATTCTCTATCTTCCCACTATATTCAGGTACAATACTTACGCCAATTTTTATTGAAAAATTTATTCATATTACAAACAAAGGCTTAAATTACCATTGTTAAATTAGCGTTCAATATATATTTATCACCTTTTATTATTTTTACTAAATTTTTATTACAAAATTCTATTAAATAAATTAAATCGTCGAAATTTACGGGTCGTTACATTGTACCTTGTTGCTATTTCTGTATATGCTGTTGTGGCGAGGCAGTGTACGTGTGCGTGCACTGCAGCCACACAGTATCGACATTTTGAATTGATATTTGAACCTTCATTGATTTTGGTTCGTTGATCTTTTGTGTGCATCATCACTGTAGTGGCAAGGCAGTGCACGCAAGCGTGAACTGCAGCCACACGGTATGGCTTTTATGATATTCTATTTTGGGTTGATTATTGATCTTTTGGTATTCTGTATGCTGTAGTGGCGATGCAGTGCACGCGTGCGTGTACTGCAGCCCTACTCGAATTAATATTTTAATTGATATTTCAATGGTTTGAACTATTTTGTTTATTCAATTCAATATTCTGAATTGTATTCTGATTTGGTTTAATTTGCTGATTTGTTATTTTACACTGTTACGTGTTATATTTATCGTTATCCGATTTCTTTATTTAAGGATCGGATAAACGGGATTTATTGTGACCGTCGTCTATTTGTTACTTACTTATTATTGCTTCTGTGCACTAATAACTGAGTTCGAATTAGACTGACCCGTGTATTATTTTCTTTTGAATTTAATACTCGGGTCAGACCGAGTAATTACAGGTTGTAGATATCTTGCTTTGGGTTGCTGTTAGAGCTATGAAGTCTCTTCCTATCTTTTGGAGTAATGGTTGTCATTTTAGTAGTTAGTGTATTTGTATAGGATGTTATGTATTCATGTATATTAATCACAATAACGTACTTGTGTATATAACTTCCTGAGTCGACAGTTGTAGTTGTATCATATGTATTGTATCACATGTATTGTAACTGACATTAGTTATTATATATATATATATATATATATATATGAGACATTTTTGTTTTATCTGTGTTCCGCATTTATATTATCTATGTTATTATTATATCTATTGTCCTAAACTATTATGAACTATCGTAGTTCGTTTTATACTGGAATTGGTTATGTTGATGGAAGTAAATAAATAAGAGATGAAAATAAAAATAAAAATAAAAATATATACCACTCCTATCGAGATAACCAATACTAATGTAAGGCCTAACTACGGATGGCCACTCCTATCCAGCCTTATTCTTCGTAATAACAGACAGTATTTCTTTTAATACCCTTTGTTATTATGAGCATAGAGGTGGGGCGTCATATTATTGATATTTCTTTTGCATTTTGATTCATTGGGCTTTTGTGTAATTCATCACAGTAGTGGCGAGGCAGTGCACGCGAGCGCGTACTGCAGCCAAACAGAATTGATGTTTTAATTGATATTTCAATTGCTTGAATTGTTTTGTGTGTCCTATTCAATATTTTGAAATTGTATTTTGATTTAGCTTGATTGTTCATTTTGTTGTTGTCAAATTATCTATTTGATAATTAGATTATGAGTTTCTAATTATTTACTTAATAATTAGATTTTGCTGTTAATTGCCGTTTAGGCAATCCTGTTGTTTTCTAAATTATCTTCATTGATAATCCTTTCATTTATCTTCGTTGATAATTTGAATTTGTTGATTTGCTGTTTAACACTATTACGTGTTATATTTATCGTTATCCGATTCCTTATTAAAGGATTGGATAGACGAGATTTCTGTGATTGTCGTCTATTTGTTATTTAATTATTATTGCTTCCGTACATTAATAACTGAGTTTGAATTAGACTGACCCGTGTATTATTTTCTTTTGAATTTAATACTCGGGTCAGACCGAGTTATTACAGGTTGTAGATACCTTGCTTTTGGTTGCTGCTAGAGCTATGAAGTCTCTTTATATCTTTTGGAGTAGTTGTTGTTATAGTATAGGATGATATATATTCATGTATATTAATTATAGTAATGTACTTGTATATGTAACATCCTGTGTCGACAGTTGTAGTTGTATCATATGTATTATATCACATGTATTGTAAATGACTTCAGTTATATATATATGAGATTTTACATTATCCGTGTTCCGCATTTAGCTTATTTGTGTTATTATTATATATGTTGTCCTAAACTATTATGAACCATCCTAGTCCGTTTTATACTGGAATTGGATATGTTGATGGGAGTAAATAAATAAAGAGATGAAAAGAAAATATACCACTCCTATCGAGATAACCAATACTAGTGTAAGGATAACTACGGATGACCGCTCCTATCCAGCCTTATTCTTCGTAATAACAGACAGTATTTCCTTTAATACTCTTTGTTATTGTTAGCATAGAGGTGGGGCGTGTAACAACCCTATATTTTGTAATTATTTTATTGCATATTTTAATTATTTTAATGTAAAATTTTGGTTTAAAAAAAAACTTTTATTTTTAATTATTTGAAATGATTAAATTTATTATTTAAATATAATCTTGATTTTTATGAGTTATAATCCCAAACTTGTGTAAGTTGAAATATTTGCCTAAAATGCTGATTTTGGTCAAAATAGTCAAACTGTGACTTTCAACTTAAAATTTTAAAAGTTTAAAAATTTAAATTTTTTTCTTTTATTATGAAAGTACATAAAATTCTAAGAACACCACTTTTTGTTTCGTTGAATTTGGATGTAAATTGTGAAAGTTATACCCTTTACAATTGTGCGTATATAAGGTTATTTAACAATGACTATTTTAAATTGTATAAATTACTTCTTCTTGGTTATCTTTTATTTTAATATGTGATAATATGTTTTATTATGTATATTTTGACCTTTAAATATTTTTAAATGATAATAGAATTTTTTCAAAATTTACTGTATTTATTTCCTATTTTTAAAGGCTGTTTTCTAATTTTCTACCATTTTCTTCATAAAAATTATATTTAATAATTTTTTTTTTGTGAATGCACTTTTATTTTTTTTTATTTTATTTTTTATAAATATTTTACAAGTCCATGAAGATTTTCTAAAGTTCATTTGGATTTATTTCTAATTTTAAAGCCCAATCTACAATTTTAAGCCATTTTCTTATTTTAATTATATATAATTAAAATTTATTTATTTATTTTATGCACTCACTTTTATTTGCTGTGTTTTACTTTATTTTATTCATTTTGCATGTATTTAAATTTAAGTAAAATTTTCCAAAGTGTATTGAAGTTATTTCTAATTCTTAAGTCTAGTTTTCATTTTTCTGTGCTATTTTTCTTATTTAATCATATCTAATTAATATTTAATTTTTAATATTTTGTTTATCTGTTATATTTTCGAATTTTAACTGAGATTTTAATTATTTTCAGTTATTTTGATGTATTTAAATATATATGAGAAATTTGAAAGGGTTAAGAGCTAAGAAACGGAAAAAACGTTTTATCCGTTTCTTTTGCAGTTTCTTCTGTCATTTATACATCAATTCATCTTAGCCATTCCTTTCCCCATCCTTTGCAGCCGATTTCCTCTTGTCATTCACGAATTTTTGAAGCCCCAAAACCCTAAAAATCATGGCCTCCACCTTGAAGGAAAAAAATTAGGTAAATCCCTCTCTTCTTTCTATTTTTCTTACTTTTCTATGCAATTTTGCCTTGTTTCTCTTCTAAGTTTGGATCGGCCTCTTCTCCATAGCCGCAGCCACAAACTCCTACATCTCTTCCATGCCTCCAACACCATCTACTCCATCAACCATGATCATGGCCGAGCCATCTATGGTGGCCAAACCCTTCAAATTGCAACCTACATGCCTAAAAACAATGTTTATGACCATTGTTGCCTCATTCCCTTCATCTCCACTTGTTGCCTTGCCTATATGATGTTAAACCTGACCTATATGATGTCATACCTGAGTCAAAGCATCATCATAGCCAAGCATAAGTGTCCCTTAGGCCAAGCATTGAAGTGGTTGAAGCAAGGTCCAATCTATCTTGTTCATTTCGCTTTGTATTTCAAAATTGTTTCAATGTTATTTTATGTTGAATGTTTATATATTGTCTGGTTTGTTTTGTTTTGGGTTGATGATACAAAATCATATCTTGGCTATCTTTCAACTCAAATCAAAAGTCGTGAAATTGTGCTTGTCGTGCCTTTGGAGTCGTGCTTGTATGTTGTTTTGGTCTCTAGCTTTGAAAAAGGTGAGTCTTTCTCACTCTGACATATATACTTATGAAAAGTGGATTGATGACAAGTGTTTAGTAATGTAAAATGTTTATGCAAGTTAATGATGATCATACGATATGCTATGCCATGTTATTTCCATGTTATTACCATGTTAAAACTGTTAATTTTCACCTGACATTTGATATATGACTGTATATTGTGATATTGACTTTGTTTATATTATTTCTGTATATGATCACACTGTAAGTTCCCTGTTAGAAAAAATGTTATGGGCTGAAATGATAGGCCTGAGTTATTTTATTTATTTATTTAAACTTGGGATTGCGGGTTTGAAATGATAGAACCCGGATTTTTACCTTTTAAACTGCGGACTGAAATGATACATATCCGTATCACTTGACCTAGGTTAGAAAACTATATACAGACCCGTGGTTATTCTATAAAGTGCTTTGAATATTTTAAGTATTTTAAAAATATAAAATTTTGAAATTTGATTTAAATAGATTTTGAAAGGTTTTAAAATAAATAAATTATGATTTTTCTATGTGTTAAAAATGTAATTTATGAATGGATTAACTGGATTTTTGAAATATAACTTATGTTTGAAATTTGGAATTTTGACTAAAAATGATATTTAAGTTACATGAATAAAATGGACTTTAATTTTATTTGGAAAATGTTAAATATGATAAATTGATTTATATTTGAATTTAAGCGATTTATTAAAGAATTATTGATTTAATATAAATTTAAGTGGTTGAATAAATGACTGTTGAAAATGAAATTTTAAAATATAACTTGACTTGAAAATGTGAAATTTGAGTTTTAACTAAAGATGTTAAATTAATTAAATAAACTGGAAGTTTAGTTAAATTTGTGAAATGGTAATATAAATATGAAACGTATGGGTTTTAATTTATGGAAGAAACGTATAGGTTTTAATTTATGGAAGAAACGTATAGGTTTAATTTATGAAAGAAACGTATAGGTTTTAATTTATGAAAGAAACGTATAGATTTAATTTATGAAAGAAACGTATAGGTTTTAATTTATGAAAGAAACGTATAGGTTTTAATTTATGAAAGAAACGTATAAGTTTAATTTATGGAAGAAACATATAGGTTTAATTTATGGAAGAAACGTATAGGTTTAATTTATGGAAGAAACGTATAGGTTTAATTTATGGAAGAAACGTATAGGTTTAATTTATGAAAGAAACGTATAGGTTTTAATTTATGAAAGAAACGTATAGGTTTAATTTATGAAAGAAACGTATAGGTTTTAATTTATGAAAGAAACGTGTAGGTTTTAATTTATGAAAGAAACGTATAGGTTTTAATTTATGAAAGAAACGTATAGGTTTAATTAATGAAAGAACGTATGGTGTTCTAATTAATGATAGGAACATGTAAATTCCTAATTAATGAAAGAAAGGTATAAGTTTTAATTAATGAAAGAAACGTATAAATTTTTAATTAATGAAAGAAACGTGTAAAGTCCTAATTAATGAGAGAACATGAAAGTTTTAATTAATGCAAGAACGTATAAGTTTTTAATTAATGAAAGAAACGTGTAAAGTTTTAAGTAGTGTGGTATTGATTTAAATTAATAAATGTTCATTATTGTAATAGAAATATAAAATTTAAAACGTACATTTGACACGTAGATTTTAATCAATGTAATGGTGTATTTTAAATTGATTAATATGATAAATGTTACTTACTGTAATAATAAAATGTAAGTTGATAACGTACATTTGATAAGCAAGTTTTAATTTATGTGAATGGCATACTTTAAATGATTAAAATAATAAAGTTTCTTTATTGTAATAACAATGTAAGTTAATAAGGTGCTTTTAACTTAACATAAGAATTTCGGTTTAAATTGTATATTACAGTAAGAAAGTTTATTTAACTATAAGGCTATGATAAATTGACATGTTAAAATTTTAAGCTTATCAATACTTTGATTATATACAATGTAAAGTGGAAAGTAGTACATTCCAAAAATGCTATGATTCCTTAAGGTAACATTTCCAAAATGCTATGATAATTTAAAGGAATATTTCAAGTTTAATAAATTTAAAGAAATATTCAATGATTTGAAAATTTGGGTTTTATTTGAATGATATAATATTGAATTATTTTTGAAATGGAAATGATACAATTGTGATATTGTTTGAAATGAGTATGATATTTTGGTCTTGAAAGTATAAATTATTTGAAATAAATATCCATGGGTTATAATAACGATTGGTGGTTAAAGAGACCGGGATCAGATATTGTCTTATAGCCGGACAATACCGAAAACCACTTTAACAATTGTGTATGCGGTGGAGATTTCAGAATGAAGTAGGATGGTGGCGACGTTCTCGAGGTATGTTACGTGGACCCAACTCCCGTGAGTTGGCATATATGACTAAAACAGGAGCTATACCGGGCTACACAAAGGGTCGTACCCTTTCATCGAGCATGCTCCATCAGAAACTATTCTATTACTGTTGTGATTCGATTCGGTGGCGCCACTTTGATTCGGGGGCATTGTTCGAGGTGGGCGGATGCTGCTGGCTTGCCGTCACCACCGGTCCGGGAGTGCAAACGGTGTATCCACCCTGGCATTGCCTCGCGTGCCGTGTCATATCCTTATATCGAGCCCACTACGATTTTGGTTTTAAAGATCCGACCGCGTTAAGGTTCACTGATGTGCACGTAAATGTGCATATTTTTACCACCATATCTATTCTATTTAAATTAAATAAATGATCATATTGGGTATTTTAACTTGTTTAAACCAAATTCAAATTATTTTCAAATTGTCACATATTCATCTTCATATAGGGACAAAATTGTCTTTTTTGTGCATTTATTAATTTATGAAAATTTAATTGAAAATTTCTATGTATTTTGTAGGAATTAAAATTCAAACACAAGTGGCTTCATATGTATGCACAAGGGTGAATAGAACAAATGAAGATGGAAATAATTCAAAGGCATGATAATGGAGGACCCCACCTACCCACCTTTCTTCATGTACAAAGTAGAAGCTAATCCACATGCTTATGGCCATTAAATCTTCATGCATACTTAATGGATGATTAGTGGAAGTTAATAGTTACTTGGTGACCACACTTCCTCCAAGGGCATTTTGGGTACTCCCCAAAAATATGCATTAGGGTTTCTAACTTGTATAAATACCCTTTATGTTTCATGTAGCCATCTTCTCTCTTAGTTAGTGAGTTTTAGTTTAGAAAATAAATCAAATCTCTCTTTCATTCCATGGCTACTTAGCCATTTCTTCTCTTATGTAATTCTTTTCTTTTATGCAATGTTAATTATTGTTTCCTTTTAATTACATGTTCATTTCCTTTTATGCAAGTAGTGTAGATTTTCTTTTATGCAATTAGAATAGTTTTCCATTTCACTTTGCTCTCTTTTCCTTTTCTTTTTCTCTTATGTTGCAAGCTTCATTTGTTCATATGATAACAAATATGAGAAGCTAAACCCCTTCAATTTAGGGGTAGTGAAGCTCTCTAATCATGTAGCTTCAACTTAATTTGATGTTTATGCTCTCTTTTTGTGCTTAATGAGAATGATTGAAGTGGTTTAATGATGTTGTTTAGCTTTGAATTTGATAGTCTATGTTGTTTATAACTAATAGGCTATGCTTAGTCAAACATAACACAAATTGTCTCTTCATCTACATATGATTATGGCAAAGAAGTGATTGTTGAAATTAAAATTTGATGGCTTATATTTCTAATTAATAGTTAATAAGCCATGTTTAAAATAGATTTTGCTTTCAACTTTCTTGTCATATTTTATGAGATTTAAAAGTGCATTAGTGGTTGTGTTATAGTTTGATGGTTTATATTGAGCTAATTAATAGCACAAATATACCATACTTATGATAAGCACATCAACTAATTCACTAATGACAAGAAAAGAGAGATCATAACTTCATTTTGTTGATTTATATGATCTAAAGAGTGGATTTATCTCTAAATTGTTCTCTTAACTCTCATATTTTTATCAATTTCTTTTGCTAGTTTTTATTAGTTTCTTACATTTCTAGCTATTCACTCTCGACTTCGGTATAATTTGATTGAATAGAATTTTAAAATCATCAATTCCCTGTGGATCGACCCGTATTCGCCGCGTGCTACATTCGTACACCGTGCGCTTGCGGTTATTTTAAATTTCAATTCGTTCGACGGTTTTCTAAACCGATAGAATTTCCGTCGACGAACAAGTTTTTGGCGCCGTTGCCGGGGAGTTGCCTTGATTTTGATTTTCTATTCTTCGGATTATTTTTGTTTGATTTTTGTGTGTGTTTGCATTGAAAAAAAACTAATTGTGTGTTTGTTTGATTTTTGTGTGCATTTTATTGTGTGTTTGTCTACTGCTTTCTAGTTTTTCATTCTTGCATTGCTATATATTAAGAAAAAACATACAATTTCAAAACAAAAACAAAAAAAAATTATTTCCATATCATTTACACTTTGCATTTCATTTTACAATCTCTGTTTTCATTTTACAATTACTGTCCATTGCCAATCTCTCTTATTTTTCAGTTGCTGTTTGTTACTCACTGTTGTGTGCCTCTCTGTTCATTACTGTTGCTCACTGACCTTCAACTCACTGGCCTTCAACTTCCCCTTCACCATAACCAGTCCACCACCCTGTTCCACAATCTCCCACTGGCCATAGCAACTGCAGCCAATTCAATACCCACCAAGTTGTCCTCCCCCTGACCATCACCTGTTCACTGTTGACACCACTCTTCAACACTACCACTTCTACAACTACCATTCTACCACATCACAAACACCACTTGCCACCTGAAAACAACAGCTTCACTACTATTAAACAATACCATTTCAAACCATTGCCTATAATCTTCAACAATCAACATACCATTTCACATCCACCATCATTCAAACTGCTCCTCTTCATCAACAGTGCCTCACCATCCCAAACCACATACTGACCACAACACGAATCAAACTTCAACCACACGTCTCCTTCAAATCCCGTTACTGCTTCCTTCTAGTGCACGACTGCAACAAACATTCCAAGCCATCACAAACAACTGGCCAAATTGCATCTCCTACCACCGTCACCTTAACAGTCGCCTTGCCATCAACACACAGACTTGCCCAACATCCATTGCCTCATCTTCACACAGTTTTCTTGCTGTCAACAAACATTCCCATATACCACCGAAAGGCAGTCTTTGACTCATCTTCCATTCAAGTGCACATCACTTGCCTTACCACTTCACTCCTCTACATTTTTCACTTACAACCAGCCTCCTTCACTTCATCACCCATCACCAATACAACTTCCAAAGCAAACTGTTCCATCCTCTACATCCAAACATCACCCAGTGCCACAACAGTACAACTTGTATTGCAAACAAACAACACTGCTACCTCCTGCAGTCGCTAACTCAAATCGCGAACCAGAAACTTACCACAAAAAAAAAAAAAACCGCCACTGCCTTGCCCATTTCAGAGTACAACGAACTGTCTCCAACAAGCATTCCACAACTTCCATCATAAGAGCAGTAACCACCCCTTCGTCCTCCATCAGCCGCTACCCCCCAAAACACCGAAACCCGAAGTCAAAACCAAGCGCGAAGCGAACTATCTCCCTGCCACTTCGTCGCGACCACCCTCAACTAAAATTACGAACCACTACAGCCAGCAAACCCCCTCTGCATCACGCGCGACCACCAAGCAGCAAAGCGACCATCATAAACGTCTCAGCCACACGCCTGAACCCGCTTCAACATCCCTCGTCCAATTCGACTTCGCAACCGACATCGCCTCGAAAAATAATAACCGCTACCTTCATCAAATTACCCAACCGCAACCCCACGCCCGTACTGCCTGCAGCACATTCACCCTAACACCAAAGTCGAATCGAACCCGAGTTTCTACTGCGAATTGGGATGCAAGCTTCTGAATGTGGAAATAAGTAGTTGGAATTTATATTTTTTTTCGTGAATTTGGGAGTAAGGGGAGGTGTTTAATTTTGTATGTGAATTAGGTTTGTGAGTTTTTCTTGTTTTAAATTTGGGTCGTGAGTAAGCTTTTGGGCCGGGTTTGGTAATTGATGTGTTTATTTTTAATTTGGGTTTGAATAATTTCTTTTAAATTCGGGTTTGGGTAATTCTCTTTAAAAAAAAAGGGGCCGTCTTGGTTAGATTCTTCTATTTTAGTTCCTTACAGAATTTTTTTTTCCTTTTAGTTTGTTTATAGTCCAATCCTAAAAAAAAAAAAAGGTTTTTGCTTAATCTGTTGTGTTTACTTTGTTTTTTTTCTAATTTTGTTTCATCCTCTTAATTTATTTATTTATTTTTTTTTTAAGTAAAACCCTACTTTTAAGTTTCCTTTCCAAAACAAAAAAAAACAAAAACTTGTATATATCTTGTTTTTATTTCAGGGTGCCAAAGCAGAATTGCAGAAGGAGGAGACTTGCTTGCTAAAATAAATTGTTGCCTTCGAGCTTGCCAAAAAAAAAAAAAACTGCTTGCTTATTTATAATTTTCTTTTTATTTTCCTTGCATTGTATATATCTATTGTTTCTGTTTGTCTTGCATTGTTAGTTGCTTGCATTAACCAAAAAAAAAAAAAAATTCAAAATCAAAAGCAAAAACAAAATTTCATTCTAGTTGCATTATTAATACACGTTTTATTTCAGCTTTGCATTTCATCTTAGAATTTGATTAAATAATAACTCGCTTAATTGTATATTGACAGTTGTCTTCTTTGAACAATTTAATTTCTTGGTGTCTAGGCTACGGCAGAGTAATAACCATTTATAAATATTACGGTGATTCGTAAATATTATAGTGGTTGTTCCTCTGAAGGTACTTAAACCTTCGGTGCATTGCTACGGTGATTCGTGGTGCACCGATAAATCCTGCCCGTTACCTGGCTGAGAACTATCTTGTTTATCTAAGACAACTTGTGAATATACAATTTTGGGTTAACTTAGGATAAATAATTTGTAATTAACCCTTGCATTCACTTAGTTGCATTAGTTCATGCATATTAAAAAAAAAACAAAAAAAATTCAAAATCCAAAACTAAAAAAAATTGTTAATATTTCTTAACTTAGTTTTTTTTTCTTTTCTTTTGAAAATTTTCAAATCAAAAATCCAAAAAAAATTAAAATCAAAAATCCAAAAAAATCTTTTCAAAAAAAAAAATTGAAATCCAAAAACAAAACAAAAATCAATTTTCGATTTTGAAAATTAGATTCTACTTGTAAATATTTTTGTTTATAAAAAAAAAAAACCAAAAAAAAAAACAAAAAAAATCTTGAAAATGTCCGAGTTTCCTTTTTCTTACTCACTTGATTTTAGTTGTGAAAATCAATATAATCCATATGAGTTCACTCCAAATTCGTATGGATATTTTAACAACAACTATTGTGTAAATAATTCAAATTTCGAACAACAAAATTTTCAAAACAATGACCAACGTTCGACTCTTGAAAATAGCATTGAAATGATTTCATCTTTACTCGAACTTTCTACACGACAAAATCAAGAGATAAATGATTTATGTAATTCTGATTTGTGTAATAACTCGAGTCGAGGATTTCAAAATTTGAATTCAATTCAAAATTCAAACGATTACGATTATAACCCATGCCAATTTAATTTCGAGCTCCAAAATGAATTCCAAACTCAACATGAAAATGGGAACAACTTTTCAAACGAATTTGGCAATGGGAATAATCTTAACCATGTTACGAGTGAAAATTTTTGTTCTCAACAAATCCAAATCGAAAATTCTCAATTTCATAACTATAGATTGGATTTTGTTGAACAAATGAATGAAACTTACGATGATCACACGGATTTGTTGTTTGAAACTTATATGAAACAACGTGAACAACAAAATCAAATCTCAACGTGTGATGAGTCAAGTGATAATCCATCTTTTACCCAAATCGACGATTTTCGAACAACAACTTTTAAAACAGAAAATAACAATCTTAATAAAGTTGTTGAAAACACGGTAATTGAGTTGGATTTCAATTCTTTCGAGGGTGAGAAACTCGATTTAAATTTCGATCTTCCTTTTTCTGAAAATTTGAATACAACAACTTTGGATTTTGGAATGGATATATGTGATGAAGTTGTTGATAATTCAACAAAGGAAGACGAATTTAATGAACATGAATTCTTTGGACTTTTCGAAAATGAGTTGTTAAATTATGAAGGGGAAGATTTACATCACCATTTTGATTTTGAAATCAATAATTTTGAAGAATTTTTCAATGACAAACTTGAATTTCAATTTGGTGAAAATAAACTTGAATTTCCATCACTTGTTTTATCTGCCCCAAAAATCATTGAAAACAAAACAACTCATTCAATTTTCAATAAAACGACATTCGTTTTTCCAAATCAACATTCAACTTCAAAATCTTTTATGGTTTGGTTTTTCGAGCTTAAGCTGTGTCTCGTATACTCGACGAGACAAATGAATCGGTTTTTGGAAGACCGTTTCATTTACTTTTTGACAATATACTTTCTGATCTCGTGTAAATACCGTTCGTTTTCACGTAAATAATAATAAGCATCCCTTTCACTTGGGTTGACTGTGGGGACACAGTCAAAATCAAGTGTGGGGGGAGACCCATCTTCATTTTTTTTTCATGGTTTATTTTTGCTTTAAAATAAAAAAAAAAAATTAAAAAAAAAATCCCAAAAACAAATTTTCTTTTGATTTATTTTTAAAAGAAACACTATAAGATAAATATATGGCTTTGGTTTATTAAATTGAATTTCTTTGAAAATTTACTGGCTTAACAAAAATAAAAATGAAGTTTGATTACAAATAATAATGGTTTAACTAGTATCTAGGAAGATTCATATGTGTTAATTATGAAGTACATCCTAATTGAAAATCTTTGTTTTAAAAAGTGGTTGATTTAAAGTAAAGGATATAACATTTTTTTTGTCTTCTAAGTTAAATGGTGCTAAGATGATTTTGCAAAACTCCCTCTCAAAAAAATTATAAAAATAAAAAATAATAACATCCAAGTATTCACTCTCATTTAAAAGTCCTCACGGTTATGCAGGGGTGATTACTTGGAATTTTTGATTATGTGCTTTCATACTCATTTAAAAGTCCTCACGGTTATGATGTATGGAACACATGTATGTAAAAAAAAAAGACTTTATAAAAACCACCTACGGTCGATAGTGTATGCATGAAAGTGTGTGCACTCGCCATGCTCTGTACTCCCCTCACATAAGCCCGAAAGGCAGTGCATGGGTGGTATATCTGGCCTCAGTTTATCTGAGCTAGGTGTGTAATTTTTCTTGCAAATAATGAGAGAGCAAGCAATTGAAATTCTAGCACTATTTTTACTTATTTGATTTCATTTGTTATTGAAACGAAATGAAAATACCACTTTGATAAACTTTGATAATCAACTAAGGATCCACTTTATAATTACACTTTGTTATCTACCGAAACAATAAGTTAAACTATAGTCTATTTGTTATGATAACTTGATTTTTATTGGAAATTTTGACGAATAAATGACATAAATTTTCAAGATAATAACCAAAACCTATATTTAACTTATTTGTGTCAATTTAAAAATAAATCCTTTATTTGTAAATATTTCCAAAAATTTGCATTCATCTCTTTGTAAATAAATCTTGCATTTCGTAAATATTTTCATCATGCATTTGGATTTTGTGGGTAGTATCCGCTGAAAACCCTCACGAGACAACACTCATCCTACTGGGGACACCCAGAGGTTTAACGACTTATTGCATACGCTCGATGCAATCGTGCTCCCTACGAAAACGGATTTACCTTAGTTTTAGTTTATTCGAGGACGAATAAAAAGATAAGTGTGGGGGTATTTGATGTGCACGTAAATGTGCATATTTTTACCACCATATCTATTCTATTTAAATTAAATAAATGATCATATTGGGTATTTTAACTTGTTTAAACCAAATTCAAATTATTTTCAAATTGTCACATATTCATCTTCATATAGGGACAAAATTGTCTTTTTTGTGCATTTATTAATTTATGAAAATTTAATTGAAAATTTCTATGTATTTTGTAGGAATTAAAATTCAAACACAAGTGGCTTCATAGGTATGCACAAGGGTGAATAGAACAAATGAAGATGGAAATAATTCAAAGGCATGATAATGGAGGACCCCACCTACCCACCTTTCTTCATGTACAAAGTAGAAGCTAATCCACATGCTTATGGCCATTAAATCTTCATGCATACTTAATGGATGATTAGTGGAAGTTAATAGTTACTTGGTGACCACACTTCCTCCAAGGGCATTTTGGGTACTCCCCAAAAATATGCATTAGGGTTTCTAACTTGTATAAATACCCTTTATGTTTCATGTAGCCATCTTCTCTCTTAGTTAGTGAGTTTTAGTTTAGAAAATAAATCAAATCTCTCTTTCTTTCCATGGCTACTTAGCCATTTCTTCTCTTATGTAATTCTTTTCTTTTATGCAATGTTAATTATTGTTTCTTTTTAATTACATGTTCATTTCCTTTTATGCAAGTAGTGTAGATTTTCTTTTATGCAATTAGAATAGTTTTCCATTTCACTTTGCTCTCTTTTCCTTTTCTTTTTCTCTTATGTTGCAAGCTTCATTTGTTCATATGATAACAAATATGAGAAGCTAAATCCCTTCAATTTAGGGGTAGTGAAGCTCTCTAATCATGTAGCTTCAACTTAATTTGATGTTTATGCTCTCTTTTTGTGCTTAATGAGAATGATTGAAGTGGTTTAATGATGTTGTTTAGCTTTGAATTTGATAGTCTATGTTGTTTATAACAAATAGGCTATGCTTAGTCAAACATAACACAAATTGTCTCTTCATCTACATATGATTATGGCAAAGAAGTGATTGTTGAAATTAAAATTTGATGGCTTATATTTCTAATTAATAGTTAATAAGCCATGTTTAAAATAGATTTTGCTTTCAACTTTCTTGTCATATTTTATGAGATTTAAAAGTGCATTAGTGGTTATGTTATAGTTTGATGGTTTATATTGAGCTAATTAATAGCACAAATATACCATACTTATGATAAGCACATCAACTAATTCACTAATGACAAGAAAAGAGAGATCATAACTTCATTTTGTTGATTTATATGATCTAGAGAGTGGATTTATCTCTAAATTGTTCTCTTAACTCTCATATTTTTATCAATTTCTTTTGCTAGTTTTTATTAGTTTCTTACATTTCTAGCCATTCACTCTCGACTTCGGTATAATTTGATTGAGTAGAATTTTAAAATCATCAATTCCCTGTGGATCGACCCGTATTCGCCGCGTGCTACATTCGTACACCGTGCGCTTGCGGTTATTTTAAATTTCAATTCGTTCGACGGTTTTCTAAACCGATAGAATTTCCGTCGACGAACATTCACCATCCCCTTAACGCTATTTTCTATATGATTATACTTTACTGATTAGACACTACCGTATATAGCGTTTATTACTACATAGTAAATAGTTTAACGGATCCTTAGAGGATGGGCGGTCCCAAGCATCCTTTAAGTTACTGATGCATTTTGTTGCTGTTCACTTGAGTTGATTTACAGTTTATAAGTATTTATGTCCTGACTCGAGGGTTTTGTATTTCGCTTTACGCTCGAGTCAGATTGATTGAGTTAGCATTCAAGATTCACCTTCGGCGTTAGAGCTTTCCTTGAAGATCCAGCCATCTATTTTGTTTCAGTATCCAGTGGTTCAGTGATGTATCTGATTTGTACCTGATGTATCCGGTTACTCTTCTGTTGTATCTTATTTAACTCTGATGTATCTCATATTTTATATAGTAGCTTCATGAACTACTATCTCCTCTTTTACTTCCGCTGCATTATCATTACTCTGTGTCTGTGATCTGTGATTTTTATTTGCCGTATATTATGAGATTTGCCAAATTTTTAATTACAACGCGGTATTTTGAGCAATTCAATTCCGGCACGAGTGTCTACCTATACACTTATAATGGATGCGAATGGTTGAAAATACCGGGTCGTTACAGTTGGTATCAAAGCTTTGGTTAGCTCTAGGCAAAACTCAGCATATGGAGTAGATGTATTTACAGAATCACTTTCATTCGAGTTGAATCTCTCTCTTTTGACTCGATTCCTTTGAATTTTGGAACGTTCCCTGCGGTTCCAAAAATCCATTCTTATTCCCCGCTATTCATCTTCACTTGATTCTGGAGTATCCCATAACTCCACTTCGAATGATCTTTATAGTGAATTGGCGGTCCCGCCAATCTCAAAAATTTTCTTGTAAAAGGAGTGAAACTCCTTTACAACAGCATCGATTCACCAAAAAATTTATATCCTCGGTTTAGATGCTAGTATCTCCTATTATCCCAAACTCTAACTCTTGAGGTCAAACGTAGATTTACCCCAGAAAATCCACTTCGATCTTATACTTTAAGTCACGGTTGACCCGATTAAGGTTGCCCGTGATTTATTTTAGCTTATCCACCTCCCTACTCTATATTTAATCATCTTGTCTTTTGTTTCCAACATATTTTCAAACATTTTGAATTGTATTTGTCAATCTATTTTTTTTATTGTGTTGTTGGAGTTGTTGATGTTGATTTGGGTTTCCGATCGATTCGTCTGATCAACGCTATCGATAGGATTTCTAAAACACTTTGACAGAACAAACTGACACGATATTATTTTAAATTTTATTTTGGTTAATGAAATAAAATTTTGATATATATATTTATGGAACTTAATAAAATGATTCAAATTGATAATTTGAAATGATAATACTTGATTTATCATTTATTGTTCTATAAATGAATTTATAAATAATTGTTTATAAATTTATATGGGAACTTAAATGAATTTAGAAAAAGAAATTTGAGAATTTAATTTTCGATGGTTCCAAACCTTTTGTTTAAAAGTTTAAAGGGATATAATATTTAAAATATTTTCAAATAGAAATTTGTTTCCAAAGAATTTTTAAGTTTAAAATTAGTACTCTTCTCTTTGTCGCTGGAAAATAATTCCGGTGATGATTGCAGCATCATCGATGTTCATTTTCGAGTTTCGAGTGAAGAGACTATTCTGTAGTCTTGCTACAGCTTTGTTTTGGGAATTAAATTGATTTGAATTTCTAAAGTATGACTTGGTTTATAACATATATATAATTATATGATTGAAATTTGATTTGATATATTATGTATATATTATTACTTATCTCTAAATGGTTTGAATGGAATCGGAAATTTAATTCTTAAACTCTATCTTAAAGAATAATTTCAATTATAAAAAGAAAATCAAAAATTTGGATAAATGATTAAAACTTGAGATAATTGAATTGGAAAATTTTATTTGTATAATACAATTGCATTCCAATATAACTTACCTTAATTTCAGAAGTTAAAAATGTAATTGGATAATACACGATATAAAAAGATTTTATAAATAAAATTTGAGTGGTTATAATAAATGTTATACACTTAAAACTTTAATTATAAAATGATTAACAGAGGTAAATATAATAAAGGGTAATTGAATAACTTACAATAAAATGATGTTAAAAGAACTAAGAATAAAAGAAAGCAGTTATATTAAGTGTAAGTATGTTTAACATAAGTGATAAATATAGTGAGAGGAATAAATTTAGTTTTATTTAGGAATAAAGAAGAATTAAATTTATTAAATGCATTGTGAGTGTAATAAATGTTTATTTTTCAAACCCATGGTTTTGAAATTTGTTAATTTATGATGATTGGATAATAAGATAATGAAATTTGAGATAGTTAAGATTTATTTAACTTGTGTAAAGATTTATTCTCTATTTAAGTTGAAATTTCCATGCTTTCAAATCTATTTCCTTATTTTGTTTTCCAAACTATTTTTTGTTATCCTCCTCCTCCTTATCTTGCTATAGATTGGTATAGGAATCTTTCTATAATCTTTGATAGATCTTTGGTAATCATTTTGAATCCACCTTTTTCGTGCTTGTGTTCTTAATTTTGGAGAATCTTGGAAAGATCTGCTCCACCTTGTAAAACTTACCTATAACAATAGCCAGCATGTATAATTTCATTCTCCTTGTCATCTTGTCCTAACCTTATTTCACTCTATCTTTCTCTGTGTTTTCTCATACCTCATTCCTTTTCGGGGACGAAAAGTTTTGAGTGGGGTAGAGTGTAACAACCCTATATTTTGTAATTATTTTATTGTATATTTTAATTATTTTAATGTAAAATTTTGGTTTAAAAAAAAAACTTTTATTTTTAATTATTTGAAATGATTAAATTTATTATTTAAATATAATCTTGATTTTTATGAGTTATAATCCCAAACTTGTGTAAGTTGAAATATTTGCCTGAAATGCTGATTTTGGTCAAAATAGTCAAACTGTGACTTTCAACTTAAAATTTTAAAAGTTTAAAAATTTATTTTTTTTCTTTTATTATGAAAGTACATAAAATTCTAAGAACACCACTTTTCGTTTCGTTGAATTTGGATGTAAATTGTGAATGTTATACCCTTTATAATATTGTGCGTATATAGGGTTATTTAACAATGACTATTTTAAATTGTATAAATTACTTCTTCTTGGTTATATTTTATTTTAATATGTGATAATATGTTTTATTATGTATATTTTGACCTTTAAATATTTTTAAATGATAATAGAATTTTTCCAAAATTTACTGTATTTATTTCCTATTTTTAAAGGCTGTTTTCTAATTTTCTACCATTTTCTTCATAAAAATTATATTTAATTTTTTTTTTTTGTGAATGCACTTTTATTTTTTTGTTATTTTATTTTTTATAAATATTTTACAAGTCCATGAAGATTTTCTAAAGTTCATTTGGATTTATTTCTAATTTTAAAGCCCAGTCTACAATTTTAAGCCATTTTCTTATTTTAATTATATATAATTAAAATTTATTTATTTATTTTATGCACTCACTTTTATTTGCTGTGTTTTACTTTATTTTATTCATTTTGCATGTATTTAAATTTAAGTAAAATTTTCCAAAGTGTATTGAAATTATTTCTAATTCTTAAGTCTAGTTTTCATTTTACTGTGCTATTTTTCTTATTTAATCATATCTAATTAATATTTAATTTTTAATATTTTGTTTATCTATTATATTTTCGAATTTTAACTGAGATTTTAATTATTTTCAGTTATTTGGATGTATTTAAATATATATGAGAAATTTAAAAGGGTTAAGAGCTAAGAAACGGAAAAAATGTTTTATCCGTTTCTTTTGCAGTTTCTTCTGTCATTTATACATCAATTCATCTTAGCCATTCCTTTCCCCATCCTTTGCAGCCGACTTCCTCTTGTCATTCACGAATTTTTGAAGCCCCAAAACCCTAAAAATCATGGCCTCCACCTTGAAGGAAAAAAATTAGGTAAATCCCTCTCTTCTTTCTACTTTTCTTACTTTTCTATGCAATTTTGCCTTGTTTCTCTTTTAAGTTTGGATCGGCCTCTTCTCCATAGCCGTAGCCACAAACTCCTACATCTCTTCCATGCCTCCAACACCATCTACTCCACCAACCATGATCATGGCCGAGCCATCTATGGTGGCCAAACCCTTCAAATTGCAACCTACATGCCTAAAAACAATGTTTTTGACCATTGTTGCCTCATTCCCTTCATCTCCACTTGTTGCCTTGCCTATATGATGTTAAACCTGACCTATATGATGTCATACCTGAGTTAAAGCATCATCATAGCCAAGCATAAGTGTCCCTTAGGCCAAGTATTGAAGTGGTTGAAGCAAGGTCCAATCTATCTTGTTCATTTCGCTTTGTATTTCAAAATTGTTTCAATGTTATTTTATGTTGAACGTTTATATATTGTCTGGTTTGTTTTGTTTTGGGTTGATGATACAAAATCATATCTTGGCTCTCTTTCAACTCAAATCAAAATTCGTGAAATTGTGCTTGTCGTGCCTTTGGAGTCGTGCTTGTATGTTGTTTTGGTCTCTAGCTTTGAAAAAGGTGAGTCTTTCTCACTCTGACATATATACTTATGAAAAGTGGATGATGACAAGTGTTTAGTAATGTAAAATGTTTATGCAAGTTAATGATGATCATATGATATGCTAGGCCATGTTATTTCCATGTTATTACCATGTTAAAACTGTTAATTTTCACCTGACATCTGATATATGACTGTATATTGTGATATTGACTTTGTTTATATTATTTCTGTATATGATCACACTGTAAGTTCCCTATTAGAAAAAATGTTATAGGTTGAAATGATAGGCCTGAGTTATTTTATTTATTTATTTAAACTTGAGATTGCGGGTTTGAAATGATAGAACCTGGATTTTTACCTTTGAAACTGCGGATTGAAATGATACATATCCGTATCAGTTGACCTAGGTTAGAAAACTATATACAGACCCGTGGTTATTCTATAAAGTGCTTTGAATATTTTAAGTATTTTAAAAATATAAAATTTTGAAATTTGATTTAAATAGATTTTGAAAGGTTTTAAAATAAATAATTTATGATTTTTCTATGTGTTAAAAATGTAATTTATGAATGGATTAACTGGATTTTTGAAATATAACTTATGTTTGAAATTTGGAATTTTGACTAAAAATGATATTTAAGTTACATGAATAAAATGGACTTTAATTTTATTTGGAAAATGGTAAATATGATAAATTGATTTATATTTGAATTTAAGTGATTTATTAAAGAATTATTGATTTTCTATAAATTTAAGTGGTTGAATAAATGACTGTTGAAAATGAAATTTTAAAATATAACTTGACTTGAAAATGTGAAATTTGAGTTTTAACTAAAGATGTTAAATTAATTAAATAAACCGGAAGTTTAGTTAAATTTGTGAAATTGTAATATAAATCTGAAACATATACGTTTTAATTTATGGAAGAAACGTATAGGTTTTAATTTATGGAAGAAACGTATAGGTTTTAATTTATGGAAGAAACGTATAGGTTTAATTTATGAAAGAAACGTATAAGTTTTAATTTATGAAAGAAACGTATAGGTTTAATTTATGAAAGAAACGTATAGGTTTTAATTTATGAAAGAAACGTATGGGTTTTAATTTATGAAAGAAACGTGTGGGTTTTAATTTAGGTTTAATTTATGGAAGAAACGTATAGGTTTAATTTATGGAAGAAACGTATAGGTTTTAATTTATGAAAGAAACGTATAGGTTTAATTTATGGAAGAAACGTATAGGTTTAATTTATGGAAGAAACGTATAGGTTTAATTTATGAAAGAAACGTATAGGTTTTAATTTATGAAACAAACGTATAGGTTTTAATTTATGAAAGAAACGTATAGGTTTTAATTTATGAAAGAAACGTATAGGTTTAATTAGTGAAAGAACGTATGGTGGTCTAATTAATGATAGGAACATGTAAATTCCTAATTAATGAAAGAAAGGTATAAGTTTTGATTAATGAAAGAAACATATAAATTTTTAATTAATGAAAGAAACGTGTAAAGTCCTAATTAATGAGAGAACATGAAAGTTTTAATTAATGCAAGAACGTATAAGTTTTTAATTAATGAAAGAAACGTGTAAAGTTTTAAGTAGTGTGGTATTGATTTAAATTAATAAATGTTCATTATTGTAATAGGAATATAAAATTTAAAACGTACATTTGACACGTAGATTTTAACCAATGTAATGGTGTATTTTAAATTGATTAAAATGATAAATGTTACTTACTGTAATAATAAAATGTAAGTTGATAACGTACATTTGATAAGCAAGTTTTAATTTATGTGAATGGCATACTTTAAATGATTAAAATAATAAAGTTTCTTTATTGTAATAATAATGTAAGTTAATAAGGTGCTTTTAACTTAACATAAGAATTTCGGTTTAAATTGTATATTACAGTAAGAAAGTTTATTTAACTATAAGGCTATGATAAATTGTCATGTTAAAATTTTAAGCTTATCAATACTTTGATTATATACAATGTAAAGTGGAAAGTAGTACATTCCAAAAATGCTATGATTCCTTAAGGTAACATTTCCAAAATGCTATGATAATTTAAAGGAATATTTCAAGTTTAATAAATTTAAAGAAATATTCAATGATTTGAAAATTTGGGTTTTATTTGAATGATATAATATTGAATTATTTTTGAAATGGAAATGATACAATTGTGATATTGTTTGAAATGAGTATGATATTTTGGTCTTGAAAGTATAAATTATTTGAAATAAATATCCATGGGTTATAATAACGATTGGTTGTTAAAGAGACCGGGATCGGATATTGTCTTATAGCCGGACAATACCGAAAACCACTTTAACAACTGTGTACGCGGTGGAGATTTCAGAATGAAGTAGGATGGTGGCGACGTTCTCGAGGTATGTTACGTGGACCCAACTCCCGTGAGTTGGCATATACGACTAAAACAGGAGCTATACCGGGCTACACAAAGGGCCGCACCCTTTCATCGAGCATGCTCCATCAGAAACTATTCTATTACCGTTGTGATTCGATTCGGTGGAGCCACTTTGATTCGGGGGTATTGTTCGAGGTGGGCGGAAGCTGCTGGCTTGCCGTCACCACCGGTCCGGGAGTGCAAACGGTGTATCCACCCTGGCATTGCCTCGCGTGCCGTGTCATATCCTTATATCGAGCCCACTACGATTTTGGTTTTAAAGATTCGACCGCGTTAAGGTTCACCATCCCCTTAACGCTATTTTCTATATGATTATACTTTACTGATTAGACACTACCGTATATATCGTATATTACTACATAGTAAATAGTTTAACGGATCCTTAGAGGATGGGCGGTCCCAAGCATCCTTTAAGTTACTGATGCATTTTGTTGCTGTTCACTTGAGTTGATTTACAGTTTATAAGTATTTATGTCCTGACTCGAGGGTTTTGTATTTCGCTTTACGCTCGAGTCAGATTGATTGAGTTAGCATTCAAGATTCACCTTCGGCGTTAGAGCTTTCCTTGAAGATCCAGCCATCTATTTTGTTTCAGTATCCAGTGGTTCAGTGATGTATCTGATTTGTACCTGATGTATCCGGTTACTCTTCTGTTGTATCTTATTTAACTCTGATGTATCTCATATTTTATATAGTAGCTTCATGAACTACTATCTCCTCTTTTACTTCCGCTGCATTATCATTACTCTGTGTCTGTGATCTGTGATTTTTATTTGCCGTATATTCCGAGATTTGCCAAATTTTTAATTACAACGCGGTATTTTGGGCAATTCAATTCCGGCATGAGTGTCTACCTATACACTTATAATGGATGTGAATGGTTGAAAATACCGGGTCGTTACAGGGCACCACAGTTGGTATCAGAACGAGGGGTTTATGGACATAATATAGAACTTAACTTAGATGGAACATGTGTTACAACTATTTGTTGATGTTTCAGTTGTGCTTTGAGTCAAAACTAAAGTTTTGAAATTATGATGAAATTTATAAATATCTTTATTTAAAAATAAAAGTGAAATTGTGTTTTGATGATTGAGTAATTTGTGTTCTATTTATCGGAGTGCGCAGCGGAAACAGTGAGACTGTCTTCGCTGAGTACAGCTGATAACCCTTTTGATTTAAAAATCAAAATATGAAAATGAAAATAAATTTCATTGTGTTGTTACGTAGATGTATTTATTTTGTTTTCTTTGAAAATTTCGAATCCGATTTGAGGATTCGAAGCGATTGTAGTTATGTGATTTTGTTGAGATTTTTGCTGTTTTAAATTTATCTTCATTGAAGATATATTCGAGTGATTTCTTTGTTCATTTTGTAGTATACGTGCAAATTTGAGTTGCACGTTGCTGCATTAATTTTACGTTGAACCGGGGTTTGATTTTAAACGTATTTTGTTGCCGTTATTTTTATAACGGGATTTTTACACCGGTGCTAAATTTTTGAAGCACGATGTTTTGTTGACATGGTAATGAATGAAAATTCATTGGTATTATATTTTGATGTGAATTATTTTGATGAGATTTTGACGTATATAAATTACTGTCGCTTTGACTTCAGTAACCGTCAAATTTATAGTGGATTTTCAAGCGCTTATCCCGCAATGCTGATTTTGAGATATGTTTTTACGGTGTTTTGAGAAGTGCAATTTCCTTATCGAATTTGCTACAGATGTTGCTGTAACATTGCGATTTTTTGACGCTCAAAAATCGACATTAATACGTCCACTGTATCAACTGCCGAACAATCGAAGGCCGGAAAACCGAGTTGTTAGGGTTAAAGAAGAAGAAAAAGGTAGAAGAAGAAGAAGAAAGAAGAAGAAAACAGAAACAGTAACATAATCTCACATATCGCAGCGGAACACATATAATAGATAAATGAATATCTTTAAAACAAAGAACTATATGAGTTATTACATTACATCACATTACATTACATTAACAGAGTTTACCACAAACAAACAGTGGAAAAGAAATACTATATACTAGTTGATACGCCATGCCATCCAGCTTGCCTCCACATCTCTACAGCAACTCCTGAATTCCAGAATGACCTGATAACCTGACTCTTGACTGCCCGTGTGGAAATTAGTGGGCACCCAGAGTTTAGGAAGGGAACAATAAACTCCAAGTCAGTCATGTGACTGGTGTTGTAACGACCCAGAATTTCTGTCAATTTAAATTTGTATATTTAATTGATTTTAAATATTAACAAGTAAAATTTGTAAGTCGAATAAATTTTATTTTGAATATAGTGATTTAACTGGATAATTAAATCGATAATTTAATATTTGAAATTACAGAAAAATTTGGAATTTGGGTTTAATGTGATTAAAAATGATTTATAAAGTTATATTAAATCATATTGAAGTTAGAACAATGTTTGTGAACTTTTAAAATTAAATTAAAAGTTAATTTGTGAAAATTGAATATTTTAATATTTAATCGACTAATTTGTCAAACAGTCTCGGATTTCAACGAAACCAATTTCATCAGATCCGTAATGTTATATTATTATAAGATTTCAAATTTCGAGTCAATCGGATTTACGGTTTGTCCAGGGCAAACCAAAACGCATAGAAATTGGTTTAATCGATTTAATTTAAATTTGATCGTTTATTTTCATAACTCGCACAGATGATTGAATTGGCTCTCAATACCTATTCCATTGTGTCCGGAACGCGGGTTAAACCCTAGAAACGCTGGTCACCGCACGAGATTTGGAGTTTGAAAAATACGATGAATAGTGTTTTTGGCGAATTTTCTATAAAAGGTCCTCAATATCACAATTTTACACTCAAAACCATAATAATGCTTCAACCGCCACTATCCATCATCAATGGTCGAAAATTTCGTTTCTTCCCTCCTCGATTTCATCAAATCCATCAACTATTATCAGAAACTATCAACTAGGAAGATGTCGAACATCGAGAGATCTATCCATCCATACGGTGGTGATCGTCTAATTCGAGACGAGGAGGGAGGAAGGAGGCCGTGAACATCTCACATTCATGCGCGTATTCCCATGCCTGAGGACGACCGAGTTGAGCAGGGTTCAGGGCGGTGGTGCGTGGCGTTTGTGCCTTCGACGTGGCGGTAGTTAATCGACCTAAAGTCGATTGGTTGGCTTGCGAAAAATTCGATATAGAGTGGCGGCTTGGGTTCTTGCGTACGTGAGTGGCACGAGGAAGAAGAACAAAACGCACAGCCTGGATTGCAGTAAGCCAAATTGCACAGTCCAGAATAGTTAGGGTAAGAAAATATAAAGAAAGTTGTAAATTATTTATATATAAATTCGTTCAAACTTTAAAACTGCGTATCTTTTTCATACGAGGTCGAAAACGCACTAAACGACTTGCGTTGAGTTCGTATGGACGAGCACTATGCAATGGAGCTGGTTTGGAGTCGTTTGGAGTCGATTGGAGTCGATGATAATTTCGGATAGAATTAAATGTGTGTTTAATTTTATTCGAAACAAACGCTACAACTGTTATCAGAAACTCAAGGTGAGAACTTCTCACTCAATCGAATTGTTTCGATTTAAATTTTAAATAGTTAGATTTAAATTGCTTGATTGTATGCTTGGATGATAAATTATTATCTATTTTTTTGAAGTAGACCCTATACACCGTATATTAAGCGGATATTATTTATTAAACACATATACCGCGATAATTCCAACTTGAATGGAATTGGTATTATATATGTATTTGGAGTTGATTTCCCGCATTATATAGCGGATGAGACCCTATTGCGCCGCATAATAGCGTATAATATTTTATAAATCTCATATACCGCGATATTTCACCTCGAATTGGAATTGGTATTGTGCTAACATCTTTGGATGCAGGGAAACAGGTTGGAGGGATCCAACTGGACTCCTCAAACATTTGAATTTATTTCATATATTGTGTGTTGGTTGATTTATAATCCGTGTGATTATCTTTGTGATTGAGATTGTTGAAGGCTATAGGTTAGCCGAATATATTTTTGGTATCATTGGATACCGAAAATAGATAAAAATTGAATTTTTGAAATTTCAAGTTGAAAGTTTATAGTAAAATTTATTTTTGAGAAATGAATAAGTTAAAAAGGAGTTTTAAGAAGACAAAGTTATTTTTGAAACCATATTGAATAAAATTCCAAATTACGAGAAAAATGGATAAGTAAATGGATTTCGATTTATATTATTATAAGTTGAAGAAATTTATTTTAAAAAGAAATGATTTTGTAAATTCATTGGATATTTATTAAGCAGAAATTAATTGGTTTTGATAATTAATTAAGAATAATTAATCAAGTATTAACTATTAATTAAGAGTTATTTAATGATCAATGAAAGGATAATTTATTAAATGTTTTTATAATAAATTGGCTATTAATTTACCATAACTAGCAAATTTTATTCATAGAAATTTATTTGATTTAAATTAATCAGATGATTAAATTTATCCTACTTATGGATGTTTGAATTATACTGGATGTTGAATTGTTTGATATCTTTGATATGTGATGCTTTGTGATATATCCTGATATGTGTTGTGATCTGTAATTTGTTTATCTGTGATATATATATATATATATATATATATATGTGTGTGTGTGTGTGTGTGTGTGTGTGTGTGATCTGTGAATGAAAGGTAAGCGTTATAGTTTATACCGCTTATCAAATATATTGTTATATTTTGATCTGTGATGGTTGAATGTTGTTGCACTATTGTGTTAAACCCTTGGACTACATAATACACACACAAAATATGGATTTCACATGGAAATCAGTTAAGTCACAGATTTTTGACAATTCTAAAATTGAATTTTTGAATCCAAATTAGTTTGGAATTGGAATTGAAAGTTTTTGAAAATGAATTTATAAAATAAGAGTTATTTTAAATAACTTAATAAAAATTGGAATTTAAATCATTTGATTTAAATTTTGAATTCAATGTTTGAAACTGAATTCAATGATTTGGGAACTATGGTCTAAAAGATTGTACAAGTTATAAAAAGGGCGTTTATATGGGTTTTTAACCATTTAAAATAGAGTTTTGGAAATTTTAAATTTAAATCCAAGTTTATACTTGAGTGGCTTTAACTCATGAAAAATTGTAATCAGTTTTTCCCAAAACGAAAACTATCTGTTTTCAAATAATAATAGCTTTCACATAAGGAAAGAAATTCCCGTTTGTGTTAAAAGAATGTAAAATTGGAATTAAACTATTTTGAAGGCTATGAATTAATCTTTGTGAAAGGTTGTTGAACTTGACTTGAAATAAAGGAGTATTTCAAATGGTGTATCTTTTATATTATAAAAGACTTGAATTGTGAATAGTTTTGAAAGTTATAAGTTAAATCTTGATTTAAAGATTTAATGAGTTAATCCAGTTGAAATGGAAATTTATCTGGGAATCTGGGAATAAATCTTTGTGAAACTGGGTAAACTTTATGAAGTAAATCTTTTTGTTTAAAGATTTAAAATGGTAATTTGTTTAAACCATTTGAAAGAAAGTGTTTGGGTAATAAGTTGTGACTTAATTGAAATCCCAATATCCATATGTTTTAAAAATATTGCGTTCACTATTCGGATTAGCCGAGAGAGGACCTTTGTGTCATATAACCCATTCCGAATAAGTGATACGATGATATGGATCGCGTTGAAGACCGGTGGTGAAGACCGGGTATTTGTGAAAATGATAGGATGACCTATCGATTGTCTCTGCACCGTTAGCTACGGTATAGAGATTTCCTTTGTGATGGGAAATTCGATCGGGATTGTGAATACTCGGATTGCAAGGGCTTCTTTTGAAGTGCCTTCGGTTCTGTTCGAACTCGAAACAGACTTGTATGGTTACGTGTCTGACATGACATTTTGAGATATAAAGCAGATTTCTTTCAAATACATCTCTGTTGGTGACGGAGAATTTATTCTCTTAGCTTAACACCCTTCTCTTAGACGTACAAGCTCAGAGGTTTTGTAGTTGAAGGTTATCAGCGATATACTCCCAATTTGGTAATGTGGCATGTTGAGTGTTGCTGTGTGATGATTATTTATTGATCAGTTGTTGATCAAAGCGTGGCTTTGTGAAAATGTGTAGCTTTATGGACGAGACTTCGTCAGACCTCACACCCCGAAAATGGTCGAAACAGGAATATGCAGCAAGGTTATGAGGGTCGCGCCCTTTAGGGTATGTCATTTCCTTCTGGAAAAGGGTGGTGTCAGGTATCCAGCCCTGATGCTTAACCTATGTGGTTGTTCCAATCTCATTTTCTGTGTGGCTGTTGCTTTGTGATCTAGGGCCCTCGGATAAAGGCCCCAAAGGACCGGGGGGAGGCATATTCGTGTAGTAGCTACCTAGTTACAAAGGTAACCCGTCCTTGTGTTGGCAGAGAGCTGGTTAAGTTCTCGGGACGTCCTTCCAGTGGCGATCCCATGTGGCGGTAGGAAGTTCCTTAGCCTGACTATTTGTTGGAAATCCAAACTCCAATACGAACCCGGTACGGTTTTAGTTGTATAACCTGCCATTTTCTTATGGTGCTCACCACTGTTTAGATGGTAGCTATAGTAAGCATAGTTCGAAATGTCTATGTTGGCTAAGATTAATATTCTATTTTTGAAATGCTTTCATCACTATGCACTAATAATAATATCAAAAATGATTTGTTTTGCGTAGTAAGCACCTTTGGCTATCATAAGGAGAAATCTCCTCCAATTCTGTGTTTGCATTGTGTGTGTGGCGGGAGGCCTTATGGTAGTTTCATTTCCATAAGCATTGCGAATATTTTTCACTTCCCTTGTTGTTGTTGTTTTAAAAGATAAATAACCATTTTAAGTTCTCACACTAGTCCCATGACTGACCTGGAGTTTATTGTTCTCTTCCTAAACTCTGGGTGCCCATAATTTTCCAAACGGACAGTCTAGAGTCAGGTTATCAGGTCATTCTAGATTCAGCAGTGCTATGGAGCTCAAGTGGCGAGCTGGATGGCGAGGCATATTATTTGTATATGATATTATCTTTCTGCTGTAAATTCACTTGTAAGGACATGTTTGTACAACTGTCCATTATTTTGTTGTGTTGTATATTGTTGTTGTACACTCTAATGATGTAATGTATAAAATGTACAGTTCTTTGATTTAAAGATATTCATTTATCTATTATATGTGTTCCGCTGCGATTGTGAGATTCTGATATTGTTTCTGTTCTGTTTTCTTACTTCTTCTATCTTTTTCTTCTACCTCTTCTTTTTTAACCCTCATGGTTCGATTTTATGGCAATTGAAGGTTCGACAGTTGATCAGTGGACGTATTGATGTCGATTTTCGAAAGTCGAAGAATCAGGCCCTAACAGGTGTGAGAACTTAAAAACAATTTATATCTTTAAAAATGAACAAAGAAATATTTTTAAAATAGATTCGCAATGCTTTTAGAAAATGAGACTACCATAGGCCTCATGCACACACACACACAATGCAAATGCAGAATCGGATGAGATTTCTCCTTACGATAGTCAAATATGCTTGATACGTAAATTTTCTTTGATATTATTACTATAAGTGTAAAGTGCAGGAAAACGTTTTGAAAGCATGATATAAATCTTAGCCAACATATGACCATTATCGTATGCCTACTATAGCTACCATATTCAATAACAGGTCACCGCCACATTCCATGGCAGGTTATACAACTAAAACCGTATATGGCTTGTATTGTTTCTTTGGATTTCCAACAAATGGTCAGGCCAATGAACTTTCCATTGCCACATGGGTACGCCTCTGGAAAGACGTCCCGAGAACCTAACCGGATCTCTGCCAACACAAGGCCGGGTTACCCCTAACTGGGTAACTATTGACACGAATATGCCATCCCCCGGTCGCAACCGACCTAATCCCGGGATTCACCAACAACCACAAAATAATAAGTTTGCAACAACAACATAGGTTAAGTATCAGGGCTCCATACCATAATACCACCTCTATCATAATGAAATGACATACATTAAGAGAGCGCTGTCCCCTAATAACCTTGCCGCATCTTTCCTGTTTTGACCATTACCGCGGTGTGAGGTCCGACGAAGTCTCGCCCACAAAGCTACGCTTTTCATAAAAGCCACGCTTTGATCAACAAATGATCAGCAACACTCAGCATGCCACGTTACCAAATTGGGAATATATCACTAGTAACCATCAACTACATAACCTCTGAGCACGTACATCTCAGAGAAGGATGTTAAGCTAAGAGAATAAATTCTCCGTCACCAACGGAAATGTATTTGATAGAAACCAGCTTTACATCTCAAATTGTAACGTCAGACACACAACCATACAAGTCCATTACGGGATCGAACGGAACCGAAGGCACTTCCAAAGAAGCCCTTGCAATCCGGATATTCACTAATCACGACCGGAATTCCCATCACAAAGGGTGATAAAATCTTTATATTGGAGATCAGCCGATGCAGAGTCATTCGACGGCAATCCTTCTGTTTTCAAAAATATCCAGTCTTCAACGCCGGTCTTCAAATGCTATCCATTACGACATATCATTATTCGCAATGGGATTTATGACCCAAAGGTCCTCTCTCGGCTAAACCGAATAACGAGAGCTTATTTTTAAAAAATAAGTGTAGCATTCAATGTGACGTTGTGACTTTTCGACGCTCGAAAACCGACATCAATACGTCCACTGTATCAACTGCCGAGCAATCGAATGCCGGAAAACCGTACCGTTATGGTTAAAGAAGAAGAAAAAGATAGAAGAAGAGAGAAAAAGATAGAACAGAACAGAAGGAAACAATAGAACAATATCAGAATGTCACATATCGCAACGGAACAACATATAATAGATAAACGAATAATCTTTAAACAAAGAACCATATCAGTTATTACATTACATCATATTACATTACATTACATCATCAGAGTGTACAACAACAAACAAAAAACAGCAGAAAAGAAATACTATATACTAGTGAATACGCCATGCCATCCAGCTTGCCTCTAGCAACTCCTGAATTCCAGAATATCCTGATAACCTAACTCTAGACTGCCCGTGTGGAAATTGACGGGCACCCAGAGTTTAGGAAGGAAAACAATAAACTCCGAGTCAGTCATGTGACTGGTGTGAGAACTAAAACAGTTTATTTTTAAAACAAAGTATAGGATAATTTTAAAATAGATTCGCAATGCTTTTTAGAAAATGAGACTACCATAAGGCCTCCCGCACATACACACAATGCAAACGCAGAATCGGAGGAGATTTCACCTTATGATAGTCAAAGATGCTTGATACGCATTAAAAAGAAACATTTGATATTATTACTAGTGCATAGTGTAGGAAAAATCATTTCGAAAGTAAAGATATAAATCTTAGCCGACATACGACCATTATCGTATGCCTACTATAGCTACCATCCAAACAGTGGCGCGCCACCATAAGTGAATGATAGGATCTACAACTAAAACTGCACAAGATCGTATTGTTTCTTTGGATTTCCAACAAATGGTCAGGCCAAGGAACTTCCCATTGCCACATGGGTACACCTCTGGAAAGACGACCCGAGAACCTAACCGGATCTCTGCCAACACAAGGCAGGGTTACCTTTCAAACTAGGTAACTACTGACATGAATATTTCATTCCCCGATCGTAACCGATCTATATCCGAGGATCCTCGATTTCCAACAACCACAAAGCAATAAATTTGCAGCAACGACATAGGTTAAGTATCTGGGCTCCATACCATGATACCACCTCTATCCAGAAGGAATGACATACACTAAAGGGGCGCTACCCCCTAATAACCTTGCTGCATCCTTCCTGTTTTGACCATTTCCGGGGTGTGAGGTCCGACGAAGTCTCGTCCACAAAGCCACGCTTTATACAAAAGCCGTGCTTTGATCATCAAATGCTCAACATCACTTCGTATGCCACATTACCAATTTGGGAATGTATAACTAGTAACCATCAACTACATAACCTCTAAGGGTGTTAAGCTAAGAGAATAAATTCTTCGCCACCAACGGTAATATATTTGATAAAAACCAACTTTACATCTCAAACTGTAACGTCAGACACACATCCATACAAGTCCGTTCCGGGATCGAACGGAACCGAAGGCACTTACAAAGAAGTCCTTGCAATACGGATATTCACTAATCACGACCGGACTTTCCATCATAAAGAGTAATAAATTTCTATATCGGGGATCAGCCGATGCAGAAACATTCGACGGTAATCCTTCCGTTTTCACAAATATCCGGTCTTCAACACCGGTCTTCAAATGCAATCCATAACGACTATCACATATTCGGAATGGGTTATACGACCCCAAGGTCCTTTCCCGGCTAACCCGAATAGTGAGCGCTTGTTTAAAAATAAGTGTGGCATTCAAATTCAAACAAATCACAACAAATACCTATTTAAAGGTAAATATTGATAGTCAGTTATTGAACTATCAATAGGCGTGTTCGACATCCCCAAATTCCAAATAATTTCTCAAATTATTTATTTTCCAAAAATATCTTTACTAGATATATAATTTTACACCCTTCAACCATTTGAAAAAAAATAATTCAAATCACTTTTCACCTTTACAACTTTTGAAAACAAATTTCAATCATTTTCCTTACGCGGAAATACTTTCATTTCAAAATGGTTCTTTTAAACCAATTAAATAAATCCTTAACGATTTACTTTATATTTACGCTCCAAATCCGTAAATTTATTCTCACACTTCAAAAATAAATCAACGTTTAATTTTAAACAAATTTCCCTTTCTTTTATAAATTCCATAGTGAATTTACAATTCCAAAATATCTATGAAAATACGATTTCCAAATCGATTTCTAATTTTCATTTTCAATTTATCTTTAAAAGATAAAATCTCAAAATATTCACTTCATATTGGAAAACATTTCCATACTTATTTAATAATAAGTAATTTATAAATCTATTTATTTTCAACACTTGGAAAATATTCAATATACTTAAATCGAAATTAAGTATATATTTCATTCTTTAAGAAATCATTCTCTTAAACACATTTGTTTGGGCCAAAACGAATGTTGCGTAAAACATCGTTACGACAACCCAAAATCACTAGTGTAGGGATTCGAAATTAAGATAGATATATAAATCCCAATACTATATAAAACATTTCCTTTCGGAAATCATTTACTATAACAACAGTGTTATAGTCCACCATTTCCTTCTATTTCTCGAAAACGTCTATTTCAACAATGAATGTTGAAATCTATGGTTTCGACACTTAATGCATTTTCAAACAACTTCAAATCATTTTAATTCTATTTAAAATATCACTTCCCCAAAACACTTTAATATATTATTCACTGTCCTAAAATCGTGAATATTCTTCGTTAACCAAATTCAACATTTTTCTACACATTTGTTTTAAAGGAGTATCCACCGTCCAAAATCGTGAATATATCTCCTTTAAAAATCTAAAATAATTGACTTATCAAAATAAGTCAGTTTCAGATTTATGAAACAATGTTTATAAATCCCCATTTATATTTTTATAAGGACTTCAATTTACAAGATTTAAAAATCTTACTACTTATAAAATTCCATTTATAACCTCAATTTCAGCATTAACAGAATTTCTTTTATAATTCCATTATTTCGATTTATAAAATATATATTTTATAGATCTCATCTATAAACCATTTATACTTATTCGAAAATCTCAATTAAAATGCCAAAATCCATTTATAAGTTAATTACTTATAAATCTTTTATTTTACAAAAATCTATTCATTCTATAATTTCACAATTTATAAATCTATAAATTTTATTCACTTGTGAAATCCATTTATACTTCATTTTAACACTTATAAAAACTCATTTTATAATTCCTATTTTTTATTTATAAATATTAATCTTAGAAATCTTTTATATAAACCGTTTATAATGATTCAAAAATCTCAATTTAAATAAACCAATCCTTTTAATAATTTACAAAACGTTATTTAAAACTTATATAACTCCAAAATCATACTTAAGTGCTATTTTCCAAAAATATAACTTTTATAACAATAAAATTATAATGTTTATTTATTTTAACAATTCAAAATTTAATAAAACATATACGTTCAAAAATCACTTTAAAATTCTTTTTAAAATCAAAATCATTATTTTAAAACTTCAAAAATGGATCCGATGATGCAACAACACCAAATAGTCAATCACGACAACAAAAACATCATATATCAATATATGACAATCAACAAATATCACAATATCCATGATCAAATAAATACTGGTGAGGAATCCAGTTGGATCCCTCCAACCTGTTTCCCTGCATCCAAAGATGTTAGCACAATACCAATTCCGTTCCAATACAGAATATCGTGGTATATGGGATTTATAAAATATTATCCGCTATTATGCGGCGCAATAGTGTCTCATCCGCTATATAATGCGGGAAATCGACTCCAAGTACATAAATAATACAAATTCCAATCAAGATGGAATTATCGCGGTATACGTTTTTAATAAATAACCTCCACTTACTAACGGCGTATAATGTCTATTTCAATCAATAACATATAATAATTTATCATTCAGGCATACAATCAACAATTTTAAATCTAACTATTTAAAATTTAAATCGAAACTATTCGATTGAGTGAAAGTTCTCACCTTGATTTTAATTCCGTTCCACCGTTTTATTTCGAATAAAATTAAACGGACGTTTAATTTTACCCGAAATTTTCCCTAGCTCCTAACGACTTAAATCCAGTTCCATAGCGGAGTGCTCGACAAAACAGCCAATGCCGCTTGTTTCGTCCAAACCGGACCTCGTATGACAAAGACACAACATTTTAAATATTACACGATTTATATTTATATTTTATTTACAAACCTCTTTTTTTATTTCAACCTTCCATCATCTGGACCGTAGATCTCAAGCCCTAGCAAATCTCGGCCGCTCCCTTCTTCTTCTCCCCTACCCAGTAACTCGCACGAGAACATAACCCATTATAGGCCGAACTAGAGTTTAAGGCCGCTCCCTCCACGTTGACCAAAACCCCATCACTCCACCACCATTCGAACGGCCATCACCAGAGCCACCTTCGGCTGGAAGGGCTTGCGACTCGGCCTCCCCTATGGCACGCAAAACGAGGGGGAATGGCACCCCTTTGGTCGCAAATTGCCGTTGAATCCCTGCTCCAATTCCAATCATACCCGTTGAATTCGAAGATCTCGCTGCCCTCTACAATATTGTAGTTAAACGTTTTTGATAATTCTTAATGGATTTGGAGATAATTGAAGGGGAAGCGTATGAATTTCTGGCCATTTATCTTTGAGGTGGCGGCTGAAGATAGAGGGGCTAGGGTTTGCAGTTTGTGAACAAAGGGGGGTCCATTTATAGATAACCGACGAACACTATTCATCTCCAATTTTTCGAACTCCAAATCTCGCGAGGTGACTGGCGTTTCTAGGGTTTACCCCGCGTTCCGGACACAATGGAATAGGTTGTGGAAGCTAATTCGATCATCTGTGTGAGTTACGGCAATAAACGATCAAATTTAAATTAAACCGATTCAACTAATTTCTATGCTTTTTGGCTTGTCCCGGACAAACGGTAAATCCGATTGACACGAAATTTGAAAACTTATAATAATATCACATTACGGATCCGATGAAACTAGTTTCGTTAAAATCCGAGACTGTTTGAAAAATGGCTATTTTAACTCGTCAATTAAATATTAAAATATTCAATTTTCATAAATTAAGTTTTAGTTCGATTTTAAAAGTCCTATAACATCATTATAACTCCAATATGATATAATAAAATTTTCCAAATCAGTTTCAATCATATTAAACCCAATTTCAAATTATTTCTGTAATTTCAAATATTAAATTATCGATTTAATTATCCAATTAAATCCAGATATTCGAAATAAAATTTATTCGACCTATAGATCCCACTTATTAATATTTAAAATCAATTAAATATAAAAATTTTAATTGACAAAAATTCTGGGTCGTTACAAACTTCCCCCCTTAAAAGAATTTTGTCCTCGAAATTACCAAGTAAGAAAAAGTTACAGAATCCATTAACTTTCCAAAACAAACCATTCAAATTGGATTTTTCAAATCTCTTAAGTGTTTAACTTTTCCAAAGTTCATAGTTAAACTTCTTACAAAATCTTTACTAAGTTTCCAAATCCAAACTTAGTTTCAAAAATTTCCCAATTTTCTCAAAAATATTCTAACGCCTTAAATTTTCGAAAAAATTCGCTAGAGTCTCCTTTGCGCTGCTCGATCCGAAAAAAATGACAGTGTATATATATCACAAATATACGTCTCATCGAGTGATGAGGCATCCCGCAGGAAAAAAAGTGTAAAAGTACGATATTTAATCCGATATATGTACCTTATATTTTATTAGCGAGCATATACGGCTAATATAGCGCGAAAGCGAGCTCCAAATGCGAAGCAAGCACAATCCGCACCTACTAAACACTCAACAACCAAATGAGAACATGTATATATGAAAATAATATCAATATACACCATATAGCAACATAACAACTACATGTGCCAACACGGCAAATGCAACAAAAGCAACAAATGCAACCATCATCCAACTATCACCCAACTAACCAAATAAACATTCATTCATATTCTCATTAATATTCAATGAATTGGTTTTCCAATTTAAATCACATTTGGTTCATTAACATTGGATGTTTTTACTAACATTCATTCATATCCAATTTCAATTAGTTTGCATTCACTAATTTACATTCAAGTTAGTTCACTTACAAATCAAATTCAATTCTATTTAAGAGTCACTTAACTTCCAATTTGATTTCAATGATTTATAGCTTTCCATTTCATCAATTCATTTTCATTTAACACTTAATGAAATATACACAATCAATTAATAACCATATAACAAACAATGTATATTCAACATAACCAAATTATTCAATTCATATTCTATTTGGTTTAACACTTTTTAACTCCAATTGGTTCAACATTCAATTGACTTCCATTCAATTATTCAACTTCTCAACTTCATTAGCTTTTAATGAATTAACACTTACATTCATTTTTTCTATATCAATTCTTTTACATTGGATTGATTAACATTCAATCCATTTATTAATTCAACTACTAAATCATTTAACAATATAAAGTTGAATTTCATTTATATAACTCAAGTTCAAATTCATCACTTCTCTTGATTAATTTATTTATTAATTTACTTCGACACCAAAATCAACTTTATTCAACTTCACTTAAGTTATATTTCATTTCAAACATCATTTGCTTAGCTTAACTTAAATTTCCACTTATAAATCCAATTCAGATTTCATTTCTATTTAACTTTTACCAAAGTCAAATTTTCATCACTTATTCAAATTCAGATTTATTTTGCTTAACAAATTTTTTAACCATTTTAATAATTGGTTTCACTTACATTTTCTCATTTTATAAGTTATACAACTTATATTCAACAATTACCACTTGGATTTTTTTTATTGATTCACTTATACTTCCTTTAATTTAACTCCATCCTTTAAGTTAAATTTATTCTATTAAAATTCAAATTGTATAAGTTATCAACTCATTTATCATTCCTATAAATATTTTAAACAGGATTCCAGAGTCTTTTCAACCTTTCAAAACCATTTTTGAAACCAATTAAATTTATCTTTTGAATTTCCAAAACCAAATCCAAACAACTTTCATTTAAAATAATTTGGCAGCAATCCCTCTTTTGGAAACCCGAAAATGAATACCGATGATGTCGCGATCATCATTGGAATTATTTTCCAGCGACCGAAAAGAGTTTAGAGCTTTAATTTCTCCAAAACAATTTTCCAAAATATCAAATCCTTTCAAACACTTCTCTGCAATTTTGTTTTTAGATTATAAATCACATTATATATAATTTGGATAATTTCACTTCTTATATATCTTTTACTTATATATAAATCTTTTACTAATATAATTTGACTTCTTATATATAAGATTATTTCACAAGTGTAAATCATTTTAATTATAACTTCATACTTATAATCTTTTTGTTTATATA